>CM077668.1:85137762-90041710 GCA_039707655.1 Elymus sibiricus | reverse complement strand
ATATACAGATTCTCCCAGAGGACCTCCTTGTCGAGATTCTCATGCGCCTTCCGCCTGAGCCCATCTGTCTTTTCCGTGCTTCTCATGTCTGCAAGCACTGGCGCAGCCTCATCCACGACGCCTGCTTCCTCCGTCGCTTCCATGAGTTCCACCGGGGGACTCCTCCCATGCTCGGCTTCTTCATCAACCAGCAGTCGCTTCCCTTCTTCGTTTCCATCACCAACGCTTTCGTGGGCTCCACTGTTGGCAAGATTGACCAGGACTGTTTGTCGGTCTTGGACTGTCGCCATGGTCGTGCCCTCCTGGAATTTGAGTGCAGCGAGGAGCTGCTCGTCTTGAACCTTGTGACCGGCAACACGATCTGGCTGCCGTATCCCAGGCAGCTCCCCAAGCAGGCCGCATACAATGGCGCGGTTCTCTGCGTTGCTGGCCACAGCGAATGTCATTCGTGCCCGGTCCTTGTGGTGTTAATGTTCAGTAACAAGGTTGGTTTCGTCACTTTTGGCTGCGTCTACTCGTCCGAGACTGGCGTCTGGGGTGAGATCACTTCGATTCATAAACCTGGTTCATTTGTTGTCAAATTGCCGACGGTTCTTGTTGGAAACACATTGTGCTGGCTGTTGGACAACGATCGCATCAATCAGTTTGATCTGGATAAGCATAGATTGGATTTAGTTGAGGAGGTGCCAGATAGCTACTGGAAGCAGGTTATCATCATGCCCACGGAGGATGGACTTCTTGGTTTTGTTGGGCTTGATGGTTCGAGTCTCCATTTGTGGTCAAGGGCAGCTAGCACTGACGCGGGGGGGGGGGGGGGGGGGGGGGGGGGGGTAGCATGGACACGCCGCATCATTGACTTGGAAGAGTTTCTTCCGCAGGAAGCAGTGAATCCATTGATACTTGGCTATGCCGAAGATGCTGATGTGATCTTCATTGGTGTGTCTACTAGCATCTACATGATCCACCTTAAGTCCATGATCCACCTCGAGTCCATGATGAAGAGTGAGCTGGAATATGATTTTATTAGTGGACCCATTTTCCCTTGCACAAGATTCTATGCTCCAGGTATTGCCATTGATTGTTTTCGATGTTGCATAGTTCACTTTCTTCTTCCAAACTGATGTTTTGATGAATTATTTTAATCTTGTATTACATGTGATTCCTTAACCGTGCTTAATCTTGTAGTAAAAGCTCTTGGCGCCTGCTGCCTCGCCGCAGAGCCATCTTCTTTCCCAACGGCACCCTCCCTCGCCTACTCGGTGTCACGGATGCGGGGCTCAGGCTCCACCTTGGCAGGGGCGAGACCGTGTAGATGTCATGCTCTCCAACCAGCAGAACGCCCTCGATGGCGATGAACATGAGGACGGCCTGCTTGAGATTTTCCTGGTTTATGCCCCAAAACCACGGCGGATCTACAAAAGCCAGACCATGTTTTATCAGCCCACCATTGGTTTCAACCCAAGCCAGGGACTGCATGGCTGACACTCAAGTCTGAAACTGTGTGTGTGTGTGTGTGTGGCTAATCGACCTGCTTGATCTTCTGTTTTGTGCCACATGAGCCTTGAGCTTTCAGAACGGGTCACCTTGTCAACTTGTGTGTGATTGATGGTCGCCTCATGTAGACATTGCTCAAGATGAAGATGCTGCCTGGCCTCCAACCCAATAGAAATCATTTTAGTAGCCAACATGGGCAGCATGCAGTTTTGGATTCCATTCTCTGCATGATGCACAGAATTAAGCATTATAAAATCCTTGGTTTACTTACAGGTAGGTTATCAGTTTAAACCTAACGCAGAAACTCCTCGCTTGGCATTCGAGCAGTTGATTTCTCAAGATTAGTACTGGTAACTGTTATTTCACATAAGCATTATGCATGGTTATAGGACTCTTCTAAAATCCAATGCAAATCTCCTTTAATTACGTCGCACATATCTAGTTAAGATCGGAGGTGCTTAGAGATTGATTTGCTCTTCTTTTGAATAAAAGGATGCCTGTCTAGAGCTTTGGAAACAACCGGGTGACGAGCCAAGTTCAGTTAGTTGAGCTTATGTAGGCGTATATTTATATCACAAAGATCGATGCACCTGTATCTCTGTTTATTCTGTTTCTACAGATACAAACTGATCACGCCAACCCTTTTGATGTTGCATTATAGACGGGCCCCGAACATGAGCTTGGTTGTGATTTGGCTTGACATATCTATGATTTGTCTAGTACTCTTGATGGCTTAGATGTGTTGGTTCTTCTTCAATCGGTGATCAAATTATGGGTGACATATATGAGGTAAAGTTTTGTCATGTTTCTTGCTCTTCTATTGTACTGTTAAGCATTGAGTTTAAAAATTCCAAATTTATTGGGAATTGGGCGTTATATTGTAGGGCGTTATCTTTTGTCTTATAACATATTTGTGGGGTATATAAATGCCAAAAGAAATTCTATGCTGCGGATTTTTTTGGTGTCCGGGACTTGTTTCAATCCTGGTTCCGCCACTGCTCGAAGCTATACATCCAACCACGCCACGTTCATCTATCTTAGCACCAGTACCAATCCTACCAAGTGACAATAACATCCTTATTTACTTTACAATTAAAAACAATGTGGATATGAAAATGGACACAGTTCTATCCGGATAAAATAGAAATCTAAATAATGTGAATGTGCTCCTGTTCTTACTATTCTCCAATGGAATATACCAACTTGTTTTGCTCCATGTATCTTCTCTTGTTCTTGCACATCCTTTGGCTTTTGTCAGCTCGGTTGGTAAACTCAAAAAATTGTGCCAACGGAATTTTTACAACATTTATGGCCGAGGCACACTACATCTAACTTTTCAAACATTGTATCCGGACTTTGTTGAAAATATTAAAGAACATTTTTGGGTAAACGTCACGGAACTTTCTAACAAGTTGTCCGATCTTAGTTAATGAAAACAAAAGAACTTTATTTTAACTATAAATGAAATAGTATGTTGGTGGAGCTCGTAGAGCTGGCTGTGTGTTTTTAGTTCTGTTAGTCCTGATGCACGCTGGTGTCCCCAGTGGTTACTAGTTTGCTTTCTACTAAAGGTGTAGCAGAAATGCCTTTTATCTTGAGAGCGGCTAAATGGCTCCTGAGCTCATCTGCTTCAGCCCGTGAACAATACAATTAAAAAATAAATACAAGAACAATTAGAAAAACCTGATTTTTTTGGGAAAAGCTTACGTCAGCCGGCCGATCGCGCTCGCTCATCCGTCAGCTCGGCGACCGTCCGATCTGCCTTTGATCAGACGGACGAGGTCGGACCCGCTTCCGCGTCAGCCGCGGCCGTTGTTCTGAAACGATGCCGTTGTTTCAGGAACCGTTCCCGCAGCTGAGTGTCCGCGAGTGAACTCTTGGCTCCAGCCAGCGGATTGCACAGGAGCATCGGTCGTCTCGTTTGCGCGACGCGTGTTGCTGGTTGTTGTTCACTTTGCGTTACTGGATTTCTGCAGCAATGTCTTTGTTGCAGAAAAAGTTATAATAATATGTCTGTTGTAAAAAATAATAAATTGCAACGAGATTTCTATTGTAATTTTTTTGTAACAAGATTTTTGTTGCAAAAAAATTGTAACAAGACCCATGTTGCAAGAAAAAATTACAACTTGATCTATGTTGTAAAATTTTCTGCAACATTACCCGAGTTGCAGAAATTTCCTGCAACACAACCTGTGTTGCAATACTAGAAGGCGCTGCTCAGCCGCTCATTACGTCAAATCCAACGGCTCGAGGGGCGACGGATCTTTTAAAATGATTCGCCGGTCGACGCGTAGCAGCGTGGCGCCGCGCTTGCCGCAGGCGTGTCGGGGAGCCTCTGTCTTTTGTTTCTGAAACAGACCGGTTGCTGCAAGATCTTGTTATTGGCTGGACGGGGCTCGGGTAGTTGGATCTAAGGACTCAGCGATAACGTATCGGACGGCTACGCGTGCTGCGGATGTTTCTGGTGAATCCGCCGGCCGACGCGTAGCGCGGCCCATTTTTTTTGCATGAAAGATATTTGAGTGTGTGAGGTCAGTGTCAATTTCCAGTTTGTTTGGACATCTGAGTAGCTCTAAAAAAAGGGTATGTAATTTTTTTTGCTGTTCATGCACTGTTTGGAACGATTTGTATTTTTTTTGCTTAGATTAAATCAAAGAGGAGAAGGAGAATAAATACGTTTGTGCAAGATTAAATCTGTGTCTTCGCAAAGGATTTCATCTCGTCTGGAAATCACTTACTTTCCAAAACTTACTATTACAAGCTTAACCAATACTACAACAAACATCACCAACATTTTAAACATCATGGGACCAATCACATGCACGCACGGAGAGCAACCAGCTAGGCTGAGTAGCTAGCGTGCTGCCGCCTTATTGAACAACAACGTAGATGCACACACACAGAGATATTAACCTTCTAGCTAGTCTGGGTAGCTAGCGAACGCAATCATATGTAGATCATCATACATATGACGGGTCAATCAAATCTTGAGATAGGCACCAATAGCGCTGAGGTAGTCGTCAGCTTGGGCGCAGAAGGCGACGATAGAGCCGTTCATGAGAGGGATGCGGAAATGGGTGTCGACACCAGCTTTCGGCCTCACTTTTCCGAACGGGCCATGGTGCTT
The DNA here is from genome assembly GCA_039707655.1 of Elymus sibiricus. NCBI lineage: Eukaryota > Viridiplantae > Streptophyta > Magnoliopsida > Poales > Poaceae > Elymus > Elymus sibiricus. The sequence goes on along the minus strand of CM077668.1, from coordinate 90,037,089 downwards.
CTGGGCGTCGGTGGTGTGGAAGGTGAGCGAGGTGATGTATCCGTCGTAGGTGTAGCCCGAGAGCTCGGTGATACGCACGTTTGTCAAGTGAATAGTCTGCACGTACACATAATCAAGTGCATAACTAAGTTAAACATGGATTGAGAGATTATTATCCATTTACCAAGAGCAAGAGTTAGTTATCATCGAGAAGAGGCATGTAATAATCCATCTTGCTAAGCACTGTATATATTTTGGGGTGGAGGGACTACCTTGCTCTTCTGGCCAGGAAGCGGGGTACCCCATGGACCTGCTTTGTTCATATGGTTTTTGCTGTCGACGAAGGTGAAGGATATGGCGTTGATGATCCCGTCGTGACCCGACGTGCTCCAAATCTCCAAGCTCCTGAGGCTTGACGGCGCAGAACTCGTCAATTCGGTGATGTCGTAGGCATCTCCATTTGACCCACCAAACATCCCAACCTTCAGCCCATATGTCGACATCGGCCGCTTTTTGAGAGAGATCGGTAGCTAGTTGCTAGTGTTTGTGTCCTGGAACTAAGTTATTTGCAGGGAAGGCTATGACTGCTTGCCTCTTTTCTGCTATGAACCAAGATGCCGAACGTTATTTATAGAATAGAATTCACAATAGGCCGGGTTGGTCAAGTCAAGTCAAGTCAATGCCTTATCATGGCGTACCTACGTACTATACCCATATGCAACCACTAGCTGCATGTCATTGATTCATACACGAAATTTCCTACTCCACTTCCCTCTTGGTTCGTTCGTGGTGCTTCACCTCTGGTACCAGGGACCCCTTTTTGCATTAATCCGCTAGTGCTCCTATTTTTCACTGCAATTTTTAGGCCTAGCTCTTCCAAGACACTGAACCCGTAGATCTTAAGGTTGACGATGTCGTTAGATACCTCACCGTTGACGGGCATGCTATACCCCTGAAAGAATAGCGTTCGAGAACCTGAAATAAATTCGAAAGATGTGAGCATTCCGGTCAATTCTAAAATTTGAACCCGGGTGGGCTGGTTTCATACAAGAAACCTAACCATCTAAGCAATGCTCCGAAGATGACACTTTTGGACCACCCATTGTAGCTAGTTATCACGAAACCGACTCCTCGATCATCTGAGCCGGTTACAAAAAGAGCGTGGCCGAAAGAAATAAGTGTCTGGGAAAAATTTAGTCGGTTGAAAATTTCGACCAACTAGGAAACTATCGTGCGGTCGATTCATACATTGCGCAGGCTGAAAATTGTCACATCGTCCCACTAAGTTTTGAATTATGAACCGAGTTGGTTGGTTTAATTTCTGGGATTTGGCTTCCCATTCCCTTAGTGTAATGAAGTAATATTTTTGGCGAGCATAAATATGCACAATTTACTACTAGTAGCAGCTTGTTACGTAAGTTAGGGCATCTTCAACGTGGATAATCAAATATACACCATCAAATATCCACGGACTAGTAGCACCGCCACGACGCGCAACCGCCTTCTTGGTGGATCTCTCCTTCACGTGTCGATCTTGCCATTTCACAATCTCCGAATTCACAGTGAGGCGTCTAGCAGGACGACGGGCATCGTCATGGGCTACAAAGGATCCATCACAGCAGTAGCGGGCAGCGGAATGGGCCGGAACGGGTGGGCGATCAGGGCGGAGAGGGTGGGGTTTCAAACCACAATAGCAAAGGGATTTTCCAAATGCGTGGGCACCGACTGAGTTTTTCGCTGGGTATAGGGTGTCGGAGTCGGCCGAGGCGGATGTCCATAATCCCCAGAGCTCCCCCCATTTGGGGCGATCTGTGAGGTTTCGAACATCCGCACTGGTCCGGTTGGATTTGATGATCCGTGTTGAAGGGCTAAAACTGTTCGAATGATACGAACTGGACATTATGGGCATTTTGGTGATATTATGTCCTTAGTCGGCAATCGAGTGTGCATCCATGAGATCAAGTTGCCACGTTTAATCAATTAATGTGCCTCGCTGCAAATGATGATTGAAGAAGGTGTGAACGGCATAGACGAATTCGAGAAAAAAAAAGAACATGGTTTTCCAGTGATCAGTTTCGGCAGTGCACCAACTTTCCACCGTTAATCAATGTGCAATGAGCATACATGGCAGAGTAGGAGTTTATTACTGCAACATTATTTTCCTATCCATTATTAAGTTATTACTACAACGTTTGTCGGCCCAAGACCACCATTAATCCATTGTGACCCTAGCTAGCTCCACCTCCTGTGTCCGCAAGGCACCATTTCCTTTCACTAGTAGAAAACATGCCTTCCGTTTAACCGTTTAGTCTCGGTTTGGCTTTGGCCCGGGACTAATGTGACCATTAGTCCCAGTTCCAACGGCTAGGAGCGGTCGGGGGGCACGGACACCATTAGTCCAGGTTCATTTGAAACCTATAGTCCCGGTTTGTATCACAAACCAGGACTAAAGGGGTGGTGGTAGGCTGGTGTCAGCGTGGGGCCCCCACGAGCCCTTTTAGTCCCGGTTTGTGATACAAACCGGGACTATAGGTGGACCTTTAGTCCCGGTTTGTATCACAAACCGGGACTAAAGCTTTTCCTATATAAACCCTTCGTCCAGCCCGACTCCATTTCTCTGTTTTCTCCATTCGAATTCCCCTCTCTGTTCTTTCCCAGCTCGAGCTCCTCCCTCCATTTTTGCCAAGATTTGTCAAGATTTGATGCACCCCAATCCATCCAAGTGTCCACAAAGGTTAGCAACTTTGTCCTTTCATCTCTTATTGCTAGATCAGCTCGTGCAATGCTTTATAAGTATAGTGATTTGTGGGTTTTAGTTTGGATGTAATTATGTGGTAGTTTTTTTGATTTATATGCAATTTGAGCTCAAATTAACTCCTTAGTTTGCATATGTGTAGGTGTGGTTTACTTAGTGTGCCTTCCCGTCCCCATCCTAACCACCGTCGATCGCCCGCACTGTCCCGTCGCCGGCATCACCTTGGTATATTCTCTTTTATAACTATTTGTTGCATTTCGTGTTAATGACAATTATGCCCATCAAGTTGACATAGATATTTTTATCTAGGAGGTAGTTGAACCGAAAATGCCAACAGACCCTATTGTCGAGAAGTTAAATTTAGTTGAAAAAGAAAACGAGGATTTGAAAGGAAAATTGAAAAGAGTTGAAGAAGAGAAGATGAAATTGGAGTTGTACATTGCCGATGTCGTCGATGATCACAAGATCAAGATGGATGCAATGCGCTTGAAGATTAGAAAGATTAGAAAATATGCCATTAATAAAGAGGTTTGGTATCATTATGCTGTTGGATCAATTGCTACCTTAGTTGCGATTTTGATCGCATTTGTTGTTGCATTTAAATGTTTTATCTAGATAGTTGTATGTTGTTTTATGAGAAAATAAGTGTGTATGAACTTTATGAATGAACTTGTATTAATTTGGTCTTTTCGGTGTTGTGTAATGAAGATGAACCGACAATGGATGTACGATGACCGACGCTCTCTCCAGTTCATTAATGGCGTGCAGAGTTTTTTGCGTGCGGCTGAGGCAAACAAGCGGGATGATTTTATGTGTTGTCCATGTGGTGTGTGTAAGAATGATAAGACTTACTCTAGCGCAAAACAGATTCACGTCCACCTGTTTACGTCCGGTTTCATGTCCGGCTATAATTGTTGGACCAAGCACGGAGAAAGAGGGGTTCTAATGGAAGAGAATGAAGAAGAAGAGGATCACGACAACTATCCTGGATGTCCTGAATATGATGGTATTACAATGGGGGAAGAGAATGAAGAAGAAGAAGCTAATGCATCGTATGAAAAATAGCAAATGAAATTAGAAAGGGTTAAAATTTTAATATGTGGCTTAGAATGGTGCATATTGAATGCACAAAAAGTCTGGAGTTGAAACAAGTTTAAAAAAAATGAAATGCCTTTGTAACAGATGAGTTTTCGTCCGAAACCCTCATACTTCGAAGGAGATGGTCTAGTTTGTATACGAAGTGCATCCAGTTTTTGCTGTAACCCTCTTAACTTTTTAGCACATGCTATGTAGATGAAATGATGATACCATGCCAAGTTTCAACCTTTTCAGAGTTCATTTGTGGTGCTTTTTAATTTCAGGGTCGTTTAGCTCAAAAAAATCATTAAATGCATGAAAAATAGCAAATGAAGTTAGAGAGGGGTGAAATTTGAATATGTGGCTTAGAATGGTGCATGTTGAATGCACAAAAAGTCTGGAGTTGAAACAAGTTAAAAAAATGAAATGCCTTTGTAACAGATGACTTTTCGTCCGAAACCCTCATACTTCGAAGAAGATGGTCTAGTTTGTACACGAAGTGCATCCAGTTTTTGCCGTAACCCTCTCAACTTTTTAGCACATACTATGTGGGTGAAATGATGATACCATGCCAAGTTTCTACCTTTTTATATTTCATTTGTAGTGCTTTTTAATTTCAGGGTCATTTAGCTAAAAAAATCATTAAATGCATGAAAATAGCAAATGAAGTTAGATAGGGTTGAAATTTGAAGATGTGGCTTAGAATGGTGCATATTAAATGCACAAAAAGTCTGGAGTTCATTTGGGTGATTTTGATTAAAACAAATGAAGGTATAAAACTAAAAGATTTAAACAGAATCTGGTTTTGATTAAAACACCTATTTAAATTATCCTAAAAATTCCCAACTTTAACATAATGATAAAACATACTAATATTAAACAACAGGAAAAACAATCATTCAAAAATCTATTTTAAAACTAAAGTTATTCACAAATTACTGTTTCACACAAATTTCAAATGAATTCAAATTTAAACTATTTAAATTTGAAAACTACTAGCACTAACAGAAAGTTTGTAATTGTTTTGACCTAAAGCAAAAAGATTCATTAAAAAACTATAAATATTCTAACAGTTATTCCAAATCTAAAAACAGAAATTAGAAAAACAAAACAAAACAAAAAAGAGAAAATACAGCTTTAGTCCCGGTTGGTGCTACCAACCGGGACTAAAGGTCCCTTCCCGCGCGGAATTTGGGCCGCCGAAAAGATGGGCCTTTAGTCCCGGTTGGTGGATCCAACCGGGACTAAAGGGAGGACCGTTAGTCCCGGTTGGTGATACCAACCGGGACTAAAGGGTCTTTAGTCCCGGTTGGAGATACCAACCGGGACTAAAGAGTCCCAGGGTATTTAAAGCGCGTGCTCCCTCCTCAGTTTCTCCCCCCCTCAGTTTCTCCACACCACGCCACCAGGCTGCTCGTCTCCGTCGCCGCTCCTCGCCGCCAGACCTCGACGTCAGCCCGCCCCCTACTGCCCGCCGACGAGCCCCTGCTACGCCCACTCCTCCCACGGTGAGCCTCCGCCTCCTTCCTCCCTCTCTGTTCTGCCGCCCTGACCTCCCCTCGTCATGCCCGAGCGCGCGCGGCGGCGCCATGGCCGCCGGCCTGCCCGAGCGTGGCGGCGCCATGGCCATCCCCTTGAGCGTGCCGAAGGCCACGATGATGTACTTGCCCAGTCCATGCCGACGGCGCTGAAGGCGACGGAGAAGGGCGTGACGGCGAGCATGAGGCAGAGCAGGGGCGGAGCCCGGATTCATCGTTATGCCGTTTGGTGGCAATTTTCTGTTCATAGCTGCTAAACTAAAATCTCCCAATTAGCATCATATGTCAGAAAACCGAAATTAATTAGAGATTAGTATTTTGACACGCAAGGTCAAAATTGAGAGATGTTCGTAGTAGTATTTTTAATATGAAGACCAAAATTGAAAGATCTCTAGTAGGCGTACTGTAGTCAACACATTTAAAATTGTAATGTGTTTGTCCTCTTCTGCTATGACATGTATAATTTGTTACAAGAATGTGATTCTCACATTTTGAACTGAAGGCATAATTATATTTATAATTTGTTACAAGAATGTTATTCTCACATGCATTAGGATAGCGGCGTATTTGTTTATTTGAGATAGGTTTCACATTTAGTAAAAGTAACATTTGTTTATTTATGTCTCTTTAAAGGTTGCTAGTCTTACCCCGGTGCCGCCGCCTCCATTGACCCCCTGCCTCCAGCTCTTCCCGTCCGGCCGGCCCGTTCGTCAAGGTGAGGCCCTTGATCCCCAAATCCATTCAGATGTTTAGATGTTTGATAGATGTTTTGATGTTTGATGTTTGATGTTCAGATAGATGTTTGATAGATGTTTAGATGTTTGATGTTTGATGTTCAGATAGGTGTTTGATGTTTAGATAGATGTTTGATGTTTAGATAGATGTTTAGATGTTTGATGTTTAGATGTGTTTAGATGTTGCTGAATTTGTTTATAAATATGAGTAGGATAATAAAATGATAATCATTGTTAGGCAAATCCCATGTTTATAAGTTCTCGAGTCGACGATGCCCATCCCGCATCCTTGTCGTCATGTGCGTATGTTATTGCAGGGAACACCTCCTTGTGCCTCTGTTTTGCCGGAATGTTGATTTATTTCCGTTCCGGTAAATTTTAGGCGCTCAATATGTCTTACATTAGCAATGGTCATGTCGTAATTCTTGAATCATGAACACAGGAAATGTCGTCGTCTGATGACGACGATAGGATCCAAGTGTGTGAACTCTGCCAGTCTATACGCACACTTTACCGAGAATAAACCATTTTTCTCATAATGCCATGCCATAAGATCTCCCTCACCCAAATTGAGAGTACGCAACCTTAAAATTTCCTCCGCATCATGCGTATAGAATAGGTGTCTTATCAAATTTTCATCCCACCTCCTAGATCCAGTCATGAATAATTCAGACACCCATTTAATCCTTGTTCTGTTCTTTTTTGCAGAAATTTTTAGGCCCGCTGCCCTAGGAATCCAATTATCCCTCCAAATGTTTATACTAGTCCCATCCACAACTCTCGAAATGATGCCCTTTTTTAGAAGCTCAAGGCCATGCATAATACCTTACCAAGTAAGAGATGTCGCTTGTGGAAACACTGTATCAATAAGATGCCCATGAGGATAATATTTAGCTTTCATAACCTTTGCACAGAGAGAATCTGGAAAAACCAATAAACGCCAAGCTTGTTTAGCCAAAAGCGCTTGATTAAAAAGACGGAGGTCACGAAAACCCATTCCTCCTTCACTTTTTGGTTTCGTCATATTATCCCAAGCTAGCCAATGAGTTCTCCTCCTATTCTCCTCATCGCCCCACCAAAAATTTCTTATAATCTGGGATAAGTCATCACAAAGTGACGCTGGAAATTTAAAAATGCACATGGCATAGACATGGATAGCCTGGATCACAGACTTGATCTGAATTTCCTTCGCTCCACTAGAAGCATATTTTTCAATCCAGTCAGAAACCCGCTTGAGCGCTTTATCTTTGGTGGATTGAAACTTACCCGCCTTCATACGACCTTCCGGTACAGGCAACCCAAGATATTTATCCTCAAATCCATCGATTGTAATTTTTAGGATAACCAAGATGGACACCTGATCTTCTATCGAACAATTCTTGCCAAATAAGATTGGACATTTATCCGGTCGTAGTAATTGACCAGTCCCCTCCTCATAAGCCGACAAAATGCCTTTTATGTTCAGAGCTTGTTCTACTTTAAAGAACAGAAGACTATCATCAGCAAATAGTAAATGACATATACCTGGAGCATGTCTGTTTAGACGGAAATCTTTAATAACTCCTCTTGCCGAGGCATCATTCATTAACAACGATAGTGCTTCAGCCACAAAGAGGAATAAGTATGGAGAAAGAGGGTCCCCTTGTCTAAGACCACGAGAGGGATGAAAGGAATCTAGCATTTGGCCATTTAAGCGAACTGAGAATTTCACTGTAGTAACACATGTCATAATCCACTTAATCCAAAGAGGGGCAAAGCCATACGCTCGCAACATACTTTCCAATCCACACGGTCATAAGCCTTAGCTAGATCCAACTTATATGTACAGTATTCACCACGAGCATCTTTCAAAGTATTTAAGGAGTGCATACATTCAAAAGCGATGAGAGCATTATCAGAGATTAATCTCCCAGGAATAAAAGCACTCTGGGTAGGTGAAATCATACCATCCAGAAGAGGTCTAATCTGTTGACAAGGCACTTGGAGATAATTTTATATATAACATTGCATAGGCTAATCGGTCGAAAATCCTTTATCGACTGAGGATTCGTTACCTTAGGAATAAGAACAATAGTTGTATCATTTACCCCCTCCGGCATACTTCCCGAGGCAAAAAAATGTTGTACAGCACGAACAATATCATCCTTTAGCAAGCCCCAATTCCTAACAAACATTAATCCATCTCTTAATTAAGGTTCCTTATGTAGCATATACAAATCCATTGCGTAACTAAGGTCCCTTAACTGGCAGAGACATGCAATTTTCTATTTTGTTACTTATTTATCATATCAGCTTGTAAAATTTATACATTACATACTAAGGAATAGCTGAAAGCAGGTATTTAGTGTTGAGCCTGAGATCATAGCCGATTTGGTTACACACCTATGAGTTTCATAGACACGAAGATGAAGTCGCGGAGGAGAAGGAGAATGTATATGATGACCCAGCTTGTTTTGAGAAGCTTCTAAGAGTTCCCAGATCCCGACACATGCTAGATGGGTGTGATGCGAGCTGCATACGCAATGGTAGGATTTCATTTTGTCCAGAAACTACTTGGTTTCCAAAACATGCTATTACAAGCTTGACCAATACAACAAACATCACACCGGCCACAACATTAAACAACTATGGCATTGATGAAAACTAAACATTTGATGTAGATGAATGCTATGGCATCGATGATCCCGATGTGACTCGACGTGCTCCAAACGTGAGGGCTCCCATGTCTTGACGGTGCAAACGTCGTCTCTCCGGTGATGTCGTAGAACTCGCCGTTTGACCCACCAAACAGACCAACCTTCATCCCATGGGTCGCCATCACTTGTTTTGAGAAGGCTCACCCTGTAGCTAGTTGGGACTTGGGAGTATCTTCGTGTAGTGGATGTTTGCGGGGAAGGTTATGCATGGCTGCTTGTTTGTTTTTCTGCTCCATGAACAAATATGCCGGACGTTATTTATCGACAAGATTTAATAGGACGGGTTGGTAAAGTCAATGCAATGCAGTGGAGCACCTACGTACTGCCCATATGCAACTGGTAGCTGCATGTCATTAATTCATACGAAATTTCCTACTCCACTTCCTTTTTTCAGAGGTTCCTTTCATGATTCTTCAATTTTAGTACTAGCTTTTTTTGAACACCACTTCTAGTACTGCTGGGGACCCCCTTTTGCATTAATCCGCTAAATGCTCCTATTTTTGCTGCAATTTCTAGCCTAACTCTTGTGTTCTACTCTTAGGCCCCACTTGGCATCGGTGCATTTTTATACACATGTATTTATTTCACAGGTGTATGACACGGGCCACACTTAATTTTCACCTGTAAAAAGAAACAACAGATGGAGGCATGTATAATTTACAGGAGTATGGCGCTATGAAACGCCAATCGAATCAATGCCTTATATTGTGGGACTGTGAGAGTACGTCTAACCATCCCTTTTTGGCTACATTAATACTACGGCAGAAATGACTTTTTCAGACCAAAATGCAACTGTGACTGAGAAAAATTTCAATCGGTCGAAAAGTTCCAACCGACTAGAAAAATTCCGCAGTCGGCTCATGAACTGAGCCGGCTGAAATTGTCACATCATTCCACTAAGTTTTTAGTTATGAACAAAGTAGGGAAACCTTCCAGCCGGCTTAATTTGTGAACTGTCTGTGTGATTTGGTTTCCTAGCGGTTAGTGTAATAAACCGGTTATCATATTTTTAACCAGCATAAATATGCACAAATTACTACTACTAGTAATAGCAGTTTGTTTGAAAAGTGCTACTGGAGGACGGGGACAGCGGAGAGAACTTATTTTTTTTTCACATTGCAAAACAAAATGTATAGACACAAATACATATGTAACACGTTCATGGATATCTTCATAACAATATACTTTCAAACATGGCGTAGAAACAAGAACAAATTCATACATGAAAATGGGCCCTTTTTTTTATTGTCGAGCTGGGATTTTTTGTTTGTACAGCTTGCAAATCAAGATATTTTTGAATGAAATTTTACAGATCCGTCACAAATATGTACAAGTGTTCACATATTTATTTCTATTTTTTTGAAACTAATTTTCTTTATTTTTGAATCATTTAAAATAAATTCCTCCAAATATGTACAAGTGTCCTCATAAACTTCACACTCCAGCTTGTTGCGGTTCTAGATGATGGCCTAACTAGGGACGTCACTGGGTGACCTAGGGTACATGCATGAGATCAAGTTGCCACCGTTAATCAATCAATGTTCCACGCTGCAAACGATGGTTGAGACGGTGTGAACGGCATAGACCAACGCGGGTCTGTACCAACTTTTCACCGTTATAATCATTGTGCAATGAGTAGGAATTTATTGCAGCTTATCTTTTCATTTCATTTTTTATTCCGGAAAAGGAATTTATTACAGCCTTATCACTCATTCTTAGTAATTAATTCTCACAAACATCATCAACATATGTAAGTCTTTGAAAAATCTTATTAGTTGACTGGTTGCTGCATTTTGGGATATTTATCCTCTATTACTAAATAGTTGTCATACACGGGACATGGAGTTTGTGAGCTCGAGCTCACATGCACCATAAAATCCCAAAAAATAATAAAGAAATTTAAAAAATCCGATTTTTTCGGCAACAAATATTGATATGTGTTTCACATGGGTGTAAATTTCCACGATGGAATGACATTGGTAGAGGCCTGAGCAAAATAGAAAAACGATGCTCCAAAAAGACTATCTTTGAAGCATCGGTTATTTTAGACCTCCATGAATGTCATTCCATCATGAAAATTTGTATGCATGTGAAACAGGTGAAAATTTGTATGCATGTGAAACGCTTCGAAACTTGTCATTCCATCGATATTTTTTTGAATTTACTATTTGTTTGAATTTTCAGAAGAACATTTGGTCCCTTAGAACGGGACCAATGAGAGGAACTGCTGGATTGCATTGCCCTGCACACTCGGTCCCTTGCGCAGGATTCCATCTCATGGCATGGCATCTTGAGGCGAGTGGATTGTTTTCGACGAAATCCCTTTTATCATGCCATCGTGGCTTCCCCAGGACCGGAGGAAGTTAGTCTCCCGTGGGAAATAAAACTCCCCCTGAAGATTCACATCTTCCTCTCGCAATGGGTACATGACCGCCTGCCTTCGGGTACGGAAGTGCTTAAGCGCCACGGCCCTAGCGATGGGCTATGCCCTCAGTGTGGAGTTTCGAAGGACTCCAATCACATATTCTTCAGATGCCCGGCCACGATTTTCCTCTGGAGTTGTGGTCGAGACGTAGTGGGAGTAACTTGATGCCATGATAACCTCCTGGACATGTTCCGGGAGATTCTTGGCTTTCCGTGTGCTTTGCGCACATCCCTTTGGGTGGTGATGGGCACTCTTTCTTGGACTTTATTGAATATTCGCAATAAGCTTGTGATCGAGCAGGTGATTCCACTCCGTGCGACTGACGCGATCTACAAAATGTGTGGCTTCTTACAGCTCTGGAGGCCGCTTAGCAAGCGTCGCGACCGAGACAACACTGACTCTGTCATCGCTGGTCTTCGTTCCACCACCGGATCTCTCGCTCCACCGACCCGCCACCACCTTCCGAGGTTGATTAGTGATCTCTCTAGTTTATGTAGAGGTTGTTGTGCTGTGCCCCCAGCAAGACTATTTTTTTATGTTGTACTTTACTTTATTTGCTTATCCTCGAACCTTGAATGTTGTCAGATGTTGGTGTGGTTGCTTTATTTTTTTGCGGGGAGGTGTGGTTGCTTTATAATATATTAAGCGGGGAAACCTTTTTCGTCATTTGTTTGGATTTTAAAGGGTGCATAATTGGCTAGTGGTAAAAAATAAAAAATTGGGTACCCCTTCGGCAATGTTGCAATTCCCCAATCTTTCTCGCACACATCCCCGACCGTGAGTTCGGCGTGCCGTCTCCGGCGACCACCTCAACTCCGACGGGGTCGGCGGGTCGCCGAGTCAGGGGGGCGACCCGCGAGCCGATGCAAAACTCAAGCCTACCTTGACGCCTGCCTCCCACCACCAGTCGTCTATCCTTGTCCTCCTCCGCGAGGTCCGAAATCCACCGGCATCCCCACGGCCTTGGGCGGCTGCAGGGCGACAGGGAGGGACATGGTGGGCGACCCACTCGACGCGGCCGATGGGCAGCGCGCGATGCACGCAGGCGGTGGCGTGGCCGGTGCGGCGCGGATCTAATCAACGAGCTCGTCGGCGACGCGGTGCGGGACTTGCTCCGAGCCGGGGGAGGCGCCCCGATGGGCGGAAACGCAGCGGCCAGCGGGAGGGTTGCGTCGGCCTGGCCTGGTCTCGGGTCCTGCTCGGGCAGGTGAAGTTGTTATGTTCTTCAGTTTCAGAAATGCCACAAGTGGGCGCGCATCCTCGGCCACCACAGTCTGCCCGTTGATTGTTGTGTTGAAAATGTTTGGTGTGCCTTCACCGCCTGCCACCCTTCCTGGAGCTGTCCAATCCTCAGCACGGCGATGTGTTGTGTCCTTTGGGTTGTTTGGAAGACTCGGAACCGGATGGTGTTCGATAACATCCGAACCTCTGATCTTGACTTGCGGCATCCGATCCAGGAGCACCTCCGATTGTGGGTGGTACGGGACCCCTCCCGCACAGAATGTGCTCCGTTGCTGCTGTGGTGTGAAGCTATCTGTAGCTAACACCCTCCCTCTCTCTCTCTCTCTCTCTCCTTGTGGGCTCTGCGGAGCTATGTAACAACCGACCCCGCTGTCCATTATTATTATTAATACAAAATGAGTTCAGGTGGGCAATCGCCCCCCGTTGACTGCTCAAAAAAAAAAAAATGCCACAAGTGTACCAAATGTTCAGTCTGAGAAATATAATGCTACGACGTCGTGGAACTCATGGTTGCACTTTGATCGTTTCCAGGGTTAGCTTAATACGTACCACTAGCGATAGAACTCGTAGAAGCCTCTCGTTGCTCTCTTGTCAAGAGTTGATATGGTTCCTTAAGAAAAAACAGGAGAGTTGATATGGTTGATTCATTCCTTTGAGTGATTGAGTCTGGTAGCAGCCGTTCTGCTTCTCTCTTTTACTGAGAAATTAATGTGTTTGATTTCTTCACAGAGTGATTTACAGAACATGTATTTGCCAAAACTGGCGACCGTACGTGTTATTGTTTGCAATTCATCAGCGACCCCTTCAGGTCCAAAACTCCCCCTCGCGTCGCTCCCGCGGGCGACCGAGGGGGCGAACCCTAGCCGCCGGGGCTAGTCCGCCGCATCCAGCTCCCTCCCTTGCCGCCGCCGGTGTGCGCCGCCGATCCGGTCGGCGTAGGCGGCGGCGGGGATTTTCCTTCTCCTCGTTCGATGTCGTGCGGCGCGGGACGGCGGCTTCGGCGATGGCGTCATGCAGATCCAAGGCACGGTGGCGCGGCGGTTCCCGGCGGCGGCGCGTGGCGGCGCGGGTGGAGATTGGCTGTGCGTGGCGTGCCGGTCGGCTGGACGTGGCTAGAAGATGAACGTGGGGCTGGGCGTGGCCGGTGGCGGTGGCGGCGGCGACGTTCAGCCCGGATCCGGCCTTGGCGGTGGCGACGGCGACGGCTGACCCGGATCCGACCTTGGTGGTGGCGGCGTCCCCTCCGCCGGGGATGACGGGCTAGGTGGTGGGTCCTTGTGGCGGCACCGGTGACGGCGGATCTTGGGATCCCGTGTCCGGGCTCTAAGCAGGACGCGCGTGGCGGCCGGAGCTTCCTCCGGCGTTGACGGCGCTTGATGCGGGATCGCGGTGGCGGTTGCCGTTGTATGGGCGGCGACAGCGGCTAGCGCGACGGGGGGTGCTCCTTGTAGCGCCCGGAATCGGGGCGGCGGCCCCTCTTCATCAACGGCGGCGGACTCCAGGATCGTGTGGGCGACTCGGAGTCCGGATCTCGAGATGGTGACGGCCTTCTGTGGCTGGTGGCGGTATGGGACGTCCCTTCCATCAACAGATCGGGTTCGATGCAACTCGGCAGGTGACACATGTGCTTCTTTCGGAGTTGTCGTGCGGAGCCTGTCGTCGGCAGGTGAAGCCACCGGTGGATGTGCTACCGGCGGATGCGATGCACGACGTCTTATATGGAGACGTCAAGTCATGCCTGTTACCGGCAGGTGATGCACGGAGGCTCTGGCGGAGGTGTCAAGTTTAGCCTGTTCTTGTTGGATCGAAGGTGGTGCGACAGTAGCGGGAGGCAGGCGGTATGGGACGTCTTTGTCTTTCGTTGTCTCCTCCAGAGGTATCCAGCTATCGAGGCGTCGGTAGCCGGATAAGGGCGGATGGTACAGACGGCTTCAACGACGAGCTTTTGCACTCCGGTGGAAACACAAGATCTCTGATCGGGTTATGTCGTCGCGCGCCTGCGTCGTGTCCTTGTTGAAGGTGGTGGATTGAAGCTTTGCTTTGGGGATGAGAATCCGAAGTTCAACCTTGTGGTGGACTCGCCATCATCGGCGCACGTGCGGCGATTCCTTCTTGAAGGCGTAGCCTAGGAGTTGTATTTTTTCGTTTTTGTTGTGTCTTGTATCATAGGGTTAGTGGTTATCTGGGGAGTTACTGTTGCGAGGTATACGGCCTAAGGGTTTGTTTTTTGCTTTTTTTCCGGGTCGAAGATGTTCGGCTGCTGGATTTTGCACTTTTAATAATATATGGCTGCATGCATCGTGCTGATGCAGAGGCCGGGGGATATCCTCCTTTTCGAAAAAAATCAGCGCTTTGTAGCTGGCATCCTACTGTTCTAAAGGAGCTGCCTATGCTTCTTAGAGTTAAGGGGACTATAGTTGAAGTACAATCGCTTCCAAGCTCTTACTTGACGAAGTTTTCATATTTTTCTTCCATTCTATTTGCAAGCTAGCTGTTTAACTCATTGGTAAGAGGAAATGTTAATAGACCGACGGACATTCACTATGGCAGTCGGCAATGGTTCAGATCAACGAACATTGGGATTTTGACTTGCGTGAGGCTGCATTGACGTGGCAAAAGAATGAGGCAGCCTCCACAGGGTAGCTGTCATGTGGGTCCGCGTCACTGGGCCGGCTCAAACTGCTTTAATTCTTTTTTTTACCTCATTAACTTTACAAGCATATGAAAATAGAAACTATTTAAAATTATGGTTTAGAGGCAGTGTCAGTGCCCAAGACGCACCGTTTGTTCCTCAAGGGCATAGTAGCCTCAAACAAAAGTTGGTCGATTAGTGGGATTTATTTTTTTGAAAAGGAGGAATCGAGCCCCGGCCTCTGCATCAATCGATGCATGCAGCCATCTTATTAAAGTAAATCCGCAACAAAGTCTTAGATCCAACAAGCGCTCAAGCGCAAAATAAAAAGGTACGAAAGATAAAAAGTTGCCACATCCGGCAACGCTAACATTAGACTACGATGCCTATACACCTAGCCTATTATTAGCATGCCATCCAAACCGGTTGAAGATAACCCGTGCGACCATCTCCCATCGGTTGCACCCAATATCCATAAGATCCCTGGAATCCGCATGACTGAGTAATGACCACGTACGGATCCAAGATGTTGCTCTGAAGATGACCTGCAAAAAGTTGTTGAAATTCTTGCCATTAAAAATCATGTCATTCCTGGTATTCCATATAGCCCAGAATAGAGCACATATCCCAATTCTGATAGGTTTCGATATTTGAACGTCTACTCCATCGAGCCACGTTCCAAATAGGGAAGCAATACATGTTGGTGGGCTAACATTAAAAGCTATATGGATAGTGCGCCATAAGAGTTTCGCAAGAGGACAATCTAAAAATAAGTGTCTGATCGTTTCATTTTGATCGCAATAACAACAGTTAAGTCTGCCTCCCCAATTTCGTTTTGCCAAATTATCTTTGGTTAATACCACACCCTTGTGTATGAACCACATGAAATTTTTAATCCTAAGAGGCACTTTGATTTTCCAAATATGTAATGATCTCGTGAGTGGTCCAGTATTTACCAGATGTGTGTACATGGACTTTATCGAAAATACACCATTCGCAGCTAAAGTCCAACGTATACTATCTGTCTGGTCAGACAGGGACACTTGCATCAGCCTATTGACCAGATGTAACCATGCATTCCAGCGTTCTCCCAGCAAAGCTCGCCTGAATTGCATATTAAGAGGTATCGACTGTAATACCGTGGACACATACTCTTCTTTACGTTGCGCAATATTATAAAGCGAAGGATATTGAAGTGCTAATGGGGTGTCTCCAAGCCACGTGTCTTCCCAAAATCTTGTTGATGTCCCATCACCAACTACAAATTTCACCCTCTCGAAAAAGGTCACCTTTATCTTCATTAGCCCTTTCCAGAAAGGTGAGTCATTTGGTCTCGCTGTAACCTGCGCTAATGTTTTGGAATGTAAATATTTATTCTTCAACATTTGTACCCACATCCCCTCGGTTTCTGTAGATAACCTGTACAGCCATTTGCTAAGCAGGCATCTGTTCTTTAGTTCTAGATTTTCAATGCCAAGTCCCCCTTGGTCTTTTGGTCTACAGATTATATCCCATCCAGCCAATCTGTATTTCTTCTTGGCTTCGTCACTTTGCCAGAAGAAACGAGATCTGTAAAAGTCTAATCTTTTTCGTACCCCTACCGGTATTTCAAAGAAAGACAATAAAAACATCGGTAAACTAGTTAGAACCGAGTTTATTAAAACTAGCCTCCCTCCATATGACATAAGCTTGCCCTTCCAGCAACTTAGTTTCTTTTCAAATCTATCCTCAATACATTTCCATTCCTTATTCGTCAGTCTTCGATGATGAATAGGAATCCCCAGATAGCTTAATGGCAGTGATCCCATTTCACATCCAAACAGCTGTCTGTACCCATCTTGCTCTTCTCTTGCCTTTCCAAAGCAAAATAATTCGCTTTTGTTAAAGTTAATTTTCAGCCCAGACAACTGTTCAAACAAGCACAAAACTAGTTTCATATTCCTTGCTTTTGCCATATCATGTTCCATGAAAAGAATCGTATCATCCGTGTATTGTAGTATGGACACACCCCCCTCTACCAAATGGGGAACAAGTCCTCCTACATGACCCTTTTCTTTAGCTCTGCCAATTAGTATAGCCAACATATCCGCTACAATGTTGAACAATACTGGAGACATAGAGTCTCCCTGCCTTAATCCTTTGTGTGTTTGAAAGAAATGACCTATGTCATCATTAACTTTAATACCCACACTGCCTTTCTGGATGAAAGAATCCACCTGATCCCTCCATTGTTCATTGAACCATTTCATCCGTAGGGCCTGTTGAAGGAATGGCCATTTTACTTTATCATATGCTTTCTCGAAATCCACTTTAAAGATAACCCCATCTAGTTTCTTTGTATGTATTTCGTGCAACGTTTCATGGAGTACAACAACACCTTCTAGAATGTGTCTCCCGGGCATAAACGCCGTCTGCGTGGGTTGGACAACGGACTGAGCTATCTTCGTTAGTCTATTCGTGCCCACCTTTGTGAATATTTTGAAGCTAACATTGAGCAAACAGATCGGTCTAAACTGCTCAATGCGCACAGCCTCCACCTTCTTTGGCAACAACGTGATTGTTCCAAAGTTTAGGTGAAATAGCTGTAAATGGCCATTAAATAAATCATGGAACATAGGCAAAAGATCTCCCTTAATGATATGACAACATTTTTTATAAAATTCCGCCGGAAACCCATCCGGCCCTCGCGCCTTATTTTGTTTCATTTGTGTTATTGCATCGAACACCTCCTTCTCAGTAAATGGAGCTGATAAAACCTCATTCTCATCTTGATTGAGCTGAGGTATATCATGTGTTGTGCCTTCATCCAAAGAGACAAAATTCTCTTCGGGTGCACCAAATAATTTCTTGTAATATTCTGAAATATATAGCCTTAAATTCTCGTGGCCTACTATTGTTCCTTCATCTTGCTCAAGTTGAATTATTTTCTTCTTTCGATGTTTGCCATTTGCAATCATGTGAAAGAATTGTGTGTTATCGTCCCCATGAACCACCTTCGTCACCTTAGCACGGAGTGCCCATTTCATCTCTTCTTCTCGCAAGAGTTTCTGCAACTCCTTCTCAGCCTCAGTCTTTTTATTCTAGACGATTCAGCTTTCACATCTAACTCATCAATCAAACGAATTAATTTTTCTTTTTGCACTTTATAAATTCCTTTCTGATTCTTGGCCCATCCTCTCAAGAACTGGCGCAAGTGTCGTATTTTGTTTTGCCATCTTTCTATATTTGTAGACCACCGGATTCCTTAGCCCATTTGTTTGCTATGAGATCCATGAACCCTTCTCTCTCAAACCAACTAAGTTCAAACGAGAATGAGTTTCTATTACCCACATGGTTGGCTTCCCCAGAATCAACCATGAGAGGTGCATGATCATAAATGGCTCTTTGTAAAGCATGAACTGAAACCAGCGGGTACTCCTGCTCCCACTCCACGCTAGTTAGTACTAGGTCCAACTTCTCATATGTTGGCACCGGTAATGAATTAGCCCATGTGAATTGTCTACCAGTGAGGTCAATCTCCCTCAAATCGAGACTCTCTATAATCATATTGAACATAAGTGACCACCTTCCATCGAAGTTGTCATTATTCTTTTCATCTTGTCTTCTAATGATATTAAAATCTCCTCCAACCATAATGGGAAGTCTCTCATCTCCACATATTCTTACTAGATCGGCTAGAAAATCAGATTTTAGCTCTGGTTGCGCCGCCCCATATATGGCCACTAGAGCCCATCTAAAACCATCAACTTTCGACCTCACACGAAATTTGACAGAAAACTCACCATAAACCACACTCATCACCTCTAAGGTTTCGCACTTGACCCCAAGTAAGATCCCACCAGATCTTCCCCTGGGTGGTAAGCAGTGCCAATCAAAATCAACTCCTCCGGAAAGATTGTTTAAGAATTGTGGTGTGAAGTTATCTCTACCCGTTTCTTGTAACGCTATAAAGTCAAGTTTATATTCTAATGATGCCTATCGAAGAAATCTCCTTTTAGCCAAGTCTGCTAGACCTCTGCTATTCCAGAAGATTCCTTTCATATATCATCATGAAATTTTTTCTTCTGCTTAACCCTCGCACTTCTCCATACCGCTGATACAGGATAAACCTTCCTTTTCCAAGGTCTCTTTGGTTTATCGTGTGTCAGCTTTGTGTTGCTCTGGGATTGTGTTTCATGTGTATGACAACCGTCAATCGAAGAGGCCAGATACCCCTCCGATTCCATGTCATCCACACCCTCCTCAGCTCCCTCAAGGTGTAATAAGTCCTCACATAGATTTTGTAATTTTGTGCCTCCTAGATCATTAATATCTGACTCATCCATCAGTCTCACCGCTGCTAGGTTTTTAATGAACTCTATGGCTCTATCTGCTTCTAAATCTAACATATCATTAATTGATTTAGCTAATTGTGTGCCAGAAGAACCCATAGAAATACCTATGTCGCTAGCATTATGAATAATCTCTGATTCTGAAAAATGAAGAATTGAAGCACTAGTATTGACCATCATACCTGTAGATGCCTCGACATCTCGAAGCTTGGCGGCCCTCATAGCACGCCCTATCAGCATGTCGTCCACATCCGGCTGCTCCTGGATGCGATGACTGAATCGTCGATCACCAGACGTAGGATCCGGTATCCCTCCATACGCGATCACATCGTCCACCGATGGCACTGGATGATTTTGACTCCTGCCTCAATCCCAGTAGTAGCTGTAGTAAGCACTGGAGAATAACTCTCAACTGGAGAAGCAGCCTCAGTCCAAACTGGTGCTTCCCCAGTGTGCATCTGCTGCCTGTCCATCACCACAAAGGTACCTGGGGAGCTGCGCTAGGCGATAGACGGGCCTCCTGCCCGTTGCCCAGAGCTCCCACGCGTGGAGAATACGTGGGGGATGTACATATCTGGTCCGGTTGGTGACCCTCATGGCCACTGTTAACCGGTGTCGCTGGCCTCTCGGACTGGCGGACCTCCTGTCCGCCAGACCTGACCGGAGAACAACCACCATATATGCTGCCGACCGGTGTCGTTGTCTGCCCGTGGTTCGGATCAGAGCCCTGCCCGGTGAAGCCGGACCAAAGCTTACCAGAGCCATGACCGCAGCTTTCCGGTATATGATCTACCGGTCTGGGCGACGTGACCATGTCCTGGCGCGACGAGGTACCTGTTCGACCAAGCGATACACGAGATGCCTCTTGCACATCGCCAGTCGCCGAAACTCCCTCCGTCGCAATCTCAGCGCAGGGTTGCTGAAAGCCCTCAGCCTCCATGCAATCCCCCCATAGACGACTCGGCGCCGACATCGTTAATGATCCAATACGGAGAGTGACCATGGGTGTTGTCGTCGTAGCAGCTCCATTATTTGTCTGATTATCTGCTGCGGTCGATGCCGATGGAATATGACCCTCCTTGGTCCTGGCAGAGTGCTCATCCTGGTTCGCATTTCCCTGATTCCCATCATGATCACCTCCGTCCGTCATGACAACATCACCATCGTGGGTCTGTGGTTGGTTTTCCTCCACTTCCACATCAAGATCATAATGCACACCGTCGTAAAACCAAGGTGCGTAATCAGGTATATACTCCACATCAAGTACTGTCACTAGCAGCCTAGCAACACCACGTTTGCGTGTGAATGGCATGTCAACTTTTTCTGTCTTACCCACCAATGAGCCTATGCTCCAGACAATAAAGAAGTCATTGAGTAAAATCTCTGGAATGCCGGAAAATCTAATCCAGACCTTCTTCAACCTTGTACCCAATGGTTCTGGTTTTTTGCGCTCCTCAAACTCTAACAAACACTTGCTCCCACTGACCTTACTGACCCCGAAAGTCAACAAGCGTTGGAGATCTTTCCTTCTAGGAAACTCCACTCGATATACCTGCTCATCCTCTCTGACAGGAGCCCACTGATAAGATTCAGACACAAGTCTCCTCAGCTGCTGAGACACTTGCTCTGCTGTGAGCGTGCCGTTTGTGACCTTTACCAATCCCGTCCTTGAGCTCTCAAGACGAGGAGGTACAATGGCTGCTGTAGATCGTGGTGTCTCAAAGAACATAAGTCTATTTTGACACATACCATATATGTTGATCACCGGCTTAGGTGCTAGGAGAAGTGGACAAACGGTGTCATCGTGACCTGGTTTCAAGCAAATATCACAAAGCTCTGTGGTGCAGTCTATGACAAAATGACCAGGTATACCACATCTGTAACAAGTCAACTTTTCCTTCTTACGAGCCGCCTTGTTGGCCCGCGCTGTGTCCCTATCCTCAGCTGTCAACTGTGGTGGTATTGGTGCTGCCGCCAATGCATTGACCACGGTCGCCGCCTCCTCTGGCAGCTTAGCAGCTGAATCAGATGAGTTAGTGTTTCCGGCAGCCTTGTCCCCTTCAGTAGTCGTATGTGTGACCTCCGCCCACTTCGGGGCAGACTTGTTCCGCCCGAAAGTACGACCTCCGCCACCGCGACCACCGCGATGCCGATAAAGCGGACCCTTGGCACCTTTGACAAAGTCACCTTCCGGAGGGTAGAAGGGTCGATGCCACTGATTAGCACCTCCCCCTCATCCCCCTCCATCGTTCCAATGCCCACGCCCACCGGCCTGTCCGCCCGGTCCATCGTTCCACTGGTTCCAGTTGTGCCGGTGGCCCTGATAGCCACCGCTAGTCCCACCGCCACGGCCCGATCCACCGCCTCTTCCGGCAAAAAAACTGCCACGTCCAGGCCCGTCAAACCGGCGACCTGCAGCGGCTCCCCGACCACCATCGTTCTGTGTACCCGAGGATTGGGCGTTCCCCGTCGCGGCCGTCGCGAGCTCCGGCTTCCCTTGACCGCCGGTCTGCACAGGGGGCGCCTGCCCCCCAGAGCCCCGGCCAGCCATTGTTTCCGCCGGTATACGTCTAGCTCGTCCGGGGCGGTACGGGAATCCAGGTGAGGAGCGACGGCGTAGGTCGCCAGCCCTAGCGATGAGTTGTTTCTGCGATCCGTCGACCCGAGGTCCGATCACTGCAATAGATGACCAACACTCCTGGAGCGCTATCGATCGGGACTCCTCATCCGGCTCGACGAGCGAAAGCCCTCTCGTGTCCAGCTGGGCCATATACCCAGCTGACACCGGTCTGTCTATCTCTTTTCCCGGCCCATCTTGGCCCAAGAGATGATTCAAACGCAGCAGCCTTGCTTCACGGATCCCGTGATCCGGATCGATCGGGCTCGCTGCCGGCGACCTTCTCGCCGCCGCCGGACGTGCCAGATGTTTTTTCTTCCGCCGGTTTTCGACGATCTTCCACGAACTAATGAAGTCAGCTAATGTGAGAGCGGGAAGACTTACCTTTGGCAAAGGACCCTTCCAAGGACGGATGGCCGTCGCCGACGTCCGGCGATGCACCACCCGACGGAGCGCCTCCACCTTGTCGTTGTCGCCTAACCCGCTCCATGCCTCATCATTCGCCGGAAGGATTGAGTCTAAACCCGCTGCGATGTCCTCTTCCGAACCTCCGCAACCCGCCGCCTCGCAGATGATGTCCGACGGCGTAGGGGAGGTAGGATCTCCGGCGAAGTCTTCATCTTCGTTAGAATCATCAGAATCGGCTCCCGATAGGGCCCAGAAACGGCTACCCCGGCGAGTGGGATCTGGCGTGGCCGCCGTTCCCCTGCTCGCCGCGGCCCCTCCCTGGCCACCGCGGTCGCCCATCAGCCCTCTGTCTCGCTTCATTTGCTCTTCTGGCTACCCCGGCGAGTGGGAACTAGAAAATACAATTGAATGATTGATCGATAAGGCACCCTGATGATCCGCACGACCGAATTTGGCGGCCTTATATCTCTGTGCATCTTTAAACCCAGCAAGCAAAGAATCTGATGATGGATGTGGCGTGTAGAAAGCAAAGAATTTGCAGCTTTTATTTAGAGAGAAAAAGCAAAGAGAAAAGCCAAGGAAAACACAAGGAATGCTGCTGCTATTGGGTATGCATACGCATGGCCGTTTCCCATAACTTACTATGTGAAGCATAAGCCTGCATGCAACTTTCAGTTTAGTCACCCACGCTCTAGTTTGCTCGTGTGGTGTATCTAGGCTTGTACCAGTGCAGCAGTTAATCGAGGTAACGATACCAGTAGTTCTATATACATATCTGTAGATCTATTAATTGCTTCTGCAAATTTAGACAAGTCTTCTCTTAACAAGGCATTATGCTATAACTTTTCCAAATAATTGCGCCGGTCTTATACATGTCAGGAAAGCAAGGAATTTAGATCTGGAGATTGCTGCAGATTGACTATGGGTTAGAGATTCCAACCGTACCTGCTGGTATTTGAAGGACTGATTTGATTCCCCATGCCTGAACCGGAGGTAATCCATCACACACACACCTCAATCTTCACTGCTTAATGCTGCAGATTTGTGACTTGCTTGATTTCTTCAGCTATTGAGCTCTATTGGGATCTTCAGTTATTGTACAAACAAGAATTAATTAGGCCATTCCTTCATGTGAACTCTCTCCCTTTTCCTAATTTACATTCGTCGTCTGCTAGTATTAGCTAGGTTTGAAAGGTCTTTTGTACTTGAGTTATTTGCACACTCGGCCAGTGAACATGTTCTTATATATGTACACATACAATTGATCATTGGTTCCTTATTTATTTGTGTTAGTAAGTTATGTCTTAGTAATTTTAAGGGAAACTTTTAGTTAAGATGCGCCTTATGATTTGAAATGAAAGAGCTAAGGAAATAAAGCTAAACATGACAAACCTCATTTTGTGCTATTTTTGGTGAACATTACAGGACATTGAGATCCAGGCAAAAAACATTGATGCTGCTGCAGGAGAGATAATTTCTGTTTTGGAGGATACAAGCAAAGGAAATGTGATCTACTTCAGTGGATGGTGTGGATTTGGGGCATCAGCTGCACTCAGGGTAGTTGCCCAACGTCTGAAATCATCAAAATCAAAGTTTGATAAGGTAATTCACGTGGATTGCTCAGTGTGGAAAAGCATGAGGGCCTTGCAAAAGGCAGTAGCGGAAGAGCTGGAGCTTCCACGGTCTGTGATGGCCATCTTTGATCGGTGCGACGAGGACGACGATTTCAGTGGGATAGAGCAAGGCTCTAGAGGGGTCATAGCAGATGTCGGAAGGGAAATCTATGCAAATCTTGCTTATAGTAGATTTGTGGTAATTTTTCACAACGGGAGTGGCAGATACATTGATTTCTATGAGTGTGGTGTCCCAGCAATACCATTTCTGAGGAACAAGGTGCTGTGGACCTGGCATGGGAGGTTCCGTCTCGGTCTCATGCTAGGTGACGGGGAACAAGAAAGGATGAGGATGCAGACTAATGTTTATCTCCGTACTTCCCTTGGATATGAAGATGAAGAATTGAGGGATCTAGTGCGTGAAGAGGCCGAAGAGGTTGCCAATTGCACAAGGATTGCTGACCCTGACTACATCCACATTAAGTGGTAAAGCAGTGTTTTCTGTATGGATGGGCACTAAGAAACATCATTTCTCGTATTTGCATGTACTTGGGGACCCATGTACCAAACTATTGGATCTGTGATGGGATCGTACAAGGCCAAGACTATTGTACATCAGCATGGGAGATTGGCGATTCTCTGCAGAGGAACATGAACTTGGATTGGGTTGGGAAGAAGCCTATCAATCTGGCACAAACTAATGAAGCCGCAAGTCATTTGGCACGTTTGCTTATGAGAAACAATGATGTTGATGATGATCGCTGGGTTTACATCACACACCAAAATCTGCGATGGGGTGATACTGGTGTGCTGCCTCCAGTGGTGACATCCTTCTTCTTTTTCCCAGATGAACCACCAAATATTACAATATCAGTGTTGCCAGTTAGCATGTTCCAGTGTTCACAAAACAGCAAGCTGCGTGTGTTATATCTCTCTCGCTGCACCTTCAGTTTTGCATCCCCTCCCTTCCTCTGTTGCAGCCAACTAAGATTGCTGCATCTGGACCATTGCACAAGTACCGATCGAGGATATCAACAATATCGAAGATCAGTTCCCGCAGATGAGTATCAAAGCAATGATGAAAATATACCATGTTTCCAGAAGCTACAGGTGGTGGACTTAAGGTATACAGATTGGTATTGGATTCTATCAGAAAAGATGATTAGTTTAATGGCTGACCTCAAGGAGTTGAATGTGGAGGGAATCAAGTATTGGGGCATAAGTGACTTTTGTGGTGGGAGACCTGGCCTTGTAATGCTTCGAGTAACAGACAACGATCTTGTGTCGCTCCCCAATCTGTCCAATGCAAGTCTCCTTAAGACAGTCATTCTTGAGAGGTGTTTTGAATTGAAACAAGTTGGTCCTGACATGCTGCCCCCGTCGCTCGAGTCATTTAGCTTTGTCAATACTACTGCAGCCAAGATATCTAGCATCTCCTTCCAAGGTTGTTCTCAGTTGAAGAGTATACAATTGAGAGGATGCCTAGGGAGCCTTGAGGTGTTGGATCTCTCCCGCACATCTGTGAAAACCCTCGACCTCAGAGATGTGGAAGCTCCAAACCTCAAGTGTCTCATCCTCGAGGGCTGTGCAATATTATGGCCACCAGAAAAACCAGAAACCGAAATGACACAGGAGCCACAGGTTTTGGAGAGGCTGCACATCAACACCATCCAGTCTGCATTACCTAGCCAAGCTAACAACTCAAAAGAAAAGACCAATGAGGCTAGTTCTGCTACAAAATCATCATCTATTCTTGCTGGTGCTGCTACACAACCAGTCATCTTTTACTATAAACGATACATCGCTGTAAGGGATGCAAGGCTCCTTAGGTCTCTTGAGCACCTCCCTAAAAATACTTGGGAATGGGATCACATATATATATAGAAATGGATTCATCTCTTGCAAGTACAATTGCTGTTGGTGGTAGCGAAGTTGCTCAAAGAATCACGAGTCTAGAACAACCTGATCATTATTCATATGCTAGAGATATTGCCGACCACCTTCAAGATGGTGCTGGTAATGAAGGCATGATTGGTTGGATATGGGCTTGCCCACCTAGGCCTCCTCCAGTGTTTAGAGACTTGTACGTTCACATACAAGATGAACATGAGATGAAGGTGGGATTGCTACAGGAAGAATATACACTAGTAGGAAAACCCCCATTTGTCCCGGTTCGTAAGGGCCTTTAGTCCCGGTTCTGGAACCGGGACTAAAGGGTCGGGACTAAAGGCCCCCCCTAGTCCCGGTTCGCTTACGAACCGGGACAGAAGGGGCTCCACGTGGCCGCTCTCTGTGCGTGGGCTAGCGAACCTTTAGTCCCAGTTGGTGTTACCAACCGGGACTAACCTTTAGTCCCGGTTGGTAACACCAACCGGGACTAAAGGATAAAAAAAAATTTGAAATTTTTTTTTCAATTTTTTTTTCTGATTTTCAAATCTTTGAATTATTTGACAATTTAATCTCTAATCACCCCTCCTCATTGCTTTAGAATTTAATCTATAATCTCTAATCAGCACTCATTCCAAATCCTCTCATTATTCCAGCCCCAGCACGCTTAACTTTCAGGTTCTATTCCCCCAAGTTTCCAAGTCTGCACTTGTTGTTTTCCTGACAATAGTAAGCAATCAATCCTGTTAACCCTTAGGTCTTGATATCATATGATTTAATTTTTTGAAATCCAAACAATTATTAAAATAAACAACAATGATTAACAAACAACAATGATTAATTTAAAAACTAAAAAATACTTCAAAAAAAGGAAAAACATTCAAAAAAATAAAAAATTCTCAAAAAATAAAAAAAATCCAAAAATCCAAAATAATACAAAAAGTTCAAAATAAAATAACTAATAATAATATTGAATTTCAATGAAAATAAAATAAGTGAATCATTATTATGCCGTTTATTCATTTAATATGGCATAATTAATATCTTTAAATCTGTAAATCGAAATTCGATAAATAATATATCCATTATTATCAGAAAAATGTGACCATGATGTCGCACGCTTCACCGTCTGAGTTTGAAACTATTATTATGAAGAACAATAATTATTTAGTAGTTTGACCAGAGTTTGACCACTGTTTGACCAGAGTTTGACCAAATTTTATTTTTTTAAACTTATATTAACTGAAGAATTTTTGTGTGTTCAATATGAACCATTCAAAGCCACATCCTCAAATTTCAACCATTTCTGACTTCATTTGCCATTTTTTCCTTCATTTAATGATTTTTTGAGCTAAATTAGCCCGAAATTGAAAAACACTACAAATGAACTCTGAAAAGGTTGAAACTTGGCATGGTATCATCATTTCACCCAAATATCTTGTGCTAAAAAGTTGAGAGGGTTATGGCAAAAACTGGATGCACTTTGTGTACAAACTGGACCATCTCTTTCGAAGTAACAGGGTTTCAGACGAAAACTCAGCTGTTATAAAGACATTTCATCTTTTTAATCTTATTTCCACTCCAGAATTTTTATGTGTTCAATATGAACCGTTCAAAGCCACATCCTTAAATTTAAACCCTTTTTGACTTCATTTGCTATTTTTCCCAATGTGCAGATTGAGCCTGGACCAAAGCCCTCTTATGTACTAGTGATAGTAGCATGGAAGGAACTACTACTAGTGCTACTTTACCCCCTAGTTTCGTGTGTCGTAGGGCTCGCCTGCTTCATGTGCATGATAGCTCGTCCATCACTTGCATTCCATGCCCACAAGGTGAAAGGTGGGAGTGGCTTGAATGGTGCCGAGTAGAGAGGTGCCCCAAGTTATGCTCTGTCTTTGCTACTCCCCAACTAAGAGATGGCCGGGAGACCTTTAGGTGCTTGTCTACGTTCTGGGCGTCCCAGCTCCCGAAGGCATGCTACATCTGGAACTGGAGTCCAATATACCAACCTGATAAAGAGTCCTTCAAATACCTAGAATTCTTGCACCTCGACTATTGCCCTAGACTCATATATGTACTTCCCTTGTCTAAGTACATGACCACTTTGCCTAGCCTGGAGACACTGGAGATCGTGTGCTGTGGTGATCTGAAGGTAGTCTTCCCTCTGGATCCTAAGTGCCAAGAGACGCAGGAAATTATAAAATTTCCCAAGCTAAGAAAGATCCACCTGTACCAGCTCTCCACTCTGCAGAGCATCTGTGGGAGCAGAATGTCCGCGCCAGAGTTGCAGACTGTCAAAATCAAGGGCTGCTGGGGCCTCAGGTGCCTGCCGGCTGTCAGCGACAGCACCACCAAGCGGCCCAAGGTGGACTGCGAGAAGGACTGGTGGACAACCTGTAGTGGGACGGGGTGGAGGCGAACCATGATCCTTCACTCTATGAATCGCGCCACTCGCGGTACATCAAGAAGGACCACCTGCCAAGAGGCACCGTGCTCATGTGAGTTATATGTGGTCCCGTCTCCACTTTGATTAATAAATTAGCATGCTAGCGATCTTAATCTTACCTTTCTATGTCTGCATAATGTCGTCCCATCGACGGTTTGTTATGCTGCACTGTAGGTAATCAATTCCTTCCATGGTCGATGATCGCCTCAGGCACGTCGACCCTATGGTGCTTAATTAGCTGAAGCTTTCTCTGGAGTGCACGTTTGTGTGTGTTGTTGCCTTACTTGATGTTGCTTGATTGGTCCGTGTGGTGGTGTGAAATCTGCATCTGCATTGCCATGGTGTGGCGGTGCGTCTTCCAGTTGAGTTTGATTTGGTTTGTCTTGATATTGTTTGGTTTGCTCAGCTTTGCTGGACGAAAGCCGTATATTCGTCAAAGTGAGTATGCATTGTCTGGTTGGATAGATGATGCAGGGTACAAGCTTTGAGAGAAATAAATAAGAGAGGGCATTCAGCCTGTGTTGCATGAGTGATAATTGGAGAATAATAATTGTATTGATTGAGGCCTCAAAGGGCTGTTTATATAGATTACAAAACTTGGACTCCAAGACTAAGAGAGATAGATTACAATCCAAAACCTGCCGGCCATAGTATCCGTAACCGACCTATACTCTAATATCCCCCCGCAGTCTCAGCATCAGGAGTAACGATGTTGAGATTGGAGCGTATGTCGGTGAAAGATGCAATCGGAAGTCCTTTCGTGAAAATGTCAGCAAATTGAGCACTGGTAGGTACATGAAGAACACGGACCTCGCCAAGAGCCACCTTCTCTCGAACGAAGTGTATGTCAATCTCAATGTGTTTGGTGCGACGATGCTGAACTGGATTGGAAGCCATGTATACTGCAGAGATGTTATCACAATAAACGATGGTTGCACGATCAAGTGGGCGATGAAGTTCCACGAGAAGCTGACGCATCCATACCGCTTTAGCCACAGCATGAGCAACCGACCTATACTCAGCCTCAGCAGAAGACCTGGAAACTGTTGCCTGCCTTTTAGAACACCAAGAAACAAGATTATCACCCAAATAAACACAAAATCCGGATGTGGACCGTCGAGTATCTGGACAACCTGCCCAGTCTGCATCAGAATAAACTGTCAAGCTTGTTGGAGAAGAATAATTAATGAGAAGACCATGATCAAGAGTTCCTTTTAAATAGCGAAGAATGCGGTGGACGTGAGCAAGATGAGGAGCACGAGGATCATGCATAAAAAGACAGGCTTGCTGAACGGAGTATGAAATGTCGGGCCTAGTGAGAGTGGCATATTGAAGGGCACCGGTGATGCTACGATACAAAGTGGGGTCAGAAACAGGATCACCATCAGCTGACAATTTGGCACCAATGTCGGCCGGGGTATGAGAGGGTTGACAACCAGACATACCAGAACGAGAAAGCAAGTCTAGAAGATAGGATCGTTGAGAGAGAAAAGGGGTAGACTTTGTGCGAGAAACAGTAACGCCAAGAAAATGATGAAGAGGACCAAGATCAGTCATGGAAAATTCATGACTAAGAGAAGAGATTATATGTTGGAGAAAAGATTCAGAGCTAGCCGTGAGAACTATATCATCAACATAAAGCAAGAGATAGGCAGTGTGGGAAGAGGAGCGAAAAATAAATAATGAAGAATTAGATTTGGAGGGAATGAAGCCTACTGTTTGAATAAAGGCAGCAAAACATTGAAACCATGCACGAGGAGCTTGTTTAAGACCATAAAGAGATTTGCTAAGAAGGCAAACATAATTGGGAGAAGAGGGATCCTCAAAACCAGATGGTTGCTGACAATAAACTGTTTCATTAAGAGTGCCGTGAAGAAAAGCATTTTTAACGTCTAGCTGATGAATGGGCCAAGAGGAGGAAACAGCAAGACTAAGAACAACGCGAATAGTACTTGGTTTAGCAACGGGAGAGAAAATTTCATCAAAATCAATGCCATGTTGCTGAGAGAAACCACGACACACCCATCTGGCTTTGTAACGAGCAAGAGTGCCATCAGAATGAAATTTATGACGAAAGACCCATTTTCCAGAAACAACATTAACACCAGGAGGTTTGGGAACAAGAGTCCATGTATTATTTTGCTGAAGAGCGTTAAATTCATCACGCATAGCTGAGAGCCAAAGAGGATCAAGAAGAGCTCGTTTGTAAGAAGTGGGAATAGGAGAGAGGGTTGGGGTGGCTGTTAGGTTGAGGCGTTTTGTGGGTAGAAGAAATCCGCGTTTGCCGCGGGTGCACATGACGTGATCATTAGTGGGTGGTGGAATGGGTACGGCGTTGGGTGGTAGTGGTGGTTGGGAGCTTGCCGGGCTTGCTGGACTTGCCTGGCTTGCCGGGGCCGGGCTTGCCGGGGACGGGCTTGCTGAGCCTGCCGGTGCCGGGCTTGCCGAGGTTACCAGGTTTGCCGGGCTTGCCGGACTGGCCGGGCTTGCCGGACTTGCCGGGGCCGGGCTGGCCGGGCTTGCCGGACTGGCCGGGCTTGCCGGGCTTGCCAGGCTTGCCGGACTTGCTGGGCTTGCCGGACCTGCTGGCGTCCTCAGGCTTGCTGGCCTCGCCGCGGGAGAGGGAGAGGGCGCGGCAGAGGTGGTGGTGGTAGGGATTGTTGTGGTGTTAGTGACAGAATAAGGAAAAGTGTTTTCATCGAATGTGACATGGCGAGAGACAAGCACGCGACCAGAAGATGGATCGAAACAACGATATCCTTTGTGATCGTCAGAAAGACCAAGATGAATGCAAGGGAGTGACCGTGGTTCGAGTTTGTTGGAGGCGGTAGAGGCGGTGTTCGGAAAACAAAGACAGCCAAAAACACGCAAAAAAGAATAATCGGGATGGGAGAGAAAAAGAGATTGAAAAGGCGTATAAAGAGGACATGTCATAGTAGGGCAAATATTTAGAAGTAGTGTGGCAGTGCGAAGGGCTTCGGCCCAAAAACGAGAGGGAAGAGAAGCTTGTAATAGCAAGGGCGAAGAATATCATTAATGGAGCGAATAGACCGTTCAGCTTTACCGTTTTGAGGGGAGGTATAAGGACATGAAAAACGAAGAAGAATGCCTTGAGAGAGAAAGAAGTTGCGGTTTGAGTGTTGTCAAATTCGCGGCCGTTATCACATTGAATAAATCTAATTGGCAAGCCAAAGTGTGTAAGAACATATTGTCGAAAATTGAGAAAGATGGCATGTACTTCAGATTTAGCACGAATAGGAAGAGTCCAAATATAATGAGAATAGTCATCCAAAATCACGAGATAATATTTGTAACCAGTGACACTAGGGACGGGAGAGGTCCATAAATCACAGTGAATTAATTCAAATGGAAAAGTGCTAAGGGTAGTAGAGGTTCCAAAAGGTAATCTAACATGTTTGCCGCATTGACAGGCATTACAAAGAGAGGGATTATGAGGAATACTAGAACTAGGAATACAAAATTCTTGAAGTAAAGATGACAAGGTGTTTTTATTGGGGTGTCCTAGACGACGATGCCACAAATCAACTGATGCAAGCATGGCTTGGGGAGTGGATGTAGGTGCGCCATGAAGCGGATAAAGATCGCCCGTGCTATTGTACCGAGCGAGGACCTCCCCCGTTGTCAGATCCTTCACAGACAAACCAAAAGGGTCAAAAGCCAAAATAACTTTATTGTCAATGCAAAATTGGCGAACAGAAATAAGATTTTTGATTAGGGAAGGGACAACAAGAATATTGCGGAGAAGAAAATTGGCGTAAGAGGAAGAGATGTAAGAATGACCGGTGCAGGAAACAGGTATGGTGGAACCATCACCAATGGTGATCGTAGAAAAAACAGAAGGGAAACAAGCTGACAACAAATTCATATTTGAAGACATATGCGAGGATGCACCAGAATCGAAAATTCAATCCGTACCTTCGTTATTGAGAGTAAAGTTGTTCATGGCGTTGATGAAGGCGGCTTGATCCCAGGCCGGCTGCTGTGGAGGAGCAGAGGGGCCAGGAGCGTGCATGGGAGCGTATGGCAGGGTCGGCGACTGGTAGAATGCTGCTGGGGCCGGCAAGGTGCCGTAAGAAGCCGGCAAGCCTGGCAAGCCCGGCAAGCCTGACAAGCCCGGCAAGGTGTAGTAGGGTGGCGGTAGTCCTGTTGCGCTGGGAGGTGGCGTAGGAGTGGCGGTGTAGACGTGCGCCGGCGGCTTGGGCCCAAGGAGTCCAGGAGAGCCGGTGGCCGGGCGGAGACCAGGGCTCCACGTGCCCGTGTAAGCAGGCGGGGCACCGTACGGCGAAGGGGCCGACCAGGGCATCGACCAAGCTTGAACAAGGCCGGTCCAGGGATCGTGCTGAGGCTGCCATGTCAAGGGAGCCGGTGGCGGTGGAGCGGCCGATGGCGGAGCTGGTGCAGCGCCGGCGGAGCGAGAAGCAGGGGGCCGGTAGTTCGGATTCTTTCCCCGGTAGTTCGGGCTCGGGCGCCAGCCTGGGGGCCGTGGAGGAGCTGCTGTCGCCGCGGTAGGAAGGGAGGGTGCGGCAGAGTGGCGCGGCAGCCCAGGCGCGGGAGGCGCGGCCGTGGCAGGAGCGGCAGCGTGAAACACTTGTGGTGGCCGTTGCGCCTTGCGAGCTTGATTCTTCTCTTCTTGCTGGAGGAGGGAGCGAACCTCCTTGAAGGTGGGGTAGGGCTTGAGCATGGGTATGAAGGACTGCTGCTTCTCGAACTGCTCGCCGAGGCCGACGAGGAGGGCGTTGATGAGGGCGCGATCGTCGACGTGATCGCCAAGTTCACGAAGTTCGTCGCCGATAGCCTTGATCCGCTGGCAGAAAACGGTGACCGGGGCATCTCCTTGGACGGTCGTACGTAGCTCGGTGTTGAGGGCGTTGATGCGCGCGTCGGAGTTGTCCTGGAACAACTGCTGGAGAGATGCCCAAAGCTCGGCGGCGGTGGCGTCGTCGGAGGAGACCAGATTGAAGAGCTCCTTGGAGATGCGTGTGTAAATCCACTGGATGATGGCGAGATCATCTTTCACCCAATGAGGATCGGCGTGCTGTGGAGGATAAGATGGGTCTATGTGGTGGCGGAGGCCGCAGCGACCGAGGTGGATGGTGAAGAGGTGGCGCCAATGGTAGTAGTTGTGGGCGCCCAGAACTAACGAGATCGGGATGAAAGGGGAGACGTCGGCAATGGTGTCGGCTAGGGAGATCATTGGGATTTGAGGAGGGGTTGTTTGGGTAGTGGAGGAGGAAGAAGAAGGAGGGGCACCGGCGGCGCGGAACTCGGCCATGGAGAAGAGGAGCCGAGTCGGCCGGGGCGGCGGCGCGGTTGGCGGTGCCATGCCAGGTGCGGAAAACCTAGGCGTCTGATACCATGATAATTGCAGAATAATAATTGTATTGATTGATGCCTCAAAGGGCTGTTTATATAGATTACAAAACTTGGACTCCAAGACTAAGAGAGATAGATTACAATCCAAAACCTGCCGGCCATAATATCCGTAACCGACCTATACTCTAATAATGAGCACCCTGCCTGCTCATGTTACTGCTCTCCATTTGTGTGTTGGGGTGTGTGATTTGTCAGCGACGGACTGATTACTGTAATGCTAAGCAATTCCTTCGACTTCTATACAAATGGTGATTTGTGTGTGTCATCATATATAAACTACAGCTTTATGTTTTGTTATGCGCTGATCATATACAAATGGTGATTTGGATCAGTTTTTTCTTGACTGGTTGTTGCTGTAAACCATTCCTTTTTACTAACTAGAATAGATTTAGACTTGGATTAGAGTAGATAATAAGCCACAGGCGGTTAACTGATTAGTTCTATGTCCTATTGGCTGTAGCAGATGTGGCTTAGGCAACTCTGACCCCGGCTGTAGAGATTAGGGGTCATATATTTTTTCGGAATTGCTCTTTCAGTTTCAGCAGGAAGCGCTGGCCGGGGCCCTTCCCCGTCTCCGACCCCGGCTTCCGCACCACCGGGGGCCTTTTCCGCCGCGGCCTCACCGGCTGTTCCCACGCTGGCTGGACCCGCCCGACAGACCACACCCCCACCGCCGCAGCGGCGCGACTAGAGATTGAGCTGCGCGGAATGCCGCTACAAATTGAGGCCTGGTATGTGGGAAATTATTTCTACTGACAACGATTACAAGTTGGATGGGATTGGTTTCTGTTCGCCCAGATTTAATTAGTCCTGGTTAATTAATAGGGAATGCACTTTGCCGGCTCGTTGCTTTGTGGAGTTCCTGGCTGGAGGTAGCATCCTTGACCTTGAGTTTGATTTTCAAAGGCACAAGCCGGCTACGATTCAGTAGCCAGCAGACCGCCATCTCCCAGTTCAGGATCCCGTGGGCGGAAGAAGCTGAGCTCAGAGCCTCGGAGTCGCTACTGTTGCAAGATTGAAGCGGAAGGTCAACTCTGATGGTGTCTTCAGATGGGTGGGCTTCAGCTTGAGAAATCCTGCCACAGGGGTACCAAAGTCTTTCTCCTTTTGTGGCAGAATGAAATGCTAATCTGGCAATCACAATGAAGAACGTGTTATGTGACCAAGTGCCAAGCTTACAATGCGGTATATCATAAAATTCCCCTTGTTTATATGTAGTGTATCGCAGTGCGCACTGGTGATACCCCGATGTGGAACTGATGTCTGCACTTTGATTGTTTCCATGGCTAACTGCATTTTCTTCTATCATCCGATGTTTAATACTGTGATGATACAACTTGTAGAGGCCTCCCATTACGCTTATGCCGAGAGTTGATACAGTTCCTTAAGAAAAACAAAGACATGGTTGATTCCTTCTTTTTGCGATGATGAATGGTTGATTCCGTCGAGTCTGGTAGCAGCCGTTCTGCTTTTCTCTTCCTGAGAATTAATGTGTTTGATTCCATCACGGAGTGATTTAAAGAACATGTATTTGCTAAAACTAGAGACCGTGTTATTGCTTTGCCCTTTGCAATTCATCAACGTTTTGTATCTGGCATTCCAAAGGAGCCGCCTATGCTACTCAGAGTAAGGGACTGTAATTCAAGTTCAGTTGCTTCCAAGCTCTTACTTGGTCAAGTTTTTTGTGATCTCCTTCCATTCCATTTGTAAGCTACTAGTAGCTGTCTAAACTCAGTGGTAAGGGGAAATGTTAATTGGCTGACCAACTTTCAGTATGACACTTGAAAGAACTTCAGGTCAGCAAACATTTGCCTTTCACTTGCGTGAGGTTGCATTGACGTGGCCAAGGAATGAGGAAGCTTCCACACGCAGTAGTAGAAAACGGCCCATTTGTCCCGGTTCCAGAGGCCCATTAGCCCCGGTTCTGGAACCGGAACTAAAGGGTCGGGACTAAAGCCCAAAACCTTTAGTCCCGGTTTGCTTACGAACCGGGACAGAAGGGGCTCCATGTGGCCGCTGCGGGGAGCCCAGGCAGGAGGACCTTTAGTCCCGGTTGGTCACACCAACCGGGACCAAAGGGCATCCACGCGTCAGCATCTGGCAGGAGCTGGGTTTTTTTTTTGAAGGGGTGGGGGGTTTTGGAGGGTTAATTTAGGGGTTTCATATTGTGTTAGCTAGCTAATAGAGAGAAGTGT
The DNA here is from genome assembly GCA_039707655.1 of Elymus sibiricus. NCBI lineage: Eukaryota > Viridiplantae > Streptophyta > Magnoliopsida > Poales > Poaceae > Elymus > Elymus sibiricus. The sequence continues at coordinate 90,001,120 of CM077668.1, read as the reverse complement.
CCTCTTTTTCTTCGTGCTTGGTCGACGCTAGCTACTATACATATGGAGAGAACTCGATGCTAGCTAATAAGAAAATGAAGGAAACCATTAATTACACAAGATCGTCATGCTGAACATATATAGAGAGAAGTGACATCTCTTTCTCTGTGCTTGGTCGAACAACAAGTTTTCGTATATCTATCCTACGCTACTACATATATACAATATAACATCTTTTACAATCCCTAACATCATCTACCTAAGATCCAATCACAAATCCACATGGTATTCTCCGTCTTTAGGTATGACGTGGTCAAGAAAGAATCCCGCCAATTCCTCTTGAATTGCTCGTATGCGATCATGTGGTAGGAGTTCATCCCGCATCTGCCAGATCTAATTTAAAGAAGGGGGTCAATACATGCATATATATGAATAAAACTCAACACAATTGGTGGTAATATATAAAATAAAATTGTGAATATTATTTACGTACTTCAAATTGTTTGTCAGAGAAGCCCCGCTCAGAGGTCGAGTGGCGAATGAACTCGCATACGTAGTATGGACATAAAACAGTCCCTTCTTTCTGGTACAAGCACTTTACGAGAATAGAGTTCAATCAAACTGATAAGCAAGCATGGTAATGATATATTGATGAAAATTTGAATCAATTAGAGATGCGCGGAACTAGCTAGTACTACTTACTTTGGGGTGCGTAAATCGCAACTCCTTGTTTAGACCGGTAACCTTTCGGGTGAACTTCTTCCAAACCCTGCCAGGCAAAGAAAATGATTACTTGATATCAGGAAATTAACGAAAGTTGCATGTCGATATGGTCCCGGTATTGACTGAACTTACTTCTTGAGCATTGCAGTCATGTCCGCATAATCCTCGGGATCTTTACGTCTCGAGTCTAAGACAGTTACTAATTCCCCGTCAAGCTTAATGGATAGCAGAATAAAATGGTAACTGCGTACGCATATATAACTCATCAATTACATTACTTAACCTCGAGTAAGCGAAACCGAGTATACAGAGAAGACATCAACACTCACTTGAAGTTATAAGGAAAGAGTATTTCCCTTTTGTTTTGATGTATAAGGAGCGACTTTAGCAAGTTCTCCTCGGTCTCTTTGATTTCATTTTGTACCGTCCATTCATTTACGGCATCTGGGCTAATGGACCCAACGTCGAAGATTCCTGCTTTTTTGCATTCGACGATCTTCAATCTGCATAATATAGTGAGGATAATTATATATACATGCAATGAACGAGCTGAGCTAGAGACTTAACTATAGAAGTAATACTTACAGACAGTAGGAAGTCATGAGTTGTTTGTCGAGGGCCAGTTGATTGTATAACTGAAATAACTTCACAAATTCAATAGGCATCACGTTGAGTCCAATGAATTCGTGCTCTGGTTTCACTACCACATACATATTGTCTTTCCCAGACTCCCTGCAGGTTTTCATGTACCACTCATGCAATTTGTACATCATCATTGTTAGAGGAGAATGATCAGGTTTGACGAGAGGCTTCCCGTGCACGTATTTATATTCTTCTTTTGTAACGTCAGCAGTTTCAAAAATTACATCATCCCCCAAGTAATCACCAGGATTGGTACCGGGCACCATCCCCGGATGATTAGCGACGATATCGCTAGACACCTTGAGCGGGGGGCACGATTGGTTCACCTGTTCGCCGAGCTGGGGAATTTTTTACCACTTCTTCGTTCTGCTAACCTTGCATCACTGGAAGTACTTCCCGACCGCCGCGCATCTTGATATGTCTTTTTAAGACAGCGGACATAGTTGGAATCCAGCGGAGGCGGTGGTGGTCGCTTCAGGACATCGATAGTGCGCTTCACTTTCACTGGATCTAGCTTCTCCTTCGGAGGTGGAGTTTTCTTTGCAAAATGGTCCCTCACTTGGGCACGACATATGTCCTCGTTTTCCTTCTCGGTCCTCTCATATGGTAACTTTTCCAGAGGCTTGAGAGATGGACCGTATCTGAATTGCCTCCCGCCTCTGCTTGTACTGCTAGCCGCCGGAGCGGCGGCGTCTCTCTTCCGTCGTTGCCGGCGAGGCGGAGGAGGAGGCGGAGTGCTCCGACGCGCCGGAGGAGCCGGAGCGGCGGCGTCTGTCTTCCGCCGTTGCCAACGAGGCGGAGGAGGAGGCGGACTGCTCCGACGCGCCGGAGTAGGCGAATGAGGAGGCAGAGTGCCCTCACGCGTCGGAGGAGCCGAAGAAGGAGGCGGAGTGCCCTGATCACTCGCCGGAGGAGGAGGAGGAGGAGGAGGAGGAGGCGGAGTGCCCTGACTCGTCGTCGTCGTCGGAGGAGGCGGAGGCGTCCAGTTTGGAAGATTGATGTACTCCTTCTGCCATAGACATGTACTTCTCAGAGCATGAACCAGCTGATTCTCCCCTTCACCTATAGGGTGGTCAAGCTCGAGCTCCTCAAATCCCTCCATTACTTCATCCACCGTCACAACAGCATAGCCATGTGGAATCGGAAGGCAGTGAAAAGTTCCGTTGGGTTGAGGAGGTGCAACAGAGCCGATAGCCGCATTGAAAGTGAGGTTCCGGCATTTCGTCATAAGCTCGCAATGTTGAGCCTCCGTGATAGTATCCACGGGGTAGCTAGGAGCCATGTAGTCAGGCTGAATGGGCTCCGTGGAAGCCACGCTGCTTCTTCGCTGAGATGGCGGGGTAGCTTCTGGGGTAGCTTCGTGCCGCTGAGATGGTTGGCCGGCAGCTTGCTGGCTCTCAAGTTCCTCTAGCTTTTCTAGTCTTGCATTGAGCTTCTGCATGTCGCTCAGCTCCGCTTTCCTTTTTCTCTTCCGGCTTCTGTAACCGCCTGCGTCGGGAAACCCAACCTTCCACGGAACGGAGCTTGGTGTGCCTCGTGTTCGTCCAGGGTGCTCAGCATTCCCTAGGGCTTCAGTCAGCTCATCCTTCTCTCTGTCGGGAATGAACGTCCCTTCCCGCGCTGTGGTCACTACTAGAAAAAACCCTGTTAGTGGCGCACCTATTTTGGCTATTAATGGCGCACTATAGGTGCGCCACTATTAACACACCACTAGTAATAAATAGTAATGGCGCACCTCTGGTGTGCCATTACTATTCCAAATACTAGTGGCGCACCATGTGGTGCGCCATTACTATTGCTACAGGTGTGCCACTACTATTGCTACAGGTGCGCCACTACTATTGCTACAGGTGCGCCACTAGTAATGTATTTGGAAAACAAAAAAAAATACAAATTTACAGAAAACAACCTATAAGGAAAAATAATTTAAAAACAAAAAATGAAATAGAATCATATTTTTTATTATAGTAAGAATATTACAATGTCTTTACAAGTATCCAATAAAAGGAAAATTGCAAGGAAATAAAAGAAAATCCTAAAACTAATTTAAAAACTAAACTTTCCGCCGCCCACCCCCGCCGGCGCCCACCTGATCGACTGTCGCTGGACTTTTCCCTGCCCCCGCCTAAGCTTCGGTTGCCTGATCTACTCCTCCATGCCCAGCTCCTCCTCTCCACGACCAAGTGCCGCTCCTCCTCTAGGCCCAGGCGCTGCTCCTCCTCCACGCCCAGCACCTCACTGCTGGCCCAGCAGCAGATCCTCTACTTCTCACCTGCAGATCAAGAGGAGATCAGTTAAGCAGAGTATTTGCAGGGTGCTGGTCCTATCCAATGCAGCGGAGTTTCTAAGTCTGGATGAATACTAGTGCTAACTGCAAACAAGCAAAATATCTACCCTCCCCTAGATCCTACCACTTTGCTGGCAAAACATAATCCAGAACCAGACATAAAAGTCCAACAGAATAGGCCGTATATGCAAACTGCAGAGTACTAGTACTAACAATCATCAGGATAAGGCCCTGTGGGGGCACGCATGGCCTCTCTCCCACCTCTCCCCCTCCACCACCCCCACGCACGGCTGGCTTCAATGGCCTTCCTTAGATTGCTTAGATGGATTCCATTATTGATTGGGATTTCTCCCATGGTCAGCGGGTGGCTGCTCAGGTGCGTCGTCGGTTCAAATTGCCTGTCCACTTCGATGGATCTCTTGTGCATTCGGAGTTCTTTTTGGTGGCTTCTTTCCACTCGTGGTCTTTTCATTTGGATGTTGATTCGGTGGCCATGGCTCTTTGCTCTTGTCTGGGTGGTAATATTAAGAAGTTCCATGTGTTTGCCCTCTCCGATCGTCGGTTCAGATTCTCAGTGGCATCTAACAGAGTTGGACACTTCGTTCGTTCTCTAAGGGGGTTTACGTGTTCATCGTTCTCCTGCAAGTTTGAATTATATTCCGATCGCTTCGTTTCTGCCAGCTTTGTTGATCCCATTGCTTCTCCTGATCAATCCTGGGCTCGGCCGAACATTCGAAGGCACTCTGTTCAACGTTATTTGCGTGACATCCCCCCTCGTCTGCTGAATGGTGTTCATCGGAATATCCGTATGACTAGGCCGGTCAAGGATCTGTCTCAGGGTGTGATTACACCTCATCCTGCCGCGGCACATTGGGTCTTGAAATTTAATCAGCAGGATTTGGATAAGAAGTCTTGCAGATCGCTGTCAGATCATGACTCTATTGTCTGTTCATCAGATTTGGAAATTCTCTCTAGGCCGTTCAACATTGGAAAATTTGAATTTTGCCTAACGTCGAATTACTCTGCACCGGATTCCCTGATTTTTAGGCCTCGGACTTTTCGGAAGGGCGTTCTTCAGAGAGACCTTCTTTTCGCCGAGATTTTTACGTTGGATCACATCAAAGATTTGTTACAGGCAGGATATTCGACAAATGGTATTTTGGATTTTGTTAAAATGCATGTCTCTGCATGCACGCAATGCTTGGGTTTTGGCCATGATCATCGGAACTGTCAGGTTGGATTTCGGTGTTTGAACTGCTTGGAGCTGGGTCACGTCCGTAACTTGTGCTCTTCTGTTGATATTGGTCGTTTGGACGGTAATCATGTGGATCAACCTCTGAACTGTGGGACCCAAGCAGCACTTCTGATCTCATGCGTCAAGTGCCTGGCGGTGGGCCACTCATCGTTTGCATGTTTCGGTTCGCCACGCTGCCAAAAATGTGCTCGGTATGGTCATTCAATTGTGGGCTGCAAGGAGTTGCGATCCTCGAGGCAGACGCTTTGGATTCCAAAGAATATTGTTATTTCAACAAAGCCCTTGCCCGTCGCTTCGTGTTCTCCTTCCCGTGCAATCTGCCTATCTCTCCCCGCCCCCACTGCCGCCATGGCCAACTTCGCCGTTAACCCCTTCGCCTTCCTGCCCCATGGCATGACGGTGGATCACGGGCCTGTGGATAGGAGGGCGCGGGCGGAACTTGCTCTTGCTGGTCATCCTCCTCTTAACCACGACACGTCGCTCATTGCGGAGACCAGCAGAGCGATTCCGGTTCATTTTCGTGGAGAAGCTCGTGCTGCTGTTGCGGGTATGCTGAATCATGATGGATTTACTATTAGATTCTTTGAAGACTCCCCTCTTGGTCTTGGCTTGTTCTGTATGCGTACTTTGCCTATTCGGGATGCTACAGTAGGGAAAACTTATCTGATCTATGAGGATGTGGAAGTGACTTTTGTGCGTCATGATGAGGGTATCAACATGCGTATGCCAACTCTTGAGAGGTATACTTGGGTGCTGTTCCTTGCTTTTCCGCTGGATTATCAAACAAATTTCTGGGTAGACAAAGCTGTTTCTCAATTTGGTAAACTCATTAATTGGTACAGTCCTTGGGAGCCGCTTTCGGGTGTCTTGGTCAGAGCTTGGATTATGAGTCCGGCATCAATCCCGAAGGATTTTGTGATGCGGCAGATGGGAGGTCAGCGCAGATCATGGACAGTGCCTGTTGTTATCCTCAGATCAGATGAAGGAAATATTTTTGTTGATGATGTGCCACTTGATGGTGAGGATCCATTGCCTCCTAATGGGGATGCTCATCCTCTGTTCGGTCCCCACACAACAGCTGAACAAGCATTCCAGATTAGATTGCAAGCATGGCTGCAGCGTAATGGGGTGGTGCCCCAAGGAGGTGCTGCTGGTGGTATTCAGGCAGCTCATCCTGCTCAGGGTGCTCAGGCGCCGCTGGTTATTTTACCATCCAGGGGGCAGATCAACTTCCAGGCTATTCTTCGTGATCAGGGTGCTCTCTTTTCTCATGGCCTAACTCCTGAAAATAATGTGCTTGACAGCCCTCTCTCTGCTTATCATGATACTTTTCCTCTGGACTCTGATGATAATTCTTCTGATTCTGTTGCTAGTGCTGTTTCTGAGGCTACTGCTGAGACTACTTTGCTGCAAGTTAACTACTGTTTGATTCCGGATCAAACATTTCATGAGGTTCAGTCAGTTCAGCTTCAGATTGCTTCGTCTGTGTTCAATTCGCTTCAGGGGTTAACCAGTCTGTTTGGTTTCAATAACCCTAAGCTCCCTGTTATCCCCTTCGCTTTAATCAAGTTTGGTAGTCAGGTTAGCCCGGTTGTGGATATACACACAGCAATGGCCAGCAGGAAAGTTGCTCGTAAACTCTGTTTTGATGACTCTCCGTGTCTTATTGCGTTTGAGGATGCATCTGCACCACCTTGCCATGTCATCAACACCTCAGCTGTGGATGTTGCAGTCGATTCAGGCTCTTGCTCTTCTGTCGCTGCTGTTGACAGTTCCTCTGAAGCTCCCAATGGACCTGTTGATTCCAAAAAGAAGAGAGGGAGAGCGCCAACCCCTCTTATTTCTTCTGCAGTCCGTCGCAGCCCTCGGTCCAACATGTACGAGGGATTCAAGGTGCCAATTACTTCGGATGTTCGTCCTCGCAAATCTCTCATTGCTCCAAAAGTGACTCTGCAGGTTGCTAACCCTGCATCACTGCATCATGCCAACCCACCCGAGATCATCTCCATTGAGTCTCTCCAGCGCACGGGGGTGGAGGACTGTGGCATCCCTGCTGCAGAGATCTCCAAGGAGAAGCTGCTCTCTCCGTGGAGAAGGAAGATTGTGCTTGATCTGCTTATTTCTGCTCTCACCGATGCTTTTGGTGTCAGCTTCAGTTATCAGTTTATTTTGCTCTGAACCTTATCTGAACTTTGCTCTGTTCGGATGTGTTTACTCTTTCTTTCTTAATGAACAATCAGTTTAGGCCGTGGAACTTATTATGTTGGAATGGCCGTGGCATTGGTGCAAATGACAAGCACTCTGCGCTTCGTTCGCATATCGATAATACTGGCTGTTCGGTGATTTGTCTCCAGGAAACTAAACGTGAGCACTTCGACCACTCTTACCTGCGAAAATTCTGTCCACGTCGTTTCGATCAGTTTGCTTTCGTCCCTTCCGTGGGTAACTCGGGCGGGCTCATTGTTATTTGGAATAGTGCTGTTTTCAGTGGAACCGTTATCGCTATGCACCAATGGGCAATTGTAATCTCCTTTAAATCAGTTCTTCATCTCCGCGCCAACCGGCGCCTCTGTGTCATCCGCCTCGGAACCGGGATGGAGGGCGCCGATGCCACCGCTCCGCCACAGCCGGAGATGGCCGCGGGCTCAAGCAGCCGCGCGGAACGGCGCTTTGGGCGCCTCTTCGGTCGCGCCGTCGCTGCCATCGACCGCCGCCCCAGCCGCCGCACCGGTTCGTGGGCTCCGGCGAGCCTCGGCTTCTCCAACGCTCCGCCACAGGGAGCCCGCCTGGATCCCGTCGTCGTCGAATCTTCTTCGGACGAGGAGGGCTCGTCGGTGCTGCGCCGGTGACCACCGGCGCCGCTGGGGCTGCGGCGGCCACTCCAGTCGCCGGCACCGTCATGTAGGGAAGGGGATCGAGTGGTGGTGCGGGTGTCGGATTATCCGACCCCTATCCGTAACCGCCCTCTCCCCCCTGTCTTCTGCGGTGCGGTGGCGGGTGGGCCGGCCAAAGGCCGTGCAGGCCCAGGCCCAGGCGCCTGCGGGTTCTCCGGCTGCCTCTTGTTGGCTGTGGATTTCATTTTTTTATGTTTTATTAACAGTAGTACTAATTATTGTATTTGTGCAGTTTTAGATTATGTTTAGTACTGTTTAGTACTTAGATTGACTACTACTTACATTTTAGTCCTGTTCTAGATTTATTCTATGTTAGGACTTGTGTAATTATCAGTAGGTGTGTTTATATTATGCAAAGGATTGATAATATAAATAAAGTACCGGATTTCATCTGGGAAGAATGACATGTTCCATGTGTTTACCACATATCTCTTGAACATGTTTTTGCGATTGAGATCAGCTTCTCTCGCATATCAAACTTGCAAATTTTTGAATATTTCTCCCTCGTCTTATTTGGAATCACAAGGTAATGAGTTGTGATCTACTGCACATGTGCAGACTATCCTCTCTTACTGTGAGGTCTACGCTTTGTCAATCTCGACAAGCGATTACCTTCAACATGTATTCCTTATATCTAAATTGTAGCATACACAAGGTAATGGCCATGCAGCCTATTACTGTGAGATCTAAGTGATCTTCAAAGTGTTATGTTCACACAATTGAGGTTGAGAATTTTTCAAGTTTACACTTGAGTATCAAATTTTTGCATTCTTATTACACAACCATGATGGTTTTTAATTTACCACCCGTAAATTAATTATCTCTGGTTCCCCATGTAGGCAAAGATGACTGCCAAAGAGTTTGAGGAGCTTGCCCTCAATGGCCACAATTACCCTACATGGGCTATGGACATCAAGATCAGTCTTGCGTCCCGTGGGATAGCGCGTGCAATACAACCTCCGGAGACTCCTCTCCCGGCTGGGGCCACGCCGCTGACAGAACAGCAGAACTATGCTGCTTTATTCATCATAAGGCACCATATTCATCCAGACCTCAAGTCTGAGTATTTACAGGAGGAATCTCCTAGTACTCTGTTTCTGGCCCTCAAAACGAGGTATGAACAGCAGAAGGCAGTAGTCCTACCGGAAGCACTCCATGATTGGACTCATCTCCGCCTTCAGGATTTCAAATCCATTGGTGAGTACAACCATGCTGTTCATAAGATATGTTCCAAACTGCGTTTTTGTGAGAAGGAACCTACTGAGGGGGAGAAGATAGAGAAAACTTTGTCTACTATGCTCCCTTCAGATAGGATCCTCCAACAACAATACCGTGCTCGCAACTACACTGTCTATTCCGAGCTTATTCACATGTTACTTCAGGCTGAAAAGCATGATGAGCTACTCGCTAAGAATGGCTCTCAGCGCCCAGTTGGGGCACAACCATTACCTGAAGTTCATCTGAATGTCGCGAATAGACAAAAGTTTAATGGTACCTTTCGAGGTAAACATTCCAATTCCGAGCACAAGCACAAGCGCAATGGGAACAGAAAATTCAGAAACATGGGCAAGGGAAAAGGCACTGCAAAGCCAAGGTTTGATAAACCTAAGCTTTGCAACAAGTGTGGATGCTACACGCATTCTACTGAAAAGTGCTCAATGCCCAGGCATCTGGTCATGCTGTACCAGCAATCTCAGGGACGCAAAGCACCTCAAGCATCTAGTCCCTCGACCTCCTTAGTGATCTACTTAATTATGTCCATTTGTGATGATTGTAATAAGAACATAAGTTGTCTTTATATTATATTGTATCAGCACATTTGATATAATAAGATTGTATTCTATATTAACATAAGGTTTTCTTATTGAAAATTCTTTTGTTTTATATAGTTTTCTATGGGAACAATCCGATGGAAGAGGAATTATGCCTTGTGGACAGTGGTACCACAAACTCCATACTGAGGGAGATGAAATATTTCCAAACTCTTAAAAAGATGAATGGAGATATTCTAACTATCGCTGGACGCGATACAGTGATTGTTGGTACTGGACGTGCCATATTCACCCTCCCAAGTGGTACACAAGTGACGATTGAGGATGCTTTATTGTATCCCGACTCATCACGTACCTTGATCAGTTATCGAGATATCCGTAAGAATGGTTTTGATATTGAAACCCATGAAGACAACAAGGAGGAGTATCTACTCTTTACTAAAGATCACGGATATGGCAAAAAGGTACATGAGAAAATTCCTTCTCTATCGTCTGGTTTGTACTATACGTACATCAAACCCGTGGAACATGTTGCATACAAAGCAATTTTTCAGAATGTTAACGCATTCCAAACCTGGCATGATTGCCTAGGCCATCCTGGAATAGGGATGATGAGAAAAATTACTAGCAATTTCATTGGTCATAATTTGCTTGAGTCAAAATTTCCTCAATCTTCTATTTTGTGTGCACATCTTGTGCCACGGGAAAGCTAATTTTGAGGCCCTCGCACCTCAAAATACAAGCTGAACCACTTCAGTTCCTTGAACGTATTCAAGGAGACATTTGTGGTCCCATTCAGCCATTATCTGGACCTTTCAGGTATTTCATGGTTCTGATTGACGCATCTACACGATGGTCACATGTGTGTCTTCTATCCACACGGAATCATGCATTTGCCAAGATAATGAGGCAAGTCATTAAGTTGCAAGCCCATTATCCTGAAAGTCAAATTAAGACAATTCGAATGGACAACGCTGCAGAATTCTCCTCACGTGCTTTCAATGATTATTGCATGGATTTGGGGATTGAAGTTCAGCACTCTGTTCCATATGTCCATACACAAAATGGTTTGGCTGAAGCATTGATTAAGAGGATTAAACTCATTGCAAGACCTTTGTTGACGAATTGCAACTTGCCAACCTCTTGTTGGGGTCACGCTGTTTTACACGCCGCTGATTTGATCCAATTGAGGCCAACTGCATATCACAGTTCTTCCCCTCTAGAATTGGTACGTGGAAATCCTCCAAGCATTTCCCATCTGCGTAAGTTCGGATGTGCTGCATACATCCCGATCTCACCACCACAGCGGACATCTATGGGCCCACACAGAAAGTTGGGGATCTATGTGGGGTACAAATCGCCGTCGATTATCAAGTACCTGGAACCCCTAACTGGGGATCTGTTCACAGCCCGTCACGCTGATTGCATATTTAATGAGGAACATTTTCCGGCATTAGGGGGATATTTCAAGTACCAGAAAGAATGCCCGGAAATTGATTGGAATGCTCATGCCATTTCATCCTCTGATCCACGTACCCATGAGACCGAACTTCAAGTTCGGAAGATCATTAATTTGCAACATCTTGCAAATAATCTACCAGATTCATTTACTGATCTAAAAGGTGTTACAAAATCCTTAAATCCGGCCAGAAACGCGCCAGAAAGAGTGGAGGTACCAATAAAAACCACTCAACTCCCTGTTCCTAAAAAGAGGGGGAGTACTATGGCCTCTGACCTGGAGCTAGCTTCTAGCAAGCAGCAAAGGAAATCGAGGAGAAAATCCTCGGAGTTAGTAAATGCAAGTCAACTCAACGTTGACAAACACCTAATGGGTAGTATACACCCAGTGGAAGGGCAACCTCCACAACCCAGCTCCAGTGTGCACAAACTGGCTGGAACATCGAAACACCCAGACTCAACCGTATTGGGAAATCACGAAGAGTCTCTAGGGGTGCAGGAAATTTCCATCAACTATGTTGATTCTGGAGAATCATTTGACCGTAAGACTACGACTGTCGACATATATTTTGCTGAAAAGATTGCAGATACCCTTCTCACTGATCATGATCCAAGGTCTATCGTCGAGTGCCAAAGGCGCCCCGACTGGCCTAAATGGAAGGATGCAATCCAAGCAGAAATTGCCTCGCTTAACAAAAGAAAGGTATTCACTGAAGCAATACCTACACCTCCCAATGTTTTCCCTGTGGGATTCAAATGGGTTTTCCTCCGGAAACGGAATGAGAACAATGAGGTGGTGAGATATAAAGCGAGGCTCGTAGCACAAGGTTTCACGCAGAAACCCGGCATTGATTTCAATGAGACATACTCTCCAGTAATGAGTGGAACCACTTTCCGATATCTTATATCTTTGGCAGTGCAAAATCGTCTATCCATGCAGTTGATGGACGTCGTGACCGCATATCTTTACGGGTCACTAGATTCGGACATATATATGAAGGTTCCTGACGGAATCTCTGTCCCGAATAACAGTGCAAAACGCAATATGTATTGTGTAATGCTGAATAAGTCATTGTATGGCTTAAGACAGTCGGGACGGATGTGGTACAACCGACTCAGTGAGTTCCTTCTTCAGAAAGGTTACTCCAATAGCACTGATTGCCCATGTGTTTTCATCAAGAAATCCTCTATAGGATTTTGCATCATTTCTGTGTACGTTGATGATCTCAACATCATTGGCAACACACCAGACATTGATGAAGCACGCAATCATCTAAAGATGGAATTTGAGATGAAGGATTTGGGTAAAACCAAATTTTGCTTAGGTATTCAACTTGAGCACCTTCCCTCAGGAATCATGGTACATCAAGCTGCCTATATCCAGAAAATATTGGAGAAATTCAATATGGACAAATCCTATCCATCTAAAACTCCTATGGTGGTTCGATCTCTAGACGTAGAGAAAGATCCGTTCAGACCGAGGGATGATGGAGAAGAGGTGTTGGGACCTGAAGTTCCATACCTCAGTGCCGTTGGAGCACTTATGTATCTTGCAAATTGCACAAGACCTGATATTGCATTTGCAGTGAATCTACTTGCTAGACATAGCGCAGCTCCCACCAAACGTCATTGGTCTGGAGTGAAGAATATCTTTCGATATCTTCAAGGCACAAAGGATCTTGGCCTATTTTTCCAGTTCCAGAGAAATCATGACTCTGATATGATTGGATATGCAGATGCCGGTTATTTGTCTGATCCCCATAATGCCAGATCTCAGACCGGCTTTGTGTTCCTACATGGTGGTACTGCTATATCATGGAAGTCTTCAAAACAGACTCTTGTGGCAACATCTACCAATCATTCTGAAATAATTTCATTATTTGAAGCATCATGTGAATGTGTATGGCTTTGCAGAATGATAAACCACATACAACAATCATGTGGAATTGGTTCGATAGAATCACCCACCATTATCTATGAGGATAATGCGGCCTGTGTTGCACAGATGCAAACAGGATACATCAAGAGTAATATCACTAAGCATATTTCTCCTAAATGGTTTTTCCCCCACAATCTTTAGGAAAGCGGGGAAATAAGCATTCTGCAAGTCAAATCATGCGACAACCTTGCTGATTTATTTACCAAGTCTCTACCAAGTTCTACATTCCAGAAATATGTTCATGGAATTGGTATGCGACGACTTAGGGACTTGCAGGCGTTAGGGGGAGTCTCTTCTTGAGATATCCTTGTTTTATGACATCACATTATGCTATCACTTTGTGAGTTTATGTTTCAGGTTCTCATCAAGTTTTCATGAAGAACTTTTGGAGAAGAATCTTTTGAGATGCTAGCCCTACCTGGATGATCGTGAAACGATTCTACATGGTCAAGCATAGATTAGGGGAAGTGTTGTGATTAATTAGCACATGTAATTAGTGGGGAATCTCCCCTTGCCCAACCGTCATGCGGTTCCTCCCGCAACGGACGGCTCTCTCTCCCGTCCCCTGGAAGCGACGCATCCTCTCGGATAGTCGCGTCTCTCAAGACCATATAAATTGTACTTTCCAACGATCAATCAATCGGAGTTTCCATTCTTACTTCTTACAAGACCAACGCGGGCCTGTACCAACTTTTCACCGTTATAATCATTGTGCAATGAGTAGGAATTTATTGCAGCTTATCTTTTCATTTCATTTTTTATTCCGGAAAAGGAATTTATTACAGCCTTATCACTCATTCTTAGTAATTAATTCTCACAAACATCATCAACATATGTAAGTCTTTGAAAAATCTTATTAGTTGACTGGTTGCTGCATTTTGGGATATTTATCCTCTATTACTAAATAGTTGTCATACACGGGACATGGAGTTTGTGAGCTCGAGCTCACATGCGCTGTAAAATCCCAAAAAATAATAAAGAAATTTAAAAAATCCGATTTTTTCGGCAACAAATATTGATATGTGTTTCACATGGGTGGAAATTTCCACGATGGAATGACATTGGTAGAGGCCTGAGCAAAATAGAAAAACGATGCTCCAAAAAGACTATCTTTGAAGCATCGGTTATTTTAGACCTCCATGAATGTCATTCCATCATGAAAATTTGTATGCATGTGAAACAGGTGACAATTTGTATGCATGTGAAACGCGTCGAAACTTGTCATTCCATCGATATTTTTTTGAATTTACTATTTGTTTGAATTTTCAGAAGAACATTTGGTCCCTTAGAACGGGACCAATGAGAGGAACTGCTGGATTGCATTGCCCTGCACACTCGGTCCCTTGCGCAGGATTCCATCTCATGGCATGGCATCTTGAGGCGAGTGGATTGTTTTCGACGAAATCCCTTTTATCATGCCATCGTGGCTTCCCCAGGACCGGAGGAAGTTAGTCTCCCGTGGGAAATAAAACTCCCCCGTAAGATTCACATCTTCCTCTGGCAATGGGTACGTGGCCGCCTGCCTTCGGGTACGGAAGTGCTTAAGCGCCACGGCCCTAGCGATGGGCTCTGCCCTCAGTGTGGAGTTTCGAAGGACTCCAATCACATATTCTTCAGATGCCCGGCCACGATTTTCCTTTGGAGTTGTGGTCGAGACGTAGTGGGAGTAACTTGATGCCATGATAACCTCCTGGACATGTTCCGGGAGATTCTTGGCTTTCCGTGTGTTTTGCGGACATCCCTTTGGGTGGTGATGGGCACTCTTTCTTGGACTTTATTGAATATTCGCAATAAGCTTGTGATCGAGCAGGTGATTCCACTCCGTGCGACTGACGCGATCTACAAAATGTGTGGCTTCTTACAGCTCTGGAGGCCGCTTAGCAAGCGTCGCGACCGAGACAACACTGACTCTGTCATCGCTGGTCTTCGTTCCACCACCGGATCTCTCGCTCCACCGACCCGCCACCACCTTCCGAGGTTGATTAGTGATCTCTCTAGTTTATGTAGAGGTTGTTGTGCTGTGCCCCCAGCATGACTATTTTTTTTATGTTGTACTTTACTTTATTTGCTTATCCTCGAACCTTGAATGTTGTTGGATGTTGGTGTGGTTGCTTTATTTTTTTGCGGGGAGGTGTGGTTGCTTTATAATATATTAAGCGGGGAAACCTTTTTCGTCATTTGTTTGGATTTTAAAGGGTGCATAATTGGCTAGCGGTAAAAAATAAAAAATTGGGTACCCCTTCGGAATGTTGCAATTCCCCAATCTTTCTCGCACACATCCCCGACCGTGAGTTCGGCGTGCCGTCTCCGGCGACCACCTCAACTCCGACGGGGTCGGCGGGTCGCCGAGTCAGGGGGGCGACCCGCGAGCGCGCGTTGCCGATGCAAAACTCAAGCCTACCTTGACGCCTGCCTCCCACTACCAGTCGTCTATCCTTGTCCTCCTCCGCGAGGTCCGAAATCCACCGGCATCCCCACGGCCTTGGGCGGGTGCAGGGCGACAGGGAGGGACATGGTGGGCGACCCACTTGACGCGGCCGATGGGCAACGCGCGATGCACGCAGGCGGTGGCGTGGCCGGTGCGGCGCGGATCTAATCAACGAGCTCGTCGGCGACGCGGTGCGGGACTTGCTCCAAGCCGGGGGAGGCGCCCCGATGGGCGGAAACGCAGCGGCCATCGGGAGGGTTGCGTCGGCCTGGCCTGGTCTCGGGTCCTGCTCGGGCAGGTGAAGTTGTTATGTTCTTCAGTTTCAGAAATGCCACAAGTGGGCGCGCATCCTCGGCCACCACAGTCTGCCCGTTGATTGTTGTGTTGAAAATGTTTGGTGTGCCTTCACCGCCTGCCACCCTTCCTGGAGCTGTCCAATCCTCAGCACGGCGATGTGTTGTGTCCTTTGGGTTGTTTGGAAGACTCGGAACCGGATGGTGTTTGATAACATCCGAACCTCTGATCTTGACTTGCGGCATTCGATCCAGGAGCACCTCCGATTGTGGGTGGTACGGGACCCCTCCCGCACAGAATGTGCTCCGTTGCTGCTGTGGTGTGAAGCTATCTGTAGCTGACACCCTCCCCCCCCCCCCCCCCCTCTCTCTCTCTCTCTCTCCTTGTGGGCTCTGCGGAGCTATGTAACAACCGACCCCGCTGTCCATTATTATTATTAATACAAAATGAGTTCAGGTGGGCAATCGCCCCCCGTTGACTGCTCAAAAAAAAAAAAAAAGCCACAAGTGTACCAAATGTTCAGTCTGAGAAATATAATGCTACGACGTCGTGGAACTCATGGTTGCACTTTGATCGTTTCCAGGGTTAGCTTAATACGTACTACTAGCGATAGAACTCGTAGAAGCCTCTCGTTGCTCTCTTGTCAAGAGTTGATATGGTTCCTTAAGAAAAAACAGGAGAGTTGATATGGTTGATTCATTCCTTTGAGTGATTGAGTCTGGTAGCAGCCGTTCTGCTTCTCTCTTTTACTGAGAAATTAATGTGTTTGATTTCTTCACAGAGTGATTTACAGAACATGTATTTGCCAAAACTGGCGACCGTACGTGTTATTGTTTGCAATTCATCAGCGCTTTGTAGCTGGCATCCTACTGTTCTAAAGGAGCTGCCTATGCTTCTTAGAGTTAAGGGGACTATAGTTGAAGTACAATCGCTTCCAAGCTCTTACTTGGCGAAGTTTTCATATTTTTCTTCCATTCTATTTGCAAGCTAGCTGTTTTCATATTTTTTTTCCCATCTTAATATAGAGGCTTTGACTCCCCTCCCCTCCCCTCCCCTCGTGTCGCCTCCCCCTGGGCGACGCCAGGGGCTCCCGAATCCTAGCGCCGCAGGCCTCCCCTCGCGCCTCCCTCTGCCGCCGGCGTGGGCCGCGGTGGCAGCGGGCCCGGCGCCGAAGGCTCCTGGGTGGGTGGATGCGGCGAGATCTCATCTGAGGCGGCAGGGGCGGCCCCTCTCGTGGGATCCGAAGGCGGCGGCTGGGGCGGCGATCCCATGCCGTGCGGCGGTGGCAGAAGCGCCATGTGCCGGCGGAGCGGCAGCCCTGTGGACGGCGGCGGTGGCAGCGCCCCATCCGACGGGGTGGCTGATCTGTGCGGAGATGGTGACGGCGGCGACTGCGGATCCAACGCCCCGATCGGATCCGCCGCGGGGTGGCCTTTCGCCGACCGGCGGCGCGTGGAGGGACCGGTGAGGAGATGTCGGATCTCCGCCGGATTACCGACGACGGCGTTCGTCTTCGTGGCGAGGATCTGCTCGGTTCCAGCCAGCCGCGAGATCGGGACGACGTGGCTTCCGGTGAAAATCGCGCATGACTGCGGTCTTGGCGGACGATGGCGGCGTCTCGTACGTCGTTCCCTTCTCGAGGCATCATCGTTGCAGGTCACGTCTACCTGATCGGAAGGTTCCGGGGGAAACCCTAGATCTGGATCTACCGGATCGGATGATGGCGACGTTTTTGATGTCGTTCTCCCTCCTGGGGGCATCGTTTTGAAGCAAGTGCTAGCTGGAGGGGACAAGAGGAGGAGCGGCGTGGCATCTGACACGCTGACAACGGCGGGTCTCAGCGGCATGGAGCAGCGGGGTCTCGTTGGCGGGCGTGTGGTGATGGACGAGCGCAGGACGGTGGCGTTGTCTGGCGTCGTGGTGGCGTCGACGGCAGCTAGACCGGGCAAGGTTGATGCAACAGTACAACACTAAAGATGGATGCGTGGCAGGTGGCTGCGGCGGCCTCATACCCGGCAGGCGTCCTGGTTGAGAAGTGCGCCGGACTGGTGGGCACCCCATACCCGGCAGGCGTCCTGGTTGGGACCTCAGGTCTTAGATGTTAGGTTTGACTGCGAGGTCTGATTGGTATTAGGCCCAGACTTTCACTGCCCCTTCATCAACTGGATAGGAGTAGCGACAGATGTTGCCTAGACGGTGGCTTTAGTCTTACTGTTGTATGACTTTGTAAGGTCTTGTGTGAATAATTAATAAAGTGGCCGCATGCATCGCTCAGATGCAGAGGCCGGGGGTCATCCTCCTTTTCTAAAAAAAAAAAGAGGAAATGTTAATAGACCGACGGACATTCACTATGGCAGTCGGCAATGGTTCAGATCAACGAACATTGGGATTTTGACTTGCGTGAGGCTGCATTGACGTGGCAAAAGAATGAGGCAGCCTCCACAGGGTAGCTGTCATGTGGGTCCGCGTTACTGGGCCGGCTCAAACTGCTTTAATTCTTTTTTTTACCTCATTAACTTTACAAGCATATGAAAATAGAAACTATTTAAAATTATGGTTTAGAGGCAGTGTCAGTGCCCAAGACGCACCGTTTGTTCCTCAAGGGCATAGTAGCCTCAAACAAAAGTTGGTCGATTAATGGGATTTTTTTTTTGAAAAGGAGGAATCGAGCCCCCGGCCTCTGCATCAATCGATGCATGCAGCCATCTTATTAAAATAAATCCGCAACAAAGTCTTAGATCCAACAAGCGCTCAAGAGCAAAATAAAAAGGTACGAAAGATAAAAAGTTGCCACATCTGGCAACGCTAACATTAGACTACGATGCCTATACACCTAGCCTATTATTAGCATGCCATCCAAACCGGTTGAAGATAACCCGTGCGACCATCTCCCATCGGTTGCACCCAATATCCATAAGATCCCTGGAATCCGCATGACTGAGTAATGACCACGTACGGATCCAAGATGTTGCTTTGAAGATGACCTGCAAAAAGTTGTTGAAATTCTTGCCATTAAAAATCATGTCATTCCTGGTATTCCATATAGCCCAGAATAGAGCACATATCCCAATTCTGATAGGTTTCGATATTTGAACGTCTACTCCATCGAGCCACGTTCCAAATAGGGAAGCAATACATGTTGGTGGGCTAACATTAAAAGCTATATGGATAGTGCGCCATAAGAGTTTCGCAAGAGGACAATCTAAAAATAAGTGTCTGATCGTATCATTCTGATCGCAATAACAACAGTTAAGTCTGCCTCCCCAATTTCGTTTTGCCAAATTATCTTTGGTTAATACCACACCCTTGTGTATGAACCACATGAAAATTTTAATCGATTTTCCAAATATGTAATGATCTCGTGAGTGGTCCAGTATTTACCAGATGTGTGTACATGGACTTTACCGAAAATACACCATTTGCAGCTAAAGTCCAATGTATACTATCTGTCTGGTCAGACAGGGGCACTTGCATCAGCCTATTGACCAGATGTAACCATGCATTCCAGCGTTCTCCCAGCAAAGCTTGGCTGAATTGCATATTAAGAGGTATCGACTGTAATACCGTGGACACATACTCTTCTTTACGTTGCGCAATATTATAAAGCGAAGGATATTGAAGTGCTAATGGGGTGTCTCCAAGCCACGTGTCTTCCCAAAATCTTGTTGATGTCCCATCACCAACTACAAATTTCACCCTCTGGAAAAAGGTCACCTTTATCTTCATTAGCCCTTTCCAGAAAGGTGAGTCATTTGGTCTCGCTGTAACCTGCGCTAATGTTTTGGAATGTAAATATTTATTCTTCAACATTTGTACCCACATCCCCTCGGTTTCTGTAGATAACCTGTACAGCCATTTGCTAAGCAGGCATCTGTTCTTTAGTTCTAGATTTTCAATGCCAAGTCCCCCTTGGTCTTTTGGTCTACAGATTATATCCCATCGAGCCAATCTGTATTTCTTCTTGGCTTCGTCACTTTGCCAGAAGAAACGAGATCTGTAAAAGTCTAATTTTTTTCGTACCCCTACCGGTATTTCAAAGAAAGACAATAAAAACATCGGTAAACTAGTTAGAACCGAGTTTATTAAAACTAGCCTCCCTCCATATGACATAAGCTTGCCCTTCCAGCAACTTAGTTTCTTTTCAAATCTATCCTCAATACATTTCCATTCCTTATTCGTCAGTCTTCGATGATGAATAGGAATCCCCAGATAGCTTAATGGCAGTGATCCCATTTCACATCCAAACAGCTGTCTGTACCTATCTTGCTTTTCTCTTGCCTTTCCAAAGCAAAATAATTCGCTTTTGTTAAAGTTAATTTTCAGCCCAGACAACTGTTCAAACAAGCACAAAACTAGTTTCATATTCCTTCCTTTTGCCATATCATGTTCCATGAAAAGAATCGTATCATCCGCGTATTGTAGTATGGACACACCCCCCTCTACCAAATGGGGAACAAGTCCTCCTACATGACCCTTTTCTTTAGCTCTGCCAATTAGTATAGCCAACATATCCGCTACAATGTTGAACAATACTGGAGACATAGAGTCTCCCTTCCTTAATCCTTTGTGTGTTTGAAAGAAATGACCTATGTCATCATTAACTTTAATACACACACTGCCTTTCTGGATGAAAGAATCCACCTGATCCCTCCATTGTTCATTGAACCCTTTCATCCGTAGGGCCTGTTGAAGGAATGGCCATTTTACTTTATCATATGCTTTCTCGAAATCCACTTTAAAGATAACCCCATCTAGTTTCTTTGTATGTATTTCGTGCAACGTTTCATGGAGTACAACAACACCTTCTAGAATGTGTCTCCCGGGCATAAACGCCGTCTGCGTGGGTTGGACAACGGACTGAGCTATCTTCGTCAGTCTATTCGTGCCCACCTTTGTGAATATTTTGAAGCTAACATTGAGCAAACGGATCGGTCTAAACTGCTCAATGCGCACAGCCTCCGCCTTCTTTGGCAACAACGTGATTGTTCCAAAGTTTAGGTGAAATAGCTGTAACTGGCCATTAAATAAATCATGGAACATAGGCAAAAGATCTCCCTTAATGATATGCCAACATTTTTTATAAAATTCCGCCGGAAACCCGTCCGGCCCTGGCGCCTTATTTTGTTTCATTTGTGTTATTGCATCGAACACCTCCTTCTCAGTAAATGGAGCTGATAAAACCTCATTCTCATCTTGATTGAGCTGAGGTATATCATGTGTTGTGCCTTCATCCAAAGAGACAAAATTCTCTTCGGGTGCACCAAATAATTTCTTGTAATATTCTGAAATATATAGCTTTAAATTCTCGTGGCCTACTATTGTTCCTTCATGTTGCTCAAGTTGAATTATTTTCTTCTTTCGATGTTTGCCATTTGCAATCATGTGAAAGAATTGTGTGTTATCGTCCCCATGAACGACCTTCGTCACCTTAGCACGGAGTGCCCATTTCATCTTTTCTTCTCGCAAGAGTTTCTGTAACTCCTTCTCAGCCTCAGTCTTTTTATTCCTATCTGATATACTGAGAATAGACGATTCAGCTTTCACATCTAACTCATCAATCAAACGAATTAATTTTTCTTTTTGCACTTTATAAATTCCTTTCTGATTCTTGGCCCATCCTCTCAAGAACTGGCGCAAGTGTCGTATTTTGTTTTGCCTTCTTTCTATATTTGTAGATCCACCGGACTCCTTAGCCCATTTGTCTGCTATGAGATCCATGAACCCTTCTCTCTCAAACCAACTAAGTTCAAACGAGAATGAGTTTCTATTACCCACATGGTTGGCTTCCCCAGAATCAACCATGAGAGGTGCATGATCAGAAATGGCTATTTGTAAAGCATGAACTGAAACCAGCGGGTACTTCTGCTCCCACTCCACGCTAGTCAGTACTAGGTCCAACTTCACATATGTTGGCACCGGTAATGAATTAGCCCATGTGAATTGTCTACCAGTGAGGTCAATCTCCCTCAAATCGAGACTCTCTATAATCATATTGAACATAAGTGACCACCTTCCATCGAAGTTGTCATTATTCTTTTCATCTTGTATTCTAATGATATTAAAATCTCCTCCAACCATAATGGGAAGTCTCTCATCTCCACATATTCTTACTAGATCGGCTAGAAAATCAGATTTTAGCTCCGGTTGCGCCGCCCCATATACGGCCACCAGAGCCCATCTAAAACCATCAACTTTCGACCTCACACGAAATTTGACAGAAAACTCACCATAAACCACACTCATCACCTCTAAGGTTTCGCACTTGACCCCAAGTAAGATCCCACCAGACCTTCCCCTGGGTGGTAAGCAGTGCCAATCAAAATCAACTCCTCCGGAAAGATTGTTTAAGAATTGTGGTGTGAAGTTATCTCTACCCGTTTCTTGTAACGCTATAAAGTCAAGTTTATATTCTAATGATGCCTCTCGAAGAAATCTCCTTTTAGCCAAGTCTGCTAGACCTCTGCTATTCCAGAAGATTCCTTTCATATATCATCATGAAATTTTTTCTTTTGCGTAACCCTCGCACTTCTCCGTACCGCTGATACAAGATAAACCTTCCTTTTCCAAGGTCTCTTTGGTTTATCGTGTGTCAGCTCTGTGTTGCTCTGGGATTGTGTTTCATGTGTATGACAACCGTCAATCGAAGAGGCCAGATACCCCTCCGATTCCATGTCATCCACACCCTCCTCAGCTCCCTCAAGGTGTAATAAGTCCTCACATAGATTTTGTAATTTTGTGCCTCCTAGATCATTAATATCTGACTCATCCATCAGTCTCACCGCTGCTAGGTTTTTAATGAACTCTATGGCACTATCTGCTTCTAAATCTAACATATCATTAATTGATTTAGCTAATTGTGTGCCAGAAGAACCCATAGAAATACCTATGTCGCTAGCATTATGAATAATCTCTGATTCTGAAAAATGAAGAATTGAAGCACTAGTATTGACCGACATACCTGTAGATGCCTCGACATCTCGAAGCTTGGCGGCCCTCATAGCACGCCCTATCAGCATGTCGTCCGCTTCCGGCTGCTCCTGGATGCGATGACTGAATCGTCGATCACCAGACGTAGGATCCGGTATCCCTCCATACGCGATCACATCGTCCACCGATGGCACTGGATGATTTTGACCTCCTGCCTCAATCCCAGTAGTAGCTGTAGTAAGCACTGGAGAATAGCTGTCAACTGGAGAAGCAGCCTCAGTCCAAACTGGTGCTTCCCCAGTGTGCATCTGCTGCCTGTCCATCACCACAAAGGTACCTGGGGAGCTGCGCTAGGCGATAGACGGGCCTCCTGCCCGTTGCCCAGAGCTCCCACGCGTGTAGAATACGTGGGGGATGTACATATCTGGTCCGGTTGGTGACCCTCATGGCCACTGCTAACCGGTGTCGCTGGCCTCTCGGACTGGCGGACCTCCTGTCCGCCGGACCTAACCGGAGAACAACCACCATATATGCTGCCGACCGGTGTCGTTGTCTGCCCGTGGTTCGGATCAGAGCCCTGCCCGGTGAAGCCGGACCAAAGCTTACCAGAGCCATGACCGCAGCTTTCCGGTATATGATCTGCCGGTCTGGGCGACGTGACCATGTCCTGGCGCGACGAGGTACCTGTCCGACCAAGCGATACACGAGATGCCTCTTGCACATCGCGACTCGCCAAAACTCCCTCCGTCGCAATCTCAGCGCAGGGTTGCTGAAAGCCCTCAGCCTCCATGCAATCCCCCCATAGACGACTCGGCGCCGACATCGTTAACGATCCAATACGGAGAGTGACCATGGGTGTTGTCGTCGTAGCAGCTCCATTATTTGTCTGATTATCTGTTGCGGTCGATGCCGATGGAATATGACCCTCCTTGGTCCTGGCAGAGTGCTCATCCTGGTTCGCATTTCCCTGATTCCCATCATGATCACCTCCATCCGTCATGACAACATCACCATCGTGGGTCTGTGGTTGGTTTTCCTCCACCTCCACATCAAGATCATAATGCACACCGTCGTAAAACCAAGGTGCGTAATCAGGTATATACTCCACATCAAGTACTGTCACTAGCAGCCTAGCAACACCACGTTTGCGTGTGAATGGCATGTCAACTTTTTCTGTCTTACCCACCAATGAGCCTATGCTCCAGACAATAAAGAAGTCATTGAGTAAAATCTCTGGAATGCCGGAAAATCTAATCCAGACACCCAATGGTTCTGGTTTTTTGCGCTCCTCAAACTCTAACAAACACTTGCTCCCACTGACCTTACTGACCCCGAAAGTCAACAAGCGTTGGAGATCTTTCCTTCTAGGAAACTCCACTCGATATACCTGCTCATCCTCTCTGACAGGAGCCCACTGATAAGATTCAGACACAAGTCTCCTCAGCTGCTGAGACACTTGCTCTGCTGTGAGCGTGCCGTTTGTGACCTTTACCAATCCCGTCCTTGAGCTCTCAAGACGAGGAGGTACAATGGCTACTGTAGATCGTGGTGTCTCAAAGAACATAAGTCTATTTTGACACATACCATATATGTTGATCACCGGCTTAGGTGCTAGGAGAAGTGGACAAACGGTGTCATCGTGACCTGGTTTCAAGCAAATATCACAAAGCTCTGTGGTGCAGTCTATGACAAAATGACCAGGTATACCACATCTGTAATAAGTCAACTTCCTTCTTACGAGCCGCCTTGTTGGCCCGCGCTGTGTCCCTTTCCTCAGCTGTCAACTGTGGTGGTATTGGTGCTGCCGCCAATGCATTGACCACGGTCGCCGCCTCCTCTGGCAGCTTAGCAGCCGAATGAGATGAGTTAGCGTTTCCGGCAGCCTTGTCCCCTTCAGTAGTCGTATGTGTGACCTCCGCCCACTTCGGGGCAGACTTGTTACGCCCGAAAGTACGACCTCCGCCACCACGACCACCATGATGCCGATAAAGCGGACCCTTGGCACGTTCGACAAAGTCACCTTCCGGAGGGTAGAAGGGTCGATGCCACTGATTAGCACCTCCCCCTCGTCCCCCTCCATCGTTCCAATGCCCGCGCCCACCGGCCTGTCCGCCCGGTCCATCGTTCCACTGGTTCCAGTTGTGCCGGTGGCCCTGATAGCCACCGCTAGTCCCACCGCCACGGCCCGATCCACCGCCTCTTCCGGCAAAAAAACTGCCACGTCCAGGCCCGTCAAACCAGCGACCTGCAGCGGCTCCCCGACCACCATCGTTCTGTGTACCCGAGGATTGGGCGTTCCCCGCCGCGGCCGTCGCGAGCTCCGGCTTCCCTTGACCGCCGGTCTGCACAGGGGGCGCCTGCCCCCCAGAGCCCCGGCCAGCCATTGTTTCCGCCGGTATACGTCTAGCTCGTCCGGGGCGGTACGGGAATCCAGGTGAGGAGCGACGGCGTAGGTCGCCAGCCCTAGCGATGAGTTGTTTCTGCGATCCGTCGACCCGAGGTCCGATCACTGCAATAGATGACCGAGACTCCTGGAGCGCTATCGATCGGGACTCCTCGTCCGGCTCGATGAGCGAAAGCCCTCTTGTGTCCAGCTGGGCCATATACCCAGCTGACACCGGTCCGTCTATCTCGTTTCCCGGCCCATCTTGGCCCAAGAGATGATTCAAACGCAGCAGCCTTGCTTCACGGATCCCGTGATCCGGATCGATCGGGCTCGCCGCCGCCGGACGTGCCAGATGTTTTTTCTTCCGCCGGTTTTCGACGATCTTCCACGAACTAATGAAGTCAGCTAATGTGAGAGCAGGAAGACTTACCTTTGGCAAAGGACCCTTCCAAGGACGGATGGCCGTCGCCGACGTCCGGCGATGCACCACCCGACGGAGCGCCTCCACCTTGTCGTTGTCGCCTAACCCGCTCCATGCCTCATCATTCGCCGGAAGGATTGAGTCTAAACCCGCTGCGATGTCCTCTTCCGAACGTCCGCAACCCGCCGCCTCGCAGATGATGTCCGACGGCGTAGGGGAGGTAGGATCTCCGGCGAAGTCTTCATCTTCGTCAGAATCATCAGAATCGGCTCCCGATAGGGCCCAGAAACGGCTACCCCGGCGAGTGGGATCTGGCGTGGCCGCCGTTCCCCTGCTCGCCGCGGCCCCTCCCTGGCCGCCGCGGTCGCCCATCAGCCCTCTGTCTCGCTTCATTTGCTCTTCTGGCTACCCCGGCGAGTGGGAACTAGAAAATACAATTGAATGATTGATCGATAAGGCACCCTGATGATCCGCACGACCGAATTTGGCGGCCTTATATCTCTGTGCATCTTTAAACCCAGCAAGCAAAGAATCTGATGATGGATGTGGCGTGTAGAAAGCAAAGAATTTGCAGCTTTTATTTAGAGAGAAAAAGCAAAGAGAAAAGCCAAGGAAAACACAAGGAATGCTGCTGCTATTGGGTATGCATACGCATGGCCGTTTCCCATAACTTACTATGTGAAGCATAAGCCTGCATGCAACTTTCAGTTTAGTCACCCACGCTCTAGTTTGCTCGTGTGGTGTATCTAGGCTTGTACCAGTGCAGCAGTTAATCGAGGTAACGATACCAGTAGTTCTATATACATATCTGTAGATCTATTAATTGCTTCTGCAAATTTAGACAAGTCTTCTCTTAACAAGGCATTATGCTATAACTTTTCCAAATAATTGCGCCGGTCTTATACATGTCAGGAAAGCAAGGAATTTAGATCTGGAGATTGCTGCAGATTGACTATGGGTTAGAGATTCCAACCGTAGCTGCTGGTATTTGAAGGACTGATTTGATTCCCCATGCCTGAACCGGAGGTAATCCATCACACACACACCTCAATCTTCACTGCTTAATGCTGCAGATTTGTGACTTGCTTGATTTCTTCAGCTATTGAGCTCTATTGGGATCTTCAGTTATTGTACAAACAAGAATTAATTAGGCCATTCCTTCATGTGAACTCTCTCCCTTTTCCTAATTTACATTCGTCGTCTGCTAGTATTAGCTAGGTTTGAAAGGTCTTTTGTACTTGAGTTATTTGCACACTCGGCCAGTGAACATGTTCTTATATATGTACACACACAATTGATCATTGGTTCCTTATTTATTTGTGTTAGTAAGTTATGTCTTAGTAATTTTAAGGGAAACTTTTAGTTAAGATGCGCCTTATGATTTGAAATGAAAGAGCTAAGGAAATAAAGCTAAACATGACAAACCTCATTTTGTGCTATTTTTGGTGAACATTACAGGACATTGAGATCCAGGCAAAAAACATTGATGCTGCTGCAGGAGAGATAATTGCTGTTTTGGAGGATACAAGCAAAGGAAATGTGATCTACTTCAGTGGATGGTGTGGATTTGGGGCATCAGCTGCACTCAGGGTAGTTGCCCAACGTCTGAAATCATCAAAATCAAAGTTTGATAAGGTAATTCACGTGGATTGCTCAGTGTGGAAAAGCATGAGGGCCCTGCAAAAGGCAGTAGCGGAAGAGCTGGAGCTTCCACGGTCTGTGATGGCCATCTTTGATCGGTGCGACGAGGACGACGATTTCAGTGGGATAGAGCAAGGCTCTAGAGGGGTCATAGCAGATGTCGGAAGGGAAATCTATGCAAATCTTGCTTATAGTAGATTTGTGGTAATTTTTCACAACGGGAGTGGCAGATACATTGATTTCTATGAGTGTGGTGTCCCAGCAATACCATTTCTGAGGAACAAGGTGCTGTGGACCTGGCATGGGAGGTTCCGTCTCGGTCTCATGCTAGGTGACGGGGAACAAGAAAAGATGAGGATGCAGACTAATGTTTATCTCCGTACTTCCCTTGGATATGAAGATGAAGAATTGAGGGATCTAGTGCGTGAAGAGGCCGAAGAGGTTGCCAATTGCACAAGGATTGCTGACCCTGACTACATCCACATTAACCAGAAAGTGGTGAAGCAGTGTTTTCTGTATGGATGGGCACTAAGAAACATCATTTCTCGTATTTGCATGTACTTGGGGACCCATGTACCAAACTATTGGATCTGTGATGGGATCGTACAAGGCCAAGACTATTGTACATCAGCATGGGAGATTGGCGATTCTCTGCAGAGGAACATGAACTTGGATTGGGTTGGGAAGAAGCCTATCAATCTGGCACAAACTAATGAAGCCGCAAGTCATTTGGCACGTTTGCTTATGAGAAACAATGATGTTGATGATGATCGCTGGGTTTACATCACACACCAAAATCTGCGATGGGGTGATACTGGTGTGCTGCCTCCAGTGGTGACATCCTTCTTCTTTTTCTCAGATGAACCACCAAATATTACAATATCAGTGTTGCCAGTTAGCATGTTCCAGTGTTCACAAAACAGCAAGCTGCGTGTGTTATATCTCTCTCGCTGCACCTTCAGTTTTGCATCCCCTCCCTTCCTCTGTTGCAGCCAACTAAGATTGCTGCATCTGGACCATTGCACAAGTACCGATCGAGGATATCAACAATATCGAAGATCAGTTCCCGCAGATGAGTATCAAAGCAATGATGAAAATATACCATGTTTCCAGAAGCTACAGGTGGTGGACTTAAGGTATACAGATTGGTATTGGATTCTATCAGAAAAGATGATTAGTTTAATGGCTGACCTCAAGGAGTTGAATGTGGAGGGAATCAAGTATTGGGGCATAAGTGACTTTTGTGGTGGGAGACCTGGCCTTGTAATGCTTCGAGTAACAGACAACGATCTTGTGTCGCTCCCCAATCTGTCCAATGCAAGTCTCCTTAAGACAGTCATCCTTGAGAGGTGTTTTGAATTGAAACAAGTTGGTCCTGACATGCTGCCCCCATCGCTCGAGTCATTTAGCTTTGTCAATACTACTGCAGCCAAGATATCTAGCATCTCCTTCCAAGGTTGTTCTCAGTTGAAGAGTATACAATTGAGAGGATGCCTAGGGAGCCTTGAGGTGTTGGATCTCTCCCGCACATCTGTGAAAACCCTCGACCTCAGAGATGTGGAAGCTCCAAACCTCAAGTGTCTCATCCTCGAGGGCTGTGCAATATTATGGCCACCAGAAAAACCAGAAACCGAAATGACACAGAAGCCACAGGTTTTGGAGAGGCTGCACATCAACACCATCCGATCTGCATTACCTAGCCAAGCTAATAACTCAAAAGAAAAGACCAATGAGGCTAGTTCTGCTACAAAATCATCATCTATTCTTGCTGCTGCTGCTACACAACCAGTCATCTTTTACTTTAAACGGTACATCGCTGTAAGGGATGCAAGGCTCCTTTGGTCTCTTGAGCACCTCCCTAAAAATACTTGGGAATGGGATCACATATATATAGAAATGGATTCATCTCTTGCAAGTACAATTGCTGTTGGTGGTAGCGAAGTTGCTCAAAGAATCACGAGTCTAGAACAACCTGATCATTATTCATATGCTAGAGATATTGCCGACCACCTTCAAGATGGTGCTGGTAATGAAGGCACGATTGGTTGGATATGGGCTTGCCCACCTAGGCCTCCTCCAGTGTTTAGAGACTTGTACGTTCACATACAAGATGAACATGAGATGAAGGTGGGATTGCTACAGGAAGAATATAGTAGCATGGAAGGAACTACTACTAGTGCTACTTTACCCCCTAGTTTCGCGTGTCGTAGGGCTCGCCTGCTTCATGTGCATGATAGCTCGTCCATCACTTGCATTCCATGCCCACAAGGTGAAAGGTGGGAGTGGCTTGAATGGTGCCGAGTAGAGAGGTGCCCCAAGTTATGCTCTGTCTTTGCTACTCCCCAACTAAGAGATGGCCGGGAGACCTTTAGGTGCTTGTCTACGTTCTGGGCGTCCCAGCTCCCGAAGGGATGCTACATCTGGAACTGGAGTCCAATATACCAACCTGATAAAGAGTCCTTCAAATACCTAGAATTCTTGCACCTCGACTATTGCCCTAGACTCATATATGTACTTCCCTTGTCTAAGTACATAACCACTTTGCCTAGCCTGGAGACGCTGGAGATCGTGTGCTGTGGTGATCTGAAGGTAGTCTTCCCTCTGGATCCTAAGTGCCAAGAGACGCAGGAAATTATAAAATTTCCCAAGCTAAGAAAGATCCACCTGTACCAGCTCTCCACTCTGCAGAGCATCTGTGGGAGCAGAATGTCCGCGCCAGAGTTGCAGACTGTCAAAATCAAGGGCTGCTGGGGCCTCAGGTGCCTGCCGGCTGTCAGCGACAGCACCACCAAGCGGCCCAAGGTGGACTGCGAGAAGGACTGGTGGGACAACCTGGAGTGGGACGGGGTGGAGGCGAACCATGATCCTTCACTCTATGAATCGCGCCACTCGCGGTACATCAAGAAGGACCACCTGCCAAGAGGCACCGTGCTCATGTGAGTTATATGTGGTCCCGTCTCCACTTTGATTAATAAATTAGCATGCTAGCGATCTTAATCTTACCTTTCTATGTCTGCATAATGTCGTCCCATCGACGGTTTGTTATGCTGCACTGTAGGTAATCAATTCCTTCCATGGTCGATGATCGCCTCAGGCACGTCGACCCTATGGTGCTTAATTAGCTGAAGCTTTCTCTGGAGTGCACGTTTGTGTGTGTTGTTGCCTTACTTGATGTTGCTTGATTGGTCCGTGTGGTGGTGTGAAATCTGCATCTGCATTGCCATGGTGTGGCGGTGCGTCTTCCAGTTGAGTTTGATTTGGTTTGTCTTGATATTGTTTGGTTTGCTCAGCTTTGCTGGACGAAAGCCGTATATTCGTCAAAGTGAGTATGCATCGTCTGGTTGGATAGATGATGCAGGGTACAAGCTTTGAGAGAAATAAATAAGAGAGGGCATTCAGCCTGTGTTGCATGAGTGATAATTGGAGAATAATAATTGTATTGATTGAGGCCTCAAAGGGCTGTTTATATAGATTACAAAACTTGGACTCCAAGACTAAGAGAGATAGATTACAATCCAAAACCTGCCGGCCATAGTATCCGTAACCGACCTATACTCTAATATCCCCCCGCAGTCTCAGCATCAGGAGTAACGATGTTGAGACTGGAGCGTATGTCGGTGAAAGATGCAATCGGAAGTCCTTTGGTGAAAATGTCAGCAAATTGAGCACTGGTAGGTACATGAAGAACACGGACCTCGCCAAGAGCCACCTTCTCTCGAACGAAGTGTATGTCAATCTCAATGTGTTTGGTGCGACGATGCTGAACTGGATTGGAAGCCATGTATACTGCAGAGATGTTATCACAATAAACGATGGTTGCACGATCAAGTGGGCGATGAAGTTCCACGAGAAGCTGACGCATCCATACCGCTTTAGCCACAGCATGAGCAACCGACCTATACTCAGCCTCAGCAGAAGACCTGGAAACTGTTGCCTGCCTTTTAGAACACCAAGAAACAAGATTATCACCCAAATAAACACAAAATCCGGATGTGGACCGTCGAGTATCTGGACAACCTGCCCAGTCTGCATCAGAATAAACTGTCAAGCTTGTTGGAGAAGAATAATTAATGAGAAGACCATGATCAAGAGTTCCTTTTAAATAGCGAAGAATGCGGTGGACGTGAGCAAGATGAGGAGCACGAGGATCATGCATAAAAAGACAGGCTTGCTGAACGGAGTATGAAATGTCGGGCCTAGTGAGAGTGGCATATTGAAGGGCACCGGTGATGCTACGATACAAAGTGGGGTCAGAAACAGGATCACCATCAGCCGACAATTTGGAACCAATGTCGGCCGGGGTATGAGAGGGTTGACAATCAGACATACCAGAACGAGAAAGCAAGTCTAGAAGATAGGATCGTTGAGAGAGAAAAGGGGTAGACTTTGTGCGAGAAACAGTAACGCCAAGAAAATGATGAAGAGGACCAAGATCAGTCATGGAAAATTCATGACTAAGAGAAGAGATTATATGTTGGAGAAAAGATTCAGAGCTAGCCGTGAGAACTATATCATCAACATAAAGCAAGAGATAGGCAGTGTGGGAAGAGGAGCGAAAAATAAATAATGAAGAATTAGATTTGGAGGGAATGAAGCCTACTGTTTGAATAAAGGCAGCAAAACGTTGAAACCATGCACGAGGAGCTTGTTTAAGACCATAAAGAGATTTGCTAAGAAGGCAAACATAATTGGGAGAAGAGGGATCCTCAAAACCAGATGGTTGCTGACAATAAACTGTTTCATTAAGAGTGCCCTGAAGAAAAGCATTTTTAACGTCTAGCTGATGAATGGGCCAAGAGGAGGAAACAACAAGACTAAGAACAACGCGAATAGTACTTGGTTTAGCAACGGGAGAGAAAATTTCATCAAAATCAATGCCATGTTGCTGAGAGAAACCACGACACACCCATCTGGCTTTGTAACGAGCAAGAGTGCCATCAGAATGAAATTTATGACGAAAGACCCATTTTCCATTAACAACATTAACACCAGGAGGTTTGGGAACAAGAGTCCATGTATTATTTTGCTGAAGAGCGTTAAATTCATCACGCATAGCTGAGAGCCAAAGAGGATCAAGAAGAGCTCGTTTGTAAGAAGTGGGAATAGGAGAGAGGGTTGGGGTGGCTGTTAGGTTGAGGCGTTTTGTGGGTAGAAGAAATCCGCGTTTGCCGCGGGTGCACATGACGTGATCATTAGTGGGTGGTGGAATGGGTACGGCGTTGGGTGGTAGTGGTGGTTGGGAGCTTGCCGGGCTTGCTGGACTTGCCTGGCTTGCCGGGGCCGGGCTTGCCGGGGACGGGCTTGCTGAGCCTGCCGGTGCCGGGCTTGCCGAGGTTACCAGGTTTGCCGGGCTTGCCGGACTGGCCGGGCTTGCCGGACTGGCCGGGCTTGCCGGGCTTGCCAGGCTTGCCGGACTTGCTGGGCTTGCCGGACCTGCTGGCGTCCTCAGGCTTGCTGGCCTCGCCGCGGGAGAGGGAGAGGGCGCGGCAGAGGTGGTGGTGGTAGGGATTGTTGTGGTGTTAGTGACAGAATAAGGAAAAGTGTTTTCATCGAATGTGACATGGCGAGAGACAAGCACGCGACCAGAAGATGGATCGAAACAACGATATCCTTTGTGATCGTCAGAAAGACCAAGATGAATGCAAGGGAGTGACCGTGGTTCGAGTTTGTTGGAGGCGGTAGAGGCGGTGTTCGGAAAACAAAGACAGCCAAAAACACGCAAAAAAGAATAATCGGGATGGGAGAGAAAAAGAGATTGAAAAGGCGTATAAAGAGGACATGTCATAGTAGGGCAAATATTTAGAAGTAGTGTGGCAGTGCGAAGGGCTTCGGCCCAAAAACGAGAGGGAAGAGAAGCTTGTAATAGCAAGGGCGAAGAATATCATTAATGGAGCGAATAGACCGTTCAGCTTTACCGTTTTGAGGGGAGGTATAAGGACATGAAAAACGAAGAAGAATGCCTTGAGAGAGAAAGAAGTTGCGGTTTGAGTGTTGTCAAATTCGCGGCCGTTATCACATTGAATAAATCTAATTGGCAAGCCAAAGTGTGTAAGAACATATTGTCGAAAATTGAGAAAGATGGCATGTACTTCAGATTTAGCACGAATAGGAAGAGTCCAAATATAATGAGAATAGTCATCCAAAATCACGAGATAATATTTGTAACCAGTGACACTAGGGACGGGAGAGGTCCATAAATCACAGTGAATTAATTCAAATGGAAAAGTGCTAAGGGTAGTAGAGGTTCCAAAAGGTAATCTAACATGTTTGCCGCATTGACAGGCATTACAAAGAGAGGGATTATGAGGAATACTAGAACTAGGAATACAAAATTCTTGAAGTAAAGATGACAAGGTGTTTTTATTGGGGTGTCCTAGACGACGATGCCACAAATCAACTGATGCAAGCATGGCTTGGGGAGTGGATGTAGGTGCGCCATGAAGCGGATAAAGATCGCCCGTGCTATTGTACCGAGCGAGGACCTCCCCCGTTGTCAGATCCTTCACAGACAAACCAAAAGGGTCAAAAGCCAAAATAACTTTATTGTCAATGCAAAATTGGCGAACAGAAATAAGATTTTTGATTAGGGAAGGGACAACAAGAATATTGCGGAGAAGAAAATTGGCGTAAGAGGAAGAGATGTAAGAATGACCGGTGCAGGAAACAGGTATGGTGGAACCATCACCAATGGTGATCGTAGAAAAAACAGAAGGGAAACAAGCTGACAACAAATTCATATTTGAAGACATATGCGAGGATGCACCAGAATCGAAAATTCAATCCGTACCTTCGTTATTGAGAGTAAAGTTGTTCATGGCGTTGATGAAGGCGGCTTGATCCCAGGCCGGCTGCTGTGGAGGAGCAGAGGGGCCAGGAGCGTGCATGGGAGCGTAGGGCAGGGTCGGCGACTGGTAGAATGCTGCCGGGGCCGGCAAGGTGCCGTAAGAAGCCGGCAAGCCTGCCAAGCCCGGCAAGCCTGACAAGCCCGGCAAGGTGTAGTAGGGTGGCGGTAGTCCTGTTGCGCTGGGAGGTGGCGTAGGAGTGGCGGTGTAGACGTGCGCCGGCGGCTTGGGCCCAAGGAGTCCAGGAGAGCCGGTGGCCGGGCGGAGACCAGGGCTCCACGTGCCCGTGTAAGCAGGCGGGGCACCGTACGGCGAAGGGGCCGACCAGGGCATCGACCAAGCTTGAACAAGGCCGGTCCAGGGATCGTGCTGAGGCTGCCATGTCAAGGGAGCCGGTGGCGGTGGAGCGGCCGATGGCGGAGCTGGTGCAGCGCCGGCGGAGCGAGAAGCAGGGGGCCGGTAGATCGGATTCTTTCCCCGGTAGTTCGGGCTCGGGCGCCAGCCTGGGGGCCGTGGAGGAGCTGCTGTCGCCGCGGTAGGAAGGGAGGGTGCGGCAGAGTGGCGCGGCAGCCCAGGCGCGGGAGGCGCGGCCGTGGCAGGAGCGGCAGCGTGAAACACCTGTGGTGGCCGTTGCGCCTTGCGAGCTTGATTCTTCTCTTCTTGCTGGAGGAGGGAGCGAACCTCCTTGAAGGTGGGGTAGGGCTTGAGCATGGGTATGAAGGACTGCTGCTTCTCGAACTGCTCGCCGAGGCCGACGAGGAGGGCGTTGATGAGGGCGCGATCGTCGACGTGATCGCCAAGTTCACGAAGTTCGTCGCCGATAGCCTTGATCCGCTGGCAGAAAACGGTGACCGGGGCATCTCCTTGGACGGTCGTACGTAGCTCGGTGTTGAGGGCGTTGATGCGCGTGTCAGAGTTGTCCTGGAACAACTGCTGGAGAGATGCCCAAAGCTCGGCGGCGGTGGCGTCGTCGGAGGAGACCAGATTGAAGAGCTCCTTGGAGATGCGTGTGTAAATCCACTGGATGATGGCGAGATCATCTTTCACCCAATGAGGATCGGCGTGCTGTGGAGGATAAGATGGGTCTATGTGGTGGCGGAGGCCGCAGCGACCGAGGTGGATGGTGAAGAGGTGGCGCCAATGGTAGTAGTTGTGGGCGCCCAGAACTAACGAGATCGGGATGAAAGGGGAGACGTCGGCAATGGCGTCGGCTAGGGAGATCATTGGGATTTGAGGAGGGGTTGTTTGGGTAGTGGAGGAGGAAGAAGAAGGAGGGGCACCGGCGGCGCGGAACTCGGCCATGGAGAAGAGGGGCCGAGTCGGCCGGGGCGGCGGCGCGGTTGGCGGTGCCATGCCAGGTGCGGAAAACCTAGGCGTCTGATACCATGATAATTGCAGAATAATAATTGTATTGATTGATGCCTCAAAGGGCTGTTTATATAGATTACAAAACTTGGACTCCAAGACTAAGAGAGATAGATTACAATCCAAAACCTGCCGGCCATAATATCCGTAACCGACCTATACTCTAATAATGAGCACCCAGCCTGCTCATGTTACTGCTCTCCATTTGTGTGTTGGGGTGTGTGATTTGTCAGCGACGGACTGATTACTGTAATGCTAAGCAATTCCTTCGACTTCTATACAAATGGTGATTTGTGTGTGTCATCATATATAAACTACAGCTTTATGTTTTGTTATGCGCTGATCATATACAAATGGTGATTTGGATCAGTTTTTTCTTGACTGGTTGTTGCTGTAAACCATTCCTTTTTACTAACTAGAATAGATTTAGACTTGGATTAGAGTAGATAATAAGCCACAGGCGGTTAACTGATTAGTTCTATGTCCTATTGGCTGTAGCAGATGTGGCTTAGGCAACTCTGACCCCGGCTGTAGAGATTAGGGGTCATATATTTTTTCGGAATTGCTCTTTCAGTTTCAGCAGGAAGCGCTGGCCGGGGCCCTTCCCCGTCTCCGACCCCGGCTTCCGCACCACCGGGGGCCTTTTCCGCCGCGGCCTCACCGGCTGTTCCCACGCTGGCTGGACCCGCCCGACAGACCACACCCCCACCGCCGCAGCGGCGCGACTAGAGATTGAGCTGCGCGGAATGCCGCTACAAATTGAGGCCTGGTATGTGGGAAATTATTTCTACTGACAACGATTACAAGTTGGATGGGATTGGTTTCTGTTCGCCCAGATTTAATTAGTCCTGGTTAATTAATAGGGAATGCACTTTGCCGGCTCGTTGCTTTGTGGAGTTCCTGGCTGGAGGTAGCATCCTTGACCTTGAGTTTGATTTTCAAAGGCACAAGCCGGCTACGATTCAGTAGCCAGCAGACCGCCATCTCCCAGTTCAGGATCCCGTGGGCGGAAGAAGCTGAGCTCAGAGCCTCGGAGTCGCTACTGTTGCAAGATTGAAGCGGAAGGTCAACTCTGATGGTGTCTTCAGATGGGTGGGCTTCAGCTTGAGAAATCCTGCCACAGGGGTACCAAAGTCTTTCTCCTTTTGTGGCAGAATGAAATGCTAATCTGGCAATCACAATGAAGAACGTGTTATGTGACCAAGTGCCAAGCTTACAATGCGGTATATCATAAAATTCCCCTTGTTTATATGTAGTGTATCGCAGTGCGCACTGGTGATACCCCGATGTGGAACTGATGTCTGCACTTTGATTGTTTCCATGGCTAACTGCATTTTCTTCTATCATCCGATGTTTAATACTGTGATGATACAACTTGTAGAGGCCTCCCATTACGCTTATGCCGAGAGTTGATACAGTTCCTTAAGAAAAACAAAGACATGGTTGATTCCTTCTTTTTGCGATGATGAATGGTTGATTCCGTCGAGTCTGGTAGCAGCCGTTCTGCTTTTCTCTTCCTGAGAATTAATGTGTTTGATTCCATCACGGAGTGATTTAAAGAACATGTATTTGCTAAAACTAGAGACCGTGTTATTGCTTTGCCCTTTGCAATTCATCAACGTTTTGTATCTGGCATTCCAAAGGAGCCGCCTATGCTACTCAGAGTAAGGGACTGTAATTCAAGTTCAGTTGCTTCCAAGCTCTTACTTGGTCAAGTTTTTTGTGATCTCCTTCCATTCCATTTGTAAGCTACTAGTAGCTGTCTAAACTCAGTGGTAAGGGGAAATGTTAATTGGCTGACCAACTTTCAGTATGACACTTGAAAGAACTTCAGGTCAGCAAACATTTGCCTTTCACTTGCGTGAGGTTGCATTGACGTGGCCAAGGAATGAGGAAGCTTCCACACGCAGTAGTAGAAAACGGCCCATTTGTCCCGGTTCCAGAGGCCCATTAGCCCCGGTTCTGGAACCGGAACTAAAGGGTCGGGACTAAAGCCCAAAACCTTTAGTCCCGGTTCGCTTACGAACCGGGACAGAAGGGGCTCCATGTGGTCGCTGCGGGGAGCCCAGGCAGGAGGACCTTTAGTCCCGGTTGGTCACACCAACCGGGACCAAAGGGCATCCACGCGTCAGCATCTGGCAGGAGCTGGGTTTTTTTTTTGAAGGGGTGGGGGGGTTTTGGAGGGTTAATTTAGGGGTTTCATATTGTGTTAGCTAGCTAATAGAGAGAAGTGTCCTCTTTTTCTTCGTGCTTGGTCGACGCTAGCTACTATACATATGGAGAGAACTCGATGCTAGCTAATAAGAAAATGAAGGAAACCATTAATTACACAAGATCGTCATGCTGAACATATATAGAGAGAAGTGACATCTCTTTCTCTGTGCTTGGTCGAACAACAAGTTTTCGTATATCTATCCTACGCTACTACATATATACAATATAACATCTTTTACAATCCCTAACATCATCTACCTAAGATCCAATCACAAATCCACATGGTATTCTCCGTCTTTAGGTATGACGTGGTCAAGAAAGAATCCCGCCAATTCCTCTTGAATTGCTCGTATGTGATCATGTGGTAGGAGTTCATCCCGCATCTGCCAGATCTAATTTAAAGAAGGGGGTCAATACATGCATATATATGAATAAAACTCAACACAATTGGTGGTAATATATAAAATAAAATTATGAATATTATTTACGTACTTCAAATTGTTTGTCAGAGAAGCCCTGCTCAGAGGTCGAGTGGCGAATGAACTCGCATACGTAGTATGGACATAAAACAGTCCCTTCTTTCTGGTACAAGCACTTTACGAGAATAGAGTTCAATCAAACTGATAAGCAAGCATGGTAATGATATATTGATGAAAATTTGAATCAATTAGAGATGCGCGGAACTAGCTAGTACTACTTACTTTGGGGTGCGTAAATCGCAACTCTTTGTTTAGACCGGGAACCTTTCGGGTGAACTTCTTCCAAACCCTGCCAGGCAAAGAAAATGATTACTTGATATCAGGAAATTAACGAAAGTTGCATGCCGATATGGTCCCGGTATTGACTGAACTTACTTCTTGAGCATTGCAGTCATGTCCGCATAATCCTCGGGATCTTTACGTCTCGAGTCTAAGACAGTTACTAATTCCCCGTCAAGCTTAATGGATAGCAGAATAAAATGGTAACTGCGTACGCATATATAACTCATCAATTACATTACTTAACCTCGAGTAAGCGAAACCGAGTATACAGAGAAGACATCAACACTCACTTGAAGTTATAAGGAAAGAGTATTTCCCTTTTGTTTTGATGTATAAGGAGCGACTTTAGCAAGTTCTCCTCGGTCTCTTTGATTTCATTTTGTACCGTCCATTCATTTACGGCATCTGGGCTAATGGACCCAACGTCGAAGATTCCTGCTTTTTTGCATTCGACGATCTTCAATCTGCATAATATAGTGAGGATAATTATATATACATGCAATGAACGAGCTGAGCTAGAGACTTAACTATAGAAGTAATACTTACAGACAGTAGGAAGTCATGAGTTGTTTGTCGAGGGCCAGTTGATTGTATAACTGAAATAACTTCACAAATTCAATAGGCATCACGTTGAGTCCAATGAATTCGTGCTCTGGTTTCACTGCCACATACATATTGTCTTTCCCAGACTCCCTGCAGGTTTTCATGTACCACTCATGCAATTTGTACATCATCATTGTTAGAGGAGGATGATCAGGTTTGACGAGAGGCTTCCCGTGCACGTATTTATATTCTTCTTTTGTAACGTCAGCAGTTTCAAAAATTACATCATCCCCCAAGTAATCACCAGGATTGGTACCGGGCACCATCCCCGGATGATTAGCGACGATATCGCTAGACACCTTGAGCGGGGGGCACGATTGGTTCACCTGTTCGCCGAGCTGGGGAATTTTTTACCACTTCTTCGTTCTGCTAACCTTGCATCACTGGAAGTACTTCCCGACCGCCGCGCATCTTGATATGTCTTTTTAAGACAGCGGACATAGTTGGAATCCGGCGGAGGCGGTGGTGGTCGCTTCAGGACATCGATAGTGCGCTTCACTTTCACTGGATCTAGCTTCTCCTTCGGAGGTGGAGTTTTCTTTGCAAAATGGTCCCTCACTTGGGCACGACATATGTCCTCGTTTTCCTTCTCGGTCCTCTCATATGGTAACTTTTCCAGAGGCTTGAGAGATGGACCGTATCTGAATTGCCTCCCGCCTCTGCTTGTACTGCTAGCCGCCGGAGCGGCGGCGTCTCTCTTCCGTCGTTGCCGGCGAGGCGGAGGAGGAGGCGGAGTGCTCCGACGCGCCGGAGGAGCCGGAGCGGCGGCGTCTGTCTTCCGCCGTTGCCAACGAGGCGGAGGAGGAGGCGGACTGCTCCGACGCGCCGGAGTAGGCGAATGAGGAGGCAGAGTGCCCTCACGCGCCGGAGGAGCCGAAGAAGGAGGCGGAGTGCCCTGATCACTCGCCGGAGGAGGAGGAGGAGGAGGAGGCGGAGTGCCCTGACTCGTCGGAGGAGGAGGAGGAGGCGGAGGCGTCCAGTTTGGAAGCTTGATGTACTCCTTCTGCCATAGACATGTACTTCTCAGAGCATGAACCAGCTGATTCTCCCCTTCACCTATAGGGTGGTCAAGCTCGAGCTCCTCAAATCCCTCCATTACTTCATCCACCGTCACAACAGCATAGCCATGTGGAATCGGAAGGCAGTGAAAAGTTCCGTTGGGTTGAGGAGGTGCAACAGAGCCGATAGCCGCATTGAAAGTGAGGTTCCGGCATTTCGTCATAAGCTCGCAATGTTGAGCCTCCGTGATAGTATCCACGGGGTAGCTAGGAGCCATGTAGTCAGGCTGAATGGGCTCCGTGGAAGCCACGCTGCTTCTTCGCTGAGATGGCGGGGTAGCTTCTGGGGTAGCTTCGTGCCGCTGAGATGGTTGGCCGGCAGCTTGCTGGCTCTCAAGTTCCTCTAGCTTTTCTAGTCTTGCATTGAGCTTCTGCATGTCGCTCAGCTCCGCTTTCCTTTTTCTCTTCCGGCTTCTGTAACCGCCTGCGTCGGGAAACCCAACCTTCCACGGAACGGAGCTTGGTGTGCCTCGTGTTCGTCCAGGGTGCTCAGCATTCCCTAGGGCCTCAGTCAGCTCGTCCTTCTCTCTGTCGGGAATGAACGTCCCTTCCCGCGCTGTGGTCACTACTAGAAAAAACCCTGTTAGTGGCGCACCTATTTTGGCTATTAATGGCGCACTATAGGTGCGCCACTATTAACACACCACTAGTAATAAATAGTAATGGCGCACCTCTGGTGTGCCATTACTATTCCAAATACTAGTGGCGCACCATGTGGTGCGCCATTACTATTGCTACAGGTGTGCCACTACTATTGCTACAGGTGCGCCACTACTATTGCTACAGGTGCGCCACTAGTAATGTATTTGGAAAACAAAAAAAAATACAAATTTACAGAAAACAACCTATAAGGAAAAATAATTTAAAAACAAAAAATGAAATAGAATCATATTTTTTATTATAGTAAGAATATTACAATGTCTTTACAAGTATCCAATAAAAGGAAAATTGCAAGGAAATAAAAGAAAATCCTAAAACTAATTTAAAAACTAAACTTTCCGCCGCCCACCCCCGCCGGCGCCCACCTGATCGACTGTCGCTGGACTTTTCCCTGCCCCCGCCT
This sequence comes from Elymus sibiricus, assembly GCA_039707655.1. NCBI lineage: Eukaryota > Viridiplantae > Streptophyta > Magnoliopsida > Poales > Poaceae > Elymus > Elymus sibiricus. The sequence continues at coordinate 89,960,168 of CM077668.1, read as the reverse complement.
AAGCTTCGGTTGCCTGATCTACTCCTCCATGCCCAGCTCCTCCTCTCCACGACCAAGTGCCGCTCCTCCTCTAGGCCCAGGCGCTGCTCCTCCTCCACGCCCAGCACCTCACTGCTGGCCCAGCAGCAGATCCTCTACTTCTCACCTGCAGATCAAGAGGAGATCAGTTAAGCAGAGTATTTGCAGGGTGCTGGTCCTATCCAATGCAGCGGAGTTTCTAAGTCTGGATGAATACTAGTGCTAACTGCAAACAAGCAAAATATCTACCCTCCCCTAGATCCTACCACTTTGCTGGCAAAACATAATCCAGAACCAGACATAAAAGTCCAACAGAATAGGCCGTATATGCAAACTGCAGAGTACTAGTACTAACAATCATCAGGATAAGGCCCTGTGGGGGCACGCATGGCCTCTCTCCCACCTCTCCCCCTCCACCACCCCCACGCACGGCTGGCTTCAATGGCCTTCCTTAGATTGCTTAGATGGATTCCATTATTGATTGGGATTTCTCCCATGGTCAGCGGGTGGCTGCTCAGGTGCGTCGTCGGTTCAAATTGCCTGTCCACTTCGATGGATCTCTTGTGCATTCGGAGTTCTTTTTGGTGGCTTCTTTCCACTCGTGGTCTTTTCATTTGGATGTTGATTCGGTGGCCATGGCTCTTTGCTCTTGTCTGGGTGGTAATATTAAGAAGTTCCATGTGTTTGCCCTCTCCGATCGTCGGTTCAGATTCTCAGTGGCATCTAACAGAGTTGGACACTTCGTTCGTTCTCTAAGGGGGTTTACGTGTTCATCGTTCTCCTGCAAGTTTGAATTATATTCCGATCGCTTCGTTTCTGCCAGCTTTGTTGATCCCATTGCTTCTCCTGATCAATCCTGGGCTCGGCCGAACATTCGAAGGCACTCTGTTCAACGTTATTTGCGTGACATCCCCCCTCGTCTGCTGAATGGTGTTCATCGGAATATCCGTATGACTAGGCCGGTCAAGGATCTGTCTCAGGGTGTGATTACACCTCATCCTGCCGCGGCACATTGGGTCTTGAAATTTAATCAGCAGGATTTGGATAAGAAGTCTTGCAGATCGCTGTCAGATCATGACTCTGTTGTCTGTTCATCAGATTTGGAAATTCTCTCTAGGCCGTTCAACATTGGAAAATTTGAATTTTGCCTAACGTCGAATTACTCTGCACCGGATTCCCTGATTTTTAGGCCTCGGACTTTTCGGAAGGGCGTTCTTCAGAGAGACCTTCTTTTCGCCGAGATTTTTACGTTGGATCACATCAAAGATTTGTTACAGGCAGGATATTCGACAAATGGTATTTTGGATTTTGTTAAAATGCATGTCTCTGCATGCACGCAATGCTTGGGTTTTGGCCATGATCATCGGAACTGTCAGGTTGGATTTCGGTGTTTGAACTGCTTGGAGCTGGGTCACGTCCGTAACTTGTGCTCTTCTGTTGATATTGGTCGTTTGGACGGTAATCATGTGGATCAACCTCTGAACTGTGGGACCCAAGCAGCACTTCTGATCTCATGCGTCAAGTGCCTGGCGGTGGGCCACTCATCGTTTGCATGTTTCGGTTCGCCACGCTGCCAAAAATGTGCTCGGTATGGTCATTCAATTGTGGGCTGCAAGGAGTTGCGATCCTCGAGGCAGACGCTTTGGATTCCAAAGAATATTGTTATTTCAACAAAGCCCTTGCCCGTCGCTTCGTGTTCTCCTTCCCGTGCAATCTGCCTATCTCTCCCCGCCCCCACTGCCGCCATGGCCAACTTCGCCGTTAACCCCTTCGCCTTCCTGCCCCATGGCATGACGGTGGATCACGGGCCTGTGGATAGGAGGGCGCGGGCGGAACTTGCTCTTGCTGGTCATCCTCCTCTTAACCACGACACGTCGCTCATTGCGGAGACCAGCAGAGCGATTCCGGTTCATTTTCGTGGAGAAGCTCGTGCTGCTGTTGCGGGTATGCTGAATCATGATGGATTTACTATTAGATTCTTTGAAGACTCCCCTCTTGGTCTTGGCTTGTTCTGTATGCGTACTTTGCCTATTCGGGATGCTACAGTAGGGAAAACTTATCTGATCTATGAGGATGTGGAAGTGACTTTTGTGCGTCATGATGAGGGTATCAACATGCGTATGCCAACTCTTGGGAGGTATACTTGGGTGCTGTTCCTTGCTTTTCCGCTGGATTATCAAACAAATTTCTGGGTAGACAAAGCTGTTTCTCAATTTGGTAAACTCATTAATTGGTACAGTCCTCGGGAGCCGCTTTCGGGTGTCTTGGTCAGAGCTTGGATTATGAGTCCGGCATCAATCCCGAAGGATTTTGTGATGCGGCAGATGGGAGGTCAGCGCAGATCATGGACAGTGCCTGTTGTTATCCTCAGATCAGATGAAGGAAATATTTTTGTTGATGATGTGCCACTTGATGGTGAGGATCCATTGCCTCCTAATGGGGATGCTCATCCTCTGTTCGGTCCCCACACAACAGCTGAACAAGCATTCCAGATTAGATTGCAAGCATGGCTGCAGCGTAATGGGGTGGTGCCCCAAGGAGGTGCTGCTGGTGGTATTCAGGCAGCTCATCCTGCTCAGGGTGCTCAGGCGCCGCTGGTTATTTTACCATCCAGGGGGCAGATCAACTTCCAGGCTATTCTTCGTGATCAGGGTGCTCTCTTTTCTCATGGCCTAACTCCTGAAAATAATGTGCTTGACAGCCCTCTCTCTGCTTATCATGATACTTTTCCTCTGGACTCTGATGATAATTCTTCTGATTCTGTTGCTAGTGCTGTTTCTGAGGCTACTGCTGAGACTACTTTGCTGCAAGTTAACTACTGTTTGATTCCGGATCAAACATTTCATGAGGTTCAGTCAGTTCAGCTTCAGATTGCTTCGTCTGTGTTCAATTCGCTTCAGGGGTTAACCAGTCTGTTTGGTTTCAATAAACCTAAGCTCCCTGTTATCCCCTTCGCTTTAATCAAGTTTGGTAGTCAGGTTAGCCCGGTTGTGGATATACACACAGCAATGGCCAGCAGGAAAGTTGCTCGTAAACTCTGTTTTGATGACTCTCCGTGTCTTATTGCGTTTGAGGATGCATCTGCACCACCTTGCCATGTCATCAACACCTCAGCTGTGGATGTTGCAGTCGATTCAGGCTCTTGCTCTTCTGTCGCTGCTGTTGACAGTTCCTCTGAAGCTCCCAATGGACCTGTTGATTCCAAAAAGAAGAGAGGGAGAGCGCCAACCCCTCGTATTTCTTCTGCAGTCCGTCGCAGCCCTCGGTCCAACAAGGGATTCTAGGTGCCAATTACTTCGGATGTTCGTCCTCGCAAATCTCTCATTGCTCCAAAAGTGACTCTGCAGGTTGCTAACCCTGCATCACTGCATCATGCCAACCCACCCGAGATCATCTCCATTGAGTCTCTCCAGCGCACGGGGGTGGAGGACTGTGGCATCCCTGCTGCAGAGATCTCCAAGGAGAAGCTGCTCTCTCCGTGGAGAAGGAAGATTGTGCTTGATCTGCTTATTTCTGCTCTCACCGATGCTTTTGGTGTCAGCTTCAGTTATCAGTTTATTTTGCTCTGAACCTTATCTGAACTTTGCTCTGTTCGGATGTGTTTACTCTTTCTTTCTTAATGAACAATCAGTTTAGGCCGTGGAACTTATTATGTTGGAATGGCCGTGGCATTGGTGCAAATGACAAGCACTCTGCGCTTCGTTCGCATATCGATAATACTGGCTGTTCGGTGATTTGTCTCCAGGAAACTAAACGTGAGCACTTCGACCACTCTTACCTGCGAAAATTCTGTCCACGTCGTTTCGATCAGTTTGCTTTCGTCCCTTCCGTGGGTAACTCGGGCGGGCTCATTGTTATTTGGAATAGTGCTGTTTTCAGTGGAACCGTTATCGCTATGCACCAATGGGCAATTGTAATCTCCTTTAAATCAGTTCTTTCTACGGATAATTGGACACTAGTTAACGTCTATGGTCCTTGTTCGGGGTCTCCTAGGTCTGACTTTGTCTCCTGGTTATATGATCTTAATATTGATTCACAGGAGGACTGGCTCTTGTTAGGCGACTTTAATTTCCTACGGTCACCCGATAACAGGAATCGCTCGGGAGGCGATATTTCTGATATGATATTGTTCAACGATATTATTCGATCCTTGTCTCTCGTGGAAATTCCGTTGCAAGGCATTTCATTTACATGGAGCACTATGCAAGAACAACCACTACTTGAGCAACTGGACTTGGTTTTCACTTCAAATCATTGGACCTCTAAATTCCCCAACACATCTGTTAAACCCCTGGCAAGGCCAGTTTCAGACCATATCCCATGTCTCGTCTCAGTACAGACGTGCATCCCGCGTTCTAGTCTGTTCAGATTTGAAATTTTTTGGATCAACCATCCAGGCTTCATGGATGTGGTCAGATTAGCTTGGAGTGCTGATAGTAGATCTACTGATCCTGCCAGAAGGCTTAGTGAGAAATTTAAAGCCCTTACAGGTGCATTGAAACGATGGAGTAAATCCATCTCTAAGCTTTCTCGCCTTATTGATAAATCGAATCAAACCTATAAGCAGCAGTACTGGCGTCTGAGATGTACGGTCCAATATATCAAATTCGGTGATGAGCCTACCAATTTTTTTCATCGTATGGCAACAGAACGGCACCGGGTGAATTCTATCGCTGCGCCGACTCTCCCAAATGGGGTTGTGCTGGAAGATCACACCAGCAAAGCTGAGGCAATTTATCATGCCTTCAGAGCCAGGTTAGGAATTTCAGTTCCCATTGAGGTTAAATTTAACCTGGATCAACTCGTTTCAGCAAACTTGGACCTTGGTGGCCTTTCTGCTCCTTTCAGCCAAAAAGAAATAGATGACACAGTCCAGAAATTACCAATTGATAAGGCTCCTGGCCCAGATGGATTTAATGGCTGCTTCCTTAAGCACTGCTGGGACATTATCAAGCATGATTTCTATGAACTTTGTACGCAATTCTGGTCAGGCAATATCTCTTTAGATTGTCTTAATGCTTCTCTGATTACACTCATTCCAAAGAAGTCTGCGCCCACCACAGTTAATGACTATCGGCCGATTTCTCTGCTTAACTATTGTCTTAAGCTATTGACAAAGTTACTGGCCGATCGCCTCCAAAATGTGATTCTCCAAGTCATTCATAACAGTCAGTACGGCTTCATCAAGGGTCGCTCGATTCAGGATTGTCTAGCGTGGTCCTTTGAGTATATACACCAGTGTGTTCAATCTAAAAGAGAGATAGTGATCATCAAGCTTGACTTTGAGAAAGCATTTGATATGGTTGAGCATGACATAATCATCCTAATGCTACAAAAACTGGGTTTTTATGATCGTTGGATAAATTGGGTGAAGATTATCCTTTCCTCTGGACACTCATCGATCCTGCTAAACGGCATTTCTGGGAAATCTTTCCATTGCAAACGAGGAGTTCGCCAAGGTGACCCATTTTCCCCATTGCTATTTGTTCTGGCAGCAGAGCTTTTGCAATGTATCATCAATAACGAATTCAATGAAGGGAGATTTTCTCTTCCTATCCCAAGGCAAGGTGACTTTCCCGTGATTCAGTATGCGGATGACACTATTTTAATCATGCCTGCTTGTGAGCATCAACTTGCCAATCTCAAGAGATTACTTCAAGATTTTGCTGCTTCCACGGGACTGAAGATAAACTTTCAGAAGTCATGCATGATCCCACTGAATATTGACCGCACTAAATCTGAATCTCTTGCAAACCTTTTTGGCTGTGTAATTGGGAAGTCACCGTTTACTTATCTGGGCCTACCTCTAGGCACAACCAAACCCACCATGACTGAGTTAATGCCACTGGTGGATCGGGTAGAAAGACGGCTCTCTAGCACTTGCTACCTCCTCTGCCATGCTTCCAGAATCACCCTGGTCAATTCTCTTGTGACCTCAATGATTAATCACGCAATGTGTACTTTGAAACTTCCCCCAAAAATTTTAGAGTACTTTGATAAGGTGAGAAGAAGATGCATTTGGACCAAAAAAAATGAGCAAGGAGAATCCTGCAATTCCATGGTAGCATGGGATAGAGTTTGTTGCCCTAAAAAACATGGGAGGTCTTGGGGTCATCAACATTAAAGTTCAGAACCAGGCTCTTCTTTTGAAATTTCTGGACAAGTTTTATAACAAAGCAGATCTTCCTTGGGTGCAGTTAATTTGGGATTCCTATTATGGTGAATCAATTCCCCATGCAAAACCCCCTACAGGTTCATTTTGGTGGCGACAGCTTATCAAGTTAATGCCCATGTTTCGTGGTTTTGCTTCACCCACTGTTGGTAACGGGCAGAATGTTTCCCTTTGGCATGATAATTGGACTGATGATCTGCTTAGCAATTCTCTTCAATGTTTATTGTCATTTGCCATTGACGAGGACATTTCTGTACACAAGTTTTTTCATGAAACGGATCCATACTCCAAATTTCATCTTCCACTATCTCCTGAGGCACATGAAGAGCTACAAACATTACTGAATCTCAGACCAATCTTTTCAGACAGTGGTACTGTATCTGATTCATGGACATACAGTTGGGGCACCAAATTCACTGCCAAGAGTTTTTATATGCATTGTCACTCAAGCATAGTAGCTCCTGCTCCCTTTCTTTGGATATGGTCATCCAAACTTCATATGAAATTAAAGGTTTTCATGTGGTTTCTCCTAGCAGACAGGCTGAACACTAGAAACATGCTCAAGAGGAGGCATTACAACATTGGAAATATTTATTCTTGTGTGCTTTGTTCTGCTGGGTGTGAGGAAACGATTGAACACCTCATCTTTTCATGCCCTTTCAGTGTGAATTGCTGGAGCAGATTTGCTATTACATGGCATTCTGATATTCCAGCTCTGTCTGTTATTCAGCAAGCCAAGCTGTCCTTCACAGGTCTTCTGTTCTTCGAATTGGTGGGTATTGCTGCTTGGAACATATGGAAAGAAAGGAACAACTACATCTTTAGGCACATACCACCCCATTATTATACCTGGAAGGATAGAACAAAAGAAGACCTTCTTTGGCTAAAGCATAGAGTTGATCCCAAGTTCTTGGATTACTTGACCCTCTTAGCTCTTTCCTTGTAATTAGTCTGGTTGCATCCAGATCATCTTCTTATATTTTCTAGACTTGGTTCTTTGCTAGTCTGTTCCTGGGGAGACCAATTGGTCAAACCCACACCATGTAAATTGTAAACTCTTATTCATTAATCTAACACAGTAGGAGCCTCTCCTACTGTTTACAGCTCAAAAAAAACAACCATCAGGATGCAAACTTAACCAATTGTACTCACCGGAATGTGATTTTTTCAGTTTCTAATGGACTAGGACTGGAATGAAATCAACTTGTACTAGTCCAGAGTTTTACATGGTAAACGCTCACTCTAAAATAGAGGTGAAATAAATCTGACCAGAGTTTTACATGAATTTAGTGCAAGATTGGATCCTAATTTTGGCATCACAAATGAAGTTAATCATTACGATAGATTACTAATTCAGAATACTTTACCTGCATGCAACTACTTAGATTAAAGCCAAGTGTTGATGCCAAAACAACAAAAACATTCAACACAGCTTGTATGGTTCTGACTGACAGTTGGTCTTCTTATGCTAAATGGACTGAGTATTATACAGAACTAATTAAACAGAACACCACATGACCATACAACTAAAGAAAAACACCACTTTCTTCAGAACTCAAGAGTACAGATACACTGATTTACACTGATTTTCCATTACTGAAAAATCAAGCCTAGACATCTGAATTTACACTGATTTACACTGATTTTCCATTACTGAATTTTTACAGTAGATTTTCTACTCAAAGATCAAGCCCAGACATCTGAATTTACACTGATTTTAATTCACACTAATTAAAAGTGCACATTCAGAAAGACACATCCACTTAGGCACACCAGTATCCATTCATTCAAGCAGAAAGAAAGAAACAAGGTCTGAAGAAGAATGAATCCCTTCTCCATTAATTTTATTCACACATGAGAAATTCAGGTCATAATAATCCATGAATGGAGACAATTAGACAGACAGTCACCAGATACACACACCACATATTCACATATTCACATATTCACATCATTGATACATGATGACATTTGATCGAGTGATGCAGTGGTGGAAGAATAGAGTAATTGTTGTCCATCAGCTCATAAATGATTAATTATTACCTGCTTGAGGATAGGGGTGGCACACTTTTCTCTTAGAGCGAAAGCATCAGAGTAGGTTATGCAGGGCACTGGTTTCAGCTCAGCATACTACATATATAATTCAAGAATCAATTCAACACATACCTCGACAAATAAATCAATATACAATCCAACCTAAACTTGTAAGGAGACCTATCATCTCAATACATTTTTTTGAAAGCTTCTCAACACATATTTTCAAACATAAAACCATGCATAATACACATAATTTAGAGAAGAGCAATATCTGACAGTCAGAAGGACTCATATTAATCGAGGAGAGTTCTTGCCTTTAAGGCCATGCCTCTGATGGTGAGAGGAAATCCGTAGGTGAGCATTAGAGCAGACCACTCCGAACCAGGGAGGAGATTGAAATACGCCCCAAATCCATACCTGAGATAACAAAAATACATGAGAAAGAGGCTCGCCGTGGTCGGGAGGGAGAGGAAGAGGCGGGCGGCCGGTGCTTCCCGATCTAGATCGAAGTCGAGGGAGGTAAGCAAGCAAGCACACACAGTGGGGAGCCAGGATTAACTCTAGCCCCGGGGCCGAAAAAATTAACACCATGAATTTTTTTAATTGACTCTTATAACTATTTCAAAAATAACTCATGGCATATACTTTATAAGCAAATTTATGTGTACTGCTTGTAAAGTACTGCTCAAGTCCAGGATTCATCATAGCTTTTATTTTTTACGTGTAAAATAGCTAGCTAGCTTTGTTCTTACTTCCGGTGGAGGAGTAGCTCCTAGCTAGCATCAAGTCCAACTACTAGGAAGGAGCATTAAACTAATACAGCCCAACTAGTTAGCTAATTAACAAGTGTAGCCGATAATAGTAGTACAAATTTTGTTAGTTCATATTTATTTCAGACATCGACAGTCTTCAAAATGGTATATTATCTTCTGTGCTAACTAACCAATCTAAGAGAATTTAACCTGAAAGAAATTGCTTCTCCGATGTGTTCAGAAATACATAAACACATACACCTTGCTGCAGTTTGGCAGACTGCAGCAGCTTCATCTTCTCGCTAATTCTGTCATTTACCCTCTTGGTAATGCTGGAATGCCTAGCGGCAGCAGCAGCTTGGCAACACGTTGGCTGGGGCAAAGGCCGGCAGGGGAGCAGCAGAGACAGAGCCGGTGCCCGGGGCACAGGGGAACCGCGATGTTGGCGGTAGTGAGCATAGGAAGAGACGGAGGGAGATGGATATGCTACCTGCTGCGGTGGTGCGTCATCGTGGTCGTGATTGAGCTCGGGAAGGACCACTTGGTCGCCTTGGAAGCAGAGGAGCAGACCCCTCCCGCCCCTCCTCCTCAAGCAGGACAGGTATACCGACTAGGTGCGCCCCTTCTCCTCCTCGGGCAGCATGGATCCTGCGCCCTGCTGCCGTCGTCGTCCCGTCCCGTCCGCGCCATGATGACCTGTAGTAAAGGGAAGGATAAGAGGTGAAGGTGAGGTGGGGAGGGTGGATCCGGGCGAGGAAGGAGTGGAAGTACTAACCGCAGCCACGCCGGTGACGGATCCGGTGAGCTCTGGCCTCGCCGTCGCCGGTTGTGGCTTATTCCGGCCAAGATGGGAGGCACCCGAAACCCTAACCATGGGGGTGGGGAGAGGTCTTGAGCACCGAATCTGGATGGAGGGAAGGGAGGGGCAGAGCTTGGGGGGCAGGGGAGCGTGGTGCGCGGAGCAGGGACTCGCCGGAACCGGCCGGCGTGCGTGGTGGCGGCTGCGAGGAAATCGTGGAGGAGAGGGAGAGAGACGAGGGGACGAGGGGTTGGGTGGGTTCGCGAGAGAGAGAGAGGAGAGGCGTGGGTGGGTTTCGATAGCAATGGCGCACTGGTAGGGTGTGCGCCATACGTACCATAAATAGTAATGGCGCACCGTGGGTGTGGTGCGCCATTACTAGTTAAAACTAGTAATGGCGCACTTTCCCCTGGTGCGCCACTGCTAAGTCTGGGGAGGGGTGTGGGGCCAGGACAAACTTAGTAGTGGCGCACCGTGGGTGTGGTGCGCCATTACTAGTTAAAACTAGTAATGGCGCACTTTCCCCTGGTGCGCCACTGCTAAGTCTGGGGAGGGGTGTGGGGCCAGGACAAAACTAGTAATGGCGCACCACACACCAGGTGCGCCATTAGTAATATGGCCATTAATGGCGCACCCATATCTGGTGCGCCACTGCTATATAGCAGTGGCGCACCACATACATGGTGCGCCATTAATGTCCATATTAGCTATAGCCGTTTTCCTAGTAGTGGATGATATACTTCTGAAGCTTCTTGACGGGTATTGCAAGTTGCTCATCCGTCCAACGGCACTTCCCTGTTTCAGGGTCCAAAGTTCCCCCAACCCCGAAGAACCAAGTCCTTGAATGGCCTGGCCAGTTCAATGTCTCTGGTTCGACCCCTTTAGCAATCAGGTCATTCTCAACTTTGTCCCACAACGGCCGGGCTTTGAGGTAGCCACCTGACCCCGTGTGATGGTGATACTGCTTCTTTGCAGCATTGTTCTTGTTTGTCTCTGACATTTTCTTACTCTTGTCCGATGTCTTGTAGGCCACAAATGCGGGCCAGTCATCTCTTATCTTCTCAAATCGGCCGATGAATTCTGGAGTCTTCCCTTTGTCGACAAACTTTGATTTGAACTCATTCTTCCACCTCCTGAATAGATCTGCCATCTTCTTAAGAGCACACGCCTTGACCAGTGGCTCTATAACTGGCTTATTCGGATCCTCCTCTGGCGGTAGGGTGAAATTTGCCGTCAGCGAGGTCCAAAGATCATCTTTCTGTCTATCGGTGACATAAGAAGGGTCGTTGTCCTTAGGCTTATTCCATTGCTTGATGCTGATCGGGATGTTGTCCCTAACAATAGCTCCGCACTGAGCAGAAAATGCGTCCTTGGTCCGCTTGGGTTCAATCGGTAGGCCATCGTCCGCGAGTGCTGTGATCGTGAACCTTTCATCCTTGCGCAACCTTCTCTTCGGGCCTCGTCTCGTTACCAAAGTTTGGCTCGATCCAGAGGGCTATAAAAGAAGAAAGAAGAGTTAATATATGTACATACCAAAACAATTAATGCATCAATTAGCTAGTCAGCACAGGCTTAATTAATATATATACCTCGCCGGACTTTGCAACAGCTCCCTTCTCCGTTCGGTCACCGGAGCCGTCATCATGGTCTCCTTCTTCCTCCGGCATTCGGTCACCGGAGCCATCATGATCATGTCCTTCCTCCTCCATTGTTCGATCACCGAAGCCGTCATCCTCTCCTTCCAGACCATCGGTGTCGTTGAGAAACGACAAGACATCACGTCCGGCGAGAATTATCTCCCCCAACAACTGTTCTTGTTCCAAGTCTCTTTGATCCATAGTTTCTGCAAATATTACAATTAATATACAAACATGAATGTCCGACGTCCGGACCGCCTCTCTCATGAATGTACGACGTCCGGACCGCCTCTCTCATGAATGTCCGACGTCCGGACCGCCCCCGGACATATAGAAGAATATATATATAGATGAGATCAGAAAAAAATTGGATCAACTTGTGCACATCCATAATGGGGGCATTCTTGATAAATCTATGTTACCGGAGTTTTCTATATGAACAAAAAGTTGGATCAACTTGTGCACATCCATGATTTATCTCGTACGCTTTGTAAGTCAATACAGTCGAAGATGGTCCCCTGGCCAACGAGTACAGCTCATCAGAAACACTGTTGTCACCCATGAGATGTTTCTACAACCAACTGCCGAAAGTCCTGATGTGTTCATATGTAATCCAGTCGTCACACTGCTCCGGGTGTTTGGAGCGCAGAATATTCTTGTGTTCATCGACATACGGGGTCACCAAGGTAGAATTCTGTAGAACTGTGTAGTGTGCTTGAGACCAAGAATGCCCGTACCAAGAATGCCCGTCCCTACATATTATTGAGTCCGCTCCTAGCGTGCCTTTTCCAGTCAGTCTCCCCTCATACCGCAATTGAGGGAGACCAATCTTCTTAAGGTTAGGAATGAAGTCAACACAAAACCCAATGACATCCTCTGTTTGATGGCCCATGGAGATGCTTCCTTCTGGCCTAGCATGGTTACGAACATATTTCTTTAAGACTCCCATGAACCTCTCAAACGGGAACATATTGTGTAGAAATACAGAGCCCAGAACGACAATCTCGTCGACTAGATGAACTAGGACGTGCGTCATGATATTGAAGAAGGATGGTGGGAACACCAGCTCGAAACTAACAAGACATTGCACCAAATCACATCTTAACCTTGGCAGGATTTCTGGATCGATCGCCTTCTGAAAGATTGCATTGAGGAATGCACATACCTTCACAATGGCTAATCGAACGTTTTCCGGTAGAAGCCCCCTCAATGCAACCGGAAGCAGTTGCGTCATAATCACGTGGCAGTCATGAGACTTTAGGTTCTGGAACTTTTTCTCTGCCATATTTATTATTCCCTTTATATTCGACGAGAAGCCAAACAGGACCTTCATACTGAGCAGGCATTCAAAGAAGATTTCCTTCTCTTCTTTGGTAAGAGCATAGCTGGCAGGACCTTCATACTGCTTTGGATGCATGCCGTCTTTTTCATGCACACGTTGTTATTCCTCCCGTGCCTCCGGTGTATCTTTTGTCTTCCCATACACTCCCAAGAAGCCTAGCAGGTTCACGCAAAGATTCTTCGTCACGTGCATCACGTCGATTGCAGAGCGGACCTCTAGGTCTTTCCAATAGGGTAGGTCCCAAAATATAGATTTCTTCTTCCACATGGGTGCGCGCCCGCATCGTCAGTCGGAACAGATAGTCCGCCTGGACCCTTTCCAAAGATTACTTGTAAATCATTGACCATATCAAGTATGTGATCACCAGTACAGAGGGCGGGCTTCTTCCGCTGATCTGCCTCACCTTTGAAATGCTTTCCTTTCTTTCGACATTGATGGTTGGTCGGAAGAAATCGACGATGCCCCAGGTACACATTCTTCCTGCATTTGTCCAAATATATACTGTCGGTGTCATCTAAACAGTGTGTGCATGCGTGGTATCCCTTGTTTGTCTGTCCTGAAAGGTTATCGAGAGCAGGCCAATCGTTGATGGTTACAAACAGCAACGCATGTAGGTCAAATTCCTCCTGTTCGTTCTCATCCCACACACGTACACCTCTTCCATTCCATAGCTGTAAAAGTTCATCAACTAATTATCTTAGGTACACATCAATGTCATTGCCGGGTTGCTTAGGGCCTTGGATGAGCACTGGCATTATAATGAACTTCCGCTTCATGCACAACCAAGGAGGAAGGTTATACATACATAGAGTCACAGGCCATGTGCTATGCTTGCTGCTCTGCTCCCCAAAAGGATTAACGCCATCTGCACTTAAACCAAACCATACGTTCCTTGGGTCACCTGTAAAGTCGCTCCACTTTCTCTCGATCTTTTTTCCACTGCGACCCGTCAGCAGGTGCTCTCAACTTCCCGTCTTTCTTACGGTCTTTTATGTGCCATTGCATCAACTCGGCATGCTTTTTGTTTCTGAACAGACGTTTCAACTGTGGTATTATAGGAGCATACCACATCACCTTGGCAGGAACCCTCTTCCCGGTGCACTGGCCCTCAACATCACCAGGGTCATCTCTTCTGATCTTATACCGCAATGCACCGCATACCGGGCATGCGTTCAAATCCTCGTACGCACCGCGGTAGAGGATGCAGTCATTCGGGCATGCATGTATCGTCTGCACCTCCAATCCTAGAGGGCATAGAACCTTCTTTGCTTCGTACGTACTGCCAGGCAATTCGTTATCCTTTGGAAGCTTCTTCTTCATTATTTTTAGTAGCGAACTAAATCCCTTGTCAGATACACCATTGTCTGCCTTCCATTGCAGCAATTCCAGTGTGGTACCGAGCTTTCTGTTGTCATGTTCGTAATTTGGGTACAACCCTTTTTTCTGATCCTCTAACATGCGATCGAACTTCAACTTTTCCTTTTCACTTTCGCATTCTCTCTGTGCATCAACAATGACCCGGCGAAGATCATCATCGGGCACATCATCTGGTTCCTCTTGATCTTCAGCTTCCCCCATTGCAGCATCACCGTATTCAGGGGGCGGGTAGTTGTCATCATCCTCTTCTTCTTCGTTGTCTTCCATCATAACCCCTCTTTCTCCGTACTTGGTCCAAACATTATAGTGTGGCATAAAACCCTTCTCAAGCAGGTGGAAGTGAAGGGTTTTAGAGTTGGAGAAAGCCTTCGTATTCTCACAGATAGTACATGGACAATGCATAAAACCATTCTGCTTGTTTGCCTCAACCGCTTCGAGAAAATTATGCAGGCCCTTAATATACTCAGAGGTGCGTCGGTCACCGTACATCCATTGCCGGTTCATCTGCGTGTGTTATATAATAAAGTGTATTAAAAACCATTACAGCATATCATGAATAGAGAAGTGACCAAATTAATAGAAATTCATCATCACATTAAAGCCAAAGTACAGTAGTGACCAAAATAAATACATAACGTTCATACATAGTTCTCATTATTGAACAACATATAGCTCTCTAGAGCATCTAATTAAAACATACATTGAAACTATAAAATTTAAATGCAACAACAAATGCGATCATAACCGCAACTAAGGTACCAATTGATCCAACGGCATAATGATACCAAGCCTCAGTATGAATGGCATATTTTCTAATCTTTCTAATCTTCAAGCGCATTGCATCCATCTTGATCTTGTGATCGTCGACGACATCGGCAACATGCAACTTCAACTTCATCTTCTCCTCTTCAACTCTTTGTAATTTTTCTTTCAAGTAATTGTTTTCTTTTTCAACCAAATTTAACTTCTCGACAAGAATTTCTATGTCGGTTGGAATTTCCGGTTCACATACCTCCTAGATTAAAAAATCTATGTCACGTTGGTCGGCATAATTGTCATAAACACTAAATAAAACAAATAGTTATAAAAGATAATATATACCACATCTGAATCATAGACAGGACGAGGGCTGACGGAAGCGGATACCAAAACCATCGCACTATATAATAACAAACAATAATAAAAGTAAGAAAATTACACAAGTATCTATCTAAATCATAGAAGTAAGAACTTTTTTCTTTTAGAAAGAAGATAAGAAGAAGAGGCTAACCACGGTGGTCCCGGCGCCGAGATCGGCGTGGGCGATCGACGGCGGTGAGGACGGGGACGGGACAGGACGGACCGCCAAACCTAGACAAATCTTGAGGAAAATGGAGCTTGGACAAGGAGCTTCGAGAGGAGAAAGCTTAAGTGTGGCTCGGGCATTTCATCGAACACCTCATGTGCATAGGAGGTGAGCTAGAGCACCACAAAGCTCTCCCACGGCCGGCAAAAAAAACATGCACTGCTCTGCTCGCGGGCAAGGGGTATATATAGGCCAACCATTGGTCCCGGTTTGTGGCTGGAACCGGGACTAAAGGACACCATTTGGTCCCGGTTCCAGCCACAAACCAGGACCAATGGTTGTGGGCCAGGAAGGAGGCCTATTGGTCCCGGTTCGTGTCTGGAACCGGGACCAAAGGGGTCAGACGAACCAGGACCAATGGCCCACAAGGCCCGGCCGGCGCCCTGGCCTCACGAACCGAGACCGATGCCCCCATGGGTCCCGGTTCGTGAGTGAACCGGGATTAATGGGATTTCAGGCCTGGACCAAAGCCCTGTTTTCTACTAGTGACGGCAGCTGAGATATGGGTCTGCATCGCTGGACCGGCTCGAACTGCTTTAATTCTATTTTTTCCTCATTAACTTTACAAGTATATGAAAATAGAAACTATTTAGAATTTTGCTTTAGAGGCAGGGTCAATGCCCAGAATGGCGCTGTCTGTTCCTCAAGAGAATAGTAGCCGCATACAAGAGTTTGTCGACTAATGGGATGTCAGACAACAACGAGATTTATCTTTACCTTTATATCCCTGTGTATCTTTAAACCCAGCAAGCAAAGAATCTGATGATGTGTGTGGTGTGTAGGAAGCAAAGAATCCGCAGCTCTTATTTAGAGAGATAAACAGCAGATATCAGCAGGGAAATCTCCGAAAAGCTTTTTAACAGTAGATTTGTGGTGATTTTTCACAACGGGAGTAGAAGATACATTGATTTCTACGAGTGTGGTGTCCCCGCAATACCATTCTTGAGGAACAAGGTTCTATTGACCTGGCACGGGAGGTTTCGGCACAGTCTCGTGCTAGATGACGGGGAACAAGAAAAAATGAGGATGCAGAGTTATGTTTATTTCAGTCCTCCTTTTTCTGGGTTTTCCGTTGAATATGAAGACGCTATGATGCGGAATCTAATGCGTGAAGAGGTTGTGGAGGTTGCGAATTGCACTAGGATTGCTGAGCCTAACTACATGAACCATAAGATAGTCAAGCAGTGTGTCCTGTATGGATGGTTAATGAAAAGAATCGTCTCTCCTACAGGTGTGGACTTAGACACCCATAGACCGAACTATTGGGTCTGTGATGGGATTATACAGGGCCAAGGCAATACATCAGCTTGGGAGATTGGCCAATCCCTACAGAGAAACATGAACTTGGATTGGTTTTTCAAGAAGAACAGACGGTCTACTTCAGCTCACTATAGGCCCAAGCAAATACTATACCGTAATGTTTATAAGAAGTCGTCTGCAAAAAATGATGATGCCACAAATGATTTTGTAAAACTACTTACTGATGCTGTTGCTGCTGAGGCTGACCGATGGAATTTCACTACCAACGAAGAACTGCCAAATGATAATACTCGTCTGCCTCCTGAGGTCACATCCTTCTTTATTTTTGCACATGAACCACCAAGAAAGACAACATCAATACTGTCAGTTCGCATGTTCCAACATTCAGAAAGAAGCAAGCTACGTGTGTTACATTTGTCTCATTGTAGCTTCAATTTCGCATCTCCTCCATTCTTCCGTTGTGCCCAGCTGAGATTGCTCCATCTGCACCATTGCACAAACATCACAGATGAGGAGCATCCAAGCCACAATGAAAACATATCATGTTTCCAGAAGCTATGGGTGCTGGATCTGAGGTATACAGACCACTGAAAAAAATAACGCGTTATAGCGTCGCTAATAGCACGTTATAGCGTTTTGAGAATTGTCTCGCTAAATAAATCAGTGTACAAAGTCTCGCTAATAGCACGCTATAGCGCAATGTAGCACGCTAATAGCATATTTTAAGGCCGGCGCTATTTTGTTGTAGCGCGCTATTTTTTTCCTTGATACAGACTGGTACTGGCTACTATCGGAAAAGATGAAGAGTTTAATGGCTGGCCTAAGGGAGTTGAATGTGGAGGGAGTCAAACGTGGGAGCATAAGCGATTTGTGTGGCGGTAGACCAAGTCTTGTCATACTTCGAGTAACAGCAGATCCGGTCCCTATGGAGAACGAAGACACAAATAGTCAAGCACAATTTCCCAGTATGTCCAGTGCAAACAGTCTCACGACATCTAGCTTCATCAACGACGTCCTCCCTCCGTCGCTCGAGTCATTTAGCTTCATCAACAAATCTACAACTGCTGCCAAGATATCTAACATCTCCTTCCGGGGTTGTTCTCAGTTGAAGAATATACTTCTCAAAGGAAAATTGGGGAGCCTGCAGGAGCTGGACCTCTCGGGCACGGCAGTGAAAACCCTTGACCTCAGAAAAGTGGAAGCTCTAAACCTAACGTGTCTCATCCTGATGGGCTGCAAGAATCTCCGTGCAATATTATGGCCATCGGAAAGGATATGGATTTGGGAGAAGTTTCACATCAGCACCGTCCAATCTGCATCACCTAGCCAGAATGATTGGGAAGAGATGACCAAGGAGGCTAGTGTTGCTGCAGGATCATCATCCATCCTTGCGTTTGGGGCTTCACCACAAGGCATCGGTCGAACTGCATCTTTTGAGTTTAAGTGGTACATATCTGTAGTGGATCCAAGGCTCATGTGGTCGCTGCTTCTTCCCTTTCGACGATATATTGAGAGGTACTTTCGATCCATCATATTTCAACGATATACTGACAGAAAGTATGTATACATGGAGATTGATCCAAGCCACAATAAAAACATGTCATATTTCCAGAAGCTGTGGGTGCTGGTTCTAAGGTATACTGACTGGTACTGGCTGCTATCTGAAAAGATGAAGAGGTTGATGGTTGAACTCAGGGAGCTGAATGTGGAGGGAGTCAAGCATAGGAGCATAAGCGATTTGTGTGGCGGTAGACCAAGCCTTGTCATACTTCGAGTAACAGCAGATCCGGTCCCTACGGAGAACGAAGACACAAATAGTCAAGCACAATTTCCCAGTATGTCCAGTGCAAATAGTCTCACGACATCTAGCTTCATCAACGACGTCCTGCCTCCGTCGCTCGAGTCATTTAGCTTCATCAACAAATCTACAACTGCTGCCAAGATATCTAGCATCTCCTTCCGGGGTTGTTCTCAGTTGAAGAATATACTTCTCAGAGGTAATTTGGGGAGCCTGGAGGAGCTGGACCTCTCGGGCACGGCAGTGAAAACCCTTGCCCTCAGAGAAGTCAAAGCTCCAAACCTCAAGCGTCTCATGCTGCTGGGCTGTGAGAAGCTCCGTGCAATATTATGGCCACTGGAAGATAAAAGGACGTGGGTTTTGGAGAAGTTGCACATCAGCACTGTCCAATCTGCATCACCTAGTGAGAATAATTGGGAAGAGAATAATTGATTCATCTTCTGCAAGTGGAGCTGCTGTTGGTGGCCGTGAAGTTGCTAAAGGCATCGGGAGCGAGCAGCAGATTGCTCAGTACTTATACGCAAGAGATGTCTTTCAAGAGCACCGACAAGCTGTCAGTGCTATCGAAGGTGTGATCAGCTGGATATGGGCTTGCCCACCTATTCCAAGTCCAAGTCCTCAAGTCTGCTACTTTCACATGCAAGATGAAGAGAAGATGGAGAGAGGATCGTTACAGCAACAACACAACACTCAGAGGATTAGTACCAGTGTTGCTTTAGCCCCTGTTTTGATGTGTGATAATGCACGGTTGTTGTATGTGCATGATAGCTCATCCATCACTTGCGTTCCGTGCCCACAAGGTGCAAAGTGGCGGTATCTTGAATGGTGCCGAGTAGAGAGGTGCCCCAAGCTATGCACTGTCTTTGCTACTCCCCAACTAAGTAGTGGTAAAAGCATCTGTAAGTTGTTGAACACATTCTGGGCGTCCCAGCTCCCAAAGGCGTGCTACATCTGGAACTGGAGTGCAGTAGCTCAACCTGGTAGTCGTTCGTTTGAAGATCTAGCGTTCTTGCACCTGGACTATTGCCCCAGGCTCATACATGTGCTTCCCTTGTCTGAGCATATGTGTAGAAGACTAGGTTTAGGCCGTGCAACACAATTGCATTGATCGGTGCACCAGGCACGTATATATGAGGATAGAGGGGGGCCACAACCTCAACTATACAGATGAACTAGGAGGTGGGCCCAAGACACAATATACACGTACACATATATTCAACACCCCCCCGCAGTCGAAGCGGCGCCGGAGACGCAGAGACTGGAACGAAACTCCTCAAAGGTGGAAGTCGGCAGTCCCTTAGTCATCACATCGGCGAACTGTTGTGCGGTCGGAATATGGAGAACCCTGATGCGTCCAAGGGCCACCTGCTCACGCACAAAGTGAATGTCCAGCTCAATGTGCTTAGTCCGGCGATGATGAACGGGGTTGGCGGAAAGGTACACCGCAGAGACGTTGTCACAGTAGACAACCGTAGCCTGGGAGACGTCATGATGCAACTCCTGAAGTAGCTGTCGTAGCCAGGTGCACTCGGCGACGGTGTTAGCCACAGCTCGGTACTCAGCCTCCGCACTGGAGCGCGAAACCGTGGGTTGTCGCTTGGACGACCACGAGACGAGGGAAGGACCGAGGTAGACGCAGTAGCCAGAGGTGGACCGACGGGTGTCAGGACAGCCAGCCCAGTCCGCGTCGGAGTAGGCCACCATCTCCAAAGAAGTGGACGCCGTGAGGGTGAGCCCAAGAGCCATCGTGCCGCGGATGTATCGGAGAATCTGCTTCACGAGGGTCCAATGGGAGTCACGAGGGGCGTGCATATGGAGACACACCTGCTGAACAGCATACTGAAGATCCGGCCGGGTGAGAGTCAGATACTGAAGAGCACCAACAATGGACCGGTAGAACGGAGCATCCGACGTGGGCGAGCCCTCGAGAGCAGAAACCTTGGCCTTCGTGTCAACAGGAGTAGCGACAGGATGGCAGTTGAGCATGCCGGCACGCTCAAGTAGCTCGTGTGCATACTTCTGCTGATGAAGAAATAAGCCATCGGGTCGCCGAACAACCTCAATGCCAAATAAATAATATAGAGCGCCCAGGTCCTTGATGGCAAACTCATCACGCAGCCGGAGAGTAATCTACTGAAGAAGGGCTGCAGAGGAGGCCGTCAGGATGATGTCGTCGACGTAGAGGAGCAAATATGTAGTCGTGTCGCCGCGGTGATAGACGAATAACGAGGCATCCGAGCGAGTAACGCTGAAGCCCAGTGTCTGAAGGAACCCGGCGATACGCTGGTACCAGGCGCGAGGTGCTTGCTTGAGCCCGTAGAGAGACCGGGACAGCAAACACACATGCCCAGGAAGAGATGCATCGACGAAACCGGTGGGCTGCTCACAGTAAACCTGCTCCTCAAGATGGCCGTGAAGGAAGGCGTTGGAGACGTCCATCTGATGAACCGGCCAGCCTCGGGAAACCACCAGCTGGAGAACGGTGTGGATCGTGCCCGGTTTGACAACCGGTGCAAACGTCGCAATGAAGTCGACGCCAGCGCGTTGCCGAAAACCACGGACCACCAAGCCAGCCTTGTAGCGCTCAAGTGTACCATCCGAGTGGGTCTTATGGCGAAAGACCCACTTGCCGCTGATAACATTGGCGCGAGAAGGCCGAGGAACCAGTGTCCAGGTACGGTTCCGCTGAAGAACGTCGAACTCTTCCTGCATCGCAGCAAGCCAGTGAGGATCACGAAGGGCTGCTCTGGCGGATGCAGGAATCGGTGATGGCTCGGCAGTGGAGGCAGCGAGGAGATACTCGTCGTGGATTACCGCAGACTCGGGCGGTGGACGCCGACACGGGCCCGAGTGAGGGGACGAGACGGCAACTCCGGGACGAGGCCCGAGGAGGCAGCCGGCGAAATAGCCGGGGAGGCCGCGGCACCCGAGGTGCCCGAGGTGCCCGCGGTACTCGAGGCGGTGGAGGCGGGCGAGATGCCCGAGGGAGCGGGGCCGGCCGAGGTGGCCTGGCCGACCGAGGCGGCAGGAGAAGGCGCCGGCGGCGACGCCGGCGACGGGGCAGCACCCGAGGCGGCCGACGACGAGGCGGCCGGCGAAGATGCCGGCGACGAGGCGGCCGGCGAGGCGGGCGGAGTCGGCGAGGGCGTCGTGGGGGCGCGAGGCGCAGCTCGTCCGACGACGCGAGGACCGCCGAAGCCCGGAGGCGGTCCAAGAGCCGAGCGGGGCCGTCCACCAAACGGGGTCGCCAGAGGGCCGCCGGTGGCCGGCGGCGACTGGAGGTACCTGCTGAAACGGAAACACCTTCTCATCAAAGTAGACGTGTCGGGAGGTGAAAACACGATGTGAGACGGGATCGTAGCAGCGGTATCCTTTAGTGTTAGGTGGGTAGCCAAGGAAGATGCAAGCGACGGAGCGAGGTGCAAGCTTATGAGGCGTGGTAGCAGCGATGCTAGGATATCAGAGACAGCCGAAGATCCGAAGCTCATCATAAGAGGGTGGTGCACCGAAGAGAAGATAATGGGGTGCAAAGTCTAAATGAGCATCCGGGTGAGATAAATTTACTTTCCGAATGACCCGCCTTTGTTTCCTTGGAAACAAGGGCATTGAGCCGGAGGAGACAGAAATTACCTCTACGTCTTCGGCCTGGCTCGTTGCATCACCACCCTGAGACTGAAGAGGCGTCAGTAAATTCAATAAAAAGACAGTCAAGGGAATAAAGTTCTACCTCTGACTTATCGTCAACAGCTTGTGACTCGCCCACAGTCGACGGGTCTTCTGCAGCCGTCTTACTTTTCTTCCTCTTACTAGGGGTGGCTTTGAACTTATGAGCCGGAACCTTCTGTTGTTTCTTTTTCCAAAATGAAGATTTTTCCTGCAGGAGTGTTGATAAAAACATCAAGGTTTGAAGGCTGAAAAATTTCATAAGCCAAATGAAAAGTATCAAAGATTCTTACTGGAGGAGCCGGGTTAAGAGCGGAGAAGGGTCTCAGACCAACTCTTTAAAAAGCTTCTTGTTTTTCTCCAAGCAGCTTCTTCACAATCCTGTTTACGTCATTTTTTTCCAAAGTGATGTTGTTGTATCATTGTGCATTGTTCAAGTCGCCATCGTAATCACACATTAAGGTGCCACGGAGACTCAGTGGCAAGATCCTCCAAGACACCCAACACCGGGTTAAGTCAACACCGGTTAACCCATTAGCTGTCAAAGAACTAAGTTTTGGCCACAAGAGGGCGAGCAGAGCACGCTCCTCGTCCGGGGCATAACCAGGAAGTTCGAAGTTGGGAGGAAGACGTTCTGCTCTGTAACCCGGCAGAGGGTTTTCATCTTCAGGAGCTGTGTTCCGGCAATAAAACCAAGTCTTGGCCCATCCTTTGGGGTGGCTGGGCAGGACAGCTGTAGGGAAACCACCATCCCTTCACCTTTGGATTGTGAACCCTCCAAGTTCTAAGCAGGGGCCATCAGCACATTCCGTCTGGCGATTGAGATAAAAGAACTCCCTAAACAAAGGAACAGTGGGCTCCATTTCCATATACACCTCGCAAAACACTTGAAATTGACACAAGTTGGATATAGAATTGGGACCCAGATCTTGAGGATTAAGATGGTAAAAATGCAGGACATCCCGGAAGAATTTTGACCGGGGAGGAGAAAAGCCCCGCTGAAGGTGATCTATAAATACTACTACTTCTCCTTCGGCGGGTTGTGGGCGTTCCTCTCCAAGGGCGGCTTGCCAACCAATTTTCTCTTGGGACGCCAAAAGGCCCCGATCCACATAGTCCTTGAGTATCCCTTCAGATACTTACGAAGGCGCCCAGTTGCATGTGGTGATTTTGGACATGATGAATTACTTAAAGGAGCTGCAGAAGCATATATGGCGGGTTACTGAAGAAACACAGTTCGTCTGAGCAAGCAGTGTGATCAGACAACAATGATATGGCAGTTATAAGACGGCATGATTATCTACAGCGGGTAAGCTGCCCCATGGCAAAGCCGCCGCCTAAATCAAAGCAATTCACGAAGATGGCAGGGTTGCAGTCATAATGATGAGCTGGCGAAGCATAAGGGCGTCTTACAGTAAATCTATGATTATGGCGGGTTGCAATCATAACGATGAGCCGAGGAAACATAACGGCATCTTGCAAACAATCAAGGATTTCTAGTTTTCTGTTAAGTGGGAGACAAACAGGTTTCTGCCGAAGCAACTACAATCTCGGATCTAAAAATGATTCGAAAAGGGAAAAAATCACAAAGCCTAGCGGCGAGCTATGGAAGTAGCGGTGACCTAACCCACAGATTTTAAAGGGATTCCGAAGCACATTATGCGTGAAATGGAACCATTATTTCTACCGCAATCTATCTATGGTAGAAGTTCATCAGAATCATGCAAGGTTCGGCAGTGGTGATGAACATATCAAGAACTTCGACGAACTCGTAAGAACTACGGCGAACTAAAATAGATCTAAGAAGGAAAGAGGAACTTACTTGATAGTTGCTAGCGACGGCGGAGACAATCCGCTACACCTTGATGCTGCTGGAGGAGCGTCGCGGTCCTGGGAGTGGCCTCCGGCGATGAGTCAACAGTGGCTGCAGCATGGTGAACAGTATGTGCTCAAGGAGGAAGAAGACGCGAAGGGGAAAGGTAAAAATGGCTGGGCCCCTCGCGAGTATTTAAAGGGTAAAAAACCGAAGCGCAGCCGGCAGGCGCGGGAATCGGGAAGGTACAGTAAATTTCGGAGCCAAGGGCGCCTCGATTCTCTGTATAAGCAGATACACATAAAGGCCCGTTGGGGTATCGTCGCCGGATCCCTGGATTTCCGGCGGGTGACATCACTGATGGGTAGAGCAAAAATTTACCAAGTCTGAAGGTGTCATAAGCCGACATTTCATGACCAGGAGAAGGTGAAGACACAAATAGAAGATGAGCCGCCAGGATGAAGGTATTAAACATTAACATGAATAAATTCAAATCAATCTGGGGCCTAATGTTGGGGATATGACCCGGCGTTATAACCCGCCCTACTGGACCGGGTCAGTATAAGTGGCGGCTTGAAGGACATACTCAAGATGGGCCGTGACCTTGAAGACAAGACATACAAGGCGGCTTACCAAGTAAGCCGTTTGGCGGCCCAGCTCACGAAGACGGCGATTCAAGACCCAAGAGGTGAAGAGTCACCAGGAATCTCCTTGCTTGAGAGACAAGGCGAGTTAGAGACATCCCGGGTCACGAATCATAGTACGACCCGGACTCTTGTAAAGCCCTGGGTTCTCGACCTGTATATAAAGGCGAGTCCCTGAGGCCAATAGACTTAAGTTACAATCAATCGATAGCTAGGTCAAGCGATTCCGCTCCCTTGTAATCGATTCCATCATCAATATACGCACAAAGCAGGACGTAGGCTTTTACCTCCATCGGAGGGGCCGAACCTGGGTAAACTCGTCTCTCATTCCCGATCAACCCCTTCGAGTCGCCACAAAGCGGCGATGGCCTCACACCTAAGTCCTTACGCGAGGACATCTGCCGTGACAAAACCACGACACATCCTAAACTTATCATAACACATCGCTTACCCTAAAGTGTGATCCAATATAGTGTGCACCTCTACATTAGCACCCTAGGAGAACACCATAACAATTCATACCAATAAAACTAGATCACCAACGCCATAGGACAAAAGAGAACTACTCGAACATGATAATGATGCAACAAATCATTGGGGAATAATTTTTTGAAGCAAACACCATGTCTTAGTAGGAGATTATAGAGGTTTTACAATGGTGAACACACTGGTCCAAGGAAGAAGATGGTGGTGGAGGCGATGGTGGTGGCGGTGAAGTCCCCCGACGGCCGTCGGAAGGGAGGGGGAAGGAGCCCCCTCCTTCTTCGTATTCCTTGGGCTTCTCCCTTGGCTGGAGATGTGTTTTCACCTATGTATATGGCATCCATGGGGCTGCAATTTTCGCACCAAAGGGTGCCCCCCTCAGAAAAGTAGGGTTTCCCATCAATATATAGGTCAAGTCATTAAATCTTGGCCATCCAACCCATAGGGCTTTGATCCAAGGGCCGTTGGGCATGGTTAGACCCCTCCAAAGCCTTCCTTATCTTCTTATGAGTCCATAGGATCAAACCACATTGGGATCCATCAAGTATGTAAGGAGTTAGAGTCGACCCCGTCACCCCCAGTTTCAGATTCCCGAAAGTGATTTTTTTGTAAATACTACCAAAAATGCCCGTGCGTTGCAACGGGAGAAGAAAATATATCACAGTCCACCCCCCTCGCCAACACACACACTTGTCTCCGTTCTCTATTTCAATAGAACACTCCACCTGTATTGCTGCTTATCCTCCTTCTCGCCCTCATCGACGGTGGTAGTGGTGTCCACCTTGCGTCATGTTCTATATCCTGCTAAAAAAAACCAGTGCAAGAACAAAAGAGGTCAACTATAGTAGGGGAAATTCAGTAATGGGTATCAACAAATAAGTGACATGCACATTTAATGTTTGTTTGCTTGATGCAATGAAATGTTCCATAGGCATATGTATAACAACTTCTGACTTGTAGTCATATATTTATCCAATAAACATATGTACAATAGCATTGCGTTTTCCTTGAACACTAAATTCAGGCTTCCCAAAATAATAAAAGAAATATGAAATCATGGAGGCACCAGCTAAGAGTATAAGACAAATCTAAGTGAAACCTTCTGCTTGTGCATGAACTCCAACAGTAAATAGCTACAGAATTGTTTAAGTGTATGAAAATCAATCATCAAAGCAGCAAAACAATGTGAATATGTTTAAAAAAAATCTGCTTCACAGACTAAAACATATGTACGAGAAAAATTACTGGCCTATTATACCTAGTATTGTAAGAAACAAATACATAATCTTTGTAAGAAACAAATACATAATCTTCTAGTATTTTCTCACTAACTCCTCACAATTCAACCAACTAACTGGTCGGCATGCTATCCATCCCTTCACCTATTCTTCTAAAGAGATAAAAATAGATCCCCTTTCTCTTCTCTATCTCCTTCCGCTAAATTGGGGATCCAAGGACGGATATATGTTGCATAGATGACAAAGCTCTAGCTCAAGCAAACCTCACAAATTTAGAGTTTATACATCTATCTAAGCTTCAAAAATCATAAAGGGTTGGTCCTATTTGCTGGTTGCCATGAAATCTATGCAACAGAGAGGGGAAATGTCAGTACAAAACACGCACACATCGATGAAGAACATGCATCAGAGAGGGGACATCATCTTGCAGCTCTTGCATCGATCAAGAACACGCGCACATCAATCAATACCCACGCATCCTACATGGCTGCATCCACCAACACCACCCACGCATCCTTCACGCCGGGGAATACCAACATCCAGCACAAACACATATACCAACACCACATACACATCGATCAGTCCAAGATCAACTCCACAGACGCAAGCATCCAAGTATCCAACAAGCTTCTCAAGTCGCCATGGCCGCATCAAGGCCTTAGCCAGCCGAGCATGACCCGCCCCAAGTTGCGTCCCCGCGCATCCTTAATAGCCGTCATTTGGCCAACTCAGAAGAGGCGAGAGAAGAGATGATGAAGGGTGCTCGCAACAAGGGAAAGGGCAAGAGGGCCATTCACCTATGTCATGATGATGTTGTTTCCCTTAGCCACCATCGCCGGAGTCCATGATTTGGCGCCGCCGCACGGGAAAGAGAGAAACCTGCGATGGATCAGGAGGCAAGCAAGAGTGATTGGGGAAAAAACGCTTAGCGTGGGAAGAGAGTGAGAGCGCGAACATCCCCGATCATGCTCTGGAAGCAGAGACGTGCGCCCGTGCCTTAGCATGCGCCTATGGGGAGGTGCGGAATGGCGAGATGCGAGAGCGACGGCCGGGTCGGGCGCGTCATGACCGGAGCTTGGGGAGCGGCACAGTGAAGTTCGGCGAGGCGGTGATCTGGGCTTGGAGGATGTGGAGCAGCCGGCCGATCAGGGGAGGTGGATGCAGGCCTCGTATTATATCCATTGGCAGTTGCCAAATCAGGCACGAGAAAAACCAGGAGGGGTGGGGTCAAAAGCAAACAGAAAATCAGCGATGACGGGAGCATTACCTAACAGGAGTGACGTGGGGAGAGAGAGGCAGACGAAAGAAGGGACGGAACGGGAATGTTACCTCTTTTTTAGATAGGAGAGATATTGGATTTGACCTACAGGGTGCATACTGACTCGGAATTGGGTGATTTCAAGTGCTACGGTTTTGTTATGACGTGTAGTTTACTTTTCATGTTTTGACTTTTTTCGTTTGACTCCAGCTTCAGGGGTGGGAAATTAAAGTTTTTTGATAGTTCATTGAATTTCCATGAAATTCCTACACACATAAGGGAAAACAAGAACTTGTGCATTTCTTGCAACTATTAGTAGGTTAGTCCAAATCTATACCTAATAATAAAGGGAGGTGCGATTCTTTCTCCGTCACACACAACTGTAGAAAGGCTACTGACCTTTCCAGTAATCAACCTGCAGTCCATCCTTAACCTGCCATCGCAAAAGGAAAAAAAAGTTCGCTGGGAGAAAAAAACACCTATCTCCTCTCAATCTTAAACTCACACACCTCCGCTCCAAGAGCGAGAGTGCTGCTCCCTGCCTCCCTCTCCCTCTCCGGACCCAACCCCGACGGTGCCGCCTCTTCCTTCTCTCTCATTCTGCCAGCGGACCACAAGCTCGGCGCGGCGTATCTTCCGCCATCTCCGACCGCCTCGCGGCCCTGCTCGACCTCCCTGCGCCCGACCACATCTTCCGTGTCATCGTGCAACGCCACCCATGGTCGCTCTGGCCGGCAGCGGCCGCGGCGGGCAAGCCACAGCAGGCCCTCGCAGCGGCGGAGGGGCAGAGGTCCCTCCGGCCTCGAGGAGGAGAATGCCTCTCCTGCTGACCTCCGCACGGCAGCAACGGAGACGTGGCACAACATCAGGAGGGCGGCATCGGTGCTTCCTTTCTCTCTTCTTGTCGGTCTTGATCCAGCCATCGCACCAATCATCACCGAGCTACGATGAGACGGGAAGCTGGCTGCTCTGATGAGAAAGTGTCGCCGGAGGTCGACTGGCCGTTCGGGAGGCCGAGTTTGTCCAGAGTCCATGCTCCTGGGGGACCACCCCACAGCTGCATCCCGTGCTCATAGCCCTCTGCTCCTAGCACCACCACGGTGACCTCTCCCATCAGCGGCTAGCCATCGTGTACCGCAACTGTAGTTGGCTCTCTCTCCTAGCCATGGTCGTCATCGCCTCCACTCCGCTCCTCACCCCCGTAACTCACCCAGCGTTGTCAAGCAACGATTATAGAGACGAAGCTCACACATCAATTGAAGCTCTCAGTTTATCTCCTTCCATGCCCCTTCCCCACTGTTTTATTTTATCAGTGCATCAACTTACCCACATCAAGTGTTTGCTAAAATGCTTCACAGAGATGGATAATTTTTAACCTCTTTGACGTGTGCTTGTTACAATGCTTTATAGGAAGAAAATTGTTTAATATCATATTGGTTCTGGTTTTACCAAAGATGTATCTTTATGAGAAGGAGGACTTGATCGACTCACAATCTTTTCCAGTGCAATGTTTCATGAAAGGATAGCATCATAAGAACAAAGGTGGCACTTGTTGCTGAACCTGGACCAGCAGGACAAGCATGCTACATGGCCATTTTGGCACTGAAAAATAGACAAGATAAGCTATGATAATGTAAGGGCTATAAATTTTTTTGCCTCTTATAACAAAGGGTAATATTCTCTAATGTACGGTCCATTGAACCAGCCATGGAAAGATTTTATTCACAGATTCTATCAGATGCCATGTGTTCAGAAAAGTAAATGGTGATGCTCCATAATGGTTTTAGTAGCATAGCACTATTTCTAATAAGTTTCTTTACCATTTACCATGGATGGAGAGTTCATCTTGCAATTACTCTGAATAATCTCTAACTCTATATACAAATTTCAGAAAAGAGCAGACATGTAAGATCCAGTTGGAGTTGCTTACAGAATTGGCTCTACAATTGGAGTTATTTAGACAAAACATCCACAATTTCTAACTCTGTATACAAATTTATAATCATGTGTTCTCAGATATTGATCTGTATTTCTCAGTATATTTCACCTACAACCTCAATTAGAATAACCAGCTATCATATCAAAAGGCATATATGATACCTGAGAAAAAAAAAGACCATTGAAGATTCAAGATAGTCTCAAAATACTATGTTGTTTTATCAAATGTTGTTGACTGTTCTCTCCTTGCACAATTGCAGTCCCAAGTTAAAATATAATCCTGAGAAAACAAAAGTAGCTGATGATTAAAGAATCATGATAGTCTCTAAATACTGTGGTTTTATCAAATGTTGTTGACTGTTGTCTACTTGCATAATTGTAGTCCCCAAGTTTAAATATATTCGAGATATCTTAAACATCGGGTTGTTGCTGTCAGCAGTAGCACAAGTGCTAACTTCTGCAAGCTTGCCTATCCATTTTGCAACATTTGTACAGTGTATTTCCCATTGCAACACACGTGCAATTTTCCTAGTAAACATAAAAGTTTGTATAAAAAAATAAGATAGTGGCATGAAACATATAAAAATTATAGATACGTCGGAGATGTATCAATTGGCAGTACTTTATTGCAACCAATTGCATGATAAGTAGATGAAGACAACTGCTACTGGTGAAAATCTCATCGAAATGCATTTCAAGAAAGAGCATTTCCATCATGAGTCACCGAAAATGAGTTGTGATGTTGAATTCGAGGACTTGTTCCTCCTCTACAACCTTGATCAACTCGACACCCCCTTCATGAGATGCTTCTATTTGTAAGTCCTTTAAGAATAATTTCCACATTCAAACAAGTCTCTTTTGTTTTATATATCATAACTCTTCTCTTTTTTACACTAAGATACACGATGGAGGAGTGCAAAAGACGGAAAGAAGCGGTGGGTTTCTTGGACCCAATATGGTGAACTTTACACAAATCAGCGCTGAAAGAAACTTCATTGAGAATTATGTTGTCCAGGCATTGTTGGAACAATAGGACAAATATTTCATTCTACTTCCCTACCATCAGATGTAAGCTTATACTTGTACATGAACTCCACCGTCCATAGGTTCTAATCATCACATGAGGGTTGTTATTCCTTTTTATTTTCTTTCCAGAGACCATTGGATCTTGTGTGTCATTGTACCTAAATGGAACAAGGTCATGCACCTTGATTTCCTCGAGAGTCCGAGCCATGATTGGACGATCGTCCGTGCCTTCTTGGATTGGTAATACATCATGTTTGAATCTCCTTGTGACTTTCTAATTTATAATTCGAGTGCCGACTGCCTAACCCAGTTCATCAATCATTGCAGTGCATTCAACAAATACGTCGAAGTAGGAGGGAGATCATCCACAAAACAAGCGGACCAAGGAGTCTTGACACACATCGACTATCATGTACTATTTGCCACAAAATTGCTCCAAATTATTTGCTAGCTAATTAATGCCATAACTCGCATGTATCTATTATCTCACAAAATTTCAGTGCAATCAACAACCACAAGGTACTGTCGTTTGTGGTTTTTATGTTTGCAGATAAATGGTTAGACTCTTCCCATATTTGAAAACGAAAGACACCTCTAGCCTCACTACGGTTAGTAATTAGCTATAAGTTACATATGTTACTTAATTTCTACTATATGCCGCGATAACTAACTGTAATTACTTTTTTTTACCATAGTGTAAATTTTGGCTAGAATGGATTGAAAGCCGTTGAAGTTTGCCGAGCTGGTGGAACTTAAGGGAAGTTTGCATACTTCTTCATCTCATCTTGCATGTCGGAGAATGGAGAATCAAAGCTCCTTGAATAGGTTGGTTGGCTTGTTGGCTGTTGAACTTGTGAATGTGAAGTAACTACATTCTTATGTTGGTGTTTTAATTGTGTTAACTTGTGAATGTGTATGGTTATGTTGGTGTGCTAACTATATCTTCAACTTATACTTGTTGGTTGTGTATACTGTATGGGCTATGGGTCTATATTTCTACTTCTGAATATGTCTCTGGTTGTGAACTTGTTCTTGTAAACCAGTGTATGCATTTGTGGCCGATGATGATCTCTGTTTCTATGGCTGTAACATTGCACACGGATGTTTTATGTGAACCCTCAACGCACACGGGCCACAAGCCAAAATCATGTCCAGTGTGACACCTCAAAGCAAATGGTCACTTGGTCTGGCCGTTTACGATGTGGACATCACAAAGCAAATGGAGAACCTGAGAAACCCATTTGTCACGAGGGTCACATCACAAATGGGCGGCCGGCCGTTTGCAATGTGCCCTTCACATCAGCAACAGGACGGTAGTGATGGCCCATATTTCCGTTTGCGATGAGGTGTTTTGCCCGTTTTGTGATGAGCTGATCCATAGTAGTGTTAAGTCGTCATTCATTGGTCCATATTTTGTTGATCGATTCAAACAAAGTTCACTGTTTGCTTGAATTTGTACTGTGAAAAGTTATGAAACCAGACATGGACATGCTGTTCTTCTTGATCAATGGAAATTGAAAGTCTATTGCCATCATTCAAAGAGGAAAAAACCTGGAATACGTCTTTCTTAGTATTGAGGAATTGTTCCATGCTTCGATGCAGAGCTATCAACATTTCATTATCTTTATCCTCTTAACCTATTCTGATACACTATTTTAGTGCAATGTCAGATAAATGATGTTGACACTCTTAGATAATCAAGGTAATCTCTTGGTAAGCAAGCATCGGTAATCCGATATGCTCGAAGGTTGATATCCATACTCTGTCGACACCTCCACAAGACCCGGTCTACCACCAATGGAGAACCTATTCTCTTTGTTATTATTACATTGTTGACTTGGAATTTTTGGCGCCATTTGGAGTTCTATGCCTTTTTTACACCGAAACTTTTAATGCCAGCTAAAAGATCCCGTAGCAACGAGCGGGATATCATTTAGTATTATCTGTTTGGTAGGCCGTTTGAATCACATCCGAAGTAAAAAAAAGGGTGTCCAACCCACGATGACTCGCTGAAGTCATCGATTGCATCATCCTTCTATTAAGCCATTGTTTGGCCAAACTGCTCCGTGATTGGTTTGTTGAGTTCATCGCGTCGTATCATATACATTATATATGTTCTATGTTTAACATCGAATCTCAACCATTATAATTAGGACCCAGCATTTAATCGACGAATAAGATAATTTAGCTTATATGGATTAACGTGGTGTCTTATTTTTCTCTTATTTTAATAATATAATAATAGATAGATTGTATTTTGTTCAGGACCATAGTAGTTTTTACTTGTTGGAGTGAATAATGTGTGGCAACCTGACGGTAGTTTACTGGAATGGAAGCATATTCATTTTGTACATCAACCTGCAGTTTAATTACACAAGGTCGCTATTAGTGTCCACGTCGTCGACGGCGCAAGTGGCGACGGCCGCCTTTGCCGTTTGTTCGTCCTCCTCGTCCATGGTGTCCGACATGCCCTTCGCCCCTCCCCTTTTATTTGTAAGTTCTATCTTCCAATACTGCTATCTTCCTTCTCTTCCAATTTTCCTCTCTCACGGGGCAATATTAGGCAGTAAGAGATTGTTTTTTTTTTAAGAATAAGAATTGCAGATCTCGTTTTTCGTAGCAATAACCTTTTGTTTTTTTGCCAGATCTTCAGTTTGGTAAACGGATAAATTTGTAGAGAAGTGACGGTCCAAGTCAAATGTTGCAAATTCTTTACAGCAACCACCTGAAAATGAGGACGAACAGACTCGTAATGATGCTAGAGCTGCTTTGGAACGAGTATTAGTTAAGAGCAATGCCAGCCCGAAAGTGCTCTTCTGCTCGCGAGCACACATGCTCCCGTTGCTACAGTAAAATCGAAAAAAAATCAAAAACATTTCAAAAAATTCTGAATTTTTTTTGTGGCAAACATTGACAAATGTTCTCAGTGCTTGCAAAGTTTCATCGTGAAATGACATCGATGTGAGTCATGGCAAAAAAAACAAAATCGATGCTTAAAAAATGCTATTTTTTGGAATGCTGATTTTGTTTTTTTTGCCACGGCTCACATCGATGTTTTTGATTTTTTGAAATGTTTTTGATTTTTTTTTGATTTTACTGTAGCAACAGGAGCATGTGTGCTCGCGAGCAGAAGAGCTGCGTCCAATGCCAGCCCACGCTCAACCAAAGAAAAGCTTGACATCACGCCTCAGAATAAGATCTGATCTCTCATCTAATCTTTGGCATCACAGTCACTAGTGACTCTTTTTTTTTTTTTTTTTGGGGTACAGTCACTAGTGACTCGGACGGCAGCTGTCTTATAATAATTGTACTGTCTTTTTGTCTCAAATGTTGAGGACCATTGTAGGAGTTTTTTAGTTGTGGGAGTGAATAATGCGCGGCAACCTGACGGTAGTTTATTAATTTTGTACATCAAACCGCAGTTTAATTTTGTAGTTTAGAGAGGAATGGAAGCATATTAATTGTGTACATCAAACCGCAGTTTAATTACACAAGGTCGCTATTACTGTCCACATCGTCGACGGTGCAAGTGGCGACGGCCGCCCCCTTGTGCTCCTCCTCGTCCATGGTGTCCGACATGCCCTTTCCCCTGGTCTCCGGCAGGCAGGCAGCAAACATACCGAAGCAGCCGATGACGAGCCCGAACACGCCGAACGACAAGAAGCTCTTCTCGCGGCCCAGCGCGACGAGCACGGGCGCCGCCACGCCTCCCAGCACCAGGGCCTGCCTTACCAGCCCCACCGCCGAGTTGCGCACGGACGTCGGGAACAGCTCGATGGAGTACATCAGGATGACGTTGAACGCCGTGCACGTCGCGAAGAAGGAGAGCAGCTCGGCGGCCATCCGCGCCGTGCCCTGCGGGATGATGACGCACGCGAGGCTCCACAGCCCCGCCGCCGCGGTGAGCGCGATCACCGAGCTCCGACGGTTGATCCTGCCCATCAGGAGCCACGAGAGGATGGACGACGGCAGCTCGGCCAGCGCGTTGTACGTGACGCTCAGGTAGAGGTTGGAGCCCAGGTTGCCAACGTTGAGCGGCATGCCGTAGTAGACCATGCCGATGCCGAAGCTAGCCGTCATGATCGCCGCCAGCCTCCGGAGCGCCCAGGGGCGCTCCCACATCGAGTGCAGCGTGGCGAACACGCTGTCGCCACCGCTCGCCCCCGCCGCGTCCTCTTGCATGGTGCAGGCGTGCAGCATGGAGAAGCTGGACGTGATGCTGTTGCCGTTGAGCGAGGCGATCTGCTGCAGCGTCTCGATGGCGTCCTGCTTCCGGCCGCGCACCAGCAGCCACCGCGGCGACTCCTGGACGAGGAAGTATAACAGGATGGAGTAGCAGAGGGAAGGCACGGACGTCCACAGGTACATGTTCCGCCACGAGGCCTCCCGGAACGTGTAGGCGAGCGCCGGGAGCGACAGGAACCCGAGGGTGAAGCAGAAAAATCCCGCCACACACACCGTGTCGCGCCACCTCTTCCCGACGAGCTCCGTTGACAGGACAAGAGTGCACGTGCCCACCATGGACCTGCCGAACCCGGACACGAACCGCAGGGCGGCGTACGCCCACACGTTCGGCGAGAACGCGGTGAGCACGCCGGCGACGGACATTGACACAATAGAGGCGAGCAGCATCTTCCTGCGGCCCAGGAGCGAGTCGGCGAGCGTGGCGAGGAGGAAGCCGCCGGCGAGGCAGCAGGCGAAGAAAGAGGACGCCGGGAGGGAGACGAGCGCCGGGCCGGCGCACTTGAGTGACCATTCCGAGACCATCGACGTTGCGGCGGGACGGTCCCACGCCCACGCGCCGGGCGTGAGCGCGCACGGGGAGGCCGCGGCCGCGGAGCAGGACGCGTCGGCGCCCGTGCAGTGCCACTGCGGCTCGGCATCGGTGAACACCGAGATGAACACCTGCTGCGCGTCGAAGGCCCACGCGAAGGCCAGCAAGACGGCCTTGAGGAGCTGCGCGGCGCCGGTGGCACCCATGTACGTCTCGATCGTGTCATCGATCGAAGGCGCCTTCGCCGGCCTGGTTTTGTGGCTTGTTAGGAGCGGGGCGGTGGCCGAGTCAGCCATTGGCACGGTCGCGTGTGTGCTTTTGTTGTGTGTTTGCCTCTAGCTTAGCTTGGCTGCTCACAAGTTGAGTGGGAGAACGATGCCGGTGGCGGTATTTGTACGGGCCGGATAGTGCACATCAACGGAGCAGAGCAGTGCAGTGCTCCAATCAAGATTTCAACGCACAAGATGGATTGCTATGGTCGGTGGCGGATCTAGGAATTGAACTTACCCAGGGCGAAACACTCGAGTTCAAAAAAATTGAACGTACAACTGCAAGTCCGTTTAATCAAAACTCTTCAAATATGAAGCTAAGCTCGATTTTTTTTCAAAAGTACTACATATTTTTGAACAAATTCGAAAACCATATGTCATAATTGAAAAATTGCAAAAATAGCACCCCGTCGGCCTCAGGTGGGCCGAAGGGGGGCCTGTCGGCCTGGGGAAGGCCGAGGGGGGCCTGTCGGCCTGGGGGAGGCCGAAAAGCGGGCTGTTGGCCCGGGGCAGGCCGAAAGGCACCTGTCGTCCTCCAGGAGGCCGACAGGCCCCTGGATAAGGCCGACCGAGACCTTCTTCCTCTCAGCACTCCTTTCACCCTCCCCCGTCATCCAGGCTCACCAGCTCCACCTCCCCCTCCCGTTGCTCTCTGGTGCTTGCACCCCCAACGCCGATCTCTTCGCTCGTCCACCCATTTTCGTATCGAACCCGCGTAAACAATAGATCAGGGCTCTCTCCGCCGGCGTACGGTATTTTTTTTTGCTTCCAACACAATCAAATGTCAACTTTCAACTCGGTTGTGGATTCAGTTCTTATTGGTAACTGTTTCTTTGCAGGTAAATGGCTTGCCCATTTTGTTGAGCTCCAAGTGGTCCTTGCTCTGCCTTTGATTCTGGTGCGTCAGTATTCACTGTGGTGCTGGATCGTCGATGTTCAAGGCGTGTTGTAAGATTCTATATCTTGTTTATCTGATTGTGGCATTTGGTTGATGGTGTTTTGGTTGTAATGTATTCGAATGCCTTTGTTTATATGATTATGATGTTTGCTTCCATTCTTGTTGTAGTATGTTCCGTGCAGTGTTAGATCACATCTTGCTCGGTACATTGAGGAGTGCAGAGCTTTAGCTATTCAGAGGGGTGACACAGATATTGATCTTGCTCTTCACAACAGTGAGGGTAACTTATACCACGTTCTGTTTACACATGGTCGGTTGAGCAGTAAATTCCATGGTCCTTCCTGGGAGGAACTTGAGAATGATTATGGTCTCCGTCATCGTGACATGATGACTGTTAGGCTTGAGCACTATGGAACATGGTGTAGTGTTGATTTTCATCGGGATGGCGTTATGCTGTTCCCTTTACCCTGTGTTGGTAAGTTTTTTATTTGAGTGATTTTAAGTTTTGTTTCAGCTTATACGATTTGTTGTTGTGCTCAATTTGTGAAATTATTTTTTTGTAGCTCTTCAGGATCTGAGTGAAACTCAGAGGGAACTTGTTGACAGTTGTTTTTATAGTCGTGGTATCTTCGTTCTAAATTATCACCAAATGTTTGTCATGTCCCGACAGCTCTTTGTTGACAACTACATATTGTGTACTCCTTTTGTTCATAGGATTGATTCCATGAATGTCAATGGTCAACATATGGTGAGCTTTGTTTTTGGCTACCGTATATTTTTTTTCTTTGCTCAAGTATAATGTTTTAAATTTGTAAGCTCAACATCATATAACTTGATGTTTTTTGTCAGGTTATTCCGACCATGGTTGTGAGGAGTTTGACGGAATTTGTGTCAATTCCTAGGACCGGTTCTTTAACTCTTGAAATTACTTTGGATTCTGAAGATGATGATATATCTGTGAGCATTCCTTGTTCCTACTTTATTGGCTTGGGTGATAGAATGGTGTTCAAGAAGGAAGGCTTCGGTAATTTTCTTCGGGCATCGTCTATTGAAGTCAACAATTTGGTGCTCATAACCTTCAAAGAGCGTGATCAGGAGCTAGTTGTTGTTTTTAGTCATCTGCCACAGTGATCGTACTATCTCGCCTTACTATCCCCCCATTTTCTTTTCCCGCCCTACTATCCCGCCATTTTCTTTCCCGCCACTTTTTCTCCCGCAATTTTCTTTCCCGCCTATCTTTCCCGCCTTTCTCTCCCGCCATCTTCTCTTGTGAACCTATATAACCACATCCGCAGTAAGGTGGGTGAGCAGGCCCTTCTGTCCCCCCTTTCTCTCACGCCTTCCGCTCCCGCCATCCTTTCGTGGAGATGTCTCATCCTCATTATCCTTTTGATCGTAGTTTTCACTCTGGTATGTCCGATCGTCTTCTCAAACTAGCCGCCAATTTCAAGATGGATGATAGAGTAGTTCCATGGGAGGAACTCATCAGTAGTGACACCATAATGAATGAGTTGG
The DNA here is from genome assembly GCA_039707655.1 of Elymus sibiricus. Classification (NCBI taxonomy): domain Eukaryota; kingdom Viridiplantae; phylum Streptophyta; class Magnoliopsida; order Poales; family Poaceae; genus Elymus; species Elymus sibiricus. Next base: position 89,922,112 of record CM077668.1, on the reverse strand, counting down.
CTCACTCATTAGCTAGGAGTGGGTGGCCTCCCAGGACATTTGAGGAGATACGGAAATAACTTCTCAGGTTGCATGGCAGATGGCAGAAGGTCAAACTGCATAAGAGTGAATCTTACATCAGGCTTGGGAGGAAGAATTCAGATTTATGGTCAGTAGACAGTGAGGATGAAGACGACCTCTTCATGCCGAGCAGCAAGGTCAATACTACCTCATCGTCGAAGGCCAAGAGTTGTACTTCGACAAAGGGCAAGAGATCTGCATCGACGGAGGAGGAGGATGATGCATTCATGTAGTACTGTATTGTATCGTACTGTTTAATTTCAGTTGTAATGTTTAATTCAGCTGTACTGTTTAATTGAGTTGTAATGTTTAATTCAGTTGTACTGTTTAAGTCTCTCTAAACCAATTGACCAACTTTGTACTGAAGTTTTGTTGCCACCGACGGCTTCTCCCTCGGCCAGCTTGCTTTTCCCTTGCTTTTTCCCATGCGCAGACGCTGATTCCGATGCCCACACTGCAGCAAAATGCGCTGGTTTCCACATTGGCAGACTGTAGTGATTGGCAGACTGTAGTGATTGGCAGACTGTAGTGATTGGCAAAACGTAGTGATTGACAGACTGACGCTGATTCCTGTTGTCTGCTTTGTCAGATTCCTGCTGTCTGCGGACGCGCGTGTTTTATTTTCTTCTGCCGACAACACAGTGCTCCTCATCTTTATATATGAGATGGCCATGCCTGCTCTCTCACGCTCTTATCTTTGCTTCTGCCCACACTGCTTGCTCTTTCTCAATCTCTTCTTCATCGTCCAGCCGCACTTCAAATCACCAACGCGCTAGTCATTATGAGTTTGCCTTGCTCGGATCAAAGCATTAGGCCTACGAAAATGAAGAGTGCGACTTTGCCTCGGGGGGTGGAAGTACTTCGTTGTTGGTGTGGCGATCTGTGCAAGGTGAAGGAGGTGACGGATTTTTCAGATTGGTTGGGCATGAAGTTTTTCATGTGCGCCAATTATGAGGAAGATCCACCCGTTGCTACTTCACCGTACATCAGGCCTCCGGTATGTTTCAGTCACGAAGAATAAACATGTTGTTGATATTATTGTTGATTTGATATTTCTATTTCTATTTTTGTTGTAGTCTCCTCCGCCTCTGTGCATGTACTATCGTTGGATTGACACGAAAAAACCGGACTGGGCGGTGACCGAGATTCGTGAAAGAGGTCGTCGTGCATGGGCAAGTTTGGACGTGGAAGAGCGGCGCGCGAAGGCGGCAGCAGAGGAGAAAGCAGAGCAGGAGAGAGAGTGGCAAGAGTACTGTGTGAAGCAGAGGGCTTTTCTTGATGATATGAAAAAGAAAAACCGAGAAGAGGGACTACGGCTGGCGGAGGTTTACCGACAGCGAGAGGAGGCCCGTGAGGCTGAGAGGCAGATAAAGAAAGAAAGGGCTCGTGCAGCCAAGGCAGCAGAAGAAGCTGGTGATGGAAAAGGAAAATATCCCCGTTGGACTCAGTAGATTTATGTTATTGTATCCTAATGTTCGCATTGCAGAAGGTTGTATCTTAAAATTCGTACGAAGTTGTATCTTAATTTCAACATGTTAATTTTTATGTATCTTGTGGACTCAGTAGATTTATGTTTAATTCAGTTGCAAGGTTTAATTCAGATGTAATGTTCAATTTTAGTTGGATGCATTTAGTTCGCAGTACAAGTGTTATCTCTCTAAACCAATTGACCATTGAAATAAAACATGAATACGTCTCATACATAAGTAGATAGTAATTTGTCCCATACATAAAATAGACATATGTCTCATACATAATTAGATAGGCATGTCTCATACAAAGATAACCATTTCACTGCTGCGGACGGCGACGAATCTTGGGCTTCCTCGGACGAGGACCGGAAGGCGATAAGCGCTGACGCGGTGGACGAGTCTCACGATGACCACGACCATAGGCCGCCTCGTTTGTCTGTGTCTGTGTCTCCTGCGTGTATGGTGGTGGTGGAGTGGCAAGAACTGTGTCCGAGAAATCATAGGTGTTCGCAGCTTGGTCATCGTCGTCGCCGTCGCCGGCAAAGAACGAACCAGCACCAGTAAACATCGGTGACTGGACTGAAGTCATGAACGGTTGCGACTGGCTGCCGACTGCGGTAAAGTAAACCATGTAAAATATATTTACGAGGCTATAATGTAAAAAAGAATGTGCACAGTAGTGTTACCTAGGTCCATCTGGTTAAACCAGGAAGAGCCCCCGGGTTCTGAAGGATGTGGCTGCTGGTAGAAATAGCCACCGGGATATGAAGGATGTGTCTGCTGCCAGGAAGAGCTCCCTGGTTGTGAGGGAGGTGTCTGCTGCCAGGAAGAGCTCCTTGGTTGTGAAGGAGATGACTGCTGCCAGGAAGAGCTCCCGGCGTGTGAAGGTCGAGGTTCCGAATGCTGCACAGAGGGTCGAGGTTTTGGACGCTGCAGAGAGGGGCGTGGCGGAAGCTATGCTGCACGAGTGTTAGTAACATCCAAAGATCGTCTACATGTAACAGATGCGTAAATCCCGCGTAGCTTCCCTTGGAGACCCTTCCACAGTGAGATGTGCTCTCGCTGTGAAATATTATCACCTCTCTCAACGCGTTGCAATATAGCGGAAACCTCGTCTAGCGCCTCAGATGTCAATTCACCCTAATGAACAAGAAGTTAACCAATTGTAGACGTTCACGTTCAGGAAAAACTAAACATGTGAGAACCATAGCACATACCGCGTGGTGTCTGGTTCCCACAACTGAGGCAGTTGGGAACAGATCGCTGGTGAGAGGGGCTTCGATATGACCAGGAGCTGATGATGGAACCAAGTAGATCCTCGTGCTCTGCCGGTAACGCTGCAGATACAACCCGAACCTGTCCCAGTCAAAGGCCCGAACTTCATCCTAGAAATTTGTCGGCGCAGTAGTCCATTCGTTGACATAAGGGCTAATGTCGCGATGCCAAGAATCATGGGACTTGTTTCCTCCTGCTCGACTGTACCTGAGATTGAAATGCACGTTACATGATTAGTTATATTATAAATGCAGACATGAATGTCAGGAATGTAAGGCTCAGACCGAACTAAAGTAGTATTACTTACTTGTGCACGTGATCTGGTAAGTGTGGAATAACAGGAATGTCAGGCTCTTGGCATAGACCGAACTGTCTCATCACCCTGTGAAGAGCCATCTCCTCAACCGTCACGTCGAACACCAACCTGGCCTTCGTCATCCAATAATGCCGATCTCTAGTGCACATTCCAGAAATCCCATCTGCACATCTGGTGGAAATAGCACGATCGGAGTATGGCTCCCAGATAACTTGATCCTCGTGCAAACTGTCAAACTGCGCCGTGAAGGAGGGGTAGCAGCCTCTCACCTGGCTATGCGCAAACTGTCTCTGTATTTGACAACAAACATTAGCAATAGTATTGAATAGTGAAAAATAAACATTAGTAATTCGCCGATAGAAAATACCTCTCTCCGTGTCCAAACAGATCCCATAGTAGGCAAGTCGCCGATAGAAGGCACGTAAGTCCCAGCCATGTCCTCATAACCAAAAGATTTTTCAACGCTGACATAGGGTCGACCAATAGGGAATCTCGCATATGACCAGAGCTGCAACAGTAGAGGACATCCAACAAGACCTGATTTTCTAGACTTCAACTGGCAGGCTTTGCACAGGCCTCTGTACGTAGCCGCTAACACGGCAGAACCAAAACTCCTCTGCACAATGTCCCTCGGGCAACGTGCGTCAGCTATCTCTCGTGCAATACCGATGAGTCGTGCATCGACAGTGGTCACGTGGTTCTCCGTGAACATCGTCTTGCCGAACAACCACATAATGTATGCCTCTAGGGATCGGTCAATTTGTGCCTCTGACAACTGAACATTGGGATATCCTAACGAGGCAATCTGAAACTGGCCCAACCACCTGAAAAGAGGCCCGTGACGATCTTTGCCTAGCACCGTAGTAGTTGGCACAGCAGCCAAAAAACGGCGATGCATCGATGCTAGCCAATCAGGTTCTGGCTCTAAAGGACCTATGGCAGCACCGGCCAGAGGTAATCCTAACAAGTAAGACACATCCTGTAATATAGGCGCCATCTCTCCCCAGGGAAAGTGAAACGTATGTGTCTCTGGTCTCCATCTATCTACTAAGCAGGTAAGGAGTGACCTGTCGTAAGAGAAGCGTGAAACATGCTTCTTTTGTAACTGCATTGGTTCACCTGTCTCATCCAATTGTGCAAGATCAACCCACTCATCCAATGTACCCTCAACCAACCGTGCCAAGGGTAGAAGTCCAGCCCAATTTAACCTACACAATAAATAGAATGTAGCTTACAGTTAGCGGCTATCAAAAGGATGTCAAACATATTAAGTCTTTATACCGACACATACCTATCAACCCATGAAGGGTGTATCATCCAGTTAGACATTGGGGTGCGAGTGATCACCACGCCTAAGTTCGTGCCCGATTCCATAAGTGCGCCTCGGTGCCCTCTATCGATATTACCATTAAGCAATGGATACGAAGCCATATCTGCAATCACAACATAGTCAAAACATATTACAGAATAAAACATAGTCCGACATATTACACGTTAAAACATAGTCCACACATATTACAAAATAAAACACAGTCCGACATATTACAAAATAAAACACAGTCCGACATATTACAAATAAAAACTTAGTCCGACATATTACAAATAAAAACATAGTCCGACATATTACAAATAAAAACATAGTCCGACATAGGCCGACACATTATATAGCTTGTGATATATTTGTTCCTCGACCGCCCCTTCGACCTCGACCACCACGACCACCACGACCACCTCTTGCTACTGTTGTCGCAGTGGTCGATGTGGAAGCACTCGTCGATGTGGAAGCACCGTCTTTCTTCAGGTCGGGACAATATTTCATCCTATGCCCATAAGCCGCGCATAGCAAACATTGTCTGGTTGCTCCACCAGCTTCAGATTGGTCCATATCATTTCGGATGCGCTTTACCTTGCGTCTGCCCCTGCTTGTTCGCCGAAGTCCTGGATCCGGGATGTATACTCTCTCACCATCGTTTACCTTGTTGAAATTGCAGACTACCCTAAACCCTGTCATCTCACCTGTCCAGACATTGAGTACTGCCTCTTTTGAATAGTACGGAGACACGAAGGATATAGCGTCCAACTGAATCTGGCCACAGGCAGCCAACACATGTGAGCAAGGCAGGTGCAACAACTGCGGTTTGTTGCATGTACACTCACAGGTTGGATAAAATTCCGTTCCAATTTTAACCTCATGCGTCTTCACCTCATTTGCAGAACCAAAACCATCAGTAGGAAACTGAACCTCATACCTCCTTTCCTGATTACCTATGAGTGTGACAGTATGCTTTTTTGCTTTCTTTATCTTATGAGCCATGTACTCCATGACATGGCTACAATAAGGTGTGTTCTGATTAGCTGCAATATGCTTCTTTGCTAACTCGTGCCTTTCTCTGAAATATCTCAAAGTGCCATGGAATACGCCCTCCACAATAGCTGTCAGTGGCAATGCTCTATTCCCTCTGAGTACAAAGTTGTACACCTCTGCAAGATTGGTTGTCATGTGGCCATACCTAGCTCCATGGGTGTCATGCAGCAAAGACCAATTCACTGGAGGCTCTTTCTCTATCCACTCAGAAAAATTCTTTATTGCCCTGCCCTTCTTTCTCTTAGTATTAGGAGGGTCAATTGCTGGCAAGTCACAAAGACCTACTGGCTCCTCTAGCTCCGCCATGAGTGTTGCTAATTTAACCTGATCTGCTTCCATTTTCTTCCTCGCGCGGACCTGCTTCTTAGTGAACTCATCAAGTTTTGACCAAATAAAATGGTATTTACGCTGCTGGTTCTGCTTGCATAATTTTTTGAACAAGTTCATCAACCGCTTGTTCTTGAACTGTGAGAAAAAATTAGCCCCAAGATGGCGCATGCACCACCGGCTCTGCAAGTCCTTCCAAGGTGTTGGTTCGTCAGCAGTTGGATTCCTTAGTGTCTTCACGGCCTTCAATATACCAGGATGTCTGTCATGAATGACACACACGTTTGGTCGGTCCTTCACGATCGCAATTTTAACTTGCCGGAAGAACCATACCCAGCTCGGAAAGTTCTCACCCTCAACAAATGCCATGGCTAGTGGGATGATTTGATTGTTCCCGTCCACACCAATAGCAGTCAGGATTTGCCCTTTGTACTGACCAGTCAGGAATGTACCATCCACAAACATCATAGGAGGACAATGCCGTAAAGCTTCGATGCACATAGCGAAAGAGAAGAATGTCAAGGAGACGGACAACATTATCATATGAGTCGAAGAACGTCCCAAACCTTTCCTCCATAGCCTTCTGCTTAGCCCTCCAAGCCTTCCCATATGGAATGTCATAATTCCATCTGACCTTCACTGCTTTCTGGATATGTTTTGCTTCCATATCTTTCTTCTCAACTATCTCAGTATACATGAGTTGCGCTATGAGAGTTGAAGTCAGGTTTGGATGACGAACCAACAGGTTTTTCCTCACACAATTATGTGGGACCACATTGGTGACAACCCAGTGGATGTTATACTTCGGCACGTGCCCATGCAACTTCCCAGGACAACCTGTTTCAACACACTTCACGGTATATTTTGTTGGACTCGATATGTGTGTCCGGAAAACCCTCTGCGTAGACATAGCCCACTTTATCACCGCATACTTCAATTTTTTCTTTGTGTCAAACATAGCCCCGATCTGGACTTGGTTCACATTATATTGCCATGGAGTCTCATGGCCATCGTTGACAGTAATGCCGGCGGATATGTCATGATCCCATGCTGAAGGAATGGGTACCTCCACTTCATCCTCGGAATTTTCTGAATCCAGATCCTCCGCAAACCCATCCTCGTCCTCTTCCTCCATCACCCTCTGCATTTCATCGCCTTCCTCATCCCCATCAGCAACACCAGAGCCCGTATCATGACCACTAACATTGTGTGGCACATAATCTGACTCTTTCTCGGCTTGACTAGCATCCACATCCGGTGGCTGTGACCCGGATACATAAATCGCGTTAGCAACTTGACTACCCTCGCCTGGTTCATACCCCATGTTGACTTGTACGAAATTCTCCTCCTTAGCCACTGGTTGCACTAGGGCATATGGGTGGATTCTTCGGTCTCTGGAACGACTTAACAGAGACAACCACTGCTGGCTCCTATTTATCGGCATCAACTCCCACTTGACATTTTTACAGGATTTGGTCCACAATGCATGAATACTGACGGAACAGACTTCAGGATCCAGCCCAAAACTAGTAGTCAACCAGTGCTTCAACTGCCTAATGTCCAGTCTGTCCGGGTCTGAAAGTGTCATGACGCCTTTTTTAAACTCGCTAAGATCAACCCCCAACTCATTATATCGAACATTACCAGGGCCGTAATAAACAGTCAAATTTACGGATTCTGACATTTTCACCTGTGGCAGACATTGCCAGCTTCTCATTATTCGCAACGAACAAATTTATACTAAAATAAACCTACATTAAAATAAACCTACGTACACTAAAAAAAACCTACACTAAAAAGAATCTACACTAAAATAAACCTACACTAAATAAACCTATACTAAAAAGAATCTACACTAAAATAAACCTACACTAAATAAACCTACACTAAATAAACATACACTAAAAAAAACCTACACTAAAATAAACCTACACTAAATAAACCTATACTAAAATAAACCTACACTAAAATAGACCTACACTAAAAAAAACCTATACTAAAATAAACTAAAATGACTACTAACATAAACTAAATATACTTACACTACCAACGCGCACACTAAATGTACACGTACACGTACACTACATAAACTAATTTTACGTACAATAAAAAAACTAACCTAAACTAAAAAAAATCGGTATACCTTCGACGCGTGTGTCCCCTTCTTCTTCCTCTCCACCTTCTTCTTCCTCTCCACCCCACCACCTCCTCACCATCCACACCTCCACCACCCCACCATGGCTCCTCCAAACGAACAAAATACTATACCATGGCACAAAATGAGACCGTACGCCGGTGGAGATGGGTATGATCTATTGTTTCAGCGGATTGGATAGGAAAATGGGTGGAGGATGGAGGAGATCGGAGGGGGGGGCAAATTCGGTTTAGAAAACGAGAGAGGGAGAGGATGAACGAGCAGGGAGGAGGAAGAAGGAGGCTCGGCCGGTCGGCCTTATCCAGGGGCCTGTCGGCCTCCTGGAGGCCGACAGGTGCCTTTCGGCCTGCCCCGGGCCGACAGCCCGCTTTTCGGCCTCGCCCAGGCCGACAGGCCCCCCTCGGCCTGCCCCAGGCCGACAGGCCCCCCTTCGGCCCACCTGAGGCCGACGGGGTGCTATTTTTGCAATTTTTCAATTATGACATATGGTTTTCGAATTTGTTCAAAAATATGTTGTACTTTTGAAAATAAATCCTAGGTGCACTCCAAAATAAACATAACTAATGGTAAATAGTTCAAGATTCTCGATAATTAGGTGATGTAACAACTAAAAATCATAAAATAGAGGCCAGAGTAGCTTTCCCGATCGACGTGCCGGTGTGAATGACGGACAGGTGGCTGGCCGGTCAGCAAACATGAATGTGTGTAAGAATCTATCTCATCTGGTCACGTCCTCTCTTACCGGCATGCATGTGGCGCGGAGAGAGGAGCGAGGGTGGTGTGGATGGCGCCGGAGTGGGGCTATGAGCGGAGAGGAGTGGGGCGATGTGGTGGACGGTGCCGGAACCGTGTTTAAATGTAGAGCCGAAGTAGGCTTCTCAGTCGCCGCGTCGGCATTGAAGCTGCATCGCCCGCTCGTCCGATCGCGTCGCTGTGACCGGCATCGATGTCGTGTGTAAGTCGCAGAGGGGCTACCTCCGGATCTAGTGGATCCGGAGGAGGAGTTGGAGGAGGAGGAGGAGCCGGAGCCGTAGGAGGACGTGGGGGACGCTAGGGACGCGGATCTGCAAGCCATCCTCGACTCAATCCGCTCGGAGTCGGATGCGGAGGCCAGACGACGTCATCGCCAGGAGATGGAGGCGGAGCAGGCCGCAGAGGAGGCGCAGATGCACTAGTACATAACAGGGCATTGGTCCAGGCCGGGCCAGCCCATTAGTCCCGGTTCAGTCACGAACCGGGACTAATGGGTGCAACAGTCCCGGTTCGTGAGGCCAAACGGCCGGGCGGGCCACGTGGGGCATTGGTCCCGGTTCGTCTGGAACCTTTGGTCCCGGTTCCAGACACGAACCGGGACCAATGCGCCTCGCTCCTGGCCCACAACCATTGGTCCCGGTTCGTGGAAGGAACCGGGACCAAATGTGTAACCGTTCGCCTGGTGCGCGCCCCTTTAGTCCCGGTTGGTGGTTCAAACCGGGACTAAAGGTTCGAACGTCTCGCATCTCACGACGTTTCGCGCTCCGAGAAACAGGAGGATAAAGGAACTGTTCCTCGGCGTGGGCTACAGTAACTTCGCCCATTTCTCATCTTCTCCTCTCTTCTTCCCCCATATCTTCTACCATGAATCCAATCACTCGCTACGGGAAGGTGCTCGCACATGGCAGTACCAATCTCGATGTCGTCTACACAAACGACAGCGCCATGGTGCCGCATTTTCTTTCCCTTTTGCAGAAATGGCTTCAAGTGGCGGATGAGAAAGACAAGTTCATAGGGCTTGATCTCGAGTACACGGCCAAGCAAGAAGATGTTGCCGTCATCCAGCTATGTTTCAAGAAACATGTCATGATCTTCCAATGGGCAAGGTGAGTTTTGAGGGTTTTCTTTGATCAATTAATAATTTATAGATTATTATGAAAATTGCATAGGATAGAAATATGTTCCATTTTGAATCCTATGGGAAAGATCAATATTTATTTTAAGTTTGTAGTGAAACAATTTTCCTTGTTGCAAAACGTGGGAGAACATATATGTCATATAGTTAATTTAGGGTTTCTTCATCAATTCATAGGATATGAAAATTGCATATATATAGGATATAGCAATATATATGTTCTATTTTGAATCCTATGGCAAAGATCAATTTCTCTTAAGTTGTAGTGAAATAATTTTCAAATTTTTTATGATATTACTGTTCACCGGGCTCAAATGAGCCCGGGGAGCAAAAACTCTGCGTCTTCCTCTTTTGTTGCAGCGAAATAATTTTCCTTTATATAGTTGCATATTATAATTCTGCCGAAATATACTTGTTGCAGCAGTATTTAACATTTGTTCCATTTTAATTTGTTGATGTTGCAGTAGTGACAAGCACTGCCCAACACTCATGGACTTCCTACGCAGCGGCATATATTTTGCTAGCGTTGATGTAAGAAATGACAAGCTGAAGATGAGGCGCAGCTTCGGTATTGAGATACCAGCTGGCTGCCTTATTGATATCCAAGACATATTCAGGCTTCGGTATGAGAGGACTTCGATGGCTTCTATGGCAGTCGCCTTGATCGACGACTATTACGGAGATATGAAGACCAAATTCCCCCGGGCGCAGCACAAAGAGTGGGAGAGGACCCCACTTCAGCCTATCAACATTGAGTATGCAGCAAAAGATGCATACGTTGCATATGAGTTGTACCGCAAGATTCGAACCGTGAACTATGAGCAGCGTCACCTCGCACCACCACCACCATTGGAATATTCTTCTGATTCAGACTAGCTAGTAGTGTTCGCTTGGACGAGTACTTTCTGTAATGGATATCTGAACTATTATATATATATTACATATCTCTCTAGCTATTATATATTTGTAGTGCTTTTCAATTCAGTTTTTTCTTAAATTCCGATTGTGGCTGAGAACAAAATGCAACAAAAAAGTGGGTTGTCATTGTTGGCAAGCACGCACACCATGCCAACTTTCAACCATTTCAGAGTTCATTTGTAGTGCTTTTCAATTTCAGGGTCATTTAGCTCAAAAAAATCAGTAAGTGCATGAAAAATACCAAAATGAAGTCAGAAAGGGTTGAAAATTGATGATGTGGCTTTGAATGGTGCATTTTGAACACACAAAAAGTATGGAGTTCAAATAAGTTCAAGAAAATGAAATGCCTTTTGTAACCGATGAGTTTCCGTCCGAAACCCCGATACTTCGAAAGGGACTGTCCGTTTTGTACACGAAGTGCATCCAGTTTTTGCCGTAACCCACTCAACTTTTTAGCACATGCTATGTGGGTGAAAGGTTGATACCATGCCAACTTTCAACCCTTTCAGAGTTCATTTGTAGTGCTTTACAATTTCAGGGTCATTTAGCTCAAAAAAATCATTAAATGCATGAAAAATACCAAATGAAGTCAGAAAGGGTTGAAAATTGATGATGTGGCTTCGAATGGTGCATTTTGAACACACAAAAATTATGGAGTTCAAATAAGTTCAAGAAAATGAAATGCCTTTTGTAACCGATGAGTTTCCGTCCGAAACCCCGATACTTCGAAAGGGACTGTCCGTTTTGTACACGAAGTGCATCCAGTTTTTGCCGTAACCCACTCAACTTTTTAGCACATGCTATGTGGGTGAAAGGTTGATACCATGCCAACTTTCAACCATTTCAGAGTTCATTTGTAGTGCTTTTCAATTTCAGGGTCATTTAGCTCAAAAAAATCAGTAAGTGCATGAAAAATACCAAAATGAAGTCAGAAAGGGTTGAAAATTGATGATGTGGCTTTGAATGGTGCATTTTGAACACACAAAAAGTATGGAGTTCAAATAAGTTCAAGAAAATGAAATGCCTTTTGTAACCGATGAGTTTCCGTCCGAAACCCCGATACTTCGAAAGGGACTGTCCGTTTTGTACACGAAGTGCATCTAGTTTTTGCCGTAACCCACTCAACTTTTTAGCACATGCTATGTGGGTGAAAGGTTGATACCATGCCAACTTTCAACCCTTTCAGAGTTCATTTGTAGTGCTTTACAATTTCAGGGTCATTTAGCTCAAAAAAATCATTAAATGCATGAAAAATACCAAATGAAGTCAGAAAGGGTTGAAAATTGATGATGTGGCTTCGAAAGGTGCATTTTGAACACACAAAAAGTATGGAGTTCAAATAAGTTCAAGAAAATGAAATGCCTTTTGTAACCGATGAGTTTCCGTCCGAAACCCCGATACTTCGAAAGGGACTGTCCGTTTTGTACACGAAGTGCATCCAGTTTTTGCCGTAACCCACTCAACTTTTTAGCACATGCTATGTGGGTGAAAGGTTGATACCATGCCAACTTTCAACCTTTTCAGAGTTCATTTGTAGTGCTTTTCAATTTCAGGGTCATTTAGCTCAAAAAAATCAGTAAGTGCATGAAAAATACCAAAATGAAGTCAGAAAGGGTTGAAAATTGATGATGTGGCTTTGAATGGTGCATTTTGAACACACAAAAAGTATGGAGTTCAAATAAGTTCAAGAAAATGAAATGCCTTTTGTAACCGATGAGTTTCCGTCCGAAACCCCGATACTTCGAAAGGGACTGTCCGTTTTGTACACGAAGTGCATCCAGTTTTTGCCGTAACCCACTCAACTTTTTAGCACATGCTATGTGGGTGAAAGGTTGATACCATGCCAACTTTCAACCCTTTCAGAGTTCATTTGTAGTGCTTTACAATTTCAGGGTCATTTAGCTCAAAAAAATCATTAAATGCATGAAAAATACCAAATGAAGTCAGAAAGGGTTGAAAATTGATGATGTGGCTTCGAATGGTGCATTTTGAACACACAAAAAGTATGGAGTTCAAATAAGTTCAACAAAATGAAATGCCTTTTGTAACCGATGAGTTTCCGTCCGAAACCCCGATACTTCGAAAGGGACTGTCTGTTTTGTACACGAAGTGCATCCAGTTTTTGCCGTAACCCACTCAACTTTTTAGCACATGCTATGTGGGTGAAAGGTTGATACCATGCCAACTTTCAACCTTTTCAGAGTTCATTTGTAGTGCTTTTCAATTTCAGGGTCATTTAGCTCAAAAAAATCAGTAAGTGCATGAAAAATACCAAAATGAAGTCAGAAAGGGTTGAAAATTGATGATGTGGCTTTGAATGGTGCATTTTGAACACATGAAAAGCCTGGAGTTCAAATAAGTTCAAGAAAATGAAATGCCTTTTGTAACCGATGAGTTTCCGTCCGAAACCCCGATACTTCGAAAGGGACTGTCCGTTTTGTACACGAAGTGCATCCAGTTTTTGCCGTAACCCACTCAACTTTTTAGCACATGCTATGTGGGTGAAAGGTTGATACCATGCCAACTTTCAACCCTTTCAGAGTTCATTTGTAGTGCTTTACAATTTCAGGGTCATTTAGCTCAAAAAAATCATTAAATGCATGAAAAATACCAAATGAAGTCAGAAAGGGTTGAAAATTGATGATGTGGCTTCGAATGGTGCATTTTGAACACACAAAAAGTATGGAGTTCAAATAAGTTCAAGAAAATGAAATGCCTTTTGTAACCGATGAGTTTCCGTCCGAAACCCCGATACTTCGAAAGGGACTGTCCGTTTTGTACACGAAGTGCATCCAGTTTTTGCCGTAACCCACTCAACTTTTTAGCACATGCTATGTGGGTGAAAGGTTGATACCATGCCAACTTTCAACCTTTTCAGAGTTCATTTGTAGTGCTTTTCAATTTCAGGGTCATTTAGCTCAAAAAAATCAGTAAGTGCATGAAAAATACCAAAATGAAGTCAGAAAGGGTTGAAAATTGATGATGTGGCTTTGAATGGTGCATTTTGAACACATGAAAAGCCTGGAGTTCAAATAAGTTCAAGAAAATGAAATGCCTTTTGTAACCGATGAGTTTCCGTCCGAAACCCCGATACTTCGAAAGGGACTGTCCGTTTTGTACACGAAGTGCATCCAGTTTTTGCCGTAACCCACTCAACTTTTTAGCACATGCTATGTGGGTGAAAGGTTGATACCATGCCAACTTTCAACCCTTTCAGAGTTCATTTGTAGTGCTTTACAATTTCAGGGTCATTTAGCTCAAAAAAATCATTAAATGCATGAAAAATACCAAATGAAGTCAGAAAGGGTTGAAAATTGATGATGTGGCTTCGAATGGTGCATTTTGAACACACAAAAAGTATGGAGTTCAAATAAGTTCAAGAAAATGAAATGCCTTTTGTAACCGATGAGTTTCCGTCCGAATACCCGATACTTCGAAAGGGACTGTCCGTTTTGTACACGAAGTGCATCCAGTTTTTGCCGTAACCCACTCAACTTTTTAGCACATGCTATGTGGGTGAAAGGTTGATACCATGCCAACTTTCAACCCTTTCAGAGTTCATTTGTAGTGCTTTACAATTTCAGGGTCATTTAGCTCAAAAAAATCATTAAATGCATGAAAAATACCAAATGAAGTCAGAAAGGGTTGAAAATTGATGATGTGGCTTCGAATGGTGCATTTTGAACACACAAAAAGTATGGAGTTCAAATAAGTTCAAGAAAATGAAATGCCTTTTGTAACCGATGAGTTTCCGTCCGAAACCCCGATACTTCGAAAGGGACTGTCCGTTTTGTACACGAAGTGCATCCAGTTTTTGCCGTAACCCACTCAACTTTTTAGCACATGCTATGTGGGTGAAAGGTTGATACCATGCCAACTTTCAACCTTTTCAGAGTTCATTTGTAGTGCTTTTCAATTTCAGGGTCATTTAGCTCAAAAAAATCAGTAAGTGCATGAAAAATACCAAAATGAAGTCAGAAAGGGTTGAAAATTGATGATGTGGCTTTGAATGGTGCATTTTGAACACATGAAAAGCCTGGAGTTCAAATAAGTTCAAGAAAATGAAATGCCTTTTGTAACCGATGAGTTTCCGTCCGAAACCCCGATACTTCGAAAGGGACTGTCCGTTTTGTACACGAAGTGCATCCAGTTTTTGCCGTAACCCACTCAACTTTTTAGCACATGCTATGTGGGTGAAAGGTTGATACCATGCCAACTTTCAACCCTTTCAGAGTTCATTTGTAGTGCTTTACAATTTCAGGGTCATTTAGCTCAAAAAAATCATTAAATGCATGAAAAATACCAAATGAAGTCAGAAAGGGTTGAAAATTGATGATGTGGCTTCGAATGGTGCATTTTGAACACTCAAAAAGTATGGAGTTCAAATAAGTTCAAGAAAATGAAATGCCTTTTGTAACCGATGAGTTTCCGTCCGAAACCCCGATACTTCGAAAGGGACTGTCCGTTTTGTACACGAAGTGCATCCAGTTTTTGCCGTAACCCACTCAACTTTTTAGCACATGCTATGTGGGTGAAAGGTTGATACCATGCCAACTTTCAACCATTTCAGAGTTCATTTGTAGTGCTTTACAATTTCAGGGTCATTTAGCTCAAAAAAATCATTAAATGCATGAAAAATACCAAATGAAGTCAGAAAGGGTTGAAAATTGATGATGTGGCTTCGAAAGGTGCATTTTGAACACACAAAAAGTATGGAGTTCAAATAAGTTCAAGAAAATGAAATGCCTTTTGTAACCGATGAGTTTCCGTCCGAAACCCCGATACTTCGAAAGGGACTGTCCGTTTTGTACACGAAGTGCATCCAGTTTTTGCCGTAACCCACTCAACTTTTTAGCACATGCTATGTGGGTGAAAGGTTGATACCATGCCAACTTTCAACCTTTTCAGAGTTCATTTGTAGTGCTTTTCAATTTCAGGGTCATTTAGCTCAAAAAAATCAGTAAGTGCATGAAAAATACCAAAATGAAGTCAGAAAGGGTTGAAAATTGATGATGTGGCTTTGAATGGTGCATTTTGAACACACAAAAAGTATGGAGTTCAAATAAGTTCAAGAAAATGAAATGCCTTTTGTAACCGATGAGTTTCCGTCCGAAACCCCGATACTTCGAAAGGGACTGTCCGTTTTGTACACGAAGTGCATCCAGTTTTTGCCGTAACCCACTCAACTTTTTAGCACATGCTATGTGGGTGAAAGGTTGATACCATGCCAACTTTCAACCCTTTCAGAGTTCATTTGTAGTGCTTTACAATTTCAGGGTCATTTAGCTCAAAAAAATCATTAAATGCATGAAAAATACCAAATGAAGTCAGAAAGGGTTGAAAATTGATGATGTGGCTTCGAATGGTGCATTTTGAACACACAAAAAGTATGGAGTTCAAATAAGTTCAACAAAATGAAATGCCTTTTGTAACCGATGAGTTTCCGTCCGAAACCCCGATACTTCGAAAGGGACTGTCCGTTTTGTACACGAAGTGCATCCAGTTTTTGCCGTAACCCACTCAACTTTTTAGCACATGCTATGTGGGTGAAAGGTTGATACCATGCCAACTTTCAACCTTTTCAGAGTTCATTTGTAGTGCTTTTCAATTTCAGGGTCATTTAGCTCAAAAAATCAGTAAGTGCATGAAAAATACCAAAATGAAGTCAGAAAGGGTTGAAAATTGATGATGTGGCTTTGAATGGTGCATTTTGAACACATGAAAAGCCTGGAGTTCAAATAAGTTCAAGAAAATGAAATGCCTTTTGTAACCGATGAGTTTCCGTCCGAAACCCCGATACTTCGAAAGGGACTGTCCGTTTTGTACACGAAGTGCATCCAGTTTTTGCCGTAACCCACTCAACTTTTTAGCACATGCTATGTGGGTGAAAGGTTGATACCATGCCAACTTTCAACCCTTTCAGAGTTCATTTGTAGTGCTTTACAATTTCAGGGTCATTTAGCTCAAAAAAATCATTAAATGCATGAAAAATACCAAATGAAGTCAGAAAGGGTTGAAAATTGATGATGTGGCTTCGAATGGTGCATTTTGAACACACAAAAAGTATGGAGTTCAAATAAGTTCAAGAAAATGAAATGCCTTTTGTAACCGATGAGTTTCCGTCCGAAACCCCGATACTTCGAAAGGGACTGTCCGTTTTGTACACGAAGTGCATCCAGTTTTTGCCGTAACCCACTCAACTTTTTAGCACATGCTATGTGGGTGAAAGGTTGATACCATGCCAACTTTCAACCTTTTCAGAGTTCATTTGTAGTGCTTTTCAATTTCAGGGTCATTTAGCTCAAAAAAATCAGTAAGTGCATGAAAAATACCAAAATGAAGTCAGAAAGGGTTGAAAATTGATGATGTGGCTTTGAATGGTGCATTTTGAACACATGAAAAGCCTGGAGTTCAAATAAGTTCAAGAAAATGAAATGCCTTTTGTAACCGATGAGTTTCCGTCCGAAACCCCGATACTTCGAAAGGGACTGTCCGTTTTGTACACGAAGTGCATCCAGTTTTTGCCGTAACCCACTCAACTTTTTAGCACATGCTATGTGGGTGAAAGGTTGATACCATGCCAACTTTCAACCCTTTCAGAGTTCATTTGTAGTGCTTTACAATTTCAGGGTCATTTAGCTCAAAAAAATCATTAAATGCATGAAAAATACCAAATGAAGTCAGAAAGGGTTGAAAATTGATGATGTGGCTTCGAATGGTGCATTTTGAACACACAAAAAGTATGGAGTTCAAATAAGTTCAAGAAAATGAAATGCCTTTTGTAACCGATGAGTTTCCGTCCGAATACCCGATACTTCGAAAGGGACTGTCCGTTTTGTACACGAAGTGCATCCAGTTTTTGCCGTAACCCACTCAACTTTTTAGCACATGCTATGTGGGTGAAAGGTTGATACCATGCCAACTTTCAACCCTTTCAGAGTTCATTTGTAGTGCTTTACAATTTCAGGGTCATTTAGCTCAAAAAAATCATTAAATGCATGAAAAATACCAAATGAAGTCAGAAAGGGTTGAAAATTGATGATGTGGCTTCGAATGGTGCATTTTGAACACACAAAAAGTATGGAGTTCAAATAAGTTCAAGAAAATGAAATGCCTTTTGTAACCGATGAGTTTCCGTCCGAAACCCCGATACTTCGAAAGGGACTGTCCGTTTTGTACACGAAGTGCATCCAGTTTTTGCCGTAACCCACTCAACTTTTTAGCACATGCTATGTGGGTGAAAGGTTGATACCATGCCAACTTTCAACCTTTTCAGAGTTCATTTGTAGTGCTTTTCAATTTCAGGGTCATTTAGCTCAAAAAAATCAGTAAGTGCATGAAAAATACCAAAATGAAGTCAGAAAGGGTTGAAAATTGATGATGTGGCTTTGAATGGTGCATTTTGAACACATGAAAAGCCTGGAGTTCAAATAAGTTCAAGAAAATGAAATGCCTTTTGTAACCGATGAGTTTCCGTCCGAAACCCCGATACTTCGAAAGGGACTGTCCGTTTTGTACACGAAGTGCATCCAGTTTTTGCCGTAACCCACTCAACTTTTTAGCACATGCTATGTGGGTGAAAGGTTGATACCATGCCAACTTTCAACCCTTTCAGAGTTCATTTGTAGTGCTTTACAATTTCAGGGTCATTTAGCTCAAAAAAATCATTAAATGCATGAAAAATACCAAATGAAGTCAGAAAGGGTTGAAAATTGATGATGTGGCTTCGAATGGTGCATTTTGAACACACAAAAAGTATGGAGTTCAAATAAGTTCAAGAAAATGAAATGCCTTTTGTAACCGATGAGTTTCCGTCCGAAACCCCGATACTTCGAAAGGGACTGTCCGTTTTGTACACGAAGTGCATCCAGTTTTTGCCGTAACCCACTCAACTTTTTAGCACATGCTATGTGGGTGAAAGGTTGATACCATGCCAACTTTCAACCATTTCAGAGTTCATTTGTAGTGCTTTACAATTTCAGGGTCATTTAGCTCAAAAAAATCATTAAATGCATGAAAAATACCAAATGAAGTCAGAAAGGGTTGAAAATTGATGATGTGGCTTCGAAAGGTGCATTTTGAACACACAAAAAGTATGGAGTTCAAATAAGTTCAAGAAAATGAAATGCCTTTTGTAACCGATGAGTTTCCGTCCGAAACCCCGATACTTCGAAAGGGACTGTCCGTTTTGTACACGAAGTGCATCCAGTTTTTGCCGTAACCCACTCAACTTTTTAGCACATGCTATGTGGGTGAAAGGTTGATACCATGCCAACTTTCAACCTTTTCAGAGTTCATTTGTAGTGCTTTTCAATTTCAGGGTCATTTAGCTCAAAAAAATCAGTAAGTGCATGAAAAATACCAAAATGAAGTCAGAAAGGGTTGAAAATTGATGATGTGGCTTTGAATGGTGCATTTTGAACACACAAAAAGTATGGAGTTCAAATAAGTTCAAGAAAATGAAATGCCTTTTGTAACCGATGAGTTTCCGTCCGAAACCCCGATACTTCGAAAGGGACTGTCCGTTTTGTACACGAAGTGCATCCAGTTTTTGCCGTAACCCACTCAACTTTTTAGCACATGCTATGTGGGTGAAAGGTTGATACCATGCCAACTTTCAACCCTTTCAGAGTTCATTTGTAGTGCTTTACAATTTCAGGGTCATTTAGCTCAAAAAAATCATTAAATGCATGAAAAATACCAAATGAAGTCAGAAAGGGTTGAAAATTGATGATGTGGCTTCGAATGGTGCATTTTGAACACACAAAAAGTATGGAGTTCAAATAAGTTCAAGAAAATGAAATGCCTTTTGTAACCGATGAGTTTCCGTCCGAAACCCCGATACTTCGAAAGGGACTGTCCGTTTTGTACACGAAGTGCATCCAGTTTTTGCCGTAACCCACTCAACTTTTTAGCACATGCTATGTGGGTGAAAGGTTGATACCATGCCAACTTTCAACCTTTTCAGAGTTCATTTGTAGTGCTTTTCAATTTCAGGGTCATTTAGCTCAAAAAAATCAGTAAGTGCATGAAAAATACCAAAATGAAGTCAGAAAGGGTTGAAAATTGATGATGTGGCTTTGAATGGTGCATTTTGAACACATGAAAAGCCTGGAGTTCAAATAAGTTCAAGAAAATGAAATGCCTTTTGTAACCGATGAGTTTCCGTCCGAAACCCCGATACTTCGAAAGGGACTGTCCGTTTTGTACACGAAGTGCATCCAGTTTTTGCCGTAACCCACTCAACTTTTTAGCACATGCTATGTGGGTGAAAGGTTGATACCATGCCAACTTTCAACCCTTTCAGAGTTCATTTGTAGTGCTTTACAATTTCAGGGTCATTTAGCTCAAAAAAATCATTAAATGCATGAAAAATACCAAATGAAGTCAGAAAGGGTTGAAAATTGATGATGTGGCTTCGAATGGTGCATTTTGAACACACAAAAAGTATGGAGTTCAAATAAGTTCAACAAAATGAAATGCCTTTTGTAACCGATGAGTTTCCGTCCGAAACCCCGATACTTCGAAAGGGACTGTCCGTTTTGTACACGAAGTGCATCCAGTTTTTGCCGTAACCCACTCAACTTTTTAGCACATGCTATGTGGGTGAAAGGTTGATACCATGCCAACTTTCAACCTTTTCAGAGTTCATTTGTAGTGCTTTTCAATTTCAGGGTCATTTAGCTCAAAAAAATCAGTAAGTGCATGAAAAATACCAAAATGAAGTCAGAAAGGGTTGAAAATTGATGATGTGGCTTTGAATGGTGCATTTTGAACACATGAAAAGCCTGGAGTTCAAATAAGTTCAAGAAAATGAAATGCCTTTTGTAACCGATGAGTTTCCGTCCGAAACCCCGATACTTCGAAAGGGACTGTCCGTTTTGTACACGAAGTGCATCCAGTTTTTGCCGTAACCCACTCAACTTTTTAGCACATGCTATGTGGGTGAAAGGTTGATACCATGCCAACTTTCAACCCTTTCAGAGTTCATTTGTAGTGCTTTACAATTTCAGGGTCATTTAGCTCAAAAAAATCATTAAATGCATGAAAAATACCAAATGAAGTCAGAAAGGGTTGAAAATTGATGATGTGGCTTCGAATGGTGCATTTTGAACACACAAAAAGTATGGAGTTCAAATAAGTTCAAGAAAATGAAATGCCTTTTGTAACCGATGAGTTTCCGTCCGAAACCCCGATACTTCGAAAGGGACTGTCCGTTTTGTACACGAAGTGCATCCAGTTTTTGCCGTAACCCACTCAACTTTTTAGCACATGCTATGTGGGTGAAAGGTTGATACCATGCCAACTTTCAACCTTTTCAGAGTTCATTTGTAGTGCTTTTCAATTTCAGGGTCATTTAGCTCAAAAAAATCAGTAAGTGCATGAAAAATACCAAAATGAAGTCAGAAAGGGTTGAAAATTGATGATGTGGCTTTGAATGGTGCATTTTGAACACATGAAAAGCCTGGAGTTCAAATAAGTTCAAGAAAATGAAATGCCTTTTGTAACCGATGAGTTTCCGTCCGAAACCCCGATACTTCGAAAGGGACTGTCCGTTTTGTACACGAAGTGCATCCAGTTTTTGCCGTAACCCACTCAACTTTTTAGCACATGCTATGTGGGTGAAAGGTTGATACCATGCCAACTTTCAACCCTTTCAGAGTTCATTTGTAGTGCTTTACAATTTCAGGGTCATTTAGCTCAAAAAAATCATTAAATGCATGAAAAATACCAAATGAAGTCAGAAAGGGTTGAAAATTGATGATGTGGCTTCGAATGGTGCATTTTGAACACACAAAAAGTATGGAGTTCAAATAAGTTCAAGAAAATGAAATGCCTTTTGTAACCGATGAGTTTCCGTCCGAAACCCCGATACTTCGAAAGGGACTGTCCGTTTTGTACACGAAGTGCATCCAGTTTTTGCCGTAACCCACTCAACTTTTTAGCACATGCTATGTGGGTGAAAGGTTGATACCATGCCAACTTTCAACCTTTTCAGAGTTCATTTGTAGTGCTTTTCAATTTCAGGGTCATTTAGCTCAAAAAAATCAGTAAGTGCATGAAAAATACCAAAATGAAGTCAGAAAGGGTTGAAAATTGATGATGTGGCTTTGAATGGTGCATTTTGAACACATGAAAAGCCTGGAGTTCAAATAAGTTCAAGAAAATGAAATGCCTTTTGTAACCGATGAGTTTCCGTCCGAAACCCCGATACTTCGAAAGGGACTGTCCGTTTTGTACACGAAGTGCATCCAGTTTTTGCCGTAACCCACTCAACTTTTTAGCACATGCTATGTGGGTGAAAGGTTGATACCATGCCAACTTTCAACCCTTTCAGAGTTCATTTGTAGTGCTTTACAATTTCAGGGTCATTTAGCTCAAAAAAATCATTAAATGCATGAAAAATACCAAATGAAGTCAGAAAGGGTTGAAAATTGATGATGTGGCTTCGAATGGTGCATTTTGAACACACAAAAAGTATGGAGTTCAAATAAGTTCAAGAAAATGAAATGCCTTTTGTAACCGATGAGTTTCCGTCCGAAACCCCGATACTTCGAAAGGGACTGTCCGTTTTGTACACGAAGTGCATCCAGTTTTTGCCGTAACCCACTCAACTTTTTAGCACATGCTATGTGGGTGAAAGGTTGATACCATGCCAACTTTCAACCTTTTCAGAGTTCATTTGTAGTGCTTTTCAATTTCAGGGTCATTTAGCTCAAAAAAATCAGTAAGTGCATGAAAAATACCAAAATGAAGTCAGAAAGGGTTGAAAATTGATGATGTGGCTTTGAATGGTGCATTTTGAACACATGAAAAGCCTGGAGTTCAAATAAGTTCAAGAAAATGAAATGCCTTTTGTAACCGATGAGTTTCCGTCCGAAACCCCGATACTTCGAAAGGGACTGTCCGTTTTGTACACGAAGTGCATCCAGTTTTTGCCGTAACCCACTCAACTTTTTAGCACATGCTATGTGGGTGAAAGGTTGATACCATGCCAACTTTCAACCCTTTCAGAGTTCATTTGTAGTGCTTTACAATTTCAGGGTCATTTAGCTCAAAAAAATCATTAAATGCATGAAAAATACCAAATGAAGTCAGAAAGGGTTGAAAATTGATGATGTGGCTTCGAATGGTGCATTTTGAACACACAAAAAGTATGGAGTTCAAATAAGTTCAAGAAAATGAAATGCCTTTTGTAACCGATGAGTTTCCGTCCGAAACCCCGATACTTCGAAAGGGACTGTCCGTTTTGTACACGAAGTGCATCCAGTTTTTGCCGTAACCCACTCAACTTTTTAGCACATGCTATGTGGGTGAAAGGTTGATACCATGCCAACTTTCAACCTTTTCAGAGTTCATTTGTAGTGCTTTTCAATTTCAGGGTCATTTAGCTCAAAAAAATCAGTAAGTGCATGAAAAATACCAAAATGAAGTCAGAAAGGGTTGAAAATTGATGATGTGGCTTTGAATGGTGCATTTTGAACACATGAAAAGCCTGGAGTTCAAATAAGTTCAAGAAAATGAAATGCCTTTTGTAACCGATGAGTTTCCGTCCGAAACCCCGATACTTCGAAAGGGACTGTCCGTTTTGTAGACGAAGTGCATCCAGTTTTTGCCGTAACCCACTCAACTTTTTAGCACATGCTATGTGGGTGAAAGGTTGATACCATGCCAACTTTCAACCCTTTCAGAGTTCATTTGTAGTGCTTTACAATTTCAGGGTCATTTAGCTCAAAAAAATCATTAAATGCATGAAAAATACCAAATGAAGTCAGAAAGGGTTGAAAATTGATGATGTGGCTTCGAATGGTGCATTTTGAACACACAAAAAGTATGGAGTTCAAATAAGTTCAAGAAAATGAAATGCCTTTTGTAACCGATGAGTTTCCGTCCGAATACCCGATACTTCGAAAGGGACTGTCCGTTTTGTACACGAAGTGCATCCAGTTTTTGCCGTAACCCACTCAACTTTTTAGCACATGCTATGTGGGTGAAAGGTTGATACCATGCCAACTTTCAACCTTTTCAGAGTTCATTTGTAGTGCTTTTCAATTTCAGGGTCATTTAGCTCAAAAAAATCAGTAAGTGCATGAAAAATACCAAAATGAAGTCAGAAAGGGTTGAAAATTGATGATGTGTCTTTGAATGGTGCATTTTGAACACATGAAAAGCCTGGAGTTCAAATAAGTTCAAGAAAATGAAATGCCTTTTGTAACCGATGAGTTTCCGTCCGAAACCCCGATACTTCGAAAGGGACTGTCCGTTTTGTACACGAAGTGCATCCAGTTTTTGCCGTAACCCACTCAACTTTTTAGCACATGCTATGTGGGTGAAAGGTTGATACCATGCCAACTTTCAACCCTTTCAGAGTTCATTTGTAGTGCTTTACAATTTCAGGGTCATTTAGCTCAAAAAAATCATTAAATGCATGAAAAATACCAAATGAAGTCAGAAAGGGTTGAAAATTGATGATGTGGCTTCGAATGGTGCATTTTGAACACACAAAAAGTATGGAGTTCAAATAAGTTCAAGAAAATGAAATGCCTTTTGTAACCGATGAGTTTCCGTCCGAAACCCCGATACTTCGAAAGGGACTGTCCGTTTTGTACACGAAGTGCATCCAGTTTTTGCCGTAACCCACTCAACTTTTTAGCACATGCTATGTGGGTGAAAGGTTGATACCATGCCAACTTTCAACCTTTTCAGAGTTCATTTGTAGTGCTTTTCAATTTCAGGGTCATTTAGCTCAAAAAAATCAGTAAGTGCATGAAAAATACCAAAATGAAGTCAGAAAGGGTTGAAAATTGATGATGTGGCTTTGAATGGTGCATTTTGAACACATGAAAAGCCTGGAGTTCAAATAAGTTCAAGAAAATGAAATGCCTTTTGTAACCGATGAGTTTCCGTCCGAAACCCCGATACTTCGAAAGGGACTGTCCGTTTTGTACACGAAGTGCATCCAGTTTTTGCCGTAACCCACTCAACTTTTTAGCACATGCTATGTGGGTGAAAGGTTGATACCATGCCAACTTTCAACCCTTTCAGAGTTCATTTGTAGTGCTTTACAATTTCAGGGTCATTTAGCTCAAAAAAATCATTAAATGCATGAAAAATACCAAATGAAGTCAGAAAGGGTTGAAAATTGATGATGTGGCTTCGAATGGTGCATTTTGAACACACAAAAAGTATGGAGTTCAAATAAGTTCAAGAAAATGAAATGCCTTTTGTAACCGATGAGTTTCCGTCCGAAACCCCGATACTTCGAAAGGGACTGTCCGTTTTGTACACGAAGTGCATCCAGTTTTTGTCGTAACCCACTCAACTTTTTAGCACATGCTATGTGGGTGAAAGGTTGATACCATGCCAACTTTCAACCATTTCAGAGTTCATTTGTAGTGCTTTTCAATTTCAGGGTCATTTAGCTCAAAAAAATCAGTAAGTGCATGAAAAATACCAAAATGAAGTCAGAAAGGGTTGAAAATTGATGATGTGGCTTTGAATGGTGCATTTTGAACACACAAAAAGTATGGAGTTCAAATAAGTTCAAGAAAATGAAATGCCTTTTGTAACCGATGAGTTTCCGTCCGAAACCCCGATACTTCGAAAGGGACTGTCCGTTTTGTACACGAAGTGCATCTAGTTTTTGCCGTAACCCACTCAACTTTTTAGCACATGCTATGTGGGTGAAAGGTTGATACCATGCCAACTTTCAACCCTTTCAGAGTTCATTTGTAGTGCTTTACAATTTCAGGGTCATTTAGCTCAAAAAAATCATTAAATGCATGAAAAATACCAAATGAAGTCAGAAAGGGTTGAAAATTGATGATGTGGCTTCGAATGGTGCATTTTGAACACACAAAAAGTATGGAGTTCAAATAAGTTCAAGAAAATGAAATGCCTTTTGTAACCGATGAGTTTCCGTCCGAAACCCCGATACTTCGAAAGGGACTGTCCGTTTTGTACATGAAGTGCATCCAGTTTTTGCCGTAACCCACTCAACTTTTTAGCACATGCTATGTGGGTGAAAGGTTGATACCATGCCAACTTTCAACCTTTTCAGAGTTCATTTGTAGTGCTTTTCAATTTCAGGGTCATTTAGCTCAAAAAAATCAGTAAGTGCATGAAAAATACCAAAATGAAGTCAGAAAGGGTTGAAAATTGATGATGTGGCTTTGAATGGTGCATTTTGAACACACAAAAAGTATGGAGTTCAAATAAGTTCAAGAAAATGAAATGCCTTTTGTAACCGATGAGTTTCCGTCCGAAACCCCGATACTTCGAAAGGGACTGTCCGTTTTGTACACGAAGTGCATCCAGTTTTTGCCGTAACCCACTCAACTTTTTAGCACATGCTATGTGGGTGAAAGGTTGATACCATGCCAACTTTCAACCCTTTCAGAGTTCATTTGTAGTGCTTTACAATTTCAGGGTCATTTAGCTCAAAAAAATCATTAAATGCATGAAAAATACCAAATGAAGTCAGAAAGGGTTGAAAATTGATGATGTGGCTTCGAATGGTGCATTTTGAACACACAAAAATTATGGAGTTCAAATAAGTTCAAGAAAATGAAATGCCTTTTGTAACCGATGAGTTTCCGTCCGAAACCCCGATACTTCGAAAGGGACTGTCCGTTTTGTACACGAAGTGCATCCAGTTTTTGCCGTAACCCACTCAACTTTTTAGCACATGCTATGTGGGTGAAAGTTTGATACCATGCCAACTTTCAACCATTTCAGAGTTCATTTGTAGTGCTTTTCAATTTCAGGGTCATTTAGCTCAAAAAAATCAGTAAGTGCATGAAAAATACCAAAATGAAGTCAGAAAGGGTTGAAAATTGATGATGTGGCTTTGAATGGTGCATTTTGAACACACAAAAAGTATGGAGTTCAAATAAGTTCAAGAAAATGAAATGCCTTTTGTAACCGATGAGTTTCCGTCCGAAACCCCGATACTTCGAAAGGGACTGTCCGTTTTGTACACGAAGTGCATCTAGTTTTTGCCGTAACCCACTCAACTTTTTAGCACATGCTATGTGGGTGAAAGGTTGATACCATGCCAACTTTCAACCCTTTCAGAGTTCATTTGTAGTGCTTTACAATTTCAGGGTCATTTAGCTCAAAAAAATCATTAAATGCATGAAAAATACCAAATGAAGTCAGAAAGGGTTGAAAATTGATGATGTGGCTTCGAATGGTGCATTTTGAACACACAAAAAGTATGGAGTTCAAATAAGTTCAAGAAAATGAAATGCCTTTTGTAACCGATGAGTTTCCGTCTGAAACCCCGATACTTCGAAAGGGACTGTCCGTTTTGTACACGAAGTGCATCCAGTTTTTGCCGTAACCCACTCAACTTTTTAGCACATGCTATGTGGGTGAAAGGTTGATACCATGCCAACTTTCAACCTTTTCAGAGTTCATTTGTAGTGCTTTTCAATTTCAGGGTCATTTAGCTCAAAAAAATCAGTAAGTGCATGAAAAATACCAAAATGAAGTCAGAAAGGGTTGAAAATTGATGATGTGGCTTTGAATGGTGCATTTTGAACACACAAAAAGTATGGAGTTCAAATAAGTTCAAGAAAATGAAATGCCTTTTGTAACCGATGAGTTTCCGTCCGAAACCCCGATACTTCGAAAGGGACTGTCCGTTTTGTACACGAAGTGCATCCAGTTTTTGCCGTAACCCACTCAACTTTTTAGCACATGCTATGTGGGTGAAAGGTTGATACCATGCCAACTTTCAACCCTTTCAGAGTTCATTTGTAGTGCTTTACAATTTCAGGGTCATTTAGCTCAAAAAAATCATTAAATGCATGAAAAATACCAAATGAAGTCAGAAAGGGTTGAAAATTGATGATGTGGCTTCGAATGGTGCATTTTGAACACACAAAAAGTATGGAGTTCAAATAAGTTCAAGAAAATGAAATGCCTTTTGTAACCGATGAGTTTCCGTCCGAAACCCCGATACTTCGAAAGGGACTGTCCGTTTTGTACACGAAGTGCATCCAGTTTTTGCCGTAACCCACTCAACTTTTTAGCACATGCTATGTGGGTGAAAGGTTGATACCATGCCAACTTTCAACCTTTTCAGAGTTCATTTGTAGTGCTTTTCAATTTCAGGGTCATTTAGCTCAAAAAAATCAGTAAGTGCATGAAAAATACCAAAATGAAGTCAGAAAGGGTTGAAAATTGATGATGTGGCTTTGAATGGTGCATTTTGAAGACATGAAAAGCCTGGAGTTCAAATAAGTTCAAGAAAATGAAATGCCTTTTGTAACCGATGAGTTTCCGTCCGAAACCCCGATACTTCGAAAGGGACTGTCCGTTTTGTACACGAAGTGCATCCAGTTTTTGCCGTAACCCACTCAACTTTTTAGCACATGCTATGTGGGTGAAAGGTTGATACCATGCCAACTTTCAACCCTTTCAGAGTTCATTTGTAGTGCTTTACAATTTCAGGGTCATTTAGCTCAAAAAAATCATTAAATGCATGAAAAATACCAAATGAAGTCAGAAAGGGTTGAAAATTGATGATGTGGCTTCGAATGGTGCATTTTGAACACACAAAAAGTATGGAGTTCAAATAAGTTCAAGAAAATGAAATGCCTTTTGTAACCGATGAGTTTCCGTCCGAAACCCCGATACTTCGAAAGGGACTGTCCGTTTTGTACACGAAGTGCATCCAGTTTTTGCCGTAACCCACTCAACTTTTTAGCACATGCTATGTGGGTGAAAGGTTGATACCATGCCAACTTTCAACCTTTTCAGAGTTCATTTGTAGTGCTTTTCAATTTCAGGGTCATTTAGCTCAAAAAAATCAGTAAGTGCATGAAAAATACCAAAATGAAGTCAGAAAGGGTTGAAAATTGATGATGTGGCTTTGAATGGTGCATTTTGAAGACATGAAAAGCCTGGAGTTCAAATAAGTTCAAGAAAATGAAATGCCTTTTGTAACCGATGAGTTTCCGTCCGAAACCCCGATACTTCGAAAGGGACTGTCCGTTTTGTACACGAAGTGCATCCAGTTTTTGCCGTAACCCACTCAACTTTTTAGCACATGCTATGTGGGTGAAAGGTTGATACCATGCCAACTTTCAACCCTTTCAGAGTTCATTTGTAGTGCTTTACAATTTCAGGGTCATTTAGCTCAAAAAAATCATTAAATGCATGAAAAATACCAAATGAAGTCAGAAAGGGTTGAAAATTGATGATGTGGCTTCGAATGGTGCATTTTGAACACACAAAAAGTATGGAGTTCAAATAAGTTCAAGAAAATGAAATGCCTTTTGTAACCGATGAGTTTCCGTCCGAAACCCCGATACTTCGAAAGGGACTGTCCGTTTTGTACACGAAGTGCATCCAGTTTTTGCCGTAACCCACTCAACTTTTTAGCACATGCTATGTGGGTGAAAGGTTGATACCATGCCAACTTTCAACCTTTTCAGAGTTCATTTGTAGTGCTTTTCAATTTCAGGGTCATTTAGCTCAAAAAAATCAGTAAGTGCATGAAAAATACCAAAATGAAGTCAGAAAGGGTTGAAAATTGATGATGTGGCTTTGAATGGTGCATTTTGAACACATGAAAAGCCTGGAGTTCAAATAAGTTCAAGAAAATGAAATGCCTTTTGTAACCGATGAGTTTCCGTCCGAAACCCCGATACTTCGAAAGGGACTGTCCGTTTTGTACACGAAGTGCATCTAGTTTTTGCCGTAACCCACTCAACTTTTTAGCACATGCTATGTGGGTGAAAGGTTGATACCATGCCAACTTTCAACCCTTTCAGAGTTCATTTGTAGTGCTTTACAATTTCAGGGTCATTTAGCTCAAAAAAATCATTAAATGCATGAAAAATACCAAATGAAGTCAGAAAGGGTTGAAAATTGATGATGTGGCTTCGAATGGTGCATTTTGAACACACAAAAAGTATGGAGTTCAAATAAGTTCAAGAAAATGAAATGCCTTTTGTAACCGATGAGTTTCCGTCCGAAACCCCGATACTTCGAAAGGGACTGTCCGTTTTGTACACGAAGTGCATCCAGTTTTTGCCGTAACCCACTCAACTTTTTAGCACATGCTATGTGGGTGAAAGGTTGATACCATGCCAACTTTCAACCTTTTCAGAGTTCATTTGTAGTGCTTTTCAATTTCAGGGTCATTTAGCTCAAAAAAATCAGTAAGTGCATGAAAAATACCAAAATGAAGTCAGAAAGGGTTGAAAATTGATGATGTGGCTTTGAATGGTGCATTTTGAACACACAAAAAGTATGGAGTTCAAATAAGTTCAAGAAAATGAAATGCCTTTTGTAACCGATGAGTTTCCGTCCGAAACCCCGATACTTCGAAAGGGACTGTCCGTTTTGTACACGAAGTGCATCCAGTTTTTGCCGTAACCCACTCAACTTTTTAGCACATGCTATGTGGGTGAAAGGTTGATACCATGCCAACTTTCAACCCTTTCAGAGTTCATTTGTAGTGCTTTACAATTTCAGGGTCATTTAGCTCAAAAAAAATCATTAAATGCATGAAAAATACCAAATGAAGTCAGAAAGGGTTGAAAATTGATGATGTGGCTTCGAATGGTGCATTTTGAACACACAAAAATTATGGAGTTCAAATAAGTTCAAGAAAATGAAATGCCTTTTGTAACCGATGAGTTTCCGTCCGAAACCCCGATACTTCGAAAGGGACTGTCCGTTTGTACACGAAGTGCATCCAGTTTTTGCCGTAACCCACTCAACTTTTTAGCACATGCTATGTGGGTGAAAGGTTGATACCATGCCAACTTTCAACCATTTCAGAGTTCATTTGTAGTGCTTTTCAATTTCAGGGTCATTTAGCTCAAAAAAATCAGTAAGTGCATGAAAAATACCAAAATGAAGTCAGAAAGGGTTGAAAATTGATGATGTGGCTTTGAATGGTGCATTTTGAACACACAAAAAGTATGGAGTTCAAATAAGTTCAAGAAAATGAAATGCCTTTTGTAACCGATGAGTTTCCGTCCGAAACCCCGATACTTCGAAAGGGACTGTCCGTTTTGTACACGAAGTGCATCTAGTTTTTGCCGTAACCCACTCAACTTTTTAGCACATGCTATGTGGGTGAAAGGTTGATACCATGCCAACTTTCAACCCTTTCAGAGTTCATTTGTAGTGCTTTACAATTTCAGGGTCATTTAGCTCAAAAAAATCATTAAATGCATGAAAAATACCAAATGAAGTCAGAAAGGGTTGAAAATTGATGATGTGGCTTCGAATGGTGCATTTTGAACACACAAAAAGTATGGAGTTCAAATAAGTTCAAGAAAATGAAATGCCTTTTGTAACCGATGAGTTTCCGTCCGAAACCCCGATACTTCGAAAGGGACTGTCCGTTTTGTACACGAAGTGCATCCAGTTTTTGCCGTAACCCACTCAACTTTTTAGCACATGCTATGTGGGTGAAAGGTTGATACCATGCCAACTTTCAACCTTTTCAGAGTTCATTTGTAGTGCTTTTCAATTTCAGGGTCATTTAGCTCAAAAAAATCAGTAAGTGCATGAAAAATACCAAAATGAAGTCAGAAAGGGTTGAAAATTGATGATGTGGCTTTGAATGGTGCATTTTGAACACACAAAAAGTATGGAGTTCAAATAAGTTCAAGAAAATGAAATGCCTTTTGTAACCGATGAGTTTCCGTCCGAAACCCCGATACTTCGAAAGGGACTGTCCGTTTTGTACACGAAGTGCATCCAGTTTTTGCCGTAACCCACTCAACTTTTTAGCACATGCTATGTGGGTGAAAGGTTGATACCATGCCAACTTTCAACCCTTTCAGAGTTCATTTGTAGTGCTTTACAATTTCAGGGTCATTTAGCTCAAAAAAATCATTAAATGCATGAAAAATACCAAATGAAGTCAGAAAGGGTTGAAAATTGATGATGTGGCTTCGAATGGTGCATTTTGAACACACAAAAAGTATGGAGTTCAAATAAGTTCAAGAAAATGAAATGCCTTTTGTAACCGATGAGTTTCCGTCCGAAACCCCGATACTTCGAAAGGGACTGTCCGTTTTGTACACGAAGTGCATCCAGTTTTTGCCGTAACCCACTCAACTTTTTAGCACATGCTATGTGGGTGAAAGGTTGATACCATGCCAACTTTCAACCTTTTCAGAGTTCATTTGTAGTGCTTTTCAATTTCAGGGTCATTTAGCTCAAAAAAATCAGTAAGTGCATGAAAAATACCAAAATGAAGTCAGAAAGGGTTGAAAATTGATGATGTGGCTTTGAATGGTGCATTTTGAAGACATGAAAAGCCTGGAGTTCAAATAAGTTCAAGAAAATGAAATGCCTTTTGTAACCGATGAGTTTCCGTCCGAAACCCCGATACTTCGAAAGGGACTGTCCGTTTTGTACACGAAGTGCATCCAGTTTTTGCCGTAACCCACTCAACTTTTTAGCACATGCTATGTGGGTGAAAGGTTGATACCATGCCAACTTTCAACCCTTTCAGAGTTCATTTGTAGTGCTTTACAATTTCAGGGTCATTTAGCTCAAAAAAATCATTAAATGCATGAAAAATACCAAATGAAGTCAGAAAGGGTTGAAAATTGATGATGTGGCTTCGAATGGTGCATTTTGAACACACAAAAAGTATGGAGTTCAAATAAGTTCAAGAAAATGAAATGCCTTTTGTAACCGATGAGTTTCCGTCCGAAACCCCGATACTTCGAAAGGGACTGTCCGTTTTGTACACGAAGTGCATCCAGTTTTTGCCGTAACCCACTCAACTTTTTAGCACATGCTATGTGGGTGAAAGGTTGATACCATGCCAACTTTCAACCTTTTCAGAGTTCATTTGTAGTGCTTTTCAATTTCAGGGTCATTTAGCTCAAAAAAATCAGTAAGTGCATGAAAAATACCAAAATGAAGTCAGAAAGGGTTGAAAATTGATGATGTGGCTTTGAATGGTGCATTTTGAACACATGAAAAGCCTGGAGTTCAAATAAGTTCAAGAAAATGAAATGCCTTTTGTAACCGATGAGTTTCCGTCCGAAACCCCGATACTTCGAAAGGGACTGTCCGTTTTGTACACGAAGTGCATCTAGTTTTTGCCGTAACCCACTCAACTTTTTAGCACATGCTATGTGGGTGAAAGGTTGATACCATGCCAACTTTCAACCCTTTCAGAGTTCATTTGTAGTGCTTTACAATTTCAGGGTCATTTAGCTCAAAAAAATCATTAAATGCATGAAAAATACCAAATGAAGTCAGAAAGGGTTGAAAATTGATGATGTGGCTTCGAATGGTGCATTTTGAACACACAAAAAGTATGGAGTTCAAATAAGTTCAAGAAAATGAAATGCCTTTTGTAACCGATGAGTTTCCGTCCGAAACCCCGATACTTCGAAAGGGACTGTCCGTTTTGTACACGAAGTGCATCCAGTTTTTGCCGTAACCCACTCAACTTTTTAGCACATGCTATGTGGGTGAAAGGTTGATACCATGCCAACTTTCAACCTTTTCAGAGTTCATTTGTAGTGCTTTTCAATTTCAGGGTCATTTAGCTCAAAAAAATCAGTAAGTGCATGAAAAATACCAAAATGAAGTCAGAAAGGGTTGAAAATTGATGATGTGGCTTTGAATGGTGCATTTTGAAGACATGAAAAGCCTGGAGTTCAAATAAGTTCAAGAAAATGAAATGCCTTTTGTAACCGATGAGTTTCCGTCCGAAACCCCGATACTTCGAAAGGGACTGTCCGTTTTGTACACGAAGTGCATCCAGTTTTTGCCGTAACCCACTCAACTTTTTAGCACATGCTATGTGGGTGAAAGGTTGATACCATGCCAACTTTCAACCCTTTCAGAGTTCATTTGTAGTGCTTTACAATTTCAGGGTCATTTAGCTCAAAAAAATCATTAAATGCATGAAAAATACCAAATGAAGTCAGAAAGGGTTGAAAATTGATGATGTGGCTTCGAATGGTGCATTTTGAACACACAAAAAGTATGGAGTTCAAATAAGTTCAAGAAAATGAAATGCCTTTTGTAACCGATGAGTTTCCGTCCGAAACCCCGATACTTCGAAAGGGACTGTCCGTTTTGTACACGAAGTGCATCCAGTTTTTGCCGTAACCCACTCAACTTTTTAGCACATGCTATGTGGGTGAAAGGTTGATACCATGCCAACTTTCAACCTTTTCAGAGTTCATTTGTAGTGCTTTTCAATTTCAGGGTCATTTAGCTCAAAAAAATCAGTAAGTGCATGAAAAATACCAAAATGAAGTCAGAAAGGGTTGAAAATTGATGATGTGGCTTTGAATGGTGCATTTTGAAGACATGAAAAGCCTGGAGTTCAAATAAGTTCAAGAAAATGAAATGCCTTTTGTAACCGATGAGTTTCCGTCCGAAACCCCGATACTTCGAAAGGGACTGTCCGTTTTGTACACGAAGTGCATCCAGTTTTTGCCGTAACCCACTCAACTTTTTAGCACATGCTATGTGGGTGAAAGGTTGATACCATGCCAACTTTCAACCCTTTCAGAGTTCATTTGTAGTGCTTTACAATTTCAGGGTCATTTAGCTCAAAAAAATCATTAAATGCATGAAAAATACCAAATGAAGTCAGAAAGGGTTGAAAATTGATGATGTGGCTTCGAATGGTGCATTTTGAACACACAAAAAGTATGGAGTTCAAATAAGTTCAAGAAAATGAAATGCCTTTTGTAACCGATGAGTTTCCGTCCGAATACCCGATACTTCGAAAGGGACTGTCCGTTTTGTACACGAAGTGCATCCAGTTTTTGCCGTAACCCACTCAACTTTTTAGCACATGCTATGTGGGTGAAAGGTTGATACCATGCCAACTTTCAACCTTTTCAGAGTTCATTTGTAGTGCTTTTCAATTTCAGGGTCATTTAGCTCAAAAAAATCAGTAAGTGCATGAAAAATACCAAAATGAAGTCAGAAAGGGTTGAAAATTGATGATGTGGCTTTGAATGGTGCATTTTGAACACATGAAAAGCCTGGAGTTCAAATAAGTTCAAGAAAATGAAATGCCTTTTGTAACCGATGAGTTTCCGTCCGAAACCCCGATACTTCGAAAGGGACTGTCCGTTTTGTACACGAAGTGCATCCAGTTTTTGCCGTAACCCACTCAACTTTTTAGCACATGCTATGTGGGTGAAAGGTTGATACCATGCCAACTTTCAACCCTTTCAGAGTTCATTTGTAGTGCTTTACAATTTCAGGGTCATTTAGCTCAAAAAAATCATTAAATGCATGAAAAATACCAAATGAAGTCAGAAAGGGTTGAAAATTGATGATGTGGCTTCGAATGGTGCATTTTGAACACACAAAAAGTATGGAGTTCAAATAAGTTCAAGAAAATGAAATGCCTTTTGTAACCGATGAGTTTCCGTCCGAAACCCCGATACTTCGAAAGGGACTGTCCGTTTTGTACACGAAGTGCATCCAGTTTTTGCCGTAACCCACTCAACTTTTTAGCACATGCTATGTGGGTGAAAGGTTGATACCATGCCAACTTTCAACCTTTTCAGAGTTCATTTGTAGTGCTTTTCAATTTCAGGGTCATTTAGCTCAAAAAAATCAGTAAGTGCATGAAAAATACCAAAATGAAGTCAGAAAGGGTTGAAAATTGATGATGTGGCTTTGAATGGTGCATTTTGAAGACATGAAAAGCCTGGAGTTCAAATAAGTTCAAGAAAATGAAATGCCTTTTGTAACCGATGAGTTTCCGTCCGAAACCCCGATACTTCGAAAGGGACTGTCCGTTTTGTACACGAAGTGCATCCAGTTTTTGCCGTAACCCACTCAACTTTTTAGCACATGCTATGTGGGTGAAAGGTTGATACCATGCCAACTTTCAACCCTTTCAGAGTTCATTTGTAGTGCTTTACAATTTCAGGGTCATTTAGCTCAAAAAAATCATTAAATGCATGAAAAATACCAAATGAAGTCAGAAAGGGTTGAAAATTGATGATGTGGCTTCGAATGGTGCATTTTGAACACACAAAAAGTATGGAGTTCAAATAAGTTCAAGAAAATGAAATGCCTTTTGTAACCGATGAGTTTCCGTCCGAAACCCCGATACTTCGAAAGGGACTGTCCGTTTTGTACACGAAGTGCATCCAGTTTTTGCCGTAACCCACTCAACTTTTTAGCACATGCTATGTGGGTGAAAGGTTGATACCATGCCAACTTTCAACCTTTTCAGAGTTCATTTGTAGTGCTTTTCAATTTCAGGGTCATTTAGCTCAAAAAAATCAGTAAGTGCATGAAAAATACCAAAATGAAGTCAGAAAGGGTTGAAAATTGATGATGTGGCTTTGAATGGTGCATTTTGAAGACATGAAAAGCCTGGAGTTCAAATAAGTTCAAGAAAATGAAATGCCTTTTGTAACCGATGAGTTTCCGTCCGAAACCCCGATACTTCGAAAGGGACTGTCCGTTTTGTACACGAAGTGCATCCAGTTTTTGCCGTAACCCACTCAACTTTTTAGCACATGCTATGTGGGTGAAAGGTTGATACCATGCCAACTTTCAACCCTTTCAGAGTTCATTTGTAGTGCTTTACAATTTCAGGGTCATTTAGCTCAAAAAAATCATTAAATGCATGAAAAATACCAAATGAAGTCAGAAAGGGTTGAAAATTGATGATGTGGCTTCGAATGGTGCATTTTGAACACACAAAAAGTATGGAGTTCAAATAAGTTCAAGAAAATGAAATGCCTTTTGTAACCGATGAGTTTCCGTCCGAATACCCGATACTTCGAAAGGGACTGTCCGTTTTGTACACGAAGTGCATCCAGTTTTTGCCGTAACCCACTCAACTTTTTAGCACATGCTATGTGGGTGAAAGGTTGATACCATGCCAACTTTCAACCTTTTCAGAGTTCATTTGTAGTGCTTTTCAATTTCAGGGTCATTTAGCTCAAAAAAATCAGTAAGTGCATGAAAAATACCAAAATGAAGTCAGAAAGGGTTGAAAATTGATGATGTGGCTTTGAATGGTGCATTTTGAACACATGAAAAGCCTGGAGTTCAAATAAGTTCAAGAAAATGAAATGCCTTTTGTAACCGATGAGTTTCCGTCCGAAACCCCGATACTTCGAAAGGGACTGTCCGTTTTGTACACGAAGTGCATCCAGTTTTTGCCGTAACCCACTCAACTTTTTAGCACATGCTATGTGGGTGAAAGGTTGATACCATGCCAACTTTCAACCCTTTCAGAGTTCATTTGTAGTGCTTTACAATTTCAGGGTCATTTAGCTCAAAAAAATCATTAAATGCATGAAAAATACCAAATGAAGTCAGAAAGGGTTGAAAATTGATGATGTGGCTTCGAATGGTGCATTTTGAACACACAAAAAGTATGGAGTTCAAATAAGTTCAAGAAAATGAAATGCCTTTTGTAACCGATGAGTTTCCGTCCGAAACCCCGATACTTCGAAAGGGACTGTCCGTTTTGTACACGAAGTGCATCCAGTTTTTGCCGTAACCCACTCAACTTTTTAGCACATGCTATGTGGGTGAAAGGTTGATACCATGCCAACTTTCAACCTTTTCAGAGTTCATTTGTAGTGCTTTTCAATTTCAGGGTCATTTAGCTCAAAAAAATCAGTAAGTGCATGAAAAATACCAAAATGAAGTCAGAAAGGGTTGAAAATTGATGATGTGGCTTTGAATGGTGCATTTTGAACACATGAAAAGCCTGGAGTTCAAATAAGTTCAAGAAAATGAAATGCCTTTTGTAACCGATGAGTTTCCGTCCGAAACCCCGATACTTCGAAAGGGACTGTCCGTTTTGTACACGAAGTGCATCCAGTTTTTGCCGTAACCCACTCAACTTTTTAGCACATGCTATGTGGGTGAAAGGTTGATACCATGCCAACTTTCAACCCTTTCAGAGTTCATTTGTAGTGCTTTACAATTTCAGGGTCATTTAGCTCAAAAAAATCATTAAATGCATGAAAAATACCAAATGAAGTCAGAAAGGGTTGAAAATTGATGATGTGGCTTCGAATGGTGCATTTTGAACACACAAAAAGTATGGAGTTCAAATAAGTTCAAGAAAATGAAATGCCTTTTGTAACCGATGAGTTTCCGTCCGAAACCCCGATACTTCGAAAGGGACTGTCCGTTTTGTACACGAAGTGCATCCAGTTTTTGCCGTAACCCACTCAACTTTTTAGCACATGCTATGTGGGTGAAAGGTTGATACCATGCCAACTTTCAACCTTTTCAGAGTTCATTTGTAGTGCTTTTCAATTTCAGGGTCATTTAGCTCAAAAAAATCAGTAAGTGCATGAAAAATACCAAAATGAAGTCAGAAAGGGTTGAAAATTGATGATGTGGCTTTGAATGGTGCATTTTGAAGACATGAAAAGCCTGGAGTTCAAATAAGTTCAAGAAAATGAAATGCCTTTTGTAACCGATGAGTTTCCGTCCGAAACCCCGATACTTCGAAAGGGACTGTCCGTTTTGTACACGAAGTGCATCCAGTTTTTGCCGTAACCCACTCAACTTTTTAGCACATGCTATGTGGGTGAAAGGTTGATACCATGCCAACTTTCAACCCTTTCAGAGTTCATTTGTAGTGCTTTACAATTTCAGGGTCATTTAGCTCAAAAAAATCATTAAATGCATGAAAAATACCAAATGAAGTCAGAAAGGGTTGAAAATTGATGATGTGGCTTCGAATGGTGCATTTTGAACACACAAAAAGTATGGAGTTCAAATAAGTTCAAGAAAATGAAATGCCTTTTGTAACCGATGAGTTTCCGTCCGAATACCCGATACTTCGAAAGGGACTGTCCGTTTTGTACACGAAGTGCATCCAGTTTTTGCCGTAACCCACTCAACTTTTTAGCACATGCTATGTGGGTGAAAGGTTGATACCATGCCAACTTTCAACCTTTTCAGAGTTCATTTGTAGTGCTTTTCAATTTCAGGGTCATTTAGCTCAAAAAAATCAGTAAGTGCATGAAAAATACCAAAATGAAGTCAGAAAGGGTTGAAAATTGATGATGTGGCTTTGAATGGTGCATTTTGAACACATGAAAAGCCTGGAGTTCAAATAAGTTCAAGAAAATGAAATGCCTTTTGTAACCGATGAGTTTCCGTCCGAAACCCCGATACTTCGAAAGGGACTGTCCGTTTTGTACACGAAGTGCATCCAGTTTTTGCCGTAACCCACTCAACTTTTTAGCACATGCTATGTGGGTGAAAGGTTGATACCATGCCAACTTTCAACCCTTTCAGAGTTCATTTGTAGTGCTTTACAATTTCAGGGTCATTTAGCTCAAAAAAATCATTAAATGCATGAAAAATACCAAATGAAGTCAGAAAGGGTTGAAAATTGATGATGTGGCTTCGAATGGTGCATTTTGAACACACAAAAAGTGTGGAGTTCAAATAAGTTCAAGAAAATGAAATGCCTTTTGTAACCGATGAGTTTCCGTCCGAAACCCCGATACTTCGAAAGGGACTGTCCGTTTTGTACACGAAGTGCATCCAGTTTTTGCCGTAACCCACTCAACTTTTTAGCACATGCTATGTGGGTGAAAGGTTGATACCATGCCAACTTTCAACCCTTTCAGAGTTCATTTGTAGTGCTTTACAATTTCAGGGTCATTTAGCTCAAAAAAATCATTAAATGCATGAAAAATACCAAATGAAGTCAGAAAGGGTTGAAAATTGATGATGTGGCTTCGAATGGTGCATTTTGAACACACGAAAAGCCTGGAGTTCAAATAAGTTCAAGAAAATGAAATGCCTTTTGTAACCGATGAGTCTCCGTCCGAAACCCCGATACTTCGAAAGGGACTGTCCGTTTTGTACACGAAGTGCATCCAGTTTTTGCCGTAACCCACTCAACTTTTTAGCACATGCTATGTGGGTGAAAGGTTGATACCATGCCAACTTTCAACCTTTTCAGAGTTCATTTGTAGTGCTTTTCAATTTCAGGGTCATTTAGCTCAAAAAAATCAGTAAGTGCATGAAAAATACCAAAATGAAGTCAGAAAGGGTTGAAAATTGATGATGTGGCTTTGAATGGTGCATTTTGAACACATGAAAAGCCTGGAGTTCAAATAAGTTCAAGAAAATGAAATGCCTTTTGTAACCGATGAGTTTCCGTCCGAAACCCCGATACTTCGAAAGGGACTGTCCGTTTTGTACACGAAGTGCATCCAGTTTTTGCCGTAACCCACTCAACTTTTTAGCACATGCTATGTGGGTGAAAGGTTGATACCATGCCAACTTTCAACCCTTTCAGAGTTCATTTGTAGTGCTTTACAATTTCAGGGTCATTTAGCTCAAAAAAATCATTAAATGCATGAAAAATACCAAATGAAGTCAGAAAGGGTTGAAAATTGATGATGTGGCTTCGAATGGTGCATTTTGAACACACGAAAAGCCTGGAGTTCAAATAAGTTCAAGAAAATGAAATGCCTTTTGTAACCGATGAGTTTCCGTCCGAAACCCCGATACTTCGAAAGGGACTGTCCGTTTTGTACACGAAGTGCATCCAGTTTTTGCCGTAACCCACTCAACTTTTTAGCACATGCTATGTGGGTGAAAGGTTGATACCATGCCAACTTTCAACCTTTTCAGAGTTCATTTGTAGTGCTTTTCAATTTCAGGGTCATTTAGCTCAAAAAAATCAGTAAGTGCATGAAAAATACCAAAATGAAGTCAGAAAGGGTTGAAAATTGATGATGTGGCTTTGAATGGTGCATTTTGAACACATGAAAAGCCTGGAGTTCAAATAAGTTCAAGAAAATGAAATGCCTTTTGTAACCGATGAGTTTCC
The DNA here is from genome assembly GCA_039707655.1 of Elymus sibiricus. Lineage (NCBI taxonomy): Eukaryota > Viridiplantae > Streptophyta > Magnoliopsida > Poales > Poaceae > Elymus > Elymus sibiricus. The sequence goes on along the minus strand of CM077668.1, from coordinate 89,881,521 downwards.
GTCCGAAACCCCGATACTTCGAAAGGGACTGTCCGTTTTGTACACGAAGTGCATCCAGTTTTTGCCGTAACCCACTCAACTTTTTAGCACATGCTATGTGGGTGAAAGGTTGATACCATGCCAACTTTCAACCCTTTCAGAGTTCATTTGTAGTGCTTTTCAATCTCTGGGTCATTTAGCTCAAAAAAATCATTAAATGCATGAAAAATACCAAATGAAGTCAGAAAGGGTTGAAACTATAATTATATAAAAAATATGCAACTAAAATTATCAAAGTATTTTTTGTTCAAAACATTAATAGCAAAAATAATTTTCATAAATAATTTTTTTGTTAGAAACTTTAATAGCAAATTAAAATAAACAAATCTGTTTTTGATTGAAACAGACATTTAAAATAACCTAAAACTTACCAAATTGAATATAATGATAAAACACAGTAACATTAAATAGCAGGAAAAAGAATCACTCAAAAATCTATTTTTTTAGTAAAGTTATTCACAAACTAGTTATTCACACCAATTTAAAAGAATTCAAATTTAAACTATTCAAATTTGGAAACTAATGGCACTAACAGAAACTTTATAATTTTTGTGACCTAAAAGCAAAAAGAATCACTGAAAAACTGTAAGTAGAAACAAAAGAAAATAAATAAAGCAAAAAAGAAAACAAAAAAAGTAGAAAAAAATTAAAAAAAATGCCGCCTACTTCGGGCCCGCTGCCGGCATAGAAGGCCCACAGGCAGGGGTGTGCAATTAGGCCCGTAAGCCTACTGTTGAGAGGAGCTCGAGAGGTTGTGCACAGCAGCGCTTATAAACAACTCTCGAGCCCTCTCAACTAGCGAGGTGGGACTAAACATTTGGCCCCGGGCAGCACCACCCGTTGGTCCCGGTTGGTGGCACCAACCGGGACCAATGCCCACCTTTGGTCCCGGTTGGTGCCACCAACCGGGACCAATGGTCCCTGTTTCCCGCCCTTTGGGCTGACGAAAAGAGACCTTTGGTCCCGGTTTGTGGAACCAACCGGGACCAAAGGTCCCTGTTTCCCGCCGTTTGGGCTGACGAAAAGAGACCTGTGGTCCCGGTTGGTGGCACCAACCGGGACCAAAGGTGGGCATTGGTCCCGGTTGGTGCCACCAACCGGGACTAAAGGTGTGTGTATATAAGCCACGCACTTAGCAGTTTCTCCAAATCGTGTTCTTTTCTCCGCCCGACGCCCTGCTCCTCGTTGCTGTCGCCGCCGAGCCCTGCCCCGACGCCGTCAGGCTGCTCGACCTCGCCGTCGTCGCCGTCGCCGAGCTGCCCCCGACGCCGTCCCCGCACCCACTGTGAGCCGCATCGCCGTTCCCCTCCTCTCATCCTCCCCTCCCCCCCCCCCCCCGCGCCCCGACGCCGTCGCCCGCCGTGCCGTTCCCCTCCTCTCCTCCTCCCCCCCCGCGCCCCCGACGCCGTCGCCCGCCGCGCTGTTCCCCTCCTCTCCTCCCCCCCCCCCCCGCGCCCCGACGCCGTCGCCCGCCGCCCACCGCCCGTCGTCCTCCGTCCGCCGCGCTCTGCGAGCCGTCGCCCGCCGCCCGCCGCCCGCCGTCCGCCCGCGCCCCGTCGCCCGTCGCCCGCCGCCATGTTTTTTTCATGTATATGTGTATATGTTCATGTATATGTGTGTATATGTCCATGTATATATGTATGTGTATGTATGGATGGATGAATGGATGGATGTAACTATATGGATGCATGTAACTCTAAGTTAAAATTATTAGGAGTCTTAGGAAAAAATTAGTATGTGTATGTTAGATTACAGAAAAAAAATTGGTTTTATGAAAAATTAGTGATTTAACGATAAGAAAACGTTCTCATAGGAATTTGTCTCGACGTCGACGATGCCCGGCCCTCATCCTCGTCGTCGAGTGGTCCGCGAGAGCCTGCTTGATAGGCGCCATGTCCGGGACTGGGCTCCGCCGGGCTGGCACTGGGAGGTGCTACCTTCCCGGGCTCGGAGGTTGGTGAGGAATCCAGGTCTCGTCGTCGACCCGGAGCTTCTGTGGTGGCGGTCACGCGGGCCACTTTCGGTGCGGAGGGAGCGGGCCCCCGCGGAGGTGGTACGTCGCCGTGTCAGGGAGGAGGACGAGCACGTCCGTCGCTACATGGCGGCGTTGGACGCCCGGTTCGACAATACCTGGCAGATTCTTCAGGGATCTCACCCGAGTTATGATCCCGTGATGGTTCCTTATCTTTGGGTGTCCACCGCCGGCGACTCAGAGACCGCTAGTGAACCTAGTTCACCGTCCTCCACTTTGGATTCTAGGATATTCGATCTGTATTAGTGATCTTATATGATAATATTCGAGATGTATTAGTTAATATTTGATGATGCATTAACTGGATTGTTCGGGATGATGTATTAGTTAATATCGAGTGCTTGTGTTTTGCCAGTCATTGCGGCAAAACATAGGGAATTTTTTCTATGTCATTGCTCGATATATGGAACGGGTTGACTTCAGGTCTGTTTCGGCTCCTTGTGTGTCTTTCAGTGAGGGAGAGTGTCCACCATATATATATATATGAGAGAGGAAGAATCCCGACTGTTGTCGTGGGGGTCGCTTCTCCTTCTTTTCCTTGTGCTAGATATTTGTAATGCACTAGGGAAAGAAGGAGTAGCGACCATCACCGACGGTCGAAATATGAGAGAGGAAGAATCCCGACTGTTGTCGTGGGGGTCACTTCTCCTTCGTTCCCGTGTGCTAGACATTTTGGTGTAATGCACTCGGGGACGAATGGAGGAGCCACCATCACCGACGGTCGCAATATCAGAGGGAGTGCCCACCATATACGTGAGATGAGAGTTTAGGAAGCAAAGACTCGACAGACCTAAAGTCAACCCGTTGCATATTTTGAGTAATAGTGATCTGTGTGTTGATCAGTTTCCTGGTAGTTGCCTTCGATCGATTTTAAATGTTTCAACTATGAACATAGGAAATGTCTGACGACGATAGCGAAAGGGAATTCGGTATGTGCGAATACTGCGAAGACGAGCGCGGTCTGTGCGACACGACTCACCTAGTTGATGGTAGGCGCTTCAGCATCGTGCTGGATGAGAACTTCGAAGTGGATACAGTAAGTCACAACGACAAGTCTTTTTTCGTAATTAAGCATGACTTCTGCTTCTTTTGCTTCAACTTATAATTTTAATTTTTTACTATTCTACTAGCGTATCCCCTGCCATGCAAGAAGATATGTCTTGGATAAGATTGGTTTCAATACTAAAGAAACTATGGAGGTAAAGATAGTTCACTTGAGGACCGAGCATGGTTATACTTTTGCCGTAAAATTGTACAATGCAGACACCTACTCCTTTTTTGAATGCAAAAGTTGGCAAGCACTATGCAAGGCTTATGCATTTGAGCCTAATATGCTTATCACCTTTGATATTCGTCCGGAAGATGAAATTGAAGGTAATATCGACATCTGGGTCGATGTGCACACACCTCCAGTTCTACCATTATGTGAGTTTCTCAACCATATTTATTATGATTCCGATTCTGCCTCCTTGTGAGTTTGTTAAACATATTTATTATGTACTTTATATTGTTTATTTCAAAATAATTGACAGCTTATTTCCATTGACAGCTTATTTTCATTCTTCAAAAAATGTACGAAAGATGGTAGACAGAACCTACTACACCGATGGCGCAGAATTAACTTGTCAGGAGAAAAATCATCTTATCGCATTTATTAATGATCTTCAGAATTACAATACCTATTATCAAACTCCTACACATTATGGTCAATACGTGCCACTAGTGCACGTGTTGAACTACGGTAACATCCATGGAGATCGCATGGTAAGATTTTTTACTATTACGACATCCGTGCATCTTTTGCATAAATTATTTTTAAAACTAAACTACATTGCTAACTACGAAGTTATTACTATGTTTTTCAACAGAAAATCCCGAATGATTGTGTGCCTCATCTGATGTTTCCGAAAGGTCACCTTGATGTTATGAGCTTACTGCCACCAGGTCATCATATGCATCACTGTTGTCCATACCGGATTTCTAAAACCGATGAAGACATGACAATCAAAGATTGGAAAAAATGTATGGTCGATCGTAGGGAGCTACTTGGAAGCAACATTGTGCGACGTGCAAGAATTGGAGACAGGATAATCTCCATTCTCCATAATGGAGAGTCAGGGCCTATCTTGTTTTATGCTATTTTACCTAAGAGAGGCCGGGTAGTTAGGTCCTAGCTAATACTCATGATCATGTGCTAAGAACAATTAAGTATGGTTGGTTAGATGACTATGGTGATGATGATCTAGTATGACTTGTTATTATGAAACTTGTTGTTCGACCAATCTCTCCGGAGAAAGAGAGGTCGATCACTCCTCTCTGTATATGTTCATGACGATCTTATGTACTTACTGGTTCCTTCATTTGCTTACTACCTAGCGTGTCGAGTTCTCTCTATACGTATAGTACGTAGCGTCGACCAAGCATGGAGATAAGAGAGGTCACTTCTCTCTTGATAGCTATTAGCTAGCTAACACAATATATGAAACCCCCAAATTAACCCTCCAAAACCCCCAACCCCCCCCCCCCCCCCCCCTTTCAAAAAAAAACCCTAGCTCCTGAGCTGCTGACGCGTGGATGCTTATTGGTCCCGGTTGGTATTACCAACCGGGACTAAAGGCCCTCCTGCCTGGGCTCGCCGTAGCGGCCACGTGGAGCACCATCTGTCCCGGTTCGTAAGCGAACCGGGACTAAAGGTATTGGGCTTTAGTCCCGACCCTTTAGTCCCGGTTCCAGAACCGGGACTAAAGGCCCTTACGAACCGGGACAAATGGCCCCTTTCCTACTAGTGATGCTCGCCGACCTAGATGAGCTCGAGGAGGAGGACGAGGAGCCAGAGCCCTCCTACGCTCCCGGCACCGGCGTCGTGGACATCTCCGACGACGAAAACTAGAATAGTACATAGGATTTTTCTTTTGCATGTTTTGTATGGATCTAGGGGTTCAAATATGAGAGATTCGGATGTGAAAGAACGGATTTGAGGACTAACCGATCAATACACGTGGACGCGCCCGCGGGAGTTTGAAGGCCCGGATTTGCAAACCATGACTGTAGATGCTCTAAGCTATTTGGTTTGGGCTTCAACTAGGGTGTTTTTCACTGAGTGCCGGTCCACGTCCAAAATTAATCAACTTCTTGTTACTTCTCTCAGTCTCACGTTGTTTGTCTTCTCGTGCAAAAGAAATTAGCTACTGGGACAAACGGATTAAGATATATATGAGACGCAGATTACGGTTACCCGGGGCGGCCGCCCATACCAGCCCCTACGGTGGCGCCGCCCCTGGCTATGGTATGGTATCGACGCCCTGCATTATTCATGGATTGAATAAAGGGAGACAGTGAGACACCCTCACGCTCACGCACATGCGAAATCCAGTCACGATATTAGTTGGCATAGCTGCATCCTTGATGGCCTGAGGGTCCACGTAAGCAACAAACCATGTAGAGGCCGGTACAACGGTGCTCCACCGCCATCATGTGAAATACAGTCATGGTATTAATCCGCACGAGCTCGCCAATTATTGCCACTGCCAGAAACCTGATCATTTGACTAATCCGGCCGGCATAAAATTTCATTATCTTGGATCGAGCCTCCCGGGTGCACAAGTTTCTTTGCTCTTTCCTTTTTTTTTTCAAGTATCTTTGCTATTGGACGTGCCTTTCCTAGATTGTGGTAATCGCGGAAAACCAATTCGACTCCCGGGTGCACATGCTCCTGCACACGGAAATAATTATTGAAATGTCAAAAAAAATCTATGTGTTCTTAGTCACACTCAAATGCTACCCGCAAATTTTTAACCAAAAAGGTTAAGCTTTTAGGCCTGTGTAAAAAAAAACAAATTAAACACCAAATGTCACCCCAAAAAGTCATCCCAATTTTATTTTTTCACCGACGAAAAACTGCCGGTCCGTTTCGCATGAATTTTGTCAAGCTTGCTTGCCACACTAACACGAACATCTACAAAAAAATTCAGAATTTTTTGAAAACATTTAGTATTTTTTTGGGGTACTGTTCATACGGGAGCAAGAAGCCAAAACACCTGCCCACGTTGTAATCGTCGTCCTCAAAGCTTGTTTGTAATTTATATTTTTTTGGGGGTCTTCTTTGATGTTGTGCGGGGTCACCTGTGCCTTCTGTGTTTGTTCCAGAGTTCTTCGGGTGTGTTCTTTATCTTTGACTTATTAAATACGACCGGGTGCCCTTCTCGCAAAAGAAAAAAAAGAAAAAGCAGCAGCTTATGGGCATAAGAGGTGGCGGTAAGGTACTTCTAGGGTGCCATGTTTTTACTTTGTTTTGAAACGTTCTACAGTAGTAACATTTCTTGCTTATTTTGTTGATTACCAAATTAAAATTGCATTCAAGGTTGAATGCAAATCCCTTTGGAAAAAGTTCATTTTTTGTCCATGAACTATTGGCTATTTTGTCTATGTACTCAAATACGTGCCACACATCTTTGAATTTAAGCTTTCAAAACCAGACAAATTTAGCTCATGACCTTTGTCAAAATCATTATAACCAATGATTTCACAAACGTGGACGCCTAGTCTGGAGAAAAAATTCAAAAAACTCACAAGACTCATAGATATAAGTACATAAAAAGGAAATTTAGAGAACTGAAGGAAAATTCCTTTAAAACATTTAAAAAATATATAAAAAAGAGAAAACATATTAAATTTTTGTAGAAAAGTACAAAATTATAAGCATACCTAAAAATGGAATTCAATGGGAGATAAAAAATGATGGCTGTGATTATTCTTCATGAGTACTCATAAATTATTTCTAAAATTTTCTTATCGTCTTTTTTCGTAATAATTCTTTAATTTGTTTATTCCATATGTCCATAATTACAACAATTTATTAACTTCTCGAGAATATTTGTGCTTTCCAAATTTCTATTTTTTGTTTTTGCCTAAATTTGCATTTTTATTTTACATTTATGATTTTCCAACTTTCTCTTGGATGTTTCTAGATTTGGTTTATCTTTCCTGAACTTTTCTATATTTTGCTGTTTTCTAACTGTACTACCATGTGTGCGAAACCGCAGCCATATCATCGATCATACTTGTTTGCCTAAGATTTCGTACAAAAGTTGTATGAGTTAAAAGCTTTAGGTCCAAGATGTCCGCGATTGAAGTTCACGAAATATATATGGAATAGGCCAATAGCTAAAGGACCAAGCATTGTCCTTTTCCAAATGATTTAGTAGGTTAGAATAAGGAGAGTTAACTTGTAGGTTCTTACTAGGCTAATGCAACATGTTAATCTTTTTGTCTCACTTAACGTTTTATAAATATTTTCGGCAATCTTTGGCAATACATAATCGGTTCATGGTTGTTTGTCGAAAAAGAAGGTAAATTCAACTTTGAGCTCGATGTACTTTTCTGCGTATTCGTCTTCATGCCTTCACTTCCATGCGCGAAACAGAAGTTGAGGTGTGCTTCGATACATCCACTTTTGAAAAGTTTACAATTTCCGAGGTAGATCGATGACTGAGAGTAAAACATACCCCTCTAGTTATCAAGGGTTGTGTAGTCATCTTAACTGAACCAAAATCTAATCCTTAACATAACCAAAATATCTAATCCCTCTGCTGTAAAAAAAAAAATCGAATCCATGTCAAAAACGAAAGCACTAGTTTCTTCTTCGTAGTTTATACTCGCCACTGTTGAATTAATCTTTGTTCTATGCGTGCATGTGTTCTACACCTGTTCTTCAGGGTTTAATATGAGATTACGATTGGTGTTTGCCTCTAAGGCATATGATCTCCGTTCAGCGCTGGCGTAGCCTGTGTCTTACCGTCGGCCGGCCGGCGGCTCATCAGGCTATTGATTACCCGGGGAAAAAAGATCAGGCTATGGATTAATGGATACGTCGTATCGGAGCAAATAAAATAGGACTGTGATATCTAATCTGGGTTAGCTCCTAAGGCATGGAAAACTTGATGTCTAAGAGGCTAATCATCCAGGCTTCCAACAATGGTTTGCTCTCGCATCCTATCGATGAGCATATGCCTTGCACTGTCCTGCAGTATGCCGACGACACGTTAATCATTCTTCCTCTTGACGTTATTCAACTTCAGACTATTAAGCGCATTCTTCTTCAATTCTCGGAGGCTACTGGTCTGACCATTAACTTACACAAAAGCACGTTCGCTCCGATTCATGTTGACCAGGGGTTGGTTGAGAGGCTGGCAGCAATTCTGGGTTGCCCTGTGGCCTCGTGCCCTCAATCTTACCTGGGATTAACCGAAATCACTAGTTAAGGAGTACCCCTCGCAAAGGTCAGTCGGGGGTACTCCGCGCGCGACAAGTGTCGCGTTGTGGGCGCTCTCAAAACTTTTCCGGCGCGCTCCGCGCGTGACACTTGTCGCGCGCGGAGCTGTCCCGTGATTTCCGGTTTCCGGTTTTCGTTTTTTGGTTTTCCCTTTCACACTTTAGTCCTTAAACATTTTAGGTTTTCTACTATTGTTCTGATCTGTTTCTTCGGATCTGTTTCTCTGGAGTCGCCGTTCCCGTCGTCGCCGCCTGGCCTTTTTGCTCTGTTTCCTTTTACGCCGCCATCGCCGTCCTCACCCCCGGGGCCGTCCCTGCTGCGTGTCGTCGGGGTCCTTGCTGCCGTCCGGGGCGCTTGTTTGCCGGTGGTAATTGTGTTCTCCGTTGGTTCCCTGTTTTCGGTTTGTTTTCGTTTATTTTTTCCATTATATTTCCGGGCAATGGAGATTTATGGGGTAATTACGGGTGGGGGCTTCCCACACAATCAAATGTGTGGAATAGTGGTGCCATTGCGCAGGCCAAGGAGCCAAGGTCCCACCAGAAGCACAAACATATACAACACCCATTCCATGTTATTCGTGATTTCGTGGAGCATGGTGAGGGATCACTAGAAGAGTGTCTAGAGGGGGGGTGAATAGACTACTAGCAGGAATTTAAAACCTAACATTTTCCCAAGTTAATTGGTTGGCAGATTTTAATAGTTATAACAAGTCTAGCAAGTCTAACAGCCCTACACATGCATGTCAACAAATATGGCAGCGGAAAGTAAAGACATTGCACATAAAGTAAAGAGTCGAGATATGGAGATCAAACACAATAGGAGACGTAAGGATTTTTCCCGTGGTTCCGATAGGTGGTGCTATCGTACGTCCACGTTTATGAAGTCTTCAACCCACGGAGGGTAACGGTCGCGAGAGTCCACGGAGGGCTCCACCCATAAGGGTCCACAAAGTAGCAACCTTGACTATTCCATAACGCCTTCCGTCCACGAAGGACTAGCCTCACTATGGGTAGATCTTCACGAAGTAAGCGATCTCCTTGCCCTTACAAACTTCTTGGTTCAACTCCACAACACGAAGTAGGAGGCTCCCAAGCGACACCTAACCAATCTAGGAGTTACCACCCTCCAAAAGGTAATAGGCTCGGTAATGTCGATGAACTCCTTGCTCTTGTGCTTCAAGATGATAGACTCCTCAACACACAATCACTCTCTCACATATTTGGCTTGGTGAAAGAGATGGGATTGGTGGAAAGCAACTTGGGGAAGCTAGAAATCAAGATCCATATGGTGGGAGTGGAAGATCTTGACCTCAACACAAGGGTAGGTGGTTCTCTCTCAGAAAACTGGATGGGGCAAGTATGGAATAGTTCTGAGTGCTTCTGTCTCGAGTAGGTGGTGGTGGAGGGGTATATATAGGCATCCCCGAAAATCCAACCGTTACACACAAAATGACCAACTCGGTGATACCGATGTGGAAATCTCGGTGGTACCGAAGTGACCAAAAGATGGCAACTTTTGAATCTTGGTGAGACCGATATAGGAAACTCGGTTGCACCGATAAGGTGACCAACGGTCAGATTCCCAATCTCGGTGACGCCGATCCAACAATCTCGGTGGTACCGATATTGTGAATTTGCGTAACAGAAAGTTGGCAACCTAAACTCGGTGGCACCGGGATTGAATCGGTTGCACCGAAGTGGCTAGGGTTTGGCTGAGTCTGTCTGAGGTTGAGAATCAGTGACACCGGGATGGAAATGTTGGTTGCACCGATTTTGAGTATATGGCTTTGGACAGACTTTGGTGGGAGAGCTTGTGGGTGTTTTTGGTGACTATCACTTGTGCACGTATGAGCATTTTGTTCACCAACAAAACCTTACCCCCTTTTAATAGTATTGGCTTTCCTATGGACTCAAAGTGATTCCTCACAAATGTAAAATGTAGAGTCCTCTTCCTTGAAGCTTTGCCAATCCATTTCCTTGCATCTTGGGGTATTTCCACAATCTCCACAATCCTTTTGCCAACCCTCTCTGTGGACTTTATCTGAAATACACTAGGTAAAAGTATTAGTCCAAGAGACAATGTATGTTGTCATGAATTATCAAAACCACCAAGGGAGCATGCTGTGCTTTCACATGGAGACGTAAAGATATGCAAGATACACACGGATCTGAATGTGTCAGATCCGTTGACAAAGGCTCTACCACATGCGAAGCATGAACAACACCGGAATGCCATAGGTGTTAGGTGCATTACCGTTGACTAGATTATTGACTCTAGTGCAAGTGGGAGACTATTGGAAATATGCCCTAAAGGCAATAATAAAGTTGTTATTATTCTATTTCCATGTTCGTACTTAAGTTTATATTTCTATGCTAGAATTGCATTGGTTCTTGAATGCGAGATTCGGAGGAAAACCTAATTGCATGCGTAGAAAGATAAACACCAAACAGATCCCTAGTCAGGCCTCTGGACTAGCTCATGTATTGTTGATGGCCTTGTTTTCCTGACCATGGGCATTGTTAATGTAACAAGGATGTCAGCAATAATGAGAGCACATTGTTAGGGTAACAATGATGTTGGATAGACCCAAATTATGAAATATTGCGAGATCACGTCGTCAATATGTTGTCTGTATTTTCGTATAAAGTGTTACCATTTACTCGCATGCTTAAACCGTGAGAATATCGTAGACCCGGATACCAGATGGTTACTTTGAGGTTATGACTCTTGGGTATACCTAAAAAGTATGTCGTGGTGCTAGATATGTCAAGACTGGGATTAGCCTCACGGCGATGAAGAGATACACTCTAGGCCCACTCAGTATTACGATGTCCAGCATCACCTGGCCAGGTATGGTGACTAAGGAATTAGTCACGGGGATACCAGAATACAAAATCGAGAAAAGAGTACAAACCGGTGACACTGATAACTTGGTATGGTGATCAAGGAGTTGATCACGGGGATACAATCAAAGTCTCGCCTCGGGTTTTGTAATATATCGCGAGGCAAAGGGAATCGTATGCAGTAATACAAGGTTTGCTTGATAAAGATCTTCGATGATATGTGGGAGTTATTATGGGTGTCCAAATCCCGCTAATAATTATTGACCGGAAGGTGTTCTAGACATGTCCACGTATGCTTGAACCTATAGGGTAACACGCTTAATAATTCGTGACAAGCAGGAATGCTATGAGATTCTGGATAATAAGAGAGGAGGGTTCCGAAAGTGTTTCTGATGATCTCGGAAGTGTCCCGGGAGGTCCCGGAGTGTCTCGGTGATGTCTGGAGGTGTTCCTGAAGGTAACAAAATATTCTAGAAGGGTCCGAAAGGTTACGAAAGTTTCTAGAAGGTTCTGCAAAGTTCCATAAGCCCCACTTGCTTGGGGGGCAAGGCAGTCCAAAGGCCCAAGTTGACCAGCCCACCTCCCCCCACTTGCTTGGGGGGCAAGGCAACTAGGAGGAGGAGTCCCAGGTGGACTCCTGTTCTCCCCCCAGGTCGGCCGACACCCCCCCTCCCCCGTCCACCTATATAAGGAGGGCAGGGGGCACACCAAAAGCCGCTCGGCTGACACCCTCCCCCCCCCCCCCCTCCTGTGCTAGTCGGCGCTCTTCTCTCACTACTAGATTTGATCTAGTGCACCACCACCGTTAGGCTGCCGCTACTCCTTCTCATAGATTCTTCGCTGTTATTCGTGCTGGTCCACGGAGTGCTGCGGTGTCGCTAACTTGGTACGCGTGGATACCTTGGAGGCGTCGTAACTTTCGATGCTAGATCGGGCGGATCACTCTGCAGACAAACTCACGCAGCTAGGAGGTATAACCTAGCCGCGGGAGTCGGAGGACTTCACCAACACCGTCGACATCTCCGCTGCGCTGATGGATCGTTGAGGGTATGATCTCATTACCTGCACCTCGATAGTGATCTTGGTTGAATTGTGCGTGATAATTTTTTTTATTTACATAGGACGTTCCCTGCACGTTGGTCGTAGAGCCCAAGATCAACGACTTCAAGGTGGCCCATGTCCTGATTGACGGCGGTAGCACTCTGAGCGTAATCTTCACAGATGCTCTCGACACCCTCCAGATTCCAAGGTCGTTGGCTACCCCGATCGGCCAGATCCAGCAAAAGGTCGCATTCGAGGCGCCCGAGAATTTTCGATCAGAAAGGCTTTTGTTCGATGTAGTGCACTTCAAGACGGTGTTCAACACGATTCTCGGATAGCCAGGTCTCGCCAAGTTCATGGCGGCTACACACTACATGTACCGATGCTTGAAGATATTGGGCCCTAAGGGTGTGATCACCTTTCGTGGGTGCACGTACACCGCTTTGCTGTGCGACAAGAGTAGCCTGGATTTCGCCCAGGTGAAGCCATCCCCTGGCAAGTTGGGGGAGATCAAGGCAGCTGAGGCGGCGACCTGAAGCAAGGCCAAGCCCTCCCAAGGTCTGAGGGACGTTGTCCTCATCTACCCCAAATGAGAATAGGCGTATAAGTTTGGGACATATGGGGAGCGTTGTGCTCAAAACTCCCGACTAGGGGCGTAACTTAGGTTTTTTTCCATTTACAGGATCTCATCGTTTTGTAAGTCTTTCGAATTTTCTCCAGTCATCAACATAGCTGGTGCACCCTCCTCAAAAGTTGCAGTCCCTCCAAGCCTTTTACTCTCATGCTCAACAAAAAGGTAATCTCCATGAGCGTCTCGGTAAAATGGGCCACCGACTACAAGCCACTGGGTACGTGGGTGGGTCTCCATGAGTAAGCGTAGTTGGCTTAGAGGTGGGTTGAGAGAGATCTTAACCTGGCGGGTAAACAAAGATTAAGTTTTGCACTCAATTCCGAACTCAGGAGTCGTCTGAGAGTAGGCGAGGAAACGAAAACACCCCCCGTTTCTCTACTACCTATACTCTCGTATACATGATCGATGCATTTTCGGCATCGATAGATAGGACTCAATTACATATTTAATTTTAATTAGTTGGAGCTAATCAACGAATAGAACAAATGTAGTCCTTGGTAAAAAGCCCAAAACATAATTTGAATATAATAAGCAGATCTCGCGGAAGAATCTTGAGTGCAACACTCCAAATCGTCATCTTCTGCATGACTCCAAAATGATATGGCTGGACTTTGGATTTTGCTTGTGGCTTGTTCCTTCCGTTCCTTACGATCCTAGCTAGCACTGGAATCCGGAATTCTGGATCCAGCGTTGTTGTACGTTCTTGATCGAGATTTGTTCCTACCGTTCTTCCTACCCCAGGCCTCCGGCTACAGCCTACATGCATATATGTACGCTCGTGATTTGTTCGTGCCGTGCAATTATACATGCATGCATGTAGCAGCGTTGTCGTACGTTCTTGATCGAGATTTTGTTTATTGCGGGAAGTTGTTGATCGAGATGACGGCGACAAAAGCGTCGCTCTATGTAGGTACATAGCTGACATTTTTAATGGGGCTAGCTGCGAGACCTACTGACCACCCTAGTCAGCAGGGCTACAGTGCAGTATAATGTGTTGTATACGTGTGTGCGAGGGCGTCACGACCCGGGCCGCGGGCGGGGGGCCCGGGTCCCAGCTCCACCCCTGCCAGTAAGAGCATGTGGGGCATCGGTTTTGGAGCATTCGGTTTTGTTTATTTGGCCACGTTTTCCACTAACGTCATTTGATGATGAAACTTTTCAAGCTATGAAAACATTTGTCAAAGTTTCACACAAAAAAAAATCAGAATTGTTTGAATTTATTTACAATTTGTTTACTGTTCACCCGACCTCATGAGCTCGGGATGAGAACAGCTGCGTCTTATCGTTATGCATATCTGTTAGTATTATAGTTTGCTTCTGGAATCCGGAATTCTAGATCTAGTGCTACTCCTAGCTACATGCATATATGTAGGCTCGTGATTTGTTCGTACCGTGCAATTATACATGCATGCATGTAGCAGTACGTTCTTGATCAATATTTTTTTTTATTGCGGGAAGTTGTTGATCAAGATGGTGGCGACAAAAGGGTCGCTCTATGCGAAAGTCCTATTCTGACCCCGAGCTCAAATGCACACTCGTGAACAGTAAAATCAAAAAAATATTTAAAAATTTCTTAAATTTTTTGTGGAAAACTTTCACAAATGTTTTCTATGATTAACAAATTTCAGCACGAAATAACATTCGTGTAAGTCATGGCAAAAAAAAAAATTCAGCACTACAAAATGTTTTCGAAACTAGCATTTTTGAAGCATCGATTTTTCTTTTTTTTGCCATGACTTCCACGAATGTCATTTCGTGCAGAAATTTTGCAAACATACAAAACATTTTGTCAAAGTTTACCAAAAAAAAAAATCAGAATTTTTTTATTTACTGTTGAGCATGGAGCTTTTGAGCTCGGAGCAGATACTCTAGGTCCCGCTCTATGTAGGTACATAGCTAACATTTTTAATGGGGTAAGCTGCGACACCTACTGACATCCTAGTCAGCAGGGCTACAGTGCAGTACAATGTGCTGTATACGTGTGTGTGTGAGGGCGTCACGACCCGGGCCGCGGGCAGGTGGGCCCGGGTCCCAGCTCCACCCCTGCCAGCAAGAGCATGTGCTGTACGTGCAATCAGTGGATACTTTTAATCTCCTAACAAATAATCTACTGGTGTACACTTTTATGCACCATTCGCCGGAAGCCGACGTGGGACGGAACAATTCTCGTGCACGCTTAATTAACGGCTGGTCCCGTGTTACTGTCGACAAACTGGGCCGCGATAACGATAAGAAGTCCACCCATATATATATTGCGAGGAGAAATCTACATGTTGATTGAATCGTATCAACAAGTTGGCTAAAGGTACTATTATATATAATCCACTCCACTAGTAAGAGGGAAGATCACATATATAATTGCGTAGATAGAACTCGACAACCGGACGTCAGTACGTGCAACCGGGTGTGCCGCGGTTTCTGACCGTGGCGCCGACGAGCCTCCAACTCAGCCCAGATGCGGATGCTATATCTACAACGATCTCACTCATAAAAAATGGAGAATGATCTCAGGGCGGCTCAGCGCGACCCACGCCTGAACGGGCTCCGTTCCTTGGTCGGCAGATTCGATTTCGGCCAGATCATCCGTGACTGGTGCTTGCATGCATCCCGTCAGCGCCAGCGCGATCGGACCGAGCTAATTGAACGGTGATAATTAACGCTTCTTCTGTTTGGCGTGGAAATTCGTTATCCAATCGCATCCTCCGGATCTGCGACGGGTGGGGTCTCGCGCCGTACGTCAGATTATCTCCCCGTGGTCCGCCCAATCCGCACTGCAGCGTGAACAGCAATCTCGACCGGCACCAGCAGCCTTCTCCTATTCCCTTTTACGCTTCGGAAAATCTACTCTACGCACTCGCACAGACCCGCCGCGAGGCAAAACGGTTTTTTCCTTATCCGGCACGCAGGCACAGCAGAGATGACTCGTGCGCTACAGCGCTGTACAGCGATTGGCTGCAGTGGAATCTATTCTTTGCACACTGCACTGCGCTGAGTCGCTGACGCTAGAGTTGGCGATGTGTGCGCAACCGCCGCCATATCATCGGTCATACTTCTTTGCCTGAGATTTCGTACAAAAGTTGTATGAGTTAAAAGCTTTAGGTCCAAGATGTCCGCGATTGAAGTTCACGAAATATATATGGAATAGGCCAATATATAGCTAAAGGACCAAGCATTGTCCTTTTCCAAATGATTTAGTAGGTTAGAATAAGGAGAGTTAATTTGTAGGTTCTGACTAGGCTAATGCAACATGTTAATCTTTTTGTCTCACTTAACGTTTTATAAATATTTTCGGCAATCTTTGGCAATACATAATCGGTTCATGATTGTTTGTCGAAAAAGAAGGTAAATTCAACTTTGAGCTAGAGTACAGCGCTGTACAGCGATTGGCTGCAGTGGAATCTATTCTTTGCACACCTGCTACACTGCGCTGAGTCGCTGACGCTAGAGTTGGCGATGTGCTACAATGCGGACGACCACAGCGATCGCAGTGAAACGGTGCGAGGCACAGCGTGCTCTACAATGATGAGCTGGTGTGCTGGCTTTTTATTTTTTTTCCCAACAGGCACACGTCCTATTTAACAGCTTGGTAATCTAGGGATTACGAATGTTTAAACCTGGCAATAAGTACTTGAAACTGACAAACTAAGCATTTTTTAAAGATTTGGCAGCTAAGCATGTTTAACTTTTTGGCAACTAAGTACTTTGTACTGTGGCGACTGAGTATGCTTAAACCTAGTCTCTACCTAATTATAAGCACAGGGGGAACGTGAGGGGTGAAAGCGACATGGAAGGAGAGGTTTTCGATCGGGGGCGTTTTTGTGCGCTGTCATGGCTTCATGCATAGCTCGGGCGTACGTGGGCCGAGCAGAAGCCCACCCTATTGGGCCTAGGAGTGCAGACTATTTCTCATCACGGGTGTGCTCGCGCTAAAACGCAATTACCGGGGGTGGTTACCGAGCACCGCACAGGTGTTAGAAATATGCCCTAGAGGCAATAATAAAGTTGTTATTACTCTATTTTTTGTTCATAATTAAGTTTATATTTCTATGCTAAAATTGCAATGGTTCTTGAATGTGAGATTCGGATGAAAATCCAGTTGCATATGTAGAAAGATAAACGTCAAACAGATCCCTAGTCAGGAAACTAGACTAACTCATGTATTGATGATGATCTTGTTTTTCTGATCATGAGCATTGTTAATGTAACAAGAATGCCATCAATAATGAGAACACATTGTAGAGTAACGATGGTGTTGGATAGACCTAACTTATAAAATACCGTGAGCTTACGTCGTCAATATGTTGTCGGTATTTTCGTATAAAGTGTTAACGTTTACTTGGGTCTTTAGACCATGGGAATATCATAGACCCGGATACCAGATGGTTATTTTGGGGTTGCCAAACGTTACTCCGTAACTGGGTGATTATAAAGGTGACTTTCGGATATGCCTGAAAAGTATGCCGTGGTGCTAGATATGTGAAGACTGGGATTTTCTCCTCCGGCGATGGAGAGATACACTCTGGGCCCACTCAGTATTACGGTGTCCAGCATCGTCTGACCAGGTATAGTGACTAAGGTGTTAGTCACGGGGATACCGGAATACGAAAACAAGAAAAGAGTACAAATCTATAACGAGGATAACTAGGTATAGTGATCAAGATGTTCATCACGAGGATACCGTAAAAGTCTCGCCTTAGGTGTTGTAATGTATCGCGAGACAAAGTGAATTGTATGCGATAACAGAAGGTTCGTTCGATAATGATCTTCGTTGATATGTCTGAATTATTATGGGTGTCGAGATCCAGCTAATATTTATAGATCGGAAGGTGTTCCAGACATGTTCACATATTCTTGAACGTGTAGGGTAAAATGCTTAATGACAAGTGGTATATAAAAGAACTAGGAGATGATGGAGAACGAGAGAAGGGTTTCAAAAGTGTTTCGGATGGTCCTGGAAGTGTTCCAGGAGGTCCCAGGATTGTCCCGAAAGGTCCCGGTATGTACTGGAAGGTAATGGAAGCTTCTGGAAGGGTCCAAATGGTTCTGGAACCTTTCGGAATGTTCTGGAGGGTCCCAATGGGCTAGCCCCTTACTTGCTTGGGGGCAAGGCACCCAAGTGGGCCTGGCCGGCCAGCCCCCTCCCCCTTTGCTTGGGGGGCAAGTCACCCGGGGGGAGTCCTAGGAGGACTCCTCCACCCCTGCGGCCTTCCCCCTTCCCCCCTCCACCTATATATAGGTGGGATGGGCGCACCTGGAGGAGCACACCAGCTCCCTGGCCGACCCCCTCTCCCTGCGTGCGCACCCTCTCTCTTCTAGATTAGATCTGATCTAATCCGGCACGTCGCTAGGCTGCTTCTCCCTTTAGTTCCTCCCGTAGTTTTTCGTGATGGTTCGCTAGAGTGGTGCGGTACCACCAGATCGGTACGTGTGGATACCTCGGATGTGTCATCTACTTCGAAACTCGATCGGGCGGATCGTTCCGGTGGAAATTCTCGCGGCTGGGAGGTATCACCTAGCTGCTGGAATCGGCGAGTTTCACCGACATCTTCTTCGTCTTCCGCTGCGTGGATTGTTGGTGACATCATCGTTACCTGTAACCTCATAGTGTTCCTGGGATTGTTCGTGCACGATAAATTTTTTGTTGCATAGCACCTTCCCCTACAGTGGCATCATGAGCGATACTATGCATAGTTGCAGGTATGATCTAGAGCATATGAGATATGCGGGCATTGAACATATGATGTATGGGGTAGTAGATGAGATCTATTACTGGATGTTATTGTTGTTTCCCTTCTAATTGCAAAATTTTGGTCTTGACAATATTGTGGAATTTTCTCATGGAGGTCTGGCTTTCCGCGGTCCTTTTATGTTGCGCTTGCGTATACTGATTGACAGACCAAAGTTATGCTACAGATGTCTTTGGGTTCCACTTTAGTTGAGAAAGAAAGATTTTGCAAATGGTCGGGGTTGTAGATTTGATCTACACGAGGATCACGCGTATGATGAAGTTTAGTATGGGGCTCGATATTTTATTAAGTCTCATGTTCCATACCCCTCAAAAGTTAAATAACAAAAAGAAGTAATCGTGCTTATGGTGACATAGGTAGTAGACGGTTTGCAATCTAACCATATAAGCCATGTAATGTAGCAAAAATGTTAGAAGTGTCTAACTTGTTTGTTGCGGGATGTGCATGTGTTGTGGTATAACCTTCGTGAAGCAATGTGATTGTATGAGATGCTATATGTTTGTAATATTTCGTCATGACCTGCGTGTCGTGAGTACAGCAATCGGAAGGAACCTATATCATTGTCATTATTTATTGTATTTGACCTGTGTGTCAACTAGAAAGTCATGTAATGCATTAGTAGTAATTGTGAAGGACATGGTGGTGACAATCATGCATCGATGGACCTCGACGCAATGCCATACGCGAAGAAGTAGTTCTACACCAAAAGGAGTTGAAGTAAAGCCACGGCAGAAAAGTTCTGCCACGACAGAGTTTTCTGTTGAAAAACTGCTACCACAGCAGAGAATTTCGAAACTGCTGCCATGGGAGCATTTTCCTCATGAAAAATGCGGCCACGGCAGCAAAAGGAAAACTTATCATATCACTCAATTCGGAATTACCTGTGATGTTAACCCCTTTTTATGCACCTTGTTTAATGCGCGGTAGACTTTTTTTATAGGGTGATCCCACACAAAAAATATCAAGTAGTTATTGTTCATCCAAGTCTGGCACCGTCTGGAATACTTGTCTTTCTCAGGTGCGCCATGTCACATGGGTATGAGCAGCACTCAAGGGAGTAGCGCGACGTCTGAAATCATCAAAATCAAAGTTTGAGAAGGTTATTCACGTGGACTGCTCCGTGTGGAACAGCATGAGGGCCCTGCAAAAGGCAGTAGCGGAGGAGATGGATCTTCCACAGTCTGTGATGGCCATCTTTGATCAGTGCGATGTGGACGATGATTTCAATGGGAAAGACGAAAACTCTAGAGGGGTGATATCAGATATCAGAAGGGAGATCTTCGAAAAGCTTGCTAACAGTAGATTTGTGGTGATTTTTCACAACGGGAGTAGAAGATACATTGATTTCTACGAGTGTGGTGTCCCAGCAATACCATTCTTGAGGAACAAGGTTCTATGGACCTGTGACGGGAGGTTTCGGCACAGTTTCGTGCTAGATGACGGGGAAGAAGAAAAAATAAGGATGCAGAGTGATGTTTATCTCAGTACTCCTTTTCCTGGGTTTTCCATTGAATATGAAGACGCTGTAATGCGGAATCTAATGCGGGAAGAGGTTGTGGAGGTTGTGAGGGAGTCCTGGTTTAAGGGATCCTCGGGAGGCCGACCTCATTCTTATGGGCCGGGCTATATGGGCCGCTTGCCGAGCATTGGATTGATCGAAGACCCTGTCTCCAGGAAGGAAGCTTCGAGAATCATGGCGTATCCTCCATGTTTCTAGTAGTGAATAGGCATGTTTATCCCTTCAACGTGTAACCGACCATGTGTAACCCTAGGTACCCTCGGCGTCTATATAAGCCGGAGGGTTTTAGGTTGTAGGCGAAGACAGAACTCATCTAGGGTTTTAGTCATACGATCTCGAGGTAGATCAACTCTGTAACCCTTATACCATCAATATAATGAAGCAGGACGTAGGGTATTACCTCCATAGGAGGGCCCGAACCTGGGTAAACATCGTCTCCCACTTCTCCTGTTACCATCGATTCTAGTCTCACAGCTCGGGACCCCCTACTCGAGATTCGCCGGTTTTGACACCAACATTGGTGCTTTCATTGAGAGTTCCGTTGTGATCGCCAAAGGAATCGATGGCTCGCCTCGTCATCAACGAAGAGGTCCGCAATACGGACACTTTCGTCCCCGGACAGATCTTCGCTTTCGGCAGCATTGTGCTGCACGCCGACCCGACCGGCCATCTAGGCCATGTCGGAAGTTTCGCCCCTGATGAAGAGGTCAGATTCGGGAACCTAGAGTTCTCCGTAGATTCTCGGGGTGACCTTTCACTTACCGAGCTCGCAGTCTTGCCTGCCACGCCCGAAGACTCTGAGGCTTTAACCTCAGATCCATCCTTCGGTCCCGCCCACGGTATCTGCCCGGGCGAGGACCCTACTTTCAGTCCGGAGCTGGTCATAGTGCCAGATGCCCGGACACCCGTTCTTGCTGAACACTCCCCCCGCGCGGATGCATCGGAGGTTAACTCCGGAAGCTCCGAGCAGGCTGACCCGATCGAGCTCTCGATACTCAACGAGGCCCTAGATAGGATCTCGTCGATGAAGATTACCGACGACCCAACCCCGATCTGTGCTCAGATCGGGCTCAAGGCGGGTCAAGACGAATTTTTCGTCCCACCGACCACCCACTTGGTAGCCACTGTCGAGGATTTAACCGACATGTTGGACTATGCTTCCGAGGAAGCAGAGTACATGGATGAGGAGGATCGTGCCCTCACCCCTATTAACACCGGGCGGTGGACTGCCACCTCCGCATACGACGTCTACATGGTGGACACTCCGAAAAACGATGGCGACAAATCGGATGAAGCGCCGTCGAGACGCCGAAAGCTGCATAAACGGTCAAAAGGCAAAAAGGGAAGAAAAGCTATCGACGGCACCGGGGACGGAGACACCCCGGAAGACCTCGGCGATCCCGATATCCCCGAACACCCGTTAGAGGGTCAGGAGAGGCCGGAAGACCGGCGTAACCCCGACGATCCAGATGATCCCGAGGACGACGATTACCTCCGCTCTATCGAGGAGGAGGACAATACGGAAGCCGATGACTTCGCCATCCCCGATAATCCTGAAGATCAGGAACTGTTCAGGCAACAACTTATAGCCACAGCCCGCAGCCTGAAAGCAAAAGAACGGCAACTTAAAGCCGAACAAGACGACCTCAACGATCGATGGACGAGAGTCCTCTGAGCTGAGGAAGGATATGGTATCGGTCTATCGGACCAACCTAAGAGCTACCCACGCAGAAGGCTGCTGCCACAATTCGATGACGAGTTCACTGATACACCGTCTCCCAAACATACCCCATATGACAAGCCAGACTGCCCTCCTCGAGGACGGGACAGGACGGCTGACGACACGGGCTATAGGCCGACGATACCCCGTAGACAGGGAAAAGGGCCACTAGAGCCGGATGACAGGTTCGGCCTGTGACATGACCTGGACTACAGAGCATGTCGTACGTGATCCATCTACGGATCCAGATGATACTCAACCGATAGACGGGAAGGGTACCGGCCTTGGTTTGACCGTAACAATGAAAGTCGGGAACAAAACCGGGCTAGGACAGACGCCGATCACCGGCGCGACATAGCTCGGGTCAGAGGCGCTGCCCACCCACTGTGCTTCACGGACGAGGTGATGCGGCATCAGTTCCCGGAAGGGTTTAAACCCGTAAACATAGAACAATACGATGGGACAACTGACCCAACCGTATGGATCGAGGATTTCCTCCTCCACATCCACATGGCGCGAGGAGATGACCTCCACGCCATCAAGTACCTACCCCTGAAGCTCAAGGGGCCAGCTCGGCACTGGTTAAATAGCCTCCCTGAAAACTCCATTGGGTGCTGGGAGGATCTAGAAGACCCATTCCGATCTAACTTCCAGGGCACTTATGTTCGGCTGCCGGACTCCTCCGACCTAAGCAACGTCGTCCACAAGCCAGGAGAATCCGCACGGCTATTCTGGAATCGGTTCTTGACCAAGAAAAACCAGATCGTTGACTGCCCGGATGCTGAAGCAATAGCCTCTTTCAGGCACAATATTCGGAATGAGTGGCTGGCTCGTCAGCTCGGCCAGGATAAGCCAAGGACAATGTCTGCCCTCACATCACTCATGACTCGGTTTTGCGCGGGCGAGGATAACTGGCTAGCAAGGCGTAGCCACAACCCCGAAGACCCCGGAACCTCCGAAGTTAGGGATGGAAACGGGAAACCAAAGCGCAACAAGAATAAGCGCCGGCACAACAATAGTGATGCCGATGACACGGCCGTTAACGCCGGATTTCGCAACTCCCGGCCTGGGCTGCGGAAGAAGCCTCCTAAAGCCAATCGCGACGGACCCACCCCGCTGGACAAGATCATGGAGAGGCCTTGCCAGATTTATGGCACTAAAGAGTAGCCCGCCAACCACACCAACCGTAATTGTTGGGTGTTCAAACAGGCCGGCAAGCTCGCATCCGAAGACCAAGGCAAGAGCCCACACAGCGAGGATGAGGATGAGCCCCGCGGTCCGATCGGTGGTGGACAAAAGAAATTCCCTCCAGAAGTAAAAACGGTGAACATGATATACGCCACTCATATACCTAAAAAGGAAAGGAAGCGCGCCCTTCGAGACGTCTACGCCGTAGAGCCTGTAGCCCCGAAGTTTAACCCATGGTCGGCCTACCCGATCACTTTTGATCGACGAGATCACCCGACCAGTATCCGTCACGGAGGTTTGGCAGCCCTCGTTCTAGACCCCATTATTGATGGGTACCACCTCACTAAAGTCCTAATGGACGGAGGAAGTAGCCTCAATCTGATTTACTCAGATACGGTGATAAAGATGGGCATAGATCCGTCAAGGATCAAACCCAGCAACACTACCTTTAAAGGAGTGATCCCAGGCGTCGAAGCCCGATGCACGGGCTCTGTAAGCCTGGAAGTAGTGTTCGGCTCGCCCGATAACTTTCAAAGCGAAGACTTGATCTTCGACATCGTACCTTTCTGCAGCGGCTATCACGCCCTGCTCGGCCATACAACGTTAGCTCGCTTTAATGCCGTCCCACACTACGCATACCTCAAGCTCAAAATGCCCGGCCCCAAGTGGGTCATTACTGTCAACGGCAACACGGAGCGCTCCCTCCGAACTGAGGAACATGCGTTGGCCCTGGCGGCCGAATTCCACTACAGTGATGATCGGCAAACGCCGATATCCGCCGTAAAGGCACATAAGGCTGGGAACCGAGCTCGGTTTCAACTCGAAGTCCCAGAACCTTCTTCTCCCCATAAATAGGGACTCGCCCCCCATCGCACAGCCCTGGAACCAGCAAAGTATGTGCCGAGGAGGCACAACTTCGCGCTTAAAATTCCATGGGCAGTGGTGGGGCAAAACTATCAAAGGGTAAGTGTTCGGCTAGACCGAACTATCACCATCAAAACGTCTTCGGACACGGTACAGGTACCATAAAGTACCTTCTAAGGCGTAAAGCTCATTCACACTTCGGCGAATTCTCAAGATTTTTCTCCAAAGTCCGCTCGCCGAACAGCAAAACCCATGGCAGTATACAACTCCTTATGAGGCGCAGGAGTGGACAAACGACAGGGCACATCGAGGATGTCAGGTCACCCATCGAAGATCCCTGGTACAACACCTCCTGTAAATTTCATATTTTTATTTTCAAAATACCTGTAAACAGTCACATCGGCAATTTGAATAATAAGAGTTGTTGACCAAAATACAGATCCTTTATACATGATCGCTTCGCTGTCTCTTTTGGACACACCCTCTATTTTCTCCCTCTTCTTGCGAACCTGTTCGGTATACTTTATGACGCAACCGGCTAATAGACCGGGGGCTCGAACTTAAAAAATCGCCCTAAGCACAACTGATTTCTCGTTCGGCGTCTTGGAGTTCCGCTTTATATGCATTGGTTCCGAACTATGTCTTGGGTCAATAAGTTGGGTTGCCCGGCTCCTGTGCTTGCCCCTTTATGTTCCGCTCGTTCGGCTAAAAGGGCAAAGGGAGAACCGCTGCGATTGTGCTTCCGGCTAGCCTGGTCAAGCACCTCAACGGAGAAAGCCGAAAACGGACTGTCATAGTATGCGAGAACCGGTCTGCGAATCCAAGCTTAAACAAACCTCGTTAGAGGTTATTCTGTGTCATACGATGGGTTTGGTATTAGTACAAACCATGTGATATCGGCTTTGGCCACTGTTCATCCGAACATCACAAACACCTGGGGGCTAGTCATCAGCCCCCCGCACTCCTTTCTCGTTCCCCTATGGCTAAGTCAAAGCAATAAAGCATTATGGTCTGATTGCCTTGTCCGCCGCACTCTACCGCCTTCGGGTATCGATAGCTCGGCTAAGGGTCACAGTGCGTTGACAGAGACACCCCGCGTAGTATCTACATGGGGGCTGAAGCCGACGACTCGCAGCTTTCAGTTTTAACGGCCACACAGGAGTTATAAAGGATGCAAAACACGAAAGACATGATAAACCATGCATCTTAAATATAAACGCATTAAAAGGTCTTCGGACATATTACAACGCTTTACTCATAAATGTTCTCTCTCGAACACTCCGACTCTATCGCCCGAGCACCCTCCATTACTCCGGAGAAGTATAGCTCGGGGCACCTATGCTCCTTTCCAGGAGGCGGAGGGGCGGTGGCTATCTTCATCGGATCCAGCCCCGGCCAGTGCACCTTGGCCTTCGCAAAGGTCATCCGAGCTCCCTCGATACAGGAGGACCGCCTTAGAGCATCGATCCAGGGCGAGGCGTCGCGCAGCTTCTGCACCAGGCCGAAGTAGCTGCCCGGCAGTGGCTCGTTGGACCATAGCCGGACGCAGAGATCCTTCATGGCTGGCTCCGCCATCCGGTGTAGCTCCATCAGCTGCTTCAGCTGCTCAACTAGGAGAGGAGAATGCTCGGGGGCTTCAAACTGCGCCCAAAATAGCCGAGCTTCATCTCCTTCTCCCCGCGAAGCATAGAACTGGTTCGAGTCCGCTGTGCTCTTTTGGAGGTCCGAGCAGGCGCCTGAGGAACGCCATACTTGGGTAAGCAACTCGAACTTGCTATCCCCGAAGAGACGCTGCAATAAATACGGCTTACCATCCATGATAGCCTTCGCCTGGCTGACTTGCTCTTCAAAAGACCGCCTATCCACCCGCTCCTTTTGGAGATTGGTTTTCAGGGTGGATAGTTTGGCGGCCTGCTCCTTGCCTTTCCGCTCAAGGTCCTCGCACTTTTGGCCGGCGTCCTTGAGCTCCTGTTGGATTTCCTCCACCCGAGCCTCTTGCTTGTCGCTGGTGGCTCTTAGGGCGGACAGCGCGGTTGCCGCTTCTTTGGCCGCCGCCTTCTCAACCGAAGCCTCCTGCTTCGCCTTCTCAAGCTCGTCCTTGAGCTTCGCAATTTCCTTTGCCGAGGCTGCATAAGCATTAAACATATCAAAAATACTGCGTTGACAGTACGGTCAAGATAAATTTGGATACTCTAATCCGGCTTACCTTGCGCCTCGTCGAATCTCTTATTCAGAGCTTCGAGCTCATCTTCGGAGCTCTTGAGCTTCCGATTTAGCTCGTCTAGCTCGACAACATTAATATTCGCCGCCGACGACGAAGCCTGTACAAACCAAACCCCTATCAAGTTATATGGGTTCACAACTTCCGAACTGTCATACAAATGATCCTATGTCCGGTCCTCTTAAGGGCTGTTAGAACGTTCCGAACAAATATTGTCCTGTACATAGTTCGGATAATGATCTACGATTGACCCCCAGGTAAGTTTGTTCCAAACTTATCTAGGGCTCGGGGGTTGCCATGTATATAATAATAACTCAAAGAAATTAATATTTCACAAACAGAGCATTACACGGCTCACCTGAAAGCCCGTCAGGAGACCGTTGAAGGCCTCCTTCAGTCCGCTGTCTACGGACTGAATGCTCTGCAATACCGCACCCATAAGGATGCGTTGCTCCTCGGAGATGGAGGCGCTTGACAGAGCCTCCCCCATAGCCGACCACCCATTGGTCAGTGGTGCTGGTGGGGATCGGTTGAACCGATCTCCAACCGGGGATTGAACCGGTGCCTCCGGAGGCACGGTGCGCTCCGGAGACGACCTCGTAAGGGACTGGACATTCCCTTGTCTGGTCTCCTCAGTATCCGGGAGGGGCTTTTCCCCACGGTCTTCGGCGGCCGATGCGTTAGCCTCGACCATGATGTCGTTGCCCCCACCTTTGGTGTCCGGCTCCAAAGAAGCCTGTTGGGATGACACCTCCGCGGCATCCTTCGCGGCGCCCGGAGGAGAGGGGTGCGACGCGGTCCCGCTCTCCGCTAGCTCGGCGGGCGGGGTCTCCCCATCCGAGACTTGATCGGTGGGGAGAACTCGTGGTGGGCTGCAAGTAAATAGGCGCTCACATGTTAATCACGTTCAAAACTTAGCTCTAAATAGCTCAGGAAGTCTTCGGATCTTTACCTTCGAGCTGGGGGCTTGACCCTGAGGCTCCTTCGGGAAACCCTCTCGAGGTCCTCGGACTCAGTATCTGAGTCCGAACTGTCGTCGGACAGGACTACCTGTGTCCGGCGCGCTTTCTTCGGGGCGGGAGGAGGTATATCCTCTGTGGCGTCGGATGACGCCGCCCTCTTTTTTGCGAGGGGGGAATCGCCTCCACCCTCGCCCTGGCCCTCACACTCGTGCTCCTCCTCTTGATTCGAGGAGGCATGGGTTTCCTCGGACACAGCCCCCGGCTGGTCCTTGATGCGCAGGCCTGTTCGGCCTGGTTTCTTCTTCTGCTCCTTCTTCTCTGGCGCCTTGTAAGGCGCCACGACGAGCATCTCCGACAGCAACTGGGACCTAGGGTCTTCGGGCTATGGAGCCGGGCATTTGATGCCCGTGGCCTTGCTCAACCATTCCTGTGGAAGTAATCGGAAACTGCTTAGATTTTCTTTAGGAAAACGTAGCCGATCAAGCGAAACTGTGTTATACCTCGGAAGGGGGCTTATCGGCACGAAGGCCCTGGTCCTCCTTCTTGGCTGGCCAGTTCTCCTACGCCTTGAACATCGCCTTCCACAGCTTCTCCCGAGTGGTGCGGAAGAGCTGACGAATCGTAGGCTCATCGTCAGTCCAATAAGTCCACATAGGAGAGCCCCGGCGCTGGTAGGGGAGGATGCGCCGCCGGAGCATAATCTGGACCACGTTGGTCAGCTCGATTTTGTCCTTGATGATGGAGGCGATGGCCCACTGCATGTCATCAACCTTTGTATCCGACCCCCAATCGAGGCCCTTTCGGACCCATGAGGTCAATCTGGTCGGGGGGGCGGATCTGAATTCGGCAGGAACAGTTCTGCCCTCCTCCCTTGGCTCGGTGATGTAAAACCACTCTTTTTGCCAAGTCTTGATGGTGTCGATGAAGGTGCCGGATGGCCTTACTGCGCGGGGAAGCTTGCTGATGACCGCTCCGCTGCAGTATGCGTGTTCGCCTGCGACACACTTCGGCTTGATATTGAATATCTTGAGCCATAGTCCGAAGTGTGGTTCCACCCGCAAGAAGGCCTCACAGACGATGATGAAGGCCGATATATGCATGAAGGAGTTCGGCGGGAGGTCGTGGAAGTCGAGTCCGTAGAAGAACATGAGGCCCCTGACGAAGGGGTGGAGCGGGAAGATCAGTCCTCGGATGAAGTGAGGAATGAAGACAACCCTCTTGCCTGGTTTGGGGGTGGGGATCACCTGGCCCTCCTCCGCGGCGCGGTGGAAGATGTTGGCAAGGAGGTAGCCGGCGTCCTTGAGGTCCCGGATGTCCTGGTTTGTGACCGTGGAAGCCTCCCACTTGTCGTTGGAACCTGAGCCGGCCATGGCTGAGCTCGGAGGAGGAAGGGTGGAAAACCTAGATCTGGGCTCTGGAGGCTCAGGATATTGGAGAAGCGGGGATGCGAATGGGAAGTGCGGTTGAGCCTTGGGGTTTTTCTTTCCCTTTTATTGGGCTTATCGCCGGTGAGCCTCCCTTCACTACGTCGTGAATCCCTCTGCTTCCCAAGACATGTGTGCCGTTATACGTGCCTGATTAAACATATTCCGTGTGAAACGGAGCACGATCTGTGCATTGATGGGTCGTGCTAATGAAAACGGCCTCGAACCGCGAATCGAGCTTTTGCGACTGGTTTAGCGGTCGTGGTGGGCCGTGACCTTTCATCTGAAAGGTTGTCAGGGGGCACTATTTACTCCTTGACGTTTGGCCTTCAGGGCCGGGTTATACATGGTGTTCGGACGATCTATGATCGGGAAAATTACACGTCGCCGGAGGCCGAGCTAAACTAGGCCGATCACTATTCGGAGAAAGGAACTCGCCTCGCAAGCCGAAGACTCTGATTATATGAAGCAGCTGGAGCTAGGACCCTTGGCGTTGGAGGCTAGTTCGGGGGCTACTGAGGGAGTCCTGGTTTAAGGGGTCCTCGGGAGGCCGCCCTCATTCTTATGGGCCGGGCTATATGGGACACTTGCCGAGCATTGGATTGATCGAAGACCGTGTCTCCAGGAAGGAAGCTTCGAGAATCGTGGCGT
The DNA here is from genome assembly GCA_039707655.1 of Elymus sibiricus. NCBI lineage: Eukaryota > Viridiplantae > Streptophyta > Magnoliopsida > Poales > Poaceae > Elymus > Elymus sibiricus. The sequence continues at coordinate 89,852,368 of CM077668.1, read as the reverse complement.
ATCCTCCACGTTTCTAGTAGTGAATAGGCATGTTTATCCCTTCAACGTGTAACCGACCATGCGTAACCCTAGGTACCCTCGGTGTCTATATAAGCCGGAGGGTTTTAGGTTGTAGGCGAAGACAGAACTCATCTAGGGTTTTAGTCATACGATCTCGAGGTAGATCAACTCTGTAACCCTTATACCATCAATATAATGAAGCAGGACGTAGGGTATTACCTCCATAGGAGGGCCCGAACCTGGGTAAACATCGTCTCCCACTTCTTCTGTTACCATCGATTCTAGTCTCACAGCTCGGGACCCCCTACCTGAGATCCGCCGGTTTTGACACCGACAGGTTGCGAATTGCACTAGGATTGCTGAGCCTAACTACATGAACCACAAGATAGTCGAGCAGTGTGTCCTGTATGGATGGTTAATGAAAAGAATCGTCTCTCCTACAGGTGTGGACTTGGACATCCATAGACCGAACTATTGGGTCTGTGATGGGATTTTACAGGGCCAAGGCAATACATCATCTTGGGAGATTGGCCAATCTCTATAGAGAAACATGAACTTGGATTGGTTATTCAAGAAGAACAGAGGGTCCACTTCAGCTCACTATAGGCCCAAGGAAACACAATACCATAATGTTTATAAGTCCTATGCAAAAAATGTTGATGCCACAAATGATTTTGTAAAACTACTTACTGATGCTGTTGCTGGTGAGGCTGACCGATGGAATTTCACTACCAACGAACAACTGCCAAATGATAATACTCGTCTGCCTCCTGAGGTCACATCCTTCTTCCTTTTTGCACATGAACCACCAAGAAAGACAACATCAATACTGCCAGTTCGCATGTTCCAACATTCAGAAAGAAGCAAGCTACATGTGTAGTGTGTTACATTTGTCTCATTGTAGCTTCAATTTCGCATCTCCTCTATTCTTCCGTTGTGCCCAGCTGAGATTGCTCCATCTGGACCATTGCATAAATATCACAGATGAGGAGCATCCAAGCCACAATGAAAACATATCTTGTTTCCAGAAGCTATGGGTGCTGGATCTGAGGTATATATACAGACTGGTACTGGCTACTATCGGAAAAGATGAAGAGTTTAATGGCTGACCTAAGGGAGTTGAATGTGGAGGGAGTCAAACATGGGAGCATAAGCGATCTGTGTGGCGGTAGACCAAGCCTTGTCATACTTCGAGTAACAGAAGATCCGGTCCCTACGGAGAACGAAGACACAAATAGTCAAGCACAATTTCCCAGTATGTCCAGTGCAAACAGTCTCACGACATCTAGCTTCATCAACGACGTCCTGCCTCCGTCACTCGAGTCATTTAGCTTCATCAACAAATCTACAAGTGCTGCCAAGATATCTAGCATCTCCTTCCGGGGTTGTTCTCAGTTGAAGAATATACTTCTCAGAGGTAATTTGGGGAGCCTGGAGGAGCTGGACCTCTCGGGCACGGCAGTGAAAACCCTTGACCTCAGAGAAGTGGAAGCTCCAAACCTCAAGCGTCTCATGCTGCTGGGCTGTGAGAAACTCTGTGCAATATTATGGCCACCGGAAGATAAAAGGACATGGGTTTTGGAGAAGTTGCACATCAGCACCGTCCAATCTGCATCACCTAGTGAAAATAATTGGGAAGAGAAGACCAAGGAGGCTAGTGTTGCTGCAGGATCATCATCTATCCTTACTTTTGGGGCTTCACCACAAGGCACCGGTCGAACTGCATCTTTTGAGTTTAATTGGTACATATCTGTAGTGGATCCAAGGCTCATGTGGTCGCTTCTGCCCTTTGAAAAAAATATTGAGAGAACCTGCTATGTGTTCATGAAGATTGATTCCTCATCTCCTGCAAGTAGAGCTGCTGTTGGTGGCCGTGAATTTGCTCAAGGCATCGGGAGTCAACAGCAGATTGCTCAATACTTATATGCAAGTGATGTCTTTCAAGAGGACCCGCAAGCTGTGAGTGCTATCGAAGGTGTGATCAGCTGGATATGGGTTTGCCCACCTATTCCAAGTCCAAGTCCTCAAGACTGGTACTTTCACATGCAACATGAAGAGAAGATGGAGAGAGGATCATTACAGCAACAACACAACACTAAAAGGATTAGTACCAGTAGTGTTACTTTAGCTCGGATGTGTGATAATGCACGGATGTTGTATGTGCATGATAGCTCGTCCATCACTTCCATTCCATGCCCACAAAATTCAGACTGGAGGTGGCTTGAATGGTGCCGAGTTGAGAGGTGCCCCAAGCTTTGCTCCGTCTTTGCTACTCCCCAAGACGAACTAAGAAATCGTGAGACTACCTTTCGGCGCTTGGGTATATTCTGGGCGTCCCAGCTCCCGGAGGCATGCTACATCTGGGCCTGGAGTGCAGTAGCTGAACCTGATGGTCGTTCGTTTGAAGGTCTAGCACTCTTGCATCTGGACTATTGCCCCAGGCTCATACATGTGCTTCCCTTGTCTTTTCACATCGCCACTTTGCCTAGCCTGGAGACACTAGAGATCGTGTGCTGCGGTGATCTCAAGGAAGTCTTCCCTTTGGACCCTTGGCGCCAAGAGAAGAAGGAAATTATAAAATTTCCCAAACTAAGAAGGATCCACCTATACCAGCTCTCCACTCTACAGAGCATATGTGGGAGCAGGATGTCCGCCCCGAATTTGGAGACCATCAAGATCAGGGGCTGCTGGGGTCTCAGGCGCCTGCCGGCTGTCAGTGGCAACACCACCAATAAGCGGCCCAAGGTGGACTGCGAGAAGGACTGGTGGGACAACCTAGAATGGGATGGGGTGGAGGCGAACCATGACCCTTCGCTCTACGAGCCGAGCCACTCGCGATACCACAAGAATGCCCACCTGCCAAGAGGCACCGTACTCAGGTGAGCTATATGTGTGGTTCCGCCTCTACTTTGATTAATAACTTAGCGTGCCAGAGAACTTACTCTTACTGTTATATTTGTACACTTTCGTTGTGATACCGTGTCTGCATAATATCATCTCATTGACGGTTTCTTATGCTGCACTGTAGGTAATCGTTCCCTTTCATGGGTCGATTGCTACTGGCACGTCGACCCTATTGGTTCTACGGTGCTCAGATGATGCTTTCTCTACAGTGCACCGTTGTGTGTGTTGCTGCCTTACTTGATGCTGCTTGATTGGTCCGTGTTAAATCTGCATCTGCATTGCCATGGTGTGGCGATGCATGCGTCTTCCGAGTCAATTGCAAGAATCCACCACATTTGCGGCTAGGTTTGCAGAAAACTACGTACTCGTTAATCCGTTGCAGAAAACACCGGAAAATCTGTTAAGTCGTTGCAAAAAGCACTGATCGGCCGTTTAGACTCGTTTGACCTCTTTTCCGACAGGTGGGACCGGAAAACGCCGACGTGGCATAACGGCTAGGCAGACAGCGCCGTTTGGTCAAACCAAGTCGAGATGCCGCGCGCCCGCCCCGGTCGGTCCTGGTCAGACAGTCCTCCCCCCCCCCCCCCCGCGCCCCTCTCCTTTCTCTCGCCCCCCGCGCCCTGCTCCCCCCTGCTCGCCGCCGGTGATGGCCACCTCGCGTGGCGTTGACGATGGAGGCGGCGGTGGTGCTGGCGATGCATCTGGTGGCGATGGTGCTCCTGCTGATCCAGGAGAGGTGTGCGGCAGTTCCAACCCATCTCAGGCTCCGCCGTCGCCGGCGTACGGTGCTGAATACGCAGCGGCGAGGGCATTCGCCAAGGCCGTGAAGGAAGATCCAGAGGGGAGCCATCACTACGCATCCTCCTTCGGCGGTGTCTCGTAAGTTTTCTGTTTCCCTACCCCGATTTGGCTTCTAGGGTTAGGGTTCTAAGTGTTAAACTCAATTGTAACTGAAATTTATCAAGTTTATTTGGACAGAACATGCTTAACTGAATTTAACAAGTGCGAGGCAGCATACAATGTGTTAACTGAATCTTGTACTGAAATTTTAACTGAATTTCAACTCTGTCAATGTTAACTGAATGTTTAACTGAATTTTTAACTGTATTTTGAACTGAAATTTAACTGATTAACTGAACTTTAACTTAATTTTTAAGTGAAACTTTAACTGAATATTTTACTGAATCTTTAACTGAATCTTTAACTGAATTTTTTACTTTAACTGATTTTTTTACTTTAACTGAATTTTTAACTGGACTTTTTTACTTTTATTTTATTTGTAGATTGAATGATGAAGTGTGTTAAGTCAGGTTCCATTTCCATGACAGAGATAATCTTGAAAGAAGCCTAAATGTGGATGATATAACATTTTATAATCTGATTGCAATAATAGAGCTTGAAGGATATGGGATCACAAACTTTATGTATTATGTTAGAGATCCAGGTGTTGGTTTTTTAGGAATGGAAGACTAATAGATGATGAAAAGGTGGAGGAAATGCTGGATGACCAAGCTGTGAAAGGTCAAAAGGTTGTGAACATAACAGTCATCAGAAGTGATGCTCCAAGACCTAGTGATTTGAACATTGGACATGTTTATGAAGAGCAGGTTCCATTGACTGAAATTGGTGTGCCAGTTGTGTATGAGATAGATACAACATGAGTATTGTTTCCTAGCCCAACAAAGCCACAACCAGTGCCAGTTGAGGTCATTAACACACAGGAGAGTTCATATTTGAAGCATGAAGAGAGGCATGAGTACTTCATGGAGCAAGACCAAGATCAAGAGCAAATTGAGCAAGTGATGGAGCAGAAGAGGAATGAAGAGATTGAGAAGTTGAGGAAAAAGCAGAAAGCAAAAGAGAAATACAAGACAACTAAAATAAAACTAGAGCTAATGGCTAAAGATTTCACTGATAGTGACAATGACACAGAGTTACTAGCAGATGAGGATATAATTGCTAGGCTTGAGGCAATGAAGAAGCATAGAGATGGTCCACTTCATCATATTGAAGGGGACACTGATGTGGATGAGCCATATGAAGCAGATGAGGAGGAGGAGGAGGCAGCAGAGGAGGATAAGGCACCAGAGGCGGAGGAGGAAGGGAGCAGCATAGTAAAAGAAAGTGGCCAACCACAAGATCTCATAGTAGTTTGGATAACATTGTTGAGGAAGATTGGTTGCCTTCATCTGATGAGGAGAGCAACCCTGGTGACCTAAGTCAGGAGGACAATGATGGGGCTCAAAAACCATGTGTTAAGCTTCCAGATGATAGGAAGAGCAGGGCTAAAAAGAAGAAACTCAGAGTTTGGTATGATGAGCAAAGGGAGAACCCAGAAGAGCAACTTATGAAGAAACTTTGTTTCCTAGATGTGACCCAGTTCAGGAGGGCACTTCTTACTTTTCACATCTCACAGAATAGGAATTATGCCTTTCACAGGAACTGTCCAGACAGGATTATAGCAGTCCGCACATTTGAGGATTGTCCATTTTTCATTGCAGCTTCTCAGATTGCACATGAGAAGACATTCTGTATAAAGAAACTAAACTTGCACCACAGTTGCCAAGTAGTAGGAGAGAGCACAAAAGTGACTTCTAAGTGGTTGGCACATGAATGTGAGCAACAGTTGAGGACAGACCCCAACACACCTGTCCAGACTATAATTTCAAACTTGAAGCAAAAGCATGGAATAGAAGTATCTATACATATGGCCTATAGGGCAAGAAAGCTAGCTAAAAGTGTAGTCCTAGGAGATCAGAAGGCACAATACCACAGGATAAGGGATTACCTAGAAGCTGTGTTAGAAACCAATCCAGGAAGTAGATGCATTGTGACAACAAAGCATCTGAAACTACATCCCAGCAAGAAACCAAGATTCCATGGCTTGTTCATGTGCCTCAATGCTTGCAAAGAGGATTTCCTTAATGGTTGCAGACCATTCATAGGTATTACCCACTAATTTGTTTCTAATTAACTAGTGACTCAACATTTGTATGTGCATACCCACTAATTTTTTTCTAATTAACTTGTGATGTGGTGTGATAGGTGTTGATGGTTGCTTTATAAAGTTGACAAGAGGGCAGTAAATCTTGGCTGCCACTGGAAGAGATGGAAATAATAACATATTTCCCAATGCTTTTGCAATAGTGGACAAGGAAAACAATTCAAGAGGAATCAAAACATCTTTCTAGGTTTTGTCAGTCTATCAAAGCTGGACCTGACCTCTTCCAGGTGACAAGTGGAGAAAGCACATATGCAGTTAACTTGTTGCATCATACATGTGGTTGTAGGAAGTGGAACATGTGTGGAGTTCCTTGCAATCATGCTGTTTCTGTAATCAACAAGGCAAAACTACACCCAAAAGATTTTGTTCATGCTTTCTTCAAGAAACCCATGTATAAGGCAGCATACAGTCCAATAATTTTTCCTGTGCCAGGGCCTGATTTGTGGCCAAAGACTAGAACCCCTGACATTGAACCACCAGTTTTCGAAGAGAAGCCAGGAAACAAAGAGACAAAGAGGAGAAAGAGCAAGTTTGAAAAGCCAGCTCCAAAGGATACATCTAGGATGGGCACTATCACTTGTAGCAATTGCAATAGGACTGGGCATAGATACACTAGTTGCATGCAGGCTCTTAAACCAGCCCTAGCAATGAGAAGGAACCAGCACCAGGTAACTGTTCTTGCAGATTTTTCTATATTAATCTCACATAGCAGTTCCTAACATTTATATGTTGTAATTGCAAGAAAACATAACTGTTTCTGCTCCTGCTGCTCCCATGCCACCAAGGAGAAGAGCTCCTTCTTCTTCTGCTGCTCCTGCTGCTTCTCCAACTATAGCTCCAGCTCCTGCTGCTCCAAGGACAGCAAAGCTCCTTCTGCTCCTGATGCTGCTCCTGCTGCTCCCAGGGCAGCAAGGAGAGCTCCTTCTGCTCCTGCTGCTGCTCTTGCTGCTCCCAGGGCAGCAAGGAGAGCTCCTTCTGCTCCCAGGGCATTAAGGAGAGCTCCTTCTGCTCCTGCTGCAGCTCCAGCTCCTCCTGCTACAAGACCAACAAAGAAAGCTAAGACTGCTACTTGTACTGCTGGTGCTGGTCCAAGTTCCTCTACTGCTGCTGGGCCAAGAGGAAGAAACAAGTTCATCCCACCAAGAGATGCAGGTAGTTGAAGATTGAGGAAGCCATCCTATAAGATGTCTGAGTGGTTCAACTGTTCTAAGGGGAGCAAGTGAAGTTGTGTTAATTTGCGTTGGGCTGTGATAAAAACTGTATGTTGCTTGTGGTCAGCTGATGATGTTCAAAACATCTTTATTTTGGCTAGCTGTTGATGTGTTGGGCTGTGTTAGGCTATGATAAACTTGGAGTTGCTTGTGGTGTTGGAAATATGCCCTAGAGGCAATAATAAAATGGTTATTATTATATTTCCTTGTTCATGATAATCGTTTATTATCCATGCTATAATTGTATTGATTGGAAACTCAAATACATGTGTAGGTACATAGACAAACAATGTGTCCTTAGTAAGCCTCTAGTTAACTAGCTCGTTGATCAAAGATGGTGAAGGTTTCCTGGCCATGGACATGAGATGTCATTTGATAACGGGATCACATCATTAGGAGAATGATGTGATGGACAAGGCCCAAACTATAAACGTAGCAAATGATCGTGTCAGTTTATTGCTATAGTTTTCTGCATGTCAAGTATCTGTTCCTATGACCATGAGATCATGCAACTCACTGACACCGGAGGAATGCCTTGTGTGTATCAAACGTCACAACGTAACTGGGTGACTATAAAGATGCTCTACAGGTATCTCCGAGGGTGTCTGTTGAGTGGGCATGGATCAAGACTGGGATTTGTTACTCCGTGTGACGGAGAGGTATCTCAGGGCCCACTCGGTAATACAACATCACTATAAGCCTTGCAAGCAATGTGACTAAGGTGTTAGCCATGGGATCTTGTATTATGGAACGAGTAAAGAGACTTGCCGGTAACGAGATTGAACTAGGTATAGGGATACCGACGATCGAATCTCGGGCAAGTAACATACCGAAGAACAAAGGGAACAGCATACGGGATTAACTGAATCCTTGACATAGAGGTTCGACCGATATAGATCTTCGTAGAATATGTAGGAACCAATATGGGCATCCAGGTCCCGCTATTGGTTATTGACCGTAGAGGTGTCTCGGTCATGTCTACATAGTTCTCGAACCCGCAGGGTCTACACACTTAACGTTTGGTGACGATTAGTATAGTTGAGTTATTGTGTTGGTGACCGAAGGTTGTTCGGAGTCTCGAATAAGATCCCGGACATGACGAGGATCTCCGGAAGGGTCTGGAGGTAAAGATTGATATATGTGAGATAATAGTGTTTTGATCTCCGGAAGGGGTTCCGGATGTTTACCGAAGTGTTCGGGTGGAGCAACACTTTATATGAGCCAAAGGGGTAAAACCCATGAGGTATTGGAAAGTGCAAAAGGAAGTTTTGTTGCTGCCTTAAGCGGTACTACCGCTAGTAAGGCGGTACTACCGCATAAGCGGTACTACCGCTTGTGTGAAGCGGTACTACCGCTCAAGCGGTACTACCGCTCACGAGCGGTACTACCGCTTGTACGCGGTACTGCTGGAATCCGAGTTGGACTCTTTCCGTGCGGGCCAAACCGACCTTGTGCGGGCAAAACCGACCTTGTGGAGGTTTTCTCTCCAAGTTTAGACCCCAGGGCTCAACATATAAATAGAGGGGCAGGGCTAGCACACGGGACACATCAGGATTTCCCAAGCCATGTGCCGGCAACCCTAGCCCTCTAGTTCCTCTCGTCATAATCTCCGTAGTGCTTGGCGAAGCCCTGCAGAGATTGTTCCTCACCACCATCACCACGCCATCGTGCTGCCGGAACTCATCTACTACTTCACCATCGCTCGCTGGATCGAGGAGGTGAAGGCGTCATCAAGCCGTACGTGTGTTGAACGCGGAGGTGCCGTCTGTTCGGCACTAGTTCGTGATCGGATCGAGGGACGACTTGCGATTTGGATCGCGGAGATGTTCGACTACATCAACCGCGTTTCTTAACGCTTCCGCTTAGCGATCTACAAGGGTATGTAGATTCACTCTCCGTCTCGTAGATGCTCATCACCATGGATAGATCTTGCGTGTGCGTAGGAAATTTTTTATTTCCCATGCGACGTTCCCCAACAGTGGCATCTGAGCTAGGTCTATGCGTTGATGAGATCTCGAGTAGAACACAAAAGTGTTTTGTGGGCGTTGATATTCAGATTGCTTCCTCCCTTGGTCTTTTCTTGTTTCGGCGGTATTGTGGGATGAAGCGGCTCGGACCAACATTACTCGTACGCTTACGAGAGACCGGTTCCTTCAAAAGATGGCTAGCGGGTGTCTGTTTCTCCCACTTTAGTCGGATCGGATTTGACAAAAGCGGTCCTTGAGAAGGTTGAATAGCAATTTTTATATCACCGTTGTGGTTTTTGCGTAGGTAAGAATCGTTCTTGCTAGATACCCGTAGCAGCCACGTAAAACTTGCAACGACAATTAGAGGACGTCTAACTTGTTTTTGCAGGGTATGTTGTGATGTCGTATGGCCAATTACATGATGAGATATATGTGATGTATGAGATGATCATGTGTTGTATAGAATATCACGACTTGCATGTCGATGAGTATGGCAACTGGCAGGAGCCATAGAGTTGTCTTTAATTATTTTCGCCATTTTGCTTTACTTTATCGCTATGAGTTAGCAATAGTCGTGGAAGCAATAGTCGGCGAGACAACCTCATGGCGACACGTTGATGGAGATCAAGATGATGGAGATCATGGTGTCATGCCGGTGACGATGGAGATCATGCCGGTGCTTTGGAGATGGAGATCAAAAGCACAAGTTCATGGCCATATCATGTCACTTATGATTTGCATGTGATGTTAATCCTTTTATGCATCTTATTTTGCTTAGGACGACGGTAGCATTATAAGGTGATCCCTCACTTAAATTTCAAGATAAAATTGTGTTCTCCCCGAGTGTGCACCGTTGCGAAAGTTCGTCGTTTCGAGACACCACGTGATGATCGGGTGTGATAGACTCTACGTTCGCATACAACGGGTGCAAGCCAGTGTTGCACGTGTGGAACACTCGGGTTAAACTTGACGTTCCTAGCATGTATAGACATGGCCTCAGAACACAAGAGACTGAAAGGTCGAACATGAGTCATATAGTAGATATGATCAACATGAAGATGTTCACCATTGAAACCACCTCAACTCACGTGATGATCGGACTTGAGTTGGTTGATTTGGATCAGGTGACACTCGAATGACCGGAGAGATGTCAATTTGAGTGGGAGTTTTTAAGTAATATGATAAACTAAACTCGTTATCTTGAACAATAGTCTAAGTTGTCTTTACAATATTTATGTTGTAGATCATGGCTCGCGCAGTAGCACCCCTAAATTTTAATGCGTTCCTAGAGAAAGCTAAGTTGAAAGATGATGGAAGTAACTTTGTGGACTGGGCCCGTAATCTAAGGATTATCCTTACGGCTTCCCAGAAGGCTTATGTCCTTGATGCTCCGCTTGGTGATCCACCCGCTCCAGTTGAGTCTCCAGACGTTGTGAACGCCTGGCAGGCTCGTTCTGATGATTACTCAATAGTTCAATGTGCAATGTTGTATGGCTTAGAACCGGGACTTCAAAGACGTTTTGAACGTCATGGAGCATATGATATGTTCCAGGAGTTGAAGTTTATCTTTCAGAAGAATGCCCGGATCGAGAGGTATGAGACCTCTGATAAGTTCTATGCTTGCAAGATGGAGGAGAACGGGTCTGTCAGTGATCACATACTTAGAATGTCTGGGTACTCCACCCGTCTGGCTGAATTGAGGATGCCCCTTCCGCCAAAGGCTATCACTGACAGAGTTCTTCAATCATTGCCACCTAGCTACATGAGCTTCGTGTTGTACGGGATGAACAAGTCAGTCGCCGAGCTGTTTGCGATGTTGAAAGTCGCTGAGTCTGAGATTCAGAAGGAGCATCTAGTGTTGATGGTCAATAAAACCACTAGTTTCTAGAAGAATTGCAAGGGTAAGAAGGGTAACTCCAAGAAGAGTGGCAAAGCAGTTGCCCCTCCCGTGAAGAAACCCAAGGTTGGACTCAAGCCTGAAACTGAGTGCTTTCATTGCAAGGGAACTGGTCACTGGAAGCGGAACTGCCCCAAGTATTTGGCTGACAAGAAGGCGGCCAACAACAAACAAGGTATATATGATATACATGTTATTGATGTGTACCTTTCCAACTCTCGTTGTAGTGCCTGGGTATTTGATACCGGTGCGGTTGCTCACATTTGCAACTCAAAACAGGAACTGCGGAATAGACGGAGGCTAGCAAAGGACGAAGTGACGATGCGCGTGGGAAATGGTTCCAAGGTTGATGTGATCGCCGTCGGCACGCTCGCTCTTCGATTACCATCGGGATTAGTGATGAACCTGAATAATTGTTATTTAGTGCCTGCGTTAAGCATGAACATTATATCTGGATCTTGTTTATTGCGAGACGGTTACTCATTTAAATCTGAGAATAATGGTTGTTCTATTTATATGAGTAATATCTTTTATGGTCATGCACCCGATGTGAGGGGTTTATTCTTATTGAATCTCGATAGTGATGATACACATGTTCATAACATTGATGCCAAAAGATGTAGAATTGATAATGATAATACCACTTTCTTGTGGCACTGCCGTTTAGGTCATATTGGCATAAAACGCATGAAGAAGCTCCATGCTGATGGACTTTTGGAGTCACTTGATTTTGAATCACTTGACACATGTGATCCTTGCCTCTTGGGCAAGATCACTAAGACGCCGTTCTCTGGTACAATGGAACGGGCAAGTTACTTGTTGGAAATCATACATACTGATGTGTGCGGTCCGATGAGCATTGAGGCGCGCGGTGGTTATCGTTACTTTGTCACCTTCACTGATGACTTAAGTAGATATGGGTATATTTACTTAATGAAACACAAGTCTGAAACGTTTGAAAAGTTCAAGCAATTTCAGAGTGAAGTTGAGAATCATCGTAACAAGAAGATTAAATTCCTACGATCTGATCGAGGAGGAGAATATCTGAGTTATGAGTTTGGCAATCACTTAAGACAGTGTGGAATTGTTTCACAATTGACACCGCCTGGAACACCACAGCGTAATGGTGTGTCCGAACGTCGTAATCGAACCTTATTGGATATGGTGCGATCTATGATGTCTCTTGCCGATGTGCCACTATCGTTTTGGGGTTATGCATTAGAGACAGCTGCATTCACTTTAAATAGGGCACCATCGAAATCCGTTGAGACGACGCCATATGAACTATGGTTTGGCAAAAAGCCAAAGATATCGTTTCTTAAAGTTTGGGGATGTGATGCTTATGTCAAAAAGCTTCAGCCTGAAAAGCTGGAACCCAAAGCGGAGAAATGCGTCTTCATAGGATACCCAAAAGAGACAGTTGGGTATACCTTCTATCTCAGATCCGAAGGCAAAGTGTTTGTCGCTAAAAACAGAACATTTCTTGAGAAATAGTTTCTCTCGAAAGAATTGAGTGGGAGGAAGATAGAACTTGATGAGGTTATTGAACCTTTACTTCAACCAGAGAGTAGCGCAGCGCAGAAAGATGTTTCTGTAGAGCCTACATCAGTTGAAGAGGAAGTTAATGATGATGATCATGAAGCTTCGGATCAAGTTGCTATTGAACCTCGTAGGTCGACAAGGACGCGTACTGCTCCTGAGTGGTATGGCAACCCTGTCTTAGAGGTCATGTTGTTGGACAACGATGAACCTACGAGCTATGGAGAAGCGATGGTGGGCCCGGATTCCGAGAAATGGTTAGAGGCCATTAAATCCGAGATGGGATCCATGTATGAAAACAAAGTATGGGCTTTGGAAGTATTACCTGAAGGGCGTAAGGCCATTCAGAACAAATGGATCTTTAAGAGGAAGACGGACGCGGACGGTAATGTCACCATCTATAAAGCTCGACTTGTGGCAAAGGGTTTTTCACAAGTTCAAGGAGTTGACTACGATGAGACCTTCTCACCCGTAGCGATGCTTAAGTCTGTCAGAATCATGTTAGCAATAGCTGCCTTTTTCGATTATGAAATTTGGCAGATGGATGTCAAAACAGCGTTCCTTAACGGTTTCCTTAAGGAAGAGTTGTATATGATACAACCAGAAGGTTTTGTCGATCCAGAGAATGCTGACAAAGTTTGCAAACTCCAGCGATCCATTTATGGACTGGTGCAAGCATCTCGGAGTTGGAATCTTTGCTTTGATGAGGTGATCAAAGCGTTCGGGTTTATACAAGTTTACGGAGAAACTTGTATTTACAAGAAATTGAGTGGGAGCTCTATAGCGTTTCTAATATTATATGTGGATGACATATTGATGATTGGAAACAATATAGAAATGTTGGAAAGCGTGAACAAATATTTGAACAAGAGTTTTTCAATGAAGGACCTAGGAGAAGCTGCTTTCATATTAGGCATCAAGATCTATAGAGATAGATCGAGACGCTTAATAGGACTTTCACAGAGCACATACCTTGACAAAGTTTTGAAGAAGTTCAAAATGGATCAGTCCAAGAAGGGGTTCTTGCCTGTATTGCAAGGTGTGAAGTTGAGTAAGACTCAATGCCTAGTGACTGCAGAAGATAGAGAAAAGATGAGTGTCGTCCCCCATGCTTCAGCCATAGGCTCTATCATGTATGCAATGCTGTGCACAAGACCCGATGTCAGCCTTGCCATAAGTATGTCCGGAAGGTTTCAAAGTAATCCAGGAATGGAACACTAGACGGCGGTCAAGAATATCCTAAAGTACCTGAAAAGGACTAAGGACATGTTTCTCGTTTATGGAGGTGATCAAGAGCTCGTCGTAAAGGGTTACGTCGAAGCAAGCTTTGACACTGATCCGGATGACTCCAAGTCGCAAAACGGATACGTATTTATTCTCAATGGGGGAGCGGTTAGCTGGTGCAGTTCCAAGCAAAGCGTAGTAGCTGATTCTACATGCGAAGCGGAGTACATCGCTGCCTCGGAGGCGGCGAAGGAAGGTGTCTGGATGAAGGAGTTCATGACAGATCTTGGAGTAGTGCCTAGTGCACTAAACCCAATGACTCTGTTCTGTGACAACACTGGTGCCATTGCTCTAGCCAAGGAACCCAGGTTTCACAAGAGGACCAGACACATAAAGCGACGTTTCAATTCCATCCGCGATTACATCAAGGAGGACGACATAAATATTTGCAAAGTGCACACGGATCTGAATGTTGCTGATCTGATGACTAAACCTCTTCCAAGAGCTAAACATGATCAACACCAGAACTGTATGGGTGTTAGATTCATTACAATGTAAATCACATAGTGATGTGAGCTAGATTATTGACTCTAGTGCAAGTGGGAGACTGTTGGAAATATGCCCTAGAGGCAATAATAAAATGGTTATTATTATATTTCCTTGTTCTTGATAATCGTTTATTATCCATGCTATAATTGTATTGATTGGAAACTCAAATACATGTGTGGGTACTTAGACAAACAATGTGTCCTTAGTAAGCCTCTAGTTAACTAGCTCGTTGATCAAAGATGGTGAAGATTTCCTGGCCATGGACATGAGATGTCATTTGATAACGGGATCACATCATTAGGAGAATGATGTGATGGACAAGGCCCAAACTATAAACGTAGCAAATGATCGTGTCAGTTTATTGCTATAGTTTTCTGCATGTCAAGTATCTGTTCCTATGACCATGAGATCATGCAACTCACTGACACCGGAGGAATGCCTTGTGTGTATCAAACATCACAACGTAACTGGGTGACTATAAAGATGCTATACAGGTATCTCCGAGGGTGTCTGTTGAGTGGGCATGGATCAAGACTGGGATTTGTTACTCCGTGTGATGGAGAGGCATCTCAGGGCCCACTGGGTAATACAACATCACTATAAGCCTTGCAAGCAATGTGACTAAGGTGTTAGCCACGGGATCTTGTATTACGGAACGAGTAAAGAGACTTGCCGGTAACGAGATTGAACTAGGTATAGGGATACCGACGATCGAATCTCGGGCAAGTAACATACCGAAGAACAAAGGGAACAGCATACGGGATTAACTGAATCCTTGACATAGAGGTTCGACCGATATAGATCTTCGTAGAATATGTAGGAACCAATATGGGCATCCAGGTCCCGCTATTGGTTATTGACCGTAGAGGTGTCTCGGTCATGTCTACATAGTTCTCGAACCCGCAGGGTCTACACACTTAACGTTTGGTGACGATTAGTATAGTTGAGTTATTGTGTTGGTGACCGAAGGTTGTTCGGAGTCTCGGATAAGATCCCGGACATGACGAGGATCTCCGGAAGAGTCCAGAGGTAAAGATTGGTATATGTGTGATAATAGTGTTTTGATCTCCGGAAGGGGTTCCAGATGTTTACCGAAGTGTTCGGGTGCAGCAACACTTTATATAGGCCAAAGGGGTAAAACCCACGAGGTATTGGAAAGTGCAAAAGGAAGTTTTGCCGCTGCCTTAAGCGGTACTACCGCTGGTAAGGCAGTACTACCGCTTGTGTGAAGCGGTACTACCGCTCAAGCGGTACTACCGCTCACGAGCGGTACTACTGCTTGTACGCGGTACTGCTGGAATCCGAGTTGAACTCTTTCCGTGCGGGCCAAACCGACCTTGTGCGGGCAAAACCGACCTTGTGGAGGTTTTCTCTCCAAGTTTAGACCCCAGGGTTCAACATATAAATAGAGGGGCAGGGCTAGCACACGGGACACATCATGATTTCCCAAGCCGTGTGCCGGCAACCCTAGCCCTCTAGTTCCTCCCGTCATAATCTTGTAGTGCTTGGCGAAGCCCTGCAGAGATTATTCCTCACCACCATCACCACGCCATCGTGCTGCCGGAACTCATCTACTACTTCACCATCGCTCGCTGGATCGAGGAGGTGAAGGTGTCATCAAGCCGTACGTGTGTTGAACGCGGAGGTGCCGTCTGTTCGGCACTAGTTCGTGATCGGTTCGAGGGACGACTTGCGATTTGGATCGCGGAGATGTTCGACTACATCAACCGCGTTTCTTAACGCTTCCACTTAGAGATCTACAAGGGTATGTAGATTCACTCTCCCTCTCGTAGATGCTCATCACCATGGATAGATCTTGCGTGTGCGTAGGAAAATTTTTGTTTCCCATGCGACATTCCCCAACATGTGGTTATCTAATGATGTTGATGGTAACTTTGGTTGTGCTTAGCTGTTGATGTTGATGGTAACTTTGGTTGTGATGAGACCTTTGATCTAAGGTACCTAGTGGACTTGATGTTGATGGTAACTTTGATGCTTCTGCCTTGCTAGTAAGTGTGGCTCCTATTTTCTTATTGTTTGCTAATAAGTGTCATGAAAGAGGCTACTATTGTGATGAATGATACCATAATAATAGGGTCTAGGGTCCCTCGACATCGACGGTGTCGAAGATACCCTAATAATAGGCCTAGGGTCCCTCGACATCGACGGTGTTGAAGATACCATAATAATAGGGTCTAGGGTTCATCACCTAATTTCATCACATAACACTACTGAGCACAATCACCTAATTTCATCACACACAATTCATAACATAACACTACTGAGCTAATTTCAGCACACAGAATTCATCACATAACACTACTGAGCTAATTTCAGCACACACAATTCATCACATAACACTACTGAGCTAATTCCATCACACACAATTCATCACATAACACTAGAAACTGACCTTAATTAAAGGATTCAACAAACAACATACAAGCCATGGTTCAAAGCTACAAAAGTAACCCATGATGAGATTCAAATTTCACACATTGCAAGCCATAGTTCAAAGCTTGTAAATAAAGACAATGGCCCACATGGTCATATCACATCACAATTTATTCTTCATCGCAAATACACTTGATCTCCTTCAGCTTCCTCTTGTTATTTTCACCTGCTTTCTTCAGGTCAGCAATGCAACACTCCATAGTACTCGTCTCAATGCTCCACTTCTCCTTGTCTTTCATCAGCTCAGCAATGCAACCATCCATCTTCTCCTTCTCTTTCTTCAGGTCAGCCCAGCAAAACTTCAGAGTCCTGTTATCAGTGCTCATCTTTTCCTTCTCTTTAAGATGATTGTGCTTCATATTTCTAATGCAATTGGCTTGAGCTACTTGAATGAACTTCACCTGGTCAACAACATCCTTCAGTTTAGTGATCTCAGCATCCTTTGCAACAAGTTGTTCATTCATGTTTGCCATGCTGCTGTCCACACTGGTTTTGTTCTCAACATCATTCTGGTGATCTGGCTCTGGAAGGTTATCCTGTGAATTAAGGAGGTTGTTCACATCTTCCACAAGCTTCTCATAATTCTCCTGCAACTTATTTCTCTCTTCTGTGAGATTGTGGACAGTAGATGAATGATTCAGGCATGCCATCCTATTATCATGCTTGCTTTGCTCATACATAAGCCACAGTTTGTGAAGAGCATTCTGCAACTACTCTGGCCACTCCTCATCTACCAACTGAACTATACCACAACTGCTTGCTTGCTGCAAAACAAACACTATAAACTTATCTTACCATTTTTTCAATTCAGTTCAACTCAGTATAATTACTAGCTCTGGCCACTTAATTTCAGTGATGAGCAAAACCTTGTTTTAAATTCAACATTGCCATTTAATGTACCTTGAAATAGTACATAAATTTATACTATATATTTCTATCTCTGGCCACTTATTTTAAATTCAATTAAATTCAGTACTGAAATTGAAGCTGATTTCATATAGGAAAATTTTACTACCAAATTATACTATTGTTAGTGCATCTAGTGACCCTTAGTGATTTTGGTGTATTGAAGACTTATAGGTTAAGAGACTAATGTGTTTGTAAGTGTACACAGGCTCTATAAGGCGCTGAGGAGTTGGATACATTCGGAGATTATCGACCCCTAAAAATGTATGTCTTCAACTGAAGACTTTGGTGAAGACTTTGCTGAAGACTTTGGTATTCCCTGAAGACTTTGAAAAAGAAGAAGTTGGTGTGACCTTGAAGATATGAACGAGGACTATGAAGCATGAATACTTTTGTTTTCGTAGTTTCATTTCCTTTCTTTGAGTCATAGGAAATACCGTACTGTTAAAGGGGGCCGAGGTAATACTAAGGAAAATTTCCAACTGATGCTCAACTCAAAAGCCTCAACCTATCCAATCCTTCGAGTGAAGCCTATGGAAATCTCTTGCAGTTCAGTCAAGTTCTTCAGTGACAGAGACGACGATCTTCTGGTCTCTGAGGAAATTGGTCTGACTGAGAAGTTAGGATTTCGCTAGTGCGAATTGCCTACAAGTGAGGAACATGATAAGCCTAAGGACTTTCATAGTTCGAAATTCCGACAGTTGCTGTGCTAAGTGCCAGCTGTCCCCAATCATCCTATCGAGATAACTGTCATATCATTGGGGGCATTTATGTCTTATCATGTCGGGTTGCACCCTGGCTATAAATAGCCGCCCCCCACAACCACTAGCTGGTTGGCTGCTCCGAGAGAGAATTGACACTTGTCATTTGAGAGCATCCCATTCCTCGAGGACTTTGAGAGAAAATCATTAGTGAGGAAAAACCCCAAACCAAACCACCAAACCCAAAGTGATTGAGCATCACTGAAGAAATTGTTCCTGTGTGGAACCGACGCTTGTTACCTTTGAAGACTGTGTATCTTCCAGACGGTTAGGCGTCATGGTCTAGTGCATCCTGCAGTCAATTGGGGATCACGAAGTGACCTTGGTCTAGAGCATCCAGCAGTCAATTGTGGATCGCCGGGTGACCAGTTTGTGAGGGTTTTAGAAGTCTACCCTGAAGACTTACCACGAGTGTTGGGCGAGGTCTGTGTGACCTTAGCTCAAGGAGAATACGGTAAGGACTATGTGTCTTGGGACTGTGTGTCCTCTGGTTTAAATACCAGGCCGCTCCAAACCAGACGTACGACTGTCACAGCAGTTGGAACTGGGTCATCAAATCATTGTCTTCAACGAGCTACCTGGTTCTATTTCCTCAACCCTTCCATTTCCTTGTATACTTGTTGATGAAATTGATCGTTACTGTTTGAAGAATTTGACTGAAGACTTTCTCAATTTCCTCACCTCAAATTCCTCAAGCTACCTTGTTCATCACCTGCTTATCATGTATCACGCTACCCGTAATCTGTGGATGCTTTATTTCATCACGATGACCATGCTACTGCTATGTTTCGTGTGCACCTGAGTACTTATTCCGCTGCAAGTTATTCATCACATTTCAAATTCCTCAAGTTGAAATTCCTTAGTGATGAATTTGTAAAAATAGCCTATTCACCCCCCCTCTAGTCGATATAACGCACTTTCAATTGATATCAGAGCGAGGTACTCCCTTGTTCTGTGTGATTTTGGTTTAACCACCTGGAGTTCTAGTTATGTCGACTGCAGGTATGATCAAGGTTTCCGCAGGCTGTCCGACCTTCGATGGGACGGACTACCCCTACTGGAAGAACAAGATGCGCATGCATCTTGAGGCTATTGACAACGATCTCTGGTATGTTGTGGAAAATTGTGTTCCCCGCACATCTCCGACTATTACTGCTGCTGATGCGAAGAAATTCAAGCAACTCGATTCTGAAGCGAAGAATATCATCTGTGGCCATCTGAGCAAAGGTCAGTATGGCAGAGTGAGTGCTTTGGAGACTGCTAAGCTTATCTGGGATAGGCTGTCCAAAGTCACTGAAGGTGTTTCCACTCAACGTGACTCCCGTGTTGATGTTCTTCGCAATCTCTTCAATCGCTTCAAAAGACTCGACAATGAAAATGTTCAGCAAACTTTTGATCGCCTCACTGATATCTCCAACGAGCTTCAAGCACTGGGTGCCACGGATATCACGGACCATGAGGTGGTGAAGAAACTGCTAAGATCTCTTGATTCCTCATTCGATACTCTGGCCTTGATGATTCAAGAACGTGGAGACTACAAGTCACTTGATCCTACTGATATACTTGAGAGACTCAACACTCATGAATTCCAACAAGCTGAGAAGAGAGACCTCTATGGACCAAGCCATGGAAGATCTCGTGCTCTGAAAGCAAAAGCAATTTCCTCATCCGAAGACGAAGATTCTGATAGCAGCCTGGGTGATCCTGAAGAACTGAGTCAGGAGCTGGCAATGCTTGTGAGGAAATTCCAGAAGTTCTCAAGGAGAGGCCAATTTGGCAAGTCATCAAAAAGTGGTTTGAGGAAATCAGATTCCTCAAGCGACTACAAGAAGAGAACTTGTCACAAATGCAAGAAGTCTGGTCACTTTATCTCTGACTGTCCTCTCTAGAAAAAAGAATCAAAGAAGAAGAAATACAAGGACTACAGTTCTGATGACTCGAAGAAAAAGAAGAAATCTTCAAAGTCCTCAACTTCAAAGTCTTCATCTGCAAAGTCCTCATCGCACAAGAAGAAAGGTTCCAGAAAGGCTCGGGCTTTCATTGGCAAGGAAATGGATTCTGAAAAAGAATCTGAAGAATATGAAGAAGAGGAAGAATCTGAGGAAGAGTCTGACTCTGGTGTTGCTAGCCTCGCTCTCGCCACTGCTTTCGTCAGCAAGTCCATCTTCAACGATGAAGAAAATGATCACTCCAACGACTCTGACGTCAGAAACGATGAATATGCTCCCACTTACTGCTTCATGGCAAAAGGTTCCAAGGTACACAAGCATCACTCTTCTTCTGAATCAAGTGAAGATGAATCTGATGAATATGTGAAACCTAGCTATGCCAAACTTGCTAAAATTTCCACTAAGCAACAAAGTGCACTTGAAAAGCTTCAAAACTTGCTAGACAAAAGCGATGATCTGTTGAATGAGGAAGTAGATCGGACTCAAACTCTGTCTGATGATCTCAAAAGTCTTCAGACAAACTATGATAACCTTCAGAGTCATCATAATGCTCTCTTAGTTGACCATGAGAAGCTCTCTTATGAATTTCTTCAAAGAAAGCAAGATCTTGAGAAACTAAGAGTGGCTCATGAGGATCTCCTAAGGGAAAACGATTCCTTACTGGCTCAACAGATCAGTACCGCTCAGGAAGAATTTGTTCCACCATGTATGAAATGCATCGAACGTGAAACTGCTAATTCTTCACCTGAATGTTCAAATGCTTCCATTGCTGCAAATTCTTCAACTATCCCCGTGGTCACAAATTCCTCATCTGAGGATACCACAAGTATCACTGACGAAAATGCAGGGTTGAGGGAATTGTATGTGACAGGGATGTACAAAAGTCTCAAAGGGCATCAAACCCTTTGCGATGTGCTCAAAAAGCAGATTCTGAACAAGAACCCTAGGAAAGAGGGTATTGCATTTGAGAGGAAACTCAATGCCGATGGATCCTACTGGACACTTGAGTAGTACCCCAAAACATCATGGGCTGCTGCAAAAGGACCTCCTGTGGATCCATCCACTTTATCTGGCTTTACTTGTGAAACTTCATATTCCTCTGATGAGTCACTTGACTCCAACTACAAATTCTTCAAAAATCAGAAAGGTGAAGTATTTGCCAGATTTGTTGGAACTAACTGCAGGAACGGTTCACCTATGAGGAAAATCTGGGTTCCTAAGAGCTGCTTGGAAAATCTTCAAGTGAATGTCCTCACGACACCACCCATGAAGAAAAGGAACCCCAGATCAAATTCCTCATATGGACCAAAGTCTTCACTTGGACCAAATTCCTCGAATGGTCAAAAGTATCATTCTCGGGCTAATGCATCTGTTTTGCAGGAAAAATCTAAGAGTTCTGAATATGTGCATTATTCTTCAAATCATTATGTTCATAAGTCCTCGAAGAATTTCTCTGCGTATTCATATGAGTACTCTAACCCTAGTCCTGTGAAACGAAGTGCACTAGCTTCAATGCCTCCCTTCTCATATGGAGCTCGCAGAATGATGAACTCTTTGACACCCCTCCAGATGTGGGTGGTGAAGAAATTGAACTAACTTCTTATGCAGGGTCAGGTCTCCAGATGAACTTGAACGTCTGATGAATTTGCTGGAGACCTGAGGAAATGCTTGAAAGGACGCAGGCTAATCATGCAGAAATGAGTTCCTCATTTCTCACGTCCTCACACTGCTTTACTTACTATGTTGTGTGATGAAATTCTGCCTGATGAATTTGATGTCATATTCTTCACTCTGAAGCATATGAGTTCGTAAGTTGTACTAATTCATCTGCAGGATGAAACTACAAAAACTACTGAGTGGGTCCTCGATAGTGGATGCACCAACCACATGACTGGTGACAAGAGTCTATTGATGAATATGCCACTTGCCCCATCTCATCTGAAGCATATCACCTACGCTGACAATGGAAAAAGCAAGGTATTGGGTCTAGGTAAGGTTGCAATCTCCAAGGACCGACACATGGACAAGGTGATGCTTGTCGAATCCCTCGGGTTGAACCTTATGTCTGTCTCAATGCTTTGTGATCTTGATATGGTTGTCGTCTTTGGAAAATATCGTTGTGTTGTCATCATGGAATCTGACCATTCCAAAATCTTCGAAGGCTTTAGGAGAGGAGACTTGTATATTGTTGATTTCTCTACAGGTCCTCAGCCTGCCACGTGCCTACTTGCAAAGTCCTCAGAAGGCTAGCTGTGGCATCGACGACTTGGACATGCTGGTATGAGGAACTTGCACATGCTCGTGAAGAAAAAGCATGTCATTGGCATCGAAGGTGTCAAATTCCTCATGGATCACCTCTGTGGTGCTTGTGAGTCTGGGAAGATGACCAGATCCAAGCATCCCTCGAAGACAATCATGACCACGACTCGACCTTTTGATTTGCTTCACATGGACCTCTTTGGCCCCACTCAATATTCCACACTAACAAATGCTTCAAGATGTCTTCAGACGATTTGCTTCAAGGGCCTCAACAAACTTCGGCGTCAAGATCAAGCATATGAGGAGTGATAACGAGACTGAGTTCAAGAACACCAATCTTGATGAATATCTTGATGAACTTGGTATTACTCATGAGCTATCTGCCCCATATACTCCTCAGCAGAACGGCATCGTGGAGCGTAAGAATAGGACTCTTGTTGAGATGGCTCGCACCATGCTTGATGAATACAAGACTCCTCATCGGTTCTGGCCTGAGGCAATTGATACAGCATGCCACATCATCAACAGGGTATATCTTCACAAGTTCCTCAAAAAGACATGATATGAACTCTTGACCAGCAAGAAACCCAATGTAAGTTATCTCAAATTCTTCGGTGCCAAATGCTGGATAAGAGATCCTCACCACAGTTCTAAATTTGGACCGAAAGCACATGAAGGTTTTATGCTTGGTTACGGAAAGGACTCGCACACCTACAGAGTCTTCAACACCTACCATCACAAGGTTGTTGAAACTGTAGATGTGCGGTTCGATGAAACTAACGGTTCGCAAAGAGAGCACCTGCCTTCTGTGCTAGATGAAAAGTCTCCTGAGGAATCCATTAAGTTGAAGACTACTGAGGATGTAGTACCCACTGAAGAAAATCCTCAACCAACTGAGGAAGCCATTCCAATCAATGAAGACATTAATGCTGATACACCTGAAGAAAATGGTGCTGAAGAAAATCCTCAGCCACGTCAACCTGCTCATCCAAGAGTTGCAAATGAAGTGCAGATTGACAAAATCATCGACAACATCAATGCACCAGGTCCTCTCACTCGCTCAAGAGCTTCACATCTAACTAACTTTTGTGGGCATTTTGCTTTTGTCTCTATGATAGAGCCCACCAAAGTTGATGAAGCTTTCAAGGAGCTTGATTGGATTCAAGCTCCTTGAAAGCTTCATCAACTTTGGTGGGCTCTATCATAGAGACAAAAGCAAAATGCCCACAAAAGTTAGTTAGATGTAAAGCTCTTGAGTGATTCAAGCTATGCAAGAGGAATTGCATCACTTCAAGCTCAACAACATGTGGGAACTTGTCAAGCGGCCAGATCCTCGCAAGCATAACATCATAGGTACCAAGTGGATCTACCTCAACAAACAAGATGAAAACGGCCTTGTGGTAAGGAATAAGGCTCGTCTTGTAGCTCAAGGCTACACACAGGTTGAAGGAATTGACTTTGATGAAACTTTTGCACCTACTGCTAGACTTGAAGCTATTCGCATATTGCTTGCTTATGCTAACCATCATGATATCACTTTATATCAAATGGATGTGAAAAGTGCATTCCTCAATGGTAAGCTTGATGAAGAAGTATATGTTGCTCAACCCCCAGGTTTTGAAGATCCTAAGCATCCTGACAAAGTCTTTAGACTCAACAAGGCCCTCTATGGCCTCAAGCAGGCCCCTCGGGCGTGGTATGACACTCTGAAGGAATTCCTCATGAAGAAAGGCTTCAAACCCGGTTCACTCGACCCAACTCTTTTCACCAAATCCTATGACAATGAACTGTTCATATGCCAAATATATGTCGACGATATTATCTTTTGCTGTAGTGACAAACGTTACAGTGATGAATTTGCCTATATGATGAGTGAAGAATATCAAATGTCTATGATGGGAGAGTTGAAATTCTTCTTAGGTCCTCAAATTCGTCAGCAAGACAATGGCATTCATCTCACAATAGAAATACCTCAAGGATGTGCTGAGGAAATTCAACATGCACGAATGCAAAGGCGTCAAAACTCCAATGCCTTCAAAAGGCCACCTCTGCACTGACAAAAATGGTAAAGATTTCGATCAGAAGGTATACCGCTTCATGATTGACTCTTTATTGTATCTATGTGCATCTAGGACTGATATTATGCTAAGTGTTTGCATGTGTGCCCGATTCCAGGCAACACCGAAGGAATCACACCATAAGGCTGTGAAACATATTCTTCGATACTTAGCTCACACACCAACGCTTGGATTATGGTATCCCAAGGGCTCAAATCTTCACCTCATCGGATACTCAGATGGTGACTATGCTGGAGATCATGTGGATCGCAAGTCAACCTCAGGCACATGTCATTTCCTCGGACGATCCTTAGTCTATTGGTCTTCGAAGAAGCAGTACTGCGTGTCACTTTCTACTGCTGAAGCTGAGTACATTGCTGCTGGCTCATGCTGTGCTCAGCTGCTGTGGATGAAGCAAACCCTCAAGGACTATGGCATCAAGGTGAAGAATGTGCCTCTCTACTGTGACAATGAGAGCGCTATCAAGATTGCTTATAACCCAGTTCAGCACTCCAAGACCAAGCACATCCAGATTCGTCATCATTTTCTTCGAGATCATGTACTCAAGGGCGACATCTCCATCGACCACATCCCCACTGAAGAACAACTGGCCGATATCTTCACTAAGCCCTTGGATGAAAAGAGATTTTGCAAGTTGCGGTGTGAGCTAAATATCTTAGAATCTTCGAATGTTCTTTGAAAGGACAAACATCCTAACACTTATGCAAAATTGATGACTTTGATGTGCAACACACGAATAACGTTTTTCATCAATCAATGAAGAATAACTCTCTAAGTGTGAAGAAATTAACGAAGAATTTGATTCTCAGAACCCTACGACAATTGTATGCGGTGTCAGAAATCATCATTCTTATACGATGGGTCACGCCACCATCAATAGTTGAAATTCTTCAGAGTTGAGTTTTTCATCATTTTGCAAATTCTTCAAATTTTCAAATTCCTCAAATTTGCAAATTCCTCAACTTTTTCAAATTCTTCAAACTATGAAACTGATGTTCTTCATTGACTATATATATATATATATATATATATATATTTGAGTTTTCAATGTCCTCAACAGCATTCACTTATTGCTGATTCTTCAAGTTGTTTTTCATGTAAGTGAATGTGATCGGACCCGTTCCCCCTCTATGCTAAACTCAACCCAGTCTGTTCACAAATTCTTCATATGTGTTCTACTTTGAAACTCGTTCAAAGTCTTTACTGTATCCTTGACAGCTGAAGAATTTGCGAACGGAAACCTTAAAATTTCTACTATCAATTTTTTCGGCGCTTCCCGCTCAAATCATTCCGATTCCCACGACTGGATAAGCCACGATCCCCCACTATCTCCACTACTCAGAACGTGGGTGACACATGTCGCATGGAGAGTAAGGGTCAGGGGCAATCTGATCCAAAATCTTCGGGCCGATTCGTTTTTACTGCCACTATAAATACCCCCCTCCCCTTCACTGTGCTCGAGTTACTCCTCACTTCCATCTCTCCCGAGCTCAAACCTAGCGCCACCGCTAAAATCATCGCCACCGAAGAGGAAGAGCTTCACTGCCTCGACCTCGCCGTCGCCGTACTCGCATCGGCCACGGAAGTCTTCACCCCGCCGCCGCTGTAGCTGTCTCCCTCTGCCAAGCTAGGGCGTGGGAGATCTGGACGGATGAACTTCCCAGATTTCATCTCTCTGTTCGTCGTGTTCTTCATCAGGGTAAATAAAATCTAATTTTACTTCCCTTGTTTGATCTTCAAGTCTTCCACAAAATCCTCAAAAGTGTTTATTCTTCAAGAATCATCTTCTCAAGCACCTCATATGTTTCAATCCCTTGATGTTTTTCTCTAAGTTATGATTTTCTTCAAGTTTCCTCAATTGTGTGGATCTACATATTCGCACAACTCTGGAACCTAAGACAAAGAAAACTTAGTGAAATTCCTCAAGACATATATGGTCAAAATCCTCAACTTGATGTATTTTGCAAAATTTCTGAGAACGCATATGACCTCTTCAAATTCCTCGCACCTATACTCTGTTCATAGCTACAAAATGTCTGCTGATGAATCACCAGGTTCTCATCAACTTAACTCATTTGCAACGTTTCTTGAGGAAAAACTGTATACATCTTCAGAATCATCAAGAGTTCAAAGTCATCAAGTGAAGAAAATGGCAGATGGTAAAAGACCTCAGAAGGGTGGAAAGAAGGCTGAACAGAACACTGCCTTTGAGATACCTGAGGATTTGTATGCTGGTTACTGTACTCCAGATGAGGCCATTCATGGCAAAGAAACAAAAGAGCAGAGGAAAATCAGAATTCAGAGAATTGAACGGGGGTGGGCAAAGGAGTGGAGAGACTATCGCTATGTCACTCCCAAGTACATGAAGAAATTCACCCTCAAACCTCCTTGCAAAAAGGCTCCTCCTATTGATGACCAAGAAGTCGATCCCACTAGTGTTGCTCGTGGTGAAGACTTTCCAGCTGAATGGGCAAACCATCAACAAAAAGTTTAGAGAACTGCCAAAGATGTAGTGAAGAAATTCAATGAAGATTCTGCTGCTGCTGCTGCCTCTGCCGGAGCCACTGAGAGTGTTCTGAAGCAACCACTTGTGAAGAAATCTGCTATGAAATCAAAATCTTCAACTTCAAAGTCATCACAGCAAAATCCTCAAGCAAAATCTTCAAATGCCACTACAATGCCTTCAGTAGCTACACAATCATCAGCTGCTGCTGCAAAGTCCTCAACACCTGTAACTCTTTCAACATGTCAGAGGACTACTGGCTTATCAATTGCTTCGGGGGGCTCTGCAAGTTCTTCAGCCCAAGAACAGTCTTCAACAAGTCCTACTTTGATGAAGATAAAGAGTACTGCTGGACGAGGTCAGAGACCAAGTCCTCACAAAAGCCAAGTTGCTGTCAATGTACCCTCAGGGTCTGAGGATGATGATGATGCTACTAATGAAGAATTGGAAGAAATCATCAGAAACAGTCAGCAAAAGGCTGCAATTGCAAAGGGCAGCTCTGTTCCTCTTATGCTGGATCCTAAGGTGATCCTCAATTTCATCGACATATGGCATGAGGATCCCAGCACTCCACTTTCCTCACTAAAGTTACCTCTTGGCGTGGACCATGTCCTCACACACTTCACAGCTGAGGAAAAATGGAAGAGAGATCAAGCTCAGAGAGCTAAGAGGAGCAGGGCTAGAAAAGAAAAATTCCTGAAGGACAATGTGATGAACTTGACTCCCACTCAACTCATCACAGTTCAGTCTGAGATTCACTGCCTGACTGATGAACAAGCAAAATATGATGCTGAAT
The DNA here is from genome assembly GCA_039707655.1 of Elymus sibiricus. NCBI lineage: Eukaryota > Viridiplantae > Streptophyta > Magnoliopsida > Poales > Poaceae > Elymus > Elymus sibiricus. The sequence goes on along the minus strand of CM077668.1, from coordinate 89,824,367 downwards.
GGAAGGGCACAAAAGTGAGATTTGCCAGGGCAGCCCAAGCTGCAGTTAAAGATCACAACACAAGGGTTGCAGCTCAATTGCAACAAAAAATTCCTCAGGCTGAAGAAACTGCTCAGCATGTTGATGAAACTGCATGAGCTACTGAAGAAGCTCAAACTGCTGAAGAACCTGTCAGGGCAACCACCATTGTTGCGCCTGAAGAAATTGCCAGGCCAGCTGATACCTTTGCTGCGCCTGATGCACTTGAGACTGCTAGGACGACTGCATCAGTCGTGCCTGAAGAAAATGCTCCGCCTTCACCCTCTGCAAAGTCCTGAAGGGTGAAGAACATCAACCTTCCTTCTGCATCAGAAGCGAAGAAAACAAAGGCTGCGGAGAAGAAAGCTGCACAGAAAAGAAAAGCATCAACTTCAGATTCCTCAGCGGTGAAGAAATTGAAGACACTGTCAAGTTCTTCAACCGAACTCATTGATGCAACCCCAATCTCCTCTGTACCTGGCTATGAAATAGTTCCATTTGGTGTTGAGCAGATTGTTGAAGAAATTGAAGTGGAAGCAAATGCTTCAACCCCACTGGTATCATCGCCCCTGCCTCAGTTGACTGCTGAAGAGGCCGGCGTTGAAGAAATGGAAGAGGACGTGGACATTGGCAACACAACTCCTCTAATCAATGATGAATATTGGGAAGCTACACACCCAAATTCTCCAATGACCACACCAATTACTCAAATTTCTCAGTCTCCAGCCCAGACTGAAGAAATTCATACTGAAGATATTCCAGCTACATTAGCTAAAGAAATTGCTGCTCAAACCACAAATGAGGAAACTTCTATTCAAATTCCTCAATCTGAAGAAGTTCCTCCTATGATTAAGGACATTGTGGGCCGCTTCAAGCCAAATCTTCAGCCGAAGCCAAAGTTGCCCCTCAAAGGCTCAAAGCGCCCCAAATTCATCAAAACCAATTTCTTCAACGAGCACATTTTCTTCAATGGACCAAATCCGCATGACTCTGCACGGGCCGGTCGCACCAGATTCTGGACACCCGCACATGTGAATTATTATGCATCAGTGCTATTTGACAAGGAGAAAGTCTTCGAGCATCGACAAATTCCTCATGCGGACATGGAAACTATCCCATGCTTCACACCCGTGCTCGTAGTCCTTCATGATGCGGGAATTCTTCCATTCTGTGTGGACATATGTGATTGGAATGAAGAGCTAATTCTTCAATTCTATGCCACCTTGCACATCACAGGTGATGCCTCTGACATCAACTCTTGGGTCTTGGACTGGATGACTGGATCTACTCACTACACTACTCCAGCCTCTGAAATGCTTCGTTCAGTCCCAATACCAATTCCCTCAGAAGGAGCAAGATGCCTGTTTGATGAACCTGCTCTGCCCGATCACATGATGCAAGTGCTAATGAAGCCATTGGCTCAGGGCCAACCTCAACGGACTTCCTTCCTTGTGAAGGATTTCTCTATGTGCCCAGGACAGTTTACCGCATTCTGACCAAAACCCTCAGTCCTCAGAAGGGTCACAACTCTGAAGAAGAAGAAGAAGTGGAGGGAATCATGAAGAACATGCTATTCAACATCATTCGTGGGATTCCCATCAACTTTCATGATTTCTTCTTGAGGACTTTGGCCAATGCTGCTTCAGCCCCATTTGATTTGAAGCCTTACGCTCCATGGATCATGAAATTCATCAGATCAAGGTCTTCACTTCCATTCAAGGCTGACTTTCAGAATTACTTCAGCTTTCTGCCTCCAATTGAAGTCCTCAAGAGCTCATTTTCTTCAGTTGCGGGTAAAGGCAAGGCTGTCATTGATGAAGGTACTCGTCCATTGGATGGTCAGTTTCGCAAAGCTGCATCTTATTCTACCAATGATGACACTGCTACCCAAGATTCTGCTGCAAAAGCCTCAACGCAAAATCATCAAGAAACTGCCCCTCGTGTGATGACTGATCGAGAGCTTCTTCTAAGTCTTCATCAAAAGATTGATCGTAATCACAAGTGGGTAAAGCGTCAGTTTGGTTCACTCCTTCGAGACATGACTGTCACGCACAACTCTATGAGGAAGAACCACTATTATCTTCATGAAGTCTTTGACCGCACATGGGCCATCCTGTCTCACCTCAAGACTCCTGAAGAACTCAAGGAGATGGAATTTCAGCGAGACTTTGATTGGTCCATGCCTCCAAGGAAGAAATGGAAGAAAGTTCAAGTTCCTCAGCTGGTTAAAAGTTCATTTTCTTCATCGCGCCAGGCGGATGAAGCTGAGGATATTGACGACACTACTGCAGGCCCGGCATCAACAAACGACCCCGACAACGCTGGCGCTCCTCCACCACATACAAGTTGAAATTCTTCAGGGGCGTTAGTGTTGGGGAACGTTGCTTGGGAAACAAAAATTTTCCTACGCACACGCAAGATCTATCCATGGTGATGAGCATCTACGAGAGGGAGAGTGAATCTACATACCCTTGTAGATCGCTAAGCGGAAGCGTTAAGAAACGCGGTTGATGTAGTCGAACGTCTTCGCGATTCAAATCGCCGAGCGTCCCGCGATCCCATCATGATCCGTCTCGCGATTCCATCACGATCCGTCCCGCGATCCCATCATGATTCGTCCCGCGATCTTGATCACGGTCCTTCTGATCTAGTGCCGAACGGACGGCACCTCCGCGTTCAATACACGTACGGCTTGATGACGCCTTCACCTCCTCGATCCAGCGAGTGATGGTGAAGTAGTAGATGAGTTCCAGCAGCACAACGGCGTGGTGATGGCGGTGAGGAACAATCTCAGCAGGGCTTCGCCAAGCACTACGGAGATTATGACGGAGGAACTAGAGGGCTAAGGTTGCCGGCACACGGCTTGGGAAATCCTGATGTGTCCCGTGTGCTAGCCCTGCCCCTCTATTTATATGTTGAGCCCTGGGGTCTAAACTTGGAGGAAAAACCTCTACAAGGTCGGTTTTGCCCGCACAAGGTCGGTTTGGCCCGCAAGGAAAGAGTCCAACTCGGATCCCCGCAGCACCGCGCACAAGCGGTAATACCGCTCGGGAGCGGTAGTACCGCTTCATCCAAGCGGTAGTACCGCTTGCGCGGTAGTACTGCCTTACCAGCGGTAGTACCGCTTAAGGCAGCAGCAAAACTTCCTTTTGCACTTTCCAATACCTCGTGGGTTTCATCCCTTTGGCTCATATAAAGTGTTGCTGCACTCGAACACTTCGGTAAACATCCGGAACCCCTTCCGGTGAATTCCGGAACCCTTCCGGAGATCAAAACACTATTATCACATATATCAATCTTTACCTCCGGACTCTTCCGGAGATCCTCGTCATGTCTGGGATCTTATCCGAGACTCCGAACAACCTTCGGTCACCAACACAATAACTCAACTATACCAATCGTCACCAAACGTTAAGTGTGTAGACCCTGCGGGTTCGAGAACTATGTAGACATGACCGAGACACCTCTACGGTCAATAACCAATAGCGGGACCTGGATGCCCATATTGGTTCCTACATATTCTACGAAGATCTATATCGGTCGAACCTCTATGTCAAGGATTCAGTTAATCCCGTATGCTGTTCCCTTTGTTCTTCGGTATGTTACTTGCCCGAGATTCGATCGTCGGTATCCCTATACCTAGTTCAATCTCGTTACCGGCAAGTCTCTTTACTCGTTCCGTAATACAAGATCCCGTGGCTAACACCTTAGTCACATTGCTTGCAAGGCTTATAGTGATGTTGTATTACCCAGTGGGCCCTGAGATACCTCTCCGTCACACGGAGTAACAAATCCCAGTCTTGATCCATGCCAACTCAACAGACACCCTCGGAGATACCTGTAGAGCATCTTTATAGTCACCCAGTTACGTTGTGACATTTGATACACACAAGGCATTCCTCCGGTGTCAGTGAGTTGCATGATCTCATGGTCATAGGAACAGATACTTGACATGCAGAAAACTATAGCAATAAACTGACACGATCAAATGCTATGTTTATAGTTTGGGTCTTGTCCATCACATCATTCTCCTAATGATGTGATCCCGTTATCAAATGACATCTCATGTCTATGGCTAGGAAACCTTAACCATCTTTGATCAACGAGCTAGTCTAGTAGAGGCTTACTAGGGACACTTTATTTGTCTACGTATCCACACATGTATTTGAGTTTCCAATCAATACAATTATAGCATGGATAATAAACGATTATCATGAACAAGGAAATATGATAATAACTAAATTACTATTGCCTCTAGGGCATATTTCCAACAGTCTCCCACTTGCACTAGAGTCAATAATCTTGTTCACATCACCATGTGATTTACATTGTCTTACCCCCAATGAGTTCTGGGGTTCGATCATGCTTTGCATGTGAGAGAGGTCTTTAGTCAACGGTCTGCAACATTCAGATCCGTGTGTTCTTTTGCAAATCTATATGTCATACTGTAGACACTGCTACCACACTCCACTTGGAGCTATTCCAAATGGCTGCTCCACTATACGTATCCAGATTGCTACTCAGAGTCATCCGGATTGGTGTTAAAGCTTGCATCGGCGTAACTCTTTACGACGAACTCTTTATCACCTCCATAATCGAGAAATATTTCCTTAGTCCTCTAGTTACTAAGGATAATCTTGACCGCTGTCCAGTGATCCACTCCTGGATCACTCTTGTACCCCTTGACAGACTCATGGCAAGGCACACACAGGTGCGGTACACAGCATGGCATACTATACAGAGCCTATGGCTAAGGCATAGGGGACGACCTTCGTCCTTTCTCTCTGTTCTGCCGTGGTCGAGCTTTGAGTCTCACTCAACTCCACACCTTACAAATCAGGTAAGAACTCTTTCTTTGACTGATTCATTTTGAACTCTTTCAAAATCTTGTCAAGGTATGTACTCATTGAAAGTTTTATCAGACGTCTTGATCTATCTCTATAGATCCTGATGTCCAACATTTAAGTAGCTTCATTCCAGGTTTTCCTTTGAAAAAACTCCTTTTCAAACAACCCTTTATGCTTTCCAGAAATTCTACATTATTTCCGATCAATAATATGTCATCCACATATACTTATCAGAAATTCTATAGTGCTCCCACTCACTTTATTGTAAATACAAGTTTCTCATAAACTTTGCATAGACTCAAAAACTTTGATCACCTCATCAAAGCATATATTCCAACTCCGAGATGCTTGCTCCAGTCCATAGAAGGATCGCTGGAGTTTGCATACTTTTTAGCATCCTTAGGACTGACAAAACCTTCCGGTTGTATCACATACAACCTTTCCTCATGGAAACCGATAAGGAAACTCTGTTTTGACATCCATCTGCCAGATTTCATAATCGAAAAATGCAGCAACTGCTAACATAATTCCAACAGACTTTAGCATCGCTACGGGTGAGAAAGTCTCATCGTAGTCAACTCCTTGAACTTGTGAAAAAACCCTTTGCCACAAGTCGAGCTTTATAGACGGTGACATTAGCGTCCGCGTTCGTCTTCCTTTTAAAGATCCATTTGTTCTGAATGGCCTTTTGCCCTTCAGGTAATACTTCCAAAGCCCATACTTTGTTTTCTTACATGGATCTCATCTCGGATTTCATGGCCTCTAACCATTTCTCGGAATCCGGGCCCATCACCGCTTCTCCATAGCTCGTAGGTTCATCGTTGTCCAACAACATGACCTCTAAGACAGGGTTGCCGTACCACTCAGGAGCAGTACGCGTCCTTGTCGACCTACGAGGTTCGATAGCAACTTGATCCGAAACTTCATGGTCATCATCATTAACTTCCTCTTCAACTGATGTAGGCTCTACAGAAACATCTTTCTGTGCTGCGCTACTCTCTGGTTGAAGTAAAGGTTCAACAACCTCATCAAGTTCTATCTTCCTCCCACTCAATTCTTTCGAGAGAAACTATTTCTCGAGAAACGACCCATTTTACCAACAAACACTTTGCACTTGGATCTGAGATAGAAGGCATACCCAACTGTTATGTTAGGGTATTCTATGAAGATGCATTTGTCCGCTTTGGGTTCCAGCTTTTCAGGGTGAAGCTTTTTGACATAAGCATCACATCCCCAAACTTTAAGAAATGACATCTTTGGCTTCTTGCCAAACCATAGTTCATATGGCGTCGTCTCAATGGATTTCGATGGTACCCTATTTAAAGTGAATGCAGCTGTCTCTAAAGCATAACCCCAAAACGATAGTGGCAAATCGGCAAGAGACATCATAGATCGCACCATATCCAATAAGGTTCGATTACGACGTTCGGACACACCATTACTCTGTGGTGTTCCAGGCGGTGTCAATTGTGAAACAATTCCACACTGTCTTAAGTGACTGCCAAACTCATAACTCAGATATTCTCCTCCTCGATCAGATCGTAGGAATTTAATCTTTTTGTTACGATGATTCTCAACTTCACTCTGAAATTGCTTGAACTTTTCAAACGTTTCAAACTTGTGTTTCATTAAGTAAATATACCCATATCTACTTAAGTCATCAGTGAAGGTGAGAAAGTAACGATAACCACCGCGCGCCTCAATGCTCATCGGACCGCACACATCAGTATGTATGATTTCCAACAAGTCACTTGCCCGTTCCATTGTACCAGAGAACGGCGTCTTAGTCATCTTGCCCATGAGGCATGGCTCACATGTGTCAAGTGATTCAAAATCAAGTGACTCCAAAAGTCCATCAGCATGGAGCTTCTTCATGCGTTTTACGCCAATATGACCTAAACGGCAGTGCCACAAGAAAGTGGTATTATCATTATCAATCCTACATCTTTTGGCATCAATGTTATGAACATGTGTATCATCACTATCGAGATTCAATAAGAATAAACCCCTCACATTGGGTGCCTGACCATAAAAGATATTACTAATATAAATAGAACAACCATTATTCTCAGATTTAAATGAGTAACCGTCTCGCAATAAACAAGATCCAGATATAATGTTCATGCTTAACGCAGGCACTAAATAACAATTATTCAGGTTCATCACTAATCCCGATGATAATCGAAGAGCGAGCGTGCCGACGGCGATCACATCAACCTTGGAACCATTTCCCACGCGCATCGTCACTTCGTCCTTTGCCAGCCTCCGTCTATTCCGCAGTTCCTGTTTTGAGTTGCAAATGTGAGCAACCGCACCGGTATCAAATACCCAGGCACTACAACGAGAGTTGGTAAGGTACACATAAATAACATGTATATCATATATACCTAGTTTGTTGTTGACCGCCTTCTTGTCAGCCAAATACTTGGGGCAGTTCCGCTTCCAGTGACCAGTTCCCTTGCAATGAAAGCACTCAGTTTCAGGCTTGGGTCCAGCCTTGGGTTTCTTCACGGGAGGGGCAACTGCTTTGCCACTCTTCTTGGAGTTACCCTTCTTACCCTTGCCATTCTTCTTGAAACTAGTGGTTTTATTGACCATCAACACTTGATGCTCCTTCTGAATCTCAGACTCAGCGACTTTCAACATCGCAAACAGCTCGGCGACTGACTTGTTCATCCCGTGCATGTTATAGTTCAACACGAAGCTCTTGTAGCTAGGTGGCAATGATTGAAGAACTCTGTCAGTGATAGCCTCTGGCGGAAGGGGCATCCCCAACTCAGCCAGACGGGTAGAGTACCCAGACATTCTGAGTATGTGATCACTGACAGACCCGTTCTCCTCCATCTTGCAAGCATAGAACTTATCGGAGGTCTCATACCTCTCGATCCGGGCATTCTTCTGAAAGATAAACTTCAACTCCTGGAACATATCATATGCTCCATGACGTTCAAAACGTCTTTGAAGTCCCGGTTCTAAGCCATACAACATTGCACATTGAACTATTGAGTAATCATCAGAACGAGCCTGCCAGGCGTTCACAACATCTGGAGACTCAACTGGAGCGGGTGGATCACCAAGCGGTGCATCTAGGACATAAGCCTTCTGGGAAGCCGTAAGGATAATCCTTAGATTACGGGCCCAGTCCACAAAGTTACTTCCATCATCTTTCAACTTAGCTTTCTCTAGGAACGCATTAAAATTCAGGGGTGCTACTGCGCGAGCCATGATCTACAACATAAATATTGCAAAGACAACTTAGACTATTGTTCAAGATAATGAGTTTAGTTAATCATATTACTTAAAAACTCCCACTCAAATTGACATCCCTCCGGTCATTCGAGTGTCACATGATCCAAATCCACCAACTCGAGTCCGATCATCACGTGAGTTGAGGTGGTTTCAATGGTGAACATCTCCATGTTGATCATATCTACTATATGACTCATGTTCGACCTTTCGGTCTCTTGTGTTCCGAGGCCATGTCTGTACATGCTACGCTCGTCAAGTTTTACCCGAGTGTTCCGCACGTGCAACACTGGCTTGCACCCGTTGTATGCGAACGTAGAGTCTATCACACCCGATCATCACGTGGTGTCTCGAAACGACGAACTTTCGCAACGGTGCACACTCGGGGAGAACACAATTTTATCTTGAAATTTAAGTGAGGGATCACCTTATAATGCTACCGTCGTCCTAAGCAAAATAAGCTGCATAAAGGATTAACATCACATGCAAATCATAAGTGACATGATATGGCCATGAACTTGTGCTTTTGATATCCATCTCCAAAGCACCGGCATGATCTCCATCGTCACCGGCATGACACCATGATCTCCATCATCTTGATCTCCATCAACGTGTCTCCATGAGGTTGTCGCGCCGACTATTGCTTCCACGACTATTGCTAACTCATAGCGATAAAGAAAAGCAAAACGGCGAAAATAATTAAAGACAACTCTATGGCTCCTGCCAGTTGCCGTACTCATCGACATGCAAGTCGTGATATTCTATACAACACATGATCATCTCATACATCACATATATCTCATCATGTAATTGGCCATATCACATCACAACATACCCTGCAAAAACAAGTTAGACGTCCTCTAATTGTTGTTGCAAGTTTTACGTGGCTGCTACGGGTATCTAGCAAGAAGGATTCTTACCTACTCAAAACCACAACGTGGTGTAGTGATTGCTTTTTGATCTTCTAAAAGAACCCTCTTCATTGAACCGATTCAACTAAAGTGAGAGAGACAGACACCCGCCAGTCACCTTTATGCAACAAGTGCATGCAGCGGTGAAACCAGTCTCGCGTAAGCGTACGCGTAATGTCGGTCCAGGCCGCTTCATCTCACAATACCGCCGAATCAAGTATCAACTAGTAACGGCAAGCAATATGTATACACCCACGCCCACAACTCCATTGTGTTCTACTCGAGATCTCATCTACGCATAGACCTAGCTCAGATGCCACTGTTGGGGAACGTTGCATGGGAAACAAAAATTTTCCTACGCACACGCAAGATCTATCCATGGTGATGAGCATCTACGAGAGGGAGAGTGAATCTACATACCCTTGTAGATCGCTAAGCGGAAGCGTTAAGAAACGCGGTTGATGTAGTCGAACGTCTTCGCGATTCAAATCGCCGAGCGTCCCGCGATCCCATCACGATCCGTCTCGCGATTCCATCACGATCCGTCCTGCGATCCCATCATGATTCGTCCCGCGATCTTGATCACGGTCCTTCTGATCTAGTGCCGAACGGACGGCACCTCCGCGTTCAATACACGTACGGCTTGATGACGCCTTCACCTCCTCGATCCAGCGAGTGATGGTGAAGTAGTAGATGAGTTCCAGCAGCACAACGGCGTGGTGATGGCGGTGAGGAACAATCTCAGCAGGGCTTCGCCAAGCACTACGGAGATTATGACGGAGGAACTAGAGGGCTAAGGTTGCCGGCACACGGCTTGGGAAATCCTGATGTGTCCCGTGTGCTAGCCCTGCCCCTCTATTTATATGTTGAGCCCTGGGGTCTAAACTTGGAGGAAAAACCTCTACAAGGTCGGTTTTGCCCGCACAAGGTCGGTTTGGCCCGCAAGGAAAGATTCCAACTCGGATCCCTGCAGCACCGCGCACAAGCGGTAGTACCGCTTGAGCGGTAGTACCGCTTCATCCAAGCGGTAGTACCGCTTGCGCGGTAGTACTGCCTTACCAGCGGTAGTACCGCTTAAGGCAGCAGCAAAACTTCCTTTTGCACTTTCCAATACCTCGTGGGTTTCATCCCTTTGGCTCATATAAAGTGTTGCTGCACTCGAACACTTCGGTAAACATCCGGAACCCCTTCCGGTGAATTCCAGAACCCTTTCGGAGATCAAAACACTATTATCACATATATCAATCTTTACCTCCGGACTCTTCCGGAGATCCTCGTCATGTCCGGGGTCTTATCCGAGACTCCGAACAACCTTCGGTCACCAACACAATAACTCAACTATACCAATCGTCACCAAACGTTAAGTGTGTAGACCCTGCGGGTTCGAGAACTATGTAGACATGACCGAGACACCTCTACGGTCAATAACCAATAGCGGGACCTGGATGCCCATATTGGTTCCTACATATTCTACGAAGATCTATATCGGTCGAACCTCTATGTCAAGGATTCAGTTAATCCCGTATGCTGTTCCCTTGGTTCTTCGGTATGTTACTTGCCCGAGATTCGATCGTCGGTATCCCTATACCTAGTTCAATCTCATTACCGGCAGGTCTCTTTACTCGTTTCGTAATACAAGATCCCGTGGCTAACTCCTTAGTCACATTGCTTGCAAGGCTTATAGTGATGTTGTATTACCGAGTGGGCCCTGAGATACCTCTCCGTCACACGGAGTAACAAATCCCAGTCTTGATCCATGCCAACTCAACAGACACCCTCGGAGATACCTGTAGAGCATCTTTATAGTCACCCAATTACGTTGTGACGTTTGATACACACAAGGCATTCCTCCGGTGTCAGTGAGTTGCATGATCTCATGGTCATAGGAACAGATACTTGACATGTAGAAAACTATAGCAATAAACTGACACGATCAAATGCTATGTTTATAGTTTGGGTCTTGTCCATCACATCATTCTCCTAATGATGTGATCCCGTTATCAAATGACATCTCATGTCTATGGCTAGGAAACCTTAACCATCTTTGATCAACGAGCTAGTCTAGTAGAGGCTTACTAGGGACACTTTATTTGTCTACGTATCCACACATGTATTTGAGTTTCCAATCAATACAATTATAGCATGGATAATAAACGATTATCATGAACAAGGAAATATGATAATAACTAAATTACTATTGCCTCTAGGGCATATTTCCAACAGTTAGTCCTCGTTTTTCGTCCCTTTTTGGTCTTCGATGACAAAGGGGGAGAAAATTTGAGTTAGTCTTCAAGCGGGTCTCTATATATGGGTTGTTTTTGTTTAAGTTACAACTCTCGCTCTTCTGAAGCTTTTGTTGGTTGAGTTGTAAACTAAAGTCCGATGGTGGTCTGATGCTTTTGAACTGCTTTCCGCATGCTATTTCCTCAAGTCATCTTAATGCACGCATGCTGAACTTTCTCAGACCCCATTTTCCATCATGCATTTCAATTTCCTCATGATATATATTAAATGCGTGTATGGATTACAAGATATAGGGGGAGTTCTCCATGATCTTAACCTGCCATGTGCATTTGCAGTCCAAAGCAAATTCCTCAAATATGCACATCTTCAGGGGGAGTTCTTCTATATCTTGCAATCAAATTCCTCAAACTCAGTACTTACACTTCATATTATTATCCCCGTTGAAAACTTAACCTATTTGTCATCAATCACCAAAAAGGGGGAGATTGTTAGTGCATCTAATGACCCTTAGTGATTTTGGTGTATTGAAGACTTATAGGTTAAGAGACTAATGCGTTTGTAAGTGTACACAGGCTCTATAAGTCGCTGAGGAGTTTGATACATTCGGAGATTATCGACCCCTAAAAATGTATGTCTTCAACTGAAGACTTTGGTGAAGGCTTTGCTGAAGACTTTGGTATTCCCTGAAGACTTTGAAAAAGAAGAAGTTGGTGTGACCTTGAAGATATGAACGAGGACTATGAAGCGTGAAGACTTTTGTTTTCGTAGTTTCATTTCCTTTCTTTGAGTCATAGGAAACACCGTACTGTTAAAGGGGGCCGAGGTAATACTAAGGAAAATTTCCAACTGATGCTCAACTCAAAAGCCTCAACCTATCCAATCCTTCGAGTGAAGCCTTTGGAAATCTCTTGCAGTTCAGTTAAGTTCTTCAGTGACAGAGACGACGATCTTCTGGTCTCTGAGGAAATTGGTTTGACTGAGGAGTTAGGATTTCGCCAGTGCGAATTGCCTACAAGTGAGGAACATGATAAGCCTGAGGACTTTCATAGTTCGAAATTACGACTGTTACTGTGCTAAGTGCCAGCTGTCCCCAATCATCCTATCCACATAACGGTCATATCATTGGGGGCATTTATGTCTTATCATGTCAGGTTGCACCCTGGCTATAAATAGCCGCCCCCCACAACCACTAGCTGGTTGGCTGCTCCGAGAGAGAATTGACACTTGTCATTTGAGAGCATCCTATTCCTCGAGGACTTTGAGAGAAAATCATCAGTGAGGAAAAACCCCAAACCAAACCACCAAACCCAAAGTGATTGAGCATCACTGAAGAAATTGTTCCTGTGTGGAACCGACGCTTGTTACCTTTGAAGACTGTGTATCTTCCAGACGGTTAGGCGTCATGGTCTAGTGCATCCTGCAGTCAATTGGGGATCACGAAGTGACCTTGGTCTAGAGCATCCAGCAGTCAATTGTGGATCGCCGGGTGACCAGTTTGTGAGGGTTTTGGAAGTCTACCCTGAAGACTTACCACGAGTGTTGGGCGAGGTCTGTGTGACCTTAGCTCAAGGAGAATACGGTAAGGACTGTGTGTCCTGGGACTATGTGTCCTCTTGTTTAAATACCAGGCCGCTCCAAACCAGACGTACAACTATCACAGCAGTTGGAACTGGATCATCAAATCATTGTCTTCATCGAGCTACCTGGTTCTATTTCCTCAACCCTTCCATTTCCTTGTATACTTGTTGATGAAATTGATTGTTACTGTTTGAAGAATTTGACTGAAGACTTTCTCAATTTCCTCACCTCAAATTCCTCAAGCTACCTTTTTCATCACCTGCTTATCCTGTATCACGCTACCCGTAATCTGTGCATGCTTTATTTCATCACGATGACCATGCTACTGCTATGTTTCGCGTGCACCTGAGTACTTATTCCACTGCAAGTTATTCATCACATTTCAAATTCCTCAAGTTGAAATTCCTCAGTGATGAATTTGTAAAAATCGCCTATTCACCCCCCCTCTAGTCGATATAACGCACTTTCAACTATACATCACAATACAGTAAACTGGGTCATCTTAGCAAAAAAACTTGGAGTCCAAACACTATGGTGCATCAAGGTACATTTAACTACACTGGATGAACAGTAAAGATGAACAATGAACAGTAACGATGAACAATGAGCAGTACTGCTGCAAATTTGCTATGAACTGATAAAGTACATAAATTTGCTCCAACTTACATCAAGTGAACAGGCCAGGAACCTCCTCCCAGTGCTAATCCCTTCGAATGCAACTAACTTCACGGCCGGCTTGCCATGCTCACACATCACCATCAAATCATCGTCATCACCAGCGTAGTTCGAGAGTCCTCGATTGTAGCTAGGATCTAGATTCAACTAAGAACTTCAAATCGAGCCAGATAGAAAAAAAAAACCCATTCGAAACCCTAGAACGAAAAAAACCTAACCCTAGATAGCCGCACTGACCTGCATAGGGGACTCGCATGAGGAGATGTACTGGACGGCGGAGTCCTCGCTGCTGTCATTCCACGAAACCATGGCGGCCGGCGGCGAGCAGGGGGGAGCAGGGCGCAGGGGGCGAGAGAAAGGAGCAGGGCGAGGCGTCTCGACTTGGTTTGACCAAACGGAGCCGTCTGCCTAGCTGTTATGCCACGTCGGCGTTTTCAGGTCCCACCTATCGGAAAAGAGGTCAAACGAGTCTAAACGGCCGATCAGTGCATTTTTTGCAACGACTTAACAGATTTTCCAGTGTTTTCTGCAACGGATTAACGAGTACGTAGTTTTCTGCAAACCTAGCCGCAAATGTGGTGGATTCTTGCAATTGACTCGCGTCTTCCGGTTCAGTTTGGTTTGGTTTGACTTGGTTTGGTCAGCGTAGCTCGACCAAGCCATATATGCGGCAAAGCAAGTATGCATCATCTGGTTGGATAGATGATGCACGGTACAAGATTTGAGCTAAGAGAGAAATAAATAAGAGAGGGCATTCAGCCTGTGCTGCATGGGCACCCTGCCTGCTCATGCTGCTGCTATCCTGTTGCTCCCCATTTGTGTGTTGTGGTGCGTGATTTGTCAGCGACGGACTGATTATTGTAATGCTAAGCAATTCCTTGGACTTGTATACAAATGTTGATTTTTGTGTGCCATCATATATAAACTGCAGCTTTATGTTTTGTTCTGTGCTGATCGTATAAGCCTTGTAGAATTTGGATCAGTTCTTTCTTGACTGGTTGTTGCTGCAAACCGTTCTTTTTTACTAACTAGAGTAGATTTAGACTTGCATTAGAGTAGATAATAATCCACAGACGGTTAACTGATTAATTCTAGGTCCTATTGGCTGTAGCGGATGTGTCTTAGGCAACTTTGAATGTAGAAAGACTGAATATGTTAACAACCAGAACCAGTACATACATGGCAGGAAAGTTGTAGCAGAATCCTTTTTCTTATCCATGCCACTGAAGTGAAATGACAGACAAAGTTGCTCAACTAGCTTGCCCGCAGCACCTCCAGGGCCAACCACAGACGTGTGTCTTGGTGACATTTCGACGAATTCACACGATTTCGGCAACAGATTCAGATAAGTGGCGCCCATCAGCTCTCCATTTGGGGACGGCCGGGGTGCATATAAAATCTACAGCGGCAACTAGGTCGCCCAACGTTCAAGACAAAATGCCCAGCAAAACTCAAGGATTTAATGCCAGGCTAAAGTAAACACCATAGATGAGCAGAGCAGAGCTAGCTTTAATTAAAGACGAAATTTCTTCAGAGATAATGGTCCCGTACGTCTGCTCTCTGTGCGCCTCTGGATATTATTACTAGCTAGGGATCATCTTTTTAGGAAGAAGAATTGCCCTTTTAAAGTAGGGACAGCTGAGCGGACGCAGCTGTTCTGCACCCGAGCTCACATGAGCTCGGGTAAACAATAAACTCCGTAAAAATAGTAAAGCAATTAAAAAAACTCTGATTTTTTTTTGCAAGAAACATTGATGTTTTTTCAACATGTGTACAAAAATTCGCTACGAAATCACATTCGTGTAGGTGTGGGAAAAAAAAACAAAATCGATGCTCCAAAGAGGAGGCGAAATTTTGCATGCATGTAAAAAAAACATCAATGTTTCATGCCAAAAAAATTCAGATTTTTTTGAAATATTTTACTATATTTTCTTATTTTACTGTTCACCCAAGCTCATGTGAGCTCGGGTGCAGAACAGCACTTTCGCCGCTGAGCATCCTTTATTCTTGAGACATTCACCTTAACTACTCCCTCCAATTTTTTGGAGAAGACGATCACTCTCTCAGGCCAAGCCAGGAGGACTTTCAATATGCATTTTTCTTGGGCGAAGCTTGAACTGTGGTAGCTACCTGGAACATTTGAAATGCAGTGGCGGCGCCAGGCATAAGCTGTGGGGTCAACTGACCCCACACTTTTTGTGAAACACAGGCTAAAAACACTGTGCATCTACTGTTCATTGTGAAGGAAATAGTCAACAAAAATCCCACTGACCCCACAGATATTTGGGGCTGGCTTCGCCGCTGTTGAAATGCAAGAATTTTTGGCACTATTTTTCACGCAAAACACTATAAATTTTCTTTTTTTCCTTCTTCTGAACAGACATTTATAACCATTTTTATTTTACGACATCCCTCCTAGCTAGTTTAGGCTCATGGTCTTTTCCTCTTTAAAAGAGGCATTTTTCTTGTTTCTTACAGAAGGAAGGAAGGACGACTAGCCTACAGATCATCGGTACATGCATGTTGCAATTTTGTGGAGTATTTGACAAAAAACTACCACTTTACAGGCAAGTGTCCCACAGAACTATCACTTTTTTAAAAGTGACTGATAACTATCAAAAATTTGTAATTTTGTTCCTAAAAACTACCACTTTCCTCGAACACCTCACGCTCTCGAGACCACTCTTACGACTGGTATAGATCCGCCCATGGTATTAGCAGCATCATATCATCGGGTGTTTCTCTAATGCCAAGCTGCCAACTGACCGGGTTTAATTAGCGTCTAGTGGGGTGTAACAGACCTGATCTACCTTGCTTTATCTCTCGATCGGATCTGGGCAGGAAGGGAAGTAAGGGAGGAGCAGGTAAGGATAGAGGAAGGGGATAACTAGAGGAGGATCAGCCTCGCTCGTGGTTCAGTTGTACAATAATGTTCGATACCCTCACAGCGGCCTAGCCAGCTACTTAACTACTACGCGTGCACGCAGGCAACGCTCGGCCCAACACTGACTTGGTCCACAGCCTTCCGATCCATCGCTGCTGGTGTGTTCACCACGCCTTCTTGCCCCTCTGCAGGTGGAGCCCACATGGCAGGCGTGACATTCGCCTCTCCTTGAGTGGCGGCTTGTCCCCAAGTCGCTGTAGACGGAAATCGGCGACCGAGTGCAACCGGATCTTCCCACGTAGCCAGCGATGGTGGCAACGAGGACCACTGCACCAGCAGTCGTGGCTGTAGCTCACCTTTGACTTGGACCAGTTTGTCGCACAGGATTACTTCTGGTTGATGCTCAGCCTGCAAAATGGAGTTAGTCGGAGGCAATGTAGGGCTCACCGGTGTCTCCGGACCGACTACCCGTTTGAGCTGTGACACATGCACAACCGGGTGTATCTTGCTGTCTTCTGGCAACTTCAGGTTGTATGCCACCGCTCCAATCTTTGCGACCACTTGATAGGGCCCAAAATACCTGAAGGCCAATTTCTGATGTGGGCGTTGCGCCACTGATGTCTGAATGAAGGGTTGTAGCTTTAAGAACACTTGGTCCCCCACGGCAAAAGAGCGATCCGTGCGATGTTTATCAGCTTGCTTCTTCATCCGATCCTGAGCATGCTTCAGCTGCTGCTGTAGAAGCTGCACCATCACCTCTCTTTCATGTAACCAGGCAGCCAAATCTGGAACTGAGCTCTCCTCAACTTGTGCCACTGCGAATTCTCTTGGTAACTGTCCATAGATCACTTCAAACGGAGTGCGTCCCAAGGATGAATGAAATGCCGTATTATACCAATACTCAGCTAAGAACAGCCACTTGCTCCAATTGCCTGGGCAGGAATGGACCGCACAACGCAAATATCCTTCTAAGCACTGATTGACTCTCTCCGTTTGCCCGTCGGTTTGTGGGTGATACGACGAACTCAATCGCAACTGGGTCTGTGATAACTTGAAAAGTTCCTGCCAGACTGCACTTGTGAAGACACGGTCACGGTCAGAGATGATTGCGAGGGGCAGCCCATGCAACCGGAAAATGTTCTTCATGAAAGCCTTGGCCACTATCAGGGCTGTGAACGGGTGTGTTAGCGGCACAAAATGGGCATATTTGGAGAACTTGTCAACGACCACTAAGATCACATCATATCCACCAGATTTGGGTAGTCCTTCTATAAAATCTAGAGAGATGACAGCCCACGGACGCTTCGGAATTGGCAGAGGTTGGAGTAGGCCAGCTGGTGCGATTCTTTCAGTTTTGGCTTTTTGGCAAGTAACACAGCTCCGGACGAATTGCTTAATCATCTCCTTCATACCTTTCCAAAAGAAGAGGTTCTTAACCCTGTGATAGGTCGCATAGAACCCAGAGTGCCAACCAATGGCACTATCGTGGAGGGCCTTAATCAAGGATTTCTGGATCTCAGTGTCGGCGCCAATCCAAATACGACCTTTGTAACGCACCACTCCATCCTTGAGTGTATAGTCAGCATCGCTTGCTGGATCAATGGCTAACTGCTCCAGTTTGAGTTGGACCTCCCTGTCCTTGCGGTAACTGACTGCAACCGCTTCCAGCCATGCTGGTCTACATACAGACACGGCTGCAATCTCGGCCGATTCCCCATGCTCTCTACGAGACAAGGCGTCAGCTGCTTTGTTTGTGAGCCCCACTTTGTATTGAATCTGAAATTGGAGCCCAACTAACTTAGTGAACGCCCTTTGCTGTATGGGTGTATTCAGTCTTTGATCCGTCAAGTGGAGCAAACTTTTCTGGTCCGTGCGCACTAGGAATTATGCGTGTTGTAAATATGGTCTCCAATGGTCAATTGCAAGCATCAATGCGAGACATTCTTTTTCATAGGCTGACAACCCAAGATTGCGCGGTCCGAGGGCCTTGCTGAGGTAAGCCAGAGGATGGAGATCTTGCATTAGTACAGCACCCACTCCAGTTGCACTAGCATCCGTTTCCACGACAAATTGCTTGCTGAAATCTGGCAAGGCCAATACTGGGGCTTGGACCAATGCCTTTTTCAATTCATGAAATGCCGTATGAGCAGTAGGGTTCCAGATGAACAGTGTTCCGTTTTTTAGCATATCAGTCAACGGTCGAGAGATGATGCCAAAATTCTTGACAAACTTGCGGTAATACCCAGCCAATCCGAGGAACTCCCGCAATTTGCGCACTGAGTCTGGTCTGGGCCAATCGCGAACAGCTCTGATCTTCTCCTCATCTGTAGCTACCCCCGCCTTGCTAATCTTATGCCCCAAGTAATCGACCTGTTGCTGTGCAAAGGAGCATTTAGACAATTTCACTTTGAGGCCATGATCTGTCAACAGTTGCAGCACTTGCCTTAGCAGACTCACATGCCCTTCCAAAGTGGAAGAGTGGACGAGTATATCATCCATAAACACGAGCACGCCATGTCTCAAGAGCGGTCCCAGCACTGTGTTCATCCCTCCTTGGAACGTCGCAGGCCCTCCTGAAACTCCATACGGCAGCACCCGGAATTGATAGTGCCCTTGATGAGTTTTAAAAGCCGTCTTCGGCTCGTCTTCTTTGCACAGGCGTATTTGGTGGTAACCTGCTCGGAGGTCAAGCTTGGAGAACCAACACGAACTGGCCAGTTCGGCCAAGAGTTCATCAATCACGGGCATCGGATAAGTGTTTTTGACTGTGATTGCATTGAGATGACGATAATCTACACATAAACGCCATGTCATATCCTTCTTCTTGACAAGCAAAACAGGCGAGGAGTATGGACTGGCACTGGGTACAATCAGCCCAGCCTTGAGCATCTCTTTTACTTGAGCTTCAATCTCATTTTTTTTGTTCTGGAGTATATCTATAGGGCCGTATGTTGACAGGTTTTGCTCCAGGGATAATGGGAATTGAGTGATCCCATGATCTATGAGGAGGTAGTCCTGTGGGTTCTTCGAATACTGCTTGAAATTCATCCAACACGGCCTGTATCTCCACTGGAATGTGCTCCATAATCACATCTTGGCCCACAGCATGCAAACAAATGATGTGAGCCACAGCATTACTCTCCTCGAGTGCACACAACTGAGCACTGGAAATTGTTTGCATCTGCTGCATCTTGCTCTGAACCCCTGTCAGCTGGATGAGGCTCCCACAATGTGTGAACTGGAGCTGCTTTGCTGTCCAATCGATCACCATCGGCCCACAGGACTCTAGCCAATCAATGCCAACTATCATGTCATAGCAGCCCAGCGCTAGAATCCTAAGATCTGTCTTGAACGTTTGCCCTTGTGTTTCCCAGTTGCACCCTGGAACCATTCCAGAGCAAGTCAATACGCCCCCATCAGCAATCTTCACTGAGACTGTATTCACCGGTCGAATAGGCAACTGCAATCGATCAGCCACTGCATCGCTGAGGAAACTGTGTGAACTACCAGAATCTACCAATATGAGAACCTCTTGCCCATTGATTTTTCCCAATAAACGAACTGTTTTTGGAGTTGTTTGACCCGTGGTGGCCATCTTCGAGATACACATCAGAATATCCTCATCCGAATCTGGCTCTAGGACTGCCGGAACTCCGTGATATGCCTGCAATAACTCCAACAATTCTTCCACCACATGGAGCTGAACAGTCGGCCCGCACTGATGACCTTGCGCCCAACGCTCACCACACTTGAAACACAAGCCGCGAGCACGCCTGTAATTTCGCAGCGCCGCCACGCGGTCATCTCCACGTGCTCCTCGCTCAGGTGGGTGGGCCGCAGAGGGCCATGCACAATTCTTCCCAAGTCAAAGTTTTACTCCTAGCTTCCTGCAACTGTAACCACCTAGCCGCGTTCCCGGTAAAATGTAAAGTAGCTACTCTGACCCACAATTCAGGTTGAACTCCATAAACATCAAAATACTTCTCACAGCGCGTCCGCCAAAATTGTGGATTATCACCGTCAAAGGAAGGGAAATCCAATTTGGGCAAGGACCAGCTCGCTGGAGTATGCAATGCACTTGTTTCATACTCCCTAGATTCAGTGGCGGAGGCAAGGGGGTGCTGGCAGGGGCCTTGGCCCCCCCTATGCTCTCACAAATACACCTATATGTACTCTTAATCCTTCATTTTTCAAGATAAAATTAGCTGGGTTTAGGTGATTTAGTCCCCTCTAACATTATATGACATGTTTTGGCCCCCTTTATCTTCAGTTTCTGGCTCCGCCACTGCCTAGATTGACCTATAGGGCTCGGGACAAGAGATCGAGAGGCAGAATCAATCAGAGACGTACTGTTGGCCGGAGGTGGCAACTGGGTAGTGACTACCCCGTAAGCCTGACCCCCGGAAAGCTCGACGTCGCCGTGGCCACTTGGCCCGTGGTGCCCCGGGTCGCCGGTGTCCGTTGCGGCCACCTTGCGCACCACTTGATTTACTCCACCCTGATTCGCCGCGGTGCCGGCGAGATCCGCCGAGGTGCTCGTTGGATCTGCCAACGCGGGATGGAGGGCGATGCGCCCCACCTGCGTGCGGAGCTCGTGGAGTTGATGCTGCAGGTTCGTCACCGCTGGGCGCCAGAGCTCGAGGGAGGTCTGGATCGCATCCAGCCGAGCTTCGTTGGCAGCGCGGCCCTCGTTGACGGACTGGATGAGCGCGGCGAGCTGCTCCTCCATGGCCGCCGTCTTCAAGGCCTGCTTAGTGGTGTAGCGGGGTCGGGGATAGGCCGTCTCCAGGTCGCCTGACCTCTGATACCAGATGTAACAGACCTGATCTACCTTGCTTTATCTCTCGATCGGATCTGGGCAGGAAGGGAAGTAAGGGAGGAGCAGGTAAGGATAGAGGAAGGGGATAACTAGAGGAGGATCAGCCTCGCTCGTGGTTCAGTTGTACAATAATGTTCGATACCCTCACAGCGGCCTAGCCAGCTACTTAACTACTACGCGTGCACGCAGGCAACGCTCGGCCCAACACTGACTTGGTCCACAGCCTTCCGTCCATCGCTGCTGGTGTGTTCACCACGCCTTCTTGCCCCTCTGCAGGTGGAGCCCACATGGCAGGCGTGACATGGGGCTTTGGTAAACTCCTGGTCTGGATGATGGATGGACAAGCTTAACCATTTAATACCACCACCACTAGCCACTATCTTGGGCTGCATGCATGTGCAAGCAATCGCCAGCATGACGGCTGAACGGATGGAGTATACGTTCGATCGCCCAGTACGCACACACAGTACATATATTACCTAATAACAAAAGTCTCCTGCATACAACTTGCACCATAGTCATAGTGTATGCCAAAATGGATTTCTTAGCGGCAAAGGTATGCAACTGCGAGGAATCAACCGTTGCTGACTTGCTTTGAGATTCGCGAGCTCCGTTCACGTATATAAATAAACCAGCTCATTTGCTGTGCAATACGGTGAGTGGAGAAGGGAATACAAGCCATGCATGTCAGGTTTTTGTCAGCTTTTAGGTATGAGAGAGGGGAGAAAAGTACGGCTGCATGCATCCTTGAGTTGACTTAAGCATGAGATACGGAGCAACACCATGCAATACAACAATAATACCCCTACCATTGGTGTGAAAGAACTCCGCTACATACCCTCTCGGGTCAAAAAAGGTATGCCTAGTGATGCATGCATATATGCATGGAGCGTGATCAGTCATCAACAACTTTGGCTAATAATTCACCAGCAAGCTATAGCTAAACGACGCGCCGGGGAACGCGGCAACATGCATGCATCAGCATCAGCATCAGCAATTCAGCATCATCGGTCGATCCAACTCCAAGTGGGATCTGCATGGGTGAATGAAACAAAATGCCACGTGCGTGAACTAATAGATTCTGTTTTGTTAATAGTACTCGATAATTAATTAATAGCTTCTGTCCTGTATAAAAGGGGACCTTCTCCACCCCCAGATACTATCTACTCTACCTAGCTTCAGACAAATGAAACACACCCACATGGTAGGAGATAGAGGAAAAAGGACATGGCGGCGCTAGTCACCCCGGCCGCCGCTTCGGCGGCGCTGGTGTCCGAGCTGATGGCGCAGGGCCGCAAGTCCGCCGCCGCCCCCGAGGCCCTGCTTCAGGTCCAGGACTACACCGGGATCCGAGATCTCACCGCCGAGATCCTCCGCTGCTGCGACCGCGAGCTCGCCGCCCTCCACGGCAAACCTGCAGGCCGGAATAAGCGCAAGTCGGGGCCCCACGGCGGCGCAGCCACTCAAACAACCAGGCCCAAAAGAAGGTACTCCGGCGAACTGAGTACTACTATTGTCTACTATTACCACTTTACCAGATTACCAGTACATAACAATGTACACGTCGAGCAAGTAGCCAACCCACGACTTTTTTTCAGGACGGGCGCAAGCAACGGAGAGACGGCGAGCGTGGAGAGGAAGAGGAACTGGGACGACGGCTTCATGTGGACCAAGTACGGGCAGAAGGGCATCCGGGGCAGAGACCACCCGAGGCACTACTTCAGGTGCGCCTACGCGCTCGACGCTGATGGCTGCCCGGCCAGGAGGCAGGTCCAGCGGTCCGAGGGCCACGACCCTCCCCTCTACGTGCTCACCTACTTCGGCGACCACACCTGCGGTCACCACCGCGACGTGGCCGCCGTCGTGGAGGACGTCAAGACGATACAGCCGTCGCTCGTCCTCGACTTTGGGTCGGCGGGCAGCCGCTCGCCTCGACCCGAGCCCGACGATGGTGGTGTTCGGAGTGGAAATGCCTCACGCTCAGAGTCGGAGGAGCTCGGCGCCGTGGTTGCCAAAGTTGAGTCAACGCCGTCTCCAGACTTGCGACTCGCGGGAATAGTGGCGGAGCTGAGCTCGTCGGCGGATGACGTCCATTGTTCCTCCTCCCCGCCATCGGCCTCATGGGACCCTTCGGCCGCAGTCTGCTCCGGCTGGGATTACTTTGGCAACTGCTACTTTGATCACCTTAGCGAGTTCTTCGATTTCGAGGACAATGCCATGTACGGATAGCTTATTCCAGTTTTGCCAACGATCTCCTTCCTTCGGTGAACACACATTCAATGGCAGAAAAGCTGTCAGTAATGCGCATGGTTTTCACATTTTAGTGAGTTTCGATGGAATTCAATCGATTTCTATATTTCCAGTAGAAGCTAAAATATTTAACTTTCGGCTAAATATTTCAGTAGTACACAAGAATTTAAATATTTTTTCAAAATTTTCAAATATTTAATTAAATGATATGGCAAAAAAATCAAACATTTAATTAAATGGCATGGCTCAGTCGACTGAGACTTAACCAAGTCTCAATTAAATGATGCTATATGAGAAAGGGAAACGTTTGGAGCCGGCGCGCCGGCCGAACCGTTTGGCCGGTCGCGTGCGACCCGCGCAGGTTGCTGGTCCAGTCACGCAGCATTTTTCGTCCAGATTTGCTGCAACCGGCGTTTAAATTTGCTACAAGCGTTTCCCATTTGCTATAATTTGTTCATTAAAAAAGCTACATCTACGTTTGGTTGCAACCCGAGTTCGTCGGATTTTTTCGCTACAACCGGCGTTTGATTTTTGCTACAACCGATGTTTAATTTTTGCTACAACCGGTAATATTTTTTGCTATAACCGTTCATTAAAAAAGCTGCATACACGTTCGTCAGAGTTGCAACCCGAGTTCACCGGATTGTTTTTCTACAACCCATATTTTTGTTTTGCTATCATGCAGCATCAGATTCGTTTTTTTGCTATGACCACGTTTATATTTTTTGCTACAACTATATTTTTGCTGCATCTGTGACCGAAATTTGCTACATCGCTATTTATTTTTGCTTCAATCGATGATTTTTGCTGCATGAACAGATCTGACGGTCAAACTAGATTCGATCTGACGGATCGGGCGGCTCGCGTGCGTCCGGCCGAAAGTTTCGGCCGGCGCGCCGGCGCAGAGCAGTGCCCTATGAGAAAACAAAGATAAAACTGAATAAATTTTGTACGACTCTCCATGCTAGATGAAAGAAAAATATAGCATCGACTGAGATAACAAAGTCTCTGTCGATTGAGACTTAACAAAACTGACAATTAAATTCAAGTGAACTTTGGCCCTATGGCCGAAATGCAAACCAAAATCATCGAAGTTCACTAAATTCTGATGATTTTTGGTTGGTGTTGAACTTTTTCTAAAACTGAAAGTGAAAATTATGCCTCAGCCTACTTAACATGAACAAACATGTGGATGACAAACATTTTGCTGAGGATATGGTCATCACCGCACCATGCAAATACAATTCTGTTCTCCGAGGACGGAGCCAAGAATTATGCAAATTTAGGTTCCTTGTAGCGTATAGTTGTTCAGACGAACAGTCCGAGGAGAAAACACCATAGGCTAAATCTAAAACCACCAAAAAAAATACCACCATAGCGTGTCGGTGCCTTGGTGGTAGCCTGTTGCCCGGAAAAGGTTTTCCTCAGCCACTACTACTCTCCAACATTGCCTCAATAGTACCAAATTTGTTGCCTCCGCAAGGAGTTCCCGCACATTAAAAGCCAAAACCCTCACTAACCTCGCGCAAGATCTAGGAGAGACACCATGAACAGAGGAAAGCCAAAACCATCGCTCACCTCGCACAAGAGTTACGAGAGCCACCATCAACAACATCACAACAGCCTGAAGCACTTCTGTTGTCTTGCACAACGTCTTTGTTGTCATCATCTTCTCCATCACAACCAGTACTACATACAAAACAACCTATTTACACACCTTATTGCACCTAGCTAAGGGAGAGATTCGGTAGTCGATACATGTTTGATGGTATTCCTTAAATATGGTTGATAGATACTGTTCATCGCCATTAAGCGATGGATTGCGACCAATCTTCTCAAGCCCCATATATATATAAGCTTGTCATGGTACAACTCATTAGCAATTCAGAATAGTGTAATGATCACATACTGCCAAAAACAAAAAATGCCCAGATACCACTTATTTTATGTGTTCGTACTTGCTTCCGCCTGGAGTGATTGAGCAGATTGATCGTAGGCGCCGTGATCTTTTGGACCGGCAAAGATTCTTGTTCTGGAGCTCGCTGTTTAATTGCTTGGGACAAGGTGTGTGTCGATGTGCAGGAGGGTGGCTTCGGCATTCGCGATCTACGACGGCAGAATATGTGCCTACTTCTTCATTTTGTGGACGTCCTTCATCGACCTGACTGCCCGCCCTGGAAGCGGTGGTTCCTCGACAACCTTCGCGGTGACATCGGTTTGCCCGAGGCCGTCGTTTCTTCAGGCGATCGTCCAGGCTGCCCTGCCCACCTATAGGGCCATCACGCGGGTTCAGCTTGGCGATGGGCGCACCACTTCCTTCTGGCAGGACCGTTGGCTTCCGGGTGGCACGCTCTGCTTCGTCTTCGAGGCACTCTTCTCCCACTCGACGTGCCCCAACGTGACGGTGGCCGAGGTCGTCGGGTCCGGCATCACGCCCCAGACGAGGCTATCCACGGTGGCGGCCGCCCAGCTCGTCTCCGTGCGGGAGCTTCTTCGCGCGGTGCGACTTGTGGAGGAGCACGACCATGGCCTCATGGCCTGGGGGCGCGACCTCCGTTTCAGCTCGCGGGCGGCATTCCGCGTCCTGTCGCTGCACGGCGTCCTCGACCACGACTCCATCGACCTTTGGGGCTCCCGACTCCCCGCCATGATCAAGATTTTCGCCCGGCTACTGCTTGGCAACAGGCTTAGCACTCGCGCTAACCTGTTTGCCAAATGTTGTGCGCCCTCACCTGGGTGTGCCTCCTGCCAGGACGACGAATCGGCGGACCACCTCTTCGCCTCCTGCCGTCGGGCGGCCATGGTTTGGTCGCGCCTCAACTTAGGCCCCTTCCTCTCCGTCGACGAAATCCTCTCCTCGCATCCCCGGGCGCCGATGGAGCCTGCCGCTTGGAAGGCCGGCCTCTACATCCTTCTCTGGCAAGTGTGGAAGGCCAGGAATGATGTGGTGTTCAACTCCATCACTTGCGAGCCGTGGGATGTTCTCCGGCGTGCTGCAGACGACCTGCTTCTTTGGGCGATCAGCTTCTCGCGTTCCGCGCCCTCCTCCTATCGGCGACATAGACTCTTCCCCGTTTCCATAGCTCTCCCTAGACCCTCGTTTTTCATGTATCCTATTGTTTTTTTATCTTATCGATGAAAAAACACAGTATGACAACCACGTCCTTTCTGGTAATATAACAACCGTTGGGGCGATCCCCTCCCCCCCCCCCCCCCCCCCCCCCCCCCGCGCGTCATTCTTGAAAAAAAAATGCCCAGATACCTCGATATGAAGGTTCAAGTTTTGAGATGAAATGTTTATTCTAGGATGTAAAAATATTCCGCACATGTAACGGCCTGGACCGTATCCAAACCTTCATGCTTGCTGTGCTAGTCCCTACATCATTTCCTAGCACACATGATACAATATAGAAAATAGAAAAATAACCACGTATCATAGTATTACATCGAGACCTATAGTTCACTACAGATTTGCTTAGCTCTTAGGCTAGCTTCCTCATCAACGCCGTATGCAAGGTTGCAGTGCAACCCTAAGCATCTCTTACTCTTTGTGTGTAAGTGTAACATAAAAGGTTGTTATCCAAAATAGTCAATACATTGAATGTACCGGCAAGGTTGCACACGTGCATGTTTTTGTAAAGGTGTTTCTCAAGAAAAGTTTTACATAATGGAGGATGCGACTAATCATCATCAATTTTTGTACTCTCCGGAGATTGTACAAGTTTACTCACAACCCAGATTTAGCCCATTCTGCATTTTATCTCAAGTGTCTAACTGTCGGTACAAAACCGAGACAATGTTTTTTTTTTCTGAAGCAAGTCCTTACCCTCTGGTCGACCGGTACACTTACTTATATTCCATCTGATAGCCTACTGTGGGCAGGTAGAGACATCATACTTAGCTAGGACAGAGCCCATATTAAGCATGAAATTTAAATGCAACCAGCACTAGTAGAAAAAGGCCCATTTGTCCCGGTTCGTAAGGCCCATTTGTCCCGGTTCTGGAACCGGGACTAAAGGGTCGGGACTAAAGCCCAAAACCTTTAGTCCCGGTTCGCTTACGAACCGGGACAGATGGTGCTCCACGTGGCCGCTACGGCGAGCCCAGGCAGGAGGGCCTTTAGTCCCGGTTGGTAACACTAACCGGGACCAAAAGGAAGGACCTTTAGTCCCGGTTGGCAACACCAACCGGGACCAAAAGGCACTGGGTTTTTTTTTCCAAAGGGGGGGGGGGGTTGAGGGTTAATTTAGGGTTTCATATTGTGTTAGCTAGCTAATAGAGAGAAGTGTCCCGATCATGATCATCATAGTCATCTAACCAACCATACTTAATTGTTCTTAGAACTACTCATTATCATAACAACAAGTCATACTCGATCATCATCATCATAGTCATCTAACCAACCATACTTAATTGTTCTTAGAACTACTCGTTATCATAATAACAAGTCATACTCGATCATCATCATCATAGTCATCTAACCAACCATACTTAATTGTTCTTAGCACATGATGATGAGTATTACCTAGGACCTAACTACCCGGCCTCTCTTAGGTAAAATAGCATAAAACAAGATAGGCCCTGACTCTCCATTATGGAGAATGGAGATTATCCTGTCTCCAATTCTTGCACGTCGCACAATGTTGCTTTCAAGTAGCTCCCTACGATCGACCATACAATTTTTCCAATCTTTGATTGTCATGTCTTCATCGGTTTTAGAAATCCAGTATGGACAACAGTGATGCATATGATGACCTGGCCGTAAGCTCATAACATCAAGGTGACCTTTCGGAAACATCAGATGAGGCACACAATCATTCGGGATTTTCTGTTGAATAACATAGTAATAACTTCGTAGTTAGCAATGTAGTTTAGTTTTAAAAATAATTTATGCAAAAGATGCACGAATGTCGTAATAGTAAAAAATCTTACCATGCGATCTCCATGGATGTTACCGTAGTTCAACACGTGCACTAGTGGCACGTCTTGACCATAATGTGTAGGAGTTTGATAATAGGTATTGTAGTTCTGAAGATCATTAATAAATGCGATAAGATGATTTTTCTCCTGACAAGTTAATTCTGCGCCATCGGTGTAGTAGGTTCTGTCTACCATCTCCCGTACATTTTTTGAAGAATGAAAATAAACTGTCAATGGAAATAAGCTGTCAACTATTTTGAAATAAACAATATAAATTACATAATAAATATGTTTAACAAACTCACAAGGAGGCAGAATCGGAATCATAATAAATATGGTTGAGAAACTCACATAATGGTAGAACTGGAGGCGTCTGCACATCGACCCAGATGTCGATATTACCTTCAATTTCATCTTCCGGACGAATATCAAAGGTGATAAGCATATTCGGCTCAAATGCATAAGACTTGCATAGTGCTTGCCAACTTTTGCATTCAAAATAGGAGTAGGTGTCTGCATTGTACAATTTTACGGCAAAAGTATAACCATGCTCGGTCCTCAAGTGAACTATCTTTACCTCCATACTTTCTTTAGTATTGAAACCAATCTTATCCAAGACATATCTTCTTGCATGGCAGGGGATACGCTAGTAGAATAGTAAAAAATTAAAATTATAAGTTGAAGCAAAAGAAGCAGAAGTCATGCTTAATTACGAAAAAAGACTTGTCGTTGTGACTTACTGTATCCACTTCGAAGGTCTCATCCAGCACGATGCTGAAGCGCCTACCATCAACTAGGTGAGTCGTGTCGCACAGACCGCGCTCGTCTTCGCAGTATTCGCACATACCGAATTCCCTTTCGCTATCGTCGTCAGACATTTCCTATGTTCATAGTTCAAACATTTAAAATCGATCGAAGGCAACTACCAGGAAACTGATCAACACACAGATCACTATTGCTCAAAATATGCAACGGGTTGACTTTAGGTCTGTCGAGTCTTTCCTTCCTAAACTCTCATCTCACGTATATGGTGGGCACTCCCTCTGATATTGCGACCGTCGGTGATGGTGGCTCCTCCATTCGTCCCCGAGTGCATTACACCAAAATGTCTAGCACACGGGAACGAAGGAGAAGCGACCCCCACGACAACAGTCGGGATTCTTCCTCTCTCATATTTCGACCGTCGGTGATGGTCGCTACTCCTTCTTTCCCGTGTGCATTACAAATATCTAGCACAAGGAAAAGAAGGAGAAGCGACCTCCACGACAACAGTCGGGATTCTTCCTCTCTCATATATATATATATGGTGGACACTCTCCCTCACTGAAAGACGCACAAGGAGCCAAAACAGACCTAAAGTCAACCCGTTCCATATATCGAGCAATGACATAGAAAAAATGCCCTATGTTTTGCCGGAATATCATTGAATTCCCGTTCTGGCAAATCGTCGGCGATCGTCGGGGACTACTCACCGGCGATCGTCGGGGACTACTCACCGGCGATCGTCGGGACTCCTCACGATATCGCGTAACCCTAAGATTTTTTTCACTCAGCTTGTTTTCACTCTTGTTGTAATTTCCTTGTAAGTGTTTGTTCGACAAATCACAAACAAAACTTTTATCAAATTAAAAAAATTATGATTTTTTCCCTATACAAGAAACCTAATAAGAATGCACTAAATCGATCCCTAAAAGAAAAAACAACAATTTTTGGTGCTACAACCATACACACACTACTATTTTTCGTATCAAGATATCGACAACACCACAAAAACCCCATGAAATGTGAAGGAATTATACATCGTTATACATCTACGTATGAAGGCAAAGACGACGACGGCGACGTTGCCTCCGCCGCTGCCGTCCATGGCGATGGTGGCGCACGCGCGCGCGGAGGGAACGCGTGCGGGGGAGGAAAGGGGGTCGGCCGGACGGCTCCAGGGTGGAAGAGGAGCTCACCACAGCGCACGGAGGGAGAGGGTGGTGACGGGGCGGCGACGGGGACGGCGGGCTCAGGGCGGCGACGGGGCGGCGACGGGGACGGCGGGCTCGGGGCGGCGACGAGGACGGCGGCGACGGGACGGCGACGGGGACGGCGGGCTCAGGGCGGCGACGGGGCGGCGACGGGACGGCGACGGGGCGGCGACGGGGACGGCGGGCTCGGGGCGGTGACGAGGACGGCGGCGACGGGACGGCGACGGGGCGGCGACGGGGACGGCGGGCTCAGGGCGGCGACGGGGCGGCGACGGGGCGGCGACGGGACGGCGACGGGTCGGCGACGGGGCGGCGATGGGGACGGCGGGCTCGGGGCGGCGACGAGGACGGCGGCGACGGGGCGGCGACGGGCTCGGGGCGGCGACGGGGACGGCGGCGACGGGGCGGCGATGGGCTCGGGGCGGCGACGGGCTCGGGACAATGGCAGATGAAAACTGAAATTTTCCAAGTGTTTACTTATATAGAAGACGCATTGGTCCCGGTTGGTGCCACCAACCGGGACCAATGCCCACCTTTGGTCCCGGTTGGTACCACCAACCGGGACCAAAGGTCTCTTTTCAGCGGCCCAAAGGGCGGGAAGCAGAGACCTTTGGTCCCAGTTGGTGGCACCAACCGGGACCAAAGGGAGGCATTGGTCCCGGTTGGTGGCATCAACCGGGACCAAAGGGTGATTCTGCCCGGGGCCAAATTTTTAGTCCCACCTCACTAGCCGAGAGAGCTCGAGAGTGGTTTATAAGCGCTGCTGCGCATACCCTCTCGAGCTCCTCTCTACTGCAGGCCGCCGGCCCTAATATGTCACTGCCTGTGGGCCTATTGGGCCTTCTGCGGGCCTGATTCCTGGCCCAACAAGCTAGTTGGGTTTCAAGTCGTATTCAGGCTGTGGCGACCCAATAGGTGGCATTTAAAAAAAAATGAGTTTTTTCTTTTGTTTTTTGCTTTATTTATTTTATTTTGTTCCTACTTACTGTTTTTCAGTGATTCTTTTTGCTTTTAGGTCACAAAAATTATAAACTTTCTGTTAGTGCCTTTAGTTTTCAAATTTGAATAGTTTAAATTAGAATATTTTGAAATTTGTGTGAATCACTAGTTTGTGAATAACTTTACTAAAAAAATAGATTTTTGAGTGATTCTTTTTCCTGCTATTTAATATTACTGTGTTGATTCCTTTTAGTTGCATTAATTTTATATAATTTTAGTTTCAAAAATACTAGAGGTTTATAAAAGCTTTTTAGTTGATTCCTTTTGCTATTAGAGTTTTATAAAAGCTTTTTAGTTGATTCTTTTTGCTATTGAAGAATATTATAGTTTTGTTTTAGTTGATCATAACAGAATATTTTAATTGATTATTTTTATTTCATTCTTTTTGCTATTAGAGTTTCATAAAAGTTTTCTAGTTCAATCTTTTTGCTATTAGTTCATTTTTTGAGCTAAATGCCCCTGAAATTAAAAAACACTACAAATGAACTCTGAAAAGGTTGAAAGTTGGCATGGTATCATCATTTCACCCAAATAGCATATGCTAAAAAGTTGAGAGGGTTACGACAAAAACTAGATACACTTCGTGTACAAAACGGACACTCTCTTTCGAAGTATGAGGGTTTCGGACGAAAACTCATCTGTTACAAACGTATTTCATTTTTTTGAACTTATTTGAACTCCAGACTTTTTGTGTGTTCAAAATGAACCATTCAAAGCCACATCATCAATTTTCAACCCTTTCTGACTTCATTTGGTAATTTTCATGCATTTACTGATTTTTTTGAGCTAAATGACCCTGAAATTGAAAAACACTACAAATGAACTCTGAAAAGGTTGAAAGTTGGCATGGTATCATCATTTCACCCAAAT
Source organism: Elymus sibiricus (assembly GCA_039707655.1). Lineage (NCBI taxonomy): Eukaryota > Viridiplantae > Streptophyta > Magnoliopsida > Poales > Poaceae > Elymus > Elymus sibiricus. Next base: position 89,792,133 of record CM077668.1, on the reverse strand, counting down.
AGCATGTGCTAAAAAGTTGAGAGGGTTACGGCAAAAACTAGATACACTTCGTGTACAAAATGGACACTCTCTTTCGAAGTATGAGGGTTTCGGACGAAAACTCATCTGTTACAAAGGTATTTCATTTTTTTGAACTTATTTGATCTCCAGACTTTTTGTGTGTTCAAAATGAACCATTCAAAGCCACATCATCAATTTTCAACCCTTTCTGACTTCATTTGGTATTTTTCATGCATTTACTGATTTTTTTGAGCTAAATGACCCTGAAATTGAATAACACTACAAATGAACTCTGAAAAGGTTGAAAGTTGGCATGGTATCATCATTTCACCCAAATTGCATCTGCTAAAAAAATGAGAGGGTTACGGCAAAAACTAGATGCACTTCGTGTACAAAACGGACAATCTCTTTCGAAGTATCAGGGTTTCATACGAAAACTCATCTGTTACAAAAGGCATTTCATTTCTTCACATGTAACTGCAGTGATATTCTAGATCAAAGGCATCATCATACTAGTTGTGGAGAGAAAGTCTTCACTTTTTCTTCGCTTGTGTCCTTTGCTTATTGCGCCGTAACCATGTATAATCTTCATCGTTTAACAGGGTGCTTGGGTCAGCCTTGACTTTGAAGGGAGGAATATCATGAAACTTTTCATAATCTTCAGACATGTCTGTCTTGCCCTCCAATCCCACGATGTCTCTTTTTCCTGAAAGAACTATGTGGCGCTTTGGCTCATCGTATGATGTATTCGCTTCCTTATCTATTCTTTTTCTCGGTTTGGTAGACATGTCCTTCACATAGAAAACCTGCGCCACATCATTGGCTAGGACGAATGGTTCGTCTGTGTACCCAAGATTGTTCAGATCCACTGTTGTCATTCCATACTGTGTTTCTTCCTGTACCCCGCCTCTTGACAGATTGACCCATTTGCATTGAAACAAAGGGACCTTCAAATCATGTCCATAGTCAAGTTCCCATATGTCCACTATGTAACCATAATATGTGTCCTTTCCCCTCTTGGTTGCTGCATCAAAGCGGACACCCCTGTTTTGGTTGGTGCTCTTTTGATCCTGGGAGATCGTGTAAAATGTATTCCCATTTATCTCGTACCCTTTGTAAGTCATTACAGTCGAAGATGGTCCCCTGGCCAACGAGTACAGCTCATCAGAAACAGTGTTGTCACGCATGAGACGTGTTTGCAACCAACTGCCGAAAGTTCTGATGTGTTCACATGTAATCCAGTCGTCACACTGCTCCGGGTGTTTGGAGCGCAGAATATTCTTGTGTTCATCAACATACGGGGTCACCAAGGTAGAATTCTGTAGAACTGTGTAGTGTGCTTGAGACCAAGAATGTCCGTCCCTACATATTATTGAGTCCGCTCCTAGCGTGTCTTTTCCAGTCAGTCTCCCCTCATACCGTGATTGAGGGAGACCAATCTTCTTAAGGTCAGGAATGAAGTCAACACAAAACCCAATGACATCCTTTGTTTGATGGCTCATGGAGATGCTTGCTTCTGGCCTAGCGCGGTTACGAACATATTTCTTTAAGACTCCCATGAACCTCTCAAAGGGGAACATATTGTGTAGAAATACAGGGCCCAGAACGACAATCTTGTCGACTAGATGAACTAGGACGTGCGTCATGATATTGAAGAAGGACGGTGGGAACACCAGCTCGAAACTAACAAGACATTGCACCAAATCACTCCTTAACCTTGGCAGGATTTCTGGATCGATCACCTTCTGAGATATTGCATTGAGGAATGCACATAGCTTCACAATGGCTAATCGAACGTTTTCCGGTAGAAGCCCCCTCAATGCAACCGGAAGCAGTTGCGTCATAATCACGTGGCAGTCATGAGACTTTAGGTTCTGGAACTTTTTCTCTGCCATATTTATTATTCCCTTTATATTCGACGAGAAGCCAGACGGTACCTTCATACTGAGCAGGCATTCAAAGAAGATTTCCTTCTCTTCTTTGGTAAGAGCGTAGCTGGCAGGACCTTCATACTGCTTTGGATGCATGCCGTCTTTTTCATGCACACGTTGCTGTTCCTCCCGTGCCTCCGGTGTATCTTTTGTCTTCCCATACACTCCCAAGAAGCCTAGCAGGTTCACGCAAAGATTCTTCGTCACGTGCACTTTTCGATTGCAGAGCGGACCTCTAGGTCTTTCCAATAGGGTAGGTCCCAAAATATAGATTTCTTCTTTCACATGGGTGCGCGTCCCGCATCGTCAGTAGTAACAGATAGTCCGCCAGGACCCTTTCCAAATATTACTTGTAAATCATTGACCATATCAAGTATGTGATCACCAGTACGGAGGGCGGGCTTCTTCCGGTGATCTGCCTCACCTTTGAAATGCTTTCCTTTCTTTCGACATTGATGGTTGGTCGGAAGAAATCGACGATGCCCCAGGTACACATTCTTCCTGCATTTGTCCAAATATAAACTGTCGGTGTCATCTAAACAGTGTGTGCATGCATGGTATCCCTTGTTTGTCTGTCCTGAAAGGTTACTGAGAGCAGGCCAATCGTTGATGGTTACAAACAGCAACACATGTAGGTCAAATTCCTCCTGTTCGTTCTCATCCCACACACGTACACCTCTTCCATTCCATAGCTGTAAAAGTTCATGAACTAATGGCCTTAGGTACACATCAATGTCATTGCCGGGTTGCTTAGGGCCTTGGATGAGCACTGGCATCATAATGAACTTCCGCTTCATGCACAACCACGGAGGAAGGTTATACATACATAGAGTCACATGCCATGTGCTATGCTTGCTGCTCTGCTCCCCAAAAGGATTAACGGCATCTGCACTTAAACCAAACCATACGTTCCTCGGGTCACCTGTAAAGTCGCTCCACTTTCTCTCGATCTTTCTCCACTGCGACCCGTCAGCGGGTGCTCTCAACTTCCCGTCTTTCTTACGGTCTTTTTTGTGCCATTGCATCAACTCGGCATGCTTTTTGTTTCTGAACAGACGTTTCAACCGTGGTATTATAGGAGCATACCACATCACCTTGGCAGGAACCCTCTTCCCGGTGCACTGGCCCTCAACATCACCAGGGTCATCTCTTCTGATCTTATACCGCAAGGCACCGCATACCGAGCATGCGTTCAGATCCTCGTACGCACCGCGGTAGAGGATGCAGTCATTAGGGCATGCATGTATCTTCTGCACCTCCAATCCTAAAGGGCATAGAACCTTCTTTGCTTCGTACATACTGCCGGGCAATTCGTTATCCTTTGGAAGCTTCTTCTTCATTATTTTCAGTAGCGAACTAAATCCCTTGTCAGATACACCATTGTCTGCCTTCCATTGCAGCAATTTCAGTGTGGTACCGAGCTTTCTGTTGTCATCTTCGCAATTTGGGTACAACCCTTTTTTGTGATCCTCTAACATGCGATCGAACTTCAACTTCTCCCTTTCACTTTCGCATTCTCTCTGTGCATCAACAATGACCCGGCGAAGATCATCATCGGGCACATCCTCTGGTTCCTCTTGATCTTCAGCTTCCCCCATTGCAGCATCACCGTATTCAGGGGGCGGGTAGTTGTCGTCATCCTTTTCTTCTTCGTTGTCTTCCATCATAACCCCTCTTTCTCCGTGCTTGGTCCAAACATTATAGTGTGGCATAAAACCCTTCTCAAGCACGTGAAAGTGAAGGGTTTTAGAGTTGGAGAAAGCCTTCGTATTCTCACAGACAGTACATGGACAATGCATAAAACCATTCTGCTTGTTTACCTCAGCCGCTTCGAAAAAATTATGCAGGCCCTCAATAAACTCGGAGGTGCGTCGGTCACCGTACATCCATTCCCGGTTCATCTGCGTGCATATCATGAATAGAGAAGTGACCAAATTAATAGAAATTCATCATCACATTAAAGCCAAAATACAGTACTGACCAAAATAAATACATAACGTTCATACATAGTTCTCATTATTGAACAACATATAGCTCTCTAGAGCATCTAATTAAAACATACATTGAAACTATAAAATTTAAATGCAACAACAAATGCGATCATAACCGCAACTAAGGTACCAATTGATCCAACGGCATAATGATACCAAGCCTCAGTATGAATGGCATATTTTCTAATCTTTCTAATCTTCAAGCGCATTGCATCCATCTTGATCTTGTGATCGTCGACGACATCGGCAACATGCAACTCCAACTTCATCTTCTCTTCAACTCTTTGTAATTTTTCTTTCAAGTAATTGTTTTCTTTTTCAACCAAATTTAACTTCTCGAAAAGTATTTCTATGTCGGTTGGAATTTCCGGTTCACATACCTCCTAGATTAAAAAATCTATGTCACGTTGGTCGGCATAATTGTCATAAACACTAAATAAAATAAATAGTTATAAAAGATAATATATACCACATCCGAATCATAGACCGGACGAGGGCAAATGAATAGAGAAGTGATCAAATGTTATTATTGAAAAAATAAATACATAAAATTCACACATAGTTCTCATAGAACAACATACAGCTCTCTAGAGCATCTAATTAAAACATAAATTGAAACTAACATACAACTATGTAAAACATTTAAATTCAACAACAAATGCGATCATAATGGCAACTAAGGTAGCAATTGATCCAACAGCATAATGATACCAAGCCTCATTATCAATGGCATATTTTCTTATCTTTCTAATCTTCAAGCGCATTGCATCCATCTTGATCTTGTGGTCATCGACGACATTGGCAACATGCAACTCCAATTTCATCTTCTCCTCCTCAATTATTTTCAATTTTTCTTTCAAATCCTCGTTTTCTTTTTCAACTAAATTTAACCTCTCGACAAGAGGGTCGGTTGGAATTTCCGGTTCACATACCTCCTAGATTAAAAAATCTATGTCACGTTGGTCGGCATAATTGTCATAAACACTAAATAAAACAAATAGTTATAAAAGATAATATATACCACATCCGAATCATAGACCGGACGATGGCCGACGTGGGCGGATACCATGACCATGGCACTATATAATAACAAACAATAATAAAAGTAAGAAAATTACACAAGTATCTATCTAAATGATACAAGTAAGAACTTTTTTCTTTTAGAAAGAAGATAAGAATAAGAGGCTAACCACGGTGGTGCCGGTGCCGAGATGGACGCGGGCGATCGACGGCGGTCAGAACGGGGACGGGACAGGACGGACCGCCAAACCTAAACAAATCTTGAGAAAAATGAAGCTTGGACAAGGAGCTTCAAGAGGAGAAATCTTAAGTGTGGCTGGGGCATTTCATCGAACACCTCATGTGCATAGGAGGTGAGCTAGAGCACCACAAAGCTCTCCCCTCGCCGGCCAGAAAAACATAGCACTCTGGAGTGCTCTGCTCGCTGGCGAGGGGGGTATATATAGGCATCTCATTGGTCCCGGTTCGTGGCTGGAACCGGGACCAAAGGGGGTCCTTTGGTCCCGGTTCCAGCCACGAACCGGGACCAATGGTTGTGGGGCAGGAGCGAGGCCCATTGGTCCCGGTTCGTGTCTGGAACCGGGACCAAAAGGGTCATACGAACAGGGACCAATGGCCCACGAGGCCCGGCCGGCGCCCTGGCCTCACGAACCGGGACCAATGCCCCCATAGGTCCCGGTTCGTGAGTGAACCGGGACTAATGGGCTGGCCCGGCCTGGACCAAAGCCCTCTTATGTACTAGTGCAGGCATATTAATATCTGTGCATTTGAAACAATATTTGTGGTGATTTCACCTTGTAAACATGTTGCATTTTTAGCATTAACTCGTCTTCATCTGTTGAGATAATTAGCCAATCGTTTGTAGCATCATGTCAGCCCGTTGTAACCAATCCGAGACAAACCAAGTTGAGCCTATTTAAACCGAGACCGCTGCCAAGCCTGCTAGATCCGCCCATGGTATTAGCAGCATTAGATGTTTTTCTAATGACAAACTGCCGACTGTGTTTAGCTTAGTGGGCCCCTGGTCAACTCCTGACCTCGATGATTGACAAGCTTAATTCGTTAGATAGTATCACTAATTGCCCGAAATGGCCAGCATGAGGCATATCCGGAAGGAACATGCAAACTGCTGATACCACATGACATATGTGGTAAGCAACCTAAATTATTACGCCTAAAAAAAACCTAAATTATTAAAAAAAAACATGCAAACTGCTGATGAAAGGATCATGCCACCAGCTGATGGATGCCATATCTTAATTAGATCCTTTTGCCTCTTTTGGAGTCCTCCATCGGCCAGTACACTAACTAACAAAATTCCCCTACAATTTGTAGTTTTCTACTGCTGTAGACTGTAGTGTACTGAGTACACCTACCATGATTGCTCGTTGCATATGCATGCAGTGGGAACCCTCGGGTTGGTTCCCTCAAAGACGACTATGCATGGCTAGTCAAAATCTAGCTCAACGACCCGTCGCGCAACATGGATGCATCATCGGTCGACCCAACTCCTGATCGCGTGAATGAAACTGCACGTGCGTCAACTAATCGATTTTGTTAACAATATATAGCTAGCCGTGGGCCGTGGCATGTGCATTCGTCCACCCTCGGTAGAGTGAATTGCAGAAAACATCAACATTGAAGGCCAGGGTTGCAGAAACCACAAGTCTACGGAATTGTGCCAAAAAACACTATTTTTCATGCTATTTTTGTGTGTGCAAAAAACACTAGTTGTTCGAATCGGCCGTTTAAAGTAGGATTATGACAGGTAGCGGCCGTTTTTGTCAACGTGGCGTAACGATTCGCAGGTGACGCCGTTGGATAGAGGATTTCACATCGACACCCTTGTTCAAAATTCTAAAAAGCAATCAAGCCCTGCCCTCCACATCTCTCCTCTCCGGACGTGCCATAGGTACCGGAGTTCCGGCTTCCTCACCGGAGCAGCAGCTGGTGCCGGCCTTGGGAGGGACGGGCGGGTGCAGTGGCGGCCTCGGGCTCGACGGGCGGGAGCAGGAGCGGCGGCGCCAGCCTCGGGCGCGACGGGCGGGAGCAGGCCCGGCCTTGGGCGTGACGGTCGAGAGTTGCGGCGGCACCGGCCTCGGGCGGGAGCAGCGCCGGCCTCGGGCGCGACGATTGAGAGCTGCGGCGGTACCGACCTCGGGCAGGAGCAGCGGCCGCGCCGGGCGCGTCGGGCAGTAGCAACGGCAGCACCGGCCTCACGCGCGATGGGCGGGAGTAGTGGCGGCGCCTGGTGCGATGGGCAAGAGCAACTGTGGCACCGGCCTTAGGCGCGACGGCCAGGCGGCCCCCCAGAAGACTATCTCCGCGCGCTAGAGAGGAAGGGGCAGAGTTCGACGGCATGCCCCATCGCCGGCGACGAGACCAACCGAAGGTGCCGGAGTCCGACGGCGTGCCCCCTCGCCGGCGATGATACCGGCCGAAGTGCTGCTGCTCTGCTCGTCTACTTGGGCAGCCCAAATGCAAGGAGTTGATTGCATTTTTTTATTGAAGGTTGTCTACTGCTTTGTAAATCAAGAAAATCCCACACCTAATGAGGTCTAACGTGAACGGTTATGCCACATCATCATTTGTGGGGTCCATCTGTCATAATCATGTTTAAATCGGTCTAAGTCATCAACTAGCGTTTTTGGCAAAAAATTAGCCTAGAAATTAATGTTTTTTGGCACAATTCCGTAGACTTGTGATTTCTGCAACCCTAGCCTTTAATGTCGATATTTTATGCAATTCACTCCCCTCAGTAGCTGCTTCCTCCACCTAGCTTACCTATCAATGCAGATCTGAAAAAAAAAAGATGGTGATGCATGGACCCGATGTATGCTTAGGTCTCGAGTATAAAGAAAAGCACAACATTTACAAAAAAAGTTCATAATGCTAAGCCATCCTAAGCCAGGCAGTTGAATATGTCCGTGCTTCTTCAAACAATATTTGTCGTGACTTCGTCTTATCATTGAAGAAAAATCATGATATGCATGCTGAATTTACACATAAACTAGTTTTGAACTAAAAAAACTCATTGCCGACCTAATTAACAATCCAAATTTTTTCTATATCATCTTAGCAATCCAAACCAATCCGAACGAAGCCAACCAATTGGAAAACCAAACGGAGCCTATTTTAATCGAGACCACTCTCATGCCAGCTACATCCGCCCATGGTATTACTAGCATCAGATGTTTTTGTAATGCCAAGCTGCCAACTGGGTTTATCCTAGTTGGCCACGGTAATCTCCTGTTCTGGATGATGGATGGACAAGCTTAACCAATTAATATCACAACTAGCTAGCTACTTCCTTCGGCTTGCATATGCCAGCATGAGGCATTCTGAAAGTAACATGTCACCTGCTGATGGTCATCGATGCATGTGTGTGGCTGCCATATATAGATCATTTTTGCTTCTTCTGGACGGCCAGGACATTAAGTAACAAAATTCCCCTGCATAGAGTATATACTACTATGATTGCCCGTGCATGCATGCATTGCATTGCATTGTGAACCGTCGGGTTGCTTCCCTCTCAAAGACTATGGCTGCTAGTCAAATGCAGCTAAACAACGCGCCGAGCAACGCGGCAACATGCATCCATCATCGATCGATCCAACTCAACTCCAAGTGGTTCAAGTGAGTGAGTGAGTGACCCCGTATGTATGAACAGCATAAAATGGCACGTGCGTCATCTTTTTTTTCGCTTCGGTTAACAAAAAAAAAATGGTAGCCGTGCATTGGCCGACCCTTGCTAGCTGCTTCATATAGCAAGCAAGCTGGCACTTTACCTTAGCATGCATGGACCCGATCTATGGTTAGATCTCGAGTATAAATAAGCCCCACCTTTCCGTCGGCATCTTCTAGTGCCGGCCTAGATCGAGACTAGCTAGATTGAGACAGAAAAACCAATGTTTTAAATAGCGGGCTATGGCAAATAGCGGCGGACCTCTAAAAAGGCTATAGCGGAGCTATAGCGGGCTATAGCAGGCTATAGCGTGCATTTTGTACATGAGCCTATTTAGCGGCACCCTGCTGAAAAGGCTATAGTAAGGCTATAGCGGGACTATAGCGGGCTATTTAAAACTATGAGAAAAACACAGAAAGCAATTCATTTGCGGAGGAGGACTAGTTAAAGCGCCTGCTTGACTGCTTCGGGTCGGCCACCGGGCTTCGAACCAACCACGCCAAGAGCTCTGCCTTTCCCATTAGGTGTGCTGGCCTTGACCTATTTACCATTCTTGCACCACTCAGCATCCCGGTCAAACCGCTCCCAACCACGTACCTTGGACTTCCATTGTCTCTAAAAAACCTCACCAAAGCAGAGATCGACCCCTTCCTGCTAAAGTTTGGTAACAGGTCAGCAGTCTTATGGCTAAGAGCGGGCGTCTTGTTCTTCTCAAGGCCAATTTGATACCGTTGGTTATTTACTGGATGACGGTGCACAAGTTTCCGGTCTGGGCACTCAAGCAAATGGTCAGGATTGGGAGAGCATGGTTATGGGCTGGAGCTGACTCATGCAATGGAGGGCAATGCCGTGTGGGGTGGAGCCAAATTTGCAGGCCAAAACACCTCGGCGGGCTGGGCGTCCTGAACATGGCCACCTTTGGTGTTGCCCTTCGCCTTAGATGGCTATGGTTAGCATGGCGCGAACCAGATCGTCCTTGGGTTGGAACCACGATACCGTGCGATAGAAAGGAACGAGCTCTTTTCTCGATGGCAACTAACATAGAAATTGAAGATGGAAAACTAGCTAATTTCTGGCATGATAGGTGGCTGCAAGGACAATGCCCCAAGGTGATTGCACCTTCTCTGTTCAGAATCTCGGCGCGCAAAAACAGATCAGTTCACGAAGCGTTGCACCGGGACACATGGCTGGCTGATCTCGCGCATGGTCTAACAGAAGAGATGATTTTGGAACTGTCAAATTTGGCAACCCTGCTAGACGGCCTGACGCTAAGGGCTGGGAGTTTTGACACGATCAGCTGGAGATTTTCCACTAACGGTGAATATACTGCAAGATCTGCATACTTACTCTAGTTCGAGGGATCAACGCCGATGAGAGGTTTCAGGCTTATCTGGTCGGCTTGGGCGCCAGGAAATTGCCGCTTCTTCGTCTGGACGGCGATGCTGGGGAAAATTCTTACGGCTGATGTTTTGCTTCGGAGAGGCTGGGAAAATGAGTATTTTTGTCGGTATTGTGAGCGGAGCCTGGAAACAACGATTCATCTGTTCGCCGAATGCCCATGGACAAGCGGGGCTGCCTTCGCTGCAACCTATCTCATGGGGCAGCCAGCAGACCTTCAAAGGCTGGATGGAAAGCTGTGTCTCCAACGCGGTGCCGGGGAAACGGAAAGGACTGCTCTCCCTTATGCACCTAACCATTTGGGAGCTTTGGCGTGAAAGGAATAGGCGAATTTTTAAGAAGGAGAGCATGCACCAAAATATGATCTGTCGCAAGATCAAAGAGGAAATCCACTTGTGAAATATGGCGGGAGCTGGAATCCCGTTTGATCCAGGCTGAGGCCTACCCTTGCCTTTCTTTTCTTCTTCTCTGCCTTTCTTCTTCTGGCTTGCCCAGCTCGGGCGTCTTGTTTTTTTGTACTCCGCTTGCCTTCTTATCAATGAATTTGCTAGGCAAACTGCTAACATTCCAAAAAAAAAAGTTTCAGGTATGGCGGCACATGCCACTCCAACCGCCGCTTCTATGGTGGTGGTGTCCGAAATGATGGCGCAGGGACGCAAGTCCGCCGCCGCCCTTTAGGCGCTGCTCCAGGTCCAGGACCTCACCGGGATCCGGGAGCTCACAGCTGAGATCCTCCGCTGCTGCGAGTGCGACCGTGCCCTCGCCTCGCTCCATGGCAAAGGCCGGAAGAAGCGCAAGTCGGGGCAGGACCACAGCGCAGCCACTACTTAGACAACCAGGCCCAGAAGAAGGTACAGCTAGCTAGCCTGACTTTCTATGCATGCATAGAGTCGAGTCGAGCAACGACGACGAGGACTTAGCGAAATGTTTCCGATTTGTTTTCAGGACGCGCGCGAACCGCGGAGAGACGGCGGCGACGACGAGGGTGGAGAGGAAGCCGAACTGGAACGATGGCTTCTTGTGGAGGAAGTACGGGGAGAAGGACATCCGGGGCAGCGGCCACCCGAGGCACTACTTCAGGTGCGCCTACTCGCTCGACGCCGGCGGCTGCCCGGCAAGGAGGCAGGTCCAGCGCTCAGAGGAGGACGACGACCCTTACCTCTATGTCACCACATACTTCGGCGATCACACCTGCTGCCACCATGGCGCCGAGGCGATCGCCGCCTTGGACGACGTCAAGACGCACCAGTCGCTGGTCCTTGACTCTGGGTCGGCAGGCGGCCGCTCCCCTCGGCCCGACGGTGATGCACAGAGTGGAAAAATCTCTCGCTCGGCGGAGCTTGCAGCCAAGGTAACCAAAGTCGAGTCGACGCCATCATCAGACTTGTGGCCTTCGGGGCCAACGGCAGAGCTGAGCTCGTTGGCCAACGACGTCCGTTGTTCCTCCTCCCCGGCATCAGCGGCATGGGACCCTTCGGCCACCGCCTGCTCCGACAGGGATTACTTCGGCAACTGCTCCTTTGATTACCTTAGCGAGTTCTTTGAATTATGAGACATCACCTTGTACTAATAGGATGCTTCACTTTGCCGACGCACCCTTCTGTCGGTGAAACCCTCATTCAATGGCAGAAAAGCTGCCGGTAAAGCCTCGGCCTACCAAACACGAAAAAATATTCGGCTGGCAAACATTTTGCCGACAGTTTATATGTACCCACTACCGGAATAAAGCTCGACGCCGACGGCCTAATCTATGCCGACGGCGGCCGTAGGCATCGTCGGAGCTATCCTGACCGCCTTGGTCGAACCATAGGCATAGAAAAGCTGTCGGCGTCCCTTTGGCTATCCCGACGGTGGCCGTAGGCACCAAAAGGCCGTCGGCGTACCTAGACCTATCCCGGCGGCCTCTATCGGCATAAACGAGCCGTCGGCATAGAAATGCCCTAGACAGCCAAGGAACGAACGGCGAGCTGATGACGTCAGAGCTACGCCGACGGCTTTGACGGCAGCCGTCGGCGTAGCTACGCCGACGGTTAAACCGTCGGCGTATCCTTTGTCCACGTCGTCGATCCGCGACACGCGCCACGTCATCGATCCGAGGCGCATCGGTTGGGCGTGGCTGGTTGATGCAGTGGCATAGCTACGCCGACGGCTAAACCGTCGGCACAGCCTTTTATCTGTTTTCTGATTTTTTACTGCTTTTAAGTTTTTATTATTTTTCTAAATTAATTTTTCATTAGCTTGAATGCGCCTTATCTAAACATAAACATACATAAATTATATATCGATTTGGTGTAGAATTTTCCATAGATTATGAATATGTGATTTGTATTTATTTTCGAGTATGTTAGTAATGTGACCTCATGTTCTTTTGCATATAGGTCCATATACTTTATTGAAATCACAAAAAAATGATAATTACGTCTATTTTGACAAGTTTTATATGTTTTTACAAGAATCTTGAAAGTGCTAGATCCGCCGGTCATCTGTGCCAGGGTTTGACGGGACATGGGACTTTGGGGGGTAGCTATGCCGCGAGGTCTTGCGCTAGGCCCTCTTACACGTCCCGAAATATGGTGGCGGGTGTAAGCACCCAGCACGCGGCTCCGTAGCGTGACCCCCATCACGGACCTTGCTGCCGTTGTCACACGATGGGTGGAAACGACCACGTCGGGTAGACACGGAGGGAATCTTGCGGTGGGTTAGGCCCGGACCTTGGTCTGAAGTGTACCTATGGGCTCGACTATCATAGCCAGGTGGAAATGTCCCTCGGTCAAACCCTGTCTGGTGAAAGTCAAAGGGGTAGATCCGCCGGTCAACTTTGCCAGGGTTTCACGGGACGGGGGCCTTCGGGGGGTAGCTATGCCGCGAGGTCTTGCGCTGGGCCCTCTTACACGTCCCGAAATGTGGTGGCGGGTGTAAGCACCCGGCACGCGGCTCTGTAGCGTGACCCCCATCACGGATGTTGCTGCCGCCGTCACACGAAGGGTGGAAACGACCACGTCGGGTAGACACGGAGGGAATCTTGCGGTGGGTCGGGCCCGGACCTTGATCCGAAGTGTACCTATGGGCTCGCCTATCACAGCCAGGTGGAAATGTCCCTCGGTCAAACCCCATCTGGTGAAAGTCAAAGGGGTAGATCCGTCCGGTCAATAGTGTCCAGGTTAGACGGGACAGGGGACCTGGAGGGGAGCTATGCCGCGAGGTCTTGCGCTGGGCCCTCTTACACATGTGGAAGAGTGGTTACAGGTGTAAGCACTCGGCACGAGGCTCCGTAGCGTGCCCCCCATCACGGACGTCGCTGCCGCCGTCACACGGAGGGTGGAAACGGCCACGTCGGGTAGACATGGAGGGAATCTTGCGGTGGGTTGGGCCCGGACCTTGGTCCGAAGTGTACCTATGGGCTAGCCTATCACATCCAGGTGGAAATGTCCCTCGGTCAAACCCCGTCCAGTGAAAGTCAAAGTGCTAGATCCGTCGGTCAACTATGCCAGGGTTTGACGAGACGGGGGACTTTAGGGGTAGCTATGCCGCGAGGTCTTGCGCTGGGCCCTCTGACATGCGTGGAAGAGTGGTGACAGGTGTAAGCACCCGGCACGAGGCTCCGTAGCGTGCCCCCCATCACGGACGTCGCTGCCGCCGTCACACGGAGGGTGGAAACGGCCACGTCGGGTAGACATGGAGGGAATCTTGCGGTGGGTTGGGCCCGGACCTTGATCTGAAGTGTACCTATGGGCTGGCCTATCACATCTAGGTGCAAATGTCCCTCGGTCAAATCCCGTCCGGTGAAAGTAAAAGTGCTAGATCCGTCGGTCAACTATGCCAGGGTTTGACGAGACGTGGGACTTTTGGGGTAGCTATGCCGCGAGGTCTTGCGCTGGGCCCTCTTACACATCCCAAAATGTGGTGGCGGGTGCAACCACCTGGCACGAGGCTCCGTAGTGTCACCCCCCTCACGGACGTCGATGCCGCCGTCACACGAAGGGTGGAAACGGCCACATCGGGTAGACACGGAGGGAATCTTGCAGTGGGTTGGGCCCGGACCTTGATCCGAAGTGTACCTATGGGCTGGCCTATCACAGCCAGGTGGAAACATCCCTCGGTCAAACCCCGTCCGGTGAAAGTCAAGGGGGTAGATCCGTCCGGTCAACTGTGCCAGGGTTTGACGGGATGGGGGACTTTGGGGGGTAGCTATGCCGCGAGGTATTGCGTTGGGCCCTCTTACACATCCCGAAATGTTGTGGCGGGTGCAGGCACCCGGCATGCGGCTCCGTAGCGTGACCCCCATCACGGACGTCGCTGACCCCGTCACACGAAGGGTGGAAACAGCCACGTCGGGTAGACATGGAGGGAATCTTGTGGTGGGTTGGGCCCGGACCTTGATCCGAAGTGTACCTATGGGCCTATCATAGGCAGGTGGAAATGTCCCTCAGTCAAACCCTGTCCGGTGAAAGTCAAAGGGCCAGATCCGCCGGTCAACTGTGCCAGGGTTTGACGGGACGGGGGACTTCGGGTGGGGGGGGGGGGGGTAGCCATGCCGCGAGGTCTTGCGCTGGGCCCTCTTACATGTCCCGAAATGTGGTGGCGGGTGTAAGCACCCGACACGTGGCTCCGTAGTGTGACCCCCATCACGGGCGTCGTTGTCGCCATCACACGAAAGGTGGAAACGGCCATGTCGTGTGGACACGGAGGGAATCTTGCGATGGGTTGGGCCCGGACCTTGATCCGAAGTGTACCTATGGGCTCGCCTATCACAGCTAGGTGGAAATGTCGCTCAGTCAAACCCCGTCCGGTGAAAGTCAAAGGGGTAGATCCGTCCAGTCAAAAGTGTCAGGGTTAGACGGGACGGGGGACCTGCAGGGGGGCTATGCCGCGAGGTCTTGCGCTGGGCCCTCTTACACGTGTGGAAGAGTGGTGACAGGTGTAAGCACCCGACACGCGGCTCCGTAGCGTGCCCCCCATCACGGACGTCGCTGCCGCCGTCACACGAAGGTTGGAAACGGCCACATCGGGTAGACACGGAGGGAATCTTGCAGTGGGTTGGTCCCGGACCTTGATCCGAAGTGTACCTATGGGCTGGCCTATCACAGCCAGGTGGAAATGTCCCTCGGTCAAACCCCGTCCGGTGAAAGTCAAAGGGGTCGATCCGCCAGTCAACTATGCAAGGGTTTGATGGGACGGGGGACTTTGGGGGTAGCTATGCCGTAAGGTCTTGCGCTGAGCCCTCTTACACGTCCCGAAATGTGGTGGCGGGTGCAACCACCCGGCACGCGGCTCTGTAGCATGACCCCCCTCACGGACGTCGCTGCCGCCGTCACACGGAGGGTCGAAACGGCCACGTTGTGTAGACACGGAGGGAATCTTGCGGTCGGTTGGGCCCGGACCTTGATCCGAAGTGTACCTATGGGCTGGCCTATCACAACCAGGTGGAAATGTCCCTCGTTCAAACCCTGTCCGGTGAAAGTCAAAGGGGTAGATCTGCCAGTCAACTATGCAAGGGTTTGACGGGACGGGGGACTTTGGGGGTAGCTATGCCACGAGGTCTTGCGCTGGGCCCTTTTACACGTCCCGAAATGTCGTGGTGGGTGCAACCACCCGGCACGCGGCTCCGTAGCGTGACCCCCCTCACGGACGTCGCTGCCGCCGTCACACGGAGGGTCGAAACGGCTATGTCGTGTAGACACAGAGGGAATCTTGCGGTCGGTTGGGCCGGGACCTTGATCCGAAGTGTACCTATGGGCTGGCCTATCACAGCCAGATGGAAATGTCCCTCGGTCAAACCCCGTCCGGTGAAAGTCAAAGGGGTAGATCCGTCCGGTCAACTATGCCAGGGTTTGACGGGACGAGGGACTTTGGGGGGTAGCTATGCCGCGAGGTCTTGCGTTGGGCCCTCTTACACGTCCCGAAATGTGGTGGCGGGTGCAACCAGCTGGCACGTGGCTCTGTAGCGTCACCCCCATCACGGACGTCGCTGTCGCCCTCACACGGAGGGTGGAAACAGCCACGTCGGGTAGACACGGAGAGAACCTTGCGGTGGGTTGGGCCCGGAGCTTGATCCGAAGTGTACCTATGGGATGGCCTATCACATCCAGGTGCAAATGTCCCTCGGTCATACCCCGTCCGGTGAAAGTCAAAGGGTTGACGAGACGGGGGACTTTGGGTGTAGCTATGCCGAGAGGTCTAGCGCTGGCCCCTCTTACACGTCCCGAAATGCGGTGGCAGGTGCAACCACCAGGCACGCGGCTCCGTAGCATGACCCCCATCACGGACGTCGCTGTCGCCGTCACACGGAGGGTGGAAACAGCCACGTCGGGTAGACACAGAGAGAATCTTGCGGTGGATTGGGGCCGGACCTTGATCCGAAGTGTACCTTTGGGCTGGCCTATCACAGCCAGGTGGAAATGTCCCTCGGTCAAACCCCGTCCGGTGAAAGTCAAAGGGGTAGATCCGTCCGGTCAACTGAGGCAGGGTTTGACGCGACGGGGGACTTTGGGGGGTATCTATGCCGCGAGGTCTTGCGCTGGGCCCTCTTACACGTCCCGAAATGTGGTGGCGGGTGCAACCACCCGGCGCGCGGCTCCGTAGCGTGACCCCCTTCACGGACGTCACTGCCGCCGTCACATGGAGGGTGGAAACGGCCACATCGGGTAGACACGGAGGGAATCTTGTGGTGGGTTGGGCCCGGACCTTGATCCGAATTGTACCAATGGGCTAGCCTATCACAACCAGGTCTAAATGTCCCTCGGTCAAACCCCGTCCGTTGAAAGTCAAAAGGGTAGATCCGTCCGGTCAACAGTGTCAGCGTTAGACTGGACGAGGGACTTTGGGGGGTGGCTATGCCGTGAGGTCTTGCGTTGGGCCCTCTTACACGTTCCGAAATGTGGTGGCGGGTGCAACCACCTAGCACGCGGCTCCGTAGCGTGACCCCCCTCACGGACGTCGCTGCCGTCGTCACACGGAGGGTGGAAACAGCCACATCGGGGAGACACGGAGGGAATCTAGCGGTGGGTTGGGCCCGGACCTGTATCAGAAGTGTACCTATGGGCTGGCCTATTACAGCCAGGTGCAAATGTCCCTCGGTCAAACCCCGTCTGGCGAAAGTCAAAGGGGTAGATCCGTCCGGTCAACAGTGTCATCGTTAGACCGGACGGGGGACGTGGGGGGTGGCAATGCCGCCAGGTCTTGCGTTGGGCCCTCTTACGTATATGGAAGTGTGGTGGCGGGTGCAAACACGCGACACGCGTCTCCGGAGTGTGACCCCCTTCACGGACGGCTCTGCCGCCGGCACCTGGAGGGGGGAAACGGTCGCATCGGGGAGACACTGAGGGAATATAATCTGTTGTTGGGCCCAGACCATGTTCGGGGATGTTCCTATGGGTTGTTCTATCAAAACCAGGTGGAAGAGTCCATTGGCCAAAGCCCGTCTAGCGAAAGTCAAAGGCCTACACTAGTACATAATAGGGCATTGGTCCAGGCCGGGCCAGCCCATTAGTCCCGGTTCAGTCACGAACCGGGACCAATGGGGGCAACTGTCCCGGTTCGTGAGGCCAGGGGTCCGGCCGGGCCTCGTGGGGCATTGGTCCCGGTTGGTCTGGACCCTTTGGTCCTGGTTCCAGACACGAATCGGGACCAGTGTTCCTCGCTCCTGGCCCACAACCATTGGTCCCGGTTCGTGGCTGGAACCAGGACCAAAGGGGGTCCTTTAGTCCCGGTTCCAGCAACGAACCGGGTCCAATGAGATGCCTATATATACCCCCCCCGCCAGCGAGCAGAGCACTGCTCTGTTTTTCTGGCCGGCGAGGGGAGAGCTTTGTGGTGCTCTAGCTCACCTCCTATGCACATGAGGTGTTCGATGAAATGCCCGAGCCACACTTAAGCTTTCTCCTCTCGAAGCTCCTTGTCCAAGCTCCATTTTTCTCAAGATTTGTTTAGGTTTGGCGGTCCGTCCTGTCCCGTCCCCGTCCTCACCGCCGTCGATCGCCCGCGTCCATCTCGGCGCCGGCACCACCGTGGTTAGCCTCTTCTTCTTATCTTCTTTCCAAAAGAAAAAAGTTCTTACTTGTATCATTTAGATAGATACTTGTGTAATTTTCTTACTTTTATTATTGTTTGTTATTATATAGTGCCATGGTCATGGTATCCGCCCACGTCGGTCCTCGTCCGGTCTATGATTCGGATGTGGTATATATTATCTTTTATAACTATTTGTTTTATTTAGTGTTTATGACAATTATGCCGACCAACGTGACATAGATTTTTTTAATCTAGGAGGTATGTGAACCGGAAATTCCAACCGACATAGAAATTCTTGTCGAGAAGTTAAATTTGGTTGAAAAAGAAAACAATTACTTGCAAGAAAAATTACAAAGAGTTGAAGAGGAGAAGATGAAGTTGGAGTTGCATGTTGCCGATGTCGTCGACGATCACAAGATCAAAATGGATGCAATGCGCTTGAAGATTAGAAAGATTAGAAAATATGCCATTCATACTGAGGCTTGGTATCATTATGCCGTTGGATCAATTGGTACCTTAGTTGCGGTTATGATCGCATTTGTTGTTGCATTTAAATTTTATCGTTTCAATGTATGTTTTAATTAGATGCTCTAGAGAGCTATATGTTGTTCAATAATAAGAACTATGTATGAACGTTATGTATTTATTTTGGTCACTACTGTAATTTGGCTTTAATGTAATGATGAATTTCTATTAATTTGGTCACTTCTCTATTCATGATATGCACGCAGATGAACCGGCAATGGATGTACGGTGACCGACGCACCTCCGAGTATATTGAGGGCCTGCATAATTTTCTCGAAGCGGCTGAGGCAAACAAGCAGAATGGTTTTATGCATTGTCCATGTACTGTCTGTGAGAATACGAAGGCTTTATCCAACTATAAAACCCTTCACTTCCACCTGCTTCAGAAGGGTTTTATGCCACACTATAATGTTTGGACCAAGCACGGAGAAAGAGGGGTTATGATGGAAGACAACGAAGAAGAAGAGGATGACAACAACTACCCGCCCCCTGAATACGGTGATGCTGCAATGGGGGAAGCTGAAGATCAAGAGGAACCAGACGATGTGCCCGATGATGATCTTCGCTGGGTCATTGTTGATGCATAGAGAGAATGCGAAAGTGAAAGGGAGAAGTTAAAGGTTGATCGCATGTTAGAGGATCACAAAAAAGGGTTGTACCCAAATTGCGAAGATGACAACAGAAAGCTCGGTACCACACTGGAATTGCTGCAATGGAAGGAAGACAATGGTGTATCTGACAAGGGATTTAGTTCGCTTCTGAAAATAATGAAGAAGAAGCTTCCAAAGGATAACGAATTGCCCGACAGTACGTACGAAGCAAAGAAGGTTCTATGCCCTCTAGGATTGGAGGTGCAGAAGACACATGCATGCCCTAATGACTGCATCCTCTACCGCGGTGCGTACGAAGATTTGAACACATGCTCGGTATGCGGTGCTTTGCGATATAAGATCAGAAGAGATGACCCTGGTGATGTTGAGGGCCAGCGCACCGGGAAGAGGGTTCCTGCCAAGGTGATGTGGTATGCTCCTATAATACCACGGTTGAAACGTCTGTTCAGAAACAAAAAGCATGCCGAGTTGATGCAATGGCACAAAAAAGACCGTAAGAAAGACGGGAAGTTGGGAGCACCCACTGATGGGTCGCAGTGGAGAAAGATCGAGAGAAAGTGGAGCGACTTTGCAGGTGACCCGACGAACGTATGGTTTGGTTTAAGTGCAGATGTCGTTAATCCTTTTGGGGAGCAGAGAAGCAAGCATAGCACATGGCCTGTGATTCTATGTATGTGTAACCTTCCTCCTTGGTTGTGCATGAAGCGTAAGTTCATTATGATGCCAGTGCTCATCCAAGGCCCTAAGCAACCCGGCAATGACATTGATGTGTACCTAAGGCCATTAGTTGATGAACTTTTACAGCTATGGAATGGAAGAGGTGTACGTGTGTGGGATGAGCATGCACAAGAGGAATTTCTACACACGTCCTTCTTCAATATCATGACGCACGTCCTAGTTCATCTAGTCGAAGAGATTGTCGTTCTGGGCCCTGTATTTCTACACAATATGTTCACCTTTGAGAGGTTCATTGGAGTCTTAAAGAAATATGTTCGTAACCGCGCTAGGCCAGAAGCAAGCTTCTCCATGGGCCATCAAACAGAGGATGTCATTGGGTTTTGTGTTGACTTCATTCCTGACCTTAAGAAGATTGGTCTCCCTCAATCACGGTATGAGGTGAGACTGACTGGAAAAGGCATGCTAGGAGCGGACTCAATAATATGTAGGGACGGGCATTCTTGGTCTCAAGCACACTACTCAGTTCTACAGAATTCTACCTTGGTGACCCCGTATGTCGATGAATACAAGAATATTCTGCGCTCCAAACACCCGGAGCAGTGTGACGACTGGATTACATATGAACACATCAGGACTTTCGGCAGTTGGTTGAAAACACCTCTCATGGGTGACAACACTGTTTCTGATGAGTTGTACTCGTTGGCCAGGGGACCATCTTCGACTGTATTGACTTACAAAGGGTACGAGATAAATGGGAATACATTTTACACGATCGCCCAAGATCAAAAGAGCGCCAACCAAAACAGCGGTGTCCGCTTTGATGCAGCATTCAATAGGGGAAAGGACACATATTATGGTTACATAGTGGACATATGGGAACTTGACTATGGACATGATTTCAAGGTCCCTTTGTTTCAGTGCAAATGGGTCAATCTGTCAAGAGGCGGGGTATAGGAAGACCCACAGTACGGAATGACAACAGTGGATCTGAACAATCTTGGGTACACAGACGAACCATTCGTCCTAGCCAATGATGTGGCGCATGTTTTCTATGTGAAGGACATGTCTACCAAACCGAGAAAAAGAAAAGATAAAGAAGCGAATACATCATACGATGAGCCAAAGCGCCACATAGTTCTTTCAGGAAAAAGAGACATCGTCGGATTGGAGGGCAAGACAGACATGTATGAAGATTATGAAAAGTTTCATGAAATTCCTCCCTTCAAAGTCAAGGCTGACCCAAGCACCCTCTTAAACGATGAAGATTATCCATGGTTACGGCACAATAAGCAAAGGACACAAGCGAAGAAAAACTGAAGACTTTCTCTCCACAACTATATCATTGCAGTTACATGTGAAGAAATGAAATGCCTTTTGTAACAGATGAGTTTTCGTATGAAACCCTAATACTTCGAAAGAGATTGTCCGTTTTGTACACGAAGTGCATCCAGTTTTTGCCGTAACCCTCTCAACTCTTTATAACCTTTGGCGGTGAAGGTCGTACCAATCAGGAAGAAGCACACGGATCGTGTGTTTCTTTCAAGCGCTTGTGAGCTGTTGGATCAACACTATAATGACTAGTCCCGGTTCGTGCTAGCAACCGGGACTAAAGAGGCACACGACCCTATATATAACCCACCTCTCGGACATGTTCGACACTTAGTGTGTGTACTCATTCGGATTCAAATCATTCGGATTCCCTTTATATGGTCCAACGGTGCATTTCATATTTCCACCGTTGGGCTGTATGCAGGGGAAACCGTGTGTTTTGTTGATCTATCTAGAAATCCTTTAGTTCATCGACCGAATACAAATCATTCGGATTCCCTGCATACGGTCCGATGGTGCATTTCATATGCGGGCACTCACGAGCCACCGTCGGGCTGTATGCAGGGGAAACCGTGTGTTTTGTTGATCTATCTAGAAATCCTTTAGTTCATCGACCGAATACAAATCATTCCGATTCCCTGCATATGGTCCGACGGTGCATTTCATATGCGGGCACTCATGAGCCACCCTGATACTTCGAAACCCTGATACTTCGAAAGAGATTGTCCATTTTGTACACGAAGTGCATCCAGTTTTTGCCGTAACCCTCTCAACTTTTTATAACATGCTATGTGGGTGAAATGATGATACCATGCCAACTTTCAACCTTTTCAGAGTTCATTTGTAGTGCTTTTCAATTTCAGGGTCATTTAGGTCAAAAAAATCACTAAATGCATGAAAAATACCAAATGAAGTCAGAAAGGGTTGAAAATTGATGATGTGGCTTTGAATGGTGCATTTTGAACACACAAAAAGTCTGGAGTTTAGATAAGTTCAAAAAAATGAAATCCCTTTGTAACAGATGAGTTTTCGTCCGAAACCCTAATACTTTGAAAGAGATTGTCCATTTTGTACACGAAGTGCATCCAGTTTTTGCCGTAACCCTCTCAACTTTTTATAACATGCTATGTGGGTGAAATGATGATACCATGCCAACTTTCAACCTTTTCAGAGTTCATTTGTAGTGCTTTTCAATTTCAGGGTCATTTAGCTCAAAAAAAATCAGTAAATGCATGAAAAATACCAAATGAAGTCAGAAAGGGTTGAAAACTGATGATGTGGCTTTGAATGGTGCATTTTGTACACACAAAAAGTCTGGAGTTCAAATAAGTTCAAAAAAACGAAATCCCTTTGTAACAGATGAGTTTTCGTCCGAAACCCTGATACTTCGAAAGGGATTGTCCATTTTGTACAGGAAGTGCATCCAATTTTTGCCGTAACCCACTCAACTTTTTAGCACATGCTATGTGGGTGAAATGATGATACCATGCCAACTTTCAACCTTTTCAGAGTTCATTTGAAGTGCTTTTTAATTTCTGTAAAAACATCGTGGGATTGGAGTTCAAAAAAAAATCAACTAAAAAGCTTTTATAAACCTCTAGTATTTTTGAAACTATAATTATATAAAAATTATGAAAACAAAATTATCAAAGTATTTTTTGTTCAAAACATTAATAGCAAAAAGAATATAATGATAATTTAATAAAGCAAAAGATAAAACAAAAATAAATAAAGCAAAAAACAAAACAAAAATAATGGAAATTATGCAACTAAAATTATCCAAGTATTTTTTGTTCAAAACATTAATAGCAAAAAGAATATAATGATAAAACACACTGGAATTAAATAAAGAAAAAAATAAAACAAAAATAAATAAAGCAAAAAACAAAACAAAATAATGGAAATTATGCAACTCAAATTATCAAAGTATTTATTTGTTAAAAAGAATGAACTAAAATAACAGTAGAAAAATATTGGAAAAAAATTTAAAAAATAAATAAAGCAAAAAACAAAACAAAAATACCGGAAAAAAATGCCGCCTACTGGGCCACCACGGCTTTCAAGCCCGCAGAAGGCCCAATAGGCCCACAGGCAGTTGCAAAGCCGTTAGGCCCGTAAGCCTGCGGTAGAGAGGAGCTCGAGACGGTGGTTGCAGCCGCGCTTATAAACCAGTACGACTGCTCCTCGCTCGGCGAGGTGGGACTAAACTCCCACCGTGCCAGGAACAGGGCTTTAGTCCCGGTTGGTGCCACCAACCGGGACCAATGCCACCCTTTGGTCCCGGTTGGTGCCACCAACCGGGACCAAAGGGAGGCATCGGTCCCGGTTGGTGGCACCAACCGGGACCAAAGGTCTCTGCTTCCCGCCCTTTGGGCTTCTGAAAAGAGACCTTTGGTCCCGGTTGGTGGCACCAACCGGGACTAAAGGTGGGCATTGGTCCCGGTTGGTGCCCCTAACCGGGACCAATTCTTCTTCTATATAAGTAAACACTTAGAAAATTTCAGTTTTCATCTGCCATTGCCACGAGCCCGCCGTCCCCGTCGCCGCCCCGAGCCCGTCGCCGCCCCGTCCCCGTCGCCGCGCCGCTCCTCGTCGCCGTCGCCGCCCGCTCCTCGTCGCCGTCGCCGCGCGCCACCCCGAGCCGCCCCGTCCCCGTCGCCTCCTCGTCGCCGCGCCGTCGTCGTCCCCGTCACCGCGCGCCGCCCCGAGCCGCCCCGAGGTCGCCGTCGCCGCCCCGAGCCGCCCCGTCCCCGTCGCCGTCGCCGTCCCGTCCCCGTCGCCGTCGCCGCCCCGTCCCCGTCGCCGCGCCGCCCCCTCCCCGTCGCCGCGCCGCCCCGTCCCCATCGCCATCGTCGTCCCCGTCGCCGCGCGCCGCCCCGAGCCGCCCCGTCGCCGCCCCGTCACCGTCGCCTCCCCGTCGCCGCGCCGTCCCCGTCGCCGCCCCGTCCTCTTCGCCGTCGTCGTCCCCGTCGCCGCGCCGCCCCGTCCCCGTCGCCGCGCCATCCCCGTCGCCGCGCCGCCCCGTCCCCTGCCCGCCCGACGTCGCCGTCGCCTCGCCGCCCCCAGTGAGCTCGCCGCCCCTGCCCCCTCTGTTTTTTTTTTATATGCTGTTTTTTTGTTCATAATTTGTTCATAGATTAGATGTATGTATGTATGAGGGAGTATTTTTATTAGATGTATGTATGTATGAGGGATCATATATGTATTTTTTTAGATGTATTTTTTGTTTGTATGTATGTATGTATGAGGGATTATAGATGTATGTTTTGTATGTATGAGGGATCATAGATGTATGTTTCTAGAGATGCCAACAAGGCCATGGGAGCACCCCCCCTATCATCACGTTGGCATCGGCTCCCCGAGAACTTTCCAACGGATCCGGAATAGTCTCGATCGGAGCTCTTGTGCTCTAGAGATGATGTTTTTTTTATTCATAGAAGAAAGAGTGACGTCGTTAACGATCTACCCACTCCCCGATAACTTCGACATGAGGGGGGGGGGGGTCGATATACCCCCCTCCCAGATAACTTCGACATGAGGGGGGGTGTCGTTATACCCCCTCCCCGATAACTTCGACATGAGGGGGGGGGGTCGATTGATGTATATGTTCATATATATGTGCATTTTTAGAAAAAAATTGCGTATGTATGTTCATATATGCAAAATTTACATTTAAGAAAAAAAGAAAATGTATGTATTATGTTCATATGCAAAGAATATGCAAAAGTTAGAATTTTGGTCCCGGTTCGTGCCACCCAAACACCTAGAAGAAAACTCCGGTAACTTCGACATGAGGGGGGACGTCGGTCATATCGGGCGACCAACTCTCGAGGCCACCCAAACCCTAGAAAAAAAGCGTTGTTGATCTCCTACCCCCTCGCGCCCCTACCCGACAAACTCTCGAGGCCACCCAAACCCCTAGAAGAAAACTCCGGTAACTTCGACATGAGGGGGGACGTCGGACATATCGGGCGACCAACTCTCGAGCCCTCGCCGACGCGCCGGGACTGAGATGTGATAGGTAGTATTTTTTTGTTCATAGAAAACTCCGGTAACTCTCCAACATGAGGGGGGACGTCGATCGATCAACCCCCTCTCGCCAAACCGGGACTTAAAAAGCATTGTCGAGGCCACCCCAAACCCTAGAAGTGTTGTCGAGGCCACCCCAAACCCTAGAAGCGTTGTCGAGGCCACCCAAATTTACCAAATTAAATGAAGAAAACTCCGGTAACATAGATTTATCAAGAATGCCCCCATTATGGATGTGCATAAGTTGATCCAATTTTTTGCCATGTTGTAATATTTGCAGAAACTATGGATCAAAGAGACTTGGAACAAGAACAGTTGTTGGGGGATATAATCCGCGACGGACGTGATGTCATGTCGTATCTCAATGACACCGATGGTCTGGAAGGAGAGGATGATGGCTCCGGTGATCGAACAATGGAGGAGGATGGACATGATCATGATGGCTCCGGTGACCGAATGCCGGAGGAAGAAGGAGACCATGATGACGGCTCCGGTGACCGAATGGAGGAGGGAGCTGTTGCAAAGTCCGGCGAGGTATATATATTAATTAAGCCCGTGCTGACTAGCTAATTGATGCATTAATTGTTTTGGTATGTACATATATTAATTAACTCTTCTTTCTTCTTTTATAGCCCTCCGAATTGAGCCAAACTTCGGTAACGAGACGAGGCCCGAAGAAGAGGTTGCGCAAGGAAGAAAGGTTCACGATCACAGCACTCGCGCACGATGGCCATCCGATTGAACCCAAGCGGACCAAGGACGCATTTTCTGCTCAGTGCGGAGCTATTGTTAGGGACTACATCCCGATCAGCATCAAGCAATGGAATAAGCCTAAGGACGGCGCCCCTGAAGGTGATTATGTCACCGATAGACAGAAAGATGATCTTTGGACCGCGCTGAAGGCAAATTTCACCCTACCGCCAGAGGAGGATCCGAATAAGCTAGTTATAGAGCCACTGGTCAAGGCGTGTGCTCTTAAGAAGATGGCAGATCTATTCAGGAGGTGGAAGAATGAGTTGAAATCAAAGTTTGTCGACAAAGGGGAGACTCCAGAATTCACCGGCCGATTTGAGAAGATACATGATCACTGGCCCACATTTGTGGCCTACAAGACATCGGACAAGAGTAAGAAAATGTCAGAGACAAACAAGATCAATGCTGCAAACAAGCGCAGTATCACCATCACACGGGGTCAGGTGGCTACCTCAAAGCCCGGCCGTTGTGGGACAAAGCTGAGAATGACCTGATTGCTAAAAAAGTCATACCACAGACATTGAACTGGCCAGACCGTTCAAGGACTTGGTTCTTCGGGGTTGGGGGAACTTTGGACCCTGAAACAGGGAAGTGCCGTTGGACGAACGAGCAACTTGCGATACGCATGAACAAGCTTCAGGAGTATATCACCGCAGCGCAGGAAGGGACGTTCATTCCCGACAGAGAGAAGGACGAGCTGACTGAGGCCCTAGGGAATGCTGAGCACCCTGGACGAACACGAGGCACACTAGGCTCCGTTCCGTGGAAGGTTGGGTTTCCCGACGCAGGTGGTTACAGAAGCCGGGAGAGAAAGAGGAAAGCGGAGCTGAGCGAAATTCAGAAGCTGAATGCAAGACTACAAAAGCTAGAGGAAGCTGAGAGCCAGCGAGCTGCCGGCCAACCATCTCAGCGGCACGAAGCTACCCCAGAAGCTACCCCGCCATCTCAGCGGAGAAGCAGCGTCGCTTCCACGGAGCCCATTCATCCTGACTTCACGGCTCCTATCTACCCCGTGGATACTATCACGGAGGCTCAACATTGCGATCTCATGACGAAATGCCGGAACCTCACCCTGAAGGCGGCTGTCGGCTCTGTTGCACCTCCTCAACCCAACGGAACTTTTCACTGCTCACCGATTCCACATGGCTATGCTGTTGTGATGGTGGATGAAGTAATGGAGGGATTTGAGGAGCTCGAGCTTGACCGGTCTACAGGTGAAGGAGAGAATAAGCTGGCTCGTGCTCTGAGGAGTACATGTCTATGGCAGAAGGAGTACATCAAGTTTCCAAACTGGATGCCTCCGCCTCCTCCTCCTCCTCAGGCGAATCAGGGCTCTCCGCCTCCTCCTCCTCCTCCTCTGGCGAGTGATCAGGGCACACCGCCTCCTCCTCCTCCTCCTCCGGCGAGTGATCACGGCACACCGCCTCCTTCTCCGGCTCCTCCAACGCGTGAGGGTACTCCGCCTCCTCCTTCGCCTACTCCGGCACGTCCGAGCAGTACGCCTCTTCCTCAGCCTCGTCGGCAACGGCAGAAGACAGACGCCGCCGCTCCGGCTCCTTTGGCGCGTCGGAGCATT
Source organism: Elymus sibiricus (assembly GCA_039707655.1). Classification (NCBI taxonomy): domain Eukaryota; kingdom Viridiplantae; phylum Streptophyta; class Magnoliopsida; order Poales; family Poaceae; genus Elymus; species Elymus sibiricus. The sequence goes on along the minus strand of CM077668.1, from coordinate 89,764,597 downwards.
CCGCCTCCTGCTCCGCCTTGTAAGCAACGACGGAAGAGAGACGCCGCCGCTCTGGCTGTTAGCAGTACAAGAAGAGCTTGGTGGGAATACAAATACGGTCCATCTCTCAAGCCTCTGGAAAAGTTACCATATGAGAGGACCGAGTCTGAAAACGAGGAGATATGTCAGGCCGAATTGAGGGCCCATTTTGCAAAGAAAACTCCACCACCGAAGGAGAAGCTAGATCCAGTGAAAGTGATGCGCACTATCAATGCCCTGAAGTGACCACCACGGCCTCCGCCGGATTCCAACTTTGACCGCTGTGTTAAAAAGACATATCAAGACACGTGGCGGTCGGGAAGTACTTCCAGTGATGCAAGGTTAGCAAAACGAAGAAGTGGGAAAAAATTCCCCAGCTCGGCGAACAGGCGAACCAATCGTGCCCCCCGCTCAAGGTGTCTAGCGATATCGTCGCTAATCATCTGGGGATGGTGCCCGGTACCAATCCTGGTGATTACCTGAGCGATGATGTACAGTTTGAGCCGTTGGAGGTGGACGACTTCAGTTACCGGTACGGGCGGCCTCTCGTCAAACCTGATCATCCTCCTCTAACAACGATGATGCGAACATTGCATGAATGGTACATGAAAACATGCCGGGAGTCTGGGAAGGATGCTTTGACGCTGAGAATTAAAGAGGAGCACGACCTCGTTGGAATGGAGCAGTTGAATGTTGAATTTGAGGAGATATTCCAGTTATACAATCAAAAGGCCCTTGAAAAAACAATCATGACTTGCTACTGTCTGTAAGTACTACTTATGTAATTAAGTCTCTCTATATATATAGCTCAGCTCTTTCATTGCATGTATATATAATTATCCTCACTATATGATGCAGATTGAAGATCGTCAAATGCAGAAAAGCACAAATCTATGACATTGGGTTCATTAACCCAAATATCATACATGAGTTTACGGTTAAAAACAATGTCACACAACCGAGGACAAGTTGCTACAATCGTTGCTTGAAAATAAAAACAAAGGGACAATACTCTTTCCTTACAACTTCAAGTGAATGTTACTGTCTTGTGCATATTCGGTTTCCCTTATTACTCGAGGTTATACTAATGTAATTGATGAGTTATGCATGCGTGCGCAGGTTCCACTTTATTCTGCTAGAGATTAAGCTTAAGCGGGGAGTAGTAATCGTCTTAGACTCGAAACGAAAAGATCCCCAGGAATATGCGGACATGACTGAAATGCTCCAGAAGTAAGTTCAATCGATCATTATCGCATCATATCGACAACCTTGTTCATTTCTTGATATCAAGTAATTATTTTCTTTGTCTCGCAGGGTTTGGAAAGAGTTCACCGCAATTGTTCCGGCACTGCCGAGGGAGCTGCGATTTACACCCCCGAAAGTAAGTACTACTAGCTAGTTCCGCGCATCTCCCATTGATTCTAGTTTCATCAATACCATTTATCATGCTTGATTATCAGTTTGATTGAACTCTATTTCTCGTAAAGTGCTTGTGGCAGGAAACCGGGAATGATTTTTGTGGATACTACGTTTGCGAGTTCATCTACAACGCGACGACCCCTAAGCGGGGCTACTCTGAAAAACAATTTCAAGTGCGTAAGCAATAATATTCACAATTTTATTTTATTACCATGATTTGTGTTGAGTTTCATTCATATATATGTATTGACCCCCTTCTTCAAATTAGATGTGGCAGATGTGGGATGAACTCCTACCACATGATGGCATACGAGCAATTCAAGAGGAATTGGCGGGATTGTTTCTTGACCACGTCATAAATAAAGCCGGAGAATACCATCTGGAATTTGACATTAGATGTTAGGGATTGTAAGAGATCTTATATTGTATATATGTAGCTAGTAGCGTCAGATAGATATACGAAAACTTGTTGTTCGACCAATCTCTTGGAGAAAGAGAGGTCGATCACTTCTCTGTGTATATGTTCATGACGATCTTGTGTATTTAATGGTTCCTTCATTTGCTTACTAGCTAGCGTGTCGAGTTCTCTCTATAGTAGCTAGCATCGACCAAGCACGGAGAAAGAGAGGACACTTCTCTCTATTAGCTAGCTAACACAATATGAAACACCTCAATTAACCCTACAAACCCCCCTAACCCCCCCTTTCAAAAGAAAAACAAAAACCCCAGTGCGTTTTGGTCCCGGTTGGTGTTGCCAACCGGGACTAAAGGTCCTACCTTTTGGTCCCAGTTGGTGTTACCAACCGGGACTAAAGGTCCTCCTGCCTGGGCTCCCAGCACCGGCCACGTGGAGCCCTTCTGTCCCGGTTGGTAAGCGAACCGGGACTAAAGGTTTTGGGCTTTAGTCCCGACCCTTTAGTCCCGGTTCCGGAACCGGGACTAAATGCCCTTACGAACCGGGACAAATGGGGGTTTTCCTACTAGTGCTAGATCGTCGGGTCAACGAGGCTACGGTTTAGTCCGGTCGGGGGGCGTCCGGGGGGTAACTATGTCATCGAAACATCGCACTGGGTCTTCGGAGGGTAGGAAGGATAGTGGATATTTTAAAAAAATTTAGGACATTTAAAAAAAATTAAAGATAATGTCAATTTAAAAAAATAAAAATAATGAAAATCATATTTGCCGACGGCTAAGCTGTCGGCGTAGCCCCCACCTTATCCAGTCGCACGGGTTGTCCTCCTCCGCTCATCCACCTTATCCACTCACGTCCCCGACCCCGACTCTCTCCCCACTTGACCCCGACCCGCTGCCGCCACCCTCTCCGTGCCCGTCGCCGCCGCCACCCTCTCCTCGTCGCCCGTCGCCGCCGCCCTGTCCGCATGGCCCACCGCCCTATCCGCGCCGCCCGGCCCCCTGTCCGCGTCGCCCGCCGCAGCAGCGAGGCCTCCTTCGCCGCCAACGCCCGCTGTGGCTCTGAGCCGCTCGCGCCCCATCGGCGGCAGGCCCGCGTTCCTCCGTCGCCCGTCTCCGGGTTTGGCCGCGGGCTCCTTCGCCCCCTTCGTCACCACCTCCCCCGCCCCCTTCGTCGCCCCCTCCCCCGCCCCTTCGTCGCCCCCTCCCCCACCCCCTCTGTCCGCCTCTGTCACCTCCCCCGCCCCTTCGTCACCACCTCCGCCACCCGTCGGTCCTCCTGTCAACCCCCTGCTGCCTCCCCTCGGTTCGCTCCCCCGCCACCCTGCCTGCATTTTTTTGTTTAGTGCAATTTAATAATTAGATGGATGCAATGGATATATAAGTAGATCAATATCTAGCTAGATGAATGGATGGGTAAGATATATTTCAGTTGTGACAATTTAATTTCAAGTATCATGAACATCTAAGTTGTTCACTTTATGTACTTGGAATGTACATTATATGAATCCTACCATCTAAGTTGTTCACTTTATGGTGCTCTTGATTTGCCTATTGGAAAATGATATGTTTCTAAAAAATAGTTCATTGGTCAGTGCTAAAAAATAGTCATTTGAGCAAAAATGGTAACTTGATGATCTAAGTTTATTTGTCGGTAAAATTTATAGGCTTTGTGGTGTTGCATATCTTTGGAGTCATCGTCATCGAAGGCATTGGTCCGTGATCTCATTGCTGTTTGACTACTTGCTCTACAGCCGAGGGTGAGCTACGAATCCACCTTAATGATCTCGTGAAGTCGTGTAACCTAGGCGTCTTCCGTCCGAAATGGTTGATTGGATAAATATGCATTCAATTGCATATTTATCACCGCAACTATTTCGGATTGTCCAGCGTTTTCCACGGACAGCCCGAGGATGTGTAGATTGGGTTACGTTTTCCATGCTCTACCCTGTTTCGAGACAGGATTTCAGCGGCGCCTCCTCGTTGTTCTCCGGATGCACATTCTCTCGGCATTTTGCCGAGACATGTATCTGGAGAACAGCGGGGAGGTGCTGCTGAAATTTTGTCTCGGAACGGTCTAGAGCATGGAGAATGTACTCAATCTACACATCCTCGGGTGGGATTAGGACCATCTTTACCTATTAGAGATGTAGGTGGATTCTGTTCCGTTTCTCGTCAACCCGGTAGAAAATAAAAATTGTATGTGATTAATTTTAATGAATCCATAATTTTTGTTGTGCGGCTCGTGATAAAGCAGAGGATGGCAGATAATCAGTGGATATACAATGGTTTTATCCGTCGGAATCAAGTGACAACAGAGTGGGTCGAGAAAACCGATGTGTTCTTGAAGGAGATATTCCGTCCTCTAATGCTAATTAACCCAGAATGCCCCTGTGCAAAAATGTGAAAGACGTCACCGTAGAGATCAGGGAGAAATGACTTTGCACCTTCGCACGTTTGGATATATGGAAGACTTTAACATGCCCATAAACTTTGCCGAGCGGGACCGTGGTAGAGAGGAGGTGATGCGACAACGCATCGGTGGTTATGAGGACGATGGGGTTAGAGACATGCTAGATGATGTCTTTGCTGCCGAGACGACACATACAACACCTTCAGAGAATGAACCGGGGGAGCCGGAGGCAATTGCAAAGGCCTTCTTGGAGGTCTTATCCTCGTCAAAGAAACCTCTTTATGCGGGTGCCAAAATTTCTCAGTTGGATGCCATGTCGCAACTGATGGCAGTCACGACTGAGTACGGCTGCACCCAAGCTTGCTTCGAAGCATTGCTGGGAGTATGGGCTAACAGCCTTCCTGAGGGTCCTGAACTGCCGAAAAGCATGTACGCTACGAAGAAAATCATGAAGGCACTATCTATGAAATATGAGAAAATACATGTTTATCCAAAGAATTGCCTTTTGTTTAGGCACGAGTATACCGGTGACAAGTACTGTAGGGAGTGCGGTTCCTCTCGGTACCTTGAGGTGGTCGATGAGCATGGTGTGAAGAAGCAACTAGACATCCCCGTAAAGATTCTTCAGTATCTCCATTTCATAGAGAGACTGCAGCGCCTTTTCATCACGGAGGAGTCTGCCAAAATGATGAAGTGGCACAAGGAAGGGAAAATGTACGATAAAAAAATCGTACATCCATCGCAAGCTGAAGCATGGAAGCCATTCGATAAAGAGTACCCCGAGGAAGCAACCGAGGCAGGGAATATCAGGATTGCGATAACATGTGACGTGTTGAATCCATTTCGTATGTTGTCCAATCCATACAGCTGCTGGCCCGTGTTTGTTATTCCGCTCAATCTCCCTCCCGGTGTCGTAATGCAACGCAAGACCATGTTCTTGTCGCTGATCATTCCGGGGCCTGATTACCCGGGAAAGAATTTGGGAGTGTTTATGCAGCCACTGGTGGATGATTTGCTCCATTGTTGGTACTTCCCGAGGTTGACATACGACCGACATCTGCAAAAAATATTCTTGATGAAAGTTTGGTTGATGTATTGCATGCATGACTTTCCCGGCTATGCCCTATTTTGCGGATGGTGTACAAGTGGGAAGATGCCATGCCCAGTGTGCATGCAGGCTCTATGTTTTATTTGGCTGCAGAAGGGTGGCAAGTATGTAACCTTTGACATGCATCGACAGTTCCTCCCTGCAGACCATCCAGACAGGGAAGACAAGAAGAACTTCACTAAAGGCCGGGTTGTCCATGAAGTAAACGAGATTCCAAAGTTTTCTGGGGCAGATGTTCTTGCTCAGCTAAAAGCTCTCAAGTCTAAAGGCGAAGGCCAAGGCAAAGGCAAAGGGGAAAGTGAAGGCAATGGCCTAGGCAAATGCAAAGGCAAAGGCAAAGCGAAACGCTTTGAGGGATATGGTGAGACGCACAACTGGAGTCACATTACCCCATTCACGAAGCTTTCTATTTCAAGGACCTCAAACTTCCTTATAACATCGATGTGATGCACACTGAAAAGAATGTCGCAGAGTCCCTTTTTTCAACGATCCTCAACATTCCTGATAAGACAAAGGATAACGTTAAAGCTAGAGCCGATCAACAGGAAATTTATGATAGACCACGTCTAAACATGCGGCCTCCAACAGACGGTCGAAGAAATTGGTTCAAACCAGATGCTGACTTCGTCCTTAAACCGCCAGAAAAGAAGGAAGCACTTATGTGGCTCGAACACATCGTGAAGTTCACTGATGGTTACGCATCAAATATAAATAAGGGGGTCAATCTTTCAATGGGCAAAGTGACTGGGCTCAAGAGTCATGACTATCATTTATGGATTGAGCGTATAATGCCGGGCGTGTCTGGCGAGTGCTTGCGGAGCTAAGCCATTTCTTTTGCACGATATGTGCTAAAGAAGTATGTCCCGAGATGATTGAACAATTGCATAAGAAGGCACCGGACTTGATATGCAAGCTAGAGAAGATCTTCATACCAGGCTTCTTTACTCCGATGACACATCTCATTTTAAACCTCGCGAAGGAGGTATTGTTGGGGGGCCCTGTGCAGAATCGTTGGCAGTACGGCCCTGAGAGACAGAACAAGCATCTCAGAAAGAAATGTGGAAACAAAGCTAAGATTGAAGCTTCCATAGCTGAGGCAGTTATCCTAGAGGAGGTGTCAGACCTAAGGACATCGTACTACCCAGACCACGTTCCCACTCTGCATAATAAGGTGTCTCGATACAATATAGAAGAGCCCAAGTATAAACCCAAGCTCGATCGATTCAACGGGCAATGTGGCAGGGCTGGGGGTTCAAAACCTTATAACATGCCAGAACAAGAGTGGGAGGACATCATGTTCTATGTCTTGCACAACATCAAGGAAGTTGAGGAAGAGTGGATGAGGTAATACCGCTACACCATTCCTTTATGCAATTCGTTTAGGATGAGTCTCGTTCTAACACCGATTTTCTTCTTTTAGTCAATTCCTGCATGAGGAGTGGACGGGAATGATTCCTCCTACTAAAGCGGATGCACTTACTCTTTTACGGAATGGTGCCTCTGGTAGGAAATTTTTTGTTGCTTGGTTCATGGATAAAGTAAAATTTTCAAATTCCCCTAGTTCAATTTCCTAGTTCAACATTTATTAGTTGATGGAACTAATGCACCCATCAATTTCAATTAAACTTGTAGGGCAAAGATCCGAACACCTCTATGGATGACGAATTGAGATGGGTTTCCATGGGTTTTAACACTTGGGTCATGAAATGTGAAAAGTATGATGTGAATGGGTATCGCTTCCATACAGAGGATCACCAGAACAGCCGGCCTGATCCCAAAACTATAAACATAGGAGTGTACACCCCAGGAGAAAATGAAGTTGAGTACTGCGGAAGGGTAGGAAAAATATACGAGCTGTCATTCGATCTTGGGGGCGAGGACCTAAATCTAGCTGTGTTCAAATGCTGATGGTTCGACCCATATGAGGGGTTGAGACATACGCCTTCCCTTGGTTTCGTCGAAGTTAAACCATCCACTGTTTATGCAGGAGCCGATCTCTTTATTGCGGCTACCCAGGCCACACAAGTTTATTATCTGTCCTACCCATGCCAGAAAGAGTACCTAAAGGGTTGGGAAGTTGTGTTCAAGGTGGCGCCACATGGTAAGCTACCGGACCCGGATGATGACAATTACTTCTACATTAACCCCATGACATACGAGGGAGTGTTCTATCAAGAGCAACTTGATGATGTTGATGTGGTTCGATACAATGACACTGATGCCTTGGGTGATGTTGATGTGGATCCAAACGATGACGATGCACGGAATGATGGCGAGGCCATTGTGAACGACCAAGACATACTTATGCTAGAGAAATTAAATGAAGACGCTGAAGAAGAGGAAGAGCCTGCACCTACGTCAGACAACGAAGATGATATGCTTGATAGTGACGATGAGACCGGTCGAGGAAACGGTTACAACAGTGATGATTCGTATGGGTTCTAGCAGATGTATGTTCCATGTCGAATTTGTATGTTCTATTAATATGTCTTTTTTATATGGTTTATTATTATGAATGCACTTTTTTATTCCTTTTTATTATGTCTACTCCTTCATTATTAATACATTAACTTTTTATTCTCTTTTCAATGCAGGTTCGCTAAGTATGGGAAAGGGCAAGGCCAATGGTACTGGTTTGCTAAGAAAACTCGCCGCGAAGGATAGTCGGAGTGGTCGACCCCGTAGTGTCCCCTCCCGACTACTTGACGATGAGTTCTCAGAGGGAGGTCGAGGGAGAGGTGCCCCTATAGGAGGACGTGGTGGGGGGAGAGGCCAAGGGGGATGGTCTTGGGGCCAGAAACTGCGCTCTGTGACCGACATAGGGGGGTCGTCTTCGCGACCCTTCTCTAGTGAGGTACCCTCTGAGGAGGAGCAGGAGGTTGGGGAGGAGGAGGAGGAGTAGGAGCAGGAGGTTAGGGAGGAGGAGGAGGAGCAGGAGGTTAGGGAGAAGGAGGAGGATGAGGATGGTGGCGAGGAGGGGGATGGTGGCGAGGAGAGGGGTGCTGGCGGGGAGGGGGGTGGCGGTGATGATGGTGGTGGCGGGAAGGGGGGTGGCAAGCAGAAGGGTTGGCTGGGTGGTGGTGCGCGACTCCCAAGAGTTCCTGGTACCGAGGAAATGAAGTGGCTCATTAAGCCCAAGGGGAAAAGGTAAGTGCCCCTTAATAACATTTTAAACACATATTATCATTTTGATTGTACACATGCTAATATTTTCATTCTTTTGCAGTAGCTGGGAATATCCTGAAAATGCCCGTGTTCCAAACGGTGTCCTCACTATCCTGTTGTAGAAGCTTTGGCCGGGGATGTTCGCTCCGGACCGAAACAACAAGGAGCGCAAGATTTTGGCCACGTGCTGGGAGCACTACAAAGCGGCCTTCCACCCAACCCATGTGACGGCCGCTAAGGCCGTGATATCAAAGTTTTGGGTAAGTTCTCTTCAGAAGCACAATTCTTGAGTTTCTTTCATAGTTTATCATTAAATCGTTTAACTCATGGCTTGTTCCATTCTGGTTTCATGAATGACTGTAGAATTTCTAAAGAGTTCTTGAGGAGGACAAGGCCGAGGCCGATAAGTTCTTGCTGCGGGCTGTGAGGAAGCAGGCCCGTCAGATGCAGTAAGAGGTGCGCTCGGTGGCCATCTCGCATTATTATCATGAGGTATGTAACGAGAAGGTGACCAAGGATGACGTGAAGGAGCATAACCTTACCTTGACTAAGGAGTAGTACATGTTGGTAAGTATAACATACTTTTCATTACGACGTTTGTGGTAAATTTCATTGTTTCGTGGTCACATGCCATTATGCTTCTTATGTAGGTGCGTCCTGATTGGTGCTTTGGAAAGAATAATGGATGGGAGGGATTGGTGGATCTGTGGGTCGGCGAGGACGCAGAGTTTGCTGCCAGGAGCAAGATAAACAAGGCTAATCGAGGATCTGACGGAACACACCGTCAGGGAAACCGAAACCACTCGCGCCACAAGAAACTTCATGTATATCTATGTACATGAAACATTCTTGATCTTCTCTTTACCGTTTTTTATTATGTATGCCTAACCTCTGTTTGGCGGTGCAGGAGGAGAAATTGAAGCGGCCGCTCTCAGACATCGAGTCGTGGAGGCTCACCCGTGTGCGGCCTAATCCCAAGGCCGGCGAGAGTGAGTACTACGGCCATACCGGGGAGAACCTGACATCATACACGAAGGAGTTTCTGAAGTGGAATCCTGGCACATCAGACCCCATGTCTGTGGATACCGACGAGAGGGCCGCCGTTAGCATAGGGCCAAAGAGTCATGGTCGGCATCCGATTCTGGATTCTGTGATCACCCCTTCTGTCTCCTACAGGCGGATCCGCACTACCGACCCGAGGCCGAGCCAGCGCCCGCGCCCCAGTGCGTCCTCTACACTGTCACTCCTAGCCCAGCAGAACTCTGTAAGTATTTTCCCTCTAATCTTCTTTCTTTCGACCTTTATTTTACGCATTGCTATGTTTTATGAGTTCCATCATGTCATATTTGTAGGCCTACATGGACTTCGTACGTCAGCAACTCTTCGACTAGAATGAGAGAGTTGCAGTAGCCACTGAGTACAACAGCCGCATGACGGAGCTTGTGGTTGCGTCTATGGCAACCGGGCAGATTCCTACAATGCCACCACCACCACCACCTCCTGGACCACAACCAGTGCCACCTACGTTTGAACAATTCCTGGCATAATACTATGGCACTCTGGTTAGTACATCACCAAACGATTCAACCACAACTTACCGTTTATTCAATACAATCATATATTGCCTTCCCATCTCTTTTCAAACATGCAGGGAACCGGTGGATCATCCGCCGGTGGTGGTGCTACTTATGGTTCCACTCCTGAGTCACAAAGACAACTCACTCCGGTTTGGCGAGGCGGTGGCGGTAGCGCTAGCGCTAGCGGTGGCGGTGGTGGTAGCGCTAGCGGTGATGACCTCGGCTTTGGCTACCTCGGCTTTGGCGGTGGATGTGATGGCACTTAAGCCTTTGGCGGTGTTTTATGTTTTGTTGAACTTGTGATGATGTTGGCTTTGTTGAACTTGTGATGATGTTGTTGGCTTTGTTGAACTTGTGATGATATTGTTGGCTATGTTGAACTTGTCATGATGTTGAATTTGTGATATTATCCTCTCTATTCTGTTGCGATCTGTTGTGATGATGATGATGATATATATATATATATATATATATATATATATATATATATATATATATATATATATGCGGTGTATTTGTGTATTTGAATTGAAATGCAAACAAAAAAATGGGAAAAAAATTATGTGCATAACTATCCTGACGGCCTAACCGTCGGCGTAGTTTGGCACGAGACACAAGTGCATGACACGTGGCAGTTGCTGGCAGCTCCTGGTGGTCCTCTACGCCGACGGTTAGGCAATCGGCATAATGGGCAGGTATCCCGACGGCCTAACCGTCGGCGTACAGGACCACCAGGAGCTGCTAGCGACAGCCACGTGTCGTCCCCTGAATGGACGACCTCGCCGTCAACGACCGTCAGTCACAATTCTTTCCCGACGGCCTATTTATGCCGAGGGCTGTACGGAAGCCGTCGGCATACCTACCTATCCCGACGGTGTTTGTATGCTGACGGCCGCCCGGCGGGACGCCGACGTTCGAGTTGCCGACGGACGTACGCCGACGGCGACCGTCGGCATAGGGCTATCCCGACGGTTTTGGGGGCTATGCCGACGGCCTGAGGGCGTCGGCAATGTGCGTTAGTCTGGTAGTGACCAATACCGACATTTGCTTGTTAGCTAATAAAATTATGACAAAGGACAACCTCGTTAACAGGGTGATTGAGAAACCCCCAACAAGTTGTCTATTTTGTTCTGAAGATTAGAGTGTCCATCACCTTTTCTTTGACTGTGTGATTGCTAAGGCAACCTGGATCCATGTGAAGTAATTTTTTAAACTCCCTCTCGGGACGACCTCTCAATTGCCAAATACGGGGCAGCCAGCAAAAGCCATGCTGCATTGAACTCCATGTGAAGGAATTTTTTAAACTCCCTCTCGGGACAGATTACCTCTCAATTGCCAAATACTGGCCAGCCAGCAAAAACCATGCTACATTGAACTCCATTTGCGCCTGTGTCCTTTGGTATATGTGGAAAACTAGGAATGCACGTGTTTTTAACAATGTTGTCTGGTCTGATACTATACATGTTTGGTGGTGGATTCTTACAACGCTGAAGAGATGGAGAATTATCTTCAAGCATCAAGAGGAGAGAGTGGACGCCTTCTCCAAATTGCTCTCGGAACAGATAACAAAACCTTACTGTCTGATAATGCGGTGATCATCTCTCCCGAATCAGCCTTGGGACAAGGCCTACAGTCGAACCTGTCTCTGACTGGTGGGGCGATTTCAACCCCATCACCACCAAGCAGCCTGCCGCCGTCGACCCCTGGAGGCAAAAACACTGTGATCAGCCCAGTGTCCACGCTGGAAAATCCCTGCTCTCCAATTCAGACGCCGCTGAAGAAGTCAAAGATAGATCAGAACACCTCGATCGCCTTTGTGAGCAGCTGCCTAGTTTAGATCATTTGACGCATTCTAGTGTGAAATGCTATCTGGAGTCTTCCTGTCATGTAATAAGTGGTTTTTAGATACCTTCCTAGACTAGCTTTTTGATGGGTTTCTAGTTCCACAGTGGTAGATGGCGCCGCAGTATGTTGCAGTTGTGATGTTCTTTTGCAAATGCAGGGACGCTAGCATGTTTTCATTTGCTGCCGGTCTTAGCTTGGTTCAGCAGCTGTTTACCTTGCCTGTGCTGCTTGTTTGGATGTTGCTTCAAATTGGATGGTCTTGCTATAGTAAATGGTATTTTTATTTTCCTTATGGAAATGTGTGAGAAAGGCCAGGAGTCTTACTAGTTAGCACCACAAGTTGGTGGGCTATCTAATATGAGCATAGCTCGTCCCATACTCAACTCATTAATTTGATGAAAATGTGTCTCTATATAGTACAAACCATGCCATCAAATACACTAATTTTTGAATACATATGACAAACAATTAACTTGTTATAAGATTCAAAAAAAAATATGTCTAGCAGAGTCTCAAAGGGTCATATTTGATCAAGCTGCAGAGGTGCTCGTTGCATCTCAATATGGTAACGAGGCTGTCAAGGAAAAAGAGCAATCCAATCGAACTGGTCTGTGTTTCCTTTTCGCCAGTAACAATCATAACATTGCAGGGAGAATCGTTTCGTTTCCACCCGCCCAGGAAAAGGCGATCGGGAGACGATGTCGTGACAGTTCCTTGCTGAACGCCAGTGAGTCCACGGCCTCGTACCCCTCTACTCGCCGCTCCAGCGGTGGGTGGAGGGGGATGATCCCGTTTCTCATCCGTGGTGCTCATTTAGGTAGGGCTTGTGTTTCGTTTGGTGGCGCTGGAGTGTCGCGTCGAATAAATTTGCTTTGGCTTCTTCCTCACCATGACGACGACCTTCATGGCGGCGTCAAGAAGTCGGTGGCCTCGTTTTCTTGCTGACTATTCGAGACAGCGAGATTAGTTGTTTGTTGTGTCGTCTATGGCTCTCGTATTTCGCAGCGGCGCCATGGGTGAGGACAAGATGTTAGTCCAGAAGTGGGATTTGTGTTCCGACGACAGTGGTTAGAGTGTTCTCCCCCAACTTCATCGACGGTGGATCCGGGTCTAGGCCAGCATCAGGATGATCCCCGACCAACATGCCACAAAGACAAGTGTCTGGCTGCTTGCAGCTTGTGTATTCATCGTCTCTAAAAGCCAATTTGGCGATGATGCTGCCCTCGGTCTTGAGATGTTGGAGGCTGCACTCCTCTTTCGGCGAGTGCCTCGGTGACGCAGGTGTTTGGTGGTAGTTGTTGGCTTCGATTTGTGCAGAGACCTCAAGGGAACTTTATGTAGAATTTATTTTCTTTAGGTCCTTTCTGCATTGGAACATTTGCCTTCGTCATGTTTGTGTGATGACCTCCACGCATGTTTGTACTAATTGTACTATGTTTATTTAATAAAAAAAATGCATGGTTACTAAAAAAAAGACTAAGTTCAGTTTGCATCTCGAACAAGATGTCCGTTTTCTTCAAAAAAAAGAGGACCTTACCCGAAACAAGGAAACAGAACCACTGCGGATATTACTTGATTTAATATAACCAAGCCATAAGGCTACTCATAGTGGGGAGTATCATATAGTAGTATCATGCATATGATACTACCTTCATAATGCATAGTATCATAAACTAGTATCATAGATAATCTCATTTATTGACATGCATAACACATAGCACATAGCATTTAACATGATACGGTATCTACCTATGTTACTTTAACCCTCTCTTTCGTCTTTAATTATCTACCACATCAACATGTTTGATAGTCCCAAGTATATGATACTAACTAAGCTACCCCCACTATGACCAGCCTAACACATTGTAATTAGTTAATAATTATGTTTTCTCCTACGCTTAACTGACTCGGGCGGCTCCCCAATCCTGCCGCCGCAACCTTCTCCTCACTTGCTCCTGCTCCTCGCCGTCACCAGTCAGAGCCGCCAGACAAAGCCCGTGCGGGAAAGCCGACGACGGGACCTGATCTTCCCACACCTGCGTCTTGGCTGATGGGGTTCAGCCATGGTTAAGGCCGAGCAAGATGACCAGGGTGGCACCTTGCGGTGACGGCGGCGGTCGATGTGGTTGCTCGAACTGCGTGGAAGGTGTAGCTGGAGGCGCACAGGTCTGCATCCTAGCGGCCCACGGCGGTGGAACTCCTAAATGGGTTCCTGGTCATTAGTGAAGAAACGTGCTTTAGTCCCGGTTGGCGGAGGACTTTAGTCCCGCTTCGCCAACCGGGACAAATAAATCAGGACTAATGCCCCCGACCCTTTAGTCCCGGTTGGCCACGACCCGGGACTAAAGCCCTCCATGTGGCCGCCTGCGCGCGCCGGGGCTGGAGGACCTTTAGTCCCGGTTGGTGTCACCAACCGGGACTAAAGGGTGGTGATTTTGTTTTTTTGATTGGGGTTTAGGGGTTTTGGGGTTTATGGTTTATGGATTATTTTTCCTTTTCATTTTGTGTTTTCCATTCAGTTCTTTTTCATTTCAAACATATTTTACGCTACTACATACTGTACCATATATAATATAATTTCTCATATGACCGTACATATATCATATAATTTCTCGTACGACCATGCATGCATACACACACACACACACACACACACACACATATATATATATATATATATATATATATATATATATATATATATATACAATTTGGTATTTACAATTTCTTCTACAGTTTGTAGATCATTACATGCAGGCATTAGGCGTAATGGTATTCTCCGCTTGGGTCTATGACCTCCTCCATAAAAAATCCCACGATTTCCTCTTGAATTGCTTTTAGGCGGTTCTCTTGTAGGAGCCTATTCCGCATCTCTCTCGTCTTTAAAGAAGGAGATCAATATGAATATATTAGTTGTGTGTATATATATTAGATCATGATAAAAAAAATGTGAATAATGTTTACGTACCCGAAGTGCTCTTTGATCTATGCGCCATTAGGTCATCATGCGAATGTTCTCGCAAACGTAGTATGCACATAAATTCGTCCCCTTTCCTTGTTTCATGCACTATGTGAGAATAGAATTCAATCAGATGACAATCAAGCATGATAATGGTATTGATACTAGAATTAAAGAGGTGCGCGGACCTAGCTAGTACTACTTAATTACCTTGCCCCGTCACCATGTCAGCTTCGTTTTCCAATCACAGACAACCACTTTGGTGAACCGTTTCCAAACCCTGCACGACAAAGAAAATGAATAAAGCAGGTTATTAATTACTTGATATCAGGAAATGAACGAAAGAGGCTGATACTAATTGAAATTACCTCTCGAGCATCAAATACAAGCTTTTGTACTGTTCTTGGTCTTAACCTAGTGAGTCAAAGACAACAACAGTTCCAACGTTAACTTTAATGTCCAGCGGGATCCAGAGGAATCCGCGCACATGTTTATATAAGCAGGCATGCATAACTCAACCACTTAACATCGAGTAAGCAAAATAGAATTTTTAGTACTAAACAGTAACACTCACTTGAAGTTGTGAGTAAATAGTATATCTGTTTTGGTATTTTGTTCCTTCAAAAACATTAGCAAGTTATCATCTGTTTCATCGGCGAAGTCCCGTACCACCACTTCATGAAAGACATATGGGTCAATGAACCCAATGTCAAAGATTCCCTGTTTTTGGTATTCGAGAATCTTCATTCTGCATAATAGCATACAAAAGAATATAGTGAGGATAATTACAGGCTATGAACGAGCTGAGCTAGAGACTTAAATTACAGAAAGAAATCAATTACAGACAATAGCAACTGACGATAGATTTGTCGAGTGCGTCTACATTGTTTAACTGAAAAATTTCTGAAAGCTCAATCATTATCAATGATTCAGTGAAGAAATGCTCTTTCTTGACCCTCACCATGAGCATCTGTTGCCCCAGCTTTACTTCTCTCATGTACCACTCATGAAATCTTCGCATTTGTGTTGATAGAAGCAGGACCTGCTCAGGTGTGACCAGAGGGTTCCCGGGGATATATTTCCTTGCTAATTCAGCCTTGGGGACTTCCTTGGTACCTCAGAGTTGTTCAACAGTGCAAACAAAATCTTTAGCAAGGTCGGTCGTTACCTTATGTGTACTCACCTTAAACCGGGGGGGGGGGGGGGATCGATTGCACTGCCTGTTGTCTGAGCTGGGGAATTGTTTTCCCGCTTTTATTACCACTTGTATTTGTCGACGAGCTTCACATTTGTTCATGATATGACTTGGTAATAGAGCGTTCATAGTCTAAAGGCCTATTCTGTACATGTACTGGGGGTCGCTCTAGAAGTTCCACAAAGTGCTCTATGACTTTCGTAGGTACTTTCTCCTTTTGTGGCGGGGGCGGCTTTGGTGTAAAATGGGCCTTCACTTCGCCAGCCACGACCGCATCGGTTTCCTCATCATTCATCTCGTAAGTTAACTTCTTTTTGGCCGGAGGCTCGGGTTTCTACTTTGGTGCTCTTCCGCTTTAGGCCTTGCCGCTAGGAAATAAGGGGTGGGGTCGGCTGACGCGGCGCAGATTGATATGTCGGACTCACGCTGGGCTCCGTCTCGAGGTAGGGTGGTGTCGGCTGACGCGGCGACTTAGAGGTGTATTGCTAGGAGGAGTCGGTGCAGGCCTTGGCGCCGAGTTTGGAAACACGATGCAATACTTTCTCCATACAATGACATAACATAATACTTCTCCCAGTGTCTGCTCCCCTTCACCTCCAGGGAAGTCAAGCTCGAGTGAGGCATATCCCGACAGAACTTCATCCACCCCGACACGAGCATAGCCAGCTAGAATCGGATTGCCATGGATAGTTGCTTTAGGCACATTCGGTAAAGCAAAGCTGACCGCCACCTTCATGGATATGTCCTCTCTTCGATATCATCCACGGGGTAGCGAGCCAGTAGTGCATCATCGGCCGGGAGCCCCGTGGAACCCATGCTGTTTTTTGCAAAGACGGGACGGTACTATCCAATGGTGGATCCACAGCTTGCTCCTGCCGCGTAGACGGAATTTGCTGGCTAATGGTGGCCAGTTGCTCGCCATGCTGCTTACAAATGCGTTCCAACTCCACGTTCTTTCTTTCTAAATTTTGAAGCCGGTCTGCATCCTGCTTCTTTTTTCCTTTGACGGCTTCTGTAAGTGTCATTCCAGTCTGTAAACCCCTGAATCCACAGAACAACGCCTTTGCCTCGTGTTCGTCCTCCATGTTCGGTATTCCCAAGGGCGCGTGTAAGCTCGTCGTTCTCTCTCTCGGGGATGTACACCCCATTTTGAGCATCTTCTATTTCTTTAAGTAAAGCCCCCGAGGCATCTTTAAGAGATGTCTGTTCAATAATCTCCCCAGTTTTTGGATCCAATTTTCCCACATGCGCATAAAACCATGTCCTGGCCCTGTCGGGCCAATTCCGTGTTTTTGGAATGACCCCTTCAGCAAGCATCTGGGCCTCAGATGCATCCCACTTCGGCATGCATGTCTTGTAGCCACCAGCCCCCAGAACATGGTGATACTATTTTTTGTCAGCATTTATCTTATTTTTTCCTTATCTTTCCTTAGCTTCAACCGATTCCTTGTAGTTCACAAATTCGTCCCAGTGATCTTTTACCTTCTCTAGTGGTCCTCTAAATTCTGGAGTCTTCCTTTCTGCCTTGACGTATTCGATGTATAATCGTTTCTTCCAGGTCTGGAATTGTGTGGCCATCTTCTTAAGAGCCCACTTCTTGACCTCCAACCGTTCGCCATCTGTGAAACCCTCTGGTAAGTTGAAATGTGACACTAGTGCTTCCCAAAGACCATCTTTCGCTCTTACGTCGACATAAGAAACTCCTCGACCTTCCTTTGGCTTATTCCATTCTCGAACAGTGATCGGAATGGTGTCCCTAACAATAACTCCGCATTGATTTCTAAATTTATGGACAATGTCTAAAGGAGCAATCGGTTTGCCATTTGCTTTGCATTCATCGATGTTGTACTTTATGCCATCAGGCAACTTTTTGGCCGGGCCTCGTACTACTCTGCTTGTAGAAGATTTGCTCGAACCGGAGGGCTAAAAGAAGAAAGATTCGTTAATATATATATATATATATATATATATATATATATATATATATATATATATATATATATATATAGTGATCACCAGAGGCCTAATATATATACCTCGCCGGACTTTGTTAATTGGAGAAAATTTTCTTCGCCATCATTGTTTGTTTCCCCTTCGTCTCTTGGTTCTTCCTCAATGGATGCGTTACGATATTGTGAGCCATCATCTACTTCTCAATTCTCTTCATTTCGGGGGCAGCGTATCATGTCGAACATGATATCCTCTTGATCATGGTCGTTGTCGCTATCGTCCATAGCTTAACTAATCCAGAAGAAAGGTTAAACAATTAGAATTCATTCAATAACCAAAAACTAAATCATAGTACCGAGAAGAACAATACCGGAGATGCAATCAATACACAGCAATGCAACAATATGATCATATAATATCACTACTACATCGTCTCGAATAATCCAGTTAATGCATCATCGAATATTATCACTAATACATCTTGAATATTATCATCTAAAATCACTAATACAGACCAAATATTATCAAATAATCCAGTTCACTCGCGGTTCCTGAGCAGTGGGCGGTGGACACCCAAAGAGAAGGAACCATCAAAGGATCATAACTCGGGTGAGATCCTTGAAGAACCTACCAGGTATTGGAGAACCTGGCGTCCAACGCAACCATGTAGCGACGGACGTGCTCGTCCTCCTCCCTAACATGGTGACGTACCACCTCCGCAGGGGCCGACTCCTTCCGCACCAATAGCGGCCCACGTGACCTCCACCAAAGAAGCTCCGGGTCAATGACGAGACCCCGATTCCTCACTAAGCTGCGTGTCCCGGTCGGTAGCACGTCCCAGTGCCATCCCGGCAGAGCCCAGTCCCGGACATGGCGCCTCTCCAGGATGTCGTCGACGACGAGGATGCGTGCCAGGCAGTCAACGTCGAGAAAAAATTCCTATGAAAACAAATTCCAATGCAAAAAAAATCATTTTATTATGCTACTCATTTTTAATAAACTTTTACAACTAGATAGTAATCGGTGACCTATCACAGAACTACACGATACCAGCGAAGGTGGATTGGCTGTCCCCGGAGTTGGCCGGGGTCAAACATTATCCATTCAAAAACAAAAAGGTTGGTCGGTGGACGATATATAGGATTCCATCAGAAATGTCGCCGGAGCTAACTATGCATTTAAAACAAGCGTTTTAATATTCATCCCTTGATCTACTCCTCCATAAATTATAATTGAATCAGTGAGTGGTATGAGTTGCAACTATACCACTTTAACACTCAATAAACTTAAACAAAAAATAGTTGCATTGGTGTTACCTTAAATAATGAAGAATATGAATAAAGAAAACTTGAAGCATATAATGAAAAAAATTGTGGACACATATTACATAGAACTTGCATTTTTTTTCTATAATGACAAAATAAAACACATATATCATGTTCAATGTGATCACAAGCAAAACAAAATGACTACAAAATAAAACAAAATGACTACAAAATCAAATGACTACAAAATGACTACAAAATAAAATAACTACAAAATAAAACACATATATATTTCATCAAGTTCACAAAATGGGCTCCCGGAGGGGCTCGGCTGTCACCAGAGTTGGGTGGAGAGGGGAGCGGCGTCGGCGTTGAACATGGATGTCGCCGGAGTTGGCCGGAGTCGCCCTGTAGTGTTGGTTTGGGCAGGATCGGCCATGGCAGAAATCGGCGATGGTAGGAGGGGGAAAAGAAGCCGGGGCTCACAACGGGCTCGGCGAGATCGAGGCGATGCTCAGCGGGCGGGAAAGCGACGGCGAGCGGGACAGGGTCGACGAGTGGGACGACGGCGACGGTTGGAGGTTGAAGACGAACGGCCTGGCGGCGTGGGTGTGGTTCTCGATCTGTTCTGGGCGGTGGCTGGCCTCGGGACTTATATACGCGGAACCTTTAGTCCCGGTTCCAGCCCCGCACCGGGACTAAAGGTACCTTTAGTCCCGGTGCGGGGCTAGAACCAGGACTAAAGGTTGGAGCTTTAGTCCCGGTTGCCACTACGCACTAGGACTAAAGGTGTTTTTCGGCGGCCCAAAATACGCGCGGGAGGAGGACCTTTAGTCCCGGTGCGTGGTGGCAACTAGGACTAAAGGTGATTTTACTTTTGTTTTTGTTTTTTGCTTTACTTTTTTGCTTTTGTTTCTACTTACATGCAATATTTAGAGTTTTTTAGTTGGATAAATTTTATTTAATTCTAAGTTAATATTATTTTGATCATAACTATTATTTATAAAAGCTTTTTAGTTGATTCTTTTTTCTCTTGAATGATATTATAAAATAATTTTTGTTAACCTTATAATACTATTTTGTGAATAACTTTAGTTTAAAAATAGATTTTTGAGTGATTCTTTTTCCTAATGTTTAATATTTGTACGTTTTATCAGTATGTTAAATTTGTGAATTTTTAGGGTATTTTGAATAGGTGTCTTAATCTAAAACAAATTATGTTTAACTCTTTTAGTTTTATACCTTTTTCCTTTGTTTCTGTTTTTAGGAAATTTTAGGAAATTTTAGTTTCTGTTTTCTTGTTATTGTCTTGCCAAATTATATTATGTTTCAGTTCTTCAACATGAGGAGTTTTAATTTTCTTTTTGAAGAAATTTGTTGAGAGATTCAATTTTACAGAATGAAATTAATGCTTGTAAAATACATAACAATTTGAAAACTAAACCAAATGAGTTGGACATGATTGCATTGATTAACTCCTCACAAATCATGTTTCAAATGCCAAAATGCCCTAGCTCTTACAATGATTCCATTCGGTTTGTCCAAAGTGGGACTTTCCAGCTATAAGTCCGGAAACTCACTAGAGAAAAGGGATGACGGTGAAGCTGGTCACATCCCAGAGTGTGATCCTGGGGTATAGAACTTTTTCTTCGTGTGTGTCCCTTGCTTATGATTGCGCCGTGACCATGGAGAATCTTCAGCATTTAACAGGATGCTTGGGTAAGTCTTCACCCTGAAGGGAGGAATTTCATCAAACTTTTCATAATGTTCTGACATGCCTATCTTTTCCTCCACTCCCACGATGTTTCTTTTCCCTGAAAGAACTATGTGGTGCTTTGGTTCATCGTATGATATATTTGCTTCCTTATCTTTTCTTTTTCTCGGTTTGCTAGACATGTCCTTCAGATAGAAAACCTACGCCACATCATTGGCTAGGACGAACGGTTCCTTCGTGTACCCAAGATTGTTGAGATCCACTGTTGTCATTCCATACCGCGGGTCTACCTTAACCCCGCCTCCTGTCAGATTGACCCATTTGCACCGAAACAAAGGGATCTTGAAAGCACGTCCATAGTCAAGTTCCCATAGCTCCTTTATGTAACCATAATATCTGTCCTTTTCCCTATTGTTGTTTGTTGCATCAAAGCGGACACCACTATTTTGGTCGGTGCCCTTTTTATCTTGGGCGATCGTGTAAAATATATTCCCATTTATCTCGTACCCTTGGAAAGTCAATACAGTCGAAGATGGTGTCTTGGCCAAAGAGTACAGCTCATCTCCAACATCGTTGTTATTCATGAGATGTGTTTGCAACCAACCGCCGAAAGTCGCCATGTGTGTACGTTTAATCCAGGGGTCAGACTGCTCCAGATTCTTGGAACGTACAATATCCATGTGTTCCTCGATGTACGGAGCCACCAAGGTGGAATCTTGTGGAACTATGTAGTGTGCTTGAGTGAAAGAATGCCCATCCATACATATTACTACTTTCTTTCCTAGCGTGCCTTTTCCACTCAGTCTCCCCTCATGTCGCGATTCAGGAACACCAATCGGCTTAAGGTCAGGAATAAAGTGAACACAAAACTCAATAACCTCCCCTGCTTCATGGCCCTTGGAGATGCTTCCTTCTGGCCTAGCACGGTTATGAACATATTTCTTTAGGACTCCCATGAACCTCTCAAAGCGGAACATATTGTTTAGAAATACAGGACCCAGAATGCTAATCTCTTCGACTAGGTGAACTAGTACGTGCGTCATAATATTGAAGAAGGATGGTGGGAACACCAACTCGAAACTGACAAGACATTGGACCAAATCATTCTGTAACCTTGGTAGGATTTTTGGATCGATTACCTTCCCAGAAATTGCATCGAGGAATGCACATAACTTCACAATGGCAATCGAACATTTTCCGGTAGAAGCCCCCTCAATGCAACCGGAAGTAATTGCGTCAACATCACGTGGAAGTCATGAGACTTTAGGTTTTGGAATTTTTTTCTCTGCCATATTTAATATTCCCTTTATATTCCACGAGAAGCTAGACGGGACCTTCATACTGAGCAGGCATTCAAAAAAGATTTCCTTCACTATTTTGGTAAGAGCGTAGGAAGACTAGCAAGTTCACGCAAATATTCTTCATCACGTGCATCACGTTGATTGCAGAGCGAACTTCTTGGAATTTCCAGTATTCTAGCTCCCAAAATAAGGATTCTTCTTCCACATGGGGGCGTGTCCGTTAGCGTCATTCGGAACAGATTGACCGCGAGGACCCTTTCTAAAGATTACTTTTAGATCCTTGACCATATCAAGTATATCATCACCAGTACGGTGGCCAGGCTTCTTCTGGTGATCTGCCTCACCTTTGGAATGCTTGCCTTTGTTTCTTAAGAGATACTTGATCGGAAGAAATCGACGATGCCCCAGGTACACAACCTTCTTACATTTATCCAAATATATACCTTGACTCTCATCTAAACAGTGCGTGCATACATTGTATCCCTTGTTTGTCTGTCCTGAAAGGTTACCAAGAGCAGGCCAATCATTGATGGTTACAAACAACAACGCTCGTAGGTCAAATTCCTCCTATTTGTGCTCATCCCACACACGTACTCCTTTTAAATCTCACAATTGTAATAGTTCTTCAACTAAAGGCCTTAGGTACACATCAATGTCGTTTCCGGGTTGCTTAGGGCCTTGGATGAACACTGGCATCATGATGAACATCTGCTTCATGCACAACCAAGGAGGAAGGTTATAGATACATAGAGTCACAGACTAGGTGCTATGATTGCTGCTCTGCTCCCCAAAAGGATTAATGCCATCTGCACTTATACCAAACCATAAGTTCCTTGCGTCATCTACAAAATCCAGACACTTTCTCTCAATTTTTCTCCATTGCGACCCATCAGCGGCTACTCTCAACATCCCGTCTTTCTTACGGTCTTCTTTGTGCCATCGCAACAACTTGGCATGCAATTTGTTTTGGAACAAACGTTTCAATCGTGGTATTATAGGAGCATAACACATCATCTTGGCAGGAATTCTCTTCCTGGGGCACTCGCCCTAAACAACACAAGGGTCATCGCGACTGATCTTATAGCGCAATGCACCGCATACCGGGCATGCATTCAAATTCTCGTACTCACCGCGGTAGAGGATGCAGTCATTAGGGCATGTATGTATCTTCTACACCTCTAATCCTAGAGGGCAGACAACCTTCTTTGCTTCGTACGTACTGTCGGGCAATTCATTGTCATTTGGAAGCATATTCTTTAACATTTTCAACATCTTTTCAAATCCCTTGTCGGATACACCATTCTCCGCCTTCCATTGCTGCAATTCCAGTGTGGTACCCAGCTTTTTCTTGTCATCTTCGTAATTTGGATACAACAAATTTTTTTATCCTCTAACATGCGCTGCAACTTCAAGTTCTCCTTTTCACTTGCACAGTTTCTCTTTGTATCAGCAATGGCCCGACCAAGATCATCAGCTGGCTCATCTGATGCCTCTTCTTCAGGTTCTTCCCCCATTGTAGTACCATCGTATTCAGGGAACCCATGATAGTTGTCATCATCCTCTTCCTCTTCATTGTCTTCCATTATAATCCCTCTTTCTCCGTGCTTGGTCCAACAGTTATAGCCAGACATGAAACCGAACAGAAGCAGGTGGATGTGAAGGACTTTTGTGGTAGAGTAATTCCTATCATTCTTACAGACATCACATGGACAACACAAAAAACCTTCCCGCTTTTTTGCCTCAGCCACACGCAAAAAACTATGCACGCAATTAATGAACTGGGGAGAGCGTCGGTTATTGTATATCCATTGCTGGCTCATCTTCATTACATAACATCGAAGTGAGCAAATTAATACAAGTTCATACACATTTATTCTCATAAAACAACATACAACTATCTAGCTAAAGCATTTAAATGCAACAACAAATGAAATCAAAATCACAACTAAGGTAATAATTGATCCAACATGATAACGATACCAAGCCTCTTTATTAATGACATATTTTCTCATCTTTCTAATTTTCAAGCGCATTGCATCCATCTTGATCTTGTGATCATCGATGACATCGTCAACATAAAACTCCAATTTCATCTTCTCTTCTTCAATTCTTTTCAATTTTTATTTCAAATAATTGTTTTCTTTTTCAACTAAATTTAACTTCTCGACAATAGGGCCGGTTGCAAATTCCAGTTCGCATACCTCCTAGATAAAAATATCTAAGTCAACTTGATGGGCATAATTGTCATAAACACAAAATGAAACAAAATAGTTATAAAAGATAATATACCACATCCGAAACATAAACCGAACGAGGCCCGACGGGGATGGATATCAAAAACATGGCACTATATATAACAAACAATCATACAAGTAAGATCATTATATAAATTAATTTGAGCTCAAATTGCATATAAACCAAATAAACTCCCCCATAATTACTCCCAAACTAAAACCCACAAATCACTAGACTTATAGAGCATGTAATGACCTAAAATAGCAATGAGAGATGAAATAATGAAGTCGCTAACCTTTTAGAATGATGGGGTGCGTCTAATCTTGACAAATATTGGCAACAATGGCTGATGAGCTCGAGCTAGGGGAAGGGGAACAGAGAGGAGAGAAAGGAGATTGGGATCGGGCTGGAAGAAAGAGCTATATATAGGGATAACTTAGTCCCGGTTGGTGTCACCACCCGGGACTAAAGGTCTGTCTCTAGTCCCGGTTGGTGATACCAACCGGGACTAAAGGGGCTCGCAGGGGGCCCAGCCTGCTGCAACCCTACAACAACCCTTTAGTCCCGGTTGGTGATACCAACCGGGACTAGAGGTATCCCATGAACCGGTACTAGAGGTGTCCTTGCCCCGGTCCACTCCTAGCCGTTGGAACCGATATTAATGCTAACATTAGACCCGGTTCCAAACCTGACCGAGACTAAAGGTGTGGACGAAAGGTCCGTTTTCTACTAGTGGGTGTTTGATGTTGTCCTTGCGACATACTGCAACAGCTTGGCTGCGTGCCTAGGACATTGGAGGTTAGATGCGGGATGGTGCATCTGGATTCCATGGATCTGGTCAAGAATGGCTAGATCTGCAACCCACGAAGGTTGTGGCCCCCCTTCTTCGCGTTGTGGGGTTGATGGGTGATGTGGCTTGATACTGCGTCGGTATTTCCCCAAAGAGGAAGGGCTGATGCAGCACAGCGACAGTAAGTTTTTCCCTCATTATGAAACCAAGGTTATCGAACCAGTAGGAGGATCACCACCACCCAATAAGCAGCACATGCACACAAATAACAAATACTTGCAACCAGACGCGAAAGAGAGGTTGTCAATCTCTCTACGGTAAAAAGATAGATTAGGTAGCGATAGATATGAGAGATAGATCTCTCAAGAACACAAAATAAAAAGGGCAAATAAAAAGTGCAGAAATATATTTTTGGGTGTTTGGTTTAGTAGATTTGAAAACAAAGAGGCAAAAAGATAGATCGGAAAGCAATACGTTGGAAAAGTAGACCCAGGGGCCGTAGGTTTCACTAGTACTAGAGGTGATACCAACCGGGACTAGAGGTATCCCATGAACCGGTAATAGAGGTGGCCTTGCCCCCGTCCGCTCCTAGCCGTTGGAACCGGGATTAATGCTAACATTAGACCCGGTTCCAAACCTGACCGAGACTAAAGGTGTGGACGAAAGGTCCGTTTTCTACTAGTGGGTTTTTGATGTTGTCCTTGCGACATACTGCAGCAGCTTGGCTGCGTGCCTAGGACATTGGAGGTTAGATGCGGGCTGGTGCATGTGGATTCCATGGATCTGGTCAAGAATGGCTAGATCTGCAACCCACGAAGGTCGTGGCCCCCCTTCTCCGCGTTGTGGGGTTGACGGGAGACATGGCTTGATACGGCGTCGGTATTTCCCCAAAGAGGAAGGGATGATGCAGCATAGCGACAATAAGTATTTCCCTCATTATGAAACCAAGGTTATCGAACCAGTAGGAGGATCACCACCACCCAATAAGCAACACGTGGACACAAATAACAAATACTTGCAACCAGATGCGAAAGAGAGGTTGTCAATCTCTCTACGGTAAAAAGATAGATTAGGTAGCGATAGATATGAGAGATAGATCTCTCAAGAACACAAAATAAAAAGGGCAAATAAAAAGTGCAGAAATATATTTTTGGGTGTTTGGTTTAGTAGATTTGAAAACAAAGAGGCAAAAAGATAGATCGGAAAGCAATATGTTGGAAAAGTAGACCCGGGGGCCGTAGGTTTCACTAGTGGCTTCTCTCATGAGTATAGCACACGGTGGGTGAACAAATTACTTTTAGGCAATTGATATAAGATCAAATAATCATGACGATATCCAAGGCAATGATCATTATATAGGCATCACGTCCAAGATAACTAGACCGACTCTTGCCTGCATCTACCACTATTACTCCACACATCGACCGCTATCCAGCATGCATCTAGTGTATTAAGTTCATGGAAAAACGGAGTAATGCAATAAGAACGATGAAATGATGTAGACAGTATCTATTCATGTAGGAATAGACCCCATCTTGTTATCCTTAATGGAGACGATACATGCGTGCCTTGATGCCCCTTCTCTCACTTTGAAAGGACACTGCAAGATCGAGCCCATCACAAAGCACCTCTTCCCATGGCAAGAAAAATCGATCTAGTTGGCCTAACTAAGCCAAAGATTCGAAGAAGAAATACGAGGCTATAAGTAATCATGCATATAAGAGATCAAAGAAGACTCAAATAATATTCATGGATAGAAACTGATCATGAACTCAAAATTCATCCGATCCCAACAAACACACCGCAAAAGTTTACATGAAATGGATCTCCAAGAGACCATTTTATTGAGAATCAAAAGAGAGAGAGGAAGCCATCTAGCTACTGCCTACGGACCCATAGGTCTATGGTGGACAACTCACGCGTCATCGGAGAGGCACCTATGAAGAAGATGAACCCCTCCATGATGGTGTTTAGATTGGATCTCGAGGTTCTAGAACTTGCGGCGGCTGGAATTGTGTTTCGTCTACTCCCCTAGGGGTTTCTGAATATTTGGGAATTTATAGGCGTCAGAGGCGGTGGAGGAGGGTCCCATGGAGGGCACAACCCACCAGGGCACGCCGGGGGCCCCCTTGCGCGCCCATATTGGTTGTGGCCTCCACAGCCCAACTCTCTGGCACTTCTTTGGTCCTCTGGTTGTCTTCTGGTCCAGAAAAAATCTCCAAAAAGTTTCGTCGCGATTGGACTCCGTTTGGTACTGATATTCTGCAAAGTAAAAAACAGGCAAAAATAGCAACTGGCACTTTGGCACTATGTCAATAGGTTAGTCCCAAAAAATGATATAAAGTTGTTATAAAATGATTGTAAAACATCCAAGAATGATAATATAACAGCATGGAAGAAGCAAAAATTATAGATACGTTGGAGACGTATCAACGGGGGCGGGGCTGCCATGGCCTAGTGCTTCTAACTTGGTTGGTGGTGGTGCACATGTTGGGGTTATGTATCGATTGAAGCTACAATCCCCGACTTGATGTTGGTGATCAAGATCTGATCGGCCGGATGCTAGTGGCTACAATCTACTACGACTTTATATGTCTCCACGTCGGCAGTGGTCATCAAAAGGTCCCGGGGAAGGGTCATCTCTCTTGATCCGGTGGTTTACTTCAACAGAGATACAAACTAAGGAAAATAACTTGACGCAGAGGGAAGGTGGTGTAGTTGCGGCGGTAGCATCGTATGTAGCTGGTGGAATCGTGGAAAAGTTGTGGTGACAACACATTAATGACTTCCATGGTGGTGCTACTGTAGCATCCGGTCTCGAGCTCCAAAGCGAAAGCCTAGGTCAGACCCGAGTGGTTATAACTGGCAATTGCGAAGTTTCCTTACATCGTACCTTGTTGAAGTCATTGTTTGGATATGCTCCACTAGTAGAAAATGGGACATTAGTCCTTGTTGGCAACGGCCTTTAGTCCCGGTTGTGCAACCGGGACTAAACAATCGGGACTAAAGGTCCCCCCTTTTAGTCCCGGTCGTGTTACGAACCAGGACTAAAGGGGCTCCACGTGGCCGTTGTGGAGCGCTCACGCATGAGGACGATTAGTCCCGGTTGGTAACATCAACCGGGACAAAAGGCCGCCACGCGTCAGCGCCGCCAAGCCCTGGGGTTTAGGGTTTTTTTTGAGATGGAGGTTTATCTGTGAACGCGTGCGTCGACCGGCGCGTTACACATATTGATATACAACATCAGTACAAATTATGGAAGAACAACATGCAACATCAGTACAAATTAGATGGATGCAAGAGACCAAGTTGGATTACAGGAAAATACGATGTTGCGATTCGCATAATCGTAGTTTCCTCTAATTCAACTTGGTCTATTGCATCCATCTAATTTGTACTGGTATATGTCATATAACAACTCATTATCATCTTAATCAACTCTTCATCATTCTAGTTAAAATAGCATAAAAATGTGAACTCCCCATCATTCTAGTTGTTATCATACGAGCAAGTGATCAAGTAATCACAAGTTAGAAACACTAACTACTGCTCTCTCCTAGGAAGAATACATATCAAGCTATCTCCAACTTGTGGCGTGATCAACCTATCTCCAGCAATCAAGATATCATGTCCAAGTGGTTGCGTGGATACTTTCATTGCATGGTTAAATCCTTTGATTTTCATGCTTTCTTCACTTTGAGATATTCTGTATTTACCAGGGTAAATCATCCACATTGGGCGTAAGCTAACCATATGCAAATCACCGGTGGTAACCATCCATTTAGGCACGGTCTCTGGCGGGAGTACCTGTTGAAGAACATAAGTAATAATAACATAGTTAGCTAAACTAGTTGTGCTTAAGAACAATGTATGAAAAAGATGGACTAGTGACGCAATGTGGTAAAAAATTTCTTACAAAGTTGTCTGAAGTGATGTTATAAGGGTTCAACTGGTGAACTAGTGGCACATATCCATGATAAATGTTGCCAGTCATGTAATTTTTAGCATGATGCTGAACATCCTGAATAAATGAGATGAGATGATTTTTCTCTGACCAAGTAAGCTCGGAGTCATAACTGTAATAGGTCCGATCTATTATCTGTTGTGTAGTTCTTGTAGCAGAGAAATAAGCTGATAATTAGAAATAAAGAAATTTAGTCGGGATGAGTACCAAATACTTTTCAATAATCAATATAAATTACCTAACAAATCTGTTGACAAACTCACCTGGAGGTAGAACTGGAATCAAGTCATCCGCATGCATCCAAATTTCGATATTATTATCACGAACATCGTCATTATCAAGATCGAAGGTAATGTTCATGTCCTCATCCAACCCATACGCCTTGCAAAATGCTCTCCAATTAGAACTACCAAAATATGTGTGATCTTCTTCATTTTTTACCTGAACAACAAAAGTGTAATGCTCCGTTCTTAGCTGAGCTATCTTAGGCTCTGTAATATCCTTCACTTTGAAATGGAACTTGTCCAAGACATCGAATCTTGCATGGCAGGGAACACACTAGTCAAATTGTACAAAAGAAAATTAAAGGTTAATTAAAGCAATAAAACACACGTCAAGCTTCATTAACAAAAAATACATGTCGTCTTTACATACCATAATAGTTTCAAAGTCATCCTTTAGCTTGACGGTGAAGGATGTACCGTTGTCTAGGTGAGGATAATGATCACATATACATCTGTCATCCCAGCACAAAGGGCACTCAGGGATCCTCCCCTCGTCGTCAGACGACGTCGACATTTCCTGTGTTCATGATTCTAAGATTAAAAATAGAGGGCAATTTTTTTTCTTAATGCAGATTGATTCTAAGATTATCAATTTAGTATTTAAATTAGAATGCATTAAATAAGCACAAACTGAATCATAGTAGTCAGCCGTCGGCAAGGTTCGATCTGAGGGGCGAGGGATGGTGAGGAGGATTAATTTTTTTAGGAAGATCATCATATAATGTCATTAATACATATAATATCACCGGCGATCGTCGAGGACTCTTCATATAATATTATCATATAATATCACTAATGCATCTCGAATGATCCAGTTAATGCATCATCAAATATTATCGAATATTATCACTAATACATCTCGAATATTATCATATAATATCACTAATAAAACTTCGAATATTATTGAATAATCTAGTTGAATGGCAGTTCCTGAGCCGCGGGCGGTGGTCTCCCAAAGAGAAGGAACCATCCCTGAAGATTTTGCCAGGTATTGGAGAACTTGACGTCCAACGGAACCATGTAGCGACGGACGTGCTCGTCCTCCTCCCTGACACGGCGACGTACCACCTCATCGGGGGGCCGACTCCCTCTACACTGATAGTGATCCACGCGACCGCCAAAAAATAATCTCCGGGTCGACGACGAGACCCCGATTCCTCACCAAGCTGCGTGACGTGGCTTGAGACTGCGTCGATATTTCCCGAAAGAGGAAGGGATGATGCACCACAGCGCCGGTATGTATTTCCCTCAGTTATGAAACCAGGTTATCGAACCAGTAGGAGGATCACCACCACCCAATAAGCAGCACCTGCACACAAATAACAAATACTTGCAACCCGACGCGAAAGAGAGGTTGTCAATCTCTCTACGGTAAAAAGATAGATTAGGTAGTGATGGATAGGAGAGATAGATCTCTCAAGATCACAAAATAAAAAGGGCAAATAAAAAGTGCAGCAATATATTTTTGGGTTTTTTGGTTTTGTAGATCTTAAAACAAAGAGGCAAAAAGATAGATCGGAAAGCAATATGTTGGAAAAGTAGACCCGGGGGCCGTAGGATTCACTAGTGGCTTCTCTCATGAGTATAGCACAAGGTGGGTGAACAAATTACTATTGGGAAATTGATAGAAGTCAAATAATCATGACAATATCCAAGGCGATGATCATTATATAGGCATCACGTCCAAGATAAGTAGACCGACTCCTACCTGCATCTACCACTATTACTCCACCCATCGACCGTTATCCACCATGCATCTAGTGTATTAAGTTCATGGAAAAATGGAGTAATGCAATAAGAATGATGACACGATGTAGACAAGATCTATTCATGAAGGAATAGACCGCATCTTGTTATCCTTAATGGCAACGATACATGCGTGCCTTGCTGCCCCTTCTGTCACTGGGAAAGGACATCGCAAGATCGAACCCATCACAAAGCAGTTCTTCCCATGGCTAGAAAAATCGATCTAGTCGGCCTAACTAAACAAAAGATTCGAAGAAGAAATACGAGGCTATAAGCAATCAGTCATATAAGAGATGAAAGAAGATTCAAATAATATTCATGTATAGAAACTGATCATGAACTCAAAATTCATCGGATCCCAACAAACACACCGCAAAAGTTTACATCAAATAGATCTCCAAGAGACCATTGTATTGAGAATCGAAAGAGAGAGAAAGCCATCTAGCTACAGCCTACGGACCAGTAGGTCTATGGTGGACTACTCACGCATCATCAGAGAGGCACCTATGAGAAGAAGAACCCCTCTGTGATGGTGTTTAGATTGGATCTCGAGGTTCTGGAACTTGCGGCGGCTGGAATTGTGTTTCGTCGACTTCCCTAGGGTTTTTCAAATGTTTGATAATTTATAGGCATCAAAGGAGGTGGAGGGGGCCCCATGGAGGGCACAACCCATCAGGGCGTGCCGGGTCCCCCCTGGCGCGCCCTGGTAGGTTGTGCTCTCCACAGCCCACCATCCTGGCTCTTTTTTGGCCCACTGGGTGTCTTATGGTCTAGAAAAAATCTCCAAAAAGTTTCGTCGCGATTAGACTCCGTTTGGTACTAATATTCTATGAAGTAAAAAACTAGCAAAAACAACAACTGACACTTTGGCACTATGTCAATAGGTTAGTCCCAAAAGGTGATATAAAGTTGTTATAAAAAGATTGTAAAACATCCAAGAATGATAATATAACAGCATAAAACAAGCAAAAATTATAGATACGTTGGAGACGTATCAGCATCCCCAAGCTTAATTCCTACTCGTCCTCGAGTAGGTAAATGATAAAAACAGAATTTTTGATGTCGAATGCTGCCTAAGATGTTCATCTCATATTCTTTTCTTTTTTATAGCATGGACATTTGGACTTGTAAATGATTCAAAGCAATAGTCTAGTTTTAACATAATGACTTCAATACTCAAGTATGCCAACAAGCAACCATGTCTTTCAAAATATCAACACTAAAGAAAGTTATCCCTAGCCCATTATGCTCAATCATTGATCCATTCACGAGACACACTCAAATATTAGCTATACCCAATGCTCAAGTACGATCATAGTGCCCCCTAGTTGGTGGTTTGTAAGAGAAGATGGAGACTCAAAGTAAAATAAAAAGTTGCATAAATTAAATATATAGGCCCTTCGCAGAGGGAAGTAGGGATTTGTAGAGGTGCCAGAGCTCAAAGTTTTAAATTGAGAAAGAAAAATATTTTGGGTGGCATGCCTTTCCTGTCTACGAAAACGACAAAGTAGCGCACAATACTTTCCATGCTAGATATATCATAGGCGGTTCCCAAACAGAAAATAAAGTTTATTCCTTTTTCCACCAAACTTTCACTTTCCATGGCGGGCCGTATCCACGGTTGCCTTCCATACCAACACTTTCCAAGGAATTTATTATTTGACAACATAAAGTAACAATTTTTTCTTTCTTTTTCATTTTGGGAATGGGCATCCCTATTACCGCCGCACTCTCGTGAATGACAAGTGAATAAACACTCATCTTGAGAATAACACATCTAGCATGGAAAAATACTGGACACTCCCCACCGTATCATGAGCGGTACGAGCACACAAAAGAGAAAATATATTTTGAAAATTTAGAGATGGCACATACAAATTTGCTTGGAATGGCATGGACATACCGCATATAGGTAGGTATGATGGACTCATAAGGCGAAACTTGGTTTAAAGATTTTGGCTGCACAAGTAGTATTTCTACTTAGTACAAATGGAGGCTAGCAAAAAGATTGAGAAGCAACCAAACCAAGAAATGAAAATTCACATAAGCGAGCATTGAGCATAACTAACACCGAATAATGCACCACAAGTAGGATGTAACTTCATTGCATAACTATTGACTTTCGTACTTGCATAGGGAATCACAAACCTTAACACCAATATTCCTACTAAAGCATGATTACTCACCAACATGACCCACATATTACTATCATCATGTTTCAAAACTATTACAAGGAATCAAGTTTAATTTGCCCAATGATCTT
Organism: Elymus sibiricus; assembly: GCA_039707655.1. NCBI lineage: Eukaryota > Viridiplantae > Streptophyta > Magnoliopsida > Poales > Poaceae > Elymus > Elymus sibiricus. The sequence goes on along the minus strand of CM077668.1, from coordinate 89,730,975 downwards.
CATGAAAGTTTTTATTAGATAATCCTTGGATATATATCAGTTTGGGACTAGTTTCATATATTGACATTGCTATTTGGCAAGCTCAAACAAATCTGAGTGAAGCACATGAGCATAAAGATTTCATCTCTCAAAAAGGTATAAGTGAAGCATGAGAGGATTTCTTCAAAATTTACTAACTCTCAAATTAATCTAAGTGAAGCATGAGAGTATTTCTACAAAAAATTCCAAGCCCACCGTGCTCAAAAAGATATAAGTGAAGCACTAGAGCAATTCTATAGCTCAAAAAGTTTAAGTGAACCATAGAGAGCAATTCTAACAAATGATAGCATAATTTTGGCTCTCTCAAATATGTGTGTACAGCAAGGATACCAATGACAAACTAACAAGCAAAGCAAGAAAAGATACAAGACGCTCCAAGCAAAACTCATGAGATGTGACGAATAAAAATATAGCTCCAAGTAAAATACCGATGGTTGTTAGAAGAAAGAGGGGATGCCACTCGGGGGCATCCCCAAGCTTAGTTGCTTGTTTCTCTTTGGATATATCTTGGGGGTGTTGTAGCATCCCCAAGCTTAGGCTCTTTTCACTCCTTATTCCTTCATCCATCGTGATCTCACCCAAAACATGAAAACTCCAATCACACAAAACTTAACAAAATCTTCGTGAGATCCGTTAGTATAATAAAGCAAATCACTACTTTAGGTGGTGTTGCAAACCCATTCATATTTTATTATTGCATTATACCTATTGTATTTTAACTTTACCATGGCTCATACCCTTCAATACGTAGGAGATATGCCCTAGAGGCAGTAATAACAGTTATTTTGTATCTCCGAGTTTGTAATGAATGTTTATGATCCATGCTATAACTGCAATGATTCTCGAGTCTGCAATATCCATGAGGCCCTGAGGGAAACTCATTTGCATGTGTGGTATAATAAACGGTAAAATGTATTCCTAGTCTTGCCTCTAAGACTGGCTCAAGTATTGCATGATGATCCTGTTTTCCTGATCATGGGCATGGCTATGCCAGCAATTTTGAGGGCACAATGTTGGTAGAACACTTGTGTTGAATCAACCCGAATTGATGTTATGCTATGAGATACATTCGTCACAAGTTAATGGTTATAACACAGAGATAGTTAATGTTTGCATAATTCCTTAGACCATGAGAGTATCGAGTTCCTTCGTGCTTGCTTCGTGAACTTTCGGGTTTGTTAAACGTCATCCGTTACTGGGTGGCTATTACGGCGGCTTACGGGTTCACGGAAAAGTATGACAAGTAACAAGATAGCTCAAGATTGGGATTTGCTCCTCCGATGATGGAGAGAAATTCTCGGGCCCTCTCGGTGTTACGGTATCCATCATCTTCTGGCCGGACACAGTGTGATTTGATCACAGGGATGCCAGAACACGAAAACGAGAAAAGAGAACAAAATCGGTAACGAGGTAACTTGCATAGTGGACAAGTTGTTGATCCACAGGGATGCAGAAAATCTCACCTCGGGTGTTTGTAACATATCGCGAAGCAACAGGAATAGCACACGGCAACTGGAGGTTCAGTCGAATATTTATTCGTGTGGGTATAGGCATCAATATGGGTGTCCACGGCTCCAATGTAGATCATTGATCGGAAGGGGTTCCGGGTCATGTCTATACTTCACCGAACCTATAGGGTCACACGCTTAAGGGTCATCTATCTGCTGAATACTAGACAGGGAGTCTGAGAGAAAATCACCGGAAAAGTTTCGGACACCGGAAAAGTTTCGGACACCGGAAAAGTTTCGGACAGCGGAAAAGTTCCGGAGAGAGAACACCGGAATAGTTTCGGTAAAAATGAAAAGTTGTTTCGGGGGATACCATTGAGTCAAATTGGTTTCGGCACATGCCTGATAATTCTTGGAGGGTGCGAGAATCATTCTGGAAATTTCTGGGAATTTTCCAGAAGAAAAACCGGAAATGTTCCGGAGCTGCCGGAACCGCTTCAGATGCTTTTTGCATATGAAAATCACTAATCCGGAATTGTTCCGGAACGCATTGATAATTATTTTAGTGGGTACTGGAAATTTTCTAAGCCCACATAAATATTCTCAGTTTGAATAGACGCTGAAAAATGTCGTCGTGAATAGTGAAAGTGCTTTTTGGGATATTTTTGGAAAGTCACCTTTTGGGATATTTCCAAAAGGCTTCTAGAAGGGCTTTGGGGCCAAGGAAGCCCCTCATGGGGGGCCCCCAAGGGGGTGGCCGGCCAAGGGTGGAGCTCTTCCATGGAGCTCCACATGGCACACCTTTTTCCCTCTTATGGCCTTTATGTGTGACATAAAATTGGGGTACTTTGGTATTTTGTGTGACCATCCTACCCCTTGGCTTTCCTATAAATAGAGGAGGTAAGGGCTGCCATCTCTTCATCCCTTCTCACATACACATGCCATTTGACTTGTCTGGCTTCTCTCTCCCTCCCAGCGAAATAGTTCCGGCAGGAACTAGTTCTGGACGGCGAAGCCCTGCCGGATAGATGACACCGTATGTGTGCAACTCTATAGAGAGATCGTAGTTTCGGTCCTAGTTCGTGAGTGCCTCCCGAAGGGCTGTCCTTGTGACCGTCCGAGTTTCGGAGTGCCACCCGAAGGGCTGTCCATGTGACCGTCCGAGTTTCGAAGGTCCTCCCGAAGGGCTGTCCGTGACATCGTCCGAGGGATTATCGGACCGCCTCCCGATGGGCTGTCGGACAAGGGAGTAAATCCTCGCGGTTGGGAGGTTGTAAATCCTAGCTGCGGGGATCTGCATCAACGATCTCCACCGACTCTTCTTCCGCTGTGCTTCGAGTCGGTACGGATCAGATCAAACCTTGTACGCAGTCTCCATAGTGGTCCTGGGCGTGCTTGCTGTACCGAAATTTTTTGTTTTCTATCACGTTCCCCAACACAATATAACCCATAGATTCATCGAAACAAGCACACAATGCAACGAAAACAGAATATGTCTTAAACAGAACAGTCTGTAGTAATTTGTACTCTAACCATAATTCTGTAACTCTACAAATTATGAAAAAATAGGACAACCACTACTAGGAGAAACCCTACTAGTAGCGCTTGAAAAACCTATAGCAGTAGCGCTGGGTCCAGCGCTACTGCTAACGCGCTACAGCTAAGTTGTAGCAGTAGCGCTGGTTGGTGCAGCGCTTCTGCTAAGTCTAGTTAGCAGTAGCGCTGCACTGACCAGCGCTACTGCTACAACTTAGTTGTAGCGCTGTGGAAAGTCAAGCGCTGCTGCTAATCCAGCACTGCTGCTAGATGCCTTCCAGTGCTTCTGCTAGTATTCCTGCTTTCACAGATTCATACCCCCTCTACGTATTCGTGTTGTATTTATACAGGCTCTATACAGTAGTTTCATCGGATCACAATAAACATACACTATTATCATCATATCATACACATACAGTAGTCTCGTCATACCATCATCATCATCATTCAACACAAATATCATCACATCTCGAAAATAGCGATACACAAGTCATGTCATGTCTCGAATAAGTGCAACTGCATGGTCATGGCACACACACAAGTTTCATCATCTCTATCTAAACCATGATGTAGAAGAGAAGAGCGATCAACAAGAGCAAGACCGCGACTATGTAGTACATGAGGGACCGGCGGTTCCGCCCCCGCTCTTGCCGGAGCGTCCACCTCAAGTAACTACTCTCCGCTTCGGCTCTACTGCCGAACCCTCTGTGGCTAGCACCCGGGTACTTGTCCACCTGGGCCTGAGCGTCTGGCTAGTGGTCGTAGACTCCTGGAACCTTCCCAACGAACACGACGTAGCAGCCCTTCGCCATCTCTGATCTATATACCTGCATCGTGAACGATAATATGCAACATAATGTACTTAAGAACACAAAGAGGCATAATTAGCAAAATACAAGCAACCTATAGTAAACATAAATGACGAAGTTCCTCATACCCAAACTAATTAACTAGAGCGATCTACGCTAGTTCAGGACCACGGTTTAATTACATCACATAGTTTCATCTGGACGCTAGTGACACATATATTGTCAACGACAATCAGTCCTCGGTCCAATCTTCAGAGTCAGGGACGAAGCACCCAAGCTTCTTGAAAGGCTTCAGGTCCAGACGTTGAGCGATTAGCAGTGCTCGGACATCATCCTGCGTGATTGGCCCATGGTAGAACATCCCTGTTGGTTCGAGGACCTGCTTCATGATCACTTGGGCAAGTTCACACTGCGCATGATAAAACTCAGCTCGGATTCGATGATCTGGTGTCTTTCCTATGCTTGTGGCCCAGTTGACAATCTCGGCATCGTTGGTAGTTGCTGACGTGCGAAGGCGTTGATTATCCCTTCTGAACTCGAGTAGGTGATGCATGAGGTAGAATCCATCAGCTTTACTGATGTGCGGTTGCTGGATGCAGCAGAAGTCGGTCTTATGGCTGAAAACCAGCCCGTTCCTCCTGAACTTTTTCACCTTGATATATCCACCAGACATGCTGAAGGTTAACATGGCACTATCGAGAACACTCTTTATGTGCTTGTAATCCTTTTTCTTGATGTTCTTCGATGAGTCCAAGTATATAGCATGGGAATATTCTGGGTACAGAACGATGAGGACGCCCCCCCCCCCCCCGCAGCGTAAATTAACTACACCTCAAATTAGCCTCCATGCTTGCAAAGGAATGATTAACACTTACGAAAGGATATGCGCGGATGACTTACGTGGGATGATAAGGCAGAAGAATTGCTTCCTTGTCCTTATTAGCGATCATGAAGCCGCCGATGTACTTGCTCGCATAGTCACGGTGCTCTTTGCAGACATCCAAGAAGCTCTCGTGCATATGGTACGGGTCCGCGACGCAGATATATTTTATGTTCTCGATCCTGATGATGTAGTTGAGATATAGCGCATACATGCGGATTAACTGGAAATCTAGCTTGGTCATGTGGAACATGTCGTAGATGTAGTCAAATCGCAGGATGAACTTATCCGTGGGCCATCCCTCGACGTACAACTTCCCACCCGGCACCTGAGCCGCGTAAAGCTGGTATCCTGGTTTTCCCGAGATGAGAAGGCTTTTCTCTATGGCCAGCACATCATCATGAAGTCTCCTTAGATCCTTGTTCAGAATGTCCTCTAGCACTTTCTAAGGTAGGGTCGGGTGACCGGCGACATGGAAACGCTCCGCACCTACGACAGGTATTCTGTCTACCTCCCTGGCCTTCATAGGCGGCTGGCTGCTTGAAGCAGCTCTGGCCCCTTTAGCTTGTTAGCGGGTGGCGGTAGTGAGCCCACCATACCTTCCCTAACTGTCACCCCCAGTGTCATTGGGCCAATCAGGGGACGGCCCTCGGGTTGTTGCTGGGTAGAGGCGGCATCTGGAGGCGTCTCCTGCGAGGATCGCCTGAAGAGAGACTTTTTGCATTCCGCCTTATTAGGACGTTCCGGCTCTGGCAAATCAGGCAGCATCAAGTCATCATCTCCACGCTCAAAGCCTGAGTCTTTGTCGTCCTGAGCCATCAATCCTCCATCATCATAGGCGGTATTGAAATACTTGTCTGGGTCATCATCATCCTCCTCCATGTCCTCATCAGCATTTGCTTCTTCGACAACGGGGGTGACGTCATCTGGCACTAATGGAGGCTCTCCCTCGCGTCGTCCGCTATCACCCGCCACGACAGGTGCAGGTAATTTGGTAGGTGGGGTGGTGTTCATACCTTCTTGAGAAGCTGTCGTTGGTGTGACACCGGGCGCCTCGACATGTAGAAAAGTCTTCGGCCAAGGCAAGAACCAGCTCTTGCATGCGCCAATCCGTTGAGGGGTCTCCTCGTCATCGACTGGTACTGGAGGAGGCAAATCCTCTAAGCCCGCTAAGACACTGGCCACGTTAACCTTCAAGACGCCATCGGGCATCTCTCGGTTGTGGAACATGTAGTCCTTCGGCTTCACGATCATTGCCTTTCCCACGGCCACCTTCTGGCCCTTGATGTCGTACAGTAGGGTGCATGGGGTATCGTTGGCCTACGAAGACATGTCTGCGACGTCAAACATCCGAAAGGCAATTGAAACGGAAGACTATATAAACATGCTGGTGAAAAGGGTATGACGCGTAATTACCGTGAGGGCGTCGAGCTCAGCCATAGACGAAGGCCCGCCGAGTAGTCCAGAGACGGAGGACGGGCTGCTATGAACATGAGCGGGAGCATGTGCGGTGGCGTGAGTAGATGCTGGTGGTGCGATGTTCACCGAATTGCTCCCGACATAGCTGGGAAGGGGAAAGTCCGCTGGCCCTTTATCTGGATTTTTCTTCGTCCATTCAAAAAATGCCGGAAGCAAGCTAGAAATGGAAGATGTGAAGTCAGCCGTGACGCCAGCTACCGTTGCACTGACCCTTGCATCGACTATCTGTTCCAACTCTAGTTTGGTCTCAGCTTTGGACTTATTGATCGCAAGCGCGACCTTCTGGTCGATGGTCTGTTGAGTAAGCAACTTTCTCGTCCTTCTTTCCTCTAGCTCCTCGTGGTAGCACGTCTTCCACGAGGCGCCATCTCCGATGCCGTGCAGACGTCCATAGGACGGCGGTGTGTCCTCCGGGAACTTTTTGAGTATGTTCAGGGCCCGGTTGAAATGGGTGTCCCACTTGGGCCTCGCCGACGACTGTGACGACTCGTCGCTTTTGGCTGCCTTTTGGTGCTGCTCTTTCTGCAAAAGGAACGTCGATGGTTTACTAATAATGTGACAAAACTTGTAGTCTAATTGATTGGAAGCTAATATGATAATGTGGTAATATAACAATTATCAGAAGTCTCATGAACTCCCTCGTGTTCGGGTCCATGTAAAAGGTCTTCTTGACGCGGTCCCACTTGTACCGGGCCCTGATCCAGTCATGCTCCAGCGGGTCGGTGAACTCCGCCAAGGGGTCTGGGATTCCGTGATTTTCACGTTCGGCGTCCTCCTTGGCCCATACGTGCCTCTTCCCCTCGTAACCACGGCTTCCGAGGCGGTGGGGAGGTGTGTTCCTAGCCTGGAGCGCCTTCATTTTCTCTGACTTTTTCTTGGTTTCATCTTAAGCGCAAGTCTCCTTGAATTTTTCAAAGTCCTCTTCCATAAGTGACGGATTGTGAGGATGAATCTTGGACCACGGTTCATTCTTATCAATCGCTTTTTTCACCCGAACTTTCCAGGCGGACAAGTCGTTGGTGAACATCACCATCGCCTTGTTGTTTATCTTTGTCATGGCATCGTCGTCCCATGGTTCTTTGCTTTCTGTGCGGCTGGGGAACAGGAACCTATTGTGCAACTTCTTTAGGAGCATGTGCTCCATATGTGGTATCTTCTTCAACTTCTCGTCGTTGATGTTGGCGGTTTCCCTGAGGATGCATCCTAGTTGATTGCCCCAGAACGAGCGCGCTTCATCCGGCGCTGTTGGCTCTAATTTCTTGGGGTGCATCTCCGTGACCACAATTTGTCCGATGCCGAGCTCGTTTGGTCTTCGTGACCTCTTCTGCTTCGGTGCTTTACCGGCTACGACAGCATCGTTGCCGGTCTCGGGGGTTGTGTCGGTGCCGGTGTCGGCGTCGGCGTCGGGGTTGGTGCCACTGCCGCCACCATGCACCCCCATCTGGTGTTCGTCCAGGTAATCAAAATAGTGATTTGCTGCCTCGATGGGGTCTTCTTCGAGGCGAGCTGAACCCTCGGCTGAGGCGTGGCTAGACAAGTTTCCTATTCAACAACTGTAAATAAAAGATATAATGAAGAGAAAAAAGGGGCCTATATTTGGTCAGAATGTTGATTCATTCCCCTTCCGGCAAATCCCGGGCACTCCATATGTCCTAGTTTCTAGCACAAGTCATGCCGAAAATCACGAAAATTTTCGGCATGACCATTGCTAAAAAGTGGACATATGGAGCGCCTGAAATTTGCCGGAACGGAAATGAATCAACATTCCGGAAAAACATAGGCCACTCGGATATACTTCGACATTCAACCAACAACCAACAGGGTGAGCTTCCACATGTACAGTACTGTTCAAGTTGTTTTATCATATGCAAGTTCAGAAGTTCTGATAAAAATCAAACTGCCAAAGTTTAAAAAACTTATGCTTTGAGCGTGATGGCTCCCCTGTTTCTATGGTAATCTCAAATATTCCGATCATGGTCTTATGGGTTCTGCTATCATGGGAAAATACACAGATTCATGTAGGGCGTGAGAAGGTAATTTAGGTAGAAATTTCAAGGCCCAAACTCATATCACACACGCATAGAAGGAATTGCTATGGCTCTTACAAGGCCCTTGCACGACAAGGAGGGTACCTAGAATGCACATTGTTATAGCGCAAGAGAAGGAAACCATAAGCAAGTATTTCTCTAGAGTTTGGCTTTTAATGGCTGTACTAGGATATTGTCTTGATGCTTCCTACAAGTTTCTCCATCCTTGCTTCCAAATGTTGTGAAAATGCATCATGACCATTAATCTTTCTTGGAGCTATATTCAATTCTATTTCATGACCAACAGGATTATAAACATTCAACCAACATTCAAACATATACAAAGCAACCAACATTCTATTACTAAGTAGCAACAATCCTGTTTTTAACCCTAGATATGAACCCTAGATTTTTTTTCCTAATTGACTAGAGAGAGGGGGAGGTGGGGGGGAGGGGGGTACCTGAAGCTGCGCGGACGAGGAGGCTGGAGCGGGCAGGGGCGACGATGGCGGGCAGGGGCGACGGCGGCGCGCGACAGAGAGGAGGTGGAGAGGTGGGAGAGTGGGGGGAATGGGAGGGCTCGGGGGTCCGCGCGCACGAGAAGGAGGTCGGAGCGGCGGGCAGGGGCGACAGTGGAGGGCAGGAGGGTGACAGCGGCGCATGACAGAGAGGAGGGGGGGAGGAGGGGGAGAGGTGGGGGGGGAATGGGAGTTGGCAAAATTTGAGCACGCGCGGCGGTTAACTCAAAAATAGTAGTAGCGCTGGGTTAGGACCAGCGCTATAGCTAAATTATCTATAGCGCTGGTCCATAATCCAGCGCTACTGCTAACTGTTTTAATTTTCAGTTTTTTTAATTCTAAAATACACATAGTAGTAGTGCTGGGTTAGGATCCAGCGCTATAACTATATGAGCTATAGCGCTTGTTCATAATCTAGCGCTACTGGTATGTATTAGTTTTTATTATTTCCCTTTTCTTTTCTGTTTACTTTTCTTTTTTCTTTTGTATTACTTTCTCCCTTTTTTTTTGTTTTTTTGTATTTCTTTTGTATTGCTTTCTTCCTTTCTGTTTACGACGGCGTCTCCCTCCCACACTGCGCGAATATCACCGGAACCATGCATGTGGTGGTAACATATATATCAGTTGACCGATAACGGTTACTTAAGTGCGTACAGAAAAGAGATACATATATATTATATAAATGATGGTTTCTCAGCTGCGTCGATGACGTTTCACATTGAGCTTCTGCCCTTTCTTGTTCGTTGCCGAATAATTGAGCCCCTCCTTGTGACTTTTCCGGAACCATGGAGTACGATCTTTCTTATGTAATGTAGTATTGATTCTTCTTTTCACGTATGCTTCATCGTCATTGTCATCTTCCCTCATCGGGTTGCCGTATTGGTTGTATTCTTCCTCGTTGGTGACTCCATCCATTCCGACGATGCTCCTTTTGCCTCTCCTAACGACAACACGGCTGGGATTGGTCATGTCGGTTATGAAGAAGCATTGTGTCATGTGCTTAGCGTGTACCCATGGCTCAGCTTTGGCGATGACGTTAACGTTCACGGTTGCGCTCTTTGCGTCAGCTGGTGGTATAGACAGGGTAGTGAAATACTTGTTTTCTCTTACGACGTCCTTAGCCCATCTGACACGGAACATCGTCGCATCGTGCTATCCAGTATAGTCAAGCTCCCAGATCTCTTCGACCCTTCCGTAGAATCTTTTAGTTGTGCCGTTGGCGTCGGTCACGCATTCAATCGTCACCCCAGAGTTCTGGTAATCACTGTCCATGTCTTTCGCCTCCGTGTAGAACGTGTACCCGTTGATATCGTATGACTGATAGGTTGCGAGTTTGGGCGCGGGGCCATGTGCTAAGGCGTGTATGAGCAATCCATTCAAACAAACCTCTTCCGGGGGATTTTCAAGAACTTGCTCTTTGAACCAACGCAAGAAAGTGGCGTTGTGCTCTATAGTAACTTCGTCGCCTGTCTTGAGCATCCCCTTATCACGGTACTTATTTGCGATGGTTTCTTTATGCCGTGCCACATAATCATCTACCACATCTAGGTGTTGTAGCACTACTAAGTTAGTCCTATCAAAGTCGTTACGTCGATCCGAGTAGTCCACGTGCAAGTCCCTCCAACCGTTGTTGTGACCTTCTCCTCTGAGCCTCCCGTCGTGCTTCTTGACGGGCAAACCAACAACAGGGTCTCCGACGCCTATATAATTCTCGCAAAAGGAGATTCACTCATGCGTCAGCTACCCCTGGACGATGCTCCCATCGGGATGGGACATGTTACGAACGAATCATTTGATGACCCCATTCATCCTCTCGAACGGCATCATGCTGTGAAGGAATGTCGGCCCGAGGTCGATGATGTCGTCCACGATGTGGACACACAGATGCACCATGACGTCAAAGAACGCGGGTGGGAAGTACATCTCAAGCTCACATAGTATGACAACGATCTCTTCCTGTAGCCTTCGGAGCTGCTTCACACTTATGGACTTTCGAGAGATAACGTCGAAGAACTTGCAGAGACCAGTAAGCGTGTCACGGACGTGCTTGTCCATTATCCCTCTAATGGCAACCGGGAGTATCTGTGTCATCATCACATGACAGTCATGAGACTTCATCCCGCTGAACATTTTCTTCTTGGGGTCTAGAAATCTGCTTATCTTCCCACAATAACCGGAACTGACTTTGATTCCCATAAGGCACTTGATGAATTGATCGATCTCCTTTGCACTTAAGGTGAAGCAAGAAGGGGGGCAATAATTCTCCTCCTTCTTGTTGACTTTTCTGCCCCTTTCCCCCTCCTCCATCTCCGTCTCCGTCTCCTCCGTCGACTTTTTATGGTGGAGATCTTTCCTGATCTTCAAATCTTCCAAGTCTTTCCTTGCCTTCGGCCCGTCCTTGGTCTTCTCCGGCATGTTCATCAGTGTGCCAAGCAAGCTCTCGAGGACATTCTTCGTGATATGCATTTGATCAAGGCAATGAGGCGTGTCATGATTGGGCCAGTACTCCCAGTCCCAGAAAACAGATCTCGTTTTCCATACCTTCAGTAGCGGCTCCGGTGTCTTTTTCATCGTTCCCGGCACGGGGCACTGTTCCCAGTGTTTCAACAGCTCGTTGATTTCGGCGCCGCTCCTCTTACGTGTAGGTCCTCGATGCTCAGCCAACCCATTGAATAGATCTCCAAGCTTTCTCCACGGGTCATCCTTCTCGAGCCATCTACGATGCCCCATGTACATGATTTTCCCGGACCCGCCATCTTTCGTTGACGTATGCTGCTGAGACGTTGTATCATCCATGCACCTCGTGCATCCGCAGTATCCGTGGCACACCTGGCCTGAGGTGTACCCGTAACCGAGATAGTCGTGCACCGTCGTCATCAGCGCGGCTCTCATATAGAAATACTCTCCTTTGCTAGCATCCCATGTCCATGCCGGTGTTTTCCATAACGTGTGTAGCTCCTCTTTTAGAAGCCCCATATACGGTTGTTTCGGCCCTTGAATCAGCATGCTCATGTGTATGTACTTTGTCTTCATGCACTTCCATGGGGGGAGGTTGTACATCCATACAAAGACCGGCCATGTGCTGTCGTTGGTGTTTTGGTTTCCAAACGGATTCATGCCATCGGTACTCGCACCAAGCACGATGTTCCTTTGATCTTCTGCAGCAAATCCATATACGGTGTTGAATGCTCTCCACTAGCTACCATCTACGAGGTGTCTCAGCTTCGGATCATCTACATTGTCGGGCTTCTTCCTCTCTGCGTGCCAGCGCATGAGCTTTCATTCCTTAGGATCTACGAAATACTGCTGGAGACGGGGAGTGATAGGAAAGTACCATACAACTTTCTGAGGAGCTTTCTTTCCTGCCTTCTTGTATCGAGAAGCATTGCACACTGGATAGCTGTTTTTTTCCACGTGCTCCCCCCGATAAATGATGCAATCGTTGATGCCTTCTTGTAAAGAATTTGTGTAGAAACACTTTGTTAAAATTTCAGCTCAAGATCACGTTCCAGTAAAAATTGAAAATTCATATACTGGACGCAAAGTTTCTGTTTCAGATTTAGCATCACTTCTACTCATCTTATGAATCATCCTAAAGGCTCTACTTGGCACAAATACTAAATAAACCATAGAAAAACAATAATAACAGAGGCATAATTGTGTCTACACTCAAAAACAGAAAGGAAAAACAAAAAAAAATTATTCATTGGGTTGCCTCCCAACAAGCGCTATCGCTTTACGCCCGTAGCTGGGTATAACGCATAGATTCAACTATTGTCATCTTTGGTTTTGGATCCATAGGATGCCCTCATGATTTATTCATATGGTGGCTTAATTCTTGTTATAGGGAAGTGTTCCATACCCTTTCTTAGTGGAAATTGAAAACGAATATTGCCTTCTTTCATATTAATCATGACACCTATAGTGCGTAAAAACGGTCTACCAAGTATAGTGGGACAAGACGGGTTGCAATCAATATCAAGCACAATAAAATCAATGGGCACATAATTCCTATTTCCAAGAATAAGAAAATCATTAATTCTTCCCAAAGTTTATTTTATGGTAGAATCCGCCAAGTTCAAATTAAGAGAACATTCTTCAATATTGCTAAGACCAAGCACATCACATAAAGATTTCGGAATCGTGGAAACACTAGCACCCAAATCACATAAAGCAAAGCACTCATAATTTTTAATCTTGACCTTAATGGTAGGTTCCCACTCATCATGTAATTTCTAGGAATAGAAATCTCCAACTCCAACTTTTCTTCAAAAGATTTCATCATGGCATCAACGATATGTTTAGTAAAAGCTTTATTTTGCTCATAAGCATTGGGTGAATTCAACATGGATTGCAGCAAAGAAATACATTCAATCAAAGAACAACTATCATAATTAAAGTCTTTGCAATCCAAAATAGTGGGCACATCACTAGTTAAAGTTTTGACCTCTTCAAACCCACTTTTATCAAAAATTTCATCAAGATTTTCACCCACCAAGTCATTGGGACGCCTTCTAGCTAAAGTTGACTCTACTTCTGTCCCTTTATCATCAATTTTAATATTACTAAACAAGGAATCAATAGTAGAAACACCAATCAGTTTAAGATCTTCATCTTTCTTATGAAGGCAATCACTAGAAAAAGATTTTTCTAAGATTTCTCTTTTAGTTCTAAGCATAGCTGTTCTTTTCTTACTTTTATCCATAGAGACATATAAAGCTTTAATTGATTCATCAATCTTAGGCACAAAAGCTTTTAACTTGAGATTTTCAACATCATGAGAAATTCTATCAATTCTTCTAGACATATCATCAATCTTATTCAACTTTTCCTCTATCATAGTATTGAAAGCCTTTTGCGCACTGATAAATTCTTTAATATTACTCTCAAGATCGAAGGTGTTCCTATTATTATTGTAAGAGGAATTACCATAGGAATTACCATAATTATTAGAGGAATTTCCAGGGAAAGTCCTAGTATTAAAATTACCTCTACAAGCATTGTTATTGAAATTGTTTCGCAAGACAAAGTTCACATCTACAGAATCACTATTTTGTTCAATCAAGGTAGACAAAGGCACATCATTAAGACCAATACGAGCATTTTTTACTAGCAACCAATTTCATCAAAGCATCAACCTTATCACTCGAAGTACTAATTTCTTCAACCGAATTAACCTTTTTACTAGTAGGTACTCTTTCGGTATGCCATTGTGAGTAATTTGCCATGATATTATCTAGCAATTTAGTAGCTTCACCCAAAGTAATCTCCATAAAAGTACCATCCGCGGCGGATTCTAAAAGATTTCTAGAGACAAAATTCCATCCCGCATAATTTTTTTGCATCATCATCCAAAGATTTAAACCATGAGTAGGGCAATTTCTTAGCATCAATTTCATTCTTTCACAAGATTGTGCAACATGTTCATGCTCAAGTTGCTTAAAATTCACAATTGGAGTCCTAAGGGAAATAATTTTTGCGGGCAGAAAATATTTAGTGATAAAAGCATCCTTGCACTTATTCCAAGAATCGATACTATTACGAGGGGAAAGAGGAAAACCAATTTTTTGCATGATCTCGCAAGGAGAAAGGAAATAATTTCAATTATACAATCTCATTGTCCACATATTTTTTCTTTTGCATATCACACAATTCTACGAATGTGTTTAGATGGGACGAGGCATGCTCATTAGGATTACTGGCAAATTGATCTTTATTGACAAAATTCAACAAAGCGGCATTAATATCACAAGACTCCGCACTAGTGGCGGGAGGAGCAATTGGAGTACTAATAAAATCATTCTTATTAGTACTGGAAAAATCACACAACTTGGTGTTTTCTTAATTCATCGTGACTACTGATGTCTACTACGCAACCTTCTTCTTGTAGACTCGTGTTGGGCGTCCAAGCGCTGAGTTTTGTAGGACAGCAGCAAATTTCCCTCAAGTGGATGACCTAAGGTTTATCAATTCGTTGGAGGCGTAGGATGAAGATGGCCTCTCTCAAACAACCCTGCAACCAAATAACAAAGAGTCTCTTGTGTCCCCAACGCACCCAATACAATGGTAAATTGTATAGGTGCACTAGTTCGGCGAAGAGATGGTGATACAAGTGTAATATGGATGGTACATATAGGTTTTTGTAATCTGAAAATATAAAAACAGCAAGGCAACTAATGATAAAAGTGAGCACAAACGGTATTGCAATGCTTAGAAACAAGGCCTAGGGTTCCTACTTTCACTAGTGCAAGTTCTCTCAACAATAGTTGAATCATATGTAAATCCCTCACGTGCTACAAATAGTTCACTCGAGAGTCACAAATAGCGGAGAACAAACAAAGAAATTATTGTAGGGTACGAAACCACCTCAAAGTTATCTTTTCCGATCAATCTTATGAGCTATCCCTATAAGTGTCACGAACAGCCCTAGAGTTCGTACTAAAATAACACCTTAAGATACAGATCAACCAAAACACTAATGTCACCTAGATACTCCAATGTCACCACAAGTACCCATGGGCTTGATTATACGATATGCATCACACAATTTCAGATTCATCATGTTCAATCCAACACAAAGAACTTCAAAGAGTGCCCCAAAGTTTCTACGGTAGAGTCAAGACGAAAACGTGTGCCAACCCCTATGCATAGATTCCCAAGGTCACGGAACCCGCATGTTGATCACCAAAACATACATCAAGTGGATCAATAGAACAGCCCATTGTCACCATGGATATCCCATCGCAAGACATACATCAAGTGTTCTCAAATCCTTTAAAAACTCAATCCGATAAGAAAACTTCAAAGGGAAAACTCAATTCATCACAAGAACATAGAGGAGAAAACTCCATATGATTCATCTATATCAATAAAGCTCGCGGTACATCTAGATCATGTCATCTCAAGAACACGAGAGAGAGAGATCAAACACATAGCTACTGGTACATACCCTCAGCCCCGAGGGTGAACTACTCCCTCCTCATCATGGAGAGCGCCGGGATGATGAAGATGGCCTCCGGTGATGGTTTCCCCCTCCGGCAGGGTGCCAGAACGGGCTCCCGATTGGTTTTTCATGGCTCTATAGGCTTGCGGCGGCGGAAGTCCCGATCTAGGTTTGTTTCTGGGGGTTTCTCGATTTATAGGAGTTTTTGGCATCTGTCTCACGTCAAAGCGGTGCTCGAGGGGCCCACAAGCCAGGGGCACGCCCTAGGGGGGTGCGCCCCCCAGGCTTGTGGCCTCCTCGGTCACTTCCTGGCCCAGCTTATTGCTCCAGTATTTTTTATATTTTCCAAAAATATTCTCCGTAAATTTTCAGCCCATTCCGAGAACTTTTATTTCTGCACAAAAACAACATCACGGTAGCTCTGCGGAAAACAGCGTCAGTCCGGTTTAGTTCTAATAAAATCATACCAAAATCATATAAAATTATAGATACGTTGGAGATGTATCAGCATCGCCAAGCTTAATTCCTGCTCGTCCTCGAGTAGGTAAATGATAAAAGAAATAATTTATTAAGTTATCCCTAGCAATAGTCTAGTTTTAACATAATGACTTCAATACTCAAGCATGTCCACAAGCAACCATGTCTTTCAAAATATCAACACTAAAGAAAGTTATCCCTAGCCCATCATGCTCAATCCTTGATCCATTCATGAAACACACTCAAATATTAGACATGCCCAATGCTCAAGTACGATCATAGTACCCCCTAGTTTGAGCTTATAAGAGAAGATGGAGACTTAAAGCAAAAATAAAAATTGCATCAAGTAAATAGATAGGCCCTTTGCAGAGGGAAGTAGGGATTTGTAGAGGTGCCAGAGCTCAAGGTTTATATTGAGAGAGAATGGTAAACATTTTCCTATCAACGAAAACGACAAAGTAGCTCACAATACTTTCCATGCTAGATACATTATAGGCGGTTCCCAAACAGAATGGTAAAGTTTTTACTCCCCCTCCACCAATCAATCACACTCCACGGCGAGCCGAATCCACGGGTACCGTCCATACAAACAACAATCCTGGGGGAATTTTGTTTCATTATATTGTGTTTTGACTTTTTTGAGCATGGAACTGGGCATCCCGAATACCAGCCACTTTCTCGTGAATGATAGTGAATCAACACATATCGTGAGAATAACCCACCACTACTGGAATCAGGATCTTTGCCATCTGCCATGGCTGACGGCAAAGGCATGCATGCCAGACGGCAAAGGACTTTGCCGTAAGCCAGCAGAGGGCACCACATCCGGCTGAACAAACCATGGTAAAGGGCACTTTGCCGTCTGCTGGCAGACGGCAAAGATGCAAAGGTCTTTGCCATCTGCCAGTAGACGGCAAAGGTCATGGACGGCACACGTGGCAGCTTAGGTCCGTTAAGGGGTTAATGGCGTGCTTTGCCGTCTGCTAGCAGACGACAAAGTGGCCAAATTGGCCAGCCCAGGTTCCCCCCAGGTAGCTGCCATGTGGCTCGCTTTGCCGTCTGCTAGCAGACGCCAAAGATGCAAAGTGCTTTGCCGTCTGCTGGTAGGCCAGCCCAGTGCCCCTAGGTTGCAGAGGTAGCTGCCACGTGGCTGCTTTGCCGTCTGCCAGCGGACGGCAAAGTGCCTGTACTGCCCCTGTTTTTTCTGTTTTTTTCTTAAATTCAATCAATTTCACAGATATATATATATATATATATATACATTTGAAAATATTTTCAACAAGCGTACATATCCCTGCCATATGGATATGATCATCCAACACATATACATACCAACTCAAAAGTCCATATCCAACATATATATATAGCCAACATATATCCAACAACAAGCATACAATGGTTTCATCCAAACATACATATATAGGTAGCAAGTTTCACATTGTTCATCCTACAAAATCAAAACAAAAAGGAAGGACAAGGAGAAGAGTAGACTCCATCAACGCAAGCTTCCGTGATCTAAAGCAAATCTGCAAATTGGGAAAGAAGAAAGTTAGAAGAAGAAGAAGAAGAAGAAGAAGAAGAAGAAGAAGAAGAAGAAGTAGAAGTAGAAGAAGAAGAATTTTTCTTCTCTTTCTTTTTCTCCTCTTCTTTATCTTCTTCTTCTTCTAACGAAGGTAACTTAGGTAATTATTCCATTTTTAGCTAAGCTAGGTAAAAATGCTAAGTGTAGGTCATTTTAGAGCTAAGCTAGGTAAATAGGTCATTTTGGAGGTTAGTAAGGTTATTATGTCATTTTCGAGGAAAATAAGCTAAGTCAATGTCATTTTGGAGGTAACCAATTTTATTATGGCATTTTTGATCTAAGTATGCTAAGTATGTCATAAATGAACTAAAGAAGCTAAGTATAGGTCATTTTTGAGCTAACCTAGGTAGTTATGCCATTTTTTAGCTAACTAAGCATATTTATTCATTTTGGAGGACAAAATGGTAAGTGTAGGTCATTTTTGAGCTATCCTAGTTAAAATCGGTCATTTTGGAGCTAGGTAAGGTTATTTTGTCATTTTGGAGGAAAATGAACTAATGATATGACAGTTTGGAGCTAAATCAAGGTTATTATGCCATTTTTTTACCTAAGTAAGCTAATTATGTCATAAATGAACTAGCTAAGCTAAGTATAGATCATTATTGAGCTATCCTAGGTAGTTATGCCATTTTTTAGATAACTAAACATATTAAGTCATTTTGGAGGAAAAAATGCTAAGTATAGGTCATTTTATAGCTATCCTAGGTAAAATATGTCATTTTGGAGCTAAGTAAGGTTATTATGTCATTTTCGAGGGAGCTAAATAGGTCATTTCTTAAGCTAAGTATGCATTTGTTAAGCAAAACACTTGGGAAAACTTACCATCATCACGGAGGTGAAGGACCGGTCGGGCTTGCGCCAGTGTGAGACGGAGAAGGACCGGTCGGGGTTGCGGCAGACGCAGAAGGATCGGTCGATGCTTGTCGGGAGGCATGCAGCACCAAAGATCATTTGCAATGTCTCGTTAGCATGATGCAACTCAAATGTGAATACTAGTAACTAATGACCATTCAAATGAAACTCACCGTGGGCGCTATACCAATCTGGGGCATTGGCGGAGGGGTCTGACCATTGTTCTGGCACACGGTCTGCACATTTTGTTTTCACGAGTCAGTCATATTAGTTAGTGATGAAACGAACATTACGTGCATGATTTGGCTAATATGCAGGAGAAACTTACCACGAGGAGCTCATATAGGGCCCGGTGAGACGCGTCGTTCCGATTCCTCTCCTCCTCCACCGGCCTAGCCATCCTCTCCTCCATGTCCCTCTCCCTCTCCGCCGCCTGCCTGTTTGCCTCCGCCAGAAGCTCCTGGGCCCTAGCCTCGATGGCGAGCTCCATTGGCCATGGACGAGGCCTTATCTTAGGATCGGAGCTCGTCTGGCGCTTCTTGATCTCCGGGAGAGTTCTAGGACAACGTATCAGTCCATCCCCAATGGCTATCGAGCCATGGGGCCTCCCGCCACCAGATATCATCATGAGCTCTGGATCAAAAGGACTCTGGCTCAGGTTGAAGTCCTCCCCTTTCCTCGTCTTCCCCTCATCTCTGTACCTCACGAGCTTGTTGTGGGAGGAGATGTTGCTGAAGTTCTCTTGATGATCGAGGTCATCCTCAGAGAATGCCTTGGCCTTCTTGTACGGGGCAGTATGGGCCATGGCATAGAGGTCAAACAGCGGTGGCACCTCCTTCTTGTTGTGTCGCGCCTAAAAGAGAGGAACAAAATATTAGTTAAGGGCTCCAGCTAGCATGAAGAATGAAATTGCATGAATCATGAAGCAAACCACATACCCAGTGATCCCCGAACTCAAACAGGTTGGAGCTCCCTTGATGGTATGGCACACCTTTCATTTGGGCATGCTTATCCTTGGCCTTGTTGTAGACGGCTAGCCATTGGGGAGAGCACCACTCATCCACCAACGCCTCCCAACAGTCCATCCTATCCGCACACCATCTCGGGGGCACCTAAGTTAGACAAGAGAAATTTCAGCGCTACGCCTACGAATCAAATCAAGGAAACTAAGTACAAGGCCTTAAGAATAGGTAATTACCTTCATGTACTTCTCCTTACTCAGAAACTTGGCGCGGCACTTCTTGTTGGCCCTCTTAATGTTAGTCGAGGCGTAGTAGTCTTGAACAGCTTGCACCCGAGTCTCGTGCCGTAAGTTCTGAAATAGGCGCTTGCACTCGGCTAATAGAACAAGAGCCGCGTCCGCCTCGTGTTCCTCAAGACACCTGTAGAAGGTCTGCAATCAAACAAGACAACACTGATTAGTACAATCACTAGGTGCTGTTGATTTTTAATTCTGTAAAGGAGAAATTACCCAAAACCGCCGGATCCCAATGTCGGCCACCGTCTCGCACAAGACACCGTCGACCCTCGTCTCCTCCGGCGGGGCCGGGGCAGCCACATACAGCTTCCAGCTCATTGCTAGCTGTCGAACCTCACCCTCACCGGGCAGCGTGACCCACCCCGGGAAGTGGTGCCGGCAAAGCACACCATGGACCTGGTTGGGCCTGCGGACACCAGGGGCCTGTTTCCAACCCCTGCAGTATGACAAGGCCAACACATTAGATATTAATTTGAAGAAACATGAAGGCAAAAGGTTAAAAAAGAGCAAATGCACTTACTTCTCCCGATTAGGCACAATCAACCACCTCTGATCGCGGGTCGCCGGCACGGGCGGGAGCTTTGTACCACCACGCTGGTAGACCTTCTTGCCCTCCTCAACCAGCTCGCCCTCGCTATAGCTATCCTCAGAAAAGCTGTCCTCGCCACCATCAGCATGGCCACTAGCCTTCGGAGTCACGTGGGACGAAGACTCTGGGAACGGAGTCTCCTGGGACGAAGACTCTGGGACCGGAGTCTCCTGGAACGAAGGCTCGGCGACCCAAGGCTCGTCGGCCCGAGGCTCGTGGACCGGAGTCCGAGACGGGTCCAAGTCAGACGGGTCCACTTGAGACGGAGCACTCCTGTGGTCGGGAGAATCAGCTGGGGGTGGCGGCGGGGAAGGCACAGCAGCCGTCCTACCTCTCCCGCCGCCACGTCCACCTCTAGTACCCCTCTTCGTCTTCCCCCGACCTCTCCCGGCCGAAGAAGAAGCACCCGCCGGTGTCTGCATACTGTGTACCAGCGCTATCCGGAGGTGCTCGGGTGGAATAATAGGACCCCTCCTTTCACGCGCCGAGGAAGGAGGCTCGGAGCACTCTCGACCCGCGCCCACCATCTGTCTACAGCTGCAATGACAAAGAGTAAACGAAATTAATACAACATAAAAAATTGAATACCTAATAACATGAACTAATTAATAATATATATGTAAATAATAATAATTGAATACCTGACATTACTAATATTAATCTTCATCGTCTATATATGCTCCGGGATCAATAAATGGATAATCATCATTGTAGGGTAACGCAGCAGAAAACAAAAAAATTCCGACCTACGCACCAGCCCAGGACCACTATGGAGACTGCATACAAGGTTTGATCATTTCCGTTACCGACTCATAGCGCAGCGGAAGTAGAGTCGATGACGAACGGCGGTGCAGATCCCCATAGCTAGGATTTTACAACCTCCCAACCGCGAGGATGTATACCCTCATCTGCCCCGCGGACAGCCCTCCGGGAGGCGGTCGCACAGTCCCCCGGACGGTGTCGCGGACAGCCCTTCGGGAGGACCTCCGAAACTCGTACTGTCACTCGGACAGCCCTTCGGGAGGACCTCCAAAACTCGGACGGTCACACGGACAGCCCTTCGGGAGGCACTCTCGAACTAAGACCGAAACTACGATCTCTCTACAGAGTTGCACACATACGGTGTCATCTATCCGGCAGGGCTTCGCCGTCCAGAACTAGTTCCTGCCGGAACCCAGACAGCCTTTCGGCTCTACGAAACTATTTCGCTGGGAGGGAGAGAGAAGGCCAGATCATGCATGGCTTGTGTATGATGGCAAGAGTGTGTTTGGAGGGCTGCCCCTCCTCCTCTATTTATAGGAAATCCCAAGGGGTAGGGTAGTTTTACACAAAAACCCAAAAACCACATGAATGGAGTCCTTCACAAGGACCCAAAAGTGAAGGCATGAGACAAGTGGGGCTTCCATGTAGGAAGTCCCAAGATCTTTTAAGCAAAAGCCTAAAAAAGTGGCTTTCCAATAAAGTAACCATAAAGCTGATTTCACTATTCACGACGACATTTTTCAGCGTCTGATCGAACTGAAAATATTCATGTGGGCTTAGAACATTTCTAGTACCCACCAAAATATTTTTCAACGCGATCCGGAACAATTCCGGTTTAGTGATTTTCATCTGCGAAAAGCATCTGAAGCGGTTTCGGCAGCTCCGGAACATTTCCGGTTTTCATTCCGGAAAATTCTAGAAAGTTTCCAGAATGATTCTGGCACCCTCCAAGAATTATCAGGCATGTGCCAAAACCAATTTGACTTTATGGTATCCTCTGAAACAACTTTTCAGTTTCGCCGGAACTCATCCGGTGACCTCTCTCCGGAACTTTTCCGGTGTCCGAAACTTTTCCGGTGTCCGAAACTTTTTCGGTGTTTTTCTCTCAGACTCCCTGTCTAGTATTCAGCAGATAGATGACCCTTAAGCGTGTGACCCTATAGGTTCGGTGTAGCATAGACATGACCCGGAACCCCTTCCGACCAATGATCAACATCGGAGCCGTGGACACCCATATTGATCCCTATACCCACATGAATGAATATTCGAGCGAACCTCCAGTTGCCGTGTGCTATTCCTGTTGCTTCGTGATATGTTACAAATACCCGAGGTGAGAAACATCGGCATCCTCGTGGATCAACACTTGTCCACAATGCCAGTTACCTCGTTGCCGGTTTTTGTTCTCTTTTCTCGTTTCTGTCCGGCATCCCCGTGATTAAATCACAAAGTGTCTGGCCAGACGATGATGAATACCATAACACTGAGAGGGCCCAGAGATATCTCTCCATCGTCGGAGGAGCAAATCCCAATCTCGAGCTATCAAGTTACTTGACATACTTTTTCATGAACCCGTAAGCTGCCGTAATAGCCACCCATTTACGGATGACGTTTAACAAACCCCAAAGTTCATGAAGCAAGCATGAAGATACTCGATACTCTCATGGTCTAAGGAATCATGCAATCGTTAACCATCTCTGTCTTATTAACCATTAACTTATGACGAATGTATCTCATAGCATAACATCAATTCGGGTCGATTCAACACAAATGTTCTTCTAACATTGCGCCCTCAAAATTGCCGGCATAGCCATGCCCATGATCAGGAAAACAGGATCATCATGCAATACTTGAGCTAGTCTTAGAGGCCAGACTAGGAATACATTTTACCGTTTATTATTCCACATGTGCAAATGAGTCTTCCTCCGAGCCTCGTTTTATTTGTAGACTCGAGAATCATTGCAGTTATAGCATGGAACATAAACATAATTATGAACAGGGAGATAATCAATAACATTTATATTGCCTCTAGGGCATATCTCCTACAGACTCCCACTTGCACTAGAGTCAATAATCTAGTCAATGCTAGTGCACTTTACACCTATGGCATACTGGTGTAAAATATGCTTCGCTTGTGGTATAGCCTGATGTCCAACGGATCTAACGACTTCAGCTCCGTGTGTAACTTTGCATATCCTCGCGTTTTCACGCTTTCACAAAATTCATATTTTGTGTGGACTTGGCTTTGCATATGTGTGAATCATTGGTCGAAATCTGATTCCTCAGACTGAGCTATGGTGCAACTATCTGCAATAGTGTCCCATAGACCAAAGCCATCTTGGAACCATACTAAGTTCATGAATGAACTATATGATTCAACAACTTCTTTGTCGCTTCTCAAGTGTCAACATACTTAGCCTTTGTTATAGAATTCGCCACATTATCTTGTTTGGAACAATTTTCCACTACCGTGCCACCATATTGTGTACAAATCCCTTAACTTAAATCGAAAATCGCATGGAGCATTGATGAAGACTGAATCGATGCAATTACTTACAACGAGCACTTCATAATCTCTGCTTGCGAGAAAACATGTCATCAGTACTACTCTAGTACTCAGTGACATCTTTCACTGTCGTCCCATGATCAGTGCTTTTGATCACTTTGGTATCTATACTCGCAACAACTTTGGAGTATTGGACACATCTGGTTGTTTTTACATACCATGGAATACACGATTAATCCAAACACAAGAGTGTGTGGAATCTCCATCATGTATTTTACTCATCAGTGTTTTGGGACACCGAGTCTTGCCAAAACTCTTTCCATGTGACTTCGGCAAGAATCACTCCTTGGCATTTTTAAATGCTAAAAAGTTTTAGCATCTTGTCAATATGTATTCATTGCTTAGCCCCATTAGGTAAATCTATCTCCAAAGATCATCATGCCTAATATTGAGGCTATTTAGCCTAAGCACTTCATCGAAAAACTATTTTCTAATGAAGTCCTTATTCGTGTCAAGAAATTTATTTCCAATTAACAATGTGTCAAGTACACACGGTTTTTAGAAATATTATTATTCTCCCACTTACTTTCTTGAATCACAAGCATCTTCGATACCCATTTGATGAAGTCAAACCCCTTTGACCATTCCATAAAAAACGAAGATTCCAACTCCACTTTGCTCTCTTCTGTCCATCGCTGGAACTCTGAAGTTTGCATACTTACTAGCATCCTCTGGATCGACAAATTACTTTGGACTGTATCACATACAAGTCCTAGGTTTCATTTCTATCAGATGGAAATCCTTTTGTCATCCATGTTTCATATCTCATGATTGAAATTTGTATTAATTGCTAGTTCAACCCGAACCGACTTTAAGCATTGCTACAGTGAATCAACCTCATCGTAGTCAACTCCTTGAACTTGTTATTGCAACAAGTCGAGCTTTATGGATAAAACATTTTATCCGTATCAGTTTTTAGTTCCATAAATATTCGTTAGACTCTAAGTCTTCCGAAAGGTGTATCAAGATTTTAATCTCGAATCACTTATATGGAAACTATCTTGAATTGTATTGGCATTTAGCCAATTCCGGAGTCGGGGCCCATCATCGCTACCTTATGTATCGCAGGTATACTGTTGTCCAACAACAATATCTCGTTTGCGCACCTGAGAGGTTTGCACGAGCCTTGCCTACGTGGTTCAGCTGCAAGTTCGACTGATGTCCATACATTTTATTGTAGAGACTTCCGTATCAGTCGCAGTAGGAAACTCCGGAATCACTTCCAAGGTTTCTTTCCTTTGATCTGATGACGAAGATACTGGTTATCTCGTCGAGTTGCACTGTCCTCCCACTCGCCTTTTGTAAGAACTATTCTCTTTAAAAGCATACCGTTTTGCGGCAAAATCCTTTGCCTCGGTATAGTGGTGGGGAATACCCAATGACTTGGGATAACCTTACAAAGTAGCACTTTTTTGATTTGGAATAGGTTTGTAACCTTTTACACAAGCCCCATATTCCAAATGTTAAGAAAAGATATAACATGGTTGAGCGTACCATACCATGGCATCATTTCAACAGACCTGATGGAGCTCTTTTCAGTGTAAAAGCCGCAGTTTCTAAATCATTACTTTAAAAGGGATAATGGCAATTTTATTTATGTCATCTTTGATCTTACCATGTCATAAATGGTTTGATTACATCTTCATGTACTTTCCACTTGCAGTGGTGTTCCAGGAGGTGCAAGTTATGAAACCCCTTTCATAACTCATCAGACATTCGCTAAAGTTGTAACTCAAATATTCCTTTCTGCAATCGAATTGTGGAAACATAATTTTCTTGTTACAATAACTTCTACTTCATTTTGAAAACATTTCGAATGATTTCAAAAGATCCAGACTCACGTCTCATCAAGTAAATATCCATATATCTACTTGAGTCATTTCTGAAGATAGATAAATCCACTACTTGCAACAACATTTATTGGACTACAAACATCATAATGTATGATCACCAATATGTACTATGCTCGTTCCTTATAGCCTGTGAACGGTATTTTAGTCACTTCACTTTTCAGAGGAAAGTTGCAAGTGTCAGATGATTCAAAATCAAATGACTTCAAAATCCATCATAATGGAATTTTCCATGCGGGTTTCTCCAATGTGACCAATTGCAGTGCCACACTTGTGTAGTATTCTTTTAGTCTTGTGACATTTAGCGTCAGTGTTATGGATGTATCATATTACCACCAATATTCATAGCATACATCCCATCCTGTATGGAAGCATGGCCCTTCATGTTTTTCATAACACCGAACATCAAAAGTTCTCTTATGAATAACCTTCTTGCCAAATACCTTATGCAAAGGGCTGGAGTGTATGAAACTCTAAATGAATTATGAAAGTAAATACAGAGGCAATGTATTAATATCAATATTCATAACACACGTCTCATTCATAATGAAAGTATGGCCCTTATGTTATTCATAACACCGAACATCAAAAGTTCTCTTATGAACAACCTTCTTGCAAGATACCTTATGCAAAGGGCTAGAGTATATGAAACTCTAAATGAATTATGAAAGTAAATACAGAGGCAATGTATTAATATCAATATTCATAACATATGTCTCATTCATAATGAAAGTATGGCCCTTATGTTATTCATAACACCGAACATCAAAAGTTCTCTTATGAACAACCTTCTTGCAAGATACCTTATGCAAAGGGCTAGAGTGTGAAACTCTAAAATGAATTATGAAAGTAAATACATAGGGAATACACCGATGGAAGGCATAGTAACTTTTACTATGTTCCCTATGTGTATCTTAACCTCATTCCTGGCTAGTCTTTCAGGCCATAGTAGTTCTTACATCGAGTTGCAACAGAATGCAATCAAGCGGGTATATTTGTGATTAACTCACAATATCCAAGAATTAGTGATTAACATGTTTAACCACAATTCCCAAGAACTATATCTTTGACCAGCCTTCTATACATCAAAACTTGTATGACATTCATACATGAGCTGGATATTCCAGTCTTCTTTCTTATTTGCCATTATACTTCTAAAAGTTTAACTTTTAGTATTTCTCCTACTCTCAGAAGAAGCACCCAACTTAAGAGTGGCGATAGCCCCGGATTTCCTAGGCGTGAAAGTTTCACTAACACCCTTTGGACACTTCCTTTCTCTTTAAGTTGTTGTTTTATTCACCTTTCATCATATGACAGGCGTTCTCCTGGATCCCTCTCTTATCAGTCAAATGCCCAGTAAACACTTTTACTAATAGTTTGCAAACAAACAATGCTTTGGATATCTCATATCGTTTAGCCTTTGTCTGTCTCTGAAAATGATTTTCAGATTCCATGAATATCACATAACTATCCAAACTTTCGAAGTTTGGGTCTCATGGAAGCAAACGTATTGCACTTGACTGAAACAGAATTCTAGCTTTTGGATCGAAGGACGAGAGCCACATGATCCATAGCATTTAGCGGGAGAATACCGAAAGTATGCGATAGGACAAAGTCCTTCTCGGCACTATTGAGGACAATCCTCACAGTACGTTTACCAACCATAACGTTTTAACCAGATATTTAACAGCGATTCAATTTTAATAGGGAAGGTGGAAACGCGAGCCATTATTCTACAACTATTATGCAAAACACACTTAGACAGTGTTCAAAATTAATTGCACTGAGAATTAAACAAGTTAATTCTACAGTGCGCTCCCACTCAAATCAATATCTCTCATAATTGATTGTGAGTGATACAAGATCCATATTACAATTTAACGCCAAGGATGCATCCATCTCAAGTGACGAGAATTGTAATCGGTAGGCCAACTTGCCAATCACATCTCTATGTGACTCTTGTTCATCTTTCGATGCGTGTGTTCCGAGCTCATGACTTTCATGCCTGAACAACAAGACAACCAAGTGATCACGCTGTGAGGTCTCAACTCACCCGCCTCACACCCGTACAATCGTTCGTACCCATGCATCCATGTGATACCCCGAAAGGAAAGATGCCGTGACGGTGCTACACTTGGGAGAACACTAACTACTTGATATTTTGTGAGAGATCACCCTAATAAAAGCGACTACCGCGCAATCAAGAAGGGTGCATCAGAAGGGATAAACATCTCAGGCAATTCATAATAGCATGATATGGTATAGCCCTTTCTGACGGAGAAGTCTTTTATTTCTTCGTCTCCGGCATTCGCGTCGGTGTTCACCTTCGCGGAGATTGCCACCACCTTGTCGATGCACCAGATAATATTGCTATCTCTATAGCTAATAAAATAAGTGCATTACATAAGGTTGACACGCAGGTCGTTAAAGTGCAATCATATGGCTCCAGCCATCATGCCGAATCATGACACGCAGGTCATGTTAATTACATCATATAGTCATCTCATACATAATCAAATTAATATGAGCACTGCTATACCACATCATATGCACATGCAAAACATCCTGCAAAACCAAGTTAGACGCCTCTAATTGGTTCATGCAAAATTTTATTTTACGTGGCTTCTAAGGTTTCGAAACAAACCGAAGCTACCAACGTCCATCATCAAGTATGATAATCCAAGTTGCTAGATTAACATTCCAGGGTGTATGAAACACGAGATAATAAAATCTCGAGCCCCATACTAAACTTCGTCATACGCGTGACCCCCGTGCAGATCACATCTGCATTGCCCTTTCGTCTGCGAAACATCCATCTTTCTCAACTATGGTGGAACCCAAAGAACTGTTAGCACTTCGTTGATCTGTCAATCGGCATACTCAGGAGCAGCATGAAAGGATCGCGGATTGCCAGAACTTTGTGAGATTCCACCATGCCATCAAGATCAGGACTACGCAAATTCAGGGGAAGCAACAGGAACATCGGGTAACAGATTTCATCTGCTACCCGCACAGATAATTTTCAGCAATAGATCTCATCTACTACATAATTATATTGTGCAACACCCATACTTCTCTATGTATTCTAGATCGCAACTTGCATCTACGCATAGCACGGCTCTTGATGCCACTGTAGGGTAACGTAGCAGAAAACAAAAAATTTCCGACCTACGCACCAGCCCAGGACCACTATGGAGACTGCATATATGGTTTGATCATTTTCGTTACCGACTCGTAGCGCAGCGGAAGTAGAGTCGATGACGAACGGCGGTGCAGATCCCCGCAGCTAGGATTTTACAACCTCCCAACCGCAAGGATGTATACCCTCATTTGCCCCGCGGACAGCCCTCCGGGAGGCGGTCACACAGTCCCCCGGACGGTGTCGCGGATAGCCCTTCGGGAGGACCTCCCAAACTCGGACTGTCACTCAGACAGCCCTTCGGGAGGACCTCCAAAACTCGGACGGTCACACGGACAGCCCTTCGGGAGGCACTCTCGAACTAAGACCGAAACTACGATCTCTCTACAGAGTTGCACACATACGGTGTCATCTATCCGGCAGGGCTTCGCCGTCCAGAACTAGTTCCTGCCGGAACCCAGACAGTCTTTCGGCTCTACGAAACTATTTCGCTGGGAGGGAGAGAGAAGGCCAGATCATGCATGGCTTGTGTATGAGAGCAAGAGTGTGTTTGGAGGGCTGCCCCTCCTCCTCTATTTATAGGAAATCCCAAGGGGTAGGGTAGTTTTACACAAAAACCCAAAAACCACATGAATGGAGTCCTTCACAAGGACCCAAAAGTGAAGGCATGAGACAAGTGGGGCTTCCATGTAGGAAGCCCACATGTGGCCGGCCACACCCTTGTGGGGACCCCCCAAAAGGGTTCCTATCCATCCATGTCATCCCCAAGATCTTTTAAGCAAAAGCCTAAAAAAGTGGCTTTCCAATAAAGTAACCATAAAGCTGATTTCACTATTCACGACGACATTTTTCAGCGTCTGATCGAACTGAAAATATTCATGTGGGCTTAGAACATTTCTAGTACCCACCAAAATAATTTTCAACGCGAGCCGGAACAATTCCGGTTTAGTGATTTTCATCTGCGAAAAGCATCTGAAGCGGTTTCGGCAGCTCCGGAACATTTCCGGTTTTCATTCCGGAAAATTCTAGAAAGTTTCCAGAATGATTCTGGCACCCTCCAAGAATTATCAGGCATGTGCCAAAACCAATTTGACTTTATGGTATCCTCTGAAACAACTTTTCAGTTTCGCCGGAACTCATCCGGTGACCTCTCTGCGGAACTTTTCCGGTGTCCGAAACTTTTTCGGTGTTTTTCTCTCAGACTCCCTGTCTAGTATTCAGCAGATAGATGACCCTTAAGTGTGTGACCCTATAGGTTCGGTGAAGCATAGACATGACCCGGAACCCCTTCCGACCAATGATCAACATCGGAGCCGTGGACACCCATATTGATCCCTATACCCACATGAATGAATATTCGAGCGAACCTCCAGTTGCTGTGTGCTATTCCTGTTGCTTCGTGATATGTTACAAATACCCGAGGTGAGAAACATCGGCATCCTCGTGGATCAACACTTGTCCACAATGCCAGTTACCTCGTTGCCGGTTTTTGTTCTCTTTTCTCGTTTCTGTGTTCCGGCATCCCCGTGATCGAATCACAAAGTGTCTGGCCAGACGATGATGGATACCATAACACCGAGAGGCCCCAGAGATATCTCTCCATCATCGGAGGAGCAAATCCCAATCTCGAGCTCTCAAGTTACTTGACATACTTTTCCATGAACCCGTAAGCCGCCGTAATAGCCACCCATTTACGGATGACGTTTAACAAACCCCAAAGTTCATGAAGCAAGCATGAAGAAACTCGATACTCTCATGGTCTAAGGAATCATGCAAACGTTAACCATCTCTGTGTTATTAACCATTAACTTATGACGAATGTATCTCATAGCATAACATCAATTCGGGTCGATTCAACACAAATGTTCTTCTAACATTGCGCCCTCAAAATTGCCGGCATAGCCATGCCCATGATCAGGAAAACAGGATCATCATGCAATACTTGAGCTAGTCTTAGAGGCCAGAGTAGGAATACATTTTACCGTTTATTATTCCACACGTGCAAATGAGTCTTCCTCCGAGCCTCGTTTTATTTGTAGACTCGAGAATCATTGCAGTTATAGCATGGAACATAAACATAATTATGAACAGGGAGATAATCAGTAACATTTATTATTGCCTCTAGGGCATATCTCCTACAATCATCACTATCATTAATGACGTGCTCATCAGCATCATCAATAAATGCATCAACATGTGGAAGGCCTCCTTTATGTAATCGGTCAAGCCTTGATAGGTCATTCGCAGCAGTAACCTCTTCTTCTTCCGTCTCTTCTTGTTCCAGCTCAGGGGTGAAGTCGGATTCACTGTCGCTGTCTACCTCAATGTTCTGTGGTGAAGTAGAGCGGTTCTTGAAATGTTTTTTGGAAACACGTGTTTCTTGGAAGACTTCTCCTTATATGTGTCTGGGTTAATGTGAGGTTCATAATCATCTTCATTGAGGGGAGGTGGTCTAAAATGTGGCGGCACATCATAAACGTCATCCCAACCATTCAGATTAGGATCAGTTTGGCAGGCCCACGGTAGATAGAAAAGTTGGATCGCCTGTTGAGCCGTAATATAGACATCGGGAACATCTAAATGGGTGCTTTGTTTGATTTTGACTAGCCCTATATGTTCATCAGTCATTCTAGTCTCCTTCGGCTGGAACCAATAACATTTGAAGACTATGACGTTTGGTGGGTTTTCACCAAAGAATGTAAGTTCATAAATTGCTTCAACTCTTCCATAATACTCGACCCCTCCTTCGCCGACAGCGGAGACACAACAAAATATATATATATATAATTCATCATGTATATTCATCCATTAATGAAGTTTGTCGGTTTTATTACGTCCATGCAACCTACACGCTAATAGGTAGAGATAGGTCCTAATCCCACCCGAGTATGTGTAGATTGGGTTCGTTTTCCCATGCTCTGCTCCAGATACGACGCAGAATTTCGGCAGCACCTCCCCATTGTTCTCCTGATACACATCTTGGCAATAAGCAGAGAGGATGTGTACCCGGAGAACAACAGGGAGGCACTGACGAAATTCTGCATCGGATCCGGAGCAGAGCATAAGGGAAAAGAACCCAATCTACACACACTCGGGCTGTCCATGGATAACGTTGGACAATTCGAAAGGATGGCGGTTATAAATATGCAAAGACATGCATATTTATAGATGCCGCCCTTTCGAATGGGAGAAACATAATGGTCACGCATACTGATGATTGAAGACACCTATAGCTAGCAAGTTCCATCGGCACGAAGACCGGAACAGAGCAAATTAAGGGGGGGGGAGGAGATGTCATTTCTGCCCACCCACGAACGCCGGGGCGGAGTTCGTCCAACGCACAGGGAGGTCGTCGAACACCAGACCCTCGCAGGGACGAAACAACTGCACATTGAAATCCACCTGATCAACACAAATATGATGTTTTTCATAACAAAATCAGAATATATATATGACCTAACTAATAATTTACAAAACTATGACCCCGCCGGCCTCTGGAAGGCCGACGAGCACCTTTTCGGTCAACAGGAGGCCGAAGAGGTGTCGGGGTCGGGGTCGGGGGTCAGTGGCGTCGGGTGTCAGTGGCGTCGGGGGTCGGGGGTCAGTGGTGTCGGGCGTCGGGGGTCTTCTTCTCTTTTCTTCGCATTCTCCTCCTCTTCTTCTTCTTCTTCTTTTCCTTCTTCTTCTTTTACTTCTTCTTATTTTCCTTCTTCTTCCTTACATTCTTATTCTTTCTTCTTCTCCTCCTCTCCTCTTTTTTCTTCTTCTTCTTCTTTTTTCCTCTTTCCTTCTTTTTTTCTTCTTTTTTTCTTCTAGATTTTTTCTTTTCTAACCTAATAAACTAAACTCTAAGCCTAACCAAACCTAACCTAATACCTAATAATCTAAACCTAAACTAAAAACCAAAAAAACAGAAAAAAGAGGAGAGGGGAAGAGCTCACCAGAGGGGGGGGGCAGGGGGCGTCGAGGAAGGTTGGGGGAGCGCCGGGGAGGGGCGGGGGAGTGCCGGGGAGGGTCGGGGGAGCGTTGGGGTGGCGGTGGCGGCTGGGCAGCGGGGACAGGGGCGCTCGGGCGCCTGGGAGCGGTGGGTGGCAGGGGCGGAGGGGGCGCAGGGGGCGGAGGGGGGCCGCAGGGCACCGGCCGGGGCGGTGGGCCGGTGGGGTGGCGGGCGCGGGCGACGGGCGGCGGTGGCGACGGGGCCGCAGGAATCCGGGGCGGTGGGGCGCAGGGGGGCCGGGGCGCGGCGGCGAGGGCGACGGGGCCGCGGTGGCGCCGGGGGGCGGCGGTGGCGCCAGGGGGGTGGGCCGGTGGGGCGGCGGGGTGGTGAGGCGACGGGGCGACGGCGCGCGTGCGGTGGGCGGTGGGGAGGAGAGGAAGAGAAACAGAGAGAGAGAGGCGGGGGGGGGGGGGCGGCCGTTAGTTAAGTCAAACCTTTGCCGTCTGACCCGCCTTTGCCGTCTGCCTTTTTGCTCTTTGCTGTCTGCTAGCAGACGGCAAAGAGGGGGGCCGTTAGGTTTTTTTGTAAGTAGCTCGTTAGTGGGCCCACCTCCCTCTTTGCCGTCCGCTAGCTGACGGCAAACCTCCTTTGCCGTCTGCTAGCGGACGGCAAAGAAGCGGTTGATGGCAAATATTATCTTTGCCGTCAGCTAGTTCTTTGCCGTCTGTTTTCTGGAAACGGATGGCAAAGAGCTTCTTTGCCGTCCGCCAGCTGACGGCAAAGAACTGGTAGACGGCAAATTAGCTGATTCCAGTAGTACACCTAGCATGGAAAAAATTGGATACTCCCCACCATTTCATGAGAGGTACGGGCACACAAAAGAGAAAATTTATTTTGAAGATTTAGAGATGGCACATACAAATTTGCTTGGAATGGCATGGAAATACTGCATATAGGTAGGTATGGTGGACTCATAAGGCAAAACTTGGTTTAAGGATTTTGGATGCACAAGTAGTATTTCTACTTAGTACAAATGAAGGCTAGCAAATAGATTGGGAAGCAACCAAACCAAGAAACAAAAAATAAAATAAGTGAGCATTGAACATAACCAACACCGACTAATGCACCACAAGTAGGATGTAACTTCATTGCATAACTATTGACTTTCGTACTTGCATAGGGAATCACAAACCTTAACACCCATATTCCTTCTAAAGTACAATTACTTACTAACATGACTCACATATTACTATCATCATGTTTCAAAACTATTACAAGGAATCAAGTTTAATTTGTCCAATGATCTTCATGAAAGTATTTATTATATCCTCCTTGGATATCTATCACTTTGGGACTAGTTTCATATATTGACATTGCTTTTTTTTACAAGCTCAAACAATTTTAAATGAAGCACATGAGCATAAAGATTTCATCCCTCAAAAAGGTATAAGTGAAGCATGAGAGGAAATGACAAGCTACTCTCAAAAGATATAAGTGAAGATCAATGAGTAGTCAAACAATTAAGTAGCTATGTGAGGACTCTCTCTATCTCTCAATAAATATTTTTAGATCTGAGTATTTTATTCAAATAGCAAACAAAAGAAAAATAGCACTCCAAGAATAGCACGCATCATGTGAACGAATAAAAATTTAGGCTCAACATAGGCTAACCGATAATTGTTGATGAAGAGAGGTGGGATGCGTAGCATCCCCAAGCTTAGATGCTCGAGACTTCTTGAAATATTTACTTGGGGTGCCTTGGGCATCCCCAAGCTTGAGCTTTTGTATCTCGTTCAATCCTCTCATATCATGGTTTCACCTATTCTCAAAAACATCTTCCACACAAAACTTGAAAAGAACTCATGAGATAGGTTAGTACACATAATAATAAATCAACTCTTTATGTACTGCAAAGACAAGCTGCATAATAATTTTCAAACATCATCTACTGTTTACTATCATCTCCACAATTTATATCTACCAATATAGGCTATGGAAACTATAGGATAAGTAGATAACAAAACTATGACAGGAATCTGTCCAAACAGAACAGTCTGTAGCAATTTATGAAAACAGTGTACTTCTGTAACTCAAAAAATTATGAAAATTTAGGACATGCTACAAAATTTATATGACAATACTGTGTAAAAATTTCAGAAACTTTCCACGTTCCAGTAAAATATGAAAATTCAAACACTACAGCAAAATTTTCTGTTCTTACACAGCACACATCAAAACATGCAATGCAAGCAACCTAAGGCAGTTCTTGGAACATTTTATTGAAAACAAGATTATAAATAACACCTAACAGAAAACAAGAAAATAAAATGACGCTCCAAGAAAAACTCATATTATGTGACGAATAAAAATATAGCTCCAAGTAAGATATACCGATAGTGTTGAAGACGAAAGAGGGGATGCCTTCCGGGGCATCCCCAAGCTTAGACGCTTGAGTCTTCCTTGGATATTACCTTGGGGGTGACTTGGGCATCCCCAAGATTAGGTTCTTATCACTCCTTATTCTCCTCATATCGGTGTCTCACCCAAAACTTGAAAACTTTAATCACTCAAAACTTAACGGAACTTCGTGAGAAGGGTTAGTGTAGTAAAGATAAACATTCACTTAGGTACTGTCAAGACAAGATTCATAATTGTTCCCACATGATACCTACTGTATTCTATCATTCCCATAATTTATATCACTGAATATAAGCTATGGGAACACTAAAACAAGCAAACTATGCATGCAAAACAGAATCTGTCAAAAACAGAATAGTCTGTGAAGATCTGTAGTGTAACCATACTTCCCTGTCTCTAAAAATTCTGAAAAATTAGTAAAATTTAGTAAATTTGTATATCAATCATGTTTAAAAAATTCAGATTAAAATCACGTTCCAGTGAATTTAAAAAATTCCTGGACTGAGAGCAAAAGTTTCTGTTTTTGCACAGAATCAAGTCAACTATCATCCATACTATCCCATAGGCTTTACTTGGCACTTTATTGAAACAAAAGCTATAAAACATGATTACTACAGTATCTTAATCATGTGAACACACTAAAACATAAAGTATAAGTGTTGGGTTGTCTCCCAACAAGCGCTTTTCTTTAAAACCTTTTAGCTAGGCATAATGATTTCAATGATGCTCATATAGGAATAGTATTTGAAACATTAAGAAGAGCGTCATGAATCTCATGACAAGCACATTTAAGTCTAACCCACTTCCTATGCATAGGGATTTTGTGAGCAAACAATTTATGGGAGCAAGAATCAACTAGCATAGGAAGGCCAAGCAAGCATAACTTCAAAATTTTGAACACATAGAGAGGAAACTTGATATTATTGCAATTCCTACAAGCATATGTTCCTCCCTCATAATAATTTTCAGTAGCATCATGAACGAATTCAACAATATAACCAGCACATAAAGCATTCTTTTCGTGATCTACAAGCATAGAAATTTTACTACTCTCCACACAAGAAAATTTCTTCTCATGACTAATAGTGGGAGTATCATCAAAGAATTGAATACTACAAATTGGTTCCACATTAAAAGAGTAATATTCAGTAAAAGGATATTCATAATTATGACAAGTATCATAATAGTAATCATCACTCTTTTTCATCGCATAAGTATCATCACAATAGTCATCATAAGTAGGATGCATGCAATCATTATAACAAATTTGATCATTAAAAGTATGGGGAATAAAAAGATCATCTTCATTAAGCATAGCATCCCCAAGCTTGGGACAAACATTAATTGTAGCAAATAAATTCTCAAACATGTCATTTTCATCAAACATAGCATCCCCAAGCTTGTGGCTTTGTATATCATAAACATAATCACTCTCATCATTAATAGTATGAATAGCACAAATAGTATAGCAATTATTATCACCATCCTCCAAGTTGGTGCCATAAATATTTTCAAGATTATAAGAAGTATCATTATCTTCCCAATCATAATTATCACAACAAGCAATAGGCATAACAAAATCATCCTCAAGTGTATCATCTTCCACAACTATTTTTTATTCATTCTCATGACGCCTATCAATAATGGGGGGGAACATTATTTGGGAGAGATACCTCTTTACCTTTACTTTTCCTTCTTTTCTTCTTCTTCACCACATTATGTGTGGGCTTATTTAATTCCTCCAAGCTTCTTTTTGAAGAGGTTGGTTGAATAAAAAGCTCCTCCTCATTACCTGATTCATCATAAGAAAAAATAGGAGGATATTGGGAAACCTCTTCCCCTTCATTAATATTCTCTTCATCTTCTATTTGTTTTCTTGTCTTTAAGTAATTGGCAGTATAAGGATTCTCAATACACATAGATTTCATTTAGATAAAAAACAATCATTTTCATGAGAACCCAAGCTGGAACATCCTTAGTTTTATGTTTCAGTTCTTCATACCCCAAAAATAGACTAAGTTCATTATGATGCTCAAGGGTAATGAGGTTAACACAATTTTTGGACACAATTAGATCATGAAATAATTCACATTGGAAATTAAAATGACCACTTTCATTGCAAAGTTCACAAGGACGGCGAGAAATATGAAGTCTTTCAGCACAAACATATAGCCTCTCTTGCAAACATTTAGTTTCTAAATACTTATGCCTCTTACAAAATCTATCTTTCGTTTTAGGCATGCCTTCACAATCTCTATGCACTCCACAAAAATTGACATGCTTATAGGAAATCTTTTTATCATGACTAGTGCAATCATCATTAGTGCTATGGATATTCAAAGAATTCATACTAACAACATTGCAATCATGCTCATTACTCAAAGATTTAGTGCCAAACATTTTAATAACATCTTCTTCTAACACTTGAGCACAATTTTCCTTTCCATCATTTTCACGAAAGACATTAGAAAGATGAAGCATATGAGGCAACCTTAATTCCATAATTTTTTGTAGTTTTCTTTTGTAGACTAAACTAGTGATAAAACAAGAAACTAAAAGATTCAATTGCAAGATCTAAAGATATACCTTCAAGCACTCACCTCCCCGGCAACGGCGCCAGAAAAGAGCTTGATGTCTACTACGCAACCTTCTTCTTGTAGACTCGTGTTGGGACTCCAAGCGCAGAGTTTTGTAGGACAGTAGCAAATTTCCCTCAAGTGGATGAACTAAGGTTTATCAATCCGTGGGAGGCGTAGGATGAAGATGATCTCTCTCAAACAACCCTGCAACCAAATAACAAAGAGTCTCTTGTGTCCCCAACACACCCAATACAATGGTAAATTGTATACGTGCACTAGTTCGGCGAAGAGATGGTGATACAAGTGTAATATGGATGGTAGATATAGGTTTTTGTAATCTGAAAATATAAAAACAGAAAGGTAACTAATGATAAATGTGAGCACAAACGGTATTGCAATGCTTAGAAACAAGGCCTAGGGTTCATACTTTCACTAGTGCAAGTTCTCTCAACAATACTAACATAGTTGAATCATATGTAAATCCCTCACATGCGACAAAGAGTTCACTCCAAAGTCACAAAGAGCGGAGAACAAACGAAGAAATTATTGTAGGGTACGAAACCACCTCAAAGTTATCTTTTCCGATCAATCTTATGAGCTATCCCTATAAGTGTCACGAACAGCCCTAGAGTTCGTACTAAAATAACACCTTAAGATACACATCAACCAAAACCCTAATGTCACCTAGATACTCCAATGTCACCACAAGTTCCCATGGGCTTGATTATACGATATGCATCACACAATTTCAGATTCATCATGTTCAATCCAACACAAAGAACTTCAAAGAGTGCCCCAAAGTTTCTACCGGAGAGTCAAGACGAAAACGTGTGCCAACCCCTATGCATAGATTCCCAAGGTCACGAAACCCGCAAGTTGATCACCAAAACATACATCAAGTGGATCAATAGAACATCCCATTGTCACCACGGATATCCCATCGCAAGACATACATCAAGTGTTCTCAAATCCTTTAAAAACTCAATCCGATAAGAATACTTCAAAGGGAAAACTCAATTCATCACAAGAACATAGAGGGGAAAACTCCATATGATTCATCTATATCAATAAAGCTCGCGGTACATCTAGATCATGTCATCTCAAGAACACGAGAGAGAGAGATCAAACACATAGCTACTGGTACATACCCTCAGCCCCGAGGGTGAACTACTCCCTCCTCGTCATGGAGAGCGCCGGGATGATGAAGATGGCCTCCGGTGATGGTTTCCCCCTCCGGCAGGGTTCCAGAACGGTCTCCCGATTGGTTTTTCATGGCTCTATAGGCTTGCGGCGGCGGAAGTCCCGATCTAGGTTTGTTTCTGGGGGTTTCTCGATTTATAGGAGTTTTTGGCATCTGTCTCACGTCAAAGCGGTGCTCGAGGGGCCCACAAGCCAGGGGCACGCCCTAGGGGGGTGCGCCCCCCAGGCTTGTGGCCTCCTCGGTCACTTCCTGGCCCAGCTTATTGCTCCAGTATTTTTTATATTTTCCAAAAATATTCTCCGCAAATTTTCAGCACATTCCGAGAACCTTTATTTCTGCACAAAAACAACACCACAGTAGCTCTGGTGAAAACAGCGTCAGTCCGGGTTAGTTCTAATAAAATCATACCAAAATCATATAAAATTATTGTAAACATGGCATGAATACTTCATAAATTATAGATATGTTGGAGACGTATCAGCTACCCAAACAAGATTGCAAGCAAGCAAGAGATCTGACAAGAAAAAAACAAACGAAAAAGAGGGCGAATAAAACTGCAAATTGGTGAAGTGGGGGAGAGGAAAACGAGAGGAAAATGGCAAATAATGTAATTGCAAGGAGATGAGATTTGTGATTAGGAACCTGGTAGATGATGATGGAGTCTCCTCGACGCCTGAGATAGGCATGTAGAAGAGACCGCTTCCTCCCCGGCTTCGACGCCAGTTATTCCTTTTGACGTGGCTTCAAACTGCGTCTGTATTTCCCCAAAGAGGAAGGGATGATGCAGCACAGCGCCGGTAAGTATTTCCCTCAGTTATGAAACCAAGGTTATCAAACCAGTAGGAGGATCACCACCACCCAATAAGCAGCACCTGGACACAAATAACAAATACTTGCAACCCGACGAGGAAGAGAGGTTGTCAATCTCTCTATGGTAAAAAGATAGATTAGGTAGTGATGGATAGGAAAGATAGATCTCTCAAGAGCACAAAATAAAAAGGGAAAATAAAAAGTGCAGCATTATTTTTTTGAGTTTTTTGATTTTTTAGATCTGAAATCAAAGAGCCAAAAAGATAGATCAGAAAGCAATATGTTGGAAAAGTAGACACGGGGGCCGTAGGATTCACTAGTGGCTTCTCTCATGAGTATAGCACACGGTGGGTGAACAAATTACAGTTGGGAAATTGATATAAGATCAAATAATCATGACGATATCCAAGGCGATGATCATTATATAGGCATCACGTCCAAGATAAGTAGATCGACTCCTGCCTGCATCTACCACTATTACTCCACACATCGACCGCTATCCAGCATGCATCTAGTGTATTAAGTTCATGGAAAATGGAGTAATGCAATAAGAATGATGACATGATGTAGACAAGACCTATTCATGTAGGAATAGACCCCATCTGTCACTTGGAAAGGACACCACAAGATCGAACCCATCATGCATATAAACTAAAGGTTCGAAGAAGAAATACGAGGCTATAAGCAATCATGCATATTAGAGATCAAAGAAGACTCAAATAATATTCATGGATAGAAACTGATCATGAAGTCAAAATTCATCGGATCCCAACAAACACACCGCAAAAGTTTACATCAAATAGATCTCCAAGAGACCATTGAATTGAGAATCATAAGAGAGAGAGGAAGCCATCTAGCTACTGCCTACGGACCCATAGGTCTATCGTGGACTACTCACGCATCATTAGAGAGGCACCTATGAAAAAGATGAACCCCTCCGCGATGGTGTTTAGATTGGATCTCGAGGATCTGGAACTTGCGGCGGCTGAAATTGTGTTTCGTGAACTCACCTAGGGTTTTTGGAATATTTGAGAATTTATAGGCATCAGAGGCGGTGGAGGGGGCCCCGTGGAGGGCACAACCCAACAAGGCGCACCGGGGGCCCCCTGGCACGCCCTGGTGGGTTGTGCTCTCCACAGCCCACCTTCCTGGCTCTTTTTTGGCCCACTGGGTGTCTTCTGGTCCAGAAACAAATCTCCCAAAAGTTTCGTTGTGATTGGATTCCGTTTTGTACATAGCATCATATATTCGTCATCACCATCGGTTCATCTATTCATCACCCCTAATAATTTCACACTATGGCAACGATGTTTTTTATGACTTTGCTCGCAAAACTAGATAGTGGACCAACAAAACTCCAAATTTTCTGTTATCTTTTCATGTGATGAAAAACTCACTTCGCTATTTTTTCTAAAAAGATGACAACTACTGAAATAGCAAGATTGGTAGATTTTGCAGAATAAATATTACATGCCAGGCTCCAAAAAACAGGAGGTCACGGGGTTGCCGGGTCATCGTTCGAATCCGCTAGTCGGCCTTTTTTTCTCTATCGATGTTCTACGAACAAGAATCTCTTTTTTCCGAATTAAATGGAGAATCAAGGATCTTTCATGTTTTTACCTTAATATTTTGCTAGATACAAAACAATAAAATAAATACTATAGATACAAAAAATACAGATTTTGATGAAATTCCATTTTTTGTGGTATTTCAGTTCATTTTACATTAGGCAGAGCGGAACTCATCAACGGCAAGAACAGATCAAACGAAGAACGATGAAGGGGTCGATGAGGAGGAGGAGGTGAAATGGTCAGACAATGGGGGCGGCAAGGCTTCGGGTGGAGGGCTAGGAGGTCTGGCCGGCGACGAGGACGGGCTCGGGGGTCGCGACGATGCTTGGGGAGGAGGGTGCACGAGGAGTCCGGCAATGAGGAGCGGGCTCGGAGCCGGCGATGCTCGGGGAGGTGGGCGAGGAGGTCCGACAGCGGTCAGCGGGCTCGGGGATGGCTCGGATCGGAGGCGACAGCGATCTCCGGCAGCCTGGCGCCATCGTGGTGTGGGTTCAGCGTCAGGGGAGAGAGTTGATAGTAAGATTGGGGGGAGGGAGAAGTACGGTTAAATACCCCATTCTTTAGTCCCAGTTGGTGGCACAAACCAGGACTAAAGGCCACCCATTAGTCCCGGTCGGAGCCACCAACCGGGACTAAAGCTAAATTTCAGCAGCCCAAAGGGCGTGAAAGCTACCATTAGTCCCGGTCAGAGCCACGAACCGAGAATAAAGCTAAATTTCAGCAGCCCAAAGGGCGCGAAAGCTTATGCCTTTAGTCCCGTTTTTGGGCCCCAACTGGTACTAACGCTATTTTTCCTATTTTGGTTTTAGACAATTTTAGGATATTTTAGTTTTCTTTTGAACAGATTCAAAAATAGTAGCATTATGAAAAGTTTTTAAGAATAAATACTTTATGAAAATTTTAGTTGGATAGATTTTACTTTCTATTAACTTTACTTTAGATCAAAAACAATTTGCATTTTTATTTGAATTTTTTTATTTAAATCTAAGTTAATATTATTTTGATCATAAATTGAGTTTTATAAAAGCTTTTTAGTGGCCTACCAACGGATACACGTACCTGCCTATTATGCAAATTTGTACAAGGAAAGAAATATACATTTACCAAAAATTAAAACAGATACCTGATACGTCTCCAACATATCTATAATTGTTGCTTGTTTTATGCTGTTATATTACCATTCTTGGGTGTTTTACAATCATTTTATAACAACTTTATATCATTTTTGGGACTAACCTATTGACATAGTGCCAAAGTGCCAGTTGTTGTTTTTGCTTGTTTTTTACTTCGCGGAATATCA
The DNA here is from genome assembly GCA_039707655.1 of Elymus sibiricus. Lineage (NCBI taxonomy): Eukaryota > Viridiplantae > Streptophyta > Magnoliopsida > Poales > Poaceae > Elymus > Elymus sibiricus. The sequence continues at coordinate 89,688,408 of CM077668.1, read as the reverse complement.
GTACCAAACGGAGTCCAATCGCGACGAAACTTTTTGAAGATTTTTTCTGGACCAGAAGACACCCAGTGGGCCAAAGAAGTACCAGAGAGGTGAGTTATGGAGGCCACAACCCACATGGGCGCGCCCTGGTGGGTTGTGCCCTCCACGGGGCCCCCCTCCACTGCCTCTGACTCCTATAAATCCCCAAATATTCAGAAAACCCTAGGATAGTCGACGAAACACAATTCCAGATGCCGCAAGTTCCAGAACCTCGAGATCTAATCTAAACACCATCACGGAGGGTTAATCTTCTTCATAGGTGCCTCTCCGATGATACGTGAGTAGTCCACCATAGACCTACGGGTCCGTAGGCAGTAGCTAGATGGCTTGCTATCTCTGTTTTGATTCTCAATACAATGGTCTCTTGGAGATCTATTTGATGTAAACTTTTGCGGTGTGTTTGTTGGGATGCGATGAATTTTGAGTTCATGATCAGTTTCTATCCATGAATATTATTTGAGTCTTCTTTGATCTCTTATATGCATGATTACTTATAGCCTCATATTTCTTCTTCGAATCTTTGGTTTAGTTAGGCCAATTAGATCGATTTTTCTTGCCATGGGAAGAGGTGCTTTGTGATGAGTTCGATCTTGCGGTGTCCTTTCCCAGTGACACAAGGGGCAGCAAGGCACGCATGTATCGTTGCCATTAAGGATAACAAGATGGGTTCTATTCCTACATGAATAGATCTTGTCTATGTCATGTCATCATTCTTATTGTTGGAAATATTCCCTAGAGGCAATAATAAATTGGTTATTATTATATTTCCTTGTTCGTGATAATCGTTTATTATCCATGCTATAATTGTATTGATTGGAAACTCAAATACATGTGTGGGTACATCAAGATGTCATTGTGTCCCTAGTATGCCTCTAGTTAACTAGCTCGTTGATCAAAGATGGTCAAGGTTTCCTAGCCATAGACATCAGATGTCATTTGATAACGGGATCACATCATTAGGAGAATTATGTGATGGACAAGACCCAAACTATAAACATAGCATATGATCGTGTCAGTTTATTGCTATAGTTTTCTGCATGTCAAGTATAAGTTCCTATGACCATGAGATCATGCAACTCACTGACACCGGAGGAATACCTTGTGTGTATCAAACGTCACAACGTAACTGGGTGACTATAAAGATGCTCTACAGGTAACTCCGAGGGTGTCTGTTGAGTGGGCATGGATCAAGACTGGGATTTGTTACTCCGTGTGATGGAGAGGTATCTCAGGGCCCAGTCGGTAATACAACATCACAACAAGCCTTGCAAGCAATGTGACTAAAGTGTTAGCCACGGGATCTCGTATTACGGAACGAGTAAAGAGACTTTCCGGTAACGAGATTGAACTAGGTATAGAGATACCGACGATCGAATCTCAGGCAAGTAACATACCGAAGAACAAAGGGAACGGCGTACGGGATTAACTGAATCCTTGACATAGAGGTTCAACCGATAAAGATCTTCGTAGAATATGTAGGAATGAATATGGACATCCAGGTCCCGCTGTTGGTTATTGACTGTAGAGGTGTCTCGGTCATGTCTACATAGTTCTCGAACCCGCAGGGTCTGCACACTTACGGTTCGGGGACGTTTCGGTATAGTAGAGTTATGTATGGTGGTGACTGAAGGTTGTTCGGAGTCCTGGATGAGATCCTGGATGTCACGAGGACCTCCGGAATGGTCCAGAGGTAAAGATTGATATATAGGAAATCCTGTTTTGGTCACCGGAAAAGTTTCGTGTACTTCGGTAGTGTACCGGAGTGCCGGGAGGGTACCGGGGACCATCGGGAGGGGTGTCTCGACCCAAAGGACCTCATGGGCTGTGGGAGGAGTCAAACCAGCCCCTGGTGGGCTGGCCGAACACCTCACTAAGGCCCATGTGGCTAGGGGTGGGAAAAACCCAAAGGAGGAAAGGTGGAAAGGGTTTCCAAGTGGAGAGGAGGAATCCTACTCCTAGTAGGATTGGAGTAGGACTCCTCCACCTCCTATTTCGGCCAAACCTTGAGGGTTTGAGGCTGCCTCCTCCCCTCCCTCCCTCCTATATATACTAGAGGATTTAGAGGGGAGAGCTAACCCTAATTTCCACGTGCTCCCTCTACTTCCTCTAGATCGTTTTCTCCTTTAGTCTAGTTTCGGCGGTCCTTAGGCGAAGACCTGCCAGAATAGTTCCACCACCACCGCTGCCGCGCCATCGCGCTGCCGAAGAACTCATCTACCTCTTCGCTCCCTCTTGCTGGATCAAGAAGGCGGAGATCATCATCGAGCTATACGTGTGCTGAACGCGGAGGTGCCGTCCGATCGGCACTATATCGGAAGTACCGTGATCAGGATCGAGAGACGGTTCGTGATTTGATCGCGGGACGGATCGTGATGGGATCGCGGGACGGATCATGATCAGATCGCGAGATGGATCGTGATGGGATCGCGGGATGCTCAGCGATTTGGATCGCGAAGACGTTCGACTACATCAACCGCGTTTCTTAACGCTTCCCGCTTAGCGATCTACAAGGGTACGTAGATCCACTCTCCCTCTCGTAAATGCTCATCACCATGGATAGATCTTGCGTGTGCGTTGGAAAATTTTCATTTCCCGTGCAATGTTCCCCAACAGTGGCATCATGAGCTAGGTCTATGTGTAGATGAGATCTCGAGTAGAACACAAAGGAGTTTGTGGGGGTTGATATTCAGATTGCTTCCTCCCTTGGTCTTTTCTTGATTCGGCGGTATTGTGGGATGAAGCGGCCCGGACCAAACTTACTCGTACACTTACGAGAGACCGGTTCCATCAACTGACATGTAACTTCGTTGCATAAAGATGGCTGGCGGGTGTCTGTTTCTCCCACTTTAGTCGGATCGGATTTGACAAAGGCGGTCCTTGAGAAGGTTGAATAGCAATTTTTGTATCACCGTTGTGGTTTTTGCGTAGGTAAGAATTGTTCTTGCTAGATACCCGTAGCAGCCACGTAAAACTTGCAACAACAATTAGAGGACGTCTAACTTGTTTTTGCAAGGTATGTTGTGATGTGATATGGCCAATTACATGATGAGATATATGTGATGTATGAGATGATCATGTATTGTATAGAATATCATGACTTGCATGTCGATGAGTACGACAACCGGCAGGAGCCATAGGGTTGTCTTTAATTATTTTTTCCGTTTTGCTTTACTTTATCGCTATGAGTTACCAATAGTCGTGGAAGCAACAGTCGGCATGACAACCTCATGGCGACACATTGATGGAGATCAAGATGATGGAGATCATGGTGTCATGCCGGTGACGATGGAGATCATGCCGTTGCTTTGGAGATGGAGATCAAAAGCACAAGTTCATGGCCATATCATGTCACTTATGATTTGCATGTGATGTTAATCCTTTTATGCATCTTATTTTTTTTAGGACGACGGTAGCATTATAAGGTGATCCCTCACTTAAATTTCAAGATAAAATTGTGTTCACCCCGAGTGTGCACCGTTGCAAAAGTTCATCATTTCGAGACACCACGTGATGATCGGGTGTTATAAACTCTATGTTCGCATACAACGGGTGCAAGCCAGTGTTGCACGTGCGGAACACACGGGTTAAACTTGACGAGCCTAGCATGTATAGACATGGCCTCGGAACACAAGAGACCGGAAGGTCGAACATGAATCATATAGTAGATATGATCAACATGAAGATGTTCACCATTGAAACCACCTCAACTCACGTGATGATTGGACTTGAGTTGTTGGATTTGGATCATGTGACACTCGAATGACCGGAGGGATGTCAATTGGAGTGGGAGTTTTTAGTTATATGATTAACTAAACTGATTATCATGAACATAGTCAAAATGTCTTTGCTAATTATGTTGTAGATTACTAGCTCGCGCTGTAGCTCCCTTGATTTTTTATATGTTCCTAGAGAAATAGAGTTGAAAGATGATGGTAGCAATAATGCGGACTGGGTCCGTGATCTGAGGATTGTCCTCATTGCTACGCAGAAGGCTTATGTCCTTAATGCACCGCTCGGTGCGCCACCCCCTCTAGCGTTGTCTGTAGATGTTGTGAACGTATGACATGCACATTTTCATGACTACTTGATAGTTCAGTGCGTCATGCATTACGGCTTAGAATTGAGGCTCCAGAACATTTTGAACGTCACGGAACATATGAGATGTTCTAAGAGCTGAAATTGGGATCTCACACTCGTGCCCGTGTTGAGAGGTATGAGACCTCCAACAAGATTGTTTGCCTACAAGATGAAGGAGAATAGCTCAATCGGTGAGCTTGTGCTCAGATTGTCTGGGTGCTACAATCGCTTGAATCGAGTGGGAGTTGATCTTCCAGATAAGATAGTGATTGATATAGTTCTCCAAGCCACTGTCACTAAAGCTACTAGAGCTTCGTGATGAACTATATAATGCCAGGGATGGAAATAATGATCCCCGAGCAATTCACGATGTTTGACACCGCGAATGTAGAAATCAAGAAGGAGCATCAAGTGTTGATGGTTAGTGAAACCACTAGTTTCGAGAAGGGCAAGGGCAAGAAGGGAAACTTCATGGATGGCAAGCCAGTTGCTGCTCCAGTGAAGAAACCCAAGGTTGAACCCAAACCCGACACTAAGTGCTTCCATGATGAGGAGAACGGTCGCTGAAGCGGAACAACCCTAGATACTTGGTAGATAAGAAGGCTGGCAACGTCGACAGAAGTATATTTGATATACGTGTTATTGATGTGTACCTTACTAGTACTCCTAGTAGCACTTGGGTATTGGATACCGGTTCGGTTGCTAAATGTTAGTAACTCGAAATAAAAGCTATGGAATGAACGGAGGCTAGGTAAGGGCGAGGTGACGATGAGTGTTGGAAGTGTTTCCAAGGTTGATGTGATCACCATCGCACGCTCTCTATACCTTCAGGATTAGTGATGAACCTAAATAAGTGTTATTTGGTGTTTGCATTGAGCATGAACGTGATTAGATCATGTTTATTGAAATACGGTTATTCATTTAAATTAGAGAATAATGGTTATTCTGTTTACATGAATAATACCTTCAATGGTCATGCACCCAATGAGAATGGTTTATTAAATCTTGATCATAGTGATACACATGTTCATAATATTGATGCCAAAAGATACAAAGTTAGATAATGATAGTACCACATACTTGTGGCACTGCCGATAACTGTCATATTGGTGTAAATCGCATGAAGAAACTCCATGCTGATGGATATTTAGACTCATTCGATTTTGAATCGGTTGAGACATGCGGACCATGCCTCATGGGCAAGATGATTAATACCCCGTTTTCCGGTATGATGGAGCGGGCAAGTGACTTATTGGAAATGATACATGTTGATGTATACGGTCCAATGAGTGTTGTAGCAGGCGGTGGATATCGTTATTTTCCTACCTTCATTGATGATTTGAGTAGATATGGGGATATTTGCTTAATGAAACACAAGTCTGAAACATTTGAAAAGTTCAAACAAATTCAGAGTGAAGTTTGAGATCATTGTGACAAGAAGATAAAATGTCTACGATATGACCGTGGAGGTAAATATCCGAGTTACGAGTTTGGTATAAAACTTAAGACAATGCGGAAGATGTTTCACAAGTCACGCCACCTGGAAACACCATAGTGTGATGGTGTGTTCGAACATCGTGGTAGTGCTCTATTGGATATGGTGCGTACTATGATGTCTCTTATCGATTTGCCACTATCGTTTTGGGGTTATGCATTAGAGACAACTACATTCACTTTAAAATACGGCACCATCTAAGTCCGTTGACATGACACCGTATGAATTTTGGTTTGACAGAAACCTAAGCTGTCGTTTCTTAATGTTTGGGGCTACGACGCTTATGTGAAAAAGGGTTTTCACCTAATGAGCTCGAACCCAAAGCGGACAAATGCATCTTATAGAATGCCCTAACGTAACAGTTGGGTAACCCTTCTATATTAGATCCAATCACAAAGTGTTTGTTGCTAAAATGGGTCGTTTCTCGAGAAAGAGTTTCTCTCGAAAGAATTGAGTGGGAGGAAGATAGAACTTGATGAGGTTGTTGAACCTTTGTTTCAACCAGAGAGTAGCGCAGCGCAGAAAGTTGTTTTTGTGGAGCCTTCATTAGTTGAAGAGGAAGTTAATGATGATGATCATGAAGCTTCAGATCAAGTTACTATCGAACCTCGTAGGTCGACAAGGACGCGTATTGCTCCTGAGTGGTACGACAACCCTGTCTTAGAGGTCATGTTGTTGGACAATGATGAACCTACGAGCTATGGAGAAGCGATGATGGGCCCGGATTCCGAGAAATGGTTAGAGGCCATGAAATCCGAGATGGGATCCATGTAAGAAAACAAAGTATGGGCTTTGGAAGTATTACCTGAAGGACGATAGGCCATTCGGAACAAATGGATCTTTAAAAGTAAGACGGACGCGGACGGTAATGTCACCGTCTATAAAGCTCGACTTGTGGCAAAGGGGTTTTCACAAGTTCAAGGAGTTGACTACGATGAGACTTTCTCACCCGTAGCGATGCTAAAGTCTTTTGGAATTATGTCAGCAGTTGCTGCATTTTTCGATTATGAAATCTGGCAGATGGATGTCAAAACATCGTTACCTTAACGGTATCCGTGAGGAAAGGTTGTATGTGATACAACCGGAAGGTTTTGTCAGTCCTAAGGATGCTAAAATGTATGCAAGCTCCAGCGATCCTTCTATGGACTGGAGCAAGCATCTCGGAGTTGGAATATACGCTTTGATGAGGTGATCAAAGTTTTTGAGTCTATACAAAATTTATGAGAAACTTGTATTAACAATAGAGTGAGTGGGAGCACTATAGAATTTCTGATAAGTATATCTGGATGACATATTGTTGATCGGAAATGATGTAGAATTTCTAGAAAGCATAAAGGGTTGTTTGAAAAAGAGTTTTTCAAAGGAAAACCTGGAATGAAGCTACTTAAACATTGGGCATCCTGATCTATAGAGGTGGATCAAGACGTCTGATAAAACTTTCAATGAGTACATACCTTGAGAAGATTTTGAAAGAGTTCAAAATGGATCAGTCAAAGAAAGAGTTCTTGCCTGATTTGTAAGGTGTGGAGTTGAGTGAGACTCAAAGCTCGACCACGGCAGAAGAAAGAGAAAGGACGAAGGTCATCCCCTATGCCTTATCCATAGGCTCTGTATAGTATGCCATGCTGTGTACCGCACCTTTGTGTGCCTTGCCAAGAGTCTGTCAAGGGGTACAAGAGTGATCCAGGAGTGGATCACTGGACAGCAGTCAAGATTATCCTTAGTAACTAGATTACTAAGGAAATATTTCTCGATTATGGAGGTGATAAAGAGTTCGTCGTAAAGGGTTACGTCGATGCAAGCTTTAACACCAATCCGGATGACTCTGAGTAGCAATTCGGATACGTATAGTGGAGCAGCCATTTGGAATAGCTCCAAGTGGACTGTGGTAGGAGTGTCTACAGTATGACATAGAGATTTGCAAAGTACACACGGATCTGAATGTTGCAGACCCGTTAACTAAAGACCTCTCTCACATGCAAAGCATGATCGAAAACCAGAACTCATTGGGTGTTAGATTCATAACAATGTAAATCACATGGTGATGTGAACTAGATTATTGACTCTAGTGCAAGTGGGAGACTGTTGGAAATATGCCCTAGAGGCAATAATAAATTGGTTATTATTATATTTCCTTGTTCGTGATAATCGTTTATTATCCATGCTATAATTGTATTGATTGGAAACTCAAATACATGTGTGGGTACATAGACAACACTGTGTCCCTAGTATGCCTCTAGTTAACTAGCTCGTTGATCAAAGATGGTCAAGGTTTCCTAGCCATAGACATGAGATGTCATTTGATAACGGGATCACATCATTAGGAGAATGATGTGATGGACAAGACCCAAACTATCAACATAGCATATGATCGTGTCAGTTTATTGCTATAGTTTTCTGCATGTCAAGTATATGTTCCTATGACCATGAGATCATGCCACTCACTGGCACCGGAGGAATACATTGTGTGTATCAAACGTCACAATGTAACTGGGTGACTATAAAGATGCTCTACAGGTATCTCCGATGGTGTCTGTTGAGCGGGCATGGATCAAGACTGGGATTTGTTACTCCGTGTGACGGAGAGGTATCTCAGGGCCCACTCGGTAATACAACATCACAACAAGCCTTGCAAGCAATGTGACTAAAGAGTTAGCCATGGGATCTTGTATTACGGAACGAGTAAAGAGACTTGCCGGTAACGAGATTGAACTAGGTATAGAGATACCGACGATCGAATCTCAGGCAAGTAACATACCGAAGAACAAAGGGAAGAGCGTATGGGATTAATTGAATCCTTGACATAGAGGTTCAACCGATAAAGATCTTCGTAGAATATGTAGGAACCAATATGGACATCCAGGTCCCTCTATTGGTTATTGACCGTAGAGGTGTCTCGGTCATGTCTCCATAGTTCTCGAACCCGTAGGGTCTGCACACTTAAGGTTCAGTGACGTTTCGGTATAGTAGAGTTATGTATGGTGGTGACCGAAGGTTGTTCGGAGTCCCGGATGAGATCCTGGATGTCACGAGGAGCTCCGGAATGGTCTGGAGGTAAAGATTGATATATAGGAAGTCCTGTTTTGGTCACCGGAAAAGTTTCGGGTACTTCGGTAGTGTACCGGGAGTGCCGGGAGGGTACCGAGGGCCATCGGGAGGTGTGTCTCGACCCAAAGGACCTCATGGGCTGTGGGAGGAGTCAAACCAGCCCCTAGTGGGCTGTACGAACCCCCCACTAAGGCCCATGCGGCTAGGGGTGGGAAAAACCCAAAGGAGGAAAGGTGGAAATGGTTTTCAAGTGGAGAGGAGGAATCCTACTCCTAGTAGGATTGGAGTAGGACTCCTCCACCTCCTATTTTGGCCAAACCTTGAGGGTTTGAGGCTGCCTCCTCCCCTCCCTCCCTCCTATATATACTAGAGGATTTAGAGGGGAGAGCTAACCCTAATTGCCACGTGCTCCCTCTACTTCTTCTAGATCGTTTTCTCCTTTAGTCTAGTTTCGGCGGTGCTTAGGTGAAGCCCTGCCGGAATAGTTCCACCACCGCCGCTGCCGCACCGTCGCGCTGCCGGACAACTCATCTACCTCTCTGCTCCCTCTTGCTGGATCAAGAAGGCGGAGATCGTCATCGAGCTGTACATGTGCTGAACAAGGAGGTGCCGTCCGTTCGGCGCTAGATCGGAAGGACCGTGATCAGGATCGCGAGACGGTTCATGATTTGATCGCGGGACAGATCATGATGGGATCGCGGGACGGATCATGATCGGATCTTGAGATGGTTCGTGATGGGATCGCGGGATGCTCGGCGATTTGGATCGTGAAGACGTTCGACTACACCAACCGCGTTTCTTAACGCTTCCCGCTCCCTCTCGTAGATGCTCATCACCATGGATAGGTCTTGCGTGTGCGTAGGAAATTTTTTGTTTCCCATGCAATGTTCCCCAACACTTATGGCATTACTCCGTTTTTCCATGAACTTAATACACTAGATGTATGTTGGATAGCGGTCGATGTGTGGAGTAATAGTGGTTGATGCAGGTAGGAGTCCGTCTACTTATCTTGGACGTGTATGCCTATATAATGATCATCGCCTTGGATATTGTCATGATTATTTGATCTTCTATCAATTGCCCAACAGTAACTTGTTCACCCACCGTGTGCTATACTCATGAGAGAAGCCACTAGTGAAACCTACGGCCCACAGGTCTACTTTTCCAACATATTGCTTTCCGATCTATCTTTTTGCCTCTTTGTTTTCAGATCTACTAAACCAAAAACCCAAAAATATATTGCTGCACTTTTTATTTGCTCTTTTTATTTTGTGTCCTTGAGAGATCTGTCTCTCCTATCTATCACTACCTAATCTATCTTTTTACCATAGAGAGATTGACAACCTCTGTTTCGCGTCGGGTTGCAAGTATTTGTTATTTATGTGCATGTGCTGCTTATTGGGTGGTGGTGATCCTCCTAGTGGTTCGATAACCTTGGTTTCATAACTGAGGGAAATACTTACCATCGCTGTGCTACATCATCCCTTCCTCTTTGGGGATATACCGAAGCAGTCTCAAGCTACGTCAAAGGAATTTTCTGGAGCCGTTGCCGGGTAGGAAGCTGTCTCTTCTACGTGCCAATCAGGTGCCGAGGAGACTCCGTCATCATCAACCAGGTTCCTAATCACAAATCTCATCTCCTTGCAATTACATTATTTGCCATTTGCCTGTCGTTTTCTTCTCCCCCACTTCACCAATTTGCCGTTTTATTCGCCCTCTTTTTCGTTTGCCTTTTTCTCGTCAGATCTCTTGCCTTTTCATTATGGCTAGTTCTTACTTTATTGCGTGTACTTCTTTATTACCTAAAAGATGCTTGGTATAGGATTTGCAATGCTCATAATAGATCTATCCATAAGCAATCTACCGTTGTTCTTCTTTGTAGTTTTTATGTTGGTATCACCACTTGGTATAAATTCGTCCTTGATACGATTACCGGTGGGAATTTCTTGATGTGGCCATCTTTGGATGCTTTTAATGCTATGGGAAGTTTAGTGGGATCACCACCTCTTATGATCAATGAAACAACTTTAACTCTCGAACACGTTATGGAGAGATTAGAGGCTATTGAAAAGAAGATGATTACCAGGGAACATCATGAAAATTTGGATAAGAAAATGCATGATCTTGCTAATAAAATTGGGGCTAAGGCGGGAGATGCTTTTAAATTGTTAAAAGAAAAGAAAACCGTAGTTAACGTAAAGGTAGAAGAGAGCCCGTACCGAATTGATAAGTTGGAAGAAATCTTTCGTAACTTGGGTTCGCCTTTTTCTTCTGTTAAAATTATTGAAAAAACTCCCGTAAAAATTGGCAAGACCACGCAAGTCACTAAGAACAAAGTTGCTACACCTAGTGGTCACAAGGGAGATCTTAAAATGATTAGTATTCATCCCGACTTTGTTGAAATCATAAGAGACCCTATTTACAAAAACGAATTATTTGGTTTTGTTCCTAGGAGTGTTGACATCGAGAGTATGCATGCTGAATCCTTTAATAAATCTAGTTGTGTGATTGAAGAATTGAAAACCAAAGATGACAATACTTGAATCTATGCGTTATGCCTAGCTAGGGGCGTAAAACGATAGCGCTTGTTGGGAGGCAGCCCAATGAATAAATAAATTTTTGCTTTCTCCTTTTTTTGAGTGTTGACAAAATTATGCCTCTGTTATGATTTTGTTTTTATGGTTTATTTAGTGTTTTTGCCAAGTAGAGCCTTTAGGATGATTCATAAGATGAGTAGAAGCGATGCTGAATCTGAAACAGAAACTTTGCGTCCAGTATTTGAATTTTAATTTTCTACTGGAACGTGATCTTGAGCTGAAACTTTAACACAGTGTTTCCATACAAATTCTTTACGTTGTCCTAATTTTTCAGAATTTTTATATTTACGGAAGTATGTTTAGAGTACACACTACTACAGACTGTTCTGTTTAAGACAGATTCTGTTTTCGTTGCATTGTGTGCTTGTTTTGATGAATCTATGGGTTATATTGAAGGGCATGAGCCATGGTAATGTTAAAATACAGTAGGTATAATGCAATAATAAAATATGAATGGGTTTGCAACAGCACCTAAAGTTTTTATTTGCTTTATTATACTAACGGATCTCACGAAGATTTTGTTGAGTTTTGTGTGATTGAAGTTTTCAGGTTTTGGGTGAGATCACGATGGATGAAGGAATAAGGAGTGAAAAGAGCCTTGGGGATGCTACATCACCCCCAAGATATATCCAAAGAGAAACAAGCAACTAAGCTTGGGGATGCCCCCGAGTGGCATCCCCTCTTTCTTCTAACAACCATCTGTATTTTACTTGGAGCTATATTTTTATTCGTCACATATCATGAGTTTTGCTTGGAGCGTCTTGTATCATTTGAGTCTTTGCTTGCTTTGATTGTTAGTTTGTCACTTTTATCCTTGCTGGACACACCTATTTGAGAGAGACAAAATTATGCTATGATTTGCTAGAATTGCTCTATATACTTCACTTAAACTTTTTGAGCTATAGGATTGCTCTAGTGCTTCACTTATATCTTTTTGAGCACGGTGGGCTTGGAGATTTTTGTAGAAATGCTCTAATGGTTCACTTAGATTAATTTGAGAGTTTGTATAATTTGAAGAAATCCTCTCATGCTTCACTTATACCTTTTTGGGAGATGAAATCTTTATGCTCATGTGCTTCACTTAAATTTGTTTGAGCTTGTAAAAAAAAGCAATGGCAATATATGAAACTAGTCCCAAAGTGATAGATATCCAAGGAGGATATAAAAAAAAATCGTGAAGATCTTTGGACATATTAAACTGGATTCCTTGTAATAGTTTTGAAACATGATGATAGTAATATGTGAGTCATGTTAGTGAGTAATTATGCTTTAGTAGGAATATTGGTGTTATGGTATGTGATTCCCTATGCATGCATGAAAGTCAATAGTTATGCAATGAAATTACATCCTACTTATGGTGCATTATTCGGTGTTAGTTATGCTCAATGCTCGCTCATGTGAATGTCGTTTCTTGGTTTTGTTGCTTCTCAATCTATTTGCTAGCCTCCATTTGTACTAAGTAGAAATACTACTTGTGCATCCAAAATCCTTAAACCAAGTTTTGCCTTATGAGTCCACCATACCTACCTATATGCGGTATTTCCATGCCATTCCAAGCAAATTTGTATGTGCCATCTCTAAATTTTCAAAATAATTTTTCTCTTTTGTGTGCTCGTACCGCTCATGAAAAGGTGGGGAGTGTCCAATATTTTTCCATGCTAGATGTGTTATTCTCAAGATGAGTGTTTATTCACTTGTCATTGCATGAGAGTGCGGCGGTAATAGGGATGCCCATTCTAGAAATGAAAAAGGAAAAAAATACTTTATGTTGTCAAATAATAAATTCCTTGGAAAGTGTTGGTATGGAAGGCAACCATGGATACGGCCTGCCATGGAATCTGAAATTTTGGTGGAAAAAAGGAATAAACTTTATTTTCTGTTTCGGAACCGCCTATGATATATCTAGCATGGAAAGAATTGTGAGCTACTTTGTCATTTTCGTTGATAGGAAAGGCATGCCACCGAAAATATTTTCTCTCTCTCAATTTAAACCTTAAGCTCTGGCACCTCTACAAATCCCTACTTCCCTCTGCAAAGGGCCTATCTATTTACTTTGTGCAATTTTTATTTTTACCTTGAGTCTCCATCTTCTCTTATAAAGCACCAATTAGGGGGGCACTGCGATCGTACTTGAGCATTGGGTATAGCTAATATTTGAGTGTGTTTCATGAATGTATCAATGATTGAGCATGATGGCCTAGAGATAACTTTCTTTAGTGTTGATATTTTGAAAGACATGGTTGCTTCTTGGCATGCTTGAGTATTGAAGTCATTATGTTAAAACTAGCTATTGCTTTGAATCATCTACAAGTCCAAATGTCCATGCTATACAAAAGAAAAGAATATGAGATGAACATGTTAGGCAGCATTCCACATCAAAAATTCTGTTTTTATCATTTACCTACTCGAGGACGAGTAGGAATTAAGCTTGGGGATGCTGATACGTCTCCAACGTATCTATAATTTTTGCTTGTTCCATGCTTTTGTATTATCATTCTGGGATGTTTTACAATCATTTTATGACAACTTTATATCATTTTTTGTGACTAACCTATTGACATAGTGCCAAAGTGCCAGTTGCTGCTTTTGCTTATTTTTTACTTCGCAGAATATCAGTACCAAATGGAGTCCAATCGCAATGAAACTTTTTGACCACAAGACACCAAGTGGGCCAAAGAAGTACCAGAGAAGTGGGCTGTGGAGGCCACAACCCACATGGGCACGCCATGGGGCCCCCGGTGCACCCTGGTGGGTTGTGCCCCCCATGGGGCCCCCTTCACCGCCTCTAACGCCTATAAATTCCCAAATATTCTGAAGAACCTAGGAGAGTCGACGAAACACAATTCCAGCCGCCGCAAGTTCCAGAACCTCGAGATCCAATCTAAACACCAACACGGAGGGGTTCATCTTCTTCATAGGTGCCTCTCCGATGATGCGTGAGTAGTTCACCATAGACCTATGGGTCCGTAGGCAGTAGCTAGATGGCTTCCTCTATCTCTTTTGCTTCTCAATGCAATGGTCTCTTTGGAGATCTATTTGATGTAAACTTTTGCGGTGTGTTTGTTGGGATCTGATGAATTTTGAGTTCATGATCAGTTTCTGTCCATGAATATTATTTGAGCCTTCTTTGATCTCTTATATGCATGATTACTTATAGCCTCGTATTTCTTCTTAGAATATTTGGTTTAGTTAGGCTAACTAGATCAATTTTTCTTGCCATTGGAAGAAGTGCTTTGTGATGGGTTCGATCTTGCGGTGTCCTTTCCCAGTGACAGAAGGGGCAGCGAGGGACGCATGTATCGTTGCTATTAAGGATAACAAGATGGGGTCTATTCCTTCATGAATAGATCTTGTCTACATCATGTCATCGTTCTTATTGCATTACTCCATTTTTCCATTAACTTAATACACTAGATGCATGCTGGATAGCGGTCGATGTGTGGAGTAATAGTGGTAGATGCAGGCAGGAGTCGGTCTACTTATCTTGGACGTGATGCCTACATAATGATCATCGCCTTGGATATCGTCATGATTATTTGATCTTCTATCAATTGCCAAACAGTAATTTGTTCACCCACCGTGTGCGATACTCATGAGAAAAGCCACTAGTGAAACCTACGGCCCCCGGGTCTACTTTTCCAACATATTGTTTTCTGATCTATCTTTTTGCCTCTTTGTTTTCAGATCTACTAAACCAAAAACCTAAAAATATATTGCTGCACTTTTTATTTGCTCTTTTTTATTTTGTGTTCTTGAGAGATCTATCTCTCCTATCTATCACTACCTAATCTATCTTTTTACCGTAGAGAGATTGACAACCTCCCTTTCGCGTCGGGTTGCAAGTATTTGTTATTTGTGTGCAGGTGCCGCTTATTGGGTGGTGGTGATCCTCCTACTAGTTCGATAACCTTGGTTTCATAACTGAGGGAAATACTTACCGTCGATGTGCTGCATCATCCCTTCCTCTTTGGGGAAATACCAACGCAGTCTCAAGCCACGTCAATGCCAATCTTGTTGGAAATATGCCCTAGAGGCAATAATAAATTGGTTATTATTATATTTCCTTGTTTATGATAATCGTTTATTATCCATGCTATAATTGTATTGATTGGAAACTCAAATACATGTGTGGGTACATAGACAACACTGTGTCCCTAGTAAGCCTCTAGTTGACTAGCTCGTTGATCAAAGATGGTTAAGGTTTCCTAGCCATTGACATGAGATGTCATTTGATAACGGGATCACATCATTAGGAGAGTGATGTGATGGACAAGACCCAAACTACGAACGTAGCATATGATCGTGTCAGTTTATTGCTATTGTTTTCTGCATGTCAAGTATCTGTTCCTATGACCATGAGATCATGCAACTCGCTGACATCAGAGGAGTACCTTGTGTGTATCAAACGTCGCAACGTAACTGGGCGACTATAAAGGTGCTCTACAGGTATCTCCCAAGGTGTCTGTTGGGTTGGCATGGATCAAGACTGGGATTTGTTACTCTGTGTGACGGAGAGGTATCTCAGGGCCCACTCGGTAATACAACATCACAATGAACCTTGCAAGCAATGTGACTAAAGTGTTAGCCACGAGATCTTGTATTACGGAACGAGTAAAGAGACTTGCCGGTAACGAGATTGAACTAGGTATAGAGATACCGACGATCGAATCTCGGGCAAGTAACATACCGAAGAACAAAGGGAATAGCATACGGGATTAACTGAATCCTTGACATAGAGGTTCGACCGATAAAGATCTTCGTAGAATATGTAGGAGCCAATATGGGCATCCAGGTCCCGCTATTGGTTATTGATCGTAGAGGTGTCTCGGTCATGTCTACATAGTTCTCGAACCCGCAGGGTCTACACACTTAACGTTTGGTGACGATTAGTATAGTTGAGTTATTATGTTGGTGACCGAAGGTTGTTCGGAGTCCCGGATAAGATCCCGGACATGACGAGGATCTCCGGAATAGTCCGGAGGTAAAGATTGATATATGTGATAATAGTGTTTTGATCTCCGGAAGGGTTCCGGAGTTCACCGGAATGGGTTCCGGATGTTTACCGAAGTGTTCGGGTGCAACAACACTTTATATGGGCCAAAGGGATAAAGCCCACGAGGTATTGGAAAGTGCAAAAAGTAGTTTTGCTGCCGCGTAAGCGGTACTACCGTTTTGTGAAGCGGTACTACCGCCCAAGCGGTACTACCGCTTGTGTGAAGCGGTACTACCGCCCAAGCGGTACTACCGCTTGTGTGAAGCGGTACTACCGCCCAAGCGGTACTACCGCTTGTGTTAAGCGGTACTACCGCTTGTGCGCGGTACTGCAGGGATCCGAGTTGGACTCTTTCCCTGCGGGCCAAACCGACCTTGTGCGGGCAAAACCGACCTGGAGGAGGCTTTTACTCCAAGTTTAGACCCCAAGGCTCAACATATAAATAGAGGGGCAGGTCTAGCACACGGGACACATCAAGATTTCCCCAAGCCGTGTGCGGCAACCCTAACTCTCTAGTTCCTCCGTCATAATCTCCGTAGCGCTTGGCGAAGCCCTGCAGAGATTGTTCCTCACCACCATCACCACGCCGTCGTGCTGCTGGAACTCAACCACTACTTCACCATCGCTCGCTGGATCGAGGAGGTGAAGGCGTCATCAAGCCGTACGTGTGTTGAACGCGGAGGTGCCGTCCGTTCGGCGCTAGTTCGTGATCGGATCGAGGGACGACTTGCGATTTGGATCACGGAGACGTTCGACTACATCAACCGCGTTTCTTAAACGCTTCCGCTTAGCGATCTACAAGGGTATGTAGATTCACTCTCCCTCTCGTAGATGCTCATCACCATGGATAGATCTTGTGTGTGCGTAGGAAAATTTTTGTTTCCCATGCAACGTTCTCCAACAGTGGCATCTGAGCTAGGTCTATGCGTAGATGAGATCTCGAGTAGAACACAAACGAGTTGTGGGCGTGGGTGTATACATATTGCTTGCCGTTACTAGTTGATACTTGATTCGGCAGTATTGTGAGATGAAGCGGCCCGGACCGACATTACGCGTACTCTTACGCGAGACAGGTTCCTTCAACTGACATGTAACTTCGTTGCATAAAGATGGCTAGCGGGTGTCTGTCTCTCTCACTTTAGTTGAATCGATTTCAATGAAGAGGGTTCTTTTAGAAGATCAAAAAGCAATCACTACACCACGTTGTGGTTTTGCGTAGGTAAGAACGGTTCTTGCAAACCCGTAGCAGCCACGTAAAATTTGCAACAACAATTAGAGGACGTCTAACTTGTTTTTGCAGGGTATGTTGTGATGTGATATGGCCAATTACATGATGAGATATATGTGATGTATGAGATGATCATGTGTTGTATAGAATATCACGACTTGCATGTCGATGAGTACGGCAACTGGCAGGAGCCATAGAGTTGTCTTTAATTATTGTATGACCTGCGTGTCAATCATTAAGCGCTATGTAATGCTTTACTTTATCGCTAAACGTTAGCAATAGTCGTGGAAGCAACAGTCGGCGCGACAACCTTATGGCGACACGTTGATGGAGATCAAGATGATGGAGATCATGGTGTCATGCCGGTGACGATGGAGATCATGCCGGTGCTTTGGAGATGGAGATCAAAAGCACAAGTTCATGGCCATATCATGTCACTTATGATTTGCATGTGATGTTAATCCTTTTATGCATCTTATTTTGCTTAGGACGACGGTAGCATTATAAGGTGATCCCTCACTTAAATTTCAAGATAAATTGTGTTCTCCCCGAGTGTGCACCGTTGCGAAAGTTCGTCGTTTCGAGACACGCCGTGATGATCGGGTGTGATAGACTCCACGTTCACATACAACGGGTGCAAGCCATGTTGCACACGCGGAACACTAGGGTTAAACTTGACGAGCCTAGCATGTACAGACATGGCCTCGGAACACAAGAGACCGAAAGGTCGAACATGAGTCATATAGTAGATATGATCAACATGAAGATGTTCACCATTGAAACCACCTCGACTCACGTGATGATCGGACTTGAGTTGGTGGATTTGGATCATGTTACACTCGAATGACCGGAGGGATGTCAATTTGAGTGGGAGTTTTTAATTAATATGATTAATTAAACTCATTATCTTGAACAATAGTCTAAGTTGTCTTTGCTATATTTATGTTGTAGATCATGGCTCGCGCAGTAGCACCCCTGAATTTTAATGCGTTCCTAGAGAAAGCTAAGTTGAAAGATGATGGAAGTAACTTTGTGGACTGGGCCCGTAATCTAAGGATTATCCTTACGGCTTCCCAGAAGGCTTATGTCCTTGATGCACCGCTTGGTGATCCACCCGCTCCAGTTGAGTCTCTAGACGTTGTGAACGCCTGGCAGGCTCGTTCTGATGATTACTCAATAGTTCAATGTGCAAAGTTGTATGGCTTAGAACCGGGACTTCAAAGACGTTTTGAACGTCATGGAGCATATGAGATGTTCCAGGAGTTGAAGTTTATCTTTCAGAAGAATGCCCGGATCGAGAGATATGAGATCTCCGATAAGTTCTATACTTGCAAGATGGAGGAGAACGGGTCTATCAGTGATCACGTGCTCAGAATGTCTGGGTACTCCACCCGTCTGGCTGAATTAGGGATGCCCCTTCCGCCAGAGGCTATCACTGACAGAGTTCTTCAATCATTGCCACCTAGCTACAAGAGCTTCGTGTTGAACTATAACATGCACGGGATGAACAAGTCAGTCGCCGAGCTGTTTGCGATGCTGAAAGCCGCTGAGTCTGAAATTCAGAAGGAGCATCAAGTGTTGATGATCAATAAAACCACTAGTTTCAAGAAAAATGGCAAGGGTAAGAAGGGTAAATCTAAGAAGGGTGGCAAAGCAGTTGCTGCTCCTGTGAAGAAACCCAAAGCTGGACCCAAACCAGAAACTGAGTGCTATCATTGCAAGGGAACTGGACACTGGAAGCGGAACTGCCCCAAGTATTTGGCTGACAAGAAGGCGGCCAACAACAAACAAGGTATATATGATATACATGTTATTGATATGTTCCTTGCCAACCCTCGTTGTAGTGCCTGGGTATTTGATACCGGTGCGGTTGCTCATATTTGCAACTCTAAACAGGAACTGCGGAATAGACGGAGGCTGGCAAAGGACGAAGTGACGATGCGCGTGGGAAATGGTTCCAAGGTTGATGTGATCGCCGTCGGCACGCTCGCTCTTCGATTACCGTCGGGATTAGTGATGAACCTAAATAAGTGTTATTTGGTGCCTGCGTTAAGCATGAACATTATATCTGGATCTTGTTTATTGCGAGACGGTTACTCATTTAAATCAGAGAATAATGGTTGTTCTATTTATATGAGTAATATCTTTTATGGTCATGCACCCAATGTGAGGGGTTTATTCTTATTGAATCTCGATAGTAATGATACACATGTTCATAACATTGATGCCAAAAGATGTAGAATTGATAATGATAATACCACTTTCTTGTGGCACTGCCGTTTAGGTCATATTGGCGTAAAACGCATGAGGAAGCTCCATGCTGATGGACTTTTGGAGTCACTTGATTTTGAATCACTTGACACATGTAAGCCATGCCTCATGGGCAAGATGACTAAAACGCCGTTCTCTGGAACAATGGAACGGGCAAGTGACTTATTGGAAATCATACATACTGATGTGTGTGGTCCGATGAGTATTGAGGCGCGCGGTGGTTATCGTTACTTTCTCACCTTCACTGATGACTTAAGTAGATATGGGTATATTTACTTAATGAAACACAAGTCTGAAACATTTGAAAAGTTCAAACAATTTCAGAGTGAAGTTGAGAATCATCGTAACAAGAAGATTAAATTCCTGCGATCTGATCGAGGAGGAGAATATCTGAGTTATGAATTTGGCAGTCACTTAAGACAGTGTGGAATTGTTTCACAATTGACACCGCCTGGAACACCACAGCGTAATGGTGTGTCCGAACGTCGTAATCAAACTTTATTGGATATGGTGCGATCTATGATGTCTCTTGCCGATTTGCCACTATCGTTTTGGGGTTATGCATTAGAGACAGCTGCATTCACTTTAAATAGGGCACCTTCGAAATCCGTTGAGACGACGCCATATGAACTTTGGTTTGGCAAGAAGCCAAAGCTGTCGTTTCTTAAAGTTTGGGGATGTGATGCTTATGTCAAAAAGCTTCAGCCTGAAAAGCTGGAACCCAAAGCGGAGAAATGTGTCTTCATAGGATACCCAAAAGAGACAGTTGGTTATACCTTCTACCTCAGATCCGAAGGCAAAGTGTTTGTCGCTAAAAACGGAACATTTCTTGAGAAAGAGTTTCTCTCGAAAGAATTGAGTGGGAGGAAGATATAACTTGATGAGGTTGTTGAAGCTTTACTTCAACCTGAGAGTAGCGCAGCGCAGAAAGTTGTTTCTGTGGAGCCTACATTAGCTGAAGAGGAAGTTAATGATGATGATCATGAAGCTTTGGATCAAGTTGCTATCGAACCTCGTAGGTCGACAAGGACGCGTACTGCTCCCGAGTGGTACGGCAACCCTGTCTTAGAGGTCATGTTGTTAGACAACGATGAACCTACGAGCTATGGAGAAGCGATGATGGGCCCGAATTCCGAGAAATGTTTAGAAGCCATGAAGTCCGAGATGGGATCCATGTATGAAAACAAAGTATGGACTTTGGAAGTATTACCTGAAGGGCGTAAGTCCATTCAGAACAAATGGATCTTTAAGAGGAAGACGGACGCAGACGGTAATGTCACCGTCTATAAAGCTCGACTTGTGGCAAAGGGTTTTTCACAAGTTCAAGGAGTTGACTACGATGAGACCTTCTCACCCGTAGCGATGCTTAAGTCCGTCAGAATCATGTTAGCAATAGCTGCCTTTTTCGATTATGAAATTTGGCAGATGGATGTCAAAACAGCGTTCCTTAACGGTTACCTTAAGGAAGAGTTGTATATGATGCAACCAGAAGGTTTTGTCGATCCAGAGAATGCTGACATAGTTTGCAAACTCCAGCAATCCATTTATGGACTGGTGCAAGCATCTCGGAGTTGGAATCTTCATTTTGATGAGGTGATCAAAGCGTTCGAGTTTATACAAGTTTACGGAGAAGCTTGTTTTTACAAGAAAGTGAGTGGGAGCTCTATAGCGTTTCTAATATTATATGTGGATGACATATTACTGATTGGAAACAATATAGAAATGCTGGAAAGCGTAAAGGAATATTTGAACAAGAGTTTTTCAATGAAGGACCTAGGAGAAGCTGCTTTCATATTAGGCATCAAGATCTATAGAGATAGATCGAGACGTTTGATAGGACTTTCACAAAGCACATACCTTGACAAAGTTTTGAAGAAGTTCAAAATGGATCAGTCCAAGAAGGGGTTCTTGCCTGTATTGCAAGGTGTGAAGTTGAGTAAGACTCAATGCCCAGTGACTGCAGAAGATAGAGAAAAGATGAGTGTCATCCCCTATGCTTCGGCCATAGGCTCTATCATGTATGCAATGCTGTGCACAAGACCCGATGTCAGCCTTGCCATAAGTATGGTCGGAAGGTTTCAAAGTGATCCAGGAATGGAACACTGGACGGCGGTCAAGAATATCCTGAAGTACCTGAAAAGGACTAAGGACATGTTTCTCGTTTATGGAGGTGATCAAGAGCTCGTCGTCAAGGGTTACGTCGATGCAAGCTTTGACACTGATCCGGATGACTCTAAGTCTCAAACCGGATACGTATTTATTCTTAATGGGGGTGCGGTTAGCTGGTGCAGTTCCAAGCAAAGCGTGGTAGCTGATTCTACATGCGAAGCAGAGTACATCGCAGCCTCGGAGGCGGCGAAGGAAGGTGTCTGGATGAAGGAGTTCATGACAGATCTTGGAGTAGTGCCTAGTGCGCTTAACCCAATGACTCTGTTTTGTGATAACACTGGTGCCATTGCTCCAGCAAAGGAACCAAGATTTCACAAGAGGACCAGACACATAAAGCGACACTTCAATTCCATCCGCGATTACATCAAGGAGGACGACATAAATATTTACAAAGTACACACGGATCTGAATGTTGCAGATCCGATGACTAAACCTCTTCCAAGGGCTAAACATGAACAACACCAACTGCATGGGTGTTCGATTCATTACAATGTAAATCACATAGTGATGTGAACTAGATTATTGACTCTAGTGCAAGTGGGATACTGTTGGAAATATGCCCTAGAGGCAATAATAAATTGGTTATTATTATATTTCCTTGTTTATGATAATCGTTTATTATCCATGCTATAATTGTATTGATTGGAAACTCAAATACATGTGTGGGTACATAGACAACACTGTGTCCCTAGTAAGCCTCTAGTTGACTAGCTCGTTGATCAAAGATGGTTAAGGTTTCCTAGCCATTGACATGAGATGTCATTTGATAACGGGATCACATCATTAGGAGAGTGATGTGATGGACAAGACCCAAACTACGAACGTAGCATATGATCGTGTCAGTTTATTGCTATTGTTTTCTGCATGTCAAGTATCTGTTCCTATGACCATGAGATCATGCAACTCGCTGACATCAGAGGAGTACCTTGTGTGTATCAAACGTCGCAACGTAACTGGGCGACTATAAAGGTGCTCTACAGGTATCTCCGAGGGTGTCTGTTGGGTTGGCATGGATCAAGACTGGGATTTGTTACTCTGTGTGACGGAGAGGTATCTCAGGGCCCACTCGGTAATACAACATCACAATGAGCCTTGCAAGCAATGTGACTAAAGTGTTAGCCACGAGATCTTGTATTACGGAACGAATAAAGAGACTTGCCGGTAAAGAGATTGAACTAGGTATAGAGATACCGACGATCGAATCTCGGGCAAGTAACATACCGAAGAACAAAGGGAATAGCATACGGGATTAACTGAATCCTTGACATAGAGGTTCGACCGATAAAGATCTTCGTAGAATATGTAGGAGCCAATATGGGCATCCAGGTCCCGCTATTGGTTATTGATCGTAGAGGTGTCTCGGTCATGTCTACATAGTTCTCGAACCCGCAGGGTCTACACACTTAACGTTTGGTGACGATTAGTATAGTTGAGTTATTATGTTGGTGACCGAAGGTTGTTCGGAGTCCCGGATAAGATCCCGGACATGACGAGGATCTCCGGAATAGTCCGGAGGTAAAGATTGATATATGTGATAATAGTGTTTTGATCTCCGGAAGGGTTCCGGAGTTCACCGGAATGGGTTCCGGATGTTTACCGAAGTGTTCGGGTGCAGCAACACTTTATATGGGCCAAAGGGATAAAGCCCACGAGGTATTGGAAAGTGCAAAAAGTAGTTTTGCTGCCGCGTAAGCGGTACTACCGTTTTGTGAAGCGGTACTACCGCCCAAGCGGTACTACCGCTTGTGTGAAGCGGTACTACCGCCCAAGCGGTACTACCGCTTGTGTGAAGCGGTACTACCGCCCAAGCGGTACTACCGCTTGTGTTAAGCGGTACTACCGCTTGTGCGCGGTACTGCAGGGATCCGAGTTGGACTCTTTCCCTGCGGGCCAAACCGACCTTGTGCGGGCAAAACCGACCTGGAGGAGGCTTTTACTCCAAGTTTAGACCCCAAGGCTCAACATATAAATAGAGGGGCAGGTCTAGCACACGGGACACATCAAGATTTCCCCAAGCCGTGTGCGGCAACCCTAACTCTCTAGTTCCTCCGTCATAATCTCCGTAGCGCTTGGCGAAGCCCTGCAGAGATTGTTCCTCACCACCATCACCACGCCGTCGTGCTGCTGGAACTCAACCACTACTTCACCATCGCTCGCTGGATCGAGGAGGTGAAGGCGTCATCAAGCCGTACGTGTGTTGAACGCGGAGGTGCCGTCCGTTCGGCGCTAGTTCGTGATCGGATCGAGGGACGACTTGCGATTTGGATCGCGGAGACGTTCGACTACATCAACCGCGTTTCTTAAACGCTTCCGCTTAGCGATCTACAAGGGTATGTAGATTCACTCTCCCTCTCGTAGATGCTCATCACCATGGATAGATCTTGTGTGTGCGTAAGAAAATTTTTGTTTCCCATGCAACGTTCTCCAACAAATCTTGCCAGTTAATACATCGTCTTCATGTAACTTCATCGTATTCACCTTTTCTTCGCGTGTGTCCCTTGCTTATTGCGTGGTAACCATGGATAATCTTCATCATTTAACAGGACGCTTGGGTTAGTCTTCACTGTGAAGGGAGGAATTTCATCAATCTCTTCATAATCTTCTGACTTGTCTATCTTGTCCTCCACTCCCACGATGTTTCTTTTCCCTGAAAGAACTATGTGGCGTTTTGGCTCATCGTATGATGTATTCGCTTCCTTATCTTTTCTTTTTCTCAGTTTGGTAGACATATCCTTAACATAGAAAACATGCGCCACATCATTGGCTAGGACGAATGGTTCCTCGGTGTACCCAAGATTGCTGAGATCCACTCTTGTCATTCCGTACCGTGGGTCTACCATTACCCCGCCTCCTGTCAGATTAACCCATTTGCACTGGAAAAAAGGGACCTTAAAATCATTTCCATAGTCAAGTTCCCATATCTCCTCTATGTAACAATAATATATGTCCTTTTCCCTATTGGTGTTTGCTGCATCAAACCGGACACCACTGTTTTGGTTGGTGCTCTTTTTATCTTGGGCGATCGTGTAAAATGTATTGCCATTTATCTTGTACTTTTGGAAAGTCAATACAGTCGAAGATGGTGCACTAGTAGAGAAATGGCTAGCCACAACTCTTCTTGGTGGCGCGCCATTTTCAGCCCACGCCAGCACTAATATTTTCAAATAGTGCTGGCGTTGCCTAAATTTGTACGTTATTGGTACAGACTTAGTGGTGGCGTGCAAATTCCGCCGAACGTCAGTTGTATGAGGACCCCAACGCTCTCGCCTTTCACCTATTATTGTTGGCGTGACTAAAGTTACTACGCCATAGGTATTTTCGTAGGCCCGGCATGGCGCATTCAGGCCCATTAGGCCAACGCCAGCACTAGTAGGTTTTAACACGTAAAATCCGGATGCATTTGTCCTAACTCTCTCTCGATCCCCAACTCCACCCATCCTCCTCTCGATCCCCGCCTCCGCGTCCTCTCGATTCCCACCGCTGCCCACCGCTGGCCGTCTCCGCCTCGCCCAACGCTGCCTGTCTCCACCCGACGCCGCCACGCCCGACCCTGCCCATCTTCGTCGGAGGAGGAGCATGAGCCCCCCCCCCCCCGCCGCCGCCGCCTAAGGCTGTCTGTCTCCACCCGACGCCGCCTCGACCCGCCCCGCCCGACTCAAGCACAGGTAAGTTCCTTATGTTCTAGTTCCAAGAGTTGTTGCTAGAGAATTCCTAATAGTGCGGTCTAGCTATTTAGATATAGAAGATAAGTCATGATAGATAATTTTTTTCCTTATGTTCTAGTTCCAAGAGTTGTGGCTAGAGAATTCCTAATAGTGTTGTCTAGCTATTTAGATATAGAAGGTAATTCATGATAGATAATTTTGTTCCTTATGTTCTAGTTCCAAGAGTTGTGGCTAGAGAATTCCTATTAGTGTGGTCTAGCTATTTAGATATAGAAGATAAGTCATGATAGATAATTTTGTTCCTTATGTTCTAGTTCCAAGAGTTGTGGCTAGAGAATTCCTAATAGTGTGGTCTAGCTATTTAGATATAGAAGATAAGTCATGATAGATAATTTTGTTCCTTATGTTCTAGTTCCAAGAGTTGTCGCTAGACAATTCGTAATAGTGTGGTCTAGCTATTTAGAAATAGAAGATAAGTCATGATAGATAATTTTGTTCATTATCTTCTAGTTCTAAGAGTTGTGGCTAGAGAATTCCTAATAGTGGGGTCTAGCTATTTAGATATAGAAGATAAGTCATGATAGATAATTTTGTTCCTTATGTTCTAGTTCTTTTTAAATTCTGCATGTTATTTTTAAATTCTTCATTCTACAAATGGTGAGTTTTCATTACAACACACATATGGACAATTCGTCAGCCAATAACAAATCGGTGGGCGACGTGCAGAACTGGAATCAGTGGCGCTTAGAGTCTTTAGACTGGCGCATCAAAAAAGTCGAAGAAGGCAATGCCGCACTGAAGAATGAAAGGGATAGTTTGCTCGCAGAGGGTGCTAATGCCCGAACTAAGTTCAACGAACTGAGGGATCTAAGGGATGAGTTGACGGAGAAGTTAGACAACTTGAAGATGGAGAAGAAGAAATACAGGATAGAGAATTATAACCTACAGACAGACGTTGATCACTTCAAAAAAGATGGAGAGAACAATCGGAAAAAGCTTCGCCAGCTGAACTTAATCCTTCATGATGTTGAGTAGTTTTAAACTATGATGTTTATGAGTATGTTTAGTTGTTGAGTACTAATTAGCTAAGTTATGAAATCTGAAGTTTATGAGTATGTTTAGTTCATTAGTACTAAATTTTAAAATCTTATTAAGTTTATGAGTATGTTTTGATCTGTACCTTTTGTGAAGTTTAAGCTCGTAGTTTCTGAAGGAGTTTTTTTTATTATCCAAAAAAAACAAATTGCCAGCGTTGGACAACAACACACGGCAAA
This sequence comes from Elymus sibiricus, assembly GCA_039707655.1. Lineage (NCBI taxonomy): Eukaryota > Viridiplantae > Streptophyta > Magnoliopsida > Poales > Poaceae > Elymus > Elymus sibiricus. The sequence continues at coordinate 89,661,552 of CM077668.1, read as the reverse complement.
GGTAGTGTAGATGTATAGCTGGCGTTGGCCAATTTCAACGCCAGCATCATGCACTATATTCCCGGCGTAGGATCCAACGCCACCACTATGTTTTAACTGTGGCGCCATATTGCTGGCGTCGGGTGTCTATGCCAGCAAGGCCATTTTGGCCATGCCATAGCTAGGCTTTTCTGCACTAGTGGTGTCCTGGCCAACAAGTACAGATCATCTCCAACAATTGTGTCATTCATGAGATGTGTTTGCAACCAACCGCCACAAGTCGCCATGTGTGTACGTTTAATGCAGGTGTCAGACTGCTCCAGGTTCTCGGAGCGTACAATATCCATGTGTTTCTCGATATACGGGGCGACCAAGGTAGAACTTTGTAGAACTATGTAGTGTTAGTGTACCCCAAGAATGCTCGTCCCTACATATTATTGATTTCGGTCCTAGCGTGCCTTTTCCACTTAGTATCCCCTCATGCCGCGATTGAGGAACACCAATCGACTTAAGGTCACAAATAAAGTCAACACAAAACTCAATGACGTCCTCTGTTTCATGGCCCTTGGAGATGCTTCCTTCTGGCCTAGCACAGTTATGAACATATTTCTTTAAAACTTGCATGAACCTCTCAAAGGGGAACATATTGTGTAGAAATACAGGACCCAGAATGGCAATCTCGTCACTAAGTGAACTAGGACGTGCGTCATAATATTGAAGAAGGATGGTGGGAACACCAACTCGAAACTGACAAGACATTGGACCAATTCATTCTGTAACTTTGGTAGGATTTCCGGATCGATTACCTTCTGAGAAATTGCATTGCATCCATCTGGATCTTAACTAAGGTAACAATTGATCCAACAACATAATGATACCAAGCCTCTTTATCAATGACATATTTTCTAATCTTTCTAATCTTCAAGCGCATTGCATCCATCTGGATCTTGTGCAGATTGACGACATTGGCAACATGCAACTCCAATTTCATCTTCTCTTCTTCAATTCTTTCCAATTTTTCTTTCAAATAATTGTTTTCCTTTTCAACTAAATTTAACCTCTCGACAAGCTGGTCGGTTGGAATTTCCGGTTCACATACCTCCTAGATAAAAACATCTATGTCATGTTGGTCGGCATAATTGTGATAAACACTAAATGAAACAAATAGTTATAAAAGACAATATACCACATCTGAATCATAGACCGGATGAGAGCCGACGGGGGCGGATACCAAAACCATGGCAATAAATCATAGCAAACAATAATACAAGTAATAAAATTATACAAATAGCTATCTAAATCATACAGGTAAGAATATTTTCTTTTAAAAGAATGTAAGCACATGAGGCTCACCACAGTGGCGCCGGCGACGAGATCGGCGCGGGCGATCAACGGCGGTGAGGACGGGGTTGGAGGAAGAATATAGGAGAAAGCTTAAGTGTGGCTCGGGCACCTCATATCATGTTTGTTTTGTGTGAACTCAAGTAGCATCATGCTCTTAGGCATTTCATTGAACACCTCAGGTGCATAGGAAGGGAGAGCAAAGTAGCACACACCTCCCACCTCCTATGAGCCAAAAACAGAGGAGAGGGTGGGCAGGGGCGAGGATATACATAGGAAATTTTTTAGTCCCGGTTGGTGACACCAACTGGGGCTGAAGACAGACCTTTAGTCCCGGTTGGAGACACCAAACGGGACGAAAGGGCCTCGCTCCTGGCGCAACCCCTTTAGTCCCGGTTGGGGACACCAACCGGGACTAAAGGTCCTATCGTGGTTTTATGATGGTAGATGTCCTAGTGAAAAGACTTAGGGGTGAAGCCATCGCTACGACGGTTAACTCAAAGGGGTTGGTCAGGACGAAAGACACGGGTTTACCCAGGTTCGGCCCCTCTCGAAGGAGGTAAAAGCCTAAGTCCTGCTTTGAGTTGTATTGATTGAGTATCGATTACAAGGGAGCATATTCGCTTGACCTATCTCTCGATCAATGGTTTCGTCCCTTAAGCCGCCCAGGGAACTCACCTTTATATGTACAGGTCGAGGCCCTGGGCTTACAAGAATCCGAGCTGGGTTACATCTAGTAACCTTCCTTATTCCTAAATCGCCTTGCCTACTCTGGCAAGCCATCTCCCGGTGGCTTACGCCTCCGGGTCTTACACCGCCTTCCGGCTCTGGGCCTCCGCCCGGCCCACCTAGTAAGTTACCTCTAGGATTGTCTTGCTCTTTCGGCCTATTTAAGGCCTTACTGCTAAGCCGACAACTTCCTAACCCGGCCCCTCCTGTGCGGGTCATACGATCGGGTTATATCCCCAACATTAGGCCCTAGATTGATTTGATCCTGTTCATGTCAATCTTAAAGTCTTCTGGTTGGCGAGTCTTGTGTTCTTCATAATCATCTAACCTGAAATAAATCTTCATGACCCGCCATGTAAAATGTATGACGTCATCTCTGCTAAATCCAGAAAATATTAATGACATCACAACGGATCTTCGCATTCACCGGTCAACCCGAAAATCGAGGCATTTTCCTAGTCAATCTGGTGGAACTATGCCCTAGAGGCAATAATAAATTAGTTATTATCATATTTCCTTGTTCATGATAATCGTTTATTATCCATGCTATAATTGTATTGATTGGAAACTCAAATACATGTGTGGGTACATAGACAACACTGTGTCCCTAGTATGCCTCTAATAAGACTAGCTCGTTAATCAAAGATGGTTAAGGTTTCCTAGCCATAGACATGAGATGTCATTTGATAATGTGATCACATCATTAGGAGAATGATGTGATGGACAAGACCCAAACAGTGAACGTAGGCATACGATCATGTCAGTTTAATGCTATTGTTTTCTGCGTGTGAAGTATCTGTTCCTATGACCATGAGATCATGCAACTCACTGACACCGGAGTAATACCTTGTGTGTATCAAACGTCACAACGTAACTGGGTGACTATAAAGATGCTCTACAGGTATCTCCGAAGGTGTCTGTTGAGTTGGCATGGATCAAGACTGTTATTTGTTACTCCGTGTGACGAAGAGGTATCTCAGGGCCCACTCGGTAATACAATATCATAATGAGCCTTGCAAGCAAAGTGACTAAAGTGTTAGCCACGGGATCTTGTTTTACGGAATGAGTTAAGAGACTTGCCGGTAATGAGATTGTACTAGCTATAGATATATCGACGATCGAATCTCGGGCAAGTAACATACCGAAGAACAAAGGGAACATTGTACGGGATTAATTGAATACTTGACATAGAGGTTCAAGCGATAAAGATCTTCGTAGAATATGTAGGAACCAATATGGGCATCCAGGTCCCACTATTGGTTATTGACCGTAGAGGTGTCTCGGTCATGTCTACATAGTTCTCGAACCCGCAGGGTCTGCACACTTAACGCTCGATGACGTTTCAGTAGTATTGAGTTATGTATGGTGGTGACCGAAGATTGTTTGGAGTCCCGGATGAGATCCCGGACGTCACGAGGAACTCCAGAATGGTCCGGAGGTAAAGATTGATATATAGGAAGTCCTGTTTTGGCCACCGGAAAAGTTTCGGGTATTTCCCATAGTGTACCGGGAGTGCCGGGAGGGTTCCGGGGGACCATCGGGAGGGGCCTCTCGCCCCAAAGGGCCTCATGGGCTGTGGGAGGAGGTAAACCAGTCCCTAGTGGGCTGGCCGAAGCCCCACTAAAGCCCATGCTACTAGGGGTGGAAAAACCCAAGAGGTGGAAAAGGTTTCCAAGTGGGGAGGAATCCTACTCCTAGTATGATTGGAGTAGGACTCCTCCACCTCTCCCACTTCGGCCGACTCCTAGGGACAGCCCTAGTGGCGCCGGCCTCCCTCCCCTTCCTCCTATATATACTGGAGGGGAGAGAGGGCAGCCACACCAAGAAACCCTAGCCACGGTGCAGCCCTCTCTCCCCGATAGATCAAATCCTCTAGTTCTCAGCAGCGCTTAGGCGAAGCCCTGCTAGAATAGTTCCACCACCACCGCCGCCGCCCCATCCCGCTGCCGGAGAACTCATCTACCTCTCCGCTCCCTCTTGCTAGATCAAGAAGGAGGAGATCGTCATCGAGCTGTATGTGTGCTGAACGTGGAGGTGCCGTCCGTTCGGCGCTAGATCGGAAGGACCGTGATTGGATCACGGGACGGTTCGTGATTGGATCGCGGGACGGATCGTGATCGGATCGCGGGACGGCTAGCGATTTGGATCACGAAGAAGTTCGACTACATCAACCGCGTTTCTTAACGCTTCCCGATTAGCGATCTACAAGGGTATATAGATCCACTCCCCCTATCGTAGGAAATTTTTTGTTTCCCATGCAACGTTCCCGAACAGTGGTATCAGAGCTAGGTCTATGTGAGATGAGATCACGAGTAGAACACAAAGGAGTTTGTGGGCGTTAATATTCAGATTGCTTCCTCCCTTGGTCTTTTCTTGATTCGGTGGTATTGTAGGATGAAGCGGCCCGGACCAACCTTACTCGTACGCTTACAAGAGACCAGTTCCATCAACTGACATGTAATTTCGTTGCTTAAAGATGGCTGGCGGGTGTCTGTCTCTCCTACTTTATTCGGATCGGATTTGACAAAGGCGGTCCTTGAGAAGGTTGAATAGCAATTTTTGTATCACCATTGTGGTTTTTGCGTAGGTAAGAATAGTTCTTACTAGATACCCGTAGCAGCCATGTAAAACATGCAACAACAATTAGAGGACGTCTAACTTGTTTTTGCAGGGTATGTTGTGATGTGATATGGCCAATTACATGATGAGATATATGTGATGTATGAGATGATCATGTATTGTCTAGAATATCATGACTTGCATGTCGATGAGTACGGCAACCGGCAGGAGCCATAGGGTTGTCTTTAATTACTTTCGCCGTTTTGCTTTACTTTATCGCTATGAGTTAGCAATAGTCGTAGAAGCAACACTTGGCGCAACAACACCATGGCGACACGTTGATGGAGATCAAGATGATGGAGATCATGGTGTCATGCCGGTGACGATAGAGATCATGCCGGTGCTTTGGAGATGGAGATCAAAAGCACAAGTTCATGGCCATATCATGTGACTTATGATTTGTATTTGATGTTAATCCTTTTATGCATCTTATTTTGCTTAGGACGATGGTAGCATTATAAGGTGATCCCTCACTAAAATTTCAAGATAAAATTGTGTTCTCCCCTAGTGTGCACCGTTGCGAAAGTTCATCATTTCGAGACACCACATGATGATCGGGTGTGATAGACTCTACGTTCGCATACAACGGGTGCAAACCAGTGTTGCACAAGCGGAACACTCGGGTTAAACTTGACGAGCCTAGCATGTACAGACATGGCCTCAGAACACAAGAGACCGAAAGGTCGAACATGAGTCATATAGTAGATATGATCAACATGAAGATGTTCACCATTGAAACCACCTCAACTCACGTGATGATCGGACTTGAGTTGGTGAATTTGGATCATGTGACACTCGAATGACCAGAGGGATGTCAATTTGAGTGGGAGTTTTTTAAGTAATATGATTAACTAAACTCATTATCAAGAACATAGTCAAAATGTCTTTGCAAATTATGTTGTAGATCACTAGCTCGCGTTGTAGCTCCCGTGAATTTTTATATGTTCATAGAGAAATAGATTTGAAAGATGATGGTAGCAATAATACATACAGGGTCTGTTGTCAGTGTCGAATCCGGCATATCTCGTAGTAGGGGTGCTAAGCTAGGCGTCTTGGAGCGATGGTAACACGGACACGGGATTTTACCCAGGTTCGGTCTCTCTCGAGGAGATAATACCCAACATCCTTCTTTTGATTGTATTGATATGGGAGATAGTACAGAATACATGTATCTACCACGAGATTATGAGATGTAATATAATGATCTATTGACTAGCCTGGCCTCGGTTTATATATGCACCATAGGCCTAGGGTTTAGAGGAGTCCTTGTCTTGTGCGCGAAGTCTTGTGGAATCCTCCTTGTATTCGGCATGGGCTGCCTGAAGTGGCCCATGAGTGAACCGCCATCATGGGGGTCCTCTCCCAACCAACTAGTCGGGAGACGACGTGGTGAGTACCCCCTACTCCAGGACACTGTCAGTAGCCACCTGAACCGGTCTTCAAGTTGAGGACGCCCCTCGGTTCTTCCGAATAATTTTCCGTCGTCGATCGTCGCTCTTGAAAACTGGTTCAACAAATCTTCCCATGTCCGATCTTGAGGACCGCCGAGCTGAATCCGAAGAGTTTACATGTCGGTCATCCGAGGAGCTCCTTTAAGCTTTCGGCCTTTATCAATGCCTTGTTATTTTTACGCCACAACTCGGGTTCGAAGTGTTTCCCGTGCGGCGGTGTCCTCACGCGTCCGAGCTCCGACGCCAGACTGCATCCGAGGAATCTTTTACAGCCGAGCACCAATGCCGGACTGCTTCCGAGCTCCAACGCCGGACTGTATCCGAAGAGTCTTTTTAGAGCCGAGCTCCAATGCTGTACTGCATCCGAGCTCTTGCGCCGGACTGTATCCGAGGGCCGGACTACATCCGAGGTGTCATAGATTACCTCGGTCTTGAAAAAATTGAAGGGGTTCAACCGAGCTTAATGCCGGAAATGCCCTCTATGGAGCCACCCACTTGCATCCAAGCTTTATGCCGGACTCGTTCCGAGGTGGTGCACCACCTTGGCCATGGGCTAATTTTTGTAAATTTAATTCCGATTTGTGCAATGTATTCTTTGCCGAGATATATAGCCAGTAGCCCTCAAGGTGTGTGTCCGTTGAATGTCCGGCATGCACCTGAAGGAAAACATAAAACCGCTGATCCCAGTAGCCCCTGAGACTCAGGTGGATTCACAAAATCGGCCTGAGGATCAACTCCTAGCTCTATAGCATACTTAGGAATAGAAACGCGGTGTAATATATTAGAGAAAATAGTGATCGGCAAGCGGGCCGTTGAGAGAGGGTCTTGAGAAGTTGCCATAATATATTAGCTTGATGCCGGATAGGTCCAGATGGTACCTATTGTTGTCCGAAGACACGTTTGCCCATAGCTCAGTCAAGCCGAACACTGAGCATTTTGAATTTTCTGCATTGATTGAATAGGCAATGAAGTAGCCCCCGAGCCACTGGTCGGGTGGCAACACCAGATCAGGGGATCGATGTGCCCCTTTAATATTTGCAAATGATAAGCGTGAAGCCCAGTAGCCCCCGAGACTTAATGTGGGCATGGGTGGCCGAATTAAGGATCGATATCCGGAGTAAATTGACTTTAATCACAATTTATGTGTAATGATTTTATGTATCCAAGTACTTTAGATCATTAATGCTCGGATCCGCATTATACAAAACTTTGTCGACCGACCATCGGCTTCAACCTCCTCGGCCAATGGCCGGGGAGTGTTTGTCCTACTTTATTAAGCCTTTATGAGGGCAAATATTTATGGCAAACAAGGCAATCCGGCCATATGGTTTTATAAACAAAGGTACGCGGAGAGATATGTTATATTACTATTTAACGTAAGAAACATCTTCCAAGGAAAATAGTCCCGCTATCGGTTCCTTTCTTTGGGTTATCATGCTGACCATGATCATGAAACCTCATCTCCGATCAATGTGGGAGGAAAATATTGAGGATTTAGTTGCGGGAAAGTTCCCGAACTCTGTGGTCCATAATGAACTAAAATTTTCACTTCCATCGTTGCCGACCAATTATATCCTTTAAGATGGCTAGCTTTTGGCTTCACCCAGTCTGAGGTACTAACCCGGATGACCCGGTAGTAACAATCACAGAGGTGCTCCCTTTACCGCCTAGCCGAACAATCGGGAACATAGGGGTAAGCACAGGAGCCAGGCAACCCAGCTTGGCCAAAATCTTAAGTCAAATTGATGCATATTTATGGCTTTATTACGATAATTATGGAAGGCAAATTCTCCATTGAGACTTTTTATAACGTGAAAGTGGCCCATCGTCGGCTTCCACCCCTTTGTAGATGCTACACAGGGTGTTTCCATACTAAAAATACAACCCTTAGCCGACGTCTCGGTGCCCGGAGGTGGTTGTGTTAGCGGAAACAAGGCAATCAGATGTTCGGGTTTTATAACTTTCACTTAGTCATAGGAGCATATGTTTGGGAGGCCAGCTGCTAGCCCCTGGTTAGTGTTCAGCGTCAGTCGAGGTCAAGCCGTTAACACTCCGGCCAATTTTATGAAAGGCCCGTTGTTTAGTGCGGTCATTGGATCACTGACCAGTTTATGCTCATTGTGACAGTTAGTTTTCGGCTTTCTCCACTGAGGTACTTGACCAGTTAAACCGGAAGTACAATCGCAGTGGTTCTCCCTTTGCACTCCTAGCCGAACAAAGCGGAACATAGGAGGCAAGCACAGGAGCCGGGCAACCCAACTATTGACCGAAGACACAATTCAAAACTAGTGCATATAAAGCAATATCCGAGAACGTTTTGCCGAGGACTACTGGGAGTGCCTTGGCTTTTGGTGGGTTCGGCTCTAGTCGCAGCCCCCCGTTGACACTGTCGATGCTTTAAAACTGTACTGCGAGAGTTATGCTTAGAAAAAAAAATTATGCAAAAAACTTTATGTTTAGATAAAAGAAAATTGTGCCAATCCAAAATTGGTCTAGAATTTAATTTGTGCTTCGGTTGTGCTTTAACATGATACATCCGATCTCCGGACTCCAAACGGGTTAGCCTTTGGCCTCAACCTCCATATCCCGAAGGCGGAGTGTTTCTCCGAGGCCTGTTTAGTGAACTAAACTCGAGCGGCTTTAGAAAGAAACCAGGCTGTCCGGCTATGGACCACACAGTAGTGTCGGAAAAAGGAGTAGTAGAAAAAGGCTTTGCAACGACCAAGAAGAGAACACATTTATTATACAACAGCTCATATAAATTTAAGAGCCCCCAAGTGACTTGGGTAAAAGAATTTTATGTATAATGATTGTATGTACCGAAGTACTTATATCATATATGTGTTCGCCCGAACTTTAAATGCGTCTTAACCGACCGTCGGCTTCTCCCTCTTCGGCCAAGGGCCGAAAAGTGTTATCTACTATGCCATCCGAGGATATCGGAGGTGTTTCGGATAACCAGGCAATCAGGCCATTAGTCTATAATAGACAAAGCACGCCCAGGGAACTTATGCTATATTACTATTTAACGTAAGAAGCATCTTCAAAGAAAATAGTTCTGCCAACGGTTCCTTTCTTTGGGTTCTCATGATTACCATGAGGGGTGTGCAATAGATTTATGTATGCTTGTCTTCCGTCGTGGCCGACCATAGTTGAAAACTATAAGAGCGCTAGCTTTCGGCTTCACCCGTCTGAGGTACGAGTTCGGATGACCCGATCTTAACAATCGCAGAGGTGCTCCCTTTACACCCTAGCCGAACAATCGAGAACGTAGGGGTAAGCACAGGAGCAAGGCAACCCTGCTTTGCGGAACACTTAAGTCAACATGATGCATATATTGGCGTAAAGACGAACAAGGAAGGGTGCCATACATTAATAATCATATGCAAGAGGAATGGCTTCATAAAGGAAGCCCCCAAGTAAACGGGGTATTTGAATTTGTTTGTAACAAACAAAGTTTTGACAAAGAAAGCTTTCCGCAAACAACTTTTTGTCAAAAAGGTATAATGCTTGGTCGAACGGAACAAAAAGAAAATTTTCAAAGAGAGCTGAGCACGAGAACGACTTAGCTGGTTAATGTGCTCGGTGCGGTCCGGGGTTCTGACGGGACGGAGACGTAGTCCTTGGCCTGGACGAGGTCCCATCCCCCAAGCCTGAGGTAATCGAGCGAGGAGCTCGGGTCGAGAAGTGGCAACGCAACACGGTTGCTGCGGTGAGGCAAAGCCCCCGGTCCGGCCGAGGACACATGGTAGTTCGGCAGTGTGACGGCGAAGCCCCCAGTTATCATGGGAAAAGGAAGTGTTCTTCATAATCTTTTTTATTTAACACAAATATAATGCTTGGTCGAACCGAACAAAAATTGAAAATTGAAAAAACTTGAGCATGGAAGCGACTTAACTCGTTAATCTGCTCGGCATTGATGACGCGGTCCGGACTTGAGGCAAAATGAAGGAGCCTAGTGATCTCTGAAAAATCCGGTAAGGTGCGTCGTCCTCGGCTTGGCCGAGGTCCCAGCCCCCAAGACGGCTACGAGGAAGTTGAGCGAGGAGCTTGGTTTGACGAAGTGATGACACATCATTGCCGACGTGGCAAGCGCAGCCCGCGGTCTAGCCAAGGGGACGCAACAGCTCAGCAAGGTGACGTCGGAGCCCCAAGAATACGTTGGTGAAGTGATGTGGAAGCCCCCGATCCAGCCGAGGTGAGGTCGGCACTGCGATGCTGACTTAATGAAGTGACGACGCGGGTATGCTGACACTGGGTAGCGCACCAAGGTGACGACACAATTCGGTCGACGGAGGCATGGCGACGACGTCGGCGTGCCGAGGTGACCGCATTACACAGTCGAAGTTAATTACCTGCGGACATAATATAGTGCAAGCAAAAAGTAATAACAAATAAAGATAAAAAAATAAATTCTTCTACTTAATTAGCTTAAGTGATGTAAAACAAATTAAAGAGATATGGCCCGAGCGCCGAGGTTGGCTCAGCAGAGTGGAGGCGCCGAGATGCCAGGACCCGGACATACGTTGAGGCGATGCCATAACTTCGTTGGCGCAGGCGGGACAACGACATCACCTTGCCGAGGTGGCGATGTGGCGTAGTCAAGGCCGATTATATAGGTCGGCTGGGCGACGACGTTGGTGCACCAAGGTGTCAGTGCGGCACGACCCAAATCATTTTCCTGCACACATAAAGTAGGGGAAGCAAAAATAATAATTGAAAATAATAGAATTTTTTTGCCTAATTAAGTCCACGCAAAGTGAATAAAAGGGATATAGGCCGGCGCCAAGGTCGATGGCAATGAAAGAAGGAGTGTTGGCGTGTTTTTCATAGGGCAGATCCAATTGTACGCCGCGTGAAGCCAACGCAACATGCGGTTTAGTGTTTCGATTAGATGCCGCCGCCTATCAATCTCCAGACCGTGGTAGTAGAACACTGGTGCCGCTTACGAGTGCTTGATTGATCTGTATCCAGACGTAGCCATAGGAGAAGAAAAGGAGTGCACCACAGTGCTATGTTGCTTCACGTGGGATATAGTCCAAAAAGGATAGCACGTTGCCTCAATCAAATTGATTGATGTGCCCCTACTAGTGTGCGGCTGACTGCTCCATAGGAAAGTGCATGAATAAAAGGATCATTAGCGAAAAGCATTGGGGATCCAGCTTAATTAAATAATAAAGAAAAGGAAAGATCCATCTTCCTGCAGCCGTTGTTCAGTCAATCCATGGCTCCTCGGCACGGGCGTCGCTTGATGGCTCTCCAGCTGCAGCGCATGGGACTTGCAGCAGAGGCCGGACCTGGCGTACTGCCAGCCGCCGGACACTTGTTACTATGATCATAATATAACTGCGAATAGGGTAGCTCCAGGCCACATCCGTAATTTTGGAAAAAAGATAGCTTATATGGTACGGATCTAACTAGAAAAATATCACCTGATTTGGCATCGATTGAAGATCCATTGCCCCGCGACGATCGCCCAATAGGCTCTCAATGAAAGCACCAATGTTGGTGTCGAATCCGGCATATCTCGTAGTAGGGGTCCTAAGCTAGGCGTCTTGGAGCGATGGTAACACGGACACAGGATTTTACCCAGGTTTGGGCTCTCTCAAGGAGATAATACCCTACATCCTGCTTTTGATAGTATTGATATGGGGAATAGTATAGAATACATGTATCTACCACGAGATTATGAGATGTAATATAATGATCTATTGACTAGCCTGGCCTCGGTTTATATATACATCGTAGGCCTAGGGTTTAGAGGAGTCCTTGTCTTGTGCGCCAAGTCTTGTGGAATACTCGTTGTATTCGGCATGGCCTGCCGAAGTGGCCCATGAGTGAACCGCCATCATGGGGGTCCTCTCCCGACCCACTGGTCGGGAGATGACGTGGTGAGTACCCCCTAGTCCAGCACACCGTCATCCGTGATCTGAGGATTGTCCTCATTGCTGCACAGAAGGCTTATGTCCTTAATGCACCGCTCGTTCCGCCACCCCCACAAGCGTCGTGTGTAGATGTTGTGAACATCTGACAGGAACGTTCTGATGACTACTTGATAGTTCAGTGCGTCATGCATTACGGCTTAGAATTGAGGCTCCAAAACGTTTTGAACGTCATGGAACATATGAGATGTTCTAAGAGCTGAAATTGGGATCTTAGGCTCGTGCCCGTGTTGAGAGGTATGAGACTTCCAAGAAGATTCTTTGCCTGCAAGATGAAGGAGAATAGCTCAATCGGTGAGCATGTGGTCAGATTGTCGGGGTGCTACAATCGCTTGAATCGAGTGGGAGTTGATCTTCCAGATAAGGTAGTGATTGATATAGTTCTCCAAGTCACTGTCACTAAGCTACTAGAGCTTCGTGATGAACTATAAAATGCCAGGGATGGAAATAATGATCCCTGAGCTATTCGTGATGTTTGACACCGCGAAGGTAGAAATCAAGAAGGAGCATCAAGTGTTGATGTTTAGTAAAACCACTAGTTTCGAGAAGGGCAAGGGCAAGGACGGAAATTTCATGGATGGCAAGTCAGTTGTTGCTCCGGTGAAGAAAGCCAAGTTTGAACCCAAACCCGAGAATAAGTTCTTCTATTATGAGGAGAACGGTCGCTGAAGCGGAACAACCCTAGATACTTGGTAGATAAGAAGGCTGGCAACGTCGACAGAAGTATATTTGATATACGTGTTATTGATGTGTACATTACTAGTACTCCTAGTAGCACCTTGGTATTGGATACCGGTTCGGTTGCTAAATGTTAGTAACTCGAAATAAAAGCTACGGAATAAACGGAGGCTAGCTAAGGGTGAGGTGACGATGAGTGTTGGAAGTGTTTCCATGGTTGATGTGATCACCATCGCACGCTCTCTCTACCTTCGGGATTAGTGACGAACCTAAATAAATGTTATATGGTGTTTGCGTTGAGCATGAATGTGATTAGATCATGTTTATTGCAATACGGTTATTCATTTAAGTTAGAGAATAATGGTTATTCTGTTTACATGAATAATACCTTCAATGGTCATGCACCCAATGAGAATGGTTTATTGAATCTGGATTGTAGTGATACACATGTTCATAATATTAATGCCCAAAGATACAAAGTTAATAATGATAGTACCACATACTTGTGGCACTTCCACTAAATGTCATATTGGTGTAAAACGCATGAAGAAACTCCATGCTGGTGGATCTTTGGAGTCATCCGATTTCGAATCGGTTGAGACATGCGGACCATGCCTCATGGGCAAGATGACTAAGACCCCATTTTCTGGTATGATGGAGTGATACGTCTCCAACGTATCTATAATTTTTGATTGTTCCAAGCTATTATATTATCTGTTTTGGATGTTTTATATGCATTAATATGCTATTTTATATTATTTTTGGGACTAACCTATTAATCTAGAGCCTAGTGCCAGTTTTTGTTTTTTCCTTGTTTTTGAGTATGGCAGATAAGGAATATTAAACGGAGTCCAAACGGAATAAAATCTTCAGAATGATTTTTCTTGGACCAGAAGAAACCTACCAGACTTGGAGATGAAGGCAGGAGACCTGCCGGGAGGCGACAATCCACCAGGGCGCGCCCTAGGGGGGGGGGCTGGCTTGTGGCCCCCCAGCAGGCCTCCTAACCCTATTATTTGGCCTATAAATTCCCAAATATTCCCCCAATACCAAAAAGAGCCACGCAAATACTTTTCCGCCGCCGGAAGCCTCTGTTCCCGTGAGATCCACTCTTGGAGCCTTTTCCGGTAATCTGTCGGAGGGGGATTCGATGACGGAGGGCATCTACATCAACTCCATTGCCCCTCCGATGATGCGTGAGTAGTTTACCATAGACCTTCGGGTCCATAGCTAGTAGCTAGATGGCTTCTTCTCTCTCTTTGTTCTTCAATACCATGTTCTTCATGATCTTCATGGTGATCTATCCGATGTAATACTCTTTTGCGGTATGTTTGTCGAGATCCGTTGAATTGTGGGTTTATGATCAGCTTATCTATGAATATTATATGAATCTTCTCTGAATTCTTATATGCATGATTTCATATCTTTGCAAGTCTCTTCGAGTTATTGGTTTGGTTTCGCCAACTAGATTGGTAATTCTTGCAATGGGAGAAGTGCTTAGTTTTGGGTTCAATCTTGCGGTGTCCTCACCCAGTGACAAAGTAGGGGTAGCGAGGCACGTATTTGTATTGTTGCCATCGAGGATAAAAAGATGGGGTTTTCGTCATATTGCTTGAGTTTATCCCTCTACATCATGTCATCTTACCTAATGCGTTACTCTATTCTTCATGAACTTAATACTCTAGATGCAGGCAGGAGTCGGTCGATGTGTGGAGTAATAGTAGTAGATGCAGAATCGTTTCGGTCTACTTGACACGGACGTGATGCCTATATGCATAATCATTAACTTGGATATCGTCATAACTATGCGCTTTTCTATCAATTGCTCGACAGTAATTTGTTTACCCACCGTATTATTTTCCTTCATGAGAGAAGCCTCTAGTGAAACCTATGACCCCCGGGTCTATTTTCCATATTATATTTTCAGATCTATAAACCAAAAAACCAAAAATACTTTGCTGCATTCTTTTTACTTTTGTTTTACTTTTCGTTTTAGCAATCTTTTATATCTATCTCTATCATATCTCATCTTTGCAAAAAATCGTGAAGGGATTGACAACCCCTTTTAGCGTTGGGTGCAAGAGTTTGATTGTTTGTGTAGGTGCGAAGATTGGGGACTTGCTTGTATCTCCTACTGGATTGATACCTTGGTTCTCAACAACTGAGGGAAATACTTATCTACTTTGCTGCATCACCCTTTCCTCTTCAAGGGAAAACCAACGCAAGCTCAAGAAGTAGCAAGAAGGATTTCTGGCGCCGTTGCCAGGGAGATCTACATCAAGCCTACCAAGTACCCATCACAAACTCATCTCCTGCATTTACATTATTTTCCATTTGCCTCTCATTTTCCTCTCCCCCACTTCTAAAACGATTTTCAGAAAAAACCAAAAAGATTTACCTTTTTATTCGCCCTTCTTCCGTTCATCTTTTCGTTTGCTTTTTGATTGCTTGTGTGCTAGATTGCTTGCTTTGTCACGATGACTCAAGAGAATACCAAGTTGTGTGACTTCTCCAATACTAATAATAATGATTTTATTAGTACTCCGATTTCTCCCGCCACTAGTGCGGAATCTTATGAAATTAATGCCGCTTTGCTTAATCTTGTTATGAAAGAACAATTTTCCGGCCTTCCTAGTGAAGATGCCGCATCCCATCTAAATACTTTCGTTGAGTTGTGTGATATGCAAAAGAAGAAAGCTGTGGATAATGATATTGTTAAATTGAATCTATTTCCGTTCTCACTACGAGATCGTGCTAAAACTTGGTTTTCATCTTTGCCTAAAAATAGTATTGATTCATGGAATAAGTGTAAAGATGATTTTATTTCCAAGTACTTCCGCCCGCTAAGATCATCTCCCTTAGGAACGATATAATGAATTTTAAGCAACTTGATCATGAGCATGTTGCACAATCTTGGGAGAGGATGAAACTAATGATTAGAAATTGCCCGGCGCATGGTTTGAGTTTATGGATGATTATACACATTTTTTATGCGGGGTTGAATTTTGCTTCTAGAAATCTTTTAGATTCTGCCGCGGGTGGTACTTTTTTGGAAATCACATTAGGAGAAGCTACTAAACTCCTAGATAATATTATGGCAAATTACTCTCAATGGCATAGCGAAAGATCTCCTACTAGTAAAAAGGTGCATGCTATTGAAGAAATAAATACTTTGAGTGAGAAGATGGATGAATTAATGAAATTGTTTGCTAGTAAGAGTGCTCCTATTGATCCTAACGATATGCCTTTGTCTTCTTTGATTGGAAATAATAATGAATCTATGGATGTGAATTTTGTTGGTAGGAACAATTTTGGTAATAACGCGTATAGAGGCAATTTCAATCCTATGCCATTTCCTAGTAATTCCTCTAATAATTATGGTAATTCCTACAACAATTCTTATGGAAATTATAATAAGATGCCCTCTGATCTTGAGAATAATATTAAAGAATTTATTAGTTCGCAAAAGGGTTTCAATGCTATGATTGAAGAAAAATTGCTCAAGATTGATGATTTGGCTAGGAACGTTGATAGAATTTCTCTTGAGATTGATTCTTTGAAAATTAGATCTACTCCACCCAAGCATGATATTAATGAGTCTTTAAAAGCTATGAGAATTTCTATTGATGAATGTAAGGAAAGAACCGCTACAATGCGTGCTAAGCGTGAATGGCTTGAAAAAGTGTGTTCTCGTGACAATATTGATGAAGATCTTAAAGTGATTGATGTGACTCCTATTGAATATTTGTTTTCTAATATAAATCTTGATAAATATGGGACTAGAGATAAGTCAACTTTAGTTAAAAGGCATCCTAATGATTCGGAGTCTATAGATCTTAATGCTAAGATTGATAAAAGTGGGATTGAAGAGGTCAAAATTTTAAATAGCAATGAACCCACTCTTTTGGATTTCAAGGACTTTAATTATGATAGTTGTTCTTTGATTGAATGTATTTCCTTGTTGCAATCCATGTTGAATTCTCCGCATGCTTATAATCAAAATAAAGCTTTTACTAAACATATCATGGATGCTATGATGAAATCTTTTGAAGAAAAACTTGAGTTTGAAGTTTCTATACCTAGAAAGCTTTATGATGAGTGGGAACCTACTATTAAGATTAAAATTAAAGATTATGAGTGCCATGCTTTGTGTGATTTGGGTGCTATCATTTCCACGATTCCAAAAACTTTATGTGATGCGCTAAGTTTCCATGAATTTGATGATTGCTCTTTAAATTTGCATCTAGCGGATTCCACCAGTAAGAAACCTATGGGAAGGATTAATGATGTTCTTATTGTTGCAAATAGGAATTATGTGCCCGTAGATTTCATTGTTCTTGATAGAGATTGCAATCCTACATGTCCTATTATTCTTGGTAGAGCTTTCCTTAGAACGACCGGTGCAATTATTGATATGAAGGAAGGAAATATTAGATTCCAATTTCCATTAAGGAAAGGCATGGAACACTTTCCTAGAAAAAAAATTACCTTTTGAATCTATTATGAGAGCTACTTATGGATTGCATACCAAAGATGACAATACCTAGATCTATTGCGTTATGCCTAGCTAGGGGCGTTAAACAATAGCGCTTGTTGGGAGGCAACCCAATTTTATTTTTATGCTTTTGTTTTTGCTTCTGTTTTTGAGTGTTTTACACATTATTACCTCTGTAGTAATTGTGTTTTCTTGTTTTAATTAGTGTTTGAGCCAAGTAAGACCTTTGGGATAGTCTACGGTGATTGTGATTTGATTTTGCTGAAAAACAGAAACTTTTGCTCTCAGTCCAGAAATTTTGTAAATTCACTGGAACGTTATTTTCATCTGAAATTTTTACACAAGATTGATATACAAATTTCTCTGATTTTCCTAAGTTTTCAGAATATTTGGAGTTACATAAGTATTCGAAGTCTATAGATTGCTACAGACTGTTCTGTTTTAGACAGATTCTGTTTTCTTTGTGTTGTTTGCTTATTTTGATGTATCTATGGGTTGTATCGGGGGGTATGAACCATGGAAAAGTTGGAGTACAGTAGATATTACACCAATATAAATAAAGAATGAGTTCACAACAGTACCTAAAGTGGTGATTTATTTTTCTTATACTAATGGATCTCATGAGTTTTCTGTTTAGTTTTGTGTTGTGAAGTTTTCAAGTTTTGGGTAAAGATTTGATGGACTATGGAATAAGGAGTGGCAAGGGCCTAAGCTTGGGGATGCCCAAGGCACCCCAAGCCATATTCAAGGATACCAAAGAGCCTAATCTTGGGGTTGCCCCGGAAGGCATCCCCTCTTTCGTCTTCAATCCATCGGTAAATTTACTTGAGGCTATATTTTTATTCACCACATGATATGTGTTTTGCTTGGAGCGTCTTGTATGATATGAGTCTTTGCTTTTTAGTTTGCCACAATCGTCTTTTCTGCACACATATTTTGATGGGTACATGCATTAATCGTGAATTTGTTAGAATACTCTATGTGCATCACTTATATCTTTTGAGCTAGGCAATGTTGCTCTAGTGCTTCACTTATATCTTTTTAGAGCACGGTGGTGTTTTATTTTATAGAAATAATTGAACTCTCGTACCTCACTTATATTATTTTGAGAGTATTTAAACAGCATGGTAATTGCTTTAGGTTATGAATTTAGTCCTAAAATAACGGGCATCCAAGAGGGATATAATAAAAACTTTCTTATAAAGTGCATTGAATACTATGAGAAGTTTGATTCCTTGCATATAGTTTGAGATATAAAGATGGTGATATGAGATTCATGCTAGTGATTAATTGTGAATTGGTAGAAATAATTGTGTGAAAGTTTGTGATTCCCGTAGCATGCACGTATGGTGAACCGTTATGTAACGAAGTCGGAGGATGATTTGTTTAATGATTGACATCCTTTGTGTGAGGGTCGGGAGCACGCGATGGTTAACTCCTACCAACCTCTCCCCTAGGAGCATGCGTCTAATACTTTGCTTTGATAACTGATAGACTTTTGCAATAATTATGTGAGTTCTTTATGACTAATGTTGAGTCCATGGATTATACGCACTCTCACCCTTCCACCATTGCTGGCCTCTCTAGTACCGCGCAACTTCCGCCGGTGCATTAAACCCGCCTTCCTCAAAACAGCCACCATATACTTTCCTCAAAACAGCCACCATACCTACCTATTATGGCATTTCCATAACCATTCTGAGATATATTTCCATGCAACTTCCACCGTCCCGTTTTTCATGACACGCACCATCATTTTCATATTGCTTTGCATGATCGTAAGATAGCTAGCATGATGTTTTCATGGCTTGTCCATTTTTTGATGTCATTTGTTAGGCTAGATCGTTGCACATCCCGGTTCATCACCGGAAGCATTCATATAGAGTCATATTTTGTTCTAGGTATCGAGTTGTAATTCTTGAGTTGTAAGTAAATAAAAGTTTGATGATCTTCATTATTAGAGCATTGTCCCGTGAGAGAAAAGGATGATGGAAGCTATGAGTCCCTCACAAGTTGGGATGAGTCTCCGGACTTTACAAATAATAAAAGAGGCCAATGAAGCCCAAATAAAGAAAAGAGGCCAAAGATGCCCACCAAAATAAAAAAAATGAGAGAAAGAGAGAAGGGACAATACTACTATCTTTTTTTCCACACTTGTGCTTCAAAGTAGCACCATGATCTTCGTGATAGAGAGTCTCCTATTTTGTCACTTTCATATAACTAGTGGAATTTTTCATCATTATGCACAACCACTTAGTTTCTTTTTGAGCTTTCATACACTTATAGCTCTAGTGCATTCGTTGCATGGCAATCCCTACTCACTCACATTGATATCTATTGATGGGCATCTCCATAGCCCGTTGATACACCTAGTTGATGTGAGACTATCTTCTCCTTTTTCCTCACAACCTCAACCATATTCTATTCCACCTATAGTGCTATATCCATGGCTCACGCTCATGTATTGCGTGAGAGTTGAAAAGGTTTGAGAACATAAAAGGTGTGAAACAATTGCTTGACTTGTTATCGGGGTTGTGCATGATTTAGATACTTTGTGTGGGGAAGATGGAGCATAGCCAGACCATATGATTTTGTAGGGATAACTTTCTGAGGCCATGTTATTTCGAAAGGACACAATTGCCTTGTTAGTATGCTTGAAGTATTATTGTTTTTATGTCAATATTAAACTTTTGTTTTGAATTTTGCGGATCTGAATATTCATGCCACAATAAAGAATATTACATGGATAAATATGTTAGGTAGCATTCCACATCAAAAATTCTGTTTTTATCATTTACCTACTCGAGGACGAGCAGGAATTAAGCTTGGGGATGCTTGATACGTCTCCAACGTATCTATAATTTTTGATTGTTCCATGCTATTATATTATCTGTTTTGGTTGTTTAATATGCATTAATATGCTATTTTATATTATTTTTGGGACTAACCTATTAATCTAGAGCCTAGTGCCAGTTTTTGTTTTTTCCTTGTTTTTGAGTATTGCAAATAAGGAATATTAAATGGAGTCCAAACAGAATAAAATCTTCAGGATGATTTTTCTTGGACCAGAAGAAACCTACCAAACTTGGAGATGAAGGCAGGAGACCTGCCGGGAGGCGACAAGCCACCAGGGCGCGCCCTAGGGGGGGGGGCGCCCCCTGGCTTGTGCCCCCCCCAGTAGGCCTCCTAACCCTATTCTTCGGCCTATAAATTCCCAAATATTCCCCCAATACAAAAAAGAGCCACGCAAATACTTTTCCGCCACCGGAAGCCTCTGTTCCCGTGAGATCCAATCTTGGAGCCTTTTCCGGTAATCTGTCGGAGGGGGATTCGATCACGGAGGGCATCTACATCTACTCCATTGCCCCTCCGATGATGCGTGAGTAGTTTACCATAGACCTTCGGGGCCATAGCTAGTAGCTAGATGGCTTCTTCTCTCTCTTTGTTCTTCAATACCATGTTCTTCATGATCTTCATGGAGATCTATCCGATGTAATACTCTTTTGCGGTGTGTTTGTCGAGATCCGATGAATTGTGGGTTTATGATCAGCTTATCTATGAATATTATTTGAATCCTCTCTAAATTATTATATGCATGATTTCATATCTTTGCAAGTCTCTTCGAGTTATTGGTTTGGTTTGGCCAACTAGATTGGTAATTCTTGCAATGGGAGAAGTGCTTAGTTTTGGGTTCAATCTTGCGGTGTCCTCACCCAGTGACAAAGTAGGGGTAGCGAGGCACGTATTTGTATTGTTGCCATCGAGGATAAAAAGATGGGGTTTTCGTCATATTGCTTGAGTTTATCCCTCTACATCATGTCATCTTACCTAATGCGTTACTCTGTTCTTCATGAACTTAATACTCTAGATGCAGGCAGGAGTCGGTCGATGTGTGGAGTAATAGTAGTAGATGCAGAATCGTTTCGGTCTACTTGACACGGACGTGATGCCTATATGCATAATCATTAACTTGGATATCGTCATAACTATGCGCTTTTCTATCAATTGCACGACAGTAATTTGTTTACCCACCGTATTATTATCCTTCATGAGAGAAGCCTCTAGTGAAACCTATGGCCCCCGGGTCTATTTTCCATATTATATTTTCAGATCTATAAACCAAAAAAACCAAAAATACTTTGCTGCATTCTTTTTACTTTTGTTTTACTTTTCGTTTTAGCAATCTTTTATATCTATCTCTATCAGATCTCATCCTTGCAAATAACCGTGAAGGGATTGACAACCCCTTTTAGCGTTGGGTGCAAGAGTTTGATTGTTTGTGTAGGTGCGAAGATTGGTGACTTGCTTGTATCTCCTACTGGATTGATACCTTGGTTCTCAACAACTGAGGGAAATACTTATCTACTTTGCTGCATCACCCTTTCCTGTCCAGGGGAAAACCAACGCAAGCTCAAGAAGTAGCATGGAGTAGGCAAGTAACTTATTGGAAATAATACATGTTGATGTATTCGGTCCAATGAGTGTTCTAGCGTGCGGTGGATATCATTATTTTCCTACCTTCACTGATGATTTGAGTAGATATGGGGATATTTACTTAATGAAACACAAGTCTGAAACGTTTGAAAAGTTCAAACAAAATCAGAGTGAAGTTTATGATCATCATGACAAGAAGATAAAATGTCTACGATATGATCGTGTAGGTAAATATCTGAGTTACGAGTTTGGTATACAACTTAAGACAATGTGGAAGTTGTTTCACAACTCACGCCACCTGGAACACCATAGTGTGATGGTGTGTCCGAACGTCGTAGTCATGCTCTATTGGATATGGTGCGAACTATGATGTCCCTTATCAATTTGCCACTATCGTTTTGGGGTTATGCATTAGAGACAACTACATTCACTTTAAAAGGGGCACCATCTAAGTCCGTTGAGATTACACCGTATGAATTTTGGTTTGGCAGAAACCTAAGCTGTCATTTCTCAGAGTTTGGGAATTCGACGCTTATGTCTGATAAGCTCAAACCCAAACCGGAAAAGTGTATCTTCATAAGATACCCTGAGGAAACAGTCGGGTATACCTTCTATCTCGGATCCAAGGGCAAAGTGTTTGTTCCTTAAAACGGGTCCTTTCTCGAGAAATTTTTTCTCTCGAAAGAATTGAGTGGGAGGAAAGTTTAACTTGATGTGGTTGTTGAACCGTCACTTCAGTTGGATAGTAGCACGACATAGAAAGATGTTTCTGTGGCGCCTACACCGAATGAAGAGGCAGTTAATGATCATGATCATGACACTTAAGATCAAGTTAATACCGAACCTCGTAGGCCGACAAGAACTCGTACCGCCTCTGAGTGGTACATCAATCCTGTCTTGGAGGGCATGTTGTTAGACAACAGTGAACCTACAAGCTATGGAGAAGCGATGGTGGGCCCGGATTCCAACAAATGGCTAGGAGCCATGAAATCCGAGAAAGGATCCATGTATGAAAACCAAGTATGGACTTTGGTAGACTTGCCCGTTGAACGGCAGGCCATTGAGTACAAATGGACCTTTAAGAACAAGACATACGCTGATGGTAAATGTCACCATTTATAAAGCTCGACTTGTCGCAAAGAAGTTTTCGACAAGTTCAAGAAGTTGAGTACGATGAGACTTTCTCACCCGTAGCTATGCTAAAAGTCTGTTGGAATTATGTTAGCAGTTGCTGCATTTTTCAAGTATGAAATCTGGTAGATGGATGTCAAAACATCGTTTCCTTAACGGTTTCTTTGAGGAAAGGTTGTATGTGATACAACCAGAAGGTTTTGTCAGTCCTAAGGATGCTAAAATGTATGCAAGCTTTAGCAATCCTTTTATAGACTGGAGCAAGCATCTCGGAGTTGGAATATACGCTTTGATCAGGTGATCAAAGTTTTTGGGTCTATACAAAGTTTATGAGAAACTTGTATTTACAATAAAGTGAGTGGGAGCACTATAGAATTTCTGATAAGTATATGTGGATGACATATTGTTGATCGGAAATGATCGGATAAGAGATAGATCAAGACGTCTGATAAGACTTTCAATGAGTACAAACCTTGACAAGATTTTGAAAGAGTTCAAAATGGATGAGTCAAAGAAAGAGTTCTTGCCTGGTTTGTAAGGTGTGGACTTGAGTGAGACTCAAAGCTCGACCACAACAGAAGAAAGAGAAAGGACGAAGGTCGTCCCCTATACCTTAGCCATAGGCTCTATATAGTATGCCATGCTGTGTACCGCACCTGTGTGTGCCTTGCCATGAGTCTGTCAAGAGGTACAAGAGAGATCCACGAGTGGATCACTGGACAGCGGTCAAAGTTATCCTTAGTAACTAGAGGACTAAGGAAATATTTCTCGATTATGGAGGTGATAAAGAGTTCGTCGTAAAGGGTTACGTCGATGCAAGTGGGAGACTGTTGGAAATATGCCCTAGAGGCAATAATAAATTAGTTATTATCATATTTCCTTGTTCATGATAATCGTTTCTTATCCATGCTATAATTGTATTGATTGGAAACTCAAATACATGTGTGGGTACATAGACAACATTGTGTCCCTAGTATGCCTCTAATAAGACTAGCTCGTTGATCAAAGATGGTTAAGGTTTCCTAGCCATAGACATGAGATGTCATTTGATAACGTGATCACATCATTAGGAGAATGATGTGATGGACAAAACCCAAACTGTGAACGAAGCATATGATCATGTCAGTTTATTGCTATTGTTTTCCGCATGTCAAGTATCTATTCCTATGACCATGAGATCATGCAACTCACTGACACAGGAGAAATACCTTGTGTGTATCAAACGTCACAACATAACTGGGTGACTATAAAGATGCTCTACAGGTATCTCCGAAGGTGTCTGTTGAGTTGGCATGGATCAAGACTGGGATTTGTTACTCCGTGTGACTGAGAGGTATCTTAGGGCCCACTCGGTATTACAATATCATAATGAGCCTTGCAAGCAAAGTGACTAAAGTGTTAGCCACGAGATCTTTTATTATGGAACGAGTAAAGGGACTTGATGGTAACGAGATTGAAATAGGTATAGAGATATCGACGATCCAATCTCGGGCAAGTAACATACCGAAGAACAAAGGGAACAGCGTACGGGATTAACTGAATCCTTGACATAGAGGTTCAACCGATAAAGATCTTCGTAGAATATCTAGGAACAAATATGGGCATCCAGGTCCCGCTATTGGTTATTGACCATAGAGGTGTCTCGGTCTTGTCTACATAGTTCTCGAACCCGCAGGGTCTGGACACTTAACATTCGGTGACGTTTCGGTAGTATTGAGTTATGTATGGTGGTGACTGAAGGTTGTTCGGAGTCCCGGATGAGATCCTGGACGTCACGAGGAGCTCCGGAATGGTCCGGAGGTAAAGATTGATATATAGGAAGTCCTGTTTTGTCCACCGGAAAAGTTTCGGGTATTTCCGATAGTGTACCGGGAGTGCCAGGAGGGTTCCGGGGGACCATCGGGAGGGGCCTCTCGCCCCAAAGGGCCTCATGGACTGTGGGAGGAGGCAAACCAGTCCCCAGTGGGCTGTCCGAAGCCCCACTAAAGCCCATGCGACTAGGGGTGGAAAAACCCAAGAGGTGGAAAAGGTTTCCATGTGGGGAGGAATCGTACTCCTAGTAGGATTGGAGTAGGACTCCTCCACCTCTTCCACTTCGGCCGACTCCTAGGGGCAGTCCTAGGGGCGCCGGCCTCCCTCCCCTTCCTCCTATATATACTGGGTGGGAGAGAGAGCAGCCACACCAATAAACCCTAGCCACGGTGCAGCCCTCTCTCCCCTATAGATGAAATCCTCTAGTTTTCAGCAGCGCTTAGGTGAAGCCCTGCTGGAATAGTTCCACCACCACCGCCGTCGCGCCGTCGCGCTGCCGAAGAACTCATCTACCTCTGCGCTCCCTCTTGCTGGATCAAGAAGGCGGAGTTCGTCATCGAGCTGTGCGTGTGCTGAACGCGGAGGTGCCATCCGTTCGGCGCTAGATCGGAAGGACCGTGATTGGATCACGGGACGGTTCGTGATTGGATCGTGGGACGGATCGTGATCGGATCGTGGGACGGCTAGCGATTTGGATCGTGAAGACGTTCGACTATATCAACCGTGTTTCTTAACGCTTCCCACATAGCGATCTACAATGGTATGTAGATCCACTCCCCCTCTCGTAGATGCTCATCACCATGGATAGATCTTGCGTGTGCGTAGGAAATTTTTTGTTTCCCATGCAACGTTCCCCAAAACAATCATCATCATGTCCACTCGATTCCCGCGTTGGACTGTTGCTGTTCCATCTCTCCCTTATAAATAGGCATGGGGGGCCCATCCTTTTCCCCCGCTGCCACTCTCTCTTCTTCTTCCGCCAAATGCCCCGTGCGATCGAAGCTCCGCCGCACCGGTCGGACCGCGCCGCCTTCCTCAACCAGGCCGATGCATCAACCTGTTCTCGACCAGAACTCGCCGGCGCACGCCCACACACCCTCCATCTTCCAGGTTCCGATCTTCTTCTCTCTCAGATTCACATTAGTTCATCGGAGTTCTTCCGAGTCCGCCGTCGTTCGTCGGAATGCTTACCGTTGATTGGAAAGGAAAATGTCTTTTGGCTCCGAAACGCTAGCAAAATCGCGTGGTGCTCTGCCTAGTATGTATTTCATATTCGGAGTAGACCGATTCTTCACTGGAATGCACGTATCAACTGCCCGTTCTTCCACCGCTTTTTTAGGGTTAGCAAATACTTCCCCTTTATCTTTGTCCGTAGATCTGTAATTGCAGCTGTAGTTGGTGGAACTTGTTTGTCCACACTTAGCACCATTTTCAGTATTTACTGTCTAATTGACCCGCCATCCTGCTGCCGGCTCACCCTGGCAAAATGCAATTCGCTTGATACCTACGGCTGACGGCGTCTCATAATTTAACAATGACCCGCCAAATGGCGTTGTCGTCTTAGAGTCATAGCAGTTTTTGTCATGTAGTTTGCTTAACCCGCCGTATCTCTATGCCTTTCCAAAGCATTTAACTTGTTCTTTCATGGCTAAAGCCCCCGCTTCTTGCAATTGGGTAGGCTCCAGGGTTACTGAGGATATACTCAATGATTTTGTAGTCATGGGGGTTTTGCCGGCTCAAGAAGTCATCCATTGGCGGGTTCCTGGTTCCGAGATCACTCCCGCACCCAAGGAAGGGGAGGCGGTTATATTTACGGATCATCTTCTCCGTGGCTTCTCACCTCCCGAGTCAAAGTTTTTCTGGGACGCCTAGCACTTTTATAAACTCCATCCTCAAGACATTGGCCCCAACTCTGTCACCAACTTGTGCCAATTTCAAGTGTTCTGCGAGGCGTATCTGCAAGAAGAACCCACTGTTGATCTCTTCAGATACTTCTTTTATATTGTGACGCCCCCATTCTCGTCCGTACACTAATCAATCACGCAATGCGTACGGCCAAGATTAGGGACTCACTGATTAGTACCACAACACGACAAAAGACACAAATATAAAGTCATACAGCTTAATATTACAAGCCAGGGGCCTCGAGGGCTCGAATATAAAGCTCCGACAAGCACACGTCAGCGAAAGCAACAATACCTGAGTACAGACATAAGTTAGACAAGGGTGCCTTAAGAAGGCTAGCACAAACATAAGATAGCGGATCGAAAGAGGCGAGGCCTCCTGCCTGGGAACCTCCTAACTACTCCTGAGCGTCGGCAGTCTCCACGTAGTAGTAAGCTCCATCGGCGGTGTAGTAGCCGTCTCCAGCGAACTCCATCTCCGGGGCTCCAACCTCTGAACGCAGCAACGTATCGAAGGGAAAAGGGGGAGCAAAGCAGCTGTGAGTACTCATCCAAAGTACTCACAAGACTTATATCAGAACTAAACTAGATATGCATCATTCTCAATGAAAGGGGGTATCTCTGGACTGACTGCAGAAAGCAAGAATAGGGAGAAAACCTAGTCCTATCGAAGACTAGCATCTTCAGCATCTTGCAGCATGAGAAGAGGGTAGACCTGCATCTCATATACAGTCATATTGTTGAGCAATTTTAATTAAGTAACACGCCCAGAGATCCTTCCTCGACTCCCTGCGAGGAAGCAATCCCGGAGCCACAATTCATTTAAATTAAATTATGATTAAAGTGGTATAAGGTCATGGCACCTTTCCAAGTCGTCCTGTTACCGTGGACACGGCTATTCGAATAGATATTTCATCCCTGCAGGGGTGCACCACATATTCCCCAACGTGCCTGAGTCACCTCTGGCCGGACACACTTTCCTGGGTCATGCCCGGCCTCGGGATATCAGCACGTTGTCGCCCCACCTAGACTCATCGAAGAGGCCAGCCCGCCAGTCTAAATCCTAAGCGCGCAGGGGTCATGGGCCCAATCACCTTTTGCACTCCTGCACGATGCGAACGCGGCCGGAAACAGACCTAGTACACTCCACTCCAGAGCTGTACGTTCCAGCCCAATCCGTCGCGCGCCGCTCCATTGCTGACGTCCGAAGAGCTTCGGCTGATACAACGACGCTGAGTGCCCATAACTACCCCACGCGAAGGTTAGTGCGTATTAAGGCCAATGACCTAACTCAGATCCAACACCCAACCCATTAGCAATTTATTAGGTGCGGGGCAAGCTCGAACATATTGCAGCTCGTCGCCCCGCCAAGAACACTCGAGTTCCTTCCGGCGCACCCCACCAAGTCTCCGGATGCCTTGCGGCGCATCCCACCAATATCTCTCGCGGGTACCCTTGGGGCCGACCCATCTTTACATGTTTCAATCACCCGGTCATTGTAACTGTGTGTCTACACATCAAGTGGAGATCCGAGGAATCACCCTCGATGGATCCCACTCGAGGTGAGAGTAAGACAAGAGTCGTTACCGGTAAATGGAAGGGAGGAATCACCCTCGATACCCATTACCGATAACTACGCTACAGAAATAACATCGGGAGTGCTAATTGAGGTATCACCCTCGGCACTCGATGGTAGATCTGCAGTGCCCTACTAAAGGGGTGTGTGGTGCTGTGTCGGTAACGGCTTGTCAGTCATAAAGACCGAGTCTTCTGTCTTCATGTCCTCGGTGTCGACGATGAAAGTATAGGCAACGAGGACTAAGGGGGTCTCAGGGGTTCACTGATCCACCTATTCTAGGCAGTTGATATAACAATAAGTGCAGTAGGAGTTCATCAAAATCAGGCTATGCATCAGAATAGGAGCTAGATAATACAGAAGTAAAATTCTAATGCAAGCATAAGAGAGAGAGAGGTGGGTGATATCGGAATGCTCAAGGGGGTTTTGCTTGCCTTGCTGCTCTGCGGCAAAAGGCTGATCGTCAAGGGCGTAGTCGTACCCGGCAGCTCCGTCAGCCTCTGGGTCTACCAAAGAGAAGAGGGGGAAGAAACAATAAATACAATGCACACAGATGCAACCTGATGCATGACATGGCAAAGTGCTTAGCTAGGCATGCACTAACGCGGTACTACACGATACCGAGAAGGGGGAACCCATCCGGGAATGTTTTCCCGGTCCCGGACAAATGTTGGACAAATGACCGGAGGGAGGGGGCAATGTTCCAGGCTTGCGGTGCAGGGTGATATACTGCTAACTAAGTGCTCTAGTTAATTTAGGGATTTATCTGGAATTATTTTATTAAAGTCGCGCACTATTCACCTGCCAGAAACAGGCAAAAAGTTACAGGTTTGCTATGCTAGGGACATCTGACAGACTAACGGACAGCGTAACCGGATTCGTCTCGTCGTTCTGAGCAACTTTCATGTTCAAATTTTTTTAATCCGAGCTATGGTTTATTTTATTAATTATCTAAGTTTTATTAATATTCTGGAATTTATTTAATTATTTAATTCGAATTAATCCTGAATTATCCAAAACAGTAATTATTACTGTTTAATTAACCTAAACAGTAATTACTGGTTAGTTAAACATAATTAATTAATTCACTAATTAATTAATCTAATTAATTAATTATTATTTATTTATTTTATAATTTTATTTTTATTAATATTCTTATTTCTATTTTTTTTACTGGTGTATATGTGTATGTATATATGTGTATACGTATTTTCATACGTATATACATACACGCACAACACAACACACACATCACTCACACACGCACGCGCAGAGCACTCACACACACACACGGGCACGGGGCCGGGCCAGTGGTCGCCGGCGGGAGCGCCCGGGGGGCGGGGGGGAGAAAGGAGGCGGCCTCACTGGGGGGCGGCGGCCGGCGGGCGGGGAGGCGTGCGGCGGCGGCGACAGCGGGCGACGGAGGGGTCAAGGCGGAGGCGGCGGCGCGGATCCGGGCGGCGGGCGACGGGGGCGCGGCGCGGCACGGGCGGCCGGGCCGCGGGCGCGTCGGGGGGGGGACGGCCGGGCGTGGCGGAGCTTGCGGCGGCGCGGGCCCGCGGGCGGTGGCGGCGGAGCTTGAGGCGACGGCGGGCGGTCGGCCGCGGCCGCGAGGGGGGGGACAATGGGGCCGGTCCGGCCCGATCTGCTCCGGCGGGGGGGGGGGGGGGGGGGGGCGGCCGAGCGCTCCCTGGAGCTGGCGGCGGGGGGGGGGGGGGGATGAGCACGGCCTCGAACGGCTAGGGCACGCCCAGTTTATATACGGGGCAATTTGGGCCGGTCCAAATTCGTCCGGATCCGGTCCAGTTTCCGGGTCTGTTTTCCCTACGCTCTAAAAGTCGTTTTAAATACTTTCGGGGCAGCAAACGAATTCTAAAAATTCCCATTTTAATTTTACAAAACATTACGGAATATTTTCGATCCATCCAACATTTTTAATTTCGGTTTCGTCAAACTTTTTGAACCACATTTCCGACAATTATTTAAATTGCAACGGAATAAATTTCGGACCGATTCCAACGGTGATCAACTTAGTTTTAGCAAAAGGCTTAGCGTGTTCTCGGCCATCATCATAGCTTAAGTACACCCGTCACTGTGGCACTGTTCATGATCATTACTGTAGCTTAATTACAATGATCACTGTAGCATAAGCCCAGGGTGTCACAATTCTCCCCTACTAACAAGAATTCTCGTCCCGAGAATTAAGAAGTAGAAGGGAAGAGCCTGGGGTATTCTGCACGAAGATGATCTTCGCGTTCCCAAGTAGCTTCATCTTCAGAGTGATTCGCCCACTGCACTTTGAAGAACTTGGTAACCTTCTGCCTGGTCCGACGTTCTGTCTCATCGAGAATGCGGGCTGGTTGTTCCTTGTAAGAAAGGTCTTGTTGCAGCTCAAGCATATCATGGTCCACTGCTCGGATAGGATCCTTGAAGCAGCGACGTAGTTGTGACACGTGGAACACGTCGTGAACCTGAGAAAGGTTTGGCGGTAGTTCCAACTGATATGCCACTTTACCACGCCGTTCGAGAACAGTGAAAGGACCAATATAACAAGGAGCCAGCTTGCCCTTGATCCCAAACTGATGCGTACCTCTCATAGGCGTGACTCGAAGATAAGCCTTATCGCCAGGTTGATAGACCATGTCTTTGTGATGACGGTCATACTAACTCTTCTGACGAGACTGAGCAGCCTTAAGATTTGCTTGAATGATGCGGACTTGTTCTTCGGCATGTTGGATTATATCCGGACCAATAAGTGTACGTTCCCCAGTTTCTGACCAATTCAGAGGGGTCCGACACTTACGTCCGTACAACACTTCAAAAGGAGCCATCTTCAGACTAGCTTGATAGCTATTGTTGTAGGAGAACTCAGCAAACGGAAGAGATTCTTCCCACTTCTTGCCGAAAGAAATGACACAGGCTCGAAGTATGTCTTTGAGAATCTGATTTACCCGTTCCACTTGTCCCTGAGATTGAGGGTGAAAAGCGGTGCTAAAATTCAAACGAGTTCCCATAGCTTCCTGGAAACTTGTCCAGAATCTTGAAGTGAATAAACTGCCACGGTCTGAACTGATAACCTGAGGAATACCATGGAGTGAAACAATTCTGGACATGTAAAGATCTGCCAGCTGGCTAGCAGTAATAGTTTCCTTGACAGCCAGGAAATGTGCAACCTTGGACAACCGGTCAATGACGACAAGAATAGCATCATTACCTTTCTGCGACCTGGGAAATCCAGTAATGAAGTCCATTTCAACATGATCCCATTTCCATTCAGGAATAGAAATAGGTTGCAGAGTTCCAGCAGGCTTTTGATGTTCTGCCTTGACCCGACGACAAACGTCGCATTCTGAATCATAGCGTGCAATGTCTTGCTTCATATTTGGCCACCAGAATCTTTGACGGATATCCTGGTACATCTTGGTACTACCCAGATGAATAGACAATGGGGTATCGTGAGCTTCTTCCATTATTCTAGCGGTCATATCCAGGTTTTTCTTCTTTGTGGGAACGAATAATCGACCCTTAAAGTACACGGCTTCATCTTCAGCAACGGTGAAGCATGAGGGTTTACCTTCCGCCAGGTGGCGTTTAATCTTTTCGACCTCACTGCAATAGTGTTGCATAGTTTTGATACTGCCCTTGAGATCTGGCACAGCAACCAAGTTGCATAGAGATCCCTGATTAACAACACGGAGGTGCATCTTTCGGGCCTCCGGTGGAGGGGGTACAAGATAACCTTGAGGAACAATATGGAGGTTCAGCTTGCGCATTTCTTCTTGGAGCAGGGGGTGAACCTTGTGAACCTCGAGGTAGTTGCAGTATGATTTGCGGCTCAAAGCATCAGCCATTACATTAGCCTTGCCTGGGTATAAGAAATACCCACATTGTAATCTGCTATTCGCTCCATCCATCTTTCTTGACGGAGGTTCAGATCTGGCTGAGTAAACAAGTACTTCAGACTTTGATGGTCGGTGTAGATCTCGCATCGGTTGCCAACAAGGTATTGACGCCACTCTTTCAGTGCATGAATTACTGCGGCAAGTTCAAGGTCATGAACTGGGTAGTTCTCTTCATGAGGACGTAACTGACGGGATGCATAAGCAACCACTCTGCGCTCTTGCATAAGAACACAACCCATTCCTTGACGTGAAGCATCACAATAGATGACGAAGTCCTTACGAGTATCCGGAGGAGCAAGCACTGGGGCAGACGTCAGTTTGTCTTTAAGCGTTTGAAAGCTCTCCTGACATTTTTCTGTCCACTTATATTTTACACCTTTGTGAAGCAAGTTGGTTAAGGGCTTTGCAATCTTGGAGAAGTTCTCGACGAATCGACGGCAATAGCTGGTGAGACCGAGAAAACTTCTGACTTGCTTGACATTTTTCGGGGGAGTCCAGTCAAGAATAGCCTGAACTCGTTCAGGGTTGACCGCAATACCATCCTTGGAGATCACATGACCAAGGTAAGTTACTTCGGCCATCCAGAATTCACACTTTGAGTACTTTGCATAAAGTTGATGTTCTCGCAGCCTCTCCAATATAAGACGAAGATGTTCAGCATGCTCTTCTTTATTCTTGGAGAATACCAGTATATCATCCAGATAAACCACGACAAATTTATCGAGGTAATCCATGAAGATATAATTCATTAACCGAGAGAAAGTTGCTGGAGCATTGGTTAAGCCGAAGGACATGACGGTGTACTCGTATGATCCATAGCGAGTAACAAATGCAGTCTTGGGTATATCCTCTTCACGAACCCGGATCTGATGATAACCCAACCTCAAGTCGAGTTTAGAAAACACTGCTGATCCAGCAAGCTGGTCATACAGATCGTTGATCCGAGGAAGCGGATATTTGTTTTGAATTGTTGCTTGGTTGATAGGTCGGTAATCTTGGACCAACCGAGTCGTACCATCCTTCTTCTTAACAAAGAGAGAAGGTGCTCCCCATGCAGAGGAACTAGGACGAATGAAACCCAGACGAAGCGAATTATCAATTTCTTTCTTAAGCTCAAGTAGTTCATGAGGCGGCATCTTATACGGACGCTTGGCAATAGGAGTGGTACCAGGTACCAAGTCAATGACAAACTCGACAGCTCTAGCAGGGGGAATCCCTGGGAGTTCTTCCGGAAAAACATCTTGGAAATCCCGGACAACTGGAATGTTTTCAATTCCTTCCAGAGGTGACTCATTTAATGCATTCAAGGCATAAAGTCGAGCTTCAGCATCTCGAACAAGATGAACATGGTAGTTGACTATCTCATCCGAAGGATGCAGAAGGTGGATGGTTTTGGTGGCACACACGACAGAAGCAGTATGTGCTTTCAACCAATCCATTCCCAGAATAAGGTCAATCTTGGAAGATTTCAGTAGTATTGGCGAGGCATGGAATTCCAGACCTTCTATTTCAATGGGAACATCTGGACAAACCATGGAGGCTTGACATTGGCCAGCGGGGGTGTTTATGACTATTGGAACATCCATCCCCTCGTACTTAATGCCATGCATGTATGCAAATTCTTCAGACATAAAAGAATGCGATGCTCCTGTATCAAACAATACAGAAGCTGGTACTGAGTTGACGAGAAGTGTACCCATCACAGTAGCAGGCTGGCCTTGAGCTTCATTCAGTTCAGCATTGTTAGCATGAGCATTGTTGTTGCGGGGCTGGTTGGAAGCAGGCTGTTTCTGATTCTACCTGCACTCTCTAGCACGGTGTCCTGGAGGTCCACACTTGAAGCACAGCCCATCCTCAGGACGAGAAGGGGGAGCAAGAGCTCTTGGTGGTGGAGCTGGAAGCATCGGCTGCCTGGGTGCGGGTGGAGGCAGACGAGGTGCAGCATAGGACGGCCTCGGTGCAGGAGGTGTTGCATGGTACACGTTGTGGGGGATCCAGACCTTGCGCTTTTGACTTCCTGAGCCCGAAGATGAGCCAGTGTCACGGTTGCACTTGTTGCTGTCCTTGTAGTCCTGCAGACCTGTTTCCACGACAATGGACTTGTTCACCAAGGTAGCAAAGCTATTGAAGTCTTGAGCAATGAGTGCCAGCTTGATATCTGGGTGGAGGCCTTCACGGAACTTCTCCTGCCTACGAGCATCAGTTGCAACGTCTTCTTCCGCATAGCGAGACAAGTCCAGAAATTCACGCTGATAAGAATCCACAGTCTTGTTGCCCTGGACTAGATTGCGGAACTCACGCTTCTTCCTATCCATCATTCCCTGAGGAATGTGACGAGCACGGAAAGCAGCTTGGAATTCCGGCCAGGTGATGATTGTTCCAACAGGCTGAGAGCGCCTGTGGATGTCCCACCATTGAGCAGCGGGGCCCTTCAGAAAGTATGAGGCAAAGTTGACGTAGCTAGCCTCTGGGGCACCTGAAGATTCCAGTTCATAAGTGATGTCACGGAGCCAGTCATCTGCATCAAGTGGCTGAGTTGAGCTGCGGTAGGCTGTAGGGTTGAGACGTATGAAGTCTTGCAGCGTCACTGGGGCTGGCGGCTGATTCATGTTCGGCCTTGGGAAATGGTCCATCCGTCCTTGCATAAACTGACGATTCAGCTCAAACTGTTGCATCATACCAGCCATGTAATCCGGCGGCGGTGGTGGCTCAGGTGCACCACGACCACGACCAGCAGGCCTAACCATTCTGTCAATTTAACAGTGGTAGTTTAGTATTTGGTAATTGCAACATCAATGAATGATTCATGAAGTAAATTGCACAAATAAGGAAGTGCAATAACTAAGACATAGCAGCTCAGATTTCATCATACAAATCCATACATAAGTCTATTACAAACCATAAGTTCGTTACAAAATAGACGATAGGTCCGGCATGAAATTTAAACTAGACATCTAGGCGGCACGCAGGCATGCGGTGGAGGGATACAACAACGCATCAGCGTCGGGGATAACGAAAGTAGCCAGGGAGCTGCATATGACCCCGGTTGTGAAACCCGATCGCAGGGTCCTGCATCCCATGCAGACTCCGATGTAGAACCTGCATACCAAGCGGGAGCGCAGGTCCACGTGCCGGAGTACGACCTCCAACCTCAGGCCACTCAAGACCTGGGGGAAATGCAGTCCGAGCCGGATAAAGGATGTGCTCCTGATGTATCCCTGCACGAACTGCTGGCATCAAATGCTCCATAGCCTGATACAGACGAGCTCGAGTGGCGTGCAGCTCGACATTAAGAGCCCTGATAGTGCGATCCAGTGCCTGAGTGTACTGCATCAGAACCCGTGGGTCGTAGCGACAACTCACATAGGGGGCGCAAACAGCAGTGTAGGACCGATCAGTACGCTGCGGAGCGAAAGGAATCAAGACCTCAGCGTTAGCTGGAGTATCAACTCCAGCAGGGGTATACGGAATGTACCGATATACTGAATCCTCTAAGCTGGGGCTCGCTGCACGGAGACGAACAATAGCAGCATAGGCAGCATCCTGTACTGCCATCTCAACAGTCACTCCAATGCCACGGAAGGTGTGCAGCCCATCTCTGGTACGATCATGCTTATCCCAGATAACCATCTCAGCCTCATACTGCTCCTGGTAGAACTCGTGGTAATCCTCGTAAACAGTGTCCTCGGGGTACCAACGATAACCCAGTGTCTTCAAGAGGCCGTTCAGAATGGCCGGGAACACAGACGTCTCGTGTGCGTAGGTCAGACAGACAATCTGCCTAGCGGGACGCATCTGTAACAAGAAGATTAAGGATGTCAAACGACAGTGCGTGTATCATACTTCAAGATTCAACAACTGTCGACGAAACAATTCTCCGTTGGGTGTGATCACGAGAACCTAATGTTAGATTTAGTAAAATCTTTAACCCGAAGAGGAGAGAGATCAGAATCCCAGAGTATAGACGAGGAATAAAAGATCCTAATACCACCCGATGGCGCCGTGGGCCCGTAAGCCACACAGCCAAGTTAGTAAAACAGTTTTCTTTGTCTAGACTCAACTTCGGCCAAGGAGTTGGAAAGGGGGCTACCTACTGGCAGTCGGCTCTGATACCAACTTGTGACGCCCCCACTCTCGTCCGTACGCTAATCAATCACGCAATGCGTACGGCCAAGATTAGGGACTCACTGATTAGTACCACAACACGACAAAAGACACAAATATAAAGTCATACAGCTTAATATTACAAGCCAGGGGCCTCGAGGGCTCGAATATAATGCTCCGACAAGCACACGTCAGCGAAAGCAACAATACCTGAGTACAGACATAAGTTAGACAAGGGTGCCTTAAGAAGGCTAGCACAAACATAAGATAGCGGATCGAAAGAGGCGAGGCCTCCTGCCTGGGAACCTCCTAACTACTCCTGAGCGTCGGCAGTCTCCACGTAGTAATAAGCTCCATCGGCGATGTAGTAGCCGTCTCCAGCGAACTCCATCTCCGGGGCTCCAACCTCTGAACGCAGCAACGTATCGAAGGGAAAATGGGGAGCAAAGCAGCTGTGAGTACTCATCCAAAGTACTCGCAAGACTTATATCAAAACTAAACTAGATATGCATCATTCTCAATGAAAGGGGGTATCTCTGGACTGACTGCAGAAAGCAAGAATAGGGAGAAAACCTAGTCCTATCGAAGACTAGCATCTTCAACATCTTGCAGCATGAGAAGAGGGTAGACCTGCATCTCATATACAGTCATATTGTTGAGCAATTTTAATTAAGTAACACGCCCAAAGATCCTTCCTCGACTCCCTGCGAGGAAGCAATCCCGGAGCCACAATTCATTTAAATTAAATTATGATTAAAGTGGTATAAGGTCATGGCACCTTTCCAAGTCGTCCTGTTACCGTGGACACGGCTATTCGAATAGATATTTCATCCCTGCAGGGGTGCACCACATATTCCCCAACGCGCCTAAGTCACCTCTGGCCGGACACACTTTCCTGGGTCATGCCCGGCCTCGGGATATCAGCACGTCGTCGCCCCACCTAGACTCATCGAAGAGGGCAGCCCACCGGTCTAAATCCTAAGCGCGCAGGGGTCATGGGCCCAATCACCCTTTTCACTCATGCACGATGCGAACGCGGCCGGAAACAGACCTAGTACACTCCACTCCAGAGCTGTACGTTCCAGCCCAATCCATCGCGTGCCGCTCCATTGCTGACGTCCGAAGAGCTTCGGCTGATACAACGACGCTGAGTGCCCATAACTACCCCACGCGAAGGTTAGTGCGTATTAAGGCCAATGACCTAACTCAGATCCAGCACCCAACCCATTAGCAATTTATAAGGTGCGGGGCAAGCTCGAACATATTGCAGCT
Organism: Elymus sibiricus; assembly: GCA_039707655.1. Taxonomy (NCBI): domain Eukaryota; kingdom Viridiplantae; phylum Streptophyta; class Magnoliopsida; order Poales; family Poaceae; genus Elymus; species Elymus sibiricus. Next base: position 89,624,183 of record CM077668.1, on the reverse strand, counting down.
CGTCGCCCCGCCAAGAACACTCGAGTGCCTTCCGGAGCACCCAACCAAGTCTCCGGATGCCTTGCGGCGCATCCCACCAATATCTCTCGCGGGTACCCTTTGGGCCGACCCGTCTTTACATGTTTCAATCACCCGGTCATAGTAACTGTGTGTCTACACATCAAGTGGAGATCCGAGGAATCACCCTCGATGGATCCCACTCGAGGTGATAGTAAGACAAGAGTCGTTACCGGTAAATGGAAGGGAGGAATCACCCTCGATACCCATTACCGATAACTACGCTACAGAAATAACATCGGGAGTGCTAATTTAGGTATCACCCTCGGCACTCGATGGTAGCTCTGCACTGCCCTACTAAAGGGGTGTGTGGTGCTGTGTCGGTAACGGCTTGTCAGTCATAAAGACCGAGTCTTCTGTCTTCACGTCCTCGGTGTCGACGATGAAAGCAGAGGCAACGAGGACTAAGGGGGTCTCAGGGGTTCACTGATCCACCTATTCTAGGCAGTTGATATAACAATAAGTGCAGTAGCAGTTCATCAAAATCAGGCTATGCATCAGAATAGGAGCTAGATAATACAGAAGCAAAATTCTAATGCAAGCATAAGAGAGAGAGAGGTGGGTGATATCGGAATGCTCAAGAGGGTTTTGCTTGCCTTGCTGCTCTGCGGCAAAAGGCTGATCGTCAAGGGCGTAGTCGTACCCGGCAGCTCCGTCAGCCTCGGGGTCTACCGAAGAGAAGAGGGGGAAGAAACAATAAATACAATGCACACAGATGCAACATGATGCATGACATGGCAAAGTGCTTAGCTAGGCATGCACTAACACGGTACTACACGATACCGAGAAGGGGGAACCCATCCGGGAATGTTTTCCCGGTCCCGGACAAATGTTGGACAAATGACCGGAGGGAGGGGGCAATGTTCCAGGCTTGCGGTGCAGGGGGATATACTGCTTATCTAAGTGCTCTAGTTAATTTAGGGATTAATCTGGAATTATTTTATTAAAGTCACGCACTATTCACCTGCCAGAAACAGGCAAAAAGTTACAGGTTTGCTATGCTAGGGACATCTGACAAACTAACGGACAGCGTAACCGGATTTGTCTCATCGTTCTGGGCAACTTTCATGTTCAAAACTTTTTAATCCGAGCTACGGTTTATTTTATATTAATTATCTAAGTTTTATTAATATTCTGGAATTTATTTAATTATTTAATTCGAATTAATCCAGAATTATCCAAACAGTAATTATTGCTGTTTAATTAACCTAAACAGTAATTACTGATTAATTAAACTTAATTAATTAATTCACTAATTAATTAATCTAATTAATTAATTATTAATTTTAATTATTATTTATTTATTTTATAATTTTATTTTTATTAATATTCTTATTTCTATTTTTTTACTGGTGTATATGTGTATGTATATATGTGTATACGTATTTTCATACGTATATACATACACACACAACACAACACACACATCACTCACACACGCACGCGCACAGCACTCACACACACACGCGGGCACGGGGCCGGGCCGGCCGGCGGCCGGTGGCCGCCGGCGGGAGCGCCCGGGAGGGGGGGGGGGAGAAAGGAGGCGGCCTCACTGGGGGGCGGCGGCCGGCGGGCGGGGAGGCGGGCGGCGGCGCGGATCCGGGCGGCGGGCGACGGGGGCGCGGCGCGGCGCGGGCGGCCGGGCCGCGGGCGCGTCGGGGGGGGGGGGGGGGGGCGGCCGGGCGCGGCGGAGATTGCGGCGGCGGGGCGGCGCGGGCCCGCGGGCGGTGGCGGCGGAGCTTGAGGCGACGGCGGGCGGTCGGCCGCGGCGCGGGCCGGCTGGGCTGGCCGCGTCCCGGGGGGGGGAGAATGGGGCCGGTCCGGCCCGATCTGCTCCGGCAGGGGGGGGGGCGGCCGAGCGCTCCCTGGGAGCTGGCGGCGGGGGGGAGGGCACGGCCTCGAACGGCTAGGGCACGCCCAGTTTATATACGGGGCAATTTGGGCCGGTCCAAATTCGTCCGGATCCGGTCCAGTTTCCGGGTCTGTTTTCCCTACGCTCTAAAAGTCGTTTTAAATACTTTCAGGGCACCAAACAAATTCTAAAAATTCCCGTTTTAATTTTACAAAACATTACGGAATATTTGCAATCCATCCAACATTTTTAATTTCGGTTTCGTCAAACTTTTTGAACCACATTTCCGACAATTATTGAAATTGCAACGGAATTAAATTTCGGACCGATTCCAACGGTGATAAACTTAGTTTTAGCAAAAGCCTTAGCGTGTTCTCGGCCATCATCATAGCTTAAGTACAACCGACACTGTGGCACTGTTCATGATCATTACTGTAGCTTAATTACAATGATCACTGTAGCATAAGCCCAGGGTGTCACATATATCAACCGCGAGACCGAGATAGCAGACGGGCCAAGTCTTGAGCTCGGAGGCATTTCAATCCAATGGCAGAGAGATGTATCTTTTCCCTCAGCCACTCTGCCCAGTCATCCCAAGGATTGGAATCGCACCTGGTTCTACTAAAGAGATACTGCCCCGGCTGAAGAAAATCCATTGTCGGGTTATCGTCCCTACCGGCTCTGCACCACCACCGAGCTTCCAGACCGGTTATCCGCCATAGAGCGCGCCCAATATGCTCAAACATTTTCAAAGATTAGGGCTTTATTAGCCAACGGGTTAACTGGCAATGATTTAACCCGCTGCTGGGTTTCCTGGAGAATCTTACCGTTGAACCGGCGCAGCGTCTTAATGTGTGAATACATTGGTGATGTGGATGACCCTCAGCGCTTCAACCAGACGCCTCTGACAGACAAAGATCACAACTTAATTGTCAAATCATTGCTGGGAGAACCTCAGGAGGTCTGCAATAAGACGGGGTTAAACCCCTTCTATGCTCTTAACCCGGCTCCCGCAGTAAGACTTTTTATTATAACCTTCACTCTTTCCCTTTAGATTCTGCACTTCACACACCTCATTTAACCTTTCTGCAAATGCATTTATGTGTGTAGGCCGACTCTCCCTTCTGGAAGAAGAGAATAACCGCAGCCTCAACTTCAAAGAATAAAAGCAAAGCCACTAAGACCCGGGCTCTGGCTCGTAAAAAGAAACCGACAGCTCAGGAGCTGCTCGAACTGGATGACTCGGAGGTATAACTTGACTCCCTTGGCCTTCTTTTTGTGCAACTTATTGACGCTGACTCCTCTCAGGGTGAAGCGGAGACGAGCCAAGCTGGCGCAGCAGAGGTAACTACCATCTCCTCTGACTCAGAACCTTTGCCAAGAGAGAAAATATGGCGGGATATCCGGAAAGTAAAGTTTTCACACCCCCTTGCTCACTTGGATCCCAAGTTTCTTTTGAAGAAGCAACAACCTGACTCCAGGCATCAGACCCGGAGCGGCGGCTCTAAAGATCTAATAGCTGGCTTACCCGGTACTCAGGCTCCTTGGAAACGCCGTAATGAGGTAATTCATAACTTTATTTTCATTTCTTCTGCATGTTAGCCTTATGCAATAAACTGCTCATATTGCCCAACATTAATTTTTCAGGAAACACCTCCTTCCTTTTGAGACTCAAGTGCTTCAAAGCTACCACCTCTTGTCATCAACCCAGGGTAGCTTTCTTCTTTGCATCCAATGTTGCGTACTAACCTTTTATCCTTGCATACAACTTATCATGAAATCTTTTGTTCACAGGGCCCAAGCGAAGAAAACGAAAATAAGCCGGTCATCCGCCAATCCTGATGCCCCCGAGCCGGAGAATCCGAAACTTGACACTCCTGAAACCCATGTTGAGCCCTCTAAAACTCATCAAGTCGCCCATGATGAAACACCCCAGCCTACTGAGCCGGCGAATGTTGATGTTGTGATCACTGAAGCGAATCCGGAAGCTGATCCTAAACCGCCCAGTCCTCTGCAAACAGCTGAAGATATTGCTTCTTATACAGAAGGGGTTATCATTACTGGGATGGGTTATACAACTCCAGCCCCTTCCAATGTGCTGACCAAGCATATTAGAAAGGATGAGGCGCCTTCGCCTGAGAAGGAGAAGGCTAAAATTGATCTTGCCAATCTTGAGAAGCTTACTGTTGACGAGCTACATTCTAGGTATTTGAGCCGCCTCTCCGCAAGCCGGGACATGGAAGCCAACTTACTATGAGGTATACGCAACTTATCCCGCATTCCATATATCCTTACGTAGCCCCCAAGAGCCGGCTTATTTTCTTGAAGATAAGTCCGGTCTTCAGCAACATGCAAATTTTGATACATCAACGTGTAGCCCCCAAGGGCCGGATCATTATGTAAATAATGAATAGGCACTTCTTTTGTTGTCATGTAAAACTTCCAGCTTTAGCCCCCAAGGGCCGGCTTATCTCTCGAGATAGCCGGGTCTTTACTTTTGTAAATAAAACTAGTCATATGATTTGCAAATTGTAGAGCCTGTAGCCCCCAATGGCCGGTTTATCTTCTTGAAAATGATCCGGGTCTGCTTGTATTATACGCTTGAAAGAACTGACATAAATTAGCCCCCAAGTGTCAAGTATATTGCTTGCAATTTTCTTCAGACTTGTAACAAATCACTTCACTACCCTCAAGCGTCTTTATGCACCGTGCTACCGGCTTAGGAGTAGCAAACTTCCACTTAACAATTGTTATTGTGCAGGAAACTTTAAATGCGGCCGAGTCAAATTTGACCAACTTGAGGAAAACTTGGCTTTGCAACAAGATGCCCGAGCTGAAGCTGACAAAAAATGGCGGCTCTCCTCAAACAATCTGTTGAAGCTGAACAAGCCGCCTTGATCAAACGTGCAGAAGACACCGAGGGCCAACTTAAACCCGTTACTGTAGAATTGACCAGTCTTAAATGACTCGTTACAATATTGCTGACTATCTTACGAGCATTCCGTTCAAACAGTCTTATAAAAGACTCACCCAACGACTTATGCACTTGAATTGGTTGCAGGCCGTCGGACTTGCAATCTTCCAGACGACAGCTTATTGAAGCTGAAAGCTCTATATTCATTCACTGAGCAGCTGTACGCTGGAAGTCTTTTCACCCCTAGGGTTGTTATGGGTGAAAAGGGCACGCCAAAGCTCATCAAAGACGTGCTGAGATGCCCAGGCAGTTTGAAGAGTTGAAAAAATCAGCCGCCCGTAAAGGCGCAATAGCTGCTTTGAGCCCGGGTTTGGCTTATGCACCAGAGCTTAACCCGGAAGATATGGTTGGAGGGTTTCCACAACTGAAAGACGACAGGTCATAATTCATGCAAGAGGACTATGCTCGTTGCTTCAAGGCGTCTCAAGCATTGGCCAGCCGTCTAGACGCAGAGGCTGATCTGAAGGCATACCAGGCGGCTTATGACGACAACAATGCGCGAGTTCGGCCGCCTACTTTTGAGACGGTGGATCTGACTCCTTAGCGTCATAAGCATATCTTTGCCCCTGATGTTGACCCGTCTCCCATCTTGCATGATGAAGCTGAATTCCAGGCCTTAACCAATTGCAACTGCGATGTGGACAACCTTCAGTTCTAGGAGATAGAAGACCCGGCGCAGGATGACTCGACCGCGCCTTAAGTGAGAAGTTGGCTCGGGGTACCTGGATGAAGCTAACCCAGACAAGCTAATTGCCGGGTTAGAACTTTGTTCCAAAATTTTGGGCTTCATGCAGCCTTGTAATAGCTTTAGGTAAAAATTGATTGCCTGTGGCGTGCCTTCGTGCACGTTTTAAGCTTTATCGACTTATATCCTGACTGCTTAGCCACTGCAATCTTTATTCATCATGTGTATGTTGGATGTGATCATATGTCTTGATGCTCAAAATCTTGAAAATATGGAAATAAGACCCGCTGGCGGGTCATGACAGCAATAAGCTTTGACTAATGAGTAGTCATCTAAAGATTAATAATCTCCTCATGAAAAATTCCTGCAAAAACAACAAACAGAAAATATAGACATGTATACTTTCAGTTGATGTAAGGTGGCTTTGAAGGCACAGCCCAAAGGAGATCAACCCTTATATGTATTTTTGAGAAAACTCAAGATTTTTTGCTTCAAAGAAGCTAGGCATTAACGCCTATAATCCCGTAGGCCGGCTCTCACGTGACATAAATCCATCATTTTAACCTTAACGAGTTCAGGGTCTTAAAAAAGATTGATTGTTAAGAGTATGAACGGGCCACATAACGGAGAGACTACGGCGAATAGGTGAGTTTGTCCTAGATCTCTGTAAGCCGGCTCTCTCATGACATAAGCCGCCATTTTAACTTTGACTAGTTCAGGGTCTTAAAAAAGATTGACTGTCAAATGTTCGGCGGGTCACCTGGCGGAGTAGCAAGTTGCAAACAGGCACGATTTAACTCAAATATGGCTTTTACACCGGTCAAGAGGGTATGAAAGCTAAACCCAGTGGGTTGGAAGCCCCCAAGTGACCTTATGAACAATCAATTATTTGCACAAAAACTGGTGCATGAAAACAGCAGAGGCCCCGAATTATGGGGATGCCGGCTTTATTATATTGAAAAAGGTATATACAATGACAGAGATAAGTACATTGCTGAGAGTCAATGAATCAAGTATAGTAAGGCCAAAGATGAGCAATATTCCACGTCCTGCTGGTCTCTTCTCCGGAAGTGCGTGACTTGTTGCTCTCCCGTATAACAATGAGGTAATATGACCCATTGTTGAGATTCTTGCTGACCACAAAAGGTCCCTCCCAGGGGGGGTGACAACTTATGCATATCTGTCTGATCTTGAATCAAACGAAGCACTAAGTCGCCTTCTTGGAACATTCGGGTTTTAACTCTGCAGCTATGATAGCGACGCAGATCTTGTTGATAAATTGCTAACCGTGCGGCTACAAGATCCCGCTCTTCATCCAAGGCATCCAATGCGTCCTGACGCGCCGTCTCATTATCAGTTTGAACATAAGCCGCCACCCTGGGCGAGTCATGACGGATATCACTGGGGAGAACAGCTTATGCGCCATAAACCATGAAGAAAGGCGTGTAGCCTGTTGATCTGTTGGGGGTGGTTCTGATGCTCCCAAGAACTGAAGGTAATTCCTCCACCCAACAACCCGTCGTTCATTCCAAAGGAACCATAAGCCGGGGTTTTATCCCTCTCAAAATTTCCTGGTTAGCACGTTCTGCTTGACCATTAGACTGTGGATGAGCCACGGAGGAGACATCGAGGCGGATGTGTTCACTTTCGCAAAACTATTTCATAGCCCCCTTGGACAGATTTGTACCATTATCAGTAACGACACTGTGAGGGTAACCAAAACGAAAGACCAGCTTCTTGACAAACTGAACTGCCATTGCTGCGTCGCACTTGCTGACCGGCTCCACCTCAATCCACTTGGTAAACTTGTCAACCGCCAACAAAAGGTGGGTCTTCTTATCTTTAGACCTCTTAAACGGTCCAACCATATCAAGCCCCCAGACCGCAAACGGCCAGGTGATCGGAATCGTCCGCAACTCTTGAGCCGGCACATGGGCTCGTCGTCCACATTTCTGACACCCATCACATTTGCTAACCAAGTCCTCCGCATCTGCATAAGCTGTTAGCTAGTAAAAACCGTGCCAAAAAGCTTTGGCCACTAGGGACTTTGACCCGGCGTGATGACCACAATCGCCGGCATGTATCTCTTGCAAGATTTCACGGCCTTCCTCAGGAGAAACACAACATTGAAAAACACCCATCACGCTGCACCTGTGCAACTCGCCATTGACGATAGTCATGGACTTAGACCGCCTCGTGATTTATCGCGCCAAGGTTTCATCTTCAGGTAAATCACCACAAGGTCAAATATGCCAAATAGGGTAAAGTCCAATCAGGAATAGCGCGAAGAGCCGCCACCAACTGTCCTTCCAGGTCAGGTATAGCAAGATCCTCCTCAGAAGGTAACTTGACCGACGGGTGATGCAATACATCTAAAAACACATTAGGCGGCACCGGCTTACGCTGAGACCACAATCGTGACAATGCATCAGCCGCCTCATTCTTTTGACGATCAATGTGATCCACCTGATAACCCTTAAAGTGACCAGCAATGATGTCAACCGCCTGGGGATAAGCCGCCATACTAGGGTATTTAGAATCCCACGTGACTGAAACCTGCTTAGCCACCAGATCTGAGTTGCCCAGACATCTGACCCGGCTCAAATTCATCTCCATGGCCACACGGAGCCCATGAAGCAAGGCTTCATACTCAGCTGCATTGTTAGTACAAGGAAACATTAACCTTAATATATAACAAAAAAATTCACCTCTAGGGGAAGTCAAAGCAACTCCAACCCATGAGCCTTCCAACTGTCTGGATCCATCAAAGTGAATTGTCCAATATGTATTGTCCGGCTTCTCCTTAGGTGCTTGACACTCCGTCCAGTCATTGATAAAATCCACCAGGGCTTGAGACTTGACAGTTGTTTGAGGCACATACCTCAAAGTAAGAGGCCCAAGCTCAATTGCCCACTTAGCAATCCTGTCGGTGGCTTCTCTATTTTGAATGATATCTCCCAAAGGAGCAGAGCTAACCATCGTGATTGGATGCCCAAGGAAATAATGTTTCAGCTTGCGACTCGCCATGAACACTCCAAACACCAGTTTTTGCCAATGGGGGTGTCTTTGCTTGGATTTTGTCAAAACCTCACTGACGTAGTAAACTGGCCGCTGGACTGGGTACTCTTTGCCTACCTCCTTGCGCTCCACAACAACCGCCGTGTTGACAGCCTTGTTACTAGCCGTCACATATAGGAGCAATGGATCTTTTTCCACGGGAGCGGCCAAGACAGGTGGCTCAACTAATTGTTTTTTAAGCGCCTCAAACACATCATTGGCAGCATTACTCCAGAGAAAATCATATGTATTCTTCATCATCTGATATAAAGGGATGGCCTTCTCTCCCAGGCGGCTTATGAACCGGCTTAAAGCGGCAATAGGACCCACCAAGCGCTGAACATCATTAATGCACGCCGGCTTAGATAATGAGGTGATGGCCTTTATTTTATCCGGGTTAGCTTCAATGCCCCGCTCTGAGACCAAAAATCCCAGGAGCTTGACTGCAGGTACACCAAAAACACACTTAGCCGGATTAAGCACAATCTTGTAAACCCGCGGGTTATCAAAAGTTTCCTTCAAATCGTCAAGCAGAGTCTCCTTGTTGGAAATCATACATATTGATGTGTGCGGTTCGATGAGTGTGCGAGCGGTGGATATTGCTATTTTCTTACCTTCACGGATGACTTGAGTAGATATTGGGATATTTACTTAATGAAATACAAGTCTAAACCTTTTGAATAGTTCAAAGCAAATTTCAGAGTCAAGTTGGAGATCATTGTGACAAGAGGATAAAATGTCTGTGATGTGATCGTGGAGATGAATATCCGAGTTACGAGTTTGGTATGCATTTAAGATAGTGTGGAATTATTTCACAGCTCACGCCACCTGGAACACCATAGTGTAATGGTGTGTCTGAACATCGTAACCGTACTCTATTGGATATGGTGCATTCTATGATGTCTCTTGTCGTTTTGCCACTATCGTTTTGGGGTTATGCATTAGAGACAAGTACATTCACTTTAAAGATGGCACCATCAAAATCTGTTGAGACGACACCGTATGAATTATGGTTTGGCAAGAAACTTAAGCTGACGTTTCTTAAGGTTTGGGGTTGCGACACTTATGTGAAAAGGCTTCAGCCTGATAAGCTCGAACACAAAGCGGAGAAGTGCATCTTCATAGGATACCCTAAAGAAACAATTGGGTACACCTTCTATCTCAGATCCGAATGCAAGGTCTTTGTTGCCAATAATGGATCCTTTCCAGAGAAGGAGGTTCTCTCGAAAGATGTGAGTAGGAGGAAGGTAGAACTTGATAAGGTTATCGAACCTTCACTTGAATTGAAAAGTAGCGCAATGCAGAAAAGTGTTCTTGTGATACGTACACCAATTGAAGAGGAAGCTAATGATAATGATCATTAAACTTCGGATCAAGTTACTACCGAGCCTCATAGGTCGACAAGGACTCGTACCGCCCCTGAGTGTTATGACAATCCTGTCTTGGAGGTCATGTTGTTAGACAACAGTGAACCTACGAGCTATGAAGAAGCAATGGTGGGCCCGGATTCCAACAAATGGCTAGGAGCCATGAAATACGAGATAGGATACATGTATGAAAACCAAGTATGGACTTTGGTAGACTTGCCCGATGATCGGAAGGCCATTAAGTACAAATGGATCTTTAAGAAGAAGACAAACGATGATGGTAACATCGCCATTTATAAAGCTCGACTTGTCGCAAAGAGGTTTCCGAAAAGTTCAAGGAGTTGACTATGATGTGACTTTCTCACCCGTAGCGATGCTAAAGTCTGTTGGGATTATGTTAGCAGTTGCTGCATTTTTTGATTATGAAATCTGAAAGATGGATGTCAAAACATAGTTTCCTTAACGGTTTTCGTGAGGAAAGGTTGTATGTGATACAACTGGAAGGTTTTCTCGATCCTAAGGATGTTAAAAAGCATGCCAGGTGATCAAAGGTTTTGGGTTTATACAAAGTTTATGAAGAAACTTGTATTTACAAGAAAGTGAGTGGGAGCACTATAGCATTTTTTATAAGTATATGTGAATGACATATTGTTGATAGGAAATGATGTAGAATTTATGGAAAGCATAAAGGGTTGTTTGAAAGCAGTTTTTTAAAGGAAGACCTAGGTAAAGCTGCTTACATATTGAACATCAAAATCTATAGAGGTAGATCAAGATGCTTGATAAGACTTTCACAGAGCACACACCTTGACAAGATTTTGAAGGAGTTAAAAATGGATCATTCAAAGGAGTTCTAGCATGTATTGTAAGGTGTGAAGTTGAGTAAGACTCAAAGCTCGACCACGGCAGAAGAAAGAGAAAGGACGAAGGTCGTCCCCTGTTTCTCAGCCATAGGCTCTATACTGTATGCCATGCTGTGTACCTCATGTGATGTGTGCCTTGCCATAAGTGTGGCAGGCGGTACAAGAGTGATCCAGGAGTGGATCACTGGACATCGGTAAAAAATATTCTTAGGTACCTAAAGAATACTAAGGAAATATTTTCTCGGTTATGGAGGATATAAAGAGTTCGTCGTAAAGGGTTACGTCGATGCAAGCTTTGACACCGATCCGAATGACCCTGAGTCATAAACCGGATACGTATAGTGGAGCGGTCATTTGGAATAGCTCCAAGTGGAGCGCGGTAGTAGCATCTATAGTATGACATATATATTTGCAAAGTACACATAGATCTGAATGTTGCAGACCCATTGACTAAAACCTCTCTCACAAGAAAAACATAATCAAACCCCAGAACTCATTGGGTGTGAATCACATGGTGATGTGAACTAGATTATTGATGGGGTGCCAAAGCCCTGTTTTCTACTAGTGCTCGAACATTTTCACGAGGGTGAAAACCAAGATTTTGGCCTTGTTGTTGGATCCGGTAACGGTGGTGCTTGAGTGTCGCTCCCTTCCTGAAGGTGTTGTTGTTGAAGAACCTCATCTTACATCTAATGTCATGAGATAGTTGGTGTAAATATGATCATTGTCGGAGTTTGCCAATCATATATCTTATCACTAAGGGCTTTTTTATTCTTTCTTCGCCTACACACAACTTTGGTCTTATATGACTTTGCTAGTTGTTGGCGTGTTTTCTGTTGGAAATATGCCCTACAAGCAATAATAAATTGGTTATTATCATATTTCCCTATTCCTGATAAAACATCTATTATCCATGGTAGAATTGTATTGATCGGAAACTAAGATACATGTGTGGATACATAGACAACACCGTGTCCCTAGTGAGCCTCTACTAGACTAGCTCATTGATCAAAGATGGTTAAGGTTTCCTAACAATAGACATGAGTTGTCATTTTATAACGGGGTCACATCATTAGTAGAATGATGGGATGGACAAGAACCAACCGTAAGCATAGCATTTGATCGTATTACTTTATTGCTACTGCTTTCTTCATGTCAAGTATCTGTTCCTAAGACCATGAGATCATGCAACCCCTGGCACCGGAGGAATGCCTTGTGTGTATCAAACGTCACTTCATAACTGGGTGATCATAAAGGTACGATACAGGTACCTCCACGGGTGACTTTTGGGTTGGCATGGATCGAGACTGGGATTTGTCACTCCCTATGACGGAGATGTATCTCTGGGCCCTCTCGGTAATACAACATCACAAGAAGCATGCAAGCAATGTGACTAAGAAGTTAGTCACAGGATCTTGTATTACGGAACAAGTAAAGAGACTTGCCGGTAACGAGATTGAAGTACGTATGGTGATACCGACGATCGAATGTCGGGCAAGTAACATACCGCTAGACAAAGGGAACTGCGTACGGGATTGATTGAATCCTTGGCATCGTGGTTCGACCGATAAAGATCTTCGTTGGAATATGTGGGAACCAATATGGGCATTCGGCTCCCGCTATTGGTTATTGACCGGAGAGGTGTCTCGGTCATGTCCACATGGTTCTCGAACCCGTAGGGTCCCCACGGTGATGATATAGTATTATTGGGTTATGTATGTTGGTGACTGAATGTTGTTCGGAGTCCCGTATGACATCCCGGATGTCACGAGGAGCTTCGGAATGGTTCGGAGGTAAAGATTTATATACGGAAATTCATATTTTGGCTACATGAAAAGTTTCGGGTTTTCCCGGTGTTGTACCGGGAAGCTTCTAGAAGGTTCCGAAAACTTCCGGGGTACTCCGGAAGTCCACCAATGGTTCCACCAATGGTATGCATGGGCTGAGGCAGGCACCCTGTCTTATTGGGCCAGGCGCACAAGTCCCTCAAGGCCCATGTGGCTTGGGAGTGTTGGAAAGTCCACCTGTGTTTGGAAAGGAAGGGAATTGAACTAGGAGTCCAACTCCTCCCCCTTGGCGGCGCCCTAGGGCAAGGAGGAGCTGTTCCCCACGCCCCTCCACCTATATATAGAGGGGAGAGCCCCCCCCCCAAGAGTACACACCAAACCCTTGGCGCCCCTCTCTCTCCCTAGATCGCTTTCTCCTCCGTTCGCGTTTTCGGTAGCGCTCGGCGTAGCCATACCGGGATTGCTCCACCACCATCACCACCATGCCGTCGTGCTGGTTTATAATCCATCTACGACTCCGCCCTCGCTCGCTAGATCGAGGATGCGGAGACGTCATTGGTCCGCACGGGTGCTGAACGCGGAGGTGCCGTCCGTTTGGCGCTAGATCGGGACGGATCGCGATTGGATCGTGAAGACGTACGACTACATCAACCACGTTATATACGCTTCCGCTCAGCGATCTACAAGGGTATGTAGATACACTCCCCCTCTCGTAGCTTTGCATCTCCATGGATAGATCTTGCGTGTGCGTAGGAATTTTTTTTGTTTCCCATGCAACGTCCCCAACCTTTTCGTGTGTGTTAATGTCGGTTGTGTGCATCCCAGCTATGAAGAGCCTGCGTGTGTGCTTGTTATGTATCTTCTTGATGCCCAATTTAAAAAAAATAAAGTCCACCCTTTTTTGAAAAAGAATAGCACACGGTAATTAACAAATCCATCGTATCATAACGTAAGTGTAGATTAAAAGAGTACGTGACAGGCAAATATGGTCTCATAATATATATAGGATAACTCTGGTGCATAGGTATTTACATACACTTGGTTCACGAAAGTAAAGGCAAACTCACACTCTACCTAACAATGTAATACTTGGTTCACTCTCATGTGACTTTCAGTATGTTCTTGATGAAGGAATCCGAACTGTTGTCGTGGGGGCTGTTTCCCTCTTCCTCTTCTCGCGATATACACCTTGGTATAATGAGCGCGAGAGGAAGAGGAAGCGACGAACACCAGCGGTTGAAATATCAAAGGAAGAATCTCGACTGTTGTCGTGGGGGTCGCTTCCTCCTTCGTTCCCGTGTGCTATACATTTTGGAAATGCACGTGGGTACGAAGGGAGGAGCGACTATCATCGACGGTCGAAATATTAGTGTGAGGAAATGTCCACCAACATACACCACTATATCAGTGTGAGAGAGTGCGCACCATATACAACATGAGATATGAGAGTTTTTCAAGGAAGCCTCGACAAACCGAACTTCAACTCATGTTGAATAGTTTCTGGTATAATTGCCATCAATTTTTAATCTTTGAATCATGAACACGGAAATGTCTGACGACGAGGGGATCCTTGAGTGCTATATGTGCACCGACGACCGGGGTATATGCGACCGTTATGCTCACCTAGACAATGGTACATCATTCACCGCCAAGCTAAAGGAAGACTTTGGAATTATTATGATATGTAAATAAGACGGCATGTATTTTTTTTGTAATGAAGCATGACGTGTGCTTTTTTTCTTTAATTAACCTGTAATTTTCTTTTGTAAAATTCGACTAGTGCATTCCCTGCCATGCAAGACTCCATGTCTTTGACAAGTTCGATTTCAAAGAGAGAGAGAGTACGTAGACTAAGATAGCTCAGCTAAAGACCGACCTTTACACTTTTGCTGTTAGGGTAAAAAATGGAATAGATCACACATAGTTTGGTTATTATTCTTGGAGAGCATTTTGCAAGGCGTACGGGTTTGAGGAGGACTAAAAACAAATGGACCGACACTAGCCTCGATTAGCTTCTCAAGTACCTAAAGGCTGTTCTTTCCACGGGGAATCTATGTCCTACTAGTGTGGATGAGGCCAAGAAGATCGTGTGCCCTTTTGATCTGCTGCACGTTAGATACCATGCATGCATTAACAATTGCATCATTTATCGGAAGGAGCACACGGAAAAAACCAGCTGTCCGGTGTGCAATGCTTCTCAATACAAGAAGGCCGGGAAGAAATCTCCCCAGAAAGTTGTATGGTACTTACCGATCACTCCCCGTCTACAACGTTATTTTTGTAGATCCCAAGGAAGCAAAGCTCATGCGTTGGCACGCGGAGAGGACAAAGCCCGATGATGGAGATGATCCGAAGCTGAGACACCTCGTGGATGGAAGCCAGTGGAGTGTGTTCAACGGCGAATATCGATATTTAGCATGTCATGGAAGGAACCTCGTGCTTGGCGCGTGTACCAGTGGCATGAATCCGTTTGGCAACCAGAACACCAACCATAGCACATGGCCCGTGTTTGTATGGATGTACAACATCCCTCCCTGGTTGTGCATGAAGTCGAAGTATATACACATGAGCATGCTGATTCAAGTGCCGAAACAACCGCGAAATAATATTAATCTATATCTGGGGCTACTTCAAGAGGAGTTAGACACGTTATGGAAAACACCGGCCAAGACATGGGACGCCAGCAAAGGCGAGTATTTCTAAATGAGAGCCGCGCTGATCACGAAGGTGCACGACTATCTCGGTTACGGATATGTCGCAGGCCAGGTGTGCCACGGATATTGCGGATGCACGCGGTGCATGGATCATACGACGTCTCAACAGCTAACGTTAACGAAAGATGGCAGGTCTAGCAAAATCGTCTACATGGGGCATCGAAGATGGCTCGAGAAGGACGACCCGTGGAGAGACTGTGGAGATCTATTCAATGGTGAGGCTGAGCATTGAGGACCTCCACATAAGCGGAGCGGCGCCGAAATCGATGAGCTGTCAAAAACTGGGAAGAGTGCCCCGCGCCGGGAAAGACGATGAAAAAGGCGTCGGAGCCACTGCTGAAGGTATAGAAGACGAGGTCTATTTTCTAGGACTTGGAGTACTGGCACAAACTCGACACGCCACATTGCCTTGATCAAATGCATATCTGTAAGAATGTCCTTGAGAGCTTGCTTGCGACACTGATGAACATGCCGGATAAGACCAAGGATGGGCCGAAGGCAAGAAGAGACTTGCAAGATTTGAATATCAGGGCACATCTACACATGCCGCCCCGTAAAAAGTCAGAGGAGACAGAGACGGAGACGGAGGCGCGGGAGAAGAAGTGCAAAAAAATGAAGGAAGAGGATTATTGCCCCGCTTCTTGCTTCACCTTAAGTCCGGCTGAGATCGATCAATTCTTCAAGTGCCTTACCGGAATCAAAGTTAGTTCCGGTTACTGTGGGAAGATAAGTAGATTTCTAGACACAAAGAAGAAAAGGTTCAGCGCGATGAAGTCCCATCACTGTCATGTGATGATGACGCAGATACTACCTGTTGCCCTTAGAGGGATAATGAACAAGCACGTCCGTGACACGCTTATTGGTCTCTGCAACTTTTTCGACGTCATCTCTCGAAAGTCGATCAGTGTGAAGCAGCTCCGAAGGCTACAGGAAGAGATCGTTGTGATACTCAATGAGCTTGAGATGTACTTCCCGCCCGCGTTCTTTGACGTCATGGTGCATCTGTGTGTCCATATTGTGGACGACATAATAGACCTGGGGCCGGCATTCCTGCACAACATGATGCCATTCGAGAGGATGAATGGGGTCATCAAAGGATTCGTTCGTAACATGTCCCATCCGGATGGAAGCATCTTCCAGGGCTATCTGACGCAAGAGTGCATCTCTTTCTATGAGAATTATCTATATGGCGGAGACCGGCCTGGTGTTGGTTTTCCCGTTAAGAAGCACCTTGGTAGGCTCGAAGGAGAAGGTCACTCCAACGGTCACAGGGAACTGCATGTGGCCTATTCGGATCGACGCAACAACTTTGACAGAGCAAACTTAGTAGTGCTACAACACCTAGATGAGGTAGATCCTTTCGTTACAGTGCACAAAGAAACCATCACAAAGAAGTATCATGACTGGGGGCTATGCAGGACGGACGACAAAGTTACTAGAGAGCACAACTCCACTTTCCTGCATTGGTTCAAAGAGCATATTCTTGCTAATCCCCCGGAAGAGGGCTCTACGGACGGATTGCTCATATACGCCTTAGCACATGGCCCCTCGTCCAACCTCGCGACCTATCAGGCATACGATATCAATGGATACACGTTTTACACGGAGGCCAAAGATATGAACAGTGATTTTCAGAACTTAGGGGTGACGATGGAATGCATGACCGGCAACGACAATGGCGCAACTGAGAGATTTTATGGAAGGGTCGAGGAGATCTGGGAGCTTGACTACTCTAGACTGCACAACGCGATGATGTTCCGTGTCAGATGGGCTAAGAATGTCGAAAGAGAAAACCGGTATTTCACTACAATCACTATACCCGACGCCAAGAGCGCTACCGTGAACGCCATCGCAAAAAACGAGCCATGGGTACACGCTAAGCACATGACACAATGCTTCTTCATAACCAACTCGAGCAAATGCAGCTGTGTTGTCGTGAGGAGAGGAAAAAGGAACATCATAGGAATGGATGGAGTCACCAATGAGGAAGACTACGACCAGTACGGCAACCCGATGAGGGAAGATGACGATGACGATGAAGTATATGTCAAAAGAAGAATCAATACTACATTACCTAAGAAAGATCGTACTCCATGGAAAATGAAAAGTCACAATGAGGGGCTCAATTATTCTTCAACAAACAAGAAGGCAAAGAAGCTCACTCAAAAACGAAAACATCGATGCTGATCGAGAAACCGTTATCAGTCAAATGATTCAATATATATGTTCCTATTTTGTGTACACACTTAACCGTTATGCATGGGTCAAATGATGTAATGTATATGTTCCTATTTTGTATACACACTTAACCGTCAAATGATGCAATATATATCGCCTTAGTTATATACATTGTATCACCTACCCTTCGTTCCTGCTCTCGGAAAAAAAAGAAAAAAAAGAAAAAAAAAGGAAAATAAAATAGAAGAAACAAACAGGAAAAGAAAAGAAGAGAAGTAGATCTGGTTGAGGAGTGATAGCAGTAGCGCGTTTCTCTAAAACGCGCTATAGCCATGTCAGGTATCAGTAGCGCGTTTTCCTAAAACGCGCTATAGCTATGTCAGGTAGTAGTAGCGCGTTTTCGTAAAACGCGCTATAGCTACTTTAGCTATAGCGCATTTTATAGAAACGCACTACTGCTATCTTCACATAACCCCCGCGCGGACTTCCTCCTCCACTCCTTTCCTCCATCCCATTCCCCATTCGATCCCTCTCCACCGACGCCGCCGTCGCCCTCCGTCGCCTGCTCGTGCCCCGTCCGCCGTCGCCCTCCGTCGCCTGCCCGCGCCCCGTCCGTCGCCGCCCTCCGTCGTCTGCCCGCGCCCCGTCCGTCACCCCCCGCGCGCCCTCCGTCGCCGCCCGCTCCTCCACCCGTACCCATCTCCCCTGAGCTCCACCTCGCCGCCGGAATCTCCCCCGAGCTCCACCTCGCCGACGACGTCTCCCCTAGCCCCTTGTAAGTCCTCTGCCCCTCCTTCTCTCTCTCTGTCTCTCTGCCTAAGGGTTCTAGGGTTCATGTAGTTAGGTTCTAGGGTTCTAGGGTTCATGAAATAGCTAGGTTTAATTTACAATTGAGAAACAGTAGGTGAATTAGGTTGGTGTTAGGAAATGATGTTGTTAATTCAAATTTCAGAAAATGTGTTGATGAAATAGCTAGCTAGTATGATCCCCTCCTGCAGAAATGATTTTGCTACTAACTTGATCCCGGCTATCATCAACTGGTTGAAGGAAAATCCAAACAAGACAGTAGATGATTTCCCCGTGCCCAGCTTCGTCGGGAGCAACTCGGTGAACAATACAACAGCACCATCATCTGCTCACGCAACCGCGCCTGCTCCCGCACTCGCACCCGCTCATAGCAGCCCGTCCTCGGTCTCTGGCGCGCTAGGCGGGCCTTCGTCTTTGGCTGAGCTCGACGCCCTCACGGTAATTACATGTCGCACTAACATATATCTAGAATATTCCGTTTTCGTTGCCTTTCGGATGTTTTACGCCGCAGACATGTCTTTGTAGGCCGACGAAACCCCGTGCACCGTACTCTACTTGATCAAAGGCCAAAAGGTGGACGTGGGAAAGGCGGTGATAACGAAGCCCTTGGAACTCACGTTCCACGGCCAGCCGATGCCCGGTGGGCACTTCAGGGTTACCTTGTCGAGTGTGAAATCGGGGCATGAGGATTTGCCTCTTCTAGTATGGCTAGAGGGAGAGGACGACGAGACCCCGCCACGGCTTGGAAACTGCAAGGGTTGGGTGCTGCTATGGCCGAAGAATTTTCTTCGTCTGGAACCGGCCGAGAGCACACCAATAACCACACATCAGCAAGCAGGTATGAACACCACCACCCCGCCTACGCAATTACCAGCGCCTGTAGTGCCGGGTGAGAGCGGCGGACGACGCGAGGAAGGGGGTCCAATAGTGGCTGATGTAATCGCCCCCGTAGAACGAAGTATGGATGATGAGATGGACGAGGACCCTCTTCGGTTCCTCAATACAGGCCCTATGACAATAACTTAGAATTGATGAGTCAGCCATATGATGAGTCGAGCTATCAGCATGGTGAGGAGATGGATGTTCTGCCTGGGCAGGAACGTCCTAGCAGGGTTGATTGCAAGAAGTCTCTCTTCATGCAATCCTCACATGACACGCCTGAAGATGCCGCCTCAACACAGCACAACTAGCCGAGGGTCGTACAGTGCTTAGCCCGACAACACTGGGGCAAGGGTTAAGGAAGGGTCTCGAGGGTCAGCCCAAGAAAAAGGAGAGGAGGTAACCGGCGGGGAAAGGCTCTGCTGCCTACAACCAAGCCAGAGCACATAGCAGCCAGACGACAGATTTTGAAGAGCGTGTAACCGTCAAAGGTGCGGCGATGCTCCATGTCACGGGTGTGCCGATGCTACCGCCGAAAACCGCTGGAGGCAATATCAGGGGATCTCAGGAGACTGCACGACCATGTGTTGTCGACCGAGCAAAGCCTACTAGCCTCGAAGGATCCAGGATATCCGACATACGCGGCCCGTGTGCCTGAGGGGAAGTGCTACATCGACACACAGCCCGCGGAGGTGTTCTTCCTGCGGTTTGAGCATATCTTTGAGATGTTTCTGACAAGGCGGCTCGATTTTACAATCGTCCGCCTTTTTGCGCTACATATGAGCTTCGTCATGAAGAGAGAAGAAGTCTCGCAGATCTATGTGGCGGATCCATACTACATGCATGAGTCCTTCTTGAGTCTCGGCGACTTTGAGCGTAAAACTGCTAGGGAGTACCTCGAAAACTTCATGGTACAGAATAAGGACCAAGAAATTGTCCTCCTGCCTTATCATCCAAAGTAAGTCAGTGCCGGACAACCCTTTTGTACATTTCAATCATTTCTTCTCGCTCATACGGAGAATAATTTGAGGTGTTCTTTTCCCCGCAGCAACGGGCGCGCCATCCTTATTGTTCTTTACCCGCGAGTCTCCCATGCCGTGTATTTCGACCCTACCAGAAACTACGAGAAGAAGGACTACACCCACGTAATGCATATTCTAGATGATGCTCTCCAAGGCTTCAGCTCGAGGGTTGGCCACCTACAGATCCGGAAACAAAGAACCCCAAGACGGGTTTCTCGCATAAAACTAACTTCTGCGGCATCCATGTCCCGAAACAAAGTAGGAACGATGGATTCTACCTCCTCCATCTCATGATGGAGTTCAGAAGGGATCACCAAAAGCTTCGCATGACAACCAGAAATGATGATCATATCCGCAAGTGGGTAGAATCTCAAGGAGAAGCGGATTATAAACTTAGAGATGACTTCTTTCGCATCCAGAGGGACATTGTGACGATCATCATGAAAGAAGTCGTCGAAGAGAAAGGGATGTTCCACCACGGCCCTATATCGCGAGCTGACATCCGAACTCGCATAGGCATGCAACGTCAGGACCTCGCGCCATTCAAGAAGCTAGGGTGCATCCTCGATGATCTGGAGGGATGGAAGTTCTAGTGATTTACGATGCCGATGATGATGATATGTGTCGGTTGAACTTGTATACTTTCTGTAGCGATGAAACTTTGTGATGTCCACGGTCCCTGCCGAACTTGCATAACGCTACATTGTTAGTTTGGGTACGATGACCTGCGTACCTCTAGTTAATTAGTTTGCGTACGATGAAACTGCGTTGATTATTTATGTTTACTATATGTTGCATCTAGTTGCTAACCCTTTCTTTTCGTGTTGCTCAAGTATATTTTGTTGCATATGATTGTACATTCTCTTTATAAAGATGCATCTCTAACAGGTACCTAGATCCTTGATGGCAAAGAAGCGGTGCTATGTCGTGTACATAGGGAAGGTTCCGGGAGTGTACGACGAGTGGCACGAGTGTCAGGCGCAAGTGGATGAGTTCTCGGGCGCCAGCCATAAAGGCTTCAAAAGCAGACAAGAAGCAGAAGCTAGTTACTTGAGGTTCACGCTAGCGCGAGAGAGAACTCATAACCGCCACCTCATGTACTGCATAGTTCCGCTCTCACTCATAGTGATAGATCTTCTCGTGTATATCATTGTTCAGATGGATGACGATGTAGTTGCAAGTATTCGAGACTTGTATCGCTATTTTCGAGATGATGACAAGAGACCACTTTGTGTTGGATGATGATTATGATGATGACATGATTTGATGAGACTATTTGTATGTGTATGCTATGATTACATTTGTATGTGTATGATATGTTAGAGATTATTGTATAAAGCCTGTACAAATACAAAACAAATATGTAGAAAAAAAATCAGAAACTAATAATACTAGCAGTAGCGAGGGGAGTAAAGTTAGCAGCAGCGAGCACTTAGCAGTAGCGCGGCTTACTGTAGAGCGCTATAGCTATTAGCAACAGGGCGTCCCGGTGAAGATCACTACTGCTACCCATGTATAGCAGTAGCGCGTTTCAACACTCGCTACTAATACAAGTTAGCTGTAGCGCCGTATCAGTAGCGCGGGCACCCGCTCTACTGATACACCTAAGACCCGCGCTACTGCTAGGCTTTTCCCTAGTAGTGTCTCTAAATGAGGAAACCCAGAAAATCAAAGGATGGAGCAAGGCAATAAAAGCATCCAGGTAACCACTTGGAGACGATAACTTGCGCATCCCACAAGTTGGAGATAGGTTAATCTGTATTCTTCAATGGGGACATGCAGGAGTTCACCTTTTTTATGCTATTTTACCTAGGAGAGAGCAGTAGTTAGTGTTGGTGACTTGTGATACCTTCGTAGCTTGTTATTTAACTCCTGATGACTTGGTCACTTGCTAGTTTGTTGCTAGAATGATGAAGAGTTGTTTAACTAGTATGATAACAACTAGAATGATGAGGAGTTGTTTTTCTGTTTTATGACTTTTTAACTTGGCATGATTCAGATGATGACGAGTTTTTATATGACATATATTAGATTAAAGTAGATTCGCAACATCGTATTTTCCTTTAATTCAACTTGGTCTCTTGGTCCATCTAGTTTAATCTAAATGTTCTTTATTCCATAATTTTTACTGATGTTGTATATTAATCTGTATAACCGCGTGAAAATATAATATAAATATAAAAAATAAATACACGCGATTAGCAGTAGCGCTGGTTACACACACGCCCTATTAATATTTAGCAATAGCACGTTTAGAACAACACGCTACTGATAGTATAGTTACCAGTAGCGCCGATTGAACCACACTACTTCTAACAGTTACTTGTAGCGTCGTAGCAGTAGCGCGGGCAGCCGCGCTACTGCTAGACATTATTCCCTTGCTACTACTAGGGTTTTCCGTAGTTGTGTTGAAAGTTCTGAGGAACAATCAAACTAGATGCCCCTAATGGAAACATATATCATGTTGGACTTACACACATAACAGTCCTACACTATGGGTGGATAGCATTCCTGGAGGCATGCCAAATAGAAAAGTAATAGTTCTTTGACATCGACAACTCTTATTTCTTGATCAGCTCGGCTTCCGCTCCACTCGCTCTGACGCCTTGTTGTTTGTCTATCAACAGGGCCATAAGACTGCCTGTCTGCTCCTCTACATCGACGATATCATATTGACGGCATGCACTATTGATCTTCTTTGGTGGCTCAATGATGAACGCCGTCTTGAGTTCGTCATCAAGGACTTAGGTCCGCTACACGACTTCCTCGGCATCGAGGTGGTACGACGAGCGGCCGGGTTCTTTCTTCACCAGCGGAAGTACGGTCATGAGTTACTTGACCGTGTCGGGATGCTTAGTTGCAAAACTGCGGCCACCCCTATCAACACGAAGGCCAGGCTCTCTGGCACCGATGGTTTACCGGCCCCGGATGCCCCCTTCTACTGCTCGATTGTTGGTGCTCTGCAGTACCTGACACTCACTCGCCCGGACTTGCAGTACACAGTGTAGCAGGTGTGCCTTCATATGCATTCACCTCGTGATGCTCACTGGACTATGGTGAAACGGATTCTCCATTACATTCGCAGTACTATGGCCACTTGCTCCATGCTTCAGCGGCTATGGACATCGTGGCACACTCTAATGCAGACTAGGCTGGCTGCCCCGACACACGGCGTTCCACCTCCGGTTACTGTGTCGACCTTGTACCATCAAATATCACCTTGTCCTCGAAGAGACAGCCCACAGTTTCTCAGTCTTGTGTCGAGGCAGAGTATTGCGCATTGGCTCACGTCGTTGCTGAATGCTCCTGGCTTCGATAGCTTCTCTTGGAGCTCTCTTGTCCAATTGACAAGGCCCCCGTGGTTTTTTTTCGAAAAGGGGAGAGACCCCGGCCTCTGCATCATGACGATGCACACAGCCTTTTATTAAAAAAGTCTCAGAGTAACATATTAAAAAGTATTACAAATCAAGGGTCGCTCAAAGTTGAGACCAAAATCAACCAGCGGAACAAAAGGGCTAAGTAGACATAAAGCAAACTAAGCATCCTGTAGTCGACTAATATGCCGCCATCCAGCCCGGGACAAGATATCCTGAGCAACCGTCAGGAGATGGGTGCATCCAGAAACCATAACATCCCTCTGCACCTGAGGAGAAAGGAGTGCCCATAGCTGTACCCAATGAACCACCATATGGATAACCTGCAAGATATTAAAAGTTTTTTGTTTGTTAAACACTAGATTATTTCTGCATCTCCATATTGACCAAAATAAGGCCGAAACACCTATGCGAATTCGATCCTTAGAATTTTTGTCAACTCCATTCAACCAATTGCCAAACATATTAGTAATATTCGTTGGAGGAGGGAGATCGTAAGAGAAATAAACGATGCGCCATAAAATCTTAGCAAAAGGGCATTGAATGAAAAGATGCTCTACCGTCTCCTGTTCCCCACAAAAGACACATTTTGTACAGCCTTTCTACTTCCTCTTAACTAGATTATCCTTGGTCAGAAGGACTTTGTTGCTTAAGAACCACATAAAAAAATTTATCTTCAAAGGGATTTTAAGTTTCCAAAGATACTTTCTCAAATAAGGTGTGTGGCCATTCATTAGGTCTTCATACATTGATTTGACCGTGAAAATACCTGAGGTAGTGAGATTCTAGACAAACTTATCTTGTTCACTATCAAGAGAGATTGTCATTAAGCGCGTACAAAGATTCAACCAAGCCGTCCATTTATCCCCATTTAGTAACCGTCTGAAAACAATATTCAGGGGCGGTTGAGACAACACACTTGCAACAGTAACATTCTTATGCTGCACAATGTTATAGAGGGCCGGATACTGCCGCGCTAGACTAGTGTCACCCAACCAAACGTCTTCCCAGAACCTAACACTAGTACCATCTCCCACTCGAAAATGGCCCCTAGCAAAGAACTCATCTTCACATTCATGAATCCCTTCCAGAAAGGAGAGTCTGTTGGTTTTACATGAACCTCAGATAAAGTTTTTTGGCTTAGGTATTTATTTTGAACGAGTTCTTGCCATACACCGTCCTCATTAATAAGTTTGAATAACCATTTACTCAATAAACATTTGTTTTTTATTTCCAAAACTTCTATTCCAAGGCCTCCTTGATCTTTAGGACGGCAAATAATATTCCACTTGGTTAATCTGTATTTTCTTTTTTCTTCATCACTTTGCCAGAAAAAACGAGATCTATAATAGTCTAGCCGTTTTAAAACACCCTTTGGTATTTGTAAAAAGGATAGCATAAACATGGGCAAGCTAGTTAACATAGAATTTATAAGGACCAGTCTATCACCATATGACAACATTTTGCCCTTCCAGCAGCCCAATTTGCCTTCAAGGCGGGTTTCAACTGGGTACCAATCTGAGTTTCTAAGCTTTCTATAATGAATGGGTATCCCAAGATACCGGAAAGGAAGTGAACCAGCCTCACAGCCAAAAATGTGTTTGTATTGCTGTTCATTCTCCTTTGCCTTTCCAAAACAGAAGATCTCGCTCTTATGAAAATTAATTTTCAAACCCGAGAGTTGTTCGAAAATGCATAGGATTAGTTTCATATTAAGTGCCTTCTGAAAGTCATGTTCCAGAAATAAAATGGTGTCATCAGCATATTGTAATAATATCTCCGCCGTCTACCTCTGCCCCAATCCCGTTCATCATCGCCGCAACAAACATATTTAGCTGGATATCGACTTTGTTCGCGAGCAGGTGGCTCTTGGTCACGTTCGAGTTCTTTGCATGGATATCATGACAAATGGGTTGCCGACGCCGGTTTTCGAGGAGTTTCGGTCCTGTCTGTGCGTCAACGCTGGTGCTTCGACTGCCGGGGGGGGGGGGGGGGGGGTGTTAAGCACCCTATGTACACGTACATATACATGTACTGTAATCTCCGTCCATCTTGTTAACGTTTAGTCTTGGACGTGATGATTTCTCTGTATATTTATATAATGACATTCGATGCCCGTGAACATATTTCTCTGTATCTCTGTTGCATCCTATTGTTTCTCCACATACTCAAAGGGTCATATTTGACCAAGCTGCAGAGCTGCTCATTGCCTCACAATATGGCAACGAGGCAGTCACACGAAAAGAGCCATCCAAACGAACCTGTCCGTGTTTCGTTTTCACCAAGACCAAGTTCCATTTGCATTTCCAACGAGATGCTGGTTTTTCTTCAGGAAGAAAAAAGAGGACCTTGCCGGAAACAAGGATACAAACCACTGCGGATATTAATACATTTAATTTAATCAGGCGATCACACGCGGTAATTATCAAATCCATTGTATCATAACGTAAGTGTAGATTGAAACAGTACGTGACAGGCAAACATGGTCTCATAATATGTTTGTGATAGCTCTTCTGCATAGGTATTTACATACACTTGGTTCACGAAAGTAAAGGCAAACTCACACTCTACCTTACAAAGTAGTACTAACATCACACTTGTTGAAGTATCATCCGATATTAACTACTCAAAATCTTTAGGACGAAAATACGAAGCCAAGCTTATTTTTCGATGGTGACAGATACATTCCCACTAGTAACAGCGTTTTTGGTGACAATGGTGGGCAGCTCGACGTTCTTGCCCTTCTTGGGGGTTGACTTGTAGAACGAAAAGTAGAGGATCAGCTGGAGGAGGCCGAATAATGCACCGAGGCCATTGGGGATCTGTACAGAATTAAAAGAGGGCATATCAGTTAGATCGATGAAGAGGACTTCTCGATTGTAAGTCTAGCTGGGTTTGCAACAGTTTTTCAATGTGTATGTGTATGTACATACCGTGATGTATACGTCGAACTTGATGAGCGCATATGTCAACCAGCAGCCGCCGTTGAGGAAGTTGACTAAGGACAGGAAGAACGGCATGTACTCCACGCTCTTGGTCCTTATCACTTTACCCTGCAAGCAAGCAGTACAATATTACTACATTCATCTTATTTTTTTGAGTTATTCTTAGTACACTCGTTAGTTAGAAAAACCGTACGTAAGTAACAAACAGCCTGAGCTAGTAATTAAATATGTGAACTAGAGAACGAGTGAACCAATTCACCCTGTAAAGCAACTAAGCCGTAGGCTTTTTTGATTTAACATATATAATGCAGCGTCTTGTGAAAGAACTTGGAGGGTCAACAACTCAATTTGGCCAAAATAGTTGGACGCTTGTTGGAACAGGTTTGGAAGGATGGTTAGAACATGAATCTGTGGGTGCATCTCTTAGATAGAGATAGACTTTGTCCCAAAGTTGGCTTATGTAACCATGCTCTTAAGGCAAAAGCAACAACAAACAAACTATTAAACAAGTAAGGACTGTTTAGGTCAAACAAAAGCATACAGAAATTTGAAAAGAAAAAGTAGGCAGGTTTTACAATGCATCATTACCACACCATACACCCACAACGGCAGATTAATTAGCTACCTGAACAATAACAAGTTAAAGCGGTTATGAAACGGTGGGTCGACGATATATCCATAAGTTGGGGTGGTGTACGTACCATGATGGTGAGCGGGGACGCGTACATGATTGAGCCGAAGATGACACAGAGGATGCCGACAATCATGGTGCGCTTCTCATGGGTGTGGGCGCCGAGGAGCACGCCGGCCACCACAGCCGCCATGAACGCCACCTCGATGGCGAGCACGCCGAGCATCTTCCACTGCACGCACAGGCACATGTAATGGGTTAGGGGCAGATCTTCTGTACATAAACTAATGCCGAGAAGAGACACTATGCGGGATCAGGTGGGGTGAGCAGAGATGTACGTAACGTACCCTTGTGTTTTTGGTGGCGTAGATGAAGAAGAGTATGAGGTAGATACTCTCGATGACGAGGCCGATGCCGTTGATGGTGAGGACGAGGATGCTGTTGGGGTGGACGATGGGGAGGCCGTAGAAGCACCAGAGCATGCAGTTGAGCAGCGTCGCCAGGTAGGGGTCCGGCTTGAACTCCTCCACGTCCTTTGCCTTCACGATCCGCCAGAACGTCGGCCTGTGTACGTACAAGCAGAAAACGAGCGTCAGATTCATGCCGTAGCTACACCTTCGTCCATGTATGCAGATTAGTCGAGACGAGGAGGAGGAGGAGGAGGAGAGGGCTTACGCAGGGGACAGGAAGAGGCCGAAGGAGATGACATTGCCGATGATGCCGACGATGTTGCGGGCCGCCTCGACGGAAACCATGTTGCTCAGCTAGATCAATACAACTCGCTCGTGGGAACAAACGACTTGAGAAAGGTTGGTTGTGATTTGTTTGGCGGGCGTGGCCGAGATTATATTGTAGGGGCTTCGCCATCGCCTTCCCCGAGTTAAATCCGAGTAGGATATGATTTGGGTGCAGACCTTATCCAACTCCCTCTCCGGCCGTGCTCCCATCCAACGGCCGGCCGTATCAATTTGTTCCTCACCCAGCCAAAGGATCACCCAGCTAGCTCCTCTTCCACGTAACAACTCCTACTCGGATAACCCCCCGTGCAATCGTACGCAAACAAACAACCCTAAAGCGAAATACGTCAGAAAAATAGAGCCAAAATTTCCCTCAAAATAAAATAAAATAGAGCCAAAATTTCCCTCAAAATAAAATAAAATAGAGCCAAACACATAAGAAAACGGAAATACTATTGAGCGAACGTTCGCTCAGCTGGACTGGACACGTGCGGAACGCAACACACGTGAAAGACGTGGCAGATGTACGTCGCTCTGTCATCCATCCCATGAAAGGATCCTTGCTGTCCGATTTTGATCAAGCAATCCTTCACTTCTTCTCTTTCATTATACGAAAAACCGTGTAAGCCAAGTACAAAGACTACAAGATGAAGGCTAAATTCACCTCGACAAATATGTTGACGTGGTTTACACACGACAAAGAGGACACGGCATACTCTTGACAGGCATACCGATATATATAAGCCGAGTGTTATTTGTTAGCTACTCGGCAAAAGGTTTGTCGAGTAAAATTAAGCAGCCCGCTGCAAAATAAGGGCACATGATGGCTGGCCTAAAAAAAATGGAGGTATATAAGCCGAGTGTTGACGCTCGACTTTCACCCAACCAGGGGTCAACCGGAGGGCACCACTTGCCCTCCAGGAAATAAGCCGAGTGTCCACGGGACAACTCATGGCATAGTTGTAAGTCGAGTGTCGTGTAGATCTGCACGATATAGGATATGCCAGTGTCATGTAGGATGTGCACGAGGAGATACTAATTTCCGGTGGGAAAAAGATTCGGAGGATGGCTCCTCCCGCTCCTCCCGCTCTCGCTCCCGCTACACCCCCCGAACCCAACTCCCCCTCCGGCGACCACCGGCCTCCGGCGACCCTTCCCTCCACCAGCTCAGCCCTCCCACCCCCGCCGTCGCTCCCGGATGAGCCGCGGTACGTCACCTCCAGCAAGGTTGCCCTGCTGAGGGAGTCCTGGTTTAAGGGGTCCTCGGATAGCCGACCTATTTCTCATGGGCCGGACTATGTGGGCCATTAGATGAGCATTGGCCGATCAGGGGCCCCGTCGCCAAGGCGGAAGTTTCAAGGAGCCATGGCGTGTCCTCCAAGATGTCGACAGTAGATAGGCATGTTTTTTCCCTTTGATGTGCAACTGACTATGTGTACGCCCTAGGTACCCTCGGGAGTCTATATAAGCCGGAGGGTTTTAGGTTGTAGGGCAACAGAACTCATCTAGGGTTTTAGTCAAACGATCTCGAGGTAGATCAACTCTGTAACCCTTATACCATCAATATAATCAAGCAGGACGTAGGCTATGACCTCCATAGGAGGGCCCGAACCTGAGTAAACATCGTCTCCCACTTCTCCTGTTACCATCGATTCTAGTCTCACAGCTCGGGACCCCCTACCCGAGATCCGCCAGTTTTGACACCGACATTGGTGCTTTCATTGAGAGTTCCGCTGTGATCGCCAGAAGGAATCGATGGCTCGCCTTGTCACGAGCAGCGAGATCTGCAGCCAGGAGACTCTCGCCCTGGATGAGATCCTCGTGAGCGGCGACATCTCGTCGCACGCTTGCCCGATCGGCCACCCATGCCAGATCGGAAACTTTTCCCCCGATCAAGGAATCAGGTTCGGAACCCTAGAGTTCGTAGCTGATTCACGGGGAGAACTCGTGTTGGAGGAACCCTTGACTCCTACGGAGGAGCCCACAGATCCCGACGCCTCGGCGCCGAAGACATCGGGCCCCGCCTCCGATTATGAAGTCGTTATCTCTGGGCCGTCTGGACCGCCCAGTCCGGTCGTTATGACCGGATCAACCATGGTTAAACAGGACCCGGATCCGCTTTCGTGGGACACCGGAACTGCGACGCCGCATACTGACCCCACTCGCTTTGGCGACACACATCCTACCATCGCCTCGTTTCTGAACGAGCTATTTGATCCGATCGAGATCATGCGTATGGCTGATGATCAGATCCCGGTCTATGACCGGCTCGGGATTAAACCCGACGATAGGGAGATTCACATCCCCACGGTCACCCAGCTCGTCACCACCGTCGAGTGTCCGGTGTAGGGTAACGCAGCAGAAAACAAAAAATTTCCGACCTGCGCACCAGCCCAGGACCACTATGGAGACTGCATACAAGGTTTGATCATTTTCGTTATCGACTCGTAGCGCAGCGGAAGTAGAGTCGATGACGATCGGCGGTGCAGATCCCCGCAGCTAGGATTTACAACGTCCCAACCGCGAGGATGTAAACCCTCATCTGCCCCGCGGACAGCCCTCCGGGAGGCGGTCGCATAGTCCCCCGGACGGTGTCGCGGATAGCCCTTCGGGAGGACCTCCGAAACTCGGACTGTCACTCGGACAGCCCTTCGGGAGGACCTCCGAAACTCGGACGGTCACAATGACAGCCCTACGGGAGGCACTCTCGAACTAAGACCGAAACTACGATCTCTCTACAGAGTTGCACACATACGGTGTCATCTATCCGGTAGGGCTTCGCCGTCCAGAACTAGTTCCCACCGGAACCCAGACAGCCTTTCGGCTCTACGATACTATTTCGCAGGGAGGGAGAGAGAATGCCAGATCATGCATGGCTTGTGTATGAGAGCCAGGATTGAGATTATGGCAGCCCACATCTCCTCTATTTATAGGAAAACCAAGGGGTAGGGTTGGCACTTGAAAATACCAAAGTACCCCCACTTTATGTCTCACATAAAAGGTATAAAAAGGAAAAATGGGTGCCATGTGGAGCTCCAAGGAGCTCCACCATGCTTGGCCGGCCACCCCTAGGCCCCCCCCCCCCCACATGGGGTGCCTTGCTCCCCAATCCCTTCTAGAAGGCCTTTTTGGAAATATCCAAAAAGGTGTTTTCCCAAAAATATCCATAAAGCACTTTCACTATTCACGACGACATTTTTCAACGTCCGGTCGAACTGAAAATATTTATGTGGGCTTAGAACATTTCCAGTACCCACCAAAATAATTTTCAACGCGAGCCGGAACAATTCCGGTTTAGTGATTTTCATCTGCGAAAAGCATCTGAAGCGGTTTCGGCAGCTCCGGAACATTTCCGGTTTTCATTCCGGAAAATTCCAGAAAGTTTCCAGAATGATTCTGGCACCCTCCAAGAATTATCAGGCATGTGCCAAAACCAAATTGACTTCATGGTGTCCTCTGAAACAACTTTTCAGTTTCACCGAAACTGTTCCGGTGTTCTCTCTGCGGAACTTTTCCGCTGTCCGAAACTTTTCCGGTGTCCGAATCTTTTTCGGTGATTTTCTCTCAGACTCCTTGTCTAGTATTCAGCAGATAGATGACCCTTAAGCATGTGGCCCTATAGGTTCGGTGAAGCATAGACATGACCCGGAACCCCTTCCGATCAATGATCAACATCGGAGCCGTGGACACCCATATTGACCCCTATACCCACACGAATGAATATTCGAGTGAACCTCCAGTTGCCGTGTGCTATTCCTGTTGCTTCACGATATGTTACAAATACCCGAGGTGAGATACGTTGGCATCCCCGTGGATCAACAACTTGTCCACTATGCCAGTTACCTCGTTGCCGGTATTGTTCTCTTTTCTCGTTCCCGTGTTCCGGCATCCCTGTGATCAAATCACCCTGTGTCTGGCCAGAATATGATGGATACCGTAACACCGAGAGGGCCCAGAGATATCTCTCCATCGTCGGAGGAGCAAATCCCAATCTTGAGCTATCAAGTTACTTGACATACTTTTCCATGAACCCGTAAGCCGACGTAATAGCCACCCATTTACGGATGACATTTAACAAACCCCGAAGTTCATGAAGCAAGCATGAAGAAACTCGATACTCTCATGGTCTAAGGAATCATGCAAACATTAACCATCTCTGTGTTATAAACCATTAACTTATGACGAATGAATCTCATAGCATAACATCAATTCGGGTCGATTCAACACAAGTGTTATACCAACATTGCGCCCTCAAAATTGCGGGCATAGCCATGCCCATGATCAGGAAAACATGATCATCTTGCAATACTTGAGCCAGTCTTAGAGGCCAGACTAGGAATACATTTTACCGTTTATTATTCCACACGTGCATATGAGTCTTCCTCCGAGCCTCGTGGTTATTGCAGACTCGAGAACCATAGCAGTTATAGCATGGAACATAAACCTAATTTTGAACAGGGAGATAATCAATAACATTTATTATTGCCTCTAGGGCATATCTCCTACAGACTCCCACTTGCACTAGAGTCAATAATCTAGTCAACGCTAATGCACTTTACACCTATGGCATACTGGTGTAAAATATGCTTCGCATGTGGTATAGCCTGATGTCCAACATATCTGACGACTTCAGCTCCGTGTGTAACTCTGCATATCCTCGCGTTTTCACGCTTTCACAAAATTCATATTTTGTGTGGACTTGGCTTTGCATATGTGTGAATCATTGGTCGAAACCTGATTCCTCAGACTGAGCTATGGAGCAACTATCTGCAATAGTGTCCCATAGACCAAAGCCATCTTGGAACCATACTAAGTTCATGAACGAACTATATGATTCAACAACTTCTTTGTCGCTTCTAAAGCGTCAACATACTTAGCCTTTGTTATAGAATTCGCCACAGTATCTTGTTTGGAACAATTTCCAACTACCGTGCCACTATGTTGTGTATTACACAAAACCCTTAACTTAAATCGAAAATCGCATGGAGCATTGATGAAGACTGTATCGATGTAATTACTTACAACGAGCACTTCATAATCTGTGCTTGCGAGAAACCATGTCATCAGTACTACTCTAGTACCTAATGACATCTTTCACTATTGTCCCACGATCAGTACTTTTGATCACTTTGGTATCTATACTCGCAACAACTTTGGAGTATTGGACATATCTGGTTGGTTTTACATACCATGGAATACATGTTTAATCCAAACACAAGAGTGTGTGGAATCACCATCATGTATTTTTGCTCATCTGTGTTTTGAGACACCAAGTCTTGCAAAACTCTTCCCATGTGACTTCGGCAAGAATCACTCGTTGGCGTTTTAAATGCTAGAAGGTTTTAGCACCTTGTCAATATGTATTCATAGCTTAGCCCTATTAGGTAAATCTATCTCCATAGATTATCATGCCTAATATTGAGGCTATTTAGCCTAAGTACTTCATCGAAAAACTACTTTTAAATGAAGTCCTTATTCGTGTCAAGAAATTTACTTCC
The DNA here is from genome assembly GCA_039707655.1 of Elymus sibiricus. Taxonomy (NCBI): domain Eukaryota; kingdom Viridiplantae; phylum Streptophyta; class Magnoliopsida; order Poales; family Poaceae; genus Elymus; species Elymus sibiricus. The sequence goes on along the minus strand of CM077668.1, from coordinate 89,590,756 downwards.
AATTAACAATGTGTCAAGTACACAAGGTTTTTAGAAATATTATTATGCTCCCACTTACTTTCTTGAATCACAAGCATCTTCGATACCCATTTGATGAAGTCAAACCCCTTTGACCATTCCATCAAAAACGAAGATTCCAACTCCACTTTGCTCTCTTCTGTCCATCGCTGGAACTCTGAAGTTTGCATACTTACTAGCATCCTCTGGATCGACAAATTACTTTGGACTGTATCACATAGAAGTCCTTGGTTTCATTTCCATCAGATGGAAATCCTCTTGTCAACCATGTTTCATATCTCATGATTGAAATATGTATTAATTGCCAGTTCAACCCGAACCGACTTTAAGCATCGCTACGGTGAAATAACCTCATCATAGTCAACTCCTTGAACTTGTTATTTCAACAAGTCGAGCTTTATGGATAAAACATTTTTATCCGTATCAGTTTTTAGTTCCATAAATATTCGTTTAGACTCTAAGTCTTCCGAAAGGTGTATCACGTCTTAATCTTGAATCACTTATATGGAAACTATCTCGGATTGTATTGGCATTTAGCCAATTCCGGAGTCAGGGCCCATCAACGCTTCCTTGTGAATCGTAGGTATACTGTTGTCTAACAACAATATCTTGTTTGCGCACCTGATAGGTTTGCACGAGCTTTGCCTACATGGTTCAGCTGCAAGTTCGACCGAAGTCCATACATCTTATTGTAGAGACTTCCGTATCAGTCGCAGTAGGAAAAACTTGGAATCACTTCCAAGGTTCCTTTCCTTTGAACTGATGACGAAGATACTGTTTATCTCGTTGAGTTGCAGTGTTCTCCCACTCACCCTTTTTGAAAGAACCATTTCCTTCAAAAAGCATACCGTCCTTTGTGGCAAACCTATTTGCCTCGGTATTGTGAGGGAGAAAAACCCATTTACTTGGGATAACCTACAAAGTAGCACTTGTCTGATTTGGAATAGGTTTGTAACCTTTTACACAAGACCCATATTCCAAATGTTAAGAAAAGATATAACATGGTTGGGCGTACCATACCATGGCGTCATTTCAACAGACCCGATGGAGCTCTTTTCAGTGTAAAAGCCGCAGTCTCTAAAGCATCACTTTAAAAGTGATAATGACAAATCTATTTATGTCATCTTTGATCTTACCATGTCATAAATGGTTCGATTACATCTACACGGACTCTCCACTTGCAGTGGTGTTCCGGGAGGTGCAAGTTATGAAACCCCTTTCACAACTCATCAGACATTGGCTAAACTTGTAACTCAAATATTCCTTTCTACAATCGAATTGTAGAAACATAATTTTCTTGTTACAACAACTTCTACTTCATTTTTGAAAACCTTATGAATGAATTCAAAAGATCCAGACTTACGTCTCAACAAGTAAACATCCATATATCTAATTGAGTCATTTCTGAAGATAGATGAATCCACTACTTGCAACAACATTTATTGGACTACACACATCATAATGTATGATCACCAATATGTTCTTTGCTCGTTCCTTATGGCCTATGAACGGTAGTTCAGTCACTTCACTTTTCAGAGGAAAGTTGCAAGTGTCAGATGATTCAAAATCAAACGACTTCAAAATCCATCATAATGGAATTTTTCATGAGGGTTTCTCCAATGTGACCAAATGCAGTGCCACACTTGTGTGGTATTCCTTTAGTCTTGCGACATTTAGCGTCAGTGTTATGGATGTATCATATTTCCATCAATATTCATAACATACATCCCATCTAGGATGGAAGCATGGCCCTTCATGTTATTCATAATACTGAACAACAATTGTTGTTTTCATGAACAACTCTTTTGCAACAAACATTGTGCAATGGGCTAGAGTGTATGAAACTCTAAAATGAATTATGAAAGTAAACCCAGAGGTAATGTATTATTATCAATATTCATAACATACGTCTCATTCATTATGAAAGTATGGCCCTTATGTTATTCACAACACCGAACATCAAAAGTTCTCTTCTGAACAACCTTCTTGCAAGATACCTTATGCAAAAGGGCTAGAGTGTGAAACTCTAAAATGAATTATTAAAGTAAATACATAGGGAATACACCGTTGGAAGGTATAGTAACATTTACTATGTCCCTGCGTGTATCTAAACCTCATTATTGGCTAGTCTTTCAGGCCTTAGTAGTTCTTACATCGAGTTGCAACAGAATGCAATCGAGCGGGTATCTTTGTGATTAACTCACAATACCCAAAAATTAGTGATTAACATGTTTAACCATAATTCCCAAGAACTATATCTCTGACCAGCCTTCTATACATCAAAAACTTGTATGACATTCATACATGAGCTGGATATTCCAGTCTTCTTTCCTTTTGCCATTATACTTCTAACAGTTTAACTTTTAGTATTTCTCCTACTCTCAGAAGAAGCACCCAACTTAAGAGTGGCGTTAGCCCCGGACTTCCTAGGCGTGAAAGTCTTACTAACACCCTTCGGACACTTCCTTTCTCTTTAAGTTGTTGTTTTATTCACCTTTCATCATATGAGAGGCGTTCTCCTGGATCCCTCTCTTATCAGTCTAATGCACAGTAAACTCCTTTACTAATAGTTTGCAAAAAAACATTGCTTTGGATATCTCATATCTTTTAGCCTTTGTCTGTCTCTGAAAATGATTTTCAGATTCCATGAATATCACATAACTATCCAAACTTTCAAAGCTCGGGTCTCATGGAAGCAAACGTATTGCACTTGACTGTAACAGAATTCTAGCTTTTGGATCGAAGGACGAGAGTCACATGATCCATAGCATTAGCGGGAGAATACCGACAGTATGCGATAGGACAAAGTCCTTCTCGGCACTATTGAGGACAATCCTCACATTACGTTACCAACCGTAATGTTTTAACCAGATATTTAACAGCTTATTCAATTTTAATAGGGAAGGTGGAAACGCGAGCCATTATCCTACAACTATTATGCAAATCACACTTAGACAGTGTTCAAAATTTAATTGCACTGAGAATTAAAAGAATTAATTCTACAATGCGCTCCCACTCAAATCAATATCTCTCATAATTGATTGTGAGTGATACAAGATCCACATTTCAATTCAACGCCATTGATGTGGACATCACTGATGACGAGAATTTCAATTGGTGGGCAAACATGCCGATCACATCTCTATGTGACTCCTGTTCATCTTTCGATGGGCGTGTTCCGAGCTCAGGACGATCAAGCCAGAACGTCAAGACAACCAAGTGATCTCGCTGCGAGGTCTGACCTCACCCGCCTCACACTTCTCTAATCGTTCGTACCCATGTGGACATGGCGCACCCCGAAAAGTTAGGTGCCGTGACGGTGCTACACTTGGGAGAACACTAACTACTTGATATTTTTGTGAGAGATCACCCTAATAAAAGCGACTACCGCGCAATCAAGAATGGTGCATCATAAGGGATAAACATCTCAGGCAATTCATATTGGCATGATATGGTATAGCCCTTTCTGACGGAGAAGTCTTTCATTTCTTCGTCTTCGGCATTCGCGTCGGTGTTCACCTTCGCTAAGATTGCCACCACCTTGTCGATGCACTAGATAATATTGCTATCTCTATAGCTAATAAAATAAGTGCATTACTTAAGGTTGACACGCAGGTCATTAAAGTGCAATCATATGGCTCCAGCCATCATACCAAATCATGACACGCAGGTCATGTTAATCAAATTACATCATATAGTCATCTCATACATAATCAAATTATTATGAGCACTGCTATACCACATCATATGCACATGCAAACCATCCTGCAAAACCAAGTTAGACGCCTCTAATCGGTTCATGCAAAAACTTGTTTTACGTGGCTTCTAAGGTTTCGAAACAAACCGAAGCTACCAATGTCCATCATCAAGTATGATGATTCAAGTTGCTAGATTAACTTTCCAGGGTGTATGAAACACGAGATAATAAAATCTCGAGCCCCATTCTAAACTTCGTCATACGCATGACCCCCGTACAGATCATATCTGCACTGCCCTTTCGTCTGCGAAACATCCATCTTTCTTAACTATGGTGGAACCCAAAGAACTGTTAGCACTTTGTTGATCTGTCAATCAGCATACTCAGGAGCAGCATGAAATGATCGCGGATTGCCAGAACTTTGTGAGATTCCACCATGCCGTCAAGATCAAGACTACGCAAATTCCAGGGAAGCAACAAGAACATCGGGTAACAGATTTCATCTGCTACCCGCACAAATAATTTTCAGCGATAGATCTCATCTACTACCTAATTATATTGTGCAACACCCATACATCTCTATGTATTCTAGATCGCAACCTGCATCTACGCATAGCACGGCTCTTGATGCCACTGTAGGGTAACGCAGCAGAAAACAAAAAATTTCCGACATACGCACCAGCCCAGGACCACTATGGAGACTGCATACAAGGTTTGATCATTTTCGTTACCGACTCGTAGCGCAGCGGAAGTAGAGTCGATGACGATCGGCGGTGCAGATCCCCGCAGCTAGGATTTACAACCTCCCAACCGCGAGGATGTAAACCCTCATCTGCCCCGCGGACAGCCCTCCGGGAGGCGGTCGCACAGTCCCCCGGACGGTGTCATGGACAGCCCCGAGGGAGGACCTCCGAAACTCGGACTGTCACTCGGACAGCCCTTCGGGAGGACCTCCGAAACTCGGACGGTCACACGGACAGCCCTTCGGGAGGCACTCTCGAACTAAGACCGAAACTACGATCTCTCTACAGAGTTGCACACATACGGTGTCATCTATCCGGTAGGGCTTCGCCGTCCAGAACTAGTTCCCACCGGAACCCAGACAGCCTTTCGGCTCTACGAAACTATTTCGCTGGGAGGGAGAGAGAATGCCAGATCATGCATGGCTTGTGTATGAGAGCCAGGATTGAGATTATGGCAGCCCACATCACCTCTATTTATAGGAAAACCAAGGGGTAGGGTTTGCTCTTGAAAATACCAAAGTACCCCCACTTTATGTCTCACATAAAAGGTATAAAAAGGAAAAAGGGGTGCCATGTGGAGCTCCAAGGAGCTCCACCATGCTTGGCCGGCCACCCCTAGCCCCCCCCCCCACATGGGGTGCCTTGCTCCCCAATCCCTTCTTGAAGGCCTTTTTGGAAATATCCAAAAAGGTCTTTTCCCAAAAGTATCCATAAAGCACTTTCACAATTCACGACGACATTTTTCAGCGTCCGCTCGAACTGAAAATATTTATGTGGGCTTAGAACATTTCCAGTACCCACCAAAATAATTTTCAACGCGAGCCGGAACAATTCCGGTTTAGTGATTTTCATCTGCGAAGAGCATCTGAAGCGGTTTCGGCAGCTCCGGAACATTTCCGGTTTTCATTCCGGAAAATTCCAGAAAGTTTCCAGAATGATTCTGGCACCCTCCACGAATTATCAGGCATGTACCAAAACCAATTTGACTTCAAGGTGTCCTTTGAAGCAACTTTCTAGTTTCACCGAAACTGTTCCGGTGTTCTCTCTGCGGAACTTTTCCGCTGTCCGAAACTTTTCCGGTGTCCGAAACTTTTTCGGTGATTTCCTCTCAGACTCCCTATCTAGTATTCAGCAGATAGATGACCCTTAAGCGTGTGACCCTATAGGTTCGGTGAAGCATAGACATGACCCGGAACCCCTTCCGATCAATGATCAACATCGGAGCCGTGGACACCCATATTGACCCCTATACCCACACGAATGAATATTCGAGTGAACCTCCAGTTGCCGTGTGCTATTCCTCTTGCTTCGCGATATGTTACAAATACCCGAGGTGAGACATGTTGGCAGCCCCGTGGATCAACAACTTGTCCACTATGCCAGTTACCTCGTTGCCGGTATTGTTCTCTTTTCTCGTTCCCGTGTTCCGGCATCCCTGTGATCAAATCACCCTGTGTCTGGCCAGACGATGATGGATACCGTAACACAGAGAGGGCCCAAAGATATCTCTCCATCGTCGGAGGAGCAAATCCCAATCTTGAGCTATCAAGTTACTTGACATACTTTTCCATGAACCCGTAAGCCGCCGTAATAGCCACCCATTTACGGATGACGTTTAACAAACCCCAAAGTTCATGAAGCAAGCATGAAGAAACTCGATACTCTCATGGTCTAAGGAATCATGCAAACATTAAACATCTCTGTGTTATAAACCATTAACTTATGACGAATGAATCTCATAGCATAACATCAATTCGGGTCGATTCAACACAAGTGTTCTACCAACATTGCGCCCTCAAAATTGCCGGCATAGCCATGCCCATGATCAGGAAAACAGGATCATCATGCAATACTTGAGGCAGTCTTAGAAGCCAGACTAGGAATACATTTTACCGTTTATTATTCCACACGTGCATATGAGTCTTCCTCCGAGCCTCGTGGTTATTGCAGACTCAAGAACCATAGCAGTTATAGCATGGAACATAAACCTAATTATGAACAAGGAGATAATCAATAACATTTATTATTGCCTCTAGGGCATATCTCCTACATCCGGCTGGGGGCTCGTTCTCCAAGCGACCGTAATTAAAAATGATTTATACTCCAGTCTCCGATTGCCGAGACCTCGCTGGCAACCCTGACTCTAGAGTTCGCTCTGGAAATAGACCGGTATCGGTCCCTGTTCTATCACATAGTTCGGAGTCCGTGATTCCGAACTCCCCTCGTGGTGTGGAGTCAAATCTTTTCCCACCCACCTCCCAAGCCGATCACTCAAGCACCGCAGCAGAGCCCAAGTCTTCGGACTTACAGGACATTAAGCAGTTATCAGGAGAGTCGGTTCATCATTACTGGGCTAGACTCCTCCTCGCTAGAAACAAAGTACGGGCTCTCAGTAATCAGGAGATAATGGCAACCTTCAAACCCAACTGCCATGACGAAGGGATTCTCAATGCCCTGGCGCGTCGACACATCCGCGACATCACCGAGCAGTCAGCTTTCGCAGAAAAGTATTGTGCCATGGAAAGCGCTTGGCAAACCGATCGGCTGTTTTCAGAACCAACCTTTAACGAATACCCTAGAGGAGATCGGAAAAAGAGGGTACCTCTAAAGCAACCAGCCAAACTTGCGCCCGCCAAAAAGAGAAACAGGCCCCTTTCAGGGGACAGTACTGTCCTGGATGAACTGCTGGATAAACCTTGCCCTATACACTCCATATTGCTGAACACACCTCTGACTCACAGCCTTAGAGCTTGCTGGGTCATCAAGCAGATCGCAAAAAGCGGTGAAGCCATTCTTGAGGCACCACCGCCGAACAGGCGCACTACATTGCCACCAGAATGCAATGCTGAAATACTGACGATCTACGAAACGTTCCCCTCGAGGAACAGGAGGAAAAGAGCTCTTAAAGAACTCGAGCAGGTATATCATGTGGCAGCAACAAGTGCATGGGTAGACATACCCATTACCTTCGGAGATACTAGTCCTGAACCCCATCATTGATGGCTTCAGGTTACACAAGATGCTAATGGACGGCGGTAGTGGTTTGAACCTGATCTATGAAGACACCCTAGAAAAAATGCAGTTCAACCGATCTTGCATCGAGCATAGCAACACAACTTTCCGGGGGATCAACCCAGGGAAAGAGGCGCGCTGTTCAGGACGTATCGTCCTGGACGTAGTGTTCGGCACGCCCGACAACTACCGATCCGAAGAACTCCTCTTCCACATCGTGCCCTTCCCCAGCGGCTACCACGCCCTGTTAGGGCGTGACGCCTTCACAAAATTCCAGGCTATACCATATTACAGGTATATGAAACTTAAGATGCCAGGACCAAACGGAGTGACTACAACAGCCAGTGATCCGAATATAGCCCTTCGGGCCGAAAACAAAACAGCAGCGCTTACCCTCGAGGCTCTAGCTGAGACCTTTGCTACAGAAGTGCTGACCGCACTTCAGTCAACAGTAGACAAGGACGATGTGATCTTCAGCAAGAGGCCCAAACCCACGTCCTTTAAACCGGCAAAGGAAATCGTCAACCCGACGGACCCCAACAAGACAGAGTCCATCGGACCTCAGCTCGATCCCTGTGAACATTCTTACGAGAAAACTAGGACATCTTCGCCTGGCATCCTTTTGATATGCCCGGCATCCCACGGCGGCTGGCAGAGCATAGTCTGAACATCATCGCAGGCTTTAAGCCCGTCAAGCATAATTTGCGCCGCTTTTCCGAGCCCAAACGGCAAGCTATGGGTGAAGAATTGGCTAAATTGCTAGAGGCCGGATTCATTCGGGACATTAAGCACCCCGAATGGTTGGCAAACCTGGTTATGGTACCCAAGAAAGATAAATCCCGGCGGTTGTGCGTCGACTTTAAAGACCTCAACAAGGCCTGCCCTAAGGACCCTTTCCCCCCTACCACGCATAGACCAGATTATTGACGCCACAGCCGGACATGACTCGCTGTGTTTCCTCGATGCTTATTCCGGATACCATCAGATTAAAATGAAGGAATCCAATCAAGCGGCAACCGCATTCATCACCCCTTACGGGCCATTCTGCTTCAACACGATGCCTTTCGGGCTAAAAAACGCTGGGGCTACGTACCAGCGCATGATCCAGACTTGTCTCTCAAAACAAGTCGGTAAAACAGTCGAGGCATACGTGGACGACGTGGTAATCAAAACCAAACACGTCAGCCATTTGATCGATGACCTAAGGCAAACCTTTGCCAGCTTACGCGAGTACGATATACGACTCAATCCGGCGAAGTGTGTATTCGGAGTTCCCGCTGGTAAACTGCTCGGATTCATCGTTTCCCATAGAGGAATAGAAGCGAATCCGGCCAAGATCCGTGCCTTATCAGAACTTGCAGTTCCCACCGAGCTTAAGCATGTCTAAAGGTTGGATGGTTGCGTGGCGGCGTTAAGTCGCTTTATCTCCCGCCTCGGTGAAAAAGCTTTACCGCTCTACAAATTGCTGAAACGGACCAAGAATTTCCAATGGACCGATGAAGCAAAGGCTGCGTTAGAAGAAATTAAGATAGTCCTGGCAAGTAACCCCATACTCACAGCACCAGGCGCGGGTGAGCCCATGTTGTTATACATATCGGCCACCAACCAAGTCGTTAGCGCAGTGCTCGTCGTCGAACGAGAGGAGGAGGGACACAAATTCCGGATAGAGATGACGGTATATTATGTGTCAGAAGTACTAACGCAATGCAAGTCCAGATACCCGCACTACCAGAAGATAGCCTATACAGTATTCATGGCTTCACGGAAACTAAGACACTACTTCCAAGAGTGTTCGGTCACGGTGGCATCCAAAGTTCCCCTAAACGATATAATCAACAACAGGGACGCCGCCGGCCGCATAGCTAAATGGGCCATTGAGCTCCTTCCTTTTGAAATTATCTACAAACCACGATGAGCTATTAAGTCTCAGGTGCTTGCAGATTTTCTCGCCGAATGGACAGAGGCCGAGCTCCCTAGGGAATATACTACATACTGCCACTGGACGATGTACTTCGATGGATCCAAAACTTTGGCCGGACTGGGGGCTGGAGTTGTTCTCACATTCCCCACGGGCGACAACGTTCGATACGTGTTGCAGATCATGTATGCCGACTCCAACAATGCAGCCGAATACGAAGCCCTTGTGCACGGTCTTCGGATGGTAGCATCAATGGGCATACGACGGCTGGAGGTACGGGGAGATTCCAACCTGGCCATCTCCCAAATCAACGGCGAATTTGACGCCAAAAACCCGAAGATGGCGGCACACAGAAACGCTGTCCTCAAGATATCCACACGGTTCGAAGGGCTAGAATTTCACCACGTCGCTAGAGACGACAACCAAGCCGCCGACATACTGGCTCGCATGGGGGCCAAACGCGACCCTGTCCCACAAAACACTTTCCTGGAACGGCTCTTTAAGCCATCCGTGGTTTGGCAGGGCGATCATAAGGGCGCTGATCCAACCAGCGCAGACGAGGTTGTTCCCCCTATAAATGAACCAGACGATCAAATCATCGGTGGCTCCGTAATGGACGAAACGCCCTCGGCTCACGAGGTCATGGAAGTAATTGCGCCATGGACCGAGCCCTTCCTCGCCTACCTTCTTCGCTAAGAACTACCCGACGATCAGACGGAGGCGCGGCGCATAGTTCGGCGCTCCAAAGCCTAGAAGGTACACGAGGGTGAGTTATACAAGAAAAGCACCACCAGAATATTACAGAGGTGCATATCTGAGGAAGAAGGGTGGCAGCTTTTAGCTGAAGTCCACGCAGGGATGGGCAGTCATCACACCGCAGCAAGAGCCTTAGTAAGCAAGGCCTTCCGGGCTGGTTTCTTCTGGCCCACAGCTCAGGCGGACGCCCAGTCACTTGTCAAATATTGCGTGGGGTGTCAACTTTTTGCAAATCAAAGTCACATGCCCCCAACAGCTCTTCGGACTATTCCGATTACCTAGCCCTTCACGTTCTGGGGGCTGGATATGGTCGGACCACTTAAAGGGGGACCAAGAAGAATAAATACTTACTGGTCATGGTTGACAAGTTCACCAAATGGATAGAGGCAAAACCTGTCAAATCAGCCAAATCCGGACCAGTAATCGACTTTATATCCGGCGTGGTACACCGTTACGGTGTTCCGCATTGTATAATAACTGACAACGGATCCAATTTCATGTCCCAAGAGGTCAATGACTGGTGCGCAAAGATGGGCATCAATCTCGATTACGCATCGGTTTATCACCCGCAGACCAATGGACAAGTCGAACGAGCAAACGGCCTCATTATGAGCGGCATTAAGCCACGTTTGGTCCGGTCTCTTCAAGAGTCCGACTATCATTGGGTTGAGGAGATCGACTCCGTATTATGGGGCATGCGCACCTCCCCGAATAGATCAACGGGATACACACCGTTTTTCATGGTCTATGGGGCAGAAGCGGTCCTTCCTTGTGATATTATTCACGACGCACCAAGGGTGCGCATGTACGAAGAAAAGGAGGCCGAGTTAGATCGGCAAGACAACTTGGATGCCTTGGAAGAGGAGCGCGACATAGCTCGGGCCCGTTCTACCTTTTATCAATAGCAGGCCTGACGTTACCAAAGCAGGGAGGTCAGGGCACAAGCATACAACGTGGGCAAACTCGTCCTACGGCTCCCGGAGAAGCAGAAGCATAAACTCAAGCCCAAATGGGAAGGCACCTTCATAATTGATGAAGTACTCGCAGGAGGGGCTTACCGTCTTCGGAACCCGCCGGACAACCGCCTTGAACCAAACCCATGGAACGCAGCTCGTCTTCGGCGCTTCTACGGTTAGACCGGTGTCGTCATACTCTTTACCCTCCCCTTTTCTTTCTTTTCTTTGTTGTTTCTTCTCCCTCCCACTTTGATTTTTGGCAGGTTTGAATTCGTTCTTTTTCTTCCCAACTCTATGTTCGTCTTAACCGATCTTGTACTAAAGATTTTCGGCCTACACCCTTAAGTGTTAAATCCGAACACAGCACCTGGGGGCTACTTTTCCAAAGCCAATGTTTTTATATTATAAGAACTTATTCACATTTATTGTGTATGCATGTTTCCCTTGTCGTTTTTAAGCGATCATATTCATCAATTCGAACCAAGACTTTGCCAAGCTGGGTTGCCTCGCTCCTGTGGTTACCCTCTACGTTTCCGATTGTTCGGCTAGAGGGTAAAGGGAGCACCTCTGCGATTGTTACAACCGGGTCATCCGGATACGTACCTCAGACGGGTGAAGCCAAAAGCTAGCTATCTTTAGTAGACAATTGATCGGCTACGACGGAATCAACTAATGATACTACGGTCGTTATGACCATTGCTCGGGCCTCTTCTCTTACAAAAGCCCTTAGTCGCATACTAACAGTATACGGCCTTCTACTTACGATTTACGTAGCACCCTGAAGAAAGGTATTGATAGAGGTACTATTTTCTTCGGAAGATGTTTCTTACGCTAAGCAGTAATATAGCATATCTCCCTGTGTGCTTTCTGTCTGTTCGCACCACATGGCCAGATTGCCTGGTTCCCCGAACATAATTCACTCCCCTAGGGTGATAATTTATAAGGAACACTCCCAAGCTCTTAGTACGGGAGGCCGAAGCCGATGGCCGGTTAAGACAAAGTTTACAACATAGACGGAGCAATTCCTCGATTATTAGTACATAGTTACATATAATCATACATCTGGTTGCCTATCGAGATTGTCGATTATGGTGTCCAGGGAGCAATCTTCTTGTGAGAGATGGGCGGCAGGCATCACTTGGTCGTATACCAGGTGGAGCAGCACTTCTTGTCCATCTAACCCTACTGGCCCAACCCGAGCCATACGCTCGGGGTTAAGTCCGGTATAGCGGGTCTTGATCATCGCCCACGCCTCTCGTGCTCCCTCTCGACAAGCCGATGTCTTCCACAGCTCGAACCTACCTCAAGCTCCCTTGAAATGATCGACTAGCTCGGTAATCCCCTCCGGAGGTTGCTCGGCGGGCCACAATGCTTTCACCATGCTCTTCATGGCCTTCCGAGCCCTCTCATGAAGGAAGGACAGCTCTTTCAGAAGGCTTCCCTGGTAGGATCCGATCTCTTCTTCGGGTCGCCCAGACAGGAGACCTGTACATGAGTCACGGCATGCGTGTTATGCTTCAGTCATAGGAAATACCTTCCGATGATAGAATCACACTTACCAAATATGCCCATCTATAATTTCTGGTTTTCTCCTTGTACCTTGACCAACTAAGTTTTTAAGCTCTCAATTTCTTCGGCCTGCTGTCTGTTCTCCTCCTTTAGGCGGTTCTTCTCTTCAAGGTGTCGTTGCAAAACACGACAGCCAGCCTCCTGCTGGGACTCGGCATATCGCTGAGATTCTTGGGCTACATCCAAATCTCTTTGTAATTGCCCTATTGATTCAGCTGCTACATAGTACCCTCGCGTCAGCATGGGTATATACTGAGATCAATAGTATAGATATACTCACCATGTGCCTACTCGGCCTTCACAGATTCGACCTGTGTCTGGCTGGCTTCGAATTCCTTGGCCAGTTGCTCACTTTGTTGCTTCGAGGCCTGCATTAGCAGTAAAAGAATACAAGGATCTTTAATTCGGTCGTGCCGACCAATTTAAGGCTCGGGGGCTACTGGGTTTATACGAGTGTTTGGACTTTAATAACCGACTACTCACCTGCAGGCTGGATGATATCAATTTCATGGCCTCCCCGAACCCAGTTCGGGCGGCTCTGAGGTGCACGTCCGCCGTATGCAGAGCACTGAACTCTTGTTCGGAGAAGGCCGGATGAAGCAGGGCTTCTCGTCGCCGCAGATGATGCATAGCACTCCCAACCTCGGATTTGGTGACGGTTATGGCGTCACCAGAATTGGCTGGGGCTGGATTGACGGTGGGGGCCCCTGTAGCAGGTTCAGCATGAGTGGAAGGCCTGGAATCTTGAGCACCGCCGGACATCCTGGCGACATCCTCGGCGGGGGACGGCCGAACTCCTTGCCTGAATATTTTGACAAAGAGGCCTCTTGTGAGGCTTTATCAATCATGATACTAAATCAAATGGTTGAGCGAAATACCTTTGGGATGAACTCGTAGGCGGGCTCGCCCGCGCACCCGACTCATTTGTCGGATCCCTGTTGCTTTCTGACACAGGCACTGCCGCCGCTGCGGATGTATGTCGCATGGATCTACGGTGCTTGGGAGTAGGAGCCGGCGCGTTTGGGTCAGTGGAGGATACTTGCCTTTTGCGGGACGAGTTTTTCTTCTTCTTGCTTGCCGCAGGGGAAGGGAAGGATCCAGGGTAATCGGCTATTATAGCCACCTTGGAGCCGTCAAGGCCCTCCTGGTAGAAAACCCCGTCTTTGAGCTCGATTGACAGATCCGGGTTATCATGAAAGCCCGGATCATCATCACGGGAATAGTCCTCGGGCTGAGGGGCCGGATAATTAACTGTCTCGATAAAGCTCCTCCATTCCGATTCACATAAAGTTAAAGGCTACGGTCAAAAAGGGACAAATTGAGAAAACGAACTGTGGTCACAGGGTAGAAAGGCTTACCCATTCGATGGGATTGTGGCTCGAGTATCCCTCCTTTGTCGACCGCCGAATAAAATCTTCTTGCTCCCCTTTGTACAGGTCGGCAAGTGCGGCGGCTAAGGCTGTTTGATCGGCAGGGCCCAGTGTTCGGGAGCGAGTAGTGTCGCTTGTCCCGTTGTAACACCACAAGGGGTGTATCCTCTGTTGAAGAGGTTGGACGCACCGGGTGATGGCGGCGGCCATGACGTCTATCATGGTCAGCTTATGATGGGCTAGTACCCTCACGCGGGCTGCTAAGCGCTGCACCTCAACGCTGTACCCTTGGGACAGGCTCTTCGGGTGCTAGTTGTACCTTTTCTTCAAAGGGGCGTCAGAGTATTCGGGCAGACCCCTCCGAGCTGGATCGAATAGAGGGACGTCCTCGATATAAAACCATTCCGAAGACCATACTTCGGACTCCTTCGGCGTCCCCACGGGATATCCCGTCCCCGCTATGCGGCATACTTTGGCTCCACCGACCTCAAAAATTGTCTTGTCTCGAGTGCGAGGAACGAGGCAGTAGTACCTCCTCCACAATTCAAAGTGTGCCTCGCAGCCCAGGAACATCTCGCAAAGGGCGACGAAGCCCGAGATGTGCAGAATAGACCTTGGGGTGAGGTGGTGGAGCTGGATCCCATAAGACACCAGTAACCTTCTCAGGAACGGATGAATGGGAAACCCGAGACCCCGTAGGAGGAAGGGCACAAAACATACGCGCTCCCCCTTTTGTGGCTGGGGGAAATTCTCTGCAAGGGCCTCGCCATTGAATGTGGACAAACCGGCACGGACAACTGCCAGATCCGAGGAGGGAACGTACCCTTGGGTCTCGAGGTCACGAAGTCGAATGAGGGACATGGAGCAGCTTGTCCAGTCCCCGGGACGGGATCCGTAAGGATGCGAGGAGGAACTGGGGACACTCGCCATTTTTGGTGGAGACCTTTCGCTGGAGGTTTTTTCCGATGGGGAAGAAGAATATATGGCTTGGACCACGATTCAGTTTGTTTAAATAGGTGGTGCCTCTTTTGTGGGAGGGGTAGTTTTGTAAAAAGCTATTAAACCGCTCGTCTCCCCATGACGCGCGAGGATCGAGAAACGCTACTATTATGGACCCAGCAATCCCGTGACGTTTGGGATTTCGCCAAAGACAGGATGGTTGCCGAACAAGAAGGGATGGAGGGACTCGCCTCACAAGCCGAAGACTTCGGTGTACAAGATTATCCGGATATACCTCGGTGTTGGAGGCTAGTCCGGGGGCTACTTAGGGAGTCCTTATTGAAGGGGTCCTCGGATAGCCGACCTATTTCTCATGGGCCGGACTATGTGGGCCACTAGATGAGCATTGTGGGATCAGGGGCCCCGTCGCCAAGGCGGAGGATTCAAGGAGCCATGGCATGTCCTCTAAGATGTCGACAGTAGATAGGCATGTTTTTTCCCTTTGATGTGCAACCGACTATGTGTAAGCCCTAGGTACCCTAGGGCGTCTATATAAGCCAGAGGGTTTTAGGTTTTAGGGCAACAGAACTCATCTAGGGTTTTAGTCAAACGATCTCGAGGTAGATCAACTCTGTAACCCTTATACCATCAATATAATCAAGCAGGAGGTAGGGTATTACCTCCATAGGAGGACCGAACCTGGGTAAACATCGTCTCCCACTTCTCCTGTTACCATCGATTCTAGTCTCACAGCTCGCGACCCCCTACCCGAGATCCGCCGGTTTTGACACCGACACCTACGCTGCCATCTTGCCGTGGGAAACGCCATGGGTCTGGACTTCGAAGACCAGATGCGCAGTGTTCTTCGTTCGCCAGTCAATGCTTTCTCCCCAGCCGCAGGGGTGCACATCTTCCTCGTCTTCCATAGAACCAGCCTGCCCCTTGACCCCATGATCGCTGCAGCCCTCCTCCAAGCATCAATTGGTGGCTGTGCTGCACTCTTCCGCGTGCATGCAGTCACTAACATGGTGTTCTCTTTTGTGGTGGCAAACACAGATCTCGCCAACGCCATTCTTTCACAGCGTGCATTTCTACACCGAAATTTCGCTTTCTCTTTCGCTCTCCAACGTCCCGTCCGTGATGCTCTCATCTCTGATGTTGTCCACTCCTGCATGCCGCTCCGAGAGCTCATCCGAGCTCGCTCCGACCTCGCGACTCACTTCGAGGTCAAGGTGTGGTTGCGGCTGCGATCCTTCGCCACCTCCGATCCGTCGGCCTCCTCCCATGGCTACCAGATGTCAGCTTGGCTCATACATCTTCCTTTCGAGGTCGACGCCAGACTCCTCGACTTGCTCCTCGCCTGCATCATCGGCGGCGAGCCCACTCACTTCAACACCACCATGGACGACGAAGCGCGTTTCTTCTTCACGGTTGCGTGCCGCGCGCTCGCCGAGCTCATCATCAGCCATGGCGACTTCGTTCACCTCGGGGTGCTCATTCGATTCTGCCCGCTCGCGTCCACCTGCACTGCCGACGCTACCTCCTCATTGGCATTGCTGCAACAACCCTTGGCGGGCCCATGCTCGCCGCCTGCCGCCCCACTGGCCGGCGATCACCCTGCTACGACGGACGTGGATCCAGCAACTACGACTACAACGTCTCCATTCCTTGATCAAGCAAAGGTTAGACGATCTCGTCCAGGTGTTAGCTTCTATTACCGCATGCTAGATATCTGCCACCCTACTACCCGTAGTTTCTGCATTGCCAATTACACCTTGCAAAAATGTCATTTTTGGGTCTCATTCTTGCATATCAAAGCAAAACCGGATAACTTGTTGGTTAACTCTACTCTAAACCACTCCTTTTCGGCTAAAATGGATTTCCAAACGATCCAAGTACATTAGTGCATTTTCAAATCGGGTGTCCTCTACCCTTTCATCAGATTTCAAATTTTAAAGCTTGAACAACTAAACTTTAGCTGCTTCCGTCTCTTCCTGTTCCCTTCCCTTGACCGAGCGTTCGACCATATTCAAAATTTCAGTAACGACTACTGCCTAGTCGCCTCAAAATCTACACATCACTCTGTACCGTCTGAGGGAGTCCTGGTTTCAGGGGTCCTCGGGAGGCCGACCTATTTCTTATGGGACGGACTATATGGGCCACTTGCTGAGCACTAGATGGATGGAAGACCCTGTCTCCGGGAAGGAAGTTCGAGAATCGTGGCATATCCTCCACGTTTGGAGTAGTGAATAGGCATGTTTATCCCTTCGATGTGTAACGGACCATGTGTAAACCCTAGGTACCCTCGGCGTCTATATAAGCCGAAGGGTTTTAGGTCGTAGAACAACAGAACTCATCTAGGGTTTTAGTCATACGATCTCGAGGTAGATCAACTCTATAACCCTTATACTATCAATATAATCAAGCAGGATGTAGGGTATTACCTCCATAGGAGGGCCCGAACCTGGGTAAACATAGTCTCCCACTTCTCCTGTTACCATCGATTCTTGTCTCACAGCTCGGGACCTCCTACCCGAGATCCGCTGGTTTTGACACTGACATTGGTGATTTCACTGAGTGTTCCGTTGTGGTTGCCAAAGGAATCGATGGCTCGTCTTGTCATCAACGAAGAGGTTCGCAACACGGGCACTTTCGTCCCCGGACAGATCTTCGCTTTCAGCAGCATTGTGCTGCACGCCGACCCAACCAGCCATCTAGGCCGTGTCGGAAGTTTCGCCCCTGATCAAGAGGTCAGATTCGGGAACTTAGAGTTCTCTGTAGAATCTCGGGGCGATCTATCACTAACCGGGCTCGCAGTCTCAGCTGTCACGCCCGAAGACTCTGAGGCTTTAACGTCAGGTCCATCCTTCGGCCCCGCCAACGGGATCTACCCCGATGAGGACCCGACTCTCAGTCCGGACCCGGTCATAGTGCCAGACGTCCGGACATCTGTTCTTGCCGAACACTCTCCCCGCGCGGACGCATCGGAGGTTTACTCCGGAAGCTCTGGGCAGGCCGACCCGATCGAGCTCTCGATACTCAATGAGGCTCTAGATCAAATCTCATCAATGAAGATTACCAACGACCCAACCCCGATCTGTTCTCAAATCGGGCTTCAGAGAGGTCAGGACGAATTTTTCGTCCCACTCACCACCCACTTGGTAGCCACTGTCGAGGATTTAACCGACATGTTGGACTATGCTTCTGAGGAAGCAGAATACATGGATGATGAGGATCGTGCCCTCACCCCCGTTAACACCGGGCGGTGTACTGCCACCTCCACATACGACGTCTACATGGTTGATAGTCCGAAAAATGACGGTGACAAATCGGATGAAGCGCCGTAAAGACGCCGAAAGCCGCATAAATGGTCAAAAGGAAAAAAGGGAAGAAAAGCTATCGACGGCACTGGGGATGGAGACACCCCGAAAGACATCGGTGACCCCGAAATCCCCGAACACCCGTTAGAGGGTCAGGAGAGGACGGAAGACCGGCGCAACCCCGACGATCTAGATGATGCCGAGGTCGACAATTACCTCCGCTCTGTCGAGGGGGAGGACAATGCGGAAGCCAATGACTTCGCCATCCCCGATAATCCCGGAGATCAGGAACTATTAAGGCAATAGCTTACAGCCACGGCCCGCAGCCTGAGAGCAAAAGAACGACAGCTTGAAGCCGAACAAGACGACCTCAACGATCGATGGACGAGAGTCCTCTCAGCTGAGGAAGGATACGGTACCGGTCTATCGGACCAACCTAAGAGCTACCCACACAGAAGGTTGCTGCCACAATTCGACGACGAGCTCACTGATACGCTGTCTCCCAAACATACCCCATACGACAAGCCAGACCGCCCTCCTCGAGGACGAGACAGGACGGCTGATGACACCGGCTATAGGCCGACGATACCCCGTAGACGGGGAAAAGAGCCACTAGAGCCCAATGAAAGGTTCAACCTACGACACGACCTGGACTATAGAGCAGGTCGTACGCGATCCGTCTACGGATCCAGAGGATACTCACCCGATAGACGGGAAGGGCACCGGCCTTGGTTCGACCGCAATAATGAAGGTCGGGAACGAAACCGGGATAAGACAGACGCCGATCACCGGCGCGACATAGCTCGGGTCAGAGGCGTTGCGCACCCACTGTGCTTCACGGATGAGGTGATGCGGCATCAGTTCCCGGATGGGTTTAAACCCGTAAACATAGAACAATACGATGGGACAACTGACCCAACCGTATGGATCGAGGATTTCCTCCTCCATATCCACATGGCACGAGGAGATGACCTCCACGCCATCAAGTACCAACCCCTAAATCTTAAGGGGCCAACTCGGCACTAGTTAAATAGCCTCCCCGAAAACTCCATTGGGTGTTGGGAGGATCTAGAAGATGCATTCCGATCTAACTTCCAGGGCACTTATGTTCAGCCGCCGGACTCCTCCGACGTAAGTAACGTCGTTCAGAAG
The DNA here is from genome assembly GCA_039707655.1 of Elymus sibiricus. NCBI lineage: Eukaryota > Viridiplantae > Streptophyta > Magnoliopsida > Poales > Poaceae > Elymus > Elymus sibiricus. The sequence continues at coordinate 89,571,306 of CM077668.1, read as the reverse complement.
CCAGGAGAATCCGTGCGGCTATTCTGGAATCGGGTCTTGACAAAGAAAAACCAGATCGTTGTCTGCCCGAACACCGAAGCAATAGCCTCTTTCAGGCACAATATTCTGGATGAGTGGCTGGCTCGTCAGCTCGGCCAGGATAAACCAAGGACAATGTCCGCCCTTACATCACTCATTACTCGCTTTTGCGCGGGCGAGGATAACTGGCTAGCAAGACGTAGCCACAACCCTGAAGACCCCATGAACCTCCGAAGTTCAGGACGGAAAGGGGAAACCAAAGCGCAAAAAAAATAAGCGCCGACACAACAATAGCGATGCCGATGACACGGCCGTTAACGCCGGTTTCCGCAACTCCCGGCCAGGGCAGCGGAAGAAGCCTCCTAAAGGCAATCGCGACAGACCCACCCCGCTGGACAAAATAATGGAGAGGCCTTGCCAGATCCATGGCCCTAAAGAGAAGCCCGCCAACCACAACAACCGTAATTGTTGGGTGTTCAAATAGGCCGGCAAGCTCGCATCCGAAGACCAAGGCAAGAGCCCACACAGCGCGGACGAGGATGAGCCCCGCGGTCCGATCGGTGGTGGACAAAAGAAATTCCGTCCAAAAGTAAAAACGGTGAACATGATATACGCCACTCATATACCTAAAAAGGAGAGGAAGCGCGCCCTTCGAGATGTCTACGCCATAGAGCCTGTAGCCCCAAAGTTTAACCCATGGTCGGCCTACCCGATCAATTTTGATCGACGAGATCACCCGACCAGTATCCGTCACGGAGGTTCGGCGGCCCACATCCTAGACCCCATTATTGATGGGTACCACCTCACTAAAGTCCTAATGGACGGAGGAAGTAGCCTTAATTTTATTTACTCAGATACGGTGAAAAAGATGGGCATAGATCCGTCAAGGATCGAACCCAGCAACACTACCTTTAAATGAGTGATCCCAGGCGTCGAAGCCCGGTGCACGGGCTCTGTAAGCCTGGAAGTAGTGTTCGGCTCGCCCGATAACTTTCGAAGCGAAGACTTGATCTTCGACATTGTACCTTTCCGCAGCGGCTATCATGCCCTGCTTGGCCGTACAGCGTTCGCTCACTTTAATGCTGTCCCACACTACGCATACCTCTAGCTCAAAATGCCCTGCCCCAAGGGGTCATTACTATCAACGGCAACACTGAGTGTTCCCTCCTAACTGAGGAACATGCGTTGGCCCTGGCGGCCGAATTCCACTACAGTGATGATCGGCAAACGCCGATATCCGCCGTAAAGGCACATAAGGCTGGGAAGCGAGCTCGGGTTCAACCCGAAGTCCCAGAACCTTCTTCTCCCCATAAATAGGGACTCGCCCCACATCGCACTGCCCTAGAACCAGCAAAGCACTACTAGAAAAACGGCTATAGCTAATATGGACATTAATGGCACACCATGTATGTGGTGCGCCACTGCTATATAGCAGTGGCGCACCATGTATGTGGTGCGCCATTAATGGCCATATTACTAATGGCGCACCTGGTGTGTGGTGCGCCATTACTAAGTTTGTCCCGGCCCCACACCCCTCCCCAAACTTAGCAGTGGCGCACCAGGGGAAAGTGCGCCATTACTAGTTTTAACTAGTAATGGCGCACCACACCCACGGTGCGCCACTACTAACAATTTTTTTTTCAATTTTTTTTTCAAAACTAGTAATTGCGCACAACACACCAGGTGCGCCATTAGTAACCCTGGTTACCAATGGCGCATTCTTAGGAGGTGCGCCATTGGTAACCTGAGAGCAGCTAGATATTTTTGACAGCCACCTACCACACTCACTTTCCCCACTCCATTCTCTCCACCTCTACCAAGCTTGGTCTCGACTGTCTCCTCCTCCTCACCTCATTTGCACCATAGATTCACCCAAATTAAGTGGTTAAATTTCCTTTTTTTGATAGGTAAGTAAGGGGAAAGCTTTCTTTATGTTCTAGATCTACTTTTTTCTCCCTCCAATGTACACACTTTTTATGGCTTAGATCTACGTATGTTTGTGGTGTTGCATATGTTTGTGTTTGCAGGTACCGGTATTTGAAATGCGATAGTTGCCAATATTTTGCCGGAATGTTGATTCATTTCTGTTTCGGCGAGAATTTGGCACTACGCATTCTTTTTTGTCCTATTTTTAGGCAAAGTCATGCCAAATTTTTTTTTGGTTCTAAAATATCGTTTTGCACTACCCCGCAGGCGACCATGGTCCGCATGATGACCGAAGGCATCGTGAATAGTTTTTTGAGCTCCGCGAAGGCCGAGATGCTTCAAAAGAACGAGACGGAGATAAGATGTCCGTGTCGAAGATGCAAGCTGAAGAGCCTTATGGACCCGGATTCCAGACAGGTGCGGGACCACCTGCTCGTGCATGGTTTCCTAGATGGCTATCGGTGGCAAGGTGATGAAGATGATTATGAAGTCGTCCATGGGGGCCGGGCAAGAAATAAGGAAGGGCAGCAAGACAATAGCGGCGAGGGTGGGCGAGGAGACGAAGAATCTCCAAGACATGATCACGAAGTAGATGCAGGACACAGTCATCATGTAGAAGATGCCGGACATGATGATGAGGAAGATCAAGACGAAGGGCATGATTATGAAGATGAAGATACCGGAGCAGACGACGATGGACCATCGATGGGCTGGGTGCAGGACCCTCATATTCAAGAGCTGCTTCTCAAGCAGACGGGTAACGCAAGAGCTGCGGCCCGAGAGAAAGCCAAGATGGATCAACTGGAGATAGACGCGGTTACACCATTGTATGAAGGATGCAGGCCCGAGGATACCCGCCTGAAAGTAACGCTCATGGCTCTGGAGATGAAGGTAAAACACAAAATGACCGACGCATGCTTCGACGAGAACATGTCATTCTGGCACGAACGTCTTCCCAAGGGGAACAAGTGCCCGACGAGTTTCGAGGAGGCGAAGAAAATCGTGTGTCCTCTGGATTTACCACACGTGAAATACCATGTGTGCATGAACGATTGCATCATTTATCGGGACGAGCACGCGGAGTCTACCGTATGTCCGGTGTGCGGCGTCACTCGATACAAGAAGAGGAAGAAAGCTCCTTGAAAAGTGGTGTGGTACTTTCCAATCACTCCTCGTCTGCAGCGGTATTTCGCGGACACTAAGCAAGCAGAGCTCCTGCGTTGGCACGCGGATAGGGAGGAGAAGAAGCGAGAAGATGACGGAAATGATCCGGAGATAAATAAAAAAGACAAGATGCTGACTCACCCTAAGGATGCGAGCCAGTGGCAAGCGTTGAACTTCGAACACCCAGAATTTGGGGACGATCCAAGGAACATCATGCTGGGTGCGAGCACCGATGGAGTCAATTCGTTTGGCAGCCAGAGAAGCACACATAGCACCTGGCCTGTGTTTGTGTGGATGTACAACCTTCCCCCCTGGATGTGCATGAAGAGGAAGTACATTCACATGAGTATGCTAATTGAAGGGCCGAAACAACCAGGGAACGACATCAATCTGAATCTGGGGCTGCTGAAAGAGGAGCTAGACACGCTGTGGAAAACGCCAGCCAATACGTGGGACGCCGCAGCGAAACAATATTTCCCTATGAGAGCCGCACTTCTCACAACGGTGCACGACTATCTCGGTTACGGATATGTCGCGGGGCAGGTGGTCCACGGATTTTGTGCATGCGTCAGGTGCATGGATGACACAACGTATCGCCAGCTAGATACAGATCCCGGGTCTTCGAAAACTGTGTTCATGGGACATCGAAGGTGGCTTCGTGACGATGACGCATGGAGAAAATGCAAGGATCTGTTCGATGGTGAAACCGAACCCCGAAGACCCCCACATATGAGGAGCGGCGAGGAAATAGACAAGCTGTTGAAAAATTGGAAAGAGTGCCCACCGACGGGAAAGAAGCGAAAGGCGCCAGAGCCGCTGCTGAAGGTATGGAAAACGAGGTCTATTTTCTGGGACTTGCCATACTGGAAGATCCTCCGTGTGCCTCACAGCCTTGATGTCATGCATATCACGAAGAACGTGTGCGAGAGTCTACTTGGTACCCTGCTCAACATGCCAGAGAGGACCAAAGATGGGCTGAAAGCAAGGGCAGACTAGCAATCAATGGGCATCAGGGAGGAGCTTCACGCAAAATGCCCTAATGATGATGATGATGATGATGAGGCGAAGGACACGGAAAGTCGTCGCAAAGGCAAAAAGGCCAAGAAGTTCGAATATGACTGCCCTCCCGCGTGCTTCACTCTAAGTCAGAAGGAGATCGAGCAGTTTTTCACCTGCCTCGTAGGAGTAAAACTTCCTTACGGTTACGCGGGGAAGATAAGAAGATACCTAGACTCAGCGAAGCAGAAGTTCAGCGGGATGAAGTCTCACGACTGTCACGTGCTGATGACGCAGATACTTCCAGTTGCAATCCGTTGGATCATGGACGCGCACGTCCGTGAAACGCTATTTGGCCTATGCAACTTTTTCGACATCATCTCTCGGAAGTCGGTTGGCGTGAGGCAACTCAGAAGGCTACAGGAACAGATCGTGGTGATACTATGCGAGCTTGAGATGTACTTCCCGCCCGCATTCTTCGACGTTATGGTGCATCTGCTGGTCCATATCGTGGAGGATATCATCCAACTCGCGCCGACGTTCCTGCACAGCATGATGCCGTTCGAAAGGATGAATGGTGTCATCAAAGGATACGTTCGCAACAGGGCACGTCCAGATGGAAGTATAGCCAAGGGCTTTCTGACCGAAGAGTGCATCTCCTTCTGCACGAATTATCTAGGCATCGAGAACCCCGTTGGTCTGCCCGTCAACAGGCACCTCGGCAGGCTCGCTGGATGGGGTCACCGCGAGGGTCGCCGCGAAATGCATGTCGACTTCAAGGGTCGACTCGCCGACTTTGAAAGAGCAAACGTAGTCGCGCTACAACACATAGACGTGGTCGATCCTTGGGTGGTAGAGCACAAAACCTTTATTGAGAAGACATACAATGACCGAGGCCAACAGGGGATGGACGGAGATATAATCAAAGAGCACAACTCATGTTTCACGCGTTGGTTCAAAGACAAGCTTCTGTCGTACCCTTTACATGAGGATTCTTCTGCGGAATAAAAACTCATATACGCCTTGTCACAGGGCGCCGAGCACAACCTGATGACCTATGAGGCGTACGATATCAACGGCTACACATTCTACACCGAGGAAAAGGACATGAAGAGCGATTATCAGAACTCCGGGGTAACGATGGAATCCTACACCGGTAACGACAAGGACAGATACTACGGAAGGATCGAGGAGATCTGGGAGCTGAGCTACGCTGGAGAGAAGGTCCCGATGTTCCGTGTCAGATGGGCCAAGAGCGTCCTAAAAGAAGACCAGTATTTCACCACCATGGTCATACCCGAAGGCAAATCCAAGACCGCGGGCGCAAACGTCACCGCGAAAAATGAGCCATGGGTACTGGCTTGCCAAGTGGACCAATGCTTCTTCATTACCGACCCGTCAAAGCCCAGTCGTGTTGTCGTGAGGAGAGGCAAAAGGAACATCATCGGAATGGATGGAGTCGCCAATGAGCAAGACTTCGACAAGTACGGCGACCCGAAGATGGAAGATGACGACGACGATGAAGTACCATACACCACAAGAAGAAGCAGGACCACCCTACCTAAAGGATGTCCATTCAAGAGAAGAATTCAAGGGGTTCCGGGGCTAAATTATTCAACCACGAGAAAGAAGGGCAAGAAGATTGTGAAAAGATAGCTAAGATCGAATCACGACGTGTCGGCCGCGTGTGTGTGTCAATGGCAAGCTCAATCTTTGATGACTGTTATTTCATGTCACTTGATTTCAACCATGTCATCTAATTCTAAATCTTTGCACAATGGTTTTATCACTCCATTTGCATTTTCCTTTTCTTTTATCTCAAATCTTAAATTATTACATGCAACTAAAAATCCAAAAAAAAAAAAAAAAAGTTAGTAATGGCGCACCAGGAGAAGGTGCGCCATTGCTATCACGGTGTTTATGGCGCACCCCTAAAAGGTGCGCCATTGATATACCAATTTTTATGGCGCACCCCTAAAAGGTGCGCCATTGCTATCCTTGTTTATGGCGCACCTCGCAATAGTGCGGCATTGCTATCCTTGTTTATGGCGCACCCCGCCTAGTGCGACATTGCTAACTCTTCCTCTCGATCTATACACAGGAAACGCACGCAAACACCCCATCCCCTCTCTGCTCGCTCACGCATCAGGAGGAGAGCCGCCGCAGCCCGCCACCGGCGCCCGCTCCGGCGACCCCGCCCCGCCCCGCCTCGCCGCAGGACGGCGGCCCCCTCGCCATCCGACCCCGCTCCGTCGCCGGTCGCCGCTCGACCCCGCCCGGACGCCCCCTCCCGGCTGCGGCACCAGACGACGCTGGCGCGCAGGTAAGGCCCCGCTGGCCGCCCTCCTCCTCCCGTACTCCGACAGACCGTCCGCACCGCCGCCCCTCCTCCTCCCCTGTTGTAGCTGCCCTCTTCCCGAGCTCCGGCGGCCATATCTTGCTCCGGCTTTCCCCGCATGCTCCCATGCCCCTCCCAATCCTCTGCCTGCGAGGTCCCCGTCTCCCCTGCTCCGTAGCCACCAAATCTAGTCGCCCCTATTCTTCCCCTGCCTCTACTCCTCTCTCTTGTTCGTCTTCTCAAGTCTCATTCCCTGCCTCTCCTTCTCTTCCCCGCGAGCAATTGCTTAGCTTTGTAAGAATCCTTGTTACCTTTTTTGGGGGGGGGGGGGGGAAGTTTGCTAACCCTAGTTGTATTTTGTTGCAGATCGTGTTGGAAATTGGATCCCCCGCAGGCCAATTCAAGGTAATAGCATGGTAATCAGTGACATGCTATGAGCATGGTGAGTTGATATTGTGTGGTGGTCATGTGTACTGATGGATGCTGTTCTTAGTTGCTTATGTGACATAGGATTTTTTTTGTTTAATTTAGTCTGAAATTGTGATGTCTAGGCATTGTAGCTGTACCATGTCTCATGACTTGATTGCTTCTGTTATCAAAGAGAACAAAAGAATATATTGTTGCCGCTCGACCCCGCCCGGACGGATGGATGTTGGATAGATGGATGAGCGCTCTAGATGGATGGATGGATTGATGGATACTAGCAGGGATTTGTGCCCGTTATCACCGAAATGTTGATTCATTTCCGTTTCGGCGAAAAATGGGCACTTCTAGGTCAAGAAAATAGCAAAGGTCATGCCGAATTTTAGTAAGAGCAGCACAAACAACAGCAGTAGTGCATCCACAGGATAAATGGTCAATATTAGTAAGCCAATAGGATCACAAGTCTACCAACAGATGCAACAGTAGTTTAGATAGACAACAAACCAATGAATAGCAGCAGCAGTAAAAATCCTCAAGCTCATTGGATTCATATAAAAACTCTGACTAAATAAAATGATCACTAATAAGATCATCTATTTACAGCCCACAGAGTAAAAGAGAATTGAGGTGCTGCTCACACACTTTGAGAGGCCCAAAGCCATTAGTAGCTAGGAGAAGGCAAGCTCCAGGGAGGAGCAGAGGAAGCAAGGAGGTGCTGCCAAAATCATTTGGCAGTCTACAGCAAGCACATTTAGGAATTTTCAAAGGTTGTAAACCTTTTCTCTTTAGAGTAGATAGTAGAGAGAGAGAGTAGAAGTAATAGTACTCACTAGCTATAGGCTAGCTGTGCAATATCTCAGTAGAGATACACACCACAGCCCTGCACTAAATAACTAGGAGCACAACCATGTCCATTAGCCGTAGACATTGTATCTTGAGCACCATCAGTAGTATCCATCCACCATCTTTAGGCAAACTAGATGGTAAACCTAAAGATGAGAAGATGGATAGTGTGCTTCCCTTTATCAAGACTAGTAGCTATGGGTGAAAGCCTGACAACCTTGACTACTAGTATTAATTGTAGATCACCATGGCACTAATTATTAGCCATTTTTTCCTATTTAGAGCGAACATGGCCGACAACGATGAGCCCGGCGGTTCGGGCAAGCCATTCTGGGAGCTGTCCCAGGAGATGGAGGAAGAACCTCACCGCTATGAGGACGCCGTGGAAGACACCGATCCCGACTACACAACCCCTAATGGCGTCGGGGATGACACCACTGATGGTGCCGCCGGGGATGCCACCACTGATGATGGCAGCGAACGCACAGATGGCAGCCAACCGAAGAGGCAATGGAAGGACCGGCGCCCGAACGTGCTCGGCACTGTCAAGGAGGAATTTACTGAAGTGTCCTCCAGTGGGCATCCAACGGCCCAAAGAATTAGTCGGTGGGTACGCGGGACAACTCGGGTGCATTCTCCGGAGCACCGTCTCGATCAACACCGAGAACCTAAGGCATCGTGACCGAGGGAATTTGCGCAACCTCCACTTCATGAAGCTACACGAACGATACAAGTTCCCCGGTGACTTCGCAAACACACGCCTCTCAGGGAATAAAGTGAACATTGCCGCCCTCACGAAGATGAGCACGGCCCTGGCTACTTGGAGAGCCGCGGTGAAGAGTAGGATTCTAAGAGGTGATAGTTATGAGAAGATCAAGGAGACAAATCCTTCGATCAGCGAAGCTGACTACCTGGAGTTCAAGATCAAGTGCGAGAGCAACGCATCCGCGGAATCAAGTCAGTGGGGGAAAGATATGCGGGACTTGAACTTAGGGGTCCACAAACTCGGTCCCGGCGGTTACAGAGTGGCGGAACCTAAATGGGACAAGGAGCACGCGGAGCGTGCCGAGCAAGGCCTACCGCCCCTCTTCGATAAATACCATGAAAAGCAGACCAGGAACTATGTCAGGGCCCGGTACAAGGTGGACCCGGTAACAAAGGAGCTTACCACGGATCCGAAGGTGAAGGAGCTTGAGCGTGTTCTGGTAAGGAATACACCCCCGCGTAATTAGCTCCATATGGTTGCATTCTAATTAATGAAGCCAAATTTCTAAATGGTTCACGTTCCTTCCGCGGGAAACTGAAAGCAGTAGCGCGGGGTCTCAGAGCTCCCCGTCTGCCCCTTGGGACACCACTTTAAATAGGTCGTTCAACATAATGAAACACAAGGATAAGTTCAGTAAGCCGTCGTCAGCTGGTCGTGTGGCCGGCGAAGGCTTGTCCACGAAATGGTCGGAATACTATATGGCTGGGCGAAAGGAGAGAAAGACCAGCTCGGAAAGCCAGGAGCGCAAGGTTAAAGAACTCAAGGCACAAGTGGCGTGGATTCCAGAGATAGTCCAAGAGCAAGTGCGAGACCAACTGGGAGCGACGATCACCGCCATTATGCCTTCCTTGCTTGAGGGGCTGCGGGGGTGGATTGCGGGCGGCCAACAGGGGCCGCCCCCGATTCCCAGCTTCACGGGCAGCAACTCGCACAACGCGCCGGCATTGGTGTCTCCGGCGGAGGCGGCATTGGTGTCTCCGGCGTCGGCGCCGGTATTGGAGCTTAATGCACCCGGGTGTGGGAAGAATACGCCGGCCGGCACCTCGGCAGCAAGCGGCCCCTCCGTCACTTGCACGCCTGCCGTTGGCGGTGCCTCGACATTAGCCAAGCTCGACGCCATCACGGTAACTAATCCTCGGCCGATGACTTCATCTCCTTGCCTTCGACTGGGCATCCCTGACGCCCTACATGTTTTCGTAGGGCGCCACCAACATTGCATGCACTCTCCTGCACTTCGTGGACGGCGAGTTGATCGATGTCGCCAAGGCCAAAATAGTTGAACCGGGCAACCCCGTGTTCCACGGTAATCCGATGCCACCCACCGTGTGTAGGGTTCAACTGGGTCGGGTGCTGCGGGGCTGCGACGACTTGTTACCTCCGTATCGACCCCCTGGGGCCGACGAAGATGATGTGATGACCCTCAGCGCCTGCTTAAACTGGTCCATGCTTTGGCCGAAGACCCAGATTCGTTTGGGGGGGGGGGGACACCACCCCACAGACAACACCGCCAGTCGTGCCGGCGCCAAGCCATGGCATGACCGCCGCAACGCTACCGCCGTCAGCTGATCCGGACATGCATATGGCACAGGAGTCGGATGACGACGATGGTACATTTTCCAACGTCGATAAGTACATCAACGAACATGGGTACGGTGACGAATTCTTGGGGCCTCCTTCTCAAGAACCCAACCCTGCAAAAGACGATCGCGATCTAGCTGGTACCGCGGAGAAACCCAATTGCAACAGGCGTCGTCTGTTCAGTTCTCAGGAGACGCCTCCAGCTGCCACCTTCACCGAGACTCAAATAGCCGAGGTGCGAAATATTATCAGCCCCAACACACTCAAGAAGGTGGTCTCTGAGCAGAACTCGATCCCATTACAGCAGAAGAAGCAGAAGGGACGGAAAAGAAAAAGTAACAAGGGTGCGAGCCAGCCGGCACCGAGTATGATCCGTGCTCAGGACGGGCCACCAATATCTAAGGATATCTCGAGGAGGGTGCATGTGGCGGGTAGGCCGATGCTACCGACTAATCTGCTCAATGCTGCAACCGGTGCTATGCGGAGTCTACATGACGGTGTTCTTTCTATGGAGAAGCGGCGTCTCTCCGAGAATGATGTGGCCTACCCGGTTTTCGTGGCCAAGGTGCCAGAGGGCAAGGGCTTTGTCGATAGCACCATCGGGCGTATGATCGTCCTGCGGTTTGATGACATCTTCGCTATGTTTAACCTTTATCCGCTGCTATTTATTAGTAGGACCATGAATCGTGCTATTAATGTGTTGCTTTTCTCTTCCGATCCTTTTGTTGCATACTTATATATTGCTTATATATTATCTGTGAATTGCTACTAACGTTTTGTTTGTCTAGTGCATAGAGATGCCGTCGTATGTCATGTACAAGGGTTAGGTTCCCGGAGTCTACGACGACTGGGAGGAGTGTCGGAGACAGGTTCACCGTTTCAGCGGTAACAGTTACAAAGGGTACACCACTAGGGCGGAGGCGGAAGCTAGATACGCGCGCTATCTAGCGGCAGAGAGGAGGGAGCGGAGGAGGAACCGGATGAAGATCAGTTTCATCGCGATGATGCTCATCGTGACCGCAACCCTCTTCTATGTGATGGTAGTTTAGATGATCGATATCGACTTTGTAATGTGACGACAAACTCGCTACTCGGTCTCGAGATCTAAACTTGTCTAATATTTGAACTTTGTTCGCTATTTTGAATTCGGAGACTAATGTGATGAATTGTATATATTATGTGATGTTTATACTTGACTAATTGTGGTGCTGTATTGTACTGTATATTCTGTGCATATTTTTTTTTGTGTGCTGTATATTGTATTTTGTAACATGTGCAAATACCAGAAAATCAAAAAAAAATATTTGCTAATATTCATAGTAGTGGCGCACCATATTGAACATTAGTGGCGCACCAAGCTAAATACCAGTGACGCATTATGGGGCATTGTAATGGCGCACTTGGGGGCATAGGTGAAGGTAAATATGGCCCCCTAGGAGGCATAGTAATGGCGCACTGTTGGGCATAGTAATGGCGCACTATGTGGTGCGCCACTATTATCTGGGATACTAATGGCGCACCAGAGGTGCGCCATTACTATTTGTTACTAGTGGCGTGTTAATAGTGGCGCACCTATAGTGCGCCATTAATAGCAAAAACTGGTGCGCCACTAACAGCCATTTTTCTAGTAGTTAACTTCGCGCTTAAAATTCCATGGGCAGCGGTGGAGAGAGAAAAAAAAACTATCAAAGGGTAAGTTTTCGGCTGGACCGAACTATCACCATCAAAACGTCTTCGGACATGCTACAGGTGACATAAAGTACCTTCTAAGGCGTAAAGCTCATTCACACTTCGGCGGGTTCTCAAGATTTTTTCTCCAAAGTCCGCTCGCCGAACAGCAAAACCCATAGCGGTATACAACTCCTTACGAGGCACAGGAGCGGATGAACGACATGGCACATCGAGGATGTCAGGTCACCCATCGAAGATCCCTGGTACAACACCTCCTATAAATTTCATATTTTATTTTCAAATACCTGTAAACAGTCGCATCGGCAATTTGAATAATAAGAGTTGTTGAGCAAAATACAGATCCTTTATACATGATCGCTTCGCTGTCCCTTTTGGACACACCCTCTATTTTCTCCCTCTTCTTGCGAACCTGCTCGGTATACTTTATGACGCAACCAGCTAATAGACCGAGGGCTCGAACTTGAAAAATCGCCCTAAGCACAACTGATTTTGCGTTCGGCGTCTTGGAATTCTGCTTTATGTGCATTGGTTCCGAACTATGTCTTGGGTCAATAGTTGATTTGCTCGGCTCCTGTGCTAAAAGGGCAAAGGGAGAACCGCTGCGATTGTGCTTCCGGCTAGCCTGGTCAAGCACCTCATCGGAGAAAGCCGAAAACTGACTGTCATGGTATGCGAGAACCGGTCTGCGAATCCAAGCTTAACTAAATCTCGTCAGAGGTTATTCCGTGTCATACGATGGGTTTGGTATTAGTACAAACCATGTGGTACAGGCTTTGGCCACGGTTCATCCGAACATCACAAACACCTGGGGGCTAGTCATCAGCCCCCCGCACTCCTTTCTCGCGCCCCTATGGCTAAGTGAAAGCAATAAAGCATTATGGTCCGATTGCCTTGTCCGCCCCACACTACCACCTTCGGGTTCCGATAGCTCGGCTAAGGGTCACAGTGTGTTGGCAGAGACACCCCGCGTAGTATCTACATGGGGGCTGAAGCCGACGACTCGCAGCTTTCAGTGTTAATGGCCACACAGGAGTTATAAAGGATGCAAACCACGAAAGACATGATAAACCATGCATCTTAAATATAAACGCATTCAAAGGTCTTCGGACATAGTACAACGCATTTACTCATAAATGTTTTCTCTCGAACATTGAGCCTCTATTGCCCGAGCACCCTCCATGACTACGAAGAAGTATCGCTCAGGGCACCTATGCTCTTTTCCAGGAGGCGGAGGGGCGGTGGCTATCTTCATCGGATCCATCCCCGGCCAGTGCACCTTGGCCTTCGCAAAGGTCATCTGAGCTCCCTCGATACAGGACGACCGCCTTAGCGCGTCGATCCGGGGCGAGGCGTCGCTCAGCTTCTGCACCAGGCCGAAGTAGCTGCCCGGCAGTGGCTCTTTGGGCCATAGCCGGATGCATAGATCCTTCATGGCCGGCTCTGCCATCCGGTGTAGCTCCATCAGCTGCTTCAGCTGCTCAACAAGGAGAGGAGAGCGCTCGGGGGCTTCAAACTGCCCCCAAAACAGCCGAGCTTCATCTCCATCTCCCGGCGAAGCATAGAACTGGTTCGCGTCCGCTGTGCTCTTCTGGAGGTTCGAGCAGGCGCCTGAGGAACGCCATACTTGGGTAAGCAACTCGAACTTGCCATCCCCGAAGACACACTGCAATAAATACGGCTTACCATCCATGATAGCCTTGGCCTGGCTAACTTGCTCTTCAAAAGACCGCCTATCCACCCGCTCCTTTTGGAGATTGGTTTTCAGGGTGGATAGTTTGGCGGCCTGCTCCTTGCCTTTCCGCTCAAGGTCCTCGCACTTTTGGCCAGCGTCCTTGAGCTCCTGTTGGATTTCCTCCACTCGAGCCTCATAATAGCTTGTCGCTGGTGGCTCTTAAGGCAGATAGCGCGGTCGCCGCTTCTTTGGCCGCCGCCCTCTCAACCGCAGCCTCCTACTTCGCCTTCTCAAGCTCGGCCTTGAGCTTCTCTATTTCCTTCGCCGAGGCTGCGTAAGCATTAAACATATCAAAAATAATGTGTTGACAGTACGGTAATGATGAATTTGGATACTCTAATCCGGCTTACCTGGCGCCTCGTCGAATCTCTTATTCAGAGCCTCGAGCTCATCTTCAGAGCTCTTGAGCTTTCGATTTAGCTCGTCCAGCTCGGCAGCATTACTATTCTCCGTCGATGACGAAGCCTGTACAAAAAAAATCCCTATCGAGCTACATGGGTTAACAACTTCCGAACTGTCATACAAATGATCCTATGTCCGGTCTTCTTCAGGGCTGTTAGAACGTTCCGAACAAATACTGTCCTGTACATAGTTCGGATATTGATCTATGATGGACCCCCAGGTAAGTTTGTTCCAAACTTACCTAGGGCTCGGGGGCTGCCATGTATATAATGATAACTCAAAGAATTTAATATTTCACAAACAGAGAATTACGCGGCTCACCTGAAAACCCGTCAGGAGTCTGTTGAAGGCCTCCTTCAGTCCGTTGTCTACGGACTGAATGCTTTGCAATACCGCACCCATAAGGGTGTGGTGCTCCTTGGAGATGGAGGCGCTTGACAGAGCCTCCCCCATGGCCGGCCACCCATTGGTCGTTGGGGCCGGTGGGGATCGGTTGATCCGATCTCCGACCGGGGATTGAACCGGTGCCTCCAGAGGCCTGGTGCGCTCCAGAGACGACCTATAAAGGGACTGGACATCCCCTTGTCCATCTCCTCAGTATCCGGGAGAGGTTTTTTCCCTCGGTATTCCGCGGCCGAGGCGTTAGCCTTGATCATGACGTCGTCGCCCCCACCTCTGGTGTCTGGCTCCAAAGGAGTTTGTTGGCACGACACCTCCGTGGCATCCTTCGCGGCGCCCGGAGGAGAGGGGTGCGACGCGGTCCCGCTCTCCGCAAGCTCGGCGGGCGGGGTCTCCCCGTCCGAGACTTGATCGGTGGGGAGAACTCGTGGTGGGCTGCAAGTTAATAGGCGCTCACATGTTGATAACATTCAAAACTTATAGCTCAGGAAGTCTCCGGATCTTTACCTTCGAGCTGGGGGCTTGACCCTGAGGTTCCTTCGTGGAACCCTCTCAAAGTCTTCGGACTCGGTATCCGAGTCCGAACTATCATCGAACAGGACTACCTGTGTCCGGCGGGCTTTCTTCGGGGCAGGAAGAGGTACATCCTCTGTGGCGTCCGATGACGCCGCCCTCTTTCTTGCGAGGGGGGAATCGCCTCTGCCCTCACCCTCGCCCTCACCCTAGTGCTCCTCCTCTTGATTCGAGAAGGCATGGGTTTCCTCGGACACAGCCCCCGACTGGTCCCTGATGCGCAGGCCTTCTTGGCCTGGTTTCTTCTTCTTCTCTTTCTTCTCTGGCGCCTTGTAAGGCACCACGACGAGCATCTCCGACAGCATCTGGGACCTAGGGTCTTCGGGCTGTGGAGCCGGGCATTTGATGCCCGTGGCCTTGCTCAACCATTCCTGCGAAAGTGATCGGAAAGTGCTTAGATTTTCTTAAGGAAAACGGAGCCGATCTAATGAAACTATGTTATACCTCGGAAGGGGGTTTATCGGCGCACAGGCCCTGGTCCTCCTTCTTGGCCGGCCAGTTCTCCTGCGCCTTGAACAGTGCTTTCCACGGCTTCTCCCGAGTGGTGCGGAAGAGCTGGCGAATCGTAGGCTCATCGTCACTCCGATAAGTCCACATAGGAGAACCCCGACGCTGGCAGGGGAGGATGCGCTGCCGGAGCATAATCTGGACCACGTTGGTCAGCTCGATTCCATCCTTGATCATGGAGGCAATGAAGCTCTGCAGGTCATCCGCCTCTGTGACCGACCCCCAGTCGAGGCCCTTTCGAACCCATGAGGTCAGTCTAGTCGGGGGGCCGGATCTGAATTTGGCAGGAATAGTTCCGCCCTCCTCCCTTGGCTCGGTGATGTAAAACCACTCTTTTTGCCAAGTCTTGATGGTGTCGATGAAGGTGCCGGATGGCCATACTGCGCGTGGAAGCTTGCGGATGACCACCCCGCCGCAGTCTGCGTGTGTGCCTACGACACACTTCGGCTTGATGTTGAATATCTTGAGCCATAATCCGAAGTGTGGTTCGACCCGCAAGAAGGCCTCGAGGACGATGATAAAGGCCGATATATGCATGAAAGAGTTCGGCGGGAGGTCATGGAAGTCGAGCCCGTAGAAGAACATGAGGCCCCTCACAAAGGGGTGGAGCGGGAAGCTCAGTCCTCGGATGAAGTGAGGAATGAAAACCACCATCTCGCCTAGTCTGGGGATGGGGATCACCTCGCCCTCCTCTGGGGTGCGGTGGAAGATGTTGGCAGGGAGGTAGCCGGCGTCCTTGAGGTCCCGTATGTCCTGGTCTGTGACCGTGGAAGCCTCCCACTTGCCGTTGGAACCTGAGCCGGCCATGGCTGAGCTCGGAGGAGGAAGGGTGGAAAACCTAGATCTGGGCTCTGGAGGCTCTGGAGATTGGGGGAGCAGGGATGCGAATGGGAAGTGCGGTTAAGCCTTGGGGTTTTCTTCCCCTTTTATTGGACTTGTCGCCGGTTAGCCTCCCTTCACTGCGCCGTGAATCCCTCCGCTTCCCAAGACGTGCATGTCGTTATACGCGAATGATTAAACATATCCCGTGTGAAATGGGGCACGATCTGTGCATTGATGGGTCGTGCTGACAAAAACGGCCTCGAACCGCGAATCGAGCTTTTGTGACTGGTTCAGCGGTCGTGGTGGGCCGTGACCTTTCATCTGAAAGGTTGTCAGGGAGCACTATTTACTCCTTGACGTTTGGCCTTCAGGGCCGGGTTATACATGGTGTTCGGACGATCCATGATCGGGAAAACTACACGTCGTCGGAGGCCGAGCTACACTCGGCTGATCACTATTCGGAGAAAGGAACTCGCCTCACAAGACGAAGACTCTGATTATATGAAGCAGCTGGAGCTAGGACCCTTGGCGTTGGAGGCTAGTTCGGGGGCTACTGAGGGAGTCCTGGTTTCAGGGGTCCTCGGGAGGCCGACCTATTTCTTATGGGCCGGACTATATGGGCCACTTGTTGAGCACTCGATGGATCGAAGAACCTATCTCCGGGAAGGAAGCTTCGAGAATCGTGGCGTATCCTCCACGTTTGGAGTAGTGAATAGGCATGTTTATCGCTTCGACGTGTAACGGACCATGTGTAAACCCTAGGTACCCTCAGCGTCTATATAAGCTGAAGGGTTTTAGGTCGTAGAACAACAGAACTCATCTAGGGTTTTAGTCATACGATCTCGAGCTAGATCAAGTCTGTAATCCTTATACCATCAATATAATCAAGCAGTACATAGGGTATTACCTCCATAGGAGGGCCCGAACCTGGGTAAACATCGTCTCCCACTTCTCCTGTTACCATCGATTCTAGTCTCATAGCTCGGGACCCCCTACCCGAGATCCGCCAGTTTTGACACCGACACCATCGCTACTAGGCCCATATCGACGTCCCCCTCAACCACAGTTCCACGCCACACAACTCACGCACTATGGCACAGCGTCAGTGGCGCGGTCAAACCAAGCCCCACCAAGCAACACCAGGAACGCATGCACGGACTCGCATGCTCTACCGCAACCTAACAATGATACAAACTTGGAGTTGGCCGACCGGGGCACTGCACATCTCACGGACGAGCCGCACACGTCACCCAACCAAATCCCACCTGCCCCGGCCGCTGACCACTTTCCAAGCATGGTCTTGCAAGCCACCACCAGTACACGCCCTTCCTCCCACCGCCCACGCCCTCCCTTTGCTTCTTCCCCGCGCAACCTGACCAGTTCGAGCCCCTCCAACCAAGTAGAAAAAATAAATGAGCCGGCCCCATGCCATCTCAACCGCTCAAAACTGACGCCCAGTCCTGCCCCGTCTCCTCCACCAACCCGCATCACCACGACCCCCCCCAACCTATCGCCACGCTACAGACGGCAATAGTTCCCCCTGACACCCACGCCATCCCTCTCGTCACGACACAGGCAACGCCCGTGCCCCCTGACAGCCATGCTGCGCTAGTATCAGCCCAGCCCATGACACCCCAGTCGTACAGGGACGCCCTCTTAGCCAACAAAACACGACCGCTATCTCCCTCTCGCTCACACGCCCATATAAATCTTCGCTCCCCCTCACCCATGACTTCACTCAGCCTCTTCTCTACAACCTCTCCTCGCCGAACACGCTGCTTTCGCTGCCTCGCCTCTGATCACAAAGTCGACCAGTGCCGCGACCCGGTCCGCTGTGCTAGGTGTTGGCGTTCGGGTCATCGAAGCTTCGACTGTAGGTTGGCTCGCTTGCTCCCCTTCTTTTCTCCAATGCACAGCGCTCCCTCTCACAACCCTGCCTTTTCCCCCATTTGCAGGATGGACAACCTCAACGTCAACGATGCCACGGCCATGCCACGCGACTCACTAGCCCCTCTGCCCCCCGTCATCATCGCCGAACCTTTCCCGGCCGTTTGCGTCCCCACTCCACACCCTTCCTCCTTCCTCGGGATGCTGGAGGGCTTTCTTCGCTACCCCTCTGCGGCTGGCTCCCCTAGCCTGACTCACGCTCCGCCCGCACCACCCGCTACCACTCCCAATGCCTCCCACGCACAATCTTTCTCCGTCGACGCTGCTGCCCTACACGCACGGCTCCAAGACGTCTCCTCCGCTGCCTAGTAAGTCTGGGGAACCACCGAAACCACCATATCGGTCGACGAGGCCCAAAACACTCATGAGGCCGGCCTCCTTCCCCCCTATGGTGATATGCCCCTCGCCGTCGCACCGCCTAGCCTCACTCAATGCCCCAAGCGCTTCGCCTTTGCTCACCTTGCTACTCCAACGCACAACCCAACCCCTCTCATCCGTCGTGCCATCCAAACCCTCACTGGAAACCTGGCGTTCATTATGGGGGGGTCTTGGCGCGGCATCGCTTGCCTGACTTTCTCCTCTCCCGGGGCGCGCGAGAGCGTCATCTGCCGTGGGGCTCTGCAGTTCGAGGGCAACACTGTCACACTCGAGCCGGTTGAGCTCGCCGATCGTTCAATCGCTGTCTTCTCCGAGCTCGTCGAGGTCGAGGTGTCTGAGGTCCCCCATGAACTTTGGCATGATGAGGGGATTCGCTTAGTCCTCAAGTACCTCGGCGATGTCGTCGCCATCGACCACTTCTGCCTCGACGGCGTCGACTACACATCCATCCACGCCCTTGTGCTCGCTCAAGCCGGCAAGCCTTCTCCGGACGGCGTCATCGTCCAGCTTCCGCCCATCAATGAAATCAAGATTGTCAAGGTTGCTGAGCTGTCTCGGTGGGCGCACGGTGTTGACACAAACCCCTTCGGGTCCTCTGCGGCGACTCGGCGCCGCCCTCCCAGCGGGGCTCGCCGCGCTCCTCCCACGGTGCATCTCTCGACCCCGTCATCGCCGACGTCCAGGCGACTTGGCGCGCTGACCCCTCCTATGGGATCTCGCGGCCCGTCGCCTCTCCTCGCTTTGCTGACGACGCGGCGGCGGCTAAGTCCAGCAGCTTAGCCGTCCTCTTGGTAGGCCCAGTGGACCTCTCCCCCGGCGGCTCCGCTGCTGTGCCCCTGTGCATCTCCTCTGATGACGGCACAGGGGGCTCGGTCGAGTCGCTCTCGGGGGAGTCCCATGCAGCCACGGTGCTGGTGCAGCTCGGCGTGGAACCAGTCCATACACCGGTGCGCAGGGGCACTCCGCTGGCTCCAATCGTCTCATCCCCGGCCTCTCCTACTGCGGGACCGGGGCAGCTGGGTGGACTTGCATGCGGCCCCATGCTGCCGATCCCACCAACTCTAGACGTCAGCATCAACATCACGCCGTCGCCCAACTCCGCTTTCACTGCGTACGACCCACCTGCCATTCCATCCACGCTACCTGGTGGTTTAACCTTTGCTGCTGGGGCCTCGTCCTCTGTCCAGGGTACGTCCAAACCAGTTCAGTCCTTCCCTTGTACTTCTCTGATCGCTAACGATAGCCAACATCCGCTGCCCATACTCCCTTCTACAGCCATGCCGGTCTCTGACCTTGAGCCACACGAGTGCGCGATCCGTCGCCAGCGCCGCAAGGCTTCTCGCGACCACTCCTTCTCTCGCGACAAAGTGCGCCGCAGCGCCCGTCTCGCCGGCAAGGAAGCAAAGACCTACACCAACATGACCCTCAAGGTCGTCAAGGCAAAGGCGGCGCGTCTCAACGGTGCGGATGATGCTTTGGCTCTCGATGAGGCTATTGCTGCCGCCCGCCTGGAGGACCATGATGCACCTCCCGCCTTTGCTGACGACCTGGCGGCCATCGCCCTCCTCTGTGGCGCGGACGATGCACAGGCCAAGGAGATCCTCGACTCGGCCGCCGCCTCGGGTGTGGACGACGCCCCATGATCCGCATCCTCCACATGCCATGCCGAACGGTGCTCGGCCTCCTGCGTGGGCGCACCTCTGCTGCACCAATCCTTCGGTCTCCTCTAAGGGTTTTAATTTGTAGTCTAATCATCACCTCGGGCCCTTTATCGTCTTTCCGCTCTCTCTGCCCGTCCCCTAGTATTTCCATGTTGTGATCAATCTATCTTTTACTTTTACCTAAGGCCGGCGGCCATGTAGTTTGTAGGTGTCACAGTAGTATCTCATGAGTACTGTAATCTCGGTTTGTTCATGGAATGTAAGAGGACTTGGTGACGAAGACAAATGTGCTGATGTTCTCTCTGAGTTAATCTCTATCAACCCCACTTGGCCTTGTTGCAAGAATCCAAACCGCAACACATATCTGATCAAAAACTCCGGACCTTCATACCCCGCTCTCTTGACCACTCCGTGTTCCTTCCTGCTGACGGATCAGCGGGCGGAACCGTTTCGGTTGCCAATTCATCACTTATCAACATTATCTCCTCCATTAACCACACCTATGCTACTACTCTCACCATCAATACTTTGGCCCTTGGACAAAGCATTGCAATTACTAATGTCTATGCTCCCTCATGCCGCTCTCAAAAACAATCCTTCTTGGACGAGCTTTTATCCATCAAGCAGGACGACTCGACTCCCTTGCTCGTGATCGGTGATTTTAACTTGCTTCGCTTTTCAGAAGAAAAGAATAAACGTAACTTCCGGCAGAGCGAAGCCACGGCTTTTAATGGCACTATCAATGAACTAGCCCTAATTGAGCTTCCACTGCTGGACCGCCGTTTCACGTGGTCTAATAATCGAGCCTCTCCTACTTTAGAACGCCTTGATCGTGCTTTCATCGACTTGGCCTAGAATGACTCCTTCCCCGACACCACTCTCTCATCTCTCACACGTTTTACCTCCTACCACGTTCCCCTGCTCGTTCACATCAACACTCAACTGCCGCGGTCAAACTTTTTCAAATTCGAGCCGGGCTGGGCTTTCTTCCCAGCATGCACTCAAATTGTGCAGCGCTCCTGGACTAACCACGGGTCCGCCACAAATTCGGCCGCTGCCCTAGCCTTTTCGCTAAAAAAACCAGGATTGGTCTAAAGCGTTGGGCCCGCTCAAGAATCTCGGCTCCCTCACGCGAAGTGCGGTGTAAAAGGTCATTGGCCTCATCGATAGATTAGAGGAATTTAGACCGTTGTCCAGCCCTGAGCTTTGCACCAGAAAAATTATCATCTCGCTCCTGCAAAAAACAATAAAAGAAAAAAAATCGCGTTTTGGCGTTGGCATGAAAAAAATCAAATATGCAGTCGATGGTGGAGAAAACACACGTTTCTTCCATGTCTCCGCCTCCCAACGGCTTCGAAAAAACAAAATCCACTCCCTATCCCACCTTGGCGTCGAATATTCATCCCACCATCAGAAAGCTTCTATCCTAAAAGATTTCTTCTCAAATTTACTCGCAACGCCCACTCCAACCTCATGGAATTTCAATCCACAAGACTACTATCCTCTGCCCCTATCACCTCGTCACTCCCTGGATGCCCCTTTTTCAGAGGAAGAAATAAAAGACGCTTTTTTCCACATGAACCCAATTGCCAGCCCTGGACCGGATAGTTTCGGACCTTTCTTTTATAGAAAATTCTGGCTCACTATCAAAACTCATATCCTCAACCTCTTCAATGATTTTCATCTTGGTCTCTGTGACACCGAACGGATCAACCGAGCCCACATAGTTCTCCTACGAAAAAAAGAATCGGTAGTCTTGCCTGATGCCTTTAGACCAATATCGCTGCAAAATTGCCCCATCAAGGCTGTCGCAAAACTTCTCACTAACCGTATTAAGCCGCTCATACCCCTCCTTGTTCACGGCAACCAGACTGGCTTCATCTCCGGCAGGAACATACCGGAAAACTTTGTCTTCGCTGCTGACCTCACAAACTCTTGCCACACTAGAAAACTCCCCACTATGATCATCAAACTAGACTTCAGGAAAACCTTCGACTCCATATCTTGGACATCTTTGGACAAAATATTAGCAATCAGGGGCTTCTCTGATAAATTTAGAAATTGGATACAAAACATCCTCACCACTGGAAAAACTGCGATACTTCTCAATGGCCTTCCTGACAGCTGGATCACCTGCAAAAATGGCCTCCGTCAAGGCGACCCTATATCCCCCTATCTCTTCATAATTCTCGCAGACCTCCTACAGCAAGTAATCTTGCAGAACAAAGAACCTACATCCCTTCACCATCCAATTTTCTCTCATCTCCCACCAACAGTCCTTCAATATGCAGATGACACACTAATCGTTGCCGCCGCCTCTGCTCCGGCCGCTTCCGCGCTAAAAAAAATCCTAGACGACTTCGCACATGCCACCGGTCTGTCTATCAATTTCTGCAAAACGACCCTCGCAACACTTCACACCGATCAGCACACCTCAAATGCCATTGCGTCCATCCTCGACTGCTCCACCATTTCTTTCCCCCAAACATACCTCGGGCTGCCTCTCTCTCCCACCCGACCACCACCTAACGCCTTTCTCCCTGTCTTCGAAAGATGCAAAAAATTCCTATCAGGCTGGCGTGCCAAACTTCTCTCAAAAGGGGACAGGATCATACTCATCTCTTCGGTCCTCGACTCTATCCTAACTTACTACATGTCCGTCTTCCTTATCCCCAAAAATTTTCTAAAAACAATTGATGCTATTCGCCGCGCTTTCTTTTGGACGGCAGAGGACACTTGCTCTGGTGCTCAGTGCTTAATTGCTTGGAAAAATGTTTGTAAACCGAAATTTTTTGGTGGTTTAGGCATAAAAAACCTGCATGTTCAAAATAAATGTTTGCTCTTGAAATTTGCTGACAAGTCTCTACTACCCTCAGACACCGCTTGGCAAGATTGGCTTAAATTACAGCACCCTAATGCCTTCGTAGCTCCAGCTTCCAACCAATCCTACGTTTGCAAAACAATCAACCTTCAAATGCCTACACTCCATAAAATAACCTTTGTCCTCACCAACAATGGAACTTCAACCTATTTCTGACTTGATACTTGGCTAACACAATTACCGCTCGCCTACACCACCCCAAACCTATTCTCCCACTCCCATGTTCCACTAGTTAGGGTGGCAAATATCATGCGTTTCGGTTTAGACTCAAACCTGAGAAATTGTCTAACCTTTGTGGCCACACAAGAATTGGTTTCGCTCTTGTCTTTGTTGCGGGACTTCATGCCTTCGCCAGAACAGGATGAACGCTTTCTTCTAGGGGGCAGCCGCTTCTCCACCAAAGAAGCCTATGCCGTTCTTCTACGAGAGCCGGACAACGACTTAAACGCCCCCCTCATTTGGCGCTCGCAAGTGCCAATCAAGATCAATATCTTCGCATGGCTCCTCTTCCGGGACAGACTAAATACGCGTGCCAACCTCGTTCACAAGCATATCATCACGGACCCGGTATGCCCGCGATGTTAGGCTCTGCCAGAAGATGCCAGTCACCTCTTCATCTCATGCCCATATGCGGCCCGCATATGGCAGCACCTCAGCATCACAGCGACCTCCCCTGCCATCGGTGACCTTTGGGATGCCCAACTCACACCGACCTACCCTGCCATCAGTCACACAGGGCCCCGTCTGGTCCTTTGTGCTTCTCACGATCCGGTGGAAGATATGGGAGGCGAGGAATGATAAACTGTTCAGATCTCTTGATAGACGTTCTACCTCTACATGTAAACTAATCCTTTCAGACCTTGACCTTTGGTCTCACCGGCTTGTCAAAACCGGTGACAAGGAGGTCGTCTCCTCGTGGCGGTCTTTCCTCTCTGCACGAAGTTCTATGCCTATGTAACTCTGTAACACAACTTGCTGTGAGTCTTTTGAGTAATATATTCAGGTGGGGGAACTCCCCCCCCCCCCCCCCCCCCGGTGATTCTGAAAAAAAAATGTAGCACGTGCACAACATGTGATAAGGCGAGTGTCGTGGGGACGTGCATGGCATAGGCAAAGACCGAGAGTCGACCCTTGGCTTTTATCTACACCGTGCGTCACCATCCGCTCTTCAACTTTCCAGATGCTGACATGTGTCCATGTAAGTAGAGTCTACGTTGTCGACACTCGGCTTAATATTGCACAATGTTGGGTTTATCGCTTATCGTGAACTTATTGGTCAACCCAAGATAATTGGTAAATCGACCGGTTTTTCAATATATCGACCAATTTATCAGCATATCGGTTGATTTATCTTATCAATGAGACACCAGAAGCGATAAATCGGCCGGTTTATCAAAATATCGGTCGATATCTTGAACGGTGATATTACAATAGAACAACCACCTGCTCTTGTCGCCCAGATATCGTGGAATGTGGCACATAAGCTGATTTCAACTGTCGTCATACACAGATAAGCCGAATAAGGACCGGCCATGCAATTCAGCACATATACATAGACAACAAAAGTATATATGGAATCATATAATTCAGGAAGAAACACATACGCAAATTACAATAACTAGCACATATCTATACAATGACATAACAGTTTCATGACCATATCTTATGTTCATACTAGTAGATATCCAAATAGAGTCATATAAGCGCATATAGATCGTCAAGAAGTCATGACCAACAAGCACGCTCTACTGCAGAAAAACAAGCTACAAACAAGTCAATTATGATAGCAATCACATATAGCAATATAGCAATCTACGAAGCAACATAGAAAGTTCACACACATCATACAACTCACAAAGAGGAAGTTCACATGTAGTTCATAAACAAAAGGATCATCTCCCTGGACATGAGCTCTTGACCTTTTCCATGTCCAGCTCGCGCTCGTCAATATCGTGGGGATGGGGTCACCATGATCTGGGCTGAGGAGGCCGCCACGATATGGATATAGCTTGCCTTCATCTTGGACAGGGTGTCCTCGGAGTATATGCGGCTTCTCGAGTGCTCTCAGCGGATGCAACCACCCTCTCAGATGTTCCAGCCACCCTATCAGTGGATCCGTCCATTCCCTTGGTGTAGTCGGCCGCGCTCGCGGTGGAGGCTACCACCGTAGGCACCCTGATAACAAATCTTCACATACCAACTAACACACACTCCAAAACCTATCATTTAGAAGAAAAAACACATTTTCAAAGCTAGCAGTATTTATGAGCATAAAAATATATCGCTCATCCATATTACAAGATTGTTTTTTGCATATTTCGCAAAGTGCAACATCATAAGCATTACCATTAAGAGCTTGTAGCTTGACGGTTCCCAGGATTTTTGTCTATGTTGGCTCACTAACCACTTTGTTGTCACATTATTGTTATTGCTGATCAAGAGTGGATTGTCACTCAACATGGTTGCACTACTAGGAAAAAGCTTATAGGTAGAATATTACCAGTAGCGATGGAAAAAGAGCCGGTGCTACTGTTAATTAGTAGTAGCGCTGGGCTAAAAACGCGCTACTGGTAAGATCTGGCAGTAGCGCGTGCCACATAACAAGCGCTACTAATAGTTGAGGCACACCGTACGCACACGGGCAAGCCACAGTAGCATCGTTGGCCCATGACCGGCGCTACTGCTAATCGTATTAGCAGTAGCGCTGGTCAGGCTAGCCCAGGCCCGCCTCCCCCTTTCCCAACTTAGAAGTAACGCCTGTCGCCAACACGCTCTAATGTTAAGTCGTACTTTATCCACTTACTACCTTCTTCTTCCCCGTGCCCCTCACTCTCTCCTCACTCTCTCCCACATGCCTGCCCCACACTCGTGGGCCCGCCCCCGCCCGCGCGTACGCCCTCCGCCGCGCGGTCGCCCACAACCACGCAGGGCCGACTGCCCTCCCCCGCGTGCCCGCCCACCACTACTAGGGAAAAGCTTATACGTGGAGGCAGAGCAGTAGCGCGCTTTTCGCCAAGGCGGTACTGCTACATGGCAGTAGCGTCGATCCCTTACGCGCGCTAGTGCTACACTATTAGCAGTATAGCGTGCCCACAAAAACGCGCTACGTCTATAAGAACCACACACTAGGTGCCAGGCTTCTCAGAGTAGCAGCGCGGCCCAGGAAAGCGCGCTAATACTATTAGCTTAGGAGTAGCGCGTTTTGGTAACCAGCACTACTGCTAATAGTATCTTATATTCTCTCTCCGGCCCGCTTGCACGGGTTCACTCTCCTCTCTCCCACTCTCCCTCTCTATACGTACCGTTCCTGCCACCACCTCCCACTGCCGCCGTCGCCCGCATTGCCGCCGCCCGCCGTCGCCCCGCCCACAGTATGACTCCCTCCCACGGCCCTCTCCCTCCCACCCTCTCCCACCCACGCCCTCTCACTACTAGGAGAAAGGCTAGTAGTAGCGCTGGAAATAGGGCTAGCAGTAGCGTGGGTGCTAGCGCTACTAGTACGGCGCTACAGCTATCCTGTAGCAGTAGCGTTGGTGTGCCCGCGCTACTGCTATACCTACTTAGAGGTAGCGTAGTTCCGGCCAGCGCTACTGCCACTTAGCTGTAGCATAGGCCCCACGGGCGCTACTACTAAATAGCTACTGTGACATAGCGGTAGCGCTGGCACCCTGCGCTATTGCTTCCTGCTAAAGAGCGCTAATGCTATATTTACGCATTTTTTTCTGCTATGTATTTGTGCTGTATTTGAACAGCTTTTATACAGTATTATAATCATATCAGAGACATGCAATATGCTCATCATATCATACACATAATAGTCTCATCATATCATCACATCATCCAACACAAATCATATCGTCTCATCATAATAACGATATAGCGATACAAGTTAAGTGTCGACATGTCTCGAATACAAGCAACTGCATGGTCATCACATACACATGTCTCATCATCTATATCTAAACAAAGATATAGAAGAGAAGAGCGATCACTATGAGCAAGAGCGCGATAATGTAGTTTTTGAGGTGCCAGTTCCGATCCCTCTCTCACGCTAGCAGCACCACCTCAAGTAACTATCTTCTGCTTCGGCTCTGCTATCAAACCCTCTATGGCTACTGCCCGGAAACTGGTGCACTTGGGCCTGACACTCAGGCCACTCGTCGTACACTCTTGGAACCTTCCCTACATACACGGCATAGCATTTCTTCGCCATCGATGATCTATGTACCTGCATTGTCACGTGAGTCGATAATATGCAACATAATATATAGTTGGACAACAGAAAGAGACAGAGTTAGCAAAAATAGAAGCAACATATCATAAGCATAAATAACAAAGTTGATCGTACCCAAACTACCCTAACTAGAGTGATCTTCGCTAGTTGAGGAGGACGGTTTAATTACATTGTGGTTTCGTCGTGCATAATTCAAAGTTTCGTCATAGAGAAAGTAGTGACTAAACGGACACATTGTCATATATCGTCAATCACTCGAACATGTCATGCCATCCTTCCAAATCAGGGAGGAAGGACCCGAGCGAAGTGAAAGGCTTCTGGTCGAGACACTGAGCGGCTATGCGTGTTCGGACGTCTTCCCGCAACATTTGCCCTTCTTCATATAACATCCCTGTTTTTTTGAGGACCTCCTTCATGATGACTTGGGCAAGTTCACGCTGGATGTGACATAACTCAGCTCGGAGTCGATGATCCGGTACATTCCCTAGTCTCTGTGCCCATTGCAGATTATCGGCATGGCCGGATTTAGGTGACATCCGAAGGTTCTGGCAATCCCGTCTGTACACTATCATGTGGTGGAGGACATAGAATCCATCACTGAGAGTACCTCTCGGTTGTTGGATGCAGCAGACGTCAA
The DNA here is from genome assembly GCA_039707655.1 of Elymus sibiricus. NCBI lineage: Eukaryota > Viridiplantae > Streptophyta > Magnoliopsida > Poales > Poaceae > Elymus > Elymus sibiricus. The sequence continues at coordinate 89,543,389 of CM077668.1, read as the reverse complement.
TCTTATGGCTAAAGTAGGGCGCGCTCTTCCTTGTCTTCTTGACCGTGATATCTCCACCCCGTTGGCCGTAGCTTGCGATAGCACTGTCGAGAATACCCTTAATGTGGGTGTAATCCTTTTTCTTCACGTTCTTCGACGAGTCCAAGTAAAGAGCGTGGGAGAATCGGGGGTAAAGAATGATGAGGACGACGCGCCACTCCCTGCACAAAATAAGAACACCTCAAATTAGCCCCCACGCGTGCAAATGAATGATTGGAATCGAAGGAAGGATATCCACGGATGACTTACATGGGATGATAAGGCAGGAGAATCGACTCCTTGTCCTTATTGGCGACCATGAAATCGGCTATGTAGTTCCTCACATATTCACGGTGCTCTGTGCAGACTGCCAAGAAGCCCTCGTGCATAAAGTATGGGTCAGTGACACAGATATAAGATATTTGCTCGCGCCTGATGATGTAGTTCATGTACAGGACACACAGGCAGATGAACGTAAAATCCAGCCTTGTCATGTGAAACATGTCAAAGATGTAATTGAATCGAAGAAAGAACTTATCCGCGGGGAATGTCCGGACGTACAACCTTTGCTGCGGCACGTTAACCACGTAGAGCGGGTATCCTGGATTTGTCTAGCCAATAAGGCTTTTCTCTCTCAACAGCACATCGTCATGAACTCTCCTTAGATCGCCGTCTATGGCCTCTACCGCTTCTCTAGGTAGGATTGGATCACCGGCGATATGGTATTTCGCTGCACCTTTGATAGGTATAAGGTCTTCAACCCGAGGCGGCGGAAGCGGATGGCTCATAGAAGCAGCTTTGCCGCAATTAGGGCCTTTCTTCGATCTCTTTCTATGCTTTTTTGGTACCGGAAGTGAGCCCATCATACCGTCCCTGACCACCGCCCCCAATGTTGTCGGGCTCAGCAATAATAACTGACCCTCATGTTGTTGTTGCCGGGTTGAGGCGGCATCTCGAGGCGTGTCCCGCGAGGATTGCATGAAGAGATACTTGTTGCAATCAGCCTTAAGACGTTCCTCCTCCGGCAATTCAGGCATCAACTCATCACGCTCAAACCCTGAGTCCTACTGCTGAGCCATCAATCCTGCATCGTCATAGCCGCCGGCACCGGAATTGAGAAACCGTAGAGGGTCATCATCCTCGTCCAAGGCATCGTGCATTGCTTCTTCGACGGAGCGGCAACATCAGCCACTAATGGAGCCTCTTCCTCACACCGTCTGCTATCACCTGGCACGACAGGCTCTGCTAATTGGGTAGGTGGGGTGGCGGTGTCCATACCTTGTTGAGGCTACTTGGTCGTGGGTGTGCTCCCGGCCGTCTCCAGACGAAGGAGTCTCTTAGGCCACAATAGGACCCAACTCTTGCAATTGCCAAGCCGCGGCGGGGTCTCGTCGTCATCTCCCCCTTGTAGTACCGGAGGAGCCAAATTCTTGTGGCCTGCTTTGACACTGGCCACGGAAACCTTGAAGACTCCATGGGGCATCGGCCGGCTGTGGAACAATTGTTCCTTCGGCTTCACTATCGGCGCCTTTCCCACGTCCACCTTCTAGCCGCTGATGATGTACATTATGGTGCACGGGGTTTCGTCGGCCTGCGAAAACATGTCTGCGACGTGAGACATCCGAAAGGCAACAGAAACGAGAGATTACACATATATTGAACAGGGTCGGTGTGACAGGTAGTTACCGTGAGGGCGTCGAGCTCAGCCAAAGACGAAGCCCCACCGAGTGCGCCAGATACGGAGGATGGGCTGCTATGAGCAGGTGTGGGAGCAGGTGCGGTTGCATGAGCAGGTGCTGGCAGTGCAACGCTAAATGACCTGCTCACGACGAAGCTTGCAAGGGGAAAGTCCTTTGCCTCTTTACTTGGATTTTGCTTGACCCATTCGATGCAGCCGGAATCAAGGCACTAAACGATGATACCATTTCCTCTCTTGCGACAGCTACCGCTGCATGGACTGCCTCCCTCACCAACTCAGGTCGTATCGCTTCTTTGGTCTCAGCTGATTTCTTATCGACCGCAATCTCAACCTTCTTATCGACCGCAATCTCAACTTTCTTATGGACCGCAATCTCAACCTTCTTGTCGATGTTTATTTCGTTTAACCTCCATCGTTCCTTTCTCTCCTCGGCGTCCTCACGGTAGTAGTGCTTCCACGTGGCGCCGTCTCTGATGCCGTGCACGCGTCCAAATGACCGTCGAGTGTCCACCGGGAGTCTTTTCAATACGTTCAAGGCCCGGTTGAAAGGGGTGTCCCACCTGGGCCTCGCCGACGCCTCAAACGGTGAGTCACTTTCGGCCGCAATCTAGTGTTGTTCTTTCTGCAAAAGGAACGTGGATCGTTTACAAATGTGACTAAACATGCAGTCGAATTGATCAGAAGCTAAAATTAGGGGGTAAATTAATAATTACCAGCAGTCTCACGAACTCCCTCGTGACCGCGTCCGTTTCGAAAACCTTCTTGACTGGGTCCCGACGGTACTGGGCCCTGATGACATCACGCTCCTACGGGACGGTGAACTCCGCCAAGGGCTCTGGGATCCCCAGCCTTTTGCGTTCCGCGTCCTCCTTGTCCCATATGCGCCTCTTCCCCGAGTAACCATGGCTTCCGAGGCGGTGCTACCCCATGTTCCTTTCTTGAAGCCCCTTCATATACTCCAACTTTTCTTTGGCAGCTTTGGCAAAGCAAGCCGCCTTGAATATTTTGAATTGCTCTTCCATAATTGTCGAATTATCCTTTACAATCTTGGAGTAGGGTTGCTTTTTGACAATGATGCGATTTTTCACCCTTACTTTCCAGGCGGACAACGCGTTGCTAAACTTGCCCATGGCTTTGTTGTGTATCTTCTTCATTGCCGGGTCTATCCATGGTCTAGGATACTTGGTTTCATCCCGGCCCGGGAACAAGAAACTCCGGTGCAGCTTTGTTAGGAGGAAGTGCTCCATATTTGGTATCTTCCTTAATTTTTCGTCGTTGATGGTGGCGGTTTCCCGTAGGATGGAGCCTATTTGATTGCTGTAGCACATGCGCGCTTCCTCAGGCTATTTTGGCTCGAAATTGCTAGGTTCCACCTCCGTGACCACCAGTCTAGTAGTGCTGAGCTGGTTTGGGCGTCGTATCCTCTATGGTTGCGGTTCTGTACCGGCTAATTTGCCAGCATCGGTGCCGATGTCGGTGCCGGTGTCGGTGCCGGTGTCTGTGCAACCCTCGGATATGACAGGGGGGTACGGCAACTTTTGCTCATCCGGATAGTTAAAATAGTTGTTTGACGCCTCGTAGAAGTCGCAATTACCAGAACCCCCTCCTTCATCGTTGTTAGCCATGTTTTCTACGCTTAAGTCTAGTGAATTAATTCTAGATCTAATAAAATGAATAATGACATAAGAAAGGCCTATGTTTTGCTGGAATGTTGATATATTCCCGTTGCGGCAAATCTCCGGCACTCGATATGTCCTAGTTTCTAGCACAAGTTATGTCGAAATTCACGGAAATACATGCTTTCTCTGACGATGGCCTTAGCCCATCTGACACGGAACATCGTCGCACTATGCAGTCCAGGGTAGTCAAGCTCCCAAATCTCTTCGACCCTTCCGTAGAATCTTTGAGTTGCGTCGTTGTCGCCGGTCATGCATTCCATCGTCACCCCTGAGTTCTGGTAATCACTGTTTATGTCTTTGGCCTCCGTGTAAAACGTGCATCCGTTGATATCATATGCCTGATAGGTCTTGAGGTTGGCCGTGGGGCCATGTGCTAAGGCGTGTATGAGCAATCCGTCTGCACTGCCCTCTTCCGGGGGATTAGCAAGAACATGCTCTTTGATCCAACGCAAGAAATTGGAGTTGTGCTCTCTAGTAACTTTGGCGTCCGCCTTGTGTAGCCCCTGGTCACGATACTTCTTTATGATGGTGTGTTTGTGCAGTTCCATGAAAAGATCTACCACGTCTAGGTGTTGTAGCACTACTAAGTTTGCTATGTCCAAGTCGTTGCGTCGACCCAAGTAGTCCGCATGCAATTCCCTCCAGTCGTTCGTGTGACCTTCTCCCCCGAGCCTCCCAAGGTGCTTGTTGACGGGCAAACCAACTACTGGGTTTTCGTCGCTTAGATAATTCTCGTAGAAGGAGATGCACTCTTGGGTTAGATAGCCCTGCACAATGCTTCCATCCAGACGGGACATGTTATGAACGAATCCTTTGATGACCCCATTCATCCTCTCGAACGGCATCATGATGTGAAGAAATGACGGCCCGAGGTCGATGATGTCATCCACAATGTGGACACACAGATGCACCATGACGTCAAAGAATGCGGGCGGTAAGTAAATCTCAAGCTCATTTAGTATGACAACGATCTCTTCTTGTAGCCTTCAGAGATGCTTCACACTGATTGACTTTCGAGAGATAACATCAAAAAAGTTGCACAAACGAATAAGCGTTTCACGGACGTGCACGTCCATTATACCTCTAAGGGCAACCGGAAGGATCTGCGTCATCATCACGTGACAGTCATGAGACTTCATCCCATTGAACCTTTTCTTCTTGGTGTCTAGAAATCTGCTTATCTTCCCACAGTAACCAGAACTAACTTTGATTCCGGTAAGGCACTTGAAGAATTGATCGATCTCCTTCGGACTTAAGGTGAAGCTAGAAGGGCGGCAATAATTCTCGTCCTTCTTGTTGACTTTTTTGCCCCTGTCCCCCACCTCTGTCTCCGTCTTCGATGACTTTTTACGGGGCGGCATGTGTAGATCTGCCCTGATTTTCAAATCTTCCAAGTCTTTTCTTGCCTTCGGCCCATCCTTGGTCTTATCCGGCATGTTCATCAGTGCCGCAAGCAAGCTCTCAAGGACATTCTTCATGATATGCATTTGATCAAGGCAATGAGGCATGTCGAGTTTGGGCCAGTACGGCAAGTCCCAGAAAACAGACCTTGTTTTCCATATCTTCAGCAGCGACTCCGGTGCCTTTTTCATCTTCTTTCCGGGTGCGGGGCACTATTCCCAGTTTTTCAACAGCATGTACATGATTTTGATTTGGGCGCCACTCCACTTACGTGGAGGTCCTTGATGCTCAGCCTCACCATTGAATAGATCTCCCCGGTTTCTCCACGGGTTGTCCTGCGCGAGCCATCTTCGATGCCCCATGTACACGATTTTTCCAGACCCGCCGTCTTTTGTTGACGTTAGCTGCTGAGCCGTTGTATCATCCATGCACCACGTTCATCCGTAATATCCGTGGCACACCTGTCCTCTGACATATCCGTAACTGAGATAGTCATCCACCGTCATCATCAACATGGCTCTCACACTACCCCAAACTGACCTTTTCCTGACGGCCAAAACCCTTCAGGAATGTGCTGTTTTCATCAGGAATGAGGTGGTACCGTCAGGCATCTGCCGTCAGCAACATCATGTCAGGAACGCCCATTATTCCTGAAGGTAGCCTTCAGGAAAGACATTTGTGACGGCGTTCCCTGACGGACGACCCGGGCCTCTCAAACCCCACATCCTGACAGCCTGCCATCACGAATCGCCGTCAGGAAGCATCCCCTGCTCCTGACAGCTACATGTGTGCCTTCATGAATAAGTGCCACATATCCGTGAAGGCTGAGTTTGTCAGGAATAAATGCACGTGGCCGTGAGGAATCACCTACAGAACCTACAAAAAATAATTAAAATCAGTACAAAAATATATACGAAAAATTAGATACGTGGCAGATACTTTCATATCATACACAAACAACAAAGGTCACACAAACAATTTTCAAATAACTTCCAATTCATAGTTCACAACATATATCCATTATATTGAATATCAGTGTTCACACATTCGGATTCAACTCATGTTTCATAGCAGCTCAACCTACCAGGAGTTGTCACAAGGTCCAACAGACACATACTACCACTTGATTCTTCACGCTCAAGTTAAGAGGAGAGTACGTTGTCACCATGTCCAAATGACACACACTACTAATTAATTCCTGAAGCTTAACTTAACAGAACTTTGTCACTAGGTCCAAAAGAGACATACTGCTAGTTGATTCCTAAATTGCGAGCGAGGAGAAGCAAGTGACAAAATAAAGGCCACATGCACCCTTGTTTAATATAACTACTGATTATTCTAGTGGCATTCCTAAATGTGTTGGAGTACCATGCTCATTCAGATGAGTAGCATGTGCATGGTCTTCGGCACAAACAGGATCTGTCAACGAAGCACCACCATCCTCTTGGGCTTCGGAAATTGAATTCATCTACATAAAATAAATCTGGCAGATTCAATGAGCAATGGGAAAAGTTAAAACCGCGATATACACAAATTAGAAATGAACAAGGAAGCAAATGTGGCATATTTCAATGAACAAGGTAGCAAATGTGGCAGATTTCAATGAACAAAGGAAATGAAGTTGCACATCATATAGTAAGATAGACACAGGATTAATTGGTTATATGTGATGCATCTTCTGCCTATTCAACATATGTAGTTATCCAATCAAGCACTTTGACAAAAGTTGGACAAAAAAATACAGTAGAATATAACATCACAGAATTTTAATGAGATTCATGACATAGCAAAAGTTCACACAAGCAGAGTTCTCCGGTCTCGGTACAGTTCGTAACTCATGGTCCATCCCACAACTCGATTAATTCATCAACCAAAGGTTGCATAAGGACATTGATTTTAGCTCGAGGATGCTCAGGACCAGGGACAACAAGAGCAAGAAATATGTATTCAGAACGAGTTATGACTTCAGGGGGCAGATTTAAAGGAACCACAAATACTGGCCAACAAGAATAAGAAGCAGCAGTCAAACTATAAGGAGTGAAATCATCCGTGCCCACGGCTACTCGCTGATTCCTAGGATCAGATTCACAGTCTGGGTAATCGCTATCATGTTTTTGCCATGCTTCACCATCGCGTGGGTGCACCATTTTACTAGAATTAGGACGAGGAGTTTCTTTGTGTGATCGCAACATTTTTGCGGTCTCCTCGTGTGCAAACAATCGCTGCAACCTATCCTTTATAGGCAAGTGTCGCAACACCTTCTGTGGGATCTTACTTGAACCAGCCTTGTACCTAGGGGTCTTGCAAAAATAACATTTTTGCTTATTCTTATTTTCCTTGTCATACAACATGCAATTTTTGGGACAAACATGAATTTTAGTGTATCATTATAACCAGATTCAGATTGATTGTTCTGTGACTTTATGGTCAACAACCGTGCTATGGTAGACATAGTTGAGTGGCTTGTATTTTCATGCACCAACTCTTTTACACTATCAATCATTCTATAGAAAGATTGGGTTGATGCTATTGGTTGTTGTTCAATTGGGGGGGTACGCGCAGCTAGATCATTCAACATAGTGTCCATCCGATCAGCCTCCGCAGCATCTACATAGTTTGTAATTTCTACATGCCCTTCACCATGTGAGTCCAAAACAGTATAATTCCTCTTGAAACCAAAATGACACAGATCTAACTCTACATCATCCCTGTTCTTTCTCTCATAGTTTCGACATTTAGCACACAGACACTTAATTTTCCCATTCTGGACTACACTTGGCATAGAGAAAGCAAAATCTATGAATTCTTTTGTTTTATTATACCACTCATCAGTTGATTTACTGTGAGTCCAGCCACTATACATCCACCCAGCTTCACCATTCAACAATGTTGTTATTGTATGATTTGGAATATTCAACAGTTAATGATGTAATATGGCAAGGAAGCAATTGCATAAACAAACTAAGACATGTTGAAGTGTGGACATTGTACCTATCAATGAAGAGGGTTGCTCTGTGACACCACCACGTCTCAAACTTTGCCTTCACAACACACTACATAGACAGATATCAACTAAAATATCAATTCCTTTGCACTGGGATCATAAAACAAAATATTTATATCAACTAAAATATGAATTCCTTTGCAGTGGGATCATAAAACAAAATATTTATGACTGAATCATATAGTAATCACAGTCTCCAGGGCTGGTACACTCCAATCTTGTCAAAACAATAAGAAAAAGCAGCTTTTTAACATCAAGAGAAGTGCTCAAATACTAAACAATGACCATTGTTGCATTGTCTACAAGGGATTCCACACCAATATAGCAAGAAAGGTGGAAGTTGCTACCTGTTTTGACAGGTTTGGAGGTGCTGGTCAGGGAAGAAATAGGGGGACGATGCAGCGCCGCAGATCTGGAAGTAGAGGCCCTGCACAAGGTCGATGCGAAGCGAGGCGTCCTTGAGTGGGTGGCTGCTGGACGTCGAAGTCGCTGAGGAAGGAAGCGGCACTGGAGAGACTGGGACGGCGGCTAGATGGTGAGGGACGGCGGCTGGGACAGCGGCTGGATGCTGAAGGAGCGGCTCGACGGCGGCTGGATGGTGAGGGGGCGGCTGGACGGCGGCCGGGTAGCGCCGCAACGAGGGGCGCCGGTCGATTTGGCGGCTAGCTCGAGCGGCTTACCGGCGATAGGGGGCGAGAGACGATGCCGCGGCTCGACTGGCTAAACGGCGAGGGGGCGAGAGACAACGCCGGTGGAGTGCGGGCGGCAGCGGTGTGGAGTCACGGCCCAGGCGTGGGGTGCCGCGGCGCCGGACCGGAGGCGGCATCCATGGCGAGAGGGGGCGAGAGGCGAGGGGCGAGATGCAGATGGGGGAGAAGGACGACCGGCTGCTGGGTCTTCGATCTTTTAGGGATTTTGACCCTTTTCCTGACGTTGGGCCCATCCACGTCACGGACGTCCCAGAATCTGCGCGAAACTTCTTCCGCAGCGGGAAAATCGTGCGCGTTAGCCTCTCCCGAGCCAAAACTGGCGCTGGAATTTCGCGTGCACACTCCCGAAGGCTAGTGACCCGTCACGTACGTGCGGAGCGAGTCATGCGCGACGTGGATTGGCATCCTTCACGAACGTGGCACTGCCTTCCTGACGGTTACATCGGGACCTTCAGGATTGACCCGTGCTATTCCCGTCGGTGCCTCGTCCACATGAGGAATGTGTTTCATTCGTGAAGGGGGACTCGGGCCCTTCACAGATGTCTTGGGCCGTCACAAAAAACCCAGATTCTGGTAGTGTCATATAGAAATACTCGACTTTGTTGGCGTCCCATGTCTTGGCCGGTGTTTTCCATAACATGTCTAACTCCTCTTGAAGTAGCCCCAGATATAGATTAATATTATTTCCCGTTGTTTAGGCCCTTGAATCAGCATGCTCATGTGTATGTACTTTGACTTCATGCACAACCAGGGGGGAGGTTGTACATCCATACAAACACGGGCCATGTGCAATGGTTGGTGTTCTGGTTGACAAACGGATTCATGCCATCGGTACTCGCGCCAAGCACGATGTTCCTTGCATCATCTGTGAAATATCTATATTCCGCGTTGAATGCTCGCCACCGGCTAGCATCTGTTAGGGAACGTTGCATGGGAAACAAAAAATTTCCTACGCACACGCAAGATCTATCCATGGTGATGAGCATCTACGAGAGGGAGAGTGGATATACGTACCCTTGTAGATCGCTAAGCGGAAGCGTTAAGAAACGCGGTTGATGTAGTCGAACGTCTTCGCGATTCAAATCGCCGAGCGTCCCGCGATCCCATCACGATCCGTCTCGCGATTCAATCACGATCAGTCCCGCGATCCCATCATGATTCGTCCCGCGATCAAATCACGAACCGTCTCGCGATCTTGATCACGGTCCTTCCGATCTAGCGCCGAACGGATGGCACCTCCGCGTTCAACACACATACAGCTTGATGACGCCTTCACCTCCTCGATACAGCGAGCGATGGTGAAGTAGTAGACGAGTTCCGGCAGCACGACGGCATGATGACGGTGGTGGTGAAGAACAATCTCCGCAGGGCTTCGCCAAGCACTACGGAAACTATGACGGAGGATAAACTAGAGGGGCGGGGTTGCCGGCACACGGCTTGGGGAATTCTTGATGTCCTCCGGGTGCTAGCCCTGCCTCTCTATTTATATGTTGATCCCTGGGGTCGAAACTTGGAGAAAGAGCCTCCTCAAAGTCGGTTTGGCCCGCAAGGCAAGAGTCCTGCTCGGACTCCTGGACCAGACGCTAGGGTTCTCGGCGTCTGGCCCTAGACGCCAGGGTTCCTGGCGTCTAGCCCCTGGCCTCCGCAAAACTCCTTTTGCACCTTCCTAAAGCCTCGTGGGCTTTACCCCTTGGCCCAAATAAAGTGTTCTCGTCCCGAACATTTCGGGAAACATCCGAAACCCCTTCCTGTGAATTCCGGAACCCTTCCGGAGACAAACACTATTATCCCATATATCAATCTTTACCTCCGGACTATTCCGGAGCTCCTCGTCATGTCCGGGATCTCATCCGGGACTCCGAACAACTTTCGGTCACCAACATAATAACTCAACTATACTTATATCGTCACCAAACGTTAAGTGTGTAGACCCTGCGGGTTCGAGAACTATACAGACATGACCGAGACACCTCTACGGCCAATAACCAATAGCGGGACCTGGATGCCCATATTGGTTCCCACATATTCTACGAAGATCTTTATCGGTTGAACCTCTATGTCAAGGATTCAGTTAATCCCGTATGATGTTCCCTTTGTTCTTCGGTATGTTAATTGCCCGAGATTCGATCGTGAGTATCTCTATACCTAGTTCAATCTCGTTACCGGCAAGTCTCTTTACTCGTTCCGTAATACAAGATCCCGTGGCTAACACTTAGTCACATTGCTTGCAAGGCTTATTGTGATGTTGTATTACCGAGTGGGCCCTGAGATACCTCTCCGTCACACGGAGTAACAAATCCCAGTCTTGATCCATGCCAACCCAACAAACACCCTCGGAGATACCTGTAGAGCACCTCTATAGTCACCCAGTTATGTTGTGATGTTTGATACACACAAGGTATTCCTCCGGTGTCAGTGAGTTGCATGATCTCATGGTCATAGGAATAGATACTTGACATGCAGAAAACTATAGCAATAAACCGACAAGATCATATGCTATGTTTATAGTTTGGGTCTTGTCCATCACATCTTTCTCCTAATGATGTGATCCCGTTATCAAATGACATCTCATGTCTATGGCCAGGAAACCATGACCATCTTTGATCAACGAACTAGTTAACTAGAGGCATACTAGGGACACAGTGTTGTCTATGTATCCACACATGTATTTGAGTTTCCAATCAATACAATTTCAGCATGGATAATAAACAATTAGCATGAACAAGGAAATATGATAATAACTAAATTATTATTGCCTCTAGGGCATATTTCCAATAGTCTCCCACTTGCACTAGAGTCAATAATCTAGTTCACATCACCATGTGATTTACATTGTCTTACACCCAATGAGTTCTGGGGTTCGATCATGCTTTGCATGCGAGAGTGGTCTTTAGTCAACGGTCTGCAACATTCAGATCCGTGTGTTCTTTGCAAATCTATATGTCATACTATAGATGCTACCACGCTCCACTTGGAACTATTCCAAATGACTGCTCCACTATACGTATCCGTACTGCTACTCAGAGTCGTCCGGATAGGTGTCAAAGCGTGCATCGACGTAACCCTTTACGACGAACTCTTTATCACCTCCATAATCGAGAAATATTTCCTTAGTCCTTTAGTTACTAAGGATAATCTTGACCACTGTCCAGTGATCCACTCCTGGATCACTCTTGTACCCCTTGACAGACTCATGGCAAGGCACACACCAGGTGCGGTACACAGCATGGCATACTATACAGAGCCTATGTATAAGTCATAGGGGACGACCTTCGTCCTTTCTCTTTCTACTGCCGTGGTCGACCTTTGAGTCTCACTCAACTCCACACCTTACAAATCAGGCAAGAACTCTTTCTTTGACTGATCCATTTTGAACTCTTTCAAAATTTTGTCAATGTATGTATTCATTGAAAGTTTTATCAGACGTCTTGATCTATCTCTATAGATCCTGATGCCCGATATTTAAGTAGCTTCATTCCAGGTTTTCCTTTGAAAAACTCCTTTTCAAACAACCCTTTATGCTTTCCAGAAATTCTACATCATTCCCGATCAACAATATGTCATCCACATATACTTATCAAAAATTCTATAGTGCTCCCATTCACTTTATTGTAAATACAAGTTTCTCATAAACTTTGTATAGACTCAAAAACTTTGATCACCTCATCAAAGCGTATATTCCAACTTCGAGATGCTTGCTCCAGTCCATAGAAGGATTGCTGGAGCTTGCATACACTTTAGCATCCTTAGGACTGACAAAACCTTCTGGTTGTATCACATACAACCTTTCCTCACGGATACCGTTAAGGAAACGATGTTTTGACATCCATCTGCCAGATTTCATAATCGAAAAATGCAGCAACTGCTAACATAATTCCAACAGACTTTAGCATCTCTACGGGTGAGAAAGTCTCATCGTAGTCAACTCCTTGAACTTGTGAAAAACCCATTGCCACAAGTCGAGCTTTATAGACGGTGACATTACCGTCCGCGTCCGTCTTCCTTTTAAAGATCCATTTGTTCTGAATGGCCTATTGCCCTTCAGGTAATACTTCCAAAGCCCATACTTTGTTTTCTTACATGGATCCCATCTCGGATTTCATGGCCTCTAACCATTTCTCGGAATCCGGGCCCATCATCGCTTCTCCATAGTCTCGTAGGTTCATCGTTGTCCAACAACATGACCTCTAAGACAGGGTTGCCATACCACTCAGGAGCAGCACGCGTCCTTGTCGACCTACGAGGTTCGATAGTAACTTGATCCGAAGTTTCATGATCATCATCATTAACTTCCTCTTCAACTAACGTAGGTACCATAGAAACAACTTTCTACGCTGCGCTACTCTCTGGTTGAAACAAAGGTTCAACAACCTCATCAAGTTCTATCTTCCTCCCACTCAATTCTTTCGAGAGAAACTCTTTCTCGAGAAAGGACCCATTTTAGCAACAAACACTTTGTGCTTGGATCTGAGATAGAAGGTTTACCCAACTGTTACATTAGGGTATTCTATGAAGATGCATTTGTCCGCTTTGGGTTCGAGCTCATCAGGTTGAAAACCTTTTCAACATAAGCGTCGCAGCCCCAAACATTAAGAAATTACAGCTTAGGTTTCTGCCAAACCAAAATTCATACGATGTCATCTCAACGGACTTAGATGGTGCCCCTTTTTAAAGTGAATGTAGTTGTCTCTAATGCATAACCCCAAAACGATAGTGGCAAATTGATAAGAGACATCATAGTACGCACCATATCCAATAGAGCACGACTACGACGTTCGGACACACCATCACACTATGGTGTTCCAGGTGGCGTGAGTTGTGAAACAACTTCCATATTGTCTTAAGCTGTATACCAAAATCGTAACTCAGATATTTACCTCTACGATCATATCGTAGATATTTTATCTTCTTGTCACGATGATCTCAAACTTCACTCTGAATTTGTTTGAACTTTTCAAATGTTTCAGACTTGTGTTTCATTAAGTAAATATCTACTCAAATCATCAATGAAGGTAGGAAAGTAATGATATCCACCGCACGCTACAACACTCATTGGACCGAATACATCAACATGTATCATTTCCAATAAGTCACTTGCCCGCTCCATCATACCGGAAAACGGGGTCTTAGTCGTCTTGCCCATGAGGCGTGGTCCGCATGTCTCAACCGATTCGAAATCGAATGAGTCCAAAGATCCATCAGCGTGGAGTTTCTTCATGCGTTTTACACCAATATGACATTTAGCGGCAGTGCCACAAGTATGTGGTACTATCATTATTAACTTTGTATCTTTTGGCATCAATATTATGAACATGTGTATCACTACGATCAAGATTCAATAAACCATTCTCATTGGGTGCATGACCATTGAAGGTATTATTCATGTAAACAGAATAACCATTATTCTCTAACTTGAATGAACAACCGTATTGCAATAAACATGATCTAATCACGTTCATGCTCAACGCAAACACCAAATAACATTTATTTAGGTTCATCACTAATCCCGAAGGTAGAGAGAGCGTGCGATGGTGATCACAACAACCTTGGAAACACTTCCAACACTCATCGTCACCTCACCCTTAGCTAGCCTCCGTTTATTCCGTAGCTTTTATTTCGAGTTACTAACATTTAGCAACCGAACCGGTATACAATACCCAGGTGAGTCTAGGAGCACTAGTAAGGTACACATCAATAACACGTATATAAAATATACTTCTGTCGACATTGCCAGCCTTCTTATCTACCAAGTATCCAGGGGTGTTCCGCTTCAGCGACCGTTCTCCTCATAATAGAAGCACTTAGTCTCAGGTTTGGGATCAACCTTGGGTTTCTTCACTGGAGCAGCAACTGACTTGCCATCCATGAAGTTTCCCTCCTTGCCCTTGCCCTTCTCGAAACTAGTGGTTTCACTAACCATCAACACTTGAAGCTCCTTTTTGATTTTTACCTTCGCAGTGTCAAACATCACGAATAGCTCAGGGATCATTATTTGCATCCCTAGCATTTTATAGTTCATCACGAAGCTCTAGTAGCTTAGTGACAGTGACTTGGAGAACGATATCAATCACTATCTTATCTAGAAGATCAACTCCCACTCGATTCAAGTGATTGTAGCACCCAGACAATCTGAGCACATGCTCAACGATTGAGCTATTCTCCATCATCTTGCAGGCAAAGAATCTTGTTGGAGGTCTCATACCTCTCAACAAGGGCACGAGCCTGAGATCTCAATTTCAGCTCTTTGAACATCTCATATGTTCCGTGACGTTCAAAACGTTTTGGAGCCTCAATTCTAAGCCGTAATGCATGACGCACTGAACTATCAAGTAGTCATCAAAACGTGCATGTCAGATGCTCACAACATCTACAGACGACGCTAGAGGGGGTGGCGCACCGAGCGGTGCATTAAGGACATAAGCCTTCTGTGCAGCAATGAGGACAATCCTCAGATCACGGACCCAGTCCGCTTTATCGCTACCATCATCTTTCAACTCTATTTCTCTAGGAACATATAAAAATTAAGGGAGCTACAGCGCGATCTAGTAATCTACAACATAATTTGCAAAGACATTTTGACTATGTTCATGATAATGAGTTTAGTTAATCATATTACCTAAAAACTCCCACTCAAATTGACATCCCTCCGGTCATTCGAGTGACACATGATCCAAATCCACCAACTCAAGTCCGATCATCACGTGAGTTGAGGTGGTTTCAATGGTGAACATCTTCATGTTGATCATATCTACTATATGAATCATGTTCGACCTTTCGGTCTCTTGTGTTCCAAGGCCATGTCTGTACATGCTAGGCTCATCAAGTTTAACCCGAGTGTT
The DNA here is from genome assembly GCA_039707655.1 of Elymus sibiricus. Lineage (NCBI taxonomy): Eukaryota > Viridiplantae > Streptophyta > Magnoliopsida > Poales > Poaceae > Elymus > Elymus sibiricus. Next base: position 89,528,039 of record CM077668.1, on the reverse strand, counting down.
CCGCATGTGCAACACTCGCTTGCACCCGTTGTATGCGAACGTAGAGTCTATCACACCCGATCATCACGTGGTGTCTCGAAACGACGAACTTTCGCAACGGTGCACACTCGGGGAGAACACAATTTTATCTTGAAATTTATGTGAGGGATCACCTTATAATGCTACCGTCGTCCTAAGCAAAATAAGATGCATAAAAGGATTAACATCACATGCAAATCATAAGTGACATGATATGGCCATGAACTTGTGCTTTTGATCTCCATCTCCAAAGCACCGGCATGATCTCCATCGTCACCGGCATGACACCATGATCTCCATCATCTTGATCTCCATCAATGTGTCGCCATGAGGTTGTCGCACCGACTGTTGCTTGCACGACTATTGATAACTCATAGCGATAAAGTAAAGCAAAACAGCGAAAATAATTAAAGACAACCCTATGGCTCCTGCCGGTTGCCGTACTCATCGACATGCAAGTCGTGATATTCTATACAACCCATGATCATCTCATACAACACATATATCTCATCATGTAATTGGCCATATCACATCACAACATACCCTGCAAAAATAAGTTAGACGTCCTCTAATTGTTGTTGCATGTTTTACGTGGCTGCTACGGGTATCTAGCAAGAACAATTCTTACCTACGCAAAAACCACAACGGTGATACAAAAATTGCTATTCAACCTTCTCAAGGATCGCCTTTGTCAAATCCGATCCGACTAAAGTGGGAGAAACAGACACCCGCCAGCCATCTTTATGCAACGAAGTTACATGTCAGTTGATGGAACCGGTCTCTCGTAAGCGTACGAGTAATGTTGGTCCAGGCCGCTTCATCCCACAATACCGCCGAAACAAGAAAAGACTAAGAGAGGAAGCAATCTAAGCATCAACGCCCACAAACTCCTTTGTGTTCTACTCGAGATCTCATCTACACATAGACCTAGCTCTGATACCACTGTTGGGGAACGTTGCAAGGGAAACAAAAAATTTCCTACGCACACGCAAGATCTATCCATGGTGATGAGCATCTACGAGAGGGAGAGTGGATCTACGTACCCTTGTAGATCGCTAAGCGGAACCGTTAAGAAACGCGGTTGATGTAGTCGAACGTCTTCGTGATTCAACACACGTACAGCTTGATGACGCCTTCACCTCCTCAATCCAGCGAGCGATGGTGAAATAGTAGACGAGTTCCGGCAGCACGACGGCGTGATGACGGTGGTGGTGAAGAACAATCTCCGCAGGGCTTCGCCAAGCACTACGGAAACTATGACGGAGGATAAACTAGAGGGGCGGGGTTGCCGGCACACGGCTTGGGGAATTCTTGATGTCCTCCGGGTGCTATCCCTGCCTCTCTATTTATATGTTGAGCCCTGGGGTCGAAACTTGGAGAAAGAGCCTCCTCAAAGTCGGTTTGGCCCGCAAGGCAAGAGTCCTGCTCAGACTCCAGGACCAGACGCCAGGGTTCTCGGCGTCTGGCCCTAGAAGCCAGGGTTCCTGGCATCTAGCCCCTGGCCTCCGCAAAACTCCTTTTGCACCTTCCTAAAGCCTCGTGGGCTTTACCCCTTGGCCCAAATAAAGTGTTCTCATCCCGAACATTTCGGGAAACATCCGAAACCCCTTCCGGTGAATTCCGGAACCCTTCCGGAGACAAACACTATTATCCCATATATCAATCTTTACCTCCGGACTATTCCGGAGCTCCTCGTCATGTCCGGGATCTCATCCGGGACTCCGAACAACTTTCGGTCACCAACATAATAACTCAACTATACTTATATCGTCACCAAACGTTAAGTGTGTAGACCCTGCGGGTTCGAGAACTATGCAGACATGACCGAGACACCTCTACGGCCAATGACCAATAGCGGGACCTGGATGCCCATATTGGTTCCCACATATTCTACGAAGATCTTTATCGGTTGAACCTCTATGTCAAGGATTCAGTTAATCCCGTATGTTGTTCCCTTTGTTCTTCGGTATGTTACTTGCCCGAGATTCGATCGTCGGTATCTCTATACCTAGTTCAATCTCGTTACCGGCAAGTCTCTTTACTCGTTCCGTAATACAAGATCCCATGGCTAACACTTAGTCACATTGCTTGCAAGGCTTATTGTGATGTTGTATTACCGAGTGGGCCCTGAGATACCTCTCCGTCACATGGAGTAACAAATCCCAGTCTTGTTCCATGCCAACCCAACAGACACCCTCGGTGATACCTGTAGAGCACCTTTATAGTCACCCAGTTACGTTGTGATGTTTGATACACACAAGGTATTCCTCCGGTGTCAGTGAGTTGCATGATCTCATGGTCATAGGAATAGATACTTGACATGCAGAAAACTATAGCAATAAACTGACAGGATCATATGCTATGTTTATAGTTTGGGTCTTGTCCATCACATCATTCTCCTAATGATGTGATCCCGTTATCAAATGACATCTCATGTCTATGGCCAGGGAACCTTGACCATCTTTGATCAACGAACAAGTTAACTAGAGGCATACTAGGGACACAGTGTTGTCTATGTATCCACACATGTATTTGAGTTTCCAATCAATACAATTATAGCATGGATAATAAACAATTATCATGAACAAGGAAATATGATAATAACTAAATTATTATTGCCTCTAGGGCATATTTCCAACAGCATCTGCGAGGTGTCTCAGCTTCGGATCATCTCCGTCGTTGGGCTTCACCCTCTCCGCGTGCCAGCGCATGAGATTTGTTTCCTTAGGATCTATGAAATAACGCTGCAGACGGGGAGTGATCGGTAAGTACCATACAACTTTCTGAGGATATTTGTTCCCGGCCTTTTGTATCGAGAAGAATTGCACACAGGACAACTGGTTTTTTCCGCGTGCTCCTTCCGATAAATGATGCAATCGTTGATGCATGCATGGTATCTAATGTTGGGCAGATCAAGAGGGCACACGATCTTCTTGGGCTCATCAACGCTAGTAGGACACAGGTTCCCCGAGGGAAGAACTTTATCATGTAGATACTTCAAATGCTCATCGAGGCTTGTGTCTGTCCATTTGTTTTTGGCCTTCGTCTTTAGAAGTTCGAGCGTGAAACTCAAGCGGGTCACCTTGGGATAGCAACCGTCAAACAATGGAGTATTCGAGTCTACCTCTAGTTGCGCCAGCTTGGCCTCCTCTCTTGAAGCGGCTCTGTCGCTAGTCGTACTCTTGCGAAGCAGGTTTTGAACATGAGGGTCCTGCATGACTGAACTTAGTCGCGTCGAAGACTGCGGCGTATCCGCCTCTAATCCGTCGTGTCCGTCCCCTTCTCTGCCATGTACGGCCTCTTCTCTGCCGTGTCCGGACTCTTCTCCATCGTGTACGGCCTCTTCTCCTCCGCCATGTCCTACGCCCTCAAACTCTTCTTCGGGTCCATCATCGTCGACCATCTCTTCGTCTACCGCCATGTCGTTATTGTCTGCCATGTGGACATCCTCATCATCATCTTCAATTATCCACCGAGTATAGGCATCCATGAAACCATACGTGAGCAGGTGCGCCTTCAAACTGCCACGGTCAAAGGGGTCCAAGATGGTAATTAGTTTGCATCTTCTACACGGACATATAACCCCAGTCCGGTTATTTAAATACATGTCGTGCACTATGGATTGCAACCATCTTTCCACCACCCTTCCACTGACCTTCATGATTGCCTGCGCGGTATAATAAGCAAAAGAACTTTAACCATGCATGCACATATCAAAGTCATACAAAATTTCGACATGACCTTCCCTAAAAATATGGCATATAGAGTTTGCCCGAAATTCGCCAAAACGGAAATAAATCAACATTTCGGCAAAACATAAGCTACTCATGTCAAGCACGATCCGACAAACAGATAGGTGGCGGCAACTCATGCCACACGCACATATTCCCACCATCATAGCGCAAACGCACATATTTCCATTAATTCTTGCAAAGCACAACTTTTTATTCACCTTTCCTCCCGAGAGAGGGCCGGGATCGATCGAGACAACGTATGGTAGATGGCCGGTGCCGCTATCTAGCTAGCAAGGGATCGAAAAAAGTAGGACAAAGATGCATGGTAGATCTTGTTGGACGGAGATGCTCTACCTAACTAGTGAAGAGGGAGGGAAAGCTAGCTAGTGAGACAAAAGGCAAGAGTGGGACCGGAAGAGAGAAGGACGGAGAGACAAATAAATTCAAGCGAGGGAAAAGAATCCATTAATGGAGCTCATTAATGGAGGAGATGGTGGATGGGGGCATTAATGGGAAGAGAAGAGAGGTAGGAGAAGGAAGAACTAAGTGAGGAAGATAGAGGAGGGAGAGGGGAAAGGGGAGGGGTAGGGGGAGGCTGGGACGGAAAGGTGGCTGCTACGAGTAGCAGTAGCGTCATAGCAGTAGTGCTGGTCGGAGCCCTGGCGCTGCTGCTAATCGGGGCCCACCTGCTAGCAACGTATAGCCATAGCGGTAGCGGTGGGCCACCGACACGCACTACTACTGCGGCATTAGTAGTAGCGCCGGTTTTGGACAGCCGCTACCACTACAGGTAGCCACTGGCGGTGGCGACGGGACCACTTAGCAGTAGCGTTGGTTTGGTAGCCCGCGCTACTGCTACTTGTCTACTTGTAGCGCTGGCCGGTTGCCTGCGCTACTACTACCTAGCAATAGCGTTTTTCCTCTTTACAGCACTACTGCTAAAATCCTATCTATAGGCTTTCTCCTAGTAGTGTCTCCTTGCCACCCTCTCCTTCCCCCTCCCTTCTCCCTCCCGCCCTGATCTCCCTCTCCCTATCCCTCCCCCTCCCTTCTCCCTCCCACTCTCTCCATCCATCCCTCTCCCACTCTCCTAAGTAACCCGAGAGCAGGAGCGCAAGGGGAGGGCCGGCAGTGCCATTTGGCCATACTGAGATAGAAATTTCATTATAAATTGAGATAGAAATTTTTAGATAAGAAAATTGAAGAAGTTTTATTATAAATTGAGATTGAATTTCAGAAGTTTCATTATAAATTGAGATAGAAATTTTAGAAGTTTTAAGATCAGAAGTTTCATTATAAATACCTCATGCATTCTAATTTTTTAGTAAAAAAATAGGTCTAGAAATTTTTAGTAAAAAAATTAGGTCCTTTCGGTCTGTCTGAGCTTCTTGTGTGACTTTCATGTATGTTCTTGATGGGGGAATCCCGACTGTTGTCGCGGGGGTCGTTTGGCTCTTCTTCTTCTCGCGATATATACCTTGGTATATTGCGCGAGAGAAGAAGGAGAAGCGACCAACACTGACGGTCGAAATATTAGTGTGAAGTAGTGTCCACCAACATACACCACCATATAAGTGTGAGAGAGTGCGCACCATACACACCATGAGGTATGAGAGTTTTGTAAGGAAAACCTCGACAGACCGAAAGTCAAGCCATGTTGAATTAGGTCTATTTGGACATGTGTCTATGTTATTGCAGGGAACACCTCCTAGTGCCTATGTTTTGATGGAATGTTGATTTATTTCCGTTCCGACAAATTTCAGGCACTCAATATGTCCTATTTTAGCAATGGTCATGCCGATTTTTTTTACGATCATGCCTATCTTTATTTAATCTTTGAATCATTAACACAGGAAATGTCTGACGACGATACGATCCCTGAGTGTGATCTCTGTGGCGACAATCGGGGTATGTACGACAGGCCTCACCTGCGAGACAATAGGTTCTTCACCATCAAGCTGGACGAGACGTTCGATGTTTCTACTGTACGCAACGATGACAAGTGTTTTTTCTTAATTAATCATGACTTCTGTTTCTTTCCTTCAACGTGTAATTTCTGTTTTATACAATTCGAATAGTTCATCCCCTTCCATGGAAGACGGTATGTCTTGGAGAGGCTCGGTTACGAAAACAATTAGAATATGGAGACGAGGAGAGCTAACCCGAGGACTAAACATGATCACGCATTTCTGGTTAAAGTAATGAATGCAGTTAATAACTCAGAATTTGGTTGCTCAAATTGGGAAGCTCGAGCCAAGGCATATGGATTTCAGGAGAATATGGAAATAACCTTCGATATTCGTCCTGAAGATCATATTGAAGGTAATATCGATATTTGGATGGATGTCGATATGCTTCCAGTTTTACCTTCATGTGAGTTTGTCATCCATACTTGTTAAGTAATTTATATTGTTTATTTAAAAATAGTTGGTGTTCATTCCTACTTAACTTGTTTATCTTTAATTGTCAGCTTATTTCTCTTCTTCACCAAATATTCAAAAGTTAGTAAACCAGACCTACTACAGTCATGGCTCCGAACTAACTTGGTTGGAGATAGATCATTTGATCTCATTTATTAATGATATTGAGCATTTTAAGATCAATTATGAAGATATTGGCGAAAGTTTTCCTGAATACATGCCACTAGTGCACCCATTGAACCATGGTAACATTGCTGCTGATAGCATGGTAAGAATCTTTTGTACTATTCTGTCATTAATTAGTTCATATTTTGCATACATAAATTTTTCTTAAGCAAAACTAGATTGCTAACTATGTTATTATTATGTTCTTCATCAGAAATTCCCTTCGGAGGTTGTGCCTCAACTGATGTTTGTAGAAGGTCATTTGAATGTTATCAGCTTACGGCCGCGGATGCCTAAAATATTCCGCAATGCATACTCGATTTCTAAAAGCGATCAAATACTAAAACTCAAACGATTTAGCAAATTAATGAAAGACAGAAGACAACCACTTGGCGGAGGCACGAAGGATTTGCGGAGGCCATGTATCGGAGATAGGTGGATCTCTATTCTTCACAATGGAGGGGGTTATGCTTACCTATTTTATTCTATTTTACCTAGGAGAGAGTAGTAGGTTCTACCTAGCTAGGAGAGAATAGTATGTGCTAGCTAAGAAAGAGGACCTTTTCTAGTTTATGACATTGTGTAGTAATGGTCAACTTGTCATGAGTTGTTAGATGATTAAGATGATGATAAGTTGTTATGTGACTAAGGATGATGAGTTATTAGATGACACAGATTAGATTAAAGTGGATGGGTGGAAGTGATTATGTTGGGTTAGAAGGAAAATATGATGTTACAACGGCACACAGTTGTTGAATCAAGGGAATCCTTTCATTCGACACTTGTGTGCCATCGTAATATCGTATTTTTCTACTAATTCAACTTGATCACTTGCACCCATCCACTTTAATCTAAATGTTGTTTCTTGCAAAATTATTATTGATGTTGTATATTAATATGTATAACCGTGTGTAAATACAATGTAAATATAAAAAGAAATATGCACGATTTGTAGTGGCGCGGGTTAGATACATGCGCTACTAATAGTTATCAGTAGCGGGGTTGCTGAACCACGCTACCAATACTACACTTACCAGTAGCGCGCGTGGACCCATTTAGATGTAGCACCGTAGCAGTAGCGTGGGTTCCCGCGCTACTGCTAGTCCAAAAACCATCGCTACTGCTAGGGTTTTCCCTAGTAGTGCAGCCCCACGCGTGGCCACCCTCCCCTGCACCAGCCCTTCCCTCTTCGTCTCGGGCTCGGCCCGTCCACCGTGAGGACCTCCCTCTCCTCCGAATTTAATTTTGTTCGATACCTGGGGTTCTTTTAGATGTGTTGGAAGAATTTTAGACGGTCTTGTATCTTTACCTACTAATAAAGGAAAGAGTGCTTCTACCCGTACGTCATCGAAATTGTCCCTAAAGTTGCAAAATATTACCCACCAATGCCACCTATAAATTATAAAGAACGTTTCACACAGAAAAATCTCGGACTAGGCCGGCCCATGTAATAAGCTCCTATACTGCGCTCTGCACGCTAGAAAAAGACACAACTCGCAAGTTTGGGCCGGCCCATGTATAGGCGACCAGTTTTAAATTTTTGGTTTTTCATTTCCGTCGTTTTTTTATACTTTAAATATTTTGATAATTAGAAAAATAGAAAAAATTAATTTTGAATTACATGTCTAATAATTCATAAATTTTTGCGGCTTCATAAAATGTTTGTAGTTTTTAAAAAATGTTTGAAAATTTTAAAACAAATGTTTGGGAAATAAGAATACGTCCATGAGTTTTTCAAAAAAAGTTTGTGTATTAGAAAATGTTTATGAAATTGTACAAAATTGTGCCAATTCAAAAAATATTCATGTATTGAAAAATATCCTAAAAATTCAAAAACTGTTCGTAAACTAAAATATATAGTTTATTGATTCGTAAAATACCCGCTGATTCAAAAAAGATCACCCCGTTCAAAAAATGTTCATTACTTTCGAAAATTGTTCCATCAAATCCCGAAAAATTGTTGGTTGATTCTAGAAATGTTCGCCGATTAAAGAAAATTGTTTTAAAAAATGTCCACATTTCTCAAAAAATGTTTACAAATAGTATAAACTGTTCTTGAATTCAATTTTTTTTGTTGATTTTAGAAAATGTTAGCGAATTTCAAAAATGTTCACAATTGCAAATATGTTTACGAGTTTTTAAAAATTGTTCACGATTTCACAAAAATGAGAGTGATAGTGTATCTCGATGATGTTGTAAAATGTGGTCATTTCCATTCGAGATTATGATTTTTTTTCTCTCGTTACAACGCACGGGCCATTTTGCTTATATCTCAATGTATGAACCCTAGTTGTTTTTTTAGTATTTGTTGGTTATTTGCTGCTTAGGTTTGGATATAATTGATGCTTAGTTAATTTTTAGTAAAAAAGTTTATAATAGAATAGAAAATACGTTTAAATATTTTCACATGTATTGGTTGGCTCCTTCTACGTGCGTATCATTTTGTAGGGAATACCTCCTAGTGCCTATGTTTTGTCAGAATGTTGATTCATTTCCGTTCTGGCAAATTCCAGGTGCTCGATATATCTTATTTTAGCAATGGTCATGCCGAACTTTTTTGTGGATTTCAGCATGACTCCTACTATAAAATAGGAAATATCTAGTTTCCGCGATCTGCCAGAACAGGAATTAGATGACATTCCGGCAAAACATGGACCATTTTTTGTGTCATTACTTCTTAAATGTAATGTTAATTGACTTATGAGTTGGGTTGACTTTTAGTCCGTCGAAGCTCCTCGTGTGACTTTCAGTGTGTTCTAGATGGAGGAATCCCGACTGTTGTCGTGGGGGTTGTTTCCCTCTTCTTCTTCTCGCGATATATACCTTGGTATAAGGCGCGAGAGAGGAAGAGGAGCACCGACGGTCGAAATATCAATGGAAGAATCCCTACTGTTGTCGTGGGGGTCGCTTCCTCCTTCATTCCCGTGTGCTAGACATTTTGGTAATGCACGCAGGTACGAAGGGAGGAGCGACCATCACCGACTGTCGATATTTTAGTGTGAGGGAATTTTCACCAACATACACCACCATATCAGTGTGAGAGAGGAGCGACCATCACCGACTGTCGAAATTTAGGTGCATGCGGATCACTTGATTCCAGTTCTATGTCCATGTTAGTTTGTCAACAAATTTGTTAGGTAATTTATATTGTTTATTGAAAAATATTTGGTACTCATCCCAACTAAACTTATTTATTTTTAGTTATCAGCTTATTTCTCTACTCTAAAAACTACACGACAGATAATAGATCGGACCTACTACAGTTATGACTCCAAGCTTACTTGGTTGGAAAAAAATCATCTGATCTCATTTATTCATTATGTTGAGCATTATAAGAACAATTACATGATTGGTAACAGTTATCATGGATATGTGCCACTAGTGCACAAATTGAACCATTATAACATCGCTTCAGACAACTTTGTAAGATTTTTTTTACTATTGTGTCACTAGTCAATCTTTTTCATACATTCCTGTTAAGAAAAACTAGTTTTCTAACTATGTTATCATTACTTATGTTCTTCAACAGGTACTCCAGTCAGAGACCGTGCCTAAAGTGATGTTTACCAAAGATGATTGGCATATGGTTAGCTTACGGCCAATGCCGATGAGTTTGCTAGGTAAATACACGATATCTCTATGTGAGGAAACCCTGAAATTCAAAGGATGGAGCAAGAAAATAAAAGCATCCAGGCAACCACTTTGACACCATAACTTGCGCATCTCACCAGTTGGAAATAGGTTAATTTGTATTCTTCAATGGGGAGATGCAGGAGTTCACCTTTTTGTGCTATTTTACTTAGGAGAGAGCAGTAGTTAGTGTTGGTAACTTGTGATACCTTCGTAGCTTGTTATTTAACTTGTGATAACTTGGTCACTTGCTAGTTTGTTGCTAGAATGATGAAGAGTTGTTTAACTAGTAAGATAACAACTAGAATGATGAGGAGTTGTTTTTCTGTTTTATGACATTTTAACTTGCATGATTCAGATGATGATGAGTTGTTATATGACATATATTAGATTAAAGTAGATTCGCAATATCGTATTTTCCTCTAATTCAACTTGGTCTCTTGCATCCATCTAATTTTATCTAAATGTTCTTTCTTCCATATTTTTTACTGATATTTTATATTAATATGTTTAACCGTGTGAAAATATAATATAAATATAAAAAAATACGCGCGATTAGTAGTAGCGCTGGTTACACACACGTGCTGCTAATAGTTAGTAGTAGCGCATTTAGAGCAACATACTACTGATAGTTTAGTTACCAGTAGCGTCGGTGGAGCCACCCTACTTCTAATAGTTAGTGGTAGCGTCGTAGCAGTAACGCGGGCAGCCGCGCTACTGCTAGACATTATTCCCGTGCTAATGCTAGGGTTTTCCTTAATAGTGTTGAAAGATCTGAGGAACAATCAAACTAGTGGCCCCTAATGGAAACATATATCATGTTGGACTTACACACATAACAATCCTACACTCTAGGTGGATAGCATTCCTGTGGGCATACCAAATAGAAAATTAATAGTACTTTGACATCGACGACTCTTATTTCTTGATTAGCTCGGCTTCCGCTCTACTTGCTCCGACGCCTTGATGTTTGTCTATCAACAGGGCCATAAGACTGTGTGTCTGCTCCTCTACGTCGACGACATCATGTTGACGGCATGCACTACTGATCTTCTTTGGCAGCTCAATGATCGACTTCGTGTTGAGTTTGACATCAAGGACATAGGTCCGCTACACGACTTCCTCGGCATCGAGGTGGTACGACGAGCGGACGGGTTCTTTCTTCACCAGCGGAAGTACGGTCATGAGTTACTTGAGCACGCCGGGATGCTTACTTGCAAACCCGCGGCCACCCCCATCGACAAGAAGGCCAAGCTCACTGGCACCGATGGTTCACCGGCCCCGGATGCCCCCTTCTACTGCTCGATTGTTGGTGCTCTGCAGTACCTGACACTCACTCGCCCGGACTTGCAGTACACGGTGCAGCAGGTGTGCCTTCATATGCATTAACCCCGTGATGCTCGCTGGACTGTGGTGAAACGGATTCTCCATTACATTCGAGGTACTATGGATCTTGGCCTCTTAGCCTTTGCTTCAGTGGCTATGGACATCGTGCCATACTCTGATGCAGACTGGGCTGGCTGCCCCGACACACGATGTTCCACCTCCGGTTACTATGTCTACCTTGTACCATCACTTATCTCCTAGTCCTCAAAGAGACAGCCTACGGTTTCTGGGTCTAGTGCTGAGGCTGAGTATCGCGCAGTGGCTCACGTTGTTGCTGAATTCTCCTGGCTTCGGTAGCTTCTCTTCGAACTCTCTTGTCCTATTGACAAGGCCACCGTGGTGTATTGCGATAATGTCTCCGCCGTCTACCTCTACCCCAATCCCGCAACAAACATATTTAGTTGGATATCCACTTTGTTCGCGAGCAGGTGGCTCTTGGTCACGTTCGAGTTCTTTGCGTGGATATCATGATGCAGGGGTTGCCGAAGCCGGTTTTCGAGGAGTTTCGGTTTGTGTCAACGCCGGCGCTTCGACTGCCGGGGGGGGGGGGGGGGGGGGGGGGTGTTAAGCACCCTATGTACACGTACATACACATGTACTCTAATCTCCGTCCATCTTGTTAGGGTTTAGTCTTGAACGTGATGATCTCTCTGTATATTTATATAATGACACTGGATGCCCGTGAATAAACGTGTGTTGCATGCTATTGTTTGTCCACAGACTCATATTTGACCAAGCTGCAGAGCTGCTCAATGCCTCACAATATGGCAACGAGGCAGTCACACGAAAAGAGCCATCCAAACGAACCTGTCCGTGTTTCGTTTTCGCCAAGACCAAGTTCAATTTGCATTTCCAACGAGATGCTGGTTTTTCTTCAGGAAGAAAAAATAGGACCTTGCCCGAAACAAGGATACACTCCACTGCGGATATTAATGCATTTAATTTAATCAGACCATCACACGCGGTAATTATCAAATCCATTGTATCATAACGTAAGTGTATAACAGTACGTGACAGGCAAACATGGTCTCATAATATATTTGTGATAACTCTGCTGCATAGGTATTTACATATACTTGGTTCACGAAAGTAAAGGCAAACTCACACTCTACCTTACAAAGTAGTACTAACATCACAGTTGTTGAAGTATCATCCGATATTAACTACTCAAAATCTTTAGGACAAAAATTCGAAGCCAAGCTTATTTTTCGATGGTGACAGATACGTTGCCACTAGTAACAACGTTTTTGGTGACAATGGTGGGCAGCTCGACGTTCTTGCCCTTCTTGGGGGTCGACTTGTAGAACGAAAAGTAGAGGATCAGCTGGAGGAGGCCGAATAATGCACCGAGGCCATTGGGGATCTGTACAGAATTAAAAGAGGGCATATCAGTTAGATCGATGCAGAGGAGTTCTCGATTGTAAGTCTAGCTGGGTTTGCAACTGTTTTTCAATGTGTATGTGTATGTACATACCGTGATGTATAGGTCGAACTTGATGAGCGCATATGTCAACCAGCAGCCGCCGTTGAGGAAGTTGACTAAGGACAGGAAGAACGGCATGTACTCCACACTCTTGGTCCTGATCACTTTACCCTGCAAGCAGGCAGTACAATATTACTACATTCATCTTATTTTTTTGAGTTATTCTTAGTACACTCGTTAGTTAGAAAAAGCGTACGTAAGTAACAAGCAGCCTGAGCTAGTAATTAAATATATGAACTAGAGAACGAGTGAACCAATTCACCCTGTAAAGCAACTAAGCCGTAGGCTTTTTTGATTTAACATATATAATGCAGCGTCTTGTGAAAGAACTTGGAGGGTCAACAACTCAATTTGGCCAAAATAGTTGGACGCTTGTTGGAACAGGTTTGGAAGGATGGTTAGAACATGAATCTGTGGGTGCATCTCTTAGATAGAGATAGACTTTGTCCCAAAGTTGGTTTATGTAACCATGCTCTTAAGGCAAGAGCAACAACAAACAAACTATTAAACAAGTAAGGACTGTTTAGGTCAAACAAAAGCATCCAGAAATTTGAAAAGAAAAGGTAGGCAGGTTTTACAATGCATCATTACCACACCATACACCCACAACGGCAGATTAATTAGCTACCTGAACAATAACATGTTAAAGCGGTTATGAAACGGTGGGTAGCCGATATATCCATAAGTTGGGGTGGTGTACGTACCATGATGGTGAGCGGGGACGCGTACATGATTGAGCCGAAGATGGCACAGAGGATGCCGACAATCATGGAGCGCTTCTCATGGGTGTGGGCGCCAAGGAGCACGCCGGCCACCACAGCCGCCATGAACGCCACCTCAATGGCGAGCACGCCGAGCATCTTCCACTGCACGCACAGGCACATGTAATGGGTTATGGGCAGATCTTCTGTACATAAACTAATGCCGAGAAGAGACACTATGCGGGATCAGGAGGGGTTAGCAGAGATGTACGTAACGTACCCTTGTGTTTTTGGTGGCGTAGATGAAGAAGAGTATGAGGTAGATACTCTCGATGACGAGGCCGATGCCGTTGATGGTGATGAAGAGGATGCTGTTGGGGTGGACGATGGGGAGGCCGTAGAAGCACCAGAGCATGCAGTTGAGCAGCGTCGCCAGGTAGGGGTCCGGCTTGAACTCCTCCACGTCCTTTGCCTTCACGATCCGCCAGAACGTCGGCCTGTGTACGTACAAGCAGAAAACGAGCGTCAGATTCATGCCCTAGCTACACCTTCGATCCATGTATGCAGATTAGCCGAGACGAGGAGGAGGAGAGGGCTTACGCAGGGGACAGGAAGAGGCCGAAGGAGATGACATTGCCGATGATGCCGACGATGTTGCGGGCCGCCTCGACGGAAACCATGTTGCTGAGCTAGATCAATACAACTCGCTCGTGGGAACAAACGACTTGAGGAAGGTTGGTTGTGATTTGTTTGGCGGGCGTGGCCGAGATTATATTGTAGGGGCTTCGCCATCGCCTTCCCCGAGTTAAATCCGAGTAGGATATGATTAAGGGTGGTGAAACCTTTTGATTTGGGTGCAGACCTTATCGAACTCCCTCTCCGGCCGTGCTCCCATCCAACGGCCGGCCGTGTCAATTTCTTCCTCACCCAGCCAAAGGATCACCCAGCTAGCTCCTCTTCCACGTAACAACTCCTGCTCGGATAACCCCCCGTGCAGTCGTACGTAAACAAACAACCCTAAAGCGAAATACATCAGAAAAATAAAGCCAAAATTTCCCTCGAAATAAAATAAAATAGAGCCAAACACATAACAAAGCGGAAATACTATTGAGCGAACGTTCGCTCAGCTGGACTGGACACGTGCGGAACACAACACACATGAAAGACGTGGCAGCTGTACGTCGCTCCGTCATCCACCCCCATGAAAGGATCCTTGCTGTTCGATTTTGATCAAGCAATCCTTCACTTTTTCTCTTTCTTTATACGAAAAACCGTGTAAGCCAAGTACAAAGACTACAAGGCGAAGGCTAAATTCACCTCGACAAATATGTTGATGTGGTTTACACACGACAAAGAGGACTCGGCATACTCTTGGCAGGCATATAACTATATATATAAGCAGAGTGTTATTTGTTAGCTACTCGGCAAAAGGTTTGCCGAGTAAAATTAAGCAGCACACTGCAAAATAAGGGCACACGACGGCTGGCCTAAAAAAAATGGAGGTATATAAGTCGAGTATCACCGCTCAGCTTTCACCCAACCAGGGTTCATCCGGAGGGCGCCACGTGCCCTAGGAAATAAGCCGAGTGTCCACTGGACAACTCATGGCATAGTTGTAAGTCGAGTGCCGTGTAGATCTGCACGATATAGGATATGCCCAGTGTCATGTAGGACGTGCACAACATGTGATAAGGCTAGTGTCGTGGGGACATGCGTGGCATAGGTTAAGATCGAGAGTCGACCCTCGGCTTTTATCTACACCGTGCATCACCATCTGCTCTTAAACTTTCCAGTTGCTGACATGTGTCCATGTAAGTAGAGTGTCCGTTGTCGACACTTGGCTTAATATTGCATAATGTTGGGATTATCGCTTATCAAAAACTTATTGGTCGACCCAAGATATGGGGTTAATCAACCGGTTTATCGATATATCGACCGATTTATCGGCGTATCGGCCGATTTATCCTATCAATGATACACCGAGAAGCAATAAATCGGAATATCGGTCCATATCTTGAACAGTGATATTGCAATAGCACAACCACCTGCTCTTGTCGCCCAGATCGTGGCATGTGGCACATAAGCTGAGTGCAACTGTCGTCGTACACAGATAAGCTGAATGAGGACCGGCCATGCAATTCAGCACATATACATTGACAACACAAGTATATATGGACTCATATATTTCAAGAAGAAACACATACGCAAATTACAATAACTAGCACATATCTATACAAGGACATAACAATTTCATGACCATATCTTATGTTCATACTAGCAGATATCCAAACAGAGTCATTGAAGCGCATATAGATCGTCAAGAAGTCATGACCAACAAGCACACTCTACTGCAGAAAATGCTAGAAGTGGCCGGCACAAAAGCCCCACCAGTGATAGGAGTGCTTGTGGAGGGCGTCTACCACTAATCTCCCGCCACTACTAGCATGATACGAGTGGCGGGCAGGTAATACGTCAGTAGTGGCACGCATTATGCAGAACACGCTACTGGTAAGACAGGTAGAAGTGGCGGTTAGCACGTTATCCTATGAGCCCCGTGCACTTTTAGACGCCTACCACTTGTAGCCTGCCAGGCCCAAAGAAAAAGTTGTTGTGGCAGCGTTTTTTTTGCTGCCACAGAACTGGTAAAATATATTATATTAATAGTTGCATATACATTTCAGAACATGTATGCATCACATTACGAGTGACATAGCAACACCACAAGTATATATACACTCAAGTCCACATCATGTTGCATGTTTCATCCGATCACATGATAAAAATCACACCACAATGAAGACAAACTAGACAAAGGTATAAAGTTCTTTAGTCCACAATCCACTTCATATTTCGTGGTTTCCTTCTCTTTGAGCACGAACTTGGAGTAATCAGCATATGACTCTTCCCTAGTCTTAAACCCATTATAGCAGTTGTTTTGTAACCGTCTACTTGTTCATGGTGTGTCTTCCATGCACCGTAGACTCTTGGTTTCCTCATTGAGTACACCACATATACCGCTTCATCTATCAGGATAGAAAAACAAGCTACAAACAAGTCAATTATGATAGCAATCACATATAGTCCATATCAACAAGTCATATAGCAATCTACGTAGCAACGTAGAAACTTCACACACATCATACAACTCACAAAGAGGGAGTTCAAATGTAGTTCATAAACAAAAATATCATCTCCATGGACATGAGCTCTCGACCTTTTCCGTGTCCGGCTCGCGCTCGTCAATATCGTGGGCAAGGGGTCACCATGATCTGGGCTGAGGAGGCCGCTACGATATGGATATAGCTCGCCTTCATCTTGGATAGGGTGTCCGTCGGAGTATCTGAGGCTTCTCCAGTGCTCTTTGTGGATGCAACCACCCTCTCGGATGTTCTAGCCACCCTATGAGTGGATCCGCCCGTTCCCTTGGTGTAGGCGGCCACGATCACGTTGTAGTCGGCCACGCTCGCGGTGGAGGCTACCACCGTAGGCACCCTAATAACAAATCTTCACATACCATCTAACACACACTCCAAAACCTATCATTTAGAAGAAAAATCACATTTTCAAAGCTAGCAGTATTTATGAGCACAAAAATATATTGCTCATCCATATTACAAGATTGTTTTGTGCATATTTCGCAAAGTGCAACATCATAAGCATTACCATTAAGATCTTGTAGCTTGATGGTTCCTGGGATTTTTGTCTATGTTGGCTCACTAACCACTCTATTGTCACATTATTGTTATTGCATCAAGAGTGGATTGTCCCTCTAACATGGTTGCACTATTAGGAAAAAGCTTATAGGTAGAATATTACCAGTAGCGATGGAAAAAGAGTTGGCACTACTATTACTCAGTAGTAGCGCTGGGCTAAAAACAAGCTACTGGTAAGATCCGGCAGTAACGCGTGCCGCATAACAAGCGCTACTAATAGTTGAGGCACACCGTACGCACACGGGCTAGCTAGCCACAGTAGTAGCGCTGGCCCATGACCGGCCACTACTAGGGAAAAGCTTATACGTGGAGGATTAGCTGTAGCGCGCTTTACGCCAGGGTGCTACTGCTACGTGGCAGTAGCGCCGATCGATTATGCGCGCTACTGCTACACGCTTAGCACTACCGTGTGCCCACAAAAACGTGCTACGGCTATGAGAATCACACACTAGGTGCCAGGCTTCTCAGAGTAGCAGCACGGTGTGCTATTGCTATGAGCTTAGCAGTAGCGCGTTCTGGTGACCCGCACTACTGCTAACACTACCTTATCTTCTCTCTCCGGCCCGCTTGCGCGGGCTTACTCTCCTCTCTCCAAGTCTCCCTCTCTATGCGTACCATTCTTGCCGCCGCCGCCCGCTGCCCGCCGTCGCCCCGCCCGCGGTATGACTCCCTCCCACGCCCTCTCCCTCCCCCTCCCTTATCCCTCCGACCCAGATCTCCCGCACACCCTCTCCCTCCCCCTCCCTTCTCCCTCCCACCCAGATCTCCCTCCCACCCTCTCCCTCCCCCTCCCTTCTCCCTCCCACCCTCTCCATCCATCCCTCTCCCACTCTCCTTGGTGACCCGAGAGGAGGAGCGCAAGGGGAGGGCCGGCTGTGCCTTTTGGCAATATTGAGATAGAAATTTTATTATAAATTGATATAGAAATTTTAAAATAAGAAGTTTTCAGAGGTTTTATGATAAATTGAGATTGAATTTCAGATGTTTCATTATAAATTGAGATAGAAATTTCAGAAGTTTTAAGATAAGATGTTTCATTATAAATACCTCATGCATTATAGTTTTTTAGTACAAAATGGGTCTAGAAATTTTTAGTAAAAAAAATTAGGTACTTTCAGTCTGTCGGAGCTCCTTGTGTGACTTTCATATCTGTTCTTGATGGAGGAATCCCGATTGTTGTTGCGGGGGTCGTTTCCCTCTTCTTCTTCTCGTGATATATACCTTGGTATATTGCGCGAGAGAAGAAGGGGAGGCGACCAACACCGACGGTCGAAATATTAGTGTGAGGTAGTGTCCACCAACATACACCACCATATAAGTGTGAGAGAGCGCACACCATACAAACCATGAGGTATGAGAGTTTTCTAAGGAAAACCTCGATAAACCGAAAGTCAAGCCATGTTGAATTAGGAATATTTGGACATGTGTCTATGTTATTGCAGGGAACACCTCCTAGTGCCTATGTTTTGCCGGAATGTTGATATATTTCTGTTCCGGCAAATTTCAGGCGCTCAATATGTCCTATTTTAGCAATGGTCATGTCGATTTTTTTACGGTCATGTGTAACTTTTTTTAATCTTTGAATCATGAACACAAGAAATGTCAGACGACGATAGGATCCCATAGTGTGATCTCTGCGGCGACGATCGGGGTATGTGCGATAGGCCTCACCTGCGAGACAATAGGTTCTTCACCATCAAGCTCGACGAGACCTTCAATGTTTCTACGCTACGCAACAATGACAAGTGTTTTTTCTTAATTAATCATGACTTCTGTTTCTTTGCTTCAACGTGTAATTTCTGTTTTATACAATTCGACTAGTTCATCCCCTGCCATGCAAGACGGTATGTCTTGGAGAGGCTCGGTTTCGAAGACCATGAGAATATGGAGACGAGGAGAGCTAACCTGAGGACTAAACATGGTCACACATTTCTTGTTAAAGTAATGAATGCAGTTAATTACTCAGAATTTGGTTGCTCAAATTGGGAAGCTCTAGCCAAGGCATATGGATTTCACGAGGATATGGAAATAACCTTCGATATTCGTCCTGAAGATCATATTGAAGGTAATATCGACATTTGGGAGGATGTCGATATGCTTCCAGTTTTACCTCCATGTGAGTTTGTCAACCATACTTGTTAAGTAATTTATATTGTTTATTTAAAAATAGTTGGTGTTCATTCCTACTTAACTTGTTTATCTTTAATTGTCAGCTTATTTCTCTTCTTCACCAAATATTCAAAAGATAGTAAACCAGACCTACTACAGTCATGGCTCCGAACTAACTTGGTTGGAGATAGATCATTTCATCTCATTTATTAATGATATTGAGCATTTTAAGATCAATTATGAAGATATTGGCGAAAGTTTTCCTGAATACGTGCCACTAGTGCACCCACTGAACCATGGTAACATTGATGCAGATAGCATGGTAAGATTCTTTTTTACTATTCTGTCATTAATTAGTCCATCTTTTGCATACATAAAATTTTCTTAAGCAAAACTAAATTGCTAACTATGTTATTATTATGTTCTTCGACAAAAATTCCCTTCGGAGGTTGTGCCTCAACTGATGTTTGTAGAAGGTCATTTGAATGTTATCATCTTACGGTCGCGGATGCCTAAAATATTCCGCAATGCATACTCGATTTCTAAAAGCGATCAAAGACTGAAACTCAAAAGATTTAGCAAATTAATGAAAGACATAAGACAACCACTTGGCGGAGGCGCGAAGGATTTGCTGAGGCCACGTATCGGAGATAGGTGGATCTCTATTCTTCACAATGGAGGGGGCGATGCTTACCTGTTTTATGCTATTTTACCTAGGAGAGAGTAGTAGGTTCTACCTAGCTAGGAGAGAATAGTATGTGCTAGCTAAGAAAGATGACCTTTTCTAATTTATGACATTGTGTAGTAATTGTCAACTTGTCATGAGTTGTTAGATGATTAAGATGATGATAAGTTGTTATGTGACTAAGGATGATGAGTTATTAGATGACATAGATTAGATTAAAGTGGATGGGTGGAAGTGATTAAGTTGGGTTAGTAGGAAAATACGATGTTACAACGCCACACAGTTGTCGTGCCAAGGGAATCCTTTCATTCGACACTTGTGTGTCGTCGAAATATCATATTTTCCTACTAATTTAACTTGATCACTTGCACCCATCCACTTAAATCTAAATGTTGTTTCTTGCAAAATTATTATTGATGTCGTATATTAATATGTATAACTGTGTGTAA
Organism: Elymus sibiricus; assembly: GCA_039707655.1. NCBI lineage: Eukaryota > Viridiplantae > Streptophyta > Magnoliopsida > Poales > Poaceae > Elymus > Elymus sibiricus. The sequence goes on along the minus strand of CM077668.1, from coordinate 89,507,546 downwards.
ATACAATGTAAATATAAAAAAAGAAATATGTGCGATTAGTAGTGGCGCGGGTTAGATACAGGCGCTACTAATAGTTATCAGTAGCGCGGGTACTGAACCGCGCTACTAATACTACACTTACTAGTAGCGCGCGTGGACCCACTTAGTTGTAGCGCCGTAGCAGTAGCGCGGGTGCCCGCACTACTGCTAGTCCAAAATCAGCGCTACTCCTAGGGTTTTCCCTAGTAGTCACTAGTAGAGAAATGGCTAGCCACAACTCTTGTTTGTGGCGCGCCATTTTCCACTAACGCCAGCACTAATATTTCCAAATAGCGATGGCGTTGGACGAAATGGTACGATAGCGTTATGCAGTTAGTGCTGGCGTCAACATAAAGTAGAACGCCACCAGAAAGTGGGCCCTGCTGAGTTGACCGGTCGGGATGCGTTGCTGGCGTAGATCGTTCTGACATGCCATAGATACATTATGTAGTTCTGGCGTTCCCTGCTCGTGAACGCCAGCATTATGTTTTGCCTATATAACCTGGTGTTGGAAGCCCCTTGCTTCTCAAAATACATTCACTTTCAATTCTTGTCCCTAATAACTAGTTAGCTCATCTTAGTTATGGACCCACGTCGACGGAGCGTGTCGAAAGTTTGGGACTCCGCCGCCCAAGCCGTGCTCCCGTCTGGTCCTGTTGGCTACACCATGAGCTCGCCACGACCAATGCAGACCGGCGAATCATCCCGCCGCAGCAGTGCCACTTCTGTTCAATCCGGTAGCTACGCCACCAGCGTCGAAGATACCGGCCCTGTGTTACTTTGCGGCTGTCGTCGCCCTCTTGATAAGCATATGTCGCACACGGAATGGAATCCAGAGTGAGAATTCTACATGTGCGCCAACCGTGGAAAGGTACGTATGTACATATTGATTGGCTTTCAGCTAATTTGCACAATTCAACTCCTCTAGCGTCGCTCACATCAATATGCATGTGTGTGTATATTGTGATCCACAGAAAACGAGAGGAAAATATTGCTTCACATGGATATGGGTTGATCTCGTCCAGAAGTACGTAAGCGAGGTTCTCGACTACTCCATTGGACCTTTGAGACTACAGATAGACGAGATGCAACTCCAGAACGATGTGATGCGAGGCCAAATAAAAAAAATCAAGATGCTTCGATATGCTCTTTTAGCCGGTTGCCTGCCTATTTCTCCCAGCTGGATCGATGACACCATTTCTTCTGGTGGTCGTCATCACACTGATAATGTTCTTAGTCTAGATCTAGTAGTAGTAAACTATAATTGTTACTTTTTATTATCCTTCTGTAATGTATGTAAGCAGGTCAGATTAATTAATGAAATCTATGTTGTTCATCTATGTGAATTATATTTTGAACTAATTTTTTATTTTGTATATATATATATCTATTCACCAAAGATGAAAATAAAATAATAATGAACTGAAATGACGTTGGACACGTGGGCCAATGCTATCAAACACGTCACACAGCCCGTCAAACCCAACCACTCGTATATACGCATCCGGATCTAATCCCCACACAAACTCCCCCAAATAAATCCCAACCCGCCGCCGCCGCCGTCGCCAACGACCAATCCCCTTGGCCGCCGTCGCCATCTCCTACTCCACATCGCCGCCATCTTCCTCTCCATCTCCACCACCGTCATCTTTGTCTCCGCGCCACACCACCGCCGTCGCCGACGCCGTCGCCGTCCCCGTGCCTCCACCGCCGTCGCCGTCTCCGCGCCTCCTCCGCCGTCGCCGTCTCCTCGCCACCACCGCCGTTGCCGTCTCCGCGCCTCCACCGCCGTCCCGTCGCCTCCATCGCGGGTGAGTAATTGTAGTTTCAGATTTTTAGTGTAGTTGTGTAGTTTCAGGTTGTAGTTTGTGTAGTTTCGGATTTTTAGTGTAATGTTTAGTTTCAGATTTTTAGTGTAGTTTGTGTAGTTTCAGATTTTAAGTATAGTATGTGTAGTTTCAGATTTTTAATGTACTTGTGTAGTTTCAGGTTTTTAGTGTAGTTTGTGTAGTTTCAGATTTTTTGCGTACTTGTTTAGTTTCAGATTTTTAGTGTAGATTGTGTAGTTTCAGATTTTTAGTATAGTATGTGTAGTTTCAGATTTTTAGTGTAGTTTTGTAGTTTCAGATTTTAGTCTAGTTTTGTAGCTTAATTACAATGTCTATAGATTGTATATATATAGGTGTTGTAGGTTTTGTCATATGGCTCTGAAGTTTCGTGGTGTGCGACAGAAGGGTACTAAGTACTATGCAACCATCACGAAGGACAACGTCGTCCACCAGCTTGGCCACTGGGACACCCCAGAGTTAGCGGCGCGCGCCTACGATGCAAAGGCGGTTGAGTATCACAAGGAAAAATCGATTCTAAACTTCCCTGATTGCCGTGAGTATGCGCAGTTCCTCGCGCCGAAGAGCATAAGGATATGCACTAGGGTTGAGGAGAAGGAGAACCTCCAGACCGAGCAACAATTATTCGACCCATTAGTGACGGAGCTTGCGAGAGATGACAAACTCTTAGAGACCAATAAGATGATGCTCCTTCGGTATGCAGCGAAGAAGAGCGCAGAGGAGGATCCCATAGAGTGGGATAAGCTCGAGGAGGAGGAGCATGAGGAGGAGGAGGAGGCTCAGTCGCTACTGCATCGTCCTAGGTCCACCAGGGACGACCACGAGGCTGACCCCTCTGGCCGTTAGCTTGCTAGAGATGGACGTAGCATTAGCTATTTCGTATATGAATGACTGTTTAACTTTATGCATGTTATTATATGTTTGAACCGTGCTTAATTATGCTAAAGATGGACGTAGCATTAGCTATTTCGTATATGCTTAATTACTAGTGCATATATGTTCTATTTTGATGTGTTAGTTATTTAGTGTAATTATCTATGCTTACTTTGATCAACGATATTGACAGCAAAAAATGGATGCCCCGTGTAAGACTTGTGATGCTTTGATATGCCAGAAGGATAGGAAGTTCTTCATTGATCTTCCGAAGGACTTCATTGCTAAGACGGTATATATATATATATATATATATATATATATATATATATATATATATATATATATATATACCTAATAATAAAGCAAGGATAACTTCTGGTCGTACGTCGTCCGCGTTTTTGCACAAAAGCCCCTGTTGTTTTCTAAAATTAACCCGCACTCCAGGTTTAAGTCAAACGGAGAAAAACGTTTCGTTTTTTGTAGGACACCCCCACAGTTATTAGAAATCAACCCGCAGTACGTCCCGCACTGTCAGGGAAAAACCATCGTCTTCCTCCCGTCGCCCGCGGTCCCTTATCCTCTTTCCCCAACTGACGTAGACTCACAACCGCCGCCGGCCTTCGCTCGGGAGGAAGGCGAGATATGGTCCGCCGCCCACTGGAGAGGGAGACGCCACCGCTCCTCCTTCTTACTAGCTACCCTAATCCTGCCAGGGCGCCTCCGTCTCTCCTCGCCGCAGCGAAGATCCCGGGCAGCCGCGTGCACCGAGCCGATTCTTTTCCAATCATCTCCCCTGGTCCGCCCATTGTTCCATCTGGAGGAAGCAGGGCGGTGTTGCTGGCAGCGCAGCACCGGGTCGGTGTACACCCCAGCGGAATACCAGGTCCGCTCGCGACGGATCACGAACCGGATCCCCACGCTCCCTCTCAGATGGGTTGGACCAGCGCGCCGCGCCAGCTACCCCCACCATCGGCTCGGAGGACAGCCGCTGGCCCGTCTACTCCACCACGTCTCCCACCTTCCTCCTGCACTCCACCACCGGACCCCTCTGAGGTAGCAGCAAAAAATGCAGAGGGGTCAAACTTGAGGGAGGAATTAAATCTGGACGAAATATGGAGTTGTATGCAGGGGAGGTCAGGGGAGAGAACTCACCATGGCCGTGTAGCTGGACATCCTGCCCGCCGTGGCCATGGCCATGCCCGTGGAGAAAGGCAGATTGTCCAGCACGGGAGGGAGGTGAGCTCGCCCCACGCACGACATGGACACCGCCAAGCTCCAGCAGGGGAGTTAGGACATGCAGTTGGGCCCTTGGGGGCGTGCTCGATTGGAGGGATGGGGACGGCCAGCACGGGAAGGAAGGTAGCCAGAGGGGATGGGGGAGGTAGTGGCCTCGGTAATGAGGAGGGCATGGAGGAGATCACGGGGAGAGCATGGCGTGCTCTGCCTCTGATGTGTGCGAGAGATGTGTGACGGTGAGAAGATGTTGCTCCGTGTGTTTTTCTGTTGCCGCTGATTACTAGCTACACGTGTTTGTTGGTTGCTGATTGCTAGCTACACCTGTTCGTGTTTGTTGGTTGCTGATTGCGTGCGTTTTTTTGGGCTGCTGTTAAAATTGCTATAGCTGCAGCTTGCTAGCAGGTAAATTGCTACTTCCTCTGTCCAATAATATAAAAGCTTTTTTGACTCTAATGTAGTGTAAAAATGCTCTTATATTATGGGACGGATGGAGTATAACATTGTTAAGTGGAAACTGATGCTTTGTTGATATTGCTTGCTTCTCTGAATTTTTGTTATGAACCATCATGTAGTATCAAACGTTTGTGCTTGAAATAGGTATTTGATAGGTACGGAAGAAGTTATAATGCGAGAGGGGTATAAAGAGTGAGAAGAAGTAGAAAAAGCTCTACATTTTTTAAAACAAAAAATGAGTCTAAAATAATTGATTTAATAAAAAACCAAAAATGAGTACAAATTAGTATATCAAAGAAAAACACAATGAAATTTAGAGGTTCAACAAATTGAAACATAATTGAATTATTTTTGTGAAGTTTTATTAAATTATTATTATGTTTGTGGAATGTTGTGTTTTATTGTTTTGGAAGTTAAAAGAAATAAATAAAGTAGCTCTTAGGGTCGACGTATAAAGAGTCAAATTTGGTGCCTTCGTTGAATTTTAGGACAACGTTTGAGTCATGCCGACATTTCCTGTCCAAAAGCTTGGGCAGCGAGCCAAAGATTTTTAGATATCAAAAGGGACCAATTTAAATGCTTGAGTGATGTCACGAGAAAAAAAATGATATTGGAGAATTATTTTCAATCAACCCGTAGCAACGCACAGGCACGTTACTAAACTATTGTATATTTGATGATCACTATACTAAAGCCATAGTGCAGAATTAATACGTAAGCAAACAATCACAAAATTGTATATCTTACAATACTACATTTTTAATTGTACTCACGTATACCTTAATGAAAACATGTCATCCGTGGAATTACAAGTCAGAGAAAAAAGGGACACGCGGATGCAGCAGCTATAGTGCAAAGGCCAACCTCGTGGTCATGGGATTGATCATGTTTACCATGGTTAGGTGGAAAACATGACCGCCATCGACGAACAAGAGAAGTGGCACAGCTATACTGCAAAGGCCAACCTCATGGTCATGGGATTGATCATATTTACCATGGTTAGATGGAAAACATGATCGGCATCGACGAATAGGAGAAGTAGCAAGATATATGTGTCTCTAGGTACAAGCGAGGGTTTGTTTCACCCGTTGCAACGCACGGACCTTTTTCCTAGTATATATATATATATATATATATATATATATATATATATATATATATATATGCAACATTTTTTTTTTGTCACCGTTGTGGAACTAACCCATCTCCCCGTACTTTTTTTTTTCTTAGGGTCTCCCGATAGATTGATTTGGGAGCGGACGGCGAGCGGTTTCTTTTTTTGAGAATAGAGTAGGCAGCCTACTCAATACGGAGCAGTACATTCAGAGAGCATTAGATGACGAAGACTATTCGGCACGTTCGCGATCAACTCTTGCTCTCCCGAGCTCCTGGTTAGTGCAGCCAGTCCATGAGCCAACTTGTTCCTGTTCCTCTTCACGCACTGAACACTAGAGGCTGAGAAGGCGGCCAAAGACTTGTTGATGTCCAAGATTAGACCATAATTGGGGGACTGTGTAAGCTGTGGTGCCATCAGTTCATTAGCAATGAATTGATTGTCCGTCTCAATGGTCACCTGGCCATTATACACCTCTGCTATGGACTGCACTCCTGTCAGAATGGCTCTGGCTTCGGCCTCCTCAACACTCCGACATAGGGGCAGAATCTTGCAGACTGATTTGAGGACAGAGCCCCTGTAATCTCGGCCAACAGCGCCAGCTGCACTTTCTCATGTCTCATCTAAATAGGTTGCATCAGTGTTGATTTTAACTGTACCACGTACAGGCGGAATCCACTTTTCATCAGGATTTCCATTTGCATGGATGGGGCGAGCTGAAATCTGGGCGTCAATTGCTTGAGTGTTTCCTGCATTCTTTCCATCAGCCAAATCAGTTGATGCCACCGCCATTCTTAACTCCTCCTCATACTTTTTCAGAAACAACACTCATCCGCTGATTGTCTCTGTGCCATTATTTCGCAAGCAATCCTCTCTGAGATGCCAGCATCGCCAGAGTAACATAAGGATTTTGGTGCGCATCTCTTCACTTTCTGTATCCAGCACTACTTGCAGCCAGTTCTCACCTGTGAACCAGAATTTATTTTCAGCAGGTAAACTCCACACCTCTCTCATAGCAGCTCTCAAGGCTCTACTCTTGGTACACATGACCACCGCGTGATATTCATTTTCTGTCCCATGTCCGCAAATGCTGCAGGTAGCATCCAGCTCGAGGGTTCTTTTCCACTTGTTGTCTTTTGTTGCTAGAGTATTGGTAGCCACTCTCCAACCAAAGATTCGAAATTTTTCGGGGACCTTGGATTTCCAGATTAGGTCCCATATGCTACGGTCATTTGGGTCCCTAGTCGAGCTTGAGGAGTTTTGAGCTAGTTGTGGCAAGCTTGTCGCTGCAAGTTTGTAGGCGCTCCTCACCGAGAACTCACCATTTCTCTCGTAATGCCACGCCACGCAATCTTCCACATCCGAGGACGGAATGTGGATTTTGCAAATCTCATCTGCATCAAACGGATGGCAAATTTGCCTTATTAACTCCTCATTCCACTCCTTTCTATCGGTGTGCATGAGTTGATTAACCCATCTAATCCGAGATTTCCGTATGAATGCAGCTGACATGAGTCCCTCCCGTCGTGGGATCCATTGGTCCCGTTTTATTTGGATTTTCTGGCCATCCCCAACTCTCCATATAATTCCTTTTTTCAGAAGCTCAAGACCAAACTCTATTGCTCTCCAAACTGGGGATGCATCTGTCGCAAACACTATATCCAAGAGATTTCCATGGGGAAAATATTTGGACTTTAGGACTCTCGCACATAGGCTGTTCGGTTTCTGGATCAGTCGCCACCCTTGTTTAGCCAGGAGTGCTTGATTAAATAGGTGCATATCTCTGAATCCAATGCCCCCTGCCCTTTTCGGTTTAGTCATCCGTTCCCATGACATCCAGTGTACCTTCATGTGACCCTCTTCGTCACCCCACCAAAAGTCCCTGATCATTCTTTCATATTTTTTACAGAATCCTTTAGATAACTTGAAGACGCCCATAGTGAAGGTGTTGGGAGGGCTTGAACCACAGACTTAACATGAACCTCCTTCGCTGCATAAGACATAAACTTCTCGGACCAGTCGTTGCACCTCTTCCCAAACCTATCCATGATTGGTTGGAACTGCTCCTCCTTCATCCTCCCTTCCGGAGTAGGCAGGCCCAAATACTTACTCTCAAAGGTTTCCGATTGTACCCCAAGGATGGACTTTATTTCCTCTCTTGTTTGGACAGGACAAACTTCACTGAAAAGAAGAGAACATTTGCTAACACTCAGGAGCTATCCCGTACATTTTTGGAAAGATGTTAGAACTCTCTTAATGGCTTTAGCTTGCTCCGGAATGGCCTTGAAGAAAATTAAACTGTCATCCGCAAACAAAAGGTTAGAAATACCCGGGCTGTTTCTCGCAATCTTGATGGGGGTGATTTTGTTCTCTGCCATTTCCTTCCTCAACAGATGCACTAGGCTGTCCGCCACAAAGAGAAATAGGTATGGGCTTAGCGGGTCGCCTTGCCTTAAACCTCTAGATGGGCAGAAAGGATCCAGAAGCTCTCCATTACACCTCACAGAGTATCTCACCGACCTAACACATTGCATTACCCAATCAGTCCACTTTTTACAGAAGCCCATTTTTCGCAAAACTCCTTCCAAGAAGCACCAGTCTACTCTGTCATATGCCTTAGCAAGATCTAGCTTGTAAGCGCAATAATTGTCTCTCGCATTCCGGCAGTGTTGTATCTTGTGGAAGCATTCAAACGCAATGATGGCATTATCCGTTATCATTCTTCCGGGTATAAATGCCCTTTGGGTCTCAGAAATGATTTCATCCAACATGGGACGCAACCGGTTTACGTGACATTTAGAGATGACTTTATATATGACATTGCATAAGCTTATTGGTCGGTAGTCCTTCAGCGATTGGGGGTCCTTTCCTTTAGGGATTAGGATGATCACTGTATCGTTAATTCCTTCTGGCAAAGTTCCCTTCTCAAAAAAGTCCAGAACCCCAAGCACGACTTCATCCTTCAGCCCCCCCCAATTCCTTTGAAAAAAACGTGCCGGAAAACCATCGGGTCCGGGGGCTTTTAACGGACCAATTTGGAACAATGCATCACTGACTTCCTTGGCCGAAAAAGGATTTGTTAGCAACTCGTTCATGTCTACACTGACCCGTTCGGCCACTAGCTCCAACACTTCTGTAGGATCCACACCATCCTCCTTCTCATAAAGGTTTCTGAAGAATTTGTTTGTCATGTCATGTATACTGTTCATGTTTTCCACCCAGACACCCTTCTCATCCTTCAACTTCATAATCGAGTTTTTCTTTTGCCTCCAAGTTGCCTTCCACTGGAACCACTTGGTGTTTCTATCTCCTTCCAGCAAAAAAGTAGCTCTCGATCTCTGTCTCCACATTATTTCCTCTCTCAGGAGCAGCTCATCTAGTTCCTTTGTTAATTTAATTTCTTCTCTTTGATGCCCGGCAGTGATGGGTAGAGCCCAAAGTCTGCTTAGATTTTTCCTGATCTCCACTGTCCTCTTGATGACCAAACCAAAGTCTCGCTCAGCCCAGCTCTTTAGTTCCTTCTGCATCTGTTGAAGTTTCCTGTATATTTTCAGTAAGTCATCAGCAGGCCCATCCTTTTTCCAAGTCGCCTCAATGGTTGGCTGGAGAGTATCCTTCCTCTCCCACATCTGTTCATATCTAAAGAGGCTTCTCTTCCTCTCATCCACCGGCCTCCATACTGCTCTGCTTCCCACTCGAAGGAGGATTGGCAGGTGATCCGATCTAGACGAACAGATATGCTCCAGTGAAGCATTTTTAAAATAGTTAGACCACGTCGGGGATGCCACACCCCTGTCCAACCGAGCACGAACATTGTCAGCCCCCTTTTGTTTGTTGTTATATGTCCACCCCGGTCCTTTGAACCCCAGGTCAAATAGGTTACAGTCAGAGAGCACTTTGCGGAAATTTTCCATGTATCTTTCCGATCTCTTTGATGTTGAATAATGTTCAGACTGCCACATCGTTTCATTGAAATCTCCCATCATCAACCAAGGAAGGTTACTAGTGTCTTTGATTCTTCTCAGCAAGGTCCACATAAGGTGACGCTCATGAGCTTTTGGTTCACCATAGACAAAGGTACTACGCCATTGGAGGCCATTCGGATTTAAACGAATCAACACATCGATGTATCTCGCCCCTACGGCAATATTCTTTATTTCAACGTTTTCATCATAAAAGAGGGCAATGCCGGCACCTTTTCCAATGCCGGGTTGCGTGATACAATGACGGAGGCCCAGCCTCCACTTGAGGTTATTGACGTACTTATTACTTTGCCGTGTCTCAGTGAGGAAGACGAGCTTGGGCTTATATGTGTGCACTAGGCACACGAGCTCTTGAACTGTGCGAGGCCGCCCGAGACGTCGACAGTTCCAACTAAGGATCGTCATGGCTCCTGGCGGGCGCCATCCTTAGCGCCCACCAGTTGATCAGGAGCCCCGGACCTGATTGCTTCCTGTCCACCATCTCTGACCTTGCTATCCCCTCCATCTTCTGAATCTGACCCTTTCTTCTTCTTATACTGTTTTGTCACCTTCTCATTCAGTTCACCCCCTTGCTCTGAGCTCTCCTGCCGATTCCCTCCTCCTCTCTTCCCTAGGGTCGAGGCAGCAGATTCTGCGTTCTCCCTAATTTTCCTTCTGTTGCCTGCTGCCTTGTTCAGTTCAGCCATCCTCTGCACCTTGTTATGTTCCTCCTGGTTCAGGTTCAGGTCCTCCGCATCTTGCCCATCAGTCAGCTTCATAGGAGTAAACACAGTAGCAGATTCAGCCGCAAGGGACTGGGAAATGAGGCCAAAACCCGTGGGATACTGACGATCGTCCCCATTCTTCTCGATCCCAGCCGTTACAGTTTTATCAGAGCCTAAGTTCAGGAGCACAACAAACCCTTTTTCCACTTGCTTCGTTTGCATCACCTGTGGGCCTGTACCCACTGCTTCCTGGTGCTTCTCCCTCAGAACTGTAGGAACCTTTCCATCCTGTACTGCACTGCCTCCCAGTACTATGTCTGGTGGATCACCCGTTTGGGTTTGACTGATTTGTCCCTCCTCCCACTGATATCCTCTCTCCTGATGAACCAGATTTAAAATCCTTCTGATCTGGTTCAGAAAGTGAACCGTCTCTACGTCTGTACTAGCAGGCACCTCATACACGGGGACAAACTGTTGCTCGATGGCTCTCTTTTCTTGCCGATGCACATTCTCATCTTGAACATATGTTGTTGAGTCATCCGGGGTATCTTCCTCTTTGACAGGATCACAGACCGTCGTGTCTATGATCCGTTCCTCCTTAACTTCATGCAATTCTATTGGACATGCTGGATGTGTTGTGTTTACCTGTTGCTCATGGCCGACCTCCTGATCTGATTTTCCGGATTTTACACCAAGCTCGCGATCCAGATCCTCTCTCATGGTAAGAATTTTATCCCTGATCCTCTCCAACCCCGCCTCGCTAGGCTGTGGTCTCCGGCCATCAACTCCATCGAGGCCTCCGGGTCGCTGCTTCCTTTTCAACGCGAGCCTCCTGATTGCCTTCCTGGTTCTCTCCCAAGCCTCCCTCAAACCCAGCGGATCCTCCACGAACCTCAGTATCTCTCCTCTCTCTTCTTGTGTTCTCACTCTCCCTGGATCATGGGCTCTCGCCGCCGGCGAGACCGCTTCCGTCACGATCTGTGATCGCCATCCGTTCGCCCCGACAGGGGATGCGGGAATCACGGAGGTCATAATCATCGCCACTGTAAGATAAATGCGGGAATCACGGCGAGCGGTTTCGACGGCCAGTGACCAGCGGCGGGATGTCTCGTCGGCGAGCGGGCGGCAGCTACTGGTGGACTTGGCTGCTTGCGAGGCTGGGGTTCACACCGTTGACAGGCGGCAACGTCGAGGCGAGCACCGATGCGGGAGGCCTCGCGAAGCGTGGCGGCCTCGTCGGCCGGCGGCCTTGCAGGAGGCTTCGCGGCGTGGTGTGTGGCCTGCGCCGCGGCCGGTGTCCTCGGCAGCGTTGGGCGTTGTGGATGGCACAGCAGGTCGGTTAGGGCGGCAGTTCTTCTCTTTGGGTGTTTCCCTCGGCCCTTCGGCGCTCCTGATGCGCGCAGAGGATTTGCGTGTGCGTGTCACAGCGGCTGAGCAGGAGAAGCAGCACCTTGCTCTCCTCTGTGACCTCATCGGCAGTTGGAATCGAGGAGGCAGCTTCCCGAGCTCTCTCTCTCCAGTCCCCCAATCTGAATGGATCGCCACCAGTCCCCCAATCTGCAACCCATGTTCGCTGAGCAGACATTCCACGTGCCGTAACAAAAGGTTAGGTGTTTTTTCTACTTCTGAATGATTTTCGTGACTATACGAGTAGTCTTGCTTGTGAATGATCACCAATTGTGTCAAATTCTTCCTTTCTTGCATTTAAATCTTTGACCCAATTATTTCATATCGTGTATCAGAAATTCAGAATAGGATAAGTTACGTTGGTTCTATGATTGATCTAGTTGTAGTTAGGATTTGGGAAATGATCTGATTTAGGTAGACTTTTTTAAGGGGAGATTTAGGTAGACTTAGTTGCAAGAGCTCATCTTGGTTAAATCAATTGGCCAACATAGCTGAAATAAATTTAAAGCAAGTTAATACGGATCTGATTTCCATGATGTTATTATAAAAACAACTTGCTGCTTTTTATTGCAAGTGGCAACAAGAGTACGTGTCCAATGCTTGTACTATTGGTCCTGTTTGCTTTTGGAGTAGATTACTGACTTTATTGTGTAGATTTTCAAAGGGGGAGGGGGGAGGGGGGTCGAAAGTGCCTGTCTCAAGTGCTAACCTGATAGAATAAAGCTCTGAGGCAGAGTCAAATTTTATTTGTGTTATCGGAGTCCAATTTCTACAATACTTCAACACATATTCATTGGAAAACACTTTAATCTACTTTGTACATTACCTATTGGCTGTTCGAATGCACGAGAAGATGCTGATAAATTTCAGATTTTTTGTGTGGTGTATGTTTCTGTTGTAGCACGAGGTGAGCTCAAGCCTGATTTATTCAGCCTGGATCTTGGGATTTTTTTTAATGCTTGAAGTTGTGTTACTTTTTTCATCTGCGGTTGTTAGCTTCGGAAATCATCAGATTTAAGCCGACAAGATAAAACTTGCCAGTCTCTCGTTGCCGCGCCGCCGGCAGTGCCGCCTCTATTCCCCGTTCCTCTTTGTCGTGCAAGGAAACAGAAGGAGCGTCCTGATGGGAGTGACGCTTGCCACCCCGCCTTCACGGCTGCTCTAGAGCACCGACGAGGTGGTGGTCATCGCTGGCGATCGTCCAGCGAGCTCATCACCACCGTCCTCTGCCAAATATGCACGGTTGCAGTAGCAACATCTATTCCGCTCCAAAATAGGAAACTGGCTTTTCCAAATGGGATTTATATAATGGAAGTCTGGTGAAATCGGAGTGCATCGCGTAAGATTTTTTTCTGATGGCCGATGCTTTTCACAATACAGGTTAATAATTAGGAGGATGTCTTCCTTTCCCTTTCTAGTGTTATTGGAAGTGATGAGAGAACAGTAATCTGGGGCATTAGAGGTGCACATACTTCATCTTTGTGATCAAGTTCTTCACATGCACAGAATTTGTTTGTTTTCCGAGGAAGCTGCAACACATGCTGCCATATGAAAAATCATTTCTTCCAATGTGTCTTAGCATGTACTCCCTCCGTCCGAAAATAAGTGACTCAAGTACAAAGTTGAGTCACTTATTTTGGGGCGGAGGGAGTACACCAAAAATGGGATAAAAAATCATCATGGAAAAGCTGGTTTATTGCTGGTCGTGTTTGGTGGTAACTGGTAAGTTGCTTTGTGTTCCTTCCATGGAACTCAGTAAATCAAGTTAGAGTAGAATTTTTGACAGAACAAGAGACGGTTCTTGTTGTCTGTTATTCTTAAATGAGTATAGGTTCATTGCCAGTGATTTGCAATATGTTTCATTTGTATCTTTTCTGATACTTATGTGCGTGTGTGTGATGCTTTATTTCTTCGATAACATGATGTTTCATGCTTACGGACATGAAAAAGTATGGGTTTTGGATGGATGTTTGCTCCAATGGGGTGCTTATGGGTATGACGTGAACCAAGTGTCTCTGCTGATGTTATATTAAAAGCGAAGGCTGCTAGCGAAGCAATCGAAAAAGTTTATCAGGGGCAGTCGGTTTATTGTTTTAAACCTCTTCTTATTTTTTGTGTTGGCAACACTTCATTAGGACTCTCAATGAACTTTACTAGCACTACTGACTTATCGACCTCTTAATTGTGATACCTACTATTGTACTAGGTGTTTCTCTTCAAAAAAAATTATGGAAGAAATTGTATTATTAGGTAGGCCTCTCCACATTTCAAGCGATGTTACAGCCCCTTCTTTTTTGGAATCATGATCAGGTTAGAAGTTCTACGGGGCCAAAAATTATGTCTATAACTTTCCCCACTGAATCACCATGACACAATTCATTAAATCCATTCTGCATGTTGAACATAACCGATGGACATAATTTACTCTTGTGACGGAGAACATCAAATCGGAGAGCATCAACTTATAGATACTCGATCAAAGCCTAGGCACTTGTCATATTTTATTCCAGAAAGCTATGCTACAGATTTATGCGCTATATAAAGCGTTCTCCTTTATGCTTATGGTTCAGTTTCGTATTGTGGTGATTTATGTTTGCTTAAGAGGCACTTCTGTTTTCTCTTTTTGACCTGGTTGCTGTGAAACTATGGTAAATAATTATTTTTTGAAACCACAACAGAAAGTCTTTGAATTTGGTAAATATTCAGTAGCTAAATATGTTGATGTAGTACTGCAGCGCACCTCATAGATATGACACAGCGATCCGAAATTTTTATAGTCAACAGACTTATTTCTATAATTTCTAGTCATAGACTCGTCATAGTAATCTTTGAGGTTCTAAAATATGCAAATAAATAATTGCAGCTATTGCATTTTGAGTATCTATTATACATTTACCCCCTGCCCAACCGTGATACTGGACATATCACTAAGGCCCTGATTGGTTTGACGTTTGTGAGCGCTAGACCCCTGTAAAATATACATGCTTCCATCCATTGTTTATTTTGCTAGGTGAAATTCATGTATGACCGGTGATATAAACCTGTAAAATAAATATAGGTGTATAAAGTTACACCGATTCCAAGCAGGACCTAACCTTTTAACATTACATACATTGTTAAGCCTATATCACCTGGTCAACTTCTTGTGACCTGTTGCAGCGCCGATCTGACATCATGTGTATTGGGTTTGGTAAGTACAGCTGGAGCTTGAGATCGCTAGGTTTCCTTTGCAGATGCTAAATTGTGTTGCTATAACTTACATTTTTTTTTTTGTAACTAGCATAGTATTTAGAGCAATTTCGGAAACTAGCTGGCTAACACGTATATTTCAAAAATAGCACCCCGTCGGTCAACAGTAGACCGAAAAGATAGTTTTCGGTCAACCGTAGGCCGAAAAGGCCTCTTCGGTCAACCGTCGGCCGAAAACATTGTTCGGTGGGCCGAAGACTGGGCTGTCGGTGCCTCTTCGGTCAGCCCGCGACCGAAGAGGTCTTCGGCCAACCGTAGACCGAAAACGGTGTGCATCTTCGGTCAGGCCCGGGACCGAAGACCTTTTCAGCCAACCGTTGGCCGAAAACGGTGGATAAGGCCGCCGGCCGAACTCTTTCTTCTTCCTTTCTCTCCGTTCTTTCTCAGTTCGAGCTCTCTCTCTCATTTTCTCTGTGAAGCTCGCCCCCACTCCCCGATCTCTTCGTTTCTCCAGCTACATTCAAATCCAGACCACAAAAACAGTAGATCATAGCCATCTCCAGCAGCCTACGGTCATTTTTTTCCAATGGGATATTAATTTGTGTGTACAAGTGAGTTGTAGTCATGGTGGTGTGAGGAGGAGCAGCCATGGCCAGTTGAGGAGGAGGAGGTGGTTTGTGCTGTCATTTTAGCGGTTAGTTAGTGTAGCAGGTAATAATTGTGTTCGTTATGATTAATGAGATGGAAGTGTCTGACAGGTTAAAATGTCTGAATCAGTAAATATGACTGTTTACTATGGCCCTGGCAATGTTCGATATAATGAGTTAGGGGTTGATCTTAGCGAGTACCAAAAATGTGTCATGACAGTTCCAGACCCGGACAGAGTGGACATTAGACAGTTGACTTACTGGTTGACGACTAGTTTTGGGCTGGATCCTGGGGTATGTTCCGTCAGTATTCAAGCATTGTGGACCAAATCGTGTAAAAATGTGAAGTGGGAGTTGATGCTGATAGATAGGACCCAGAAGTGGTTGACCCTGTTAAGGCGTTGCGGAGACCGAAAAATCCACCCATATGTCCTAGTGCAACCTGTGGCGAAGGAGGAGAATACCGGACAACCAGAGGGGGGGTATGAACCCGGGCAGGACAGTCAGGTGGCTAACGATATTTATTTATCCGGGTCACAGCCAATGGATGTGGATGCAAGCCAACCCGAGGAAGAGCCAGATTATGTGCCACACAATTTGTGTGGTAACGATACTGGGCAGAGTAGTCGGTCGGTAATATTAGCTGGTTCTGGTTTTGCTGATGGCGATGAGGAAGGGGAGGAAATGCAGAGGGTGATGGAGGAAGAGGACGACGATGGAGTGGCTGAGGATCTGGATTCTGAAAATTCCGAGGATGAAGTGGAGGTACCGATTCCTGCTGCATGGGATCAGGACCTATCGACCGGTCTGACGGTCAACGATGGCCATGAGACTCCATGGCAGTATCATCTGAACCAAGTCGAGATAGGTTCTATGCATGATACAAAGAAGAAATTGAAATATCCGGTGGTAAAGTGGGCTATGTCCACGCAGAGGGTTTTCCGGACACACATATCAAATCGAACAAACTATACCGTGAAATGTGTTGAAACAGGTTGTCCTGGGAAGGTGCACGGGCACGTGCCGAAGTATAACATCCACTGGGTTGTCACCGATGTTGTTCCACATACTTGTGTGAGGAAAAACCTTCTGGTGAATCATCCGAACCTGTCTTCAACTCTCATTGCTCAACTCATGTATACTGAGATAGTGGAGAAGAAAGACATGGAAGAAAAACACATCCAGACAGCAGTGAAGGTCAGATGGAATTATCTCATTCCTTACGGGAAGGCTTGGAGGGCTAAGCAGAAGGCTATGGAGGAAAGGTTTGGGACGTTCTTGGACTCATATGATAATGTTGTGCGGCTCCTTCAAGTATTGAAGGAGAGGAATCCCGGCACTTATGTTAACGTACAACACACAAGATTGGAGAGTATACCAGATTTGAAGGTGTTGAAGAGAGTATTCTTTTCTTTTGCTATTTGCATCGAAGCTTTCCGGCATTGTCCTCCTGTGATGTTTGTGGATGGCACATTCCTGACTGGTCAGTATAAAGGGCAAATCCTTACTGCTATTGGTGTTGACGGGAACAATCAAATCATCCCACTTGCCATGGCATTCGTGGAGGGTGAGAACTTTCCAAGCTGGATATGGTTCTTGAGGCAAGTGAAAATCGCTATCGTGAAGGACCGACCGAACGTGTGTGGCATTCATGACAGACATGCTGGTATATTGAAGGCCGTGAAGACACTAAGGGATCCAACTGAGAACGAAACAACATCATGGAAGGACCTGCAGAGCCGGTGGTGCATGCGCCATCTTGGGGCAAATTTTTTCACACAGTTCAAGAACAAGCGGTTGATGAACTTGTTCAAAAAATTATGCAAGCAGAATCAGCCACGGAAATACAATTTTATTTGGTCAAAACTAGATGAGTTTACTAAGAAGCAGGTTAAAGCCAGAAAGAAAATGGAACAAGATCAGGTTAATTTAGCAACATTCATCGCAGAGCTAGAGCAGCCTGTAGCTCTTTGTGACTTGCCAGCAATTGACCCTCCTGGCACTAAGAGGCCGAATGGCAGGGCAATAAAGAATTTTACTCAGTGGATAGAGAAAGAGCCTCCCGTGAATTGGTCTCTCCTGCATGACACCCATGGAGCTAGGTATGGCCACATGACAACCAACCTTGCTGAGGTGTACAACTTTGTACTTAGAGGAAATAGAGCATTGCCACTCACAGCTATTGTGGAGGCTGTATTCCATGGCACTTTGAGATATTTCAGAGAAAGGCTCGAGTTAGCAAAGAAGCATATTGCAGATCATCCGAAGACTTCTTATTGTAGCCGTGTCATGGAGTACATGGCAAAGAAGATAGAGAAAGCAAAGAAGCACATTGTCAGACTCATAGGTAATCAGGAAAGGAGGTATGAGGTTCAGCTACCTACCGATGGTTTCGGTACGTCAAATGAGGTGAAGACGCATGAGGTAAAAATTGGAACGGAATTTTATCCAACGTGTGAATGTACATGCAACAAACCGAAGTTGTTGCACCTTCCTTGCTCACATGTGTTGGCTGCGTGCGGCCAGATTCAGTTGGATGCCATCTCCTTCGTTTCCCCATACTATTTGAAAGAGTCAGTACGCAACACATGGACCGGTGAGATGACAGGGTTTAGAGTCGTCGGCAATTTCAACAAGGTAAATGATGATGAGAGAGTATACATCCCGGATCCTGGTCTTCGGCGAACCAGCAGGGGCAGACGCAAGGTAAAGCGCATCCGAAATGATATGGACCAATCTGAAGCTGGTGGAGCAACCAGACAGTATTTGCTATGCGCGAATTATGGGCATAGGATGAAATATTGTCCCGACATTAACAAAGACGGTGCGTCCACATCGACGAGTGCGTCCACATCGACGAGTGCGACAAGAGGAGCAAGAGGTGGACGTGGTCGAGGCAGTCAAGGCCGAAGGGGATGACGAGGAAGAAATAATTCGGAAGCTATATAATGTCGGACTATGTTTTAGTTTGTAATATTTCGAACTATGTTTTAATTTCTAATATTTCGAACTATGTTGTAATTTGTGATATGTCGGACTATGTTTTAATTTCTAATATTTCGAACTATGTTGTAATTTGTGATATGTCGGACTATGTTTTAATTTGTGATATGTTGGACTATGTTTTAATTTGTGATATGTCAGACTATGTTTTAATTTCAGATATGTCTTCGTATGCGTTGCTTAAAGATGCGATCGATAAAAAACACCGGGCCGCACTTATGGAAGCGGGCAAGAATTTAGATGTGTTGATCCCTCGCACCCCAAAGACTAACTGGATGATACACCCTCAATGGGTTGATAGGTACGTTTGCATATCAAGAGGATGACATTCCAGTTATTCCACACATACCGGACCACGTGCACAAGTAAGTAATTCGAATTTATTTTTCAGCACTGCTTTCAGAATGTTGCTTATCACGTTACCCAGTTGTTAATGTCAGGTTCAGCCGCTTAGGAGGGAACAAGTCCATGACTTTCTGGCTTGAGAACATTGGCCCTTATGTTCTAGAATGGACGACCGCGCCAACACATATCTGGGATGAGGTTAGACCCTTTGACTGGGACAAGTTTAGGTTCTATCTGCAGCGTTACAGGCATTCAACGAGGATCTACTTGGTTCCTCGTGCTGCTCCCGATCAGATTGAAGAGCCTCTAACCAGCGATATGTACCCAACTTCCTCTATTATGGGAACCAGACACCACGCGGTACGCACCCAACTTCCTCTATGTTGGTTCTAATATGTGTACTCATGTCATAACGCGAACATTTACAATTGGCTAACTCTTCAATGTACAGAGTGACTTGACAGTCGAGGCGCGAGAGGAGGTTTCCGCTTTAATGCGGCGGGTTGATAGTGGGGATACTATCCCACAGCCAGATCTTCAGACATGGTTGAAGCGTTTTGATGACAAGCTACGAGGGATTTACGCAGCAGTGACATGTAGACGATCTTCGGACGTTGCGGTATCTCGTCCAGGACTTCGTCCGCCACGTCCATCTGTGCATCGTTCAGAGTCACGGCGCATGGCTTCACCGGCGCCACCTCCTTCACAACCAGCAAGGTCATCATGGCATCAGGCACCTCCTTCACATCCAGGGAGCTCGGCCTGGCAAGAGCCATCTCCTTTACAGCCGGGTAGGTCATCATGGCATCAGGCACCTCCTTCTCATCCAGGGAGCTCGGCCTGGCAAGAGCCATCTCCTTCACAGCCAGGGAGCTCAGCCTGGCATGAGCCACATCATTCACAACCAGGGTGGTCTGCCTGGCATGAGCAACATCCTTCACAACCAGGGGGGTCCACATGGCATCAACAAATGGGGCCGCCAGGTAACTTTACTTTCGGTTTTTCTTTTAAGCAGTGTACGATCGCAATTCAATTTGACATGTGCTTCACTACTACAGTCAGCAACCAGCCGCTTCCGTTCACGCATGTCGTGCAGTCGCCGATGCCTAGTGGTGATGGTTCATTCTTAGACAGCTATGGCGATGACGATGACCAAGCTGCAAACACGATTGACTTCTCTCAGCCTATGTATCATACTCCACCACCACCACCGACGCAGGAGACACAGACCGATTCAGGCGAGGCTATTTACGGTCGTGGTTTTCGTGACCCTCGCCCACCGCGTCAGCGCTTATCACCTTCCGGTCCGCGTCCGAGGAAGATCCAGACTCGTCGCCGTCCCCAGCAGTGATATGATTATATATGTATGAAACACCCATGTTAGTTTCAGACTATTCTCATGTATGAGGACTTATCTATGTATCAGACATCCTTCATGTATGTGTTACTATCTATGTATGAGTCATTATCTATGTAAGAGACTGATTTGTTTTCAAGGCCAGGTTGGTACATCGGCATTACTCTAATGTTTTACGAGAAACATTTGCAACCAGACTACAACAGATAATTAAGATGCATCAAAAATAACATGCGTAAAATAAGATACATAAAAATTAAGATACAACTTGCTGCAATGCAAACGTTACGATACAATAACATAAATCTACTGAGTCCAACGGGGATATTTTCCTTTTCCATCACCAGCTTCTTCTGCTGCCTTGGCTGCACGAGCCCTTTCTTTCTTCATCTGCCTCTCAGCCTCACGGGCCTCCTGTCGCTGTCGGTAAACCTCCGCCAGTCGTAGTCCCTCTTCTCGGTTTTTCTTCTTCATCTCATCAATAAAAGCCCTCTGCTTCACACAGTACTCTTGCCACTCTCTCTCTTGCTCTGCTTTCTCCTCTGCTGCCGCCTTCGCGCGGCGCTCTTCCGTGTCCAAGCTTGCCCATGCACGACGACCTCTTTCACGAATCTCGGTCACCGCCCAGTCCGGTTTTTTCGTGTCAATCCAACGATAGTACATGCACAGAGGCGGAGGAGACTACAACAAAAATAGAAATAGAAACATCAAATCAATAATAATATCAACAACGTGTACGGTGAAAAACATCAGAAGCGGAGGTGACTTAAACATACCGGAGGCCTGATGTACGGTGAAGTAGCAACGGGTGGATCTTCCTCATAATTGGCGCACATGAAAAACTTCATGCCCAACCAATCTGAAAAATCCGTCACCTCCTTCACCTTGCAGAGATCGCCACACCAACAACGAAGTACTTCCACCCCCCGAGGCAAAGTCGCACTCTTCATTTTCGTAGGCCTAATGCTTTGATCCGAGCAAGTCAAACTCATAATGACTAGCGCGTTGGTGTTTTGAAGTGCGTCTGGAAGATCCAGAAGAGAGTGAGAAAGAGCAAGCAGTGTGGGCAGAAGCAAAGAGAAGAGCGTGAGAGAGAGCAGGCAACGGCATCTCGTATATAAAGATGAGGAGCACTGTGTTGTCGGTAGAAGAAAATAAAACACGCGCGTCCGCCGCAGCAACAGCACCGCACCGCAGACAGCAGGAATCATACAAAGCAGACAAAGCAGCGCCGTCACTACAGTCTGCCAATCACTACAGTGTGGGCATCGGAATCAGCGTCGTCACTACAGTCTGGCCAGTCACTACACTGTGGACATCGGAATCACCGTCTGCGCATGGGTAAAAGCAAGGGAAAAGCGAGCTGGCCGAGGGAGAAGCCGTCGGTGGCAATTGGTTTAGAGAGATAACACTTGTACTGCAAACTACATGCATCCAACTGAAATTAAACATTACCACTGAATTAAACAGTACAACTGAATTAAACAATACAACTGAATTAAACACTACAACATTAAATCAACAGTACTACATAAAACAATACTACATGAATGCATCATCCTCCTCCTCCGTCGATGCAGATCTCTTGCCCTTTGTCGAAGTACAACTATTGGCCTTCGACGATGAGGTAGTCTTGACCTTGCTGCTCGGCATGAAGAGGTCGTCTTCGTCCTCACTGTCTGCTGACCATAAATCTGAATTCTTCCTCCCAAGCCTGATGTAAGATTCACTCTTATGCAGTTTGACCTTCTGCCATCTGCCATGCAACCTGAGAAGTTCTTTCCGTATCTCCTCAAATGTCCTGGGAGGCCACCCACTCCTAGCTAATGAGTGAGCCAACTCATTCATTATGGTGTCACTACTGATGAGTTCCTCCCATGGAACTACTCTATCATCCATCTTGAAATTGGCGGCTAGTTTGAGAAGACGATCGGACATACCAGAGTGAAAACTACGATCAAAAGGATAATGAGGATGAGACATCTCCACGAAAGGAGGGCGGGAGCGAAAGGCGTGAGAGAAAGGGGGACAGAAGGGCCTCCTCACCCACCTTACTGCGGATGTGGTTATATATGTGGTTATATAGGTTCACAAGAGAAGATGGCGGGAGAGAAAGGCGGGAAAGAAAGGCGGGAAAGAAAATGGCGGGAGATAATGGCGGGAGAGAATGTCGGGAGAAAAAGTGGCGGGAGAGTATGGCGGGAAAGAAAATGGCGGGATATTAGGGGGGGGGAAATAAAATGGGGGGATAGTACGGCGAGATTGTACGATCACTGTGGCAGATGACTGAAAACAACAACTAGCTCCTGATCACGCTCTTTGAAGGTTATGAGCACCAAATTGTTGACTTCAATAGACGATGCCCGAAGAAAATTACCGAAGCCTTCCCTCTTGAACACCATTCTATCACCCAAGCCAATAAAGTAGGAACAAGGAATGCTAACAAATATATCATCATCTTCTGAATCCAAAGTTATTTCAAGAGTTAAAGAACCGGTCCTAGGAATTGACACAAATTCCGTCAAACTCCTCACAACCATGGTCGGAATAACTTGACAAAAAACATCAAGTTATATGATGTTGAGCTTACAAATTTAAAACAGTAGCCAAAAACAAAGCTCACCATATGTTGACCATTGACATTCATGGAATCAATCCTATGAACAAAAGGAGTACACAATATGTAGTTGTCATCAAAGAGCTGTCGCGACATGACATACATTTGGTGATAATTCAGACTGAAGATACCACGACTATAAAAACAACTGTCAACAAGTTCCCTCTGAGTTTCACTCAGATCCTCAAGAGCTACAAAAAAATAATTTCACAAATTTAGCAGAACAGCAAAACGTAAAAGTTGAAACAAAACTTTAAATCACTCAAAAAAATACTTACCAACACAGGGTAAAGGGAACAACATAACACCATCCCGATGAAAATCAACACTACACCATGTTCCATAGTGCTCAAGCCTAACAGTCATCATGTCATGATGACGGAGACCATAATCATTCACAAGTTCCTCCCAGGAAGGACCATGGAATTTACTGCTCACCCGACCATGTGTAAACAGAACATGGTATAAGTTACCCTCACTGTTGTGAAGAGCAAGATCAATATCTGTGTCACCCCTCCGAATAGCTAAAGCTCTACACTCCTCAATGTACCGAGCAAGATGTGATCTAACACTGCACGGAACATACTACAAAAAGGTTGGAAGCAAACATCATAATCATATAAACAAAGGCATTAGAATACATTCCAACCTAAACAACATGAACCATATGCCACAATCAGATAAACAAGATATAGAATCTTACAACACGCCTTGAACAGCGACGATCCAGCACCACAGTGAAGACAGACTCGCTAGAATCAAAGGAAGAACAAGGGCCACCTGGAGCTCGGCAAAAGGGGCAAGCCATTACCTGCAAACAAACGGTGACCAAAAAAACACTACACTTGCCTGCTCACCCACCTTGCTGCGGAGGGGCTTTTATAGGGTCAGAAGAGAAGATGGCGGGAGAGAATGGCGGGAAATAAGGGCAGGAGAGAAGGGCGGGAACGAGAATGGCGGGAAAGAAGGGGGGAACGAAACTGGCGGGAAAGAACGGCGGGAAAGAAGGGCGGGAGAGAAGGGCGGGAAAGAAGGGCGGGAGAGAAGGGCGGGAACGAGAATGGCGGGAAAGAAGGGCGGGAACAGTAGGACGACCGTGTGCTAGTTTTGCAATTTGTAATGTTTTGATCTTATTTTCCCAATTTGTTCAAAAATATGTACTATTTGTGCAAAAAAAATCGGGAAAGAAGGGCGGGAGAGAAGGGCGGGAAAGAAGGGCGGGAGAGAAGGGCGGGAAAGAAGGGCAGGCGGGAATTAATCCTAAAATTCGCCAATTAATTACTAGTGATAAATAAAGTCACAAAGAACCAGTAGCAAGAAGAATCATCTACAAAAAATAATCCTAGCTCAAATTATAGGCAATCTAGTGATTTGAGCAAATTCATGAAAATTCAAATTTAAACTTTCAAATCTATTCAAACTTGATACCTACAGAAACTTCATAAAATTTCTAATCTAATGCAAAAAGAATCAAATTAAAATACTAAAAACCCTAATTGATATGAATTTTCTAAAACATGAGAGCAGGTGTTGGCTGAAGAGGGACTCTTTGGTCAACGGTTGGCAGAAGAGTACTCTTCGGTCAACCAAAGACCAAAGAGTCCTCTTCGGCCCAGAACACCAGGTTTTCGGCCGATGGTTGACCGAAAAGGCCTTTTCGGCCTACGGTTGACCGAAAACTATCTTTTCGGTCTACTGTTGACCGACGGGGTGCTATTTTTGAAATATACGTGTTAGGCCTGCTAGTTTTCGAAATTGCTCTAAATACTATGCTAGTTACAAAAAAAAATCTAATACCCATTTTTAGGGTCTTCATCCACTAGTAGAAAACGGCCCATTTGTCCCGGATCCAGAGGCCCATTAGCCCCGATTCTAGAACCGGGACTAAAGGGTCGGGACTAAAGCCCAAAACCTTTAGTCCCGGTTGCATTACGAACTGGGACTAAAGGCCCTCCAAGTGGCGCTGCCTGGGGCAGGGGAGGGAGGACCTTTAGTCCCGGTTGGACTAACGAAAATTTTAGAAAAAAATTGAATTTTTTTATTTATTTTTTTGAATATTTTTTTGATTTGTTTTTAAGTTTTATTCCGATTTTCGAATCTTTGAATTATTTGACAATTTAATCTCTAATCACCCGTCCTCACTGCTCCAGCGTGGAGCACTCATTCCAAATCGTCTAACTTCCCGGTCGGTCACCCATCCTCTCACTGCTCCAGCCCCAGCACGCTTAATTTTCTGGTTCTATTGCCCCTAGTTTCCAAGTCTGCACTTGTTGTTTTCCTGACAATAGTAAGCTATCAATCCTATTAACCCTTAGGTCTTGATGTCACATAATTTAATTTTTTGAATTCCAAACAATTATTAAAAAAAACAAAATTAGTAATAATAATATTGAATTTCAATGAAAATAAAATAAGTAATAATATTATTTTATTCATTTTTTGCCATTTATTCATTTAATATGGCATAATTAATATCTTTAAATCTGTAAATCGAAATTCGACAAATAATATATCCATTATTATCAGAAAACTGTGAGGAATCCAAATATGACATCATTTATTTATTTTGAAATAAAATTAATTTTTGAAATTATTAAAATTATTATTTTTGATTTTGTAGGAAAAAATCTTCTTTTTGAAATAACTTTTTTTACTTTTGGAATTTTGAGAATCTGAGAAAAATTCATCAGGTAAACCCAGGTGAAATCGAGTCCCATTTTTTCTCTAGTTTTTTTTTATATATTAAACTTTTTTTTCGACGTCGTATGCAAAAGTTATGGCCGTTTTACATTTTTCGTTTTTTTGCAAAAACGGTCAAAATTCATATTTCAAAATTTCTATACCAACTAGAAACTAAAACCTAACTACGTCTCAAAGGATTTTATTTTTTGAATATTTTATCATTTTTGTTTATTTTCTACAAAACTAAAAAAGGCGGTCCACCGGGGGGGGTGGGGGTAGAGTTTGAAAATTTCATAACCCCTTTAGTCCGGGTTGGTGTCCATCCAATCATACCGTCGACTACATCTGCTAGCATCATCCCAGCCAGAGTCACAACTAATGTTAACCAAGCCAGAGTCAACCCTTTCTAACTTCATTTGCTATTTTTCATGTATTTAATGATTTTTTTGAGCTAAATGACCCTGAAATTGAAAATCACTACAAATGAACTCTGAAAAGGTTGAAACTTGGCATGGTATCATCATTTTACCCACATAGCTTGTGCTAAAAAGTTGAGAGGGTTACGGCAAAAACTGGATGCACTTTGTGTGCAAACTGGACCATCTCCTTCGAAGTATCAAGGTTTTGGACGAAAACCCATCTGTTACAAAGGCATTTCATTTTTTTAACTTATTTCAACTCCAGACTTTTTGTGCATTCAATATGCACCATTCAAAGCCACATCCTCAAATTTCAACCCTTTCTAACTTCATTTGCTATTTTTCATGCATTTAATGATTTTTTGAGCTAAATGACCCTGAAATTGAAAAGCCCTACAAATAAACTCTGAAAAGGGTGAAACTTGGCATGGTATCATTATTTCACCCAAATAGCATGTGCTACAAAGTTGAGAGGGTTACGGCAAAAACTGAATGCACTTCGTGTACAAACTGGACCATCTCCTTCGAAGTATTAAGGTTTTCAGACGAAAACTCGTCTGTTAAGGCATTTCATTTTTTTAAACTTATTTCAACTCCAGACTTTTTGTGCATTCAATATGCACCATTCAAAGCCACATCCTCAAATTTCAACCCTTTCTAACTTCATTTGCTATTTTTCATGCATTTAATGATTTTTTTTAGCTAAATGACCCTGAAATTGAAAAGCCCTACAAATGAACTTTGAAAAGGTTGAAACTTGGCATGGTATCATCATTTCACCCACATAGCATGTGCTACAAAGTTGAGAGGGTAATGGCAAAAACTGGATGCACTTCGTGTACAAACTTGACCATCTCCTTCGAAGTATCAAGGTTTCGGACGAAAACTCGTCTGTTACAAAGGCATTTCATTTTTTTAAACTTATTTCAACTCCAGACTTTTTGTGCATTCAATATGCACCATTCAAAGCCACATCCTCAAATTTCAACCCTTTCTAACTTCATTTGCTATTTTTCATGCATTTAATGATTTTTTTGAGCTAAATGACCCTGAAATTGAAAAGCCCTACAAATGAACTTTGAAAAGGTTGAAACTTGGCATGGTATCATCATTTCACCCACATAGCATGTGCTACAAAGTTGAGAGGGTTACGGCAAAAACTGGATGCACTTCGTGTACAAACTTGACCATCTCCTTCGAAGTATCAAGGTTTCGGACGAAAACTCGTCTGTTACAAAGGCATTTCATTTTTTTAAACTTATTTCAACTCCAGACTTTTTGTGCATTCAATATGCACCATTCAAAGCCACATCCTCAAATTTCAACCCTTTCTAACTTCATTTGCTATTTTTCATGCATTTAATGATTTTTTTGAGCTAAATGACCATGAAATTGAAAAGCCCTTCAAATGAACTCTGAAAAGGTTGAAACTTGGCATGGTATCATCATTTCACCCACATAGCATGTGCTACAAAGTTGAGAGGGTTACGGCAAAAACTGGATGCACTTCGTGTACAAACTGGATCATCTCCTACGAAGTATCAAGGTTTCGGACGAAAACTCGTCTGTTACAAAGACATTTCATTTTTTTAAACTTATTTCAACTCCAGACTTTTTGTGCAGTCAATATGCACCATACTACAACATGTTAAAATCTACAGATAGAACTAACTAAAAATAATAAAAAACAACAATTAAATGACTAAAACAACTATATAAGCAAAACAGTATTGTTTTAATTAAAATCATAATTTAAATTATTCTAAAAATAACCAAATATATCTTATTGTGACAACAATCTAACACGTGACTAGGAGCAAAAAGAATTAAATTAAAAACTATTTGTAAACTCAAGTTATTCACAATCTAGGGTTTGAAGCAAATTTGAACAAATTCAAATTTAAACCATTCAAATTTGAAAACTAATGGCACAAACAGAAACTAGACAAATTTTTTAATCTAATGCAAAAATAATCACTCAAAAATATCAAATATCCTAAAAGATATAAGCAATTTAAAACAGAAACTAAAAACAGAAAACAAATGTAAAAACAGAAAAATAAAACTTTCAGAACCCCTTTAGTCCCTGTTGGTGTCTCCAACCAGGACTAAAGGTGAAGCCTTTAGTCCCGGTTGGAGACACCAACCGGGACTAAAGCCTCAACCCCTTTAGTCCCGGTTGGTGTCTCCAACCGGGAGCCTTTAGTCCCGGTTGGAGACACCAACCGGGACTAAAGGGTATTGGCCCCTTTAGTCTCGGTTGGTGTCTCCAACTGGGACTAAAGGTCCCATTTGAACCGGGACTGATGCCCGACCGGCACCCTAGCCGCTCGAACTGGGACTAATGCTCACATTAGTCCCGGTTCGTAATGCAACCGGGATTAATGGGATTTCAGGCCTGGACCAAAGCCCTGTTTTCTACTAGTGATCGCCTTGGCAAAACTGATGTTGCTATATCCTGTAAGATGGATCATGGACTGATGAATGGGGTGCTCACCTTGACGCTCCAGATGGTATTGCACTTGAAGCTTGTGTAGGATCATGTATTGTACTCCATCTTCTCAGTGATTCTACTATGCAATGATGGTCAGGACTCAGGAAATTGGAGAGATTTGGTTGCTGTTTGGCGCTTTTTCCATGTATAAATTCTTGAAAAAAAATTGGAATATCTACTTTGTGAATTAATAGTAGATGATCCACCTTTCCGCGGTTCCGTTGCAATGCTTGGCATCAATGATAAATGACATAAATTTACTTATGTCGGTTTGGCTCAATCTATGTAAGATTCCTACCAATCGAGCACAGCTAAGTTTTCACCTTGGAATGACTACAAAAATTTACGTTCTTCGTGGACTGGGTACAAAAACGTACTACGTCACATGCATACTCTGGGAGTAAACTCATGTCGCATGCATACTGTACAGGATGCATTGAGCGTAGGCTACTGTCGTAAGTTTATATCACGCGTGAGCTAGGGTCGTAAGTTTACCTCCATTCACGTCAAAAAAAAAAGTTTACCTCAGACACAAGATGGTTCGGCTTTCTTTGCTTGCCATAAGTTTACCACAGCATAGACAAACGGGGTTCCCAGCGTGGGGTGTGCAGGTTGGCTGGGGTGAAGAATAACAATTTCATATGGTACGCGGGGCAAGGCGTGATTTCTTAGAGAAGTTTCGAGTTCCGCTTGATGCAACCATCACGTTCCAATGCACCCAAATGAAGATGCTGACGGCCGAACACTTCAATTGCCTTGTCACCAACGAGTCAGACCGCACCTATTTCGGTTGCCCTGGTTGGACAGCTCTTGCAACTGCTTACCAGATGGAAGCTGGGGAGAGAGCCACGTTCTACCTTGATACGATCGTGACGAGATCATGGTCTACTACAGGCCGGCTGGCAGCGATGATGATGGTCCACTTACTCCAGACTATGATTCTGACTCCGCCCGGCGTATTGTCTGAGTTAGCTAGCTAGCAGGCCATGCATGCCATATCACCTCCTGTTAATTTATCCGAACTTGTGTGTACTTGTGTTATATGCCTCTTTTTGATACTTTTATAAATAATGTCAATAAATAATGACTCTTGAACTTAGATTTTGGTATTTGCAATGTATTGTTTAATTACTGTCAAAACCCTTTATTATGCTGTCATTTTTGTTGTATCGCGCTGGTGTACAGATTTGGTTTAAATCTGAAAATTACATTGCTGGCGTAGCACTAACGTCCAATGCCACTACTGACGTATATTACTGCTGGCGTTGGACAAGAGGCACGCCATAAACGCATGGAATAGTGCTGGCGTCGAATCCAACGCCACCACTGATTTTTAACTATGGCGCCATATTGCTGGCGTAGGGTGCCTACGCCAGCAAGGCCCTTTTTGCCACGCCATAGCTAGGCTTTTCTGCACTAGTGAGTGGGCGCTAGTGCTAATCGTATTAGCAATAGCGCTGGTCATGGGCCAGCGCTGCTACTGTGGCTAGCCCACGTCCACCTCCCCTTTTCTCAACTTAGAAGTAGCGCCTGTCGCCAACACGCGCTACAGCTAAGTCGTATCTTATCCACTTACTACCTTCTTCTTTCCGGCGCCCCTCACTCTCTCCCTCTCCACTCTCTCCCATATGCCCTACCCCACGCTCGTTGGCCCGCCACCGCCTGCGTGGCTGCCCACAACAATGCGCGGCCGGCAACCCTCCCCCGCGTGGTCGCCCACCCCCACGCGTGGCCGCCCTCCCCCACACCAGCCCTTCCCTCTCCGTCTCGGGCTCGGCCCGTCCGCCGTGAGCACCTCCCTCTCCTCCGAATTTAATTTTGTTCGATACCTAGGGTTCTTTAGATGTGTTGGAAGAATTTTAGACAGCCTTGTATCTTTACCTACTAATAAAGGAAGGAGTGCTGCTGCTCGTACGTCATCGAAATTGTTCCTAAAGTTGCAAACTAGTACCCACCAATGCCACCAATAAATGATAAAAAACGTTTCATACAGAAAAATTTCAGACTAGGCCGGCCCATGTAATAACCTCATATACTACGCTCGGCGCGCTAGAAAAAGACAGAGTTCACAAGTTTGGGCTGGCCTATGTATAGGCGACCAGTTTTAATTTTTTGGTTTTTCTTTTCCGTCGTTGTTTTTGTATACTTTAAATGATTTGAGAATTAATAAATCAAAAAAAAGAATTTTGAACTAAATGTGCAATAATTTATAAATGTTTGTTGCTTCAGAAAATGTTTACGATTTTTCAAAATTATACGAAAATTTTAAAACAAATGTTCGGGAAATAAAAATACGATCATGCTTTTTTGTAGAAAGGTTCGTGTATTCAAAAATGTATATGAAATTGCACAAAATTCTGCCAATTCAGAAAATGTTCATGTATTGAAAAATATCCTAAAATTTTAAAAACTGTTAATAAACTAAAATATATAGTTTGTTGATTCATAAAATATCCGCTGATTCAAAAAAGATCATGCAGTTCAAAAAATGTTCATTAATTTCGAAAATTGTTCCAGCAAATCCCAAAAAATTGTTGGTCACTTCTAGAAATGTTCGCCGATTAAAGAAAATTGTTTAAAAAATGCCCACATTTCTCAAAAAATGTTTGCAAATAGTATTAAATGTTTATGAATTCAGAAAATGTTGTTGATTTTAGAAAATGTTTGCGAATTTAAAAAATGTTCACTATTGCAAATATGTTCAGGAGTTTTAAAAAATTGTTCACGATTTCAGGAAAATTAGAGTGACAGTGTATCTCGATGATGTTGTAAAATGTGGTCATTTCCATTCGAGATTATGATTTTTTTCTCCCGTTACAATGCACGAGCCATTTTGCTTATATCTTAATGTATGAACCCTAGTTGTTTTTTAAGTATTTGCTGGTTATTTGATGCTTAGGCTTGGATGTAATTGATGCTTAGTTAAATTTTAGTAAAAAAATTATAATAGAGTAGAAAATACATTTAAAGATTTTCACATGTATCGGTTGTCTCCTTTCACGTGTGTATCATTTTGCAGGGAACACCTACTAGTGCCTATGTTTTGCCAGAATATTGATTCATTTTCGTTCCGGCAAATTCCAGGCGCTCGATATGTCTTATTTTAGCAAAGGTCATGCCGAACTTTTGTTTTGGATTTCAGCATGAGTTTTACTATAAAGTACGAAATATCAAGTGCCCGTGATTTGCCGGAATAGAAATTAGATGATATTCCGGCAAAACATATGCCATTTTTTATGTCATTACTCCTTAAATGTAAGGTTAATTGACTTATGAGTTGGGTTGACTTTCAGTCTGTCGGAGCTCCTCGTGTGACTTTTAGTATATTCTTGATGGAGGAATCTCAACTGTTGTCGTGGGGGTTGTTTCCCTCTTCATCTTCTCGCGATATATACCTTGGTATAATACGCGAGAGAGGAAGTTGAAGCGGCCAGCACCGACGGTCGAAATATCAAAGGAAGAATCCCGATTGTTGTCGTGGGGGTCGCTTCCTCCTTCGTTCTCGTGTGCTAGACATTTTGGTAATGCACGCGGGTACAAAGGGAGGAGCGACCATCACCGATGGTTGAAATATTAGTGTGAGGGAATGTCACCAACATACACCAGCATATCAGTGTGAGAGAGTGCGCATCATATACACCATGAGATATGAGAGTTTTTCAAGGAAGCCTCGACAGACCGAAAGTCAACTCATGCTGAATAGTTTCTGGTATAATTACCATTGATTTTTAGTCTTTGAGTCATGAACACTAGAAATGTCTGACGATGAGGGGATCCCTGAATGCTATATGTGCACCGACGATAGGGGTATATGCGACCGTTATCCTCACCTAGACAACGGTACATCCTTAACCGTCAAGCTAAAGGAGGACTTTGAAATTATTACGGTATGCAAATACGGCATGTATTTTTTTTTGTAATGAAGCATGACGTGTTCTTTTCTGCTTTAATTAACCTGTAATTTTCTTTTATACAATTCAACTAGTGCGTTCCCTGCCATGCAAGACTCCATGTCTTTGAAAAGTTCTATTTCAAAGAGAGGGAGAGTACGG
Organism: Elymus sibiricus; assembly: GCA_039707655.1. Lineage (NCBI taxonomy): Eukaryota > Viridiplantae > Streptophyta > Magnoliopsida > Poales > Poaceae > Elymus > Elymus sibiricus. The sequence continues at coordinate 89,475,103 of CM077668.1, read as the reverse complement.
AGACTAAAATAGCTCACCTAAAGACCGACCTTTAGACTTTTGTTGTTAAGGTAAAAAATGAAATGGATCACACATATTTTGGTTGTTCTTCTTGGAGAGCATTTTTTAAGGTGTATGGGTTTGAGGAGGACATGAACATAACGTTCGATCTTGGTAATGACGATGATCGTGATAATAATATCGAAATTTGGGTGCATGCGGATCACTCGATTTCAGTTCTACCTCTATGTGGGTTTGTCAACAAATTTGTTAGGTAATTTATATTGTTTATTGAAAAAAAATTGGTACTCATCCCGACTAAACTTATTTATTTTTAGTTATCAGCTTATTTCACTACTTCAAAAACTACACGGCAGATAGTAGATCGGACCTACTACAGTTATGACTCAAAGCTTACTTGGTTGGAGAAAAATCATATCATGTTATTTATTCATGATGTTGAGCATTATAAGAACAATTACATGATTGGCAACGGTTATCATGGATATATGCCACTAGTGCACAAGTTGAACCATTATAACATCACTTCAGACAACTTTGTAAGAATTTTTTTACTATTGTGTCACTAGTCTATCTTTTTCATACATTCCTCTTAAGAAAAACTAGTTTTATAACTATGTTATTATTACTTATGTTCTTCAACAGGTACTCCTGTTAGATACCGTGCCTAAAATGATGTTTACCAAAGGTGATATGCATATGGTTAGCTTACGGCCAATGCCGATGAGTTACCCTGGTAAACACACAATGTTTTTAAGTGAGGAAACCCTAAAAATCAAAGGATGGAGCAAGGCAATAAAAGCATCCAGGGAACCACTTGGAGACCATAACTTGCACATCCCACAAGTTGGAGATAGGTTAATCTGTATACTTCAATGGGGGGATGCATGAGTTCACTTTTTTATGGCGTTTTACCTAGGAGAGAGAAGTAGTTAGTGTTGATAACTTGTGATACCTTCGTAGCTTGTTATTTAACTTGTGATAACTTGGTCACTTGATAGATTGTTGCCAGAATGATGAAGAGTTGTTTAACTAGTATGATAACAACTAGAATGATGAGGAGTTGTTTTTCTATTTTATGACATTTTTACTTGGCATGATTCAGATGATGATAAGTTGTTATATGACATATATTAGATTAAAGTAGATTCGCAACATCATATTTTCCTCTAATTTAACTTGGTCTCTTGCATCCATCTAATTTAATATAAATGTTCTTTCTTCCATAATTTTAATGATGGTGTATATTAATATGTATAACCGTGTGAAAATATAATATAAATATAAAAAAAGAAATACGCACGATTAGTAGTAGCGCTGGTTAGACACATGCGCTGCTAATAGTTAGCAGTAGAACGTTTAAAGCAACATGCTACTGATAGTTTAGTTACCAGTAGCGCCGGTTGACCCACGCTACTTTAACAGTTAGTTGTTGCGTCGTAGCAGTAGTAGCGTGGGTAGCCATGCTACTGCTGGGCATTATTCCCTTGCTACTACTAGAGTTTTCCCTAGTAGTTTTGAAATATCTGAGGAACAACCAAACTAGATGCCCCTAATGAAAATATATATCATGTTGGACTTACACACATAACAATCCTACACTCTAGGTGGATAGCATTCCGAGAGGCATACCAAATACAAAAGTAATAGTTCCCTAACATCGACGACTCTTATTTCTTGATCAGCTCGGCTTCCGCTCCACTCGCTCCGACGCCTTGTTGTTTGTCTATCAACAGGGCCATAAGACTGCCTGTCTGCTCCTCTACGTCGATGACATCATATTGATGGCATGCACTACTGATCTTCTTTGGCGGCTCAATGATCGACTTCGTGTTGAATTTGCGATCAAGGACTTAGGTCCGCTACACGACTTCCTCGGCATCCAGGTGGTATGACGAGCGGAAGGGTTATTTCTTCACCAACGGAAGTACGGTCATGAGTTGCTTGACCATGCCGGGATGCTTAGTTACAAACCCGCGGCCACCCCCATCGACACGAAGGCCAAGCTCTCTGGCACCAATGGTTCATCGGCCCCGGATGCCCCCTTCTACCGCTCGATTGTTGGTGCTCTGCAGTACCTAACGCTCACTCGCCCGGACTTGGAGTACACGGTGCAGCAGGTGTGCCTTCATATGCATTCACCTCATGATGCTCACTGGATTGTGGTGAAACGGATTCTCCATTACATTCGCGGTACTATGGATCTTGGCCTCTCGCTCCATGCTTCAGCGGCTATGGACATCGTGGCATACTCTGATGTAGACTGGACTGGCTCCCCCGACACACGGCGTTCCACCTCCGGTTACTATGTCTACCTTGTACCATCACTTATCTCCTGGTCCTCCAAGAGACAGCCCACGGTTTCTCGGTCTAGTGCTGAGGCTGAGTATAGCGCAGTGGCTCACGTCGTTGCTCAATGCTCCTGGGTTCGGTAGCTTCTCTTCGAGCTCTCTTGTCCTATTAACAAGGCCACCGTGGTGTATTGCGATAATGTCTCCGCCGTCTACCTCTACCCCAATCCTGTTCATCATCGCAGTGCCAAACACATTTAGCTGGATATCCACTTTGTTCGCGAGCAGTTGGCTCTTGGTCACGGTTGAGTTCTTTGCGTGGATATCATGATGTAGGGGTTACCGACGCCGGTTTTCGAGGAGTTTCGGTCCAGTCTCTGCGTCAACGCCGGCACTTCGACTGCCTAGGGGGGGGGGGGGTGTTAAGCACCCTATGTACACGTACATATACATGTACTCTAATCTCCGTCCATCTTGTTAGGGTTTATTCTTGGACGTGATGATCTCTCTGTATATTTATATAATGACACTGGATGGAGAACGGACGTTTGGTGGCCGAGCTCACTGGAGCTCGAAATTTTTGAGAAAAACAAAATTCAAACCTTTTGGTTTCCAAAAATTCTGAAAAAAATATACAAGTAAAGAAGGATGTTATGTGTATGTGTGTAAATTTTTAGGATGAAATACCTTGAAATACGACATGTACAAGACAAATTCATGACCTGAAACAATGAATAGTATCATGTGTTAAAAAGCCCCATATTTGTCTTTTTTGTACATGCCTCATTTTAAAGTATTTTTTCCTGAAAATTGACACGCATGTGTGTTATGCCCTCACCTATCTCTGTATTATTTTCAGAATTTTTTGAAATATAAAAATATGAATTTTCATAAATTTTGAATTTTGCATTTGACGGCGTCCATGGAGCTCGGCCTTCAAAAGCAATTTCCGCACTGGATGCCCGTGAATAAACGTGTGTTGCACCCTATTGTTTCTCCACAGATAGGATACAAACCACTGTGGATATTAGTACATTTATTTTAATCAGGCCATCACACGCGGTAATTATCAAATCCATTGTAGCATAACGTAAGTGTAGATTGAAACAGTACGTCACAGGCAAACATGGTCTCATAATATATTTGGGATAACTCTGCTGCATAGGTATTTACATACACTTGGTTCACGAAAGTAAAGGCAAACTCGCACTCTAGCTAACAAAGTAGTACTAACATCACACTTGTTGAAGTATCATCCGATATTAACTACTCAAAATCTTTAGGACAAAACACGAAGCGAAGCTTATTTCTCCATGGTGACAGAGACGTTGCCACTAGCAACAGCGTTTTTGGTGACGATGGTGGGCAGCTCGACGTTCTTGCCCTTCTTGGGGGTCGACTTGTAGAACGAAAAGTAGAGGATCAGCTGGAGGACGCCGAACAATGCACCGAGGCCATTGGGGATCTATATAGAATTAAAAGAGGGCATGCCAGTTAGATCGATGCAGAGGAGTTCTCGATTATAAGTCTAGCTGGGTTTGCAACTGTGTTTCAATGTGTATGTGTATGTACATACCGTGATGTAGAGGTCGAACTTGATGAGGGCATATGTCAACCAGCAGCTGCCGTTGAGGAAGTTGACTAGGGACAGGAAGAACGGCATGTACTCCACACTCATCTTGTTTTTTTTAGTTATTATTAGTACACTAGTAGGTTAGAAAAGGCGTACGTAATTAATAAGCAGCCTGACCTAGTAATTAAATATATGATCTAGAGAACGAGTGAACCAATTCACCCTGTAAAGGAACTAGGCCGTAGGCTTTTTTGATTAAACATATAATGCAGCATCTTGTGAAAGAACTTGCTGTGTGAGAGGTGAACACCTCAATTTGGCCCAAATATTAGCACGTTCGTTGGAACACGTTTGGCAGGATGGTTAAGACATGAATGTCTGGATGCATCTTTTAGATGGAGATAGATTTTGTCCCAAAATTGGCTCATGTAACCATGCTCTTAAGGAAGAACCAACAACAAACAAACTACTGAACAAAGTAAGGACTCTTTAGGTCAAACAAAAGCATCTAGAGCTTGAAAATAAAATAGTAGGCACGGTTTTTTGTAGACAATGCATCATTACCACACGATACTGCCACATCGGCAGATTAATTAGCTACCTGAACTAATAACAAGTTAAAGCGCGTCATCAAAAAGTGGGTCGACAATATATCCATAAGATGGGGTGGTGTACATACCATGATCGTGAGCGGCGAGGCATACATGACAGAGCCGAAGATGACACAGAGGATGCCAACAATCATGGAGCGCTTCTCATGGGTGTGGGCGCCGAGGAGCACGCCGGCCACCACAGCCGCCACGAAGGCCACCTCGATGGCGAGCACGCTGAGCATCTTCCACTGCACGCACAGGCACATGTCATGGGTTAGGGGCAGATCATATATACATAAACTAACGCTGAGAAGAGACAGTATGCGGGATCAGGGGGATTAGGCAAAGTTTTAAATAGCCGGCTATAGCCCAGCTATAGCCGGGCTATAGCTGTTTGAGAAGGTGCCGCTATGTGGCTTAGCCCGCTAAATTCACGAAATAGCCCGCTATAGCGGGCTATAGCCTCGCTATAGCTGATTTGGAGGGTCGCCGCTATTTGTCATAGCCCGCTATTTAAAACATTGGGATTAGGAGAGATGTACGTAACGTACCCTTGTGTTTTTGGTGGCGTAGATGAAGAAGAGTATGAGGTAGATACTCTCGATGACGAGGCCGATGCCGTTGATGGTGAGGACGAGGATGCTGTTGGGGTGGACGATGGGGAGGCCGTAGAAGCACCAGAGCATGCAGTTGAGCAGCGTTGCCAGGTAGGGGTCCGGCTTGAACTCCTCCACGTCCTTTGCCTTCACAATCCGCCAGAAAGTTGGCCTGCGTAAGTACAAGCAGAAAACGAGCGTCAGATTCATGCCCTAGATACTACCCACAACCACCTTCGATCCATGTATATGCCGAGAGGAGGAGGAGGAGGAGAGGGCTTACGCAGGGGACAGGAAGAGGCCGAAGGAGATGACATTGCCGATGATGCCGACGATGTTGCGGGCCGCCTCGACGGAAACCATGTTGCTGAGCTAGATCAATACAACTCGCTCGTGGGAACAAACGACTTGAGGAAGGTTGGTTGTGATTTGTTTGGCGGGCGTGGCCGAGATTATATTGTAGGGGCTTCGCCATCGCCTTCCCCGAGTTAAATCCGAGTAGGATATGATTTGGGTGCAGACCTTATCGAACTCCCTCTCCGGCCATGCTCCCATCCAACGGCCGGCCGTGTCAATTTCTTCCTCACCCAGCCAAAGGATCACCCAGCTAGCTCCTCTTCCACGTAACAACTCCTACTCGGATAACCCCCCGTGCAGTCGTATGTAAACAAACAACCCTAAAGCGAAATACATCAGAAAAATAAAGCCAAAATTTCCCTCGAAATAAAATAAAATAGAGCCAAACACATAACAAAGAGGAAATACTATTGAGCGAACCACTACCGGAATAAAGCTCGACCCCGACGGCCTAATCTATGCCGACGGTGGCCGTAGGCATCGTCGGAGCTATCCCGACGGCCCGGGTCGAACCGTAGGCATAGAAAAGCCGTCGGCGTCCCCCTATCTATCCCGACGGTGGCCGTAGGGACCGGAAGGCCGTCGGCGTATCCACCACTATCCCGACGGCCCCTGTCGGCGTAAACGGGCCGTCGGCATAGAAATGACCTAGACAGGCCGGGAACGAACGGCGAGCTGACGACGTTAGAACTACGCCGATGGCTTTGCCAACGGCCGTCGGCATAGATACGCCGACGGTTTAACCGTCGGGGTAGACTTCGTCCACGTCATCAATCCGCGACGCTGGCCACGTCATCGACCTGAGTCGCGGCGGGGGGGGGGGGGGGGTGGCGTCGCTAGTTCATATCTACCCCGACGGCCTAACCGTCGGCAAAGCATTTTTTCTGTTTTCTGATATTGTTTACCTGTTTTTAAGTTTTTATTATTTTCCTAAATTAAATTTTGATTAACTTCATGTTCTTTTGCATATAAGTCCCTATACTTTACTGAATTCACAAAAAAATGATAATTACGTCCATTTTGACAAGTTTTATATGTTTTTTATAAGAATCTTGAAAGTGGTAGATCCGCTGGTCAACTGTAACAGGGTTTGACGGGACGGGGGACTTTGGGGGTAGCTATGCCGCGAGGTCTTGCGCTGGGCCCTCTTACGTACACGTCCCGAAATGTGGTAGCATGACCCCCCTCACGGACGTCGCTGCCGCCATCACTCGGAGGGTGGAAACGACCACGTCGGGTAGACACGGAGGGAATCTTGCGGTGGGTTGGGCCCGGACCTTGATCCGAAGTGTACCTATGGGCTCCCCGATGACAGCCAGGTGAAAATGTCCCTCGGTCAAACCCCGTCCGATGAAAGTCAAAGGGGTAGATCCGTCCGGTCAACAGTGTCAGGGTTAGACGGGACGGGGGACCTGGAGGGAGGCTATGTCGTGAGGTCTTGCGCGAGGCCCTCTTACACGTGTGGAATAGTGGTGACAGGTCTAAGCACCCGGCACGCGGCTCCGTAGCGTGCCCCCCCCCTCACGGACGTCGCTGCCGCCGTCACAGGAAGGGTGGAAAGGGCCACGTCGGGTAGACACGGAGGGAATCTTGCGGTGGGTTGAGCCCGGACCTTGATCCGAATTGTACCTATGGGCTCGCCTATGACAGCCAGGTGGAAATGTCCCTCGGTCAAACCCCGTCCGGTGAAAGTCAAAGGGGTAGATCAGTCCGGTCAACAGTGTCAGGGTTAGACGGGACGGGGGACCTGGAGGGAGGCTATGTCGTGAAGTCTTGCGCGAGGCCCTCTTACACGTGTTTAATAGTGGTGACAGGTCTAAGCACCCGGCACGCGGCTCCGTAGCGTGGCCCCCCTCACGGACGTCGCTGCCGCCGTAACACGGAGGGTGGAAAGGGCCACGTCGGGTAGACACGGAGGGAATCTTGCGGTGGGTTGGGCCCGGACCTTGATCCGAATTGTACCTATGGGCTCGCCTATGACAGCCAGGTGGAAATGTCCCTCGGTCAAACCCCGTCCGGTGAAAGTCAAAGGGGTAGATCCGTCCGGTCAACTATGTCAGGGTTAGACGGGACGGGGGACCTGGAGGGGGGCTATGCCGTGAGGTCCTGCGCGAGGCCCTCTTACACGTGTGGAAGAGTGGTGAAAGGTCTAAGCACCCAGCACGCGGCTCCGTAGCGTGGCCCCCCTCACGGATGTCGCTGCCGCCGTCACACGGAGGGTGGAAAGGGCCACGACGGGTAGACACGGAGGGAATCTTGCGGTGGGTTGGGCTCGGACCTTGATCCGAAGTGTACCTATGGGCTCGCCTATCACAGCTAGGTGGAAATGTCCCTCGGTCAAACCCCGTCCGGTGAAAGTCAAAGGGGTAGATCCGTCCGGTAAACTATGTTAGGGTTAGACGGGACGGGGGACTTTTGGGGGGTAGCTATGCCACGAGGTCTTGTGCGAGGCCCTCTTACACGTGTGGAAGAGTGGTGACAGGTCTAAGCACCCGACACGCGGCTCCGTAGCGTGGCCCCCCTCACGGACGTCGCTGCCGCCATCACACGGAGGGTGGAAAGGGCCACGTCGGGTAGACACGGAGGGAATCTTGCGGTGGGTTGGGCCCGGACCTTGATCCGAAGTGTACCTATGGGCTCACCTATGACAGCGAGGTGGAAATGTCCCTCGGTCAAACCCCGTCCGGTGAAAGTCAAAGGGGTAGATCCGTCCGGTCAACAGTGTCAGGGTTAGACGGGACGGGGGACCTGGAGGGGGGCTATGCCGTGAGGTCGTGCGCGAGGCCCTCTTACACGTGTGGAAGAGTGGCTCACGGACATAGGCTCCAGGGTGTGGCCTCCCTCACGGACGGCGATGTCGCCGACACTTGGAGGGGTGAAACCGCCACGTAGGTAGCCTTCGGAGGGTAGGAAGGACAGTGGGTGTTTTAAAAAAAGATAGAAGTTTTAAAAAAAAATGAAGTTGAGGTTGAAGAAAAAAATTGAAAAATATATATGCGTACGGTTTTGCCGTCGGCGTAGGTGGCCACGTGGCATCGGCACCTATCCCGACGGCTAAACCGTCGGGATACCCCCCCTTATCCATCCGCGGGGCAACCCCCTCCACTCATTCCCCATCGACGCCCCCCGGCCCGCCCCCCCCCCCCCACACACCCGCCCCGCCGCCGCCGCCGCCCCACTCGACCCCGACCCGCGCCGCCGCCGCCCATCTCCACCCCGACTCCGAACCCGTCTGCCACCGCCGCCCAGCACCACCCCGACCCGCGCCGCCGCCGCGACCCTCTCCGCCCCCTCCTCGCGCCGCCGCCACCACAGCCTCGCCACCTCCACGTCGCGGCGTCGCCGCCACCACCCTCTCCGCCCCCTCACCCCACCACCACCCCCGTCCGGCCTGCCACCTCTCGCCGGCCTGCGCGTCCACGCCGCCCCGACCCCGCGCCCTCCCTCTCCTGCTCGGGCCTCGGCCCTCGCCGTGCCGGCCGGGGCTCGGAGCCCCCCTCCGCCGAGGCCCTGCAGCGGCGGCCCCGGCCCCCGTCCACCCTTCCTCGGCCCCGCCCCCGGCCTCCCTGCTCGCCCGCTGCACTGGCGCCCAAAACGCCCCTGGTGAGCTTTTTTTTCATTTTTTTGCATTATGTGCATGTTTGTTATGTGCATGGATGCATGGGTGAATTTTGTTAGATGGATTGATGAATATTGTTAGATGGATTTGTGATAGATGGATGGATTGATGAATTTGTTAGATGGATTTGTGATAGATGGATGGATGAAATTTTGTTAGATGGATTTGTGATAGATGGATGGATTGATGAATATTGGTAAGTTTTGTGTTTGGTCAAGTTAGTGTTAGGTCATGTTGTTTCATAAGACACGTTACTTGTCATGTTTAGTGTTAGGTCATGTTGTTTCATAAGACACTTAATGAAGCTTTTTTTTTGTAATTTGAGATGTTGTTTCATGTTGGTTCATAATGTAGTGTCAATGCTTTATGGGATGTGATGAGTTAAAAAAATTTCAATCGGTCGAATTTACAGGATTTGGTCCGCGATCCCGCCGCTGTTCGACTACTTCCTCTACAGCCGAGGGTGAGCTACGAATCCACCTTCACCTCCTACGCTCTTTGAATCATGTCACTAGATTTTCTTTTCACGTCAAGTCACTGAGTACAACAGCCGCATGACGCAGCTTGTGGTTGCGTCTATGGCAACCGGGAAGATTCCTACACTGCCACCACCACCACCACCTCCTGGACCACAACCAGTGCCGCCTACGTTTGAACAATTCCTGGCAGAACACTATGGCACTCCGGTTAGTACATCGCCAAACTATTCAACCACAACTTACCATTTATTCAATACAATCATATATTGCCTTCCCATCTCTTTTCAAACATGTAGGGAACCGGTGGATCATCCGCCGGTGGTGGTGCTACTTATGGTTCCACTCCTGAGTCACAAAGCCCAGTCACTCCGGTCTGGCGAGGCGGTGGCGGTGGCAGTAGCGCTAGCGGTGGCGGTGGCGGTGGTGGTAGCGCTAGCGGTGATGACCTCGGCTTTGGCTACCTCGGCTTTGGCGGTGGAAGTGATGGCGCTTAAGCCTTTGGCGGTATTTTATGTTTTGTTCAACTTGTGATGATGTTGGCTTTGTTGAACTTGTGATGATATTGTTGGCTATGTCGAATTTGTCATGATGTTGAATTTGTGATATTATCCTCTCTATTCTGTTATGGTCTGTTGTGATGATGATGATATATATATATATATGCTATGAATTTGTGTTTTTCAATTGAAATGCAACCAACAAAATGGGAAAAAAATTCTGTCCATAACTATCCCGACGGCATAACCGTCGGCGTAGTATGGCACGAGGCACCAGTGCACGCCACACGGCAGCCGCTGGCAGCTCCTGGTGGTCCTCTATGCCGACGGTTAAACCGTCGGCACAGGCTGTAGGTATCCCGACGGCAACACCGTCGGCATAGAGGACGACCAGGAGCTGCCAGCGGCGGCCACGTGGCGTGCCCTAAATGGGTGGCCTCGCCGTCAGCCACCGTCAGACACAATTCGTTGCCGACGGACTATTTATGCCGAGGGCCGTACGGAAGCCGTCGACATGCCTACCTATCCCGACGGTGTTTCTATGCCGACGGCCGCCCGGCGGTACGCCGACGTTCGAGTTGCCGACGGACATACGCCGACGGCCACCGTCGGGATAGTCTATCCCGAGGGTTTTCCGGTCTAGGCCGACGGCCTGAGGCCGTCGGCAACGTGCGTTAGTCTGGTAGTGAACGTTCGCTCAGCTGGACTGGACACGTGCGGAACACAACACACATGAAAGACGTGGCAGCTGTACGTCGCTCCGTCATCCACCCCCATGAAAGGATCCTTGATGTTCGATTTTGATCAAGCAATCCTTCACTTCTTCTCTTTCTTTATACGAAAAACCGTGTAAGACAAGTACAAATACTACAAGGCGAAGGCTAAATTCACCTCGACTAATATGTTGATGTGGTTTACACACGACAAAGAGGACTCGGCATACTCTTGGCAGGCATATAACTATATATATAAGTCGAGTGTTATTTGTTAGCTACTCGGCAAAAGGTTTGCCGAGTAAAATTAAGCAGCACACTGCAAAATAAGGGCACACGACGGCTGGCCTAAAAAAAATGGAGGTATATAAGTCGAGTATCGCCGCTCAGCTTTCACCCAACCAGGGTTCAACCGGAGTGCGCCACGTGCCCCAGGAAATAAGCCGAGTGTCCACTGGACAACTCATGGCATAGTTGTAAGTCGAGTGCCGTGTAGATCTGCACGATATAGGATATGCCCAGTGTCATGTAGGACGTGCACAACATGTGATAAGGTTAGTGTCGTGGGGACATGCGTGGCATAGGTTAAGACCGAGAGTCGACCCTCGGCTTTTATCTACACCGTGCGTCGCCATCTGCTCTTCAACTTTCCAGTTGCTGACATGTGTCCATGTAAGTAGAGTGTCCACTTGGCTTAATATTGCATAATGTTGGGATTATCGCTTATCAAAAACTTATTGGTCGACCCAAGATAAGGGGTTAATCAACCGGTTTATCGATATATCAACCGATTTATCGGCGTATCGGCCGATTTATCCTATCAATGATACACCGAGAAGCAATAAATCGACCGTTTTATCGGAATATCGGTCCATATCTTGAACAGGGATATTGCAATAGCACAACCACCTGCTCTTGTCGCCCAGATCGTGGCATGTGGCACATAAGCTGAGTGCAACTGTCGTCGTACACAGATAAGCTGAATGAGGACCGGCCATGCAATTCAGCACATATACATTGACAACACAAGTATATATGGACTCATATATTTCAAGAAGAAACACATACGCAAATTACAATAACTAGCACATATCTATACAAGGACATAACAATTTCATGACCATATCTTATGTTCATACTAGCAGATATCCAAACAGAGTCATTGAAGCGCATATAGATCGTCAAGAAGTCATGACCAACAAGCACACTCTACTGCAGAAAATGCTAGAAGTGGCCGGCACAAAAGCCCCACCAGTGATAGGAGCGCTTGTGGAGGGCGTCTACCACTAATCTCCCGCCACTACTAGCATGATACGAGTGGCGGGCAGGTAATACGTCAGTAGTGGCACGCATTATGCACAACAGGCTACTGGTAAGACAGGTAGAAGTGGCGGTTAGCACGTTATCCTATGAGCCCCATGCACTTTTAGACGCCTGCCACTTGTAGCCTGCCAGGCCCAAAGAAAAAGTTGTTGTGGCAGCGTTTTTTTTGCTGCCACAGAACTGGCAAAATATATTATATTAATAGTTGCATATACATTTCAGAACATGTATGCATCACATTACGAGTGACATAGCAACACCACAAGTATATATACACTCAAGTCCACATCATGTTGCATGTTTCATCCGATCACATGATAAAAATCACACCACAATGAAGACAAACTAGACAAAGGTATAAAGTTCTTTAGTCCACAATCCACTTCATATTTCGTGGTTTCCTTCTCTTTGAGCACGAACTTGGAGTAATCAGCATATGACTCTTCCCTAGTCTTAAACCCATTATAGCAGTTGTTTTGTAACCGTCTACTTGTTCATGGTGTGTCTTCCATGCACCGTAGACTCTTGGTTTCCTCCTTGAGTACACCACATATACCGCTTCATCTATCAGGATAGAAAAACAAGCTACAAACAAGTCAATTATGATAGCAATCACAGATAGTCCATATCAACAAGTCATATAGCAATCTACGTAGCAACGTAGAAACTTCACACACATCATACAACTCACAAAGAGGGAGTTCAAATGTAGTTCATAAACAAAAATATCATCTCCATGGACATGAGCTCTCGACCTTTTCCGTGTCCGGCTCGCGCTCGTCAATATCGTGGGCAAGGGGTCACCATGATCTGCGCTGAGGAGGCCGCTACGATATGGATATAGCTCGCCTTCATCTTGGATAGGGTGTCCGTCGGAGTATCTGAGGCTTCTCGAGTGCTCTTTGTGGATGCAACCACCCTCTCGGATGTTCCAGCCACCCTATGAGTGGATCCGCCCGTTCCCTTGGTGTAGGCGGCCACGATCACGTTGTAGTCGGCCACGCTCGCGGTGGAGGCTACCACCGTAGGCACCCTAATAACAAATCTTCACATACCATCTAACACACACTCCAAAACCTATCATTTAGAAGAAAAATCACATTTTCAAAGCTAGCAGTATTTATGAGCACAAAAATATATTGCTCATCCATATTACAAGATTGTTTTGTGCATATTTCGCAAAGTGCAACATCATAAGCATTACCATTAAGATCTTGTAGCTTGACGGTTCCTGGGATTTTTGTCTATGTTGGCTCACTAACCACTCTATTGTCACATTATTGTTATTGCATCAAGAGTGGATTGTCCCTCTAACATGGTTGCACTATTAGGAAAAAGCTTATAGGTAGAATATTACCAGTAGCGATGGAAAAAGAGTTGGCGCTACTGTTACAGAGTAGTGGCGCTGGGCTAAAAACAAGCTACTGGTAAGATCCGGCAGTAACGCGTGCCGCATAACAAGCGCTACTAATAGTTGACGCACACCGTACGCACACGGGCTAGCCACAGTAGTAGCGTTGGCCCATGACCGGCCACTACTAGGGAAAAGCTTATACGTGGAGGATTAGCAGTAGCGCGCTTTACGCCAGGGTGCTACTGCTACGTGGCAGTAGCGCCGATCCATTATGCGCGCTACTGCTACACGCTTAGCACTACCATGTGCCCACAAAAACGTGCTACGGCTATGAGAATCACACACTAGGTGCCAGGCTTCTCAGAGTAGCAGCACGGTGTGCTACTGCTATGAGCTTAGCAGTAGCGCGTTCTGGTGACCCGCGCTACTGCTAACACTACCTTATCTTCTCTCTCCGGCCCGCTTGCGCGGGCTTACTCTCCTCTCTCCAAGTCTCCCTCTCTATGCGTACCATTGTTGCCGCCGCCGCCTGCTGCCCGCCGTTGCCCCGCCCGTGGTATGACTCCCTCCCACGCCCTCTCCCTCCCCCTCCCTTATCCCTCCCACCCAGATCTCCCGCCCACCCTCTCCCTCCCCCTCCCTTCTCCCTCCCACCCAGATCCCCCTCCCACCCTCTCCCTCCCCCTCCCTTCTCCCTCCCACCCTCTCCATCCATCCCTCTCCCACTCTCCTTGGTGACCCGAGAGGAGGAGCACAAGGGGAGGGCCGGCTGTGCCTTTTGGCCATATTGAGATAGAAATTTTATTATAAATTGATATAGAAATTTTAAAATAAGAAGTTTTCAGAGGTTTTATTATAAATTGAGATTGAATTTCAGATGTTTCATTATAAATTGAGATAGAAATTTCAGAAGTTTTAAGATAAGATGTTTCATTATAAATACCTCATGCATTATAGTTTTTTAGTACAAAATAGGTCTAGAAATTTTTAGTAAAAAAAATTAGGTACTTTCGGTCTGTCGGAGCTCCTTGTGTGACTTTCATATCTGTTCTTGATGGAGGAATCCCGACTGTTGTTGCGGGGGTCGTTTCCCTCGTCTTCTTCTCGTGATATATACCTTGGTATATTGCGCGAGAGAAGAAGGGGAGGCGACCAACACCGACTGTCGAAATATTAGTGTGAGTTAGTGTCCACCAACATACACCACCATATAAGTGTGAGAGAGCGCACACCATACAAACCATGAGGTATGAGAGTTTTCTAAGGAAAACCTCGATAAACCGAAAGTCAAGCCATGTTGAATTAGGAATATTTGGACATGTGTCTATGTTATTGCAGGGAACACCTCCTAGTGCCTATGTTTTGCCGGAATGTTGATATATTTCTGTTCCGGGAAATTTCAGGCGCTCAATATGTCCTATTTTAGCAATGGTCATGTCGATTTTTTTACGGTCATGTGTAACTTTTTTTAATCTTTGAATCATGAACACAAGAAATGTCAGACGATGGTAGGATCCCATAGTGTGATCTCTGCGGCGACGATCGGGGTATGTGTGATAGGCCTCACCTGCAAGACAATAGGTTCTTCACCATCAAGCTCGACGAGACCTTCAATGTTTCTACGCTACGCAACAATGACAAGTGTTTTTTCTTAATTAATCATGACTTATGTTTCTTTGCTTCAACGTGTAATTTATGTTTTATACAATTCGACTAGTTCATCCCCTGCCATGCAAGACGGTATGTCTTGGAGAGGCTCTGTTTCGAAGACCATGAGAATATGGAGACGAGGAGAGCTAAGCTGAGGACTAAACATGGTCACACATTTCTTGTTAAAGTAATGAATGCAGTTAATAACTCAGAATTTGGTTGCTCAAATTGGGAAGCTCTAGCCAAGGCATATGGATTTCATGAGGATATGGAAATAACATTCGATATTCGTCCTGAAGATCATATTGAAGGTAATATCGACATTTGGATGGATGTCGATATGCTTCCAGTTTTACCTCCATGTGAGTTTGTCAACCATACTTGTTAAGTATTTTATATTGTTTATTTAAAAATAGTTGGTGTTCATTCCTACTTAACTCACTACTAGGAAAAGGCTTATTAGTGGCGCACCTGTTTTGGCCATTAATGGCGCACTACAGGTGCGCCACTATCATCACGCCACTAGTAACATATACTAATGGCGCACCCCTGGTGCGCCATTAGTATACCAGACTATAGTGGCGCACCAGGCAGTGCGCCATTAGTAAGTCACACGGTGCGCCATTAGTATGCCTCCCAGGGGGCCATATTTACCTTGTGCTCTGGGTTACTAATGGCGCACTAACAGATAATGCGCCATTAGTATTTTTATAGCAGTGCGCCACTAATGTGCTGTATGGTGCGCCATTAGTATGAATATTAGGAATTTTTTTTTTCTTTTCTGATATTTGCGCAGGTTCATATATATTAGTGCACAGAATATAGACAGCACAGAATATATTATTGCACAGAATATAAACAGCAGATTCATCGAATACAATAGAAGATTAGTCTCCGAATACAATTCATCATATTAGCTAGTCTCCAAATTCAAAAGACCGAACAAAGTTAGAACATTTACAAGTCTCGAGCTAGACCGCGAGTAGCGAGTTTGTCCACATTACAAGTCGATATCGATCATCTAAACTACCATCACATAGAAGAGAGCTGCGGTCATCACGATGAGCATCATCGCGATGAAACTGGTCTTCATCCGGTTCCTCCTCCGCTCCCTCCTCTCTCCCGCTAGATAGTGCGCGTATCTAACTTCCGCCTCCGCCCTAGTGGTGTACCCTTTGTAACTGTTACCGCTGAAACGGTAAACCTGTTTCCGACACTCCTCCCAGTCGTCATAGACTCCGGGAACCTTACCCTTGTACACGACATACGACGGCATCTCTATGCACTAGACAAACAAAACGTTAGTAGCAATTCACAGACAATACATAAGCAATATATAAGTATGCAACAAAAGGATCGGAAGAGAAAAGCAACACATTAATAGCACGATTCGTGGTCCTACTAATAAATAGCATCGATTACATATAAGTTGAACGATTGTCCAAACTAGAGAGCTAATCGATATTTCAGAACAACATACCATCACTACTTTCGACTCGACTCAGGGACCGGAGCGTGGATGAAGCCGCCGTCTATCGTGATGGTCATGAAATCGCGGTCGTTGTCAGCCTGCATTTGTAGCGTTGTTTCTATGTCACTGTTGGACGGTTGATATCTAAGGTAGAACTGCCCCGAGGTACGAAGGACATCTTGATGGATGATTTCCGCAAACTCCGACTGGATGCGAAAGAATTCTTGTCTGATGTCCGTGTCCTGGATTGCCGACAAGCTTGCGGCCCAATCTGTGAGATTATTTGGTAGCAGAAGGTGATCATGGTCCCGCACGATCGCCCGCATGTGATGGAGGGAGTAGTAGGCATCCTTCTGACCGCCAGGCGGCTGCTTGACGCAGGGGAACGTCGTAGTGTGGGCGAACACGTGCTTGCCGTACCTACGAATTGGCCTGTTGAAGGTGCCTCCAGATCTGGCGTAGCCGGGGAGAACATCATCAAGAACTTTCTTGATATTTGTGTAGTCTTTCTTCGACTGACGGTCCGAGTCAAAATACGTGGCCATGGAATATTTCGGGCTTAAGAGGATGAGTGTGCAATGTGTGTCACTGCACAAAACACGGAATGTTAGAAAAAAAAAGAACGATCGAAATCTAAGAAATCATATGTTACGGGGCGATGAGGGGATGACTTACTCGGGAAAGTAAGTCACGAGGAAGTTATCCTTATCTGGGTTCGCCAGAATGACGCCTTCGAGGTATGAACTCGCGACTTGCCGGTCCCCAGCGCTGCCCAAGATCTTGGCACGCATGTAGAAGGGGTCGACTATCACGATGTCCGGGGTCTTGTCTCTAATGATCCGCATCTCCATACTCAGCGAAAATAGCCGAACGAAGGTGTAGTGCAGCGGATGAAGGTTAAACATAGCGAAGATGTCATCAAACCGCAGGACGATCATACCCCCGATGGCGCTATCCACAAAGCCCTTGCCCTCTGGCACCTTGGCCACGAAAACCGGGTATGCCACATCATTCTCTCGGAGACGCCGCTTCTCCAAAGAAAGAACACTGTCATGCAGACTCCGCATAGCACCGTTTGCAGCATTGAGCAGATTAGTCGGTAGCATCGGCCTACCTGCCACATGCACCCTCCTCGAGATATCCTTAGGTGAAGGTGGCCCGTCCTGAGCACGGATCGTACTCGGTGCCGGCTGGCTCGCACCCTTAATCTTTCTTTTCCGTCCCTTCTTCTTATGCTGTAATGGGATCGAGTTCTGCTGAGAGACCGCCTTTTTGAGTGTGTTGGGGCTGATAATATTTCGCACCTCGGCTATCTGAGGCTCGGTGAAGGCGGCAGCTGGAGGCGCCTCCTGAGAACTGAACGCCAGACGACGCCTGTTGCAATTGGGTTTCTCCGCGGTACCAGCTAGATCGCGATCGTCTTTTGCAGGGTTGGGTTCTTGAGAAGGAGGCCCCAAGAATTCATCATCGTACCCATGTTCGTTGAAGTACTTATCGACTTTGGTAAATGTACCGTCGTCGTCGTCGTCGTCCGGATCCTGTGCCATATGCATGCCCGGATCCTGTGCCATATGCATGTCCGGCATGTCCGGTAGCGTTGCGGCGGTCTTGCCATGGCTTGGCGCCGGCACGACTGGCGGTGTTGTCTGTGGGGTGGTGTCCCCCGCCCCCAAACGAATCTGGCTCTTCGGCCAAAGCAGGGGCCAGCTTAAGCAGGCGCTGAGGGTCATCACATCGTCTTCGTCGGCCCCAGCGGATCGAAACGGAGGTAACAAGTCGTCGCAGCCCCGCAGCACCCGAAACAGTTGAACCCTATACACGGTGGGTGGCATCGGATTACTGTGGAACACGCGGCTGCCCGGTTGAACGATTCTGGCGTTGGCGACATCGATCAGCTCGCCGTCCACGAAGTGCAGAAGAGTGCATGGAACGTCGGCGACGCCCTGCGAAAACATGTAGGGCGTCAGGGATGCCCAGTCAAAGGCAAGGAGATGAAGTCATCGGCCGAGAGGCTTAATTAGTTACCGTGATGGCGTCGAGCTCAGCTAATGTCGAGGCACCGCCAACGGCGGGCGTGCAATTGACGGAGGGGCCGCTTGCTGCCGAGGTGCCGGCCGGCGTATTCTTCCCACACCCGGGTGCATTAAGCTGCAATGCCGGCGCCGGCGCGGGAGACACCAATGCTGCCTCCGCCGGAGACACCAATGGCGCCGCCGCGGGAGACACCAATGGCGCCGCCGCGGGAGACACCAATGCCGCCGCCGCGGGAGACACCAATGGCGCCGCCGGCGCGTTGCGTGAGTTGCTGCCCGTGAAGCTGGGAATCGGGGGCGGCCCCTGTTGGCCGCCCGCCACCCACGCCTGTAGCCCAGAAACCAAGGTAGGTATAATGGCGGTGATCGTCGCTCCCAGTTGGTCTCGCACTTGCTCTTCGACCATCTCCAGAATCCGCGCCACTTGTGCCTTGAGTTGTTGAACCTCGCGCTGCTGGCTTTCCGAGCTGGTCTTTCTCTCCTTTCGCCCAGCGGTATAGTATTCCGACCATTTCGTGGACAAGCCTTTGCCGGCCACACGACCAGCTGACGACGGCTTACTGAGCTTATCCTTGTTTTTCATTATGTTCAACGCCCTATTTAAAGGGGTGTCAAAAGGGGAGCTCTGAGACGACCCCGCGCTATTTAAAGGGGTGTCAAAAGGGGAGCTCTGAGGGGGGAGTATTATTCTCACAACATTTGTTGCTCTCAAATAAATATCTCTTCATGTTTTGTAGTAATATAATGCAGAAGGTGTTTTCAGAAGCTGAGGAAATGGCAAATAGGTACCGGGAGCAGCTTCCAGTTGTCTCTCGGAACACTAAATTAGATTATGACCTTCAAGGGGGAACTATTCCGTTTGATAATGAAGCGACACTTTATGCAAACTGGAAATGGTTCAAATTTCTGAGGCATGCCAAATCTGGTGACAAAAATGATAGAACATAGTTGCTGCTGATGTTTATTTCATGCACTGGATATTGTAAGGAGAATTTGGCCCCTGTCGAAACTGTAAAAGAAAAAAGTCATCGTCTAGTAGAACTCAGAGTAGCGACTAACTCAATAGTTTCAGCTTCCCAACAAATTTGATCCACATATGTGCAAATTGACAAAACATAAGTTCATGAGACCTCTGAAGAGTGCATCAGCAAAGGATGAAGAAAAGAGCATTGGAAGACAGAGAACAAAAATCTTCAGCAGCAACATTTGATCCAAACAAACATCTCAGTAGCCAAACATCTCAGTGCATCAACATTGGAAGTCGACCAAAAAAACTGTAATCCCAACGTCTTGGCATTAGCACAAACACATAATGTGCAGAGCTCCACTCATATATGAACAAGCAACGGGATATTAATCACCCCAGTAGTACAATTTCAATGTCCAAGATTCTGCATCATTCAACATATTTTGCATATTCTACATCAATCGTTATACTCGCAATACTAATCTAATGAACATGAGCCAACCCAGCACTCAAATCAGAAAACAGAGTAGTGCATATTTTACTTCCACATTTTCAAAAACACTTAAAGTGCATGATCTGTCCAACCTAGTATTCCAAGCAAATTAATGGAGAGACACAGGGAAGAGGGGTGGACAGAGGGGAGTTCGTGCTTACGGGGTTGAAGCCTGTGGTGGTGTTGATGGTGAGGGAAGATGTCGTCGGGCAGAAGACTACGAGATGGGAGGAGGAGGCCGAGCTTGGGGCGTCGGTTGCACGGGCAGAGCTTGTTGGGGTTGGAGAAGAAGGCAGTTGACCTTGCGCCGCTCTGCTGCAGTCTCTACCACCGCTGCTTCCCTCCCCGACGCGGCCGCGCCGCCACCACCACCGCAAGGGACGCCGATCTGCTGCAGAGGAGGGGCGCGCACGATGAGAGAGAGAGAGAGAGAGAGGGAGGGAGGGAGAGAGAGAGGAAGGGAGGGAGAGGGAGGCCACCGGAGCGGAGGGGGTCACCGGAGACGAGCAGGTAGGGGACGGCGCGGCAGGGCGGCGGTGGAGCGGGCGCGGGGGGCGAGGGGGATCTGGCGAGAGGGAGAGGGACAGCTAGCGCGAGATGGACAAAACGCACCTACACACAGAGGGGGGAAGGTTAGCAATGGCGCACCATCTAGGGGTGCGCCATAAAAACATGAATAGCAATGGCGCACCTTCCCCTGGTGCGCCATAAAAACAGTGATAGCAATGGCGCACTTTTAAGGGGTGCGCCATTACTATTAGTACTAATAGGTTAAAACAATTGCGTGTGTGGCTATGGACAGAACCACTTACATGGCCTAGTGGTTGGTCCCTTGATACATTAAGCAAGTCACCCGGCCGGCCTGGTTCGAATCTTGGCAACCCCATTTTTTGCACCTTTTTTAAAATTTTATTTTAACCTTATGATAAACATCCAAACACTTTAAAATAAACACATGGCAATTTTAATACTCCCTCCATTCCTAAATATAGGGCGTATAATTTTTTTACAATGCATCTTCTTTACTCAATCACAATATAGAATCATTTACAATGCTATGGCATGGTTGAAATCAAGTGAGATGAAATAACAGTCATCAAAGATTGACATGAAATAACAGTCATCAAATTAAGATTGAGTTTGCATGTAAAGTAATATAATATATGTTTAAAAGATCTTTAATAATATTTCTAATTAGACCACGTACTTAAACCATTGTGATAATTTAAGATTTGAGATAAAAGAAAAGGAAAATGCAAATGGAGTGATAAAACCATTGTGCAAAGATTTAGAATTAGATGACATGGTTGAAATCAAGTGATACATGTAATAATTTAGTTGCATGTAATAATTGAGCTTGCCACTGACACACACACACGTGGCCGACACGTCGTGATTCGATCTTAGCTATCTTTTCACAATCTTCTTGCCCTTCTTTCTCGCGGTTGAATAATTTAGCCCCGGAACCCCTTGAATTGATCTTCTCTTGAACGGACGTCCTTTAGGTAGGGTGGTCCTGCTTCTTCTTGTGGTGTATGGTACTTCATCGTCGTCGTCATCTTCCATCTTCGGGTCGCCGTACTTGTCGAAGTCTTGCTCATTGGCGATTCCATCCATTCCGATGATGTTCCTTTTGCCTCTCCTCACGACAACACGACTGGGCTTTGGCGGGTCGGTAATGAAGAAGCATTGGTCCACTTGGGAAGCCAGTACCCATGGCTCATTTTTCGCGGTGACGTTTGCGCCCGCGGTCTTGGATTTGGCTTCGGGTATAACCATGGTGGTGAAATACCGGTCTTCTTTTAGGACGCTCTTGGCCCATACGTCATCAGGTTGTGCTCGGCGCCCTGTGACAAGGCGAATATGAGTTTTTCTTCCGCGGAAGAATCCTCATGTAAAGGGTACGACAGAAGCTTCTCCTTGAACCAACGCGTGAAACATGAGTTGTGCTCTTTGATTATATCTCCGTCCGTCCTCTGTTGGCCTCGGTCATTGTACGTCTTCTCAATAAAGGTTTTGTGCTCTACCACCCAAGGATCGACCACGTCTATGTGTTGTAGCGCGACTAGGTTTGCTCTTTTAAAGTCGGCGAGTCGACCCTCGAAGTCGACATGCATTTCGTGGCGACCCTCGCGGTGACCCCATCCAGCGAGCCTGCCGAGGTGCCTGTTGACGGGCAGACCAACGGGGTTCTCGATGCCTAGATAATTCGTGCAGTAGGAGATGCACTCTTCGGTCAGAAAGCCCCTGGCTATGCTTCCCTCTGGACGTGACATGTTGCGAACGTATCCTTTGATGACACCATTCATCCTTTCGAACGGCATCATGCTGTGCAGGAACGTCGGCCCGAGTTGGATGATATCCTCCACGATATGGACCAGCAGATGCACCATAACGTCGAAGAATGCGGGCGGGAAGTACATCTCAAGCTCGCATAGTATCACCACGATCTCTTCCTGTAGCCTTCTAAGTTGCCTCACGCCAACCGACTTTCGAGAGATGACGTCGAAAAAGTTGCATAGGCCAAATAGCGTTTCACGGACGTGCGCGTCCATGATCCCACGGATTGCAACTGGAAGTATCTGCGTCATCAGCACGTGACAGTCGTGAGACTTCATCCCGCTGAACTTCTGCTTCGCTGAGTCTAGGTATCTGCTTATCTTCCCCGCGTAACCGTAAGGAAGTTTTACTCCTACGAGGCAGGTGAAAAACTGCTCGATCTCCTCCTGACTTAGAGTGAAGCACGCGGGAGGGAAGTCATTTCCGATCTTCTTGGCCTTTTTGCCTTTGCGACGACTTTCCGTGTCCATCGCCTCATCATCATCATCATCATCATTAGCGTGAAGATCCTCCCCGATGCCCATTGATTTCAAGTCTGCCCTTGCTTTCGGCCCATCTTTGGTCCTCTCTAGCATGTTGAGCAGGGTACCAAGCAGACTCTCGCACACGTTCTTCGTGATATGCATGACATCAAGGCTGTGAGGCACACGGAGGATCTTCCAGTACGGCAAGTCCCAGAAAACAGACCTCGTTTTCCATACCTTCAGCAGCGGCTCTGGCGCCTTTCGCTTCTTTCCCGATGGTGGCGCCTTTCCCGGCTCTGGCGCCTTTCCCGGCGGTGGGCACTCTTTCCAATTTTTCAACAGCTCGTCTATTTCCTCGCCGCTCCTCGTACGCGGGCGTCTTCGGGGTTCGGTTTCACCATCGAACAGATCCTTGCGTTTTCTCGATGAGTCATCGTCGCGAAGCCACCTTCGATGTCCCATGAACACGGTTTTCGAAGACCCGGGATCTCTATCTAGCTGGCGATACGTTGTGTCATCCATGCACCTGACGCATCCAGAAAATCCGTGGACCACCTGCCCCGCGACATATCCGTAACCGAGATAGTCGTGCACCGTCGTGAGCAGTGCGGCTCTCATAGGGAAATATTCTTTCTCTGCGGCGTCCCACGTATTGGCTGGCGTTTTCCACAGCGTGTCTAGCTCCTCTTTCAGCAGCCCCAGATACAGATTGATGTCGTTCCCTCGTTGTTTCGGCCCTTCAATTAGCATACTCATGTGAATGTACTTCCTCTTCATGCACAACCAGGGGGGAAGGTTGTACATCCACACAAACACAGGCCAGGTGCTATGTGTGCTTCTCTGGCTGCCAAACGGATTGACTCAATCGGTGCTCGTGCCCAGCACGATGTTCCTTGGATCGTCCCCAAATTCTGGGTGTTCGAAGTTCAACGCTTGCCACTGGCTCGCATCCTTAGGGTGACTCAGCATCTTGTCTTTTTTATTTATCTCCGGATCATTTCCGTCATCTTCTCGCTTCTTCTCCTCCCTATCCGCGTGCCAACGCAGGAGCTTTGCTGCCTTAGGGTCCGCGAAATACCGCTGCAGACGAGGAGTGATCAGAAAGTACCACACCACTTTTCGAGGAGCTTTCTTCCTCTTCTTGTATCGAGTGACGCCGCACACCGGACGTATGGTAGACTTCGCGTGCTCGTCCCGATCAATGATGCAATTGTTCATGCACACATGGTATTTCACGTGCGGTAAATCCAGAGGACACACGATTTTCTTCGCCTCCTCGAAACTGGTCGGGCACTTGTTCCCCTTGGAAAGACGTTCGTGCCAGAATGACATGTTCTCGTCGAAGCATGCGTCGGTCATTTTGTGTTTTACCTTCATCTCCAGAGCCATGAGCGTTACTTTCAGGCGGGTATCCTCGGGCCTGCATCCTTCATACAATGGAGTAACCGCGTCTATCTCCAGTTGATCCAGCTTGGCTTTCTCTCGGGCGGCAGCTCTTGCGTTATCCGTCTGCTTGAGAAGCAGCTCTTGAATATGAGGGTCCTGCACCCAGCCCATCGATGGTCCATCGTCGTCTGCTCCGGCATCTTCATCTTCATGATCATGCCCTTCGTCTTGATCTTCCTCATCATCATGTCCGGCATCTTCTACATGATGACTGTGTACTGCATCACCGTCGTGATCATGTCCTGGAGATTCTTCATCTTCTCGCCCGCCCTCGCCGCGGTGGTTGTCTTGCTGCCCTTCCTCATTTCTTGCCCGGCCCCCATGGACGACTTCATAGTCATCTTCATCACCTTGCCACCGATAGCCATCCATGAAACCACGCAAGAGCAGGTGGTCCCGCACCTGCCCGGAATCCGGGTCCGCAATAAGGCTCTTCAGCTTGCATCTTCGACACGGACATCTTATCTCCGTCTCGTTCTTTTGAAGCATCTCGGCCTTCGCGGAGCTCAAAAACCTATTCACGATGCCTTCGGTCATCGTGCGGACCATGGTCGCCTGCGGGGTAGAGCAAAACGATATTTTAGAACCAAGAAAAAATTTGGCATGACTTTGCCTAAAAATAGGACCAAAAAGAATGCATAGTGCCAAATTCTCGCCGAAACGGAAATGAATCAACATTCCGGCAAAATATTGGCAACTATCGCATTTCAAATACCGGTACCTGCAAACACAAACATATATGCAACACCACAAACATATGCAACACCACAAACATACGTAGATCTAGCTAGGCCATAAAAAGTGCATGTGCATGTTGTTGGAGGGAGAAAAAAGTAGATCTACAACATAAAGAAAGCTTTCCCCGTACTTACCTATCAAAAAAAGGTAATTTAACCACTTAATTTGGGTGAATCTATGGTGCAAATGAGGTGAGGAGGAGGAGGCAGCCGAGACAAGCTTGGAGGAGGAGGTGGAGAGAATGAAGTGGGGAAAGTGAGTGTGGTAGGTGGCTGTCCAAAATATCTAGCTGGTCTCATGTTACTAATGGCGCACCACCTAAAAATGCGCCATTAGTAACCCTGGTTACTAATGGCGCACCAGTTAGGGGTGCGCCATTACTAGTTTTGCAAAAAAAAAAAATTGTTAGTAGTGGCGCACGGAGAGTGTGGTGCGCCATTACTAGTTTGAACTAGTAATGGCGCACTTCACACAGGTGCGCCATTACAAGTTTTGAAAAAAAAAGTAAAAAAAAAATTGTTAGTAATGGCGCACGGAGCGTGTGGTGCGCCATTACCAGTTAAAACTAGTAATGGCGCACTGTGTGCTGGTGTGCCATTAATAGTTTTGGAAAAAAAAAATTCTAGTAATGGCGCACCGTGTGTCTGGTGCGCCATTAGTAATGAGGACACTAATGGCGCACCTGTATCTGGTGCGCCACTGCTATATAGCAGTGGCGCACCACATACATGGTGCGCCATTAATGTCCATATCAGCTATAGCCCTTTTCCTAGTAGTGACTTGTTTATCTTTAATTGTCAGCTTATTTCTCTTCTTCACCAAATATTCAAAAGATAGTAAACCAGACCTACTACAGTCATGGCTCCGAACTAACTTGGTTGGAGATAGATCATTTCGTCTCATTTATTAATGATATTGAGCATTTTAAGATCAATTATGAAGATATTGGCGAAAGTTTTCCAGAATACGTGCCACTAGTGCACCCGCTGAACCATGGTAACATTGCTGCAGATAGCATGGTAAGATTCTTTTTTACTATTCTGTCATTAATTAGTCCATCTTTTGCATACATAAAATTTTCTTAAGCAAAACTAGATTGCTAACTATGTTATTATTATGTTCTTCGACAAAAATTCCCTTCGGAGGTTGTGCCTCAACTGATGTTTGTAGAAGGTCATTTGAATGTTATCATCTTACGGTCGCGGATGTCTAAAATATTCCGCAATGCATACTCGATTTCTAAAAGCGATCAAAGACTGAAACTCAAAAGATTTAACAAATTAATGAAAGACATAAGACAACCACTTGGCGGAGGCCGAAGGATTTGCTGAGGCCACGTATCGGAGATAGGTGGATCTCTATTCTTCACAATGCAGGGGGCGATGCTTACCTGTGTTATGCTATTTTACCTAGGAGAGAGTAGTAGGTTCTACCTAGCTAGGAGAGAATAGTATGTGCTAGCTAAGAAAGATGACCTTTTCTAATTTATGACATTGTGTAGTAATTGTCAACTTGTCATGAGTTGTTAGATGATTAAGATGATGATAAGTTGTTATGTGACTAAGGATGATGAGTTATTAGATGACATAGATTAGATTAAAGTGGATGGGTGGAAGTGATTAACTTGGGTTAGTAGGAAAATATGATGTTACAACGCCACACAGTTGTCGAATCAAAGGAATCCTTTCATTCGAAACTTGTGTGTCGTCGTAATATCATATTTTCCTACTAATTTAACTTGATCACTTGCACCCATCCACTTAAATCTAAATGTTGTTTCTTGCAAAATTATTATTGATGTCGTATATTAATATGTATAACTGTGTGTAAATACAATGTAAATATAAAAAAAGAAATATGTGCGATTAGTAGTGGCGCGGGTTAGATACAGGCGCTACTAATAGTTATCAGTAGCGCGGGTACTGAACCGCGCTACTGATACTACACTTACTAGTAGCGCGCGTGGACCCACTTAGTTGTAGCGCCGTAGCAGTAGCGCGGTTGCCCGCGCTACTGCTAGTCCAAAATCAACGCTACTGCTAGGGTTTTCCCTAGTAGTCACTAGTAGAGAAATGGCTAGCCACAACTCTTGTTGGTGGCGCGCCATTTTCCACTAACGCCAGCACTAATATTTCCAAATAGCGATGGCGTTGGACGAAATGGTACGACAACGTTGTGCAGTTAGTTCTGGCGTCGACATAAAGTAGAATGCCACCAGAAAGTGGGCCCTGTTGAGTTGACCGGTCGGGATGCATTGCTGGCGTAGATCGTTCTGACATGCCATAGATACATTATGTAGTTCTGGCGTTCCCTGCTCGTGAACGCCAGCATTATGTTTTGCCTATATAACCTGGTGTTGGAAGCCCCTTGCTTCTCAAAATACATTCACTTCCAATTCTTGTCCCTAATAACTAGTTAGCTCATCTTAGTTATGGACCCACGTCGACGGAGCGTGTCGAAAGTTTGGGACTCCGCCGCCCTGGCCGTGCTCCCGTCTGGTCTTGTTGGCTACACCATGAGCTCGCGACGAACAACGCAGACCGGCGAATCATTACTTTGCGGCTGTCGTCGCCCTCTTGATAAGCATATGTCGCACACGGAATGGAATCCAGAGTGAGAATTCTACATGTGCGCCAACTGTGGAAAGGTACGTATGTACATATTGATTGGCTTTCAGCTAATTTGCACAATTCAACTCCTCTAGCGTCGCTCACATCAATATGCATGTGTGTGTATATTGTGATCCATAGAAAACAGGGGGAAAATATTGCTTCACATGGATATGGGTTGATCTCGTCCAGAAGTACGTAAGCGAGGTTCTCGACTACTCCATTGGACCTTTGAGACTACAGATAGACGAGATGCAACTCCAGAACGATGTGATGCGAGGCCAAATAAAAAAAATCAAGATGCTTCGATGTGCTCTTTTAGCCGGTTGCCTGCCTATTTCTCCCAGCTGGATCGATGACACCATTTCTTCTGGTGGTCGTCATCACACTGATAATGTTCTTAGTCTAGATCTAGTAGTAGTAAACTATAATTGTTACTTTTTATTATCCTTCTGTAATGTATGTAAGCAGGCCAGATTAATTAATGAAATCTATGTTGTTCATCTATGTGAATTATATTTGGAATTAATTTTTAATTTTGTATATATATATCTATTCACCAAAGTTGAAAATAAAATAATAATGAACTGAAATGGCGTTGGACACGTGGGCCAACGCTATCAAACACATCACACAGCCCGTCAAACCCAACCACTCGTATATACGCATCCGGATCTAATCCCCACACAAACTCCCCCAAATAAATCCCAACCCGCCGCCGCCGCCGTCGCCAACGACCAATCCCCCTGGCCGCCGTCGCCATCTCCTACTCCACATCGCCGCCGTCTTCCTCTCCATCGCCACCACCGCCGTCTTTGTCTCCGCGCCACACCACCGCTGTCGCCGTCGCCGTCGCCGTCCCCGTGCCTCCACCGTCGTCGCCGTCTCCGCGCCTCCACCGCCGTCGCCGTCTCCGCGCCTCCTCCGCCGTCGCCGTCTCCTCGCCACCACCGCCGTCGCCGTCTCCGCGCCTCCACCGCCGTCCTGTCACCTCCATCGCGGGTGAGTAATTGTAGTTTCAGATTTTTAGTGTACTTGTGTAGTTTCAGGTTTTTAGTGTAGTTAGTGTAGTTTCGGATTTTTAGTGTACATGTTTAGTTTCAGATTTTTAGTGTAGTTTGTGTAGTTTCATATTTTAAGTATAGTATGTGTAGTTTCAGATTTTTAGTGTACTTGTGTAGTTTCAGGTTTTTAGTGTAGTTTGTGTAGTTTCAGATTTTTAGCGTACTTGTTTAGTTTCAGATTTTTAGTGTAGATTGTGTAGTTTCAGATTTTTAGTATAGTATGTATAGTTTCAGATTTTTAGTGTACTTTTTGTAGTTTCAGATTTTAATATAGTTTTGTAGTTTAATTACATTGTCTATAGATTGTATATATATAGGTGTTGTAGGTTTTGTCATATGGCTCTGAAGTTTCGTGGTGTGCGACAGAAGGGTACTAAGTACTATGCAACCATCACGAAGGACAACGTCGTCCACCAGCTTGGCCACTGGGACACCCCAGAGTTAGCGACGCGCGCCTACAATGCAAAGGCGGTTGAGTATCACAAGGAAAAAGCGATTCTAAACTTCCCTGATTGCCGTGAGTATGCGCAGTTCCTCGCGTCGGAGAGCATAAGGATATGCACTAGGGCTGAGGAGAAGGAGAACCTCCAGGCCGAGCAACAATTATTCGACCCATTAGTGACGGAGCTTGCGAGAGATGACAAACTCTTAGAGACCAATAAGATGATGCTCCTTCAGTATGCAGCGAAGAAGAGCGCAGAGGAGGATCCCATAGAGTGGGATAAGCTCGAGGAGGAGGAGGAGCATGAGGAGGAGGAGGAGGCTCAGTCGCTACTGCATCGTCCTAGGTCCACCAGGGACGACCACGAGGCTGACCCCTCTGGCCGTTAGCTTGCTAGAGATGGACGTAGTATTAGCTATTTCGTATATGAATGACTGTTTAACTTTATGCATGTTATTATATGTTTGAACCGTGCTTAATTATGCTAGAGATGGACGTAGCATTAACTATTTCGTATATGCTTAATTACTAGTGCATATATGTTCTATTTTGATGTGTTAGTTATTTAGTTTAATTATCTATGCTTACTTTGATCAACGATATTGATAGCAAAAAATGGATGCCCCATGTAAGACTTGTGATGCTTTGAGATGGCAGAAGGATAGGAAGTTCTTCATCGATCTTCCAAAGGACTTCATTGCTAAGACGGTATATGTATCTGGTTCAACTCGCGGTCTCGTAACATTCCACGAACAACCAGTGTTTTGCAACTTCTTTTTTTGTCACCGTTGTGGAACTAACCCATCTCCCCGTACTTTTTTTTTCTTAGGGTCTCCCGATAGATTGATTTGGGAGCGGACGGCGAATGGTTTCGACGGCCAGTGACCAGCGGCGGGATGTCTCGTCGGCGAGCGGGCGGCAGCTACTGGTGGACTTGGCTGCTTGCGAGGCTGGGGTTCACACCGTTGGCAGGCGGCAATGTCGAGGCGAGCACCGATGCGGGAGGCCTCGCGAAGGGTGGCGCCTTGCAGGAGGCTTCGCGGCGTGGTGTGTGGCCTGCGCCGCGGCCGGTGTCCTCGGCAGCGTTGGGCGTTGTGGATGGCACAGCAGGTCGGTTAGGGCGGCAGTTCTTCTCTTTGGGTGTTTCCCTCGGCCCTTCGGCGCTCCTGATGCGCGCAGAGGATTTGCGTGTGCGTGTCGCAGCGGCTGAGCAGGAGAAGCAGCACCTTGCTCTCCTCTGTGACCTCATCGGCAGTTGGAATCGAGGAGGCAGCTTCCCGAGCTCTCTCTCTCCAGTCCCCCAATCTGAATGGATCGCCACCAGTCCCCCAATCTGCAACCCATGTTCGCTGAGCAGACATTCCACGTGCCGTAACAAAAGGTTAGGTGTTTTTTCTACTTCTGAATGATTTTCGTGACTATACGAGTAGTCTCGCTTGTGAATGATCACCAATTGTGTCAAATTCTTCCTTTCTTGCATTTAAATCTTTGACCCAATTATTTGATATCGTGTATCAGAAATTCAGAATAGGATAAGTTACGTTGGTTCTATGATTGATCTAGCTGTAGTTAGGATTTGGGAAATGATCTGATTTAGGTAGACTTTTTTAAGGTGAGATTTAGGTAGACTTAGTTGCAAGAGCTCATCTTGGTTAAATCAATTGGCCAACATAGCTGAAATAAATTTAAAGCAAGTTAATACGGATCTGATTTCCATGATGTTATTATAAAAACAACTTGCTGCTTTTTATTGCAAGTGGCAACAAGAGTACGTGTCCAATGCTTGTACTATTGGTCCTGTTTGCTTTTGGAGTAGATTACTGACTTTATTGTGCAGATTTTCAAAGGGGGAGGGGGGGGTGGGGGGGGGGGGTCGAAAGTGCCTGTCTCAAGTGCTAACCTGATAGAATAAAGCTCTGAGGCAGAGTCAAATTTTATTTGTGTTATCGGAGTCCAATTTCTACAATACTTCAACACATATTCATTGGAAAACACTTTAATCCACTTTGTACATTACCTATTTGCTGTTCGAATGCACGAGAAGATGCTGATAAATTTCAGATTTTTTGTGTGGTGTATGTTTCTGTTGTAGCACGAGGTGAGCTCAAGCCTGATTTATTCAGCCTGGCTCTTGGGATTTTTTTTAATGCTTGAAGTTGTGTTACTTTTTTCATCTGCGGTTGTTAGCTTCGGAAATCATCAGATTTAAGCCGACAAGATAAAACTTGCCAGTCTCTCGTTGCCGCGCCGGCGGCAGTGCCGCCTCTATTCCCCGTTCCTCTTTGTCGTGCAAGGAAACAGAAGGAGCGTCCTGATGGGAGTGACGCTTGCCACCCCGCCTTCACGGCTGCTCTAGAGCACCGACGAGGTGGTGGTCGTCGCTGGCGATCGTCCAGCGAGCTCATCACCACCGTCCTCTGCCAAATATGCACGGTTGCAGTAGCAACATCTATTCCGCTCCAAAATAGGAAACTGGCTTTTCCAAATGGGATTTATATAATGGAAGTCTGGTGAAATCGGAGTGCATCGCGTAAGATTTTTTTCTGATGGCCGATGCTTTTCACAATACAGGTTAATAATTAGGAGGATGTCTTCCTTTCCCTTTCTAGTGTTGTTGGAAGTGATGAGAGAACAGTAATCTGGGGCATTAGAGGTCTACATACTTCATATTTGTGATCAAGTTCTTCACATGCACAGAATTTGTTTGTTTTCCGAGGAAGCTGCAGCTTGCAACACATGCTGCCATATGAAAAATCATTTCTTCCACTGTGTCTTAGCATGTACTCCCTCCGTCCGAAAATAAGTGACTCAAGTACAAAGTTGAGTCACTTATTTTGGGGCGGAGGGAGTACACCAAAAATGGGATAAAAAATCATCATGGAAAAGCTGGTTTATTGCTGGTCGTGTTTGGTGGTAACTGGTAAGTTGCTTTGTGTTCCTTCCATGGAACTAAGTAAATCAAGTTAGAGTAGAATTTTTGACAGAACAAGAGACGGTTCTTGTTGTCTGTTATTCTTAAATGAGTATAGGTTCATTGCCAGTGATTTGCAATATGTTTCATTTGTATCTTTTCTGATATTTATGTGCGTGTGTGTGATGCTTTATTTCTTCGATAACATGATGTTTCATGCCTACGGACATGAAAAAGTATGGGTTTTGGATGGATGTTTGCTCCAATGGTGTGCTTATGGGTATGACGTGAACCAAGTGTTTCTGCTGATGTTATATTAAAAGCTAAGGCTGCTAGCGAAGCAATCGAAAAAGTTTATCAGGGGCAGTCGGTTTATTGTTTTAAACCTCTTCTTATTTTTTGTGTTGGCAACACTTCATTAGGACTCTCAATGAACTTTACTAGCACTACCGACTTATCGACCTCTTAATTGTGATACCTACTATTGTACTAGGTGTTTCTCTTCAAAAAAAATTATGGAAGAAATTGTATTATTAGGTCGGCCTCTCCACATTTCAAGCGATGTTACAGCCCCTTCTTTTTTGGAATCATGATCAGGTTAGAAGTTCTACGGGGCCAAAAATTATGTCTATAACTTTCCCCACTGAGTCACCATGACACAATTCATTAAATCCATTCTGCATGTTGAACATAACCGATGGACATAATTTACTCTTGTGACGGAGAACATCAAATCGGAGAGCATCAACTTATAGATACTCGATCAAAGCCTAGGCACTTGTCATATTTTATTCCAGAAAGCTATGCTACAGATTTATGCGCTATATAAAGCGTTCTCCTTTATTCTTATGGTTCAGTTTCGTATTGTGGTGATTTATGTTTGCTTAAGAGGTACTTCTGTTTTCTCTTTTTGACCTGGTTGCTGTGAAACTATGGTAAATAATTATTTTTTGAAACCACAACAGAAAGTCTTTGAATTTGGTAAATATTCAGTAGCTAAATATGTTGATGTAGTACTGCAGCGCACCTCATAGATATGACACAGCGATCCGAAATTTTTATAGTCAACAGACTTATTTCTATAATTTCTAGTCATAGACTCGTCATAGTAATCTTTGAGGTTCTAAAATATGCAAATAAATAATTGCAGCTTTTGCATTTTGAGTATCTATTATACATTTACCCCCTGCCCGACCGTGATACTGGACATATCACTAAGGCCCTGATTGGTTTGACGTTTCTGAGCGCTAGACCCCTGTAAAATATACATGCTTCCATCCATTGTTTATTTTTCCAGGTGAAATTCATGTATGACCGGTGATATAAACCTGTAAAATAAATATAGGTGTATAAAGTTACACCGATTCCAAGCAGGACCTAACCTTTTAACATTACATACATTGTTAAGCCTATATCACCTGGTCAACTTCTTGTGACATGTTGCAGCGCCGATGTGACATCATGTGTATTGGGTTTGGTAAGTACAGCTGGAGCTTGAGATCGCTAGGTTTCCTTTGCGGATGCTAAATTGTGTTGCTATAACTTACATTCCCATTTTTAGGGTCTTCATCCACTAGTAGGAAACGGCTCATTTGTCCCGGTTCCAGAGGCCCATTAGCCCCGGTTCTGGAACCGGGACTAAAGGGTCGGGAGTAAAGCCCAAAACATTTAGTCCCGGTTGCATTACGAACCGGGACTAAAGGCCCTCCACGTGGTGATGCCTGGGGCAGGGCCTTTAGTCCCGGTTGGTGAATTTTTAGAAAGAAAAAAATTTGAATTATTTTTGAATTTTTTTATTTTTTTTTTATTTTTTTTGATTTGTTTTTAAGTTTTATTCCGATTTTCGAATCTTTGAATTATTTGACAATTTAATCTCTAATCACCCGTCCTCACTGCTCCAGCGTGGAGCACTCATTCCAAATCGTCTAATTCTATCGCCCCTAGTTTCCAAGTCTGCACTTGTTGTTTTCCTGACAATAGTAAGCTATCAATCATATTAACCCTTAGGTCTTGATGTCACATGATTTATTTTTTTGAATTCCAAACAATTATTAAAATAAACAAAATAAGTAATAATAATATTGAATTTCAATGAAAATAAAATAAGTAATAATATTATTTTATTCATTTTTTTGCCATTTATTCATTTAATATGGCATAATTAATATCTTTAAATCTGTAAATCAAAATTCGACAAATAATATATCCATTATTATCATAAAACTATGAGGAATCCAAATATGGCATCATTTATTTATTTTGAAATAAAATTAATTTTTAAAAATATTAAAAAAAATTGATTTTGTAGGAAAAAATCTTCTTTTTGAAATAACTTTTTTTACTTTTAGAATTTTGAGAATCTGAGAAAACTTCACCGGGTAAACCCGGGTGAAATCGAGTCCCAATTTTTCTCTAGTTTTTTTTTAATATATTAAACTTTTTTTTTCGACGTCGTATGCAAAAGTTATGGCCGTTTTACATTTTTTCTTCGTTTTTTTGCAAAAACGGTCAAAAATCATATTTCAAAATTTTTATACCAACTAGACACTAAAACCTAACTACATCTCAAAGGATTTTATTTTTTGAAGATTTTATCATTTTTGTTTATTTTCTACAAAACTAAAAAAGGCGGTCCACGGGGGGGGGGGGGGGGGGGGGAGGGGGGTGTAGAGTTTGAAAATTTCAGAACCCCTTTAGTCCGGGTTGGTGTCCATCCAATCATACCGTCGACTACATCTGCTAGCATCGTCCCAGCCAGAGTCACAACTAAGGTTAACCAAGCCAGAGTCAACCATTTCTAACTTCATTTTCTATTTTTCATGCATTTAATGATTTTTTTGAGCTAAATAACCCTAAAATTGAAAAGCACTACACATGAACTCTGAAAAGCCCTAAAATTGAAAAGCATTACAAATGAACTCTGAAAAGGTTGAAACTTGGCATGGTATCATCATTTCACGCACATAGGTTGTGCTAAAAAGTTGAGAGGGTTACGGCAAAAACTGGATGCACTTCGTTTACAAACTGGACCTTCTCCTTCGAAGTATCAAGGTTTCGGACGAAAACCCATCTGTTACAAAGGCATTTCATTTTTTTAAACTTATTTCAACTCCAGACTTTTTGTGCATTCAATATGCAACATTCAAAGCCACATCCTCAAATTTCAACCATTTATAAGTTCATTTGCTATTTTTCATGCATTTAATGATTTTTTTTTAGCTCAATGACCCTGAAATGGAAAAGCCCTACAAATGAAGTCTGAAAGGTTGAAACTTGGCATGGTATCATCATTTCACCCACATAGCATGTGCTACAAAGTTGAGAGGGTTATGGCAAAAATTGGATGCACTTCGTGTACAAACTGGACCATCTCCTTCGAAGTATCAAGGTTTCGGACGAAAACTCGTCTGTTACAAAGGCATTTCATTTTTTTAAACTTATTTCAACTCCAGACTTTTTGTGCATTCAATATGCACCATTCAAAGCCACATCCTCAAATTTCAACCCTTTCTAACTTAATTGGCTATTTTTCATGCATTTAATGATTTTTTTTGAGCTAAATGACCCTGAAATTGAAAAGCCCTACAAATGAACTTTGAAAAGGTTGAAACTTGGCATGGTATCATCATTTCACCCACATAGAATGTGCTACAAAGTTGAGAGGGTTACCGCAAAAACTGGATGCACTTCGTGTACAAACTGCACCATCTCCTTCAAAGTATCAAGGTTTCGGACGAAAACTCGTCTTTTACAAAGGCATTTCATTTTTTAAAACTTATTTCAACTCCAGACTTTTTGTGCATTCAATATGCACCATTCAAAGCCACATCCTCAAATTTCAACACTTTCTAACTTCATTTGCTATTTTTCATGCATTTAATGATTTTTTGAGCTAAATGAACCTGAAATTGAAAAGCTCTACAAATGAACTCTGAAAAGGTTGAAACTTGGCATGGTATCATCATTTCACCCACATAGCATGTGCTACAAAGTTGAGAGGGTTACGGCAAAAACTGGATGCACTTCGTGTACAAACTGGACCGTCTCCTTTGAAGTATCAAGGTTTCGGACGAAAGCTCGTCTGTTACAAAGGCATTTCATTTTTTTAAACTTATTTCAACTCCAGACTTTTTGTGCATTCAATATACACCATTCAAAGCCACATCCTCAAATTTGAACCCTATCTAAGTTCATCTGCTATTTTTCATGCATTTAATGATTTTTTGAGCTAAATGACCCTGAAATTGAAAAGCCCTATAAATGAACTCTGAAAAGGTTGAAACTTGGCATGGTATCATCATTTCACCCACATAGCATGTGCTACAAAGTTGAGAGGGTTACGGCAAAAACTGGATGCACTTCGTGTACAAACTGGACCGTCTCCTTTGAAGTATCAAGGTTTCGGACGAAAACTCGTCTGTTACAAAGGCATTTCATTTTTTTAAACTTATTTCAACTCCAGACTTTTTGTGCATTCAATATGCACCATTCAAAGCCACATCCTCAAATTTCAACCCTATCTAACTTCATTTGCTATTTTTCATGCATTTAATGATTTTTTGAGCTAAATGACCCTAAAATTGAAAAGCCCTACAAATGAACTCTGAAAAGGTTGAAACTTGGCATGGTATCATCATTTCACCCACATAGCATGTGCTACAAAGTTGAGAGGGTTACGGCAAAAACTGGATGCACTTCGTGTACAAACTGGACCGTCTAATTTGAAGTATCAAGGTTTCGGACGAAAGCTCGTCTGTTACAAAGGCATTTCATTTTTTTAAACTTATTTCAACTCCAGACTTTTTGTGCATTCAATATACACCATTCAAAGCCACATCCTCAAATTTCAACCCTATCTAAGTTCATCTGCTATTTTTCATGCATTTAATGATTTTTTGAGCTAAATGACCCTGAAATTGAAAAGTCCTATAAATGAACTCTGAAAAGGTTGAAACTTGGCATGGTATCATCATTTCACCCACATAGCATGTGCTACAAAGTTGAGAGGGTTACGGCAAAAACTGGATGCACTTCGTGTACAAACTGGACCGTCTCCTTTGAAGTATCAAGGTTTCGGACGAAAACTCGTCTGTTACAAAGGCATTTCATTTTTTTAAACTTATTTCAACTCCAGACTTTTTGTGCATTCAATATGCACCATTCAAAGCCACATCCTCAAATTTCAACCCTATCTAACTTCATTTGCTATTTTTCATGCATTTAATGATTTTTTGAGCTAAATGACCCTGAAATTGAAAAGCCCTACAAATGAACTCTGAAAAGGTTGAAACTTGGCATGGTATCATCATTTCACCCACATAGCATGTGCTACAAAGTTGAGAGGGTTACGGCAAAAACTGGATGCACTTCGTGTACAAACTGGACCGTCTCCTTTGAAGTATCAAGGTTTCGGACGAAAACTCGTCTGTTACAAAGGCATTTCATTTTTTTAAACTTATTTCAACTCCAGACTTTTTGTGCATTCATTATGCACCATTCAAAGCCACATCCTCAAATTTCAATCCTATCTACTTCATTTGCTATTTTTCATGCATTTAATGATTTTTTGAGCTAAATGACCCTGAAATTGAAAAGCCCTACAAATGAACTCTGAAAAGGTTGAAACTTGGCATGGTATCATCATTTCACCCACATAGCAAGTGCTACAAAGTTGAGAGGGTTACGGCAAAAACTGGATGCACTTCGTGTACAAACTGGACCGTCTCCTTTGAAGTATCAAGGTTTCGGACGAAAACTCGTCTGTTACAAAGGCATTTCATTTTGTTAAACTTATTTCAACTCCAGACTTTTTGTGCATTCAATATGCACCATACTACAACGTGTTAAAATCTACAGATAGAACTAACTAAAAATAATAAAAAACAACAATTAAATGACTAAAACAACTATATAAGCAAAACAGTATTGTTTTAATTAAAATCCTAATTTAAATTATTCTAAAAATAACCAAATAAATCTTATTGTGACAACAATATATCACGTGACTAGGAGCAAAAATAATTAATTAAAAACTATTTGTAAACTCAAGTTATTCACAATCTAGGGTTTGAAGCAAATTTGAACAAATTCAAATTTAAACCATTCAAATTTGAAAACTATTGGCACAAACAGAAACTAGACAAAATTTTGAATCTAATGCAAAAAGAATCGCTCAAAAATATCAAATATCCTAAAAGATATAAGCAATTTAAAACAGAAACTAAAAACAGAAAACAAATGTAAAAACAAAAAAATAAAACTTTCAGAACCCCTTTAGTCCCGGTTGGTGTCTCCAACCGGGACTAAAGGCCAGGACTAAAGGTGAAGCATTTAGTCCCGGTTGGAGACACCAACCGGGACTAAAGCCTCAACCCCTTTAGTCCCGGTTGGTGTCTCCAACCGGGACTAAAGGCTGGTGTCTCCAACCGGGACTAAAGGCTTCACCTTTAGTCCCGGTTGGAGACACCAACCGGGACTAAAGGGTATCAGCCCCCTTTAGTCCCGGCTGGTGTCTCCAACTGGGACTAAAGGTCCCATTTGAACCGGGACTGATGCCCGACCGGCGCCCTAGCCGCTCGAACTGGGACTAATGCTCACATTAGTCCCGGTTCGTAATGCAACCGGGATTAATGGGATTTCAGGCCTGGACCAAAGCCATGTTTTCTACTAGTGATCGCCTTGGCAAAACTGATGTTGCTATATCCTGTAGGATGGATCATGGACTGATGAATGGGGTGCTCACCTTGACGCTCCAGATGGTATTGCACTTGAAGCTTGTGTAGAATCATGTATTGTACTCCCTCTTCTCAGTGATTCTACTATGCAATGATGGTCAGGACTCAGGAAATTGGAGAGATTTGGTTGCTGTTTGGCGCTTTTTCAATGTATAAATTCTTGAAAAAAACGAAAATTGGAATATCTACTTTGTGAATTAATAGTAGATGATCCACCTTTCCGCGGTTCCGTTGCAATGCTTGGCATCAATGATAAATGACATAAATTTACTTATGTCGGTTTGGCTCAATCTATGTAAGATTCCTACCAATCAAGCACAGCTAAGTTTTCACCTTGGAATGACTACAAAAATTTACGTTTTTCGTGGAATGGATACAAAAACGTACTACGTCACATGCATACTCTGGGAGTAAACTCATGTCGCATGCATACTGTACAGGATGCATTGAGCGTAGGCTACTGTCGTAAGTTTATATCACGCGTGAGCTAGGGTCGTAAGTTTACCTCCATTCACGTCAAAAAAAAAAGTTTACCTCAGACACAAGATGGTTCGGCTTTCTTTGCTTGCCATAAGTTTACCACAGCATAGACAAACGGGGTTCCCAGCGTGGGGCGTGCAGGTTGGCTGGGGTGAAGAATAACAATTCTTCACCCTGGGTGACGAATAGTCGATCTCGATATATATATGTATGAACCAGTCATGGGTAGCTATCGAGCAAGGGTTGCAGCACCATTATTATCAGTAGGCTGACGTAGGATTCTATCAGTCCTAAATGACATACATGCATAGTCAAACAAATCCATTATAAATTAAGGCCGGCCAGCTCGTTATGTTCTATTGATTTCATCTTGGAGTGAACTGAAGAAGAGTGCGTGCATGCAGTTTCAGTTTCACACCGAACTAATTAACCTGAGACTTAGTCTCATCCTCGTCTTCCTTGACCCACCGACGACACGATTTCAATTTATCATCTCTAGAGCTCACCATCCATCATTTGATCCTGAAGACATACCCGTCTCTGAATTTCTATGATACTTACTAGCTACACACACTAGTACATAAGAGGGCTTTGGTCCAGGCCGGGCCAGCCCATTAGTCCCGGTTCAATCACGAACCGGGACCAATGGGGGCATTGGTCCCGGTTCGTGAGGCCAGGGGGCCGGCCGGGCCTCGTGGGGCATTGGTCCCGGTTCGTATGACCCCTTTGGTCCCGGTTCCAGACACGAACCGGGACCAATGGGCCTCGCTCCTGGCCCACAACCATTGGTCCCGGTTCGTGGCTGGAACCGGGACCAAAGGGGATCCTTTGGTCCCGGTTCCAGCCACGAACCGGGACCAATGAGATGCCTATATATACCCCCTCGCCAGCGAGCAGAGCACTCAACACTGCTCTGTTTTTCTGGCCGATGAGGGGAGAGCTTTGTGGTGCTCTAGCTCACCTCCTATGCACATGAGGTGTTCGATGAAATGCCCGAGCCACACTTAAGCTTTCTGCTCTCGAAGCTCCTTGTCCAAGCTCCATTTTTCTCAAGATTTGTTTTGGTTTGGCGGTCCGTCCTGTCCCGTCCCCGTCCTCACCGCCGTCGATCGCCCGCGTCCATATCGGCGCCGGCACCACCGTGGTTAGCCTCTTCTTCTTATCTTCTTTCTAAAAGAAAAAAGTTCTTACTTGTATCATTTAGATAGATACTTGTGTAATTTTCTTATTTTTATTATTGTTTGTTATTATATAGTGCTATGGTCATGGTATACGCCCACGTCGGCCCTCGTCCGGTCTATGATTCGGATGTGGTATATATTATCTTTTATAACTATTTGTTTTATTTAGTGTTTATGACAATTATGCCGACCAACGTGACATAGATGTGTTTATCTAGGAGGTATGTGAACCGGAAATTCCAACCGACCCTCTTGTCGAGAGGTTAAATTTAGTTGAAAAAGAAAACGAGGATTTGAAAGAAAAATTGAAAAGAATTGAGGAGGAGAAGATGAAATTGGAGTTGCATGTTGCCGATGTCGTCGATGACCACAAGATCAAGATGGATGCAATGCGCTTGAAGATTAGAAAGATAAGAAAATATGCCATTGATAATGAGGCTTGGTATCATTATGCTGTTGGATCAAGTGTTACCTTAGTTGCCATTATGATTGCATTTGTTGTTGCATTTAAATGTTTTACATAGTTATATGTTAGTTTCAATTTATGTTTTAATTAGATGCTCTAGAGAGCTGTATGTTGTTCTATGAGAACTATGTGTGAACTTTATGTATTTATTTTTTCAATAATAACATTTGATCACTTCTCCATTCACTTCTCTATTCATTTGCCCTCGTCCGGTCTATGATTCGGATGTGGTATATATTATCTTTTATAACTATTTGTTTTATTTAGTGTTTATGACAATTATGCCGACCAACGTGACATAGATTTTTTAATCTAGGTGGTATGTGAACCGGAAATTCCAACCGACATAGAAATTCTTGTCGGGAAGTTAAATTTGGTTGAAAAAGAAAACAATTACTTGAAAGAAAAATTACAAAGAGTTGAAGAGGAGAAGATGAAGTTGGAGTTGCATGT
Organism: Elymus sibiricus; assembly: GCA_039707655.1. Classification (NCBI taxonomy): domain Eukaryota; kingdom Viridiplantae; phylum Streptophyta; class Magnoliopsida; order Poales; family Poaceae; genus Elymus; species Elymus sibiricus. The sequence continues at coordinate 89,433,766 of CM077668.1, read as the reverse complement.
AGCCGATGTCGTCGACGATCATAAGATCAAGATGGATGCAATGCGCTTGAAGATTAGAAAGATTAGAAAATATGCCATTCATACTGAGGCTTGGTATCATTATGCCGTTGGATCAATTGGTACCTTAGTTGCGGTTATGATCGCATTTGTTGTTGCATTAAAATTTTCTAGTTTCAATGTATGTTTTAATTAGATGCTCTAGAGAGCTATATGTTGTTCAATAATGAGAACTATGTATGAACGTTATGTATTTATTTTGGTCACTACTGTACTTTGGCTTTAATGTGATGATGAATTTCTATTAATTTGGTCACTTCTCTATTCATGATATGCACGCAGATGAACCGGCAATGGATGTACGGTGACCGACGCACCTCCGAGTATATTGAGGGCCTGCATAATTTTCTCGAAGCGGCTGAGGCAAACAAGCAGAATGATTTTATGCATTGTCCATGTACTGTCTGTGAGAATACGAAGGCTTTCTCCAACTCTAAAACCCTTCACTTCCACCTGCTTCAGAAGGGTTTTATGCCACACTATAATGTTTGGACCAAGCACGGAGAAAGAGGGGTTATGATGGAAGACAACGAAGAAGAAGAGGATGACGACAACTACCCGCCCCCTGAATACGGTGATGCTGCAATGGGGGAAGCTGAAGATCAAGAGGAACCAGACGATGTGCCCGATGATGATCTTCGCCGGGTCATTGTTGATGCACAGAGAGAATGCGAAAGTGAAAGGGAGAAGTTGAAGTTCGATCGCATGTTAGAGGATCACAAAAAAGGGTTGTACCCAAATTGCGAAGATGACAACAGAAAGCTCGGTACCACACTGGAATTGCTGCAATGGAAGGCAGACAATGGTGTATCTGACAAGGGATTTAGTTCGCTACTGAAAATAATGAAGAAGAAGCTTCCAAAGGATAACGAATTGCCCGGCAGTACGTACGAAGCAAAGAAGGTTCTATGCCCTCTAGGACTGGAGGTGCAAAAGATACATGCATGCCCTAATGACTGCATCCTCTACCGCGGTGCATACGAGGATTTGAACGCATGCTCGGTATGCGGTGCATTGCGGTATAAGATCAGAAGAGATGACCATGGTGATGTTGAGGGCCAGCGCACCGGGAAGAGGGTTCCTGCCAAGGTGATGTGGTATGCTCCTATAATACCACGGTTGAAACGTCTGTTCAGAAACAAAAAGCATGCCGAGTTGATGCAATGGCACAAAAAAGACCGTAAGAAAGACGGGAAGTTGAGAGCACCCGCTGACGGGTCGCAGTGGAGAAAGATCGAGAGAAAGTGGAGCGACTTTACAGGTGACCCGAGGAACGTATGGTTTGGTTTAAGTGCAGATGGCGTTAATCCTTTTGGGGAGCAGAGCAGCAAGCATAGCACATGGCCTGTGACTCTATGTATGTATAACCTTCCTCCTTGGTTGTGCATGAAGCGTAAGTTCATTATGATGCCAGTGCTCATCCAAGGCCCTAAGCAACCCGGCAATGACATTGATGTGTACCTAAGGCCATTAGTTGATGAACTTTTACAGCTATGGAATGGAAGAGGTGTACGTGTGTGGGATGAGAACGAACAGGAGGAATTTGACCTACATGCGTTGCTGTTTGTAACCATCAACGATTGGCCTGCTCTCAGTAACCTTTCAGGACAAACAAACAAGGGATACCACGCATGCACACACTGTTTAGATGACACCGACAGTATATATTTGGACAAATGCAGGTAGAATGTGTACCTGGGGCATCGTCGATTTCTTCCGACCAACCATCAATGTCGAAAGAAAGGAAAGCATTTCAAAGGTGAGGCAGATCACCGGAAGAAGCCCGCCCTCCGTACTGGTGATCACATACTTCATATGGTCAATGATTTACAAGTAATATTTGGAAAGGGTCCTGGCGGACTATCTGTTCCGACTGACGATGCGGGACGCGCACCCATGTGGAAGAAGAAATCTATATTTTGGGACCTACCCTATTGGAAAGACCTAGAGGTCCGCTCTGCAATCGACGTGATGCACGTGACGAAGAATCTTTGCGTGAACCTACTAGGCTTCTTGGGAGTGTATGGGAAGACAAAAGATACACCGAAGGCACGGGAGGAACAGCAACGTGTGCATGAAAAAGACGGCATGCATCCAAAGCAGTATGAAGGTCCTGCCAGCTACGCTCTTACCAAAGAAGAGAAGGAAATCTTCTTTAAATGCCTGCTCAGTATGAAGGTCCCGTCTGGCTTCTCATCGAATATAAAGGGAATAATAAATATGGCAGAGAAAAAGTTCCAGAACCTAAAGTCTCATGACTGCCACGTGATTATGACGCAACTGCTTCCGGTTGCATTGAGGGGGCTTCTACCGGAAAACGTTCGATTAGCCATTGTGAAGCTATGTGCATTCCTCAATGCAATCTCTCAGAAGGTGATCGATCCAGAAATCCTGCCTAGGTTAAGGAGTGATTTGGTGCAATGTCTTGTTAGTTTCGAGCTGGTGTTCCCACCGTCCTTCTTCAATATCATGACGCACGTCCTAGTTCATCTAGTCGACGAGATTGTCGTTCTGGGCCCTGTATTTCTACACAATATGTTCCCCTTTGAGAGGTTCATGGGAGTCTTAAAGAAATATGTTCGTAACCGCGCTAGGCCAGAAGCAAGCATCTCCATGGGCCATCAAATAGAGGATGTCATTGGGTTTTGTGTCGACTTCATTCCTGACCTTAAAAAGATTGGTCTCCCTCAATCACGGTATGAGGGGAGACTGAATGGAAAAGGCACGCTAGGAGCGCACTCAATAATATGTAGGGACGGGCATTCTTGGTCTGAAGCACACTACACAGTTTTACAGAATTCTACCTTGGTGACCCCGTATGTCGATGAACACAAGAATATTCTGCGCTCCAAACACCCGGAGCAGTGTGACGACTGGATTACATATGAACACATCAGGACTTTCAGCAGTTGGTTGCAAACACGTCTCATGGGTGACAACACTGTTTCTGATGAGTTGTACTCGTTGGCCAGGGGACCATCTTCGACTGTATTGACTTACAAAGGGTACGAGATAAATGGGAATATATTTTACACGATCGCCCAAGATCAAAAGAGCACCAACCAAAACAGCGGTGTCCGCTTTGATGCAGCAACCAATAGGGGAAATGACACATATTATGGTTACATAGTGGACATATGGGAACTTGACTATGGACTTGATTTCAAGGTCCCTTTGTTTAAGTGCAAATGGGTCAATCTGTCGGGAGGCGGGGTACAGGAAGACCCACAGTACGGAATGACAACAGTGGATCTGAACAATCGTGGGTACACAGACGAACCATTCGTCCTAGCCAATGATGTGGCGCATGTTTTCTATGTGAAGGACATGTCTACCAAACCGAGAAAAAGAAAAGATAAGGAAGTGAATACATCATACGATGAGCCAAAGCGCCACATAGTTCTTTCAGGGAAAAGAGACATCGTGGGATTGGAGGGCAAGACAGACATGTCTGAAGATTATGAAAAGTTTCATGAAATTCCTCCCTTCAAAGTCAAGGCTGACCCAAACACCCTCTTAAACGATGAAGATTATCCATGGTTACGGCGCAATAAGCAAAGGACACAAGCGAAGAAAAAGTGAAGACTTTCTCTCCACAACTATATCATTGCAGTTACATGTGAAGAAATGAAATGCCTTTTGTAACAGATGAGTTTTCGTATGAAATCCTAATTAATACTTCGAAAGAGATTGTCCGTTTTGTCCGCCAATTGAGCATCATCCTTTCTATTTGTCTTTTGTTTCTTTCTAAGTGTCTTTGTAAAAATGGAGTTGGAAAAATGAAATATACCGTCGGAAAATGAAAGGATTTCTAGATAGATCAACAAAACACACGGTTTCCCCTGCATACAGCCCGACGGTGGCTCGTGAGTGCCCGCATATGAAATGCACCGTCGGACCGTATGCAGGGAATCCGAATGATTTGCATTCGGTCGATGAACTGCAGGATTTCTAGATAGATCAACAAAACACACGGTTTCCCCTGCATACAGCCCGACGGTGGCTCGTGAGTGCCCGCATATGAAATGCACCGTCGGACCGTATGCAGGGAATCCGAATGATTTGAATCCGAATGAGTACACACACTAAGTGTCCGAGAGGTGGGCTATATATAGGGTCGTGTGCCTCTTTAGTCCCGGTTGCTAGCACGAACCGGGACTAGTCGTTATAGTGCTGATCCAACAGCTCACAAGCGCTTGAAAGAAACACACGATCCGTGTGCTTCTTCCTGATTGGTACGACCTTCACCGCCCAAGGTTATAAAGATATGCAAAAATACCTCCACCCTTCCCTCAACTAGCGAGGTGGGACTAATGTTGTACGGCAGCGTGTACCTTTAGTACCGGTTGGTGATACCAACCGGTACTAAAGGTCCCTAATTAACCCTGAAATTTGGCATGGTATCATCATTTCACCCACATAGCATGTGCTAAAAAGTTGGGAGGGTTACGGCAAAAACTGGATGCACTTCGTGTACAAAATGGACAATCTCTTTCAGAGTTCATTAGAAGTGCTTTTTAATTTCTTTCAAAACATCGTGGGAGTGGAGTTCAAAAAAGAATCAACTAAAAAGCTTTTATAAACCTCTACTATTTTTGAAACTAAAATTATCAAAGTATTTTTTGTTCAAAACATTAATACCAAAAAGAATATAATGATAAAACACACTGGAAATAAATAAAGCGAAAAATAAAACAAAAACAATGGAAATTATGCAACTAAAATTATCAACTAAAATATTAACTAAAATTATCAAATTATTTATTTGTTAAAAAGAATGAAAAATACTGGAAAAAAAATTTAAAAATAAATAAAGCAAAAAAAAAAATACTGGAAAAAAATAAAAAAAATGCCACCTACTGGGCCACCACGGCCTGAATACGACTAGAAACCCAGCCAGTTGGGCCAGGATTCAGGCCCGCAGAAGGCCCAGCAGGCCCACAGGCATAGCAGTGTAAGATTAGGCCCATAGGCCTGCTGTTCAGAGGAGTTCGGAAGGAAAGAGGCAGCGGGGCTTATAAACAGGTGCTGGGCGCTCTCAACTAGCGAGGTGGGACTAAACTCCCACCACCACGCCGCTGTGCAAGGTCTTTGGTCCCGGTTGGTGGCACCAACCGGGACCAATGCACCCCTTTGGTCCCGGTTGGTGCCACCAACCGGGACCAAAGGTCTCTGCTGCTGAAAAGAGACCTTTGGTCCCGGTTGGTGCCACCAACCGGGACCAAAGGGGTGCATTGGTCCCGGTTGGTGGCAACAACCAGGACCAATGCTCTGTGTATATAAGACCACATTTAGGAAATTTCAGTTTTCATCTGCCATTGCCCCGAGCCCGTCGCCGCGCCCTCCCGTCCCCGTCGCCGCGCGCCGCCCCGAGCCGCCCCGTCGCCGCCCCGTCCCCGTCGCCTCCCCGTCGCCGCGCCGTCCCCGTTGCCGCGCCGCCCCGTCCCCGTCGCCGTCGTTGTTCCCGTCGCCGCGCGCCGCCCCGAGCCGCCCCGTCGCCGCCCCGTCCCCGTCGCCGCCCCATCCTCGCCGGCGCCCCCTGCCTCGGCCGGCCCCTTGCAGGCCGCCGGCGCCCCCCAACCCCGCCGGCGCCACCTCCCCCGAGCTGCCTCCCCCTCCCTCGGTGAGCTTCGTCTCCCCCTTCCCGATCTTGTATGTATGCATGAATGTATGTATGGATGCATGAATTTTTATATGGATGCATGAATGAATGTATGCATGGATGTATGAATGTATATATGTATGTATTAATGCATGGATTGATGCACGGACTTTTTATTTGTAGTAATTTTTTTTGTAGTTTTTTGTATGTATCAATATATGTATGTATGCATGAATGCATAGATGGATGCAAAGAAGGATGGATGAATGTAGATAATTGTTGATAATGTTGTATAGATAATTGTTGATAATGCATAGATAATTGTTGATTTTTTTGTATTTTGTTGTTGTTTGCATCTATTAGTTCTTGTTGTTTGTATGGATGCTATGGAGGTCACCCCGACGATATTTGACAGATGCGAGATGTTTTCGAAGGAATGTGCCGATTGTGGTTGTAGGGGGCATCGGCTCTATCATCACGTTGGCATCGGCTCTATCTATCAACAAGGCCACGGGAGCACCCCGGCCTCCTATCATCACGTTGGCATCGGCTCCCCGAGAGCTTTCCAACGGATCCGGAATCGTCTCGATCGGAGCTCTTGTGCTCAAGTAACTTCGACATGAGGGGGGACGTCGATCAACCCCCTCTCGCCCGGCCAACTCTCGAGTCCACCCAAACCGGGACTGAAAAAAGTGTTGTCGAGGCCACCCCAAACCCTAAAAGTGTTGTCGAGGCCACCCCAAACCCTAGAAGCGTTGTCGAGGCCACCCAAATTTACCAAGTTAAATGAGTTAAATGAGTTAAAAGAGCGTTGTCGAGGCCACCCTAAACCCTAGAAGAGTTGTCGAGGCCACCTGTACCCCCTCCCCGATAACATTTTTTTTCTAAGTTATACTAAGGTAAAATGTTCACCCCCCTCATGTTTGTATATTAATTGCCATGTTGTAATATTTGCAGAAACTATGGATCAAAGAGACTTGGAACAAGAACAGTTGTTGGGGGATATAATCCGCGACGGACGTGATGTCTTGTCGTATCTCAACGACACCGATGGTCTGGAAGGAGAGGATGACGGCTCCGGTGATCGAACAATGGAGGAGGAAGGACATGATCATGAGCCCGTTCAGCCTGACTTCACGGCTCCTAGCTACCCCGTGGATACTATCACGGAGGCTCAACATTGCGAGCTTATGACGAAACATCGGAACCTCACTTTGAAGGCGGCTGTCGGCTCTGTTGCACCTCCTCAACCCAACGGAACTTTTCACTGCTCACTGATTCCACATGGCTATGCTGTTGTGACGGTGGATGAAGTAATGGAGGGATTTGAGGAGCTCGAGCTTGAACACTCTACAGGTGAAGGGGAGAATCATCTGGTTCATGCTCTGAGGAGTACATGTCTATGGCAGAAGGAGTACATCAAGCTTCCAAACTGGACGCCTCCGCCTCCTCCTCCTCCTCCGGCGAGACAGGGCACTCCGCCTCCTCCTCCTCCTCCTCCGGTGAGTGATCAGGGCACCCCGCCTCCTTCTTCGGCTCCTCCGACGCGTGAGGGCACTCCGCCTCCTCCTCCTCCTCCTCCGGCGAGTGATCAGGGCACCCCACCTCCTTCTCCGGCACGTCGGAGCAGCACGCCTCCTCCTCAGCAACGGCGGAAGACAGACGCCGCCGCTCCGGCTCCTCCGGCGCGTCGGAGCACTCCGCCTCCTTCTCCGCCTCGTAAGCAATGACGGAAGGGAGACGCCGCCGCTCCGGCGGCTAGCAGTACAAGCAGAGGCAGGAGGGAATACAGATACGGTCCCCGATCTCTCAAGCCTCTGGAAAAGTTACCATATGAGAGGGCCGAGTCTGAAAACGAGGAGATATGTCAGGAGCAATTGAGGGCCCATTTTGCAAAGAAAACTCCACCTCCGAAGGAGAAGCTAGATCCGGTGAAAGTGAAGCGCACTATCGATGCCCTGAAGCGACCACCACCGACTCCGCCGGATTCCAACTATGTCCGGGTTATTGAAAAGACATATGAAGAAGCGCGGCGGTCGGGAAGTACTTCTTGTGATGCAAGGTTAGCAGAACGAAGAAGTGGGAAAACAATTCCCCAGCTCGGCGAACAGGAGAAGCAATCGTGCCCCCCGCTCAAGGTGTCTAGCGATATCGTCGCTAATCATCCGGGGATGGTGCCCGGTACCAATCCTGGTGATTACTTGGGGGATGATGTAATTTTTCAAACGGCTGAGGTAACAGAAGAATATGAATACTTGCACGGGAAGCCTCTCGTCAAACCTGATCATCCTCCTCTAACAACGATGATGTACAAATTGCATGAGTGGTACATGAAAACCTGCAGGGAGTCTGGGAGAGACACTATCTATCTGGCAGTGAAACCAGAGCACGAATTCATTGGACTTTCCGTGATGCCTGTTGAATTTGTGGAGTTATTTCAGTTATACAATCAACGGGCCCTCGACAAACAACTCATGACTGCCTACTGTCTGTAAGTATTACTTCTATAGTTAAGTCTCTAGCTCAGCTTGTTCATTGCATGTATATATAATTATCCTCACTATATTATGCAGATTGAAGATCGTCGAATGCAAAAAACTAGGAATCTTCGACGTTGGGTTCATTAGCCCAGATGCCGTAAATGAATGGACGGTACGAAACAGAATCAAAGAGACCGAGAAAAACTTGCTAAAGTCGTTCCTTATACATCAAAACAAAAGGGAAATACTCTTTCCTTACAACTTCAAGTGAGTGTTGCTGTCTTCTCTGTATACTCGGTTTCGCTTACTCGAGGTTAAGTAATGTAGTTGATGAGTTATATATGCGTGCGCAGGTACCACTTTATTCTGCTATCCATTAAGCTTGACGGGGCATTAGTAACTGTCTTAGACTCGAGACGTAAAGATCCCGAGATTTATGCGGACATGACTGCAATGCTCAAGAAGTAAGTTCAGTCAATACCGGGACCATATCGGCATGCAACTTTCGTTAATTTCCTGATATCAAGTAATCATTTTCTTTGCCTGGCAGGGTTTGGAAGAAGTTCACCCGAAAGGCTCCCGGTCTAAACTCGGAGTTGCGATTTACGCACCCCAAAGTAAGTAGTACTAGCTAGTTCCGCGCATCTCTAATTGATTCAAATTTTCATCAATATATCATTACCATGCTTGCTTATCAGTTTGATTGAACTCTATTCTCGTAAAGTGCTTGTACCAGAAAGAAGGGACTTCTTTATGTGCATACTACGTATGCGAGTTCATTCGCCACTCGACCTCTGAGCAGGTCTTCTCTGACAAACAATTTGAAGTACGTAAATAATATTCACAATTTTATTTTATATATTACCATCAATTGTGTTGAGTTTTATTCATATATATGCATGTATTGACCCCCTTCTTTAAATTAGATCTGGCAGATGCGGGATGAACTCCTACCACATGATCGCATACGAGCAATTCAAGAGGAATTTGCGGGATTCTTTCTTGCCCACGTCATAACTGAAGACGGAGAATACCATTCGAATATATGATGTTAGGGATTGTAAAATATGTTAGGGATTGTAAAAGATGTTATAATGTATATATGTAGTAGCGTCGGATAGATATACGATAACTTGTTGTTCGACCAATCTCTCCGGAGAAAGAGAGGTCGATCACTCCTCTCTGTATATGTTCATGACGATCTTATGTACTTACTGGTTCCTTCATTTGCTTACTACCTAGCGTGTCGAGTTCTCTCTATACGTATAGTATGTAGCGTCGACCAAGCACGGAGATAAGAGAGGTCACTTCTCTCTAGGTAGCTATTAGCTAGCTAACACAACATATGAAACCCCCAAATTAACCCTCCAAAACCCCCAACCCCCCCCCCCCCTTTCAAAAAAAAAAACCCTAGCTCCTGAGCTGCTGACGCGTGGATGCTTATTGGTCCCGGTTGGTATTACCAACCGGGACTAAAGGCCCTCCTGCCTGGGCTCGCCGCAGCGGCCACGTGGAGCACCATCTGTCCCGGTTCGTAAGCGAACCGGGACTAAAGGTATTGGGCTTTAGTCCCGACCCTTTAGTCCCGGTTCCAGAACCGGGACAAATGGGCCTCTGGAACCGGGACAAAAGGGCCTTTTTCCACTAGTGACAGTAGCAAATTTGTGCGGGGTTTGGATTACAGTGTGTTCGTAACTGACAGCCATGTAGACATGTATTCAATCTGTACTTTTCTATAAGAAAAGGGCCGGCGGCAGCTAGTGATGGCAAAATGATTGTGACCTGCCTCTGTAGATGGACAACTTGAAATATATCTCATGTATGAACGCTCAGCTAACAGCTCTTGGCAGCACAAGAGAACACAGGATGCGACAAGACCCACTTGCCGTGCCTAATTAATCTGACTTGTTTCCTTCCTTCCATAACATTTGTGCACCTTACCGAGCAGTCAATTTCGCTGCTCCTCACCAACAGAGAAATAGAGAAATACAAAGATCAGTTAGCATCCTTCGCAGCACCCAAGACTACTACAGTTTGTTAACTCACATATAAGCCTGTTTTTCTTAATATGGTGCTTGCTGCTATTAGTCATCTTTGCTGCCCGGACGATGAACATGTCTACCCTGTTACACTATCAAGCACTGGAGCCCATTTGACATGTACCTTCATACGCTATACACATTCACGCAAGTGGTGCTAGATCAAATGAGGACAAAAACCTCTCGTTAGATCAGTACATGAATAATTTCCCAGTTAGGTTGTGGCCAGCTAGATAAGTTTAGTTAACAGAGTTATGTGGTGGCACCTAGTCATCTAAGGATGACCTGCATGCATGGGTACCATCGTTGCTTGGATTAGTCGATCATGTTCAAGGAGCAAGGATTAATTTATGCGGGAAATAACGTTGGCATTACAATACTGCTATGCCGGCGTAGTTTTCGATGAATGATGTACGCCAGATTATGTTCCGTTAACTCCAAAGGTGACCAGAAAGTAGAACACTAATCTCATGCGTAAAATACGAGGTGCCGCCTTCCAGAAATTCCATTCTGAAACGGTTGCAATTCGTCGAGCAGGTGGCGTGTGTCCGTCCACAGCCGCAAGATTCCCTACTATAATGTAAACAGCAGCAGCTCAACGTGGGTTCTGAATCATTTCACCATTGTTCCTTGTTAATTTTCTGGTAACAAAGCCGCAAGATGCTCCTTCTGCTCGTCAGCGCCGCAAGGGCTTTAACTTGATGGCTTCCAAATCTGAAACCATAGAGCTGGAGGAACTGCTTTTATTCCCAGGAACACAAACAGAGTGACCTCTTGGGGACAACAAATGATCAATATGATCAACTCCAAGCATGCACAGGCAGTTCCAGACCTACCAAAAAATGCAATTCTGAAACCATACAAATCACCGCTTTAGAGGCAAAACTGAGTAGCGTCAAGTGTTCCGGAAAATCATGACCGTCAACACTCGGCGGACAGCAGGCATACCGACAAACATGGCGAGGGGATCAATATTTTGATATATATAAATGTATTTCCTTCCTTTACCAGCTTTTTACACATCAGCAGGTTCAGTACATGCAGTTTACCCGCAGAACCTTTATATACAGGCTTAAATGCAAGATGGGGGCTACTACAAACAGAAGTGAAATCGTAATGGAACATCACAAGTTCAGCTCCAGCTCCACAGGGATCGAAGCAAGGCAACACGACACCTCAGTTCAGGCGCCTCCAGCATCTTGCTTCATGTGAAGTAACTTCCTTTACCAGATTGTTTCCCACAGCTAGGGCTCATGTGACTGCATTTCGATTGCCGGAGTCAAGAGGTAGCACGTACTGTACGTAGCTAGCCTCAGGAAATCGATGCATGGTTTTGGATCCATGCAAGTTCTTGCTTCGTTCTCTTTATGGCTGGATCATGGCACATCCATTCCTCCTCACTTCTGTCTTCATAACCGATACAGTACATTTTCAGACTCTGAAGGCAAGCAAAAAAAAAAATGTAGGAATTGCATATTCAGACTCTAGCATACATACCGGCCAACTACTAAGATCGAATGGAATCAACAAAGTGAGATTAAGAGAACAGATTAACTATACATACTTGAAAAGAGGCAACGGATTAACAATATAGATTACCTGCAGATCGATGTTTGTCTCCATGCAGTAGGGCTCGCTTGTGTAAAATACATGCCATCTCTTTTCAATGTCTTCGGAATTTGAATAACCCTAGACTCGTTGTATATGGCTGAACTTGTCCCACTCCGAGGCAGACTTTCCCTCGGCCATGGAAGCAAGTAACGCCAACTTGCAGTCTAGCTGCAAATGACTTGGCTTTACGGTTTGCAGGTACAACGGGAGTCGTTCCTCTCTATAGGCAACTGTCAGCACAAGTCTTCGCAGTGCATTCATCTCCTGCAGCGACTCAAGCTTTGGGCAGAATTTGATCTCAAGTATTTGCAATTTGGGGAAACTGGAGATCCTAGTGAGGTCAGGGTTGTGAGACAGCTTAAGCTCAACTACAGAGGCAAAGTTCTCGAGAGAGCACAAACCCTTGACAAAACATAAATTTAACTTTTTCAAAGACCTTGCATGGAAGGCAAGACCAGGAGGGATACACCTCAATTTGCAACCTCGGATACAAAGTTCCTCCAAGGCCGCCATAGCTTGCACTTCCTCCTCCCACTCCCACTCCTCCCATTCTGCCACTTCATCTAAGGCCATCTGGTACAATCTTGGAAATCCAGCCGCAAACCGGGATGAAGAATTGAGACGGTGACTGTGGGGCCGCACGAATTCAGGCCCGACACGCTTGATTGCTGGAGCACGAGACAACTGTAGACACTCCAGATATGGGAGCCAGCAAAGTCCATCAGGGAGTTGGATGCAGCAAGACAGGTCATTCATGAATAGAGTCCTCAAGTTCTCTAGCGGCACTGTTGATGTCCACATCATCCATCTTGGGAGATGACGCCCAAAATATCCTTCGATCATAAGAAATTCTAAGCAGGGTAGAGGGCATAGCACATCAAACACTAACACAATTCTTTGCTCTTCCTCCTCAGAGACTCCTCCTTGGGGCAACCCATCATCTCCTAGTCTACTGCCACATCTTAAGTCAAGTCTGGTAAGATGTGCCTTTGTGCCTAGGCTAGCTTCTGCAAGAGAAGTGGTGGCAGACACATTCTCTAGACCATCTAATCCAAGACCCCTGAGCTGCGAAAGAGGCCCCAACTATTCCAAACTACACCAATCGCCATACACATAAGCTGGAAATCCATATAGTGACCTCAAATTTTGTAGAGCCCCGAAACCCCTAGGTACATTGTTTACATGTGTCTCTGAGATGTCAAGACATCTCAACTCTTGTAGCTTAACAATGCCATCGGGAAGTTTTACTAATCCTTCACAATCAACAAGGCAAATGTGTTGTAGGAATTTGATCTCGTGGATGTTCTCTAGCAATCTAGATATATCAGAACAACTTCTTAAGGACAAATAACTCAAGTGCTTGAGGTGGCACACAGTTTCGACCAATGTAGCAAAATTTGCATTTTCTATAGATAGGGTTCGTAGGCTTGAGAAGGTAATCAAAGAATCACCAGGTTGAACTCTCAAGTTTCCAGTCAATATTAGTGTTCTGAGTGATTTCTGCTCTGTTAAATATCTCCACTCGAAACCATTTGATTCAACTCCTTCGGTTTCTATTGACAACCTAAGGAAATTGTGTGATCTAAGTTTTATTTTGGCATTATCTCCACCTTGAAGTACTAGTGCCTCATCCCTAGTCATAAATTGAGCAAATGAGCGAATGACATCATGCATGTTGCAAATAAATTGACCAGGGTAATCTGTTTGTGTCTCTAAGAGGTTCCTTAATATGAGCTCCTTGTAGTTACTTATTCCTTCTTCTTCTAGACTACTCGAGTCTCCATGAACCAATCCTTCACTAATCCACATGCCCACAATTTTATTCATATGTACTAATGTCTTTTTAGCTTTAAGGGAGAAGTGCAGAAAGCATTGCTTTAAGGATGAGGGCAAGTCTTCATAGCTAACATATATTGCATAGTTTAGCTCCTCTGGCATTGAAGATACTGACCATATATATCATGTTTCAGGACATCTTCCCAACCACGCCGGGTTTTCTCCTTCTTGCATAGCAGTCCACCAATCACTTTTATAGCAAGCGGTAAACCATCACATTTTCCTATAATTTGCAACCCAATATCATTTAGCTTATCAACCTCGGGTTCATTTTCCTCTGATGTAAGTACCTGGAAGAAATTTAAACTTATATAATTAATATGGCTAGTGAGTGTTGTTTTATTTACTTAGTACAAGTAATACCTAGATCAACGAGAAAAGAAAAAAATTGAAAATAGGAATGCACTGCCTACATTAATTGCAAATCATAAGTGTGGAATCATCCAAACATTGATTTATATAGCTTACATTATACATGCGTGTCACAAAGATTGACTGGTGTCTTTTTGTTGTTCGACTAATAATCGGGGAATAGAAAGATATAAAAACTAAAATATTGATCAATGTATTTCTTTCCTTGATTCAATTATCATTTTGTTGAACTCATCTTAGAGTAAAATGTAAGGCAAGCAAACATTAAAATTGTATGTAGTTTACTGTGTTAGGCATATGCAAGCTGAAATCAAATGAAATGAAGTGCTGCTGAATAGGTGTGTCATAGTGAGTATGAGAAAGTACCAACCTGCTTCTTGAGCAATGACCATGCATCTTCCGGACCTAATTTTTCAACATGGTGGTAGTGCACAACTTTCAAGCTTCGGCCTACAGTTACATGTCTTATGGTTATAAGGACTCTGCTACCAGTGCCACCGTAGCTAAATGGGGTCATCAATAGTTTTTCCCATGCATCGGCACCCCAAATGTCATCAAGCACAAGGAAGAACTTCTTGTCCCTAATGGCATTCCTAAGTGCAATGACAAGTAGGCCCCTATGTTGAGGCCCACCCCCTCTAGGAAGGTCTCCGCCGGCGGCCGTGATGGCCGTACTCAACAGCTCAACATCATTGAAATTACGCGTGATGCTAAGCCATATCTTCTTAGAAAACTTGCCTTCGATAGCCTCATCATTGAAGACCTTCTTGCCAAGGGTGGTCTTGCCAATCCCGCCGACACCAATAATGGCGACCACCATGAGGTGATCACTCTTCTCACTGGGCCCCTCCCTTGTAAGCACGTCCACAAGTGTCGTCGTATCCTCCTCAATCTTCTCACCAATCGTGCCTGCCCTTTCCATCAATGAATTGGTTTTGCGGTCACTGGCGAGAGATTGAGTCGTCTTAGGCTTCTAGCTTGATGAAATTGAAATTGCCACTTCTCCTATGGATGTCATCCAACTTCTGGTTGAGTATCTTGATGCGGGTGCCGATATCATGTGCATGGAGAGGATTTCGCATGCAGAAGAGGAGGGGGTTAAGGCAAATGTTAAGGCATCCCATGTCCATGGAAGGACCCTCCTCCATGACCTTCAGCTGACACAAGTCGAGGATGTCGGTAACATCGTACATGGCACGCTTCAGTTCCTCCACCCAAGCTTGCACACTTGTGTCAATTATATTTCTCCTATCTGCATCTGCAAGGAAATTCTTGAGGTCCCTCAGTTTGATGCCCAGTTTGTCGACCTCACCGGACACCCCGATACGCATGGCCACCTCTTCTTTGGCCATCTCGTTGAGCATGTTGGTCACGTAGGACGCCAAAGCATCCAGAACCCCCGCCATTGCAGGGAGCGCTCGTTTTTGCTGCAACATGCAAACAAAATTATTTCTTTTGTTTTCATCACGAACAATCCCATACATGCTCGACATGTGATTATCTCACTAAGGGAGGAAAATGATAATCAATCCAGTCACTAAGAGATTGATTTGAAATACAGCAGGTTTTATCCAAATTCATTTCAACAAGTGTAATCCAAATATGTTTTAAATGCCTGATCGATTCACACATGCATGCCATAAACAAAAAATGATAGGTTTCGCAGTCTTTTCTGGAGAAAGGATACGGGTATGACCCCCTTTCAAGAACAAAGAACTTGATCTTTGTTCAGTAGTAGGGAAACAATAACATTCCAGACATCAGTCCTGTTGGTATATTAGGTGCTTAGCAGGCTAATCCGAGGAGGCATGCTTTGCACACGATCACACGGGAACCATTACTATAGGAAACGCGTCGTTTTCCGAGTGCCTGTACGCTCGGCAAAGCAGGCAAAACCCTCGGAACGATACGCTCGGCATACGTACACGCTCGGCAACTAGCTAAATGCCGAGCGGAATTTGTGTACTGCCGGCAAAACCATACGCTCGGCAATCGACCTGTTGGGTATGGCCGTCCGACGGCGTGCTCCGTGCTCCCGTATGCCGAGCGTCATGTGGGCTCGGCCGAGCGTCATGTGGGCTCGGCATACACATATTGCATGGTCGGCATACACGACTCGGACCCATTCCCAGAAGGCGCCGCGTGTGAGAGGTATGCCGACCCAGGCCGCAGCGTATCCCGAGCATGTATACCCTACGGAAACGCTATTCTTGCCGAGCGCCAGATCTTTGCCAAGCGGTTTTCTTTGCCGAGCGTTTTATTTATACTCTCTGCTTATACGTCCTTAGGCCATCTCCAGCGGGGCACCCCCAAACGGACAGACCCTGTCCCATTTCTGTCCACGCGGAGAGAGCGCAACCTCCAACGGGGAAACCCAAATCCGATTATGTCCGTTTTTGGCCCGGAAAACCCGAGCAAACATAGTCCGGGTTTGCGGTGGGACGGACAGCATCTGCGCGTCCATCTCTCCCTGACCCGGGCGTCCAAGGGCTCCAAGGGAAGCGCAGGGGACGGGGAGAGGGATGAGAGGCGGCGGCGGCGGCAGCCGTCTGGCGACGAGGCAGCTGGATAGAGCACCCGCGCCGGGTCGGGGGAGCTGGAGGGCTCCTGGCGCCGCCATGGACGACTTCAGGAGCTCCAGCAGTCTCCTCGCGCAGCTCCAGCACAAACCGCAGTTGCGCTCCACGCGCAGCTCCAGCAGGCTCCCGCATCCAGTAGTCGTCGGGGAGGTCATCCAGGCGCGCGCGGAGGTCTTCAGCGTGCGCTGCAGCAGAACAGCGTGCACGCGTGTGCTACCGCTAGCTCAATGCGACGCATGCATGCGCGCGTGTGCTAGGCCAGCGCGTGCACGCACGCGTGTGCTAGACGCATGCTAGCTCGACGGGTTGCGGTTGCCGTCGTCGTCTCCTGGCGGCGCTGGACTGCCCCGACTTCCGCGTTCAAGCAGGAGATGCCGTGCTAGTGCGGCCGGTGCCGGTGGCCAAACCTGGGCGCCGCGGCGTGTGCCGGCGTCGCGAGGACGGACGCGGGCGTGCTCGCGCGCAGGTGTTATTGATGCTTGCATCGATTGGGTGCTTGTAGTACTACTTGGCTAGTACAGATGCTTGCATCGATCGGGAGCTCATAGTACTACTTGGCTGAGATGGATGCTAGCTACTAGCTAGCTGATGGGAGCCGTTGGTGCCTCCTCTGCCCTACCTCCGGCTGCGAGCTCCGCAGCGTCTTGTCGGCCACCCCACTGGCCCACTCCCGCACTTCTCCAAGTCGAGCTCTTGCTCGTGTGCTCCGGCCAGCCCAACCTCGCCGGCAAGCTGTGTTCGTCGCCTGGGCCCAAGCAGGGGCGCCGTCGCTGGCCTGGGCGCTGCTCGAGGCGGAGCTCCTGGCGGCGACGCGCGCAGGCGACGGAGATACCGGTGCTGGTTCGGTGGCGATGGACACAAAGAAAAAAAATGCAAAAAGGAGAGAGATAAAATAGGGATTGCCGTCGGACACGAACAAACGTCGGACAACTGTCCGCTTGCCCCCGCATACGGATCAAATCGGACATTTTTTGTGTCCGGTTTGTGAGTCTCTGTTGGAGATGGCCTTATGCCGTAACGCTCGGCAAAGATCTGGCGCTCGGCAAGAATGGCGTTTCCCGTAGTGCATATGCACGCACAACATTAGTACAAGATGAGAAACACTTGAAAAACAGTTGAACATAGATTGACGGGCAATACATTTATCTCCATGATATATATATAGGAGTGAAAGTATACGAACGAAGCTTGAAGATAGGCGATGAGCCATTGCAAAAACATTTAAAGAAAGTAATATGCAGGGCGGGAGCGGAAAATCACCTTCTATCAATTGGAAGGATCGGAGATGGATTTTCCACCGGTCTTGCAGCTTGTGGAAGCTTAAGAGAGCGGAGTTTCGTTTATATTGTGGAAATGGAATGCATTGGAAGTTGGATTGTATAACGGGACACTTTCAATGACGTAGTCTTCCTGACTATTCTATACTCAACTTACCCATCGGCCTCGGCAAGTTCTTCGTACAAATAATCATCTTTTTTCTCTATACGCCATGACGATCGGAAGTTTAAGCTTAGATTGATTCAAACATTAATTATTTAGTTCCTTGATGCTCTCATGGCCGCGCACCACGTACCCAAGACTATCGAAATTACTCAATTATTGACATAACAATTAGCTAATGTCTCTTCACATGCCTTCGCATGCTATGTGCGCTAAGTGGCGCTAGTACATCTAATTTGGTCAAACAGCTTTGTGTGTTGTATGTACTATCGCCCTCATAGAAGACTATTGTGTATTTATTTATCCTATATTATTTCTGTAGATGTAATCACTGTGTGCGTAATATCTCAAGGCTCGCATATACAACATTTGTTACACCCATCTCTTTTCCGATACGGTTCGAGCTAGACCAAATATATTACTAAACTTAGTCGTTCGAGCTAGACTTCATAAAATCTCGGTCGGTTGTGCATTGGACATTCTCAAATCGCACAGTTTCTGGCCTTGTTCTGCAACCCGTTTGTTAGCCAAAGTCGCATCACAAGAGCAATTTCTGCTCCACGTTTGACTACCTGCACGCAAGCACAAATGCCTATGGGGATGCAACGTACTGTGTTTGGTTGCATGCAGCCTATGTTTGTGCTCACGTCTTCTCTCTAGTGGCGACCTTACCATACTACACCATCACACTCAAGCAGTACACATCAGTACAACCTTAGCTACTACGAACGGCAGTTTATCAGTTCAACCCTAGCTATTACGAATGACAATTTATCAGTTCAACCCTAGCTGCTAGGAATCAACTAGCAGTTCACCATTATTACAATCCGGTGGTTCATGAATCACGACCGGGAGGGGAGGATTGGAGCGGGGTGGTAGTTCAACCTTCTTCTTCTTCTTCTTCTTCTTCTTCTTCTTCTTCTTCTTCTTCTTCTTCTTCATCTTCTTCTTCATCGTCATCATCATCATCGTCTTCTTCTTCTTCTTCTTCTTCTTCTTCTTCTTCTTCTTCTTCTTCTTCTTCTCAGATTCTGGTTGAACCTCTGTCATCCCACATTGCATGTGCCCACTACAACCTCTTGTTCTTCCAAGCTTCATTGTTAGATTGCCGGAGGCGCGAGGCCGACCGGCGCGGCGTCCGGCAGAGGAGCAGGCGCGAGGCTGCCGGAGGCGCAAGGCCGGCGGGCGCCTGTGCGACGGAGGCGCGTGGCCGGCGTGCGCCGGTGCGACGGAGGCTGGCGGAGGCGCGTGGCCAGCGTGCGCCGGTGCGACGGAGGCGCGGGCGCGAGGCCGGTGGGCGCGGTGACCGGAGGATGCGCGAGGCCGGCGGGTGCGGGCGCGGTGGCCGGCGGAGGAGAGGCGGGCATGCTGGCGGGTGAGGAGAGAAAGAGTTGGGGGTTTCTGCAAAAGTAATGCCACGCTGGCACCTTACATGTGGACCTGGGTTGGCAGGTATAGCGTCAATACGTATAATTATAGCGTTTAGTCTCTTTTGGTACTGATTTGTAACGAACTGACTGTAACGTGGTACTGATTTGCAAAAAATTCGTAAAATGGTACCAATTCGTAAACACTGCCCCAAATGTGGTACTTCTATGCAATTAACTCCCTTTTTACCGGCCAACAGCCCTAGCCCCTAGCCCCAAGCCCTCGGCCCCTTGCCCCTTCTCTTCGTTCATCCGTGATCCGCCTCGATCGGATCAATCGACCTCAATTGTACAGTTCTCAACTCCTACTGGCGGTACTTTTCCAGAACTTTTCTATGTTCTTTTACGAAAATTATGGCTAGTAGATAAAATCTCGTGAAAAATTATGGAGTAGATGAAATCGCGTGAAAATTGTGGCCAGGGTTTATATAGGGTGTACGTATATGTAATTAGTACTCTTCATTGTTTATGCAAATTTTCAAGTGCCATGTGAAATATTTATTTATCAGATGCATGTACAATACAGACACTTTTATGTAGTAGAGTGTTGATCGAAAAATTTATTTTCATGTCTCATGCGAAAATTTAGTTATACATTGTCTTTTTGTATGGCTATAATCTCTATGAAACACACTTTTATGTAGTAGAGTGTTGACCGAGTACGAGCACACGGAGTACAAGAACACAGAAACACGGAGTATAAGTATACAGACACACTAAATACAAGTACACATAAACAAGGAGTACAAATACACAAAAAGACAAAGTACAAGTAAAAGTGCATGGAGCCACATGTGTGGTTTTGGTAATTAATGATAATCTCTATGGACTAATGTTTGCATCCAGTTATACTTGAAGGTGTGTCCATAGGTAATGCTTGAAGATCATAAGTTGGATTTTAAGTTGAAAGAAGGATAAAGTTGAGCCTATTACAAGAATGTCTTGAAATATGAGACGATTGAGTGAGCCATCGTGTTTACCTTCAAGACAGCTATTCTTTGTGTCCTTGGGAAATACGTGTTGACTTAATTACGGGAGTCTATGTCCGACACGTTATCTTCTCAACATTAACCGTGTCAAACAGGTTACGTGACTATTAATTTTTTGTTAAATCCTAGCTGTTAATTTTTTTATCTAACTGTGACACGTGGTGTCCCTATTTTAGACATCCGTATATTGCTTTTAGTATATAATAGATAGATAGATTTCTTGTTGGTGTGTACCGTAGCTTCTGTGTTCCCCGCTCTAGAAGCACTCCCGTGGGCTGGATCGACCTCTGGGAAATAGGCCGGGCTTAAAGGCTACTAGCTCCAAGAACAAGTCAAACTTTAGCTTGTGAAACTAATAAGATTTCCATCAAACCCAAAATAGAAATCCCCACTTAATGCACATCATGAAATACGAGTTATGGACGCTCACAATTGCGCAGCATCCGTACCGGAAAACGGCTATTTGCTGTGTGTCCGGCTCTTAGCCGGAGCTCTTTCTCTGCAGCTTGGCAAAGGCCGATGCACGCCAAGCGCTAGAAGAAAAGCTCATGGAAAAGGCTCGGCACTCGGCAAACTCATAATTAGGCCGTCGGCAACCGCTCGACAACGCCGCAAGAATGCTGTCGGAAAAATTCGGCCCTTGGCAAAGGTGGTGGATAGTGTCCCCATCCGCCGCGGTTGACGGGAAGGAAAGGGCGCTTCCATCTTTGCATATGTTGTGTATCACGTATTAATTTGTAGACATACGTACGAGTACCTGTGTTGCGTACGGGCGTATGAGAGTATGGGCTTGATTTCGATAACGAGGGGGCAACAAATTTTAATGTTGATTAAATCTTATTAATAGGAAAAGAACATATGGCCCTTTTAAACTTTTGGGAGCGGGTGCATGGAAGCAGACCCCTTAAATAATTAGGCAGAACACTATATAGGTATTATCCCATGCCTATAAATACTTCGGCGCGACAAATTTTCATCAAACACCAACAACCACAAATAAAACAAGTGGTGTTGGTATACAATTGTCTCAGAGAAAAACACTAGAGTACGGTCTTTTGAATGTGAGGGATTTAGCACTTTAATCCTTCATGATGGAAAAGCAGAGACCAAACTATGCTTTCAGAAAGGAGAAGGCGCCTACAAGTATAATGCAGCATGTAGGAACAAGAAGGTTGCAGCTGGACATAAAAAGCAAGGAACAAAACCACGCTCACCTTTCGTTAAAGGCCCAGAGCAAGCAAATAACATATACTCGATTGTGCTGGCACACAAAAGCACAAGGGTATCGTCTCTCTCTTCCAGTTCGTTCTTAATTACTCATTTGGCACACAAAGGTGACAGCACTGATATAACCATAGTTTTAAATAGCCGGCTATAGCCCCGCTATAGCCTTTTCAGCAGGGTGTCGCTAAATGATGTCATGTACAAATTGGCCGCTATAGCCCGCTATAGCTCCGCTATAGCTTATTTGGAGGTCCGCCGCTATTTGGCATAGCCCGCTATTTAAAACATTGGATATAACTCAAGAGTGTTACAGTTTTTTTTTTCAAATCGGGCTACTTCCCTTTCCATTACATGCATAACGGAAATACAAAGTGCACTACAAGTTTAACAGGAAATAGTGTTACAGTTGATGTGTAACGCCGAAATGCTCACTCAGTAAAATCTTACAACCAAAATCAATAAATCAATTTAGAACAACATGAAATGGCAGGCAGTATTATAAGTTGAAACAAAAATAGAACACTTTCTGAGAAAAAATGAAACAACGTGCACTGCCCAAACATAATTGAGCGCTGAATTAGACCATGTCAGCAGAAGCACCCATGGTGGTGGTGGTGCCGACAGCAGCCTCAGGAATACTGACATGGGTGAGCAGCGCCCACAGGAGCGTTATCAGCTCGCCGCCCCGGGCGACGGCCACCGCATGGCCGTCGAGGTTATCCGAAGGAGCCATGTAGAGGATCATCTCGCACCAGAACCCGGCCAGGGCTTTCCACGCCGCCTCCTCCTCGCCATTCATCAGCTCCACCAGTTGCTTGCCCAACCTTGCGCCCTCCTTTAGCACCTCGTGCTTGGGTCCTGCGGTGCTCAGCAGCTCCACCAGCTGCCGGTATTGCAACTCGGGCGTCGGTGCGGGCACGGCACTGCCGAGGGCGCGCTCGGCACCTTTCTTGGTGGCCTTGTACAGGCTGTTGCTCCATGCGTCGTCGTCGGGGAGCAGCTCGGGAGAGTACGCCACCAAGTAGGTGCAATAGCGTGACAGGTGCGTGGCGACGCTCCAAGAAGAAGAAGCCGACGAGGGTGGGTTCCTTGCCTCGAAGATGGTTGTAGCAATGTGCCAGGAAAGCAAGGTGTCGGATGTACCTTGCATGCCGCGTGCTCGGAGGAAGTTGTCGCCGACTTGAATGCCCAGTTGTTGCCAAGATATCTTGCCATTTCTGAGGTCATCTCCCCTGCTGCTGCTTCTCAGTGTGTCGACAATGGCAGCCTTCACTTCTCTGGGTACCTTGATGCTCTTCTTTGGCTCGGGCAGGGGAATGATACGCCTAAGAAGAGCCGCTGGCCTGAATTTCCTTGGATGGAGCACTATGATTGAGCACTGGTTCATATTATCCTGCCAAGGCCTCACCAGCTTGCATCTGGATTGCAACAGTAGGCCAATACATTTTCGCAGTGTAGGATACTCACGCCAAGAAACATAGCGGCACATCAGGGCTACTTTAGTCCAGTTGGAGCAGACGTAGGATGCAATCTCCCTCACCTCAGAAAGCACGACTAGTGTATCAAGTAAAAACAACGGAACCACATCAAACAACAAGTTTCCAAAATAGGGAAAGAAGGTCAACCCAACATCTGACATGCTGGTCACAGAACATTTTATTTGCCCTTCAAAAATAGGACGTGATAGATATGCCCTCAAAGCAATTGTGCCAAATAAGCAGCAGTAACCAATGGTCAAGAGAGAAATAAATATGCTGGAGATGGGCAGCCAATCCTTGGAGTATGAGATTGGAAGGGATGAATAGTAATAATCATGAAGAAAAGAAAGCTCAGACACAATCACCCGCAGTGTCCTAGTACCATCACTATCCTCGAGCAGCACATGCCATAGAAAGTCACGGGCCTCGATGAATCCAGCAGCTTCGGTGACACTGGTGTATTTTGCAAAGCGACACCGTAGCATCTTGAACAATGCAAATGAGAAACATACATCTTTGAGATGTGCTACTGAATGGAGAAGCATGCCATCTAGCTCCCAAACTTTGTCAGTGGTCACTAAGCACTCTCTCTTGTTAGTTGTCATCCACGACCTATGATCACCAGCTGATAAACTGCTTCTGCTTTGACTCCTACACCGGATCCGGTAACCATAAGGCTGCTTCACTACCACCATAGTGTCCTCCCTTGAAACTACAAGTGGAGGAGGTATATGTTGCTGACTGGTGGCATGCTGGCTAATGGTGCTATGATCAACTGGTAGCTGGTCCATCATGTATCCAACAATAAGACGAGGATTGCGTCCAAATGAAAATGATTGTCTGGCACTGTACCAGGCATAATACTTGAAGAATATTTTGGCAAAGATGAGACCGAAGGGCATGAAAATGAGAAGAATCGGCAGAGCCAATCGATGTCTATCTGTCAAGTCCACTTCAAATGGATGTTGACCTAGCATGATGTTGACTCCAAGGTACGTACTCCACAATGCTTGCACAAGCAGTACCGCTGGTGGGGCAATGCTTCGACCTTCTCTTTCATCCGCGGCAACTATAGCGGTTGTATTGATGCCAACAATCTGAACAAAGGCAGTCCATACTAAGACCAGGCCAGTGTGGAAGCTTGGATCGCAGTCCCCTAGGACTATGTTACCTCCATCAGATCGAACGGCGACGGTCAGCTGGCTGCCAGTGATGGACACGATGTAGGAGACGATGGGCAAGAACAATATGGTGGCACCCATGAAGAGGAAGCGGGTCAACGGATGGTGGCGGTAGCGATGGCCATATGCGCCTATCCCGACCATGACTCCCATCAGGATGGCGTTCCCCATCAGGAGAACATTCACTCGCAGCATCTGCCCTCTCATGAACTTGTTGAAGTTGTCAAATGCCGTGTCAATGTCAATGTCAGGTCCGATTCTGAGTATCAGCAACAAGAAAGATCAAAGTTAATTAACGCAATGAATTAAGTACCTAGCTACATCGATCAGGTTGTTAATTAGCGCCTATCCACCAACAAGTACGGAATATAAAAATTAATGCTTCTAATTCTCCGTTTCTTTCTTTCTTTCTTTCTTTTTCTCTTCTTCCTATAAGAAATTGAGAACATCAATAAGAGGAGCCGGCCGGTTTACCTCGGCATGGTGGCGGTTGAGATTCGCACCCGCTGGAATGTTTTCTTCTGATTTGTAATTGGTACAAATGAGTAATTAAGAACGAACTGGAAGAGAGAGACGATACACTTGTGCTTTTGTGTGGCAACACGATCGAGTATATATGTTATTTGGTTGCTCTGAGCGAGCCTTTAACGAAAGGTGAGCGTGGCTTTATTCCTTGCTTCTGTCCAGCTGCAACCTTGAAATGCCTGCGTGCTGCATTGTGCTTTTAGGCGCCTTTGTCTTTCTTGAAAACCTAGTACGGTCTCTGCTTTTCCATCATAAAGGATCAAAGTGGTAAAACCCTCAGATCCGAGAGCGTATCCTGAGAAAACTGCACCTAATCCCCACTAATCCCTCGTCACGTACAGCTAGGGGTGAAACCGGATCGGATTCGGACGGATAATCCTTATACCATATCCTATTCCATATTTATTTTCGGATTCGGAAGCGGAACGGATGCGGATTCGAATACCGGATTATGCGGATTCGAATAGCGGGTTATGCGGATTCGGACACGGTACGGTAACGGAACGGCGTCGGATCGGAAACGGTCATTTACCATATTCATATACGAGGAAGATATAAATGCTTCAAACTAAAAGTAAACATAAACAATGAGCAAATTTTAATACTTATACACGTTAAGAACACATAAAGCACTAGATGGTATTAAAATAAGCCAAATAAATCACTAATAAACATATGTCTCGTTTCATAAGTAAAGATAACATTCATGTATTGCTATTTAATACTTACAAATTCACCCATAAATCGGATTCGGAAATTAAAAGGTCGGATTATCCGGCAAGAAAAAAACGGATTATCCTAATGCATTGTATATTAGCAATACCATATCCTATACCGTATCCTATCAATCGGACTCGGATTCGGATCGGATTGTTGTCGGATGTGAAAAATCTCTTACCGTATCCTATAAAAACGGATTCGGAAACGATTTCGGACGGAAATTATCCTTACCACTTTCACCCTGACGTACAGCCATACACCAGAGTGGAGTCTGAACAACTGCTGCAGGTATTACTTGACAGTCATTGTCACCGTCGCATATCTCAGAACGCTGTCCGGCAGGGCGGCCACAGCCCCCCAGGACGCTGTTGGCGGGACGAAGAGAACAGCTAGGTCTTGCGCCGGGGAGCGTACGCATCTGACGTGGTGAGGGGGCTAGGGGTCTCATATAGTGGTCCGTTCAGCTGCAGTCGAGGAAGCCGCCGACGGCGAGCAGGTAGCAGAGAAGGCCCTCCCCGTACGTGTTGGAATTAACCACGAGTCTGTGTCCGGTACGGACTGGAATCAGTCACCGAGTCGTATTGTAGGATAGGCTAGATCGCTTCTTTATATACTGCTGTAACCTGCCCCTGTAATTGAACTCAACCCAGACCAATACAAAGAAAATTATCGGGAGCGACACGCTCCCGTAGCCATCAATCTCGGCGTGTTCGTGTTTGTCGTGTGCGTGGTGTTCGCGTGTACAGCATAGCCAGACGGCGGCTTGATTCCATCAAGCCAAACGTACGTGCATGTGCTAGCTAGCTTAAGGAATCCATCCAGCAGGGAGCTAGCTTTCTTGCTACGTGTGATCTCCAAGACTATACGTACGCGTGTATCTCTCGGCCGAAAGTACGGGCCGGCGAATCGCTTCGTATATGTACACCAGAAAGTACTCGGTGTACGGGACCTGTGCCAACAATTGGTATCTAGAGCTTGGTTTATTGACGTGATTTTCGGAAAGCAATCGAAGGATCATGTCGAGCCCGAGCAAGGAGATCGTTGTGGCGGGAGCGGGAGCGGGAGCACCGATGCCGACGATGGGGGTGTCGCAGTTCCCCCGGCTGGATCGAGAGGACTACACACTATGGGCGATGAACATGGAGGTCGCGTTGGAGGGAGCTGAGTTCTGGGAAGCCGTCGACCCCGGCGGCGCCGAGTACGCGAAGGGCGCGGCGAAGTACCGGACGGATCGTCAAGCTTTAACGGCGATCTACTCTGCCATGCCGAAGGATGTGCTGCAGCACCTCGTCGGAAAGAAATCGGCGAAGGAGGCATGGGAGACCATCAAGATCCTGCACCAGGGTCATGACCGTGTCAAGGAAGCACACCTTCAGTCCCTGATGAGAAGCTACGAGTGCCTGAAGATGGAGGAAAGAGAGACGGTTGATCAGTTTGCCGCCCGTCTCAAGACCCTCGTCAACGGCATACGTGGCTATGGTTCAACCCTAGAAGAAGTTGCGATCGTCCGACGATTTTTGCGCGCCGCGCCGGCACGCTACATCTAAATCGTCACGTCGATCGAGCAATGTCTTGACCTGAACACTCTCACGGTCGAGGATCTCGTCGGAAGGTTCAAGGCCCACGACGAGAGAATTCGTCTCAGCTTCGGCGATTCAAAGGAGAGTGAGCATCTCATGCTTACAATGGCGCAATGGATGGCCCTGTCGAAAGGAAAGCAAGGTGGATCCACGAGCGGCAGTAAAGCAAAGGAGAAGCAAAGCCCGGCGAAAAAGGACCTCGCTGGACAGGAAGAAAAGGCTAGAAAACCAAGGAGAAAATTTGACATAAAAAAAGTAAGGTGTCACAATTGTGGAATCCTCGGTCACTTCAAGTCTGATTGCAAGAATCCACCGAAGGAAAGAGCTCTCATGGCCAAGGGAGGCGATGATAGCGATATGATGCTCATGGTCGAAGTATGCGAGCTTATGGACGAGGATGGTCCAGCTCCGAAGGCGCCGGCTACCGAGGTTGTCACGCTCGACGAAGAGAAGGTTTACCTTCATGACAAGAAGAGGGTGAACACGGCGAGGCACGTGTGGTACCTCGACACGGGAGCAAGCAACCACATGACCGGCGACAAGGACCAGTTTTCTGAGCTAAATCTCTCGGTTGGAGGCACGGTTCGGTTCGGTGACGGGCGGACCGTTGACATCACAGGGCGAGGTACTGTCCTGTTTGAGCTGAAGAATGGCGGTCACAAGGTTCTCACAGATGTGTACTATATTCCCAAGCTAAAGAGCAACATCATTAGTCTTGGCCAGCTTGAGGAGCGTGGTTGCAAGATTGTGCTCGAAGATGGCTATCTATGGGGGTATGACCGTCAGAGGATGTTGATCATGAAGGTGCAGAGGTCGCCCAACAGACTCTACATCCTCAACTTGGATCGTGTGGATCCAGTATGTCTCTTGTCAAGCATGGAGGACTCGGCATGGAAGTGGCACGCGCGCTACGGTCATCTAAATTTCCAGGCTCTTCGGCAACTTGGACAAAAGGAGATGGTACGTGGTCTACCGTGCATCGATCATGTTGAGCAAGTGTGCGACGGTTGCCTTGTTGGGAAACAAAGGCGGGCCTCGTTCCCGAGAGAGGGAAACTTTAGAGCAAGTAAAGCTCTTGAGTTGGTCCATGGAGACTTGTGCGGACCCATTACACCGGCTACCCCAGCCGGAAACAAATACTTCTTGCTCATCGTCGACGACTTCAGCAGATACATGTGGATTGTGTTGTTGAAGACAAAGGACCAAGCTTTGCAAGCCTTCAGGAAAGTAAAGATGGCGGCCGAGGTAGAATCCGAAGCCAAGCTGAAGGCCCTCCGCACCGATCGGGGGGGGTGAGTTCAAGTCTCGTGAATTCACGGAATTTTGCGAAGCTCATGGGATCAAGCGGTATCTTACGGCGCCATATTCACCGCAGCAAAACGGTGTTGTGGAGCGGAGGAATCAAACCGTGGTGGCGATGGCACGAAGCATGATGAAGAGCAAAGGGATGTCGGGGAAGTTTTGGGGTGAGGCGGTCAATACGGCCGTTTATTTGTTGAACCGGGCTCCAACCAAGAGTGTGGTTGGGATGACGCCGTACGAAGCATGGTACGGACACAAGCCCGCGGTTGATCATCTTCGCACTTTCGGGTGTGTGGCGCATGTGAAGACGGTGGCCGGGCATACAAGCAAGTTGGCGGATCGGAGTACTCCAATGATATTGGTTGGCTATGAAGCGGGCACGAAGGCGTACCGTGCGTGCAACCCCTCGACCAATAAGGTGGTTGTGACGCGTGATGTGGTCTTTGAAGAAGCAAGGTCATGGAATTGGAACTCCTCCGAACCGGTATACCCGATTTCCGATGAAATTTTTCACGTTGTTTACAACGAATACGAGCATGCAGATAATCAACCGGAGACTACAACGACGCCGAGTGATTCTCCGGACAACAGAGCGCAGCCGTACGCGCCAGATAAAGCAGTGACAGAGGCGCCCCAAGGCATGCAGCAGGACGCAGCGGACGAGGCCTGCGATGGCTCGTGCAGCACACCAAGCAGCGCTCGCCCAAGTGGCTGTGTACCACAGGGGAGCGGCCTGGGAGCTGCGCCTGGAAGTCCACGGCCTGGGCGTGGCCAAAATATGGCTCCAACTCAAGCTAGCTGTGAGACAGGAAGGCATGCACGTGGACTTGAAAGTTCACATGTACGTGCAGCTAATTCCGGAGAACCTGGATCGCCAGAAAAAAGGAGTTTGGCAACTCCGCAAGATGAAAATTCCTCGTCTTCGACAAAACAGGAGACAAGGGAACGTCGGCCGACACCAGTCCGTCTTCGACCAGTGGTGGATTTATATCCGGAGGAAGCACTTCGTACCATTAATCCTGTCAAAATTATAAGAAGAGGACGACAATGTTTGCTTAGCGTCGAGGAACCTACGAAATTTGAAGAAGCAAATACTGAGGAGTGTTGGCGTCGTGCTATGGATGAAGAGTTGGGATCAATACGAGACAACAAAGTATGGGAGCTCGCAGATCTTCCCAACGGTCACAAATCCATAGGGCTCAAGTGGGTGTACAAAGTCAAGAAGGATGCCGAAGGGAACTTGGTCAAGCATAAAGCTCGGCTCGTAGCTAAAGGATTCGTGCAAGAGCAAGGTGTGGACTTCGAGGAAGTGTTCGCTCCAGTCACAAGGATGGAATCGGTGAGGCTAGTTATAGCTCTCGCGACTCAAGAATCTTGGAGGCTACATCACATGGATGTAAAATCCGCGTTTTTGAATGGAGAGTTGGAAGAAGAAGTATACGTGAAGCAACCACCGGGGTACATCAAAGAAGGAGAAGAACACAAGGTGTTGAAGCTACACAAGGCGTTGTACGGGCTACATCAAGCTCCTCGGGCATGGAACATCAAGCTTGACCGTACATTGATTTCTCTTGGTTTTGAGAAAAGTCCACTCGAGCATGCTATGTACAAGCGAGGTAAAGGCAAGGATCGTCTTTTAGTGGGCATCTATGTTGATGATCTCTTGATAACTGGAGCAGACGAAGAGGAGATTGCAAGATTCAAGCTACAAATGAAGGAGCTATTCAAGATGAGTGATCTAGGGCTCTTGACATACTACCTCGGGATCGAGGTACAACAAAAGCCGAATGGGATCACACTATGCCAAGAGGCATATGCAAAGAAGATACTTGAAAGCTGTAGCATGGAGGATTGCAAACCAACTTATATTCCAATGGAGCCTCGGCTTAAACTTAGCAAAAGGAGTGAAGCCCCCGCGGTTGATGCAACGGATTATAGAAGTGTGGTCGGAAGCCTAAGGTATCTTGTGAATACACGACCGGACTTGGCCTATTCCGTTGGCATAGTGAGTCGCTTCATGGAAGCGCCCACGACCGAACATTGGGCAGCTGTCAAACATATACTCAGGTACATCAAAGGGACAACAAACTTCGGTTGTGTCTATTTGAGAGAGAAGAAGGAGATGGTGGAACTACTTGGCTATAGTGATAGTGACCTGGCAGGAGATGTGGACGACCGTAAAAGTACCTCGGGTCTGGCGTATTTCTTGGGCAGGAGCATAGTGACTTGGCTATCACAAAAGCAAAAGGTGGTCGCATTATCATCTTGCGAAGCGGAGTATATAGCAGCTGCAACCGCGGCGGGTCAACGAAGCAAACTGTGTCCACGCCCCAGGCAGCCGCCCCGGCTGCCTGGGGCCTAAATCCGCCTCTGCGCCTAAAGCTTGGTGCATCTAAAAACCAGCCTGTGAACTTCCTTTACCAGATAGCACTGCGTCCCTCTCCCCCCGTTCCTCTTGAGAGTCGCTTCCAGCACATCGCTGCCGCCCCTGTTCTTCTTTCTCTCCGGCGGCGCTGCCGGCCGGCGAGGAGATGGACTAGGTGGCTGGCCTCCTCTGTATATAGTAGTTTTAGGTTTAGCTATAGGTTTGTTTGCGTATGCTTGTGTCATGGCGGATGCCCGTTCTGTTCCTCACTCTCGCAGCTGGTTTCCGGTGAGTTTCCGCGACGCCGGTGCCGGGCCTCTTCTGTTGAATAATCGCGGAGGGTGTCGACTTGGCGGTCGTGGTGGTCCTTTCTCCCTGGCCTGCCGAGGTGGCGAGGGTGGAGAAAGGGAGGATGCTGCTGCTTCTGGTCGTCGTTTCAGTGGTGGTGCCGATTTCCTCTTCCCCTTGTCCGGCCGTGGCGGTGAGGGAGAGGAAGGGGAGCTGACACTGCTGCTGCTTTGGAGCATTGGGTCTGGCGCAGGGTTGGAGGTGGATGGCCGGCGGATCTGGTTCGCTGCTGCGGCGGCGGGATCCGGGGTTGGAGGCGGTCGGGAGATCCCGGCCGTTGAGTTGCCGGCGAAGCACCGTTTCAGTCTTCAAGGCGTTGGTGCGGAGAGGCGGCTCCTGACCAAGGTGTGTGCACGACCTGCTTCTTCCCCGTCGGGCCGGCGGCTCGTCGGCGACTGCGGTGGTTGTGGGCGGCGTCGAGTTTGGATCAGCACAGAGGAACCTAGGGACCTCCTTGTAATTTTCGTTTTTTCGAAGGACCTCTTTGCTGTTGCGTCGGGACAGGTGTTCCTTCGGGTCGCCTCTAGATCGTTCGTGCGTATGTACGGTGCCTTGTACTTGTACGTATATGTTTAATAGTCTACGCAGGTTTAAAAAAAATTGTTTGCCGCAGCAGGAAACATGAAAGCTACGGCTCATCTGACTGCATTTCTAGTTCACGCCTGCGAGAAGTAGTGCGTTGTACTGTACATAGCTAGCAGCAGCAAATTGACATACAGATGCTTAGACCCATGCATGTTCTTGGATCAGGGGAGATAGGCAGTGCATCTTCCGACTATGACCACTCCTGCCAAGCAAAAGGAAACAATAGAAAGGTGAAAAACGCACCCGCGGTACATCAAGTTGCCTAGAAGGTGCACTTTAGTCATAAAGTCGCATTTTGCCAATTTCAAGTCACCAACTTGCCATTTGTGGGCATGTTAGTCATTCCGTCACGGTGGCCGTTAAGTCTAACGGTAGCCAGCTGTTTTTTACAAAATTATCCCTAAAACTTTGTTTCTTCTTATTTTTGGTCCCTATAAGTATACTTAGTCTTAGGCATTTCATCAAACATGTGGGCTGCAGCACCAGTATCCTCCGAACCAACTCCCGCACCACCAGCTCGGGCTCCCGCCGCCGGCCTGCCTCTCGCGCCCTTGCTATCGCCGCTGGCAACGCGCCTCCACCGACATCCCGCCTCCCCCCATCGTGTCCCCGGCCACCCTTTCTCCTCCGCCATGAACGCAGCCAGGTCCGGTCTGGACGGGAGGTCTCCGCATGTCCGGGGCGGTAGTGCAGGACAGGGAGTACGGTTCGACGCGTGCGGCAGCATGACGGGAGTTCCCCGCCGCCGTCCCGTTGACGAGGAGACCCCCCAGCAAACTCGTGTAGCTCATCCACCCACCCTCCCCGCACTGCCCAGTGCGCCACCGCTTGGAGCCCAAGCCTTCCGCGCGCAGGCTCTGTGCTCCGCCGTGCCGGGATCCCACGCCCTCCGCCCACCGGCCCTGTACTCCGCCGCCGCCGGGATCCCACGACCTCCCCGCGCCGGACTTGTGCTATGCCGCGCACCCGGCTGCACCACGCGTGCACTACACTGATGGGGGAAATTTGCTGCCCCTTCTCTCTTTTTTTTGGCAGCATCACCACGCCTGCAGAACCTGCCCTCGTCGCACGGCAACACTGCATCTCCTCTTCTACCACGTTTTCCCCGCGACTCTTAGCTCGCAAGAGCGCGAGGCTTCTCTAGCTCAACATCGACTTGGGTTCAATTTGCCGCAGAAATCAATCAACAACCAACGGCATGAGCAAAGAGAGAGGCAGCAGCTGCAGTGCGTGTGGCAAATACCAAGAGAGCAACAACAGCAGCGGCGCGCGTGAAGAGAGAGCAACAGCAGCTCTAGCACGGGCACGCAGGACAAAGCAACAGCAGCTGCTCGCATGAGAGAAGCGGCTCCAACGCGGGCACGCAGGACAACGGCTCCCGTAGGAGGACCAAAGAATTAGAAGAAATAAAAATACAGGGGGTATTTTATAAAAGTTAACGGTTTCTGTGACGGAGTGACTAACTTGCCCACGAATGGCAAGTTGGTGACCTGAATTTGGCAAAATACAACTTCGTGACTAAAGTGCACATTCGGGGCAACTTCGTGACTAATTTGCCCACGAATAGTAAGCCTCTAGCATACCAGCCAACTACTAAGATGGAATGGAATAAAGAAGGGGAGGTTAAGAGAACAGATTTATACATACTGGAAAAGAGAATATTACCTGCAGATCGATGTTTGTCTCCATGCTGTAGGGCTCGCTTGTGTAAAATACATGCCATCTCTTTTCAATGCATCTAGCATTTGTATAAGCCTCCACTTTCTGGATATGGCTGAACTTGTCCCAGTTGGGACAAGACTTCCCCACAACCATGGAAGCGAGTAATGCCAGACTGCAGTTCAGCTGCAAATGACTTGGCTTTACAGTCTGCAAGTACACTGGGAATCGTTTCTCACTTTAGAAAAGAGTCACCACGAGTCTCCGGAGTACATTCATCTCTTGCAGCGCCTCAACCTTTGGACAACGGTCAATCTCGAGCTTTTGTAATTTGGTGAAATTGAAGATCCTAGTCAGGTAGGGGATGTCGTATAGGTCGAGCTCCAGAATAGAAGGAAAGTTTTCTAGAGAGCGGATACCCTTGACACACCATATGGTTAATTTTTTCAAAGACCTTGCATGAAAGGCAAGGCCGGGAGGGATACACCTCAATTTGCAATATTTGATACAGAGTTCTTCCAAGGCCGGCATACCTTGCACTACCTCCTCCCACTCCCACTCATCCCATTCCACCATTCCATCTAAGATCATCTCATGCAGTCTCGGAAAAGCAGCCACTGGCTGGGATGAAGCATGGTGATGGTGATTGTAGGGCTGCAAGAATTCAGGCCCAATATGCTTGATTTCTGGAGCACGGAACAACTTTAGATACTCTAGACAAGGGAGCCGACATAATCCATCAGGGAGTTGGGTGCAGCAAGCCAGGTCAGACAGATCTAGAAAACTCAACCTCTCGAGAAGCGCGGATGTCGACATCATCCATCTTGGGAGTTGGCACCCATAATATCCCCGGATATGAATAAACTATGCAAGGCGGAGGACAGAGCTCATTAAATACCTCCTCAATTATTCTTTGATCCTTCTCAGAGACAATTTCTTTCATAAATCCTTCATGGCCAAGTCTGCTGCTGCAGTATAAGCGCAAAATGGAAAGATACACCTTTTCACCAAGCCTGGCCTTTGTGGCGAATGACGCAGCAGACACATTCTGTAGACTCACTATGCTAATGCTCTTAAGCTGAGAAAGACTTCCAAGTTCTTCCAAAACTGCACCAGTCATCATCCATGTGAGCTGGGAACCCATTTAGTGTCCTCAGTTTGTTTAGAGCATGTAACCCTCGAGGCATACTAATTAGACGTGTGTCATCAAGGTCAAGGAAACGTAGTTCCAGTAAATTCACAATGCTATCATGAAGTTCCACAAGATTCTCACAACCTTCGAGACTAATATGTTGTAAGAATTTCATCTTGGGGATGTCCTTGGGCAAGCTAGTTATATCACTGCACTTTTTTACTGCCAAATACCTCAAGTGCTTCAGCTGATACAGAGATTCAATCAATGCAGCACAATTTGTAGATTCTACATGCAGAGTCTGTAGACTTGAAACTGTAATCAAGGAATCATTGGACTGAATCTTGAGATTCCCGATTATTATCATGGACCTTAGTGACTTTTGCTCTTGTAGGCTTCTCCATTCAAATCCATCTGATTCCACTCCTTTGGTTTCTATCGATAACCTAAGAAAACTTTGCGAACTAAGTTTATTAGTAACAATTTCTCCATTATGAATTAGTGCTTCATTCCTAGTCACAAATTGAGCAAAGGAACGAACAACATCATGCATGTTGCAAACATATTCCTCAGTATTAGCTCCTTATAGTACTCAATTCCTAGTTCTTCCAATCTATCCGAGTCCCCATGAACATATCCTTCACCTATCCACATGCCAACATATTCACTGTCATGCAATACTGTCTTTTTAGGTTTAAGGGGAAAATGCAAAAAGCATTGTTTTAAACACGGGGACAAGTCCTCATAGCTAAGATATATCGCATTGTTTAGTTCGTCTAGCATTTGAGATACTGAGCATATAGCATCATTCAGAACCTTTTCCCAAGCACGTCGTTCTTTCTCTTTCTGGCATAGGAGTCCTCCCATCACTTTTATTGCAAGCGGTAACCCATCACATTTTTCTATAATTTGCAACCCAATGTCCTTAAGCATATCAACCGCAGGTTCACATAGCTCTGTTGTAAGTACCTGCAAGCAAATTTAAGCATGCAGAGTTATCAAGAAACATGTACACACATGAAGTGGCTACATAAATTAATATATCAAACAAAGGCATAATTTGTCCATTGATTAATAAATGAAATGATACTGCACCGACAGAGGCATCTCGATGCAGCGCTGCCATTTTTCTTTTTTAATCTAAGGGAGTTTCTTTTGGCAGGGCAAAAAAGCTAGCTACTCTCAACACAAATCGATGAACCGATCACTCAAAACAACAAGTACATGCATATAGTTAATTCAAGAATGATTAATTGGGGGATTGATAGTCTAGTTAGTTGGGAGAAAACACTAACATTAATGTGTACAAGCATTGAAAATGGATCAGGTAGTAAGGACAAATAATACATGGAAATATGGCTATGTCTTATGTTGATTAGTATATATATATAAATACACATTTTTTTGACTGTGAGGGACGGAATCCTAGCTAGTAGTTACACACTCACCTGCTTCTTGAGCAATGACCAAGCATCTTTGGTATCTAATTTGTAAACATGATGATAGGGAGGCACTACTTTCATGGCTAAAGGGAGCCTTTAGCAGGTTGTTCCATTCATTGTCACCCCACATGTCATCCAACACAAGAAAGAACTTCTTGTCCTTGATGGCGTTGGCAAGAGCTGGCACAAGCAAGGCTTTATCTTCAGACCCACCGCCAGGTCCTGGCATGTTTCCCTCAGCGGCAGTGATGGCCGTCCTCAATAAGTCAGCTTCGTTGAACTCCTTTGTGATACTCAACCATATCTTCTTGGCAAACTTGCCTTGGATGGACTCGTTGTTAAAAACCTTCTTGCTGGGCGTGGTCTTGCCGATTCCGCCAACACCAACGATTGCAAACACCATGATGCTGCAACTCTCTTGTGCTACATCCTTTGTGAGCATCTCAACAAGCATTCTAGTGTCCTCTTCGATCTTCTACCCAACCACAACTGCTCGCTCTAACACGGGTTCTGTTTTGCGGTTAACAACAGTAGGTCGAGTCATCTTCTGGTGCTCGCAGGCTTCTAACTTGATGAAGTTGAAACTACGTCCCCTTGTGCAGATGTCATCCAACTTCTCATTAAGCACATTGATGTAGCTACCAATGTCATGGGCATGGATTGGATTCCGCATGCAAAATAGCAGAGGGTTGAGGCACACCATGTCCTTGGATGGACCATTCTCCATGAACTTGAGCTGGCAAAGGTCAAGGATGTCAGTAGCATGGTACATGGCACGCTTCAGTTCCTCCACCCAACCTTGTACGCTCTCATCTGTGATCTTCCTCCTATCAGCATCCGCAAGGAAGTTCTTGAGGTCGCTCAGCTTGACGGACAGATCGTCGGTCTTACCGGTGACCCCTATCATCATGGCCACTTCGTCTCTAGCCATGTCGGCCAGCATCTTGGTGACGTAGAATGCGAGGGCATTCAGAACCCCTGCCATTTGTTGATTGAGCTGCTGCTGAAAATATGCATGTGAACAAATTAGTCCTCTGTATTACCACTTAGTACGTCAGCAATTACTTCTTTCACACTAAACAAATCAAAGCTTCTACGTACTGAACAAGCAATCTGACTTTTGTACAACACAAATCAAAAGCAAAGCTTTGTACTAAACAAAATCAGAGTCCTGAGCCTTCTACCGCACAAAAGAATATGATCTGAGCTTTGTACAGCACAAATAAAAATCAAAGCTACCTACTTCACAAATAGAAATCAATGATATGTAGTAGACATGTCCGAGCTGATGACCCTAGAAAACCCAGAACCCCTATTCGGATCTGAGTATAAAATTTAAAATAGGACCAAGAGGAAGGGGTCCTCACCTTCTTCAGCGCCAGATCAGGCCGGCGGCATCGCGACAGAGGCTAGAGAGAGAGAGAGAGAGAGAGAGAGAGAGAGAGAGAGAGAGAGAGAGAGAGAGAGAGAGAGAGAGAGAGAGAGAGAGAGAGAGAGAGAGAGAGAGCAGAGTGCTCGGGAAAGAGGTACTACAATATACAAGTTTGTGTATGCAGCATCAATGAATCAGCTAGTGGACAACCAAACCAGACTTGGACCGGTTCCCCTCTCCCATCTACAGTAGCGAGAGAGGCGATTTTCTGAGAACTCCCCGTCAACCCACCTCGCAGCAGGCCGGCGGCCCGTGGTTTCCTCCGCCTCCGGCGGCCGCTCCGGCGGCGAGAGGTCGGGGAATCCGCGGGCCCCGGCATGTACATAGTGTAGGGCTCGGTAGGGACCCGTCCGGCGGCGCCATGGAGGCGGAGGAGCTGTCGGTGCGGTGTTTGCGGTCGGCGCGCGTCTTCTCCGGCGGTGTGCTCTGCGGAGCTCCGGCGTCAAGCGGCCGACTTCCTCGAGCTCGGCGATCTACGGATCTGGTGAGTTCGTTCTGCCCCGCGCGGATCCGGCTAGGTGGTGGATCCGGTGTTTGAGGTTGAAGATGAAGTTGATTTCGAGATGCTTCGCGACGACGGCGTTGATCCAGTGGGTAGGATCTTTGGATCCGGTGCTTGGCGACTTCCCAGCTGTCTTGGGGTGGGCTCCTATCCATGGTTTCGGAGCAGAAGCGGCAGCAGCGCGTCACCAACAGCTCCTGTTCATCGTCTCCATCGGGATCAAAAGGGACCTCTTTGTAATTTTTCCTTTGCTTTGGGTCTTTCTGTAAGATCGGAGTATCTATATCAGCTTCTTTTTCCCGCAAAAAAAATGAATCAGCTAGTGAACAAAATTGCTGGCCGGCCGGCAGCTAGTATGAACTACTCCGTCAGACCTACGTGTGCTGATGTGCACATATATGTATGAACCAGTCATGGGTAGCTATCAATGTTTTAAATAGCCAGCTATAGCTCCGCTATAGCCCCGCTATAGCCTTTGAGAGCTCTCCCGCTAAAGCTATGCATTTTTAGTGCTAAATTGGAAATGGGGCTAATAGCCCGCTATTTCCCACTATAGCGCTAAATTTGAAGTCATTTAGCCCGCTAAGCCGCTATACAAAACTTTACTTTTGCATTATCTTTTGTTCTTGTTTATGATATATATGATGCATTGATGTGAATCTTGGTTATTGAATTAGGATGCCTCTTGGTACTCGCATTTTGATGTGCGAACATGTGTATATGTAAAGTATATGCAATATATCATATATGATACCTGATTATATACTTATTATTTCAATTTTTCATGATTTAAGAGAAACGCTAAATGAGGCTTAGCTCCGCTATAGCCTTTCATAGCTTCTGGTCGAGCCGCCGCTAAATGGCATAGCCCGCTATTTAAAACATTGGTAGCTATCGAGCAAGGGTTGCAGCACCATTATTATCAGTAGGCTGACGTAGGATTCTATCAGTCCTAAATGACATACATGCATAGTCAAACAAATCCATTATAAATTAAGGCCGGCCAGCTCGTTCTGTTCTATTGATTTCATCTTGGAGTGAACTGAAGAAGAGTGCGTGCATGCAGTTTCAGTTTCACACCGAACTAATTAACCTGAGACTTAGTCTCATCCTCGTCTTCCTTGACCCACCGACGACACGATTTCAATTTATCATCTCTAGAGCTCACCATCCATCATTTGATCCTGAAGACATACCCGTCTCTGAATTTCTATGATACTTACTAGCTACACAGTAGCAAATTTGTGCGGGGTTTGGATTACTGTGTGTTCGTAACTGACAGCCATGTAGACATGTATTCAATCTGTACTTTTCTATAAGAAAAGGGCCGGCGGCAGCTAGTGATGGCAAAATGATTGTGACCTGCCTCTGTAGATGGACAACTTGAAATATATCTCATGTATGAACGCTCAGCTAACAGCTCTTGGCAGCACAAGAGAACACAGGATGCGACAAGACGCACTTGCCGTGCCTAATTAATCTGACTTGTTTCCTTCCTTCCATAAAATTTGTGCACCTTACCGAGCAGTCAATTTCGCTGCTCCTCACCAACAGAGAAATAGAGAAATACAAAGATCAGTTAGCATCCTTCGCAGCACCCAAGACTACTACAGTTTGTTAACTCACATATAAGCCTGTTTTTCTTAATATGGTGCTTGCTGCTATTAGTCATCTTTGCTGCCCGGACGATGAACATGTCTACCCTGTTACACTATCAAGCACTGGAGCCCATTTGACATGTACCTTCATACGCTATACACATTTACGCAAGTGGTGCTAGATCAAATGAGGACAAAAACCTCTCGTTAGATCAGTACATGAATAACTTCCCAGTTAGGTTGTGGCCAGCTAGATAAGTTTAGTTAACAAAGTTATGTGGTGGCACCTAGTCATCTAAGGATGACCTGCATGCATGGGTACCATCGTTGCTTGCATTAGTCGATCATGTTCAAGGAGCAAGGATTAATTTATGCGGGAAATAACGTTGGCATTACAATACTGCTATGCCGGCGTAGTTTTCGATGAATGATGTACGCCATATTATGTTCTGTTAACTCCAAAGGTGACCAGAAAGTAGAACACTAATCTCATGCGTAAAATAAGAGGTGCCGCCTTCCAGAAATTCCATTCTGAAACGGTTGCAATTCGTCGAGCAGGTGGCGTGTGTCCGTCCACAGCCGCAAGATTCCCTGCTATAATGTAAACAGCAGCAGCTCAACGTGGGTTCTGAATCATTTCACCATTGTTCCTTGTTAATTTTCTGGTAACAAAGCCGCAAGATGCTCCTTCTGCTCGTCAGCGCCGCAAGGGCTTTAACTTGATGGCTTCCAAATCTGAAACCATAGAGCTGGAGGAACTGCTTTTATTTCCAGGAACACAAACAGAGTGACCTCTTGGGGACAACAAATGATCAATATGATCAACTCCAAGCATGCACAGGCAGTTCCAGACCCAACAAAAAATGCAATTCTGAAACCATACAAATCACCGCTTTCGAGGCAAAACTGAGTAGCGTCAAGTGTTCCGGAAAATCATGACCGTCAACACTCGGCGGACAGCAGGCATACCGACAAACATGGCGAGGGGATCAATATTTTGATATATATAAATGTATTTCCTTCCTTTACCAGCTTTTTACACATCAGCAGGTTCAGTACATGCAGTTTACCCGCAGAACCTTTATATACAGGCTTAAATGCAAGATGGGGGCTACTACAAACAGAAGTGAAATCGTAATGGAACATCACAAGTTCAGCTCCAGCTCCACAGGGATCGAAGCAAGGCAACACGACACCTCAGTTCAGGCGCCTCCAGCATCTTGCTTCATGTGAAGTAACTTCCTTTACCAGATTGTTTCCCACAGCTAGGGCTCATGTGACTGCATTTCGATTGCCGGAGTCAAGAGGTAGCACGTACTGTACGTAGCTAGCCTCAGGAAATCGATGCATGGTTTTGGATCCATGCAAGTTCTTGCTTCGTTCTCTTTATGGCTGGATCATGGCACATCCATTCCTCCTCACTTCTGTCTTCATAACCGATACAGTACATTTTCAGACTCTGAAGGCAAGCAAAAAAAAAATGTAGGAATTGCATATTCAGACTCTAGCATACATACCGGCCAACTACTAAGATCGAATGGAATCAACAAAGTGAGATTAAGAGAATAGATTAACTATACATACTTGAAAAGAGGCAATGGATTAACAATATAGATTACCTGCAGATCGATGTTTGTCTCCATGCAGTAGGGCTCGCTTGTGTAAAATACATGCCATCTCTTTTCAATGTCTTCGGAATTTGAATAACCCTAGACTCGTTGTATATGGCTGAACTTGTCCCACTCCGAGGCAGACTTTCCCTCGGCCATGGAAGCAAGTAACGCCAACTTGCAGTCTAGCTGCAAATGACTTGGCTTTACGGTTTGCAGGTACCACGGGAGTCGTTCCTCTCTATAGGCAACTGTCAGCACAAGTCTTCGCAGTGCATTCATCTCCTGCAGCGACTCAAGCTTTGGGCAGAATTTGATCTCAAGTATTTGCAATTTGGGGAAACTGGAGATCCTAGTGAGGTCAGGGTTGTGAGACAGCTTAAGCTCAACTACAGAGGCAAAGTTCTCGAGAGAGCACAAACCCTTGACAAAACATAAATTTAACTTTTTCAAAGACCTTGCATGGAAGGCAAGACCAGGAGGGATACACCTCAATTTGCAACCTCGGATACAAAGTTCCTCCAAGGCCGCCATAGCTTGCACTTCCTCCTCCCACTCCCACTCCTCCCATTCCGCCACTTCATCTAAGGCCATCTGGTACAATCTTGGAAATTCAGCCGCAAACCGGGATGAAGAATTGAGACGGTGAC
Source organism: Elymus sibiricus (assembly GCA_039707655.1). Taxonomy (NCBI): domain Eukaryota; kingdom Viridiplantae; phylum Streptophyta; class Magnoliopsida; order Poales; family Poaceae; genus Elymus; species Elymus sibiricus. The sequence continues at coordinate 89,392,001 of CM077668.1, read as the reverse complement.
TGTGGGGCCGCACGAATTCAGGCCCGACACGCTTGATTGCTGGAACACGAGACAACTGTAGACACTCCAGATATGGGAGCCAGCAAAGTCCATCAGGGAGTTGGATGCAGCAAGACAGGTCATTCATGAATAGAGTCCTCAAGTTCTCTAGCGGCACTGTTGATGTCCACATCATCCATCTTGGGAGATGACGCCCAAAATATCCTTCGATCATAAGAAATTCTAAGCAGGGTAGAGGGCATAGCACATCAAACACTAACACAATTCTTTGCTCTTCCTCCTCAGAGACTCCTCCTTGGGGCAACCCATCATCTCCTAGTCTACTGCCACATCTTAAGTCAAGTCTGGTAAGATGTGCCTTTGTGCCTAGGCTAGCTTCTGCAAGAGAAGTGGTGGCAGACACATTCTCTAGACCCTCTAATCCAAGACCCCTGAGTTGCGAAAGAGGCCCCAACTATTCCAAACTACACCAATCGCCATACACATAAGCTGGAAATCCATATAGTGAGCTCAAATTTTGTAGAGCCCCGAAACCCCTAGGTACATTGTTTACATGTGTCTCTGAGATGTCAAGACATCTCAACTCTTGTAGCTTAACAATGCCATCGGGAAGTTTTACTAATCCTTCACAATCAACAAGGCAAATGTGTTGTAGGAATTTGATCTCGTGGATGTTCTTTGGCAGTCTAGATATATCAGAACAACTTCTTAAGGACAAATACCTCAAGTGCTTGAGGTGGCACACAGTTTCGACCAATGTAGCAAAATTTGCATTTTCTACAGATAGGGTTCGTAGGCTTGAGAAGGTAATCAAAGAATCACCAGGTTGAACTCTCAAGTTTCCAGTCAATATTAGTGTTCTGAGTGATTCCTGCTCTGTTAAATATCTCCACTCGAAACCATTTGATTCAACTCCTTCGGTTTCTATTGACAACCTAAGGAAATTGTGTGATCTAAGTTTTATTTTGGCATTATCTCCACCTTGAAGTACTAGTGCCTCATCCCTAGTCATAAATTGAGCAAATGAGCGAATGACATCATGCATGTTGCAAATAAATTGACCAGGGTAATCTGTTTGTGTCTCTAAGAGGTTCCTTAATATGAGCTCCTTGTAGTTACTTATTCCTTCTTCTTCTAGACTACTCGAGTCTCCATGAACCAATCCTTCACTAATCCACATGCCCACAATTTTATTCATATGTACTAATGTCTTTTTAGCTTTAAGGGAGAAGTGCAGAAAGCATTGCTTTAAGGATGAGGGCAAGTCTTCATAGCTAACATATATTGCATAGTTTAGCTCCTCTGGCATTGAAGATACTGACCATATATATCATGTTTCAGGACATCTTCCCAACCACGCCGGGTTTTCTCCTTCTTGCATAGCAGTCCACCAATCACTTTTATAGCAAGCGGTAAACCATCACATTTTCCTATAATTTGCAACCCAATATCATTTAGCTTATCAACCTCGGGTTCATTTTCCTCTGATGTAAGTACCTGGAAGAAATTTAAACTTATATAATTAATATGGCTAGTGAGTGTTGTTTTATTTACTTAGTACAAGTAATACCTAGATCAACGAGAAAAGAAAAAAATTGAAAATAGGAATGCACTGCCTACATTAATTGCAAATCATAAGTGTGGAATCATCCAAACATTGATTTATATAGCTTACATTATACATGCGTGTCACAAAGATTGACTGGTGTCTTTTTGGTGTTCGACTAATAATCGGGGAATAGAAAGGGATAAAAACTAAAATATTGATCAATGTATTTCTTTCCTTGATTCAATTATCATTTTGTTGAACTCATCTTAGAGTAAAATGTAAGGCAAGCAAACATTAAAATTGTATGTAGTTTACTGTGTTAGGCATATGCAAGCTGAAATCAAATGAAATGAAGTGCTGCTGAATAGGTGTGTCATAGTGAGTATGAGAAAGTACCAACCTGCTTCTTGAGCAATGACCATGCATCTTCCGGACCTAATTTTTCAACATGGTGGTAGTGCACAACTTTCAAGCTTCGGCCTACAGTTACATGTCTTATGGTTATAAGGACTCTGCTACCAGTGCCACCGTAGCTAAATGGGGTTATCAATAGTTTTTCCCATGCATCGGCACCCTAAATGTCATCAAGCACAAGGAAGAACTTCTTGTCCCTAATGGCATTCCTAAGTGCAATGACAAGTAGGCCCCTGTGTTGAGGCCCACCCCCTCTAGGAAGGTCTCCGCCGGCGGCCGTGATGGCCGTACTCAACAGCTCAACATCATTGAAATTACGCGTGATGCTAAGCCATATCTTCTTAGAAAACTTGCCTTCGATAGCCTCATCATTGAAGACCTTCTTGCCAAGGGTGGTCTTGCCAATCCCGCCGACACCAATAATGGCGACCACCATGAGGTGATCACTCTTCTCACTGGGCCCCTCCCTTGTAAGCACTTCCACAAGTGTCGTCGTATCCTCCTCAATCTTCTCACCAATCGTGCCTGCCCTTTCCATCAATGAATTGGTTTTGCGGTCACTGGCGAGAGATTGAGTCGTCTTAGGCTTCTAGCTTGATGAAATTGAAATTGCCACTTCTCCTATGGATGTCATCCAACTTCTGGTTGAGTATCTTGATGCGGGTGCCGATATCATGTGCATGGAGAGGATTTCGCATGCAGAAGAGGAGGGGGTTAAGGCAAATGTTAAGGCATCCCATGTCCATGGAAGGACCCTCCTCCATGACCTTCAGCTGACACAAGTCGAGGATGTCGGTAACATCGTACATGGCACGCTTCAGTTCCTCCACCCAAGCTTGCACACTTGTGTCAATTATATTTCTCCTATCTGCATCTGCAAGGAAATTCTTGAGGTCCCTCAGTTTGATGCCCAGTTTGTCGACCTCACCGGACACCCCGATAAGCATGGCCACCTCTTCTTTGGCCATCTCGTTGAGCATGTTGGTCACGTAGGACGCCAAAGCATCCAGAACCCCGCCATTGCAGGGAGCGCTCGTTTTTGCTGCAACATGCAAACAAAATTATTTCTTTTGTTTTCATCACGAACAATCCCATACATGCTCGACATGTGATTATCTCACTAAGGGAGGAAAATGATAATCAATCCAGTCACTAAGAGATTGATTTGAAATACAGCAGGTTTTATCCAAATTCATTTCAACAAGTGTAATCCAAATATGTTTTAAATGCCTGATCGATTCACACATGCATGCCATAAACAAAAAATGATAGGTTTCGCAGTCTTTTCTGGAGAAAGGACACGGGTATGACCCCCTTTCAAGAACAAAGAACTTGATCTTTGTTCAGTAGTAGGGAAACAATAACATTCCAGACATCAGTCCTGTTGGTATATTAGGTGCTTAGCAGGCTAATCCGAGGAGGCATGCTTTGCACACGATCACACGGGAACCATTACTATAGGAAACGCGTCGTTTTCCGAGTGCCTGTACGCTCGGCAAAGCAGGCAAAACCCTCGGAACGATACGCTCGGCATACGTACACGCTCGGCAACTAGCTAAATGCCGAGCGGAATTTGTGTACTGCCGGCAAAACCATACGCTCGGCAATCGACCTGTTGGGGATGGCCGTCCGACGGCGTGCTCCGTGCTCCCGTATGCCGAGCGTCATGTGGGCTCGGCCGAGCGTCATGTGGGCTCGGCATACACATATTGCATGGTCGGCATACACGACTCGGACCCATTCCCAGAAGGCGCCGCGTGTGAGAGGTATGCCGACCCAGGCCGCAGCGTATCCCGAGCATGTATACCCTACGGAAACGCTATTCTTGCCGAGCGCCAGATCTTTGCCAAGCGGTTTTCTTTGCCGAGCGTTTTATTTATACTCTCTGCTTATACGTCCTTAGGCCATCTCCAGCGGGGCACCCCCAAACGGACAGACCCTGTCCCATTTCTGTCCACGCGGAGAGAGCGCAACCTCCAACGGGGAAACCCAAATCCGATTATGTCCGTTTTTGGCCCGGAAAACCCGAGCAAACATAGTCCGGGTTTGCGGTGGGACGGACAGCATCTGCGCGTCCATCTCTCCCTGACCCGGGCGTCCAAGGGCTCCAAGGGAAGCGCAGGGGACGGGGAGAGGGATGAGAGGCGGCGGCGGCGGCAGCCGTCTGGCGACGAGGCAGCTGGATAGAGCACCCGCGCCGGGTCGGGGGAGCTGGAGGGCTCCTGGCGCCGCCATGGACGACTTCAGGAGCTCCAGCAGTCTCCTCGCGCAGCTCCAGCACAAACCGCAGTTGCGCTCCACGCGCAGCTCCAGCAGGCTCCCGCATCCAGTAGTCGTCGGGGAGGTCATCCAGGCGCGCGCGGAGGTCTTCAGCGTGCGCTGCAGCAGAACAGCGTGCACGCGTGTGCTACCGCTAGCTCAATGCGACGCATGCATGCGCGCGTGTGCTAGGCCAGCGCGTGCACGCACGCGTGTGCTAGACGCATGCTAGCTCGACGGGTTGCGGTTGCCGTCGTCGTCTCCTGGCGGCGCTGGACTGCCCCGACTTCCGCGTTCAAGCAGGAGATGCCGTGCTAGTGCGGCCGGTGCCGGTGGCCAAACCTGGGCGCCGCGGCGTGTGCCGGCGTCGCGAGGGCGTGTGCCGGCGTCGCGAGGACGGACGCGGGCGTGCTCGCGCGCAGGTGTTATTGATGCTTGCATCGATTGGGTGCTTGTAGTACTACTTGGCTAGTACAGATGCTTGCATCGATCGGGAGCTCATAGTACTACTTGGCTGAGATGGATGCTAGCTACTAGCTAGCTGATGGGAGCCGTTGGTGCCTCCTCTGCCCTACCTCCGGCTGCGAGCTCCGCAGCGTCTTGTCGGCCACCCCACTGGCCCACTCCCGCACTTCTCCAAGTCGAGCTCTTGCTCGTGTGCTCCGGCCAGCCCAACCTCGCCGGCAAGCTGTGTTCGTCGCCTGGGCCCAAGCAGGGGCGCCGTCGCTGGCCTGGGCGCTGCTCGAGGCGGAGCTCCTGGCGGCGACGCGCGCAGGCGACGGAGATACCGGTGCTGGTTCGGTGGCGATGGACACAAAGAAAAAAAATGCAAAAAGGAGAGAGATAAAATAGGGATTGCCGTCGGACACGAACAAACGTCGGACAACTGTCCGCTTGCCCCCGCATACGGATCAAATCGGACATTTTTTGTGTCCGGTTTGTGAGTCTCTGTTGGAGATGGCCTTATGCCGTAACGCTCGGCAAAGATCTGGCGCTCGGCAAGAATGGCGTTTCCCGTAGTGCATATGCACGCACAACATTAGTACAAGATGAGAAACACTTGAAAAACAGTTGAACATAGATTGACGGGCAATACATTTATCTCCATGATATATATATAGGAGTGAAAGTATACGAACGAAGCTTGAAGATAGGCGATGAGCCATTGCAAAAACATTTAAAGAAAGTAATATGCAGGGCGGGAGCGGAAAATCACCTTCTATCAATTGGAAGGATCGGAGATGGATTTTCCACCGGTCTTGCAGCTTGTGGAAGCTTAAGAGAGCGGAGTTTCGTTTATATTGTGGAAATGGAATGCATTGGAAGTTGGATTGTATAACGGGACACTTTCAATGACGTAGTCTTCCTGACTATTCTATACTCAACTTACCCATCGGCCTCGGCAAGTTCTTCGTACAAATAATCATCTTTTTTCTCTATACGCCATGACGATCGGAAGTTTAAGCTTAGATTGATTCAAACATTAATTATTTAGTTCCTTGATGCTCTCATGGCCGCGCACCACGTACCCAAGACTATCGAAATTACTCAATTATTGACATAACAATTAGCTAATGTCTCTTCACATGCCTTCGCATGCTATGTGCGCTAAGTGGCGCTAGTACATCTAATTTGGTCAAACAGCTTTGTGTGTTGTATGTACTATCGCCCTCATAGAAGACTATTGTGTATTTATTTATCCTATATTATTTCTGTAGATGTAATCACTGTGTGCGTAATATCTCAAGGCTCGCATATACAACATTTGTTACACCCATCTCTTTTCCGATACGGTTCGAGCTAGACCAAATATATTACTAAACTTAGTCGTTCGAGCTAGACTTCATAAAATCTCGGTCGGTTGTGCATTGGACATTCTCAAATCGCACAGTTTCTGGCCTTGTTCTGCAACCCGTTTGTTAGCCAAAGTCGCATCACAAGAGCAATTTCTGCTCCACGTTTGACTACCTGCACGCAAGCACAAATGCCTATGGGGATGCAACGTACTGTGTTTGGTTGCATGCAGCCTATGTTTGTGCTCACGTCTTCTCTCTAGTGGCGACCTTACCATACTACACCATCACACTCAAGCAGTACACATCAGTACAACCATAGCTACTACGAACGGCAGTTTATCAGTTCAACCCTAGCTATTACGAATGACAATTTATCAGTTCAACCCTAGCTGCTAGGAATCAACTAGCAGTTCACCATTATTACAATCCGGTGGTTCATGAATCACGACCGGGAGGGGAGGATTGGAGCGGGGTGGTAGTTCAACCTTCTTCTTCTTCTTCTTCTTCTTCTTCTTCTTCTTCTTCTTCATCGTCATCATCATCATCGTCTTCTTCTTCTTCTTCTTCTTCTTCTTCTTCTTCTTCTTCTTCTTCTTCTTCTTCTTCTTCTTCTTCTTCTTCTTCTTCTTCTTCTTCTTCTTCTTCTTCTTCTCAGATTCTGGTTGAACCTCTGTCATCCCACATTGCATGTGCCCACTACAACCTCTTGTTCTTCCAAGCTTCATTGTTAGATTGCCGGAGGCGCGAGGCCGACCGGCGCGGCGTCCGGCAGAGGAGCAGGCGCAAGGCTGCCGGAGGCGCAAGGCCGGCGGGCGCCTGTGCGACGGAGGCGCGTGGCCGGCGTGCGCCGGTGCGACGGAGGCTGGCGGAGGCGCGTGGCCAGTGTGCGCCGGTGCGACGGAGGCGCGGGCGCGAGGCCGGTGGGCGCGGTGACCGGAGGATGCGCGAGGCCGGCGGGTGCGGGCGCGGTGGCCGGCGGAGGAGAGGCGGGCATGCTGGCGGGTGAGGAGAGAAAGAGTTGGGGGTTTCTGCAAAAGTAATGCCACGCTGGCACCTTACATGTGGACCTGGGTTGGCAGGTATAGCGTCAATACGTATAATTATAGCGTTTAGTCTCTTTTGGTACTGATTTGTAACGAACTGACTGTAACGTGGTACTGATTTGCAAAAAATTCGTAAAATGGTACCAATTCGTAAACACTGCCCCAAATGTGGTACTTCTATGCAATTAACTCCCTTTTTACCGGCCAACAGCCCTAGCCCCTAGCCCCAAGCCCTCGGCCCCTTGCCCCTTCTCTTCGTTCATCCGTGATCCGCCTCGATCGGATCAATCGACCTCAATTGTACAGTTCTCAACTCCTACTGGCGGTACTTTTCCAGAACTTTTCTATGTTCTTTTACGAAAATTATGGCTAGTAGATAAAATCTCGTGAAAAATTATGGAGTAGATGAAATCGCGTGAAAATTGTGGCCAGGGTTTATATTGGGTGTACGTATATGTAATTAGTACTCTTCATTGTTTATGCAAATTTTCAAGTGCCATGTGAAATATTTATTTATCAGATGCATGTACAATACAGACACTTTTATGTAGTAGAGTGTTGATCGAAAAATTTATTTTCATGTCTCATGCGAAAATTTAGTTATACATTGTCTTTTTGTATGGCTATAATCTCTATGAAACACACTTTTATGTAGTAGAGTGTTGACCGAGTACGAGCACACGGAGTACAAGAACACAGAAACACGGAGTATAAGTATACAGACACACTAAATACAAGTACACAGAAACAAGGAGTACAAATACACAAAAAGACAAAGTACAAGTAAAAGTGCATGGAGCCACATGTGTGGTTTTGGTAATTAATGATAATCTCTCTGGACTAATGTTTGCATCCAGTTATACTTGAAGGTGTGTCCATAGGTAATGCTTGAAGATCATAAGTTGGATTTTAAGTTGAAAGAAGGATAAAGTTGAGCCTATTACAAGAATGTCTTGAAATATGAGACGATTGAGTGAGCCATCGTGTTTACCTTCAAGACAACTATTCTTTGTGTCCTTGGGAAATACGTGTTGACTTAATTACGGGAGTCTATGTCCGACACGTTATCTTCTCAACATTAACCGTGTCAAACAGGTTACGTGACTATTAATTTTTTGTTAAATCCTAGCTGTTAATTTTTTATCTAACTGTGACACGTGGTGTCCCTATTTTAGACATCCGTATATTGCTTTTAGTATATAATAGATAGATAGATTTCTTGTTGGTGTGTACCGTAGCTTCTGTGTTCCCGCTCTAGAAGCACTCCCGTGGGCTGGATCGACCTCTGGGAAATAGGCCGGGCTTAAAGGCTACTAGCTCCAAGAACAAGTCAAACTTTAGCTTGTGAAACTAATAAGATTTCCATCAAACCCAAAATAGAAATCCCCACTTAATGCACATCATGAAATACGAGTTATGGACGCTCACAATTGCGCAGCATCCGTACCGGAAAACGGCTATTTGCTGTGTGTCCGGCTCTTAGCCGGAGCTCTTTCTCTGCAGCTTGGCAAAGGCCGATGCACGCCAAGCGCTAGAAGAAAAGCTCATGGAAAAGGCTCGGCACTCGGCAAACTCATAATTAGGCCGTCGGCAACCGCTCGACAACGCCGCAAGAATGCTGTCGGAAAAATTCGGCCCTTGGCAAAGGTGGTGGATAGTGTCCCCATCCGCCGCGGTTGACGGGAAGGAAAGGGCGCTTCCATCTTTGCATATGTTGTGTATCACGTATTAGTTTGTAGACATACGTACGAGTACCTGTGTTGCGTACGGGCGTATGAGAGTATGGGCTTGATTTCGATAACGAGGGGGCAACAAATTTTAATGTTGATTAAATCTTATTAATAGGAAAAGAACATATGGCCCTTTTAAACTTTTGGGAGCGGGTGCATGGAAGCAGACCCCTTAAATAATTAGGCAGAACACTATATAGGTATTATCCCATGCCTATAAATACTTCGGCGCGACAAATTTTCATCAAACACCAACAACCACAAATAAAACAAGTGGTGTTGGTATACAATTGTCTCAGAGAAAAACACTAGAGTACGGTCTTTTGAATGTGAGGGATTTAGCACTTTAATCCTTCATGATGGAAAAGCAGAGACCAAACTATGCTTTCAGAAAGGAGAAGGCGCCTACAAGTATAATGCAGCATGTAGGAACAAGAAGGTTGCAGCTGGACATAAAAAGCAAGGAACAAAACCACGCTCACCTTTCGTTAAAGGCCCAGAGCAAGCAAATAACATATACTCGATTGTGCTGGCACACAAAAGCACAAGGGTATCGTCTCTCTCTTCCAGTTCGTTCTTAATTACTCATTTGGCACACAAAGGTGACAGCACTGATATAACCATAGTTTTAAATAGCCGGCTATAGCCCCGCTATAGCCTTTTCAGCAGGGTGTCGCTAAATGATGTCATGTACAAATTGGTCGCTATAGCCCGCTATAGCTTATTTGGAGGTCCGCCGCTATTTGGCATAGCCCGCTATTTAAAACATTGGATATTATAACTCAAGAGTGTTACAATTTTTTTTTTCAAATCGGGCTACTTCCCTTTCCATTACATGCATAACGGAAATACAAAGTGCACTACAAGTTTAACAGGAAATAGTGTTACAGTTGATGTGTAACGCCGAAATGCTCACTCAGTAAAATCTTACAACCAAAATCAATAAATCAATTTAGAACAACATGAAATGGCAGGCAGTATTATAAGTTGAAACAAAAATAGAACACTTTCTGAGAAAAAATGAAACAACGTGCACTGCCCAAACATAATTGAGCGCTGAATTAGACCATGTCAGCAGAAGCACCCATGGTGGTGGTGGTGCCGACAGCAGCCTCAGGAATACTGACATGGGTGAGCAGCGCCCACAGGAGCGTTATCAGCTCGCCGCCCCGGGCGACGGCCACCGCATGGCCGTCGAGGTTATCCGAAGGACCCATGTAGAGGATCATCTCGCACCAGAACCCGGCCAGGGCTTTCCACGTCGCCTCCTCCTCGCTATTCATCAGCTCCACCAGTTGCTTGCCCAACCTTGCGCCCTCCTTTAGCACCTCGTGCTTGGGTCCTGCGGTGCTCAGCAGCTCCACCAGCTGCCGGTATTGCAACTCAGGCGTCGGTGCGGGCACGGCACTGCCGAGGGCGCGCTCGGCACCGTTCTTGGTGGCCTTGTACAGGCTGTTGCTCCATGCGTCGTCGTCGGGGAGCAGCTCGGGAGAGTACGCCACCAAGTAGGTGCAATAGCGTGACAGGTGCGTGGCGACGCTCCAAGAAGAAGAAGCCGACGAGGGTGGGTTCCTTGCCTCGAAGATGGTTGTAGCAATGTGCCAGGAAAGCAAGGTGTCGGATGTACCTTGCATGCCGCGTGCTCGGAGGAAGTTGTCGCCGACTTGAATGCCTAGTTGTTGCCAAGATATCTTGCCATTTCTGAGGTCATCTCCCCTGCTGCTGCTTCTCAGTGTGTCGACAATGGCAGCCTTCACTTCTCTGGGTACCTTGATGCTCTTCTTTGGCTCGGGCAGGGGAATGATACGCCTAAGAAGAGCCGCTGGCCTGAATTTCCTTGGATGGAGCACTATGATTGAGCACTGGTTCATATTATCCTGCCAAGGCCTCACCAGCTTGCATCTGGATTGCAACAGTAGGCCAATACATTTTCGCAGTGTAGGATACTCACGCCAAGAAACATAGCGGCACATCAGGGCTACTTTAGTCCAGTTGGAGCAGACGTAGGATGCAATCTCCCTCACCTCAGAAAGCACGACTAGTGCATCAAGTAAAAACAACGGAACCACATCAAACAACAAGTTTCCAAAATAGGGAAAGAAGGTCAACCCAACATCTGACATGCTGGTCACAGAACATTTTATTTGCCCTTCAAAAATAGGACGTGATAGATATGCCCTCAAAGCAATTGTGCCAAATAAGCAGCAGTAACCAATGGTCAAGAGAGAAATAAATATGCTGGAGATGGGCAGCCAATCCTTGGAGTATGAGATTGGAAGGGATGAATAGTAATAATCATGAAGAAAAGAAAGCTCAGACACAATCACCCGCAGTGTCCTAGTACCATCACTATCCTCGAGCAGCACATGCCATAGAAAGTCACGGGCCTCCATGAATCCAGCAGCTTCGGTGACACTGGTGTATTTTGCAAAGCGACACCGTAGCATCTTGAACAATGCAAATGAGAAACATACATCTTTGAGATGTGCTACTGAATGGAGAAGCATGCCATCTAGCTCCCAAACTTTGTCAGTGGTCACTAAGCACTCTCTCTTGTTAGTTGTCATCCACGACCTATGATCACCAGCTGATAAACTGCTTCTGCTTTGACTCCTACACCGGATCCGGTAACCATAAGGCTGCTTCACTACCACCATAGTGTCCTCCCTTGAAACTACAAGTGGAGGAGGTATATGTTGCTGACTAGTGGCATGCTGGCTAATGGTGCTATGATCAACTGGTAGCTGGTCCATCATGTATCCAACAATAAGACGAGGATTGCGTCCAAATGAAAATGATTGTCTGGCACTGTACCAGGCATAATACTTGAAGAATATTTTGGCAAAGATGAGACCGAAGGGCATGAAAATGAGAAGAATCGGCAGAGCCAATCGATGTCTATCTGTCAAGTCCACTTCAAATGGATGTTGACCTAGCATGATGTTGACTCCAAGGTACGTACTCCACAATGCTTGCACAAGCAGTACCGCTGGTGGGGCAATGCTTCGACCTTCTCTTTCATCCGCGGCAACTATAGCGGTTGTATTGATGCCAACAATCTGAACAAAGGCAGTCCATACTAAGACCAGGCCAGTGTGGAAGCTTGGATCGCAGTCCCCTAGGACTATGTTACCTCCATCAGATCGAACGGCGACGGTCAGCTGGCTGCCAGTGATGGACACGATGTAGGAGACGATGGGCAAGAACAATATGGTGGCACCCATGAAGAGGAAGCGGGTCAACGGATGGTGGCGGTAGCGATGGCCATATGCGCCTATCCCGACCATGACTCCCATCAGGATGGCGTTCCCCATCAGGAGAACATTCACTCGCAGCATCTGCCCTCTCATGAACTTGTTGAAGTTGTCAAATGCCGTGTCAATGTCAATGTCAGGTCCGATTCTGAGTATCAGCAACAAGAAAGATCAAAGTTAATTAACGCAATGAATTAAGTACCTAGCTACATCGATCAGGTTGTTAATTAGCGCCTATCCACCAACAAGTACGGAATATAAAAATTAATGCTTCTAATTCTCCGTTTCTTTCTTTCTTTCTTTCTTTTTCTCTTCTTCCTATAAGAAATTGAGAACATCAATAAGAGGAGCCGGCCGGTTTACCTCGGCATGGTGGCGGTTGAGATTCGCACCCGCTGGAATGTTTTCTTCTGATTTGTAATTGGTACAAATGAGTAATTAAGAACGAACTGGAAGAGAGAGACGATACACTTGTGCTTTTGTGTGGCAACACGATCGAGTATATATGTTATTTGGTTGCTCTGAGCGAGCCTTTAACGAAAGGTGAGCGTGGCTTTATTCCTTGCTTCTGTCCAGCTGCAACCTTGAAATGCCTGCGTGCTGCATTGTGCTTTTAGGCGCCTTTGTCTTTCTTGAAAACCTAGTACGGTCTCTGCTTTTCCATCATAAAGGATCAAAGTGGTAAAACCCTCAGATCCGAGAGCGTATCCTGAGCAAACTGCACCTAATCCCCACTAATCCCTCGTCACGTACAGCTAGGGGTGAAACCGGATCGGATTCGGACGGATAATCCTTATACCATATCCTATTCCATATTTATTTTCGGATTCGGAAGCGGAACGGATGCGGATTCGAATACCGGATTATGCGGATTCGAATAGCGGGTTATGCGGATTCGGACACAGTACGGTAACGGAACGGCGTCGGATCGGAAACGGTCATTTACCATATTCATATACGAGGAAGATATAAATGCTTCAAACTAAAAGTAAACATAAACAATGAGCAAATTTTAATACTTATACACGTTAAGAACACATAAAGCACTAGATGGTATTAAAATAAGCCAAATAAATCACTAATAAACATATGTCTCGTTTCATAAGTAAAGATAACATTCATGTATTGCTATTTAATACTTACAAATTCACCCATAAATCGGATTCGGAAATTAAAAGGTCGGATTATCCGGCAAGAAAAAACGGATTATCCTAATGCATTGTATATTAGCAATACCATATCCTATACCGTATCCTATCAATCGGACTCGGATTCGGATCGGATTGTTGTCGGATGTGAAAAATCTCTTACCGTATCCTATAAAAACGGATTCGGAAACGATTTCGGACGGAAATTATCCTTACCACTTTCACCCTGACGTACAGCCATACACCAGAGTGGAGTCTGAACAACTGCTGCAGGTATTACTTGACAGTCATTGTCACCGTCGCATATCTCAGAACGCTGTCCGGCAGGGCGGCCACAGCCCCCCAGGACGCTGTTGGCGGGACGAAGAGAACAGCTAGGTCTTGCGCCGGGGAGCGTACGCATCTGACGTGGTGAGGGGGGCTAGGGGTCTCATATAGTGGTCCGTTCAGCTGCAGTCGAGGAGGAAGCGGAAGCCGCCGACGGCGAGCAGGTAGCAGAGAAGGCCCTCCCCGTACGCCCCACTCAGCGGCGTCAGCAGCACCGACGACCCCATCTGTTCCCGCTTCACCAGCGGCGGTGGGCGGCAGCGACGGTGAGGCGGAGCCGGACGGTTTGGGCGGTGGGTTTGAGACTGAAGTTGGGAAACCAGAGGCCCAGCGTAAGCCGGGCTGGTCTGGGCTGGGCGTGGCAATTTAGCCTGTATGGCCCGATTAGCAGCTGCTGCTTCCGCTCAGGAAAAAAAATGCTGCTGCTGCTACCTCCTCGTGGACTGAACTGAAGAAGAGCGCACTTGCAGCAACTGATCCAGAAATGTGCAGTGATCACTAGAACACCAAAAACCAGTGAGAACTCCAAGCATGCATGAAGCATTCCAGCTGTGCCTTTGTAAGTACGAGTACCCCCAAAAAATTCAATTCTGAAACCCTGCAAATCATCGGTTTCGAGGCAAGGCTAAGCAGCTTCTTCAAGTGGTCCAAAACAACAGGACCGTTGCCACTCGGCGCCAGTGTTTTGGTTCCCGACTGGAAAAATTTCCCGAGGGGGGTCGGGATTACCGGTTACCGGAAAATCCCGACCGGTTACCGGACGAATTTGAAAACCAAATTTTGAATTCAAATCCCACGGTATGACAATTTACAGAGGAATTTTGTTAAAATTCAAAAAATTCAGAAAAAATCAACAAATTCGGGATTTTTTGGCCGGTAAGGTTTCCCGGGGTGCTCGGGAAGTCCGGTTACCGACCGGTAACCGGATTTCCCGACCGGTAACCAAACCCCTGCTCGGCGCGGCAAAAGTAATACCCATGAACACGACGAAGGAGTCAAGATTACGATGGATCTAGTTTCCTTCCTTGACCATATCTTTGCACATCAGCAGGTTCAGTACAAACATACATGCAGTTTCCCAGCAGGCCAAAATGCCAAATCATGGCTATCACAAACAAAACAGAAACAAAAACGGAACATAACAAGTTCAGCTTCATGCGCATTTATTGTAGCTACAGTCAACGAAGCAAACTGTCGGCTGCCTGGGGCCTAAATCCGCCTCTGCGCCTAAAGCTTGGTGCATCTAAAAACCAGCCTGTGAACTTCCTTCACCAGATAGCACTGCGTCCCTCTCCTCCCCGTTCCTCTTGATAGTCGCTTCCAGCACATCGCTGCCGCCCCTGTTCTTCTTTCTCTCCGGCGGCGCTGCCGGCGGGCGAGGAGATGGACTAGGTGGCTGGCCTCCTCTGTATATAGTAGTTTTAGGTTTAGCTATAGGTTTGTTTGCGTATGCTTGTGTCGTGGCGGATGCCCGTTCTGTTCCTCACTCTCGCAGCTGGTTTCCGGTGAGTTTCCGCGACGCCGGTGCCGGGCCTCTTCTGTTGAATAATCGCGGAGGGTGTCGACTTGGCGGTGGTGGTGGTCCTTTCTCCCTGGCCTGCCGAGGTGGCGAGGCTGGAGAAAGGGAGGATGCTGCTGCTTCTGGTCGTCGTTTCAGTGGTGGTGCCGATTTCCTCTTCCCCTTGTCCGGCCGTGGCGGTGAGGGAGAGGAAGGGGAGCTGACACTGCTGCTGCTTTGGAGCATTGGGTCTGGCGCAGGGTTGGAGGTGGATGGCCGGCGGATCTGGTTCGCTGCTGCGGCGGCGGGATCCGGGGTTGGAGGCGGTCGGGAGATCCCGGCCGTTGAGTTGCCGGCGAAGCACCGTTTCAGTCTTCAAGGCGTTGGTGCGGAGAGGCGGCTCCTGACCAAGGTGTGTGCACGACCTGCTTCTTCCCCGTCGGGCCGGCGGCTCGTCGGCGACTGCGGTGGTCGTGGGCGGCGTCGAGTTTGGATCAGCACAGAGGAACCTAGGGACCTCCTTGTAATTTTCGTTTTTTCGAAGGACCTCTTTGCTGTTGCGTCGGGACAGGTGTTCCTTCGGGTCGCCTCTAGATCGTTCGTGCGTATGTACGGTGCCTTGTACTTGAACGTATATTTGTAATAGTCTACGCAGGTTTAAAAAAAAAATTGTTTGCCGCAGCAGGAAACATGAAAGCTACGGCTCATCTGACTGCATTTCTAATTCACGCCTGCGAGAAGTAGTGCGCTGTACTGTACATAGCTAGCAGCAGCAAATTGACATACAGATGCTTAGACCCATGCATGTTCTTGGATCAGGGGAGATAGGCAGTGCATCTTCCGACTATGACCACTCCTGCCAAGCAAAAGGAAACAATAGAAAGGTGAAAAACGCACCCGCGGTACATCAAGTTGCCTAGAAGGTGCACTTTAGTCATAAAGTCGCATTTTGCCAATTTCAAGTCACCAACTTGCCATTTGTGGGCATGTTAGTCATTCCGTCACGGTGGCCGTTAAGTCTAACGGTAGCCAGCTGTTTTTTACAAAATTATCCCTAAAACTTTGTTTCTTCTTATTTTTGGTCCCTATAAGTATACTTAGTCTTAGGCATTTCATCAAACATGTGGGCTGCAGCACCAGTATCCTCCGAACCAACTCCCGCACCACCAGCTCGGGCTCCCGCCGTCGGCCTGCCTCTCGCGCCCTTGCTATCGCCGCTGGCAACGCGCCTCCACCGACATCCCGCCTACCCCCATCGTGTCCCCGGCCACCCTTTCTCCTCCGCCATGAACGCAGCCAGGTCCGGTCTGGACGGGAGGTCTCCGCATGTCCGGGGCGGTAGTGCAGGACAGGGAGTACGGTTCGACGCGTGCGGCAGCATGACGGGAGTTCCCCGCCGCCGTCCCGTTGACGAGGAGACCCCCCAGCAAACTCGTGTAGCTCATCCACCCACCCTCCCCGCACTGCCCAGTGCGCCACCGCTTGGAGCCCAAGCCTTCCGCGCGCAGGCTCTGTGCTCTGCCGTGCCGGGATCCCACGCCCTCCGCCCACCGGCCCTGTACTCCGCCGCCGCCGGGATCCCACGACCTCCCCGCGCCGGACTTGTGCTATGCCGCGCACCCGGCTGCACCACGCGTGCACTACACTGATGGGGGAAATTTGCTGCCCCTTCTCTCTTTTTTTGGCAGCATCACCACGCCTGCAGAACCTGCCCTCGTCGCACGGCAACACTGCATCTCCTCTTCTACCACGTTTTCCCCGCGACTCTTAGCTCGCAAGAGCGCGAGGCTTCTCTAGCTCAACATCGACTTGGGTTCAATTTGCCGCAGAAATCAATCAACAACCAACGGCATGAGCAAAGAGAGAGGCAGCAGCTGCAGTGCGTGTGGCAAATACCAAGAGAGCAACAACAGCAGCGGCGCGCGTGAAGAGAGAGCAACAGCAGCTCTAGCACGGGCACGCAGGACAAAGCAACAGCAGCTGCTCGCATGAGAGAAGCGGCTCCAACGCGGGCACGCAGGACAACGGCTCCCGTAGGAGGACCAAAGAATTAGAAGAAATAAAAATACAGGGGGTATTTTATAAAAGTTAACGGTTTCTGTGACGGAGTGACTAACTTGCCCACGAATGGCAAGTTGGTGACCTGAATTTGGCAAAATACAACTTCGTGACTAAAGTGCACATTCGGGGCAACTTCGTGACTAATTTGCCCACGAATAGTAAGCCTCTAGCATACCAGCCAACTACTAAGATGGAATGGAATAAAGAAGGGGAGGTTAAGAGAACAGATTTATACATACTGGAAAAGAGAATGTTACCTGCAGATCGATGTTTGTCTCCATGCTGTAGGGCTCGCTTGTGTAAAATACATGCCATCTCTTTTCAATGCATCTAGCATTTGTATAAGCCTCCACTTTCTGGATATGGCTGAACTTGTCCCAGTTGGGACAAGACTTCCCCACAACCATGGAAGCGAGTAATGCCAGACTGCAGTTCAGCTGCAAATGACTTGGCTTTACAGTCTGCAAGTACACTGGGAATCGTTTCTCACTTTAGAAAAGAGTCACCACGAGTCTCCGGAGTACATTCATCTCTTGCAGCGCCTCAACCTTTGGACAACGGTCAATCTCGAGCTTTTGTAATTTGGTGAAATTGAAGATCCTAGTCAGGTAGGGGATGTCGTATAGGTCGAGCTCCAGAATAGAAGGAAAGTTTTCTAGAGAGCGGATACCCTTGACACACCATATGGTTAATTTTTTCAAAGACCTTGCATGAAAGGCAAGGCCGGGAGGGATACACCTCAATTTGCAATATTTGATACAGAGTTCTTCCAAGGCCGGCATACCTTGCACTACCTCCTCCCACTCCCACTCATCCCATTCCACCATTCCATCTAAGATCATCTCATGCAGTCTCGGAAAAGCAGCCACTGGCTGGGATGAAGCATGGTGATGGTGATTGTAGGGCTGCAAGAATTCAGGCCCAGCATGCTTGATTTCTGGAGCACGGAACAACTTTAGATACTCTAGACAAGGGAGCCGACATAATCCATCAGGGAGTTGGGTGCAGCAAGCCAGGTCAGACAGATCTAGAAAACTCAACCTCTCGAGAAGCGCGGATGTCGACATCATCCATCTTGGGAGTTGGCACCCATAATATCCCCGGATATGAATAAACTATGCAAGGCGGAGGACAGAGCTCATTAAATACCTCCTCAATTATTCTTTGATCCTTCTCAGAGACAATTTCTTTCATAAATCCTTCATGGCCAAGTCTGCTGCTGCAGTATAAGCGCAAAATGGAAAGATACACCTTTTCACCAAGCCTGGCCTTTGTGGCGAATGACGCAGCAGACACATTCTGTAGACTCACTATGCTAATGCTCTTAAGCTGAGAAAGACTTCCAAGTTCTTCCAAAACTGCACCAGTCATCATCCATGTGAGCTGGGAACCCATTTAGTGTCCTCAGTTTGTTTAGAGCATGTAACCCTCGAGGCATACTAATTAGACGTGTGTCATCAAGGTCAAGGAAACGTAGTTCCAGTAAATTCACAATGCTATCATGAAGTTCCACAAGATTCTCACAACCTTCGAGACTAATATGTTGTAAGAATTTCATCTTGGGGATGTCCTTGGGCAAGCTAGTTATATCACTGCACTTTTTTACTGCCAAATACCTCAAGTGCTTCAGCTGATACAGAGATTCAATCAATGCAGCACAATTTGTAGATTCTACATGCAGAGTCTGTAGACTTGAAACTGTAATCAAGGAATCATTGGACTGAATCTTGAGATTCCCGATTATTATCATGGACCTTAGTGACTTTTGCTCTTGTAGGCTTCTCCATTCAAATCCATCTGATTCCACTCCTTTGGTTTCTATCGATAACCTAAGAAAACTTTGCGAACTAAGTTTATTAGTAACAATTTCTCCATTATGAATTAGTGCTTCATTCCTAGTCACAAATTGAGCAAAGGAACGAACAACATCATGCATGTTGCAAACATATTCCTCAGTATTAGCTCCTTATAGTACTCAATTCCTAGTTCTTCCAATCTATCCGAGTCCCCATGAACATATCCTTCACCTATCCACATGCCAACATATTCACTGTCATGCAATACTGTCTTTTTAGGTTTAAGGGGAAAATGCAAAAAGCATTGTTTTAAACACGGGGACAAGTCCTCATAGCTAAGATATATCGCATTGTTTAGTTCGTCTAGCATTTGAGATACTGAGCATATAGCATCATTCAGAACCTTTTCCCAAGCACGTCGTTCTTTCTCTTTCTGGCATAGGAGTCCTCCCATCACTTTTATTGCAAGCGGTAACCCATCACATTTTTCTATAATTTGCAACCCAATGTCCTTAAGCATATCAACCGCAGGTTCACATAGCTCTGTTGTAAGTACCTGCAAGCAAATTTAAGCATGCAGAGTTATCAAGAAACATGTACACACATGAAGTGGCTACATAAATTAATATATCAAACAAAGGCATAATTTGTCCATTGATTAATAAATGAAATGATACTGCACCGACAGAGGCATCTCGATGCAGCGCTGCCATTTTTCTTTTTTAATCTAAGGGAGTTTCTTTTGGCAGGGCAAAAAAGCTAGCTACTCTCAACACAAATCGATGAACCGATCACTCAAAACAACAAGTACATGCATATAGTTAATTCAAGAATGATTAATTGGGGGATTGATAGTCTAGTTAGTTGGGAGAAAACACTAACATTAATGTGTACAAGCATTGAAAATGGATCAGGTAGTAAGGACAAATAATACATGGAAATATGGCTATGTCTTATGTTGATTAGTATATATATATAAATACACATTTTTTTGACTGTGAGGGACGGAATCCTAGCTAGTAGTTACACACTCACCTGCTTCTTGAGCAATGACCAAGCATCTTTGGTATCTAATTTGTAAACATGATGATAGGGAGGCACTACTTTCATGCCTCAAGCAATAATGTCATGTCTTGTAGTGACGAGGACTCGACTACCAGAGGCACCGTGGCTAAAGGGAGCCTTTAGCAGGTTGTTCCATTCATTGTCACCCCACATGTCATCCAACACAAGAAAGAACTTCTTGTCCTTGATGGCGTTGGCAAGAGCTGGCACAAGCAAGGCTTTATCTTCAGACCCACCGCCAGGTCCTGGCATGTTTCCCTCAGCGGCAGTGATGGCCGTCCTCAATAAGTCAGCTTCGTTGAACTCCTTTGTGATACTCAACCATATCTTCTTGGCAAACTTGCCTTGGATGGACTCGTTGTTAAAAACCTTCTTGCTGGGCGTGGTCTTGCCGATTCCGCCAACACCAACGATTGCAAACACCATGATGCTGCAACTCTCTTGTGCTACATCCTTTGTGAGCATCTCAACAAGCATTCTAGTGTCCTCTTCGATCTTCTACCCAACCACAACTGCTCGCTCTAACACGGGTTCTGTTTTGCGGTTAACAACAGTAGGTCGAGTCATCTTCTGGTGCTCGTAGGCTTCTAACTTGATGAAGTTGAAACTACGTCCCCTTGTGCAGATGTCATCCAACTTCTCATTAAGCACCTTGATGTGGCTACCAATGTCATGGGCATGGATTGGATTCCGCATGCAAAATAGCAGAGGGTTGAGGCACACCATGTCCTTGGATGGACCATTCTCCATGAACTTGAGCTGGCAAAGGTCAAGGATGTCAGTAGCATGGTACATGGCACGCTTCAGTTCCTCCACCCAACCTTGTACGCTCTCATCTGTGATCTTCCTCCTATCAGCATCCGCAAGGAAGTTCTTGAGGTCGCTCAGCTTGACGGACAGATCGTCGATCTTACCGGTGACCCCTATCATCATGGCCACTTCGTCTCTAGCCATGTCGGCCAGCATCTTGGTGACGTAGAATGCGAGGGCATTCAGAACCCCTGCCATTTGTTGATTGAGCTGCTGCTGAAAATATGCATGTGAACAAATTAGTCCTCTGTATTACCACTTAGTACGTCAGCAATTACTTCTTTCACACTAAACAAATCAAAGCTTCTACGTACTGAACAAGCAATCTGACTTTTGTACAACACAAATCAAAAGCAAAGCTTTGTACTAAACAAAATCAGAGTCCTGAGCCTTCTACCGCACAAAAGAATATGATCTGAGCTTTGTACAGCACAAATAAAAATCAAAGCTACCTACTTCACAAATAGAAATCAATGATATGTAGTAGACATGTCCGAGCTGATGACCCTAGAAAACCCAGAACCCCTATTCGGATCTGAGTATAAAATTTAAAATAGGACCAAGAGGAAGGGGTCCTCACCTTCTTCAGCGCCAGATCAGGCCGGCGGCATCGCGACAGAGGCTAGAGAGAGAGAGAGAGAGAGAGAGAGAGAGAGAGAGAGAGAGAGAGAGAGAGAGAGAGAGAGAGAGAGAGAGCAGAGTGCTCGGGAAAGAGGTACTACAATATACAAGTTTGTATATGCAGCATCAATGAATCAGCTAGTGGACAACCAAACCAGACTTGGACCGGTTCCCCTCTCCCATCTACAGTAGCGAGAGAGGCGATTTTCTGAGAACTCCCCGTCAACCCACCTCGCAGCAGGCCGGCGGCCCGTGGTTTCCTCCGCCTCCGGCGGCCGCTCCGGCGGCGAGAGGTCGGGGAATCCGCGGGCCCCGGCATGTACATAGTGTAGGGCTCGGTAGGGACCCGTCCGGCGGCGCCATGGAGGCGGAGGAGCTGTCGGTGCGGTGTTTGCGGTCGGCGCGCGTCTCCTCCGGCGGTGTGCTCTGCGGAGCTCCGGCGTCAAGCGGCCGACTTCCTCGAGCTCGGCGATCTACGGATCTGGTGAGTTCGTTCTGCCCCGCGCGGATCCGGCTAGGTGGTGGATCCGGTGTTTGAGGTTGAAGATGAAGTTGATTTCGAGATGCTTCGCGACGACGGCGTTGATCCAGTGGGTAGGATCTTTGGATCCGGTGCTTGGCGACTTCCCAGCTGTCTTGGGGTGGGCTCCTATCCAAGGTTTCGGAGCAGAAGCGGCAGCAGCGCGTCACCAACAGCTCCTGTTCATCGTCTCCATCGGGATCAAAAGGGACCTCTTTGTAATTTTTCCTTTGCTTTGGGTCTTTCTGTAAGATCGGAGTATCTATATCAGCTTCTTTTTCCCGCAAAAAAAATGAATCAGCTTGTGAACAAAATTGCTGGCCGGCCGGCAGCTAGTATGAACTACTCCGTCAGACCTACGTGTGCTGATGTGCACATATATGTATGAACCAGTCATGGGTAGCTATCAATGTTTTAAATAGCCAGCTATAGCTCCGCTATAGCCCCGCTATAGCCTTTGAGAGCTCTCCCGCTAAAGCTATGCATTTTTAGTGCTAAATTGGAAATGGGGCTAATAGCCCGCTATTTCCCACTATAGCGCTAAATTTGAAGTCATTTAGCCCGCTAAGCCGCTGTACAAAACTTTACTTTTGCATTATCTTTTGTTCTTGTTTATGATATATATGATGCATTGATGTGAATCTTGGTTATTGAATTAGGATGCCTCTTGGTACTCGCATTTTGATGTGCGAACATGTGTATATGTAAAGTATATGCAATATATCATATATGATACCTGATTATATACTTATTATTTCAATTTTTCATGATTTAAGAGAAACGCTAAATGAGGCTTAGCTCCGCTATAGCCTTTCATAGCTTCTGGTCGAGCCGCCGCTAAATGGCATAGCCCGCTATTTAAAACATTGGTAGCTATCGAGCAAGGGTTGCAGCACCATTATTATCAGTAGGCTGACGTAGGATTCTATCAGTCCTAAATGACATACATGCATAGTCAAACAAATCCATTATAAATTAAGGCCGGCCAGCTCGTTCTGTTCTATTGATTTCATCTTGGAGTGAACTGAAGAAGAGTGCGTGCATGCAGTTTCAGTTTCACACCGAACTAATTAACCTGAGACTTAGTCTCATCCTCGTCTTCCTTGACCCACCGACGACACAATTTCAATTTATCATCTCTAGAGCTCACCATCCATCATTTGATCCTGAAGACATACCCGTCTCTGAATTTCTATGATACTTACTAGCTACACAGTAGCAAATTTGTGCGGGGTTTGGATTACTGTGTGTTCGTAACTGACAGCCATGTAGACATGTATTCAATCTGTACTTTTCTATAAGAAAAGGGCCGGCGGCAGCTAGTGATGGCAAAATGATTGTGACCTGCCTCTGTAGATGGACAACTTGAAATATATCTCATGTATGAACGCTCAGCTAACAGCTCTTGGCAGCACAAGAGAACACAGGATGCGACAAGACGCACTTGCCGTGCCTAATTAATCTGACTTGTTTCCTTCCTTCCATAAAATTTGTGCACCTTACCGAGCAGTCAATTTCGCTGCTCCTCACCAACAGAGAAATAGAGAAATACAAAGATCAGTTAGCATCCTTCGCAGCACCCAAGACTACTACAGTTTGTTAACTCACATATAAGCCTGTTTTTCTTAATATGGTGCTTGCTGCTATTAGTCATCTTTGCTGCCCGGACGATGAACATGTCTACCCTGTTACACTATCAAGCACTGGAGCCCATTTGACATGTACCTTCATACGCTATACACATTTACGCAAGTGGTGCTAGATCAAATGAGGACAAAAAACTCTCGTTAGATCAGTACATGAATAACTTCCCAGTTAGGTTGTGGCCAGCTAGATAAGTTTAGTTAACAGAGTTATGTGGTGGCACCTAGTCATCTAAGGATGACCTGCATGCATGGGTACCATCGTTGCTTGCATTAGTCGATCATGTTCAAGGAGCAAGGATTAATTTATGCGGGAAATAACGTTGGCATTACAATACTGCTATGCCGGTGTAGTTTTCGATGAATGATGTACGCCAGATTATGTTCCGTTAACTCCAAAGGTGACCAGAAAGTAGAACACTAATCTCATGCGTAAAATACGAGGTGCCGCCTTCCAGAAATTCCATTCTGAAACGGTTGCAATTCGTCGAGCAGGTGGCGTGTGTCCGTCCACAGCCGCAAGATTCCCTGCTATAATGTAAACAGCAGCAGCTCAACGTGGGTTCTGAATCATTTCACCATTGTTCCTTGTTAATTTTCTGGTAACAAAGCCGCAAGATGCTCCTTCTGCTCGTCAGCGCCGCAAGGGCTTTAACTTGATGGCTTCCAAATCTGAAACCATAGAGCTGGAGGAACTGCTTTTATTCCCAGGAACACAAACAGAGTGACCTCTTGGGGACAACAAATGATCAATATGATCAACTCCAAGCATGCACAGGCAGTTCCAGACCCAACAAAAAATGCAATTCTGAAACCATACAAATCACCGCTTTCGAGGCAAAACTGAGTAGCGTCAAGTGTTCCGGAAAATCATGACCGTCAACACTCGGCGGACAGCAGGCATACCGACAAACATGGCGAGGGGATCAATATTTTGATATATATAAATGTATTTCCTTCCTTTACCAGCTTTTTACACATCAGCAGGTTCAGTACATGCAGTTTACCCGCAGAACCTTTATATACAGGCTTAAATGCAAGATGGGGGCTACTACAAACAGAAGTGAAATCGTAATGGAACATCACAAGTTCAGCTCCAGCTCCACAGGGATCGAAGCAAGGCAACACGACACCTCAGTTCAGGCGCCTCCAGCATCTTGCTTCATGTGAAGTAACTTCCTTTACCAGATTGTTTCCCACAGCTAGGGCTCATGTGACTGCATTTCGATTGCCGGAGTCAAGAGGTAGCACGTACTGTACGTAGCTAGCCTCAGGAAATCGATGCATGGTTTTGGATCCATGCAAGTTCTTGCTTCGTTCTCTTTATGGCTGGATCATGGCACATCCATTCCTCCTCACTTCTGTCTTCATAACCGATACAGTACATTTTCAGACTCTGAAGGCAAGCAAAAAAAAAAATGTAGGAATTGCATATTCAGACTCTAGCATACATACCGGCCAACTACTAAGATCGAATGGAATCAACAAAGTGAGATTAAGAGAACAGATTAACTATACATACTTGAAAAGAGGCAACGGATTAACAATATAGATTACCTGCAGATCGATGTTTGTCTCCATGCAGTAGGGCTCGCTTGTGTAAAATACATGCCATCTCTTTTCAATGTCTTCGGAATTTGAATAACCCTAGACTCGTTGTATATGGCTGAACTTGTCCCACTCCGAGGCAGACTTTCCCTCGGCCATGGAAGCAAGTAACGCCAACTTGCAGTCTAGCTGCAAATGACTTGGCTTTACGGTTTGCAGGTACAACGGGGGTCGTTCCTCTCTATAGGCAACTGTCAGCACAAGTCTTCGCAGTGCATTCATCTCCTGCAGCGACTCAAGCTTTGGGCAGAATTTGATCTCAAGTATTTGCAATTTGGGGAAACTAGAGATCCTAGTGAGGTCAGGGTTGTGAGACAGCTTAAGCTCAACTACAGAGGCAAAGTTCTCGAGAGAGCACAAACCCTTGACAAAACATAAATTTAACTTTTTCAAAGACCTTGCATGGAAGGCAAGACCAGGAGGGATACACCTCAATTTGCAACCTCGGATACAAAGTTCCTCCAAGGCCGCCATAGCTTGCACTTCCTCCTCCCACTCCCACTCCTCCCATTCCGCCACTTCATCTAAGGCCATCTGGTACAATCTTGGAAATTCAGCCGCAAACCGGGATGAAGAATTGAGACGGTGACTGTGGGGCCGCACGAATTCAGGCCCGACACGCTTGATTGCTGGAACACGAGACAACTGTAGACACTCCAGATATGGGAGCCAGCAAAGTCCATCAGGGAGTTGGATGCAGCAAGACAGGTCATTCATGAATAGAGTCCTCAAGTTCTCTAGCGGCACTGTTGATGTCCACATCATCCATCTTGGGAGATGACGCCCAAAATATCCTTCGATCATAAGAAATTCTAAGCAGGGTAGAGGGCATAGCACATCAAACACTAACACAATTCTTTGCTCTTCCTCCTCAGAGACTCCTCCTTGGGGCAACCCATCATCTCCTAGTCTACTGCCACATCTTAAGTCAAGTCTGGTAAGATGTGCCTTTGTGCCTAGGCTAGCTTCTGCAAGAGAAGTGGTGGCAGACACATTCTCTAGACCCTCTAATCCAAGACCCCTGAGCTGCGAAAGAGGCCCCAACTATTCCAAACTACACCAATCGCCATACACATAAGCTGGAAATCCATATAGTGAGCTCAAATTTTGTAGAGCCCCGAAACCCCTAGGTACATTGTTTACATGTGTCTCTGAGATGTCAAGACATCTCAACTCTTGTAGCTTAACAATGCCATCGGGAAGTTTTACTAATCCTTCACAATCAACAAGGCAAATGTGTTGTAGGAATTTGATCTCGTGGATGTTCTTTGGCAGTCTAGATATATCAGAACAACTTCTTAAGGACAAATACCTCAAGTGCTTGAGGTGGCACACAGTTTCGACCAATGTAGCAAAATTTGCATTTTCTACAGAGAGGGTTCGTAGGCTTGAGAAGGTAATCAAAGAATCACCAGGTTGAACTCTCAAGTTTCCAGTCAATATTAGTGTTCTGAGTGATTTCTGCTCTGTTAAATATCTCCACTCGAAACCATTTGATTCAACTCCTTCGGTTTCTATTGACAACCTAAGGAAATTGTGTGATCTAAGTTTTATTTTGGCATTATCTCCACCTTGAAGTACTAGTGCCTCATCCCTAGTCATAAATTGAGCAAATGAGCGAATGACATCATGCATGTTGCAAATAAATTGACCAGGGTAATCTGTTTGTGTCTCTAAGAGGTTCCTTAATATGAGCTCCTTGTAGTTACTTATTCCTTCTTCTTCTAGACTACTCGAGTCTCCATGAACCAATCCTTCACTAATCCACATGCCCACAATTTTATTCATATGTACTAATGTCTTTTTAGCTTTAAGGGAGAAGTGCAGAAAGCATTGCTTTAAGGATGAGCGCAAGTCTTCATAGCTAACATATATTGCATAGTTTAGCTCCTCTGGCATTGAAGATACTGACCATATATATCATGTTTCAGGACATCTTCCCAACCACGCCGGGTTTTCTCCTTCTTGCATAGCAGTCCACCAATCACTTTTATAGCAAGCGGTAAACCATCACATTTTCCTATAATTTGCAACCCAATATCATTTAGCTTATCCACCTCGGGTTCATTTTCCTCTGATGTAAGTACCTAGAAGAAATTTAAACTTATATAATTAATATGGCTAGTGAGTGTTGTTTTATTTACTTAGTACAAGTAATACCTAGATCAACGAGAAAAGAAAAAAAATTGAAAATAGGAATGCACTGCCTACATTAATTGCAAATCATAAGTGTGGAATCATCCAAACATTGATTTATATAGCTTACATTATACATGCGTGTCACAAAGATTGACTGGTGTCTTTTTGTTGTTCGACTAATAATCGGGGAATAGAAAGGGATAAAAACTAAAATATTGATCAATGTATTTCTTTCCTTGATTCAATTATCATTTTGTTGAACTCATCTTAGAGTAAAATGTAAGGCAAGCAAACATTAAAATTGTATATAGTTTACTGTGTTAGGCATATGCAAGCTGAAATCAAATGAAATGAAGTGCTGCTGAATAGGTGTGTCATAGTGAGTATGAGAAAGTACCAACCTGCTTCTTGAGCAATGACCATGCATCTTCCGGACCTAATTTTTCAACATGGTGGTAGTGCACAACTTTCAAGCTTCGGCCTACAGTTACATGTCTTATGGTTATAAGGACTTTGCTACCAGTGCCACCGTAGCTAAATGGGGTCATCAATAGTTTTTCCCATGCATCGGCACCCTAAATGTCATCAAGCACAAGGAAGAACTTCTTGTCCCTAATGGCATTCCTAAGTGCAATGACAAGTAGGCCCCTGTGTTGAGGCCCACCCCCTCTAGGAAGGTCTCCGCCGGCGGCCGTGATGGAAGTACTCAACAGCTCAACATCATTGAAATTACGCGTGATGCTAAGCCATATCTTCTTAGAAAACTTGCCTTCGATAGCCTCATCATTGAAGACCTTCTTGCCAAGGGTGGTCTTGCCAATCCCGCCGACACCAATAATGGCGACCACCATGAGGTGATCACTCTTCTCACTGGGCCCCTCCCTTGTAAGCACTTCCACAAGTGTCGTCGTATCCTCCTCAATCTTCTCACCAATCGTGCCTGCCCTTTCCATCAATGAATTGGTTTTGCGGTCACTGGCGAGAGATTGAGTCGTCTTAGGCTTCTAGCTTGATGAAATTGAAATTGCCACTTCTCCTATGGATGTCATCCAACTTCTGGTTGAGTATCTTGATGCGGGTGCCGATATCATGTGCATGGAGAGGATTTCGCATGCAGAAGAGGAGGGGGTTAAGGCAAATGTTAAGGCATCCCATGTCCATGGAAGGACCCTCCTCCATGACCTTCAGCTGACACAAGTCGAGGATGTCGGTAACATCGTACATGGCACGCTTCAGTTCCTCCACCCAAGCTTGCACACTTGTGTCAATTATATTTCTCCTATCTGCATCTGCAAGGAAATTCTTGAGGTCCCTCAGTTTGATGCCCAGTTTGTCGACCTCACCGGACACCCCGATAAGCATGGCCACCTCTTCTTTGGCCATCTCGTTGAGCATGTTGGTCACGTAGGACACCAAAGCATCCAGAACCCCCGCCATTGCAGGGAGCGCTCGTTTTTGCTGCAACATGCAAACAAAATTATTTCTTTTGTTTTCATCACGAACAATCCCATACATGCTCGACATGTGATTATCTCACTAAGGGAGGAAAATGATAATCAATCCAGTCACTAAGAGATTGATTTGAAATACAGCAGGTTTTATCCAAATTCATTTCAACAAGTGTAATCCAAATATGTTTTAAATGCCTGATCGATTCACACATGCCTGCCATAAACAAAAAATGATAGGTTTCGCAGTCTTTTCTGGAGAAAGGACACGGGTATGACCCCCTTTCAAGAACAAAGAACTTGATCTTTGTTCAGTAGTAGGGAAACAATAACATTCCAGACATCAGTCCTGTTGGTATATTAGGTGCTTAGCAGGCTAATCCGAGGAGGCATGCTTTGCACACGATCACACGGGAACCATTACTATAGGAAACGCGTCGTTTTCCGAGTGCCTGTACGCTCGGCAAAGCAGGCAAAACCCTCGGAACGATACGCTCGGCATACGTACACGCTCGGCAACTAGCTAAATGCCGAGCGGAATTTGTGTACTGCCGGCAAAACCATACGCTCGGCAATCGCCTGTTGGGGATGGCCGTCCGACGGCGTGCTCCGTGCTCCCGTATGCCGAGCGTCATGTGGGCTCGGCATACACATATTGCATGGTCGGCATACACGACTCGGACCCATTCCCAGAAGGCGCCGCGTGTGAGAGGTATGCCGAGCGTAGGCATACCTCCAGCGGGGCACCCCCAAACGGACAGACCCTGTCCCATTTCTGTCCACGCGGAGAGAGCGCAACCTCCAACGGGGAAACCCAAATCCGATTATGTCCGTTTTTGGCCCGGAAAACCCGAGCAAACATAGTCCGGGTTTGCGGTGGGACGGACAGCATCTGCGCGTCCATCTCTCCCTGACCCGGGCATCCAAGGGCTCCAAGGGAAGCGCAGGGGACGGGGAGAGGGATGAGAGGCGGCGGCGGCGGCAGCCGTCTGGCGACGAGGCAGCTGGATAGAGCACCCGCGCCGGGTCGGGGGAGCTGGAGGGCTCCTGGCGCCGCCATGGACGACTTCAGGAGCTCCAGCAGTCTCCTCGCGCAGCTCCAGCACAAACCGCAGTTGCGCTCCACGCGCAGCTCCAGCAGGCTCCCGCATCCAGTAGTCGTCGGGGAGGTCATCCAGGCGCGCGCGGAGGTCTTCAGCGTGCGCTGCAGCAGAACAGCGTGCACGCGTGTGCTACCGCTAGCTCAATGCGACGCATGCATGCGCGCGTGTGCTAGGCCAGCGCGTGCACGCACGCGTGTGCTAGACGCATGCTAGCTCGACGGGTTGCGGTTGCCGTCGTCGTCTCCTGGCGGCGCTGGACTGCCCCGACTTCCGCGTTCAAGCAGGAGATGCCGTGCTAGTGCGGCCGGTGCCGGTGGCCAAACCTGGGCGCCGCGGCGTGTGCCGGCGTCGCGAGGGCGTGTGCCGGCGTCGCGAGGACGGACGCGGGCGTGCTCGCGCGCAGGTGTTATTGATGCTTGCATCGATTGGGTGCTTGTAGTACTACTTGGCTAGTACAGATGCTTGCATCGATCGGGAGCTCATAGTACTACTTGGCTGAGATGGATGCTAGCTACTAGCTAGCTGATGGGAGCCGTTGGTGCCTCCTCTGCCCTACCTCCGGCTGCGAGCTCCGCAGCGTCTTGTCGGCCACCCCACTGGCCCACTCCCGCACTTCTCCAAGTCGAGCTCTTGCTCGTGTGCTCCGGCCAGCCCAACCTCGCCGGCAAGCTGTGTTCGTCGCCTGGGCCCAAGCAGGGGCGCCGTCGCTGGCCTGGGCGCTGCTCGAGGCGGAGCTCCTGGCGGCGACGCGCGCAGGCGACGGAGATACCGGTGCTGGTTCGGTGGCGATGGACACAAAGAAAAAAAATGCAAAAAGGAGAGAGATAAAATAGGGATTGCCGTCGGACACGAACAAACGTCGGACAACTGTCCGCTTGCCCCCGCATACGGATCAAATCGGACATTTTTTGTGTCCGGTTTGTGAGTCTCTGTTGGAGATGGCCTTATGCCGTAACGCTCGGCAAAGATCTGGCGCTCGGCAAGAATGGCGTTTCCCGTAGTGCATATGCACGCACAACATTAGTACAAGATGAGAAACACTTGAAAAACAGTTGAACATAGATTGACGGGCAATACATTTATCTCCATGATATATATATAGGAGTGAAAGTATACGAACGAAGCTTGAAGATAGGCGATGAGCCATTGCAAAAACATTTAAAGAAAGTAATATGCAGGGCGGGAGCGGAAAATCACCTTCTATCAATTGGAAGGATCGGAGATGGATTTTCCACCGGTCTTGCAGCTTGTGGAAGCTTAAGAGAGCGGAGTTTCGTTTATATTGTGGAAATGGAATGCATTGGAAGTTGGATTGTATAACGGGACACTTTCAATGACGTAGTCTTCCTGACTATTCTATACTCAACTTACCCATCGGCCTCGGCAAGTTCTTCGTACAAATAATCATCTTTTTTCTCTATACGCCATGACGATCGGAAGTTTAAGCTTAGATTGATTCAAACATTAATTATTTAGTTCCTTGATGCTCTCATGGCCGCGCACCACGTACCCAAGACTATCGAAATTACTCAATTATTGACATAACAATTAGCTAATGTCTCTTCACATGCCTTCGCATGCTATGTGCGCTAAGTGGCGCTAGTACATCTAATTTGGTCAAACAGCTTTGTGTGTTGTATGTACTATCGCCCTCATAGAAGACTATTGTGTATTTATTTATCCTATATTATTTCTGTAGATGTAATCACTGTGTGCGTAATATCTCAAGGCTCGCATATACAACATTTGTTACACCCATCTCTTTTCCGATACGGTTCGAGCTAGACCAAATATATTACTAAACTTAGTCGTTCGAGCTAGACTTCATAAAATCTCGGTCGGTTGTGCATTGGACATTCTCAAATCGCACAGTTTCTGGCCTTGTTCTGCAACCCGTTTGTTAGCCAAAGTCGCATCACAAGAGCAATTTCTGCTCCACGTTTGAGTACCTGCACGCAAGCACAAATGCCTATGGGGATGCAACGTACTGTGTTTGGTTGCATGCAGCCTATGTTTGTGCTCACGTCTTCTCTCTAGTGGCGACCTTACCATACTACACCATCACACTCAAGCAGTACACATCAGTACAACCATAGCTACTACGAACGGCAGTTTATCAGTTCAACCCTAGCTATTACGAATGACAATTTATCAGTTCAACCCTAGCTGCTAGGAATCAACTAGCAGTTCACCATTATTACAATCCGGTGGTTCATGAATCACGACCGGGAGGGGAGGATTGGAGCGGAGTGGTAGTTCAACCTTCTTCTTCTTCTTCTTCTTCTTCTTCTTCATCGTCATCATCATCATCTTCTTCTTCTTCTTCTTCTTCTTCTTCTTCTTCTTCTTCTTCTTCTCAGATTCTGGTTGAACCTCTGTCATCCCACATTGCATGTGCCCACTACAACCTCTTGTTCTTCCAAGCTTCATTGTTAGATTGCCGGAGGCGCGAGGCCGACCGGCGCGGCGTCCGGCAGAGGAGCAGGCGCGAGGCTGCCGGAGGCGCAAGGCCGGCGGGCGCCTGTGCGACGGAGGCGCGTGGCCGGCGTGCGCCGGTGCGACGGAGGCTGGCGGAGGCGCGTGGCCAGCGTGCGCCGGTGCGACGGAGGCGCGGGCGCGAGGCCGGTGGGCGCGGTGACCGGAGGATGCGCGAGGCCGGCGGGTGCGGGCGCGGTGGCCGGTTGAGGAGAGGCGGGCATGCTGGCGGGTGAGGAGAGAAAGAGTTGGGGGTTTCTGCAAAAGTAATGCCACGCTGGCACCTTACATGTGGACCTGGGTTGGCAGGTATAGCGTCAATACGTATAATTATAGCGTTTAGTCTCTTTTGGTACTGATTTGTAACGAACTGACTGTAACGTGGTACTGATTTGCAAAAAATTCGTAAAATGGTACCAATTCGTAAACACTGCCCCAAATGTGGTACTTCTATGCAATTAACTCCCTTTTTACCGGCCAACAGCCCTAGCCCCTAGCCCCAAGCCCTCGGCCCCTTGCCCCTTCTCTTCGTTCATCCGTGATCCGCCTCGATCGGATCAATCGACCTCAATTGTACAGTTCTCAACTCCTACTGGCGGTACTTTTCCAGAACTTTTCTATGTTCTTTTACGAAAATTATGGCTAGTAGATAAAATCTCGTGAAAAATTATGGAGTAGATGAAATCGCGTGAAAATTGTGGCCAGGGTTTATATAGGGTGTACGTATATGTAATTAGTACTCTTCATTGTTTATGCAAATTTTCAAGTGCCATGTGAAATATTTATTTATCAGATGCATGTACAATACAGACACTTTTATGTAGTAGAGTGTTGATCGAAAAATTTATTTTCATGTCTCATGCGAAAATTTAGTTATACATTGTCTTTTTGTATGGCTATAATCTCTATGAAACACACTTTTATGTAGTAGAGTGTTGACCGAGTACGAGCACACGGAGTACAAGAACACAGAAACACGGAGTATAAGTATACAGACACACTAAATACAAGTACACAGAAACAAGGAGTACAAATACACAAAAAGACAAAGTACAAGTAAAAGTGCATGGAGCCACATGTGTGGTTTTGGTAATTAATGATAATCTCTATGGACTAATGTTTGCATCCAGTTATACTTGAAGGTGTGTCCATAGGTAATGCTTGAAGATCATAAGTTGGATTTTAAGTTGAAAGAAGGATAAAGTTGAGCCTATTACAAGAATGTCTTGAAATATGAGACGATTGAGTGAGCCATCGTGTTTACCTTCAAGACAGCTATTCTTTGTGTCCTTGGGAAATACGTGTTGACTTAATTACGGGAGTCTATGTCCGACACGTTATCTTCTCAACATTAACCGTGTCAAACAGGTTACGTGACTATTAATTTTTTGTTAAATCCTAGCTGTTAATTTTTTATCTAACTGTGACACGTGGTGTCCCTATTTTAGACATCCGTATATTGCTTTTAGTATATAATAGATAGATAGATTTCTTGTTGGTGTGTACTGTAGCTTCTGTGTTCCCCGCTCTAGAAGCACTCCCGTGGGCTGGATCGACCTCTGGGAAATAGGCCGGGCTTAAAGGCTACTAGCTCCAAGAACAAGTCAAACTTTAGCTTGTGAAACTAATAAGATTTCCATCAAACCCAAAATAGAAATCCCCACTTAATGCACATCATGAAATACGAGTTATGGACGCTCACAATTGCGCAGCATCCGTACCGGAAAACGGCTATTTGCTGTGTGTCCGGCTCTTAGCCGGAGCTCTTTCTCTGCAGCTTGGCAAAGGCCGATGCACGCCAAGCGCTAGAAGAAAAGCTCATGGAAAAGGCTCGGCACTCGGCAAACTCATAATTAGGCCGTCGGCAACCGCTCGACAACGCCGCAAGAATGCTATCGGAAAAATTCGGCCCTTGGCAAAGGTGGTGGATAGTGTCCCCATCCGCCGCGGTTGACGGGAAGGAAAGGGCGCTTCCATCTTTGCATATGTTGTGTATCACGTATTAGTTTGTAGACATACGTACGAGTACCTGTGTTGCGTACGGGCGTATGAGAGTATGGGCTTGATTTCGATAACGAGGGGGCAACAAATTTTAATGTTGATTAAATCTTATTAATAGGAAAAGAACATATGGCCCTTTTAAACTTTTGGGAGCGGGTGCATGGAAGCAGACCCCTTAAATAATTAGGCAGAACACTATATAGGTATTATCCCATGCCTATAAATACTTCGGCGCGACAAACTTTCATCAAACACCAACAACCACAAATAAAACAAGTGGTGTTGGTATACAATTGTCTCGGAGAAAAACACTAGAGTACGGTCTTTTGAATGTGAGGGATTTAGCACTTTAATCCTTCATGATGGAAAAGCAGAGACCAAACTATGCTTTCAGAAAGGAGAAGGCGCCTACATGTATAATGCAGCATGTAGGAACAAGAAGGTTGCAGCTGGACATAAAAAGCAAGGAACAAAACCACGCTCACCTTTCGTTAAAGGCCCAGAGCAAGCAAATAACATATACTCGATTGTGCTGGCACACAAAAGCACAAGGGTATCGTCTCTCTCTTCCAGTTCGTTCTTAATTACTCATTTGGCACACAAAGGTGACAGCACTGATATAACCATAGTTTTAAATAGCCGGCTATAGCCCCGCTATAGCCTTTTCAGCAGGGTGTCGCTAAATGATGTCATGTACAAATTGGCCGCTATAGCCCGCTATAGCTCCGCTATAGCTTATTTGGAGGTCCGCCGCTATTTGGCATAGCCCGCTATTTAAAACATTGGATATAACTCAAGAGTGTTACAGTTTTTTTCTTCAAATCGGGCTACTTCCCTTTCCATTACATGCATAACGGAAATACAAAGTGCACTACAAGTTTAACAGGAAATAGTGTTACAGTTGATGTGTAACGCCGAAATGCTCACTCAGTAAAATCTTACAACCAAAATCAATAAATCAATTTAGAACAACATGAAATGGCAGGCAGTATTATAAGTTGAAACAAAAATAGAACACTTTCTGAGAAAAAATGAAACAACGTGCACTGCCCAAACATAATTGAGCGCTGAATTAGACCATGTCAGCAGAAGCACCCATGGTGGTGGTGGTGCCGACAGCAGCCTCAGGAATACTGACATGGGTGAGCAGCGCCCACAGGAGCGTTATCAGCTCGCCGCCCCGGGCGACGGCCACCGCATGGCCGTCGAGGTTATCTGAAGGAGCCATGTAGAGGATCATCTCGCACCAGAACCCGGCCAGGGCTTTCCACGCCGCCTCCTCCTCGCCATTCATCAGCTCCACCAGTTGCTTGCCCAACCTTGCGCCCTCCTTTAGCACCTCGTGCTTGGGTCCTGCGGTGCTCAGCAGCTCCACCAGCTGCCGGTATTGCAACTCGGGCGTCGGTGCGGGCACGGCACTGCCGAGGGCGCGCTCGGCACCTTTCTTGGTGGCCTTGTACAGGCTGTTGCTCCATGCGTCGTCGTCGGGGAGCAGCTCGGGAGAGTACGCCACCAAGTAGGTGCAATAGCGTGACAGGTGCGTGGCGACGCTCCAAGAAGAAGAAGCCGACGAGGGTGGGTTCCTTGCCTCGAAGATGGTTGTAGCAATGTGCCAGGAAAGCAAGGTGTCGGATGTACCTTGCATGCCGCGTGCTCGGAGGAAGTTGTCGCCGACTTGAATGCCCAGTTGTTGCCAAGATATCTTGCCATTTCTGAGGTCATCTCCCCTGCTACTGCTTCTCAGTGTGTCGACAATGGCAGCCTTCACTTCTCTGGGTACCTTGATGCTCTTCTTTGGCTCGGGCAGGGGAATGATACGCCTAAGAAGAGCCGCTGGCCTGAATTTCCTTGGATGGAGCACTATGATTGAGCACTGGTTCATATTATCCTGCCAAGGCCTCACCAGCTTGCATCTGGATTGCAACAGTAGGCCAATACATTTTCGCAGTGTAGGATACTCACGCCAAGAAACATAGTGGCACATCAGGGCTACTTTAGTCCAGTTGGAGCAGACGTAGGATGCAATCTCCCTCACCTCAGAAAGCACGACTAGTGCATCAAGTAAAAACAACGGAACCACATCAAACAACAAGTTTCCAAAATAGGGAAAGAAGGTCAACCCAACATCTGACATGCTGGTCACAGAACATTTTATTTGCCCTTCAAAAATAGGACGTGATAGATATGCCCTCAAAGCAATTGTGCCAAATAAGCAGCAGTAACCAATGGTCAAGAGAGAAATAAATATGCTGGAGATGGGCAGCCAATCCTTGGAGTATGAGATTGGAAGGGATGAATAGTAATAATCATGAAGAAAAGAAAGCTCAGACACAATCACCCGCAGTGTCCTAGTACCATCACTATCCTCGAGCAGCACATGCCATAGAAAGTCACGGGCCTCGATGAATCCAGCAGCTTCGGTGACACTGGTGTATTTTGCAAAGCGACACCGTAGCATCTTGAACAATGCAAATGAGAAACATACATCTTTGAGATGTGCTACTGAATGGAGAAGCATGCCATCTAGCTCCCAAACTTTGTCAGTGGTCACTAAGCACTCTCTCTTGTTAGTTGTCATCCACGACCTATGATCACCAGCTGATAAACTGCTTCTGCTTTGACTCCTACACCGGATCCGGTAACCATAAGGCTGCTTCACTACCACCATAGTGTCCTCCCTTGAAACTACAAGTGGAGGAGGTATATGTTGCTGACTGGTGGCATGCTGGCTAATGGTGCTATGATCAACTGGTAGCTGGTCCATCATGTATCCAACAATAAGACGAGGATTGCGTCCAAATGAAAATGATTGTCTGGCACTGTACCAGGCATAATACTTGAAGAATATTTTGGCAAAGATGAGACCGAAGGGCATGAAAATGAGAAGAATCGGCAGAGCCAATCGATGTCTATCTGTCAAGTCCACTTCAAATGGATGTTGACCTAGCATGATGTTGACTCCAAGGTACGTACTCCACAATGCTTGCACAAGCAGTACCGCTGGTGGGGCAATGCTTCGACCTTCTCTTTCATCCGCGGCAACTATAGCGGTTGTATTGATGCCAACAATCTGAACAAAGGCAGTCCATACTAAGACCAGGCCAGTGTGGAAGCTTGGATCGCAGTCCCCTAGGACTATGTTACCTCCATCAGATCGAACGGCGACGGTCAGCTGGCTGCCAGTGATGGACACGATGTAGGAGACGATGGGCAAGAACAATATGGTGGCACCCATGAAGAGGAAGCGGGTCAACGGATGGTGGCGGTAGCGATGGCCATATGCGCCTATCCCGACCATGACTCCCATCAGGATGGCGTTCCCCATCAGGAGAACATTCACTCGCAGCATATGCCCTCTCATGAACTTGTTGAAGTTGTCAAATGCCGTGTCAATGTCAATGTCAGGTCCGATTCTGAGTATCAGCAACAAGAAAGATCAAAGTTAATTAACGCAATGAATTAAGTACCTAGCTACATCGATCAGGTTGTTAATTAGCGCCTATCCACCAACAAGTACGGAATATAAAAATTAATGCTTCTAATTCTCCGTTTCTTTCTTTCTTTCTTTCTTTTTCTCTTCTTCCTATAAGAAATTGAGAACATCAATAAGAGGAGCCGGCCGGTTTACCTCGGCATGGTGGCGGTTGAGATTCGCACCCGCTGGAATGTTTTCTTCTGATTTGTAATTGGTACAAATGAGTAATTAAGAACGAACTGGAAGAGAGAGACGATACACTTGTGCTTTTGTGTGGCAACACGATCGAGTATATATGTTATTTGGTTGCTCTGAGCGAGCCTTTAACGAAAGGTGAGCGTGGCTTTATTCCTTGCTTCTGTCCAGCTGCAACCTTGAAATGCCTGCGTGCTGCATTGTGCTTTTAGGCGCCTTTGTCTTTCTTGAAAACCTAGTACGGTCTCTGCTTTTCCATCATAAAGGATCAAAGTGGTAAAACCCTCAGATCCGAGAGCGTATCCTGAGAAAACTGCACCTAATCCCCACTAATCCCTCGTCACGTACAGCTAGGGGTGAAACCGGATCGGATTCGGACGGATAATCCTTATACCATATCCTATTCCATATTTATTTTCGGATTCAGAGGCGGAACGGATGCGGATTCGAATACCGGATTATGCGGATTCGAATAGCGGGTTATGCGGATTCGGACACGGTACGGTAACGGAACGGCGTCGGATCGGAAACGGTCATTTACCATATTCATATACGAGGAAGATATAAATGCTTCAAACTAAAAGTAAACATAAACAATGAGCAAATTTTAATACTTATACACGTTAAGAACACATAAAGCACTAGATGGTATTAAAATAAGCCAAATAAATCACTAATAAACATATGTCTCGTTTCATAAGTAAAGATAACATTCATGTATTGCTATTTAATACTTACAAATTCACCCATAAATCGGATTCGGAAATTAAAAGGTCGGATTATCCGGCAAGAAAAAACGGATTATCCTAATGCATTGTATATTAGCAATACCATATCCTATACCGTATCCTATCAATCGGACTCGGATTCGGATCGGATTGTTGTCGGATGTGAAAAATCTCTTACCGTATCCTATAAAAACGGATTCGGAAACGATTTCGGACGGAAATTATCCTTACCACTTTCACCCTGACGTACAGCCATACACCAGAGTGGAGTCTGAACAACTGCTGCAGGTATTACTTGACAGTCATTGTGACCGTCGCATATCTCAGAACGCTGTCCGGCAGGGAGGCCACAGCCCCCCAGGACGCTGTTGGCGGGACGAAGAGAACAGCTAGGTCTTGCGCCGGGGAGCGTACGCATCTGACGTGGTGAGGGGGGCTAGGGGTCTCATATAGTGGTCCGTTCAGCTGCAGTCGAGGAAGCCGCCGACGGCGAGCAGGTAGCAGAGAAGGCCCTCCCCGTACGCCCCACTCAGCGGCGTCAGCAGCACCGACGACCCCATCTGTTCCCGCTTCACCGGCGGCGGTGGGCGGCAGCGACGGTGAGGCGGAGCCGGACGGTTTGGGCGGTGGGTTTGAGACTGAAGTTGGGAAACCAGAGGCCCAGCGTAAGCCGGGCTGGTCTGGGCTGGGCGTGGCAATTTAGCCTGTATGGCCCGATTAGCAGCTGCTGCTTCCGCTCAGGAAAAAAAATGCTGCTGCTGCTACCTCCTCGTGGACTGAACTGAAGAAGAGCGCACTTGCAGCAACTGATCCAGAAATGTGCAGTGATCACTAGAACACCAAAAACCAGTGAGAACTCCAAGCATGCATGAAGCATTCCAGCTGTGCCTTTGTAAGTACGAGTACCCCCAAAAAATTCAATTCTGAAACCCTGCAAATCATCGGTTTCGAGGCAAGGCTAAGCAGCTTCTTCAAGTGGTCCAAAACAACAGGACCGTTGCCACTCGGCGCCAGTGTTTTGGTTCCCGACTGGAAAAATTTCCCGAGGGGGGTCGGGATTACCGGTTACCGGAAAATCCCAACCGGTTACCGGACGAATTTGAAAACCAAATTTTGAATTCAAATCCCACTGTATGACAATTTACAGAGGAATTTTGTTAAAATTCAAAAAATTCAGAAAAAATCAACAAATTCGGGATTTTTTGGCCGGTAAGGTTTCCCGGGGTGCTCGGGAAGTCCGGTTACCGACCGGTAACCGGATTTCCCGACCGGTAACCAAACCCCTGCTCGGCGCGGCAAAAGTAATACCCATGAACACGACGAAGGAGTCAAGATTACGATGGATCTAGTTTCCTTCCTTGACCATATCTTTGCACATCAGCAGGTTCAGTACAAACATACATGCAGTTTCCTAGCAGGCCAAAATGCCAAATCATGGCTATCACAAACAAAACAGAAACAAAAACGGAACATAACAAGTTCAGCTTCATGCGCATTTACTGTAGCTACAGTCAACGAAGCAAACTGTGTCCACGCCCCAGGCAGCCGCCCCGGCTGCCTACACGCCCCAGGCAGCCGCCCCGGCTGCCTGGGGCCTAAATCCGCCTCTGCGCCTAAAGCTTGGTGCATCTCAAAACCAGCCTGTGAACTTCCTTTACCAGATAGCACTGCGTCCCTCTCCCCCCCGTTCCTCTTGAGAGTCGCTTCCAGCACATCGCTGCCGCCCCTGTTCTTCTTTCTCTCCGGCGGCGCTGCCGGCCGGCGAGGAGATGGACTAGGTGGCTGGCCTCCTCTGTATATAGTAGTTTTAGGTTTAGCTATAGGTTTGTTTGCGTATGCTTGTGTCGTGGCGGATGCCCGTTCTGTTCCTCACTCTCGCAGCTGGTTTCCGGTGAGTTTTCGCGACGCCGGTGCCGGGCCTCTTCTGTTGAATAATCGCGGAGGGTGTCGACTTGGCGGCGGTGGTGGTCCTTTCTCCCTGGCCTGCCGAGGTGGCGAGGGTGGAGAAAGGGAGGATGCTGCTGCTTCTGGTCGTCGTTTCAGTGGTGGTGCCGATTTCCTCTTCCCCTTGTCCGGCCGTGGCGGTGAGGGAGAGGAAGGGGAGCTGACACTGCTGCTGCTTTGGAGCATTGGGTCTGGCGCAGGGTTGGAGGTGGATGGCCGGCGGATCTGGTTCGCTGCTGCGGCGGCGGGATCCGGGGTTGGAGGCGGTCGGGAGATCCCGGCCGTTGAGTTGCCGGCGAAGCACCGTTTCAGTCTTCAAGGCGTTGGTGCGGAGAGGCGGCTCCTGACCAAGGTGTGTGCACGACCTGCTTCTTCCCCGTCGGGCCGGCGGCTCGTCGGCGACTGCGGTGGTCGTGGGCGGCGTCGAGTTTGGATCAGCACAGAGGAACCTAGGGACCTCCTTGTAATTTTCGTTTTTTCGAAGGACCTCTTTGCTGTTGCGTCGGGACAGGTGTTCCTTCGGGTCGCCTCTAGATCGTTCGTGCGTATGTACGGTGCCTTGTACTTGTACGTATATGTTTAATAGTCTACGCAGGTTTAAAAAAAAATTGTTTGCCGCAGCAGGAAACATGAAAGCTACGGCTCATCTGACTGCATTTCTAGTTCACGCCTGCGAGAAGTAGTGCGCTGTACTGTACATAGCTAGCAGCAGCAAATTGACATACAGATGCTTAGACCCATGCATGTTCTTGGATCAGGGGAGATAGGCAGTGCATCTTCCGACTATGACCACTCCTGCCAAGCAAAAGGAAACAATAGAAAGGTGAAAAACGCACCCGCGGTACATCAAGTTGCCTAGAAGGTGCACTTTAGTCATAAAGTCGCATTTTGCCAATTTCAAGTCACCAACTTGCCATTTGTGGGCATGTTAGTCATTCCGTCACGGTGGCCGTTAAGTCTAACGGTAGCCAGCTGTTTTTTACAAAATTATCCCTAAAACTTTGTTTCTTCTTATTTTTGGTCCCTATAAGTATACTTAGTCTTAGGCATTTCATCAAACATGTGGGCTGCAGCACCAGTATCCTCCGAACCAACTCCCGCACCACCAGCTCGGGCTCCCGCCGCCGGCCTGCCTCTCGCGCCCTTGCTATCGCCGCTGGCAACGCGCCTCCACCGACATCCCGCCTCCCCCCATCGTGTCCCCGGCCACCCTTTCTCCTCCGCCATGAACGCAGCCAGGTCCGGTCTGGACGGGAGGTCTCCGCATGTCCGGGGCGGTAGTGCAGGACAGGGAGTACGGTTCGACGCGTGCGGCAGCATGACGAGAGTTCCCCGCCGCCGTCCCGTTGACGAGGAGACCCCCCAGCAAACTCGTGTAGCTCATCCACCCACCCTCCCCGCACTGCCCAGTGCGCCACCGCTTGGAGCCCAAGCCTTCCGCGCACAGGCTCTGTGCTCCGCCGTGCCAGGATCCCACGCCCTCCGCCCACCGGCCCTGTACTCCGCCGCCGCCGGGATCCCACGACCTCCCCGCGCCGGACTTGTGCTATGCCGCGCACCCGGCTGCACCACGCGTACACTACACTGATGGGGGAAATTTGCTGCCCCTTCTCTCTTTTTTTGGCAGCATCACCATGCCTGCAGAACCTGCCCTCGTCGCACGGCAACACTGCATCTCCTCTTCTACCACGTTTTCCCCGCGACTCTTAGCTCGCAAGAGCGCGAGGCTTCTCTAGCTCAACATCGACTTGGGTTCAATTTGCCGCAGAAATCAATCAACAACCAACGGCATGAGCAAAGAGAGAGGCAGCAGCTGCAGTGCGTGTGGCAAATACCAAGAGAGCAACAACAGCAGCGGCGCGCGTGAAGAGAGAGCAACAGCAGCTCTAGCACGGGCACGCAGGACAAAGCAACAGCAGCTGCTCGCATGAGAGAAGCGGCTCCAACGCGGGCACGCAGGACAACGACTCCCGTAGGAGGACCAAAGAATTAGAAGAAATAAAAATACAGGGGGTATTTTATAAAAGTTAACGGTTTCTGTGACGGAGTGACTAACTTGCCCACGAATGGCAAGTTGGTGACCTGAATTTGGCAAAATACAACTTCGTGACTAAAGTGCACATTCGGGGCAACTTCGTGACTAATTTGCCCACGAATAGTAAGCCTCTAGCATACCAGCCAACTACTAAGATGGAATGGAATAAAGAAGGGGAGGTTAAGAGAACAGATTTATACATACTGGAAAAGAGAATATTACCTGCAGATTGATGTTTGTCTCCATGCTGTAGGGCTCGCTTGTGTAAAATACATGCCATCTCTTTTCAATGCATCTAGCATTTGTATAAGCCTCCACTTTCTGGATATGGCTGAACTTATCCCAGTTGGGACAAGACTTCCCCACAACCATGGAAGCGAGTAATGCCAGACTGCAGTTCAGCTGCAAATGACTTGGCTTTACAGTCTGCAAGTACACTGGGAATCGTTTCTCACTGTAGAAAAGAGTCACCACGAGTCTCCGGAGTACATTCATCTCTTGCAGCGACTCAACCTTTGGACAACGGTCAATCTCGAGCTTTTGTAATTTGGTGAAATTGAAGATCCTAGTCAGGTAGGGGATGTCGTACAGGTCGAGCTCCAGAATAGAAGGAAAGTTTTCTAGAGAGCGGAGACCCTTGACACACCATATGGTTAATTTTTTCAAAGACCTTGCATGAAAGGCAAGGCCGGGAGGGATACACCTCAATTTGCAATATTTGATACAGAGTTCTTCCAAGGCCGGCATACCTTGCACTACCTCCTCCCACTCCCACTCATCCCATTCCACCATTCCATCTAAGATCATCTCATGCAGTCTCGGAAAAGCAGCCACTGGCTGGGATGAAGCATGGTGATGGTGATTGTAGGGCTGCAAGAATTCAGGCCCAGCATGCTTGATTTCTGGAGCACGGAACAACTTTAGATACTCTAGACAAGGGAGCCGACATAATCCATCAGGGAGTTGGGTGCAGCAAGCCAGGTCAGACAGATCTAGAAAACTCAACCTCTCGAGAAGCGCGGATGTCGACATCATCCATCTTGGGAGTTGGCACCCATAATATCCCCGGATATGAATAAACTATGCAAGGCGGAGGACAGAGCTCATTAAATACCTCCTCAATTATTCTTTGATCCTTCTCAGAGACAATTTCTTTCATAAATCCTTCATGGCCAAGTCTGCTGCTGCAGTATAAGCGCAAAATGGAAAGATACACCTTTTCACCAAGCCTGGCCTTTGAGGCGAATGACGCAGCAGACACATTCTGTAGACTCACTATGCTAATGCTCTTAAGCTGAGAAAGACTTCCAAGTTCTTCCAAAACTGCACCAGTCATCATCCATGTGAGCTGGGAACCCATTTAGTGTCCTCAGTTTGTTTAGAGCATGTAACCCTCGAGGCATACTAATTAGACGTGTGTCATCAAGGTCAAGGAAACGTAGTTCCAGTAAATTCACAATGCTATCATGAAGTTCCA
The DNA here is from genome assembly GCA_039707655.1 of Elymus sibiricus. NCBI lineage: Eukaryota > Viridiplantae > Streptophyta > Magnoliopsida > Poales > Poaceae > Elymus > Elymus sibiricus. The sequence continues at coordinate 89,347,839 of CM077668.1, read as the reverse complement.
CAAGATTCTCACAACCTTCGAGACTAATATGTTGTAAGAATTTCATCTTGGGGATGTCCTTGGGCAAGCTAGTTATATCACTGCACTTTTTTACTGCCAAATACCTCAAGTGCTTCAGCTGATACAGAGATTCAATCAATGCAGCACAATTTGTAGATTCTACATGCAGAGTCTGTAGACTTGAAACTGTAATCAAGGAATCATTGGACTGAATCTTGAGATTCCCGATTATTATCATGGACCTTAGTGACTTTTGCTCTTGTAGGCTTCTCCATTCAAATCCATCTGATTCCACTCCTTTGGTTTCTATCGATAACCTAAGAAAACTTTGCGAACTAAGTTTATTAGTAACAATTTCTCCATTATGAATTAGTGCTTCATTCCTAGTCACAAATTGAGCAAAGGAACGAACAACATCATGCATGTTGCAAACATATTCCTCAGTATTAGCTCCTTATAGTACTCAATTCCTAGTTCTTCCAATCTATCCGAGTCCCCATGAACATATCCTTCACCTATCCACATGCCAACATATTCACTGTCATGCAATACTGTCTTTTTAGGTTTAAGGGGAAAATGCAAAAAGCATTGTTTTAAACACGGGGACAAGTCATCATAGCTAAGATATATCGCATTGTTTAGTTCGTCTAGCATTTGAGATACTGAGCATATAGCATCATTCAGAACCTTTTCCCAAGCACGTCGTTCTTTCTCTTTCTGGCATAGGAGTCCTCCCATCACTTTTATTGCAAGCGGTAACCCATCACATTTTTCTATAATTTGCAACCCAATGTCCTTAAGCATATCAACCGCAGGTTCACTTAGCTCTGTTGTAAGTACCTGCAAGCAAATTTAAGCATGCAGAGTTATCAAGAAACATGTACACACATGAAGTGGCTACATAAATTAATATATCAAACAAAGGCATAATTTGTCCATTGATTAATAAATGAAATGATACTGCACCGACAGAGGCATCTCGATGCAGCGCTGCCATTTTTCTTTTTTAATCTAAGGGAGTTTATTTTGGCAGGGCAAAAAAGCTAGCTACTCTCAACACAAATCGATGAACCGATCACTCAAAACAACAAGTACATGCATATAGTTAATTCAAGAATGATTAATTGGGGGATTGATAGTCTAGTTAGCTGGGAGAAAACACTCATTAATGTGTACAAGCATTGAAAATGGATCAGGTAGTAAGGACAAATAATACATGGAAATATGGCTATGTCTTATGTTGATTAGTATATATATATAAATACACATTTTTTTGACTGTGAGGGACGGAATCCTAGCTAGTAGTTACACACTCACCTGCTTCTTGAGCAATGACCAAGCATCTTTGGTATCTAATTTGTAAACATGATGATAGGGAGGCACTACTTTCATGCCTCGAGCAATAATGTCATGTCTTGTAGTGACGAGGACTCGACTACCAGAGGCACCGTGGCTAAAGGGAGCCTTTAGCAGGTTGTTCCATTCATTGTCACCCCACATGTCATCCAACACAAGAAAGAACTTCTTGTCCTTGATGGCGTTGGCAAGAGCTGGCACAAGCAAGGCTTTATCTTCAGACCCACCGCCAGGTCCTGGCATGTTTCCCTCAGCGGCAGTGATGGCCGTCCTCAATAAGTCAGCTTCGTTGAACTCCTTTGTGATACTCAACCATATCTTCTTGGCAAACTTGCCTTGGATGGACTCGTTGTTAAAAACCTTCTTGCTGGGCGTGGTCTTGCCGATTCCGCCAACACCAACGATTGCAAACACCATGATGCTGCAACTCTCTTGTGCTACATCCTTTGTGAGCATCTCAACAAGCATTCTAGTGTCCTCTTCGATCTTCTACCCAACCACAGCTGCTCGCTCTAACACGGGTTCTGTTTTGCGGTTAACAACAGTAGGTCGAGTCATCTTCTGGTGCTCGTAGGCTTCTAACTTGATGAAGTTGAAACTACGTCCCCTTGTGCAGATGTCATCCAACTTCTCATTAAGCACCTTGATGTGGCTACCAATGTCATGGGAATGGATTGGATTCCGCATGCAAAATAGCAGAGGGTTGAGGCACACCATGTCCTTGGATGGACCATTCTCCATGAACTTGAGCCGGCAAAGGTCAAGGATGTCAGTAGCATGGTACATGGCACGCTTCAGTTCCTCCACCCAACCTTGTACGCTCTCATCTGTGATCTTCCTCCTATCAGCATCCGCAAGGAAGTTCTTGAGGTCGCTCAGCTTCACGGACAGATCGTCGATCTTACCGGTGACCCCTATCATCATGGCCACTTCGTCTCTAGCCATGTCGGCCAGCATCTTGGTGACGTAGAATGCGAGGGCATTCAGAACCCCTGCCATTTGTTGATTGAGCTGCTGCTGAAAATATGCATGTGAACAAATTAGTCCTCTGTATTACCACTTAGTACGTCAGCAATTACTTCTTTCACACTAAACAAATCAAAGCTTCTACGTACTGAACAAGCAATCTGACTTTTGTACAACACAAATCAAAAGCAAAGCTTTGTACTAAACAAAATCAGAGTCCTGAGCCTTCTACCGCACAAAAGAATATGATCTGAGCTTTGTACAGCACAAATAAAAATCAAAGCTACCTACTTCACAAATAGAAATCAATGATATGTAGTAGACATGTCCGAGCTGATGACCCTAGAAAACCCAGAACCCCTATTCGGATCTGAGTATAAAATTTAAAATAGGACCAAGAGGAAGGGGTCCTCACCTTCTTCAGCGCCAGATCAGGCCGGCGGCATCGCGACAGAGGCTAGAGAGAGAGAGAGAGAGAGAGAGAGAGAGAGAGAGAGAGAGAGAGAGAGAGAGAGAGAGAGAGAGAGAGAGAGAGAGAGAGAGAGAGAGAGAGAGCAGAGTGCTCGGGAAAGAGGTACTACAATATACAAGTTTGTGTATGCAGCATCAATGAATCAGCTAGTGGACAACCAAACCAGACTTGGACCGGTTCCCCTCTCCCATCTACAGTAGCGAGAGAGGCGATTTTCTGAGAACTCCCCGTCAACCCACCTCGCAGCAGGCCGGCGGCCTGTGGTTTCCTCCGCCTCCGGCGGCCGCTCCGGCGGCGAGAGGTCGGGGAATCCGCGGGCCCCGGCATGTACATAGTGTAGGGCTCGGTAGGGACCCGTCCGGCGGCGCCATGGAGGCGGAGGAGCTGTCGGTGCGGTGTTTGCGGTCGGCGCGCGTCTCCTCCGGCGGTGTGCTCTGCGGAGCTCCGTCGTCAAGCGGCCGACTTCCTCGAGCTCGGCGATCTACGGATCTGGTGAGTTCGTTCTGCCCCGCGCGGATCCGGCTAGGTGGTGGATCCGGTGTTTGAGGTTGAAGATGAAGTTGATTTCGAGATGCTTCGCGACGACGGCGTTGATCCAGTGGGTAGGATCTTTGGATCCGGTGCTTGGCGACTTCCCAGCTGTCTTGGGGTGGGCTCCTATCCAAGGTTTCGGAGCAGAAGCGGCAGCAGCGCGTCACCAACAGCTCCTGTTCATCGTCTCCATCGGGATCAAAAGGGACCTCTTTGTAATTTTTCCTTTGCTTTGGGTCTTTCTGTAAGATCGGAGTATCTATATCAGCTTCTTTTTCCCGCAAAAAAAATGAATCAGCTAGTGAACAAAATTGCTGGCCGGCCGGCAGCTAGTATGAACTACTCCGTCAGACCTACGTGTGCTGATGTGCACATATATGTATGAACCAGTCATGGGTAGCTATCAATGTTTTAAATAGCCAGCTATAGCTCCGCTATAGCCCCGCTATAGCCTTTGAGAGCTCTCCCGCTAAAGCTATGCATTTTTAGTGCTAAATTGGAAATGGGGCTAATAGCCCGCTATTTCCCACTATAGAGCTAAATTTGAAGTCATTTAGACCGCTAAGCCGCTATACAAAACTTTACTTTTGCATTATCTTTTGTTCTTGTTTATGATATATATGATGCATTGATGTGAATCTTGGTTATTGAATTAGGATGCCTCTTGGTAATCGCATTTTGATGTGCGAACATGTGTATATGTAAAGTATATGCAATATATCATATATGATACCTGATTATATACTTATTATTTCAATTTTTCATGATTTAAGAGAAACGCTAAATGAGGCTTAGCTCCGCTATAGCTTCGCTATAGCCTTTCATAGCTTCTGGTCGAGCCGCCGCTAAATGGCATAGCCCGCTATTTAAAACATTGGTAGCTATCGAGCAAGGGTTGCAGCACCATTATTATCAGTAGGCTGACGTAGGATTCTATCAGTCCTAAATGACATACATGCATAGTCAAACAAATCCATTATAAATTAAGGCCGGCCAGCTCGTTCTGTTCTATTGATTTCATCTTGGAGTGAACTGAAGAAGAGTGCGTGCATGTAGTTTCAGTTTCACACCGAACTAATTAACCTGAGACTTAGTCTCATCCTCGTCTTGCTTGACCCACCGACGACACGATTTCAATTTATCATCTCTAGAGCTCACCATCCATCATTTGATCCTGAAGACATACCCGTCTCTGAATTTCTATGATACTTACTAGCTACACAGTAGCAAATTTGTGCGGGGTTTGGATTACTGTGTGTTCGTAACTGACAGCCATGTAGACATGTATTCAATCTGTACTTTTCTATAAGAAAAGGGCCGGCGGCAGCTAGTGATGGCAAAATGATTGTGACCTGCCTCTGTAGATGGACAACTTGAAATATATCTCATGTATGAACGCTCAGCTAACAGCTCTTGGCAGCACAAGAGAACACAGGATGCGACAAGACGCACTTGCCGTGCCTAATTAATCTGACTTGTTTCCTTCCTTCCATAAAATTTGTGCACCTTACCGAGCAGTCAATTTCGCTGCTCCTCACCAACAGAGAAATAGAGAAATACAAAGATCAGTTAGCATCCTTCGCAGCACCCAAGACTACTACAGTTTGTTAACTCACATATAAGCCTGTTTTTCTTAATATGGTGCTTTCTGCTATTAGTCATCTTTGCTGCCCGGACGATGAACATGTCTACCCTGTTACACTATCAAGCACTGGAGCCCATTTGACATGTACCTTCATACGCTATACACATTTACGCAAGTGGTGCTAGATCAAATGAGGACAAAAACCTCTCGTTAGATCAGTACATGAATAACTTCCCAGTTAGGTTGTGGCCAGCTAGATAAGTTTAGTTAACAGAGTTATGTGGTGGCACCTAGTCATCTAAGGATGACCTGCATGCATGGGTACCATCGTTGCTTGCATTAGTCGATCATGTTCAAGGAGCAAGGATTAATTTATGCGGGAAATAACGTTGGCATTACAATACTGCTATGCCGGCGTAGTTTTCGATGAATGATGTACGCCATATTATGTTCCGTTAACTCCAAAGGTGACCAGAAAGTAGAACACTAATCTCATGCGTAAAATACGAGGTGCCGCCCTCCAGAAATTCCATTCTGAAACGGTTGCAATTCGTCGAGCAGGTGGCGTGTGTCCGTCCACAGCCGCAAGATTCCCTGCTATAATGTAAACAGCAGCAGCTCAACGTGGGTTCTGAATCATTTCACCATTGTTCCTTGTTAATTTTCTGGTAACAAAGCCGCAAGATGCTCCTTCTGCTCGTCAGCGCCGCAAGGGCTTTAACTTGATGGCTTCCAAATCTGAAACCATAGAGCTGGAGGAACTGCTTTTATTCCCAGGAACACAAACAGAGTGACCTCTTGGGGACAACAAATGATCAATATGATCAACTCCAAGCATGCACAGGCAGTTCCAGACCCAACAAAAAATGCAATTCTGAAACCATACAAATCACCGCTTTCGAGGCAAAACTGAGTAGCATCAAGTGTTCCGGAAAATCATGACCGTCAACACTCGGCGGACAGCAGGCATACCGACAAACATGGCGAGGGGATCAATATTTTGATATATATAAATGTATTTCCTTCCTTTACCAGCTTTTTACACATCAGCAGGTTCAGTACATGCAGTTTACCCGCAGAACCTTTATATACAGGCTTAAATGCAAGATGGGGGCTACTACAAACAGAAGTGAAATCGTAATGGAACATCACAAGTTCAGCTCCAGCTCCACAGGGATCGAAGCAAGGCAACACGACACCTCAGTTCAGGCGCCTCCAGCATCTTGCTTCATGTGAAGTAACTTCCTTTACCAGATTGTTTCCCACAGCTAGGGCTCATGTGACTGCATTTCGATTGCCGGAGTCAAGAGGTAGCACGTACTGTACGTAGCTAGCCTCAGGAAATCGATGCATGGTTTTGGATCCATGCAAGTTCTTGCTTCGTTCTCTTTATGGCTGGATCATGGCACATCCATTCCTCCTCACTTCTGTCTTCATAACCGATACAGTACATTTTCAGACTCTGAAGGCAAGCAAAAAAAAAATTTAGGAATTGCATATTCAGACTCTAGCATACATACCGGCCAACTACTAAGATCGAATGGAATCAACAAAGTGAGATTAAGAGAACAGATTAACTATACATACTTGAAAAGAGGCAACGGATTAACAATATAGATTACCTGCAGATCGATGTTTGTCTCCATGCAGTATGGCTCGCTTGTGTAAAATACATGCCATCTCTTTTCAATGTCTTCGGAATTTGAATAACCCTAGACTCGTTGTATATGGCTGAACTTGTCCCACTCCGAGGCAGACTTTCCCTCGGCCATGGAAGCAAGTAACGCCAACTTGCAGTCTAGCTGCAAATGACTTGGCTTTACGGTTTGCAGGTACAACGGGAGTCGTTCCTCTCTATAGGCAACTGTCAGCACAAGTCTTCGCAGTGCATTCATCTCCTGCAGCGACTCAAGCTTTGGGCAGAATTTGATCTCAAGTATTTGCAATTTGGGGAAACTGGAGATCCTAGTGAGGTCAGGGTTGTGAGACAGCTTAAGCTCAACTACAGAGGCAAAGTTCTCGAGAGAGCACAAACCCTTGACAAAACATAAATTTAACTTTTTCAAAGACCTTGCATGGAAGGCAAGACCAGGAGGGATACACCTCAATTTGCAACCTCGGATACAAAGTTCCTCCAAGGCCGCCATAGCTTGCACTTCCTCCTCCCACTCCCACTCCTCCCATTCCGCCACTTCATCTAAGGCCATCTGGTACAATCTTGGAAATTCAGCCGCAAACCGGGATGAAGAATTGAGACGGTGACTGTGGGGCCGCACGAATTCAGGCCCGACACGCTTGATTGCTGGAACACGAGACAATTGTAGACACTCCAGATATGGGAGCCAGCAAAGTCCATCAGGGAGTTGGATGCAGCAAGACAGGTCATTCATGAATAGAGTCCTCAAGTTCTCTAGCGGCACTGTTGATGTCCACATCATCCATCTTGGGAGATGACGCCCAAAATATCCTTCGATCATAAGAAATTCTAAGCAGGGTAGAGGGCATAGCACATCAAACACTAACACAATTCTTTGCTCTTCCTCCTCAGAGACTCCTCCTTGGGGCAACCCATCATCTCCTAGTCTACTGCCACATCTTAAGTCAAGTCTGGTAAGATGTGCCTTTGTGCCTAGGCTAGCTTCTGCAAGAGAAGTGGTGGCAGACACATTCTCTAGACCCTCTAATCCAAGACCCCTGAGCTGCGAAAGAGGCCCCAACTATTCCAAACTACACCAATCGCCATACACATAAGCTGGAAATCCATATAGTGACCTCAAATTTTGTAGAGCCCCGAAACCCCTAGGTACATTGTTTACATGTGTCTCTGAGATGTCAAGACATCTCAACTCTTGTAGCTTAACAATGCCATCGGGAAGTTTTACTAATCCTTCACAATCAACAAGGCAAATGTGTTGTAGGAATTTGATCTCGTGGATGTTCTTTGGCAGTCTAGATATATCAGAACAACTTCTTAAGGACAAATACCTCAAGTGCTTGAGGTGGCACACAGTTTCGACCAATGTAGCAAAATTTGCATTTTCTACAGATAGGGTTCGTAGGCTTGAGAAGGTAATCAAAGAATCACCAGGTTGAACTCTCAAGTTTCCAGTCAATATTAGTGTTCTGAGTGATTTCTGCTCTGTTAAATATCTCCACTCGAAACCATTTGATTCAACTCCTTCGGTTTCTATTGACAACCTAAGGAAATTGTGTGATCTAAGTTTTATTTTGGCATTATCTCCACCTTGAAGTACTAGTGCCTCATCCCTAGTCATAAATTGAGCAAATGAGCGAATGACATCATGCATGTTGCAAATAAATTGACCAGGGTAATCTGTTTGTGTCTCTAAGAGGTTCCTTAATATGAGCTCCTTGTAGTTACTTATTCCTTCTTCTTCTAGACTACTCGAGTCTCCATGAACCAATCCTTCACTAATCCACATGCCCACAATTTTATTCATATGTACTAATGTCTTTTTAGCTTTAAGGGAGAAGTGCAGAAAGCATTGCTTTAAGGATGAGGGCAAGTCTTCATAGCTAACATATATTGCATAGTTTAGCTCCTCTGGCATTGAAGATATTGACCATATATATCATGTTTCAGGACATCTTCCCAACCACACCGGGTTTTCTCCTTCTTGCATAGCAGTCCACCAATCACTTTTATAGCAAGCGGTAAACCATCACATTTTCCTATAATTTGCAACCCAATATCATTTAGCTTATCAACCTCGGGTTCATTTTCCTCTGATGTAAGTACCTGGAAGAAATTTAAACTTATATAATTAATATGGCTAGTGAGTGTTGTTTTATTTACTTAGTACAAGTAATACCTAGATCAACGAGAAAAGAAAAAAATTGAAAATAGGAATGCACTGCCTACATTAATTGCAAATCATAAGTGTGGAATCATCCAAAAATTGATTTATATAGATTACATTATACATGCGTGTCACAAAGATTGACTGGTGTCTTTTTGTTGTTCGACTAATAATCGGGGAATAGAAAGGGATAAAAAATAAAATATTGATCAATGTATTTCTTTCCTTGATTCAATTATCATTTTGTTGAACTCATCTTAGAGTAAAATGTAAGGCAAGCAAACATTAAAATTGTATGTAGTTTACTGTGTTAGGCATATGCAAGCTGAAATCAAATGAAATGAAGTGCTGCTGAATAGGTGTGTCATAGTGAGTATGAGAAAGTACCAACCTGCTTCTTGAGCAATGACCATGCATCTTCCGGACCTAATTTTTCAACATGGTGGTAGTGCACAACTTTCAAGCTTCGGCCTACAGTTACATGTCTTATGGTTATGAGGACTCTGCTACCAGTGCCACCGTAGCTAAATGGGGTCATCAATAGTTTTTCGCATGCATCGGCACCCCAAATGTCATCAAGCACAAGGAAGAACTTCTTGTCCCTAATGACATTCCTAAGTGCAATGACAAGTAGGCCCCTGTGTTGAGGCCCACCCCCTCTAGGAAGGTCTCCGCCGGCGGCCGTGATGGCCGTACTCAATAGCTCAACATCATTGAAATTACGCGTGATGCTAAGCCATATCTTCTTAGAAAACTTGCCTTCGATAGCCTCATCATTGAAGACCTTCTTGCCAAGGGTGGTCTTGCCAATCCCGCCGACACCAATAATGGCGACCACCATGAGGTGCTCACTCTTCTCACTGGGCCCCTCCCTTGTAAGCACTTCCACAAGTGTCGTCGTATCCTCCTCAATCTTCTCACCAATCGTGCCTGCCCTTTCCATCAATGAATTGGTTTTGCGGTCACTGGCGAGAGATTGAGTCGTCTTAGGCTTCTAGCTTGATGAAATTGAAATTGCCACTTCTCCTATGGATGTCATCCAATTCTGGTTGAGTATCTTGATGCGGGTGCCGATATCATGTGCATGGAGAGGATTTCGCATGCAGAAGAGGAGGGGCTTAAGGCAAATGTTAAGGCATCCCATGTCCATGGAAGGACCCTCCTCCATGACCTTCAGCTGACACAAGTCGAGGATGTCGGTAACATCGTACATGGCACGCTTCAGTTCCTCCACCCAAGCTTGCACACTTGTGTCAATTATATTTCTCCTATCTGCATCTGCAAGGAAATTCTTGAGGTCCCTCAGTTTGATGCCCAGTTTGTCGACCTCACCGGACACCCCGATAAGCATGGCCACCTCTTCTTTGGCCATCTCGTTGAGCATGTTGGTCACGTAGGATGCCAAAGCATCCAGAACCCCCGCCATTGCGGGGAGCGCTCGTTTTTGCTGCAACATGCAAACAAAATTATTTCTTTTGTTTTCATCACGAACAATCCCATACATGCTCGACATGTGATTATCTCACTAAGGGAGGAAAATGATAATCAATCCAGTCACTAAGAGATTGATTTGAAATACAGCAGGTTTTATCCAAATTCATTTCAACAAGTGTAATCCAAATATGTTTTAAATGCCTGATCGATTCACACATGCATGCCATAAACAAAAATGATAGGTTTCGCAGTCTTTTCTGGAGAAAGGACACGGGTATGACCCCCTTTCAAGAACAAAGAACTTGATCTTTGTTCAGTAGTAGGGAAACAATAACATTCCAGACATCAGTCCTGTTGGTATATTAGGTGCTTAGCAGGCTAATCCGAGGAGTCATGCTTTGCACACGATCACACGGGAACCATTACTATAGGAAACGCGTCGTTTTCCGAGTGCCTGTACGCTCGGCAAAGCAGGCAAAACCCTCGGAACGATACGCTCGGCATACGTACACGCTCGGCAACTAGCTAAATGCCGAGCGGAATTTGTGTACTGCCGGCAAAACCATACGCTCGGCAATCGACCTGTTGGGGATGGCCGTCCGACGGCGTGCTCCGTGCTCCCGTATGCCGAGCGTCATGTGGGCTCGGCCGAGCGTCATGTGGGCTCGGCATACACATATTGCACGGTCGGCATACACGACTCGGACCCATTCCCAGAAGGCGCCGCGTGTGAGAGGTATGCAGGCATACCTCTCACACGCGGCGCCTTCTGGGAGCTCCCAGGCCGCAGCGTATCCCGAGCATGTATACCCTACGGAAACGCTATTCTTGCCGAGCGCCAGATCTTTGCCAAGCGGTTTTCTTTGCCGAGCGTTTTATTTATACTCTCGGCTTATACGTCCTTAGGCCATCTCCAGCGGGGCACCCCCAAACGGACAGACCCTGTCCCATTTCTGTCCACGCGGAGAGAGCGCAACCTCCAACGGGGAAACCCAAATCCGATTATGTCCGTTTTTGGCCCGGAAAACCCGAGCAAACATAGTCCGGGTTTGCGGTGGGACGGACAGCATCTGCGCGTCCATCTCTCCCTGACCCGGGCGTCCGAGGGCTCCAAGGGAAGCGCAGGGGACGGGGAGAGGGATGAGAGGCGGCGGCGGCGGCAGCCGTCTGGCGACGAGGCAGCTGGATAGAGCACCCGCGCCGGGTCGGGGGAGCTGGAGGGCTCCTGGCGCCGCCATGGACGACTTCAGGAGCTCCAGCAGTCTCCTCGCGCAGCTCCAGCACAAACCGCAGTTGCGCTCCACGCGCAGCTCCAGCAGGCTCCCGCATCCAGTAGTCGTCGGGGAGGTCATCCAGGCGCGCGCGGAGGTCTTCAGCGTGCGCTGCAGCAGAACAGCGTGCACGCGTGTGCTACCGCTAGCTCAATGCGACGCATGCATGCGCGCGTGTGCTAGGCCAGCGCGTGCACGCACGCGTGTGCTAGACGCATGCTAGCTCGACGGGTTGCGGTTGCCGTCGTCGTCTCCTGGCGGCGCTGGACTGCCCCGACTTCCGCTTTCAAGCAGGAGATGCCGTGCTAGTGCGGCCGGTGCCGGTGGCCAAACCTGGGCGCCGCGGCGTGTGCCGGCGTCGCGAGGGCGTGTGCCGGCGTCGCGAGGACGGACGCGGGCGTGCTCGCGCGCAGGTGTTATTGATGCTTGCATCGATTGGGTGCTTGTAGTACTACTTGGCTAGTACAGATGCTTGCATCGATCGGGAGCTCATAGTACTACTTGGCTGAGATGGATGCTAGCTACTAGCTAGCTGATGGGAGCCGTTGGTGCCTCCTCTGCCCTACCTCCGGCTGCGAGCTCCGCAGCGTCTTGTCGGCCACCCCACTGGCCCACTCCCGCACTTCTCCAAGTCGAGCTCTTGCTCGTGTGCTCCGGCCAGCCCAACCTCGCCGGCAAGCTGTGTTCGTCGCCTGGGCCCAAGCAGGGGCGCCGTCGCTGGCCTGGGCGCTGCTCGAGGCGGAGCTCCTGGCGGCGACGCGCGCAGGCGACGGAGATACCGGTGCTGGTTCGGTGGCGATGGACACAAAGAAAAAAAATGCAAAAAGGAGAGAGATAAAATAGGGATTGCCGTCGGACACGAACAAACGTCGGACAACTGTCCGCTTGCCCCCGCATACGGATCAAATCGGACATTTTTTGTGTCCGGTTTGTGAGTCTCTGTTGGAGATGGCCTTATGCCGTAACGCTCGGCAAAGATCTGGCGCTCGGCAAGAATGGCGTTTCCCGTAGTGCATATGCACGCACAACATTAGTACAAGATGAGAAACACTTGAAAAACAGTTGAACATAGATTGACGGGCAATACATTTATCTCCATGATATATATATAGGAGTGAAAGTATACGAACGAAGCTTGAAGATAGGCGATGAGCCATTGCAAAAACATTTAAAGAAAGTAATATGCAGGGCGGGAGCGGAAAATCACCTTCTATCAATTGGAAGGATCGGAGATGGATTTTCCACCGGTCTTGCAGCTTGTGGAAGCTTAAGAGAGCGGAGTTTCGTTTATATTGTGGAAATGGAATGCATTGGAAGTTGGATTGTATAACGGGACACTTTCAATGACGTAGTCTTCCTGACTATTCTATACTCAACTTACCCATCGGCCTCGGCAAGTTCTTCGTACAAATAATCATCTTTTTTCTCTATACGCCATGACGATCGGAAGTTTAAGCTTAGATTGATTCAAACATTAATTATTTAGTTCCTTGATGCTCTCATGGCCGCGCACCACGTACCCAAGACTATCGAAATTACTCAATTATTGACATAACAATTAGCTAATGTCTCTTCACATGCCTTCGCATGCTATGTGCGCTAAGTGGCGCTAGTACATCTAATTTGGTCAAACAGCTTTGTGTGTTGTATGTACTATCGCCCTCATAGAAGACTATTGTGTATTTATTTATCCTATATTATTTCTGTAGATGTAATCACTGTGTGCGTAATATCTCAAGGCTCGCATATACAACATTTGTTACACCCATCTCTTTTCCGATACGGTTCGAGCTAGACCAAATATATTACTAAACTTAGTCGTTCGAGCTAGACTTCATAAAATCTCGGTCGGTTGTGCATTGGACATTCTCAAATCGCACAGTTTCTGGCCTTGTTCTGCAACCCGTTTGTTAGCCAAAGTCGCATCACAAGAGCAATTTCTGCTCCACGTTTGACTACCTGCACGCAAGCACAAATGCCTATGGGGATGCAACGTACTGTGTTTGGTTGCATGCAGCCTATGTTTGTGCTCACGTCTTCTCTCTAGTGGCGACCTTACCATACTACACCATCACACTCAAGCAGTACACATCAGTACAACCATAGCTACTACGAACGGCAGTTTATCAGTTCAACCCTAGCTATTACGAATGACAATTTATCAGTTCAACCCTAGCTGCTAGGAATCAACTAGCAGTTCACCATTATTACAATCCGGTGGTTCATGAATCACGACCGGGAGGGGAGGATTGGAGCGGGGTGGTAGTTCAACCTTCTTCTTCTTCTTCTTCTTCTTCTTCTTCTTCTTCTTCTTCTTCTTCTTCTTCTTCTTCTTCTTCTTCTTCTTCATCGTCATCATCATCATCGTCTTCTTCTTCTTCTTCTTCTTCTTCTTCTTCTTCTTCTTCTTAGATTCTGGTTGAACCTCTGTCATCCCACATTGCATGTGCCCACTACAACCTCTTGTTCTTCCAAGCTTCATTGTTAGATTGCCGGAGGCGCGAGGCCGACCGGCGCGGCGTCCGGCAGAGGAGCAGGCGCGAGGCTGCCGGAGGCGCAAGGCCGGCGGGCGCCTGTGCGACGGAGGCGCGTGGCCGGCGTGCGCCGGTGCGACGGAGGCTGACGGAGGCGCGTGGCCAGCGTGCGCCGGTGCGACGGAGGCGCGGGCGCGAGGCCGGTGGGCGCGGTGACCGGAGGATGCGCGAGGCCGGCGGGTGCGGGCGCGGTGGCCGGCGGAGGAGAGGCGGGCATGCTGGCGGGTGAGGAGAGAAAGAGTTGGGGGTTTCTGCAAAAGTAATGCCACGCTGGCACCTTACATGTGGACCTGGGTTGTTAGGTATAGCGTCAATACGTATAATTATAGCGTTTAGTCTCTTTTGGTACTGATTTGTAACGAACTGACTGTAACGTGGTACTGATTTGCAAAAAATTCATAAAATGGTACCAATTCGTAAACACTGCCCCAAATGTGGTACTTCTATGCAATTAACTCCCTTTTTACCGGCCAACAGCCCTAGCCCCTAGCCCCAAGCCCTCGGCCCCTTGCCCCTTCTCTTCGTTCATCCGTGATCCGCCTCGATCGGATCAATCGACCTCAATTGTACAGTTCTCAACTCCTACTGGCGGTACTTTTCCAGAACTTTTCTATGTTCTTTTACGAAAATTATGGCTAGTAGATAAAATCTCGTGAAAAATTATGGAGTAGATGAAATCGCGTGAAAATTGTGGCCAGGGTTTATATAGGGTGTACGTATATGTAATTAGTACTCTTCATTGTTTATGCAAATTTTCAAGTGCCATGTGAAATATTTATTTATCAGATGCATGTACAATACAGACACTTTTATGTAGTAGAGTGTTGATCGAAAAATTTATTTTCATGTCTCATGCGAAAATTTAGTTATACATTGTCTTTTTGTATGGCTATAATCTCTATGAAACACACTTTTATGTAGTAGAGTGTTGACCGAGTACGAGCACACGGAGTACAAGAACACAGAAACACGGAGTATAAGTATACAGACACACTAAATACAAGTACACAGAAACAAGGAGTACAAATACACAAAAAGACAAAGTACAAGTAAAAGTGCATGGAGCCACATGTGTGGTTTTGGTAATTAATGATAATCTCTATGGACTAATGTTTGCATCCAGTTATACTTGAAGGTGTGTCCATAGGTAATGCTTGAAGATCATAAGTTGGATTTTAAGTTGAAAGAAGGATAAAGTTGAGCCTATTACAAGAATGTCTTGAAATATGAGACGATTGAGTGAGCCATCGTGTTTACCTTCAAGACAGCTATTCTTTGTGTCCTTGGGAAATACGTGTTGACTTAATTACGGGAGTCTATGTCCGACACGTTATCTTCTCAACATTAACCGTGTCAAACAGGTTACGTGACTATTAATTTTTTGTTAAATCCTAGCTGTTAATTTTTTATCTAACTGTGACACGTGGTGTCCCTATTTTAGACATCCGTATATTGCTTTTAGTATATAATAGATAGATAGATTTCTTGTTGGTGTGTACCGTAGCTTCTGTGTTCCCCGCTCTAGAAGCACTCCCGTGGGCTGGATCGACCTCTGGGAAATAGGCCGGGCTTAAAGGCTACTAGCTCCAAGAACAAGTCAAACTTTAGCTTGTGAAACTAATAAGATTTCCATCAAACCCAAAATAGAAATCCCCACTTAATGCACATCATGAAATACGAGTTATGGACGCTCACAATTGCGCAGCATCCGTACCGGAAAACGGCTATTTGCTGTGTGTCCGGCTCTTAGCCGGAGCTCTTTCTCTGCAGCTTGGCAAAGGCCGATGCACGCCAAGCGCTAGAAGAAAAGCTCATGGAAAAGGCTCGGCACTCGGCAAACTCATAATTAGGCCGTCGGCAACCGCTCGACAACGCCGCAAGAATGCTGTCGGAAAAATTCGGCCCTTGGCAAAGGTGGTGGATAGTGTCCCCATCCGCCGCGGTTGACGGGAAGGAAAGGGCGCTTCCATCTTTGCATATGTTGTGTATCACGTATTAGTTTGTAGACATACGTACGAGTACCTGTGTTGCGTACGGGCGTATGAGAGTATGGGCTTGATTTCGATAACGAGGGGGCAACAAATTTTAATGTTGATTAAATCTTATTAATAGGAAAAGAACATATGGCCCTTTTAAACTTTTGGGAGCGGGTGCATGGAAGCAGACCCCTTAAATAATTAGGCAGAACACTATATAGGTATTATCCCATGCCTATAAATACTTCGGCGCGACAAATTTTCATCAAACACCAACAACCACAAATAAAACAAGTGGTGTTGGTATACAATTGTCTCAGAGAAAAACACTAGAGTACGGTCTTTTGAATGTGAGGGATTTAGCACTTTAATCCTTCATGATGGAAAAGCAGAGACCAAACTATGCTTTCAGAAAGGAGAAGGCGCCTACAAGTATAATGCAGCATGTAGGAACAAGAAGGTTGCAGCTGGACATAAAAAGCAAGGAACAAAACCACGCTCACCTTTCGTTAAAGGCCCAGAGCAAGCAAATAACATATACTCGATTGTGCTGGCACACAAAAGCACAAGGGTATCGTCTCTCTCTTCCAGTTCGTTCTTAATTACTCATTTGGCACACAAAGGTGACAGCACTGATATAACCATAGTTTTAAATAGCCGGCTATAGCCCCGCTATAGCCTTGCTATAGCCTTTTCAGCAGGGTGTCGCTAAATGATGTCATGTACAAATTGGCCGCTATAGCCCGCTATAGCTCCGCTATAGCTTATTTGGAGATCCGCCGCTATTTGGCATAGCCCGCTATTTAAAACATTGGATATAACTCAAGAGTGTTACAGTTTTTTTTTTCAAATCGGGCTACTTCCCTTTCCATTACATGCATAACGGAAATACAAAGTGCACTACAAGTTTAACAGGAAATAGTGTTACAGTTGATGTGTAACGCCGAAATGCTCACTCAGTAAAATCTTACAACCAAAATCAATAAATCAATTTAGAACAACATGAAATGGCAGGCAGTATTATAAGTTGAAACAAAAATAGAACACTTTCTGAGAAAAAATGAAACAACGTGCACTGCCCAAACATAATTGAGCGCTGAATTAGACCATGTCAGCAGAAGCACCCATGGTGGTGGTGGTGCCGACAGCAGCCTCAGGAATACTGACATGGGTGAGCAGCGCCCACAGGAGCGTTATCAGCTCGCCGCCCCGGGCGACGGCCACCGCATGGCCGTCGAGGTTATCCGAAGGAGCCATGTAGAGGATCATCTCGCACCAGAACCCGGCCAGGGCTTTCCACGCCGCCTCCTCCTCGCCATTCATCAGCTCCACCAGTTGCTTGCCCAACCTTGCGCCCTCCTTTAGCACCTCGTGCTTGGGTCCTGCGGTGCTCAGCAGCTCCACCAGCTGCCGGTATTGCAACTCGGGCGTCGGTGCGGGCACGGCACTGCCGAGGGCGCGCTCGGCACCTTTCTTGGTGGCCTTGTACAGGCTGTTGCTCCATGCGTCGTCGTCGGGGAGCAGCTCGGGAGAGTACGCCACCAAGTAGGTGCAATAGCGTGACAGGTGCGTGGCGACGCTCCAAGAAGAAGAAGCCGACGAGGGTGGGTTCCTTGCCTCGAAGATGGTTGTAGCAATGTGCCAGGAAAGCAAGGTGTCGGATGTACCTTGCATGCCGCGTGCTCGGAGGAAGTTGTCGCCGACTTGAATGCCCAGTTGTTGCCAAGATATCTTGCCATTTCTGAGGTCATCTCCCCTGCTGCTGCTTCTCAGTGTGTCGACAATGGCAGCCTTCACTTCTCTGGGTACCTTGATGCTCTTCTTTGGCTCGGGCAGGGGAATGATACGCCTAAGAAGAGCCGCTGGCCTGAATTTCCTTGGATGGAGCACTATGATTGAGCACTGGTTCATATTATCCTGCCAAGGCCTCACCAGCTTGCATCTGGATTGCAACAGTAGGCCAATACATTTTCGCAGTGTAGGATACTCACGCCAAGAAACATAGCAGCACATCAGGGCTACTTTAGTCCAGTTGGAGCAGACGTAGGATGCAATCTCCCTCACCTCAGAAAGCACGACTAGTGCATCAAGTAAAAACAACGGAACCACATCAAACAACAAGTTTCCAAAATAGGGAAAGAAGGTCAACCCAACATCTGACATGCTGGTCACAGAACATTTTATTTGCCCTTCAAAAATAGGACGTGATAGATATGCCCTCAAAGCAATTGTGCCAAATAAGCAGCAGTAACCAATGGTCAAGAGAGAAATAAATATGCTGGAGATGGGCAGCCAATCCTTGGAGTATGAGATTGGAAGGGATGAATAGTAATAATCATGAAGAAAAGAAAGCTCAGACACAATCACCCGCAGTGTCCTAGTACCATCACTATCCTCGAGCAGCACATGCCATAGAAAGTCACGGCCCTCGATGAATCCAGCAGCTTCGGTGACACTGGTGTATTTTGCAAAGCGACACCGTAGCATCTTGAACAATGCAAATGAGAAACATACATCTTTGAGATGTGCTACTGAATGGAGAAGCATGCCATCTAGCTCCCAAACTTTGTCAGTGGTCACTAAGCACTCTCTCTTGTTAGTTGTCATCCACGACCTATGATCACCAGCTGATAAACTGCTTCTGCTTTGACTCCTACACCGGATCCGGTAACCATAAGGCTGCTTCACTACCACCATAGTGTCCTCCCTTGAAACTACAAGTGGAGGAGGTATATGTTGCTGACTGGTGGCATGCTGGCTAATGGTGCTATTATCAACTGGTAGCTGGTCCATCATGTATCCAACAATAAGACGAGGATTGCGTCCAAATGAAAATGATTGTCTGGCACTGTACCAGGCATAATACTTGAAGAATATTTTGGCAAAGATGAGACCGAAGGGCATGAAAATGAGAAGAATCGGCAGAGCCAATCGATGTCTATCTGTCAAGTCCACTTCAAATGGATGTTGACCTAGCATGATGTTGACTCCAAGGTACGTACTCCACAATGCTTGCACAAGCAGTACCGCTGGTGGGGCAATGCTTCGACCTTCTCTTTCATCCGCGGCAACTATAGCGGTTGTATTGATGCCAACAATCTGAACAAAGGCAGTCCATACTAAGACCAGGCCAGTGTGGAAGCTTGGATCGCAGTCCCCTAGGACTATGTTACCTCCATCAGATCGAACGGCGACGGTCAGCTGGCTGCCAGTGATGGACACGATGTAGGAGACGATGGGCAAGAACAATATGGTGGCACCCATGAAGAGGAAGCGGGTCAACGGATGGTGGCGGTAGCGATGGCCATATGCGCCTATCCCGACCATGACTCCCATCAGGATGGCGTTCCCCATCAGGAGAACATTCACTCGCAGCATCTGCCCTCTCATGAACTTGTTGAAGTTGTCAAATGCCGTGTCAATGTCAATGTCAGGTCCGATTCTGAGTATCAGCAACAAGAAAGATCAAAGTTAATTAACGCAATGAATTAAGTACCTAGCTACATCGATCAGGTTGTTAATTAGCGCCTATCCACCAACAAGTACGGAATATAAAAATTAATGCTTCTAATTCTCCGTTTCTTTCTTTCTTTCTTTCTTTTTCTCTTCTTCCTATAAGAAATTGAGAACATCAATAAGAGGAGCCGGCCGGTTTACCTCGGCATGGTGGCGGTTGAGATTCGCACCCGCTGGAATGTTTTCTTCTGATTTGTAATTGGTACAAATGAGTAATTAAGAACGAACTGGAAGAGAGAGACGATACACTTGTGCTTTTGTGTGGCAACACGATCGAGTATATATGTTATTTGGTTGCTCTGAGCGAGCCTTTAACGAAAGGTGAGCGTGGCTTTATTCCTTGCTTCTGTCCAGCTGCAACCTTGAAATGCCTGCGTGCTGCATTGTGCTTTTAGGCGCCTTTGTCTTTCTTGAAAACCTAGTACGGTCTCTGCTTTTCCATCATAAAGGATCAAAGTGGTAAAACCCTCAGATCCGAGAGCGTATCCTGAGAAAACTGCACCTAATCCCCACTAATCCCTCGTCACGTACAGCTAGGGGTGAAACCGGATCGGATTCGGACGGATAATCCTTATACCATATCCTATTCCATATTTATTTTCGGATTCGGAAGCGGAACGGATGCGGATTCGAATACCGGATTATGCGGATTCGAATAGCGGGTTATGCGGATTCGGACACGGTACGGTAACGGAACGGCGTCGGATCGGAAACGGTCATTTACCATATTCATATACGAGGAAGATATAAATGCTTCAAACTAAAAGTAAACATAAACAATGAGCAAATTTTAATACTTATACACGTTAAGAACACATAAAGCACTAGATGGTATTAAAATAAGCCAAATAAATCACTAATAAACATATGTCTCGTTTCATAAGTAAAGATAACATTCATGTATTGCTATTTAATACTTACAAATTCACCCATAAATCGGATTCGGAAATTAAAAGGTCGGATTATCCGGCAAGAAAAAACGGATTATCCTAATGCATTGTATATTAGCAATACCATATCCTATACCGTATCCTATCAATCGGACTCGGATTCGGATCGGATTGTTGTCGGATGTGAAAAATCTCTTACCGTATCCTATAAAAACGGATTCGGAAACGATTTCGGACGGAAATTATCCTTACCACTTTCACCCTGACGTACAGCCATACACCAGAGTGGAGTCTGAACAACTGCTGCAGGTATTACTTGACAGTCATTGTCACCGTCGCATATCTCAGAACGCTGTCCGGCAGGGCGGCCACAGCCCCCCAGGACGCTGTTGGCGGGACGAAGAGAACAGCTAGGTCTTGCGCCGGGGAGCGTACGCATCTGACGTGGTGAGGGGGGCTAGGGGTCTCATATAGTGGTCCGTTCAGCTGCAGTCGAGGAAGCCGCCGACGGCGAGCAGGTAGCAGAGAAGGCCCTCCCCGTACGCCCCACTCAGCGGCGTCAGCAGCACCGACGACCCCATCTGTTCCCGCTTCACCGGCGGCGGTGGGCGGCAGCGACGGTGAGGCGGAGCCGGACGGTTTGGGCGGTGGGTTTGAGACTGAAGTTGGGAAACCAGAGGCCCAGCGTAAGCCGGGCTGGTCTGGGCTGGGCGTGGCAATTTAGCCTGTATGGCCCGATTAGCAGCTGCTGCTTCCGCTCAGGAAAAAAAATGCTGCTGCTGCTACCTCCTCGTGGACTGAACTGAAGAAGAGCGCACTTGCAGCAACTGATCCAGAAATGTGCAGTGATCACTAGAACACCAAAAACCAGTGAGAACTCCAAGCATGCATGAAGCATTCCAGCTGTGCCTTTGTAAGTACGAGTACCCCCAAAAAATTCAATTCTGAAACCCTGCAAATCATCGGTTTCGAGGCAAGGCTAAGCAGCTTCTTCAAGTGGTCCAAAACAACAGGACCGTTGCCACTCGGCGCCAGTGTTTTGGTTCCCGACTGGAAAAATTTCCCGAGGGGGGTCGGGATTACCGGTTACCGGAAAATCCCGACCGGTTACCGGACGAATTTGAAAACCAAATTTTGAATTCAAATCCCACGGTATGACAATTTACAGAGGAATTTTGTTAAAATTCAAAAAATTCAGAAAAAATCAACAAATTCGGGATTTTTTGGCCGGTAAGGTTTCCCGGGGTGCTCGGGAAGTCCGGTTACCGACCGGTAACCGGATTTCCCGACCGGTAACCAAACCCCTGCTCGGCGCGGCAAAAGTAATACCCATGAACACGACGAAGGAGTCAAGATTACGATGGATCTAGTTTCCTTCCTTGACCATATCTTTGCACATCAGCAGGTTCAGTACAAACATACATGCAGTTTCCCAGCAGGCCAAAATGCCAAATCATGGCTATCACAAACAAAACAGAAACAAAAACGGAACATAACAAGTTCAGCTTCATGCGCATTTACTGTAGCTACAGTCAATGAAGCAAACTGTGTCCACGCCCCAGGCAGCCGCCCCGGCTGCCTGGGGCCTAAATCCGCCTCTGCGCCTAAAGCTTGGTGCATCTAAAAACCAGCATGTGAACTTCCTTCACCAGATAGCACTGCGTCCCTCTCCCCCCCGTTCCTCTTGAGAGTCGCTTCCAGCACATCGCTGCCGCCCCTGTTCTTCTTTCTCTCCGGCGGCGCTGCCGGCCGGCGAGGAGATGGACTAGGTGGCTGGCCTCCTCTGTATATAGTAGTTTTAGGTTTAGCTATAGGTTTGTTTGCGTATGCTTGTGTCGTGGCGGATGCCCGTTCTGTTCCTCACTCTCGCAGCTGGTTTCCGGTGAGTTTCCGCGACGCCGGTGCCGGGCCTCTTCTGTTGAATAATCGCGGAGGGTGTCGACTTGGCGGTGGTGGTGGTCCTTTCTCCCTGGCCTGCCGAGGTGGCGAGGGTGGAGAAAGGGAGGATGCTGCTGCTTCTGGTCGTCGTTTCAGTGGTGGTGCCGATTTCCTCTTCCCCTTGTCCGGCCGTGGCGGTGAGGGAGAGGAAGGGGAGCTGACACTGCTGCTGCTTTGGAGCATTGGGTCTGGCGCAGGGTTGGAGGTGGATGGCCGGCGGATCTGGTTCGCTGCTGCGGCGGCGGGATCCGGGGTTGGAGGCGGTCGGGAGATCCCGGCCGTTGAGTTGCCGGCGAAGCACCGTTTCAGTCTTCAAGGCGTTGGTGCGGAGAGGCGGCTCCTGACCAAGGTGTGTGCACGACCTGCTTCTTCCCCGTCGGGCCGGCGGCTCGTCGGCGACTGCGGTGGTCGTGGGCGGCGTCGAGTTTGGATCAGCACAGAGGAACCTAGGGACCTCCTTGTAATTTTCGTTTTTTCGAAGGACCTCTTTGCTGTTGCGTCGGGACAGGTGTTCCTTCGGGTCGCCTCTAGATCGTTCGTGCGTATGTACGGTGCCTTGTACTTGTACGTATATGTTTAATAGTCTACGCAGGTTTAAAAAAAAAATTGTTTGCCGCAGCAGGAAACATGAAAGCTACGGCTCATCTGACTGCATTTCTAGTTCACGCCTGCGAGAAGTAGTGCGCTGTACTGTACATAGCTAGCAGCAGCAAATTGACATACAGATGCTTAGACCGATGCATGTTCTTGGATCAGGGGAGATAGGCAGTGCATCTTCCGACTATGACCACTCCTGCCAAGCAAAAGGAAACAATAGAAAGGTGAAAAACGCACCCGCGGTACATCAAGTTGCCTAGAAGGTGCACTTTAGTCATAAAGTCGCATTTTGCCAATTTCAAGTCACCAACTTGCCATTTGTGGGCATGTTAGTCATTCCGTCACGGTGGCCGTTAAGTCTAACGGTAGCCAGCTGTTTTTTACAAAATTATCCCTAAAACTTTGTTTCTTCTTATTTTTGGTCCCTATAAGTATACTTAGTCTTAGGCATTTCATCAAACATGTGGGCTGCAGCACCAGTATCCTCCGAACCAACTCCCGCACCACCAGCTCGGGCTCCCGCCGCCGGCCTGCCTCTCGCGCCCTTGCTATCGCCGCTGGCAACGCGCCTCCACCGACATCCCGCCTCCCCCCATCGTGTCCCCGGCCACCCTTTCTCCTCCGCCATGAACGCAGCCAGGTCCGGTCTGGACGGGAGGTCTCCGCATGTCCGGGGCGGTAGTGCAGGACAGGGAGTACGGTTCGACGCGTGCGGCAGCATGACGGGAGTTCCCCGCCGCCGTCCCGTTGATGAGGAGACCCCCCAGCAAACTCGTGTAGCTCATCCACCGACCCTCCCCGCACTGCCCAGTGCGCCACCGCTTGGAGCCCAAGCCTTCCGCGCGCATGCTCTGTGCTCCGCCGTGCCGGGATCCCACGCCCTCCGCCCACCGGCCCTGTACTCCGCCGCCGCCGGGATCCCACGACCTCCCCGCGCCGGACTTGTGCTATGCCGCGCACCCGGCTGCACCACGCGTGCACTACACTGATGGGGGAAATTTGCTGCCCCTTCTCTCTTTTTTTTGGCAGCATCACCACGCCTGCAGAACCTGCCCTCGTCGCACGGCAACACTGCATCTCCTCTTCTACCACGTTTTCCCCGCGACTCTTAGCTCGCAAGAGCACGAGGCTTCTCTAGCTCAACATCGACTTGGGTTCAATTTGCCGCAGAAATCAATCAACAACCAACGGCATGAGCAAAGAGAGAGGCAGCAGCTGCAGTGCGTGTGGCAAATACCAAGAGAGCAACAACAGCAGCGGCGCGCGTGAAGAGAGAGCAACAGCAGCTCTAGCACGGGCACGCAGGACAAAGCAACAGCAGCTGCTCGCATGAGAGAAGCGGCTCCAACGCGGGCACGCAGGACAACGGCTCCCGTAGGAGGACCAAAGAATTAGAAGAAATAAAAATACAGGGGGTATTTTATAAAAGTTAACGGTTTCTGTGACGGAGTGACTAACTTGCCCACGAATGGCAAGTTGGTGACCTGAATTTGGCAAAATACAACTTCATGACTAAAGTGCACATTCGGGGCAACTTCGTGACTAATTTGCCCACGAATAGTAAGCCTCTAGCATACCAGCCAACTACTAAGATGGAATGGAATAAAGAAGGGGAGGTTAAGAGAACAGATTTATACATACTGGAAAAGAGAATATTACCTGCAGATCGATGTTTGTCTCCATGCTGTAGGGCTCGCTTGTGTAAAATACATGCCATCTCTTTTCAATGCATCTAGCATTTGTATAAGCCTCCACTTTCTGGATATGGCTGAACTTGTCCCAGTTGGGACAAGACTTCCCCACAACCATGGAAGCGAGTAATGCCAGACTGCAGTTCAGCTGCAAATGACTTGGCTTTACAGTCTGCAAATACACTGGGAATCGTTTCTCACTGTAGAAAAGAGTCACCACGAGTTTCCGGAGTACATTCATCTCTTGCAGCGACTCAACCTTTGGACAACGGTCAATCTCGAGCTTTTGTAATTTGGTGAAATTGAAGATCCTAGTCAGGTAGGGGATGTCGTACAGGTCGAGCTCCAGAATAGAAGGAAAGTTTTCTAGAGAGCGGATACCCTTGACACACCATATGGTTAATTTTTTCAAAGACCTTGCATGAAAGGCAAGGCCGGGAGGGATACACCTCAATTTGCAATATTTGATACAGAGTTCTTCCAAGGCCGGCATACCTTGCACTACCTCCTCCCACTCCCACTCATCCCATTCCACCATTCCATCTAAGATCATCTCATGCAGTCTCGGAAAAGCAGCCACTGGCTGGGATGAAGCATGGTGATGGTGATTGTAGGGCTGCAAGAATTCAGGCCCAACATGCTTGATTTCTGGAGCACGGAACAACTTTAGATACTCTAGACAAGGGAGCCGACATAATCCATCAGGGAGTTGGGTGCAGCAAGCCAGGTCAGACAGATCTAGAAAACTCAACCTCTCGAGAAGCGCGGATGTCGACATCATCCATCTTGGGAGTTGGCACCCATAATATCCCCGGATATGAATAAACTATGCAAGGCGGAGGACAGAGCTCATTAAATACCTCCTCAATTATTCTTTGATCCTTCTTAGAGACAATTTCTTTCATAAATCCTTCATGGCCAAGTCTGCTGCTGCAGTATAAGCGCAAAATGGAAAGATACACCTTTTCACCAAGCCTGGCCTTTGTGGCGAATGACGCAGCAGACACATTCTGTAGACTCACTATGCTAATGCTCTTAAGCTGAGAAAGACTTCCAAGTTCTTCCAAAACTGCACCAGTCATCATCCATGTGAGCTGGGAACCCATTTAGTGTCCTCAGTTTGTTTAGAGCATGTAACCCTCGAGGCATACTAATTAGACGTGTGTCATCAAGGTCAAGGAAACGTAGTTCCAGTAAATTCACAATGCTATCATGAAGTTCCACAAGATTCTCACAACCTTCGAGACTAATATGTTGTAAGAATTTCATCTTGGGGATGTCCTTGGGCAAGCTAGTTATATCACTGCACTTTTTTACTGCCAAATACCTCAAGTGCTTCAGCTGATAGAGAGATTCAATCAATGCAGCACAATTTGTAGATTCTACATGCAGAGTCTGTAGACTTGAAACTGTAATCAAGGAATCATTGGACTGAATCTTGAGATTCCCGATTATTATCATGGACCTTAGTGACTTTTGCTCTTGTAGGCTTCTCCATTCAAATCCATCTGATTCCACTCCTTTGGTTTCTATCGATAACCTAAGAAAACTTTGCGAACTAAGTTTATTAGTAACAATTTCTCCATTATGAATTAGTGCTTCATTCCTAGTCACAAATTGAGCAAAGGAACGAACAACATCATGCATGTTGCAAACATATTCCTCAGTATTAGCTCCTTATAGTACTCAATTCCTAGTTCTTCCAATCTATCCGAGTCCCCATGAACATATCCTTCACCTATCCACATGCCAACATATTCACTGTCATGCAATACTGTCTTTTTAGGTTTAAGGGGAAAATGCAAAAAGCATTGTTTTAAACACGGGGACAAGTCCTCATAGCTAAGATATATCGCATTGTTTAGTTCGTCTAGCATTTGAGATACTGAGCATATAGCATCATTCAGAACCTTTTCCCAAGCACGTCGTTCTTTCTCTTTCTGGCATAGGAGTCCTCCCATCACTTTTATTGCAAGCGGTAACCCATCACATTTTTCTATAATTTGCAACCCAATGTCCTTAAGCATATCAACCGCAGGTTCACTTAGCTCTGTTGTAAGTACCTGCAAGCAAATTTAAGCATGCAGAGTTATCAAGAAACATGTACACACATGAAGTGGCTACATAAATTAATATATCAAACAAAGGCATAATTTGTCCATTGATTAATAAATGAAATGATACTGCACCGACAGAGGCATCTCGATGCAGCGCTGCCATTTTTCTTTTTTAATCTAAGGGAGTTTCTTTTGGCAGGGCAAAAAAGCTAGCTACTCTCAACACAAATCGATGAACCGATCACTCAAAACAACAAGTACATGCATATAGTTAATTCAAGAATGATTAATTGGGGGATTGATAGTCTAGTTAGCTGGGAGAAAACACTAACATTAATGTGTACAAGCATTGAAAATGGATCAGGTAGTAAGGACAAATAATACATGGAAATATGGGTATGTCTTATGTTGATTAGTATATATATATAAATACACATTTTTTTGACTGTGAGGGACGGAATCCTAGCTAGTAGTTACACACTCACCTGCTTCTTGAGCAATGACCAAGCATCTTTGGTATCTAATTTGTAAACATGATGATAGGGAGGCACTACTTTCATGCCTCGAGCAATAATGTCATGTCTTGTAGTGACGAGGACTCGACTACCAGAGGCACCGTGGCTAAAGGGAGCCTTTAGCAGGTTGTTCCATTCATTGTCACCCCACATGTCATCCAACACAAGAAAGAACTTCTTGTCCTTGATGGCGTTGGCAAGAGCTGGCACAAGCAAGGCTTTATCTTCAGACCCACCGCCAGGTCCTGGCATGTTTCCCTCAGTGGCAGTGATGGCCGTCCTCAATAAGTCAGCTTCGTTGAACTCCTTTGTGATACTCAACCTTATCTTCTTGGCAAACTTGCCTTGGATGGACTCGTTGTTAAAAACCTTCTTGCTGGGCGTGGTCTTGCCGATTCCGCCAACACCAACGATTGCAAACACCATGATGCTGCAACTCTCTTGTGCTACATCCTTTGTGAGCATCTCAACAAGCATTCTAGTGTCCTCTTCGATCTTCTACCCAACCACAGCTGCTCGCTCTAACACGGGTTCTGTTTTGCGGTTAACAACAGTAGGTCGAGTCATCTTCTGGTGCTCGTAGGCTTCTAACTTGATGAAGTTGAAACTACGTCCCCTTGTGCAGATGTCATCCAACTTCTCATTAAGCACCTTGATGTGGCTACCAATGTCATGGGCATGGATTGGATTCCGCATGCAAAATAGCAGAGGGTTGAGGCACACCATGTCCTTGGATGGACCATTCTCCATGAACTTGAGCTGGCAAAGGTCAAGGATGTCAGTAGCATGGTACATGGCACGCTTCAGTTCCTCCACCCAACCTTGTACGCTCTCATCTGTGATCTTCCTCCTATCAGCATCCGCAAGGAAGTTCTTGAGGTCGCTCAGCTTCACGGACAGATCGTCGATCTTACCGGTGACCCCTATCATCATGGCCACTTCGTCTCTAGCCATGTCGGCCAGCATCTTGGTGACGTAGAATGCGAGGGCATTCAGAACCCCTGCCATTTGTTGATTGAGCTGCTGCTGAAAATATGCATGTGAACAAATTAGTCCTCTGTATTACCACTTAGTACGTCAGCAATTACTTCTTTCACACTAAACAAATCAAAGCTTCTACGTACTGAACAAGCAATCTGACTTTTGTACAACACAAATCAAAAGCAAAGCTTTGTACTAAACAAAATCAGAGTCCTGAGCCTTCTACCGCACAAAAGAATATGATCTGAGCTTTGTAGAGCACAAATAAAAATCAAAGCTACCTACTTCACAAATAGAAATCAATGATATGTAGTAGACATGTCCGAGCTGATGACCCTAGAAAACCCAGAACCCCTATTCGGATCTGAGTATAAAATTTAAAATAGGACCAAGAGGAAGGGGTCCTCACCTTCTTCAGCGCCAGATCAGGCCGGCGGCATCGCGACAGAGGCTAGAGAGAGAGAGAGAGAGAGAGAGAGAGAGAGAGAGAGAGAGAGAGAGAGAGAGAGAGAGAGAGAGAGAGAGAGAGAGAGAGAGCAGAGTGCTCGGGAAAGAGGTACTACAATATACAAGTTTGTGTATGCAGCATCAATGAATCAGCTAGTGGACAACCAAACCAGACTTGGACCGGTTCCCCTCTCCCATCTACAGTAGCGAGAGAGGCGATTTTCTGAGAACTCCCCGTCAACCCACCTCGCAGCAGGCCGGCGGCCCGTGGTTTCCTCCGCCTCCGGCGGCCGCTCCGGCGGCGAGAGGTCGGGGAATCCGCGGGCCCCGGCATGTACATAGTGTAGGGCTCGGTAGGGACCCGTCCGGCGGCGCCATGGAGGCGGAGGAGCTGTCGGTGCGGTGTTTGCGGTCGGCGCGCGTCTTCTCCGGCGGTGTGCTCTGCGGAGCTCCGGCGTCAAGCGGCCGACTTCCTCGAGCTCGGCGATCTACGGATCTGGTGAGTTCGTTCTGCCCCGCGCGGATCCGGCTAGGTGGTGGATCCGGTGTTTGAGGTTGAAGATGAAGTTGATTTCGAGATGCTTCGCGACGACGGCGTTGATCCAGTGGGTAGGATCTTTGGATCCGGTGCTTGGCGACTTCCCAGCTGTCTTCGGGTGGGCTCCTATCCAAGGTTTCGGAGCAGAAGCGGCAGCAGCGCGTCACCAACAGCTCCTGTTCATCGTCTCCATCGGGATCAAAAGGGACCTCTTTGTAATTTTTCCTTTGCTTTGGGTCTTTCTGTAAGATCGGAGTATCTATATCAGCTTCTTTTTCCCGCAAAAAAAATGAATCAGCTAGTGAACAAAATTGCTGGCCGGCCGGCAGCTAGTATGAACTACTCCGTCAGACCTACGTGTGCTGATGTGCACATATATGTATGAACCAGTCATGGGTAGCTATCAATGTTTTAAATAGTCAGCTATAGCTCCGCTATAGCCCCGCTATAGCCTTTGAGAGCTCTCCCGCTAAAGCTATGCATTTTTAGTGCTAAATTGGAAATGGGGCTAATAGCCCGCTATTTCCCACTATAGCGCTAAATTTGAAGTCATTTAGCCCGCTAAGCCGCTATACAAAACTTTACTTTTGCATTATCTTTTGTTCTTGTTTATGATATATATGATGCATTGATGTGAATCTTGGTTATTGAATTAGGATGCCTCTTGGTACTCGCATTTTGATGTGCGAACATGTGTATATGT
Source organism: Elymus sibiricus (assembly GCA_039707655.1). Classification (NCBI taxonomy): domain Eukaryota; kingdom Viridiplantae; phylum Streptophyta; class Magnoliopsida; order Poales; family Poaceae; genus Elymus; species Elymus sibiricus. The sequence goes on along the minus strand of CM077668.1, from coordinate 89,318,020 downwards.
AAAGTATATGCAATATATCATATATGATACCTGATTATATACTTATTATTTCAATTTTTCATGATTTAAGAGAAACGCTAAATGAGGCTTAGCTCCGCTATAGCCTTTCATAGCTTCTGGTCGAGCCGCCGCTAAATGGCATAGCCCGCTATTTAAAACATTGGTAGCTATCGAGCAAGGGTTGCAGCACCATTATTATCAGTAGGCTGACGTAGGATTCTATCAGTCCTAAATGACATACATGCATAGTCAAACAAATCCATTATAAATTAAGGCCGGCCAGCTCGTTCTGTTCTATTGATTTCATCTTGGAGTGAACTGAAGAAGAGTGCGTGCATGCAGTTTCAGTTTCACACCGAACTAATTAACCTGAGACTTAGTCTCATCCTCGTCTTCCTTGACCCACCGACGACACGATTTCAATTTATCATCTCTAGAGCTCACCATCCATCATTTGATCCTGAAGACATACCCGTCTCTGAATTTCTATGATACTTACTAGCTACACAGTAGCAAATTTGTGCGGGGTTTGGATTACTGTGTGTTCGTAACTGACAGCCATGTAGACATGTATTCAATCTGTACTTTTCTATAAGAAAAGGGCCGGCGGCAGCTAGTGATGGCAAAATGATTGTGACCTGCCTCTGTAGATGGACAACTTGAAATATATCTCATGTATGAACGCTCAGCTAACAGCTCTTGGCAGCACAAGAGAACACAGGATGCGACAAGACGCACTTGCCGTGCCTAATTAATCTGACTTGTTTCCTTCCTTCCATAAAATTTGTGCACCTTACCGAGCAGTCAATTTCGCTGCTCCTCACCAACAGAGAAATAGAGAAATACAAAGATCAGTTAGCATCCTTCGCAGGACCCAAGACTACTACAGTTTGTTAACTCACATATAAGCCTGTTTTTCTTAATATGGTGCTTGCTGCTATTAGTCATCTTTGCTGCCCGGACGATGAACATGTCTACCCTGTTACACTATCAAGCACTGGAGCCCATTTGACATGTACCTTCATACGCTATACACATTTACGCAAGTGGTGCTAGATCAAATGAGGACAAAAACCTCTCGTTAGATCAGTACATGAATAACTTCCCAGTTAGGTTGTGGCCAGCTAGATAAGTTTAGTTAACAGAGTTATGTGGTGGCACCTAGTCATCTAAGGATGACCTGCATGCATGGGTACCATCGTTGCTTGCATTAGTCGATCATGTTCAAGGAGCAAGGATTAATTTATGCGGGAAATAACGTTGGCATTACAATACTGCTATGCCGGCGTAGTTTTCGATGAATGATGTACGCCAGATTATGTTCCGTTAACTCCAAAGGTGACCAGAAAGTAGAACACTAATCTCATGCGTAAAATACGAGGTGCCGCCCTCCAGAAATTCCATTCTGAAACGGTTGCAATTCGTCGAGCAGGTGGCGTGTGTCCGTCCACAGCCGCAAGATTCCCTGCTATAATGTAAACAGCAGCAGCTCAACGTGGGTTCTGAATCATTTCACCATTGTTCCTTGTTAATTTTCTGGTAACAAAGCCGCAAGATGCTCCTTCTGCTCGTCAGCGCCGCAAGGGCTTTAACTTGATGGCTTCCAAATCTGAAACCATAGAGCTGGAGGAACTGCTTTTATTCCCAGGAACACAAACAGAGTGACCTCTTGGGGACAACAAATGATCAATATGATCAACTCCAAGCATGCACAGGCAGTTCCAGACCCAACAAAAAATGCAATTCTGAAACCATACAAATCACCGCTTTCGAGGCAAAACTGAGTAGCGTCAAGTGTTCCGGAAAATCATGACCGTCAACACTCGGCGGACAGCAGGCATACCGACAAACATGGCGAGGGGATCAATATTTTGATATATATAAATGTATTTCCTTCCTTTACCAGCTTTTTACACATCAGCAGGTTCAGTACATGCAGTTTACCCGCAGAACCTTTATATACAGGCTTAAATGCAAGATGGGGGCTACTACAAACAGAAGTGAAATCGTAATGGAACATCACAAGTTCAGCTCCAGCTCCACAGGGATCGAAGCAAGGCAACACGACACCTCAGTTCAGGCGCCTCCAGCATCTTGCTTCATGTGAAGTAACTTCCTTTACCAGATTGTTTCCCACAGCTAGGGCTCATGTGACTGCATTTCGATTGCCGGAGTCAAGAGGTAGCACGTACTGTACGTAGCTAGCCTCAGGAAATCGATGCATGGTTTTGGATCCATGCAAGTTCTTGCTTCGTTCTCTTTATGGCTGTATCATGGCACATCCATTCCTCCTCACTTCTGTCTTCATAACCGATACAGTACATTTTCAGACTCTGAAGGCAAGCAAAAAAAAAAAATGTAGGAATTGCATATTCAGACTCTAGCATACATACCGGCCAACTACTAAGATCGAATGGAATCAACAAAGTGAGATTAAGAGAACAGATTAACTATACATACTTGAAAAGAGGCAACGGATTAACAATATAGATTACCTGCAGATCGATGTTTGTCTCCATGCAGTAGGGCTCGCTTGTGTAAAATACATGCCATCTCTTTTCAATGTCTTCGGAATTTGAATAACCCTAGACTCGTTGTATATGGCTGAACTTGTCCCACTCCGAGGCAGACTTTCCCTCGGCCATGGAAGCAAGTAACGCCAACTTGCAGTCTAGCTGCAAATGACTTGGCTTTACGGTTTGCAGGTACAACGGGAGTCGTTCCTCTCTATAGGCAACTGTCAGCACAAGTCTTCGCAGTGCATTCATCTCCTGCAGCGACTCAAGCTTTGGGCAGAATTTGATCTCAAGTATTTGCAATTTGGGGAAACTGGAGATCCTAGTGAGGTCAGGGTTGTGAGACAGCTTAAGCTCAACTACAGAGGCAAAGTTCTCGAGAGAGCACAAACCCTTGACAAAACATAAATTTAACTTTTTCAAAGACCTTGCATGGAAGGCAAGACCAGGAGGGATACACCTCAATTTGCAACCTCGGATACAAAGTTCCTCCAAGGCCGCCATAGCTTGCACTTCCTCCTCCCACTCCCACTCCTCCCATTCCGCCACTTCATCTAAGGCCATCTGGTACAATCTTGGAAATTCAGCCGCAAACCGGGATGAAGAATTGAGACGGTGACTGTGGGGCCGCACGAATTCAGGCCCGACACGCTTGATTGCTGGAACACGAGACAACTGTAGACACTCCAGATATGGGAGCCAGCAAAGTCCATCAGGGAGTTGGATGCAGCAAGACAGGTCATTCATGAATAGAGTCCTCAAGTTCTCTAGCGGCACTGTTGATGTCCACATCATCCATCTTGGGAGATGACGCCCAAAATATCCTTCGATCATAAGAAATTCTAAGCAGGGTAGAGGGCATAGCACATCAAACACTAACACAATTCTTTGCTCTTCCTCCTCAGAGACTCCTCCTTGGGGCAACCCATCATCTCCTAGTCTACTGCCACATCTTAAGTCAAGTCTGGTAAGATGTGCCTTTGTGCCTAGGCTAGCTTCTGCAAGAGAAGTGGTGGCAGACACATTCTCTAGACCCTCTAATCCAAGACCCCTGAGCTGCGAAAGAGGCCCCAACTATTCCAAACTACACCAATCGCCATACACATAAGCTGGAAATCCATATAGTGACCTCAAATTTTGTAGAGCCCCGAAACCCCTAGGTACATTGTTTACATGTGTCTCTGAGATGTCAAGACATCTCAACTCTTGTAGCTTAACAATGCCATCGGGAAGTTTTACTAATCCTTCACAATCAACAAGGCAAATGTGTTGTAGGAATTTGATCTCGTGGATGTTCTTTGGCAGTCTAGATATATCAGAACAACTTCTTAAGGACAAATACCTCAAGTGCTTGAGGTGGCACACAGTTTCGACCAATGTAGCAAAATTTGCATTTTCTAGAGATAGGGTTCGTAGGCTTGAGAAGGTAATCAAAGAATCACCAGGTTGAACTCTCAAGTTTCCAGTCAATATTAGTGTTCTGAGTGATTTCTGCTCTGTTAAATATCTCCACTCGAAACCATTTGATTCAACTCCTTCGGTTTCTATTGACAACCTAAGGAAATTGTGTGATCTAAGTTTTATTTTGGCATTATCTCCACCTTGAAGTACTAGTGCCTCATCCCTAGTCATAAATTGAGCAAATGAGCGAATGACATCATGCATGTTGCAAATAAATTGACCAGGGTAATCTGTTTGTGTCTCTAAGAGGTTCCTTAATATGAGCTCCTTGTAGTTACTTATTCCTTCTTCTTCTAGACTACTCGAGTCTCCATGAACCAATCCTTCACTAATCCACATGCCCACAATTTTATTCATATGTACTAATGTCTTTTTAGCTTTAAGGGAGAAGTGCAGAAAGCATTGCTTTAAGGATGAGGGCAAGTCTTCATAGCTAACATATATTGCATAGTTTAGCTCCTCTGGCATTGAAGATATTGACCATATATATCATGTTTCAGGACATCTTCCCAACCACGCCGGGTTTTCTCCTTCTTGCATAGCAGTCCACCAATCACTTTTATAGCAAGCGGTAAACCATCACATTTTCCTATAATTTGCAACCCAATATCATTTAGCTTATCAACCTCGGGTTCATTTTCCTCTGATGTAAGTACCTGGAAGAAATTTAAACTTATATAATTAATATGGCTAGTGAGTGTTGTTTTATTTACTTAGTACAAGTAATACCTAGATCAACGAGAAAAGAAAAAAATTGAAAATAGGAATGCACTGCCTACATTAATTGCAAATCATAAGTGTGGAATCATCCAAACATTGATTTATATAGCTTACATTATACATGCGTGTCACAAAGATTGACTGGTGTCTTTTTGTTGTTCGACTAATAATCGGGGAATAGAAAGGGATAAAAACTAAAATATTGATCAATGTATTTCTTTCCTTGATTCAATTATCATTTTGTTGAACTCATCTTAGAGTAAAATGTAAGGCAAGCAAACATTAAAATTGTATGTAGTTTACTGTGTTAGGCATATGCAAGCTGAAATCAAATGAAATGAAGTGCTGCTGAATAGGTGTGTCATAGTGAGTATGAGAAAGTACCAACCTGCTTCTTGAGCAATGACCATGCATCTTCCGGACCTAATTTTTCAACATGGTGGTAGTGCACAACTTTCAAGCTTCGGCCTACAGTTACATGTCTTATGGTTATGAGGACTCTGCTACCAGTGCCACCGTAGCTAAATGGGGTCATCAATAGTTTTTCCCATGCATCGGCACCCTAAATGTCATCAAGCACAAGGAAGAACTTCTTGTCCCTAATGGCATTCCTAAGTGCAATGACAAGTAGGCCCCTGTGTTGAGGCCCACCCCCTCTAGGAAGGTCTCCGCCGGCGGCCGTGATGGCCGTACTCAACAGCTCAACATCATTGAAATTACGCGTGATGCTAAGCCATATCTTCTTAGAAAACTTGCCTTCGATAGCCTCATCATTGAAGACCTTCTTGCCAAGGGTGGTCTTGCCAATCCCGCCGACACCAATAATGGCGACCACCATGAGGTGATCACTCTTCTCACTGGGCCCCTCCCTTGTAAGCACTTCCACAAGTGTCGTCGTATCCTCCTCAATCTTCTCACCAATCGTGCCTGCCCTTTCCATCAATGAATTGGTTTTGCGGTCACTGGCGAGAGATTGAGTCGTCTTAGGCTTCTAGCTTGATGAAATTGAAATTGCCACTTCTCCTATGGATGTCATCCAACTTCTGGTTGAGTATCTTGATGCGGGTGCCGATATCATGTGCATGGAGAGGATTTCGCATGCAGAAGAGGAGGGGGTTAAGGCAAATGTTAAGGCATCCCATGTCCATGGAAGGACCCTCCTCCATGACCTTCAGCTGACACAAGTCGAGGATGTCGGTAACATCGTACATGGCACGCTTCAGTTCCTCCACCCAAGCTTGCACACTTGTGTCAATTATATTTCTCCTATCTGCATCTGCAAGGAAATTCTTGAGGTCCCTCAGTTTGATGCCCAGTTTGTCGACCTCACCGGACACCCCGATAAGCATGGCCACCTCTTCTTTGGCCATCTCGTTGAGCATGTTGGTCACGTAGGACGCCAAAGCATCCAGAACCCCCGCCATTGCAGGGAGCGCTCGTTTTTGCTGCAACATGCAAACAAAATTATTTCTTTTGTTTTCATCACGAACAATCCCATACATGCTCGACATGTGATTATCTCACTAAGGGAGGAAAATGATAATCAATCCAGTCACTAAGAGATTGATTTGAAATACAGCAGGTTTTATCCAAATTCATTTCAACAAGTGTAATCCAAATATGTTTTAAATGCCTGATCGATTCACACATGCATGCCATAAACAAAAAATGATAGGTTTCGCAGTCTTTTCTGGAGAAAGGACACGGGTATGACCCCCTTTCAAGAACAAAGAACTTGATCTTTGTTCAGTAGTAGGGAAACAATAACATTCCAGACATCAGTCCTGTTGGTATATTAGGTGCTTAGCAGGCTAATCCGAGGAGGCATGCTTTGCACACGATCACACGGGAACCATTACTATAGGAAACGCGTCGTTTTCCGAGTGCCTGTACGCTCGGCAAAGCAGGCAAAACCCTTGGAACGATACGCTCGGCATACGTACACGCTCGGCAACTAGCTAAATGCCGAGCGGAATTTGTGTACTGCCGGCAAAACCATACGCTCGGCAATCGACCTGTTGGGGATGGCCGTCCGACGGCGTGCTCCGTGCTCCCGTATGCCGATCGTCATGTGGGCTCGGCCGAGCGTCATGTGGGCTCGGCATACACATATTGCATGGTCGGCATACACGACTCGGACCCATTCCCAGAAGGCGCCGCGTGTGAGAGGTATGCCGAGCGTAGGCATACCTCTCACACGCGGCGCCTTCTGGGAGCTCCCAGGCCGCAGCGTATCCCGAGCATGTATACCCTACGGAAACGCTATTCTTGCCGAGCGCCAGATCTTTGCCAAGCGGTTTTCTTTGCCGAGCGTTTTATTTATACTCTCTGCTTATACGTCCTTAGGCCATCTCCAGCGGGGCACCCCCAAACGGACAGACCCTGTCCCATTTCTGTCCACGCGGAGAGAGCGCAACCTCCAACGGGGAAACCCAAATCCGATTATGTCCGTTTTTGGCCCGGAAAACCCGAGCAAACATAGTCCGGGTTTGCGGTGGGACGGACAGCATCTGCGCGTCCATCTCTCCCTGACCCGGGCGTCCAAGGGCTCCAAGGGAAGCGTAGGGGACGGGGAGAGGGATGAGAGCCGGCGGCGGCGGCAGCCGTCTGGTGACGAGGCAGCTGGATAGAGCACCCGCGCCGGGTCGGGGGAGCTGGAGGGCTCCTGGCGCCGCCATGGACGACTTCAGGAGCTCCAGCAGTCTCCTCGCGCAGCTCCAGCACAAACCGCAGTTGCGCTCCACGCGCAGCTCCAGCAGGCTCCCGCATCCAGTAGTCGTCGGGGAGGTCATCCAGGCGCGCGCGGAGGTCTTCAGCGTGCGCTGCAGCAGAACAGCGTGCACGCGTGTGCTACCGCTAGCTCAATGCGACGCATGCATGCGCGCGTGTGCTAGGCCAGCGCGTGCACGCACGCGTGTGCTAGACGCATGCTAGCTCGACGGGTTGCGGTTGCCGTCGTCGTCTCCTGGCGGCGCTGGACTGCCCCGACTTCCGCTTTCAAGCAGGAGATGCCGTGCTAGTGCGGCCGGTGCCGGTGGCCAAACCTGGGCGCCGCGGCGTGTGCCGGCGTCGCGAGGGCGTGTGCCGGCGTCGCGAGGACGGACGCGGGCGTGCTCGCGCGCAGGTGTTATTGATGCTTGCATCGATTGGGTGCTTGTAGTACTACTTGGCTAGTACAGATGCTTGCATCGATCGGGAGCTCATAGTACTACTTGGCTGAGATGGATGCTAGCTACTAGCTAGCTGATGGGAGCCGTTGGTGCCTCCTCTGCCCTACCTCCGGCTGCGAGCTCCGCAGCGTCTTGTCGGCCACCCCACTGGCCCACTCCCGCACTTCTCCAAGTCGAGCTCTTGCTCGTGTGCTCCGGCCAGCCCAACCTCGCCGGCAAGCTGTGTTCGTCGCCTGGGCCCAAGCAGGGGCGCCGTCGCTGGCCTGGGCGCTGCTCGAGGCGGAGCTCCTGGTGGCGACGCGCGCAGGCGACGGAGATACCGGTGCTGGTTCGGTGGCGATGGACACAAAGAAAAAAAATGCAAAAAGGAGAGAGATAAAATAGGGATTGCCGTCGGACACGAACAAACGTCGGACAACTGTCCGCTTGCCCCCGCATACGGATCAAATCGGACATTTTTTGTGTCCGGTTTGTGAGTCTCTGTTGGAGATGGCCTTATGCCGTAACGCTCGGCAAAGATCTGGCGCTCGGCAAGAATGGCGTTTCCCGTAGTGCATATGCACGCACAACATTAGTACAAGATGAGAAACACTTGAAAAACAGTTGAACATAGATTGACGGGCAATACATTTATCTCCATGATATATATATAGGAGTGAAAGTATACGAACGAAGCTTGAAGATAGGCGATGAGCCATTGCAAAAACATTTAAAGAAAGTAATATGCAGGGCGGGAGCGGAAAATCACCTTCTATCAATTGGAAGGATCGGAGATGGATTTTCCACCGGTCTTGCAGCTTGTGGAAGCTTAAGAGAGCGGAGTTTCGTTTATATTGTGGAAATGGAATGCATTGGAAGTTGGATTGTATAACGGGACACTTTCAATGACGTAGTCTTCCTGACTATTCTATACTCAACTTACCCATCGGCCTCGGCAAGTTCTTCGTACAAATAATCATCTTTTTTCTCTATACGCCATGACGATCGGAAGTTTAAGCTTAGATTGATTCAAACATTAATTATTTAGTTCCTTGATGCTCTCATGGCCGCGCACCACGTACCCAAGACTATCGAAATTACTCAATTATTGACATAACAATTAGCTAATGTCTCTTCACATGCCTTCGCATGCTATGTGCGCTAAGTGGCGCTAGTACATCTAATTTGGTCAAACAGCTTTGTGTGTTGTATGTACTATCGCCCTCATAGAAGACTATTGTGTATTTATTTATCCTATATTATTTCTGTAGATGTAATCACTGTGTGCGTAATATCTCAAGGCTCGCATATACAACATTTGTTACACCCATCTCTTTTCCGATACGGTTCGAGCTAGACCAAATATATTACTAAACTTAGTCGTTCGAGCTAGACTTCATAAAATCTCGGTCGGTTGTGCATTGGACATTCTCAAATCGCACAGTTTCTGGCCTTGTTCTGCAACCCGTTTGTTAGCCAAAGTCGCATCACAAGAGCAATTTCTGCTCCACGTTTGACTACCTGCACGCAAGCACAAATGCCTATGGGGATGCAACGTACTGTGTTTGGTTGCATGCAGCCTATGTTTGTGCTCACGTCTTCTCTCTAGTGGCGACCTTACCATACTACACCATCACACTCAAGCAGTACACATCAGTACAACCATAGCTACTACGAACGGCAGTTTATCAGTTCAACCCTAGCTATTACGAATGACAATTTATCAGTTCAACCCTAGCTGCTAGGAATCAACTAGCAGTTCACCATTATTACAATCCGGTGGTTCATGAATCACGACCGGGAGGGGAGGATTGGAGCGGGGTGGTAGTTCAACCTTCTTCTTCTTCTTCTTCTTCTTCTTCTTCTTCTTCTTCTTCTTCTTCTTCTTCTTCTTCTTCTTCTTCTTCTTCATCGTCATCATCATCATCGTCTTCTTCTTCTTCTTCTTCTTCTTCTTCTTCTTCTTCTTCTTCTTCTCAGATTCTGGTTGAACCTCTGTCATCCCACATTGCATGTGCCCACTACAACCTCTTGTTCTTCCAAGCTTCATTGTTAGATTGCCGGAGGCGCGAGGCCGACCGGCGCGGCGTCCGGCAGAGGAGCAGGCGCGAGGCTGCTGGAGGCGCAAGGCCGGCAGGCGCCTGTGCGACGGAGGCGCGTGGCCGGCGTGCGCCGGTGCGACGGAGGCTGGCGGAGGCGCGTGGCCAGCGTGCGCCGGTGCGACGGAGGCGCGGGCGCGAGGCCGGTGGGCGCGGTGACCGGAGGATGCGCGAGGCCGGCGGGTGCGGGCGCGGTGGCCGGCGGAGGAGAGGCGGGCATGCTGGCGGGTGAGGAGAGAAAGAGTTGGGGGTTTCTGCAAAAGTAATGCCACGCTGGCACCTTACATGTGGACCTGGGTTGTTAGGTATAGCGTCAATACGTATAATTATAGCGTTTAGTCTCTTTTGGTACTGATTTGTAACGAACTGACTGTAACGTGGTACTGATTTGCAAAAAATTCGTAAAATGGTACCAATTCGTAAACACTGCCCCAAATGTGGTACTTCTATGCAATTAACTCCCTTTTTACCGGCCAACAGCCCTAGCCCCTAGCCCCAAGCCCTCGGCCCCTTGCCCCTTCTCTTCGTTCATCCGTGATCCGCCTCGATCGGATCAATCGACCTCAATTGTACAGTTCTCAACTCCTACTGGCGGTACTTTTCTAGAACTTTTCTATGTTCTTTTACGAAAATTATGGCTAGTAGATAAAATCTCGTGAAAAATTATGGAGTAGATGAAATCGCGTGAAAATTGTGGCCAGGGTTTATATAGGGTGTACGTATATGTAATTAGTACTCTTCATTGTTTATGCAAATTTTCAAGTGCCATGTGAAATATTTATTTATCAGATGCATGTACAATACAGACACTTTTATGTAGTAGAGTGTTGATCGAAAAATTTATTTTCAGGTCTCATGCGAAAATTTAGTTATACATTGTCTTCTTGTATGGCTATAATCTCTATGAAACACACTTTTATGTAGTAGAGTGTTGACCGAGTACGAGCACACGGAGTACAAGAACACAGAAACACGGAGTATAAGTATACAGACACACTAAATACAAGTACACAGAAACAAGGAGTACAAATACACAAAAAGACAAAGTACAAGTAAAAGTGCATGGAGCCACATGTGTGGTTTTGGTAATTAATGATAATCTCTATGGACTAATGTTTGCATCCTGTTATACTTGAAGGTGTGTCCATAGGTAATGCTTGAAGAACATAAGTTGGATTTTAAGTTGAAAGAAGGATAAAGTTGAGCCTATTACAAGAATGTCTTGAAATATGAGACGATTGAGTGAGCCATCGTGTTTACCTTCAAGACAGCTATTCTTTGTGTCCTTGGGAAATACGTGTTGACTTAATTACGGGAGTCTATGTCCGACACGTTATCTTCTCAACATTAACCGTGTCAAACAGGTTACGTGACTATTAATTTTTTGTTAAATCCTAGCTGTTAATTTTTTATCTAACTGTGACACGTGGTGTCCCTATTTTAGACATCCGTATATTGCTTTTAGTATATAATAGATAGATAGATTTCTTGTTGGTGTGTACCGTAGCTTCTGTGTTCCCCGCTCTAGAAGCACTCCCGTGGGCTGGATCGACCTCTGGGAAATAGGCCGGGCTTAAAGGCTACTAGCTCCAAGAACAAGTCAAACTTTAGCTTGTGAAACTAATAAGATTTCCATCAAACCCAAAATAGAAATCCCCACTTAATGCACATCATGAAATACGAGTTATGGACGCTCACAATTGCGCAGCATCCGTACCGGAAAACGGCTATTTGCTGTGTGTCCGGCTCTTAGCCGGAGCTCTTTCTCTGCAGCTTGGCAAAGGCCGATGCACGCCAAGCGCTAGAAGAAAAGCTCATGGAAAAGGCTCGGCACTCGGCAAACTCATAATTAGGCCGTCGGCAACCGCTCGACAACGCCGCAAGAATGCTGTCGGAAAAATTCGGCCCTTGGCAAAGGTGGTGGATAGTGTCCCCATCCGCCGCGGTTGACGGGAAGGAAAGGGCGCTTCCATCTTTGCATATGTTGTGTATCACGTATTAGTTTGTAGACATACGTACGAGTACCTGTGTTGCGTACGGGCGTATGAGAGTATGGGCTTGATTTCGATAACGAGGGGGCAACAAATTTTAATGTTGATTAAATCTTATTAATAGGAAAAGAACATATGGCCCTTTTAAACTTTTGGGAGCGGGTGCATGGAAGCAGACCCCTTAAATAATTAGGCAGAACACTATATAGGTATTATCCCATGCCTATAAATACTTCGGCGCGACAAATTTTCATCAAACACCAACAACCACAAATAAAACAAGTGGTGTTGGTATACAATTGTCTCAGAGAAAAACACTAGAGTACGGTCTTTTGAATGTGAGGGATTTAGCACTTTAATCCTTCATGATGGAAAAGCAGAGACCAAACTATGCTTTCAGAAAGGAGAAGGCGCCTACAAGTATAATGCAGCATGTAGGAACAAGAAGGTTGCAGCTGGACATAAAAAGCAAGGAACAAAACCACGCTCACCTTTCGTTAAAGGCCCAGAGCAAGCAAATAACATATACTCGATTGTGCTGGCACACAAAAGCACAAGGGTATCGTCTCTCTCTTCCAGTTCGTTCTTAATTACTCATTTGGCACACAAAGGTGACAGCACTGATATAACCATAGTTTTAAATAGCCGGCTATAGCCCCGCTATAGCCTTTTCAGCAGGGTGTCGCTAAATGATGTCATGTACAAATTGGCCGCTATAGCCCGCTATAGCTCCGCTATAGCTTATTTGGAGGTCCGCCGCTATTTGGCATAGCCCGCTATTTAAAACATTGGATATAACTCAAGAGTGTTACAGTTTTTTTTTTCAAATCGGGCTACTTCCCTTTCCATTACATGCATAACGGAAATACAAAGTGCACTACAAGTTTAACAGGAAATAGTGTTACAGTTGATGTGTAACGCCGAAATGCTCACTCAGTAAAATCTTACAACCAAAATCAATAAATCAATTTAGAACAACATGAAATGGCAGGCAGTATTATAAGTTGAAACAAAAATAGAACACTTTCCGAGAAAAAATGAAACAACGTGCACTGCCCAAACATAATTGAGCGCTGAATTAGACCATGTCAGCAGAAGCACCCATGGTGGTGGTGGTGCCGACAGCAGCCTCAGGAATACTGACATGGGTGAGCAGCGCCCACAGGAGCGTTATCAGCTCGCCGCCCCGGGCGACGGCCACCGCATGGCCGTCGAGGTTATCCGAAGGAGCCATGTAGAGGATCATCTCGCACCAGAACCCGGCCAGGGCTTTCCACGCCGCCTCCTCCTCGCCATTCATCAGCTCCACCAGTTGCTTGCCCAACCTTGCGCCCTCCTTTAGCACCTCGTGCTTGGGTCCTGCGGTGCTCAGCAGCTCCACCAGCTGCCGGTATTGCAACTCGGGCGTCGGTGCGGGCACGACACTGCCGAGGGCGCGCTCGGCACCTTTCTTGGTGGCCTTGTACAGGCTGTTGCTCCATGCGTCGTCGTCGGGGAGCAGCTCGGGAGAGTACGCCACCAAGTAGGTGCAATAGCGTGACAGGTGCGTGGCGACGCTCCAAGAAGAAGAAGCCGACGAGGGTGGGTTCCTTGCCTCGAAGATGGTTGTAGCAATGTGCCAGGAAAGCAAGGTGTCGGATGTACCTTGCATGCCGCGTGCTCGGAGGAAGTTGTCGCCGACTTGAATGCCCAGTTGTTGCCAAGATATCTTGCCATTTCTGAGGTCATCTCCCCTGCTGCTGCTTCTCAGTGTGTCGACAATGGCAGCCTTCACTTCTCTGGGTACCTTGACGCTCTTCTTTGGCTCGGGCAGGGGAATGATACGCCTAAGAAGAGCCGCTGGCCTGAATTTCCTTGGATGGAGCACTATGATTGAGCACTGGTTCATATTATCCTGCCAAGGCCTCACCAGCTTGCATCTGGATTGCAACAGTAGGCCAATACATTTTCGCAGTGTAGGATACTCACGCCAAGAAACATAGCGGCACATCAGGGCTACTTTAGTCCAGTTGGAGCAGACGTAGGATGCAATCTCCCTCACCTCAGAAAGCACGACTAGTGCATCAAGTAAAAACAACGGAACCACATCAAACAACAAGTTTCCAAAATAGGGAAAGAAGGTCAACCCAACATCTGACATGCTGGTCACAGAACATTTTATTTGCCCTTCAAAAATAGGACGTGATAGATATGCCCTCAAAGCAATTGTGCCAAATAAGCAGCAGTAACCAATGGTCAAGAGAGAAATAAATATGCTGGAGATGGGCAGCCAATCCTTGGAGTATGAGATTGGAAGGGATGAATAGTAATAATCATGAAGAAAAGAAAGCTCAGACACAATCACCCGCAGTGTCCTAGTACCATCACTATCCTCGAGCAGCACATGCCATAGAAAGTCACGGGCCTCGATGAATCCAGCAGCTTCGGTGACACTGGTGTATTTTGCAAAGCGACACCGTAGCATCTTGAACAATGCAGATGAGAAACATACATCTTTGAGATGTGCTACTGAATGGAGAAGCATGCCATCTAGCTCCCAAACTTTGTCAGTGGTCACTAAGCACTCTCTCTTGTTAGTTGTCATCCACGACCTATGATCACCAGCTGATAAACTGCTTCTGCTTTGACTCCTACACCGGATCCGGTAACCATAAGGCTGCTTCACTACCACCATAGTGTCCTCCCTTGAAACTACAAGTGGAGGAGGTATATGTTGCTGACTGGTGGCATGCTGGCTAATGGTGCTATGATCAACTGGTAGCTGGTCCATCATGTATCCAACAATAAGACGAGGATTGCGTCCAAATGAAAATGATTGTCTGGCACTGTACCAGGCATAATACTTGAAGAATATTTTGGCAAAGATGAGACCGAAGGGCATGAAAATGAGAAGAATCGGCAGAGCCAATCGATGTCTATCTGTCAAGTCCACTTCAAATGGATGTTGACCTAGCATGATGTTGACTCCAAGGTACGTACTCCACAATGCTTGCACAAGCAGTACCGCTGGTGGGGCAATGCTTCGACCTTCTCTTTCATCCGCGGCAACTATAGCGGTTGTATTGATGCCAACAATCTGAACAAAGGCAGTCCATACTAAGACCAGGCCAGTGTGGAAGCTTGGATCGCAGTCCCCTAGGACTATGTTACCTCCATCAGATCGAACGGCGACGGTCAGCTGGCTGCCAGTGATGGACACGATGTAGGAGACGATGGGCAAGAACAATATGGTGGCACCCATGAAGAGGAAGCGGGTCAACGGATGGTGGCGGTAGCGATGGCCATATGCGCCTATCCCGACCATGACTCCCATCAGGATGGCGTTCCCCATCAGGAGAACATTCACTCGCAGCATCTGCCCTCTCATGAACTTGTTGAAGTTGTCAAATGCCGTGTCAATGTCAATGTCAGGTCCGATTCTGAGTATCAGCAACAAGAAAGATCAAAGTTAATTAACGCAATGAATTAAGTACCTAGCTACATCGATCAGGTTGTTAATTAGCGCCTATCCACCAACAAGTACGGAATATAAAAATTAATGCTTCTAATTCTCCGTTTCTTTCTTTCTTTCTTTCTTTTTCTCTTCTTCCTATAAGAAATTGAGAACATCAATAAGAGGAGCCGGCCGGTTTACCTCGGCATGGTGGCGGTTGAGATTCGCACCCGCTGGAATGTTTTCTTCTGATTTGTAATTGGTACAAATGAGTAATTAAGAACGAACTGGAAGAGAGAGACGATACACTTGTGCTTTTGTGTGGCAACACGATCGAGTATATATGTTATTTGGTTGCTCTGAGCGAGCCTTTAACGAAAGGTGAGCGTGGCTTTATTCCTTGCTTCTGTCCAGCTGCAACCTTGAAATTCCTGCGTGCTGCATTGTGCTTTTAGGCGCCTTTGTCTTTCTTGAAAACCTAGTACGGTCTCTGCTTTTCCATCATAAAGGATCAAAGTGGTAAAACCCTCAGATCCGAGAGCGTATCCTGAGAAAACTGCACCTAATCCCCACTAATCCCTCGTCACGTACAGCTAGGGGTGAAACCGGATCGGATTCGGACGGATAATCCTTATACCATATCCTATTCCATATTTATTTTCGGATTCGGAAGCGGAACGGATGCGGATTCGAATACCGGATTATGCGGATTCGAATAGCGGGTTATGCGGATTCGGACACGGTACGGTAACGGAACGGCGTCGGATCGGAAACGGTCATTTACCATATTCATATACGAGGAAGATATAAATGCTTCAAACTAAAAGTAAACATAAACAATGAGCAAATTTTAATACTTATACACGTTAAGAACACATAAAGCACTAGATGGTATTAAAATAAGCCAAATAAATCACTAATAAACATATGTCTCGTTTCATAAGTAAAGATAACATTCATGTATTGCTATTTAATACTTACAAATTCACCCATAAATCGGATTCGGAAATTAAAAGGTCGGATTATCCGGCAAGAAAAAACGGATTATCCTAATGCATTGTATATTAGCCATACCATATCCTATACCGTATCCTATCAATCGGACTCGGATTCGGATCGGATTGTTGTCGGATGTGAAAAATCTCTTACCGTATCCCATAAAAACGGATTCGGAAACGATTTCGGACGGAAATTATCCTTACCACTTTCACCCTGACGTACAGCCATACACCAGAGTGGAGTCTGAACAACTGCTGCAGGTATTACTTGACAGTCATTGTCACCGTCGCATATCTCAGAACGCTGTCCGGCAGGGCGGCCACCGCCCCCCAGGATGCTGTTGGCGGGACGAAGAGAACAGCTAGGTCTTGCGCCGGGGAGCGTACGCATCTGACGTGGTGAGGGGGGCTAGGGGTCTCATATAGTGGTCCGTTCAGCTGCAGTCGAGGAGGAAGCGGAAGCCGCCGACGGCGAGCAGGTAGCAGAGAAGGCCCTCCCCGTACGCCCCACTCAGCGGCGTCAGCAGCACCGACGACCCCATCTGTTCCCGCTTCACCGGCGGCGGTGGGCGGCAGCGACGGTGAGGCGGAGCCGGACGGTTTGGGCGGTGGGTTTGAGACTGAAGTTGGGAAACCAGAGGCCCAGCGTAAGCCGGGCTGGTCTGGGCTGGGCGTGGCAATTTAGCCTGTATGGCCCGATTAGCAGCTGCTGCTTCCGCTCAGGAAAAAAAATGCTGCTGCTGCTACCTCCTCGTGGACTGAACTGAAGAAGAGCGCACTTGCAGCAACTGATCCAGAAATGTGCAGTGATCACTAGAACACCAAAAACCAGTGAGAACTCCAAGCATGCATGAAGCATTCCAGCTGTGCCTTTGTAAGTACGAGTACCCCCAAAAAATTCAATTCTGAAACCCTGCAAATCATCGGTTTCGAGGCAAGGCTAAGCAGCTTCTTCAAGTGGTCCAAAACAACAGGACCGTTGCCACTCGGCGCCAGTGTTTTGGTTCCCGACTGGAAAAATTTCCCGAGGGGGGACGGGATTACTGGTTACGGGAAAATCCCGACCGGTTACCGGACGAATTTGAAAACCAAATTTTGAATTCAAATCCCACGGTATGACAATTTACAGAGGAATTTTGTTAAAATTCAAAAAATTCAGAAAAAATCAACAAATTCGGGATTTTTTGGCTGGTAAGGTTTCCCGGGGTGCTCGGGAAGTCCGGTTACCGACCGGTAACCGGATTTCCCGACCGGTAACCAAACCCCTGCTCGGCGCGGCAAAAGTAATACCCATGAACACGACGAAGGAGTCAAGATTACGATGGATCTAGTTTCCTTCCTTGACCATATCTTTGCACATCAGCAGGTTCAGTACAAACATACATGCAGTTTCCCAGCAGGCCAAAATGCCAAATCATGGCTATCACAAACAAAACAGAAACAAAAACGGAACATAACAAGTTCAGCTTCATGCGCATTTACTGTAGCTACAGTCAACGAAGCAAACCGTGTCCACGCCCCAGGCAGCCGCCCCGGCTGCCTGGGGCCTAAATCCGCCTCTGCGCCTAAAGCTTGGTGCATCTAAAAACCAGCCTGTGAACTTCCTTCACCAGATAGCACTGCGTCCCTCTCCTCCCCGTTCCTCTTGAGAGTCGCTTCCAGCACATCGCTGCCGCCCCTGTTCTTCTTTCTCTCCGGCGGCGCTGCCGGCCGGCGAGGAGATGGACTAGGTGGCTGGCCTCCTCTGTATATAGTAGTTTTAGGTTTAGCTATAGGTTTGTTTGCGTATGCTTGTGTCGTGGCGGATGCCCGTTCTGTTCCTCACTCTCGCAGCTGGTTTCCGGTGAGTTTCCGCGACGCCGGTGCCGGGCCTCTTCTGTTGAATAATCGCGGAGGGTGTCGACTTGGCTGTGGTGGTGGTCCTTTCTCCCTGGCCTGCCGAGGTGGCGAGGGTGGAGAAAGGGAGGATGCTGCTGCTTCTGGTCGTCGTTTCAGTGGTGGTGCCGATTTCCTCTTCCCCTTGTCCGGCCGTGGCGGTGAGGGAGAGGAAGGGGATCTGACACTGCTGCTGCTTTGGAGCATTGGGTCTGGCGCAGGGTTGGAGGTGGATGGCCGGCGGATCTGGTTCGCTGCTGCGGCGGCGGGATCCGGGGTTGGAGGCGGTCGGGAGATCCCGGCCGTTGAGTTGCCGGCGAAGCACCGTTTCAGTCTTCAAGGCGTTGGTGCGGAGAGGCGGCTCCTGACCAAGGTGTGTGCACGACCTGCTTCTTCCCCGTCGGGCCGGCGGCTCGTCGGCGACTGCGGTGGTCGTGGGCGGCGTCGAGTTTGGATCAGCACAGAGGAACCTAGGGACCTCCTTGTAATTTTCGTTTTTTCGAAGGACCTCTTTGCTGTTGCGTCGGGACAGGTGTTCCTTCGGGTCGCGTCTAGATCGTTCGTGCGTATGTACGGTGCCTTGTACTTGTACGTATATGTTTAATAGTCTACGCAGGTTTTAAAAAAAAAATTTGTTTGCCGCAGCAGGAAACATGAAAGCTACGGCTCATCTGACTGCATTTCTAGTTCACGCCTGCGAGAAGTAGTGCGCTGTACTGTACATAGCTAGCAGCAGCAAATTGACATACAGATGCTTAGACCCATGCATGTTCTTGGATCAGGGGAGATAGGCAGTGCATCTTCCGACTATGACCACTCCTGCCAAGCAAAAGGAAACAATAGAAAGGTGAAAAACGCACCCGCGGTACATCAAGTTGCCTAGAAGGTGCACTTTAGTCATAAAGTCGCATTTTGCCAATTTCAAGTCACCAACTTGCCATTTGTGGGCATGTTAGTCATTCCGTCACGGTGGCCGTTAAGTCTAACGGTAGCCAGCTGTTTTTTACAAAATTATCCCTAAAACTTTGTTTCTTCTTATTTTTGGTCCCTATAAGTATACTTAGTCTTAGGCATTTCATCAAACATATGGGCTGCAGCACCAGTATCCTCCGAACCAACTCCCGCACCACCAGCTCGGGCTCCCGCCGCCGGCCTGCCTCTCGCGCCCTTGCTATCGCCGCTGGCAACGCGCCTCCCCCCATCGTGTCCCCGGCCACCCTTTCTCCTCCGCCATGAACGCAACCAGGTCCGGTCTGGACGGGAGGTCTCCGCATGTCCGGGGCGGTAGTGCAGGACAGGGAGTACGGTTCGACGCGTGCGGCAGCATGACGGGAGTTCCCCGCCGCCGTCCCGTTGACGAGGAGACCCCCCAACAAACTCGTGTAGCTCATCCACCCACCCTCCCCGCACTGCCCAGTGCGCCACCGCTTGGAGCCCAAGCCTTCCGCGCGCAGGCTCTGTGCTCCGCCGTGCCGGGATCCCACGCCCTCCGCCCACCGGCCCTGTACTCCGCCGCCGCCGGGATCCCACGTCCTCCCCGCGCCGGACTTGTGCTATGCCGCGCACCCGGCTGCACCACGCGTGCACTACACTGATGGGGGAAATTTGCTGCCCCTTCTCTCTTTTTTTTGGCAGCATCACCACGCCTGCAGAACCTGCCCTCGTCGCACGGCAACACTGCATCTCCTCTTCTACCACGTTTTCCCCGCGACTCTTAGCTCGCAAGAGCGCGAGGCTTCTCTAGCTCAACATCGACTTGGGTTCAATTTGCCGCAGAAATCAATCAACAACCAACGGCATGAGCAAAGAGAGAGGCAGCAGCTGCAGTGCGTGTGGCAAATACCAAGAGAGCAACAACAGCAGCGGCGCGCGTGAAGAGAGAGCAACAGCAGCTCTAGCACGGGCACGCAGGACAAAGCAACAGCAGCTCTAGCACGGGCACGCAGGACAAAGCAACAGCAGCTGCTCGCATGAGAGAAGCGGCTCCAACGCGGGCACGCAGGACAACGGCTCCCGTAGGAGGACCAAAGAATTAGAAGAAATAAAAATACAGGGGGTATTTTATAAAAGTTAACGGTTTCTGTGACGGAGTGACTAACTTGCCCACGAATGGCAAGTTGGTGACCTGAATTTGGCAAAATACAACTTCGTGACTAAAGTGCACATTCGGGGCAACTTCGTGACTAATTTGCCCACGAATAGTAAGCCTCTAGCATACCAGCCAACTACTAAGATGGAATGGAATAAAGAAGGGGAGGTTAAGAGAACAGATTTATACATACTGGAAAAGAGAATATTACCTGCAGATCGATGTTTGTCTCCATGCTGTAGGGCTCGCTTGTGTAAAATACATGCCATCTCTTTTCAATCAATCTAGCATTTGTATAAGCCTCCACTTTCTGGATATGGCTGAACTTGTCCCAGTTGGGACAAGACTTCCCCACAACCATGGAAGCGAGTAATGCCAGACTGCAGTTCAGCTGCAAATGACTTGGCTTTACAGTCTGCAAGTACACTGGGAATCGTTTCTCACTGTAGAAAATAGTCACCACGAGTCTCCGGAGTACATTCATCTCTTGCAGCGACTCAACCTTTGGACAACGGTCAATCTCGAGCTTTTGTAATTTGGTGAAATTGAAGATCCTAGTCAGGTAGGGGATGTCATACAGGTCGAGCTCCAGAATAGAAGGAAAGTTTTCTAGAGAGCGAATACCCTTGACACACCATATGGTTAATTTTTTCAAAGACCTTGCATGAAAGGCAAGGCCGGGAGGGATACACCTCAATTTGCAATATTTGATACAGAGTTCTTCCAAGGCCGGCATACCTTGCACTACCTCCTCCCACTCCCACTCATCCCATTCCACCATTCCATCTAAGATCATCTCATGCAGTCTCGGAAAAGCAGCCACTGGCTGGGATGAAGCATGGTGATGGTGATTGTAGGGCTGCAAGAATTCAGGCCCAACATGCTTGATTTCTGGAGCACGGAACAACTTTAGATACTCTAGACAAGGGAGCCGACATAATCCATCAGGGAGTTGGGTGCAGCAAGCCAGGTCAGACAGATCTAGAAAACTCAACCTCTCGAGAAGCGCGGATGTCGACATCATCCATCTTGGGAGTTGGCACCCATAATATCCCCGGATATGAATAAACTATGCAAGGCGGAGGACAGAGCTCATTAAATACCTCCTCAATTATTCTTTGATCCTTCTCAGAGACAATTTCTTTCATAAATCCTTCATGGCCAAGTCTGCTGCTGCAGTATAAGCGCAAAATGGAAAGATACACCTTTTCACCAAGCCTGGCCTTTGTGGCGAATGACGCAGCAGACACATTCTGTAGACTCACTATGCTAATGCTCTTAAGCTGAGAAAGACTTCCAAGTTCTTCCAAAACTGCACCAGTCATCATCCATGTGAGCTGGGAACCCATTTAGTGTCCTCAGTTTGTTTAGAGCATGTAACCCTCGAGGCATACTAATTAGACGTGTGTCATCAAGGTCAAGGAAACGTAGTTCCAGTAAATTCACAATGCTATCATGAAGTTCCACAAGATTCTCACAACCTTCGAGACTAATATGTTGTAAGAATTTCATCTTGGGGATGTCCTTGGGCAAGCTAGTTATATCACTGCACTTTTTTACTGCCAAATACCTCAAGTGCTTCAGCTGATACAGAGATTCAATCAATGCAGCACAATTTGTAGATTCTACATGCAGAGTCTGTAGACTTGAAACTGTAATCAAGGAATCATTGGACTGAATCTTGAGATTCCCGATTATTATCATGGACCTTAGTGACTTTTGCTCTTGTAGGCTTCTCCATTCAAATCCATCTAATTCCACTCCTTTGGTTTCTATCGATAACCTAAGAAAACTTTGCGAACTAAGTTTATTAGTAACAATTTCTCCATTATGAATTAGTGCTTCATTCCTAGTCACAAATTGAGCAAAGGAACGAACAACATCATGCATGTTGCAAACATATTCCTCAGTATTAGCTCCTTATAGTACTCAATTCCTAGTTCTTCCAATCTATCCGAGTCCCCATGAACATATCCTTCACCTATCCACATGCCAACATATTCACTGTCATGCAATATTGTCTTTTTAGGTTTAAGGGGAAAATGCAAAAAGCATTGTTTTAAACACGGGGACAAGTCCTCATAGCTAAGATATATCGCATTGTTTAGTTCGTCTAGCATTTGAGATACTGAGCATATAGCATCATTCAGAACCTTTTCCCAAGCACGTCGTTCTTTCTCTTTCTGGCATAGGAGTCCTCCCATCACTTTTATTGCAAGCGGTAACCCATCACATTTTTCTATAATTTGCAACCCAATGTCCTTAAGCATATCAACCGCAGGTTCACTTAGCTCTGTTGTAAGTACCTGCAAGCAAATTTAAGCATGCAGAGTTATCAAGAAACATGTACACACATGAAGTGGCTACATAAATTAATATATCAAACAAAGGCATAATTTGTCCATTGATTAATAAATGAAATGATACTGCACCGACAGAGGCATCTCGATGCAGCGCTGCCATTTTTCTTTTTTAATCTAAGGGAGTTTCTTTTGGCAGGGCAAAAAAGCTAGCTACTCTCAACACAAATCGATGAACCGATCACTCAAAACAACAAGTACATGCATATAGTTAATTCAAGAATGATTAATTGGGGGATTGATAGTCTAGTTAGCTGGGAGAAAACACTAACATTAATGTGTACAAGCATTGAAAATGGATCAGGTAGTAAGGACAAATAATACATGGAAATATGGGTATGTCTTATGTTGATTAGTATATATATATAAATACACATTTTTTTGACTGTGAGGGACGGAATCCTAGCTAGTAGTTACACACTCACCTGCTTCTTGAGCAATGACCAAGCATCTTTGGTATCTAATTTGTAAACATGATGATAGGGAGGCACTACTTTCATGCCTCGAGCAATAATGTCATGTCTTGTAGTGACGAGGACTCGACTACCAGAGGCACCGTGGCTAAAGGGAGCCTTTAGCAGGTTGTTCCATTCATTGTCACCCCACATGTCATCCAACACAAGAAAGAACTTCTTGTCCTTGATGGCGTTGGCAAGAGCTGGCACAAGCAAGGCTTTATCTTCAGACCCACCGCCAGGTCCTCAATAAGTCAGCTTCGTTGAACTCCTTTGTGATACTCAACCATATCTTCTTGGCAAACTTGCCTTGGATGGACTCGTTGTTAAAAACCTTCTTGCTGGGCGTGGTCTTGCCGATTCCGCCAACACCAACGATTGCAAACACCATGATGCTGCAACTCTCTTGTGCTACATCCTTTGTGAGCATCTCAACAAGCATTCTAGTGTCCTCTTCGATCTTCTACCCAACCACAACTGCTCGCTCTAACACGGGTTCTGTTTTGCGGTTAACAACAGTAGGTCGAGTCATCTTCTGGTGCTCGTAGGCTTCTAACTTGATGAAGTTGAAACTACGTCCCCTTGTGCAGATGTCATCCAACTTCTCATTAAGCACCTTGATGTGGCTACCAATGTCATGGGCATGGATTGGATTCCGCATGCAAAATAGCAGAGGGTTGAGGCACACCATGTCCTTGGATGGACCATTCTCCATGAACTTGAGCTGGCAAAGGTCAAGGATGTCAGTAGCATGGTACATGGCACGCTTCAGTTCCTCCACCCAACCTTGTACGCTCTCATCTGTGATCTTCCTCCTATCAGCATCCGCAAGGAAGTTCTTGAGGTCGCTCAGCTTGACGGACAGATCGTCGATCTTACCGGTGACCCCTATCATCATGGCCACTTCGTCTCTAGCCATGTCGGCCAGCATCTTGGTGACGTAGAATGCGAGGGCATTCAGAACCCCTGCCATTTGTTGATTGAGCTGCTGCTGAAAATATGCATGTGAACAAATTAGTCCTCTGTATTACCACTTAGTACGTCAGCAATTACTTCTTTCACACTAAACAAATCAAAGCTTCTACGTACTGAACAAGCAATCTGACTTTTGTACAACACAAATCAAAAGCAAAGCTTTGTACTAAACAAAATCAGAGTCCTGAGCCTTCTACCGCACAAAAGAATATGATCTGAGCTTTGTACAGCACAAATAAAAATCAAAGCTACCTACTTCACAAATAGAAATCAATGATATGTAGTAGACATGTCCGAGCTGATGACCCTAGAAAACCCAGAACCCCTATTCGGATCTGAGTATAAAATTTAAAATAGGACCAAGAGGAAGGGGTCCTCACCTTCTTCAGCGCCAGATCAGGCCGGCGGCATCGCGACAGAGGCTAGAGAGAGAGAGAGAGAGAGAGAGAGAGAGAGAGAGAGAGAGAGAGAGAGAGAGAGAGAGAGAGAGAGAGAGAGAGAGAGAGAGAGAGAGAGAGAGAGCAGAGTGCTCGGGAAAGAGGTACTACAATATACAAGTTTGTGTATGCAGCATCAATGAATCAGCTAGTGGACAACCAAACCAGACTTGGACCGGTTCCCCTCTCCCATCTACAGTAGCGAGAGAGGCGATTTTATGAGAACTCCCCGTCAACCCACCTCGCAGCAGGCCGGCGGCCCGTGGTTTCCTCCGCCTCCGGCGGCCGCTCCGGCGGCGAGAGGTCGGGGAATCCGCGGGCCCCGGCATGTACATAGTGTAGGGCTCGGTAGGGACCCGTCCGGCGGCGCCATGGAGGCGGAGGAGCTGTCGGTGTGGTGTTTGCGGTCGGCGCGCGTCTCCTCCGGCGGTGTGCTCTGCGGAGCTCCGGCGTCAAGCGGCCGACTTCCTCGAGCTCGGCGATCTACGGATCTGGTGAGTTCGTTCTGCCCCGCGCGGATCCGGCTAGGTGGTGGATCCGGTGTTTGAGGTTGAAGATGAAGTTGATTTCGAGATGCTTCGCGACGACGGCGTTGATCCAGTGGGTAGGATCTTTGGATCCGGTGCTTGGCGACTTCCCAGCTGTCTTGGGGTGGGCTCCTATCCAAGGTTTCGGAGCAGAAGCGGCAGCAGCGCGTCACCAACAGCTCCTGTTCATCGTCTCCATCGGGATCAAAAGGGACCTCTTTGTAATTTTTCCTTTGCTTTGGGTCTTTCTGTAAGATCGGAGTATCTATATCAGCTTCTTTTTCCCGCAAAAAAAATGAATCAGCTAGTGAACAAAATTGCTGGCCGGCCGGCAGCTAGTATGAACTACTCCGTCAGACCTACGTGTGCTGATGTGCACATATATGTATGAACCAGTCATGGGTAGCTATCAATGTTTTAAATAGCCAGCTATAGCTCCGCTATAGCCCCGCTATAGCCTTTGAGAGCTCTCCCGATAAAGCTATGCATTTTTAGTGCTAAATTGGAAATGGGGCTAATAGCCCGCTATTTCCCACTATAACGCTAAATTTGAAGTCATTTAGCCCGCTAAGCCGCTATACAAAACTTTACTTTTGCATTATCTTTTGTTCTTGTTTATGATATATATGATGCATTGATGTGAATCTTGGTTATTGAATTAGGATGCCTCTTGGTACTCGCATTTTGATGTGCGAACATGTGTATATGTAAAGTATATGCAATATATCATATATGATACCTGATTATATACTTATTATTTCAATTTTTCATGATTTAAGAGAAATGCTAAATGAGGCTTAGCTCCGCTATAGCTTCGCTATAGCCTTTCATAGCTTCTGGTCGAGCCGCCGCTAAATGGCATAGCCCGCTATTTAAAACTTTGGTAGCTATCGAGCAAGGGTTGCAGCACCATTATTATCAGTAGGCTGACGTAGGATTCTATGAGTCCTAAATGACATACATGCATAGTCAAACAAATCCATTATAAATTAAGGCCGGCCAGCTCGTTCTGTTCTATTGATTTCATCTTGGAGTGAACTGAAGAAGAGTGCGTGCATGCAGTTTCAGTTTCACACCGAACTAATTAACCTGAGACTTAGTCTCATCCTCGTCTTCCTTGACCCACCGATGACACGATTTCAATTTATCATCTCTAGAGCTCACCATCCATCATTTGATCCTGAAGACATACCCGTCTCTGAATTTCTATGATACTTACTAGCTACACAGTAGCAAATTTGTGCGGGGTTTGGATTACTGTGTGTTCGTAACTGACAGCCATGTAGACATGTATTCAATCTGTACTTTTCTATAAGAAAAGGGCCGGCGGCAGCTAGTGATGGCAAAATGATTGTGACCTGCCACTGTAGATGGACAACTTGAAATATATCTCATGTATGAACGCTCAGCTAACAGCTCTTGGCAGCACAAGAGAACACAGGATGCGACAAGACGCACTTGCCGTGCCTAATTAATCTGACTTGTTTCCTTCCTTCCATAAAATTTGTGCACCTTACCGAGCAGTCAATTTCGCTGCTCCTCACCAACAGAGAAATAGAGAAATACAAAGATCAGTTAGCATCCTTCGCAGCACCCAAGACTACTACAGTTTGTTAACTCACATATGAGCCTGTTTTTCTTAATATGGTGCTTGCTGCTATTAGTCATCTTTGCTGCCCGGACGATGAACATGTCTACCCTGTTACACTATCAAGCACTGGAGCCCATTTGACATGTACCTTCATACGCTATACACATTTACGCAAGTGGTGCTAGATCAAATGAGGACAAAAACCTCTCGTTAGATCAGTACATGAATAACTTCCCAGTTAGGTTGTGGCCAGCTAGATAAGTTTAGTTAACAGAGTTATGTGGTGGCACCTAGTCATCTAAGGATGACCTGCATGCATGGGTACCATCGTTGCTTGCATTAGTCGATCATGTTCAAGGAGCAAGGATTAATTTATGCGGGAAATAACGTTGGCATTACAATACTGCTATGCCGGCGTAGTTTTCGATGAATGATGTATGCCAGATTATGTTCCGTTAACTCCAAAGGTGACCAGAAAGTAGAACACTAATCTCATGCGTAAAATACGAGGTGCCGCCTTCCAGAAATTCCATTCTGAAACGGTTGCAATTCGTCGAGCAGGTGGCGTGTGTCCGTCCACAGCCGCAAGATTCCCTGCTATAATGTAAACAGCAGCAGCTCAACGTGGGTTCTGAATCATTTCACCATTGTTCCTTGTTAATTTTCTGGTAACAAAGCCGCAAGATGCTCCTTCTGCTCGTCAGCGCCGCAAGGGCTTTAACTTGATGGCTTCCAAATCTGAAACCATAGAGCTGGAGGAACTGCTTTTATTCCCAGGAACACAAACAGAGTGACCTCTTGGGGACAATAAATGATCAATATGATCAACTCCAAGCATGCACAGGCAGTTCCAGACCCAACAAAAAATGCAATTCTGAAACCATACAAATCACCGCTTTCGAGGCAAAACTGAGTAGCGTCAAGTGTTCCGGAAAATCATGACCGTCAACACTCGGCGGACAGCAGGCATACCGACAAACATGGCGAGGGGATCAATATTTTGATATATATAAATGTATTTCCTTCCTTTACCAGCTTTTTACACATCAGCAGGTTCAGTACATGCAGTTTACCCGCAGAACCTTTATATACAGGCTTAAATGCAAGATGGGGGCTACTACAAACAGAAGTGAAATCGTAATGGAACATCACAAGTTCAGCTCCAGCTCCACAGGGATCGAAGCAAGGCAACACGACACCTCAGTTCAGGCGCCTCCAGCATCTTGCTTCATGTGAAGTAACTTCCTTTACCAGATTGTTTCCCACAGCTAGGGCTCATGTGACTGCATTTCGATTGCCGGAGTCAAGAGGTAGCACGTACTGTACGTAGCTAGCCTCAGGAAATCGATGCATGGTTTTGGATCCATGCAAGTTCTTGCTTCGTTCTCTTTATGGCTGGATCATGGCACATCCATTCCTCCTCACTTCTGTCTTCATAACCGATACAGTACATTTTCAGACTCTGAAGGCAAGCAAAAAAAAAATGTAGGAATTGCATATTCAGACTCTAGCATACATACCGGCCAACTACTAAGATCGAATGGAATCAACAAAGTGAGATTAAGAGAACAGATTAACTATACATACTTGAAAAGAGGCAACGGATTAACAATATAGATTACCTGCAGATCGATGTTTGTCTCCATGCAGTAGGGCTCGCTTGTGTAAAATACATGCCATCTCTTTTCAATGTCTTCGGAATTTGAATAACCCTAGACTCGTTGTATATGGCTGAACTTGTCCCACTCCGAGGCAGACTTTCCCTCGGCCATGGAAGCAAGTAACGCCAACTTGCAGTCTAGCTGCAAATGACTTGGCTTTACGGTTTGCAGGTACAACGGGAGTCGTTCCTCTCTATAGGCAACTGTCAGCACAAGTCTTCGCAGTGCATTCATCTCCTGCAGCGACTCAAGCTTTGGGCAGAATTTGATCTCAAGTATTTGCAATTTGGGGAAACTGGAGATCCTAGTGAGGTCAGGGTTGTGAGACAGCTTAAGCTCAACTACAGAGGCAAAGTTCTCGAGAGAGCACAAACCCTTGACAAAACATAAATTTAACTTTTTCAAAGACCTTGCATGGAAGGCAAGACCAGGAGGGATACACCTCAATTTGCATCCTCGGATACAAAGTTCCTCCAAGGCCGCCATAGCTTGCACTTCCTCCTCCCACTCCCACTCCTCCCATTCCGCCACTTCATCTAAGGCCATCTGGTACAATCTTGGAAATTCAGCCGCAAACCGGGATGAAGAATTGAGACGGTGACTGTGGGGCCGCACGAATTCAGGCCCGACACGCTTGATTGCTGGAACACGAGACAACTGTAGACACTCCAGATATGGGAGCCAGCAAAGTCCATCAGGGAGTTGGATGCAGCAAGACAGGTCATTCATGAATAGAGTCCTCAAGTTCTCTAGCGGCACTGTTGATGTCCACATCATCCATCTTGGGAGATGACGCCCAAAATATCGTTCGATCATAAGAAATTCTAAGCAGGGTAGAGGGCATAGCACATCAAACACTAACACAATTCTTTGCTCTTCCTCCTCAGAGACTCCTCCTTGGGGCAACCCATCATCTCCTAGTCTACTGCCACATCTTAAGTCAAGTCTGGTAAGATGTGCCTTTGTGCCTAGGCTAGCTTCTGCAAGAGAAGTGGTGGCAGACACATTCTCTAGACCCTCTAATCCAAGACCCCTGAGCTGCGAAAGAGGCCCCAACTATTCCAAACTACACCAATCGCCATACACATAAGCTGGAAATCCATATAGTGACCTCAAATTTTGTAGAGCCCCGAAACCCCTAGGTACATTGTTTACATGTGTCTCTGAGATGTCAAGACATCTCAACTCTTGTAGCTTAACAATGCCATCGGGAAGTTTTACTAATCCTTCACAATCAACAAGGCAAATGTGTTGTAGGAATTTGATCTCGTGGATGTTCTTTGGCAGTCTAGATATATCAGAACAACTTCTTAAGGACAAATACCTCAAGTGCTTGAGGTGGCACACAGTTTCGACCAATGTAGCAAAATTTGCATTTTCTACAGATAGGGTTCGTAGGCTTGAGAAGGTAATCAAAGAATCACCAGGTTGAACTCTCAAGTTTCCAGTCAATATTAGTGTTCTGAGTGATTTCTGCTCTGTTAAATATCTCCACTCGAAACCATTTGATTCAACTCCTTCGGTTTCTATTGACAACCTAAGGAAATTGTGTGATCTAAGTTTTATTTTGGCATTATCTCCACCTTGAAGTACTAGTGCCTCATCCCTAGTCATAAATTGAGCAAATGAGCGAATGACATCATGCATGTTGCAAATAAATTGACCAGGGTAATCTGTTTGTGTCTCTAGGAGGTTCCTTAATATGAGCTCCTTGTAGTTACTTATTCCTTCTTCTTCTAGACTACTCGAGTCTCCATGAACCAATCCTTCACTAATCCACATGCCCACAATTTTATTCATATGTACTAATGTCTTTTTAGCTTTAAGGGAGAAGTGCAGAAAGCATTGCTTTAAGGATGAGGGCAAGTCTTCATAGCTAACATATATTGCATAGTTTAGCTCCTCTGGCATTGAAGATACTGACCATATATATCATGTTTCAGGACATCTTCCCAACCACGCCGGG
Source organism: Elymus sibiricus (assembly GCA_039707655.1). NCBI lineage: Eukaryota > Viridiplantae > Streptophyta > Magnoliopsida > Poales > Poaceae > Elymus > Elymus sibiricus. The sequence continues at coordinate 89,287,717 of CM077668.1, read as the reverse complement.
TTTTCTCCTTCTTGCATAGTAGTCCACCAATCACTTTTATAGCAAGCGGTAAACCATCACATTTTCCTATAATTTGCAACCCAATATCATTTAGCTTATCAACCTCGGGTTCATTTTCCTCTGATGTAAGTACCTGGAAGAAATTTAAACTTATATAATTAATATGGCTAGTGAGTGTTGTTTTATTTACTTAGTACAAGTAATACCTAGATCAACGAGAAAAGAAAAAAAATTGAAAATAGGAATGCACTGCCTACATTAATTGCAAATCATAAGTGTGGAATCATCCAAAAATTGATTTATATAGCTTACATTATACATGCGTGTCACAAAGATTGACTGGTGTCTTTTTGTTGTTCGACTAATAATCGGGGAATAGAAAGGGATAAAAAATAAAATATTGATCAATGTATTTCTTTCCTTGATTCAATTATCATTTTGTTGAACTCATCTTAGAGTAAAATGTAAGGCATATGCAAGCTGAAATCAAATGAAATGAAGTGCTGCTGAATAGGTGTGTCATAGTGAGTATGAGAAAGTACCAACCTGCTTCTTGAGCAATGACCATGCATCTTCCGGACCTAATTTTTCAACATGGTGGTAGTGCACAACTTTCAAGCTTCGGCCTACAGTTACATGTCTTATGGTTATGAGGACTCTGCTACCAGTGCCACCGTAGCTAAATGGGGTCATCAATAGTTTTTCCCATGCATCGGCACCCCAAATGTCATCAAGCACAAGGAAGAACTTCTTGTCCCTAATGACATTCCTAAGTGCAATGACAAGTAGGCCCCTGTGTTGAGGCCCACCCCCTCTAGGAAGGTCTCCGCCGGCGGCCGTGATGGCCGTACTCAATAGCTCAACATCATTGAAATTACGCGTGATGCTAAGCCATATCTTCTTAGAAAACTTGCCTTCGATAGCCTCATCATTGAAGACCTTCTTGCCAAGGGTGGTCTTGCCAATCCCGCCGACACCAATAATGGCGACCACCATGAGGTGATCACTCTTCTCACTGGGCCCCTCCCTTGTAAGCACTTCCACAAGTGTCGTCGTATCCTCCTCAATCTTCTCACCAATCGTGCCTGCCCTTTCCATCAATGAATTGGTTTTGCGGTCACTGGCGAGAGATTGAGTCGTCTTAGGCTTCTAGCTTGATGAAATTGAAATTGCCACTTCTCCTATGGATGTCATCCAACTTCTGGTTGAGTATCTTGATGCGGGTGCCGATATCATGTGCATGGAGAGGATTTCGCATGCAGAAGAGGAGGGGCTTAAGGCAAATGTTAAGGCATCCCATGTCCATGGAAGGACCCTCCTCCATGACCTTCAGCTGACACAAGTCGAGGATGTCGGTAACATCGTACATGGCACGCTTCAGTTCCTCCACCCAAGCTTGCACACTTGTGTCAATTATATTTCTCCTATCTGCATCTGCAAGGAAATTCTTGAGGTCCCTCAGTTTGATGCCCAGTTTGTCGACCTCACCGGACACCCCGATAAGCATGGCCACCTCTTCTTTGGCCATCTCGTTGAGCATGTTGGTCACGTAGGATGCCAAAGCATCCAGAACCCCCGCCATTGCAGGGAGCGCTCGTTTTTGCTGCAACATGCAAACAAAATTATTTCTTTTGTTTTCATCACGAACAATCCCATACATGCTCGACATGTGATTATCTCACTAAGGGAGGAAAATGATAATCAATCCAGTCACTAAGAGATTGATTTGAAATACAGCAGGTTTTATCCAAATTCATTTCAACAAGTGTAATCCAAATATGTTTTAAATGCCTGATCGATTCACACATGCATGCCATAAACAAAAATGATAGGTTTCGCAGTCTTTTCTGGAGAAAGGACACGGGTATGACCCCCTTTCAAGAACAAAGAACTTGATCTTTGTTCAGTAGTAGGGAAACAATAACATTCCAGACATCAGTCCTGTTGGTATATTAGGTGCTTAGCAGGCTAATCCGAGGAGTCATGCTTTGCACACGATCACACGGGAACCATTACTATAGGAAACGCGTCGTTTTCCGAGTGCCTGTACGCTCGGCAAAGCAGGCAAAACCCTCGGAACGATACGCTCGGCATACGTACACGCTCGGCAACTAGCTAAATGCCGAGCGGAATTTGTGTACTGCCGGCAAAACCATACGCTCGGCAATCGACCTGTTGGGGATGGCCGTCCGACGGCGTGCTCCGTGCTCCCGTATGCCGAGCGTCATGTGGGCTCGGCCGAGCGTCATGTGGGCTCGGCATACACATATTGCACGGTCGGCATACACGACTCGGACCCATTCCCAGAAGGCGCCGCGTGTGAGAGGTATGCCTACGGCATACCTCTCAGGCATACCTCTCACACGCGGCGCCTTCTGGGAGCTCCCAGGCCGCAGCGTATCCCGAGCATGTATACCCTACGGAAACGCTATTCTTGCCGAGCGCCAGATCTTTGCAAAGCGGTTTTCTTTGCCGAGCGTTTTATTTATACTCTCGGCTTATACGTCCTTAGGCCATCTCCAGCGGGGCACCCCCAAACGGACAGACCCTGTCCCATTTCTGTCCACGCGGAGAGAGCGCAACCTCCAACGGGGAAACCCAAATCCGATTATGTCTGTTTTTGGCCCGGAAAACCCGAGCAAACATAGTCCGGGTTTGCGGTGGGACGGACAGCATCTGCGCGTCCATCTCTCCCTGACCCGGGCGTCCAAGGGCTCCAAGGGAAGCGCAGGGGACGGGGAGAGGGATGAGAGGCGGCGGCGGCGGCAGCCGTCTGGCGACGAGGCAGCTGGATAGAGCACCCGCGCCGGGTCGGGGGAGCTGGAGGGCTCCTGGCGCCGCCATGGACGACTTCAGGAGCTCCAGCAGTCGTCGTCTCCTGGCGGCGCTGGACTGCCCCGACTTCCGCGTTCAAGCAGGAGATGCCGTGCTAGTGCGGCCGGTGCCGGTGGCCAAACCTGGGCGCCGCGGCGTGTGCCGGCGTCGCGAGGGCGTGTGCCGGCGTCGCGAGGACGGACGCGGGCGTGCTCGCGCGCAGGTGTTATTGATGCTTGCATCGATTGGGTGCTTGTAGTACTACTTGGCTAGTACAGATGCTTGCATCGATCGGGAGCTCATAGTACTACTTGGCTGAGATGGATGCTAGCTACTAGCTAGCTGATGGGAGCCGTTGGTGCCTCCTCTGCCCTACCTCCGGCTGCGAGCTCCGCAGCGTCTTGTCGGCCACCCCACTGGCCCACTCCCGCACTTCTCCAAGTCGAGCTCTTGCTCGTGTGCTCCGGCCAGCCCAACCTCGCCGGCAAGCTGTGTTCGTCGCCTGGGCCCAAGCAGGGGCGCCGTCGCTGGCCTGGGCGCTGCTCGAGGCGGAGCTCCTGGCGGCGACGCGCGCAGGCGACGGAGATACCGGTGCTGGTTCGGTGGCGATGGACACAAAGAAAAAAAATGCAAAAAGGAGAGAGATAAAATAGGGATTGCCGTCGGACACGAACAAACGTCGGACAACTGTCCGCTTGCCCCCGCATACGGATCAAATCGGACATTTTTTGTGTCCGGTTTGTGAGTCTCTGTTGGAGATGGCCTTATGCCGTAACGCTCGGCAAAGATCTGGCGCTCGGCAAGAATGGCGTTTCCCGTAGTGCATATGCACGCACAACATTAGTACAAGATGAGAAACACTTGAAAAACAGTAGAACATAGATTGACGGGCAATACATTTATCTCCATGATATATATATAGGAGTGAAAGTATACGAACGAAGCTTGAAGATAGGCGATGAGCCATTGCAAAAACATTTAAAGAAAGTAATATGCAGGGCGGGAGCGGAAAATCACCTTCTATCAATTGGAAGGATCGGAGATGGATTTTCCACCGGCCTTGCAGCTTGTGGAAGCTTAAGAGAGCGGAGTTTCGTTTATATTGTGGAAATGGAATGCATTGGAAGTTGGATTGTATAACGGGACACTTTCAATGACGTAGTCTTCCTGACTATTCTATACTCAACTTACCCATCGGCCTCGGCAAGTTCTTCGTACAAATAATCATCTTTTTTCTCTATACGCCATGACGATCGGAAGTTTAAGCTTAGATTGATTCAAACATTATTTATTTAGTTCCTTGATGCTCTCATGGCCGCGCACCACGTACCCAAGACTATCGAAATTACTCAATTATTGACATAACAATTAGCTAATGTCTCTTCACATGCCTTCGCATGCTATGTGCGCTAAGTGGCGCTAGTACATCTAATTTGGTCAAACAGCTTTGTGTGTTGTATGTACTATCGCCCTCATAGAAGACTATTGTGTATTTATTTATCCTATATTATTTCTGTAGATGTAATCACTGTGTGCGTAATATCTCAAGGCTCGCATATACAACATTTGTTACACCCATCTCTTTTCCGATACGGTTCGAGCTAGACCAAATATATTACTAAACTTAGTCGTTCGAGCTAGACTTCATAAAATCTCGGTCGGTTGTGCATTGGACATTCTCAAATCGCACAGTTTCTGGCCTTGTTCTGCAACCCGTTTGTTAGCCAAAGTCGCATCACAAGAGCAATTTCTGCTCCACGTTTGACTACCTGCACGCAAGCACAAATGCCTATGGGGATGCAACGTACTGTGTTTGGTTGCATGCAGCCTATGTTTGTGCTCACGTCTTCTCTCTAGTGGCGACCTTACCATACTACACCATCACACTCAAGCAGTACACATCAGTACAACCTTAGCTACTACGAACGGCAGTTTATCAGTTCAACCCTAGCTATTACGAATGACAATTTATCAGTTCAACCCTAGCTGCTAGGAATCAACTAGCAGTTCACCATTATTACAATCCGGTGGTTCATGAATCATGACCGGGAGGGGAGGATTGGAGCGGGGTGGTAGTTCAACCTTCTTCTTCTTCTTCTTCTTCTTCTTCTTCTTCTTCTTCTTCTTCTTCTTCTTCTTCTTCTTCTTCGTCATCATCATCATCGTCTTCTTCTTCTTCTTCTTCTTCTTCTTCTTCTTCTTCTTCTTCTTCTTCTTCTTCTTCTTCTTCTTCTTCTTCTCAGATTCTGGTTGAACCTCTGTCATCCCACATTGCATGTGCCCACTACAACCTCTTGTTCTTCCAAGCTTCATTGTTAGATTGCCGGAGGCGCGAGGCCGACCGGCGCGGCGTCCGGCAGAGGAGCAGGCGCGAGGCTGCCGGAGGCGCAAGGCCGGCGGGCGCCTGTGCGACGGAGGCGCGTGGCCGGCGTGCGCCGGTGCGACGGAGGCTGGCGGAGGCGCGTGGCCAGCGGGCGCCGGTGCGACAGAGGCGCGGGCGCGAGGCCGGTGGGCGCGGTGACCGGAGGATGCGCGAGGCCGGCGGGTGCGGGCGCGGTGGCCGGCGGAGGAGAGGCGGGCATGCTGGCGGGTGAGGAGAGAAAGAGTTGGGGGTTTCTGCAAAAGTAATGCCACGCTGGCACCTTACATGTGGACCTGGGTTGTTAGGTATAGCGTCAATACGTATAATTATAGCGTTTAGTCTCTTTTGGTACTGATTTGTAACGAACTGACTGTAACGTGGTACTGATTTGCAAAAAATTCGTAAAATGGTACCAATTCGTAAACACTGCCCCAAATGTGGTACTTCTATGCAATTAACTCCCTTTTTACCGGCCAACAGCCCTAGCCCCTAGCCCCAAGCCCTCGGGCCCTTGCCCCTTCTCTTCGTTCATCCGTGATCCGCCTCGATCGGATCAATCGACCTCAATTGTACAGTTCTCAACTCCTACTGGCGGTACTTTTCCAGAACTTTTCTATGTTCTTTTACGAAAATTATGGCTAGCAGATAAAATCTCGTGAAAAATTATGGAGTAGATGAAATCGCGTGAAAATTGTGGCCAGGGTTTATATAGGGTGTACGTATATGTAATTAGTACTCTTCATTGTTTATGCAAATTTTCAAGTGCCATGTGAAATATTTATTTATCAGATGCATGTACAATACAGACACTTTTATGTAGTAGAGTGTTGATCGAAAAATTTATTTTCATGTCTCATGCGAAAATTTAGTTATACATTGTCTTTTTGTATGGCTATAATCTCTATGAAACACACTTTTATGTAGTAGAGTGTTGACCGAGTACGAGCACACGGAGTACAAGAACACAGAAACACGGAGTATAAGTATACAGACACACTAAATACAAGTACACAGAAACAAGGAGTACAAATACACAAAAAGACAAAGTACAAGTAAAAGTGCATGGAGCCACATGTGTGGTTTTGGTAATTAATGATAATCTCTATGGACTAATGTTTGCATCCAGTTATACTTGAAGGTGTGTCCATAGGTAATGCTTGAAGATCATAAGTTGGATTTTAAGTTGAAAGAAGGATAAAGTTGAGCCTATTACAAGAATGTCTTGAAATATGAGACGATTGAGTGAGCCATCGTGTTTACCTTCAAGACAGCTATTCTTTGTGTCCTTGGGAAATACGTGTTGACTTAATTACGGGAGTCTATGTCCGACACGTTATCTTCTCAACATTAACCGTGTCAAACAGGTTACGTGACTATTAAGTTTTTGTTAAATCCTAGCTGTTAATTTTTTATCTAACTGTGACACGTGGTGTCCCTATTTTAGACATCCGTATATTGCTTTTAGTATATAATAGATAGATAGATTTCTTGTTGGTGTGTACCGTAGCTTCTGTGTTCCCCGCTCTAGAAGCACTCCCGTGGGCTGGATCGACCTCTGGGAAATAGGCCGGGCTTAAAGGCTACTAGCTCCAAGAACAAGTCAAACTTTAGCTTGTGAAACTAATAAGATTTCCATCAAACCCAAAATAGAAATCCCCACTTAATGCACATCATGAAATACGAGTTATGGACGCTCACAATTGCGCAGCATCCGTACCGGAAAACGGCTATTTGCTGTGTGTCCGGCTCTTAGCCGGAGCTCTTTCTCTGCAGCTTGGCAAAGGCCGATGCACGCCAAGCGCTAGAAGAAAAGCTCATGGAAAAGGCTCGGCACTCGGCAAACTCATAATTAGGCCGTCGGCAACCGCTCGACAACGCCGCAAGAATGCTGTCGGAAAAATTCGGCCCTTGGCAAAGGTGGTGGATAGTGTCCCCATCCGCCGCGGTTGACGGGAAGGAAAGGGCGCTTCCATCTTTGCATATGTTGTGTATCACGTATTAGTTTGTAGACATACGTACGAGTACCTGTGTTGCGTACGGGCGTATGAGAGTATGGGCTTGATTTCGATAACGAGGGGGCAACAAATTTTAATGTTGATTAAATCTTATTAATAGGAAAAGAACATATGGCCCTTTTAAACTTTTGGGAGCGGGTGCATGGAAGCAGACCCCTTAAATAATTAGGCAGAACACTATATAGGTATTATCCCATGCCTATAAATACTTCGGCGCGACAAATTTTCATCAAACACCAACAACCACAAATAAAACAAGTGGTGTTGGTATACAATTGTCTCAGAGAAAAACACTAGAGTACGGTCTTTTGAATGTGAGGGATTTAGCACTTTAATCCTTCATGATGGAAAAGCAGAGACCAAACTATGCTTTCAGAAAGGAGAAGGCGCCTACAAGTATAATGCAGCATGTAGGAACAAGAAGGTTGCAGCTGGACATAAAAAGCAAGGAACAAAACCACGCTCACCTTTCGTTAAAGGCCCAGAGCAAGCAAATAACATATACTCGATTGTGCTGGCACACAAAAGCACAAGGGTATCGTCTCTCTCTTCCAGTTCGTTCTTAATTACTCATTTGGCACACAAAGGTGACAGCACTGATATAACCATAGTTTTAAATAGCCGGCTATAGCCCCGCTATAGCCTTGTTGCTATAGCCTTTTCAGCAGGGTGTCGCTAAATGATGTCATGTACAAATTGGCCGCTATAGCCCGCTATAGCTCCGCTATAGCTTATTTCGAGGTCCGCCGCTATTTGGCATAGCCCGCTATTTAAAACATTGGATATAACTTAAGAGTGTTACAGTTTTTTTTTTCAAATCGGGCTACTTCCCTTTCCATTACATGCATAACGGAAATACAAAGTGCACTACAAGTTTAACAGGAAATAGTGTTACAGTTGATGTGTAACGCCGAAATGCTCACTCAGTAAAATCTTACAACCAAAATCAATAAATCAATTTAGAACAACATGAAATGGCAGGCAGTATTATAAGTTGAAACAAAAATAGAACACTTTCTGAGAAAAAATGAAACAACGTGCACTGCCCAAACATAATTGAGCGCTGAATTAGACCATGTCAGCAGAAGCACCCATGGTGGTGGTGGTGCCGACAGCAGCCTCAGGAATACTGACATGGGTGAGCAGCGCCCACAGGAGCGTTATCAGCTCGCCGCCCCGGGCGACGGCCACCGCATGGCCGTCGAGGTTATCCGAAGGAGCCATGTAGAGGATCATCTCGCACCAGAACCCGGCCAGGGCTTTCCACGCCGCCTCCTCCTCGCCATTCATCAGCTCCACCAGTTGCTTGCCCAACCTTGCGCCCTCCTTTAGCACCTCGTGCTTGGGTCCTGCGGTGCTCAGCAGCTCCACCAGCTGCCGGTATTGCAACTCGGGCGTCGGTGCGGGCACGGCACTGCCGAGGGCGCGCTCGGCACCTTTCTTGGTGGCCTTGTACAGGCTGTTGCTCCATGCGTCGTCGTCGGGGAGCAGCTCGGGAGAGTACGCCACCAAGTAGGTGCAATAGCGTGACAGGTGCGTGGCGACGCTCCAAGAAGAAGAAGCCGACGAGGGTGGGTTCCTTGCCTCGAAGATGGTTGTAGCAATGTGCCAGGAAAGCAAGGTGTCGGATGTACCTTGCATGCCGCGTGCTCGGAGGAAGTTGTCGCCGACTTGAATGCCCAGTTGTTGCCAAGATATCTTGCCATTTCTGAGGTCATCTCCCCTGCTGCTGCTTCTCAGTGTGTCGACAATGGCAGCCTTCACTTCTCTGGGTACCTTGACGCTCTTCTTTGGCTCGGGCAGGGGAATGATACGCCTAAGAAGAGCCGCTGGCCTGAATTTCCTTGGATGGAGCACTATGATTGAGCACTGGTTCATATTATCCTGCCAAGGCCTCACCAGCTTGCATCTGGATTGCAACAGTAGGCCAATACATTTTCGCAGTGTAGGATACTCACGCCAAGAAACATAGCGGCACATCAGGGCTACTTTAGTCCAGTTGGAGCAGACGTAGGATGCAATCTCCCTCACCTCAGAAAGCACGACTAGTGCATCAAGTAAAAACAACGGAACCACATCAAACAACAAGTTTCCAAAATAGGGAAAGAAGGTCAACCCAACATCTGACATGCTGGTCACAGAACATTTTATTTGCCCTTCAAAAATAGGACGTGATAGATATGCCCTCAAAGCAATTGTGCCAAATAAGCAGCAGTAACCAATGGTCAAGAGAGAAATAAATATGCTGGAGATGGGCAGCCAATCCTTGGAGTATGAGATTGGAAGGGATGAATAGTAATAATCATGAAGAAAAGAAAGCTCAGACACAATCACCCGCAGTGTCCTAGTACCATCACTATCCTCGAGCAGCACATGCCATAGAAAGTCACGGGCCTCGATGAATCCAGCAGCTTCGGTGACACTGGTGTATTTTGCAAAGCGACACCGTAGCATCTTGAACAATGCAAATGAGAAACATACATCTTTGAGATGTGCTACTGAATGGAGAAGCATGCCATCTAGCTCCCAAACTTTGTCAGTGGTCACTAAGCACTCTCTCTTGTTAGTTGTCATCCACGACCTATGATCACCAGCTGATAAACTGCTTCTGCTTTGACTCCTACACCGGATCCGGTAACCATAAGGCTGCTTCACTACCACCATAGTGTCCTCCCTTGAAACTACAAGTGGAGGAGGTATATGTTGCTGACTGGTGGCATGCTGGCTAATGGTGCTATGATCAACTGGTAGCTGGTCCATCATGTATCCAACAATAAGACGAGGATTGCGTCCAAATGAAAATGATTGTCTGGCACTGTACCAGGCATAATACTTGAAGAATATTTTGGCAAAGATGAGACCGAAGGGCATGAAAATGAGAAGAATCGGCAGAGCCAATCGATGTCTATCTGTCAAGTCCACTTCAAATGGATGTTGACCTAGCATGATGTTGACTCCAAGGTACGTACTCCACAATGCTTGCACAAGCAGTACCGCTGGTGGGGCAATGCTTCGACCTTCTCTTTCATCCGCGGCAACTATAGCGGTTGTATTGATGCCAACAATCTGAACAAAGGCAGTCCATACTAAGACCAGGCCAGTGTGGAAGCTTGGATCGCAGTCCCCTAGGACTATGTTACCTCCATCAGATCGAACGGCGACGGTCAGCTGGCTGCCAGTGATGGACACGATGTAGGAGACGATGGGCAAGAACAATATGGTGGCACCCATGAAGAGGAAGCGGGTCAACGGATGGTGGCGGTAGCGATGGCCATATGCGCCTATCCCGACCATGACTCCCATCAGGATGGCGTTCCCCATCAGGAGAACATTCACTCGCAGCATCTGCCCTCTCATGAACTTGTTGAAGTTGTCAAATGCCGTGTCAATGTCAATGTCAGGTCCGATTCTGAGTATCAGCAACAAGAAAGATCAAAGTTAATTAACGCAATGAATTAAGTACCTAGCTACATCGATCAGGTTGTTAATTAGCGCCTATCCACCAACAAGTACGGAATATAAAAATTAATGCTTCTAATTCTCCGTTTCTTTCTTTCTTTCTTTCTTTTTCTCTTCTTCCTATAAGAAATTGAGAACATCAATAAGAGGAGCCGGCCGGTTTACCTCGGCATGGTGGCGGTTGAGATTCGCACCCGCTGGAATGTTTTCTTCTGATTTGTAATTGGTACAAATGAGTAATTAAGAACGAACTGGAAGAGAGAGACGATACACTTGTGCTTTTGTGTGGCAACACGATCGAGTATATATGTTATTTGGTTGCTCTGAGCGAGCCTTTAACGAAAGGTGAGCGTGGCTTTATTCCTTGCTTCTGTCCAGCTGCAACCTTGAAATGCCTGCGTGCTGCATTGTGCTTTTAGGCGCCTTTGTCTTTCTTGAAAACCTAGTACGGTCTCTGCTTTTCCATCATAAAGGATCAAAGTGGTAAAACCCTCAGATCCGAGAGCGTATCCTGAGAAAACTGCACCTAATCCCCACTAATCCCTCGTCACGTATCCCTCGGATCGGATTGTTGTCGGATGTGAAAAATCTCTTACCGTATCCTATAAAAACGGATTCGGAAACGATTTCGGACGGAAATTATCCTTACCACTTTCACCCTGACGTACAGCCATACACCAGAGTGGAGTCTGAACAACTGCTGCAGGTATTACTTGACAGTCATTGTCACCGTCGCATATCTCAGAACGCTGTCCGGCAGGGCGGCCACAGCCCCCCAGGACGCTGTTGGCGGGACGAAGAGAACAGCTAGGTCTTGCGCCGGGGAGCGTACGCATCTGACGTGGTGAGGGGGGCTAGGGGTCTCATATAGTGGTCCGTTCAGCTGCAGTCTAGGAGGAAGCGGAAGCCGCCGACGGCGAGCAGGTAGCAGAGAAGGCCCTCCCCGTACGCCCCACTCAGCGGCGTCAGCAGCACCGACAACCCCATCTGTTCCCGCTTCACCGGCGGCGGTGGGCGGCAGCGACGGTGAGGCGGAGCCGGACGGTTTGGGCGGTGGGTTTGAGACTGAAGTTGGGAAACCAGAGGCCCAGCGTAAGCCGGGCTGGTCTGGGCTGGGCGTGGCAATTTAGCCTGTATGGCCCGATTAGCAGCTGCTGCTTCCGCTCAGGAAAAAAAATGCTGCTGCTGCTACCTCCTCGTGGACTGAACTGAAGAAGAGCGCACTTGCAGCAACTGATCCAGAAATGTGCAGTGATCACTAGAACACCAAAAACCAGTGAGAACTCCAAGCATGCATGAAGCATTCCAGCTGTGCCTTTGTAAGTACGAGTACCCCCAAAAAATTCAATTCTGAAACCCTGCAAATCATCGGTTTCGAGGCAAGGCTAAGCAGCTTCTTCAAGTGGTCCAAAACAACAGGACCGTTGCCACTCGGCGCCAGTGTTTTGGTTCCCGACTGGAAAAATTTCCCGAGGGGGGTCGGGATTACCGGTTACCGGAAAATCCCGACCGGTTACCGGACGAATTTGAAAACCAAATTTTGAATTCAAATCCCACGGTATGACAATTTACAGAGGAATTTTGTTAAAATTCAAAAAATTCAGAAAAAATCAACAAATTCGGGATTTTTTGGCCGGTAAGGTTTCCCGGGGTGCTCGGGAAGTCCGGTTACCGACCGGTAACCGGATTTCCCGACCGGTAACCAAACCCCTGCTCGGCGCGGCAAAAGTAATACCCATGAACACGACGAAGGAGTCAAGATTACGATGGATCTAGTTTCCTTCCTTGACCATATCTTTGCACATCAGCAGGTTCAGTACAAACATACATGCAGTTTCCCAGCAGGCCAAAATGCCAAATCATGGCTATCACAAACAAAACAGAAACAAAAACGGAACATAACAAGTTCAGCTTCATGCGCATTTACTGTAGCTACAGTCAACGAAGCAAACTGTGTCCACGCCCCAGGCAGCCGCCCCGGCTGCCTGGGGCCTAAATCCGCCTCTGCGCCTAAAGCTTGGTGCATCTAAAAACCAGCCTGTGAACTTCCTTCACCAGATAGCACTGCGTCCCTCTCCTCCCCGTTCCTCTTGATAGTCGCTTCCAGCACATCGCTGCCGCCCCTGTTCTTCTTTCTCTCCGGCGGCGCTGCCGGCCGGCGAGGAGATGGACTAGGTGGCTGGCCTCCTCTGTATATAGTAGTTTTAGGTTTAGCTATAGGTTTGTTTGCGTATGCTTGTGTCGTGGCGGATGCCCGTTCTGTTCCTCACTCTCGCAGCTGGTTTCCGGTGAGTTTCCGCGACGCCGGTGCCGGGCCTCTTCTGTTGAATAATCGCGGAGGGTGTCGACTTGGCGGTGGTGGTGGTCCTTTCTCCCTGGCCTGCCGAGGTGGCGAGGGTGGAGAAAGGGAGGATGCTGCTGCTTCTGGTCGTCGTTTCAGTGGTGGTGCCGATTTCCTCTTCCCCTTGTCCGGCCGTGGCGGTGAGGGAGAGGAAGGGGAGCTGACACTGCTGCTGCTTTGGAGCATTGGGTCTGGCGCAGGGTTGGAGGTGGATGGCCGGCGGATCTGGTTCGCTGCTGCGGCGGCGGGATCCGGGGTTGGAGGCGGTCGGGAGATCCCGGCCGTTGAGTTGCCGGCGAAGCACCGTTTCAGTCTTCAAGGCGTTGGTGCGGAGAGGCGGCTCCTGACCAAGGTGTGTGCACGACCTGCTTCTTCCCCGTCGGGCCGGCGGCTCGTCGGCGACTGCGGTGGTCGTGGGCGGCGTCGAGTTTGGATCAGCACAGAGGAACCTAGGGACCTCCTTGTAATTTTCGTTTTTTCGAAGGACCTCTTTGCTGTTGCGTCGGGACAGGTGTTCCTTCGGGTCGCCTCTAGATCGTTCGTGCGTATGTACGGTGCCTTGTACTTGTACGTATATTTTTAATAGTCTACGCAGGTTTAAAAAAAAATTGTTTGCCGCAGCAGGAAACATGAAAGCTACGGCTCATCTGACTGCATTTCTAGTTCACGCCTGCGAGAAGTAGTGCGCTGTACTGTACATAGCTAGCAGCAGCAAATTGACATACAGATGCTTAGACCCATGCATGTTCTTGGATCAGGGGAGATAGGCAGTGCATCTTCCGACTATGACCACTCCTGCCAAGCAAAAGGAAACAATAGAAAGGTGAAAAACGCACCCGCGGTACATCAAGTTGCCTAGAAGGTGCACTTTAGTCATAAAGTCGCATTTTGCCAATTTCAAGTCACCAACTTGCCATTTGTGGGCATGGTAGTCATTCCGTCACGGTGGCCGTTAAGTCTAACGGTAGCCAGCTGTTTTTTACAAAATTATCCCTAAAACTTTGTTTCTTCTTATTTTTGGTCCCTATAAGTATACTTAGTCTTAGGCATTTCATCAAACATGTGGGCTGCAGCACCAGTATCCTCCGAACTAACTCCCGCACCACCAGCTCGGGCTCCCGCCGTCGACCTGCCTCTCGCGCCCTTGCTATCGCCGCTGGCAACGCGCCTCCACCGACATCCCGCCTACCCCCATCGTGTCCCCGGCCACCCTTTCTCCTCCGCCATGAACGCAGCCAGGTCCGGTCTGGACGGGAGGTCTCCGCATGTCCGGGGCGGTAGTGCAGGACAGGGAGTACGGTTCGACGCGTGCGGCAGCATGACGGGAGTTCCCCGCCGCCGTCCCGTTGACGAGGAGACCCCCCAGCAAACTCGTGTAGCTCATCCACCCACCCTCCCCGCACTGCCCAGTGCGCCACCGCTTGGAGCCCAAGCCTTCCGCGCGCAGGCTCTGTGCTCCGCCGTGCCGGGATCCCACGCCCTCCGCCCACCGGCCCTGTACTCCGCCGCCGCCGGGATCCCACGACCTCCCCGCGCCGGACTTGTGCTATGCCGCGCACCCGGCTGCACCACGCATGCACTACACTGATGGGGGAAATTTGCTGCCCCTTCTCTCTTTTTTTGGCAGCATCACCACGCCTGCAGAACCTGCCCTCGTCGCACGGCAACACTGCATCTCCTCTTCTACCACGTTTTCCCCGCGACTCTTAGCTCGCAAGAGCGCGAGGCTTCTCTAGCTCAACATCGACTTGGGTTCAATTTGCCGCAGAAATCAATCAACAACCAACGGCATGAGCAAAGAGAGAGGCAGCAGCTGCAGTGCGTGTGGCAAATACCAAGAGAGCAACAACAGCAGCGGCGCGCGTGAAGAGAGAGCAACAGCAGCTCTAGCACGGGCACGCAGGACAAAGCAACAGCAGCTGCTCGCATGAGAGAAGCGGCTCCAACGCGGGCACGCAGGACAACGGCTCCCGTAGGAGGACCAAAGAATTAGAAGAAATAAAAATACAGGGGGTATTTTATAAAAGTTAACGGTTTCTGTGACGGAGTGACTAACTTGCCCACGAATGGCAAGTTGGTGACCTGAATTTGGCAAAATACAACTTCGTGACTAAAGTGCACATTCGGGGCAACTTCGTGACTAATTTGCCCATGAATAGTAAGCCTCTAGCATACCAGCCAACTACTAAGATGGAATGGAATAAAGAAGGGGAGGTTAAGAGAACAGATTTATACATACTGGAAAAGAGAATATTACCTGCAGATCGATGTTTGTCTCCATGCTGTAGGGCTCGCTTGTGTAAAATACATGCCATCTTTTTTCAATGCATCTAGCATTTGTATAAGCCTCCACTTTCTGGATATGGCTGAACTTGTCCCAGTTGGGACAAGACTTCCCCACAACCATGGAAGCGAGTAATGCCAGACTGCAGTTCAGCTGCAAATGACTTGGCTTTACAGTCTACAAGTACACTGGGAATCGTTTCTCACTGTAGAAAAGAGTCACCACGAGTCTCCGGAGTACATTCATCTCTTGCAGCGACTCAACCTTTGGACAACGGTCAATCTCGAGCTTTTGTAATTTGGTGAAATTGAAGATCCTAGTCAGGTAGGGGATGTCGTACAGGTCGAGCTCCAGAATAGAAGGAAAGTTTTCTAGAGAGCGGATACCCTTGACACACCATATGGTTAATTTTTTCAAAGACCTTGCATGAAAGGCAAGGCCGGGAGGGATACACCTCAATTTGCAATATTTGATACAGAGTTCTTCCAAGGCCGGCATACCTTGCACTACCTCCTCCCACTCCCACTCATCCCATTCCACCATTCCATCTAAGATCATCTCATGCAGTCTCGGAAAAGCAGCCACTGGCTGGGATGAAGCATGGTGATGGTGATTGTAGGGCTGCAAGAATTCAGGCCCAACATGCTTGATTTCTGGAGCACGGAACAACTTTAGATACTCTAGACAAGGGAGCCGACATAATCCATCAGGGAGTTGGGTGCAGCAAGCCAGGTCAGACAGATCTAGAAAACTCAACCTCTCGAGAAGCGCGGATGTCGACATCAACCATCTTGGGAGTTGGCACCCATAATATCCCCGGATATGAATAAACTATGCAAGGCGGAGGACAGAGCTCATTAAATACCTCCTCAATTATTCTTTGATCCTTCTCAGAGACAATTTCTTTCATAAATCCTTCATGGCCAAGTCTGCTGCTGCAGTATAAGCGCAAAATGGAAAGATACACCTTTTCACCAAGCCTGGCCTTTGTGGCGAATGACGCAGCAGACACATTCTGTAGACTCACTATGCTAATGCTCTTAAGCTGAGAAAGACTTCCAAGTTCTTCCAAAACTGCACCAGTCATCATCCATGTGAGCTGGGAACCCATTTAGTGTCCTCAGTTTGTTTAGAGCATGTAACCCTCGAGGCATACTAATTAGACGTGTGTCATCAAGGTCAAGGAAACGTAGTTCCAGTAAATTCACAATGCTATCATGAAGTTCCACAAGATTCTCACAACCTTCGAGACTAATATGTTGTAAGAATTTCATCTTGGGGATGTCCTTGGGCAAGCTAGTTATATCACTGCACTTTTTTACTGCCAAATACCTCAAGTGCTTCAGCTGATACAGAGATTCAATCAATGCAGCACAATTTGTAGATTCTACATGCAGAGTCTGTAGACTTGAAACTGTAATCAAGGAATCATTGGACTGAATCTTGAGATTCCCGATTATTATCATGGACCTTAGTGACTTTTGCTCTTGTAGGCTTCTCCATTCAAATCCATCTGATTCCACTCCTTTGGTTTCTATCGATAACCTAAGAAAACTTTGCGAACTAAGTTTATTAGTAACAATTTCTCCATTATGAATTAGTGCTTCATTGCTAGTCACAAATTGAGCAAAGGAACGAACAACATCATGCATGTTGCAAACATATTCCTCAGTATTAGCTCCTTATAGTACTCAATTCCTAGTTCTTCCAATCTATCCGAGTCCCCATGAACATATCCTTCACCTATCCACATGCCAACATATTCACTGTCATGCAATACTGTCTTTTTAGGTTTAAGGGGAAAATGCAAAAAGCATTGTTTTAAACACGGGGACAAGTCCTCATAGCTAAGGTATATCGCATTGTTTAGTTCGTCTAGCATTTGAGATACTGAGCATATAGCATCATTCAGAACCTTTTCCCAAGCACGTCGTTCTTTCTCTTTCTGGCATAGGAGTCCTCCCATCACTTTTATTGCAAGCGGTAACCCATCACATTTTTCTATAATTTGCAACCCAATGTCCTTAAGCATATCAACCGCAGGTTCACATAGCTCTGTTGTAAGTACCTGCAAGCAAATTTAAGCATGCAGAGTTATCAAGAAACATGTACACACATGAAGTGGCTACATAAATTAATATATCAAACAAAGGCATAATTTGTCCATTGATTAATAAATGAAATGATACTGCACCGACAGAGGCATCTCGATGCAGCGCTGCCATTTTTCTTTTTTAATCTAAGGGAGTTTCTTTTGGCAGGGCAAAAAAGCTAGCTACTCTCAACACAAATCGATGAACCGATCACTCAAAACAACAAGTACATGCATATAGTTAATTCAAGAATGATTAATTGGGGGATTGATAGTCTAGTTAGCTGGGAGAAAACACTAACATTAATGTGTACAAGCATTGAAAATGGATCAGGTAGTAAGGACAAATAATACATGGAAATATGGCTATGTCTTATGTTGATTAGTATATATATATAAATACACATTTTTTTGACTGTGAGGGACGGAATCCTAGCTAGTAGTTACACACTCACCTGCTTCTTGAGCAATGACCAAGCATCTTTGGTATCTAATTTGTAAACATGATGATAGGGAGGCACTACTTTCATGCCTCGAGCAATAATGTCATGTCTTGTAGTGACGAGGAATCGACTACCAGAGGCACCGTGGCTAAAGGGAGCCTTTAGCAGGTTGTTCCATTCATTGTCACCCCACATGTCATCCCACACAAGAAAGAACTTCTTGTCCTTGATGGCGTTGGCAAGAGCTGGCACAAGCAAGGCTTTATCTTCAGACCCACCGCCAGGTCCTGGCATGTTTCCCTCAGCGGCAGTGATGGCCGTCCTCAATAAGTCAGCTTCGTTGAACTCCTTTGTGATACTCAACCATATCTTCTTGGCAAACTTGCCTTGGATGGACTCGTTGTTAAAAACCTTCTTGCTGGGCGTGGTCTTGCCGATTCCGCCAACACCAACGATTGCAAACACCATGATGCTGCAACTCTCTTGTGCTACATCCTTTGTGAGCATCTCAACAAGCATTCTAGTGTCCTCTTCGATCTTCTACCCAACCACAGCTGCTCGCTCTAACACGGGTTCTGTTTTGCGGTTAACAACAGTAGGTCGAGTCATCTTCTGGTGCTCGTAGGCTTCTAACTTGATGAAGTTGAAACTACGTCCCCTTGTGCAGATGTCATCCAACTTCTCATTAAGCACCTTGATGTGGCTACCAATGTCATGGGCATGGATTGGATTCCGCATGCAAAATAGCAGAGGGTTGAGGCACACCATGTCCTTGGATGGACCATTCTCCATGAACTTGAGCTGGCAAAGGTCAAGGATGTCAGTAGCATGGTACATGGCACGCTTCAGTTCCTCCACCCAACCTTGTACGCTCTCATCTGTGATCTTCCTCCTATCAGCATCCGCAAGGAAGTTCTTGAGGTCGCTCAGCTTGACGGACAGATCGTCGATCTTACCGGTGACCCCTATCATCATGGCCACTTCGTCTCTAGCCATGTCGGCCAGCATCTTGGTGACGTAGAATGCGAGGGCATTCAGAACCCCTGCCATTTGTTGATTGAGCTGCTGCTGAAAATATGCATGTGAACAAATTAGTCCTCTGTATTACCACTTAGTACGTCAGCAATTACTTCTTTCACACTAAACAAATCAAAGCTTCTACGTACTGAACAAGCAATCTGACTTTTGTACAACACAAATCAAAAGCAAAGCTTTGTACTAAACAAAATCAGAGTCCTGAGCCTTCTACCGCACAAAAGAATATGATCTGAGCTTTGTACAGCACAAATAAAAATCAAAGCTACCTACTTCACAAATAGAAATCAATGATATGTAGTAGACATGTCCGAGCTGATGACCCTAGAAAACCCAGAACCCCTATTCGGATCTGAGTATAAAATTTAAAATAGGACCAAGAGGAAGGGGTCCTCACCTTCTTCAGCGCCAGATCAGGCCGGCGGCATCGCGACAGAGGCTAGAGAGAGAGAGAGAGAGAGAGAGAGAGAGAGAGAGAGAGAGAGAGAGAGAGAGAGAGAGAGAGAGAGAGAGAGAGAGCAGAGTGCTCGGGAAAGAGGTACTACAATATACAAGTTTGTGTATGCAGCATCAATGAATCAGCTAGTGGACAACCAAACCAGACTTGGACCGGTTCCCCTCTCCCATCTACAGTAGCGAGAGAGGCGATTTTATGAGAACTCCCCGTCAACCCACCTCGCAGCAGGCCGGCGGCCCGTGGTTTCCTCCGCCTCCGGCGGCCGCTCCGGCGGCGAGAGGTCGGGGAATCCGCGGGCCCCGGCATGTACATAGTGTAGGGCTCGGTAGGGACCCGTCCGGCGGCGCCATGGAGGCGGAGGAGCTGTCGGTGCGGTGTTTGCGGTCGGCGCGCGTCTCCTCCGGCGGTGTGCTCTGCGGAGCTCCGGCGTCAAGCGGCCGACTTCCTCGAGCTCGGCCATCTACGGATCTGGTGAGTTCGTTCTGCCCCGCGCGGATCCGGCTAGGTGGTGGATCCGGTGTTTGAGGTTGAAGATGAAGTTGATTTCGAGATGCTTCGCGACGACGGCGTTGATCCAGTGGGTAGGATCTTTGGATCCGGTGCTTGGCGACTTCCCAGCTGTCTTGGGGTGGGCTCCTATCCAAGGTTTCGGAGCAGAAGCGGCAGCAGCGCGTCACCAACAGCTCATGTTCATCGTCTCCATCGGGATCAAAAGGGACCTCTTTGTAATTTTTCCTTTGCTTTGGGTCTTTCTGTAAGATCGGAGTATATCAGCTTCTTTTTCCCGCAAAAAAAATGAATCAGCTAGTGAACAAAATTGCTGGCCGGCCGGCAGCTAGTATGAACTACTCCGTCAGACCTACGTGTGCTGATGTGCACATATATGTATGAACCAGTCATGGGTAGCTATCAATGTTTTAAATAGCCAGCTATAGCTCCGCTATAGCCCCGCTATAGCCTTTGAGAGCTCTCCCGCTAAAGCTATGCATTTTTAGTGCTAAATTGGAAATGGGGCTAATAGCCCGCTATTTCCCACTATAACACTAAATTTGAAGTCATTTAGCCCGCTAAGCCGCTATACAAAACTTTACTTTTGCATTATCTTTTGTTCTTGTTTATGATATATATGATGCATTGATGTGAATCTTGGTTATTGAATTAGGATGCCTCTTGGTACTCGCATTTTGATGTGCGAACATGTGTATATGTAAAGTATATGCAATATATCATATATGATACCTGATTATATACTTATTATTTCAATTTTTCATGATTTAAGAGAAACGCTAAATGAGGCTTAGCTCCGCTATAGCCTTTCATAGCTTCTGGTCGAGCCGCCGCTAAATGGCATAGCCCGCTATTTAAAACTTTGGTAGCTATCGAGCAAGGGTTGCAGCACCATTATTATCAGTAGGCTGACGTAGGATTCTATCAGTCCTAAATGACATACATGCATAGTCAAACAAATCCATTATAAATTAAGGCCGGCCAGCTCGTTCTGTTCTATTGATTTCATCTTGGAGTGAACTGAAGAAGAGTGCGTGCATGCAGTTTCAGTTTCACACCGAACTAATTAACCTGAGACTTAGTCTCATCCTCGTCTTCCTTGACCCACCGACGACACGATTTCAATTTATCATCTCTAGAGCTCACCATCCATCATTTGATCCTGAAGACATACCCGTCTCTGAATTTCTATGATACTTACTAGCTACACAGTAGCAAATTTGTGCGGGGTTTGGATTACTGTGTGTTCGTAACTGACAGCCATGTAGACATGTATTCAATCTGTACTTTTCTATAAGAAAAGGGCCGGCGGCAGCTAGTGATGGCAAAATGATTGTGACCTGCCTCTGTAGATGGACAACTTGAAATATATCTCATGTATGAACGCTCAGCTAACAGCTCTTGGCAGCACAAGAGAACACAGGATGCGACAAGACGCACTTGCCGTGCCTAATTAATCTGACTTGTTTCCTTCCTTCCATAAAATTTGTGCACCTTACCGAGCAGTCAATTTCGCTGCTCCTCACCAACAGAGAAATAGAGAAATACAAAGATCAGTTAGCATCCTTCGCAGCACCCAAGACTACTACAGTTTGTTAACTCACATATAAGCCTGTTTTTCTTAATATGGTGCTTGCTGCTATTAGTCATCTTTGCTGCCCGGACGATGAACATGTCTACCCTGTTACCCTATCAAGCACTGGAGCCCATTTGACATGTACCTTCATACGCTATACACATTTACGCAAGTGGTGCTAGATCAAATGAGGACAAAAACCTCTCGTTAGATCAGTACATGAATAACTTCCCAGTTAGGTTGTGGCCAGCTAGATAAGTTTAGTTAACAGAGTTATGTGGTGGCACCTAGTCATCTAAGGATGACCTGCATGCATGGGTACCATCGTTGCTTGCATTAGTCGATCATGTTCAAGGAGCAAGGATTAATTTATGCGGGAAATAACGTTGGCATTACAATACTGCTATGCCGGCGTAGTTTTCGATGAATGATGTACGCCAGATTATGTTCCGTTAACTCCAAAGGTGACCAGAAAGTAGAACACTAATCTCATGCGTAAAATACGAGGTGCCGCCTTCCAGAAATTCCATTCTGAAACGGTTGCAATTCGTCGAGCAGGTGGCGTGTGTCCGTCCACAGCCGCAAGATTCCCTGCTATAATGTAAACAGCAGCAGCTCAACGTGGGTTCTGAATCATTTCACCATTGTTCCTTGTTAATTTTCTGGTAACAAAGCCGCAAGATGCTCCTTCTGCTCGTCAGCGCCGCAAGGGCTTTAACTTGATGGCTTCCAAATCTGAAACCATAGAGCTGGAGGAAC
This sequence comes from Elymus sibiricus, assembly GCA_039707655.1. Taxonomy (NCBI): domain Eukaryota; kingdom Viridiplantae; phylum Streptophyta; class Magnoliopsida; order Poales; family Poaceae; genus Elymus; species Elymus sibiricus. Next base: position 89,265,573 of record CM077668.1, on the reverse strand, counting down.
TGCTTTTATTCCCAGGAACACAAACAGAGTGACCTCTTGGGGACAACAAATGATCAATATGATCAACTCCAAGCATGCACAGGCAGTTCCAGACCCAACAAAAAATGCAATTCTGAAACCATACAAATCACCGCTTTCGAGGCAAAACTGAGTAGCGTCAAGTGTTCCGGAAAATCATGACCGTCAACACTCGGCGGACAGCAGGCATACCGACAAACATGGCGAGGGGATCAATATTTTGATATATATAAATGTATTTCCTTCCTTTACCAGCTTTTTACACATCAGCAGGTTCAGTACATGCAGTTTACCCGCAGAACCTTTATATACAGGCTTAAATGCAAGATGGGGGCTACTACAAACAGAAGTGAAATCGTAATGGAACATCACAAGTTCAGCTCCAGCTCCACAGGGATCGAAGCAAGGCAACACGACACCTCAGTTCAGGCGCCTCCAGCATCTTGGTTCATGTGAAGTAACTTCCTTTACCAGATTGTTTCCCACAGCTGGGGCTCATGTGACTGCATTTCGATTGCCGGAGTCAAGAGGTAGCACGTACTGTACGTAGCTAGCCTCAGGAAATCGATGCATGGTTTTGGATCCATGCAAGTTCTTGCTTCGTTCTCTTTATGGCTGGATCATGGCACATCCATTCCTCCTCACTTCTGTCTTCATAACCGATACAGTACATTTTCAGACTCTGAAGGCAAGCAAAAAAAAAATGTAGGAATTGCATATTCAGACTCTAGCATACATACCGGCCAACTACTAAGATCGAATGGAATCAACAAAGTGAGATTAAGAGAACAGATTAACTATACATACTTGAAAAGAGGCAACGGATTAACAATATAGATTACCTGCAGATCGATGTTTGTCTCCATGCAGTAGGGCTCGCTTGTGTAAAATACATGCCATCTCTTTTCAATGTCTTCGGAATTTGAATAACCCTAGACTCGTTGTATATGGCTGAACTTGTCCCACTCCGAGGCAGACTTTCCCTCGGCCATGGAAGCAAGTAACGCCAACTTGCAGTCTAGCTGCAAATGACTTGGCTTTACGGTTTGCAGGTACAACGGGAGTCGTTCCTCTCTATAGGCAACTGTCAGCACAAGTCTTCGCAGTGCATTCATCTCCTGCAGCGACTCAAGCTTTGGGCAGAATTTGATCTCAAGTATTTGCAATTTGGGGAAACTGGAGATCCTAGTGAGGTCAGGGTTGTGAGACAGCTTAAGCTCAACTACAGAGGCAAAGTTCTCGAGAGAGCACAAACCCTTGACAAAACATAAATTTAACTTTTTCAAAGACCTTGCATGGAAGGCAAGACCAGGAGGGATACACCTCAATTTGCAACCTCGGATACAAAGTTCCTCCAAGGCCGCCATAGCTTGCACTTCCTCCTCCCACTCCCACTCCTCCCATTCCGCCACTTCATCTAAGGCCATCTGGTACAATCTTGGAAATTCAGCCGCAAACCGGGATGAAGAATTGAGACGGTGACTGTGGGGCCGCACGAATTCAGGCCCGACACGCTTGATTGCTGGAACACGAGACAACTGTAGACACTCCAGATATGGGAGCCAGCAAAGTCCATCAGGGAGTTGGATGCAGCAAGACAGGTCATTCATGAATAGAGTCCTCAAGTTCTCTAGCGGCACTGTTGATGTCCACATCATCCATCTTGGGAGATGACGCCCAAAATATCCTTCGATCATAAGAAATTCTAAGCAGGGTAGAGGGCATAGCACATCAAACACTAACACAATTCTTTGCTCTTCCTCCTCAGAGACTCCTCCTTGGGGCAACCCATCATCTCCTAGTCTACTGCCACATCTTAAGTCAAGTCTGGTAAGATGTGCCTTTGTGCCTAGGCTAGCTTCTGCAAGAGAAGTGGTGGCAGACACATTCTCTAGACCCTCTAATCCAAGACCCCTGAGCTGCGAAAGAGGCCCCAACTATTCCAAACTACACCAATCGCCATACACATAAGCTGGAAATCCATATAGTGACCTCAAATTTTGTAGAGCCCCGAAACCCCTAGGTACATTGTTTACATGTGTCTCTGAGATGTCAAGACATCTCAACTCTTGTAGCTTAACAATGCCATCGGGAAGTTTTACTAATCCTTCACAATCAACAAGGCAAATGTGTTGTAGGAATTTGATCTCGTGGATGTTCTTTGGCAGTCTAGATATATCAGAACAACTTCTTAAGGACAAATACCTCAAGTGCTTGAGGTGGCACACAGTTTCGACCAATGTAGCAAAATTTGCATTTTCTACAGATAGGGTTCGTAGGCTTGAGAAGGTAATCAAAGAATCACCAGGTTGAACTCTCAAGTTTCCAGTCAATATTAGTGTTCTGAGTGATTTCTGCTCTGTTAAATATCTCCACTCGAAACCATTTGATTCAACTCCTTCGGTTTCTATTGACAACCTAAGGAAATTGTGTGATCTAAGTTTTATTTTGGCATTATCTCCACCTTGAAGTACTAGTGCCTCATCCCTAGTCATAAATTGAGCAAATGAGCGAATGACATCATGCATGTTGCAAATAAATTGACCAGGGTAATCTGTTTGTGTCTCTAAGAGGTTCCTTAATATGAGCTCCTTGTAGTTACTTATTCCTTCTTCTTCTAGACTACTCGAGTCTCCATGAACCAATCCTTCACTAATCCACATGCCCACAATTTTATTCATATGTACTAATGTCTTTTTAGCTTTAAGGGAGAAGTGCAGAAAGCATTGCTTTAAGGATGAGGGCAAGTCTTCATAGCTAACATATATTGCATAGTTTAGCTCCTCTGGCATTGAAGATACTGACCATATATATCATGTTTCAGGACATCTTCCCAACCACGCCGGGTTTTCTCCTTCTTGCATAGCAGTCCACCAATCACTTTTATAGCAAGCGGTAAACCATCACATTTTCCTATAATTTGCAACCCAATATCATTTAGCTTATCAACCTCGGGTTCATTTTCCTCTGATGTAAGTACCTGGAAGAAATTTAAACTTATATAATTAATATGGCTAGTGAGTGTTGTTTTATTTACTTAGTACAAGTAATACCTAGATCAACGAGAAAAGAAAAAAATTGAAAATAGGAATGCACTGCCTACATTAATTGCAAATCATAAGTGTGGAATCATCCAAAAATTGATTTATATAGCTTACATTATACATGCGTGTCACAAAGATTGACTGGTGTCTTTTTGTTGTTCGACTAATAATCGGGGAATAGAAAGGGATAAAAAATAAAATATTGATCAATGTATTTCTTTCCTTGATTCAATTATCATTTTGTTGAACTCATCTTAGAGTAAAATGTAAGGCATATGCAAGCTGAAATCAAATGAAATGAAGTGCTGCTGAATAGGTGTGTCATAGTGAGTATGAGAAAGTACCAACCTGCTTCTTGAGCAATGACCATGCATCTTCCGGACCTAATTTTTCAACATGGTGGTAGTGCACAACTTTCAAGCTTCGGCCTACAGTTACATGTCTTATGGTTATGAGGACTCTGCTACCAGTGCCACCGTAGCTAAATGGGGTCATCAATAGTTTTTCCCATGCATCGGCACCCCAAATGTCATCAAGCACAAGGAAGAACTTCTTGTCCCTAATGACATTCCTAAGTGCAATGACAAGTAGGCCCCTGTGTTGAGGCCCACCCCCTCTAGGAAGGTCTCCGCCGGCGGCCGTGATGGCCGTACTCAATAGCTCAACATCATTGAAATTACGCGTGATGCTAAGCCATATCTTCTTAGAAAACTTGCCTTCGATAGCCTCATCATTGAAGACCTTCTTGCCAAGGGTGGTCTTGCCAATCCCGCCGACACCAATAATGGCGACCACCATGAGGTGATCACTCTTCTCACTGGGCCCCTCCCTTGTAAGCACTTCCACAAGTGTCGTCGTATCCTCCTCAATCTTCTCACCAATCGTGCCTGCCCTTTCCATCAATGAATTGGTTTTGCGGTCACTGGCGAGAGATTGAGTCGTCTTAGGCTTCTAGCTTGATGAAATTGAAATTGCCACTTCTCCTATGGATGTCATCCAACTTCTGGTTGAGTATCTTGATGCGGGTGCCGATATCATGTGCATGGAGAGGATTTCGCATGCAGAAGAGGAGGGGCTTAAGGCAAATGTTAAGGCATCCCATGTCCATGGAAGGACCCTCCTCCATGACCTTCAGCTGACACAAGTCGAGGATGTCGGTAACATCGTACATGGCACGCTTCAGTTCCTCCACCCAAGCTTGCACACTTGTGTCAATTATATTTCTCCTATCTGCATCTGCAAGGAAATTCTTGAGGTCCCTCAGTTTGATGCCCAGTTTGTCGACCTCACCGGACACCCCGATAAGCATGGCCACCTCTTCTTTGGCCATCTCGTTGAGCATGTTGGTCACGTAGGATGCCAAAGCATCCAGAACCCCCGCCATTGCAGGGAGCGCTCGTTTTTGCTGCAACATGCAAACAAAATTATTTCTTTTGTTTTCATCACGAACAATCCCATACATGCTCGACATGTGATTATCTCACTAAGGGAGGAAAATGATAATCAATCCAGTCACTAAGAGATTGATTTGAAATACAGCAGGTTTTATCCAAATTCATTTCAACAAGTGTAATCCAAATATGTTTTAAATGCCTGATCGATTCACACATGCATGCCATAAACAAAAATGATAGGTTTCGCAGTCTTTTCTGGAGAAAGGACACGGGTATGACCCCCTTTCAAGAACAAAGAACTTGATCTTTGTTCAGTAGTAGGGAAACAATAACATTCCAGACATCAGTCCTGTTGGTATATTAGGTGCTTAGCAGGCTAATCCGAGGAGTCATGCTTTGCACACGATCACACGGGAACCATTACTATAGGAAACGCGTCGTTTTCCGAGTGCCTGTACGCTCGGCAAAGCAGGCAAAACCCTCGGAACGATACGCTCGGCATACGTACACGCTCGGCAACTAGCTAAATGCCGAGCGGAATTTGTGTACTGCCGGCAAAACCATACGCTCGGCAATCGACCTGTTGGGGATGGCCGTCCGACGGCGTGCTCCGTGCTCCCGTATGCCGAGCGTCATGTGGGCTCGGCCGAGCGTCATGTGGGCTCGGCATACACATATTGCACGGTCGGCATACACGACTCGGACCCATTCCCAGAAGGCGCCGCGTGTGAGAGGTATGCCTACGGCATACCTCTCAGGCATACCTCTCACACGCGGCGCCTTCTGGGAGCTCCCAGGCCGCAGCGTATCCCGAGCATGTATACCCTACGGAAACGCTATTCTTGCCGAGCGCCAGATCTTTGCAAAGCGGTTTTCTTTGCCGAGCGTTTTATTTATACTCTCGGCTTATACGTCCTTAGGCCATCTCCAGCGGGGCACCCCCAAACGGACAGACCCTGTCCCATTTCTGTCCACGCGGAGAGAGCGCAACCTCCAACGGGGAAACCCAAATCCGAGCACACGGAGTACAAGAACACAGAAACACGGAGTATAAGTATACAGACACACTAAATACAAGTACACAGAAACAAGGAGTACAAATACACAAAAAGACAAAGTACAAGTAAAAGTGCATGGAGCCACATGTGTGGTTTTGGTAATTAATGATAATCTCTATGGACTAATGTTTGCATCCAGTTATACTTGAAGGTGTGTCCATAGGTAATGCTTGAAGATCATAAGTTGGATTTTAAGTTGAAAGAAGGATAAAGTTGAGCCTATTACAAGAATGTCTTGAAATATGAGACGATTGAGTGAGCCATCGTGTTTACCTTCAAGACAGCTATTCTTTGTGTCCTTGGGAAATACGTGTTGACTTAATTACGGGAGTCTATGTCCGACACGTTATCTTCTCAACATTAACCGTGTCAAACAGGTTACGTGACTATTAATTTTTTGTTAAATCCTAGCTGTTAATTTTTTATCTAACTGTGACACGTGGTGTCCCTATTTTAGACATCCGTATATTGCTTTTAGTATATAATAGATAGATAGATTTCTTGTTGGTGTGTACCGTAGCTTCTGTGTTCCCCGCTCTAGAAGCACTCCCGTGGGCTGGATCGACCTCTGGGAAATAGGCCGGGCTTAAAGGCTACTAGCTCCAAGAACAAGTCAAACTTTAGCTTGTGAAACTAATAAGATTTCCATCAAACCCAAAATAGAAATCCCCACTTAATGCACATCATGAAATACGAGTTATGGACGCTCACAATTGCGCAGCATCCGTACCGGAAAACGGCTATTTGCTGTGTGTCCGGCTCTTAGCCGGAGCTCTTTCTCTGCAGCTTGGCAAAGGCCGATGCACGCCAAGTGCTAGAAGAAAAGCTCATGGAAAAGGCTCGGCACTCGGCAAACTCATAATTAGGCCGTCGGCAACCGCTCGACAACGCCGCAAGAATGCTGTCGGAAAAATTCGGCCCTTGGCAAAGGTGGTGGATAGTGTCCCCATCCGCCGCGGTTGACGGGAAGGAAAGGGCGCTTCCATCTTTGCATATGTTGTGTATCACGTATTAGTTTGTAGACATACGTACGAGTACCTGTGTTGCGTACGGGCGTATGAGAGTATGGGCTTGATTTCGATAACGAGGGGGCAACAAATTTTAATGTTGATTAAATCTTATTAATAGGAAAAGAACATATGGCCCTTTTAAACTTTTGGGAGCGGGTGCATGGAAGCAGACCCCTTAAATAATTAGGCAGAACACTATATAGGTATTATCCCATGCCTATAAATACTTCGGCGCGACAAATTTTCATCAAACACCAACAACCACAAATAAAACAAGTGGTGTTGGTATACAATTGTCTCAGAGAAAAACACTAGAGTACGGTCTTTTGAATGTGAGGGATTTAGCACTTTAATCCTTCATGATGGAAAAGCAGAGACCAAACTATGCTTTCAGAAAGGAGAAGGCGCCTACAAGTATAATGCAGCATGTAGGAACAAGAAGGTTGCAGCTGGACATAAAAAGCAAGGAACAAAACCACGCTCACCTTTCGTTAAAGGCCCAGAGCAAGCAAATAACATATACTCGATTGTGCTGGCACACAAAAGCACAAGGGTATCGTCTCTCTCTTCCAGTTCGTTCTTAATTACTCATTTGGCACACAAAGGTGACAGCACTGATATAACCATAGTTTTAAATAGCCGGCTATAGCCCCGCTATAGCCTTGCTATAGCCTTTTCAGCAGGGTGTCGCTAAATGATGTCATGTACAAATTGGCCGCTATAGCCCGCTATAGCTCCGCTATAGCTTATTTCGAGGTCCGCCGCTATTTGGCATAGCCCGCTATTTAAAACATTGGATATAACTTAAGAGTGTTACATTTTTTTTTTTCAAATCGGGCTACTTCCCTTTCCATTACATGCATAACGGAAATACAAAGTGCACTACAAGTTTAACAGGAAATAGTGTTACAGTTGATGTGTAACGCCGAAATGCTCACTCAGCAAAATCTTACAACCAAAATCAATAAATCAATTTAGAACAACATGAAATGGCAGGCAGTATTATAAGTTGAAACAAAAATAGAACACTTTCTGAGAAAAAATGAAACAACGTGCACTGCCCAAACATAATTGAGCGCTGAATTAGACCATGTCAGCAGAAGCACCCATGGTGGTGGTGGTGCCGACAGCAGCCTCAGGAATACTGACATGGGTGAGCAGCGCCCACAGGAGCGTTATCAGCTCGCCGCCCCGGGCGACGGCCACCGCATGGCCGTCGAGGTTATCCGAAGGAGCCATGTAGAGGATCATCTCGCACCAGAACCCGGCCAGGGCTTTCCACGCCGCCTCCTCCTCGCCATTCATCAGCTCCACCAGTTGCTTGCCCAACCTTGCGCCCTCCTTTAGCACCTCGTGCTTGGGTCCTGCGGTGCTCAGCAGCTCCACCAGCTGCCGGTATTGCAACTCGGGCGTCGGTGCGGGCACGGCACTGCCGAGGGCGCGCTCGGCACCTTTCTTGGTGGCCTTGTACAGGCTGTTGCTCCATGCGTCGTCGTCGGGGAGCAGCTCGGGAGAGTACGCCACCAAGTAGGTGCAATAGCGTGACAGGTGCGTGGCGACGCTCCAAGAAGAAGAAGCCGACGAGGGTGGGTTCCTTGCCTCGAAGATGGTTGTAGCAATGTGCCAGGAAAGCAAGGTGTCGGATGTACCTTGCATGCCGCGTGCTCGGAGGAAGTTGTCGCCGACTTGAATGCCCAGTTGTTGCCAAGATATCTTGCCATTTCTGAGGTCATCTCCCCTGCTGCTGCTTCTCAGTGTGTCGACAATGGCAGCCTTCACTTCTCTGGGTACCTTGACGCTCTTCTTTGGCTCGGGCAGGGGAATGATACGCCTAAGAAGAGCCGCTGGCCTGAATTTCCTTGGATGGAGCACTATGATTGAGCACTGGTTCATATTATCCTGCCAAGGCCTCACCAGCTTGCATCTGGATTGCAACAGTAGGCCAATACATTTTCGCAGTGTAGGATACTCACGCCAAGAAACATAGCGGCACATCAGGGCTACTTTAGTCCAGTTGGAGCAGACGTAGGATGCAATCTCCCTCACCTCAGAAAGCACGACTAGTGCATCAAGTAAAAACAACGGAACCACATCAAACAACAAGTTTCCAAAATAGGGAAAGAAGGTCAACCCAACATCTGACATGCTGGTCACAGAACATTTTATTTGCCCTTCAAAAATAGGACGTGATAGATATGCCCTCAAAGCAATTGTGCCAAATAAGCAGCAGTAACCAATGGTCAAGAGAGAAATAAATATGCTGGAGATGGGCAGCCAATCCTTGGAGTATGAGATTGGAAGGGATGAATAGTAATAATCATGAAGAAAAGAAAGCTCAGACACAATCACCCGCAGTGTCCTAGTACCATCACTATCCTCGAGCAGCACATGCCATAGAAAGTCACGGGCCTCGATGAATCCAGCAGCTTCGGTGACACTGGTGTATTTTGCAAAGCGACACCGTAGCATCTTGAACAATGCAAATGAGAAACATACATCTTTGAGATGTGCTACTGAATGGAGAAGCATGCCATCTAGCTCCCAAACTTTGTCAGTGGTCACTAAGCACTCTCTCTTGTTAGTTGTCATCCACGACCTATGATCACCAGCTGATAAACTGCTTCTGCTTTGACTCCTACACCGGATCCGGTAACCATAAGGCTGCTTCACTACCACCATAGTGTCCTCCCTTGAAACTACAAGTGGAGGAGGTATATGTTGCTGACTGGTGGCATGCTGGCTAATGGTGCTATGATCAACTGGTAGCTGGTCCATCATGTATCCAACAATAAGACGAGGATTGCGTCCAAATGAAAATGATTGTCTGGCACTGTACCAGGCATAATACTTGAAGAATATTTTGGCAAAGATGAGACCGAAGGGCATGAAAATGAGAAGAATCGGCAGAGCCAATCGATGTCTATCTGTCAAGTCCACTTCAAATGGATGTTGACCTAGCATGATGTTGACTCCAAGGTACGTACTCCACAATGCTTGCACAAGCAGTACCGCTGGTGGGGCAATGCTTCGACCTTCTCTTTCATCCGCGGCAACTATAGCGGTTGTATTGATGCCAACAATCTGAACAAAGGCAGTCCATACTAAGACCAGGCCAGTGTGGAAGCTTGGATCGCAGTCCCCTAGGACTATGTTACCTCCATCAGATCGAACGGCGACGGTCAGCTGGCTGCCAGTGATGGACACGATGTAGGAGACGATGGGCAAGAACAATATGGTGGCACCCATGAAGAGGAAGCGGGTCAACGGATGGTGGCGGTAGCGATGGCCATATGCGCCTATCCCGACCATGACTCCCATCAGGATGGCGTTCCCCATCAGGAGAACATTCACTCGCAGCATCTGCCCTCTCATGAACTTGTTGAAGTTGTCAAATGCCGTGTCAATGTCAATGTCAGGTCCGATTCTGAGTATCAGCAACAAGAAAGATCAAAGTTAATTAACGCAATGAATTAAGTACCTAGCTACATCGATCAGGTTGTTAATTAGCGCCTATCCACCAACAAGTACGGAATATAAAAATTAATGCTTCTAATTCTCCGTTTCTTTCTTTCTTTCTTTCTTTTTCTCTTCTTCCTATAAGAAATTGAGAACATCAATAAGAGGAGCCGGCCGGTTTACCTCGGCATGGTGGCGGTTGAGATTCGCACCCGCTGGAATGTTTTCTTCTGATTTGTAATTGGTACAAATGAGTAATTAAGAACGAACTGGAAGAGAGAGACGATACACTTGTGCTTTTGTGTGGCAACACGATCGAGTATATATGTTATTTGGTTGCTCTGAGCGAGCCTTTAACGAAAGGTGAGCGTGGCTTTATTCCTTGCTTCTGTCCAGCTGCAACCTTGAAATGCCTGCGTGCTGCATTGTGCTTTTAGGCGCCTTTGTCTTTCTTGAAAACCTAGTACGGTCTCTGCTTTTCCATCATAAAGGATCAAAGTGGTAAAACCCTCAGATCCGAGAGCGTATCCTGAGAAAACTGCACCTAATCCCCACTAATCCCTCGTCACGTACAGCTAGGGGTGAAACCGGATCGGATTCGGACGGATAATCCTTATACCATATCCTATTCCATATTTATTTTCGGATTCGGAAGCGGAACGGATGCGGATTCGAATACCGGATTATGCGGATTCGAATAGCGGGTTATGCGGATTCGGACACGGTACGGTAACGGAACGGCGTCGGATCGGAAACGGTCATTTACCATATTCATATACGAGGAAGATATAAATGCTTCAAACTAAAAGTAAACATAAACAATGAGCAAATTTTAATACTTATACACGTTAAGAACACATAAAGCACTAGATGGTATTAAAATAAGCCAAATAAATCACTAATAAACATATGTCTCGTTTCATAAGTAAAGATAACATTCATGTATTGCTATTTAATACTTACAAATTCACCCATAAATCGGATTCGGAAATTAAAAGGTCGGATTATCCGGCAAGAAAAAACGGATTATCGTAATGCATTGTATATTAGCAATACCATATCCTATACCGTATCCTATCAATCGGACTCGGATTCGGATCGGATTGTTGTCGGATGTGAAAAATCTCTTACCGTATCCTATAAAAACGGATTCGGAAACGATTTCGGACGGAAATTATCCTTACCACTTTCACCCTGGCGTACAGCCATACACCAGAGTGGAGTCTGAACAACTGCTGCAGGTATTACTTGACAGTCATTGTCATCGTCGCATATCTCAGAACGCTGTCCGGCAGGGCGGCCACAGCCCCCCAGGACGCTGTTGGCGGGACGAAGAGAACAGCTAGGTCTTGCGCCGGGGAGCGTACGCATCTGACGTGGTGAGGGGGGCTAGGGGTCTCATATAGTGGTCCGTTCAGCTGCAGTCGAGGAGGAAGCGGAAGCCGCCGACGGCGAGCAGGTAGCAGAGAAGGCCCTCCCCGTACGCCCCACTCAGCGGCGTCAGCAGCACCGACGACCCCATCTGTTCCCGCTTCACCGGCGGCGGTGGGCGGCAGCGACGGTGAGGCGGAGCCGGACGGTTTGGGCGGTGGGTTTGAGACTGAAGTTGGGAAACCAGAGGCCCAGCGTAAGCCGGGCTGGTCTGGGCTGGGCGTGGCAATTTAGCCTGTATGGCCCGATTAGCAGCTGCTGCTTCCGCTCAGGAAAAAAAATGCTGCTGCTGCTACCTCCTCGTGGACTGAACTGAAGAAGAGCGCACTTGCAGCAACTGATCCAGAAATGTGCAGTGATCACTAGAACACCAAAAACCAGTGAGAACTCCAAGCATGCATGAAGCATTCCAGCTGTGCCTTTGTAAGTACGAGTACCCCCAAAAAATTCAATTCTGAAACCCTGCAAATCATCGGTTTCGAGGCAAGGCTAAGCAGCTTCTTCAAGTGGTCCAAAACAACAGGACCGTTGCCACTCGGCGCCAGTGTTTTGGTTCCCGACTGGAAAAATTTCCCGAGGGGGGTCGGGATTACCGGTTACCGGAAAATCCCGACCGGTTACCGGACGAATTTGAAAACCAAATTTTGAATTCAAATCCCACGGTATGACAATTTACAGAGGAATTTTGTTAAAATTCAAAAAATTCAGAAAAAATCAACAAATTCGGGATTTTTTGGCCGGTAAGGTTTCCCGGGGTGCTCGGGAAGTCCGATTACCGACCGGTAACCGGATTTCCCGACCGGTAACCAAACCCCTGCTCGGCGCGGCAAAAGTAATACCCATGAACACGACGAAGGAGTCAAGATTACGATGGATCTAGTTTCCTTCCTTGACCATATCTTTGCACATCAGCAGGTTCAGTACAAACATACATGCAGTTTCCCAGCAGGCCAAAATGCCAAATCATGGCTATCACAAACAAAACAGAAACAAAAACGGAACATAACAAGTTCAGCTTCATGCGCATTTACTGTAGCTACAGTCAACGAAGCAAACTGTGTCCACGCCCCAGGCAGCCGCCCCGGCTGCCTGGGGCCTAAATCCGCCTCTGCGCCTAAAGCTTGGTGCATCTAAAAACCAGCCTGTGAACTTCCTTCACCAGATAGCACTGCGTCCCTCTCCTCCCCGTTCCTCTTGAGAGTCGCTTCCAGCACATCGCTGCCACCCCTGTTCTTCTTTCTCTCCGGCGGCGCTGCCGGCCGGCGAGGAGATGGACTAGGTGGCTGGCCTCCTCTGTATATAGTAGTTTTACGTTTAGCTATAGGTTTGTTTGCGTATGCTTGTGTCGTGGCGGATGCCCGTTCTGTTCCTCACTCTCGCAGCTGGTTTCCGGTGAGTTTCCGCAACGCCGGTGCCGGGCCTCTTCTGTTGAATAATCGCGGAGGGTGTCGACTTGGCGGTGGTGGTGGTCCTTTCTCCCTGGCCTGCCGAGGTGGCGAGGGTGGAGAAAGGGAGGATGCTGCTGCTTCTGGTCGTCGTTTCAGTGGTGGTGCCGATTTCCTCTTCCCCTTGTCCGGCCGTGGCGGTGAGGGAGAGGAAGGGGAGCTGACACTGCTGCTGCTTTGGAGCATTGGGTCTGGCGTAGGGTTGGAGGTGGATGGCCGGCGGATCTGGTTCGCTGCTGCGGCGGCGGGATCCGGGGTTGGAGGCGGTCGGGAGATCCCGGCCGTTGAGTTGCCGGCGAAGCACCGTTTCAGTCTTCAAGGCGTTGGTGCGGAGAGGCGGCTCCTGACCAAGGTGTGCGCACGACCTGCTTCTTCCCCGTCGGGCCGGCGGCTCGTCGGCGACTGCGGTGGTCGTGGGCGGCGTCGAGTTTGGATCAGCACAGAGGAACCTAGGGACCTCCTTGTAATTTTTGTTTTTTCGAAGGACCTCTTTGCTGTTGCGTCAGGACAGGTGTTCCTTCGGGTCGCCTCTAGATCGTTCGTGCGTATGTACGGTGCCTTGTACTTGTACGTATATGTTTAATAGTCTACGCAGGTTTTAAAAAAAAAATTGTTTGCCGCAGCAGGAAACATGAAAGCTACGGCTCATCTGACTGCATTTCTAGTTCACGCCTGCGAGAAGTAGTGCGCTGTACTGTACATAGCTAGCAGCAGCAAATTGACATACAGATGCTTAGACCCATGCATGTTCTTGGATCAGGGGAGATAGGCAGTGCATCTTCCGACTATGACCACTCCTGCCAAGCAAAAGGAAACAATAGAAAGGTGAAAAACGCACCCGCGGTACATCAAGTTGCCTAGAAGGTGCACTTTAGTCATAAAGTCGCATTTTGCCAATTTCAAGTCACCAACTTGCCATTTGTGGGCATGTTAGTCATTCCGTCACGGTGGCCGTTAAGTCTAACAGTAGCCAGCTGTTTTTTACAAAATTATCCCTAAAACTTTGTTTCTTCTTATTTTTGGTCCCTATAAGTATACTTAGTCTTAGGCATTTCATCAAACATGTGGGCTGCAGCACCAGTATCCTCCGAACCAACTCCCGCACCACCAGCTCGGGCTCCCGCCGCCGGCCTGCCTCTCGCGCCCTTGCTATCGCCGCTGGCAACGCGCCTCCACCGACATCCCGCCTCCCCCCATCGTGTCCCCGGCCACCCTTTCTCCTCCGCCATGAACGCAGCCAGGTCCGGTCTGGACGGGAGGTCTCCGCATGTCCGGGGCGGTAGTGCAGGACAGGGAGTACGGTTCGACGCGTGCGGCAGCATGACGGGAGTTCCCCGCCGCCGTCCCGTTGACGAGGAGACCCCCCAGCAAACTCGTGTAGCTCATCCACCCACCCTCCCCGCACTGCCCAGTGCGCCACCGCTTGGAGCCCAAGCCTTCCGCGCGCAGGCTCTGTGCTCCGCCGTGCCGGGATCCCACGCCCTCCGCCCACCGGCCCTGTACTCCGCCGCCGCCGGGATCCCACGACCTCCCCGCGCCGGACTTGTGCTATGCCGCGCACCCGGCTGCACCACGCGTGCACTACACTGATGGGGGAAATTTGCTGCCCCTTCTCTCTCTTTTTTGGCAGCATCACCACGCCTGCAGAACCTGCCCTCGTCGCACGGCAACACTGCATCTCCTCTTCTACCACGTTTTCCCCGCGACTCTTAGCTCGCAAGAGCGCGAGGCTTCTCTAGCTCAACATCGACTTGGGTTCAATTTGCCGCAGAAATCAATCAACAACCAACGGCATGAGCAAAGAGAGAGGCAGCAGCTGCAGTGCGTGTGGCAAATACCAAGAGAGCAACAACAGCAGCGGCGCGCGTGAAGAGAGAGCAACAGCAGCTCTAGCACGGGCACGCAGGACAAAGCAACAGTAGCTGCTCGCATGAGAGAAGCGGCTCCAACGCGGGCACGCAGGACAACGGCTCCCGTAGGAGGACCAAAGAATTAGAAGAAATAAAAATACAGGGGGTATTTTATAAAAGTTAACGGTTTCTGTGACGGAGTGACTAACTTGCCCACGAATGGCAAGTTGGTGACCTGAATTTGGCAAAATACAACTTCGTGACTAAAGTGCACATTCGGGGCAACTTCGTGACTAATTTGCCCACGAATAGTAAGCCTCTAGCATACCAGCCAACTACTAAGATGGAATGGAATAAAGAAGGGGAGGTTAAGAGAACAGATTTATACATACTGGAAAAGAGAATATTACCTGCAGATCGATGTTTGTCTCCATGCTGTAGGGCTCGCTTGTGTAAAATACATGCCATCTCTTTTCAATGCATCTAGCATTTGTATAAGCCTCCACTTTCTGGATATGGCTGAACTTGTCCCAGTTGGGACAAGACTTCCCCACAACCATGGAAGCGAGTAATGCCAGACTGCAGTTCAGCTGCAAATGACTTGGCTTTACAGTCTGCAAGTACACTGGGAATCGTTTCTCACTGTAGAAAAGAGTCACCACGAGTCTCCGGAGTACATTCATCTCTTGCAGCGACTCAACCTTTGGACAACGGTCAATCTCGAGCTTTTGTAATTTGGTGAAATTGAAGATCCTAGTCAGGTAGGGGATGTCGTACAGGTCGAGCTCCAGAATAGAAGGAAAGTTTTCTAGAGAGCGGATACCCTTGACACACCATATGGTTAATTTTTTCAAAGACCTTGCATGAAAGGCAAGGCCGGGAGGGATACACCTCAATTTGCAATATTTGATACAAAGTTCTTCCAAGGCCGGCATACCTTGCACTACCTCCTCCCACTCCCACTCATCCCATTCCACCATTCCATCTAAGATCATCTCATGCAGTCTCGGAAAAGCAGCCACTGGCTGGGATGAAGCATGGTGATGGTGATTGTAGGGCTGCAAGAATTCAGGCCCAACATGCTTGATTTCTGGAGCACGGAACAACTTTAGATACTCTAGACAAGGGAGCCGACATAATCCATCAGGGAGTTGGGTGCAGCAAGCCAGGTCAGACAGATCTAGAAAACTCAACCTCTCGGGAAGCGCGGATGTCGACATCATCCATCTTGGGAGTTGGCACCCATAATATCCCCGGATATGAATAAACTATACAAGGCGGAGGACAGAGCTCATTAAATACCTCCTCAATTATTCTTTGATCCTTCTCAGAGACAATTTCTTTCATAAATCCTTCATGGCCAAGTCTGCTGCTGCAGTATAAGCGCAAAATGGAAAGATACACCTTTTCACCAAGCCTGGCCTTTGTGGCGAATGACGCAGCAGACACATTCTGTAGACTCACTATGCTAATGCTCTTAAGCTGAGAAAGACTTCCAAGTTCTTCCAAAACTGCACCAGTCATCATCCATGTGAGCTGGGAACCCATTTAGTGTCCTCAGTTTGTTTAGAGCATGTAACCCTTGAGGCATACTAATTAGACGTGTGTCATCAAGGTCAAGGAAACGTAGTTCCAGTAAATTCACAATGCTATCAGGAAGTTCCACAAGATTCTCACAACCTTCGAGACTAATATGTTGTAAGAATTTCATCTTGGGGATGTCCTTGGGCAAGCTAGTTATATCACTGCACTTTTTTACTGCCAAATACCTCAAGTGCTTCAGCTGATACAGAGATTCAATCAATGCAGCACAATTTGTAGATTCTACATGCAGAGTCTGTAGACTTGAAACTGTAATCAAGGAATCATTGGACTGAATCTTGAGATTCCCGATTATTATCATGGACCTTAGTGACTTTTGCTCTTGTAGGCTTCTCCATTCAAATCCATCTGATTCCACTCCTTTGGTTTCTATCGATAACCTAAGAAACTTTGCGAACTAAGTTTATTAGTAACAATTTCTCCATTATGAATTAGTGCTTCATTCCTAGTCACAAATTGAGCAAAGGAACGAACAACATCATGCATGTTGCAAACATATTCCTCAGTATTAGCTCCTTATAGTACTCAATTCCTAGTTCTTCCAATCTATCCGAGTCCCCATGAACATATCCTTCACCTATCCACATGCCAACATATTCACTGTCATGCAATACTGTCTTTTTAGGTTTAAGGGGAAAATGCAAAAAGCATTGTTTTAAACACGGGGACAAGTCCTCATAGCTAAGATATATCGCATTGTTTAGTTCGTCTAGCATTTGAGATACTGAGCATATAGCATCATTCAGAACCTTTTCCCAAGCACGTCGTTCTTTCTCTTTCTGGCATAGGAGTCCTCCCATCACTTTTATTGCAAGCGGTAACCCATCACATTTTTCTATAATTTGCAACCCAATGTCCTTAAGCATATCAACCGCAGGTTCACTTAGCTCTGTTGTAAGTACCTGCAAGCAAATTTAAGCATGCAGAGTTATCAAGAAACATGTACACACATGAAGTGGCTACATAAATTAATATATCAAACAAAGGCATAATTTGTCCATTGATTAATAAATGAAATGATACTGCACCGACAGAGGCATCTCGATGCAGCGCTGCCATTTTTCTTTTTTAATCTAAGGGAGTTTCTTTTGGCAGGGCAAAAAAGCTAGCTACTCTCAACACAAATCGATGAACCGATCACTCAAAACAACAAGTACATGCATATAGTTAATTCAAGAATGATTAATTGGGGGATTGATAGTCTAGTTAGTTGGGAGAAAACACTAACATTAATGTGTACAAGCATTGAAAATGGATCAGGTAGTAAGGACAAATAATACATGGAAATATGGCTATGTCTTATGTTGATTAGTATATATATATAAATACACATTTTTTTGACTGTGAGGGACGGAATCCTAGCTAGTAGTTACACACTCACCTGCTTCTTGAGCAATGACCAAGCATCTTTGGTATCTAATTTGTAAACATGATGATAGGGAGGCACTACTTTCATGCCTCGAGCAATAATGTCATGTCTTGTAGTGACGAGGACTCGACTACCAGAGGCACCGTGGCTAAAGGGAGCCTTTAGCAGGTTGTTCCATTCATTGTCACCCCACATGTCATCCCACACAAGAAAGAACTTCTTGTCCTTGATGGCGTTGGCAAGAGCTGGCACAAGCAAGGCTTTATCTTCAGACCCACCGCCAGGTCCTGGCATGTTTCCCTCAGCGGCAGTGATGGCCGTCCTCAATAAGTCAGCTTCGTTGAACTCCTTTGTGATACTCAACCATATCTTCTTGGCAAACTTGCCTTGGATGGACTCGTTGTTAAAAACCTTCTTGCTGGGCGTGGTCTTGCCGATTCCGCCAACACCAACGATTGCAAACACCATGATGCTGCAACTCTCTTGTGCTACATCCTTTGTGAGCATCTCAACAAGCATTCTAGTGTCCTCTTCGATCTTCTACCCAACCACAGCTGCTCGCTCTAACACGGGTTCTGTTTTGCGGTTAACAACAGTAGGTCGAGTCATCTTCTGGTGCTCGTAGGCTTCTAACTTGATGAAGTTGAAACTACGTCCCCTTGTGCAGATGTCATCCAACTTCTCATTAAGCACCTTGATGTGGCTACCAATGTCATGGGCATGGATTGGATTCCGCATGCAAAATAGCAGAGGGTTGAGGCACACCATGTCCTTGGATGGACCATTCTCCATGAACTTGAGCTGGCAAAGGTCAAGGATGTCAGTAGCATGGTACATGGCACGCTTCAGTTCCTCCACCCAACCTTGTACGCTCTCATCTGTGATCTTCCTCCTATCAGCATCCGCAAGGAAGTTCTTGAGGTCGCTCAGCTTGACGGACAGATCGTCGATCTTACCGGTGACCCCTATCATCATGGCCACTTCGTCTCTAGCCATGTCGGCCAGCATCTTGGTGACGTAGAATGCGAGGGCATTCAGAACCCCTGCCATTTGTTGATTGAGCTGCTGCTGAAAATATGCATGTGAACAAATTAGTCCTCTGTATTACCACTTAGTACGTCAGCAATTACTTCTTTCACACTAAACAAATCAAAGCTTCTACGTACTGAACAAGCAATCTGACTTTTGTACAACACAAATCAAAAGCAAAGCTTTGTACTAAACAAAATCAGAGTCCTGAGCCTTCTACCGCACAAAAGAATATGATCTGAGCTTTGTACAGCACAAATAAAAATCAAAGCTACCTACTTCACAAATAGAAATCAATGATATGTAGTAGACATGTCCGAGCTGATGACCCTAGAAAACCCAGAACCCCTATTCGGATCTGAGTATAAAATTTAAAATAGGACCAAGAGGAAGGGGTCCTCACCTTCTTCAGCGCCAGATCAGGCCGGCGGCATCGCGACAGAGGCTAGAGAGAGAGAGAGAGAGAGAGAGAGAGAGAGAGAGAGAGAGAGAGAGAGAGAGAGAGAGAGAGAGAGAGAGAGAGAGAGAGAGAGAGAGCAGAGTGCTCGGGAAAGAGGTACTACAATATACAAGTTTGTGTATGCAGCATCAATGAATCAGCTAGTGGACAACCAAACCAGACTTGGACCGGTTCCCCTCTCCCATCTACAGTAGCGAGAGAGGCGATTTTATGAGAACTCCCCGTCAACCCACCTCGCAGCAGGCCGGCGGCCCGTGGTTTCCTCCGCCTCCGGCGGCCGCTCCGGCGGCGAGAGGTCGGGGAATCCGCGGGCCCCGGCATGTACATAGTGTAGGGCTCGGTAGGGACCCGTCCGGCGGCGCCATGGAGGCGGAGGAGCTGTCGGTGCGGTGTTTGCGGTCGGCGCGCGTCTCCTCCGGCGGTGTGCTCTGCGGAGCTCCGGCGTCAAGCGGCCGACTTCCTCGAGCTCGGCGATCTACGGATCTGGTGAGTTCGTTCTGCCCCGCGCGGATCCGGCTAGGTGGTGGATCCGGTGTTTGAGGTTGAAGATGAAGTTGATTTCGAGATGCTTCGCGACGACGGCGTTGATCCAGTGGGTAGGATCTTTGGATCCGGTGCTTGGCGACTTCCCAGCTGTCTTGGGGTGGGCTCCTATCCAAGGTTTCGGAGCAGAAGCGGCAGCAGCGCGTCACCAACAGCTCCTGTTCATCGTCTCCATCGGGATCAAAAGGGACCTCTTTGTAATTTTTCCTTTGCTTTGGGTCTTTCTGTAAGATCGGAGTATCTATATCAGCTTCTTTTTCCCGCAAAAAAAATGAATCAGCTAGTGAACAAAATTGCTGGCCGGCCGGCAGCTAGTATGAACTACTTCGTCAGACCTACATGTGCTGATGTGCACATATATGTATGAACCAGTCATGGGTAGCTATCAATGTTTTAAATAGCCAGCTATAGCTCCGCTATAGCCCCGCTATAGCCTTTGAGAGCTCTCCCGCTAAAGCTATGCATTTTTAGTGCTAAATTGGAAATGGGGCTAATAGCCCGCTATTTCCCACTATAGCGTTAAATTTGAAGTCATTTAGCCCGCTAAGCCGCTATACAAAACTTTACTTTTGCATTATCTTTTGTTCTTGTTTATGATATATATGATGCATTGATGTGAATCTTGGTTATTGAATTAGGATGCCTCTTGGTACTCGCATTTTGATGTGCGAACATGTGTATATGTAAAGTATATGCAATATATCATATATGATACCTGATTATATACTTATTATTTCAATTTTTCATGATTTAAGAGAAACGCTAAATGAGGCTTAGCTCCGCTATAGCTTCGCTATAGCCTTTCATAGCTTCTGGTCGAGCCGCCGCTAAATGGCATAGCCCGCTATTTAAAACATTGGTAGCTATCGAGCAAGGGTTGCAGCACCATTATTATCAGTAGGCTGACATAGGATTCTATCAGTCCTAAATGACATACATGCATAGTCAAACAAATCCATTATAAATTAAGGCCGGCCAGCTCGTTCTGTTCTATTGATTTCATCTTGGAGTGAACTGAAGAAGAGTGCGTGCATGCAGTTTCAGTTTCACACCGAACTAATTAACCTGAGACTTAGTCTCATCCTCGTCTTCCTTGACCCACCGACGACACGATTTCAATTTATCATCTCTAGAGCTCACCATCCATCATTTGATCCTGAAGACATACCCGTCTCTGAATTTCTATGATACTTACTAGCTACACAGTAGCAAATTTGTGCGGGGTTTGGATTACTGTGTGTTCGTAACTGACAGCCATGTAGACATGTATTCAATCTGTACTTTTCTATAAGAAAAGGGCCGGCGGCAGCTAGTGATGGCAAAATGATTGTGACCTGCCTCTGTAGATGGACAACTTGAAATATATCTCATGTATGAACGCTCAGCTAACAGCTCTTGGCAGCACAAGAGAACACAGGATGCGACAAGACGCACTTGCCGTGCCTAATTAATCTGACTTGTTTCCTTCCTTCCATAAAATTTGTGCACCTTACCGAGCAGTCAATTTCGCTGCTCCTCACCAACAGAGAAATAGAGAAATACAAAGATCAGTTAGCATCCTTCGCAGCACCCAAGACTACTACAGTTTGTTAACTCACATATAAGCCTGTTTTTCTTAATATGGTGCTTGCTGCTATTAGTCATCTTTGCTGCCCGGACGATGAACATGTCTACCCTGTTACACTATCAAGCACTGGAGCCCATTTGACATGTACCTTCATACGCTATACACATTTACGCAAGTGGTGCTAGATCAAATGAGGACAAAAACCTCTCGTTAGATCAGTACATGAATAACTTCCCAGTTAGGTTGTGGCCAGCTAGATAAGTTTAGTTAACAGAGTTATGTGGTGGCACCTAGTCATCTAAGGATGACCTGCATGCATGGGTACCATCGTTGCTTGCATTAGTCGATCATGTTCAAGGAGCAAGGATTAATTTATGCGGGAAATAACGTTGGCATTACAATACTGCTATGCCGGCGTAGTTTTCGATGAATGATGTACGCCAGATTATGTTCCGTTAACTCCAAAGGTGACCAGAAAGTAGAACACTAATCTCATGCGTAAAATTTGAGGTGCCGCCTTCCAGAAATTCCATTCTGAAACGGTTGCAATTCGTCGAGCAGGTGGCGTGTGTCCGTCCACAGCCGCAAGATTCCCTGCTATAATGTAAACACCAGCAGCTCAACGTGGGTTCTGAATCATTTCACCATTGTTCCTTGTTAATTTTCTGGTAACAAAGCCGCAAGATGCTCCTTCTGCTCGTCAGCGCCGCAAGGGCTTTAACTTGATGGCTTCCAAATCTGAAACCATAGAGCTGGAGGAACTGCTTTTATTCCCAGGAACACAAACAGAGTGACCTCTTGGGGACAACAAATGATCAATATGATCAACTCCAAGCATGCACAGGCAGTTCCAGACCCAACAAAAAATGCAATTCTGAAACCATACAAATCACTGCTTTCGAGGCAAAACTGAGTAGCGTCAAGTGTTCCGGAAAATCATGACCGTCAACACTCGGCGGACAGCAGGCATACCGACAAACATGGCGAGGGGATCAATATTTTGATATATATAAATGTATTTCCTTCCTTTACCAGCTTTTTACACATCAGCAGGTTCAGTACATGCAGTTTACCCGCAGAACCTTTATATACAGGCTTAAATGCAAGATGGGGGCTACTACAAACAGAAGTGAAATCGTAATGGAACATCACAAGTTCAGCTCCAGCTCCACAGGGATCGAAGCAAGGCAACACGGCACCTCAGTTCAGGCGCCTCCAGCATCTTGCTTCATGTGAAGTAACTTCCTTTACCAGATTGTTTCCCACAGCTAGGGCTCATGTGACTGCATTTCGATTGCCGGAGTCAAGAGGTAGCACGTACTGTACGTAGCTAGCCTCAGGAAATCGATGCATGGTTTTGGATCCATGCAAGTTCTTGCTTCGTTCTCTTTATGGCTGGATCATGGCACATCCATTCCTCCTCACTTCTGTCTTCATAACCGATACAGTACATTTTCAGACTCTGAAGGCAAGCAAAAAAAAAAATGTAGGAATTGCATATTCAGACTCTAGCATACATACCGGCCAACTACTAAGATCGAATGGAATCAACAAAGTGAGATTAAGAGAACAGATTAACTATACATACTTGAAAAGAGGCAACGGATTAACAATATAGATTACCTGCAGATCGATGTTTGTCTCCATGCAGTAGGGCTCGCTTGTGTAAAATACATGCCATCTCTTTTCAATGTCTTCGGAATTTGAATAACCCTAGACTCGTTGTATATGGCTGAACTTGTCCCACTCCGAGGCAGACTTTCCCTCGGCCATGGAAGCAAGTAACGCCAACTTGCAGTCTAGCTGCAAATGACTTGGCTTTACGGTTTGCAGGTACAACGGGAGTCGTTCCTCTCTATAGGCAACTGTCAGCACAAGTCTTCGCAGTGCATTCATCTCCTGCAGCGACTCAAGCTTTGGGCAGAATTTGATCTCAAGTATTTGCAATTTGGGGAAACTGGAGATCCTAGTGAGGTCAGGGTTGTGAGACAGCTTAAGCTCAACTACAGAGGCAAAGTTCTCGAGAGAGCACAAACCCTTGACAAAACATAAATTTAACTTTTTCAAAGACCTTGCATGGAAGGCAAGACCAGGAGGGATACACCTCAATTTGCAACCTCGGATACAAAGTTCCTCCAAGGCCGCCATAGCTTGCACTTCCTCCTCCCACTCCCACTCCTCCCATTCCGCCACTTCATCTAAGGCCATCTGGTACAATCTTGGAAATTCAGCCGCAAACCGGGATGAAGAATTGAGACGGTGACTGTGGGGCCGCACGAATTCAGGCCCGACACGCTTGATTGCTGGAACACGAGACAACTGTAGACACTCCAGATATGGGAGCCAGCAAAGTCCATCAGGGAGTTGGATGCAGCAAGACAGGTCATTCATGAATAGAGTCCTCAAGTTCTCTAGCGGCACTGTTGATGTCCACATCATCCATCTTGGGAGATGACGCCCAAAATATCCTTCGATCATAAGAAATTCTAAGCAGGGTAGAGGGCATAGCACATCAAACACTAACACAATTCTTTGCTCTTCCTCCTCATAGACTCCTCCTTGGGGCAACCCATCATCTCCTAGTCTACTGCCACATCTTAAGTCAAGTCTGGTAAGATGTGCCTTTGTGCCTAGGCTAGCTTCTGCAAGAGAAGCGGTGGCAGACACATTCTCTAGACCCTCTAATCCAAGACCCCTGAGCTGCGAAAGAGGCCCCAACTATTCCAAACTACACCAATCGCCATACACATAAGCTGGAAATCCATATAGTGACCTCAAATTTTGTAGAGCCCCGAAACCCCTAGGTACATTGTTTACATGTGTCTCTGAGATGTCAAGACATCTCAACTCTTGTAGCTTAACAATGCCATCGGGAAGTTTTACTAATCCTTCACAATCAACAAGGCAAATGTGTTGTAGGAATTTGATCTCGTGGATGTTCTTTGGCAGTCTAGATATATCAGAACAACTTCTTAAGGACAAATACCTCAAGTGCTTGAGGTGGCACACAGTTTCGACCAATGTAGCAAAATTTGCATTTTCTACAGATAGGGTTCGTAGGCTTGAGAAGGTAATCAAAGAATCACCAGGTTGAACTCTCAAGTTTCCAGTCAATATTAGTGTTCTGAGTGATTTCTGCTCTGTTAAATATCTCCACTCGAAACCATTTGATTCAACTCCTTCGGTTTCTATTGACAACCTAAGGAAATTGTGTGATCTAAGTTTTATTTTGGCATTATCTCCACCTTGAAGTACTAGTGCCTCATCCCTAGTCATAAATTGAGCAAATGAGCGAATGACATCATGCATGTTGCAAATAAATTGACCAGGGTAATCTGTTTGTGTCTCTAAGAGGTTCCTTAATATGAGCTCCTTGTAGTTACTTATTCCTTCTTCTTCTAGACTACTCGAGTCTCCATGAACCAATCCTTCACTAATCCACATGCCCACAATTTTATTCATATGTACTAATGTCTTTTTAGCTTTAAGGGAGAAGTGCAGAAAGCATTGCTTTAAGGATGAGGGCAAGTCTTCATAGCTAACATATATTGCATAGTTTAGCTCCTCTGGCATTGAAGATACTGACCATATATATCATGTTTCAGGACATCTTCCCAACCACGCCGGGTTTTCTCCTTCTTGCATAGCAGTCCACCAATCACTTTTATAGCAAGCGGTAAACCATCACATTTTCCTATAATTTGCAACCCAATATCATTTAGCTTATCAACCTCGGGTTCATTTTCCTCTGATGTAAGTACCTGGAAGAAATTTAAACTTATATAATTAATATGGCTAGTGAGTGTTGTTTTATTTACTTAGTACAAGTAATACCTAGATCAACGAGAAAAGAAAAAAATTGAAAATAGGAATGCACTGCCTACATTAATTGCAAATCATAAGTGTGGAATCATCCAAAAATTGATTTATATAGCTTACATTATACATGCGTGTCACAAAGATTGACTGGTGTCTTTTTGTTGTTCGACTAATAATCGGGGAATAGAAAGGGATAAAAAATAAAATATTGATCAATGTATTTCTTTCCTTGATTCAATTATCATTTTGTTGAACTCATCTTAGAGTAAAATGTAAGGCAAGCAAACATTAAAATTGTATGTAGTTTACTGTGTTAGGCATATGCAAGCTGAAATCAAATGAAATGAAGTGCTGCTGAATAGGTGTGTCATAGTGAGTATGAGAAAGTACCAACCTGCTTCTTGAGCAATGACCATGCATCTTTCGGACCTAATTTTTCAACATGGTGGTAGTGCACAACTTTCAAGCTTCGGCCTACAGTTACATGTCTTATGGTTATGAGGACTCTGCTACCAGTGCCACCGTAGCTAAATGGGGTCATCAATAGTTTTTCCCATGCATCGGCACCCCAAATGTCATCAAGCACAAGGAAGAACTTCTTGTCCCTAATGACATTCCTAAGTGCAATGACAAGTAGGCCCCTGTGTTGAGGCCCACCCCCTCTAGGAAGGTCTCCGCCGGCGGCCGTGATGGCCGTACTCAATAGCTCAACATCATTGAAATTACGCGTGATGCTAAGCCATATCTTCTTACAAAACTTGCCTTCGATAGCCTCATCATTGAAGACCTTCTTGCCAAGGGTGGTCTTGCCAATCCCGCCGACACCAATAATGGCGACCACCATGAGGTGATCACTCTTCTCACTGGGCCCCTCCCTTGTAAGCACTTCCACAAGTGTCGTCGTATCCTCCTCAATCTTCTCACCAATCGTGCCTGCCCTTTCCATCAATGAATTGGTTTTGCGGTCACTGGCGAGAGATTGAGTCGTCTTAGGCTTCTAGCTTGATGAAATTGAAATTGCCACTTCTCCTATGGATGTCATCCAACTTCTGGTTGAGTATCTTGATGCGGGTGCCGATATCATGTGCATGGAGAGGATTTCGCATGCAGAAGAGGAGGGGCTTAAGGCAAATGTTAAGGCATCCCATGTCCATGGAAGGACCCTCCTCCATGACCTTCAGCTGACACAAGTCGAGGATGTCGGTAACATCGTACATGGCACGCTTCAGTTCCTCCACCCAAGCTTGCACACTTGTGTCAATTATATTTCTCCTATCTGCATCTGCAAGGAAATTCTTGAGGTCCCTCAGTTTGATGCCCAGTTTGTCGACCTCACCGGACACCCCGATAAGCATGGCCACCTCTTCTTTGGCCATCTCGTTGAGCATGTTGGTCACGTAGGATGCCAAAGCATCCAGAACCCCCGCCATTGCAGGGAGCGCTCGTTTTTGCTGCAACATGCAAACAAAAATTATTTCTTTTGTTTTCATCACGAACAATCCCATACATGCTCGACATGTGATTATCTCACTAAGGGAGGAAAATGATAATCAATCCAGTCACTAAGAGATTGATTTGAAATACAGCAGGTTTTATCCAAATTCATTTCAACAAGTGTAATCCAAATATGTTTTAAATGCCTGATCGATTCACACATGCATGCCATAAACAAAAATGATAGGTTTCGCAGTCTTTTCTGGAGAAAGGACACGGGTATGACCCCCTTTCAAGAACAAAGAACTTGATCTTTGTTCAGTAGTAGGGAAACAATAACATTCCAGACATCAGTCCTGTTGGTATATTAGGTGCTTAGCAGGCTAATCCGAGGAGGCATGCTTTGCACACGATCACACGGGAACCATTACTATAGGAAACGCGTCGTTTTCCGAGTGCCTGTACGCTCGGCAAAGCAGGCAAAACCCTCGGAACGATACGCTCGGCATACGTACACGCTCGGCAACTAGCTAAATGCCGAGCGGAATTTGTGTACTGCCGGCAAAACCATACGCTCAGCAATCGACCTGTTGGGGATGGCCGTCCGACGGCGTGCCCCGTGCTCCCGTATGCCGAGCGTCATGTGGGCTCGGCCGAGCGTCATGTGGGCTCGGCATACACATATTGCACGGTCGGCATACACGACTCGGACCCATTCCCAGAAGGCGCCGCGTGTGAGAGGTATGCCTAGGCATACCTCTCACACGCGGCGCCTTCTGGGAGCTCCCAGGCCGCAGCGTATCCCGAGCATGTATACCCTACGGAAACGCTATTCTTGCCGAGCGCCAGATCTTTGCCAAGCGGTTTTCTTTGCCGAGCGTTTTATTTATACTCTCGGCTTATACGTCCTTAGGCCATCTCCAGCGGGGCACCCCCAAACGGACAGACCCTGTCCCATTTCTGTCCACGCGGAGAGAGCGCAACCTCCAACGGGGAAACCCAAATCCGATTATGTCCGTTTTTGGCCCGGAAAACCCGAGCAAACATAGTCCGGGTTTGCGGTGGGACGGACAGCATCTGCGCGTCCATCTCTCCCTGACCCGGGCGTCCAAGGGCTCCAAGGGAAGCGCAGGGGACGGGGAGAGGGATGAGAGGCGGCGGCGGCGGCAGCCGTCTGGCGACGAGGCAGCTGGATAGAGCACCCGCGCCGGGTCGGGGGAGCTGGAGGGCTCCTGGCGCCGCCATGGACGACTTCAGGAGCTCCAGCAGTCTCCTCGCGCAGCTCCAGCACAAACCGCAGTTGCGCTCCACGCGCAGCTCCAGCAGGCTCCCGCATCCAGTAGTCGTCGGGGAGGTCATCCAGGCGCGCGCGGAGGTCTTCAGCGTGCGCTGCAGCAGAACAGCGTGCACGCGTGTGCTACCGCTAGCTCAATGCGACGCATGCATGCGCGCGTGTGCTAGGCCAGCGCGTGCACGCACGCGTGTGCTAGACGCATGCTAGCTCGACGGGTTGCGGTTGCCGTCGTCGTCTCCTGGCGGCGCTGGACTGCCCCGACTTCCGCGTTCAAGCAGGAGATGCCGTGCTAGTGCGGCCGGTGCCGGTGGCCAAACCTGGGCGCCGCGGCGTGTGCCGGCGTCGCGAGGGCGTGTGCCGGCGTCGCGAGGACGGACGCGGGCGTGCTCGCGCGCAGGTGTTATTGATGCTTGCATCGATTGGGTGCTTGTAGTACTACTTGGCTAGTACAGATGCTTGCATCGATCGGGAGCTCATAGTACTACTTGGCTGAGATGGATGCTAGCTACTAGCTAGCTGATGGGAGCCGTTGGTGCCTCCTCTGCCCTACCTCCGGCTGCGAGCTCCGCAGCGTCTTGTCGGCCACCCCACTGGCCCACTCCCGCACTTCTCCAAGTCGAGCTCTTGCTCGTGTGCTCCGGCCAGCCCAACCTCGCCGGCAAGCTGTGTTCGTCGCCTGGGCCCAAGCAGGGGCGCCGTCGCTGGCCTGGGCGCTGCTCGAGGCGGAGCTCCTGGCGGCGACGCGCGCAGGCGACGGAGATACCGGTGCTGGTTCGGTGGCGATGGACACAAAGAAAAAAAATGCAAAAAGGAGAGAGATAAAATAGGGATTGCCGTCGGACACGAACAAACGTCGGACAACTGTCCGCTTGCCCCCGCATACGGATCAAATCGGACATTTTTTGTGTCCGGTTTGTGAGTCTCTGTTGGAGATGGCCTTATGCCGTAACGCTCGGCAAAGATCTGGCGCTCGGCAAGAATGGCGTTTCCCGTAGTGCATATGCACGCACAACATTAGTACAAGATGAGAAACACTTGAAAAACAGTTGAACATAGATTGACGGGCAATACATTTATCTCCATGATATATATATAGGAGTGAAAGTATACGAACGAAGCTTGAAGATAGGCGATGAGCCATTGCAAAAACATTTAAAGAAAGTAATATGCAGGGCGGGAGCGGAAAATCACCTTCTATCAATTGGAAGGATCGGAGATGGATTTTCCACCGGTCTTGCAGCTTGTGGAAGCTTAAGAGAGCGGAGTTTCGTTTATATTGTGGAAATGGAATGCATTGGAAGTTGGATTGTATAACGGGACACTTTCAATCGGGACACTTTCAATGACGTAGTCTTCCTGACTATTCTATACTCAACTTACCCATCGGCCTCGGCAAGTTCTTCGTACAAATAATCATCTTTTTTCTCTATACGCCATGACGATCGGAAGTTTAAGCTTAGATTGATTCAAACATTAATTATTTAGTTCCTTGATGCTCTCATGGCCGCGCACCACGTACCCAAGACTATCGAAATTACTCAATTATTGACATAACAATTAGCTAATGTCTCTTCACATGCCTTCGCATGCTATGTGCGCTAAGTGGCGCTAGTACATCTAATTTGGTCAAACAGCTTTGTGTGTTGTATGTACTATCGCCCTCATAGAAGACTATTGTGTATTTATTTATCCTATATTATTTCTGTAGATGTAATCACTGTGTGCGTAATATCTCAAGGCTCGCATATACAACATTTGTTACACCCATCTCTTTTCCGATACGGTTCGAGCTAGACCAAATATATTACTAAACTTAGTCGTTCGAGCTAGACTTCATAAAATCTCGGTCGGTTGTGCATTGGACATTCTCAAATCGCACAGTTTCTGGCCTTGTTCTGCAACCCGTTTGTTAGCCAAAGTCGCATCACAAGAGCAATTTCTGCTCCACGTTTGACTACCTGCACGCAAGCACAAATGCCTATGGGGATGCAACGTACTGTGTTTGGTTGCATGCAGCCTATGTTTGTGCTCACGTCTTCTCTCTAGTGGCGACCTTACCATACTACACCATCACACTCAAGCAGTACACATCAGTACAACCTTAGCTACTACGAACGGCAGTTTATCAGTTCAACCCTAGCTATTATGAATGACAATTTATCAGTTCAACCCTAGCTGCTAGGAATCAACTAGCAGTTCACCATTATTACAATCCGGTGGTTCATGAATCACGACCGGGAGGGGAGGATTGGAGCGGGGTGGTAGTTCAACCTTCTTCTTCTTCTTCTTCTTCTTCTTCTTCTTCTTCTTCTTCTTCTTCTTCTTCTTCTTCTTCTTCTTCTTCTTCTTCTTCTTCTTCTTCTTCTTCTTCTTCTTCTTCTTCTTCTTCTTCTTCTTCTTCTTCTTCTTCTTCGTCATCGTCATCATCATCATCGTCTTCTTCTTCTTCTTCTTCTTCTTCTTCTTCTTCTTCTTCTTCTTCTTCTTCTTCTTCTTAGATTCTGGTTGAACCTCTGTCATCCCACATTGCATGTGCCCACTACAACCTCTTGTTCTTCCAAGCTTCATTGTTAGATTGCTCGACATCATGGCCAATGTCATTGTCATCGAGCGTTACATTTGCCTCTTCCGGCACAACCTCATCAAGGCCAAACTGCAGGATCCAGTTGTGAAGAATGCAACATGCAAAAACTAGCTTGACCTGAGTGGGGAAAGGGTGGAATGTCTTCAGATCAAAGGTCTTGAATATATTCTTAGAGCAGCGAATGCCCTCTCAATGGTGGCCCTAAGGCTAGAAGGTATGAGATTGAACATATTCTCAGGATTCTAGGGCCAGTTCCTTGCAGCGAACTCGTTCAGATGGTACCTGGTTGACCTGAAGGGTGAAAGAATCCCAGGACGACAATCATATCCAACATCTCCTAGGTAGAACTTACCATCATGGATACTAATCCCATTAGCTCTAGACATGTTGTCAACAAGATGCTTGCATCACGGGCTGATCCTTCCCAACCAGCTAGCAAATATGTGAACTTCAGATCGAAATCAACAGCAGCAAGCACATTCTAACTCGTGTAGTGCTTCCTTCCCCTGTATGCTGCAGACTCTGATGTCGGCACTCTAGCAGTCACACGAATACCATCGATTGCATAAATACAATCATGTGGCATGAACTAAAGAGTCATGTTTCTGACCAATAGAGACCTCTCATGCAATGAAAATACAGTACAAGCGGTCACCCTAAAATATGGCATCCACCTAGACCTGTTGCGTATCTTGGAAGGTGTTTGACCTGTTGGTGCCTTGATCATCCCTTCTCTGAGCTCCCTAATTGCATACAACACTTTTTTTGAAATAGCGGGATATTGTTTCCATGGATCTTCTGAATGTGTTGTGGATCACTCTAAATTTCTGGTTATGACCTACCACATGAAGGAACATAGCAAGTTGCTCTTTCACAGAGGTGCGGATGATATCTTCCAACAGTCCACACTCCCTAAACCTTCTGACAAGTGCAAAGAAGCGGGTTCTTTTCATCCAGAGCATTTGGACAGCCTCTACATCGTTATAGTTGAAGATTTAATTCAAATTATCTATCCTCTCCTGATCTCGGGCCAACATAGGACCCTATGTGAATGGAGGAAAAGAAGCGCGCCTAACAGCTCTCTTGTGAAGTAGCATGATCCAGGCCTGAATGACAGCTATGAGTGCTGCTGTCTGATGGATAGGAGCCATCCTATCAACCTAATGAATCTAATCTAGCATGAGTACTGCCTAAATCGACCCTGCAGCCAGAGTCCAGAGAGTAGGGGAGAGAGGGTGGTTTACCTCCGCCATGGCAGACGAGGGAGTCTGTACCCGGGGTAGGAGAAGAAGGAATAGCCCGAGCCATCGTAGCAGATGACGATGCAGATCCTGTGCCAGAGATGAAGGATACGAGATGCTGCGAGTCATGAGGCTGACAGACCGGTGCTGGAGTAGGAGGACATGTGAAATGCATGTGAACTTTATAGTTTACCGGTGCAGGGAGGTAGCTGATGCATGTGAAATGTATCCATGAACTTTATAGTTTATTATGTTAAAATCTTTTTTATTTAGCAACTTTACTATATTTATTGGGACTAACCTACAAATAGTTGCAAAAGTGCACAATTTCTTATTTTACACTTTGTTGTGTAGGAAACACATGAGTATGGAAGAAAATCCCTCATTGTGGTGAAATCCGGAGTTTCCTGAAATCTGTCCCTGCAGAACTGTTTTCAAAGATTACCACGAACGGGCCAGATGATGACGTGAAACGGAAACATTATAGAGAGGAAAGTTGTGGGGAATTTCAAGGCGGTGATTTTGATATAAAGAACGTCCAAAACGGAGTCCGTATGCTCCATTAATCGCAGTTTTACTGAAGGGTCCAGAAGCAGTTTCGGGAACCCAAAAGTTTGTGACGTGATTGACTCAAACTCTTGCCATACTTGATGAATTCAGCCAAGCCACGACATTATAGACTCATGAGGGACAGAGGGAAGGCCT
This sequence comes from Elymus sibiricus, assembly GCA_039707655.1. Taxonomy (NCBI): domain Eukaryota; kingdom Viridiplantae; phylum Streptophyta; class Magnoliopsida; order Poales; family Poaceae; genus Elymus; species Elymus sibiricus. The sequence continues at coordinate 89,233,220 of CM077668.1, read as the reverse complement.
AGGAAGGTTCTAGAGGTGCCCAAGAGCCCTTATATCAAAGGAGCATCAATTCCATGGCCAAGATATGTTGCAAAAGTCTATATGAAGAGGGGAAAGCCTATGTTTTGGGGGAGCCACCAAAAGCCACGAATTTTCCCTCCATCTACAAGGGGGAGGGCTCATCTACAGCACCAAAAAGCTCCAAGAAAGAAGAGGGCCAAGGGCTGCCGCTCCCAAGGGCAGCCGCTGCCCCCAGGAGACCGCCGGCGTCGCCAGCGCTGCGGGCTGCTGCCGCGGTAGCCTTCTCCTTTGCCGTGGCCGCCTCTCCCACTTGGGGGAGGGACCTCTCCATCAACATCTATGGCACCTCTTCATCTTCCTACTGTAATCTCTTAGCAAACATGATGTGTGATGCAATATATTATTTTCCCATGATTTATTGTGTTGCTATGTCTAGTTTTGAGTAGTGATCTGTTCATGGCAATTGTGAAATAGTTCATTGTTGGTTGCATACAAGTATATTATCTTCTATGATGGTCTTATGTACTGATGTATGAGTGCACACATATGTTGGGTGATGCATAAGGTTGTCATAGTTGCATGTTGCTAGCAGGAGGGATGGCCGGAATGACAGAAAGCGTGTCCCAAGTCTTAAATATGCATCCTATATTAATTCATGGTTAATTAACGGGGGGATAAACTAATGGGGACCTTGAAACATACGGCGGCGGTTAGACTTTATGTCTTAATAACTCCCTTACTTACACGGAAACGGCCTTGGGATCAATCACTAGGGGTGTAATTGCACGGGTACACGGCTGCACCTATTTATGGCTCCTCTCTAGAAGAAATAATAGACTATCTTTATAAAAGTTAGATGTTATGCATCTAGCTGGTATAAAACATGATGTGCTTCACTAATTGTGACAACCAAAACGAATAAATAACAATTTGCCAGAACACTTGCTCCCTTGAGTTACCTGTTTTTACTTTACCTGCACTAGTTTTACTTTCTTTATTTACTTTTAGCACTTTACAGTTTTCTAGTTAGAAGTAAAAAAATACCTTACACCTTTTAATTCATTGCATTGTACGAAAAGGCCATATAAGTGGGTTATAGGTCTTTAGAGAATAGATAGTTTACCTTCAGCTACTCGTGGGTTCGACACTCAAATACTTATCGAATTGTGCTACACCGGTTTCCTGCTCTTCGGGGATCATCAAGTACTTTTCTGGCGCCGTTGCCGGGGAGCGTAGCGCTAAGCTTCTATTCTTCTTTGCATTGCATTTAGTTTACTTTTAGCAGCTAACATATAAAATAAAAACCCAACAAAATTAGATAATAGAAGATGCTCTAGACCCTTATCGTAAGGTTCACAAATATCTCGATGATTTACTGCTCAGATATGTTAAAAGCTTAAATATTCCCTTATGTACCAATGCTTTGAATGTAAGAAATCATGTTGAGAGTGCCAAGGAAGAACAAAAGAAGGAGAACAATGAAGAAAAAGTGGAGGAAGAATGGAGTAGCTACCCATCTTCTATTCCCAACAATGGCAATGCACAAATTCCCACGAACATCCCTTCTTATACTATTGTAAGTAATGATGATCTTTATTCTGATAAGCCCATACTTGATGAATCTTTTGAGATGAATGCTTTCTATGGAAAAGCATATGATAGTTGGGTAGAAAAGATATTTATAAAGGATAAAAATGATTCTATTAGTACTAGTCCTCATATTAAAAATGAAGATGAGGAGTATTGCTTTGACTTATTAAATGATAGTGCTATGAATGATGTTTCTTTATTTCTTGATAGTACTCTATGTGGAACAATTGTGAGTATGAGAATGATATAGAAGAGATAGATAATGACATATGCTCATTGGATGATTGGTCTTTATGTGGTGATTCTATTTAAAACTGTGTGGTTGAGTTTACCTTTAATGCTTACAACTATTATGAGAGAGGAAGAAATAAGAGCCCTCTTTATGTTTCCACTTTATCTAAAATGCAAGCTACTGATTATTATATGAATTGGTTACCACAAAGTTGTTGTTACCTATTCATGTACAAAATGCTAATGCATAGGAAGAGGGTTAGACTTCGAAGTTAATGGTTATTCGCTTTGTAGTGTGCTCCTTATGCTTTCATATACTATTCAGTTTGAGCACTCATTTGTATCCTTGTAACATATAAAATAAGTTTAGCTACTATTTTCTAACAATTAATTTAGGAGTTTGAATAAAAATAAAATTTGGGGAAAGTAAATGAGAATTCACTACAAGAGAACTGATATACCGTGACGTAAATCCTCGTGACGGTGGTTCGTAACGTCACGCAATATGGTAATATGTGACGTTTTACCCTAAGCGTCACGGTTTCCAAGAATCTGTGACGACCGTTCAATCACCGTCACTTATTACCACATTCTGTGATAGTTTTAATATATTCCATGACGAACGTGGTTGGCTCAAAAAAGAATTCAATGGGTCACGCTCGCATTGCGTCACATAGTAAGAGACGAAGGGGTTTGGGCTATGGAGATTTGGCGCATCATAGAGTTTTTAGAATTTTTAATTTCTTTCTATTTTTTATAAACCATAGAAAATTGATTATAGCTTATAAAATTGCTAAACATTTTCTGAATAAATCGATAAAATTCTAGTAACACTACAAGAAACTCATCATGTAGAGACATAATTTATGTGACGCATTTATATTCGTCTTTAGGATGGTAGAGCACCTCTAGGTAGAGACGTGTTTTGAGAAGCTCCATATGACGTCACGTAACTTCCTTTTAAGAGACAATCAAATTATTATTTTTGGATAATCTATGGAACTAAGGTCGCATGCTTGGGACACTTTATAATACGTCTAACAGCAAGTTCGGTGCTCCGAAATAATCTTGTTTTGGCGCCAATAACTTTTTTAGTTTTACCGCTAAGGATAAATTCCCATTTTTCTATACGAAAATTTTCCCTAATATATAGTGTGCCCCACCTTTTTCCCCTCCTCCAGTTCTTTAGCCCCCACCGCAATTTCTGGAACTACTCGTCAAAGATCGAATCTGCTGGCCGGTTCATCCGCTTAGGTTTGTGCTCCCTCAGATCCATCTCGTTTGTATGCTGTTACAGTTTTGACTATTAAATCAATCTAGCGCTGACTATTGCAATGCGCATCCCAATCTGGTTTTGTTTGTTGCCTGGTTTGCATCATTAGGGCAGCTACAATGCGGACGCTAACGCTCAACGCTAGGGTAGATTTCCCGGTAGTTTTGCCTAAATCCCGTCCGATCCAGGGATCTGGCTTGGCGTCGGCGCAAGGTTAGTCGTCGAGCGCTGTCTTTTCTGCTAGCACAAGACGCTTTGGCCAGGGCGAGCGATCCCCAGACGTAGGGAAAAAACGTTTTAGCGCCTCAAATTAAGCATCTTGCGTTGGAGTACCAGACTCCTATCTTTTATTTTTCACCATAAACAATTATTTTTGGCTTCTCAAGCGCCTGTATAAGAGGCTAGCATTGTACATGCCCTTATGCTCGGAGAAAAATACGGATCACACGAGATCCCATTTCTTTCAAACGGAAGAGGAATCGAGATAGAAATAGAGGTGAGGGAGCGAGCCCTAGCGGCTATGCAGGCCACCAGAGCTGATTGTGTGGCAGGTTAAAGCGGCGGCGGCGGCGGCAACGATGGGAACGAAGCAGCAGCAACTAGGGAAGAATTCATGGGAGTTAGATCTGCGGCGCGCCGACTGGGCGAGGGCTCCGCCGTGGCGACAATGACATCACGTCCCCATTCTTCTCAGGTTAGTTTTCCTCTACTGTAATCTCATTCATAGCTTGTCGACATGGTAACTGCTTCTCGTCTCGTCAGGTTTGCTCTTGGATATTATTTTTTACGATGAAGCTGCTATTGGACTTGGGCAAGGAGAAGTGGCTATACAAGTAATGAGTTGCTGAAGCCTCATGTCCAACAAATTCTAGTCCACTTGGGTAATATTGTGTTCTCTTCCGTGTCAATCTTTCATGTTGTTTAAGTAGGCAATCATTCATGAAGTATGCACGTATATATGTGTTAGGGTAAAGTCAATGGGTATTCAGTGTGGGGAAAGCCAAACATGGTGTAACTCTTCTTGTACGAGAATGCTACACCTCCGCCTGCTTGCTCTAGTCATCTCCAAGCAACCTGGTAATTATCAAGTCTATATCACTCTTACTGTCAATATTGCCAGGTATCATTATGTTCACTAGCTAAACTAGTTAGCTCATTTTCTGATGGATTTTGCAGTGTGTGTTGCAGGCCTGCCATCTTCCAAGATTTAGAAACAGAGACATACAAAAAGGCATGCTGATCGATCACTGCTGCTTGCTTGCTATGTGTAGCTGCTAGTATATATACGCATGCAGTAACAGCACATATACAACGAGCTTTTTAACTAATTTGGCTCGCCAAGATCCACTGATCAGGTAGGACCGAAACATACCAACAAAATTGACATGCAAGCTAAGCTATCCATTGATGCTACAATCTGATCACTTGAAAGATCATTAAATTTTGTCGTCACTTGTTGTATCGAACTGTCATTTCATTTTGTAGAGTTTTTGGCTACTAACAACTTCTTTACAAGGTATGTGTGCTCTTTGTTTCGATCTGTTTCGCGTTCAGGATTTGTCATTTGCATGAGCATTTTCTTTCACTTAAAATAGACTTTACATATTCTGCCTCAAGTAAGTTATCTTTATCATTAAATTTTTGTTAAATGTTTAATGAAGTAGATAACATCAAATGGAATCCCAATACTTTATTATCTTATAATATTCATCATTGCTTGTATTTATCCTTTCTTTTATTTAGTGAATATAAATTATTGTCAACATTATCTAACTAGCTATTACTTTTTTCTTCTCCATTTGTATCTGATCAGCAAGGATAGTCGTGGAGAAATTTGGAGCTGAAGAAAAATATTATAGAATAGGTTGTAGGATCAAGCATATGGAGTATTATTTGTTATTACTAATTGGTTGTATTTTGTACCAGACTGGTTGTAAGTTGTACTAAAATAATACTTATATTTCAGACCAAACTGTTTTCTGTTTGAACCAATAAGCCTGCATACGAAATGTGCTTCCTAGCTGGTACTAATGTTAAATTACTTTGACCATTTTATAACAAATTAATGGGCTGAAATCAGACCATGACCCAAAAGAAACTTGACGGTCAACAAATTAATGAGCGGAAATGTTGAAGCGACCCAAAAAAAGTGGGCCAACTGTATTAACGAAAGTAAAAAAAATGGAAAAAATAAGAAATTGGAAAATTTTAAAATAAATATCGGAAAAATAGGATTTTCTAAATTAATCAAATGACATCACATATGATGTCATCCACATCTGTGACGCTAATCCATGATCTCCTAGTTGTTGACATCACATATGACGTCATCTATATTTAGTGACGTTTTTTCGCGCGTCGCGTCACTAGAAGGAATCTGTGACAGGGATTCCGTGACGATGCTTGTGACGCTCGGAAAATGTCACATGGGGGTTTTTCGTGACGCTTTTTGCTATTACATGACGTTTTAAGGATGAGTAATGGAGAAGTTGGAGTCGACCTTGAGCATGTGTTGTTCATGCCAATGGAACCATTGCAAAGTCTATATCATTAAAATTTTCTCATAGTAAAATAAAATAAAAAGAGTGTTCTATTGTACATACTTGCTTCTTGAATAAAATGGTTTCCCAATAATTACTAGAGTTTGCATCTTGATTGAAACTATTATATCATCTCACTACAAGAGATCTGATATATTGTGACGAGCTCAAAACGTCATGTAATAGCAAAAAACGTCACAGAAAACCCTCAGTGACGTTTTTCGAGCATCACATGCATCATCACAGAATCCCCGTCACAGATTCCTCCTAGTGACGCGGCGCGTAAAAAGACGTCACTAAATATTGATGATGTCATATGTGATGTCAGCACCTGGCAGACCATCCCCGTGCTACATAACGTCACGGATTAGCGTCACAGATGTGGATGACATCATAGGTGATGTCATTTGATTTTAATTTAGAAAAAATCTAATTTTTTATAAATTATTTTTCCGAATTTTAATTTTTCTAGAATTATTTTTTTAGGTAATATTAACTCCATTTTTTAGCTGATATTTTTTTGGATATTTTAGTAATGATTTCTGAATTTAATTTACAATAAATTGTGAATTTATATTTAATTCCAGCACATATTGCAATATATACTCAATTGTCATAGAAATCACAATATATAACAACCAAATATCATCATACACTGAAAGGAATGCAAAATGACAATAAAGAAGTTGTAATGTAAACTTGACATAAGTACAAACCAGCAAACTAGGTTCATGCAAGAATAGCACCATCACATAATGATGCCTTAATGCACCATGAGGTGCTTACTTCTAAGTTGCTTGTTTACGTAAGATGAAACAAATAAGGTTGTCCACGTCCTATTGTTTTTTTTCATCTGATATCATCTTTTTTCCTAGCTCTTCTCCACAATTTCCAATTCTTCTTGTTGGTTCCTTCGCATCCCTTCAGATGCATACTCTTGTGCTTTAACTCTCTCGGTTAACTGCAACTGGTAAACAGCCAACAACAAGCAACGATACATAAAGTGATTAGCCAAACGGTTAGGTACAATACAGCAAGGAAGCCAGCATCACAGCAGCAGGCAGCAGCACAACAACATATCAAACTGCTAGCAGAACAGCAACACAACAAACAGACAGCAGCTAGCAGCACATCAAGCAGCCAGCAGCACAACAAACAGCCAACAACAATACAGCCGTCATCACATCAAGCAGTGAACAAAACAGCCAGCAACAAAAGTAATTCAACTCACCCCTCACACAAGCTTTCTTTCCCTGGATTAAACAAGTTGGGAAGAATCAACATTGACTTTAACATTGTGCGAACAAACTGAAATCTGCATTTACTAATAAGACAGAAAAGGAGCAAGCATGTCATACTTAGTTGGCCTTGTGATTTACACATGATACGATAAACTTTGAATATTTGGTGGTGAATCAACACTAATATACACATGGTCATGAGCAGGTTAGAAAGAAAGGCATGTTCTAATATGTATGACACTAAGATTTACTACCTTTGCCTTTGACATATGTAGAGTTGGCTCCTGCTCCTCTTCTCCAGAAACCTCATCCTCATCGTGTACATGTCTTCCTGACCCTCCTAGCAACAATGCGACTCATTTTATCTCTATTAAGGAAACATATGTAAAAAGAGCATCAACCCCAAAGCATGAAGTTTCAGGACAGATTATAGTAGTTTCAGCACACAAGTTTATATGATAGCCTGTTAAGTAGGTTTGGATAAAATGTTTAACCAAACTACTTAAAACAGAGAGAAGGCAACTGCAAGTGCTGTTTTGAGTTAAAAATAGGAGCTACTCTTTGTACAATAACACGCTGTAGGTAACCCAATAAAAGTCACGTTCAGAATATCGGCTAAAAGTCTTGTTTGTTTCTACAGCTTTCTTGCCTGAAAATGGTTTCTCCAATCAGCGCACGAGTACCAACACGAAGCAATCTATACCAGTACAGGTTTCTGAAATATAGGTATTGTACAAAGCTTTCTTGAAACAACAGTACTTAATACTTTTCTTCACTATATCGCTACAGAATTTCAGCATATTGTGTGTCCTGATGTATAATGCATTCACCTCTGTCTCCTTTGTCATGACATTCGTGGAACAAAAATACATGAGTACTAGCTCTCTGCAAGTTTCAACTGAAGCTCTGATTTTAGAAAAGAAAAACAAGAAACAGTTAATACATGAGTTTATCTTCTTAATCCACTTTCCAAAGGAGAAACTGCTACCTTTATTTTGAACTGAACTTATCGGAGGAAGCACTTGTTCAGACCAAAGCGGCGATCTTCAGAGAGCGTCGGAAAGGGGCGCGGAGGAGGACGTCGCAGGTGAGGCGGGCGGCTTCGATCCCGCATAGGATGGCGGCGGCTTCGATCCTGCATGTTAGGACGGCGGCGGCGATGCAGCGGTTTGGGGCGGGCTCAGGCCGAAGTGAAGCTGGCGGCGGCGCAGCAGCGGGTTGGGGCGGGTTTGGTAGGAGTTGAGGCCAGCGACGGCCGCGTTGTAGCAGGTTGGGGCGGTTGGATCGGAGGCTCCTCTGATCTGATCGATGTGGAGAAGTGGGGAAGAGGAGCAGAAAAATGGGTGAGGGCCGATGTCTCCGCTCGGGATAAGATCGTGGAGGCCCTCACTCTTCCCCGCACGATGTAGATCCAACAGCGCACGAAAAAACCGGAAAAATAATCGAAAAGATCAAAGTTGTCAGGGAAAATCCAAAAAATCTCATGGCAACGTAGGATTTCCGTCGCTCTGAGTCGGTTTCCGCGTGACGGTCGCGCAATAGAATTTTCGAAGTTTTTTGGGGAGAGAAAAAGGTATTTTTGGTTGTAAACGCGCGATTTTTTTTGAGAAAACTCGAAGGACTAAGTTTTTTGGTGAAGGAAAAATTATCTCTGTTAAATGTATTTATTTTAAAAAATTTAAAAATGACATTAATCACCAATGATCAAGGAGAGGAGTCCGGCTGTTTCCAACATATCAGGCAGTACCCAATGATTAAGTTACGTACGCCGTTCTGCTCTCCTCCCTGATATGAGCCCATACGTACGTTTACGATCCAGATCAAACATATAAGGCTCGGTTTCTTATTTTCCTATGATAAGTACAACTGTACAAGCCTATGTCAAATACGCCCATAAACAGAGTCAATTAGCAAGCTAGCGGTGGCCAATTGGTAATAGTGCGCGCTCACATTTGACTTCCTCTGGCGCAACTTGAAGATTTTTTTTATTGCGGGCTCGGTTCCTTTAATTTCCATACAATAAGTACTATGATATAACAAGTAATTTTAGAAATGAAATCCATCAAGGACTGCACATTGGCTTACTGGTAATGGAACCCCTAACTATTGATCAAGATATTTTTTCGTAGCCATCTTTCTTATTTCATCTTGGCATATAATGGTTCCCATTGGAACGGTCCCTTGGTGGTCAAGCCATATTTAATATTGATTTTCCTTTATTTCTTCCTGCCATGTGGGTCCCATCTCGACGTTCCGCCCGACTAGCTATTATGTTGTGCAATATATGCGTTACCGATTAACATTTTTCTATGACCCATCCACGCTCGTCATGGAAGCTATATAGACAGTCACATAATGTGCTAATGTGTGAGGTGATTGTGCGACTGTCACGAATTGTTGGAATCCATGACGCTAGGAGCAAAGCATCACACATTATGATATTCCATGACGTTACGGACCACCGTCATGAGGACTTTCGTCACAGTATATCAGATCTCTTGTAGTGTCTGTTTATAGAACTAACCATCTTGCAGGCATTAGAACTATCATGGAGATGAAAATATTTCTTTGTTTGAGATAAAATTTGATATGATGAGAAAGGAGTAGAGGAAAAGAACTAGCAAAACCACAAGCTTGGGGATGCATACCCATGCATCCCCCTCTTTTTTAAAGTAATTTCAAGTACTATTATCTCAAACTCATGTTTTAGTTTTACCTTCATGTTCTCTTTTTATATGTTTGCAGAAACCATGTTTCTATTTGCCTTTTATTTTATTTGGTTTTTCTTTTGCTTCTTGTTTCTAAAAACTAAAATACCAAAAAGATGTAATTTTTTTATTTGGTTTTTCTTTGCTTCTTTTTTGCCTTTTGACAAAACAAAAATAACAAAAAGATTTTCTCTCTTCTTTGCTTTTTCTTGATTCTTTCTTGGTTCTTTTTGTCTTTTTGTTTTTGAACTTTTTGTTAGGCTGCAAATCTGCCGCCTTGCACTGTCACGTGTCCTAGGCTGCAAATTGCCGCCTTACACTGGCACGTCCTCGTGCACCCTCGACGCCACGGGAGATACTTCGCAATTCACGTCGAAGGAGGCTAGCCGAAAGCACGATACGCAAGACAATCCGACTAGTGCTTTTTAGACCTGAAGCCCCAGTTCCTCGGGAGGGACCCCGTCGGAGGTTCCGGCGACTATAGGCTGAACTTGGCCGGCCTGACCGCTCCAAGCTTGATTATCGATTGCAGGCAAAATCTAAGCGAAGTCGCCGAAGAACGAAAGCAGGGACAAGGGTTTGAGGAGACAAAAGTAGATGTATTGATGTTTGACGATTGTTTGCTTAATTTCAATCGGCCGTCACCTCGCACATATATATGAGGCGGCTGGACTTCCCGTACAAGTTTTGGACATCTTTTCCTACACGTTTACATGGCGGATTCCTAGTCTAACTCTAGCTCTAAACTAGGCAAGTTTTTGTCCGGCTTCGTACTGGATCTGGACCGAAGTGTCCGTGTTGACTTCTGCGTGAAGTCACCTTGATCCTTCCATGTTGGAGTAGAATTTGCCTTCATCTTCATGCTTGAGCCAGATAGATCCTAGTCTTGGGGCACACGCCAGCTCCCGTTTAGCTTTCTCTGGGAGTCCTTCCATGCCAAGGAGGACTTTTCTTCGTCTTCGTACTTGAGCTGGCCAAAATCTGGTCTGGGCAGCCAGATTTAGCCTTCGTGGCAAGGCGGCCAGATTCTGGTCTAGGTAGCAAGGCTGCCAGTTTTCAGCCTTTTATCAAGGCGGCCAGAATTCGGCCTTGAAGCAAGGCTGCCAGAATCGGCCTTGAGGCCAGGCTGCCAGGATCGGCATTGAGGCAAGGCGCCCAGAATCAGCCTTGAGGCAAGACTACCAGAATCGGCCTTGAGTCAAGGCGGCCAGATTTGGGTCTAGCGATTCGTCCTTGAGTCAAGGCGGCCAGATAGCGCAAGGCGGCCAGATTTGGATCTAGCGCAAGGCGGCCGAATTATAGTCTTGGGCAAGAAAGCATTTGGTCTTCCTCCTTGGCATGGCTTCAAGCTTGCACTTTTCCTTCCCGCCTAAGATAGCTTGTCGTCCAGCTCCTCGTGAACCCGCCTTAGAACCAGACGCGTCCATCCAGCTCCTTAGTCTTCAACAGGTCCTCCTCGCTCATCTGGCAAGCAGCCCAAAATGCGTGCTAACATATGCCCCCCTGTTTTCTGGCAGAGCTTGCGTGCCAGAAAATAATCCGTGTAGATCTTGTCTAAGGGCAATGCTTAAGCTCATCGGCCATGTTTCTGCTAAGGGCGATATATGTATATCGGCCGTCTTACATGTTTAGGCGGATTGCCACACGCTTGGGTGGAATTTCTTCTGGTATTTTCCATTGATAACCCGAGGTAGCATGCTTCCCTCCATAGATTCCACCAAGTATGAATTGCCGGGTACGATCCTTGCGATCCGTAAAGGTCCTTCCTAGTTTGGTGACCACTTGCCAGATTTCCGGCTTCGAGAGCCGATCGGTAGGATAGTTTTCCAGACCAGGTCACTGACTTGGAATTCTTTAAGGTGGGCCTTCTTGTTGTATGTCTTGGCTACCCGCAACTTTTCCTTCTCGATAGCCCGTAAGGCCGTCGAGCGTTTGTCGGCCACTTCGTCAATGTTGTCCATCATGAGGCTATGGTAGTCTTTAGCCGATAAACCGTTCTGCTAAGAAAATCTCAAGGCGGCCAGATTCACCTCTACAGGTAAGACGGCCTCCTGTCCGTAGACTAGCTCGTAGGGAGTGACTTTGGTAGCTCCGTGCCTTGAGATTCTATGAGCCCACAATGCTTCCGATAAGACCTCGTGCCACCGCCTAGGATGATCCTCGATTTTCTTCTTGATGAGCCTGATTGAAACCTTGTTGGTAGACTCAACTTGTCCATTGGCTTGAGCATAGTAAGGGGATGAACTGAGCATCTTGATCCCATGTGATTCGGCAAACTGCTTAACCTCTTTCGCCATGAAAGATGTGCCTTGATCTGTAGTCAACGTCTGGGGTATGCCGAATCTGTGGACAATGTGCTTAGTTATGAATTTGATCACTTCCTTGTGGGTCATGTGTCTGAGAGGTACCGCTTCAGACCACTTGGTGAAATAATCAGTGGCGACCAGCACGAACCGATGCCCCTTTGATGAAGCCGGGTGGATCATGCCGACAAAGTCCTACGCCCAACCCCGGAAAGGCCACGGTTTTATGATAGGATTAAGCATAGAAGTCGGCGCCAGCTGAATGTCTCCGAATTCCTGACATGCTTTGCACCCTTTGTAGTATCTGAAGCAGTCATTAATCATAGTCGGCTAGTAAAATCCGGCTCGCCGGAGCATCCACTTCATCTTATGGGCCGACTGATGAGTTCCGCATAAGCCGTCATGTACCTCTCCCATGGTGACTCTAGCTTGGTCTTCGTCTAAGCACTTCAAGAGAAGACCATTGGCTGTTCGGCGATACAGATCATCAGCGATCAGAGTATATTTCAAAGCCAGTCGCCGAACCGCCTTGTCTGTTTTCGACTAGGATCCTGCAGATAAGTGATAATGGGTCTCCTCCAGTCAGATCCGCCTAGGAATTCTCTGCCTATAGCTGATTCAGTGCCCATGGCGGATTTTTGGCAGTCTATGGGTCCTTTGTCATCAGCCGACTCAGCAGGAAAGTTGGCTGTGTGCAGGCTAGCCTCCTCTAAGCCAGCAAAAGCAAGCATCGACTTTTCTGATATAAAGAAGACGCCGCGGCTGACATGATAGCCAGATGCTTGTTGCGCCAACTCATTGGCAAGCCAGTTGTCATGTCTGGACACATGAGCTATGCTGAAGTAATCCAATGTAGATATGATGTCCAGGCACTTGTCGAGGTAGACGTTGAGTGATCCGACTAGGCATTGGAATGTCCCAGATACTTGTTGTACGATCAGCAACGAATCACCGTAAGCCTCGATGTGAGTAACCCCTACAGAGACTAGAAACTCCAGCCCGAATAGCAGTGCTTCATATTCGGCTTGATTGTTAGTACAAGTATATTCTAGCTGGCAAGAGGCCTCAAAGATAGTACCAGTTGGAGAGATGTATACAACGCCGAGTCCTTGGCCGCTGCTATAAACTGATCCGTCAAAGTATAACCTCCATGGTACTAGGGAGACAAGATTCAAGGCGGCTAAATCTTGGTCTTGCTCCTCATTGACACGATGTTGCATGATGAAGTCGGCTAAAATTTGGCCTTTCATAGCTTTGATGGACTCATAAGCCAAATCATACTCAACTAATGCGTACGCCCATTTGCCGATTCGTCCGCTTAGAATCGGCTTCTACAATATGTATTTGATGACATCGGTCTGACATGCGACTATGCAATCACTGGACAGCAGGTAGTGTCTCAGTTTTGTGCAGGCATAGTACAAGCATAAGCACAACCTTTCAATGAAGCTGTACCTGGACTCGGCATCCAGCCAATGCCGACTTAGATATGTGATGGCATATTCTCCGCCTTCGGCTTCCTGGGTCAAGGCGGCGCCGATGACTTTTTCCTCGGCAGCAATGTAAAGGCGGAATGGTTTCCCGTGAGCCGGCGTTCTCAGAACCGGAGGGGATGATCAACACGCCTTGATCTTTTCAAACGCCTCTTGTTGTCTTGCCCCCCAAGTGAATTCATCGTCGTTTTCAGCCGAAGGATTGGAGTGAAGGCATCAATTTTTCCGGCTAGGTTGACTATAAATCTTCTGAGATAATTCACCTTGCCGACAAACTTCTGCATTTCCTTCTTGCAAGTCGGAGCTGTGACCTTCTGGATAGCCTCTATTTTCCCCGGGTCAATCTCTATGCCACGCTGATGTATGATGAAACCTAAGAATTGTCCGGCTGATACTCCAAAGGCGCACTTCAACGGATTCATCTTAAGACCGTACCGTCTCATCCTTTCAAACGCTAAACGCAAGTCGGCCAGGTGAGACAGCTCGGCGTCCGACTTGACGACAATGTCGTCTATATAGACCTCCAGTACGACGCCTAGAAGATCATGGTAGATCAGGTTCATTGCTCTCTGATATGTAGCGCCAGCGTTTTTCAATCCGAAAGTCATCACTGTCCACTCGAACAGGCCAACGAAACCGGGGCAGCGAAATGCCGTCTTAGCCGAATCTTCTTCGGCCATAAAAATTTGATTGTACCCCGCGTTGCCGTCTAGGAAGCTGATGACTTTGTGTCCTGATGCATCGTTCATAAGCATGTCGGCTATTGGCATAGGATATTCATCCTTGGGTGTAGCTCTGTTGAGATCTCTGAAGTCTATACACACCCTGATCTTGCTGGATCCTTTCTTTTCCACAGGCACAATGTTCGAAATTCAGTCAGCATACCTGCAAGGCCGTATAAAATCCGCCTTCAATAGTCAGCCAATTTCCTCCTTGATCCGGTCATAGATCTTTGGATTGAACTTTCTAGCCGACTATTTATGGGGCTTGTAGCCGGATTTGATAGGCAGCCGATGTTCAACTAACTCTCGGCTTAACCCAGGCATCTCGTGGTATTCCCACGTGAAGCAGTCTACATATTCCCTGACTAGCCAGATTAGCGCCGCCTTGTAATCGTCTTCCAAGTTCTTGTTGACATACGTCGGCCTTGGAACTGAGCCATCACCAATGTCCACCTCTTCTAGCGGATCGGCCAACGTAAAGCCTTGTCCCAACTTGTCTATGTCGTCTGGCTCTTCAATTGATTCGTACATCTCGTTCCTATCGGCCCGATACTTCTCCAGACGCTTCTGCAACCACTCATCATTGGGATTCATTTGATTAATGTAGGCGGAGCCGATTACTCCCAATCGGCTTTAGAGATACTGGCACGAATCCGTCCCTGGTAGCGCTCAGGAAATCGAACTCGGTCAGATCGCGTCCTGATAGACACATAGCATTGGGATGCTGCCAATCAACTGGTGCTTCGGCTAAGGCAATGAAAGCCAAATCATCTGCACGGACAACCTCCACTTCATCATCCACCCATTGTATGAGCTGCTGGTGCATCGTAGATAGCACGCATTGGTTGGCATGAAGCCAATCGTGGCCTAGCAGTATGTTGTAGTTTCCCTGCACATCAGCAACGAAGAAAGCTGTAGCCAAAGTTTTGCTGCCTACAGTGAGCTCTAGGCTGATCATGCCTTTGGCCTCTATTCCTTCCTTTCCTTCGAACCCGTTTAGAACCATATTGGTCTTCATCAAGTCGGACTTTTCCAGGCCTAGCTTCATGAAAACCGAATAGGGCATCAGATTTACTATAGATCCGCCATCAACCATCATCCTGGAAACCGGCTTCCCGTTGATGTGCCCTCTGATATACAGAGGCTTTAGATGTTTAACCGGTTCCTTGGGCTTCTCAAAGATGGCGTCTCTAGGTCCGAAATCGATTTTAGCTACCTCTCCATCTTCGTCAACAGCACGGAACTCAGCAGGCAGATAGTAGACCATGTTGATGTCCATGTGAGTCGGCGATGTATTATAATCAACCATCTCCTCTTCAACTGGCTCAGATGCCAATTGTTCCAGCTCGCTCTGTGAAGCCTATAATTCCGCCGCCTTGGTTTCTGAAGCCTGCAAATCTGCCGCCTTGGCTTGTGAAGCCAGCAAATCTGCCGCCTCTACTTCGTCAGCCCATGAGGAGTATGTAACTGGAGAGATAGGCGTGAGGATAGCTGAATCTTCTCTAGGCGGCACTGGATCCGCCTTGACTACTTCAGCTGAGGCCGAAGCCAGATTAGCTGTCTCAGCTGGAACTAGAGTTGACTCAACGGCCATAGGCACGCTGACACACGAATCCCCACTAGCCGGCTCTACGGCCGGCTTGACCAATTCAGTTGGCTTGGGAACCCATACCTGAGAAGGTATTCTGGGATGATCCATCTCGAAGTATTCATCTCTGAGACGCTTAGCTTCCTTCTCCGCCTTGTCTTGATTCCTCAGCCGCTGCAGCTTCCTCTTCTGTGTCTTCGTTAAGCCAGGAGGACACCAGACAGGCTGAGTATATTTTAGATTGATGGGCTTCTTTACTTTAGGAGTAGCATCCCCTTGGCTGGAACTAGCATCATGATCATTGGAGGCAGCTCTTGGCGCGATCGTGAGAATCGGCCCTTTGTTAGCCGGATTATTAATCATAATCGGCTGGGTATAACTGATCACCTACGTACCAATAGCTACTGAGGCGGCATTGATATTAGCCTTTAGATTATCTGCCTTGGACGGTTCAGCAACAGGTGACTTGGCACGCCACTTTTCTTGCGCACCATGGGGAAGTGATGAGTGCATTTTTGCATCACTTTTGCCTTATGTTTTTGCACAAGTAGTGGTAGGATTTTGGCATTTTATGGCGCTCGCGCGCACTTTTTATACATGTTTTAGAAAGATCCCAGAACAGGAGAAGCTGATGGGCAAGTCACCTTGAAGAGGTGATTCTGGGCAAAAAGGAGCAAAAAGGAGTCCATATCAGCATATCCAGGAATTGTTCACGCACTTGGGGAAAAGAGCTGCTCGTGGAGACCTTCCTATGAGTTTAACGACCAGTCATGCGGCGGCATAAGATTGGGCCCGCCCGTATGACCTGATCGTATGACTCACGTTCTCCCGAAGAAACTCGACGGAAGACGTACTGGCAGTTTAACGAGCATCCATATGGCGGGAGCATTTTTGCCCCGACCGTATGGCCCCACCGTATGAAGTGTCTATGGGTGCGCCGCCTCAAATACTTTCACCCCGTGCAGACGGATCTGAGATCTATCACGCAGAGACACCAGAAATCGCAGAAACCTCACCTCCGGAAGGGATCTGGAGGGGGAATTCGCCAGAAGGGATTCATCCTCACCACTACGTCGATTGTGGAGGCCAAGGCATCAATCACCATCACCAATCGCTGCATCTCCATCACCATCACCATCACCATCTCCATAGAGTTTTCCATTCATCCTTGTTGTAATTCCAAATACTAGTTGTGGATTTATACAAGTGTTATTCATTCCCCATGTTCATTCATATTATTGCCATGATGTTATTTGCCTCCATGTCTGAGTAGATTCATAGTTCTTGGGGATATGGTGAAACCCTAGTATGAGATTGAAATGAAATATAGATTGTTATGAACTGAACCATGATGCTTATGTGTTAATTCTCCTGATCTGGATGTTGGGTGAAGTGCACCATCCAACATTTGCCTCTCTGAGGACCGGATTGGGGGAGTTACCTTTTGGTATTTGGGGAGTGTAGGAAGATGCTCAAAAGTGACATAGAGCTACGCCCACTCACCACTTACCACTAGGCGAATCAGAGGGGAACTCACAAAGCTTCGTCCATGCCATGGGGGAAACCCCTTAATAGCGGGGCCGTGACGTGAACTTCCTTACGGTCATTAGTTGTGGTTATGACGGGTGGTCCTTGAGATGGATGTCCGCTGACCACCCATTGTTGGAGCTCCTCCCACACATAGCATTAAGGATCATTTTATAATTAATCTTGCTCACTCTTTCATATTACTAGTGGTGGATCCGCCAATCCCCGAGAACGCTTTTCCCTATCTGCAGTTCCAAAACACCTTACACACGCGACGCTTAATCCCTGTTTTCCTTAGCATTTCTTTTACTTACAGCCTTGTTCTAGAAAACCAAAAAACACCCTTTTCTCAAAACCATCCATTTGCTTGTTCTTAGAACTTAGTTTAGCACTCTCTCTTAAGTTTAGTTAGAAGTAATTTAGACTTTAGCCGATAGGCTCCCTGTGGATTCGACACTCTTCTTAATCAAAACTAGCTACAACCGATCTATGCACTTGCAGACTTCAAGCTATTTTCTGGCGCCATTGCCGGGGAGCTAAGCGCTATAGTTTTCTTTACTTCTAGTTATTTATTTATTTTTGTTGTGCTAAGTTTGTTCTGAGTTTGAGGTTCAACACCACCATGGAGTTAGGACATATGGGTAGCGCAGCCCCGCTCAGCCGCTATGGGCTGCCCTATGATTTCTACAGGAGAGAAAGCTCCACCGCTGAGGACTCCAGGGAATTTGAGATTAATCCTCTACTACTTACTATCTTGCATAAAATCGATTTGTAGGTGACAAAGAGACTGATGATCCTTTTGCACATCTCGATTATTTTGAAGATATTTGTGGTACTTTTCATTTGACAGGGTACACCGATGAAGAGGTAAAACTTAAACTTTTTAGCCAGACTTTAACTGGTCCTGCCCTCTCATGGTATAGGCTTTGTCCCTTAGAAACTTTTGCTACTTGGGAAAGTCTTCGTTGCGCCTTTATAGCCCATTTTTATCCTATTATAAAATCTTTTGGAGCTAGGCGTTTAATCATGACTTTTAAAAATCGCCCAAATGAATGTCTTCAACTAGCCTATGCTAGGTTTCAAGACTTGATTAATAATTGCCCTTATCATAACCTACCACAATGGTACTTATTGCATATCTTTTATGGAGGGCTAAGTGAAACTAATAAAACTGAGTTAGATTTATCTGCTAATGGAGCCTTCATGGACTATCCCATTGCTAAATCTTGGGACTTGCTCAATAGGATTCACCGTAATAGAGAAGCTTGGAATTTTAAACTAGGAGGCAAGGGAGGTGTAGAGATAGAATATGATTGCATTCATGCCTTTAAGGAATCTGATCATGTTGATGATTTGACTAAAGAACTTCATCTAGATTCAGATCTTGTGTTGCAGGTTGTCAAATCTTTTACAGAACATATAAGAGCTCCCAAGAAGGACTGGATAAAATATGTGCCACCACCCAAGCCTGTGATTGAAGAACCAAAAGTCATTATGGCACCCGTTGAGCCACCAACAATTACAGCACCTGTTGAACCAAGGAAGGAAGAACCACCTTACGTGGCATCCGTTCCCTACCCTCTGGCCATGCAGAAGCATATCTTGGCACATTAGCGTGCGCAGCAGCAGCTTGAGAAGAAAGCGAAGGCGCCATCACAAGAACAAACAGTCCTAGATAAGAGAGAAGATGTACGCGCCAACAAAGAAACTCTCAAGGATAATGCAGATGAAGAGGTAACCAAAGAAGCTATTTTAGCCATGTTTGCACATTGCAATGTGGTTGAGATTGATACAGAAACTTCAATACAAGTGCAAGGTAAAGTGAAGGCTAAAGATGTTGGTAAGCCAGTTATTCCTTGTGCTTTTGAAGGTACCTCTTACTATGGTTTATGTGATCTTGGGACTAGAATTAATGTCATCTCCTATGGGTACTATCTAGATATCCAGGAAGAGTTGGAACCAGCTACATTAGAGAACACTGATATGACAATTATGTTGGCTGATAAAACTCTTAGAATTCCTATGGGAGTTGTTAAAGATGCAACTATATCAATTGGTCCAAATAAATATCCTATTGATTTTGTAGTTGTAGACATGCCAACTGACATTCCTTGTCCAATTATATTTGGAAGAGATTTTTGAATGATGTAGGTGCCAAGATCGATGTAAGAAGAGAGATAGTAACTCTTAAGCTTGGGGAAGGTGAAATGACCTTCCACTTCTCTAAGTTTTAAGATATGTCTCTCTACAAAGATGATGAGAAGAAAGAAGAAAGAACAATTGCCGAGCTAGCATCCATATTTTTCACTAACCCTGTAGATATGATGGGAGGACTAGCTCATGAAGGTAATGTTTGTGAAGACCAAGAAGAAGAATTGGAAGAGTACTTTGACTCGATCCCTATTGTAGAGCCTCCTCTGCACGAGGCTTATGAAGAACCGGAAAGAAAGGGGGATGAAGAATTACCACCCCCAGAGCTTAAAACTCTACCTGAAGGACTTAAATACAAATTTTTAGATGATACAAATAATTTTCCTGTTATCATTAGCTCTAACCTTGTAGAAAGTGAAGAAGATCAGCTCATGAAGGTATTAAGGGGACACCACAAGGCCTTTGGTTATTCAATGGATGACTTAAAGGGGATTAGTCCCTCACTAGCTATCCATAGAATATTCATGGAAGAAGGAGCTCAGCTGGTGGTGGAATTTCAAAGGAAGCTCAAACCACAAATGAAGGAAGTGGTAAGGAAAGAAATAGTATGCTTACTAGATGTAGGTATAATCTATCATGTGGATGAAAGTGAATGGGTGAGTCATGTTCATTGTGTCCCAAAGAAAGGAGGAATTACCGTAGTCCCTAATGAAAATAATGAACCAGTAGCTACTAGAACTGTTGTTGGTCACAGGATGTGCATAGACTTTAGGAAACTAAATAAGGAAACTAGAAAAGATCATTACCCTCTACCATTCATTGATCAAACATTAGAAAGGTTAGATAATCACACCTTCTTTTGTTATTTAGATGGGTACTCTGGATTTTCTCAAATAGCTGTCCATCCTGATGATCAACTTAAAACAACCTTCACTTGTCCTTTTGGTTTATATGCTTATCGTCGTATGCCTTTTGGCTTATGCAATTCGCCTGCTACTTTTCAAAGATGTATGACTGCTATCTTTGCAGATTTTATAGAAAAGATAATGGAAGTTTTCATGGATGATTTTTCTGTCTATGGAACTACTTTCAAAAATTGCTTGCATAATCTTGATAAAGTCTTGCAGCGATGTGAAGAGACTAACCTTGTCTTGAATTGGGAGAAATGTCACTTCATGGTTAAAGAAGGTATAGTACTTGGGCATAAAGTTTCAGGTAAAGGCATAGAAGTGGACAAAGCAAAGATTGAAGCAATAGAAAGGCTACCACCTCCTCGGAGCATCAAAGGTATACGTAGTTTTCTTGGGCATGCAGGTTTTTACAGAAAGGTTCATTAAGAACTTTTCACATGTTTCTAAACCTTTAACAAACCTTTTGCAAAAGAATGTTCGTTTCAATTTTGATGATAAATGTCTAGCTGCTTTCAATAGCCTCAAACATGCTTTGTTGAATGCTCCTATTATCAAACCACCTATTTGGAAGGTACCTTTTGAGCTTATTTGTGAAGCTAGTGACGACGCTGTTGGAGTTGTTCTAGGACAGTATGTCGGCACTGACTTTAACACTATTCATCATGCTAGCCGTACTCTTAATGGTGCCCAAAAGAACTATCCTTTGATTGAAAGGGAACTCTTTGCCATAGTCTTTTCTTTGGATAAATTTCGATCTTATATAGCTGACTCGAAGGTTAGAGTTCACACGGATCGTATTGGTTTAAAAGAAATCCTTGATAAGAAGGACAATAAACCAAGGATGATCCGTTGGATCCTCTTACTACAAGAATTTGAGTTGCAGATTATACAAAGGAAAGAAGCAAGAACCAAAAACTTGGCAACCATATGTATCCCTTCAGGTACTATTAATCCCAAGCAGCTGCCTAACTTTGGATATTTCAATTTTGAAAAAGCTTGTTAGATAGGCAATTATTCTCCTGGGAATAAGAGTTCCCTCATGTTGGAGGAGATAGATCCTCCTAACTAAGCCCCATGGTAAGGTAAGTTTACTTTACCCAAGAATTAGTTTTACTCTTTTTGCTTCAGTCTTTTTCGCTTTCATTTCCGTTTTCCTTGTGTTTTTCTAAGGAATCTGAAGGTTTCGAAAAGCCATACGGCGGGATTATACGGTTGACCCTAGCCGTCTGGATGATCGTTAAACTCTCAGTACCCATCTTGTTTTCCTTCGCCTTCTGAGTTATCATTTCTTAGTTCTGAGACGTTTATACGGTGGAATCATACGGCTGAACCCTCGCCGTATGGATGATCGTTAAACTCGCAGTACCTCGTCCTTTGCTTTTCGCTGAAATATTCCCCACCAAAAAAAAACTTTTTAAGGTAGTATCTTTCCATACGGTCGGGAGAGTCCGTGTCCCGCCCGTATGGATTTCTTGGAAAGTATCCCGCCGACATTTATCTTTGGAAATATCTGCTTGGAAGTTCGTATACGGGCGCATCATACAGCCGCCCGCCGTATGGAGGCTCGTTAAGGTCCCCGAATTTTCCTTTATGGCTTATTTCCTTCCGAATTTGTTGGGATTCTTTTCTTGGCTGACTTAAAGTTGTTTTGTACGAGATTATCCTACCTCTAACCCCCTAATATATTCGTCCAAGCTTTGCCCTCTTCTCATATCAACAGATCTCATCTACGTCATGCTCTATCCAGTTCCTGGGAAAGGCAAACCTCTTGGTCTCATGGCTCCTTCATGGAACAGCTTCCAGACCTCATCCCAAGAAGATGATGACCAGGAAGTCCTCGGTCTAAGCCCGAGGAACAAGCCGAGCTTCTATGAGTCAGATGACTCCGGGGCCATAGTGTGGGACAACTCCTTTGAGCCCATCTACTGCGTGCCACCCGGAGTGGATTGGATAGCAGTGGAGGATTTCATTGATGATGAAGAAGCAGAGAAGCCTCGCGGGAAGGGGCGCATAGAGACGGTCAAGTTCATCGCCACCAGCCATGAAGCTCCCAAGCGCAAGAGGTCCCCTCACATA
This sequence comes from Elymus sibiricus, assembly GCA_039707655.1. NCBI lineage: Eukaryota > Viridiplantae > Streptophyta > Magnoliopsida > Poales > Poaceae > Elymus > Elymus sibiricus. The sequence goes on along the minus strand of CM077668.1, from coordinate 89,210,866 downwards.
GCCTCGGGAACCTATGAAGAGACTACCGCACATACCTCCACGACCAAGAAGCTCACCCTCAACGCTTGTATAAGCGTGAAACCTCAAGAAGAATGGGCTGGAGTGAACTTCCAAGAAGAACCATTTATCCCAGAGCAGCCACCCATGAGGACCAAAGAGCGCGATCTCTCCTCCCTAGAAGATTGCACCACGGTATCAAATAATCGCGAGGGATTACTTGATCCCACCTGGCTTGATTCCAAGCTTGGGGAGATCTTTAAGACCTTGTAATCTATCTTATGAGCTTTTAGCATGTTTATTTTCCTCATTTGCATTTTAGTTTATTATTCGAGAGTTTTGCATACTAGGCTGCAACTTTAGCTCCCTTGGAGGATGGTATGATTTATATCCAATGAATATGGAGTTTTTATTATATATGGAGTATTTCTACTTGTGGTTATCTTATTAGATATATGAATTAGGATGAGTTCTATTTCACTTGTACATGATGTTGATGATAGAGTCTTCCACACTATTGGTATTAATGGAACATGTGAAGAAATTTTGATAGCATGTTGTAAAGCATGGTTTGATTCATAAAAAGAGGTCTAAAAGAAAAAAAATTGACGCACAAATAAGAGGAATAAACCTTGTGAAAAGGTGAATTAAAATGCTATCAAAATTTTAGAATGAGTACAAGATGAGGTAGACACTCAAGCCAGAAAAGTGAATTACTCAATATTCGTTTGGAATTTGATACAAAGTTTGATCTACCCTGGTTCATATATATATATATATATATATATATATATATACGTAAACACTATTCTGATCATGGGATGAGAATAATATTCTGATAACTACATAACCTGTCGCAGCAGTATCACTTGAACTTCCCCGAGTGCTAAGTTGAACTTCCGCTAAAAAGTATCCAAACGGGGCTTGCGATATACCATTGCAAAGCTATGGACACCAGTATAACAACCTAGGTTGAATTTTTGGCAAAATGTACACGGTTTAAGAGCAGTTTTGAAAACCGTTTTTCTTCATACAAAAAAAACATGAATCGTATTTTCGAGTCTATTTCTAAACCGTTTATCGGAATGAGGCAAATGAGATGGCGTTAGATAGCTGCTGCAAATCCTCTTCTTTTTCGTAAAGAAAGTTTTTTCCAACTTTAAACTATTTAAACGTAATTTTGAAAACGGCCGAAGTTCCACCGAGTTCATATTTTCGCGTTATTTTCTCAACGGTTTATCGGAATGCAGCAAATTATATGGCGCTGGAAAGCTTGAAGAAATGCGAAACTTTTTTATGTAGATTGTTTTTCCCAATTATTTACGGGTTTAAGTCAATCTGGAAAATGGCAAAAAACATTTTTTGGCCGTAATTTCTACAAACTTTATCGGAATGGGGAAAATAATATACCGTTGAAAAGCTACGAAAAATGCGATACTTTTTCATGTAGATGGTTTTCTCTGATTCCAAGCCGTTATCAAGCAATTTTGAAAACGGCGAGATCATGCGTTGTGCCTTTTATCGCGAAACAGAGCCTTCGAAATGCACCGCGTGAAGAACTTGAACTTCATCAGCACGTCTACCTGAACTTCACTCTGTTTCTTCACGTGCTGTTTTTTGCTCATAGCTCTCCATTCACTCACCGAAATTGAGCAAGTGATATACCGATGGAAAGCTGTTGTAAACACGCAAATTTTCCTTCTTGATCATTTTTTTCATACTCACGACGGTTTAAAAGATTTTCATGTGAAATTCATTCAGTGTAGTAGCTGAACTTCCTGCTGTTTTCACGTTGAACTTCTATCGCGTATTTTTGTTTGTAATTTCTCACTCATTCGTCGGTGTTACACAAATGATATTCCTTTTTGTACAAACCTCTCTCACAATAATATTTTAACTTTCTCCGCCCGAGGACTTGAACTTATAATAACAACAAAATTGGACCTTGCATTTTTATTTATTTTTCTCATGTTAAACACACACCATGTAGTACTTGAACTTTCTCCATTTTTATAATTTGATTTTTTATTTTCTTTTTTAAATGGAATTGCTCCCAAATAATAACTGAACTTCTTTGTGGATTGAGAGAATTATTTGAAAACACCAAAAACAACATCTTTTTGTGCTTTTCTAACATAGAAATACAAGGTGAACCTCTGTCGCAAGAATTTTTGAACTTCCCCGGGCAGAGCACTTGAACTTCTAGCAACAAACCTTTTAAGCTTTTATTTTTCTATTCTTTTATTCTCATCTGAAATGCATTCCTCGTAGTACTTGAACTTCTCGTTGTTTTCACTATGAACTCCTGTCACGTGTTTTTGTTCGTAATTCCTTAACCCCTCCTCGGAGTTGCACAAATGATGTACCATTAGAAAACTTGTTCTCTATTTTTAAAATTTGAACTTCATATTGTTTCTGTGATTCCTATTTATTTTTTGATACCCATTGTGTGTGTTTTGCCGTTAGTGAACTTTTTGAACTATCCACGATAGAGAATTTGAACTTCTTCATTTTTATTCTTTATTAACAAGGAAAATCTGAGTTTTTTATAAATACTGAACTTCTATATTTTTGTATTTTTGACTTCTTGATTTATTTATTTTAGTAACGAAAAATTCCTTGTTAACACTGAAGTTCCTTTTGATGAATATTGAGCTGCTCTATTTTTAGAATTTGAACTTCTTGTGTGTTATTGTTGAACTTATTGTTTTTCATTCTTTAATAATGAGGGAAATCTAGATTTTGTATAAACATTGAACTTCTCATTTTTATGAATAGAAGCAACCTTTTCAATGTAAACAGTTTCTTTGTGTGTTTTTTAGAAATGCAAAAAATTGGAATTTTGTAAGAAACATCAAACTTCTTGGTTATTTTGAGTTGAACTTATTGGATTTAATATTTAGCAACCTGGAAAATTCGATTTTCCAAATATATATCAAACTACTTCTCTACTATGCATGTAGTTGAAGGTAGTCAAACTCAACCTTCTATTTCAGTATTGCTACAGCTCAACTGCATGACAAGCATTCAGCCCAAATATGCGGCTCTGGACACAGTAAACACGTTGTAAATTTATTTATTACATCATCAAATGATTACTTTTCCTGGACAGCTATGAGACTAGAACAAAGACGTTGCATCATATATGCATATGGTACAAATGGGGGTCACACTCCAAATTTATTTGATCAAAGCATATTTTGTCCCCGAAAAATCTGATGGCACGTAAATTTGATTATACATTCTCTGAAACGTCACATATTTCAAAAGAAGACTACAAAATAAACATGAGACAAAAACAAGGAAGTCTTCAGCATATGGTACAATGGGGATCACGCTATAGCTCATCCTGACAAACCTTGCATCCCTTCCCGAAAAAGGCAAGAATAAATATGTGACGACAATGTCATTTTCATCGCCCTAGAAAACAAGGCGAAATGATCGACTCCCATGGCAAAATTCAAGCCAACCATATAAATGCACCACTGCCTTATCCTGTACCTCCTCTCAGGATAATTCCTTTTGAATTGTAAAATATTCCATGTTTGAGTCAGCAGAAGAATATGACATTTTAGTATTTTTCCTCAAAAGAGAAAGCAAAAACAACTACTCATGATGGAATTGCTCGTACCAAGGAACTGTTGCCTTGATGCTCTTTGCGTACTCTTTTAATTCTTCTTAGCCCTTCTTCAGTCGCCCAAATTTCTAACAATTGGGCTGACGGTGATCATGCCATCGGCTCCCCAGCAAGCATTGTATTACAAACAACATGCAACAAAAGATAGACCTAACACTTAACAAAAGGTCATGCGAGCCATTTCTAAAAACAGCAATACGGCGATACGAAAAATATTAACGAAGGAGGTAGTAGCAATCTCAGACGAATTGTGTACAAGCACAACATCATGATGACGACGACAAGGATATATGAGCAAGAATGCACCCCCCAGATCGCTTGCAAATTAATCTAACATAATTTCAAAAAGTGATGGTTTTGACTTCGTGATGAGCATTCAACACAAAAAAAATTTAGTGGTGAGAGCAAAAATTAGTCCATGTAAGCTAAGCAACACGCGATGATACATTAACAGACAAAGCAAGTGCAGGGAAGCAAGCGTGTCAGTTGCAGAGTTGTTGTCCTGCTCCTACCTACTTGCTGCCAACCAAGGACTGAATCAAGCATCTCAATTTCTGGTGCTTACCACATACAAAATGCTCCAGATCCCTAACCGGCGGGAGCACCAAAGGCGGATGGAGGAGTCGACGACCTCGATGGAGACAAGCGCGCCCATGATGGCGCCGATGCCGGTGCCGCGGAAGAGGCCGCTCTCCGTGTCCAGACCGATCATCCCGCCGGTGACTGCTCCCAGGAATAGGCTAGCTGTACAAGAACACAGATACACATATGTCAAATCTTCAGAACCTGAGTCTGTACAAAATTTCTCAAAAACAGAGCGTGTGCATAAGAATAAGATTGCATGATACGTGAAGCAGATCAACCCAAATTGCACAAAGATCACGCGCTTAATTTAGGGGAAAGCACACTGCACAGGGCATGAATGAATCACTAGAAACAAATTTTCGCTTTCCGCCATCTCTGCTTGACTGAAGCGCGCGCGGTGTAGGAGGTAGTAGCAGAAGGAAGAAGTTCACCACTAGGGTGGAGAGAAGGTCAGGTTTTGGTCTAAGGCGAAGGTGGGAAGGGGATGACCGGAGATGCATCATCCACGTGACCTTCTCAACATCAGACCTTCATGGTCGGCCCTGTGACAATGGCTTTTTCAGTTTTCTTCTTAAAATGGAGCTCTTTTCCCTTTTTTATTCAAACTTCAAACTTCTGTTAAAATGTTTACATAATCATTAACATCAATATCTCTCAATTGCAGCAGTAACAACCACTTGAACTTCTGTCCAAAACTTTTCTCGACTACAACCTTGACAATCAATAGCAGTGGCACACTACGCAACTTCTTCTTCGACGAGGAGAGTTTGAGGCTACGGTAGGGAGAGGAGGGTGGACTCACCAGAGCATGAGAGATGATTGGAAGTAACTAGCTCAACCTAAGCAACTTATGATGACCTGAACTTCTGAAGAAGAATACCTCGGTCAAATTAGGGGGTCCGGCGACCTATCATCCTGTTCGAGCTATACTGGTGGCTCAGGCGAAGTGAGACTACCCGTTGGTGCCGCGAATCGCCACCGGAGGCGTTGGGACTGGTAGCCGCATAGTTGAACCTCCAGGGGCCGCGTAGTTGAACGGCCGGAGGTGGCCACCACGAGCGTTGTTGGTGCTGCGGCGGTGGAGCCCCACCAGGAAGAGGCAGAAGCACGGGTAGGAGGGGACAACCAGGAGGAGGCGGAAGGCGGGACCCCCACCGTAGGATGTTGGTGCGGGGATGCAGGCACTTTGCGGCGGCGTGAAGTGGGGCTCCGTCGACGGCGTGAAGTGGGGATTCGGCAAACTTTTGTTGCCGTCGTCGGCTTCTTGAGAGCATCCCCTGCCGGCGGCAACATGGACCTAGGGGCGGGCGCGTCGCGCTGGGATGTCGGGTCTCGGCGGCGCGTGGGATTGCGGGGATCCAGTGGCACGCGGGCGTCCGGTGGTGCCAGTAGGTGCGTTGGGACAGGGGGAGTGGTGGTGGCGGCGGCGGGTGACGCTCGGGTTAGGTGGCTAGCGACCGAAGGTGGTTGGGTGGATCGAGCAGAGGTGATGTGGGAGGAGGGGGTGGGCCGGTCGGAGGGGTTCGCTGGACCGGGTAGGTTTCTTTTTTTGTGTTTTGGGATCTCAGGAACGTCCCGTCGCGCCTTTATAGGGCCATTGTTATCATAATAACTATTCTAATCCCAGGATTAGAATAGTGCCATCCTATATATATATATATATATATGATTTAGTTTAACATGTTCTAATTGAGTTTCATATGGTACGTTTGTGGTCGAAAATGTCTAACTAGTTATTTTTTCAAATTTCGCTCAGATCATCCCTTGCGGGGCAAGGCGTGACTTCTTAGAGAAGTTTCGAGTTCCGCTTGATGCAACCATCACGTTCCAATGCACCCAAATGAAGATGCTGACGGCCGAACACTTCAATTGCTTTGTCACCAACGAGTCAGACCGCACCTATTTCGGTTGCCCTGGTTGGACAACTCTTGCAACTGCTTACCAGATGGAAGCTGGGGAGAGAGCCACGTTCTACCTTGATACGATCGTGACGAGACCATGGTCTACTACAGGCCTGCTGGCAGCGATGATGATGGTCCACTTACTCCAGACTATGATCCTGACTTCGCCCGGCGTATTGTGTGAGTTAGCTAGCTAGTAGGCCATGCATGCCATATCACCTCCTGTTAATTTATCCGAACTTGTGTGTACTTGTGTTATATGCCTCTTTTTGATACTTTTCTGAATAATGTCAATAAATAATGACTCTTGAACTTAGATTTTGGTATTTGCAATGTATTTTTTAATTACTGTCAAAACCCTTTATTATGCTGTCATTTTTGTTGTATCGCGCTGGTATACAAATTTGGTTTAAATCTGAAAATTACATTGCTGGCGTAGCACTAACGTCCAATGCCACTACTGACGTACATTACTGCTGGCGTTGGACAAGAGGCACGCCATAAACGCATGGAATAATGCCGGCGTCGAATCCAACGCCACCACTAATTTTTAACTGTGGCGCCATATTGCTGGCGTAGGATGCCTACGCCAGCAAGGCCCTTTTTGCCACGCCATAGCTAGGCTTTTCTGCACTAGTGAGTGGGCGCTAGTGCTAATCGTATTAGCAATAGCGCTGATCATGGGCCAGCGCTGCTACTGTGGCTAGCTCACGTCCACCTCCCCTTTTCTCAACTTAGAAGTAGCGCATGTCGCCAACACGCGCTACTGCTAAGTCGTACCTTATCCACTTACAACCTTCTTCTTTCCGGCGCCCCTCACTCTCTCCCTCTCCACTCTCTCCCATATGCCCTACCCCACGCTCGTCGGCCCGCCACCGCCTGCGTGGCCACCCACAACAATGCGCGGCCGACAACCCTCCCCCGCGTGGTCGCCCACCCCCACGCGTGGCCGCCCTCCCCCACACCAGCCCTTCCCTCTCCGTCTCGGGCTCGGCCCGTCCACCGTGAGCACCTCCCTCTCCTCCGAATTTAATTTTGTTCGATACCTAGGGTTCTTTAGATGTGTTGGAAGAATTTTAGACAGCCTTGTATCTTTACCGACAAATAAAGGAAGGAGTGCTGCTGCTCGTACGTCATCGAAATTGTTCCTAAAGTTGCAAAATAGTACCCACCAATGCAACCAATAAATAATAAAAAACGTTTCATACAGAAAAATTTCAGACTAGGCCGGCCCATGTAATAACCTCATATACTACGCTCGGCGCGCTAGAAAAAGACACAGCTCACAAGTTTGGGCTGGCCTATGTATAGGCGACCAGTTTTAATTTTTTGGTTTTTCTTTCCCGTCATTGTTTTTGTATACTTTAAATGATTTGAGAATTAATAAATCGAAAAAAAGAATTTTGAACTAAATGTGTAATAATTTATAAATGTTTGTTGCTTCAGAAAATGTTTACGATTTTTCAAAATTATACGAAAATTTTAAAACAAATGTTCGGGAAATAAAAATACGTTCATGCTCTTTTCTAGAAAGGTTCGTGTATTCAAAAATGTATATGAAATTGCACAAAATTCTGCCAATTCAGAAAATGTTCATGTATTGAAAAATATCCTAAAAATTTAAAAACTGTTAATAAACTAAAATATATAGTTTGTTGATTCATAAAATATCCGCTGATTCAAAAAAGATCATGCAGTTCAAAAAATATTCATTAATTTCAAAAATTGTTCCAGCAAATCTCAAAAAATTGTTGGTCAATTCTAGAAATGTTCCCCGATTAAAGAAAATTGTTTTAAAAAATGCCCACATTTCTCAAAAAATGTTTGCAAATAGTATAAAATGTTTATGAACTCAGAAAATGTTGTTGATTTTAGAAAATGTTTGCAAATTTCAAAAATGTTCACAATTGCAAATATGTTCAGGAGTTTTAAAAAATTGTTCATGATTTTTAAAAATTGTTCACGATTTCAGGAAAATTAGAGTGACAGTGTATCTCGATGATGTTGTAAAATGTGGTCATTTCCATTCGAGATTATGATTTTTTTCTCCCGTTACAATGCACGGGCCATTTTGCTTATATCTTAATGTATGAACCCTAGTTGTTTTTTAAGTATTTGCTGGTTATTTGATGCTTAGGTTTGGATGTAATTGATGCTTAGTTAAATTTTAGTAAAAAAATTATAATAGAGTAGAAAATACATTTAAAGATTTTCACATGTATCGGTTGTCTCCTTTCACGTGTGTATGATTTTGCAGGGAACACCTACTAGTGCCTATGTTTTGCCAGAATATTGATTTATTTCCGTTCCGGCAAATTCCAGGCGCTCGATATGTCTTATTTTAGCAAAGGTCATGCCGAACTTTTGTTTTGGATTTCAGCATGACCTTTACTATAAAGTAGGAAATATCAAGTGCCCGTGATTTGCCGGAATAGAAATTAGATGATATTCCGGCAAAACATAGGCCATTTTTTTATGTCATTACTCCTTAAATGTAAGGTTAATTGACTTATGAGTTGGGTTGACTTTCAGTCTGTCGGAGCTCCTCGTGTGACTTTTAGTATATTCTTGATGGAGGAATCCCAACTGTTGTCGTGGGGGTTGTTTCCCTCTTCATCTTCTCGCGATATATACCTTGGTATAATGCGCGAGAGTGGAAGTTGAAGCGGCCAGCACCGACGGTCGAAATATCAAAGGAAGAATCCCGATTGTTGTCGTGGGGGTCGCTTCCTCCTTCGTTCTCGTGTGCTAGACATTTTGGTAATGCACGCGGGTACAAAGGGAGGAGCGACCATCACCGATGGTCGAAATATTAGTGTGAGGGAATGTCACCAACATACACCAGCATATCAGTGTGAGAGAGTGCGCACCATATACACCATGAGATATGAGAGTTTTTCAAGGAAGCCTCGACAGACCGAAAGTCAACTCATGCTGAATAGTTTCTGGTATAATTACCGTTGATTTTTAGTCTTTGAGTCATGAACACTAGAAATGTCTGACGACGAGGGGATCCCTGAATGCTATATGTGCACCGACGACAGGGGTATATGAGACCGTTATCCTCACCTAGACAACGGTACATCCTTCACCGTCAAGCTAAAGGAGGACTTTGAAATTATTACGGTATGTAAATACGACATGTATTTTTTTTTGTAATGAAGCACGACGTGTTCTTTTCTGCTTTAATTAACCTGTAATTTTCTTTTATACAATTCAACTAGTGTGTTCCCTGCCATGCAAGACTCCATGTCTTTGAAAAGTTCTATTTCAAAGAGAGGGAGAGTATGGAGACTAAAATAGCTCACCTAAAGACCGACCTTTAGACTTTTGTTGTTAAGGTAAAAAATGAAATGGATCACACATATTTTGGTTGTTCTTCTTGGAGAGCATTTTTTAAGGTGTACGGGTTTGAGGAGGACATGAACATAATGTTCGATCTTGGTAATGACGATGATCGTGATAATAATATCAAAATTTGGGTGCATGCGGATCACTCGATTTCAGTTCTACCTCTATGTGAGTTTGTCAACAAATTTGTTAGGTAATTTATATTGTTTATTGAAAAAAAAATTGGTACTCATCCCGACTAAACTTATTTATTTTTAGTTATCAGCTTATTTCACTACTTGAAAAACTACACGGCAGATAGTAGATCGGACCTACTACAGTTATGACTCAAAGCTTACTTGGTTGGAGAAAAATCATATCATGTTATTTATTCATGATGTTGAGCATTAAAAGAACAATTACATGATTGGCAACGGTTATCATGGATATATGCCACTAGTGCACAAGTTGAACCATTATAACATCACTTCAGACAACTTTGTAAGAATTTTTTTACTATTGTGTCACTAGTCTATCTTTTTCATACATTCCTCTTAAGAAAAAATAGTTTTCTAACTATGTTATTATTACTTATGTTCTTCAACAGGTACTCCTGTTAGATACCGTGCCTAAAATGATGTTTACCAACGGTGATATGCATATGGTTAGCTTACGGCCAATGCCGATGAGTTACCCTAGTAAACACACGATATTTTTAAGTGAGGAAACCCTGAAAATCAAAGGATGGAGCAAGGCAATAAAAGCATCCAGGGAACCACTTGGAGATGATAACTTGCACATCCCACAAGTTGGAGATAGGTTAATCTGTATTCTTCAATGGGGAGATGAAGGAGTTCACTTTTTTATGGCATTTTACCTAGGAGAGAGAAGTAGTTAGTGTTGATAACTTGTGATACCTTCGTAGCTTGTTATTTAACTTGTGATAACTTGGTCACTTGATAGATTGTTGCCAGAATGATGAAGAGTTGTTTAACTAGTATGATAACAACTAGAATGATGAGGAGTTGTTTTTCTATTTTATGACATTTTTACTTGGCATGATTCAGATGATGATAAGTTGTTATATGACATATATTAGATTAAAGTAGATTCGCAACATCATATTTTCCTCTAATTTAACTTGGTCTCTTGCATCCATCTAATTTAATATAAATGTTCTTTCTTCCATAATTTTAATGATGGTGTATATTAATATGTATAACCGTGTGAAAATATAATATAAATATAAAAAAAGAAATACGCACGATTAGTAGTAGCGCTGGTTACACACATGCGCTGCTAATAGTTAGCAGTAGAACGTTTAAAGCAACATGCTACTGATAGTTTAGTTACCAGTAGTGCCGGTTGACCCACGCTACTTTAACAGTTCGTTGTTGCGTCGTAGTAGTAGTAGCGTGGGTAGCCATGCTACTGCTGGGCATTATTCCCTTGCTACTACTAGAGTTTTCCCTAGTAGTTTTGAAATATCTGAGGAACAACCAAACTAGATGCCCCTAATGGAAACATATATCATGTTGGACTTACACACATAACAATCCTACACTCTAGGTGGATAGCATTCCGAGAGGCATACCAAATAGAAAAGTAATAGTTCCCTGACATCGACGACTCTTATTTCTTGATCAGCTCGGCTTCCGCTCCACTCACTCCGACGCCATGTTGTTTGTCTATCAATAGGGCCATAAGACTGCCTGTCTGCTCCTCTACGTCGATGACATCATATTGATGGCATGCACTACTGATCTTCTTTGGCGGCTCAATGATCGACTTCGTGTTGACTTTGTGATCAAGGACTTTGGTCCGCTACACGACTTCCTCGGCATCCAGGTGGTATGACGAGCGGACGGGTTATTTCTTCACCAGCGGAAGTACGGTCATGAGTTGCTTGACCACGCCGGGATGCTTAGTTACAAACCCGCGGCCACCCCCATCGACACGAAGGCCAAGCTCTCTGGCACCAATGGTTCATCGGCCCCGGATGCCCCCTTCTACCGCTCGATTGTTGGTGCTCTGCAGTACCTAACGCTCACTCGCCCGGACTTGCAGTACACGGTGCAGCAGGTGTGCCTTCATATGCATTCACCTCATGATGCTCACTGGATTGTGGTGAAACGGATTCTCCATTACATTCGCGGTACTATGGATCTTGGCCTCTCGCTCCATGCTTCAGCGGCTATGGACATCGTGGCATACTCTGATGCAGACTGGACTGGCTGCCCCGACACACGGCGTTCCACCTCCTGTTACTATGTGTACCTTGTACCATCACTTATCTCCTGGTCCTCGAAGAGACAGCCCACGGTTTCTCGGTCTAGTGCTGAGGCTGAGTATAGCGCAGTGGCTCACGTCGTTGCTCAATGCTCCTGGGTTCGGTAGCTTCTCTTCGAGCTCTCTTGTCCTATTAACAAGGCCACCGTGGTGTATTGCGATAATGTCTCCGCTGTCTACCTCTACCCCAATCCTGTTCATCATCGCAGTGCCAAACATATTTAGCTGGATATCCACTTTGTTCGCGAGCAGTTGGCTCTTGGTCACGGTCGAGTTCTTTGCGTGGATATCATGACGTAGGGGTTACCGACGCCGGTTTTCGAGGAGTTTCGGTCCAGTCTCTGCGTCAACGCCGGCACTTCGACTGCCTAGGGGGGGGGTGTTAAGCACCCTATGTACACGTACATATACATGTACTCTAATCTCCGTCCATCTTGTTAGGGTTTAGTCTTGGACGTGATGATCTCTCTGTATATTTATATAATGACACTCGATGGAGAACGGACGTTTGGTGGCCGAGCTCACTGGAGCTCGAATTTTTTGAGAAAAACAAAATTCAAAACTTTTGTTTCCAAAAATTCTGAAAAAAATATACAAGTAAAGAAGGATGTTATGTGTATATCTGTAAATTTTTAGAATGAAATACCTTGAAATACGACATGCACAAAAAAGACAAATTCATGACCTGAAACGATGAATAGTATCATCTGTTAAAAAGCCCCATATTTGTCTTTTTTGTACATGCCTCATTTTAAAGTATTTTTTCCTGAAAATTGACACGCATGTGTGTTATGCCCTCACCTATCTCTGTATTATTTTCAGAATTTTTTGAAATGTAAAAATATGAATTTTCATAAATTTTGAATTTTGCATTTGACGGCATCCATGGAGTCGGCCTTCAAAAGCAATTTCCGCACTGGATGCCCGTGAATAAACGTGTGTTGCACCCTATTGTTTCTCCACAGATAGGATACAAACCACTGCGGATATTGGTACATTTATTTTAATCAGGCCATCACACGCGGTAATTATCAAATCCATTCACTAGTAGGAAAGGGCCCATTTGTCCCGGTTCGTAAGGGCCTTTAGTCCCGGTTCTGGAACCGGGACTAAAGGGTCGGGACTAAAGCCCAATACCTTTAGTCCCGGTTCGCTTACGAACCGGGACAGATGGTGCTCCACGTGGCCGCTGCGGCGAGCCCTGGCAGGAGGGCTTTTAGTCCCGGTTGGTAATACCAACCGGGACCAATAAGCATCCACGCGTCAGCAGCTCAGGAGCTAGGGTTTTTTTTTTGAAAGGGGGGGGGGGTTGGGGGTTTTGGAGGGTTAATTTGGGGGTTTCATATATTGTGTTAGCTAGCTAATAGCTATCTAGAGAGAAGTGACCTCTCTTATCTCCGTGCTTGGTCGACGCTACGTACTATACGTATAGAGAGAACTCGACACGCTAGGTAGTAAGCAAATGAAGGAACCAGTAAGTACATAAGATCGTCATGAACATATACAGAGAGGAGTGATCGACCTCTCTTTCTCCGGAGAGATTGGTCGAATAACAAGTCATACTAGATCATCATCACCATAGTCATCTAACCAACCATACTTAATTGTTCTTAGCACATGATCATGAGTATTAGCTAGGACCTAACTACCCGGCCTCTCTTAGGAAAAATAGCATAAAACAAGATAGGCCCTGACTCTCCATTATGGAGAATGGAGATTATCCTGTCTCCAATTCTTGCACGTCGCACAATGTTGCTTCCAAGTAGCTCCCTACGATCGACCATACATTTTTTCCAATCTTTGATTGTCATGTCTTCATCGGTTTTAGAAATCCGGTATGGACAACAGTGATGCATATGATGACCTGGTGGCAGTAAGCTCATGACATCAAGGTGACCTTTCGGAAACATCAGATGAGGCACACAATCATTCGGGATTTTCTGTTGAAAAACATAGTAATAACTTCGTAGTTAGCAATGTAGTTTAGTTTTAAAAATAATTTATGCAAAAGATGCACGGATGTCGTAATAGTAAAAAATCTTACCATGCGATCTCCATGGATGTTACCGTAGTTCAACACGTGCACTAGTGGCACGTATTGACCATAATGTGTAGGAGTTTGATAATAGGTATTGTAATTCTGAAGATCATTAATAAATGCGATAAGATGATTTTTCTCCTGACAAGTTAATTCTGCGCCATCGGTGTAGTAGGTTCTGTCTACCATCTTCCGTACATTTTTTGAAGAATGAAAATAAGCTGTCAATGGAAATAAGCTGTCACCTATTTTGAAATAAACAATATAAATTACATAATAAATATGTTTAACAAACTCACAAGGAGGCAGAATCGGAATCATAATAAATATGGTTGAGAAACTCACATAATGGTAGAACTGGAGGTGTCTGCACATCGACCCAGATGTCGATATTACCTTCAATTTCATCTTCCGGACGAATATCAAAGGTGATAAGCATATTAGGCTCAAATGCATAAGCCTTGCATAGTGCTTGCCAACTTTTGCATTCAAAAAAGGAGTAGGTGTCTGCATTGTACAATTTTACGGCAAAAGTATAACCATGCTCGGTCCTCAAGTGAACTCTCTTTACCTCCATACTTTCTTTAGTATTGAAACCAATCTTATCCAAGACATATCTTCTTGCATGGCAGGGGATACGCTAGTAGAATAGTAAAAAATTAAAATTATAAGTTGAAGCAAAAGAAGCAGAAGTCATGCTTAATTACGAAAAAAGACTTGTCGTTGTGACTTACTGTATCCACTTCGAAGTTCTCATCCAGCATGATGCTGAAGCGCCTACCATCAACTAGGTGAGTCGTGTCGCACAGACCGCGCTCGTCTTCGCAGTATTCGCACATACCGAATTCCCTTTCGCTATCGTCGTCAGACATTTCCTATGTTCATAGTTGAAACATTTAAAATCAATCGAAGGCAACTACCAGGAAACTGATCAACACACAGATCACTATTACTCAAAATATGCAACGGGTTGACTTTAGGTCTGTCGAGTCTTTGCTTCCTAAACTCTCATCTCACGTATATGGTGGGCACTCCCTCTGATATTGCGACCGTCGGTGATGGTGGCTCCTCCATTCGTCCCCGAGTGCATTACACCAAAATGTCTAGCACACGGGAACGAAGGAGAAGCGACCCCCACGACAACAGTCGGGATTCTTCCTCTCTTATATTTCGACCGTCGGTGATGGTCGCTACTCCTTCTTTCCCTAGTGCATTACAAATATCTAGCACAAGGAAAAGAAGGAGAAGCGACCCCCACGACAACAGTCGGGACTCTTCCTCTCATATATATATATATATGGTGGACACTCTCCCTCACTGAAAGACACACAAGGAGCCGAAACAGACCTGAAGTCAACCCGTTCCATATATCGAGCAATGACATAGAAAAAATTCCCTATGTTTTGCCGCAATGACTGGCAAAACACAAGCACTCGATATTAACTAATACATCATCCCGAACAATCCAGTTAATGCATCATCAAATATTAACTAATACATCTCGAATATTATCATATAAGATCACTAATACAGATCGAATATCCTAGAATCCAAAGTGGAGGACGGTGAACTAGGTTCACTAGCGGTCTCTGAGTCGCCGGCGGTGGACACCCAAAGATAAGGAACCATCACGGGATCATAACTCGGGTGAGATCCCTGAAGAATCTGCCAGGTATTGTCGAACCGGGCGTCCAACGCCGCCATGTAGCGACGGACGTGCTCGTCCTCCTCCCTGACACGGCGACGTACCACCTCCGCGGGGGCCCGCTCCCTCCGCACCGAAAGTGGCCCGCGTGACCGCCACCACAGAAGCTCCGGGTCGACGACGAGACCTGGATTCCTCACCAACCTCCGAGCCCGGGAAGGTAGCACCTCCCAGTGCCAGCCCGGCGGAGCCCAGTCCCGGACATGGCGCCTATCAAGCAGGCTCTCGCGGACCACTCGACGACGAAGATGAGGGCCGGGCATCGTCGACGTCGAGACAAATTCCTATGAGAACGTTTTCTTATCGTTAAATCACTAATTTTTCATAAAACCAATTTTTTTCTGTAATCTAACATACACATACTAATTTTTTCCTAAGACTCCTAATAATTTTAACTTAGAGTTACATGCATCCATATAGTTACATCCATCCATTCATCCATCCATACATACACATACATATATACATGGACATATACACACATATACATGTACATATACACATATACATGAAAAAAACATGGCGGCGGGCGACGGGCGACGGGGCGCGGGCGGACGGCGGGCGGCGGGCGGCGGGCGACGGCTCGCAGAGCGCGGCGGACGGCGGACGACGGGCGGCGGGCGACGGCGTCGGGGCGCGGGGGGGGAGGAGAGGAGGGGAACGGCGCGGCGGGCGACGGCGTCGGGGGTGCGGGGGGGGGAGGAGGAGAGGAGGGGAACGGCACGGCGGGTGACAGCGTCGGGGGCGCGGGGGGGGCGGGGGGAGGATGAGAGGAGGGGAACGGCGATGCGGCTCACAGTGGGTGCGGGGACGGCGTCGGGGGCAGCTCGGCGACGGCGACGACGGCGAGGTCGAGCAGCCTGACGGCGTCGGGGCAGGGCTCGGCGGCGACGGCAACGAGGAGCAGGGCGTCGGGCGGAGAAAAGAACACGATTTGGAGAAACTGCTAAGTGCGTGGCTTATATACACACACCTTTAGTCCCGGTTGGTGGCACCAACCGGGACCAATGCCCACCTTTGGTCCCGGTTGGTGCCACCAACCGGGACCAAAGGTCTCTTTTCGGCAGCCCAAACGGCGGGAAACAGGGACCTTTGGTCCCGGTTGGTTCCACAAACCGGGACCAAAGGTCTCTTTTCGTCAGCCCAAAGGGCGGGAAACAGGGACCATTGGTCCCGGTTGGTGGCACCAACCGGGACCAAAGGTGGGCATTGGTCCCGGTTGGTGCCACCAACCGGGACCAACGGTGGTGCTGCCCGGGGCCAAATGTTTAGTCCCACCTCGCTAGTTGAGAGGGCTCGAGAGTTGTTTACAAGCGCTGCTGTGCACAACCTCTCGAGCTCCTCTCAACAGCAGGCTTACGGGCCTAATTGCACACCCGTGCCTGTGGGCCTTCTACGACTGCAGCGGGCCCGAAGTAGGCGGCATTTTTTTTAATTTTTTTCTACTTTTTTTGTTTTCTTTTTTGCTTTATTTATTTTCTTTTGTTTCTACATACAGTTTTTCAGTGATTCTTTTTGCTTTTAGGTCACAAAAATTATAAAGTTTCTGTTAGTGCCATTAGTTTCCAAATTTTAGTAGCTTAAATTTGAATTCTTTTAAATTGGTGTGAATAACTAGTTTGTGAATAACTTTACTAAAAAAATAGATTTTTGAGTGATTCTTTTTCCTGCTATTTAATGTTACTGTGTTTTATCATTATATTCAATTTGGTAAGTTTTAGGTTATTTTAAATGTCTGTTTCAATCAAAAACAGATTTGTTTATTTTAGTTTGCTATTAAAGTTTCTAAAAAAAACTTCTTTATGAAAATTATTTTTGCTATTAATGTTTTGAACAAAAAATACTTTGATAATTTTAGTTGCATATGTTTTATATAATTATAGTTTCAACCCTTTCTGACTTCATTTGGTATTTTTCATGCATTTAATGATTTTTTTGAGCTAAATGACCCAGAAATTGAAAAGCACTACAAATGAACTCTGAAAGGGTTGAAAGTTGGCATGGTATCAACCTTTCGCCCACATAGCATGTGCTAAAAAGTTGAGTGGGTTACGGCAAAAACTGGATGCACTTCGTGTACAAAACGGACAGTCCCTTTCGAAGTATCGGGGTTTCGGACGGAAACTCATCGGTTACAAAAGGCATTTCATTTTCTTGAACTTATTTGAACTCCATACTTTTTGTGTGTTCAAAATGCACCATTCGAAGCCACATCATCAATTTTCAACCCTTTCTGACTTCATTTGGTATTTTTCATGCATTTAATGATTTTTTTGAGCTAAATGACCCAGAAATTGAAAAGCACTACAAATGAACTCTGAAAGGGTTGAAAGTTGGCATGGTATCAACCTTTCACCCACATAGCATGTGCTAAAAAGTTGAGTGGGTTACGGCAAAAACTGGATGCACTTCGTGTACAAAACGGACAGTCCCTTTCGAAGTATCGGGGTTTCGGACGGAAACTCATCGGTTACAAAAGGCATTTCATTTTCTTGAACTTATTTGAACTCCAGGCTTTTCGTGTGTTCAAAATGCACCATTCAAAGCCACATCATCAATTTTCAACCCTTTCTGACTTCATTTTGGTATTTTTCATGCACTTACTGATTTTTTTGAGCTAAATGACCCTGAAATTGAAAAGCACTGCAAATGAACTCTGAAAAGGTTGAAAGTTGGCATGGTATCAACCTTTCACCCACATAGCATGTGCTAAAAAGTTGAGTGGGTTACGGCAAAAACTGGATGCACTTCGTGTACAAAACGGACAGTCCCTTTCGAAGTATCGGGGTTTCGGACGGAAACTCATCGGTTACAAAAGGCATTTCATTTTCTTGAACTTATTTGAACTCCATCTTTTTGTGTGTTCAAAATGCACCATTCGAAGCCACATCATCAATTTTCAACCCTTTCTGACTTCATTTGGTATTTTTCATGCATTTAATGATTTTTTTGAGCTAAATTACCGTGAAATTGTAAAGCACTACAAATGAACTCTGAAAGGGTTGAAAGTTGGCATGGTATCAACCTTTCACCCACATAGCATGTGCTAAAAAGTTGAGTGGGTTACGGCAAAAACTGGATGCACTTCGTGTACAAAACGGACAGTCCCTTTCGAAGTATCGGGGTTTCGGACGGAAACTCATCGGTTACAAAAGGCATTTCATTTTCTTGAACTTATTTGAACTCCAGGCTTTTCGTGTGTTCAAAATGCACCATTCAAAGCCACATCATCAATTTTCAACCCTTTCTGACTTCATTTGGTATTTTTCATGCATTTAATGATTTTTTTGAGCTAAATGACCCTGAAATTGAAAAGCACTACAAATGAACTCTGAAAAGGTTGAAAGTTGGCATGGTATCAACCTTTCACCCACATAGCATGTGCTAAAAAGTTGAGTGGGTTACGGCAAAAACTGGATGCACTTCGTGTACAAAACAGACAGTCCCTTTCGAAGTATCGGGGTTTCGGACGGAAACTCATCGGTTACAAAAGGCATTTCATTTTCTTGAACTTATTTGAACTCCAGGCTTTTCGTGTGTTCAAAATGCACCATTCAAAGCCACATCATCAAT
Source organism: Elymus sibiricus (assembly GCA_039707655.1). Lineage (NCBI taxonomy): Eukaryota > Viridiplantae > Streptophyta > Magnoliopsida > Poales > Poaceae > Elymus > Elymus sibiricus. The sequence continues at coordinate 89,191,811 of CM077668.1, read as the reverse complement.
TTTCAACACTTTCTGACTTCATTTTGGTATTTTTCATGCACTTACTGATTTTTTTGAGCTAAATGACCCTGAAATTGAAAAGCACTACAAATGAACTCTTAAAAGGTTGAAAGTTGGCATGGTGTGCGTGCTTGCCAACAATGACAACCCACTTTTTTGTTGCATTTTGTTCTCAGCCACAATCGGAATTTAAGAAAAAACTGAATTGAAAAGCACTACAAATATATAATAGCTAGAGAGATATGTAATATATATATAATAGTTCAGATATCCATTACAGAAAGTACTCGTCCAAGCGAACACTACTAGCTAGTCTGAATCAGAAGAATATTCCAATGGTGGTGGTGGTGCGAGGTGACGCTGCCCATAGTTCACGGTTCGAATCTTGCGGCACAACTCATATGCAACGTATGCATCTTTTGCTGCATACTCAATGTTGATAGGCTGAAGTGGGGTCCTCTCCCACTCTTTGTGCTGCGCCCGGGGGAATTTGGTCTTCATATCTCCGTAATAGTCGTCGATCAAGGCGACTGCCATAGAAGCCATCGAAGTCCTCTCATACCGAAGCCTGAATATGTCTTGGATATCAATAAGGCAGCCAGCTGGTATCTCAATACCGAAGTTGCGCCTCATCTTCAGCTTGTCATTTCTTACATCAACGCTAGCAAAATGTATGCCGCTGCGTAGGAAGTCCATGAGTGCTGGGCAGTGCTTGTCACTACTGCAACATCAACAAATTAAAATGGAACAAATGTTAAATACTGCTGCAACAAGTATATTTCGGCAGAATTATAATATGCAACTATATAAAGGAAAATTATTTCGCTGCAACAAAAGAGGAAGACGCAGAGTTTTTGCTCCCCGGGCTCATTTGAGCCCGGTGAACAGTAATATCATAAAAAAATTGAAAATTATTTCACTACAACTTAAGAGAAATTGATCTTTGCCATAGGATTCAAAATAGAACATATATATTGCTATATCCTATATATATGCAATTTTCATATCCTATGAATTGATGAAGAAACCCTAAATTAACTATATGACATATATGTTCTCCCACGTTTTGCAACAAGGAAAATTGTTTCACTACAAACTTAAAAGAAATATTGATCTTTCCCATAGGATTCAAAATGGAACATATTTCTATCCTATGCAATTTTCATAATAATCTATAAATTATTAATTGATAAAAGAAAACCCTCAAAACTCACCTTGCCCATTGGAAGATCATGACATGTTTCTTGAAACATAGCTGGATGACGGCAACATCTTCTTGCTTGGCCGTGTACTCGAGATCAAGCCCTATGAACTTGTCTTTCTCATCCGCCACTTGAAGCCATTTCTGCAAAAGGGAAAGAAAATGCGGCACCATGGCGCTGTCGTTTGTGTAGACGACATCGAGATTGGTACTGCCATGTGCGAGCACCTTCCCGTAGCGAGTGATTGGATTCATGGTAGAAGATATGGGGGAAGAAGAGAGGAGAAGATGAGAAATGGGCGAAGTTACTGTAGCCCTCGCCGAGGAACAGTTCCTTTATCCTCCTGTTTCTCGGAGCGCGAAACGTCGTGGGATGCGAGACGTTCGAACCTTTAGTCCCGGTTTGAACCACCAACCGGGACTAAAGGGGCGCGCACCAGGCGAACGGTTACACATTTGGTCCCGGTTCCTTCCATGAACCGGGACCAATGGTTGTGGGCCAGGAGCGAGGCGCATTGGTCCCGGTTCGTGTCTGGAACCGGGACCAAAGGTTCCAGACGAACCGGGACCAATGCCCCACGTGGCCCGCCCGGCCGTCTGGCCTCACGAACCGGGACTGTTGCACCCATTAGTCCCGGTTCGTGACTGAACCGGGACTAATGGGCTGGCCCGGCCTGGACCAATGCCCTGTTATGTACTAGTGATTGTAGCATAACGTAAGTGTAGATTGAAACAGTACGTCACAGGCAAACATGGTCTCATAATATATTTGGGATAACTCTGCTGCATAGGTATTTACATACACTTGGTTCACGAAAGTAAAGGCAAACTCGCGGGGCTGGCGTTTTGGCTCCCGGGTGCATTTGCACCCGGATGAACAGTAACGCGAAAAATTATAAAAAAATGTTTCAAAAAATTCTGAAAAAATTTGTAGATGATCGTGTTGGTGTCGCAAGCATGCTTGACAAATTTCATGCGAAACGGAGCAGCGGTGTTTCGTCGGTGAAAAAAACAAATTTGGGTTGTCATTTTGTGGTGACATTTTGTCTTTGATTTGTTTTTTTTGCGCAGGCCAAAATGCTTAACCTTTTTGGCTCAAAATTTGCATGTAGCATTTGTATGTGACAAAGATCACCAAAAAAATTTGTCCCAATTTTTTTGACATTTCGAAAATCATTTTCCGTAGGCAGGAGCACGTGCTCCCCGGAGCCGAATTGCATTTCCGCAAACTCGCACTCTAGCTAACAAAGTAGTACTAACATCACACTTGTTGAAGTATCATCCGATATTAACTACTCAAAATCTTTAGGACAAAACACGAAGCGAAGCTTATTTCTCGATGGTGACAGAGACGTTGCCACTAGCAACAGCGTTTTTGGTGACGATGGTGGGCAGCTCGACGTTCTTGCCCTTCTTGGGGGTCGACTTGTAGAACGAAAAGTAGAGGATCAGCTGGAGGACGCCGAACAATGCACCGAGGCCATTGGGGATCTATATAGAATTAAAAGAGGGCATGTCAGTTAGATCGATGCAGAGGAGTTCTCGATTATAAGTCTAGCTGGGTTTGCAACTGTGTTTCAATGTGTATGTGTATGTACATACCGTGATGTAGAGGTCGAACTTGATGAGGGCATATGTCAACCAGCAGCTGCCGTTGAGGAAGTTGACTAGGGACAGGAAGAACGGCATGTACTCCACACTCTTGGTCCTGATCACTTTACCCTGCAAGCAAGCAGTACAATATTACTACATTCATCTTGTTTTTTTTAGTTATTATTAGTACACTAGTAGGTTAGAAAAGGCGTACGTAATTAATAAGCAGCCTGACCTAGTAATTAAATATATGATCTAGAGAACGAGTGAACCAATTCACCCTGTAAAGGAACTAGGCCGTAGGCTTTTTTGATTAAACATATAATGCAGCATCTTGTGAAAGAACTTGCTGTGTGAGAGGTGAACACCTCAATTTGGCCCAAATATTAGCACGTTCGTTGGAACACGTTTGGCAGGATGGTTAAGACATGAATGTCTGGATGCATCTTTTAGATGGAGATAGATTTTGTCCCAAAATTGGCTCATGTAACTATGCTCTTAAGGAAGAACCAACAACAAACAAACTACTGAACAAAGTAAGGACTCTTTAGGTCAAACAAAAGCATCTAGAGCTTGAAAATAAAATAGTAGGCCTGGTTTTTTGTAGACAATGCATCATTACCACACGATACTGCCACATCGGCAGATTAATTAGCTAGCTGAACTAATAACAAGTTAAAGCGGTCATCAAAAAGTGGGTCGACGATATATCCATAAGATGGGGTGGTGTACATACCATGATCGTGAGCGGCGAGGCATACATGACCGAGCCGAAGATGACACAGAGGATGCCGACAATCAGGGGCGTAGTCAGGCCCCAGGCTACCCGGGCCATGGCCTGGGGCGTGGCAGCTGGTATGTTCGTTCACTGTAGCAACCAGAACACTATTTGACACTGTTTACTAGGCTGTTGGCCCGGGGCGTGAGCTGAACCTGGCTATGCCTTTGCCGACAATCATGGAGCGCTTCTCATGGGTGTGGGCGCCGAGGAGCACACCGGCCACCACAGCCGCCACGAAGGCCACCTCGATGGCGAGCATGCCGAGCATCTTCCACTGCACGCACAGGCACATGTCATGGGTTAGGGGCAGATCGTATATACATAAACTAACGCTGAGAAGAGACAGTATGCGGGATCAGGGGGATTAGGAGAGATGTACGTAACGTACCCTTGTGTTTCTGGTGGCGTAGATGAAGAAGAGTATGAGGTAGATACTCTCGATGACGAGGCCGATGCCGTTGATGGTGAGGACGAGGATGCTGTTGGGGTGGACGATGGGGAGGCCGTAGAAGCACCAGAGCATGCAGTTGAGCAGCGTCGCCAGGTAGGGGTCCGGCTTGAACTCCTCCACGTCCTTTGCCTTCACGATCCACCAGAACGTCGGCCTGCGTAAGTACAAGCAGAAAACGAGCGTCAGATTCATGCCCTAGATACTATCCACAACCACCTTCGATCCATGTATACGCCGAGAGGAGGAGAGGGCTTACGCAGGGGACAGGAAGAGGCCGAACGAGATGACATTGCCGATGATGCCGACGATGTTGCGAGCTGCCTCGGCGGAAACCATGTTGCTCAGCTAGATCGATCGCCGGGAACACAACTCGCTCGGGGGAAGAAACAACTTCAGGAAGGTTGGCTGTGATTTGTTTTTGGGGGTACGTTGGCTGGGATTATATAGTAGGGGGTTCGTCTTCGCCTTCCCCAAGTTATATCCGATGTGGATATGGTTAAGGGTGGTTAATCGGTTAGGTTGGACTGCAGTCCTTATCGAACTCCCTCTCCGGCCGTGCTCCCATCCAACGGGCGTGTCAATTTTTCCTCGCCGGCGTCCTTTTTCGAGGAGAAAAGGGATCACGCAGTTTTTTTTTTTTTTTTTTTGAGAAACAGAGATCACGTAGCTAGGAGTACGCAAACAAACAACCATGAGTGGATCACCCCCATGCAGTCGTACACAAACAAACAACCCTAAAGGCTCATTTGGGGAGTAAAATGCATAAAACCACCATTTTAGCGCCATAACTCTCGAAAAACCATCACTTTATAAAATGTGACATTTCGCACCGAACCGAGAAATTGACTGTGGCAAAAAACATTAATGAAAAAGGCTAAGCGTTTGGATGACGTCACTAATCAACCGGACCCACCCATCATGCTGAGTTGGCTAAAATATTGTCATGCAGACATGTTGACTCGGTCTTCTTCTTCCTCCCTCACTTTCTCACACACTCTGTATGCTACTCCGACTCCAATATTTTTTCCCCACGAAGGAGATGGCGGAGGAAGCAATCGAAGGCCGCCGACGCTCCCTGGGCTCGCCATGGCGCTCCACCGGCCGGACGACAACACCGGTGACAGCACACCCTGCACCATCTCCCGCACAACATGGATTTGGGGATGGGAGGCCGCCGCCGCCGCCCGTTGCATCCAAGCTCCTCTGCTCACCTATGGTGGTCGTGGAGCTCGCACAACGGCTAGAGCGACGACCAGCCAGTCAAGCTGGGCTAGTGACGAGCCTGCAGCGAGCCCCGTCCAATGGGTCACCAGAGGACAAGGGATCCAGGTTGGGGAGCTCGCCGGCGCCATATTCGATGGGTGCGCGCATGAAACGAGATGAGCACGCAGATCCCCCGGCGGTGCCTCGGAGTAGAGCTCCGCCCAGATCCATGGCAAGTAGAGGAGGGAGACGGCGGCCACCGGTGACCACCACTGTGCATATCTTCGCGCTCTTGGCCAGCGCGCTCACCAATCTGCGCTTCCCGCAAGCGTTCGCCACGAACATGAATAGCACCTCGTTGTCGGGCTCGTACCTGAGCGCCGCGGTTCTATAGCGCCATGGGGGAAGGGCCTCGGCCTCGCCCACGAGGGAGCTCTCGGAGGGCTCCTCCTGCTCCTTTCCTTCTCGGCGTTGGAGGCACAGCCACCACCGCGGCGGGGTAGGGGGTTGTTCAGGTCGGCCGGGAGTGCATCAAGGCGGGCGGGGAGTGGACAACGGGGCGGCAGGCGCACGGGGTGAGGGTGGTGGCAGCGGGGGAGGTGGCATCGATGGGCATGAGTGGAGATATGGATGTGGGGAAAGAAGGGAGGAGGGCGAAGAAGACGTGGCTGTTTTTATGCCTACATGGCAGTTTTTTTTTCCAACTCAGCCTGACGGACGGGCCCGACCGATTAGTGACATCAGCAAAATGCTTAGCATTTTGTTTCATTGCTTTTTGCCACCGTCACTTCTTCGGTTTGGTGCGAAGTGTCACGTTTTGTAAAGTGGTGGTTTCTGAGCTATGACGCGAAAATGATGGTTTTATGCATTTTACTCTTCATTTGGATGATGGGTTTTACATGTAGGCCGACCCTGAGGGGTGGCGGAGGGGCTGCCGCCCCGGGCCCCTAAAGTCTAGGGGGGTGCACCCAGGTATTATGTACCGTAGGCCTGTACGAGATGCACACAGGGCAGCGCATGCACACAGGGCATGTACGCGATGTACACAGGTAGCTAGCCCACGGAGCCGCTGGTTCCTTGTCCATGGATCTGCTAGCATCCCTCAAAAATAAATGCTAGCCTATACGTGTTGCCCGGACTGAGCTTCAGTGACTTACTGCACCTGTCTTTGGGTGTATGACAGGTAAGCCCAACAGGTGGCTGGCCCACATGTCATACACCCAAAGGTAGGTGTAGTTACATCACTGAAGCTGCGTGTTGTGCTAGATCATATTTCCTTGTAATCGCGAAGACGTTCCCTATTCCTCGATCTAGCATGCCCATGGCTGAACCGAACAAACCGGAGGCAGCCGTCGTTGGTTGTTTCCCTTCCTCTCACGGCAAGCCAGGAGTGGAGATGGACGGGGGAGCGACGTTCATACTGGACTTCAAAGGGTTGTGGTGGTCCGCGCGGTTCTATGTGGTGACGACCATGGTGGGTCTGATGCAGCCGGAGATCTGACGATGTAGACAGACGCAAGTCACAAGTTGCACGGCAGCAAACTACGCCGCTCTCCGGTCTCGAGGTGATGGAGACATACATAGTGACGCAAATTGCAAAGCGCCTCCCATCTCACGTCAGTCTAAATCGCATCATGGCGATTGCCTGATTAGGTGATCACCGTTGATCCGATCAATCCGAGGGAACATCCGACTATTTACTTCCTATATATATATTGCTAATTAAGTAAATTATGTTCGCATGCATGATACATAGCTTGCAGAGTTCAAGCTTTGATTGAATTTAATTTTGTTTTCTAGCAATGCGTATTATCATGTCGACTAGAATAATATATATAATTGGTAAAGAGTGAAAAAAAAAGGAAACATGAACTATAAACAGGATCTATTGACGCCATCATAAGTGAATTTTACGAAGGATTATTATAAAAGATTTAAAGGTAACATGTACCATAAATTATTTGAAAAGAATGTCGCTTTTTGGAGCATTTAAACGATCATGTATATTCCCTGAATGTTAATGTCAAGGGGCCCCGAGTTTTGGTTTCGCCCCGGGCCCTAAAATCTCAGGACCGGCCGTGTTCCCATGGATCCCTTCCTTTTACCTGGGCCCGAAACCCATGTGGAAACTCACTCCGGACAGATCGAGTATGGCATTTTGGGGACATCTGGACGATGCTATCCGTGGAATAACAACAGTTACATCCTTTATTACAGCACAAGGCATTATAAAGCTGTGTGGGATCACCATCCCAGTCAAAAGAATAAGAATTATCATATGAATGCTTAGCTAACATGTGAGCCACTCCTCGCATTGATGGAAAGAGATTATTCCAATCCTTCGAGCTATTTCGAAACATGCAGCAAGTAATGTAGAGCAGGGACTGCAGAGCTCAATATCTATGTTGCAAGCTTGAATTAATTCCATGAAATCTGACTCAACAATCGCAAAGGTCCATCCCATTCGTTCCAAAAATTGGAGACCTTTTGCGAGAGCTAGTGCCTCCGCAGTCGCAGCACTAAGGACATGAACAAGCGAACATGCCACTCCAGCAATAGCCTAGCCAGGGTCATTTCAAATGACTACTCTGGCTGCTCCAGTACCATCATCAAAATAGGAAGGATGAGTGTTCATTTTGTATGATCCGCGAGCAGGTTTGGCCCATGTCTCGTCATGAGAGACATCTCTTGGAGTAGTAACATGTTTAGAAGCAAAAGCTTGGACGGCAAAAATCAGAGCTAACCGGAGGTGCGACCGTTTCTCCCTTCAACACTTGACGTCTTTGCCACCAAATATACCATGTATCTACTGCAACCATCTCCTGGATTCATGTATGTCCGAGAACTGGTGATATCCTCACGTCAGATCGCTTGATCTCCTCCAATACAACTGACCCAGATCGGTCAACTAACAAAGCACGAGAAATGACATCAAATAAACCCTGAGGTTTCCATACTTGATTGGCACAGCTACAATTAAATAGCAGATGTCTCACCCCAGATTGGACATTGGCCAGCGACGGGAATATGCCTGTTCGCCAACAACGACATCAGGAACAATGCCATGTAGCACCCTCCAGATGAAATTTTTAACCTTACTTGGGACCCGAAGTTTCCAAATGATTTGCCACACCGGATTATCTGATGACGACGATACTTGTCCATCCTTCCGATGAGTAGGGGCTGCAAATTGATGTTCCCATTCAGAGAAATAAGTTGATCGGACATAAAAGGAGAAATACTTTGTCTTATGCCATGTAATGAAGTCATCTCCCATGCTGCTAGGGAGCGGGATTCGCAAAGTTCTCTCTCCATAAATATACGAGAAAAAAATCCTGAATCAATATCTCATCCCACTCTCCAATCACCAGCTTAATCAACTAATCAACAGTCTTCAAAATGATCTGACCCTTGGGTGTGTAAATTTTTCAAGTGAGGCTACTAGGAGTCTAGTGATCCTCCCATATATTTAAGGGAAACGCTTGGGGCCGGGGTGCCGGCGGAACGCTCGGCCGGTCGCGCGCGAGCCTTACGATCGTTTTCCATTCTACGTCACGGGAGCGTTCTCTTTTTTTTTTTAGGAAACGGCAGCGCTTTTTAAATCGTTTTTTCTAGATGCATCACGGGAGCGCTCCTCGAATCGTTTTTTCCACGTACGTCTTCTTCTTCTTCCCTACAACTCTGAAACTCCTACAACGTTTTTTTGCTGCAAACCATGATGTTTTTTGCTACCACCGGCCACAGGTTTTGTTACCACAATACACGGCATCCGGCGTGACGTTTATTTTGTTTTTGCTACAACCACGTTATTTTTTTTGCTGCAACCGGCAACTACGAAAGCTACATCTGATCAACATTTTTGCTACAATGGCGACTGCGGAGAGCAGCGGTAATCTTTTTTTGTTGGAAGCAATAAACTTTTTTGCTACAACCGGCATCGTTTTTTGCTGCAACCATCCGCGACATTTGCTGGAACCGGCTTCGATATTTGCTGGAACCGGTGCAGTGTTTTGCTGGAAGTAGCACCCAAAAATGGTTTCATCGGAGTCGTTTTTGCTGGACCAGCAAAATTTGCTACATCCAGCATCGTTTTTTGCTACATCCGGCATCGTTTTTTGCTGGAACCCGTTTCTAGCTTTCACCCAGGGAGAGAATGCTTCAACCATTTGTGAAAAAGCTTCATCCGGCTAGAGAAAAAGCTTCAAAGCGGCATGAGAAAAAATCTTCCACCGCGGGCGAGGGCGGCGACCGACGGCGACGAGGACAGCGACCGGCGACCGAGGGCAAGGGCGGCGACCGGTGTGACGAGGACGGCGACCGGGGGCGAGGGCGGCGACCGGTGGTGACGAGGACGGTGACCGGGGGCAAGGACGGTGACCAGGCGGCGATGAGGACGTCGACCGGTGATCGTTGGCGAGAGCGGCGACGAGGACGGAGACCTGGGTAGAGGACGGCGCTGCGGGGATGAAGGACGTTGTTGCTGCTCGTGCGCGCGAGGAAGGAGGCGATACAACGGTGTGATCTAACGGCCCTAGGCAAAGGGATCTGACGCTGGGCAGGCGACCGGCCGAATTGTTCGGCCGGCGCACCGGCGCAGATCATTGCCTGAATGAATAAGCACGTCGAGTCTTTTTTTTACATACACACGTACAAAGTTACAAAGAAAACGAGCACCTACAGCTAGTTTTCCTTATGCACTAGTACACTGCAATCGCCTCGAGTCTTTTTTTTTCTTTCTCTGATACACAAGTACAAATACGCGAACGAGTACGCCAACCAGTGCTAGGCGACCGGCCGAAAATTGGGCCGGTCCGCCGGCGCCTAGCACTGGCCTATATTTAATTTATACACCATTTCCCACTCGCCAAATTTGTCCATGCATGAAAGTATGTAATTATGAAATTATACTATGCCAAGTATAGGATGAGGCTTTCTTGGGCCCCGCTTTCAAAAGATGACCACCAAGGAAATACTTCGCCCTTAGGACCATTGCCCATAAGGAAAGTGGATTATTGATCATGCGCCAACATTTCTTAGCTAACATTGCTAAATCAAAAACCAACCCCCCCCCCCCCTATTTTTTGGTATGCACCTTCTCCACCATGCGAACCAATGCATCCTCTTCCGCTCTTCCGAATTACCCCACCAAAAGGCTGACATGGCATCATTTATGTCCTTACACAACTCCTTACGGATAGTGAAAACAACAATAGCAGAAACATGAATGGATTGTATGACTGCTTTCAATAAGATTTCCTTTCCTCCCATCGACAACAATTTCTCTTACAAACCTTTTTATCTCTGGATAATTCATTCTCTCCAACAAGTGAACAAAATTGTTACTCCTATCGAGTCCCACCATGGATGGGAGACCAAGGCATCTAACAGAGATTGCTTCTATTATGATATTCAACACATAGCAGATTTGGGCTTTGACATCCACATTCACATTGGGCTTAAAGAAAGTACTGCATTTTGCTTCACTCATCATTTGTCCTGAACTCACACGGTACTGATCAAGAACTTCTCTCGACGAAGTTGCATTAGTCACATCTGCCTGCCTTCATAAGGATAAGGGAATCATCCGCCAGCCGTGGCTTTTTTTATAGTTGGTCCGTAAGGATTGCAAATTTTAGGGATTTTGGCGAGCTGGGCCGGAAGCTTGCGCGGTTGCGCGGGAACAGGCTCACCGATGCCTCTTCGAACCGACGCGTGGCCAAACAAAACACATGTGCGGTGCTCAAGCATCCACTGGAATCCTTCGACGGGAACACAGTGACAAGACATGCGAGAGGAGGACTGGATGATGCGTAGGCAGACGGTTAATAATAATAATATATTTATGATTTTATTACCTAGCAAATGGCCGTTCTCTACGCGGCGTTACGGATGATTTTTCGCCCATGGTTCTCCTAGTTTATATGCATGTAATTTTTTATTGAGGTGTGAAAATGTTATGTATAGTCAGTTATGTAATTGGAATTTAATTTTATTATACAATCATGTTCTTATGAGTATATATGTTGTTCTTGTGTAGACAGAGCATAGCTGTTATGCAGATGGAGCAAATTACATCGCATACGATTAAACTAAGGAACACGTCGGTGATGATTTCAACATTCACAGACAATCTTTTACTAGCAAGCATTTTTCTACAACATACATATCGTATTAGGAAAAATCTTCTGTGTTATTATCGTTTTTCCCACACAATTTTGATTACTAACATGTTTGCAGGATATCACACACATCTTATTGTGGCAAATCGTTTGTGTTGTTTTGTATCATCGCAAACAATTTATCCAAGTAACATGTATGCCGTCTGTCGCACACATTTTGTTCTGGGTAATCGTTTTTGTTATTTTGACTCATCGCAAACAGTGCGTACGGATCAACTGTAGGCCACATATCGCACACACAACTCTTTTTTGAACTGTGCTTGATGGATCAACCATCACACACAGTTCATTTTCTTGGATATGATTTTATTACCATATCTTTTGTGATCCATGCAACGCACACAGTTAGGTCGAATGGTATGCGGTAGATGTGTCGTCTTAGGACGTCTATGCAGTAGTGCTTTCATCTTAGTTAGTATAATGCTTGTGTCAAGAACTTCCTCGATACTTGTAGTAAAAGTACTCCGCTGTCGTGCTACTTATGGTACTAAGTACTTTGCTTTTGAAATGGTGTGTTTAGAATTGTTAAGTACTTATAAGTGTACATAACAACAATTATCCATTGAAGTCGATGTATGTGAATACTTCTAATTATTGTTTGAAGTGCATGTGCACTTATTTATTTGGATGCTTATTTTGCTGCCACTAAACCAATTTGTAACCAAATTGTAGCAAGAGTAAAATTAGGCACAGAATTGTACTGCATGTTAACAGCTTTGCTAACAAGTTGCACACTACTAGAGTTTACAATATTTGCGGCGTTTGCACGAAACGCTGCAGAAGAGCGCGTACTAGTAGCATTCGGGCCAAACATTGATAAACGTGTCACACCATAGCACCATTTGACCTGGACGCTGCTACTAACGTGTTACTAGCCGCGCTTTGCTCGGATGCTGTTATTGGGTAAACCCGAACGCTGCTAATCAGGGGGTAATGTAATAGTGTTACAAACAATTAACATGCATAATCAATAGGGTTCCGAAAGTCCATACGTTTACTCAAAAGTTGCTTGTTGTCCTGCACATGCCTCTCGATGTGGCAACAAGCCAAAGCAGCAACGCATCAGGTGATACGGGGCATAAGATGTTTCCATGATACGTGCTCCCGACAGCTCTTGGATCTGAGATTGTTTCCATGATACGTGCTCCCGACAGCTCTTGGATCTTTAGATATCCAACGATCATGGGACAAACTCCTGGACTTGCGCGTAAATATGGGATACATGCAGGGTTTTTTTTTAAATTACAGGAGCTCATCCAGTGATCATTGGGACTCAGATCCAAGAGTTCCAGGAATCCATCTGAAGCCCTGTATCACCTGATACGTGCTCAAGCCAAACTAGTGAATCGGTAATTAAGTCCAAATTGTGCCTTCCCACACAAATTAAATGACAACTAAACAATAATGATGCAAATACTCCTCGGTTCAACAAATCCACAGTGCCATCAAAGAATGGATTGAGAGAGTATGAGGACAAAAGCGGTGTCATTATCTGTGATAAGTCAGCTTCATATATTAGGTCTAACTTGCACTAGGACAGAGGACAATGGTTCGCGGAACTAAAGGCACAGTCAGACTCTAGCTAACAAAGACTAGCAGTCTAGCACGAGCCGCCAGCCGGATGACATATCACTTGGCGACGGCAGCAAGCCAAGCTTATCTTTCGACGGTGAGGGAAACGATGCCGTCGCCAGCAATGTTAGTTGTCTGTGACGGCGGTGGGCAACTCGACATTCTGCTCGTTTGTGGGGGTCGACTTGTAGTAGCACACGTAAAGGATCAGCTGGAAGATGCCCAAACCTGTACCAATGGCATTAGGGATCTGCACGGAATTAAAATAGGGTATCACAGTTAAATCGATGCAGGGTGGTTCTCGATTGGCAGGGTTTTGGACTGTTTGAGATGTGGGCGTACTAACCGTCACGTAGAGGTCGAACTTGATAAGCCCATAGGCCAGCCAGCAGCCGCCATTGATAGTGTTCGCTAGAGACACGGTGAATGGCATATACTCCACGCTCTTTGTTTTGATAACTTTGCCCTGCAAGCAGGCGGTACAATATTATTACTTTCGTCTTTTTCTTTTTTTGAATTGTTTTAGTATTTTCATTTGTAAGTAAAAGTGTTTGTAGGTAATTTACAAAGGCTATATTATTATACATAACTAGATGATACCCTGAGCATCGATAGTTTTGAAATATTGTGTAGAATAATCATTGGTATTACGCTTAAAGAAGAAATAAAATAAAATAAAACTAAAAAACCAATATAATGAAGTATTCCAAGGAAGAATGATATATTAATGATACCTTTCAGAAAAAAACTTTCAAAAACTTGCATACAAGTTTGCACATTTGTAATATGCAAAGAATAAACATATAATAGTGTAATTTTTGCACTACAATGTAGTTTACACACATGTTGTATAGTACTTGTGTTTATACTTACACACTTCAAAAAATGACGTTTTCTAATGATACAATAAATTAGTGACACACTGGTATTAACCTCTAACAAGAAAAGAAAGAAAATGAAAAAAAATACAAAAATTGCATACAATTTACACCTAATTGCGCTTTTTATAAGATGGAAAAATAAACATATAATAGTGTTTTTTCTTCAAAAATTTAGTTTTCTAAGAAGGAAAGAATTAGTGGCATTGGTATTGCCCGTAAAGAAGAAAGAAAATTAACTAAAAACTAAAAATTCAAAATAATGAAACTTTGTAAGGATCAATAAATTAATGGCATTGGTATTAGCCCATAAGAAGAAAAGAACTGAATAGGACTTTAAAAACTTGCACACAAGTTTGCACTGAAATTGCACTCTTTACATATGCAAAGAATAAATGTGTAATAGTGCAATTTCCGTACTCTAAAATAATTTACACACATGTTGTATAGTACTTACGTGTATGCATTTACACTCATCCTATATCCCAAAAATACCCATACAAAAAAAGGAAACAATAAAAAATGCAAAAACATGTAAAACAGAAGGAAACAAAAACAGGCAATGGGTAATGGGCTTCAAGCCCAACAAGAAAGTGGAGTGACCCTGAACAAGGGCAAGTCAAACATTTAACCCAAGAAGCCATGAAACAACACAAGAGAGAGAGAGAGAGAGAGAGAGAGAGAGAGAGAGAGAGAGAGAGAGAGAGAGAGAGAGAGAGAGAGAGAGCATGAATCAAAGGTCGGAAATCGCCTTACCCACAAATTTAAAAACAGGCAAGGATACATATAGCTAAAATAGAACGGTTTTTGGTTGGATGGCTATACTTAAGCAGAACAGAGCTAGGGGGTTCCATTACCTATTGAGGTAGAAATAAACTGTAGGTTTTCTTTTTTACCAAACATATACAATGGCAACCCGCATCTTTTAAAATAACTTGCATGTTGCATCTTTTAATAAACTCTAGGTCCATGCAGATTAACTAGGCTGGTCTTCCCAAATAAGGGATCAACATCACGCCATACGTCTACAACGGCCACATGTGTGCCATTAACACGCAACAGATAGAATTTGAAACCAAAGCTAATCAAGGAAACAGCGCCCTACGGAACAGCAGCAGCAGTAGGCCAGTAGCAGAAGAAGAAGAAATGGATCCGCGAATCAAAGCGCGGATCCATGCATGGGGGTGGGTGTGCGCGTGTACGTACCATCACTGTGAGCGGGGCGGCATACATAATCGTGCCGAAGATGATGCAGATGATGCCGACGATCCTGGAGCGGTCCTCGTGGGTGTGGGCGCTGAGGAGCACTCCGGTCACCACGGACGCCACGAACGCCACCTCAAAGCCAAGAACGATGAGCATCTTTAGCTGCACGTACGCACGCACGCACGGGCATGGGTTAGGGACGTAGGGGGCAGAAACTAGCGGCGAGAAAATACAGGGAAATTAATTGTTCTTCCGGGCAGGGAATAGGGGAATAGGGGGATTAGGGATGTATGTATGTACCCGCTTCTTTGGGGGCGAGTAGAGGAAGAAGATGGAGAGATAGATTGTCTCAATGACGATGCCGATGCTGTTGATGGTGATGACGAGGAAGCTGTTGGGGTGGACGATGGGGAGGCCGTAGAAGAACCATAGCAGGCAGTTCATGAGCGTCGCCAGGTATGGGTCCGGCGTGAACTGCTCCACGTCCTTGTTCTTGCAGATCCGGTCGAACGTCGGTCTGCATGCACATGCACATGCACATGCATAATTAAAACAAGCTCAGATACATACCCTGGCAAGAGGAGGAGAGGAGGGCGGCTTACGCAGGGGAGAGAAAGAGGCAAAAGGAGATGCAATTGCCCATGATGCCGACGATGTTGCGAGCTTCGTCGGCCGTAACCATGTTGCTCAGGTCGCCGGGAATTCAAACACTTGAGAAAGGTTGGCTGTGGTTTGTTTGGGGGCGTCGCCGAGCTTATATAAATAGGGGGGGTTCGCATTCCCAAAATTACCGATATGGATATATGGTTAGACGGTTAGATTTGAGAGTGAGCTGGTCTTCTTCATGCATGACGTCCAGTCCTTATATTGGACTCACGTGTCAATTTTTTCATCACTCGCGCGCGTGCTTGTTCCAGCCAAAAAAGGGTCACGCAGCTCCTCTCCCGCCTAATAATAGACCTAATCGGATAACCCTCAAACAACCCTGCGCGCCAAACACGTGACAAATATAGCGCCAAACACATCCACGATACATGGTTGGGCGCCACATCTCTTAATTAATCATTTGTCATACAAAAAACATCTAACGCTAATATAGGTACAGAGGGACTATCTAGGAAGAAGCTGAGCTACCCGCAAAAAGAAAAGGAAGAAGCTGAGCAAATTTGCGACCTGACCATGTAGAAGCAGGGGCAAATTCTCCAAATCACAAGCGACCAACTAACCTCTGTTGTCCCCTCGTGTCTTCTTCAAGGAACCATGAAGAATTGAGGATGATGAACAGCAACAACAGAAAGTAAGAGTTCTTCACTGTGTTTCTTCAAGGCGTTCGTAGAGGTAGGGTGTGCTATGCGCACTTTCAAAGGGATCAATGTGCTTGCAGGTTATGAGTGTTTCCGGTTCTACTTTGTTTCTCAAAGAAAATCAATACGGTTTAACTTAGACTGCAATTTTGAATTTCCGAGAGATTATATTGTTTTGTACGCAAGTAATAGAAATGCTACATGGTATATAATAGTATGTATTTAGAGCTCTTTTACTGTGATTGGAGAGTTACGAAATGTAATTCCATGTAACTCACCCTTTGATTATTTCCCACCGTTGATTTTGACATGTTAATTAAAATATTTAATTTAATCAAGAAGGGTATTATGGTCCATGGCTTTTTTTTAGGAACATTGCTTCGCTCGGCCAATCCCAGGTAAATGTCACATATTGCTAATCTCATCTCACGAGTGTGTAATCAACGGCGACGACGTGAGGACCTTAACTTCGCCAATCACGGTAAAACTTATAATAAAAGAAAGCACTGCCGTTGATTACAAACTCGTGAGATGAGATTAATAAATTAGCAATATGTGACATTTACCTGGGATTGGCCAAGCGAAGCAATGTTCCTAAAAAAAAGCCATGGACCATAATACCCTTCTTGATTAAATTAAATATTTTAATTAACATGTCAAAATCAACGGTGGGAAATAATCAAAGGGTGAGTTACATGGAATTACATTTCGTAACTCTCCAATCACAGTAAAAGAGCTCATCTTTTATAATGATTATACATGATTAGTGCAAAACTCTGTATCTCTTGAAAACTTATGATGGGTAGAAAAGGAAAAGAAATGATAGGAAGCTGCTGGTGAGCCCTCATGCAGTTTTCCTATTCCATGAGCGCAGGTAAGCTATATCAAAATCAAAAGGATCAGCAACAAATCAAATACAGACAAAACAGATGGCCTTGGCGACATGTGAAACTGTTTCGAACATTAAAAAATCAAAATCCATTTTCACCGTTGTGTTTCTCACAATGAGATATTCAAAACTAGATCCCGCATGATCATAATGTCATGAATATTTCTAAAAAGAAAGTTCAAGTCATGAAAAGCAAGTTTTACGATATAAATATGTTTTGTAGCTCGGATTGATTTTCTATCATGAGGATATAGTCAATCGTTTGTTATGCATGTTTCGTCGATCAAAAGCATGTTTCTGAAAAATAGTTTCCTTTGTATCAATAAAGTTGTGCTTGGGTAGTTTGTAGGGTATGCTGCACTAGTTTATTAAAAGCAACCTAATAAAATGAAAATGCAAGTTTGCATTACAAGTTAATGTTTATCCTGTAATTTGCGTTTCAAATATAACTAGCAAACTCTTAAAATTTTATTACATAGTTTTTAGAACCTTGAAATTTGCTTTTAATGCATAAAATTAATAACAGAAGATGGACTACCTACTGGTTTATGTTAAAATTTGTACTAAACACTTGATTTTCGTCACGGTAGGTTGCTTTCTAAATATATCCAACATGTCCATGTGGAATAAAGTTTTAAAGATCTCATGACAAGGAACAATATTCAGGAAAAACATGTCGGGTCTAGTTTTACACAAAAAATACCAACCTGTTGGTATGTGTGCTAGAAAAGCATCTTCATAACAAAATTTACTGTTTGTGGCATGAAACTGCTTTTCAGAAATATTTTTTGAAACATGCTTATGTTGGACTTAGTTTTGAAACATGCTTATGTCAGACTTAGTTCTGAAAAAATCACCGCTGGAGCAATGGTGAAAGTAATTTTTTAAAATTTTGGAAAAACAACTTACGGTGGTGAAGTGCAAGTTTACACTACCCGCTTTTCTTTTGCAAACTTAAAAATTGGCATTTTGAGGAATCATATGTATGCAAAGCAAACTTGCTCTTCATGATATAAAATTGTTTTCACAAATAGTTGTTGAAATATGCCCATGTGGGCTTTAATTTCAAATATCTTGTTATGAGGAAGTCAAGGGTGAAAACGAAAATTGAATCGGATAGTCGATTTGAATGTCGTGCATATTCAGATTTCCATAATATGTTTGCATGTCTCTTAACATCATCTATCTTGTTTGTATGTGGTTACTACATGGTACTTATTCCATGAGGAGAGATTGCTTGTTTGTGTGTGCGCCCGGACATGCAAAAGCGCACTTGTAAGTTTTAGCACTTTGGGAAATGTTATCTAATAATAAGGAATGCCTATATATGGAAGCCATGCGTGCATATTTGGTGCCCAAAGAAAAATAAAATAGATCCGTTATGAATTTCCTTTTCATATTCAAAAGAGAGGGTAAAAAAGCATTTACATATTCCTTTTTTGACAATTAGTTGCTATAATTAGAATATATGTGTGTGATCAAATGTACCCTTGATGAATAGATGGCTCAATCATGTTCTCACTTATCAATATGACCCAACCATTCTATTTGCAGTTGCTTTTTAAAGTAAAAAAATCTATGTGTAGTTACTTTCTGCCAACTTCCAGTTGTACGCAACATGCTGCGAGAGCTTTAGCGAGATAGAAATGGCACAAGTGGCGAGGATAATAAAGTTGAGTGATGACACATTATACTTTGGAAATTTCTGTTGCACAAGAAATCATTGCTGCATGGGAAGACGAGATCGTTGACATAGCTGGTCACCATTTTTTCGAAAAAGAGGATGACCCCGGCCTGTGCATCTGGGCGATGCATGCAGCTGTTTTATTAATTATTCACAAAAACCTTACACGGTAATTCATCACTAAGTCTGAAGCCACTATCTTGACAACATTTGTTGCTACTTCTATCCAGTTGATGAAGCTGTGCCGAAAGTCCGAGCCGAATACCAAACAGACCTCGCACTAAAACCAAACATCTAAAGTCGCAGACCCCCACCAACCCGCTTGTCAGGTCAGGGGTACACATCGGTCCGGCACTCTCAGAGCCCGCCGCCGCCATCTTCCACCGATCCATCTTCAGGGCAGGTACTGGCACATCGACCATGCCAGGCCTGCCATCGACGCCACAACGACGCCAGACAGCGCCACCTCCCTACGCATGTCCATCAAGATGCATCCGACGTCGAGACTCTGCTGCACCATACCGCCGAGACCCACCGTCGACGATACGGTTGATGCCACGCCGCTCCACCTACATGCCATCTCACGTCGACTCCGAACTACCAGCAACTCCACCACCATGAGCAGTCCCCGGCCGATCCCTTCAGGAAGGAACACGACACCAAGGTGTCTTCATCACCCAAATAGAGGAACAGAGGCTTTCGCCTGCGCTCATGGCGAAGATGGGACGAGCAGGATCCACACCGAAGCCTCCAGGAAGGGAATCGGCTCCGAGGGGCGTCGACTTTGGTGCGGCCGCCACGCCGGCCTGAAGTTTCCCCCAGATCCATGCCCACCCACCAGATCCGTCCAGGCAGCACCGGTAAATGTCGACCGCAGTCGTCAGATACCGGAGCCACCACGAACCGAAGCAAATCGAGTCGGAGACGATGCTTCCCATGGAACTCCGGCCGGACGGTGAGGAGCCACCGCCGCGCACTAGTGCAGAATCGGCCTATAGTGCCGGTTCGTAAGGGCCTTTAGTGCCGGTTCTCCAACCGGCACTAAAGGGTGGGGACTAAAGGCCACCCCCCCTTTAGTCCCGGTTCATCACGGCCCAGCACTAAAGGCCCACCACGTGGCACCTGCCGGCGCCGTGGGCTGGGGGACCTTTAGTCCCGATTGGTAACACCAACCGGGACTAAAAGTATTTAATTCTTTTAATTTTGGTTTATTTTTCCTTTTAATCCTTTAGGGGTTTATGAATTAATTATGGTTTATTTTTCCTTTTAATTTTGTGTTTTCCATTTAATTATTTTTCATTCAAACATATATTACGCTACTACATACTGTACACGTTGTGCATATATATATATATATATATATATATATAGAATTTCTCGTAGAACCGATCATATATATATATCATCGAATTTCTCGTACGACGACCATTCACATACATATATATATACAATTTGGTATATACAATTTCTCCTACAATTTGCGGATCATTACATATGCAGGCATTACTGCTTGATCTTGTAATGGTATTCTCCTTTGGGATCTATGACCTGGTCGACCAGAAATCCAGCTATTTCCTCTTGAATTGCTCGTACGCGAGCCGTTGGTAGGAGCTGGCCCCGCATCTCCGTCAGCTATAAGAAGGAGATCAAGATGAATATATTAGTTGTGTGTATATATATTAGCTAGATCATGATAAAAAAAATTATGGATAGTGTTCTGGCAACCGTACCCAAAGATTTATTTCGTTTCTGCTCCTTTCAGACGTGATCATGCGAATGTTCTCGCAAACGTAGTATGCGCATAAACTATTCCCCTGCTCCTGCCTCATGCACTTTACGAGAATAAAATTCAATCAGGTAATAATTAATCAAGCATGATAATGGTATTGAAACTAGAATTAAAGAGATGCACGGACGTAGCTAGCTAGTACTACTTAATTACCTTGGATCGCACCCATGTCAGCTTTTGTTCCCAGTCGCCTGGGACCAGTTTGACGAACTTGGCCCAAGCCCTGCCCGCCGGCAAAGAAAATGAATAAAGGAGTTATTAACTAGTTGATATCAGGAAATAAAGTAAAGAGGCCGACATAGTGCGATAATGATTGAAATTACCTGTCGACCATCCCCCTCACGGTTGCGTATTCGGATGGATTCTTATATAGTGAGTCCAGTACTTCAACTTTTCCCTTGTCAACTTCAATGATTAACAAGATCCAGTGGTAACTGCATGCGCACACGTTTTGTATAATTAAGCGGGCATGTGCATAACTCATCAACTACACTTATTAACATCTAGTAAGCAAAAAATAGAATTTGTAGTACAAGATATAGTAACACTCACCCGAAGTTGTAAGGAAGTAGTATTTCTGGTTGGGTGTTTAGTTGCTTCAAAAACTCTAGCAGGAATCTCTCTGTGTCTTTTCTCGAATATTCAGTTTCCCATATCGCCTGATTAACCGTATTTGGGTCAATGAACCCAATGCCATAGCGTCCAGCTTTTTTCATTTCATACATCTTCATTCTGCATAATACCACAGGAAAGAATATAGTGAGGATAATTATAGGTAATGAACGAGAGCACAGCTAGCTAGCTAGAGACTTAAATTACAGAAAGAAATCACTTACAGACAATAGCAACTGACGATAGATTTGTCGAGTGCGTCTTGATTGAATAACTGAAACAACTCTGAATAATGAATCCACAAATCTTTTTTATGGAAGTAATGATTTTTCTTGACTTTCACCATGAGGGACTCTTGATTGGTATTTGTTGTTTCTTGCATGTACCACGTATGCAAATTGTACAATCTCATTGGTAGAAGCTTGACATCGTCAGGCTTGACCAGAGGTTTGCCGCGGACATATTGCCATTTTACTTCCTCCTCTTTAAGCCCGGGGATTTCCTCAAGGCCTAGGAGTTGTTCAACAGTGACACCGGCCTCTTTAGCCTGCCTTTTATGATCGTCGGTTACTACCAGACGATCGGCGGTACTCACAGGTGTTTGTACAATGAGCGGGGGGGATCGATTGCACTGCCTGTTCTCCCAGCTGGGGAACAGTTTTCCCGCTTTTTTGCCAACTGCTTGGCTCGAGCTCGAGCTCGACTCCTTTTGTCCTGCAAAATATGACTTCTTGATTTACCGCACATAGTCGCAGTCCTTCTGATTGACAGCCGGTCGAGCCATATCAATAAAGTGTTGTGAGACATGCTCAGGAACTTTCTCCTTTGGCGGTGGGGGCGGTTTCGGTCCAAAATGGGCCTTCACTTTGGCATCCACTACGGTGTCGAGTTCCTCCTCAGTTAGGTGGTAAGGCAACTTCGGAAGAGGCTTGAGGCTTGGACCATATTTGAATTTCTTGCCTGTTGTACCGCTAGCCGTCGTAGCTGCGGCCTCTCTCTTCCGTTGTTGCTTAGGCGATGGAGCACGCTGAGTCGGCGGAGACGGCAGACGCGATGCCGGACTTGGAGGAGGAGGAGTCGGCTGACGCCGTGCCGGACTTGGAGGAGGAGTCGGCTGACGCGGTGCCGGACTTGGAGGAGGAGGAGTTGGCTGACGCCGTGCCGGACTTGGAGGAGGAGTCGGCTGACGCGGTGTCGGACTTGGAGGAGGAGGAGTCGACTGACGCGGCGGCGGACTTGGAGGAGGAGGAGTCGGTGGCCTTGGAAAGATGATGCAATCCTTTTTCCATAGAATGATACGATGTATGGCCTCTCCCAGTGTTCTCTCCTCGTCACCTCCAAGAATGTCAAGTTGTAGCTCATGATATCCTGACATCACTTCATCAACCCCGACACGAGCATAGCCAGCTGGAATGGGGTTGCAATGGAAGGTTGCTTCAGGGGGATTTGCTAAAGCATAGCCGTCCGCCACCTTCATGGATAAGTTCTTCACTTTCATGTGTAGCTCACAGTTAGTCCTGTCTTTGATATCATCCACAGGGTAGCTAGCTAGCAGTGCATCATCGATATCGGCCGGGGCGAAACCCACACTGCTTCTCGCCATAGATGGGACGGTGCTATCCAATGCTGGATCGATCTGCTCATGCTGCCGCTAAGACGCCCTTTCCTGGCTGAGTGAGTCGATCTGCTCCTGCTGCCGCCTGAAAGCGCGTTCCAACTCCAGGTGCTTTGATTCTAGGCCTTCAAGGCGGAGTGCTTCCTCCTTCTTCTTCTGCTCCTCCTGCTTCTTCTTTCTCGCACGGCTTCTGTAGTCGTCGTTCCAATCCGCAAACCCCTCAAACCACGGAACAACGCCTTTGCCTCGTGTTCTTCCTGGGTGTTCAGGATTCTTCAGGGCGCCCGTAAGCTCGTCGTTCTCTCTGTTGGGCGTGAACACCCCCGTTCGAGCTTCTTCTATTGCAAGAAGTATTTCGTCTGTCGCTTCTTTAAGACTTGCCTTCACCTTAACCAGCCCTGTATCTGGGTCCAACTTCCCCCCATGCGCATAAAACCATGTCCTGCACCTGGGGGGCCATGTCAATGTAACTGGAGTGACCCCTGCACTAATCATCTCTTGCTCAGATTGATCCCACTTAGGCAGGGCCACCTGGTAGCCACCTGGCCCCAGAGTATGGTGCCACTTCTTTTTCGCAGCATTAATCTTGTTTTTTCTCGACCGTTCCTGAGCATGTTCCGATTCCTTGAACTTCACGAAAGCGTCCTAGTGATCTTTTGCCTTCACCAGTGCTCCCTTGAATTCTGGAGTCTTCTTTTTTGCTTTGACGTACGCAGTCCATGTATTTTTCTTGAAGGTGTTGAATGCGATCGCCATCTTTTTAAGAGCATAGTTTCTGACTTTCTTCAGATCTGCATCTGTCAAATTATCTGGTAGGGTGAAATGCTGCATGAGCGAATCCCAAAGCACATCTTTTGCTCTTTCGTCGACAAAAGTAACTCCTGCTCGATCTCCCTTTGCTGGCTTTTTCCATTCTTGAACGGAGATCGGGATTTGGTCCCTGACAATAACTCCGCATTGATTCTTGAACTTGGTCGCATTTTTCCTAGGTTCAAGCGGTTCGCCATTTGATGTTTTGATGGAATCGATGTTGAACTTTACGCCAGGGTCCAACTTTCTGGCCAGGCCTCGAACTACCCTGTCGCTTGTAGAAGATTTGCTCGATCCGGAGGCCTAAAAGAAGAAAGATCGATTCGTTAATACATACAAATCAATTAAGACATGTAATGATCACCGGATGGCTTATATAATAAATATACCTCGCCGGTCTTTGTTATTTGAAGAACATTTTCTTTGTCAACATCGTTGTCGTCGCCTTCATCTATTCGTTCGTCTTCATCAAATATCATACAACCCTCACCGGAATTGTTCAGATATTGCGAGCCGTCATCATCTTCAGGTTCATGCTCTGGGCTCGGGGAGCGTATGATGTCGAACAGAGCCTCTTCTCCTTCTCTGCCGGTATTGTCCATAGCTTTTATTTAACTAATCCAGAAGAAAGATAAAACAATTTAGTATTCAAATTAGAATGCATGCAATCAATAAGGAAAAACTGAATCATAGTACATAATATGCATCTCGAATAATTCATATAATATGCATCATCGAATATAATCTCGAATAAATCGTCTCGAATATTATCGAATATAATCTCGAATACATCTCGAGTATTATCACTAGCTAATACAGATCGAATATTATCGAAGAATCTAGTTCACTCGCGGTTCCTGAGGCGCGGGCGGTGGACACCCAAAGAGAAGGAACCATCACAGGATCATAGCTCGGGTGAGATCCCTGAAGAACCTGCCAGGTATTAGAGAACCTGACGTCCAACGCATCCATGTAGCGACGGACGTGCTCGTCCTCCTCCCTGACACGGCGACGTACCACCTCCAACGGGGCCGGCTGCCTCCGCACCGAAAGTGGCCAACGCGAACGCCACCAAAGAAACTCCGGGTCGACGACGGGACCCAGGGCCGGGTTCCTCACCAAGCTGCGCGCCCCTGAAGGTAGCACCTCCCAGTGCCAGCCCGGCGGAGCCCAGTCCTGAACGTTGCCCCTCTGAAGCAGGACGTCGTCGCGTACGAGTCGACGACGAGGATGCGGGCCGGGCATCGTTGACTCCGAGAAGAAATTCTATGCAAATTTAACATTTTTTAAATGCTTGATTGTGATTTCTTATATACGAGGAACCTTCAGAATCATAACGGATTCTCTTAACCTTTAAGGGATTTAACAAAATGGCGCCATTCTGGATGTGCAGAAAATGGTCCATATTTTTCCTGATATCATCTACCCTTCTATATGTCACGTTGTCTAGCTAGTGTCAAAGGAAGAAAACCATGGCTTCATCATTAGCCGGAAGTAACAGGCGCATGATGGTACGAAGCTGTCCAAAGTTGTTTTGGAACGGAGTCCCGGATAAGATAATTAGCTTTTTGGTACGAAGTTCAGCAAGAGCCTTCCGAATATCGCTATTTGGAAGGCCTTTTTGCTGAACTTCGTACCAAAAAAGCTAATTATTCTATCAAGAACTCCGTTCCAAAACAACTTTGAAAAGTTCGTACCATCATGCGCCTGTTACTTTCGGCTAATGATGAAGCCATGGTTTTCTTGAATCCTTTGACACTAGCTAGACAAAACGTGACATATAGAAAGGTAGATGCATGAGATCAGAAAAAAAATTGGATCAACTTGTGCACATCCATAATGGGGGCATTCCTAAATCCCTTAAAGGACTAAGAGAATCTATTGTATACATACATATACTAATTGCAAATCTAACATTCATCTAATATTTCTATATCTTTTTTATATCTAAAATTTATATAGCAATAAAAAAAGTATAAAAAACTAAAAAACATTTCTATATCTTTTTTATATCTAACATTTATCTAGCTATAACTAAAAGTATAAAAAACTAAAAAACATTCATCTAACATTTATATATGTAACATTTCATCTAACATTTATATATCTAACATTTCATCTAACATTTATATAACTAAAAGTATAAAAAAACTAGAAAATAGAAAAACAGAAAATAAAAATGTGTGTGTGTGTGTGTGTTCATGCATGTGTGTGTGTGTGTGCGGGCTCGATCGATGGGAGGGGCGGCCATGGCGGCAGGGGCTCACAGCGGGGCAACGGCCGGCGAGGCGAGGCGAGTAGTCGGCGAGGGCGACTGCGACGGCGACGGCGCACGAGGTTGCGAGGAGAGCGGCGGCGTCGGGGAGGAGGCCGGCGCGGGCGGCCGTCGTCGGGGAGGAGGCGCGGGCGGCCGGCGGCGTCGGGGAGGAGGCACGGGCGGCCGGCGGCGTCGAGGAGGAGGCGCGGGCGGCCGGCGTCGGGGGCGGCGGCGACGATCTCCGGTGTCGGGGGAGGCGACGGCGTTGCGCAGCAGCCTAGCGGCGTCTCGCGCGTTCGGCGTTGTCGAGAGAGAATGGAGATCGATCTGAATTTTTGCGCTTATATAGAACGACCTTTAGTCACGGTTGGTGGATCCAACCGCGACTAAAGGTAGCCTTTAGTCGTGGTTGGAGCCACCAACCGCGACTAAAGGTATTTTTCGCCAGGCAAAGCGGCGGGAAGCGCAGACCTTTAGTCGCGGTTGGTGGCACCAACCGCGACTAAAGGTTACCTTTAGTTGCGGTTGCAGCCACCAACCGCGACTAAAGGTCTCGTGCTGCCACAGCCGCGGTGCAGAAAGTTTAGTCCCACCTCGCCCAGCGAAGGGCAGCCGCACTGGTTTATAAGCCCCGCTGCGGCTGCTCCCTCGAGCTCCTCTCTAAGCAGGCCTATGTGGGCCTATTGAACCTGTGCTGCCCTGTTGGGCCTACTGGGCCTTGTGAGCCTGCGGTTGGGGCCCAGTAGGCGGGCTTTTTTTTTACTTTTCAGTTTTTTTAATTTCTATTTTATTTATTTTCTTTTGTTTCTGAGTTTTTTTTTTTGCTTTATTTAGAGTTAATGAGTGAATCTTTTTGCGTTAGGTCAAAAAATTATAAACTTTCTGTTAGTGGCAGTAGTTTTCAAATTTGAATAGTTTAAATTCGAATTATTTGAAATTTGTGTGAATCACTAGTTTGTGAATAACTTTACTTTAAAAATAGATTTTGAAGTGATTCTTTTCTCTGCTGTTTAATATTAGCGTGTTTTATCATTATATTCAATTTGGTAATTCTTAAGTTATTTAAAAAATGAAATGCCTTTGTAACAGACGAGTTTTCGTCTGAAACCCTGATACTTCGAAAAAGATTGTCCATTTTGTACACGAAGTGCATCCAGTTTTTGCCGTAACCCTCTCAACTTTTTAGCACATGCTATGTGGGTGAAATGATGATACCATGCCAACTTTCAACCTTTTCAGAGTTCATTTGTAGTGCTTTTCAATTTCAAGGTCATTTAGCTCAACCAAATCAGTAAATGCATGAAAAATAGCAAATGAAGTCAGAAAGGGTTGAAAATTGATGGCGTGGCTTCGAATGGTGCATACTGAACACACAAAAAGTCTGGAGTTGAAATAAGTTTAAAAAAATGAAATGCCTTAGTAACAGACGAGTTTTCGTCTGAAACCCTGATACTTCGAAAGAGATTGTCCATTTTGTACACGAAGTGCATCCAGTTTTTGCCGTAACCCTCTCAACTTTTTAGCACATGCTATGTGGGTGAAATGATGATACCATGCCAACTTTCAACCTTTTCAGAGTTCATTTGTAGTGCTTTTCAATTTCAGGGTCATTTAGCTCAAAAAAATCAGTAAATGCATGAAAAATAGCAAATGAAGTCAGAAAGGGTTGAAAATTGATGACGTGGCTTTGGACATAATATTTCGACGCATTTCAAATGCCAAAACACATAAGTACACTACTATTACAAAGATTCCCCCCGGTTTGTCCGAAGTGGGACTTTCCAGATATATAAGTTCGGAAACTAACTAGAGAAGCCGGTCACATCCCAGAGTGGGATCTTTGGGTATAAAACTTTTTCTTCGCGTGTGTCCCTTTGCGTCGTAACCATGGACAATCTTCATCGTTTAACTTGATGCTCGGGTCAGCATTCACTCTGAAGGGAGCAATTTCATGAAACTTTTCATAATCTTCTGACATGTCTGTCTTGTCCTCCACTCCCACGATGTTTCTTTTCCCTGAAAGAACTATGTGGCGCTTTGGCTCATCGTATGATGTACTCGCTTCCTTATCTTTTCTTTTTCTCGGCTTGGTAGACATGTCCTTCACATAGAAAACCTGCGCCACATCATTGGCTAGGACGAATGGTTCGTCTGCGTATCCAAGATTGTTGAGATCCACTGGTGTCATTCCGTACTGCGGGTCTTCCTTTACCCCGCATCCTGTTGATTGACCCATTTGCACCGAAACAAAGGGACCTTCAAACCAAGTCCATAGTCAAGTTCCCATATCTCCTCTATGTAACCATAATATGTGTCCTTTGGCCTATTGGTGTTTGCTGCATCAAAGCGGACACCACTGTTTTGGTTGGCGCTCTTTTTATCTTGGGCGATCGTGTAAAATGTATTCCCATTTATCTCGTACCCTTTGAAAGTCAATATAGTCGAAGATGGTAACTTGGACAGCAAGTACAGGTCATCTGCAACAGTGTCGTCATGCATGAGATGTGTCTGCAACCAACCGGCGAAAGTCACCGTTTGTTCATGTGTAATCCAGTCGTCAGACTGCTCCGGGTGTTTGGAGCGTAGAATATTCTTGTGTTGCTCGATATACGGAGCCACCAAGGCGGAACTTTGTAGAACTTTGTAGTGTGCTTGCGCCAAAGAATGCCCGTCCTCGCATATTACTGAATTATTTCCTAGCGTGCCTTTTCCACCCAGTCTGCCCTCATGCCGCGATTCAGGAACACCAATCGGCTTAATGTCAGGAATAAAGTCAACACAAAACTCAATGACCTCCTCTGTTTCATGGCCCTTGGAGATGCTTCCTTCTGGCCTAGCACGATTATGAACATATTTCTTTAAGACTCCCATGAACCTCTCAAAGGGGAACATATTGTGTAGAAATACAGGACCCAGAATGGCAATCTCCTCGACTAGGTGAACTAGGACGTGCGTCGTGATATTGAAGAAGGATGGTGGGAACACCAACTCGAAACTGACAAGACATTGCACCAAATCATTCTCTAACCTTGGTAGGATTTCTGGATCGATTACCTTCTGAGAGATTGCATTGAGCAATGCACATAGCTTCACAATGGCTAATCGAACGTTTTCCGGTAGAAGCCCCCTCAATGCAACCGGAAGCAGTTGCGTCATAATCACGTGGCAGTCATGAGACTTTAGGTTCTGGAACTTTTTCTCTGCCATATTTATTATTCCCTTTATATTCGACGAGAAGCCAGACGGGACCTTCATACTGAGCAGGCATTCGAAGAAGATTTCCTTCTCTTCTTTGGTAAGAGCGTAGCTGGCATGACCCTGAAACTGCTTTGGATCCATGCCGTCTTCTCCGTGCATACGTTGTTGGTCCTCCCGTGCCTCCGGTGTATCTTTTGTCTTCCCATACACGCCCAAGAAGCCTAGCAGGTTCACACAAAGATTCTTCGTCACGTGCATCACGTCGATTGCAGAGCGGACCTCTAGGTCTTTCCAATAGGGTAGGTCCCAAAATATAGATTTCTTCTTCCACATGGGTGCGCGTCCGTCAGCGTCATTCGGAATAGATTGTCCGCCAGGACCCTTTCCAAAGATTACTTTTAAATCCTTGACCATATCAAGTATATCATCACCAGTACGGTGGCGAGGCTTCTTCCGGTGATCTGCCTCACCTTTGAAATGCTTGCCTTTCTTTCTTACGGGATGCCTGCTCTGAAGAAATCGACGATGCCCCAGGTACACATTCTTCTTACATTTATCCAAATATATACTGTCGGTATCATCTAAACAGTGCGTGCATGCGTGGTATCCCTTGTTTGTCTGTACTGAAAGGTTACTGAGAGCAGGCCAATCATTGATGGTTACAAACAGCAACGCATGTAGGTCAAATTCCTCCTGTTCTTTCTCATCCCACGCACGTACACCTTTTCCATTCCACAGCTGTAAAAGTTCTTCAACTAATGGCCTTAGGTACACATCAATGTCGTTGCCGGGTTGCTTGGGGCCTTGGATGAGCACTGGCATCATAATGAACTTCCGCTTCATGCACAACCAAGGAGGAAGGTTAAAGATACATAGAGTCAGAGGCCATGTGCTATGATTGATGTTCTGCTCCCCAAAAGGATTAATGCCATCTGCACTTAAACCAAACCATACATTCCTTGCGTCCTTTGCAAAGTCCTTCCACTTTCTCTCGATTTTTCTCCACTGCGATCCGTCAGCGGGTACTCTCAACTTCCCGTCTTTCTTACGGTCTTCGTTGTGCCATCGCATCAACTTGGCATGCTCTTTGTTTTGGAACAAACGTTTCAACCGTGGTATTATTGGAGCATACCACATCACCTTGGCAGGAATCTTCTTCCTGGGGCGCTCGCCCTCAACATCACCAGGGTCATCGTGGCCGATCTTATAGCGCAATGCACAGCATACCGGGCATGCATTCAAATCCTCGTACTCACCGCGGTAGAGGATGCAGTCATTAGGGCATGCATGTATCTTCTGCACCTCTAATCCTAGAGGGCAGACAGCCTTCTTTGCTTCATACGTACTGTCGGGCAATTCGTTGTCCTTTGGTAGCTTCTTCTTTAACATTATCAGCAACTTTTCAAATGCCTTGTCAGATACACCATTCTCTGCCTTCCATTGCAGCAATTCCAGTGTGGTACCGAGCTTTTTCTTGTCATCTTCGCAATTTGGGTACAACAATTTCTTGTGATCCTCTAACATGCGCTACAACTTCAGCTTCTCCTTTTCACTTGCGCAGTTTCTCTTTGCATCGGCAATGGCCCGACCAAGATCATCAGCGGGCTCATCTGATGCCTCTTCTTCAGCTCCTTCCCGCATTGCCGGCTCAGCTTCTTCCCCCATTGTTGTACCATCGTATTCATGGAACCCATGGCCAGGATAGCTGTCATCATCCTCTTCTTCTTCATTCTCTTCCATTAGGACCCCTCTTTCTCCGTGCTTGGTCCAACAGTTATAGCCGGACATGAAACCGGACTCAAACAGGTGGACGTGAATGGTTCTTGAGTTAGAGTAATTTCGATCATTCTTACAGCCAGCACATGGACAATACATAAAACCATCTGCCCGCTTGTTTGCCTCAGCCGCAACCAGAAAAGTATGCACGCCATTAATGAACTGGGGAGAGCATCGGTCATCGTACATCCATTGCCGGCTCATCTTCATTACACAACACCGAAAAGACCAAATTAATACAAGTTCATACATAAAGTTCATACACACTTGTTCTCATAAAACAACATACAAACTCTCTAGCTAAAGCATTTAAATGCAACAACAAATGCGATCAAGATCGCAACTAAGGTAACAATTGATCCAACAGCATAGTGATACCAAGCCTCACTCTCAATGGCATATTTTTTAAATTTTCTAATCTTCAAGCGCATTGCATCCATCTTGATCTTGTGATCATCGACGACATCGGCAACATACAACTCCAGTTTCATCTTCTCTTCTTCAACTCTTTTCAATTTTTCTTTCAAATACTCGTTTTCTTTTTCAACTAAATTTAACTTCTTGACAAGAATATCTATGTCGGTTGCAATTTCCGGTTCACATACCTCCTAGATAAAAATATCTATGTCAACTTGATGGGCATAATTGTCATAAACACGAAATGCAACAAATAGTTATAAAAAAGAGTATATACCACATCCGAATCATAAACCTGACGAGGGCTGACGGGGACGGATATCAAAACCATGCCACTATGTATAACAACCATATAGGTAAGAAAACTATACAAGTAACTATCTAAATCTTACAAACATGATTTTTTTTTTATAAAAAGGATAAGAACAAGAGGCTCACCAAGGTGGTGCCGGCGACGGGACGGTGCGGGCGATCGACGGTGGTTAGGACGGGGACGGGAAGGCACTAAGTAAACCACACCTACACATGCAAAGTAAGAAGTTAATTTGAGCTCAAATTGCATATAAATCAAATAAACTACCACATATAAATACTCCCAAACTAAAACCCACAAATCACTATACTTATAGAGCATTGCAAGAGCTAATCTAGCAATGAGAGATGAAAGAACAAAGTTGCTAACCTTTGTGAACACTTGGATGGATGGGGTGCCTCCAAATCTTGACAAATTTTGGCAAAAATGGAGGTGAGCTCGAGCAAGGGGAAGAACAAAGGAGAGGAAGAAGGGGAAAAACAGGGAGGAGTGTGCTCGGGCTGGCCGAAGGGTTCATATAGGGGATCTTTAGTCCCGGTTCGTGACACAAACCGGGACTAAAGGTGAGCCTATAGTCCCGGTTCGTGCCACGAACCGGGACTAACGGTGATCGTGGGGCCCCAGGCTGACACCAGCCTGCCACCACCCCTTTAGTCCCGGTTCGTGTTACGAACCAGGACTAGAGGTCCGGAACGAACCGGGACTAATGATGCCCGTCCCGAACCGGGACTAATGGTCACATTAGTGCCGGTTCAAAACCAGACCGGGACTAATGCTTTGGACAAAAGGTCTGTTTTCTACTACTGGCGCCATGAGAGCCAGAGCCCACCACGCCTACATCCGCGCACCGCACGCGCTCGCCGCGCCGCCCCGGCACAAACTCGCCATGGCGACCACGCGCTCCCACGGCGATGCCCCGCAACGTTCGAGGCCACGCGAGGGAGAACCGGAATGCCCTGCCGCCGCCGCCGCTGCGCGGGCTTTGCCCGGCGGCGCCTGCATGCGGCGGCAAGGAGAGGGAGATCTGACGAGGAGGAAGTTCGCCCGGTGGCTAGGGTTCCGCCCGTGTCACCCGCGGGGTGGGCGACACGGGGGTCTCCAAATCGCTGGTCACCATGGACATTAAATGCCCAGTGAGGCCTTGGGCTTGCCATTCAACGGTAGTGACGACCTGCTTCGTGTCCCGGGCAACCAGATATGTGCCACATTCACGTGTCCGTGCACCAAAATTCCTCGCCGCCGGCAAGGGTCGCCGGAGTTGCAAGGCTGTGGACAGTTCCATTTTCCAAGTCACCGGGGCAATGGACGGCCGGCGGTGTTAGTTCCGTTGACGGTGGACGGGATGAGAAGGCGTCACACATGGCAGAGGAGAAGGAATAAATTTTCCTCAGAACTCGCTTGGGGCTTTGGGCTGAGTAAAAATAAGAGAGTTGGCTTGCTTTCTGGGGATAACTCCTCAACATTTTGCTCCACAAAACGTTTGTATAAGTTAACTCCTCATTTGAGGTGCAGTCCCAGGCGTTAGCATTTATGTGGACGCCTTGTCGCGCCACGGCCCATTTGCTTGCTTGCTCATTGTCGCTCCTTTCTTCCTCGATCGACTTTTCTACTATTTCACTAATGTCTCATGTAAAAATTGGGCACCCATTTTTTGTTATATAAAACAAATGTACAAATATTTGAAAAAAATGAAGGATTTAAAAAATCTTCAATAAAATAAAAAAATGTTCATAGATTTATTGAAATTCACGAATTTGAAAAATGTTCATGAATTGGGAAAAAGCTCAGGAAAGAAATGTCATTTGAAAAAAATTGTGACCTTTCAAAATGTTAAAAATAAATAAAAAGAATGTTCAAGAATTTGAAGAAAAAACACATAACTGAAAAAACAGATGTTCAAGCATTTGAAAAAGGTTCAATAATTTGAAAAAAAAAAAGAAAAAAAAGTAAAACCGGGCAGAACACATATAGAAAACAAATTGGTATAAAGAGGAACCGAAGTTTCCAGAACCTTCCCAAGACCGGACTGGGTAGAGCAAAAACCAAGATGAAAGTTTCTAGAAGCTTCTGAAAACTGAGACTTGGACTTATGGAATTGGAAAAAAAAACAATAGTCCGTTCGATAGTCACTTTGGAGCACTCGCATGTTACAGTTTATTTTTTCAATTATGATAATACAAAATTTTAGGCTTGAAAAAATCCAAACTTTTGGTACATGCATATATAGATGTGTGGTATATTTGTAGAATGTTTCATTAATATATGTGTTTGTGAGTGAGTTATACAAAAGAGACAAATACAAGCACAAAATTGGGATTTATTTTTTGTTGTCTTTGGGGCGCAATTTTGCCATTTTTGAGCTGAGTATAATATATTGTAGTATTGAACGGAAATTAATGGTAAGTAGAGGACATCAATATGTATTCATGTAAAAGAAGTCAACTTTTCTGAAGCTTTTAATTACAATTTTTTAGCCTTTCAAAATAAAGTGGTCCAATGCACCCGTGCTAAACAAATCTGCACTTGTTTTAGCGTCTTCTACTTCCGAGCAAGTTTCTTTGACTCGGCCAATGCAGTTGCGGTCATGGTTTTCAGTTTCAGTTTCAGAAAAATTTCAGCACCAACCGAAATTCAGTGAATTTTGGTTTTCAATCAGTCAAAGGACCGAAATATTCAGTTGAATTCAATTATGGTTTTGAAATATTTGAAAAATATTTGAATTTCTGTGTACTACTGTAATTGCCGAAATATTGTGGCCGAAACGTAAATATTTCAGTGTCTGCTGAAATTAATGAAATTCAGTGAATTTCATCGAAATCTCACTGAAAGTGAAAACCATGGTTTTGGTATAGGTCAAATACTTCTATTTTGTGTTTTCTGGAACCTTTGGGTTGAGAAATAACCGTCCATTGCGTAAATATTTCAGTGTCTGCTGAAATTAATGAAATTCAGTGAATTTCATCGAAATCTCACTGAAAGTGAAAACCATGGTTTTGGTATAGGTCAAATACTTCTATTTTGTGTTTTCTGGAACCTTTGGGTTGAGAAATAACCGTCCATTGCCATTTTATTCCAGAGGGTCCTCTATTAGTCCCAGCTTTAAGCGAGTGTTATTCAGTACTACCGAGTGATATTTCTCCCATTGGCAGTGATCCACTTTTTGTTGTTTGGTACCTCCCAGTGATCTTTCCTCGTATATTTGAGGTACTTGGTTTCCATAGGTCCCCCATAGGTGTCTATGGATGGATGGACACTTATGAGGAATAGCATTTTTGCCGCCCAGTCATTCAGATATTGTACTTATGAGCAGTGGCGGACCTAGGAATATTTCACGTCCCAGGCCGACCCAGGCAAGCTTCGGGTACTGTAGCTACAGTCACGTACTGTGGCTACAGTCAACGAAGAAAAAGATCGGCACGCCCCAGGCAGCCGCCCCTGCCTGGGGCCTAAATCCGCCACTGCTTATGAGGTACTTCCCTCAATGTTGTTAAGAACTTCTGGGTTAGCTACTTTCTAGGTCTAATGATAATATTTTGGGTTTCATGTAAATAGAACCACCTACCCCTTGAGTGAGTGATTTTTTTTCTAAAGGCTAAACCCTTGATGGGAGAGCCCCTTTGTTGTGTGATTCACCCTTCTCTTGCTCCGGAGTCTACCTTGATCAGAGAGAGAGAGAGAGAGAGAGAGAGAGAGCCCATGGGCTCATGAATCATTGTGACCTTCCTTTGCATGTTACTGTTTGAGGGCGAGCACCTCCTACACGGTTAGGGTAGCTTGGAAATCGTGGAGGAACCAACAAAATTGTCTTGGTGCATCTACACTTGTTAAGGTTTTCTTACCAGTCCCCCATCCTTGTTCTTGCACATCCTCCAGTTTTTACTGGATTGGTTGGTAAACTCAAAAAAATCATGTCGAACAATTTTTTACAACATTTTGGAACACAATGTAGAATTTTCTAAACATATTATCCAAATGTTGTTGAAAATTATTAATAAAGAATCCTGGGTACACGCTACCGAACTTTCGAACAAGGTATCTACTGTTGGTGCGGGCCATCTACACAATTTTTTAAACTTCATGAAATATGCTCATCCTTTATATATTAAATTATTTTTAGAAATCAGTTTAACAGTCGGCAAAGTAAGTATATACTACATTGAAGAAGAATGAAGAACTTAAAATGCTTACATATAATTATTTGTATATTTGAAGTAAATGTTCATCTCGAAGAAAAAGATCATCCCTATCTTCTCTTAGATAAGAGATGGTCTATTTGAAATAAAGATAAGATAATTTCTTCATTTGTGCAAGATGTATTTCATTATTCACGCGTTTCTAGTAATAATATTAGTCGACCCATAATTTTAAGATCTCATAACACTAAATGCTAGAGATATCAATAAGATATAATCCATTCTATAATATCTTTTGTCGACTTTTCTAGATGATAAATGATTGTGTTATCAATCGTTGTAGATGTCATTATTTGCCTTTATGTCTTATGAGTAAAATAGAACTAGCAAATATGCTCGTGCGTTGCAACGGGGGAGTAAACATTTTTTATCTGAGCCATTATTTTCATTTTTTATTCAAATTTGAATCTAACTGGTCATATTGATGGCGTGCACCTACGATCACACTCACGCAGCATCAGGGTGCGCCCTTCGACACTAAGGAGGCCGGTCGATAAATTAACTTTATTTAAGAAAGCCTATATATATATCACTGTCACATGCAATGGATAGAACAAAAATTAAGATCGTACTTATCGGTTCAATATTAACGTTCATGACTATCACAGAAATAGTTCGGATATTTTAAAAAATAAACCTTCGTGTACTTCTGGTGTTCATGAATTTAGAAGTGCATGTACATTCACAAAATTGTTTATGCACTCACTACAAAAAAAATTGTGTAGTCCAATGATAAGTACGCGCGTGGATTTCGCCAAGAGAAGGTACGTACGTAGGGTCCTAAATCACGAAACATGTATACAAAGAGAACCTGTTGCATGTATAGCATGCCCAACTAGTATTTTTTTTCCTTCTCTCGCTCCTTGCCAACCAGCGTCGGTACGAAATAAAGTAGGATCGTGCACCATTGATTAACATTGCACCCTAAATTGCATTTAAAAAATAATAAACATGTAAAATAACATCATATTCAAATTCTACACATTTTTCTAATCAAATTTCATATATAATATGTTAAAATTGAAGTTACGGTTTAAGAGATACGGTTATTTGAAAATATATATTTATTCTTAATAGACTGCGGGGTGGTTAACGCAAATATCAGGGGATTTTATGTAAAACCGAAAAAAAGGTTCATTGTCACTTAAAGGGGGAATGCGGGTTAGTTAGGATAAAATACAGGGGATTTTGCGTAAAACTAAAAAAATGATTTGTTCTAGCCTAAAGAAGTATTGTGGTTTAATTACTAAAAAAGATAAGGACATGTTTGCAAAAATGTCGACGACGTACGACCGGAAGTAGTCCGTGCTATAGGGTGCAGATGTCCTGCTACATGGTGTCACACAGGCTTATTGGCATGGGTGGGCCAAAGGGTATATCTAGCCGTCCAACGAGGTCCACATCACTCACGTTAACACTACTAGGAGAAAGCCTATTAGTAGCGCTTGTTTTCCCCTTAGTAGTAACGCTGGTGGCAGTGCTACTGCTAAGGCGCTACAGCTAAGTGTTTAGCAGTAGCGCTGAAAAACCAGCGCTACTGGTAAGTACTGTTAGCAGTAGCGCTGGTTTACAACAAGCGTTGCTGCTAAACCAGCGCTACTGCTACAACTTGCCAGCGCTACTGCTAAACCAGCACTGCTAAGATTTAATTCCCCTCTATGTATTTGTGCATGCTCTATACGGTAGTTTCATCATATCATAATAAACATACATTATTCTCATCATATCATACACATACAGGAGACTCGTCATACCACCACCATCATCATCCAACACAAATATCATCATATCTCGAAAAAAAGCGATACACAAGTAACGTCATGTCTTGAATAAATGCAACTGCATAGTCATGGCACACACACAAGTTGCATCATCTCTATCTAAACCATGATGTAGAAGAGAAGAGCGATCAGTATGAGCAAGAGCGCGACTAAGTAGTACTTCTTGAGGCACCGGTTTCGCTCCCTCTCTTGCCGGAGCATCCACCTCAAGTAACTATTTTCCGCTTCGGCTCTGCTGTCGAACCCTCTGTGGCTAGCGCCCGGGTACCTGTCCACCTGGGCCTGAGCGTCTGAACAGTGGTCGTACACTCCTGGAACCCTCCCAATGAATACGGCGTAGTAGTCCTTCGCCATCTCCGATCTATGTACCTGCATCGTAAGTTGATGAATTCAACGATAATATGCAACATAATGTACTTGAGAAACACAAAGAGGCATAGTTAGCAAAATACAAGCAACCTATAGTAAACATAAATAAGGAAGTTCCTCATACCCAAACTAATTAACTAGAGCGATCTACGCTAGTTCATAGAAAGACAGTAGTACTAATTAAACATACACATTGTCATCGTCAATCATGGAAATTTGGTCGAAATGTTGATTAATTCCCCTTCCGGCAAATCCCGGGCACTCCATATGTCCTAGCTAGTTTCTAGCACAAGTCATGCCGAAAATCACGGAAATTTTCGACATGACCTTTGCTAAAAAGTGGACATATGGAGCGCCTGAAATTTGCCGGAACGGAAATGAATCAACATTCCGGCAAAACATAGGCCACTCGGAGCATATGACATCAATGACATAGGGTTCATATTGCAAAATGACCTCACTAAACATTTGCAAAATATAAAACAAGTACACATAGGGTTCATATTGCAAAATGACCTCACTAAACATTTGCAAAATATAAAGCAAGTACACATAGGGTTCATATTGCAAAATGACCTCACTAAACATTTGCTACTGTTTTTTATTTATAGCTAAAAATTCTAGGAAGGGAGCTACTGTTTTTTATTTATAGCTATTTTATATACCTAAAACAATTGCCCTAGCTAATTTCCTAAGAAAAATTGCCCTAGCTAATTTCCGTTTTCCTCTTCTCCTTCTCCTCCTCTCCTCTTTCTTCTTCTTCTTCTCTTCTTCTTCTTCTTCTTTTTCTTCTTATTTTCCTTTTTCCTCTTCTCCTTCTCCTCCCCTCTTTTCCTTCCTCTCCTCTTTCTTCTTCTTCTTCTTCCCTTCTTCTTCTCTTCTTTTTCTTCTTCTTTTCCTTTTTCCTCTTCTCCTTCTCCTCCCCTCTTTTCCTTCCTATCCTCTTTCTTCTTCTTCTTCTTCTCTTCTTCTTCTCTTCTTTTTCTTCTTCTTTTCTTTTTTCCTCTTCTCCTTCTCCTCCTCTCCTCTTTCTTCTTCTTCTTCTTCTTCTTCTTCTTCTTCTTCTTCTTCTTCTTCTTCTTCTTCTTCTTCGTCTTCTTCTTTTTCTTCTTCTTTTCCTTTTTCCTCTTCTCCTACAAAAATTGCC
Source organism: Elymus sibiricus (assembly GCA_039707655.1). Lineage (NCBI taxonomy): Eukaryota > Viridiplantae > Streptophyta > Magnoliopsida > Poales > Poaceae > Elymus > Elymus sibiricus. The sequence goes on along the minus strand of CM077668.1, from coordinate 89,152,593 downwards.
CTAGCTACTTTCCTAAAAAAAATCCTAAATGCTAAAAAAAAATCCTACATTCCTAAACACACCTAGCTAGGGTTCATATGAAGGGGAGAAGAGAGGGAAAGGGAGAGGAGAGGGGGCAGGGGAGAAGAGAGGGAGAGGGAAAGGAGAGGGGGGCAGGGGAGAAGAGAGGGAGAGGGAGAGGAGGGCAGGGCAGGGGAGAGGAGGCGGCGGCGGGGGAGAGGAGGGCAGGGAGAGGGAGAGGAGAGGGAGGCATACGGCGCGGCGGCAGGCAGGGGAGACGGCGGCGGTGGCGGCTCAGGCGGCGGCGGGCGGCTCGGCCAGCGGCGGCTCGGGCGGCGGCGGGCAGGGGAGACGGTGGCGGCGGCGATGGAGGTCAGGGCGCCGGCGATAGAGAGGATCGAGAGGGGTGTGGGGGGGAGTTGGGAAAATTTGAGCCCGCGCGGGGGGTTATCTCAAACTAGCAGTAGTGCTGGTAACAAACTAGCGCTATAGCTAACTTAGCTATAGCGCTGGTTTCTGACCAGCGCTACTGCTAATTTAGCACTTAGCAGTAGCACTGGACTAGAAACCAGCGCTATAGCTAAGTTAGCTATAGCGCTGGTCCTTAATCCAGCGCTACTGCTAACTTTTTATTATTTATTATTATTATTTTCCTTTTCTAGTTTTTAGTTTTCTTTTCCTTTTATTATTTTCCTTTCTTTTCTGTTTACTTTTCTTTTTCTTTTGTATTGCTTTCTCCCTTTTGTATTTTCCTTTTTTGTATACATCATTTGACCGATAACGGTTACTTAAGTGCGTACACAAAATAGATACATATATATAGATGATGGTTTCTCAGCTGCGTCGACGACGTTTCACATTGAGCTTCTTCTCTTTCTTGTTCGTTGACGTATAATTGAGCCCCTCTTTATGACTTTTCCGGTGCCATGGAGTACGATCTTTCTTACATAATGTAGTCTTGATTCTTCTTTTCACGTATGCTTCATCGTCATCGTCATCTTCCCTCATAGGGTTGCTGTATTGGTCGTAGTCTTCCTTGTTGGCGACTCCATCCATTCCGACGATGCTCCTTTTGCCTCTCCTCTCAACAACACGGCCGGGATTGGTCTGGTCGGTTATGAAGAAGCATTGTGTCACGTGCTTAGCGTGTACCCATGGCTCAGTTTTGGCGATGACGTTAACGTTCACGGTAGCGCTATTCGCGTCGGGTATACACATGGTAGTTAAATACTTGTTTTCTCTTACGACGGCCTTAGCCCATCTGACACGGAACATCGTCGCAGCGTGCAATTCAGCGTAGTCAAGCTCCCAGATCTCTTTGACCCTTCCGTAGAATCTTTCAGTTGTGCCGTTGGCGTCGGTCACGCATTCAATCGTCACCCCTGAGTTCTGGTACTCACTGTCCATGTCTTTGGCCTCCGTGTAGAACGTGTACCCGTTGATATCGTATGCCTGATAGGACGCGAGTTTGGGCGCGGGGCCATGTGCTAAGGCGTGTATGAGCAATCCGTCCGAACTGCCCTCTTCAGGGGGATTAGCAAGAATTTGCTCTTTGAACCAACGCAAGAAAGTGGCATTGTGCTCTACAGTAACTTCGTCGTCCGTCTTGCGCATCCCGTGATCACGGTACTTCTTTGCGATGGTTTCTTTGTGCAGTGTCACATAATCATCTACCACATCTAGGTGTTGTAGCACTACTAAGTTAGCCCTGTCAAAGTCGCCCCGTCGATCCGAGTAGTCCACGTCCAATTCCCTCCGGCCGTTGTTGTGACCTTCTCCTCCGAGCCTCCCATGGTGCTTATTGACAGGCAAACCAACAACAGGGTCTCCGCCGCCTATATAATTCTCGCAAAAGGAGATGCACTCTTGGGTCAGATAACCCTGGACGATGCTCCCATCGGGACGGGACATGTTACGAACGAATCCTTTGATGACCACATTCATCCTCTCGAACGGCATCATGCAGTGAAGGAATGTCAGCCCGAGGTCGATGATGTCGTCCACGATGTGGACACACAGATGCACCATGATGTCAAAGAACGCGGGCGGGAAGTACATCTCAAGCTCACATAGTATGACAACGATCTCTTCCTGTAGCCTTCGGAGCTGCTTCACACTGATGGACTTTCGAGAGATAACGTCGAAGAAGTTGCAGAGACCAGTAAGCATGTCACGGACGTGTTTCTCCATTATCCCTCTAATGGCAACCGGGAGTATTTGCGTCATCATCACGTGACAGTCATGAGACTTCATCCCGCTGAACCTTTTCTTCTTGGTGTCTAGAAATCTGCTTATCTTCCCACAGTAACCGGAACTGACTTTGATTCCCGTAAGGCACTTGATGAATTGATCGATCTCCTTCGGACTTAAGGTGAAGCAAGAAGGGGGGCAATAATTCTCCTCCTTCTTCTTGACTTTTCTGCCCCTTGGCCCCGCCTCCGCCTCCATCTCCGTCTCCTCCATCGACTTTTTACGAGGCATGTGGAGATCTCTCCTGATCTCCAAATCTTCCAAGTCTTTCCTTGCCTTCGGCCCATCCTTGGTCTTGTCCGGCATGTTCATCAGTGTGCCAAGCAAGCTCTCGAGGATATTCTTCGTGATATGCATTTGATCAAGGCAATGAGACGTGTCGTGATTGTGCCAGTACTCCAAGTCCCAGAAAATGGTGGACAAGAGAGGTAGAAGGAAGAGAGAAGAAGGGCAATAATGGTGGAGAAGAAACTTAGAGAGGGGAGAGGGGAAAGGAGGGAAGAGGGCAAAGGGGGGAGGAAGAAGGGGGAGAGAGGGGGTGGGTGAAAAGGTGGCTCTGCCACGATTAGTAGTAGCGCTGCTTTCCACAGCGCGCTACTGCTATGAGGCTTAGTAGTAGCGCTTTCTAGGAGCAGCGCTACTACTAAGTGGGGCCCCATAGCAGTAGCGGTTTCCTCACAGCAACCGCTGAAACCGCTACTGCTATGAGGCTTAGCAGTAGCGCTTTATTGTGGGCAGCGCTGCTACTACCAATAGTGTCGGTGGGCTCGTCGGGTCCCGCTTAGCAGTAGCGCTCTTTATGTTTCCAGCGCTACTGCTAAGTCTTTACTTGTAGCGCTGCCGAAATCCAGCGCTACTGGTAATTACCAGCAGCGCCTGTTACTTTCCAGCGCTACTAATAGTGTCGTGCCTATAAGGTTTCTCCTAGTAGTGTAATGTCAGCTTATGAAGTACTCCCTCCTTCCTAAAATATAAGCCGCGCATTGACTTTTTTGGTCTTCATCGCACAATTTTGACTATGGTTTCACTTATTATATGCCTACAAAATTATTATAAAGACATATGAAATAGAATTATTTTGCAAGACAAATACGATGATACTATTGATACATGTTCAATCCGTGCATTTTGGTATCTATTAATGGTCAAAGTTTTGTATCAAAGACCATGCAAAGTCGAGCGTGACTTATATTAATGGTCAAAGTTTTGCATCAGAGGAGATTCCCCTAAAAAATGAAGTCCCGGAGAAGGAGAATAAATGCATAGGGGGCCTAACTATTCAGCGTGTGACCGGATCTCCATGCATGCTAGACTAGTGTTATTCTAGGTTCTCAAAAAAAAAATGCACATGCAATATCAGGATTTGATGTTGTCCAGAAATTACTTAGTTTCCGAAACTTATTATTACAAGCTTAACCAATACATCAAACATCAAACAGATAACATTAAAATCACACAACCAAGCACATGCACACATACACACATATAATAAGCAGCTAGGCTGGGTAGCTTGCACGGTGACCGACGGGGTCACCGTGTTATTGAACAACACACATGTATACATACATATATAGAAAGTAACCAGCTAGGCTGGGTATATACGCATATGACGGTTCAATGCTTGAGATAGGCACCAATGGCGCTGAGATAGTCGTCGGCTTGGGCGCAGAAGGCCACGATAGAGCCATGCATGAGAGGGACGCGGAAATGAGTGTCGGACCCAGTTGCTGGCCTCACTTTTCCGAATGGCCCATGATGCCTTGGGGCGTCGGTGGTGCGGAAGGAGAGTGAGGTGATGTAACGGCCATTGGTGTAGCCGGAGAGCTCAATGACACGCACATTTGTCAAGTGAATAGTCTGCACACATGATCACAAGACATAATTCACGCACGAATGGAGAGATTGATCCCACGATGTACATTGATTAAGTATTAATTATGACTAACAAGTGTATTTTGACATGGATGGAGTACCTGGCTTTTCTGACCACGGAGCGGGGTGCCCCATGGACCTACTGGGATCGCATTGTTTTTGCTGTCGACGAAGGTGAAGCGTATGGCGTTGATGATCCCTTCGTGACCCGGTGTGCTCCAAATCTCCATGCTCCTCAGGCTTGACGGCGGAAAACTTGACAATCCGGTGATGTCGCAAACATCACCGTTTGACCCGCCAAACATACCAACCTTCACCGTCGACATCTTGTTTTGAGAGGGATGGGTGGCTAGTTGGGAGTATGTTTGTGTAGTACAGGTTTGCTGAGAAGGCTATTGCTGCTTGCTCGTTTCTCCTCCATGAACAAGATGACGGACGACATTTATAGACAATCCAACGGGCTGTGGTAGTCAAGTCAATGCCTTATCACGCCCCGCAATAAACAGTAAACAAAATGTCAATGCCTTATCATGGCGTGCCTACGTACCCATGCAACTGGTAGCTGCATGCCATTATGGATTCATACGGAATTTCCTATAATTTGTTCTAGATAGATAGGGATCCATGCATCAAGTAGCGTGCACTGCTTTGGATGCACGAGATCGCAATGCCAGCGCTTAACGTAGGATTATGAATTTGTAATCCTGGCGCCGGCCGCCGCTCTCTCGATCCTACTCAACTGGCCGCCCCCTTGCTTCCGTTGGACGCGAAAGTGACATCTACAGTGGTACACATCATCATGCTGGTTCGGTCATTTGGCGCCATGGCACCATCCTCCGATGGCTTCTACTGATGTACTGGTTCGTTAAGACGCACTTTGCCTACGATTAGGAGACTAGTCCTCGGAAAAAAAATTACGAAAATAGACTCATGGGCCCGACCTGCTCCGCTACCCGTACGATCTCCCTTTTCCCTACCTATGGCAGGAAAGGAAGAAACAGGGGAGCATCCTATTCTACGCTAGTTCCGTCCAACGGTCTCGACAGCCAGAGCTCACTTGGCCAGCCCATTTAACCTGTTTGGGTTCGTTTCCCGTTTTGGTATACTTCGGGAGAACCTATTTGACGCCCTTTGCGTCAAATTGGCGGCGCCACACATAGGAGGCAGCCTGACTGGGCCGGCCCATCGAGTTCTACCGTGGGACGTAAAAGATAGCATAAAAGGGAAACGCGCACGACCCTGGGATTCAAACCGGAGACCAATTGTTTACTATCGTGCAATCCTAGCCACTCCAGTTAACAAATTTTGTTTTCAGTAGAGTGGTGCATAACTTAAAGAACGTAGGGTAGATGTAGAACCGGAATGGTACTGTAGTGAACCCAAACCACTAGTGTAGCGAACCAGAACCAGTGTTGTTGGGAACCGAAAGTATCTATTGTAGCGAACCTGTATTAGTTATTGGGATCAACGTTTTTTTAATGTATATTTTGAAAAACTGCCAATATTTCTTTTATCTCTGAATAAATTTTTGGAGACAGGTACATCTTATGAATATGTGAACAAAAAAAGCACGAACCATTTTTTGAATTCGTGAATAAATTCTGAAATTATCAAAAAAAATTGAAACCACAGATATTTTTGAATATCTGAACATCAATTTGATAAGTGGAACATTTCATTCTATTCAGAACAAAAACTTCAAACCGCAAACATTATTTGAATTTGTGAACAAAAAAAATTAAATGAATCATTTCATGAAATTACAAACAAAAATTCGAAATCATGAACAGTTTTTGAAATTATTTAAGATTTTATAAAATGCCAACATTTTTTGAATTTCTGATCAAAATTTGAAATTGCGAAAAATGGAACATTTCACGAAATTACGAAAAATATTTTGGAATTGCGAACATTTTTTGAAATTCTTGAAACTTTTCTGAAACATGAACATTTTTTGAATTTCTGGACAAAATATGAAATCATGAAAATGGAACATTTCATAAAATTCCGAACAAAAACTTGAAATCATGAACATTTTTTGAAATTCTTAAAAAAAATAAACTCGCGAACAAAATTTGTAAACACGAACATTTTGTAAAACATAAACATTTTGAAGTTCTATTTTTTTGGAATTATGAACCTTTTTTCCATTTTCTAACAAAATATCTGAATCAAAATTGAAAAAATAAAACGTGAATAAAGTAAAATGAAAAGAAAAGGAGAAACAGAAAAAGAGGCAGAAAAAAAAAACCAAACCAAGTCAAAAACGGAATAAACAGAAACAAGAAACAGCACAGAAAAAAACTCGGACGCACTGTGCAAAGCTGGAAGTGGGCCGGCCCATCTCACTTCGATTGCATCCTTGCCCCTGTGCGAACGAAATCACTAGTTAGCGAGTACACCTTCCAACGATTACTCCCACCTCCCCAGGTTGCGACAAATGGCGCACTGCATGCGTGCCACTTGTCGTAACCTGGGAGTTTTCCCTTTTTTCGTAGATCCGTATTTTCAAAACGTTTTATCTCCTAAACCGTGCGTTCAAATCTCGAACCGTTTTCACCGTTGGCTTTCTCGCGTCGAGATCTTCAAAACTAGATCCCATGTTGATAGGTTTTGACAAACTTTTTTTTTCACGAAAAAAACCGAACGAAAAAACCGTGCCTCACGCGATAGAAAAAAAAAACAGAAAACGCGTTTTTTTCCCTTTCCGAGAGGCACGGGTCGTGCCTCTCGCGAAGGCAAAACCGTGCCTCTCGCGGAAGCAAAACCATGCCTCTCGCGGAAAAAAAAAAAGAGCAGAAAACGTGTTTTTTCCCTTTTCGGGAGAGGCACGGCCGTGCCTCTCGCGAGAGCAAAACCGTGCCTCTCGCGGAAGCAAAACCGTGCCTCTCGCGGAAAAAAGAGAGAGCAGAAAACGTGTTTTTTTTTACTTTCCGAGAGGCACGGCCGTGCCTCTCGCGAAGGCAAAACCGTGCCTTTCACGGAAGCAAAACCGTGCCTCTCGCAAAAAAAAAAACAGAAAACGCATTTTTTTCCCTTTCCGAGAGGCATGGCCGTGCCTCTCGCGAAGGCAAAATCGTGCCTCTCGCGGAAGCAAAACCGTGCCTCTCGAAAAAAAAAACAGGAAACGCGGTTTTTCGCGCAAAAAAAAATTTGAAATTTTTTTTTCGTTCAAAAGCTACGAAAGACCGATGAAAAACCGGAACACCAAAAAAATCCGGAAAAAAACCACTCCAAAAAGGCGAAAACGCGTGCGAAAAAATAAAAAAAAACAAAATCCGAAGGGAACACTCAGAGCGCGACACGTGGCGGCAACTGGGAATGCGCCAAGTGGCGGCGCGTGGGAGTGATCGCTGGAACGCTTGTGAGGGAGTGCTCGCTAACTAGTTGCTCCCCTGTGCGAATCCTCGACAATTCGCGGCACCGAGCGACGAATAGTATTTTCCGTAGACTTCCTGCAGGTTCCTCGCCGATTTTACTGGTTTTTGAAACCTCCTAGAACGTTTATGATCCTTTTTTTTTACCTTTTTCGAGTTTATTTTTAATTTTCGTACTGTTTCGGAATTTCAAATATTTTAATAAAATGAAAATATGTTCGCATTTTACAAAAAATGTAAAAATTTCCGAAAATGTGACTGCTTTAAAATTTTGTTTATATTTATTAAAAAATAATAATTTCACAAATTTCTATGATAAATTCAAATTTTTGTTTTTTTATAAACAAGTCGGAAATTTAAAAAATCATATTTTTCAAAAAATGTTCCTGTGTTCAAATTTTCTTCCAAAATTAAGAAGATAGTGTTTCGGATTTTTTTCAGAAATTTCAAAAAATGTTCCCAATTTTCAAAATTTGATTCCAAACAATAAGGCAACAAATATTACTCGCTTTAGTGCCAAGTTCATTAAAGTTAACCGGGTCGCTACAGTAAGCATATTGCTGCAGTGAACCGGAACACTACACATTAGCAAAATAGTGACAGCGAACCGGGTCGCTACGGTAGCGGACCGGTACAGTCCATGCATGGTCGTGTGCCTACACTGTGCTGCAATGGATCGGCCTAGTCGATGGCTTGCGTATGCGATGCGACAGCAAACTGACGTGAAGCTCTCAGAAACGGGCGCGTCTCGACTAAATAAAAATAAATGCCATGGGCCTCTTGTGGGTCGAGCAGGTAATAGACAGATAAAGTTAGATTTAAACTATTTCTCACCTCGCATATATGGGGCCGAGATAGCGAAGCCTAACGAACCAATGGGCCTCTTTCCGGACTGCAAAATAAACTTAAAACAAATCTATAATTCATAGCAAAATGACCCGTGGCAATCTCAATCTCCAATGGCAATGACCACATTTTTCTGAATCATCGAGATACACTATCACTCTTATTTTCGTCCAATCATTAAAAAAAATTAAAATCATGAACATTTTTTAAAACTAGCAAACATATTTGAAACCGTGAACACAATTTGTGAAAATTTTCTAAAATCATGAATATTTTTCAATTCATGAACATTTATTTAATTTATAAACATTTTTTTAAAATGTCAACATTTTTGAAAATATTTTTCTTGATTTGGCGAACATTTTTAGAATTAACGGACAATTTTTTGGATATTGGTGGAACAATTTTAGAAATTGATGAACCTTTTTTTAAATGCATAATCATTTTGAATCAGCGAATACTTAATGAATCAATTAAATACTTTTTAATTTATGAAGATTTTAAAAAAAATTAGGATATTTTCAATTCATGAACACTTTTTGATTTGGCGAAATTTTATTCAATTTCGCTAACATTTTTTAATACACTAACTTTTTAAAAAATTATGGACGTTTTTTATTGCCCGAAAAAAAATTGCCATTTTTAAAAAAAATCACAAACATTTTCTGAATCTACAATGATATATGTATTATTAAACATTTTATTTTAACATTAATTTTTTTTCAATTCCCAAATTATTTAAAGTATAAAACAATGACGGAAAATAAAAAAAGAAATTAAAAACGAAATTTAAAAACAAGGTAGCGCGTACATGGGCTGGCTCAAACAGGCGCTGTGTCGTTTCCTTGCCTGCAGAGCGCAATATAGGAGGTTCCTCCTGGGCCGGCCCAGTCAGAGATTCCTCTTTGTGAAACGTTTTTGTTTACTTATAGGTGACATTGGTAGGTAATATTTTGGAACTTTATGGATAATTTTGATGACGGATGACCAGAAACAATCCGTGCTTTATTATTAGGTAGAGATATCTAATAATAAAATCATTAGTGCTTCTCGTGGTACGTCACATAAATTGTCCCTAAAGTTATAAAATATTATCCACTGATGTCACTTATAAATAACAAAAAAAATCACACAAGGGAATCCCCGTCTGGGTCAGCGCGCGCAGTAGGGACCTCCTATACCATGCTCTGCGCGATGGGAGAAGACACAGTGCACCCATTCAACGACCTAAGGCACCTCCTCAAAACTGTTCTAAAATCCATGTCGATGGAGTTGTTCGCCCTGGCAGGGGAGGTGCGGCATCGGCAGTGTGCTGAGACAACAATGGAAACTATTTGGGAATCTCCTCACTTGTCGTAGCAGGTGTTCATGATCCATCAACATTGGAAAGTATGGCTTTGCAGCGAGGCATTGTCCTTAGCTGCTGACCTTCACCTTCATAATTTTATTGTAGCTTGTGATTCGAAAGAAGTGGTGGGAGATATCATGCAAGACAGCCAAGGTAGAAATGGGGCACTCATTGCCGAGATCAAAGCTAGATTGGTTTCTTTTAATTATAATTTTAATTTTGAAGGTTGTTACGTCAATGTTGACGCACATAGTTTAGGAAGATTTTCTCTTTCGTTAGGTCCAGGGTGTCAAGTTTGGTTTGGCCAACCACATGACACAATTTTATCCCACTTCATGTGGTCTTTGATTAGTAATGTTTGGCTTTACCCCTCAAAAGGAAAAAAAAACGTTTGGGCCGGCACATTGTGCGGGGGGCTTGATTTTAAATTTTATTTTTTATTTTTCTTTTTTGCTTTTCTATTTTCTTGTTTTTTCTTCTTCAAATAATTTGGTACTTCAAATTAGTTCTGAAAATTAAAAAAATGAGAATTTTTAAATAAAATGTTCAATAAATCATGAAATGTCACCGATTCATTCCTTCTTAGGAAATTTACCTTTACCGAAATTCCATGGTTATATGCATATTCTTACATATTATAAAAAAATAGCAATTTCTATGTAAATTGAGTGAGATAATTTTTTGTTTTTCCTATTTTAATTCTTCTTAAAGGCTAATACTAATGCCACTAATTCATTCATCGTTAGAAAACTTTTATTATTTCGGTTTTTGTTCATTTTCGTTCTTCTTCAATGTTAATACCAATGTCACTAATTCATTCATTTTTGGAAAACTTACTTGTTTCGATTCGGCTGTTATATGCATATATGAAAAGACTTGTGTGCAATTTTTCTCATTATTTGTTTTTTCTTAAAAGGTGATACCAATAACACTAATTCATTCTTCCTTGGAAAACTTCATTATTTTGTTTCATTTTAGTTTTTGTTTTATTTTCTTTCTTTTTTAAGCGTAATACCAATGCTACTAATTGAATCCTCCTTAGAAACATTTTTTTGAAGTTCCACTGTTATATGTTTATTATTGCAAATTATAAAGAAGCTCAACTTCTGTGTAAATTGTGTGCACATTTTATCATATATTATTTTTATTTCTTCTTAAAGGGTAATCCCAACGCCACTAATTCATCCATTCTTGGAAAAATCATTATTTTGGTTTTATTTTAGTTTTGGTTTTATTTATTTTTTTATTTAAGGGTAATACCAATGTCACTAATTCAATACTTCTTAAAAAATGTTGAAACTACAGTAGTATATGATTAGTTTTGCATATTATAAAAAAATATTGTTTAAACTGTGTGCAATTTCAGTGTATTCTTATTCTTGCATACTATAAAATAGCCAATTTCTGTATAAATTATGCACAGTTTTTTCAATATTTGGTTCACTTTATTTTTTCCTTTAAGTGTAACACCGACGCCACCAACTCTTCCCTTCTTAGAAAACTTCATATATATATTTTTTGGTTTTTTTAGTATATTAGTGTAGTGGGAATGAGAAGGCTAGAGAAAGTAACCGTTTTTATGTTATGATATTTACACACAATTACATAATATTATTTTTCTTTTAATTTTGGTTTAAATCACTCCCATGATTCGTTTTTCCTTACACAGAAATTTGTTATTCTTTGTTTTTCATTGTTCAGATTGTCACTGATGTAAAGAAACATTAGTCCAAAACTTTGCCTAAAACATTAGCTCCACTCCCATGTACTACCTCTGTAAAGTAATATAAGACGTTTGAGATCACTAAAGTAGTGATCTAAAACATCCTATATTACTTTACGGAGGGAGTACAAGTGAACTTTTTTTTTTGAGGAAAACTTAGTGCTTTATTTAAATGAAGTTCTCAGAGATCTCTGAGGAGATAGCTTGTAGAATACAATCCGGTGGGGCATCCCACCTAACACTACCATCAACGCATAGCCCTTCTCTAGCTAACGAGTGAGCAGCTCCATTTGCTGTCCGCTGAATCCAGCTAATTTTAGCCTCCTGGAACTCCCGTATACTCTTCTTCAGGTCCTCAATCAATGGTCCATTGACTGACAGATTTTTCTCACTTTGCTTCAGCATCATTACGAGCCCCTTACAGTCTAGCTCAACGTGAATCTTTGTGATGTTTCTCTCCTTCGCCATCTGCACTCCCGACCGACAAGCTAGTATCTCAGCCACTTCAGGATCATTGATCGCTGTGTATCCAAAGCTAGCTCCCGCCTGGAAGACTCCGTTGTGGTCGCGCAGTACCACGCCTCCTCCTCCTTTCTCTTGTACCTTTGCTAAGGCTCCATCCGAGTTCATTTTCACCCATCCTCTGTCCGGTGGCTGCCACCGTTCCTTCGTCACCGTCGGGGCGGCGACTTTGTCAGTCTAGCTGCACGGGCAGCATTCCATTCCTCCCCATAACTAATGACAGAGTTCACCACAGCCTGGGGTTCTGGGATCTTCTTACCCTCTCTCGTCTCATTCCTTGACAGCCAGAGTCCGTAAACTGCTTGTAGCATCAGCGCCCTCTCATCACCTCCCGCTTCCATAAGCCATGTGACAAACCAGTTAGCGAGAGCACTCTGGGAACCGTTCATCTCCGGCGGGGTCACCACCGGTGCTCCCGTTGCCGAGCGCAACAACTTCCAGAAACACATGCTGTGAGGACATGACCAAAAATGGTGGTGCAGCGACTCCTCACGTCCACATGCAGGGCAGAAAACGCCATTCTTTATGCAGCGCCGATGAAGCTCCTTGCCCACTGCCAATCCATTCCGCAGTAGACGCCAGAAGTGAATTTTTATTTTGTTTGGAACATCTGTGTCCCATAGAGCTAGCCAACCCCTGTGGGTCGCCGCTGTAGATGACGATTCCGGCCGTCCGGTGAACTACTACGTAGAATTTAAGTAAAGTTTCTATTTTTTTTAGCAATATTCCTATGTAATGTCTGTTTGGTTCAGCTAACGGTCTGGAATGAAACGGGTCAGACCTATTCATGGGCCTCGTTCGTGCATTTGGTAGACAACTGGAACTGTAACCAACTCGTGCCCACAAACCGAATATTCGGCCAAGATCCGGAACCCTTTCGTACCTCCAAATTGACTGAACATCTCGCTCCCGAAACCCCCCTCGTCCTGCGCCCCTTCTCCCTCGTACGTTTCTTGCTCTCTCGATCTGTGCCGCCGGCTACCCTCTCTCGATATGCACCGCCTCCCCCTCGTCTCCTCCTCTTCCCGAGGAGCACCACAGCAAGGGAACAGGATGTGGGCGGTAGACCGAAGAGGAGCAGGTGCGGCGGGCGAGCGGTTGCGGGGTGGCCGGCGAGTGGTTGCGGGGCGGCGGCGGCAGGCAGCGGCGGCAAGCAGCGACGTCTAGTTCCGATTCAGATGGGTTCGTAGGCGTAGGAACAGGGCCAAGCAGCAGAGTCAGGTAGCAATGACAGATCAGCGGCGAGCAATTTGACGGGGAGCAGAGCAGCGGCGGCCCCCTCCCTGTCGCTTGGGTGTCTTTGGCTCAAGCTTGGGTACGGCCTGCAGGTGGTGGCGATGATTTGGAAGGCGGCCGGGTTGGATTAGCGGCCACACCTTTGCAACGGCGGAGCCCAAACCTGGCCAGATGAGGATGCGTGGCCGGAACGCACTTTTGGTGCACGGCGGCATCGGTGCAGCTTATCGGAGCCGCAGACAGGTTCGTTGAGATTGTGCACACGGGCGGCAGCCTGTAAAAATAAGGGCTATGTATATCATATACAATGTATTCATATTGAGAAACAGTTGGATATTGGTCCAGGACCAGGCGAGCATACGGAATGAGCCGGCTATGAATACGTGCGCCAATGAGTAGCATGGGGTTTTCAGGCGTTCCAGTACCGGCCCATGTCATGTCAAAGTGTGTTGCGCCCGTATTACTGACTGCTGCATAACCCCATGCCATGTCAAGGAAATAAATGCAATGCCTTTGTCGGACACCAGAATTACATGCATCGCTGTGCCTACAAAACATCACATTCTCGCAACAAAAATCTCGCATTCTCTGGCATCCTTGAGTAAGGAAAAACAACGCAGTTCATCCGTGATGGAATTCATTGATATTGAGGGGGGATTAGGTACGCAGATTAGTAATATCTGTTTCTATTGGTTTTTTCTTAACACATAATGAGGTGCAAAAAATTGTGCAGGTCTACCGAAAGTTTGATCCCGAACAGGCAGCTTCCTTCTGATTTCGCTCGTGGGTTTTGCCGGGACGATGATGGGTGTTCGTCTGGCTCATTAGTTCAACACCGAACACTTTTATCAATTGTAATGTATTTTGTGAGTGTTTTTTACTTACCAGTAGCATTTTCCGGTGTCGAGAAACCCACCGCCCTAGGTATAACACCCTTTCCTATCCCCGCAGCTTGAATTGTGTCCGGAATAGAAGACCACCGTACAAAAGGTACATGCTTTGCATAAATTTTGTGCGTCTGGCACAGCGTGGTGTTTTAGTTAAAAGGAATCTGTTGATTATTACTGTTTGCGCGTGCAACAAAAAAGTGGAGCGGGGCGACCACTGGGCGATCCAAGTGCGGGTCTAGCAGAATCGCTGTCCCCCGCCGGCTACTACTCGTGTGAATGGGTGCTAATTGTAGTGGAGTAAATCAGCTAGGGGTCACGCTGTTGTGGGGTGGGGGTGGTGGGTCAGTCGTCAGTGGCGGCGCCAGCCACAATAATCTGTGGGGTCAAAGGTATTTTTTTTATTTTTTTCTTCATCTGTGGGGTCAGTGGCGACCCCACAGCTTACACGTAGAATCGTCGCCGTCAGTCGTGAGTGTGAACGTGTAGATCCATCTTGTACAAATGCGTGCAGTGCCATGTTCAGGTCGAAGTAGCCACGTTGTGCATAACATGGACCTAGCTGTGGCACAAGTTGATATATACGGAAGAGGTGCTGTGCCGCTACGCAGGTGCACAGTTCAGAATACGTGCTACTTAATGCAATAGCGAATGGATTGAATACAACCTGCAATGAATGCATAGAGCTGATCCACATGAGGATGGATGGCATAGATATGCATAGCACTGGACGCCGTGCACAGAAGCAAGTTTTCGATGCGCGTCACCCTTTCTTTTGTTCTATACATGGCTGATTTTTGTGATATGATCTACTTTTGGGCTGGGATGCACGTATGCGTTCAACAAGCTATATACGCATTGCTCGTGTACTCCTCGTGTGTCTGTGTATAACTTGAAAATGGTCAGATGTTTAATACAAATGAAATACAATACAGCTTCAAATAAATTGCAACTGAAAATGCAAATTAGTAAATGTGAAAATTTTATACATATGCTATTGGAAACACCACCATTCCTATACAAGAGATGTTTTGGATTAAATTCATCACATTCTGATATTCTATCTCCTCAAACAAACATCAAGACGGAACCATTTCATTCCATCTCATTATCTCTATCAAACACAAGAAAGGAACCGTTCCATTCCGGTGGACTGGAACCATTACATTCCGTTCCCCAACAAAACACACATTACAGACACATAAAAATCAGAGATCTCTTACTGATTTACACCTGAAAGAAGTACCAGCTTTATGCATAAATATCTATGTCCAGTCTACACCGTGTATTATAGCCGGGCGTATAAGCCAAAAAAGGTGAGCAGCAGGAAGAGGACACGGTGGAGCACATCCTCATTCAGTGTGTTTACGCTCGAGAGGTTTGGTTCCGCTGCTTCGAGAGGTTGCTAATCAACGTCACTCCTCCCACTACTGCTGACACGTTGGTTGATTGGTGGCTTCGAGCGAGGAGAGGATTCGTGAAGCAGGACAAACGAGGTTTCGACACGTTGATCTCGGCCACCCTATGGCATCTTTGGAAGCAGAGAAACGCAAGAGTTTTCAACCGCAGCGATCAAGTTAGGTCCCCTAGCAGCCTGGTTTCTCAGATTCTTGACGAGATCAAGCTTTGAAGACAGGCAGGTGTTGGTGTAGGCGGTCTGATACATTTTGTGAGAGAGTAGCCTTTTGAGCTTTTAGGTCTGGAGTGGGTTTGTCCTCGTCGATGTTCGCATCGATGTTGGACTTCTTGTAATATGTTTTTTCTCTCCTTCTATAAAAATACGGTACGCCTTTGGCGTACTCTCGAAAAAAAAAAAGGTGAGCAGCTAGCACGAACGATCGAGTAGGAAGCATGAGCGAATCGACTGAATGCAATTCGTGGCCAGTCCACTTGCATGTAGTCGGTCCCATTTGCATCACTATGGTTGATGGTAACTACTCCCTCCGTCCCATAATATAAGAGCGTTTTTGACACCATACTAGTGTAAAAAATGTTCTTATATTATGGGACAGAGGGAGTACTCGTGTAGCCGCTTAACGGCAAAGTTGTTCATTCCACACGTGTTTACATAGAAATTGATCACTGGCCATGTTTGGGAGCTTGACCGGCCAGTTTGCTTCCACTTCATTCAAGTTTAGAACTGTAGAGGCCCTTGATCTTGAAGGCTGCTCAGATTTCAAATGGCACCATGCCAAGGAGATATGCAAAAGCAAAATGGTCATGCCCAGCAGCTCAACGTCCGAGGAGCATAGTGTTAGATAAGTGAGCAACTGACATTCACTGAGGGCCAAAGGCCATACATATACATGTGTGGTAAAGTGCAAGAAACCCCTTATACAATGGGAATATACCGAAAGAGGACTATACACATCTAACACCCCCCCTCAAACTCATGGTGGATCAACAACACTGGGTTTGGAAAGGAAAAAGTCATGCTGCGCTCGAGTTTGTGCCTTCGTGAAGAAATCCGCCAACTGTAACTCAGAAGGCACATAGTGAAGAGCAAGAGTCTGATCCTGCACAGCAGCACGCACAAAGTGGGCATCCACACCGATGTGCTTGGTGAGCTCATGCTTCACCGGGTCACGTGCAATACTGATAGCACCGGTACTGTCTGACAGTAAGGGAGTCGAGGTAGTAGTAGACACACCAAAATCCTCAAGTAACCACCGTAACCAGATCACTTCAGCCGTCAACATAGCCATTGCTCGCAACTCAGCCTCTGTACTCGAGCGAGAAACTGCAGTCTGTTTCTTTGTCTTCCAGGCAATAAGAGAGCCACCAGGAAAAACACAGTAAGCAGACAGCGAGCGTCGATCAGAGGGATCACTAGCCCAGGTAGCATCAGAGTAGGCCTGGAGCTCGAGAGAGCTGGAGCGGGGAAATAAAAGGCGATGAGAGATCGTGCCACGAAGATATCGTAGAACACGGAGGAGATGGCTATAGTGGACAGAGGTGGGGGCTGAAACAAACTGACTGAGGATATGGACAGGATAGGAGATGTCAGGGCGCGTGACAGCAAGATAGACAAGGCTCCCAACGAGGTGGCGATAGCGAGTGGGATTGGGAAGAGGATCACCATTAGAAGCACGAAGCTGAACGTTGAGCTCCATAGGAGTCACAACGGTGCGCTCATCGCCGAGAGCAGCTCGATCAAGAAGATCCCGAATATATTTTTCCTGGGAGATGAAAAAGCAATCAGAGGTCGAAGAAACCTCAATCCCAAGAAAATAGCGAAGAGGACCAAGATCAGTCATGAGGAACTGGTCACGAAGGCGAGCCTTAACAAAGGCAATGTAGTCAGAGTCGTCACCAGTGATGATCATGTCATCAACATATAGAAGAAGAGTCCGACCACGAGGAGACGTGTGAACAAACAACGCGGGATCATGGTCACTGGGCGAGAAGCCGGCAGCAGTGACCACAGAGGCAAAACGCTCGAACCAGGCGCGAGGAGCTTGTTTAAGGCCATAGAGGGAACGACGAAGCCGACATACCATGCCATCAGGAGCATAGTACCCTGGTGGTGGCTGCATATAAACCTCCTCACGCAACTCACCATTGAGAAAAGCGTTCTGGACATCAAGTTGAGATACTGACCAATGACGAACAGAGGCCACAACAAGGAGAGTGCGGACAGTGGTCATATGGGCCACAGGAGCGAAGGTCTCATCATAGTCGCGTCCCTGCTCCTGTTGAAAGCCACGAGCCACAAGACGGGCTTTGTAGCGCTCAAGAGAGCCATCGGAGCGAGTCTTAATCTTATAGACCCACTTGCAGGTGATGGGACGAACACCAGAGGGAAGGGAAACCAGATCCCATGTGCCAGAGCGCTCAAGAGCAGCAAGCTCCTCGGCCATCGCAAGCTGCCATTCAGGCTGAGTCATAGCAGTCCGATAGGAGGTGTGCTCGACAACAACAGAGAGACCATACCGGTCAGGAGAGTAGCGATCAGGTGGGGGGCGAGGCCGAGCACGGAGGTTATGAACCGGGGGAGGCGTGGAAGGAGTGGCTTCGGAAGTGGAGGGAGCGTTAGTAGAATCATCCTCAGAACAAGGACGACGAGTGTAGTGAAGAGGAAAAGGAGAGAGAGGACGACAGACTGGAGAGGATGGGGGAGAGGTGGATGGAGGTGAAGGTGGTGGCTGTGGGGACGGTGGTGGAGGAAGAAGAGTGAGATGTGCCGGAGGAAGGGAGGAAACATGAGGCACAGGGGAGGATGTATCGGGAAGAAGAAGAAAAGAAATATCATCCACGGAGAAGCTCGAGGAGGAAGGACGCAGGTAGTAAGAACGAGACTCATCAAAAGTCACATCACGCGAAATGCGCAGCCGACGACCAACAGGATCCCAACATCGATAGCCCTTGTTCTCGTCACTGTAGCCAAGAAAAACACACTCAACCGATTGAGCAGTCAGTTTGGTGCGTTCTCGTGGAGCAAGAAGAACATAGCACACACACCCAAACATTCGAAGAGTGGAGTAGTCAGGAGAACGACCAGTGAGACGCTCCATAGGAATGCCACCCTGCAAGGCAGTCGATGGCAGAATGTTGATAAGGTAGGTGGATGCAGACACCGCCTCGGCCCAAAAGTGAGGTGGGAGGGAAGTGCCGATCATCAGCGCACGAGCCGTCTCAAGCAGATGACGATGCTTACGTTCCGCAACGCCATTCTGAGCATGGGCACCAGGACAGGAGAACTGGGCAAGAGTACCCTGTTCCGCGAGAAAACCACGCAACATCTGGGAGATAAACTCTCCAGCGGAGTCAGCATGAAAAGTACGAATAGGCGTGGAAAACTGGGTGTGAACCATGGCAGCAAAACGTTTGTATATGGAGAGAACCTCACTGCGAGATTTCATAAAGTAGAGCCAAGTGTAGCGAGAGAAATCATCAATAAACAGAACATAGTAGCGATGACCACCTTTCGAATCAAAGGGAGCACGACCCCATACATCAGAGTGAACTAAGTCAAACGGACGCTGAGACACTGACTCACTATGAGGATACGGTAACTGGGTCTGTTTTTCAAGTCTACAACCATCACAATGTAAAGAAACATCTCCAGAGACAGACCCTAAGACACCCTGACGCACCAACGACGATAAGCGGGAGCCACAGATGTGACCAAGTCGGTGATGCCACTGCTGGAAGGACGCAGAAGAGGAGACAACGAGAGCATGGGAACTGGCAGAGGTGGTGGCAGCGGAAGGAACATGACGCCAGTCAACTTCCCAAAGGCCCTCTAAGTCACGGCGCCGAGGGCCAGAACCAACCAGGGCCTTGGTGCGGAGATCCTGAACAGAACATAAGTCGGGATCAAGAATTACACGACAACCAGAATCAGTAAGTTGGGCAGCGGAAAAGAGATTCATGGTAAGACGTGGAACATGAGAAACACTAGGAACTGAAAAAGACGGAGTAGAAAGAGTGCCATGACTAGCAACAGGAAGGGATGTACCATCGGCAGTGAGAACATTAAGGGCGTGTTCGGCAACGCCCCAGCTCTTAACTCCAAAAACTTCTCGTGAGAAGCCGCCCCGAACGCCTGAGACTCGTGAAGCTAGATTCTAGAAGCTAAGTCAGAGCTACGTGCAAAAACGAGAAGCAAGCTTGGCCCAGCTCCACGGATCGTAAAAGCTGGAGTTCACTTAATTTACGGCAGCTTGCCACCGCTAAAGATACCGGTTCGCTGCTCCCGGTCGAAAAAATAGAACGAGTCCCTCGCTGACCCCCTTTCCCCCTCGAACGTGTGCACTGGCTGGCCTAATTGGGCTGCCTCTAGCCGGCCCAGCCTGTCCCGAACAGGCCATAGTCTTCCAGCTGGGCTGGAGCGCTGGAGAAGCTGCCGATGCAGCCGAACGAACCTGGAATCGCTACATAGAGTAGAAGCCACGGTGAGAAGCTGGTTTTGTGGAGTTTTGTGAAGCCAGAGGAGATCCGAACACGCCCTAATAGGAGAATCAAGAGGTCGAAGAGAAGACAATGTGGAAGAATCAGAAGACATATGAAAAGAAGCTCTAGAATCCAGAACCCACGAAGATGTACCTGACGGTGCAGGTGCCGGTGGTGATGGAGGGGTGGCAGTAGTCACAGCAGCAGCAGAACCAGTCGATGAAGAGCCAGAGGAAGTCAGGAGGCGCTTGAGCCTCACAATGTCCTGATCAGTGAGTGACGGGGTCGAGGGAGACGCATGAGTCCCACTGGAAGAGGAGCGCCTCTGGTCTCGCTGCTTCTGGCGACAATCAGCCTCTGGGTGACCTTGCCGGGAGCAGTAGCCACAGAAGGTGTCACGCCGCGACCGGCCCTTCTCAGCATAAGGAGGGTGACCTGCCCCCCCCCCTGAAGGTGTGGGCAGGAGCGGTGAGACGAGTAGACGACACAGGAGCCCTGGCAGCCAACACAGAAGGAACCACAAGCAACCCAGCAGAACAAAGACGGGTCTCCTCAGCACGAAGCTCAGCAAGCACCTCCGAGATAGGAACACAACCACGAGCAAGTAAGTGAGCACGTCGAGGCTCAAACTCGGAACGGAGACGAGATAAGAACTCATGGACACGCTGGAACTCCAAGTCGGACCGCGTAGTCTGTCAGCAACGGCAAGCTCCACAAACAACTGTGCGAAGAGAGTCAAGCTGACGCCAGATGGCAGAACACTGAGTGTAGAACTCGTCAACAGACGAGTCGCCCTGCTGAAGAGCGTGCTCCTGACGCACCACAGACAAATATAGAGCATCACCAGAGGGCTGATAGCGCTGACAGAGATACGACCACATTGCTGCAACGGTGCCGAGGCCCATGAACTCTGAAGCAAACTGAGGGAGAACACTCGCAGTGAGAACAGCAGCAGCCCGAGCATCATCATGGCACCACTGAGTGTAAGCAGACAGATCATCGCGGTAGACTGAAAGAGCATCTGAGTAAGCTGATACCTGTTGATCATAAGTGTCAACCGTAGCATCATCAAGAGCCTTAGCTGCATCCCGATCAGCTTGGGAAGCGTCAGCAGCAAGAACCGGTGGCACCGGTGGTGTAGGAGCCACTGGAGCAACAGGACACGGCGGGCAGGGGACCTCGCCAGAGAGAACACCCCACAGAAGAAGGCCGCGCATATGGATGCCCATGAAACCCACGAACTCAGCATAGTTGGTGCCATCAAAGATCACCGAGCACCTAGGAACAGCAACATAGCCCGAAGAAGACATTAGAAGATCTTTTTTTTGGAAGTCAACCCAAGAACCCGATCTGGATCGGGCAGGCGCTCATGCGCCCGAGGCAGCCCCCCGATTCGGGATCGGGCAGGCGCTCACGCGCTCGAGGCAGCCCCCGACGCGGGATCGGGCAGGGGGGGCGAGCGGGCGAGCGATGGGCGGCGGCATCTGGGCGGGCAGGCCAGCGAGGGGCGACGGCAGCCGGGCGGGCAGGCCGGCGGAGGCAGCCGGGCGGGCGGGCCAGCGGAGGAGAGGCGGCCAGTGGAGGAGAGGCGGCGCCTCGCCGTCGCGACGGAGGAGGTGGGGTGGGCAGAGGCAGCCGGGCGAACGGGCCGGCGGAGGAGAGGCGGCCGGTGGAGGAGAGGGCCCCGGCGGCAGCGGCCAGAGAGAAGATGGCCGGCGGCGGCGGCGGCCAGCTAGGGACCACGGAGTTGCAGCGTGCGGGAGGCCAACCTAGCAACTGATACCATGTTAGATAAAGTGAGCAACTGACATTCACTGAGGGCCAAAGACCATACATATACATGTGTGGTAAAGTGTAAGAAACCCCTTATACAATGGAGATATACCGAAAGAGAACTGTACACATCTAACACATAGCACCCCAGCCAAGGGGGGGGGCTAAGGCGTTGAGACGCCTGCCATGGCAATGCCCGCCCCCCTGACATAGCAGCTGCGTCAGCACTCAGCAGCACGGCCTGAGCTGCCGTGTATTTTTTTTTGGTTTTCACTTGCTTTTCTTCTTAGGTTTGCAATTAGCTTTCTGTTGCTCTGCTTTGTTTTTGTTTCGTGTCTGCGGGTTCTTCCAAGGTAATGGATATGTATAATGTACTCCCTCTGTCCCTTGAGGTAAGACTTTTTTTGAAACGGTGTCAAAAGTGTCAAAAAACGTCTTACAGTGTCCGTGTCAAAAAAAAAAGCGTCTTATATTGGACGGAGGGAGTATCTATATCCGTCTCTGGACATATGAAAGCAGAAGTTACGAGTATTCAACATCCTATCCATATCCTTCGTCTCAGGAAAGCTGCAGCGAGGGGCAACATCAGCATTGCAAGAAATAAATCCAGTGAAGCATACAGGCCAACAATTTAACTGTTGGTACACAAACTGTTCCATTGGGATTACTTTGGAGTTTGGAGTAGGTCCCAGGAAAAGGAAATGCTGAGAAAATAAATACAATGCGCATGCTCTTCCCTAAAGAAACGCAATGCAGTCTTCATGCTGGTTTTGTTTCAGGCTCGGGGAAATAAAAATCAGGAGAACAGGACTACGCAAACGCGCAGAACAGCACAGCGTAGTCCAGGACGATAGGCTTTTACTGAACACTACTTAAGCTGAGACAGCAGCTCGCAGGATCAACAGAGTTTTTGGTGGCCTGTCACGTGATAAAGCTCCTTCGGCCGAGCCAATTTGCCTTGATCAAGATTAGCTCCAGCCCCCCCTGATCTTGACGTTGCCGGTCGAGCCATGAACTAATTACAACCTCGTGGTCTGCCGCCGAAGCGATCGCCTGGATGTCAATGTTCGCTCGGCACTTTGCACATACAATTGTTGTTCACCTGTCCTGCTGGTACCCAATTTTCTGCAGAATCAACAAGTTGATCGCTTGAATTTAGCTACAGTTCCACTACAGAGAATCAACGACAGTTGTTGTATTTACGCAGGAATTCTGACCACTAAACGCAATAAAAGCAGTAGGACTAAATGACGAAATGGTAGTATTGTGATATGTGAATAAAATCTAACAATAAAGCTTGGCAGAGCACTAGCTTACTCATATTTTGGTCGTATGTGAGCAAGCTTGTTCTCCTCTGACTCACACCACTTGTTCAATCCTGGACAGTCCAAAATATACAGATCCTTGAGGTTGGTAAGTTTGTCCATGCTTTGCGGCAAAGATTCCATGCCATGGCAACTTTGGATGGTGAGTTCCCGGAGAGAAGTGAGGTCACTCAAGTATTCTGGTAGTGATATCATTCCATGAGAGTTTTTGATTGTTAAGCTATGGAGGCCAGGGAGGTGGTGAAGCAAACTGGAACCATCTAGAAACAACATTGAGCGAGATATATTAAGTACGAAAATCATGTGCATGCATGTGGTGGTGGTGTGTGTGCACGTTTTTCCTTCTTTGTAATCGAAAAAAAATGATCATTTACCTAGAGGCAGATTGTTGTTTTCGATCACCAGTTCAGTTACTGGAGTAGAACTACAAGATCCTTGCTCGTCGTGTCCTTGTCTCTGCCCCCATGAAGAAAAGACTTTGTTGCAATTTGATATCAACAACCTTTGAGCTCTAGGCGGGTGAGGTCCAAAGCTCAGCTTCGGGCATTTCTGGATCACCAATTCAGCAACGCCAGGGAAAATAAACACTTTCAGGTTCTCCATGTTGTCTATGGTAACCTTGGAGAGTTGACTAAATGCTGCTCGGTTGCCACCACTGAGGTCAATATCATCGATTCTTGTGATGCTGCCCATCCTTCTCAAAACAAGGAGCTTGAGGTTTGGTAAAAGACCCAACTGTGGCAGAATTTTGCACCTCCGAAAGTTGTCCATGGTGATCTCTATGATATTTAGGAGATTAGAAGAACATATGCTCCGTGTCCACCAGGCTGGGAGGCAGGTCTCGCCGTTGTAACCATGTAGCTCGAGGGTCTGCAGAGTATGCGGCGGTACTAGTTCTCCTAATAAAGCATTCTCATCCACCTCCCCAGATCCTTGAGCGGTACCAACAGTACCACTAAGCTTCAACTTTTCCGGCTTCTCTTTCTCCACCGATCTTATTCTCTGCGCTTCCTCCAGAGACTTCACCTTCTCAAGGGTCTGAAGAGAATGTCGTGGTACTGGTTCTCCTGATAAAGCATTCTCATCTACCTCCCCAGATCCTTGAATGGTACCAACAGTCCAACAAAGCTTCAACTTTTCCAGCTTCTCTTTCTCCACCAATCTTATTCTCTGCGCTTCCTCCAGAGACTTCACCTTCTCAAGGCAGCTTATCTCCAGCTCTTTACAATCCACAACCTCGAGCTCAACAAGGTTGCTGCTGCCGTTGTATGGTCCATCACGGACCATGAATTGGTAACTTTCCAGATCCTGGCAGTTCTTCAGAACTATTAACTTGAGTGAGCTCAATTCACCTATTCTTTTGGCTAACCTCTTGAGTCTCAGGCAGCCTGAGAGGTCCAGTGTATGTAACTTACTGAGGTCACCTAGACTTTCAGGTAGATCAACAAGAAATATGTTATGGGATAGGTCCAAATGCTCTAGGCTGGTCAGACCTCTGGTACATATTTGAATGTATTCAAGATTTTTCTTTTCTGTTTGGTAGTAAAAAAAAGGATTCAGGCACATTGACAAGTTCAGATACCGGAGTTTGGTGAGCTTCCCCAGGACATCTTTTAGCTCTTGGAGATGGGAGCGGTGCTGATCAAGATAGCAGCAAGGGTTCGATAAGTTGAGATGCTGGAGATTGGTGAGGCCACCAAGACATTTCTTGATCCCTTGAAAACAAGACCAAAATGATAAATCCAGATATACTAGTTTGTAGAGCTTCGGCAACATTTCCAAAATCTCCGCCAGTCCATGGCAGTGTGATAGATTGATATGCGACAAGTTCACAAGATTCTCAAATGATTCTGGAAGAGTTGTAAGTGCAGAACAGCCAGATAAATTGATATTATCCAGCTTCAAAAGCTTTCCGAATGACTCCGGTAGTCTTAGTAGCCCAGTGCAGCCAGATAAGTTGACATTCTCCAAATGAACCAGATTCCCAAATGATTCCGGTAGATTTACCAGTCCACAGCAACCTGATAAGTCAATATGGAACAGATTTATCAGGCGCCCAAATGACTCTGGCAAGGTTACCAGTCCAGAGAATCCAGATATCTTAAGATACCCCAGGTGCCTCAGTTCACAGATGGAGTGAGGGAGCTTCCACACGGAGCTCTCATTCAGTTCCAGGACACGTAGGCACCTCCTAAATGAAAATGAGTCATCTTTAAAATTCACTTTGCTACAGCTAACACAGCGCAGTGCCCTTAGATAGTCATCATACTCGTCATCAAGTTCCCCGCTCAAATTGTTGATTACCCTGTAGTGCACACGCCGTATGGGGATGTCATCCTCGTAGATGTACTCCAATAGCGCAAACCATTTTGCAAACTCATGGGCCAGACCGTGCATAGTGAACAGGATTGCACCCTTGCCACTGGCCTGCAATAGACAATAGGCATGACCACAAAATTAGAAAATGCCTCACAAATGTGCGTCTTGAGAAAATATAACTGCACCCAATGCACTTGACTTGCAGCCAAAAAGGTGCAACTTAGATATATTGATATATGCAACTTAGATATATTGTTAACATCACATAAAATTCACTAGCAAAGTATATGTTTCTTCTATGTACATACTCCTTTCATTTCACAATATCTGCCCCGTGCACACACCTACCTAGATAGACATAGTAGTAAGGCAAAATTCAATCAAACATTACTTCATCTTTTTGCCCCCGAAATATTACAAATTTTAAAAAACTAAGGTGGTGGACAAATTACTCACAGACTGTGACTCTGCAATCTGAAGGAATGACATGTCCAACAGCCTCGTAATATACTCCTCAGCAATCTGTATGGTAGACAATCCTTCTGATGGCTCAATAAGATGGAGAGCGATCCACTGACGAATCAGGTCATCTTTGACTATATTGCTGCTGTATGGGAATATGGCACAGTAAGCAAAGCATAGCCTCAAATCTGGTGGCATACTTCTATAGCTTAACTCGAAGGTTGAAAGCATTAATAGAATGGGCACATGAAAAGAGGAAATATTATTCCAGATATTTCTTTCCATGACCTTTCCCCATATAGTAGGATCTTGGGACGGTAGCATGGCCGCATATGCTCGAGCTGCTGATGGTATACCCCTGCACTTGCTTGCTATCTCCCGTCCTATCTTCTCAAACTTTTTTTCCTCTTCTTCTTGGAGGCAGATTGATTTCTTGATTATATTCCAGCACGTGTCATCACCCAAGGGATTTAACCTATACGGCCCATTGGTGCAAATCTTCCTGGCGATGGCTTGGTTACATGTGGTCACTATCACATCCACCTTGTCGCCCAAGAAGGCTAGCATGGACTTCAACAGCTGCAATTGGTTGTGATCCTCCTCCCACAGGTCATCCAAAACAAGGAGCACCTTCTTACCATTAAGTAACTCGTGAAGGCGGTTCATTAGGCGCTCCATCCCCAGCTCATCTGAATTAGAATCATGGTCGTCATTGACCTCATTTTGTCCTCCTACTGACACCACCTGACGGAGTATTTTTCTTCTGAGGGAAAGCACCTGGCCGAGTATAGATTCACCTATTTTATAGAAGTCGAATTTCGGCGAGACATGGACCCACACACGGAAGTTGTATTCTTGGAGGAAGGAGTGGGTATCGTTAAACACCATTTGAGCCAAGGTTGTCTTGCCACTGCCTGCAACCCCGAAGATTGGAAGAATGATGCAGCGGGGGAGTCCTTGTGATATGTTGCTCGGAGCAGATAGCAGCACGGCCATTATCCTCTGTTTATCTGATCCCCTTCCGAATACCAATGCTTCTTTAAAAAGTGGTCCAGTTACTCGTTCATCAGTAACTTCCTGGGAGATATTATCCTCTTCCACAGAAACTAAACGAGGACACTCCTCCTTTAGCTTGATCAATGTTTTCTTCGTCTCCTCCACCTTGATAGCCATGACTTTCTTCTTGAAGGCTAGGCGGGGAAGCATCCTTTTCACCTGCAATATTGTCGAGCATTAAGTCGACTCATTTTGTAAGTGAAAAAAGAAAAACAGTCGCCACTGAACGCTTCCTCTGAAAAAAGTACTCCCTCGTCACAAGGTACCATCTTTAACTCGAGAATTATCGTATGTTGTGGTAATTTGGTCTTAAGAACGAGTACAGTGGTGAAATAATCCTGAAATGAAATATTCTCTATTGCTCGGTACAAAGTAAAATTTACTTGGGGAATCGAGAAGAAACGGCCTTACCTTCCATACTGTTGCAGCAGCCGGTGACCTCGTGTATTGCAACTCGTCGACCATGTCCATGATCTTGTAGGCGGCGTCCCTGACCCTCCACAGCCATCCAGACGCCGATCTATCCCTCAACGGCTGCATCTCGGTTTTGTCCAGCACCGGCTGGATGGCCTCCAGCGCCTCCAGCATTTCCCGCAGGTCATCGGTGAAGTTCAAACCCGTCACGGCTTCGTCTCCAATGGCGGATCTGAGCTTTGCGCATGTCCTTTGAACGATGGATTGGGCCATGGTAGCTCTCTTTGTTTGTGGTCACCGATGGGATGGGGATGGGGATGAGGGTGGGTAAATGGGGAGAAAGGATGCGCACTAGTGCATTGTTTTTTTTTTCCCTGAGGCAACAGCATCTACGACCACATTTGCATAATACGAGTCCACACAACATCTACCCGGACCCTCGTACCCTATCAAACGTCCGGGCAGGCCGTCCGGTCACTGACCGATCATAAAATTTTGATTCAGTCGGGCCTCTCAAACCGGCCTCAAACGCCCGAGCTGGCCGGCACCCTCGTATCCAGCCCAAATATGAGGCGGATATGGGGTTGCCCGGGCGCCACCGGGCACGCCCGCCTGCCCGCACTGGCCCGCATCGACCCCACATATATGCGTCCCCATCCGCTCGTCGGACCAAACCCTAGCCACTTCACTCCACTCCCCTCCACACCCATCCGCCATCCAAGCCCCCATTCAGCGATCTCCGGACTTCTCCGGCATGGCGGGCAACGGATCCGAGTCCTTCACCTCCAGATCCGTCGACCACGAGCTCATCTCACACGGCCCTGAGGATTAGATGGCCGTCCGGCTTGCGCTCCGCCGCTCCCGGGAGGCCGCCGCCCTTCGACAGCGCTCTGACTCGCAACGTCGGGAATCCATTGCGTCGGCACAACCGGTGCTTGGATCCGGCGTCGCTACCTACCGGAGGCGGTGCGGTCCGTCTGGCGTCCGCACGCCGTAGCGGACGCACAAACCCTTCGTTGGCGCGCCAAGGACGCGCCATGGGCGGCCGCCGACGCTATCAGGGCACGGCGTACCCGCCATGCGAGGCAGCGGGCGCGGGAGGCGGCGGAGGCCCTCGCGGTGGTGGACGTTGGAGAGGCGGAGTCACACTCTCCGGCGCCCCGTAGGGTGCACCAGTGCGGGCACCGCAACCGCGTCGTGGAGGACGTCGGCTCCTCCCAAGAAGGATCTGTCATCAACCTCACGTCCACCGGCACCGGCCGGGTTACGGGCTCCGACGAGGAAGAGTAGGGCATGGGAGACGGCGGGGATTTCGAGTCCCGTGAGCCGGCTAGTGTCCCATGTCCTACTCTACCTCGTCGACGACCGGACCGACGCTACGTGGGCGCAGCCAGCCGCCGGACATGTGCACGGCGGAGCCGGACGAGCTCCGCTTAGTATTAGGTTTACGTTGCAGGTAATAATATGGATTTGAGGTTTCTAATTTGAGGTATCCGGTTGTAGAATGCATTATTTGAGGCGTGACCGGTCAGTATCCGCGGACGCGCCCGGACGCATCCACGGGCGTTTGAGGAGCCGGATTTTCCCGATCCGGCTATAGATGCTCTCATATGCCTCACGGACGCGTCCGGACACCCCTGCTGGCGGTGACCGGACAGTCCCTATTTTTTTGCTGTTCACGACCGTAGTCCCCATATGCCGAAACCAAATCCATAAAATGCATGCAATCACGTAAAAAACACAACATAGATCAACATCCAACGAGAAATTTAGAGCATAGTTTATCGGATAGACTGAATCAGACCCAAAATACATTGTTCACCGGATTAGACTACAAACAAAATAAACATAAACGATGTGGAGAGGGCAAGATCACCATTCATGGGGCCCTTGCCCTTCCGGTCACCTCCGGGACGGTCCATCTCCTCTGTGTACGCTTCCGCGAGGGGAGGAGGATCGTCGTCGTCGACGTCGAGCCGGTGGTGCCGCTCTCCGACACAGAGGAGATGTAGACCGACAGTCGGCGGTTGGCGCGGCTTTGCTCCCAGGTGTGGCATGCCACCTTCGCCTTGGCGCGCTCCTTCTCCCTCACGAGGCGCTCTGTTGTCTACTACGCAACTTTATTCTTGTAGACTTTGTTGGGCCTCCAAGCGCAGAGTTTTGTAGGGCAGTAGCAATTTTTCCTTAAGTGGATGACCTAAGGTTTATCAATCCGTGGGAGGTGTAGGATGAAGATGGTCTCTCTCAAGCAACCCTGCAATGAAATACAAGAAATCTCTTGTGTCCTGATACGTCTCCAACGTATCTATAATTTATGAAGTATTCATGCCATGTTTACAATAATTTTATATGATTTTGGTATGATTTGATTAGAACTAACCCGGACTGACGCTGTTTTCAGCAGAACTACCGTGGTGTTGTTTTTGTGTAGAAATAAAAGTTCTCGGATGGACTGAAAATTTACGGAGAATATTTTTGGAAAATATAAAAAATACTGGAGCAAAAAGATATCGGAGAGGAGTCCCGAGGCAGCCACAAGCCTAGGGGGCGCGCCCCCTGGCTTGTGGGCCCCTCGAGCACCCCCCCCCTGACTTGATTCCAACGCCAAGTACTCCTATAAATCGTGAAACCTCCAGAAAGAAACCTAGATCGGAAATTCCGCACACCGACCCATCATTATTCCACACTCGCTATTTGTAATATAATGTAATATATTCTAACTTTATGATAACAGCACCTATTTTTATATTTTAGTTCTCCGATATCATGCAAAGCTATTCTCTTCATACCCACAACGTAGTTTTATTTCTCGTTTCTAGTTGGAAGCAAACGTTCGGCGTACGTAGAGTCGTATCAGTGGCAGATAGGACTTGAGAGAATATTGATCTTACCTTTAGCTCCTTGTGGGTTCGACACTCCATACTTATCACTTCCACCTTTGGAAATTGCTACGATGATTCCTTGCACTTGGGGATTATCAAGCTCTTTTCTGGCGCCGTTGCCGGGGAGCAATAGCGTGGGGTTGATATTCTCGTGTGTGCTTGTTTGCTTTCTTCCCCAAGTAGATTTTGTTTTCCCTTTTTGCTTTATTTAGTTGTGGGTGAAACAAACAAAAAAAATTAAATAGTGAAAAATACAAAAAAGAATTACTTGCCTCTTATGCCTAAGAAGTTTTTCAAAAAGAGAAGTGATTGGAAGGTTGTGCATTGGAGAAGTGAGGGTCGACCTTGAACACTTGTGTTCATGCTCATGGAAACAATGTAGAATTTTTCATGGAAGTTTCTCAAAAATAATTATCCCCTTGTATATATCCATTGTATTATAAAAAATTTGCCAAGATTTGGTTTTAGGATGATTAGATTGCTTGTTTGCTTTGTGCGGTGCAAAAACAGAAACTTTGACTGTAGTGCATGAATTTACATTTCTTACTGAAACGTCAAAAGTTTCTGAAATTTTTACACAGTACTTATATACAAATTGTTTAATTTGTCCTAAATTTTCAGAATATTTTGAGTTACAGAAGTATACGAAGTTTCCAGATTGCTACAGACTGTCCTGTTTTTGACATATTCTGTTTTCTATGCATTGTTCTCTTATTTTGATGAATCTATGGGTAGTATCGGGGGGTATGAACCATGGTGAAGTTGGACTACAGTAGATATAATGCTAATATGAATTCGGAATGAGTTCACAACAGTACTTAAAGTAGTATTTTGCTTTATTATACTAACGGATCTCACGAGGGTTTTGTTAAGTTTTGTGTGAATGAAGTGTTCGAAGATCGAGGGGGTATCGATATAAGAAGAATACGGAGAGACAAGAGTTCAAGCTTGGGGATGCCCAAGTCACCCCAAGTAAATATTTCAAGTAGACTCAAGCATCTAAGCTTGGGGGTGCCCCGGAAGGCATCCCATCTTTATTCTTCAACAATTATCGGTATACCTTGGTTTTTGTTTTGTTCTGTTCACATGATTTGCGTCTTTAGTGTTTTTCTTTTCCTTTTATGCACCCTTCTAGTATCAGTTAGTCCTTCATTGATTTATAGAATGCTTCATGCGCTTCACTTAGATCTTTTGAGTATGGCTTTGTAGAATGCTCTTTGTGCTTCACTCAAATCTTTTGAGTATGGCTTTGTAGAATGCTCTTTGTGCTTCACTTAAATCTTTTGAGTAGGGCTTTATAGAATGCTTCGTGTGCTTCACTTATATATTTTGAGCTTGGATATTGGTTAATCTATATTAATTGTAGAATGCTCTATGAACTTCACTTATATCTTTTAGAGTATGAATAAAATTACCATCGGAATGGGGCTTGGAAGTGTATCATTAAAATGCCATGCCTAGCTAGAAAGGCATTAAAGAAAAGCGCTTGTTGGGAGACAACCCAATATTTACCATTTCTGT
This sequence comes from Elymus sibiricus, assembly GCA_039707655.1. NCBI lineage: Eukaryota > Viridiplantae > Streptophyta > Magnoliopsida > Poales > Poaceae > Elymus > Elymus sibiricus. The sequence goes on along the minus strand of CM077668.1, from coordinate 89,120,885 downwards.
TTTTGTGTTTTAACATGATTAATATACTGTAGTAATAATGTTTTGTGCCTTTTATTTCAATAAAGTGCCAAGTAAAGCCTTTGGGATAGTGTGGATGATAGTTGACTTGATTCTGTGCAAAAACAGAAACTTTTTCTCTCAGTCCAAGAATTTTGTAAATTCACTGGAACGTGATTTTGATCTGAATTTTTTACACATGATTGATATACAAATTTACTAGACTTTCCTAATTTTTCAGAATTTTTAGAGACAGGGAAGTATGGCTATACTACATATCTTCACAGACTGTTCTGTTTTTGACAGATTCTGTTTTGCATGCATAGTTTGCTTGTTTTAGTGTTCCCATAGCTTATATTTAGTGGTATAAATTATGTAAATAATAGAGTACAGTAGGTATCATGTGGGAACAACTATTAATCTTGTCTTGACAGTACCTAAGTGAATGATTTATCTTTATTACACTAACCCTTCTCACGAAGTTCCGTTAAGTTTTGTGTGATTGAAGTTTTCAAGTTTTGGGTGAGACACCGATATGAGAAGAATAAGGAGTGACAAGAACCTAAGCTTGGGGATGTCCAAGGCACCCCCAAGGTAATATCCAAGGAATACTCAAGCGCCTAAGCTTGGGGATGCCCCGGAAGGCATCCCCTCTTTCGTCTTCAACACTATCGGTATATCTTACTTAGAGCTATATTTTTATTCATCACATAATATGAGTTTTGCTTGGAGCGTCATATTATTTTGTTGTTATCTGTTAGGTGTTATTTATAATCTTGTTTTTCAATAAAAAGTTCCAAGAATTGCCTTAGGATGCTTGCATTGCATGTTTGATGTGTGCTGTGTAAAAAACAGAAACTTTTGCTGTAGTGTTTGAATTTTCATATTTTACTGAGACGTGGAAAGTTTCTGAAATTTTTACACAGTATTTTCATATAAATTCCTTAGAATGTCCTAAATTTTCATAATTTTTCGAGCTACGGAAGTACACTGTTTTCATAAATTGCTACAGACTGTTCTGTTTGGACAGATTGCTGTCATAGTTTTGTTATTTACTTATCCTCTAGTTTCCATAGCCTATATTGGTAGATATAAATTGTCGAAACGGTAGTAAACAGTAGATGATGTTTGAAAATTATTGTGCAACTTGTCTTGGCAGTACATGAAGTGTTGATTTATTCTTATATGTACAAACCTACCTCACGAGTTCTTTTCGAGTTTTGTGTGGATGAAGTTTTTGAGAATAGGTGAAACCATGATATGAGAGGATTGAACGAGATACAAAAGCTCAAGCTTGGGGATGCCCAAGGCACCCCAAGTAAATATTTCAAGAAGTCTCAAGCATCTAAGCTTGGGGATGCTACGCATCCCATCTCTCTTCATCAACAATTATCGGTTAGCCTATGTTGAACCTAAATTTTTATTCATTCACATGATGCGTGCTATTATTGGAGTGACATTTTTATTTTTGTTTTGCTGTTTGAATAAAAGCATTGGATCTGAAATTCTGAATAAGAGAGAGAGTCCTCACATGGCTATTTAACTAATTGACTACGCATTGATCTTCACTTATATCTTTTTGGAGTAGTTTGTCATTCAATCTCGTGCTTCACTTATCCTATGAGTAAATAGTTGAATGAATTGAATATCATAAATCTGAAATTAAATATGCTTCATATACTTATCCCATGGGGAGTAATGACTTCACACATAATGAGTATAGGTGGTAAAATTTATTGAAAGTTAGCAAACACCGCATTGGTCACTTGAACAATTCATGAAAGAATATTGAAGGAAGAGAGATTCCACATATAAATATACTATATTGGACATCTTCTATGATTGTGAGCTCATTAATTATTTTCAAACTCGAGCAAATTAGTTAAAATTGGACAAGGAAGACAACTTAATGAGTTATGTTTGGGTATATTTGTATAGAAGTTATATTGTTATGGATCCTCCAACATGTGGTGCTTGCTTCCACCTCATACTAGCCAAAACTTCCGCACCAAGTAGAAATACTACTTGTGCATCCAAACACCCTTAAACCAGTTTTGCCATGAGAGTCCACTATACCTACCTATGGATTGAGTAAGATCCTTCAAGTAAGTTGTCATCGGTGCAAAAAGCAATAAAAATTGCTCCTAAATATGTATAATCTTTTATTGTAAGGGAAAATAAGCGTTGTACGAACTTGTGATGGTAAAGAAATAAAAGCGACGGACTGCATAATAAAGGTTGCTATCACAAAGGGCAATACAACGTGACGTTCCTTTGCATTAAGGGTTTGCACATCCAAAAACAAAAAGCGCATGACAACCTCTGCTTCCCTCTGCGAAGGGTCTATCTTTTACTTTCTAGTACTTACCTTTATGCAAGAGTCATGGTGATCTTCACCACTTCCTATATTTCGCCTTCTTCTCTTGGCAAGCGTCATGTGTTGGGGAATGATCTAGACATATATATCCACACAAATATATTTGATCATGAATTATTATTGTTGACAATTATCTATATGATAAATAAGTTGGGAGGCGAAACATTAAGCCCCTATCTTTCTCTGTGTTCGATGGATGCTATTTGTTCTAAAAATATGCTTTGAGTGTCAATAATCATGGAAGACTATATGATAGTTGAGTATGTGGAATTTGCTAAATCAAAGCTCTTACATAGACCCTTCCTGAAAATAAGATGAATTGCAATTGTTCGATGACTAGGAATATGGTTTGTTAGTTTTCAAGAAACTTTCTGGTCTATACTTTAACATGTGAATAGCTTGTTACTTGATCATGAGAAGTTTTATGAGGTGAGCTAGTGTTTATGGTTTATATTGATGCTAGAAAAAGTGATTGGAATTATCATTGATCAAACTTGTGCACTTGCTAGCATTCACACTTCATAAATTATTTCTTTTATCATTTACCTACTCGAGGATGAGAAGGAATTAAGCTTGGGGATGCTGATACGTCTCCAACGTATCTATAATTTATGAAGTATTCATGCCATGTTTACAATAATTTTATATGATTTTGGTATGATTTGATTAGAACTAACCCGGACTGACACTGTTTTCAGCAGAACTACCGTGTTGTTGTTTTTGTGCAGAAATAAAAGTTCTCGAAATGGCTGAAAATTTACGGAGAATATTTTTGGAAAATATAAAAAATACTGGAGCAAAAAGATACCGGAGAGGAGTCCCGAGGCAGCCACAAGCCTAGGGGGCGCGCCCCTGGCTTGTGGGCCCCTCGAGCACCCCCCCTGACTTGATTCCAACGCCAAGTACTCCTATAAATCGTGAAACCTCCAGAAAGAAACCTAGATCGGAAATTCCGCACACCGACCCATCATTATTCCACACTCGCTATTTGTAATATAATGTAATATATTCTAACTTTATGATAACAGCACCTATTTTTATATTTTAGTTCTCCGATATCATGCAAAGCTATTCTCTTCATACCCACAATGTAGTTTTATTTCTCGTTTCTAGTTGGAAGCAAACGTTCGGCGTACGTAGAGTCGTATTAGTGGCAGATAGGACTTGAGAGAATATTGATCTTACCTTTAGCTCCTTGTGGGTTCGACATTCCATACTTATCACTTCCACCTTTGGAAATTGCTACGATGATTCCTTGCACTTGGGGATTATCATGTCCCCAACACACCCAATACAATGGCAAATTATATAGGTGCACTAGTTCGGCGAAGATATGGTGATACAAGTGCAATATGGATGATAGAAATAGATTTTTATAATCTGAAAATATAAAAACGGCAAGGTAACAAATAGTAAACAGCGAGCAAAACGGTATATTAATGCTTGGAAACAAGGCCTAGGGTTCATACTTTCACTAGTGCAATCTCCCAACAATGCTAACATAGTTGAATCATATGATCATCCCTTAACGTGCAACAAAGAATCACTCCAAAGTTCCTATCTAGCGGAGAACAATAAGATAAAATTGGTGTAGGTAGTAGAACCACCTCAAAGTTATTCGTTCTGATCAATCTTTTGGGCTATTCCTATAAGTATCACAAATATCCCTAGAGTTCGTACTAGAACAACACCAATGATACATATCAATCAACCCTAATGTCACCTAGATAGTCAAATGTCACCTCAAGTATCCGTGGGTAAATTATGCGACATGCATCAAACAATTTCAGGTCTATCATATTCAATCCAACACAAAGAACTTCAAGGAGCACCCCAAGATTTCTATCGAAGAACGTGGTATGAAAATGTGCAATCAATCCCTATGCATAGATCCCCAAGGTCACTGGAATCCGCAAGTTGATGCCTGATAACCCACAAGTATAGGTGATCGCAACAGTTTTCGAGGGTAGAGTATTCAAACCAAATTTATAGATTCGACACAAGGGGAGCCAAAGAATATTTGCAAGTATTAGCAGTTGAGTTGTCAATTCAACCACACCTGGAGATTAAATATCTGCAGCAAAGTGATCAGTAGCACAATAGTATGATAGTTTGGATAGCAGTAGTAGCAGTAACAGTAACAGTAACAATGATAGCAATAGTTTTGTAGCAAGTGTAACAGTAGCAGTAGCAATAGTAACTTAGCAAGAACAATAAGTGGAAAACTCGTAGGCACTGGATCGGTGAACTCATTGGATAATATTCATCATGTAACAGTCATAACCTAGGGCGACACAGAACTAGCTACAGTTCATGAATGTAATGTAGGCATGTATACCGTAAATAGTCTGATTATGGAAAAGAACTTGCATGACATCTTTTGTCCTACCCTTCCGTGGCAGCGGGTGAGGGAGTCCAGGATTAAGGGGTCCTCGGACTGTCGGCCTATTTCTTATAGGTCGGACTCATGGGCCGCTTGCTGAGGATTGGACTGATCGAAGGCCCCGTCGCTAGAGAGGAGACCTCAGGAGCCGTGAGATGTCTTCCAAGTTTTAGATAGTAGAATAGGCATGTTTTTTCCTTCGGCGGGCAACCGACCATGTGTAACCCTAGGGACCCCTGGCGTCTATATAAGCCAGAGGGTTTTAGATTGTAAGGCAGAGAAACTCATCTAGGGTTTTAGCTAGTCGATCTCGAGGTAGATCAACTCTGTAATCTTCACACCATCAATATAATCAAGCAGGACGTAGGGTTTTACCTCCATAGGAGGGCCCGAACCTGGGTAAACATCGTCCCCTTCGTCCCCTTGTTACCATCGATCCTAGACTCACAGCTCGGGACCCCCTACCCGAGATCCGCCGGTTTTGACACCGACATTGGTGCTTTCATTGAGAGTTCCGCTGTGATCGCCAAAGGAATCGATGGCTCTCCTTATCATGAGCAATGAAATCTGCAGCAAGGATGTCTCCGTCCCTGGTCAGATCTCCGCAGGTGGCAACATCCTACCGCGTGCCGATCCGACTGACCATCTTGGCCAGATCGGAAGTTTCCTCCCAGATCAAGAAATCAGATTCGGGAACCTAGAGTTCATCACTGATTCACGGGGAGAACTTGTTTTGATGAAGCCCTCAGCTCTCATGGAGGAGCCCGCAGATCCCGACGCCTTGGCACCGGGAGCGTCGGGCCCCACCTCTGAGGTGGCCTCTACCCTCGGGCTGTCTAGAACGCCCAACCCAGTCAATGTGCCCGGATCCGCAGCGGCCGAGCATAACCTGGATTCGCCGTCGAGCGACCCGGGAACCGCGGCGCTGCGGATCGATCCCATGCGCCTCGGCGACACATACCCCATCGATGTCTCGCCCCTAAACGAGCTTCTCGATCGAATTCAAACCATGGGCATGTCCGACGACCATACCCCGGTCTATTACCGGATTGGGCTTAAACCCGATGACAGGGAGATTCGCACCCCCTCGATCACTCACTTAGTCGCCACCGTCGAGTGTCCGGCTGGAGGCTCGTCCTCCCAACAACCGGAATTAAAAACGATTTATATCCCGGTTTCCGATCATCAAGATCTCTCCTGTGACCCGGACTCCGGAGTTCGCTCTAGAAATAGTTCGGGATCGATCCCCAATCTAGCGCGCAACTCGAACCCCGCGCGGAAGGTTCCTATAGTCGATACGGACTCCAACTCCCCCGCGCCGAACCCCGTGACTCCGGACTCACATTGTGGCGCGGAACTAAAAATTTTCCCACCCACCACCCAAGACGAGCATTCTAGCATCGCAGCAAAGTCCAAGTCTTCGGACATACTAGATGTTAAACAACTGCCAGGGGAGTCGGTTCATCATTTTTGGGCTAGACTCCTCCTTATTAGAAACAGAGTACCAGGCTCTAGTGACCAGGAAATAATGGCAACCTTCAGCCGCAATTGTCGTGATGAAGGGATCCTCAACGCTCTAGCCCGTCAACACATTCGCGACTTCACCGAGCTATCGGACCTGGTACAAAAATACTGTGCCATGGAGAGCACCTGGCAAGCCGAACGATTACTTCCGGAACCAGTCTTTGCCGAATACCCTAGAGGGGAACGGAAAAAGCGGATACCTCCGAAGCGGCTGGCCGAACATGAACCCGCCGAGAAAAGAAATAGACCCCCTACGGGAGTCAGAACTGTCCTCGACGGACTATTGGACAAGCCATGCCCTATACATTCTGTTTTGCTGAACACAAGCCCGACTCACAGCCTCAAAGCTTGCTGGGTCGTTAGGCAGGTCGCAAAAAGCGGAGAGGCCATCCTCGAGACACTACCTCCGAGCAGACGTTCAACAATGCCACCAGATTACAACACTGAAGTCCTGACGATCTACGAAACGTTTCCCTCCAGGAACAGGAGGAAAAGAGCTCTTAGAGAACTCGATCAGGTCTACCACGTGGCGGCAACAAGTTCATGGGCAGACATACCCATCACCTTCGGAGAAACTGACCAATCAACCACCCGCCCCGGCCGAACACCGGCCGCTCTGGTCCTAAACCCCATCGTCGATGGTTTCAGGTTACAAAAGGTGCTAATGGACGGCGGCAGTGGTTTAAACCTCATTTACGAGGACACCCTGGAAAAAATGCAGTTCGACCGATCTCGCATCGAACATAGCAACACAACCTTCCGGGGGATCATCCCTGGAAAAGAGGTGCGTTGTTCCAGACGCATCACCCTGGACGTGGTGTTCGGCACGCCCGAAAACTACCGATCCGAAGAACTCCTCTTCCATATCGTGCCCTTCCCCAGTGGCTACCACGCCCTGTTGGGGCGTGACGCCTTCGCAAAATTCCAGGCTATACCACATTACGGGTATATGAAGCTGAAGATGCCAGGCCCAAACGGGGTAATCACAATCACCAGTGACCCGAATATAGCCCTTCGAGCTGAGAACAAAGCAGCAGCGCTCGCCCTCGAGGCACTAGCCGAAACCTTTGCTGCAGAGGAATTGACCGCACTCCGGTCAACAGTGAACAAGGACGATGTGATCCTTAGTAAAAGGCCCAAACCCATGTCCTTTAAACCTGCAAAAGAAATTGTTAAATTTCAGGTACACCCAACGGACCCCAATAAAACGGCGTCCATCGGAGCTCAGCTAGACCCCATGGTGGACGAAGCACTGCGAGCATTCTTACGAGAAAACTGGGACATCTTCGCCTGGCATCCTTCTGATATGCTAGGAATCCCACGGCGGCTAGGAGAACATAGTCTGAACATAATCACAGGCTTCAAGCCCATCAAACAGACTTTACGCCGCTTTTCCGAGCCCAAACGACAAGCTATGGGCGAGGAACTAGCCAAATTGCTAGAGGCCGGATTCATACGGGAAATCAAGCACCCCGAATGGTTGGCAAACCTGGTGATGGTACCAAAGAAAGATAAATCCTGGCGGCTGTGCGTCGACTTTAAAGACCTTAATAAAGCCTGCCCTAAGGACCCTTTCCCCTAACCACGCATATACCAGATTATTGACGCCACAGCCGGACACGACTCTTTGTGCTTCCTAGACGCTTATTCCAGATACCATCAGATCAAAATGAAGGAATCTGATCAAGCTGCAACCGCATTCATCACCCCCTACGGCCCATTCTGCTTTAACACAATGCCTTTCGGGCTAAAAAACGCAGGGGCTACATACCAGCGCATGATTCAGACATGTCTCGAGAAACAGGTCGGTAAAACAGTCGAGGCATACGTGGACGACGTGGTCATTAAAACCAAACACGTCAGCCAGTTGATTGACGACCTAAGGCAAACCTTTGCTAGCCTACGTGAGTATGATATACGACTTAATCCGGAGAAATGTGTCTTCGGAGTTCCCGCTGGTAAACTACTCGGATTCATTGTTTCCCATAGTCGAATAGAAGCGAATCCGGCTAAGATCCGCGCCCTATCGGAACTTGCGATTCCTACCGAACTAAAGCATGTCCAAAAGTTGGCGGGTTGCGTGGCGGCATTAAGTCGCTTTATTTCCCGCCTCGGTGAAAAGGCTTTACCGCTCTACAAGTTGCTGAAACGAACCAACAATTTTGAGTGGACTGATGAAGCAGCGGCTGCGTTAGAGGAAATCAAAACACTGCTGGCAAGTAACCCCATACTCACAGCACCAGGCGCCGGTGAACCAATGTTATTGTACATATCGGCCACCAATCAAGTGGTTAGCGCAGTGCTCGTCGTCGAACGAGAAGAGGAGGGTCACAAATTTCGGATACAGAAACCGGTCTACTATGTGTCAGAAGTGCTAACGCAATGCAAGTCCAGATACCCGCATTATTACCAGAAGATAGCCTATACAGTGTTTATGGCATCACGGAAGCTCCGACACTACTTTCAAGAGTGTTCGGTCACGGTGGCATCCGAAGTACCCCTGAACGATATAATCAATAACAGGGACACCACCGGCCGCATAGCCAAATGGGCCATTGAACTCCTTCCTTTCGAAATCGCCTATAAGCCACGACGAGCTATTAAATCTCAGGTGTTGGCAGATTTCCTCGCTGAATGGACAGAGGCCGAGCTCCCCAGGGAATATAGCACATACTCCCATTGGACGATGTACTTCGACGGATCCAAAACACTGGCCGGACTGGGGGCTGGAGTTATTCTCACATCTCCCACAGGCGACAACGTCCGATACGTGTTACAAATCATGTATGCTGATTCCAACAACGCAGCCGAATACGAAGCACTTTTGCACGGTCTTCGGATGGCAGCTTCAATGGGTATACAACGGCTGGAGGTACGGGGAGACTCCAACTTGGCCATCTCTCAAATCAACGGCGAATTCGATGCCAAAAACCCGAAGATGGCGGCATATAGAAACGCCGTCCTTAAAATATCTGCACGGTTCGAGGGGCTGGAATTCCATCATGTCGCTAGAGACAACAACCAGGCCGCTGACATACTGGCCCGCATGGGGGCCAAACGTGACCCTATCCCGAAAAACACTTTCCTTGAACGGCTCTTCAAGCCATCAGTGGTTTGGCAGGACGATAATAAGGGCGCCGGATCCACCAGCGCGGAAGAGGTTGTTCCCCCTATAAATGAACCAGACGACCACATCATCGGCGGCTCCGTAATGGACGAAACGCCTTCGGCTCATGAGGTCATGGCAGTAATTTCACCTTGGACCGAGCCCTTCCTCGCTTACCTTCTTCGCCAAGAACTCTCCGACGATCAGACAGAGGCGAGACGCATAATTCGGCAATCCAAGACCTATAAAGTCCACGAGGGCGAGTTATACAAGAAAAGCACCACCGGAGTACTCCAGCGGTGCATATCTGAGGACGAAGGAAGGCAGCTCTTGGCCAAAGTCCACGCAGGAATGGGCGGCCATCACGCCACGGCAAGGGCCTTAGTAAGCAAGGCCTTTCGGGCTGGTTTCTTCTGGCCCACCGCTCGAGCAGACGCACAGTCACTTGTCCAGCATTGCTTGGGATGTCAACTTTTTGCAAATCAAAGCCACATGACCCCAACAGCTCTTCAGACTATTCCGATTACCTGGCCTTTTGCGGTCTGGGGGCTGGATATGGTCGGACCACTTAAAGGGGGGACCAAAAAGAATAAATATCTGCTGGTCATGGTTGACAAGTTCACCAAATGGATCGAAGCAAAACCTGTCAAATCAGCCAAGTCCGAACCAGTGGTCGACTTTATATCCAGTGTGGTACACCGTTACGGCGCCCCGTGATAACCCACAAGTATAGGGGATCAGTTGTAGCCTCTTTCGATAAGTAAGAGTGTCGAACCCAACGAGGAGCTAAAGGTAGAACAAATATTCCCTCAAGTTCTATCGACCACCGATACAACTCTACGCACGCTTAACGTTCGCTTTACCTAGAACAAGTATGAAACTAGAATTACTTTGTAGGTATGATAGGATAAGTTTGCAAGATAATAAAGAACACGTAAATAAAATATAGGGGCTGTTTAGATGAAGAAACAACTAAGTTAGTCTTAGTAGAGAGCTTTTTGTCACAAGAAAGTTATTTGTCCCTAGGCAATCGATAACTAGACCGGTAATCATTATTGCAATTTTATATGAGGGAGAGGCATAAGCTAACATACTTTATCTACTTGGATCATATGCACTTATGATTGGAACTCTAGCAAGCATCCGCAACTACTAAAGATCATTAAGGTAAAACCCAACCATAGCATTATAAGGTATCAAGTCCTCTTTACTCCCATACGTAAACAACCTACTTACTCGGGTCTGTGCTTCCGTCACTCACGCCACCCACCATAAGCGAATCATAAACATATTGCAAACCCTACAGCGGGGATCCCTCACGCTTGCGCGACACGGAGAGCACCATAGGACAGCACCAATAATAAAACATGCAACTCAAACCAATCATGATCATCAATCAACCCATAGGACAAAACGGATCTACTCAAACATCATAGGATAGCCATACATCATTGGGAAATAATATATAGTGTTGAGCACCATGTTTAAGTAGAGATTATAGTGGGGAGAAGGGGTGTTACACCGCTGCATAGAGGGGGAGAGAGTTGGTGATGACGGCGGCGAAGTTGTTGGTGTAGATCGCCGTCACGATGATGGCCCCGGCGGCGTTCCGGTGCCACCGGGAGAGAGGGGGAAAGAGCCCCCCTCCTTATTCTTATTCCTTGACCTCCCCCCTAGATGGGAGGAGGGTTTCCCCTCTGGTCCTTGGCCTCCATGGCAGCGGAGGGGCGGGAGCCCCTCCGAGATTGGATCTCTCTCTCTGTTTCCTTCTGTTTCTGTGTTCCCAGATTCTGGCCTTTCACCGTTTCTTAAATTCCCGGAGATCCGTAACTCCGATTGGGCTGAAATTTTAACACGATTTTTATCCGGATATTAGCTTTATTGCGGCGAAATAAGGGCACCAACCGCCTTACGGGGTGGCCACAAGCCAGCCTGGTGCGCCCTACCCCCTAGGGCACGCCCCTATGGCTTGTGGGCCCCTCGGGCACCGCCTTCTGTTGATTCCACTTCCCAAAATTCACATATATTACAAAAAAAATCTCCGAAAGTTTTTTTCCCGTTTGGACTTCGTTTGATATGGATTTTCTGCGAAACAAAAAACATGCAACAAACAGGAACTGGCACTGGGCACTGGATCAATATGTTAGTCCCAAAAATAGTATAAAAAGTTGCCAAAAGTATATGAAAGTTGTAGAATATTGGCATGAAACAATCAAAAATTATAGATACGACGGAGACGTATCAGCATCCCCAAGCTTAATTCCTGCTCGTCCTCGAGTAGGTAAATGATAAAAAAGATAATTTTTGATGTGGAATGCTACCTAGCATAATCTTGATCATATAATCTAATCATGGCATGAATATTAAGACACAAGTGATTCAAAGCAATAGTCTATCATTTGACATTAAGACAATAATACTTCAAGCATACTAATAAAGCAATCATGTCTTCTCAAAATATCATGGCTAAAAGAAAGTTACCCCTACAAAATCATATAGTCTGGCTATGCTCCATCTTCATCACACAAAGTATTTAATCATGCACAACCCCGGTTTTAGCCAAGCAATTGCTTCATACTCTAGTATTCTCAAACTTTTTCAACTTTCACGCAATACATGAGCGTGAGCCATGGATATAGCACTATAGGTGGAATAGAATATGGTGGTTGTGGAGAAGACAAAAAGAAGGACATAGTCTCACATCAACTAGGCGTATCAACGGGCTATGGAGATGCCCATCAATAGATATTAATGTGAGTGAGTAGGGATTGTTGGGGAACGGAGCATGAATTTCAAAAAAATTCCTACGCTCACGCAAGATCAATCCATGGAGATGCATCGCTACGAGAGGGGAGAGTGTGTCTACGTACCCTCGTAGACCGTTAGCGGAAGCGTCTCACAACGCGGTTGATGTAGTCGAACAATCCTTCGAGCTCCACCGATCGAGTACCGAACGTACGGCACCTCCGAGTTCTACACACGTGCAGCTCGGTGACGTTCCTCGCCTTCTTGAGCCAGCAAGATGTCGAGGTAGTAGATGAGTTCCGTCAGCACGACGGCGTGGCGACGATGATGGTGAAGTGATTCCGGCAGGGCTTCACCTAAGCTCTCCGAAAATATGACCGAGGCTCTAAACGGTGGAGGGGGGCGCCGCACACGGCTTGGATCAGATCAACTTGTGTGTATAGGGGCGCCCCCTTCCTCCGTATATAAAGGAGGGAGGAGGATGCCGGCCGGCCCTCCTAGGGCACGCCAAGGAGGGGACTCCTACTAGGAATCCTACTCCTAGTAGGAGTCCACCAAGAGGGGAAGGAAGAGGGGAAGAGGAAGAAGGAAAGAGGGGTGTTGCGCCCCCCCAACCTCTTGTCCAATTCGGACCAACAAGGGGAGGGGCGCAGCAGCCCCTGCGGCCTGCTCCTCTCTTTCCCGTATGGCCCAATAAAGCCCATAACTTCCCCGGGGGGTTCCGGAACCCCTCCGGCACTCCGGAAAATACTCGGATCACTTGGAACCTTTCCGATATCCGAATACCACCTTCCAATATATCGATCTTTACCTCTCGGACATTCCGAGACTCCTCGTCATGTCCGTGATCTCATCCGGGACTCCGAACAACATTCGGTCACCAATCACATAACTCATATAATACTATATCGTCATCGAACCTTAAGTGTGCGGACCCTACGGGTTCGGGAATGATGTAGACATGACCGAGACGACTCTCTGGTCAATAACCAACAGCGGAACCTGGATGCTCATATTGGTTCCTACATATTCCACGAAGATCTTTATCGGTGAACCTCATATGTCAACATACGTTGTTCCCTTTGTCCGGCGGTATGTTACTTGCCCGAGATTCGATCGTCGGTATCCCGATACCTAGTTCAATCTCGTTACCGGCAAGTCTCTTTACTCATTCCGTAATACGTCATCTTGCAACTAACTCTTTAGTCACGGTGCTTGCAAGGCTTCTGTGATGCTGTATTACCGAGAGGGCCCAGAGATACCTTTCCGACAGACGGAATGAGAAATCCCAATCTTGATCCATGCCAACTCAACAAATACTTTCGGAGATACTTGAAGTGCACCTTTATGATCACCCAGTTACGTTGTGACGTTTGATACACTCAAAGTATTCCTACGGTGTCCGGGAGTTGCATGATCTCATGGTCAGAGGAACGTGTATTTGACATAGTGAAAGCAGTAGCAATAAACTGAACGATCATATGCTATGCTAACGGTTGGGTCAAGTCCATCACATCATTCTCCTAATGATGTGATCCCGTTATCAAATGACAACTCATGTCCATGGTCAGGAAACCTTAACCATCTTTTGATCAACGAGCTAGTCTAGTAGAGGCATACTAGGGACATAGTCTTTGTTCATTATCCACACATGTATTTAGTTTCCGGTCAATACAATTCTAGCATGAATAATAAACTATTATCATGAACGGGGAAATATGATAATAAACACTTTATTATTATTGCCTCTAGGGCATATTTCCAACAGGGATTGCCATGCAACGGATGCACTAGAGCTATAAGTGTATGAAAGCTCAAAAGAAACTAAGTGGGTGTGCATCCAACTTGCTTGCTCACGAAGACCTAGGACAATTTGAGGAAGCCCATCATTGGAATATGCAAGCCAAGTTCTATAATGAAAAATTCCCACTAGTATATGAAAGTGACAATATAGGAGACTCTCTATCATGAAGATCATGGTTCTACTTTGAAGCACAAGTGTGGAAAAAGGAATAGTAGCATTGCCCCTTCTCTCTTTTCTCTCATTCATTTTTTTTGTTTTTTTTTGTTTTTTTTGGTGGGCTTCTTTGGCCTCTTTTTTTTATTTGGGCTTCTTTGGCCTCTTTTATTTATTTGTAAAGTCCGGAGACTCATCCCAACTTGTGAGGGAATCATAGCTTCCATCATCCTTTCCTCACATGGGACAATGCTCTAATAATGATGATCATCACACTTTTATTTACTTACAACTCAAGAATTACAACTCGATACTAGAACAAAATATGACTCTATATGAATGCCTCCGGCGGTGTACCGGGATGTGCAATGATCTAGCGTAGCAATGACATCAAAAAACGGACAAGCCATGAAAACATCATGCTAGCTATCTTACGATCATACAAAGCAATATGACAATGATGGTGCGTGTCATAATAAATAGAACGGTGGAAGTTGCATGGCAATATATCTCGGAATGGCTATGGAAATGCCATAATAGGTAGGTATGGTGGCTGTTTTGAGGAAGGATATATGGTGGGTGTAATGCACCGGCGAAAGTTGCGCGATACTAGAGAGGCTAGCAATGGTGGAAGGATGAGAGTGCGTATAATCCATGGACTCAACATTAGTCATAAAGAACTCACATACTTATTGCAAAAATCTATTAGCTATCGAAACAAAGTATTAGACGCATGCCCCTAGGGGAGAGGTTGGTAGGAGTTAACCATCGCGCGCTCCCGACCTCCACACAAAGGATGACAATCAATAAATAAATCATGCTCCGACTTCTTCACATAACGGTTCACCATATGTGCATGCTACGGGAATCACAAACTTTAACACAAATATTTCTACAAATCCACAATTACTCACTAGCATGTCTCTAGTATCACCATCTTTATATCGCAAAACTATTGCAAGGAATCAAACATATCATATTCAGTGATCTACAAGTTTTATGTAGGATTTTATGACTAACCATGTGAATGACCAACTCATGTTAACTCTCTAAATAGATATAAGTGAAGCATGAGAGTTTAATTCTTTCTACAAAAGATATGCCCACGCTTTAAAAAATATAAGTGAAGCAAAAGAGCATTCTACAAATGGCGGTTTTCTATGTGTAGATAAACAGGCAATCCAAACTTCAAATGATATAAGTGAAGCACATGAAGCATTCTATAAAGCCGTACTCAAAAGATATAAGTGAGGTGCAAAGAGCCTTCTATAAATCAACCAAGGACTTTCTCATACCAGCATGGTGTATTATTAAAAGAAAAATAAAAAGCACACGACGCTCCAAGATTTACGCATATCATGTGACGAATAAAAATATAGCTCCAAGTAAAATTACCGATCGTTGTTAGAAGAAAGAGGGGATGCCTTCCGGGGGATCCCCAAGCTTAGTTTCTTGGGAGTCCTTGAATATTACCTTGGGGTGCCTCGGGCATCCCCAAGCTTAGTCTCTTTCCACTCCTTATTCCTTCATCCATCGTGATCTCACCCAAAACTTGAAAACTTCAATCACACAAAACTTAACAAAACCCTCGTGAGATCCGTTAGTAATAATAAAGCAAATTACAACTTTAAGTACTGTTGCCAACCAATTCATATTTTTTTTTGCATTGTAGCTACTGTAATATAACTTTTCCATGGCTTATACCACCGATACAATCGATAGTTTCATCAAAACGAGCAAAACAATGCATCAAAAACAGAATCTGTCAAAAACAGGACAGTCTGTAGTAATCTGAACATTCACCATACTTCTGTAACTCTAAAAATTCTGAAAAATTAGGACAAAATAAAAAATTTGCATATAAGTACTGTGTAATAATTTCAGAAACTTTTGACATTCCAGTAAAAAATGTAAATTCACGCACTACAGCCAAAGTTTCTGTTTTTGCACTGCACACACCAAACAAGCAATCTAATCATCCTAAAGGCAAATCTTGGCACATTATTTTTATAATACAATGGATTTATACAAGGGGATAATTATTTTTGTTGAAAAGTTTCTGTAATTAAGATTCACAAGGTTTCCATGGGCATGAACAAAGTTCAAGGCTAGCTCCCACTTTCACAATGCTCGTCCCTCTCACTTTCACTTTTCTTTTTGAAATTTTTTAGGTTCCCCTCTTTATTTTTTTGTTTTTAAACTATATAAAAGCACACAACATAATAAAATGACTCTCTAAAACTTCCGGGTTGTCTCCCTGGCAGCGCTTTCTTTAAAGCCATTAAGCTAGGCATATAGTGCTCAAGTAATGGATCCACCCGGATCCCAAGGTATATCAAAGCCAATTTTAATTAACAATGATTTGTAATTTAGTAGTGAGCACAAAGTAACATATATCATGCAAAAATGAAGTCTAACTCTCTTCCTATGCATCGGCATGTCATAAAAGAACAATTCATGCACACAAAGTAAAGGCCAATACATAGCATAAGCAGTTTCTTGCAATTTTATCATATTGGAAACATAGAGAGGTGGAGATGTAGTTCCTCTCTCATAATAATTGCAAGTAGGATCAGCAAGCACATGCATATTATATCTATCAAAATCATCATGTGTAATAGTAAAAGGCAACCCATCTATATAATCCTTAATAAGTGCAAACTTCTCCGATATAGTGTAGTTGGGAGAATTCAAAAAGATAATAGGACTATCATGAGTGGGTGCAATAGCAACAGTTTCACGTTTAACATAAGGAACTATAGCAAGTTCATCTCCATAAGCATCATTCATATTGGCATCATGGCCACAAGCATAGCAAGCATCAAGTTCATCAAAAAGGGATATTTCAAATGAATGCAAGGGATCATAGCAATCAACATAGCATTCATCCTTCGGTAAGCACGAAGGGAAATTAAACAATGTATGAGTTGAAGAGTTACTCTCATTAGAAGGTGGGCACGGGTCGCTAGTCCGCTCTTCCTCCTTTTGTTCTTCGCTCTCCTCGTCATCTTTTTCATCAAATGAGCTCACAGTGTCATCCTTTTCTTCTTCCATAGTTTCCTGCAAAATATTAGTCTCCTCTTGGACAGCGAAGGAGTCCTCAATATATGGATTAACATAAGCATTAGAAGCGTAGTTTTCATAGCAATATTTAAGTATGGCAAAACTTTCAGATTTGTAAAGAGTAGCATCATACTTTTCAATCAAAGAAGCAATTTCATAGGCACCCTTAAAAGCAACAAATTCTTCAATTTGCTCAATATCATAGTAATTATAAACACCCTTGGCATAAGAAGATACAATTCCATTATCCTTAAACTCACATTGATAGGGAAGGTGTTTTTTAGGGTCTTCAGAACAACAAGTAAAATCATAAATTTCGCATAAATTCCAAGCATAGCATTGCAAAGTATTAATATGATGCCATAAAAGTTTCCCTTTTTGAGATAAGCGGTGTCACACATAATAAGCATGCTCATTTAATGATTTTCCCTCAACTAAGCTAGTTGGGGTTTCAGCACGAGCACAAACAGATCGAAGATGATCCAAGTAAAAAGCATCAACAGTGTGATAGATTTTGGGTGGTTCTTCAACCATTGGTGTAGTAGGTTCAACTAATTTTTTTGGTATTTCGTGTTCCATATCCATAGCTAAAGATAGAGAACAACTTAGAACAGCAAATAAAATCTACTTAGTGATAAAGCAAACAAGCACACACGAGAATATTCACCCCACGCTATTGCTCCCCGGCAACGGCGCCAGAAAAAGGTCTTGATAACCCACAAGTATAGGGGATCAGTTGTAGCCTCTTTCGATAAGTAAGAGTGTCGGACCCAACGAGGAGCTAAAGGTAGAACAAATATTCCCTCAAGTTCTATCGACCACCGATACAACTCTACACACGCTTAACGTTACAAACTTCTTGGTTCAACTCCACAACACGAAGTAGGAGGCTCCCAAGCGACACCTAGCCAATCTAGGAGGCACCACCCTCCAAAAGGTAATAGGCTCGGCAATGTCGATGAACTCCTTGCTCTTGTGCTTCAAGATGATAGACTCCTCAACACACAATCACTCTCTCACAGATTTGGCTTGGTGGAAGAGATGGGATTGGTGGAAAGCAACTTGGGGAGGCTAGAGATCAAGATTCATATGGTTGGAATGGAATGGCATGATCTCAACACATGAGTAGGTGGCTCTCTCTCAGAAAATATGATGGGGCAAGTATGGAATAGTTCTAAGTGCTTCTCTTTCGAGTAGGTGGTGGTGAAGGCGTATATATAGGCATCTCCAAAAATCCAACCGTTACACCTAAAGTGACCAACTCGGTGACACCGATGTGTGAATCTCGGTGGTACCGAGTTGCTCCAAAGGTAGCAACTTTTGAATCTCGGTGAGACCGATATATAAAACTCAGTTGCACCGATAAGGTGACCAACGGTCAGATTGCCCAATCTCGGTGACGCCGATTCCACAAACTCGGTCAGACCGATTTTGTGAACTTGTCAAGCTGACTTTGAAGAACATCCAACTTGGATTCTCTCACAGACTCGGTTCCTTCGTGCATATCAACCAAAGTATCCCAAATCTCTTTTGCATTCTCAAGACTGCTGATTTTGTTGAATTCCTCAGGGCATAGGCAGTTGAAGAGAATGTCGCATGCTTGAGCGTTGTATTGCAACATCTTCAACTCATCTGCAGTCGCTTCATGATCCGGTTCCTTTCCATCACTAAAGAATTCACCTTGCAAGCCAACACGAACAACAGCCCATACGGCGGGGTTATGACCAAGAATATGCATTTTCATTTTGTGCTTCCAACTAGCAAAATTAGTACCATCAAAGTAAGGACCTCTACGGTGATAATTTCCCTCACTAGAAGCCATACTCTCCTAGGTTGTGAGACCAATGCAATGGAGACCAAAGCTCTGATACCACTTGTAGGACCGAAAGTATGTCTAGAGGGGGGGTGATTAGACTACTTGACCAAATAAAAATCTAGCCTTTTCCCAATTTTTAGTGTTGGCAGATTTTAGCATTCATAGCAAGTCAAGTACACCCTACACATGCATGTCTGAGAGTATAGCAGCGGAAAGTAACAACAAGCATGAGTAGTAAAGGAAGGGTAGGAGGATCAAACGCAATTTGTAGACACGATGATTTTTCCCGTGGTTCCGATAGGTGGTGCTATTGTACGTCCATGTTTATGGAGTCTTCAACCCACGGAGGGTAACGATCGCGAGAGTCCACGGAGAGCTCCACCCACGAAGGGTCCACGAAGTAGCAACCTTGACTATTCCATAACGGCTTCCGTCCACGAAGGACTAGCCTCACTATGGGTAGATCTTCATGAAGTAGGCGATCTCCTTGCCCTTACAAACTTCTTGGTTCAACTCCACAACACGAAGTAGGAGGCTCCCAAGCGACACCTAACCAATCTAGGAGGCACCACCCTTCAAAAGGTAATAGTCTCGGCAATGTCGATGAACTCCTTCCTCTTGTGCTTCAAGATGATAGACTCCTCAACACACAATCACTCTCTCACAGATTTGGCTTGGTGGAAGAGATGAGATTGGTGGAAAGCAACTTGGGGAGGCTAGAGATCAAGATTCATATGGTTGGGATGGAATGGCATGATCTCAACACATGAGTAGGTGGCTCTCTCTCAGAAAATATGATGGGGCAAGTATGGAATAGTTCTGAGTGCTTCTCTTTCGAGTAGGTGGTGGTGAAGGGGTATATATAGGCATCTCCAAAAATCCAACCGTTACACCTAAAGTGACCAACTCGGTGACACCGATGTGTGAATCTCGGTGGTACCGAGTTGCTCCAAAGGTAGCAACTTTTGAATCTCTGTGAGACCGATATATAAAACTCGGTTGCACCGATAAGGTGACCAACGGTCAGATTGCCCAATCTCGGTGACGCCGATTCCACAAACTCGGTCAGACCGATTTTGTGAAATTGGGTAACAGAAAGTTGGCAAGCTGAACTCGGTGGCACCGAAGCAGAATCGGTTGCACCGAAAGGTTAGGGTTTGGCTTAGGTCTGTCTGGGTTTTGGAATCGGTGGCACCGAGTGGAAAGTGTTGGTTGCACCGATTTTGGATATTTGACTTTGGACAGACTTTTGTGGAAGAGCTTGTGGGTATTTTTGGTGACTATCACTTGTGCACATATGAGCATTTTGTTCACCAACAGTACCTTACCCCCTTTTAATAGTATTGGCTTTCCTATGGACTCAAAGTGATTTCTCACAAATGTAAAATGTAGAGTCCTCTTGCTTGAAGCTTTGCCAATCCATTTCCTTGCATCTTGGGGTATCTCCACAATCTCCACAATCCTTTTGCCAATCCTATCATTGAACTTTTCTTGAAATATGCTTAGTGGAAACATTAGTTCAATGACATATATGTTGTTATTAATTACCAAAACCACCAAGGGAGCAAATGTGCTTTCAATCTCCCCCTTTTTGGAAATTGATGACAACATATAGATCAAAGCTTCGACATATGATATAATCAATTAATATAATCGTCGCTTTGAGAAGTATGTGATAAGCAAGAGCTGCCCCTAAATTTGTGCATTATTTTAAAATTTGCGTTTAAATGCAAATGCACAATCGATTAGGTACGTGGGGCACTTCTTCCATGTCACATACATCTTAGTGGTGTGCGAGAATAATAAGAGTTAACATCATAGCACAACATAATCAAGCAAAGGTAAATGATCATCTCATAAGCAGCATAATGATAGGAAATAGTAGTAGCACACATTAAGTGTATGATCAAACACCACATAGTTCAACACAAACAAACGAACCAAAAGATCAAATGTTTTGAAAAAGCGATAAAAACCAAACGCTCTCTCACTCGAAGCCTATAGATCTATATACACTTCTCCCCCTTTGGCAACAAGTTACCAAAAAGTTCAAAGAGATATAGCTAAATGTTCTTGGGCTGATCTCCTCCGGTTGTTGATGAAGGAGTCGAGAGAACTGCGTCGGCGAAGATATCGGCTGATGTCATGGATGGAGTTGGTGTAGCAACTGGAGGCACTGGAGCTGATGGAGCTGAGGTGACAGTAGCAGGTGCTGATGAAGAAGGCCTCAAATATGGAGCTGGCACTGTGGCTGATCTGGCCTGGGTAGAAAAGTGTGTGCCTGGCCTGAGAGGAGAGTCATCCTCATCATCATCATCATCATCATCATCATCTGTAGACTGAGGAAGAGGCACAGAGTCAACTTCCTTCTTGAGCTCATTAACTGTCTTGGTCAGCCCATCTACCTTGTCATTAAGGGTCTTGATCCTGTTCTCAAAGATCCTGACAAGACTGTTCTGATTGTCCAGTATGTCCTTGATGTCCTTCTGCATGCCTTGAACGGATGAGATCAAGAGATCCATTTGCTCGTTCCTGGATCTAGGGACCTGAGCACTAGTGGCTCTAGCTGCCTCTGCCTCTGCCTGTGCTTGAGCTGCAGCTGATGTGGGATGTTCTGGGTCCATCACCACAATGTTGTCCTCTAAATCTGGCTGTAGGGGCAAATGGGGTCTGTCCAGAGCAAAGATGTGCTTCTCCAGCTTGGAGTTGATGAGCATCTGAATGTAGGGTGCATAGCAGCAAGAGCGCTTCTGATCAGCAGCAACCCTCTTCACTGTCTCCACAATCAGATCCATAACTCTTATCCTGGTGTGTCTATCAAGATGGATCAGCATGTTGATTGAATGGCCTCGAATCATCTTCTCATCTCCTGACTTGGGCATCAAAGTATGCCTCAATATGGTGTTCATGGTGCGGAGGCCAGCCTGGAGGAAGTAGATAGATCCTAACTTGTGTGATTTCAAGTTAGCAGCAGGGATAGCATTGTACATATCCTTCATAGCATCATGGCTCTCCTTGGATTCAGAGTAGACATCCAAGTCACCATCCTGCACCTTTGGGACTTCTAAGATAGCAGCTTATTCATCAACAGTAGACTCGTATCTTGCTCCTTCTGTCAACCATACAATTCTACCATCTCCATAGAAGTGAGCAGTGGAGTAGAATTGCATGATCATCTCATCGTTCCATGCAGTGAACTCTTTGCCAACAAACTCATCTAGGCCAATGCAGTGAAAATTGTCTTGAACATTTGGAAAGAAATCTTCATTAGCCTTGATGTACTTTCAATCAACGTATCTCATATCACTCACAGCTGGACTCTTGTCAAGCAGCACAGTCTCATAGAAATCATGTTGCTCCTTGGTGTAGAACTTGTAGTCCACAGCTGTTTTTCTCCTCTGAGCATAAGGATCAATAGCTCTCCATGCCCTCAAACCAGAATCCTTCCTCTTCTTCATGTCTTCAGCAAGTGGATGGCTGGCATTGTGTTCAGGAAGGTGTGGTCTAAGCTTCATCAATGCAGACATGGCATCCTCATCCTCATCTCTGGAGGTAGTTCCATTGTTCTTCTCAGAAGCTGGAATCTGTCTGGATGTCCTCTTGGATTTTTCAGCAGGAGCCTTCTTGGGGGCAGACTTGGTGCTCTTGGAGGGACCTTGCTTTGGCATAGCATCTGCCAAAAGCTTCTTTTGCTTCTTCTTGGGAGGTGCCTTGACAACATGCTCTTCCTCCTCCTCCTCAGCAGCAGCACCAGCAGTCTCCTCTGGGTCTTCAAACATAGATGTTTTCCTACCCACGACATGGATTATCCTCTTTCTGCTCTTCTTCTTCTCCCCTGCCTTCTTAGGCATAGATTTCTTTGGGGGTGACTCAAGGTGGAGAGTCATTGTTTCCCTAGAGCTCTCAGGTGCTCTCATAGCTTCAGAGCTAGCATATACCTTGCTGACAGTTCTTCTGGAAGAGGTGGCTTCATTAGCAGACTTCTTAGCAGCTTTGTCTTGCTTCTTGGCAAGAACTTCCTCTGGCACAAAATCTGAATCCTCCTCATCTGAATTCAGCTTCTTTCTGGCCCTAGTAGCAGCCTTGGGCAACCCATGAGAACTGGGGGTGCCTGGATCTGAAAATGAACTAGACTCAGGACTAGTGCCTGAATCCAATTCAACACTCTGCTCTCTGAAGTTGTTCTCACTGTCCTCAGCATCTGACATACTGACCCTGTGAATAGAGTATAGAGGAGCAGAAGAAGATGAGTCATCACAAAATGCAGCTATTTTTGAAAGTTTGAACAGAAAAATCTTAGATGTAGTTCACTGCAAAAAAGGATTTCGGTGTCACCGGGTCAACATTTTCGGTGCTGCCGAGACTCACAATACTCTTAACAGAAACTTGGCAGCAGTTTCGGTGAGACCGAAAACTACCACTCGGTTTCACCGAGTACTGTCCTCGGTAGCACAAAAAGAAATCGGTGAAACCGACTTTTCTGACTCGGTATCACCGAGATGCGATTTTGCGGGCAACTAAATCTAAAAAAATTCGATTCGCTAATCTGCTGGACCTTTTAGAGGATAGGGAGGTTTGCACATGGTGGATTATCGATGGAATAAGCTTCAGCATGCAAGATTCGGACGGGGAGCGCAATGAAGGGTCGGATCCATACCCTAACTCGGTGGCGGATCCGCTACGGCGAAGACGGCGGTGAAGATGCTCGTCGACGGTGAGAATCCCAGCGGCAGAGGAGCGCGGGGAGACAAGGGCGACGACCAGGGGGTCCTTTTCGGCAGCTTAGGGTTTTGGGGCGCAACGGTTTGAAGATTGATTTTCAAAGCGTCGGGTCCACAGCATATATACCCCTCGCTGTCGGTGACACCGATTCTAAATTTTCGGTGTCACCGAGTTCCTCAACTGTCAACTGACAGGGAAACTCGGTGTAACCGAGAATATGGAATCTGTAGTACTGAGATTGAAAGCCAGATCAACCCTAGGCATTCGGTGAGACCGAGAATTGTGGGTTGGTTCCACCGAGATGCACTTGGGAGGTTTTAATGGTCAGTCCTTTGTCGATACGGAACTCCGAGTGCTCCACACACAGAGGGATCGAAAAGTACTTGTTCAAATTTTGTGATGCAGCATGAATAGAATATGAGGTGAGAAAGCATAGATAGCTAGAGAGTGGTCCTAGGCATTCTTGTCCATCCAATTGGCAAAAGAAAAATCAAAAGCCAAATAGCAACAATTGGATGTCCTCGAATGGGTAAATAAATGCATACCAACATGCTCACACAATAAGATGTCAAATGAAATCATGGCAAACATGCACATACATACAAGCATCTAACAAGCACTTTGGCGATGACGGAGTCATCTATATATGAGTATATTGACTTAGGAGCCAAGTAAGAATACTTGATCATAGGTCATACTCATCGTTTAAGCACGAGTGGGGTTACCACTTTTACATAAAGCATTTAATGTTTTCACATTCTAAGAGATGCTTTGACTCAAGTCTTAGAGTAAAGCTCCCCCTTGATGTGACATCCCCCCATAAGAGGGATAAACTAACCTTGGGTTTTGTTGATGAAGACTTCATGTTGGTGAGGTAGTGGTGGATGCTCAAGGTTGTTGAAGATCACCAAGAGTTGGGAGCATCCTTGTTGTTTCCTTACTCTTCTCACCTACATGGGTTAGTCCCAACACACAAGAGACAAATACAAGGATATCTATGGACATGGAGTGCAAAGCATGTGTGATGATGTCCATTGATTTGTTGATTACCTTGTCCCTTGCTTACCTTTGAGGGAATGTGTGACTCCTTGAACTATTGCATAGAGTTGATGTTGAATGCAACTAGTTCTTGCCAATAATGAATGTGAATGAATTTCATTGGCGGAGTCACCCCTCAAGAACTCTCTAGTTCTTCTTCTTGGGGACCCACATCAAATTGATGGGGATCCTTGGTGTTGAAGTAGCCTTTGTAGAAGTTGAGCTTGAAGTAGCCATGGGAACCCACTCCACCAAAGCTAGGGATTCATCTTCATATGAGTCAATGTCCTCTTGAAGCTTGTTCTTGCCCTTTAGCTTGTGGTCTTGTGGTGGAAGGTCATCTTGAGTGTTTGTTCCCTTGGGAAGAGTATTTTCATACTTCTCCTTTTGAGGAACAAACTTGGGCTTGGGGTATTGACCTTCTTCCCATTCAACTCCATTAGCGTTGAAGTAGCCAATGCCATGGTTCTTCCGGTATCCTCCGTGCTTGCGTACAATTTCCTCAAATTGCTTACACCCGGCAAGACTCTTGTAGATACCTTTCTCTATAATTCCTTTCAATAAAGCATTTTCTTGCTCAAGTGTAACTTGGCTAAGAGAATCATCATTAGTGGAATCAATAGAACTACTAGAAGTAACATCATTAGGTTTAGCATTTTTATTGTTGCTACTAGATGAAGAACCTTTCTTGCCTTTGTTACTAGTTTGCTTAGATTTAACTTGTGGCATGAAAGTAGACAAGAGTAGTCGTTTGGCTAGATAAGATGAAGTATTCTTTCGGAGATCGTCATTGATAGCTTTAAGAAACTCATGCTCTTGCTCCAAGGTGAGCTTCTCGAAGCGTAGCTTCTCATGAGTTCTTACAAGCTCTCTATGATCTTCGAGAGTAGATTCATGGGCTAACTTAAGAGTGTTTAGTTCTTTAGTTAGTTGTTCTATTTTCATCTTATCATCATCAAATGACTTATCTTGACTAGCATGAGAATTATCAAGTTCATTTTGACTAACATCACTAGTTTCATCAAAGAGCAAGTCATCATCACAAAGTAAATCATCTTCATCACTATTGAAATCAAGATACTCGGGGTGTGATACCTTGGGGACTTTAGCCATGAAGCAACTTCCACTCCCTTCGTTTGGTGAATCAAATAGATCATAGGAATTGGTAGTCACTAGTGCAAGTCCGGCAACACCTTCATCTTGACTATAGTCGGAGTTGGAGTGATAGCTTCTCTCGGAGTTGTTGTCGGAGTCGGAGCCGGAAACCCATTCCCCAACATGAGCTTGATGTTTTCTTCTTGTGTAGCTCTTGGTCTACTTGTCCTTTTCTCCGAATCCCTACTTCTTCTCGAGGGTCTTCGTTCATAACGATCATCTCTACTCCTTCTCTCTCTTTGAGGTGATTCATTCCTTGAGCTTCGTCTTCTAGG
Source organism: Elymus sibiricus (assembly GCA_039707655.1). Classification (NCBI taxonomy): domain Eukaryota; kingdom Viridiplantae; phylum Streptophyta; class Magnoliopsida; order Poales; family Poaceae; genus Elymus; species Elymus sibiricus. The sequence goes on along the minus strand of CM077668.1, from coordinate 89,094,727 downwards.
TGACTCTTCTCTTCGTTTGTAGGGAGCCATGCACTCATTGGAGTAGTGTCCGGGCTTCCCACAATTGTAGCAATTGCGTTCACGACTTGACGAACGCTTCTCTTCATATCTTGAGTTGGAGCTTCGTTCTTTGCCTCTATTCTTGTAGAACTTGTTGAATTTCTTGACCATGAGGCTTATCTCTTCATTGGTGACAAGGTTGTCGCTTGAAGTTGCGGGAGCATCACTTGTGGCTTTGTAAGCACCGCTAGACTTGTTGTGAAGCTCTTCTTTATCTTTGAGTGTCATCTCATGAGCAACAATCCTTCCAATGACTTCCGTAGGCTTGAGATCTTTGTAGTTGGGCATCATTTGGATCAATGTGCACACGGTGTCGTATCTCTCATCCAAAGCTCGAAGTATCTTCTTGATGATGAATTTGTCGGTCGTTTCTTCGCTTCCTAAGCCGGCAATCTCATTGGTGATGAGAGCTAGCCTAGAGTACATCTCCGCGACTCCTTCACCATCCTTCATCTTGAACTTGTCAAGTTGACTTTGAAGAACATCCAACTTGGATTCTCTCACGGACTCGATTCCTTCGTGCATATCAACCAAAGTATCCCAAATCTCTTTTGCATTCTCAAGACGGCTGATTTTGTTGAATTCCTCAGGGCATAGGCAGTTGAAGAGAATGTCGCATGCTTGAGCGTTGTATTGCAACATCTTCAACTCATCCGTGGTCGCTTCATGATCCGGTTCCTTTCCATCACTAAAGAATTCACCTTGCAAGCCAACACGAACAACAGCCCATACGGCGGGGTTATGACCAAGAATATGCATTTTCATTTTGTGCTTCCAACTAGCAAAATTAGTACCATCAAAGTAAGGACCTCTACGGTGATAATTTCCCTCACTAGACGCCATACTCTCCTAGGTTGTGAGACCAATGCAATGGAGACCAAAGCTCTGATACCACTTGTAGGACCGAAAGTATGTCTAGAGGGGGGGGTGATTAGACTACTTGACCAAATAAAAATCTAGCCTTTTCCCAATTTTTAGTGTTGGCAGATTTTAGCATTCATAGCAAGTCAAGTACACCCTACACATGCATGTGTGAGAGTATAGCAGCGGAAAGTAACAACAAGCATGAGTAGTAAAGGAAGGGTAGGAGGATCAAACGCAATTTGTAGACACGATGATTTTTCCCGTGGTTCCGATAGGTGGTGCTATCGTACGTCCACGTTTATGGAGTCTTCAACCCACGGAGGGTAATGGTCGCGAGAGTCCACGGAGAGCTCCACCCACGAAGGGTCCACGAAGTAGCAACCTTGACTATTCCATAACGGCTTCCGTCCACGAAGGACTAGCCTCACTATGGGTAGATCTTCACGAAGTAGGCGATCTCCTTGCCCTTACAAACTTCTTGGTTCAACTACACAACACGAAGTAGGAGGCTCCCAAGCGACACCTAACCAATCTAGGAGGCACCATCCTTCAAAAGGTAATAGGCTCGGCAATGTCGATGAACTCCTTGCTCTTGTGCTTCAAGATGATAGACTCCTCAACACACAATCACTCTCTCACAGATTTGGCTTGGTGGAAGAGATGGGATTGGTGGAAAGCAACTTGGGGAGGCTAGAGATCAAGATTCATATGGTTGGAATGGAATGGCATGATCTCAACACATGAGTAGGTGGCTCTCTCTCAGAAAATATGATGGGGCAAGTATGGAATAGTTCTGAGTGCTTCTCTTTCGAGTAGGTGGTGGTGAAGGGGTATATATAGGCATCTCCAAAAATCCAACCGTTACACCTAAAGTGACCAACTCGGTGACACCGATGTGTGAATCTCGGTGGTACCGAGTTGCTCCAAAGGTAGCAACTTTTGAATCTCGGTGAGACCGATATATAAAACTCGGTTGCACCGATAAGGTGACCAACGGTCAGATTGCCCAATCTCGGTGACGCCGATTCCACAAACTCGGTCAGACCGATTTTGTGAAATTGGGTAACAGAAAGTTGGCAAGCTGAACTCGGTGGCACCGAAGCAGAATCGGTTGCACCGAAAGGTTAGGGTTTGGCTTAGGTCTGTCTGGGTTTTGGAATCGGTGGCACCGAGTGGAAAGTGTTGGTTGCACCGATTTTGGATATTTGACTTTGGACAGACTTTTGTGGAAGAGCTTGTGGGTGTTTTTGGTGACTATCACTTGTGCACGTATGAGCATTTTGTTCACCAACAGTACCTTACCCCCTTTTAATAGTATTGGCTTTCCTATGGACTCAAAGTGATTTCTCACAAATGTAAAATGTAGAGTCCTCTTGCTTGAAGCTTTGCCAATCCATTTCCTTGCATCTTGGGGTATCTCCACAATCTCCACAATCCTTTTGCCAATCCTATCATTGAACTTTTCCTGAAATATGCTTAGTGGAAACATTAGTTCAATGACATATATGTTGTTATTAATTACCAAAACCTCCAAGGGAGAAAATGTGCTTTCACTCGTCTCCTTACCGAAGTGGAGCTCGATCCGGATGGCTAATTAAAAGAAGAAAGAAGCGTTAATATATGTACATACAAAAAAATTAATGCATCTAGTCAGCAGAGGATTAATTAATATATACCTCGCCGGACTTTGAAGCAGTTATGGCTCCCTTCTCCATTCGATCACCGGAGCCGTCATGATCTCCTTCGTCCGCAGTTCGATCACCGGAGCCGTCATGATCTCCTTCCTCCTCACCGGAGCCGCCATCCTCTCTTTCCTCACCATCGGTCTCGTTGAGAAACGACAAGCAGTTGAGATCGATATCACCTCCGTCACGGATTATATCCCCCAACAACTCTTCTTTTTCTATGTCTCTGTCGTCCATAGTTTCTACAAATATTACAACGTGGCAATATACAACCATGAGAGATGGATTAGTGGCAAACATAGACTTAATCACAACAAGGAATCATATGCATATGAGCAATGGATTAGTGGGAAACATCATGCAAAGTTCACAAGTTTTATAACTGTCAGTTTCAGACGATCGTCGAGGACTCCCCCCCCCCTCATGTCTGATGAGTCGTCCTATCTTTCGAGAGAGGATACTTTGCAGACCGCCTCTCTCATGGTTGTTTGTAGTGAAGGATGAATGGCCCAATATGCTTAGCGTAGTATTTTGACGGGGATGGCGGGTTTCGGGTTTGGGTATTACTGAAACGGGTTTGAACCCGTGACCGCCTCTCTCATGGTCGTCGAGGATACTTGCGGACCCCCACCCCCCTCATGTAGAAGTTATCATTCTACGAACATATGAAAATTCTCAAGTGCATTATGTTCATATGGTGGGACTGGCAACCTACGAAACACCGATACAGCGACATTGATACGGTGATACGGGTACGGCGATACTGGATACGACAATTTCTAAAAACAGTAATAAGGCGATACGGTAAACATATATAAGTAATAATAAAATGACATGGACTGTCTCATTTTAAAAATCTCACTATCATCAATGGGGATAAAAATCTCACTATCACCGAAGCACCAATTTTAGCCTTTTTCTCATAACTATAAACAAGAACTCTCACCTATGAACATGACGATAATTAACAATAAACAAGAACTCTCAAAAAGCAACAAGCCATCAGCATCAACAAGCCATGTTCACTGGGCTCACTGTGGAGGCAGGGGCCGGCGCGGCGACGTCGGGGCCGGCAGGGGCGCGGCGACGTCGGGGCCGGCAGGGGCGCGGCGACGGCGACGGGGCAGGGGTGGGCGACGGTGGGGAAGGGCGAGACGACGGCGACAGTGGAGCAGGGTGAGGCGACGGCGACGGCGACGTAGGGGCAGGGCGCGGCGGCGGCGACGACGACGTAGGGGCAGGGGCGCGATGACGGTGGGGCAGGGCGAGGCGACGGCAACGACGGGGCAGGGTGCGGCGACGACGACGGGGAGGAGGGCGCGCGAGGAGGTCCGGCGCCGGCTACGGTCAGCGGGCTCGGGGACGGCAAGGCGTCGGCGAGGGCGACGGCAAAATCCGGCAGCCTGGCAGCGTCGATGTCGTCGTCGGCGCCGAGGAGAGAAGAAACTGCAATGGATTGGAAATTTTTCTAAGTGCCCTTTATATAGCCCCCCTTTAGTCCCGGTTGGTGCCACCAGCCGGGACTAAAGGTCAATTTTCAGGAAGCAGAGACCTTTAGTCCCGGTTGGTGGCACCAACCGGGACTAAAGGGGGGCATTAGTCCCGGTTGGTGCCATCAACCGGGACTGAAGGGTTGTGCTTCCCGTACCAAAAGTTTAGTCCCACCTCGCTAGTCGAGAGGGGCTCGGAGTGGTTTATAAGCGCTGCTGCCGCTGCTCTCTCGAGCTCCTCTCTAATGCAGGCAGTACATGCCTATTTGACGCCCTGTTGGGACTGCTAGCACTGCGGGCCTGCATCCTGGCCCATTTGTAGGGTTTCAAGTCGTATGCAGGCCGTCGTTTCTAATAAGCGGGCCTTTTTTTGCATATATTATGATTTTTAATGTTATTTTTTCCATATGTTATTTTTAGTTATATAATTTTAGTTGCATAAATTTTATATAATTTTAGTTGCATAAGTTTTATTTTTTATTGATTCTTTTTAGTTGATATTCCTTTTGCTATTAGAGTTTTATAAAAGCTTTTTACTTTCTATTAAAGCTTGTAACAAAATATACTTTATGAAAATTCATTTTACTATTAAAGTTTTTAACAAATAAATACTTTGATAATTTTAGTTAATATTATTTTTATTCTTTTTGCTAATGAAGAATATTATATTTAATTCATTCTCTTTAGTTCATTCTTTGTGCTATTACAGTTTTATAAAAGACTTTTTCTGCATTTTTTTTAAACATATTTTAACTCAAGACTTTTTCTACATTCAATATGCACCATTTAAAGCCACATCATCACTTTTCAACCCTTTTCAGACTTCATTTGCTATTTTTCACGCATTTCATGATTAATTTTGAGCTAAGATGGCCCTGAGATTGAAAAGCACTGCAAATGAACTCTGAAATGGTTGAAAATTGGCATGGTATCATAATTTCACCCACATAGCATGTGCTAAAAAGTTGAGAGGATTACGGGAAAAACTGGATGCACTTCGTGTACAAACTAGACAATCTCCTTCGAAGTATCAGGGTTTCGGACGAAAACTCGTCTATTACAAAGGGATTTCATTTTTTAAACATATTTTAACTCAAGATTTTTCTACATTCAATATGCACCATTCAAAGCCACATCATCACTTTTCAACCCTTTTCTGACTTCATTGGCTATTTTTCACGCATTTCATGATTTATTTTGAGCTAAGATGACCCTGAGATTGAAAAGCACTACAAATGAACTCTGAAATGGTTGAAAATTGGCATGGTATCATAATTTCACCTACATAGCATGTGCTAAAGAGTTGAGAGGGTTACGGGAAAAACTGGATGCACTTCGTGTACAAACTGGACAATCTCCTTCGAAGTATCAGGGTTTCGGACGAAAACTCGTCTATTACAAAGGGATTTCATTTTTTAAAACATATTTTAACTCAAGACTTTTTCTGCATTCAATATGCACCATTCAAAGCCACATCATCACTTTTCAACCCTTTTCTGACTTCATTTGCTATTTTTCACGCATTTCATGATTTATTTTCAGCTAAGATGACCCTGAGGTTGAAAAGCGCTGCAAATGAACTCTAAAATGGTTGAAAATTGGCATGGTATCATAATTTCACCCACATAGCATGTGCTAAAAAGTTGAGAGGGTTACGGGAAAAACTAGATGCACTTCGTGTACAAACTGGACAATCTCCTTCGAAGTATCAGGGTTTCGGACGAAAAGTAACAAACTAATACAAGTTCAAAAACCATTACAGAACATCATGAATAGAGAAGTGACCAAATTAATACAAGTTCATCATCACATTAAAACCAAAATACAGTAGTGATCAAAAGTTATAGAGGAAAAAATAAATACATAAAGTTCATACATAGTTCTCATAGAACAACATATAGCTCTCTAGAGCATCTAATTAAAACATAAATTGAAACTAACATACAACTATGTAAAACATTTAAATACAACAACAAATGCGATCATAATCGCAACTAATGTAGCAATTGATCCAACAGCATAATGATACCAAGCCTCATTATCAATGGCATATTTTCATATCTTTCTAATCTTCAAGCGCATTGCATCCATCTTGATCTTGTGGTCATGGACGACATTGGCAACATGCAACTCCAATTTCATCTTCTCCTCCTCAATTCTTTTCAATTTTTCTTTCAAATCCTCATTTTCTTTTTCAACTAAATTTAACCTCTCGACAAGAGGGTCGGTTGGAATTTCCGGTTCACATACCTCCTAGAATAAACACATCTATGTCACGTTGGTCGGCATAATTGTCATAAACACTAAATGAAAAAAATAGTTATAAAAGATAATATACCACATCCGAATCATAGACCGGACGAGGGCCGACATGGGCGGATACCATGACCATGGCACTATATAATAACAAACAATAATAAAAGTAAGAAATTTATACAAGTATCTATGTAAATCATACAAGTAAGAATTTTTTCTTTCAAAAAGAAGATAAGAACAAGAGGCTCACCATGGTGGTGCCGACGACGAGATCGGCGCGGGCGATCGACGACGGTGAGGACGGGGACGGGACGTGACGGACCGCCAAACCTAGACAAATCTTGGGGAAAATGGAGCTTGGAGGTCGAGCTTGGAGAGGAGAAAGCTTAAGCATGGTTCGGGCATTTCATCGAACACCTCGTGTGCATAGGAGGTGAGAGCAGAGCAGCACACACCTCCCACACGCCGGCCGGCCAAAAAACAGAGGAGTGAGCGGGCAGGGGCAAGCATATATATAGGCATATCTTTAGTCCCGGTTTGTGGCTAGAACCGGGACAGAAGACTTCCCTTTAGTCCCGGTTCCAGCCACCAACCGGGACTAAAGGGGCTGCGCCAGGAGCGAGGGCCTCTAGTCCCGGTTCATGTCTGGAACCGGGACTAAAGGGGTCAGACGAACCGGGACCGGTGCCCGCTGAGGCCCGGCCGGCGTCCTGGCCTCACGAACCGGGACTGTTGCACCCATTAGTCCCGGTTCGTAACACGACCGGGACTAATGTAATATTCTGGCCTGGATCAAAGCCCTGTTTTCTACTAGTGAAGTGATCTCATGGTACAGTAAGTATTGTCCATTATGCTTTGTGTACTAACCCATGGTCTACATGAGAGTTTTATGTGGGGTTAGGTATGTTTCCATGGGCTTGCGTCTAGTGGAAGATCTCATGCAACCCATGGAGGATGACATCAAGTGGTGATCGTCATCAAGATTGTGGTGTGCAAGTTCAAGTGGAGCATCACGAAGAGATCATGCTTGAAGCTTGCCGTCCATTGTGGTGACAATGGACTTGTGAAGATGTGTCGAAGAGTGGCTCACCCATAGTGGAGTATGGGGGAGCAATCAACTAGTCTTCATCGAGCCAACGCAATCAAGAAAGGTGGTCCATCTTGAGGAAGTCAAGATCGTCATCATCTAGCTCAAGTGGACTATGTGCAAGGTATAGGTTTGCCCTTGATAGGTTTTCTATTTTACCGGTCTCATGGTGGTAGTTGGGAGACCGGGTTATAGGAACGATTGCCGTACTATCAAGGGGGGCTCTCAAGTGAGTAGCTTGATCGTATCCTTCGTTGAGAGCTCAAACCATTTGCATCCTTGCATCATCATCTTTCTTGGTTCTTGTTTGGTGGTTCTCTTTGTTAGTTTTAAGAGCTTATGGTCATCTTCATGACAAGCTCGAGTTCATCGAAAACAGAGTCCATATGCATCTTCTATGATGTTTTCCATGTTGGAGTTTTTGCCGGTTCTTCATTCATAGAGGTTTCACATCTCTATATCATTGGCATTTCTATACTGCCTCTTGTCAATATAACCATACGATGTTGGATAGCTCTCGTCGTCCTCTATCCAACAAGCTTGAGTTTGCTCAATACGGAGCTCATATGAGAAAGTTATGGCAGTTCAGGTTTTATTGTATCCATCAGGTTGCTTGGGTTCTTTGTTGCTTTCCCGCGGTAGTACCTCTCTGGCTGGCACGGTAGTACCGCTTACAGCCGGTACTACCGCCCTGGCCAGCTATAGTACCGCTAGGGGAAGTGGGGTGGCTTAGGGAACTCGCGCGAGGCACCAGACAGCTCCAGTCACTTGTCTGGTGTCCCGCGCCAGCCCTCCAGCCGCAGCGGTAGTATTGGCGGTAGTACTACTACCGCCGCCCCTTCTACTGCTGCTCAGTTCTGCTGGTGAGCGGTAGTACCGCTCCCAGGGGCGGTACTACCGCTTGTGAGCGGACTATGGGGGTAACGGTTGGATTTCCCCCCACCTATTTAAGGGGGTCTTCTTCCCCAATGGATCTTATCCTTTGAGCTCGAGTTTGCCCCCCATTGTTGACCTTCTTCGAGATTGCTATCTCTCAATCCCTCCAATGATTCTTGCTAGTTCTTGAGGGAAAAGAGAGAGGAGATCTAGATCCACATTTCCACCAATCACTTTCTCCTTTATGTGAGGGGAACCCCTTGGATCTAGATCTTGGAGTTCTTCATGTTCTTCTTCGTTCTTCCTCTCATTTTCCTCCATAGCATTAGTTGTTGTGGTGGGATTTAGGAGAGAAGGACTTGGGCACTTCGTGTGCCCTTGCCATTGCATTTGGTGCATAGGTTTGAGTTCTCCACGATGATACGTGGAAGTGAAGTTTGAGAAGCTTATTACTCTTGGGTGTTTTAGCACCCTAGAGCTTGTTCCTCTTGGGTGCGTTGGCGCCCTAGACGGTTGGTGGTGTCTCGGAGCTCAATCATTGTGGTGTAAAGCTCCGGGCAAGCGTCGGGGTCTCTAATTAGGTTGTGGAGATTGCCCCGAGCAATTTGTACGGGTACCGGTGACCGCCCCCAAGGGTTGCCAAAGTGTACGGGTACCGGTGACCGCCCCCAAGGGTTGCCATTTGTACGGGTTCGGTGACCGCCCTCAAGGGTCCCTTAGTGGAATCACGGCATCTTGCATTGTGCGAGGGCGTGAGGAGATTACGGTGGCCCTTGTGGCTTCTTGGGGAGCATTGTGCCTCCACACCGCTCCGCACGGAGATTAGCATCTGCAAGGGTGTGAACTTTGGGATACATCATCGTCTCCGCGTGCCTCAGTTATCTCTTACCCGAGCCCTTTACTTATGCACTTTACTTTGTGATAGCCATATTGTTTCCTGCTATATATCTTGCTATCACTTAGTTGTTTATCTTGATTAGCATAAGTTGCTGGTGCATATAGGTGAGCCTAGTTGTTTTAGGTTTTGTGCTTGACTAATTAAACGCTAGTAGTATTCCGCATTAGTTCAAGCCTAAACCGTAATTATTTTAAAGCGCCTATTCACCCCCCCCCTCTAGGCGACATCCACGTCCTTTCAACGAAGACCGAAGATTCCCCTCTCCGGAGCCCCAAACGGGCTCGAGATCTGGCCTCCCGATGAAGAACAGGAGGTGGCGGCGACTCCGTATCGTGAAACGCAATGAAACTTTCTCTCTGATTTTTTTCTCCGAAAATAGGATTTTATAGCGCTGGAATTAGGGTCAGTGGGGCCCCGAGGTGGGCACAACCCACCAGGCCGCGCCTGGAGGGGGGTGGCGTGCCCTGGTGTATTGTGCCCAACCAGGGCAACCCCTCCGGTGGTCTTGGCTCCAGTAATTTTTATTTATTTTAAAATAAATCTCCAAAAAGTTTCGTCCAGTTCCGATAACTTTTATTTCTGCACAAAAACAACACCATGGTAGTTCTGCTGAAAACAGCGTCAGTCCGGGTTAGTTTCATTCAAATCATGCAAATTAGAGTACAAAACAAGAGCAAAAGCGTGAGGAAAAGTAGATACGACGAAGACGTATCAATGCCTCAACATATATCAAGTGAATCAATAGAATACCCCAATGTCACTACGGGTATCCCACGCAAGACGTACATCAAGTGTTCTCAAACCAAAATATTCAATCCAACATAAGGAGATCTCATATAGGTAAAGATTTAATTCATCACAACAAGGTAGGAAGGGAATAACATCATAAGATCCGACTATATTAATAAAGTTTGTGATACATCAAGATCGTGACATCTCAAGAACACGAGAGAGAGAGAGAGAGAGAGAGAGAGAGAGAGAGAGATTGAACACATAGCTACTGGTACATACCCTCAGCCCCAAGGGTGAACTACTCCCTCCTCGTCATGGCCTCTGCCGGGATGATGAAGATGGCCACCGGTGATGGTTTCCCCTCTCCGGCAGCGTACTGGAACGTCTCCAGATTGGTTTTTCGTCGATACAGAGAGTTGTGGCCGCGGAATGGAGAGTCTCTGTTTATTTCTAGGGTTTCTGGGATTTATAGGATTTTTCAGCATTGGAATCACGCGCAACGGAGCCACGTGGGGCCCACCACATATCAGGGCGCGGCCTAGGTGGAGGCGCCCTGATGGCTTGTGCCCCACGTGTGGCTCCCCTCCGGTGGTTCTTTGCTCCAATATGACTTATTTCCTTCAGAAAAAAATCACCAAAAAGTTTCGGGTGATTCCAAGAACTTTCATTTTCTGCACAAAAACAACACCACGATAATTCTGCTGAAAACAGCGTCAGTCCGGGTTAGTTCTAAATAAATCATGTAAAGTGCATCAAAACCATATAAATGTATTGTAAAGATAGGTGAATATGGCATGAATACTTCATAAATTATCGATACGTTGGAGACGTATCAAGCTCCGAAGCCTCGAGCCCGAGGCGTAGCGCCTTTGTGTTCTTGCGCTGGAGGCGCCTCGTGTCGGTCTCCGTCGTGGTGAACGAGCACCGCATCACCTTGTGGAGGATTGCCTCCTCCGGATCCATTGGCACAGAGCATGCACGTTGTCAGGCCGGGCCGGGCTCCGCTGCGGCCGCTTGCGTCGGGCCGGCCTTCACCTCCGACTCTGGCATGTGCATGCGCACGTGAGCAGCGGGCACGAGCACTCAGCAGCGCACAGCCAGTGCCGGTGCCGAAGGGGAAGGGGTGGGGGTCACCCTGCTCTGGATCTGGAGCGGGGGTAGAGCGGGACGGGCGAGCGCGGGATGCATTGCCATCATTGTGTCGAGAGAGGACTAAGAGCATCTATAGTCGGACCTTGCAAATCCGGCCCCTCAAACGCCCGCGGACGCGCCCCGCGGACACTGACCGGTCACGCTCAAATAATTCATTCTACAACCGGACATCTCAAATCTCATATCTGAAATCCATACAACCCATGCAACTACCACGTCGATGCATTACACACATCGTCCGGCTACTCCATCACTACTAACATGCCATCGGACTACCAAAATTTGGCATGTTTGGCTATGGTGGAGATCATCCACGGCTGCCCATGCCCTTCCCGACGCCCTTGTCATGGAAGTACCGGTCGAAGACGCAGTACGGATCGAGCCGGATCTGCTCGTCACCGGAGCTGTCCTCGCCGTCGCTCACCTCCTTCTCCTCCTTCGGTGGCAGTCCGGCCATTTCACGGACCGCCCGATTCTGCTCACGGGCGAGGGCGCGCGCGTTCCTCCGTTGCCGTTTCTTCAAAATGCGGGCACGGATGGCTTTCCTCCTCTACGGCCGCCCGCTCCGCCGCATCAGCCGCCTCCGCCTCCGCCATTTCCTCCGCAGAAAGGCCTCGGTGACCCTTATCCTCTCCTTCCCACGACGGGCAACCCATTTCCGGTGGGACTCGAAGTCCGCCCGCCAGGACATCGATGATCCCGTCCCAGAGGAATCGAGCGCCCTTTGAGCGGACGCTATGGAGTCACGGCAGACACTACTGGAATCAGGGACTTTGCCATCTGCCAGCTCTTTGCCGTCTGCTGGCAGATGGCAAAGAGGATATTTGCCGTCTGCTTTTATAAAGCAGACGGCAAAGAACATGCTGATGGCAAAGAGGCTCTTTGCCATCTGCACTTCTTTGCCGTCTGCTGGCAGACGGCAAAGAGTTCTTTGCCGTCTGCTGGCACATGGCAAAGAACAAAGTGGGCCCCACTTGGTACTGCACTTGCCAGGTCACACGGGCCACTTCTTTGCCGTCTGCTGGCAGACGGCAAAGAACTCTTTGCCGTCTGCCAGCAGACGGCAAAGAGGTGAGGGGGCCCCACAGTGTAACGGCGGGGACGGGCTAACGGCCCCCCTCTTTGCCGTCTGCCAGCAGACGGCAAAGAGGGGGCTTAATTTTCGCCACCCCCCCGCGCCTCCCGCCTCTCTCTCTTTCTCTCACCTCTCTCTCTCACACACCCGCGCCCGTTCCCCTCTCTCCCCGCCGCCGCCGCCGCCCCCTCCCCGCCCTCTCACCGCCGCCCCCTCCCCCCTCTCTCACCGCTGCCGCCGCCCCCTCCCCGCCCTCCACCACCGCCTGCCCCCCTCCCCATGGCGCACCTCCACCACTGCGGCGCCGCCCCCTCCTCACGGTCCTCCTGCCGCCGCCGCCCCCTCCCCGGCGGCCTCCTCTCCTCGCCGCCGGCCGCCTTGCCCCCTGCCCCTCTCTGGTGAGCTTCCCCTGCCCCCCTTTTAATTTTTTTTCTGTTTTTCTAATTAGATTTTTAGTTTTCTGTTTTTAGATGTTTTGCAAATAGTTGTTTAGGTGTTTGGGTAAATAGGAAAAAATATTTAGACATTTAGGTAGAAAAAAAACCTAGAAGAAAAAAAGAGAAGAAAAGAAGATGAAAAAAAGGAAAAATAAAAAAGAAAAAGAACAAAAAATAATAATAATAAGAAGAAACAGAAGAAGAGGAGGAGGAGAAGAAAAAAGAAGAAGAAGAAGAAAAAAAAAAGAGGAGAGGAGGAGAAGAAGAAGAGGAAAAAAGGAAAGGAAGAAGAAGAAGAGGAGGAGGAGGAGAAGAAAAAAGAAGAAGAGGAAGAAGAAGAAGAAAAAAGAGGAGAGGAGGAGAAGAAGAAGAGGAAAAAGGAAAGGAGGAAGAAGAAGAAGAAGAAGGAAAAAAAGGAAGAAAAGGAAGAAAAGAAAGAAGAGGAAGAAGAAGAAAAGAAAAAAAGAGAAAAAAACCCGACCCCGACACGGCACCTCGACCCCGACCCGACAACCCGACCCCGACCCGACACCCCGACCCCGACACCCCGACCTCGATCCCGACCCCGACACGGCACCCCGACCCCGACCCGACAACCCGACCCCGACCCGACACCCCGACCCCGACACCCCGACCCCGACCCCGACCCCGGCACGGCACCCCGACCCCGACCCCGACCCGACACCCCGACACCGACACGGCACCCCGACCCCGACCCGACACCCCGACCCCGACACGGCACCCCGACCCCGACACCCCGACACCCCTGACACCGCGACACCACGACACCCACACACGACACCCCCCGACACCCCGACCCCGACCCCGACACCCCTGACACCCCGACACCACGACACCCAGACACGACACCCCCCGACACCCCGACCCCGACACGACACCTCGACACCACGACACCCCGACACCACGCCACCCAGACACGACACCTCCGACCCCCGACACCTCTTTGGCCTCCTGTTGACCGAAAAGGTGCTCTTCGGTCTTCCAGAGGCCGATGGGGTCATATATTTGTGAATTATGAGTTAGGAAGTATATTTCCCGATTTTGTTAAGAAAAACATCATATATATTTGTGTTGATCGGGTGGATTTAAATGTGCAGTTCTTTCGGGGCTGCGAGGGTCTGGTGTTCGACGACCTCCCCGTGCGTTCGACGAGCTCCGCCCCTGCGTTCGTGGGTGAGCACAAATGACATCTCCTCCTCCCCCCTTCATTTGCTCTGTTCCGGTCTTCGTGCCGATGAAACTTGCTAGCTATAGGTGTCAATCATCAGTATGCGTGACCACTATGCGTCTCCCGTTCGAAAGGGTTACATCTATAAATATGCATGCATTTGCATATTTATAACCGTGATTCTTTCGAATTGTCCAACGTTATCCATGGACAGCCCGAGTATGTGTAGATTGGGTTCGTTTTCCCATATGCTCTGCTCCGGATCCGATGCAGAATTTCGTCAGTGCCTCCCTGTTGTTCTCCGGGTACACATCCTCTCTGCTTATTGCCGAGACGTGTATCAGGAGAACAGCGGGGAGGTGCTGCCGAAATTTTGCATCGGATCCGGAGCAGAGCATGGGAAAACGAACCCAATCTACACATACTCGGGTGGGATTAGGACCTATCTTTACCTACTAGCGTCTAGGTTGCATGGACATAATAAAACTGACAAACTCTATTAACTGATGAATATGGTTTGCTGAATTATGTATATATTTCTTGTGTGTCCAGTAGCTAGGCAAGATGAGTGATCGTGCGTGGATGTACACCGGTCACACTAGTCAGAAAGACATGACCCATGAATGGCTAAGAAAAACCAAGGGGTTTGTGAGAGCCGCATTTGCAAATGGACAGGAAACAAACTGGTGCCCCTGTGTCGACTGCGACAACTTTCATAAGAAGTCCGAGTTTGAAATGATCAAACACCTGCAGAAGTTGGGTTTTACGCCTGATTATACGGTCTGGACATTTCATGGTGAGTCTGCCCAACGTGCCAGAGCTGAGGAGGGCCGTCGTCGCACCGACGAGCATGGTACCGGGATGGAAGACATGGTGGAAGACTTTGATGATGCTCGGGATTCGGACGATGAGATGGAGGAATCTGCAAAGGCCTTCAATGATATGTTGGAGTCTTCAAAACGTCCTCTCCACGAGCACACTGAGCTTTGTCAGCTGGATGCCATCGCACAAGTAATGGCTCTGAAGGCTCAATTCAACTTGGGCAGAGAATGCTACGACGCGATGATGACACTATTTGGACGCTTTCTACCCAAAGGCCATGTAATGCCTGCAAACCTGTACCAGTCGAACAAAATCCTCCGTGCACTTAAGATGCCCTATGAGAAGATAGATGCCTGTGAGAAAGGATGTGCCTTATTTAGGCTTGAGTATGCGGACTTGAAGTATTGTCCCATTTGCCAGTCTTCCAGGTATGTTGAGGTAGACAACGATATGGGTGAGAAGAGTCAGACAAAAATCCCAGTTAATGTTCTTCGGTATATGCCAATCATACCAAGACTTCAACGTCTTTTCATGGTCGAAGAGATGGCCAGATAGATGACATGGCACAAATTGGGCAAAAGAACCGAACTAGATGCAGATGGGGAGCCGATGTTGGTACACACATCGGACGCTTTTGCGTGGAAGCGCTTCGATGCAATACATCATGCTAAAGCGGCAGATCCAAGGCATCCTCGAATCGCCATAAGCACGGATGGGTTCAATGTGTTTGGTATGATGGCAGCTCAATACAGTTGTTGGCCTGTATTTGTCATTCCACTCAATCTCCCCCCCGGACAGATTATGCAAAGAAAGAACATTTTCCTGACATTGATAATTCCGGGGCCCAACTATCCGGGGAAGAATATGAATGTGTACATGCAGCCGCTTAAGGATGAACTGCAAGAAGCTTGGGATAATGGGATCAAGACATACGACGCCGCTACAAAAAAAACTTCCTAATGCGTGCGTGGTACATGTACTCGATGCATGACTTGCCGGCGTATGCGCTATTCGTTGGTTGGTGTGTGCATGGAAGGTTCCCGTGCCCCACATGCAAGGCAGCTCTTGAGTTTCGTTGGCTGCAGGCGGGTGGCAAGTTTTCTTGCTTCGACATGCATAGACAGTTCCTGGATCCTCGCCATAAGTTCAGAAAAGACAAGAAGAACTTCATCAAAGGTAGAGTTGTCAAAAACTCTGCACCACCTGCGTTGACAGGCCAACAGACCCTGGATCAGTTCAACTCTCTCGAGCCGGATCCGGAGCGTCCAGGGTATTTCAAGGGGTATAATTCTGAACACGCCTGGACTCACAAGACATGCTTGTGGGATCTGCCTTACTTCAAAGACCTCCTTTGCCCACACAACATCGACGTGATGCACACTGAAAAGAATGTCGGTGAGGCCCTCTTTGGTACATTGTTCGGCATAGAGGGGAAAACAAAGGATAATCCTAAGGCTAGAGTTGATCAGGAGGCTCTATGTGATAGACCGCTACAAAATATGCGACAACCGAAAGGAAAGCAGAACTGGACGAAGCCAAAGGCATGGTTCAATCTTGGAAGGCCAGCTATGAGGGAAATTATCCTGTGGGTGAAAAAGGAGTTGATGTTCCCCGATGGGTATGCAGCGAATCTAAAGAGGGGAGCGAGCCTTGAAAAATTGAAAATATTTGGTCTCAAGAGTCATGATTGGCACATATGGCTTGAGCGGGTAATGCCGGTGATGTTGCGTGGCTTTATCCCTGAGGATGAATGGCTAGTACTGGCAGAGCTGAGCTATTTCTTCCGTGTTCTTTGTGCGAAAGAACTATCGCCTGGCTTGCTAGAAGAACTGGAAGAGTTGGCGCCGGAGTTGATCTGCAAGTTAGAGAAGATCTTTCCACCGGGCTTCTTTAATCCAATGCAGCAAAGTCTACCAGCGTGGTGGTACAAAGCTCCCGCCCACACCGGCGACCCCCGACCAGAGGTGGTTGATTGCGCCGCAGGGGGAGAAGTAAGTGCATTTACTCTTTTTTAACCTTTTGTCTTCACGTTTCTTCGAATATCTAATGCGTTGGCCTTGTCATACTGCAGGTCTTGGACACATGGGCCTGGTTGCCGCAAGCCCAACAGTGTCCTTGGCGTGATTTGTCGCCAGAGCTTCCCGGGGTGGGTCACGTTGCCCGGTGAGGGCCGGGTTCCAGAGCTAGGAATGACCTGGGAGCACTACTTGGCTGCCCCGGCCCCGCCGGGGCATAGGATCAGCGATGTCGAGTGCCACACGGTCGCCGACATTGTGATCCAGACGTTTTGGGTAATTTCTCCTTTGCCGTCTACGTTGTGTTTTCTTCTTTGATTGGCAACCCTAGTGATTGTACTAATCCGTGTTTTCTTGTTTGATTGCAGACCTTCTACAGGTGTGCTGAGGGACAGGAGGAGGCCGCGGCTCGGGTTATCGACAACGGGTGCAGGCGCCTACTTCAAAACTTTCGACACGAGGCTCGGACGCAGGCTATTCGAGACTACTACGCCTCGACTGGTATTCGGAGGAAAAAAGAGAAGTGCCGCCTCAAGTATCTGAGTAAGGAGAAGTACATGAAGGTAATTACCTATTCTTAAGGCCTTGTACTTAGTTCCTTGATTTGATTCGTATGCGTAGCGCTCAAATTTCTCTTGCTTAACTTAGGTGCCCCCGAGATGGTGTGCGGATAGGATGGACTGTTGGGAGGCGTTGGTGGATGAGTGGTGCACTCCCCAATGGCGCAACGTCCACGACGGTGCAAAGGAGAAGCGTGCCCAAATGAAAGGTGTCCCACACCATCTAGGCAGCGTCAACCTACGTGGGTTCGGGGAAAACTGGGTATGTGGTTTGCTTCATGATTCATGCAAATTCATTCTTCATGCTAGCTTGAGCCCTTAACTAATACTCTGTTCCTCTCTTTTAGGCGCGGCACAACAAGGCTCCAGTGCCAGAGCTGTTCGACCTCTATGCCATGTCCAATACTGCCTCGTACAAGAAGGCCAAGGCATTCTCTGAGTCTGACCTCGATGATCCAGAGAAATTCAGCAACCGCGCCTCCCACAACAAGCTTGTGAGGTACAGAGACGAGGGGAAGGCGAGGAAAGGGCCGGAGTTTAACCCGAGCCAGCAACCTCTTGATCCAGAGCTGGTGATGATATCTGGTGGCGGGAGGCACCATGGCTTGTTAGCCATTGGGGATGGACTGATACGTTGTACTAGCACTCTCCCGCAGATCAAGAAGCGCCAGACCAGCTCCGATCCTAAGATAAGGCCTCGTGCACGGCCAATGGAGCTCGAATTCCAGGTTAGTTATACGGACTCAGATACCTTTCCTCCATTACATTGTGTGTGCGGCCGTCGATGATTACAATGCTAACGAGTGGTGTTGCAGGCTGCTATTGAGGCAGAGAGAGCGAAGACCCAGGCTGCTCTTGAGGAAGCAGAAGCGAGGACCCAGGCGCTTCTAGAGGAAGAGAGACGGCAGGCGGCGGCGAGGGAGAGGGAGGCGGAGGAGAGGACGGCTAAGCTATTGGAGGAGGAGAGGAACCGGAACGAGGCGGGTCAACGGGCCCTATACGAGCTCTTCGTGGTAAGTTTCTTCTGCATATTAGCCAAATCATGCACGTAATGTTCCTTTCATTACTAACTAATATGACTGACTCGAGAAAACCAAATGTGCAGAGCATGTGCGAAAAGAATGGCATGACCCCTCCGCCGATGCCAGTCATTGCTCCGGCGGGCACGGTGAGTTTCATTTGAATGGTCATTAGTTACTAGTCTTCACATTTGAGTTGCATCATGCTAACGATACACTACAAATGATCTTTGGTGCAGCATAACTCCCGACAAGCATCGACCGATGCTTCTCCGTTTGCCACTGGCGCGACCGGTCCTTCACCTACATCTAAGTGATGACGGTAAGTTTTCTCAAAAATGGCATAATTACCTATGTAAGCTCTAAAATGGCATAATTACCTATGTAAGCTCTAAAATGACACAAATAAGGAATAAGAAGAAGAAAAACAAGGAAGAGGAGAAAAAGAAAGAATAGAAGAAGAAAGAGAAGAAAAGGAAAGAATAAAAGAAGAAGAACGAGAAGGAAAAGGGTAAACACCTTCTTCTTCTTCATCTTCTAGTCTTTTTCTTCTAGTCTTCTTTTCTTCTTCTTCTTCTTGTCTTCTTCTTGTCTTCTTCTTGTCTTCTTCTTCTTCTAAAATGGCATATACTTACCTAATTTAGCTCAAAAATGGCATAATTACCAAGGTAAGCACAATAATGACCTATACTTACATAATTTTCCTAAGTTAGCTAAAAAATGGCATAATTACCTATGTAAGCTCTAAAATGACACAAATAAGGAATAAGAAGAAGAAAAACAAGGAAGAGGAGAAAAAGAAAGAATAGAAGAAGAAAGAGAAGAAAAGGAAAGAATAAAAGAAGAAGAATGAGAAGGAAAAGGGTAAACACCTTCTTCTTCTTCTTCTTCTAGTCTTTTTCTTCTAGTCTTCTTTTCTTCTTCTTCTTCTTGTCTTCTTCTTGTCTTCTTCTTCTTCTAAAATGGCATATACTTACCTAATTTAGCTCAAAAATGGCATAATTACCAAGGTAAGCACAATAATGACCTATACTTACATAATTTTCCTAGGTTAGCAAAAAAATGGCATACTTAGATAGGTTAACTCTAAAATGACACAAATAATGAATAAGATGAAAGAAAAACAAGGAAGAGGAGGAAAAGAAGGAATAGGAGGAAGAAGAAGAAGAAGAGCTCCTCTTCTTCTTCTTCTTCTTCATCTTCTTCATCATCATCTTCTTCTTCTTCTTCTTCTTAGCATTTATTCCTCCAAAATCACTTAATATGCTTAGCTAGCTCAAAAATGACATAATAACCTTAATTAGCTCAAAAATGACCTATTTAACCTAGGATAGCTCTAAAATGACCTAAACTTAGCATTTATTTCTCCAAAATGACTTTAATATGCTTAGCTAGCTAAAAAATGACATAACAACCTTAATTAGTTCCAAAATGACCTATTTAACCTAGGATAGCTCTAAAATGACCTATACTTAGCATTTATTCCTCCAAAAATTGATTTATATGCTTAGCTAGCTCAAAAATGATATAATAACCTTAATTAGCTCCAAAATGACCTATTTAGCTCCAAAATGACTTAATATGCTCCAAAATGACCTATTTAGCTCCAAAATGACTTAATATGACCTATTTAGCTCCTTCTTCTTCTTCTTCTTCTTCTTCTTCTTCTTCTTCTCCTCCTCCTCCTCCTCCTCCTCCTTCTCCTTCTCCTTCTTCTTCCCCTTCTTCTTCTTCTTCTTCTTCTTCTTCTTCTCCTCCTCTATTCCTTCTTCTTCTTCTTCTTCTTCTTCTTCTTCTTCTTCTTCTTCTTCTTCTTCTCCTTCTCCTTCTTCTCCTCTTCTCCTTCTTCTCCTTCTTCTTCTTCTTCTTCTTCTTCTTCTTCTTCTTCTTCTTCTTCTTCTCCTTCTTCTCCTTCTCCTTCTTCTTCTTCTCCTTCTCCTTCTTCTCCTTCTTCTTCCTCTTCTTCTTCTTCTTCTTCTTCTTCTTCTTCTTCTTCTTCTTCTTCTTCTAGTCTTCTTCTTCTTCTTCTTTTTCTTCCTCTTCTTCTAGTCTTCTTCTTCTTCTTCTAATTTCTTACTCCCATTTTTGCAGTTTTGATTCACTTCATGGAAGGGCAGAATGCTACTGTTTACATATTAGATGTTTGTGAAACTATGTATATATGAATTGGATGTATGATGTTTGATGACGATGGTGAAACTATGTTTGATGTTTGAAACTACGTTTGATGTATGATGTTTGATGTTTGAAACTATGTGATTCTGAATATATATATATATATGTGTTTGAATTTCTGTGAAAATGAATTGATATAACAAAAAACAGAAAAAACAGGGGCTATATTGCCGTCTGCTAGCAGACGGCAAATCTCTTTGAGCCTCAACTGAGTATACAAGCTGTAACATTTGTTCGGACACACAGTCACACACACCACACGCACGCACACCACAACTCACGCCCCGACTATGCTCCTAAACCAGACCTACAACCTATATCTCCAATACGTCTAGTGAGACTTCCGAAGTCCAGGACTCCGGAGACGACGGGCACGTCGTTCTCGCCTGTGGCTTGTAGACATCATGAGGCACCTGCAGATATTATTAAAACAGTACCGCATGCACTGTTTCTAGTGATCAGTACCGCGAGGTGAGACACCCGAAATTCGTCCCCGCTGGGGATCGAACTCGGGCGGGTGGAGTGCCCACCGGCAACTCTACCACTGCGCGTCCTCAGGACGTGCGTCGTCTTGTTTCGTGGGATGGGCCGCGTTTTGTTTTCTCTCTTGTCAGCCCTTTCTTTTCTCGTGGCTGTGAGCCTTCTCACCTCCCCGTTCACACTCTCTCTTCTCTGTCCCATTCCCCTTCCCCTCCTCAGTTCTCTGTCCCATTCCCCTTCCCCTCCTCAGCAGAGAAAAGATGATGAGAATGAATCGGAGGCAGGCAGATCGATCAGGTCCACGCGGTGAGAGAGAAGAGGAGGAAGTTGCTGTAGTAAGTAATCCCCTCATTTTCAAACGGAATCGCACATTTCTAGGCTTGAGATCTGTAGGTAGAACCCTAATCCCTCATATCAGGGGAGTGGAGGTAGATCCTTGTGGTTTTTCTGGGTCTTTTCAGTTGTTTATACAGTATATTTACTCTCCCCTGTCTTTTCTGTGTGAGTTTGATGTTGTATTTTGCAGCAGCATACAAGTACAGGTAGTCGATCCAGCCTCCCCCCTTTTTTTTGCCAAAGTAGGTTCATGTTGAGCAATAACGAGTGTCAACTGAGACACACAACAAGTAGAGCAGGAATAAGTTGCTTTGTTTTTAGTTTCGTTCAGATGACAACAAATAGAGCAGGAGTATTAGGCAGCTTTGCCTTTTTTTCAAATCTTGGTGAGGGGGATGTCTCCTCATTAGTAGCTTTTGTTTTGATGATTCAATGCTTTTCTGGCTACTTTGTACCATGGCTGCTAATATAGGCCCCGAGAGATTTGTGTCTTTTAATGGGGGAAATGTCTCCTGGCCACTCGAAAAATACTACAGTGTTATGGCCTAAGGTGTTTTCTGAATGAAAATTGTAACAAAGCACACATAGATTAGCTTGTTATTTTCAAAAATTTGTGTGTGATACAAAGACGGTTCAGGTCTGACCGAGATAGAATTCAGACAAGATATTTTTTGTTTTGACATGTATTGGGAAATGGTTATGATTGATCAAAGCATATAACTGAAATGGTTATATACATGTGTTTATTTTTTGTCGTCCATTTTCTTGTTACCACAGTATGTAACAAAGCTAAGTTATTTTGGTAGTCGCCATGCCAGCCATTTTCTCTCAATGAACTCACTGAAAGGATTATTTTGTCAAGAGAGATGCATAGCTAGATTATACCATTTTATTTGTATGTGATTTTTGTAACTCCATTCACCATGCTTCAGTACACCCAGTAATACTAAAAGCAGAATTGTACACTGACTGGTTCCATTTTTTTTTACATACTGACAGTTAGGCCAAGTAAGCCTAGCCTCAACATGGCCAATTTCCCGTGGAACCATGTTCGTGATAGCAACATTGAAGTTGAAGTCTTCACCGATGATCACTAGGCCACTGGTATTTGGCAGCGCTAGGTTCTGTTTTCTTGTGTTTTTGGCAGTGAGCAGATACCAGTACGTATTTGTTAGGAGAATTGTTCCGAATTTCATTTTTCATGTTGGTTCAGTAGCAGAGTGGGTTTGTATCATTCCTAGTCTGTACATTTCTAGTGATGTTTTTGTTTTGTTTTTACAACTAGTTGTGCTTGCTTGTAGATTATTAGCAGATTTTTGTCGTAGTGGGAACTATTGAGTTTTTGGTAGTGTAGTTCTTTGTTGTAGTTTTGGTAGATGATTATTTTGTTGTTAGTAGTGTAGGTCTTTGTCCTTGCTTTCAGTTAGTTTATCAGGTTTTGTCTAAGTGGGAACTATGATGTTTGATTCAACTGTCCCGGTTATTGATTCACATTTTTCAGTTCATCCCTCATAATTGTTCATTCTTAACTGTATCCTACTACAAGTCTATGGGGGTGGGTTTGGTTACATTAATGGAGCATTTCCGTCAAATCCTAGGCTTTTCCTTTTTTTCTCTAGTTGCTTGTTGTTTTGCTATTGCTATTTTTGTACCCCCTGTGACCTAGGGAATACTATTTGCTTGTTTTGATTGATTAGATTTTAGCGTTTCTAGTAGCATTAGGCCTTAATGGTCATCATATTCAGGTTGGTTTGTCTCTGAAAACGTCATTTTTGCTTCTGTTACCAAAACATGATTATGCTTGCTTGCCGTTTACATATTTGTACTCAACCCATTGACTCTCTGCTTCTTTACTTGTGCTTTTTACCCGCGCTCTCCCTAAATTTCATCATTTGATATCCCTTTATTTAGTTTGATGGAAAATACAACAGCTGAGATTGGTTATGTAATCGAACCCTCCTGCTTTTGTTTGTTCAATTATGGCGCAGAATCTGAGGTTATTACTACCCGCTACAGCTTTTATCTACTACCATCTCTTGCTGTCATACCAATAAATCATCTCTCCCTGCTTTCTCTCTTTCTTTTACTAGTATCCACTTTCATCTGTGTTCCTCTTAGTTTAAAAAAGATCAGTCATGAGTAATACTTTTCCAGATACACAATGTTAATCAATTTCGACTTATTTTTTTTCATTCAAAATTAAATCTCCCTATTTATTCTTCTATTTTTGGTATGAATGAATCCTTTCACACCATTATTTATTTATTTATAGTACAAACCAAGATTCCCGTGAATGAAGCAAAAGCACATAATACAACACCAACGTTTTGTTATATAAGTGTATCTATGATAGTATGGATTTTTTTGTCTTTTAGTGTAATGTGGTGCATGACTTAACTGATAGCCTTTATATACTCCCACTTTTTTCTCAGCACTTGTTTTCGTCCCAGTTGCAAATCCACCTTCAATTCGTAACTGGCCCCACTAGTTTTGCTTTCGTCGCAGTTTCAAGTCCACATTCGGCTCGCAACTGGGCCCCATAGTTTTGCTTTCGTCCCAGTTGCAAGTCCACCCTTGACTCGCAACTGGTACTATAGTTTTTCTTGTTCTAGTTGCAAGTCCACCTCCGAGTCGCGATTGGGGTTGTAGTTGGTTGTTGTCCCAGTTGCAAGCCCACAAATGATCACAGGAGGACACTACCGGGGATTGTTTGTGGGATGATGTGGGCTGATGTCACACTTACATGTGAGGTATTACTACCTTTGTTCTCGTTTATTGGTCCCCTTCGCATTTTGTGTTCAATTTTGACCTTAGATATGACTAATAAAATATTAACGCATGTAATAAAAAATAATATCATTGGAAACGATATTCAAATACGAACCCAACGATATAACTTTTGATGACATGCGTTATTATTTTCTTAGTTAAATCTAGTCAAAGTTTGGCACAAAATACTAAGTGGACCAATAAACCAGACGTGAGATAGTCGGACCCCTTTTTGTATGTTGTTCTACTAATTTCGTTGCACTGCCATCCTTGTGTCGTGTACGTGTCCGTCGGGCATACTATCATCCTGCTACTGGGTCTGTGGCGGACGATGTTTTTAGTGATGGCAACTGTGCGGCGTCTACGAAAAGCCGTGTCTGCTGCGTGTCACGTCGGCTTGCTGACCGACGACCGTTGAACGTTGACGGTCAAAGACGGCAAGCGGCTTGGGAGGGACTAGGATAGAATCTGGGCTTACAGTAGAAGAATAGAAAAAAGGATTCTGGGCCGCTGGATCAGCGACGTACGCCACAGATTCGAGTGGATGTATCTCCATTGAAAAACTACACCGTTATGTGCTAATATGTCCCTTTGCTCCCTACTAATTTGCTTCAGGTCCTTCTCCTTCAAAACGACTGTCCCTGTCGCTCGCTCCCGTTCCCCTCGTCGACGGTGGCGGCTGCCCAGATCGGCAGATCCCTTGCTTCCCTGGTCGACTACGGCTACTCCCACGCCACCTATTCCCTGCCTCCTCCCTTCCTACTCCGGTATCAAGGTCACTTGGATCCGTCCTAGGGCAGCCCAACATGGCGCTGCGCATCGTCGTCAGGGACCAGGCCGCCGCCGCCACGGCCTCCTCCCTGGTGGCCGCGGGCGCCCCGGACGGTCAACTGCACATTCCTAGATCTGGAGGGCAAGCTAGTAGAGGTCGAGTGCATGGTGATGTTGCCACGGCCTCCTCCTCCCCGGTGCTCCTAGATCCAGCAATAGCTCACCGGAGGCAAGCCGGTGGTGCTCGATCTCCTCGCCTCCTTCGCCTCACAGGCTCAGCAGCAAGGTCAGCTCCGTTTCTCCCACTCCCCTCCCCCTTCTCCCTCCTATAGTTTTCTAATGTGTACTGCAGCATTTTCTGAGGCTTGGGTGCTGATTTCTTCACTACTGTCATTTTCGTTTGGCATAGTCTTGCCATCCATCAGCTTTGAGCCAACCCGATACAAGCTCCCCTGTACCAATCCTTGGGTGCATACTCTTGCATTACCTAACTGAACAGTGATATCCGTCCCTTCATAGAAAGAGAAAAAATCACCAGGTTAGACACTTCTGAAAATGATCTACAACTCACATGTGTAAAACCATAATAGGAAGACATCCCATCGGAGGAATTTGATCACCCTGCTTGCAACATCGGAATAAATAACAAATGCAAAACACAAATTGTAAAACATTCCAGCCTCCTAAGTATTAAGAAATGTTACTATACCTGGCCAGGGTATAATGTTATGAACTTATGATGCAAAACCATGTTGAGTGCCATATAGATTGAAACTAGGATCCTTGTAGCACCGCTAGGAATGGATAACCATTGGTCAGTA
Source organism: Elymus sibiricus (assembly GCA_039707655.1). Taxonomy (NCBI): domain Eukaryota; kingdom Viridiplantae; phylum Streptophyta; class Magnoliopsida; order Poales; family Poaceae; genus Elymus; species Elymus sibiricus. The sequence goes on along the minus strand of CM077668.1, from coordinate 89,069,158 downwards.
ATGGTTCAGACCTTCAGTTGTTATACATTGGTGGCTCGATAACTGAACATTCATTTGTTATATACTAGTGGACGTGAAGCAAGAAAAATAGATATATTCACCAAAGCTACCTACAAATCATGTCACTTAGACTCTCAAGAAGGACGAAGGGGCCTAATAGAAGTGCAGAATACAAGGCTGAACCACAAAAATCTGCAGGTATTCCTAAAAAAACTGCAGGTCCTGTGGACTGCCAAAATAAATTCAGTTATCGATCCAATCATGCTTGTCTCAGTGCTGCGTAGGCGCAAAATCAGTCAGAGTAGATAACCGGAGGCCATGGATGTCTGTCTCGCCTTGCCCAAATATGACAGTCGCCAGCTATTCTGACAGTCCACTTTATATGTGCATCCATGGCGTGTATGTTACATTTTGAATCTGCAACACTTTGAATATATAAAATAAAATCAATGACGTGGTAGAATCACTACAACCACACAGATGAACCGGTGAAAGTAACATTTTGATCAGATTTTTTATACAAGAAGATGGTTAAGTATGTAAAGGGTTACATGATTCAAGCTTATGTTGCAGAAAACTGGTTGAGCCAGGTTCATAGTGGCAAGTATTGCTGCATTACCAGGAGCAATTGAATTTTTAAAATCTGCAACACTTTAATTGGTTTGCACAATGTGAAGTGGCTTACTTTGTCCATTCTGTGATAAGAGTTATTCATCTTCACCATACCACTAACAGAGGAAAAATGTTTCCTTGTAGTAGCTGTGAACTTGTTGTGTCAAATTATTATTGAAGCAAGACTTTTTTTAGAATCTCTAGTTTCTACATACAAGAACAGGGAATGCTTCTCTTCCATGTATTTGACTCATGTTTCTGCTTTGGATCTGGTGCAAATGTGCCCTTGTGCCATCATAATATATATTTGTTTCTTTGCTTTTAGAGTTCCGTTTTTCCTTTTTTAGAAGGCAAGTAGTATTTTTTTTCTGCTACGCAGTGTCCAGATTTGTTCCTTCTTATTACAATGTATTGTTGATCCATATTTAAGTACACTTACATGTCTTGTGCTCAAAACTGAATGACTTGTTTGGTGCCATCTTTTCCAGCACATGAAGATTGATGAGCAAGATGCACTATAACTGGAAGCAAAAGGGAATAACTTTTCTTGTATGTGCAATCAGATAACAAACCCGATGCAAGCTTTGGTAGTGATGCTTATTCAGCGGGGATCACTTCACTCCATACTCAGGGCTCGCTGTTCATGTACTAGAAAATGATCATCTCATGTTATGTACTGTACAAGTTATATATGGGCGTCTCTTGTGTACTCCAATTAGGATGGTGTCATGCACTGGCTAGGATGATCCACTTGGACGACGACAACAACAACAACAACAAAGCCTTTAGTCCCAAACAAGTTGGGGTAGGCTAGAGGTGAAACCCATAAGATCTCGCGACCAACTCATGGTTCTGGCACATGGATAGCAAGCTTCCACGCATCCCTGTCCATGGCTAGTTCTTTGGTGATGCTCCAATCCTTCAGGTCTCTCTTTACGGACTCTTCCCATGTCAAGTTCGGTCTACCCCGGCCTCTTTTGACATTATCAGCACGCTTTAGCCGTCCGCTATGTACTGGGGCTTCTGGAGGCCTGCGCTGAATATGTCCAAACCATCTCAGACGATGTTGGACAAGTTTCTCTTCAATTGGCGCTACCCCAACTCTATCTCGTATATCATCATTCCGGATTCGGTCCTTCCTTGTGTGGCCACACATCCATCTCAACATGCGCATCTCTGCCACACCTAACTGTTGCACATGTCGCCTTTTAGTCGGCCAACACTCAGCGCCATACAACATTGCGGGTCGAACCGCCGTCCTATAGAACTTGTCTTTTAGCTTTTGTGGCACCCTCTTGTCACAGAGAATGCTAGAAGCTTGGCGCCACTTCATCCATCCGGCTTTAATTCGATGGTTCACATCTTCATCGATATCCCCATCCTTCTGCAACATTGACCCCAAATATCGAAAGGTGTCCTTCTGCGGCACCACCTGCCCATCAAGGCTAACATCCTCCTCCTCCTCGTGCCTAGTAGTACCGAAAGCGCACCTCATGTACTCGGTTTTAGTCCTACTAAGTCTAAAACCTTTCGATTCCAAAGTTTGCCTCCATAACTCCAACTTCCTGTTGACCCCCGTCCGACTCTCATCGACTAGCACCACATCGTCCGCAAAGAGCATACACCATGGGATATCTCCTTGTATATCCCTTGTGACCTCATCCATCACCAAGGCAAAAAGATAAGGGCTCAAAGCTGACCCTTGATGCAGTCCTATCTTAATCGGGAAGTCATCAGTGTCGCCATCACTTGTTCGAACACTTGTCACAACATTATCGTACATGTCCTTGATGAGGGTAATGTACTTTGCTGGGACTTTGTGTTTCTCCAAGGCCCACCACATAACATTCCGCGGTATCTTATCATAGGCCTTCTCCAAGTCAATGAACACCATATGCAGGTCCTTCTTTTGCTCCCTATATCTCTCCATAAGTTGTCGTACCAAGAAAATGGTTTCCATGGTCGACCTCCCAGGCATGAAACCAAACTGATTTTTGGTCACGCTTGTCATTCTTCTTAAGCGGTGCTCAATGACTCTCTCCCATAGCTTCATTGTATGGCTCATCAGTTTAATTCCACGGTAATTAGTACAACTCTGAACATCCCCCTTGTTCTTGAAGATTGGTACTAATATACTCCGTCTCCATTCTTCTGGCATCTTGTTTGCCCGAAAAATGAGGTTGAAAAGTTTGGTTAGCCATACTATCGCTATGTCCCCGAGGCCTCTCCACACCTCAATGGGGATACAATCAGGGCCCATCGCCTTGCCTCCTTTCATCCTCTTCAAAGCCTCCTTGACCTCCGACTCCTGGATTCGCCGCACAAAAAGCCTGCTAGTATCAGCAAAGGAGTCGTCCAGATCAATGGTAGAGCTCTCACTCTACCCATTGAACAGCTTGTCAAAGTACTCCCGCCATCTATGCTTAATCTCCTCGTTCTTCACCAGGAGTTGATCTGCTCCGTCCTTGATGCACTTGATTTGGTCAACATCCCTCGTCTTCCTCTCTCGGATCTTGGCCATCTTATAGATGTCCCTTTCGCCTTCCTTCGTGTCTAACCGTTGGTAGAGGTCCTCATACGCCCGGCCCCTTGCTTCACTCACAGCTCGCTTTGCGGCCTTCTTTGCCATCTTGTACTTCTCTATGTTGTTTGCACTCCTATCCAGATATAGGCGTCTGAAACACTCTTTCTTCTCCTTAATTGCCTTCTGGACATCATCGTTCCACCACCAGGTATCTTTAGCTTCTCTTCTACTTCCTCTGGACACTCCAAACTCCTCTGAGGCCACCTTACGAATGCAAGTCGCCATCTTCATCCACATGTTGTCTACATCACCTCCTTCCTCCCAAGAGCCCTCCTTAATGACCCTCTCCTTGAACGCCTGAGCTACCTCCCCCTTGAGCTTCCACCACTTCGTTCTAGCGACTTTGGCACGCTTGTCCCGCTGGACACGAATCCGAAAGCGGAGGTCAGCAACCACAAGCTTATGCTGAGGGACAACACTCTCTCCAAGTATCACCTTACAGTCTAGGCATGCACGCCTGTCTTCTCTTCTCGAGAGGATGAAATCAATCTGGCTAGAGTGTTGCCCACTACTGTAAGTCACTAGATGTGATTCTCTCTTCTTAAAGAGGGTGTTAGCTATGATCATGTTGTAGGCTAGCGCAAAGCTTAAGACATCTTCTCCTTCTTGGTTCCTGATGCCATAGCCAAAACCCCCATGCACCCCTTCAAAACCTGTGTTAGATGTGCCCACGTGGCCATTGAGGTCTCCTCCTATGAAGAGCCTCTCGCCAATCGGTACACTCCTAACCATGTCCTCTAGGCCTTCCCAGAACTCCCTCTTGGTGTTCTCATTGTGGCCTACTTGCGGGGCATACGCGCTGATAACGTTGAGAACTAAGTCCCCAACTACCAGCTTGACCAGGATAATCCGGTCCCCACATCTCTTGACGTCTACCACTCCATCCTTGAGGCTCTTGCTGATCAAGATGCCTACTCCATTTCTGTTTGCAACCGTCCCCGTGTACCACAGCTTGAAGCCGGTACCCTCCACCTCCTTCGCCTTTTGTCCCCTCCATTTGGTCTCTTGGACACAAAGGATATCAACGCCTCTCCTCACCGCGGTATCAACTACCTCCCGAAGCTTACCTGTCAGAGACCCTACGTTCCATCTACCTAAGCGAATCCTCCTAGGCTCGGCTAGCTTCCTTACCCTTCGCACTCGTCGAGTCAAATGCGAAGACCCTTGCTCAATTTCCACTACACCCGGGCGCCGATGTAGCGCGCCACTAAGGATGCGACGACCCGATCCTCGCTCACTTGCCACCGTATCCAGATCAAGATACGGCGCGCCACCTGGGGGGTGACGGCCCGGCCCTTGCTCATTTTCCACCACACCCGGGTTCCGATGTGGCGCGTCGCTGAGAGGGTTACGCCCCAACGAAAATCTTTTGGGTTTCATCTCCATAAGAGTGGCTGAGTTTTGACGTTGGCTCGCCAAGCCTATCACAACCCTCCTCCTTTATCCGGGCTTGGGACCGGCTATGTTGAGACAACATAGGCGGAGTTGGATGATCCACTTGGACATGTATTCAAAAATTTGTGCTTCACATGTACTCGTATATTTGTGTCTGGGGTGGTCCAGATTGGGATTTACTAGGAACAGAATTGCCTGGTCCAGCTTGGGATTTACAAGGAACGGAATGGCCTCAGCGCTGTGAAAATCTGAAGTTGTCCAGATTAGATATGAGAAAGTTAGGGTTGTTACTGCAAAAGGCCATGTTTTATCTTTGACTGTCTGTAGGGGGGTTTTCATCAAATGTACTATAAGTGGCCTGAGGGACTTCCACTCTTATCTGTACCGTCCGTATTCAATCCAATAGCTCAGGATCCTTTTTTCTATTCTTGTACCATAAGCCCAGATTCTATCCTAGTCCCTCCCAAGCGGCTTGGACTGTCTCATGTGGAGAACACGTCTAAGCGGCTAGTCGTTTCACTAGGAATATATGTTTTCCACGGAGCCATGGGTGGGCTTAAGTGAGACCAAAAAAAAAAGGTCATTTAGGCGAATAAATACGCGTGCACCTCCTTCGCCTGCCCCAGACTCAACCAGCAAAAAAAAAAAAGAAAAAAAGACTCGACCAGGCATCCACGACGTCGAGTCGTCAACATCCTGACTTCCTGAGTTACATCTCTTATTTACAATTTCACTTCTCCCGACGATCCAGAGAGTGCTAGAGATTATGAAGCATATGGTTCAACGTTCATCAGCACGATGGTTGCAGCGCAGAACATCTACACAGGTATTTTAAACTTTAGACAGGAAAAACAGGATCCGAGAGCAGGCAAAATAAGAAGCTAAAAGGAACAGAACTGAAGAGGGATAATGAGCATCAGAGATCAGTATCCATCAGGATGAACATGGTTACTTATTCCTCCAGCTTCAGAATAGGTCTCATTGGGAGCTCTGTAAGTTGGCTCTGCAGCTCTTCCTTCGGTTCGTCGTCACAGCAGCCTTTGAGCAACATTTCCTTGAGTGCAGTCAGGTTACGCAAGCCAGAAAACTTCACTGAAGATCCATTGCAGCAGTGAGCCTTCAGCAGCTCAAGACTTCTCATTGTGTTTACCCCAAAAGTAACATCGAAGCTGGAGTTGAAAGCAATCTCGAGGACCTTGACCATTTGATAAGTGGGCAACTCAAGTCCATACTGTTTGACACAAAAATGCAATCTACTACCTTGGAGCAGCTTCACACGAAGAATACATAGTTTGGGTAGACTCCCAAGTAGCTTGATTGCATCCTCAGTCAATATGGTCATCTCCAAATCCAACTTTATCAGTTTGCTAAGCTGGTCGGTCTGTAAAACTGGCAACTTGTCTACAGGCCCATGAAGTTTAAGGCTCTGCAGGCTCTTCAGAGGTAAGAAGATGCCATCCAAACAACCTTGGCTTTCCTTGTCCAACTGCACTGACAAAGATTCTAAATGGAGATGACCTGACATTGCAGAGGATAACTTTTTGCTGTTTTTCCTGTTAATGCCGGAGACTCCAAGCTTGCGCAATTGTGTGAGATTCTCAAGCTCTTTCAAGATGGCATTCCCCCCTGATTTGCTGATATTCACAACACCAAATGTATGCAACGCTGTTAGCTTGCAAATTCCTCCAGGCACCTCAACACCAACTACACGATGACTTGGTCTGTGGATCCAGGGTAATGAAATACATGGTGTTGACAGTCCCCCTCCTGTAACAGAGGCACCGGCACGAACGTACTGCAGCTTATGTAACTTTGTAACGGTCGCTGGCAGGTTCACTATGTGGGTGTGTCTGATATCCAGAGTCTGGAGCTGCCTCAGATCACCTAATGAACTTGGCAAACTGGTGATCTCACAGCATCCTCGCAATGAGAGGAACTTTAGACGACACAGCAGCTTGACCATGTTCTTGAGATCATCATCCTTTACACCTGATGCATCCTCTAGATCAAGCACCCGAACCATCTTCATACTTTTGGAGATGAAGAATGATTTCCACCCTCCAAACACTGTCAGTGACCGTAGCCTTGAGAAGTCAATGCTCTCGAATACGTTCTTGTCTCTGTCCCAGCTTTCCCTTATGATAAGGTGACGCCCTATTCGCTGGGTGGTTAAGTTGCAACCAGCATCCAGATCAAGGTTCTCTTCCACTCGCCGTGAGATGATGTATTCACGGATGAAACCATTGACTCGGCATGAGTTCATCCTTGTGTCACCAATTAAAGTAGCTGCCAGTTGCGGTGGATGCTGGATTATGCTCAGATTGACGAGCTTCATGAAGAACATCTCCCCGCTCTGCTCCGCGGATTTGTCTCTGCTGTCTCTGGAGTAACCCTCCGCCACCCACCGCCTCACTACACGCCTCCTCCTGAAGCTTTGATCCGGAGGGAAAAATGACATGTAGATGATACATGGCTTGAGGGAATCCGGGCAATTATAGAAGTAAGAGTGCATCCAATCAAAAAGGCCTTGTAGACTGTGAAACTCTGGGTTGGTCTCCAGCGTGTCCATGAATCTATCACTGGTAGACCATATGGCATTCATTAGTGTTGTCTTCTCTGCCAATACGCCAGCTATATCAACTATGACTTTTGGAATCCCACCAAACTTGAATATAAGTTCATGTAACTTCACATCTTCTTTGAGATCCTTCAAATGGGTAAATGGTTTTTTTCTCTTCACCTGTTGTTCAAAAATATGAAGGACTAACTGTCGTTAGTTTGGTAAAGATTAATTACATTGAATTTTAGTGTCATAGTTGCAAATTATAAAGTTAAAGGAGGACGCAAGATACAATATACACTTGCATCAATTCGAGAGATCAATGTGAAAACAAATGAAATTATACATTAAAATGCCTAAATAATAACAGACAAAAATGCTAGGCCAACATAAAAGAAACAAGGAAAAATATTATTATTTGTTGGGACAATTCCATTTCTCCCCCTAACTTGAGCCACCACCTGGCATTTGCCCCTACGATTCAGGTATGCTCAAAAATACCCCTCTTCCGTTTGTGGCCCTTACATAAATCCCCTTCCGGGCCGTTTATGTCAGGTCAAAGGGCTTTGACCGTCTCCATGACGTTTCTTGGACAATTTTGCCCCTCCTTACATATGGGACCCAAAAGATTGGTCAACAGGGACTGGTCAAATTAGACTTGGGGCCCACCTATCATTGTCTTAAGGTATTTATCTATTTTTTCTAAAACTTGTAGTCACCTGTTTTGGTTAGTGGAGGGCCCATGGGTTAGTGTAATAATTAACAAGGAGGGTTATGCTAGACAAGTTTTTTAATGATAGTGGCTAAACACCGGCGCGTGCATGAAGGCACGACGACGACGTACAGGAGGATGTCGGCGGTCTAGATGCTGTAGTGCGGTTCTGCGAGGCTGCGGGTGCAAATCCGAAGTGAACCAAAGTGGCTGGAGAGCGTGTGGTGGCCGGGAGGATGGACGCCAGTGAGCTCGAGTAGTGGCGACGAGGCTAACGGGCGACGGAGCTCAGAGCTCGCAGGGATATGTCCTCGGGGTCGTGCGGCTCCAAGGAAACGACACGAACGACTTCAGGAAACTCCAAGGAACGCGAGGAATGTGGCGTAGAGGCCGGGGGCTCACCATGGCCGAAGATCGGCCGCGGCGGAGTGGGACCGGAGCCGAGGAAGAAGGAAAGGGGCACCGGCGATTATGGCTATCTCGGGCCAACCCCTTCAGCGAGAAGACAAAGTAGACTGTGGTGAAGATCATGGATGCGATTTTTGAGCCGTGGGAGTCCGTTGGTCACGGGCACGAAAGACGACGCGGGCGGAGTTGGGGAAGAGAAGTGTGCCATCGATGCCGAGCCTTGTGGCCTTCCCTCTCTGATTCCTTCGGCCAGAGCACCTGTCTCATCGTGGCGAAGCTTTACCCCTCCCCAAATGTTTCTGTGTTTGACCTTAGGGTGGACCCGGACGGCGCCCCTCCATGGTCGCACCTCTGTTGAGCAGGGCAACGCCTCCCGTGGCCCCCGAGCGCATGGCTCATCTCTCTCGGGTGCGGCAGGACGTCGTGGTCTCTCTACGGTCCTCTGCGAGCGCTCCTGTGCCGTGAGTCGTCGGCGATGGCCGAAGCCCGAGCTCCTCCCTTCCGTTGCGTCAGGAGGTTGAAGGAGGAATAGAGTGAACAGGTACAGTGGGCCTCAATTTTATTTCTACTGATTGGCCCGCATGTAAGAACCAGAGGCAACAATGTCCAACTAACGCCTGGTTACCGGTCAAATCCCTTTGACCTGAGGGAAACGACCCGGAGGGGGATTTCCGTAAGGGCCACAAACGGAAGAGGGGTATTTTTGAGCATACCTAAATTTTAGGGGCAAATGCCAGGTGGTGGCTCAAGTTAGGGGGAGAAATGGAATCGTCCCTTATTTGTTTGTTAGCAGAGCCAGCTACTGTTAGTCTGTTACTAAAACCGCATAAAAACTGGAAAATGTCTACCCAAAAGGTTTATGAAAATGCAATATATATGTCCCCAAAAGCACAATCTGCAACCAGCTTCCATTGCAGTTTGGAACATAATTTGATAGAACTAAGAACAGACTCGGTCTTCTGTCTTTTCTTGCCTCCTCCTGGAGCGGAATATCTTGAAATCATACGACTTGGAGTGGGTCTGTGGAATATATAAATCTATGTCTCCTAATTTAAGAAAGCTAGGTACATACTAGGTCTTATATCACTTCTCAATCACAATATATAAGCAAGGGGGACTAAAGGTAATTGATGCATGAGAAGTTAGAATTGTAAGAATGTGCATGCTGAAAACTAGATAGAAAAAGCAAACAGAAGTTTGTGTTAGTAACATACATGTTGGTGGAAGAGATCGAAGGCTGCATCATCTTGAAGGCATTTGACATTAAACATGAGCTCACCTTCCTTATCCACGCAATATGTGGCGATGTCTGCTTCAGTTGTAATAGCAATAAAAATGCTTCTAGAGTGTCTAGACAGGAAGGCAGATTTTATCAAGTCCCATTCTTCTGTGCACCGCAGATCATCAATAATGACTAGGCAACTGTGTTGTTCCAGAAAATCACGACACTCTTGAATGGGGTTTTCAGTTCTTATCTTGCCGTTGGGTTGAAGTGATTCAGAATGAAAATTCAAAAATAAGTTCCAAGCCAAGTCCCTTAAATTGAAGGGATGTGATACATCCACCCACCCATACTTTTGAAACAATCCAGTGTCAATGATGCTGTTGCAGAAATTTTTGACAAGAGCTGATTTACCAACACCAGCCATCCCCCAAATGGATATAACTTGGAAATTGTTAATACGTGCCTTGGCTATATATTGACGCAGCTCACCAATTTCCGACTTGCGCCCAATGATGGGGTACTCCATCATCCAATCGTGGGCTGCCTTGGTTTTAGAGTTGAGTATTATGTCAGGCACTTCATGATTTGCTGATATCTCCTCGGCTTTCTCTCCATCACCTGAAGAACACTGAAGATAAAGGAAGGTTAAAGTCGAATTGACGAAAACATCTTTTAAGTTTAAATAAATAACATGGGATAAACGAAGGAAAATGATCCTATACCCCTGAGAGTAGTTACTGTCAAATCAAAATTTGCAAGCAATTGATAGTCAGAGATTGAAATGTTTGGCTATGTAGTTCCGTATCACAAAAAGGTCTCTTTTCAGGAGGAAGTGATGGCTAAAAATGATAATGGGTATTTCGAACCGAGATATACTATCAGATATGCAATACTGTAAAAGTATTTCAAATATTAAAGTACGGTCATAAATGCGACATTGCAAATGCAGGGACTGACCAGTGACAACTAGTGTATGTGGTTCATGATGTTTTAGGCTTTACCTCTAGCAGGGCACAAACCGAGTGGTCAATGGAGAACTGCTTGAGCTCCAATGGTTGGTATGGATGTCCAACGCAGAAGATTGCTATTTCAAATTGCTGTGTGGACAAGATGATCAAGCTACCATTCTTTGTGTCAGGAAGAAACGTCTTGATTGCGTTCCACTCTGCCTGGCTAGACATGTCTTCTAAGACGATGAGATACTTTACGCCTTTGACATGCTGCAGAAACTCCTTAAGGTGATCGCCTTGTGTGGCCTCTGAAATCATCAGGAAGCCTCTGATTGCTTCATCATGCAATTCTTCACTGTTTTCACAGAACTGAGCGGTTAATCCCTGGATGAACTCGTGCGGATCGAAAGGATGCACAAGCTTCACCCATGCCCGGCAGGTGAATTTCTTGCAGATTTCCGGGTCACTGTAGGCCTTTCTAATAACGGATCTTGTCCCAAGATCGCCGCCTGTCCCCCACACTGAGATTACTTGACGCTCACTGTCTTTCTGGGCGATCAAATTGGTGAGATCCGCAAACCCTTGCCTTCTCGAGGCTTTCCTCGCCTCCATGAGCAGATCGCGTGCTGTTGCCCCGCTGCCAGTGTTGTACGTCGTTTCTTCAGACAGCAGGCTGTAGCGTGCGTTGCGGCTAGAAACATCCTCCACCCGAGCTTTGAGCTGCTCTATCTCGTCAACCAGCTCGTCCAGTGGGAGCGCCGCTGCCATGCTGATGCGGGACGGGAGCAGGCGCCACCACCAGTTTGGCCTGGTGTCCAAATGGACAACGAACTCGATGCAGTCTTCGACGTCGTAGGCCAATTCGCGTATCTGCCTCACCCAGGTCATCACCACTCGGTTCTCGAGTCTATCTTTGTTGGCGACCATAAGGAAGGAGTTCATCATCTGAATCTCGCCGGCGATGAAGACGAGGTTACGCTGCGCGCTCTGTGGCAGCTTGGACTCCTCCTCGATCGCCAGCTGGGCCTTGTAAAGAGCCCCCTCCAGCACCAACTTGGCCAAGCTAACAGTGAGGGTCGCCATCGCTCTCAGTCTCTCTTTCGGTGTTTGTGGGGAATGGTAGCTTGGACGGAGATGGAGTCGACTATGCAGCAGATGGAGTTCTTAAGGCAAGAACACCAACCAAACAGCACAGATCGATCTTCAAGCAAGGCTGGCACGATCTTCACAAGCTTAAGATTAGCCCATCAAGAGTTCAAAACCATAATTTGATCAATCGACGACCAATAGAAGAGGAGTGGGAGCACGGGGAGAAGAAAAGCAGATCTGAAGAGAGGAAGGGAAAGACTCGTGAGAAGAGAGGAGACAATAATGGTGGCGGCGGCTGGGGGCTTTCAGCCTTTCATTCAGGCACCCCCATGTGCTGGATTTTTTTAACCCTAGCCTGGTGGCCTTTCGCCCACGATAAGGAGGAGCCGGGCCCGGTTATGTCCTATTCGTCGCTCCTTTTCTTCTTTCCGTTCTTAGCCAATTTTCTTCGGGTTTTTTTTTTCAGCTCCGGTTTTCTCCTTTTCTTCTTTTTGGTGTCTTCTGGTTTTTATTCTCCTTCGTCTATTAAGGTTATTTATTTATTTATTTTTACCATTTTCATTTTTGCTAGTCATCTTTCATTGTTTGTAAATATATATCTTTCCATGTATCCAAAAACATTTTCAAAAATACTACCTTGATCAGTTTTTTAAATATACGATGAATATTTTATAACACATGTAAACCATATTTTTATACACTATGACCATTATTGAATAAATGATTAACATTTGTTAAGCATATGTCAAACATTTTTTAAATAGAAAAATAAAACATTACATATAAAATGAACATTTTTTAACTACATAGTATACATTATTTAGAAAATACACTTTTAAAATGGTGCTACAAACAAAAGAACAAGTTACCACTTGAAACACAATAGATGAAGCATGAACATGGAACATAAAGAAATGACGCTTACCCTACCTCTATCATTAGTGCCACTTGTATTTATCTTGTCAATCGACGTCATTGCCGTCGCCCACCTTTGACAATCTCTATTGATCGTCGACCACCGGGAACTAAGAGACCTACCGGTGCACTCAATTCCACTCTCGTTTTTTTGCATCAAAGTACTCCTTCATCCTAAACCAATATGTATCTTGGTCATCTTCAACGGTGGCATCCATAGACACATTCAACCATGTCTTGCATAGCAAGATGTCTTTGTCCCCGGTGTAGTTGCACGTCCTTCTTATCGGTGCATCAACCATACCCTCACCTTCCTCATCCACTTCATATTCATGATCATCTTGATGCACTACATTGGTTTGAGACCAATGGGAATTGTTGGAGCCAACACCCATAGTTGACAAATATGCGTCATCATTGAAACTATAAAGTATGATAAAGAAAACTAAATCAAGCTATTCATATGTACACATTTCTAGCAACAACAAAAAAAGAAAAAAAATTCTTACCTTGCGGGCATTTCATCAGCGCATCAGCCGCCGGCGCACCAAATTGCGAGTCCTCAGGCGCTTCGGGCAGCGGAGGCGGGGCTGGAAGAGCTGTCGGTTTCTTCCTCCCCGCCACTTTCTTCTTCTTTTGGGCCGCCGGAGCCAATGCCGTCACCATCGGTCGCTTGGAGACAGAGCTCCGTGGCTTCGTGGCGGGCGGCGGCGCGAAGCCACCCTGCGAGTTGGTCCGGAGCACCATTAAAAGGCCGTGTGCGATACCGGTGCTCGGAGTCGGTGCTCCGCCGGTGGCGTAACCGAAGGTCACCCCCGTGCAAGGGTTTGCGGCGATCGTGGCGGCGGCGGAGGATGGGTCGCGGGCGTAGGGAGGAGTTGGGGGGATGTCGGCGCGGCCGTCCATCGGAGAAATTTCGCGCGGCGGAGGCGCGGGGCGGGGCAAAGGCGGGCGCGGCCGGAGCAGTCAGTGACGATGGGTGGTTCGCGCGCGAGATTTGCTTCTCCAGCGCGCTCGAGCGGGCGCACCAAATAACCTGCACGCGATGCAGTTTTTTCCAACGCGCTGGCGCCTGTTTACCGCGCGTGACATTATTGCGTGGCTGCTGAGGCGCTACTTTCACCAGTGCATGCTATAGGGCCGGTTTTTTCAGCACGCGGCTTATTTAGCGCTCTGTTGGAGATGCTCTTAGAGCATCTACAGCCGGACCCCTCATACCCCCCTCAAACGCCCGGGCTGACCGGCACTCCTCATATCCATCCCAAATATGGGGCGGATATGGGGGAGCCCGGGCACGCCCGTTGTTGGTGTCCTGGACTAGGGGGTACTCACCACGTCGTCTCCCGACCAGTGGGTCGGACCGAGGACCCTAGGGCGATTCACTAATGGGCCACTTCGGGCAGCCCATGCCGAATAAAGGAGGATTCCACAAGACTTGGCGCACAAGACAAGGACTCCTCTAAACCCTAGGCCTACGGTGCATATATAAACCGATGCCAGGCTAGTCAATAGATCATTATATGACATCTCATAATCTCATGGTAGATACATGTACTCTGTACTATCCCCATATCAATACAATCAAAAGCAGGACGTAGGGTATTATCTCTTCAAGAGAGCCCGAACCTGGATAAAATCCTGTGTCCATGTTACCATCGCTCCAAGACGCCTAGTTTAGGACCCCTACTACGAGATCTGCCGGATTTGACACCGACATTTGTGTTTTCATTGAGAGCCTGCTGGGTGTTCGTCGCGGTTCGATGGGATGATCAGGTGATATTTTTTCAGTTAGATCTGTTCTGCATAAGTCAAATTCTTTGAGAATTACTGTTCTCGGATCGCTATCTTATTTCGCAGGTTCGTCCGAGATCGATTTTGATCAGAGATCGGGCCGAAGAGAGTTTGTCCGTCGGCACGCGCTGAGTGTCTACGAATCTGCAGAACGGCAGACCGTGTTGCGGCGGCTGCCGCGGCCAGGCCAGCGCACACGAACAATTCTCTGCCTTCCTTTATCCCTTTTATTATACTATAAGACAAGTAGCGATGCTGCCGCTGTTATCTCAGGCGTAGACAAATATTTTTTAACAAACAAACGCTAGCTTGCGGCAGTGGCTAATTACTCATGGATGGCACGACGTGTGGAGGTCAATTCATCCTGAAGGGTTAACGCCTTCAATCATGCCCAGCGCGGAGACCAAGCAATGCTACGTGAAGCTTCAAAACTCTCAAAATCTATGGGACTACAATTGCTTGTGCCTGTATGCGCGTACTACGTGAGAGGAATTGAGGCGTCGGATCGGATGGCACGTCACCGGGTGCTAAGCACTTGGGCTGCGGGAAATTGTCTTTTGCTTTTGTTGCTACAACTACTACCGAGTAAACCATCAGGTCCTGCTAGATGATCGCTGAAGACTGATGAAGATTTCAACAGCGGTCCAAATCAGGTGTTATACTTACAGTTTATTTTGTTCTACGTAGATCAATTTTGTTGCAAATTATCTACGTCGCCGTTTTCAATCCGTTTTGCAGATCGGTTTTTGGTCTCGCGTGGAAGTCGGGATCAAGGGTATTCTTGTGTCGCGCACTGTCGCACAACCCAATCTCAGGTGTCGTACTTGGAATTCCAGATAAGCATGTTCTGCTCGGCAGCCGATGAGTGCACCGTATCTGGCTTCACATGGGCAGATTATTCAAAGCTTTTTCTCTCTCCGAAATTGATATATGCACTTAGCCACCATCAGGGAGACTCAGCTTCGTCTTCTTTCTCTCTTTCTTCCTTATTTAATTAATCCTTGAGGAAATATACTACTTTAATAAGTAGTTTGCCTTCCATATACGTACTTATAAGCATGCATGGCACTAATCGTTCAGGATTTTTGAGGCTCGAACACAGCTTGATTTGAGGTGTCGCTCATAATTAAGGAAGCTCCTCCGCGCTGCCCCGACTCGGTTGTCTACTCGTCAGTCCGGTTTTCTGTACGCCGACCGACAGACACCTCACGCGCGGCACGGTCTGCATTGGGAATTTGGACTTCGTCGAGCCACTCTCCGACCTGCGTCAACGTTTTCGTGCTGCCGATTCAACTTCAGCACCCAGGGCATATTTATTAAGCTATTTATCGTGCATAACTCGGCAATTCGACCTCGTCGTCCCAACCGGCGCCAATCCGGTTGCACCATGACCTCGTTGGTCCAACCACCATGCCGACCTGCTCATCACATCGGTCGAGTCGGGGACTTCGGCATCGCCAGATCGACTTTCCTAGAGAGCTCTGCCTCGTCGGGTTTTCGGCGCACCGACCATATTTCTTTAATTATTTACTTCATTTAAATTAATTAAGTAGAAGATTTTTTTTAATTATTATCTTTCTTTGTTATTACTTTTGGCTTGCACTATTTTATGAGTGCAGGAAATCGACTTCGACTGCCGTCACGCGGTCACCCCGGCGTCACCTTGCCGACCTACTCCACCACCTCGGCTGGACCAGGGGCTTCGCCTCGCCACATCGGCCGAGCCGTGACACTACTTCGGAGTGCTGAACTCCTCGTTCGGTCACCTCGGGACGGGCTTGGGGGCTGGGACCTCGGTAATGCCGACGACTACACACCGGATCTGTCAAAGTTCGATGGGCGTCCTCTTCCCGCCACAAGCCCGGATCGCGTCATCGACACCGAGCACATTAACCAGCTAAGCCGCTTTCATGCTCAAAAACTTTCAGTTTTAAATTTTGTTCGGTTCAACCAAGCATTATACTTTTTTGACAAAAAGTTGTTTGCGAAAAACTTTCTTTGTCAAAACTTCGTTTGTTACAAACAAATTCAAATACCCCGTTTACTTGGGGGCTTCCTTTATGAAGCCATTCCTCTTGCATAGGATTATTAATGTATCACACCCTTCCTTGTTCGTGTTTACGCCAATATATGCATCATGTTGACTTAAGTGTTCCGCAAAGCTGGGTTGCCTTGCTCCTGTGCTTACCCCTACGTTCCCGATTGTTCGGCTAGGGAGTAAAGGGAGCACCTCTGCGATTGTTACGATTGGGTCATCCGAACTCGTACCTCAGACGGGTGAAGCCGAAAAGCTAGCGCTCTTACTGTTTTCAACTATGGTTGGCCACGACGGAAGACAAGCATACATAAATCTATTGCACACCCCTCATGGTAATTATGAGAACCCAAAGAAAGGAACCGTTGGCGGAACTATTTTCTTTGAAGATGCTTCTTACGTTAAATAGTAATATAGCATAAGTTCCCTGGGCGCGCTTTGTCTGTTATAGCCTAATGGCCTGATTGCCTGGTTATTCAAAACACCTCCGATATCCTCGGATGGCGTAGTAGATAACACTTTTCGGCCCTTGTCCGAAGAGGGAGAAGCCGACGGTCGGTTAAGACGCGTTTAAAGTTCGGGCGAACACATATATGATATAAGTACTTCTGTACATACAATCATTATATATAAAATTCTTTTACCCAAGTCACTTGGGGGCTCTTAAATTTGTATGAGCTGTTTTATAATAAATGTGTTTTCTTCTTGGTCGTTGCAAAGTCTTTTTCTACTACTCCTTTTTCCGACACTAGTGTGTGGTCAATAGCCGGATAGCCTGGTTTCTTTCTAAAGCCGCTCGAGTTTAGTTCGCTAAACAGGTCTCGGAGAAACACTCCACCTTCGGGATATGGAGGTTGAAGCCAAAGGCTGGCCCGCTTGGAGGCCGGAGATCGGATGTATCATGTTAAAGCACGACCGAAGCACATATTAATTTTAAGACCAGTTTCGGATTGGCACAATTTTCTTTTATCTAAACATAAAGTTTTTTGCATAAACTTTTGTTTTTTCCGAGCATAATTCTCGCAGAACACTTTTAAAGCATCGGCAGTATCAACGGGGGGCTGCGACTAGAGCCGAACCCACCAAAAGCCAAGGCACTCCGAGGAGTCCTCGGCAAAACGTTCTCGGATATTGCTTTATATGCACCAGTTTCGAATTGTGTCTTCGGTCAATAGTTGGGTTGCCCGGCTCCTGTGCTTGCCTCCTACGTTCCGCTTTGTTCGGCTAGGAGTGCAAAGGGAGAACCACTACGATTGCACTTCCGGGTTAACTGGTCAAGTACCTCAGTGGAGAAAGCCGAAAACTGACTGTCACAATAAGCATAAACTGGTCGGCGATCTGATGACCGTATTAAATAATGGGCCTTTCATAAAATTGGCCGGAGTGTTAACGGCTTGACCTTGGCTGACGCCGAACACTAACCGGGGGCTAGTAACTGGCTTCCCAAACTTTAAGCTCCCATGACCAAGTGAAAGTTATAAAGCCTAGATATCTGATTGCTTCGTTTCCGCTAACACAACCGCCTCCGGGCACCGAGACGTCGGCTAAGGGTTGTCTTGTTACTGCGGAAACACCCTGCGTAGCATCTACAAAGGGGTAGAAGCCGACGATGGGCCACTCTCAAATGATAAACGGTCACAAAGGAGTCAAAATAGCATATAGCATAAAAGCATTTGTATTCAATATACGAGTGCTGCCTTCCGTAATCATCGTTATAAAGCCATAAATATGCATCAATTTGACTTAAGATTTTGGCCAAGCTGGGTTGCCTGGCTCCTGTGCTTATCCCCTACGTTCCCGATTGTTCGGCTAGGGGGTAAAGGAAGCACCTCTGCGATTGTTACTTCCGGGTCATCCGTGTTAGTATCTCAGACTGGGTGAAGACGAAAGCTAGCCATCTTAAGAATATAATTGGTCGGCAACGACGGAAGTGAAAATTGACGTTCACTAAGGACCACAGAGTTTGGAAACTTTCCCCGAACTAAATCCTCAATATTTTCCTCCCACATTGATCGGAGTTGAGGTTTCACGATCATGGTCAACATGATAGCCTGGGAAAAGGAACTTATAAAGGAACTATTTTTCCCAAAAGATGTTTCTTACGTTAAATCGTAATATAACATAGCTCTCCGCGTACCTTTGTTTATAAAACCGTATGGCCGGATTGCCTTGTTTGCCGTAAATCTTGGCCCTTATAAAGGCTTTATAAAGTAGGGCAAACACTCCTCGGCTACTAGCCGAGGAGGTAGAAGCCGATGGTCGGTCACCAAAGTCTTGTACAATGCGGATCCGAGCATTAATGATGTAAAGTACTTGGATACATAGAATCATTACACATAAATTGTGTCGAACGTAACAAAGTTTGTGTCAAACAAATATCGATCCTTAATTCGACCGCCCGTGCCTAAATTAAGGCTCGGGGGCTATTGCATTACCTATTCAATGCAGCAAATCCAAAGTGCATTATGGTTTCCGAGGAGATTCGATCCTTAGGTTGGTCGGCCGCACCCAACCCGAGTCTCGGAAACTATTACGTACCGCGTTTACATCCCTAACGTATGCCGCCGAGCAAGAACTTGATCCTCAGGCCGATTTTGCAAATCGACCTAAGTCTCACGGGCTACTGGGATTAGTGGTTTTATTTTGATTATTATTTTTTCCTTCAGGCGCATCTCGGTTTATAGACTGGCACACACCTTGAGGGCTACTGGCTATATACCTCGGCAGAGAATAAATTGCACCAATCGAAAATATCCACAAAAAATCAGTCCACGGTCGGGGTGGTGCACCACCTCGAAAACAGTCCGGCATAAAGCTCGGGCGCAAGTGGCTGGCTCCATAGAGAGCATTTCCGACATTAAGCTCGGATGAATTCCTTCAATTTTTTAAAGTCCAAGTTAGTTTATGATACCTCGGACGTTGACCATCGTTAGAGCTCGGATGCAGTCCGGCGTTGGAGCTCGGAAGCAGTCCGGCATAAAGCTCGGATTCGAATGGTTCGTTCCATAGAAGACTATTCCGGCATTTAAGCTCAGATGGAATCATTCAAATTTTCAGAGGCCAAGGTAATCTATGATACCTCGGATGCCGACCATCGTCGGAGCTCGGCTGCAAAAGACACCTCGGATGCAGTCCGGCGTTGGAGCTCGGACGCAAGAGGACACCACCACACGGGAAACACTTCAAACCCGAGGCGTGGCGTAAAAGACTACAAGGCATTGATAAATGCCGAGAACTTAAAGGGGCTCCTCGGATGCCTGACGTGTGAACTCTTCGGATACACCTCGGCTATCCTTATGATCGAAGATGGGAAGATTTGTTGAACCAGTTTTCAAGACCGACGACCGAAGACGAAGAACAGTTCGGAAGAACCGAGGAGCGTCCCCAACTTGAAGACCGGTTCAGGGGGGCTACTGATGGTGTCCTGGACTAGAGGGTACTCACCATGTCGTCTCCCGACCAGTGGGTCGGGCCGAGGACCCCCAGGGCGATTCACTAATGGGCCACTTCGGGTAGCCCATGCCGAATATAAGGAGGATTCCACAAGACTTGGCGCATAAGACAAGGACTCCTCTAAACCCTAGGCCTACGGTGCATATATAAACCGAGGCCAGGCTAGTCAATAGATCATTATATGACATCTCATAATCTCGTGGTAGATACATGTACTCTGTACTATCCCCCATATCAATACAATCAAAAGCAGGACGTAGGGTATTATCTCTTCAAGAGAGCCTGAACCTAGGTAAAATCCTATGTCCATGTTACCATCGCTCCAAGACTGACAGGCCCGGCCCACCATCGACCCCACCGCTGTCCCACAAATCCCACATATATTCATCCTCATCCGCTCGCCGGACCAAACCCTAGCCACTTCACTCCACTCCTGTCGTGGTTTTATCACGGCAGATGTCCCAGTGAAAGGACTTAGGGGTGAAGCCATCGCTACGACGGTTAACTCGAAGGGGTTGGTCGGGACGAAAGACACGGGTTTTACCCAGGTTCAGCCCCCCTCGAAGGAGGTAAAAGCCTACGTCCTGCTTTGAGTTGTATTGATTGAGTATCGATTACAAGGGAGCGGATTCGCTTGACCTAGCTCTCGATCAAAGGTTTCGTACCCTAAGCCGCCCAGGGAACCCACCTTTATATACACAGGTTGAGGCCCTGGGCTTACAAGAGTCCGGGCCGGGTGAGGGAGTCCGGGATTAAGGGGTCCTCGGACTGCCGACCTATTTATTATGGGCCGGACTCATGGGCCGCTCGCTGAGGATTGGACTGATCGAAGGCCCCGTCGCCAGGGAGGAAACCTCAGGAGTCGTGGCGTGTCTCTCAAGTTTGCGATAGTACAATAGGCATGTTTTTCCCTTTGGTGGGCAACCGACTATGTGTAACCCTAGGGAGCCCTGCCGTCCATATAAGCCAGAGGGTTTTAGATTGTAGGACACAGATACTCATCTAGGGTTTTAGCTATCCGATCTCGAGGTAGATCAACTCTGTAACCTTCATACACATCAATATAATCGAGCAGGACGTAGGGTTTTACCTCCATAGGAGGGCCTGAACCTAGGTAAACATCGTCTCCTTCGTCCCTTGTTACCATCGATCCTAGACTCACAGCTCGGGACCCCCTACCCGAGATCCACCGGTTTTGACACCGACACTGGGTTACATCTAGCAACCGACCTTATGTCTAAATCGCCTTGCCTTGTCTGGCAAGCCATCTCCCAGTGGCTTACACCTCCGGGTCACACATTGCCTTCTGGCTCAGGGCCTCCGCCCGGCCCGTCTGGCAAGTTACTTCCAGGCCTTGTCTTAGTCTTCCGGCCTGCTTAAGGCCTCACTGCTAAGCCGCCAACTTCCTAACCCGGCCCTTCCTGGGAGGGTCTCATCGTGGGGTTATATCCCCAACATTAGGCCCCAGATTGATTTGAACCTGTTCATGTCAATCTTCAAGTCTTCTGGTTGGCGAGTCTTGTGCTCTTCATAATCACCTGACCTGAAATAAACCTTCATGACCCGCCATGTAAAAATGGATGACGTCATCTTTGGTAAATCCAAAAGATCTTAATGACATCACAACGGATCTTTGCATTAACTGGTTAACCCGAGAATCGAGGTGTTTTCTTGGTCAATCATTATTTTGTCTCCTCGATTCCCGCGTTGGACTGTTGCTGTTAAATCTCCCCCTTATAAATAGGCGTGGGGGGTCCCATCCTTTTCACTTTCCCCCGCTGCCGCTTCTCTCTTCTTCTTCCTCCAGACGCCCGCGCAACCGAAGCTCCGCCGCGCCGTCCGGACCACGCCGTCATCCTCAACAAGGCCGCTGCTTCACCCTGACCGTGACCAGAGCTCGCCGGCGCACGCCCGCATCTCCTGCATCTTCCAGGTTCCATTCTTCTTCCATCGTAGATCCGCATTAGTTCATCGGAGTTCTTCGAGTCCGCCACCGTTCGTCGGAGCATTTACCCTAGATCGGAAAGGAAAACACCCCTTCGGCTCTGAGACAATAGCGAAAACGCGCAGGCTCCGCTTAGCATCTATTCCATATTTAGTGTAGATTGCTCCTTCACTGGAATCCATGTACCAACTGCCTGTTCTTCCACTGACATTTTTAGGTTTAGAAAATGTTTCCCTTTTATCTTCGTCCGTAGATCTTGTAATTGCAGCCATAGTTGGTGAAACTTGATTGTCCACACTTAGCAACATTTTCAATATTCACTTGTCCATTTAACCCGCCATCATGCTGTCGGCTCTCCCTGGCAAAATATAATTCGCTTCACACCTGTAGTTGACGGCGGCTCATAACGTAACAATGATCCGCCAAGTAGTGTTACCGTCTTAGTCATAGATGTTTTGGTCATGTAACGTTCTTAACCCGCCGCATATCCATGTCTTTCCACAGCGTTTAACCCGCCGTCATGGCTAAAGCCCCCGCCTCTTGCGATTGGGTAGGCTCCGGGGTTACCGAGGAGATACTCAATGATTTCGTAGTCATGGGAGTTTTGCCGGCTCAAGACGTCATCCATTGGCGGGTTCCTGGTGACGAGATCACTCCCGAACCCAAGGAAGGGGAAGTTATCGTCTTCACTGACCATCTTCTCCGTGGCTTCTCACCGCCCGGATCAAAGTTTTTCCGGGACGCCCAGTGATACGTCTCCAACGTATCTATAATTTATGAAGTATTCATGCCATGTTTACAATAATTTTATATGATTTGATTAGAACTAACCCGGACTGACGCTGGTTTCAGCAGAGCTACCGTGGTGTTGTTTTTGTGCAGAAATAAAAGTTCTCGGAATGGGCTGAAAATTTACGGAGAATATTTTTGGAAAATATAAAAAATACCGGAGCAAAAAGATACAAAAAGTTTGTGCAAAGTTTGAACTCATTTGGGATTTTTCAAAAATGAAAATAGGCATTTTTAATGCTGTTTTAGCATTGTTTAAATGCTCTGACCCAAATCAAGTTGATGGTGATGTTGTTTTCCTTAACAACATTTGTTTTGGAATATTGCCAACAAGATGAACATTTTTCCAGAAATTTTTGAGCAACTTTGTTTTGCACTTGAATTTGAATTGATTTTCAGAGAGAATTTTGAATTGATTTATTTAACCACTGTGATTAAGCATTGCAAATGAAGATGACTAGGCATGATTAGCAGAGTGTCACAATGCTTAATTACAATGATCACTGTAGCTTAATTATCCGGGCGTCACAACAGATGACGAAAATCTCAACCGGTAGGCCATCTTGCCAATCACATCTTTATGTGATTCTTGTTCATCTTTCGATGCATGTGTTCCGAGCTCAGGACTTTCCTGCCTGAACGTCAAGACAACCAAGTGATCTTGCAGTGAGGTCTGACCTCACCCGCCTTACACTTTCCAGTCGTTCGTGCCCATGGTAGCATGTGGCACCCCGAGAGGATACATGCTGTGACGGTGCTACACTTGGGAGAACACTAACAACTTGATATTTTAAGTGAGAGATCACCCTAATAAAAGCGACTACCGCGCAATCAAGAAGGGTGCATCATAAGGGATAAACATCTCAGGCAAATTATAATAGCATGATATGGTATAGCCCCTTCTGACGGAGAAGTCAAGTATTTCTTCGTCTTCGGCATTCGCATCGGTGTTCACCTTCGCCAAGATTGCCACTACCTTGTCGATGCACCATATAATATTGCTATCTCTATAGCTAATAAAATAAGTGCATTACATAAGGTTGACACGCAGGTCATTAAAGTGCAATCATATGGCTCCAGCCATCATGCCGAATCATGACACGCAGGCCATGTTAATCAAATTACATCAGATAGTCATCTCATACATAATCGGATTAATATGAGACTTGCTATACCACATCACATGCAAACCATCCTGCAAAACCAAGTTAGACGCCTCTAATCGGTTTATGCAAAAATTTATTTTACGTGGCTTCTAAGGTTTTGACTCAAACCGCAGCTACCAACGTTTATCATCAAGTATGATTTATTCAAGTCGCTAGATTAACTTTCCAGGGTGTATGAAACATGAGATAATAAAATCTCGAGCCCCATACTAAACTTCGTCATACACATGACCCCCGTGCAGATCATATCTGCATTGCCCTTTTGTCTGCGAAATTTCATCTTTCTTTTTAACTACAGTGGAATTCAATGAACTGTTAGCACTTCGTTGATCAATCAGGATCGCGGATTGACAGAACATTGAAACTCCACCATGCTGTTATCAAGATCAGAAATATGCAAATCCCAGGGAAGTAACAAGAACATCGGGTAACAGATTTCATCTGCTACCCACACAAATAATTTTCAGTAATAGAACTCATCTACTACCTAATTATATTGTGCAACACCCATACATCTCTATGTATTCTAGATCGCAACCTACATCTACGCATAGCACGGCTCATGATGCCACTGTAGGGGAACGCAGCAGAAAACAAAATTTTCCGACCTACGCACCAGCCCAGGACCACTATGGAGACTGCATACAAGGTTTGATCTTTTTCGCTACCGACTCGTAGCGCAGCGGAAGTAGAGTCGATGACGATAGGCGGTGCAGATCCCCATAGCTAGGATTTACAACCTCCCAAACACGAGGATGTATACCCTCATCTTCCCCTCGTACAGCCCTCCGGGAGGCGGTCAGACAGTCCCCCGGACGGTGTCGCGGACAGCCCTTCAGGAGGACGTTCAAAACTCGGACGGTCACTTGGACAGCCCTTCGGGAGGACCTTCGAAACTCGGACGGTCACACGGACAGCCCTCCGGGAGGCACTCTCGAACTAAGACCGAAACTATGATCTCTCTACAGAGTTGCACACATACGGTGTCATCTATCCTGCAGGGCTTCGCCATCCAGAACTAGTTCCTGCCGGAACCCAGACAGCCTTTCGGCTCTACGAAACTATTTCGCGGGGAGGGAGAGAGAAGCCAGACAAGTCAAATGGCATGTGTATGTGAGAAGGGATGAGGTTTGGGCAGCCCCCTCACCTCCTATTTATAGGAAAACCAAGGGGTAGAGTTGCCATTCCAAAAACACAAAAATGCCACCACTTTATGTCATACACAAAGGGCATAAGAGGGAAAAGGGATGCCATGTGGAGCTCCACTCACCTTGGCCGGCCACCCCTTTGGGGGCCCCCCATGAGGGGCTTCCTTGGCCCCCAAGGCCTTCTAGAAGCCTTTTGGGAAATATCCCAAAAGGTGGTTTTCCAAAAATATCCAAAAAGCACTTTCACTATTCACGACGACATTTTTCAGCGTCCATTCGAACTGAAATTTTTTATGTGGGCATAGAACATTTCCAGTACCCACTAAAATAAATTTCAATGTGTTCCGGAACAATTCCGGATTAGTGATTTTCATCTGCTAAAAGCATCCGAAGCGGTTCCGGCAGCTCCGGAACATTTTCGCTTTTTCTTCCGGAAAATTCCCAGAAGTTTCCAGAATGATTCTGGCACCCTCCAAGAATTATCAGGCATGTGCCGAAACCAATTTGACTTAATGGTATCCTCTGAAACAACTTTTTAGTTTTACCGAAACTGTTCCGGTGTTCTCTCTGCGAAACATTTCCGCTATCCGAAACTTTTCCGGTGTCCGAAACTTTTCCGGTGATTTTCTCTCAGGCTCCCTGTCTAGTATTCAGCAGATAGATGACCCTTAAGCGTGTGACCCTATAGGTTCGGTGAAGTATAGACATGACCCGGAACCCCTTCCGATCAATGATCAACATCGGAGCCGTGGACACCCATATTGACCCCTATACCCACACGAATGAATATTCGAGTGAACCTCCAGTTGCCGTGTGCTATTCTTGTTGCTTCGCGATATGTTACAAATACCCAAGGTGAGACATGTTGGCATCCCTGTGGATCAACACGTTGTCCACTATGCCAGTTACCTCGTTACCGGTATTGTTCTCTTTTCTCGTTCCGTGTTCCGGCATCCCCGTGATCAAATCACAAAGTGTCTGGCCTGACGATGATGGATACCGTAACACCGAGAGGGCCCAGAGATATCTCTCCATCATCGGAGGAGCAAATCCCAATCTTGAGCTATCTTGTTACTTGCCAATATTTTCCGTGAACCCGTAAGCCGCCGTAATAGCCACCCAGTAACGGATGACGTTTAACAAACCCCAAAGTTCACGAAGCAAGCACGAAGGAACTCGATACTCTCATGGTCTAAGGAATTATGCAAACATTAACTATCTCTGTGTTATTAACCATTAACTTGTGACGAATGTATCTCATAGCATAACATCAATTCGGGTTGATTCAACACAAGTGTTCCACCAACATTGCGCCCTCAAAATTGCCGGCATAGCCATGCCCATGATCAAGAAAACAGGATCATCATGCAATACTTGAGCCAGTCTTAGAGGCAAGACTAGGAATACATTTTACCGTTTATTATACCACACGCGCAAATGAGTTTCCCTCCGGGCCTCGTGGATATTGCAGACTCGAGAATCATTGCAGTTATAGCATGGAATATAAACTTAATTAGGAACATGGGGATAAATAAGAACTTTTATTATTGCCTCTTGGGCATATCTCCTACAGTATGAACCATGGTGAAGTTGGACTACAGTAGATATAATGCTAATATGAATTTGGAATGAGTTCACAACAGTACTTAAAGTAGTATTTTGCTTTATTATACTAACGGATCTCACGAGGGTTTTGTTAAGTTTTGTGTGAATGAAGTGTTCAAAGATCGAGGAGGTATCTATATAAGAAGAATACGGAGAGACAAGAGTTCAAGCTTGGGGATGCCCAAGGCACCCCATGTAAATATTTCTAGGAGACTCAAGCATCTAAGCTTGGGGATGCCCCGGAAGGCATCCCATCTTTATTCTTCAACAATTATCGGTATACCTTGGTTTTTGTTTTGTTCACATGATATGTGTCTTTAGTGTTTTTCTTTTCCTTTTATGCACCCTTCTAGTATGAGATAGTCCTTCATTGATTTATAGAATGCTTAATGCGCTTCACTTAGATCTTTTGAGTATGGCTTTGTAGAATGCTCTTTGCGCTTCACTTAGATCTTTTGAGTATGGCTTTGTAGAATGCTCTTTGTGCTTCACTTAAATCTTTTGAGTATGGCTTTATAGAATGCTTCGTGTGCTTCACTTATATATTTTGAGCTTGGGTATTGATTAATCTTTATTAATTGTAGAATGCTCTATGAACTTCACTTATATCTTTTAGAGTATGAATAAAATTACCATCGGAATTGGGCTCGGAAGTGTACCATTAAAATGTCATGCCTAGCTAGAAAGGCATTAAAGAAAATCGCTTGTTGGGAGACAACCCAATATTTACCCCTACTGTTTTTGTGCGTTCTCATGATCATTCTTCTGTAGTAATCATGTTTTATATGTTTTCTTTCAATAAAGTGCCAAGTAATGCCTTTGGGATAGTGTGGTTGATAGTTGACTTGATTCTGTGCAAAAACAGAAACTTTGGTGCCCAGTCCAGAATTTTTATAAATTCACCAGAGAGTCAAAAGCTTCTGAATTTTTTACGCATGATTTATATACAAATTTCCTAGGTTTTCCTAATTTTTCAGAATTTTTGGAGCTGCAGAAGTATGGTCATTGTTCAGATCATTACAGACTGTTCTGTTTTTGACAGAATCTGCCTTGTTTGCATAGTTTGCTTGTTTTAGCATTTCCATGGCTTATATTAAGTGATATAAATTGTGGAAATGATAAGTTACAGTAGAAATTATGTGAGAACAATTATGGATCTTGTATTTTACAGTACCTAAGTGGATGATTTTCTCTTTATCATACTAACCCATCTCACGAAGTTCCGTTAAGTTTTGTGTGATTGAAGTTTTCAAGTTTTGGGTGAGATATCGATATGAGGAGAATAAGGAGTGGCAAGACCCTAAGCTTGGGGATTCCCAAGGCACCCCAAGGTAATATTCAAGGAAGATCCAAGCAACTAAGCTTGGGGATGCCCCGGAAGGCATCCCCTCTTTCGTCTTCAACATTATCGGTAACCTCACTTGGAGCTATATTTTTATTCGTCACATAATATGTGCTTTGCTTGGATCGTCATTATATTTTGTTATTTTCTGTTAGGTGTTATTCATAATTTTGTTTTTCAATAAAAAGTTCCAAGAATTGCCTTAGGATGCTTGTATTGCATGTGTGATGTGTGCTGTGTAAAAAACAGAAACTTTTGCTGTAGTGCTTGAATTTTCATATTTTACTGGAATGTGGAAAGTTTCTGAAATTTTTACACAGTATTTTCATATAAATTATTTAGCTTTTCCTAAATTTTCATAATTTTTTGAGTTACTAAAGTACACTGCTTTCATAAATTGCTACAGACTGTTCTGTTTGGACAGATTGCTGTCATAGTTTTGTTATCTACTTATCCTCTAGTTTCCATAGCCTATATTGGTAGATATAAATTGTGGAAACGATAGTAAACAGTAGATGATGTTTGAAAATTATTGTGCAACTTGTCTTGGCAGTACATGAAGTGTTGATTTATTCTTATGTGTACTAACCTATCTCACGAGTTCTTTTCGAGTTTTGTGTGGATGAAGTTTTTGAGAATAGGTGAAACCATGATATGAGAGGATTGAACGAGATACAAAAGCTCAAGCTTGGGGATGCCCAAGGCACCCCAAGTAAATATTTCAAGAAGTCTCAAGGATCTAAGCTTGGGGATGCTACGCATCCCATCTCTCTTCATCAACAATTATCGGTTAGCCTATGTTGAGCCTAAATTTTTATTCATTCACATGATGCGTGCTATTCTTGGAGTGCCATTTTTATTTTGCTGTTTGAATAAAAGCATTGGATCTGAAATTCTGAATAAGAGAGAGAGTCCTCACATGGCTATTTAACTAATTGACTATGCATTGATCTTCACTTATATCTTTTTGGAGTAGTTTGTCATTCAATCTCGTGCTTCACTTATATCCTATGAGTAAATGGTTGAATGAATTGAATATCATAAATCTGAAATTAAATATGTTTCATATACTTATCCCATGGGGAGTAATGACTTCACACATAATAAGTATAGGTGGTAAAATTTATTGAAAGTTAGCAAACACCGCATTGGTCACTTGAACAATTCATGAAAGAATATTGAAGGAAGAGAGATTCCACATATAAATATATTATCTTGGACATCTTCTATGATTGTGAGCTCATTAATTATTTTCAAACTCGAGCAAATTAGTTTAAATTGGACAAGGAAGACAACTTAATGAGTTATGTTTGGGTATATTTGCATAGAAGTTATATTGTTATGAATCCTCTAACATGTGGTGCTTGTTTAGAACCTTTTGCTAGCCAAAACTTCGTACTAAGTAGAGATACTACTTGTGCATCCAAACCCTTGAGCCAAGTTTCTTCCATGAGAGTCCACCATACCTACCTATATGCGGTATTTACCTGCCGTTCCAAGTAAATTTGCATGTGCCAAACTCTAAACCTTCAAATAATATTCTGTTTTGTATGCCCGAATCGCTCATGTAGCGACTGGGGGCGGTCAGTATCTTCCATGCTAGGTGGGTTATTCTCACGATATGTGTTGATTCACTATCATTCACGAGAAAGTGGCTGGTATTCGGGATGCCCAGTTCCATGCTCAAAAATCAAATCAAAATATAATGAAACAAAACTCCCCCAGGATTGTTGTTTGTATGGACGGTACCCATGGATTCGGCTCGCTGTGGAATGTGTTTGATTGGCGGAGGGGGAGTAAAAACTTTATCATTCTGTTTGGGAACCGCCTATAATGTATCTAGCATGGAAGATGGTGAAATCTCTTGGTTGTTATGTTGACAATGAAAGCATACCTCCCAAAATTATATTCATCTCTGTTTTAAACAATGAGTTCTGGCACATATGCAAATCCCTGCTTCCCTCTGCGAAGGGCCAATCTATTTACTTTCATGTTATTTACTACTCTTGTTGAGTCAACTTCTTATTCCAACCTCAATCTATTAGTTGGCAAGAATCATGTGGTGGGGAAAGATCCAAACATATATATCCAGTCAAATATATTTATCTATATGATAAATAAGTTGGGAGGCGAAACATTAAGCCCCTATCTTTCTCTGTGTTCGATGGATGCTATTTGTTCTAAAAATATGCTTTGAGTGTCAATAATCATGGAAGACTATATGATAGTTGAGTATGTGGAATTTGCTAAATCAAAGCTCTTACATAGACCCTTCCTGAAAATAAGATGAATTGCAATTGTTCGATGACTAGGAATATGGTTTGTTAGTTTTCAAGAAACTTTCTGGTCTATACTTTAACATGTGAATAGCTTGTTACTTGATCATGAGAAGATTTATGAGATGAGCTACTATTTATGGTTTATATTGATGCTAGAAAAAGTGATTGGAATTATCATTGATCAAACTTGTGCACTTGCTAGCATTCACACTTCATAAATTATTTCTTTTATCATTTACCTACTCGAGGACGAGCAGGAATTAAGCTTGGGGATGCTGATACGTCTCCAACGTATCTATAATTTATGAAGTATTCATGCCATGTTTACAATAATTTTATATGATTTTGGTATGATTTGATTAGAACTAACCCGGACTGACGCTGTTTTCAGCAGAGCTACCGTGGTGTTGTTTTTGTGCAGAAATAAAAGTTCTCGGAATGGGCTGAAAATTTATGGAGAATATTTTTGGAAAATATAAAAAATACCGGAGCAAAAAGATACCGGAGAGGAGTCCCGAGGAAGCCACAAGCCTAGGGGCGCCCCCCTAGGGCGCGCCCCCTGGCTTGTGGGCCCCTCGAGCACCCCCCTGACTTGATTCCAATGCCAAGTACTCCTATAAATCGAGAAACCTCCAGAAAGAAACCTAGATCAGAAGTTCCACCGCCGCAAGTCTCCGTAGCCATGAAAGATCAATCTTGGCCCTCTCCGGCACCCTGCCGGAGGGGGTCACCATCACCGGAGACCATGGAGGAGGAAGACAGAGGGGCCATCATCACCATGGAGGCCAAGGACCAGAGGGAGAACCTCTCCCCACCTAGGGGGGAGGCCATGGAGGAGGAAGCACAAGGGGAGACCCTCTCCCCCTCTCTCTCGGTGGCGCCGGAGTGCCATCGGGGGAACCATCGCCGCGGTGATCGTCTTCATCAACATCACCTTCTTCATCACCATCCTCATCTCCTTTCAGCGGTCCACTCTCCCGCATCCCGCTGTAATCCCCTACTTGAACATCCTTTCAGAGGCCAAGGTAATCTATGATACCTCGGATGCCGACCATCGTCGGAGCTCGGCTGCAAAAGACACCTCGGATGCAGTCCGGCGTTGGAGCTCGGACGCAAGAGGACACCACCACACGGGAAACACTTCAAACCCGAGGCGTGGCGTAAAAGACTAAAAGGCATTGATAAAGGCCGAGAACTTAAAGGGGCTCCTCGGATGCCCGACGTGTGAACTCTTCGGATACACCTCGGCTATCCTTATGATCGAAGATGAGAAGATTTGTTGAACCAGTTTTCAAGACCGACGACCGAAGACGAAGAACAGTTCGGAAGAACCGAGGAGCGTCCCCAACTTGAAGACCGGTTCAGGGGGGCTACTGATGGTGTCCTGGACTAGGGGGTACTCACCATGTCGTCTCCCGACCAGTGGGTCGGGCTGAGGACCCCCAGGGCGATTCACTAATGGGTCACTTCGGGTAGCCCATGCCGAATATAAGGAGGATTCCACAAGACTTGGCGCATAAGACAAGGACTCCTCTAAACCCTAGGCCTACGGTGCATATATAAACCGAGGCCAGGCTAGTCAATAGATCATTATATGACATCTCATAATCTCGTGGTAGATACATGTACTCTGTACTATCCCCCATATCAATACAATCAAAAGCAGGACGTAGGGTATTATCTCTTCAAGAGAGCCTGAACCTGGGTAAAATCCTGTGTCCATGTTACCATCGCTCCAAGACTGACAGGCCCGGCCCACCATCGACCCCACCGCTGTCCCACAAATCCCACATATATTCATCCTCATCCGCTCGCCGGACCAAACCCTAGCCACTTCACTCCACTCCTATCGTGGTTTTATCACGGCAGATGTCCCAGTGAAAGGACTTAGGGGTGAAGCCATCGCTACGACGGTTAACTCGAAGGGGTTGGAAGGGACGAAAGACACGGGTTTTACCCAGGTTCAGCCCCCCTCGAAGGAGGTAAAAGCCTACGTCTTGCTTTGAGTTGTATTGATTGAGTATCGATTACAAGGGAGCGGATTCGCTTGACCTAGCTCTCGATCAAAGGTTTCGTACCCTAAGCCGCCCAGGGAACCCACCTTTATATACACAGGTTGAGGCCCTGGGCTTACAAGAGTCCGGGCCGGGTGAGGGAGTCCGGGATTAAGGGGTCCTCGGACTGCCGACCTATTTCTTATGGGCCGGACTCATGGGCCGCTCGCTGAGGATTGGACTGATCGAAGGCCCCGTCACCAGGGAGGAAACCTCAGGAGCCGTGGCGTGTCTCTCAAGTTTGCGATAGTAGAATAGGCATGTTTTTCCCTTTGGTGGGCAACCGACTATGTGTAACCCTAGGGAGCCCTGGCGTCTATATAAGCCAGAGGGTTTTAGATTGTAGGACACAGATACTCATCTAGAGTTTTAGCTATCCGATCTCGAGGTAGATCAACTCTGTAACCTTCATACACATCAATATAATCGAGCAGGACGTAGGGTTTTACCTCCATAGGAGGGCCTGAACCTAGGTAAACATCGTCTCCTTCGTCCCTTGTTACCATCGATCCTAGACTCACAGCTCGGGACCCCCTACCCGAGATCCACCGGTTTTGACACCGACACTGGGTTACATCTAGCAACCGACCTTATCTCTAAATCGCCTTGCCTTGTCTGGCAAGCCATCTCCCGGTGGCTTACACCTCCGGGTCACACATTGCCTTCCGGCTCAGGGCCTCCGCCCGGCCCGTCTGGCAAGTTACTTCCAGGCCTTGTCTTAGTCTTCCGGCCTGCTTAAGGCCTCACTGCTAAGCCGCCAACTTCCTAACCCGGCCCTTCCTGGGAGGGTCTCATCGTGGGGTTATATCCCCAACATTAGGCCCCAGATTGATTTGAACCTGTTCATGTCAATCTTCAAGTCTTCTGGTTGGCGAGTCTTGTGCTCTTCATAATCACCTGACCTGAAATAAACCTTCATGACCCGCCATGTAAAAATGGATGACGTCATCTTTGGTAAATCCAAAAGATCTTAATGACATCACAACGGATCTTTGCATTAACTGGTTAACCCGAGAATCGAGGCGTTTTCTTGGTCAATCATCATTTTGTCTCCTCGATTCCCGCGTTGGACTGTTGCTGTTAAATCTCCCCCTTATAAATAGGCGCGGGGGGTCCCGTCCTTTTCACTTTCCCCTACTGCCGCTTCTCTCTTCTTCTTCCTCCAGACGCCCGCGGAACCGAAGCTCCGCCGCGCCGTCCGGACCACGCCGTCATCCTCAACAAGGCCGATGCTTCACCCTGACCGTGACCAGAGCTCGCCGGCGCACGCCCGCATCTCCTGCATCTTCCAGGTTCCATTCTTCTTCCATCGCAGATCCGCATTAGTTCATCGGAGTTCTTCGAGTCCGCCACCGTTCGTCGGAGCATTTACCCTAGATCGGAAAGGAAAACACCCCTTCGGCTTCGAGACAATAGCGAAAACGCGCAGGCTCCGCTTAGCATCTATTCCATATTTAGTGTAGATTGCTCCTTCATTGGAATCCATGTACCAACTACCTGTTCTTCCACTGACATTTTTAGGTTTAGAAAATGTTTCCCTTTTATCTTCGTCCGTAGATCTTGTAATTGCAGCCATAGTTGGTGAAACTTGATTGTCCACACTTAGCAACATTTTCAATATTCACTTGTCCATTTAACCCGCCATCATGCTGTCGGCTCTCCCTGGCAAAATATAATTCGCTTCACACCTGTAGTTGACGGCGGCTCATAACCTAACAATGATCCGCCAAGTAGTGTTACCGTCTTAGTCATAGATGTTTTGGTCA
Organism: Elymus sibiricus; assembly: GCA_039707655.1. Classification (NCBI taxonomy): domain Eukaryota; kingdom Viridiplantae; phylum Streptophyta; class Magnoliopsida; order Poales; family Poaceae; genus Elymus; species Elymus sibiricus. The sequence continues at coordinate 89,035,335 of CM077668.1, read as the reverse complement.
TGTAACGTTCTTAACCCGCCGCATATCCATGTCTTTCCACAGCGTTTAACCCGCCGTCATGGCTAAAGCCCCCGCCTCTTGCGATTGGGTAGGCTCCGGGGTTACCGAGGAGATCCTCAATGATTTCGTAGTCATGGGAGTTTTGCCGGCTCAAGACGTCATCCATTGGCGGGTTCCTGGTGACGAGATCACTCCCGAACCCAAGGAAGGGGAAGTTATCGTCTTCACTGACCATCTTCTCCGTGGCTTCTCACCGCCCGGATCAAAGTTTTTCCGGGACGCCCAGTGATACGTCTCCAACGTATCTATAATTTATGAAGTATTCATGCCATGTTTACAATAATTTTATATGATTTGATTAGAACTAACCCGGACTGACGCTGGTTTCAGCAGAGCTACCGTGGTGTTGTTTTTGTGCAGAAATAAAAGTTCTCGGAATGGGCTGAAAATTTACGAAGAATATTTTTGGAAAATATAAAAAATACCGGAGCAAAAAGATACCGGAGAGGAGTCCCGAGGAAGCCACAGGCCTAGGGGGCGCCCCCCTAGGGCGCACCCTGGCTTGGGGGCCCCTCGAGCACCCCCCTGACTTGATTCCAACGCCAAGTACTCCTATAAATCGACAAACCTCCAGAAAGAAACCTAGATCAGAAGTTCCACCGCCGCAAGTCTCTGTAGCCACGAAAGATCAATCTTGGCCCTCTCCGGCACCCTGCCGGAGGGGGCCACCATCACCGGAGTCCATGGAGGAGGAAGACGGAGGGGCCATCATCACCATGGAGGCCAAGGACCAGAGGGAGAATCTCTCCCCACCTATGGGGGAGGCCATGGAGGAGGAAGCACAAGGGGGAGACCCTCTCGCCCTCTCTCTCGGTGGCGCCGGAGTGCCATCGGGGGAACCATCGCCGCGGTGATCGTCTTCATCAACATCACCTTCTTCATCACCATCCTCATCTCCTTTCAGCGGTCCACTCTCCCGCATCCCGCTGTAATCCCCTACTTGAACATGGTGCTTTATGCCACATATTATGATCCAATGATGTGTTGCCATCCTATGATGTTTTGAGTAGATTTCTTTTGTCCTTTGGGTTGATTGATGATCTAGATTGGTTTGAGTTGTATGTTTATTTTGGTGCTGTCCTATGGTGCCTTCCGTGCCGTGCACACATGAAGGATTCCCGCTGTAGGGTGTTGCAATACGTTCATGATTCGCTTATAGTGGGTTGCTTGAGTGACAGAAGCATAAAGCCGAGTAGGTGGGTTGTTGCGTATGGGATAAAGGGGACTTGATGCTTTAATGCTATGGTTGGGTTTTACCTTAATGATCTTTAGTAGTTGCGGATGCTTGCTAGAGTTCCAATCATAAGTGCATATGATCCAAGTAGAGAAAGTATGTTAGCTTATGCCTCTCCCTCATATAAAATTGCAATAATGATTACCGATCTTGTTAACAATTACCTAGGACAATTCCGCACACCGACCCATCATTATTTCACACTCGCTATTTGTAATATATTGTAATATATTCTAACTTTATGATAACAGCACCTATTTTTATATTTTAGTTCTCCGATATCATGCAAAGCTATTCTCTTCATACCCACAACGTAGTTTTATTTCTCGTTTCTAGTTGGAAGCAAACGTTCGGCGTACGTAGAGTTGTATCAGTGGCAGATAGGACTTGAGAGAATATTGATCTTACCTTTAGCTCCTTGTGGGTTCGACACTCCATACTTGTAACTTCCACCTTTGGAAATTGCTACGATGATTCCTTGCACTTGGGGATTATCAAGCTCTTTTCTGGCGCCGTTGCCGGGGAGCAATAGCGTGGGGTTGATATTCTCGTGTGTGCTTGTTTGCTTTCTTCACTAAGTAGATTTTGTTTTCCCTTTTTGCTTTCTTTAGTTGTGGGTGAAACAAACAAAATAAATAAATAATGAAAAATACAAAAAGAATTACTTGCCTCTTATGCCTAAGAAGTTTTTCAAAAAGAGAAGTGATTGGAAGGTTGTGCATTGGAGAAGTGAGGGTCGACCTTGGACACTTGTGTTCATGCTCATGGAAACAATGTAGAATTTTTCATGGAAGTTTCTCAAAAATAATTATCCCCTTGTATATATCCATTGTATTATAAAAATAATGTGCCAAGATTTGGTTTTAGGATGATTAGATTGCTTATTTACTTTGTGCGGTGCAAAAACAGAAACTTTGACTGTAGTGCATGAATTTACATTTCTTACTGGAACATCAAAAGTTTCTGAAATTTTTACACAGTACTTCTATACAAATTTTTTAATTTTCCCTAAATTTTCAGAATTGTTTGAGTTACAGAAGTATACGAAGTTTCCAGATTGCTACATACTGTCCTGTTTTTGACAGATTCTGTTTTCTATGCATTGTTCTCTTATTTTGATGAATCTATGGGTAGTATCGGGGGGTATGAACCATGGTGAAGTTGGACTACTGTAGATATAATGCTAATATGAATTTGGAATGAGTTCACAACAGTACTTAAAGTAGTATTTTGCTTTATTATACTAACGGATCTCACGCGGGTTTTGTTAAGTTTTGTGTGAATGAAGTGTTCAAAGATCGAGGAGGTATCTATATAAGAAGAATACGGAGAGACAAGAGTTCAAGCTTGGGGATGCCCAAGGCACCCCAAGTAAATATTTCTAGGAGACTCAAGCATCTAAGCTTGGGGATGCCCCGGAAGGCATCCCATCTTTATTCTTCAACAATTATCGGTATACCTCGGTTTTTGTTTTGTTCACATGATATGCAACTTATTGACGCTGACTCCTCTTAGGGTGACGCGGAGACAAGCCAAGCCGGCGCAGCAGAGGTAACTACCATCTCCTCTGACTCGGAACCTTTGCCAAGAGAGAAAATATGTCGGGTCATCCGGAAAGTAAAGTTTTCACACCCCCTTGCTCACTTGGATCCCAACTTTCTTTTGAAGAAGCAGCAACATGACTCCAACCGTCAGACTCGGAGCGGCGGCTCTGAAGATCTAGTGGCCGGCTTACCCGACGCTCCGACTCCTCGGAAACGCCATAATGAGGTAATTCATAACTTTGTTTTCATTTCTTCTGCATGCTAGTCTTATGTTGTAAAACTGCTCATATTGCCCTGTTGGGGAACGTTGCATGGGAAATAAAAAAATTCCCACGCGCACGCAAGATCTATCCATGGTGATGAGCATCTATGAGAAGAAGAGTGGATCTACATACCCTTGTAGATTGCTAAGCGGGAAGCGTTAAGAAACACGGTTGATGTAGTCGAACGTCTTCGCGATCCAAATCGCAAGCCGTCCCGCGATCCAATCACGATCCGTCCTGATCTAGCGCTGAACGGACGGCACCTCCGCGTTCAGCACACGTACAGCTCGATGATGATCTCCGCCTTCTTGATCCAGCAAGAGGGGTGGAGAGGTAGATGAGATCTCCAGCAGCACGACGGCGTGGTGGTGGTGATGGTGGAGTTATGCCGGCAGGGCTTCGCCTAAGCACTACCGGAATCTATTTGGTGGAGGAACTAGAGAATAGAGAACTAGCACGTGGCCGTTGGTTTTGGAGCTCTATTCCTCTAGTATATATAGGAGGGAGAGGGAGGAGCAAGCCTCCCTAGGGTTTCCCCTAGGGGTCGGCCGAACCAGGGCAAGGAGGAGTCCAATCCACTTCCTACTAGGAAGTGGATTCATATTAGGAAGGAGTCCTATTCCTTCCTATCTCCACCTTTTTTTTCTCTTGGGCATATGGGCCCTTATGAGGTCGGTTCCCCAGCCCATTAGGGGCTGGTGCACCACCTCTTGGACCCATGTGGCCCCCGGGGTGGGTGGGCCCCACCCGGTGGACCCCCGGAACCCATTCGTCACTCCCGGTACACTACCGGAAATACCCGAAACTTTTCCGGAACCCAAATACCACTTTCCTATATATAAATCTTTACCTCCGGACCATTCCAGAGCTCCTCGTGATGTCCAGGATCTCATCCGGGACTCCGAACAACCTTCGGTCACCAACACATATATCTCAATACTACCGAAACGTCACCGAACGTTAAGTGTGCAGACCCTGCAGGTTCGAGAACTGTGTAGACATGACCGAGACACCTCTACGGTCAAGAACCAACAGCGGGACCTAGATGCCCATATTGGTTCCTACATATTCTATGAAGATCTTTATCGGTTGAACCTCTATGTCAAGGATTCAGTTAATCCCGTATGATGTTCCCTTTGTTCTTCGGTATGTTACTTGCCCGAGATTCGATCGTTGGTATCTCTATACCTAGTTCAATCTCGTTATCGGCAAGTCTCTTTACTCGTTCTGTAATACAATATCCCGTGGCTAACTCTTTAGTCACTTTGCTTGCAAGGCTTATTGTGATGTTGTATTACCGAGTGGGCCCTGAGATACCTCTCCGTCACACGGAGTAACAAATCCCATTCTTGATCCATGCCCACTCAACAGACACCCTCGGAGATACCTGTAGCGCATCTTTATAGTCACCCAGTTACGTTGCGACATTTGATACACACAAGGTATTCCTCCGGTGTCAGTGAGTTGCATGATCTCATGGTCATAGGAACAGATACTTGACATGCAGAAAACTATAGCAATAAACTGACACGATCATATGCTACATTCATAGTTTGGGTCTTGTCCATCACATCATTCTCCTAATGATGTGATCCCGTTATCAAATGACATCTCATGTCTATGGCTAGGAAACCTTGACCATCTTTGATCAACGAGCTAGTCTACTAGAGGCATACTAGGGACACAGTGTTGTCTATGTATCCACACATGTAAGTGAGTTTCCAATCAATACAATTATAGCATGGATAATAAACGATTATCGTGAACAAGGAAATATAAAAATAACCACTTTATTATTGCCTCTAGGGCATATTTCCAACAGTCTCCCACTTGCACTAGAGTCAATAATCTAGTTCACATCATCATGTGATTTACATTGCAATGAATCTAACACCAATACAGTTCTGGTGTTGATCATGCTTAGCTCATGGAAGAGGTTTAGTCAACGGGTCTGCGACATTCAGATCCATGTGTACTTTGCAAATATGTATGTACTCCTCCTTGATGTAATCGCGGATGGAATTGAAATGTTGCTTTATGTGTCTGGTCCTCTTGTGAAACCTTGGTTCCTTGGCCAGAGCAATGGCACCAGTGTTGTCACAGAACATAGTCATTGGGTTTAGTGCACTGGGCACTACTCCAAAATCTGTCATGAACTCCTTCATCCAGACACCTTCCTTCGCCGCCTCCGAGGGAGCGATGTACTCCGCTTCGCATGTAGAATCAGCTACCACGCTCTACTTGGAACTGCACCCGCTTACCGCACCCCCATTGAGAATAAATACGTATCCGGTTTGAGACTTAGAGTCATCCGGATCAGTGTCAAAGCTTGCATCGACGTAACCCTTTACGACGAGCTCTTGATCACCTCCATAAACGAGAAACATGTCCTTAGTCCTTTTTAGGTACTTTAGGATATTCTTGAGCGCCATCCAGTGTTCCATTCCTGGATCACTTTGAAACCTTCCGGCCATACTTATGGCAAGGCTGACATCGGGTCTTGTGCACAGCATTGCATACATGATAGAGCCTATGGCTGAAGCATAGGGGATGACACTCATCTTTTCTCTATCTTCTGCAGTCACTGGGCATTGAGTCTTACTCAACTTCACACCTTGCAATACAGGCAAGAACCCCTTCTTGGACTGATCCATTTTGAACTTCTTCAAAACTTTGTCAAGGTATGTGCTCTGTGAAAGTCCTATTAAGCGTCTCGATCTATCTCTATAGATCTTGATGCCTAATATGAAAGCAGCTTCTCCCAGGTCCTTCATTGAAAAACTCTTGTTCAAATATTCCTTCACGCTTTCTAACATTTCTATATTGTTTCCAATCAGCAATATGTCATCCACATATAATATTAGAAACGCTATAGAGCTCCCACTCACTTTCTTGTAAATACAAGCTTCTCCGTAAACTTGTATAAACCCGAACGCTTTGATCACCTCATCAAAGCGAAGATTCCAACACAGAGATGCTTGCACCAGTCCATAAATGGATCGCTGGAGTTTGAAATTTTTGTCAGCATTCTCTGGATCGAAAAAACCATCTGGTTGCATCATATACAACTCTTCCTTAAGGAAACCGTTAAGGAACGCTGTTTTGACATCCATCTGCCAAATTTCATAATCGAAAAATGCAGATATTGCTAACATGATTCTGACGGACTTAAGCATCGCTACAGGTGAGAAGGTCTCATCGTAGTCAACTCCTTGAACTTGTGAAAAACCCTTTGCCACAAGTCGAGCTTTATAGACGGTGACATTACCGTCCGCGTCTGTCTTCTTCTTAAAGATCCATTTGTTCTGAATGGCCTTTCGCCCTTCAGGTAATACTTCCAAAGCCCATACTTTGTTTTCATACATGGATCCCATCTCGGATTTCATGGCCTCTAACCATTTCTCGGAATCCGGGCCCATCATCGCTTCTCCATAGCTCGTAGGTTCATCGTTGTCTAACAACATGACCTCTAAGACAGGGTTGCCGTACCACTCAGGAGTAGTACGCGTCCTTGTCGACCTACGAGGTTCGATAGTAACTTGATCCGAAGCTTCATGATCATCATCATTAACTTCCTCTTCAACTGACGTAGGCTCCACAGAAACAACTTTCTGCGCTGCACTACTCTCTGGTTGAAATAAAGGTTCAACAACCTCATCAAGTTCTATCTTCCCCCCATTCAATTCTTTCGAGAGAAACTCTTTCTCAAGAAATGTTCCATTTTTAGCGACAAACACTTTGCCTTCGGATTTGAGATCGAAGGTATACCCAACTGTCTCTTTTGGGTATCCTATGAAGACGCATTTCTCCGCTTTGGGTTCCAGCTTTTCAGGCTGAAGCTTTTTGACATAAGCATCACATCCCCAAACTTTAAGAAACGACAACTTTGGCTTCTTGCCAAACCACAGTTCATATGGCGTCGTCTCAACGGATTTTGATGGTGCCCTATTTAAAGTGAATGCAGCTGTCTCTAATGCATAAGCACAAAACGATAGTGGCAAATCGGCAACAGACATCATAGAACGCACCATATCTAATAAGGTTCGGTTATGACGTTCGGACACACCATTACGCTATGGTGTTCCAGGCGGTGTCAATTGTGAAACAATTCCACATTGTCTTAAGTGACTGCCAAACTCATAACTCAGATATTCTCCTCCTTGATCAGATCGTAGGAATTTAATCTTCTTGTTACAATGATTCTCAACTTCACTCTGAAATTGCTTGAACTTTTCAAACATTTCAGACTTGTGTTTCATTAAGTAAATATACCCATATCTACTTAAGTCATCGGTGAAGGTGAGAAACTAACGATATCCACCGCGCGCCTCAATTCTCATCGGACCGCACACATCAGTATGTATGATTTTCAACAAGTCACTTGCCCGTTCCATTGTTCCAGAGATTGGGGTTTAATCATCTTGCCCATGAGGCATGGTTCACATGTGTCAAGTGATTCAAAATCAAGTGACTCCAAAAGTCCATCAGCATGGAGCTTCTTCATGCGTTTTACACCAATATGACCTAAGCGGCAGTGCCACAAGAAAGTGGTGCTATCATTATCAATTCTACATCTTTTGGCATCAATGTTATGAACATGTGTATCATCACTATCGAGATTCAATAAAAATAAACCCCTCACATTGGGTGCATGACCATAAAAGATATTACTCATATAAATAGAACAACCATTATTCTCTGATTTAAATGAGTAAACGTCTCGCAATAAACAAGATCCAGATATAATGTTCATGCTTAACGCAGGCACTAAATAACAATTATTCAGGTTCATCACTAATCCCGATGGTAATCGAAGAGCGAGCGTGCTGACGGTGATCACATCAACCTTGGAACCATTTCCCACGCGCATCGTCACTTCGTCCTTTGCCAGCCTCCATCTATTCCGCAGTTCCTGTTTTGAGTTGCAAATGTGAGCAACCGAACCGGTATCAAATACCCAGGCACTACAACAAGAGTTGGTAAGGTACACATCAATAACATGTATATCATATATACCTTGTTTGGTGTTGTCCGCCTTCTTGTCAGCCAGATACTTGGGGCAGTTCCGCTTCCAATGACTAGTTCCCTTGCAATGAAAGCACTCAGTTTCTGGCTTGGGTCCAGCCTTGGGTTTCTTCACGGGAGGGGCAACTGCTTTGCCACTCTTCTTGGAGTTACCCTTCTTGCCCTTGCCATTCTTCTTGAAACTAGTGGTTTTATTGACCATCAACACTTGATGCTCCTTCTGAATCTCAGACTCAGCGACTTTCAACATCGCAAACAGCTCGGCGACTGACTTGTTCATCCCTTGCATGTTATAGTTCAACACGAAGCCTTTGTAGCTAGGTGGCAGTGATTGAAGAACTCTGTCAGTGATCGCCTCTGGTGGGAGAACAATTCCCAACTCCGCCAGACGGTTGGAATACCCAGACATTTTGAGCACATGTTCACTGACAGACCCATTCTCCTTCATCTTGCAAGCATAAAATTTAACGGAGGTCTCATACCTCTCGATCCGGGCATTCTTCTCAAAGATAAACTTCAACTCCTGGAACATCTCATATGCTCCATGACATTCAAAACGTCTTTGAAGTCTCGGTTCTAAGCCATACAACATTGCACATTGAACTATTGAGTAATCATCAGAACGTGCCTGCGAGGCGTTCGTAACGTCTGCAGACTTTACTAGAGCGGGTGGTTCACCAAGCGGTGCATCAAGGACATAAGCCTTTTGGGAAGCCGTAAGGATAATCCTTAGATTACGGGCCCAGTCTACAAAGTTACTTCCATCATCTTTCAACTTGGCTTTCTCTAGGAACGCATTAAAATTCAGGGGTGCTACTGCGCGAGCCATTGATCTACAACATAAATTTTGCAAAGACAACTTAGACTATTGTTCAAGATAATGAGTTTAGTTAATCATATTACTTAAAAAACTCCCACTCAAATTGACATCCCTCTGGTCATTCGAGTGTCATATGATCCAAATTCACCAACTCAAGTCCGATCATCACGTGAGATGAGGTCGTTTCAATGGTGAACATCTTCATGTTGATCATATCTACTATATGACTCATGTTTGACCTTTCGGTCTCTTGTGTTCCGAGGCCATGTCTGTACATGCTAGGCTCGTCAAGTTTAACCCGAGTGTTCCGCATGTGCAACACTGGCTTGCACCCGTTGTATGCGAACGTAGAGTCTATCACACCCGATCATCACATGGTGTCTCGAAACGATGAACTTTCGCAACGGTGCACACTCTGGGAGAACACAATTTTATCTTGAAATTTTAGTGAGGGATCACCTTATAATGCTACCGTCGTCCTAAGCAAAATAAGATGCATAAAAGGATTAACATCACATGCAAATCATAAGTGACATGATATGGCCATGAACTTGTGCTTTTGATCTCCATCTCCAAAGCACCGGCATGATCTCCATTGTCACCGGCATGACACCATGATCTCCATCACCGTGTCGCCATGAGGTTGTCACGTCAACTATTGCTTCTACAACTATTGCTAACTCATAGCGATAAAGTAAAGCAAAACGGCGAAAATAAATTAAAAGACAACCCTATGGCTCCTGCAGGTTGCCGTACTCATCGACATGCAAGTCGTGATTATCTATACATAACATGATCATCTCATACATCACATATATCTCATCATGTCATTGGCCATATCATATCACAACATACCCTGCAAAAACAAGTTAGACGTCCTCTAATTGTTGTTGCATGTTTTACGTGGCTGCTATGGGTATCTAGGAAGAACGATTCTTACTTACGCAAAACCAAAACGGTGATACACAAATTGCTATTCAACCTTCTCAAGGACCGCCTTTGTCGAATCCGATCCAACTAAAGTGGGAGAGACAGACACCCGTCAGCCATCTTTATGCAACTAAGTCACATGTCAGTTGATGGAACCGGTCTCTCGTAAGCGTACGAGTAAGGTTGGTCCGGGCCGCTTCATCCCACAATACCGCTGAATCAAGAAAAGACCAAGGGAGGAAGCAATCTGAGCATCAACGCCCACAAACTCCTTTGTGTTCTACTCGTGATCTCATCTACGCATAGACCTAGCTCATGATGCCACTGTTGGGTAACGTTGCATGGGAAACAAAAAATTTCCCACGCGCACGCAAGATCTATCCATGGTGATGAGCATCTACGAGAGGGAGAGTGGATCTACATACCCTATTAGATCGCTAAGTGGGAAGCGTTAAGAAACACGGTTGATGTAGTCGAACGTCTTCGCTATCCAAATCGCAAGCCATCCCGCGATCCAATCACGATCCGTCCCGATCTAGCACCGAATGGACGGCACCTCCGCGTTCAGCACACGTACTGCTCGATGACGATCTCCTCCTTCTTGATCCAGAAAGAGGGGGCAGAGAGGTAGATGAGATCTCTAGCAGCACGACGGCGTGGTGGTGGTGATGGTGGAGTTATCCCGGCAGGGCTTCGCCTAAGCACTACCGGAATCTATTTGGTGGAGGAACTAGAGAATAGAGAACTAGCACGTGGCCGTTGGTTTTGGGGCTCTATTCCTCTAGTATATATAGGAGGGAGAGGGAGGAGCAAGCCTCCCTAGGGTTTCCCCTAGGGGTCGGCCGAACCAGGGCAAGGAGGAGTCCAATCCACTTCCTACTAGGAAGTGGATTCATATTAGGAAGGAGTCCTATTCCTTCCTATCTCCACCTTTTTTTTCTCTTGGGCATATGGGCCCTTATGGGGTAGGTTCCCCAGCCCATCAGGGGCTGGTGCGCCACCTCTTGGGCCCATGTGGCCCCCGGGGTGGGTGGGCCCCACCCGGTGGACCCCCGGAACCCATCCGTCACTCCCGGTACACTACCGGAAATACCCGAAACTTTTCCGGAACCAAAATACCACTTTCCTATCTATAAATCTTTACCTCCGGACCATTCCGGGGCTCCTCGTGACGTCCGGGATCTCATCCGGGACTCCGAACAACCTTCGGTCACCAACACATATATCTCAATACTACCGAAACGTCACCGAACGTTAAGTGTGCAGACCCTGCGGGTTCGAGAACTATGTAGACATGACCGAGACACCTCTACGGTCAATAACCAATAGCGGGACCAGGATGCCCATATTGGTTCCTACATATTCTACAAAGATCTTTATCGGTTGAACCTCTATGTCAAGGATTCAGTTAATCCCGTATGCAGTTCCCTTTGTTCTTCGGTATGTTACTTGCCCGAGATTCGATCGTCGGTATCTCTATACCTAGTTCAATCTCATTATTGGCAAGTCTCTTTACTCGTTCTGTAATACAATATCCCGTGGCTAACTCTTTAGTCACTTTGCTTACAAGGCTTATTGTGATGTTGTATTACCGAGTGGGCCTTGAGATACCTCTCCGTCACACGGAGTAACAAATCCCAGTTTTGATCCATGCCCACTCGACAGACACCCTCGGAGATACCTGTAGTATCTTTATAGTCACCCAGTTACGTTGCGACGTTTGATACACACAAGGTATTCCTCCGATGTCAGTGAGTTACATGATCTCATGGTCATAGGAACAGATACTTGACATGCAGAAAACTATAGCAATAAACTGACATGATCATATGCTACGTTCATAGTTTGGGTCTTGTCCATCACATCATTCTCCTAATGATGTGATCCCGTTATCAAATGACATCTCATGTCTATGGCTAGGAAACCTTGACCATCTTTGATCAACGAGCTAGTCTACTAGAGGCATACTAGGGACACAGTGTTGTTTATGTATCCACACATGTAAGTGAGTTTCCAATCAATAAAATTATAGCATGGATAATAAACGATTATCGTGAACAAGGAAATATAATAATAACCACTTTATTATTGCCTCTAGGTCATATTTCCAACATGCCCAATTTTAACTTTTTTCAGGAAACACCTCCTTCCTCTGGCGACTCAACCGCTTCGAAGCTGCCACCTCTTGTCATCAACCCAGGGTAGTTTTATTCTTTGCATCTAATGTTATTTACTACCTTTTTCATCCTTGCATACAATTTTTCCTGAAAGCTTTATTCACAGGGCTCAAGACAAGAAGAGGAAAATAAGCGGGTCTTCCGCCAATCATGACGCCCCCGAGCCGGAGAATCCGAAGCTTGACACTCCTGACACCCGCGTTGAGCCCTCTGAAGCTCAACAAGGCGCCCATGATGAAACTCCTCAGTCTACCGAGCCGGCGGATGTTGATATTGTGATTCCTGAGGCGAATCCGGAAGCTGATCCTAAGCCGCCCAGCCCTCTGCCAACAGCTGAAGATGTGGCTTCCCATGAAGAAGTTATCATTACTGGGACGACTTATTCAACTGCAGCCCCTTCCAATGTGCTGATCACGCATATTAGCAAGGATGAGGCGCCTTCGCCTGAAAAGGAGAAGGTTAAACTTGATCTCCCCAATCTTGAGAAGCTTACGGTTGATGAGCTGCACTCCGGATATTTGAGCCGCCTCTCCGCAAGACGGGACATGGAAGCCAACTTGGTTGGCATGATGAAGAAGAAATATGAGGTATACTCAACTTATCCATATCCCTTATATCCTTACGTAGCCCCCAAGAGCCGTCTTATTTTCTTGAAGATGGGCCGGGTCTTCCATAACATATAGACTTTACTTTATCAGCGTGTAGCCCCCAAGGGCCGGGTCATTATGCAAATAATGAGTCGGCACTTATTTTGCTGACATGAAAGAATTCCAGTCGTAGCCCCCAAGGGCCGGCTTATCTCTTGAGATAGCCGGGTCTTTTACGGTTGTAAAGAAAAACTAGTGATCTGTTCTACAAATTGTAGAGCCTGTAGCCCCCAAGGGCCGGTTTATCTTCTTGAAGATGATCCGGGTTTGCTTATGTTATATGCTTGATAGAACTGAGAGACATTAGCCCCCAAGTGTCAAGGATATTGCTCGCAATGTGCTTGAAACTTGTAACAAATTTCTTCGCTGCCCCCAATTGCATTGTGCTACCGGCTTAGGATTGGCAAGCTTTCATTTTAACAACTCTTAATTGCGCAGGCAACTTTAAATGAGGCTGAGTCAAGCTTGACTGACCTGAGGAAAAACCTGGCGCTTCAACAAGATGCCCGAGCTGAAGCCGACGCCAAATGGCAGCTCTCCTCAACAGAGCTGGAAAAAATCAAGGCGGACTTTGAAGCCTACAAACAATCTGCTGAAGCTGAACAAGCCGCCTTGACCAAACGTGCAGAAGACGCCGAGGGCCAACTGAAGCCTGTGACTGAAGAACTGACCAGTCTAAAACGGCATGTAGCTCGGATGACCGAAGCTGTCTTTGGTAAGTATTGTTGACTATCTTTGTGAATATTTTTCTCAAACAGTCTTATAAGAGACTTGCCTGGTGACTTACGCATTTTGAACTGTTTGCAGGCCGTAGGACTCGCAATCTTCCAGACGACAGCTTGTTGAAGTTGAAAGCTTTATATTCATTCACTGAGCAGTTGTATGCTGGAAGTCTTTTCACCATCAGGGTTGTTATGGGTGAGAAGGGCACTCCAAAGCTTATCAAAGACGTGCTGAAATGCCTCTCCACCATCCCCAAGCAGTTTGAAGAATTGAAGAAATCAGCCGCCCGTACAGGCACAATAGCTGCTTTGAGCCGGGCTTTAGCTTATGCACCAGAGCTTAACCTGGAAGAGATGGTGGGAGGGTTCCCACAGCTGAAGGACGACATCTCAGAATTCACGCAAGATGACTATGCTCGTTGGTTCAGAGCGTCTCGAGTACTGACCAGCCAACTAGCTGCAGAGGCTGATCTGAAGGTTTATCAGGCGGCTTATGATGACAACAATGCACGGGTTCGAGCGCCTACTTTTGAGCCGGTGGATCTGACTCCTAAGCGTCGTAAGCACATCTTTGCCCCTGATGTTGACCCGTCTCCAATCTTGCATGATGAAGCTGAATTCTAGGCCTTGATCAACTGCAACTGGGATGTGGACAATCTTCAGATCCAGGAGACAGAAGACCCGGCGCAGGATGACCCGTCAGCAACTTAGGTGAAGGAGTTGGCCCAGGATGAAGCGTAACCCGGATGAACTAATGGCCGGGTTGTGATCGTTTGAAAAACTTTAGTCCAAAAAATTTGGGCTCTGCGCAGCCTTGTAATAGACTTAGCTAAAAACTGCTTGCCTGTGCCGTGCCATCGTGCCCGTTTTGAACGTTAACAATTTATATCTTGTGTTGGCGGCTTATGGCCATACTCCTGGGCGAGTTAACAACTCCGTGCCCCATGATCTTGAAAATATGGGAGTAAGACCCGCTGGCGGGTCATGACACCCATAAACTTTGACTAATGAGTAGGCATCCAAAGATGAACAATCTCCTCATGAAAAGGTCCTGCAAAAACAACAAATAGAAAATATATATGTGTATATTTTCAGTTGCTATAAGGCGGCTTTAAAGGCACAGCCCAAAAGAAATCAACCCTTTATATATATTTTTGAGAAAACTCAAGAATTTTACTTCAAAGAAGCTAGGCATCAACACCTATAATCCCGTAGGCTGATACGTCTCCAACGTATCTATAATTTTTTATTGTTTCATGCTATTATATTATCTGTTTTGGATGTTTTATATGCATAAATATGCTATTTTATATTATTTTTGGGACTAGCCTATTAATCTAGAGCCTAGTGCCAGTTTCTGTTTTTTCCTTGTTTTTGAGTATTGCAGATAAGGAATATTAAACGGAGTCCAAACGGAATAAAATCTTCGGAATGATTTTTCTTGGACCGGAAGTGAGGGAGTCCTGGTTTAAGGGGTCCTCGGGAGGTTGACCTATTGCTTATGGGCCGGACTATATGGGCCACTTGCCGAATACCAGATGGATTGAAGACCCTGCCTCCTGGAAGGAAGCTTTGAGAATCGTGGCTTGTCCTCCACGTTTGGAGTAGTAAATAGGCATGTTTATCCCTTCAACGTGTAACCGACCATGTGTAAACCCTAGGGACCCCTGGCGACTATATAAGCCGGAGGGTTTTAGGTTGTAGGCCAAGAGAGAACTCATCTAGTGTTTTAGTCATAAGATCTCGTGGTAGATCAACTCTGTAACACCCATATCATCAATATAATCGAGCAGGACGTAGGGTATTACCTCCATAGGAGGGCCCGAACCTGGGTAAAACCTTGTCCCCTTCGTCTCTTGTTACCATCGATCCTAGTCTCACAGCTCGGGACCCCCTACCCGAGATCCGCCGGTTTTGACACCGACATTGGTGCTTTCATTGAGAGTTCCGTTGTGATCGCCAGAAGGAATCGATGGCTCGTCTTGTCATCATCGAGGAGGTTCGCAACCCGGGCACTTTCGTCCCCGGACAAATCTTCGCTTTTGGTAGCGTTGCGCTGCACGCCGACCCGACCGGCCATCTAGGCCGCATCGGAAGTTTCACCCCTGATCAAGAGGTCAGATTCGGGAACTTAGAGTTCTCCGTTGACTCTCGAGGCGATCTATAACTAACCGGGCTCGCAGTCTCGCCTGCCATGCCCGAAGACTCTGAGGCTTTAACCCCAGATCCATCTTTCGGCTCTGCCCACGGGATCTACCCCGGCGAGGGCCCAACTTTCAGTCCGGATCAGGTCATAGTGCCCGACGTCCGGACACCTGTTCTTGCCGAACACTCTCCCTGCGCGGACGCGTCGGAGGTTCACACCGGAAGCTCTGGGCAGACCGGCCCGATCGAACTCTCGATACTCGACGAGGTTCTAGATCGGATTTCGTCGATAAAGATTACCGACGACCCAACCCCGATCTATTCTCAGATCGGGCGTCAGACGGGTCAGGACGGATTTTTCGTCCCACCCACTACCCACTTGATAGCCACTGTCGAGGATCTAACCGACATGCTAGACTATGCTTCCGAGGAAGCAGAGTACATGGATGAGGAGGATCACGCCCTCACCCCCGCTAAGACCGGGCAGTGGACTGCCACCTCCACATACGACGTCTACATGGTGGACACTCTGAAAAACGACGGCGACAAATCGGATGAAGCGCCGTCAAGATGCCGAAAGCCGCATAAACGGTCAAAAGGAAAAAAGGGGCAAAAATCTATCGATGGCACCGGGGACGGAGATACTCCGGAAGACATCGGCGGCCCCGAAATCCCCGAACACCCGTTAGAGGGTCAGGAGAGGCCCGAAGACCGTCGCAACCCCGATGATCTAGATGACCCCGAGGACGATGACTACCTCCGCTCTATCGAGGGGGAGGACAATGCGGAAGCCGATGACTTCGCCATTCCCGACAATCCTGCAGATCAGGAATTGTTCAGGCAATAGCTCATATCCACAGCTCGCAGCCTGAAAGCAAAAGAGCGGCAGCTCAAAGCCGAACAAGACGACCTCAACGACCGATGGACGAGAGTCCTCTCAGCTGAGGAAGGCTACGGCACCGGTCTATCGGACCAACCTAAGAGCTATCCACGCAGAAGGCTGCTGCCACAATTCGATGACGAGCTCACTGATACGCCGTCTCCCAAGCATACCCCATACGATAAGCCAGACCGCCCTCCTCGAGGACGAGACAGGACGGTTGACGATACCGGCTATAGGCCGACGATACCCCGTAGACGGGGAAATGAGCCACTAGAGCCCGACGACAAGTTCGACCTGCGAAACGACCTGGACCACAGAGCAGGTCGTACGCGATCCATCTACGGATCCAGAGGGTACTCACCCGATAGACGGGAAGGGTACCGGCCTTGGTTCGACCGCGACAATGAAGATCGGGAACGAACCCGAACTAGGACAGACACCGATCACCGGCGCGTCATAGCTCGGGTCAGAGGCGCTGCCCACCCACTGTGCTTCACAGACGAGGTAATGCGGCATCAGTTCCCGGAAGGGTTTAAGCCCGTAAACATAGAGCAATACGATGGGACAACTGACCCAACCGTATGGATCGAGGATTTCCTCCTCCACATCCACATGGCATGAGGAGATGATCTCCACGCCATCAAATACTTACCCCTAAAGCTCAAGGGGCCAGCTCGGCACTGGTTAAATAGCCTCCCCGAAAACTCTATTGGGTGTTGGGAGGACCTAGAAGAGGCATTCCGATCTAACTTCCAGGGCACTCATGTTCGGCCGCCGGACTCCTTCGATCTAAGCAACGTCGTTCAGAAGCCAGGAGAGTCCGCGCGGCTATTCTGGAATCGTTTCTTGACCAAGAAAAACCAGATCGTGGACTGCCCGGACGCCGAAGCAATAGCCTCTTTCAGGCACAATATTCGGGATGAATGGCTAGCTCGTCAGCTCGGCCAGGATAAACCAAGGACAATGTCCGCCGTCACATCACTCATGACCCGCTTTTGCGCGGGCGAGGATAACTGGCTAGCTAGACGTAGCCACAACCCCGAAGACCCCGGAACCTCTGAAGTCCGGGATGGAAATGGGAAACCGAAGCGCAACAAGAACAAGCGCCGGCATAATAATAGTGATGCCGATGACACGGCCGTTAACGCCGGCTTCCGCAATTCCCGGCCTGGGCAGCGGAAGAAGCCTCCTAAAGGCAAACACGACGGACCTACCCCGCTGGACAAGATCCTGGAGAGGCCTTGCCAGATCCACGGCACTCAAGAGAAGCCCGCCAATCACACCAACCGTAACTGTTGGGTCTTCAAACAGGCTGGCAAGCTCGCAACCGAGGACCAAGGCAAGAGCCCACGCAGGGAGGACGAGGATGAGCCTCGTGGTCCAATCGGTGGCGGACAAAAGAAATTCCCTCCAGAGGTGAAAATAGTAAACATGATATACGCCACCCATATACCCAAAAAGGAGAGGAAGCGCGCCCTTCGCGATGTCTACGCCATAGAGCCTGTAGCCCCGAAGTATAACCCATGGTCGGCATACCCGATCACCTTCGATCGACGTGACCATCCGACCAGTATCTGTCATGGGGGTTCGGCCGCACTCGTCCTAGACCCGATCATAGACGGGTACCACCTCACTAAAGTCCTAATGGACGGTGGAAGTAGCCTCAATCTGATTTACTCAGATACGGTGAAAAAGATGGGCATAGATCCGTCAAGGATCAAACCCAGTAACACTACCTTCAAAGGAGTGATACCAGGCGTTGAAGCCCGGTGCACAGGCTCTGTAAGCCTGGAAGTAGTGTTCGGCTCGCCCGATAACTTTTGAAGCGAGGACTTGATCTTCGACATCGTACCTTTCCGCAGCGGTTATCACGCCCTGCTCGGCCGTACAACGTTCGCTCGCTTTAACGCCATCCCGCACTACGCATACCTCAAGCTCAAGATGCCCGGCCCTAGGGGGGTCATTACAGTCAATGGCAACACAGAGCGCTCCCTCCGAACTGAGGAACATGCGTTGGCCCTGGCGGCCGAATTCCATTACACCGATGATCGACAAGCGCCGACATCCGCCGTAAAGGCACCCAAGGCTGGGAAGCGAGCTCGGTCTCAATCAGAAGTACCAGAACCTTCCTCTCCCCATAAATAGGGACTCGCCCCCCATCGCACGGCCCTAGAACCTGCAAAGTATGTGCCAAGGAGACACAACTTCGCGCTCAAAATTCCATGGGCAGCGGTGGGGAAAAACTATTAGTGGGTAGATGTTCGGCTGGACCGAACTATCACCGTCAACACGTCTTCGGACATACTACAGGTACCATAAAGTGCCTGCTAAGGCGACAAGCTCATCCATACTTTGGCGACTTCTCAAGACTTTTTTTTTAAAGGTCCGTTCGCCGAACAAGCAAAGCCCATAAAGGCATACACCTCCTTAGGTGACGCAGGAGCAGATAAGCGACAGGGCACATCAAGGACGTCAGGTCATCCATCGAAGGCCCTTGGTACAGCCCCTCCTGTAAAGTTTACATTTCATTTATCAAATACCTGTAAACAGCTGCATCGGCAATTTGAATAATAAGAGTTGTTGAGTAAAATACAGATATATCATACATTATCTCTTTGCTGTCCCTTTTCGGAACACTCCCTATTTTCTCCCTCTTCTCGCGAACCTGTTTGGTATACTTTACGATGCAACCGGCTAATAGACCGGGGGTTCGACCTCAAAAATTGCCCTCATAACATCTGATTTAGTGTTCGGCGTCTTGGAACTCCGCTTTATATGCATTGGTTCCAAACTATGTCTTGGGTCAATAGTTGGGTTGCCCGGCTACTGTGCTTGCCCCTTTATGTTCCGCTCGTTCGGTTAAAAGGGCAAAGGGAGCACCACTGCGATTGTGCTTCCGGCTAGTCTGGTCAAGCACCTCAGTGGAGAAAGCCGAAAACTGACTGTCATGGTATGCGAGAACCGGTCTGCGAATCCGAGCTTAACTAGATCTCGTCAGAGGTTATTCCGTGTCATACGATGGGTTTGGTATTAGTACAAACCAGGTGATATAGGCTTCGGCCACGGTTATTCCGAACATCACGAACCCTGGGGGCTAGTCATCAGCCTCCCGCACTCCTTTCTCGCGCCCCTACGGCTAAGTGAAAGCAATAAAGCATTATGGTCCGATGCCTTGTCCGCCCCACACTACTGCCTTCGGGTACCGATAGTTCGGCTAAGGGTCACAATGCGTTGGCAGGGACACCCCGCGTAATATCTACATGGGGGCTGAAGCCGACGATTCGCCGCTTTCAGTTTTAACGGCCACACAGGAGTTATAGAGGATGCAAAACATATAAGACATGATAAACCATGCATCTTAAATATAAACGCGTCAAACTGTCTTCGGACATATTACAACGCGTTACTCATACACATTCTCCCTTAAACATTGCGCCTCTATTGCCCGAGCACCCTCCATTACGCCGGAGAAGTACAGCTCGGGGCGCCTATGCTCTTTTCCGGTAGGCGGAGGAGCGGTGGCTATCTTCATTGGATCCAGCCCCGGCCAGTGCACCTTGGCCTTCGCAAAGGCCATCCGAGCTCCCTCGATGCAGGAAGATCGCCTTAGCGCGTCGATCCGGGGCGAGGCGTCGCTCAGCTTCTGCACCAGGCCGAAATAGCTATCCGGCAACGACTCGTTGGGCCATAGCCGGATGCAGAGATCCTTCATGGCCGGCTTCGCCATCCGGTGCAGCTCCATCAGTTGCTTCAGTTGTTCAACAAGGGGAGGAGAGCGCTCGGGGGCTTCAAACTGCGCCCAGAACAGCCGAGCTTCATCTCCTTCTCCCCGCGAACCATAGAACTGGTTCGCGTCCGCTGCGCTCTTCTGGAGGTCCGAGCAGGCGCCTGAGGAACACCATACTTGGGTAAGCAACTCGAACTTACTATCCCCGAAGACACACTGCAATAAATATGGCTTACCATCCATTATAGCCTTGGCTTGGCTAACTTCCTCTTCAAAAGACCGCCTATCCACCCACTCCATTTGGAGGTCGGTTTTCAGGGTGGATAGTTCGGTGGCCTGCTCCTTGCCTTTCCGCTCAAGGTCTTCGCACTTTTGGCTGGCGTCCTTGAGCTCCTGCTGGATTTCCTCAACCCAAGCCTCGTGCTTGTCGCTGGTGGCTCTTAGGGCGGAGAGCGCGGTAGCTGCTTCTTTGGCCGCCGCCTTCTCCACCGCAGCCTCCTGCTTTGCCTTCTCAAGTTCGGCCTTGAGCTTCTCAATCTCCTTCGCCGAGGCTGCGCAAGCATTAAGCATATCAAAAAAACACTGCGTTGACAGTACGGTAATGAAGAGTTTTGAATACTCTAATTCGGCTTACCTTGCGCCTCGTCGAATCTCTTGTTTAGAGCGTCAAGCTCGTCCTCGAAGCTCTTGAGCTTCCAATTTAGCTCCTCTAGCTCGGTAGCATTAGTAGCCGCTGCCGTTGACGAAGCCTGTAACAAACAAAATCATATATCGTTACAGGGGTTTACAACCTCCGAACTGTCACTACAATGATCCTGTGTCCGGTCCTCTTAAAAGGCTGATAGAACGATCCAAACACATATTGTCCTATGCACAGTTCGGATAAGGATCTATGTTTGACCCCCAGGTAAGTTTTTTCAAACTCACCTAGGGCTCGGGGGCTGCCATGTATATAATCATAACTCACAGAAAATAATACTTCATAAAATAGAGCATTACATGGCTTACCTGAAAGCCCGTCAGGAGACCATTGAAGGCCTCCTTCAGTCTGTGGTCTACGAACTGAATGCTCTGCAATACCGCACCCATAAGGGTGCGGTGCTCCCCGGAGATGGAGGCGCTTGACAGAGCCTCCCCCATAGTCGGCCACCCATTGGTCGGTGGTGCCGGTGGGGATCGGTTGGCCCGATCTCCGATCGGAGATTGAACCGATACCTCTGGAGGCATGGTGCGCTCCGGAGACCGCCTTGGAGGTAACTGGACATCTTCTCGTCCGGTCTCCTCAGTATCCGGGAGGGGCCTCTCTCCCGGGTCTTCGGCGGCCGAGGTGTTGGCCTCGGCCATGATGTTATCACCCCCACCACCAGTGTCCGGCTCCAAAGGAGCCTGTTGGGAGGACACCTCCGCGGCATCCTTCGCGGCGCCCGGAGGAGAGGAGTGCGACGCGGTCCCGCTCTCCGCTAGCTCGGTAGGCGGGGTCTCCCCGTCCGAAACTTGATCGGTGGGGAGGACTTGTGGTGGGCTGCAGGTCAATGAGCGTTCGCATGTTAATAATATTCGAAACTTAGTACTAATAGCTCGGAAAGGTCTTCGGATCTGTACCTTCGAGGTGGGGGCTTGACCCTGAGGTTCCTTCGTGGAACCCTCTCGAAATCCTCGGACTCAGTATCCGAGTCTGAGCTATCACCGGATAGGGTTACCTGTGTCCGGCGTGCTTTCTTCTGGGCGGGAGGAAGTACATCCTCTGAAGCGTCCGATGACGCCGCCCTCTTTCCTGCGAGGGGGGAATCGCCTCCCCCCTCAGCCTCATGCTCCTCCTCTTGATTCGAGGAGGCATGGGTTTCTTCGGACACAGCCCCTGGCTGGTCCCTGTTGCGCAGGCCTGCTCGGCCTGGCTTCTTCTTTTCCTTCTTCTCTGGCGCATTGTAAGGCGCCACGACGAGCATCTCCAACATCAGCGGAGACGTGGGGTCTTCGGGCTGTGGAGCCGGACACTTGATGCCCGTGGCCTTGCTCAGCCATTCCTGCGAAAGTGATCGGAAAGACCTTAGTTTTTCTTCGGGAAGACAAAAGCCGATCTAATAGAACTATATCATACCTTGGAAGGGGGCTTATCGGCGTGTAAGCCCTGGTCCTCCTTCTTGGCCGGCCAATTCTCCTGCGCCTTGAACAGCGCCTTCCACAGTTTCTCCCGTGTGGTACGGAAGAGCCGACGAATCGTAGGATCGTCGTCAGTCCGATAAGTCCACATGGGAGAACCCCGGCGCTGGCAGGGGAGGATGCGCCGCCGGAGCATAACCTGGACCACATTGGTCAGCCCGACTCCCTCCTTGATCATGGAGGCGATGCCCCTCTGTAGGTCATCCACCTCTGTGTCCGACCCCCAGTCAAGGCCCTTTCGGACCCATGAGGTCAATCTGGTCGGGGGGCCAGATCTAAATTCGGCAGGAACAGTTCCGCCCTCCTCCCTTGGCTCGGTGATGTAGAACCACTCTTTTTGCCAGGTCTTGATGGTGTCGATGAAGGTGCCGGATGGCCATACCGCGCGCGGAAGCTTGCCGATGACCGCCCCGCCGCAGTCCGCATGGGCGCCTGCGACACACTTCGGCTTGATGTTGAAGATCTTGAGCCACAGTCCGAAGTGTGGCTCGACCCGCAAGAAAGCCTCACAGACTATGATGAAGGCCGATATATGCATAAACGAGTTCGGCGGGAGGTCGTGGAAGTCGAGCCCATAGAAGTACATGAGGCCCCTCACGAATGGGTGGAGCGGGAAGCTTAGTCCTCGGATGAAATGAGGGATGAAGACCACCCTCTCGCCTGGTTTGGGGGTGGGGATCACCTGGCCCTCCTCTGCGGCGCGGTGGAAGACGTTAGCGGGGAGGTACCCGGCCTCCTTGAGGTCCCTAATGTCCTGGTCGGTGACTGAGGAAGCCTCCCACTTGCCGCTAGAACCTGAGCCGGCCATGGCTGAGCTCGGAGGAGGGATGGGTTGGAAAACCTAGATCTGGGCTCTGGAAGCTCGGGAGATTGGGGAAGCAGGGATGCGAATGGGAAGTGCGGATAAGCCTTGGGGTTTTCTTCCCCTTTTATTGAGCGTACTGCCGGTTAGCCTCCCTTCACGGCGCCTTGAATTTCTCCGCTTCCCAAGGCATGCGTGCCGTTATACGCGTGTGATTAAACGTATCCCGTGTAAAATGGGGCACGCTCTGTGCATTAATGGATCGTGCTGGTGGAAACGGCCTCGAACCGCGAATCGAGTCTTTACGACTGGTTCAGTGGTCGTGGTGGGCCGTGACCTTTCGTCTGAAAGGTTGTCAGCAATCACTATTTACTCCCTGACGTTTGGCCTTTAGAGCCGGTTACTCATGATGTTCGGACGATCTATGATCGGAAAAACTGCACGTCGTCGGGGGCCGAACTATCCCGGCCGATCATTATTTGGAAACGAGGAACTCGCCTCGCAAGCCGAAGACTTTGATCACATGAAGCAGCTGAAGCTTGGACCCTTGGCGTTGGAGGCTAGTTCGGGGGCTACTGAGGGAGTCCTGGTTTAAGGGGTCCTCGGGAGGTCGACCTATTGCTTATGGGCCGGACTATATGGGCCACTTGCCGAATACCAGATGGATTGAAGACCCTGCCTCCAGGAAGGAAGCTTTGAGAATCGTGGCTTGTCTTCCACGTTTGGAGTAGTAAATAGGCATGTTTATCCCTTCGACGTGTAACTGACCATGTGTAAACCCTAGGGACCCCTGGCGACTATATAAGCCGGAGGGCTTTAGGTTGTAGGCCAAGAGAGAACTCATCTAGGGTTTTAGTCATACGATCTCGTGGTAGATCAACTCTGTAACACCCATATCATCAATATAATCGAGCAGGACGTAGGGTATTACCTCCATAGGAGGGCCCGAACCTGGGTAAAACCTTGTCCCCTTCGTCTCTTGTTACCATTGATCCTAGTCTCACCGCTCGGGACCCCCTACCCGAGATCCGCCGGTTTTGACACCGACAGGAAGAAACCCAGCAGACTTGGAGATGAAGGCAGGAGACCTGCCATGGCATCACAAGCCACCAGGGCGCGCCCTAGGGGGGGGGGGGGTGCGCCCCCCTGGCTTGTGGCCCCACGGCAGCCCTCCTAACCCTATTCTTCGGCCTATAAATTCCCAAATATTCCCTGGATACCAAAGAGAGCCACGAAAATACTTTTCCGCCGCCAGAAGCCTCTGTTCCCGTGAGATCCAATCTTGGAGCCTTTTCCGGTAATCTGCCGGAGGGGGATTCGATCACAGAGGGCATCTACATCAACTCCATTGCCCCTCCGATGATGCGTGAGTAGTTTACCACAGACCTTCGGGTCCATAGCTAGTAGCTAGATGGTTTCTTCTCTCTCTTTGTTCTTCAATACCACGGTATTCATGATCTTCATGGAGATCTATCCGATGTAATACTCTTTTGCGGTGTGTTTGTCGAGATCCAATGAATTGTGGGTTTATGATTAGCTTATCTATGAATATTATTTGAATCTTCTCTGAATTCTTATATGGATGATTTCATATCTTTGCAAGTCTCTTAGAGTTATTGGTTTGGTTTGGCCAACTAGATTGGTAATTCTTGCAATGGGAGAAGTGCTTAGTTTTGGGTTCAATCTTGCGATGTCCTCACCCAGTGACAAAGTAGGGGTAGCGAGGCACGTATTTGTATTGTTGCCATCGAGGATAAAAAGATGGGGTTTTCGTCATATTGCTTAAGTTTATCCCTCTACATCATGTCATCTTACCTAATGCGTTACTCTGTTCTTCATGAACTTAATACTCTAGATGCAGGCAGGAGTCGGTCGATGTGTGGAGTAATAGTAGTAGATGCAGAATCATTTCGGTCTACTTGATACGGACGTGATGCCTATATGCATAATCATTGCGTTGGATATCGTCATAATTATTTGCTTTTCTATCAATTGCTCGACAGTAATTTGTTCACCCACCGTATTATTTTCCTTCATGAGAGAAGCCTCTAGTGAAACCTATGGCCCTCGGGTCTATTTTCCATATTATATTTTCAGATCTATAAACCAAAAATACCAAAAATATTTCGCTGCATTATTTTTACTTTTGTTTTACTTTATGTTCTAGCAATCTTTTATATCTATCTCTATCAGATCTCATCCTTGCAAGTAACCGTGAAGGGATTGACAACCCCTTTATAGCGTTGGGTGCAAGTGTTTGATTATTTGTGTAGGTACAACTATTGGGGACTTGCTTGTATCTCCTACTGGATTGATACCTTGGTTCTCAACAACTGAGGGAAATACTTATCTACTTTGCTGCATCACCCTTTCCTCTTCATGGGAAAACCAACGCATGCTCAAGAAGTAGCATAGGCCGGCTCTCACGTGACATAAATCCGTCATTTTAACCTTAACAAGTTCAGGGTCTTAAAAAGATTGACTGTTAAGAGTATGAACGGACCACATAGCGGAGAGACTACAGCGAACAGGTGAGTTTGTCCTAGCTCTCTGTAAGCCAGCTCTCACGTGACATAAGCCGCCGTTTTAACTTTGACGAGTTCAGGGTCTTGAAAAGATTGACTGTCAAACGTTCGGCGGGTCACCTGGCGGAGTAGCAAGTTGCAAACAGACAGGTTTAAGTCAAATATGGCTTTAAGCCGGTCAAGAGGATATGAAAGCTAAACCCAGTGGGTTGGAAGCCCCCAAGTGACCTTATGAACGATCAACTCGTTGCACAAAATTTGTTGCATGAAAACGGCAGAGGCCCCGAATTATGGGGATGCCAGCTTTATTATATTGAAAAAGGTATACACAATGACAAAGATATTTACGTTGATGAGAGTCAATGACTCAAGTATAGTAAGGCCGAAGATGAGCAATATTCCACGGCCTGCTGGTCTCTTCTCCGGAAGTGCGTGACTTGTCACTCTCCCGTATATCAACGAGGTAATATGACCCATTGTTAAGATTCCTGCTGACCACAAAAGGTCCTTCCCAAGGGGGAGATAGCTTATGCATATCTGTCTGATCTTGAATCAGACGTAGCACTAAGTCGCCTTCTTGGAACGTCCGGGTCTTCACTCTGCAGCTATGATAGTGATACGTCTCCAACATATCTAAAATTTTTGATTGTTCCATGCTATTATATTATCTGTTTTGGATGTTTTATATGCATTAATATGCTATTTCATATTATTTTTGGGACTAACCTATTAACCTAGAGCCCAGTGCCAGTTTCTGTTTTTCCCTATTTTTGAGTTTTACAGAAAAGGAATATCAAACGGAGTCCAAACGGAATAAAACTTTCGCGATGATTTTTCTTGGACCAGAAGACATCTAGAAGACCTGGGGAGGAGGGCAGGAGACCTTCCAGGAGACGACAAGCCTCCAGGGCGCGCCCTAGGGGGGGCGCCCCCTGGATTGTGGGCCCCTGGAGGCCTCCTAACCCTAAGTCTTCGCCTATATATTCCCATATATTCCCAAACCATCAGGGAGAGCCACAAAAATACTTTTCCGCCGCCGCAACCTTCTGTTCCCGTGAGATCCCATCTTGGGGCCTTTTACGGTAATCTGCCAGAGGGGGATTCGATCACGGAGGGCTTCTACATCAACTCCATTGCTCCTCCGATGAAGCGTGAGTAGTCTACCTCAGACCTACGGGTCCATAGCTAGTAGCTAGATGGCTTTTTCTCTCTCTCCGATCCTCAATACCATGTTCTCCTCGATGTTCTTGGAGATCTATCCGATGTAATCTTCTTTTGCGGTGTGTTTGTCGAGATCCGATGAATTGTGGATTTATGATCAGATTATCTATGAATATTATTTGAATCTTCTCTGAATTCTTATATGCATGATTTCATATCTTTGTATTTCTCTTCGAGTTATTGGTTTGGTTTGGCCAACTAGATCGGTAGTTCTTGCAATGGGAGAGGTGCTTAGTTTTGGGTTCAATCTTGCGGTGTCCTCACCTAGTGACAAAGTAGGGGTAGCGAGGTACGTATTTGTCTTGTTGCCATCAAGGATAAAAAGGTGGGGTTTTCATCATATTGCTTGAGTTTATCCCTCTACATCATGTCATCTGACTTAAGGCGTTACTCTGTTCTTTATGAACTTAATACTCTAGATGCAGGCATGAGTCGGTCGATGTGTGGAGTAATAGTAGTAGATGCAGAATCGTTTCGGTCTACTTGACACGGACGTGATGCCTATATGCATAATCATTGCCTTGGATATCGTCTTAACTTTGTGCTTTTCTATCATTTGCTCGACAGTAATTTGTTCACCCACCGTATTATTTTCCTTCAAGAGAGAAGCCTCTAGTGAAACCTATGGCCCCCGGGTCTATTTTCCATTATATATTTTCAGATCTATAAACCAAAAATACCAAAAATACCTTGCTGCAATTTTATTTACTTTTATTTAGTTTTACTTTTAGTAATGTTTTATATCTATCTCTATCAGATCTCATCCTTGCAAGTGACCGTGAAGGGATTGACAACCCCTTTATAGCGTTGGGTGCAAATGTTTGATTGTTTGTGCAGGTGCATAGATTGGGGCCTTGCTTGTACCTCCTACTGGATTGATACCTTGGTTCTCAAAACCGAGGGAAATACTTATCTCTACTTTGCTGCATCACCCTTTCCTCTTCAAGGGAAAAAACCAACGCAAGCTCAAGAAGTAGCAGGAAGAATTTCTGGCGCCGTTGCCGGGGAGGATACATAGCAAGTCAAGACAAGAACTCTCCCGTCAACTTGCCAATTTCTGGCGTAGTTGCCGGGGAGGTCTACATCAAGCCTACCAAGTACGCATCATAAAATTATCTCTTGCATTTACATTATTTGCCATTTGCCTCTCGTTTTCCTCTCCCCCACTTCACCAATTTGCCGTTTTATTCACCTTTTTCTCGCCGGATCTCTTTTTGTTTGCTTGTGTTGCCATGTGCCTTCTATTTGCTTGCATCTTCGCTTGCTAAAAATCTATTGATATGGATCCTCATCCACTTGCTAATCTTTTCAAAAGGCCAAATTATGATGAACCAATTGCTAGTGAGTTGAGTGCACTTGATTATCTCTATGAAGTTTTGTTTGAAAATCATGAATCTGAAAATTTTGATGAAGTGTTGAAAGAAGAAATTTATAAGGTGATTCATGATAGTCCCTTGAATGATGAGCATAATTGCAAGGTTGCTAGTATGAATTCTCTAAATATCCATGATGCTTATGATATACAAAGCCACAAGCTTGGGGATGCTATATATGTTTGATGAAGATGATATTTTTTGTCCCCCAAGTTTTGATGAGAAAATTTATTATGATGATTGCATGCCTCCTATTTATGGTGATGGTGATGACACGTATGCTATAATGAGTAATGATAACCATGAAACTTATCATCATGATTTGAATTTGTAATGTGGTTATGTCAATCAAGTGTCTCATGATAGTTATTTTGTTGAGTTTGCTCCCACTACCATGGATGATAAGGAATTTGCTTATGTGGAGAGTAATGAAAATTCTATGCTTGTGAAATATGAAAAGAATGATTTATGTGATAGTTATATTGTTGAATTACTTCATGATGCTACTGAAATTCATTATGAGGGGGGAACATATGCTTGTAGGAATTGCAATAATATCAAGTTTCCTCTCTATGTGTTCAAAGTTTTGAAGTTATGCTTGTTTTGCCTTCCTATGCTAGTTGATTCTTGTTCCCATAAATTGTTTGCTCACAAAATCCCTATGCATAGGAAGTGTGTTAGACTTAAATGTGTTTTTCATGAGATTCATGATGCTCTTTTGCATATTTCAATTACTACTTTTTATGTGAGAATCATTGAAATCATCATGCCTAGCTAGGGGCGAAAAACAATAGCGCTTGTTGGGAGGCAACCCAATTTTATTTTTATGTTTTTTGTTTTGTTTCTGTTCTTGAATAAATTACAAATTATTACCTCTGTATTGATTGTGTTTTAGTGTTTTAATTAGTGTTTTTCCCAAGTAAGACCTTTGGGATGGTCTACGGTGATAGTTGATTTGATCTTGCTGAAAAACAGAAACTTTGACGCCCAGTCCATGAATTTTATAAATTCACAGAACCGTCAATTGGATCTGAATTTTTTACAAAAGATTGATATAATAATTTCCCAGATTTTCCTAATTTTTAAGAATTTTTAGAGTTACAGAAGTATTCGAAGTTTACAGATTGCTACAGACTGTTCTGTTTTAGACAGATTCTGTTTTCTTTGTGTTGTTTGCTTATTTTGATGAATCTATGGGTAGTATCGGGGGGGTATGAACCTTGGAGAAGTTGGAATACAGTAGATATTACACCAATATAAATAAAGAATGAGTTCACAACAGTACCTAAAGTGGTGATTTTATTTTCTTATACTAACGGATCTCACGAGTTTTCTGTTGAGTTTTGTGCTGTGAAGTTTTCAAGTTTTGGGTAAAGATTTGATGGACTATGGAATAAGGAGTGGCAAGAGCCTAAGCTTGGGGATGCCCAAGGCACCCCAAGGTAATATTCAAGGACAACCAAGAGCCTAAGCTTGGGGATGCCCCGGAAGGCATCCCCTCTTTCGTCTTCAATCCATCGGTAATTTTACTTGAGGCTATATTTTTATTCACCACATGATATGTGTTTTTCTTGGAGCGTCTTGTATGATATGAGTATTTGCTTTTTAGTTTTCCACAATCATCCTTGCTGTACACACTTTTTGAGAGGGACACGCATGAATCATGAATTTATTAGAATACTCTATGTGCTTATCTTATATCTTTTGAGCTAGGCAATATGCTCTAGTGCTTCACTTATATCTTTTTAGAGCACGGCGGTGGCTTTATTTTATAGAAATTATTGAACTCTCTTGCTTCACTTATATTATTTTGAGAGTCTCTAAACAGCATGGTAATTTTTTTAGGTTATGAATTTAGTCCTAATATGATGGGCATCCAAGAGAGATATAATAAAAACTTTCATATAAAAGTGCATTGAATACTATGAGAAGTTTGATTCCTTATGATTGTTTTGAGATATAAAGATTTTAATATTAGAGACATGCTAGTGAGTAATTGTGGATTGGTAAAAATACTTGTGTTAAAGTTTGTGATTCCCGTAGCATGCACGTATGGTGAACCGTTATGTGACGAAGTCGGAGCATGATTTATTTATTGATTGCCTTCCTTTGTGTGGAGGTCGGGATCGCGCGATGGTTAACTCCTACCAACCCTTCCCCTAGGAGCATGCGTGTAGTACTTTGTTTTGATGACTAATAGACTTTTGCAATAAGTATGTGAGTTCTTTATGGCTAATGTTGAGTCCATGGATTATACGCACTCTCACCCTTCCACCTTTGCTAGCCTCTCTAGTACCGCGCAAATTTCGCCGGTGCATTAAACCCACCTTCCTCAAAACAGCCACCATATACCTTCCTCAAAACAGCCACCATACCTACCTATTATGGCATTTCCATAGCCATTCCGAGATATATTGCCATGCAACTTCCACCGTTCCGTTTATTATGACACGCACCATCATTGTCATATTGCTTAGCATGATCGTAAGATAGCTAGCATGATGATGTCATTGCTATGGTAGATCATTGCATATCCTGGTACACCGCCGGAGGCATTCATATAGAGTCATATCTTGTTCTAGTATCGAGTTGTAAATTTTGAGTTGTAAGTAAATAAAAGTGTGATGATCATCATTATAGAGCATTGTCCCATGTGAGGAAAGGATGCTGGAAACTATGATTCCCCCACAAGTCGGGATGAGTCTCCGGACTTTATGAAAAATAAAAGAGGCCAGAGAAGCCCAAATAAAAAAAAGGGAGGCCAAAGAAGCCCACCAAAAGAAAAAAAAGAGAAATAAAAATGAGAGAAAAGAGAGAAGGGGCAATGCTACTATCCTTTTTCCACACTTGTGCTTCAAAGTAGCACCATGATCTTCATGATAGAGAGTCTCCTATATTGACACTTTCATATACTAGTGGGAATTTTTCATTATAGAACTTGGCTTGTATATTCCAATGATGGGCTTCCTCAAATTGCCCTAGGTCTTCGTGAGCAAGCGAGTTGGATGCACACCCACTTAGTTTCTTTTTTGAGCTTTCATACACTTATAGCTCTAGTGCATCCGTTGCATGGCAATCCCTACTCACTCACATTGATATCTATTGATGGGCATCTCCATAGCCCGTTGATACGCCTAGTTGGTGTGAGACTATCTCCTTCTTTTGTCTTCTCCACAACCACCATATTCTATTCCACCTATAGTGCTATGTCCATGGTTCGCGCTCATGTACTGCGTGAGAGTTGAAAAAGTTTGAAAATACTAAAGTATGAAACAATTGCTTGGCTAAAACCGGGGTTGTGCATGATTTAATACTTTGTGTGATGAAGATGGAGCATAACCATACTATATGATTTTGTAGGGATAGCTTTCTTTGGCCATGTTATTTTGAGAAGACACGATTGCTTTATTAGTATGCTTGAAGTATTATTGTTTTTATGTCAACATTAAACTTTTGTTTTGAATCTTATGGATCTGAATATTCATGCCACAATAAAGAAAATTACATGGATAAATATGTTAGGTAGCATTCCACATCAAAAATTCTGTTTTTATCATTTACCTACTCGAGGATGAGCAGGAATTAAGCTTGGGGATGCTTGATACGTCTCCAACGTATCTAAATTTTTTGATTGTTCCATGCTATTATATTATCTGTTTTGGATGTTTTATATGCATTAATATGCTATTTTATATTATTTTTGGGACTAACCTATTAACCTAGAGCCCAGTGCCAGTTTCTGTTTTTTCGTTGTTTTTGAGTTTTACAGAAAAGGAATATCAAACGGAGTCCAAACGGAATAAAACTTTCGCGATGATTTTTCTTGGACCAGAAGACATCTAGAAGACCTGGAGAGGAGGGCAGGAGACCTGCCAGGAGACGACAAGCCTCCAGGGCGCGCCCTAGGGGGGGCGCCCCCTGGCTTGTGGGCCCCCTGGAGGCCTTCTAACCCTAACTCTTCGCCTATATATTCCCATATATTCCCAAACCATCAGGGAGAGCCACAAAAATACTTTTCCGCCGTCGCAACCTTCTGTTCCCATTAGATCCCATCTTGGGGCCTTTTCCGGTAATCTGCCGGAGGGGGATTCGATCACGGAGGGCTTCTACATCAACTCCATTGCTCCTCCGATGAAGCGTGAGTAGTCTACCTCAGACCTACGGGTCTATAGCTAGTAGCTAGATGTCTTTTTCTCTCTCTCTGATCCTCAATACCATGTTCTCCTCGATGTTCTTGGAGATCTATCCGAAGTAATCTTGTTTTGCGGTGTGTTTGTCGAGATCCGATGAATTGTGGATTTATGATCAGATTATCTATGAATATTATTTGAATCTTCTCTGAATTCTTATATGCGTGATTTCATATCTTTGTATTTCTCTTCGAGTTATTGGTTTGGTTTGGCCAACTAGATCGGTAGTTCTTGCAATGGGAGAGGTGCTTAGTTTTGGGTTCAATCTTGCGGTGTCCTCACCCAGTGACAAAGTAGGGGTAGCGAGGCACGTATTTGTATTGTTGCCATCAAGGATAAAAAGGTGGGGTTTTCATCATATTGCTTGAGTTTATCCCTCTACATCATGTCATCTTACTTAAGGCGTTACTCTGTTCTTTATGAACTTAATACTCTAGATGCAGGCAGGAGTCGGGCGATGTGTAGAGTAATAGTAGTAGATGCAGAATCGTTTCGGTCTACTTGACACGGATGTGATGCCTATATGCATAATCATTGCCTTGGATATCGTCATAACTTTCTGCTTTTCTATCAATTGCTCGACAGTAATTTGTTCACCCACCGTATTATTTTCCTTCAAGAGAGAAGCCTCTAGTGAAACCTATGGCCCCCGGGTCTATTTTCCATTATATATTTTCAGATCTATAAACCAAAAATACCAAAAATACCTTGCTGCAATTTTATTTACTTTTATTTAGTTTTACTTTTAGTAATGTTTTATATCTATCTCTATCAGATCTCATCCTTGCAAGTGACAGTGAAGGGATTGACAACCCCTTTATAGCGTTGGGTGCAAGTGTTTGATTGTTTGTGCAGGTGCATAGATTGGGGCCTTGCTTGTACCTCCTACTGGATTGATACCTTGGTTCTCAAAACTAAGGGAAATACTTATCTCTACTTTGCTGCATCACCCTTTCCTCTTCAAGGGAAAAACCAACGCAAGCTCAAGAAGTAGCAGATAGCGATGCAGATCTTGTTGATAAATTGCCGATCGTGCGGCTGCAAGATCCCGCTCTTCATCCAAGGCATCTAGTGCATCCTGACGCGTCGTCTCATTATCAGTTTCAACGTAAGCCGCCACCCTGGGCGAGTCATGACGGATATCACTAGGAAGAACAGCTTCTGCGCCATACACCATGAAGAAAGGCGTGTAGCATGTTGATCTGTTGGGGGTGGTTCTAATGCTCCAAAGAACTGAAGGTAATTCTTCCACCCAACAACCTGGTGTTCATTCCAAAGGAACCATAAGCCGGGGTTTTATCCCTCTCAAAATTTCCTGGTTAGCACGTTCTGCTTGACCATTAGACTGTGGATGAGCCATGGAGGAGACATCCAGGCGGGTGTGTTCACTTTCCTAAACTCTTTCATAGCCCCCTTGGATAGATTTGTACCATTGTCAGTAATAATGTTGTGAGGGTAACCAAAGCGAAAGATCAGCTTCTTGACAAACTGAACTGATGTTGCTGCATCGCACATGCTAACCGGCTCTGCCTCAATCCACTTGGTAAATTTATCAACCGCCACCAAGAGGTGGGTCTTCTTATCTTTAGACCTCTTAAACGGTCCAACCATATCATGCCCCCAGACATCAAACGGCCAGGTGATTGGAATCATCCGTAATTCTTGAGCCGACACATGGGCACGTCGTCCAAATTTCTGACACCCATCACATTTACTAACCAAGTCCTCCGCATCGGCATGAGTTGTTAACCAGTAAAAACCGTGCCGAAAAGCTTTGGCCACCAGAGATTTTGACCCGGCATGGTGACCACAATCGCCAGCGTATATCTCTTGCAAGATTTCATGGCCCTCCTCACGAGAAACACATCGTTGAAAAACGCCCGTCACGCTGCACCTGTGCAACTCGCCATTGACAATAGTCATGGACTTAGACCGCCTCAAGATTTGCCGCGCCAAGGTCTCGTCCTCGGGTAACTCACCACGAGTCAGATATGCTAAATAAGGCAGCGTCCAATCAGGAATAGCGCGGAGAGCCGCCACCAATTGTCCTTCCGGGTCGGGTATAGCAAGATCCTCCTCAGAAGGTAATTTGACTGACGGGTGATGAAGTACATCCAGAAACACATTAGGCGGCACCGGCTTACGCTGAGACCCCAGTCTTGATAACGCATCAGCCGCCTCATTCTTCTGACGATCAATACGATCCACCTGATAGCTCTTGAAATGACCAGTGATGACATCAACCGCCTGGCGATAAGCCGCCATACGAGGATCTTTAGAATCCCACGTGCCAGAAAGTTGCTGAGCCACCAGATCTGAGTCGCCCAAACATCTGACCCGGCTCAAATTCATCTCATTGGCCACACGGAGCCCATGAAGCAAAGCTTCATACTCAGCTGCATTGTTAGTACAAGGAAACATTAACCTTAATACATAACAAAAAATTTCACCTCGAGGGGAAGTTAAAACAACTCCAGCCCCTGAGCCTTCCAACTGTCTGGATCCATCAAAGTGAATTGTCCAATATGTATTGTCTGGCTTCTCCTCAGGTGCTTGACACTCCGTCCAGTCATTGATAAAATCCACCAGGGCTTGAGACTTGACAGCTGTTCAAGGCACATACCTCAAATTAAGAGGCCCAAGCTCAATTGCCCACTTAGCAATCTTGTCGGTAGCTTCTCTATTTTGAATGATATATCCCAAAGGATCAGAGCTGACCACCGTGATTTGATGCCCAAGGAAATAATGCTTCAACTTGCAATTCACCATGAACACTCCAAACACCAACTTTTGCCAATGTGGGTACCTTTGCTTGGACTCTGTCAAAACCTCGCTGACATAATAAACCGGCCGCTGGACTGGGTACTCTTTGCCTGCCTCCTTGCGCTCCACAATGACTGCAGCACTGACGGCCTTGTTATTAGCCGCCACGTCTAGGAGCAATGGCTCTTTTCCATGGGAGCGGCCAAGACAGGCGGCTCAACCAACTGTTTTTTGAGCGCCTCAAACGCATCATTGGCAGCATCACTCCAGACAAAATCATCTGTCTTCTTCATCATCTGATACAAAGGGATAGCTTTCTCGCCCAGGCGGCTTATGAACCGGCTTAAGGCAGCAATACGACCCGCCAAGCGCTGGACATCATTAATGCACGCCGGCTTAGATAATGAGGTGATGGCCTTTATTTTATCTGGGTTAGCTTCAATGCCCCGCTCTGAAACCAAAAACCCCAGGAGCTTGCCTGCAAGTACACCAAAAACACACTTAGCTGGATTAAGCATCATCTTGTAAACCCGTAGGTTATCAAAAGTTTCCTTCAAATCGTCAAGCAGAGTCTCCTTCTTCCTTGACTTGACCACAATATCATCCACATAAGCATGAACATTGCTTCCAATTTGACTGTGAAGACAGTTCTGTACACATCGTTGATAAGTCGCCTGCGCACTTTTGAGTACAAAAGGCATGGACACGTAGCAGAAAGCCCCAAAAGGCGTGATGAAAGATGTCTTCTCTTGGTCTTTAACAGCCATCTTGATCTGATGATAACCCGAATAAGCATCCAGGAAACATAAACTCTCGCAACCCGCCGTTGCATCGATGATCTGGTCGATACAGGGGAGAGCAAATGGATCAACCGGACACACCTTGTTGAGATCTGTGTAATCTACACACATGCGCCACGTGCCGTTCTTCTTAAGTACGAGCACGGGATTAGCTAACCACCCCGGGTGAAAAACTTCCACGATAAACCCTGCTGCCAAGAGCCGTGCTACTTCTTCCCCAATAGCTTTACGCCGCTCTTCATTGAAACGACGGAGGAATTGCTTGACTGGCTTCAACTTAGGATCCACATTAAGGTGGTGCTCAGCGAATTCTCTCGGTACACCTGGCATGTCAGAAGGCTTCCATGCAAAGATGTCCCGATTCTCACGGATGAATTCGATGAGCGTGCCTATTTGGGGTCCATATTGGCCCCGATGGTGAATTGCTACGATGAGTCGCGAGGAACGAAGTCCACCAATTTGGTATCCTCTGCCACAAACTTCAGGGGCGGGTCAGACTCTGTGCTGGGCTTCTTCAACGGGGTCATATCCGCCGGGTCAACATTGTCTTTATAAAATTTGAGCTCCGCCTCAGCACAACTTGATTTTGCATATGCAGCATCGCCTTCCTCGCACTCAAGAGCAATCTTCCGATCATCGTGCACCGTAATCGTCCCCTTCAGACCTGGCATCTTGAGCTGCAAGTAAACATAACAGGGCCGAGCCATGAATTTGGCATAAGCGGGCCGCCCAAACAGAGCATGATATGGACTCTTGATTTTAACCACTTCAAACCACAAGGTCTCTACCCTGTAGTTGAACTCATCACCAAAAGCCACCTCCAGGGCGATTTTTCCAACTGGATAAGCCGACTTGCCGGGCACTACACCATAAAAGACTGTAGATGATGGCTTAAGATCTTTGTCAGTCAGGCTCATTCGACGGAAAGTGTCGTAATACAGGATGTTGATGCTACTGCCACCGTCCAACATCACTTTGGTGAACTTGTAGCCTCCTACCTGAGGGGCTACCACAAGGGCCAACTGCCCCGGGTTATCAACTCGTGGCGGGTGATCCTCCCTGCTCCATGATATTGTGTATTCGGACCATTTTAAATACTATGGAAGAGCCGACATTGCAGCATGAACCGCCCTCTTGCGCACCTTCTGGTCACGCTTGTCAAGACTCGTAGTGAACACGTGATATTGCCCTCCATTGAGTTGCTTCGGGTTACTCTGATACCCTGACTGATTATTTTGCTGTTGACCGCCATTGCCGGATGACGTGGCTTGGACTGCGTCGGTATTTCCCCAAAGAGGAAGGGATGATGTAGCACAGCGACGGTAAGTATTTCCCTCAGTTATGAAACCAAGGTTATCGAACCAGTAGGAGCATCACCACCACCCAATAAGCAGCACCTGCACACAAACAACAAATAATTGCAACCCGACACGAAAGAGAGGTTGTCAATCTCTCTACGGTAAATAGATAGATTAGGTAGTGATAGATAGGAGAGATCGATCTCTCAAGAACACAAATAAAAATAGTAAATATGCAGCAAGATATTTTTGGGTTTTTGGTTTTGTAGATCTGAAAACAAAGATTGCAAAAAACGTAGATCGGAAAGCAATATGATAGGAAAAGTAGACCCGGGGGCCGTAGGGTTCACTAGTGGCTTCTCTCATGAGTATAGCGCATGGTGCGTGAACAAATTACTGTTGGGCAATTGATAGAAAATCGAATAGTCATGACGATATCCAAGGTGATGATCATTATATAGGCATCACGTCCAAGATAGATAGACCGACTCCTGCCTGCATCTACCTCTATTACTCCACACATCGACCGCTATCTAGCATGCATCTAGTGTATTAAGTTCATGGAAAAACGGAGTAATGCAATAAGAACGATGACATGATGTAGACAAGATCTATTCATGTAGGAATAGACCCCATCTTGTTATCCTTAATAGCAACGATACATGCGTGTCTTGCTGCCCCTTCTGTCACTGGGAAAGAACACCGCAAGATCGAACCCATCACAAAGCACCTCTTCCCATGGCAAGAAAAATCGATCTAGTCGGCCTAACTAAACCAAAGATTCGAAGAAGAAATACGATGCTATAAGCAATCATGCATATAAGAGATCAAAGAAGACTCAAATAATATTCATGGATAGAAACTGATCATGAACTCAAAATTCATCGGATCCCAACAAACACACCGCAAAAGTTTACATCAAATAGATTTCCAAGAGACCATTGTATTGAGAATCATAAGAGAGAGAGAAGAAGCCATCTAGCTACTGCCTACGGACCCGTAGGTCTATGGTGGACTACTCACGCATCATCGGAGAGGCACCTATGAGGAAGATGAACCCCTCCGTGATGGTGTTTAGATTGGATCTCACGGTTCTGGAACTTGCGGCGGCTGGAATTGTGTTTCGTCGACTCCCCTAGGGTTTTTGGATTTCCTGAGAATTTATAGGCACGATAATCGGTTGAGGGGGTGCCGGAGGTGCCCAGCACCCACCAGGGCGTGCCAGGGGGCCTCTGGCGCGCCCATGTGGGTGCTGGCCACCCTGGGCCCCCTCTTCTGGTGTTCCTTGGCCCATTTGGTTTCTTCTGGTCCGTAAAAAATCCACAAAAATCCCCGTAGCGTTTCATCTCTGTATGGTACTGATTTCCTGCGAAGTAAAAAACAAGCAAAAGCAACAACTGGCACTTTGGCACTATGTTAATAGGTTAGTCCCAAAGAATGATATAAAGTTGTAATAAAATTATTGTAAAACATCCAAGAATGATAATATAACAGCATGGAACAAGCAAAAATTATAGATACGTTGGAGACGTATCAAGCATCCCAAGCTTAATTCCTACTCGTCCTCGAGTAGGTAAATGATAAAAACAGAATTTTTGATGTGGAATGCTGCCTAACGTGTTCATCATATTCTTTTCTTCTTTGTATAGCATGGACATTTGGACTTGTAAATGATTCAAAGCAATAGTCTAGTTTTAACATAATGACTTCAATACTCAAGCCTGTCAACAAGAAACCATGTCTTTCAAAATATCAACACTAAAGAAAGTTATCCCTAGCCCATCATGCTCAATCATTGATCCATTCACGAAACACACTCAAATATTAGCTATGCCCAATGCTCAAGTACGATCATAGTGCCCCCTAGTTGGTGCTTATAAGATAAGATGGAGACTCAAAGCAAAAAAAAAAATTGCATAAATAAATAGATAGGTCCTTCGCAGAGGGAAGTAGGTATTTGTAGAGGTGCCAGAGCTCAAAGTTTTAAATTGAGAGAGAGAAAATATTTTGGGTGGCATGCTTTTCATGTCAACGAAAATGACAAAGTAGCTCACAATACTTTCCAAGCTAGATATATCATAGGCGGTTCCCAAACAGAAAATAAAGTTTATTCCTTTTTCCACCAAACTTTCACTTTCCATGGCGGGCCGTATCCACGGTTGCCTTCCATACCAACACTTTCCAAGGAATTTATTATTTGACAACATAAAGTAAATATTTTTTTCTTTTTCATTTCGTGAATGGGCATCCATATTACTGCCGCACTCTCGTGCAATGACAAGTGAATAAACACTCATCTTGAGAATAACACATCTAGAATGGAAAAATATTGGACACTCCCCACCGTTTCATGAGCGGTACGGGCACACAAAAGAGAAAATTTATTTTGAAAATTTAGAGATGGCACATAAAAATTTGCTTGGAACGGCATGGAAATACCGCATATAGGTAGGTATGGTCGACTCATAAGGCAAAACTTGGTTTAAGGATTTTGGATGCACAAGTAATATTTCTACTTAGTACAAGTGAAGGCTAGCAAATAGATTGGGAAGCAACCAAATCAAGAAACGAAAAATCACATAAGTGAGCATTGAACATAACTAACACCAAATAATGCACCACAAGTAGGATGTAACTTCATTGCATAACTATTGACTTTCGTGCATGCATAGGGAATCAGAAACCTTAACACCAATATTCCTACTAGGAATAATTACTCACTAACATGACTCACATATTACTATCATCATGTTTCAAAACTATTACAAGGAATCAAGTTTAATTTGTCCAATGATCTTCATGAAAGTTTTTATTATATCCTCCTTGGATATCTATCACTTTGGGACTAGTTTCATATATTGCCATTGCTTTTTGGCAAGCTCAAACAAATTTAAGTGAAGCACATGAGCATAAAGATTTCATCTCTCGAATAGGTATAAGTGAAGCATGAGAGGATTTCTTAAATTTTTTACTAACTCTCAAATTAATCTAAGTGAAGCATGAGAGTATTTCTACAAAAGTTTCCAAGCACACCGTGCTCAAAAAGATATAAGTGAAGCACTAGAGCAATTCTATAGCTCAAAAAGTTTAAGTGAAGCACATAGAGCAATTCTAACAAATCATAGCATGATTTTGGATTTATCAAATAGGTGTGTACAGCAAGGATACAAAGGGAAAACTAACAAACAAAGCAAGCAAAGATACAAGACGCTCCAAGCAAAACACATGATATGTGACGAATAAAAATATAGCTCCAAGTAAAATACCGATGGTTGTTAGAAGAAAGAGGGGATGCCACTCGGGGCATCCCCAAGCTTAGTTGCTTGTTACTCTTTGGATATATCTTGGGGGTGCGGTAGCATTCCCAAGCTTAGGTTCTTGCTTCTCCTTATTCCTTCATCCATCGTGATCTCACCCAAAACTTGAAAACTTCAATCACACAAAACTCAACAAAATCTTCGTGAGATCCGTTAGTATAAGAAAGCAAATCGCTACTTTAGGTACTGTTGTAAACCCATTCAAATTTTATAATTGCATTATGCCTACTGTATTTTAACTTTACCATGGCTCATACCCTTCAATATAACCCATAGATTCATCAAAGCAAGCACACAATGCAACAAAAACAGAATCTGTTTCAAACAGAACAGTCTGTAGTAATCTGTACCATACCCATACTTATGTAAATCTAAAACTTCTGAAAATTTAGAAGAACGTAAGAAATTTGTATATAAACACTGTGTTAAAATTTCAGCTCAAGATCACGTTCCAGCAAAAAATTAAAATTCATATACTGGACGCAAAGTTTCTGTTTCAGATTCAGCATAACTTCTACTCATCCTATGAATCATCCTAACGGTTCTACTCGGCACAAACACTAAATAAACCATAAAAACACAATCATAACATAGGCATAATTGTGTCAACACTCAAAAACATAAAGGAAAAAGCAAAAATTTATTTATTCATTGGGTTGCCTCCCAACAAGCGCTATCGTTTTACGCCCCTAGCTAGGCATATTTAATAGATTCAAGTATTGTCATCTTTGGTTTTGTACCCATAGGATGCCCTCATGATTGATTCATATGGTGGCTTAATTCTTGTTCTAGGGAAGTGTTCCATACCCTTTCTCACAGGAAATTGAAAACGAATATTGCCTTCTTTCATATCAATCACGGCACCTATAGTGCGTAAAAACGGTCTACCAAGTATAATGGGACAAGACGGATTGCAATCAATATCAAGCACAATAAAATCAATGGGCACATAATTCCTATTTGCAATAATAAGAACATCATTAATTCTTCCCAAAGGCTTTTTAATAGTAGAATCCGCCAAGTGCAAATTAAGAGAACATTCTTCAATGTTGGTAAGACCAAGCACATCACATAGAGATTTCGGAATCGTGGAAACACTAGCACCCAAATAACACAAAGCAAAGCATTCATAATTTTTAATCTTGACCTTAATGGTAGGCTCCCACTCATCATGTAATTCTTTAGGAATAGAAATCTCCAACTCCAACGTTTCTTCAAAAGATTTCATCATGGCATCAACAATATGTTTAGTAAAAGCTTTATTTTGCTCATAAGCATGGGGTGAATTCAACATAGATTGCAATAAAGAAATGCATTCAATCAAGGAGCAGCTATCATAATTAAAATCTTTGCAATCCAAAATAGTGGGCACATCACTAGTTAAAGTTTTATCCTCTTCAAACCCACTTTCATCAAAATTTTCACCCTCCAAATTATTGGGACGCCTTCTAGCTAAAGTTGACTCTACTTCAGTCCCTTCATTATCAATTTTAACATTACTAAACAAGGAATCAATAGAAGAAACACCAATCACTTTAAGATCTTCGTCATTTTTATAGCGGCAATCACTAGAAGACGATTTTTCTAAGATTTCTCTTTTAGCTCTAAGCATAGCG
This sequence comes from Elymus sibiricus, assembly GCA_039707655.1. Lineage (NCBI taxonomy): Eukaryota > Viridiplantae > Streptophyta > Magnoliopsida > Poales > Poaceae > Elymus > Elymus sibiricus. Next base: position 88,993,093 of record CM077668.1, on the reverse strand, counting down.
GTTCTTTTCTTACTTTCATCCATAGAGACATATAAAGCTTTAATAGATTCATGAATATTAGGCACAAAAGCTTTCAACTTGATATTTTCAACATCATGAGAAATTCTATCAATGCTTCTAGACATATCATCAATCTTATTCAACTTTTTTTCTATCGTAGTATTGAAAGCCTTTTGCGCATTGATAAATTCTTTAATATTACTCTCAAGATCATAGGTGGTCCTATTATTATTGTAAGAAGAATTACCATAGGAATTACCATAATTATTAGAGGAATTTCTAGGAAAAGGCCTAGGATTAAAATTACCTCTATATGCATTCTTATTGAAATTGTTGCGTGAGACAAAATTCACATCTACGGATTCACTATTTTGCTCAATCAAAGTAGACAAAGGCACATCATTAAGATCAATAGGAGCATTTTTACTAGCAACCAATTTCATCAAAGCATCAACTTTATCACTCAAAGTACTAATTTCCTCTACCGAATTAACTTTTTTACTAGTAGGTGCTCTTTCGGTATGCCATTGAGAATAATTAGCCATGATATTATCTAGCAATTTAGTGGCTTCACCCAAAGTAATCTCCATAAAGGTACCACCCGCGGCGGAATCTAAAAGATTTCTAGAGACAAAATTCAATCCCGCATAAAAAAATTGTATGATCATCCAAAGATTCAAACCATGTGTAGGACAATTTCTTATCATCAACTTCATTCTTTCCCAAGATTGGGCAACATGTTCATGCTCAAGTTTCTTAAAATTCATGATTTGCGTCCTAAGGGAAATAATTTTCGCGGGAGGAAAATACTTCGTGACAAAAGCATCCTTGCACTTATTCCAAGAATCGATACTATTGCGAGGCAAAGATGAAAACCAAATTTTTGCACGATCCCGAAAGGAAAAATGAAATAGTTTCAACTTGACAATATCATTGTCCACATCTTTTTTCTTTTGCATATCACACAATTCAACGAATGTGTTTATATGGAACGCGGCATCCTCATTAGGATTACTGGCAAATCGATCTTTCATGACAAGATTCAACAAAGCGGCATTAATATCACAAGACTCCGTACTAGTGGTGGGAGGAGCAATAGGCGTACTAATAAAATCATTGTTATTAGTATTGGAAAAATCACACAACTTGGTGTTCTCTTGAGTCATCGTGACTACGCAAACAAGATTGCAAACAAGGAAGAGATCCGGCAAGAAAAAGGGCAAACAAAGAAAATTGCGAAGAAAACGGCAAATTGGTGAAGTGGGGGAGAGGAAAACGAGAGGCAAATGGCAAGTAATGTAATTGCAAGGAGATGAGATTTGTGATTAGGAACCTGGTAAATGATGGTGGAGTCCCCTCGGCGCCTACGATAGGCACGTAGAAGAGACTGCTTCCTCCCCGGCAACGGTGCCAGAAATTCCTTTAACGTGGCTTGGACTGCGTCGGTATTTCCCCAAAGAGGAAGGGATGATGCAGCACAGCGACGGTAAGTATTTCCCTCAGTTATGAAACCAAGGTTATCGAACCAGTAGGAGGATCACCACCACCCAATAAGCAACACCTGCACAAAACAACAAATACTTGCAACCCGACGCGAAAGAGAGGTTGTCAATCTCTCTACGGTAAATAGATAGATTAGGTAGTGATAGATAGGAGAGATAGATCTCTCAAGAACACAAATAAAAAGAGTAAATATGAAGCAAGATATTTTTGGTTTTTTGGTTTTGTAGATCTGAAAACAAAGATTGCAAAAAGCGTAGATCGGAAAGCAATATGATAGGAAAAGTAGACCCGGGGGCCATATGGTTCACTAGTGGCTTCTCTCATGAGTATAGCGCACGGTGAGTGAACAAATTACTGTTGGGCAATTGATAGAAAATCGAATAGTCATGATGATATCCAAGGCGATGATCATTATATAGGCATCACGTCCAAGATAGATAGACCGACTCCTGCCTGCATCTACCTCTATTACTCCACACATCGACCGCTATCCAGCATGCATCTAGTGTATTAAGTTCATGGAAAAATGGAGTAATGCAATCAGAACGATGACATGATGTAGACAAGATCTATTCATGTAGGAATAGACCCCATCTTGTTATCCTTAATAGCAACGATACATGCGTGTCTTGCTGTCCCTTCTGTCACTGGGAAAGAACACCGCAAGATCGAACCCATCACAAAGCACCTCTTCCCATGACAAGAAAAATCGATCTAGTCGGCCTAACTAAACCAAAGATTCGAAGAAGAAATACGATGCTATAAGCAATCATGCATATAAGAGATCAAAGAAAACTCAAATAATATTCATGGATAGAAACTGATCATGAACTCAAAATTCATCGGATCCCAACAAACACACCCTAAAAGTTTACATCAAATAGATTTCGAAGAGACCATTGTATTGAGAATCATAAGAGAGAGAGAGAAGAAGCCATCTAGCTACTGCCTACGGACCCGTAGGTCTGTGGTGGACTACTCACGCATCATCGGAGAGGCACCTATGAGGAAGATGAACCCCTCCGTGATGGTGTTTAGATAATATAACAACATGGAACAAGCAAAAATTATAGATACGTTGGAGACGTATCACCGGACTGCTGATTGTGGCCACCATGATTGCCTTGACCCTGATAACCCGACCCTGAGCCGCCTGCATCGAAACCTGACCCATGAGAGCCGGATCCGGACCCGCCGGGCGGTCCATTGCCATTACCATGATGCTGGTTAAGGCTGTAATTCCGGAACTCCCGCATGATATAACAATCCTTCCAAGCGTGGGTGGACGGCTTGTTGGGAAGGCTGTGCTTCGGGCAGGGGTCGTTGAGCATTGCTTCCATGTTGAAAGGCTTGCCCTTGCCAAAAGGCGGTTTACCGTTACCCTTGGTGCGGTTGTTTCCAGTGTTGGTGTTGGCCACCAGATCTGACCCGCTGTCTGGATGCTTCCATTTACCACCATTACCCGGGTTGTTATTTCCTGTCCCGTTCTGCTGCTGACCCTTGCCGTTGCCATTCTTCTTACCCTTAGAAGATTTCTCATCATTAGAACCAGGATCCTTCGTGCTGTCGGAATCTGCATATTTAGTGAGAGCCGCCATGAGCTCACCCATGTCTTGGCAAGAACGCTTGAGCCATCCAAGCTTCTGCTTAAGGGGCAAAAAGTGACAATTCTTTTCCAGAATCAGAACCGCCTGAGCCGCCATGATATTATCAGATGAGTGGATAATAGTTGAGACTTGTCGGACCCAATGATGGGCCGACTCATCCTCACGCTGCACGCAATGATCCAAATCCACGATCGTCATAGGTTGCTTGCACGTCCCTTGAAAATGCTTGATAAATCATGCTTTCAACTCGGCCCAGGAATTAATGGTGTTAGGGGGCAGACCCTTTAACCATGTATGGGCCGGTCCTTCTAGCATCATGATGAAGTACTTAGCACAGACTGCATCACTGACGTCCAACATCTCCATGGCTCGCTCATAACTCTCGATCCAGGCTTTTGGAGGCAGATCAGCTGTATAGTTAGGCACTTTGCGCGGACCCTTAAAATCCTTCGATAGACGCTCGTTCCGTAGAGCCGGCGCTACGCACGGCACTCCAACAGCCCTGGAGGTGACTCCGGCTCCCACTAAAATTGAAGGGGTCACAGGGGGCAGCTCTTGGTAAGCCGTCGCGGCCGCCGCCGCCTCACGCTGAGTTGTGTGATACGTCCATTTTGCATCATGCTTTTATATTGATCATTATTGCACTATGGGCTGTTATTACACATTTTGGTACAATACTTATGCCTTTTCTCTCTTAATTTACAAGGTTTACATGAAGAGGGAGAATGCCGACAGCTGGAATTCTGGACTGGAAAAGGAGCAAATCTGAGATACCTATTGTGCACAACTCCAAAAGTCCTGAAAATCTACGGAGAATTATTTTGGAATATATAAAAAATATTGGGCGAAAGAAATACCAGAGGGGACCCACCAGGGAGTCACAAGCCAGGGGGGCGCGCCCTACCCCCCTGGGCGCGCCCCTGTGGCTTGTGGCCCCCCTGGCAGGCCTCCGGTGCCCATCTTCTGCTATATGGAGGGTTTTGACCTGGAAAAAATCATAAGGGAGCTTTCAGGACGAAGCGCCGCCGTCTCGAGGTGGAACTTGGACAGAACCAATCTAGGGCTCCGGCGGAGCTGTTCTGCCGGGGAAACTTCCCTCCCGGAGGGGGAAATCGAAGCCATCGTCATCACCAACGATCCTCTCGTCGAGAGGGGGTCAATCTCCATCAACATCTTCACCAGCACCATCTCCTCTCCAAACCCTAGTTCATCTCTTGTATCTGATCTTTGTCTCAAAACCTCAGATTGGTACCTGTGGGTTGCTAGTAGTGTTGATTACTCCTTGTAGTTGATGCTAGTTGGTTTACTTGGTGGAAGATCATATGTTCAGATCCTTAATGATAATTAATACTCCTCTGATTATGAACATGAATATGCTTTGTGATTAGTTACGTTTGTTCCTGAGGACATGGGATAAGTCTTGTTATAAGTAATCATGTGAATTTGGTATTCGTTCGATATTTTGATGAGATGTATGTTGTCTCTCCTCTAGTGGTGTTATGTGAACGTCGACTACATGACACTTCACCATATTATTTGGGCCTAGAGGAAGACATTGGGAAGTAATAAGTAGATGATGGGTTGCTAGAGTGACAGAAGCTTAAACCCTAGTTTATGCGTTGCTTCGTAAGGGGCTGATTTGGATCCATATGTTTCATGCTATGGTTAGATTTATCTTAATTCTTCTTTCGTAGTTGCGGATGCTTGCGAGAGAGGTTAATCATAAGTAGGAGGCTTGTCCAAGTAAGGACAGCACCCAAGCACCGGTCCATCCACATATCAAATTATCAAAGTAACGAACGCGAATCATATGAGCATGATGAAAACTAGCTTGACAGAAATTCCCATGTGTCCTCGGGAGCGCTTTGCTTTATATAAGAGTTTGTACAGGCTTGTCCTTTGCTATAAAAAGGATTGGGCCACCTTGCTGCACCTTTGCTACATTTGTTACTTGCTATCCGTTACGAATTACCTTATCACAAAACTATCTGTTACCGACAATTTCAGTGCTTGCAGAGAATACCTTGCTGAAAACCGCTTGTCATTTCCTTCTGCTCCTCGTTGGGTTCGACACTCTTACTTATCGAAAGGACTACTATAGATCCCCTATACTTGTGGGTCATCACTGTGGCATTATCCACAATTGCCTGAGCGTTGACAACGGACGGGTCATCATGGGGCGGGTTCCGACGTCGCTCACTGCTAGAGACCGCCGGTGACTCCAAGCGCCGGCTATAACTGCGGCTTGGGATGGGGGTTGAGTGCACACGACTCCGGCTGTAAGTATACTTCTCCTGTTGGGCCACCGCTGTCTGCAAGTACCCAATGGCATTCCGTGCCTCTTCGGCGAAGGGCGTCCCATCGGTGAGGGGGAGTGCATTAAGCCTGGCAGCCGCTGCTATCATGTTCTCCATCGGGTTAGAGTAATGACTAGGTGGTGTCAGAAAACGCTGCGGCGGGTCTGATTCTTGCGGGGCGGGTCTGGCTGCCGATGCTAAGTCGCTGCCCTATTCCCAGGCACTTCCGCCATTCGGGTCATAGTTAGAGGTGCGTTCGGTCCTGCCCCCGGCGTGTTAAAAAGATTCCTGCGCTCATACTGCTCAGGCAGGCGGGTCTGATGCCTCATCCGCAAAACTGCTTCTGAGGCTTGTTGGTCCAGATTAAGGCGAAAAGCTTCAGCCCTGAGACGCTCCGACTCAGCATCCATCTGAGCCTGCAATGCATTGATATCCTCCTGGGCCCTGGTCATCTGGTCCTTCAGCCTCGTGATCTTTGCGTTACGGCTTGCTTGATTTTCCGGTGTGACATTGGTTCCCATCAGAGTTGTCAGCTCGTTCATCAGATCCAGCAAAACTTGAGCTGGCGGCCTGGTTACCCGGACCCTGCTGCGCCAGCAGCCGCCGCCCCAGCCGCTGTGCTGCTGGAAACTGGCACCGTGCCTGCCATGAAGATGGCGGCTTGGCTCGGCGGCTCATAGGGCTCCGGAATACTGTCACCATCGAAGTAGCCCCCAAGTCCACCATCATGAAGCTGATAATTTGACTCCGTCTCTCCGCTCGAGGATCCATCCTCCGAGTAGACGAGGGTCTCTCCTCCTGACACGGAATCTTCCGCGAGTTCCGCACCTTGCGTGAAGCCGACGAAGACGTGCTTCCGGTCGGGTTGGATCCAGGCGGGTTGCGCGCGCCGGGCCGACTCGACGAGGTTGGTGCAGATGTCCGGCTCGGGCTTAGATCCGCCGATCTTCCCGATGAAAACGTGAATTCCGTCGAAGGGGACCCGGTACCCGTACTCGATTGAGTCAGCCTCGGGGCCCCAGCCAGCGTCGTCGATGTAGAGCTTGCCGCGACGACTCTTAGTCATCCTGCCAACGGCGTATCCCTCGATCCCTGGGAGAGAGCCCTTCGAGTACTTCAAACCACCGCGCATCTGCCCCACGGTGGGCGCCAACTGTCGTGGTTTTATCACGGAAGATGTCGTGGTTTTATCCGCCACCCTAGCTCACCCCCGGCGATCTCCGGCCTTCTCCGCCATGGCGGTCAGCGGATCCGAGTCCTTCACCTCCAGATCCGTCGACCACGATCTCATCCCACGCGGCCCGGAGGAGGAGATGGCCGTCCGGCTTGCGCTCCGCTGCTCCCGGGAGGTGGCCGCCCAACGACAGCGCTTGGACTCACAACGCCGGGAGTCCATTGCGTCGGCACAGCCGGTGCTTGGATCTGGCGTAGCTGCCTCACCGGAGGTGGTGCGGTCCGTCTGGCGTCCGAACACCGTGGCGGAAGCGCAACCCCTCCGTTGGCGCGCCGAGCATGAAGCATGGCCGTCCTCGGACGATGTCATGGCGCGGCGTGCCCGCCGGGCGAGGCAGCGGGAGTGGGAGGCGACGAAGGCCCTCACGGCGGTGGACGTTGGAGAGGCGGAGTCACACTCTCTGGCGCCCCGTAAGGTGCACTAGTGCGGGCGCCGCAACCGTGTCGTGATGAACGTTGGCTCCTCCCAGGAAGGATCCGTCATCGACCTCACGTCCACCGGCACCGTCCGGGTTACGGGCTCCGACGAGGAAGAGTAGGGCATGAGACACGGCGGGAGATCGAGTCCCGTGAGCCGGCTAGTATCCCATGGCCTACTTTACCTCGCCAGCGGCCGGACCGGCACTACGAGGGGCGCAGCCAGCCACCGGACATGGGCACGGCGGAGCCGGACGACCTCCGCTTAGTATTAGGTTTACGTTGTATGTAATAATATGGATTTGAGGTTTCTAATTTGAGATATTCGGATGTAGAATTCATTATTTGAGGCGTGACTGGCCAATGTCTGTGGATGCGTCCCGGAGGGCCGGATTTGCAAGTTGCGGCTGATGAGCTTTAGCTCAGAGCAGTTTGACGGTAAAGGGAACGCCCCTTGTTCTCCCAACCCCTATCCCCTCCGCCGGCGCTTAGATCCGTCCATTGGCAGTCCCTTCTTTGGAGCTCCATCTTCGACTCCTGGATACGGCTGGTGGGTTTGCATTCCGCGTCTCTCTATGCCTCTTATTCATTTAAATTAGTAAATCATCCTCTCTCTCTCTCTCTCACTCTCTCTCCTCCTAATTTTCGTCCAGATCTGTCCAGAGATCTGAGCACAACGAAAGAGGAAGGGCGCAGCCATGGAGCTGGTGGTGGGCGCTTCGGAGGCGACCATGAAGTCCCTCCTGGGCAAGCTGGGTGGCCTTCTGGCCAAGGAGTACACACTGATTAGAGGCGTCAACGGCGACCTCCAGTACATCAACGATGAGCTCGCCACCATGCAGTCCTTCATCCGCACCGTCGGTGGAAGCCACGTCAACGACGATCTGATGAAGGACTGGATGAAGCAGATCCGCGACATCACGTACGACATTGAGGATTGTATTGACGACTCCGGCAACCGCCTCCATGGCCTCCCGCCGGGCATGTGCTGCTATTCCCTCGTCAATCTCTTCCACGACCTCCTAACAGGGTGGTCTCGCCGCGACGTTGCTGCCAGGATCTCCATCCTCAAGATGCGGGCGCAGCAGATCGGTGAGCGGCGGGAGAGGTACGGCGTTAACAACCCGGAGAGCAGTAAAAACTCTATGAGCGCGGCCGCTGGATTTAACCCTGCGGACAACCAGCAGGCAAGCCTTCAGCTCGTCGCCATGAAAGACCCAGTGGGAGTTGAGCAGCACATGGGGCATCTTGACAAGTGTGTGACTTGCATTGTGGGATTCGGAGGGGTGGGGAAGACAGCTATAGCCACAAAAATGTACCGTGAACTTGGGGAGAAATTCGACCATTGCGCCATGGTCACCGTGTCGCAAAGCTCTGATCTGGAGGCCATCCTCACGAGCATCAAGAATCAAGTCAAGCCGCAGGTCAGCAATCATCAACAACAAGGTGGCTCAGAGAAGATCAGCCTTGCAGCAGTCGTTAAAGGCTTCAGGCGGGGCAAGTCCATCATGACCAAGTGCTGCAGCGCCGGCACCTCCGAGAAAACGCGTGAGAGGACAAAGCTGGATCTACTCAAAACAGAACTTGCGACGCATTTTGAGGAAAAGAGGTACTCTCTCCGGTTCTATAAAGCTATCTTTACAGGCATAAGTAAAGTCAAATCATCAAAAGGTCGACTATCAATGTCTCAGAGAATATAAAGATTACATACTTGAAACTCATGCATGTAAATTTACATACAAAACTAGTCCCTCCGTCCCAAAATTCGTGTCGCAGATTTAGCACAAAGTTCATAGAGGGATTATTTTCACAATATAGGTTTTTGGTTCAGTTTTATAAGTCCCCTCAACCCCCCCCCCCCCCCCCCCCCCCCCCCCCAGAATGCAGATTCCCTATTGCATATAAGTGAATCTAAACCAGACTCTTGTTTACACTTTAATTTTCACTTAGGTAAAGTATTAGGATATCGCCTTTTCATTTTCAAAAAACATGATTGTGCATGCTATAATTAGTTTTTTAACTTTTTTTAATTTCTATTAAATCTATAGGGCTCTAATTCTTCCACGAACTCATGTTATGGAACTACAGTTTCAAAAAAGTGAAGACTTTGAGTGAAATGGAAACTGTCTAAGTACTTTGTTTTTGGTTTGGATAAGAAAAGAATTTCTATATACTGCTGGTAACTCACTTTCTGCTCTCACGAGTATCTTTTTTTGGCAGTTACTTGGTCTTAATTGATGACGTATGGTCTGCAACGATGTTGGACAAGATTATCAATGAACTTCCTAATAATAAGGACAGCAGAATAATTGCTACTACACGGTTTCATGCTGTTGCTACACGCAGAGGAGAAGACGGTGACGTTCGTAAAGTTCAAGGTCTTGCTGACGAAGAATCTAAGAAGTTATTTATGCAGGCCTTCTTTGAGTCCAAAGGTGGCGAATATGGTGCTGCTAAACAGTCTCAAGTAGCTATTGGAATTTCTAAGAGAGAAAAAGGTGATCTAATTCATCATTGTTTATCTGTCTATACATTTTTATTCAAGCAGCAGCTTTAACTAATCTAGCCGTTTCCGAATCTGAAGGTAGCAAACTTATTCAAGTTCCAGATGTCTGGAAGATTTGCGGGGGTCTCCCATTGGCCATAGTTATCATGGCCGGTCATGTAGCCTGCAACCCAGATAAATCACCAACTGAATGGTTCAAGCTTCGCAGTTCTATATTTCCAGAATTGGGGAAAGATAGTGAGAAAGAGCTTACCCAGGAGGAAGTGGGTAGGATAATTAGCCATTGCTACAATGACATGCCTTCTGAAATCAAGACTTGCTCACTGTATTTGAGCATATTTCCAAAGGGCTATAGGATCAGCAGGAAGCGTCTGATAAGGCGATGGATAGCTGAAGGCTTTGTCTGCGAGAAGCAAGGCATGAGTGTGGAGGATGTTGCAGAGGCATATTTCAACCATCTCATAAGGAGGAAGATCATCCGAGCAGTGGATCACAACAGCAATGGAAGAGTAAAGAAATTTATAGTTCATGACATGGTTCTTGAGCACATAGTTGCAAAGGCAACCGAGGAGAATTTCATCACTGTGGTTGGTGGTAACTGGCTCATGCCGCCACCAAGCAGCAAGGTTCGTCGACTGTCCCTCCAAGGCAGTGATTCCAAACGCTCGAAGGATACAGAAAACATGAACTTGTCTCATGTCCGATCACTGACCATGTTTGGGAACTTGAACAGCCAACTGCCTTCCCATTCATTGAAGTTTGGAATTGTACAGGTCCTCGACCTTGAAGGATGTATGGGTTTCAAACAACAGCATGCAAACGAGATATGCAAAATGCACTTGCTCAAGTATATCAGCCTCCGAAAAACTGATACCAAAAAGCTTCCGAAATCTGTTGGAAAGCTTGTGAACCTAGAGACACTAGATGTAAGGGAGACGGGTATTGTTGAGTTACCTAACAGCATATGCCAACTTGAAAAGCTAGTTAACATACTTGGTGGGAATAAAGCAACAAGGGCAGCGTTAAGGCTTCCTGAAGAATTGAATAGAAAGAAGAAGATGAATTCTCTTCGCATACTGTCAGGAATTGAGATAATTGGTGGGTCAGTGGACCTTCATCATTTGACTGAGCTAAGGAAGCTTGCCATCTATAAGCTCAAAACTGTGGGGAGTGATGTGAGTTTCAAAGAGTTAATCTCCTCTATCGAGTACTTAGGTGGCTACTCTCTCCACACCCTCATAATTGTTGATGAGTCATCTGAGTTTCTCAAATCACTGGCCACTCTATCTACACCTCCAAAATTTCTTGTTGCTCTTGAGCTATCAGGCAAGATGGTGATGCTCCCCAGCTGGGTCGCAAATCTCAATGCTCTCAACAAGTTAACCTTGTCAGTAACAGCTCTAAGGACAGATAACCTGGGGCACCTTAGCAATCTGAAGGCATTGTTTTCTCTCACCTTTTCTTTTCCGTTTGGTGACGAAAAGCAGGACACAGAAACACAAACCATTCTTGCACAAAACAAGTTGGACTCCGATGGAAAGGTCATGGTTCCTGCTGGCGGATTTGAGAAACTTAAGCTTCTTCGCCTATCTGCTCCTCTCTTGCCATTACTGAGCTTTTCAAAAAATGCCATGCTAGAGCTTGAAAGGCTTGAGCTACGGTTCAACATGCTGGAGGGACTGTGTGGTGTGGAAAAACATGCAGGACTCAAAGTGGTACATTTGACATTAGTGAATAAATCAGGTGAACAGATGACCAGGAAGATAGCAGATGAGATTGAAACTGCAGTGAAGAGGACTGGAGCCAAGACGCCCAGAATAATTCTTGCTCCTTGACTGACTGAAATTAAGCCACTGGTGGTTTGTGAAACTCTTAAATGTTATCTTTGATTTTCGCACTACTTGTTCAAAACTTGCTCAAATCAGGGTGATGCTACATCCTATATGGTTCATCACGTGACAGTGTTAAATGCTTTATTTGCTGTATTTGTGTGTGGTACAAGTTTGATCATCATTTAGCATGATCTTGTAAGTTTCATGTAATGAATAGATTATTTATTATCTGTATTCATCTCTGGACATCTGTTACCGGAAGTTAGGAGAGTGGTTTTTTAGCATCCGGGTGCCTAGACACCCTGTTATCTGTACCGTCCGTCCAAAATATGGTGCTTTGAGATTTATGTCATGCACTGTATGGATCGAATCAATTAGCAGGTCTGGGTGCTTCATTAAGCGCGGGAGAATTGACAATATTCGAAGGAATTGTCTGGCATGTACTGTAGTCTAGCCCTGGTCCTTCTGATCTGATTTCACCTACGAAAAATAAAAGATTTGACAGACAAGCCCTACACTGAAAAGGCTATACAAGTAGCAATATAGCATGGTCCGAAAGAAGAAAAATGTCTCACCCTCCCCCACGCCCCTCCACCTCCTCGGGAAACACACCGGCAACGACCATTTATTCCACCCCACGCCGCCTCTCCCCTCCCGCACCCCCACAACTTCTCGCGCACGCCGCACCCGAAGATGACGGGCTCGCGGCGACGGCTCAGGATCCGCCGGCTGGCACCGCGGAGACGGGTGGCGGAGCCGGTGGCGCTTCCCACGCCGGCGACAACTCCGCTGCCCCCCATCGACGCCGATTCACCGGAAGCCAGGGCGAAGATGCGGCGGGTAGTGTTGGAGCGCTTCCCCGACCGGAGCGAGTGGGCGAATATCCACATCGGGATCATCCGCTACGCGACCTTCGCCGAGAGCGCGCGATTTCTCGGTGACGACGGCTGCATGGACGTGGAGCTGCTGTTCTGGGCGATCCAAGAGGCCGAATCGCCAGATCCAGCGCAGGCGGCACGGTGGGCGTTCTACCGCACGGCGAATCCCTCAAGGCTCAACATCAGGCCGCCGCGGGTGGATGTGCTCGCCAGGTTGCCACCGGGAGTGCTGCCGCCGGGGGTTCTCCCACCGCGGCGCAACGTCTGAGACTCCGACGAGCCGCTGACCCTCCTCCGTGGCCTGGAGATGAACGTATGGACCCAATTCGTATTCCAATTTCTCTCCAGTTGCGCTTGGTTGAATTCCGTAACCGCCATGCTAGAGTTTCTAGGAGTTCAAATAGTAATGCAGATCTTAATCGGGAATTGGGGGTTCTCCCGCGGGTAGTTAAGGATTCTGGTTCCGCTTCTGCGGATGTGGTTCTCAAGGCTCCTGCTGCTGCTTTGGTGTTGGATGAGCCGACACGCCAGCCGGCGGTGATCGCCGGCGGTGCTGTCTCCGATTTGGCTGAGGGGATCCCCTCGATACACACTCCCAGCAAGAGGGCCCCCACTTTTAGGGCCCGTGCCCTAGGGGAGAAAGCGGGAAGTAAAAAAGGCGTGTCCTAAAGCGTCGGACCTAGAAATAGAGGAGTTCTTCGGCCACTTGTGGCTCATTCCGTCCCCTCCCCCCCGCCGCCACCAAACCCTAGGAGTTAGGCCGCCCGGACGCTCGTCTGGGTCACTATTTTGGATCCGTAAAGACCTTCTGGTCTCAGGCTCGTTCACCGCCGCTGACTGCCACCCTGCCATTCGTCGCCCCTTTGATCCTCTTCCGAAATCCATAGATCTGGTCAGTGAGGGGTTAGGCCCTGGTACTCTCTCCTTTGCCGAGATCGTCAAGAAAGGGGGGCGAATGGCGGACCGTCGTGGGGGGAGCTCTGGCCCTGGGGCATCTGGACCGGCGAAAACCTCTACCCAGAAGACCAACCCTGGGGGGGGGGGGGGGTTTCGCAAGGCTGCTCCTCAAGTCCCCAAGGAGGCTGCTCCTGCCCTGAGACCTACCAAATCAACTGCCTCTACTGCGACTTCCTCACAGGTTCAGTCTTCACATGCCCATGAAACTGAAGTAGAGCAGATAATGGACCCTAAGTATAAGGACATGATTTGTTTTAATTGTGGAGGTCCTGGTCACTGTGTTGGAAATTGTGGGAAGCCAAAGTCCTGCTTTATATGTCAGCAAAACCACAATGTCAATAATTGTGCTGCTTGGTCAAAAATTCAACCTACTGCTGCTTATTTTGGTAGTGGTGCTAGGGGCCTTGGTTTCTACCATGTGGATGTCCCTGTGGCCAATGAGTCAAGCTGGCTCAATTTTCAGAATTGTGCTGTGGTTAATATCACCAAAGGAGATGTTGACAAGACTCTGCTTCTTAGCCTGCTCAATGACACCTTTTGCAAGGCTAAACATTGGCCTTGGCAGATTAGGGAGATCTCCCACAAGACTTTTTTGGTCAGATTTCCTCCATGGAAAAAGGTGGAAGACCTGATTGAATTGCCAGGCTTCTGCCTTCCACAAGAGGTTTCAGTTAAGATGACTGAGTGGAAGGGTGTGTGTGACCCTTTTGGGGAACTCATTGAGGCTTGGGTATTGATTGAGGGGATTCCCCCAAAGTGGTGTACATGGAAGGTCTTTGCTCAGATAGCCTCTATGTTTGGTGTCTTAACTGATGTTGATTGGAATGGGATGTTTAGAACTTTCTTTGAAAATGTGAGGGTCAAAATTGCTTGCAGAGACCCCACCAAAATTCCCTTTGAAAGATTGATTGAGATGAAAAAGAAGCTATTCCTGCTAGGTTTTACTGTTGAAGGCTTTGAACAGGTGGGTGGTTTGGACTCTGTGATTGACATTGAATCTGAGGATGAGGATGAAGGAGAAGATGGTGCAGGTGAACAGAAGGGTAATGGTGAGGAGGAATTCAAAGAAGGCATGAATGATGACTTGGTGGATGATGATACTGCCATTGATGAACTGGACAGAGCTAACATGACTAACCAGAGATCATCTGGATCTGGTGGTAAAGGCAAGACCTGCCCTTCTGGGTTTTCATCTGATTCTGACCATGAGAACTTCATTATGGAAGTTGCTGGAGTGACTGACTCTATCTCTCAAAGTTCAAATGTGGGTCTGGGAGAGCCTTCTCTCCTTTCCAGCTCAGGTTTAGAAGTTGTTTTTGATCTACCTTGCAATAGTGGGGTTGTCCCTGCTGCCAACCCTGGAAGTCTTCCTGAAGTGGAGGTTTCTACCCCCAAAAACTTGTGCCCTAATCCTTCCATAAATATGGAAGAATCTGCACACAAGGAGTACTGTGAATCTCTGCTGAAATCTGTTGACATGCTTGAATCTGAGGAAGAGGGAGATGATGAAGTTGAGACTGAGCTGGGGACTCTTTCCCCTGAGGCTGTACAAATCCTGCAACATTCAGGCTTGAAAAGGTCCCTCTTGGACTCACTGAACCATGCTCAAGGTGCACCTGCCAAAAATCCTAAATGGGGCCCTATCATGGCCTCAAAATATGCAACCAGGGGGCATGGCAACATCAATATCATGGAGAAAGCTGCTGCATATAAGATGAAGAAAAATCTGGAAATTCCTAAAACATTCAAAGGTAAATCTTTCCCTTCTAATGATCCTTCTATTCTGATTGAACAAGTGGCATTGGTTGATTTGTCTTTTGGTGGTGATGATATGAAGCAATTAGATATTGTGGAAGATCTAGTTGTTAGAGAACAAGAAAGATGCTTGGCTTTTGCCAATGACCAACCTGATATTGCTTTACCTGACAATCTGGATCTTATCCATGAGAATGTAGTTGGGATTCCAGTCAGGGGTTCCCCCTTGAGGACAGTTGGCACTGTTGTTGTCATGGGGGTTACACCTGCTGTCCCTACTAAAGGCAAGCCTTGTGGCTTAACTCGCCCTTTTAAAATCTCTTGATTGATGATAGGTCTGATTTGGAATATTAGAGGTTTAGGTCAACATGGTAAAATTCAGTGCCTTTGTGATGTGATTGCTAAAACTAACCCTGACTTTATTGGTTTTTAAGAAACTAAGAAAGAGATTATATCTGAGGGTTTCCTCAAGGCCTTAGACAGATTGGGGGTTTTCACTTGGCATTTTCTGCCTGCTGATAATACTGCTGGGGGCATTTTGTTGGGCTTGAAACAAGATGCTTTTGAGGTGATTGGGTTTGTTAATACCAGATTCTCTATTAAAGCTACTGTCAAATGTAAAAGTGATGGTTTCCTTTGGCATTTGATAGTGGTCTATGGTTCTGCCTATCCTGAGTTTAAGATGGACTTCATCTCTGAACTCCATGATTCTCTTAGCACTGCTACTTACCCTGTCTTTGTTTGTGGAGATTTTAATCTGGTTAGGGGTGAGATGTTGGAAATATGCCCTAGAGGCAATAATAAATTAGTTATTATCATATTTCCTTGTTTATGATAATCGTTTATTATCCATGCTATAATTGTATCGTTCGGAAACTCAGATACATGTGTGGGTACATAGACAACAAAGTGTTGTAACACCCCAAAAATCGGGTTATCGATTTTTGTACTGTTATTCCTTCCTAGCTTTTCTCTCCCAAACTTTTTTCCTCTGGAATCTGGTAAGTAACCAGGTGAATCCAGGCAATCCCCAACCTCTCAGTGCCTTTCCCATGTTCTTGTGCCTGCCAACCTTCCGTCAGTAAACCCCGAATCTCATTCAAACCCTAGTTCCAAAATATTGGAACTGGAAATCCTGCCTTTGTGTTTCCAAAGGAGCTATCATTTCCCTTGCTCTGTTAATCCTCCCAAAATTTCCAGAGATCCTCCTTCCCTCATAAACCCTAGATGTGCAAAAATATTGCCAAGTCATATGCAGTATTTTTCATCTAGAATTAATTCCTTTTTCTGCCTTTCTGAGGAATTAAATCCAGGAAAATATCTATCCATCTCCAAGGTTCATGAAAACTTGTGGAGATATTCTTTGTGATCATATTGAGCTCACATAAAAATATTGGCCATAATTAAATAAGGGAAATTGCATTTTCCTATTTAAAGCCAATATTCCAATTTGGGGCCTTTCCAAAGGAACTACCATTTTGGTAGCTAGGAAAAATCCCAAATAATTTATGGAGCTTTCCCAATCCATATCTTCACCATTTCTATCAAAACATCAAGTTCCACAATTCAAAATTTGAGCACAACATCCCTTTGCAAATTCTATCCAGATTTCCTGTTTGCAAAGAAAGTGCTTGGTTCCTTGATCTCCTTGGGCTGAGATTTTGCAGGGTGATTCGTTATGAGATATTACCCTTGTACACCAAAAACCAGCCCATTTCATCTAGCCAATCTTCCTCAGTAAATTTACCAAATTTCTGTTCAGATTGGAGCACTGTGAAGGAAGTAGCATTTGGGAGTATGCAAATGGTATGAAATTCTTACAGTGCCTCCAGATGCCTAAATTATTGGTCTCCACCAAATTTGGGCCATTTTCATCTAGCCAATTCCTCAGAACCATCTGGTTTCTATTTCTGTCCGGTCTAGCACTTTGCAAAGGAGGTACCATCTAGAGTTGCTTGTTTGAGCTGAGATTTGTCCATGATAGTCATCCTAGGGTAATACCAAGCTTGCCCAAATACCATGCCAAGAGGAGCTCTGTGCTGGCCACAACACATGTCAAACACCTTGCTGCCAGCACATGTTTGAACAGTGTGTGGCCACACCAGAGAGCTCTGTATTTATCCAAGGATTCAGATCATCCATTTGAAGTGTGTAGAATGCCCTAGACAAGGATTGGCTCTAAGTGGGGCATGTGAACGCCGTGGCCACGCGGTGACCACATGCAGAACACGCCAAAACGGTGCACCGCGTGCCAGATCCTTCGGGAGCTCGGCTCCAGCAAGTTCCAGCTTGTCCGGGCGCTCCGGCGAGCTCTCCACCGTACTCGTGCCCATTTGGACCCCTCCTTCTTCGTCCCCAAGCTCGTGGACGCTTATGCCGACCACCGGTGCTCCACCGGATCGCCGCCACGGCGCCGCCGTCCCGAAGCTCCGTCCGGCGTCGTGACATCCTCCCCGCAGCTATAAATGGACGCCCTCGAGCCCTGCCTCGCCAGCAAGCCCAGCCCCCTCCTCCAATCAAGCTCCTGGAAGCTCCTCCCCTGCAAATGTTGAGGCTCTGTGATTCGTCTCCAATGTATCTATAATTTTTGATTGTTCCATGCTATTATATTATCTGTTTTGGATGTTTTATATGCATTAATATGCTATTTTATATTATTTTTGGGACTAACCTATTAATCTAGAGCCTAGTGCCAGTTTCTATTTTTTCCTTGTTTTTAAGTATTGCAGATAAGGAATATTAAACGGAGTCCAAACGGAATAAAATCTTCGGAATGATTTTTCTTGGACCAGAAGAAACCCAGCAGACTTGGAGATGAAGGCAGGAGACCTGCCGTGGAGTCAAAAGCCACCAGGGCGCGCCCTAGGGGGGGGCTGGCTTGTGGCCCCACGGCAGCCCTCCTAACCCTATTCTTCGGCCTATAAATTCCCAAATATTCCCTGGATACCAAAAAAGAGCCACGAAAATACTTTTCCGCCGCCAGAAGCCTCTGTTCCCGTGAGATCCAATCTTGGAGCCTTTTCCGGTAATCTGCCGGAGGGGGATTCGATCACGGAGGGCATCTACATCAACTCCATTGCCCCTCCGATGATGCGTGAGTAGTTCACCACAGACCTTCGGGTCCATAGCTAGTAGATAGATGGCTTCTTCTCTCTCTTTGTTCTTCAATACCATGTTCTTCATGATCTTCATGGAGATCTATCCGATGTAATACTCTTTTGCGGTGTGTTTGTCGAGATCCGATGAATTGTGGGTTTATGATCAGCTTATCTATGAATATTATTTGAATCTTCTCTGAATTCTTATATGCATGATTTCATTGTTGGGGAACGTTGCATGGGAAACAAAAAATTTCCTACGCACACGCAAGATCTATCCATGGTGATGAGCATCTACGAGAGGGAGAGTGGATCTACGTACCCTTGTAGATCGCTAAGCGGAAGCGTTAAGAAACGCGGTTGATGTAGTCGAACGTCTTCGCAATTCAAATCGCCGAGCGTCCCGCGATCCCATCACGATCCGTCTCGCGATTCAATCACGATCCGTCCCGCGATCCCATCATGATTCGTCCCGCGATCTTGATCACGGTCCTTCCGATCTAGCCCCGAACGGACGGCACCTCCGCGTTCAACACACGTACAGCTTGATGACGCCTTCACCTCCTCGATCCAGCGAGCGATGGTGAAGTAGTAGATGAGTTCTGGCAGCACGACGGCGTGGTGACGGTGGTGGTGAAGAACAATCTCCGCAGGGCTTCGCCAAGCACCTTGTAGATCATGACGAGAGAAACTAGAGGGCTAGGGTTGCCGGCACACGGCTTGGGAAATCCTGATGTATCCCGTGTGCTAGCCCTGCCCCTCTATTTATATGTTGAGCCCTGGGGTCTAAACTTGGAGAGAAAACCTCTACAAGGTCGGTTTTGCCCGCACAAGGTCGGTTTGGCCCGCAAGGAAAGAGTCCAACTCGGATCCCTGCAGTACCGTGCACAAGCGGTAGTACCGCTCGTGAGCGGTAGTACCGCTTGAGCGGTAGTACCGCTTACGCGGTAGTACTGCCTTACCAGCGGTAGTACCGCTTAAGGCAGCAGCAAAACTTCCTTTTGCACTTTCCAATACCTCGTGGGTTTTACCCCTTTGGCCCATATAAAGTGTTGCTGCACCCGAACACTTCGGTAAACATCCGGAACCCCTTCCGGTGAATTCCGGAACCCTTCCGGAGATCAAAACACTATTATCACATATATCAATCTTTACCTCCGGACTCTTCCGGAGATCCTCGTCATGTCCGGGATCTTATCCGAGACTCCGAACAACCTTCGGTCACCAACACAATAACTCAACTATACTAATCGTCACCAAACGTTAAGTGTGTAGACCCTGCGGGTTCGAGAACTATGTAGACATGACCGAGACACCTCTACGGTCAATAACCAATAGCGGGACCTGGATGCCCATATTGGTTCCTACATATTCTACGAAGATCTATATCGGTCGAACCTCTATGTCAAGGATTCAGTTAATCCCGTATGCTGTTCCCTTTGTTCTTCGGTATGTTACTTGCCCGAGATTCGATCGTCGGTATCCCTATACCTAGTTCAATCTCGTTACCGGCAAGTCTCTTTACTCGTTCCGTAATACAAGATCCCGTGGCTAACACTTAGTCACATTGCTTGCAAGGCTTATTGTGATGTTGTATTACCGAGTGGGCCCTGAGATACCTCTCCGTTACACGGAGTAACAAATCCCAGTCTTGATCCATGCCAACTCAACAGACACCCTTGGAGATACCTGTAGAGCATCTTTATAGTCACCCAGTTACGTTGTGACGTTTGATACACACAAGGTATTCCTCCGGTGTCAGTGAGTTGCATGATCTCATGGTCATAGGAACAGATACTTGACATGCAGAAAACTATAGCAATAAACTGACACGATCATATGCTATGTTTATAGTTTGGGTCTTGTCCATCACATCATTCTCCTAATGATGTGATCCCGTTATCAAATGACATCTCATGTCTATGGCCAGGAAACCTTGACCATCTTTGATCAACGAACTAGTTAACTAGAGGCATACTAGGGACACAGTGTTGTCTATGTACCCACACATGTATTTGAGTTTCCAATCAATACAATTATAGCATGGATAATAAACGATTATCACGAACAAGGAAATATAATAATAACCAATTTATTATTGCCTCTAGGGCATATTTCCAACAGTCTCCCACTTGCACTAGAGTCAATAATCTAGCTCACATCACTATGTGATTGTAATGAATCTAACACCCAATGAGTTCTGGGGTTCGATCATGCTTTGCATGTGAGAGAGGTCTTTAGTCAACGGTTTGCAACATTCAGATCCGTGTGTTCTTTGCAGATCTATATGTCATACTGCAGATGCTACCACGCTCCACTTGGAGCTATTCGAAATGGTTGCTCCACTATACGTATCCTGACTGCTACTCAGAGTCGTCCGGATAGGTGTCAAAGCTTGCATCGACGTAACCCTTTACGACGAACTCTTTATCACCTCCATAATCGAGAAATATTTCCTTAGTCCTCTAGTTACTAAGGATAATCTTGACCGCTGTCCAGTGATCCACTCTTGGATCACTCTTGTACCCCTTGACAGAATCATGGCAAGGCACACACCAGGTGCGGTACACAGCATGGCATATTTTACAGAGCCTATGGATAAGGCATAGGGGACGACCTTCGTCCTTTCTCTTTCTTCTGCCGTGGTCGAGTTTTGAGTCTCACTCAACTCCATACCTGACAAATCAGGCAAGAACTCTTTCTTCGACTGATCCATTTTGAACTCTTTCAAAATCTTGTCAAGGTATGTACTCATTGAAAGTCTTATCAGACGTCTTGATCTACCTATTTAGATCAAGATGCCCAATATTTAAGTAGCTTCATTCCAGGTTTTCCTTCGAAAATCTCCTTTTCAAACAACCCTTTATGCTTTCCAGAAATTCTACATCATTTCCGATCAACAATATGTCATCCACATATACTTATCAGAAATTCTATAGTGCTCCCACTCACTTTATTGTAAATACAAGTTTCTCATAAACTTTGTATAGACTCAAAAACTTTGATCACCTCATCAAAGCGTACATTCCAACTCCGAGATGCTTGCTCCAGTCCATAGAAGGATTGCTGGAGTTTGCATACATTTTAGCATCCTTAGAACTGACAAAACCTTCCGGTTGTATCATATACAACCTTTCCTCACGGATTCCGTTAAGGAAACGTTGTTTTGACATCCATCTGCCAGATTTCATAATTGGAAAATGCAGCAACTGCTAACATAATTCCAACAGACTTTAGCATCGCTACGGGTGAGAAAGTCTCATCGTAGTCAACTCCTTGAACTTGTGAAAAACCCTCTGCCACAAGTCGAGCTTTATAGATGGTGAAATCACCGTCCGCGTCCGTCTTCCTTTTAAAGATCCATTTGTTCTGAATGGCCTTTCGCCCTTCAGGTAATACTTCCAAAGCCCATACTTTGTTTTCTTACATGGATCCCATCTCGGATTTCATGGCCTCTAACCATTTCTCAGAATCCGGGCCCATCATCGCTTCTCCATAGCTCGTAGGTTCATCGTTGTCCAACAACATGACCTCTAAGACAGGGTTGCCGTACCACTCAGGAGCAGTACGCGTCCTTGTCGACCTACGAGGTTCGATAGTAACTTGATCCGAAGCTTCATGATCATCATCATTAACTTCCTCTTCAACTAACGTAGGCTCCACAGAAACAACTTTCTGCGCTGCGCTACTCTCTGGTTGAAACAAAGGTTCAAAAACCTCATCAAGTTCTATCTTCCACCCACTCAATTCAATTCTTTCGAGAGAAACTCTTTCTCGAGAAAGGACCCATTTTAGCAACAAACACTTTGCACTTGGATCTGAGATAGAAGGTACACCCAACTGTTATGTTAGGGTATTCTATGAAGATGCATTTGTCCGCTTTGGGTTCGAGCTCATTAGGTTGAAAACCTTTTCTACATAAGCGTCGCAGCCCCAAACACTAAGAAATGACAGCTTAGGTTTCCGCCAAACCAAAATTCATACGGTGTCATCTCAACGGACTTAGATGGTGCCCCTTTTTTAAAGTGAATGTAGTTGTCTCTAATGCATAACCCGAAAACGATAGTGGCAAATCAATAAGAGACATCATAGTACGCACCATATCCAATAGAGCATGACTATGACGTTCGGACACACCATCACTCTATGGTGTTCCAGGTGGCGTGAGTTGTGAAACAACTTCCACATTGTCTTAAGTTGTATACCAAACTCGTAACTCAGATATTTACCTCTACGATCATATCGTAGATATTTTATCTTCTTGTCACGATGATCTCAAACTTCACTCTAAATTTGTTTGAACTTTTCAAATGTTTCAGACTTGTGTTTCATTAAGTAAATATCCCCATATCTACTCAAATCATCAGTGAAGGTAGGAAAATAATGATATCCACCGCACGCTACAATACTCACTGGACCGAATACATCAACATGTATCATTTCCAATAAGTCACTTGCCCGCTCCAACATACCGGAAAAACGGGGTCTTAGTCATCTTGCCCATGAGGAATGGTCCGCATGTCTCAACCGATTCGAAATCGAATGTGTCCAAAGATCCATCGGCATGGAGTTTCTTCATGCGTTTTACACCAATATGACATTTAGCGGCAGTGCCACAAGTATGTGGTACTATCATTATTTAACTTTGTATCTTTTGGTATCAATATTATGAACATGTGTATCACTACGATCAAGATTCAATAAACCATTCTCATTGGATGCATGACCATTGAAGGTATTATTCATGTAAACGGAATAAGCATTATTCTCTAATTTGAATGAATAACCGTATTGCAATAAACATGATCTAATCACGTTCATGCTCAACGCAAACACCAAATAACATTTATTTAGGTTCATCACTAATCCCGAAGGTAGAGAGAGCGTGCGATGGTGATCACATCAACCTTGGAAACATTTCCAACACTCATCGTCACCTCACCCTTAGCTAGCCTCCGTTTATTCCGTAGCTTTTATTTCGAGTTACTAACATTTAGCAACCGAACCGGTATCCAATACCCTGGTGCTACTAGGAGTACTAGCAAGGTACACATCAATAACACGTATATCAAATATACTTCTATCGACGTTGCCATCCTTCTTATCTACCAAGTATCTAGGGTTGTTCCGCTTCAGCGACCGTTCTCCTCATAATAAAAGCACTTAGTCTCGGGTTTGGGTTCAACCTTGGGTTTCTTCACTGGAGCAGCAACTGGCTTGCCATCCATCAAGTACCCCTCCTTGCCCTTGCCCTTCTTGAAACTAGTGGTTTTACTAACCATCAACACTTGATGCTCCTTCTTGATTTCTACCTTCGCGGTGTCAAACATCGCGAATAGATCAGGGATCATTATTTCCATCCCTGGCATTTTATAGTTCATCACGAAGCTCTCGTAGCTTAGTGACAGTGACTTGAAGAACTATATCAATCACTATCTTATCTGGAAGATCAACTCCCACTCGATTCAAGCGATTGTAGCACCCAGACAATCTGAGCACATGCTCAATGTTTGAGCTATTCTCCTTCATCTTGCAGGCAAAGAATCTTGTTGGAGATCTCATACCTCTCAACACGGGCACGAGCCTGAGATCCCAATTTCAGCTCTTAGAACATCTCATATGTTCCGTGACGTTCAAAAAGTTTTGGAGCCTCAATTCTAAGCCGTAACGCATGACGCACTGAACTATCAAGTAGTCATCAAAAACGTGCCTGTCAGATGTTCACAACATCTACAGACGACGCAGGAGGGGGTGGTGCACCGAGCGGTGCATTAAGGACATAAGCCTTCTGTGCAGCAATGAGGACAATCCTCAGATCACGGACCCAGTCCGCATTATTGCTACCATCATCTTTCAACTCTATTTCTCTAGGAACATATAAAAATTCAAGGGAGCTACAGCGCGAGCTAGTAATCTACAACATAATTTGCAAAGACATTTTGACTATGTTCATGATAATGAGTTTAGTTAATCATATTACTTAAAAAACTCCCACTCAAATTGACATCCCTCCGGTCATTCGAGTGTCACATGATCCAAATCCACCAACTCAAGTCCGATCATCACGTGAGTTGAGGTGGTTTCAATGGTGAACATCTCCATGTTGATCATATCTACTATATGACTCATGTTCGACCTTTCGGTCTCTTGTATTCCGAGGCCATGTCTGTACATGCTAGGCTCATCAAGTTTAACCCGAGTGTTCCGCACGTGCAACACTGGCTTGCACCCGTTGTATGCGAACGTAGAGTCTATCACACCCGATCATCACGTGGTGTCTCGAAACGACGAACTTTCGCAACGGTGCACACTCGGGGAGAACACAATTTTATCTTGAAATTTAAGTGAGGGATCACCTTATAATGCAACCGTCGTCCTAAGCAAAATAAGATGCATAAAAGGATTAACATCACATGCAAATCATAAGTGACATGATATGGCCATGAACTTGTGCTTTTGATCTCCATCTCCAAAGCACCGGCATGATCTCCATCGTCACCGGCATGACACCATGATCTCCATCATCTTGATCTCCATCAACGTGTCGCCATGAGGTTGTCGCGCCGACTGTTGCTTCCACGACTATTGCTAACTCATAGCGATAAAGTAAAGCAAAACGGCGAAAATAATTAAAGACAACTCTATGGCTCCTGCCAGTTGCCGTACTCATCAACATGCAAGTCGTGATATTCTATACAACACATGATCATCTCATACATCACATATATCTCATCATGTAATTGGCCATATCACATCACAACATACCCTGCAAAAACAAGTTAGACGTCCTCTAATTGTTGTTGCAAGTTTTACGTGGCTGCTACGGGTATCTAGCAAGAACGATTCTTACCTACGCAAAACCACAACGTGGTGTAGTGATTGCTTTTTTATCTTCTAAAAGAACC
Source organism: Elymus sibiricus (assembly GCA_039707655.1). Taxonomy (NCBI): domain Eukaryota; kingdom Viridiplantae; phylum Streptophyta; class Magnoliopsida; order Poales; family Poaceae; genus Elymus; species Elymus sibiricus. The sequence continues at coordinate 88,968,105 of CM077668.1, read as the reverse complement.
CTCTTCATTGAACTGATTCAACTAAAGTGAGAGAGACAGACACCCGCCAGTCACCTTTATGCAACAAGTGCACGCAGCGGTGAAACCAGTCTCGCGTAAGCGTACGCGTAATGTCGGTCCAGGCCGCTTCATCTCACAATACCGCCAAATCAAGTATCAACTAGTAACGGCAAGCAATATGTATACACCCACGCCCACAACTCCTTTGTGTTCTACTCGAGATCTCATCTACGCATAGACCTAGCTCAGATGCCACTGTTGGGGAACGTTGCATGGGAAACAAAAAATTTCCTACGCACACGCAAGATCTATCCATGGTGATGAGCATCTACGAGAGGGAGATTGGATCTACGTACCCTTGTAGATCGCTAAGCGGAAGCGTTAAGAAACGCAGTTGATGTAGTCTAACGTCTTCGCAATTCAAATCGCCGAGCGTCCCGCGATCCCATCACGATCCGTCTCACGATTCAATCACGATCCGTCCCGCGATCCCATCATGATTCGTCCCGCGATCAAATCACGAACCGTCTCGCGATCTTGATCACGGTCCTTCCGATCTAGTGCCGAACGGACGGCACCTCCGCGTTCAACACACGTACAGCTTGATGACGCCCTCACCTCCTCGATCCAGCGAGCGATGGTGAAGTAGTAGATGAGTTCCGGTAGCACGACGGCGTGGTGACGGTGGTGGTGAAGAACAATCTCCGCAGGGCTTCGCCAAGCACCTTGTAGATCATGACGAGAGAAACTAGAGGGCTAGGGTTGCCGGCACATGGCTTGGGAAATCCTGATGTATCCCGTGTGCTAGCCCTGCCCCTCTATTTATATGTTGAGCCCTGGGGTCTAAACTTGGAGAGAAAACCTCTACAAGGTCGGTTTTGCCCGCACAAGGTCGGTTTGGCCCGCAAGGAAAGAGTCCAACTCGGATCCCTGCAGTACCGCGCACAAGCGGTAGTACCGCTCGTGAGCGGTAGTACCGCTTCACACAAGCGGTAGTACCGCTTACGCGGTAGTACTGCCTTACCAGCGGTTGTACCGCTTAAGGCAGCAGCAAAACTTCCTTTTGCACTTTCCAATACCTCGTGGGTTTTACCCCTTTGGCCCATATAAAGTGTTGTTGCACCCGAACACTTCGGTAAACATCCGGAACCCCTTCCGGTGAATTCCGGAACCCTTCCGGAGATCAAAACACTATTATCACATATATCAATCTTTACCTCCGGACTCTTCCGGAGATCCTCGTCATGTCCGGGATCTTATCCGAGACTCCGAACAACCTTCGGTCACCAACACAATAACTCAACTATACTAATCGTCACCAAACGTTAAGTGTGCAGACCCTGCAGGTTCGAGAACTATGTAGACATGACCGAGACACCTCTACGGTCAATAACCAATAGCAGGACCTGGATGCCCATATTGGTTCCTACATATTCTACGAAGATCTATATCGGTCGAACCTCTATGTCAAGGATTCAGTTAATCCTGTATGCTGTTCCCTTTGTTCTTCGGTATGTTACTTGCCCAAGATTCGATCGTCGGTATCCCTATACCTAGTTCAATCTCGTTACCGGCAAGTCTCTTTACTCGTTCCGTAATACAAGATCCCGTGGCTAACACTTAGTCACATTGCTTGCAAGGCTTATTGTGATGTTGTATTACCGAGTGGGCCCTGAGATACCTCTCCGTTACACGGAGTAACAAATCCCGGTCTTGATCCATGCCAAGTCAACAGACACCCTTGGAGATACCTGTAGAGCATCTTTATAGTCACCCAGTTACGTTGTGACGTTTGATACACACAAGGTATTCCTCCGGTGTCAGTGAGTTGCATGATCTCATGGTCATAGGAACAGATACTTGACATGCAGAAAACTATAGCAATAAACTGACACGATCATATGCTATGTTTATAGTTTGGGTCTTGTCCATCACATCATTCTCCTAATGATGTGATCCCGTTATCAAATGACATCTCATGTCTATGGCCAGGAAACCTTGACCATCTTTGATCAACGAACTAGTTAACTAGAGGCATACTAGGGACACAGTGTTGTCTATGTACCCACACATGTATTTGAGTTTCCAATCAATACAATTATAGCATGGATAATAAACGATTATCACGAACAAGGAAATATAATAATAACCAATTTATTATTGCCTCTAGGGCATATTTCCAATATTCATATCTTTGCAAGTCTCTTCGAGTTATTGGTTTGGTTTGGCCAACTAGATTGGTAATTCTTGCAATGGGAGAAGTGCTTAGTTTTGGGTTCAATCTTGCGGTGTCCTCACCCAGTGACAAAGTAGGGTAGCGAGGCACGTATTTGTATTATTGCCATCGAGGATAAAAAGATGGGGTTTTCATCATATTGCTTGAGTTTATCCCTCTACATCATGTCATCTTACCTAATGCGTTACTCTGTTCTTCATGAACTTAATACTCTAGATGCAGGCAGGAGTCGAGTAATAGTAGGAGATGCAGAATCGTTTCGGTCTACTTGACACGGACGTGATGCCTATATGCATAATCATTGCCTTGGATATTGTCATAACTATGCGCTTTTCTATCAATTGCTCGACAGTAATTTGTTCACCCACTGTATTATTTTCCTTCATGAGAGGAGCCTCTAGTGAAACCTATGGCCCCCGGTTCTATTTTCCATATTATATTTTCAGATCTATAAACCAAAAATACCAAAAATACCTCGCTGCATTATTTTTACTTTTGCTTTACTTTACGTTCTAGCAATCTTTTATATCTATCTCTATCAGATCTCATCCTTGCAAGTAACCGTGAAGGGATTGACAACCCCTTTATAGCGTTGGGTGCAAGTGTTTGATTGTTTGTGTAGGTGCAAAGATTGGAGCCTTGCTTGTTCCTCCTACTGGATTGATACCTTGGTTCTCAACAACTGAGGGAAATACTTATCTACTTTGCTGCATCACCCTTTCCTCTTCAAGGTAAAACCAACGCAAGCTCAAGAAGTAGCAAGAAGATTTCTGGCGCCGTTGCCGGGGAGGATACATAGCAAGTCAAGACAAGAACTCTCCCGTCAACTTGCCAATTTCTGGCACCGTTGCCGGGGAGATCTACATCAAGCCTACCAAGTACCCATCACAAACTCATCTCTTGCATTTACATTATTTGCCATTTGCCTCTCGTTTTCCTCTCCCCCACTTCTAAAACGATTTTCAGAAAAACCAAAAAGATTTGCCTTTTTATTCGCCCTTCTTCCGTTCGTCTTCCCGTTTGCTTTTCGTTTGCTTGTGTGCTAGATTGCTTGCTTTGTCACGATGACTCAAGAGAATACCAAGTTGTGTGACTTCTCCAATACTAATAATAATGATTTTATTAGTACTCCTATTGCTCCCGCCACTAGTGCGGAATCTTATGAAATTAATGCTGCTTTGCTTAATCTTGTTATGAAAGAACAATTTTCCGGCCTTCCCGGTGAAGATGCCGCATCCCATCTAAATACTTTCGTTGAGTTGTGTGATATGCAAAAGAAGAAAGATGTGGATAATGATATTGTTAAATTGAAGCTATTTCCGTTCTCACTACGAGATCATGCTAAAACTTGGTTTTCATCTTTGCCTAAAAATAGTATTGATTCATGGAATAAGTGTAAAGATGCTTTTATTTCCAAGTACTTTCCGCCCGCTAAGATCATCTCCCTTAGGAACGATATAATGAATTTTAAGCAACTTGATCATGATCATGTTGCACAATCATGGGATAAGATGAAACTAATGATTAGAAATTGCCCCGCGCATGGTTTGAGTTTATGGATGATTATACAAATTTTCTATGCGGGATTGAATTTTGCTTCTAGAAATCTTTTAGATTCCGCCGCGGGTGGTACTTTTATGGAAATCACATTAGGAGAAGCTACTAAACTCCTAGATAATATTATGGCAAATTAGTCTCAATGGCATACCGAAAGATCTCCTACTAGTAAAAAAGTGCATGCTATTGAAGAAATAAATACTTTGAGTGAAAAGATGGATGAATTGATGAAATTGTTTGCTAGTAAGAGTGCTCCTATTGATCCTAATGATATGCCTTTGTCTTCTTTGATTGTAAATAATAATGAATCTATGGATGTGAATTTTGTTGGTAGGAACAATTTTGGTAATAACGCGTATAGAGGCAATTTCAATCCTAGGCCGTTTCCTAGTAATTCCTCTAATAATTATGGTAATTCCTACAACAATTCTTATGGAAATTATAATAAGATGCCCTCTGATCTTGAGAATAATATTAAAGAATTTATTAGCTCGCAAAAAGGTTTCAATGCTATGATTGAAGAAAAATTGCTCAAGATTGATGATTTGGCTAGGAACGTTGATAGAATTTCTCTTGAGATTGATTCTTTGAAAATTAGATCTATTACACCCAAGCATGATATTAATGAGTCTTTAAAGGCTATGAGAATTTCTATTAATGAGTGTAAGGAAAGAACCGCTAGAATACGTGCTAAGCGTGAATGGCTTGAAAAAGTGTGTTCTCGTGATAATATTGATGAAGATCTTAAAGTGATTGATGTGACTCCTATTGAATCTTTGTTTTCTAATATAAATCTTGATAAATATGGGACTGGAGATAAGTCAACTTTAGTTAAAAGGCATCCCAATGATTCGGAGTTTATAGATCTTAATGCTAAGATTGATAAAAGTGGGATTGAAGAGGTCAAAACTTTAAATAGCAATGAACCCACTCTTTTGGATTTCAAGGACTTTAATTATGATAGTTGTTCTTTGATTGATTGTGTTTCCTTGTTGCAATCCATGTTGAATTCTCCGCATGCTTATAATCAAAATAAAGCTTTTACTCAACATATCGTGGATGCTATGATGAAATCCTTTGAAAAAAACTTGAGTTGGAAGTTTCTATACCTAGAAAGCTTTATGATGAGTGGGAACCTACTATTAAAATTAAAATTAAATATTATGAGTGCCATGCTTTGTGTGATTTGGGTGCTAGCGTTTCCACGATTCCAAAAACTTTATGTGATGTGCTAGGTTTCCGTGAATTTGATGATTGCTCTTTGAATTTGCATCTAGCGGATTCCACCATTAAGAAACCTATGGGAAGGATTAATGATGTTCTTATTGTTGCAAATAGAAATTATGTGCCCGTAGATTTCATTGTTCTTGATATAGATTGCAATCCTACATGTCCTATTATTCTTGGTAGACCTTTCCTTAGAACGATTGGTGCAATTATTGATATGAAGGAAGGAAATATTAGATTCCAATTTCCATTAAGGAAAGGCATGGAGCACTTTCCTAGAAAGAAAATAAAATTACCTTATGAATCTATTATGAGAGCTACTTATGGATTGCATACCAAAGATGACAACACCTGGATCTATTGCGTTATGCCTAGCTAGGGGCGTTAAACAATAGCGCTTGTTGGGAGGCAACCCAATTTTATTTCTTTTACTTTTGTTTTTGCTTCTGTTTTTGAGTGTTTTTCACATTATTACCTCTGTATTAATTGTGTTTTCTTGTTTAAATTAGTGTTTGAGCCAAGTAAGACCTTTGGGATGGTCTACGGTGTTTGTGATTTGATTTTGCTGAAAAACAGAAACTTTCGCTCTCAGTCCAGGAATTTTGTAAATTCACTGGAACGTGATTTTGATCTGAAATGTTTACACAAGATTGATATACAAATTTCCCTGATTTTCCTAAATTTTCAGAATATTTGGAGTTACAGAAGTAGTCGAAGTCTATAGATTGCTACAGACTGTTCTGTTTTAGACAGATTCTGTTTTCTTTGTGTTGTTTGCTTATTTTGATGAATCTATGGGTTGTATCGAGGGGGTATGAACCATGGAGAAGTTGGAATACAGTAGATATTACACCAATATAAATAAAGAATGAGTTCACAACAGTACCTAAAGTGGTGATTTATTTTTCTTATACTAGCGGATCTCATGAGTTTTCTGTTGAGTTTTGTGTTGTGAAGTTTTCAAGTTTTGGGTAAAGATTTGATGGACTATGGAATAAGGAGTGGCAAGAGCCTAAGCTTGGGGATACCCAAGGCACCCCAAGCCATATTCAAGGATACCAAAGAGCCTAAGCTTGGGGATGCCCCGGAAGGCATCCCCTCTTTCGTCTTCAATCCATCGGTAAATTTACTTGAGGCTATATTTTTATTCACCACATGATATGTGTTTTGCTTGGAGCGTCTTGTATGATATGAGTCTTTGCTTTTTAGTTTGCCACAATCATCCTTGATGCACACATCTTTTTAGGGGGACACGCATTAATCGTGAATTTATTAGAATACTCTGTGTGCTTCACTTATATCTTTTGAGCTAGGCAATGTTGCTCTAGTACTTCACTTATATCTTTTTAGAGCACGGTGGTGTTTTATTTTATAGAAATTATTGAACTCTCGTACCTCACTTATATTATTTTGAGAGTCTTTAAACAGCATGGTAATTGGTTTAGGTTATGAATTTAGTCCTAATATAATGGGCATCCAAGAGGGATATAATAAAAACTTTCATATTAAGTGCATTGAATACTATGAGAAGTTTGATTCCTTGCATATAGTTTTGAGATATAAAGATGGTAATATGAGAGTCATGCTAGTGAGTAATTGTGAATTGGAAGAAATACTTGTGTTAAAGTTTGTGATTCCCGTAGCATGCATGTATGGTGAACCGTTATGTAACGAAGTCGGAGCATGATTTGTTTAATGATTGTCAACCTTTGTCTGAGGGTCGGGAGCGCGCGATTGTTAACTCCTACCAACCTCTCCCCTAGGAGCATGCGTCTAATACTTTGCTTCGATAACTAATAGACTTTTGCAATAATTATGTGAGTTCTTTATGAGTAATGTTGAGTCCATGGATTATACGCACTCGCACCCTTCCACCTTTGCTAGCCTCTCTAGTACCGCACAACTTTTGCCGGTGCATTAAACCCACCTTCCTCAAAACAGCCACCATATACTTTCCTCAAAACAGCCACCATACCTACCTATTATGGCATTTCCATAGCCATTCCGAGATATATTGCCATGCAACTTCCACCGTTCTGTTTTTCATGACACACACCATCACTTTCATATTGCATATAGAGTCATATTTTGTTCTAGGTATCGAGTTGTAATTTTTGAGTTGTAAGTAAATAAAAGTGTGATGATCTACATTATTAGAGCATTGTCTCGTGAGAGAAAAGGTTGATGGAAGCTATGACTCCATCACAAGTTGGGATGAGTCTCCGGACTTTACAAATAATAAAAGAGGCCAGCGAAGCCCAAATAAAAAAAAGAGGCCAAAGATGCCCACCAAAATAAAAAAAAGAGCAAAAAAATGAGAGAAAGAGAGAAGGGACAATGCTACTATCTTTTTCCACACTTGTGCTTCAAAGTAGCACCATGATCTTCATGATAGAGAGTCTCCTATTTTGTCACTTTCATATAACTAGTGGAATTTTTCATCTTATGCACAACCACTTAGTTTTCTTTTTGAGCTTTCATACACTTATAGCTCTAGTGCATTCGTTGCATGGCAATCCCTACTCACTCACATTGATATCTATTGATGGGCATCTCCATAGCCCGTTGATACGCCTAGTTGATGTGAGACTATCTTCTCCTTTTTCCTCACAACCTCCACCATATTCTATTCCACCTATAGTGCTATATCCATGGCTCACGCCCATGTATTGCGTGAGAGTTGAAAAGGTTTGAGAACATAAAAGGTGTGAAACAATTGCTTGACTTGTCATCGGGGTTGTACATGATTTAGATACTTTGTGTGGGGAAGATGGAGCATAGCTAGACCATATGATTTTGTAGGGATAACTTTCTAAGGCCATGTTATTTCGAAAGGACGCAATTGCCTTGTTAGTATGCTTGAAGTATTACTGTTTTTATGTCAATATTCGACTTTTGTTTTGAATCTTATGGATCTGAATATTCATGCCACAATAAAGAATATTACATGGATAAATATGTTAGGTAGCATTCCACATCAAAAATTCTGTTTTTATCATTTACCTACTCGAGGACGAGCAGGAATTAAGCTTGGGGATGCTTGATACGTCTCCAACGTATCTATAATTTTTGATTGTTCCATGCTATTATATTATCTGTTTTGGATGTTTTATATGCATTAATATGCTATTTTATATTATTTTTGGGACTAACCTATTAATCTAGAGCCTAGTGCCAATTTCTGTTTTTTCCTTGTTTTTGAGTATTGCAGATAAGGAATATTAAACGGAGTCCAAATGGAATAAAATCTTCGAAATGATTTTTCTTGGACCAGAAGAAACCCAGCAGACTTGGAGATGAAGGCAGGAGACTTGCCGTGGAGTCACAAGCCACCAGGGCGCGCCCAAGGGGGGGGGGCGCCCCCTGGCTTGTGGCCCCACGGCAACCCTCCTAACCCTATTCTCCGGCCTATAAATTCCCAAATATTCCCTGGATACCAAAAAAGAGCCACGAAAATACTTTTCCGCCGCCGGAAGCCTCTGTTCCCGTGAGATACAATCTTGGAGCCTTTTCCGGTAATCTGCCGGAGGGGGATTCGATCACGGAGGGCATCTACATCAACTCCATTGCCCCTCCAATGATGCGTGAGTAGTTCACCACAGACCTTCGGGTCCATAGCTAGTAGCTAGATGGCTTCTTCTCTCTCTTTGTTCTTCAATACCATGTTCTTCATGATCTTCATGGAGATCTATCCGATGTAATACTCTTTTGCGGTGTGTTTGTCGAGATCCGATGAATTGTGGGTTTATGATCAGCTTATCTATGAATATTATTTGAATCTTCTCTGAATTCTTATATGCATGATTTCATATCTTTGCAAGTCTCTTCGAGTTATTGGTTTGGTTTGGCCAACTAGATTGGTAATTCTTGCAATGGGAGAAGTGCTTAGTTTTGGGTTCAATCTTGCGGTGTCCTCACCCAGTGACAAAGTAGGGGTAGCGAGGCACGTATTTGTATTGTTGCCATCGAGGATAAAAAGATGGGGTTTTCATCATATTGCTTGAGTTTATCCCTCTACATCATGTCATCTTCCCTAATGCGTTACTCTGTTCTTCATGAACTTAATACTCTAGATGCAGGCAGGAGTCGGTCGATGTGTGGAGTAATAGTAGTAGATGCAGAATCGTTTCGGTCTACTTGACACGGACGTGATGCCTATATGCATAATCATTGCCTTGGATATCGTCATAACTATGAGCTTTTCTATCAATTGCTCGACAGTAATTTGTTCAACCACCGTATTATTTTCCTTCATGAGAGAAGCCTCTAGTGAAACCTATGGCCCCCGGGTCTATTTTCCATATTATATTTTCAGATCTATAAACCAAAAATACCAAAAATACCTCGCTGCATTATTTTTACTTTTGCTTTACTTTACATTCTAGCAATCTTTTATATCTATCTCTATCAGATCTCATCCTTCCAAGTAACCGTGAAGGGATTGACAACCGCTTTATAGCGTTGGGTGCAAGTGTTTGATTGTTTGTGTAGGTGCAAAGATTGGGGCCTTGCTTGTTCCTCCTACTGGATTGATACCTTGGTTCTCAACAACTGAGGGAAATACTTATCTACTTTGTTGCATCACCCTTTCCTCTTCAAGGGAAAACGAACACAAGCTCAAGAAGTAGCACTCTGCCGCCGGCGTCCGCGAGAAATTCAGGCGCCCTAACCCTACCTCTCATCCCCATTGCCGTCTTCAGCATCCCCAGGACCCCGCAAGATCGCCTCCGTCTTCCTCTGGCTCAGGGAAGCGCTGCCGGAGCAGCTCCCTGCGCGGCCATGGCCACCGCTCCTGCAGCCCGTGGGCATCCCTTCCCCAGGGCCCCCTGCCTCCCTGGCGATCGCCACCAGGCATGGCGAGGAGCGCCGGTTCCAGAGAGCTCGTCGGCCGGTGATGTTCCCATGATGTTGTTAAGTGATTGTTAGCACTTATAATTTTCATTGTAATGGTACGATGATGGATATGTCGAGTTGAATTAATAAACTAAACTTAGTCGGTTGATCTAGAGTCACCTGTCCGGGCTTATCCGTGCAACCACATTTGCCGGTATGGGACGGCCTTGACTTGGTCTGGCTCCGTGCTCTTTCACCGGTACCTCCAGACAGGGAAGGTTATGCGTGCGTGCTACCCTGATCAGGTTGGCGGCGATAACCCTGTGAGCCCAGTTGAGTGTTTAGCCCGGGAGTCCCCATTTGGGACAGTTTAGTTTGGCCACGACGGTGGCAGGTGTCACGAGGTGACACAGGGGCCACCCAAGGCAGGACTCCGGGGGAGGATGAATGCCGGTGGTATGATGGAAGAGTCACGGGTCAGGCGGGTTTCGTTGGAGCAACGCTGGTCCACCCGAATGGGATCACGAGGCCATGTGCTCCATGGTGTGGGTAAAGTGCGCAACCTCTGCAGAGTGTAGAATCTATTTGAATAGCCGCGTCCACGGTATTGGACAGTCTGTCCAGGCCTCACTAGGTGGTCAACCGTAACAGTGATAATAATGATGGAAGAACTCGTCTTGTGTTCGGAAGTACTCGATGTCTTATGAGTATTCCGATGGTTGTGGGACAACCCAGAAGAGAGTAAGTTGGTATTCGGTAACAGCAAGTACTTTAAGCACCTAATGTGATCATTGCCATGCTATGTTAGGTAGATTATATGCCTGATCCATGTTATGCCATGCTTGATCTATGTTTTCCTGTTAACTCCATGCCATGTTTAGAATAAATTCTTATATGAGCATAGGGCTTGCTTTGTCATCTGCTTGTTTGGATGCTATGTATTTGGTTGTCTTGCGAGTACATTCAAAGTACTCACCTGGCCTTGCACATGGCCAGTTGCAGGAGAAGATCCGTTGTGCTAGATCATAACCCAGCCAGTCCTGTGAGTTATGGAGCCCAGCCAGAGACGTCGTTGCCGCTGAACCAAGACCTCCGCTGCCATTTAGTTAGCCTTGGAGCCATGTAATATTGTTGTAAGCAACAGTATTGTAATACTCCATTTCATATAATACAGCCATTGTGTGCCTGGAATTGCTGTATCATGTCTTTGACGTGCGCCAGGTCTTATCCTGGGGCTGGCGTGCGTCGGCCCTCTATCGGGGTGCCACAGAACGTGGTATCAGAGCCAGGCTGGTTGTAGGTTACCCTAGCACCAAACCACCCCTATGTTCAACCGGTAGTGATCAACAGGCGGCGCAGTCGGAACTGGCATGTCCCTACCCAGCTGTCCGCCCACCCAGCCACTCTGGATTGGACCGCGACCCTACTCAGTTGTCGGCCGTACCGGCGTATCTTCTACCCGGCATGAGAAGGATCCACGCCATGCTGGTGTGTCCCAGCCCGACTGCCTATTTAACCCCTTCCACCTGCGAGTCGCAGCTCTCTCCATTCAGTAAGCAAGATCCCTGCAAGAGACCCATACTAGTATCCTCAAACCAGCAGCTATGGCCAGTTCTTCCAAAATACCCACTTTCCATAGCCGAACTTTGGCTGATGGTTATCCCGGCTTTCCGCCCATCCTTTCGAGTATGCTCACCCAAGCCCTTAGTTGTAGTGCTACTCCGGTGTATCTGGTGTTCCAATCGGAGCCCGTTCCCCACCTTTGCCGATTTTATGCGAAGGCGCATATCAACCCAGGTCCAACAGCGGATGGGATGCCCATGAATTTTCGGGGCAAACCCATGCCCACCCCCGCGTTGGCTGTCCAGATAGCTGCCGCGAAAGCCATCACCCGTCTTCGTTTCCAGTTTCCGCAAGTAGCGGAGATGCAGGAGTTCCGCTATTTTCCCTCTTCGTCCGACACAGGTTGCGAGTTCTCCAGCGCAGTTGGAGACGCTGACCCAGCAATAGCTCGAATGGTCCAGTTCATTGCTGCCCAGGGACTACTGCTCTCCAGCATTCTTAGAGAGTTCAAAGCCATTGACCATGACACCACTCGGGTTGTTACGGAAGCATACCGTGAGGCTCGTCAAATTGCATTCCAGGCCACCAGTTCCCTGTTGCCAAACCCAGTGCTACCTTCGCAGCTAGTACCACTCTCGCAATCTGTAGACCTATATCGACCAGGCAACATCCACCCAAATTCCATTCAAGGAGCTATCCGACGACTTTGTCGTCGGGATGTGTTCCGTCAAGTTCCCACTGCAGCTCCAACAGTTGAGCCCCAACCCATAGAAGTGTCCGACGATGAAGAGGGAAGTTGGCTCAACCTTCGTTCCCCAGGAGAGTCCCAGCAAGAGTAGGCCCATTTGTGGCACCGGCAGTGAGCGAAGCCAGGAGATGCCGCGAGTATGTGTGTTGCGCAGACTGTTTCTTCGCCTGTGTCTAGGATTAGGACTCTGTAGTTCGGAGTGAGTTGTTGCTGTTAGCTGCCTAGTAAGGCTGCGTGTTGTTGTATGATTGTACTGCTTGTAGTGCTTGTGCTTGTGTGCTGTTGTAATGTTATGTATGCCTGTTTGCTCTGTGTGCCTGGTTCATCTGTCACTCTGTTAAGCAGAAATGTTTAACAGAGCTGGCAGTGGATTCTTACCTAGATTTTAGTCAGTAGAGCACTTACACTTAATAACAATGGACTCGCCCGGAGTCCCTAATGAAATGCGAGCTGGTGTAGGTGGATGTATACCAGGAGTACATACACCCACTAGCATTAAGACACCTTAGTGTAATCTGCTCAATATGTTTCTTTCTTCTGCCTGCATTTTGCTACCATGTGCATTCTGCATTTGCTTGCATATCAGTCTGAATAGATTGCATGCGTATCGTGTGAGCAATGTCTGCAAGCCAAGTTCCTTCTCCTGAGTACAGTCGCAGCAGTACTCGGGCAGAATGCAAAGCCGCCTATCCATACCTATCCGTGCTTACTCCGTTGCCAGTTTTCCCGAGCCCAGCATTCTAGAAAAACCAGCCCTATCCAATAATTCTCCGGTCCCAAAATCTTTTCCCAGAACCCGGTTGCAATCTCGGAGAAATTCTGAGAAATTTTATTGCAACATAAACCATTACAACCCTTCTAGTCCAAGATCTAAACCCCGATTTGACCACAACACCCACTCGTGTGGATGTCATTCAGCGAGGAGCAACCAGCAGCGTGGCCTCCACACTGGTAGAGCTCCACTGACTGCACCGCACTAACCACAGACGCAGCGGCGCCTCTGTCACCGTCTTGTGCGATGCTGACAGGCCGCCCCCTTGCCCCGCCTCAGCCCGCGCTTATTCCGCCGGCCTGAGACGGCGTAGATGATCCCCAGCCACCCCTCTGGTAGCAGGATCCCGGCGATCATCAAGGATCATCGCACGCAGCAGCAGCAAGAAGCCAACCAATGCCGCCAGTAGACCGGCCAAGAGGATGGTGATCAGCTCCGAACCCACGTCCGCCATTAATGCCTTGCCTCGCGCTTCTGCAACCAGAAGGAGAAGGAAAAGAGGAGGAAGAAGTGAGGTAGGGTGCGAGGTGGAAGAGAGAAGAAACCACGATCGTTTTTATAGCCCTAGCCCGGTGTACGGTGAGCAAGGTCCAGGAGACCGCACGTCGCTCGATCACCGGCGTCTAGGAGGCGAATCTGCGAGCAGTGCCGACCGGCGTTGGCCCCGCGATGGGAGTGCTCTCTGCGTCGGCCTAGTGCACGCCGCGCATTACCGTTGTAGGGTGCTTTACGCCCTAGGAGCTAGGCATGCGCAGTGCCCAGTCGCACGCGGAACAGCGCGGGAGCAAGAGAGAGCCGTTGGCCGGAGAAAGAAGAAGAAGGCTGCCAATGGGCCCTGGGCCCACCTGACAGCGAGAGAGGCCACTGTTCATTGTGGTACCCTGAGCATTTTTGGAAAAAGGAAATTCTGCTTTTTCTAAAAATGTCAGGGCTACGAGGGAGACCCAGCGGCCCCTACCTGTGGAGTAGATCCCGCGATATCCGTATCTCGATCTGGGTGTACCAGTTTTCGGTACTCTTAACCCGGTTGTTTTCAACCATAGGGTTAAGACCCCACCCAGAGGTTTTTCCAGGAGGCGTAATTTTTGTTCTAATCTAACCCTAGGAATCTCGAGGACGAGATTCTTCTAAGGGGGGAAGGTTTGTAACACCCCAAAAATTTGGTTATCGATTTTTGTGCTGTTATTCCTTCCTAGCTTTTCTCTCCCAAATTTTTTTCCTCTGGAATCTGGTAAGTAACCAGGTGAATCCAGGCAATCCCCAACCTCTCAGTGCCTTTCCCATGTTCTTGTGCCTGCCAACCTTCCGTCAGTAAACCCCGATTCTCATTCAAACCCCAGTTCCAAAATATTGGATCTGGAAATCCTGCCTTTGTGTTTCCAAAGGATCTATCATTTCCCTTGCTCTGTTAATCCTCCCAAAATTTCTAGAGATCCTCCTTCCCTCATAAACCCTAGATGTGCAAAAATATTGCCAAGTCATATGCAGTATTTTTCATCTAGAATTAATTCATTTTTCTGCCTTTCTGAGGAATTAAATCCAGGAAAATATCTATCCATCTCCAAGGTTCATGAAAACTTGTGGAGATATTCTTTGTGGTCATATTGATCTCACATAAAAATATTGGCCATAATTAAATAAGGGAAATTGCATTTTCCTATTTAAAGCCAATATTCCAATTTGGGGCCTTTCCAAAGGAACTACCATTTTGGTAGCTAGGAAAAATCCCAAATAATTTATGGAGCTTTCCCAATCCATATCTTCACCATTTCTAGCAAAACATCAAGTTCCACAATTCAAAATTTGAGCACAACATCCCTTTGCAAATTATGTCCAGATTTCCTGTTTGCAAAGGAAGTGCTTGGTTCCTTCATCTCCTTGGGCTGAGATTTTGCAGGGTGATTCGTTATGAGATATTACCCTTGGACACCAAAAACCAGCCCATTTCATCTAGCCAATCTTCCTCAGTAAATTTACTAAGTTTCTGTTCAGATTGGAGCACTGTGAAGGAAGTACCATTTGGGAGTATGCAAATGGTATGAATTTTTTACTGTGCCTCCATATGCCTAAATTATTTGTCTCCACCAAATTTGGGCCATTTTCATCTAGCCAATTCCTCAGAACCATCTGGATTCTATTTCTATCCAGTCTAGCACTTTGCAAAGGAGGTACCATCTAGAGTTGCTTGTTTGAGCTGAGATTTGTCCATGATAGTCACCCTAGGGTAATACCAAGCCTGCCCAAATACCATGCCAAGAGGAGCTCTGTGCTGGCCACAACACATGTCAAACACCTTGCTGCCAGCACATGTTTGAACAGTGTGTGGCCACACCGGAGAGCTCTGTATTTATCCAAGGATTCAGATCATCCATTTGAAGTGTGTAGAATGTCCTAGACAAGGATTGGCTCTAGGTAGGGCATGTGAACACTGTGGCCACGCGGTGACCATGTGCAGAACACACCAAAACGGTGCACCGTGTGCTAGATCCTTCGGGAGCTCAGCTCGAGCAAGTTCCAGCTCGTCCGGGCACTCCGGCGAGCTCTCCACCGTACGTGTGCCCATTTGGACCCCTCCTTCTTCGTCCCCGAGCTCGTGGATGCTTCTGCCGACCACCGATGCTCCACCGGATCGCCGCCACGGCGCCGCCGTCCTGAAGCTCCGTCCGGCATCGCGACGTCCTCCCCGCAGCTATAAATGGACGCCCTCGAGCCCTGCCTCGTCAGCAAGCCCAGCCCCCTCCTCCAATCAAGCTCCTGGAAGCTCCTCCCGTGCAATGGCCGAGGCTCTGCCACCGGCGTCCGCGAGAAATTCCGGTGCCCTAACACTACCTCTTATCCCCATCGTCATCCTTAGCATCCCTAGGACCCCGCAAGATTACCTCCGTCCTCCTCTGGCTCAGGGAAGCGCCGCCGGAGCAGCTCCCTGCGCGGCCATGGCCGCCGCTCCTGCCGCCCGTGGGCATCCCTTCCCCAGGGCCCCCTGCCTCCCTGGCGACAGCCACCAGGCGCGGCGAGGAGCGCCGGTTCCAGAGAGCTCATCGGCCAGTCCTCCCGCGTCCCCCTGCCGCGGCTACGCCGGCGTCGGCCCGCTTCTGCTGCTGCTCCGGTCGGAGAAGGAGAAGACCAGGGGAAAAGAGAGAGAGAGGATAGGCCGGGTCCACCCGTAAGTGGCCCAAGGCCCGGGCCCGGCCAGTAAGTGGAGGCGCCCTCTCTGGATTCCGCTTTCAGCTACTAAAAGCGTATTTCTGGAAATTACGCCTTCAGTTTCAGCCGGCGGCCGAAGCGGCTATTTAGTGGACATCCGTCCGTTAAGGGCAGAAATGAACAAAATTTTATATGTTTCTCTGCCTAACGAACGAACGGGCTTATCTCCACGATCGTAACTCCGATTGAGGTAAAACCAACGCCCACGTCTTCAGATCGTCGAGCCCGTTCCGATGGCATCATTTTCATAATGTTTTCACACTGTGAAAATGACCATTTTGCCCTTGCCCTTCGATCAGCCCCTCCGAGAGGGAAACTTTTCCGGCAAATCTCTCCAGAGTTTGATCACACTTCTTTCCGGCGTAATCATCGACCCCCAGGCAAGCCAACCTCTTATCATGAGCTCCGGACTTGCGTGATGACTTTGCTTGCACCCTGTGTGTTTATCGTAGTACATCTGGATCATCTGCTAGTCTGCACTTGCATACACCTGTTATGACACCTATATTAGATGCTAGCATTACTTTTCATCTAATGCCATGACTTGTTTTCATGTCACATTTTGCGATGCTAATAATAATATTGTTAATGATATTATCATGTTAGTGCTATGGTTTGATCTCATGACATGATTATCAATATTATGATCTTGCCATGATGTTGTTAAGTGATTGTTAGCACTTATAATTGTCGATGTAATGGTACGATGATGGATATGTCGAGTTGAATTAAAAAACTAAACTTAGTCGGTTGATCTGGAGTCACCTGTCAGGGCTTATCCGTGCAACCACATTTGCCGGTATGGGACGGCCTTGACTTGGTCTGGCTCCGTGCTCTTTCACCGGTACCTCCAGACACGGAAGGTTATGCGTGCGTGCTACCCTGATCAGGTAGGCGGCGATAACCCTGTGTGCCCAGTTGAATGTTTAGCCGGGAGTCCCCGTTTGGGACAGTTTAGTTTGGCCACAACGGTGGCAGGTGTCACGAGGTGACACAGGGGCCACCCAAGGCAGGACTCCGGGGGAGGATGAATGCCGGTGGTATGATGGAAGAGTCACGGGTCAGGCGGGTTTCGTTGGAGCAACGCTGGTCCACCCGAATGGGATCACGAGGCCAGGAGCTCCATGGTGTGGGTAAAGTGCGCAACCTCTGCAGATTGTAGAATCTATTCGAATAGCCGCGTCCACGGTATTGGACAGTCCGTCCAGGCCTCACTAGGTGGTCAACCGTAACAGTGATAATAATGATGGAAGAACTCGTCTTGTGTTCAGAAGTACTCGATGGCTTATGAGTATTCCGAGGGTTGTGGGACAACCCAGAAGAGAGTAAGTTAGTATTCGGTAACAGCAAGTACTTTAAGCACCTAATGTGATCATTGCCATGCTATGTTAGGTAGATTATATGCCTGATCCATATTATGCCATGCTTGATCTATGTTTTCCTGTTAACTCCATGCCATGTTTAGAATAAATTCTTATATGAGCATAGGGCTTGCTTTGTCATCTGCTTGTTTGGATGCTATGTATTTGGTTGTTTTGCGAGTACATTCAAAGTACTCACCTGGCCTTGCACGTGGCCAGTTGCAGGAGAAGATCAGTTGTGCTAGATCGTAAGCCAGCCAGTCCTGTGAATTATGGAGCCCAGCCAGAGGCATCGTTGCCGCTGAACCAAGACCTTTGTTGCCATTTAGTTAGCCTTGGAGCCATGTAATATTGTTGTAACCAACAGTATTGTAATACTCCATTTCATATAATAAAGCCATTGTGTGCCTAGAATTGCTGTATCATGTCTTTGACGTGCGCCAGGTCTTATCCTGGGGTTGGCGTGCGTCAGCCCTCTATCGGGGTGCCACAAGTGTCCCTAGTAAGCCTCTACTAGACTAGCTCGTTGATCAAAGATGGTTAAGGTTTTCTAGCCATAGACATGAGATGTCATTTGATAACGGGATCACATCATTGGGAGAATGATGTGATGGACAAGACCCAAACTATGAACGTAGCATATGATCGTGTCAGTTTATTGCTATAGTTTTCTGCATGTCAACGTATCTGTTCCTATGACCATGAGATCATGCAACTTGATAACCCACTAGTATAGGGGATCGCAACAGTTTTCGACGGTAGAGTATTCAACCCAAATTTATTGATTCGACACAAGGGGAGCCAAAGGATATTCTCGAGTATTAGCAGCTGAGTTGTCAATTCAACCACACCTGAAAGACTTAGTATCTGCAGCAAAGTATTCAGTAGGAAAGTAGTATGGAAGTAACGGTAACGATGGAAAAGTAACAGTAGTAGTGTTGTAATGATTGTAACAGTAGCAACGGAAAAGTAACGTAGCAAAGATCAATATGCGAAAAGCTCGTAGGCAACGGATCAGTGATGGATAATTATGTCGGATGGCATTCATCATGCAACGGTTATAACATAGGGTGATACAGAACTAACTCCAATTCATCAATGTAATGTAGGCATGTATTCCATATATAGTCATACGTGCTTATGGAAAAGAACTTGCATGACATCTTTTGTCCTACCCTCCCGTGGCAACGGGGTCCTAATGGAAACTAAGGGATATTAAGGCCTCCTTTTAATAGAGAACCGGACCAAAGCATTAGCACTTAGTGCATACATGAACTCCTCAAACTACGGTAATCACCGAAAAGAATCCCATTTATTGTCACCCTGGGGGATGCGGATCATAACTCGTAATAGGTGTCTACAACTTGCAAGATAGGATCAAGAACACATATATATTCATGAAAACATAATAGGTTCAGATCTGAAATCATGGCGCTCGGGCCCTAGTGACAAGCATTAAGCATAGCAAAGTCATAGCAACATCAATCTCAGAACATAGTGGATACTAGGGATCAAACCCTAACCAAACTAACTCGATTACATGGTAAATCTCATCCAACCCACCACCGTCCAGCAAGCCTACGATGGAATTACTCACGAACGGCGAAGAGCATCATGAAATTGGTGATGAAGGATGGTTGGTGATGACGACGGCGTCGATTTCCCCTCTCCGGAGCCCAAATCAGGCTCCAGATCTGTCCTCCCGAGGAAGAACAGGAGGTGGCGGTGGCTCCGTATCGTAAAATGCGATGAACTCTTCTCTCTGATTTTTTTCTCCGCAAATAGGAATATATAGGAGTGGAAACGAGGTCGAAGGAGCAACAGGGGCCCCACAAGAAAGGGGGCGCGCCCTAGGGGGGCGCCCCCCTGGCTTGTGACCAGGTGGTCGCTCCTCTCCGGTTGTTTCTTTCGCCAATATTTTTTATTAATTCCAAATATGTTCTCCGTAAATTTTCAGGTCAATCCGAGAACTTTTATTTCTGCACAAAAATAACACCAAGGCAATTCTGCTGAAAACAACGTCAGTCCGGGTTAGTTCCATTCAAATCATGCAAATTAGAGTCCAAAACAAGGGCAAAAGAGTTTGGAAAAGTGGATACGTTGGAGACGTATCAACTCCCCCAAGCTTAAACCTTTGCTTGTCCTCAAGCAATTCAGTTGATAAACTGAAAGTGATAAAGAAAAACTTTTACAAACTCTGTTTGATCTTGCTGTTGTAAATATGTCTAACTGATGTTCAGGTTTTCAGCAAAGATTATAAACTAACCACATTCACAATAACATTTAGATCTCACATTTACTCATATCAATGGCATAATCAACTAGCGAGCAATAATAATAAGCTCGGGTGACAACAATTTTATCAAAACAATCATGATGCAATATGACATAACGGTATCTCGCTAGCCCATTCTGAGACCGCAAAACATAAATGCAGAGCACCTCTGAAGAACGAGGACTGACTAGACATTGTAATTCATTGTAAAAGAGATCCAGTCACACTCATACTCAATATCAATTAATAGCAAAGCATACAAATGACGGAGGCGCTCTCTAACTGGTGCTCTTTATAAGAGGAGGATGACTCAACAAGAAATAAAGTAGATAGGTCCTTCACAGAGGGAAGCATTGATTTACAGAGGTGCCAAAGCTCGAGCTTTTAAAAACAAAGATGAATAATAATTTTGAGAGGTATGCTTTCATTGTCAACATAACAACCAAGAGATCTCGATATCTGCCATGCTAGATACATTATAGGCGGTTCCCAAACAGAATAGTAAAGTTTTTACTCCCCCTCCACCAATCGATCACACTCCACGGCGGGCCGAATCCACGGGTACCGTCCATACAAACAACAATCCTGGGGGAGTTTTGTTTTCATTATACTTTGATTTGAGTTTTGAGCATGGAACTGGGCATCCCGAATACCAGCCACTTTCTCGTGAATGATAGTGAATCAACACATATCGTGAGAATAACCCACCTAGCATGGAAGATACTGACAGCCCCCTGTCGCTACATGAGCGATTCGGGCATACAAAATAGAATGTTTATTTGAAGGTTTAGAGTATGGCACGTGCAAATTTACTTGGAACGGCAGGTAAATACCGCATATAGGTAGGTATGGTGGACTCTTATGGAACAACTTTGGGTTTATGGAGATGGATGCACAAGCAGTATTCCCGCTTAGTACAAGTGAAGGCTAGCAAAAGACTGGGAAGCGACCAACTAGAGAGCGACAACAGTCATAAACATGCTTTGAGATTAACCAATATTGAATGCAAGCATGAGTAGGATATAAATCACCATGAACATAAACATCGTGGAGGCTATGTTGGTTTTGTTTCAACTACATGCGTGAACATGTGCCAAGTCAAGCCACCCGAATCGTTCAGAGGAGGATACCATTCTATCATACTACATCACAACCATTTTAATATGCATGTTGGCACTCAAAACAAACCATTATTAACTCTTAGCTAATTAAGCATGGCATGAGTAACTATAATCTCTAATTGTCATTGCAAACATGTTCAATCCATAACGAGCTGAATACTGAACGATGAGCTAATCATATTTACAAAAACAAAATAAGTCGAGTTCATACCAGCTTTTCTCCATCTCAATCATTTCATCATATATCGTCATTATTGCCTTTCACTTGCACGACCGAACGGTGTGATAAATAATAAGAGTGCACATGCATTGGACTAAGCTGGAATCTGCAAGCAATAACTCAAAGAAGAAGGCAAGGTAATTTGGGTTCTCTGATAGATAAACAATAATGCATATGAGAGCCACTCAACATGTCATCGTGGTCTTCTCCTTACGACCCAAAGAAGAAAAGAAAACTATTTACACGGGAAAGCTCCCAACAAGCAAAAGAAGAACGAGAAATCTTTTTGGGTTTTCTTTTAATACTACAACTAAACAAACTTGAAAGTAAAGCTAGAACTATTTTTTTTGGATTTTCTCAAGGTTAATTAAACACATAAGAAGAAAGCAAAAAGAAGAAATAAGCTACCATGGATGGTACAATGAAAAAGTATGAACACCGACAACTGGAATGAATGTGTGAACATGAATGTAATGTCGGTGAGAAATACGTACTCCCCCCAAGCTTAGGCTTTTGGCCTAAGTTGGTCTAGGGCCACGGCTGGCCCGGATAATATCCAAAGTCATAGTTGGGGTTGTACTGGGCTGCAGCAGCTACTGCCTGAGCGGCCGCAGCACGGAGGCGAGCGGCTTCCGCCTCTCTCTCGTACTCATTTGCCTCCTCTCTGGTTATAAAGTATCTTCGTTTTTCCTGAAAGTTAAAGAAGGCAGGAGCAGGAAGGGAAATATGGACAGCACGCTGTCTGTCAAAAATTAGTCGGTACAAGAGAGGTTGTTCGTTTCTCTCAAGAAACTGGTAGCGCACCATAGCCTCATAATCAAGAAAAGCAGGTGGTAATTCAATATCGTTCCCCCTTATGGGTACTCCAAGATAGTTAGCTACACGAGTGGCATAAATCCCGCCAAAGAAATCTCCCTCCTTAGCATTTTTTATGTAGCCTCCTAGCAATAATAGCTCTTAAATTATATCGTCTATCTCCCATGACCGCACTTTTAAGAATACTGAGATCAGGTACGCAAAGGTGGCTATGGTCATGTTTACCGTTAATGCATCTACCTATGAAGAGAGCAAAATAGTGTATGGCAGGGAAGTGAATGCTCCCCAAGGTAGCCTGTGTGATGTTCCTAGTTTCTCCCACAGTGATGCTAGCAAGAAAATCATTGTATTCAGTTTTGTGAGGATCATTGTGGCTACCCCAATGTGGAATTTTGCATGCATCATTAAAATCTTCTAAGTCCATAGTATGAGATTCATCATAAAGATTAAATAGAATGGAATGATTATTATGCCTGGACGATAATTTAAACCTCCGTACGAAGGAATCGGTGAGTTGGTAATATTGCTTGCATTGGTTTGAAACAAAATCTTCAAGGCCAGCATTTTGTATGTACGCGTAGAACTCCTCCTTGAAACCGGCTTGAGCCATGAATTGATTCGACGGCCATTCGCAAGGCCGCACTTGAGCTTCCCTTGGTGGTTCGAAGTTGGGCTCACGTAACGCGAGTCTCGGGGCCTTCTTGCTTGAGGAACCACCTTGGTATATTCTCCTTAACATTTTTCTTTCTCTGAAATTTTAATGACTACAAATAAAAGTGAACAAGAATCAACAAAACTCATAGCAACTACTCCCACAAGTGTCTAGAGGCTATATCATGCATCAAAACTACTTGGGACCATACAAATTTGACATGCTTGCTCAAGAACAAGGTCACCATAGCAGCAAAAATTTGCAATATATAAAGCACTAGAACAAAAACTAATTGGACCATTGGAGGAGTCACATACCGATTAACAATCCCCTAAAACAGTTTTGCAAATGGAGCTTTGAGCAAGGAGATCAAAAATGGTAGCAAAATGAGCTAGAACACGGGTTTCAGCAATGGTGGGATTTTTTCTGGAGGAAGACGAAGTGGATGGGGGCTGGAATAAGTGAGGGGGCCCCACGCGGGACCCACAAGCCAGGGGGCGCGCCCTGCAGGCTTGTGGCCCACTGGTGCAGCCCCCTGATGTATACTCAGTGCCAAAAATTCTTAAATATTCCAGAAAAAATCATACTAAATTTTCAGGGAATTCTGAGAACTTTTATTTTCAGGTCATTTTTCTATTGCACGGATAAATCAGAAAACAGAGAAATAATAGCATTTTTACTAAAATGAAACTAAGGAACAGAGAATAAAAGTTGGGTACAGAAGGTAGTGCTTTCTAAATTCATCCATCTCATGTTCATCAAAAAGAATCCATCAATAAGGTTGATCAAGTCTTATTGACAAACTTTTTCGAATGACATGGAACCGGAGAATTTTAGAATGACACAAGGTTACCTCAATGGGGATATGCATGTCCCCAACAATAAGTATATCATATTTCTTCTTAGCAGTAGGAAGAGGGAATTCAATGTCTCCAATAATAATCGTTGAAATCTTTTCAATGGAGTTGATACTATGAACTTGAGATTGTTTCTTCGGAAAGTGTACCGTATGCTCATTACCATTAACATGAAAAGTGACATTGCCCTTGTTGCAATCAATAACAGCCCCTCCGGTATTCAAAAAGGGTCTACCAAGGATGAACGACATACTGTCGTCCTCGGGAATATCAAGAATAACAAAGTCCGTTAAGATAGTAACGTTTGCAACCACAACAGGCACATCCTCGCAAATACTGATGGGTAAAGCAGTTGATTTATCATCCATTTGCAAAGAAATCTCAGTAGGTGTCAACTTATTCAAATCAAGTCTACGATACAAAGAGAAAGGCATAACACTAACACCAGCTCCAAGGTCACATAAAGTAGTTTTAACATAATTTCCTTTAATAGAGCATGGTATAGTAGGTACTCCGGGATCTCCTAGTTTCTTTGGTATTCTAGCCTTAAAAGTATAATTAGCAAGCATGGTGGAAATCTCAGCTTCCGGAATCTTTCTTTTATTTGTCACAATATCTTTCATATATTTAGCATAAGGAGACATTTTCAAAATATCAGTCAAGCGCATACGCAAAAAGACAGGTCTAAGCATTTCAACAAAGCGCTCAAAATCCTCATCATCCTTTTTCTTGGATGGTTTAGGAGGAAAGGGCATGGGTTTCTGAACCCATGGTTCTCTTTCTCTACCATGCTTCCTAGCAACAAAGACTCTTTTATCATATCTTTTGTTCTTAGGTTGTGGGTTATCAAGATCAATAGCAGGTTCAATCTCCACATCATTATCATTACTAGGTTGAGCATCAACATGAACATCATCATTAATATCATCACTAGGCTCATGTTCATTACCAGATTGTGTCTCAGCATCAGAAATAGAAATATCATTTGGATTCTCATGTGAATCAATAACAGGTTCACTAGCAGTATGCAAAGTCCTATCATCATTCTTTTTCCTCTTATTACTAGAATGACTAGGTGTATCAGTATTAACTCTCTGAGAATCTTGCTCAATTCTCTTAGGGTGGCCCTCAGGATACAAAGGTTCCTGGGTCATTCTACCACCTCTAGTCACAACTTTAACAGAATGATCATTGTTCTTACTAATCATCTCATTAAGCAAATCATCCTGAGCCTTAAGTACTTGTACTACTTGAGTAGTTACCATGGAAGCATGTTTACTAATAAGCTTAAGATCATTAACAGTTCTACTCAAATAATAACCCAAGCGATCAAGCATGTAAGCATTATGTTTCAATTGTCTACTAACATAAGCATTGAAATTTTCTTGCTTAACAATAAAATTATCAAACTCATCCAAGCATTGGCTAGCAGACTTATTATAAGGAATATCACCTTCATCAAATCTACGGAGGGAATTTACCTCTACTACCTGTGTAGGGTTATCAAGACCATGTATTTGTTAAATAGGTGGTAGATTCTTAACATCTTTAGCTTTAATACCTTTTTCCTTCATAGATTTCTTTGCCTCTTGCATATCTTTAGGACTGAGAAATAGAATACCTCTTTTCTTCGGAGTTGGCTTTGGAGGTGGTTCGGGAATAGTCCAATCATTATCATTGCTCAATATATTATTCAATAGTAGCTCAGCTTGTTCAACAGTTCGTTCCCTGAAAATACAACCAGCACAACTATCTAGGTGGTCCCTAGAAGCATCAGTTAGTCCATTATAAAAGATATCAAGTATTTCGTTTTTCTTGAGAGGATGATCAGGCAAAGCATTAAGTAATTGGAGAAGCCTCCCCCAAGCTTGTGGGAGACTCTCTTCTTCAATTTGCACAAAGTTAAATATTTCCTGCAAGGCAGCTTGTTTCTTATGGGCAGGAAAATATTTTTCAGAGAAGTAATAAATCATATCCTGGGGACTACGCACACAACCAGGAGCAAGAGAATTAAACCATATCTTAGCATCACCTTTTAATGAGAAAGGAAACAACTTAAGAATATAGTAATAGCGAATTTTTTCCTCATGAGTAAATAGGGTGGCTATATCATTCAATTTAGTAAGATGTGCCACAACAGTTTCAGATTCATAACCATGGAAAGGATCAGATTCTACCAAAGTAATTAACTCAGGATCGACAGAGAATTCACAATCCTTATCAGTAACAAAGATAGGTGAAGTAGCAAACTTGGGATCATATTGCATTCTAGCATTCAAAGATTTTTCTTTCCACTTGCGTAGCAACTTTTTAAGATCATCTCTATCCTTACAAGCAAGAAAGTCCCTAGCTACCTCTCCTTCCATAAAATAACCCTCAGGTATATCAGGCAATTCATGTGACGCCCCCATTCTCGTCCGTACGCTAATCAATCACGCAATGTGTACGGCCAAGATTAGGGACTCACTGATTAGTACCACAACACGACAAAAGACACAAAAAAAAGTCATACAGCTTAATATTACAAGCCAGGGGCCTCGAGGGCTTGAATATAAAGCTCCGACAGGCACGAGTCAGCGAAAGCAAATATATCTGAGTATAGACATAAGTTAGACAAGTTTTGCCTTAAGAAGGCTAGCACAAACATAGACAGCGGAACGAAAGAGGCGAGGCCTCCTGCCTGGGAACCTCCTAACTACTCCTGAGCGTCGGCAGTCTCCACGTAGCAGTACGCTCCATCGGCGGTGTAGTATCCGTCTCCAACGTACTCCATCTCCTGGGCTCCAACGTCTGAACGCAGCAACGTATCGAAGGGGAAAAGGGGAAGCAAAGCAGCATGAGTACTCATCCAAAGTACTCGCAAGACTGACATCAAAACTATGCTAAATATGCATCATTATCAATAAAGGGGTTATATCTGGACTGACTACAGAAAGCAAGAATAGGGAGAAGACCTAGTCCTATCGAAGACTAGCATCTTCAGCATCTTGCAGCAGGAGAAGAGAGTAGACCTGCATCTCATATATATAGTCATATTGTTGAGCAATTTTATTAAGTAAACACGCCCAGAGATCCTTCCTCGACTCCCCTGCGAGGAAGCAATCCCGGAGCCACAATTCATTTTAATTAGTTTATGATTATAGTTGTAGTAGGCCAAAGTACCACTCCAAGTCGTCCTGTTACCGTGGACACGGCTATTCGAATAGTTTGTTCTTCCCTGCAGGGGTACACCTCATTTCCAACACGCCTGGTCATCTCCGGCCGGACATACTTTCCGGGGTAATGCCCGCCCTCGGGATACAGCACGTCGTCGCCCCACCTAGACTCAACGAAGAGGCCAGCCCGCCGGTCTAAATCCTAAGCGCGCAGGGGTCATGGGCCCAATTACCCTTTGCACTCCTGCACAATGCGAACGCGGCCGGAAACAGACCTAGTACACTCCAGTCCAAGAGCTGCACCGTCCAGTCCAATCCGTCGCGCGCCGCTCCATTGCTGACGTCCGGAGAGCTTCGGCTGATACAACGACGCTGAGTGCCCATAACTTTCCCACGTGAAGGTTTGGTGCGTTAAAGGTCGTATCGACCAACTCAGATTAAATACTCAACCCATTAGAAATTTATTAGAAATGTGGGGCAAGCTCGGACATATTGCAGCCCGTCGCCTCGCCAATAACACTCGGGTGCCTTACCGGCGCACCCCACCAAGTCTCCGGATGCCTTGCGGCGCATCCCACCGATATCTCTCGCGGGTACCCTTGGGGCAGACCCGTCTTTAACATGTTTCAGTCACCCGGTCATAGTAACTGTGTGGCTATACTCCAAGTGGAGATCCGAGGAATCACCCTCGATGGATCCCACTCGAGGTAAGAGTAAGGCAAGAGTCACTACCGGTAAATGGAAAGGAGGAATCACCCTCGATAACCATTACCGATAACTACGCTACAGAATTAACACCGGGAGTGCTAAGTGAGGTATCACCCTCGACACTTGGTAGTAGCTCTGCAGTGCCCTACTTAAGGGGTGTGTAGTGATGTGTCGGTAACGGCTTGTCAGTCATGACGACTGAGTCTTCTGTCTTCAAGTACTCGGTGTCGACGATGAAAGCAGGGGCAACGGGGACTAAGGGGGTCTCAGGGGTTCACTGATCCACCTATACTAGGCAGTTGATATGATAACAGGTGTAGTAGCAGTTCATCAAAAACAGGCTATGCATCAGAATAGGAGCTAACTAATACAGTAGCAAAATTCTAATGCAAGCATAAGAGGGAGAGAGATGGGTGATATCGGAATGCTCAAGGGGGTTTTGCTTGCCTTGCTGCTCTGCGATAAAAGGACTGATCGTCAAAGCGCAGTCGGTCTCCGGAGCTGCGTCGGTCTCGAGGACTACGTCGGTACCGGAATCTACCGAGAGAGAAGAGGGGGAAGAAACATATAAATACACGGCAAACAATCGTAACACAAAGTATGACATGGCGATACGCAGTGCCGGGTGTGTCCTAACGCAGTGTTACACGATACCGAGAAAGGGGGAAACCCATCCGGGAAAGTTTTCCCGGTTCCGGACATCTGTCAGACAGATGACCGGAGGGGGGGGATGTTCCAGGTTTGCGGTGTTAGAGGCAAGAGACAGCTAGGATGCAGTGCAGGGTTGCCTAAAAACATGTCTAAACTATTTTAGCTATTTTAGGATTAAAGTTGGATTTATTAACCGGTAGGCATGCACTATTCATCTACCGGAAACGGGCTAAAAGTTGCGGGTTCACCTACGTAGAGGGTCCCGACATGGAAACAGGTAGCACGGTTAGATTCCTGGGATTTTTCTGAGCAACTTTCGTGTTCAAAACTTCTTAATCCGGACTACGGTTTATTTTATATTAATTTCTAAAGATTTAATCACTTTCTGAAATTCTTTTAATTAATAAATTCGAATTAACCGATTTAATTTATTGGAATTATCCAAAACAGTAATTACTATTTAACAAACTAATTAACAGATTAATTAGTAATCTGTTTAATCTTAACTACCTAATTAGTTAATTAATTACCTAATTAATTAATTATTTATATTAATATTTATTTATTTATTTTATATTTATTTATTTTACTTTTAGTATTTACGTATATGTATACATATGTATATATGTATGTATATACGTATGTATATACGTATGTATATACGTATGTATATACATATACACACACAATGCACGGGCGCACACACGCACTACACGCACAGCACGCACACACACCGGCCGCGGCGAGGCGGCCGCCGGCGGCGGGCGGGCACCGGGGGGGGGGGGGCTCACAGGGGGGGTTGGCCGGCGGGGCGGGTCGGGGCCGCCGGGAGGCGGCGGTCGGCGTTCGGTGGCGGGGCGACGCGACGCGGGCGACGGCGAGACGGAGGCGACGCGCGGCGAGGTGGCGGTCGGTGGCGGTCGGTGGCGGCGAGGCGGCGAGCGCCGGCGGTCGGGCCGCAGGTGGGCCGCGTCGGGGGGGAAGGGCGGCGGTCGCGCCGGCTCGGGCCGCCCGGGTCGCGCGCGTCGACGGGGCCCCCGCGGGGTGCGCCGGATCCGGCCGTCGCCGGGAGGGGGGGAGGGGAAACGGGCGCGCCTCGGGGGCGCCTCTGTCGTGGCGGCGGCGGCGCGGGGGGGGGGGGGGTGGGGGGGAATCGGGGCTGGGATGGCTGGGGCGCTGCGGGGCTGGGGTTAGGGTTGCCCGGTCCTTATAGCGTCCGGTCGGGCCAGACGTTTTAGGCCCGGTAGTCTCGTTTTCTAAATACCGAATCGCGGTCGTTTTAATACGATTTGGGGCACTAAACTAATTCCAAAAATACCGATTTTAATTTTATGAAACATTATGGAATATTTGTAATCCATCCAACATTTTTAATTCTGATTTTGTACAACTTGTTTTTAGAACCACCTTTCCATCGAATTTAAATTTGCAACGAAATCGAACGGGGTCCGAACCAACGCGAGTTTAGCAACAGTAAACACGATGACGTGGCAACATTAGTGCGGGATTACTGTAGCTTAATTATCCGGGCATTACAATTCATATCTAGGAGAGCTAGGTCTAGCAGGTGTATCATAGTGTTCAGTTTCAATAATTTCATCAGATTCAGAGATATCAACATTTTCAGCATTCACTCTAGCAATTTGTTCATCAAGAAACTCACCCAGTGGCACAGTAGTATAAAGCAAAGTATTATCATAAGCATCATGCATAGCAAAAGTAGCATCATCAATTACTTGCGACATATCAGAATTACTAGCAGGTGGTGGTGTCGCAAATTTACTCATAACAGAAGGTGAATCAAGTGCAGAGCTAGATGGCAGTTCCTTACCTGTCCTCGTAGTTGAGGGGTAGAGCTTAGTTTTATTGTCTTTCAAATTCTTCATAGTGATCAACAGATATAAATTCCAAGTGACTCAGAGAATAGAGCTATGCTCCCCGGCAACGGCGCCAGAAAAAGGTCTTGATATCCCACAAGTATAGGGGATCGCAACAGTTTTCGAGGGTAGAGTATTCAACCCAAATTTATTGATTCGACACAAGGGGAGCCAAAGAATATTCTCGAGTATTAGCAGCTGAGTTGTCAATTCAACCACACCCGAAAGACTTAGCATCTGCAGCAAAGTATTCAGTAGCAAAGTAGTATGGAAGTAACGGTAACGATGGCAAAGTAACAGTAGTAGTATTGTAATGATTGTAACAGTAGCAACGAAAAAGTAATGTAGCAAAGATCAATATGCGAAAAGCTCGTAGGCAATGGATGAGTGATGGATAGTTATGTCGGATGGCATTCATCATGCAACGGTTATAACATAGGGTGATATAGAACTAGCTCCATTTCATCAATGTAATGTAGGCATGTATTCCATATATAGTCATACGTGCTTATGGAAAAGAACTTGCATGCCATCTTTTGTCCTACCCTCCCGTGGCAGCGGGGTCCTAATGGAAACTAAGGGATATTAAGGCCTCCTTTTAATAGAGAACCGGACCAAAGCATTAGCACTTAGTGAATACATGAACTCCTCAAACTACGGTAATCACCGGAAAGAATCCCAGTTATTGTCACCCTGGGGGATGCGGATCATAACTCGTAATAGGTGTCTACAACTTGCAAGATAGGATCAAGAACACATATATATTCATGAAAACATAATAGGTTCAGATCTGAAATCATGGCACTCGGGCCCTAGTGACAAGCATTAAGCATATCAAAGTCATAGCAACATCAATCTCAGAACATAGTGGATACTAGGGATCAAACCCTAACCAAACTAACTCGATTACATGGTAAATCTCATCCAACCCATCACCGTCCAGAAAGCCTAAGATGGAATTACTCATGAACGGCGGAGAGCATCATGAAATTGGTGATGAAGGATGGTTGGTGATGACGACGGCGTCGATTTCCCCTCTCCGGAGCCCAAATCAGGCTCCAGATCTGTCCTCCCGAGGAAGAACAGGAGGTGGCGGCGGCTCCGTATTGTAAAACGCGATGAACTCTTCTCTCTGATTTTTTTCTCCACAAATAGGAATATGTAGGAGTGGAAACAAGGTCGGAGGAGCAACAGGGGCCCCACAAGACAGGGGGCGCGCCCTAGGGGGGGCGCGCCCTAGGGGGGGGCGCCCCCTGGCTTGTGACCAGGTGGTGGCCCCTCTCCGGTTGATTCTTTCGCCAATATTTTTTATTAATTCCAAATATGTTCTCCGTAAATTTTCAGGTCAATCAGAGAACTTTTATTTTTGCACAAAAATAACACCAAGGCAATTCTGCTGAAAAGAGCGTCAGTCCAGGTTAGTTCCATTCAAATCATGCAAATTAGAGTCCAAAACAAGGGCAAAAGAGTTTGGAAAAGTGGATACGTTGGAGACGTATCACAACTCACTGACACCGGATGAGTACCTTGTGTGTATCAAACGTCGCAATGTAACTGGGTGACTATAAAGGTGCTCTACAGGTATCTCCGAGGGTGTCTGTTGAGTTGGCATGGATCAAGACTGGGATTTGTTACTCCGTGTGACGGAGAGGTATCTCAGGGCCCACTCAGTAATACAACATCATAATGAGCCTTGCAAGCAAAGTGACTAAAGAGTTAGCCACAGGATCTTGTATTACGGAACGAGTAAAGAGACTTGCCAGTAACGAGATTGAACTAGGTATAGAGATACCGACGATCGAATCTCGGACAAGTAACATACCGAAGAACAAAGGGAACTGCATATGGGATTAACTGAATCCTTGACATAGAGGTTCAACCGATAAAGATCTTCATAGAATATGTAGGAACCAATATGGGCATCCAGGTCCCGCTATTGGTTATTGACCGTAGAGGTGTCTCGGTCATGTCTACATAGTTCTCGAACCCGCAGGGTCTGCACACTTAACGTTCGGTGACGTTTCGGTATTATTGAGTTATGTATGTTGGTGACCGAAGGTTGTTCGGAGTCCCGGATGAGATCCCGGACGTCACGAGGAGCTCCGGAATGGTCCGTAGGTAAAGATTTATATATGGGAAGTCATATTTTGGCGACCGGAAAAGTTTCGGGTTTTTCCCGTATTGTACCAGGAAGCTTCTAGAAGGTTCCGGAAACTTCCGGAGGAGTCCGGAAGTCCACCAAGGGTTCCACCACGTCCTAAGGGTTTGCATGGGCTGAGGGAAGGCGCCCTGGCTTTATTGGGCTAGGCGCACAAGTCCCTCAAGGCCCATGTGGCTTGGGAGAGGTGGAAAGTCCACCTGTTTATGGAAAGGGAGGGAATTGGACTAAGAGTCCAACTCCTCCCCCTTGGCTACGCCCTAGGGCTTGGAGGGGCTGATCTCCACGCCCCTCCACCTATATATAGAGGGGAGGGGCGCCCCAAGAGCACACACAAAGCCCTTGGCGCCCCTCTCTCTCCCTAGTTCGTTTTCTCCTCCGTTCGCGGTTTCGTTAGCGCTAGGCGTAGCCCTGCCGGGATAGCACCACCACCACCACTACCACGCCGTCGTGTTGCCGTAGAACTCATCTACCTCTCCGCCCCCTCTTGCTGGATCAAGAAGGCGTAGATCATCATCGAGCAGTACGTGTGCTGAACGCGGAGGTGCCGTCCGTTCGGCACTAGATTGGAAGGACCGTGATTGGATCGCGAGACGGATCGTGATGGGATCGCCGGACGGCTTGCGATTTGGATCGCGAAGACGTTCGACTACATCAACCGCGTTTCTTAACACTTCTGCTTAGCGATCTACAAGGGTATGTAGATCCACTCTCCCTCTTGTAGATGCTCATCACCATGGATAGATCTTGCGTGTGAGTGGGAAATTTTTTGTTTCCCGTGCAACATTCCCCAACAGTGGTATCAGAGCTAGGTCTATGTGTAGATGAGATCACGAGTAGAACACAAAGGAGTTTGTGGGCGTTGATGCTCGGATTGCTTCCTCCCTTGGTCTTTTCTTGATTCAGCGGTATTGTAGGATGAAGCGGCCCGGACCAACCTTACTCGGACGCTTACGAGAGACCGGTTCCATCAACTGACATGTAACTTCGTTGCATAAAGATGGCTGGCGGGTGTCTGTCTCTCCTACTTTACTTGGATCGGATTCGACAAAGGCGGTTCTTGAGAAGGTTGAATAGCAATTTGTGTATCACCGTTGTGGTTTTTTCGTAGGTAAGAATCATTCTTGCTAGATACCCGTAGCAGCCATGTAAAACATGCAACAACAATTAGAGGACGTCTAACTTGTTTTTGCAGGGTATGTTGTGATGTGATATGGCCAATTACATGATGAGATATATGTGATGTATCAGATGATCATGTTTTGTATAGAATATCACGACTTGCATGTCGATGAGTACGGCAACTGGCAGGAGCCATAGGGTTGTCTTTAATTTATTTTCGCCGTTTTGCTTTACTTTATCGCTATGAGTTAGCAATAGTCGTAGAATCAACAGTTGGCGTGACAACCTCATGGCGACACGTTGATGGAGATCAAGATGATGGAGATCATGGTGTCATGCCGGTGACGATGGAGATCATGCCGGTGCTTTGAAGATGGAGATCAAAAGCACAAGTTCATGGCCATATCATGTCACTTATGATTTGCATGTGATGTTAATCCTTTTATGCATCTTATTTTGCTTAGGACGACGGTAGCATTATAAGGTGATCCCTCACTAAAATTTCAAGATAAAATTGTGTTCTCCCTGAGTGTGCACCATTGCGAAAGTTCATCGTTTCGAGACACCACGTGATGATCGGATGTGATAGACTCTACGTTCACATACAACGGGTGCAAGCCAGTGTTGCACATGCGGAACACTCGGGTTAAACTTGACGAGCCTAGCATGTACAGACATGGCTTCAGAACACAAGTGACCGAAAGGTCGAACATGAGTCATATAGTAGATATGATCAACATGAAGATGTTCACCATTGAAACCACCTCATCTCACGTGATGATCGGACTTGGGTTGGTGAATTTGGATCATGTGACACTCGAATGACCAGAGGGGTGTCAATTTGAGTGGGAGTTTTGTAATATGATTAACTAAACTCATTATCATGAACATAGTCAAAATGTCTTTGCAAATTATGTTGTAGATTACTAGCTCGCGCTGTAACTCCCTTGTATTTTTATATGTTCCTACAGAAATAGAGTTGAAAGATGATGGTAGCAATATCGCGGACTAGGTCCGTGATCTGAGGATTGTCCTCATTGCTGCACAGAAGGCTTATGTCCTTAATGCACCGCTCGGTGCGCCACCCCCTCAAGCGTCATCTGTAGATGTTGTGAACATTTGACAGGCACGTTCTGATGACTACTTGATAGTTCAGTGCGTCATTGATACGTCTCCAACGTATCTATAATTTTTGATTGTTCCATGATATTATATTATCTGTTTTGGATGTTTTATATGCATTAATATGCTATTTTATATTATTTTTGGGACTAACCTATTAATCTAGAGCCTAGTGCCAGTTTCTGTTTTTTTCCTTGTTTTTGAGTATTGCAGATAAGGAATATTAAATGGAGTCCAAACGGAATAAAATCTTCAAAATAATTTTTCTTGGACCAGAAGCAACCCAGAAGACTTGGAGATAAGTCAAGAGAGCCGCCGTGTGGCGACAAGCCACAGGGGCGCGCCCAAGGGGGGGTGGCGCCCCCCTGGCTTGTGGCCCCATGGCAGCTCCCCTAACCCTATTTCTCGGCCTATAAATTCACAAATATTCCCTGGATACCAAAAAGAGCCACGAAAATACTTTTCCGCCGCCGGAAGCCTCTGTTCCCGTGAGATCCAATCTTGGAGCCTTTTCCGGTAATCTGCCGGAGGGGGAATCGATCACGGAGGGCATCTACATCAACTCCATTGCCCCTCCGATGATGCGTGAGTAGTTCACCACAGACCTTCGGGTCCATAGCTAGTAGCTAGATGGCTTCTTCTCTCTCTTTGCTCTTCAATACCGTGTTCTTCATGATCTTCATGGAGATCTATCCGATGTAATACTCTTTTGCGGTGTGTTTGTCGAGATCCGATGAATTGTGGGTTTATGTTCAGATTATCTATGAATATTATTTGAATCTTCTCTGAATTCTTATATGCCTGATTTCATATCTTTGCAAGTCTCTTCGAGTTATTGGTTTGGTTTGGCCAACTAGATTGGTAATTCTTGCAATGGGAGAAGTGCTTAGTTTTGGGTTCAATCTTGCGGTGTCCTCACCCAGTGACAAAGTAGGGGTAGTGAGGCACATATTGTATTGTTGCCATCGAGGATAAAAAGATGGGATTTTCATCATATTGCTTGAGTTTATCCCTCTACATCATGTCATCTTACCTAATGCGTTACTCTGTTCTTCATGAACTTAATACTCTAGATGCAGGTAGGAGTCGGTCGATGTGTGGAGTAATAGTAGTAGATGCAGAATCGTTTCGGTCTACTTGACACGGACGTGATGCCTATATGCATAATCATTGCCTTGGATATCTTCATAATTATTCGCTTTTCTATCAATTGCTCGACAGTAATTTGTTCACTCACCGTATTATTTTCCTTCATGCGAGAAGTCTCTAGTGAAACCTATGGCCCCCGGGTCTATTTTTCATATTATACTTTCAGATCTAAAACCAAAAATACCAAAAATATCTTGCTGCAATCTTTTTACTTTTGTTTTACTTTACTTTCAAGCAATCATATCTATCTATCTCTATCAGATCTCATCCTTGCAAGTAACCGTGAAGGGATTGACAACCCCTTTATTGCGTTGGGTGCAAGTGTTTGATTATTTGTGTAGGTACACCTATTGGGGACTTGCTTGTATCTCCTACTGGATTGATACCTTGGTTCTCAACAACTGAGGGAAATACTTATCTACTTTGCTGCATCACCCTTTCCTCTTCAAGGGAAAACCAACGCATGCTCGAGAAGTAGCAAGAAGGATTTCTGGCGCCGTTGCCGGGGAGATCTACATCAAGCCATCCAAGTACCCATCACAAACTCATCTCTTGCATTTACTTTAGTTGCCATTTGCCTCTCGTTTTCCTCTCCTCCACTTCTAAAACGATTTTCCAAAAAGATTTGCCTTTTTATTCACCCTTCTTCCATTTGTCTTTCCGTTTGCTTTTCGCTTGCTTGTGTGCTAGATTGTTTCATTACCACCATGTCTGAATCTGAGAAGGTTACCACTGAAAATTTTGAGGGTGTTGCTAGTACTAATCTTGAGGAAAAACTTGGATCTTGCTCTCTAAATCATGAAATTGAATCTCCTCCTAATTATAAAGCTAAAACTTTTCAAGTTGGGGACGGTAATATTATTGGGAAGAGTGTTATTCAAGAATTCTTTGATTGTACAGGAGTAATGCCTATGAATAAGAGATCTATTCTTCTTAGCACAAATTTTTATGCGGATGCTATTGTCATGCTCATTGAAAAATTGGAAAGAAAATTTGTGCATATTCATCCCGCTTTGCAAAAGGTGTTTCATGAACTTCCCAACATTAATCACCCTAAGGCTAAAAAAATTGCTACTATCATCCTTATGCGTGAATTTGATTTTATCTTACATGAAGCTAGGGAAATTTTTGCTTTTTATAAAAAGGACATTGAGCACCCTCCAATTGAAGAAATCCTACATGATAAAGAAACCTTGCGTAGCTTTGAGTCTAGGGACTATCAATCTTACCGTGATAATCTTATAAGAAGAGTTCCCTATCCTGAAATTTCCCAAACCATGTACCTTGAAACCTATGATGAATTTGATTGGATCACTAGGGGTATTTATGTAGGATTCAATGATGATTGGTTAGAAGAAAAAATCAGGGAACCCATTAAAAGTGAGATACGCGTTTTATATGATGATATTTACGGTGATGATCCTGATTTTGAGTTTATGAATGTCAAAGTTACTAATCAAAGTCCTTTCCACGAACTAAGTTATCCTATTAGAAAGGATAGGAAAAAATTAATGGATTTTCTAAAGAGGGTTTTGGAAGATATGGTTGAGTATGGATTGCATACCAAAGATGACAATACCTAGATCTATTGCGTTATGCCTAGATAGGGGCGTTAAACAATAGCGCTTGTTGGGAGGCAACCCAATTTTATTTTTATGTTCTCGTTTTTGCTTCTGTTTTTGAGTGTTTAACACATTATTACCTCTGTAATAATTCTGTTTTCTTGTTTAAATTAGTGTTTGAGCCAAGTAAGACCTTTGGGATAGTCTACGGTGTTTGCAATTTGATTTTGCTGAAAAACAGAAACTTTTGCTCTCAGTTCAGGAATTTTTTAAATTCACTGGAACGTGATTTTGATCTGAAATTTTTACACAATATTGATATACAAATTTCCCTGATTGTCCTAATTTTTTAGAAATTTTGGAGTTACATAATTATTCGAAGTCTATAGATTGCTATAGATTGTTCTGTTTTAGACAGATTCTGTTTTCTATGTGTTGTTTGCTTATTTTGATGAATCTATGGGTTGTATCGGGGGGTATGAACCATGGAGAAGTTAGAATACAGTAGATATTACACCAATATAAATAAAGAATGAGTTCACAACAGTACCTAAAGTGGTGATTTATTTTTCTTATACTAACGGATCTCATGAGTTTTCTGTTGAGTTTTGTGTTGTGAAGTTTTCAAGTTTTCGGTAAAGATTTGATGGACTATGGAATAAGGAGTGGCAAGAGCCTAAGCTTGGGGATGCCCAAGGCACCCCAAGCCATATTCAAGGATACCAAAAAGCCTAAGCTTGGGTATGCCCCGGAAGGCATCCCCTCTTTCGTCTTCAATCCATCGGTAAATTTACTTGAGGCTATATTTTTATTCACCACATGATATGTGTTTTGCTTGGAGCGTCTTGTATGATATGAGTCTTTGCTTTTTAGTTTGCCACAGTAGTCCTTGCTTCACATGTCTTTTTGAGAGAGACACGCTGAATCGTGAATTTATTAGAATACTCTATGTGCTTCACTTATATCTTTTGAGCTAGGCAATGTTGCTCTAGTACTTCACTTATATCTTTTTAGAGCACGGTGGTGTTTTATTTTATATAAATTATTGAACTCTCGTACCTCACTTATATTATTTTGAGAGTTTCTTAAAATAGCATGGTAATTTGTTTAGGTTATGAATTTAGTCCTAATATAATGGGCATCCAAGAGGGATATAATAAAAACTTTCATATTAAGTGCATTGGATACTATGAGAAGTTTGATTCCTTGCATATAGTTTTGAGATAATGAAGATGGTAATATGAGAGTCATGCTAGTGAGTAGTTGTGAATTGGAAGAATACTTGTGTTGAAGTTTGTGATTCCCGTAGCATGCACGTATGGTGAACCGTTATGTAACGAAGTCGGAGCATGATTTGTTTAATGATTGTCAACCTTTGTGTGAGGGTCGGGAGCATGCGATGGTTAACTCCTACCAACCGCTCCCCTAGGAGCATGAGTCTAATGCTTTGTTTGATAACTAATAGACTTTTGCAATAAGTATGTGAGTTCTTTATGACTAATGTTGAGTCCATGGATTATACGCACTCTCACCCTTCAACCATTGGTAGCCTCTCTAGTACCGCGCAACTTTCGCCGGTGCATCAAACCTACCTTCCTCAAAATAGCCACCATATATTTTCCTCAAAACAGCCACCATACCTACCTATTATGGCATTTCCATAGCCATTCCGAGATATATTGCCAAGCAACTTCCACCGTTCCGTTTTTCATGACATGCACCATCCCCTTCATATTGCATATAGAGTCATATTTTGTCATAGGTATCGAGTTGTAATTTTCCTTTTGAGTTATAAGTAAATAAAAGTGTGATGATTTTCATTATTAGAGCATTGTCCCATGAGAGAAAAGGATGATGGAAGCTATGAATCCCTCACAAGTTGGGATGAGTCTCCGGACTTTACAAATAATAAAAGAGGCCAGCGAAGCCCAAGTAAAAAAAAGAGGCCAAAGATGCCCACCAAAATAAAAAAAAGAGAGAAAGAAAAAAATGAGAGAAAGAGAGATGGGACAATTGCTACTATCTTTTTCCACACTTGTGCTTCAAAGTAGCACCATGATCTTCATAATAGAGAGTCTCCTGTTTCACTTTCATATAGCTAAGAGGAATTTTTCATCATATGCACAACCACTTAGTTTTCTTTTTGAGCTTTCATACACTTATCGCTCTAGTGCATTTGTTGCATGGCAATCCCTACTCACTCACATTGATATCTATTGATGGGCATCTCCATAGCCCGTTGATACGCCTAGTTGATGTGAGACTATCTTCTCCCTTTCCCTTGCAACCTCCACCATATTCTATTCCACCTATAGTGCTATATCCATGGCTCACGGTCATGTATTGCATGAGAGTTGAAAAGGTTTGAGAACATTAAAAGTGTGAAACAATTGCTTGGCTTGTTCATCGGGGTTATGCATGATTTAGATACTTTGTGTGGGGAAGATGGAGCATAGCCAGACCATATGATTTTGTAGGGATAACTTTCTAAGGCCATGTTATTTTGAAAGGACGCAATTGCCTTGTTGGTGTGCTCGAAGTATTACTGTTTTTATGTCAATATTAGACTATTGTTTTGAATCTTATGGATCTGAATATTCATGCCACAATAAAGAATATTACATGGATAAATATGTTAGGTAGCATTCCACATCAAAATTTCTGTTTTTATCATTTACCTACTCGAGGACGAGCAGGAATTAAGCTTGGGGATGCTTGATACGTCTCCAACGTATCTATAATTTTTGATTGTTCCATGCTATTATATTATCTGTTTTGGATGTTTTATATGCATTAATATGCTATTTTATATTATTTTTGGGACTAACCTATTAATCTAGAGCCTAGTGCCAGTTTCTGTTTTTTCCTTGTTTTTGAGTATTGCAGATAAGGAATATTAAACGGAGTCCAAACGGAATAAAATCTTCGGAATAATTTTTCTTGGACCAGAAGCAACCCAGAAGACTTGGAGATGAAGTCAGGAGAGCCGCCGTGTGGTGACAAGCCACAGGGGCGCGCCCTAGGGGG
This sequence comes from Elymus sibiricus, assembly GCA_039707655.1. NCBI lineage: Eukaryota > Viridiplantae > Streptophyta > Magnoliopsida > Poales > Poaceae > Elymus > Elymus sibiricus. The sequence continues at coordinate 88,928,132 of CM077668.1, read as the reverse complement.
GGCGCCCCCCTGGCTTGTGGCCCCACGGCAGCTCCCCTAACCCTATTTCTCGGCCTATAAATTCACAAATATTCCCTGGATACCAAAAAGAGCCACGAAAATACTTTTCCGCCGCCGGAAGCCTCTGTTCCCGTGAGATCCAATCTTGGAGCCTTTTTCGGTAATCTGCCGGAGGGGGAATCGATCATGGAGGACATCTACATCAACTCCATTGCCCCTCCGATGATGCGTGAGTAGTTCACCACAGACCTTCGCGTCCATAACTAGTAGCTAGATGGCTTCTTCTCTCTCTTTGCTCTTCAATACTGTGTTCTTCATGATCTTCATGGAGATCTATCCGATGTAATACTCTTTTGCGGTGTGTTTGTCGAGATCCGATGAATTGTGGGTTTATGTTCAGATTATCTATGAATATTATTTGAATCTTCTCTGAATTCTTATATGCATGATTTCATATCTTTGCAAGTCTCTTCGAGTTATTGGTTTGGTTTGGCCAACTAGATTGGTAATTCTTGCAATGGAAGAAGTGCTTAGTTTTGGGTTCACTCTTGCGGTGTCCTCACCCAGTGACAAAGTAGGGGTAGCGAGGCACGTATTGTATTGTTGCCATCGAGGATAAAAATATGGGGTTTTCATCATATTGCTTGAGTTTATCCCTCTACATCATGTCATCTTACCTAATGCGTTACTCTGTTCTTCATGAACTTAATACTCTAGATGCAGGCAGGAGTCGGTCGATGTGTGGAGTAATAGTAGTAGATGCAGAATCGTTTCGGTCTACTTGACACGGACGTGATGCCTATATGCATAATCATTGCCTTGGATATCTTCATAATTATTCGCTTTTCTATCAATTGCTCGACAGTAATTTGTTCACCCACCGTATTATTTTCCTTCATGCGAGAAGCCTCTAGTGAAACCTATGGCCCCCGGGTCTATTTTCCATATTATACTTTCAGATCTAAAACCAAAAATACCAAAAATATCTTGCTGCAATCTTTTTTACTTTTGTTTTACTTTACTTTCAAGCAATCATATCTATCTATCTATATCAGATCTCATCCTTGCAAGTAACCGTGAAGGGATTGACAACCCCTTTATTGCGTTGGGTGCAAGTGTTTGATTATTTGTGTAGGTACACCTATTGGGGACTTGCTTGTATCTCCTACTGGATTGATACCTTGGTTCTCAACAACTGAGGGAAATACTTATCTACTTTGCTGCATCACCCTTTCCTCTTCAAGGGAAAACCAACGCATGCTCGAGAAGTAGCAGTCATGCATTATGGCTTAGAATTGAGTCTCCAAAACGTTTTGAACATCACGGAACATATGAGATGTTCTAAGAGCTGAAATTGGGATCTCAGGCTCGTGCCCGTGTTGAGAGGTATGAGACCTCCAACAAGATTCTTTGCCTGCAAGATGAAGGAGAATAGCTCAATCGGTGAGCATATGCTCAGATTGTCTGGGTGCTACAATCGCTTGAATCGAGTGGGAGTTGATCTTCCAGATAAGATAGTGATTGATATAGTTCTCCGAGTCACTGCCACTAAGTTACTAGAGCTTCGTGATGAACTATAAAATGCCAGGGATGGAAATAATGATCCCTGAGCTATTCGCGATGTTTGACACCGCGAAGGTAGAAATCAAGAATGAGCATCAAGTGTTGATGGTTAGTAAAACCACTAGTTTCGAGAAGGGCAAGGGCAAGGAAGGAAACTTCATGGATGGCAAGCCAGTTGCTGCTCCAGTGAAGAAACCCAAGGTTGAACCCAAACTCGAGACTAAGTGCTTCTATTATGAGGAGAGCAGTCGCTGAAGCGGAACAACCCTAGATACTTGGTAGATAAGAAGGCTGGAAACGTCAAAAGAAGTATATTTGATATACGTTTTATTCATGTGTACCTTACTAGTACTCCTAGTAGCACCTGGGTATTAGATACCGGTTCAGTTGCTAAATGTTGGTAACTCGAAATAAAAGCTACGGAATAAACGGAGACTAGCTAAGGGTGAGGTGACGATGTGTGTTGGAAGTGTTTCCAAGATTGATGTGATCACCATCGCACGCTCTCTCTACCTTCGGGATTAGTGATGAACCTAAATAAATGTTATTTGATGTTTGCGTTGAGCATGAACGTGAGTAGATCATGTTTATTGCAATACGGTTATTCATTTAAATCAGAGAATAATGGTTATTCTGTTTACATGAATAATACCTTCAATGGTCATGCATCCAATGTGAATGGTTTATTGAATCTCGATTGTAGTAATACACATGTTCATAATATTGATGCCAAAAGATGCAAAGTTAATAATGATAGTACCACTTACTTGTGGCACTGCCGCCAAGGTCATATTGTTGTAAAGCGCATGAAGAAACTCCATGCTGATGGATCTTTTGACTCACTCGATTTCGAATCGGTTGAGACATGCGGACCATGCCTCTTGGGCAAGATGACTAAAGACCCTGTTTTCGATATGATGGAGCGGGCAAGTGACTTATTGGAAATGATACATGTTGATGTAGCGATCCAATGAGTATTGAAGCGTGCGGTGGATATCGCTATTTTCTTACCTTCACTGATGATTTGAGTAGATATGGGGATATTTACTTAATGAAACACAAGTCTGAAACGTTTGAAAAGTTCAAACAAATTCAGAGTGAAGTTTGAGATCATCGTGACAAGAAGATAAAATGTCTATGATTTGATCGTGGAGGTAAATATCTGAGTTACGAGTTTGGTATACAACTTAACACAATGTGGAAGTTGTTTCACAACTCACGCCACCTGGAACACCATAGTGTGATGGTATGTCCGAACGTCGTAGTCGTGCTCTATTGGATATGGTGCGTACTATGATGTCTGTTATCGATTTGCCACTATCGTTTTGGGGTTATGCATTAGAGACAACTACATTCACTTTAAATAGGGCACCATCTAAGTCCGTTGAGATGACACCGTATGAATTTTGGTTTGGCAGAAACCTAAGCTGTCATTTCTTAATGTTTGGGGCTGCGACGCTTATGTGAAAAAGGTTTCAACCTGATGAGCTCGAACCCAAAGCGGACAAATGCATTTTCATAGAATACCCTAACGTAACAGTTGGGTATACCTTCTATCTCAGATCCAAGCGCAAAGTGGTTGTTGCTAAAAACGGGTCCTTTCTCGAGAAAGAGTTTCTCTCGAAAGAATTGAGTGGGAGGAAAGTAGAACTTGATGCGGTTGTTGAACCGTCACTTCAGTTGGATAGTAGCACAACGCAGAAAGATATTTCTGCGACATCTACACCAAGTGAATAGGAAGCAAATGATGATGATCATGAAGCTTCAGATCAAGTTGCTACCGAACCTCGTAGGTCGACAAGGACTCATACCGCCCCTGAGTGGTACGTCAATCCTGTCTTGGAGGTCATGTTGTTAGACAATAGTGAACCTACGAGCTATGAAGAAGCGATGGTGGGCCCGGATTCCAACAAATGGCTAGGAGCCATGAAATCCGAGATAGGATCCATGTATGAAAACCAAGTATGGACTTTGGTAGACTTGCCCGTTGAACAGTAGGCCATTGAGTACAAATGGACCTTTAAGAAGAAGACAGACGCTGATGGTAAATGTCACCATTTATAAAGCTCGGCTTGTCGCAAAGTAGTTTCTGACAAGTTCAAGGAGTTGACTGCGATGAGATTTTCTCACCCGTAGCGATGCTAAAGACTGTTGGAATTATGTTAGCAGTTGCTGCATTTTTCGATTATGAAATATGGCAGATGGATGTCAAAACAGAGTTTCCTTAACGGTTTCCGTGAGGAAAGGTTGTATGTGATACAACCAGAAGGTTTTGTCAGTCCTAAGGATGCTAAAATGTATGCAAGCTCCAGCGATCCTTCTATGGACTGGAGCAAGCATCTCGGAGTTGGAATATACACTTTGATAAGGTGATCAAAGTTTTTGGGTCTATACAAAGTTTATGAGAAACTTGTATTTACAATAAAGTGAGTGGGAGCACTATAGAATTTCTGATAAGTATATGTGGATGACATATTGTTGAGCGGAAATGATGTAGAATTTCTGGAAAGCATAAAGGGTTGTTTGAAAAGGAGTTTTTCAAAGGAAAACCTGGAAAGAAGCTACTTAAGTATTGGGCATCAGGATCTATAGAGATAGATCAAGACGTCTGATAAAACTTTCAATGAGTACATTCCTTGACAAGATTTTGAAAGAGTTCAAAATGGATCAGTCAAAGAAAGAGTTCTTGCCTGATTTGTAAGGTGTGGAGTTGAGTGAGACTCAAAAGCTCGACCACGGCAGAAGAAAGAGAAAGGATGAAGGTCGTCCCCTATGCCTTATCCATAGGCTGTGTATAGTATGCCATGTTGTGTACCGCACCTGGAGTGTGCCTTGCCATGATTCTGTCAAGGGGTACAAGAGTGATCCAGGAGTGGACCACTGGACAGTGGTCAAAATTATCCTTAGTAACAAGAGGACTAAGGAAATGTTTCTCGATTATGGAGATGATAAAGAGTTCGTCGTAAAGGGTTACGTCGATGCAAGCTTTGACACCAATTCGGATGACACTGAGTAGCAATCGGGATACGTATAGTGGAGCAACCATTTGGAATAGCTCCAAGTGGAGAATGGTAGCATCTGCAGTATGGCATATAGATTTGCAAAGAACACACGGATCTGAATGTTGCAGACCATTGACTAAAACCTCTCTCACATGCAAAACATGATCGAACCCCAGAACTCATTGGGTGTTAGATTCATAACAATGTAAATCACATGGTGATGTGAACTAGATTATTGACTCTAGTGCAAGTGGGAGGCTGTTGGAAATATGCCCTAGAGGCAATAATAAATTACTTATTATCATATTTCCTTGTTTATGATAATCGTTTATTATCCATGCTATAATTGTATCGTTCGGAAACTCAGATACATGTGTGGGTACATAGACAACAAAGTGTCCCTAGTAAGCCTCTACTAGACTAGCTCGTTGATCAAAGATGGTTAAGGTTTCCTAGCCATAGACATGAGATGTCATTTGATAATGGGATCACATCATTAGGAGAATGATGTGACGGACAAGACCCAAACTATGAACGTAGCATATGATCGTGTCAGTTTATTGCTATAGTTTTCTGCATGTCAAAGTATATGTTCCTATGACCATGAGATCATGCAACTCACTGACACCGGATGAGTACCTTGTGTGTATCAAACGTCGCAACGTAACTGGGTGACTATAAAGGTGCTCTACAGGTATCTTCGAGGGTGTATGTTGAGTTGGCATGGATCAAGACTGGGATTTGTTACTCCGTGTGACGGAGAGGTATCTCAGGGCCCACTCGGTAATACAACATCATAATGAGCCTTGCAAGCAAAATGACTAAAGAGTTAGCCACAGGATCTTGTATTACAGAATGAGTAAAGAGACTTGCCAGTAACGAGATTGAACTAGGTATAGAGATACCGACGATCGAATCTCGGGCAAGTAACATACCGAAGAACAAAGGGAACTGCAAACGGGATTAACTGAATCCTTGACATAGAGGTTCAACCGATAAAGATCTTCGTAGAATATGTAGGAACCAATATGGGCATCCAGGTCCCGCTATTGGTTATTGACCGTAGAGGTGTCTCGGTCATGTCTACATAGTTCTCGAACCCGTAGGGTCTGCACACTTAACGTTCGGTGATGTTTCGGTATTATTGAGTTACGTATGTTGGTGACTGAAGGTTGTTCGGAGTCTCGGATGAGATCTTGGATGTCACGAGGAGCTCCGGAATGGTCCAGAGGTAAAGATTTATATATGGGAAGTCATATTTTGGCGACCGGAAAAGTTTCGGGTTTTCCGGTATTGTACCGGGAAGCTTCTAGAAGGTTCTGGAAACTTCCAGAGGAGTCCGGAAGTCCACCAAGGGTTCCACCATGTCCCAAGGGTTTGCATGGGCTGAGGGGAGGCGCCCTGGCCTTATTGGGCCAGGCGCACAAGTCCCTCAAGGCCCATGTGGCTTGGGAGAGGTGGAAAGTCCACCTGTTTATGGAAAGGGAGGGAATTGGACTAGGAGTCCAACTCCTCCCCCTTGGCTGCGCCCTAGGGCTTGGAGGGGCTGATCTCCACGCCCGTCCACCTATATATAGAGGGGAGGGGGCGCCCCAAGAGCACACACAAAGCCCTTGGCGCCCCTCTCTCTCTCTCCCTAGATCGTTTTCTCCTCCGTTCGCGGTTTTGATAGCGCTAGGCGTAGCCCTGCCGGGATAGCACCACCACCACCGCCACCACACCGTCGTGTTGCCAGAGAACTCATCTACCTCTCCGCCCCCTCTTGCTGGATCAAGAAGGCGGAGATCGTCATCGAGCTGTACGTGTGCTGAACGCGGAGGTGTCGTCCGTTCGGCACTAGATTGGAAGGACCGTGATTGGATCGCGGGACGGATCGTGATTGGATCGCGAGACGGATCGTGATGGGATCGCGGGACGGCTTGCGATTTGGATCACAAAGACATTCGACTACATCAACCGCGTTTCTTAACGCTTCCGCTTAGCGATCTACAAGGGTATGTAGATCCACTCTCCCTCTCGTAGATGCTCATCACCATGGATAGATCTTGCGTGTGCGTAGGAAATTTTTTGTTTCCCATGCAACGTTCCCCAACATGAGGATGATAAAAGCAGTGGTTTGATTAATCATCAAGTCACTTTCTTATTTAATGACTGGATCAACAGATGGGGCTTGCTGGAAATTCCTGTAGCTAACAGGAAATATACCTGGTCTAATAATCAAAGTAATCCCGTTTTTGCCTTGTTGGACAGAGTGTTCACTTCTGTGGACTGGGATAATCACTTCCCAATGTCATCCTTATCTGCTCTCCCTAGGGTGGGCAGTGACCACACTCCTTTGGTTTTTGACACTGGAGCTAGGAAAAATTCCTGCCCTAAGATGTTTAGATTTGAAAAGTGGTGGCTCTCTCAACCTGGGTTTAACCAGCTTGTTGAGGGGGCATGGGCTTCTGTTGGGTCATCCAGCAACTCTGTTGACAACTGGATGCTCAAAACCAGAAACCTTAGGAAGAAATTGAAGGGGTGGAGTATTAACATAGAGGCAGCCATGAAAAAGAAAAAGAAATCCCTCCTTATGGAGTTTGACATTCTGGATGTTTTATCTGAATCCCAACAACTTTCTGCTGGAGATATTGACAGAATGAAAGATATCAAAAAGGAACTTGATGATATTTGGAGGAAGGAAGAAACTGTCTTATGGCAGAGATCTATAGATAGGAAAATCTTAGAGGGGGATTGCAACAATGCCTACTTTCATGTTCTTGCTAATCATAGACACCGGAAGAACCACCTCTCTGAATTGGAAGGCCCCTCTGGGGTGGTGACCTCCACCCAGGATATGCTAAAAGTAGCCACTAATTTTTATAAAAATCTCTTTGCATATGAACCCAAACCTGATATTCATCTTGGTGCGGGATTCTGGGCGGTGGATGATCTAGTTTCTGAACAAGATAGAGTAGAACTTGAAAAACCCTTTTCCGAGGAGGAAATTAAACAAGCTATTATGAGTTCTTATGCATGTGGAGCTCCTGGCCCTGATGGGCTGTCTTTTCTTTACTATCAAAAAATTTGGGACACCATCAAGGGTGACTTTATGTGGATGGTGAAAGACTTTGAGGCTGGAACCTTAGATGTTCATAGACTGAACTTTGCCATTATCACTCTTATTCCTAAGACCCCTCAGGCCAGGGAGATGAAGAATTTCAGGCCAATTAGTCTCAGTAATTGTGTTGTGAAAATTCTGTCTAAAGCCATGAATACTTGAGCCTCTCCTCTCTGTGACAAGCTCATTTCTATGAATCAAACTGCTTTTATTAAAGGGAGATTTATTTTGCAAAGTGTTGTGATGGCCCATGAAGTTATTCATGAGCTGCATAGATCTGGGTCTGGGGGTCTGATCTTAAAACTAGATTATGAGAAAGCCTATGATAGGGTTAGCTGGGATTTTCTCAAAGAGATGCTCCTTTCTAGGGGCTTTGGGGATAAGTGGGTCAATTAGGTCTTCAGTACCTTGTACCAGGGCACTTTTCAGGTCAGGATTAATGATTCCAATGGGCCCCATTTTGTTGGGGACAAAGTTCTCAAACAGGGTGATCCTCACTCACCACTTCTTTTTAATCTTGTGGCTGATGTGTTCACTAAAATGTTAGACAAAGCTGTTAGGCATAATCTGATTGCTGGACTGCTTCCTCATGTTGTTCCAGGAGGTGTGATCAGTCTACAGTATGTTGATGACACTATCTTATTTCTGGAAGATTCTGTGGAATATGCCAAAAACCTTAAATGGATCCTCACTTGTTTTGAGAAACTCTCTGGGCTCAAAATTAACTTTCATAAAAGTGATTTGCATACCTTACATGTTAGTGAGGAGATGCCCAAAGAGTTTGCTCAAATCTTCTGCTGCCAGTTTGGGGATTTCCCCTTTAAATATTTGGGTGTTCCTCTTCATTATAAGAAATTGAGAAGGGAAGATTTGCAACCTATCATTGATAGGATCATCAAATGTATTGCTGGGTGGCTTGGTACATACCTCTCTTATAGAGGCAAAATCATTCTCTTAGTTACCTGTCTTGCTAGTATCCCTACCTATTTAATGTCCATCATGGAATTTCCTAAATGGGAAATTGATGCTATTAATTCCCAGATGTCCCATTTCTTTTGGGGGAATGTGGGTGATTTCCATAAATATCATCTGGCTAACTGGGGGTTAATTACCAGGAAAAAAGAGTTTGGTGGACTTGGAGTCCCCAACTTGAAAGAATTCAATATGGCCTTGTTGGCCTCCCGGGGTAAAAGATTCTATGATGGGGTAGATAAAGACTGGAAGAAAGTCATCTGCTACAAATATGGTGTTGATAAGCCAAACCTCTTCTGGTCCAAACCTATGATGGGCTCTCGCTTCTAGAAAAGTGTTACTTGGGCTCTAGGTGCAGCTAGGAATTTCATCAAATGGGTTCCTGGTAATGGTAAAAACATTGCCTTCTGGCATGATATATGGATTGGTGAATGCTCATTGAAAACTCTTTTTTGGGGGTTGTTTGATATTTGTCAACAACAAGAGGCCACTATTGCCCAGGTGTGGGATGGATCTCAATTACATCTCACCTTTAGGAGGTGTGTAGATGATAGTCTGATGGAGTGCTGGTTTAAACTAAATGAATTGGTAAGAGGATTTATCCCTTCCAATGAAGCAGACACTCCTAATTGGTCTCTTGAACCTTCTGGCAGGTATTCTGTTAGATCATTTTACAAGTTAATCAACTTTGGGTGTGTGTCATCTGATATTAAATAATATATGTGGAAAATTAAAGTTCCACCTAATATTCATGTTTTTCTTTGGCTGGCCTATTATAAAAAAATGTTTAACTAGAGATAACTTGGCGAAGAGGAGACAGGTTGATGATCTGTCCAGTGTTTTTTGCAGTGAGCATGAATCTATTCAGCACTTGTTTTTTGACTGCATTGTTGCTAAAGATTGTTGGTTGACTATCTCTGTTATATGTGGTATTTCTGTACCTAGCTCTTTTAATGATCTTGCTATCCTTTGGAAGCAAAAGAAATCTAAAAAGGCTGTTAATATTATTTCGTCTGCTACCTTATGGGGCTTATGGTTGTTTCGCAATGAATTTGTTTTTCAGGGGAGGAAGTGTAGGGTAACGCAGTAGAAAACAAAAAAATTCCGACCTACGCACCAGCCCAGGACCACTATGGAGACTGCATACAAGGTTTGATCTTTTCGTTACCGACTCGTAGCGCAGCGGAAGTAGAGTCGATGACGATCGGCGGTGCAGATCCCCGCAGCTAGGATTTACAACCTCCCAACCGCGAGGATGTATACCCTCATCCGCCCCACAGACAGCCCTCCGGGAGGCGGTCGGACAGTCCCCCGGACGGTGTCACGGACAGCCCTCCGGGAGGACCATCGAAACTCGGACAGTCACTCGGACAGCCCTTCGGGAGGACCTTCAAAACTCGGATAGTCACACGGACAGCCCTTCGGGAGGTACTCTCGAACTAAGACCGAAACTACGATCTCTCTACAGAGTTGCACACATATGGTGCCATCTATCCGGCAGGGCTTCGCCGTCCAGAACTAGTTCCTGCCGGAACCCAGACAGCCTTTCGGCTCTACGAAACTATTTCGCTGGGAGGGAGAGAGAAGCCAGACAAGTCAAATGGCATGTGTATGAGAGAAGGATCAAGAGATGGCAGCCCTCTCCACCTCTATTTATAGGAAAGCCAAGGGGTAGGATGGGTATTCAAAATACCAAAACTTGCTCATGAAGGAAACACTTTCCAAGGGCAAAATGGGAAAGCAAGTGGGCAAGTGGGGCTCCAAGGTGGAGCCCCCTTCTTGGCCGGCCACAACCCTTGTGCCCCCCCCCCCCCAAGGTGGTCCTCATCCATCCATCCCTTCTAGACGCCTTTTGGGAAAATATCCCAAAAGGTGACTTTCCAAAAATATCCCAAAAAGCACTTTCACTATTCACGATGACATTTTTCAGCGTCCGGTCGAACTGAAAATATTTATATGGGCTTAGAACATTTCCAGTACCCACTAAAATAATTTTCAATGCGATCCGGAACAATTCCGGATTAGTGATTTTCATCTGCGAAAAGCATCCGAAGCGGTTCTGGCAGCTCCGGAACATTTCCGGTTTTTCTTCCGGAAAATTCCCAGAAGTTTCCAGAATGATTCTGGCACCCTCCAAGAATTATCAGGCATGTGCCGAAACCAATTTGACTTAATGGTATCCCCTGAAACAACTTTTCAGTTTTACCGAAACTGTTTCGGTGTTCTCTCTGCGGAACTTTTCCGCTGTCCGAAACTTTTCCGGTGTCTGAAACTTTTTCGGTGTTTTTCTCTCAGACTCCCTGTCTAGAATTCAGCAGATAGATGACCCTTAAGCGTGTGAACCTATAGGTTCGGTGAAGCATAGACATGACCCGGAACCCCTTCCGATCAATGATCAACATCGGAGCCGTGGACACCCATATTGATCCCTATACCCACACGAATGAATATTCGAGTGAACCTCCAGTTGCCGTGTGCTACTCCTGTTGCTTCGCGATATGTTACAAATACCCGAGGTGAGACATGTTGGCATCCCCGTGGATCAACAACTTGTCCACTATGCCAGTTACCTCGTTACCGGTATTGTTCTCTTTTCTCGTTCCCGTGTTCCGGCATCCCCGTGATCAAATCACAAAGTGTCTGGCCAGACGATGATGGATACCGTAACCCCGAGAGGGCCCAGAGATATCTCTCCATCGTCGGAGGAGCAAATCCCAATCTTGAGCTATCAAGTTACTTGACATACTTTTCCATGAACCCGTAAGCCGCCGTAATAGCCACCCATTTATGGATGACGTTTACCAAACCCCAAAGTTCATGAAGCAAGCATGAAGAAACTCGATACTCTCATGGTCTAAGGAATCATGCAAACGTTAACCATCTCTGTGTTATTAACCATTAACTAGTGACGAATGTATCTCATAGCATAACATCAATTCGGGTCGATTCAACACAAATGTTCTTCTAACATTGTGCCCTCAAAATTGCCGGCATAGCCATGCCCATGATCAGGAAAACAGGATCATCATGCAATACTTGAGCCAGTCTTAGAGGCCAGACTAGGAATACATTTTACCGTTTACTATTCCACACGTGCATACGAGTCTTCCTTCGAGCCTCGTGGTTATTGTAGACTCGAGAACCATAGCAGTTATAGCATGGAACATAAACCTAATTATGAACAGGGAGATAATCAATAACATTTATTATTACCTCTAGGGCATATCTCCTACAGGAAGTGGAAAAGTATGCAGTGTGTCTTAAGTCTGGTGGGCTCCTTGATCAGGCAATGGAAGGTGCTGGCTTCGGATGTGCAGGGTGCTCTTCTTCTCCGGTGCTTAAGGCTTTTGGATCACCAAAGAGGGGAATTGCTTAGGATTGTCTGGTAGTGTTTCTTTTTGGGCAGTGGAGAGTAATTTTGGTGCTAGTTTGGTTTATCTTTCACTCTCTCCCTGCTCATGTAAGATGGATATGTAATAGGGCTAAACTAGTTGTACTTGGCCCTGGTTTGTGCTGTGGCTGCTTAGTAGTTGTCCGTCGCGTACTATGAACTGTCGAACCTGGCTGTCTTGCCTTGACTTTAATAAAAGTTGGGGCTAGAGGGAGACCCCTCTCTTTTCAAAAAGCACTTTCACTATTCATGACGACATTTTTCAGCGTCCGGTCGAACTGAAAATATTTATGTGGGCTTAGAACATTTCCAGTACCCACTAAAATAATTTTCAATGCGATCCGGAACAATTCTGGATTAGTGATTTTCATCTGCGAAAAGCATCCGAAGCGGTTCCGGCAGCTCCGGAACATTTCCGGTTTTTCTTCCGGAAAATTCCAAGAAGTTTCCAGAATGATTCTGGCACCCTCCAAGAATTATCAGGGATGTGCCGAAACCAATTTGACTTAATGGTATCCCCTGAAACAACTTTTCAGTTTTACCGAAACTGTTCCGGTGTTCTCTCTGCGGAACTTTTCCGCTGTCCGAAACTTTTTCGGTGTTTTTCTCTCAGACTCCCTGTCTAGTATTCAACAGATAGATGACCCTTAAGCGTGTGACCCTATAGGTTCGGTGAAGCATAGACATGACCCGGAACCCCTTCCGATCAATGATCAACATCGGAGCCGTGGACACCCATATTGATCCCTATACCCACACGAATGAATATTCGAGTGAACCTCCAGTTGCCGTGTGCTATTCCTGTTGCTTCGTGATATGTTACAAATACCCGAGGTGAGACATGTTGGCATCCCCGTGGATCAACAACTTGTCCACTATGCCAGTTACCTCGTTACCGGTATTGTTCTCTTTTCTCGTTCCCGTGTTCCGGCATCCCCGTGATCAAATCACAAAGTGTCTGGCCAGACAATGATGGATACCGTAACCCCGAGAGGGCCCAGAGATATCTCTCCATCGTCGGAGGAGCAAATCCCAACCTTGAGCTATCAAGTTACTTGACATACTTTTCCATGAACCCGTAAGCCGCTGTAATAGCCACCCATTTACGGATGACGTTTAACAAACCCCAAAGTTCATGAAGCAAGCATGAAGAAACTCGATACTCTCATGGTCTAAGGAATCATGCAAACGTTAACCATCTCTGTGTTATTAACCATTAACTAGTGACGAATGTATCTCATAGCATAACATCAATTCGGGTCGATTCAACACAAATGTTCTTCTAACATTGTGCCCTCAAAATTGCTGGCATAGCCATGCCCATGATCAGGAAAACAGGATCATCATGCAATACTTGAGCCAGTCTTAGAGGCCAGACTAGGAATACATTTTACCGTTTATTATTCCACACGTGCATACGAGTCTTCCTTCGAGCCTCGTGGTTATTGTAGACTCGAGAACCATAGCAGTTATAGCATGGAACATAAACCTAATTATGAACAGGGAGATAATCAATAACATTTATTATTGCCTCTAGGGCATATCTCCTACAGACTCCCACTTGCAGTAGAGTCAATAATCTAGTCAATGCTAATGCACTTTACACCTATGGCATACTGGTGTAAAATATGCTTCGCATGTGGTATAGCCTGATGTCCAACGGATCTGACGACTTCAGCTCCGTGTGTAACTTTGCATATCCTCGCGTTTTCACGCTTTCACAAAATTCATATTTTGTGTGGACTTGGCTTTGCATATGTGTGAATCATTGGCCGAAACATGATTCCTCAGACTGAGCTATGGAGCAACTATCTGCAATAGTGTCCCATAGACCAAAGCCATCTTGGAACCATACTAAGTTCATGAATGAACTATATGATTCAACAACTTCTTTGTCGCTTCTTAAGTGTCAACATACTTAGCCTTTGTTATAGAATTCGCCACAGTATCTTGTTTGGAACAATTTCCAACTACCGTGCCACCATATTGTGTATTACACAAAACCCTTAACTTAAATCGAAAATCGCATGGAGCATTGATGAAGACTGTATCGATGTAATTACTTACAACGAGCACTTCATAATCTCTGCTTGCGAGAAAAAATGTCATCACTACTACTCTAGTACTCAATGACATCTTTCACTGTTGTCCTATGATCAGTACTTTGATCACTTTGGTATCCATACTCGCAACAACTTTTGGAGTATCGGACATATCTGGTTGTTTTACATACCATGGAATACATGATTAATCCAAACACAAGAGTGTGTGGAATCTCCATCATGTATTTTACTCATCAGTGTTTTGGGACACCGAGTCTTGCAAAAACTCTTTCCATGTGACTTCGGCAAGAATCACTCCTTGGCGTTTTAAATGCTAAAAAAATTTAGCATCTTGTCAATATGTATTCATTGCTTAGCCCCATTAGGTAAATCTATCTCCATAGATCATCATGCCTAATATTAAGGCTATTTAGCCCAAGCACTTCATCGAAAAACCCTTTTCAAATGAAGTCCTAATTTGTGTCAAGAAATTTATTTCCAATTAACAATGTGTCAAGTACACACGGTTTTTAGAAATATTATTATGCTCCCACTTACTTTCTTGAATCACAAGCATCTTCGATACCCATTTGATGAAGTCAAAGCCCTTTGACAATTCCATCAAAAACGAAGATTCCAACTCCACTTTGCTCTCTTCTGTCCATCACATACAAGTCCTAGGTTTCATTTCCATCAGATGGAAATCCTTTTGTCATCCATGTTTCATATCTCATGATTGAAATATGTATTAATTGCTAGTTCAACCCGAACCGACTTTAAGCATCGCTACGGTGAGACAATCTCATCGTAGTCAACTCCTTGAACTTGTTATTGCAAAAAGTCGAGCTTTATGGATAAAACATTTTATCCGTATCAGTTTTTTAGTTCCATAAATATTCGTTAGACTCTAAGTCTTCCGAAAGGTGTATCAAGATTTTAATCTCGAATCACTTATATGGAAACTATCTCGGATTGTATTGGCATTTAGCCAATTCCGGAGTCAGGGCCCATCAACGCTTCCTTGTGTATCGTAGGTATACTGTTGTCTAACAACAATATCTCGTTTGTGCACCTGATAGGTTTGCATGAGATTTGCCTACGTGGTTCAGCTGCAAGTTCGACCGACGTCCATACATTTTATTGTAGAGACTTCCGTATCAGTCGCAGTAGGAAACTCCGGAATTACTTCCAAGGTCTCTTTCCTTTGATCTGACGACGAAGATACTGTTTATCTCGTCGAGTTGCACTGTTCTCCCACTCACCTTTTTGAAAGAACCATTTTCTTCAAAAAGCATACCGTTCTTTGTGGCAAACCTATTTGCCTCGGTATAGTGGTGGGGAAATACCCAATGACTTGGGATAACCTACAAAGTAGCACTTGTCTGATTTGGAATAGGTTTGTAATCTTTTACACAAGCCCCATATTCCAAATGTTAAGAAAAGATATAACATGGTTGGGCGTACCATACCATGACGTCATTTCAACAAACCCGATGGAGCTCTTTTCAGTGTAAAAGCCGCAGTCTCTAAAGCATCAATTTAAAAGGGATAATGGCAAATTTACTTATGTCATCTTTGATCTTACCATGTCATAAATGGTTCGATTACATCTTCACGGACTTTTCACTTGCAGTGGTGTTCCGGGAGGTGCAAGTTATGAAACCCCTTTCACAACTCATCAGACATTCGCTAAACTTGTAACTCAAATATTTCTTTCTGCAATCGAATTGTAGAAACATAATTTTCTTGTTACAACAACTTCTACTTCATTTTTGAAAACCTTTCGAATGATTTCAAAAGATCCAGACTTACGTCTCATCAAGTAAATATCCATATATCTACTTGAGTCATTTCTGAAGAGAGATAAATCCACTACTTGCAACAACATTTATTGGACTACACACATCATAATGTATGATCACCAATATGTTCTTTGCTCGTTCCTTATGGCCTGTGAACGGTATTTCAGTCACTTCACTTTTCAGAGGAAAGTTGCAAGTGTCAGATGATTCAAAATCAAATGACTTCAAAATCAATCATAATGGAATTTTCCATGCGGGTTTCTCCAATGTGACCAAATGTAGTGCCACACTTGTGTGGTATTCTTTTAGTCTTGAGACATTTAGCGTCAGTGTTATGGATGTATCATATTTCCATCAATATTCATAACATACATCCCATCTAGGATGGAAGCATGGCCCTTCATGTTATTCATAATACTGAACAACAATTGTTGTTTTATGAACAACTCTTTTGCAACAAACATTGTGCAATGGGCTAGAGTGTATGAAACTCTAAAAATGAATTATGAAAGTAAACCCAGAGGTAATGTATTATTATCAATATTCATAACACACGTCTCATTCATAATTAAAGTATGGCCCTTATGTTATTCATAACACCGAACATCAAAAGTTCTCTTATGAACAACCTTCTTGCAAGATACCTTATGCAAAGGGCTAGAGTGTGAAACTCTAAATGAATTATGAAAATAAATACATAGGTAATACACCGATGGAAGGTATAGTAACATTTACTATGTTCCCAGCGTGTATCAAGACCTCATTCCTGGCTAGTCTTTTAGGCCATAGTAGTTCTTGCATCGAGTCGCAACAGAATGCAATCGAGCGGGTATCTTTCTGATAAACTCACAATACCCAAGAATTTAGTGATTAACATGTTTAACCATAATTCCCAACAACTATATCTCTGACCAGCCTTCCATACATCAAAAACTTGTATGACATTCATACATGAGCTGGATATTCCAGTCTTGTTTCCTTTTGCCTTTATACTTCTAACAGTTTAACTTTTAGTATTTCCCCTACTCTCAGAAGAAGCATCCAACTTAATAGTGGCGTTAACCCCGGACTTCCTAGGCGTGAAAGTCTTACTAACACCCTTCGGACACTTCCTTTCTCTTTAAGTTGTTGTTTTATTCACCTTTCATCATATGACAGGCGTTCTCCTGGATCCCTCTCTTATCAGTCTAATGCGTAGTAAACTCCTTTACTAATAGTTTGCAAACAAACATTGCTTTGGATATCTCATATCTTTTAGCCTTTGTCTGTCTCTGAAAATGATTTTCAGATTCCATGAATATCACATAACTATCCAAACTTTCGAAGTTCGGGTCTCATGGAAGCAAACATATTGCACTTTGACTGAAAAGGAATTCTAGCTTTTGGATCGAAGGACGAGAGTCACATGATCCATAGCATTAGCGGGAGAATACCGAAAGCATGCGATAGGACAAAGTCCTTCTCGGCACTCTTGAGGACAATCCTCATATTACGTTACCAACCGTAAAGTTTTAACCAGATATTTAACAGCTATTCAATTTTAATAGGGAAGGTGGAAACGCGAGCCATTATTCTATAACTATTATGCAAATCACACTAAGACACTGTTCAAAATTAATTGCACTAAGAATTAAAAGAATTAATTCTAAAGTGCGCTCCCACTCAAATCAATATCTCTCATAATTGATTGTGAGTGATACAAGATCCACATTTCAATTCAACGCCATTGATGTGGACATCACTGATGACGAGAATTTCAATTGGTGGGCAAACATGCCGATCACATCTCTATGTGACTCTTGTTCATCTTTCGATGGGCGTGTTCCAAGCTCAGGACGATCAAGCCAGAACGTCAAGACAACCAAGTGATCTCGCTGCGAGGTCTGACCTCACCCGCCTCACACATCCCTAATCGTTCGTACCCATGTGGACATGGCGCACCCCGAAAAGCTAGGTGCCGTGACGGTGCTACACTTGGGAGAACACTAACTACTTGATATTTTTGTGAGAGATCACCCTAATAAAAAGCGACTACCGCGCAATCAAGAAGGGTGCATCATAAGGGATAAACATCTCAGGCAATTCATAATAGCATGATATGGTATAGCCCTTTCTGACGGAGAAGTCTTTCATTTCTTCGTCTTCGGCATTCGCGTCGGTGTTCACCTTCGCGAAGATTGCCACCACCTTGTCGATGCACCTGATAATATTGCTATATCTATAGCTAATAAAATAAGTGCATTACTTAAGGTTGACACGCAGGTCATTAAAGTGCAATCATATGGCTCCAGCCATCATGCCGAATCATGACACGCAGGTCATGTTAATCAAATTACATCATATAGTCATCTCATACATAATCAAATTATTATGAGCACTGCTATACCACATCATATGCACATGCAAACCATCCTGCAAAACCAAGTTAGACGCCTCTAATCGGTTCATGCAAAAATTTATTTTACGTGGCTTCTAAGGTTTCGAAACAAACCGAAGCTACCAACGTCCATCATCAAGCATGATAATCCAAGTCGCTAGATTAACATTGCGGGGTGTATGAAACACGAGATAATAAAATCTCGAGCCCCATACTAAACTTCGTCATACGCGTGACCCCCATGCAGATCATATCTGCATTGCCCTTTCGTCTGCAAAATTTCATCTTTCTTTTTAACTACGGTGGAATTCAATGAACTATTAGCACTTCGTTGATCAATCAGGATTGCGGATTGCCAGAACATTGAAACTCCACCATATTGTTATCAAGATCAGAAATATGCAAATTCCAGGGAAGCAACAAGAACATCGGGTAACAGATTTCATCTGCTACCTGCACAAATAATTTTCAGTAATAGAACTCATCTACTACCTAATTATATTGTGCAACACCCATACATCTCTATGTATTCTAGATCGCAACCTGCATCTACGCATAGCACGGCTCTTGATGCCACTGTAGGGTAACGCAGTAGAAAACAAAAAAATTCCGACCTACGCACCAGCCCAGGACCACTATGGAGACTGCATACAAGGTTTGATCTTTTCGTTACCGACTCGTAGCGCAGCGGAAGTAGAGTCGATGACGATCGGCGGTGCAGATCCCCGCAGCTAGGATTTACAACCTCCCAACCGCGAGGATGTATACCCTCATCCGCCCCACGGACAGCCCTCCGGGAGGCAGTCAGACCGTCCCCCGGACGGTGTCACGGACAGCCCTCCGGGAGGACCATCGAAACTCGGACAGTCACTCGGATAGCCCTTCGGGAGGACCTTCAAAACTCGGACAGGCACTCTCGATCTAAGACCGAAACTACGATCTCTCTACAGAGTTGCACAGATACAGTGCCATTTATCCGGGAGGGCTTCGCCGTCCAGAACTAGTTCCTGCCGGGACCCAGACAGCCTTTCGGCTCTACGAAACTATTTCGCTGGGAGGGAGAGAGAAGCCAGACAAGTCAAATGGCATGTGTATGAGAGAAGGATCAAGAGATGGCAGCCCTCTCCACCTCTATTTATAGGAAAGCCAAGGGGTAGGATGGGTATTCAAAATACCAAACTTGCTCATGAAGGAAACACTTTCCAAGGGCAAAATGGGAAAGCAAGTGGGCAAGTGGGGCTCCAAGGTGGAGCCCCCTTCTTGGCCGGCCACAACCCTTGTGCCCCCCGCCCAAGGTGGTCCTCATCCATCCATCCCTTCTAGAAGCCTTTTGGGAAAATATCCCAAAAGGTGACTTTCCAAAAATATCCCAAAAATCACTTTCACTATTCATGACGACATTTTTCAGCGTCCGGTCGAACTGAAAATATTTATGTGGTCTTAGAACATTTCTAGTACCCACTAAAATAATTTTCAATGCGATCCGGAACAATTCCGGATTAGTGATTTTCATCTGCGAAAAGCATCCGAAGCGGTTCCGGCAGCTCCGGAACATTTCCGGTTTTTCTTCCGGAAAATTCCCAGAAGTTTCCAGAATGATTCTGGCACCCTCCAAGAATTATCAGGCATGTGCCGAAACCAATTTGACTTAATGGTATCCCCTGAAACAACTTTTCAGTTTTACCGAAACTGTTCCGGGGTTCTCTCTGCGGAACTTTTCCGCTGTCCGAAACTTTTTCGGTGTTTTTCTCTCAGACTCCCTGTCTAGTATTCAACAGCTAGATGACCCTTAAGCGTGTGAACCTATAGGTTCGGTGAAGCATAGACATGACCCGGAACCCCTTCCGATCAATGATCAACATCGGAGCCGTGGACACCCATATTGATCCCTATACCCACACGAATGAATATTCGAGTGAACCTCCAGTTGCCATGTGCTATTCCTGTTGCTTCGCGATATGTTACAAATACCCGAGGTGAGACATGTTGGCATCCCCGTGGATCAACAACTTGTCCACTATGCCAGTTACCTCGTTACCGGTATTGTTCTCTTTTCTCGTTCCCGTGTTCCGGCATCCCCGTGATCAAATCACAAAGTGTCTGGCCAGACGATGATGGATACCGTAACCCCGAGAGGGCCCAGAGATATCTCTCCATCGTCGGAGGAGCAAATCCCAATCTTGAGCTATCAAGTTACTTGACATACTTTTCCATGAACCCGTAAGCCGCCGTAATAGCCACCCATTTATGGATGACGTTTAACAAACCCCAAAGTTCATGAAGCAAGCATGAAGAAACTCGATACTCTCATGGTCTAAGGAATCATGCAAACGTTAACCATCTCTGTGTTATTAACCATTAACTAGTGACGAATGTATCTCATAGCATAACATCAATTCGGGTCGATTCAACTCAAATGTTCTTCTAACATTGTGCCCTCAAAATTGCCGGCATAGCCATGCCCATGATCAGGAAAACAGGATCATCATGCAATACTTGAGCCAGTCTTAGAGGCCAGACTAGGAATACATTTTACCGTTTATTATTCCACACGTGCATACGAGTCTTCCTTCGAGCCTCGTGGTTATTGTAGACTCGAGAACCATAGCAGTTATAGCATGGAACATAAACCTAATTATGAACAGGGAGATAATCAATAACATTTATTATTACCTCTAGGGCATATCTCCTACAGGAAGTGGAAAAGTATGCAGTGTGTCTTAAGTCTGGTGGGCTCCTTGATCAGGCAATGGAAGGTGCTGGCTTCGGATGTGCAGGGTGTTGTTCTTCTCCGGTGCTTATGGCTTTTGGATCACCGAAGAGGGGAATTGCTTAGGATTGCCTGGTAGTGTTTCTTTTTGGGCAGTGGAGAGTAATTTTGGTGCTAGTTTGGTTTATCTTTCACTCTCTCCCTGCTCATGTAAGATGGATATGTAATAGGGCTAAACTAGTTGTACTTGGCCCTGGTTTGTGCTGTGGCTGCTTAGTAGTTGTCCGTCGCGTACTATGAACTGTCGAACCTGGCTGTCTTGCCTTGACTTTAATAAAAGTTGGGGCTAGAGGGAGACCCCTCTCTTTTCAAAAAAAAAAAACAAGCCCTACACTGTATAGTACATTTCAGATTCCCCTGACATGGCCACGTTCTAGGCATCTACGCATTCAGCTAAAAAAAACAAGCCCTACACTGTACAGTATAGTACATTTCAGATTCCCCTGACATGGCCACGTTCTAGGCATCTACGCATTCAGCTGGTGACTCTGATGTATAGAGTAGAATAGACAACAAAGTTGACCAGGACTCACGTGCTAATTTTTTTTAAATAATACACTTTTTTTGATAAATTACAGAAATAATATACAAATTTGAAAATTTTGAAAAATATAACCCAGTCGGCTGGGGCTAAGCCGACAGGACCTAATCGGCCTAGCCGTGGCCGACTAGGCCCAATCGGCCTAGGCAGAGCCGACTGCATGGCCTGCCAGCCGACTGCATGGGGCATGGCCCCTGTCGGCCACGGCTAAGCCGACAGGCCAGTCGGCTGGGGCTAAGCCGACAGGCTGCCACCCTTTCTCCTTTCTCCCTGCCGACCAGCCCTTCCTCCTTGCCGACCAGCCCTTTCTCTTTCTCCTTGCCCATATGCTGATTTAGACGGCGCTGTTTCCGAGACTTACGGCGCTGATTCCCACGATGCTCATTCCGAGGCCTGCTGCGCGGGAAACGGCTGCACGCGCGACAACGCTGCTTTTTTAAAGGATGCTGGTTCGAGACAGCGTTGCTGTTGCTGCGGCGGACGCGAGAGCAAATTCTAACGCGGTGTGCCGACACTACAGTGCCCGTATTCTTTTTATACACGATGCCAGCTCTCTCTCGCACACACAGCCTGTCTGCTCTCTCGCACACACACCCTGTCTGCTCTCTCGCACAGACACATTGCCTACTCTCTCGCGCGCACACACTGCTCCCTCTCCTATCTTCGTCCATCGTCCAGCCACACTTCAAAACACCAACGCGCTAGTCAGGATGAGTTTGCCTTGCTCGGATCAAAGCATTAGGCCTAAGAAAATGAAGAGTGCGACTTTGCCTCGGGGGTGGAAGTACTTCGTTGTTGGTGTGGCGATCTCTGCAAGGTGAAGGAGGTGACGGATTTTTCAGATTGGTTGGGCATGAAGTTTTTTATGTGCGCTAATTATGAGGAAGATCCACCCGTTTCTATTTCACCGTACATCAGGCCTCCGGTATGTTTCAGTCATCAAGAATAAACACGTTGTTGATATTATTGTTGATTTAATATTTATATTTCTATTTTTGTTGTAGTCTCCTCCGCCTTTGTGCATGTACTATCGTTGGATTGACACGAAAAAACCGGACTGGGCGGTGACCGAGATTCGTGAAAGAGGTCGTCGTGCATGGGCAAGTTTGGACGCGGAAGAGCGTCGCGCGAAGGCGGCAGCAGATGAGAAAGCAGAGTAGGAGAGAGAGTGGCAAGAGTATTGTGTGAAGCAGAGGGCTTTTCTTGATGAGATGAAGAAGAAAAACCGAGAAGAGGGAGTTCGACTGGCGGAGGTCTACCGACAGCGAGAGGAGGCCCGTGAGGCTGAGAGGCAGATGAAGAAAGAAAGGGCTCATGCAGCCAAGGCAGCAGAAGAAGCTGGTGATGGAAAAGGAAAATATCCACGTTGGACTCAGTAGATTTATGTTATTGTATCCTAAAATTCGCATTGCAGCAAGTTGTATCTTAAAATTCGTAGCAAGTTGTATCTTAATTTGAACATGTATCTTATTTTATGTATCTTATTTTATGCATGTTATTTTGTGAATTGTAGAGATACAATGTGGACGTTAAAGAAATGAACCACGATGTCAGTATGTTGGCATGGTTCAAGCTTTTATTTGGGTCTGTTCCGACTGTTAACGGAAGACCGCCGCCGAAATATGTATCAACTCATGATGGCTCAAGCTCGAAGAAGAAGAAATGCAGCGATGCATCACCAAAGCCCGGTGATGATGGTTACTCTTCCAGCGATGAGTTTATGTCAGCCAAGACAAAATCAAAGTCGAAGAAACATGTTAGTGAGAAGAGTGATGATGACTTTATGTAGTGTTAGCGAGAAGCACGATGATGTCTTCATGTAGTTTGTATGCAATATTATTTAAGGTCAGTCGTACCATTTAATTCAGATGTACTTGTATCTTAATTATCTGCAGCAGTCTCTCCGGAAATGTAACTCGATTAACAAAGCGAATGAATAGAAATATGTCTCTCGCATACATAGGTAGAATATGTCTCTCGCATACATAGGCAGATATATGTCTATCGCATACATAGCTAGATATAAGTGACACACAAGCATCAGCCACGTCGTCCGCCACGTCGTGGAGGTGGTGTCTCCAGCGTCGTCCACATATACCTGTGGGGTGGCCGGACGTTACGGGGAGGAAGCTCAGACCCGTCCAGGTCATACTGTGTTTCCTGTGTGGGAGGTGGTGCAGGAGTCGAAAACATGTCCATCCACTCGTTGTGCTGCGACAAGTATTCCTGTGTGTTATGCCCATCTTCATGGTCACTATCCCACCTGGATTCAGACATAGACACGTCATGTCCGGACATAGACGCCATATATCCGTAGCCTGCTGCGGGAGGGATGGAACATAAGTAATGACGAAATACGTAGTCCCAATCGATATTGAAAAGAATTAATATGAAGAAACATACCTGTAGGAGGGGGTTGCATCACGTAGCCTGGTGTGGGACCCTGCTGGTGTGGTCCTGGCCGAAACACGTAGCCTGACGTGGGATCCTGCTGGTGATGCCACGCCGAACTACCAGCCTGGTCAGGACGTGGTGGCCTGGGCGTCCACTGCTCTGCTAGACGTGGACGCGGGTCATGTCGGTGATGTGTGGGGTCTACCTGACCAGTCGAGTGACGCGGCTGCTGCTGCTGCGTGGAGTGACGCTGGGGGCGTTGTACGGGCTGCTGATGAAGAACGTCCGAAGTGCGTGTGCACGTGATAGCCCGATACACAGCTCGTAGCCTCCCCTCAATGCGCGCCATCCAGTTCTGCATCTGAGGCCGAGGAACGAGTAGTGGTGCATCCGAAAGTGAACGCCGATAGTTGGACACCTCCTCGCCAAGTCCGTAAGTCAACTCAGCCTGAAATTGTCATGACGATTATTAAGTATGCACGGCAAAGTATGTAACAACTAGATGCATTACATAAAGAGAATATATCTTACCGCGTACTGCCTAGAGCCCGAAATATCATAGCTCGGGTACATATCGGACGTACTAGGGGCAGGTATATCATCTGGGTGAGTGTGTTGAACGATGCATAACCGTGTTCTGCTCATGTACCGCTGCAAATAGAGATCGAATTCATCGAGATCAAACTCGACATTCTCCTGCCACACATGTGTGTTCGCGGTCTCCCATTGTGTAACGTACGGCTGAACCCTAAGTAGCCACTCAGCAGCAGTCCTGTGAATCCCCTTCCTTGTGATCCTAAAATTATGGTGTTTGTTAAACAATTAACTAATGCTTCACTATGGACAATTGTGAAAGACAATTCAATATTGAATAACAAGACAATACCTGTGGATGTGTCCTGGCACCGGGTCCTCTATAGGGGGAGGCACCTCCAACTGCTGAAGACCAAATTGCCTCATAACCCTCTGCTGGGCCATCTCCTCGACGAAGACATCGAATATGATCTTCGATTTCGTCATCCAGTAATCACTATCTCTGAAGCATAGCTCAGACATACCGCCGGGGTATCTTGCATTCATGACTTCTTGCGTGTACGGTTGCCAGATCACCCCAGTGTACAAATCAAACTGCTCGTTTAATGCCCTGTATGCTCGCCTAGTCTGATCACCAGCATAGCGTCTCTGCGGCAAACACAAGTTAGTTTCAGCCATAGTGTACACAAAGAAGAAAATTATAACACGAGACATACCGTGCGACGTGTCCAACACAGACCGAAAGAAGGCATGTCGATGCCTTCAGCATCGAACATTACGGGCATAGGCTCATGAATATGTATGTCCGGTCGTCCTATAGAGAACCTCTCCCACGACCACAGTTGTAGAAATAGAGGGCATCCAAGAAGAGCTGACTTGGGTGCCGTCAGTTGGCAGGCGTTGCACATACCTCGATATGTAGCCGCTAAGACCGCCGAACCCCAACTCCTCTGTGTGATCTGATCCAGCGTCTGAGCGCTCGCGATCTCTAGTGCAATAGGGATGTAGAGCGCGCTTATAGTGGTGACATGGTTCTCTGTGAACATCACCTTACCTCGCGCTGGCAGGCGTTGCACATACCTCGCGCTTATAGAATATGTCACCGCTGCATCTCTTGCAGCTTTCCTGTCCCTAACGTGTCTCTGCGTGCACACATTAAGTCTATCACGTATCAAATTGTACTTCCATAGCTGGTTCTGCTTGCAGAGTTTTTTGAATAGATTCATCAGGCTCTTATTTCTGAACTGCGAGAAGAAATTAGCCCCCAGATGGCGCATGCACCAACGGCTCTGCAAGTCCTGCCATGGAGTTTGTTCCTCAGGGCCAGGGTTTGTCAGTGTCTTTATCGCACTGAGTATACCTGCATGCCTGTCATGAAGGATGCACACATTGGGCTTATCCTTCACAACTGATATTTTCAGTTGCCTGAAGAACCATGTCCAACTTCCAATGTTCTCACTCTCAACAAAAGCAAATGCGAGTGGGACTACTTGATTTTGGCCGTCTTGACCAATGGCTGTCAGGATCTAACCCTTGTACTTGCCAGTGAGAAAAGTGCCATCTACACATATCACCGGTCGACAGTGCCTGAAAGCTTCGATGCATACACCGAAAGAGAAGAACAGTCGATGCAGCACCCTCACAGTTGGGAACTCTGGCATGAAGAGGTCTTCGATGTCGACATAGGTGCCCGGATTCCGGTCCTTCAGCGTGTGGAGGAGCCCGACAACTGAGTCATATGCATCGAAATAAGAACCAAATCTGCTCTCAAGCGCCCTTTGCTTAGCCCTCCAAGCCTTGCCGTAAGAAATTCTGTACTTGAACCAGACGAAGACTTTTGTCTGGATAGCCTTAACTTCCATCGCTTTGCTCTCCACTATCTCACTGTAAAACAACCTCGCAATAAGCGTGGATGAAAGGTTGGGATGATCTTGAGGGATGTAGGGAATAAGACATGTGTGATGAACTAGGTCACTGATCACCCAACTTGTGCCATACTTAGGGAGATAGCCGTGCACCCTGGCAGGACAACCTGCATTCTTGCATACCATTGTCAAGTTTTTCTGACTGGACACCTCAGCTATGAAAACCCTTTGCGTGGACATTGCCCAATTTATTATTGCGTCCTTCAGAGCTTCTTTGTTGGGATACATAGCACCCGTCGCAATGTTGTTTTGGTGATATTGCCAGGCAGAATCATGATCATCGTTCACGGTCATTGCAGATGAGAAGTCATGATTCCAATAAGCAGGAATCGGGACCTCCTCTGCATTTTCTTCTTCATCTGACTCGTCAGAATTATCTGCATGACCACTATCAATATCGGTGTCTTCTTCTTCCATGATGTTCTGCATGTGCCCATCTACCTCGTCAGCGTCCGCCTCGCCACTGTAATAACCATCGGCATTTCCTCCTTCTACCTGACTACTCTGCCCTTGTTCGTAACCATCATCTCCAGCATTTGACATAGATAACATCATCCCGTCACTGCTTTGCCCAGGATCGTTACCACCCTGGCCTTCAGGCGCAATTACCTCCTTCACAACGGGAAGCACTAAGGCACAAGGATTGCATCCCCTGCTTTCTCAACCTTGTAACCAGCGCACCCACTGAGAATCCCACTCTACTGGCCTCAAATAGAAGAAAACGTTCGAACTTGACCGGGTCCACAATGCATGAACACCCACGGTGTGCGTTTCAGTATTCAGCCCTAAACATGCTGTCACCCATTCTTTCAACTGACTAAGAGACCATGTTTGAGGGTCGGTCAGTGCCACCTCTATGTGCTCAAATTCACTCAGATCAACCCCAATCTCATTTGTTTGGACATTACCAGGACCGTAGAAAAATATGAACTTCACTAAATCAGACATCTCGGCTCACCTATAAAATTATTTAACATGGACAGACAACTGTTAAACAACATGACAAACAACAAATATTTGCACTCCTAAATATTTGACAAGTACATATATTACGGAATATTAACGAAGCTAAATATTGAAACAACTTAATATATTATGGATATTACCGGAGCAACTAAAAATACTGACAGACCTAAATATTTGACATGCACATATAACACGGAATATTACCGGAGCAACTAAAAATACTGACAGACCTAAATATTTGACATGCACATATAACACGGAATATTACCGGAGCAACTAAAAATACTGACAGACCTAAATATTTGACATGCACATATAACACGGAATATTACCGGAGCAACTAAAAATACTGACAGACCTAAATATTTGACATGCACATATAATACGGAATATTACCGGAGCAACTAAAAATACTGACAGACCTAAACATTAATTTTTCAAAATATCTACAACTAAGAGAAATTTTTTGACGACATAGTTATACCTTCGACGCGAGTGCCACTGCTTCTTGCTCCTCTCTTCAACTCAGCCGCACCTCCTCACCACCTCTTCCTCCCCAGCAGCACCTCCTCCTCACCACCACCTCCACCATGGCTGAACCACCTCCACCATGGCTCCTCCTCACCTCACTTGTACGAGAAAAAAAACTATCCTATTGGAAAAAAAATACCGTAGGCCGCCGGGGTTGGCTATGATCTACTCTTTCTGTGGGTTGGATGCAAAAATGGATGGACCAGTGAGGAGATCGACGCGGGGTTGCGAGAGACAGAGAGAGAAACGAGATAGAGAGAGCATGCACGAAGAGGAAGAAGAAGAGCTCACGGGCAGGGAAGGAGAGAAGGAGAAAAGCAGGGAAGGGAGAAAAGCGCGCAGTGGGAGGGAGGGGCCCTGTCGGCCACGCCCCGGCCGATTGGATGGCCTGTCGGCTGCGCCGGGGCCGACTGGAGCCCTGTCGGCTTGGCCCCAGCCGACTGCAGCTCCCCAGGCCGACTGACGAATCCAATGCGAGGGGCGACGTGTTCGGGCGAATCACAGGCTGCCACGTGGCCTGTCGGCTTAGCTCCAGCCGACTGAAACCTGTCGGCTTAGCTCCAGCCGACTGGGTTATATTTTTGAAATTTTTCAAATTTGTATATTATTTCTGTAATTTATTAAAAAAAATGTATTATTTAAAAAAAAATTAGCGACTCACGTGGGCACAACGCTAAGCATAAAGCTTTGCCTTTCCAGATGCGCCAAGTGTAAACAGTTCTCTCCTCAGCTTTCTCTCTATTAGAGCATCTCTAGCAGACCCCGTCAAACGCCGACCCACATAAGGCTTTTACAGTTCGCGAAAAAGGTATATGCGGGCCGGCGCGGGCGAGGTCAGACTCAGACCCCGCAAAACGGACCCATAAAAAGGATATTCAGTGAATATGCTCTTTTACGGGTCGGCTACGCGGGGTCTGCTCGGGCGCCGCCGCGTCGACCCGCAAACCGAAGACGCCCAATTATCGAATTTGACATCGATTCCGACAAATGAGTTCAAATTCAAACAATAGAACACGGTTCACACGCAAATAAAATCTTAGTTTTGTAGGACAAACGCAAAAGGGGGTCTTGCAAAAGTGACGACCACGTCCGGCATCATCTTGGTCGATCTTCACTCCGCGCCACCGAGTCCATCGAGGTCATCGCAACCACCGAGTCCACCTCCGGCACTTGTTCCAACTCCGGCACCGAAATCATCGGCTGGTGCACTGAACGCATCGGCGACATTGGTTCCAAACCCCGTTGAGAAAACATCTCCGGCACTGTAACACGCACTGGCCGATGCAAGCATTCTCCTCTTCAAGATATCTCTTCTTGCCATATCATGGCGGCGAAGAACTGCCGGGGAAGATGCACCGGAGCGGGCGGTGGCGGGGGCAATGGTGGCGGAGGGGTGGGGGAGCGGGAACGGCCGCGCGGAAAAGTCCCTCGCGCCAAATCTCGCTGCAGATAGGGGCCGAGCTCGGGTCGGCCTCCCACCCCGTGAATCTAAAGGTTGGGGGAGATCTTTTGCCGCGCCCCGCAAAAAAAATTACGGGTCGGACGCGTTTGCGGTGTCTGGTCGGGCAGGATTTTTCGCGCCGACCCGTATTTTGGCGGTTATTTTGCGGGTCACGGCTATATACGGGGTCTGCTAGAGATGCTCTTAAAACTGCCCTCTCTCCTCTCTCTTACACATTCGATGAAAGAGACAGGAACAAGGCGCTTTCTCTCGGATGTGGAGTTTCTACGCCTGAGCTCCTATGCTCCTGATGTGAACTGTAAAATAAATTAAATAAAAATATATTTCAAAAAAGGTTATGAATTTGGTCTCCAGTGAACAAATAAAAAGGCTTTACAGCTGCATGCGGAATCCATCGAGGAATAAGGCGGTGCCATTCAGGCTCGTGTGGTTTTGAACATTTTGGTTGCTTGCGGCTCTGTGGCCGCATGACCATGCAACCGGGAAATGTTTGTACCTTTAGGTTTTTGTTTCGAAAAGGATGTGCACCTTTAGGTAGAAAAATGGAAAAGAAGAACCCTATGTGGGGCGGACACGAAGAGTAGGATCATTTGCATCGACGACAAGTCTAGTATGTACTACTCCCTCTGTCCCATAATATAATAACGTTTTTGACGGAGGAAGTATGTATTAAGCAGCGGCGAAAATAAAACATGTTCTTGAAATTGTGCCCTAACACTATCTTTTTTTCCTTTTTGGAAAACAATAAATAACATAAGTCTGCATCCATCACCACCGAGTGGGTGGTTGGTATTATCAATCGTATTTAGTTGAGCCAATTTGCGATAAACAAGACGTAGGATAGATCTATAAGTTGCTTCTATTTAAGGTTTTCAAGTTGCTATCTTACGTTTCATTATCAGAAGAAAATAAAAAGGCAGTCGAGATAGTAAGATGGAAGAGCTAAAGCTGTCATGCTTTTTACTCCCTGCATGTTGAAGATTAGGGTACCTTTACCAGCATCAACATGTTCTAATCCTTCTCTAAAAAAAAACATGTTCTAATCCAAGGTGCATGGAATGCTAATACTTCCTCCGTCCCGGATTACCAGCTTATCAACATGTTGTAATCCAAGGTGCATTGAATGCTAATACTCCCTCCGTCTCCGATTACTTATCTTAAATTTGTCTAGATACGAATGTGTTTAGACACGTGCTTCCTCTCTGGCCGCCGCCGGACGACGCCGTGGGCAAAGCTAGTGCGGCCGTTGGACCTTGTTTCATTATTTTTGTTCTCTGGATCCCCTACACAACCCGCGGGGCACATGCTACCTGCCCATGGCTCTCCTAGATGGTGGCGGCTGGTTGTTCCAGCAGCGCCCAAAGTGGCCAGCCGCATCATATCGCGAGATGGATTGTGCTCCAGTTCGCTCGTGTGATTTGATCACAGCGGAAGGCAGATCCCGAGGTAGACTGCATCGCCATGCCCATGCGTCTGATCTGATCCAGGCGACGGCGACGACGACCCTTGCCGTCAACAACCGTTGTCTGGGTTGGCAACGGCCGGCGGGAGCACTGCCCAGATCCGACCTGTCTGGAGCGGCCGGTGGGAGCACTGCCCAGATCCGGCCCGTCCGGATTTAGGGAAATCCAACGGTGGTTAGCCCTGCTGTTCTCCGTGCTTCAAAACTTCGATCTACTCCAAGCCGGTCTCCTCGATCTGCACACCGATGGATTCCGGTCTTCCTTTCGGATATATCAGTTTTTGGCACATGGTGCCTCTGAATATCTAGATCGGAATTGATCCGGTCGGGCGCGTCCTCATCTTTAGCCAGAGAGGCTTCATGAGGGTGTGGCGCGAAGCTTCACTGTCTTGCCGGCGCCATGAGACATGTCTGAGTATAGATTTTCATGGCGTTGATAGTGGTGAAGAAAGTCATGGTGGCTGTGATCGGAGACCTGCAGTGGGGCGAGGAGTTTTGGTTGCGTTGAAGAATGGCGGCACGGATTTTTTCCTGTGTGTCGGGTGTTGAGGACTTGCAGCGGCGGCCTTGGCAGGAGGGGGCGGCAACACAGGCGGACAACATTTTTTGGGGTGCTTCTCGAGTACCGATCTGCGACATACAGGGTGAAAGCCCAAGGTCTGGCCTTCATTGGTTGTACCTGGCAATGGTCTTGCGAAGGCATTGTTTTTGGGCTCTCGGACTCTTTCCAGGGTGAAAACTCAAGATCCTTGATCGGGCGACGATAACGCTTGTGCATTGTTTCCTTCTTGAAGGCGTCGCTTTTGGAGAACCTCTTTTGTAGTTCGGGTGTTGTCTTTGGTGGTGTTTAGAGTGTCGTTGTTGCGAGTTTTTCATCACTACGACGGGGTCTTTGTTTTTATATTTCTCTCTTTTTTATTTTTGTTCTTGTCTGTGTGCATCCTTGATGTCTTTTGATACATTGTTGGTGCAGAGGCCGGGTGTAATTGGTATCTCCGCGATATTAATATATTCCCTTTATCAAAAAAAATGATGGTTTATGATTTTCTCATTTTCTGATAGCAGCAATAACTCAGGAGGCAACGCGACAAAACAGCAATGCAAGAAATAAATCTAATGAAGCATCTGAGTCCATGTCTGATAATTAACATTCCAACATATGCATGATTTCAAGTGAAGACATCACAGAATTTACTGATGAATATTAACTCCAAGATGGGGTGACGAAACAAGTTCCGAGAAACCCAATTTCTGGTGTGCGGATCAAAGAAGCGGCAGAAAGCAGCAGCATCTACTAACGGGACGAGAGTCTGATGGGCATCTTTCGGAAAACGCTATACATAGGTAGTCTAGCTTATTGTCTAGGATTTGTTATTCCGTAATTGAACAGTCTCGGTGGACACCCGCCGTTTGGAATCTTGTTTAATTTATTGGGGGGCGGCAAAGGAGATGAGCTGCACCTGCACAAGCAAACAAAACTTTGGCTCATTGTTTGACTGAATTTGCTCGAGTCTCTATCCCATTGCCGGCCGCGGAGTGGGTGATTGATAATATTAATCGGAGTGGTTGTTGAACCAACTTGTAATATACAACAGATAAGTATTTGCAAGTTGGATCTTATAGTAAGTAGTATTGTCAGAGAAGTCGTGTCCACCGGTTGCATCCATGATTGGTATATATAATAGACATGTCGGGAACACGGTAGCTTCCTCAACTCTTCACCGAACTTCAAAATCGGGAGTGAGAAAAAGGTTTAGCTGGGCCTGACAGCCCATTATGCGTGGATGTGGCCTGGTTGGGAGGGTTCAGAGGTGACCTTTCAACCCCTTAGGCATGGATGTGGTCCACTTGGTAGCGAGAATTGCCTCGAAGAAAAAGTCGGGAGCAAGAGAATAACATGTTCTTCCAATAAAAAAGTATAATCCTCAAAAACATGGTGTCTATTTTTTTTTCTAAGAAGATATTGGTGATTTTTTTAAGACGCAAAAAAAGACATAAAACCGGATCAAACAAAAAATACACTGAGAAGAAAATCAATAGGTGAACCGGATGATGCACAAGGCTCCGAAGTAGACCGGCGCATAAGATGCACGCATGCGCATGCAGCCACTAATTCGATGCAACTAGTATCCGACACGGCAAATCCTATTTGCGGCTTATTGCAGCAAATAGTTGACCAATCACACAGATTTAATCATGCGAGCTACTAACTAGGCCGGTCCCATTTGGAGAAGGTTTTGCTCTGGTTTTCTCAGGTTTTAGCAACCTTCTATAATGTTCCAGTCTGGAGCTGCACCTGCACAAGCAAACAAAAATTAGCCTCATTATTTGACTGAGTTTGCTCGAGTCTCTATACCATATTGCCGGCCGCAGAATGGGTGATTGATAATATTAATCAGAGTGGTTGAACCAACTTGGAGTATACGAGAGATAAATACGTACATTATTGTCAGAGAAATCGTGTCCACCAGTTAAATCCATGATTTGTATATATAATAGACAGAACGCACTAGCTTGCTCAACTCTTCACCAAACTTTTAAATCGGGAGTGAGAAAAATGTTCACCTGGGCCGGACAACCAATTAAACGTAGATGTGGCCTAGTTGGGAGGGTTCAGATGTGACCTTTCAGCCCGTTAGGCATGGATGTGGTCCAGTCGAGAGCGAGAATTGCCTCGAAGAAAAGTTGGGAAGAAGAGAAAAAATGTTCTTGCAATAAAAAAAATCCATTTCTCAAGAAAAAAAGGTGTCTAATTTTTTTCTAAAGGAATCTTGCTGATTATTTTAAGACAGAAAAAAGACTAAAAACTGGATCAAACAAAAAACACGTTGAAAAGAAAAATCAGTAGGTGAGCCAAACGATACGCAAGGCGCCGAAGTAGGCCGGCCCATAAGATGCACGCATGCGCATTCGGCCGTTAATTCGATGCAACTAGTGCCGGCCACGGCAAATCCTATTCGCGGCTTATTGCGGCAAATAGTTAACCAATCACACAGATTTATCCATGCGAGGGACTAACTAGGCTGGCTCATTTGGAGAAGGTTTTGCTCTGGTTTTTTCATGTTTTAGCAACCTTCTATAATATTCCAGTCTAGACCTGCACCTGCACAAGCAAACAAAACTTCGGCTCATCGTTTGACTATGTTTGCTCGAGTCTCTATCCCATTGCCGGCCGCAGAGTGGTTGAACCTACTTCGAATATACAAGCGATAAGTACGTACATTATTTGCAAGTTGGATCTTATAGTAAGTAGTATTGTCAGAGAAATTGTGTCCACAAGTTACATCCATGATTTGTATATATATATATAATAGACCTGTCGGGGAACGCACTAGTTTGCTCAACTCTTCACCAAACTTTTGAATCGGGGGTGAGAAAAATGTTCGCCTGGGCCGGACAACCTATTATGCGTGGATGTGGCCTGGTTGGGAGGGTTGAGAGGTGACCTTTCAGCCCGTTAGGCATGGATGTGGTCCAGTCGGGAGCGAGAATTGCCTCAATGAAAAAGTCGGGGGCAAGAGAAAAAATGTTCTTGCAAGGAAGAAATTATAATTATCAAAAACTAGGTGTATATTTTTTCTAAAAGGATCTTGGTGAGTTTTTGAAGACAGAAAAAAGACTAAATAGCGGATGAAACAAAAAAACCAATCGAGAAGAAAATCATTAGGTGAACCAGACGATGCGCAAGGCGCCAAAGTAGGCCGGGCCATAAGATGCACACATGCGCATTCGGCCGTTAATTCGGTGCAACTAATGCCGGACACGGCAAATCCTATTCGCGGCCGTTATATTTTTGAGAATTTGTTTTATAAACATGACCCTATTTACAATATAAGAGCATTTTTAAATTCATGAATATTTTTCAAAAATTCATAATATTTTATCCATAAAAAATTGCTCAACATCATACTGGGTTGGCCCACCGCATAACACTGTGTGTTAACCCGCTATTTGATGCAGAGATCGTCAAATACGGGCTCCCATAGAAGATATCTTATCACGTCTGTCAGATAGTTGAGGAAACACTCAAAGAGTGATCCCAGCGGACATTAGGACCTTGACCATTTACGTTTTCTTGTTCCCATCGTTTACAGTTTGTTGTTTCGTTCTTTTATAACGATTTTTAGGTGGTATTCTCGGGTTACTTTTCTGGTCAGATGTTAAGCATAAAACATATTCTCTTTTAAATGTGAGTATTTTCAATTGCATTAATTTTTTATAAAAATTACATTAAAATTATAAAAACATTAAACATTTCTATACAAATGCATGAACTTTAAAAAAAACTCACATTTTTAATTTATACCATATTATAGAAAATAGGGAACATGTTTTTTAATGAGTGCTCCTATATAGTCAAGGATATAGCCCATTACCCTTTTTTGGCCCCCCATCATTTAAGGCCAGTTCTTTTGGGCGGCTTACAAAATAAGCCGCCCTCAAAATTATTGAGCTTCTAAATTAATAATTCCATAACTAGTTTAGAAGCCTCAATAAACGAGGGATGCGGCTTATGGGAAAAGCTAGGGAGGAGGGGTCTTATTTTTTAAGCCGCCAAATGAACTGGCCCTTAGAGTTGGTTGTTATGTTCATTATATAGCAATGTTTCTCAATTTTTTTCTCAGATTGCTTTCTTGGTCATGGTTTTAAGAATAAAATACAATATTTAAACAATTGTGATTTGTTAGGTACATGAATGTTTTATAAAAAAACATTTAAATTTCATAAATCATCAATTGTTTATATATAAAAAATGCATGAAAAACTGGCCCTTAGATTTTAGAAAGTACACCATTTATTTGAAAATTTTCTACATGTTTAAAAAAGGTTCATTATGTTTGGAAATATGTTCACCATGTGTAGAAAAAATGGTCATCGTGTACTTCAAAAAACATGATAGTTTTATTATTACATGATGATTTATTGCAATAAAAAATATGAAATCATGAGATATTTATATTAAAATGTATGAATACCCTTTAATAAAGTTCTCCATTTATTGGAAAAAATATTCCTTTTGTTTTTAAAATATTCACGATGTGTTTAACATATGTTCATCATGTTTACAAAAATGTTCACCCTGTTAAGAAAAAATGGTCACCGTGTATTTTTCTAATAAAATATGATAATTCTAGTTAGATGAACCTTTTATTAAAATTTCGTCAAAACCTAGAAATTAATGAAACATTCAAGTAAAATGCATGAACACTTTTGAAAAAGGTTTGCTGCGGATATGCAAAATAATCTTCGTGTTTCAAAAAAAGTGCACACCTCTCATTGTGTTCTAAGGTGCCTACTTCAGTTTCTTAAGCGGCCAGCCCATGGAGGTTCCCGTCAATCGGATATTAAAGCATTTAGAAACTGTGGTCTAACAGATATTGCATATAGTGGCAATCCGTGGATATTTGAGAAAAAAGTTGGTGGAGGTACATATACCAGAGTGAGACTGGACCGAGCGGTTGCAACGCCGGAGTAGATAACAGCGTTTCCAGATGCTAAACTGATGACCATGCTCCGCTCAGATTGATGCAAGAAGACGTGCATGCATGCAGCCCTAAACCCAAAAGCTTTAAGTATGAATTAACGTGGGAGACCCACCCAGAGCTCACGCGAGTAATTGGTGAGGGATGGAACAGTACTCCCTTCGTTTCTTTTAAGTTTGCATATAAAATTTGATCAAAGTCAAACTTTATAACTTTGACCAACTTTATAAAAAAAAATCAATATTCATAATATGAAAGCAATATTATTGGATGCATTATCAAATTAACTTTCATACTATATAACTTTAGCATTGTAGATATTGATATTTATTTGTATAAATTTGGTCAAACTTTGTTTAGCTTGACTTTCACCAAATCTTATATGCAAAGTAAAAAAAAACGGAGGGAGTACACATGCAGCAACGGTGACAGACGTCCTGGTTAAACTTAGGTCCCAGTCAGAGAATATTTCGGCATGGGACAAAAATACTTTTGGATCAGTCAGGTCTGAGATTAGACGTTTGAAGCGAGAGTTGGGTATTCTACGCACAACACCTGGTCGGGTTGGCCCGACACATATCGAAATTAAGGTGGGGGGCTGACTTGTTGAATTATTTCACCGGAAGGAAATATTGTGGCGACAAAGGGCTCGGGTGGAATGGCTAGCATATGGTGACAAAAGCACGTACTACTTCCACATGAGAGCTAGCAGACGATGCCGGAAAAACATGGTTAAGGCCTTAAGCCTCCCGGATGGCCGTATGACAGAGGACACACAGGAGATGGAGCAGGCCGCAACAGATTTTTATACGTCATTATACACGTCTGAGGGAGTACGGGATATGGAGCATGTCCTTGATACGGTTCCACAAAAGGTCACCCAAGAGATGTTGAACGCCCCATACTCTGGTGAGAAGGTAAAGCATGCTTTGTTTCAGATGTTTCCCCCAAAAGCTTCGGGGCTGGATGGGTTCCTGGTGCACTTTTTCAGCGACATTGGGAGGTCTGTGGGGAGGAGATTGCAAAGGTGATCTTAAGAATTATTGAAGGAGTTGAGACGGCAGAGAGCATTAATGATACTATTCTAGTTCTGATCCCGAAGGTAAAAAATCCGACACTCTTGACCCAGTTCAGGCCTATAAGCCTTTGCAATGTTTTATACAAAATAGCTTCCAAGGTGATTGCTAACCATTTAAAACAAATTTTACCTAGGATTATTTCCCAAGAGCAGTATGCATTTGTCCCCGGGCGATTAATTACAGATAATATAATAGCAGCATATGAATGTCTACATTTTTTGAAGCGAAACAAGGCAAAGAATAACCAGCACTTTGTGCTGAAGATAGACATGATGAAGGCATATGAGCGAGTGGAATGGGTCTACCTGAAGGTCATTATGTTGAAGCTAGGCTTTTCGGAGAGATTGGTTGGCATAATTATGAGCATGTTGTCCTCAGTTCGATTCTCATGCTCTTTAATGGGAAGAGGCTTCAGGAGTTTATACCATCCAGAGGGATCCGGCAGGGGACCCAATTTCACCATATCTTTTCTTGTTGGCAACGGAGGGCCTTTCGTGCCTACTAAAATCTAGAGATCAGTCATCGAATCTGCGGGGTTTACAGGTGGCTCCTCAGGCGCCAAATATAAATCATCTTTTATTTGCAGATGACAACCTGCTGTTTTTGAAGGCAAATGGTGATGGGGCTTGAGAGGTGCACCATGTGTTGGACATGTATAGTGAAGCTTCCCGTCAAAGAATCAACCATGACAAGTAATCGATTTATTTTAGCAATGGTTGCCCTGAAAATATCCGTTTGGAAGTGAAGGAGATCTTAAGTGTGCAAAATGAAACTCTGAATGCGAAATATCTTGGGATGCCGTCTGATGTGGGAACCTCCAGAAATGGCTCTTTTAAATATTTAAAAGATTGCTTGTGGGGGAAAGTTCAAGGATGGATTGAAAGGACTATGTCCACTGCTGGTAAGGTGGTCTTGGTTAAAGCTGTTGCCCAAGTTGTGCCTGTTTACTCAATATCTTGCTTCAAACTACCTAGAGGTCTATGCGAGCACCTCAATATGTTGATAAGGAAATTTTAATGGGGGTCTAAAGATGGAAAAAGAAACCAAGTTGGGTGTCGTGGCAAGAGATGTCTCAACCTAAAGGTATGGGTGGACTTGGTTTCAAGGGTTTTGAACTTTTTAATCTTTCTTTATTGGCCAGGCAAGCCTGTCGCATTCTTCAATGCCAGGAAACTTTAAGTGCTAGAATCTTGAAGGCGGTATATTTTCCATCGACATCTATATTGCATGTTGAACTCGGTGGTCACCCTTCTCAAATTTGGAGGGCAGTGTTGGAGGGACGTGACATCCTCAAACAAGGTTTGATATGGGGAATTGGCAATGGAAATAGAACATATATTTGGAGTGACAATTGGCTTCCGAGGTCAGAGATGTTGAGACCTTATGGATGCAGAACACCGAACCCACCAAAGTTTGTCTCGGAGTTAATTGATGCAACATAGGCAACATGGAGGTCATATCGTGCCTTGGAGGTATTTATATCCATTGATGTACCGGTTATCTTGGGGATACCTCTATGTACAAGGAACTTAGATGATTCATGGGCATGGCACTTTGAAAAGAATGGCACGTTTTCAGTACGATCAGCCTATATAATGTTGGTAGACACCAGGAGGAGAAGAGAAGCATGGATGGATGGGAATGTCGGTTCATCTAGTACTCACCGGGAGGAATCATCTTAAGCAGTTGTGGAAAATACAATCCGGGGAAAATTAGAATATTCCTTTGGAGGTTTGCCAAGCATTCACTTCCTACTAATGATATTCGGTATAACAGAAACATGGCGAACACGAGTGCGTGTGGATTATGTGGTATGGAAGACTCGTGGAGGCTTTCCTTGCTTGAGTGTTCTATGTCTCACAACATATGGGCTCTTGTCGATGAGGAGTTAGTGGAGCACTTAATTGCATCAACTGAACCCAGCGCAAAAACAGTGGCTCTTTGCAATGATTGAATCAATGCCTCACGATGCTTTTGTTATTCTCGCTGTAACTCTCTGGGCTACATGGTGAACGAGGACGAAAGCTATTCACGAACATGTATTTCAAAGTCCTTTATCCACCAACCTGTTTGTGAAACGGTTCATTGCAGAACTTGGAGATGTCAATGTGAAGCCAGCTAACACAAGAGGTGCACATGTGATAATGCCACAGAGGAGGACCCGGATGGCAGCTCCGCCGATGGGCTTTGCAAAGATTCATGTGGATGCAGGATTGGCCCGAGAGGGGGAAGGCGGGGCAGCGGCGGTTGTGTGCAGGGAGTCGAGCGGGCTCTTCCTAGGGTCGTCAGCACTTGTGGTTCATGGTGTGAGTGACGCAGCAACGTTGGAAGCTATTGCATGCAGGGAGGCCCTTTCCCTAGCCGAAGACCTCCTTCTTCAAGACTTCGTCGTTGCAACTGATTGCAAACAGGTTTCGAGAGATATCGAAAACGGTTGTAACAACAGTTAAGGTCAGATTATTAGTGAGATTAAGCTTAGAGCAGAAAGCTTCAATTGTATCTTCACTTTTGAAGGTCGAGCTTCTAATTTCGAATCTCATTCGTTAGCCAAGTACTCTCAGTCTTTAAGTTGGGGCCGCCATGTTTGGCTGGGACAACCCCACGATCCTTTTTGTATTCCAAACCCTGTAATCATGAACTTTCCTATCTTTTTCCCTAAAGTCTTGGCTTCCCTAAAAAAAGCATTTAGAAACTTCCGTCCAAGGTTTTTCCCTATGTTTTCCCAAGATTTTACTCAGTTTTTATTTATTTATTTTTACTTCCTAATTCGCTTGCTTTAAAAAAAATCATGAAGCAACTTTTTGCATTCGTGATTTTTAAATTTGATAACATTAAAATATGAAAAAAGGTATTGATTAATATCTTTCAAATCTGAAATTAGTTTTTATATTTATGAACTTTCTATAAAATCATGAATATTTCATAAATTTACTCAAAACACTAAAAATTATAAAATGTTGAATTAAGGAATATACTTAAAATCCTCAAACATTTTTTTTGAATATGAAAATAATAACGTATAAACAAACGGAAATTGGTTTTTCCTTTAACCAGTAGCTACTGGTTTTTTTTAGTTGGATAACAAGCAAGCTACCACTACTAGGGCGTCACTTAGGATTTGAGAAGTCCATCCGAAACAAGAAAGGATTTGACAACACCTGATCCTATTCTGGGCCGTAAGCGTTGGTTATAGGCTATTTCGTCAAGCAGCGGACACACACACCCTCCACCCTGGGCCGGCCATTTACACTTTTTCTTTTCTTTTCTATTGACCTTAAAAAAATGTGCACC
Organism: Elymus sibiricus; assembly: GCA_039707655.1. NCBI lineage: Eukaryota > Viridiplantae > Streptophyta > Magnoliopsida > Poales > Poaceae > Elymus > Elymus sibiricus. Next base: position 88,887,445 of record CM077668.1, on the reverse strand, counting down.
CAATAAGATGCAAACTCAACACCACTTGGCTTAGCACAAACCGCGGTAACCGAGACGAACACATTACATGTGGTGCCTAGTTTACTTCTTTTCTCTTCTTCAAATATAACGCTAAAATCCGGCTGCGGTTTCCGTCTTTGGTTTTTCTTTTCTTTTTTTCAGTTTTGTTTAGCCAGTTTTTCTTCAGATTTTCTCTTTCTCTGTCTATTTCCATTTTAATTATTTTATAAAATGCCAAAGAAAATACAAATCGTGGTTTTTTTTATTTTGTACACTTTCTCTAATTCGTGAACGTTTTTCTTCAAATCCATAACTTTTTTAAAAAGATACATGATTTTATTTCCAAATCTGTGAAGATTTTTTAAAAAAATCAGGAATATTTTTCAAATGCATGAATGTTTTTCGAATCCACAACCAATTTTGAACTTTTACGAAATATTTTCCATAACCCACGATCTTTTCTTAAATTCATGAACTTATTTTTAATCCCGCGAAATTTTTCAAATTATGATTTTTTTTTAAATCGATGAACTTTTTCCTGATCAATGATTTTTCAAAAATTCACGAACTTTTGTTAAATCCCATAAAAAGATTGAACTGATGAAATTTTTTGAATTTGCGAACTTCTTTTGAACTCATCAACATTTTCGCGTACACAAACTTTTTTTCAAATCAGGAAACTTCTTTGAACTCATCAACTTTTTCGAGTTAACTCTTTTTGACTCCTTTGCTGATACTAGCAGGCGTGTTGTGCGGCGAATCGAGGAGTCGGAGGTCAAGAAGGCTTTGAAAATGATGAAAGGAGACAAGGCGATGGGCCCTGATTATATTCTCATTGAGGTGTGGAGAGGCCTCGGGGACATAGCGATAGTTTCAACCTCATTCTTCGGGCAAACAAGATGCCAAAAGAATGGAGACAGAGTATATTACTATCAATCTTTAAGAACAAGGGGGATGTTCGGAGTTGTACTAATCACCGTGGAATTAAGCTGATGAGCCATACAATGAAGCTATGAGAGAGAGAGAGAGAGAGAGTCATTGAGCACCACTTAAGAAGAATGACAAGCATGACTAAAAATCAGTTTGGTTTCATGCTTGGGAGGTTGACCACGGAAGCCATTTTCTTGGTACGACAACTTATGGAGAGATATATGGAGCAAAAGAAGGATCTACATATGGTGTTCATTGACTTGAAGAAGGCCTATGATAAGATATCACGGAATGCCATGTGGGGGACCTTAGAGAAACACAAAGTCCAAGTAAAGTATATTACCCTCATCAAGGACATGTACGATAATGGTGTGACAAGTGTTCGAACAAGTGATGACGACACTGATGACTTCCCGATTAAAATAGAACTTCACCAGGGGTCAGCTTTGAGCCCTTATCTTTCCGGCTTTGGTGATGGATGAGGTAACAAGGGATATAAATATCCCATGGTGTATGCTCTTTGCGGATGATGTGATACTAGTCGATGGTAGTCGGACATGCGTCAATAGAAAGTTAGAGCTATGGAGAAAAACCTTAAAATCGAAAGGTTTTAGACTTAATAGAACTAAAACCGAGTACATGTGGTGCGGTCTTAGTAATACTTTGCACGAGGAGGAGGAGGTTAGCCTTGATGGGCAGGTGATGCCTCAGAAGAACACCTTTCGATACTTGGGGTCAATTCTTCAGAAGGATGGGATGTAGGAGATATGCCCTAGAGGCAATAATAAATGTTATTGATTATCTCCCTGTTCATAATTAGGTTTATGTTCCATGCTATAACTGCTATGGTTCTCGAGTCTGCAATAACCACGAGGCTCGGAGGAAGACTCATATGCACGTGTGGAATAATAAACGGTAAAATGTATTCCTAGTCTGGCCTCTAAGACTGGCTCAAGTATTGCATGATGATCCTGTTTTCCTGATCATGGGCATGGCTATGCCGGCAATTTTGAGGGCGCAATGTTGGTAGAACACTTGTGTTGAATCGACCCGAATTGATGTTATGCTATGAGATTCATTCGTCATAAGTTAATGGTTTATAACACAGAGATGGTTAATGTTTGCATGATTCCTTAGACCATGAGAGTATCGAGTTTCTGCATGCTTGCTTCATGAACTTTGGGGTTTGTTAAACGTCATCCGTAAATGGGTGGCTATTACGGCGGCTTACGGGTTCATGGAAAAGTATGTCAAGTAACTTGATAGCTCAAGATTGGGATTTGCTCCTCCGACGATGGAGAGATATCTCTGGGCCCTCTCGGTGTTACGGTATCCATCATCGTCTGGCCAGACACAGGGTGATTTGATCACAGGGATGCCGGAACACGGGAACGAGAAAAGAGAACAATACCGGCAACGAGGTAACTGGCATAGTGGACAAGTTGTTGATCCACGGGGATGCCAACGTGTCTCACCTCGGGTATTTGTAACATATCGCGAAGCAACAGGAATAGCACACGGCAACTGGAGGTTCGCTCGAATATTCATTCGTGTGGGTATAGGGGTCAATATGGGTGTCCACGGCTCCGATGTTGATCATTGATCGGAAGGGGTTCCGGGTCATGTCTATGCTTCACCGAACCTATAGGGTCACACGCTTAAGGGTCATCTATCTGTTGAATACTAGACAGGGAGTCTGAGAGAAAATCACCGAAAAAGTTTCGGACAGCGGAAAAGTTCCGCAGAGAGAACACCGGAACAGTTTCGGTGAAACTGAAAAGTTGTTTCAGAGGATACCATAAAGTCAAATTGGTTTTGGCACATGCCTGATAATTCTTGGAGGGTGCCAGAATCATTGTGGAAACTTTCTGGAATTTTCCGGGATGAAAACCGGAAATGTTCCGGAGCTGCCGAAACCGCTTCAGATGCTTTTCGCAGATGAAAATCACTAAACCGGAATTGTTCCGGATCGCATTGAAAATTATTTTTTGTGGGTACTGGAAATGTTCTAGGACCACATAAATATTTTCAGTTCGACTGGACGCTGAAAAATGTCGTCATGAATAGTGAAAGTGCTTTTTGGGCTACTTTATGGAAAGCCACCTTTTGGGGCTTTGCTCCAAAAGATCTTGGGGATGACATGGATGGATTGGGGCCATTTTTGGGGCCCCACATGGGGGTGTGGCCAGCCACATGGTGGACTCCTTCATGGAGTCCCTCTTGTTCCTTGGTTTCACTTTTATGCCCTTGTGGAAGGACTTCATTCATGTGCATTTTGGGTTTTATTGTAAAACCACCCTACCCCTTGGTTTTCCTATAAATAGGAGGTGAGTGGGCTGCCATCTCTCCAATCCATTCTCACATACACATGCCATTGCAATGATCTGGCTTCTTCTCTCCCTCCCAGCGAAATAGTTTCGTAGAGCCGAAAGGCTGTCTGGGTTCCGGCAGGAACTAGTTCTGGACGGCGAAGCCCTGCCGGATAGATGACACCGTATGTGTGCAACTCTGTAGAGAGATCGTAGTTTTGGTCTTAGTTCGAGAGTGCCTCCCGAAGGGCTGTCCGTGTGACCGTCCGAGTTTTGGAGGTCCTCCCGAAGGGCTGTCCGAGTGACAGTCCGAGTTTCGGAGGTTCTCCCGAAGGGCTGTCCGCGACACCGTCCGGGGGACTGTCCGACCGCCTCCCGGAGGGCTGTCCGCGGGGCAGATGAGGGTATACATCCTCGCGGTTGGGAGGTTGTAAAATCCTAGCTGCGGGGATCTGCACCGTCGATCGTCATCGACTCTACTTCCGCTGCGCTACGAGTCGGTAACGAAAATGATCAAACCTTGTATGCAGTCTCCATAGTGGTCCTGGGCTGGTGCGTAGGTCGGAAATTTTTTGTTTTCTGCTGCGTTCCCCTACAGTGGCATCAAGAGCCGTGCTATGCGTAGATGCAGGTTGCGATCTAGAATACATAGAGATGTATGGGTGTTGCACAATATAATTAGGTAGTAGATGAGATCTATTGCTGAAAATTATTTGTGCGGGTAGCAGATGAAATCTGTTACCCGATGTTCTTGTTGCTTCCCCTGAATTTGCGTAGTCCTGATCTTGACGGCATGGTGGAATCTCACAAAGTTCTGGCAATCCGCGATCCTTTCATGCTGCTCCTGAGTATGCTGATTGACAGATCAACGAAGTGCTAACAGTTCTTTGGGTTCCACCATAGTTGAGAAAGATGGATGTTTCGCAGACAAAAGGGCAATGCAGATGTGATCTGCACGGGGGTCACGCGTATGACGAAGTTTAGTATGGGGCTCGAGATTTTATTATCTCATGTTTCATACACCCTGGAATGTTAATCTAGCGACTTGGATTATCATGCTTGATGATGGACGTTGGTAGCTTCGGTTTGTTTCGAAACCTTAGAAGCCACGTAAAATAAATTTTTGCATGAACCGATTAGAGGCGTCTAACTTGGTTTTGCAGGATGGTTTGCATGTGCATGTGATGTTGTATAGCAGTGTTCATAATAATTTGATTATGTATGAGATGACTATATGATGTAAATTGATTAACATGACCTGCGTGTCATGATTCGGCATGATGGCTGGATCCATATGATTGCACTTTAATGACCTGCGTGTCAACCTTATGTAATGCACTTATTTTATTAGCTATAGAGATAGCAATATTATTTGGTGCATCGACAAGGTGGTGGCAATCTTCGCGAAGGTGAACACCGACGCGAATGCCGAAGACGAAGAAATAATAGACTTCTCCGTCAGAAAGGGCTATACCATATCATGCTATTATGAATTGCCTGAGATGTTTATCCCTTATGATGCACCCTTTTGATTGCGCGGTAGTCGCTTTTATTAGGGTGATCTCTCACAAAATATCAAGTAGTTAGTGTTCTCCCAAGTGTAGCACCGTCACGGCGCCTAACTTTTTGGGGTATCACATGATCTCCCTGGGTACGAACGATTAGGGATGTGTGAGGCGGGTGAGTTGAGACCTCGCAGCGAGATCACTTGGTTGTCTTGACGTTCTGGAAGGATCTCCCTGAGCTCGGAACACGCCCATCGAAAGATGAACAAGAGTCACATAGAGATGTGATCGGCAAGTTTGCCTACCGATTGAAGTTCGCGCCATCAGTGTTCATCTCGTTCAATGGCGTTGAATGGATATGCGGATCTTGTATCACTCACAATCAATTATGAGAGATATTGATTTGAGTGGGAGCGCACTATAGAATTAACTTGTTTAATTCTCAGTGCAATTAATTTTGAACACTGTCTAAATGTTATTTGCATAATAGTTGTAGAATAATGGCTCGCGTTTCCACCTTCCCAATTAAAATTGAATAAGCTGTTAAATATCTGGTTAAAACTTTACGGTTGGTAACGTAATGTGAGGATTGTCCTCAAGAGTGCCGAGAAGGACTTTGTCCTATCGCATGCTTTCGGTATTCTCCCGCTAATGCTATGGATCATGTGACTCTCGTCGTTCGATCCAAAAGCTATAATTCCTTTTCAGTCAAAGTGCAATATGTTTGCTTCCATGAGACCCGAACTTCGAAAGTTTGGATAGTTATGTGATATTCATGGAATCTGAAAATCATTTTCAGAGAAAGACAAAGGCTAAAATATATGAGATATCCAAAGCAATGTTTGTTTGCAAACTATTAGTAAAGGAGTTTACTATGCATTAGACTAATAAGAGAGGGATCCAGGAGAACGCCTGTCATATGACGAAAGGTGAATAAAACAACAACTTAAAGAGAAAGGAAGTGTCCAAAGGGTGTTAGTAAAACTTTCACGCCTAGGAAGTCCGGGGCTAACGCCACTCTTAAGTTGGGTGCTTCTTCTGAGAGTAGGAGAAATACTGAAAGTTAAACTGTTAGAAGTATAACGGCAAAAGGAAAGAAGACTGGAATATCCAGCTCATGTATGAATGTCATACAAGTTTTTGATGTATAGAAGGCTGGTCAAAGATATAGTTCTTGGGAATTATGGTTAAACATGTTAATCACTAATTCTTGGGTATTGTGAGTTAATCACAAAGATACCCGCTCGATTGCATTCTGTTGCAACTCCATGTAAGAACTACTATGGCCTGAAAGACTAGCCAGGAATGAGGTTAGATACACGCAGGGAACATAGTAAATGTTACTATGCCTTCCATAGGTGTATTCCCTATGTATTTACTTTCATAATTCATTTTAGAGTTTCACACTCTAGCCCTTTGCATAAGGTATCTTGCAAAGAAGGTTGTTCATAAGAGAACTTTTGATGTTCGGTGTTATGAACAACATAAGGGCCATACTTTCATTATGAATGAGACATATGTTATGAATATTGATAATAATACATAACCTCTGGGTTTACTTTCATAATTCATTTTAGAGTTTCATACACTCTAGCCCATTGCACAATGTTTGTTGCAAAAGAGTTGTTCATGAAAACAACAATTGTTGTTCAGTATTATGAATAACATGAAGGGCCATGCTTCCATCCTAGATGGGATGTATGTTATGAATATTGATGGAAATATGATACATCCATAACACTGACGCTAAATGTCGCAAGACTAAAAGAATACCACACATGTGTGGCACTGCATTTGGTCACATTGGAGAAACCCGCATGGAAAATTCCATTATGATGGATTTTTGAAGTCGTTTGATTTTGAATCATCTGACACTTGCAACTTTCCTCTAAAAGATGAAGTGACTAAAATACCGTTCACATGCCATAAGGAACGAGCATAGAACATATTGGTGATCATACATTATGATGTGTGTAGTCCAATAAATGTTGTTGCAAGTAGTGGATTCATCTATCTTCAGAAATGACCCAAGTAGATATATGGATGTTTACTTGTAGAGACGTAAGTCTGGATCTTTTGAATTCATTCATAAGGTTTTCAAAAATGAAGTAGAAGTTGTTGTAACAAGAAAATTATGTTTCTACAATTCGATTGCAGAAAGGAATATTTGACTTACAAGTTTAACGAATGTCTGATGAGTTGTGAAAGGGATTTCATAACTTGCACCTCCCGGAACACCACTGCAAGTGGAGAGTCAGTGTAGATGTAATCGAACCATTTATGACATGGTAAGATCAAAGATGACATAAATAGATTTGCCATTATCACTTTTAAAGTGATGCTTTAGAGACTGCGGCTTTTACACTGAAAAGAGCTCCATCGGGTCTGTTGAAATGACGTCATGGTATGGTACGCCCAACCATGTTATATCTTTTCTTAACATTTGGAATATGGGGCTTGTGTAAAAGATTACAAACCTATTCCAAATCAGACAAGTGCTACTTTGTAAGGTTATCCCAAGTCATTGGGTATTCTCCCACCACTATACCGAGGCAAAGGATTTAGCCACAAAACGGTATGCTTTTAAAGAGAATAGTTCTTACAAAAGGTGAGTGGGAGGACTGTGCAACTCGACGAAATAACCAGTATCTTCGTCATCAGGTCAAAGGAAAGGAACCTTGGAAGTGATTCCGGAGTTTCCTACTGCGACTGATACGGAAGCCTCTACATGAGATGTATGGACTTTGGTCGAACTTGCAGCTGAACCACGTAGGAAAAACTCGTGCAAACCTCTCAGGTGCGCATACGAGATATTGTTGTTAGACAACAGTATACCTACGATACACAAGGAAGCGTTGATGGGCCCTGACTCCGGAATTGGCTAAATGCCAATACAATCCGAGATAGTTTCCATATAAGTGATTCGAGATTAAAATCTTGATACACCTTTCAGAAGACTTAGAGTCTAACGAATATTTATGGAACTAAAAACTGACACGGATAAAATGTTTTATCCATAAAGCTCGACTTGTTGCAATAACAAGTTCAAGGAGTTGACTACGATGAGATTGTCTCACCGTAACGATGCTTGAAGTCGGTTCGGGTTGAACTAGCAATTAATACATATTTCAATCATGAGATATGAAACATGGATGACAAAAGGATTTCCATCTGATGGAAATGAAACCTAGGACTTGTATGTGATATAGTCCAAAGTAATTTGTCGATCCAGAGGATGCTAGTAAGTATGCAAACTTCAGAGTTCCAGCGATGGACAGAAGAGAGCAAAGTGGAGTTGGAATTTTCGTTTTTGATGGAATGGTCAAAGGGGTTTGACTTCATCAAATGGGTATCGAAGATGCTTGTGATTCAAGAAAGTAAGTGGGAGCATAATAATATTTCTAAAAACCTTGTGTACTTGACACATTGTTAATTGGAAATAAATTTCTTGACACGAATTAGGACTTCATTTGAAAATAGTTTTTCAATGAAGTGCTTAGGCTTAATAGCCTCAATATTAGGCATGATGATCTATGGAGATAGATTTACCTAATGGGGCTAAGCTATGAATACATATTGACAAGATGCTAAAACTTTTTAGCATTTAAAACGCCAAGGAGTGATTCTTGCCGAAGTCACATGGAAAGAGTTTTTGCAAGACTCGGTGTCCCAAAAACACTGATGAGCAAAATACATGATGGAGATTCCACACACCTTAGTGTTTGGATTAATCATGTATTCCATGGTATGTAAAAACAACCAGATATGTCCAATACTCCAAAGTTGTTGCGAGTATAGATACCAAAGTGATCAAAAGTACTGATCATAGGACAACAGTGAAAGATGTCATTGAGTACTAGAGTAGTAGTAATGACATGTTTTCTCGCAAGCAGAGATTGTGAAGTGCTCGTTGTAGGTAATTACATCGATACAGTCTTCATCAATGCTCCATGCGATTTTCGATTTAAGTTAAGGGTTTTTTGTGTAATACACAATATGGTGGCACGGTAGTTGGAAACTGTTCCAAACAAGATATTGTGGCGAATTCTATAACAAAGTCTAAGTATGTTGACGCTTAAGAAGCGACAAAGAAGTTGTTAAATCATATAGTTCATTCATGAACTTAGTATGGTTCCAAGAGGGCTTTGGTCTATGGGAGACTATTACAGATAGTTGCTCCATAGCTCAGTCTGAGGAATCAAGTTTCGACCAATGATTCACACATATGCAAAGCCAAGTCCACACAAAATATGAATTTTGTGAAAGCGTGAAAACGCGAGGATATGCAAAGTTACACACGGAGCTGAAGTCGTCAGATCCGTTGGACATCAGGCTATACCACATGCGAAGCATATTTTACACCAGTACGCCACAGGTGTAAAGTGCATTAGCATTGACGAGATTATTGACTCTAGTGCAAGTGGGAGTCTGTAGGAGATATGCCCTAGAGGCAATAATAAATGTTATTGATTATCTCCCTGTTCATAATTAGGTTTATGTTCCATGATATAACTGCTATGGTTCTCGAGTCTGCAATAACCACGAGGCTCGGAGGAAGACTCATATGCACGTGTGGAATAATAAACGGTAAAATGTATTCCTAGTCTGGCCTCTAAGACTGGCTCAAGTATTGCATGATGATCCTGTTTTCCTGATCATGGGCATGGCTATGCCGGCAATTTTGAGGGCACAATGTTGGTAGAACACTTGTGTTGAATCGACCCGAATTGATGTTATGCTATGAGATTCATTCGTCATAAGTTAATGGTTTATAACACAGAGATGGTTAATGTTTGCATGATGCCTTAGACCATGAGATTATCGAGTTTCTTCATGCTTGCTTCATGAACTTTGGGGTTTGTTAAACGTCATCCGTAAATGGGTGGCTATTACGGCGGCTTACGGGTTCATGGAAAAGTATGTCAAGTAACTTGATAGCTCAAGATTGGGATTTGCTCCTCCGACGATGGAGAGATATCTCTGGGCCCTCTCGGTGTTACGGTATCCATCATCATCTGGCCAGACACAGGGTGATTTGATCACAGGGATGCCGGAACACGGGAACGAGAAAAGAGAACAATACCGGCAACGAGGTAACTGGCATAGTGGACAAGTTGTTGATCCACGGGGATGCCAACGTGTCTCACCTCGGGTATTTGTAACATATCGTGAAGCAACAGGAATAGCACACGGCAACTGGAGGTTCGCTCGAATATTCATTCGTGTGGGTATAGGTGTCAATATGGGTGTCCACGGCTCCGATGTTGATCATTGATCGGAAGGGGTTCCGGGTCATGTCTATGCTTCACCGAACCTATAGGGTCACACGCTTAAGGGTCATCTATCTGTTGAATACTAGACAGGGAGTCTGAGAGAAAATCACCGAAAAAGTTTCGGACAGCGGAAAAGTTCCGCAGAGAGAACACCGGAACAGTTTCGGTGAAACTGAAAAGTTGTTTCAGAGGATACCATAAAGTCAAATTGGTTTTGGCACATGCCTGATAATTCTTGGAGGGTGCCAGAATCATTGTGGAAACTTTCTGAAATTTTCCGGGATGAAAACCGGAAATGTTCCGGAGCTGCCGAAACCGCTTCAGATGCTTTTCGCAGATGAAAATCACTAAACCGGAATTGTTCCAGATCGCATTGAAAATTATTTTTTGTGGGTACTGGAAATGTTCTAGGACCACATAAATATTTTCAGTTCGACTGGACGCTGAAAAATGTCGTCATGAATAGTGAAAGTGCTTTTTGGGCTACTTTATGGAAAGCCACCTTTTGGGGCTTTGCTCCAAAAGATCTTGGGGATGACATGGATGGATTGGGGCCATTTTTGGGGCCCCACATGGGGGTGTGGCCAGCCACATGGTGGACTCCTTCATGGAGTCCCTCTTGTTCCTTGGTTTCACTTTTATGCCCTTGTGGAAGGACTTCATTCATGTGCATTTTGGGTTTTATTGTAAAACCACCCTACCCCTTGGTTTTCCTATAAATAGGAGGTGAGTGGGCTGCCATCTCTCCAATCCATTCTCACATACACATGCCATTGCAATGATCTGGCTTCTTCTCTCCCTCCCAGCGAAATAGTTTCGTAGAGCCGAAAGGCTGTCTGGGTTCCGGCAGGAACTAGTTCTGGACGGCGAAGCCCTGCCGGATAGATGACACCGTATGTGTGCAACTCTGTAGAGAGATCGTTTATTTGGTCTTAGTTCGAGAGTGCCTCCCGAAGGGCTGTCTGTGTGACCGTCCGAGTTTTGGAGGTCCTCCCGAAGGGCTGTCCGAGTGACAGTCCGAGTTTCGGAGGTCCTCCCGAAGGGCTGTCCGGGGGACTGTCCGACCGCCTCCCGGAGGGCTGTCCGCGGGGCAGATGAGGGTATACATCCTCGCGGTTGGGAGGTTGTAAAATCCTAGCTGCGGGGATCTGCACCGCCGATCGTCATCGACTCTACTTCCGCTGCGCTACGAGTCGGTAACGAAAATGATCAAACCTTGTATGCAGTCTCCATAGTGTTCCTGGGCTGGTGCGTAGGTCGGAAAATTTTTGTTTTCTGCTGCGTTCCCCTACATGGGAATATCGATGAAGATGTGAATCATCTAATTAAAGCCGGATGGATGAAGTGGCGCCAAGTTTCTGGCATTCTCCGCGACAAGTGAGTGCCACAAAAGCTAAAAGGCAAGTCCTATAGGACGGCGGTTTGACCCGCAATGTTGCATGGCGTTGAGTGTTGGCCGACTAAAAGGCGAAATGTGCAATAGTTAGGTGTATCGAAGATGTCCATGTTGAGATGGATGTGTGGCCACACAAGGAAGGACCGAGTCTGGAATGATGATATACGAGATAGAGTTGGGGTAGCGCCGTGAAGAGAAGCTTGTCCAACATCGTCTGAGATGGTTTGGGCATATTCAATGCAGAACTCCAGAAGCCCCAGTGCATAGTGGACGGTTAAAGTGTGCTGATAATGTCAAAAGAGGTCGGGTACACCGGACTTGACATGGGAGAAGTCTGTTAAGAGAGATCTAAAGAATTGTAGTATCACCAAAGAATTACCCATGAACAGGGGTGAATGGAAGCTTGCTATCTATGTGCTAGAACTATAAGTTGGTCACATGATCTTATGTGTTTCACCTCTAGCATATCCCAACTTGTTTGGAACTAACGATTTCGTTGTTGTTGTTTGCAAACATTTCTCAAATCCCCGCTAAATTTTTAAAAACCTAAAAAACTTCAAATTCATGAACTTTTTTGAATTTATATAAGGTCGGCAATATTAAAATAAATTGCACCCAATTTAATTATTGTTCACGAATTGACCTGAACGAAACAATCAACTGAATGAAACAGTAAAGTGAAGAAATCTGAGCAAACGACCGAAAGAAACAGCCGAATGGAGGACTCGTAGGGGGCTTTTCCTTTTTAGCGCTGCAGGCACCGGTTTCTTCGGTTTTCTGCAAACCGGCGCCTGCGGCCACGCTAACTGGGCTCGGCCCATTTCGTTCGCCTGTGCGTTCCCCTCTCGCGTGCTTTTAAAGCGTAAAATATAGGCAAGAACTAGGAATCGAACCGAGGAGCTCCAGGTTCAGTGCGAAGAGTGGTAACCACCCCGCCAGAGAGACTTGATGTGCTTATATGCGTCATTTTTTTCCCTTATCATCGTTTCTTCAGTTTTTCATTTTCTGTTTTTCCTTTTTTCTGTTTTCTGTTTTTGTTTTCCTTTCTTTTTAATTTTCCTTCTTCCTCAGTCGTTCATTATTTTAATCCATCCACAATTTTTTAAAATTGAGAAACTTTTTCCTAATTGAGTGAACATTTTTAAAATTTAATAAACTTTGTTTTCAAATTTGATGAATTTTTCAAATCCAATGAACTTTTTTTTTAAATCGATGAAAATTTTTCAAGATTGATGAATTTTCCTTTAAATTTTTGAACTTTTTTCGAAATGGTGAACTTTTTTCAAACTTGATGAACTTTTCAAAATTCAGTGAACATATTTCAAATCCAATGAACTTTTTTTGAAAATTCGATGAACTTTTTTAAAGATTGATGATTTTTCTCCTTTAAATTTGTGAACTTTTTTCAAAATTGGTGAACTTTTTTGCAAACTTGATGAACTTTTTTGTCAATGTCGTTGAACTTTTTTCAAAAATTGATGAACATTTTTTAAAATAGATGAACATTTTTTCGAAATCGATGAACTTTTTAAACTTTTTCATAACATGTTTCCAAAATCGGTGAACTTTTTCTTCAAAAATGATGAACTATTTCAAAATTGATGAACTTGTTTTAAGTTTGTGAACTTTTGTCTTAAAATTGATGAACGTTTTTACATTCACGGTTTTTTTAAAACAAATCTAAATGGTAAATAATTAGCGCGGCCGTACTAGTCCATAGAGATTTAGAGCTAATGAAATCACAAGTGTCGAGTCGCTGTGATGGTCAGCTGAGCTCGAGCATGGAGGTTGGGATGCAAGTTTGATTCCTGAAAGGACCAACTTTTGCGTTTTTTAGCGATATTTGTTCGCTGCCCTTTGCCTTCGCGGGCCGGCCCAAGAAGGTGCTGCAACGAGCGCCAGCAACCTGTTCGGCCGCTTAAGGCGCCGAACAGGAGCTCCCCTCGTGGGGATCTTGGAAGAAATCGTAGCGAGCGTTGACAGGTGCGAACAAGTGGGCTTTCGGAAGCTAGCCCACTTAGAATCATAGCGAGCACCACCACATCGACGAATGATAATTGAGGAGCCCTCCGGAAGCCTCCGAAGAGTCACTCTCAGGCGCCGTCACTTGGCGCATTCTCAGTCGTCGTCACGTGTCGCGTTTTGGGTATTTTTTTGGATTTTTATTTTATTTTTTCGCACTCGTTTTCGGTTTCTTAGATGGTTTTTTCGGGGGTTTTCAGCGTTTCGGTTTTCACCGGTCTTTCATAGGTTTTCGATTTTTTTTCCGTTCTCGAGAGGCACGGTTTTGCTTTCGCGAGAGGCAGGATTTTCTTCCGCGTGAGGCACGGTTTTGCTTCCACAAGAGGCACGGTCATGCCTCTCGGAAACGGAAAAAATGCGTTTTTTTTAATTTTTTGTTCCCCAAGAAGCACGGATTTGCTTCCGCGAGAGGCACGGCCAGAAACGGAAAAAACGTGTTTTCATTTTTCTCATTCCTCGAGAGGCACGGTTTTGCTTCCACGAGAGCACGGATCTGCTCGCGAGATTTGGATGGCGCGGTTTTTTCGTCTGGTTTTTTCTTCCGGTTTTTTCGTGATTTTTTTTGTCAAAACCTATCAACATGAGATCTAGTTTTAAAGATCTCGGCACGGGGAATCCAACGGTGAAAACGGTTCGAGATTTGGATGCACGGTCCGCGAGAGGCGCACTACATGTGTGCCGCTTGTCACAACCTGAAGAGATGTGAATGATCTTCGAAAGGAGTACTCCTCAATTAGTGATTTCGGGACAACAATTTTTTTTTTGAGAAACAACCTCGCTCTCTTTATTCATTCGAAGTAACATTCATAGGTACAAGAGTTGGGTCATGAGGATTGCCCAACCACACATGTCTACCTATTTCGAAACTCTTGACAACTATAGTTGATGCCTGCTAGCATCAACTAGGCGTGCCTTCGCTCGAGGCCGGCCCAAACTGGTGGTTCGCCCGCTCGTCTTTTTGTATGTTTGTTCGTTTGTTCTTGTTTATTTTTCCTTTTATGGCTTTTGTGTTTCGGTTTTTTTATTTTATGTTTGACTTTTATTTTCTTCCTAGCTTTTATCAATAATTTTTCCATTTTGTTTTATTTTTCCTTTTTCCTGTTTGTTCCTTCGGGTTTCAACGTTCTTTTGTTTTTTTCTTCTGGTTTGTTTTTCATTTCACATTTTTTGCCATTTTCCGTTTTTAGAGGTTCATATAATATAAAGATTTCCTCAATATAATATAAATTAAATTTTATACTATAAATTTAGTTTTTCTAATATATGAATAACCTTTTTATTAAGATAAAAGTTTTTCAATATATGGTGAATACTTTTTTATATACACGGTGAACTTCCTATGTTGAACTATTTTTTAACGTACAATGAACAATTCATACAAACTGAACTTTGTCTAATGTATGGTGAACTTCTATTAATATATGTCAAAAACATTCTATACACATGAAACTGTTTTAAAGCACAGACTAATGATTTTTGGAAGAAAAAAAGTGACAGGAAAAAAATAACTAAATAAAAATAAAATTAAATGATCTCAGCAGAGTGGGCCAGCCCATTTATGTCCCTGCGCTTTTTGATGCCAAATCCTATTTGGCTCTTATAGCGCCAAATATCCCAAACCATATTTGGCGCTGTCAAAGGCATAGCTTCGCCTCATTTTAGCTTGATTCGCACACTGTTTCAAATCTGGAAAGCCAAAATATGGAGATCTTTGAAGTTGGTGAGTATTACAATCCCTGCTACAGATGCGGTGAAGAAGGTGCCATCTGCTGGTCTAGAAGAAGAGCAGTAGGAGTCTGAAGATGAAGTTCAGTTGACCGAAGAAAACTGCTCCTCTCTCATCTTGTATCTCTCTACCTCGCTCACCTACCTTGCTTGCCTCCCCTTGTTCATCTATCTCTTCTCCTGTCAACTTGTATCAGTGAGTGAAATCGAGAGTATCTTGGTGAGGTTAAATCAGGTTCCTAACACAGTGAGTTTGTTCGTGCTTTGCAGCAAAGGTTCCATGCATGACAACTTTTGATGGTGACTTCCCCAGAGAGAAGTGAGACACTATGTATTGAGCCACTCACTGGGGGCTTCGTTCCTCCTTTTCCAAATAAAATAAAATATTGAGCCACTCCAAGGCCATCAACATCTCACATGTCCGTGTCAATCGGAGTAATAAGCTGCCTCAAAGACACTGACAGATCGAGAGCAAGATTTATAACTGAGGCATGGACGGTAAGCAACAACTTGATCGGTCACGCCTGTTGGAAATAAGCCATGTGTGTGCGGTAGTGACCGGCGTCAACGCGCCAGGTCTGGTCCGTGCAGGACGTGAGCGTGTGTGTCACAACAGTGTGCATCAGCCGAAACGAGCAACCTGGCGTCCAGGTCGTGCGGACGAACGGGCCAAGCTCGCCATCAGGAGAAGACCGGATCACCAGGGATGCATGCGCGGGCTGATCGTGGAGTCTGTGACCGCTGCATTGTGGTTAGCTACAAAAGGGGTTGTACACGTCCAGGTTGTTACGTGGTGTGCAGTGATGGATGTGGCCGTGCATGTAGCTAGCTTGGGTTAGTTAGTGGCCAGTGTGATGGCCGGGTTAGTGGTGTGCGTGCGTTGTGCTAGCCCGCGTATAAAATCCTCCACTGTGTACTGATGTAAAGAGCGTCGGTATGTGCCGAGTCAAGTGAGAGGGGCCTAAGGAAGATGTAGTCTTTGTTGGGACCGTGGTGTGCGCCCGGTCGACGTGAGAGTTCTTTCGGGTTGTGCTGCGTGTGTGCGTGTGTACCTTCATGTATGTGTTCAAGTCGTTGTAAGAAATAAAGCCAAGATACAGGCATTCGTGCGCCGCGGCGTTCGTCGCCGGGAAAATCGTGGTGTCTCCTTCGTCTACCTACGTCCGACGTTTGTGTCGCCGGAAGGCTGCTCGGCGTGTGTCGCCGAGGAGGATTGGTCCGGGTTTGGCCCAACATCGCCGTGGCTGCGCTCACCGCGCTCATGAACTCCTCGTCGGCGACGAGCCTCGAGAGCACCTCCGGTGGGAGACACACCTCCATAGCGATGCTCCCTCCGCCACCTTTTCCCTCGAACGCCATCGCCGTCCCATCCATCTTGTTCGCTGGACCACTCAGCATGCCCACCAGCCGACCGAACCCGAAGTCGTTCCCGTACATGTCGAACCGTGGCGAGCTCCCCGTCACCATCATTGCCGTGGCCGTTGGGCGCGACGGCACACGCAGAAACTTCGTCCTTTGCGACCAGGATGCGTGTCTGCCCTTTCGTTTGCAATGTCGAACGACGCCACCGCTCTGTTCAGGAGCGACGCGACCCAAGCCAGCCCCCTTTCTAGGATCTCTCTAGCGGTTGACACCGCCTCGGCGCGTGCCACAGCGCTGCTCGTGTTAACTGAGAACGAGATGTAACTGAGTGAATGAATCAAAAGTGTTTCCATTGATCAATTGGGTATATATACAAGCTGAAGGGGCGCCTCGAGAGGGCACCGACATGGGGAAAAGGTGCCTATACGGACACAGGCGTCTGTATGGGAAAAGGGACGCGACCGTACCGACACATGCGTCCGTACGGCGTTTGGACACTTTAGCCTATTTCTAACACCCCCTTGTACAACGCCGTCTTGTATAAAGAATCATTGAGCTTCGACAAATCCATTGTTTATAATTGATCAACTTGAATGACTTCTTCAAAAATCCTGTGGGAAAAATATGAGGAGAGTAGTATGCACTAGTAGGAAAGGGCCCATTTGTCCCGGTTCGTAAGGCCCTTTAGTCCCGGTTCTGGAACCGGGACTAAAGGGTCGGGACTAAAGCCCAAAACCTTTAGTCCCGGTTTGCTTACGAACCGGGACCAAAGGGGCTCCACGTGGCGCTGTCTGGGGCGGGGGAGGGAGGACCTTTAGTCCCGGTTGGAGACACCAACCGGGACTAAAAAAAAAAAATTGAATTTTTTTTGAATTTTTTTGCTTTGTTTTTAAGTTTTATTCCGATTTTCAAATCTTTGGATTTTTTGACAATTTAATCTCTAATCATCCGTCATTTGACAATTTAATCTCTAATCACCCGTCCTCACTTCTCCAGCATGGAGCACTCATTCCAAATCGTCTAACTTCCCGGCCGGTCACCCATCCTCTCACTGGTCTAGCTCCAGCACGCTTAACTTCCTGGTTCTATCGCCCCTAGTTTCCAAGTCAGCACTTGTTGTTTTCCTGACAATACTAAGCTATCAATCCTATTAACCCTTAGGTCTTGATGTCACATGATTTAATTTTTTGAATTCCAAACAATTATTAAAATAAACAAAATAAGTAATAATAATATTGAATTTCAATGATAAGTAATAATAATATTAAAATAAACAAAATAATATTATTTATTTCATTTTTTTGGCATTTTTCATTTAATATGGCATAATTAATATCTTTAAATCTGTAAATCGAAATTCGTCAAATAATATATCCATTATTATCAGAAAAATGTGAGGAATCCAAATATGACATCATTTATTTATTTTTAAGTAAAATTAATTTTTTGAAAAAATCTTTTTGAAAAAATCTTCTTTTTGAAATAACTTTTTTTACTTTTGGAATTTTGAGAATCTGAGAAAACTTCACCGGGTAAACCCGGGTGAAATCGAGTCCCAATTTTTCTCTAGTTTTTTTTGATATATTAAACTTTTTTTTCGACGTCGTATGCAAAAGTTATGGCCGTTTTACATTTTTTTTTCGTTTTATTGCAAAAAAGGTCAAAATTCATATTTCAAAATTTCTATACCAACTAGACACTAAAACCTAACTACATCTCAAAAGATTTTATTTTTTGAAGATTTTATCATTTTTGTTTATTTTCTACAAAACTAAAAAAGGCGGTCCACAGGGGGGGGGGAGTTTGAAAATTTCAGAACCCCTTTAGTCCGGGTTGGTGTCCATCCAATCATACCGTCGACTACATCTGCTAGCACCGTCCCAGCCAGAGTCACAACTAAGGTTAACCAACCCAGAGTCAACCCTTTCTAACTTCATTTGCTATTTTTCATGCATTTAATGATTTTTTGAGCTAAATGACCCTTAATTTGAAAAGCACTACAAATGAACTCTGAAAAGGTTGAAACATGGCATGGTATCATCATTTCACCCACATAGCTTGTGCTAAAAAGTTGAGAGGGTTACGGCAAAAACCGGATGCACTTTGTGTACAAACTGGACCATCTCTTTCGAAGTATCAAGGTTTCGGACGAAAACCCATCTGTTACAAAGGCATTTCATTTTTTTAACTTATTTCAACTCCAGACTTTTTGTGCATTCAATATGCACCATTCAAAGCCACATCCTCAAATTTCAACCTTTTCTAACTTCATTTGCTATTTTTCATGCATTTAATGATTTTTTTGAGCTAAATGACCCTTAATTTGAAAATCCCTACAAATGAACTCTGAAAAGGTTGAAACTTGGCATGGTATCATCATTTCACCTACATAGCATGTTCTACAAAGTTGAGAGGGTTACGGCAAAAACTGGATGCACTTCGTGTACAAACTGGACCATCTCCTTCGAAGTATCAAGGTTTTGGACGAAAACTCGTCTGTTACAAAGGCATTTCATTTTTTTAAACTTATTTCAACTCCAGACTTTTTGTGCATTCAATATGCACCATTCAAAGCCACATCCTCAAATTTCACCCTTTTCTAACTTCATTTGCTATTTTTCATGCATTTAATGATTTTTTTGAGCTAAATGACCCTTAATTTGAAAATCCCTACAAAAAACTCTGAAAAGGTTGAAACTTGGCATGGTATCATCATTTCATCCACATACCATGTGCTACAAAGTTGAGAGGGTTTCGGCACAAACTGGATGCACTTCATGTACAAACTGGACCATCTCCTTCGAAGTATCAAGGTTTCAGACGAAAACTCGTCTGTTACAAAGGCATTTCATTTTTTTTAAACTTATTTTAACTCCAGACTTTTTGTGCATACAATATGCACCATACTACAACATGTTAAAATCTACAGAAAGAACTAACTAAAAATAATAAAAAACAACAATTAAATGACTAAAACAACTATATTAGCAAAACAATATTGTTTTAATTAAAATCCTAATTCAAATTATTCTAAAAATAACCAAATAAATCTTACTGTGACAACAATCTAACACGTGACTAGGAGCAAAAAGAATTAAATTAAAAACTATTTGTAAACTCAAGTTATTCACAATCTAGGGTTTGAAGCGAATTTGAACTAATTCAAATTTAAACCATTCAAATTTGAAAACTAATGGCACAAATAGAAACTACACAAAATTTTGAATCTAATGCAAAAAAGAATCACTCAAAAACATCAAATATCCTAAAAGATATAAGCAATTTAAAACAGAAACTAAGAACAGATCCCACTTGTAAAAACATTAAAAAAAACTTTCAGAACCCCTTTAGTCCCGGTTGGTGTCTCCAACCGGGACTAAAGCCTCAACCCCTTTAGTCCCGGTTGGTGTCTCCAACCGGGACTAAAGGCTTAACCTTTAGTCCCGGTTGGAGACACCAACCGGGACTAAAGGGTATCGGCCCCTTTAGTCCCGGTTCGTGTCTCCAACCGGGACTAAAGGTCCCATTTGAACCGGGACTAATGCCCGACCGGCGCCCTAGCCGCTCGAACCGGGACTAATGCTCACATTAGTCCCGGTTCGTAATGCAACCGGGACTAATGGGTAAATCGACCTGTGACGAAAGCCCTGTTTTGTACTAGTGAATATAGTACGTAGTTATAGTTTATGTTGGGGATGTGTGCGAGCATGTTTCTTGTTCTCATCTAGCTGACACCACTTCCCACCATTGCAACCACCTACTCCGGCTCCTGTGATCTCATGACCTCACACTCACAGTCGCAACGGCATTTTTTGTCCCAAGGAGCGTACTGATGGCACGGTTGTCTGGTTTGCAACTTGCATGGCTCATGCAATCTCGGATCCCACGTCTGAACCCCGACATTATCAAGCTACTATGAGTATTCCACACAAGCGGACTGCTATGGAACAAGAGTACCATGCTCTACTCCACAATGAAACATGGCGTCTGGTTCCTCCTCCTCCTGGTGTTAATATCATTGGCTCCAAATAGGTGTTTAAAGTGAAGCAACATTCTGATGGCTCCATTGAGCGCTACAAGGCCCGCCTGGTTGCTAAAGGTTTCACAGAACATCACTAGTAGAAAACAGGGCTTTCGTCCGAGCTCGATCTAGACATTAGTCCCGGTGAGCATTAGTCCCGGTTCGAGCGGCTAGGGCGCCGGTCGGGCATCAGTCCCGGTTCAAATGGGACCTTTAGTCCCGGTTGGAGACACCAACCGGGACTAAAGGAGCCGATACCCTTTAGTCCCGGTTGATGTCTCCAACCGGGACTAAAGGCACCTTTAGTCCCGGTTGGAGACACCAACCGGGACTAAAGGGGTTGAGGCTTTCGTCCACCTTTAGTCCCGGTTGGAGACACCAACCGGGACTAAAGGGGTTCAGAAAGTTTTTTTTTCTGTTTTTACATTTGTTTTCTGTTTTTAGTTTCTGTTTTAAATTGCTTATATCTTTTAGGATATCTAGTGTATTAAGTTCATGAAAAAACGGAGTAATGCAATAAGAACGATGACATGATGTAGACAAGATCTATTCATGTAGGAATAGACCCCATCTTGTTATCCTTAATAGCAACGATACATGCGTGTCTTGCTGCCCCTTCTGTCACTGGGAAAGAACACCGCAAGATTGAACCCATCACAAAGCACCTCTTCCCATGGCAAGAAAAATCGATCTAGTTGGCCTAACTAAACCAAAGATTCAAAGAAGAAATACAAGGCTATAAGTAATCATGCATATAAGAGATCAAAGAAGACTCAAATAATATTCATGGATAGAAATTGATCATGAACTCAAAATTCATCGGATCCAAACAAACACACCGCAAAAGTTTACATCAAATAGATCTCCAAGAGACCATTGTATTGAGAATCATAAGAGAGAGAGAAGAAGCCATCTAGCTACTGCCTACGGACCCGTAGGTCTATGGTGGACTACTCACGGATCATCGAAGAGGCACCTATGAAGAAGATGAACCCCTCCGTGATGGTGTTTAGATTGGATCTCGAGGTTCTGGAACTTGCGGCGGCTAGAATTGTGTTTCGTCGACTCCTCTAGGGTTTTTGCATTTTCTGGGAATTTATAGGCATGATAGTCGGTTGAGGGGGTGCCCGAGGTGCCCAGCCCCCACCAGGCCACGCCAGGGGGCCTCTGGCGCGCCCTGGTGGGTGCTGGCTGCTACTTCTCGAGCATGCGTTGGTTTTCCCTTGAAGAGGAAAGGGTGATGCAGCAAAGTAGATAAGTATTTCCCTCAGTTGTTGAGAACCAAGGTATCAATCCAGTAGGAGATACAAGCAAGTCCCCAATAGATGTACCTACACAAAGAATCAAACACTTGCACCCAACGCTATAAAGGGGTTGTCAATCCCTTCACGGTTACTTGCAAGGATGAGATCTGATAGAGATAGATATGATAGATTGCTTGAACGGAAAGTAAAACAAAAGTAAAAATAATGCAGCAAGGTATTTTTGGTTTTAGATCTGAAAGTATAAGATGGAAAATAGACCCGGGGGCCATAGGTTTCACTAGAGGCTTCTCTCATGATAGCAAATAATACGGTGCGTGAACAAATTACTGTCGAGCAATTGATAGAAAAGCGAATAATTATGAAGATATCCAAGGCAATGATTATGCATATAGGCATCACGTCCGTGTCAAGTAGACCGAAACGATTCTGCATCTACTACTATTACTCCACACATCGACCGACTCCTGCCTACATCTAGAGTATTAAGTTCATGAAGAACAGAGTAACGCATTAGGTAAGATGACATGATGTAGAGGGATAAACTCAAGCAATATGATGAAAACCCCATCTTTTTATCCTCGATGGCAACAATACAATACGCGCCTCGCTACCCCTACTTTGTCACTGGGTGAGGACACCGCAAGATTGAACCCAAAACTAAGCACTTCTCCCATTGCAAGAATTACCAATCTAGTTGGCCAAACCAAACCAATAACTCGAAGAGACTTGCAAAGATATGAAATCATGCATATAAGAATTCAGAAAAGACTCAAATAATATTCATAGATAATCTGAACATAAACCCACAATTCATCGGATCTCGACAAACACACCGCAAAAGAGTATTACATCGGATAGATCTCCATGAAGATCATGAAGAACATGGTATTGAAGAGCAAAGAGAGAGAAGAAGCCATCTAGCTACTAGCTATGGACCCGAAGGTCTGTGGTAAACTACTCACGCATCATCGGAGGGGCAATGGAGTTGATGTAGATGCCCTCCGTGATCGAATCCCCCTCCGGCAGATTACCGGAAAAGACTCCAAGATTGGATCTCACGGGAACAGAGGCTTCCGGCGGCGGAAAAGTATTTTCGTGGCTCTTTTTGGTATCTAGGGAATATTTGTGAATTTATAGGCCGAAGAATAGGGTTAGGGGGGCTGCCGTGGGGCCACAAGCCAGGGGGGCGCGCCCCTGTGGCTTGTCGCCACACGATGGCTCCCCTGCCTTCATCTCCAAGTCTTCTGGGTTGCTTCTGGTCCAAGAAAAATTATTCTGAAGATTTTATTCCGTTTGGACTCCGTTTAATATTCCTTATCTGCAATACTAAAAAACAAGGAAAAAACAGAAACTGGCACTAGGCTCTAGATTAATAGGTTAGTCCCAAAAATAATATAAAATAGCATATTAATGCATATAAAACATCCAAAACAGATAATATAATAGCATGGAACAATAAAAAATTATAGATACGTTGGAGACGTATCACTGGCCAGCCTGGGCCCCCTCTTCTGGTGTTCTTTGGCCCATATTCTTTTTTCTGGTCCGTAAAAAATCCACAAAAATCCCCACAGCGTTTTGTCTCCATTTGGTACTGATTTTCTGCGAAGTAAAAAAAAGCAAAAACAGCAACTGGCACTTTGGCACTATGTCAATAGATTAGTCCCAAAAAATGATATAAAGTTATAATAAAATGATTGTAAAACATCCAAGAATGATAATATAACAGCATGGAATAAGCAAAAATTATAGATACGTTGGAGACGTATCAGTTATCCATTCGATTTGCTTGAAATCGATGTCAGGATAATGAACCAATGGTTTCATGTGGATAAATCACACTTGAGACCATCGTATAGATGTGTCTTTTAGAACCATGGAATACCTGAATGGTATAGTCAATGGATGGGAAGAGCCACTTACCCTGACTTGATGCATTCAAGGAGTCTGAGTGGTTCAGCAGAGACTTTAAGTTGCGCGAGCCTTAAAATTAGCTTTCGTGTGTCACATGTAATACACACAAAATCCAAATATTGTTATAATTTAGCATCATAATAATCATAAAGCAATGGAATTTCTAATAGTTTCGGTTTCAACCCAATGTCTAGATGACCAAGGAGAGTATGCCAAGTTTGTCATATACAAGACATTTTGGAAAACTATCTTGGACGCAACATGTACTACGTGATTTTTAGTATGTGTAGTAGAATCAGATGATACATAAAAAATGTGCTTGCCATATCCGTTGCATATGGTAAAGAGAAGTTAGTCCTCTTTGTTGTCATCATAAGTTTCGCTATGGAAACTATTTTAACGGATACCTCTATAGTTTAGTAGGGTATGAATTAAACCGGGAAGCAATAAAGTATCCTGACGTTACTCGAGTACCCACAGGAATAGTAAATATGACTCGAGTTGAGCCAACAAATACCTCATCGCGTCTAGTGATTTTAAAATATTTCCTTTCTCTCAACGAGAGTGAAAACATTTCACCTCCCTGAATATAGAGTTCGTGGTGCATATGTCCACAAGGCACAATTCATCTTTCATCAGATTGACTCCCCGTAGAAATCTATATATAGACTTGAAGATTCTCAATATGAAAATCATTGTCAGATATATATAATACATACAATTGTGTTGTACCAAAGTGCTGATACAATATATTGTAATATACAATATATGATGACAACAATTATTATGTTCTTATTAGAACATCATAAATGGACATAAATAAATAGATCACTAAGGAGATTGAGGGACTAAATGTAGTCTCCAAACATGTCGGTTGAGTCATATTCAGCCATCATGTTCTCCGTGCCCATAGGGTCCCGTTACCGCTGGTGATGTCGGGTTGAAGGTTAAAGTGAGCTTCAAACCTTTGCCCTTGAAGTTCATTGTGTCCCAGGAATTGCTGATATAGAATAACCAGATGCAGAGATCTGAATGAATATAATGCCTTATGATGTATAAGACGATATTTTTTCTGTTAGCAGTGTGATACCGACTAGAGGTGAATACCGCGGTCTTGGATTGCGCACATTATCCCATGAGACACAAGATCGATCAGGATGTCCATTCCCAGGTAGGGTAGTGATGGCCTTTGAGGGCGAATGCCTCAAATTCTCTAGCCATCGGTTACCAGAGATAATCAATTTACGATTAGTAAATTAAAGACCTTCATGTTTAGTGTTGTAATGAATTTTGCAAAATTAATGGGTATTTCAAGAAGTTAGCTTGAAACCATTAGTGTGAATCCCAAATTGCTAAGTGTCACACTTCGAAGATAATCTCCAAAATGGAGTAGATCTTGCTGCACTAGGGAGTATAATGTGATGAAATCAGTAGATACTCACTCCTAATGCCTTATGTCATGAATTAGTAAAATGCACGGGAGAGCACTTTGTAAAGCAATCATAATGTCGAAACGACAAAATGTAGGCTTTATCAGTATTTATCGATAATCTGTGTAGGCAGTATATCCATATGACTACCTTGTGATCCCAAGCATCAATTTGAAGAAATCACCTTGAATTTTGCATCTGTATTTGCAAGAAATTGAAAATCTCAATTACAAATAGACTTATTAATCTCGATATGTGTTTAACATGAAAATAGATACACCATAGAAATATTCCAGAGTACATTGTATTCAACGGAGAAACAATACTGCAAAGGTACTGAATTTATCTTTGCAAGAGATTAAAAATCTCAATTGCAAATAGGCGTAATTAATCTCGACACGTGATAAAAGTGGAAATATATTACATCAATTAGGATCTCGAATACATCGATACTCAACTGAAAACAGTACTACAATATTTACTGATTTTAACAGGAATGAAATCACTGCTAGAAGTGTTGTTAGAACACTAATAATCTGCTAAAAAACTGAAATGTAAAGACTAAGATTAATAAGCAGCGACTGCACCATGTGCACATGGGCCAAAGAGGGTAGCCCACTATAGGCAGCCTATACGCACGACCCCACAGGGCGAACGGAAGGATAAGGTTGCACAGAATTGAATCGCATCGTCCCCAATCCATCAATCGAGGGAGGCTACCATCACGGGCGGAGCTAGGTTGGGGCAAAACCCGGCCGTGGCCCGCCCAGCATAACACCAAATAGTGAAGATTAAGGGGCCCTTAATAGATTAGCTTGTAAGGCTAGCATTAATCTGGCCTGCTTGGCCCGCCCAAGGATTTTACCGTAGCTCCGCCACTGGCTACCATGACACTTTGCTGCCATGCCACTCTAGCGGCACTCACCGACGGCGAGAGGAGGTCCCGCCGCGCTCGTCCTCGGAGGAGGAGTCACCGGGCAGGTGGGTGCTGGGCACGACGCCGTTGGAGGCGCCGTTCGCGAGCCCAAGCGCCACTGGGCTTCGCAAAGCTGTTTCTACCGGCGTAGCATCCACCATTCACATGCTTTATGATCTGTGCATAAGTGGGGTCCATCCATATGTATAACCAGGTATGATAGCAGCCCATCTCTCGTATTCTCTGTCAGAAGGTACAAGTAGGTCCCATAGAACTGCATGCATAGCAGAATTAAATATATTGACTCTCTCTCTCCCACATTGTCACACAACCAACACTTTTATTCAATTCATGCTAGTTTAAATCAACCATATTTTTTAAACCATAGCAGAACATCTATTAAGTTTTTTTACCGGTGCCGGTATGTACCGGTGAGTGATCTACCACACAAGGTTGCATTTAGATTGGTGCTGGGTTAGACCCATCTAGATTTAGTTTTCTTTTCTTCTGGTGATACAAGACGTATACGAAAGGAATACATCGACAGGCCAAACGATAAATATCTCCGTCCCGTGCCCCCGTCTCTCTCCCTCCTTCTCTCCCAGCCCACCTATACCTAACGCCTCTCCATCTCTCTACAGAGCAACCGGTGGGGGACTAACTAGCCGACAACCCCAACTCCGGCGACCATCCCAACTCCGGCCACCGGATCCGTTTCCCCGGCAAGTTGTCAGCCTAGCTACGGCGGATTCATGGCCGGACGACCTCGTCTTCACCCGAGATCCAGCGAGGTAGTTTGGTGGCGACGATGTGGCTTTCACTACTAGGGAAAACCTTATATACAGAAGCTTACCAGTAGCGCTTGTTAAAAGGAGGCGCTACTGCTATATAACAGTAGCGCGGTGTGAAAAAGATCGCTACTGTTATATATATAGCAGTAGCGCGTCCCACATAAAAAGCGCTACTACTATACCTGCCACACCGCTGCCTACAGGCTAGGTATAGTAGTAGCGCCCATCTAGAGACAGCGCTACTGCTAAGAAAATAATAGTAGCGCGTTTTAAGGAGCCAGCGCTGCAACTAAGAAAAGGAAAAGAAAAGAAAAAAAGGAAAGAAAAAAAGAAAAGGAAAATTAAAGAAAAAAAAATGAAAGCAATAGCAGCAGCGCCTGTTCTCGAAAGCGCTATAGTTACATTAGCTATAGCGCGTTTACCGTACACGCGCTATAGATAACTTAGCTATAGCAGTAGCGCTTTCCTATAACCCGCGCTGTGACTAAGTAGCTATAGCGCTTTTGCAGCAACCGCGCTACGGCTAAGTTTGACTTGCCCCTGCGCGGGCGTCCCTCCTTCCCCAATTCCCCATTCCTCGTAACTTCTCCCTCGCCGCCACTGCCTCCGTTGCCGTCACCGGAGCCGCCACCGGAGCTGTGCGCCGTCGCCGTCACCGGAGCTGCCACCGGAGCCGCGCGCCCTCGACGCCCCCGGAGCCACCCTCGTCCGCTCCTCGCCGCCCCTGCCTCCCTCGACGCCCCTGCCTCCCTCACCGTTACCGGAGCCGCCGTAGACGCCACCGGAGCCACCCTCGACGCCCTCCCCGCCACCGTCTCCCCCGAGCACCTCCCCGCCACCGTCTCCCCCGAGCACCCTCTCTGTAAGCCCCCACCCCTCCTCTCTAGGTTAATTTACTTAGGTGAATTTAGTTATGAACCCTAGCTAAGTTTAAGCAGAGTAGTAGTGGTATAGTAGGTGAATACTTTGCAAGAGGGCAGTAGGTTAATTTACTTAGGTGAATTTAGGTATGAACCCTAGGTTTAAGTATGAACCCTAGGTTTTGGTATGAACCCTAGGTAGCTAGGTTTTGGTATAAACCCTAGGTAGCTATTTTGATATATATGAATTTAGCTAGATATCAAATTAGGACAGAAATATTATTCTAGGGCAGTACTGAAATTTTTTCATTTCATCATTATAGAGCACTAAAGTTAACTGAATTTTGTTCTATTAGTAGTTAACTGAATTTTTTTCATTTCATCATTGTAGAGCACTAAAGTTAAATGAATTTTGTTCTATTAGTAGTTAGCTGAATTTGCTTCTACACTTAGTTTTTGAATTAGCTTGTGAAATTTGGACATGTATATTTGGACATGTGGTTGCTCGTGTATATTTGGACATGTGTTGCGGTGTCGAAGATGGATATTTGAAAATTGTTTGCAGGGAATGATTTCGAGTGGCCTATGTTTTGCCGAAATGTTGATTCATTTCCGTTCCGGCAAATTTCAGGCGCTCTATTTGTCTAGTTTGTAGCAAAGGTCATGCCGAAATTTTTCGTGAATTTCGGCATGACTTGTGCTACAAACTAGGACATATCGAGTGCCCGGGATTTGCCGCAACGGGAATGAATCAACATTCCTGCAAAACATTGGCCTTTTTTTATGTCATTATTCATTTTATTAGGTCTAGAATTAATTGACTAGATTTAATTGTAGGAAACATGGCTAGCAACGATGAAGGACATGGTTCTGGTGATTGCAACGTCTACGCGGCGGCAGACGCCTATTTGAACCTTCTCGATGAGCAACGGTTGTTGCAGGGCCCACCTGTCACATCCGAGACTGAGACCGACATCGAGACCGGCGCCGAGACCGGCGCTGAGACTGACATCGGCGCCGAGACCGGCGCTGAGACTGACACCGGCGCCGAGACCGGCACCGACACTGGCGAAGCCGGTATAGAACCGAAACCAAAGAGGCAACGGCGCCCAAACCAGCTCATCACTACTAGACTGGTGGTCACGGAGGTGGACGATAGCAATTTTGAGCCAAAAGAGCCTGCGGAAGCGCGCGCGTGCTTCGGCAATCAAATAGGCTGCATCCTACGGGCAACCGCCACCATCAACGATGCAAAACTATGGAAGATACCATATATGAAGCAGTCCCTCCTAACGAAGCTGCACCAGGTGTTCTTGTTCCCGGGCCGGGATGAAATCAAATATAAAAATCCAGATAAAGACCCGGCAATGAAGAAGATAAACAGACGCGCCATGAGCAAGTTTAGCGGCGCGTTGTCCACCTGGAAAGTAAGGGTGAAAGCAAGGATCATCGACAAAAAGGAACCCTACTCCGAGATTGTAAAGGATAATCCGACAATTACGGAAGAGCAGTTTGAAATATTCAAGGCGGCTTGCGTTGCCGAAGCTGCCAAAGAAAAGTCGGAGTACATGAAGGGGCTTCAAGAGAGGAACATGGGGTGCCACCACCTCGGAAGCCGTGGTTACGCGGGGAAGAGGTCCATATGGGCCAAGGAGGACGCGGAACGCGAAAGTCTGGGCATCCCAGACCCCTTGGCGGAGTTCACCGTCCCGTAGGAGCGTGACGTCCTCAGGGCCCGGTACCATTGGGACCCAGTCAAGAAGGTTTTCGAGACGGACGCGGTCACGACAGAGTTCATGAGACTGCTGGTAATTTTTAATTTACCCCCTAAATTTAGCTTCTGATCAATTCGACTGCACGTTTATTCATATTTGTAAATGATCCTTGTTCCTTTTGCAGAGAGAGCAGCACAGGATCACGGCCGAAAGCGACTCGCCGTCTGAGGCGTTGGCGAGGCCCAAGTGGGACACCCCGTTCAACCGGGCCTTGAACATATTGAAAGGACTCCCGGTGGACACTCGACCGTCGTATGGATGCGTGCTCGGCGTCGGAGACGGCGCCACGTGGAAGAAGTACTACCGTGAGACCATGGAGGAGAGAAAGGAAAGACGGAGGTTAAATGAAGAAAACATCGACAAGAAGGTTGCGATTGCGGTCGCAGCAGCGGTAGCTGCCGCAAAACAGGAGATTGCAGCTTCGTATGGTGTCTTGGTTCCGGATATCGTCAGTTGGAGCAGGCAAAATCCAAATAAAGAGGCAGCAGACTTTCCCCTTTCCAACTTCTTTGGGAGCAGCTCGACTAGCGTTGCACCAGCACCTGCTCCTGCACCAGCTCCTGCACCGGCTCCCGCACCAGCTCCTGCACTGGCTCCCGCACCTGCTCATAGCAGCCTGTCCTCCGTCTCGGACGTGCTCGGCGGTGCTTCGTCTTTGGCTGAGCTCGATGACCTCACGGTACCTGTCACACCGGCCTTCTTCAATAAATGTGTAATCTCCCGTTTCCGTTGCCTTTTGGATGTCTCACGTCGCAGACATGTCTTTGCAGGCCGACGTAACCCCGTGCACCATATTGTACACCATCAGCGGCCAGAAGGTGGACGTGGGGAAGGCGACGATAGTGAAGCCGAAGGAACAATTGTTCCACAGCCGGCCGATCCCCCCTGACGTCTTCAAGGTTTCGTGGCCAGTGTCAAACCGGGCCACGAGAATTTGGCTCCTCCGGTACTAGGGGGAGACGACAACGAGACCCCGCGGCGGCTTGGCGATTGCAAGAGGTGGGTCTTGTTGTGGCCAAAGAGTCTGCTTCGTCTGGAGGCGGCCGGCAGCACACCCACGACCACGCAGCCTCAGCAAGGTATGAACATCAACACCCCACCTACCCAATTCGCGTCGCCTGTCGTGCCGGGTGATAGCGGACGGGGTGAGGAAGAGGCTCCATTAGTCGCTGATGACGTCGCCGCCGCCGAAGAAGCAATGCATGATATCGATGCCATCGATGAGGATGACGATGACACTCTACAGTATCTCAATACTGGCGCCTATGACGACGGAGGATTGATGGCTCAGCAGTATGAGTACTCAGGGTTTGAGCGTCATGAGTCGGTGCCTGAATTGCCGCCTCCGGAGGCTGAACGTATTATAGACGACCTTCCAGTAGCAAAGAAGCATAGAAAGAGAGCGAGGAAAGGCAACAAAGCTGCTTCAATGATCCAGCCGCCTCCGCAGCCTCGGGTTCAAGACCGTATACCTGTCATGGGTGTGGCGAAATACCATATCCCCGGTGAACCAATCCTACCTAATAAGGCAGCTGTAGAGGCCATATACGGCGATCTCAAGAGACTTCATGACGATGTGCTGCGAAGAGAGAAAAGCCTGATCGCCTCACAAAATCTAGGATACCCGCTCTACGTGGTTAACGTGCCGCAGCAAAGGTTGTACATCGACACATTCCCCGCGGAAAAGTTCTTCCTTCGATTCGATTACATCTTCGACATGTTTCACTTGAAAAAGCTGGATTTTACGTTTGTCCGCCTTTTTGCCTTGTACATGAACTACATCATCAGGATTGAGCAGATACCTTATATCTGTGTCGCTGACCCGTACTTCATGCACGAGAGCTTCTTGGCAGTCTGCAAAAAGCACCATGAATACGCGAGTAACTACATCGCCGATTTCATGGTCGGCAATAAGGACAAGGAGACGATTCTCGTGCCTTATCATCCCATGTAAGTCATCCGTGCGGATACCCTTCCTTCGATTTCAATCATTTCATTTGCACGCGTGGAGGCTAATTTGAGGTGTACTTATTTTGCGCAGCGACGGGCGCGCCGTCCTCATCATCCTTTACCCCCGAGTCTCCCACGCTCTTTACTTGGACTCGTTGAAGAACATGAAGAAAAAGGATTACACCCACATCAAGTCTGTTCTCAACAATGCTATCTTTACGTACGGCGTACGGGGTGGAGAGATCACGCTCAGGAAGGCAAGGAACCACGCGCCCTGCTTCGGCCATAAGACTGACTTCTGCTGCATCCAGCAACCGAGTGGTACTATCAGTGATGGATTCTATGTCCTCCACCACATGCAGGAGTTCAGACGGGATCATCAGAACCTTCGCATGTCACCTAGATCCGGCGATGCCCATATTCTGCAATGGGCAAAGAACCTAGGAGATATCCCGGATCATCGACTCCGAGCTGAGTTCTATCACATCCAGCATGAACTTGCCCAAATCATCATGAAGGAGGTCCTCGAAAAAACAGGGATGTTCTACGAAGAAGGGCAAATGTCGCGGGAAGACGTCCGAACACGCGTAGCCGCTCAGCATCTCGACCTGAAGCCTTTCACTGCGCTCGGGGACTATCTCCCTGACTTGCATGGATGGCACGACATGTTGGAGTGATTGATGATATATGACAATGTGTCCGTTTAGTCCATACTTTCTCTATGACGAAACTTTGAGTTATGCACGACGAAACTTTATTTGTGATGTAATTAAACCGTCCTCCTCAACTAGCGAAGATCACTCTAGTTAGGGCATTTTGGGTACGATGAACTTTGTATGCTTATGATATGTTGCTTCTATTTTTGCCAAGTCTGTCTCTTTCTGTTGCTCAACTATACATGTTGCATATCATCAACTCATGTGACGATGCAGGTGCATAGATCATCGATGGCGAAGAAGTGCTACGCCAGGAGTATACGACGAGTGGCCGGAGTGTCAGGCCCAGGTGTACCAGTTTCCGGTTTTCGAGCGACAGCCAGTAGTTAGTTTAGGTTCACGCTAGTGCGAGAGAGGGATACGAACCGACGCCTCAAGAAGTACTACATTATGTATCATGAGACATGTCATGTAACTTGTATAGCTATATCGTGATTATGACGTGACGACATGATTTGTGTTGGATGATATGATGAGACTATTGTGTGTATGATATGATGAGCATATTGCATGCTTATGATATGATTAGAATACTGTATGAAACCTGTACAGAAACATCGCAAATACGTAGCAAAAAAAATGAGAAAATATAGTAGTAGCGCTCTTTAGCGCTGGACAGGAAAACGCTGCTGCTAAAGGACTTAGCAGTAGCACTGGTACGGAAAGCGCTACTGCTAAGTAGGTATAGCAGTAGTGCGTGTAAAAACGCGCTACTGATAAACGTTAGCTGTAGCGCCGTATCAGTAGCGCGGGTACCCGCGCTACTGATACACCAAATACCCACGCTACTGCTAGGGTTTTCCCTAGTAGTGTTTCCCGGCCAGCGGGAGGCCCCCGTCCTCCTTTGTCGTTGTTGCCCGGCCGCTGTGCTCGCCATGAGTGGATCTTTCAGAGCGTCCACCACGACACGTCCCTGCGCACGGTCGCCCCCGGATCCGGCGAGTCCAATCATGGCCGCCACCAGATCCCTTCCCCGTTCCCTCTCTCGCGGACCTGACTGCACCGCGATGAACCAGTGGCCATGCCCGGTCTCTCAACAACAGGAACCCCTCTGGTGAGCTATGAATCCCACCTCCCCTTGCATCGCTCTCTGTGTTCCTCATGAAATTGATTTTGTTGTGCATGATTTGAACTTCCCTTGTTTTTTCCCCAGATGGTTGGCCTCCCCTGCTTCGTGAAATGGATATGAAACAGTTCTGAACTTTGTGAAACCGTTCACAAATTTGTGGAATCGTGGAACATATTATCAAATCTTAAAACTGGTGTGTACAAATATGCAGAACGTGTGAAAATAGTTTCAGAATATGTGTGAGATTTAATTTCTGGTATATTCCTTTGTGAAAAAAGGGATAACTGAAATGACATTGTAAAAAAATAAAATTGTTCTTGAAAGGATTGAAATCTTATTTTTGAAATAGTAAGTTTTTGTCTTTTGTACAATATGACAGTGAAATAGGTTTTCACAATGAGTGAAATCTTCTTTTTGAAGAATTGAAATCAGTTCTTTGACAGTTTGAAATAATTACTTTCACTCATTATGAAATATGAAATTGGAATTGGAATAAGAGAAATGACATTGTAGAAAATTACAATTGTTTATACCACTCTTTTGAAATAGTAAGTTTCAGTCTTTTGTACAATATGACAGTGAAAATAGGATTTCACAATGAGTGAAATCTTCTTTTTGAAGAATTGAAATCTGTTCTTTGACGGTTTCAAATAATTAGTTTCACTCATTGTGAAATATGAAATTGGAATTGGAATAAGTGAAATGACATTGTAGAAAATTAAAATTGTTTATGCCACTCTTTTGAAATAGTAAGTTTCAGTCTTTTGTACAATATGACAGCGAAATAGGTTTTCACAATGAGTGAAATCTTCTTTTTGAAGAATTGAAATTAGTTCTTTGACAATTTGAAATAATTAGTTTCACTCATTGTGTCATATGAAGTTGTAATTGGAATAAGTGAAATGACATTGTATAAAATTAAAATTGTTTATGCCACTCTTTTGAAATAGTAAGTTTCAGTCTTTTGTATAATATGACAGTGAAATAGGTTTTCACAGTGAGTGAAATCTTCTTTTTGAAGAATTAAAATCAGTTCTTTGAAAGTTTGAAATAATTAGTTTCACTCATTGTGAAATATGAAATTGGAATTGGAATAATCAAAATCTGTTTCAGTGTGTGAAGCTTGTAATTTCAATGTGTGAAACTGTGAAAATGAGTTCTTGAAATTATTGAAATCAGTTTTTGAAATTATTAAAATCAGTTTTTGGAAATGAGTGAAATTAGTATTTTGAAATGAGTGAGATTTGTTTTCTGGAAGAATTAAAATTAGTTTTTGAAATGAGCGAAATCAGTTATTTTCAGATATTTTAAAGTTGTTCTTTGAAATAATTAGATTTAGTTTCTGGAATTTCTGATATAAGTAAAAAATATCTCTAAGTGAAATCAAATGAAAATTCAGGGATTAATATTAAGCTAATTAGATTTCCTAATTAGAATGATTATTAAATTAGCTACTTTGGTATGGGGGTGAAAAAAGGACCGCACCCGTTGCAGTCACGCTGGTGGGCTGCTCAGCAGCAGAATTGCACGTGGTGGGCCCTAGCACTGAGAAATACGAGCCATGCAAATATGAGAATACTTGGCCTGTATAAGCATGTGGCCCCACAGATTTAGAGGTGGCAGCATTCCATTGGTTTGGAATCCACCGGAACATACCGGCACCGGTAAAAAGAGGTTTGCGTAGGGTCACCTTTAACGCCGTCATTTTGTATCCGTTACGCCACATCATCAAAATCGAGACCCACATGTCATAATCAACATTAAAATGCTCAAAGCGACGGGTTAGTGTTTTCTGCAAAAGATTAGGTCTAAAATTAGTGGTTTTTGACAGACATTCGTAGAATGGTGTTTTCTGCAAACCTATGCGTCAATGTGGTGGTTTTTCGCAATTCACTCAACATTGTACACTGGCCAATTTAGCGAGACGATTCTCTGTACGTTATAACGTGCTATTAGCGACGCTATAGCGTGCTATTGTTTTTCAGTGTTACTAGCAAAAGGGCCCGTGCGTTGCAACGGGTTAATAAAACTATGTGTAGGCCACTATCGCCTATCTCTCTCTGTGTCCCCTCCTCCGGATGTAGATCGAGCAGGGTGCACTGTTGTCGCGCTCTCTCTACTCTTGATCCCTCCCTTTCTTTCTATATCCCCAATGACATTCAAACTGGAGGAATATTTAGTTGGTCAACTCTAAACCATTTATGCGGCACGGTAATAAGTTTATTTGTGGAGGAAAAATTAAGAGCCAATAGAGATAGAGATTGAGAGCAAGTCAACATGACCCCCAAATATCTTCATCGCTATATTTATTCCCAATATTTCCCTCACCTATATTAATAATATAGTGTAACTAATAATGCATGGTAGACATACTGCAGTAAAAATAAACAACAACCATGAAGAAATTTAATCTGTGCTAGCGATTTTGTTGCTTGGATACAGAAGCACTCCCTGCCGCTAGTGCACGTAGCTTCTATTGCTATTAGCAGCGGGCACCCAAATAATCCCTATCCATAAGCTCCTCTTTCTTTTCCGATTGTTATTGTTCGCACACGAACACGTCACCGTGTACCTCCAATGCCGGGGGTGATGCACCGCAGCTTACGTCGAAGGAGACCCGGCCGACAACGCGATACACAAGACAGTCGACGGGCGCTTTTGAAGACCCGAAACCCCACGCGCCCGGGAGGGACCCCGTCTGGACGCACAACGGCTATGGGCTGCCTTGGTCGGTTCGCCCGCCCCTAGAGCCTCGAGGATCGCTGCCCTTCACGCGAAGAACGAACGAAGAACGAGAGAGAAAGAGCAAGGGAGAGATGTAAAAGCTAGGGTAAAAAGTAGTAGATTGATTTGTTCGATTGTGTGTTGTTCAATCGGCCTTCACCTCTCATCTATTTATGAGGCAGCTTGACTTCCCGTACAAGAAAAGGACTCCAAATCTTTCCAAAATTAACCGAACTCGGATTTAGGTATGTCTGGGACATTAGTTCGGTTTTTAGGTCCCACAGGCCACAAACGACCTCGGATGAAGATGGTCCTAAAAGCAAATTCGACCGCTTCGACGAGACGAACAACTTTCGTGTTGAACGTTTTTCGATTCGAAGCCAGCTTGAGGGCCGAATCGCTTACGCAAAACAGCTGATTGGTGGCGCTACCCATCAGACACGTGTCTGGTGGGGCGCGCCATATTTTGCCTCCTGGCAGGGCTGCATTCCGATGGCTCTAACTTTTGCATACGAACTTGGATTGAGACTATTTTTATATCAAAATCGACCGTTTCGACGAGACGAAGACAATCCCTGTAGAAACTTTTCTCATATGAGGCCGTCTTGGGGGCGTAATCAGCCGAATAGTATTCTGTATACAAAATCTCAGTACTTCGAACACAACTTCGGCCTTAGAGATGAGATCGGATGGCTATGGCCCAAATATCAAAGTTTCTCCTTTCGATGATACGGAACTTTATCGCTTTGAGCACTATTCAATTTGAGGCCTTCTTAATTATGTTTTCGACCATGCTAAAATCGGGTGTCAACACATGCCCCCCTGTTTTTCGGCGAAGCTTGCGTGCCGAAAAATAACTTGTTTAGAGTTTGTTTTAAGGACGATGTCAACACTTCATCGGCCATTTATATGCTTTGGAGATAATTCTATATCGGCCATTGACTTCAATTTTTTGTTTACATCATACCTTGGAACCGATTACCACCAATCGGCTTTAAAGAGATGGGAATGAACCCGTTCCTTGTAGCACTAAGGAAATCAAACTCTGAGAGGTCACGCCCTGTTAAGAAGGTAACATCGGGATGATTCCAATCCACTAATGCATCGGCCAAAGCAACACAAGCCGAAATATCCGCGTGAACGACTTCTACTTCATCATCGACCCATTGTATTAAGAGTTGATGCATGGTAGATGGCACACACTGGTTAGCATGAACCCAATCATGACCTAATATAACATTATAGTTACCTTGCACCTCAGCGATGAAAATGTGGTGGCCAAAGTTTTGCTTCCCACAGTGAGTTCCATGCACATCACACCTTTGGCCTCTGTCTTTTCTTTACCCTCAAATCCGTTAAGTACCATATTGGTCTTCATCAATGCATCATCATGTAACCCCAACTTCTTGAAGAACGAATAGGGCATAAGATTTACCACAGCACCACCATCTACGAGCATCCTAGCAACCGGTGATCCGTTAATATGACCCTTGAGGTACAATGGCTTCAAGTGTTTCACCGGTTCTTTTGGCTTCTTGAAGATAGCGTTCTTAGGACCAAAATCTAGCTGGGCCACCTCCCCTTCTTCACCTATAGCACGAAACTCGACAGGTAAGTAATACACCATATTAATATCCATACCTTCCCGAACCGGCGTAGATTCGTAATCCACCATCTCATCTTCATCTCCCAATGTGAATATTGGACTTGAAGTTTCCTCAATTGAAGGGGATGCTTCTGGTTGTGCGGATGATGTAATAGGGGTCGCATCATCCTCTTTTGGTGGTGTAGGTGTGGTTGTAGCTAATGTAGAAGCATCTGCGTTTTGTTTCTGTTTAGGCCTCCACACTTGTTTTGTGAGTGGCATGGGCCGAATTTTATTGAACAATTCGTCCCTTTGCTTCTCTTCTTTGCTCTCTACCTTCTCGTGATTCCTCATGCGTTGTAATCTCCTTTTCATGGTCTTAGTTAATCCCGGAGGACACCACCTAGGTTGAGCATATTTGGGGTCCCTATGTTTGGCCTTGCTTGTGCTAGCCTCATGATCATTAGCCATGGAACCCTGCTGAACAATAACAATATCACCATTAGAACTAGCCAGATTACCAACAATCGGCTCTTTTATTTCCTTTTGCTTGTCGTATTCTGAAATTTCTGCATTAGATGACTTAATACGCCACACTTTTTTATTGACCTTGCTTGGAGAAATTTTCGTTGGCCGATTAGCACCATAGCTCAAACGGCCTTTTGTGGGATAATAAAGCCTCTCGCGAGTAAGCCTTCTAGGCGCTGCCCACCCCATATGAAAAGTATAAGGAGGCATTGGTGGTTGCCCCCATCCTCCATTGAAGTCTCCTTTGTAATATGGCGCATAGGGGGGTGGTGACATCCACGGTGTTGATGCCCATGACCCATATGGCCTTGCATAGCGTCGAAATTCTTGCTTCAGAGGTGATTTTGAATGCTTTAAATGACATGGACGATTAGAGCTAGAACCGGCCGCTTGATTGGCATATTTGGATAGCAACATATCAAAAGTTGGCTTGACTCGCTTGCCCTCAGCTTCATTCTTTTTCCACTTGCCAACTTCTGGATTCATGGGCTTGATAGTTTTAGCATGAGTATCCTCTTGTACTTGCGGTTGCCCCCCGAGTGCAGGATTTTTCATGGTGATCTTCAATACTTCCTTGCCATCGGGTTGCTTCTCAAGCACAACCTCTCTTCCCAAGACTTTGCCACCTTCCTTGCCTTTCCTGGGTTCACCAATAACAATATTATCTTTATTAGCAGATTCGGCTATGTTAGGCCGAATTAACATTTTCTTCCCTTCCAAATCCATGGTGTTTATCGGGAAGGGTTGTTTATCAACTTGCATCTCTGAAAAATTCAATCGTCCGTCATTAATGGCCGATTGTATCTGTCGTCAAAAAACATTGCAATCGTTAGTAGCATGAGAAAATGAATTATGGTACTTGCAATAAGCACGCCGTTTTAGCTCCTCAAACGGCGGAATGGTGTGTGATATTCTGATCATCTTATCTTGCAATAGAGCATCAAATATTTTATCACACTTAGATATATCAAAAGTAAACTTCATCTCCTCATCACGATTCTTGCGAATCGGCTTAAGAGCGTTGCAGGTATAGGGTTTGGCCTTTGAGGACCAAACAAATTCAGTAGTATAGACATCAACCTCATCGTCCGAGTTATCATCACCATACTCAACCATATGCATTCTAGGACGATCGGCTGTAGACCTATGAACCTCTTTACATCGAATCTCTTGAGCCAAAGCCTTTTGTAGGACTTGGTTAATACTTAAAAACTCATAACTTTCTAACATCTCTTTAATGTGAGTTTTCAAACCATTGAGAACAAGATCCGCCAAGTCTCTTTCGGTTATCACTAAGCTATAACATCGGTTTTTTATATCTCTAAATCTCTTGACATAATCGGTGACTGATTCATCATGTTTTTGCCTAACCGATGTAAGATGTGACAACTTAAGCTCATTATCGCCGCTATAAAAGTGATCATGAAACTTTTGCTCTAATTGCGACCATAAGAGAATTGAGCCATGTGGTAAAGCAGCAAACCATGAAAATGCGGTGCCGGTTAAAGATAAGGGAAATAAACGCACTTTCAATTCCTCTATGGAACCTGCTTCACCCAACTGTGCTAGATATTGACTGACATGCTCCCAAGTTGTTTTCGTGCCCTCTCCACTAAATTTAACAAAATCAGGAACCTTGTAACCTTGAGGGTACAAAACTGCATCAAAGTGTTCAGGATAAGGCTTTTGGTACACACGACTCTTTACTTTCAGCTCGTTTCCGAAAGTTTCTTGAAACATCTTATGCAAATCCTCCCTCAATTTGGCTAAAATTGGATCCGAGGTGGATGAAGATGCCTATGGCAATGACATAGGAGCAACTTGGGTACTAGCTAGTGGTGCAACTTGTGGGATGGGTGCCGAACCATAATTCGGTGGAAGACCAAACATGCTTGTACCTATGGGTGGTGTGACAAAGTGATTCGGCGTTGACGCCGAATTGGGCAGACTCATAATAGGATTAGGATATGTAGGTGCAGCCACAAGCTGGTTGGTTTGACTAGGGTAAAAATTCAACGGCATATTATATTGTTGTTGCATAGGAGGTGCCGATGAAATAGGTAACGTTGGACTACGGTTTTCAGATATACTAACAGTACCAATAGATGACGGAGGCATATTTTTTTGAGCATTAGCACTTGCTATGAAAGAATTGTATGTCATCACATTACCCTTACTAACAAGACTTTCAATCACATCCACTTGCTTTGGAGAAAAAACTTTACTCACAGTGATTTCATCTTGTTCCTCAATGAGAGGAGGGAAATTAACTTTTCCAACCGGAGTGATGTTGCCTTGACGGTCCTTCTTAAAACTTGCAAGAAACGCCTTCAAATCCTCCTCCTCACGCTTTTTCTTGAGCGCCTCAAAAGCCTCTTCGCGTTGTTTCTTGTGCGCTTCGTAGGCTTGAAGATGTTCCTCCAATAGTTCATCAAGACTGGGCATAATGATGTTATCGGCGTTAACTTCTGAGGGCCGGGGAAGATTAGACATGGTTGATGATGATTTCTTGATCTTTCTTCCCCAGCGGAGTCGCCAAAAAGTGTGTTCGCACACGAACACGTCACCGTGTACCTCCAACGCCGGGGGTGATACACCGTAGCTCACGTCGAAGGAAACCCGACCGACAACGCGATACGCAAGACAGTCGACGGGCGCTTTTGAAGACCCGAAACCCCACGCGCACGGGAGGGACCCCGTCAGGACGCACGGCGGCTATGGGCTGCCCTAGGTCGGTTCGCCCGCCCCTAGAGCCTCGAGGATCGCTGCCCTTCACGCGAAGAATGAAAGAAGAACGAGAGAGAAAGAACAAGGGAGAGATGTAAAAGCTAGGGTAAAAAGTAGTAGATTGATTTGTTCGATTGTGTGTTGTTCAATCGGCCTTCACCTCACATCTATTTATGAGGCAGCTTGACTTCCCGTACAAGAAAAGGAATCCAAATCATGTCCAAATCTTTCCAAAATTAACCGAACTCGGATTTAGGTATGTCTGGGACATTAGTTCGGTTTTTAGGTCCCACAGGCCACAAACGACCTCGGATGAAGATGATCCTAAAAGCAAATTCGACCGCTTCGACGAGACGAACAACTTTCGTGTTGAACGTTTTTCGATTCGAAGCCATCTTGAGGGCCGAATATCTTACGCAAAACAGCTGATTGGTGGCGCTACCCATCAGACACGTGTCTGGTGGGGCGCGCCATATTTTGCCTCCTGGCAGGGCTGCATTCCGATGGCTCTAACTTTTGCATACGAACTTGCATTGAGACGATTTTTGTATCAAAATCGACCGTTTCGACGAGACGAAGACAATCCCTGTAGAAACTTTTCTCATATGAGGCCGTCTTGGGGGCGTAATCAGCCGAATAGTGTTCTGTATACAAAATCTCAGTACTTCGAACACAACTTCGGCCTTAGAGATGAGATCGGATGGCTATGGCCCAAATATCAAAGTTTCTCCTTTCGACAATATGGAACTTTATCGCTTTGAGCACTTTTCCATTTGAGGCCTTCTTAATTATGTTTTTGACCATGCTAAAATCGGGTGTCAAGACATGCCCCCCTGTTTTTCGGCGAAGCTTGCGTGCCGAAAAATAACTTGTTTAGAGTTTGTTCTAAGGACGATGTCAACACTTCATCGGCCATTTATATGCTTAGGGCGATAATTCTATATCGGCCATTGACTTCAATTTTTTGTTTACATCATACCTTGGAACCGATTACCACCAATCGGCTTTAAAGAGATGGGAATGAACCCGTTCCTTGTAGCACTAAGGAAATCAAACTATGAGAGGTCACGCCCTATTAAGCAGGTAACATCGGGATGATTCCAATCCACTGATGCATCGGCCAAAGCAACACAAGACGAAATATCCGCGTGAACGACTTCTACTTCATCATCGACCCATTGTATTAAGAGTTGATGCATGGTAGATGGCACACACTGGTTAGCATGAACCCAATCACGACCTAATATAACATTATAGTTACCTTGCACCTCAGCGATGAAGAATGTGGTGGCCAAAGTTTTGCTTCCCACAGTGAGTTCCATGCACATCACACCTTTGGCCTCTGTCTTTTCTTTACCCTCAAATCCGGAGTTAACTTCTGAGGGCCGGGGAAGATTAGACATGGTTGATGATGATTTCTTGATCTTTCTTCCCCAGCGGAGTCGCCAAAAATTATGTTCGCACACGAACACGTCACCGTGTACCTCCAACGCCGGGGGTGATGCACCGCAGCTCACATCGAAGGAGACCCGGCCGACAATGCGATACGCAAGACAGTCGACGGGCGCTTTTGAAGACCCGAAACCCCACGTGCACGGGAGGGACCCCATCTGGACGCACGGCGGCTATGGGCTGCCCTAGGTCGGTTCGCCCGCCCCTAGAGCCTCGAGGATCGCTGCCCATCACGCGAAGAAGGAACGAAGAACGAGAGAGAAAGAACAAGGGAGAGATGTAAAAGCTAGGGTAAAAAGTAGTAGATTGATTTGTTCGATTGTGTGTTGTTCGATCTTTGAGCACTTTTCCATTTGAGGCCTTCTAAATTATGTTTTCGACCATGCCAAAATCGGGTGTCAGCAGTTATGTGACCATCGAGCGCACACGAGCGGCTTTTGCGTCGACCCGAGGCACAACCGTGCACTATTACCGCCTGCTTATTGATTTCCAGGCTCTTTATCGCTTGGAAATTACAAGAAAGGTGGTACTATTTTAAAGACTAACAAACCCATGAGTGTACGCATAGCTAATGCCCAGAACACGCGTGCCCTGGCTCATCCCGCATGACGAACGTGCACAAACCTTCACGCGTGAGGCTCGGAGATGCGACAGGAGATGGCAAGTTAAGAAAGGGAGCTGGGGGCTGACCTCCAGCGCTGTCGACGCCTCGTTAGCTGCTGTCGCGTGCCCTCTGTTTTCTTTTTCAAGTTTTTATTCGGTTTACTTTGTTTTGTTTGGTTTCCATTGGTTTTTTTTTTCATTTTTTTGATTCTTTTGATTATCACTCTAATTTTTTGTATACTTCTAGAACATTTTTTGAATATACATTTTACATTTTTCAAATACAAGTAT
This sequence comes from Elymus sibiricus, assembly GCA_039707655.1. Taxonomy (NCBI): domain Eukaryota; kingdom Viridiplantae; phylum Streptophyta; class Magnoliopsida; order Poales; family Poaceae; genus Elymus; species Elymus sibiricus. Next base: position 88,844,306 of record CM077668.1, on the reverse strand, counting down.
AACATTTTTGGAGTACGCGGTAAACACTTTTCTATACATATTTTCAATATTTTTTAAATGCTTGATTAATATTTTTCAAATACAATATTAATATTGATCCAAACAAATAATACACGATTAATATTTTTGTATACATCATCAACATTTTTTCTATACACAATTTAAAAAATTTCAAATGCTTGATTAATATTTTCTAATTAAAAGATGAACATTTTTTTCAATACATTGTCAATACATTTTCTATACATATTTAACATTTCACAAATGCTTGGTTAAGATTTTGCAAATACCAGATTAATTTTTAATACATGGTGAACATTTTTTCTATACACATTTCACATTTTTCAAATGTTTGTTTAAAAAACTTTGAATGTGGTTTAATATTTGTTTTTCAATTGCTTGATTAACAGTTTTTAAACACATGATCAATTTTTTTCAAGCACGTTTTATATTATTTCGTATACACGATAAATATTTCTGTTTACACTTTAGCATTTTTAAAATGATTGGTTAGCATTTTTTGAAATTTTTTATGTAAAGTTCTTTTTGTAATATATTTTATTTAGAATATTTGGAAGAAGAAATAAAATTTAAAAAAAGTAAAAAAGGAACTATAAAAAGGTTGTGGCCTAAGCACATCTCGCGGCTTGCGCTGTCCTAAACGCGAAGGTTCGAAGGTCTCGCTATGAGCGAGACATAGCGGCGCCCCTCGATCACGAGCGAAAGATAAGCGGTCCTCTTTCTCTATCCTCGATGGTTCCCTCCTAACCGCGCCAGATTTTAGTTTATTGGAAACCGAGCAGTAGCTGGAGGAAGGCATCGAACGCTTTTAGTGATTCTCGTTTTCGTCCGTGAAGTGGGACTTGGGAATTGGGAATCGAGGATTTAGCGGTGCTAGGCGATTGCCGAACACGCCCAAATAGTTGTTGCCTTGTTTCAAAAAAAAATAAATAGTTGTTGCCCAATCTGGCTCCAAAATCGTGTTTTGTATCTCTCTTCGTTCGATCTACAGTAAAACTTGGCACAATAAATATCGACGGGTGGATCACCCCAGCGTGCGCCCCTTGCTTGCGGCCTTATTGTGTTTGATAAGAGCATCTCCAATAGATGGTCCAAAATTTGGCGGTCCAAAACCGGAGATGTAAAATTTGGACCGCCAAAAAGTGCGTTTTGGAGCTCCGAAAAAAGCTCAACTCCAACAGATGGTCCAAAAGAGCAACTCCAATAGATGGTCCAAAATGAAGATGTAAATTTCTGAAAACGAGAGCGGTGAGAGCGGTGGAGCGGCGGCGGCGTGCGGGCGGGGCTGTGGCGGACGGAGCCGGGCGGGGCGGGGCGGTGGCGGGACGGAGCCGGGGCGGTGGCGGGCGGTGGCGGACGGAGCCGGACGGGGCGGGGCGGGGCGGACGGGGCGGCGGCACACGGGGCGGCGGCGTGCGCTGCGGCCGCGGCCGGATCCGCGGCGGGCGGGCGGCGGGGCGGCGTGAAAACAGCGTCGGGGGGCGGGGCGGGGCCGGATCTGATGCGGGCGGCCTGCGGCGGGGCGGCGGCGGGGTGTGGAGGCGGCGGGGCGGCGGCGGACGGGCGGGTCGCGGGCGGGCGGACGGGCGCGGGCGGGCGGGAAAGGAAAGGAACTGGTGGTTGGGCGTTCGCGGGCGGCGGCTGGTTTTGGACCAGATGCACCTCGTGATGTAAATTTGCATCGCGAGGTGTTGTATTTTACATCACGAGGAGGCCGCGGACCAATTTTTTTTACATATGGACCGTCTGTTGGAGCTGCGTTTTTGGCCTCACACGGTCGAAAAGTTAGTTACTTTTACATTTGGACCATCTATTGGAGATGCTCTAAAAGAGGGAGAGAGGAGAGAAGGACGAATGGTTACATGCACACATGATTCTCTCTCACCAACCAAAGACTTACATTTATTTTCCTTGTGACATTTTGAATGTTTCATAACTTTTGAACCAAATTCCTTTTTTTGGAACTTTTTACATATTTGAATTTTAGGTGATATGATCTTTATAATAAGACCAGGCTTGGACACATTTTGACTAGTTTAAATTTATTGTTTCAATCATAATTTAGTTTCATTTATTTTACAATAAATCTGGTTATTTCACAAATCGAGTTTTGACATTTGTGAACCTGCTTATTTCAGTTTCACACACCGAAATAATTTTTCTCGGTTCAAAAAACTAGTTTCACCCAATTCAAGAACCTCATTTCACTCAATTCAAAACACTGATTTCACTCATTTCAAAAACTGATTTCATTATTTTCAACAAAAAGATTTCACACATTTCAAAAACTTAATTTACTCATTCTTAGAAATAAATGTCACTAATTAAAAAAAACAAGATTTACACTCATTTCAAAAAACACATTTCACTCGTTTCAGAAAACCGATTTCACTCATGTTGAAAATCAGATTTCACTCCTTTACCATCCGGTCTCTATAGATGCGATGCATCCGGCGGGGCTTGATGCTGACATCGTGATTTGTGCCTATCTTTGCAGATTTAATAAGTTTATCATAGGACAGAGGGTTCGTGAGATTAATCGGTAGCTAAAGGGAAAAAAGTTGACCTAATAGATTTTCAGAAATTGGGAAATAGTATATCTAAACTAAACTATGGAACCGATCAAATCGTTTATTGATCGGACGCCACACATCTAGTAGAGGTGATCAATCTCCTCGCAGGCAGCGAGCTGCGAAGTGGTGAAAAATTTATCAGGATAATCGTCATTGGACTAAAACGGCCCCCAAACGCCCTGCCTGACCGGCACCCCCAATATCCAGCCCAAATATGGGGCGGATATGGGGGCGCCCGGGCACGCCCGTCACGTCGGATTGACGAACAGGGCTCAGCCGGAAACGCCCGCCAACCCGGCGGTCCGAAGGTCGTCTCCTCCGCCGGACCGGTCGCGCCGCGTGTCGCAGCTCCGGCGGGCCGCGTAGTGCATTGCCCGGCTATTTAAGTGCACCGGCGGACCACGAAACCCTACATCCACATCTTCCTCTTCATCCTGTCCGTCGCCGCCGCCAGTTTCCACTCCACCCATCCGCAGCCATGCCCCTACGCCGCCGGGTGAGGAGCCAGCCGTTCCTGACGCCGGAGCGCCGGCTCGAGCTCCTTGAGCGGATCCTGAATAGGCGCGAAGCCCGGATCGCCGCGGGGCTACCTCCGGATGTAGTGGATCCGGAGGAGTTGAAGGTGGAGGAGGAGGAGGAGGAGGAGGTGGAGGTGGAGGAGGAGGATGAAGAGGTGGAGGAGGAGGGGGATGAGCCGGGGGAGGAGGATGTGGGGGACGCTGGCGACGGGGATCTCCGGGCGGAGCAGCAGGCCATCCTCGATTCCCTCCGGTCGGAGTCGGATGCGGATGCAAGACGCCGTCGCCGGCAGGAGATGGAGGCACAAGAAGCCGCGGAACACGCGGAGTGCTTGGCCTACATCGATGAGATGGAGCAGCAGGAGGATGAACCGGAGCCCTCCTCCCCGCCCGTCCAGCCGGCGCCTGGCTCCGTCGTCGTGGACATCACCGACGACGAAGAGTAGCTAGGGTAGTACGTAGGATTTACTTTGCATGCTTTTGTATGGATGTAGGGGATGAAATTTGAGAGATGCGGATGCAGATTGAGCAATTTCAGGAGTGCCCGGTCAGTGCCCGCGGACGCGTCCGGGTGCGTCCGCGGGCGTTTGAGGGGCCGGATTTGTCATATCCGGTTGTAGATGCTCTAAGAGCATCTCCAACAGAAGCTGAAAAAAGCGCGCGCGCGGCAAAAGGCGTTTTTAGCGCGCGCCGAACGATTTCGCGCGCTCCAGCGGGCGCGGGAAAATCGCGCGCGCGCGAAAAGGAGGCCCTGCGCACGGTAGTTTTGGCGCGCGGCGCTGCGCGCGCTCTATAAATCGAGCGCCGGAGACGCGCTCTTCCCACGCCTCTCGCGCACTGCCGTCGCTTCCCTCGCGCTCTGCCCCTACTCCCCTCGCGCTCTGCCGCCGCTCCTCTCGCGCCTTCGTCACCTTGCCGCCATGTCGCCGCGCCGCCGGGGATCTTCGGGCTTCCGCGGCGTCCGGGAGCGCCCGTCCGGCGCCTTCTCCGCGGAGATACGATCCGGCGACATGCGCCTCGGCCTCAGCACCTTCGACACCGCCCACGAGGCCGCCCGCGCGTACGACGCGGCGGCGTGGCGCCTCCGGTGGCCTCGTAGGGAGATGAATTTCCCCGAGGTGACGACGCGGGAACGGGCGGAGAATCTAGCGCCTCCCCCACGGCTTGTCACCAACGAGGACCGTCGCGAGAACCGGAGGCGGGAGCGCCGCCTCGGCATCGCCGAGACAGACGAAGTGGCCATGGCAGCGTGGCGCGAACGGTTTCCGCAGGACGTCATCGACGAGCGCCAGTTCTTCGCGCAAAGGAGGGCAGAGAGGAGGGCGCAGAGGAGGGCGGAGCGAGCCGCCTATCGCGCCGACAAGCGTACGCGGAAGGCGGCCGCGGACTTCAACATCGAGCTTGGAGAAGCGTCGACCTGGGACGCAACGATAACCGCTTTCTTGATGCCTTCCTCGAGATTTCGGATACGGACGATTCGGAGGAGGACGTTTTTACTACGGATTCGGAGGACGACGAGTAGTTTTTAGCTTGTCTATGTATTTTTTTTATTTTATCTACTAGCTATGTTTTATCTATGCATGTTTTTATTTTATCTATGCATGTGTTTATCTATATTTTATCTATGTTTTTAGCTTGTCTGTGAAATGCTTTTGAATTTTCTATGTTTTTTTGTGTTTCATTTTTGATCAAATATCCATCAAATTGTCTTTGAAATATGCATATTGCAAGTGCTGGCTGCTATAGCGCGCGCTGCAGTTTTGCGCGTCTGCTGGAGCGCCGCGCGCGTATTATATTATGCACGTGCGTGAAAAATTGCTTCTCATGCGTTACAAAACAGTTTTTAGTGCGCCGAGCGAAGCGCGCTTGTTGGAGATGCTCTAAGCTGGTTCAATTGGCATTATCGGGCCGCTCCAAGCAAAACCGAGATCTGTGTGTGGTCAAAGTCTCAAAGACCGTGGCAGATGGAAAGCAAGATTTATCCGACATATGGAGTAGCTAACTGCTAGTAAGAAGCAGCTTGATCAGTCACGCTGTGGCCGCGCTTACCGTGCTCATGAACTCCTCGTCGGCGACAAGCCTTGCGAGCACCTCCGGCGGGAGCCACACCCCGAGAGCCATGCTCCCTCCGCCGCCTGTGCCCTCGAACACCGCCGCCGTCCCGTCCATCTTGTTCGCTCGGCCACTCCGCACGCCCACCGGCCGGCCCCACCCGAAGTCGTTCCCGTACACATCGAACCGCGGCGAGCCCCCCGTCACCATCTTTGCCGTGGCCGTCGGGCGCGCACGCAGAAAGTAATGCTCTTGCGGCCAAGATGCGTGTCTGTTCCTCTGAGTTGCCACGTCGAAGGACCTCACCGCTCTGTTCAGCTGCGACGCGGCCCAGCCCAGCCCCCTCTCTAGGATCTCGCCGGCGGTGGACACCGCCTCGGCGCGTGCAACGGCGTTGCCAGCGTATGCCGCCGGCAGGCCGTCCACGCGTCCCCGGCAACCGATGAGGATGACGTACGTTGTGCTGTGGTCTGGTGCCAGGCTCCTGGCTCGGCTCACAGCGATCCATAGGTGTGCGAGCACGGCCTGCGGCGAGGAGATGGTGGTGGTGCCATTGCTGGTGCCTGACATCTCGGCGTTCGCCTTTGCTTTGAGCTTCTTTACCATGTCCGCCGAGAAATTGAGGAAGCATTCCTCCTTCACTGAGGATGGATGATCACCTGTAGTGCGCCGGCTCACGGGGATGTCCTCCAGCTTGCCGAAGGGCAGAGGGACCGGGACAGGGCAGCCGTCAAGGAACCACCTCCGGTGAACCGGCAAAGGAGAGGAGATGTCGGCGCCGTCACTCCGACGGCTGATCTCGGACCAGGTGTTGAAGAGGTGCCACAGGGCCGAACCGTCGGCGACAGCGTGGTTGAGCGACATGCCGACGAAGACACCGTCGGCCAGCTCGGTGACCTGCACGGCCAGCAGCGGGTGTGAGCCCGCGGCAGTGTCCACGCCGTGCAGCCCATCCATCGGGAAGAAGGACCGGACCACCACCGGGGTGCACAGGGGCGTGGTGATGTCCGCCACGGTAACTTCTTGCGCCACTGCGTGGACGAACTCAGCGCCCTCCATGCTGCAGCGAAGCGAAATGGCGATGCTCTCGCCCTGCTCCCCGTCAGCATTGTTCCCTGGCGTGACGGCGAGGCGGCCGGCGTAGGGGTAGAAACGGGCCAGGGCGCGCCCGAAGGACGACGCCAGGCGTGCGACGGCGGCATGGTGTCCGCATCCTTCTCCATCTTCTGTGGTGAGAGGCTTGGGCAGGAGGATGCCTTTCTGGTTGTACTCCAAGGCGATCATCGAGAGGTCCCATGGCGTCAGATCGATGGTCGTCTCCGGCTCCGGAGGTAGCGAAGTCGGCTCCGGCAGGACCATGCGCCGCGACATGATCTGGGCAGGGTTCATCTTGGTTCTATTCTTTCGGCTGCTGGGAGCCTGGGAGTAGCAAAGCTCAGAAGATGATTTAACTGCTGTGATTGGCCTCTAGGACTCTTCCTCTATTTATATGAAATATCAGCATCAAATTGTACATCAAGTTGATGTAGGATCAGATCAGATATGTTAAAGAAACGGGAAAATCTACTCTGACCAAATCGTGTAAAACAGATTACAGAATCTAAGAGTTATACAATGATATCATGTACAGTAATATTCCCCCTCAATCTTAACAGGGAGCATCTGAAATCTGAGCCGGTTACCATGTGAAGGCATCTGCGGTCTGATCAGCGGAGCACATGCAGCTTGTGCAGTTGTGCCATGCATTGCATGTGCTCCAGCTCTGGCCAGAAATTGCTTATTTTCTTCAGTTTCATTTTTCAATTTCAGTCTCAACTGTGTACACGATGTGCAGTTGTATGCGTCCACTGGGTGTACATACAAGGTAGAGCAGTACACGGCATATAGTCCGCATGAGAGTTGAGATTGCCGTATTAAATATATACTATAACACTAATCTTCTTAGAATTGAAGATCCCACATTCAATTAAGGTCTCCAATTAACATTTTGACACCTGATTTTGGCTTGGTCAGCAATTTCTTAAAGCTCTTTCATTTAATTATTTTCTTTATACTCTATAACACTATACTCTTTAATTTTAAAGAGTCACATTCAATTGAGGTCTTCAAGACTTCAATTGAAATTAGGTCACCCGATTTTGACTGGATCAACAATTCCTCAAAACTTTCTCGTTCAATTGTTTAGACAAATACACTATGCTTCCTAATGTGTTTGGTTTACGATTTTGACCGAACCAACGGTTTTTCAAATCAATCAACAACAATCGGCCTATAAAAACATATCAATCACGTCCATGCAGCCGTCGACGTAGAAATTTTCCCACATATATATGGTTGATTAGTATATAATATAGAATCACACCACGAAAGGCCCATCAAATTACAGAATTATAAATAAAAATAAAACACACTATGTCATCTCCCCCACACATCAAACGAAATATTCCACTAGTTTCAAAATAAAAGGGGTATTAGTTTTTTGGAAAGTCAAATTCTTCAACTTTGATTAGGTTGAGAGCAAAACGATCGACATCCACAATATTAAATAAAAAAATATGAAAATTCATTTAGCGACGAATCTAATCACAACAATTTGATATTATGGATTTTGATATATTTACCTACAAATTTAATCAAATTTAAAAAGTTTGACATTTTAAAAAAGTAATACATATTGTATTTTAAAACAGAGCATTTAGGTTTTTTTAATCTAATGGCGCAGCAAAGCGCGCCCACTCCTTCTAGTTGTACAGTAATGCGAAAAGAAGTTGTCCAAAAATATCATGTCTTGCTGCCAGAAAGTGAGGAACGTAGGACTATGTGTATGTTGTAATAAAGAATAGCTGATTACCAAATGGCATTCCATTCAGGTACGCAATTTGTTCATCACAACAAACGCAAGCGGTCCACGCAACCTCTTCCTATGCCGCATCCACCTCGTAGATCGGTCTGCAGTCCTCCTCGATCTCCGAACTATACTTGTTCAACCGTTTTTTCAGTACGACACTCAGTGCCGGAGCTTCAAAGAAAATGTTGGGCGGGCCAGAATAAAGAGAGCACAATTTTTTTAGAAAAAAAATCTGAATCATAGGCAGTAGTATATGATATTACTTGACATGCCAATACCTACATTGCAATTTGTAAGATGCAATGAGCAACGGAGTGGATAAAATCAGGCAATAAAGGAGATGCAGTGTAGTTTTCATTTTTTTTTTAGCGTAAGATGCCGTGCTCGCTGGTGGAAGGGGTGGTGGGCTGGGCAACGTAGCAAGCATTTTTTATATATTTAAAAACAAAAATGATAATTTCAAAAGGCATTTTACATAATGATCATGATATTCTAAGAAAACTCGCACATATTTTCAATATATGTTCCTGAATTTTAGAATATGCTCAAGATATTTGAAAAGTATCTAATATATAAAAATATATTAGTACATTTTGAAAATGTCCATAAAATTTAAAATAAGTGTTCATCAAATTTGAAAATGTTTCCATGCTTATGAAAGTATTCATGTAGTGAAAACCCTCTTCATGTGTTTTTTTAAGTCTTCACACCATTTCAAAATTATATCCATACAGAGAATTCATGTATATACAAAAAATATGCAAATATTTGGAAAAATAATCATGAAAATTTAAGAAATGTAACTGAGATATTTTTTAAAAATGTATACATTTTAAAAGAAATGCTCGTTTATTTTCTGAAAAAAAGTGTGTGTAAATATATGTATGTGTTGGTTAACAATTATTCGTAAAGGGAAAAAACCTATAAAAGAAATTTCAGAAAAATAATAATGTAAAAAAAATCTGAACAATGAAGTGAGGGGGGGGGGGGGGGGAGAGAGAACCATGTTGTTTGTTAGTTGGACGTTTTTTTCTTGCTTGGTTTGTTTCATGTTGGGATGGGTAATAGTTCTTGATTTTCGTGGTGGAGTTTAGTTTTTTTTTCTCCTACAACCAGCAAGTCTCTACTTCTAAAGGAGGAGTTGGTAGCTTCTTGCCTCGGTTTTTTTTCGTCATCCCTCCCACCTCCCACCTGGTTTTTTTTCGTCCGTTTTTTTTCCTCCACACGAACACACCCGATCCCACACGCAAACAAATGAACCAGTGAAGAAAAACCAACGTAACCGAAACTTACGGACTCCCCTTTCCTCCCGAGCCGCTCGCGTGCTCATCTGGCCGCCGCCGCCTCGGTGCTCATCTGGGGGGAGCCAAACCCTAGCCACCCCCGTGCCCATCTGGCCGCCGCCGCCGGCGCCGGTGGTTGCGGTGCCCAGCCGTCAAAGGAGGCGGGCGTGGTGGGCGCACCCCGACGGCCTTCCCTCGCGCGGGGGCGAGACCTCTAGCAGGCGGCGCGACGGGATTCTTTCGGCTCGGCCGCCGCACGCACGCCTCCTCCCCGCCGGCCGCCGCACGCCCGCACCACCTCCTCCCCGTCGGCCACCTCCTCCCCGTCGGCCACCGCCGCACGCCCGAAACCTAGCCGCCTGCGCGCCGCACCCCTCTCTCGCTCGCCCTTGCAACCCTAGCCGCCTGCGCGCCGCCACACAGACCCCCAGTCCCCCACCCAACCCCGAGCACCGGCCGAGGAGGAAGAGAAGGTGAGATGGCTCGCGGCACGACGGCGGCGGCGACTGCTGCCAAGGGCGGCAAGAAGAAGGGGTCCGTCTCCTTCGTGATCGACTGCACCAAGCCCGTGGAGGACAAGATCATGGAGATCGCGTCGCTGGAGAAGTTCCTCCAGGAGCGCATCAAGGTCGCCGGCGGCAAGGCCGGGAACCTCGGCGACTCCGTCACCGTCACGCGCGACAAGAGCAAGGTCACCGTCACCTCCGACGGCGCCTTCTCCAAGAGGTATACGCCGCTCGCCTTCCAACATCCAGTATCCCCATTCGTTCCTGTACTCCCACCTGCAGTTCCTGAATCCATGGTTGTCTGTGCGTCATAGATCTGAGAACTGAGTATGAACTTGGATTGGTTCATTTTGTAGTGACGTAGTTGGGACTGACCAGTTGTTTCGATTGTTGCTGTATATTGTTCTGCGCCGTATGAGATACATGCCCAAGTTGTCTGTAGCTGCAGGAATAACTATATCTATATCAAGACAGAGCGTTCTAGCTTTCACCTTTGTACAGAGCGCTCTAGCTTTCACCTTTGTACATAGCGCTCTAGCTTCTCCTAAATGGAAATGTCTGTTAACTCAATTAGATGAATATTTTTCGATTGTACAGAGTATTAGAAACTTAAATGCTACAAAAGGTTATATATATCATGGCCATTGTATTAAGTGTATTGTTTTCACACTTTGTGTTTGTGCAGCTTCAGTGTTTGTAGATAGCACTTTTGGAAAATCAAACGTGGTAACTTGCTTTGTCTGAATGGTCTAATTTATCATTGCCTTGGCGTTGGAACTTATCTTTGCATTGCCTAAACACTGCACATTCAGGACAGTTTTTCTGTTCATTATCCAACATTGGTTGAAGTGGAAAAATGATAGATGATGGCTCTTGTTTCCTCTAATTAGCAGGTGTGGGCACTACTACTGCTACTTGTGCAGATCCACAAGGAGGCGAGGGGAGTTCACAACCTTGAAGCCAACAGCAAGTTAAGGCATCACCTTGAATTTGTAACTCCAGGAACTAAATGGACTTCTTTTTTTAGGTCGAACTTTTTTCTGGCGTTGGGCAAGAGCTATGGGCAACTCCTGTGTCACTGGCTCCAGCAGTAAGGATTTCTTTTGAGCCAGCCTCCTTTTTGCTTCTTACTGGGCAACTTGTGATAATAGTTCGTTTGAACTGGTATATCATGTTATCTGTTGTGATACTGATGCAAGCATCACTTTTTTCTGGTGGCTGTAAGGATTTCTTTCGAGTCTCCTTTTCTTTTCTGCTTCTTACTTGAATCAGCCTAGATGGTTCATCTTATCAACAAGGTTCAGACTGTTCGCAAAATCATATAAGTACTGAATTATTTTACTGAAAGACAACGGAAGTGTATTATGCAATGCAAAAGAAGATGCTTCATCCTTTTCTTTCACCTCCTGTTTGGCCAAGGTGACCATCATACGTATGTTAGGAAAGTCCCAGTAATCCTTGCACTTTCTTCCATCAGTTTGCCTCAGTCCAAGATCACAAGAAAAATGTTTGCGTCTGCCAAAGTCGCCGGGAAGAAGCAAGTAAAAACCTTAACCCATTTGCTTACTAATAATTGTAGCACATCTAACTTTGCCATTCTACATTAAATTCGTGTGTAGAAAGCTAGAAGAGCAATAGTACATCGCATTAATTGACAATACTGCACTAATCTAACGGATCAATCATTGTCGCCTATTTGTCTCGCGGGTCGTTGCCTGTCGTTATAATTCGAGCTTCTATTGTTCAGACATAGCAGAAATGTAGCAGAAATTATCTTATAGGACACGCAGTTTATCAGCCATTGTTCAGACATAGCAGAAATGTAGAAGAAGAAGTTCCTCCTCTGCTACTCGCTAAACTCCAAGCAAAAAGGACCTTCTACTTTCCTTGCTAATGGTGAGCAACTCAAAGATGCCTACAAGGTTACACTTAATATTTACCCTCTGTATAACTACCTCCGTCTGGAATTATTTGTCGCTCAAACGAGATATATCCGTTTGAGCGACAAATAATTTGGGACGGAGGGAGTATTATTATCTGACCATTACATGTATAGATGTATTGAGAACATGTATATATAGCTGCAGATCTGTTATATATGAACAATGGAAGATTTGACCATTACATGTATATACCTGCCAGGAGAGAACATGCATAGCTGTCAGTTAAGCTTTTCCATCATTAAGTTGTTACTTTCTTATATCTTATTTCTAGGTATAAACATTTTTGTTGTTTTGCTTAATTTTGAAACATGAACATTATCATGTCTTCTTCCCTGCAAAGTGACATTCTTTCCCAGTAATCTGTGCACTAAAAATTTATTTTAAATACATTTCTACTTGGTAGTTTTCATATGTCCAATGGTCTGTCAGGTGTGCATTTTCAAGAGTTAGCAAACCTTTTTTCAGTCATCTGGTCCATGTACATACCAAGTGCTTCTTGAAATAAAAATGCAATTGGCTACCAATTTTATCTTGCGTGTATGACATAATTGTCTTGTTGGTTTTATGTCTATATATGCAGTCTGGTTAATATATCGATATTTTATTAAGCGGAAAAGTTTGGTACTCTCAGTAAGCACTCGGTTCCCTGTTAGGTCCTACTAGATCGATATTTAAGGGATCATTTTGACCCAGTTTTCCACCTTGCATTAAAAAATGCCTTTGTATCATAGGTAGCTTGCCCAATTCCATCATTTCCATGCTCTTTGTCTAGACTAAAACTCAGGTAGCTGAAACTCAAAAGTTTCAGTATCAATACAGTAAAATTCTCCCAAATAGATAAGATTGGTTCACTTCTAGGCATTCACATTTTCTTTGTGTTTTAAATCATAAATTATTTATCAATTTTAGTGCTACGTATTCTTATTTGGATTATACTTGTTGCATAAAATTAATGAATCAGGAAACTTCTTTTTATTGTTTGGGCAAGGGCCTCAGTTTGTTCAGAATCAGATACAACCATCTCATCCGTGATTGTTATTGGGCATCATACTTCAAAATATACTTTTTTGGATTTTGTAAAGGTTGCGGATAACAAGCCGGTGAGAGCGGATGGTTCAGTTAGACCCTGCATTTTCTTGACCTCTCTCCCCCTGTCAAGTAAATTACCATGGTACGTTTCTAATGCGATTTGTAAAGTTTTAACAAATCTGGTGAGCATATGAGACTGCAATACTGGGTTCACCCTCAGGATTAAACTGATTGCTGATGCATTCGCCTCATGTTATTTGCAGGATATAGCAGTAGTTTTCTTATCTAACTTCATTTGATTTTGTATGCAGGGGGGTATTCAATACTAAGATTTACGATTTGGCATAAGTGAGATGATATACAAGTGAGTTTAATTCCCGAGAGTGAAATATCAGCAGTTTTCTTATCATATCGCCGGTAACTGCACCTCGACCACGGGAAAAATAAATCCTCCGGAACCAAGACCAGCACCAGGTAAAAATCCACGGAAAAAGAAATCTTCAGGAAAAAATTCCTTTTTTTCTTGCTTCCCCCTCATTTGATTTCCGTTTCCTGGCAGCTCTAGGTAATTTTGTGACCTGCATCTGGGCAAGTCACCTATGTGTGAAAAAGCACCACAATGCACGTGTAAGATCCTGTTTTTGGTGCAATTTTGCGACTCAATTTTGGACTGTAAGCAACAGGTTGATATTAAACTGAAGCTCCAATTAGGCTTGTGGCTCTTTTGTACCTATATGCCTAGATTATTTACTAATGGGATATGCACTAGAGTTTGTATAGGATGATCAATTGCCAGGAATGGCCATGGTTTTGATATTTTTTCATGTTTTTTTATTTGGCTTGACTTCCACTTATCTGCTACACTAAATGATCTCTAGCTAATGTTTAACTATGGATTAGTACACGGAGATGAATTCTATTGGTCTTAAAATACAACAGATTTTCTGGATGCCTTGACTGTACGCATACTTGTATCATATTTGGCGCCCTCATGATATGTACTAGATGGCACCTTCTTCGGAACTTGATTAAATGCAACTGTGGACATTTAATTATAATATGCATTGAAATAAAACCACGACACTTATTTTGGGACGTGGAGTAATATTCTAATCACATGAGAATATATTCGATACTATTTCCAATTATTTGAGTATCTGTACTATAGCTTCCTTGAAAGAAGACATGAGGCTGGATACTGCATCTGTCCTAGCATGATGAACTTTGCTACAGTGTTTCTGGACAGGTTGACGACACGAGCTGAAATACGTTTGAACAATTTTCTTTCAGTTTTCCTAGGTACTTTTAAACTTTCTAATCACATGATTGTTCTTTTTATGAAGGGAGAATGATTCACTTTGGTGTATATGATGCAATAGTATATTTTTATTGATTGCTATGTTTGTTGCTCTTATCCTCTGATTGATCCCCGATTTCTTACCATTTCATACTCATGTTATTTCTACTTTCTGATTTTTTGAGCTTTAGATCGGGTGCTCATGCAAGACAGTTACTTCTCTTAAGGGTGTGTTACTGTTTTATTTGTGGTTTAGATTAGAACACATACTTCCGTTTAAAAACAGTAAGTGTCATACCCTCTCATGATTAAGATAATTAATTATTCAAGTAACACATGCAGATTATCCGGCACTACTGGATGCCGCCACTTTGAAGTGTCAGATTATGTTGGTGAGTTGTCCCATGTTGTTGATGGAATGGCTTGATAAGTGTGGTATTTTAGCGTTGGTTTGGAGGTAGGATATTCTTATTATGAGAAGCAAATATGGTATTATGACAGTCTGAGTACTATGTTTAGGCACATAAATTTGCGAATCATTTTTTTCCTTTTTGAGACACCATTTTTCCAGAATTTTAGCAAAACATGCAAGTGTTCGTCTTGAGATTAGTCGTTAACTAGCATTTGCGGGCATGCACATGCAACAAAGAGACTAATGGGTATGCATTGTGCTTTTATATTATACTCTCTCCGTTCCTAAATATAAGTATTTTTAGAGATTCCACTACGGACTACATACGGATGTATATAGACATACTTTAGAGTGTATATTCACTCATTTTGTTTCGTATATAGTCCGTAGTGAAATATCTAAAAAGACATATATTTAGGGGCGGAGGGAGTATAAAAAGCCTGTTGTGCATGTGGAAGCTAAAGATATGGGTTGCCCATGGTCTGTGTTGATCCATCGAAATTTGTATGCCCCCATTAAAGCCGCGCCCCCTGATTATCTTCAGAACATTTTTCTTGCATGGTTTTTTCTACCACACATCAAAAATCTATGCTGCACACCCTTCTTGGTGCTGAGGTGGTTGTGCAATATGTTGCCAAGGAGGGACGGAGGTGGCCAGGCCATGGACGGGAGACATGGACGGGGTTCTCCATGGCATGGAGGGAAGGTGTCGGGGAGAGATGGTTACGGCCACACCGTGATGGGGAGATGAGATGTGGTGACACCCGGTGGCTTGTTAGTTGTGCGAGGAGAGCAGGAGGCCGTTATGACATGAGTGAGTGAGTGAGAGGAGTGATTGCTTAAAATACCAATCAAGTGATCTGTATGTAGACTACAATTTATATCTCAGTAAAATCGGGATGCCGCTCACCTTGTACCATCAAATGAAATTAAATACAACATTCCTTACATTGTATGGAAATATCTTAGCAATAAGTAAATCTTAGTTTCTAACTAATAATTAGTTGTATCTTGCTCTCTATGTATGCGTGTGTCCTATTAGATTTTTTTATCAACTTACATCGTAAGTGAAGTGGATTTAAATTATTATTATGGGCTATCATTTTTATACATATCAAAGTTGACATGCAGTATGTTTATATACGCAACCGGCAAAGAAAATATGCATGGCCCGTGGCAACGCACGGGCATTCTCCTAGTAGTAGGAGAAGTGTGCAATCCACACGTCCCAGGCAACTGGCCTAGCCCTTCTAGCTCACAGCATCAGCATAGCGCCATGGTCTTCCAAAACTCGCAACACACAAAGCTGCTCCCTTTCGAGGGAGCTTAGTGTTTTAAGGAATATTTAAAAGTATAGCTAATCGAAATAACAAAATTCTAGCAAGAAAAAAAAGTGGACCTCTCCATCGGTCCATCCCTCCTGTAAAATTGTAAGAGGAAGGAGGACTATGTGTTTCTTAATGCATTGTTGGCAGGCGTGTGGAGGGTTTGTGTCTCTAGCTAGATCTAGTTCTTGGGGTTGGGGTTTTTCTTTTGCTGACTTTGTCTTGATCGCGGTGTCGTGCGAAGGGGGTGAAATGATTTTCTGTCATGGTCCTTGGACTCTAGTTTCGTCCCATGAAGGTTGACTAGCTTCGGTTCGCTATGGAGCATTAAGAGTTGTGTTCTCCTATTCCGTCTTGCGAGACTTGTGTTATACACGCCCTCTTTGACATTTTCTTCTTTGAGGTGGGGCAGTGATTTGCTTTGTTGTTGCCGGCACCTTCTATAATAAAATTTTGAATAAATTTCTTAATGCAAAAAAGTCTTGTCACTTAAAGAAGTGCTAGTGTATGGTGACTATATGCATCGTATATCTCTATTTATTATTCTTTAAAATGCCAATTCATAGAGAAAAATGACAGATGTCTGTGTATTCTTTTAAGCGTTATTCATAATGCAAGATATATAAAAAAGACAATTAAGAGGAAAATAATGAAACTGTCAACTTTGGTGAGAACTAGAACAAGAAGAAGAAAGGGGTAATGACCTTATCTGAGAGGAACAATTTGTTCAGGATCACCTCGTGTCTCTCCTTGATACTGATGCCCGGAGATCCCGACGAGTCAAAGCAAAGTAAGAGTCAATATGAGAGCGGTGAGGACAAGAAGGGCAGATGGCTGAACAAGAGCAAAAGTCATTGTAGCACGTGCATGAAGAGTTTCCCGACTGTCATCGACAAGGTCAAGTCGGCTCCGGTAAAGGAGCGACTACGTTCTGGCGGCAGTAGTGGTCGTTCAGTGGTCTTGAAATCTTGATATTATTATGTTTAAGATGCGTTGTACTCCTGGTGAATTGTTATATTAGGTACTCCCTTCATTTTTGTATACAAGGCCACAAACTCATATTCCCCGTTTGACGTGTCAATTAATGTGCATTTTTCTCTCGAACGCACAACAAGCCAACCCTCTCATTTCTTATTGGTTTATTAATGCAGCGCATGCAAATCAATCTTATCACTCCCACATGCATCCAAGAGATATAATGTTATTGGTTTCTAGTACGAGGCAAACCCCATCAATTTTGCTTCGATTAGTGTTAGTGGGCTTAATAGCTGCAAACTATAATTTTGATAATGACCTTGTATAAAAAAAAGGAGGGAGTACCATATATAAAAATTCCCCGAAAATACAACGCATCTTAAACACAATAATATCAAATTTTGATAGTGGCCTTGTATACAAAGAAGAAACCAAGCACACATATTCTGGTAAGAAGTAGTTTTAGATCGATCATGCGCTGGCCGCGCTCATGAACTCCTCGTCGGCGACGAGCCTCGCGAGCACCTCCGGGGCGAGGCACACCTCCAAAGTAATGCTGCCTCTGCCGCCTCTACCCTCGTGCACATTCGCCGACCCGTCCTCCTTGTTCGCCGGGCCAGTCCGCACGGCTACCGGCTTGCCCCACCCAAAGTCATTCCCATACACGTCGAACCGCGGCGAGCCCCCGGTCAGCATCATGTCCGTGGCCGTGGGGTGCGACGGCACACATGCGAAGCTAGGATTTTTCGGCCAGGATTCAAGTCTGTCCTTCTCGCATGCCTCGTTGAACGACGAGACCACCTTGTTCAGCAGCGACCCAGTCCAGCCCAGCCCCCTTTCAACAATCTCACCGGCGGTGGACACCGCCTCGACCTGTGCCACGGCGTCGCCCGCGTAGGCGGCTGGCAGGCCATCCAGTTTGCCCCGGCATCCGACGAGGAGGGTGTACGATATCATTTGGTCTGGAGCTAGCCTCCTGGCTCGGGACACGGCGATCCACAGGTGTCCGAGCAGGGCCTGCAATGAGGAGATGGTGGTGGTGCCACTGCCATTGCCGGACATCTCGGAGTTCGCCTTCGCTTTGAGCTTATTTACACTCTCCGTAGAGAAATGGAGGATGCATTCCTCGTACACCGACGATGGGTGCCCATCCGAGCGCCGGCTGAAGGGGATGTCCTCGAGCTTGCGGAAGGGCAGAGGCACTGGGACAGGGAAGCCGTCAGGAAACCACCTCCGGTGCATCGGCAAAGGCGAGGAGATGGCGTCGTCACTCTGACGGCTGAACTGAGACCATGTGTTGAAGAAGTGCCAGAAGGCCGTCCCGTCAGCGATGGCGTGGTTGAGCGACATGGCGACGAAGAAACCGTCGGCGAGCTCGGTGACCTGTGCGGCTAGGAGCGGGTGGCCACCCGCGGCGGCATCCACGCCATGCGTCCCGACGAACGGGAAGAAGGACCAGACCACCCTCGGGGTATAGAGTGGCTCGTTGATGTCGGCCACGGTGACGTCGGGAGCCACAGCGTGGATGAACTCGGCGCCCTCCATGTTGCAACGGAGCGAAATCGCGATGCTCTCGCCCTGCTCCCCGTCAGCATTGCTCCCGGGCGCGACGGCGAGGCGGCCGGCGAAGGGGTAGAAGCGGCCCAGCGCACGCGCGAAGGACGAGGCGAGACGATCGACGACGGCGAGGTGTCCATGTCCTCCGGTGGTGGGAGGCTTGGGCAGGAGGACGCCCTTCTGGTTGTACTCCAAGGTGATCAATGAGAGGTCCCACGGCGTGAGGTCGATGGTCGTCTCTGGCTCCGGCGATAGCGAGGTGACTGGCTCCGGCCGGACCATGCGCCGCGACATGATCTGGACATGGTTCATCTTGGTTCGGTTGCCACCGGACGCGGTCTCTTACAGTTGCGGGAGTACTAGTAGCTCAGAAGATGATTTTGCCGTGATTAGCCTCTAGGGCTCCTCATGCATTTATATGAGCGTCAACGTGTACACCATGCAGGTTGGATCATATCTGATATGTTAAAAAAGGAAATCTGATCTGATCAAGTCGTGCACAGCAGATTACAGAATCGTGATTGACTATACAATGATATCATGCGATTTGCCGGATTCTTGCAGGAGTAGTATATGTACACTAAAATCCCCCCTCAATCTCAATCTGGTCATCTCAGCTAGCCTGGCGTCAACTCTGTAGCAGGCATCTGCGATTTGATTAGCCGGACAGGTCGGTGCACATGCCGGTCGTGCTGTCCACATAGATTTTTTTAAAGTGTTTTTCTCTTTTGTGAGAAAAACATTCTAGCTGTTAATCAAACATCATGGCAGTACAAAGAAGACAAGAAGCGATAGAAATTACACCTACGTTCCTAGACCACATAGCGACGAATACAAGCACTGAAGCAAGCCGAAGCCGAAGCTATAGTCCGATGCCCCATGACTTACTTGATGATCACGTATTGATTTTAGTGAAAGATACTGTCGCTTTGCATACAACACCCTAGCATTTTGTCAGCGTCGACCCAATAGCTCGACTATGTCTTTATTTTTATTGTTAGCATTTAAATCATTTTGTATTAAAATATGTTTAATATGTTTGTATAAATGTTCACGTATATTAATTTTTCTATTTAAAATTTTCATCATGTATTTGTTAAGTGTTGACAACACTTTTCTAAACAAATTCCTTCATTTATTTGCATATTTAAAAAATGTTCAACTTGTATTTAGAAAAATATTCCTGATTTATCTAAAAATGGTTCATCCGGCACTCACAATAAGTCCATCGTGAATACGTAGTGTTCGTCCAAATAAAATGTTTTTACGCATATGAAAAGTTATTCTTGTGAAATTTTATATGTCACTATTATTTTGCACATTTTAGAAAATGTTCATGATACTTAAAAAATGTATTCAAGTATTTGAAAAGAAGGTTGCATATTTTAAAAAATCACTCTTTTAAAAAAAATGTTAGTTTGTATCAGGGAAAGATCTGAAGATTCTTTATTCATCACCACTATCGCTGCCGTCGAAGCGGCCTCTTCCTACACCATCTCCAACTCGTCATCGATATCCCCCTCAATCCCGGGCCTGCTAATACTAGCAGGTTCCTGCAAAACGTACAAGGTCCACAATATTCGTATAATTAAATCTAACTGAGGTACATGAACCAACACAAGGAATCTAAAATGAAAGAGAGCAGTAAAAACAGTGAGCAATATAGTACGTAGTTATAGTTTATGTTGGGGATGTGTGCGAGCATGTTTCTTGTTCTCATCTAGCTGACACCACTTCCCACCATTGCAACCACCTACTCCGGCTCCTGTGATCTCAAGACCTCACACTCACAGTCGCAACGGCATTTTTTGTCCCAAGGAGCGTACTGATGGCACGGTTGTCTGGTTTGCAACTTGCATGGCTCATGCAATCTCGGATCCCACGTCTGAACCCCGACATTATCAAGCTACTATGAGTATTCCACACTGGCGGACTGCTATGGAACAAGAGTACCATGCTCTACTCCACAATGAAACATGGCGTCTGGTTCCTCCTCCTCCTGGTGTTAATATCATTGGCTCCAAATAGGTGTTTAAAGTGAAGCAACATTCTGATGGCTCCATTGAGCGCTACAAGGCCCGCCTGGTTGCTAAAGGTTTCACACAACATCACTAGTAGAAAACAGGGCTTTCGTCCGAGCTCGATCTACACATTAGTCCCGGTTGCATTACGAACCGGGACTAATGTGAGCATTAGTCCCGGTTCGAGCGGCTAGGGCGCCGGTCGGGCATCAGTCCCGGTTCAAATGGGACCTTTAGTCCCGGTTGGAGACACCAACCGGGACTAAAGGGGTTGAGGCTTTCGTCCCGGTTGGTGTCTCCAACCGGGACTAAAGGGGTTCTGAAAGTTTTTTTTTTCTGTTTTTAGTTTCTGTTTTAAATTGCTTATATCTTTTAGGATATTTGATGTTTTTGAGTGATTCTTTTTGCATTAGATTCAAAATTTTGTCTAGTTTCTGTTTGTGCCATTAGTTTTCAAATTTGAATGGTTTAAATTTGAATTTGTTCAAATTTACTTCAAACCCTAGATTGTGAATAACTTGAGTTTACAAATAGTTTTTAATTTAATTACTTTTTCTCCTAGTCATGTGTTAGATTGTTGTCACAAAAAGATTTATTTGGTTATTTTTAGAATAATTTAAATTAGGATTTTAATTAAAACAATACTGTTTTGCTTATATAGTTGTTTTAGTCATTTAATTGTTGTTTTTTATTATTTTTAGTTAGTTCTTTATGTAGATTTTAACATGTTGTAGGATGGTGCATATTGAATGCACAAAAAGTATGGAGTTGAAATAAGTTAAAAAAATGATACTTCGAAGGAGATGGTCCAGTTTGTACACGAAGTGCATCCAGTTTTTGCCGTAACCCTCTCAACTTTGTAGCACATGCTATGTGGGTGAAATGATGATACCATGCCAAGTTTCAACCTTTTCAGAGTTCATTTGTAGGGCTTTTCAATTTCAGGGTCATTTAGCTCAAAAAAATCATTAAATGCATGAAAAATAGCAAATGAAGTTAGAAAGGGTTAAAATTTGAGGATGTGGCTTTGAATGGTGCATATTGAATGCACAAAAAGTCTGGAGTTGAAATAAGTTAAAAAAAATGAAATGCCTTTGTAACAGATGGGTTTTCGTCCGAAACCTTGATACTTCGAAGGAGATGGTCCAGTTTGTACTCGAAGTGCATCCAGTTTTTGCCGTAACCCTCTCAACTTTTTAGCACAAGCTATGTGGGTGAAATGATGATACCATGCCAAGTTTCAACCTTTTTAGAGTTCATTTGTAGGGCTTTTCAATTTCAGGGTCATTTAGCTCAAAAAAAATCATTAAATGCATGAAAAATAGCAAATGAAGTTAGAAAGGGTTGACTCTGGCTTGGTTAACCTTAGTTGTGACTCTGGCTGGGACGGTGCTAGCAGATGTAGTCGACGTAATGATTGGATGGACACCAACCCAGAATAAAGGGGTTCTGAAATTTTCAAACTCTACCCCCCCCCCCCCCCCCCCCCCCGTGGACCGCCTTTTTTAGTTTTGTAGAAAATAAACAAAAATGATAAAATCTTCAAAAAATAAAATCCTTTCAGATGTAGTTAGGTTTTAGTGTCTAGTTGATATAGAAATTTTGAAATATGAATTTTGACCGTTTTTGCAAAAAAACAGAAAAAAATGTAAAACGGCCATAACTTTTGCATACGACGTCGAAAAAAAAGTTTAATATATATAAAAAAAACTAGAGAAAAATTGGGACTCGATTTCACCGGGGTTTACCCAGTGAAGTTTTCTCAGATTCTCAAAATTTCAAAAGTAAAAAAATTTATTTCAAAAAGAAGATTTTTTCCTACAAAATCAAAACAATTAATTTTAATAATTTTAAAAATTAGTTTTATTTAAAAATAAATAAATGATGTCATATTTGGATTCCTCGCATTTTTCTGATAATAATGGATATATTATTTGTCGAATTTTGATTTACAGATTTAAAGATATTAATTATGCCATATTAAATGAATAAATGACAAAAAAAATGAATAAAATAATATTATTACTTATTTTATTTTCATTGAAATTCAATATTATTATTATTACTTATTGAGTTTATTTTAATAATTGTTTGGAATTCAAAAAATTACATCATGTGACATCAAGACCTAAGGGTTAATAGGATTGCTAGCTTACTATTGTCAGGAAAACAACAAGTGCAGACTTGGAAACTAGGGGCGATAGAACCAGGAAGTTAAGCGTGCTGGGGCTGGAGCAGTGAGAGGATGGGTGACCGGCCGGGAAGTTAGACGATTTGGAATGAGTGCTCCACGCTGGAACAGTGAGGACGGGTGATTAGAGATTAAATTGTCAAATAATTCAAAGATTTTAAAATCGAAATAAAACTTAAAAAAAAATAAAAAAAATTAAATTTTTTTTTTCTAAAAATTCCTTTAGTCCCAGTTGGTAACACCAACCTGGACTAAAGGTCCTCCCTCCCCCGCCCCAGACAGCGCCACGTGGAGCCCCTTCTGTCCCGGTTTGTAAGCGAACCGGGACTAAAGGTTTTGGGCATTAGTCCCGACCCTTTAGTCCCGGTTCCAGAACCGGGGCTAATGGGCCTCTGGAACCGGGACAAATGGGCCGTTTTCTACTAGTGCATCACAGTCTTGACTATGAGGATACTTTCAGTCCAGTTGTCAAGCCCACTACTATTCATCTCTTGTTATCTCTGGCAGTTACTCGTGGCTGGTCTCTCCGACAGTTTGATGTCCAGAATGCTTTTCTTCATGGTGTGTTAGAGGAGGAAGTTTATATGAGGCAGCCCCCAGGTTTTGTTGATTCTGATAATCCTCATCACCTTTATCGCTTGGACAAGGCGCTCTATGGTCTGAACCAGGCTCCCCGTGCCTAGCATGCTCGTCTTGCGACAGCTCTCCATGCTCGTGGTTTTGTTCCATCAACGGTTGATACATCACTGTTCCTTTTCCAGCGCTCCGATGTCACCATCTATCTTATGGTTTATGTTGATGACATCATTCTTGTTAGTTCCTCAGTGCATGCTGCTGATCGTCTTCTCTCAGCTCTTCGTTCTGACTTTGCTATTAAGGATCTTGGCAAGCTTCATTATTTTCTAGGATTGGAGGTTGCTCACACTTCCGATGGACTCTATCTCACTCAGAAGAAGTACTCCTTGGATCTCTTGCGTCGTGCGGGTATGCTCAAGTGCAACCCCTCCTCCACACCCATGTCAGCTACTGACAAGCTTTCTGCTGTTCATTGTGATCTTATATCTCCTGATGATGCTACTGATGATAAACATAATTAGACAAGCAAGGAGTGCTCCCCGCCGGCTCCATTGCATAGACTCGCAAAAAAAAACAAGGCTGTTCAAAGTCATTATTATTGCAAGGAACAAAAAATACTAACGAAGCAAAACTTGTAGAAGAAAAAAATAATACTTGGGGTGCGGCGGGCACTAAGAAAGCAGCTTATACGATCACGCGGCGGCCGCGCTTACCACGCTCATGAATTCCTCATCTGCGACGAGCCTCGCGAGCACCTCCGGGGCGAGGCACACCTGCAAAGCCAAGCTCCCTCCACCGCCTCTGCCCTCGTACACCGTCGTTACCCCTTCCATCTTGTTTGAGGCAGTCCGCACACCGATCGGCGGGCCCCACCCGAAGTCGTTCCCGTACACGTCGAACCGCGACGAGCCATTCACGAGCACCATTGCCGTGGCCGGGGGCCGCACCGGCGCACGCGCAAAGTTAGGTTTTTGGGGCCAAGATGCGTGCATGTCCCTCTCGTTCGCCACGTCGAACGACGCGACCGCTCTGTTCAGCAGCCATGCTGCCCGGCCGAGCCCACCTTCTAGGATCTCAGCGGCCGTCCACTCCGCCTCGGCGCGCGCCGCGGCGTGTCACGGACGTGACCGTGTCAAGGCCCAAGAAGAAGAAGTCCAACAACAGGGCGGCCCAGTAGAGGCGTAGAGCTGGCTATGTCCAGCGAGGCAGGAAGGCCTATGTAAGCTCGGGATGAGAACTGTAAGGGGGCATCGTGTGATTAGAAATCTGAACCCCTGTATCCCCTTGTTCTTCCTCTCCTACCTCCCTGAACTCTGAACCTTGTAACCATTTCGCGATCTGAGCTACTCGGTGTGTCACCGGGAGTGAAGGAACGTAACAATTGGTATCTAGAGCCCTTGATTTTGGGAATTCATCCACCAAAATCCGTTCAGATTTTTTTTTTCCAATCAGGCTTTGTGCGTAGAGAGGGGTGGCGATTTGGGTAGTGGAGGCGGTCAGGTTGGGATCTCCCGTAGAATCCCTGATCCCCTTCCTACTCCAGGCGGCGGAGCGACGGTCGCAGGTCTCAAGCGGCGTCGGTGGCGAACTCTACGGCGGCGGGGAATTATTCGGCGACGGACTCACAGGTCAGTCTCGGTTGCTTGCGTTCCTTTCGCGAGTGGTAAAATTCCGGGTACTGGCTTGAGTTGGCGTTGCGGAGGCGTGTGGATCGGCTGCACAGGAACCGGGTTCCCTCAGTACTCGCCGATCCCGGCGGCGGTAGACTTCATCTCCCACGACGGCGAAAGGACGAGGTCCTCCTACCTTGACGACGAGGATGGGAGTGGCTGAAGACCAGATCCGTGAGCAGGCTGCCACCATGGCCGAATTGGAGGCCAGTCTTCGTTTGGTTCTTTCCGGTCTTACAACTACCGCAGAGGTAGCCAAGCAGGCCAGCGCTACAGCGGCGCAGAAAGCATCGGCGTGTCAGGAACTTCGCACGACGGCCGATCGCTTGCTCAAGTCACAGGACTCTGTGGTGCGGGTGGTCAACAACATTGACGCTCGCGTGGAGGGTATTGGCGCTCGCTTGACAGCGCTAGAGAGCCTGTCGCCGAGCGCAACCCCCAAGCACCACGGCCCCGCTGGGCACCGCGAAGAAGATGAACACCAGGGCACCGCTTCAGAGCGTGTCCTGGGCAATGGTGTGTACAAAGTGGCTATACCTGTTCCTGCATTTAATCCTTCCAACGAGCATAATGGTCGACAATCTGGGTCCTATGGATTTCGACATGATAGGCCATACAGAGAGAACAACAATTTTCAGTTTCGCATGCCTAAAACTAGTTTCCCTAAATTTGATGGGACTCACCCAAAAATTTGGAAGGAGAAAGCAGAGAAGTACTTTCATATGCTTCATGTTCCAGTAGAGTGCATGGTAGATTATGCCACATTGCATTTCACAGGACAAGCTGCATTATGGTTACAAACCTATGAAGCTCAGCATACAATAGATAGTTGGGCTCAATTATGTATTGCTGTATGTCAAAAGTTTGGCAAGGATTTGTATTATAGTCAAATGAGTCAGACTCTAGACATTAAGCAGCTTACTGATGTCGATAGTTACCAGCAAGAATTTGAGCAGCTCATGCATCAATTACTTACTCACAATCCTGCACTAGATGAAACATTTTTTGTAGCAAGTTTGTTAAAGGATTAAAGAAAGAGATACGTTCTGCTATTGTTTTACACAAGCCTAGGACAGTTGATGCTGCGATATCCTTGGCATTATTACAGGAACAACAATTGGGGGAGAACAAAAGAACTACTTATCAGCCCAAGAAATGGCATAATTCTGCTGGAACGGGTCAATTGGGGCCACATCCTGCTGAAGCTCAAATTGAAGGGCAGAAAAGTTCAGCACCAGAGCAACCAATTAATAAATTGATCAGTCTACGGGCCCAACGCAGAGCTAGAGGAGAATGTTTCAAATGTGGAGGTAAATACAGTCCACAACATAAATGTCCAAACCAAGTTTCACTCGCAGTTGTTGAAGAAATACTGGAGGCTTTACAGATAGAGAAAGATACATCAGATGCAGTGGAGGATAATTCTGCATCGGACAGTGACACTTCTGACGAGCAAGCAATGAGCCTATCTGTAGCAGCCACTTCCGGAGTACAATCTAAGAAAACTATTCGCCTCCAAGGCTACATCGGCAAACATCAAGTGTTGATTCTGGTTGATTCTGGCAGCTCTGGGAATTTTATCAACTCAGATTTGGTTTCTCTGTTGCAACTGCCTGTCACTACATTACCTACAGTTAATGTCACAATTGCCGATGGCTCCCAAATGTCTAGCACTTCAGGAATTTCCAACCTCAGTTGGGGTGTACATCAACACAAATTTATCACGGATGTGAGGGTATTACCCTTGAATTGCTATGACATGATTGTTGGTATGGACTGGCTGGAAGCATGTGGACAAGGTAAGATGTGGATAGACTGGCGTCTGAAAACCATGAGATTTTGGCACGACGGAAAAAGGATTACCCTCAGAGGTGTCAAGAACAACACTACTCATTGTCCCAAGATTTCCACCAAAGAGCTCAATTTCATGGTGCAACAGGGAGCCGTAGCCCAAATCATTCAATTGGACAGGAACAAAGAAATGACAAGTGTGACAAAACCACCAAAAAACATTCAGAATGTTCTTGATCAGTATGCAGACACTTTCCAGGAACCCACTCAACTACCTGCTTCTCGACCATTTGATCATTCAATTCCACTCATACCCGGGGCAGTGCCAGTACAAAAGAAGCCATATAGATACACACCTGCACAAAAAGATGAGATAGAGAAACAGATCAAAGAAATGTTAACGAGGGGAGTCATCCGTGTCAGTAACAGCCCCTTTGCTTCTCCAGTGATTTTGGTCAAGAAGAAAGATGGAGGATGGCGTTTCTGTGTGGACTACAGATATCTTAACGCTCTCACAGTGAAGAACAAGTACCCCCTTCCATTGGTAGAAGAGTTATTGGATGAACTGGCAGGAGCTACATATTTTACCAAGCTCGATCTTCGCAGTGGGTATCACCAGATCAGGTTAGTGGAAGGGGAAGAGTTCAAAACAGCGTTCAAGACTCATCATGGGCATTGGGAGTTTAAAGTGATGCCGTTTGGTCTCACCAATGCCCCAGCCACTTTTCAATCAGTGATGAATTTGCTTTTTGCTGCACTACTGAGACATGGAGTATTGGTATTTATGGATGATATTCTGATATATACCAAAACATTAGAAGAACATGAGCAGCTGTTGAAGCAAGTTTTTGCAATTCTCCAAGAAAATAGCTTGTTCGTTAAGCAGTCCAAGTGCTTGTTTGCTCAAACAGAATTGGAGTATCTAGGCCATGTGATTAGTGCTGCAGGAGTAGCTACGGCTCCCAGTAAGATCACAGCCATTCAGGAGTGGCCTACGCCCAGCTCTGTCAAGCATGTGAGGTCCTTCCTAGGCTTGGCAGGTTACTATAGAAAATTCATTGTGAACTATGGAATCATAAGCCGACCATTGACTGAATTGTTGAAGAAGAATTCTCAATTTCTATGGACAACAGTTACAGATCAAGCATTCCAAACTCTCAAAGCTGCACTTGTAGCTGCACCAGTCTTGGTACTTCCTGATTTTCACCTTCCATTTGATCTACATACAGATGCATCCGGCATAGGGATTGGGGCAGTACTGTCTCAAAAAGGTCACCCAGTTGCTTTTCTCAGTAAAGCTCTCAGCCCACGAGCTCAAGCACTATCGACGTATGAAAAAGAATGCTTAGCACTCATCATGGCTGTCGACAAATGGCGATCATATTTGCAGCATCTGCCATTTACTATATACACAGATCACAAGAGTTTGGTTCATTTGGAGTCACAACAGTTGACAAACAACATTCAACATAAAGCATTTTGCAAGTTGC
Source organism: Elymus sibiricus (assembly GCA_039707655.1). Classification (NCBI taxonomy): domain Eukaryota; kingdom Viridiplantae; phylum Streptophyta; class Magnoliopsida; order Poales; family Poaceae; genus Elymus; species Elymus sibiricus. Next base: position 88,816,228 of record CM077668.1, on the reverse strand, counting down.
TTGGTTTGCAATATCAGGTGAGGTACAAGCAAGGCTCCCTGAACACTGTTGCTGATGCTCTTTCTCGGACACCACAAGACTCTGAACTCACTGCCATATCTAGAGGTCAGCCTAAATGGTTAGAAGTCATCATTGACAGCTATTTGCACGATCCAGAAGCGAAACAATTGCTCACAAGATTGAGTGTGGTTAGTCCTGATGACAAGGGCTTTACTCTCCATGAGGGGGTCATTAAGCTCAAAGATAGAATTTGGATTGGCAATCATGCAGAAGCAAAACAGGCCGTGCTGCTAGCATTACATTCGAGTGGTATAGGTGGCCATAGTGGAGTGACTGCTACTTATCACAAGATTCGTTCTCTTTTTGCTTGGGCTAATATGAAACAAGATGTGCAAAAGTATTTAGCTCAATGCACTGTTTGTCAACAAGCAAAAACAGAGCGCGTTGCTACACCTGGTCTGCTGCAGCCATTACCTATTCCAACTAGAGTGTGGGAAATCATTAGTCTTGACTTTGTGGAAGGCCTACCGAAGTCAGCACGATATGATACTATACTGGTCATCATTGATAAATTCAGCAAGTACGGCCATTTCCTAGCATTGGCCCATCCTTACACAGCAGCTTCAGTTGCTCAGCTTTTTGTGGATCATATCTACAAGTTGCATGGTCTCCCGAATGTTATCATTTCTGATCGAGACAAGGTATTCACCAGTGCTTTTTGGCAACAGTTATTCAAGCTCACGGACACTACATTGAACATGAGCTCCAGTTATCATCCACAAACGGATGGGCAAACTGAACGACTCAACCAATGCATGGAAAGTTACTTGCGTTGCATGACACAAGCCTGTCCAACAAAATGGTCACAGTGGCTCCCTCTAGCCGAGTTCTGGTATAATACCACATTCCATTCAGCTCTCGGTCGTTCCCCATTTGAAGTCCTTTATGGATACAAACCTAAGCACTTCGGTATTTCTGAGGGTACTTCGGCTGCAGTCCCTGATTTGAATGTGTGGCTTCGTGACAAGGATGACATGACTAATCTCATTCAACAGCAATTACTTCGAGCTCAACAACGAATGAAGAGTCAGGCGGATAAACACCGTGGTGAACGCTCGTTTGAAGTAGGAGAACAAGTATATTTGAAGCTGCAACCCTACGTTCAAACCACGGTGGCTCGCAGATCCAACCAGAAACTAAGTTACAAATTCTTTGGTCCCTACAAGGTACTAGCAAAAGTGGGAGCAGTAGCTTATAAACTAGAGTTACCAACTGGCAGTCAAATTCATCCGGTGGTTCATGTCTCTATGCTCAAGAAGGCTGTGCCAGCAACAGTTATTGTTCAACCAGACTTACCAAGTACATGTGCATCTCTAGAATGTCCGCCTCAACCACTTCAGGTACTCGATTCCAAGCACGTTTCTGCTGGTAATTCTACTGTTGAGTTAGTGCAGATTCAGTGGACAGGGCTACCATCGTCTTGGTCTACCTAGGAAAACAAACATCGGGTAATGCAAGAGTTTCCGAATGCTTCTGCTTGGGGTCAAGCAGTTCCTCAAGCGGAGGGGGATGTCACGGACGTGACCGTGTCAAGGCCCAAGAAGAAGAAGTCCAACAACAGGGCGGCCCAGTAGAGGCGTAGAGCTGGCTGTGTCCAGCGAGGCAGGAAGGCCTATGTAAGCTCGGGATGAGAACTGTAAGGGGGCATCGTGTGATTAGAAAACTGAACCCCTGTATCCCCTTGTTCTTCCTCTCCTACCTCCCTGAACTCTGAACCTTGTAACTATTTCGCGATCTGAGCTACTCGGTGTGTCACCGGGAGTGAAGGAACGTAACACGGCGTTGCCGGCGTAGGCCGCAGGCAGGCCATTCACGCGGCCCCGACATCCGATGAGGATGGCATACGCTGTTCTCTGGTCTGGAGCCAGCCTCCTGGCTCGGCACACCGCAATCCAGACGTGCGCGAGCAGGGCCTGCAACGAGGAGATGCTGATGGTGCCATTGCCGGTGGTAGACATCTCGGCGTTGGCCTTCGCTTTGAGCTTCTTTACACTCTCCGCGGATGGGTGCTAATCGATACGCCGATTGACAGTGATGTCCTCCGGCTTGCCGAAGGGCAGAGGCACCGGGATAGGGCGGCCATTGAGGAACCGCCTCCGGTGCACCGGAAAAGGTGAGGAGATGGCGCCATCGCTCTCACGGCTAATCTCGGACCAGGTGTTGAAGAGGTGCCAAAATGCCGTCCCGTCACCGACAGCATGGTTGAGCGACATGGCGACGAAGACACCGTCGGCGAGCTCGGTGACCTGCGCGGCCAGGAGCGGGTGGTTGCCCGAGGCAGCGTCCACGCCGTGCAACCCGTCGAGCGGGAAGAAGGGCCGGACAGCCTCCGGGGAAAACCTCGGCACGAGGACGTCAGCCACGGTGACGCCGGGCGCCACGGCGTGCACGAACTCGGCGCCCTCCATGCTGCAACGGAGCAAAAACGCGATGCTCTCGCCCTCCTCCAGGCTAGCATTGCTCCCCGGCACGACGGCGAGGCAGCCGGCGTAGGGGTAGAAACGGCCCAGGGCGCGCGCGAAGGACGAGGCGAGGCGTTCGACAAAGTGGTGCCCCTGTCCTTCTACTTCGGTAGTGGGAGGCTTGGGCAGGAGGATGCCCTTCTGGTTGTACTCCAAGGTGATCATCCGAAGGTCCCATGGCGTGAGGTCGATGGTCTTCTCTGGCTCCGGCTGTACCGAAGCGACTGGCTCCGGCAGGACCATTCGCCGTGACATGACCTGGACATGGTTCATCTTGGTTCGGTTGCCACCGCACGCGGCCGGCCGGTCTCTTACAGTTGCGCGAGTGCTAGTACCTAAGTAAGAAGATGGTTTTTCTGTGACTCGCCTCTAGGGCTCCTCATCTATTTATTTAGTATCTATCTACTATCTACTACCCCTATAAAAGTACGAAGGACGGAGATCCGGAGCATCTGGGCCATACACATCCACAAATCCAACGTCCCATGTCGTTCCTATGTTTAGCACCAACGATGTTTAGCGCTAACCACGATTTACCCAATCAAGTCTCGACTCTAACTATCCCGCACGCACTCCCTCAAAAAAAGAACTGTCCCACACAGGCCCAGCCTCCACGCCGCCCGCCTAGCCCCGCCGCCCCCCCACGCCGCCGCACAGCCACGCCGCCGGCCTGCACCCAGCCCCGCCAGCCAGCAGACAAGATCGGGGCAAGGAGAATACACGGTCGCGCCTTCGGAGCCCTCTCTACCTTCAGGTTCACCACCTAGGGCTCCTGACTACTTGATTTCTCTGGTATGTGAACAGATCGACCAATTTCTCAAAAAGGGGAAATATTGTAAAAGATTGATTAGTTCTCGGCTAACCGCACGCGCTTGCTTTTCTCGGCTTCTAGCCTTTCTTTTTCTCAATCGGCAGTGAATAAGCCATGCCAGGTCGACGGCGCCCGTCCGCGTCGTCTAATTGTGATTTTTGGCTGCTAGGCGCGATTAGTGGAGGAAGGTAACACAATCTTCCAGATTCCATCAACCTCCTATTCAACGCAAATCGCTTCACCTCTCTGATCATTCCTTGTTGCCGTCCAGGCGTCCAGGTTGACGTGCGACATCGCTGCCCTGCGCAGCGGGTGAGGCACCCGACGGCGGCGGCGGCGAGTTCTTGGCCAACACGGGTGTCGTCCAGGCGTCCAGGTTGACCTGCGCCATCGCTGCCCTGCGCACCCGACGACGGCCGCGACGACGAGCTCTTCACCAAAACAGGTGCCGCCCAGACTGTCTGAACTTTGTTGCCATCCAGGCGTCTGGGTTGACCTGCGCCATCGCTGCCCAGCGCAGCCGGCGAGGGACCTGGCGACGGCTGCGACGAGCTGACCTGCCCGTAGGTGCATGCTTATTTGCCAACACGTTGCCAGTGTGATCCATTGATTGCTTTGATTGATCCTATTGCCTTTCTGCGTATTATAATGACAAAAACATGTTGGCATTCTATAATTTATCAAAAACATGAGTAATTCACATGGAAAAAGTAGGAAGTGTAACATGATGAGCATATGCTAACATGATCCCTATTGTACGTACCTGACCTAAACCTGAAATCGTACCATGCAGCCTTGGCAAATGAGCATGGTACTGAGTACTGACCTCACCTAAAAGCCTCACCAAGCTGCATGTGATTCACCCAATGCTCAGTTAGAGTAATATGAACATAAAAAAAAGTCACCCTCTGAAAGAGACCTAGATGAATAGTATTACAAACTACTACATACTGTTACATTATGCCAAGTATATTAATGCAAATTGAATTTATTTCGGTAGCAGACCAAGATGAATAGTATTACAAACTACTATATTTTGTAGCATTATGCCAAGTATATTAATGCAAATTGAATTCATTTGGGTAACAGACCTAGATGAATAGTATTACACACAACTACATCTTGTAGCATTATACTAAGTATATTAATGCAAATTGAATTCATTTGGGTAAGCAGATGCACCACAAGAAAGCTCTGAAGGTAAACAGTTGGTGGGAGTTGAACATAAGATTCTACTACTATGTCTGTATTCCGGTAATACTATTCCTTCAAAGATAGTTGTATGATAACATTCTTGACATTCACAGGGTTGAAGGACTTCGTATGGCCCCTACCACTCCCAACAGGTAATTATCATAACCCAGTCACTCGATTGTTGCTCAACTGCGGAATTGTGTCATGATTTGCAGACCCTAACGAAACAAAAAGGCAGATGGATAGAGAGAGGCATGCGCAAAATAGGGATGAGATTAATAAGAGACAGCGTGAGGCCTACAAACAGAAAAAAATATCTTTTGCCAAGATCAATGGCCTAAATAACAGAGCACACACACAGTTGGCTGTATCACAAGGTAATGATGATCAACTTCATAATGTATGGCCCAGTTGTATTGCTATATAATGATCTATTCTTCATATATTAAGACTGTAATGAGATTAAGAATCGGATGAAAAGGGAGCGGTATGCACAAAATAGAGAGGAAATATTAAAGCGACAACGTCAAACCCGCAAGAAAAATAAGCATATTGATGCCGTCCTCGATGGCAGTGACATTGTGTCACAAGTGCCAGCTGCCGGACAATCGGCAGTCACACAACTGCAGAACATAACATGTGCAGGTGGTGCAGTAACAAATTCCGTGCATTTCAGCAGAGACATCCTCGACAAAAAATATTTATGAAGATGATGAGTCCAATTGGTTGCACAGAAATGACACGTACCAGATGCAACGAATTTCAAGACAAATGGCACTCACACAAATGTCAAACTGTTTGAGGACCCCCAACTCAGTACAATCGTCGACCTACATATCCCAGAAGGGTTTTTAAAAAAAGAGGTTAGTTCATCGACTTTTTAATGGTGCTAAATTATCGAAAGTGTTTATTTCTTCTTTCTTTGGGCACTCTATAGTTGATTCAGGTAAATATCCTTTTTATGGCATCAAACAACCTCTATCAATCCAACATAATAATGATCACTCGCGCATTCAGTGATCAGCAAGTAAGAAAGTACTCTCTCTAATCACCAAAAAAAGTGTTGTCTTTGTGACTGTATCCAAAGTAGTACTATTTCTATTACCTAATAAATTGGTATACTCTTTGTTGCTACGATTGTAGTCCAGTGTCTACGCACACAAGGTGCACATAAAAGAGGAATTGGGTCTTCTTATACTTTTTTTGTTTTTCATTTTCCAGTATATAAATGAGGTCATCTTCTTCCTATTATTAAATTTGCATATTACATGGCTGTAGGTTAAGTATTGCATGATAAATAAAAATATGAAACCAAACATACAGGTTTGGAAACACTTTGGATTTTACTATTTTAGAAAGAGAATATTTCTGTAACATTCCCATACACAACCTACTTCCTTTGACCCGAGCTAAGCTACAGTGTTTATCTGAGGATCGGAGACAGCAACAGGCACTGAATCGATTATGGAAGCCTTAATCTCCTGCACTACTGAAGGATCTTGCCGCTGCAAATTGACATTAGGATAACCAACGCATTACTAAACACCGAATCAAAAAAACACAGAGTAGAATAGGTACAGGAATGATCCAAGCAAAGCAATCTTTTGCCACAGGATCCCCTTGACTTGCCTTACTGACTTGTCAATGTCCTGCAAGTTTTCGAGCACGTACTTCATAGCCTCCTCCTCGATGCACTGCTCCAGAAATACAACGAGTTACACAGGGTCCAAAACTGAAAAGCAGTAAAATCCATTCACAGGAAATCAGGTAACATGGGGCTGAATTTGATTTTATGCCATGCGAGGATATGTGCTCTCGCATGGTGACCCTGGGAGCCCGGTGTTTGGCTGTCCTCTCACCTCTGTCACCCGGCAAAATTCAGAACGAGATGGCAATTCTGTTGGATTTCCGAAGAAGAACAAGATTCGTTCAAAGTTTTAGCACTGATGGGCGCAAACTAGCCATCTCCACATCAGAAAATCCACCGGTAACAAGGAGAAGCAGGGCAGCCAGCACAAACCTCCCGTGTCGCTTGTCCGCCTCCCCGCGGCCGCCCGGGACCGTGTGTGGTGGCGCGCCAAACGTCCCCGACGACCCCTGCGGCCGCGCCCCTCACGCTACCCCTCTCCCTCCGCCTACGCTGCCGGCTCCCGCGCCACTGCTCTTGCTCCTCCGCCTAGGCCGCCGCCGCTGCCAGCTCCCTCGCCACTCCTCCTGCTCCTTCCCCTCCTCCGCGGCCGGGCGTACTGAGGCCGAGGCGACGACCGGCGCGCGCGCCCACGACGCGGCGGCCGACGCGCACCCGTATATGCGGCATCAGTGTTGTATCTGGTGTTTGCAATTGGCTTTTTTTCTGAGAGCGGTGGGGAGACAATGGAAGGGATAAGGTATGTGAAGTGTGTGGAGAACTGATAGGAGGCAGCCAGCGTCGGGCGTGTCTAATTTTTTTTCATCGACAGCTCTTTGGTGAAGTATATAATACTGTAATACGTATATAGCGTCGGGCGTTGTCCAATTCCTTTGGCTGCTACGCGTCTACCGGCGGATGTAAACATCCGCCACCTCGACGACCGTTCAATGTACGTGCGCAGCCATCCGATCTACGCGGCTCGGTCGCCTCCTCGGACCCAATAATTCCTGAAACAAGGGTCCAGTTGCAGAAACAATCGCTTTGTTGCAGAATTTTTTTTCTTTGTCTTTTTGCAAACATGGGTACTATTGCGGAAGAAATTTTTGCAACAAAGGTCATGTTGCAGAAAACTTTTGCAACATAGGTTAGGTTGTAGAATTTTTTTTGTCTTCGCCTTTATGCAACATAGGTACTGTTGTGTCGTATTTTTGCAACAAGACATTCGTTGCAAAAAAAATGCAACAGACACCACGTTGCGAAAACTTGTCGCTGCGCACCCGGTCGGAAACCACCCGCCATCGCCCTCGCCGCCGTCGCGGCGGCCGCGGCGAGCTCCTTGACCCGGCTCCACCGTGCCGTCCTCCCCGCGCCGTGGCTGGCCATCACCTTGCGCCGCCACACGTACATGGCCGCCTCCACCCTTGCCCGAGATAGATCGATGCAGGCCAGGAGAGATGTGAGCGGCGGAGCAAACGGCTGTCCAGCCACAACAAGTGAGGCGGCAAAGAAATAAAGAAGGGATGGAGTGGGTCGGCGAAGGCCTGCCTCGCCGGCGAACGACGGTTGCCGGAGCGGGCCAGCGGCGAGCACTGGCGCGCGGTGAGCGTCTCCTTGCGGTGCTGATTCAGGATGAATGGATTGAGCGAGATGGGGATAATGTACGGCGCTGTTGCAAAAGACGTGGTGGTGGGGCCACAGGGGACGCGTGGCGCACAATCAGGGAGGCGGACGTGTGCGTGATTATCTACCGGCTGATGAGCAACGTTTCCCTTTTATTATCACTAGCCTTTTTCATCATTCTGTTTATATTAGTTATCTAATTATTATTTTATTGGAAGTTGACCCATTTGGTTGTGTGGGTGGGATCTTTTTATAGGGTTACAAGGGTTTAAATAAACGTTCTATCATGATCGTTTTGATAGTTTTATAGAACTTTTTGTTGAGGGTAATAGTTTTATAAAACTATTAAGACTTATATTTGTTAACATATCAAAATTTTGTAATCACGTAGGTCATTTTGTGGCCTCTCCATGTTAAATTTCATGGAGTATTTATCGGAGATATTTTGCTTGACACTCTTAAATAGATATGTTTTGTATCATAGCATAATACTTATTAGTTTATGGTGTAGCACTATTTGAAAACTAAGTCGTATACTTGACTTTAGTTTCAAAGGACATATTTAGAACAAAATTAACTCTTTTTTTGTCGATTGAGAATTGAATAATCATGATATAAGAAATCGAGACTTGGAGGAAGACAAAACCAATGCAGTCATCTGGATCATGTGTTATACGCACACTCACATCGTTAGGCATGAGACACACTGACATGGCTCAATAATAATGACTCACTAAAGATAATTAAGATTTAAAATGGATCTTTCTATTATAGATTATGATACGTGGGACCTTTTCGCCCGTCTCTGTGGTTGGGGTAGCGGCGGGTCTCGGGTGAGGTGGTGTCAAGGTCTTGGATGCCGGGGCGGCGGCTCTGGTGGCGGTAGCGCGGTGCTCGTGGGCGGAGGCCGTGGCTTGGTGCTGCCCGGTGGCCACGACCGTGTGGGCGGCGTGGTAGCCGGGGTGTGGCGTTCGGTGGCGGTGAGTGTGGGTCGGGGTGAAAACCTGTTCTATCCTTGGATGGACCGGCGGCGGCGTAGCTCGTTACCTTCTTGAAGGCGTCGCCGCGGATCTCACTGCTCGTGCGGCTCCAGGGGAAACTCTGATCATTGGATCGGGCGGTGGCGGCACTCCGGTGTCGTATCCTTCCTGAAGGCGCCGCCTTGGAGCCCACGGTTCGTCGTAGGCGGCTTCATCTCTTCACGGTGGCGTGTTCACGGTTGAAGTCTTCGGTTACTCTCGTAGTGCTAGGGTGGTGTTGCTGCGCTCAGCGCCTTTGTATCCTGCCTTGGATGCGTGTGTGTTGTGGTGGCGTGCGTTTGTACCGGGTTGTTGATGGTCGTTGCTTTATATATAAAGCGGGGCAAAAGCCTTTTTCGGTACGTGCGTTGCACGTGCACATTTACTAGTAATAGAAGAAGAAGAAGAGAACAGAACTATACATCAGCAACGTATCAGAATTGATAAAAAAAACATAACACTTTACATATCCGACCAGAAGTGATATGTTAAAAAAGGCGATATGATCTGATCGACATCGAATGGCATACAGCAGACTGTAGCATCTAACAACTATAGAATGATATACGATCCATGTGAATGCATCTTATCTGAACTGTAGAATGATATACGAATATACGATCCATGTGAATGCATCTTATCTGATCCGTGGAATGATAATGATATACGAATATACGATCCATGTGAATGCATTTTATCTGATCTGGTCGGAGCACATCCTGCTTGTGCAGTTGTGCACACATCAAGTCGGCCGAAATCACTGTTCCTATCTTATGAAAAACGTTGGGCACAAAATGACCTCCCTCTATAATTATTTCACGATCTGACCCCTTTTTAAAACACCACAAGCCATGGCGTTTCTATTGCACATAAATATGTTAGACATGGTTGTGTTGTTGGCATGGCCCACCATCAGGCCTCGCTGGCGTTACGTGCCTACGTGGCATCCCGAAACGCCGGACTCAACTATCGTTTCTAGACACGCCAGTGGACATGGTTTTTCTGCCCTAGATAAGTTGGTAACCGCGGGGCTGCGAATGGGACCCAGCCCACTTGCAACCTCCACGGGTTTTCTTCCTCTGCCCTCTAGGACGAAACAGGGGCAGCGCCCTCTCTCCTGCTCCATCCCCCCCCCCCCCCCCCCCCCCCCTTCAAATCCACTAGTTTGACCATCAAAATGTGTGGATCTGATCATCCCCAACTAGCTCGAGATATTTTCCCTCGTTTCCTCTTTGGGGTCAAATCTTGCTATTGTGTTTGCATCTTTTTTTTATTAGGTGGAACCCTAAGATTTGTCTTTCCTAGTATAAGTTTGAATAGATTGTTTGGGATATGTTTGGTTGAGAAGGATTGCCCCGGCCTCTACATCCGAGCGATGCATGCAACCATATTATTAAACAAAAGATCCGCGGTACGGTACAAGCTCACAAGTGAGAAAGAGTAAAATGATGGAAAAAAAAGTGCCACAACCGGCGAAAAATAGGTCAAGATGACTAAACACCTAACCTATTATTGGAGCGCCATCCAAACCAGTTGTAAGTATCCCGTCCTACCGTCTTTCACCGGTTGTACCCCATAGCCATAAGCTCCTTGGCTACCGCAGGGCTGAGTAACGACCACGTACGGATCCAGACAGTAGCTTTGTCAATGACCTGCAAAAAATTAATAGGAGTTTGTCTGTTAAATATCATGTCATTTCAGCAGTTCCATATAGTCCAAAGTAATGCACATACTCCTATTCGAATATGTCCCGCGGTACTTGGCTCAACTCCATTTAGCCACGTCCCAAATAACGTATTAATACTATTCGGAGGGCTGACATTGAAGGCTACATGTATCGTACGCCTTAAAAGTTTGACGAGAGGATATTTGACAAAGAGGTGTTGTATAGTTTTGTCTTGATCACAAAAGCAACATCGTTTACTACCCCTCCCACATTCGTTTTGCCAAGTTATCATTTATCAGAATCACTTCTGTTTGTACAAACCACATACAGATTTTGATTCTTAAAGGTACTTTAATCTTTCAGATATGAATTGATTTGGGGATTGTGCCATAGTTTATTAAGTCTAAATACATAGATTTCACAGAGAAGATACCATTGATGGATAATTTCCGTGTGGTAGATGCATGTCTAGCATCATCGTCAGGCTTCCTTGGTTGTTCGATGGTATATTCAAAAGTAGCTAGCATAGTTAATGTACATGTCATCTTTTCTTATATGAGCTGTAATTTTATCTCATAGTATTTTGCCTCGATTTATCATGCCAATAAATTTATATACTTCAAATATTTTCTTGACCTTATATATCTCTTGAGTATATTATGGGATCAGTGGCCACTGTTGAGTGATCTAAAAAGTCTTATATTAGTTTACACAGAAGTACTATATAAGGACATCTCCAATGCTAACCCTCAAACCGCCCGCATACGTCCGGACCACGCGGTTCAGACGTATTTTGTCATCCAAGGAGGGCTTGTATTGGTCCACGGGCCGGTCCGGATGTGTTTTTTCTCGCAAACGCGAGACAGTGAGGGGGGGGGGGGGGATTGCGGGCGTCCGGACCGCTGCCATGTCCGCCTTTGGCAACCGTGTCCCACCCTTAACCCCCTCCCTCTCATGCGTGCCCCTCCCGTCCGAAACGGTTAGTGCCACATTCATGCCTGGTCAGTAGGAACGCGGCCGCTCACTGTTGTCGGGATTGAAGCGGCGCGCTGGCCGAGGGAGCGTCGCCTGCGTCACTTCCCGGTGCAGGCGACTGCTCCAAGTTCAAACGACACCCCGTCGATCCATCACCCTAAATTAATGATATGCGGTTGTGGAAGAACCTACTGCAACGCCACACGTCCGTTCGTCTGTCGCCCACCACTAACAACACCACTGCGGCCAATAGCTATCCGCCAGCTATATAAACTCCAGGCCCGCCCATAGCTACAGTCATCTTTCTCCTCACCGCGCCATGCCCGTCATGGCATCTTCGTGCTCCAAAGCCCTTTGGAACAGCCTCTCGTCCAAGCAGAAGAGGAAGTTGGCGGCCATTGTTGCCAGCTGGCAGGCCAGCGGGCAGACGGAGGCCGTCGACATCCCAATGGGGGATGAGTCAGTGCCACCATTCTCGCCGATTCATGACGGCATCACCATCGGCGAGGCACGTGTCCACTACACGGACATGTTGCGGCAGGAGCGGGAGGCCAAGTTCTGGTAGGTGCAGGCCGACCAGGCCTACAACCTCCATCTCCTCGACGATCACCGGCGTAGTGAAGAGGTGCTCATCGCCGACACATCCATTGTGCCAAACGTGGACGTGCCCGTGTTTGAAAAAAGTATTCATACGTTCAAAATCATGTTCTCGTACTTCAAAAAAGTGTTCATGTATATTACCAAAATAAAGTTTGTAGTTTTAAAATATCACTTGTTTATTAAGAAAATATTTCTTGTTTATTTTCCACACGCGTGTTACAAGTGCGCAAGATAAAAAGACTACAAGTGCGCAATGCAGACAAGAAATAGTTTTTAAAAATCACTTGTTTATTAGAAAAAAAAAACATTTCTTATTTATCTTGCGCACTTCTAGTCTACTACGAGTGCGCAAGATAAACAAGAAATATAAATACTTTTGATAAACATGTGCGCAAGATAAACACGAAATATAATATATTTTTTTGATAAACAAGTACTCCCTCTATGCCAAAATAAGTGTGAGTCATTTAGTACAATTTGTACTAAATGACACTTATTTTGGGACGGAGGGAGTAATTTTTTGTAATACTTTGCAACCTAGTACTAATCTCTACCTCTCTACCTAATAATAAAGCACGTAGTGTTTCTGCCCGCTCACCGTCAATTAAATTACCCCTAGAGTTGACACGAATTACCCACCATGCCACCCGTAAGTAAATAAAACTGTTCGTTTTTTTTAAGTAGCCGCAGGGGTTGGTTCTTATAATGTATTACACTCATATAACACAAACACAAACCCAGCGCAATGGCTGAGCCCTTAGGCTTTTGCACCGAAGACCACGGTTTGATCCCCAGTTCCACCATTTTTGCTCCCCTTTTTCTGCCTGTACGCGGGGTAGACGCCACTTTTTTTTATTTTGCTTTTTTCCTTTCTCATTTTTGTTCCTGTTTTTCCTTCTTTAAATTAACCAGGGATTTCTAATTTTTTAAAAGTTGTGAGTAATGAAGACAATAGATAGAGAAATCATAAAAAGTTTATGAATTCAAAAAATATTCGAAATATCCTAAAAATTTCATGATTTCATAAAAACTGTTCACCTATTATAAAAAATCACGATTTTGAAAAATCTTTAAATACAATTGTTCATGATTTTTAAAATATGAACTTATATTCACAATATATACAGTAATTTGAAAAAAATTGTCCATGAAATTTAGTTAATATTCACAAAAATTAAAAAAATTCATAAATAACGAACAAAACGAACCATCACTTAGGTAGAGGTTTTATTAGGGGAAGTGTAGAGGTCATTTGTGATTTTATTTAGTCCCTCATGCGTTGGGTAAAAAAAATGTTTCCGTGTTTTCTACAGCGCTGGGTCGCAAAAAAATTGACGCAGCTTCCTATGAGTTAGTTTTTGTAAGCTATATGAAAATAACTAAATGCCTATTTTGCCTCCATATACAGCTATTCTGGTACCACATTTTTATTCGTTATAAAAAACACCGTTACGCTAGGTCAAGACGAGACACACCATGCGTCAGTCTATAACGGAGTTTGCTTAGCAAAAAAATATTTCGTTGTGGCGCCTTAGGAAATCAAGTCGTGATGAGACCATCGCATTTTTAGTTTTTGAAATGAGTTTCTAAAAGTCCCTTCTCATCATTACATCACTCAGACATAGTTTGTGAAATGACATTTTGAAAATCCTTATCTCATCCTAGCATTTGATTCAGACTTTTTTTACCTTTACCACGTCTGCATAATCTGATTGTTTTTCTCCCGTTGCAACGCACGGGCACTTTTGCTAGTTAGATATATGTTGTGTTGTAATAAATATTTAGGATTAGATCTTTCCAGTACAATGTTGTAGATATTTTTTCATGGTAGCAAAGAAAGATCATTGGGCTTTCGGGACGGCTTTGGTCCTCTGGCTTTTACCCCGTGCCAGGCTCAGCCTTATATAATCATAGTTGGGTTTTTGCAGGCCCGGCACGAAATCCAGCCCGGCCCAAGGAATCACCAGGTTTACTTGTACAGAAACCAGTTCTTCCTCCAAAAACGTCTGAAAGAAAAAGGGGAAAAGACATCAGCAATATCGAAAAATCCATAGATTCTTGATTACGTGACACTTGACACCGTGAAACAAATTAATACTTGCAAAGTTACTCTGGAAAAACGAAGCACAATTCCAACCGAGGGATCGTCGATTGGTGGTTAGCAGTGAGAGAGTAGTATGTACAATGTGCAAGCGCCCAGGTCTTGGAAAGACAAGAGACGCGTATCAGGTTTCAATAGCTGAACCAGTAAAATGATTTTGGCTCGCACCGAAACTCGTAAGTCTGCAAAAGTGCAGCTTCTCATGACAAGAACTCAGAGCTCAGATTAAAAGATCAAATTGTACAGGAATGCGAAAAGCAAGTTGTCTGAAATCAAATCATCATCTTTTGCTGCCTGAAAGAGTCTGCAGGCCAACATATGTTGCAAGAATAGCTGTTAATCAGATGGCATTGCATTCGGCTACGAAATTTTTTCATCACAACAAATACAATTCGTTGCTGCCCGTCTTCCTACGCCGCCTCCACCTTGTCGCCCAATCTGCCATCCTCCTCAATCTCCGGCCTGCTAGTACTAGCAGGTTCCCTGCAAAATGTACATGGTCAACTACTCATAGAATTAAATCAAGTTGAGATCAGCGATGGCTACTTCATTTTTCTACATATACTACTTTGAGCAGGGATACACGAACCAACATAAGAAATGTAAAATAACAATAAAACAACGAGCAATATGATGGTACATACTCATAATTTTTGTTGGGGATGTGCGCCAGCATTTTCTTGTTCTCCTCAACCTGACACCACTTCTTCAATTCTGGACAGTCAAAAATACACAGATCCTTGAGGCTGGTGAGTTTCTGCATTGTATCCGGCAACGAGTTTAGCTGCTTGCAGCAGACAATCTTGAGTTCCTGGAGAGAGGTGAGGTCGCTCAAGTACTCCGGGAGACACGTGCCGGTGTAACCATTAACCTCAAGGCACTGCAGATTAGGTGGTGGCACTAATTCCCGCAACAAAGCACTGTCCTCCACTCGCCCAACAGTGTCCAAAGTCCAAGAAAGCTTCAACTTTTGAAGCTTCAGTTTCTCCACCAATTTGATTCTCTGTGCTTCCTCTTTAGACTTGACCTTTTCTAGGCAGCTTATCTGGAGCTCTTGGCAATTTACCTCCTCCAGCTGAACAATGTTGCTGCTGCTATATGCATCGTCATCATTGACGACGCGAACTACAAAGTGGCAACTCTCTAGGCCACGGCACTTCCTCAGATCTATAAACTTGAGAGACTTCATTTCACCAACCTTCTTCAGTCTGATGCAGCCCGAGAGATTCATTGTGTGTAAATTGTTGAGGTCGCCTAGATTTTCAGGCAGATCAAACAGAAATGTGTTATGAGACAGGTCCAGATGCTCTAGAGTGGAGAGGTCTTTCACACACTCTGTAATGAACTGGAGACTTTCCTCTTGTGACTTGTGGCTGTAAAAGATAGGATTCAGGCACATTGACAAATTCAGATACCGGAGGCTGATGAGCTTGCACAGACCATCTTTAAGTCCTTGGAGATGGGTGCGGTGTTGAGCAAGATAGTAACAAGGGTTTGACAAGTTCAAGTGCTCTAGACTAGTGAGGCCACCAAGGCCATTACCGATCCCTTCAAAACAAGACCAGAATGACAAATCTAGGTGTACCAGTTTGGCGAGCTTCTGGAGCGGTTCTGGAAGCTCTTCCAGTCCATGGCATCGTGATAGATTGACATGGGTCAAGTTTATGAGATCTCCAAATGATTCAGGAAGAGCTGCAAGCCTGGAGCAGCCTGATAAATCAATATGGAACAGGTTTTTCAGATGCCCAAATGACTCTGGCAGAGTAACCAGCCCATTGAATTCTGATATCTTAAGATACCTGAGGTGCCTCAGTTGACAGATGGAGTCCGGTAGCTTTTGCACGGAGCTCTCATTTAGTGCCAAGAGACGTAGGCACTTCTCCCGTGAAAATGAGTCATTTTTAAACTCCACGTTGCTACAGCCGACACAACAGAGTGCTCGTACATTGTTATCATAATGCCCATCAAGTTTCCCACGACGATTGGTGGCTAGACGGTAGCTTGAATTTTCCAGGAACATTGTCGCGAGGTCGTGCACCACACCTTTCATAGTCAACAAGATTGCACCCTTATTGTCTCCACTGGCCTGCAACAAATTAAAGGCATATGCACGTGATTATAAGATGCATCACAAAATATTTATCTTGAGAAAGTGTAAGTAGTGTTGTGCAACTTAGACATGTGAAGCTTAGGTATATTTTAACATTAACTAGAAAGAAGGACAATAGGTGTCGGTCGACTGGTCGAAAGCCCCGATCGATCACCTCGCTAGCCATCAGATATTGTTACGCATGCTGTCAGATCGAAGTGTCCCAAAATCAGCTTTTGTGCCTGCTTCCTCAACGCTACACAATCTTCCCCATATGATCCTGCATCCACGGTTCGTGCAAAAATCTAGGCATGAGCATTGCTCCGGCCTGACCTGCGGTCACCATGGTCATCGCCGATGAAGACTCCCGTCGCGGCAACGTGCTCCCAGCATGTAGCACCACCGCGAAGGCTCACAACACCACAGGGATCGCCGTCGCGTAGCCTGGATGCACCGCACTTGCATCACTCCCATCGACGGTTGCAACTCTGCCATCATTACTTACAGCTCCCGCCGTCGACCGTCGCATCACGACTGTCGCTGATTGTAGCTCTGTGGTAGACTGTTGCAGCAACGCTATCGAAGCCGTTGCCGCTTGCCGCTCCACCGGCTGCCGCTCGCAGCAATAGCAGTTGCACCTCGTAGCACATCAGGTCGCTAGTCATATCATGCATTGTCGTCGTCACCTCGCATCTTCGTCGTAGCTGCGGCATAGCATCATCGTCACCACATCATAGTACCGCCCTTCCCCACTCGCAGCATCTGCGGCCACCCCGCTGCTGATGTCCTTGTGCGTCTGCGGCTCACACGCACCACCTATCGACCGACTGCAATACGCACAACCGGGCGGAGTGTCCTTGCAACACCCATGCTCCGACTCTCTCTGGAATCGACATTATCTATGTGTGAGCTCGTCTCCTGCGCCAGTGGCCGGTCTGGTGGTTGGTGAAAGGAGGCGAACGTAATAGATGCAATGACTTCACACAGAGAGGTGGAGAATGGGATGGTTCAGGAAGGAAAAATACATAACAGGAAAAACACAAGAATTGAGTGCCTTGTCATCTTCAATACTACAAGAACACTATGTGTGTTTGATTGTGCGCAGGAGAAATATAGAATTGTTCACATGAGGTTGGGGGGTGGGTGGGGGGGGCGGGGGGGGGGGGGGGGGGGGGGGGGTGGTGGTTAAAAAATGAATCATAAGAAAAATACATATGGATTGTAATTCTACAAATCAAACAATGCACGTAGGAAAAAAATCACAAAGATTAGAATTCTCCAAAATTATTTTAGAAATTCTTTGCATAAAGAGGCCCTTACTGGAGGGGGTGGCTCGGGAAAGGATAATGTCGAAGGGAGCCAGCAAATTGGGCAGGCACGTGGTGCTCGACCAAGGCGGACGATTCCAGCGCGTGATTCAGGCAGCCGATTAGGCTCCTCTTCTTCCAATTAAAAATTAGTAATAAGCATATGTGTGCTGTCCGAATCACGCGCTGGAATCGTCCAGAATAAGTTATTTTTTACCTAAGGTAATCTTACGATCGTTTCGAAAATAAATTACATTTACAATATAAATAGTTACATTTATATTGATGCACTATGTAAGATTTGGCATAAAAAACAAAATTATAGGTCATAAAGATAGAAAATTTGCATTTTATGTATATTTTACACTATGTTTTTACGTTCATAATTTTACGTAACATAAAATAATTTTCTGGCGATTATAGATTTTCTTAGTTCTCTTTTTACCTATAAATAAGACAAAATTTACGAAACCTAAAATCACGATATATTGATGTTAAAATGGGGGTGGGTGAAGAATAACTATTCCTCACCCAGGGTGACGAATAGCGCGACCCTACTTTTATCTACCGCCGGTGGTAGTTACCACCACTTGTGTTTTGTATGTTGTATGTAGTATCTATCAAATCGAAGAGTATGTACGCGTAGTATGTAGTATATAATAATATTTAGGTAGTATATATACTATTTTTTTGGTAGTACGTATCGTATTTTGGGTATGCACTTTTTTACATACAAATATATACGTATTTTACAAATATAATCAACTTGTAATTTTTTCATGTAACTAACTTTGAAAAATCTTATATATAATATATGAACATATTTAAAATTATAAATTAGTATATATACTACCACATGATAGTATATGGAACATGTGGGGTAACTACCCCTGGGTGGTAGGATGTATTTTTCCTATATATATATATATATAGTCTTTGCCACCCCTTTAGCTTACATTTGATCTGGCTTTGAGATCCGTGTAGCATCTTCTAGGTCTGCCATTGACTAGTTTTTCATTTGTCTAATTGGACTAAGATGAGTTCTTTGCACTAAGGAGTAACAAGGTTAAATGTTGATACTGTGTATATGCAAGGATGTTTTTTGGAGGAATCTTTTTTGAATTCACGGGGAACTTCTTTTAGGAATATAAGTCTTAGCCATCAACCAATTTTTTTTGTACTATTACAGAAAGTTAGCAAGTTATACTATTTTTTGCCTCATCAATTAATTAAGAAGAAGAGAATTGCCCAGTCTTAGTCATCGTCCGGTTTTCCTTAAATTAACTGGGCAATTCTCTTTTTCATAATTAATCGATGAGGCAAAACTTTTGCCTCCGTTTCAAAAAAAATACTCTTATTAGGGAATCTTTTTGGTTCAGTATTCATGACGTGACATTTTGATACCCCTAGTGTTACACATAATCAGCTAGAACCGTATTAGTATGCTCATTAGCATGTTTCATTAACTGAATCACGATGAAGGAATGATGATGGCATAGTGTTTGCACGGATCACGAGGCATGAATTGAACGGAGATAACATGGGGTGGCACTACCACCCAGAGGGGTGGCATAGTCACCGGGTGTTAAAAAATCCACACTAATATATATATATATATATATATATATATATATATATATATAGTAATACTATTCATCACCCAGGGTGCAGAATAAGTTATTTTTTACCCGAGGTAATCTTACAATCGTTTGATAAATAAATTATATTTGGTATACACTTTAGTTACATTCATATTGATACCCTACGTAAAATTTGACATAAGAAAAAAAAAATTATAGGTCACAACACCAGAAAAATTGCTTTTTATGTACATTTTACACTCCGATTTTACGTTCGTAACTCTCCGTAATATAAAATATTTTTATGGCGATTATATTTTTTTTACGTTCTCTTTTTACGTGTGAAGTAAAATAAAATTTACGGGACATAAAAATACGGTGCATTGATATTAAAATAGAGGGGGTGAAGAATAACTATTCATCACCCAGGGTGACGGATAGCGCGACCCTGGTAATACTATATATATATATATATATATATATATATATATATATATATATATATATATATATATATATATATATATATATATATATATATATATAGGGATTGACTATTCGTCACCTAGGGTGAGGAATTCTTATTCCTCACCCCAGCCCATCTCTCACGGCTACACCTCCAAGACCGTAAGAAACAGAAGGACTGGAGGTAATATTACAGCCTAAACAAGGAACCAGTCTCTGTTCCGTAAAGCAAAGGGGATCAATGTAATATTACCTCATGCATGCGAATAATTTACGTCGTGCATGTAAGCAACCTATATGTCGCATCAAAGTGGTAGTGTAGAAATCAAACGATGCTGTCGTAATCTTACGGAGTGAGTAACGGAGGCTTTGGTGACTTACAGTGACGTGTTCCTATATTAGTACCCCACTTGATTAGGGTGCAATGCATTTATCTTATGACTTATTTTGTCTATAAAATCATGCTTATCAAATTTCCTTGTAGAGGTACCAGTGGTAGTTTGTTCTTGTAATTTGTGTGTGTTTTCAGAATATTGTGCTAGTCTGGTCAATAACTGTGATTTTAAGTGTGTATCTGAGAAAACTGATGCTGACTTCTTGGTTCTGGATTTCTTCTCTGCATTTACTCTAATGTATTGCACAACAATTGTCTACTAGATTATCTTGACGTGTTTCACCTCATTAGCTCTAGATCACACACAAAAAGATTCCTGGGTATTGTTGCAAGACATAAGAATTACTGCAATGGTTCATTACACCACGGCAGAACTACTCAAAAAGCACTTGGATAAATTAACTAGGTCTTTTTACAATGAACAAAGGCGATGTGAGTTCATCACACATAAATAAAAAAAACAATAAAATTCAGTATGCTGCTTGACAAAGTATCATCTAAAAAAAATCAATATCTGTAGAGAAAACTATCTTTCTGTAGTAGAACAATCTCCTGTCAATCTTGAGATGGGCACTGGTCTTCTTTTGGCCAAACTCAGACATTTGCATTTCAAATACTAAGAGGTTGCAAAATCCCCATCTGGATGAACCTACAATTTCTGCAAAGATGTACTTCCATTTAGCCTTTGCGCCATCCTCATCTGAATGACCCTAATGTTTCTGTAACGATTACTGAAAAAGTTCTAGTGCTTGGAAAATTGTTACATGTACTCGTATCATTGCAGTGCCTCGTTAGATGCAAAATGTAACCAAGGAAAACTGTAAGCTGAAAAGATGAACATTAGTTTCAAAGGTACTCTCCATAATCCATCAGCCACGCTCCTACCTAAGAATGCTGAAAGTAAAGAGAGTTCTGAGATCCAACAGTGATTTTTCACCATCTAATTGGACCTAGCATGAGTCGTGCACAAACCTTTCTATGATAGTCGAAACCACCTGAAGAAACTAGAGAAACCTATTTATACGGTGCTGCCGTACACCATATTTTTATGTGTGGAAGATGCCAAGATGGTATTAGAATGTTCGGAATTCAGACCAGCGTTTGTAAATTTACCCCTGACTGTAAAAGCTTGTTATATTTACAGAGATAAACATTTGCACACATTTTTTTGGACGTTTAAGTTTATGTATGTCAGCACTTGAACAAGGATTGAATCACTGGAAGAAAACCTTGGTATACAGAAACTATAGGTTTCTGGAAAGTTGGCGCTGTCAAATTTTACTGTGATATTTTCTTTCATCAAGTATTGGTGCAGGATAGCAGACAAGATAAATAAATCAAGAGAGATATGTGCAGGATTTCAACTATATACGAAAGATTAAGCCATTGTTGCTACAGCTATCATAATCTATCCTAAGATGTACAGAAATAATATGAAGAAGAATGCAGTGAGCAAATGCACATCTGTCTTTGAGTTCCTTACTGATTGCAAAGAAAATACAGACAAGAAAAATGAAGTGGCAGCTAATTTGCATTACTAATTGATGAAACAATGTATGTGCATTGAAAACAAGTCAAATAGGACGTCTGTTCAAAGACAGAAAAATAAAATTCGACATCTGCTCGGCGCCGCTGTGATTCACCCTCTAAACATATTCAACAAAACAGATTAGTTATGCTAATAGCAATTTGCTTCTTCACGGGTTGGCTCGTATTCAATTAGCATGTTCAACAGCTTCTTCACGGGTTGTTGAAGAGATTTGGATTAAACTCACTAGCGCATAGTGGAGCAAGCAGCACGAATCGCTCACGGTTGAAGCAGCGCAGTGAGGAGCCTACACCGTTCCCGCGGCCAGCAGACTACCACAAGCCGCTTTGCCCAACACTGAGGCCACACCCCGCACACCTTGCCGACATTGCCGCCGAGCACCACATCGTCACAACCCCACCGTGGTCAGCCGCCGCTCCCCAATCCGCCCAGCCTTTCTTCCGACCACCATGCCATCGCGCCCAAGCTAGTCGCCGTCGAAAACCGCATGCCGCCATGATTTTTTTTAGGGAATCGGCCACCACGATTAGAATAGGAAATGACGAGCCGGAGAAAGGGGGCTATAGCTACCACGAACAGAAAGCCTTTTTTTTGCAAACGTAAACTTACGTTGGCACCTAAAAGATTTTACCTCACGCGTGGAGAGGCACAACACGTTGATTGGATTAGACCCAAGAGAAATCTGACTCGGTCGATCGACCAGGGTGCGTTATTACTTATTAATAGAGTTACTATATATATAAATGGCTAAATGACCCTCATCTGCACAATCACAAAAAGATGAAGTACATGCACTCCTAATTGATGCCCCCGGATCATGATTTGAGTTGAAAATATCAAGGCCAAGAATCATGGCATGATGGCAAACAAGGGAAAATAAACATCCGGTCATCCATCATGAAGAATTCCGGGGGTTCCTCAAACCAACGCTATAACAATTTTAAAAATCACAAAATAAAGAAGAGAAGGTTATTGTTTTGTATGACATGGAAAGCAGATCAATCGAACGATTAAATTCACCTAACAATAGTATGCCTATGCTTTGACAGAAATGCATCATAAAGCTAACAGAAATGAAGAAACCAAATTTACAAATGCAGATTTAGACCAAGATATGTCTATAAACCCTATAAGAAACATTACATGGCATTTGAAAAAAATGGAAAAATCTAGGTTTGCAACCATCAAATCAGCAATTAATAATATGGGATTTCTAAAATACTTTCGGGAATTAGAATGACAGAAATGCTATTGTGGTACAGTAGCTGATTCCTGAATGAGAATAAACTTATACACAGAGCAAATCCAAATCATAAATCTAGCTGGTAAGGCAAGATCTAAGATGGTCACATAAGATGTAAATTGACTCCTGTCTTTATCACTTTACTAATGGAGCTTTCAGCACAATACTTGTCCTGCATAATATGCTAATTAATCTAAGCATCAGTAGCAAAATGACTAATAAGAACACACACACATGCATGACAACACCTACAGAGGGAGAGAGGGGAAGAGAGAAAGCGAGAAAACCTGGGAATGGCTTGGTGCCATGTAGGAGACGGAGCCATGGAGCCTGGGCATCTTACGCGGAGCTCGCTGGAGGATTGACAGCGACGACGTCCACCTCGTCAGCGCTATGGACCAGTCGTGGGAAGGGGGTCGCTTCTCGCGAGCCTCACTCCAATCGGAGCCATCCTGCTGCCGTGCATGTCAAAAAGGAAGGAGGGGCGGAGTCCGGCGCGGCGCGGCGACGAGAGGCCAGGGCAGGAGCTTGGGGTCGGGAAATAGGAACGGAGGTCGGGCCATCGCCAGGGCGACGAAGGGAGCGAGGGATGGAGGTGGGTCGTGGCGCGGCCGTCGGCCGAAGAGGTTGCCAAACGCCGCGAAATACTGCTCGCCTCGACGCTGCCGCCGACAAACGGGGCCACCCCCGGCGTCGCACGCATCCGACTCCACCCGCGGCGGCTCGCCGCCGAAACCACCCGCCGCTCGCCTCCGAGCCGCTCGCCACTTCCTCTCTCAATATTCCAGAAACTGCGGGGAGTGGGCTAGCTAAGCAGTTGCTAGGTAAAAATAAAATACCTCGGCTTTTCTTTTGAGCAAATAAATTACCTCGGCTGGAGCAGGTTGCCTGCGAGTGTCGCTGGGTCGTCCGACCGGGGTGAAGAATAGGTAATTCTTCACCCAGGGTCCTTAATAGACTTTCTATATATATATATATATATATATATATATATATATATATATATATACATCGAAACGTAGTAAATTTTGAAATATTTATATTTTAATATTCAAGTTGGTAAGTTACTACAATTTATTTAAAATAACTACATTTTATATACTGTGTTAATATATTTTGTATATATCGTTACTGGGGTGTAGAATAAGCTATTCTTCACCCAGGGTGTACAATAAGTTATTCTTTATCCGAGGTAATCTTACGATCGTTTCATAAATAAATTATATTTAGAATACAAATAGTTACAATTATATTCATTCACTATGTAAAATTTGACATAAAAAAATATATGTCAGATGACCAGAAAAATTGCATTTTATGTATATTTTATGCTATGGTTTTATGTTTGTAATTTTACGTGACATAAAATATTTTTACGGTGATTTTATACTTTTTTTATGGTCTCTTTTTACGTATGAAATAAGAAAAAAATTATGAAACGTAAAATTACGGTGCATTGATGTTAAAATAGAGGAGGGTGAATAATAACTATTCCTCACCTAAAATGACGAATAACTATTGTGTCTTAGTTTCGTAGATGTATATTATTCTTTTACTTCAGTATATCATGTCCCTCGAGCATACCTACTACTATATCAACACATTAGTAATGCATCCAATAGGAACGAGTATGATACAATTCACTCAAATTTTACTTCGGTTTTGTGTCTCTAAAATTCAGCAAATTTTGTACAACCGAGTAGTAGACAATTACTCACGTCAGCAAATTTTGTACAACAGAGTAGTAGACAATTACTCACGTGGTTCAACTCTGCAGTTTGAAGGAATGATATGTCCTGAAGCCTGGTAATATGCTCCTCAGCTATCTGTGCGGCAGACAATATTTCAGATGGCTCAATGAGGTGGAGAGCAATCCAATGATGAACCAGGTCATCTTTGACTATACTGTGCCCTCTTGGAAAGATTTCACAATAATAAGCAAAGCATAGCCTCAAATCTGGTGGCATTCTCATGTAGCTTAGCTCAAAAATTGAAAAGAAATAAGACAATTTACTCCTTTCCAGGATTCCTTTCCATGTCATAGCATCTCGGGAAGAACCTAGCATGCATGCATATTCTTGAGCTGATGATGGAACACCCCGACACTTGCTTGCGATCTCCCGTCCAATCTTCTCCAACTCTTCTTCTCCTCCTTCGAAGCGGATCGATTTCTTGATTATTTCCCAACACGTATCATCACTCAACTGATTTAGCCTGTACGGCTCAACTGTACCGATCTTCCTGGCGATGGCTTGGTTGCATGTGGTTACTATTACGTCCATCTTCTCTCCCAAGAAATTTAAGGGTCAATAGCTCCTGTGCGACACCTTTGAGGTGAATTGGAAAGAATGCGACGTAGTTGACGAAAATGGCTCTCGCGAGACGTTTCAGAAGCCCAAATAGCCAAGGCCCACTCGGGCGATTTAAATGGTCGTCAACGGGAGTGAGGTTATGTTTAAGACATGCGGGCCCTACTTGGCAGTGCATCTAGTTACGGGCCCCACTTGTCAGTGCATCAGGTGAAACGTGTCCCCGTGCCTGTCCGAACGGGTACCCCTGTCTGAACCTGTGTTGCTCCCTCCTCTTCGTTCCCGGCGGTGAGCCGGCGGCGGCGGCGGAGCTTTTGTTCTGGGTGATAGCAGCGGCGGAGCTTTCGTTCTCGGCGACGGCGGCGGCTGTGGTGAGTGAATCCGGAACCCTGTCCTGTTCTCCTCCGTGTCGAGTTAGATCTCACCGCATCGCCTCTGTTTCCCTCTGTTTTTGGTCGATTTGATCCAGATTTGGGTGGGGGGGAGCGGGGGCTGACCGCGATGGAACCGCCAGAGACAACTACATCCTTTCCAACCTATGCGATTTGTTCCTCGTCTGCTTCCGCTAGCTCACCTCACACTGCCCCGCCATTGACAAACAGGGGTGGTGGTGCTCGGATGTTCGAATTCACTGTGGAATTTCTTCCTTCTAAGGCGAAGCTAGGTGATGGTAGCATGCGGGACATAGAGAGAGATACAATTGTGAAGTGGGAGATTGATTTTGCAGAGATTGATCCACAAGACCTACAGAGCATGGAAGAGAAGGCCGTGAAGAATGTGGTGGAAAAAATTGGGGAGAGCATTTTTTGGGGTCCAGAGCAAGAGGTAGCATTGTTACGGTTTGATAATTGGAAAGGAGAGTATGTGAGAATTGAGGATGGTGAAGAGATGGTTGATGAAATCGATCGACAAGATGGCTGGACAACCAAACAGACTATGTTTCATGCAGAGCTTGTTGATCTGAAATCAGATTCTAAGGTTGGATATGTGCCCTCAAAGTTAGCTTCACAGATGGTAGAGGATGATTGGGCTTCATAGAGGCAGATAATGCCCATGTGTACAGGTGAAGTGACAGTATTACCTGAGGGGGTTGATGCAGAAGAGGGATAATGCCCATTTGGCGCATTTGGCGGACAGAGCCAGTCCCCTGATGGATAGTGCTGAACTGAAGTGTGAATTGAAGAAAATGGGCAAGCAACTAAAGCAGCTGATCGATTTGAAGCAGCAAGCAAATATGATGGCTGGAGCATTTTATTGTTGTGTCATTGCTATGGGTTTCTTGGGTGGCCCGGGTTTCTTTTACTTGATGTTCATCAATCACTAGAACTTGTTAGAGTTTCAGTTAGTGTGTCAAGCTAGTAGTTTCAGTTAGTCATGGATCATTTGTTAGCTCAATTTGAATTTGTGTGAAGCCAAACTTGCCTGAATTCTTGTAATGATATTCTCAGTTACAGTTCTAGTTAGTCCATTGATTATTTGCTTCCCCTGATGAATAAAATGCAGCAATTGAATTCATAAAGTGTAGCAATTCTTCAGTTAACAAAAAAAGGTCGTGCACTATTTTTTTTTATTTACATATTTGTTGTTTGTCCACTATTGTTTTCTGATTGTGACCCTAGGGCCTGTTCTGAACTCCTCTAGCTTCTCAAAACTTCTCATATCCAACTTCTCAAAACTTCTCATATCCAACTTCGCAACTTCCAACTCCACACGGCGATTTGATCTCGTTCGGCAGAGAAGCTGGCTTCTCCCATCGCCAACATGGGCTGGCAGCATATATGGCCCGTCTTAGCGCCATAGTGGGCCGGCAGGAACCAGCCCATAATGGGCAAGCTCGAGAGATGAGCGGCACCGATTCAATCGAGGGGGAGGAGCGTAACGTTTCGGTGGAGCTGGGCCGGCCGGGCTCCTCGTTTTTGCAGAGAAAGAAAGAGACGGTCCAACGGGTGGGCCGGATTTAATGAAGCCCAAAAACGCCTGGCAGGCCAGCTCAATCTGCGCGGACCGTTGCTTCCGAACGCTGCCAAAAAGGTGCTAAAAAGACCAGCCAATGAAAGCGCAGCCCGCGGATCGCTGACGTAGCCCTACTGCCTGATACAGACCGTCCATTCAGGGCGATCCAATGGTCCGGACTGGTGCGGGGTTTTGATGGGGTTTTGAGAGGTTTTCAAGGGTTAGGGTTGAGCATAACTAATTCAAAAAAAATCAAAAAAATATAAAACTTGTGCCAATCATTGTTCTATGTGACTAAGTTGCGAGGAAAAATAAGAAACTTGGAGTATGGAGTTTTTCATGAAAAAACCTTCACAAAGATGGCTATCAACAACGAGGTTGTAGGGTTTTCAAGAGAAGTGAGCTAGGGTTTAGTGTTACGTATGTCATATTTTATCGAAACGCTCCCATATCAGGATGGACTCTTGTATACACACATTAGATGTCAAGTTTCCTTTTTTGGCTCACTTAGAGAAGGTCAAAAAAAAACTTGCTTACAAATGGGGCTTTCGAGGGGGGTTTGGACCTCATGTGGAGCACTTTTTTCATGTCCAGAGTTTCACATAATAAAATTGCTCCGATTAATGAACTAACATGAATAATAGTCCAGAAATTATTGTAACACCAATAGCACATACCAAATAGCTTCAAATTTGAATTTCGGCTCAAATTTGAATTTTGGCTCAAATTTGAATTTTTTTCTCAAACTTCCTTGTATTAGTAACACATAGATCAACTAGATAGAACATCAAGCACATATATCAATTGACCAATATCAACTAGATAGAAAAAACAAAAACTAGATAGAACAGATCAATATAGTAGCATAAGTAGTAGCATTGCATGAGCTAGATAGTACGTACCACATTACAACTAAGATAGATAAACCCAAGCACTGGTTTTCCAATTTTTTGATTTTTTTTGAATTTTTTATGCTCATTTCAAACTTGGTCAAACCTAAGTTTGACCAACATTTAAACAAGTTTCAAACTTGAAAATGAAAAACCAAGCCTGGATCCTTCTTAGTCACTCCAAAATGAAGCTTTTGTGAGGTTTTTGAAAGTTTCAAGTTCAACACCCAAAACCACTTGTCTTCACACATGAGTTTCAAATTAGCTCCAAAGGTAGGGTAAACAACCCATTTCTAAGCAAGTTTTTTTGTCCACCATGTCTAAAACAGCCAAATCAATTTGAGTTGTTAGTATATGACAAAGTAAGAACATGTGCACTGGTTTTCCAATTTTTTGATTTTTTTGAATTTTTTATGCTCATTTCAAACTTGGTCAAACCTAAGTTTGACCAACATTTAAACAAGTCAGTGAAAAGAAAAGGATTATTCATGCTGACGTGGGGGGCTGACCGGTCAATCTGACCCGTGGGCCAGGGATGTAAGTGTCACTAGTTAAATCCTCTACTTATACGGTCAAATGTGTCGTACCCTAGCTATTTACACATCCAGATCTGTGCCACTCTCGTCGCCGGCGACCACCAAAACCACGCAATCCAGCCCCGCCGCCGCAGATCAAGCGCCGCCGTGCGACAATCATGAGGCCCGGATCTTCCAGCTCGCGCGGCGGCCATTCCGGCGGCGGAAACCGCTCCGACAAGGATCGGAATGGGGCGAAGCGACCGGCGCCCGACTCTGACACCGAACGGGCGGCGCGGGTTGCTTCCGACGCTGCTCGGAAGCGCGGCAGGCGCAAGTACACGAACTGGGGGCTCGCGCCGCCGCGTGCGTTCGCTCGGCGCGAGGTGGAGGAGTACGACCGCCAGATGGCGGCGGCGGCGCGAGGCGACCACCTGGTAGCTTCTCTGGCGCGGGTGGCGTGGGGAGCTCCACCATTGCACGCGCACCGCTGCCGCCTCCGAAGAGGGAGGGGGAGGAGCAGGGCTTGGCACCGCGCCCCGGGCGCCTCGGCTTTCTGCCGGGAGACTACGTCGACGACGGCGACCTCGACGGTGTCATCGCCGAGATTATGGAGCGCACCAAGGACGAGCCGCAGCAGCTCGTCGCGCGCCGGCAGATGGAAGAGGAGCTCGACGAGTTCCGCTTCCGCCAAGCCATCGAGAAATCCCGCGCCGACAGGGGGTGGGGCGCCTCCGACTCCAACTCCGACTGAGCGGCGCCGCCGCCTCGTCGGGGCCGCACCCCTGGGGCTCAGGTGAGCCCAATTTTGGAGATCTAACTAGGGGTAGGAGCTGCGGGATACCCGCGTAGATTTATGTAATCAAAGTACTCCGTGTGGCTTTTGCTCCGACAAGCCCGCCATTAGAACTACGGGTACTACTCCGTGTGTAATCGAACCAAATTATCTGCTATGTTTGCTAAAATCTATCTATGTTGTTTGAATTCGGTCGATTTCGGTTGAATGCTTGTAAATATGCTTGTCTGAATCGGAGCTCGCCGGCGTTGCCGTGCTTCGTCGCCGGAGAAGAAGAAGAGGGAGGATGCGCGCGCAGGGGAAAACGGTTTAACCGTAGTCGCCGCCATCTGGGTCCCATGCCGACGTGGATAAGCTGTGGGTCCCGCCCGGCTCCACCTAATCTTGACAGAGATTGTGCTTAAGGGCCATGTCGTGCCTGGGCTATTTGTGCGCAGAGAGATGTCGCAGCAGAGCTGTTCTTGCGAACGATGTCGCTTGGCAGCCAATTCGCAGGAAAAACGTCGCACAGGAGCTATTGACCCGAAATTTAACATGGACTTCAACAGCTGTAACTGAATGGGATCCTCCTCCCACAGGTCATCCAAAACAAGGAGCACCTTCTTACCATTAAGTAGTTTGTGAAACCGCTTCATTATAGGGAAACGTTTCAAAACGGCGCGCCGGCCGAACGCAGCGCCGGTCGCCTCGCGCATGCAGCGCTCGCTCCATACCGCGTGACGCGTACAGCGGGTCACACGCACCGCCCTCCCTTTTTCTCTCTGCGCACCTTATCTTCTCACCCAAACACATCCGTGGACAGCTCCTGGCCACACCTTCCTCATTTTTCTGGACACCCATGGACGCCGGCTTTCCACTCCCTCGCCGTGCTCCACCGTCGTCGCCCCCTCCTTCTTCGCTCCCGCAAGTCCAACGATTGGTTCTCCACTCCCCTCAGCAAACCACTTCTTCGCCCCCGTAAGTCCAACGAGTTGGTTCTCCATCTCCCCTCAGCAAACCACCATGCATCCCTCGAGTTTGAGCTTCTTCGTGTTGCTTTCTCTCCTACCTGCAGCAATCCTCCACGGACCACACGAGATTGAACCCACACGTGTGCTGCTGTGCAACCGCACCGTGCTGTGAACCGGTGTTTGCTGCGAGCTGCGACGGTGGGTGACCACGACCGGCGAGTGCTACAACTGCGGCAGCCAGATGCTGGGACGAGCGCCCAGTTTTGCTACCACCAATGTTTTGGTTTGGCCCAATTTTACATTTTTGCTACCACCGTTTTTTGATTTGCTGGAACAGCACAAATTTTTGCTACCATCGGCGTTTTGGTTTTGCTGGTACCGACGCCAAATTTTTGCAATTTGCTACAACCGATGTTTTGGTTTGCTGAACCAGCACCAATTTTTGCTACAACTGCCGCTTTGGCTTTGTTTGAAGAACGCCCAATTTCGCATTTTTTGCTACAAATGGCGTTTTGGTTTGCTGGAACCAGATTCAATTTTTGCTACCACCGGTGTTTCGATTTTTGCTAGAATATCACCCGGTTTTGCATTTTTGCTTCCACTGTTTTTGATTTTGCTGGAACCAGCACAAAAATTTGCTACTACCGCTGTTGGCTGCGAGCCATGGCGTCGTCGAGCCATGGTTTTCTGAGGGGCGAGGGGTGGTAGCACCAGCGAGGGGAGAGCGTTGGCGAGCCATGGTTTTCTGCTGCTGAGAATTTTTGCTGGAACCATAGTTTAATTGTGCTGGAACCGACAATTTTTGTTGCTTCAACCGAGCACCATAGGTTTTGTTGCTTTAGATTATTTTTGCTGGACATGGCGGGCAAGTCGACAACGGCGGCGAGCCGGAGATGAGGGAACGCCGGGGATGCTGCAAACCATGGTGACCGCGCGCTGGAACCCGTCCGTGTTCGAGCTGCAGGCTGCAGCCATGGTGAGCGGAGGCACGAGCGGGCGGCGAGCACGGGTGGCGGGCGTGGTGGCACAGGTGGCAAGCAAGCATGGGAAACAGACGACAAGCGTGGGTGGCCGGCGAGCGTGCGGGTGCCCGGCGAGCATGCGAGATCCGGCATGTGCGCACCACTGCCTTTTTCCTGTTTTCTTCATGCGTGTTTGACTTTTTAGGAGAAAGTAATCAGACGGTCACCAAAGGTTGTATCGGACGCTTGGCAGCCGAACGGCCCAAATTTGGGCCGGCGCGCCGGCGCCTTCATTATACTCTTCATCCCCTCAAAGTCTGAAGATCTCCTTCCTGACACTTGAAAAATAATGGACTTGCCTATTGTATGGAAGTCGAACTGGGGAGACACATGAACCCATACCCGGAAGTCGTAGCCTTGAAGGGAGTGGGTATCGTTAAAAACCATTTGGGCCAAGGTTGTCTTGCCGCTGCCTGGAAACCCAAAGATGGGATGGATTGTGATGTGCTCTTGCATGATGTTGGGCTCAGTGGATAGCAGGGTGGCAATTATCCTCTCTTTATCTGGTCCTCTTCCCAAAACTATTGCTACCTCAAAAACTGGTCCAGTTTTTCGTCCGTCGATAATTTCCTCGAAGTTTATGGTGTTTTCTGTCAGAATTTCTGATAACGGGCCCAACTGCTCATGTGCCCACATCACTAGTTTTCTCGTCTCCTGCACCTGGATGGCCAGGGCATTCTTCATGATGGCAAGGCGGAGCAGCATCCTTGTCATCTGCAAATAGGGACAATTATCTTGTTTAGAGAAAACATCAAACTGTCTGGAAATTAAAATAATGGAAGTTTTGACAACACTGCAGCTAAAACATCGATTTGATGTCCCCGCAAAAAAAAAAAATATCGATTGATGAATTATACTATAACCAATCTCACGTCGGTGAAGACAGCAAGTAACTAATGGATAGTAGTATTTGCTTCGCCGGAATAAGGAAAAAATAAACGGCCAGTTGCAGTGCAATACCGTTGCAGTACCCTGTGATCTAACGCCCTGCAGCTCGTCCACAGTGTCTATGGTCTTGTAGGCGGCGCTCAAAGCACGCTGCAGCCAATGCGCCACCCATTCATCCCTCAACGACTGCATCTCGGCTTTGTCCAGCACCGGCTGGATGGCCTCCAGGGCCTCCAACATATCACGCAGGTCAGCCGTGAAGTTCGAACGCGCCACGGCTTCATCTCCTATGGCGGATCTCAGCTTCGCGCATGCCCTCTGGACTACGGCTTGGGTAGACATGGCTGCTCCTTTGCTCCTACAACGAACTCTCTTTACTTGTGTTCAGCGATGGGATGGGCGAGGGGTTAATAGGTGGATGGAGAGAGGTAGATAGGACGCGCACGTTAGTGTACGTATTGTTAATGTGTTTGGCTAGCGGATGAAGAAAGCGACGAGCTGGAGCTGTCCACCGGAAGGTGTGCCGGCAAAAGGAAAATATAGTTTGTGTCATACTCCCATTTTCTACATGTGAAGGAAGATCATTGCTCCGGTCACGATGCAGACAGATAAATTTTATTCAAGTCTCGAGACAGTGCCAAAATGGGGGCCTAACACCTTGTCGATGCAGAAAGGAGACACCACAACGGTATTTAAAGACAAACAAAGGGCGACTCTTCAGCCCGATAAGAGCATCTACAGCCGGACTTGACAAATCCGACCCCTCAAATGTCGGGACGCTTCCGCAAATAGTAAACGATCACATCTCAAATATTTTATTCTACAACTGGATACCTTAAATTAAAACCCTTGAATTCATATTATTACATGCAATGTAAACCGATCTTTAAACAGAGCTCGTTCGGGTTTGTTGTGTCCATGTTCAATGGCCGGCTGCGCTCCCCAGAGTGTTGTCGCCGACAAGGTAGAGTAGAGCATGGGACACGAGCCGGCTGACGGGACTCAAGGCACCACCATCTCCCATGCCCTACTCACCGGACTCAAGGCGCCACCGTCTCACATGCCCTACTCTTCCTTATCGGAGCCCTGAACCCGGAGTGTCAGTGGACGTCAGGTCGATGATGGATCCATCCTGGGATGAGCCGACATTCACCACGACGCGGTTGCGGCGCCCGGAGTGGAGCATCATACAGGACGCCGGAGAATGCGACTCTGTCTCGCCAACATCCAGCCGTGAGGGATGCCGCCGACTCCCACGCTTGCTGCCTCGCACGGTGGGCACGTCGCGCCATGTTTGCATCGGACGACACCCATGGTGCGTCCATGGCCTCGGCACGCCGACGGAGGGGTTGCGCGTCCGCCACCGCGTTCAGATGTCAGACGGACCGCACCGTCTCCGGTAAGGTAGCGATGGCACACCTAGCGTCGGATCCATGCGCCATTTGGGCGGATGCAATGGATTATTGACGGAAAGAGTCTGAGCGCTGCCTCGCATGGGCCTCCTCCAGGGAGCGGGGAGCACAAGCCGGACGACCATCTCCTCCTTGGGGCCGCATGAGATGAGCTCAGAGTCGACGGATCTGAAGGTGTTGGACTCGAATCCGCTGCCCACCATGCTGGAGAAAGCCGGGAGTTTGGATGGCGGAGGGGAGTGAACGGGAGTGGAGTGAAGTGGTTAGGATTTGGTCCGGTGAACGGTTGGGGAGGAATATATGTGTCGGGTAGACCAACGTGGGCGAGGGACAACCTGACGAACGCGCCTGTGCGTCCCTATATCCACCCCATATTTAGGTTGGATATAAGGGTGACTGTTAGTCCGGACGTTTAAGTTCCGTTTGAAACGTCCGTTTGGATTCCATTTTTGTCATTGTCAGTGATCGGACCGTCAGCCCGGACGTTTGAAGTGGATTTGAAACGCCCGGCTGTAGACCCTATAATGCCTTCACGGGGCAGGACACGATGCTTATGCGCAATCGCGCCGTTGGATCCATCCAACGAAGCATAGACAAAAGATTTTCAGTGTGGTGAGGAAAAAAGTGACGTCCCTGCCTTCAAAAGAAGGACGATGCTCGTGCACGTACGGAGGTTGAGAGATTCATCAAGCTAACCTTAGTTAAATTATTGGTGCGACATAAAGTGTGGTAAACAAAATATCACTCGTAATTATGAATTTGTTCACAACAAAATGAAGAAACAACATCTGAGAAAAATATTAAAAAATAACGCTTAAGATTAAGAATTTTACAAAGTCAAATTAAAAAGTTTAGGTCTCATCCAGATGTGATGTAATTATATCACATCTAAGTACTCCCTCCATTCCTTTATGTAAGGTGTATAATTTTTACATGGTGATCAAGGCACATAATTATAAAGGTGTTAGGACAGAATTATCCTTGACAGATTTATTGATTAGTGTCAAGTAAATCAATGAGTCTAGAAAAGTAAGAGATACACGCAATCGAGAGAAAGATAGTTTCCTTTTTTTTTGGTACAACTAGATATGCAGGCAATCATGAGAGAGATACTTTCTTTTTTCTGGAAGGCTCACAAGGGAATTACAAGGATTTACAAGAAATGCACCTTACATTGTGTAATTTTATCGAAAAACAAATACACCTTATATATAGAAATGGAGGGAGTATGACATAAACGTCACCATAACCCATAACAAGCATAATTGCACGGTCACTCATTCTATCCACTAGTTTAGTTGTGCACTTGCTTATGCATGCACAATAGCACCGTCAGTTAATACGAAAATAAAAAATATAGGGAATACAAAAATTGTCTGCGAAACTATAAATATCCACAAAATTAGGAAATATCATGATTTTTCTAAAACATGATCTTTTCAGAAAAGAAAACATATTTAAGAAATGTTCATGAATTTAAATAAAAAAAGTTAAAAATGAACAAGAAAATCATAAATACTTTTAAAAACATGAAGATGCAACTTACCCCAAATCGATGACACTTAAGCGTATGACCATGGAGATTCGTAGATTATAGACATGACCGGAACTTATTCCGTTCAATGATCAATAGTGAACCGTGGACATTCATATTGACCCCTATACCTACAAGAACGATTATCGAGTGAACTTGTAGTTACCATGGACATTCCGTTTGCTAGGCGATACTTCATATAACCCGAGGCGAGATATATTGGCATCGCCGGGATATAACTAGTTGATTACTATGTCACTTTCTTCGCTGGACTTATTCTCTTTTCTCGTTGACGTGTTTCGGCATCACCGTGATAAAATCACGTTGTGTCTAGCCAGACGATGATGCATGACATCACAACAAGAGGGCCCTAGGAGTATCGCTCTATCCTTGGAGGAGGAAATCCCACGAACTATTTAGTCTCTGGTCATACGTTTTCGGTGAACATATAAGTTGCCCTTATGATCACCTTGTTACGGTTGACATTTGATGAACCCCAAAGTGCATTGTCCACTATGAAGTGACTCGATACTTTCATCGTCTAAGGAATTATGCATACGTTAACTTTCTGTGTGTTATAAACTATAAAGTTGTGACGAAAGGATTTCTTAGTATAACATACAACTTGCGGTAGTTCAACACAAGTGTTGTTCTAACATCGTGCCCACAAAATTGTCAGCATCCTCGGTACACTTAACTTATGCCCATGATCCGGAAAACGCGAACATCATGCAATACTTGAGCTATCATTATAGGCGAGACTACGAACCTATTTATCGTTTATTATTCTACACGTGCATATAAATTTTCCTCTAAGTCTCGTGGTTATTACACATTTGAGAACAATTGCAGTTATAATACAGAACATAAACATTAGTTATAAGCTTGGAAATAAATAATAACATTTTATTATTACCTCTAGGGCTTATGTCCAACATTAGGAATTTCAACACATAACTATTGCAGTTATAGTATAGAACATAAACATTACTTATAAACTTTGAAATAAATAATAACATTTTATTATTTCCTCTAGGGCATATGTCCAACATTAGGAATTTTAGGAAACATTTTTTTTAGGAATGTGGCATGAATACTTTGTAAAAAGTACCATGGTTTTGGGACCGTTATCTCTTCAATCTGCAATTGGACATATTCAAAAATTGACATGTCACAAATTTCAAAATGTGCACTGTCCAAGTACATGCAAAAAGGGGAGGGGCTGAACTGGGATGGAAAACTCACCGTCGACATCGTGGCATGCTCGGTGGAAAAAGCTGGTGCAGAAATTCCCAGAGGGAGGCGCCCGTCAGCTGAGATAGGAGACCGACCATGGCAACACTCTGGAGCAGCCAGAGCGGCGCAACGAATGAGTGCTCATTGGCAGTTGCGGATGACCTATTGTTGGAGGGAGGGAGGAAGGGAGGGAGTGAGAGAGAGAGAGAGAGAGAGAGAAGATATGAGATAGAACGAGACGAGAGATGGAAGGAGGGCACGGTGGTGGCAACCTCACCGGCAATTATCAGACTAGATCTTCGCGCCGATGGGCGGGCAGCTCGACCAGCTCACCTCTCTCGCACGATGGCTTGCGCATGGCGGCCTGCTACTTTGTAGATGCGTTGGGTTTTTTCCCAAAGAGAAAGGGATAAAGTAGTAAAGTAGCAATAAGTATTTCCCTGAGTAGAGAACCAAGAAGTATCGAACCAATAGAAGAATCACGCAAACACTACTGGAAACAGAATATTTGTTGTCTGCTGGCTCTTTGCCATCTGCCAGCTGACGGCAAAGACTGTCTTTGCCGTCAGCTTAGCATAAGCAGACGGCAAAGAAAGGACTCACGGCAAAGACTATTTTTGCCGTCAGTTCCTTCTTTGTTGTCTGCCAGCTGACGGCAAAGAGCAAAATGGCAGACGGCAAAGAGGGAGGTGGGCCCCACCAAAGAGCTGCGTTGGCTAACCCTAACGGTCCCCCTCTTTGCCGTCTGCTAGCAGACGGCAAAGAGGATTGCCTTAACGGCCAGTCCCGTCAATCTCTCTCTCTCTCTCTCTCTCTCTCTCTCTCTCTCAAACCACCTCGGCCCGCGCTCTCTCTCTCTCTCTCTCTCGTTCTCTCGGTGCCTCCCGTCGCCGCCGCCCCGACGCTCCCCCACCCCGCCGCCGCCACGCTCCCCCGCACTGCCACCCAGCCGCCCCGCCGCCGCCCTCTGCCCAGCCGCCCCGCGTCGCCGCCCTCTGCCCCGCCCTGACGCCTTTGCCCCACCCTCTGCCCCGACCCCCCCTCCGGTGAACCCCCTGCCCCACCCCCACCCCCCTCTTCTTTTTTTCATCAATTATGTTTTTTTGCATCAATTAGGTTAGTTAGGTTAAGTAGGTGTATTATTACTTAGATTAATTAGGTGTATTAGGTTAATTAGATTAATTAGGTTAATCGGCGGGGTGGGTCTATGAGTGCGGCGACACCCCAGCACGACGCCCCTTGACGTGGCTTGAGACTGCGTCGGTATTTCCCCAAAGAGGAAGGGATGATGCAGCACAACGACGGTAAGTATTTCCCTCAGTTATGAAACCAAGGTTATCGAACCAGTAGGAGGATCACCACCACCCAATAAGCAGCACATGCACACAAACAACAAATACTTGCAACCCGATGCGAAAGAGAGGTTGTCAATCTCTCTACGGTAAAAAAATAGATTAGGTAGTGATAGATAGGAGAGATAGATCTCTCAAGAACGCAAAATAAAAAGAGTAAATATGCATCAATATGTTTTTGGGTTTTTGGTTTTGTAGATCTGAAAACAAAGATTGCAAAAAAGTAGATCGAAAAGCAATATGTTGGAAAAATTAGACCCGGGGGCCGTAGGGTTCACTAGTGGCTTCTCTCATGAGTATAACGCACGGTGGGTGAACAAATTACTGTTGGGCAATTGATAAAAAATCGAATAGTCATGACGATATCCAAGGCGATGATCATTATATAGGCATCACGTCCAAGATAAGTAGACCGACTCCTGCCTGCATCTACCACTATTACTCGACACATCGACCACTATCCAGCATGCATCTAGTGTATTAAGTTCATGGAAAAACGGAGTAATGCAATAAGAACGATGACATGATGTAGAGAAGATCTATTCATGTAGGAATAGACCCCATCTTGTTATCCTTAATAGCAACGATACATGCGTGTCTTGCTGCCCCTTCTGTCACTGGGAAAGAACACCGCAAGATCGAACCCATCACAAAGCACCTCTTCTCATGTCAAGAAATATCGATCTAGTCGGCCTAACTAAACCAAATATTCGGAGAAGAAATACGAGGCTATAAGTAATCATGCATATAAGAGATCAAAGAAGACTCAAATAATATTCATGGATAGAAACTGATCATGAACTCAAAATTCATCGGATCCCAACAAACACACCGCAAAAGTTTACATCAAATAGATCTCCAAGAGACCATTGCATTGAGAATCATAAGAGAGATAGAGGAAGCCATCTAGCTACTGCCTACGGACCCATAGGTCTATGGTGGACTACTCACGCATCATCGGAGAGGCACATATGAGGAAGATGAACCCCTCCGTGATGGTGTTTAGATAGGATCTCGAGGTTCTGGAACTTGCGGCGGCTGGAATTCTGTTTCATCGACTCCCCTAGGGTTTTTGGAATATTTGGGAATTGATAGGCATCAAAGGCGGTGGAGAGGGGCCCCGAGGAGGGCACAACCCATCAGGGCGTACCGGGCCCCCCTGGCTCGCCTTGGTGGGTTGTGGTCTCCACGGCCCACCACTCCGGCACTTCTTTGGCCCACTGGGTGTCTTCTGGTCCAGAAAAAATCTCCAAAAAGTTTTGTCGCGATTGGACTCCGTTTGGTATTGATTTTCTACGAAGTAAAAAACAAGCAAAAACAGCAACTGGCACTTTGGCACTATGTCAATAGGTTAGTCCCAAAAAATGATATAAAGTTGTTATAAAATGATTGTAAAACATCCAAGAATGATAATATAACAGCATGTAACAAGCAAAAATCATAGATACGTTGGAGACGTATCAGCATCCCCAAGCTTAATTCCTACTCATCCTCGAGTAGGTAAATGATAAAAAACAGAATTTTTGATGTGGAATGTTGCCTAACATGTTCATATCATATTATTTTCTTTTGTATAGCATGGACATTTGGACTTGTAAATGATTCAAAGCAATAGTCTAGTTTTAACATAATGACTTCAATACTCAAGCATGTCAACAAGCAACCATGTCTTTCAAAATATCAACACTAAAGAAAGTTATCCCAAGCCCATCATGCTCAATCATTGATTCATTCATGAAACACACTCAAATATTAACTATGCCCAATTCTCAAGTACGATCATAGTGCCCCCTAATTGGTGTTTATAAGAGAAGATGGAGACTCAAAGTAAAAATAAAAATTGCATAAAGTAAATAGATAGGCCCTTCGCAGAGGGAAGAGGGATTTGTAGAGGTGCCAGAGCTCAAGGTTTAAATTGAGAGAGAAAATATATTTTGGGTGGCATGCTTTTCCTGTCAACGAAAACGACAAAGTAGCTCACAATACTTTCCATGCTAGATATATCATAGGCAGTTCCCAAACAGAAAATAAAGTTTATTCCTTTTTCTACCAAACTTTCACTTTCCATGGCGGGCCGTATCCACGGTTGCCTTCCATACCAACACTTTCCAAGGAATTTATTATTTGACAACATAAAGTAAATATTTTTTCTTTTTTCATTTCGGGAATGGGCATCCCTATTACCGCCGCACTCTCGTGCAATGACAAGTGAATAAACACTCATCTTGAGAATAACACATCTAGCATGGAAAAATATTGGACACTCCCCACCATTTCATGAGCGGTACGGGCACACAAAAGAGAAAATTTATTTTGAAAATTTAGAAATGGCACATACAAATTTGCTTGGAACGGCATGGAAATACCGCATATAGGTAGGTATGGTGGACTGATACGTCTCCAACGTATCTATAATTTATGAAGTATTCATGCCATGTTTACAATAATCTTATATGATTTTGGTATGATTTTATTAGAACTAACCTGGACTGACGCTGTTTTCAGCAGAACTACCATGGTGTCGTTTTTTTGTGCAGAAATAAAAGTTCTCGGAATGGGCTAAAAATTTACAGAGAATATTTTTCGAAAATATAAAAAATACTGGAGCAAAAAGATACCAGAGAGGAGTCCCGAGGCAGCCACAAGCCTAGGGGGCGGCCCCGCTAGGGCGCACCCCCCTGGCTCGTGGGTCCCTCGGGAGTCCCCTTGACGTGAGACCGACGCCAAAAATTCCTATAAATACCAAAACCCCTAGAAAGAAACCTAGATCGGGAGTTCCGCCGCCGCAAGCCTCTGTAGCCACGAAAAACAAATCGGGAGCCCGTTCCGACACCCTGTCGGAGGGGGAAACCATCACCGGAGGCCATCTTCATCATCCCGGCGGTCTCCATGAGGAGGAGGGAGTAGTTCACCCTCGGGGCTGAGGGTATGTACCAGTAGCTATGTGTTTGATCTCTCTCTCTCGTGTTCTTGAGATGACACGATCTTGATGTACCACGAGCTTTATTGATATAGATGAATCATATGGAGTTTTCCCCTCTCTATCTTCTTGTGATGAATTGAGTTTTCCCTTTGAAGTTTTCTTATCGGATTGAGTCTTTTAAGGATTTGAGAACACTTGATGTATGTCTTGCGATGGGATATCCGTGGTGACAATGAGATGTTCTATTGATCCACTTGATGTATGTTTTGGTGATCAACTTGCGGGTTACATGACCTTGGGAATCTATGCATAGGGGTTGGCACACATTTTCGTCTTGACTCTCCGGTAGAAACTTTGGGGCACTCTTTGAAGTTCTTTGTGTTGGATTGAACATGATGAATCTGAAATTGTGTGATGCATATCGTATAATCAAGCCCATGGGTACTCGTGGTGACATTGGAGTATCTAGGTGACATTAGGGTTTTGGTTGATGTGTATCTTAAGGTGTTATTTTAGTACGAACTCTAGGGCTGTTCGTGACACTTATAGGGATAGCTCATAAGATTGATCGGAAAAGATAACTTTGAGGTGGTTTCGTACCCTACAATCATTTATTCGTTTGTTCTCCGCTATTTTTGACTTTGGAGTGAACTCTTTGTCGCACGTGAGGGATTTACATATGATTCAACTATGTCAGTATTGTTGAGAGAACTTGCACTAGTGAAAGTATGAACCCTAGGCCTTGTTTCTAAGCATTGCAATACCGTTTGTGCTCACTTTTATCATTAGTTACCTTGCTGATTTTATATTTTCATATTACAAAAACCTATATCTACCATCCATATTACACTTGTATCACCATCTCTTCGCCGAACTAGTGCACCTATACAATTTACCATTGTATTGGGTGTGTTGGGGACACAAGAGACTCTTTGTTATTTGGTTGCAGGGTTGTTTGAGAGAGACCATTTTCATCCTACGCCTCCCACGGATTGATAAACCTTAGGTCATTCACTTGAGGAAAATTTGCTACTGTCCTACAAAACTCTGCGCTTGGAGGCCCAACATGAGTCTACAAGAAGAAGGTTGCGTAGTAGACATCAAGCTCTTTTCTGGCGCCGTTGCCGGGGAGGTGAGTGCTTGAAGGTATATCTTTGGATCTTGCAATTAAATCTTTTAGTTTCTTGTTTTTCACTAGTTTGGTTTTATAAAAGAAAACTACAAAAAAAAATGGAGTTTAGGTTGCATCATTTGTATCGTCTTTATAATGTCTTTCGTGAAAATAAGGATTCAGAAAATTGTGCTCAATTGGTAGAGGAAGAAATTATGATAATACTTAATGAGAATTCCTTGAATGATGAGCATGATTGCAATATTGCTAGTATGAATTCCTTGAATATTCATGATGCTAATGATATGCAAGGCTACAAGCTTGGGGATGCTATGTTTGATAAAGATGACATTTTTAGTCCACCAAGTTTTGATGAGCAAATTTGTTATGATAATGACATGCCTACTATCTATGATGATTATGATGATGATATGTATGCTATAAAGAGTGATAGTAACCATGAAACTTGTCATCATGATTTTAATATTCAAAGTGGTTATGTCAATCAAGTATCTCATGATAGTTATTTTGTTGAGTTTGCTCCCACTATTATGAATGAGAAGAAAATGGCTTATGTGGAGAATGACAAATTTTCTATGCTTGTGGATCATGAAGATAATGCTTTATGTGATATTTATGTTGTGAAATTCCTTCATGATGCTACTGAAAATTATTATGAGGGAGGAGTATATGCTTGTAGGAATTCCAAAAAGATCAAGTTTCCTCTCTATGTGTTCAAAGTTTTGAAGTTATGCTTGTTTTGCCTTCCTATGCTAGTTGATTATTGCTCCCATAAATTGTTTGCTCACAAAATCCCTATGCATAGGAAGTGGGTTAGACTTAAATGTGCTTGTCATGAGATTCATGATGCTCTTTTGCATGTTTCAATTATTATTCCTATGTGAGCATCATTGAAATCATCATGCCTAGCTAAAAGGCATTAAAGAAAAGCGCTTGTTGGGAGACAACCCAACACTTTTACCTTCTGTTTTGGTGTGTTAACATGATTAAGATACTGTAGTAATCATGTTTTGTGTCTTTTATTTCAATAAAGTGCCAAGTAAAGCCTTTGGGATGACTCACAAGATGAGTAGAATTGATGCTGAACGAAAACAGAAACATTTGATTCCAGTACAGGAATTTTCATTTTTTACTGGAGCGCGATAATGATCTGAAATTTGTACACAGTCTTTATATACAAATTATTCAGGTTGTCCTAATTTTTAAGAATTTTTAGAGACAGGGAAGTATGGTTACACTACAGATCTTCACAGACTGTTCTGTTTTTGACAGATTCTGTTTTGCATGCATAGTTTACTTGTTTTAGTGTTTCTATAGCTTATATTGAGTGATATAAATTATGGGAATGATATAATACAGTAGGTATCATGTGGGAACAATTATGAATCTTGTCTTGACAGTACATAAGTGAATGATTTATCTTTACTACACTAACCCTTCTCACGAAGTTCCGTTAAGTTTTGTGTGATTGAAGTTTTCAAGTTTTGGGTGAGACACCGATATGAGGAGAATAAGGAGTGACAAGAACCTAAGCTTGGGGATGCCCAAGGCACCCCCAAGGTAATATCCAAGGAAGACTCAAGCGCCTAAGCTTGGGGATGCCCCAGAAGGCATCCCCTCTTTCATCTTCAACACTATCGGTATATCTTACTTGGAGCTATATTTTTATTCGTCACATAATATGAGTTTTGCTTGGAGCATCATATTATTTTGTTGTTCTCTGTTAGGAGTTATTTATAATCTTTTTTTTCAATAAAAAGTTCCAAGAATTGCCTTAGGATGCTTGCATTGCATGTTTTGATGAGTGTTGTGTAAAAACAGAAACTTTGGCTGTAGTGTTTGAATTTTCATATTTTACTTGAACGTGGAAAGTTTCTGAAATTTTTACACAGTGATGTCATATAAATTATTTAGTATTTCCTAAATTTTCATAATTTTTTGAGTTACAGAAGTACACTGTTTTCATAAATTTCTACAGACTGTTCTGTTTGGACAGATTGCTGTCATAGTTTCGTTATCTACTTATCCTATAGTTTCCATAGCCTATATTGGTAGATATAAATTGTGGAAATGATATTATACAGTACCTAATGTTTGAAAATTATTATGCAACTTGTCTTGGCAGTACATAAAGAGTTGATTTATTATTATGTGTACTAACCTATCTCACGAGTTCTTTTCAAGTTTTGTGTGGAAGATGTTTT
The DNA here is from genome assembly GCA_039707655.1 of Elymus sibiricus. Classification (NCBI taxonomy): domain Eukaryota; kingdom Viridiplantae; phylum Streptophyta; class Magnoliopsida; order Poales; family Poaceae; genus Elymus; species Elymus sibiricus. The sequence goes on along the minus strand of CM077668.1, from coordinate 88,772,347 downwards.
TGAGAATAGGTGAAACCATGATATGAGAGGATTGAACGAGATACAAAAGCTCAAGCTTGGGGATTCCCAAGGCACCCCAAGTAAATATTTCAAGAAGTCTCAAGCATCTAAGTTTGGGGATGCTACGCATCCCACCTCTCTTCATCAACAATTATCGGTTAGCCTATGTTGAGCCTGAATTTTTATTCGTTCACATGATGCGTGCTATTCTTGGAGTGCTATTTTTATTTTGCTTGCTGTTTAATAAAATGCTTAAGATCTCAAATTGTTAGATGAGAGAGTCCTCACATAGTTATTTAATTGTTGGCTACGCATTGATCTTCACTTATATCTTTTTGGAGTAGTTTGTCATTCACTCTCGTGCTTCACTTATATCCTATGAGTAAATGGTTGAATGAATTGAATATCATAAATCTGAAATTAAATATGCTTCATATACTTATCCCATGGGGAGTAATGACTTCACACATAATAAGTATAGGTGGTAAAATTTATTGAAAGTTAGCAAACACCGCATTGGTCACTTGAACAATTCATGAAAAAATATTGAAGGAAGAGAGATTCCACATATAAATATACTATCTTGGACATCTTCTATGATTGTGAGCTCATTAATTATTTTCAAAATTGAGCAAATTAGTTAAAATTGGACAAGTAAGACAACTTAATGAGTTATGTTTGGGTATATTTGTATAGAAGTTATACTGTTATGGATCCTCCAACATGTGGTGCTTGCTTCCACCTCATACTAGCCAAAACTTCCGCACCAAGTAGAAATACTACTTGTGCATCCAAACACCCTTAAACCCAAAGTTGTTTCATATGAGTTCACCATACCTACCTATATGCGGTATTTACCTGCTGTTCCAAGTAAATTTGCATGTGCCAAACTCTAAACCTTCAAATAATATTCTGTTTTGTATGCCCGAATCGCTCATATAGTGACTAGGGGCTGTCAGTATCTTCCATGCTAGGTGGGTTATTCTCACGATATGTGTTGATTCACTATCATTCATGAGAAAGTGGCTGGTATTCGGGATGCCCAGTTCCATGCTCAAAAATCAAATCAAAATATAATGAAACAAAACTCCCCCAAGATTGTTGTTTGTATGGACGGTACCCGTGGATTCGGCTCACCGTGGAGTGTGATTGATTGGTGGAGGGGGAGTAAAAACTTTACCATTCTGTTTGGGAACCGCCTATAATGTATCTAGCATGGAAGATACCGAGATCTCTCAGTTGTTATGTTGACAATGAAAGCATACCGCTCAAAATTATTATTCATCTCTGTTTTAAAAGCTCGAGCTCTGGCACCTTTGCAAATCAATGCTTCCCTCTGCGAAGGGCATATCTTTTACTTTCTAGTACTTACCTTTATGCAAGAGTCATGGTGATCTTCACCACTTCCTATATTTCTCCTTTTTCTCTTGGCAAGCGTCATGTGTTGGGGAATGATCTAGACATATATATCCAGTCAAATATATTTGATCATGAATTATTATTGTTTACAATTATCTATATGATAAATAAGTTGGGAGGCGAAACATTAAGCCCCTATCTTTCTCTGTGTTTGATGGATGCTATTTGTTCTAAAAATATGCTTTGAGTGTCAATAATCATGGGAGACTATATGATAGTTGAGTATGTGGAATTTGCTAAATCAAAGCTCTTACATAGACCCTTCCTGAAAATAAGATGAATTGCAATTGTTCAATGACTAGGAATATGGTTTGTTAGTTTTCAAGAAACTTTCTGGTCTATACTTTAACATGTGAATAGCTTGTTACTTGATCATGAGAAGTTTTATGAGATGAGCTACTGTTTATGGTTTATATTGATGCTAGAAAAAGTGATTGGAATTATCATTGATCAAACTTGTGCACTTGCTAGCATTCACACTTCATAAATTATTTCTTTTATCATTCACCTACTCGAGGACGAGCAGGAATTAAGCTTGGGGATGCTGATACGTCTCCAACGTATCTATAATTTATGAAGTATTCATGCCATGTTTACAATAATTTTATATGATTTTGGTATGATTTTATTAGAACTAACCCGGACTGACGCTGTTTTCAGCAGAACTACCATGGTGTCGTTTTTTTGTGCAGAAATAAAAGTTCTCGGAATGGGCTGAAAATTTACGAAGAATATTTTTGGAAAATATAAAAAATACTGGAGCAAAAAGATACCGGAGAGGAGTCCAGAGGCAGCCACAAGCCTAGGGGGCGCCCCCCCTAGGGCGCGCCCCCTGACTTGTGGGTCCCTCGAGAGTCCCCTTGACGTGAGACCGACGCCAAAAATTCCTATAAATACCAAAACCCCCAGAAAGAAACCTAGATCGGGAGTTCCGCCGCCGCAAGCCTCTGTAGCCACGAAAAACCAATCGGGAGCCCGTTCCGGCACCCTGCCGGAGGGGGAAACCATCACCGGAGGCCATCTTCATCATCCCGGCGGTCTCCATGACGAGGAGGGAGTAGTTCACCCTCGGGGCTGAGGGTATGTACCAGTAGCTATGTGTTTGATCTCTCTCTCTCTCTCGTGTTCTTGAGATGACACGATCTTGATGTACCACGAGCTTTATTGATATAGATGAATCATATGGAGTTTTCCCCTCTCTATCTTCTTGTGATGAATTGAGTTTTCCCTTTGAAGTTTTCTTATCAGATTGAGTCTTTTAAGGATTTGAGAACACTTGGTGTATGTCTTGCGATGGGATATCCGTGGTGACAATGGGATGTTCTATTGATCCACTTGATGTATGTTTTGGTGATCAACTTGCGGGTTCCGTGACCTTGGGAATCTATGCATAGGGGTTGCACACGTTTTCGTCTTGACTCTCCGGTAGAAACTTTGGGGCACTCTTTGAAGTTCTTTGTGTTGGATTGAACATGATGAATCTGAAATTGTGTGATGCATATCGTATAATCAAGCCCATGGGTACTCGTTGTGACATTGGAGTATCTAGGTGACATTAGGGTTTTGGGTGATGTGTATCTTAAGGTGTTATTTTAGTGCGAACTCTAGGGCTGTTCGTGACACTTATAGGGATAGCTCATAAGATTGATCGGAAAAGATAACTTTGAGGTGGTTTCGTACCCTACAATAATTTCTTCGTTTGTTCTCCGCTATTTGTGAGTTTGGAGTGAACTCTTTGTCGCACATGAGGGATTTACATATGATTCAACTATGTCAGTATTGTTGAGAGAACTTGCACTAGTGAAAGTATGAACCCTAGGCCTTGTTTCTAAGCATTGCAATACCGTTTGTGCTCACTTTTATCATTAGTTACCTTGCTGTTTTTATATTTTCAGATTACAAAAACCTATATCTACCATCCATATTACACTTGTATCACCATCTCTTCGCCGAACTAGTGCACCTATACAATTTACCATTGTATTGGGTGTGTTGGGGACACAAGAGACTCTTTGTTATTTGGTTGCAGGGTTGTTTGAGAGAGACCATCTTCATCCTACTCCTCCCACAGATTGATAAACCTTAGGTCATCCACTTGAGGGAAATTTGCTACTGTCCTACAAAACTCTGCGCTTGGAGGACCAACACGAGTCTACAAGAAGAAGGTTGCGTAGTAGACATCATGGACTCATAAGGCAAAACTTGGTTTAAGGATTTTTGATGCACAAGTAGTATTTCTACTTAGTATAAATGGAGGCTAGCAAATAGATTGGGAAGCAACCAAACCAAGAAACAAAAATTCACATAAGTGAGAATTGAGCATAAATAACACCGAATAATGCACCACAAGTAGGATGTAACTCCATTGCCTAACTATTGACTTTCGTGCATGCATAGGGAATCACAACCCTTAACACCAATATTCCTACTAAGCATAATTACTCACTAGCATGACTCACATATTACTATCATCATGTTTCAAAACTATTACAAAGAATCAAGTTTAATTTGCCCAATGATCTTCATGAAAGTTTTTATTATATCCTCCTTGGATATCTATCACTTTGGGACTAGTTTCTTATATTGCCATTGCTTTTTGGTAAGCTCAAACAAATTTAAATGAAGCACATGAGCATAAAGATTTCATCTCTCAAAATAGTATAAGTGAAGCATGAGAGGATTTCTTAAAAATTTACTAACTCTCAAATTAATCTAATTGAAGCATGAGAGTATTTCTACAAAAATTTCCAAGCACACCGTGCTCAAAAAGATATAAGTGAAGCACTAGAGCAATTCTATAGCTCAAAAAGTTTAAGTGAAGTACATAGAGCAATTCTAACAAATCATAGCATGATTTTGGCTTTCTCAATTAGGTGTGTCCAGCAAGGATACAAGGGAAAACTAACAAACAAATCAACCAAAGATACAAGACACTCCAAGCAAAACTCATGATATGTGAGGAATAAAAATATAGCTCCAAGTAAAATACCGATGGTCGTTAGAAGAAAGAGGGGATGCCACTCAAGGGCATCCCCAAGCTTAGTTGCTTGTTTCTCTTTGGGGATATCTTGGGGGTGCGGTAGTATCCCCAATCTTAGGCTTTTATCACTCCTTATTCCTTCATCCCTAGTGATCTCATCCAAAACTTGAAAACTTCAGTCACACAAAACTCAACAAAATCTTCGTGAGATCCGTTAGTATAATAAAGCAAATCACTACTTTAGGTACTGTTACAAACTCATTCATATTTTATTATTGCATTATACCTACTGTATTTTAACTTTACCATGGCTCATACCCTTCAATATAACCCATAGATTCATCAAAACAAGCACACAATGCAACGAAAACAGAATCTGTCTTAAACAGAACAGTCTGTAGTAATCTGTACTCTACCCATACTTATGTAACTCTAAAAATTCTCAAAAATTAGGAAAACTTAAGGAATTTGTATAGAAACACTGTGTTAAAATTTCAACTCAAAATCACATTCCAGGAAAAAATGAAAATTCATATACTGGACGCAAAGTTTCTGTTTCAGATTCAGCATCACTTCTACTCATCCTATGAATCATCCTAAAGGATTTTCTTTGCACAAACACTAAATAAACCATAAAAACACAATCATAACAGAGGCATAGTTGTTTCAACACTCAAAAACAGAAAGGAAAAAATCAAAAATTTATTTATTCATTGGGTTGCCTCCCAACAAGCGCTATCGTTTTACGCCCCTAGCTAGGCATGATGATTTCAATGATGCTCACATAAAAAGTAGTAATTGGAATATGCAAGAGAGCATCATGAATCTCATGAAAAACACATTTAAGTCTAACCCACTTACTATGCATAGGGATTTTGTGAGCAAACAATTTATGGGAAGAAGAATCAACTAGCATAGGAAGGCAAAACAAGCATAACTTCAAAACTATGAACACATAGAGAGGAAAGTTGATATTATTGCAATTCCTACAAGCATATGATCCTCCCTCATAATAAATTTCAGTAGCATCATGAAGGAATTCAACAATATAAATATCAAATAAATCATTTTTTTCATGATGCACAAGCATAGAATTTTCATTACTCTCCATATAAGCAAATTCCTTATCATCCATGGTAGTGGGAGCAAACTCAACAAAATAACTATCATGAGACACTTGATTAAAATAACCACTTTGCAAATTAAAACCATGATGATAAGTTTCATGGTTATCATTACTCATTATAGCATACGTGTCATCACCATCACCATAAATAGGAGGCATGCAATCATCATAACAAATTTGTTCATCAAAACTTGGAGGACTAAAAATATCATCTTCATCAAACATAGCATCCCCAAGCTTGTGGCTTTGCATATCATTAGCATCATGGATATTTAGAGAATTCATACTAGCAACATTACAATCATGCTCATCATTCAAGGAACTATTATGAATCACCTTATAAATTTCTTCTTTCAACACTTCATCAAAATTTTCAGATTCATGATTTTCAAGCAAAACTTCAAAGAGAGAATCAAGTGCACTCAACTCACTAGCAATTGGTTCATCATAATTTGTTATTTTGAAAAGATTAGCAAGTGGATGAGGGTCCATATCAATAGATTTTTAGCAAGCGAAGATGCAAGCAAATAGAAGGCACATGGCAACACAAGCAAAGATAGCAAACAAGCAAACAAAAAGAGATCCGGCGAGAAAAAGGCCAAACGAAAAAGAGGGCAAATAAAACGGCAAATTGGTGAAGTGGGGGAGAGGAAAACGAGAGGCAAATGGCAAATATTGTAATTGCAAGGAGATGAGATTTGTGATTAGGAACCTGGTAGATGATGATGGAGTCCCCTCGGCGCCTACGATAGGCACGTAGAAGAGACCGCTTCCTCCCCGGCAACGGCGCCAGAAATTCCTTTGGCGTGGCTTGAGACTACGTCGGTATTTCCCCAAAGAGGAAGGGATGATGCAGCACAGCGACGGTAAGTATTTCCCTCAGTTATGAAACCAAGGTTATCGAACCAGTAGGAGGATCATCACCACCCAATAAGCAACACCTGCACACAAACAACAAATACTTGCAACCCGACGCGAAAGAGAGGTTGTCAATCTCTCTACGGTAAAAAGATAGATTAGGTAGTGATAGATAGGAGAGATAGATCTCTCAAGAACGCAAAATAAAAAGAGTAAATATGCAGCAATATGTTTTTGGGTTTTTGGTTTTGTAGATCTGAAAACAAAGATTGCAAAAAAGTAGATCGGAAAGCAATATGTTGGAAAAAGTAGACCCGGGGGCCGTAGGGTTCACTAGTGGCTTCTCTCATGAGTATAGCGCACGGTGGGTGAACAAATTACTGTTGGGCAATTGATAGAAAATCGAATAGTCATGACGATATCCAAGGCGATGATCATTATATAGGCATCACGTCCAAGATAAGTAGACCGACTCCTGCCTGCATCTACCACTATTACTCCACACATCGACCGCTATCCAGCATGCATCTAGTGTATTAAGTTCAGGGAAAAATGGAGTAATGCAATAAGAATGATGACATGAAGTAGACAAGATCTATTCATGTAGAAATAGACCCCATCTTGTTATCCTTAATAGCAACGATACATGCGTGTCTTGCTGCCCCTTCTGTCACTGGGAAAGAACACCGCAAGATCGAACCCATCACAAAGCACCTCTTCTCATGGCAAGAAAAATTGATCTAGTCGGCCTAACTAAACCAAAGATTCGGAGAAGAAATACGAGGCTATAAGTAATCATGCATATAACAGATCAAAGAAGACTCAAATAATATTCATGGATAGAAACTGATCATGAACTCAGAATTCATCGGATCCCAACAAACACACCGCAAAAGTTTACATCAAATAGATCTCCAAGAGACCATTGTATTGAGAATCATAAGAGAGAGAGAGAGGAAGCCTTCTAGTTACTGCCTACGGACCCGTAGGTCTATGGTGGACTACTCACGCATCATCGGAGAGGCACGTATGAGGAAGATGAACCCCTCCGTGATGGTGTTTAGATTGGATCTCGAGGTTCTGGAACTTGCGGTGGCTGGAATTGTGTTTCGTCGACTCCCCTAGGGTTTTTGGAATATTTGGGAATTTATAGGCATAAGAGGTGGTGGAAAGGGGCCCCGAGGAGGGCACAACCCCCCCCCTGGCGCGCCCTGGTGGGTTGTGGTCTCCACGGCCCACCTCTCCGGCACTTCTTTGGCCCACTGGGTGTCTTCTGGTCCAGAAAAAATCTCCAAAAAGTTTCGTCGCGATTGGACTCCGTTTGGTATTGATTTTCTACGAAGTAAAAAACAAGCAAAAACAACAACTGGCACTTTAGCACTATGTCAATAGGTTAGTCCCAAAAAATGATATAAAGTTGTTATAAAATGATTGTAAAACATCCAAGAATGATAATATAACATCATGGAACAAGCAAAAATTAAAGATACGTTGGATACGTTATATTATCCAAGAATGATAATATAACATCATGGCACGACACCCCGGTGACACCCCGGCACGACACCCCGGGGACACCCCTCTGGTGAGCCCCCTGCACGACACCCCGACACGACACCCCCGGCATGACACCCCGGCACGACACCCCGGCGAAGCCCCTCCGGTGAGCCCCCTGCACGACACCCCTGCACGACACCCCGGCGACACCACGGCACGACACCAGACACCTGCACCTGCGTGTGGAGATGGGAAGATGTCACTGATAGATCGGCATTACAATCCCCCGCGCAGCTGTTAATACCCCACCCCCGACGCCACTCACCCCTGACCCCCGACACCTCTTCGGCCTCCTGTTGACCGAAAAGGTGCTCTTCGGCCTTCCAGAGGCCGACGGGGTCATAGTTTTGTAAATTATGAGTTAGGTCATATATTTTCCGATTTGTTTATAAAAAACATCATATTTGTGTTGATCAGGTGGATTTAAATGTGCAGTTGTTTCGTCGCTACGAGGGTCTGGTGTTCGACGACCTCCCCGTGCGTTCGACGAGCTCCGCCCCTGCGTTCGTGGGTGAGCAAAAATGACATCTCCTCCTCCCCCTTCATTTTCTTTGTTCTGCTCTTCATGCTGATGAAACTTGCTAGCTATAGGTAGATTAAATCATCAGTAAGCGTGACCAGTATGCGTCTCCTGTTCGAAAGGGTTACAGTTATAAATATGCATGCATTTGCATATTTATAACCGTGATTCTTTCGAATTGTCCAACGTTATCCATGGACAGCCCGAGTATGTGTAGATTGGGTTCGTTTTCCCATATGCTCTGCTCCGGATCCGATGCATAATTTCGGCAGTGCCTCCCTGTTGTTCTCCGAGTACACATCCTCTCTGTTTATATTACGGCTCAACAGGAGACCCAAGTTTTCTATCTACCGTGGGCCTGCCAAACTGATCCAAATCTGAATGGTTGGGATGTCGTTTATAAATTGCCGCCACGTGTTAGACCACCTCCCCCCAATGAAGAGGATTATGAACCTCACATAAACCCAGACACATATGAAGGAGAATTCTTCAAAGAAACACGGCTTTCCATAAAACGTTTCAAGAACCGCTCTACTTCACCCCAGAACTGTGAAGTAGACAGGGACAGTGAATCCGACTTCACCCCTGAGCCGGAACAAGAAGAGCCGGAACAAGAAGAGGTTACTGCTGCGGATGACCTGTCAATGCTTGACCGATTACATAAAGGAGGCCTTCCACATGTTGATGCCGCTAAACCCGATGAGCACGTCATTCATGATAGTGATGATGATGATGCATTTATTGATCCCGGAGCATATATAGACGATCAAGATTATTATTAGTTCATGTTAGGTATTCAATTTTTATTATATACACGGAATGACGCGGCTCCTCGTGGTAAGTACGAGCACGGAATGATGCGGCTCACCGGGCCATGTACGAGCTCCTTGTGGTAAGTTTCTTCTGCATATTAGCCAAATCATGCACATAATGTTCGTTTCATTACTAACTAATATGATAGAAGGCACATGGCAACACAAGCAAAGATAGCAAACAAGCAAACAAAAAGAGATCCGGCGAGAAAAAGGCCAAACGAAAAAGAGGGCGAATAAAACGGCAAATTGGTGAAGTGGGGGAGAGGAAAACGAGAGGCAAATGGCAAATATTGTAATTGCAAGGAGATGAGATTTGTGATTAGGAACCTGGTAGATGATGATGGAGTCCCCTCGGCGCCTACGATAGGCACGTAGAAGAGACCGCTTCCTCCCCGGCAACGGCGCCAGAAATTCCTTTGGCGTGGCTTGAGACTACGTCGATATTTCCCCAAAGAGGAAGGGATGATGCAGCACAGTGACGGTAAGTATTTCCCTCAGTTATGAAACCAAGGTTATCGAACCAGTAGGAGGATCACCACCACCCAATAAGCAGCACCTGCACACAAACAACAAATACTTGCAACCCGACGCGAAAGAGAGGTTGTCAATCTCTCTACGGTAAAAAGATAGATTAGGTAGTGATAGATAGGAGAGATAGATCTCTCAAGAACGCAAAATAAAAAGAGTAAATATGCAGCAATATGTTTTTGGGTTTTTGGTTTTGTAGATCTGAAAACAAAGATTGCAAAAAAGTAGATCGGAAAGCAATATGTTGGAAAAAGTAGACCCGGGGGCCGTAGGGTTCACTAGTGGCTTCTCTCATGAGTATAGCGCACGGTGGGTGAACAAATTACTGTTGGGCAATTGATAGAAAATCGAATAGTCATGACGATATCCAAGGCGATGATCATTATATAGGCATCACGTCCAAGATAAGTAGACCGACTCCTGCCTGCATCTACCACTATTACTCCACACATCGACCGCTATCCAGCATGCATCTAGTGTATTAAGTTCAGGGAAAAATGGAGTAATGCAATAAGAATGATGACATGAAGTAGACAAGATCTATTCATGTAGAAATAGACCCCATCTTGTTATCCTTAATAGCAACGATACATGCGTGGCTTGCTGCCCCTTCTGTCACTGGGAAAGAACACCGCAAGATCGAACCCATCACAAAGCACCACTTCTCATGGCAAGAAAAATTGATCTAGTCGGCCTAACTAAACCAAAGATTCGGAGAAGAAATACGAGGCTATAAGTAATCATGCATATAACAGATCAAAGAAGACTCAAATAATATTCATGGATAGAAACTGATCATGAACTCAGAATTCATCGGATCCCAACAAACACACCGCAAAAGTTTACATCAAATAGATCTCCAAGAGACCATTGTATTGAGAATCATAAGAGAGAGAGAGAGAGAGAGGAAGCCTTCTAGTTACTGCCTACGGACCCGTAGGTCTATGGTGGACTACTCACGCATCATCGGAGAGGCACGTATGAGGAAGATGAACCCCTCCGTGATGGTGTTTAGATTGGATCTCGAGGTTCTGGAACTTGCGGTGGCTGGAATTGTGTTTCGTCGACTCCCCTAGGGTTTTTGGAATATTTGGGAATTTATAGGCATAAGAGGTGGTGGAGAGGGGCCCCGAGGAGGGCACAACCCCCCCCCCCCCCTGGCGCGCCCTGGTGGGTTGTGGTCTCCACGGCCCACCTCTCCGGCACTTCTTTGGCCCACTGGGTGTCTTCTGGTCCAGAAAAAATCTCCAAAAAGTTTCGTCGCGATTGGACTCCGTTTGGTATTGATTTTCTACGAAGTAAAAAACAAGCAAAAACAGCAACTGGCACTTTAGCACTATGTCAATAGGTTAGTCCCAAAAAATGATATAAAGTTGTTATAAAATGATTGTAAAACATCCAAGAATGATAATATAACATCATGGAACAAGCAAAAATTAAAGATACGTTGGATACGTTATATAATCCAAGAATGATAATATAACATCATGGCACGACACCCCGGCGACACCCCGGCACGACACCCCGGCGACACCCCTCCGGTGAGCCCCCTGCACGACACCCCGACATGACACCCCGGCACGACACCCCGGCGAAGCCCCTATGGTGAGCCCCCTGCACGACACCCCTGCACGACACCCCGGCGACACCACGGCACGACACGAGACACCTGCACCTGCGTGTGGAGATGGGAAGATGTCACTGATAGATCGCCATTACAATCCCCCGCGCAGCTGTTAATACCCCACCCCCGACGCCACTCACCCCTGACCCCCGACACCTCTTCGGCCTCCTGTTGACCGAAAAGGTGCTCTTCGGCCTTCCAGAGGCCGACGGGGTCATAGTTTTGTAAATTATGAGTTAGGTCATATATTTTCCGATTTTGTTATAAAAAAACATCATATTTGTGTTGATCAGGTGGATTTAAATGTGCAGTTGTTTCGTCGCTACGAGGGTCTGGTGTTCGACGACCTCCCCGTGCGTTCGACGAGCTCCGCCCCTGCGTTCGTGGGTGAGCAAAAATGACATCTCCTCCTCCCCCTTCATTTTCTTTGTTCTGCTCTTCATGCTGATGAAACTTGCTAGCTATAGGTAGATTAAATCATCAGTAAGCGTGACCAGTATGCGTCTCCTGTTCGAAAGGGTTACAGTTATAAATATGCATGCATTTGCATATTTATAACCGTGATTCTTTCGAATTGTCCAACGTTATCCATGGACAGCCCGAGTATGTGTAGATTGGGTTCGTTTTCCCATATGCTCTGCTCCGGATCCGATGCATAATTTCGGCAGTGCCTCCCTGTTGTTCTCCGAGTACACATCCTCTCTGTTTATATTACGGCTCAACAGGAGACCCAAGTTTTCTATCTACCGTGGGCCTGCCAAACTGATCCAAATCTGAATGGTTGGGATGTCGTTTATAAATTGCCGCCACGTGTTAGACCACCTCCCCCCAATGAAGAGGATTATGAACCTCACATAAACCCAGACACATATGAAGGAGAATTCTTCGAAGAAACACGGCTTTCCATAAAACGTTTCAAGAACCGCTCTACTTCACCCCAGAACTGTGAAGTAGACAGGGACAGTGAATCCGACTTCACCCCTGAGCCGGAACAAGAAGAGCCGGAACAAGAAGAGGTTACTGCTGCGGATGACCTGTCAATGCTTGACCGATTACATAAAGGAGGCCTTCCACATGTTGATGCCGCTGAACCCGATGAGCACGTCATTCATGATAGTGATGATGATGATGCATTTATTGATCCCGGAGCATATATAGATGATCAAGATTATTATTAGTTCATGTCAGGTATTCAATTTTTATTATATACACGGAATGACGCGGCTCCTCGTGGTAAGTATGAGCACGGAATGATGCGGCTCACCGGGCCATGTACGAGCTCCTCGTGGTAAGTTTCTTCTGCATATTAGCCAAATCATGCACATAATGTTCGTTTCATTACTAACTAATATGACTGACTCGTCAAAACCGTGCAGTCTGTGTGCGAGAAGACTGGTCAGACCCCTCCGCCGATGCCAGTCATTGCTCCGGTGACCACGGTGATTTTCATTTGAATGGTCATTTGTTACTAGTCTTAACATTTGAGTGTCATCATGCTAACGAGACATTGCAAATGATCTTTCGTGCAGCGTAACTCCAAACAATCATCGCACGAACCTTCTCTAGGTGTAACCGGCACGAGCAACCCCAGTGCTTCACCTCCGTGATGACGGTAAGTTTTCTCTAGTGTTTTTCTTAACAAATGCATAATGACCTATACTTAGCATATTTAGTTCATTTATGACATAATTAGCTTACTTACGTCAAAAATTGCATAATAACCTTGGTTAGCTCATAAATGTCATATACTTAGCTTATTTTCCTCCAAAATGACATAATAAGCTTACTTAGCTCCAAAATGACCTATTTTACCTAAGTTGGCACTAAAATGACCTATACTTAGCTTTGTTTCCTCCAAAATGACATAATAAGCTTAGTTAACTCAAAAATGGCATAATTACCTAGGTTAGCTCAATAATGACCTATACTTAGCTTATTTAGTTCATTTATGACATAATTAGCTTACTTAGGTCAAAAATGGCATAATAACCTTCGTAACCTCATAAATGTCATATACTTAGCTTATTTTCCTCCAAAATGACACAATAAGCTTAGTTAGGTCAAAAATGGCATAATTACCTAGGTTAGCTCTAAAATGACACAAATAAGCAATAAGAAGAAGAAAAACAAGAGGAGAAAAAGAAAGAGAAGAAAAATTCTTCTTCTTCTTCTTCTTCTTCTAGTCTTCTTCTTCTAACTTTCTTATTTCCCATTTTGCAGATTTGATTCACTTCCCGGAAGCTTGCATTGATGGAGTGCTTGTATTTACTTTTTGTTTTGATTTTGTATCGATGAACAATGTGAAACTTGCTACCTATGGATGAAACTATTGCAATATGGATGAAACTATGTATGTATGGATGAAACTATTGTAATATGGTGAAACTTGCACATATGTTTTGATTTGGTATATCTGTTGGATGATCGTATCCATATGGCAGGGATATAGTTTCTTATGTGTTGGATACCTTATATTTGCTATGAAACTGCACATATTGTTTGCCATGTGAAATATATATATATATATATCATATATTTCCTGTGAAAATGCTTGGATATAACAAAAAACAGAATAAAAAGGGGCAATACAGGCACTTTGCCGTCTGCCACCGACGGCAAAGGGCACTTTGCCGTCAGCCACAGACGGCAAAGTTGACACGTGGCAGCAGCCTGTGCAACCTGGGAGCACTAGGTTTGGCCCATTTGGTCACTTTGCCGTCAGCTGGCAGACGGCAAAGTCTGCCAGTAGCCACCTAAGGCCAGCTGACGTCACCTGGCAGACGGCAAAGCAGCTTGTCTCTATGCCGTGTGCAGGCAGACGGCAAAGTCTGCCGTTAGCCACCTAACGGGGCTAACCTCAGTGCCATGTCGTCCACTAACTTTGCCGTCTGCTTGGCCTGTAAGGCAAATGACAAAGGTCTTTGTCATCCGCTTTATTTATGCAGACGGCAAAGTAGCCCTTTACTGTGGTTTTCTGTGCTGGAAGTGGGGCCGTCTACCAGCAGACGGCAAAGGTGTTTGCCGTCCGTGAACCTGCCTTTGCCGTCTGCCATGGCAGACGGCAAAGTACCTGATTCCTGTAGTGAAACAACTGTCGACAATATCTACACACACAAGAGCAAATACTTGCACCCAACGTAGGCAAGAAGGTTGTCAATCCCCTTAAACTCGTTAATTGCAAAGATCAAATCTAATAGTAGTAGATAGATAAATTGAAAGGAAAGTAAAATTAAATAAATTGTAGCAAGGTACTTTGGGTTCTGGTAAATATGTTGGATAGACCCGGGGGGCATTGTTTGCAATAGAGGCATCGCACTCAAGAACATAGCATACGGTGGGTAAACAAATTATTGTTGTTCAATTGACAGAAAAACGCATAGTTATGTCGTTATTCGTGACATGATCATGTGTATAAGCATTACATCTGTGATAAGCAGACCGACTCATGCATGCATCTACTACTATTACTCCACCAATCAACCGCTACCGAGCATGCATCTGTGGTATTAAGTTCATGACAAACATATTAATGCTTTAATCGAGATGACATAATGTAAACTGAATAGAATAAAGCAATATGATTAAACCCTATTGTTTTATCCTTAGTAGCAACAATACAAATACGTGCATCGCTACCCTTTCTGTCACTTGGTGAGGACACTGCAAGATTGAACCTATTACTATGCACCACTCCCTCTGACGATATACTCAACTACTTGGCCAAAGCAAACTCATAGTCAGAAAGCTTGCATAGCTATAACAATCATGCATAATAATATTCAGAAAAGACTCAATTACTTTCAATGAATAATACTCCCTCCGTTTCTTTTTAGTCCGCATAAAAGATTTGGTCAAAGTCAAACTTTGTAAACTTTGACTAACTTTATAGAACAAAATATCAACATTCATAATATGAAATCAATATTACTAAATGCATCATGATACAATTTTCATAGCATATAGGTTTAGTATTATAGATGTTGATATCTTTTGATATATATTTGGTCAAACATTGCGTCGCTTAACTTTGACTAAATCTTATATGCAGACTAAAAAGAAACGAAGGGAGTATGATCATAAACTCATAGTTCATCGGATCCCAACAAACACACCGGGGGTTGTAGTGGCCGGCAAGCGATACACTAGTAGAAAACAGGGCATCAGTCCTGGTTCCTGAGGGCCTTTAGTCCCGGTTCTGCAACTGGGACTAATCAATCGGGACAAAAGGCCCTCACTTTTAGTCCCGGTTGTGTTACGAACCGGGACTAAAGGAGCTCCACGTGGCCGCTGTCGGGCGCCCAGGCAGGAGGACCTTTAGTCCCGGTTGGTAACACCAACTGGGACTAGAAGGCAGCCACGCGTCAGCACCTTCCAGGCGCTGGGGGTTTTTTTTTGAAAGGAGAGGTTTCGGAGGGTTTAGGTGTTTCATATTGTGGTTCCCCTTTCCTTTTTGTGTTTACCATTCAATTCTTTTACATTTAGGGTTTTCATTTTTATTTTATGCTTTTCATTCAACTCGACGCTAGCTACTACATATAACAATATGAAGGAACCATTACACAACATCGTCATGATCAATATATAGAGAGAAATGACCTCTCTTTCTCTGTGCTTGGTCGAACAACAAGTTTTGGTATATCTATTCGACGCTACTACGTATAGTACACGTTCATGCATATATACAATATAACGATCTTACGATCCCTAATATCTAATTACCAAAATCGCATTGCAAATCCCGATGGTATTCTCCGTCTGTAGGTATGACATGGTCAACAAAGAATCCCGCCAATTCCTCTTGAAGTGCTCGTATGCGATCAGTTGGTAGGAGTTCGTCCCGCTTCTGCCAGATCTAATTTAAAGAAGGGGGTCAATATATATATATATATATATATATATATATATATATATATATATATATATATATATATATATATATATATATATACTTCAAATTGTTCAAATTGTTCTGAAGATGTGCCCCGCTTAGAGGTCGAGTGGCGAATGAACTCGCAAACGTAGTATGCACATAAATTATTCCCCGGTGCCTGCCACAAGCACTTTACGAGAATATAGTTCAATCAAAATGATAATCAAGCATGATAATATAATGCTATTGAAACTAGAATGAATGAGAGATGCGCGGAACTAGCTAGTAGTACTTACTTTGGGGTGTGAAAAATGTAGCTCCATTTTCCATTCACCCCTAACCTGTTTGGTGAACTTTTTCCAAACCCTACCCTGCAAAGAAAATGATTACATGATATCAGGAAATGAACGAAACTTGCCGATATGGTGCGGTAATAATTGAACTTACTTCTGGAGCATTTGACTCATGTCTGCCCATTCCTTAGGCTCTTTACGTCTCGAGTCCAAGACAATTACTCGTCCCTCGTCAAGCTGAATGGCTAGCAGAATAAAGTGGAACCTGCGCACGCATAACTCATCAATTACACTTAACCTCAAGTAAGCGAAACAGAATGTGCACAAGATAGTAACGCTCACTAGAAGTTGTAAGGAAATAGTATTTCCCTTCTGTTTTGTTGTCCAATTAACGCCTTTAGCAAGTTTTTCTCTGTATCATCGGGGTATTTTTTTATCGTATGTTCATTTACGGTATTTGGGTCAATGAACCCAATGTCATAGATTTGTCGTTTTTTGCATTCGAGGATCTTCAATCTGCATAATATAGTGTGAGGATAATTATACATGCAATGAACGACCTGAGCTAGAGACTTAATTACAGAAGTAGTGGTCATTTTTAATTCCCACGAAGATACATACAGACAATAGCAACTGACGATAGTTTTCTCGAGGGCGTCTTGATTGTATAACTGAAAAAATTCTTCAAATTCAATGTACAACGCCTGGACTCCATTGAAGTAGGGGTCATTTTTAATTTTAATTCCCACGAAGATACTGTCGGTCCCGTCCTTGCAGGCTTTCAAGTACCAGACATGCAATTTTCGCATCATCGTTGGTAGATTCAGGAGCTGCTCACGTCTCACGAGAGGCTTCACGTGCTCGTATCTTAAGGCTGCTACTACCTCAGCCTTTTCGAACTGTACCTCATTGCCTAAATAATCACCCAGAGTGTAACCAGGATGAGCGGCCGCTACCCCTGCCGGATCATTAGCGATATTGGCAAACACCTTGAGCGCGGGGCACAATTGTTTTTGTTGGGGAACGTTGCATGGGAAACAAAAAATTTCCTACGCACACGGAAGATCTATCCATGGTGATGAGCATCTACGAGAGGGAGAGTGGATCTACATACCCTTGTAGATCGCTAAGCAGGAAGCGTTAAGAAACACGGTTGATGTAGTCGAACGTCTTCGCGATCCAAATCGCTAGCCGTCCCGCGATCCAATCACGATCCGTCCCGATCTAGCGCCGAATGGACGACTTCTCCACGTTCAGCACACGTACGGCTCGATGACGATCTCCGCCTCCTTGATCGAGCAAGGGAGAGCGGAGAGGTAGATGAGTTCTCTGGCAACACGACGGCGTGGTGGCGGTGGTAGTGGTGCTATCCCGGCAGGGCTACGCCTAGCGCTACCGAAACCGTGAACGGAGGAGAAAACGATCTAGGGAGAGAGAGGGGCGCCAAGGGCTTCGTGTGTCCTCTTGGGGCGCCCCTCCCCTCTATATATAGGTGGAGGGGCGTGGAGATCAGCCCCTCCAAGCCCAAGGGCGCAGCCAAGGGGAAGGAGTTGGACTCCTAATCCAATTCCCTCCCTTTCCATAAACAGGTGGACTTTCCACCTCTCCCAAGCCACATGGGCCTTGAGGGACTTGTGCGCCTGGCCCATTATGGCCAGGGCGCCTCCCCTCAGCCCATGCAAACCCTTGGGACGTGGTGGAACCCTTGGTGGACTTCCGGACTCCTCCGGAAGTTTCCGGAACCTTCTAGAAGCTTCCCGGTATAATACCGGAAAAACCCGAAACTTTTTCGGTCGCCAAAATATGACTTCCCATATATAAATATTTACCTCCGGACCATTCTGGAACTCCTTGTGACGTCCGGGGTCTCATCCGGGACTCCGAACAACCTTCGGTCACCAACACATATATCTCAATACTACTGAAACGTCACCGAACGTTAAGTGTGCAGACCCTGCGGGTTCGAGAACTATGTAGACATGACCGAGACAAATCTATGGTCAATAACCAATAGCGGGACCTGGATGCCCATATTGGTTCCTACATATTCTACGAAGATCTTTATCGGTCGAACCACGATGTCAAGGATTTAGACAATCCCGTATGCAGTTCCCTTTGTCCATCGGTATGTTACTTGCCCGAGATTCGATCGACGGTATCTCCATACCTAGTTCAATCTCGTTACCGGCAAGTCTCTTTACTCGTTCCGTAACACAAAATCCCGTGACTAACTCCTTAGTCACATTGCTTGCAAGCTTCTTGTGACATTGTGTTACCGAGTGGGCCCAGAGATACATCTCCGTCATACGGAGTGACAAATCCCAGTCTCGATCTATGCCAACTCAACAAACACCCTTGGAGATACCTGTAGAGCATCTTTATAGTCACCCAGTTACGTTGCGACGTTTGATACACACAAGGTATTCCTCTAGTGTCAGTGAGTTGCATGATCTCATGGTCATAGGAACAGATACTTGACATGCAGAAAACAATAGCAATAAACTGACACGATCATATGCTATGTTCATAGTTTGGGTCTTGTCCATCACATCATTCTCCTAATGATGTGATCCCGTTATCAAATGACATCTCATGTCTATCGCTAGGAAACCTTGACCATCTTTGATCAACGAGCTAGTCTATTAGAGGCATACTAGGGACACAGTGTTGTCTATGTACTCACACATGTATTTGAGTTTCCAATTAATACAATTATAGCATGGATAATAAACGATTATCATGAACAAGGAAATATGATAATAAATAAATTATTATTGCCTCTAGGGCATATTTCCAACAGTCTCCCACTTGCACTAGAGTCAATAATCTAGTTCACATCGCTATGTGATTTATATTGTTATGAATCTAACACCCAATGAGTTCTGGGGTTTTGCATGTGAGAGAGGTTTTAGTCAACGGTCTGCAACATTCAGATCCGTGTGTTCTTTGCAAATCTATATGTCATACTGCCGATGCTACCACGCTCCACTTGGAGCTATTCCAAATGGTTGATCCACTATACGTATCCGGATTGCTACTCAGAGTCATCCGGATAGGTGTCAAAGCTTGCATCCACGTAACCCTTTACGACGAACTCTTTATCACCTCCATAACTGAGAAACATTTCCTTAGTCCTCTAGTTACTAAGGATAATTTTGACCGCTGTCCAGTGATCCACTCCTGGACCACTCTTGTACCCCTTGACAGACTCATGGCAAGGCACACACTAGGTGCGGTACACAGCATGGCATACTATACAGAGCCTATGGATAAGGCATAAGGGACAACCTTCGTCCTTTCTCTTTCTTCTGCCGTGGTCGAGCTTTGAGTCTCACTCAACTCCACACCTTACAAATCAGGCAAGAACTCTTTCTTTGACTGATCCATTTTGAACTCTTTCAAAATCTTGTCAAGGTATCTACTCATTGAAAGTCTTATCAGACGTCTTGATCTATCTCTATAGATCCTGATGCCCAATATTTAAGTAGCTTCATTCCAGGTCTTCCTTTGGAAAACTCCTTTCAAACAACCCTTTATGCTTTCCAGAAATTCTACATCATTTCCGATCAACAATATGTCATCCACATATACTTATCAGAAATTCTATAGTGCTCCCACTCACTTTATTGTAGATACAAGTTTCTCATAAACTTTGTATAGACCAAAAAACTTTGATCACCTCATCAAAGCGTATATTCCAACTCCAAGATGCTTGCTCCAGTCCATAGAAGGATCGCTGGAGATTGCATACATTTTAGCATCCTTAGGACTGACAAAACCTTCCGGTTGTATCACATACAACCTTTCCTCAAGGAAACCGTTAAGGAAACGATGTTTTGACATCCATCTGCCAGATTTCATAATCGAAAAATGCAGCAACTGCTAACATAATTCCAACAGACTTTTAGCATCGCTACGGGTGAGAAAGTTTCATCGTAGTCAACTCCTTGAACTTGTCGGAAACTTCTTTGCGACAAGTCGAGCTTTATAAATGGTGACATTTACCATCAGTGTCTGTCTTCTTCTTAAAGGTCCATTTGTACTCAACGGCCTGCCGTTTAACGGGCAAGTTTACCAAAGTCCATACATGGATCCTTTCTCGGATTTCATGTCTCCTAGCCATTTGTTGGAATCCGGGCCCACCATCGCTTCGTCATAGCTCATAGGTTCACTGTTGTCTAACAACATGACCTCCAAGACAGGATTGGCGTACTACTCAGGGGCGGTACGAGTTCTTGTCAACCTATGAGGTTCGGTAGTAACTTGATCCGAAGCTTCATGATCATCATCATTTGCTTCCTCTTCACTTGGTGTAGGCGTCATAGAAACATCTTTCTATGTCGTGTTACTATCCAACTGAAGTGACGGTTCAACAACCTCATCAAGTTCTACTTTCCTCCCACTTAATTCTTTCGAGAGAAACTTTTTCTCGAGAAAGGACCCGTTTGAACCAACAAACACTTTGCCATTGGATCCGAGATAGAAGCTATACCCAACTGTTTCCTCAGGGTATCCTATGAAGATGCACATTTCCGCTTTGGGTTCGAGCTTATCAGACATAAGCGTCGCATTCCCAAACTCTGAGAAATGACAGCTTAGGTTTCTGCCAAACCAAAATTCATACGGTGTCATCTCAACGGACTTAGATGGTGCCCTATTTAAAGTGAATGTAGTTGTCTCTAATGCATAACCCAAAAACGATAGTAGCAAATCGATAAGAGACATCATAGTACGCACCATATCCAATAGAGCACGACTACGACATTCGGACACACCATCACACTATGGTGTTCCAGGTGGCGTGAGTTGTGAAACAACTTCCACATTGTCTTGAGTTGTATACCAAACGCGTAACTCAGATATTTACCTCCACGATCATATCGTAGACATTTTATCTTCTTGTCATGATGATCTCAAACTTCACTCTGAATTTGTTTGAACTTTTCAAATGCTTCAGACTTGTGTTTCATTAAGTAAATATCCCCATATCTACTTAAATCATCAGTGAAGGTAAGAAAATAGCGATATCCACCGCACGCTTCAACACTCATTGGATCGCTACAACAACATGTATCATTTCCAATAAGTTACTTGCCCGCTCCATCATATCAGAAAACGGGGTCTTAGTCATCTTGCCCAAGAGGCATGGTCCGCATGTCTCAACCGATTCGAAATCGAGTGAGTCAAAAGATCCATCAGCATGGAGTTTCTTCATGCGCTTTACACCAATATGACCTTGGCGGCAGTGCCACAAGTATGTGGTACTATCATTATTAACTTTGCATCTTTTGGCATCAATGAACATGTGTATTACTACGATCGAGATTCAATGAACCATTCACATTAGGTGCATGACCATTGAAGGAATTATTCATGTAAACAGAATAACCATTATTTTATAACTTAAATGAATAACCGTATTGCAATAAACACGATCTAATCACATTTATGCTCAACGCAAACACCAAATAACATTTATTTAGGTTCATTACTAATCCCGAAGGTAGAAAGAGCGTGCGATGGTGATCACATCAACCTTGGAAACACTTCCAACACACATCGTCACCTCGCCCTTAGCTAGTTTCCGTTTATTCCGTAGCTTTTATTTTGAGTTACCAACATTTAGCAACTAAACTGGTATCTAATACCCAGGTGCTACGAGGAGTACTAGTAAGGTACACATCAATCATACGTATATCAAATATACTTCCGTTGACGTTGCCAGCCTTCTTATCTACCAAGTATCTAGGGTTGTTCCGCTTCAGCGACCGCTCTCCTCATAATGAAAGCACTTAGTCTCGGGTTTGGGTTCAACCTTGGGTTTCTTCACTGGAGCAGCAACTGGCTTGCCATCCATGAAGTTTCCCTCCTTGCCCTTGCCCTTCTCGAAACTAGTGGTTTTACTAACCATCAACACTTGATGCTCCTTCTTGATTTCTACCTTCGCGGTGTCAAACATCGCGAATAGCTCAGGGATCATCTCCATCCCTGGCATTTTATAGTTCATCACGAAGCTCTAGTAGCTTAGTGGCAGTGACTTGGAGAACTATATCAATCACTATCTTATCTGGAAGATCAACTCCCACTCGATTCAAGCGATTGTAGCACCCATACAATCTGAGCACATGCTCACCGACTGAGCTATTCTCCTTCATCTTGCAGGCAAAGAATCTTGTTGGAGGTCTCATACCTCTCAACACGGGCACGAGCCTGAAATCCCAATTTCAGCTCTTAGAACATCTCATATGTTCCGTGATGTTTAAAACGTTTTGGAGCCTCAATTCTAAGCCGTAATGCATGACGCACTGAACTTTCAAGTAGTCATCAGAACGTGCATGTCAGATGTTCAACTCATCTACAGACGACGCTTGAGGGGGTGGCGCACCGAGCGATGCATTAAGGACATAAGCCTTCTATGCAGCAATGAGGACAATCCTCAGATCACGGACCCAGTCCGCATTATTGCTACCATCATCTTTCAACTCTATTTTCTCTAGGAACGTATAAAAACACAGGGGAGCTACAGCGCGAGCTATTGATCTACAACATAATTTGCAAAGATATTTTGACTATGTTCATGATAATGAGTTCAGTTAATCATATTACTAAAGAACTCCCACTCAAATTGACATCCCTCCGGTCATCCGAGTGTTCCATGATCCAAATTCACCAACCCAAGTCCGATCATCACGTGAGATGAGGTGGTTTCAATGGTGAACATCTCCATGTTGATCATATCTACTATATGACTCATGTTCGACCTTTCGGTCTCTTGTGTTCTGAGGCCATGTCTGTACATGCTAGGCTCGTCAAGTTTAACCCGAGTGTTCCACACGTGCAACACTGGCTTGCACCCGTTGTATGTGAACGTAGAGTCTATCACACCCGATCATCACGTGGTGTCTCGAAATGACGAACTTTCGCAACGGTGCACACTCGGGGAGAACACAATTTTATCTTGAAATTTTAGTGAGGGATCACCTTATAATGCTACCGTCGTCCTAAGCAAAATAAGATGCATAAAAGGATTAACATCACATGCAAATCATAAGTGACATGATATGGCCATGAACTTGTGCTTTTGATCTCCATCTACAAAGCATCGGCAAGATCTCCATCGTCACCGGCATGACACCATATTCTCCATCATCTTGATCTCCATCAACGTGTCCCCATGAGGTTGTCGCGCCAACTGTTGCTTCTACGACTATTGCTAACTCATAGCGATAAAGTAAAGCAAAAACGGCAAAAATAAATTAAAGACAACCCTATGGCTCCTGCCGGTTGCCGTACTCATCGACATGCAAGTCGTGATATTCTATACAAAACATGATCATCTCATACATCACATATATCTCATCATGTAATTGGCCATATCACATCACAACATACCCTGCAAATACAAGTTAGACGTCCTCTAATTTTTGTTGCATGTTTTACGTGGCTGCTACGGGTATCTAGCAAGAACGATTCTTACCTACGCATAAACCACAACTGTGATACACAAATTGCTATTCAACCTTCTCAAGGACCGCCTTTGTCAAATCCGATCCAACTAAAGTGGGAGAGACAGACACCCGCCAGCCATCTTTATGCAACAAAGTCACATGTCAGTTGATGGAACCGGTCTCTCGTAAGCGTACGAGTAAGGTTGGTCCGGGCCGCTTCATCCCACAATACCGCTGAATCAAGAAAAGACCAAGGGAGGAAGCAATCTGAGCATCAACGCCCACAAACTCCTTTGTGTTCTACTCGTGATCTCATCTATGCATAGACCTAGCTCATGATGCCACTGTTGGGGAACGTTGCATGGGAAACAAAAAATTTCCTACGCACACGCAAGATCTATCCATGGTGATGAGCATCTACGAGAGGGAGAGTGGATCTACATACCCTTGTAGATCGCTAAGCGGGAAGCGTTAAAAACGCGGTTGATGTAGTCAAATGTCTTCGCAATCCAAATCGCTAGCCGTCCCGCGATCCAATCACGATCCGTCCCGATCTAGCGCCGAACGGATGGCACCTCCGCGTTCAGCACACGTACATCTCGATGACGATCTCCGCCTCCTTGATCCAGCAAGGGAGAGCGGAGAGGTAGATGAGTTCTCCGGCAACACGACGGCGTGGTGGCGGTGGTGGTGGTGCTATCCCGGCAGGGCTACGCCTAGCGCTACCGAAACCGCGAACGGAGGAGAAAACGATCTAGGGAGAGAGAGGGGCGCCAAGGGCTTCGTGTGTCCTCTTGGGGCGCCCCTCCCCTCTATATATAGGTGGAGGGGCGTGGAGATCAGCCTCTCCAAGCCCTAGGGCGCAGCCAAGGGGGAGGAGTTGGACTCCTAGTCCAATTCCCTCCCTTTCCATAAACAGGTGGACTTTCCACCTCTCCCAAGCCACATGGGCCTTGAGGGACTTGTGCGCCTGGCCCATTATGGCCAGGGCGCCACCCCTCAGCCCATGCAAACCCTTGGGACATGGTGGAACCCTTGGTGGACTTCCGGACTCCTCCGGAAGTTTCCAGAACCTTCTAGAAGCTTCCCGGTACAATACTGGAAAAACCCGAAACTTTTCCGGTCGCCAAAATATGACTTCCCATATATAAATCTTTACCTCCGGACCATTACGGAACTCCTCGTGACGTCCGGGATCTCATCCGGGACTCCGAACAACCTTCGGTCACCAACACATATATCTCAATACTACTGAAACGTCACCGAACGTTAAGTGTGCAGACCTTGCGGGTTCGAGAACTATGTAGACATGACCAAGACAAATCTATGGTTAATAACCAATAGCGGGACCTGGATGCCCATATTAGTTCCTACATATTCTACGAAGATCTTTATCGGTCGAATCACGATGTCAAGGATTTAGACAATCCCGTATGCAGTTCCCTTTGTCCCTCGGTATGTTACTTGCCAGAGATTCGATCGTCGGTATCTTCATACCTAGTTCAATCTCGTTACCGGCAAGTCTCTTTACTCGTTCCGTAACATAAGATCCCGTGACTAACTCCTTAGTCACATTGCTTGCAAGCTTCTTGTGATGTTGTGTTACCGAGTGGGCCCAGAGTTACCTCTCCGTCATACGGAGTGACAAATCCCAGTCTCGATCCATGCCAACTCAACAGACACCTTCGGAGATACCTGTAGAGCATCTTTATAGTCACCCAGTTACGTTGCGATGTTTGATACACACAAGGTATTCCTCCGGTGTCAGTGAGTTGCATGATCTCATGGTCATAGGAACAAATACTTGACATGCAGAAAACAATAGCAATAAACTGACACGATCATATGCTAAGTTCATAGTTTGGGTCTTGTCCATCACATCATTCTCCTAATGATGTGATCCCGTTATCAAATGACATCTCATGCCTAGGCTAGGAAACCTTGACCATCTTTGATCAACGAGCTAGTCTATTAGAGGCATACTAGGGACACAGTGTTGTCTATGTACCCACACATGTATTTGAGTTTCCAATCAATACAATTATAGCACGGATAATAAACGATTATCATGAACAAGGAAATATGATAATAACTAAATTATTATTGCCTCTAGGGCATATTTCCAACAGTTTTTCCTGTTCGCCGAGCTGGGGAATTGTTTTGCCACTTCGTCTTGCATCACTGCTAGTACTTCCCGACCGGCTCACTTCATCAAATGTCTTTACAATACAGCGGTCATAGTGTGATAGCGGCGGATGCCGTGGTGGTCGCTTAAGGGCATCCAGACAGTGCTTCACTTTTACCGGATCTATTTTCTCCTCTGGATTTGGACGTTTCGGTGCAAGCTGGCATTTCACATTGGCAGCCACGACATCGTTGAGTTCCTCATCAGTCATGTCGTATGGTAACTTGGCAGGAACCTTCTTGATGCTTGGACCTGCTCTAGATTTCTTCGTTGTTGTACTGCTAGCCGCTGGAGCGGCAGTGGTTCTCTTCCGCCGTTCCTGACGCGGCGGAGGAGGCAAAGTCCGGTGACGTGGCGGAGACATATAAGGCGGTAGAGGATTCTATTGAGGGTCCTCCTCCGGCGGAGTCCGCTAACGCGGCGAAGACAGCTGAGGCGGCGGAGACGACTGCGGCAGCGGAGATAAAGCTGGACTGTGAGGAGTCTGCTGAGGGGCCTCCTTCGGCTGAGTCTGCTGACGCGGCGTCCATTGTGGAAGCATGATGTTTTCCTTTCTCCATAGAATTGCAATCCTTAGGGCATTTATCAGACGAGTCTCCCCTTCACCTGTAGGGTGCTCAAGGTCCAGCCCCTCGAATCCGTTAGAAACTTCATCCACCCCGACAACAGCATAGCCATCTGGAATCGGATTGCAAAGGAAAGTTCCATCAGGTGCAGGAGGTAAGACATAGCCGACCGCCACCTTCAAGGTTAGGTTCATGCATTTCGCCATTAGCTCACAATGTTTCCTCTCCGTGATATCATCCACGGGATAGCGAGGAGCCGTGATATCAGGCCGAACGAGCTCCGTGGAAGCCACGCTGCTTTTCCGTTGAGATGGTGGGGTAGCTAATTAGTGGGTAGTATCGAATGAAGGATCTTCGTGCTGCTGAGATGGTGTGCCGATAGCTCGCTGACTGGTAAGTGTCTCTAGTTTCTTCTCCTGCAACGCTTATCTTTCTTCTAACTTCTGCAGCCGGTTTGTTTCCTCTTTCTTCTTTCTCTGTCGGCTTCTATAACCAGTGCTGTCGGGAAACCCATGCACCCACGGAACGGAGCCTGATGTGCCTCGTGTTCGTCCAGGGTGTTCAGGATTCTCGAGGGCACGTGGCAGCTTGTCCTTCTCTCTGTCAGGAGTAAACTTCCCTTCCTGCAAGGCCTCGATTGCTTGCCGAATATTTTCCAGGGGTGTTTGAAGTTGAGCTTTCGTGTAAACACACTTCCCTGTTTCTGGGTGCAAAGTTCCCCATGCCCGAAGAACCAAGTCGTTGACCGTTCGGGCCAGTACAATGTCTCTAGTTCGATATCTTTAGCATGCAGGTCGTTCTCAGCTTTGTCCCACGTAGGCCGGGCAAACTTGTAGCCACCTGACCCCGTAACATTGTGATATTCCTTCTTTGCAGCATTGTCCTTATTTATCTGTGATCTTTTCTTAGCTTTCTCCGATTTCTTGTATGCCACAAATGCGGGCCAGTGATCTTTCATCTTCGCATATTTAGTATCGGCGGCGAAATCTGGAGTCTTGTCTTTCTCGACAAATTTTTCGTTCAATCTTTTCTTCCGGTTCTTGAATTGTTCTGTCATCTTCTTAAGAGCCCACGCCTTGACTTTTCGCTGTATAACTGGGTTATTTGGATCCTCGTCTGGCGGTAGGCTGAAATTTGTCATGAGCGAGTTCCAAAGCTCATCTTTGCATCTATCGTGGACATAAGAAACTTGATTGTCCTTCGTCTTATTCCATTCTTGGATGCTGATCGGGACATTGTCCCTAACAACAACTCTGCACTGATATACAAATCGTTCTTGGGTCTGCTTGGGAAGAGTCGGTTTGCCATCTGGAGCGACTTCTTCGATCGTGAACCTTTCATTCTCGCCCAACTTTTTCTTCGGGGCCTCGTCTCCTTATAGAAGGTTCGCTCGATCCGGAGGGCTAAAAGAAGAAAGAAGCCTTAATATATGTACATACAAAACAATTAATGCATCTAGTCAACAGAGGCTTAATTAATATATATACCTCGCCGGACTTTGCAACAGTTAAGGCTCCAAAAACGCCGGAGCCGTCATCTTCTCCCTCCATTCGATCACCGGAGCCGTCATCTTCTCCCTCCATTCGATCACCAGAGCCGTCATCCTCTCTTCCCTCACCATCGGAGTCATTGAGATATGACAAGGTGATATCATCACCTCCGTCGCGGATTATATCCCCCAAAATCTCTTCTTGTTCTATGTCTCTGTCGTATGGATCCATAGTTTCTACAAATATTACAACATGGCAATATACAAGCATGAGAGATAAGTTGTTTTTCAGACTTAATGAAATCTGGGAATGCAAAACAGTAACATTATGATGAAAACTTGAGAGCAAGATTGGGGCCTCCTCCGGTGATCGTCGAGGACTCCTCCCCCCCTCATGTCGAAGTTATACCGAAGTTATCGAGGTTATGTTTTAACGACCCCCCCCCCTCACGTCGAAGTTATACTTTGCGGACCGCCTCTCTCATGCCTGTCCGACGTGCAAATCATGTTTTCATATGCCGCAAAATAAATGGAAATCTCCTCTCACAACTCTCTGCGGTGCCCAACAATCTGAAATCATTCACTAATATTGATGTTGGACTCGACAAAATATGCACTCCAAAGTGCAATCAACTATATAAGCCCGCGGTGATCAAACACATACATGTTACAAAAATTTCTATGTTCACAAAAATATATAAGCCCGAGGGAAATTGAATGGCGGCGGCTCACACAGCGGTGGCGGCGTTGCACCGAAGTTATAACGAAGTTATCGGGGTTATGTTTATACAACAAATGGACACCTTTTGTCGAACAACGGAGGGACGATAAGGTACCAACAGCTCCAACGTCGACGATCACTCCACGGAGATGCAACACCACAAATCCTGTAATTCCATCGAGTGAAAAAAAATAGGTCACCACAATTTTGTTCTTCAATTTGTTTTAGCAAGATCATCATGATGAAGTAACCATTCATCATATGGAAATTTTAACATTTGTTTCTCTATCTAAAAAAACCTAAAAAAATTCTCTTCCATCTCATCTCATTTTCACAAAACATCTATCTACCACATTGAGTATATGTATCTCATCTCATCCATCTCATCTCATCTCAATGAACAAAAATTTAGTGAACAGGATAGTTGAAGACACTTCGAGAAGGTCTAAGTAAGCATGTAACTAAAAATAGGAACATATTATCTAAGTGCTGGCAGCAACATTCTTCTTTTTCTGCAGATTATGAACACTAAGTTGGATCATAATTAAGGGTGTATATCTCTGTGAAGACACTCTTCTACCAAAATAAAGCCTAAAAGGTCTTCAAATGCGTATTTTTCATAAGTGTGTCTCTTTCTGGGACATTCATTTTGTATAGTCATATAAACAAAAGGCTTCAGTAGAAATAGTTATTAAAATCGTATAATCAACTGATGGAATAATGGTCCCTTTTGTCGTGTTTTTTAGCCAATCAAACGTAACACTGTTGTAACAAAGTGGCTTATAGAGTCATGTTAGCTAATAATTAACATGTTCATATAATGAGTCTGGGGGGAAACGCTAACACATAGCAGGTGTGTCTCATAATACAAACATGAACTCATATCTGAGCATACTCAATGAAGGCAGCAAAAATAATCAAAATGCCAAGTGCATGATATTGTAAAGAAGCAACAAACTAGAGGGGGTGCTAACTGCAGGAGACGGCGTTGCGGGGTCGTCGGACGGTGGTGCGCGTTGGTCGCCGGACGCCGAGGGCGCGGGCGGCGCTACGGGGTCCATGGAGACGCGCGCGGACGTCGAGGCCGGGAGCGAAGGGCACGGGAACGCCGGAGATGCGCGCGGACGTCGAGGCCACAGAGAGCAGCGGGTCGCCTGCGAAAATGGGCAGCCTGACGGCGTCGCGATGGAGAGGGCGCCGGCGCCTCTGCTCCTGATCTGTTTCTTTGCGAAAATGTTGGTCGATTGGGAAGGGGAGAAGGCAGTGGTTATATATGCAAGGGACCTTTAGTCCCGGCTCTAACCACCAGCCGGGACTAAAGGTGCGGCGCCTGGCCCACCGGCAGGCACCTTTAGTCCCGGTTGGAGCCAACAACCGGGACTAAAGGCCTCCTTTTCGGCGGCCCAAATTCCGCGCGGGAAAGGCCCTTTAGTCCCAGTTGGTAATACAAACCGGGACTAAAGGTCCCTGGCACGGGCGCGGAGCTGACGCGGGTGGGAGTTTAGTCCCACCTCGCTAGTTGAGGAGCACGACGACCAGCTTATAAGCCCCGCTGTGAGAGTGGCAGTCGAGCTTCTCTCAAACCGAACACGTGCCTGCTATGTCGCTATTATTCTGCCCTGTTGGGCCCACTAGCAGATGCTCTACAGGCCTGCATCTTGGCCTTATTGGGCTTCTAGTCGTATGCAGGCCGTGGAGCTTTGCCTAGTAGGCGGCCATTTTTTTTATTTCTTTCCTTTTTTTGATATGTTGCACATTTTTTTCTGTTTTCATTTTATATTTTGAAAAGAGTTTGAATATGAATAACTTCTGCACACTTTTATATAGTTTCCTGTTATTGTTTGCATGATTTGGACAGCTACAACTGAAATTTTTTGTTGCATAAATTTTATATAGTTTTAAGTTATTTTGATCATATAACTAGAGTATTATAAAAGCTTTTTAGTTGATTCTTTTTGCTATTGAAGAATATTATAGTTTTGTTTTAGTTGATCATAACTAAAATTCTAGCATGTCACAAATGCCATATTTGATTATCTTGCCAAGTCTCATGGCTTGGAGAATTTTTGTTGCATAAATTTTATATAGTTTTAAGTTAATTTTATTTTGATCATATAACTAGAGTTTTATAAAAGCTTTTTAGTTGATTCTTTTTGCTATTGAAGAATATTATAGTTTTGTTTTAGTTGATCATAACTAAAATTCTAGCATGTCACAAATGCCATATTTGATTATCTTGCCAAGTCTCATGGCTTGGAGAATTTTTGTTGCATAAATTTTATATGGTTTTAAGTTAATATTATTTTGATCATATAACTACAGTTTTATAAAAGCTTTTTAGTTGATTCTTTTTGCTATTGAAGAATATTATAGTTTTGTTTTAGTTGATCATAACTAAAATTCTAGCATGTCACAAATGCCATATTTGATTATCTTGCGGCTCGGAGAACAAGATAGCACCATCAAATTCTAACATCATCAAATTCTAATACAAAATGGGTAATACAAAATGCCCTAGGTAGCTCTTACAAAGATTCCCTCCGGTTTGTCCGAAGTGGCACTTTCCAGCTATAAGTCCGGAAACTCACACTAGAGAGAAAGTGATGGCGGTGAAGCCGGCACATCCCTGAGTGGGATCTTTTGGGGTATAAAACTATTTCTTCGCTTGTGTCCCTTGCTTATTGCGCCGTAACCATGGATAATCTTCATCATTTAACATGATGCTTGGGTCAGTCTTCACTGTGAAGGGAGGAATTTCATGATACTTTTCATAATCTTCTGACATGTCTGTCTTGTCCTCCACTCCCACGATGTTTCTTTTCCCTGAAAGAACTATGTGGCGCTTTGGCTCATCGTATGATGTATCCGCTTCCTTATCTTTTCTTTTTCTCGGTTTGGTAGACATGTCCTTCACATAGAAAACCTGCGCCACATCGTTGGCTAGGACGAATGGTTCGTCTGTGTACCCAAGATTGTTGAGATCCACTGTTGTCATTCCGCACTGCGGGTCTACCATTACCCCGCATCCTGTCATATTAACCCATTTGCACCGGAACAAAGGGACCTTAAAATCAGGTCCATAGTCAAGTTCCCATATCTCCTCTATGTAACCATAATATGTGTCCTTTTCCCTATTGGTGTTTGCTGCATCGTCGTCAAAGTGGACACCACTGTTTTGGTTGGTGCTCTTTCTATCTTGGGCGATCGTGTAAAATGTATTCCCATTTATCTCGTACCCTTGGAAAGTCAATATAGTCGAAGATGGTGTCCTGGCCAACAAGTACAGGTCATCTTCAACAATGTTGTCATTCATGAGATGTGTCTGCAACCAACCACCGAAAGCCGCAATGTGTGTACGTTTAATCCAGGGGTCAGACTGCTCCGGGTTCTTGGAGCGTAAAATATCCATGTGTTTCTCGATATATGGGGGCACCAAGGTAGAACTTTGTAGAATTGTGTAGTGCTTGCGCCCAAGAATGCCCGTCCCTACATATTATTGATTTTGGTCCTAGCGTGCCTTTTCCACGCAGTATCCCCTCATGCCGCGATTGAGGAACACCAATCGGCTTAAGGTCAGGAATAAAGTCAATACAAAACTCAATAACCTCATCTGTTTCATGGCCCTTGGAGATGCTTCCTTCTGTCCTAGCACGGTTACGAACATATTTCTTTAAGAATCCCATGAACCTCTCAAAGGGGAACATATTGTGTAGAAATACAAGACCCAGAATAGCAATCTCTTCAACTAGGTGAACTAGGATGTGCGTCATAATATTGAAGAAGGATGGTGGGAACACCAACTCGAAACTGACAAGACATTGGACCAAATCATTCTGTAACCTTGGTAGGATTTCCGGATCGATTACCTTCTGAGAAATTGCATTGAGGAATGCACATAGCTTCACAATGCCTAATCCAACATTTTCTGGTAGAAGACCCCTCTATGCAACCGGAAGCAATTGCGTCATGATCACGTGGCAGTCATGAGATTTTAGGTTCTGAAATTTTTTCTCTGCCATATTTATTATTCCCTTTATATTCGATGAGAAGCCAGACGGGACCTTGATACTGAGCAAGCATTCAAAAAAAAATTCCTTCTCTGCTTTGGTAAGAGCATAGCTGGCAGGACCTTGATACTGCTTTGGATGCATGTCGTCTTTTTCGTTCATACATTGCTGGTCCTGCCGTGCCTTCGGTGTATCTATTGTCTTCCCATACACGCCCATGAAGCCTAGCAGGTCCACGCAAAGATTCTTCGTCACGTGCCTCACGTCGATTGCGTGGCGGACCTCTAGGACTTTCCAATATTCTAGCTCCCAAAATATAGATTTCTTCCTCCACATGGGGGCATGTCCGTCAGCGTCATTCGGAACAGATTGTCTGCCAAGACCTTTTTCAAAGATTACTTGTAAATCCTTGACCATATCAAGTATATCGTCACCAGTACGGAGGACAGGCTTCTTTCGGTGATCTGCCTCACCATTGAAATGCTTGCCTTTCTTTCTTAAGGCATGCTTGGTCGGAAGAAATTGACGATGTCCCAGGTACACATTCTTCTTGCATTTGTCCAAATATATACATTCAGTATCATCTAAATAGTGTGTGCATGCGTGGTATCCCTTGTTTGTCTGTCCTGAAAGGTTACTAAGAGCAGGGCAATCATTGATGGTTACAAACAGCAACGCTCGTAGGTCAAATTCCTCCTGTTCGTTCTCATCCCACACACGTACACCTTTTTTATTCCATAGCTATAAAAGTTCATCAACTAATGGCCTTAGGTACACATCAATGTCGTTGTCGGGTTGCTTAGGGCCTTGGATGAGCACTAGCATCATAATGAACTTCCGCTTCATGCACAAACAAGGAGGAAGGTTATAGATACATAGAGTCACAGACCACGTGCTATGCTAGTTGCTCTGCTCCCCAAAAGGATTAACACCATCTGCACTTAAACCAAACCATAAGTTCCTTGGGCCACCTACAAAGTCCGGCCACTCTCTCTCGATTTTTCTCCACTACGACTCATCAGCGGGTACTCTCAACATCGCGTCTTTCTTACAGTCTTCTTTGTGCCATCGCAACAACTTGGCATGCTCTTTGTTTCTGAACAAACGTTTCAACCGTGGTATTATAGGAGCATACCACATCACCTTGGCAGGAACCCTCTTCCTGGGGCGCTCGCCCTCAACATCACCAGGGTCATCTCATCTGATCTTATACCGCAATGCACCGCATACCGGGCATGCATTCAAATTCTCGTACTCCTCACCGCGGTAGAGGATGCAGTCATTAGGGCATGCATGTATCTTCTGCACCTCTAATCCTAGAGGGCAGAGAACCTTCTTTGCTTCGTACGTACTGTCAGGCAATTTGTTATCCTTTGGAAGCTTCTTCTTCATTATTTTCAGTAACTTCTCAAATCCCTTGTCAGATAAACCATTCTCTGCCTTCCATTTCAGTAATTCCAGTGTGGTACCGAGCTTTGTGTTGCCATCTTCGCAATTTGGGTACAACCATTTTTTGTGATCCTCTAGCATGCGATCGAACTTTAACTTCTCATGTTCACTTTCGCATTCTCTTTGTGCATCAACAATGACCCGGCGAAGATCATCATCGGGCACATCTGGTGCCTCTTGATCTTCAGCTTCCCCCGTTGCAGTATCACCATATTCAGGGAACATAGGATAGTTGTCATCATCCTCCTCTTCTTCGTTGTCTTCTGACGTGGCTTGAGACTGCGTCGGTATTTCCCCAAAGAGGAAGGGATGATGCAACACAGCGACGGTAAGTATTTCCCTCAGTTATGAAACCAAGATTATCGAACCAGTAGGAGGATCACCACCACCCAATATGTAGCACCTACACAAAAATAACAAATACTTGCAACCCGACGTGCAAGAGAGGTTGTCAATCTCTCTACGGTAAAAAGATAGATTAGGTAGTGATAGATAGGAGAGATAGATCTCTCAAGAACACAAAATAAAAAGAGCAAATAAA
Source organism: Elymus sibiricus (assembly GCA_039707655.1). Taxonomy (NCBI): domain Eukaryota; kingdom Viridiplantae; phylum Streptophyta; class Magnoliopsida; order Poales; family Poaceae; genus Elymus; species Elymus sibiricus. The sequence goes on along the minus strand of CM077668.1, from coordinate 88,737,351 downwards.
ATATGCAGCAATATGTTTTTGGGTTTTTGGTTTTGTAGATCTGAAAACAAAGAGGCAAAAAGATAGATCGGAAAGCAATATGTTGGAAAAGTAGACCCGGGGGCCGTAGGATTCACTAGTGGCTTCTCTCATGAGTATAGCACACGGTGGGTGAACAAATTACTGTTGGGAAATTGATAGAAGATCAAATAATCATGACGATATCCAAGGCGATGATCATTATATAGGCATCACGTCCAAGATAAGTAGACCGACTCCTGCCTGCATCTACCACTATTACTCCACACATCGACCGCTATCCAGCATGCATCTAGTGTATTAAGTTCATGGAAAAATGAAGTAATGCAATAAGAACGATGACATGATGTAGACAAGATCTATTCATGTAGGAATAGACCCCATCTTGTTATCCTTAATGGCAACGATACATGCGTGCCTGCTGCCCCTTCTGTCACTAGGAAAGGACACCGCAAGATCGAACCCATCACAAAGCACCTCTTCCCATGGCAAGAAAAATCGATCTAGTCGGCCTAACTAAACCAAAGATTCGAAGAAGAAATACGAGGCTATAAGTAATCATGCATATAAGAGATCAAAGAAGACTCAAATAATATTCATGGATAGAAACTGATCATGAACTCAAAATTCATCGGATCCCAACAAACACACCGCAAAAGTTTACATCAAATAGATCTCCAAGAGACCATTGTATTGAGAATCATAAGATAGAGAGGAAGCCATCTAGCTACTGCCTACGGACCCGTAGGTCTATGGTGGACTACTCACGCATCATCGGAGAGGCACCTATGAAGAAGATGAACCCCTCCGTGATGGTGTTTAGATTGGATCTCGAGGTTCTGGAACTTGCGGAGGCTGGAATTGTGTTTCGTCGACTCCCCTAGGGTTTTCGGAATATTTGGGAATTTATAGGCATCAGAGGCGGTGCAAAGGGGCCCCGTGGAGGGCACAACCCATCAGGGCGCGCCGGGGGCCCCATGGCGCGCCCTGGTGGGTTGTGCTCTCCACAGCCCACCTTCCTGGCTCTTCTTTCGCCCACTGGGTGTCTTCTGGTCCAGAAAAAATCTCCAAAAAGTTTCGTCGCAATTGGACTCCGTTTGGTATTGATATTATGCGAAGTAAAAAACAAACAAAAACAGCAACTGGCACTTTGGCACTATGTCAATAGGTTAGTCCCAAAAAATGATATAAAGTTGTTGTAAAATGATTGTAAAACATCCAAGAATAATAATATAATAGCATGGAACAAGCAAAAATTATAGATACGTTGGAGACGTATCATCTTCCATCATAACCCCCCTTTCTCCATGCTTGGTCCAAACATTATAGTGTGGCATGAAACCCTTCTCAAGCGGGTGGAAGTGAAGGGTTTTCGTGGAAGAGTGATCCTTCGTATTCCCACAGATAGTACATGGACAATACATAAAACCATTTTGCTTGTTTGCCTCAGCCACTTTGAGAAAATTATGCACACACGTAATGTAGTCGGAGGTGCGTCGGTCACCGTACATCCATTGTCGGTTCATCCGCGTGCATTATATAAATAAATACATAAAGCTCATACATAGTTCTCATAGAACAACATACAACTCTCTAGACCATCTAATTAAAACATACATTGAAACTAACATACAACTATGTAAAACATTTAAATGCAACAACAAATGCGATCAAAATCGCAACTAAGGTAACAATTGATCCAACAACATAATGATACCAAGCCTCATTATCAATGGCATATTTTCTAATCTTTCTAATCTTCAAGCGCATTGCATCCATCTGGATCTTGTGTACATCGGCGACATCGGCAACATGCAACTCCAATTTCATCTTCTCTTCTTCAACTCTTTTCAATTTTTCTTTCAAATAATTGTCTTGTTTTTCAACTAAATTTAACCTCTCGACAATATGGTCGGTTGGAATTTCCGGTTCACATACCGCCTAGATAAAGACATCTATGTCAAGTTGGTCGGCATAATTGTCATAAACATTGAATGAAACAAATAGTAATAAAAAATAATATACCACATCCGAATCATAGACCGGACGAGAGCCGACGGGGGCGTCTACCAAAACCATGGCACTATATAATAACAAAGAATAATACGAGTAAGAAGTTAATTTAAGCTCAAATTGTGCATCTAAATCAAATAAACTCACACATACACTCCTCCACTAAAACCCATAAACCACACTACTTCTAGAGCATTTGAAATGAACTAAACTAGCAGTGAGAGATGAAATGATGAAGTTGCTAACCTTTTTAGAACACTTGGATAGTTGGTGCACCGTCAAACCTAGACCAATCTTGGAAAAAATGAAGCTTAGAGGTCGAGTTTGGAGGAAGAACAGAGAAGATAACTTAAGTGTGGCTCGGGCATTTAATCGAACACCTCATGTGCATATATAGGAAAAAAACAGAGTAGCCCACACCTCCACCCTTCCAAGGCCAAAAAACAAAGGAAATGGGAGGGGGGAGGGGGCGTGGATATATATAGGCAAAAGCTTTAGTCCCGGTTTGTGCCTAAAACCGGGACTAATGGCCACACATTTAGTCCCGGTTGGAGGCTGGAACCGGGATTAAAGGTCCCAATCGAACCGGGACTGATGCCTGCCGAGGCCCGGCCGACGTCCTAGCCTGTCGAACCGGGACTGATGCTTTCATTAGTCCCGATTCGTAACACGACCAGGACTATTGCTCTGATCTGACCAGGATTAAAGCCCTGTTTTGTAGAAGTGATATGGGTCCGCGATCGGAGACGGGACGAGGAGGAAGACATCGTGTGTCCCGTGTGGGTACGGGTACGTCGCGTCGGCGCTCGTCAAGTTGCTTCTGGAGAAGGGATACGCCGTGAAGACCATCCTCAGAAACCCCGGTGAGATTAATTAATTATTTCCCTAGTTTTTGGGTTTCGATCTGAGATCAAGGATTTGTTTGATTCTTGGGTTCCAGAAGACATGGTGAAAAACAAGCATCTCAAGGCTTTGGAGACGCTCGGCCCCTTGGAGGTCTTCCGTGCCGACCTGGATCAAGAGCGTAGCTTCGACGACGCCGTCGCCGGCTGCGACTACGTCTTCTTCGACGCCCCGCTGGTGAACCTCCTCGCAGAGAACCCTGAGGTAATTAAACGCGCGACCAGCACTAAACCCAATGTCTGACGGGAGGACACGCATTCTGTAACAATGTATGGTATGTATGGTGATGATAGAAAGACGTGATCGAGCCGGCCGTCCATGGGATCCTGAACGTGATGAGGTCGTCCGTTAGAGCGGGAACAGTAAAGCGTCTGGTGCTGACATCTTCAGCGGCGGCGGTCTCCACCTTGCCGTTGGAAGGCGACGGCCATGTCCTGGAGGAGGAAACCTGGGCCGACGTCGAGTTCCTCACGTCGGGAAAGACCCATGCTTGGGTACACACTACACACGAGACACACTTCAGTATTTTGATTTTCAGTCCGTTGAGTCATTTGAAACGATGACGCTGGCCTACCATTGTCTTGTGTAGGGGTTCCCTGTCTCGAAGGTGCGTCTGGATGTGTTATGTTGGTTACTCTGTGCCCGGGCCTCATGGTGTGCGCCGCACCGACGGCCAAGGTCCATCCCAGCGTCCTCGACGTCCTCTCCCTGCTATCAACTAACTAATAAGAAAGATTCAGCGAGCAAACGCCCTTTGATCTGAATTTGTTTTCTGATCAAAACTTTGATCTGAATGTGTTATGTTGGTTACATACATACATTAATATGATATACATATATATTGTCGCCAGACGATGATGCGAGGGCCCGCACCCTTATTAAATTCATCGTGAGGATGTCTGGCTCCATCCCGTTGGTGCACGTCGACGACGTCTGCCGCGCTGAGATATTCGTGGCCGAGGAGGAGGCGGCGTCGGGGCGGTACATCTGCTGCAACATCAACACCACCGTCGTGGAGTTAGCCCGCTTCTTGGCGGCCAAGTACCCACAGTACAACGTCAAGACTGACCGGTACGTAGCGTGGTACGGACGTCTCGACTCCTCTCTCTCTCTGGTCATGGCGTCTTCTTCTCTGAAGCTCGTGCATTGACGATGCGTATCTAAGAAAGTGTTCGTTTTTCAGGTTCCAAGGTCTTCTGGAGAAGCCGAGAGCCTGCGTTTCTTTTTTTTTCTTTTTTTTTGCTTGGTAATATGTGTCTCATTCATATCATAAAGATCAAAATACAAGTCACATAAAGATCAACATGACAAAACTGTTCTTCGGCGAAGCTCCTCGGCCAAAGGTTCGAGTACAAGTACAAGAACCTGGATGAGATATACGACGACATCATCAAGTACGGCAAGGACCTGGGAATCCTCAGAAACAAACTTCGTCATTGTTCCTGGCGTCCTGTATCTTTGTTTTACTTTGCTTTTGGATATGGTTATGTCGTTGTCCTAGCAGCTTATTTGCTTTGTTCGACTTGTTCAAACTACATTCTGCTTCGGTACAACCCCCTAAATACATCAACGGTTGAGATTATCCCATACCCCTTCATAATAAAGGGCAAGATGGTCTTTTTTGAAACTACGTCGCGAGATCTCCGTATAAGAATTTGCGTCTGGGCCGGCCCATTAAGCCATGTCCGTCCTACCACATTCAATATAAAAAGCGTAAAAATACCGAAAAAAGAAACACACGAGGAATCGAACTCAAGACCACACATGAGGAATCGAACTCAAGACCACCCACTAGAAGACAAGTGCTGCTAGCCAAAACACCAATCCGCTGGTTATGATAATTCCTAGACCGAAACATATAAAAAAACACAAGACCGTTAATATATATGAAATATTTTCTGAAAAACTTCGAACATTTATTGAAAAACATGTTTCGTTTTCCATCTATTTTTTTTTTATTTTTCTCTCATTTCCATTTCATTTTATCTAGAAAAAATTGTGAAGTATTTTCAAATCCTCTAACTTTTTCTTAAATCCATGAAATTTTTAAATTAATAAATATTGTCTTAAATTCATGAACTTTCCTCAATCCGTGTGTATTTTAAATTCACGTTTAAAAAAAATATTTATATTGAGATTTTTTCACAATTTTAATTTTTTTCTTCACATTTTTAAAGAATATTCAAAATTTTATTACGGCATTGAAACATTGTTCACATTTTCAAAAATAATTTTTCGCATTTGTTTCCAAGAAATTCTGGGAAAGGAAAAAATAAACCCGGATCTATGTTAATTAGTACTTTAGACTTTAAAGCGGTCAAAAAAAGGATACGAAAATGAAAAAAGAAAATTCAAAGCAGTAGAAAAATCGGCCAAAAAAAACAAGGCGTTGCCTTTTTTTACTGTCACTTCTGATAAGCAAATATGAAGCGACAAAAGTTGTGGTGGATACAACAGTGAAAGCTGGGCGAGTTGGCAATTCCAATCGGATGGAAGCATTGAGGTAACAAGCTCGATACCTACTGGCTCCGGAACCTACAGCGTATATGTATGTTGTGGCAGGCGACCGTATATACGAAAAATAGGTATGATATGTGAAAAGTCTATATTACCCTTTGTATGCTTTGTGAGGGGGGTTGTACCGAAGCGGGACTCAAACGCTGGTTGATGTTTTACCTATAAGGCGGGGTGAAAGACCGTTTCGAGAATAAGTTTATGCTAGAATTAGTGTGATGGTTCGCTTTGTTATGTTTTTGATCGTGGGTGCAGTGTCTCTGGATGTAGAAAAATCACTCGTGTTCCATGTCCTGATATCATGAACCTTCTCTCAGCAATGGTTGTGTCTGATAAGAGAATGTCCAATCCCGGTGATAAATATGCACTATCCTTGCACATGGTGACTCCGGTGGCTGTGGTTTCCTCAAGTAAAAGGCCTCGTGCCCCTACATGGGATATTATTTTCCGCTCTGTGTGGGATGAGATCGTTCATATTAAGATCCAATGGGATCCATGTCTGGCTATGGCTCGGTGATGTTCCGTGTATTTGGGGGAGAGGCAACTCCCACTCTATACAGGAGAAGTTGAAATGATTTTTTGTGATCATCAAAAAAAATGGATGGCACTATGCAGCGGCGCCGCACATGTGCTTTCTATTTGGGGCCATGGTAGCCAGCCACTGTCTATATGACCGAGTACAAAAGCAACAACTTATGTTGAGCCGTTCATTTAGTCGTCGTCGTACCCTCATCCCTTATTGGGCCGTGCATGCGTGTGATGCCTTGATAATATTAACTCCCACTCTGATCCCATCTCTACTCTCGCTTACTGGAAAGCATCACGTATGCTCTATATCCCTCACAACAAGTGATACATAAACATTTGCGATGATTATGGGTTGCTATGCACTGCTTTATTTGTGCAATATGGTCAGTGGCTTTTAGCAGGCTCTAGTTGGTGCTCCCGTTAGCAACATCGGTATAGTTTTGTTTTCCGTTTTTCAGATTTTGTATGATAAATATAAATATTTCAAAATATTACAAAAGTAAGTAGAAGTACGTCGAATAAAAATTGTTCACTCATATATAAAAATCTTTGTACTTCTAAGACATTCATGTCATTTTAAAATATGTGCATGTTATTTTATAAAGTGTTAGCTATTTTAAAGATGTTCATATAGTTTCTAAAAATTACAAGTCTTACAGTATTAAATGTTCATGTAACTGAAAAATAATAATGTGATTTTAGAAAGTGTTCGTGAAAATTATGTGTTCACACATCCTAAATATTGTACACTAAACATTTACAGAGCGTTCACACATACAAAAACTTGTACACAAAACTTTTACAGAGCGTTCACATATGTACTAAATTTTTTGCACATTTTTAAATATGTTCATGACTATTTTAGAAAAATAATTATGACACTCAAAATTATGTTCAGTAATTTAAAAGATGTTCACACATTTTACAAAAATATTCTTGCATTTGAAAACAAATTTTATTATAATTTAAAAATTATGTGTGTTTTGTTAAATATTATTGAAATTCAAAATCATGAATTTTTTAAAGTGTCCAATCCTTGGAACTTCTTTGCACACTTTAAAATGTTCACATGTTTTTAAAAAGTATTCATACGTTCAAAATCATGTTTTCATACTTCAAAAAGTGTTCATCTATTTACCAAAATAAAGTTATGCAGTTTTTCAAAATCACTAGCTTATTAAAAAAATCTTCTTTATCTTTCACACTTATGGTACAAGTGCGCAATATAAACAAGAAACATAAATATATTTGATAAACATGTGCGCAAGATAAACAAGAAACATAAATATTTTTGATAAACAAGTACTCCATCTGTGTTAAAATAAGTGTCGCTGATTTAGTACAATTTTAATAATAATTAGATATATGATGTGTTGCAATAGATATTTAGGAGTAGATCTTTCCAGTGAAATGTTGTAGATATTTTTTTCATGGTAGCAAAGAAAGATCATTGGGCTTTGAGGTCGGGCTTCGGGCCTCTGGCTTTTATCCCGGGCCAGGCTCAGGCTTATATAATCATAGTAGGGTTTTGCAAGGGGGACCAAAACCCGGCCTGGCCCGAGGAATGCCCATCCGCATTATCGAACATTCCATAGATTCTTGATTACCTGACACCTGAAACAAATTAATCCTTGCAAAGTTACTCTGAAAAAATGAAGCAGAATTCGAACCGAGAAATGAATTGAATCCTTGATCGTCGATGGGTGGTTAGCAGTGAGACTACTGTATGTACAATGTGCGAACGCCCAGGTCTTGGAAAGACAAGGGGCGCGTATCAGGTTTCAATAGCTGAACCAGTAAAATGCTGTTAGTCGTGAGGCACGGAAACTTGTAAGTCTGCCAAAGTGGTTACTTGGCATGCGAAGTTCGTACATGGCCAACCAGCTTCTTGATCAGCCATGGAAAGAACCATTCTTACCTGAACCAGTGTGTTCTGAACTGCAATGTTACCAAACCGAATTTGACAGCACATGCCTAGCTAGTAGTATGAATTTACACTGGGCAAAATATGCCGCAAGATTTAAGGATTCTTCGGTTCATTACACGACATAAAATTTACACTCTAGAACTCGGATTAACCGATTACATCGTACCCGAATGCAAAAGGTAAGTTGTCTGAAATCAAATCATCATGTTTTGCTGCCTGAAAGAGTCTGCAGGCGAACATATGTTGCAAGAATAGCTGGTAATCAAATGGCATTCCATTTTGCAACGAAATTTGTTCAAACACAATTCCTCGCCGCCGCGTCTTCCTAAGCCGCCTCCACCTCGTCGCCCGATCTGTCTTCCTCCTCAATCTCCTGCCTGCTAGTACTAACAGGTTCTCTGCAAAATGTACAAGGTCAACATTTCGTAGTACAACTAATACCAGTTGAGATCAGGGATGGTACGTACTCATAATTTATTTTTGGGATCTGTGCCAGCATTTTCCTATTCTCCTCTAGCTGACACCACTTCTCCAGTTCTGGACAGCCAAAAATACAGAGATCCTTGAGGCAGGTGAGTTTCCGTATGCTATCCGGCAATGAGCTGAGCTGCTTGCAGCGGACGATCTTGAGCTCCTGGAGAGAGGTGAGGCCACCAAAGTACTCAGGGAGACATGTTCCGGTGTAACCATTAACCTCAAGACACTGCAGATTAGGTGGTGGCACTAATTCCCTAAACAAAGCACTGTCCTCCACTGATCTGAGAGAGTCCAAAGTCCAAGAAAGCTTCAACTTTTCAAGCTTATGTTTATTCATCAATTTGATTCCCTGTACCTCCTCTTTAGACCTGGCATTTTCAAGGCAGCTTATCTGGAGCTCTTGGCAATTTACACCCTCCAGTTGAACAATGTTGCTACTGATATATGGTGCGTCATCATCAACGCGAACCACAAATTTGCAGCTTTCTAGACCCCGGCAGTTCCTCAGAACTATAAACTTGAGAGACTTCATTTCACCTACCTTCTTGAGTCTGATGCAGCCTGAGAGGTTCAAGGTGTGTAGCTTATTGAGGTCAGTTAGGCTTTCAGGCAGATCAAAAAGAAATGTGTTATGAGACAGGTCCAGATGCTCTAAAGCGGAAAGACCTTTGATGCACTCTCCGATGTATTGGAGTCTGTCCTCTTTTGACTGGTGGTAATGAAAGATAGGATTCAGGCACATTGACAGGTTCAGATACCGGAGTTTGGTAAGCTTGCAAAAACCATCTTTTAGCCCTTGGAGATGAATCCGGTGTTGAGCAAGATGAGAACAAGGGTTTGACAAGTTCAAATGCTCCAGAGTGGTGAGGCCAGCAAGGCCTTTTCCAATCCCTTCAAAACAAGACCAGAATGATAAATCCAGGTGTACCAGTTTGCCGAGCTTCTGAAGCGATTCGGGAAGCTCTGCCAGTCCATGACAACGTGATAGATTGACATGGGACAAGTTAATGAGATCACCAAATGATTCAGGAATTGTTGCCAGCCCAGAGCAGCCTGACAAGTTGGCATGCACTAAACGGATTAGCTTCCCAAATGACTCCGGTAGGTTTTGTAGCCCGGAGCAGCCTGATAAGTCGATGTGGATCAGATTTATGAGATTCCCCAATGACTCGGGCAGAGTTACGAGTCCAGAGAATTCTGATATCTTAAGATACCCCAGGTGCTTCAGTTGCCAGATGGAGTCCGGTAGCTTCAGCACGGAGCTCTCCGTTAGTTCCAGGACACGTAGCCCCTTATTATGTGAAAATAAGTCGCCCGTGAACTCCACTTTTCTGCAACCGACACAGCGCATCGCCCTTAGATAGCCATCGTACCTTATAAAAGGTTTCCCGTGATAATTGGTGGCTAGATAGTATATTAAACTATCTGGGAATACTGTCGCCATGTCATGCACCAGTTTGGACACAGTGAACAAGATTGCACCCTTATCCTCTTTCCCACTGGCCTGCAATAAGTAGAAGGCATATACACATAATTATAAGATGCATCATGAAATATTTATTTCAAAATGTAACTACTATTGTGCAACTTAGATATGTTTTAACATTAACTAAAAAGGAGGACGCTAGGCGTTGGTGGATCGGAAGCCTCGACCAATCACCTCGGTGTCCGTCAGATGTGGCCGCATATTGCTGTCAGATCTGGGTGTCCCAAAAAAATCAGCTACTACCAAGACATGGAGCTTCTACAGCTCAATGCACCCTCGTGAACAATAGAACCAAAAAAATAGTAATCGATAACTCTAAAACTACCTAAACCTAGCCGCCACCAGCGCTCGGATTTCCTGTGCCGCCCGTCGGCGCCGTCGTCGTTCTTCCTCGTCCTCTGTCACCTTAGGGCGATGGAGGCGCGGTGGATCCCGACCTTTGCTGACGGGAGAGCTTCGTATTTTGATGTTTTTTAGTTTTGTTAGGGTTTATGTCCTGCTCAGAGAGGCGAGGCCGCGACGGCTCCTTGAAGATGGAATAAGGTTCTCCCCATCCAACCCCCATTCCGGCGGTGCTTCTAGCATCGTTGAAGGGCATGTGGAGGTTTGCCTTTGGTGGATTTCGTGGGATTCGATCCGTGTTTGTCTTCGATGGATCCACGTGGATCAGGTCTTCATTCGTCAGTGGTCGTGTGCTTATAGGTTAGTTCCTTCCGATCTACGCTCCTCTTCATCGACGACGGTTGTTGTTCTTATGCCTTGGTCCTCTGGGGCCTTAGAGAGAAGACTTCCCGGCTGTCTACTACAACAAGCTCTACCCGGTGTCGGTAAGGGAGGGGTGATGACGGCGGTGCACCTTAGGCTCATTTCAATGCTTGTAGTCGTCATTAGGTGGTCTACGGATCTGGATGCAATTTTTACTGTTGGTGTACTTTGTACTATCTTGATAGCTGATGCATAGATCTGAAGTTTTTCCCACAAAGAATAAAGAATAAAAAACCTCTGATTTTTTACAGCAAACATTGTTCAATTCTCTACATACGTGCAAATTTTCGTGAAGAAAATACATTCCTAATGGTCTGGGCGAAAACAACAATTTCGAAGCTTCGAAGCGACTAGTTTTGAAAGCATTTTAGAGTGTTGGTTTGGTTACATTTTTGCAGACCTCCTTGAATATTTTTTTCCTTTTTAATGTATTTTATTGCTCATAATATGAGCATTCGAGCTCGGGATTAGAAGAACACTTTCGTTTCTGCCCCTACTGCCTCCATGCTATACCACCCCTGCAAACTCCTGGACCCACAATTCACGCAAAAATCTTAGCGTCGTGTCGCTCTGTCGTGACCTGCGTTCGCCATGATCACTGTTAATGGAGACGTCCGTCGCAGTACCGCGCTCCCCACATACAACACCACCGCGACAGCTTGCATCACCAACGGCATCACCTTTGTGCAGCCTGGATGCACCACTAGTAGCACCATCACAAGGCCTTGCAGCACTGCTATCGATGGTTGCAACCCGACTGTCATAACTTGCAACTCCCGACCTCGACAGTCCCATCACAGCTGTGACAATTGCAGCAACGCCATCGACGGTCGCCACACAACCGTTATTGCTTGTTGCTTCGTGGGTCGCCCCACATAGAACAACGGTTTCCGCTCGCAGCAACATCAGTTGCCCTACATAGCACATCCGGTCGCTGATCGTAGCACAACTAGTCGACCACATTGGCATCTTCGAGGACAAGCATTGTCGTTGTCGCCTCGCATCCTTGCCATCGCGGTGTTGTAGCACCATCATCACCGTGTCACAACACCACCTTTTTCCACCTACATCATCTGCAGCCACCCTGCTACAGTTGTCCTTATCCGTCGGCGGCTCGCTGCCAGCACCGAGCTACCGGCTGCAACACGCACGAGCATGCGGAAGGCCCTTGCAACACCGGCACTCCAACTCTGCTGTGTTGGCGCCCCTCTCTTGCAGCAGCAATTTATGTGTGCGATCTAATCTCCGACAACAGTGGCCGGTCTGGGGGTGGGTAAAGGGAGGAGAGAACGCATCGGATGGTGACAGCTTCACAAACAGAGGTGGAGGGGATAGTTCAGGAAGGGAAAAACATTAGGGCCTCTTTGATTTGCAGTATTTGTAAAACGAGTGAATAGGAAACACAAAAGAAGGGAGTGGAATGTCATTTTCATTACTATCGGAATATTATGAGTGGTTGATGGTGCACAGGAAAAATTTAGGAGTCTTCACATGAGGTTGGAGTTGATAAAAAAATTCCTATGAAAAGTACAAATGAAACTTCAGAAAAAATCCTATTGATTGTAATCCTAGGAATCAAACAACGCATGTAGATTTTTTTTCCTAAAGATTATTGTTCTCTAACATTCATGTAGAAATCCTTTGATTCAAAGAGGCCCTTAGTGGAGGGGAGGGCTTAGGAAAAGATATATGTCAAAGGGTGCCAGAGACGTGGCGCTCGACCAAGGCAGCCGCGTGAGCGGACAGCCGATTAGGATCGTCTTCTCCAATTAAAAATTATAGTAACAAGCCTATATATGTCCTAGTTTCGAAGATGTATGTAGTTCTTTCGTTTCACTATATCATGTACCTCGGGCATACCTATTACCATATCCACACAGTAGTAGTCCATCCAGTAGGAACAAGTATGATACAATTCACTCAAATTTTACTTCAGTTTTGTGTCCCTAAAATTTGGCAAATTTTGTACAACAGAGTAGTAGACAATTACTCACGTGGTCCAACTTTGCAGTTTGAAGGAATGACATGTCTTGAAGCCTGGTAATATGCTCCTCGGCTATCTGTGTGGCAGACAATATTTCAGATGGCTCAATGAGGTGAAGAGCAATCCAGTGATGAACCAGGTCATCTTTGACTATGTTGTGGCTGGTTGGGAAGATATGACAACAATAATATAAGCATAGCCTCAAATCTGATGGCATACTCATGTAGCTTAGCTCGAAACTTGAAAGGTCTGATGGTGCCCGTGACCAGATATTCGCTGCCATGATTTTTTTCCATGTCGTAGCATCTCGGGAAGAATCTAGCATCCTTGCATATTTGCGAGCTATTGATGGCACACCCCTGCACTTGCTTGCAATCTTCCGTCCAATCTTCTCCAACTCTTCTTCTCCTCCTTCAAAATGGATCGATTTCTTGATTATTTCCCAGCATGCTTCATCACTTAGGGGATTTAGCCTGTAAGGCTCAACGGTACATATCTTCCTGGCAATGGCTCGGTTGCATGTGGTTACTATTACGTCCATCTTGTCTCCCAAGAAATTTAACATGGACTTCAACAACTGTAACTGAATGGGATCCTCCTCCCACAAGTCATCCAAAACAAGGAGCACCTTCCTACCATTAAGTAACTTGTGAAGGCGCTTCATTGTACTCTCCATCCCCTCCACGTCTGAAGAGGAATGGTTGATCTCTTCTTGTCCCCATCCTGACACGTGACAAATAATGGACTTGGCTATTGTATGGAACTCGAATTGGGGAGACACATGAATCCATACCCGGAAGTCGTAGCCTTGGAGGGAGTCGGTATCGTTAAACACCATTTGTGCCAAGATTGTCTTGCCGCTGCCTGGAAACCCAAAGATGGGAAGAATGGTGTTGTGCAGAGCGGCTATTGTTCTTTGTTTATCTGATCCTCTTCCCAGAATCATTGCTTCCTCAAAAACTGGTCCAGTTATTCGTTTCTCATCAGCAATTCTGTGGCGCATGGGTGTTCTTGTGAAATTGTGTAGTAACCCACGCAGCTGCTCTTGTGCCGACATCACTAGTTTTTTCGTCTCCTGCACCTCGATGGCCATGGCATTCTTCATGATTGCAAGGTGGGGCAGCATCCTTGTCATCTGCAAATATGAACCATTATCTTTATTAAAGAAAACATCAAACTGTCTTGAAATCAAAATATCGGGAGTTTTAACAAAACACCGCAGCTAAAACATCGACCAATGGATTATCCTCTAACCAATCTCATGTCGGTGAAGACAGCAGGTAAGTAATGGATAGTGGTATTTGCTTGGCCGGAATAAGTAAGGAAAAAAAATATACATCAAGTTAATTTGGGCCGTTTACTTTTGTGGTTGGACGACTCAGATTAGACAATACTACACCAGATTTCTGGTAGTATATTCAGTAGTCAGAGACATTATGCATGGGTACTTCACTACTTATCAGTCCCGCGGTCGTTCCTCAAAAACCGAGTGAATCGGCCGGCGAGCCGTTTGCGCTGGCCGGCTGGCCGGCGATTGTCGAGCACTCCGGAGGCCCTGGGCACCATGTCGAGCACTCCGGCAATGATCTCTCATGCACCTTCCAGTGCTCCGCCTTGACCTCCCTGTGCTTGGCTTCCTCGCCGGCATGGTGCTTCTTCTCTTTCCCTTTGTGCTTGTTCTCCTCGCCGGCGTGGTGCTCCTTCTCCTTCCCTTTGTGCTTGTTTTCGCCGCCAGCGTGGTGCTTCTTCTCCTTGTCCTTGCTCTTGTGCTCATCCTTCGTCTCATTGTCGGCCTCCTTGTGTTGTTGCGGCTTGTTTTCTTTGTCCGTAGCATCCTTGCCGTAGTCTTGGCGTGCGGCTTTATCGTGTGAATAGCAGAATGGTGGACGACGGTTTGCTCTGGCTGGGGGACGACGTCGACATCCTTGGGCTGGGTTGAGAGTGACCAGCGTTGGAGGAAGCAGGACGTCCTTGCGCCAGGGCATTGCGTGGAGTTTTGCGGACGGCGCCGGACGAACCGGAGATGTGATTTATAGTATAGATTAATTATTAGATTATTAGATAAACCGTTACTTTTGTAAAACTGAAAGAGAACACCCCTAAAAGGGAATTACCAATATAGCCAAGAGACTGATCCATACTATCCATCGGATCGATTAAATACTACCCGTTGTGTATCAACCCTAAAAAATCTCAAAATAAAATAAAATAACGGCCAGTTGCAGTGCAATACCGTTGCAGCAGCCTGTGGTCTAGCGTCCTGGAGCTCGTCGACAGTGTCTATGGTCTTGTAGGCGGCGTTCAAGGCACGCTGCAGCCAAGACGCCCCCAATCTAATATCCCTCACCGCCTCCATCTCGGCTTCACAAAGACATCGCTCCACCAATCTATTGCTGTACGCCTCCATCTCGGCTTTGAGCAGCTCCGGCTGGATGTCCTCCAGCGCCTTCAACATATGCCGCAGGTCACCGGTGAAGTTCGAACGCGCCACGGCTTCATCTCCTATGGCGGATCTGAGCTTCGCGCATGCCCTCTCCACGATGGCTTGGGCCATGGCTGCTCCTTTGCTCCTACAACGAGCTCTCTTTGCTTGTGTTGAGCGATGGGATGGGGATGCGGATGGTGGGATGGGTACATGGTGGAGATGTTGACAGGATGCGCAGGTTAGTGTATTCTTTAGAACCTTTAGAGCATCTTCAACGGTGGCAGCAAATATCGTGCGCGCGGCAAAAGCGAGGTTTAGCGCGCGTTGAGCGGTTTCGCGCGGGAAACGTTTGCGCGTGAGCGCGAAAAGGCGGCCGTGCGCGCGCTAGTTTTAGCGCTAAGCGTGCTCTATAATATCGAGCGCCCGTCACGCGCTCTCGCAGCCCTTTTCCACCCGCCGCGCGCTCGTTCGCCGCTCCTCCCGCGCTCTGCCGCCGTTCTTCTCGCGCCGTCCTCACCTCGCCGCTATGCCGCCGCGCCGCCGGGGAGCATAGGGCTACCGCGGCGTCCGCGCGCGCCCCTCCGGCGCCTTCTCCGCCGAGATACGATCCGGCGACATGCGCCTCGGCCTCGACACTTTCAAGACCGCCCACGAGGCCGCCCGCGCGTACGACGCGGCGGCGTGGCGCCTTCGGCGACCTCGTAAGGAGATGAATTTCCCCGAGGTGACGACGCGGTATTGGGCGGAGAGTCTCGCGCCTCCCCCGCGGCTTGTCACCGACGAGGACCGTCGCCAGAACCAGAGGCGCGAGCGCCGCCTCGGCATCGCCGACACGGACGAGGTGGCCATGGCAGCGTGGCGCGAAAGGTTCCCGCGGGACGTCATCGACGAGCGCGAGTTCTTCGCGCAAAGGAGGGTGAAGAGGAGGGCGGAGCGAGCCGCCTATCGCGAGGACAAGCGTACGCGGAAGGCGGCCGCGGAGTTCAAGATCGAGCTTGGAGAAGCGTCGACCTGGGACGCCGACGATGACCGATTTCTTGATGCCTTCATCGAGATTTCGGAGGAAGACATTACCCGAGTCAGAGTCGGAGTTGGAGGAGGAAGAGGACGACGAGTAGTTCAGCGCGTCTGCTATGTATCTTTTTTTATTTTAATCTATGCATGTTTTTATTTTATCTATGTATGCGATGTACTATTTGAACTATCTATCTACTAGTCACAAAATGCATTCTGCCCGCGCTAGTTTAGCGCGTCTGCTGGAGCGCCGCACGCGCTATATATTTTGCGGCAGCTGCGCGCTAAAATTTGCAATCCGTGCGTTATAAACTCGATTTTTGCGCGCGGTGCGTTGGGCGCCTACTGGAAATGCTCTTAGCCAGCGCAGAAAGAACGAACCAGCTGGAGCTGTTGATCGGGAGCTGTACCGGCAGAAAGATTTTGTTTTGTCAGACAACAATTTGCTATTCTCCTCAAAAAAAGGAAAAAAAAATCGTGGCGAGGGCGCACGAAAGCTTCGCCAAAGAATCTGCTGCTCACTTTTCCTTTTTGAAGGGACATATGTTGCTCACTTTAATTCCCCGACCCCCGACTGCTCTCTCAAAGACCCATAAAGCTACATATTTCTTTTGAGGTAAAAAAAAAAAGCTACATATTTCTTTGTTTTCCCCTGTCACGCAGCCCCATAAAGGAACTGAGTAGTGCACAAGAAGCCACTTGTGTGGCATCACCAAGTGAATGTGAGAGCAGCAACATGAATGCCTTGACTAACCAAAGTTAAGGGGTGACTCTTGGCTTTGGCAGCTTTTTGAGCAATATATTCAGGTGGGGATCCTCTCCCCCCCGGTGACCGTTCAAAAAAAAAAAATGCCTTGACTAAGATTGTTAGGGCATGGCCAACGGTTGGCCTCAAAGGTGATGCCCCGCAAGCCAGCTAATCCCGGATGCCAGCGTAGCGCTAAAGCGATGGCTTGCAGAGCACGACGGGATCTTGCAGAGGAGACTGCTTCTTCGAGCGGAAAAGCAAGAAAAGATACGAGAATGGGGAAATGAGAAAGCTCCCGGACAGGCCAAAGGCAAAAGTAGGAGCTCAAAGTCACGTGGAGAGAGAGTGTGTGGCTTTATGTCATTGCCGTGGGGGATTAAAAATCATAACGAATGCCTCAATTCTTTTTGCCTACTTAAAGGGCCGGGACAGCAGCAAGGTGCTGCCTTCATTGTACATACCTCTAGTATCTCCGTCATGATAATATCTGTATGTGATTTGCACTTGTTTCATTTGGAATTTACTACTTAATTAAATTGTTCGCATTTATCTTAGATTTTAAAATGGGTTACAATGAATTTGTCAGAAGCCAAGTAATGTACGGTCTACGTTGTTAAATATTTAATTTGTTTGTGTGTTTCAAACTAGATAGATACTCCCTTTTGAACAAAAAGCATGACACTCTTTTTTTATCAGAGGGTGTACATGTTTTTGCCAAAATTTCGGCACACCCCAGAGCATGCAGACTGGGATCGGGTGACATGCCTATGGGCAGTCACGCCGTAATACGCACCCACACATCCACCATTCAAGCAAGATCCAACGCCAATGGTTGACCTTGGTAGAAAAATAATTTAGACTTGGCCTTTTTATGCATTCAACAGTAGCAAGCAGCTAACAACACCGATCAGTTTGCGAAAATAAAAACTGCAGCCTATACGATATATCAATGTGTATACATTGTAATTGAGACAAGACACGGATCAAGCATGCATCAATTAATTTATCAACGCATCCAGCCATCAGCCATCCAACACGATCCTGTATCGGCCCGTGGGCCGGTTTGGACGCACTTTCTCCGCAAACCGGAGACAAACGTCGGAGGTTTTGTGGGTGTCCGAAACGTTGCAACTCCCGCTTCTGACCGCCCTGGCCCACCAAATCCCTTAACCGTACTTCCCGTGCTTTGATTTTTTTTTCTGCTGCTATTGCTCTAATATATGCTCTATTTTTCTCGCGGTGACGGGTTCCCCGTGGGTTTAGAAAACCCGACGGATTTAGGGGACGGGCTTGCGATTTTCTCGTGGGACGGGTTTGGGCAAGCAAAACCCGATGGATTTCGTCACCGTTGCCATCTTGAGATGCGAAGCAATGTCTATTTCTTCGGAATCAAAGAATAAAGAAGCGTGCAACCTCGAGAAGCCGCAGATCAACAATGAAAACACAAAGAAGATGTTAATCTAACTAGTGGGAGCAATTATGGAGTTGGATACATTTTAAAGTGTCTAATTGTGGTTCTTGTTTTATTTGATCTTGCTCTTATAGCGAATACTTGATGAATTATGTACTCCAACGTATCAAAAGGTCGAAATAAAAGAAATATGTTTTGATGATAGAAAAAGTTATATAGGGTCTCCGACCGGCCGTGACGGACCAGATGCGTCCGCGCGTTGGCCGCACGACCAACACATCTACATTAACAGTCGGACGTCCCACATTGCGCTATCCATACGGACAAAATTCAGCCCACCTGTGATGGTCATCCTTCTAGCTGAAAACCTCAAATCCAACCCCCAAATCATCAACTGACAGAGGTAGCCGGCCAGAGGCACCTTCAATCCGGCCGCTGCCTGCGGCCTCTTTCCCAGATTCTTTTTCTTCAGGTCTCCTAGATTGGTTGACGTATTCGCAGCTTTGCTCTTTTTTCCACCCAAATTTGTGCAGAGCTCTCCTAATCCATTCCACCTTAATCATCCTCTGTTTTCCACCCAAATCTGTGCAGAGTTCTCCTCAATCGGCAGACGAAGAGGAAAGGTGGAGCCATGGAGCTGGTGGTGGGAGCTTCGGAGGCGACGATGAAGTCCGTCATGGGGAAGCTGGGCGGCCTCCTCGCCCAGGAGTACACCCTGATTAGGGGCGTCAACGGCGACCTCCAGTACATCAACGACGAGCTGGCCAGCATGCAGTCCTTCCTCCGGGACCTCACCGCCGTCGGCGCCGGCCGAGCCCAGACCCATGGCCACCGGATGAAGGACTGGATGAAGCAGATCCGCAACATCACCTACGACATAGAGGATTGCATCGACGACTCCGCCCACCGCCTCCCAACAGCGTCTACGAGGTCCTCACAAGGTGGCCTCGCCGGGACGTCGCCACCAAGATCTCCGTTCTCAAGACGCGGGCGCAGCAGATCGGGGAGCGGCGGGAGAGGTACGGGGTCAACAACCCGGAGGCCGCTGGCGGATCTGAGGGTTCTCATGCCGGAAACGGCACCGCTGCTGGATTCGACGCCGCCGACAACCAGGAGGCGAGCCTTGAGCTCGTCGCCATGAAGGATCCGGTGGGGGTGGAGGACCACATGAAAGAGCTGGAAGAGTGGCTGACCAACGACAAGAACAGCTCCGGCGTGCTGTATGTTGTCGGGTTTGGAGGGGTGGGGAAGACCACCATTGCCACCGCCCTGTACCGGAAATTTGGGGACCAATTCGACCACCGCGCCACGGTCAACGTCTCTCAGAGCTCCGACATCAACGCTGTCCTCACCAACATCAAGAATCAAGTCATGCCGCAGTCCAGCGGCCAAATGCAGCAAGTCGGCGGAGGCGTACTCGGCCGGCTCAAGCGAGGCACCTCGGCATTTGCGACCAAGTGCTGCAGCGCCGGCACCTCAGAAGAAACGCGTGGTGAGACGAAGCTGGATCAGCTCAAGGAAGACCTCACAAAACACTTTAAAGACAGCAGGTATCTTTGACACGTCGAATTCCTTATTTCTTTCTCTGATTAATGCTTAATGAGTACAATCCTGATTATGTGTAATATGAATTACGAACTGATCAAGATAACATGATGTACTTAATTGGTCTTTTAGTACTCATGATATAGCAAGCATTTTTATATATCAATTAGGGACAGAGATTAGTTCTGAATATACAGTTACATTTCATTCATTGCTTAATAGGAAAAAATGACATTTTTTGGCTTACAGTACCATGACTGCATAACTTCTTGTTTTAGCTGATGAAATTGATGATTGCTTGGCCGGAATCCCCACCAATGCAATTTGTTTCTTCGCAGTTTTATTCTGCTCCTCAGCCCACATCATTTGATTCTGGTAAAGAAATAGGGAAGTAGTACTGTCTTTTAGACATGATGAATTTTACAACCAGTTAGTTCAGATGGAGGAGTTAGTTATTGCTGGTCACACTCACACTCTGCTCAGTTTTCTTGAAAACTCAATCTCTGCTACCACTTTTGGTTTCTTTTCTTGCAGTTACTTGGTCTTGGTTGATGATGTTTGGTCTGCAGCAACGTGGGAACAGATCAGAAAGTCACTTCCTCCAAGCAAGCAGCGCAGCAGAATAATAGTTACTACACGGTTTCAAGCTGTTGCCACAAGACGCAGAGGAGAAGAAGGTGATCATACTCGTAAAGTTTCCCCACTTGGCGTTGGAGAATCTGAGAAGCTATTTAAGCAGGCCTTCTTTGAATCCAAAGGAAGCAAGGTTGATAAGGTTCCAAAGGAAGTCTGGAAAATGTGCGGGGGGCTGCCATTGGCCATAGTTATCATGGCTGGTCATGTGGCTTGCAACCCAAACAAATCAAAGGACGAATGGTCGAAGGTTTGCAATTCTCTATTTCCAGAGTTAGGGAAAGATCATGGCAAAGATGGTGGGAGAGATCTTACCCAGGAGGAGGTTGGTAGGATTGTCAGTCATTGCTACAATGACATGCCTGCTGACATCAAGACTTGCTCTCTGTATTTGAGCATATTTCCAAAGGGCCAGAAAATCAGCAGGAAACGTTTAACAAGGCGATGGATAGCTGAAGCTTTCGTTGCTGAGAAGCAGGGCCTGAGTGTGGAGGACGTTGCAGAGACATATTTCAATCATCTCATAAGAAGGAAGATCATCCGACCAGTGGAGCACAGCAGCAATGGGAAGGTGAAGAAATGCATAGTCCACGACATGGTTCTTGAACACATTGTAGCGAAGGCAAGTGAAGAGAATTTCATCACTGTGATTGGTGGTAACTGGCTTATGCAACTACCTAGCAGCAAGGTCCGCCGGCTGTCCCTCCAAGAAAGTGATAACAAACGTGCAAATGATACAGAGAAGATGAACCTGTCTCATGTCCGGTCACTGACTATGTTTGGAAGCTTGAACCAACTGCCTTCCCATTCATTCAAGTTTGGAATTGTACAAGTCCTGGATCTTGAAGGCTGCATGGGTTTCAAAGGGCATCATACAGAGGAGATATGCAAAATGCTTCTTCTCAAGTATCTCAGCCTCCGAAGAACTGACACTAAGCAGCTTCCAAAAGCGATTGGAAAGCTTGAGAACCTCGAGACTCTGGACATTAGAGAGACAAATGTCGTTGAGTTGCCTAAAACTGTATGCCTGCTTGAACGGCTGGTAAACATACTTGGTGGTGATAAAAGAACAAGACGGGCATTGAAGCTTCCTGAAGAGTTGAATAAGAAGAAGAAAATGAAGGCCTTGCGCATACTGTCAGGGATTGAGATTGTTGGGGGATTGGCAGACCTTCATCATCTGACTGAGCTGAGGAAGCTTGCCATCTACAAGCTCAGCACCATGAGCGACGATCCTAGTTTCAAAGATTTAAGCTCCTCGATCGAGTATCTTGGGGGCTACTCTCTGCACACCCTCATAATTGACGACGAGTCATCCAAGTTTATCAATTCGCTGGATGATCTGTCATCACCACCAAAATTCCTCGTCGCCCTTGAGTTATCTGGCAAGATGGTTCAGCTCCCCGGCTGGATCACACAACTCAGTGCTCTCACCAAGTTAACCCTTTCAGTAACAGCTCTCCGGACAGATAACCTGCTGCTCCTTAGCAATCTAGATGCACTGTTCTCCCTCACATTCTCATTCAGGGTAGAAAAGCAGGATTCAGAAACGCTGACCATTCTGGCTGAAAACAAGCTGTCCTCTGATGGGGAGATCACTGTCCCAGATGCTGGTTTCAAGAGCCTTAAGCTTCTTCGCTTCCTTGCTCTGCTCTTGCCAGTACTGACCTTTTCGAAGAAGGCCATGCCAGAGCTGGAGAGGCTTGAGCTACGGTTCAGCATGCTGGAGGGGCTCTATGGGGTGGAAAACCTTGCCAGACTCAAGGTGGTGCATCTGACGTTGGAGGACAAAGAAGGTGAACATATGACGAAAGAGGTGCAGCACGAGGTGGAGACAGCAGTGAAGAGCAGGACCGATGGCAAGGCGCCCAAGATAATCCTCGATCAATGACCGTTTCAAAGTAAGAGCCCAGCTGTGGTTCTTTGCAAGCCTGTAAGTTTGGAATCATCGCATTCCTTGCCTGTTCTCAGATATTTTGACGCCACGTATGCTTTACTCGCTCGAAGAAGGAAGGATGATACTGTGAAAAGAAGGATGATGCTTCATCCAGGCAGGTACGTTGTATGACAGTTGTGTTGGATGTTATGTTCGTTGTGTTGTTAAAAGGATGTTGTAAATTCTCTTTGACCGCAAATGTTGTTGTAAATTTCATGCAAGACAATGGCCATGCCTTTATTTGTACTCATCTCTGGACATCTGATACCAGAAGTTACAAACTGTTCAACATGTTGCAATGAAAGATGCAGAGAATTCCTGTCCATGGTTTCTGTACCGATGTAAAGCGGCAGCGGTATCTGTGAAATGTGGGTCCGTCTGAGCAGAGAGCGTTGGCTGGCTGAGGAAGCTGAAGCTGCCATGCTAGCTAGATGCTACCCTGGGGATGGAACATCAGGAGGGGAAACTGAAAGGAATTACCGATGACGTGTCCTCCCACGGTATGATGCCTGATGTGGATCGTCATTCATTGGGCCGGCCGGGCGGGCAGGCCAGGTGTAATGCCTGACGTGGATTGGCGTTCATTGGTAGCGCGTCCTCCAGCTCGTCCTCGGCCAGTTGCCTGGCCGTACGGGAAAAGCAGTGGCGTAGGTAGCGCGTAGCGGGGGAGGGCCACCTCGCGTCGCGCCACACGTACGGCAGTGGGAACGAGGGACACCCGAATGCACCACGAGCCACGAGGTGCTGCTGATAGCGGACGATGCGGACGCGCGCGTGCCCGTCTTCTTCCTCCCCGCATAGCGATCGATCATGGCCATGGGGGCAGAGCAGGAGGAGCTGGAACCGCAAGCCCAGACAGACCTCGTACCGACTAGCTAGCTAGCCAGCTTGGGCGAGTAGATAAATAGGAGTAGAAGCCACGAGCATACTCCAGTCCCGCTGCTTTTGCCACCGTCTCCTCCTCCACCACCGCTGCCGTGCTACGCTTCGGCTGCTGCTCCTCCTCCTTCCTCAGGTACGGCCGCGGTCCCTCCTCCTCCTCCTCCGCCTAACCGTCTTTACCAAAATGGTTACCTCTCCTAAGAAGGAAGGAAAAAACATCGATTGTCTTCTTCCTACGCCACGCTGGCGAAGCTTCCCAGTGTGTGTGTGTGTGTGTTTCCACGGGTCGTTTTCTTTTTTTCTTCTTCTCTCCGGCAGGTTACTTTTTTTTTTTTGAGTTCGTCTCCGGGAATTTTTGTCTAAAAAGACCACGTCGCGAGTCAAATTGTCAAAACAGACCACCTGGGAACGAAAACGCGAGATCAGACCCCCCGGCCGCCAGCAGCGCGGGCGGCCGGTACTGTACCGGGACCAGCCGCCACTGCCGCTGGCGGCCGGCACTGTGCCTGGGCCCCGCCGCCACACCTGCCGGCGGCCGGCACTGTGCCTGGGCCCGGCCGCCACCGCCTGAGGCGGCCGCCACTGTTGCCGTTAGTGGCACTGTGCTGGACGGAACGGAGCTGCGGGGGCGGGACCGGCCGCCACCCCACGAGGCGGCCGCTACTGTAGCGGCATGCAATATTTCTGCGAGGTGCATATTTCTACGAGCGTGGCACTGTAGCCGACCTGCTCCATCTCCCACCGCAGCTTGGGCGTCGCCGGGTCCTCCTCCTCCACCGCCACGTACTCCTGCAACCCCAAACCAATTAGCTAGCGTCAACTGTATACGAGTATGTGTAAAAACTTTTGGTTGATGGGTACACAGCGTCACAGCCGATGGCCGGGAAACTTCAAACTTGCAGTTGCAGCTCGACACGTGCTGCTCGCTAGCTAGGACCAGGACGACTAAACAGAGAGTAGACGCAACTAGCCCGGAACTGGTTGGGAACTAGCAGGTCGGCTACAGTGCCACGCTCGTAGAAATATGCACCTCGCAGAAATATTGCATGCCGCTACAGTAGCGGCCGCCTCGTGGGGTGGCGGCCGGTCCCGCCCCCGCGGCTCCGTTCCGTCCAGCACAGTGCCACTAACGGCAACAGTGGCGGCCGCCTCAGGCGGTGGCGGCCGGGCCCAGGCACAGTGCCGGCCGCCGGCAGGTGTGGCGGCGGGGCCCAGGCACAGTGCCGGCCGCCAGCGGCAGTGGCGGCTGGTCTCGGTACAGTACCGGCCGCGCGCGCTGCTGGCGGCCGGGGGGGTCTGATCTCGCGTTTTCGTTCCCAGGTGGTCTGTTTTGACAATTTGACTCGCGACGTGGTCTTTTTAGACAAAAATTCCGTCTCCGGCAGGTTACTGCGTCCGCGTTTTTTTAATTTTGGTTTTAGCCCATGGCCCATGTAGTTACGCCCCTGCCCTTGGTTTGAGCCTCTTGGAAGCTTCTTTTTCATGCGGAAACCATGGAATTGTACTGAACAGCCACGTGGACCAGCCCACGAAGCTCCCGCTCGTGCAGTTCGGCTCCCAGCTTCGCTTGCTTAGTATTTTTTTCCCGCTCACTCCACTGCTATCTTACAAAAGGTCCGTCTATCATTATTTAAAGTTTGTTAAATCAAAAGATGTTGACGGATTAAAAGTTCTTGCAAATAACAAAAAATAACTTTAAAAAATATACATATATTTAAAAAATCACATACCTGAAATAAACTTTGTAAAATTAGAAAATGTTCGTTAAATTCAGAAAACAATCATGAATTTAAAACAATCGGGGATTTAAAGAAATGGTCACAATTTTTGCAAATGTTAATAAATTCGAATTTTAAAATAGAAAAGTGAGGAAAACAAAAAAAGTGAAGCAAACAAAAATTGGAAAGTAATAACAATAGAAAACATACAAGAACCCTCAACCGCTCATAGACGGGCCCCAACGACCCCCATAGCCCACACCACACCAGGAGGAGCTTGGTATTTATATTTCTCCTATTTGAGGAAAAACAACTTAAGGTTTGGTCGTCCACTCATTCTTCGTCTACATTCCTCTCTCTCTCTCTCTCTCTCTCTCTCTCTCTCTCTCTCTCTCTCCTACTTTTGATTTTTCCTTTCATCTTTGATTATTTTGTAGGTTTTCCTTGAAACCGCCTTAACGGTCACCTCTTATTTACTTACCAAATAAAATTTTATTTCTTTGATAAGCAAATAAGTTCTTACAAAACAAGCGTTAATCAAATAAAATCTTTGTATTTAGACAATCAAACTAATAAAGACATGTAAATCATGGGCTAATCTACTAGAATATCTATGCAGTTGCAACACACGGGTAATTATCTTGTAATAAGTACAAAAGAACACTTCCCTGCCTTTCCGTCAACCTCTCCATCACAACACTAGATCCCGCTGCTATTATATGTATCTATCTCCATCACATAGACACATATGCTTTCAAATATGCACTTTACGCTTCCTTCGTCTCCTTTTCTCTTGTATTTGCCTTTTCCGTACATAAGTATCTATATCTATTATTTGTTATAAGTGCAACACTAACAGAGTCCCGTATTAACCAAATCGCCATAATATCTGCTAATATTGTGATTTTGGCTAAATTTCCATAATATCTGCATAGCACCCCACCATGCCAAATGAATATTTGAAGTGACGAAGCAGCCAATAGCCGGAGAACGCAAGCTAGGAGAGGAGCACGGGACGTCACCCCATTGCTCTACCACCAATCGTTGTCAGAGGCCGAAGCACACACGCTCGCTGATCCTGCTACACGCATGGGCACTAGAAATGCCATCCCATGAGAGAGGGTCCGGAGGGAGTTGTCGGGCTATTGGCACTAGTAGAAAACAGACCTTTTGTCCAAAGCATTAGTCCCGGTCTGGTTTTGAACCGGCACTAATGTGACCATTAGTCCCGGTTCGGGACGGGCATCATTAGTCCCGGTTCGTTCCGGACCTATATGTCACGCCCAAGATGCGATCCTATCCTTATTTTGGCACGAGGGCCTCGACAGGGATAGAAGCGCATCTCGTCGTTTCGCAAGAATGGATATCGTTACAAGTACATGTAAAGAAGAGATGAGTATATGGAATTGGCTTACACTCACCACAAGCTACATCAATATCACATCAATACAACAACATATCCAAACATCATACAGAAGAGCAGGGTCCGACTACGGACGAAAACAAACGATAAAATGACATCCATCCTTGCTTTCCCAGGCTGCCGCCTGGAACCCATCCTATGATCGACGAAGAAGAAGAAGAACTCCAAATCAACATGCAACACGCTCATGTCAAATCATCGCATTACCTGTACCTGCAACTGTTGGTGTAGTAATCTGTGAGCCACGGGGACTCAGCAATCTCATTTCCAAGGGTATCAAGACTATTAAAGCTTAATGGGTGAGGTATGGTTAAGTGGTGAGGCTGCAGCAAGCGACTAAGCATTTATTTGAGTGGCCAACTTACGAGTACAAGAATAAAGGGGGATGATTGTCGTTTAAACGGACGTGATCTAGTAATGATCTCTAAGAGATCCTGAACACCTACTTACGTCAAACAAAACCCCACCGTGTTCTCTCTCGGATAAGGACTCACGAGAAGAGACAGTCACGGCTACGCACACAGTTGGTGTATTTTATTTGAGTTTACTTCAAGTTTGCTATGACCGGGTGTTAAACAAAGTTTCCAAGTTGCCACATAACCGCGGGCACGGCTTTCCGAAAGATTTAACCCTGCAGGGGTGCTCCAACTCATCCATCACAAACTAACCACACGCAGCGGGAATAACCTCGACCACGAATCTCGTGATCTTCCTAGGCAATTCCAATGGAAAACCGCAACCTCGAGATAGCCCGAAGTATTCTCGGAATTCCTCGCACAAGACGTTCGAGAAAGGTAAAACAAGTCCAGCAAGACCGCCCGGCAGGCCAGATCCCAATAGGAGCCACACGTATCTCTTTCTCAGGGCTCTACCAGATGGGCAAGACGTCGGGTTGGCTGAAACCCCGGGTGACCAGGGGGCGCCGGACATCGCCCGGTTTGGACCAACACTCATGAGGAGCACTGGCCCGGGTTGTTGATTAATTATCCGCGGGTGCCGGCGGGTCCCTATATATGCAATTTTAGTTGTTATTAGGCAAATGTAGTACCAATGTTGGGCCTTGCCAGACAAGTTTTATCCTAAAACAAAAATCAAGGGGGTCCCCATAACAACCCCGAGCATGTTAGGAGCGCTCAATTATGGAACATAACACCGGTACACAAGTAACTAGGGCGGCAAGAGTGGAACAAAACACCGAGCAAAAGGCCAAGCCTTCCACCCTTTACCAAGTATATAAGTGCATTAAAATAAATAGCAATAATATTGTGATATAACAAAAGGGTATCCATGATGGCACATGGAAACATTGCACCTGCAACTAGCAACGCTATAAGAAGGGCTGAGCAAGCAGTAACATAGCCAAACAAAGGTTTGCTGGGATGTGGAGGGGTTAGAGGCTTTTCATGGCAATTTGGGAGGCTTGACATACAAGTGGTAGGTAGCGAGACAGCGATAGAAACGAGACATCTAGCATGGCAATGATAGTAATGGTATCCAGGGAAATGATCATCTTGCCTAAGATCCCGCTTGGAAGAAGAATGAATCCATGAGGAAGACGAGCCAACGTAGTCGAACGAATCCTCACACTCCGAACGCTTTCGGAACTCTATCGAGAAGAAGCAATCCGAAAACTACAATCAACACACGAGAACACCACAACATATGCATGACATGATGCACTTTAAATATGATGCATGTTATGCATGACATGGCAAGCACAACCATCAACTTCTACATATTAAGTGAAGTTCAATATGCAACGAGTTGCATATTGACGAAACTCCACACTCGAATTATTTAGTTCACTCTCGTTTAGGTACACGACAATATTAAATGCTGTTAAACATGGCAAGCGGTTAAGCATAAGTAAACTACACATCTAGGCAAGTTTAAATGAGGCCGGAAACAACATATAGCATTTCCGAAACGACCCCATGTGTTAATTATGAATTTGGTCCAGATCTGAACTAACCATGTTTTATATTTATTAAACAGGAAAATAAAGTATATCATGCAATTCTACATGTCATTCTAGTCGATTTACATATATAGAACATCTCAAAGGGAGCTACGGTCTAAAAGATATGACCTTCACAAGATGCATATGGCATGAATGCAAAATGCATGGAAAAGACAATCACAAACACTTCAAATCATGAATGCAGCAAGTTATTATGAAACTACATGAGATTCTAGTCAAGTTTCATATAGGACATGCTCAAAACGGAGCTGCGGTTCAACCACAATCATCAATGCAAGATTTTATTTAAATCTGCCCAAAACAGCAACATCGCATATTGCACGCATGAAAATAACAAGCTACAAGATTCTAAAATGCATAAACTATGCATGGGGCAGTAGCATATGACACACACATCATTTCATCTTCACAAATCATACTCATAAGAGTCATGGATCACATGGTACGAAGCTCACATCATGGCAACAAAATATAGCAGATTAGGACTTGGTGGAAATAACAGTTTTTAGCATAGCAGATCTTCACGGAGGCATATTGGCAGCAGTAAAAGTATATGCTACAGGGCATATTATGACATGAAAATCTACAGCATGGTAGAGGACATGATGCATTACAAATCATTACTTCATGGCAACCATCAACACAACATGGCATATTGAAGAAAACAGATTCTCAGACTTAGTGAAAATTAGGCTAGTCATGAGCAGCAGTTTTTAACAGATTGACATATTGGACAGCAGTAATAATTCTGAAGCTAAACCTATTCATGCAAACTATTGGCACAACATGATAGAGCATAACATGGTTAACAAAGCATTCCATTGTGGCATCACCAAAAGACTCCTAGAACACTAGCAAATCACATGGCAACACAGCAACATAATAACAGATTTCCAGACTTAGAAATATTTTGGACCCTCAAAACAGCAGATTTTTTATAGCATGTTGGCAACAAGAAAACAACACCTAAACATGCATTTCTATGACAACCAAAAATACCAGGGCCTAGCACACATGTCCAAGGGCATATCTCATGTTCAAAACTATTCCATATCATGCATGGATTAAATCACACAAAATAGGCAAAAGGGCATCATGGCAAAAAATGACATGCACATGAACTTCCTCCAAAGACAAAACTAAATGCACAGTTAAATTCTATGGATTTTCTACCCCGAAAACACATATAATATGCATAGGTTCATGTAGGAAAATATGTCACAATTAATTAGGCAAATTCATGGCCTAATCCCTTTTTAGCAATTATAAATGCAAGTTAAATGCAACTATTTCAATGAACAGGTTTGTCATGCATGAAAACGCGATGCCGATAATACGAACATTTTTAATATATGATTCGATTAAGTCCCGATGCACGTTAATTAAATATGACAATGCAAATGACGGCAAATATGCAAAATGGTGCAAAACAGCGAGTGTAAGTACTTAAAACATGGATGAAAATGACATAGTAATAATCTACGCATTTTTTCTAAACAGTTTTTCATATATAAAACATTTTATTTCGCCGCACGGTTTATTAGTTACAGCAATTTTAAAAACAGGCAATTCTCTGATATTAAAAAAAACAAAAGGGCCGGATCTATAGCAGCTGAGTGCACAATAGCAAAACACCGCACGTGCGAGGGATAGGGGATTTTGTGGGGCTCACCAAGTGGGCTTGGCCCAGTTGGTGTAGCAGGCCGGCCAAGGGGGTCGCTGGAGATGGCCTTGCGGCGCTGGCCCAACCGCTGGTCGCGGACAACGCCCAGGCGAGCGAGCGGGCAGATCGAGCGCCTGCTCGATCCCGACGCGGTGCGGGGCGGCTGGTCAACGGCCATGGTAGTGGCGGAACTCCATGGGCGGCACGATCCGGCGGGATCCGACGGGGGCAATGGCGGGGATGGCCGGATCCAGTCGGTCCGCATCGGATCCAGGCGACGACGGCGTAGAACGGGCACGGGGCGGCGGCCATCGAAGCTCCCCTCCAAGGCTTCCTGGCAGAGAAGGGAGAGAGAGGGATCGGGTTAGGAGAGGGAGAAAGAGAGCAGAACGGGGGAGGAGAGAAGCGGGGCGCGGGATCTCCGGCCTGGGTCCGGTGGGCGGCGGCAGCTGGCGACCTCCGGTGAGGTCCGGCGAGGGCTGCGACGACCTGGCTCGGGCGCGGAGGCGACGGGAGCTCGGGCGCTCCCATGGCTGGCGGTGGCATGTGGGCTCTGTGGTCGTCGGACATTGTCCGGTGGCCGCGGACATGTCCGGTAGGTGGGGGCTTTGGGCGATCTGAGCCCCAGATTTCAGATCTGAGGGCCAGATTTGGCTGGGTGGCTAGGGCTGCGGGATTGGAGGGAGGTGGAGCTAGCAGGTGGGGTTTTTGAGGGAGGTGGCTGCAATTTTTACTTGGGGAAACCCTAGGGAGTGAGAGGGGTCTCTCCATGGGGTGGTTTTTATATAGGGAAAGGGCTATGGGGGTTGGACCTCGTCCGTCCGATCGCGATCCGATGACCACGAATGGAGGGGGGGGGCTAAGTTGGGCTAGCGGGCTGTGGAGAGGTGGTTGGGCCAAGAAGAGAGGGAGGTTTGGGGCCCGGTACGAAGTTTTAAAACACCGAAACGTCCGATAGATACCGATGACGGTGCCGCTACGGTTGACCGTTCGGGTAGCTAACGACCTCTGATTGCGACGAAATTTGGCAGGCGGTCTACCTATAATAAAACAAGATCGCATGCCAAGTTTCGACCCAATCCGAGAAAGTTTTACGCGCACTTTTAAAAAAACAATATTTTAACGATGCCGCGGGCGCGTGCGTGTGTGGTTGGTCTCGAAACGGTCAACGACACAAACGGAGAGAACCGACGATTACGAACGGATGCAAGTTTTCAAAAACGAGTGACGATGCTATGCAGATGATGCGAATGATGCGATGTTGAATGCGACAATGAAACGAATCACACGATGACAGCGGCATAAAAGGGGAATCTTCTGGAGCGTCGGTCCCGGGCTGTTACAACTCTACTCCACTTACAAGAGATCTCGAGCCGAGATCTTATAATGAGAACAGGAAGAGAAAGAGCAAGAGGTAAAACTAAGTTGCTTTTCTGACAAACGAGTCAAACCAAGAGAAGAAGGATGATATGAGAACAAGCAAGAATTCAAAAGAAATTTCGGCAGCACTTCGGTAGGATAGAGGGGCAAAATTAGATAAGATAGAAAGAACTTTGAAAAGAGAGCGCAGTTTCCGGTTAAACTGGATAAGCAATGGAAGAACATGATCTTTGAAAAACGGATGGACCGAAGAGAGCAACATCACAAGGCCTCCGGAAAAGAATAGAAGCTAGATCATTGGAGAGAAGAGAACGGAGAAGAAAATGATAACTTCTACCGCCATTGAATTTGAAGAGCATAGGCTGAACAGAGTTGTTGAAAAAACCAACAACGAAAAGAAAAGGCTTGTTGTGGGCTTATGGAAAACATCCCAACATTACGAGGTGACCACCGGCCACAAATGGAAACAATTGATTGCTTGGGAATAACAGGATATGGAGAACTTCTTTCACCAAAAGGACATATTGAAAACTTGGATCATTGATAAGCACCATGATAGCAACAATCCATAGGAAAAGCTTTAGGTGAAATCCAATCCAAGATAACTCCGAGAAAGAAAGATGGGTTTAAATATTTCATTCTTGTCAACTACTCTTCGAGACTCCTCATGAATCAAGAATGCTATAACACCATCTCAAAAGATAAGGGAGAAAGAATTGCACTTGAAATGCAAGAGAAAGAATACTTGAGCTCTTCCACAAGAATCTTGAAGCATGCTTTGAGAAGGAATAGAATCCTTGAAGAAGCACCATGAAGAACCTCCGTATACAAAAGAATGATCAAAAGAAATGAAGGTTGAAAAGAATAGGTCTAAGCCTTGCAAAGATTTAAATGAAGCTTCGCGATGAGATACTTGAGAAAATTTGAAACTCCGGAAAAGAAACGATGAGCACTTGGGACCAAGAATTTGATATCATGAACAACTCCGGAAGAAGGATTGACTCGATTGATCAAACAAGAATAAGAATTATGTTATGCCTATCCTTCATCCAGTTAAATTGATGACAAGCAACGAATTTGGCATACCACTTATTCTTCTTGAGAATGATTGGAGAGAGATATATAAAGCACAAATTGAAAGAAGTCTTCAACGAAACACCGGAATAAATCACAAACGAATGAGGATACCATGAATGAATGGAGATACATGAGAACGAAGAGACCATATCCTCCTAATAGAAACTTCAACAAGGCATCTGAATAATTGAGAGACGAACGAAGAGACAACAATTGAGGAGAATTTGAGAACGAAAGCTGAAAGCTGAGAACGAAGAAATCTTCTGAAATGATGGCCTTCACAGGATCGAGAATAAAAACAACTTTGAAATGCTCCTAATAGATATGGAAGGAATTACTCATGATCAAAAGAATTTAAGAGGATAGCAACAAGCTGAAACCATGAATCTTCGAGAACGGATAAGATTTAAGAGAAACACTCCTTCGGTCTTCATGCTGAGAATAATGACGAGAAACACCACCAAGAATTACTGAGATACTCCGGAATAATGGATAAGGAAAGGTTGAGCCAATGATAAAAATGATTTGGAAGCGATTTTGAGAAGGAATATGACTGATGAAATTCATTCTTACGTCATATTGAAAGGAACTTGAGGACATCACCGGGAAGATTAGAAGAGCCAGGTAAGATCCTGGGGAAAAACCTGTGGGTTATGAGCCCACTCAAAGAGACCACCCTTGAAATGATTGCTTAGGAATAGAGATTGCACCGGAATAAATGAAAACTGATGAGGTGAGAACCCCGAAACAATTGAAAGGATTTGAACGAAAATACGAGTCTTCTGAGATATCTTCAACACTCCGGATAGAATAGAGAGATGAATAAGCAAGAGAGGCTTAGCAAAGAATATCAACACGGGAAAGCATTGGATGAATGAAAATGATATTAAGAACACCGAGAGCAGAATTGAATCCACCGGAGAAGAAAAACAAGAACAAGAATGATGACATTGAAACTCCTGAGCATCATCACAAAGAATCACCGGATACATCACGGAAGAGAAGATAGCGGAAGCATCACATGAATAGAAAAGGCATTTGGATGAGAATTTAATCATTGAAGAAAAGGGCGGGAGGGTGGGAAAAAAACAAGGACAAATCAGATAGATGAAAAGAACTCCGGAAGAAATACGAGGATTGATCTTGCAAATATTGGAGAGGGTTGAATTAACTTGATGAGAAACACACTGGTTAGGAAAGATATGAATTCACCACTTGACATGGAAGCAACTCGAATTACCATATTCCAACAAAACAAAGGATGAGGCTTGCAAATTAAGCCGGAAACAGATATATGACAGAGATTTCGCTCGACATTTTTGTGGTAAGGCTCACACGGGCTCGATCTTACAGTAGCCATCATGTACAAGGCAGTGCACACGACATACGAAGCGTCCCCGAGTCGTAGCAAGCTACAAGGACTCTTTAAGACACAACGAGAACCGCTGTAAGAAAGACCGTCAACAAGCGAACCACTCGATGTCGAACCCCAACCTCACATCATCATCTGCGGAAGATAATCCTAGGTAACCACTTGAATTCCCACCTAAGAACTCCCGAAATCTCGGTTATGCAATCGGGTACACGGATACACGGAGTTTTTACATGATCAGTCAACTCCTAGCAGTAATACTACTCTCCAATGTATCACATCCCTCAACACACAACCAAAGGTCTCGGAAACTCATCTACCTCAGATCCTCGTAATCGCAGCGATACTAAAGATGGCAGTACATGTGATCCCGCTCCCCAGTACTGGGTGCGCCACACTCTTCGCACCACGAATAGTATTGAAGCAATTTCGAACATCCTCCGTCCGGAGATACTAAGGAAACTGAGTGATAACGATGTGTCAAGAATCCCCTGGAGCTCAACTCCCCGGAAGAAATCAAGTCAGACAGGAGGCACCAAGACAGAACTCCGTCACATCGGCATCATATAGTTTCCAAAATACCCGCGTGATCCTAAAAATTTTTTTGAGAAAGAAAAGGAGTAGAATGAAAATTCCTAAGTCGAATACCTCACCAGAGTATAGAAGAGGAGTAAAAGAATCCTACTCTCCGATATAACTAGACTCAAAATAGTTTTTTACTAGACTCGACTCGGCCACAGTTCGATCAATCAAGGGGGCTCCTAGGTCGGTATAGGCTCTGATACCAACTTGTCACGCCCAAGATGCGATACTATCCTTATTTTGGAACGAGGGCCTCGACAGGGATAGAAGCGCATCTCGTCGTTTCGCAAGAATGGATATCATTACAAGTACATGTAAAGAAGAGATGAGTATATGGAATTGGCTTACACTCGCCACAAGCTACATCAATATCACATCAATACAACAACATATCCAAACATCATACAGAAGAGCAGGGTCCGACTACGGACGAAAACAAATGATAAAATCACATCCATCCTTGCTATCCCAGGCTGCCGCCTGGAACCCATCCTATGATCGACGACGAAGAAGAAGAAGAACTCCAAATCAACAAGCAACGCGCTCATGTCAAATCATCGCATTACCTGTACTTGCAACTGTTGGTGTAGTAATCTGTGAGCCACGGGGACTCAGCAATCTCATTTCCAAGGGTATCAAGACTATTAAAGCTTAATGGGTGAGGTATGGTTAAGTGGTGAGGCTGCAGCAAGCGACTAAGCATTTATTTGAGTGGCTAACTTACGAGTACAAGAATAAAGGGGGATGATTGTCGTTTAAACAGACGTGATCTAGTAATGATCTCTAAGAGATCCTGAACACCTACTTACGTCAAACAAAACCCCACCGTGTTCTCTCTCGGATAAGGACTCACGAGAAGAGACAGTCACGGCTACGCACACAGTTGGTGTATTTTATTTGAGTTTACTTCAAGTTTGCTATGACCGGGTGTTAAACAAAGTTTCCAAGTTGCCACATAACCGCGGGCACGGCTTTCCGAAAGATTTAACCCTGCAGGGGTGCTCCAACTCATCCATCACAAACTAACCACACGCAGCGGGAATAACCTCGACCACGAATCTCGTGATCTTCCTTGGCAATTCCAATGGAAAACTGCAACCTCGAGATAGCCCGAAGTATTCTCGGAATTCCTCGCACAAGACGTTCGAGAAAGGTAAAACAAGTCCAGCAAGACCGCCCGGCAGGCCAGATCCCAATAGGAGCCGCGCGTATCTCTTTCTCAGGGCTCTACCAGATGGGCAAGACGTCGGGTTGGCTGAAACCTCGGGTGACCAGGGGGTGCCGAACATCGCCCGGTTTGGACCAACACTCATGAGGAGCACTGGCCCGGGTTGTTGATTAATTATCCGCGGGTGCCGGCGGGTCCCTATGCAATTTTAGTTGTTATTAGGCAAATGTAGTACCAATGTTGGGCCTTGCCAGACAAGTTTTATCCTAAAACAAAAATCAAGGGGCTCCCCATAACAACCCCGAGCATGTTAGGAGCGCTCAATTATGGAACATAACACCGGTACACAAGTAACTAGGGCGGCAAGAGTGGAACAAAACACCGAGCAAAGGGCCAAGCCTTCCACCCTTTACCAAGTATATAAGTGCATTAAATTAAATAGCAATAATATTGTGATATAACAAAAGGGTATCCATGATGGCACATGGAAACATTGCACCTGCAACTAGCAACGCTATAAGAAGGGCTGAGCAAGCAGTAACATAGCCAAACAAAGGTTTGCTGGGATGTGGAGGGGTTAGAGGCTTTTCATGGCAATTTGGGAGGCTTGACATACAAGTGGTAGGTAGCGAGACAGCGATAGAAACGAGACATCTAGCATGGCAATGATAGTAATGGTATCCAGGAAAATGATCATCTTGCCTGAGATCCCGCTTGGAAGAAGAACGAATCCATGACGAAGACGAGCCAACGTAGTCGAACGAATCCTCACACTCCGAACGCTTTCGGAACTCTATCGAGAAGAAGCAATCCGAAAACAACAATCAACACACGAGAACACCACAACATATGCATGAAATGATGCACTTTAAATATGATGCATGTTATGCATGACATGGCAAGCACAACCATCAACTTCTACATATTAAGTGAAGTTCAATATGCAACGAGTTGCATATTGACGAAACTCCACACTCGAATTATTTAGTTCACTCTCGTTTAGGTACACGACAATATTAAATGCTGTTAAACATGGCAAGCGGTTAAGCATAAGTAAACTACACATCTTGGCAAGTTTAAATGAGGCCGGAAACAACATATAGCATTTCCGAAACGACCCCATGTGTTAATTATGAATTTGGTCCAGATCTGAACTAACCATGTTTTATATTTATTAAACAGTAAAATAAAGTATATCATGCAATTCTACATGTCATTCTAGTCGATTTACATATATAGAACATCTCAAACGGAGCTACGGTCTAAAAGATATGACCTTCACAAGATGCATATGGCATGAATGCAAAATTCATGGAAAAGACAATCACAAACACTTCAAATCATGAATGCAGCAAGTTAT
Source organism: Elymus sibiricus (assembly GCA_039707655.1). Classification (NCBI taxonomy): domain Eukaryota; kingdom Viridiplantae; phylum Streptophyta; class Magnoliopsida; order Poales; family Poaceae; genus Elymus; species Elymus sibiricus. Next base: position 88,700,418 of record CM077668.1, on the reverse strand, counting down.
TATGAAACTACATGAGATTCTAGTCAAGTTTCATATAGGACATGCTCAAAACGGAGCTGCGGTTCAACCACAATCATCAATGCAAGATTTTATTTAAATCTGCCCAAAACAGCAACATCGCATATTGCACGCATGAAAATAACAAGCTACAAGATTCTAAAATGCATAAACTATGCATGGGGCAGTAGCATATGACACACACATCATTTCATCTTCACAAATCATACTCATAAGAGTCATGGATCACATGGTACGAAGCTCACATCATGGCAACAAAATATAGCAGATTAGGACTTGGTGGAAATAACAGTTTTTAGCATAGCAGATCTTCACGGAGGCATATTGGCAGCAGTAAAAGTATATGCTACAGGGCATATTATGACATGAAAATCTACAGCATGGTAGAGGACATGATGCATTACAAATCATTACTTCATGGCAACCATCAACACAACATGGCATATTGAAGAAAACAGATTCTCAGACTTAGTGAAAATTAGGCTAGTCATGAGCAGCAGTTTTTAACAGATTGACATATTGGACAGCAGTAATAATTCTGAAGCTAAACCTATTCATGCAAACTATTGGCACAACATGATAGAGCATAACATGGTTAACAAAGCATTCCATTGTGGCATCACCAAAAGACTCCTAGAACACTAGCAAATCACATGGCAACACAGCAACATAATAACAGATTTCCAGACTTAGAAATATTTTGGACCCTCAAAACAGCAGATTTTTTATAGCATGTTGGCAACAAGAAAACAACACCTAAACATGCATTTCTATGACAACCAAAAATACCAGGGCCTAGCACACATGTCCAAGGGCATATCTCATGTTCAAAACTATTCCATATCATGCATGGATTAAATCACACAAAATAGGCAAAAGGGCATCATGGCAAAAAATGACATGCACATGAACTTCCTCCAAAGACAAAACTAAATGCACAGTTAAATTCTATGGATTTTCTACCCCGAAAACACATATAATATGCATAGGTTCATGTAGGAAAATATGTCACAATTAATTAGGAAAATTCATGGCCTAATCCCTTTTTAGCAATTATAAATGCAAGTTAAATGCAACTATTTCAATGAACAGGTTTGTCATGCATGAAAACGCGATGCCGATAATACGAACATTTTTAATATATGATTCGATTAAGTCCCGATGCACGTTAATTAAATATGACAATGCAAATGACGGCAAATATGCAAAATGGTGCAAAACAGCGAGTGTAAGTACTTAAAACATGGATGAAAATGACATAGTAATAATCTACGCATTTTTTCTAAACAGTTTTTCATATATAAAACATTTTATTTCGCCGCACGGTTTATTAGTTACAGCAATTTTAAAAACAGGCAATTCTCTGATATTAAAAAAACAAAAGGGCCGGATCTATAGCAGCTGAGTGCACAATAGCAAAACACCGCACGTGCGAGGGATAGGGGATTTTGTGGGGCTCACCAAGTGGGCTTGGCCCAGTTGGTGTAGCAGGCCGGCCAAGGGGGTCGCTGGAGATGGCCTTGCGGCGCTGGCCCAACCGCTGGTCGCGGACAACGCCCAGGCGAGCGAGCGGGCAGATCGAGCGCCTGCTCGATCCCGACGCGGTGCGGGGCGGCTGGTCAACGGCCATGGTAGTGGCGGAACTCCATGGGCGTCACGATCCGGCGGGATCCGACGGGGGCAATGGCGGGGATGGCCGGATCCAGTCGGTCCGCATCGGATCCAGGCGACGACGGCGTAGAACGGGCACGGGGCGGCGGCCATCGAAGCTCCCCTCCAAGGCTTCCTGGCAGAGAAGGGAGAGAGAGGGATCGGGTTAGGAGAGGGAGAAAGAGAGCAGAACGGGGGAGGAGAGAAGCGGGGCGCGGGATCTCCGGCCTGGGTCCGGTGGGCGGCGGCGGCCGGCGACCTCCGGTGAGGTCCGGCGAGGGCTGCGACGACCTGGCTCGGGCGCGGAGGCGACGGGAGCTCGGGCGCTCCCATGGCTGGCGGTGGCATGTGGGCTCTGTGGTCGTCGGACATTGTCCGGTGGCCGCGGACATGTCCGGTAGGTGGGGGCTTTGGGCGATCTGAGCCCCAGATTTCAGATCTGAGGGCCAGATTTGGCTGGGTGGCTAGGGCTGCGGGATTGGAGGGAGGTGGAGCTAGCAGGTGGGGTTTTTGAGGGAGGTGGCTGCAATTTTTACTTGGGGAAACCCTAGGGAGTGAGAGGGGTCTCTCCATGGGGTGGTTTTTATATAGGGAAAGGGCTATGGGGGTTGGACCTCGTCCGTCCGATCGCGATCCGATGACCACGAATGGAGGGGGGGGCTAAGTTGGGCTAGCGGGCTGTGGAGAGGTGGTTGGGCCAAGAAGAGAGGGAGGTTTGGGGCCCGGTACGAAGTTTTAAAACACCGAAACGTCCGATAGATACCGATGACGGTGCCGCTACGGTTGACCGTTCGGGTAGCTAACGACCTCTGATTGCGACGAAATTTGGCAGGCGGTCTACCTACAATAAAACAAGATCGCATGCCAAGTTTCGACCCAATCCGAGAAAGTTTTACGCGCACTTTTAAAAAAAAAATATTTTAACGATGCCGCGGGCGCGTGCGTGTGTGGTTGGTCTCGAAACGGTCAACGACACAAACGGAGAGAACCGACGATTACGAACGGATGCAAGTTTTCAAAAACGAGTGACGATGCTATGCAGATGATGCGAATGATGCGATGTTGAATGCGACAATGAAACGAATCACACGATGACAGCGGCATAAAAGGGGAATCTTCTGGAGCGTCGGTCCCGGGCTGTTACAACTCTACTCCACTTACAAGAGATCTCGAGCCGAGATCTTATAATGAGAACAGGAAGAGAAAGAGCAAGAGGTAAAACTAAGTTGCTTTTCTGACAAACGAGTCAAACCAAGAGAAGAAGGATGATATGAGAACAAGCAAGAATTCAAAAGAAATTTCGGCAGCACTTCGGTAGGATAGAGGGGCAAAATTAGATAAGATAGAAAGAACTTTGAAAAGAGAGCGCAGTTTCCGGTTAAACTGGATAAGCAATGGAAGAACATGATCTTTGAAAAACGGATGGACCGAAGAGAGCAACATCACAAGGCCTCCGGAAAAGAATAGAAGCTAGATCATTGGAGAGAAGAGAACGGAGAAGAAAATGATAACTTCTACCGCCATTGAATTTGAAGAGCATAGGCTGAACAGAGTTGTTGAAAAAACCAACAACGAAAAGAAAAGGCTTGTTGTGGGCTTATGGAAAACATCCCAACATTACGAGGTGACCACCGGCCACAAATGGAAACAATTGATTGCTTGGGAATAACAGGATATGGAGAACTTCTTTCACCAAAAGGACATATTGAAAACTTGGATCATTGATAAGCACCATGATAGCAACAATCCATAGGAAAAGCTTTAGGTGAAATCCAATCCAAGATAACTCCGAGAAAGAAAGATGGGTTTAAATATTTCATTCTTGTCAACTACTCTTCGAGACTCCTCATGAATCAAGAATGCTATAACACCATCTCAAAAGATAAGGGAGAAAGAATTGCACTTGAAATGCAAGAGAAAGAATACTTGAGCTCTTCCACAAGAATCTTGAAGCATGCTTTGAGAAGGAATAGAATCCTTGAAGAAGCACCATGAAGAACCTCCGTATACAAAAGAATGATCAAAAGAAATGAAGGTTGAAAAGAATAGGTCTAAGCCTTGCAAAGATTTAAATGAAGCTTCGCGATGAGATACTTGAGAAAATTTGAAACTCCGGAAAAGAAACGATGAGCACTTGGGACCAAGAATTTGATATCATGAACAACTCCGGAAGAAGGATTGACTCGATTGATCAAACAAGAATAAGAATTATGTTATGCCTATCCTTCATCCAGTTAAATTGATGACAAGCAACGAATTTGGCATACCACTTATTCTTCTTGAGAATGATTGGAGAGAGATATATAAAGCACAAATTGAAAGAAGTCTTCAACGAAACACCGGAATAAATCACAAACGAATGAGGATACCATGAATGAATGGAGATACATGAGAACGAAGAGACCATATCCTCCTAATAGAAACTTCAACAAGGCATCTGAATAATTGAGAGACGAACGAAGAGACAACAATTGAGGAGAATTTGAGAACGAAAGCTGAAAGCTGAGAACGAAGAAATCTTCTGAAATGATGGCCTTCACAGGATCGAGAATAAAAACAACTTTGAAATGCTCCTAATAGATATGGAAGGAATTACTCATGATCAAAAGAATTTAAGAGGATAGCAACAAGCTGAAACCATGAATCTTCGAGAACGGATAAGATTTAAGAGAAACACTCCTTCGGTCTTCATGCTGAGAATAATGACGAGAAACACCACCAAGAATTACTGAGATACTCCGGAATAATGGATAAGGAAAGGTTGAGCCAATGATAAAAATGATTTGGAAGCGATTTTGAGAAGGAATATGACTGATGAAATTCATTCTTACGTCATATTGAAAGGAACTTGAGGACATCACCGGGAAGATTAGAAGAGCCAGGTAAGATCCTGGGGAAAAACCTGTGGGTTATGAGCCCACTCAAAGAGACCACCCTTGAAATGATTGCTTAGGAATAGAGATTGCACCGGAATAAATGAAAACTGATGAGGTGAGAACCCCGAAACAATTGAAAGGATTTGAACGAAAATACGAGTCTTCTGAGATATCTTCAACACTCCGGATAGAATAGAGAGATGAATAAGCAAGAGAGGCTTAGCAAAGAATATCAACACGGGAAAGCATTGGATGAATGAAAATGATATTAAGAACACCGAGAGCAGAATTGAATCCACCGGAGAAGAAAAACAAGAACAAGAATGATGACATTGAAACTCCTGAGCATCATCACAAAGAATCACCGGATACATCACGGAAGAGAAGATAGCGGAAGCATCACATGAATAGAAAAGGCATTTGGATGAGAATTTAATCATTGAAGAAAAGGGCGGGAGGGTGGGAAAAAAACAAGGACAAATCAGATAGATGAAAAGAACTCCGGAAGAAATACGAGGATTGATCTTGCAAATATTGGAGAGGGTTGAATTAACTTGATGAGAAACACACTGGTTAGGAAAGATATGAATTCATCACTTGACATGCAAGCAACTCGAATTACCATATTCCAACAAAACAAAGGATGAGGCTTGCAAATTAAGCCGGAAACAGATATATGACAGAGATTTCGCTCGACATTTTTGTGGTAAGGCTCACACGGGCTCGATCTTACAGTAGCCATCATGTACAAGGCAGTGCACACGACATACGAAGCGTCCCCGAGTCGTAGCAAGCTACAAGGACTCTTTAAGACACAACGAGAACCGCTGTAAGAAAGACCGTCAACAAGCGAACCACTCGATGTCGAACCCCAACCTCACATCATCATCTGCGGAAGATAATCCTAGGTAACCACTTGAATTCCCACCTAAGAACTCCCAAAATCTCGGTTATGCAATCGGGTACACGGATACACGGAGTTTTTACATGATCAGTCAACTCCTAGCAGTAATACTACTCTCCAATGTATCACATCCCTCAACACACAACCAAAGGTCTCGGAAACTCATCTACCTCAGATCCTCGTAATCGCAGCGATACTAAAGATGGCAGTACATGTGATCCCGCTCCCCAGTACTGGGTGCGCCACACTCTTCGCACCACGAATAGTATTGAAGCAATTTCGAACATCCTCCGTCCGGAGATACTAAGGAAACTGAGTGATAACGATGTGTCAAGAATCCCCTGGAGCTCAACTCCCCGGAAGAAATCAAGTCAGACAGGAGGCACCAAGACAGAACTCCGTCACATCGGCATCATATAGTTTCCAAAATACCCGCGTGATCCTAAAATTTTTTTTGAGAAAGAAAAGGAGTAGAATGAAAATTCCTAAGTCGAATACCTCACCAGAGTATAGAAGAGGAGTAAAAGAATCCTACTCTCCGATATAACTAGACTCAAAATAGTTTTTTACTAGACTCGACTCGGCCACAGTTCGATCAATCAAGGGGGCTCCTAGGTCGGTACAGGCTCTGATACCAACTTGTCACGCCCAAGATGCGATACTATCCTTATTTTGGAACGAGGGCCTCGACAGGGATAGAAGCGCATCTCGTCGTTTCGCAAAAATGGATATCATTACAAGTACATGTAAAGAAGAGATGAGTATATGGAATTGGCTTACACTCGCCACAAGCTACATCAATATCACATCAATACAACAACATATCCAAACATCATACAGAAGAGCAGGGTCCGACTACGGACGAAAACAAATGATAAAATCACATCCATCCTTGCTATCCCAGGCTGCCGCCTGGAACCCATCCTATGATCGACGACGAAGAAGAAGAAGAACTCCAAATCAACAAGCAACGCGCTCATGTCAAATCATCGCATTACCTGTACCTGCAACTGTTGGTGTAGTAATCTGTGAGCCACGGGGACTCAGCAATCTCATTTCCAAGGGTATCAAGACTATTAAAGCTTAATGGGTGAGGTATGGTTAAGTGGTGAGGCTGCAGCAAGCGACTAAGCATTTATTTGAGTGGCTAACTTACGAGTACAAGAATAAAGGGGGATGATTGTCGTTTAAACAGACGTGATCTAGTAATGATCTCTAAGAGATCCTGAACACCTACTTACGTCAAACAAAACCCCACCGTGTTCTCTCTCGGATAAGGACTCACGAGAAGAGACAGTCACGGCTACGCACACAGTTGGTGTATTTTATTTGAGTTTACTTCAAGTTTGCTATGACCGGGTGTTAAACAAAGTTTCCAAGTTGCCACATAACCGCGGGCACGGCTTTCCGAAAGATTTAACCCTGCAGGGGTGCTCCAACTCATCCATCACAAACTAACCACACGCAGCGGGAATAACCTCGACCACGAATCTCGTGATCTTCCTTGGCAATTCCAATGGAAAACTGCAACCTCGAGATAGCCCGAAGTATTCTCGGAATTCCTCGCACAAGACGTTCGAGAAAGGTAAAACAAGTCCAGCAAGACCGCCCGGCAGGCCAGATCCCAATAGGAGCCGCGCATATCTCTTTCTCAGGGCTCTACCAGATGGGCAAGACGTCGGGTTGGCTGAAACCTCGGGTGACCAGGGGGTGCCGCACATCGCCCGGTTTGGACCAACACTCATGAGGAGCACTGGCCCGGGTTGTTGATTAATTATCCGCGGGTGCCGGCGGGTCCCTATGCAATTTTAGTTGTTATTAGGCAAATGTAGTACCAATGTTGGGCCTTGCCAGACAAGTTTTATCCTAAAACAAAAATCAAGGGGGTCCTCATAACAACCCCGAGCATGTTAGGAGCGCTCAATTATGGAACATAACACCGGTACACAAGTAACTAGGGCGGCAAGAGTGGAACAAAACACCGAGCAAAGGGCCAAGCCTTCCACCCTTTACCAAGTATATAAGTGCATTAAATTAAATAGCAATAATATTGTGATATAACAAAAGGGTATCCATGATGGCACATGGAAACATTGCACCTGCAACTAGCAACGCTATAAGAAGGGCTGAGCAAGCAGTAACATAGCCAAACAAAGGTTTGCTGGGATGTGGAGGGGTTAGAGGCTTTTCATGGCAATTTGGGAGGCTTGACATACAAGTGGTAGGTAGCGAGACAGCGATAGAAACGAGACATCTAGCATGGCAATGATAGTAATGGTATCCAGGAAAATGATCATCTTGCCTGAGATCCCGCTTGGAAGAAGAACGAATCCATGACGAAGACGAGCCAACGTAGTCGAACGAATCCTCACACTCCGAACGCTTTCGGAACTCTATCGAGAAGAAGCAATCCGAAAACAACAATCAACACACGAGAACACCACAACATATGCATGAAATGATGCACTTTAAATATGATGCATGTTATGCATGACATGGCAAGCACAACCATCAACTTCTACATATTAAGTGAAGTTCAATATGCAACGAGTTGCATATTGACGAAACTCCACACTCGAATTATTTAGTTCACTCTCGTTTAGGTACACGACAATATTAAATGCTGTTAAACATGGCAAGCGGTTAAGCATAAGTAAACTACACATCTTGGCAAGTTTAAATGAGGCCGAAAACAACATATAGCATTTCCGAAACGACCCCATGTGTTAATTATGAATTTGGTCCAGATCTGAACTAAACATATTTTATATTTATTAAACAGTAAAATAAAGTATATCATGCAATTCTACATGTCATTCTAGTCGATTTACATATATAGAACATCTCAAACGGAGCTACGGTCTAAAAGATATGACCTTCACAAGATGCATATGGCATGAATGCAAAATTCATGGAAAAGACAATCACAAATACTTCAAATCATGAATGCAGCAAGTTATTATGAAACTACATGAGATTCTAGTCAAGTTTCATATAGGACATGCTCAAAACGGAGCTGCGGTTCAACCACAATCATCAATGCAAGATTTTATTTAAATCTGCCCAAAACAGCAACATCGCATATTGCACGCATGAAAATAACAAGCTACAAGATTCTAAAATGCATAAACTATGCATGGGGCAGTAGCATATGACACACACATCATTTCATCTTCACAAATCATACTCATAAGAGTCATGGATCACATGGTACGAAGCTCACATCATGGCAACAAAATATAGCAGATTAGGACTTAGTGGAAATAACAGTTTTTAGCATAGCAGATCTTCACGGAGGCATATTGGCAGCAGTAAAAGTATATGGTACAGGGCATATTATGACATGAAAATCTACAGCATGGTAGAGGACATGATGCATTACAAATCATTACTTTATGGCAACATCAAATTATGCTCAGATTCATGGCAACCATCAACACAACATGGCATATTGAAGAAAACAGATTCTCAGACTTAGTGAAAATTAGGCTAGTCATGAGCAGCAGTTTTTAACAGATTGACCTATTGGACAGCAGTAATAATTCTGAAGCTAAACCTATTCATACAAACTATTGGCACAACATGATAGAGCATAACATGGTTAACAAAGCATTCCATTGTGGCATCACCAAAAGACTCCTAGAACACTAGCAAATCACATGGCAACACAGCAACATAATAACAGATTTCCAGACTTAGAAATATTTTGGACCCTCAAAACAGCAGATTTTTTATAGCATGTTGGCAACAAGAAAACAACACCTAAACATGCATTTTTATGACAACCAAAAATACCACGGCCTAGCACACATGTCCAAGGGCATATCTCATGTTCAAAACTATTCCATATCATGCATGGATTAAATCACACAAAATAGGCAAAAGGGCATCATGGCAAAAAATGACATGCACACGAACTTCCTCCAAAGACAAAACTAAATGCACAGTTAAATTCTATGGATTTTTCTACCCCGAAAACACATATAATATGCATAGGTTCATGTAGGAAAATATGTCACAATTAATTAGGCAAATTCATGGCCTAATCCCTTTTTAGCAATTATAAATGCAAGTTAAATGCAACTATTTCAATGAACAGGTTTGTCATGCATGAAAACGCGATGCCGATAATATGAACATTTTTAATATATGATTCGATTATGTCCCGATGCACGTTAATTAAATATGACAATGCAAAATGATGGCAATTATGCAAAATGGTGCAAAACAGCGAGTGTAAGTACTTAAAACATGGATGAAAATGACATAGTAATAATCTACGCATTTTTTCTAAACAGTTTTTCATATATAAAACATTTTATTTTGCCGCACGGTTTATTAGTTACAGCAATTTTAAAAACAGGCAATTCTCTGATATTAAAAAAAACAAAAGGGCCGGATCTACAGCAGCTGAGCGCACAATAGCAAAACACCGCATGTGCGAGGGATAGGGGATTTTGTGGGGCTCACCAAGCGGGCTTAGCCCAGTTGGTGTAGCAGGCCGGCCAAGGGGGTCGCTGGAGATGGCCTTGCGGCGCTGGCCCAAGCGCTGGTCGCGGACAACGCCCAGGCGAGCGAGCGGGCAGATCGAGCGCCTGCTCGATCCCGACGCGGTGCGGGGTGGCTGGTCAACGGCCATGGCGGTGGCGGAACTCCGTGGGCGGCACGATCCGGCGGGATCCGACGGGGGCAACGGCGGGGATGGCCGGATCCGGTCGGTCCGCATCGGATCCAGGCGACGACGACGTAGAACGGGCACGGGGCGGCGGCCATCGAAGCTCCCCTCCAAGGCTTCCTGGCAGAGAAGGGAGAGAGAGGGATCGGGTTAGGAGAGGGAGAAAGAGAGCAGAACGGGGGAGGAGAGAAGCGGGGCGCGGGATCTCCGGCCTGGGTCCGGTGGGCGGCGGCGGCCGGCGACCTCCGGTGAGGTTCGGCGAGGGCTGCGACGACCTAGCTCGGGCGCTCCCATGGCTGGCGGCGGCATGCGGGCTCTGTGGTCGTCGGACATTGTCCGGTGGCCGCGGACATGTCCGGTAGGTGGGGGCTTTGGGCGATCTGAGCCCCAGATTTCAGATCTGAGGGCCAGATTTGGCTGGGTGGCTAGGGCTGCGGGATTGGAGGGAGGTGGAGCTAGCAGGTGGGGTTTTTGAGGGAGGTGGCTGCAATTTTTACTTGGGGAAACCCTAGGGAGTGAGAGGGGTCTCTTCATGGGGTGGTTTTTATATAGAGAAAGGGCTATGGGGGTTGGATCTCGTCCGTCCGATCGCGATCCGATGACCACGAATGGAGGGGGGGCTAAGTTGGGCTAGCGGGCTGTGGAGAGGTGGTTGGGCCAAGAAGAGAGGGAGGTTTGCGGCCCGGCACGAAGTTTTAAAACACCGAAACGTCCGATAGATACCGATGACGGTGCCGCTACGGTTGACCGTCCGGGTAGCAAACGACCTCTGATTGCGACGAAATTTGGCAGGCAGTCTACCTACAATAAAACAAGATCGCATGCCATGTTTCGACCCAATCCGAGAAAGTTTTACGCGCACTTTAAAAAAAAATATTTTAACGATGTCGTGGGCGCGTGCGTGTGTGGTTGGTCTCGAAACGGTCGACGACACAAACGGAGAGAACCGACGATTACGAACGGATGCAAGTTTTCAAAAACAAGTGACGATGCTATGCAGATGATGCGAATGATGCGATGTTGAATGCGACAATGAAACGAATCACACGATGACAGCGACATAAAAGGGGAATCTTCTGGAGCGTCGGTCCCGGGCTGTTACACTATAGTCCCGGTTCGTTACACGAACCGGGACTAAAGGGGTGGTGGCAGGCTGGTGTCAGCCTGGGGCCCCACGATCACCTTTAGTCCTGGTTCGTGCCACGAACCGGGACTATAGGCTGACCTTTTGTCGGAAACGACACCTATGGGATCACGAGGATCCCTTTACGATTCGGCGGGGAAGAGGGCTTGCACAGAGAGCAGATCGAACGATCAACGCAAAGGGATTTTACCCAGGTTCGGGCCGCTCGGAAGCGTAAAACCCTACTCGTGCTTGGTTATATTGGATGTGTTCTTAGGCCAGTTCTTGGAGCGCTACAGTAAATAGCAGCTACACATGCAAAACGGGTCCGAAAAGATCCCCCTGTAGCTGCACCTCGGGCCTCCTTTTATACCTTCGAAGGGGTCGCCGACAGTAGTGCACAGGGTATACATGAGGTGTAAAGCAACTACAGTGCTTATCATACCTAATACTGACGGCTTAGGACAAGAGCATTTAATGCTCCGTTGAGGTGTCCCTACCTTTCTTGGGGATGAAAAAAAGGAGCCATCCCATCGCACCGCTTAAGCCCTCACACCGTCAGCGTCTGACACGTCCCTAGGGAGACAACAGCTAAGAGACAAGCTGGTAGTTACCCTAGGGTAGTGCGCTTGAATAGTGGCGAAGTCTTGCCGGGTGCAGGGCTTGCCGGAGCTCTGAGCCTTCCCGGCAGGGTCTTGCCGGGGGCCCGGGTTCTGGCTTTCTGTCTCCTTGGTGCGGCTGTATCTGACTCCAAAGGTTTTGCTAGGTCTTGTTGGCCCCAGGGGGGTTGCCCGCGCACAAGTCTGGGTAGTAGATACCCTGGTTCTTTGTACACTGACACCTTTACTCCCGGTTCGTGGCACGAACCGGGACTAAAGATCCCCTATTTGAACCCTCCGGCCAGCCCGAGCACACTCCTCCCTGTTTTTTCCCTTCTTCCTCTCCTTTGTTCTTCCCCTTGCTCGAGCTCACCTCCATTTTTGCCAAAATTTGTCAAGATTTGGAGGCACCCCATCCATCCAAGTGTTCACAAAGGTTAGCGACTTTGTCCTTTCATCTCTCATTGCTAGATTAGCTCTTGCAATGCTCTATAAGTATAGTGATTTGTGGGTTTTAGTTTGGGAGTATTTATATGTGGTAGTTTATTTGATTTATATGCAATTTGAGCTCAAATTAACTTCTTGCTTTGCATGTGTAGGTGTGGTTTACTTAGTGCCTTCCCGTCCCCGTCCTAACCACCGTCGATCGCCCGCACCGTCCCGTCGCCGGCACCACCTTGGTGAGCCTCTTGTTCTTATCCTTTTTATAAAAAAATATTGTTTGTAAGATTTAGATAGTTACTTGTATAGTTTTCTTACCTATATGGTTGTTTTTTTATACATAGTGGCATGGTTTTGATATCCGTCCCCGTCGGCCCTCGTCCGGTTTATGATTCGGATGTGGTATATACTCTCTTTTATAACTATTTGTTGCATTTCGTGTTTATGACAATTATGTCCATCAAGTTGACATAGATATTTTTATCTAGGAGGTATGTGAACTGGAAATTGCAACCGACATAGATATTCTTGTCAAGAAGTTAAATTTAGTTGAAAAAGAAAACAAATATTTGAAAGAAAAATTGAAAAGAGTTGAAGAAGAGAAGATGAAACTGGAGTTGTATGTTGCCGATGTCGTCGATGATCACAAGATCAAGATGGATGCAATGCGCTTGAAGATTAGAAAATTTAAAAAATATGCCATTGATAGTGAGGCTTGGTATCACTATGTTGTTGGATCAATTGTTACCTTAGTTGCGATCTTGATCGCATTTGTTGTTGCATTTAAATGCTTTAGCTAGAGAGTTTGTATGTTGTTTTATGAGAACAAGTGTGTATGAACTTTATGTATGAACTTGTATTAATTTGGTCTTTTCGGTGTTGTGTAATGAAGATGAGCCGGTAATGGATGTACGATGACCGATGCTCTCCCCAGTTCATTAATGGCATGCATACTTTTCTGGTTGCGGCTGAGGCAAGCAAGCGGACGGATGGTTTTATGTATTGTCCATGTGCTGGCTGTAAGAATAATCGAAATTACTCTAACTCAAGAACCATTCACGTCCACCTGTTTGAGTCCAGTTTCATGTCCGGCTATAACTGTTGTACCAAGGACGGAGAAAGAGGGGTCCTAATGGAAGAGAATGAAGAAGAAGAGGATGACGACAGCTATCCTGGCCATGGGTTCCATGAATACGATGGTACAACAATGGGGGAAGAAGCTGAGCCGGCAATGCGGGAAGGAGCTGAAGAAGAGGCATCAAATGAGCCCGCTGATGATCTTGGTCGGGCCATTGCCGATGCTAAGAGAAACTGCACAAGTGAAAAGGAGAAGCTGAAGTTGCAGCGCATGTTAGAGGATCACAAGAAATTGTTGTACCCAAATTGCGAAGATGACAAGAAAAGGCTGGGTACCACACTGGAATTGCTGCAATGGAAGGCAGAGAATGGTGTATCTGACAAGGCATTTGAAAAGTTGCTGATAATGTTAAAGAAGAAGCTACCAAAGGACAACGAATTGCCCGACAGTACGTACGAAGCAAAGAAGGCTGTCTGCCCTCTAGGATTAGAGGTGCAGAAGATACATGCATGCCCTAATGACTGCATCCTCTACCGCGGTGAGTACGAGGATTTGAATGCATGCCCAGTATGCTGTGCATTGCGTTATAAGATCGGCCACGATGACCCTGGTGATGTTGAGGGCGAGCGCCCCAGGAAGAAGATTCCTGCCAAGGTGATGTGGTATGCTCCTATAATACCACGGTTGAAACGTTTGTTCCAAAACAAAGAGCATGCCAAGTTGATGCGATGGCACAACGAAGACCGTAAGAAAGATGGGAAGTTGAGAGTACCCACTGACGGATCGCAGTGGAGAAAAATCGAGAGAAAGTGGAAGGACTTTGCAAAGGACGCAAGGAACGTATGGTTTGGTTTAAGTGCAGATGGCATTAATCCTTTTGGGGAGCAGAACAGCAATCATAGCACATGGCCTGTGACTCTATGTATCTATAACCTTCCTCCTTGGTTGTGCATGAAGCGGAAGTTCATTATGATGCCAGTGCTCATCCAAGGCCCCAAGCAACTCGGCAACGACATTGATGTATACCTAAGGCCATTAGCTGAAGAACTTTTACAGCTGTGGAATGGAAAAGGTGTACGTGCGTGTGATGAGAAAGAACAGGAGGAATTTGACCTACATGCGTTGCTGTTTGTAACCATCAATGATTGGCCTGCTCTCAGTAACCTTTCAGGACAGACAAACAAGGGATACCACGCATGCACGCACTGTTTAGATGATACCGACAGTATATATTTGGATAAATGTAAGAAGAATGTGTACCTGGGGCATCGTCGATTTCTTCAGAGCAGGCATCTCGTAAGAAAGAAAGGCAAGCATTTCAAAGGTGAGGCAGATCACCGGAAGAAGCCTCGCCACCGTACTGGTGATGATATACTTGATATGGTCAAGGATTTAAAAGTAATCTTTGGAAAGGGTCCTGGCGGACAATCTGTTCCGAATGACGCTGATGGACGCGCACCCATGTGGAAGAAGAAATCTATATTTTGGGACCTACCCTATTGGAAAGACCTAGAGGTCCGCTCTGCAATCGACGTGATGCACATGACGAAGAATCTTTGCGTGAACCTGCTAGGCTTCTTGGGCGTGTATGGGAAGACAAAAGATACACCGGAGGCACGGGAGGACCAGCAACGTATGCACGGAGAAGTCGGCATGGATCCAAAGCAGTTTCAGGGTCATGCCAGCTACGCTCTTACCAAAGAAGAGAAGGAAATCTTCTTCGAATGCCTGCTCAGTATGAAGGTCCCGTCTGGCTTCTCGTCGAATATAAAGGGAATAATAAATATGGCAGAGAAAAAGTTCCAGAACCTAAAATCTCATGACTGCCACGTGATTATGATGCAACTGCTTCCGGTTGCATTGAGGGGGCTTCTACCGGAAAACGTTCGATTAGCCATTGTGAAGCTATGTGCATTCCTCAATGCAATCTCTCAGAAGGTAATCGATCCAGAAATCCTACCAAGGTTAGAGAATGATTTGGTGCAATGTCTTGTCAGTTTCGAGTTGGTGTTCCCACCATCCTTCTTCAATATCATGACGCACGTCCTAGTTCACCTAGTCGAGGAGATTGCCATTCTGGGTCCTGTATTTCTACACAATATGTTCCCCTTTGAGAGGTTCATGGGAGTCTTAAAGAAATATGTTCATAATCGTGCTAGGCCAGAAGTTAGCATCTCCAAGGGCCATGAAACAGAGGAGGTCATTGAGTTTTGTGTTGACTTTATTCCTGACATTAAGCCGATTGGTGTTCTTGAATCGCGGCATGAGGGCAAACTGGGTGGAAAAGGCACGCTTGGAAAGAATTCAGTAATATGCCAGGACGGGCATTCTTTGGCGCAAGCACACTACACAGTTCTACAAAGTTCCGCCTTGGTGGCTCCGTATATCAAGCAACACAAGAATATTCTACGCTCCAAACACCCGGAGCAGTCTGACGACTGGATTACACATGAACAAACGGCGACTTTCGCCGGTTGGTTGCAGACACGTCTCATGCATGACGACACTATTGCAGATGACCTGTACTTGCTATCCAAGTTACCATCTTTGACTATATTGACTTTCAAAGGGTACAAGATAAATGGGAATACATTTTACACGATCGCCCAAGATAAAAAGAGCGCTAACCAAAACAGTGGTGTCCACTTTGATGCAGCAAACACCAATAGGCCAAAGGACACATATTATGGTTACATAGAGGAGATATGGGAACTTGACTATGGACTTGGTTTGAAGGTCCCTTTGTTTCGGTGCAAATGGGTCAATCTGACAGGAGACGGGGTAAAGGAAGACCCGCAGTACGGAATGACAACAGTGGATCTCAACAATCTTGGGTATGCAGACGAACCATTCGTCCTAGCCAATGATGTGGCGCAGGTTTTCTATGTGAAGGACATGTCTACCAAGCCGAGAAAAAGAAAAGATAAGGAAGCGAATACATCATACGATGAGCCAAAGCGCCACATAGTTCTTTCAGGGAAAAGAAACATCGTAGGAGTGGAGGACAAGACAGACATGTCAGAAGATTATGAAAAGTTTCATGAAATTGCTCGCTTCAGAGTGAATGTTGACTCGAGCATCAAGTTAAATGATGAAGATTGTCCATGGTTACGACGCAAAGGGACACACGCGAAGAAAAAGTTTTATACCCAAAGATCCCACTCTGGGATGTGACCGGCTTCTCTAGTTAGTTTCCGAACTTATATATCTGGAAAGTCCCACTTCGGACAAACCGGAGGGAATCTTTGTAATAGTAGTGTACTTATGTGTTTTGGCATTTGAAACGCGTCGAAATATTATGTCCAAAGCCACGTCATCAATTTTCAACCCTTTCTGACTTCATAAGCTATTTTTCATGCATTTACTGATTTTTTTGAGATAAATGACCCTGAAATTGAAAAGCACTACAAATGAACTCTGAAAAGGTTGAAAGTTGGCATGGTATCATCATTTCACCCACATAGCATGTGCTAAAAAGTTGAGAGGGTTACGGCAAAAACAGGATGCACTTCGTGTACAAAATGGACAATCTCTTTCGAAGTATCAGGGTTTCAGACGAAAACTCGTCTGTTACTAAGGCATTTCATTTTTTTAACTTATTTCAACTCCAGACTTTTTGTGTGTTTAGTATGCACCATTCGAAGCCACGCCATCAATTTTCAACCCTTTCTGACTTCATTTGCTATTTTTCATGCATTTACTGATTTTTTTGAGATAAATGACCCTGAAATTGAAAAGCACTACAAATGAACTCTGAAAAGGTTGAAAGTTGGCATGGTATCATCATTTCACCCACATAGCATGTGCTAAAAAGTTGAGAGGGTTACGGCAAAAACTGGATGCACTTCGTGTACAAAATGGACAATCTCTTTCGAAGTATCAGGGTTTCAGACGAAAACTCGTCTGTTACTAAGGCATTTCATTTTTTAAATAACCTAAGAATTACCAAATTGAATATAATGATAAATCACGCTAATATTAAACAGCAGAAAAAAGAATCACTGAAAAATCTACTTTTAAAATAAAGTTATTCACAAACTAGTGATTCACACAAATTTCAAATAATTCAAATTTAAACTATTCAAATTTGAAAATTACTGGCACTAACAGAAAGTTTATAATTTTTTTTACCTAAAGCAAAAAGATTCACAAAGAAACTCTAAATAAAGCAAAAAAGAACTCAGAAACAAAAGAAAATAAATTAAGCAGAAGAAAAAAACAGAAAAAATATAAATTTAAAAAAAGCCCGCCTATTGGGCCGCCACGGCCTGCATACGACTAGAAACCCAATCTCTAGTTGGGATAGGATGCAGGCCCGTACGGCCTAGTAGGCCCCACTGGGCGGCAGAGGTGTGGTAGGCCCAGTAGGCCTGCATTAGAGAGGAGCTCGACACGGTAGCCGCGGCGGGGCTTATAAACCGGTGCAAGCTCCTCTCAACTAGCGAGGTGGGACTAAACATTTCAATACGGGAAGCCACGCCTTTAGTCGCGGTTGCTGCCACCAACCGCGACTAAAGGCCCCCCTTTAGTCCCGGTTGGAGCCACCAAGCGCGACTAAAGGGGGTCGCTTCCCGCCGCTTCGGGTGGTGAAATTCACCTTTAGTCCCGGTTGGTGGCTCCAACCGGGACTAAAGGCCTCCTTATATATATACAACACTTCAAAAAATTTCAGTTCCTCTGCTTTCTTCGACATCTTCGACATCGCCGCGCCGTCGCCGTCTCGCCTCCCCGACGCCGGAGCTCGTCGCCGCCCCCGACGCCGGCCGCCCGCGCCTCCTCGCGCCGATCCCCGACGCCGCCCGCGCCGGCTCCTCCCCGAGCCCGGCCTGACGCCGCCCGGGACGCCGCCCGCGCCCGCTCCTCCGGCCCCGAGCTCCTCGCCATCGCCGCCCCCGACTCGCCTCGCCTCGCCGTCGCCCCGTCACCCCGCTGTGAGCTCCCCCCTCTCCCCCCTCTCCCTCGCCCCCTGTGCCGCCATGGCGGCCGCCGGCCCCTCCCCGAGCCCCCCCCCCCACACACGTATATGCATGAACAGACACACACGCACACACTAGATGATTAGATGATTAGATGTATAGATGATTAGATGATTAGATGCAAGAATTTTGATGTATAGAAAAAAATGAAGGAATTTTGACATTTGAGGAATTTTGACATTTTGATCCAATATGTAAAGAAATTAGTATATATATATATGTATGAATACAATGTATAGAAAAAAGTTGATGAATTTTGACATTTGATCCAATGTATAGCAATTAGTATTTGCAAAAGTTGCATATTTTAATGTTGTATTTGCAAAAGTTTGTTATGTATTTGCAATTAGTATATGTATGTATACAATAGATTCTCTTAGTCCTTTAAGGGATTTATCAAGAATGCCCCCGTTAGGATTCTCAAGGTTCCTCGTATATAAGAAATCACAATCAAGCATTTAAAAAATGTTAAATTTGCATAGAATTTCTTCTCGGAGTCAACGATGCCCGGCCCGCATCCTCGTCGTCGACTCGTTCGCGACGACGTCTTGCTTCAGAGGGGCAACGTTCGGGACTGGGCTCCGCCGGGCTGGCACTGGGAGGTGCTACCTTCAGTGGCGCGCAGCTTGGTGAGGAACCCGGCCCCGGGTCCCGTCGTCGACCCGGAGCTTCTTTGGTGGCGTTCGCGTGGGCCACTTTCGGTGCGGAGGCAGCCGGCCCCGCCGGAGGTGGTACGTCGCCGTGTCAGGGAGGAGGACGAGCACGTCCATCGCTACATGGATGCGTTGGACGTCAGGTTCTCCAATACCTGGTAGGTTCTTCAGGGATCTCACCTGAGCTATGATCCTGTGATGGTTCCTTCTCTTTGGGTGTCCACCGCCGGCGCCTCAGGAACCGCGAGTGAACTAGATTCTTCGATAATATTTGATCTGTATTAGCTAGTGATAATACTCGAGATGTATTCGAGATTATATTCGATAATATTCGAGACGATTTATTCGAGATTATATTCGGTGATGCATATTATATGAATTATTCGAGATGCATATTATGTACTATGATTCAGTTTTTCCTTATTGATTGCATGCATTCTAATTTGAATACTAAATGTTTTATCTTTCTTCTGGATTAGTTAAATAAAAGCTATGGACAATACCGACAGAGAAGGAGAAGAGGCTCTGTTCGACATCATATGCTCCTCCCCGAGCCCATAGCATGAACCTGAAGATGATGACGGCTCGCAATATCTGAACAATTCCGGTGAGGGTTGTATGATATTTGATGAAGACGAATGAATAGATGAAGGCGATGACAATGATGTTGACGAAGAAAATGTTCTTCAAATAACAAAGACCGGCGAGGTATATTTATTATATAAGCCATCCGGTGATCATTACATGTCTTAATTGATTTGTATGTATTAACGAATCGATCTTTCTTCTTTTAGGCCTCCGGATCAAGCAAATCTTCTACAAGCGAAAGGGTAGTTCGAGGCCCGACCAGAAAGTTGGATCCTGGCGTAAAGTTCAACATCGATTCCATCAAAACATCAACTGGCGAACCGCTTGAACCTAGGAAAAATGCGACCAAGTTCAAGAATCAATGCGGAGTTATTGTCAGGGACCAAATCCCGATCTCCGTTCAAGAATGGAAAAAGCCAGCAAAGGGAGATCGAGCAGGAGTTACTTTTGTCGACGAAAGAGCAAAAGATGTGCTTTGGACATCGCTCATGGAACATTTCACCCTACCAGATAATTTGACAGATGCAGATCTGAAGAAAGTCAGAAACTATGCTCTTAAAAAGATAGCGATCGCATTCAACACCTTCAAGAAAAATGCATGGACTAAGTACGTCAAATCAAAAAAGAAGACTCCAGAATTCACGGGAGCACTGGTGAAGGCAAAAGATCACTGGGACGCTTTCGTGAAGTTCAAGGAATCGGAAGAAGCTAAGGAACGGTCGAGAAAAAATAAGATTAATGATGCGAAAAAGAAGTGGCACCATACTCTGGGGCCAGGTGGCTACCAGGTGGCCCTACCTAAGTGGGATCAATCTGAGCAAAAGATGATTAGTGCAGGGGTCACTCCAGTTACATTGACATGGCCCCCCAGGTGCAGGACATGGTTTTATGCGCATGGGGGGAAGTTGGACCCAGAGACAGGGCTGGTTATGGTGAAGGCAAGTCTTAAATAAGCGACAGACAAAATACTTATTGCAATAGAAGAAGCTCGAACGGGGGTGTTCACGCCCAACAGAGAGAAAGACGAGCTTACGCGCGCCCTGAAGAATCATGAACACCCGGGAAGAACACGAGGCAAAGGCGTTGTTCCGTGGTTTGAGGGGTTTGCGGATTGGAACGACGACTGTAGAAGCCGTGCGAGAAAGAAGATGCAGGAGGAGCAGAAGAAGAAGGAGGAAGCACTCCGCCTTGAAGGCCTAGAATCAAAGCACCTGGAGTTGGAACGATTTGTTAGGCGGCAGCAGGAGCAGATCGACTCACTCAGCCAGGAAAGGGCGTCTCAGCGGCAGCATGAGCAGATCGATCCAGCATTGGATAGCACCGTCCCATCTATGCCGAGAAGCAGCGTGGGTTCCGCCCCGGCCGATATCGATAATGCACTGCTAGCTAGCTACCCTGTGGATGATATCAAAGACAGGACTAACTGTGAGCTACACATGAAAGTGAAGAACTTATCCATGAAGGTGGCGGACGGCTATGCTTTAGCAAATCCCCTTGAAGCAACCTTCCATTGCAATCCCATTCCAACTGGCTATGCTCGTGTCGGGGTTGATGAAGTGATGTCAGGATATCACGAGCTACAACTTGACATTCTTGGAGGTGACGAGGAGAGAACACTAGGAGAGGCCATACATCGTATCATTCTATGGAAAAAGGATTGCATCGTCTTTCCAAGGCCACCGACTCCTCCTCCTCCAAGTCTGCCGCCGCGTCAGTCGACTCCTCCTCCTCCAAGTTCGGCACGGCGTCAGCCAACTCCTCCTCCTCCAAGTCCGCCGGCACCGCGTCAGTCGACTCCTCCTCCAAGTCCGGCACCGCATCTGCCGTCTCCGCCGACTCAGCGTGCTCCGTCGCCTAAGCAACAGTGGAAGAGAAAGGCCGCAGCTACGACGGCTAGCGGTACAATAGGCAAGAATTTCAAATATGGTCCAAGCCTCAAGCCTCTTCCGAAGTTGTCTTACCACCTGACTGAGGAGGAACTCAACACCGTAGTGGATGCCCAATTGAAGGCCCATTTTGGACCGAAACAACCCCCGCCGCCAAAGGAGAAAGTACATGAGCATGTCTCACAACACTTTATTGATATGGCTCGACCGGCTGACAATCAGAAGGACTCCGACTATGTGTGGTCTATCAAGAAGTCATATTTAGCTGGATAAAAGGAGTCGAGCTCGAGCTCGAGCAAAGCAGTTGGCAAAAAAAGCGGGAAAACTGTTCCCCAGCTGGGAGAACACGCAGTGCAATCGATCCCCCCGCTCATTGTACAAACACCTATGAGTACCGCCGATCGGCTGGTAATAACCGACGATCATAAAAGGTAGGCTAAAGAGGCCGGTGTCACTGTTGAACAACTCCTAGGCCTTGAGGAAATCCCCGGGATTACAGAGGAGGAAGTAAAATACCAATATGTCCACGGCAAACCTCTGGTCAAGCCTGACGATGTCAAGCTTCTACCAACGAGATTGTACAATTTGCATACGTGGTACATGCAAGAAACAGCAAATACCAATCAAGAGTCCCTCATGGTGAAAGTCAAGAGAAAGCATTACTTCCATAAAAAAGATTTGTGGATTCATTATTCAGAGTTGTTTCAGTTATTCAATCAAGACGCACTCGACAAATCTATCGTCAGTTGCTATTGTCTGTAAGTGATTTCTTTCTGTAATTTAAGTCTCTATCTAGCTAGCTGTGCTCTCGTTCATTACCTGTAATTATCCTCACTATATTCTTTTCTGTGGTATTATGCAGAATGAAGATGTATGAAATGAAAAAAGCTGGACGCTATGGCATTGGGTTCATTGACCCAAATACGGTTAATCAAGCGATATGGGAAGATGAATATTCGAGAAAAGACACAGAGAGATTCCTGCTAGAGTTTTTGAAGCAACTAAACACCCAACCAGAAATACTACTTCCTTACAATTTCGGGTGAGTGTTACTATATCTTGTACTACAAATTCTATTTTTTGCTTACTAGATGTTAATAAGTGTAGTTGATGAGTTATGCACATGCCCGCTTAATTATACAAAACGTGTGCGCATGCAGTTACCACTAGATCTTGTTAATCATTGAAGTTGACAAGGGAAAAGTTGAAGTACTGGACTCACTATATAAGAATCCATCCGAATACGCAACCGTGAGGGGGATGGTCGACAAGTAATTTCAATCATTATCGCACTATGTTGGCCTCTTTACTTCATTTCTTGATATCAACTAGTTAATAACTCCTTTATTCATTTTCTTTGCTGGCGGGCAGGGCTTGGGCCAAGTTCGTCAAACTGGTCCCAGGCGATTGGAAACAAAAGTTGACATGGGTGCGACCCAAGATAATTAAGTAGTACTGGCTAGCTACGTCCGTGCATCTCTTTAATTCTAGTTTCAATACCATTATCATGCTTGATTAATTATTACCTGATTGAATTTTATTCTCGTAAAGTGCATGAGGCAGGAGCAGGAGAATAGTTTATGCGCATACTACGTTTGCGAGAACATTTGCATGATCACGTCTGAAAGGAGCAGAAACGAAAGAAATCTTTGGGTACGGTTGCCAGAACACTATCCATAATTTTTTTATCATGATCTAGCTAATATATATACACACAACTAATATATTCATCTTGATCTCCTTCTTATAGCTGATGGAGATGCGGGGCCAGCTCCTACCAACAACTCGCGTACGAGCAATTCAAGAGGAAATAGCTGTTTCTGGTCGACCAGGTCATAGATCCCAAAGGAGAATACCATTACAAGATCAAGCAGTAATGCCTGCATATGTAATGATCCGCAAATTGTAGGAGAAATTGTATATACCAAATTGTATATATATATGTATGTGAATGGTCGTCGTACGAGAAATTCGATGATATATATATATATATATATGATCGGTTCTACGAGAAATTCTATTTATATATATATGCACAACGTGTACAGTATGTAGTAGCGTAATATATGTTTGAAATTAAAAATAATTAAATGGAAAACACAAAATTAAAAGGAAAAATAAACCATAATTAATTCATAAACCCCTAAAGGATTAAAAGGAAAAATAAACCAAAATTAAAAGAATTAAATACTTTTAGTCCCGGTTGGTGTTACCAACCGGGACTAAAGGTCCCCCAGCCCACGGCGCCGGCAGGTGCCACGTGGTGGGCTTTTAGTGCCGGGCCGTGTTGAACCTGGACTAAGGGGGGGGGGGGCTTTAGTCCCCACCCTTTAGTGCCGGTTGGAGAACCGGCACTAAAGGCCCTTACGAACCGGCACAAAAGGTCTGTTTTCTACTAGTGTGGCCAGCCATGCTAGATCATAGAATAATCGAGCCTCCCCACCATGAGGATGCTCCAAGGAGTGAAGAAGCACCCCTTCCCCGCCATCATCCTCGAGGGTTTATTCCCTTGACGTCCTCCGACAACGGCGAGGGAGGAGGATGTAGGGGAGGGGACGGCGGCGGGCATGCACATTATCAAGAGAAACTCTAGAAATACCTTGCACCCAAACATGGTTATTTTTTCCTTCCTAGGAGGTTCATAGTTACGTTACATGCCGATTGAGTCAACACTTATGTATTACCAACAATTTTATTTGGTAAGCCAATAAGACGTGGTGCAGTTGAGGCGGTTTTTAGGAAAAAACGATGGAAAAAAACTAGAGACGTGAGAAAAAAAAGATCAAAACAACGCGAAGTGGTTTACTAGGATGGTTGGACAAAGGAATGATTGAAGTAGGAACACTATTGTGTTTTACGTGTATATAAGGAGATTAGTTAATTTCCATAGAAAATTGCTCCACCAATAGGATTGGCGTGCCAAACACTACCTTGTTTTCCTAAATCCAATTCTAATTACTACCCGTAGTTGGTACTAGAACATTGTAATTCATTGCAAGGTCGTGTGTAATTGGTATCGTTTTTCTATAAATATATTCTCTTTGTAAAAAAAATCGGCGCATATATATGGTTTCTAACCAAAGAAGAATCATCAACACCTATTATTAGCATGTCATCCTTTGGCAGCCCGAGACCAGTTTTTTCAATAAAGGGCACATTTATTAACTCATAATGTAGTATCAAGAATGAACATTCGTCCTCTGTATGACTATAATGCACACAATTGACATCAAAAGCACGCACACGAGTAACAAGAAAAAACGCCGGCTATAGCAAAGTCAAAAGTTGAAAACCATTCATAAAGTGGAGGGGGGGGGGGGGGGGGGATGACCTATCCGTAGAGTATGCAACCACCCATGTGGGGTAAAAAAAAATCTTTGGCTGCTTGCTCTAAGCGCGTGCACGCCATTATAAATGGTGGTCGGTGCGTTAGTCGTTGTAGCGTAGACCACGAACGGAGCCAGTGCGCACACTGGTACATAACCTACAATAGAGATGCACTTCTACGTTTAAAAACTATTTCGTATCTACATAGACACATTGAACATAATAAGGTAGACACTCTCACCCTAATAGGCACTAAATTTTCTTGGAATACCATCTACCGAATGATCATTCATATTAGCAACATTGCTTGGTAGATACAAGTTTGACACTACATGGATGACTGACCATGTAGCACACACAGAATAGCAATGAAAAAAAAGATGTTTGCTTATCTCACCAATGAAAAAAAAAGATGTTTGCTTATCTCACCAATATAAAAAAATACGCCTTTTGCTTTCTTGCCAATTGTGACGAGCAAGGTTGTCCATTGTCCATATTGTTTTTTCATTGTCCCCTAACACCTTAGAGCGTGTGAGTTTTCGGTACATAGAGTACCGTGAAAACCCCACTGTCACATTACAATGGAATTTGTCTCGGCCTGTTGTCATTTGGATGGAATCAAAGTGGCCCAAAAGGTCCTGCCATGACGCAAATCGGGGGCCGATAAAATCATGCCTCAAAGATACACTAGGTGTGGACGTGCTCAATTTTTTTTGCAAACATATCATTCTTATCACGAACAATGTGATATAAGGTTGGATATTGTTCCTAGAGAATAGAGTTTCCCAGTAACTTATCCTCCCAGAAGTGAATATCTGAACCATCCCTAATCGTGAAGGACGATCCTAAGTGGAAAAGGTGTGTTTTGTGGCCATCAGATCTACCCAAAAATGTGAGCCCCTGGGTTTCTAGTATGCTTTGGACACGATTATTGGACCTAGATATTTATTGCGCAAGAGATTTTGCCATTCACCTTCCTTGGTTAGAAGCTTATATAACCATTTACTAAGTAGGGCATCGCTTTTGACATAAAGATCATGTATGCCAAGATTCCTTGATCTTTAGGTCGGCAAACCATGCTCCATTTAGCCACCTATACCTTTTCTTTCCGCTGTCACTTCGCCAGAAAAATCTAGACCTAAAGTAATCCAACCTTTGCAGAACACCCTTTGGTAGTTGGAAAAATGAGAGCATATTTGTGACTTGTGAGTACTAAGTTGATCAAAACAAGTCATTCCCCACAAAGAGCAACTTGCCTTTCCAACTACTCAGGTGTTTCACCAATCGCTCATCGACACATTTGCACTCCACATTTAAGAGGGACCGATAATGGTTCAGAATTACCAAGTACTTAACTGGAAACTCGCCTTGCTCGCAACCGAACAAGTCGGCATATTGTGGAGATACATATTTAGCCTCTCCAATACAACACAATTCACTTTTATGAAAAATAGTTTTAAGACCCGACATCTACCCAAATGCCAAGAGAGACAGTTTAAGGTCATGTTCCACAAAGAGAATCATATCATCTCATATTGCAGAATTGAGAGGCCCTCGTCAACTAGATGCAAGGTAAAAAATAGCGCGCTATTCAAAATAGTGCCGTCCCTGAAAATATGCTATTAGCGAGACATTGTACACTGATCAATTTAGCAAGACAATTGTCTATACTTTATAGCATGCTATTAGCGACGGTATAGCGTGCTATTTATTTTAGTGACTAGATGTGGCACTACTTATCCGACTTGGCCATCCTGTTTAGTGCATTCAATCAGAATGGTCAGCATATCAGTGTCAATGTTACATAAAACTGGAGCTAGTGGATCACCCTAACAGTGTCCCTTTTTGTTTGTTGAGTAGTTTTAATATGCTCCCTCCTACTCCATCTTTTCACATGAGAGATAAGAGTATATAATAGATATGAGTCGTTGATCTTATTAATTAGTGGTTTGATCAACTCTTATCTTCCTACCTCATATGTACAAATATGGGTAAGAGGGAGCATGTTAAAATTTGCCTTGTTTGAAAGTAATGGACAACGTCATCATTGCCTTTTATGGCCACACCACCACCAGAGATGAAACTATCAACCAATATGCGCCATTTCTCAGAGAAGCACTTCATTCTTATGGTTTGCTAAAGAAAGATGAGTTGACTTTGTCGTAAGACTTTTCAAAGACAGTTTTGAATATAGCTGTTCCATTTTACCGAATCAAATGTGTTTTTCTTTTTGTAAAGAATTAAGTACCAGTGGGAAAGTGTGAATTTGTCCAACTACATCTCGCAACGATGTAACTGCATGTTTCCACTATCGTTAGCTGTCCTACTCCTTTTTGGATAACAATACGACGATTGATTTCTTTTGGGCAGAAATGGAGGCCAGTGCTCGCACTGCTCTGTATCCTCAGCACCGCTGCAAAAACATATACCTGGTACTACACCTCCTGAGTTTTCGGCAACTAACATGTACTCCCTCCGTCCCAAAATAAGTGTCGCAGATTTTGTACTAAACTAGTACAAATTTTGTACTAGAGCATCGACACTTATTTTAGGACGAAGAGATACGATGGATGCAAAGAATGTGCTATCTGATTAACTGTAACAAACGTGCTACAGGTGAGGCATGCTCAGGGTATTCATAATGTAGAAGGCGACAAGGATCATAGCGCCTACATGTCACCTGCACTCCTTGATGCTCACATTACCCCTTTGGGCTGGAGCCAAGTAAGATCTCCTGTTTCTTTTTTATTAATTAATCACCATGTGTTGTCAATTCTGATAGAAAAGGTACACATTGTGT
Organism: Elymus sibiricus; assembly: GCA_039707655.1. NCBI lineage: Eukaryota > Viridiplantae > Streptophyta > Magnoliopsida > Poales > Poaceae > Elymus > Elymus sibiricus. The sequence goes on along the minus strand of CM077668.1, from coordinate 88,672,824 downwards.
TGTGGCCAACTATGGTCGTGCTTTTTGTCAAATATTTAAGGCGACAATGGATGTTGATTTACATGCATTCGTAGGTTGATTGCCTGCGAGAGCATGTCACAAAATGTGGACTAGCAAAAAAGATTGAGTTGGTTATTGTTTCCCCTCTACTAAGGTATATTTTTTCTTGACCTTCTTCTTTTATGCTTTGTAGGTTGGGTTTTGTACACTAACGAATATCCTTGCTACTCCCTTCATTCCTAAATATAAGTCTTTTTAAAGATTTCACTATGAACATACTGATGTATACGTATGTAGTCCGTAATGGAATCTCTTAAAAGACTTATATTTAGAAACGGAGGGAGTACATGTCTTGCATGACCCATGTGCAAAAAATCTAGTAAAAATAAAATTTAGTTCGAGCTCTTCTTTTACACCCTTAATCATGCCGGTCGTGTCAATAGCTAATCAATCTTCTTATCTAGTACACATTATTATCAGAACTCCTATGCTTAGGCATGATATAATAATATGGCAGTGCACTACAGTAGTATGTTGTTACTAAATGAGCCTCACAGTGTTTCACATGAACTAATCTCACAGGACTATACAAACTGCGGTGGGGGTCTTTGGTGGGAACTATACTGATGGGGTAAGTGCATCATCATTAATGGTGGAAGGTGTTGGGCACAGTGGACGTCAGGCGATTACAAGTTTGAACTGCCCACCGTTTCTTGCCGTTGAGGCCTGCAGGGAGCGCTTGGTATTTCTCTCTCCTGAAGAACACAAATAAAACATGAGCAATAATTTTGTTTACATATATAAATAATGGTCTTGACATTGAGTGCCTCTTTTATACATTGGTTTTCATTAATTATTAATTAGAACATACTGTTTTTGCAGTTGCTAGAATAACTTATTCAGCTTAATTTGTTCTAACTTTATGTCAAATACCCTCATTTGGAGATGCATCTGTTTGTCTCTGCGTCTCCCGCATCAGTAATGCTCCATTGATAAATATTCTTAATATTTCACTTTAAATAGCGATTAAAAATGCAGGGTGTTCATCCTTGTGACAAGAGGAGCAGCATAACAAAATACCGTACTCTCTTTCCTGCCATTGATATTTCCTTGGCAAGTAACCACTATCGCTAATTCACAAGAGCATTTCATGAGACAGTGTTTTGATGGTGTTATTAATAGATGTGTGCTCATGCTCTTTACAGATAGAGAATGATGAAGATGTTCTTTGGGAACCCAATGTAAGAGAATCAAATGAGTCTGTTGCTGCCAGGGGCATGAAATTCATTGACTGGTATTTTTTCCTTTCTAAGATTGATTAGTTTCTTTTCATTAATTAATGTCTTGAAAATGCAAGCCTAATGATCTGTCATATGAACATGAAACACAAGTACCTCCATAATATTCACCTGCACCGAAAGTGCTCTTTGATTCCGAGCATACATGATCCCTCATGAACAGTAAATTCAAGAAAAAAAATCAAAACATTCTTTTTTGTGTGATAAAAATTGATGAATGTTTCAACTGGGTGCAAACTTTTGTGATGAAATGACATTCTGGAGGTCTGAAAAAAAACCGATACTCCAAAATGCTTCCAACAATAGTCTTTCGGAGCATCGATTTTGTTTTTTATACCTTCATGAATGTGATTTCATCACAAAATTTTGTATGTTGGTGATGAATTCATCAATTTTTATCACAAAAAATAGAACATTACCCTCTCTTTTTTACCTTGTACTGTTCATCAGGGTGTGTGTGAACTCGGTATAAAAAACTCCATGCCATGTATCCTCATTTGCACGTCCTATATCTCTTTTGGTCATTTTTTGCGTCATTCAAAGCATTATTTTTACCAAACATTCACTACTACTCTCCTGTCCTGGTAGGAGTCCCATGTTTGTAGCGAACTAGGCTATTTGCGTCTACACTTACCTGTACGTATGGTTATATGTGTTACTTTGTCTGTGTCAACAATTGTTGCGTATTGTAGAGAAAAGCTAGAATTCGTGGTGAAGGATTGTGGACTGCCTTGGATAATACCTTCTGGCCCTACACAATGATTCATCTGAATCTTGTTTCTCGTATACAAGCAAGTTAACACTGAGTAATTATTTGATATTAGAAATTCCTTGATGTTGGGGATTTATGTGTAGGGTGTATTGAGAAAGACAAACCTTGTATCTTAGATGACATGCTGAGTCATCCAGTAACTTTATTTTGGTAACCGGATTAAAAATAATCCATGGATGTGCTCGCAGGTTATGGACAAGAGAAGAAAAGGAAATAGCTATTGTCACCCATAGTAGTTTATTGGATTTCACTTTAAACATGTACGGTAAAGAGTGTCATCCAGCCATAGCAGAGGAACTGGGCAAGCGGTAAGTACTTTTTTACCTTGGTAATTGTCATCTAATCAACTCACCATATTCTGCAAACTTGTGTTGCTGTGAGAGCACAATATTTCTATTATGTAACTATATCAACTTTAAACCCCAGAAGTACAAGCAAATTGGACTAGTTTTTCTATCTGTAAATGGAAAGAAGTATTGTATTCTTCGTCTTGGATAACATGACAAGATAGAGCTACTTGTTTAGAGAACTTTGGATTGCAATCTCATTATGAAGATTCTTGTGCTAGAGCCTAAAATGTTCAAGCCATGGACCTATGGTGAATTCTATCATCACAAGTGCATGTCGCTAACTTTTCCTTTTTTTTTTGTGGGGAAACATGTTGCTAACTTTGACTTGGTTATATATAGCTTTGCCAACTGTGAGCTTCGCTCGATGGTGTTGGTCGACAGAAGGTCAATTCTTGTTTTGCTTTAGCGATTACATTGCAGTTTATGGATATTTTATAGAATGGATTTGCTTTCCAATGCTGCAGTAAGCTTGGATCACATACCCCCTTATGGAATTTCCCTGGGAAGATATCGGCGGGACCTGATCTACCTACTGATGTCACGGACAAGAAGCATATTGAAGAAGCCGACAATGAGCTAGAGCACCCACCTACACTCGAGGCGGTCTCTGCAAGGTGCCTCATTTCTACACAAACCATACTTTTAAGGGAGGGAAATTCTCCCTCTTACCATGGTTTTTAAGAAGCTAACAAAGAACTGAGACTGTTGACCGCATGGTTGTCTTTGATTCTTTTACCAAACCCCACTTCCTTTTTGTCGACAAAGGGAACATAATAATATCAAGATGAGACCAATTGCACCCAGCCTCTGCAACAACGTAATATCCAGAGCAAGTCAAGATATCACGGATGCACACAACCAAAAAAGATAAGAAGAAGAAACAGGAAAACAAAGGCCCCGTCGAAATAAAGAGAAGCTTGTAGCAACAAGAGCACTACCGGTGGTGGCAACACCTAGACTCCGAAAAAGATTCTCCAAAAATGACGCCTTCAGGAAGGTTATAGTGCACAAATACCATCGTCGTCCGGTCCAATCATCAAAGTCAGATCCTTGGTTTTCACCCTGGAGAAGGTCAATCTCCAAACAATGCCTTCAACAAGGAAAGGACAAGGGAGTCACCATTGCCACGTACAAGGCCTAGGGTTTTCGCCTCGGAAACTAAGACCGCCAAGAACGAAGTCTGCCAGTGTCGCCGCCCCACTCGCTGAGATTACTGCTAAAAACACCAACCATCCGACACGCATACTTCTTCCTATCTGTCCCATCCAGTCTTCTTCTTACATCATGGCCATTACCAAGAAGTCTCACACCAACTAAATGTGTAGAACCTCTGGCCTTCAATCCATGTTGACATACCCACCTCCGTTAAATCCCTGGTCGACGAGGTGGATAATGCGATGTGGTGGCAACGCCGCTTGTACCTCGTCACGGAGATCCATGCGTACCGCCGAGGATCTAGGGAGGCCACACAACGGTACCAGACAAGGAACATCTATGGGCAGCCGTGGATGGCATCATGCCCCTCACCTCCGTCACTACCGTGGCTAGAGGGGCGCATGCCTTGCCATATTGTGATCGAACGCCATTGTCCATGCCTGGATCGGCGCCACAATCTTGGCCAAGTTGTCTAGGCAATCAAATCAGGTCGACAATGGATGTGGGGATAAGAGAATGAGCTAGCGCGAGGAAAAAAGGAAGGAAAAAACTGAGGACACCCCTCCGTTGAACGGCCTCCTCCGGTGGCGGCAGGGATAGGGAAGGAGGTGAGGGAGGGGCCAACGGCGGCCGGCGGTTGCGTTCCCCCGTGTCGCCAGGTTGAGGACGATGCGGGGTCGTGTTGAATATGGAAGACAAGATAAGCGACATCTATGAATATGATTTACCACCTGACACTCTGGAGTATGATTAGCACAATTCATTATGTTTGTTATCCCATTTGTTGTCCGAATACATACCCAAATTCTACATGTACCCCTCTTTTTTATCGAGGACATTATGTTGATACAATTTTTTTACTTGTATTCCTTCTCACGTTCTTATCTGCAGCTTTTAACTTTTTTAGGTTCATGATACATTGCTTATATAATGCGCAAAGATCACGGTGCAGTGGTGCAGATAGTAGTCATCATAATGTGGATCTTGGGTTTTGTCGTCGTTTTCTCACCGGGGGTGCCCCGAGACGGCAGATGCCATGGGATGGCTAGAGAGGTGAGAGCAAGGCTGCCGTGGAAGATCCAGGACGGGTATGCGGATAGCACGCGGTGGTTTACCCAGGTTCGGGGCTCTCCGGAGAGATAATACCCCTACTCCTGCATGTCTGTATAAATGTGGTATATCTGGTACATGGTTGCTCCTGGAGCTGTATTAGAGGAGGAAGAGGGAGCCGGCTGCTCCCTTCCTTGCCTCACATGCATGCATGTGTGGGCATGAGTGAGTGAGAGAGAGAGAATGGGAGGAGCTCCCGTGAGTGTGTGTGTGGTGGAGCTTGGGCATGTATGCCCGTGGGTGTCCATCCTCCTGGATGGATGGATGAGGCTCCCTCTTATAGTGGGAGCTAGCTTTGGATGTAAGCTAGGTGGGAGTGGGCATGGTGGGTGGTGGCCCACCTACCAACTACACTATTGGGGATGTCACGCGAGGTGACATGCTACACAGGCTATGGTGCGCCACTATTGCTCAGCAGTGCACAGGTACCGCCGTCTTGTCCAGGTCGCGTCGGATGTGATGGCAGGCGCAACCGGCAGCCAGCTGACTGGCGCAGCCGGCAGCCGGCCAGGCAGCCGGCCGAGTGGAACAGTCGGCCCGGGCGGGCGGGCACCCCGTCCGTCTTGCCGTCTTTGGGGTACCCGGGGGTCATCCCCCCGACAGTAGCCTCCGAGCCTCCGGGCGACTCGAAGAGTCGGGCGGAGGGTTTTTGCAGTCGCCGTTCTTGTTGCAGAAGTTGTCGTTGTCGGTTGATCGCGGGCTGAGGACGGCATAGCTTGCTTCCAGCGGGGGTGCGCCAGCGCACCCGCTGGGTGTAGCCTCCGGACGACTCGAAGAGTTGGGCGGAGGGTCTTGGCAGTTGCTGAAGCGGACGGTGGCGTCGAGGACGCCGGGCGAGGACGCGGAGTCCGTCGGCTGAATGGTGCAAGGGGCGCTGCCGGGGGTGGACGCATGGTCCGCCGGTCGATGGGCGCGAGGCGCTGCCGGAGACGGACGCGGGGGTCCGCCGGCTGATGTGCGCATGGCGCTGCCGAAGGCGGACGCGGAGTCCACCGGCGGATGTGCGCGTGGTGCTACCGAAGGCGGATGCGGAGTCCACCGGCGGATGTGCGCGTGGTGCTACCGAAGGCGGACGCGGAGTCCACTGGCTGAAGGGAGCGAGGCGCTGCCGGAGACGGACGCGGGGGTCCGCCGGCTGATGTGCGCGTGGCGCTACCGAAGGCGGACGCGGGGGTCCGCCGGCTGATGTGCGCGTGGCGCTGCCGAAGGCGGACGCGGAGTCCACCGGCTGAAGGGCGCGAGGCGCCGCCGGAGACGGACGCGGGGGTCCGCCGGCTGATGTGCGCGTGGCGCTGCCGAAGGCGGACGCGGAGTCCACCGGCGGAAGGGCGCGAGGCGCCGCCGGAGACGGACGCGGGGGTCCACCGGCTGATGTGCGCGTGGTGCCGCCGAAGGCGGACGCGTAGTCCACCGGCTGAAGGGCGCGAGGCGCTGCCTGAGACGGACGCGGGGGTCCGCCGGCTGATGTGCGCGTGGCGCTGCCGAAGGCGGACGCGGAGTCCACCGGCTGAAGGGCGCGAGGCGCTGCCGGAGACGGACGCGGGGGTCCGCCGGCTAATGTGCGCGAGGCGCCGCCGGAGACGGACGCGGGGGTCCGCCGGCTAATGTGCGCGTGGCGCTGCCGAAGGCGGACGTGTAGTCCACCGGCTGAAGGGCGCGAGGCGCTGCCGGAGACGGACGCGGGGGTCCGCCGGCTGATGTGCGCGTGGCGCTGCCGAAGGCGGACACGGAGTCCACCGGCTGAAGGGCGCGTGGCGCTGCCGGAGACGGACGCGGGGGTCCGCCGGCGGATGTGCGCGTGGCGCTGCCGAAGGCGGACGCGGGGGTCCGCCGGCGGATGTGCGCGTGGCGCTGCCGAAGGCGGACGCGGGGGTCCGCCGGCCGAAGGGGGCGAGGCGCTGCCGGAGACGGACGCGGGGGTCCGCCGGCCGATGTGCACGTGGCGCTGCCGAAGGCGGACGCGGAGTCCCCCGGCTGAAGGGCGCGAGGCGCTGCCGGAGACGGACGCGGGGGTCCGCCGGCTGATGTGCGCGTGGCGCTGCCGAAGGCGGACGCGGGGGTCTGCTGGCTGAAGGGCGCGAGGCGCTGCCGGAGACGGACGCGGGGGTCCGCCGGCTGATGTGCGCGTGGCGCTGCCGAAGGCGGACGCGGAGTCCACCGGCTGAAGGGCGCGAGGAGCTGCCGGAGACGGACGCGGGGGTCCGCCGGCTGATGTGCGCGTGGCGCTGCCGAAGGCGGACGCGGGGGCCCGCCGGCTGAAGGGCGCGGGGCGCTACCGGAGACGGACGCGGGGGTCCGCCAGCTGATGTGCGCGTGGCGCCGCCGGAGACGGACGCGGGGGTCCGCCGGCTGATGTGCGCGTGGCGCTGCCGAAGGCGGACGCGTAGTCCACCGGCTGAAGGGCGCGAGGCGCTGCCGGAGACGGACGCGGGGGTCCGCCGGCTGATGTGCGCGTGGCGCTGCCGAAGGCGGACGCAGAGTCCACCGGCTGAAGGGCGCGAGGCGCTGCCGGAGACGGACGCAGGGGTCCGCCGGCTGATGTGCGCGTGGCGCTGCCGAAAGCGGACGCGGGGGTCCGCCGGCTGAAGGGCGCTAGGCGCTGCCGGAGACGGACGCGGGGGTCCGCCGGCTGATGTGCGCGTGGCGCTGCCGAAGGCGGACGCGGGGGTCCGCCGGCTGATGTGCGCGTGGCGCTGCCGAAGGCGGACACGGAGTCCACCGGCTGAAGGGCGCGAGGCGCTGCCGGAGACGGACGCGGGGGTCCGCCGGCTGATGTGCGCGTGGCGTTGCCGAAGGCGGACGCGGGGTCCTCCTGCTGAAGGGCGCGGGGCGCTGCCGGAGACGGACGCGGGGGTCCGCCGGCTGATGTGCGCGTGGCGCTGCCGAAGGCGGAAGCGGGGGTCCGCCGACTGATGTGCGCGTGGCGCTGCCGAAGGCGGACGCGGAGTCCACTGGCTGAAGGGCGCGAGGCGCTGCCGGAGACGGACGCGGGGGTCCGCCGGTTGATGTGCGCGTGGCGCTGCCGAAGGCAGACGCGGGGGTCCGCCGGCTGAAGGGCGCGAGGCGCTGCCGGAGACGGACGCGGGGGTCCGCCGGCTGATGAGCACGAGGCCCTGCCGGGAGTAGCCTCCGAGCGAGGAGGGTCCTCATGGAAATGATCGTGCAAAAGGCAGGTTAGTCGGCACAGATATATCAAATATTTGATTTTGGTGGTGCAAGTTTATGCAGAGGGTGCCAACTCGGTTTCGTCCGAGCCCCCTTCAGTCTTTTTCATGTTCTCTCCGCTCTTTGGCTTTTGCTCTTGCTAGCCGGACAGCCGGGAGCCGGTCTGTAGCTGGGGCGAAGAGTGGGCCGCAGAATGGAGCGTACAGTACTCGGACTCTGGGAGCAGGCTCGACCGAGCAGATACTCATAAATGAAACGACCGGGTCGCCCGGGCCGTTTCCTCCCGGGACGCTTTTCGCGTGTGGCGACCTCCAGCTTTTGCTCTCGCTAGCCGGACAGCCGCGGTGCGGTCTGTAGCTGAGACAAAGGGTGGGCCTTCGGCCCCATGCACGCTACTAAGTCGTCTCGTGGAAACAGACGTATCGGGCCAAACGTCCAACCCCCGGGCCGAGGCTAGCTGGCGCCGGGGTGAACAATAAAGTAGTAGAAACAAATGCGGAGATGGCCCCCGAGGATCGCTCGGGATATCTGTTTGTGTGTACGCCGCGAGGGTATGTGGGTGGAGAGCTCACATTGCTTTTTGGTGCCGGCGAGGCGTTTTTTGTCGATGTCGGCCAGCGTGGCTTGCAGCCGACGTGGTCCGACTGGCACGCGCGAGGCGCTGCCGAGCGCGGACTTGGAGTCCGCCGGCTCATGGGCGCGAGGCGCTGCCGGGCGTGGACGCGGAGTCCACCGGCTGGCTGTTTCCAGCGGGGGCGCCAACGCACCCGCTGGGTGTAGTCTCCGAGCCTCCGGGCGACTCGAAGAGTCGGGCGGAGGGTCTCTGTTGTTGCTGAAGCAGACAATGGCGTTGGGGACGCCGGTTGCGGACCCGGGGTCCGATGACCGATGGGCGCGGGGCCCTGTCGGGTGCGGACGCGTGGTCCACCGACTGGTGTGTGCGGGGCACTGCCGAGGGCGGGCGCGGGGTCCGCCGGCTGTTGCGTGCGCGGCGCTGCCGAGGTCGGACGCGGGGTCCGCCGGCTGATGCGCGCGAGGCGCTGCCGAGGGCGGACGCGGGGTCCGCCGGCTGTTGCGCGCGAGGCGCTGCCGAGAGTAGCCTCCGAGCCTCCGGGCGAGGAGGTTCATTGATTTTTGCGTAGGCGAGACGGTTATTGACGAAGACAGCCGGCGCGGCGTGGCGCTCGCGGAGCGCGCCGGCACACCCGCTGGGTAGCCTTCGAGCCTCCGGGTGCTCGAAGAGGGGTCCCGGCCGGTCGGACCCAACCGACCAGGCATAGAGGCGGACGGGCAGTCGGAAGGGTTACCCAGCCGGCCCGGTGTTGAAGCAGGCAGGCAGGCCGGGTCGCGTCTGGCTATCCGAGTGGCGAAGCAGGCGGACCGGCAGGCAGACGTCTTTTCTTTGGCCGGCTGTGGGGAACCGAGCCGGCGCGGGGCAGTCAGCATCGAGCCGACGAGCATGCAGCCGGCGGGACCGGTCGGCGCGGGAACCGGCGGGCGAGCGAAGGCCGGCCAGGCGCGGTGAGGGCGAGCCGTCGAGCGCCCGGGAGGCGGACGGGCACGGCGGAGGCAAGCCGGGCCAGGACGGAGGCGCACGGGGGCTGAGAGCGGAGCCGGCGCCGCGAGGCGTGGTGTGGACCGCGGGCGGGCCGGCGCCGCACGCGTGGGCGCGGGAGGAAGCCGGCACCGGGCGCAGCCGGCGCACGCCGCGAGCCAGCCGCGGGGCGAGCGGGGACGGGCGCGGCGAGCGGGAGGCCGGGCACCGCGAGGAGGAGCGGGAGGCGGCGAACGGAGCCGGTGCCGCGAGGCGACGCGGGGGTGCGGGCGGAGCCGGCGCCGCGAGGCGGCGAACGGAGCCGGTGCCGCGAGGCGACGCGGGGGGTGCGGGCGGAGCCGGCGCCGCGAGGCGTGGTGTGGACCGCGCGGGCGGGCCGGCGCAGCACGCGCAGCGCGGGAGGAAGCCGGCCTCAGGCGCAGCCGGCGAGCGCCGCGAGCCAGCCGCGGGGCGAGCGGAGATGGGCGCGGTGAGCCGGCGGCTGGGCACCGCGAGGAGGCGCAGGAGGCGGCGAGCGGAGCGCAGCAGGCCAGGCAGACGCACGAACTCGTCGCGCAGCCGACCGGCCGGAAACGCACGGACGCAGCGCACCCGGCCAGGCACGCACATACGCGGCGCAGCCGGTCGGCCATGCACGCACGCGAATGGTGCACCCGGCCACGCACGTAGTCGTACCATATGCATGCATGCATGTACGAAATTTGCATGTACGTAATTTGCTCTTTGCATTCTCTTCTTTCTTTCTTCTTCAGCCGGCCACGGGTAGCCGAACAGCGGGGGACGGAGTCTCCGGGCGAGGCGGAGCCGGCGCGAGGAGGCGGCAGCCGGACGGGCATCGCGCGCGGCAGCGGCAGCCGGCCCGCGAGGGAGGCGGCAGCCGGACGGGCGCGGCAGCGGCAGCCGGCCGGCGAGGGAGGCGGCAGCCGGACGGGCGGTGCGCGCGGCAGCGGCAGCCGGCCTGCGAGGGAGGCGGCAGCCGGACGGGGGCGGCAGCGGCAGCCGGCCGGCGAGGGAGGCGGCAGCCGGACGGGCAGTGCGCGCGACAGCGGCAGCCGGCCTGCGAGGGAGGCGGCAGCCGGACGGGGTGGAGACCCGGCGCCGCGGGCCGGGGCGGCGAGGCGGGGCCAGCACGTGGAGGCGCAGGTGGCGCTGGGATTAGGCAGCGGCCCTGCCGCTATGGGCGAGCTGGCGACGGGCGCCAAGACTCGCTGAAGGAGGAGGGCGTGAGCGTGGTCCGCTCAGCCCGACGCGGTGCAGGAGAGGAGGCTCAGGCGAACGGAGGCGAGCTCACGAGGAGTGTGGCCGAGAGCAACCGGGGCGCGGCCGAGCGACCGTGGAGGCGAGGCCACGGGTCGGAGCGGCATTGGGGGAGCCACCGGGGCAGCGCAGCGTCACAGGAGGAGGAGAGGGGCGCTCGAGCCAGACCTCGGCGGCGCGAGGCCCGCGGCGCGCGAGCGGAGGAGGACGCCAGTGTGGCTGGCCGCCTGCGCGGACACGAGCCAAGCCAGCTAGCTAGCTAGCTCAACTGAATCGATTGGCTCCGTGGGCTCTGCTAGCTAGCTTGCTGGACACGGGTGCATGCACGCATAGGGACGGAGGTGTGGCCGAGACGAGGCCGGAGCCGACGACCGGGGAGACGGACGAGGGCGGAGCAGCGTGCGTGAGGACGACGAGGCCAGGCACGGGCGGAGCAACGCAGGGGCCGCGACAGACGGCCGGCGTCGCAGCGGTGGTGGCGAAGATGGCGAGGCCGACGACGAAGGCGCGCCGCCTCGCGCGGCCGCCCCAGGGCGAGTTGACGTCAAGCCCTCGAGCGCGGCCGGAGAGGCGACGGCGACGCCACGGCGGAGCTGGCGAAGATGGCGAGGCCGATGACGAAGGTGCGCCGCCTCGCGCGTCCGCCCCGGGGCGAGTTAATGTCGAGCCCTCGAGCGCGGCCGGAGAGGCGACGGCGACGTCGCGGCGATGGCGACGAAGATGGTCCCGCCCGGACCGCGGAACCAGCTGCAGCTCGCCCCACGGTGGGCGCCAACTGTCGTCGTTTTCTCACTGGGGGTGCCCCGATACGGCAGATGCCATGGGATGGCTTGAGAGGTGAGAGCAAGGCTGCCGTGGAAGATCCGGGACGGGTATGCGGATAGCACGCGGTGGTTTACCCAGGTTCGGGGCTCTCCGAAGAGATAATACCCCTACTCCTGCATGTCTGTATAAATGTGGTATATCTGGTACATGGTTGCTCCTGAAGCTGTATTAGAGGAGGAAGAGGTAGCCGGCTGCTCCCTTCCTTGCCTCCATTGCATGCATGCGTGGGCATGAGTGAGTGAGAGAGAGAGAATGGGAGGAGCTCCCGTGAGTGTGTGTGTGGTGGAGCTTGGGCATGTATGCCCGTGGGAGGATGGATGGATGAGGCTCCCTCTTATAGTGGGAGCTAGCTTTGGATGTAAGCTAGGTGGGAGTGGGCATGGTGGGTGGTGGCCCACCTACCAACTACACTATTGGGGATGTCACGCGAGGTGACATGCTACACAGGCTATAGTGCGCCACTATTGCTCAGCAGTGCATAGGTACCGCCGTCTTGTCCAGGTCGCGTCGGATGTGATGGCAGGCGCAACCGGCAGCTAGCTGACTGGCGCAGCCGGCCAGGCAGCCGACCGAGTGGAGCAGTCGGCCCGGGCGGGCAGGCACCCCGTCCGTCTTGCCGTCTTTGGGGTACCCGGGGGTCACCCCCCCCGACGGTAGCCTCCGAGCCTCCGGGCGACTCGAAGAGTCGGGCGGAGGGTTTTTGCAGTCGCCGTTCTTGTTGCAGAAGTTGTCGTTGTCGGTTGATCGCGGGCTGAGGACGGCACAGCTTGCTTCCAGCGGGGGCGTGCCAGCGCACCCGCTGGGTGTAGCCTCCGAGCCTCCGGACGACTCGAAGAGTCGGGCGGAGGGTCTTGGCAGTTGCTGAAGCGGACGGTGGCGTCGAGGACGCCGGGCAAGGACGCGGAGTCCGCCGGCTGAATGGTGCAAGGGGCGCTGCCGGGGGTGGACGCATGGCAACGCCCCTTGTTTATTGCCGTTGTTTTAAAAAAACTAGCAACGTGACCGAGGCATTTGCGCTGTATGTTACTCCCTCCGATCCAAAATAAGTGCCATGGTTTTAGTTAAGATTTGAACTAAAACCATGACACTTATTTTGGACCGGAGGGAGTATTATATTGTTGTTTCTAAATTTAAAATGTCTTTCATCATAATTTTGACCATCTAACATGCTTGTGTAAAATTGTAAATAATAGTTGTATAGTTAAAGGACTTGACGAAAAAAATACTTGACCAAACAAAATAGCATTTTGTATATGAATAACCCACAATAGAAAGCTTGATTGCATCATCATATGGTGCAATCTATTGCTTAATAAGTGGAGTCCTGATTTTTGTTTTCCTGACAACTTTGCCCATCCCGCCAAATATTATATGATTTAATTAACTCCTATATTAGCTTTGATATAACTAAAATGTAGGAAATATTGTAGCAAAATGACTATGTGTTGATGATTTGATTGTGTTTTAACTTATGCATTTGATGTATTATTTCTGGTAAAGATCTCAAATATGTCTAGACTCACCATGTAAAATCGTAGAAGTCATCTTAAGCTCTAGGTTTTCCTCAGTAAATACTTATTAGTTCTAAATGTGTGTTCTTCCACCAATATAACAATTATTAATAACTAAATTTAAATGTAGGTGACTCATATAATCCTTGTGTTCTCTTCCCTCTAGCCACTGCTTCATTGATGCAGTTCTATTATTCAGTTGTTTTACTAGGTATGAGTACATTAAAAACATGATATCGAATACATCTAGAATTAAGCATGTTGTTTAAATAGCGTGCCCATCATATCAATCAAAAATTTATATATTCACATGGCTAATTCTCCTTCAACTATGTCTCGATTTAGTCCTTCATAATTGAAAGGTATTTAGGCACCAAGAAAGGATCACTTTAGGATGACACTTACTTTAAATCTCTTGGCATATTTTCAGTCAAAAATTAACTCCAAATATCATTGTTCGTCGATGGAAACCAATTCATGAATGCTTTCACTCATCTCCACTTTATTTCTATCAAAAATCTTTTGTTATATATACTACTAAAACCTATTCTTGTATGAAATAATTATTGTTTCATGTTTTTCCATAATGAGAAGCAACCCATGCTTGTTGATACCTACCTCTCTAATTAAATATTTGATTTTGTCAACCTTATATAATATTTCTAATTTATTTATTTATTACACGACTCAGTTTTAGGTTAATTTTATTTTGTAAATCCAAGTGCTAATTTCCATACAAGACATATTACAAATAATTGCAATTGATTGACGCTAATTTTCAATGAACAATGGTTTCACTAGGGTTTTTTTTTTGACAGGGAAGAATAGTTTGTAACAATATTGGGATGGTCGTTAATGTGCCCAAAGCGCAAGTGAAGCTAGAAGATTATATCTAAAGGCACACAAGAAGAAGTGGATTTGGAGATTGCTTGAATTCAACAATGGATCCATCCATATTATTTATTGTTTAGAAGATTCACATAAACATGTATATGTGATTGGTTGGCATGCATGACTATGCATTAGCAATGGCCTATCTGCCTATTTGTACCGATATATTTCCAAAAGTCCATATAGAGTTGTAGACTTTTGTATGTGAACATGTATGATACCTTCGGTATTGCACACGTGGTCAGCTGATTACGCATGCAATAGGTGCGAATTGCATAGGAGCTCATGGGTGCTGCCCTCCCTTGTATCTCGCTGTCAGCAGTGTGATTAGCACTAAAGCTGTATTTTAGAGATGTATCCCTAATTCATATCATAATTGTCTTAATTGCCCATTTACATGTAAACTAAGAAATCAAGAAATTCTATCACCGACGCCTTGCCCCTCATGTCATTCCTCTCCGTGACGAGGATCCTGGATACTAACAACCAGGATGTCCCGAGAACATGACAACCGGGTCCTAGAAGCTTCGGGATGACACAACTTGAGCAGGACCAAGGGACTAGATGTGGTTCGGCACCACCCGGTACATCAATCCCAAGTGTAGGCCAACCCGGAGCCTGTAACCCTCACTTGACCAGGCATATAAGGCAAGTTAGGGGCCTCCCGGAGACAAGCAAGAATCAACTCCAGGAAAACCCTAGAGTTGGGTTCTCTCCACCCACTTCTCTCTGCCGCCGGGTTGAGAGATTTGTAATCCAAGAAACATACTTCTCGGCGAGCCCCCATGCAATACAAGAACAGAGGCAGCAATAGGGTCTCCCGAACCTAGGTAAATCTCCTGTTCTTCGCCTCACCTTCTCGGTCTTCTATCGCACCCCCTCCTACTAGAACGGATCATTAGTCTCTTGATGGCACTAAACACCGAAACTTTAGGGTTAAATCTTCATGCAAGACGATGGACATGTGTTTTTACGTTTATTCATCCCTGGACATGTGATACCATAATCTCTAAATTATTCAAAATGTTATAATGAAGATGCAGAGAATTCTTGTCCATGGTGTCTGCATTTATTTATTTATTTGTATAAAGCTGCATCGGAAGGCAACAGATCTGTGAGGAATGTTGTAGCAAGAAATGAATCAGTGAATCATATTGGTCCGGATGTGATCATTGGTACTAACTGTTCCATTGAGACATCCTCCGAAACAGTGGAAGAGCTTGGGCCAAATTTCTGGAGGGGCGATAGCCTCGGGGGACGGCCAGAACACGTTGTGAGTCGATTTCCACTGATTATATGGGCTATATGGTAAGGGATACTCAAATAAAATCATGTGGATTTAGGGGTGGCCTAAATTGGCCCTCACCGAGCTTCGCCAGTGCTCTGGAATAAGACCCCATGAGCGAACAGTATTGTGCAGGTACCAATTATTCAACAGGATGGACCAGATATTCTTTGCAAGAAACTACACCCCTCAGGAAAATGTACATCCAAAGCCGCTTATAGGGCATGTTTGCAAGAATTGCAACAACAAAGATCATGCATGCCCAATCAGGTTCCTCAAGAAATTAAGCAGTTACCAAAACAAGTATGGAAAGATAAGATGATGGTGCCTAGAGTACAAACTTTCGCTTGGAGACTCATAAGGACAGCTTTGCCAATAGGTAACAGATCATGTAAATACTCTATTCACATCCAAAAGAATTGCATTAGCTGCGGTCAAGAAGAAGATGGGATACATCTCTTTTTTGCTTGTCCTTTTGCAAAAGTTGCTTGGATTGCACACCCTTGGTTTATTAAATCTGAATTTCTTTCCACTAATCATGGCAATATTTTAGCAACTATCCATACCCTTCTTAACTCATGTCATCCTAATGCTTCTCGCATAAATATTACGAGTTTTCTATGATGCTTATGGAAAGCTCGAAATGGCACACTCTTTGGCAGGAAAGAAACAAAACCAACACATGTGTACCAAGCAATGCCGGCCATCCTAAAGAACCAATAGCTAGCTTTTTGGATTGATCCTACAGAACCATGCAATTATCAAAATTCGGGATGCATCTCTAAATTCTTGGAAGCGCGCCAATACAGATCCAATCCAAACTACATGTTCGAGCTCCAAGATATATACAGATGCGACATGGAAAGCAGGAAACGAAAACATTGTAGGAATCGGAGTATCCATATACTTTGAAGATGAACAACAACATATTGATGTGTATGTTATTTCTATGGAAAAATGGGTTGATGATAACCCAAAAGTATAGGGGATCGCAACAGTTTTCGAGGATAGAGTATTCAACCCAAATTTATAGATTCGACACAAGGGGAGCCAAAGAATATTTGAGAGTATTAGCAGCTGAGTTGTCAATTCAACCACACCTGGATATTAAATATATGCAGCAAAGTGATCAGTAGCACAGTAATATGACAGTTTTGATAGCGGTAGCAGCAGTAACAGTTACGGTAACAGTGATAGCAGTAGTTTTGTAGCAAGTGTAACAGTAGCAGCAACAGTAGTAACTTAGCAAGAAAAATAAGTGGGAAACTCGTAGGCACTGGATCGGTGAACTCGTTGGATGACATTCGTCATGTAACAGTAATAACCTAGGGCGATACAAAACTAGCTCCAGTTCATCAATGTAATGTAGGCATGTATTCCGTAAATAGTCATACATGCTTATGGAAAAGAACTTGCACGACATCTTTTGTCCTACCCTCTCGTGGCAGCAGGGTCCATAAGGAAACTAAGGGATATTAAGGCCTCCTTTTAATAGAGAACCGGAACAAAGCATTAACACACGGTGAATACATGAACTCCTCAAACTACGGTCATCACCGGAAAGTATCCCAAATATTGTCACTATGGGGTTTACGGATCATAACACGTAATAGGTGCATATGACTAGGCAAGATCGGATCAAGAACATAGATATAATGGTGATAACATAAATGGTTCAGATCTGAAATCATAGCACTCGGACCCTAGTGACAAGCATTAGGCATAGCAAACTCATGGCAACATCAATCTCAGAACATAATGGATACTAGGGATCAAGCCCTAACAAAACTAACTCGATTACATGATGAATCTCATCCAATTCCCCACCGACCAGCAAGCCCACGAAGGAATTACTCACTCCCGGTGGGGAGCATCATGGAATTGGCGATGGAGAAGGGTTGGTGATGACGAAGACCGAAGATTCCCCTCTCCGGAGCCCCAAAGGGCTCCAGATCTGGCCTCCCGATGAAGAACAAGAGGTGGCGGAGGCTCCGTATCGTAAAACGCGATAAAACTTTCTCTCTGATTTTTTTTCTCCAAAAATAGGAATTTATAGTGGCGGAATTAGGGTCAGTGGGGCCACGAGGTCGGCACAACCCACCAGGGCGCGCCCAGGGGGCCTAACCCGCCCTGGTGGGTGCTGGACACCCTGGCCCCCCACTTCGGTAGATTTTGGCTCCAATAATTCTTATATATTCTCAAATAATTCTCCAAAAAGTTTCGTTCCATTCCGAGAACTTTTATTTCTGCACAAAAAACAACACCATGGTAGTTCTGCTGAAAACAGCGTCAGTCCGGGTTAGTTTCATTCAAATCATGCAAATTAGAGTCCAAATCAAGGGCAAAAGGGTGAGGAAAAGTAGATACGTTGGAGACGTATCAACTCCCCCAAGCTTAAACCTTTGCTTGTCCCAAGCAATTCAGTTGACAAACTGAAAGTGATAAAGAAAAAAAATTACGAACTCTTTTGTTCTTGTTTACATGTATATGCTTAAGTAGCACCCAGGTTTTCAACAAAGATTATGACTAACCAGGCCAACAATAACTCTTAGAAATTATATTAACTCATATCAATAACATAAGCAGCTAGCGAGCAATAATAAGATATCTCAAGCGCCAACACTTTGTCAAAACAATCATGATACAATATGACAATAGTGGTATCTCGCTAGCCCTTTCTGAGACCACAAAACATCAATGCAGAGCACCTCCAAAGTTCAAACAGTGACTAAACATTGTAATTCATGGTAGAAAAGATCCAGTCATGCTGCACCCAACATCGACTATACAGAATGCATGAGGATGACAATAGTGCTCTCATGTCTGGCGCTTGTTTGAGAAGATGATGACTCAACATAAAAGTAAATAGATAGTCCCTTCGCAGAGGGAAGCATGGATTTGCAGAGGTGCCAAAGCTCAAGGTTTAAAATAGGGATAGATATAATTTGGGAGGTAAACCCTTCCTGTCGACGTTACGACCAAGAGTTATCAATATCTTCCATGCTAAACAAATTAGCGGCGGTTCCCAAGCAGTAAAAGTAAAGGTTTACGCCCCCTCCACCAACAATCACACTCCATGGCTAGCCGCATCCACGGGTACCGTCCAAACCAACAACATTCCTGGGGGAGTTTTGTTTAATTATTTTTTATTTTTTATTTTGGGACTGGGAATCCCTATTACCGCCCCTCTCGTGTAAGGACAAGTGAATAAACACTCATCATGAGAATAACCCGCTTAGCATGGAAGATACTGACCGCCCCCTGTCGCTCCATGAGCGGTCCAGGCACACAAAACAGATGTTCATTTGAATTTTTAGAGGTGGCACATGCAAATTTACTTTGAGCGGAAGGGTAATACCGCATATAGGTGGATATAGTGGACTCATCTGGCATGACTTGGTTTAAGGATTTTGATGCACAAGCAGTATTCCCGCTTAGTATAGGCGAAGGCTAGCAAATAGATTGAGAAGCGGCCAGCTAGAGAGCGAAAACGGTCATGAACATGCATTACATATAATGAACATTGACTACTAGCATGAGTAGGATATGGACACCATGAACATAAATATCATGAAGGCTATGTTGGTTTTGATTGAACTACATGCGTGAACATGTGCCAAGTCAAGCCACTTGAAACATTCAGAGGAGGATACCATATCATCATACCGCATCACAACCATTTTAATGCATGTTGACAACCAAAATAAATCATTATCCACTCCTAGCTACTTAAGCATGGCATGAACAACTATAATCTCTAATGGTCATTGCAAACATGTTTGATCATAATAGGCTGAATCAAGGATACTGGGTTAAACATATTTACAAAAACAAAAACAAGTTGAGTTCATACCCGCTCTTCTCTGCCACAGTAAATTCATCAAATATCGTCATCGTTGCCTTTCACTTGCACGATCGAATGATAAGAAAATAATAATAGTTCAAGAGTGTCATGGACTAAGCTGGAATCTGCAACATTTTATTCAAGAGGAGAAGACAAGGTAAAATGGGCTCTTTTTTAGGTTAACAATGATGCATATGAGAGCCACTCAACATTTTCATCGTGGTCTTCTCCTTGGTATGACTCAAACAGAAAAGAAAAGAATTTCAGAGAAACACACTGAAATATTTTTGGAGTTTTTGGTTTTTCTTAAGGAAAGCTAATTAAAAAGAAAAACAAAAACGAGAAAAACTATTTACACGGGAAAGCCCCAACAAGCAAAAGAAGAAAAGAGAAATCTTTTTGGGTTTTCTTTTAATACTACAATTAAACTAAGCTAGAAAGAAAAACCGAAAAGAAGTAGGAAATATTTTGGGGTTTTCTCAAAGTTTTTCAAACACACAAGAAGAAAGCGAGAAAACAAATTTAGCATGGATATTACAATGGAAAAGTATGAACACCGACAACTGGAATGAAAAGTGTAAACATGAATGTAATGTTTGTCGGTGGAAATACGTACTCCCCCAAGCTTAGGCTTTTGGCCTAGCTTTGTAATCACCATCCATAGAAGCCATCCGGTCCCAAGTCGAAGTGAGGTGGAGGCGGCACCTGAGCATCCCGCCCCTGGGGCTCCTCCTCAACAGCTGCTAGGTTGTTCCGGTAGGATGTAATGTCATCTGGCATAATCATGTATCCGTTCCTGGCAATGGAATCAAGAAAAGCAGGTGCAAGCAACGGAATAACATCACGGGTTTCTTTGCTAAATACTAGGTTGTAAAGAATGTCGCGGGGGGAATCAGTTGCATCAAGGAATTGGTGATCTTGTAGTGAGTTGTGATCAAGGTAAACTCGGGACAAGAGATAATCATGTGGGCGAAACTAAACATTAAAGTGTCTCGCTAACGAGTAGCATAAATACCACCATGTATCTTTCCCTTAGTTTTGTTAAGGTGTAAGCGACGAGTAATAATAGCCCCCATACTAAAGGTGTGATCATCATAAAGTGCACAACGTAAAATAGCAAGGTCAGGGGCACTTAGTGCGCCGACCTTCTCCCTAGCGGTTAAACACTTAGCGATGACCAAAGCAAATTAATGCACTGAGGGAAACTGCAAGCTGGTAGCAGTAGCATTTGACACGCCTCTATCCTCACCCACTGTTAAAGTGAGGAGAAAATCATCAAACTCAGATGGCCTAGGTTCTCTCAATTCCCCATCAGAAGGGATCAAGCATATGTTGCAGAAGTCAGTTAGCGTCATTTTGTAAGTTTCAACATAAAGATTAAACTGCACTTCAGGAGGATTGTTTCTCCCTAGATAATAAAAACCTTGCACAAAGGAACTTGTAAGGATGTGATATTGGTCACACTTAGCTGCGAAGAACTCAGTCAACCCAACGTTTGCAACAAACTGAGCGAACTCTTGATGGAACCCGGCCTCCTCCATGAAGGCATTATGCGGCCATTCACACGGCCGCACCTCCGCCCTTCTTGGGGATGTGAAGGTCATTGTCCGATGATTCCCCAACGACTCCTTTGGCATTTTTCTTGGAGGAAAACTTCCTAAAGAAATCCATTTTATTCCTATATAAATTCTGAAAATTTTTAGTCCTCCAAAATTTTGTCAACAAAACCTTGTAAAATTGATAGCAACTACTCCTAAGCATGCATAGAGTCCATATTGAGCATTCAAACCACTTAGAACTCTAAGAATTCAACATGCAAGCTCATCTACAGCAGCACCAAGAGTAGCTAATTAATCTAAAAATAACCCACTAAATCAAAAACTAATTGGAGCAATGGAGGAGTCACATAAAAAGTAGCAATCCCCTACGAACAGTTTCACAAACGGAGCTTCGAGCTAAGAGATCGAAATCCGCGGGTTTGAGAGCAAGAACACGGGAATGGTGGCTGTGGTGAATTTTTTCTGGATGTAGGTGATGATGTGCGCTAAAGAGATAAGTGAGGGGGTCCACGTGGGGGCCACAACCCACCAGGGCGCGCCTGGGGGTGCTGGCGCGCCCTGGTGTCTTGTGGGCACCAGGTGAATGTAGGAGATATGCCCATGAGGCAATAATAAATGTTATTATTTATCCCCATGTTCCTAATTAAGTTTATATTCCATGCTATAACTGCAATGATTCTCGAGTCTGCAATATCCACGAGGTCCGGAGGGAAACTCATTTGCACGTGTGGTATAATAAACGGTAAAATGTATTCCTAGTCTTGCCTCTAAGATTGGCTCAAGTATTGCATGATGATCCTGTTTTCCTGATCATGGGCATGGCTATGCCGGCAATTTTGAGGGCGCAATGTTGGTAGAACACTTGTGTTGAATCTACCCGAATTGATGTTATGCTATGAGATACATTCGTCACAAGTTAATGGTTAATAACATAGAGATAGTTAATGTTTGCATAATTCCTTAGACCATGAGAGTATCGAGTTCCTTCGTGCTTGCTTCGTGAACTTTGGGGTTTGTTAAACGTCATCCGTTACTGGGTGGCTATTACGGCGGCTTACGGGTTCACGGAAAAGTATGGCAAGTAACAAGATAGCTCAAGATTGGGATTTGCTCCTCCGACGATGGAGAGATATTCTCGGGCCCTCTCGGTGTTACAGTATCCATCATCGTCTGGCCAGACACAGTGTGATTTGATCACAGGGATGCCGGAACACGAAAACGAGAAAAGAGAACAAAACCGGTAACGAGGTAACTTGCATAGTGGACAAGTTGTTGATCCACGGGGATGCAGAAAATCTCACATCGGGTGTTTGTAACATATCGCGAAGCAACAGGAATAGCACATGGCAACTGGAGGTTCACTCGAATATTCATTTGTGTGGGTATATGGGTCAATATGGGTGCCCACGGCTCCGATGTTGATCATTGATCGGAAGGGGTTCCGGGTCATGTCTATACTTCACCGAACCTATCGGGTCACACGCTTAAGGGTCATCTATCTGCTGAATACTAGACAGGGAGTCTGAGAGAAAGTCTCCGGAAAAAGTTTCGGAGACAGCGGAAAAGTTCCGAAGAGAGAGGTCATCGGATGAGTTCCGGTAAAACTGAAAAGTTGTTTCAGGGGATACCATTAAGTCAAATTGGTTTCAGCACACACCTGATAATTCTTGGAGGGTGCCAGAATCATTCTGGAAACTTCTGGGAATTTTTCGGAAGAAAAACCGAAAATGTTCCGGAGCTGCCGGAACCGCTTTGTTTGCTTTTCGCAGATGAAAATCACTAATCCGGAATTGTTTTGGAACGCGTTGAAAATTATTTTAGTGGGTACTGAAAATGTTCTAAGCCCACATAAATATTTTCGGTTTGAACGGACGCTGAAAAATGTCGTCATGAATAGTGAAATCAGCTTTATGGTTACTTTATTTGAAAGCCACCTTTTAGGGCTTTTGCAAAAACGCTTCTAGAAGGACTTAGGGACCAAGGAACCCCCTTTGGGGGGGGCATGAAGGTGGCCGGCCAAGGGTGGAGCTCCTCCTTGGAGCTCCACATGGCACTCCTTTTTTCCCTTATGCCCTTTATGTGAGACATAAAGTGGGGGTACTTTGGTATTTGTGAATGCCCATCTTACCCCTTGGTTTTCCTATAAAGAGGAGGTGAGGGGGCTGCCCAAAATTGATCCTTGCTCTCATACACATGCCATAGACTTGTCTGGCTTCTCTCTCCCTCCCCGCGAAATAGTTTCGTAGAGCCGAAAGGTTGTCTGGGTTCCGGCAGGAACTAGTTCTGGACGGCGAAGCCCTGCCGGATAGATGACACCGTATGTGTGCAACTCTATAGAGAGATCGTAGTTTCGGTCTTAGTTCGAGAGTGCCTCCCGAATGGTTGTTCGTGTGACCGTCCGAGTTTCGAAGGTCCTCCCGAAGGGCTGTCCGAGTGACCGTCCGAGTTTCGAAGGTCCTCCCGAAGGGCTGTCCGCGACACCGTCCAGGGGACTGTCCGACCGCCTCCCGGAGGGCTGTCCGAGGGGCAGATGAGGGTATACATACTCATGGTTGGGAGGTTGTAAATCCTAGTTGCGGGGATCTGCACCGCCGATCGTCATCGACTCTACTTCCGCTGCGCTACGAGTCGGTAACGAAAAAGATCAAACCTTGTATGCAGTCTCCATAGTGGTCCTGGGCTGGTACGTAGGTCAGAAATTTTTGTTTTCTGCTGCGTTCCCCTACAGTGGCATCAGAGCCGTGCTATGCATAGATGCAGGTTGCGATCTAGAATACATAGAGATGTATGGGTGTTGCACAATATAATTAGGTAGTAGATGAGTTGTATTACTGAAAATTATTTGTGCAGGTAGCAGATGAAATATGTTACCCGATGTTCTTGTTGCTTCCCTGGGATTTGCATATTTCTGATCTTGATAACAGCATGGTGGAGTTTCAATGTTCTGGATCTCCGCGATCCTGATTGATCAACGAAGTGCTAACAGTTCATTGAATTCCACTGTAATTAAAAAGGAAGATGAAATTTCGCAGACGAAAGGGCAATGCAGATATGCTCTGCACGGGGGTCATGCGTATGACGAAGTTCAGTATGGGGCTCGAGATTTTATTATCTCGTGTTTCATACACCCCGCAAAGTTAATCTAGCAACTTGAATTATCATACTTGATGATGGACGTTGGTAGCTTCGTTTTGTTTCGAAACCTTAGAAGCCACGAAAAACAAGTTCTTGCATAAACCGATTAGAGGCGTCTAACTTGGTTTTGCAGGAGGGTTTGCATGAGCATGTGATGTGGTATAGCAATGCTCATATTAATTTGATTATGTATGAGATGACTATATGATGTAAATTAACATGACCTGCGTGTCATGATTCGGCATGATGGCTGGAGCCATATGATTGTCACTTTAATGACCTACGTGTCAACCTTGAGTAATGCACTTATTTTATTAGCTATAGAGATAGCAATATTATCTGATGCATCAACAAGGTGGTGGCAATCTTTGCGAAGGTGAACACCGACGCAAATGCCGAAGACGAAGAAATGTTTGACTTTTCCGTCAGAAGGGGCTATACCATGTCATGCTAATTATGAATTGCCTGGGATGTTTATCCCTTATGATGCACCCTTCTTGATTGTGCGGTAGTCGCTTTTTATTAGGGTGATCTCTCACTTTAAAATATCAAAGTAGTTAGTGTTCACCCAAGTGTAGCACCGTCTGAAATTCGTATCTTTTCGGGGTGCGCCATGTCCACATGGGTACGAACGAATCGAGAGGAATGAGGCGGGTGAGGTTAGACCTCGCAGCAAGATCACTTGATTGTCTTTGACGTTCAGGCAGGATAGTCCTGAGCTCGGAACACACCCATCGAAAGATGAACAAGAGTCACATAAAGATGTGATTGGCAAGTTTGCCTACCGATTAAAATTCCCGTCATCAGTGATGTCCACATCAATGGCGTTGAATTGAAATGCGGATCTTGAATCACTCACAATCAATTATGAGAGATATTGATTTGAGTGGGAGCGCACTTTAGAATTAATTCGTTTAATTCTTAGTGCAATTAATTTTGAACACTATCTAAGTGTGATTTGCATAATAGTTGTAGAATAATAGCTCGCGTTTCCACCTTCCCTATTAAAATTGAATAAGTTGTTATTTATCTGGTTAAAACTTTACGATTGTCGGCTTACGACACCTATGGGATCGCGTGGATCCCTTTACGGTTCGGCAGGGAAAAGGCTTGCACAAAGAGCGGATCTAACGATCAACACGGGGGATTTTTACCCAGGTTCGGGCCGCTGAGAAGCGTAAAACCCTACTCCTGCTTTGGTTGTATTGGATGTGTTTGAACTCTAGCCTCGGGAGCGCTTGCGATGAACAGTACGTTCGAGCAGCAGCTACGCATGCAGAATGGGCCAGAAGGTCCTCCTCTCTTTTCTCGTGCCCGAAGGGCCTCCTCTCTGTAGCCGCGCCTTGGGCCTCCTTTTATATGTTCAAGGGGTCACCAACAGTGGCGTACAGAACATACATGAGGTGTAAAGCTACTACAGTATTATCATACCTAATACTGACGACTTGGGACAAACGCATTAAATGCTCCGTCTAGGTGTTCCTTAGCTTCTTGGGGACGGGAAAAGGGGCCGTCCCATCAGCACCGCTTAACCCCATCCGCCGCTAGCGCCACGACACGCATCCAGGAGGACAAACCCCATCTGACAGGCTGGTCGCTACACTGGAGCGGTGGGAAGGTGGCGGGATCTTGCCGGGTGCTAATCTTGCCGGGTCTTCGCTAGCCATCACGGCAAGATCTTGCCGGGATCTCAGCCTTCGGTCTTTAGTGTTCTGATCATCGGCTTGAATGCCTTCTTGATAGTCTTGTGCTTGTTCTCAGTTGTCCCCCGGCAAGCATCTTGCCGGGAGCCCAACATCGGGTCTTCTCGGTGACCTGCGTGGAGGTCTTCTCCCAGGAAGGCTCGCTTCCCGGAAATTCTATCCTCATCTTGCCGGCCTTTGAGCTTGCCGGTGATGCGCAGGCCCGTTCCCGGCAAATAATCCTTGCCAGAAACCTGGGTCCTAGATGTGTCCCATAAGCGGATTTCTTCTCTGCCATGCCCTTCCCGCCTAGAGGCTGCAACTTGCCGGTGCGTGTCCAGGGGTAATGAACACCCCCTGTTCACTACACCGACAGGAGCCCCTGGGCCTGGGCCGGACAAGCGCACACAGTGCTTGTCTGGGCTAGGCCCAAAAACATGCACCGGAACACGCCCGGCGAGAAGTAACCGTCACTCATGACATTAACTGCACACTGATGATGATGCAAGAGAGCTCGCGATTTGCCGGGCCTTGGGCTTGCCGGCAGCGTGGGCAGACAGAGCAGGACGTCAGCAGGAGTCGTGTGCCCGAAAGGGAGTGCCACACCATGCGACGAAGAGCCAACCCCCAAGCCTTCCCCATAAAGGGTACTACGGGCGCGGTGCTCGATTCACACAGTCATCCCTGTTGTCGCCGCCGTCTACTGCGAATGCCTCACTGCCGTCTTGCCGGCCTCCAGCACGGCGCCCTTGGCTTTCTTGGCTGCCGCGTGCCGCCGAGAATAAAGCAGCCGATGAGACTGAGGTACTTTTTGCATACCTGTTGCTTCAATGGCGCATGTAAAGAAATAATTAATCTTAGTCAGGCCAATCTTTATGTATGCAAGACATGTTTCTTTTTGCTAAATGAATGTCGCTTCCCTCTTGATTAATTCCGTCCTTGCATATATATTATATCCTACGCTGTTTGGAAACCTTGCCGGTGCGCACGTTTGCTGCGAGCGCTAGGTGCGGGACTTTAGCAGCCTGCTGGAAACGCTGCCGCCGGCAAGGCGACTTGCCGGGTCAGAACGCGGCTGCTAAGCCTGCCGAGCGGACTCGAGGCGAAACTAGAGCGCGAGCTCACCACGACAAGGTTCCTTCGCGTGCAGATTGATGTACAAGCACGAAAAATCAATCAAGACGACCCATGCTTGCCGGAAAGCTTTCCGGTGCGCACGCTCCAGTCGGCAGCGCTTGGAGGAACGGGTCCTTAGCGGCTTGCCGGGAACGCCGCCTCCCGAAAAGGTTTACCTTCCCGGTGTCTGTGCAGCCGCCTAAGTTGTCGAGCGGACTCAAGACAACTAGGGGCGCTATTGGCCCCGGGAAGGCTCCTTCGCATGTGGGTGTAAGGAGCAAGTGAAGACAACAAAAGAAATGTAATTGTCACAAGTTTTGTAACTTAGCTTTTCCTGCTGTTCATCTCGCATAGCGGGGCCGCGCTCGTGGTGATGACCGACAGCTCTCTAGAAGGCTACTCTCTAGGACGCTGCCAGCCCCCGAGCCCGCCTTCCATGCGTATCCTGCAACACTGATTGGACATGTAATGCCACGACAGCGTTTTAGCACAACAAGTTAATTAGCTCCTGGTTTATGATTAATTTGTTGAAATCTTGACTTCTGTCGAATGTTCCCTTGCTTGCCGGAACACTTTCCGGTGCGCACGATCCAGTCAGCAGCGCTTTGAGGAACGGGTCCTCAGCAGCTTGCCGGGAACGCCGCCTCCCAAAAAGGTTTACCTTCCCAGCTTTAGTGCAGCTGCTCACATCGCCGAGCGGACTCGAGGCGACTAGGAGCGCAACTAGCCCCGGGGAGGCTCCTCAGCATACGGGTTGACGCAGAAATCCAAAAAACTTATCGAGCCTTTTCCTTGAACAATTGCACTTTTGTACGATGAATCCCTACGCTTGCTGGAATACTCCCCGAATGCGCACGTTCTGGTCGATGGCGCTTAGGATCGGGTCCTATCTAGCAGCCTATCGAGAACGCCACCTCTTCGGGAGCTTAACGTTCTAGAGACAAACGCAGCTGCATCTGTGTTGTCGGGCGGACCCAGAACAACCAGGAGTGCAGACTATTTCTAGAGCGCTCCCTTGCGCACAGGTTATACAAAACTGCCATCAAGGATAAGGCTACACAGCAAAAAGCAATCAAAGTTTTAGGACTTAGCTTTCTGTAAGTAGAGCGAAGTCGCCATGGACGATGAAGCTGATGCGCTGACTGCTAGATAAGGTTCGCGCAACCTTTCCACCTACCTGGCGCGCCAAAGATGTCGGCTTACGACACCTATGGGATCGCGTGGATCCCTTTACGGTTCGGCAGGGAAAAGGCTTGCACAAAGAGCGGATATAACGATCAACACGGGGGATTTTTACCCAGGTTCGGGCCGCTGAGAAGCATAAAACCCTACTCCTACTTTGGTTGCATTGGATGTGTTTGAACTCTAGCCTCAGGAGCGCTTGCGATGAACAGTATGTTCGAGCAGCGGCTACGCATGCAGAATGGGCCAGAAGGTCCTCCTCTCTTCTCTCGTGCCCGAAGGGCCTCCTCTCTGTAGCCGCGCCTTGGGCCTCCTTTTATATGTTCAAGGGGTCACCAACAGTGGCGTACAGAACATACATGAGGTGTAAAGCTAGTACAGTATTATCATACCTAATACTGACGACTTGGGACAAACACATTAAATGCTCCGTCTAGGTGTCCCTTAGCTTCTTGGGGACGGGAAAAGGGGCCGTCCCATCAGCACCGCTTAACCCCATCCGCCGCTAGCGCCACGACACGCATCCAGGAGGGCAAACCCCGTCTGACAGGCTGGTCGCTGCACTGGAGCAGTGGCAAGGTGGCGGGATCTTGCCGGGTGCGAATCTTGCCGGGTCTTCGCTTGCCATCCCGGCAAGATCTTGCCGGGATCTCAGCCATCGGTCTTCTATGTTCTGATCATCGGCTTGAATGCCTTCTTGATAGTCTTGTGCTTGTTCTCAGTTGTCCCCCGGCAAGCATCTTGCCGGGAGCCCAACATCGGGTCTTCTCGGTGACCTGCCTGGAGGTCTTCTCCCAGGAAGGCTCGCTTCCCGGAAATTA
Organism: Elymus sibiricus; assembly: GCA_039707655.1. Lineage (NCBI taxonomy): Eukaryota > Viridiplantae > Streptophyta > Magnoliopsida > Poales > Poaceae > Elymus > Elymus sibiricus. Next base: position 88,644,311 of record CM077668.1, on the reverse strand, counting down.
TATCCTGATCTTGCCGGCCTTTGAGCTTGCCGGTGATGCGCAGGCCCGTTCCCGGCAAATAATCCTTGCCGGAAACCTGGGCCCTAGATGTGTCCCATAAGCGGATTTCTTCTCTGCCATGCCCTTCCCGCCTGGAGGCTGCAACTTGCCGGTGCGTGTCCAGGGATAATGAACACCCCCTGTTCACTACACCGACAACGATTGATAACCTAATGTGAGGATTTTCCTCAAGAGTGCCAAGAAGGACTTTGTCCTATCGCATGTTTTCGGTATTCTCCCGCTAATGCTATGGATCATGTGACTCTCGTCCTTCGATCCAAAAGCTAGAATTCTGTTTCAATCAAGTGCAATACGTTTGTTTCCATGAGACCCGAACTTCGAAAGTTTTGGGATAGTTATGTGATATTCATTGAACTGAAAATTAATTTTCAGATACAAACAAAGGCTGAAAGATATGAAATATCCAAAGCAATAGTTGTTTGCAAACTATTAGTAAAGGTGTTTACTATGCATTAGACTGATAAGAGAGGGATCCAGGAGAATGCCTGTCATGTAAATGAAGGTGAATAAAACAACAACTTAAAGAGAAATGAAGTATCCGAAGGGTGTTAGTGAAACTTTCACGCCTAGGAAGTCCGGGGCTAAACGCCACTCTTAAGTTGGGTGCTTCTTCTGAGAGTAGGAGAAATACTAAAAGTTAAACTGTTAGAAGTATAAAGGCAGAAAGAAAGAAGACTGGAATATCCAGCTCATGTATGAATGTCATACAAGTTTTTGATGTATAGAAGGCTGGTCAAAGATATAGTTCTTGGGAATTATGGTTAAACATGTTAATCACTAATTTTGGGTATTGTGAGTTGATCACAAAGATACCCGCTCGATTGCATTCTGTTGCGACTCGATGCAAGAACTACTATGGCCTGAAAGACTAGCCAGGAATGAGGTCTTGATACACGCTGGGAACATAGTAAAAGTTACTATACCTTCCATCGTTGTATTACCTATGTGTTTTCTTTCATAATTCATTTTAGAGCTTTACACACTCTATCCCTTTGCATAAGGTATCTTGCAAGAAGGTTGTTCATAAGAGAACTTTTGATGTTCGGTGTTATGAATAAACATAAGGGCCATACTTTCATTATGAATGAGATGTATGTTATGAAAAATGATATTAATATATTACCTTTGTGTTTACTTTCATAATTCATTTTAGAGTTTCATACACTCTAACCCAGTGCACAATGTTTGTTGCAAAAGGGTTGTTCATAAAAGAACAATTGTTGTTCAGTATTATGAATAACATGAAGGGCCATGCTTCCATCCAAGATGGGATGTATGTTATGAATATTGATGGAAATATGATACATCCATAACACTGACGCTAAATGTCGCAAGACTAAAAGAATACCACACAAGTGTGGCACTGCATTTGGACACATTGGAGAAACCCACATGGAAAATTCCATTACGATGGATTTTGAAGTCGGTTGATTTTAAATCATCTGACACTTGCAACTTTCGTCCGAAAAGTGAAGTGACTGAAATACCGTTCACAGGCCATAAGGAACGAGCAACAAACTTATTGGTGATCATACATTTTGATGTGTGTAGTTCAATAAATGTTGTTGCAAGTAGTGGATTTATCTCTCTTCAGAAATGACTCAAGTAGATATATGGATATTTACTTGATGAGACGTAAGTCTGGATCTTTTGAAATCATTCGAAAGGTTTTCAAAAATGAAGTAGAAGTTGTTGTAACAAGAATTTATGTGTCTACAATTCGATTGCAGAAAGGAATATTTGAGTTACAAGTTTAGCGAATGTCTAATGAGTTGTGAAAGGGGTTTCATAACTTGCACCTCCCGGAACACCACTGCAAGTGGAGAGTCCGTGAAGATGTAATCGAACCATTCATGACATGGTAAGATCAAAGATGACATAAATAAATTTGCCATTATCCCTTTTAAGGTGATGCTTTAGAGACTACGTCTTTTACACTGAAAAGAGCTCCATCGGGTCTGTTGAAATGACGCCATGGTATGGTACGCCCAACCATGTTATATCTTTTCTTAACATTTGGAATATGGGGCTTGTGTAAAAGGTTACAAACCTATTCCAAATCATACAAGTGCTACTTTGTAGGTTATCCCAAGTTATTGGGTATTCCCCCACCACTATACCGAGGCTAAGGTTTTTGCCACAAAGAACGGTATGGTTTTTGAAGAAAACTGTTCTTTCAAAAAGGTGAGTGGGAGAACAGTGCAACTCGACGAGATAAACAGTATCTTCATCATCAGATCAAAGGAAAGAGACCTTGGAAGTAATTCCAGAGTTTCCTACTGCGACTGATACGAAAGCCTCTACATGAGATGTATGGACTTCGGTCGAACTTGCAGCTGAACCACGTAGGAAAAACTCGTGCAAACCTCTCAGGTGCGCATACGAGATATTGTTGTTAGACAACAGTATACCTACGATACACAAGGAAGCGTTGATAGGCCCTGACTCCAGAATTGGCTAAATGCCAATACAATCCGAGATAGTTTCCACATAAGTGATTCAAGATTAAAACCTTGATACACTTTTCGGAAGACTTAGAGTCTAACAAATATTTATGAAAGTATAAACTGATGTGGATAAAATGTTTTATCCATAAAGCTCGACTTGTTGCAATAACAAGTTCAAGGAGTTGACTACGATGAGGTTGTTGCACCGTAGCGATGCTTAAAGTCGGTTCTGGTTGAACTAGCAATTAATACATATTTCAATCATGAGATATGAAATATGGGAAAACAAACTAGGATTTGTATGTGATGCAGTCCAAAGTATTTTGTCGATCCAAAGGATGCTAGTGAGTATGCAAACTTCGGAGTTCCAGCAATGGACTGAAGAGAGCAAAATGGAGTTGGAATCTTCGTTTTGATGAAATGATCAAAAGAGTTTGATTTCATCAATGGATAATGAAGATGCTTGTGGTTTCAAGAAATTAAGTGGGAGCATAATAATATTTCTAAAAACCTTGTGTGCTTGACACATTGTTAACTGGAAATAAATTTCTTGACACGAATTAGGACTTCATTTGAAAATAGTTTTCGATGAAGTGCTTGGACTAAATAGCCTTGCTATTAGGCATAATGATCTATGGAGATAGATTTGCCTAATGGGGCTAAGCAAAAATACATATTGACAAGATGCTAAAACAATTTAGCACTAAAACCGCCAAGGAGTGATTCTTGTCGAAGTCACATGGAAAGAGTTTTGTAAGACTCGGTGTCCCAAAACACTGATGAGCAAAATACATGATGGAGATTCCACACACTCTTGTGTTTGGAATAATCATGTATTCCATGGTATGTAAAACAACCAGATATGTCTGATACTCCCAAACTGTTGCGAGTATAGATACCAAAGTGATCAAAGTACTGATCAAAGGACAACAGTGAAATATGTCATTGAGTACTAAAGTAGCACTGATGACATGTTTTCTCGCAAGCAGAGATTATGAAGTGCTCGTTGTAAGTAATTACATCGATACAGTCTTCATCAATGCTCCATGCGATTTTTTGGTTTAAGTTAAGGTTTTGTGTAATACACAATACGGCGGCACGGTAAGTTGGAATTGTTCTAAACAGGTTACTGTGGCACATTCTATAACAAAGGCTAAGTATGTTGATGTTTTGGAAGCGAAAAAGAAGATGTTGACTCATATAGTTCGTTCATGAACTTAGTATGGTTCCAAGATGACTTTGGTCAATGGGACACTATTGTAGATAGTTGCTCCATAACTCCGTCTGAGGAATCAAGGTTCGACCAGTGATTCACATATATACAAAGCCAAGTCCACACAAAATATGAATTTTGTGAAAGCGTGAAAACACGAGGATATGCAAAGATACACACGGAGCTTAAGTTGTCAGATCCGTTGGACATCAGGCTATACCACAAGCGAAGCATATTTTACACTAGTATGCCATAGGTGTAAAGTGCATTAGCATTGACTAGATTATTTACTCTAGTGCAAGTGGGAGTCTGTAGGAGATATGCCCAAGAGGCAATAATAAATGTTATTATTTATCCCCATGTTCCTAATTAAGTTTATATTCCATGCTATAACTGCAATAATTCTCGAGTCTGCAATATCCACGAGGCCCGGAGGGAAACTCATTTGCACGTGTGGTATAATAAACGGTAAAATGTATTCCTAGTCTTGCCTCTAAGACTGGCTCAAGTATTGCATGATGATCCTGTTTTCCTGATCATGGGCATGGCTATGCTGGCAATTATGAGGGCGCAATGTTGGTAAAACACTTGTGTTGAATCGACCCGAATTGATGTTATGCTATGAGATACATTCGTCACAAGTTAATGGTTAATGACACAGAGATATTTAATGTTTGCATAATTCCTTAGACCATGAGAGTATCGAGTTCCTTCGTGCTTGCTTCGTGAACTTTGGGGTTTGTTAAACGTCATCCGTTACTGGGTGGCTATTACGGCAGCTTACGGGTTCACGGAAAAGTATGGCAAGTAACAAGATAGCTCAAGATTGCAATTTGCTCCTCCGACGATGGAGAGATATTCTCGGGCCCTCTCGGTGTTACGGTATCCATCATCGTCTGGCCAGACACAGTGTGATTTGATCACAGGGATGCCGGAACACGAAAACGAGAAAAGAGAACAAAACCGGTAACGAGGTAACTTGCATAGTGGACAAGTTGTTGATCCACGGGGATGCAGAAAATCTCACATCGGGTGTTTGTAACATATCGCGAAGCAACAGGAATAGCACACGGCAACAGGAGGTTCACTCGAATATTCATTCGTGTGGGTATAGGGGACAATATGGGTGCCCACGGCTTCGATGTTGATCATTGATCGGAAGGGGTTCCGGCTCATGTCTATACTTCACCAAACCTATAGGGTCACACGCTTAAGGGTCATCTATCTGCTGAATACTAGACAGGGAGTCTGAGAGAAAGTCTCCGGAAAAAGTTTTGGAGACAGCGGAAAAGTTCCGAAGAGAGAGGTCACCGGATGAGTTCCGGTAAAACTGAAAAGTTGTTTCAGGGGATACCATTAAGTAAAATTGGTTTCGGCACATGCCTGATAATTCTTGGAGGGTGCCAGAATCATTCTGGAAACTTCTGGGAATTTTCCGGAAGAAAAACCGGAAATGTTCCGGAGCTGCCGGAACCGCTTTGTTTGCTTTTCGCAGATGAAAATCACTAATCCAGAATTGTTTTGGAACGCGTTGAAAATTATTTTAGTGGGTACTAGAAATGTTCTAAGCCCACATAAATATTTTCGGTTCGAACAGACGCTGAAAAATGTCGTCATGAATAGTGAAATCAGCTTTATGGTTACTTTATTTGAAAGCCACCTTTTAGGGCTTTTGCAAAAAGGCTTCTAGAAGGACTTAGGGACCAAGGAACCCCCTTTGGGGGGGGGGGCATGAAGGTGGCCGTCCAAGGGTGGAGCTCCTCCTTGGAGCTCCACATGGCACTCCTTTTTCCCCTTATGCCCTTTATGTGAGACATAAAGTGGGGGTACTTTGGTATTTTTGAATGCCCATCTTACCCCTTGGTTTTCCTATAAACAGGAGGTGAGGGGGCTGCCCAAACTTTATCCTTGCTCTCATACACATGCCATAGACTTGTCTGACTTCTCTCTCCCTCTCCGCGAAATAGTTTCGTAGAGCCGAAAGGCTGTCTGGGTTCCGGCAAGAACTACTTCTGGACGGCGAAGCCCTGCCGGATAGATGACACCGTATGTGTGCAACTCTGTAGAGAGATCGTAGTTTTGGTCTTAGTTCGAGAGTGCCTCCCGAAGGGCTGTCCATGTGACCGTCCGAGTTTCGAAGGTCCTCCCGAAGGGCTGTCCGAGTGACCGTCCGAGTTTCGAAGGTCCTCCCGAAGGGCTGTCCGCGACACCGTTCGGGGGACTGTCCGACCGCCTCCCGGAGGGCTGTCCGAGAGGCAGATGAGGGTATACATCCTCGCGGTTGGGAGGTTGTAAATCCTATCTGCGGGGATCTGCATCGCCGATCGTCATCGACTCTACTTCCGCTGCGCTACGAGTCGGTAATGAAAAAGATCAAACCTTGTATGCAGTCTCCATAGTGGTCCTGGGCTGGTGCGTAGGTCGGAAATTTTTGTTTTCTGCTGCGTTCCCCTACAGTGCACCCCCCTCTGGTGTTATTTGCACCAAAAAGTCATAAATATTCGGAAAAAATCGTGTTAAATTTTCAGGACATTCTGAGATCTTTTATTTTTGGGTCATTTTTTTTATTGCACGGTAAAAATAGAAAACAGGATAATCAAGGCATTTTATTTTATTTGACTAACTAAAACAGAAAATAAAAGGTGGGAGCAGAGAGTTGTGCTTACTAGATTCATCAACTTCATACCTCTCAAAAATGATCCATTAATAAGGTTGATCAAGTCTTATTAACAACCACTTTCGATTGGCATGAAACCGAAGAACTTTCGTAAAACACTAAGTTACCTCAATGGGGATGTGCATATCCCTTACAATAAGTATATCATATTTCTTTTTGGCAGTAGGCAGAGGTAATTTAAAGCTTCCAATAGTGATGGTCGAAAATTCTTCAATAACACTTATACCATTCACTTCGAATTGTTTCTTCGGAAAGTGCATCGTATGCTCATTACCATTGATATGAAAAGTGACTTTGCTTTTATTGCAATCAATAACAGCCCCTGCAGTATTCAAAAAGGGTCTTCCAAGGATAATCGACATGTTGTCGTCCTCGGGCATCTCAAGAATAAAAAAGTCCGTTAAGATAGTAACATTTGCAACAACAACGGGCACGTCCTCACAAATACCGATAGGTATGGCCGTTGATTTGTCAGCCATTTGCAATGATATTTCAGTAGGTGTGAGTTTATTCAAATCAAGTCTCTTATATAAGGAGAAAGGCATAACACTAACACCGGCTCCCAAGTCACACAAAGCAGTTTTGACATAGTTTCTTTTAATGGAGCAAGGTATAGTCGGTATTCCCGGATCTCCAAGTTTTTTAGGTACTCCATCCTTAAAAGAATAATTAGCAAGCATGGTGGAGATTTCAGCTTCAGGTATCTTTGTTTTATTAGTGATGATGTCTTTCATATACTTTGCATAAGGGGCTATATTTAGGATATCGGTTAAGCGGGTACGCAAAAAGACTGGCCTAATCATTTCAGCAAAGCGCTCAAATTCTTCATCATCCTTTTTCTTAGATGGTTTAGGTGGAAAGGGCATGGGTTATGAACCAATGGCTCTCTTTCTTTACCATGTTTCCTAGCCACAAAGTCTTTTTTATCATAACGTTTATTTTTAGATTGTGGGTTATCAAGATCAGGAGCAGGCTCTATTTCAACATCATTATCTGGTTCTTTATCATTGCTAGGTTGAGCATCTTCATGAACATCATCATTATCTGGTTCTTTATCATTGCTAGGTTGAGCATCTTCATGAACATCATCATTATCATTTTCATTATCACTAGGTGAATGTTCATTACCAGACTGAGTTTCAGCATCGGAAATAGAGACATCATTATTATCAGGAGGTTTATGTATCTCAGGTTCACTAGAGGTATGCAAAGTCCTATCATTTTTCTTTTTCTTTTTCTTTCTAGAAGGACTAGGTGCATCAATTTTAATTCTCTGAGAGTCTTGTTCAACTCTTTTAGGATGACCTTCAGGATAGAGTGGTTCTTGGGTCATTCTACCTCCTCTAGTTACTACTCTAGCAGCAAAATCATTCATATTATTATTCATTTCATCAAGCAATTCTTTTTGAGACTTAGCAACTTGTTCTAACTGAGTTTGAACCATAGAGGCATGCTTCCCTACACCTCTAACATCGTTACTGATTCTAAATAGCAAGTCATTCAAGCGAGCAATCATATCATAGTTATATTTCAAATGTTTCAGGACATGTGCATTGAAATGATCTTGCTTCATAATATAGTTGTCAAACTCATATAAGCACTGACTAGGATGTTTATTATAAGGGATATCACCTTAATCAAACTTTAATAAAGAATTTACCTCTACCACCTGTGGAGGTGGTGGTGTGTCAAGGCCATGTATTTCTTCAATAGGTGGCAAATTCTTAACATCCTTAGCTTTAATACCTTTTTCCTTCATAGATTTCTTTGCCTCTTGCATATCTTCAGGACTAAGAAATAACATACCCCTCTTCTTCGGAGTGGGTTTAGGCGGTGGTTCAGGAAGAGTCCAATCATCATAATTCTTCAATATGTTATTCAATAATTCCTTAGTTTGTTCAATAGTTCATTCCCTGAAAACACAACCAGCACAACTATCTAGGAAGTCCGTAGAAGCATCAGTTAGTCCATTATAAAAGATATCAAATATTTTATTTTTCTTGAGAGGGTGATCAAGCAAAGCATTAAGCAATTGGAGAAGCCTCCCCAAGTTTGTGGGAGACTCTCTTCTTCAATTTGCACAAAGTTAAATATTTCCTGTAAGGCAGCTTGTTTTTTATGAGCAGGAAAATATTTTTCAGAGAAGTAGTAAATCATATCCTGGGGACTACGCACACAACCAGGAGTAAGAGTATTGTACCATGTCTTAGCATCACCCTTTAATGAGAACGGAAATAACTTAGGGATGTAATAGTAGTGAATCTTCTCATCATGAGCAAAGAGGGTGGCTACATCATTCAGCTTAGTAAGGTGTGCCACTACAGTTTCTGTTTCATAGCCATGGAAAGGATCAGATTCAACCAAAGTAATCAACTCTGGGTCGACAAAGAATTCATAATCCTGATCGGTAACGAAGATAGGTGAAGTAGCAAACTTAGGATCACATTTCATTCTAGCATTCAAAGTCTTTTCCCTATACTTGTGTAGCAATTTCCTAAGATCATTTCTATCCTTGCAAGAAAGAATTTCTCTAGTTACCTCCTCGTCCATAACATAACCTTCAAGTATCTTAGGCATTTCAAATCTAGGAGAGCTAGGACTAATAGGTGTTTCATAGTCATCATCAGTTTCATGGGTTTCATCAGTTTCAGCAATCTCATCAGTTTCAGCAGTTTCATTCTCTTTAGCTCTAGCAATTTGTTCATCAAGAAATTCTCCTAGTGGCACATTATCATCAGGCATGGTACTAGCGTCATCATAAGCATCATTCATAGCAGAAGTAGCATCATCAATAACTTGCGACATATTAGGATTACTAGCATGTGGTGGTGTTGCAAGTCTACTCAAAACAGAAGGTGAATCAAGTGCAGAGTGTGATGGCAATTCCTTACCTCCCCTCGTCCTAGAGGGAACGATCTTGGTCTTTGTATCCTTCAGATTCTTCATAGTGATCAATTGATATAAATCCCAAGTGACTCAACAAATATAGCTATGCTCCCCGGCAACGGCTCCAGAAAAAAGGTCTTGATAACCCACAAGTATAGGGGATCGCAACAGTTTTCGAGGGTAGAGTATTCAACCCAAATTTATAGATTCGACACAAGGGGAGCCAAAGAATATTTGAGAGTATTAGCAGTTGAGTTGTCAATTCAACCACACCTGGAGATTAAATATCTGCAGCAAAGTGATCAGTAGCATAGTAATATGATAGTTTTGATAACAGTAGCAGCAGTAACAGTAACGGTAACAGTGAAAGCAGTGGTTTTGTAGCAAGTGTAAAAGTAGCAGCAACAGTAGTAACTTAGCAAGAACAATAAGTGGAAAACTCGTAGGCACTGGATCGGTGAACTCGTTGGATGATATTCGTCATGTAACAGTCATAACCTAGGGCGATACAAAACTAGCTCCAGTTCATCAATGTAATGTAGGCATGTATTCCGTAAATAGCCATACGTGCTTATGGAAAAGAACTCGCATGACATCTTTTGTCCTACCCTCCCGTGGCAGCGGGGTCCATAAGGAAACTAAGGGATATTAAGGCCTCCTTTTAATAGAGAACCGGAACAAAGCATTAACACACGGTGAATACATGAACTCCTCAAACTACGGTCATCACCGGAAAGTATCCCAAATATTGTCACTATGGGGTTTACGGATCATAACTCGTAATAGGTGCATATGACTAGGCAAGATCGGATCAAGAACATAGATATAATGGTGATAACATAAACGGTTCAGATCTGAAATCATGGCACTCGGGCCCTAGTGACAAGCATTAGGCATAGCAAAGTCATGGAAACATCAATCTCAGAACATAATGGATACTAGGGATCAAGCCCTAACAAAACTAACTCGATTACATGATGAATCTCATCCAACTCCTCACCGACCAGCAAGCCTACGAAGGAATTACTCACTCCCGGTGGGGAGCATCATGGAATTGGCGATGGAGAAGGGTTGGTGATGACGAATACCGAAGATTCCCCTCTCCGGAGCCCCAAACGGGCTCCAGATCTGGCCTCCTGATGAAGAACAGGAGGTGGCGGCGGCTCCGTATCGTAAAATGCGATGAAACTTTCTCTCTGATTTTTTTCTCCAAAAATAGGAATTTATAGTGGCGGAATTAGGGTCAGTGGGGCCACGAGGTGGGCACAACCCACCAGGGCGCGCCCAGGGGGCCTGGCGTGCCCTGGTGGGTGCTGGCCACCCTGGCCCCCCTCTTCGGTAGATTTTGGCTCCAATAATTCTTATATATTCTTAAATCATTCTCCAAAAAGTTTCGTTCCGTTCCGAGAACTTTTATTTCTGTAGAAAAAACAACAAAATGGTAGTTCTGCTGAAAACAGCGTTAGTCCGGGTTAGTTTCATTTAAATCATGCAAATTAGAGTCCAAAACAAGGGCAAAAGGGTGAGGAAAAGTAGATACGTTGGAGACGTATCAGTTGACACCCCGCTCCCGGCGGGGGTAATAGAACTTCAGGTAGCAGCTCAGATGGCTTCTGCCTTGGATGTAACAAAGGCTACATTTCTTACAGACAATCAAACTTTGGTGCAAGCAGCAACATCTAGAGATACTCATGACAAGCTTGGTCATTGGGAAATCAGGAATTACTTAGCCAGCTTCTTTGCCACCACCAATCAGATTTGAACCGATGTACGTCACATTCCCCGGGAGCAAAACAGGAAAGCACATACTAATGTAAGCTAGGAAAACTTAATTTGGAGCACTCAAAAATCATAGATGCAACTTGTGATTGAGATCAATGTAAGGCGCCGGTGGCACCATCATCTTGTTCAAAATAATGATAATTTGGAATAAGGCCCCATCTCCCACAGGGGCAGAGACAGGCCTATTGCAAGTGGGGCTATGGTCCTAGGCCTAGTAACGATAGCCCTTGTAATTTTTCCTTAGAAAGTACAAAACAGTCATCGAAGTGCATGATTCAAGGTACTTAACCCTAAGGCATAATCCAATGCTAGCTTTGCGTCTGATCTCGGATGAGAGGCTTTCCAGCTGAATACTACTTCTCCAAGGCGTTGTTGTATTAGGGTGAGGCCCCATGAGCGAGGTTTTGGTTACCGCTCGAAATTTCGAGATTTACCATGGTTACCACATATTTCGCCTCCCCCCCCCCCTGCGGTAAGTGGGCATTTTGAGCAAAAAAATCACTTTTTTTTGAATTTTCTGCTTAGACAACGTTCCACTGAGCTAGTAGTTCTTTTATGATATATATAAGTTCAAGTCCTATCTATATCTATTTTGAATGAATTTGAATTCAAAATTCAATTATAAATTTCGTTCAAAATTCATTTGAAATTTGCTCAAAATTTCGTGGTAACCACGTTTACGGGTCCCCCTCGGTATAAATGCCCCATTCGGTAACCAAAACCTTGGGCATGAGCAAACTGCAGAACCCAGGTGGAACAAGGTTCAGCATACCACTGAGAAACGCGTGCAACAGGGGTTTGACCATCACTACTCACTAGCATGGTCTTGCAAGTTCCATATAAGGAAAATCCCATATATTCATGTGTATCCATGCCTGTACACGGGGAAGGAGATTCGTTGCTTCACTGTTGTACACTAGTAGAAAACAGGGCTTTCGTCCTAGCCGGACGGGGCTCGGCAGGCATCAGTCCCGGTTCGAATGGGACCTTTAGTCCCGGTTGGAGACACCAACCGGGACTAAAGGGTATCACCCCATTTAGTCCCGGTTGGTGTCTCCAACCGGGACTAAAGTGTTATGAAAAAGTAAAACGGCTATAACTTTTGCATACGATGTCGGAAAAAAAACTTTAATATATCAAAATGTTCAGCACGAGAAACTGGTTTAATTACTAAAGGTCCTTTTCCAGTTTTTTTTGCTTTATTTATTTTCTTTTGTTTGTACTTACAGCGAAATATTTAGAGTTTTTGAGCGAAATTTGTGTGAATCACTAGTTTATGAATAACTTTACTTTGAAAATAGATTTTTGAGTGATTCTTTTTCCTACTGTTTAATATTCAATTTGGTAATTTTTAGGTTATTTTAAATAGGTGTTTTAATCAAAAACAAATTCTGTTTAGCTCTTTTAGTTTTATAGCTCAAAAAATCAATAAATGCATGAAAAATAGCGAATGAAGTGGGAAAGGGTTGAAAATTGATGATGTGGCTTTTAATGGTGCATGTTGAACGCTCAAAAAGTCTGGAGTTCAAAAGAAGTTTAAACAAAAGAAATGCCTTTGTAACATATGAGTTTTCGTCCGAAACCCAGATACTTCGAAAGAGATTGTCCAGTTTGTACACAAAGTGCATCCAGTTTTTGCCGTAACCATCTCAACTTTTTAGCACATGCTATGTGGGTGAAATGATAATACCATGCCAAGTTTCAAACTTTTCAGAGTTCATTTGTAGTGCTTTTCAATTTCGGGGTCATTTAGCTCAAAAAAATCAATAAATGCATGAAAAATAGCGAATGAAGTGGGAAAGGGTTGAAAATTGATGATGTGGCTTTGAATGGTGCGTGTTGAACGCACAAAAAGTCTGGAGTTGAAATAAGGTTAAAAAAATGAAATGCCTTTGTAACCGATGAGTTTTCGTCCAAAACCCTGATACTTCGAAAGGGATTGTCCAGTTTGTACACGAAGTGCATCCAGTTTTTGTCGTAACCCTCTCAACTTTTTAGCACATGCTATGTGGGTGAAATGATGATACCATGCCAAGTTTCAACCTTTTCAGAGTTCATTTGTAGTGCTTTTCAATTTCGGGGTCATTTAGCTCAAAAAAATCAATAAATGCATGAAAAATAGCGAATGAAGTGGGAAAGGGTTGAAAATTGATGATGTGGCTTTGAATGGTGCATGTTGAACGCACAAAAAGTCTGGAGTTGAAATAAGTTTAAAAAATGAAATGCCTTTGTAAGAGATGAGTTTTCGTCCAAAACTCTGATACTTCGAAAGGGATTGTACAGTTTGTACACGAAGTGCATCCAGTTTTTGCCGTAACCCTCTCAACTTTTTAGCACATGCTATGTGGGTGAAATGATGATACCATGCCAAGTTTCAACCTTTTCAGAGTTCATTTGTAGTGCTTTTCAATTTCGGGGTCATTTAGCTCAAAAAAATCAATAAATGCATGAAAAATAGCGAATGAAGTGAGAAGGGGTTGAAAATTGATGATGTGGCTTTGAATGGTGTATATTGAACGCACAAAAAGTCTGGAGTTGAAATAAGTTTAAAAAAATAAAATGCATTTGTAACAGATGAGTTTTCGTCCGAAACCCTGATACTTCGAAAGGGATTGTCCAGTTTGTACACGAAGTGCATCCAGTTTTTGTCGTAACCCTCTTAACTTTTTAGCACATGCTATGTGAGTGAAATGATGGATACCATGCCAAGTTTCAACCTTTTCAGAGTTCATTTGTAGTGCTTTTCAATTTCGGGGTCATTTAGCTCAAAAAAGTTAATAAATGCATGAAAAATAGCGAATGAAGTAGGAAAGGGTTGAAAATTGATGATGTGGCTTTGAACGGTGCATGTTGAACGCACAAAAATTCTGGAGTTGAAATAAGTTTAAAAAAAGTGTTATGAAAAGTTAAACGGCTATAACTTTTGCATACAATGTCGGAAAAAAAATTAATATATCAAAATGTTCAGCACGAGAAACCGGTTTGGATGGCAACCGTCGTAGGCTGTTTTGTAAATTTTTAGAATCCTCAAATTCCGAAAGGAAAAAAGTTATCCTCAAATTTAAGTTTTTTTTTTATTTTTTGTCAAACTACTTATTCAATAAATATTTGTGTTACTAAATAATTATTGTTTTTTAGAATAATAGTTTCAAACTCAAATGGTGAAACGTGTGACATCATGCTCAAGGGCTTAATAGGATTGATATGATACATATAACATAAAATAATTGAATAAGTAGTTTATTTTTTTAAACGTTTTTAATTCTTTTAGATTTTTGAAATTCGAAAAGAATAAAAATTCAGATTTTAAAAATTAATTTTATTTTAAAAAAAATGATGTCATATTTGGATTCCTCACATTTTTCTGATAATAATGGATATATTATTTGTTGAATTTCGATTTACAGATTTAAAGATATTAATTATGCCATATTAAATGAATAAATGGCAAAAAATAAATAAAATAATATTATTACTTATTTTATTTTCATTGAAATTCAATATTATTATTACTTATTTTATTTTAAACTTTTTATTATTTTGGATTTTTTTTTTGAGAATTTTTGATTTTTTTTTGAAATTTTTGCCTTTTTGAAGTTTTTTGGAGTTTTTAAATTAATCATTGTTGTTTATTTTAATAATTGTTTGGAATTCAAAAAATTAAATCATGTGACATCAAGACCTAAGGGTTTATAGGATTGATAGCTTACTATTGTCAAGAAAACAACAAGTGCAGACCTGGAAACTAGTGGAGATAGAACTCGAAAGTTAAGCGTGCTGGGGTTGGAGCAGTTAGAGGATGTGTGACCGGCCGGGAAGTTAAGCGTGTTGGGGTTGGAGCAGTGAGAGGATGGGTGACCGGCCGGGAAGTTAAGCGTGCTGGGGTTAGAGTAGTGAGAGGATGGGTGACCGGCCGGGAAGTTAGACGATTTGGAATGAATGCTCCACGCTGGAGCAGTGAGGAGGGGTGATTAGACATTAAATTGTCAAATAATTTGAAAATTTGAAAATCAGAAGAAAAAAGTTTAAAACAAATAAAAAAATGTCGAAAAAAATAAAAAAATTCGAAAAATTTCAAAAAAAAATTTCAAAAAAATCCTTTAGTCCCGGTTGGTGTTGTAACACCAACCGGGACTAAAGGTCCTCCAGCCCCTGCTCCAGAAAGCTGCCACGCGGAACCCCTTTAGTCCCGGTTCGTAATCCAACCGGGACTAAAAGTGGGGGCCTTTAGTCCCGATTGCTTAGTCCCGGTTGGAAAACCGGGACTAAAGGCCCTTACGAACCGGGACTAAAGGCCTGTTTTCTACTAGTGGTACACTCTGTAGCTAGCTTTCCCCGGGGTACGTAGAAGAAATGCTGAGACACAACCAGTATACTGTATGCAACGCATGACGCATGGCTTCCAGTCCAGCGAAGAGACAAGAGGATTTACAGGCAGCTGGACATGTACTACCGTCTACCGAGACAGTTTAACAGCGCGATGCATTGTACTAGCGCTGAGAAGGAAGCTGCTGCAGTTTATGCTGGTGTCGGTCCGTTCGAACATACAGCTTGGCTGACCACGGCATGTATATTCATCGGGCAGCATGTTAGCCCCAGCCTCCAAGAAAGAAAGGAAAAAGAACATAAAAAGATACGCCTAGTGGTGTGGATTGTATATTCATTGGGCAGCATGTTAGCTCCTCTACAGCTCTACTCAGTCTCTGCTTGGGATGACGAGAAAAGTATCCAATGTTATATGGAAATATGGACGCCATCGCCATGGCCATGCCATGCCAGCCCTCCTCACAATCGGCAGCCTCGGCCTGCGAGCGAGCGTTTACTCTACCGCCCAACCCAACGCAGCCACTTGTACTTTAGTAACATGGAGTACTATCACATAAGAATTTCTGCATTTGTATACAGAGGGAGTAACATGTATGTTTTTTTTTCTCCACGCTGATTTGTTGTAGATTCCGTTTAATTCGTATGTATTTACATGTATTCATTTGTCGACATCTGATACCATAAGTACTCGATTCTAATAAAGTGTTTGACAATGCCGTACGTAGTGAGAAGGAAGGTGGTGATGGAATTCAGGCTAGGAAGGTGTTGGTTCGTTCAAACAGCTATGGCTTGGTCCTCTGTGTGTAATGTGGATGCATATATTCAGCAGCATGTTTAGGCTCTTAGCTTAGCTATCCATCGGAATTCGGAAGTTGAAACGATAACCAACAATAACTTTCATGTATTACAAAGAACCGAGGACTCGAGCAAACCATTAAAACACCAGATGGCAGAGCTCTTTGGACACTCTGTTGAACCAAGTTCAGGACAACACAACCAGAACCAGCTCTACTAGCCTAGCCTGTACAGAAAGATTTAACCACCAGTTCTTATCAATTTTGTCTTTGCTATAAAAGATATAGCAAAGACAAAATTGATAAGATTACCCTTCATTGCACCTGACATGCTGAACATTGCATGAAAGTTACAAGAGCACGCTAGCTATTTATTGATCGTCAAACACGTTTCACAAACAAACACAATAAATAGACACCAAACACGATTGCACGATACACCAAACGAAGCATCATCCTAATTGAGCAAGTTCGTCGCAGGTAGCTTAAATAAAATTCAGAGAACATCAGAAAAGGCACGAACGTGATGTACTGAAAGCGTTGTGGTCTGACTCAATTTCAGCGGTTCACTGTTGAATGATTATCTTGGGAGTCTTACCTCCAGTCCCCTTCACTGCTCTCTCCAGCTCACCTGCTACCTTCTTGGTCATACCTTCGCCGTCTTTGTCCTCCAATGTCATATGCACAACTCTGAGTTCTGCCAGGTTGTCCACGCCGAAAAGGCCCTCCAACATGCTGAATCGCAGCTCAAGCCTTTCAAGCTCTGGCATGGCCTTTTTTGAGAAGCTCAGCAGTGGCAAGAGAGGAGCAGAGAAACGGAGAAGCTTAAGACTCTTAAATCCCCCGTCAGGAACTATGACCTCCCCATTGGAGTGCAGCTTGTTTTCAGCAAGAATGGTCAATGCTTCTGCATCCTGATTTACTGCCATCAGTGAAAAGCTGAGACAAAACAGTAACTCCAAATTGCTGAGCACCTTCAAGTTATCTGTCCGGAAAGCTGTTACTGAAAGGGTTACCTTGGTGAGAGCAGTGAGTTCCGTGATCCAACTGGGGACCCTGATAATCTTACCAGATATTTCAAGAGCAACAAGGAACTTTGGAGGTGTAGATAGATCATCAAGGGATCTAGTAAACTCAGAAGATTCACCATCAACTACGAGAGTGCGTAGAGAGTGACCACCTAGGTACTCGATAGATGAGCTTAAAACTTTGAAAGTTGCATCCTCCCCGATGGTTTTGAGCTTGTAGATGGCAAGCTTTCTCAGCTCAGTCAAATGATGAAGGTCTGCTGAACCCCCGGTGATCTCAATCCCAGACAATATGCGCAGAGATTTCATTTTCTTCTTCTTACTCAACTCTTCAGGAATCTTCAGGGCCTTCCTTGTTCTTTTATCCCCACCAAGTATGTTAACCAGCCGTTCAAGCTGGCATACTGTTTTAGGCAACTCAACAACATTTGTTTCCCTAATATCCAGAGTCTCTAGATTCTCAAGCTTCCCGATCGTTTTCGGCAGCCGTTTAGTGTCAGTTCTTCGGAGGCTGAGATACTTAAGAAGAACCATCTTGCATATCTCCTCTGTATGATGCCCTTTCAAACCTGTGCAGCCTTCAAGATCCAATACTTGTACAATTCCAAACTTGAATGAATGTGAAGACATTTGGTTCAAGCTCCCAAACATGGTCACTGATCGGACATGAGACAAGTTCATCTTGTCGGTATCCTTTGCGCGTTTGGAATCCCCGCCTTGGAGAGACAGTCGACGGACCTTGCTACTAGGCGGCTGCACTACCCAGTTACCACCAACCACGGTGATGAAATTCTCTTCGCTTGCTTTTGCTACAATGTGCTCAAGAACCATGTCGTGAACTATGAATTTCTTCACTTTTCCATTACTGCCGTGCTCCACTGGTCGGATGATCTTCCTTCTTATGAGATGATTGAAATATGTCTCTGCAACATCCTCCACACTCAGCCCCTGCTTCTCACAGACAAAATTTTCGGCTATCCATCGCCTTGTCAATCGCTTCCTGCTGATTTTTTGGCCCTTCAGAAATATGCTCAAATACAACGAGCAAGTCTTGATTTCAGCAGGCATGTCATTATAGCAGTGGCTAACTATTCTTCCCACTTCCTCCTGTGTAATCTCTTTCCCACCATCTTTCCCATGATCTTTCCCAGACTCTGAAAATGGAGAACTGCAAAGGTCCAACCATTCCTGCTGCGATCTGCGTGGATTGCAGGCCACATGACCAGCCATGGTAACTATGGCCAATGGCAGGCCCCCACACATTTTCCAGACTTTGTCCGGAAATGTAACATCTTTGCTATCATTGGGTCCAGAGACTGCTTGCTCAGAAAACTGCACAGGTTTGTCACTGTCAATGATGGCAATGTGATGAGTAAAATCAGCTGCTTCTATCTTCGAAGTTGTACCAGGAGCTTGGGGCCCTCTAGTGACATATTTGCTTCCTTTGGACTCATGGAAGGCCTGTCTAAATAACTCCTCAGATTCTTTCTCAGCCAGACCTTTAACTCTACGAATGTCACCTTCTCTTCGTGTTGTAGCAACAGCATGAAACCGTGTAGTAACTATTATTCTGCTGTCTTTGTTATTAGGAAGTGCATTTATAATATTATCCAGTGTCGTCGCAGACCATACGTCATCAATCAAGACCAAATAACTGCCAAGTAAGAAGGGATCAGAAAGTGAGTGAACAGCAGTAACTGTAACTTCTTTTATTAGTCTGAATCAAACAATTTAGTATCTGCAAGGACAACATGTTAAACAAGTATTAATCACGTTGGTTAAAACATAGTGTTCAAAGGACGACATGTTCGAAGATAAAGAAAATCATCATCATGCCCCACTTTCAAACCAGGCTTCCAAAGTTTTCTCAACAATAGAAAAAAAGTAACCTCTAGATATTTTAAACCAACAAAACTTTGACACACTACCCCTTTCAAATCTAGTTTCCTAGCTTTTCTCAAGAAAAAAAATCTAACCTGTATATACTTCATAAGAAAAAACAATGCACCATCAGGAAAAGTGTTTCTTTGCTAATATTGTGAAAAATGCATACATAAAAAAGGATAAGCTCGTCAAAGTATGGAGTGAAGTATTGTGAACCAAACAATAACCCGTGTTCTCAGCCATGGCCACACATTCCAGCCAAAACTTGTTTCCATTTTAGCACTACCAACAATTACCTGCTAGTTTGGAATAAATACCCCGTCTTACTCTTACTTCATAGACTGTAATTAAGCGCGCCACCATGAAAGGTTAGTACTTGGTAATACTTTGGAATTCCTAATATTAGTCCAAGGATTGCAAATGGATTACCTGTTTTCCTTTAAGTGCTTTGCAAGGTCATTCTTGAGTAGATCCAGCTTCGTCCTGTCTTCTTCGGAGGCGCCGGAGCTGTAACACTTGGCCATGATGGCTGAAGTTCCTCGGCTGACCTGATCCTGGGCGCCTTTGACTGCTGCTATGAAACGGCTCTCCCCAGATCCACCTTGCTTCTGCTGATTGCTTGTCGGCGGCTTGACTTGATTCTCTATGCTCCTCAGGATCGTCTCCAGGTCAGAGCTCTGTGATACCGTGACCATTGCACGGTGGCCAAATCGGTCCCCATATTTCCTGTACAAGGCGGTGGCAATGGCGGTCTTCCCCACTCCTCCGAAACCGACAATGTAAGTCACCCACTTGTCGAGATCCCCCATGTGTTCCTCCACTCCCACGGGGTCCTTCACGGCGACAAGCTGGCGGCTCTCGTCCTGGTTGTCTGCAGCGTCAAACCCAGCTATCGTGCTAGCCGCACCAGACCCCTCGGTTCCAGGAAAATCGGGATTGTTGATGCCGTACCTGTCGCGCCGCTCGCCGATCTGCTGCGCCCGCATCTTGAGGATAGAGATCCTGGTGGCCACTTGGCGGCGAGGCCACCATGTGAGGATCTCGTGGATTCTGTTGACGAGGAAGTAACAGCAGGTGTCGGTGGGCACGCCGTGGAGGCGGTCGGCAGAGTCGTCGATGCAGTCTTCAATGTCGTAGGTGATGTCACGGATCTGCTTCATCCAGTCCTTCATCCGGTGCCCGTGGCCTCCGGCGACGGTGGTCAGGTCGCGGAGGAAGGACTGCATAGTGGCGAGCTCGTCGTTGATGTACTGGAGGTCGCCGTTGACACCAGTAATCAGGGTGTACTCCTGGGCGAGGAGGCCGCCCAACTTGGCCAGGAGAGACTTCATGGTCGCCTCCGAAGCGCCGACCACGAGCTCCATCTCTGCGTCCTTGTTCTTCCCTTGCTAACTGTGGAGATCTCTGTACAAATTTGGGTGGCAAATGAAAATTGATCTAGTGCGTGAGGATCTGAGAGGCAGAGGAGGAGCGCTCCAATCTGTGAGGGAGCCCCAAACTTTCAGCGGGCTAATCGATTATGTGGTCTTTCATAAAGAAACCAGATTCCAACTTCCAAAAGACTTCAAATCACAGATTTCGCCACATTTCAGACGGATCTTATGAACTTTGAGAAACATCAGCTTTTATAAATTATTAGGATGCTACCTTTCATAGATTACAGTCCGAAAGTAAGCCTTTGGAAATTTCAGAATGGACAGATCTTTCAAGATTTTTTCAGACGGTCAGAGCTAAAACCTAGAAACTTTCGGCTAGCGTGAAAATTCCAACTAATTTCGCCAAAAATGAGAAAACGCACGCCGGGGTGGGGGTGGGGGGTGGGGGGAGTTCTTGCGAACACCATCCATTCCGTACCTCCGGACACGGCGGGAGCAGTGGCGGGGCAGCGGCCGGGTCGAAGGAACCTCGACAAGCGCTCGTCAGCGCGCCCTCCCCGTCCTTGGGTTCGGCCGATCCGGTAATCGCCCGCCGTCGGCCAGGGAACAGAGACTATCGGCTTCGGTAGAGTTGGAGAGTGCGGTAGACAGGCCCGCGGATAGGGAGAAAAATGATGATTATCAAATTGCAGACGTGTCCTGGAGAAAAATAATGTTTGATGTGCCCCGGTTTTCTTTTCCCCGCTTTATATTTTAAGGGGGCTGCTACGCGTCCACCGGCGGATGTTTAGTAAACATCCGCCACCTCGACGGCCGTCCGATCTACACGCACAGCCGTCCGATCCGCGCGCGGGCTCCGGCCGGCACCCAGTGATTCCTGAAACGACGGTCGAGTTGCAGAAACAATCGCTTTGTTGCAAAAAATAAACTTTGGACCCATTAATTCCTGAAACAAAGGTCGAGTTCCAGAAACAATCGCTTTGTTGCAGAATTTTTTTTCCTTCGTCTTTCTGCAACAGCGGCCGTGTTGCAGAAACAATTCCTGAAACAACGAACGGGTTGCAGAAACAATTTCTCCAACTCCTGAAACAACAGCCGCGTTGCAGAAACAACGACCGCGTTGCAGAAAACTGGAGAGGGGATGAATGGCTGCAAGGTTAGAGGAGAGGGAGAGGAAGCACAGGGGAAGAGACGCGAAGTGGCAGCTACGGAGCGAGGGCTGACCCAGGGCGAGGCGGGGCGAGCCGGCGCAGCGACGGACGGCGCAGCGGCCGACGGCCATGGGGCGCAGCGTGAGCCCCCTGGTGGCGAGCGAGGCGAGGAAGAGCGTGGCGGCGGCGATGCCCTGGCGGTAGGCGACGAAGACGAAGAGGATTGGGATGAATGACTGGATAAGAAGAAGAGGTGCGGCGTTTCAGAGACAAACGTGGGTCCGCGGGACACGTGTTGAGCATACGACGTGGTGGAAGTTTTCGCGAGATCCACCGGTTGATCCAAAGACTTTTCCATATTTTAAAGCAACTTTCACTGAACACAGAACAACTGATGAGACGTACAGCACATCAAACCCAAAAGAGAAAGAAAGAAGAAATAAATGCAACGAAAGCTCGACAAAGCACGGATGATCCTCCACCACTGCGCCCTCCGGATTCGTCCCACAACACTCCAAGGCTCTGAACCACCGCATACCAAGCAGCTCCTCCAAGAAGGGATGCGACGTCGACGACGCTGCTGCAAGGGCATGTCCTAGGGTTTCCCCTGTCACGTGGAGGGGAGCGGGGGATGGGGGACACTGACGCCCTTCAGGAAGGAAATGCGGCACCGTGTCAGAGCCGGATGAACATGCAGGGATTTCTCCCGCATCCCAACCACCACTACCCGCCCTATCTGGAGCCAACCAGCCAGCTTGCCCCCCGCCAGCATGCGCCATCACGGTCTTGAGGGCATCTGTGCCACCTCACTGAGATCGCCATCACGAGGCCTAAAGGACGGAGAGAGGAGCGTTGGGAATCGAGCGCGGCAGCACCGAGGCCGTGCGGGAGGGGACTACCTCCATCACCGTCGCGCGAGAGGTCCGTGCCTCCAGCGCCGTCGCGGTAACCAGCCGGACGCGACAGTAGTGGCACACCAGGCCTCCCGGGCCCGCAAAGCCGCTGCCACCACGCTGCAGCAAGCCGACGTCGGCGCCGCCACCACCCAGCCTCCCTACGCCCCGTCGCCACCTCCAGGGGGCAACACTGTCGATGAAGAAGCCACCGGCCTGCTCCGGCCCAGATGGGGCCCAGATCTGGGCCGAGCAGGCGCCGCCGTCCCGCATCACCGCGTTGACCTGCCGCCAACGGCCGCACCACCGCGCAACAGACCACCCGTGACGGCGCCAGGTCACCCTGCCACCACCTGAGCACACCACCCAGCGCTGCTCCGCCCCGCGCAGGAGCCTCATTGGAAGGGGAATCGCATTGGGCCGCCGCCGCCGGGGCCGCCCAGGGCCGAGTCCGGAGACGCAAGCTTGGACGGGGGGAGAGAGGGTGAGGAAGGGGGTTTGGGGAGGGAGACGTCGGCGTGGCCGGTCGCCCGCGGGGGACGAGCCGGTCACCAGAGCTATGGGGTGGGGGGATATTACATCAAATAATACTAGCACAAATGCGGTGCGTTGCAATGGAAGACATGGTTATCCGTCTCATGTGACCTTTTACTTTCGTCAGTCCCGTTCTACCATTTTTCTTCTTTTACTCGGAGAGCTCCTCCAGTACCTCCCACCTTTTACTGAATCCTAATATGCATAGCGTGCAATCTTGTTTAATTATGCAGCAAGCCGTCTAATCACGCACCATTTAACTACCCCACATAGAACATCATGTTCCTTCCTTTCTTAAGGGAGGCTCGTTCTCTTTTTCTTCCATCATCATCATCATCCTTTGCTTATTGATTCTCAAGCCGACTTATTGAGTTGATTGATAGCAGGTAACTTCAAGACGTATATAAATTGATGGTTTTGATTCTAAGGGGCGATGTGGTACTATTTAATCTATATCTATATCCAGGGGCGGACCCAGCCCAATAATCCAGCGGGGGCCCAAGTGACTGGGGGCCCAAATATTTGGCTGACGGGGCCCAACTAGTAAAATATTGAAGTTCTGAGCAGTAAAACTATAAATTGACTGGGCCTGGGCCTCCACTCAGCCCAACGTGGGTCCGCCCCTGTCTATATCTATATCTATACCTATATATATATATATATATATATATTTATATATTAATAAAGGAAGGTGATATTCTTGGTCCCGTCCCGCGGTGATTTTATTTTCTTCCCACGGTACGCGAGGTGGTACTATTTTTGTTGTCTTCTGTTTCTCTCCGGGATACCTGGTGTTTCACTTCGTCCATTGTCCGCTCCTCCGCGCAGTCGCACATGGGCCAAGCCCGGCAAAACCACGAAGTCGGGACAAGTCTCTTTGACCACACGCATGACATGACTCGCACTTTTGCTGAAGAAAAATCACAGGGCTCGCATCGGAGGAACCTCGTCGCCTCCAGATGCTTGTTAGCGGCAGCCGTCCTCGACCCCTCCCCACACCCTGCTAGTGCACCGCTGGCTGCTCCGCTCGCCCATGTAATTCATATTGGTCTTCCTCCGCCAACCTCTCCTGTCTGGCTTACCTCTGTCGCGCTGACAACACTCGGTCCCCAACGCCGTGCAGCACCCGCATGTGTGCAGCGATGCCTTGACGTCAACACGTTCATCGGTTTCCACTCATCTGTGCCAATCTTTGACGCCCGTGGTTGTTGTTTTCTGCTTGTTTTTTGTTTTACAGAAAATCCGTACCAAACGGAGTCCAAACACGACGAAAAATTTTGACGATTTTTTCTGGACCGAAATGGACCCTGGAAGCTTTGGGAGGAGTCCAGACGACTCACGAGGAGACCACAAGGCACCAAGGTGCGCTCTGGGGGGGTAGGCACGCCCTACAGGTCCGATTACCCTAGTTCCTAGCCTGCAAATTCACAAATATTTAGAAACCCACAAAGGAGGTCCCGAAACAATTCTTCCACTGCTGAAAGCCTCTGTTTTTCCGCGATCCCATCTGGAGGCCTTTTTGGATACTCTACCGGAAGGGGAATCCTGTTGGGGAACGTTGCATGGGAAACAAAAAATTTCCTACGCACACACAAGATCTATCCATGGTGATGAACATCTACGAGAGGGAGAGTAAATCTACATACCCTTGTAGATCGCTAAGCGGAAGCGTTTAAGAAACGCGGTTGATGTAGTCGAACGTCTCCGCGATCCAAATCGCAAGTCGTCCCTCGATCCGATCACGAACTAGCGCCGAACGGACGGCACCTCCGCGTTCAACACACGTACGGCTTGATGACGCCTTCACCTCCTCGATCCAGCGAGCGATGGTGAAGTAGTGGTTGAGTTCCAGCAGCACGACGGCGTGGTGATGGTGGTGAGGAACAATCTCTGCAGGGCTTCGCCAAGCGCTACGGAGATTATGACGGAGGAACTAGAGGGTTAGGGTTGCCGCACACGGCTTGGGGAAATCTTGATGTCCCGTGTGCTAGCCCTGCCCCTCTATTTATATGTTGAGCCTTGGGGTCTAAACTTGGAGTAAAAGCCTCCTCCAGGTCGGTTTTGCCCGCACAAGGTCGGTTTGGCCCGCAGGGAAAGAGTCCAACTCGGATCCCTGCAGTACCGCGCACAAGCGGTAGTACCGCTTTACACAAGCGGTAGTACCGCTTGGGCGGTAGTACCGCTTCACACAAGCGGTAGTACCGCTTGGGCGGTAGTACCGCTTCACAAAACGGTAGTACCGCTTACGCGGCAGCAAAACTACTTTTTGCACTTTCCAATACCTCGTGGGCTTTATCCCTTTGGCCCATATAAAGTGTTGCTGCACCCGAACACTTCGGTAAACATCCGGAACCCATTCCGGTGAACTCCGGAACTCTTCCGGAGATCAAAACACTATTATCACATATATCAATCTTTACCTCCGGACTATTCCGGAGATCCTCGTCATGTCCGGGATCTTATCCGGGACTCCGAACAACCTTCGGTCACCAACATAATAACTCAACTATACTAATCGTCACCAAACGTTTAAGTGTGTAGACCCTGCGGGTTCGAGAACTATGTAGACATGACCGAGACACCTCTACGGCCAATAACCAATAGCGGGCCCTGGATGCCCATATTGGCTCCTACATATTCTACGAAGATCTTTTATCGGTCGAACCTCTATGTCAAGGATTCAGTTAATCCCGTATGCTGTTCCCTTTGTTCTTCGGTATGTTACTTGCCCGAGATTCGATCGTCGGTATCTCTATACCTAGTTCAATCTCGTTACCGGCAAGTCTCTTTACTCGTTCCGTAATACAAGATCTCGTGGCTAACACTTTAGTCACATTGCTTGCAAGGCTCATTGTGATGTTGTATTACCGAGTGGGCCCTGAGATACCTCTCCGTCACACAGAGTAACAAATCCCAGTCTTGATCCATGCCAACCCAACAGACACCCTCGGAGATACCTGTAGAGCACCTTTATAGTCACCCAGTTACGTTGTGACGTTTGATACACACAAGGTACTCCTCCGATGTCAGGGAGTTGCATGATCTCATGGTCATAGGAACAGATACTTGACATGCAGAAAACAATAGCAATAAACTGACACGATCAAATGCTACGTTCTTAGTTTGGGTCTTGTCCATCACATCATTCTCCTAATGATGTGATCCCGTTATCAAATGACATCTCATGTCAATGGCTAGGAAACCTTAACCATCTTTGATCAACGAGCTAGTCAACTAGAGGCTTACTAGGGACACAGTGTTGTCTATGTACCCACACATGTATTTGAGTTTCCAATCAATACAATTATAGCATGGATAATAAACGATTATCATGAACAAGGAAATATAATAATAACCAATTTATTATTGCTTCTAGGGCATATTTCCAACAGTCTCCCACTTGCACTAGAGTCAATAATCTAGTTCACATCACTATGTGATTTACATTGTAATGAATCGAACACCCATGCAGTTCTGGTGTTGTTCATGTTTAGCCCTTGGAAGAGGTTTAGTCATCGGATCTGCAACATTTAGATCCGTGTGTACTTTGCAAATATTTATGTCGTCCTCCTTGATGTAATCGCGGATGGAATTGAAACGTCGCTTTATGTGTCTGGTCCTCTTGTGAAATCTTGGTTCCTTGGCTAGAGCAATGGCACCAGTATTATCACAAAACAGAGTCATTGGGTTAAGCGCACTAGGCACTACTCCAAGATCTGTCATGAACTCCTTCATCCAGACACCTTCCTTCGCCGCCTCCGAGGCAGCGATGTACTCCGCTTCGCATGTAGAATCTGCTACCACGCTTTGCTTGGAACTGCACCAGCTAACCGCACCCCCATTAAGAATAAATACGTATCCGGTTTGCGACTTAGAGTCATCCGGATCAGTGTCAAAGCTTGCATCGACGTAACCCTTTACGACGAGCTCTTGATCACCTCCATAAACGAGAAACATGTCCTTAGTCCTTTTCAGGTACTTCAGGATATTCTTGACCGCCGTCCAGTGTTCCATTCCTGGATCACTTTGAAACCTTCCAACCATACTTATGGCAAGGCTGACATCAGATCTTGTGCACAGCATTGCATACATGATAGAGCCTATGGCCGAAGCATAGGGGATGACACTCATCTTTTCTCTATCTTCTGCAGTCACTGGGCATTGAGTCTTACTCAACTTCACACCTTGCAATACAGGCAAGAACCCCTTCTTGGACTGATCCATTTTGAACTTCTTCAAAACTTTGTCAAGGTATGTGCTTTGTGAAAGTCCTATCAAACGTCTCGATCTATCTCTATAGATCTTGATGCCTAATATGAAAGCAGCTTCTCCTAGGTCCTTCATTGAAAAACTCTTGTTCAAATATTCCTTTATGCTTTCCAGCATTTCTATATTGTTTCCAATCAGTAATATGTCATCCACATATAATATTAGAAACGCTATAGAGCTCCCACTCACTTTCTTGTAAATACAAGCTTCTCCGTAAACTTGTATAAACTCGAACGCTTTGATCACCTCATCAAAACGAAGATTCCAACTCCGAGATGCTTGCACCAGTCCATAAATGGATCGCTGGAGTTTGCAAACTTTGTCAGCATTCTCTGGATCGACAAAACCTTCTGGTTGCATCATATACAACTCTTCCTTAAGGTAACCGTTAAGGAACGCTGTTTTGACATCCATCTGCCAAATTTCATAATCGAAAAAGGCAGCTATTGCTAACATGATTCTGACGGACTTAAGCATCGCTACGGGTGAGAAGGTCTCATCGTAGTCAACTCCTTGAACTTGTGAAAAACCCTTTGCCACAAGTCGAGCTTTATAGACGGTGACATTACCGTCCGCGTCCGTCTTCCTCTTAAAGATCCATTTGTTCTGAATGGCCTTACGCCCTTCAGGTAATACTTCCAAAGTCCAGACTTTGTTTTCATACATGGATCCCATCTCGGATTTCATGGCCTCTAACCACTTCTCGGAATCCGGACCCATCATCGCTTCTCCATAGCTCGTAGGTTCATCGTTGTCTAACAACATGACCTCTAAGACAGGGTTGCCGTACCACTCGGGAGCAGTACGCGTCCTTGTCGACCTACGAGGTTCGATAGCAACTTGATCCAAAGCTTCATGATCATCATCATTAACTTCCTCTTCAGCTAATGTAGGCTCCACAGAAACATCTTTCTGCGCTGCGCTACTCTCAGGTTGAAGTAAAGGTTCAACAACCTCATCAAGTTCTATCTTCCTCCCACTCAATTCTTTCGAGAGAAACTCTTTCTCAAGAAATGTTCCGTTTTTAGCGACAAACACTTTGCCTTCGGATCTGAGGTAGAAGGTATACCCAACTGTCTCTTTTGGGTATCCTATGAAGACGCATTTCTCCGCTTTGGGTTCCAGCTTTTCAGGCTGAAGCTTTTTGACATAAGCATCACATCCCCAAACTTTAAGAAACGACAGCTTTGGCTTCTTGCCAAACCAAAGTTCATATGGCGTCGTCTCAACGGATTTCGATGGTGCCCTATTTAAAGTGAATGCAGCTGTCTCTAATGCATAACCCCAAAACGATAGTGGCAAATCGGCAAGAGACATCATAGATCGCACCATATCCAATAAGGTTCGATTACGACGTTCGGACACACCATTACGCTGTGGTGTTCCAGGCGGTGTCAATTGTGAAACAATTCCACACTGTCTTAAGTGACTGCCAAACTCATAACTCAGATATTCTCCTCCTCGATCAGATCGTAGGAATTTAATCTTCTTGTTACGATGATTCTCAACTTCACTCTGAAATTGTTTGAACTTTTCAAATGTTTCAGACTTGTGTTTCATTAAGTAAATATACCCATATCTACTTAAGTCATCAGTGAAGGTGAGAAAGTAACGATAACCACCGCGCGCCTCAATACTCATCGGACCGCACACATCAGTATGTATGATTTCCAATAAGTCACTTGCCCGTTCCATTGTACCAGAGAACGGAGTTTTAGTCATCTTGCCCATGAGGCATGGCTCACATGTGTCAAGTGATTCAAAATCAAGTGACTCCAAAAGTCCATCAGCATGGAGCTTCCTCATGCGTTTTACGCCAATATGACCTAAACGGCAGTGCCACAAGAAAGTGGTATTATCATTATCAATTCTACATCTTTTGGCATCAATGTTATGAACATGTGTATCATTACTATCGAGATTCAATAAGAATAAACCCCTCACATTGGGTGCATGACCATAAAAGATATTACTCATATAAATAGAACAACCATTATCCTCTGATTTAAATGAGTAACCGTCTCGCAATAAACAAGATCCAGATATAATGTTCATGCTTAACGCAGGCACCAAATAACACTTATTTAGGTTCATCACTAATCCCGACGGTAATCGAAGAGCGAGCGTGCCGACGGCGATCACATCAACCTTGGAACCATTTCCCACGCGCATCGTCACTTCGTCCTTTGCCAGCCTCCGTCTATTCCGCAGTTCCTGTTTAGAGTTGCAAATATGAGCAACCGCACCGGTATCAAATACCCAGGCACTACAACGAGGGTTGGTAAGGAACATATCAATAACATGTATATCATATATGCCTTGTTTGTTGTTGGCCGCCTTCTTGTCAGCCAAATACTTGGGGCAGTTCCGCTTCCAGTGTCCAGTTCCCTTGCAATGAAAGCACTCAGTTTCTGGTTTGGGTCCAGCCTTGGGTTTCTTCACGGGAGTAGCAACTGCTTTGCCACCCTTCTTGGATTTACCCTTCTTACCCTTGCCATTTTTCTTGAAACTAGTGGTTTTATTGACCATCAACACTTGATGCTCCTTCTGAATTTCAAACTCAGCGGCTTTCAGCATCGCAAACAGCTCGGCGACTGACTTGTTCATCCCGTGCATGTTATAGTTCAACACGAAGCTCTTGTAGCTAGGTGGCAATGATTGAAGAACTCTGTCAGTGATAGCCTCTGGCGGAAGGGGCATCCCCAATTCAGCCAGACGGGTGGAGTACCCAGACATTCTGAGCACGTGATCACTGATAGACCCGTTCTCCTCCATCTTGCAAGCATAGAACTTATCGGAGATCTCATATCTCTCGATCCGGGCATTCTTCTGAAAGATAAACTTCAACTCCTGGAACATCTCATATGCTCCATGACGTTCAAAACGTCTTTGAAGTCCCGGTTCTAAGCCATACAATAATGCACATTGAACTATTGAGTAATCATCAGAACGAGCCTGCCAGGCGTTCACAACGTCTAGAGACTCAACTAGAGCGGGTGGATCACCAAGCGGTGCATTAAGGACATAAGCCTTCTGGGAAGCCGTAAGGATAATCCTTAGATTACGGGCCCAGTCCACAAAGTTACTTCCATCATCTTTCAACTTAGCTTTCTCTAGGAACGCATTAAAATTCAGGGGTGCTACTGCGCGAGCCATGATCTACAACATAAATATAGCAAAGACAACTTAGACTATTGTTCAAGATAATGAGTTTAGTTAATCATATTTAAAAAACTCCCACTCAAATTGACATCCCTCCGGTCATTCGAGTGTAACATGATCCAAATCCACCAACTCAAGTCCGATCATCACGTGAGTTGAGGTGGTTTCAATGGTGAACATCTTCATGTTGATCATATCTACTATATGACTCATGTTCGACCTTTCGGTCTCTTGTGTTCCGAGGCCATGTCTGTACATGCTAGGCTCGTCAAGTTTAACCCGAGTGTTCCGCGTGTGCAACATGGCTTGCACCCGTTGTATGTGAACGTGGAGTCTATCACACCCGATCATCACGGCGTGTCTCGAAACGACGAACTTTCGCAACGGTGCACACTCGGGGAGAACACAATTTATCTTGAAATTTAAGTGAGGGATCACCTTATAATGCTACCGTCGTCCTAAGCAAAATAAGATGCATAAAAGGATTAACATCACATGCCAATCATAAGTGACATGATATGGCCATGAACTTGTGCTTTTGATCTCCATCTCCAAAGCACCGGCATGATCTCCATCGTCACCGGCATGACACCATGATCTCCATCATCTTGATCTCCATCAACGTGTCGCCATAAGGTTGTCGCGCCGACTGTTGCTTCCACGACTATTACTAACGTTTAGCGATAAAGTAAAGCATTACATAGCGCTTAATGATTGACACGCAGGTCATACAATAATTAAAGACAACTCTATGGCTCCTGCCAATTGCCGTACTCATCGACATGCAAGTCGTGATATTCTATACAACACATGATCATCTCATACATCACATATATCTCATCATGTAATTGGCCATATCACATCACAACATACCCTGCAAAAACAAGTTAGACGTCCTCTAATTGTTGTTGCAAATTTTACGTGGCTGCTACGGGTTTGCAAGAACCGTTCTTACCTACGCAAAACCACAACGTGGTGTAGTGATTGCTTTTTGATCTTCTAAAAGAACCCTCTTCATTGAAATCGATTCAACTAAAGTGAGAGAGACAGACACCCGCTAGCCATCTTTATGCAACAAAATTACATGTCAGTTGAAGGAACCTGTCTCGCGTAAGTGTACGCGTAATGTCGGTCCGGGCCGCTTCATCTCACAATACCGCCGAATCAAATATCAACTAGTAACGGCAAGCAATATGTATACACCCACGCCCACAACTCGTTTGTGTTCTACTCGAGATCTCATCTACGCATAGACCTAGCTCTGATGCCACTGTTGGGGAACGTTGCATGGGAAACAAAAATTTTCCTACGCACACACAAGATCTATCCATGGTGATGAGCATCTACGAGAGGGAGAGTAAATCTACATACCCTTGTAGATCGCTAAGCGGAAGCGTTTAAGAAACGCGGTTGATGTAGTCGAACGTCTCCGCGATCCAAATCGCAAGTCGTCCCTCGATCCGATCACGAACTAGCGCCGAACGGACGGCACCTCCGCGTTCAACACACGTACGGCTTGATGACGCCTTCACCTCCTCGATCCAGCGAGCGATGGTGAAGTAGTGGTTGAGTTCCAGCAGCACGACGGCGTGGTGATGGTGGTGAGGAACAATCTCTGCAGGGCTTCGCCAAGCGCTACGGAGATTATGACGGAGGAACTAGAGGGTTAGGGTTGCCGCACACGGCTTGGGGAAATCTTGATGTCCCGTGTGCTAGCCCTGCCCCTCTATTTATATGTTGAGCCTTGGGGTCTAAACTTGGAGTAAAAGCCTCCTCCAGGTCGGTTTTGCCCGCACAAGGTCGGTTTGGCCCGCAGGGAAAGAGTCCAACTCGGATCCCTGCAGTACCGCGCACAAGCGGTAGTACCGCTTTACACAAGCGGTAGTACCGCTTCACACAAGCGGTAGTACCGCTTGGGCGGTAGTACCGCTTCACAAAACGGTAGTACCGCTTACGCGGCAGCAAAACTACTTTTTGCACTTTCCAATACCTCGTGGGCTTTATCCCTTTGGCCCATATAAAGTGTTGCTGCACCCGAACACTTCGGTAAACATCCGGAACCCATTCCGGTGAACTCCGGAACTCTTCCGGAGATCAAAACACTATTATCACATATATCAATCTTTACCTCCGGACTATTCCGGAGATCCTCGTCATGTCCGGGATCTTATCCGGGACTCCGAACAACCTTCGGTCACCAACATAATAACTCAACTATACTAATCGTCACCAAACGTTTAAGTGTGTAGACCCTGCGGGTTCGAGAACTATGTAGACATGACCGAGACACCTCTACGGCCAATAACCAATAGCGGGACCTGGATGCCCATATTGGCTCCTACATATTCTACGAAGATCTTTTATCGGTCGAACCTCTATGTCAAGGATTCAGTTAATCCCGTATGCTGTTCCCTTTGTTCTTCGGTATGTTACTTGCCCGAGATTCGATCGTCGGTATCTCTATACCTAGTTCAATCTCGTTACCGGCAAGTCTCTTTACTCGTTCCGTAATACAAGATCTCGTGGCTAACACTTTAGTCACATTGCTTGCAAGGCTCATTGTGATGTTGTATTACCGAGTGGGCCCTGAGATACCTCTCCGTCACACAGAGTAACAAATCCCAGTCTTGATCCATGCCAACCCAACAGACACCCTCGGAGATACCTGTAGAGCACCTTTATAGTCACCCAGTTACGTTGTGACGTTTGATACACACAAGGTACTCCTCCGATGTCAGGGAGTTGCATGATCTCATGGTCATAGGAACAGATACTTGACATGCAGAAAACAATAGCAATAAACTGACACGATCAAATGCTACGTTCTTAGTTTGGGTCTTGTCCATCACATCATTCTCCTAATGATGTGATCCCGTTATCAAATGACATCTCATGTCAATGGCTAGGAAACCTTAACCATCTTTGATCAACGAGCTAGTCAACTAGAGGCTTACTAGGGACACAGTGTTGTCTATGTACCCACACATGTATTTGAGTTTCCAATCAATACAATTATAGCATGGATAATAAACGATTATCATGAACAAGGAAATATAATAATAACCAATTTATTATTGCTTCTAGGGCATATTTCCAACAAATCCATCATGGAGGCTATCTTCATCAACCTTGTTGTCTTCCCAATGATGTGTGAGTAGTTCCCATAGGACCTACGGGTCCATAGCTGTAGCTAGTTGGCTCTCTATCTGATTTGATCTTCAATACAATGATGTCTTCGTAGACCTATGCGATGTAACTTTTGTGGTGTGTTTGTTGGGATCCGATGAATCGTAGGTTTATGATCAGATTATTCATCGAAAGTAAATGGGTCTTTTCTGAGATTCATTATGTGTGATTTCATAGCCTTGTATTTCTCTCTGATCTATCCGTTTAATTTGGCCAACTAGATTAATTTATCTTCAGTGGGAGAGGTGCTTCATAGCAAGTTCAATCTTGTGGCATCCTCACTCTGTGACAGGAGGAGTAGCAAGGCACGTATTGTATTGTTGCTACTAAGGGTAAACCAACGGGGTTCAAACATATTATTTGGTCTTCCTTTGTCGCTTCAAGCATTATTCTGTTTGTATAAACTTAATACCTTAAGATGCATGCTAGATAGTGGCCGAGGGGTGGGGTAATAATAGTAGATGCAGATGGATGTCGGTCTACTTGTCTCGGACGTAATGTCTATATATTGATCATGTCATAAATAACGTCATAATTATGTGCTTTTGTATCAATTGCCTAACAGTAATTTGTTTACTCACCGAATCACCGTTGCTATGCTCATGAGAGAGATGCCTTTAGTGAACGCTATAGTCCCCGGGTCCATTCACTTTGTATATTTATTAAAACCGTAAAATATCCTTATTGTAATTTATTTTATATTTATCCATCAATCACTATCATAATTAATCCTTATAATTAACAAGTACAATGGGATTGACAACCCTCTTACCCGCATTGGGTGGAAATATTTGTTGTGTGTGTAGGTACTATTGACGTTCGTTTGCGTGAGTCTTCTACTGGCTCGATAAACTTTGGTTCTTAACTGAGGATAATACTATCTGCTACTGTACTACATCATGATAGGAGGTTTTGGATTGGATCGGATTGATGTTTCCGGTAGTGTTGAGAGGTGCTGGGGTTTTACCTTCTCCTTGGCTGGTGGAGCCCGAGCCGGATGCCATGGCAGAGGGGAGGTGGCGTGAGAGTGTTTGTGCGAGTGCGGTGGTGACGATGGCGCTTCCCGTCATAGCACGCTAACCCTAGATCGGTAGGGGGTGTCGGTGGGGGGCTGCGGCGCAAGGTGAACCTCGTACCGCATGCGTCCGGCTCCCCCACCACTTTATATAGCGCGGCGACAGGGGCCCACCAACCATGGTTTGGTTGGGTGCCACCAATCAGGGCGCGATGCAAGGGCCCGATCGAACCGTTGGGCCCGATCGGGAGGAGATCAACCTAACATTCTCCCCCTTGATCTCAACTTCACAGATCAATACATAGAACATGTTTCATCGTCACGGCTCAATTGCCGATAGAATCAGACAGCTACAACATATATCTCTGTTCTGAAACAAATTCTGTTCCTTTTGGGCCTCTCATGATCCAGGAATCATAGGCTTTCCCTTAAACCCATACCGGCTAAGTGTTCCTTGAACACATTGGGTGGTAAGCCTTTC
Source organism: Elymus sibiricus (assembly GCA_039707655.1). Taxonomy (NCBI): domain Eukaryota; kingdom Viridiplantae; phylum Streptophyta; class Magnoliopsida; order Poales; family Poaceae; genus Elymus; species Elymus sibiricus. The sequence goes on along the minus strand of CM077668.1, from coordinate 88,609,147 downwards.
GTAAGCGGATCAGCAAGCATATCCTTTGTCCTTATATGCTCGAGACTTATAGTGTGATCCTGGATTTTATCTTTCACAACATAATACTTTATCTCTATTGTTTTGGCAGCATACTCTACTTGTTGTTGTGAGCGTAGAATACTGCGGGTTGGTTGTCACAGTACATCTTTAGTGGTTTGTGAATACAATCTACCACTTTAAAGTCGGGTATAAATTTCTTTAACCATATCGCCTGCCCCGTGGCCTCAAAACATGCTATGAATTCTGCATACATCGTGGATGATGCAACTATTGACTGTTTGAAGCTTTTCCACGAAATAGCCCCTCCAGCGAGAGTGAACACGTATCCTGACGTGGATTTTCTATCATCTCTGTCCCCCGCAAAATCTGCGTCTGAATACCCTCTTATCTCTAGGGAATCAGATCTCCTGTATGTTAGCATGTGGTCCTTCGTGCCTTGCGCATAACGCAATGCTTTCTTTACCATCTTCAAGTGCTCACTAGTAGAAAACGGACCTTTTGTCCGCAGCTTTAGTCCCGGTCGGGTTTTGAACCGGCACTAATGTGACCATTAGTCCCGGTTCGGGACGGGCATCATTAGTCGCGGTTCGTTCCGGACCTTTAGTCCCGGTTCGTAACACGAACCGGGACTAATGTGGTGTTGGCAGGCTGGTGTCAGCTGGGGCCCCCACGAGCCCCTTTAGTCCCGGTTGGTATCACCAACCGGGACTACAGGCCCCCCCTTTAGTCCCGGTTCGTAACACGAACCGGGACTAAAGGGTGGTGGCAGGCTGGTGTCAGCTGGGGCCCCCACGAGCCCCTTTAGTCCCGGTTGGTATCACCAACTGGGACTAAAGGCCCCCCCCTTTAGTCCCGGTTGGAGATACCAACCGGGACTAAAGATCCCCTATATGAATTCGGCCAGCCCGATCACAGTACTCCTCCCTTTTTTCCCCCTTCTTCCCCTCCTTTGTTCTTCCCTCTTCCTCGAGCTCATCCTCCATTTTTGCCAAAATTTGTCAAGATTTGGAGGCACCCCATCCATCCAAGTGTTCACAAAGGTTAGCAACTTTGTCCTTTCATCTCTCATTGCTAGATTAGCTCTTGCAATGCTCTATAAGTATAGTGATTTGTGGGTTTTAGTTTGGGAGTATTTATATGTGGTAGTTCATTTGATTTATATGCAATTTGAGCTCAAATTAACTTCTTACTTTGCATGTGTAGGTGTGGTTTACTTAGTGCCTTCCCGTCCCCGTCCAAACCACCGTCGATCGCCCGCACCGTCCCGTCGACGTCACCACACCTTGGTGAGCCTCTTGTTCGTTCTTATCCTTTTTATAAAAAAAAATCTTATTTGTATGATTTAGATAGTTAATTGTATAATTTTCTTACATGTATGATTATTTGTTATACATAGTGCCATGACTTTGATATCCGTCCCCGTCGGCCCTCGTCCGGTTTATGATTCGGATGTGGTATATATATTCTCTTTTATAACTATTTGTTGCATTTCGCGTTTATGACAATTATGCCCATCAAGTTGACATAGATATTTTTATCTAGGAGGTGTGTGAACCGGAAATTGCAACCGACATAGATATTCTTGTCAAGAAGTTAAATTTAGTTGAAAAAGAAAACGAGTATTTGAAAGAAAAATTGAAAAGAGTTGAAGAAGAGAAGATGAAACTGGAGTTGTATGTTGCCGATGTCGTCGATGATCACAAGATCAAGATGGATGCAATGCGCTTGAAGATTAGAAAATTTAAAAAATATGCCATTGATAGTGAGGCTTGGTATCACTATGCTGTTGGATCAATTGTTACCTTAGTTGCGATCTTGATCGCATTTGTTGTTGCATTTAAATGCTTTAGCTAGAGAGTTTGTATGTTGCATTATGAGAACAAGTGTGTATGAACTTTATGTATGAACTTGTATTAATTTGGTCTTTTCGGTGTTGTGTAATGAAGATGAGCCGGCAATGGATGTACGATGACCGATGCTCTCCCCAGTTCATTAATGGCGTGCATACTTTTCTGGTTGCGGCTGAGGCAAACAAGCGGGCGGATGGTTTTATGTATTGTCCATGTGCTGGCTGTAAGAATGATCGAAATTACTCTAACTCAAGAACCATTCACGTCCACCTATTTGAGTCCGGTTTCATGTCCGGCTATAACTGTTGGACCAAGCACGGAGAAAGAGGGGTCCTAATGGAAGAGAATGAAGAAGAAGAGGATGACGACAGCTATCCTGGCCATGGGTTCCATGAATACGATGGTACAACAATGGGGGAAGAAGCTGAGCCGGCAATGCAGGAAGGAGCTGAAGAAGAGGCATCAGATGAGCCCGCTGATGATCTTGGTCGGGCCATTGCCGATGCAAATAGAAACTGTGCAAGTGAAAAGGAGAAGCTGAAGTTGCAGCGCATGTTAGAGGATCACAAGAAATTGTTGTACCCAAATTGCGAAGATGACAAGAAAAAGCTGGGTACCACACTGGAATTGCTGCAATGGAAGGCAGAGAATGGTGTACCTGACAAGGCATTTGAAAAGTTGCTGAAAATAATGAAGAATAAGCTACCAAAGGACAACGAATTGCCCGACAGTACGTACGAAGCAAAGAAGGCCGTCTGCCCTCTAGGATTAGAGGTGCAGAAGATACATGCATGCCCTAATGACTGCATCCTCTACCGCGGTGAGTACGAGGATTTGAATGCATGCCCGGTATGCTGTGCATTGCGCTATAAGATCGGCCACGATGACCCTGGTGATGTTGCGGGCAAGCGCCCCAGGAAGAAGATTCCTGCCAAGGTGATGTGGTATGCTCCTATAATACCACGGTTGAAACGTTTGTTCCAAAACAAAGAGAATGCCAAGTTGATGTGATGGCACAAAGATGACCGTAAGAAAGACGGGAAGTTGAGAGTACCCGCTGACGGATCACAGTGGAGAAAAATCGAGAGAAAGTGGAAGGACTTTGCAGATGACGGAAGGAACGTATGGTTTGGTTTAAGTGCAGATGGCATCAATCCTTTTGGGGAGCAGAGCAGCAATCATAGCACCTGGCCTGTGACTCTATGTATCTATAACCTTCCTCCTTGGTTGTGCATGAAGCGGAAGTTCATTATGATGCCAGTGCTCATCCAAGGCCCCAAGCAACCCGGCAACGACATTGATGTGTACCTAAGGCCATTAGTCGAAGAACTTTTAGAGCTGTGGAATGGAAAAGGTGTACGTGCGTGGGATGAGCACAAACAGCAGGAATTTGACCTGCGAGCGTTGCTGTTTGTAACCATCAATGATTGGCCTGCTCTCAGTAACCTTTCAGGACAGACAAACAAGGGATACCACGCATGCACGCACTGTTTAGATGATACCGACAGTATATATTTGGATAAATGTAAGAAGAATGTGTACCTGGGGCATCGTCGATTTCTTCAGAGCAGGCATCCCGTAAGAAAGAAAGGCAAGCATTTCAAAGGTGAGGCAGATCACCGGAAGAAGCCTCGCCACCGTACTGGTGATGATATACTTGATATGGTCAAGGATTTAAAAGTAATCTTTGGAAAGGGTCCTGGCGGACAATCTGTTCCGAATGACGCTGACGGACGCGCACCCATGTGGAAGAAGAAATCTATATTTTGGGACCTACCCTATTGGAAAGACCTAGAGGTACGCTCTGCAATCGACGTGATGCACGTGACGAAGAATCTTTGCGTGAACCTGCTAAGCTTCTTGGGCATGTATGGGAAGACAAAAGATACACCGGAGGCACGGGAGGACCAGCAACGTATGCACGGAGAAGACGGCATGGATCCAAAGCAGTTTCAGGGTCATGCCAGCTACGCTCTTACCAAAGAAGAGAAGGAAATCTTCTTCGAATGCCTGCTCAGTATGAAGGTCCCGTCTGGCTTCTCGTCGAATATAAAGTTAATAATAAATATGGCAGAGAAAAAGTTCCAGAACCTAAAGTCTCATGACTGCCACGTGATTATGACGCAACTGCTTCCGGTTGCATTGAGGGGGCTTCTACCGGAAAACGTTCGATTAGCCATTGTGAAGCTATGTGCATTCCTCAATGCAATCTCTCAGAAGGTAATCGATCCAGAAATCTTACCAAGGTTAGAGAATGATTTGGTGCAATGTCTTGTCAGTTTCGAGTTGGTGTTCCCACCATCCTTCTTCAATATCATGACGCACGTCCTAGTTCACCTAGTCGAGGAGATTGCCATTCTGGGTCCTGTATTTCTACACAATATGTTCCCCTTTGAGAGGTTCATGGGAGTCTTAAAGAAATATGTTCGTAATCGTGCTAGGCCAGAAGGAAGCATCTCCAAGGGCCATGAAATAGAGGAGGTCATTGAGTTTTGTGTTGACTTTATTCCTGACATTAAGCCGATTGGTGTTCCTGAATCGCGGCATGAGGGCAGACTGGGTGGAAAAGGCACGCTAGGAAAGAATTCAGTAATATGCCGGGACGGGCATTCTTTGGCGCAAGCACACTACACAGTTCTACAAAGTTCCGCCTTGGTGGCTCCGTATATCGAGCAACACAAGAATATTCTACGCTCCAAACACCCGGAGCAGTCTGACGACTGGATTACACATGAACAAACTGTGACTTTCGCCGGTTGGTTACAGACACGTCTCATGCATGACGACACTGTTGCAGATGACCTGTACTTGCTGTCCAAGTTACCATCTTCGACTATATTGACTTTCAAAGGGTACGAGATAAATGGGAATACATTTTACACGATCGCCCAAGATAAAAAGAGCGCCAACCAAAACAGTGGTGTCCGCTTTGATGCAGCAAACACCAATAGGCCAAAGGACACATATTATGGTTACATAGAGGAGATATGGGAACTTGACTATGGACTTGGTTTGAAGGTCCCTTTGTTTCGGTGCAAATGGGTCAATCTGAGAGGAGGCGGGGTAAAGGAAGACCCGCAGTATGGAATGACAACAGTGGATCTCAACAATCTTGGGTACGCAGACGAACCATTCGTCCTAGCCAATGATGTGGCGCAGGTTTTCTATGTGAAGGACATGTCTACCAAGCCGAGAAAAAGAAAAGATAAGGAAGCGAATACATCATACGATGAGCCAAAGCGCCACATAGTTCTTTCAGGGAAAAGAAACATCGTGGGAGTGGAGGACAAGACAGACATGTCAGAAGATTATGAAAAGTTTCATGAAATTGCTCCCTTCACAGTGAATGTTGACCCGAGCATCAAGTTAAACGATGAAGATTGTCCATGGTTACGGCACAAAGGGACACACGCGAAGAAATTTTTTTATATCCAAAGATCCCACTCTGGGATGTGACCGGCTTCTCTAGTTAGTTTCCGGACTTATATATCTGGAAAGTCCCACTTCGGACAAACCGGAGGGAATCTTTGTAATAGAACTCCGACTTATGTGTTTTGGCATTTGAAACGCGAAGAAATATTATGTCCAAAGCCACGTCATCAATTTTCAACCCTTTCTGACTTCATTTGCTATTTTTCATGCATTTACTGATTTTTTTGAGCTAAATGACCCTGAAATTGAAAAGCACTACAAATCACAATCAGAAAAGGTTGAAAGTTGGCATGGTATCATCATTTCACCCACATAGCATGTGCTAAAAAGTTGAGAGGGTTACGGCAAAAACTGGATGCACTTCGTGTACAAAATGGACAATCTCTTTCGAAGTATCACGCTTTCGGACGAAAACTCGTCTGTTACAAAGGCATTTCATTTTTTTTAAATAACCTAAGAATTACCAAATTGAATATAATGATAAAACACACTAATATTAAACAGCAGAAAAAAGAATCACTGAAAAATCTTTTTTTAAAATAAAGTTATTCACAAACTAGTGATTCACACAAATTTCAAATAATTCAAATTTGAAAACTACTGGCACTAACAGAAAGTTTATAATTTTTTTTACCTAAAGCAAAAAGATTCACTCAGAAACTCTAAATAAAGCAAAAAACAACCAAGAAACAAAAGAAAATAAATATAGAAGAAAACAAAAAAAACTGAAAAGTAAAAAAAAAAAGCCCGCCTACTGGGCCGCCACGGCCTGCATACGACTAGACACCCACTAGTTGTGCCAGGATGCAGGCCCGCAAGGCCCAGTATGGCCCACAGGGCAGGAAAGAATGGTAGGCCTTGTAGACCTGCTTTAGAGAGGAGCTCGAATGAGCTGCCACGCCGGGGTTTATAAACCAGTGCGAGCGCCCTTCGCTGGGCGAGGTAGGACTAAACATCCACCACACTGCGCCATGCCAGGAACAGGCCTTTAGTCGCGGTTGGAGCCACCAACCGCGACTAAAGGTGAATTTCATCCAGTCCAAGCGGCGGGAAGCGAGACCTTTAGTCGCGGTTGGTGGCTCCAACCGCGACTAAAGGCTCTCATATAACTCCACTTACGAAAAATTCACCATCCTCTCCATTCTCTCGACGCCAAACACAGACGACTCCGCCAGGCTGCTGCGCGCCGCCGCCTGCCCCGATCGACGCCGTCGCCGCCCCCGACGCCGGCCGCCCGTCCCTCCTCGTCGACCCCTACTCCGGACGCGCCCTTCCTCGCCGATCCCCGACGGCGCCGCCGGCCCGCGCGCGCGCGCCCGCTCCTCGTTGCGCCGCCTGCCCCGACGCCGTCGCTGCCCCCGATTCGCCTCGCCTCGCCGTCGCCCCGCTGTGAGCTCAGTTCCTCCCTCTCCCCCCCTCCCTCGCCCCCTGCCGCCATGGCCGGTCGCCCGTCCCCGAGCCCCCCCACACACACACATGCATGAACACACACACACACACATACATTTTCTATTTAGATGTTTTAGTTGTTTTTCACTAGTATATATGTATGTATGAATGCATGTTAGATGGATATAATTAGTGTTTAATTAGTATAGATTTTTTTTATATAATGTTGTTTTTCTGTTTTTTAATGGATGTATAGAAGTATGCTTAATTAGTGTTTCTTTTTCTGTTTTTTAATTTTTTATACTTTTAGTTATAGAAATGTTAGATGAATGTTTTTTAGTTTTTTATACTTTTAGTTATAGCTAGATAAATGTTAGATATAAAAACGTTGAGGAATTTTGACATTTGATCCAATGTATAGCAATTAGTATTTGCAAAAGTTGCATATTTTAATGTTGTATTTGCAATAGATTTTCTTAGTCCTTTAAGGGATTAATTATCAGGAATGCCCCCATTATGGATGTGCACAAGTTGATCCAATTTCTTTCTGATCTCATGCATCTACCTTTCGGATCTCGAATACTAAATTGTTTTATCTTTCTTCTGGATTAGTTAAATAAAAGCTATGGACAATACCGGCAGAGAAGGAGAAGAGGCTGTGTTCGACATCATACGCTCCACGAGCCCAGATGATCATGATGACGGCTCGCAATATCTGAACCCTTCGGGTGAGGGTATGATGTTTGATGAAGACGAAGGAATAGATGAAGGTGATGACAACGATGTTGACGAAGAAAATGTTCTTCAAATAACAATGACCGGCGAGGTATATTTAATATATAAGCCATCCGGTGATCATTACATGTCTTAATTGATTTGTATGTATTAACGAATCGATCTTTCTTCTTTTAGGCCTCCGGATCGAGCAAATCTTGTACAAGCGACAGGGTAGTTCGAGGCCCGGCCAAAAAGTTGGACAAAGGCGTAAAGTTCAACATCGATTCCATCAAAACATCAACTGGCGAACCGCTTGAACCTAAGAAAAATGCGACCACGTTCAAGAATCAATGCGGAGTTATTGTCAGGGACCAAATCCCGATCTCCGTTCAAGAATGGAGAAAGCCAGCAAAGGAAGATCGAGCAGGAGTTACTTTTGTCGACGAAAGAGCAAAAGATGTGCTTTGGACTACGCTCATGGAACATTTCACCCTACCAGATAATTTGACAGATGTAGATCTGAAGAAAGTCAGAAACTATGCTCTTAAAAAGATGGCGATCGCATTCAACACCTTCAAGAAAAATGCATGGGCTAAGTACGTCAAATCAAAAAAGAAGACTCCAGAATTCACGGGAGCACTGGTGAAGGCAAAAGATCACTGGGACGCTTTCGTGAAGTTCAAGGAATCGGAAGAAGCTAAGGAACTGTCGAGGAAAAACAAGATTAATGCTGCGAAAAAGAAGTGGCACCATCGTCTGGGGCCAGGTGGCTACCAGGTGGCCCTGCCTAAGTGGCATCAATCTGAGCAAGAGATGATTAGTAAACGGGTCAGTCCAGTTACATTGACATGGCCACCCAGGTGCAGGACATGGTTTTATGCGCATGGGGGGAAGTTGGACCCAGAGACAGGGCTGGTTATGGTGAAGGCAAGTCTTAAAGAAGCGACAGACGAAATACTTATTGCAATAGAAGAAGCTCGATCGGGGGTGTTCACGCCCAACAGAGATAACGACGAGCTTACGCGCGCCCTGAAGAATCCTGAACACCCGGGAAGAACACGAGGCAAAGGCGTTGTTCCGTGGTATGAGAGGTTTGCGGATTGGAACGACGACTATAGAAGTCGTGCGAGAAAGAAGAAGCATGAGGAGCAGAAGAAGAAGAAGGAGGAAGCACTTCACCTTGAAGGCCTAATATCCTCGCACCTGGAGTTGGAACGATTTGTCAGGCGGCAGCAGGAGCAGATCGACTCACTCAGCCAGGAAAGGGCGTCTCAGCGGTAGCATGAGCAGATCGATCCAGCATTGGATAGCACCGTCCCATCTATGCCGAGAAGCAGCGTGGGTTCCGCCCCGGCCGATATTGATAATGCACTGCTAGCTAGCTACCCTGTGGATGATATCAAAGATAGGACTAACTGTGAGCTACACATGAAAATGAAGAACTTATCCATGAAGGTGGCGGACGGCTATGCTTTAGCAAATCCCCCTGAAGCAACCTTCCATTGCAATCCCATTCTAGCTGGCTATGCTCGTGTCGGGGTTGATGAAGTGATGTCAAGATATCACGATCTACAACTTGACATTCTTGGAGGTGACGAGGAGAGAACACTGGGAGAGGCCATACATCGTATCATTCTATGGAAAAAGGATTGCATCGTCTTTCCAAGGCCACCGACTCCTCCTTCTCCAAGTCCTCCGCCGCTTCAGTCGACTCCTCCTCCTCCAAGTCCGGCACCGCGTCAGCCGACTCCTCCTCCAAGTCCGCACGGCGTCAGCCAACTCCTCCTCCTCCAAGTCAGCCGACTCAGCGTGCTCCGCCTAAGCAACAGCGGAAGAGAGAGGCCGCAGCTACGACGGCTAGCGGTACAACAGACAAGAAATTCAAACATGGTCCAAGCCTCAAGCCTCTTCCGAAGTTGTCTTACCACCTGACTCAGGAGGAACTCGACGACGCATGTGATGCCCAATTGAAGGCCCAGTTTGCACCGAAACCGCCCGCGCCGCCAAAGGAGAAAGTACCTGAGCATGTATCACAACACTTTATTGATATGGCTCGACCGACTGACAATCAGAAGGACTCCGACTATGTGCGGTCTATCAAGAAGTCATATTTTGCAAGGCAAAAGGAGTCGAGCTCGAGCTCGAGCCAAGCAGTTGGCAAAAAAAGCGGGAAAACTGTTCCCCAGCTGGGAGAACAAGCAGTGCAATCGATCCCCCCGCTCATTGTACAAACACATGTGAGTACCGCCGATCGGCCGGCAATAACCGACGATCTTAGAAGGCAGGCTAAAGAGGCCGGTGTCACTGTTGAACAACTCCTAGGCCTTGAGGAAATCCCCGGGATTACAGAGGAGGAAGTAAAATACCAATATGTCCGTGGCAAACCTCTGGTCAAGCCTGACGATGTCAAGCTTCTACCAACGAGAATGTACAATTTGCATACGTGGTACATGCAAAAAACAGCAAATACCAATGAAGAGTCCCTCATGGTGAAAGTCAAGCCAGAGCATTACTTCCATGGAAAAGATGTGTGGATTGATTTTTCAGAGTTGTTTCAGTTATTCCAACAAGACGCACTAGAAAAATCTATCGTCAGTTGCTATTGTCTGTAAGTGATTTCTTTCTGTAATTTAAGTCTCTAGCTAGCTAGCTAGATGTGCTCTCGTTCATTAACTGTAATTATCCTCACTATATTCTTTTCTGTGGTATTATGCAGAATGAAGATGTATGAAATGAAAAAAACTAGACGCTATGGAGTTGGGTTCATTGACCCAAATACGATTAATCAGGCGATATGGGAAGATCAATATTCGAGAGAAGACACAGAGAGATTCCTGCTAGAGTTTTTGAAGCAACTAAACACCCAACCAAAAATACTACTTCCTTACAACTTCGGGTGAGTGTTACTATATCTTGTACTACAAATTCTATTTTTTGCTTACTAGATGTTAATAAGTGTAGTTGATGAGTTATGCACATGCCCGCTTATTTATAAAAAACGTGTGCGCATGCAGTTTCCACTGGATCTTGTTAATCATTGAAGTTGACAAGGGAAAAGTTGAAGTACTGGACTCACTATATAAGGATCCATCCAAATACGCAACCGTGAAGGGGATGTTCGACAGGTAATTTCAATCATTATCGCACTATGTCTGCCTCTTTACTTCATTTCCTGATATCAACTAGTTAATAACTCCTTTATTCATTTTCTTTGCCGGCGGGCAGGGCTTGGAAAAAGTTCATCGAAGAGGTCCCCGGCCAATGGAAACAACAGCTGAAATGGGTGCGACCCAAGGTAATTAAGTAGTACTAGCTAGCTACGTCCGTGTATCTCTTTAATTCTAGTTTCAATACCATTATCATGCTTGATTAATTATTACCTGATTGAATTTTATTCTCGTAAAGTGCATGAGGCAGGAGAAGGGGAATAGTTTATGCGCATACTACGTTTGCGAGAATATTCGCATGATCATGTCTGAAAGGAGCATAGATGAAAAAACTCTTTGGGTACGTTTGCCAGAACACTATCCATAATTTTTTTATCATGATCTAGCTAATATATATACACACAACTAATATATTCATCTTGATCTCCTGATTATAGATGATAGAGATGCGGGGCCAGCTCCTACCAACGGCTCGCGTACGAGCAATTCAAGAGGAAATAGCTGGATTTCTGGTCGACCAGGTCATAGATCCCAAAGGAGAATACCATTACAAGATCAAGCAGTAATGCCCTGCATATGTAATGATCCGCAAATTGTAGGAGAAATTGTATATACCAAATTGTATATATATATATGTATGTGAATGGTCGTCGTACGAGAAATTCGATTTATATATATATGCACAACGTGTACAGTATGTAGTAGCGTAATATATGTTTGAAATGAAAAATAATTAAATGGAAAACACAAAATTAAAAGGAAAAATAAACCAAAATTAAAAGAATTAAATACTTTTAGTCCCGGTTGGTGTTACCAACCGGGACTAAAGGTCCCCCAGCGCACGGCCCCGGCAGGCGCCACGTGGCGGGCCTTTAGTGCCGGGCCGTGACGAACCGGGACTAAAGGGGGGGGGGCTTTAGTCCCCCCCCCCTTTAGTGCCGGTTGTAGAACTGGCACTAAAGGGCCTTAGAAACCAGGATTAAAGGCCCGTTTTCTACTAGTGGCTCTATGCCTGGATTCTCTTGATATCTACCGAGTACCCCGGTGACAAAAGTTAAGTCAAGGCGAGTGCACACTTGTGCATACTGTAAGCTTCCAACAGCCGAAGCATATGGTACTACTTTCATTAGATCGATCTCGTACTGGTTCTTGGGACATGGGAATCTCCCAAAACTATTGCCCTTGACTATAGGAGCAGGTGTGGCTTTACTCGCATGCATATTATACTTTTGAAGAACCTTTTCTAAATATGCCTTCTGCGATAGTCCTAAGACTCCATTGTTCCTATCTCGGTGAATTTCTATGCCCAAAACATATGATGCTTCACCAAGATCTATTATATCAAAATTTGAGGACAAGAACTTCTTTGTTTCTTGTAGTAGACTAACATCACTTCTAGCAAGCAAGATATCATCCACATACAAGATTAGGAAAATATATTTCCCATTTTTAAACCTTGCATAAATGCAGTTATCCTCAATATTTTCTTTAAATCCAAAACTTTTAATTGTCTGATTAAACTTTAGATACCACTGTCTAGAGGCTTGCCTTAATCCATAAATAGATTTCTTCAGGCGGCATCCCATATTTTCCTTGTCTTCCATGATAAAACCCTTGGGTTGTTTCATGTAAAAAAATTCTTTTAAATCTCCGTTCAGAAATGTCGTCTTTACATCCATTTGATGTAACTCTAAATCAAAATGTGCAACTAATGCCATTATGATTCTGAAGGAGTCCTTACATGAGACTGGGGAAAAAGTCACATTGTAATCTATCCCTTCTCTTTGTGTAAATCCTTTTGCCACAAGTCGTGCTTTATACTTTTCTACATTCCCATTAGGGTCATACTTAGTTTTGTAGACCCATTTGCAGCCTACTGTTTTGGCTCCTTTAGGAATTTCCTCTAAGTCCCAAACATCTTTGGAACTCATCGATTTCATCTCATCTTCCATTGCCTCTAGCCATTTTGATGAGTGAGGGTTTCTAATGGCTTCTTCATATGTAGTGGGATCACCTTCCATATGAACCATTTGTGTGTTATAAACTTCATAATCAGTAGAAATAGTTGATCTTCTTGTTCTATTAGATCTTCTAAGGGCCTCAGTTTTTGGCACATTCTGTGCCTTAACTTCCGGCACATCTTCTAAAATTGTCTGCTGCACCTCCCTTTCATGCTCAACAACGGGTTCAGTTGGCTCCTGACGGACAGGTTCCAGGTCTTCACCCATAGTTGTCATGGGTGGAGTTACAACTGGTAGTGAGAAAAATGGCTCCTGAATCATCGGATTAGGTGCATGCACCCTCTTCTCCTCAGGTCAATTTTCCGAGCTACCATGCTCCCCCTCATCATTTCGTCCTCTAAGAAGACTGCATGTCTTGTTTCTACAAACTCTGTGTATCTGTCTGGACAGTAGAAACGAAAACCCTTTGATTTATCAGGATAGCCAATGAAGTGGCAACTCACTGTTTTGGGATCTAACTTTGCAATATTTGGATTAAACATTTTGGCCTCAGCTGGGCTCCCCCACACCCTTAAGTGTTGTAGGGAGAGCACTCTTCCTGTCCACAGCTCGTACGGTGTTTTGGGCACCGACTTGCTTGGTACTCTATTGAGAATGTGAATGGCGGTTTTAAGCGCCTCCATCCATAATCCCAATGGCAAGGTGAAGTAACTCATCATGCTGCGCACCATATCCATCAGTGTACGGTTACGCCTTTCAGCTACTCCATTTTGCCGAGGCTCGCCCGGCATTGAATACTGGGCCACTATGTCAGTCTCCTGTAAGAACTTTGCAAAAGGTCCAGGGACTTGGCCATATGGAGTGTGCCGACCGTAGTACTCCCCCCACGGTCAGATCTTACTATCTTTATTCTTTTATCATGCTGATTTTCAACTTCAGCTTTGAATATTTTAAATTTATCCAACGCTTCAGATCTTTCTTTGATTGGATAAATATAACCATAGCGGGAGTAATCATCTGTGAATGTTATGAACGAGTCATAGCCATCCACACTTTTCACAGAAAATGGTCCACAAATGTCAGTGTGAATGATTTCTAGTGTTCATGTGCTATGGATTGCACCCTTTTTTGATTTGTTTTACATATTTTCCTTTAATGCAATCTATGCATTGTTCTAAGTCTGAGAACTCTAACGGAGGAAGAATATCACTTTTAACAAATCTTTCTATTCTCCCCTTGGAAATATGGCCCAAGCGACAGTGCCATAATTTTGATGAGTCATGAGTTCTCTTTCTTTTCTTTTGTTCTTTATTCGACGCGGAAACATGCTCATTCACATTGCACACAGAATACACTTTTTCACGCAGTGATAATAAATAAAGCTCATTGTGAAGTAAAGCAACACCCACATGAGTATTATTAAACCATATGGCACACTTGCCATGTCCAAAATGGCATTCATAATAATCTTTATCCCAACATGAAACACTAATTAAGTTTCTGTGGCATGAAGGAACATATAAAACATCTCTAAGTAGAAGCATGAATCCATCAGCTAACTCCAGGGAGATGTCGCCGATAGCTTCAACTTCTGCTTGAACTCCATTTGCTACTTCAATGCTTCTTTCGCTTCTTTGCGTAGTCCGCGTCGAATGGAATCCATTGTTGGGGAACGTAGTAATAATTCAAAAAAATTCCTACGTGTCACCAAGATCAATCTAGGAGATGCTAGCAACGAGAGAGAGGGAGTGCATCTTCATACCCTTGAAGATCGCTAAGCGGAAGCGTTGCAAAGAACGCGGTTGATGGAGTCGTACTCGCGGCGATTCAAATCGCGGAAGATCCGATCCAAGCACCGAACGGACGGCGCCTCCGCGTTCAACACACGTACAACCCGGGGACGTCTCCTCCTTCTTGATCCAGCAAGGGAGGAGGAGAAGTTGAGGGAGAGCTCTGGCAGCACGATGGCGTGGTGGCGGTGGAGCTCGTGGTTTTCCGGCAGAGCTTCGCTAAGCACTACGGAGGAGGAGGAGTAGGAGGGGGGAGGGCTGCGCCAGGGGCAAGGGGTGCAGCTCCCATGCGCCTCCCCACTATATAGGGGTGGAGGGGGCTGGTTTCTTGCCCTCCAAGTCCATTGGGGCGTTGGCAAAGGTGGGGGGAAAGAAATCCCATCCTTTCCCTTCCCCACCGATTGTTATCCCCCCTTTTTAGGGATCTTTATCTTATCCCTTCGGGATATGATCTTATTCCTTCTAAGGGGAGATCTTGGTGCGCCTTGACCAGAGGTGTGGGGCCTTGCCCCCTCTACCCACGTTCATGTGGGTCCCCCCATGCAAGTGGGCCCCACTCCGGAACCTTCTAGAACCTTCCCGGTACAATACCGAAAAATCCCGAACATTTTCCGGTGGCCAAAATAGGACTTCCCATATATAAATCTTTACCTCCGGACCATTCTGGAACTCCTCGTGACGTCCGGGATCTCATCTGAGACTCCGAACAACTTTCGGTAACCACATACAATTCCCATTACAACTCTAGCGTCACCGAACCTTAAGTGTGTAGACCTACGGGTTCGGGAACCATGCAGACATGACCGAGACACCTCTCGGGCCAATAACCAATAGCGGGATCTGGATACCCATATTGGCTCCCACATGTTCCACGATGATCTCATCGGATGAACCACGATGTCGGGGATCCAATTAATCCCGTATACAATTCCCTTTGTCCATCGGTATGTTACTTGTCCGAGATTCGATCGTCGGTATCCCTATACCTTGTTCAATCTCGTTACCGGCAAGTCTCTTTACTCGTTCCATAACACATGATCCCGTGACTAACTCCTTAGTCACATTGAGCTCATTATGATGATGTATTACCTAGTGGGCCCAGAGATACCTCTCCGTCACACGGAGTGACAAATCCCAGTCTCGATTCGTGCTAACCCAACAAACACTTTCGGAGATACCTGTAGTGCACCTTTATAGTCATCCAGTTATGTTGTGACGCTTGATACACCCAAAGCATTCCTACGGTATCCGGGAGTTGCACAATCTCATGGTCTAAGGAAATGATACTTGACATTAGAAAAGCTCTAGCAAACGAACTAAACGATCTTGTGCTATGCTTAGGATTGGGTCTTGTCCATCACATCATTCTCCTAATGATGTGATTCCGTTATCAACGACATCCAATGTCCATAGTCAGGAAACCATGACCATCTATTTATCAACGAGCTAGTCAACTAGAGGCTCACTAGGGACATGGTGTGGTCTATGTATTCACACATGTATTACGGTTTCCGGTTAATACAATTATAGCATGAACAATAGACAATTATCATGAACAAGGAAATATAATAATAACCATTTTATTATTGCCTCTAGGGCATATTTCCAACAGTCTCCCACTTGCACTAGAGTCAATAATCTAGTTCACATCACCATGTGATTTACATTGTTATGAATCTAACACCCAATGAGTTCTGGGGTTGGATCATGCTTTGCATGCGAGAGAGGTCTTTAGTCAACGGTCTGCAACATTCAGATCCGTGTGTTCTTTGCAAATCTATATGTCATACTGCAGATGCTACCTCGCTCCACTTGGAGCTATTCCAAATGTCTGCTCCACTATACGTATCCGGATTACTGCTTATAGTCATCCAGATAGGTGTTAAAGCTTGCATCGACGTAACCCTTTACGATGAACTCTTTATCATCTCCATAATCGAGAAATATTTCCTTAGTCCTCTAGTTACTAAGGATAATCTTGACCGCTGTCCAGTGATCCACTCCTGGATCACTCTTGTACCCCTTGACAGACTCATGGCAAGGCACACACAGGTGCGGTACACAGCATGGCATACTATATAGAGCCTATGGCTAAGGCATAGGGGACGACCATCGTCCTTTCTCTTTCTTCTGCCATGGTCGAGCTTTGAGTCTCACTCAACTCCACACCTTACAAATCAGGCAAGAACTCTTTCTTTGACTGATCCATTTTGAACTCTTTCAAAATCTTATCAAGGTATGTACTCATTGAAAGTTTTATCAGACGTTTTGATCTATCTCTATAGATCCCGATGCCCAATATTTAAGTAGCTTCATTCCAGATTTTCCTTTGAAAAGCACTTTTTCAAACAACCCTTTATGCTTTCCAGAAATTCTATATTATTTCCGATCAACAATATGTCAACCACATATTCATATCAGAAATTTTATAGTGCACCCACTCACTTTATTGTAAATAAAAGTTTCTCATAACTTTGTATAGACTCAAAAACTTTGATCACCTCATCAAAGTGTATATTCCAACTCCGAGATGCTTGCTCCAGTCCATAGAAGGATCGCTGGAGTTTGCATACATTTTAGCATCCTTAGGACTGACAAAGCCTTCCAGTTGTATCACATACAACCTTTCCTCACGGATACCGTTAAGGAAACGATGTTTTGACATCCATCTGCCAGATTTCATAATCGAAAAATGCAGCAACTGCTAACATAATTCCAACAGACTTTAGCATCGCTACGGGTGAGAAAGTCTCATCGTAGTCGACTCCTTGAACTTGTGAAAAACCCTTTGCCACAAGTCGAGCTTGATAGATGGTGACATTACCGTCCGCGTCCGTCTTCCTTTTAAAGATCTATTTGTTCTGAATGGCCTTTCGCCCTTCAGGTAATACTTTCAAAGCCCATACTTTGTTTTCATACATGGATCTCATCTCGGATTTCATGGCCTCTAACCATTTCTCGGAATCCGGGCCCATCATCGCTTCTTCATAGCTCGTAGGTTCATCGTTGTCCAAGAACATGGCCTCTAAGACAGGGTTGTCGTACCACTCAGGAGTAGTACGCGTCCTTGTCGACCTACGAGGTTCGATAGTAACTTGATCCGAAGCTTCACGATCATCATCATTAACTTCCTCTTCAACTAACGTAGGCTCCACAGGAACAACTTTCTGCGCTGCGCTACTCTCTGGTTGAAACAAAGGTTCAACAACCTCATCAAGTTCTATCTTCCTCCCACTCAATTCTTTCGAGAGAAACTCTTTCTCGAGAAAGGACCCGTTTTGGCAAAAACACTTTGTGCTCTGGATCTAAGATAGAAGGTTTACCCAACTGTTACGTTAGGGTATTCTATGAAATTGCATTTTGTCCGCTTTGGGATCGAGCTCATTAGGTGAAAACCCCTTTTCACATAAGTGTCACAGCCCCAAACATTAAGAAATGATAGCTTAGGTTTCAGCCAAACCATAATTCATACGGTGTCATCTCAACGGACTTAGATGGTGCCCCTTTTAAAGTGAACGTGGTTGTCTCTAATGCATAACCCTAAAACGATAGTGGTAAATCGATAAGATACATCATAGTTCGCACCATCTCCAATAGAGCACGACTACGACGTTCGGACACACCATCACACTATGGTGTTCCAGGTGACGTGAGTTGTGAAACAACTTCCACATTGTCTTAAGTTGTACACCAAACTCGTAACTCAGATATTCACCTCCACGATCATATCGTAGACATTTTATCTTCTTGTCACGATGATCTCAAACTTCACTCTGATTTTGTTTGAACTTTTCAAACGTTACAGACTTGTGTTTCATTAAGTAAATATCCCCATATCTACTCAAATCATCAGTGAAGGTAGGAAAATAACGATATCCACCGCACGCTACAACACTCATTGGACCGAATACATCAACATGTATTATTTCCAATAAGTTACTTGCCCGCTCCATCATACCGGAAAACGGGGGCTTAGTCATCTTGCCCATGAGGCATGGCCCGCATGTCTCAACCGATTCGAAATCGAATGAGTCCAAAGATCCATCAGCATGGAGTTTCTTCATGCGCTTTACACCAATATGACATTTAGCGGCAGTGCCACAAGTATGTGGTACAATCATTATTAACTTTGTATCTTTTGGCATCAATATTATGAACATGTGTATCACTACGATCAAGATTCAATAAACCATTCTCATTGGGTGCATGACCATTGAAGGTATTATTCATGTAAATAGAATAACCATTATTCTCTAAATTAAATGAATAACCGTATTGCAATAAACATGATCTAATCACGTTCATGCTCAATGCAAACACCAAATAACATTTATTTAGGTTCATCACTAATCCCGAAGGTAGAGAGAGTGTGCGATGGTGATCACATCAACGTTGGAAACACTTCCAACACTCATCGTCACCTCACCCTTAGCTAGCCTCCGTTTATTTCGTAGCTTTTATTTCGAGTTACTAACATTTAGCAATTGAACCGGTATCCAATACCCAGGTGCTATTAGGAGTACTAGTAAGGTACACATCAATAACACGTATATCAAATATACTTCTATCGACGTTGCCAGCCTTCTTATCTACCAAGTATCTAGGGTTGTTCCGCTTCAGCGACCGTTCTCCTCATAATGGAAGCACTTAGTCTCGGGTTTGGGTTCAACCTTGGGTTTCTTCACTGGAGCGGCAACTGGCTTGCAATCCATGAAGTATCCCTCCTTGCCCTTGCCCTTCTCGAAACTAGTGGTTTTACTAACCATCAACACTTGATGCTCCTTCTTGATTTCTACCTTCGTGGTGTCAAACATCACGAATAGCTCGGGGATCATTATTTCCATCCCTGGCATTTTATAGTTCATCACGAAGCTTCTAGTAGCTTAGTGGTAGTGATGTGGAGAACTATATCAATCACTATCTTATCTGGAAGATCAACTCCCACTCGATTCAAGCGATTGTAGCACCCAAACAATCTGAGCACATGCTCACCGATTGAGCTATTCTCCTTCATCTTGCAGGCAAATAATCTTGTTGGAGGTCTCATACCTCTCAAACCGGGCACGAGCCTGAGATCCCAATTTCAGCTCTTAGAACATCTCATATGTTCCGTGACATTCAGAACGTTTTGGAGCCTCAATTCTAAGCCATAATGCATGACGCACTGAACTATCAAGTAGTCATCAGAACGTGCCTGTCAGATGTTCACAACATTTACAGACGACGCTTGAGGGGGTGGCGCACCGAGCGGTGCATTAAGGACATAAGCCTTCTGTGCAGCAATGAGGACAATCCTCAGATCACGGACCTAGTCCGCATTATTGCTACCATCATCTTTCAACTCTATTTCTCTAGAAACATATAAAATTCAAGGGAGCTACAGCGTGAGCTAGTAATCTACAACATAAATTTTAGAAAAGCAACTTAGACTATTGTTCAAGATGATTAAGTTCATCTAATCAAATTATTTAATGAACTCCCACTCAGATAGACATCCCTCTAGTCATCTAAGTGATACATGATCCATATCGACTAGGCCGTGTCCGATCATCACGTGAGACGGACTAGTCATCAATGGTGAACATCTCCATGTTGATCGCATCTACTATATGACTCATGTTCGACCTTTCGGTCTCTCGTGTTCCGAGGCCATGTCTGTACATGCTAGGCTCGTCAAGTCAACCTAAGTGTTTCGCGTGTGTAAATCTGGCTTACACCCGTTGTATGCGAACGTTAGAATCTATCACACCCGATCATCACGTGGTGCTTCGAAACAACGATTCTTCGCAACGGTGCACACTTAGGGAGAACACATTTCTTGAAATTTTAGTGAGGGATCATCTTATTTATGCTACCGTTGTTCTAAGAAAATAAGATGTAAAAACATGATAAACATCACATGCAAATCATAAAGTGACATGATATGGCCAATATCATCTTGCGCCTTTGATCTCCATCTTCGGGGCGCAGCATGATCACCATCGTCACCGGCACGACACCATGATCTCCATCATCATGATCTCCATCATCGTGTCTTCATGAAGTTGTCTCGCCAACTATTACTTCTACTACTATGGCTAACGGTTAGCAATAAAGTAAAGTAATTACATGGCGTTTTTTATTGACACGCAGGTCATACAATAAATTAAGACAACTCCTATGGCTCCTGCCGGTTGTCATACTCATCGACATGCAAGTCGTGATTCCTATTACAAGAACATGATCAATCTCATACATCACATATATTTCATCACATTCTTTTGGCCATATCACATCACATAGCATACCCTGCAAAAACAAGTTAGACGTCCTCTAATTGTTGTTGCAAGTTTTACGTGGCTGCTATGGGTTTCTAGCAAGAACGTTTCTTACCTACACAAAAGCCACAACGGTGATATGCCAATTGCTATTTACCCTTCATAAGGACCCTCTTCATCGAATCCGATCCGA
This sequence comes from Elymus sibiricus, assembly GCA_039707655.1. Lineage (NCBI taxonomy): Eukaryota > Viridiplantae > Streptophyta > Magnoliopsida > Poales > Poaceae > Elymus > Elymus sibiricus. The sequence goes on along the minus strand of CM077668.1, from coordinate 88,588,370 downwards.
CTAAAGTGGGAGAGACAGACACCCGCTAGCCACCTTATGCAACAAGTGCATGTCAGGAGGTGGAACCAGTCTCACGTAAGTGTACGTGTAAAGTCGGTCTGGGCCGCTTCATCCCACAATACCGCCGAATCAAGATAGGACTAGTAACGGAAGGCAAATTGACAAAATCATCGCCCACAACTACTTGTGTTCTACTCGTGCATAGAATCTACGCATAGACCTAGCTCATGATGCCACTGTTGGGGAACGTAGTAATAATTCAAAAAAATTCCTACGTGTCACCAAGATCAATCTAGGAGATGCTAGCAACGAGAGAGAGGGAGTGCATCTTCATACCCTTGAAGATCGCTAAGCGGAAGCGTTGCAAAGAACGCGGTTGATGGAGTCATACTCGCGGCGATTCAAATCACGGAAGATCCGATCCAAGCGCCGAACGGACGGCGCCTCCGCGTTCAACACACGTACAACCCGGGGACGTCTCCTCCTTCTTGATCCAGCAAGGGAGGAGGAGAAGTTGAGGAAGAGCTCCGGCAGCACGACGGCGTGGTGGCGGTGGAGCTCGTGGTTCTCCGACAGAGCTTCGCTAAGCACTACGGAGGAGGAGGAGTAGGAGGGGGGAGGGCTGCGCCAGGGGCAAGGGGTGCAGCTCCCATGCGCCTCCCCACTATATAGGGGTGGAGGGGGCTGGTTTCTTGCCCTCCAAGTCCATTGGGGCGTTGGCAAAGGTGGGAGGAAAGAAATCCCATCCTTTCCCTTCCCCACCGATTGTTATCCCCCCTTTTTAGGGATCTTGATCTTATCCCTTCGGGATATGATCTTATTCCTTCTAAGGGGAGATCTTGGTGCGCCTTGACCAGGGGTGTGGGGCCTTTCCCCCACTACCCACGTTCATGTGGGTCCCCCCATGCAGGTGGGCCCCACTCCGGAACCTTCTAGAACCTTCCCGGTACAATACCGAAAAATCCCGAACATTTTCCGGTGGCCAAAATAGGACTTCCCATATATAAATCTTTACCTCCGGACCATTCCGGAACTCCTCGTGACGTCCGGGATCTCATCCGAGACTCCGAACAACTTTCGGTAACCACATACAATTCCCATTACAACTCTAGCGTCACCGAACCTTAAGTGTGCAGACCCTATGGGTTCGGGAACCATGCAGACATGACCGAGACACCTCTCCGGCCAATAACCAATAGCGGGATCTGGATACCCATATTGGCTCCCACATTCCACGATGATCTCATCGGATGAACCACGATGTCGGGGATCCAATTAATCCCGTATACAATTCCCTTTGTCCATCGGTATGTTACTTGCTCGAGATTCGATCGTCGGTATCCCTATACCTTGTTCAATCTCGTTACCGGCAAGTCTCTTTACTCGTTCTGTAACACATGATCCCGTGACTAACTCCTTAGTCACATTGAGCTCATTATGATGATGTATTACCGAGTGGGCCCAGAGATACCTCTCCGTCACACGGAGTGACAAATCCCAGTCTCGATTCGTGCCAACCCAACAGACACTTTCGGAGATACCTGTAGTGCACCTTTATAGTCACCCAGTTACGTTGTGACGTTTGATACACCCAAAGCATTCCTATGGTATCCGGGAGTTGCACAATCTCATGGTCTAAGGAAATGATACTTGACATTAGAAAAGCTCTAGCAGACGAACTACACGATCTTGTGCTATGCTTAGGATTGGGTCTTGTCCATCACATCATTCTCCTAATGATGTGATCCCGTTATCAACGACATCCAATGTCCATGGTCAGGAAACCATGACCATCTATTGATCAACGAGCTAGTCAACTAGAGGCTCACTAGGGACATGATGTGGTCTATGTATTCACACATGTATTACGGTTTCCGGTTAATACAATTATAGCATGAATAATAGACAATTATCATGAACAAGGAAATATAATAATAACCATTTTATTATTGCCTCTAGGGCATATTTCCAACATCCATGTAATGAATTTGCAACATGAATAGTTGCTCCTGAGTCAATCCACCAAGTAGATTTCGAAAGCTGTGTATACAAGGATTCATTCACAAAGGAAACAGTGTTGTTACCTTTCTTTGCCATTATTGACTTTATCCAATCAGGACAATCTTTCTTGTAATGTCCAGTCTTCTTACAGTGGAGGCAAGTATCTTTGTCCACTGGAAAAGACTTCTGCTGATGCTGATGCTGCGTGTGAGATTTTCCATGTGCCTTTGAAGGGGAACCATTGCTACTTTGATTGTAGTTCCTTTTCTTGTTATCCTTCACATAGTTCAGAGAACCACCATGTGAGGCTTTAAGTCTTTCCTCTTCTTGCACACACATGGCTATAGTCTTTTCAATGTTCCATTTTTCAGGCGACATGTTGTAGTTGACAACAAAAGTGTCAAACTCTTTTGGCAGTGAAGCCATGACCAGGTGAACAAGGAGCGCAGGTTTGAGCTCCAAGTCTGAATCCATGGGTTTAAGCTTAGCTGCCATGTTGCTCATCCCGAGGATGTGCTCTCTTATGCCATGTCCACCGCCTGTGTACTTTTCTGTCACCAGCTGCTTTAGCAACTGTGTAGCATATATCTTTGAAGAACCAGTGAACTGGTTCTTTATCTTTTCAAGAAACTCCCCTACGGAAGTACACTCTGCAATTGAGCCCACAATAGCGGTCTCAATTGTGTTCTTTATGAAAGCCATGCACTTTTTATTGGCGGTGAGCCACTTTTGGTTGTCGAGGGTATATGACATCTCCACTGGAGCATAGTCCCTCCTCTTTTTGTCCCATGCAGCATCATCATCATTTGCATCACTGACTGGCTCTGTTGGTCTGACCGGCTGTGGAGTGTCCACAACCCAGTCTACCTCAGCACATACAAAAGCCAAGTCGACCTTCTTTCTCCATTCAGTGTAGTTATCACCTCTGAGGGTTGGAACATCCTTGATGCAGCTCATCAAGTAGTACCCTCCTGAAATCACAATGAAGTGAGATCATAGCAACAATTGCATGTAATAATCCAACGTTGGTCAAAATTAAAGCATACAACTGTTTGTGCAATTAAAACTATATCACCGTTGGGCAAAAAATAGAAATAAATGCACATATATCAACAATAATAAATCATGATTATGTTATTAACAACGTTGGTCATAAAAATAACATAATCATATTTATTTCATTAATCACTTTAACATGCTCTTAAAATTTATTTCTCAATCAACTTTTATTTACTTTTAAAAGAGCATTTTTATTTATTTGCAGCGGAAAAACATGAATAAAAAATTTATGAACTTTTATTATTTTCTTTTACTTTTCTATTTTCTAAACAAAAATTTTCTTTAACAGCAGAAACTTTTCAGAAAATTTTCTATTTTCTTTTTCAGAAACTTTTCTATTTTCTTTTTCAGAATTTTCGTTGGAAAAAAATGAATAGAAAAATAAAAATAAAACTGTTTTAAACTTGCCCAAAAAATTAGACAATAAAAATAAAGGTAAGACGCGGCTACAGGCTGACTTTGCCCGGCCCACGGCCTGTTCGCGCGGTGCTTCCTTTCTTTTTTTTGTTTTGGCCGAAGCTGGCCCAAGGCCATCCAGCGTTCTCGCCCACCGGCCCAAGGCCTGTCCTGCGCGCGCCCGGCCCGTGTGGAGAGCAGCCGCTGGCTGCTGGCCGTCCGATGCGCGTCGGCGCATCCAACGGCCGCGCGCCACTCTCGGGCGGTCAAAACTGCGGCTCGACGGGGCCAAGGGGGAAACCCTAAGTCATTTCCCCCCTCGCGCGCCGCGCGCCTCTTCTCTCTCGCTCTCCGCAGCCGTGGCTCAAGGCCACCAGCGAGCTCTTTCCGGCCGCCGGCGACCGGCGACGAAAGCCACCGCGCCGCGCGAGCCAGTCTCTCCTTCCCCAACTTTTCCTCCCTCCTTTCCTGTTGCAGAGAGGACGAGGCCCGAGCCCCAGCTCCGATCTGTCCCCGCGGTGGACGTGGATGCGGCGGCGCCCCCCGTCCCCTTTGCCGGCGTGCGCGAGCACCTCGAAGGTGAACGCGCCGCCGTCAAACGGGGCGGTGGTGGTGCCCTTTGCCCCGTGGGGTGGTTCTTCGTCCTGGTCGCCTCGGCTTGCCGATGCGCGACGGGATCGAGAGGAACAGGCGCGGCCATGTGCGGCGGCGCTCTTTGCCGGCGGGCCCGAGGCCCTTCTCCGGCGAGCTTTCTCTGTTTTTTTTTGTTTGCTTTTCTCTGTCCTTCTAGGGTTCTTTGGGGGGGAAGGGGGGATTTCTCTTCTTTCTCTACCGAAAATATACAACCAACCCTGGCCTGATACCATTGATAGGAGGTTTTGGATTGGATCGGATTGATGTTTCCGGTAGTGTTGAGAGGTGCTGGGGTTTTACCTTCTCCTTGGCTGGTGGAGCCCGAGCTGGATGCCATGGCGGAGGGGAGGTGGCGTGAGAGTGTGTGTGCGAGTGCGGTGGCGGCGATGGCACTTCCCGTCGTAGCGCGCTAACCCTAGATCGTAGGGGGTGTCGGTGGGGGGCTGCGGCGCACGGTGAACCTCGTACCGCGTGCGTCCGGCTCCCCCACCACTTTATATAGCGCGGCGATAGGGGCCCACCAACCATGATTTGGTTGGGCGCCCCCGATCAGGACGCGATGCAAGGGCCCGATCGAACCGTTGGGCCCGATCGGGAGGAGATCAACCTAACACATCACCCTTCCTTTTCAGGAAAATCCCAACGCCTATCACAAGTAGCATTGGCCCAGAGAACAAATTGCTCTATTCTTAAGGTGAATAGGGTTGAACCTTCAGCTCAACACAATACAATAGTACACAATAATTTCTGATTTAACAGAAAAATCTGATTCAAGTCGACACAACCCAAATTTAGCTAATGCACAACCCAATACCAGTGGCTAAACACACAGTCCATCCATTCTCAGCTCAACACAACATAATCATTTATTTTCAAAAAAAATCACCACATGCCGTAAGCATCACCCTTTCCGAGCAGAATCAAATGTGTGTATGAGCTCTTCCTACCACCACCCAATCATTTTTCATCAAGTTTTAGGCTCAATGTCGCAAAAAAAGCAAACGATCAACACCCACTTAGAACCCTAGAAAAGCAGGCAAAAAGTTGGTAAGAAAGGCTGATGCGGCCAAAAATTGTGTGGCTTACAGTATACAGGTGGGTCTTTTGTGGATTCGTCGGACGCGCCCCACCCGTAGGGTGCTGGCCGGCAACGTCATCGAGGGGACCAAGCAAGTCGCCAAGGGGCCGAGATGAGCTTTGGAAGAACGCGCGGCACCGCCCAAATTTTTACAGGGCACATTTCACTATGTACCAGCCAACAAGGGACCGCGAATTTATGTTGGACTAAGCGGATTCGAATGATAAACTTACAAAGAGTTACTTTCACAAATAGACAGAAGGTAAAAACGATGGGGGTCTATCAACAAGATTGCAACAATATTTAGATCATCGTCAGCTATACAAACATTTCTGATATACTCCCTCCGTCCTATAATATAAGAGCGTTTTGCAAGCTAACATAGCTTGCAAAACGCTCTTATATTATGAACCGAGGGAGTAGCTGCCAGCAAACACACTGTGATTGGGCGCATTGAAAGCATACACGTCCTATGTCTCTGATTGTTTGATTCATTTATTCGTGATAAGTATGGTGTGATACCGTGCCGAGGAGTGATTCCAAAAAAGCCTTGAAAGAAAAGAGCTCCCGACCCCCGCGTCGCCTCTCTCGGGCGACACGGGGGAAACCCCTCCGGCGCCGGCCACCTCCCGCTCCCCCGCTGCCCCAGCACCTCGCTGCTGCCTGAGGGGCCAGCCGGCAAAGCCCGGTTTGGCTCCAGGGAGGGCGGCAGCGGGGCTTCTCTCTGGGTGGCGCACGGGTGGATCTGGCGCGCGAGCTCAGCGAGTTCCGGCGGGCGAGCGGGCTCTGCTCCGGCGATGGCTGGCGCGGATCCGGTGGTCCAGGGGTAGGGGCGGCACGGCGGTGGCCTAGCAGCGTCCAGTTGCGTCGCGGGCGCTGTGGTGTGGCGAGGACGAGATGGACGGGCGGGCGGATCTGGAGGCTCGTTGCGACCTCGTGCTGGCGATGGACGGGCGTCAAGCGGGCTTGGCGAGGAGTTGCAGGGACGCACGGCGTGTGGAGAGGTCCAGCTCCGGCGAGACCGGGCAGGGAGCAATTTGGACCCGCTCGTGGTGGAAGGCTTGGGCGGCCTGCATGGCGCTCGGGTGCAGCGGTGCAGCGAAGCTCGGCGCGGGGTGGCTGCTTTTGGCGGCCGGCGATGCTGTGCAGGGTGGATCTACTGCAGGGAGTGGGCGCGAGGGCGCGCAAGAATGATGCGGTGGCGTCGGGCTGTGCCGGTTGGGCTTGCTCGCGGGCAGGCCAGGGGCGCCGCACCACGAGGTGGAGCTGGTGGACGTCGACTTTGGGGATTGTGTGTTGTGCAGTGCTTCGGATCTGCTCGGATTCGGAGGTGTGGTGGAGCTCCGGGCGAAAGTCCAGCCCTGACTTTGAGTCGGTGCCGGCAACGGCGACGCCATGGCGTCGTTCCCCTTCTTGAAGGCGTTGCCGTGGAGCTCCACTACACGACTCTCCGGGAGAAATCTCTAGCTTCGGATGGTCGAAGCGGGCGATGACGGCGGCTACGTCGTTTCCTTCTTTGAGGCATCGTCTTGGAGAGTCAACATTCTGCAGTTTGCACGGATCTCTTCGTCGTCGGGGACAGTGGGCGTCGGGGCGGCGGCTCCGGGTGGTTTTATGTTTGTGCGCCGAGATGGCGATCTCGGAAACAATGTGAGTGGCAGCTCTATGAGGTGGGGCTCTATCTCGACATTGATTGGGTGGCATCCTTGTCCCGCTTGGGCGATAGGGGTGTCGGCTCGGTCGATGCGCCCCAGAGGGGGCGGTCTGACTTTACGTCGGGGCGGCGGCCCCGGATGTGGTGCGACGTTTGTGGTCTGCGAGCAGTTGCCGTGAGCAGCGTGGGCTGCGGGCAGCTGGGTTGTACGGCGTTGCTGCTTGAGGGGAGCGGTGGTATGTCGGGGCGGCGGCCCCGGAAGACGGTGCCGGTTGATTGCGCGGGGCGCGACGGAGCGGTGGATGTCGGGGCGGCGGCCCCGGGAGAATCACTATGGCATCCAGACTTCTGTGGCAACGATGATGGTGGGAGCGAAGTCGGCGACACGGCAATGGTTGCGGTAGTCGGCTCTTCTCCGGCATGTCCACGGTATTGCCTCGGATTGTTTGTTGCTGTGGAGTCGAAGCTGCGGTGGCGGGGCCCTGTGGTGTACGATGACTGGCTGCAGGTGAACCGTTCGGCGATCTTCTATGGCGCCAGCCTGCCTGGTTTTGTTCTTCTGAGTTCTCCGTCAGAGTCGGAGCTGCGTTGTCTGTCGTGGGTCGACATGTCGCCGTTTAGGGTGGGCTTTGCCCTGAGTGTTTCGGTCTATGTGAGTGGGTTTGGCCCTTGTTGTTTCGGTTTTCGCCCGGTTTTCCGTAATTAACTAGGCAATTCTCTTCTGCTTATTTAATAGATGAGGCAATCTTTGCCTCCGTTTCAAAAAAAAATCATGATAAGAAATATACTATAACACTAATCTCCCTAGAATTGGAGAGCCCATATTTAATTGAGGTCTTCAATTGACATTGTGACACCCGATTTTGACCTGGTCAACAATTTCTCAAAACTCTTTCATTTTATTTATTTATTTATATCTCTATAACACTATACTCCTTAGTTTTAAAGAGTCCACATTCAATTGAGGTCTTCAAGACTCCAATTAAAATTGGGTCACCCGATTTTGACCGGGTCAAGGATTTCTCAAAACTCATTCGTTCAATTCTTTAGACAAATACACTATACTTCCTAATGGATCTGGTTTACAATTTTGACCGAACCAACAGTTTTTCGAATCAACATTAACCAGCCTATAAAAACATATCAATCACGTCCATGCAGCCGTCGACGTAGAAATTTTCCCACATATATAAGGTTGGTTAGCATATAATATAGAATCACATCACTAAAAGCCCATCAAATCACCGAATTATAAATAAAAATAAAACACACTATGTCATCTCCCCCACACATCAAACAAAATATTCCATTAGTTTCAAAATATACGGGGTATTAGTTTTTTAGAAAGTCAAATTCTTCAACATTGACCAAATTGAGAGCAAAAATATCGACATCCACAATATTAAATAAAAAATATGAAAATTCATTTAACGATGAATCTAATCACAACAATTTGATATTATAGATTTTGATATATTTATCTACAAATTTAATCAAATGTAAAAGGTTTGACATTTAAAAAATAATAATACACATTGTATTTTGAAACGAAGTGATTAGGTTTTTTTAATCTAACAGCGCAGCAAAGCGCGCCCAGTACTTTTAGTAAGAAACAAGGTAAGAACTAATGCACTGCGTTTAATCGTTTTGAGATTATTTAATTTTTATAATGTGTCTAATGCATCAATACGAAACGAGGATGGTCACAAGGAGCATGCCAGCGAGGAGCCATAAAGTGATCCACCCTCATTCCAGTACATAGTAATACCACTTATGATCATCAAATAGAAAAATAAGTGTAGACGTGGCAACTTGGAATATTTTGATAACTAATTTAATGATGTGAGGATGTAGTTATCAAGCATGACAAGTTTTAGTTTTTTTTATGTGTTGTTTATTTTCGAATGACAACTTTAGTTATAAAAAACATTAAAGTCAGATCGATTCATGCCACACGTGTGTCGTTTATTATTTAAATTTATTATTTGATGAGGTGTACTATAGCGACGCAAGGTCTCTTTCGATTCAACTTCCTCCATGTGTCGCCTCTATTATTTTCTCTTAAAAAAAAATGTGTGGCCCCTGTTCAGCACACTCAAACCCGAACTACGCCGCCCCCTAGACAAGGAGGCGCAACCAACCCTTGGGTCAGAGCAGAGCTCGCGTCACAGGCCGGAGGCCGCCTGGTCGATTTCCGCTCCGCTCCGCTCCGCTCCGCTCCGCTGGGCACCTTTAGCGCCACCGTCCGCCGAAACTGAGTCTCGGCGTTGCCGCGCCGTTCCCGTTCCCGTTCCCGTCAGCCGCCGATTTTGTCCACGGGAGAAGCAACAGAGTTGGTGAGCCGTTGACTTTCGCAGTTTGTCATTTTCTCACCTCGCTTTTTACCAATTCTCTGGCGAAGCACCCCCGGACCTCTGCTCCAAACAGATCTTGCAAGAGCAAGAAGAAGGAAGTGGCCATGGCCCAGGCCATCGTCCATAGGTCACGCACAAAGCTCAGATCTGCCATTGAGGGTGACAAGAACATGGTGTGCTGGAACTTCGCCAGTGACCTGCGTGAAATGATGAAGGTGCTGGAGGTCATAGAGCCGGCGGTGGAGGGCGCCGAGAGATATTCCTTGTGTGACGAGGCCTCGCGGGAGTGGTTGAAGAGGGTGAGGATGGCCGCCTACGGCATCTCCGACATGGTCGACGAGTTGCAGGACACGAGGCCTCGACCGGTGAGTGTGCTAATTAACACCTTTATTGTCCATGTCCATAGATTTCGAGCCTAGATTGGCGTCCTTAGCCTTCGATTTTTACTTGCTCGATTGACTTCAAGTTGATTAATCCTGCAGATGGCTGGGATTTTCATTGGACCCAAAAAGAATCCCATGTCCAACAGGATGAAGGAGATGAAGCTAGAGCTTAGAATGCTACAGGAGTCGCATCGTTTCGCCTCACAAAAACCACATCCAGATTTTACACAAAGTTCAACACAAATGTCTAGAGCACATGGAAGGGTCACGGATAGGAGGGCTGATGAAGTGGACATTGTAGGGAGGGATGAAAATAAGCAAGCGATAATTGATTCACTATCTGACATCGACATCACAAAAGGCTCTGCCATTCTTCCCATATTTGGTCTCGCTGCAATAGGCAAGACAACCTTGGCAAAAATGGTTTTCGCAGATACTGGATTCGAAGAATACAAGCTTCGGATATGGGTCGATGTCACTCCCAAATTTGACTTGGCTGACATAGCCAATCATATAATCTCTAAAATATTAGAGCATTTAGAAACGGATAACCAGAGAGGCCATGGTCCTTATCGCGGTAACCAAGTTCCGAAAAAAGATAACATCAACACATATGCAGATGCATATACGGATGCAGATAGAGATATAGATGGATCTTCTCAAGAATCAGAAGGAAGGGTCATCGAATTTACGATGTGGGAGCAGTCACTATTTTCCAATGTATCTTTAGAGATCAACAAAGGTTCAGATGGGGCTTGTCAAGTATCAGAAGAAGAGATCAACATAAGTTCAGATGGGGCTTGTCAAGTATCAGAAGAAGAGATCAGTAAAGGTTCAGATGGGGCTTATCAAGTATCGGAAGAAGATATCAACGGAAGTTCAGATGGGGCTTGTCAAGTATCAGAAGAAGATATCGACGAACGTTCAGATGGGGCTTGTCAAGTATCAGAAGAAGATATCGACGAAAGTTCAGATGGGGCTTGTCAAGTATCAGAAGAAGATATCAATGAAAGTTCAGATGGGGCTTGTCAAGTATCAGAAGATGAGATCAACGGAAGTTCAGATGGGGCTTGTCAAATTTCAGAAGATGAGATCAACAAAAAACTTGATGGTGCTTGTCAAGTATCAGAAGATGTGATCAACAAAAAAAATGATGGGGATTGTCAAGTATCAGAAGACGAGATCAACAGAAGTTCTGATGGGGCTTGTGAAGTATCAGAAGATGAGATCAACACAAGTTCTTATGGGGCTTGTCAAGTATCAGAAGATGAGATCAACAAAAGTACAGATGGGGCTTGTCAGGTATCAGAAGATGAGATCAACAAAGGTTCAGATGGGGCTTCTCAAGTACTAGCAGAAGAGATCAACAAAGGTGCTTGTGAAATTTCTGAAGTATTAGAGGATCGAGAGATCAACTGTGGTATAGATGCAATTTCTCAAGTTTCAGAAGAAGAGATCAGAGCTACCCACCCAGGTTCGATACATAATAGTCAAATTCTGGGTTCCCCACCCAGGCCCTCCTTTGCAAAAAATATTTGGTCTTGTTCGAAGGATGACTCAGATGAGACTTCTCATGTATCAGAAGAAGAAATCATCCAGTGCTCAAATAAGATTTCTCTGATAACAGAAGAAGAGATCCATGAAGGTTCAGATGATGTGGACAACATAACAAAGCATCTTCATGAGTTACTTAATGGTATGAAAACACTCATTGTCTTAGATGACCTATGGGAGGAAGACTCCGATAAGCTGAAACGGTTGAAACATTTGTTGGGAGTAGGCATCAAAGGGAGTAAGGTGACTGTGATAGTAACCACATGCAACGAAGGCATTGCGAGAAAAGTTTTTACTGTTAAACCATACAGGCTAGATCCTTTGACAGATGACATGTGCTGGGAGATTATCAAACAAAGTAGTGACTTCGGAAACAGAACCAACTCTGACAAACAAGAGTTGGAGCGGATTGGACTGCAAATAGCGAGTAAGTGTGGGGGTCTACCACTAGCAGCTCAGGAACTTGGGCACAGTCTATGCGATTTAGATGTTAAAAGTTGGGCAGAGGCAATGAAAAGAGATATCTGGAGTAATATAAGAAGCAACAGTGATGTTACTCGGTCTTTGGAGTTAAGCTACAGAAGTATGCCACAAGATTTGAGGTTATGCTTTGCTTACTGTGCCATCTTTGCACAGGGTGATAGGATAGTCAAAGATGACATCATTCACCAATGGATTGCCCTCGGTCTTGTTGTACGATCCGTCTCTCTCTCTATCACACAGGTAGCCGATGAGTATATTAGGAGGCTTCTGGACATATCATTCCTTCAAACTGCGAAGTCGTCCGCTCCAGTGAGTTGCTGGATACTACTACTAATTACGACTTCTCACATTGTGCTGTTGGGTGAATATGATACATACCTAATTTTTTAAATATATTTCAATGGAGTGTCTGGGATAATCAAGTTATTAATATGCCTTGCACGTCAGCTGACATAAGTACATAACTAAAGTATGACCAAATTATTACAGGCAAACATGCATGTAAATTCGTAGTTCCATATGCAAGAACTAGAAGATGTTTATTTAGTTCTGGTAGTTCATTCCATTGAAGATCAGATTATAACTAGAAAATATTCAAAGACTGTATGGTATATATTACACAAAACTCATGTGAAATATATCCAGTACATTTGTCTGATAAGTATTTCGTATTTTAGTTTCGGGTAGAAAGCTACAAGAATATGTATATTGCATCTCCAAAGACATATGGATTTTAAGGAGTTGCCATCAGTGCCATGGCCTTGAACCACAAGAAAATTATAAAGTAAAAATTGAATGATAATTCTTTAGAAAAAAAAAAGAAACTTGGAAAAAATAAAGTAGAGTAGTCTAATACTAAGGAGAAGTACCTTTGTTTTGAGATTTGTACATATTGTGCATTGTAAATCAGAAAGTAAAAATGGATGATACTTATTTTATCGGAAAAACATTTGGAATAATTAAATTACAGAAGATTCTACAACAACGGAGTAGTGTCTATGTTTTGAGATTTGTGCATATTATGTAATGTGCTTAAGCCCAACCATGAAATCTTCTTGATAGCACATATGACATAATTTTGTGTAGTGAAGAAGATATCGAACACCAACATTGCTTGGGCTGTCACCTATCTACCATCGGACTGGCTTCATCCAATAGCCAATATTTACTCAACTCCTCTACAGTATACACGATAAGAGTAAACATCGGATATTTCTCCAGTTTGCTCATATTAAACTTGGTACCATAATAAGTGGGTGTCTATTTCTAAGTTAATTTAACTTTTTTGAAGTCTAATTCTTGTTTCTCTTGCCAGACTTAAAATTCCATCTTGTGGTTATAATTATTTTCTGTGTTAGTTATTTCCTGCACATAAGCAATTAGTCTGATTGATATGTTATGTATACTTGTTTTTTCTTCTACCTGTGTGGTTGTGGCCTAATTGGACTGACTTAGTCCTTCAGCCTCAAAATTGAACGGAAAGAGAAAAAAAAAAGAACAATGAAGAAACAAGACCTTAACTATATCTGAAAGAAGATAAAATCATTGTAGTATTATATTTACCCCCGTAAGATATAAAAATAAAAATGAAGGGACATAATTTTATAATTTTAAAATTACAAATATAATGTGAGAGTTGCAAATCCGTGGTACCAAACTTACACTTGCACTTTCCTTATATGTACAAGAACAGACAGTGCGACTTCTGAGATGAAGATCAAACAAAATTATAAAAATTCAGTTGATTGACAGTTAGCAAAAGTGAACGAATAAATGGATGGAACAAAATTCAAGTACAGCTTACACATTTATGGATTTTTGCAGACTAATGGAAATGGTGATATGGGTGCAATCTTGTTGACTATGCACGAAACGGCTCACGCCCTCGCTAGATCACTTGGTGACGAACTCATTGTTCTGGATGGTAGGATGGGTACATCTGATCAGAATAACTGTTGTCGCTATGCACTGCTCAGTGATTTTGAAGCAAAACTATCCAGTAAATTGCCTACCCAGCTAAGGGCACTACGTTGTGTGGGCTGCAGCAAGAGGACTCTTGCCGATGATGCGTTCTCATTTACCGGGTGCCTGCGCGTCTTGCATCTAAATGATTGCTCCATGCAGAAGCTACCAGATTCTATCTGTCAACTGAGGCAGTTGGGGTATCTTAATTTATCAGGCTGCTCTCGGCTAATTACTTTACCGGAATCATTTGGGGATCTATTAAACCTACAGTATATCAATTTGTCACGCTGCTATGGACTAGCAGAACTGCCAGAATCATTTCAGAAGCTAAGAAAGTTGCTTCATCTGGATTTATCTTTCTGGTGTTGTTTTGAAGGGATCCCGGTTCTTGGTGGCCTTACCAGTCTCCAATATTTGAACTTGTCACACCCTTGCTGCTATCGTCCTCAACATCGGCCCCATATCGAAGGGCTAAATAATGTATTGTGCAAGCTCATCAATCTCCAGTATTTGAACTTATCCATGTGCATGAATCCGATCTTTTGCTACTGGTCAGAAGAGCAATGCTGTGAATACATTCGATCATGCACTAGCAGCCTCTCCAATCTGAAGCATCTGGACTTGTCTCATAACATATTTCTTGTTGGTCTGCCTGAAAGTCTAGGTGAGCTCCAGAAGCTGCATACACTGGATCTCACGGGCTGTATTAGACTGAAAAGCGTAGCCAAAAGGATTCGTGAAAGTGATTCTTTGGAGCTGATAGTTATATGGGATTGCCGGGATCTGGAAAGTTGCTCTTTCGTGGTTCACACTGACGACGGAGGGTTCAGCAGTGACCTTGTTCATTTGGAGCACTTAATTGTGAACTGCCAAGATCTTGAGATAACTTGTCTTGAGAATGTAAAGTCTAAAGAGGAAGCCCATAGGATAAGGCTGGTGGAGAAACGGAAGCTCAAAAAGTTGACACTTAGTTGGACTGCGGGCTCTCAGAGATCTGTCGAGGACGATGCTAATTTGTTAGCAGAACTGGAGCCACCACATGACCTGCATCACCTTGAGCTGCACTGTTATACGGGCACATGCCACCCAGCCTGGGTGTCGAGTATCTCTTCACATCTCCCTAATCTTATGGAGGTCACCATGGAGGACTTTCCAAGATGCAGTAGCCTGCCACCGTTCGCTAAGTTACCAAACCTGCAAAGGCTGGTTCTCAGAAGGATGGCCAGCATCACAAGAATCGATGCTGGTGAGCTCAGTGGCGGCAACACAGCAGCTGCAGCACTCCGTGGACTCTCCAACTTCACTATTGATGATATGGAAAGCCTGGAAGAGTTCAACACCACATATTACGGTGGTAGCGGTGTGGAGCTCTGCATGTTCGCCGCCATTGATGAGTTGGTGATTCAGAAATGCTCCAAATTGAGGTTCCGATCTCTCCCGCCTAGAGCTCGGAGGCTAGTGATATCAGACTGCCCCCAAGTGTTGTCTTCGTCGTGGTTACTGGTATCAGATTGCGACCAAGTGATGGCATTGCAGAGGAAGACAGCTGCAGGAGGTGCTCCAGTAGCTGAACTAGTGATCCACGGCTGCATAGCTGACTGGAGTTTGCTTGGCTACCTCGCTGGCCTCGAGAGGCTGTCTATCTCCAATTGCGAGGGCATGACCTCACTGCCACAACACATGGGTGCCCTCAACTCTCTCCATGATTTGCAGATCGTGTGTTGCAAACAGCTCAAGCGCTTTCCAGATAGCATGAGACACCTCACCTCCCTCCAGTCATTGCATTTTAGTGAGTGCGACCGTATCAAAAAGTTTGCAAAATGGTTCACATGCCTCACCTCTCTTCAGAAACTCTCCATCCACAAATGCCATGCATTTGAATTTTTACCGCGGAGCATAAAAAGACTCGAAAACCTCAATGAGCTGCATATTGTCGATTGTGAAAGATTGATCAACTGGTGTCAGAAGAACCAGGAGAAGTTGGGACTCATTAAACCGAAATATGGGTAAGCACCTTCAACCATATTGCTCGCTTAATCCACATTCAGTACTATTGTTTTCCTGCCTATTTTACTAATCCAGGTTATTGTCAAATGTCGAAGATTGGAGGACCAGGCTCAACTGGGGAAGAAAAGGCAAGAGTTGGAACGCACTCGACGGAAAAAAGAGTAAGCACCTTTGGCCATATTGCTAGTTTATTCCACATTCAGGCATTCTTGTTTTCCTCCCTACTGTGTTTTAACCTTGGCGCTGTCTTCAATTCGCAAGTTCCATCTTTATACATATGCAAACAAACTCCAGTCAGAAAAATCGCTATCAAAATTATATGTTCTATTTTCCTCGAAAGCTATAACTGTATCATTTCCTCTTAAATAAGTAGTTGTCAAAAAGTAGATTTTTCTTTTTTGTGTGGGAATAACTCGTTACTGGAAATTACAGGAACGAACCGGAGAGAGCCACGTGGTCTTCAGAATATACAAACAGGCTCCCGAAGTAAAGGAAATTACACAAAGCACCAGCAGCGGCGATCACCGGCATCTTGAAGAATCCAACGTCTGAGGAGAAAGCAGAGCATTGGGGAGACACCCTCGTGTGTCAGAGGCCATAGCCTCGGTGAGACCTCACCTGGTGCGGCAAGGGCCGGCCTTCTGCAGCTGTCGTCTCCGGCGACGACGAGATCCAGCAAGATCGAGGACGAGCATAACCATCAGCCACTGATCTGGACAGGGGCTTTGTGCCTGCAACAACCAGCAAGGAGAATATAGACCAACGCCCCGCGGCATTGTTCAGGGGCATCTCCAGAAATTCAGGGCCCTGGTGCAAATGCAGAATGAGGCCCTAAATTATTAAATTTATTATAATGTAATCAAAGCTTGTTCTCTCCCTTTTTAACATAGTACAGACGCAAGCAAGCGCTTATATACACGCGTATACACTCACCTTTATGAACGCACATACGCACACCCTATCCCTATGAGCACCTCCGAGAGACTGAGCCGGCATATCATCTTAAGATTTACGATGTCATCATAGGCGTCTCGTCGTCGACGGTAACGTATCCTCCCATTGAATGCGCATCACCGAAAATCCTGAAATAAATTCAGGAATAATGCAAGCACCAGGACTTGAACCCCAGTGGGCTTGGGATACCACTGTCCTCTAACCATCCAATCACAGGTAATGTAACCAAAGCTTGTTTCCATTTAATGATATAACTTTAGATACATGTCATTTTATACAAAAAAATAGAAATATATCAAATATCAACTCGAAAGGAATTAAATTTTAAAAAATAAAAATAAAATGTAGTATTAAACCAATAATATGACCTCATGATCTACCAAAAAGCATCGTCCGTCTAGTTTTTTTTTGCGAAATCGTCTACTATTTCTTGAACAAAATCATCAAATATACCTTCATAATATCTTCTGGAAACAATTCGGCTGTATAGCAAAAGTTGAAGAGAACAAAAGTAATAAATAGGCGCACATGTACACAAAAGATGGAAACGATAAGGTTAATATATATAGTATCCCAAATTCTAAAAAGTGCACGCGCGCTTTCTCGCTGAAACGAGCGGCCGCGTCCTGGCCGGTCGATCACGCCGTGATCCCCTCCCCCGTGGGCCAGGTGCCACCTGGTCGGGAGCGGTTCCACCGCACGTCGTGGGTGCACTTGTGTGGCCCACATGTAAGTCACACATGCACTGTAATGGGCGGCGGTTTCGAAATCCGAGCCCCCCAAATCGCTCGCCCACGTCTTGCTCTCCCATTTCTCC
This sequence comes from Elymus sibiricus, assembly GCA_039707655.1. Lineage (NCBI taxonomy): Eukaryota > Viridiplantae > Streptophyta > Magnoliopsida > Poales > Poaceae > Elymus > Elymus sibiricus. The sequence goes on along the minus strand of CM077668.1, from coordinate 88,571,032 downwards.
CCCTCCTTCGCTAGTTTCTCTCCAGCGACCGCGGCGAATCAGAGGGGAGTCGCGGCGGAGTTCTCGAATCGCCGGCCGTTGGGTGCTTCTCCGCTGGGATTCGTTGCCCCTCGTCGCCGTCGCATGTACCACCTTGCTCCCCCTCCTTCTCCCTGTATCGACGGATACGGTAAACGCGGCGGCCGGAGGCGGTGGGGCTGCGAGTTGTGTGACGGCGGGGGGATGGTGCGTTGGTCGGAGGAGATGGGAGAGGCGGCGGTGGCGTCCCGGAGGTGGGTTGGAGGGAGGGAGGGGGTGGGGGTGGCAGACAGGCAGCGTCTCTCTCTCTCTCTCTGTTGAAGGGGAGGGGAGGTCGTCGTTGTTGTTTTGCCACGCGATTTGGTGGACTGTGAGGAAAGGATTCGGCCTGGATTCCTTGGGTTCGCCCTTCTATTCTCCTCTCCTCTCACGCTCGAGTGCGCATCTAGCTTCCCGTCCCATCTGGTAGAGATTTCTCCGGTGAGGGGGATTCGTTGCTATGGCTCAATGCTTTTGAGATCTGTTCATGATTCGATTAACTTGTTGTTAGATGTGTGCAATGTTTGCGCCCAATGCTGCATGGCTGAGTTTGAACTTGTTTTTTAGAAGATTTATGATTAGTTGCACAAATTTGGTCTCAGTTGGCTGTCTCACTATATCAGTTGGCTGTCTGTATGCTGCGTAGTTGCACTAGTTGAGAGAGAGGAGTTCAGGGTTGTCTGTCTACATGCCAACTTGTGTGCAAGGTTGCTTTTCCTGGTTGTTATAGTTGGTTGTGCATATATTGTCCAGTTGCACAAGTTGTCCTGTTCAGTTGGCATGATTGCATGGAATTGTTTTGTCCTTGTTTGTTACATGTGCGCAATGTTGTGCGCAGTGCTTATGGCTGATTTGAACTTGTTTGTGTAGAGATTTTTTATTAGTTGCATAAAATTATATTCAGTTGGCTGCATTGATATACTAGGTGGCTGTCCATATGTTGCTCAGCTTGGAGTAGTTCCCTTGTTTTGTTATATGTTGTTCAGTTGCACAAGTTGGCTGCCCAGTTGGCTGCATCAGTATAGTTGCTGGCTGTCCATCTGTTCTACAGTTTCATACTAGATGTCCTGCTTATGTGTAGAGGTTTGCAGATCAAAGCAATTGTTTACCCTTTATTTAGTCTGCTTGCGTATCTTCTAACTTCTACGTTTTTTTCCTTCTATTTTCCGCAGGCTTAAAATGGTTATAATACGAGGAGATGCGGATGGCAGAGAACAGATGTATTTTTTCATTTTTTGTGTTTCTTTGAGTTTTTTTCAATTTCTCCATGTATGCTTATATGCTTGCTTAATTAGGGTTATGCAAATCAGCCCTCTCGCCGTAACTTGAAGCGTCCTGCTTGTCGTCAGACACGCTCTGCCCGTAGTGTTCAGCAGGGAGAGGGAGTTGAGGTTAGTGTCATGCTCAAGTCATAACCATCTTTTTTTTGTTGGTCATGTAATTAATCTTGTTTTCAACATGCACATTTTTTATTTCTTAGGGTGTTGATCAGTTTCGGGTTGTAAAGCGGAGTAGACACGCAACAGTTCCAGGGGGAGTTGCATCATCTTCTGAGGTAAATAAACCCTGGAATATTAGTTTTTCTCACTTAGTTGCACATGATTTGTGCAGCTATTGGCACCACCATCTGTTATAGTTGCACAATAACCATTTTGTAGTTGACATCATTAGTCATCTTTTTCTAAAAAGAGTTTTCCATAAAAATTTGCCATGTGTTGGCATGCTCTGTTTTTATATTGCAGACTATGTTTGTATCAGTTGGTATGATCCATGTTTTACATGTTATTTTTACCACCCTGTGTGCAGGCAGTAGTTGCTGGGGGAGCTGCCTCTTCTTCTGCCCTAGCAGATGCTGAGGTATGAGGGTATCTTCTGGGTTTACGAGCTTTTGTACTGTTTTGCAAACTTTTTTCATGTTGTTGTTTTCCTTGTAATATTGTGCTTGTAGTTGCACAATCCCTAGCTTTTGTAGTTTACAGGTCAAGTCTATTTTAGGTTATTTCCAGTTTGCACACTGGAAGTATGTAGTTGTCATCATGAGCTTTCATAGTTGCACAAGAACATCACATCCGTTGGCATCATCCATTTCCTGTTTATATAATTCCAACCAAGCAGTTGTCCCTCCTTTTTCAATGTTTTTTTCTCATCAACAGGGCAGTGGTGAAGGAGTTGAGGATGATGCAGGGGAAGATGCAGACCGACCCTCACAAGCGGGCAGGATAAGGGCATCACCAGGGCGGTTTGCTAAGTTCAACAGCAAGCTATCCCCATTGCAGAAGTCTGGGTTATGTTCAAGATTGTTTTGGGGTATATTGAACCTAGCAGAGACACTTCCAGCGGATCTCACGAAATACCTGGTGCAGTGCTACAAGCCGGAAAGCTCTGAAATGGTGTTCCCAGGCAGGGGAAGGATCCGTGTCGATGCTGACAGCGTGCACAGGGTTTTCGATCTGCCAAACAGAGGTCAAAAAGTCAGATATGTAGTCGATAAGGATGCAACTAGGAGATTCAGAGAGACTTTCGACATCACTGGGAATTCTCATCCCAATATCAGTACGTGGTGCAAGATGATTCAGGATATGACTGGAAAAACTGATGACACATTCTTTATTGCCTGGCTTGCAGTTGCATTCAGCACCTTTCTAGCTCCAACAACTGCCCTGAAGCTCAGCCCAAAGTGCTACGGACTTGTGTTAGATCATTAATTGCTCAAGAACACAAACATCTGCCTCTTTGTAGCAGAACACATTAATGAAGCTTTCTAGAACATGGACCAGGACAAGCAAACCATTTGCTGCTGCTTATACCACTTGGTGGTGAGTGAAAATCAGTACTTCCATATGCTTTTCTTCTTTTTGCTGTTGTAGTTTTTGATTATCGTCTTAATAACTGAAGTTTTTTCTTTTTTTGTGTGCGGCAGATCCTATACCTTGACGCACTTGTTCACGATGTGCCAGTAAGCAATTGCGCCATACTAGCGAATGCTTGGGATAGCAATTTAATTGCGAAGGTGATCAAGAAAGACTTGGTATCTCCTGGTGTGTTCGGCAAATTACAGGTGACTTCTCTTGCTTTTTTTTCAACAGCGCCTTCTGCTTTCGCATTCTATGCTTGGTAGGTTTTGATAACAGTTTTGGCACTTTATGCTTGGTAGGTCTACAGTTTTTATTTTTTTGGTAGTTGCACAAATGGTTTGATCAGTTGGCACAACAATGACTGTAGTTGCACAGTTTTCAGCTTTTGTTTGTCAGCTGCACATATGTCCGTATCACTTTTGGGGCACATCATCTGTTTGAGTTCCACAGTTTTCACCTGTCTGGTTTTTGCACAGATGTTGACATAAGTTGGCACAAATTTTTTGTACGATGTTGTTTACCCAGTTTTTTTTGCTTTGCACAGTTGCACAAATGTTGATTCCAGTTGCCACAACAATGCTTGTAGTTGCACAGATTATAATCATTTTTTTCTTCCAATGCAAATTCAGTTTGATAACCTTATTGATTCATCTTTTTTTTCACATCAGCTTAAAGAGGAGTATAGAGGCACAGAGCAGACACCACTGTTTGGTGGTATTTTGCAAGCTCAAGCATTTGTGGCATCCAAGTTACCACTAACCTACAATCCGCAGGTAAGTTTTTGCATAAAGGACTGCATTCAGTTGCAACATTTTTAAGTTGTTTCTTGTTGATGCAGTTCTGATCTTTTTGTGTTCCCCCACATTTTTTTGGCATTGATGCAGAAAAAGGCAAAGATTGCAGAAGTGGTTCATGATATTTGCAAGTCATTAACTGAACAGGTGGGCAACCTCATTGAAGCAGTTGTCAAGATCGATGAGGAGGAACCAGATATCGATCCCTATGTACAGTAGTCATCATTGCAAACCGGCAGGTCTTGCCGTGCTCCACAAAGAAAGAGACGGGTTGCATCTAGACAAGAAGAAGAAGAGTTTGTAGAAGAGGATGATGAAATGGAAACAGCGCAAGATTCTGAAGATGGTAATGACACATATGAGGATGAATCAGAGGAGGAGGAAGAAGAAGATGATGGACCAGAGGAGGAGGAAGAAGAAGAGGAGAAAGAAGAGGAGGAGAAAGAAGAGGAGGAGGAAGTAGAGGAGGACAAAGAAGAGGAGGAGGATGAAGAAGAGGAGAAAGAAGAGGAGGAGGAAGAAGAAGAGGAGAAAGAAGTGGAGGAGAAAGAAGAGGAGGAGGGTAGAGAGGTTGACGGAGACGTTGATACAGGACTTGATGGCAATGATAGCGAAGGAGATGACGATGATGAAGAAGGCGAGGATATTGATCGTGATGATCAAGGGAAAGAGGGGGGAGACAGCGACAGAGGCGATGACGATGATGACAGGGGCCCTGGTTCTGGGGGTATAGGCGGCAACACAACTAGGGGGGCTAGCAGCAGTGATAATCCTGGCAGCAGCAGCAACTCAATGAACAGCAAGAGCACACTACACATGTGGATGGACAAAACTTGCTGGAAGGATGATGATTTTCCAAAGTCAAAGAAAAATGATGAAGCGTTGTCTCAGGAGAGCATTGACATGTTCAAGATTTGCAACTTGAAGACCGTTTTGCCAACCACTTTTCCTGTTCCAGATTTTCATCTTCAAGAGATGTTTGAGAAGACCGATTTCGCCGTTGAGCAACAGTTGTTTTTCTTAAGTCAGGCTGAAAAGAACCAAGTTGATATGGATGAAGCAGGAAAGGGTCTTGACTGCTGTCATTCAAAGTCAAAATACAAGGAATATTTGAGCAGCATCCCTGAACCAAGATGTAGCAAGAGGAAGGCAACATCTGTAGCAAACCCTAATATGATCCAGAAGCGCAAGACACTTTCAACGAAGAAAATTTTGAAGTTGCCTGAAACCAAGCAACCGGTGTTGAGGGAAGATGCTGAAATAAATTTGGAGAAGGAAGCTACCTCTGCTGCTGACTTGGCGTCAACTGCTGTGAGGAGGGAGCCAAACACTACTGAATAGGGGACAGCCGTGCATGTTGAGCCTACAACTATTCCAGAAGTTCAACAATTCAAGGGGAAGACCCCTCTGTCAGGGAAGATGCTGAAATAAATTTGGAGAAGGAAGCTACCTCTGCTGCTGACTTGGCGTCAACTGAGGAGGGAGCCAAACACTACTGAATAGGGGACAGCCGTGCATGTTGAGCCTACAACTATTCCAGAAGTTCAACAATTCAAGGGGAAGACCCCTCTGTCAGTGCTCCCAGTTAAGCAGAAGAAGACTGTTAAGTTTGCCAAGGGCACAAAGGGGGAAGAGGCCAGAAAAGTTGTGGGGCTCAGGCAGGAGCCAGAACAGCGCGTCACAGCAATTGTTGCAGGAGTGCCAAGTTCAGCCAGCTTTCTGCCAACTGAGGTTGAAAAGATGCCAACTGCAGCTATTACTGCACCAACTGAATTGTCAATTAGTAGCGGGGTCACAGTCAAAACTACCACTGTTGCTCAGGAAGCCACCACTGCAACTGCAGGGCCCAAGGTGCCAAGTCCTAAAGCTGGTTCAATGTCAAATGTCGATGGACGTGATCAATCTGCCCAACTGCCATCTCCAAGAGCTAGCACACAACAGCCAAGCAAGCCTGCACCACCAAGAGCTGATTTTCAGTGCACATTGACACAGGAGGAGGTGTTCAATATGGTAAGCAGGTGCAAGCCTCCTAGGCCGCCAACTACAACACTATTGCGAACCAAGTCAGCTAACGATGCACCAGTGAGTGTGCCGCAACCGGAAGCAGGGACCCTAGGCCATCAACCCATACGCAGGTCAAGCTCATACACCTTTCATGGCGACGGGTATTGCGATGCACCAACTTTTGACCTTGGTATAGATGATACCACCGAGCCTGTTGCAGCAGCACAAACAGGAGAAGCCAATCTGATTGTCATAGAAAATGACGACTTGGATTCAGTAAGAGTGAATGAGGCATGTGCTGCTGCTGATGCTGGCAAGGGATCAGTTCACCCTCCAGATGCTGCATCACCAGACAGCTACCACACCCCAATTTGCGGAGAAGCAGAAGTTGGCACGAGCAATTCTTCAGGACCAGTTGTCACACGAAGACAAAGGAGGGTAATAAGGCCCGGAGCATGTCAATGGTCCCCATTCATTGATTACAACAGAAAGAAGATGTTCAACAGCAATGAAGCAATCAACAAGCTCTTCGCTGCCCTCGTGTATTGGGTTAGAAACCTCCCAGGAGCAAATGATGCTGCCACCAGGTAAACCAGTAGCACCCACTTAGTTGCACAATACCACCCACTTAGTTGCACAATACCACCCACTTAGTTGCACACCAAAGCAGAGCAGGTTGCACAGTACAGGGCCTGTAGTTGTAGACTCTCAACTTTTTGTTTAACACAACATTCTAAAGCACTGACCCTTGGACTTAATGTTCCTTTTATTTTTTCAGCCCTGAGATAGTAAACTATGATGGTTTCTACATTTCTCTCAAGGAGTTGGTCGATTCCATCAAGCCTCTTCAATGGCTGTCAAGCATGGTTATTGAGATTGCAATCATACACATCATCAAAAACTTACCAGAAGGGTCAAAGAAAGTCATTATGCCACTGAGGCTATCTGTAAGATTTTTCAAAGCTTTTTTACCCTCTTTTTTCTGTATCATTTTTTGTTTGATCTTTTTATTGACCGATTTTGTGTTATTTTTTATCTAATAAGGAGTTGCCACATGTTTATCATTTCTGCAGGCGAAGTTACAGCAAGGGATCTACAATGTGTCAGACATAAACAAAAGATTCGAATACAAGAACCGACTTGACAAACAAGACATGGTCAGTGCTGTCTGCACATGATCACTCTCTTAGTTGTCACTCACAGCAAGTTCAGTTGCACATGATACATCTATTAGTTGGCATAAACAGAAATAGTTTTTGGCAACCTGTTAACCTCACCATTTTTTACTGTTACCTACAATGTTCTTGCATCTGAATGTTTTATTTTTTGTTCATGTGTGCAGGTCACGCTGCCGGTGCTTGAGTGCTCTGATCCAAACCACCATGAAGGAGGTAGGCACTATTGGGTCTTCAACGTCAACTTGAGGGATGAACGATTCGAAGTTCTCGATTCTAATAGGAAGCTGGAGGACATTGACTTGATGAACACCGCCTCTACCATCGCGGGGACAGTACGGATGCTATGGAGGAAGCATTACCCAAAGTCCAGCATTGAGCACTTCCAGATAATCGACATTGATGTACTGAAGAAGCACGGGAAGTAAGACAAGAAGCTTGTTATTCCTTTTCAAATTTTCGCAACAATCTATAGTTTTTTAAATTTTCTAGACATACAATTTTTTGTTTTTCAAATGATTATCTGTATCAAGACACGTAATTAGTTTGCACGGGATAATCTAGGCAGTTGCACAGTGGACATCATTAGTTGGACAGTGGTACATAATTAGTTGCACAGTGGAAGCAAATGCATCATTTTTGGAATTTTAATTTCTGTGCCACTTGTGTTTTTCCTGCAGCAACGAGTGTGGGCTGTTCGCAGTGCTGAACGCTACTGATTGGGATGGTAGCCTGATACGTCTCCAACGTATCTATAATTTATGAAGTATTCATGCCATGTTTGCAATAATTTTATATGATTTTGGTATGATTTGATTAGAACTAACCCGGACTGACGCTGTTTTCAGCAGAGCTACCGTGGTGTTGTTTTTTGTGCAGAAATAAAAGTTCTCGGAATGGGCTGAAAATTTCCGGAGAATATTTTTGGAAAATATAAAAAATACTGGAGCAAAAAGCTGGGCCAGGAGGTGACCGAGGAGGCCACAAGCCTGGCCCCCCCCCTAGGGCGCGCCCCCTGGCTTATGGGCCCCTCGAGCACTCCCCTGACGTGATTCCAACGCCAAGTCCTCCTATAAATCGAGAAACCTCCAGAAATAAACCTAGATCAGAAGTTCCGCCGCCGCAAGTCTCCAGAGCCACGAAAGATCAATCTTGGCCCTCTCCGGCACCCTGCCGGAGGGGGTCACCTTCACCGGAGACCATGGAGGAGGTGAACGGAGGGGCCATCATTGCCATGGAGGCCAAGGACCAGAGGGAGAACCTCTCCCTACCCAGGGGGGAGGCCATGGAGGAGGAAGCACAAGGGGGAGACCCTCTCCCCCTCTCTCCCGGTGGTGCCGGAGTGCCACCGGGGGAACCATCGCCGCGGTGATCGTCTTCATCAACATCACCTTCTTCATCACCATCCTCATGTCTTTTCAATGGTCCACTCTCCCGCATCCCGCTGTAATCCCCTACTTGAACATGGTGCTTTATGCCACATATTATGATCCAATGATGTGTTGCCATCCTATGATGTTTTGAGTAGATTTCTTTTGTCCTTTGGGTTGATTGATGATATAGATTGGTTTGAGATGTATGTTTATTTTGGTGCTGTCCTATTGTGCCTTCCGTGCCGCGCACACGTGAAGGATTCCCGCTGTAGGGTGTTGCAATACGTTCATGATTCGCTTATAGTGGGTTGCTTGAGTGACAGAAGCATAAACCCGAGTAGGTGGGTTGTTGTGTATGGGATAAAGGGGACTTGATGCTTTAATGCTGTGGTTGGGTTTTACCTTAATGATCTTTAGTAGTTGCGGATGCTTGCTAGAGTTCCAATCATAAGTGCATATGATCCAAGTAGAGAAAGTATGTTAGCTTATGCCTCTCCCTCATATAAAATTGCAATAATGATTACTGATCTTGTTAACAATTGCCTAGGACAATTCCGCACACCGACCCATCATTATTCCACCCTCGCTGTTTGTAATACATTGTAATATATTCTAACTTTATGATAACAGCACCTATTTTTATATTTTAGCTCTCCGATATCATGCAAAGCTATCCTCTTCATACCCACAACGTAGTTTTATTTCTCGTTTCTAGTTGGAAGCAAACGTTCGGTGTACGTAGAGTCGTATCAGTGGCAGATAGGACTTGAGAGAATATTGATCTTACCTTTAGCTCCTTGTGGGTTCGACACTCCATACTTATCACTTCCACCTTTGGAAATTGCTACGATGATTCCTTGCACTTGGGGATTATCAAGCTCTTTTCTGGCGCCGTTGCCGGGGAGCAATAGCGTGGGGTTGATATTCTCGTGTGTGCTTGTTTGCTTTCTTCACTAAGTAGATTTTGTTTTCCCTTTTTTGTTTTCTTTAGTTGTGGGTGAAACAAACAAAAAAATTAAATAATGAAAAATACAAGAAGAATTACTTGCCTCTTGCCTAATAAGTTTTTCAAAAAGAGAAGTGATTGGAAGGTTGTGCATTGGAGAAGTGAGGGTCGACCTTGAACACTTGTGTTCATGCTCATGGAATCAATGTAGAATTTTCATGGAAGCTTCTCAAAAATAATTATCCCCTTGTATATATCCATTGTATTATAAAAATAATGTGCCAAGATTTGCTTTTAGGATGATTAGATTGCTTGTTTGCTTTGTGCGGTGCAAAAACAGAAACTTTGACTGTAGTGCATGAATTTACATTTCTTACTGGAACGTCAAAAGTTTCTGAAAATTTTACACAGTACTGCTATACAAATTTTTAATTTGTCCTAAAGTTTCAGAATTTTTTGAGTTACATAAGTATACGAAGTTTCCAGATTGCTTCAGACTGTCCTGTTTTAGACAGATTCTGTTTTCTATGCGTTGTTCTCTTATTTTGATGAATCTATGGGTAGTATTGGGGGGTATGAACCATGGTGAAGTTGGACTACAGTAGATATAATGCTAATATGAATTTGGAATGAGTTCACAACAGTACTTAAAGTAGTATTTTGCTTTATTATACTAACGGATCTCACGAGGGTTTTGTTAAGTTTTGTGTGAATGAAGTGTTCGAAGATCGAGGAGGTATTGATATAAGAAGAATACGGAGAGACAAGAGTTCAAGCTTGGGGATGCCCAAGGCACCCCAAGTAAATATTTCTAGGAGACTCAAGCATCTAAGCTTGGGGATGCCCCGGAAGGCATCCCATCTTTATTCTTCAACAATTATCGGTATACCTCGGTTTTTGTTTTGTTCACATGATATGCGTTTTTCCTTTTATGCACCCTTCTAGTATGAGATAGTCCTTCATCGATTTGTAGAATGCTTCATGCGCTTAACTTAAATCTTTTGAGTATGGCTTTGTAGAATGCTCTTTGTGCTTCACTTAAATCCTTTGAGTATGGTTTTGGAGAATGCTCTTTGTGCTTCACTTAAATCTTTTGAGTATGGCTTTATAGAATGGTTCGCGTGCTTCACTTATATATTTTGAGCTTGGATATTGGTTAATCTATATTAATTATAGAATGCTCTAGGAACTTCACTTATATCTTTTAGAGTATGAATAAAATTATCATCGGAATTAGGCGTGGAAGAGTATCATTGAAATCATCATGCCTAGCTAAAAGGCATTAAAGAAAAGCGCTTGTTGGGAGATAACCCAACACTTTTACTTTCTGTTTTTGTGTGTCCACATGATTAAGCTACTGTATAATCATGTTTTATAGCTTCTGTTTCAATAAAGTACCAAGTAAAGCTTTTGGGATAGTGTGGATGATAGTTGACTTGATTCTGTGCAAAAACAGAAACTTTTTCTCTCAGTCCAGGAATTTTGTAAATTCACTGGAACGTGATTTCTATCTGAAATTTTTACAAAGTCTTGATATACAAATTTCCTAGATGGTCCTAATTTTTTAGAATTTGTAGAGACAGGGAAGTATGGCTACACTACAGATCTTCACAGACTGTTCTGTTTTTGACAGATTCTGTTTTGCATGCATAATTTGCTTGTTTTAGTGTTTTCATAGCTTATATTTAGTGATATAAATTATGGGAATGATATAATACAGTAGGTTTCATGTGGTAACAATTATGAATCTTGTCTTGACAGTACCTAAGTGATTGATCTATCTTTATTACACTAACCCTTCTCACGAAGTTCCATTAAGTTTTGTGTGATTGAAGTTTTCAAGTTTTGGGTGAGACACCGATATGAGGAGAATAAGGAGTGAAAAGAACCTAAGCTTGGGTATTCCCAAGGCACCCCAAGGTAATATTCAAGGAAGATACAAGCAACTAAGCTTGGGGATGCCCCGGAAGGCATCCTCTCTTTCGTCTTCAACATTATCGGTAACCTCACTTGGAGCTATATTTTTATTCGTCACCTAATATGTGCTTTGCTTGGATCGTCATTATATTTTGTTACTTTATGATTAGGTGTTATTTATATTCTTGTTTTTCAATCAAAAGTTCCAAGAATTGCCTTTAGGATGCTTGCATTGCATGTTTGACGTGTGCTGTGTAAAAACAGAAACTTTTGTTGTAGTGTTTGAATTTTCATATTTTACTGGAAGGTGGAAAGTTTCTGAAATTTTTACACAGTATTGTCATATAAATTCCTTAGCCTGTCCTAAATTTTCATAATTGTTTGAGTTATGGAAGTACACTGTTTTCATAAATTACTACAGACTGTTCTGTTTGGACAGATTGCTGTCATAGTTTCGTTATCTACTTATCCTATAGTTTCCATAGCCTATATTGGTAGATATGAATTGTGGAGATGATAGTATACAGTACCTAATGTTTGAAAATTATTATGAAACTTGTCTTGGCAGTACATAAAGAGTTGATTTATTACTATGTGTACTAACCTATCTCATGAGTCCTTTTCAAGTTTTGTGTGGAAGATGTTTTTGAGAATAGGTGAAACCATGATATGAGAGGATTGAACGAGATACAAAAGCTCAAGCTTGGGGATGCCCAAGGCAACCCGAGTGAATATTTCAAGAAGTCTCAAGAATCTAAGCTTGGGGATGCTACGCATCCCACCTCTCTTCATCAACAATTATCGGTTAGCCTATGTTGAGCCTAAATTTTTATTCGTTCACATGATGCGTGCTATTCTTGGAGTGCTATTTTTTTCTTTTGCTTGCTGTTTGAATAAAATCATTGGATCTGAAATTTTGAATGAGAGAGAATCCTCACATGGCTATTTAACTAATTGACTACGCATTGATCTTCACTTATATCTTTTTGGAGTAGGGTGTCATTCAATCTCGTGCTTCACTTATATCCTATGAGTAAATGGTTGAATGAATTGAATATCATAAATCTGAAATTAAATATGCTTCATATACTTATCCCATGGGGAGTAACGACCTCACATATAATAAGTATAGGTGGTAAAATTTATTGAAAGTTAGCAAACACCTCATTGGTCATTTGAAGAATTCATGAAAGAATATTGAAGGAAGAGAGATTCCACATATAAATATACTATCTTGGACATCTTCTATGATTGTGAGGTCATTAATTATTTTCAAACTCGAGAAAATTAGTTAAAATTGGACAAGTAAGACAACTTAATGAGTTATGTTTGGGTATATTTGTATAGAAGTTATATTGTTATGGATCCTCCAACATGTGGTGCTTGCTTCCACCTCACACTAGACAAAACTTCCGCACCAAGTAGAAATACTACTTGTGCATCCAAACACCCTTAAACCAGTTTTGCCATGAGAGTCCACTATACCTACCTATGGATTGAGTAAGATCCTTCAAGTAAGTTGTCATCGGTGCAAAAAGCAATAAAAATTGCTCCTAAATATGTATGATCTTTTATTGTGAGGGAAAATAAGCGTTGTACGCATTTTTGATGGTAAAGAAATAAAAGCGACGGACTGCATAATAAAGGTTGCTATCATAAAGGGCAATACAACGTGACGTTCCTTTGCATTAAGGGTTTGCACATCCAAAAACAAAAAGCACATGACAACCTCTGCTTCCCTCTGCGAAGGGCCTATCTTTTACTTTCTAGTACTTACCTTTATGCAAGAGTCATGGTGATCTTCACCACTTCCTATATTTCGTCTTTTTCTCTTGGCAAGCATCATGTGTTGGGGAATGATCTAGACATATATATCCACACAAATATATTTGATCATGAATTATTATTGTTGACAATTATCTATACGATAAATAAGTTGGGAGGCGAAACATTAAGCCCCTATCTTTCTCTGTGTTCGATGGATGCTATTTGTTCTAAAAATATGCTTTGAGTGTCAATAATCATGGAAGACTATATGATAGTTGAGTATGTGGAATTTGCTAAATCAAAGCTCTTACACAGACCCTTCCTGAAAATAAGATGAATTGCAATTGTTCGATGACTAGGAATATGGTTTGTTAGTTTTCAAGAAACTTTTTGGTCTATACTTTAACATGTGAATAGCTTGTTACTTGATCATGAGAAGTTTTATGAGATGAGCTACTGTTTATGGTTTATATTGATGCTAGAAAAAGTGATTGGAATTATCATTGATCAAACTTGTGCACTTGCTAGCATTCACACTTCATAAATTATTTCTTTTATCATTTACCTACTCGAGGACGAGCAGGAATTAAGCTTGGGGATGCTGATACGTCTCCAACGTATCTATAATTTATGAAGTATTCATGCCATGTTTGCAATAATTTTATATGATTTTGGTATGATTTGATTAGAACTAACCCGGACTGACGCTGTTTTCAGCAGAGCTACCGTGGTGTTGTTATTTGTGCAGAAATAAAAGTTCTCGGAATGGGCTGAAAATTTACGGAGAATATTTTTGGAAAATATAAAAAATACTGGAGCAAAAAGCTGGGCCAGGAGGTGACCGAGGAGGCCAGAAGCCTGGGGGACGCCCCCCCTAGGGCGCGCCCCCTGGCTTGTGGGCCCCTCGAGCACTCCCCTGACGTGATTCCAACGCCAAGTCCTCCTATAAATCGAGAAACCTCCAGAAATAAACCTAGATCGGAAGTTCTGCCGCCGCAAGTCTCCAGAGCCACGAAATATCAATATTGGCCCTCTCCGGCACCCTGCCGGAGGGGGTCACCTTCACCGGAGACCATGGAGGAGGTGGACGGAGGGTCCATCATCGCCATGGAGGCCAAGGACCAGAGGGAGAACCTCTCCCTACCCAGGGGGAGGCCATGGAGGAGGAAGCACAAGGGGGAGACCCTCTCCCCCTCTCTCCCGGTGGTGCCGGAGTGCCACCGGGGGAACCATCGCCGCGGTGATCGTCTTCATCAACATCACCTTCTTCATCACCGTCCTCAGGTCTTTTCAGTGGTCCACTCTCCCGCATCCCGCTGTAATCCCCTACTTGAACATGGTGCTTTATGCCACATATTATGATCCAATGATGTGTTGCCATCCTATGATGTTTTGAGTAGATTTCTTTTGTCCTTTGGGTTGATTGATGATATAGATTGGTTTGAGTTGTATGTTTATTTTGGTGTTGTCCTATTGTGCCTTCCGTGCCGCGCACACGTGAAGGATTCCCGCAGTAGGGTGTTGCAATACGTTCATGATTCGCTTATAGTGGGTTGCTTGAGTGACAGAAGCATAAACCCGAGTAGGTGGGTTGTTGCGTATGGGATAAAGGGGACTTGATGCTTTAATGCTATGGTTGGGTTTTACCTTAATGATCTTTAGTAGTTGCGGATGCTTGCTAGAGTTCCAATCATAAGTGCATATGATCCAAGTAGAGAAAGTATGTTAGCTTATGCCTCTCCCTCATATAAAATTGCAATAATGATTACCGATCTTGTTAACAATTGCCTAGGACAATTCCGCACACCGACCCATCATTATTCCACCCTCGCTGTTTGTAATACATCGTAATATATTCTAACTTTATGATAACAGCACCTATTTTTATATTTTAGCTCTCCGATATCATGCAAAGCTATCCTCTTCATACCCACAACGTAGTTTTATTTCTCGTTTCTAGTTGGAAGCAAACGTTCGGCGTACGTAGAGTCGTATCAGTGGCAGATAGGACTTGAGAGAATATTGATCTTACCTTTAGCTCCTTGTGGGTTCGACACTCCATACTTATCACTTCCACCTTTGGAAATTGCTACGATGATTCCTTGCACTTGGGGATTATCATAGCCTACTGCCCAATTATGATCCCAAGGAAGTCTTCAACATCAGGAAGAAGCTGGCATATGATTTGGTAACCAGTGTGCACAACTCCGCCCAGTGGAAGAAGGTGCTGAGATATGAGAAGGACTAGGTCAGGACTTTTCAATGCTTTGTTGGTTTGCACAATTCTGCATAGATTTTTGTTGAACTAATTCTGTTGCACATTCTGTCATCACTTTGTTGGCACACATTAGGATCACTGGGCATACAACTGTTCAACAACAGAAATTTAAACTCTTTTGCCAACAAAGGCACAAATAGTAGCCCTTACACACTCCATCCTAATCTATTTTACGGAAAACAACTTAGAGAAAAGAAAGCATAGTTGCTGAATATGTCCCCTTGGAGCCAACATTGGTAAAAAAAAACATCATCATTTTTCCATGCAAACAATGCAAGACAATCACAGCAGCCTCTCTGGGCATCCACCAGCAGTGTGCTCTGTAGATTGGCAGTGGCTGCATTTGTTTTTCTTCTTCGGGTGTAGCTCCAGCGCTGATTTGTACCGTCTACTCTTTGCCCTACCTTTTGTAGTTGACCTTTGGGGATCCCTGGGCACAAAATCAACAGAGGCTTGTGCAGGGGATGTAGCTTCCATTGGGGCAGTACGACCTGTAGGTAATAATGATAAAAAGGTCAGTGTTTGCGCAACCAGGAGTGCTGTTATGTGCAAACCACACAGCTCATGTTGCGCAACTAAGTGGGTGCAGTGTGCAAGTTAAGTTGAAAAGAAAACCTGCAGGAGCACGGCCCGTGGAGGCAGTTGGTTGGTAATGACTTGTACCTATAACAGTAAAAAGAAGTTAGTGGTTCACGTTCATCCCCGAAGAAACATAGTGCGCACAACTGTTTTTTGTGGTGGTGTGTGTAGGCCGAAATAGTTATCACGCGTGCGCAACTGAATAGCCTGCTCTGTGCAACTGGGCACCATTATGTGTGCAACTGAAATTATGCATGTAGTTAGTTGGGGAGTCGGGGCAGGTAATTACCACTAGTAGAAAACAGGGCTTTCGTCCTAGCCGGATCGGAGCAATAGTCCGGGTCGCGTTACGAACCGGGACTAATGTGAGCATTAGTCCCGGTTCGAGCGGCTAGGACATCGGACGGGGCTCGGCAGGCACCAGTCCCGGTTCGAATGGAACCTTTAGTCCCGGTTGGAGACACCAACCGGGACTAAAGGGATCACCCCCTTTAGTCCCGGTTGGTGTCTCCAACCGGGACTAAAGGTCTATCTTTAGTCCCTTTCTAAAGAAAAAACTTTAATATATCAAAATGTTCAGCACGAGAAACTGGTTTAAATACTAACGGTCTTTTTCCAGTTTTTTTTGTTTTTTCCTTTATTTATTTTCTTTTGTTTCTACTTATAGTGAAATATTTAGTGTTTTTGAGCGAAATTTGTGTGAATCACTAGTTTGTGAATAACTTTACTTTGAAAATAGATTTTTGAGTGATTCTTTTTCCTGCTGTTTAATATTAGTGTTTTTATCATTATATTCAATTTGGTAATTTTTAGGTTAATTTAAATAGGTGTTTTAATCAAAAACAGATTCTGTTTAGCTCTTTTAGTTTTATAGCTCAAAAAAATCAATAAATGCATGAAAAATAGCGACTGAAGTGGGAAAGGGTTGAAAATTGATGATTTGGCTTTTAATGGTGCATGTTGAACGCACAAAAAGTCTAGAGTTGAAATAAGTTTAAAAAAATGAAATGCCTTTGTAACAGATGAGTTTTCGTCCGAAACCCACATACTTCGAAAGAGATTGTCCAGTTTGTACACAAAGTGCATCCAGTTTTTGCCGTAACCATCTGAACTTTTTAGCACATGCTATGTGGGTGAAATGATGATACCATGCCAAGTTTCAACCTTTTCAGAGTTCATTTGTAGTGCTTTTCAATTTCGGGGTCATTTAGCTCAAAAAAATCAATAAATGCATGAAAAATAGCGAATGAAGTGGGAAAGGGTTGAAAATTTATGATGTGGCTTTGAATGGTGCATGTTGAATGCACAAAAAGTCTGGAGTTGAAATAAGTTAAAAAAAATGAAATGCCTTTGTAACAGATGAGTTTTCGTCCGAAACGCTAATACTTCGAAAGGGATTGTCCAGTTTGTACACGAAGTGCATCTAGTTTTTGCCGTAACCCTCTCAACTTTTTAGCACATGCTACGTGGGTGAAATGATGATACCATGCCAAGTTTCAACCTTTTCAGAGTTCATTTGTAGTGCTTTTCAATTTCGGGGTCATTTAACTCAAAAAAATTAATAAATGCATGAACAATAGCGAATGAAGTGGGAAAGGGTTGAAAATTGATGATGTGGCTTTGAATGGTTCATGTTGAACGCACAAAAAGTCTGGAGTTGAAATAAGTTTAAAAAAAGTGTTATGAAAAAGTAAAATGGCTATAACTTTTGCATACGGTGTCGGAAAAAAAACTTTAATATATCAAAATGTTCAGCACGAGAAACCGGTTTCGATGGCAACCGCCGTAGCTGTTTTGTAAATTTTTAGAATCCTCAAATTCCGAAAGGAGAAAAAGGTATCCTCAAATTTAAGTTTTTTTGAATTTTTGGTCAAACAACTTATTCAATAAATATTAGTGTTACTAAATAATTATTGTTTTTTAGAATAATAGTTTCAAACTCAAATGGTGAAACGTGTGACATCATGCTCAAGGGCTTAATAGGATTGATATGATACATATAACATAAATTAATTGAATAATTAGTTTATTTTTTAAAACTATTTTAATTCTTTTAGATTTTTGAAATTCGAAAAGAATAAAAATTCAGATTTTAAAAATTAATTTTATTTTTAAAAATAAATAAATGATGTCATATTTGGATTCATCACATTTTTCTGATAATAATGGATATATTATTTGTTGAATTTCGATTTACAGATTTAAAGATATTAATTATGCCATATTAAATGAATTAATGGCAAAAATGAATAAAATAATATTATTACTTATTTTATTTTCATTTAAATTCAATATTATTATTACTCATTTTATTTTGAACCTTTTATTATTTTGGATTTTTTTTTGAGAATTTTTTGCCGTTTTTGAAGTTTTTAAATTAATCATTGTTGTTTTTTAATCATTGTTTTTTATTTTAATAATTCTTTGGAATTCGAATAAATAAATAATGTGACATCAAGACCTAAGGGTTAATAGGATTGATAGCTTACTATTGTCAAGAAAACAACAAGTGCAGACTTGGAAACTAGGGGAGATAGAACTCGAAAGTTAAGTGTGCTGGGGTTGGAGCAGTGAGAGGATGGGTGACCGACCGGGAAGTTAGACGATTTGGAATGATGGAGCAGTGAGAGGATGAGTGACCGGCCGGGAAGTTAGACGATTTGGAATGAGTGCTTCACGCTGGAGTAGTGAGGAGGGGTGATTAGAGATTAAATTGTCAAATAATTCAAAGATTTGAAAATCAGAAAAAAAATAAAACAAATAAAAAAATCAAAAACTTTTTTTTGAAATTTTTTTTAAAAAAAAATTCCTTTAGTCCCTGTTGGTAACACCAACCGGGACTAAAGGTCCTCCAGCTCCCGCTCCAGAAAGCTGCCACGCGGAGCCCCTTTAGTCCCGGTTCGTAATCCAACCGGGACTAAAAGCGGGGGCCTTGAGTCCCGGTTCGTAATCCAACCATCTTGGAGTTTGCAGAACCGGGACTAAAGGCCCTCTGGAACCGGGACGCATGCCATGTTTTCTACTAGTGTACCTGCATGATGATGTCCTTGAGCACTGCCTGTAGGGCCATTGGGAGGAGGAGGTGGGGCACTTCTTGTTTGGCCAGGCGGGGGAGGAGGTGGCGGAGCATGCTGTGTAGGTCCAGGTGGTGGAGGAGGTCCTCAAGGGTTAGCATCATCTGATGGCCCCATAGCAGTAGCTGGTTTTTTTTTTCTTGGACTTGTTGAGGTGACTGATTTCAGTACGTGCTCCGCGCATATGCTTGTATACAATGGCCTGTGCTGCATCAGAGCCACTTGCAAATTTGGCCAATTTTTGAAAATCCACTGTCATGTTTCTTTGCCTTATCTGCTTCTTTGATTGGGGAGGCATTTCATGCGGTGACTCATAGCCAGTCCCTGGCGCACTAGGGACAACAATAGGTGTCCACCATCGGAGCATGTACCTTTCCGGTATGACGTCAACTCCAAGATGGTTGAACACCTTGAGGATGTGGCAACAGAGCATGCCATCTTTATCCATTTTGAAGCACTCACACAAACATGAACCCTCATCCACCTTCTCCTGCACCAAGTAGTTTCGAGAACCATATTTGGCAACAAACTCCTGGTTCGGTCTGAGCTCAAAAACATCAGCACCAACTTGGAACGCATTATAACGTCCAATCAGCTCGAACTCTTCTCGGAACCTGCGATAAAGGTCTCTAGTGTAGGTTTCGTAAGCTTGCCTCTCTATTGGGAATCTGGACCATAGCTCAATGTCAAGCTGTTGTGTCATGTAATCATTGCAGCCTTCCTTGGCAAGGATGTGGGTCTGAATTTTTTCATATTGCTTGACAAAGTTCAGGATTGAGTTGTGTGGGTTCACATATCTTTTTAGGACGGCGTTGAACCCCTCACTACGCTGTGTAGACTGCAGGAACGGGAAGAACCTGTGCTTGAAGTAGCACGGCACCCAAGTTGACCTGTATTCATACAACTTCTCAAAGTGTGTGTGTGTTATTGCCTCGTACTTCATCATTAACCCAGCCCAATTCTGCTCAAACTCTTCTGGAGTGAAGCTGAAATCAACACAGTAGTTGAAATCATCAGACAACCCTGGATTCCTGCACAGCAGCCAACCAACCTTTTCTTGAGCCTTTTTCATGACGTGCCATCGGCAACAGCGATGCACGGTCGTGGGGAAGATGCTCTCTATTGACTGCTTCATCGCACCATCCTGATCGGTTATGAAGTTATCAGGAGGTTTGCCATCCATAGCCTCTAGGAATGTTTGGAATACCCAATCAAAGCTTGATGCCAACTCCTGCCTCATGAACGCGCAACCCAACATAAAAGATTGTCCATGTCGGTTGATTCCAATGAACGACGCGAATGGCATATTGTACATGTTGGTCATGTAGGTGGTGTCAAATGATATACAATCATGGTACGCCTCCACATAAGCTTTTCGAGCTAAGCCATCCACCCAAAATATGTTGACAACTCTGTCCTCTTCATCATATTTTACCTTATAGAAGAAGTCTGGATCGGTTTTCTGTATCTCCTTGAAGTGCACAATAGTCTCAATCATGTCACCCTCCTTTGTGTCATCTCTACGGAAACTTGTACACAGATTTGTTATTGTCTTTGGTCCGAACGGCACCATCAACTCAGATCCATAGAATTCTGCCATTATATGCATCATACGTCCTACAAAATACAAAAAGAAAACAATGTCTTTTTTTTAGTTGCATGAATGCACACACCCACTTGCACAGCAAAAGGACATGTGTTGGCACAGAGGATAACTGCAGAAAATGGACAGCTAACTGCACCTTAAAAACACATGCAGTTGGACACGGGATATTGTTTAGTTGCACATTGAAGGCATTCTAGTTGCACACATGTACCATATTAGTTGCACAACAATCTACCTGCGCAGCAACCTGGTGCGCAAGTAATGAGGTTGCAAACAGAGGATAATTTTTGTAGTTGCACAATGAAGGATTTATAGATGCACACAAGTGCCATACCACAACAACCTGTCGTCCAAAACATGTAGTTGGACATAGGACCATTTTGAGTTGCACACTGAAGGCATTTTAATTGCACACCAGTAGCATATCAGTTGCACACTAGACTGCCTAGAGGTAATCTTAATTCTGTAAGGGATATAGGAACACACCTGTAGTCAAGTTGCAGTTATACAAGATACGCAGAAATTCCTTTTCATCCGCAGAAATGCCTTGGTGAGATCTCAAGTATTTGGACAATGAAGGTTTGTTCACCAAGGGATGGTTATGGTCACGAACAAAGTGTGTCACCTCCCATCGCCCATCTTTCAGCTTCACCAACATTTTTGCCTTGCATCCAGTCTGCCTTATTGTCTCTCGTTTCCGTTTCTTCTTTCTCTTTTTGGGATCAGTCTCCTCTTCAATGAAGATTGGTGGTTCTTCTTCCATTTCCACATCACCAACAACAACTTTTGGATCTGGTATAGGGTCCAGGACAGGAGCGGTCTCCGCTCCTCCATCATCAACTTTGGGTTTCTTATACTTGTTGCAACAAAACTGCTGTTTTACCAATTCATTTGTGTAAGGTGCCCGCCTCGAGGTGTTCATCTTGATAGCGAAACCCAACCGTAGTGCATAGCTATTGTAATGTTCATACGCAACTTGAAGGCTGTCAAACCTCATGCCAACATACAGTTCCATGGGTTGAGACCCAGCCTCGTCCTCTCCTTCTTCTCCTTGTACAGCACCGTCAACAGCCCTAGCTCCTAGTTCAGTCCTGGTTGGACCAGCAACATTTGCCGCGGTGCCCGTTTCATTTAGAGTATGGCTCTCTGACTGCAAAGACACCACTACAGGGGCACCACGGGCTGATGACTGCCCTGCCACTTGTTCATGGCCCATAGGATTTTGCCCAATACTTGGTTGTGTAGAGCGCACATTTTCTGTCCCATAATCAGCATTACCTCCTGGTATTATGCTGGGTTGATGAGGATCCACATCATGAGGAAGTTCATTGAGATCAGGAGGCAACTCATTAAGATCAATCATCTTTCTTTTGCTGCCGCTACTCACTCCCTGCACATAAAAGAAACCCAAATGGAATGGAAATGATCAGTTTCAAACAACCTAGAAACATTCTGTTTTCATGCAACGACACAATCATAAGTAGTTGCACACCATTATGCCACTGTTTAGTTGCACAAACTCTGTTTTTGTTTGCACAGAGTTATTATGTTTGTTGCACAAACTCTGTTTTTGTTTGCACAGAGTTATTATGTTTGTTGCACATTTTGCAGTAAATAGGTTGCACAGATAGAAAATAGGACTTTTTACTTCAGTGTTTTTCTCACCTTTTTTTTGTTGTTGCTGTGATGATGTGCAGGTTTGTTTTGACAAGGAGATGATGTAGATTTTTTTGCACATATGTTGATGCTACAATTGGGAAGGACAGATCCAGATCAAAGAAGAAACAAGATTTGCATGACAGAATATAGTTATAGTTTTCATCACCTTTTCTGTTTTTACTTTTAGTATATTGAACATATTTTGCACTTTAGGACTGCAATTTGCGTGGGACAAGATTATATGCGTATAGATTACTATTGTTTCTGGTTTCATTAGTTTGGGTTGTTCTCCTATTGCACACAATGCTAGAGAATTGCCTTTGGATCATTTGTGTGGTTGCACAGGTTCTAAAGTTTTTATTTGTGCTTACTTGCATCCATCTAGGCAAAAGTTGGTTAGAATGCATGTTCAGTTACAGAAAAGATTATGCTTTTTTGTTGAACTGGTACTACATAATTTTTTTGTGTTTATTTGCAAACAACCAGGTACAAAGTTGGCTAGAATTTATGTTTAGTTGGCTATAATGCATGTTCAGTTGGCCTAGAATGCATGTTCACTTGGCAGGAATCCATTCCTTGTGCAACTTATCCATGTGTGTGCTTGTTGCAAACAACCAGTGGAAGTTGGCTTTCAAACCATGTTTAGTTGCACAGGGACCACAACAAGATTTTTTTCTGCTAAATTTCCCCTAAGGTTAGTTTGTTGGACAGATCCAGGAGTTAGTTGGCTTGAAAACATTGTATAGTTGCACATACAAAGTGTATCAGTTAGGCACATAGATCTTGTGATCAAATCATGGAGAGATTTTTGAGATCCAGATGGAAAGGGGGAAGGGAAAGTGAAGAAGGATTGATTTGGGAGCAAAAAGATTTCTTACCTGGCTGATTGTGTTGCCTGGTAAGCTTCTCTTCTCTTCTTTCTGGTTTTTTCACTAGATTTCTTCACCTTGACTGCTCTGCCATGGCATCTCTACAGGATCTGCTCGGGCTGGTTCATGGCCTGATTTCGTGGGGAAGAAGCTGATGGACCAGCGGTGAAGAGAGGATGGGCGAGGGGTGCGTGGGAGGCTAAGGGCGATGGGAATCACGTGGGAGGGGTGCGTGACAGCGACGGCTGGTGGGTTCGCTGGTGGGTTTTATCTGCTGCATTCGCGTCGGGGGAACAGCTGGCCCGGAAGAATCTTTCCTTCCTGGGACCAGGGGGACAGGCTCTTACCTTTCCTGGCCGGCCGCTCGCGAGCGCTAGCGAGCCAACGGCCGCCAGCTAGACGCGTCCATATAGTATTTGCCAACATGAATCGATGTGAAAAACACAATTATTCAATATTGTGTATATGCGACAGCATAATTATCCATAGGAATAAACAGTTCAAAACAGTACTCCCTCCGTTCCGTAATGTAGTGCGTCCTCGGTTTTTGAGCTTGAACTTTGACCAACGAGACCGATTGCGACGGGGGCAAAAGCTATACCACTGAAATATGAATTCAGCGGTATAGTTTTTGCTTAATTCAGTGGTATAATTTTTGCTCCCGCCGCAATCGGTCTCGTTGGTCAAATTCATGATCAAACTTAAATTTCGGGAAGCGCGAGCGCACTACGTTGTGAAACAGAGGGAGTAATTAAGTAGGCTGTGTAATGAAAAAAGGAACGCTAGGGCGCTGATAGGTTTGGTGCTACTGCCCGGCGCTGCAACGTGCACATTTGCTTGGAAGCATAGTGCCGGGGGTTCTTCCAGATTGTCAGCGTGAGGAAATAGAAACCAGTTGATGGCTGCCACCTGTCCTACGCTCTTTTTAGGGGAGCCTGTCATACCTACGTGAGGCTCGTGCAGCAAAGTGAGTAGCAAGCCCAACGAGTCCACGAGGAGAGAACTAGGCTAAAAAGGCCCAAAACGAATTGCTCTACTTCTCGTTGTACTAATATAGGCCCATGGCGGGCCCTTGGAATTTTGGGGTCCTGTGCGAACGCACAACTCGCATCTCTACTATTCTTTACTATATATATATATATATATTAAATTAAAAGACAATCGAACGTCGTGATAGTTCGACCATCCCTCGCTCGCGTGATGGTTACCGCTTTGATCGCTATACCTCATCCCCTTGCACTATCCCTCCCCGCCACGGTAAAAAAAAAAGTGTCGACCAAGAAAACACCACGATGCCCTACTTTCCCGCATGATCGAGCCACGGAAGAAAAACGGTGGCACATAAAAACTCCACGATCTCCTTTCCGCAGCCCTGTAAAACCACCCCTCCTCTTCGTTTCTCTCATCCGTCCGCATCTCACGAGTACCGCCGTCTCCGATCATCTACACCGTCGAAAATGAATCCCCTCCCGCAGCCCTGCCTCCCAATTCATGAATCGGCGCATGAATAGTATCACCGATCAATACCATGAAGACATCAACCAAGGCGAGCGCCGATGCCTTATTTGTACAGGAGCTCGGTTCCCTCTAGCGGCGCCGCGCGGCGCCGGTAGGGTCATACTGCTGATCGGCGTGTTCATGTGGGTGTGCCAACTGGAGAGCTATTTTCCGATGACGGACCTCCTCAGCAATGCGAGTGGCTGCACGTGGACAAGGAGCGACAGAGGGAGTGGTCACCGCCGTCCTCCGCACAGACTACTCCAATGCTGGCGCCGAGAGTGAGCAGGGCACTGGAGATCGCGCTGCCGATGCAGTTTCTTCACGAGCAGACGCCGCCGCGAGTCTAGCACAGGGATCTGAAGCCGAGCTAGCAATGCGCTTCTTGCCACTGATTCACGCTGGCGGGTCGTAGACTTCGGCCACTCCATGTCTACACAGGTTGTGGCCTAAGATGCCAACGTGCCGGCCGGCTACTTCTTCGTCAAGAATGGCATTGGCATGTTGCATCACGCCATGCGTGGCTTTGGGCTCGCCTGATGGCTGCTGCTTGTACAGGTACAGCTCGTCTACACAGTACATGCTCAACAAAATGTCCCCTTGCAATATCTTGTACTGTTTGGCCCAAAGTTAATTTCTGTGGTATGATTAGTTAGCTAAGTAGTTGATTTTTGAGAACTGAGGAGAGGTTATCGATGTATCCGTCCTTGAAATCAACCCCAGGATTTAAGGTGATGTATGAATCTATTTTCCCTTGTAAAATATTTTGTGCATTGACCTGATGGATGATGCTTATAAAAAAAACCAGTCGGGTTGATTCATGAGATGATAACAAAGGCCAATAATGTGGGGTCACTTTCGTATGGTATTTGGAAGACTAACTTGGAGTGATGATTCACTTGAAGTGACGAGCTGTTAAATTGAAAAGCTTTGATCTAGATGTGATTTTGAGAGTTCCTCGCAAAAAGAATAAGTTATCTAGAGTGTGTTAAAACTGAAGTTAATTCTTCTGCTTTGTTGTTTGGCCAATTATAGATATGCTTCATAATTGCGTCTTGGATTGATGGCAGTCAATGAGTTACTATGGTATAATATTTGATATAGAAATATTCAGTTCATCAGTTCACTACAGTCCTACAAAAAGGGTGAAGTCAATAGACAACATGCACTGCTTGGTTTTGTGGTTCTTAGAACGTCATTGCACTTTGTTTTGGGCTAAGCAAGATTGGCATCACACTGAAGAACATCTAAGAGATCCATTGTGTGATGTGTTTTTTTTCCTGTAAAATCATAAAGACGTTTACCCTTTCGCTCCTTAGAATCATTTACTGATGATGGTTATTTTGGTTTCTTGCAGGGTAAATAATTTATATGAGTGGGTTTATATGAGTGCTTAGCATGGTGAAAAACTATCAATGTGAAATTTATGAAAGACCTATATTGAATTTGCTGGCAACACACAGAGATTTCAATATCAATGTTAAATTTGTGGAAGACCTATATTGAATTTGCTTCTATTCATAGTGATATCTATCATACTGCAACCTAAATGCCCCTTGATCTGATCTCTTATGTCCTTCTCAAGTTTATTTTTTTTCATATGCCTGACAACAACTTCCATTTTGTCCCTAAATTACTCAGTTCTCGAGCCTAAATTACAATGCTCACCAACATGGACTGTATATTGTAGTCATACATTTTACTGGGGGGGAAATTGATAGAAATCTCAAGAAAATTCCTTGATTTACAAAATGTTAAGTTAGTATTGTTAGCTTTACACTTATGGCAACAAAAACCTAGGAATAGAAAGCCGCAAACAAAAGAGGATACCTCGCTTTACCAGCATGCAAACACCATCTCTGTATATAAACAATTGGCGGTTCAAGCAAATTCAGTATAGGCCTTCCATAAATCCAACATTGGTAGTGAAATCTATGTGTTCATACTCCAACCTGATGCCCCTTGATCTGATCTCTTATGTCCTTCCCAAATTTTTATTTTTCATATGCCTATAGATAATTATTCAGGCATGCCATTAATTAATTAGGAATGCAATTAATTATGCATGCAACTAATTAATTTGGCAAACAGCTATTCACGCCGAATAAATTTGAAAGCGCTCGTGGGTGAGTACGGCCAGTAGGCTCTCGTTGATGTTAGCGACGGACAGCAGACTTTCAACGACATGGCCGGACAACACTTGTCAACATGGACAACAGTCACCATGCGCTTGCGACATGGACGACCAAACATTTGTCAAGATGGATGACAACCATGCTCTACAGGAAGTCCACACGTTGACGGTTCCATAAGGCTGCTTCCAATGCAAAGGTGCTAAGGTGTGGTGCTAAGAGAATTAAATAGCTTAGCAACTCAACTTCCCAATGCATAGGTGCTTAACTTGTTGTTGCTAAGCTCACTCTATTTAATGATTTAGCACATAAACTCTCTCATGCATTGGTCATCTTCTTTCATTTAAGTGGTTTGTCTAGGTTCACGTGTATGGCATTGGTTCTTCCTGGGGTCACCAAAGTGCTCTCTTTCCTCCTTAATTACTATGCCATGTCATTTTTTAGCTTATGTGGCATGCTTAGCATCTGTCCACCATGGAGCACTGGGAAGGGCCTAAACGTTCGTGGACAAGGACATCAGGCGGTCGAGGACGAGGTCGATAGTCGTGCGCTCGAGGACAACCAAGCGCTAATGGTTGAGTGCTCCTGCGGTTCCTTTGAGGACGATGGTGACAACCAAGGACAATCACTCAGATGCCATCACATTACAAATATTGTTTCATCCCGTAGCAACGCACGGGTATTTAGCTAGTATATACTACTATATTAAACTGGCTAAGCTAGAAGCCCTCCGCTGCATTTGTCATTGTGAGGTAAGTTGCTTCTTGCAATGACACGTGTTCATATTATTTTCTTTTTTTCTTTTCTTTTTTACTTTATCTTAGCTATCACTAGAGGCTGTCAAAATATAGGTGTGGGGTTTGCTATCCACATCAATTTCCCCATTCGTGGTACTCCCTCCGTTCCTAAAGATTAGCTTTTTTAAAATTTCCAGTACGTGTTCATATTATTTTCCTTTTTTTCTTTTCTTTTTTACTTTATCTTAGCTACCACTAGAGGCTGTCAAAATATAGGTCTGGGATTTGCTATCCACATCAATTTCCCCATTCGTGGTACTCCCTCCGTTCCTAAAGATTAGCTTTTTAAAAAAATTCAGTACAAATTACATGAGTAAAATGAGTTAATCTATACTCTAAAATACGTATATATACATCTGTATGTAGTCGTTTTTTAGTAAAAAAACATAGCCCTGAGGTCTTTTATGAATGACACATGTGTCTGGTTTTTCTCTGCTTCACTCTTGATTTTTTTAACACTGTTCATTCTCGATTTTGTAGTGTGTCTAGACCAAGCGGAAAATAGCACGCTAAAGCGTTCTGTGCAATCCATTGCTAAATAAATCAGTGTATAATGTCTCGCTAATAGCGTATTTCAATGGTAGCGCTATAGCCCGCTATTTTTCCCATTGGTTTAGACTACACTAGATGTTTCTCACGAACTCCAAAAATTGCGCAGTCCCACCCTATCACTTTAACCTCTCACATCGGTTTAGTGCAACCGTGTCTTCTTCACTTCTTTCTCCTCCCAGTTCAAATCCACCCTTCCATATGCATCAGAAGCGTCGACTTCCCCGTGGCTGTCAAACGACGCCCCGCCTCTCCCCATGGCAGAAGAGCACCGCATGCCCCCAACCTCGCCCACTCAACCGTGCCTATCATGTCTGGCTATGGGAACTAGTGCGGCCGCCGACATGGATTTCTTGGGATGGGCTGCTCACACCCGACCTCACCATGACACACTCTATGTCAATGCTTCTCCCCGCTGGTCGCGGGAACCAGCGCCATGAACTCGGTAGCCTCACCGTACTCCAGTACCTGGCACCCTTAGTCAACCCCCGCCGACTTCGGCTACCTCGCCAACCTTACCACGACCGTCTCCCTCACTTCCCGGTTCCAGCGCCTTGCCTCGACCGCTTCCACCTTGCCGACCGCCTCCGTTACATCACGACGGACGCGTCCCCCAACTTCAACTCTGGTACCCGCTTCCTCCTTTTTGAGCACATACGATTTTTCCTTCTTGCTGCGACTTGTGACCCTACATCCTATGGGTTTTCGTGCAAGTAATGTTTTGTCAGTTTCAGAGGCTACAATTTTTTTAGATTTTGTAGGATATACATTTCAATATTCTACTTTCCTAAGAAAGAAGGTGTGCACATATGTTGAATTTGATGCTTATCCCTTGTGAACTGAGTTGTAATAGTTTATAGTTAGCATACATAGGCTGATTGGCTAACGCAATAGTTTTATCATCTTAAAAAGGTTGTCAAATATTGCGCCAATGAATGTTAATCAGCAAACCTTGGTAATACTGCTTGTGGTTTTGGCAAATTGTGTGGTAATTATATTTGATTAATTCTTCTACCTTTTTAAAGGTTTTGCATCTATACATTTGATTGGTAATAGGACGCGTTGTTGAAAAACATAAAGGTTGAACAAAGATTAAGATGAATATGGCAGGTTCGATGAGTATGCGAGCTCCATTTCATTTCCGCATACAACAAATTAAGCAAACCTTATATAACCAGAAAAGTTTTGACTACTTGAGGTTATACACAATGTAATAAATGTATTGTCTCCATGAACATATGTTATAGTTCAAATGCATGAAAGGCTCGTGACCTCATCTTCTGAATGCAAAAATTGAAATGAAAGAATGGTTCATGACCTGATGTTCTAAACATAGTGTCCACTTTTGTACAAAGAGTTCATCTTTGATGCTTGGTAGCTCTACTATGCATGGTCCAAGGTACCAGATAATGTTCTACTAATTGTTACCATGTTACCTGATTGCTACATCAAATGAATACAAAAAATGAGAAATACTTGGCATGTCCACTTTAGTTGAGGTTAGTTAATTGTTTTTGCATTATCTTTTGTATATTGAAAGCCTTCAATCCCCCTTTCTTACTACACTAAGTAATTCTATTTGCTTCTGCGGAATAAATCAAAATATATCTATAGTATGCTAATTAAGCCTAACAGAATTCACATGTTCATTGTGTTGTTGAAGGTGCATTATAAAAGGGGAATGAACGATAGATAGCATCCAATTTATTGGCATCTATAATAATTTCCGATGTCCGACATCATGAGCAAAGCAGATAACTGGAAGGGAGCAATCACATGAGGATAATATGCACTGGCAGCTACCAAGCTAGAAAATCTGATTATTTTCACTTCATGAAGTGTATGACCTTTTAGTCCAATGTTCAATTCAGTTGTATTTCTTCGTTCATCTGTGTATGTATGCCACCAGAGTATATAATTGAACCAACAATTTATAATTATTTTGACAGTTGTAATCTGATAACCCACAAGTATAGGGGATCAATTGTAGCCTTTCTCGATAAGTAAGAGTGTCGAACCCAACGAGGAGCTAAAGGTAGAACAAATATTCCCTCAAGTTCTATCGACCACCGATACAACTCTACGCACGCTTAACGTTCGCTTTACCTAGAACAAGTATGAAACTAGAAGTACTTTGTTGGTGTGATAGGATAGGTTTGCAAGATAATAAAGAGCACGTAAATAAAAACTAGGGGCTGCTTAGATAAAGAAACAACTAAGTTAGTCTTAGTAGAGAGCTTTTTGTCACAAGAAAGTTATTTGTCCCTAGGCAATCGATAACTAGACCGGTAATCATTATTATAATTTTATATGAGGGAGAGGCATAAGCTAACATACTTTCTCTACTTGGATCATATGCACTTATGATTGGAACTCTAGCAAGCATCCGCAACTACTAAAGTTCATCAAGGTAAAACCCAACCATAGCATTATAAGGTATCAAGTCCTCTTTATTCCCATACGCAAACAACCTACTTACTCGGGCCTGTGCTTCTGTCACTCACGCCACCCACCATAAGCGAATCATGAACATATTGCAAACACTACAGCGGGGATCCCTCACGCTTGCGCGACACGGAGAGCACCATAGGACAGCACCAATAATAAAACATGCAACTCAAACCAATCATGATCATCAATCAACCCATAGGACAAAACGGATCTACTCAAACATCATAGGATAGCCATACATCATTGGGAAATAATATATAGCGTTGAGCACCATGTTTAAGTAGAGATTACAGCGGGGAGAAGAGGTGTTGAACTGCTGCATAGAGGGGGAGAGAGTTGGTGATGACGGCGGCGAAGTTGGAGGTGTAGATCGCCGTCACGATGATAGCCCCGGCGGCGTTCCGGCGCCACCGGGAGAGAGGGGGAGAGATCCCCCCCCCTCCTTCTTCTTCTTCCTTGTCCTTCCCCCTAGATGGGATAAGGGTTTCCCCTCTGGTCCATGGCCTCCATGGCGGCGGAGGGGCGAGAGCCCCTCCAAGATTGGATCTCTCTCTCTGTTTCCTTCTGTTTCTGCCTTCCCCGATTCTGGCCTTTCACCGTTTCTTATATTCTCGGAGATCCGTAACTACGATTGGGCTGAAATTTTAACACGATTTTTATCCGGATATTAGCTTTCTTGCGGCGAAAGAAGGGCACCAACCGCCTTACGGGGTGGCCACAAGCCAGCCTGGCGCGCCCTACCCCCCAGCGCGCTCCCCTATGGCTTGTGGGACCCTCGGGCACCGCCTTCTGTTGATTCCATTTCCCAAAATTCACATATATTCCAAAAAAAATCTCCGTAAGTTTTTATCCCGTTTGGACTTCGTTTGATATGGATTTTCTACGAAACAAAAAACATGCAACAAACAGGAACTGGCACTGGGCACTGGATCAATATGTTAGTCCCAAAAATAGTATAAAAAGTTGCCAAAAGTATATGAAAGTTGTAGAATATTGGCATGAAACAATCAAAAATTATAGATACGATGGAGACGTATCAGCATCCCCAAGCTTAATTCCTGCTCGTCCTCGAGTAGGTAAATGATAAAAAAGATAATTTTTGATGTGGAATGCTACCTAGCATAATCTTGATCATATAATCTAATCATGGCATGAATATTAAGACACGAGTGATTCAAAGCAATAGTTTAATATTGACATGAAAACAGTAATACTTCAAGCATACTAACAAGGCAATTGTGTCCTTTCAAAATAACATGGCCTCAGAAAGCTATCCCTACAAAATCATATGGTCTGGCTATGCTCCATCTTCCCCACACAAAGTATTTAAATCATGCACAACCCCGATGACAAGTCAAGCAATTGTTTCACACCTTTTATGTTCTCAAACTTTTTCAACTCTTACGCAATACATGAGCGTGAGCCATGGATATAGCACTATAGGTGGAATAGAATATGGTGGAGGTTGTGAGGAAAAGGAGAAGATAGTATCACATCAACTAGGCGTATCAACGGGCTATGGAGATGCCCATCAATAGATATCAATGTGAGTGAGTAGGGATTGCCATGCAACGGATGCACTAGAGCTATAAGTGTATGAAAGCTCAAAAAGAAACTAAGTGGTTGTGCATAATGATGAAAAATTCCACTAGTTATATGAAAGTGACAAAATAGGAGACTCTCTATCATGAAGATCATGGTGCTACTTTGAAGCACAAGTGTGGAAAAAGATAGTAGCATTGTCCCTTCTCTCTTTCTCTCAATTTTTTTGGTGGGCATCTTTGGCCTCTTTTTTTTATTTGGGCTTCATTGGCCTCTTTTATTATTTGTAAAGTCCGGAGACTCATCCCAACTTGTGAGGGAATCATAGCTTCCATCATCCTTTTCTCTCACGGGAGAATGCTCTAATAATGAAGATCATCACACTTTTATTTACATACAACTCAAGAATTACAACTCGATACCTAGAACAAAATATGACTCTATATGAATGCTTCCGGTGGTGTACCGGGATGTGCAACGATCTAGCCTAGCAAATGACATCAAAAAACGGACAAGCCATGAAAACATCATGCTAGCTATCTTACGATCATGCAAAGCAATATGAAAATGATGGTGCGTGTCATGAAAAATGGAAC
This sequence comes from Elymus sibiricus, assembly GCA_039707655.1. Classification (NCBI taxonomy): domain Eukaryota; kingdom Viridiplantae; phylum Streptophyta; class Magnoliopsida; order Poales; family Poaceae; genus Elymus; species Elymus sibiricus. The sequence goes on along the minus strand of CM077668.1, from coordinate 88,538,515 downwards.
GGTGGGAGTTGCATGGCAATATATCTCGGAATGGCTATGGGAATGCCATAATAGTTAGGTATGGTGGCTGTTTTGAGGAAGGGTATATGGTGGGTTTAATGCACCGGCGAAAGTTGCGCGGTACTAGAGAGGCTAGCAAAGGTGGAAGTGTGAGAGTGCGTATAATCCATGGACTCAACATTAGTCATAAAGAACTCACATACTTATTGCAAAAGTCTATTAGTTATCGAAGCAAAGTATTAGACGCATGCTCCTAGGGGAGATGTTGGTAGGAGTTAACCATCGCGCGCTCCCGACCCTCACACAAAGGATGACAATCATTAAACCAATCATGCTCCGACTTCGTTACATAACGGTTCACCATACGTGCATGCTACGGGAATCACAAACTATAACACAAGTATTTCTACCAATCCACAATTACTCACTAGCATGACTCTCATATCACCATCTTTATATCTCAAAACTATTGCAAGGAATCAAACATATCATATTCAGTGATCTACAAGTTTTATGTAGGATTTTATGACGAAACATGTGAATGACCAACTCCTGTTAACTCTCTAAATAGATATAAGTGAAGCATGAGAGTTTAATTCTTTCTACAAAAGATATGCCCACGCTCTAACAAATATAAGTGAAGCAAAAGAGCATTCTACAAATGGCGGTTTTCTATGTGTAGAGAAACAGGCAATCCAAACTTCAAATGATATAAGTGAAGCACATGAAGCATTCTATAAAGCCATACTCAAAAGATATAAGTGAGGTGCAAAGAGCCTTCTATAAATCAACCAAGGACTTTCTCATACCAGCATGGTGCATTATTAAAAGAAAAATAAAAAAACACACGAGCTCCAAGATTTACGCATATCATGTGACGAATAAAAATATAGCTCCAAGTAAAATTACCGATGGTTGTTAGAAGAAAGAGGGGATGCCTTCCGGGGCATCCCCAAGCTTAGTTTCTTGGGAGTCCTTGAATATTACCTTGGGGGTGCCTCGGGCATCCCCAAGCTTAGTCTCTTTCCACTCCTTATTCCTTCATCCATCGTGATCTCACCCAAAACTTGAAAACTTCAATCACACAAAACTTAACAAAACCCTCGTGAGATCCGTTAGTATAATAAAGCAAATTACCACTTTAAGTACTGTTGCAACCCATTCACATTTTATTTTTGCATTGCAGCTACTGTATTATAACTTCTTTATGGCTTATACCACCAATAAAATCGATAGTTTCATCAAAACTAGCAAAACAATGCATCAAAAACAGAATCCGTCTTAAACAGGACAGTCTGTAGCAATCTGAACATTTACTATATTTATGTAACTCTAAAAATTCTGAAAAATTAGGAAAAAATAAAATTTTTGCATAGAAGTACTGTGTAAAAAATTCAGAAACTTTTCACATTCCAGTAAAAAATCTAAATTCACGCACTACAGCCAAAGTTTCTGTTTTTGCACTGCACACACTAAACAAGCAATCTAATCATCCTAAAGGCAAATCTTGGCACATTATTTTTATAATACAATGGATTTATACAAGGGGATAATTATTTTTGTTGAAAAGTTTCTGTAATTAAGATTCACAAGGTTTCCATGGGCATGAACAAAGTTCAAGGCTAGCTCCCACTTTCACAATGCTCGTCCCTCTCACTTTCACTTTTCTTTTTGAAAAAGTTTTAGGTTCTTCTCTTTATTTTTATTTTTTTTAAACTATATAAAAGCACACAACAGAATAAAATGACTCTCTAAAACTTCCGGGTTGTCTCCCTGGCAGCACTTTGTTTAAAGCCATTAAGCTAGGCATAAAGTGCTCAAGTAATTGATCCACCCGGATCCCAAGGTATATCAAAGACAATTTTAATTAACAATGATTTGTAATTTAGTAGTGAGCACAAAGTAACATATATCAAGCAACAACGAATTCTAACTCTCTTCCTATGCATCGGCATGTCATAAAAGAACAATTCATGCACATCAAGTAAAGGCCAATACATAGCATAAGCAGTTTCTTGCAATTTTATCGTATTGGAAACATAGAGAGGTGGAGATGTAGTTCCCCTCTCATAATAATTGCAAGTAGGAGCAGCAAGCACATGCATATTATACTCATCAAAATCATCATGTGTAATGGTAAAACGCAACCCATCAATATAATCCTTAATAAGTGCAAACTTCTCCGATATAGTGTAGTTGGGAGAATTCAAAAAGATAATAGGACTATCATGTGTGGGTGCAATAGCAACAATTTCATGTTTAACATAAGGAACTATAGCAAGTTCATCTCCATAAGCATCATTCATATTGGCATCGTGGCCACAAGCATAGCAAGCATCAATTTCATCAAAAAGGGATATTTCAAATGAATCCAAGGGATCATAGCAATCAACATAGCATTCATCCTTCGGTAAGCACGAAGTGAAATTAAACAATGTATGAGTTGAAGAGTTACTCTCATTAGAAGGTGGGCACGGGTAGCTAATCCGCTCTTCCTCCTTTTGTTCTTCGCTCTCCTCGTCATCTTTTTCATCTAATGAGCTCACAGTGTCAGGAATTTCTTCTTCCATAGTTTCCTGCAAAATATTTGTCTCCTCTTGGACAGCGGAGGAGTCCTGAATATATGGCTTAACATAAGCATTAGAAGCATAGTTTTCATAGCAATATTTAAGTATGGCAAAACTTTCAGATTTGTAAAGAGTAGCATCATACTTTTCAATCAAAGAAGCAATTTCATAGGCAGCCTTAAAAGCAACAAATTCTTCAATTTGCTCAATATCATAGTAATTATAAACACCCTAGGCATAAGAAGATATGATTCCATTATCCTTAAACTCACATTGATAGGGAAGGTGTTTTTTAGGGTCTTCAGAACAACAAGTAAAACCATAAATTTCGCATAAATTTCAAGCATAGCATTGCAAAGTACTAATATGATGCCATAAAAGTTTCCCTTTTTGAGATAAGCGGTGTCGCACATAATAAGCATGCTCATTTAATGATTTGCCCTCAACTAAGCTAGTTGGGGTTTTAGCACGAGCACAAGTGGATCGAAGATGACCCAAGTAATATTCTTCAGTGGTACGGAACACTAGTGGTTCCTCAAATTTTGGAGCAGCAAGTACATCTAATTTTTTTGGTATTTTGCGTTTCCTACCCATATCTAAAGATAGAAAACAACTAAGAACAGCAAATAAAATCTACTTAGTGATAAAGCAAACAAGCATACACGAGAATATTCACCCCACGCTATTGCTCCCCGGCAACGGCGCCAGAAAAAGGTCTTGATAACCCACAACTATAGGGGATCAATTGTAGCCTTTCTCGATAAGTAAGAGTGTCGAACCCAACGAGGAGCTAAAGGTAGAACAAATATTCCCTCAAGTTCTATCGACCACCGATACAACTCTACGCACGCTTAACGTTCGCTTTACCTAGAACAAGTATGAAACTAGAAGTACTTTGTAGGTGTGATAGGATAGGTTTGCAAGATAATAAAGAGCACCTAAATAAAAACTAGGGGCTGCTTAGATAAAGAAACAACTAAGTTAGTCTTAGTAGAGAGCTTTTTGTCACAAGAAAGTTATTTGTCCCTAGGCAATCGATAACTAGACCGGTAATCATTATTGCAATTTTATATGAGGGAGAGGCATAAGCTAACATACTTTCTCTACTTGGATCATATGCACTTATGATTGGAACTCTAGCAAGCATCCGCAACTACTAAAGTTCATTAAGGTAAAACCCAACCATAGCATTATAAGGTATCAAGTCCTCTTTATTCCCATATGCAAACAACCTACTTACTCGGGTCTGTGCTTCTGTCACTCACGCCACCCACCATAAGCGAATCATGAACATATTTCAAACCCTACAGTGGGGATCCCTCACGCTTGCGTGACACGGAGAGCACCATAGGAAAGCACCAATAATAAAACATGCAACTCAAACCAATCATGATCATCAATCAACCCATAGGACAAAATGGATCAAACATCATAGGATAGCCATACATCATTGGGAAATAATATATAGCGTTGAGCACCATGTTTAAGTAGAGATTACAGCGGGGAGAAGAGGTGTTGAACCGCTGCATAGAGGGGGAGAGAGTTGGTGATGACGGCGGCGAAGTTGTTGGTGTAGATCGCCGTCACGATGATGGCCCCGGCGGCGTTCCGGCGCCACCGGGAGAGAGGGGGAGAGATCCCCCCTCCTTCTTCTTCTTCCTTGTCCTTCCCCCTAGATGGGAGAAGGGTTTCCCCTCTGGTCCATGGCCTCCATGGCGGCGGAGGGGCGAGAGCCCCTCCGAGATTGGATCTCTCTCTCTGTTTCCTTCTGTTTCTGCCTTCCCCGATTCTGGCCTTTCACCGTTTCTTATATTCCCGGAGATCCGTAACTCCGATTGGGATGAAATTTTAACACAATTTTTATCCGGATATTAGCTTTCTTGCGGCGAAAGAAGGGCACCAACCGCCTTACGGGGTGGCCACAAGCCAGCCTGGCGCGCAGTACCCCCCAGGGCGCGCCCCTATGGCTTGTGGGCCCCTCGGGCACCACCTTCTGTTGATTCCACTTCCCAAAATTCACATATATTCCAAAAAAATCTCCGTAGGTTTTTATCCCATTTGGACTTCATTTGATATGGATTTTCTGCGAAACAAAAAACATGCAACAAACAGGAACTTGCACTGGGCACTGGATCAATATGTTAGTCCCAAAAATAGTATAAAAAGTTGCCAAAAGTATATGAAAGTTGTAGAATATTGGCATGAAACAATCAATAATTATAGATACGACGGAGACGTATCATAATCTTCTCACGATATTTAGTAAAACTAAATAACATAAAATAAACAGGAGCAATCAATAAATTAAGCTATAATTTAGCCAACAACAGGCTCATACATCACTAGTAGAAAATAGGGCTTTGGTCCAGGCCGGATCAGAGCTTTAGTCCCGGTCGTGTTACGAACCGTCCCGGTTCGAGCGGCTAGGACGCTGGCCGGGGTTCGTCACGCATCAGTCCCGGTCGTGTTACGAACCGTCCCGGTTCGAGCGGCTAGGACGCTGGCCGGGGTTCGTCACGCATCAGTCCCAGTTCGAACGGGACCTTTAGTCCCGGTTGGTGACACCAACCGGGACTAAAGGGGTGGTGGCAACCGTTCGCCTGGCGCGAGCCCTTTTAGTCCCGGTTCGTGGCTCAAACCGGGACTAAAGGTCCCAACCGTTCAAATCCCGTGCCTTGGAAGTTGTTCCGCGCGAGATCATACATGGGAAATGCTACAGTAACGCGACCGGCCTCCATTTCTGTTCGTCTCCCTCTCCTCTCTTCTTCCCCATCCTCCACCATGAATCCAATCACTCGCTACGGGAACGTGCTCGCACATGGCACGACCAATCTCCATGTCGTCTACACGAACGACAGCGCCAAAGTCGAGGGTTTTCTTTCCATGTTCGAGGAATGGCTTCAAGAGGAGAAACACAAGTTCATGGGCCTCAATCTCGAGTACACGGTCGATGGTCGCAATGTTGCCGTCGTCCAACTTTGTTTGAAGCAACATGCCATGGTCTTCCAGTGGGCAAGGTAATACGAAACTTGTCATAGTTTTAATTGGGGCTTTTCTTTGATTCATAGGATAGGAAAATTGCATAGGAATAGGAGGATTGGGAATGTCGAGAACATGTCATAGTTTCCTTGATTCATAGGAAAAATGCATAGGAAAATTGGAGCTTTTCTTTGATTCATAGGAAAATTGGGGCTTTTCTTTGATTCATAGGAAAATTGCATAGGAATAGAAAATTGCATAGGAATAGGAGGATTAGGAAAATTGCATAGGAATAGGAATAGGAGGATAGGAATAGGATAGGAAAATTGCATAAGAATTTTCCTTGTAGTTGCATATTGGCCATCGTGGGAGAACATGTCATAGTTTAGGGGCTTCTTTTGATTCATAGGATAGGAAATGCATAGGAATAGGAAACTTGCTATGATTCTTATTATACTTGTTATGATTCTTATTATACTTGTTCCGAATTATACTTGTTATGATTCTTAATTATTATACTTGTTATGATTCTTATTATACTTGTTATGATTCTTATTATACTTGTGCCGAAATATACTTGTTATGATTCTTATTATACTTGTTCTAAAATATACTTGTTATGATTCTTATTATACTTGTTCTAAACTATACTTGTTGCAGCAGTATTTAACACATTTGTTCCATTTTGTTGTTGCAGTAGTGACAAGCACTGTTCAAAACTCATGGAGTTCCTTCGCAGCGGCATATATTTTGCTAGCGTTGATATAACGAATGACAAGATCAAGATGAGGCGCACCTGGGGTATTGAGATACCAGCTGAATGCCACATTGATCTTCAGGGCAGGTTCAAGCTTGAGCATGACAAGACTTCAATGGCTGATATGGCAGCCGCCCTGATCGATGAGGACTACGCTGATATGAAGACAAAATTCCCCAAGTCAGGGCGCCAACATTGGGAGAAGACCCCACTCGACCCTAGCAACATTGAGTTTGCAGCAATAGATGGGTACGTTGCATACGAGTTGTACCGCAGGATTGGAATCTTCAATTATGGGCAGCGTCACCTCGTACCGCTAGTATCTCCTGCTTGGGGGTATTCTGATCCGGACGACGAGTAGTGTTTGCAATGGCGAACACTTTTATCTCTATTATGTAGTGCTTGGGGGTCTACTGATTTGGACGAGTAGGTTTGCAATCCGGAAGAGTAGGATTGGTATCTTCAATTATGCAGTACTTTCTGTAATGGATATCTGAACTATTATTTCTATTATGTCCCTGTTTAAGTACGGTTTGTGTGTAAGAATATTTAGTATGATGTGAGCAAGCTTTCTGAAGCATTGTGATGTATGGGATGAAGATTGTCCATCGTTACGGCGCAATAAGCAAGGGACACACGCGAAGAAAAAGTGAAGACTTTCTCTCCACAACTATTCTGATGATGGCTTTGATCTAGAATATCACTTCAGTTAAATATAATATTAACTAAAATTATCAAAGTATTTATTTGTTAAAAAGAATGAACTAAAAAGAATCAACTAAAATATTAACTAAAAAGAATGAACTAAAAAGAATCAACTAAAACATTAACTAAAAAGAATGAACTAAAAAGAATCAAAATAATATTAACTAAAATTATCAAGGTATTTATTTGTTAAAAAGAATGAACTAAAAAAATCAACTAAAATATTAACTAAAATCACCCACATAGCATGTGCTAAAAAGTGAATACTTTCTCTCCACAACTATTCTGATGATGGCTTTGATCTAGAATATCACTGCAGTTAAATATAATATTAACTAAAATTATCAAAGTATTTATTTGTTAAAAAGAATCAACTAAAATATTAACTAAAAAGAATGAACTAAAAAGAATCAACTAAAACATTAACTAAAAAGAATGAACTAAAAAGAATCAAAATCATATTAACTAAAATTATCAAAGTATTTATTTGTTAAAAAGAATGAACTAAAAAATCAACTAAAATATTAACTAAAATCACCCACATAGCATGTGCTAAAAAGTTGAGATGGTCTAGTTTGTACACGAAGTGCATCCAGTTTTTGCCGTACCCCTCTCAACTTTTTAGCACATGCTATGTGGGTGAAATGATGATACCATGCCAACTTTTAACCATTTCAGAGTTCATTTGCAGTGCTTTTCAATTCAGGGTCATTTTAGCTCAAAATCAATCATGAAATGCATGAAAAATAGCAAATGAAGTCAGAAAAGGTATGAAAAGTGATGATGTGGCTTTGAATGGTGCATATTGACTGCAGAAAAAGTCTTGAGTTCAAATATGTTTCAAAAATTGAAATCCTTTTGTAACAGATGAGTTTTCGTCCGAAACCCTGACACTTCGAAAGAGATTGTCCAGTTTGTACACGAAGTGCATCAAGTTTTTGCCGTAACCCTCTCAACTTTTTAGCACATGTTATGTGGGTGAAATGATGATACCATGCCAACTTGCAACCATTTCAGAGTTCATTTGCAGTACTTTTCAATTCAGGGTCATTTTAGCTCAAAATAAATCATGAAATGCATGAAAAATAGCAAATGAAGTCAGAAAAGGTTTGAAAAGTGATGATGTGGCTTTGAATGGTGCATATTGAATGCAGAAAAAGTGTTGAGTTCAAATATGTTTAAAAAATTGAAATCCTTTTGTAACAGAAGAGTTTTCGTCCAAACCCCTCACACTTCGAAAGAGATTGTCCAGTTCGTACATGAAGTGCATCCAGTTTTTGCCGTAACCCTCTCAACTTTTTAGCACATGCTACGTGGGTGAAATTATGACACCATGCCAACTTGCAACCATTTCAGAGTTCATTTGCAGTGCTTCTCAATTCAGGGTCATTTTAGCTCAAAATAAATCATGAAATGCATGAAAAATAGCAAATGAAGTCAGAAAATGGTTGAAAAGTGATGATGTGGCTTTGAATGGTGCATATTGAATGCAGAAAAAGTCTTGAGTTAAAATATGTTTAAAAAAATGAAATCCCTTTGTAATAGACGAGTTTTCGTCCGAAACCCTGATATACTTCGAAGGAGATTGTCCAGTTTGTACAGAAAGTGCATCCAGTTTTTCCCGTAACCCTCTCAACTTTGTAGCACATGCTATGTGGGTGAAATTATGACACCATGCCAATTTTTAACCATTTCAGAGTTCATTTGCAGTGCTTTTCAATCTCAGGGTCTTCTTAGCTCAAAATAAATCATGAAATACATGAAAAATAGCAAATGAAGTCACAAAAGGTTTGAAAAGTGATGATATAGCTATGAATGGTGCATATTGAATGCAGAAAAAGTCTTGAGTTCAAATATGTTTAAAAAATTGAAATCCCTTTGTAATAGACGTGTTTTCGTCCGATCAAAGTTATTTAACTTAATATTATATAAAATTTATGCAACTAAAATTATCAAAGTTATTTTTGTTAAAAACTTTAATAGCAAAAAGAATATTCATAAAGTATTTTTTGTTAAGAACTTTTAATATGCAAAAAAATAACATAAAAATAGCATAAGTGAAAATAGATGCGAATTTATAGAGAAAATTCAACCTAAATTCAAAGCACTTTGAATTTAGGTTGAATTTTCTCTATAAGTTCGCATCTATTTTCACTTAGTAGGCCCACAGAGCAGAAAGAGGTCAGTTAGGCCCACAGGCCTGCTTTAGAGAGGAGCTCAACGTTGCAGCCATGGCGGGGCTTATAAACAGGTCCGGGCGACCTTCGCTTGGCGAGGTGGGACTAAACATCCAACCGCACCGCGGCTGTGCCAGGCACAGGCATTTGGTCCCGGTTGGTGCCACCAACTGGGACTAATGCCCCCCCTTTAGTCCCGGTTGGTGCCACCAGCCGGGACTAAAGGTCTCTGCTTCCCGCCCTTTGGGCTGCTGGAAATTGACCTTTAGTCCCGGTTGGTGGCTACAATCGGGACTAAAGGGGGGGCATCAGTCCCGGTTAGTGGCACCAACCGGGACTAAAGGGGGGGGGCTATATAAAGGGCACTTAGAAAAATTTCCAATCCATTGCAGTTTCTTCTCTCCTCGGCGCCGCCGACGACATCGACGCCGCCAGGCTACCGGATTTTGCCGTCGCCCTTGCCGACGCCCTGCCATCCCCGAGCCCGCTGACCGTCGCCGGTGCCGGACCTCCTCGTGCGCCCTCCTCCCCGTCGCCGTCGCCGCGCCCTATCCCGCCGTCGCAGTCGCCTCGCCCTGCCCCGCCATCGTCGCGCCCCTGCCCCTACGTCGTCGTCGCTGTTGCCGCGCCCAGCCCCGCCGTCGCCGTCGCCTCGCCCTGCCCCGCCGTCGTCGCGCCCCTGCCCCTACGTCGTCGTCGTCGTCGCCGTTGCCGTCGCCTCGCCCTGCCCCGCTGTCGCCGTCGCCTCGCCCTTCCCTGCCGTCGCCTCCCCCTGCCCCATCGCCGTCGCCGCGCCCCTGCCGGCCTCGACATCGCCGCGCCGGCCCCTGCCCCCACAGTGAGCCCATTGAACATGGCTTGTTGATGCTTATGGCTTGCATGTTGCTTTTTGAGAGTTCTTGTTTATTGTTAATTATCGTCATTCTCATAGGTGAGAGTTCTTGTTTATAGTTATGAGAAAAAGGAACTCAATGAAGATTGTGCTTTCTTTATTGTTATCAAGAAAAAAAATTCTAAAATTGGTGCTTCGGTGATAGTGAGATTTTTATCCCCATTGATGATAGTGAGATTTTTAAAATGAGACAGTCCATGTCATTTTATTATTACTTATATATGTTTACCGTATCGCCTTATTGTTGTTTTTAGAAATTGTCATATCCCGTATCGCCGTACCCGTATCACCGTATCAATGTCGCTGTATCGGTGCTTCGTAGGTTGCCAGTCCCACCATATGAACATAATGCACTTGAGAATTTTCATATGTTCGTAGGATGATAACTTCTACATGAGGGGGGTGGGGGTCCGCAAGTATCCTCGAGGACCATGAGAGAGGCGGTCACGGGTTCAAACCCGTTTCAGTAATACCCGAACCCGAAACCCACCATCCCCGTCAAAATACTACGCTAAGCATATTGGGCCATTCAGCCTTCACTACAAACGACCATGAGAGAGGCGGTCCGCAAAGTATCCTCTCTCGAAAGATAGGGCGACTCATCAGACATGAGGGGGGAGGAGTCCTCGATGATCGTCTGAAACTGACTGTTATAAAACTTGTGAACTTTGCATGATGTTTCCCACTAATCCATTGCTCATATGCATATGATTCCTTGTTGTGATTAAGTCTATGTTTGCCACTAATCCATCTCTCATGGTTGTATATTGCCACATTGTAATATTTGCAGAAACTATGGCCGACAGAGACTTTGAAAAAGAAGAGTTGTTGGGGGATATAATCCGCGACGGAGGTGATATCGATCTCATCTACTTGTCGTTTCTCAACGAGACCGATGGTGAGGAAAGAGAGGATGGCGGCTCCAGTGAGGAGGAAGGAGATCATGACTGCTCCGGCGATCGAACTGGGGATGAAGGAGATCATGACGGCTCCGGTGATCGAATGGAGAAGGGAGCCATAACTGCTTCAAAGTCCGACGAGGTATATATTAATTAATCCTCTGCTGACTAGATGCATTAATTTTTTTGTATGTACATATATTAACGCTTCTTTCTTCTTTTAATTAGCCATCCGGATTGAGCTCCACTTCGGTAAGAAGACGAGGTCCGATGAGAAGGTTGGACGCGCAAGAAAGGTTCACGATCGAAGAAGTCTCTCCGGAAGGCCAACCGATTGCTCCCTACCGGACCAAGAACAAATTTATACATCAGTGCGGAGTGGTTGTTAGGGACATCGTCCCGATTAGCTGCCAAGAATGGAATAAGAAGAAGGACCCTCAAGTTCGTTATGTCAACGATAGACTGAAAGATGATCTTTGGACCAATCTGATGAGAAATTTCAGTCTACCGCCAGAGGAGGATCCGAATAACCCAGTTATACAGCGAAAGGTCAGGGCGTTTGCTCTTAAGAAGATGGCAGAACTATTCAAGAACTGGAAGAAAGTATTGAACATGAAGTTTGTCGAGAAAGACAAGACTCCAGAATTCAGAGGTCAATATGAGAAGATGAGAGATCACTAGCCTGCATTTGTGGCCTACAAGAAATCGGAGAAGGCTAAGAACAGGTCACTTACAAATAAGAAAAATGCCGCAAGGAAGGAGTATCACCATGTTACGGGGTCAGGTGGCTACAGCAAAGCCCGGCCTACGTGGGACAAAGCTGAGCAAGACCTGCTTGCTAAAGATGTCCAACAAGCGACATTGCACTGGACAGATCGGGCAAGGACTTGGTTCTTCGGGGTTGGGGGAACTTTGGACCCAGAAACAAGGAAGTGTGTCTGGACGAAAGCTCAACTTGCAATACCATTCAAAAAGCTTGAGGAAACAATCAAGAAATTGCTAGAAGGGACGTTCGTTCCCGACAGAGAGAAGGACGAGTTGTCATTTGCCCTCGGGAATCCTGAACACCCTGGACGAACATGAGGCACATCAGGCTCCGTTCCGTGGAAGGTTGGGTTTCCCGACAACGCTGGTTACAGAAGCCGACAGAGAAAGAAGAAAGAGGAAGCAAGCGAAATGCAGAAGTTGAATGAAAGATTAGCGAAACTAGATGCACTTGGGAGCCAGCGAGCTACCGACCAACCATCTCAACGGCACGAAGATCCTTCATTGGAGACTACCCACGATGCTACCCCACCATCTCAGCGGAGAAGCAGCGTGGCTTCCACTGAGCTCGTTCATCCTGATAGCACGGCTCCTCGCTACCCCGTGGATGGTATCACGCAAAATGAACATTGTGTGCTAATGGTGAAATGTCATAACCTGACCTTCAAGGCGGCGGGCGGCCATGTCTTACCTCCTCGACCTGATGCAACTTTCCATTGCACTCCGGTTCCAGCTGGCTTTGCTATTGTCGGGGTGGATGAAATAATGGACGGATTTGATGGGCTGGAGCTTGAGTACGCTACAGGTGAAGGGGAGCTTCTTCTTCGATATGCCTTAAGGACTACCTGTCTATGGAGAAAGGAACACATCGTGCTTCCATACTGGATGCCGCCTCAGCAGACTCACGCGGAGGAGGCCCCGGTGCCTGAGTCGTCTCCGGTGCGTCAGCCATCTCTGGTGCGTCAGCTGTCTCCGGTGCGTCAGCCGTCTCCGCCGCCTCCGCGGACTCCGACGGAGGAGGCCCCTCAGCAGAATCCTCCTCCGCCTCAGCTGTCTCCGCCGCGTCATCGGACTCCGCCTCCTCCGCCGCCTAAGCAATAGCGGAAGAGAGTCGCCGCCGCTCCGGTGGCTAGCAGCAGTACGAAACAGAGGAGATTCAGATACGGCCCAAGCCTCAAGCCTCTTCCCAAGTTACCCTATGAGAGGTCTGAGGAGGAACTCAACGAGATCGTGGATGCCGATGTGAAACGTCAGCTCGCACCGAAACGCCCACCTAAAGAGGAGAAAATAGATCCGGTGAAAGCGAAGCGAACTCTAGATGCCCTTAGGCGACCACCACTGCCTCCGCTGCCATCAAACTATGACCGATGTATTCAAAAGAAATATGATCAAGCGAGGCAGTCGGGAAGCTTAAGTAGAAGTGGCTCAAGAAGTGGGAAAACAATTCCCCAGCTCGGCGAACAAGAACTGCAATAGTGCCCTCCGCTCAAGGTGGTTACCGATATCGCTAATGATCCAGAGAAAGCGGCCGATGGTCTTGCTATCACAGCTGATGATTACTTACCCGATTCGGTACAGTTCGAAACGGCAGAGGTAGTACCATCCTTAAGATACGAGCACGGGAAGCCTCTCGTCACACGTGAGGAGCTCAAGGGTCTACCAATGAGGATGCGACATTTGCATGAATGGTACTTGGAAGCCTGCAAGGAGGGGAACAACAATATCTTGGTGGGAATAAAAAATGAGCACTTCTTCAATGGAAAGCAGATGTTGTTCGTTGAATTTGAAGAAAATTTTCACTTATATACAACCAAAAGGAGCTCGACAAAACTATCGTCAGTTCCTATTGTCTGTAAGTATTTTTTCTATAATTAAGTCTCTACCTCAGCTCGTTCATTGCATGTATTAATTATCCTCACACTATATTATGTAGAATGAAGATCCTCGAATGCAAACAACTACAAATCTATGACATTGGGTTCATTGACCCAAATTTCATAAATGAACATACGTTAAAAGAATTTCCCGCCGATACAGAGAATAACTTGCTAGATGCGTTACTTGGACAACAAACCAGAAAGGAAATACTATTTCCTTACAACTTCAAGTGAGTGTTACTATCTTGTGCACATTCTGTTTCGCTTACTCGAGGTTAAGTGCAATTAACGAGTTATGCGTGCGCAGTTTCCACTTTATTCTGCTAGACATTCAGCTTGAAGATGGAAAAGTAACTGTCTTGGACTCGAGACGTAAAGACCCTAAGGAGTGGACGAGCATGAGGGAAATGCTTTAGAAGTAAGTGAATCATTATCGCACCATATCGGCAACTTTCGTTCATTTCCTGATATCAAGTAATCATTTTCTTTGCCGGGCAGGGTTTGGAAAAAGTTCACCAAATAGGTTAAGGGTGTCAAATGGAAAAAAGAGCCGCAATTTTTACACCCCAAAGTAAGTACTACTCTAGTACCGCGCATCTCTCATTGATTCTAGTTTCAATATCATTATCATGCTCGATTATCATTTTGATTGAACTCTATTCTCGTAAAGTGCTTGTGGCAGGCACCCGGGACTAATTTATGTGCTTACTACGTTTGCGAGTTCATTCGCCACTCGACCACTGAGCGGGGCCGGGGCATATCTTTAGAACAATTTGAAGTACGTAAACAATATTCACATGTTTATGTTATTACCATCAATTGTGTTGAGTTTTATTGACCCCCTTCTTTAAATTAGATCTGGCAGAAGCAACACGAACTCCTACCAACTGATCGCGTACGAGCAATTCAAGAGGAATTGGCGGGATTCTTTGTTGAGCATGTCATACCTAAAGACGGAGAATACCATCAGGATTGGTAATAGAAGTTAGGATCGTAAGAGATGTTATATTGTATATATGATGAACGTATACTATATGTAATAGCGTCGAATAGATTTACGAAAACTTGTTGCATATTGTTCGACCAAGCACGGAGAAAGAGAGGTCACTTCTCTTTATATATTGATCATGACGATGTTGTGTAATGGTTCCTTCATTGCTATATGTAGTAGCTAGCGTTGAGTTGAATGAAAAGTGTAAAATAAAAATGGTAAACACAAAAATAAAAGGGGAAAACACAATAGGAAAACCCCTAAACCCCTCCTTTCAAAAAAAAAACCCCAGCGCCTAGCAGGTGCTGACGTGAACCGGGACTAAAGGCCCTCTGGAACCGGGACTAGTACCCTGTTTTCTACTAGTGCATGGGAGCGGCGTGGCGCCGCGCCTTCCGTCTGCTAGTGTTGTATTAATAAGCCCATGGCGGGCCCTTGGAATTTTGGGGTCCTGTGCGAACACACAGCTCGCATAGACCCATGGACGGCCCTGGCATTGTTGATAAAGAGAGAATGTGAGACACAAAATTTGACCTAAGAGGGGGACGAACTCAGGTTGGCTGGGAGAAACCATAGCGCCGCCACCACTGGGCTATGAGCCCATCCACCAGCAAGGAGAAATCAGGGAACATCACAACAACCATGTCCACCTGACCGCCTTGGTCGCCACCGCTGAACCTGGCAAAGCTCCTGCCAGCGAAAACCACCAGCACGGACTCCTGTCGCCCAGATCCGCAAGTTATCTATTTTCAGTAGTTGCTCTTATACAAACAGTCCATGCAACGTTCAATGATTTGTTCCTTATTGTTGATGATTGTTGTTATCGTTGTCTAGTCCTGTTGTTATATTATTTGTTTAGAAAATGGAAGCTCCGTCGGGTGTTGAACCACTCGCAAAGCACTCTAACCACCATCAAAGACAACACCCGTATTACAACAAGATTCTCCAAAAGCAACACCTCAAAAAGGAAACAAAAGCACAAGCGTTGTCGCCCCCCCCCCCCCCCCCCCCCCCCCGATGGAAGATCTTGGGTTTCGCCCTGGAGGAAGTCCGAGTTCCAAAAGAATTCCTTCAGTCATGTACAACAAATGAATGACAGACCTTGGGTTTACACCAAGAAATGCACTCCACGTGTGTTGCCACTCCCGCTTGCCAAGGCTGCTGCTGCAAGTTGCCAAACACCCGGCACACAGGAAGAACTTGTGCCGCATTGTCTTCAACACAACCAGTACCCTCTGCCAATACCAATCTCCGATCGCAGCCACCATGATTTCTCCATGTCTGTCGGCTTCATGAAAATCTATATTAAGACATGTCCCATGGTACCGACAAGAAGGTGAAGCTTCGCGTCTCGCCCAAATGAAGCCACTCTGGCTGAAGATCAGGGCGCACGCGAGCGCATCGATTCCGCTCTAGATATCCAGTAGCGCCCCGCGCCAAACTGTCGAATTATCCGAGAGGAAGACCAGAACTTGACATCGGCCAAATCGAGGAGGCCGACACGAAGCAGATCGACGCCTTGGTGCTCGAAGAACAGTAGGGCCAGGCCACTTTTATTATTCGAAGCAGACGAGCAGGCCCGCACGCCGTCATCCGTACCCGACGAAGGAGGAGGCCGCCACCACCACCATGCCTGGGACCGCTGCCTCGGACAGTCCTCGTGTCCGGGGACTAGCCCGTGAGTTCCTCTGTGTGTCGTCATTGGAGACGTGGCGACGAATCGAAGAACTGATCTTGAATTATTTTATCAAGCTCCACCGGTCTATACTCCTCATTCGACGAAGCATCGGGATTCATCATTTTCCCCACAAATAAATCACAAAAACAGGGTCGAATAATGTGTCGAACATATACAACACAAGGTGCAGCCCGAGAGTTGCCGGACGTACCGCGGTAGCATCCGGGCTGGTGACGATGTACGCGGCGGAGAGCACTGGGGAGAGGACTGTTGTGCCGGTCCTGGCGGTGTCGAGGCTTGTAACGACTGCTGAGCAAAGGTGGTGGTGGAGTTGCGAGACGTCCGGCGCTGATCAAATGGTCCCATTTTCCAACATATATTAAATTCCGGATCATCATGCGATGAGAAAGTGGCCCATCAGATCTAAGGCACCTCCCAATGCTCCACTTTGTACGGTTGTACCGATGTTAAGGCTGTCATGTAGACAAAAACATTTAATGTGACCGGGTAATTAAGAAAATTCCCATTCCTCAGAAAATATAATAACAGGAAAGATACTAGAGTAGTACGTAATTGGAACAGTTTGTTTGTTCCGTGGCAGTTCAGATGATGATGATCAAATGTGCTAGTAGTGTGTTAGTAGCAACTTAGCACGGTAGCGTACTGTCGCGTAGCGTCTGATTTGGGTGGCTATGGAGCCGGATCCCCTGATGCACCACTGACGTGTGGGCCCAACCCCACATGTTAGTGGGCCAATGATACGTCAGAGGAGCCGCATGCGCTGGATAGGACATCCTGGTGTTAATCTCTACTCCTAATTGAGGACTTGGTAGCTTCCGTTCCGGGTTTCTTTCGTTTCACCTTCGTAACATTGGTTTTTTTCGTCCGGTTTTCTTCGTCCCACTTCCCACTACCTCCCACCACCAAGAAGGGAAAAAAACCATTCACGAATCCACCTGACCCGATCCAGATCCAAGTCGCTGCTCCTCATCTCCCAGGATGAGAGGCAGCGACCGACGCGGCTCCTCTCCTCGATACACTCGCACCCGCTAGGGTTCCTGCGCCGCCGCCACAAAGCATCTCGCCGACCAACCCAGCCTCCTGCTGCTCCGCGCCTCGCTTCCCACAAGAGATCCGTCGCATATCCCCAAGTCAAGCCGCCGACTCTCCGCCGAGAAATAGGGCTCCCGATCTCCGCCGGGGTCGATCAACCGCGCGACGGACGGAGCGCCCAGCCCATAGGCTCACCCCTTCTCTGGCCTCCCTTCCCACCTGCTGAGGCAGACGGAGGTGCGGGTGTGCAGCGTGGTCGGATGGCGCGGCGCGGCGCGGGTAACGCGATGCGGGAGCTGCTCCATCCCGAGCGAGGCACGACGGTGGGCGGGCTGAACGTAGCGGACACATCATCGTGAGAGCCGAGAGAGTTGCCGTGGACACAAATTGTGAGAGCCGAGAGAGTTAACATGGGTAAACTAATAAAATTAAATATGTAGATGATGTAATCATCCGGAGGAAGGACTAGAGCATGCACTTGGAGAATTTTAGGAGAAGGTGACACAAATTGCCGAGTTGGTCGCAATCTGGATGTTCTTCAGGTGAGTGGATGTGCTATGTGCGTTTGTTTGTGCTAAAGCATCTGTTTGAGGCATAGCAGTAATGCTCCTTTATATTTCCTGCCCCTCCAAACATTACTTTAATACTTTTCCTCGACCGAAGGGGTTTGTGATACTGAGTTGTGTATAACAAAATTGTAGATGTGACTGGGAAGGTGAACCAGGAAGGAGTGGACTACTACAATAGGCTCATAGATTACATGCTTTAGGAAGTTAACTGAATTTTTCTACGTCCAGGCAAGAAGCTCTTACCATCTAGGTCCAAACTTCTGAGCTAACTAAATTGAATCACCCCGTATGCAAACCTCTACCACTGTGACCTCCCACTGGCGCTCCATCAGCGTTACCTAGGCTGGCTAAGCCCAAAGATCGTGTAAGCATTTCAAACACTGGTTTCCACATTTCATACCTGAATCTAAGCATGTGTCTGATTTGATGTATTTTTACAAAAGCGGCGTGTTTTCGGACTATGCCGAGTTATGCTTCAAGGTGTTCGGAGACAGGGTGAAGAACTGGTTACCTTCAACGAGCCAAGGGTCGGCGCCACTCTGGTGTATGACAATGGCTTCCATGTGCCGGGGAGGTGCTCTAGGTGGCCTGCAGGAGGTGACTCCAGGACAAAACCGTACATTGTCACACACAATATCATCCTTACGCACGCCGTGGCGATGCAGCAGTACCTCAAGAAGTATCAGGTAAAGCGTGGAGTTTTCAAGTAAATTTTCACTTGAAGGCTCACAGATTGGATGATACTGTTCATTCTATTTAACAGCCTCACCAGAAGAGGAGGATTGGGATTCTGTTGGATTTTGTGTGGTACGAACCTCAAAGCGACATCAATGCGGATCAAGCTGCAGCACCTCACGTATTAACGCTCTTGTTTTCTTTTATGCTAACTATAGAGCCACTGGATTGAATTCTTGTTAAATACTCCTCTTCTGGCTAACTACAGAGTACATACTAAAACATAGATATAACTGAAAATGGGACACCTGTCTTAGTAAATAAGCACAAGATGAACCTTACGGAGAATTTAATTTAATGGACATTTAACTCTTGCAGAGAATCTAATAGAATTGTAGTCTGAACATTCCTTAGCTTTGTAGTTAATCTGCTTCCTGATTTTTTTATTGCAAAACCTGAGTTTACATTGTGGATTTAGAGATATGATTTTTTTATCTAGACTACTATAAAGAATAGTTTGTTTTACAATTTGATTCATATGTCCTTGGCTTTTGGATAGTATTAGTAGTATAGTCAGTGGAACATCAGGCTTTAGGTTTTTGTTTGAATAACTTTGGGCTTCTAATAGACACGAATATTCGGTTCAGATAGCGATATGTTCTAATTTAGATATAATAAAAAAATCGATGTGACAAAAGTGCACACGGTTACACTAACACACACGATCACACAGGTGATGCACATATACAAATTAAGGAAAAACCTTAAGAGGCTACACAATTACCTTCGACCCATCATGAACGAGAAGAAGCTTTTGTTTCATTAACTAAAGAAACAATCTTGTTTATCTCAGTCAACATTTATCAATTCTTCAGAGACGTTGAGTCCTTCAACAATATATTAACCTAAAGAAGCATAGAGCATAATTTCATTAACTAAAGAAGCATAGAGCATAATTTCATCATGGTGTGTTTTGTAATAGGATAATGGAGTTCGACTTGAGTTTGATATTCCAAGAAATTGCATGAAAGAGAAAACTGAAGTGCAGATCTTGAAATTCGGAATTTCAGGGCTAGCATACCTGATTGCCACCAATGATTTCACCGGTTGTATATTATACAGGAGTTGGAACCACTTTGCTGCTTCGTTCAGAAATACTTTGCAGGCTTTAACTTTTCCCACCTTCTAGATAATTTATAAAACAAGGACATGGCTCAGACAGGGTAATATGCGATCCTTACTAGAAAATTACTCCCTATATTCCATAATTATTGTCCTGGTTTTAGTTCAAATTTGAATTAAAACCACGACAATAATTATGTAGCAGAGGGAGTACGTTGCATCCCCTTCAGTTTCACAAGATAACCTGGCTTCAGAACCGGATTAACAAAACAGAAAACGACATAGCTAGCACCAAATGTACAAAAATAGTTGATCTCTTTGCCCTTTTCTTTGAGATGGATTGTGACCAAAACTATTGGAATCATCAGCAACACTTGAAGCTGCTCGTCATAAGCACAAAATTTTGGCGTTTTTAAAAATTGCAGCAACCAGGAATTGGTGAGGTAAACCCAATATTTTATTCGATGAACACTATAAAAGATAAAAAGTTAAATTCTTTGATTCCCCGGGCTGCCAGCAGGTTTTCGAGGTGAATGTTGGCATCCCGGTGTGGTTTGGTTATGCATCTATTCATAGCTTTTGCTCTTTGTCATGGAGTATGAACTGTGGAGGTTCAGGTATACAATCTTTGAAATGCAGTGATTGATGTGTTTTCTAATCGTAATGCAATAAACAAATTGTTCTGCAAGTTATGTACTTTAATTTTCTGTATCTTACCATTCTTATCAAGTACTGTCAAATGTAGAGCTTGATTTTGTATATGCATTTCCCTCCGTTTCTTGTAGGTTCCTGCATAAGAGGTCATTATTGCAGAGTTGTAGACTGGCACTATGTTTATCAGGTAATCATTTGAAACTATATACCACTTCTGAAACCTATAACTCTCTGTTATCCCTCTTTATATTCTAGAATCTGTTTCGGATGATTACCTACAGTACATGCTACTGGAATTCCCAACAAACGTGACATGATGGGTCTGTCACACGTTGGTTACATCAAGTCTTCTGAAGGTATCCCGTAATCTATTAATAAAGATGTTTGCAGAAGTAAATAATGATGTAGTGACTGAAACGATTACCTGATAAATTTAATTCAGTAAGTATACCATTTACATTAGCATTTTATTCTTATGTGACGTAATATATGATCATATGGATTGAAGTATTTGATAGCTCCAAAATAACTTCAAGATTTTGCCACGTGCTCTCAAACAACCGAGTCTGAAAATTTGGTGGCCAGTTGCTGCTATCTCTACTCTGCTTCGTCATTTCGTAATGGCAATAAAAAATCTTCATTGCTGTCGACATGAAATTCTAACTAAATTTGTTATTCAGTGGGCAAATCCAATATTTTTTTTGTACTGTATTTGCATGTTCCAGGATAATTTGGTGGCAAAAGAGCTACATCGTTTCTCACTAGACCAACAAACAATATTAAGTGTTACCTTTCGTTTATATACGTAGCATTAACTCATCTATATTTAGTATTCCTTTCATTCCTCACATCAGAAATATCTAACAGCCAGATAGGTCCAGTCCAGCCAAGGCACATATATTCTAGTCCAACATATATAGTCCAGTCACACATGCTCTAACGTGATTTCACAAGCGGCAACCAGGCCAGCAATGGTATGTCCGTAAAGAAGAGCGACAGCTAAAGGAAACCAATCAGCATGTGAGAATGAGAGACTTTTCAGTGCCAGGCAACCATTGCGCTGTAGAGAAGTGGAGCAACATTCATGGTACTGCTATTGTTAATCGAAACATCTTTTTTTGTTAACATGGTACCCACACTAGTAGAAAACAGACTTTTTGTCCAAAGCATTAGTCCCGGTCTGGTTTTGAACCGGCACTAATGTGACCATTAGTCCCGGTTCGGGACGGGCATCATTTGTCCCGGTTCGTTCCGGACCTCTAGTCCCGGTTCGTAACACGAACCGGGACTAAAGGGGTGGTGGCAGGCTGGTGTCAGCCTGGGGCCCCACGATCACCTTTAGTCCCGGTTCGTGGCACGAACCGGGACTATAGGCTCACCTTTAGTCCCGGTTTGTGTCACGAACCGGGACTAAAGATCCCCTATATGAACCCTTCGGCCAGCCCGAGCACACTCCTCCCTATTTTTCCCCTTCTTCCTCTCCTTTGTTCTTCCCCTTGCTCGAGCTCACCTCCATTTTTGCCAAAATTTGTCAAGATTTGGAGGCACCCCATCCATCCAAGTATTCACAAAGGTTAGCAACGTTGTCCTTTCATCTCTCATTGCTAGATTAGCTCTTGCAATGCTCTATAAGTATAGTGATTTGTGGGTTTTAGTTTGGGAGTATTTATATGTGGTAGTTTATTTGATTTATATGCAATTTGAGCTCAAATTAACTTCTTACTTTGCATGTGTAGCTGTGGTTTACTTAGTGCCTTCCCGTCCCCGTCCTAACCACCGTCGATCGCCCGCACCGTCCCGTCGCCGGCACCACCTTGGTGAGCCTCTTGTGTTCTTATCCTTTTTATAAAAAAAATCATGTTTGTAAGATTTAGATAGTTACTTGTATAGTTTTCTTACCTATATGGTTGTTTGTTATACATAGTGGCATGGTTTTGATATCCGTCCCCGTCGGCCCTCGTCCGGTTTATGATTCGGATGTGGTATATACTCTCTTTTATAACTATTTGTTGCATTTCGTGTTTATGACAATTATGCCCATCAAGTTGACATATATATTTTTTATCTAGGAGATATGTGAACCGGAAATTGCAACCGACATAGATATTCTTGTCAAGAAGTTAAATTTAGTTGAAAAAGAAAACGAGTATTTGAAAGAAAAATTGAAAAGAGTCGAAGAAGAGAAGATGAAACTGGAGTTGTATGTTGCTGATGTCGTCGATGATCACAAGATCAAGATGGATGCAATGCGCTTGAAGATTAGAAAATTTAAAAAATATGCCATTGATAGTGAGGCTTGGTATCACTATGCTGTTGGATCAATTGTTACCTTAGTTGCGATCTTGATCGCATTTGTTGTTGCATTTAAATTCTTTAGCTAGAGAGTTTGTATGCTGTTTTATGAGAACAAGTGTGTATGAACTTTATGTTGGAAATATGCCCTAGAGGCAATAATAAAATGGTATTATTATATTTCCTTGTTCATGATAATTGTCTATTGTTCATGCTATAATTGTATTAGCCGGAAACCGTAATACATGTGTGAATACATAGACCACACCATGTCCCTAGTGAGCCTCTAGATGACTAGCTCGTTGATCAATAGATGGTCATGGTTTCCTGGCCATGGACATTGGATGTCGTTGATAACGGGATCACATCATTAGGAGAATGATGTGATGGACAAGACCCAATCCTAAGCATAGCACAAGATCGTGTAGTTCGTCTGCTAGAGCTTTTCTAATGTCAAGTATCATTTCCTTAGACCATGAGATTGTGCAACTCCTGGATACCGTAGGAATGCTTTGGGTGTATCAAACGTCACAACGTAACTGGGTGACTATAAAGGTGCACTACAGGTGTCTCCGAAAGTGTTTGTTGGGTTGGCACGAATTGAGACTGGGATTTGTCACTCCGTGTGACGGAGAGGTATCTCTGGGCCCACTCGGTAATACATCATCATAATGAGCTCAATGTGACTAAGGAGTTAGTCACGGGATCATGTGTTACGGAACGAGTAAAGAGACTTGCCGGTAACGAGATTGAACAAGGTATAGGGATACCGATGATCGAATCTCGGTCAAGTAACATACCGATGGACAAAGGGAATTGTATACGGGATTAATTGAATCCCCGACATCGTGGTTCATCCGATGAGATCATCGTGGAACATGTGGGAGCCAATATGGGTATCCAGATCCCGCTATTGGTTATTGGCCGGAGAGGTGTCTCGGTCATGACTGCATGGTTCTCGAACCCGTAGGGTCTACACACTTAAGGTTCGGTGACGCTAGAGTTGTAATGGGAATTGTATGTGGTTACCGAAAGTTGTTCGGAGTCCCGGATGAGATCCCGGACGTCACGAGGAGTTCCGGAATGGTCCGGAGGTGAAGATTTATATATGGGAAGTCCAATTTCAGTCACCAGAAAGGATTCGGGGTTTATCGGTATTGTACCGGGACCACCGAAGGGGTTCCGGGGGTCCATCGGGAGGGTCCACCTGCCCCGGAGGACCTAATGGGCTGTAGTTGGGTGGGAACCAGCCCCTTAGTGGGCTGGTGCGCCCCCCCCAAGGGCCCAAGGCGCCTAGGGTTGGAAACCCTAGGGGGGGCGCCGCCCCCCAAGGGCCCAAGGCGCCTAGGGATGGAAACCCTAGGGGGGCCGCCGCCCCCCCCCCCCCCCTCTAGATGGATCTAGGGGGGCCGGCCCCCTCTCCCCTTCCCCCTATAAATAGTGGGGGGTGGGAGGGCAGCCGTACACCCTTCCCTTGGCGCAGCCCTTCCCCCTTCCTACACCTCCTCCTCCTCCGTAGCGCTTAGCGAAGCTCTGCCGGAGAACCACGAGCTCCACCGCCACCACGCCGTCGTGCTGCCGGAACTCTCCCTCAACTTCTCCTTCCCCCCTTGCTGGATCAAGAAGGAGGAGACGTCCCCGGACTGTACGTGTGTTGCACGCGGAGGCGCCGTCCGTTCGGCGCTTGGATCGGATCTTCCGCGATTTGAATCGCCGCGAGTACGACTCCATCAACCACGTTCTTTGTAACGCTTCTGCTTAGCGATCTTCAAGGGTATGAAGATGCACTCCCTCTCTCTCGTTGCTAGCATCTCCTAGATTGATCTTGGTGACACTTAGGAAAATTTTGAATTATTACTACGTTCCCCAACAGTGGCATCATGAGCTAGGTCTATGCGTAGATTCTATGCACGAGTAGAACACAAGTAGTTGTGGGCGATGATTTGGTCAATTTGCTTGCCGTTACTAGTCCTATCTTGATTCGGCGGCATTGTGGGATGAAGCGGCCCAGACCGACTTTACACGTACGCTTACATGAGACTGGTTCCACCGCCTGACATGCACTTGTTGCATAAGGTGGCTAGCGGGTGTCTGTCTCTCCCACTTTAGTCGGATCGGATTCGATGAAGAGGGTCCTTATGAAGGGTAAATAGCAATTGGCATATCACCGTTGTGGCTTTTGCGTAGGTAAGAAACGTTCTTACTAGAAACCCATAGCAGCCACGTAAAACTTGCAACAACAATTAGAGGACGTCTAACTTGTTTTTGCAGGGTATGCTATGTGATGTGATATGGCCAAAAGGATGTGATGAAATATATGTGATGTATGAGATTGATCATGTTCTTGTAATAGGAATCACGACTTGCATGTCGATGGGTATGACAACCGGCAGGAGCCATAGGAGTTGTCTTAATTTATTGTATGACCTACGTGTCAATTAAAAACGCCATGTAATTACTTTACTTTATTGCTAACCGTTAGCCATAGTAGTAGAAGTAATAGTTGGCAAGACAACTTCATGAAGACATGATGATGGAGATCATGGTGTCGTGCCGGTGACGATGGTGATCATGCCGCGCCCCGAAGATGGAGATCAAAGGCGCAAGATGATATTGGCCATATCATGTCACTTTATGATTTGCATGTGATGTTTATCATGTTTTTACATCTTATTTGCTTAGAACGACGGTAGCATAAATAAGATGATCCCTCACTAAAATTTCAAGAAATGTGTTCCCCCTAAGTGTGCACCGTTGCGAAGGATCGTTGTTTCGAAGCACCACGTGATGATCGGGTGTGATAGATTCTAACGTTCGCATACAACGGGTGTAAGCCAGATTTACACACGCGAAACACTTAGGTTGACTTGACGAGCCTAGCATGTACAGACATGGCCTCGGAACACGAGAGACCGAAAGGTCGAACATGAGTCGTATAGTAGATGCGATCAACATGGAGATGTTCACCATTGATGACTAGTCCGTCTCACGTGATGATCGGACACGGCCTAGTCGATATGGATCATGTATCACTTAGATGACTAGAGGGATGTCTATCTGAGTGGAAGTTCATTAAATAATTTGATTAGATGAACTTAATTATCATGAACTTAGTCTAAAATTGTCTTTACAATCTATCTTGTAGATCCAATGGCCCACGCTAATGTTGCCCTCAACTTCAACGCGTTCCTAGAGAAAACCAAGCTGAAAGACGATGGAAGCAACTATACGGACTGGGTCCGTAACTTGAGGATCATCCTCATAGCTTCCAAGAAATTATATGTCCTTGATGCACCGCTAGGTGACGCACCCATTTTCCCAGCAACTCAAGACGTTATGAACGCCTGGCAGTCGCGTAGTGATGATTACTCCCTGGTTCAGTGCGGCATGCTTTACAGCTTAGAACCGGGGCTCCAAAAGCGTTTTGAGCAACACGGGGCATATGAGATGTTCCAAGAGCTGAGAATGGTTTTCCAAGCTCATGCCCGGGTCGAGAGATATGAAGTCTCCGACAAGTTCTTCAGTTGTAAGATGGAGGAAAATAGTTCTGTCAGCGAGCACATACTCAAAATGTCTGGGTTGCACAACCGCTTGTCTCAGCTGGGAGTTAATCTTCCGGATGACTCGGTTATTGACAGAATCCTCCAGTCGCTTCCACCTAGCTACAAGAGCTTTGTGATGAACTACAATATGCAAGGGATGGAGAAGTCCATTCCTGAGTTATATTCGATGCTGAAATCAGCGGAGGTGGAAATCAAAAAGGAACATCAAGTGTTGATGGTGAATAAGACCACTAGTTTCAAGAAAGGCAAGGGTAAGAAGAACTTAAAGAAGGACGGCAAAGCAGTTGCTGCGCCCGGTAAATCAGTTGCCGGGAAGAAGCCCAAGAATGGACCCAAGCCTGAGACTGAGTGCTTTTATTGCAAGGGAACCGGTCACTGGAAGCGGAACTGCCCCAAGTACTTAGCAGATAAGAAGGCCGGCAACGTCAAAGGTATATATGATATACATGTTATTGATGTGTACCTTACCAGCGCTCGTAGTAGCTCCTGGGTATTTGATACCGGTGCGGTTGCTTGCATTTGTAACTCAAAACAGGAGCTGTGGAATAAGCGGAGACTGGCAAAGGACGAGGTGACGATGCGTGTCGGGAATGGTTCCAAGGTCGATGTGATCGCCGTCGGCACGCTACCTCTACATCTACCTTGTTGATTAGTTTTAAACCTCAATAATTGTTATTTAGTACCAGCTTTGAGCATGAACATTGTATCTGGATCTCGTTTGATGCGAGATGGCTACTCATTTAAATCCGAGAATAATGGTTGTTCTATTTATATGAGAGATATGTTTTATGGTCATGCCCCGCTGGTCAATGGTTTATTTTTATTGAATCTCGAACGTGATGTTACACATATTCATAGTGTGAATGCCAAACGATGTAAGGTTGATAATGATAGTCCCACATACTGGTGGCACTGCCGCCTTGGTCATATTGGTGTCAAACGCATGAAGAAACTCCATGCAGATGGACTTTTGGAGTCTCTTGATTATGAATCATTTGACACGTGCGAACCATGCCTCATGGGCAAGATGACTAAGACTCCGTTCTCCGGAACAATGGAGCGAGCAACCAGCTTGTTGGAAATAATACATACCGATGTATGTGGACCGATGAGCGTTGAGGCTCGCGGTGGCTATCGTTATGTTCTCACCCTCACTGATGACTTAAGCAGATATGGGTATGTCTACTTGATGAAACACAAGTCTGAGACCTGTGAAAAGTTCAAGGAATTTCAGAGTGAGGTAGAGAATCAACGTGACAAGAAAATAAAGTTTTTACGATCTGATCGTGGAGGAGAATATTTGAATCACGAGTTTGGCACGCACTTAAGGAAATGTGGAATTGTTTCACAACTCACGCCGCCTGGCACACCTCAGCGTAATGGTGTGTCCGAACATCGTAATCGCACTCTATTGGATATGGTGCGATCTATGATGTCTCTTACTGATTTACCGCTATCATTTTGGGGATATGCATTAGAGACTGCCGCATTCACTTTAAATAGGGCACCGTCTAAATCCGTTGAGACGACACCGTATGAATTATGGTTTGGGAAGAAACCTAAGCTGTCGTTTCTGAAAGTTTGGGATGCGATGCTTATGTCAAGAAACTTCAACCTGAAAAGCTCGAACCCAAATCGGAAAAGTGCGTCTTCATAGGATACCCTAAGGAAACTATTGGGTATACCTTCTACCTCAGATCCGAAGGCAAGATCTTTGTTGCCAAGAATGGATCCTTTCTAGAGAAAGAGTTTCTCTCGAAAGAAGTAAGTGGGAGGAAAGTAGAACTTAATGAGGTAATTGTACCCCCTCTCGAACCGGAAAGAAGCGCAGCGCAGGAGAATGTTTCTGTGGTGCCTGCACCGACTAGAGAGGAAGTTAATGATGATGATCATGAAACTTCTGATCAAGTTACTACTGAACTTCGTAGGTCCACGAGGACACGTTCCGCACCAGAGTGGTACGGCAACCCTGTCCTGGAAATCATGTTGTTAGACAACGGTGAACCCTCGAACTATGAAGAAGCCATGGCGGGCCCAGATTCCAACAAATGGCTTGAAGCCATGAAATCCGAGATAGGATCCATGTATGAGAACAAAGTATGGACTTTGGTGGACTTGCCCGATGATCGGCAAGCCATAGAAAATAAATGGATCTTTAAGAAGAAGACTGACGCGGATGGTAATGTGACCGTCTATAAGGCTCGCCTTGTCGCTAAGGGTTATCGACAAGTTCAAGGAGTTGACTACGATGAGACCTTCTCACCCGTAGCGATGCTGAAGTCCGTCCGAATCATGTTAGCAGTTGCCGCATTTTATGATTATGAGATCTGGCAAATGGACGTCAAAACGGCATTCCTTAACGGTTTCCTTAAGGAAGAATTGTATATGATGCAGCCGGAAGGTTTTGTCGATCCTAAGAATGCTGACAAGGTATGCAAGCTCCAGCGCTCCATCTATGGGCTGGTGCAAGCATCTCGGAATTGGAACATTCGCTTTGATGAGGTGATCAAAGCGTTTGGGTTTATACAGACTTATGGAGAAGCCTGTATTTACAAGAAAGTGAGTGGGAGTTCTGTAGCATTTCTCATTTTATATGTGGATGACATATTGTTGATGGGAAATGATATAGAACTTTTGGAAAGCATAAAGGCCTACTTGAATAAGTGTTTTTCAATGAAGGACCTTGGAGAAGCTGCTTACATATTAGGCATCAAGATCTATAGAGATAGATCGAGACGCCTCATTGGTCTTTCACAAAGCACATACCTTGACAAGATATTAAAGAAGTTCAATATGGATCAGTCCAAGAAGGGGTTCTTGCCTGTATTGCAAGGTGTGAGATTGAGCACAGCTCAATGCCCGACCTCGGCAGAAGATAGAGAAAAGATGAGTGTCATCCCCTATGCCTCAGCCTGCTAGCTTCGACACGGATCCGGATGACTCCAAGTCACAAACCGGATACGTGTATATTTTGAATGGTGGGGCAGTCAGCTGGTGCAGTTGCAAGCAAAGCGTCGTGGCGGCATCTACATGTGAAGCGGAGTACATAGCTGCTTCGGAAGCAACGCAGGAAGGAGTCTGGATGAAGGAGTTCATCACCGACCTAGGAGTGATTCCCAATGCGTCGGGCCCGATGACTCTCTTCTGTGACAACACTGGAGCTATTGCCATTGCCAAGGAGCCCAGGTTTCACAAGAAGACCAAGCACATCAAGCGCCGCTTCAACTCCATTCATGGTTACATTCAGGATGGAGATATAGATATTTGTAAAGTACATACGGATCTGAATGTCGCAGATCCGTTGACTAAACCTCTTCCACGAGCGAAACATGATCAGCACCAGACCTCTATGGGTGTTCGATTCATCACAATGTAACTAGATTATTGACTCTAGTGCAAGTGGGAGACTGTTGGAAATATGCCCTAGAGGCAATAATAAAATGGTTATTGTTATATTTCCTTGTTCATGATAATTGTCTATTGTTCATGCTATAATTGTATTAACCGGAAACCGTAATACATGTGTGAATACATAGACCACACCATGTCCCTAGTGAGCCTCTAGTTGACTAGCTCGTTGATCAATAGATGGTCATGGTTTCCTGACCATGGACATTGGATGTCGTTGATAACGGGATCACATCATTAGGAGAATGATGTGATGGACAAGACCCAATCCTAAGCATAGCACAAGATCGTGTAGTTCGTCTGCTAGAGCTTTTCTAATGTCAAGTATCATTTCCTTAGACCATGAGATTGTGCAACTCCCGGATACCGTAGGAATGCTTTGGGTGTATCAAACGTCACAATGTAACTGGGTGACTATAAAGGTGCACTACAGGTGTCTCCGAAAGTGTCTGTTGGGTTGGCACGAATCGAGATTGGGATTTGTCACTCCGTGTGACGGAGAGGTATCTCTGGGCCCACTCGGTAATACATCATCATAATGAGCTCAATGTGACTAAGGAGTTAGTCACGGGATCATGTGTTACGGAATGAGTAAAGAGACTTGCCGGTAACGAGATTGAACAAGGTATAGGGATACCGACGATCGAATCTCGGGCAAGTAACATACCGATGGACAAAGGGAATTGTATACGGGATTAATTGAATCCCCGACATCGTGGTTCATCCGATGAGATCATCATGGAACATGTGGGAGCCAATATGGGTATCCAGATCCCGCTATTGGTTATTGGCCGGAGAGGTGTCTCGGTCATGACTTCATGGTTCCCGAACCCGTAGGGTCTACACACTTAAGGTTCGGTGACGCTAGAGTTGTAATGGGAATTGTATGTGGTTACCGAAAGTTGTTCGGAGTCCCGGATGAGATCCCGGACATCACGAGGAGTTCCGGAATGGTCCGGAGGTGAAGATTTATATATGGGAAGTCCAATTTCAGTCACCGGAAAGGTTTCGGGGTTTATCGGTATTGTACCGGGACCACCGAAGGGGTTCCGGGGGTCCACCGGGAGGGTCCACCTGCCCCGGAGGACCTAATGGGCTGTAGTTGGGTGGGAACCAGCCCCTTAGTGGGCTGGTGTGCCCCCCCAAGGGCCCAAGGCGCCTAGGGTTGGAAACCCTAGGGGGGCCGCCGCCCCCCAAGGGCCCAAGGTGCCTAGGGTTGGAAACCCTAGGGGGGCCGCCGCCCCCCCCCCTCTAGATGGATCTAGGGGGGCCGGCCCCCTCTCCCCTTCCCCCTATAAATAGTGGGGGGTGGGAGGGCAGCCGTACACCCTTCCCTTGGCGCAGCCCTTCCCCCTTCCTACACCTCCTCCTCCTCCGTAGCGCTTAGCGAAGCTCTGCCGGAGAACCACGAGCTCCACCGCCACCACGCCGTCGTGCTGTCGGAGCTCTCCCTCAACTTCTCCTTCCCCGTTGCTGGATCAAGAAGGAGGAGACATCCCCGGGCTGTACGTGTGTTGAACGCGGAGGCGCCGTCCGTTCGGCGCTTGGATCGGATCTTCCGCGATTTGAATCGCCGCGAGTACGACTCCATCAACCGCGTTCTTTGCAACACTTCCGCTCAGCGATCTTCAAGGGTATGAAGATGCACTCCCTCTCTCTCGTTGCTAGCATCTCCTAGATTGATATTGGTGACACGTAAGAAATTTTTGAATTATTACTACGTTCCCCAACATACCCCCTGTTAGAGCTGTCGAGTTTGTCATCGACTTAAAACCAGGCACTACTATTGCAAAGCGTCCTTACAAGATGCCGCTGCATGAACTCCTTGAACTTAAGGAAGAAATCGACAAATCACTTCGCAAGGGTTTCATTCATCCAAGTTCCTCTGCTTGGGGAGCACCTTCTCTCTTTGTCAAGAAGAAAGATGGTAGGAATCGGTTGGTCCAAGATTACCGACCTATCAACAGGGCAACAATTCAGAACAAGTATCCGCTTCCTCGGATTAACGATCTGTATGATCAACTTTTCGATCTAGTTGTCGTTGTTTTGCTCAGCCTTCTTAAGGCAACCTTTGTCTAATTATGTCTGTACTCAGATTTTGTTGCTTCCGCTGACTCTTGTGTATTCGAGCTTATGTATTCGAGCCCTCGAGGCCCCTGGCTTGTAATATAAAGCTTGTATTATTTTATTTTGTGTCTAGAGTTGTGTTGTGATATCTTCCCGTGAGTCCCTGGGCTTGATCGTGCGCATTTGCGTGTATGATTAGTGCACGATCGAGTCGGGGGCGTCACAAGTTGGTATCAGAGCCGACTGCCTGTAGGAAGCCCCTTTCCAACTCCTTGGCCGAAGTTGAGTCTAGTCTTTGAAAAACTATTTTACTAACTATGTTGTGTGGCTTACGGGCCCACATCGCAAATGGATGGGATTAGGATCTTTTATTCCTCTCCTTTACTCTGGGACTCTGATCTCTCTTCTATTCGGGTTAAAGGTTTTGCTAACTCTAACGTTAGGTTCTCGTGATCACATCCACCCGGAGATTTGAATGAACCCTTCTTCGGGTTGAGGGCCAGGTTCTGCTTCACAGTGTTCATGGACCGCATGATCCTTTTATCGAGGGCACCCTGCGTTGTCACTTGCAGATTCCTCGCTCCAGTGGTTTTCTCCGACGTTGATGTAGCCTTTGCTATGTCTCGTTGTTGTATCTTTCCACCGCGTGCTGCGTGCCGCCTAGTTTGTCTAGCTGCGTGTGTTTCCGAACTCATGTTGCCCGTTTGTATCCAACTCTGTGCATGGATCTGTATGTCTTTAATGACTACTAATATGTATCTAATGCACTTCTTGTTCATTGCTCATGTTACATCATGAATGACTCCATACACATGCAGTTGTTCTTGCTAAACTGCCCCTGTTGTTTTAGCAGGATGGCTGACGATCCTCTGCCTCCACCCTATGTTGCCGCAGTGATGCAGCAGTTTGATCTGAACCGTCAGTTTATGACCGGGATAATAGCCCAGCTTCCGAACCAGAATGCTCCTCAACAGCCTGCCCCAATAACATTGCAAGAGTTCGTGCGCCTCAACCCGTCTATTTTTCGCAACTCCACCAATCCTATGGATGTTGATGATTGGCTCCGAGACATCCTGTATGAGATGGAGTCAGCTAATGTTGCCCCTGCCAGTTACATCACATTTGCGGCATTTCACCTGAAGGTTCCAGCTGCTCAATGGTGGGAAAGCCACAGGCGTATGCTGCCTGCTGAAACTGTAACCACTTGGCAGAAATTTCAGTCAGCCTTCCGTGCACGACACATTCCTCAAGGTCTGATGGACCAGAAGAAGAAGGAGTTCCACAAACTCTCACAGGGCAAAATGACCGTGGATGAATATCAGAGGAAATTCCTTGATTTATCCCGCTATGTTGAGGATGACGTCTGCACTGACGCTCGCAAGCAGGAGAAATTCCGTGAAGGACTGCATCCTGATATAAAGCTCGCACTTGTTGTCCATGATTGCACAGACTTTGCGACGCTTGTCAGCCAAGCTTTCCGAGCTGAAACGGGTCTGACTGAGTACCAGGAGTCGCTCAAGCGTACTCGAGATGTTGGGCCATCCTCGGGTCAGCCTGCTCAGAAACATCAAGTCTGGATCCCGCACAATGTTTATCACCGACCTGTTCCAACACCAAGGCCGTCTTATGTTACACCGCATCTGCCTGCGCCACCGAGACAACTCAGAATTCAAGATGACAAACCAACTGTTATGGCTCCTTTACCCAATGGCGACTTATGCCATAAGTGTGGACAGCTAGGACACCTTGCTCTCAATTGTCGCCAGGATCAGTCTCAGGATACACCACGTCCTCCTGTTGGTCAAAAAAAGGGCTGTCGAAACCGTCGATCCAGAAACTGTAATATCAGATCGGCTGCTATTGTACTTGGCCATACCATTCATGTTGATGCTAAAAAGGCTCAGAAGGAACCGACTATCGTGCTGGGAACCCTCCCTGTTAACTCAGTACCAGCTTCTGTTCTTTTTGATTCAGGAGCGTCGCATTGCTTCATATCTGAGGCGTTTGCACGCAAGCAAGAATTATCATTTGAAAACATGTACCCTCCGCTGGTGGTTAGCTCTCCAGGATCCAGGTGGGATACCTCGATGATAGCCCACAACAACCACATTGCAATTGGAGGATTAGTGTTCACCGCTTCGCTCATGGCCCTCAAGGTCTCTACCATAGATGTCATTCTCGGTATGGATTGGCTGAAAGCACATAATGCTTTCATCGACTGTGCCGCTAAGAAAGTCCAACTTACACATCCTTCTGGCCAGACAATCCAATACTCAGCCCGAACAGCTCAGAATGCCGAGAAACAGATATATGCTCTGAATGCATTGAATACTTCACCCCTTGAGGGAATAGAGAACGTTCCAGTTGTTCGTGACTTTCAAGATGTCTTTCCGGAAGAACTTCCAGGAGTACCCCCTGCTAGAGTAGTCGAATTTGTCATAGACTTGAAACCTGGCACCACTCCTATGGCCAAGCGCCCGTACAAGATGCCGCCGCATGAACTCCTTGAACTTAAGGAGGAAATTGACAAGTCACTTTGTAAGGGTTTCATTCGCCCCAGTTCTTCTGCTTGGGGAGCACCTTCTCTCTTTGTTAAGAAGAAGGATGGAACGAATCGGTTGGTTCAAGATTATTGACCTATCAACCAAGCAACAATTCAGAACAAGTATCCACTTCCCAGAATCAACGATCTGTATGATCAACTTCCTGGTTCCTCAGTATTCTCTAAACTCGACTTAAGGTTGGGTTACCACCAGATCCGAGTTCGAGAAGAGGATATTCCCAAGACTGCCTTCGTTACTCGCTATGGCTCATGTGAGTACACTGTCATGTCTTTCGGCTTAACTAATGCTCCAGCAACGTTCTCTCAATTGATGAGTTATATCTTCATGGATTACCTCGACAAGTTCATCGTGGTCTATCTGGATGATATCCTAGTATATTCCAAGAATAAGGAAGAACATGCTGAACATCTTCGTCCTGTTCTGGAAAAGCTTCGAGAGCATCAGCTATATGCCAAATATTCCAAGTGTGAATTTTGGTTATCTGAATTGACCTACCTTGGTCATGTGATTTCCAAGGATGGTATGCTGTCAACCCAGAACGAGTTTAGGCTATTCTTGACTGGACTCCTCCAAAGAATGTCAAGCAAGTGAGAAGTTTTCTCGGACTCGCCAGCTATTGCCGCCGTTTTGTCAAGAACTTCTCCAAGATTGCCAAGCCTCTAACTAATCTGCTTCACAAAGGCGTTAAGTTTGAGTGGACAGAAAAATATCAGGAAAGTTTCCAAACACTCAAGGACAAGCTGACGTCTGCTCCAGTGCTTGCTCCTCCGGATTCTCGCAAGGAATTCGTCATTTATTGCGACGCCTCTCGTCGAGGATTAGGCTGTGTCCTAATGCAAGAGCGCAGAGTGATTGCTGATGCCTCACGACAGTTGCGTCCTCATGAAGAGAACTACCCAGTTCATGATCTCGAACTTGCTGCAGTTATATATGCATTGAAGCTGTGGCGACATTACCTCCTCGGTAATCGATGTGAGATATACACGGATCATCAAAGTCTGAAGTATTTGTTTACTAAGCCGGATCTCAATCTCCGCCAATAATGATGGATGGAAACAATTACAGACTATGACTGCGGTAGTACATATACCCCTGGTAAGGCTAATGTAATGGCCGATGCTTTGAGTCACAAGTCTTATTGCAACAATCTCATGGTTCAGCGAGCTCAACCCCTTCTTCATGAAGAACTTCGCAAGTTGAACCTCCATATTGTTCCACAGGGTTCTCTTTATACCCTTGTTTTGGAACCAACTCTCGAGAAAGCTATTAAGTCTGCGCAAGCAAAAGACGCTGAAGTTGATCAGACGAAAAGGGATCTTGCCTTTGAAAAGGCCAGGGATTTCTTGCTTGCTGAAGATGGAACCTTGTACTTCAGAGATCGCCTTGTGGTACCTCGGTTCAAACTTATGACAGATAAAGTTATGAAGGAAGCACATGATACACCTCTGTCCATTCATCCATGTAGTACCAAGATGTATCACGACATCCGTCAAAGGTACTGGTGGTCTAAAATGAAGCAAGACATTGCTCGCTATGTTGCTAAATGTGACGTTTGTCGTCGCGTCAAAGCAGAACATCAGAAGCCTGCTGGACTTCTGCAACCGCTTCCTATCCCTGTGTGGAAATGGGAGAAGGTTCAAATGGATCTCATCACTGGCCTTCCCAAATCGCAGAAGGGTCACGATGCTATTCTTGTCGTCGTCGACCAATTCTCCAAAGTTGCACATTTTCTGCCAGTCAAGGAGACAATCACTGCTAGTCAGTTAGCAGACTTATATATCTCCAGAATTGTAACACTCCACGGTATTCCGAAGGAGATTAGTTCAGACCGTGGCAGTCTCTTCACCTGAAAGTTCTGGGCAAGTTTTCAAGAAGCTATGGGAACCCATATAACCTGGAGCTCAGTTTATCACCCCCAGTCCCAAGGCCAAGTTGAACGAGTTAATCAAGTGCTTGAAGATATGATGCGTGCTTGTGTCATCTCATTTGGCAAGAAGTGGGAAGAATCTCTCTCGTATGTTGAATTCTCATACAACAACAGCTATCAAGCTAGCTTGAAGATGGCACCCTTCGAGGTATTATATGGACGTAAGTGTCGAACCCCTCTGAATTGGTCAGAAACTGGGGAACGGTCGCTCATCAGTCCGGATATTATCCAACAAGCTGAAGAGCAAGTCCGTATTGTCCGGGAAAATCTCAAGGCGGCCCAGTCTCGCCAGAAGAGCAATTATGATCGTAAACACTGGGGATCGATCTATCAACCTGGTGAGCAAGCTTATCTGCATGTCACTCCTATGAAGGGCACTCATCGCTTTGGAATCAAGGGCAAATTAGCTCCTCGCTACATTCGACCCTTCCGCATTCTCGCCAGACATGGATATGTGGCTTATAAATTGGAGTTGCCACCGCAATTCTCACACATCCACGACATCTTCCATGTGTCGCAACTTCGTCGTTGCTTCAAGGATCCGCACCGTGCAGTGGATCATGAGATGCTCGACTTGCAAGATAATCTATCTTATAAAGAGCATCCGATCCATATTTTGGATCAAGCTGAACGTCGGACCCGTCAGAAGGCAACCAAGTTCCTTAAAGTGCAGTGGTCGAATCATACTGAAGATGAAGCCACTTGAGAACGCGAGGATCACCTTCGTGAAGAATAGCCCGATCTTTTCCCTTCTACCTCTTAATTCTCGGGACGAGAATTTCTTTTAGAGGAGGAGAATTGTAACACCCCTGTGTAATGAGCTAGAGTGATCCTCATCATTAAGCTAAGCTATTTTGGTTTGCAATGCTTGATCACTATGGGTTCATATCTCATTTCAAATTCCACCATTGAATCCAAATTCAAATTTGCAAGTGAAATTTAAAGTTTCACAAACATGTCTGAAAAATTGTTCATGTTTTAGCAAATATTCCATAACAAATATTTGTTAAGAAAAACAACATCACTTAATTGCTTGATTGGACTCTAGCAACTAAAACAGTACCAATTCAGCCCATTTAATCACTTTTCCATTTATGAAAAATTCAAACAAGTTCAAATGCCTCCCAAACTTTTTGTGGTAGTGCTACATAATGCAATGATAATTTTGTGACAAGTTGCATATTTTACAAAAATCAAATAGTGGCAAATAAAAATGCAAACACAAAAGAACAAAAGAAACAGAAAAGAAATAAAAGAAAAGAGCCACTGTGCACTGGGCCTAAGTGCACAGTGCACCGGCCCAGCCCACCTCTCTCTCTCCCTCCTCCTCCCGCCACTCCCTCCTGTGCGTGTCGCCTCGCCCGTGGCCGTGCGCATGTGCTCCGGCGGAACGGCGACACGGCGATGCTACAGGCGCCGCCGAGGGGATAAGGACGAGCCTCTCGGCCTCGTCATCGCCCCTAGCCACTTCTCCCCCTCTCTTCCTCGCTCGTTCGCTCTCTCTGAACCTCGCCCGAACGTAGCTGTCGCGCACCGCTCCAGTCCCGTGGCCACCGGCGTCCCCACGCCCGCGGGTCTTGTCCACAGGCTCCGCCTGCTTCTTCCTCTTCGCCTGGTGCCGTCAGCTGGAGCCGGGCGCGTCTGCTCCGAGGGAATCGAGCTCGTCCTCGCCCTCGGCCCCCGCAACATCTCCGGCAGATTCCGCCACCGTCTGCTGCTACAAATCTGTCGCCGGCCTTTCTTGAGCCGCCCGGTGAGCTCCGCCTCTCCTTCCTCCTTTTCCCGCTCGCCTTCGGGCCTGTGCAGAGCTGCCGCCGTACCGAGCTCTGGCCGTCGCCATGGCCATGAGCTCCGCACTCCCAGTGCCGCGCCGCTCGAACCAGTGGCACCAACGTGCTACTGGTGAGCCGCGGAGGCCGCCTAGCCCTTTGCTTTGCTCGTTAGCGTCCCGTAGCCGCGCACCCGTTCATGTCCGAACCTCACCGCCGCCACGGCTCGTCGCCGGCGCCCCTGCCAGCCACCACAACACCTGCGACCGCCACCGCTGGATGCGCACGAGCTTCAGGATCCCGTAGAGCTACTCCGCGCACGTTTTGGTGAACCGTAGCGAAATTCCGGCCCAGTCCGGCGAAGAGCCGTCGTGAAAAGGGCCGCCGGAGCAACTCCGGCGCCGACGCCGACGTGGCACGGCCTGGGGCCCACCCTGGGACACTACCAGTGGGTCCCAGGGGTCCAGTTGACCGCGTTGACCCAGTCAACGTGCTGACTGGGCAACCCCAGTCACAGACAGGCTGGCCCCACGCACTAATTAACTATTTTTCTAAATAAACTTAATCTGTTAATTAATGGTGTCACTAACAGATGGGGCCCACCTGCTAATTAACCCCTTTTAGCTAATTTAAACTCTAATTAACATACTGTGTATGACATGTGGGACCAGTCCACTGTTTCAGTGGATAAGGCTGGCACAGTCAGCCTGCTGACTGGGCAGCTGGCCCACCAGTCAGCCTCTGCTGACTGGGAGTTGACTCACTCAACTGGGGCCCACCAGTCAGCCCATGTGTGGTCTGGCTGGGTACACTTCTGTGTACATATAGCATTTTGCTATTTAATTTCGAATTTAAAATAAATTCCAGAAATTCCAGAAATTGATTAAAACTTTGAAAAGTCATATAAAATAATCCGTAACTCGGATGAAAATAATTTATATATGAAAAATGATCAGAAAAATAAGATGAATCCGAATATGCCATCGACATACCTGTCACATGCCTCCAACACTGCAAAACCTTCCCCTCCGGTTCATCTGTCTGACACATGCCTAAAACTGGGAAAATATCCCCAGATATTTTCCCGCTCCGTCTGTAACGTGCAGCACTGCGTTAGGTCACCCCTAGCACAGCTATTGACATGTCATGCATTGTGTTGCATTTGTTTGCTTTATATTTATTGTTTCTTCCCCCTCTTCTCTCCGGTAGACCCCGAGACTGACGCTGCTCCCGAGTACGACTACATTCCTGACGTCCAGCCCCTTTCAGCAGAGCTTCCAGGCAAGCAAACCCCCCTTGATCATTCCTATATCGCCCATTCCTTCTCTCCCATGCTTGCATTAGATTTTGCTACTGTATTTGATTGCTCCTATTTTGATGCATAGCCTGATTTTTGTAACCTGCAGTTTATACATTATCTGTTGTCCTAAATGCTTAGTATAGGCTGGTTAGTGATCCATCAGTGGCCCCGCACCCTTGTCCGTGTTGCCATGTTTTGCTTCCGGATGTTTCGATCAATGTGATCGATGTGCAGAGACCGACACAGCACCTCACACCCCCCTTAGTTGTACGACTCTGCAGAGCTACTATCGAGTGCCGAGGGTGATACCTCCTACCTCACTCCTGATGATATCTCTGTAGCGTAGCTAGTTGGTTGTGGGTTACCGAGGGTGATTCCTCTTTCACCACCTCCGATGATGCCTCTGTCGTGCAACCCCTCAAGTGTGGACCCATCGAGGGTGATTCCTCCAAGTTCACCTTGACGGATACATCGAGTGGGAATCCTTTGAGGGTGATTCCTCGGATTCCCCCTTGGTGTTATGGACACACGGATACCCTATACTTACCTCAGTCCTTTGTTGAAGTCGGGTCGACCCCAAGGGGTACCCGCGAGAGATGTGAAGTCGGGTTGACCGTGAGGGTACCCGCGAGATAATTACGCGGCACGGCCGGGCAGGCAGACCGTCCCAGGAGAGGGATGGGCCTGACCCTTGCCATAAGTCCGTGAGACGGGGTGACGGGACCATAGATCGTGGAGCACTGATCGTCACCGCGAGCTCCCAACACACTAATGGGTTTGGATATGTGATCTGAGTAGGCCTCTGGCCTTTTACGCACTAACCACCACGCGGGAATAAGTATGGGCACTCGGCGTCGTACGATTCTCCCGAAAGCTCTCCAGATGTCACAGTTCAGAGATGCGGGCTGATTGTTGGGGTGGACGGTAACCACCTGCGCTTGTTTTAAGGGGGTAGGTCTGGTCCCCGGCCAATCGCGCAACGCGTAGGTGTGCAAAGGGCGATGGGCCTAAGACCCCTGAGCGCTTAGGATGTAGACCGGCGTGCTGACCTCTCTGTTGGGCCTAGGTAGGGCTACGGCGTGTCGATCAGCCGAGGCCGGGCATGACCAGGAAAAGTGTGTCCGGCCAGAGTTAATCGAGCGTGTTGGGTAAGTTGGTGCACCCCTGCAGGGAAGTATATCTATTCGAATAGCCGTGTCCACGGTAACAGGACGCTCGGAGAGCATCCCGATCTACTACTACTAGAACTGGATACTTGTGATGCTTAATAAAAG
This sequence comes from Elymus sibiricus, assembly GCA_039707655.1. Lineage (NCBI taxonomy): Eukaryota > Viridiplantae > Streptophyta > Magnoliopsida > Poales > Poaceae > Elymus > Elymus sibiricus. The sequence goes on along the minus strand of CM077668.1, from coordinate 88,497,991 downwards.
GATGGCTCTGGGATCGCTTTCTCGCAGGGTGTCGAGGAAGGATCTCTGGGCCTTGCTATTATATAATTATTGCTTTATTATATGCTAATCTGCACTCTTCTAATGCTGCAAGATGCTGTAAGATGCTAGTCTTCGATACGCTAGGCCTTTACCTCTATTCTGGCATTTCTGCAGTATAGTCCACAGATACAGCCCCTTTCCTTTGATACCGATGCATACTTAGCATAGATATGATGTAAGTCTTCCGAGTACATTGGATGAGTACTCACGGTTGCTTTGCTACCTCTTTTTCCCCATACCCGATTGCTGCGATCAGATGACGGAGCCCCGGAGCCAGCTGATCCCGCCGACGACTACTACTACCCCGACGGAGCTTACTACTACGTGGAGTCAGACGAACAGGAGTAGTTTCGGAGGCTCCCAGGTAGGAGGCCTGCGCCTTTTCGATCTAGATGTCGTTGTTTTGCTCAGCCTTCTTAACGCGACCTTGTCTAATTATGTCTATACTCAGATACTAATGCTTTCGCTGACTTTTGTGTAACTCGAGCTTATGTATTCGAGCCCTCGAGGCCCCTGGCTTGTAATATAAAGCTTGTATGACTTTTAATTTGTGTCTAGAGTTGTGTTGTGATATCTTCCCGTGAGTCTCTGATCTTGATTGTGTGCATTTGCGTGTATGATTAGTGCACGATTGAGTCGGGGGCATCACAAGTTGGTATCAGAGCCGACTGCCTGTAGGAAGCCCCTTTCCAACTCCTTGGCCGAAGTTGAGTCTAGTCTTTAAAAAACTGATTTACTAACATGGCTGTGTTTCTTACGGGCCCACGTCGCCAATGGATGGGATTAGGATCTTTTATTCCTCTTCCTTACTCTGGGACTCTGATTTCTCTTCTATTCGGGTTAAAGATTTTACTAACTCTAACATTAGGTTCTCGTGATCACATCAACCTGGAGAGCTGGATTATCTGCAACCATTCCTTTCGAAGTTATCATATGCTTCTCACACTGTCATTTGACATCTTGCATTCCCTTGTTTCAGATGCGTCCCGCAAGACAGCTCGTACGCCAGACTATGGATGTTGATGCGACTGGATTCCCTGCTATTCTGGTCGACCTCTTGACCAGGTTGGGATATCGCTGGTACCCCAAGTACACTGTTTACGAGGACTACCGCGAGTACAACCAGGAGCAGTACCACGCTGTGGTTTGTATCTTTGATCGGCAGGATAACTCCATCACTAAGTTGCACACCTTTCATGGTGTTGGAGTGACTGTTGACATGGCAGTCCATGATGTTGCCTCTACTGCTATTGTCCATCTCCGTGGAGAGCACACCCGCTTGGAGGAGACTGGTTTCAGATATATCCCGTATGCCCCCGCTGGGGATGAGAGTGGATACTACACTGCTGTTTGTACACCTTATGTGCGACGTCGTTATGACCCACAGGTTTTGGTACAGTACACTGACGCTCTGGATCGCACTGCCCGAGCTCTTGCTGTCGAGTTGTACGCCACTCGTGCTCGTCTTTACGATGCTCTGACATAGTTGCTGCCAGTAGTCAGTGCAGGGATACATCCTCAGTATATCCTTTACCCGCGCAGGATAGAGATGCCACTAGGTCTTGAGTGGCCTGCCATTGGAGGTCATACTCCTCCACGTGGTCCTCTTCTTCCAGTCCGGGACCAGGTTCTGCACCAGAGTGTTCATGGAGCGCAGGATCCCCGTGTCGAGGGCACCCTGCGTCGTCACTTGCAGCTGCCTGGCTTCAATGGTTTTCTCCGACGTTGATGAGCTATCGCTATGTCCCGTTGTTGTATCCCTCCACTGCGTGCCTGCGTGCCGCCTAGTGTGTCTAGCTTTCCCTCCCAAACTTGTAACGCTGGCTTGTAACCGACTCTATGTATGGATCTGTATGTCATGTTTGACTATTGTGTTGTATCTATTGCACTTCCTTTGTTGTGTGTGTTACTTCATGAATGATTCCATACACTTGCAATACTCGTTGCTAAACTACCCCCTATTGATTTTAGCAGGATGGTTAGACCCGCAGGTCATGGCCGTGGTGCCAACAATCCACCACCGCCCGACTATATGGCTGCAATGATGCAACAGTTTGAACAAAATCGTCAATTCATGCAAGGAATAATGGACCAGTTTCCACGTCCGAACATGAACCAGCAGCCAGCCCCAATTACTTTACAAGACTTCGTGCGTCTCAATCCAACTGTCTTCCGCAATTCAGTTCAGCCGCTTGATGCTGATGATTGGCTCCATGACATCACATATGAGATGGAGTCTGCTAATGTTACCCCTGTCAGCTATGTCACTTTCGCGTCCTACTTTTTGAAGGGTCCCGCAGCTCAATGGTGGGACAGTCACAGGTGTACCCTGCCTGTTGGAACTATCACTACTTGGCTGGAGTTCCAAGCTGCCTTCCGTGCCCGCTATATTCCCTAGGGAGTCATGGACCGGAAGAAACGTGAGTTCCGCAACCTCACTCAGGGCAGCAAGACTGTGGAAGTCTACCAGCTGGAGTTTCTTGAATTATCCCGCTATGCTGAAGAAGATATCGCCACTGATGCCCACAGATAGGAGAAGTTCCGTGAAGGGCTCAACCCTGATATCAAGCTAGCACTTCTTGTCCAAGACTTCGCTGACTTCGCCACCTTGGTGAATAAGGCCATTCAGGTTGAGACTGGTCTAAAGGAACACAAGGATGCCATCAAACACACCCGTGACGTTGGCTCATTGATAACCCACAAGTATAGGGGATCGCAACAGTTTTCGAGGGTAGAGTATTCAACCCAAATTTATTGATTCGACACAAGGGGAGCCAAAGAATATTTGCAAGTATTAGCAGTTGAGTTGTCAATTCAACCACACCTGGAAACTAAATATCTACAGCAGAGTGATTAGTAGCACAGTAGTATGATAGTTTGATAGCAGTAGCAATAATAGTAACGGTAGCAGCAGTAGTTTTGTAGCAATTGTGACAACAGTAGCAATAGTAATAACTTAGCAAAGAATAATATGTGAAAAGCTCGTAGGCATTGGATCGGTGATATTGTTGGATAACATTCATCATGTAACAGTCATAACCTAGGGCGACACAGAACTAGCTCCGATTCATCAATGTAATGTAGGCATGTATTCCGTATATAGTCATACGTGCTTGCGATAAGAACTTGCATGACATCTTTTGTCCTACCCTCCCGTGGCAGCGGGGTCCATAAGGAAACTAAGGGATATTAAGGCCTCCTTTTAATAGAGAACCGGAACAAAGCATTAACACATAGTGAATACATGAACTCCTCAAACTATGGCAATCACCGGAAAGAATCCCAATTATTGTCACCTTGGGGTATGCGGATCATAACACATAGCAGGTGCATATAACTTGCAAGATCGGATCAAGAACACAAATATATTCATGAAAACATAAAGGGTTCAGATCTGGAATCATGGCACTCGGGCCCTAGTGGCAAGCATTAAGCATAGCAAAGTCATAGCAACATCAATCTCAGAACATAGTGGATACTAGGGATCAAGCCCTAACAAAACTAACTCGATTACATGATAAATCTCATCCAACTCATCACCGTCCAGCAAGCCTACGAAGGAATTACTCACTCCCGGCGGTGAGCATCATGAAATTGGTGATGAAGGATGGTTGATGATGAGGATGCCGGAAGATCCCCCTCTCCGGAGCCCTAAACGGACTCCAGATCTGGCCTTCCGATGAAGAACAGGAGGTGGCGGCGGCTCCGTATCGTGAATCACAATAAAACTTCCTCTACTATTTTTTTCTCTGGAATTGTGAATTTATAGCGTTGGAATTAGGTCAGACGGAGCCACGTGGGCCCCACGAGGTACCAGGGCGCGCTAGGGGGGTGGCGTGCCCTCGTGCCTCGTGGGCATTGGGTGGCCCCCTCCAGTGGGTCTTGGTGCCAGTATTTTTTATATATTCCATAAAAAATCTCCAGAAAGTTTCATCCAATTCCAAGAACTTTTATTTCTGCACAAAAAACAACACCATGGCAATTCTGCGGAAAACAGCGTCAGTCCGGGTTAGTTCCATTCAAATCATGCAAATTAGGGGCCAAAACAAGAGCAAAAGTGTTTGGAAAAGTAGATACGACGGAGACGTATCAACTCCCCCAAGCTTAACTCATTGCTTGTCCTCAAGCAATTCAGTTGACAAACTGAAAGTGATAAAGAAAAACTTTTACAAACTCTTTTGTTCTTGTATCTATATATATGCTTAAATAGTACCCAAGTTTTCAGCAAAGATTATAACTAACCATGCAAATGATAACTCTTAGAAATTATATTCACTCATATCAACGGCATAATCAACTAGCGAGCAATAATAAGATATTTCAAATGCCAACACTTTGTCAAAACAATCATGATATAATATGACATCATGGTATCTCGCTAGCCCTTTCTGAGACCACAAAACATAAATGCAGAGCACCTCCAAAGTTCAAGCAGCGACTAAACATTGTAATTCATGGTAGAAGAGATCCAGTCATGATGCACACAACATTAACTATTCACAATGCATGAGAATGACAATAGTGCTCTCAGGACTGGTGCTTATTTGAGAAGGTGATGACTCAACAATAAAAGTAAAATAACATAAAAGTAAATAGATAGGCCCTTCGCAGAGGGAAGCATGGATTTGCAGAGGTGCCAGAGCTCGAAGCTTAAATCAGAGATAAATAAATTTTTGGGAGGTATGCCTTTCCTGTCAACGTCACGACCGAGAGTTTTCAATATCTTCCATGCTAAACACATTAGCGGCGGTTCCCAAGCGGTAAAGTAAAGTTTACTCCCCCTCCACCAACAATCACAAGCCATGGCTAGCCGAATCCTCGGGTGCCCTCCATACCAACAACTTTCCGGGGGAGTTTGTTTTGTTATTTTGCAATTTTAATAATGGGACTGGGCATCCCGATTACCAGCCCCTCTCGTGCAAGGACAAGTGAATAAACACTCATCATGAGAATAACCCGCTTAGCATGGAAGATACTGACCGCCCCCTGTCGCTCCATGAGCAGTACGGGCACACAAAACAGATGTTCATTTGAATATTTAGAGGTGGCACATGCAAATTTACTTAGGACGGCAGAGTAATACCACATATAGGTAGATATAGTGGATTCATCTGGAATAACTTTAGGTTTAAGGGTTTTGATGCACAAGCAGCATTCCCGCTTAGTACAGGCGAAGGCTAGCAAATAGGTTGAGAAGCGACCAGCTAGAGAGCGAAAACGGTCATAATCATGCATTATGAATAATCAATATTGAATACTAGCATGAGTAGGATATAAACACCATGAACATAAATATCGTGAAGGCTATGTTGGTTTTGAATCAACTACATGCATGAACATGTGCCAAGTCAAGCCACTTGAAACATTCAGAGGAGGATACCATATCATCATACGACATCACAATCATTTTAATACATGTTGACACTCAAGATAAATCATTATCCACTCCTAGCTACTTAAGCATGGCATGAGCAACTATAATCTCTAATTGTCATCATAAACATGTTTAATCATAACACGCTGAATCATGGATACTGAGTTAAACATATTTACAAAAAACAAAGAACAAGTTGAGTTCATACCCGCTTTTCCTTGCCACAGTCACTTAATCAAATCATCGTCATTATTGCCTTTCACTTGCATGACCGAATGATATGAAAATGAAAATAGTGCAAGAGTGTCGTGGACTAAGCTGCAATCTGCAAACATTTTATTCAAAGGAGAAGACAAGGTAAAATGGGTTCTTTGCTAGATCAACAACAATGCATACGAGAGCCACTCAACATTTTCATCGTGGTCTTCTCCTTACAATGACTCAACAAAAGAAAAGAATTTCAGAGAAACACACTGAAATATTTTTGGTGTTTTTATTTTTTCTAAAAAAAATAAAGAAGAAAAACAAAAAACGAGAAAAACTATTTACACGAGAAAGCTCCCAACAAGTAAAAGAAGAAATGGGAAATCTTTTTGGGTTTTCTTTTACTACTACGAAACTACAACTAATTAAACTAGAAAGAAAAACCGAAAAGAAGCGAGAAATGTTTTTGGATTTTCTTCAAGTTTTTCCAACACACCAAAGGAAAGCGAGAAAAATAAAACTAACATGGATTATACAATGAAAAAGTATGAACACCGACAACTGGAATGAAATGTGTGAGCATGAATGTAATGTCGGTGAGAGATACGTACTCCCCCAAGCTTAGGCTTTTGCCTAGCTTGGTCTACTGCCATGGCTGTCCTAGATAATAATCAAAATGATAGCTCGTAGAGGCGTTCTAAGCCGCCTCCTCAGCCAGACGAGCAGCTTCGACAGCCGCATTGTACTCGTGCACCTCACTCTCATGAAGAAAATATCTATGTTTGTTCTGAAAATCAAAGAGGGCAGGAGCAGGCAACAGAATAATATCACGAGTATCCTCACTAAAAACCAAGTTATAACGAATGTTGTGAGGAGGCTCAGGAGCATCAAGAAAGTGGTAGTCCCTCATGGACTGGTGATCTAAGTAAACTCTGGGCAACAAACAATCATGAGGGCGTATGTTAACACTAAAACGTCTCGCAAAGCGAGTACCATAAATACCACCATGAATTTTACCCCTAGTTCTATTAGTGTGTAGGCGGCGTGCAATGATAGCTCCCAGGTTATAAGTGTTGTCATTATGCAGTGCACGGCGTAAAAATGGCAAAGTCAGGTGCAGCCAGCGCACTACCTTGCTCCCTAGCAATCAGGCATTTCCCTAAGAATAAAGCAAAGTAATGAACAGAGGGAAATTGCAAGCTAGTGGCTCGGGCTTTCGACACGCCCCTTGTCTCTCCCACAGTTAAAGTGTGGAGGAAACCCTCAAACTCCTCCGGCCGAGGCTCTCTAATTTCCCCATCAAAGGGAATCAAACATATCTCACAAAATTCAGCCAGAGGTATCTGATAATGTTCAGCATATAAATCAAAGCGCACCTCACGGGGTTCGAGCCTACTCAGAAAATGAAAGTTTTGCACAAAGGAATTTGTAAGGATGTGGTGCTGGTCACACTCATCTGCGAGGAAGTCGGTCAGTCCGGCATTTGCAACGAATTGCGTGAACTCTTGGTAGAATCCGGCTCCGTTCATGAAGGCATTGTGCGGCCATTCGCACGGCCGGACCTCCGTCCTACGCGGAATGTTGAGGTCACTGTCCGAGGACTCCCCAAGGACTCCCTTGGCGTTCCGCTTCGAGGAACTCCTTCGGAAGATATTCATTTTCCTAAGAACAAATTTCTGAAAAAATTTGGGCCACAAAATGATATCAATAAAACTTCACAAGATTGATAGCAACTACTCATATGGATGTCTAGAGGCTATATCAAGCATTCAAACTACTTGGAACTCAAAGAATTCAACATGCAAGCTCATTTTTTGTAGCACCAAGAGCAGCTAATTATGCAAAATATAAACCACTAAAGCAAAAACTAATTGGAGCAATGGAGGAGTCACATACCAAGGAGCAATCTCCCAAAACAGTTTCGGAAACGGAGCTCCGAGCAAAGAGATCGAAAATTTCAGGTTTGTGAGCAAGGACATGAGAGAGAGAGCTACCAGGAATTTTTGCTAGAGGTAAGAGACGAAGTGAGCTGAAGGAATAAGTGAGGGGGTCCCTGTGGGGCCCACGAGGTACGTGGGCGCGCCAGGGGGGTGGCGCGCCCTGGTGCCTCGTGGGCACCTGGGGCACCCCCCCTGGTATGTGTCCAGTGCCAAAAATTCTTAAATATTATATAAAAAATCGTATCAAAATTTTATTGCATTCTGAGCACTTTTATTTCTGGGAATTTTTTATTGCACGGATAAATCAGAAAACAGGATAATCATGACATTTTTTTTGCATTTAACTAAAAATAACAAAGAATAAAAAGTGGGTACAGAAGGTTGTGCTTACTAAATTCATCGACCACATGCCCCTCAAAAAGAATCCATTAATAAGGTTGATCAGGTCTTATTAACAAACCATTTCCGAGTAACATGAAACCGAAGAACTTTCGTATAACACTAAGTTACCTCAACGGGGATATGCATCTCCCCGATAACAAGAGTTTCATATTTCTTTTTAACAGTTGGAAGAGGGATTTGAAAACTTCCAATAGTAATTGTCGTAGTCTTTTCAATAATATGAATACCATTTACTTGAAATTGTTTCTTCGGAAAGTGCACCGTATGTTCATTACCATTGATATGAAAAGTGACCTTGCTTTTGTTGCAATCAATAACAGCCCCTGCAGTATTCAAGAAGGGTCTACCAAGGATAATCGACATGTTGGCATCCTCGGGCATATCAAGTATAACAAAGTCTGTTAGAATAGTAATGTTTGCAACCACAACGGGCACATCCTCACAAACACCGATAGGTATGGCAGTTGATTTATCAGCCATTTGCAATGATATTTCAGTGGGAGTGAGTTTATTCAAATCAAGTCTTTTATATAAAGAGAAAGGCATAACACTAACACCAGCTCCTAAATCACACAAAGAAGTTTTGACATAATTTCTTTTAATGGAGCATGGTATAGTTGGTATTCCTGGATCTCCTAGTTTCTTAGGTACTCCATCCTTAAAAGAATAATTTGCAAGCATGGTGGAAATTTCAGCTTCAGGTATCTCTCTTTTATTTGTGACAATGTGTCGGGGCTGGATTTCCGGGACATGATATCCCAGAAATTAACCCCTCGTGCCACTAACCCAGGATTACTGTTACTGGTGGACACGTCCTTGTTACAGATTACCAAGCAATTACAAGAATTGGATACAAGACCATAAAGGTCTAATGATACAACAATGATTTCTAGTGAGGTTGACGGAAGCGACTCGTGGTTCTCCAACGTCGATGGGGCTCCATTCCCACAGGAACAGCTGACCCGGATAATTCCTATCCCGCGTGGCTGCTATCCTAGGCTCCGCAAGGTCTTCATTGTAGTACTCCTCGTAGAATCCTGACCTGGCCAAGTAAATAGCCAGGGACAAGCCTGTGAGTACGTTTGAATGTACTCGCAAACATAATGAACAAAAGATATACCGAATGCATATGATCATGATGGGTTATATTATATGCACTTGCTGAACAAAATTAAATCATGTCATGATGAATATTACTACGGTGCTGAAATTTAAAACATGGCATGACAATTATTAGCATATGCAGAAAAATTAAAATGTTAGTGACAAACCAAGAAAGTTAAAAGTGGATAATCGGGCGAGACTGAACCGCCCGAGAAATCCAAAAGAAATGCCAAACGGGTGTCTAAAAGAGTATCGGGCGAGACAGACCGCCCATTAACTCAAGCGACGCCACGAGAGGTCTTGAAAAGAAATGCCAGTCGGGCGTCTAAAAGTGACGCCACGGTCGGTCTTGAAAAGAAATGCCAATCGGGTGTCTACAAGAGAATCGGACGAGACAGGACCATCCGAGAACTCGAGAGACGCCACGAGAGGTCTTGAAAATGAATGAGTGCCCGGGTAGTCTAGCCAGCCCATGAGACACTCAGAAAATAAAATAAGAGAAACGGTTAGTCCAGAATAATAACAATATTCATGACAACAAGAATATTCGTATCATCAAAAATTCATGATAATATCAGTAGTGGCAATAATCATTCTGCAAAATAATTCATGCTCAATTTAATTATTTTCCTTCGGAGACCGACACTAAGACCGACACTTGACCAACCCAGACTGTAGTCCTTAACCGCGGACACGGCTATTCGAATAGGTTTTAAAACTCTGCAGAGGGTGTACTCTTTACCCACAAGTAAAGGATTTCTTTAGTCAGCACCGAGACGCTGACTAATTCCAATTACGGTCTTTGGGTTGAAAACACACCTGACCAGCACATACCAGCTTTAACTCACCATAGCCAGGAATCACCAAGGCAATGATAGAGTAAAACTCTAAGTGGGAAGGCTACAACCTCCAATAGCATGGGATCACAATATTTATATCGGCGCGCAAACAGGGGTGCGACCCCTCTCCGGCTACAACCGGAGACACCCATGCCCCCGGACCAAGTGACATGCCTACCATGGGCCAATGGTATCTTTCACTATGGCCTCTCTGTACGGTGTGTGCAGGAAAGGGGTTAACAACTTACTGAACCGTACCCTACCTACGGCAGGGACAAGTGGCAGCACGAAACAAGCATGGGGGTTACCGGAACAAGACTCGATCTATGGTCGACTCAGGAGGTTAAGTTTTTCCTGCAGAGGTTAGCACAATATATCTCCGTGGTAATACCCAACAGGGTCACCATCTGGCATGTCCCAACATGCCCTCACTGATCATTCTCGTCACAACGAGATTTCAGTCTCACGGTCACTTTTCTCGTGACTGAATTTTTCCTGCAGATTAGTCCGGACCAATATGGGCATGTGAAAATAACCATGCTCACTCATACTTCATATTTAAATGAAGATAAAATATTTTCAAGGGATCATGCATGCATAACTAGCAATATGCAAATTTTTATTTGTATTCAACATATGCATGATTCAATTATTTCTTGCAAACAATTAACCATGCAATCACCATATCAAGTGTTCAAGATGCTTGCCTTGATCATGCAGAAATATTGGATGCACTCCAAAAGTTTTGAATTTTTTTATCTTCCCTCCATTTCCTATTTTCAAAAATATCGCAATTACCACATAAAGCAAAAACAGTAATAAAAAGTTGTTTGGAAAATTTTAAAATAAATCCTAAAATAAACTAGAAGAAAAATAAAGAATTTCAGAAAAATAATTAATTCATTTGGAGTTCATATGATTTTCCTAGGAATTTCCTAAGCTGAAATAAATGACTAAATGGACTATTTAATAAATCCAGTAGAGACATAGCTTAGTAAAAATGTTCACCATAGCTAGAATAATAGAACATGATTTTAGAAGTCTTCAGAAATTTGAATCGTCAAATTTGGATTTGAAACGGTTGCTGTGGAAATATTTGAAATATGCTGAAAAAGAAAAAGAGAAAGGAGCGGAAGCGCGCCCTGAGCGCAGCTTAGCCGTGAGGTGCTCTTGGGCCGACCCAGCCGTTCGACCGCGCGGGGAAGTTGATGACGTCGAACACGTATTCCGTAAATATGTCTTCGTCGCGCGAAGGCGGCTCCAGTGAAGTTCGTCTCCACTTAAACGGCGGGGCCCGCGGCTTGAGCCGCTGACGAGCGGGCCCCACTTGTCGGGTTCATCTCCTATCTCCCGCACGCGTATTATAGAAGATATCAAGTATTTCATTTTTCTTAAGAGGATGATCAGGCAAAGCATTAAGTAATTGGAGAAGCCTCCCACAAGCTTGAGGGAGATTCTCTTCTTCAATTTGCACAAAGTTAAATATTTCCTGTAAGGCAGCTTGTTTCTTATGAGCAGGAAAATATTTTTCAGAGAAGTAATAAATCATATCCTGGGGACTACACAGACATCCTGGAGCAAGAGTATTATACCATTCTTTAGCATCACCCTTTAATGAGAAAGGAAACAACTTAAGAATATAGTAATAGCGAATTTTGTCCTCATGAGCAAATAAGGTGGCTATATCATTTAATTTAGTGAGATGTGCCACAACAGTTTCGGTTTCTTAGCCATGGAAAGGATCAGATTCAACCGAAGTAATTAACTCAGGATCAATAGAGAATTCATAATCCTTATCAGTAACAAATATGGGAGAGGTAGCAAACTGAGGATCATATTTCATTTTCTCCTTCATAGATTTTTCTTTCATTTTAGCAAACAATTTTATAACTTCATGTCTATCGTTACAAGCAAGAATGGCTCCAGCTGTCTCCCTATCAAAGCAATGTTCATCAGGTGTTTCAACTCTAGTAGGAGAGCTAAGCATAATAGGTGAATCATAATTCTCAAGAGTTTCAACATTTTCAATTTCTTTAGCTTTAGCAATTTGTTCAGTAAGAAATTCACCCAGTGGCACAACAGTATCAAGCATAGTACTAGCATCATCATGAGTATCATTCATAGCAGAAGTGGTATCATCAATAACTTGCGGCATATCAGAATTAATAGCATTCGGTGGTGTTGCAAGCTTACTCAAAACAGAAGGTGAATCAAGTGCAAAGCTAGATGGCAGTTCCTTACCTCCCCTCGTCTTAGAGGGAACGATCTTGGTCTTAGCATCTTTCAGATTCTTCATAGTGATCAACAAATATAAATCCCAAGTGACTTAGCAAATAAAGCTATGCTCCCCGGCAACGGCGCCAGAAAAAGGTCTTGATAACCCACAAGTATAGGGGATCGCAACAGTTTTCGAGGGTAGAGTATTCAACCCAAATTTATTGATTCGACACAAGGGGAGCCAAAGAATATTTGCAAGTATTAGCAGTTGAGTTGTCAGTTCAACCACACCTGGAAACTAAATATCTGCAGCAGAGTGATCAGTAGCACAGTAGTATGATAGTTTGATAGTAGTAGCAATAATAGTAACGGTAGCAGCAGTAGTTTTGTAGCAATTGTGACAACAGTAGCAACAGTAGTAACTTAGCAAAGAACAATATGTGAAAAGCTCGTAGGCATTGGATCGGTGATATTGTTGGATAACATTCATCATGTAACAGTCATAACCTAGGGCGACACAGAACTAGCTCCAATTCATCAATGTAATGTAGGCATGTATTCCGTATATAGTCATACGTGCTTGCGATAAGAACTTGCATGACATCTTTTGTCATACCCTCCCATGGAAGCGGGGTCCATAAGGAAACTAAGGGATATTAAGGCCTCCTTTTAATAGAGAACCGGAACAAAGCATTAACACATAGTGAATACATGAAGTCCTCAAACTATGGCAATCACCGGAAAGAATCCCAATTATTGTCACCTTGGGGTATGCGGATCATAACACATAGCAGGTGCATATAACTTGCAAGATCGGATCAAGAACACAAATATATTCATGAAAACATAAAGGGTTCAGATCTGGAATCATGGCACTCGGGCCCTAGTGACAAGCATTAAGCATAGCAAAGTCATAGCAACATCAATCTCAGAACATAGTGGATACTAGGGATCAAGCCCTAACAAAACTAACTCGATTACATGATAAATCTCATCCAACTCATCACCGTCCAGCAAGCCTATGAAGGAATTACTCACTCCCGGCGGTGAGCATCATGAAATTGGTGATGAAGGATGGTTGATGATGATGATGCCGGAAGATCCCCCTCTCCGGAGCACTGAACGGACTCCAGATTTGGCCTCCCGATGAAAAACAGGAGGTGGCGGCGGCTCCGTATAGTGAAACGCAATAAAACTTCCTCTACTATTTTTTTCTCTGGAATTGTGAATTTATAGCGTTGGAATTAGGTCAGACGGAGCCACGTGGGCACCACGAGGTACCAGGGCGCGCCAGGGGGGTGGTGAGCCCTGGTGCCTCGTGGGCACTGGGTGGCCCCCCTCCAGTGGGTCTTGGTGCAAGTATTTTTTATATATTCCATAAAAATCTCCAGAAAGTTTCATCCAATTCCAAGAACTTTTATTTCTGCACAAAAAAAACACCATGGCAATTCTGCTGAAAACAGCGTCAGTCCGGGTTAGTTCCATTCAAATCATGCAAATTAGGGGCCAAAACAAGAGCAAAAGTGTTTGGAAAAGTAGATACGACGGAGACGTATCACTCATCTTCGGGCTCATCTTCGCAGAAGCACCGTATTTGGATTCCTCACAGCATGTACCGTCCAGCTGCCCCTGCGCCAAGGCCATCCTATGTTGCGCCTCGTCTTCCTCCTCCACCACCGAGGCAGCCGAGACCTCAAGCTACACCACCTCGAGCGCCTGCTCCCCGTCCTAATGACGGGCTCTGCTTCAAGTGTGGCCGTCCAGGTCACCGTGTCAGAGACTGCACTCAGGATCAGAATCAGCTTGTGCTTCTGTCAGCTGGCCGTGGAAATGGCCATGGTAACAATCAGCCTCGCAACAATAATGCCAGACCTTCTTATGGTCGTGGTCAAGCATACCATGTTGATCTTAATGAAGCTCAAGACCAGCCTGCTACTGTGATGGGTACTCTTCTCGTTAATTCAGTACCAGCTTCTGTTTTATTTAATTCAGTACCAGCTTCTCGTATGATTAGTGCACGATTGAGTCGGGGGCGTCACAGTTATACGCCATGTTGAGGAGGCTAGCAGAGAAGAACTCGGCGACAGTTGCGGCGCCAATCGGCGTGAGGCCAATATCGCCCGCGGTGGTCGGAGTAGATGAAGTGGTCGGGGAAGATGACGGCGACGCTGACGATGAGCTGGTGTTGGACGAAGACGAAGGGGGTGTACGGGCGGCGCGGCTCAGGTGAGCGAGCAGCAGCGGCGCCGAGGAAGCAGAGCGGTGCTAGCGGCCTGAGGAGGCGGCGGCGGTGCTCGAAGTAGGCGAGGAACCCAACAGTGTGACGAAGACCGGCGCAGACGGTGGCGTTCCCATGCCAAGGGAGGCGGCACGGTGCATACCACGGGGAAGTCGACGCGCGGGGACGGTGGAGTGGACCACGTGCCGCAGAGCTACGGCTCGAAGGGGCGATGCAGCGGCGATGCACGGGTCGGTGCAGCCACGGGGACGGCCTCGGGTGGCGGCGGGTACCGCGTGCCGCGGCGCTACGGCCCGAAGGGGCGACGCTGCGGCGGTGCGTGAGTCGATGCAGCCGTGGGGAGAACCACGAGGCGGTGGCGTGGCGGCCCGACGGGGCGATGTAGCGGCGGCCCATTTCTTGGTCGGTGGAGGGGTATGCTGGACCAGGGACGATCTTCATAGGACCTGCGAAGGCGCGCGCAAGCGAATAGCTAGGTCGGTCACGCGGTGCGGATGGAGCGAAGCGGCGTTCAGGTGATCAATCTGACCGCTCGCAAGGTCGGGGTCACCGGTCGGTGATGAGGTGGCCGAGCTAGGCCACGCACGAACGGATGCGCGAACAGCCGGTCAACGCATCACGTGCGTGGCGGCGCAAGCTGCGCATCACAATGCAGCCGGTCAACGCATCACGTGCGTGGTGGCACCAGGGCCGACAGACAGATGCAGCCGAGCGGGACGGAGGTGTGGTGGATGCAGGATCCTGATCGGATGAGGGCGACGACGGCCGGCGCAGAGCGATGGACGGGCAGACGCGCGAACGACGTTCGTGACGGGCCGCCGCGTCGCGCGAGGGCGCTGGGTCGGAGAGGAGGCCGGGTGGTCACACCGGTGTCGGAGTAGAGGCGCGCGGGGTCGACGGCGGCGGCTGGCGACGCAAGCAAACCAATCTTAGATCAAAAAACCGAAAAGAAAAAACCGATCAATGTGACCGGTGGGAGAGAGAAAAATCCGGATCAAAGGATCGGGAAAAAGACTCTTTAGGGCAGCCAGTCAAGATGACCGACGGACGAACCCTAAGTACGGACGGCGCGGCCCACGGTGGCGATCATGGAGACCGACCGCCCCAGGGTGGCGCGAAGCGGAAGCGACGGGCGGCGGCTAGGGTTTGGATCGGTTAGATTGATACTATGTAGAAGGAATAGAGAGGGAATTTGTGGAATCGTTGTTTGTGTTGCTCAGCCTTGTGGGCATATATATAGGAGTACATGATCTTCTTGGAGTATAAGGCAAGTTAGAATAAATCCTACGCTATCCTGTATTTTCTAAATAACCATGATACTCAACAGTTCTCTCTTCCTGCAGCAACAGGGCATTGCAGGCGTAGATTTTTTTTCATTCGCAAAAAAAAGGCATTGTTTTTTTCTCATTTTTCTTATTTTTTACACCTAAACTAAACGTACACATAAATCGTGTTCAATAGTATTGAGCTGCAATCGTGTTTTGGTAGTGTAGATCACTGCAATTGGTTTGGTGGCCTGCCTGAGCAGTAGGCTGAAAAACATATTGTATACACAGTTTCGTTGTATACATACTGTTTGGCTGCATGATAGCACCAATTTGCCCCCCGCCTCTGGATGCCTGCTTACGGCTGTGTTGATGCACTGCACAATGTTTGGTTACATACATTCAATCATGCTTATTTACCTTATACCTTATGCTGTCAGCTTACTATCTACACCTTAAATATGATCACACCGATCATACTAATAAAATAACATTACAATCATGACAAACTTTACAACGATGATGAAGTTTTTCATCCCGCACAACCCAAACTGATCAGGAGACTTGCCTACTTCAACATTGCTCTTCTGCTTGAGCACAAACTGAAGTAAGCATCATTTGCCTCTTGCCTACTCTTAAACCCTTCGAGAGTTGTCTGTGTAACAGGTCACTTATTCTTGGCAGTTTGTCATGAACTGTAAACCCCTGGAACCCTCCCTCTGTACATCACGAACCACTTCACCTAGCATGACAAGAGCAATAATTGAAGCAACAACAAATGGAACACACTACACATGGAACAGAAGAAACGTAGGCATGCATGATCATATACCCAAAAGGCAGAGAAAGTTCATCCTATCCACTATGGTGTCATCCTACCACCACATCGAAAAGATATATAGTGCAATCCTACCATCGCAAGTTTGCCATCAGCGTGAGGGGTTAGTATATTCCACCTCATCAAAATATACATGCCAGCTACAGTTTTGAAGCCCTAGCTACCACAATATGTACATTGTCATCGTCGTCGTCGATCATCACACACGCCGCTACTTCTAGACTGCGTTGGTATTTCCCCGAAGAGGAGAGGATGATGCAGTATAGTAGAGATAAGTATTTCCCTCAGTTAAGAACCAAGGTTATCAATCTAGTAGGAGAACCAAGCAAAATCACGTTAGCAGCACCTGCACACACAAAAGCAAACACTTGCACCCAACCCAAATAAGAGGGTTGTCAATCCTCTTAGCGGTTATTTGCAAGGATTAATTCTGATAGTGATAGATAGATAAACTAAAATACTAAATAAAAGAAAAGTAAATAAATCGCAGAAAGGTATTTTTGATTTTAATATATGATAAAAGTAGACCCGGGGGCCATAGTTTTCACTAGAGGCCTCTCTCTCGAACACATAGCATACGGTGGGTAAACAAATTACTGTTGGGCAATTGATAGAAAAGCAAATAATTATGACGGATTCATGGCAATGATCATGTATATAGGCATCACGTCTGAGACAAGTAGACCGACTCCTGCCTGCATCTACTACTATTACTCCACCCATCGACCGCTATCCAGCATGCATCTAGGGTATTAAGTATGAAACAGAGTAACACCTTAAGCAAGATGACATGATGTAGACAAAGTAAACTCAAGCAATATGATTAAACCCCATCTTTTTATCCTTAATGGCAACAATACAAATACGTGTCATGTCCCTTTCTGTCACTGGGATTGAGCACCGCAAGATTGAACCCATCACAAAGCACCTCTCCCATTGCAAGATAAACCAATCTAGTTGGCCAAACCAAATCGATAGATCGGAGAGAAATACAAAGCTATAATAATCATGCATAAAAGAGTTCAGAGAAGACTCAAATATTTCTCATGAATAATCTGATCATAAACTCACAATTCATCGGATCCCAACAAACACACCGCAAAAGAAGATTACATCGGATAGAACTCCAAGAACATTGAGGAGAACATGGTATTGAAGATCAAAGAGAGAGAAGAAGCCATCTAGCTACTAGCTATGGACCCGTAGGTCTGTGGTAAACTACTCACACATCATCAGAGGAGTAGTAAGGTTGATGAAGAAGCCCTCCGTGATCGATTCCCCCTCCGGCAGAGTACCGGAAAAGGCCTCCAGATGGGATCGCGGAAGAACAGAGGCTTGCGGCGGCGGAAAGGTTTTCTCTTCTGTCTCTCTGGTATATTGGGAATATTTGGGAATTTATAGGACTGGAATTAGGTCAGGAGGGGCTACGAGGGGCCCACAAGCCTGGGGGGCGCGCCCTACCCCCCAGGGCGCGCCCTTCGAGCTTGTGGCTCCCTCGTGGCTCCTCTGGTCTTTTCCCGAAGCTTCGTGGGTCTTTTCTGGTCCAGAAAAAATTAATCCAAAGTTTTTTTCTTGTTTGGACTCTTTTTGATAATGATTTTCTGAAAAGACAAAAACAAGCAAAAAAACAGCAACTGGCACTGGGCACTGGGTTAATTGGTTAGTCCCAAAAAAAATATAATGGCATATAATTGCATATAAAACATCCAAGATTGATACTATAATAGCCTGGAATAATAAAAAATTATAGATACGTTGGAGACGTATCAAGCATCCCCAAGCTTAATTCCTGCTCGTCCTCGAGTAGGTAAATGATAAAAACAGAATTTTTGATATGGAATGCTACCTAACATGTTTCATCATGTAATCTCTCTCTTACGGTATGAATAATAAGATCCAAATGATTCAAAGCAATAGTCTATAGTTTGATATAAAGACATCAATACTTAGGCATACTAATAAACAATCATGTCTTTCAAAATAAAAATGCTAAAGAACGTTATCCCTACAAAATCATATAATCCTGTCATGCTCCATCTTCTTAACACAAAATATTTATCCTGCACTACCCCGATGACAACCCGAGCAATTGGTTCATACTTTTTAACACGCTTCAGCTTTTTCAACCCCCACACAATACATGAGCGCAAGCCATGGATATAGCACTATGGGTAGAATAGAGTGTGGTGGTAGAGATTAATAAGGGGAAGTCAAAAATAAGAAGATAGTCTCACATCGACAAGGCTAATCAACGGGCTATGGAGATGCCCATCAATTGATGTTAATGCGAGGAGTAGAGATTGCCATGCAACGGATGCACTAAGAGCTATAAGTGTATGAAAGCTCAACATGAAAACTAAGTGGGTGTGCATCCAACTTGCTTGCTCATGAAGACCTCCGGCATTTGAGGAAGCCCATCATCGGAATATACAAGCCAAGTTCTATAATGAAAAATTCCCACTAGTATATGAAAGTGACAAAATAGGAGACTCTCTATATGAAAAACATGGTGCTACTTTGAGGCACAAGTATGGAAAAGGATAGTAACACTGCCCCTTCTCTATTTTTCTCTCATTTTTTTTCATGGGCTCTTTTTGGCCTCTTTTTTTTTCCTCACTGGGACAATGGTCTATTAAGTATGATCATCATACTTCTATTTAATTACAACTCAAAAAATTACAACTCGAAACTAGAACAAAAATATGACTCTATATGAATGCCTCTGGTGGTGTACCAGGATGTGCAATGATACTAGCGTAACATGTATAAAAAATGATGAATCATGGATGAACCACAAATACTATGTCAGCTATATGATCATGCAAAGCAATATGACAATGACGATATGTGTCATAAAAACAGAACGGTGGAAGTTGCATGGCAATATATCTCGGAATGGCTATGGAAATGCCATGATAGGCAGGTATGGTGGCTGTTTCGAGGAAGATATAAAGAGGCTTATGTGTGATAGAGCATATCATATCACGGGGTTTGGATGCACCGGCGAAGTTTGCACCAACTCTCGATGTGAGAAAGGGCAATGCACGGTACCGAAGAGGCTAGCAAATTGCGGAAAGGTGAGAATGCGTATAATCCATGGACTCACATTAGTCATAAAGAACTCACATACTTATTGCGAAAGTTTATTAGCCCTCGAAGCAAAGTACTACTACGCATGCCCCTAGGGGGATAGATTGGTAGGAAAAGACCATCGCTCGTCCCCGACCGCCACTCATAAGGTAGACAGTCAAGAATAAATCATGCTCCAACTTCTTAGCATAACAACAGATCATACGTGCATGCTTCGGTAATCACAAACCTTAACACCAATATTCTTACTAAACCACAATTATCCACTAGCACCTCCCACATATTACCATCTTAATATCGCAAAACTATTGCAATGAATCAAACTTATCATATTCAGTGATCTACATGAAAGTTTTTATTATATCCCTCTTGAATACCTAACATATTAGGACCAAATTCATAACCCGTGCATATTACCATTGCTATTCATTAGACTCTCAAAAAGATATAAGTGAAGCATGAGAGTGCAACTATCTCTTTAAAATATAACCACCGCCGTGCTCTAAAAGATATAAGTGAAGCACTAGAGCAACTGCCTAGCTCAAAAGATATAAGTGAAGCATATAGAGTATTCTAACAAATCACGAATAATGTGTGTCCCTCTCAAAAAGGTGTGTTCAGCAAAGATGATTGTTACAAACTAAAAATCAAACAAAAGCAAACAAACTATATCACAAGTCGCTCCAAGTAAAACACATATCATGTGATGAATAAAAATATAGCTCCAAGTGAGTTATCATTAGATTGTAGACGAAAGAGGGGATGCCTTCCGGGGCATCCCCAAGCTTAGACGCTTGAGTATTCATTGAATATTACCTTGGGGTGCCTTGGGCATCCCCAAGCTTAGGCTCTTGCCGCTCCTTATTCCTTTATCCATCGTAGTCTCACCCAAAACTTGAAAACTTCAGCACACAAAACTCAACAGAAACCTCGTGAGATCCGTTAGTATAACAAATAAATCTTAAACTTTAGGTACTGTTGTAAATTGATTCATATTTAATATTGGCATAATGCTATTGTACTCCAACTTCTCCATGACTCATACCCCCCGATACGATCCATAGATTCATCAAAATAAGCAAACTATGCAACAAAAGTAGAATCTGTCTAAAACAGAATAGTCTGTAAAGATCAATTTAAAATCCATACTTATTTAACTCCAAAAATTCTGAAAAATTAGGAAAACGTGAGAAATTCATACACCAATACTGCGTAAAAATGTCAGATTTTTCTGACGCTCCAGTACAGAATAAAAAATCAAATATTGGACGCAAAACTTTCTATTTTCCAAACAGCATCAATTATACTATCATCCAAATCATCCCAAAGACATTACTTGGCACAAACACTAATTAAAAGATAAAAACACAATCATAACAGAGGCTATAACTGTGTAAACACACAAAAACAGAAAGTAAAACAAAAATTTATTTTATTCATTGGGCTGCCTCCCAACAAGCGCTATTGTTTTATGCCCCTAGCTAGGCATAATACATAGTTTTAAGTGTTGTCATCCTTCAAGTTAATTCCATAGGTGGCCCTCATAATAGATTCACAAGGTGCCTTAATTCTCTTTCTAGAGAAGTGTTCCATCCCTTTCTTTAATGAAAATTGAAATCTTATATTACCTTCTTTCATATCAATAATAGCACCTATTGTTCGTAGGAAAGGCCTACCAAGTATTATAGGACAAGAAGGATTGCATTCAATATCAAGAACAATAAAATCCACGGGCACATAATTTATATTTGCAAGAATAAGCACATCATTTATTCTACCCAATGGTTTTTTAATAGCGGAATCCGCAAGATGCAAATTAAGGGAACAAGGATCCATATCGGTGAGGCCTAGCACGTCACACAAAGACTTTGGTATAGTGGAAACGCTAGCACCAAGATCACATAGAGCATTACATTCATAATCTTTAATTTTGACTTTAATAGTAGGTTCCCATTCATCTTGTAATTTTCTAGGAATTGAGACTTCCAACTCAAGTTTTTCTTCTTGAGCTTTCATCATAGCTTCTACAATATGTTTAGTGAAAGCTTTATTTTGTTCATATGCAATTGGTGAATTAATCATGGATTGTAACAAGGAAATACACTTAATTAAAGAACAACTATCATAATTAAAGTCCTTGAAATCCAAACTAGTGGGTGTATTACTATTTAAAGTTTTGACCTCTCCAAACCCACTTTTTTCATTTTTATCATTAAGATTATCACCCTCCAAGCAATTGGGACTCCTTCTATCTAAAGTTGACTCATCTTCAGCCCCTTTTTCATCAAGGTTTATATTAATAAATAATGATTCAATAGGAGTGACACCAATCATTTTAATATCTTCATCATTACTACGATAGAAACCGGGTGGAATAGTTTTTTCTAGAAATTCTCGCTTAGCTCTCTGATACGTTTCCAACGTATCTATAATTTATGAAGTATTCATGCCATGTTTATTATAGTTTTGTATGATTTTGGTGCACTTTTATATAGATTTTATATGATTTTCATGGACTAACATATTGACCTAGTGCCCAGTGCCAGTTGTTGTTTTCTGCTTGTTTTTGGTTTTCCAGAAAATCCATATCAAATGAAGTCCAAATGCAGCGAAACTTTTTGATGATTTTTTCTGGAAGGAAACAGACCCAAGAAGCTTCGGGGGAGTAGCAGAAAACCCACAGGGGCCCCACAAGCCACCTGGGCGCGCCACCCCCCAGGCGTGCCCTGGTGCTTCGTGGGCCCCCTGTGGCTCCTCTTCGCGTGATTCCAACGCCAAAAATTCTTATAAATACCAAAACCCGCAGAAATAACCCGAGAACTTCGACTCCGCCGCCGCAAGCCTCTGTACCTCCACGATCTCATCTATAGCCCTTTCCCGGCACCCTGTCGGAGGGGGAAATCATCACCGGAGGCCATCTTCATCATCCCGGCGGTCTCCATGACGAGGAGGGAGTAGTTCACCCTTGGCGCTGAGGGTATGTACTAGTAGCTATGTGTTTGATCTCTCTCTCTCTCTCGTGTTCTTGATTTGGCACGATCTTGATGTACCGCGAGCTTTGTTAATATAGTTGGATCATATGGTGTTACTCCATCTCTATCTTGTTGTGATGAATTGAGTTTTTACCTTTGAGGTTTCACTATTATCGGATTGAATACTTTTATGGATTTGAGAACACTTAATGTATGTCTTGCATATGAATACCCGTGGTGACAGTGGGGTATTATATTGATTCACTTGATGTATGTTTTGGCACTCAACTCGTGGATTCCCGAGGCGACATTGGGGTAATCTATGCATAGGGGTTGATGCATGTTTTCGTCCTCCTTTCTCCGGTAGAAATCTTGGGGCACTCTTTGAAGTTCTTTGTGTGGATTGAATATTATGAATCTGAAGTTGTTTGATGCATATCGAATAATCAACTCACGGATACTTGTGGTGACAATGGAGTATCTAGGTGACATTAGAGTTGGTTGATGCGTGTCATATGGTGTTATTTTAGTACGAACTCTAGGGCTGTTTGTGACACTTATAGGAATAGCTCAATAGATTGATCGGAAAGAATAACTTTGAGGTGGTTTCGTACCCTACAACAATTTCTATCTTATGTTCTCCGCTAGATAAGAACTTTGGAGTGATTCTTTGTCGCACGTTGAGGGATTGTTATATGATCCAATTATGTTAGCACTGTTGAGAGATTGCACTAGTGAAAGTATGAACCCTAGGCCTTATTTCTAAGCATTGCAATACCGTTTGTGCTCCGTTTTATCACTTGCTACCTTGTTGTTTTTATATTTTCATATTACAAAAACCTATATCTACTATCCATACTACACTTGTATCACCATCTCTTCGCCGAACTAGTGCACCTATACAATTTACCATTATATTGGGTGTGTTGGGGACACAAGAGATTTCTTGTATTTGGTTGCTGGGTTGTTTGAGAGATACCATCTTCATCCTACGCCTCCCACGGATTGATAAACCTTAGGTCATCCACTTGAGGGAAAATTGCTACTGTCCTACAAAACTCTGCGCTTGAAGGCCCAACACGAGTCTACAAGAATAAGTTGTGTAGTAGACATCACTCTCAACCTAGCGGTCCTTTCTTTACTTTAATTAATGGAGATATAGATAGCTTTAATAGACTCATTTATATCATGCTTGGGTGGCAAAATTTTAATTTTGAGATTTTCCACATCAAGAGCAATTCTATCCATGTTCCTAGCCAATTCATTAACTCAATTCAATTTTTCTTCTATCATAGCATTGAAATTCTTTTACGAATTAATAAATTCTTTAATATTACTTTCAAGATCAGAGGGTATCCTATTATTATTATTATATGGATTGCCATAGGAATTACCATAATTATTAGAGGAATTTCCAGGAAACGGTCTAGAATTGAAATTTCCCCTATAAGCATTGTTGTTGAAATTATTTCTAGAGACAAAATTCACACCAATAGCATCATTATTTTGCTCAATCAAGGTAGACAATGGCACATCATTAGGATCAATATGAGCACTTTTACTAGCAACCAATTTCATAAGAGCATCCATCTTATCACTCAAAGTATTAATTTATTCAACAAAATTTACCTTCTCACCAGTTGGAGTTCGTTCAGTGTGCCATTGAGAATAATTTGTCATAATATTGTCAAGAAGTTTTGTAGCTTCTCCCAATGTAATTTCCATAAAGGTACCACCTGCGGCAAAGTCTAGCAAATTTCTAGAAACAAAGTTTAGTCCCGCAGAATTTTTTTGTATGATCATCCATAAGCTTAAACCATGTGTATGGAAATTTCTTATCATTAATTTCATTCTCTCCCAAGATTGTGCAATATGCTCGTGTTCAAGTAGCTTAAAATTCATAATTTTATTTCTTAAATAAATAATCTTAGCGGGAGGAAAATACTTGGCAATAAAAGCATCCTTACACTTATCCCAAGAATCAATACTATTTTTAGGCAAGGATGAAAACCAAGTTTTAGCACAATCTCGTAGTGAGAACGGAAATAATTTTAATTTGACAATATCATTATCCACATCTTTTTTCTTTTGCATATCACAAAGCTCAACGAAAGTATTTAGATGGGATGCAGCATCTTCATTAGGACTACCAGGAAATTGTTTTTTCATAACAAGATTAAGCAAAGCGGCATTAATGTCACACGACTCCGCACTAGTGGCGGGAGGAGCAATAGGAGTACTAATAAAATCATTATTATTAGTATTGGAAAGTCACACAATTTTATGTTTTCTTGAGACATCGCGACGAAGCAAGCAAACTAGCAAACAAGCAAATAAAAATATTTTTTGTGTTTTTGTAAAAAAAATTAGAAGTAGGGGAGATGAAAACGAGAGGCAAATGCAAATAAAAAGGCAAATAAAATAAATGCAAGTGGATGATAGTTTGTGCGAAGGTACTTGGTAATTTTGATGATGTCTCCCCGGCAACGGCGCCAGAAATTCTTCCTGCTACTTGTAGACTGCGTTGGTATTTCCCCGAAGAGGAGAGGATGATGCAGTATAGTAGAGATAAGTATTTGCCTTTGTTAAGAACCAAGGTTATCAATCCAGTAGGAGAACCAAGCAAAATCACGTTAGCAGCACCTGCACACACAAAAGCAAACACTTGCACCCAACGCAAATAAGAGGGTTGTCAATCCTCTTAGCGGTTATATGCAAGGATTAATTCTGATAGTGATAGATAGATAAACTAAAATACTAAATAAAATAAAAGTAAATAAATTGCAGCAAGGTATTTTTGATTTTAATATATGATAAAAGTAGACCCGGGGGCCATAGTTTTCACTAGAGGCTTCTCTCTCGAACACATAGCATACGGTGGGTAAACAAATTACTGCTGGGCAATTGATAGAAAAGCAAATAATTATGACGGATTCATGGCAATGATCATGTATATAGGCATCACGTCCGAGAAAAGTAGACCGACTCCTGCCTGCATCTACTACTATTACTCCACCCATCGACCGCTATCCAGCATGCATCTAGGGTATTAAGTATGAAACAGAGTAACGCCTTAAGCAAGATGACATGATGTAGACAAAGTAAACTCAAGCAATATGATTAAACCCCATCTTTTTATCCTTAATGGCAACAATACAAATACGTGTCATGTCCCTTTCTGTCACTGGGATTGAGCACCGCAAGATTGAACCCATCACAAAGCACCTCTCCCATTGCAAGATAAACCAATCTAGTTGGCCAAACCAAATCGATAGATCGAAGAGAAATACAAAGCTATAATAATCATGCATAAAAGAGTTCAGAGAAGACTCAAATATTTCTCATGAATAATCTGATCATAAACTCACAATTCATCGGATCCCAACAAACACACCGCAAAAGAAGATTACATCGGATAGAACTCCAAGAACATCGAGGAGAACATGGTATTGAAGATCAAAGAGAGAGAAGAAGCCATCTAGCTACTAGCTATGGACCCGTAGGGTTGTGGTAAACTACTCACACATCATCGGAGGGGCAGCAAGGTTGATGAAGAAGCCCTCCGTGATCGATTCCCCCTCCGGCAGAGTACCGAAAAAGGCCTCCAGATGGGATCGCGGAAGAACAAAGGCTTGCGGCGGCGGAAAGGTTTTCTCTTCTGTCTCTCTGGTATATTGGGAATATTTGGGAATTTATAGCGCTGGAATTAGGTCAGGAGGGGCTACGGGGGCCCACAAGCCTGGGGGCACGCCCTACCCCCCAGGGCGCGCCCTCCGAGCTTGTGGCTCCCTCGTGGCTCCTCTGGTCTTCTCCCGAAGCTTCGTGGGTCTCTTCTGGTCCAGAAAAAAATAATCCAAAGTTTTTTTTTCTCGTTTGGAATCTTTTTTATAATGATTTTCTGAAAAGACAAAAACAAGCAAAAAACAGCAACTGGCATTGGGCACTGGGTTAATAGGTTAGTCCCAAAAAATGATATATAATGGCATATAATTGCATATAAAACATCCAAGATTGATACTATAATAGCATGGAACAATCAAAAATTATAGATATGTTGGAGACGTATCACACGCCGTCACCACCACCAGTAACAACACTAGTAGTAGTGCTTGCACAACTAGGTCCTAAGTCAGAGCACTCTATGGGCATCTGCCATGGCAACAAACCCAACACCATGTGCCCTGTTGTCCAGCAAGTGGCTAAGAGCAGTCATCAGTCTCTCAACTGAAGCGACCTTGCTCCATGGCGGCGTTGTACAGGTCAGGGTGGACGTCGACCGGCTTGTTCTCCCTAACGGCGGTTGCCACCTCCTCGACGGTGTCAGTCATGCTGTTGAAGACGCTTAAATCCTCCTCCATCAAGCCACCCCTCTTTATCTTTCTATCAAGCACAATCAAGGACGACGATCTATGACTCCTGTGTGTCTGGATAGTCAGACATATGCGAATTGAGCGGCTCACTGGAGCCCATGACATGCTTACCAGTAGCCAGCCCAAATGAGAAAATATGCTGCATCAACGAGTAGTTCTTGATGGGAGTGTTGACGAACTCTGCGTCCTTAAGGTGGTCCTAAGAAAAAAACACAGCGTTGTTAGTTGTGATTGGCATGTTTGACAGGTTTAAACAAGTGGTATGTGAGTTGACCGCGGTGTGGTAGTGCTCTACCTCCAATAGGACCGTGTAGGTGTCATGATCCCATTCTGTGCCACTAAAGTCTCTGAACTTGGACGCTTGGATCTATCCGGCTCTTCACATCCTGAAGTGGTTGTAGACCTAGGTCGAGGTGACCTCTTGGCCACAGAACTCGAACACCTGCTTGGCATCAGAGTTTAAGTGCACCTCCTTGAAGCCCTTGTCAGTCCTCACCCCCACTGACTATGATCTCACACATCCTGTTAAGCATGAAGAGGGACAAGAACGACCGACATTTCATCGAGTTTCCCTCCCACCCCTCTTTGTCTTCTCAGCCTTGATGATTTCCTTGTGTGCAACAACAACAACAACAACAACAACAACCAACCAACACATATGGTGGAGGCCTAGCAGACCGCTCGAAGACATCTGAATCTGGAGGCATCAGCTCCTCGATCATAGGTTGGGAGTCCTCAACATAGGATGGTGGGAATTGGCTCTCGGACAAGACAATGGCCTGACTAAAATCTTGCGTGCTCATGTCCTACAAGCGTTAGCATCAGGACTAGTGAAACACACTATACATGGACAGTAAAAAAAAGACCACTACATATGAACAGTAAGCATAGTACACATGGATCATGAATTTCAACACGCCATCCCATGACTAATCTTCAAGCTCATAGCATACCATGGAGTTCAACACACTACCACACCTACATACTTGCAAACTAGCATACTACACTTGCTCTAATTCATAGCTAGTACCATATCTACCATAGTATCATCCTTGCTGACATGGAAAACAACATCCACCAATCTATCACCACTAGCTACCACAACATCACATTTTCATATATCGACAATCTATGATGCTACCACATGCCCACATATCTATCTAGAACGAGTTGAGAGGAGAGACTGATCGAACTTACAATGGTCGGTGCAGCCGGGTGGAGGCGCGGAACATGTCGGAGAAAAGGAGGAAGACGAATCGCTGCCACCGTCTACCGCCGGTCGAAGAAGACGCGCCGCTTACCTACTCGTCGGTGACGATCCGTGCTGGACGGAGAGCTCGAAGGGGGGAATGATGACGGGAGTCTGGGTGGTGAGCCGAGGGTGGGTATATAGGGTGACCAATTCGGTGTAAGGTGGACCAATTCTTCCCGCCGCTTTTTCAGAGAAGCGCACGAGCTCGCGGCATCTCCCTGCTCAAACATATCAAAGTTACATCGCGCGGGCCTGGTTGGACCTAAGGGCATCTCCAACAGCGACCCGCAAATTTCCTCCCGCATCCGTCCGCGGACACGGATGCGGGAGGACGCCATCCAACGCTAGCCGCATACATCCGGCCAATAATTCGAACCAACCGGGCGAAATTTGATCCAACCGGCCGATATTCATCAAAGTTCGGATAGAAAATAGCACAAATCATCCATACATAGCATGCAAATTAAGTCTAGTACAACAATGTCTCAAATTCGACTAGATTAACCAGATGTCCAACAAGTTTTTCATCAACGGATCAGGGCATCCCACACATACTCCCCCTTCAGCTTCATCCAATAGTGTGTGCACGTAAATGGCCGTCCCTCTATCTTGTGGTACACCACGGCAGCGCGTGCGAGCTACATATAATATGTAGACCAACATTGAGTGAATGAATCAATCGACAAGTTGAGCAAGAGGAAGCAAAACTTACGATCTCGTCCTCTGCCGCGTGCAATGGCCACCTTGCCTCCAGCTAACGAACCACGTTACAAAACTTGATGACGCTGGTCTGGATTGCGTACCAGCGATACGACAACGACCTCACATTGCGTGTTGAATGATGTATGTCGTATGGCGCAATGTGCTTTCGTGCATGAAACGTTTCATGCACTTGCTCCCAGAAGGCTTCCCCTTTGCTACTGCCTACAAAATCCGCGGATACAGCCAACCATGCATCGCACAACAACTTATCCTCCATGGTCGAGCAGCTCACCATCCTTTGTACTCTAAAAAACGACATAGTATTTGAAAATAAGCTCAATGACATTTGACCGAACACCTGCCGGGCGTGGTGTCCGCCATGGAGAACGTCGACGGGGTGGGGGGGAGTGTACCTGGGTACAAACGGCTCCAGGGTGGACAGCTCCGTCATAGAGGCGAGCGAGCGCGTTGGTGCTGATTGTGGACGTCCGGCAATGCCTCTGTGGCGGCCGGAGACGTACAGCAGCAACGATGGAGGTGGAGGGTGCGAATGCAAAGCAAGGGGTGGAGTGAAAGAAAATGAGACCGGGAGGGGGGATTGGTGGGCCGGAGGTGTCGAAATCCTACGTGCCTGGTGTCCAATTTGCGCGAGAAATCGCGTCCGGATCGTGCCACGGACTGATACATGATCGCGTTGGATGGCTTTCGTGGTCCGGACGCATGCGAGAGGTTTGCGGGTCCACGATGAAGATGTCCTAATGTAGAGGACTAAACGCACCCTTAGTGGCTGGCATCAGATCCGACCTCGTACAAATCGCAACACCCCGCTTGATCTGTTGACGGCGCGGTGCTTGATGGAGGGTCTCGGGAGTGGCACCTAGAGTAGATCAAAACCTTTTCGGACCCAAGCCTCTCCTCGCCTCGTCTCGCACCACAAAAAGGATCGCGTGAATCGTACTCCCCTCCCCTCCTTCCTTCTTTCCTGGAGCTCTTTACTCCACTCTCACTACTCACTCGTGCGTCGTGACACGCCACTCGATTCAGAGAGACGAGAAGCCCAGCAGCAGCAATGGCGCCGCGCGCGTCGTGAGACAGACAGAGCTACAGCCTACAGGAGGCGGGCGGTGTTGGCGCTGGCGGTGGGGAGCGATTAACCGGGTCAGTCTGCGCGCGCGCGCGACATGGCGGGCGGGCCGGCGATGGCTCCGGCGGCCGCGTGGTGGCCAGGGGCGGGGGCGCAGGAGCAGGAGGAGATGCGGTGGCGGCAGCTGGACGGCGGCGTCAGCGCGGTCTCCTTCGGCTTCGTCGCCACGGCCATGCTCGTCTCCATGTTCCTCGCCATGGCCGTCCTCGAGCACTTCCTCCGCGCCCCGCCCATGGGCCCGCCGGAGCCCTCGCCGCCCCGAGGAGGGGTCCTCCTCCGCCTCCTCCGCCGCGGCCGCGGCGGACGCGGACCCCCCGGCGCGGATCTCGAGGCGGCCAGGAAGCTCGACGCCGGATGCGCGTCCCCCGAGGTACCACGGCACTGCTACTCCCGCACGCTCCGCCGCCGCCCCATTCCCCATTCGCGCCTGCCTCCTCCCGCTTTTTCATGATTCCGTCGGTCGCCCTTTTCCCCTTTCCGCATCGCTTTTACTGCTCACCGTGCGTGTGTGTGTCTCTGCACTTGAGACGGACCCAGATTGTGCATCATTTCGCCCCTCCCCCATTCCTCCACTACACTCGACTCCGCCATGATGCAGTAGCCATGACCAGGGCTAGGAGGGAGGCATCCGAGGAGGATGCCGAAACAGGAATGGACAAAAGAAAGCTCTGGGATTGCCGATTTCCTGCCCCGGTTTTTATAGGTGGCTCTAGAAAGAATTAGATGAGGTAAATTATCTTACCATACATACACATCACATGAAAGTAGCACATTTTGATATGCAACGTCAAACTAGATCTTGCTGATGTGGTTCATCACTTGATTACAGCTCATCTTCGTCAGTAGTTCATGGCAGCGTATCCATCCATTGTAGTGGAACTGATGTTACGTTCGTCCAAACTCGGAAACAACTCATTAATTATCTTGGTCGGGATGTGTCCTACTGCTAGCTCAATCCCACAAGTCTCTGTTAAGCCACAACTCATTTAATTAGCTTGGTCGGGTTGCCCTACTAGTTCAATCCCACAAGTCTCTGTTAAGCCGTTAGCCACATCGATTTCTCCTGTCAGATTACTGATTAGCCCTATCAGCTGCTGCTGTCTCAACAGTTAATCATTCGTCATTATTTGGGTCGCTTTGTGCTAAGTGGCCACATGGTGTTTGTTCAGGAAAGATGAGTTAGAGTAGATTGATTACGCGAGTGGATCTTCCTGATGTGCGTAATTCATTTCTATCCTTTTGTATTCTGTCTTGTGGTTAAGTTCAATTGGCACCTTCATATGGCTTGTAGCAACATTCTTGTCCATTTTGTATGGTGTGATATGTAGTGGTAGAAGACACATGGGGGCTGCTATTTAAGATCATGGGTTATGGAATTGAGAGGGGGATTTGGCAGACAGTGTGGAGCAGACAAGGCCCACCGCTGTCTGCACCTCACAGCAAGGTCCAAATCGCATTCTAGCTTCCAATATATGTTCTCCATCCAAAACTCAACAGCCACACATCCTACAGTCACAGATATGGTCATCATTTGCTTGCTCACTGTGAAGTGTGGAACCTCCTGTTACTATGGACCAGCAGCACAATTTACTTTGAGCTGTAGTGTGCCCCATCATGGAAATCAAGAGACATCAGTTAATTAGACATGGGAGGAGCGTTGACGTACAAGTTTAAATGGTGTCCTTGTCTAAGTACTTATGCTTTAGAAGTTTTGATGCTAGTCTTCACATAAAATAGGTGGTTGTCTCTTGCTTGCGCGCCCCCGCAGCTACCATGAGCTGCTTGCAGCCATGCTCACGTGGTTCACCTCTGTCGTGCATCACTACTTGCGTCTCCTTTCCGTCGCACCTGCTGCTGGGCATACCCAGCATGCCCTTAGTTGTTCCGTATGTATGGTGCTCACCGAAAGACGAGGAAGTTGTTAGGGGCTTCTACACTCAGGAGAGGACAAATGGTTTGACGCATAGCGTGCCTATTGATTGGGTGGGCTATCAGTTAGTGTTGTGAATTAAGGTGGGGTGTGAACTGAAATAATTTGAGAACGAATACAAAGTATTTGGCCCAACTGTAGTATAGACGCCTAATGTACCTAATACACGGGTATTTCGTGAAAATAAAATAAAATTGGGTGTACATCTGTACTTCCATAACCTTTTGGGGCCTCGTGTCTAGCACCAGCTTCTGTTTCTTGTAGCCAAATGGTGGCCAAGAACAATAAATGTAAAAAAATTAGGTTATCAAAGTTGCCAATCCATCCCATAAAGTGGATGGCTCGACTACATCTTGTCTGCTATTCATGAAGAACTCTTCATGCATACTAGGATGTGTATGTTATAAGTTTGAAATGTCGATTGGAGGAGTATGGAGTAACTATGTTGGAAGAGATTGTAAAAGAGAATGAGGTTGATTGAACATCACAAAAAAAAAAAGTAATTTTCTGTAGTCTTTCTAAAATCTGCCAAAATCACCTTTCCCGCTATGATATGGAAAAACAAAACGATATATCACTGTTATGCACCCTGTCTAGCCGTGTAATGTGCTAAGTATAAGCCAGCACATACATGAATAATCAATGTTGGCTGTATTGAAGTATCATACGAAAGCTTCTTCCATAATGTGTTTGTCAAGAACTGCATCGATGTACGGTTATCGAGCTTTGTTTCCATTATCTGCGAAGAATGTTGTCAATCCAGCTATTATATATAGTTCATTTCTCGATGTCAAATCATTCATGATTGTTACTGAATCTGGACCAACAGTCCCAGCTTCCATCCAAGTTCAGATAAATTTCTGATCTACTATTGCATAGTAGGGGTTCCAGTTTCCACCCAGTTCCAGATTATCTTGTGATCAGCTCCTGCATTATTTAAGTTGCATAGCGTAGTGGATGTCATGTACCTAGTACGTACATGACAAAGGGATACTTGCTCTAGGACCTGCTGGGATGACCCTGGGAACCAAGTGGCAAAGGTGTCTTGATAGCAGGTCGGCAGCCACACCTCAGTGGCAGGGAGGAGAAAAGTGGAGAAATACATTACTCCCTCCGGTCCATATTAATTGTCACTCAAATGGATGTATCTAGCACTGAAATATGTCAAGATACATCCATTTCAGCGACAACTAATATGGATCGGAGGGAGTATTATTTTTCCTGCTTAATCCAACCAAAAGATGTGCCAGCCCATAAATGGCTGTGGAGTTGGGTGCTCCTCCAAGGGTTGTATAACCACGACTGTATGCGTTCCAGATTTTACTCATTGCTGATGACATAAAATAATCTTAGATTTCGTTCCCTTGCTTATATATTATGTTGGATGAAGGGAAATTCTTATGCTCTTGTTCTTTTGTCAGTTTTTACTTCAGTGGTCAGGCTGTAGCTGCTGCTCTTGTAGTGTGCAAATGCGAACTCTCTGGACTTGGGTTTTCAGATTTTAACTATAGTCAGTAACTGTAAAGCAATAGCAATATGCTAGAGCAGACATTGATAACTCATCTTCTGTTCTGCTGTGCCATTTGTGGAACTTACTTACCTGAATATTGACATGCCATACGGCGGGTGATTTATCACCATTTGTGTCAAATTTTACACTTAGGTTGGGTTAATTCGATGTGATTGGTTCTTGGGGACGTTATTGCATTGAGGCATCTCGTGTTGGCATCACATTGGCTGCGGTGAGTTCAGTAGTCAGTACATACAGTGTTATTGACCAAATTTCGTTTATATGTGGCTTTGCAGATGCCCGTGTATTCCAAAGGCGTGTCCGTCCTGATGCCAGGACAGGACGTGCCGACGTTCATCGCGCATCCCGCGCCTGCGCCCTGCCCCCCAGAGAGGGTCCGATGGCCGTCGCACCAGCCCGCTCCATTCGCTGGTTCCTCGTCGAATCCGTGCTAGCATATGGCCGCCGGACCGGAACACCGTTCTACCCCGCCATCCAAGGGAAGGGGCAAAGGAATGGCGGCGACGATCCACAGGGAGCACACCTCTGTGTTTCTTCTGTGGCCATGTCACCGGTGCCCTGGTGGAACTGAAGAGGTTCTCTACATGTCCTGTACAGTTTAGATGTTTGTTGTGGAGCAAGTTTTGCTAGCTCCTGCTGCTGCCTGTATTATGGCGGGAGAGGTGCGGCTAGTCTGGTGGATCCATGGAATTGTTGCCGATCCCACTTGCTCGGCTAGTGTCTAGATGCTTTCGTTGTCGTTGGTCATAGAGTCGTTGATGTGTGTCATGGATGGATGCACACGTCTTGTGTAATTTCGCTGCATAAATGGTCAAAGACACTGGCTATGATGCTTGCATTGATGCTGGGATCCCTCGTGGAGGAGAACCCACGTTGTCATGGACGGGCGGCCTATCTGTGCCGAGCGGGATAAGAGCAACTCTAGCAGTCTTCGTATGAGACTAGCGCCGAAAAGCACGGCGTTCTAATGCCCGTTTAAATTTTGGTTTCTACAGTGTGCACTTGTATTCTGAACCCGCAGGTGTGGAATGATAAAGAAATGAAAATGTTGCCGTCGTCGATGTAGACCGTAAAAGATTAAGTAGGCACGACAACTACTCGTTATATTCACATGGAGCACTGAGTTTGATAACAGTTCGATGCTAAAAAAATTGTCATACAACAAATTGTCATTTTTTCTGTTCAGTTCTAATAGCAATCATCATAAGACCTGAACTTCTATTTTCTACTCTGATCATCAACTACGAAGCAGAGCGAAGGAGCAGTAAAAAATTTATTTCTAAGAAGATCATCCCATTCATGAGTCCAATTCTGAATCCCTTCAGAAGTTTCAGCAGAACAAAAGTTCAGATTTACTTAATCTAGCAGAGTGAAGGAGCAGTAAATTTTTTTATTTCTAAGAAGATCATCCCATTCATGAGTCCAATTCCGAATTCCTTCAGAAGTTTCAGCAGAACATAAGTTCAGATTTACTTAATCTAGCAGAGCTAACACCTATTCTTCTGGCTGGAACATGGTTGGCACAGTAAGAATCCTCATAACTCAAATTAGGAGGGACGGGGATCAAAATGTGCAAATAATAATAGCATGACATGACAGAGGAAGCGTATAACTCATCGTCTCATCGTTCCTTGAAAATATTTCTGCCTAGTGCATAATACTAATATATACCTAATCTAGTAGGGGGGGATTAAAGGCTGTAGTTCTAAAGGAAGTTGCGTAGTTTTTGTCGGTGTAATTCTCGAGTTCAGTTCAAATTGAGCAGCTCCGATGAGGGCATTGCCAGTGCTTCCACCTCCTTGGATCTTAAGCGAGAGGCTCCAGATTCTCTTGGGGGCGGGTAGAGCAGATTATATTGTATGGAATGGATCGAACAAATCAAGATCAAAAGAGACAAATCACATCATAATTTCTTTTAGAAGCTTTTCATAAGATCCTACGGCGGATGCAAATTTTGTTCATTGAGGTGGTCTGAAATAAATCATACAACAAAGAACATTATTTCATCCCTGAGTTACGGAGAAAAGAAAAAGATTGGCTCTATGTACAGCCACCATTCATGACAATACAAAGGAATAAAAAACAGAATCTTGCATAAGGTGTTAGCACACTGAATGAAATTATGCACACTATTCATTCAAGACACATGTACTCTACGAAAAGCAAAATTCTTTACACTGCATCCAAATATAGCAAGATTATAGTTTGCACTCAATGGTGCAACTTCTAAATTCACCTTTAAATCTCTGGAACTGAAGAATATACTTCATCTTCTTTATACATCAATACCACTTTTTAACCAAGTTCCAAAGAAGGGTAGGATCTTTAATCATCAGCATCCCTCACACAGAATCAGTCTATAGTTCTTCTAAATTTTACCTTAGAAACTACTCCCGAGCGATGGTACGTTTGAATTTCCATTGCACTTGGAGCAACAAAATTATGGGATCTCGTGGGACGTACCATATGGTTCATACATAGCACCCAATTACCTGTAACATGTAACTGCAATATAGAAGACCCACTTAAAATATGGGAGTGAAGTGCAAACCTACAAACAAAACTACCTGAAAAAAAGAACATTACGTTTTCATAATAGTTGTTACAAAAAAAGAAGCAATGAAGAAACTGAGCTTCAAATAAAAGAACAGCAAAGGGAGAAACAACTAACCTGTGAAGTTATTTCGAACACAACAGTAACTTGATTCACATAAGACCGGAAGAAATGCATAACACAGAGAATAATTACTTGCATCCATCCCAGAAATAATGTCTAGATTGGCATCAAAAAGATATAAGAAATTGATGAGGAAACTATAGTAACTGAATTGGAAAGTTTGCTTAGCTAAAGCAAATCTTGATCAGCAAGAGCCTCAAGGATGGAGTGGTAGACGTCAAGAGACGTGGGGACTGGATTATCCTGGTCAAGCTGGTAGTTGGGGACTTAGTTCTCAACGTTATCAGCGCGTATACCCCGCAAGTAGGCCACAATGAGAACACCAAGAGGGAGTTCTGGGAAGGCCTAGAGGACATGGTTAGGAGTGTACCGATTGGTGAGAGGCTCTTCATAGGAGGAGACCTCAATGGCCACGTGGGCACATCTAACACAGGTTTTGAAGGGGTGCATGGGGGTTTTGGCTATGGCATCAGGAACCAAGAAGGAGAAGATGTCTTAAGCTTTGCGCTAGCCTACAACATGATCATAGCTAACACCCTCTTTAAGAAGAGAGAATCACATCTAGTGACTTACAGTAGTGGGCAACACTCTAGCCAGATTGATTTCATCCTCTCGAGAAGAGAAGACAGGCGTGCATGTCTAGACTGTAAGGTGATACCTGGAGAGAGTGTTGTCCCTCAGCATAAGCTTGTGGTTGCTGACCTCCGCTTTCGGATTCGTGTCCAGCGGGACAAGCGTGCCAAAGTCGCTAGAACGAAGTGGTGGAAGCTCAAGGGGGAGGTAGCTCAGGCGTTCAAGGAGAGGGTCATTAAGGAGGGCCCTTGGGAGGAAGGAGGTGATGTAGACAACATGTGGATGAAGATGGCGACTTGCATTCGTAAGGTGGCCTCAGAGGAGTGTGTAGTGTCCAGGGGAAGTAGAAGAGAAGCTAAAGATACCTGGTGGTGGAACGATGATGTCCAGAAGGCAATTAAGGAGAAGAAAGAGTGTTTCAGACGCCTATATCTGGATAGGAGTGCAGACAACATAGAGAAGTACAAGATGGCAAAGAAGGCCGCAAAGCGAGCTGTGAGTGAAGCAAGGGGCCGGGTGTATGAGGACCTCTACCAATGGTTAGACACGAAGGAAGGCGAAAGAGACATCTATAAGATGGCCAAGATCCGAGAGAGGAAGACGAGGGATGTTGACCAAATCAAGTGCATCAAGGACGGAGCAGATCAACTCCTGGTGAAGAACGAGGAGATTAAGCATAGATGGCGGGAGTACTTTGACAAGCTGTTCAATGGGGAGAGTGAGAGCTCTACCATTGATCTGGACGACTCCTTTGCTGATACTAGCAGGCTTTTTGTGCGGCGAATCCAGGAGTCGGAGGTCAAGGAGGCTTTGAAGAGGATGAAAGGAGGCAAGGCGATGGGCCCTGATTGTATCCCCATTGAGGTGTGGAGAGGCCTCGGGGACATAGCGATAGTATGGCTAACCAAACTTTTCAACCTCATTTTTCGGGCAAACAAGATGCCAGAAGAATGGAGACGGAGTATATTAGTACCAATCTTCAAGAACAAGGGGGATGTTCAGAGTTGTACTAATTACCGTGGAATTAAACTGATGAGCCATACAATGAAGCTATGGGAGAGAGTCATTGAGCACCGCTTAAGAAGAATGACAAGCGTGACCAAAAATCAGTTTGGTTTCATGCCTGGGAGGTCGACCATGGAAGCCATTTTCTTGGTACGACAACTTATGGAGAGATATAGGGAGCAAAAGAAGGACCTGCATATGGTGTTCATTGACTTGGAGAAGGCCTATGATAAGATACCGCGGAATGTTATGTGGTGGGCCTTGGAGAAACACAAAGTCCCAGCAAAGTACATTACCCTCATCAAGGACATGTACGATAATGTTGTGACAAGTGTTCGAACAAGTGATGGCGACACTAATGACTTCCCGATTAAGATAGGACTGCATCAAGGGTCAGCTTTGAGCCCTTATCTTTTTGCCTTGGTGATGGATGAGGTCACAAGGGATATACAAGGAGATATCCCATGGTGTATGCTCTTTGCGGACGATGTGGTGCTAGTCGATGAGAGTCGGACGGGGGTCAACATGAAGTTGGAGTTATGGAGGCAAACTTTGGAATCGAAAGGTTTTAGACTTAGTAGGACTAAAACCGAGTACATGAGGTGCGCTTTCGGTATTACTAGGCACGAGGAGGAGGAGGATGTTAGCCTTGATGGTCAGGTGGTGCCGCAGAAGGACACCTTTCGATATTTGGGGTCAATGTTGCAGAAGGATGGGAATATCGATGAAGATGTGAACCATCGAATTAAAGCCGGATGGATGAAGTGGCGCCAAGCTTCTAGCATTCTCTGTGACAAGAGGGTGCCACAAAAGCTAAAAGGCACGTTCTATAGGACGGCGGTTCGACCCGCAATGTTGTATGGCGCTGAGTGTTGGCCGACTAAAAGGCGACATGTGCAACAGTTAGGTGTGGCGGAGATGCGCATGTTGAGATGGATGTGTGGCCACACAAGGAAGGACCGAATCCGGAATGATGATATACGAGATAGAGTTGGGGTAGCGCCAATTGAAGAGAAGCTTGTCCAACATCGTCTGAGATGGTTTGGACATATTCAGCGCAGGCCTCCAGAAGCCCCAGTACATAGCGGACGGCTAAAGCGTGCTGATATTGTCAAAAGAGGCCGGGGTAGACCGAACTTGACATGGGAAGAGTCCGTAAAGAGAGACCTGAAGGATTGGAGCATCACCAAAGAACTAGCCATGGACAGGGGTGCGTGGAAGCTTGTTATCCATGTGCCAGAACCATGAGTTGGTCGCGAGATCTTATGGGTTTCACCTCTAGCCTACCCCAACTTGTTTGGGACTAAAGGCTTTGTTTGTTGTTGTTGTTGTTGATACTTTGTACTTTGTATACACCCCAACGCAAAAAAGCAAGATGTAGGGTATTATCTCCACCGTGAGAGCCCGAACTTGTGTAGAATCCTTGTCTCTGTTACCATGCCAAGTTGCCTAGCTAGGATACTCTATCGAGGGATCTGCCAAATTTAGCTGCGACAATGCGCGTCCTCCTCGACCCGTTCCGAGTAGTCTCATGCCCTCTTTCAAAACTTCCATTTGGCGGGGGAAAGGTCTGAGAGGAGGGCGCGATCGCACCGACATGGTCGTTGGGGCTGACTGGTAAGTGTGTCGGTGACTGGAAAGGGGGCGAGGTGGCGGCGACGGGGATAGGGGAATAGAGGGTGAGTGTGGTGGCATTGGCGAGAAGGGGCAGATGAAGGTTATATACTCGCGAGTGGGCGCACTCTGACGGAAGCGGTGCTGAATTTGCCCCGTGCAGGTGAAAAACAGATGCGAAACGCGACGATGGTCATTATTTGGCACCCTTTCCAATGGAAAATTTCTTCCAATGGTGAATTTGCCACGTGCGGGCACACACTTCCTTCATCCGCGAGTGGTTAGAGATGAAGGCCGCTCCATATCAACGTCCCCAGTATTTAAAATATGAAGGCTCGCACAACTCTGCTAGAGGGATCATTTTGATGAAAATCATCCCCTCCGCAGATCCCTTTACCAAATTGAGCCTCCTTCTGTACTCCCCACCGCGCGCACTCACACAGATCCATGCGCGCACCGCCGTCGCCGTCGCCGAGCGCGTCACGCGCGGCCATGGCGTGCGTGGTGACGTCGGAGGTCGCCGCGGTGCTCGCCATCATGCGCCGCAACGTCCGCTACGGCGGCGACGAGGAGCGCCTCGACCACCCCCTCGTCGCGGGCCTCAAGTCCCTCCGCCGCGCCGCCGCCGCCGCGTGGGGCCCGCGCCGGTGGCGGGACGTCGAGCCGCTCCTCTACCTCGGCCCCTTCCTCGACGTCGTCCGCTCCGACGAGGCCGGCGCGCCCGCCACGGGCGCCGCGCTCTCGTCCCTCCACAAGTTGCTCTCCCTCGACCTCGTCGGCCCCGACGCGCCCGGCGCCGCCCGGGCCATGGCCGCCGTCGTGGAGGCCGTCGCTGGGTGCCGCTTCGAGGTCACCGACCCGGCGTCGGAGGAGGCCGTCCTGGCCAGGGCGCTGCAGGTGCTGCTCGCCTGCGTGCGCGGCCCCGCGGCGCCGGCGCTCTCCAACCGCCACGTCTGCGACATCGTCAACACTTGCTTCCGCGTCGTGCAGCAGGCTGGTGCCAAGGGGGAGCTGCTGCAGCGCGTGTCCCGGCAGACCATGCAGGAGGTGGTCCGGTGCGTCTTCGCTCGCCTGCCCGACATTGATCCCACCGCGGTTGCAGACCAGAAGGTGTGATCACCTCTATCTAACCATCTGAGTTTTGTGTTGGTGTTTGCTTACTTGCACAGTGGGAACGTCGACATTGTTGTTCGTCCACTTACTAGTATAATTTAACTCGCGATGCTCATATAGGATAGTGTAAATGAATGAATGTACAAGTCCTACCAAAAAGAATGAACGTGTGCACGTAATCTGACCTTGTGAATTTGATTCAGTTCTCCATTCCTGGGAACTAAAAAATTGAGTTCAGTTTTTACTGGCCTTCAGTCAAGATATTTATCAAGTTAGTTTAGAAAGAAGCATTTTGGCACTAACAACTAAGAATATTCATATGTCCCAGTAGAAACCAATTAGGAAGTTAAAAATGCATTACACTCATGATAGCAGTTTTTACGCAGATTGCTGGTAGCAAGAACGAAGTTTCGAGTGCTAGCGAGATGGGGAATGGGAGCGATTCTGTGTGCTTGAGTAGCTCCCAGGATGAGGTTGGAGGTGAATTTGGTGTTGCGCAAGACAAGGCTATGATGGAGCTGTTTGGGGTTCCTTGCATGGTAGAGATATTGCAATTCTTGTGCTCTTTGTTGAACATAGCTGAAGACAATCAGGTAGACCCAAATATGAATCCCATTGACTTTGATGAGGATATGCCACTCTTTGCTCTGGGGTTGATCAATTCTGCTATTGAGCTGTCATCTTCATCCATACACAGACACCCAAAACTACTGGCTTTTGTACAAGATGAACTGTTCCGCAATCTAATGCAGTTTGGCTTGTCAGATAGCCCCTTGATTGTGTCGACGGTGTGCAGTGTTATTTTTACACTCTTCTACCATTTACGTCAGGAACTGAAGCTGCAAATTGAGGCTTTCTTTGCTTGTGTGATCCTTAGACTATCCCAGAGTAGATATGGAGCTAGTTACCAGCAGCAGGAAGTTGCCCTGGAGACTCTAGTGGATTTTTGCCGGCAGAAAGAGTTTATGGTTGAGATGTATACGAATATGGATTGTGATTTACAGTGCTCTAATGTTTTTGAAGACCTAGTTAATGTTCTGTCTAAAAGTGCATTCCCTGAGGAAAGTACTTTGTCAACTTTGAATGTGCTTGCTTTGGATGGTTTGGTTGCTGTCATTCAGGCAATAGCAGAGAGGATTGGTAATTCACCTCACCACTGCCAGCAAACAGTGCAAGAATTAAGTGAATATTTTCCTTTTTGGCAGTTAAAGTGTGAGAACATTAATGATCCTGATCAATGGGTTAGATTTGTTAACCAGCAGAAAAGCATCAAGAGAAAGCTAATGGTTGGTGTTGAACATTTTAATAAGGATAAAAGGAAGGGCTTCGAGTACCTGCAAGGTGCTCATCTCTTGCCTGAAAAACTCGATCCATGTAGTGTTGCCCTGTTTTTCCGCTATTCACCTGGATTAGACAAGAATCTTCTTGGGGACTATCTGGGGAATCATGACGAATTCTCCATTCAGGTCCTTCATGAGTTTTCTAGAACCTTTGACTTCAAGGAGTTGAACTTGGATGCTGCCTTAAGGCTCTTCTTGGAAACCTTTCGGCTGCCTGGTGAATCACAGAAGATACAAAGGATTCTCGAGGTCTTCTCTGAGAGGTACTATGAACAGTCACAAGAATTGTTCGTTAACCGGGATGCTGCTCTGGTGCTGTCATACTCAGTAATCTTGCTCAACACAGATCAACACAATATACGGGTTAAGAATAAGATGTCAGAAGAAGATTTTATTAGGAACAATCGCCGTATCAATGGTGGGAATGATCTTCCAAGGGACTTCTTATCTGAGCTATATTATTCTATTTGTCGAAATGAAATCAAAACCATTCCTGAGCAAGGAGTTGGATGCTCTGAGATGTCTTTCAGCTGCTGGGCTGATCTGATGTTTAAGTCAAAGAGGACATCAGCTTACATTGCTTATCAGTCCTATCCTTTTCTTGATCATGACATGTTCCTTATCATGGCCAGGCCAACAGTTGCTGCTATCTCAGCGATTTTTGATAATGTTGAGCAAGAAGAGATTCTTACAAGATGCATTGATGGGTTTCTGTCAGTGGCGAAGCTGGCTGCATTCTATCATCTTAAGGATGTGCTGAATGATCTTGTTGTGGCACTTGGTAAGTTCACCATTTTGTCGATCGCTTCCTGTGATGATCCTGCAACAGCTTTTGGTGAGGATACCAAAGCTAGAATGGCAACAGAGGCTCTTTTCACTATAGCAGCGACTCATGGTGATCACATAAACAGAGGATGGAGGACAATTGTAGATTGCATTTTAAGATTTCATAAGATAGGTCTCCTTCCTGCTTGTCTCACCAAAGATACAGTCGATGATCAGGAGTCCTTTTCTGCTTCGTTGCCTAGCAAGGTTTCTTCCTCATCTCCTGCTGCCCCTCAAGTTGAGCCAATCAGCATTCCTAAGAAAACATATGGGCTGATGGGGAGGTTCACACAACTACTGTATTTAGATGCTGAAGAGCCAAGATTCCAGCCAACAGAGGAGGAGCTTGCTGCTCAGAGGAATGCTTCAGAGACCATAAAGAAGTGCCAAATAGGTACCATCTTCACCGAGAGCAAATTCCTACAGGCTGACTCGCTCTTAAATCTGGCAAGAGCCCTCATTCAGGCAGCAGGCCAACCTCAGAAGATCACCAGCTCAATGGATGGTGAAAGCAATGCAGTCATCTGCTTAGAGCTTATCATTGCCGTCACATTAAACAACAGAGACAGGATTGTCCTCTTATGGCATGATGTTTTTGAGCTTATAACTCATATTGTTCAGTCCACGGTAATGCCCTGTAATCTGGTGGAGAAAGCTGTTTTTGGCCTCCTGGACATCTGCCAGCGT
Organism: Elymus sibiricus; assembly: GCA_039707655.1. Lineage (NCBI taxonomy): Eukaryota > Viridiplantae > Streptophyta > Magnoliopsida > Poales > Poaceae > Elymus > Elymus sibiricus. The sequence goes on along the minus strand of CM077668.1, from coordinate 88,454,684 downwards.
TTGCTTCCTTATAAGGAGAATCTCGTGGATGATTTGCTGAGGTCGCTTCAGTTAATCCTGAGACTTGATGCTCGTGTGGCTGATGCGTATTGCGAGAGCATCACCCAGAAGGTCACATGCCTTGTCAAGGATAATGCAACACATATCAAGTCTCAGATGGGTTGGCAAACTATCATTTCCTTGCTCTGCGTCACTGCCCATCATCCAGAAGCTTCCGATGCCGGTTTCGAAGCCCTGGTTTATATCATGTTTGAGGGGGCACACCTCTCACTTGCCAACTTCGTCCTTTCGGTGGAGGCCTCGAGGCAGTTTGCAGAGTCTCGGCTCGGGTCTGCTGAAAGATCTATCCATGCTTTGAACCTAATGGCTGAATCAGTGAATTGTCTTGCGCGCTGGTCTCATGAGGTTAAGGAAGCCGGTGGAGAGGCTGAAAGGATGCTGGAAGGAATTGCAGAAATGTGGCTGCGGCTAGTTCACGCGCTACGGAAGGTGTGCACAGATCAGAGAGAAGAAGTGAGGGATCATGCTCTGGTATTGTTGCACAGATGCTTAGTAGTTGATGGGATATCAGTTCCATCTTCGGCGTGGTTGATGTCATTCGACATTGTCTTCCAGCTGCTGGACGAACTGCTAGAGATTGCGCAGAATTTCTCGCCAAAGGATTATAGAAACATGGAGGCGTCCCTCTTGCACGCTGTAAAATTGTTGTCCAAACTATCCTTGCAGTCACTCAATGATCTTTCGGCACACAGCGGTTTCAGTAAGCTGTGGGTGGAGGTACTGGACATGGTAGAGAAGCTCATGAAAGTCAAAATAAGAGGGAGCAGCAGGACTGAGAAGTTACAAGAGGCTGCCACAGAGCTACTCAAGAACATACTGCTGGCGATGAAAGCGAGCGGGATCTTATCGAGGACAAGCACCGGCGGAGAGAGCAGTTTGTGGGAAGCAACATGGCTTCGGGTTAACAAGATCGCGCCTTCCCTTCAGTCAGTACTTTTCCCTGATTATGATGATGCAGTACAAGGTGCACAAAGCAAGTTGGATATCCCAGCAGTTTCTGAGGGGAGGTTGGTCCCAGTTTAGATGAACAAACTGTACTACTGGATATAATTGTGTAATTGTAGGTTATAGTTAGAAGCAGATGATTTCAGATGTACTCTCTCCGTAGTGTTAAAAAACGTCTTACATTATGGGACGGAGGGAGTAGTAGCATACTTTTTGTGAATTGTGATAAATAACTTGGATTTCATACTAGTCAAATTCATGGTCAAGTTTGAGTAAAATGTGAGGGGGCACTTGCAGATCAGAAGGAACGAAACTGATACATCAATTTCATTCATGTTATAAATTATAAATGTTGAACTAGTACTACGTAGTACTTGATCTCGAGCAGCTAACTAGAAAGCTAACTGAACGACTGTTAGGTAGCTAGGACGAACTAGTAGTGATCCTTAATCTGCATCAGCAGTTCTGGCAGCAAGATGCACGAGAAATAGCATACTTGGCTGCTCGATCTTCACTTCACTCCAAGGAAATCCGGGAGAAGGGCCGCCCGAGGCTCGGCGTCCCGATGCGGCGGCGCACCCTGGCCATCGCCATCGCCACCGCCACGGAGCGGTCTGGCCCCGCCAGCAGAGGCCCGGAGCTGGTGGTGTGCCGCTTGCACGCCAGGGCCCGGCGCTTGTACCGGTACGCGCGGTCGAATACTCCCCAGCCGTGGGAGTGGGACGCGGCCTCTCCGTCTCCCTCGCCGTCGCCGTCCCCTGCCTGGTCGACGCCGGAGCTCCCCGCGCGCTTCCTCTTGGCGCCGGGCGCGGTGGCGACGGAGTAGCTGCCCTGGTCCACGTAATGCACGTCCGAGAAGGGGGCAGCAGGGGCCGGAGCGGCGACGTCGAGCTGGAGCACCTTCAAGAAGATGTCGAGGTCGGCGCCGGGGCCGGCGAGGCGCTCGAGCGCGTCGACGGCGTCGGTGAGGCGGTCGACCTCCGCGCTGCAGACGAAGAGGGACTTGAGGCCGGCGAGGAACTTCTTGGCCGACCCGACGACGGCGGAGGGGTCGCTGGTGGCGTCGAGCACCTCCTGCCCCCGCAGCGCCTCCTTCCGCAGCAGCTGCAGCCAGCGGTGGAGGGAGCTGCCCCGCACCGCCGCCCGGGCCTCGGCGGCGTCCGCCACCCCGCGCACCATCGCCACGAGCTGCCGCAGCCGGCGCCGGCGCTGGCTCACCCGGGAGTTGCCGCCCCAGTTCGCCTTGAGGTAGCCGATGAACTCGCCCATGAGGGGCGACTCGAGGATCTTCATCGCGGCTCCTGTCCCCTCGCGCAAACCCCGAGCAAGATCAACCGCCGGCGGCGAGGATTGAGGAAGAGGAGGGGGGCTTGTGTGCCGAGGAGTTGGAGGTGGTAGCAGCAGCGGCAGAGAGTGGCATTGGAGAACGGAGTGGCGCGGGTTACCGAGTTGGGGTGGCGGTCCCCAGTAGACTGAGCTAGAGACAGTGACCAGTGTGTCCATGGCCATACGTGCACTGGAGCATGACCAAAAGATTTCGTCCGACCGCGGTGACGGCCTCACGGACGCGCCTGGTACGCGCGAAGCGAGCCCCTCTCTGTAGGAGTGCTATAGTGTCAGCCGTTGGATCCGGGATCGGAAGGGCGACATCCAGTGTTGAACAGGATGAGCGTGCAGGTGACCGGGGAGTGAGACGCATTTAACGTCGCAAGGATAAATTAAGAAGGAGAGTAGTAGTACTCTCGGGCTGTCTTGTCAAAAGGCAAGGCTCGATACTTTCCCATCCACCGGTGCACGTCGGGTTCACGTCGCATTCACACCCCCGGCTTGGCATGCAAAGACCAGCGAGTAGCCTTTTGCTCTGCCTGGCGTCGATCTGCGCGAGCGAGTTGGCTGTGGACTCGAGTCGGGCCGTGATGGATGGCCGGCTGGCTCGCTTCCCGGTCGTGTGCCAAAAGTTGCCGTGGGGCGCTGGGTCTTGGTGGGTGTTGCTCGATCGACACGAGGCGGTCCGGAGCCACCGCGCGCACCCCGCGCACGGAGGAGTGCGACCTCCGACGAAAGCCACGCGCCGGGTGAACTCGTACGTGCCCGAGCTTCCCACATGCTCCTGCCCACCTGGTTGCAAGTTTGCAACTACACCGTGTGTTCCTCGCAAAAAAAAAAAAAAACTACACCGTGTGTTAAAACATGCATGCAGGATGCAGGTAGCAGAAAATGGGAGGAGAGCGAAGAAGACGAGGCCACGCCACATCGGTCGGGGCCCAAACCCTCGTCCTTTTCGTTTTTAGGAAAGATGCAAATGATAGTGAGAGCTCACACCCACTTGGCAGCCCATCATCCTCATCCATCTGTCAGGTGGAGCTCAGCTAGCTCACACCCACCGACCTACTTCCTGCGTTTGGCATGCAGGGCCAGGCGTACCTGGCTGCCCTGCCCGGCCGCGCGCTCGCAAGGAAGGAGTGGGAGGGAGCCGATCTGGGCGTGGCCGGCGAGCATTTCCACACCACGGACGGCCGCACTAGCGTGGCGGACACCGTGCTCGTCGTGGGCAGTCCAAGTACGCGGACGGCATCGTGCTGGTCTCCAAGTACAAAAGGCCTGAGCGTGCGCGACTTGAGCGTCCAATCGTGGAGCTGCCCGATGCACCTTTCTTGTTGGCTTGCTGCTTTGTCAAACGGGCAAAAGCCGAAGAGTGGTGCCTGGAGAGACGGGTGGAAGAGGGGCACGGCGGATGAACGGACCGGACCTGGTTCTCGCCCGCGTGGCAATCACACCTTTTTCTGGTCCAAACACAAAAAAGGGCAATGAATAAAAAAAATAACTGAGAATGATGTTCAGAGTAAATAGCATGAAGCTACCGGGCTAGGGTACCAAAAAACTATCACTTCTTTAAAAATTCAAAAGGCTGCCACACCTTTGGTGTTTGATTTCAGGAAATTCAAATGACCATGTGGTTTAAAATTGATCTGGTTTATGACAGGTCACGACTGCTCCTGAGCAAACCGTTTGTTTGATTGTTTTGTTTGACCGTTAAGTTACATGTGGGGCCCACGTGTCAGCGCCAACCTTCCTATTTTGAACCATTTTCTCTCTGCCTCTTTTCGTCGAGCAGCTTGTGGGCGTGTGGCTCACTGGTGAGGAGGCCTTGGTGGCTCGTCGGGGACGCGCTGAACTTTGTTGGATACAGAGGTGCACAAGGACGCCACAGCTAGCCCCCGCCGTCACGAGCCGCTCTGGTTCCCCTTCTCTAGGCAACAGAGAACACGCCACAGACGTCGTTGTGCTCCACTGCGGCCAACGGCCTCTACAGACCAAGGTAGTTTTGTTAGAATAATCTAAGGCGCATAATAGATCAAGTGAAGACCAAGCAATCATATAAGGCACGACACCGAGATTTGTTAACGAGATTCATCAACATGGCTACATCTCCGGGCATGACTATGGACGCTCCTACCTATGATATCGCTACAATACCGCACACGGCCATCCGAGAGCCGGCACATGCCGCCGGCCTCCTCTGCATGGTTGTGCTATTATATTGGCATATATTACATCATGTGTCTGCTCCACATTATATAGGAGACCTAGAATATAAATGTCCTATTAGGACACGACTCCTATCATGTTTACACACCATACAACTCAGAGTCCAACTCTAATTTATCTTGTACGCAATATTCGACACAACTCCAACAAACTTCACCTTGACGAATATTCTTCACTATCTTATATTCATCCATGCGTCGAACCTCCATATACATTGGACTTTTATACATGTACTACTCTCACACTCCATATGACTCCACCTGCAACTGTAATCCCTTTTTGTCTTCTTCACAATCAACACTCGAACAAAATTAAGTTACTCTTTACTCTAGTTTACGCTTTCAACTTTGGGAGTATCCATTCAACGCCATCACACACCGATAGCTTATTTGCTTGAAGTGAATAACTCACATATTAGCCGCCACATATAAGAGTTACTTGGACTCAACATTCTCGCTCTTTCTTGACTAATGTCTGAGACTTGAACGAATTTCATTATGTGTCGCCCTGAGTCAAATTCATAATTGTCTCACCCTTTTTTTGGATAGTCCCTCACATGTCCCACAGCTATAGCACTCCGTCTTCTTGTGTATTAATCATCCGCACTTTGCCATGTGAACTGAACGCCACATACGGTCATGTACTCTTCAAGATTTTGACATTTTAGACTTTCCATCACTTTCTCAGATTCTCCATGGTCAACTCCCCTCCATCTTCCGGCACCGATAGACCCAGTCACCTACTTGAACCTGGTACTCGCCAAACAGCTCCAACACCCCCTACACACTTTGTCTGACCACATGTCAGACCATTAGAGCTTTGGCCTGTCGTTGGTCCCGTGCTTACCGCATGCCTCGCCGCTATCACCGCGTTGAGACTCTGTTGTCCCGGTCGAGTATACTGGGTCGCGAACCCACACCACCTCAACCCCTATTACATAGAACCACTGATCATGACCGACCGATGCCGAGTCTCATATTTCCTTCAGACCACTGGGCCCTAGTCCGAACTACGTGTATCTCGCTTTTCTCGCTGAAATATGTTTCGACTCTCCGAGCTCTTACGTCGCAGCCCCTCCATCAGGACCGAATGAAGTCTTCCATCAGGCTCCAGCTCCACCTTCAACACGACTCCATGTAGCTGGCCATGCTACCCCGCGCCCCTTTGACTTCAAGCTCTCATGCGCGCACTATCTTGAATCAATCCCGCGTCATAGTCTTGTTGAAGCCACACAAGCCCTCGGGCATGTGCCACATGTTTGCATGCCTAGAAATCAACCACCATGAGCATCACGCACTTATGTCGTCGTCGCTGAAATCACTACCATCTTCTATAACGACCGACTCGCGTCGATCCGTCAGACTGCCTAGTCCAACCCAATCGGACTTGTCCAACTGCAACCATGCCCCACCCTACACCGTGTCCGCCCCGCACGTACATCTTTGTGCATTGCTTGACACCCTGTGTATGCGTGATCCTGCCACAACACGCTCCAGACTCCTACGAGCCTTAGACGCACATTGCCCATGTGCCTCCGCAACCAATCCACGTTTATCACTGCTTAGTTGCACACCTCTAGCCTCGAGCCAACTTGCATGCCGAGCCTGACCGTGCCTGGACCAAAAACTTTTCCTAGGGCCGCTTGGCCGCACCCCTGCGCGCACCTACACTGCCTGGCTGACTGCATCAACCGAGCACCACATGGTAAATATATTTATTTGACAATGGCAACTTTCTTTTTTGGCATGTATATTGTTTTTGTCATCTCATCATGGCAAATTTACATTTTGGACCATGGCAAAATTTACTTTTGGACCACGGCAAAATTTACTTTTTTGGGACCATTTCATTTTTTTTCCTTTTTGACCATGGCAATTTTACTGTTTGGACCATGGCAAATTCATTGTTTGGACCATGGAAAATTTTGTTTTTGTTTGGACAATGAAAATTTTGTTTTTTTTGGACAATGAAAATTTTGGTTTCTAAATACCAAGACAACTTTTATCTTATACACCATCATAAGTTTCTTTTGGAAATATTTTGTAACATGGTAAATTATGTTTGTATACCATGGCAAATTACTTGAACATCCCATGTCAAATGTCTTTTTTCATGAGACTTTTTCACAAATGTTCTTCTTCAATTTTTATTTTTTTGCCATCATCTTAGTTGAAACAATGTCAACTTCTTGTTTCAAACATAGTTGTTATGGTTTTTATTTTCTCATGCATGGCATTTGTAACATTTTATGTATGGCATTTCACATACAACCATGACAACTACATTTTTGTGTATATTTCTAAACTTTAGTAAACTTTTTGTAGAAAGACATACACACAAGCTGATTGTTTATTCTCAAAGGGAGTTGGAAAATTCAAAAAAAAAACTCAATGCATTTTTAATATCAAATCCATTTTGAACATAATGCCAGTGTTGTAATTTTTTATCTCATGACTATTTGATTTTATTCTTTGTTTTGATATTCAGATTCACGTGCAAATACAACTACATATAGCAGGAAACTTGGCTTGAAAAGGACAACATCTATTTTTTTTAGTTAATTAAGTCGAATGCAGCTTTTTCTTTGATTTTAAGGCCCTTTTTACGTTGTGCTAAAGCTGGGCCCTTTTTTCGCCCGATTGTTCTTATCACATGCCGTTGATGGAAGCTCTGCCGCGATAGCTATGTGTCTCCCACACTGATTCCTAACAGGAATCGCCTACGGGCGACACACTAGCGGGTTGGCCCATTTAGCGCGGCAGTCGCTGCCAATCGCTCTATGTTTGATCGGTCCAGTTTTCTTCGTTTCTTGTTTTCTTGTTGTATTTTTGTTGGTTTTATTAGTTTCACGGTTTCTTTGATTTTTCTTTTTTCTTCATTATTACTTTGGTTTGCTTTGTTTTCTCATTGGTTTTTCTCTGTTTTTCCTTCTTTCTTCATTATATTTTGTTTTCTTCAGTTTTTCTTTTCTTTTTTGTGTCTTTGTGCATTTTTCTTCCGAACTCATGTCTACTATTTTCTTGGTATACAATGTTCATTTTTAGGGCACACGTGAAACATTTTTATGAAATACTTTGGACATTTTTCAAATACATGACGCACATTTTTCTAGAATACATTTTTTGAATGTTTTTTAAATCACGGGAAGTTTTATTTAAATGTCACGTTGCAGATTTTTTTAATGGCACTATTTTTTTAAACTACACGAACATATTTTTCACATTGTACAAACATTTTAATTTTATCACGGACATTTTTTGGCAACACCTGGATATTTCTTTAAAATGTCACGTACATTTTTTTAATGGAAATAAACATTTTTTTTACCTATGACAATATTTTTTTACATTTTATAAAAATGTCATGAACATTTTTTTGAATTGCCGGAAGTTTTCTTCAAAATTTCAAGTATATGTTTAGCGGTATGAAGCATTTTTTACATTAGGCACATTTTGTTACATTGTATACGATTTTTTTGAATGTACAAAACATTTTTTTAGATTTACGTGAACAATTTTTGTACATTGTATGGTTATTTGTAAAATGGTACATGCATTTTTATTAAACACGTGACATTTTTTGAATGTCACAAACATTTTTCTCACATGATTAACATTTTTATATACACATTTAAAATTATTTGAATACCTATTTAGTATTTTAAAAATTATTTAAAGTCTTTTTTTGTAATATAAATCAATAGTAGAAATTAAATAAAAATAAAAAAACAAAAATGTGAAGAAAAAAAAGGAAAAAACATGGATGATGCCTGTGTGACGTCAACCGACACGGTCATTGGGCTGGCCCAGCAGCAGCTCAGGCGACGCTGCCATACCGTTGCGGGCGATACATAGTCGTGCCCAAGGCCTGCAAGGGTTCGCGATCGGCCTGAAATTGTTCGCGTTGGGGGTTGATCACACTACCGGAATAGGACACATTCCCGACGGCCAGAAATATGCCGACGGCCCGCGTCGGCATATATGGAGGTATCCCGACGGCCTAGGGGAAACCGTCGGCGTAGAAAGGCCGTCGGCATATCTCCATATATGCCTACGGCCCCGTCAGCATATCTCCATATATGCCTACGGCCCCCGTCGGCATAGACAAGCCGTCGGCATAGCACGAAATATGCCTACGGCCCCCGTCGGCATAACTCGGCCGTCGGCATATAGGTGGGCCCGGCCGCCCGGCGATAGACGGCGGGTTGACGCCGTCAACTCTATGCCGACAGCCCTGACGGCGGCCGTCGGCATAGCTATTATTGCGTTTTTAAAATTATTTGGTGCCACGTGGCGAGGCTATGCCGACGGGGGCGCCGTAGGCATAGATTTCAACATATGTTGATTAACTTAAATATGACTTATCTAAACATAAACATACATAAATTATATATCAATTTGGGGTAGAATTTTCCATAGATTATGAATATGTAGTTTGTATTTGTTTTCGAGTATGTTAGTAATGTGACCTCATGTACTTTTGCATATAGGTCCCTATACTTTATTAAAATCACAAACAATTGATAATTGCATCTATTTTGACAAGTTTTATATGTTTTTTTATAAGAATCTTGAAAGGATTCTGTTGCCATAATATGTTCTCTAATTTGAACAAACTTAAATCATCTCTGCTTCAGATTTACACAAAACACCCTCTTGTTTTGACTTTTTTGTATTTTTTGTCATTCTTTGCCAAACGAGACAAATTTTATATCTACATCCATCAGATTGTGTACAGAAGTGTTCCTATGGGCTGACCTATCACAACCAGTTGAAAAGGTCCATCGGTCAAAGCCCGTCCGGGGAAAGTCAAAGGGCTAGATCCGCGGGTCAACTGGGCCAGGGTTAGGCGGGACGGGGGACTTGGAGGGTAGCAATGCCGCCAGATCTTGCGCTGGGCCCTCTTACACGTATGGAAGTGTGGTGGCAGGTGCAAGCACCCGTCACGCGGCTCCGGAGTGTGACCCCCCTCACGGACGTCGCCGCCGCCGTCACCTAGAGGGGGGAAATGGCCACGTCGGGTCGACACGGAAGGAATCTTGCGGTGGGTTGGGCCCGGACCTTGCTCCTATGTGTCCCTATGGGCAGACCTATCACAACCAGTTGAAAAGGTCCATCGGTCAAAGCCCGTCCGGTGAAAGTCAAAGGGGTAGATCTGCGGGTCAACCGGGCCAGGGTTAGGCGGGACGTGGGACTTGGGGGGGGAGGGGTAGCAATGCCGCCAGATCTTGCGCTGGGCCATCTTACACGTATGGAAGTGTGGTGGCAGGTGCAAGCACCTGGCACGCGGCTCCGGAGTGTGACCCCCCTCACGGACGTCGCTGCCGCCGTCACCTGGAGGGGGAAAACGGCCACGTCGGGTCAACACGGAGGGAATCTTGTGGTGGGTTGGGCCCGGACCTTGCTCCGAAGTGTCCCTATGGGCAGACCTATCACAACTAGTTGAAAAGGTCCATCGGTCAAAGCCCGTCCGACGAAAGTCAAAGGGGTAGATCTGCGGGTCAACTGGGTCAGGGTTAGGCGGGACGTGGGACTTGGGGGGTAGCAATGCCGTCAGATCTTGCGCTGGGCCCTCTTACACATATGTAAGTGTGGTGGCAGGTGCAAGCACCCGTCACGCGGCTCCGGAGTGTGACCCCCCTCACGGACGTCGCTGCCGCCGTCACCTGGAGGGGGGAAACGGCCACGTCGGGTCTACACGGAGGGAATCTTGCGGTGGGTTGGGCCCGGACCTTGCTCCGAAGTGTCCCTATGGGCTGACCTATCACAACCATTGAAAAGGTCCATCGGTAAAAGCCCGTTCGGCGAAAGTCAAAGGGCTAGATCCGCGTGTCAACTGAGCCAGGGTTAGGCGGGACGGGGGACTTGGGGGGTAGCAATGCCGCCAGATCTTGCGTTGGGCCCTCTTACATGTATGGAAGTGTGGTGGCAGGTGCAAGCACCCGTCACGTGGCTCCAGAGTCTGACCCCCCTCACGGACGTCGCTGCCGCCGTCACCTGGAGGGGGGAAACGGCCATGTCCGGTCGACACAGAGGGAACCTTGCGGTGGGTTGGGCCCGGGCAAGGATGGCAAGGGCATGTACTACGGCAAGACCGAGAAGAACCTGAAGGCCTACAAGGAGGAGTATCTGAGGTTACATCCTGACACACCTGACCCCTTAAAAGAGGCTACGGACGACAGGGCGGTGGTCGGCATAGGGCCGAAGAGTCATGGTCGACAGGCGGTTCTGGATGCTGTGGTCACTCCTTCTGTCTCCTACACACGGCTCCGAGCTACCAACCCGAGGCCGAGCCCGCGCCCGAGCACGACCAGTGCACACTCACAGTCCCTCCTAGCCCAGCAACACTCTGTAAGTATTTTCCCTCATATCTTCCTTTTTTCTCACTTTATTTTCCGCATTGAGATGTTTTATGAGTTTCATCATGTCATATTGTAGGCCTACCTTCAGTTTGCACAACAGCAGCTCTTCGAGTGGAACCAGAGAGTTGCAGCAGTCTCGGACCACAGCCATCGCATGATGCAGGTTAGTTTAGCCAACTCATAACCAACCTAAATATTGCCATTTCATTTCTTCTGAGCTTCGTGTTTGCTTGGTCAACTCACATGCAGCTTGTGTTTGAGTCTATGGCAAACGGCACGGTTCCTACAATGGAACCACCACCACCACCTCCTGGACCACAACCTGTGCTACCTTCGTTTGAACAATTTGTCGCACAACACAATTGGACTCCGGTTAGTACATCACCAAACTATTCAACCACTACTTATCGTTTATTCAGTACAATTATATATCCCCTTACCCATCTCTTTTCAAACATGCAGGGAACCGGTGGATCATCCGTCGGTGGTGGTGCTACTGATAGTTCCACTCCTGAGTCACGGAGCCCAGTCACTCCGATCTGGCAAGGTGGTGCTGGTGGTCTTGGCGGTGGCGATAGCGGTAGCGGTAGCGGTGACGACCTCAGCATTGGCGGTGGTGGTGGACTCGATGGCGCTTGAGCCTTTGGCGGTGATGAACTTGCTTTATGCTTCTACATGACTTGTCACTTATGTTGTGATGATACTTTTGTTGTGATGATGATGATGATGATGTTGTTGTGTACATGATTATCTGCTCTATTATGTTGTGCTGATGATGATATATATATGTGATGTGTATTTGAATGGAACTAAAACAGAAAGGTTAAAAAAAACAGTACAGAACTATGCCGACGGTTAGGCCGTCGACATAGAGGCGCCGTGCTACCAGTGCTCGCCACGTGGCGGCCGCTGGGCAGTCCTGGTGCACACCTATGCCGACGGCCCAGCCGTCGGCATAGATCTAGATATATGCCGACGGCTGGGCCGTCAGCATAGGTGTGCACCAGCACTGCCCAGCGGCAGCCACGTGGCACCGATAAGCCGACGGCCTGGCCGTCGGCATAGATCTAGAGGTACGCGCCGACGGCCAGGCCGTCGGCTTATCGGTGCCACGTGGCGAACGCTGGTTCGACCGTCTAGTCGACGGCGCCGTCAGTTGCCGTCACCCGTGGGAAAGCTGCCGACGGCTCAACGATGCCGACGGCTCGGGCTGTGTACGCCGACGTACACGTTGCCGACGGTTCTATGCCGACGGCGGCCGTCGACATAGGGCTATCCCGACGGGGTTTGGCCCTATGCCGACGGCTACGGGCCGTCGGCATAGACCTCGATTCCGGTAGTGTCACATCGACCGAATTTTTTTCTCGAATACCACAACGACCGAAATCGCTGTGGTTTTTTGTTTCTTTTCTCTAACACACTAGACGTAGTGATTATTACATGGTGATCATGATTAGTTAGCTAGCTACACTGAGACTGAGGTGGGAGGAGAGGACTAGAGGAGCTCGCGCAGTCGGCAGCGGCGAAGGTGATGGCGCCCTTGTCCAGGTCGAAGCTGACGTGAAAGTTTTGCTGCGCGATGCTCCCGATTGACGCCACCACCGGCCGATCATCCGTCACCGCCGACATCGCCAAGCACACTGTTGCCTTCCGCGCCTCCACGAGCGCGTTCCGCGCCGGCAGGGTAATCACGGCGCCGCCGCCAAACCCCAGCGTCACTCCCGGGAAAAGCTTCACCCAAGCCTCGGTCTCACCGGCCACGTCGTAGCACATATCCAGTAGCTTCTCCGGCGACTGCTTCCGCGGGAGCTTGATGCTCCGGGCGAGCTCCGCCACGACCTGGTCCAGCAGCCCCTTGTCGAGGTACGTCAATATATTACCGGAGTGGACGATGACGGGCGACCGCTTCGGCGGCACGATGGTCGAGTTCCCGATCTTGACGGACGCGAGCAGGATTGTGTAGAAAGCGTCCACTGCAGAGGGGATCAGCGGCGTGGTCACCGCGCCCGGCTCCATCACGGCGGCGCAGGCGCCGAAGCTGAGGATGGAGGAGGCGTTGACGTAGAAGGGCGCGAGGCAGTACGAGAACCTCCGACCGAGCGACGTCGCGGCGCCGATCTGGTTGACGAGGGAGCCGCTCCCGGCGCCAAGGCCAACGTTGCCGGTCAAGCGGAACGCTTTGCCGGTCACGTTCGTGGCGCAGCCAAAGCTGACTTTGGGCACTAGCAGCTGCGGGCGATCGCGGCATCCTACGCAGCCGCCGGGAGCGTCGTCGAAGGTGAAGGTCTCGGTGGAGAGGAGGCCGGTCGTCGTGGAGCCGTCGGCGTAGGTGGAGTGGTACTGGCAGAAGGAGTTAGTGCCGCAGGACGTGCCGTAGATCGCGCGACACGAGTCGGACCGGCAGCCCACGAGGCCGTAGGATGACGAGGAGGACGGGTCGAACAAGGCCCTCAGCGGCGCGCCCGGCGGTCCCGTTGCTGCATTTGAACCACACGACGTCGCTGCCGGTGTCGACTAGGGCGAGCATCCGGGTGCGCGGCGTGCCGACGTTGACGTACATCAGGTACTCGAACGGAGTGGACACTACCTCGGCCATGGCGCCGCCAGGAGAGCCGCCTGCGTACGACGAGTGCGCCGTGGAACGCCGCACGGCGGCAAGCACGCGGTCGCACGAGGTCAGCGACGGGTCGTGGAACGGCGACTTGGCAGAGTCCCGGTGGATGAACTCCACGCTAAACCCGCCGCCGACGACGTACGCCGTGCACCGGTGCGCTGTCAGGACGAGGACAGCGAGCAAAAGAGCGCGACCCGCCATCGTGCCTAAGCCTAACTCTTCTTATCACTGCTAGCTAGCTAGCTCTGCTGATCGCTTGTGTATTAGTAGGGGGGGTAGGGAGGCGAATGTGGTATGTAAGGATTTGGCATGAATTGCTGATTTCCCGCCATATGTGTTACGCTCCCACATCGATTAGCACTCAATTCACCAACGGATACAGGATTTTAGTAGCTAGGGTTCGAGATTCAGGAGGGGATCGGGGAAGGAAGGGGAGCCGAGAGAGAGATAGCTGCTGCCACTACAGTTCAGTTTCTCCACACCCTCTCGCAGGAGGGGACGACGCTTACTTAACCCTACTGGTGGTGTCCCAAACATGGGCCGGGAACCGGCTGCTGGGCTGCACTTGTCGACGAGGCCGTTCCAAGACAGGAGGAGTCGGTGCCGCTGTTGGGCCATCAGGGGGCCCTGCAGGTGGAGCCTGGGGCGTAACACTCCCTCCTCCTCGAGACACAGCTTGTCCCCAAGCTGGTGCCGTGGGAAAGTGTTGGCGGAGCTCGACGCGGTCCTCCCAGGTAGCAAACTCAGCGGGCTGGTCTGTCCAGCGCACCAAGACTTGAGGCGTGCTCGTGTTGTGACGCTGAAGCATGCGGGTCTCCAGGATTTCCTCGGGCACCGGACTTGACGCAGCGACGGCCGGTAGTTGGTGCAGGACTTGCTCAGTGGGCGGTAGAGCTTGACGGAGCTGGGACACGTGGAAGACGGGGTGGATGGTACTTGCCGGAGGTAATTGGAGCTTGTAGGCGACGGCGCCCCACTGAGCGTTGGACGTAAGGTTGAAGCTTCAATAAGACCCAATCATCAACCGCGAAAACGCTGTCCGAGCGGCGCTTGTCCGCCGAGTCCTTCATCTGTTGCCGCGCGCGAAGAAGATGTTGCCGCACCAGGGCCTCCATCTGCACCCTGTCAGCCAGCCATTCCGACAGGTCTAGGGACGCGCAAGTCACGGGATCGACGATGCCGAAGAAGCGCGGCGCGTGCCCGTACATTACTTCAAATGGAGTTGACCCGAGGGCAGAGTGTGGTGACGTGTTGTACCAGAACTCAGCGAGGGGAAGCCAAACGCACCACTTGCTCGGGCAGGAGTTGACGAAGCAGCGAAGGAAGGTCTCCATGCACTGGTTCACACGCTCGGTTTGGCCGTCAGTCTGCGGGTGCCGAGCGGTACTCATGCGGAGCTTGGTATGGGTGAGGCGAAAGAGCTCTTGCCATAGTGTGCTGGTGAAGACGGGGTCGCGGTCGGAGACGATCGACTCTGGTAAGCCGTGTAGCTTGTAGATGTTGGCGACGAAAGCCTGCGCCACTTGAAAAGCCGTGAAAGGATGCGACAAGGCGATGAAGTGGGCGTACCGGGAGAACTTGTCGACCACCACCAAAATGGAGTTGTAGCCCGAAGAGCGCGGCAGGCCCTCGACGAAGTCCAGCGAAATCATTTGCCAGGCCTGGGTGGGCACTGGCAAGGGCTCGATCAAGCCGGGGTAGCGCACCCGCTCCGGCTTTGCCTGCTTGCAAGTTTGGCAGGAGTCCACAAATAGCTTGACGTGGTGTTTGTGCCCAGGCCAGGTGAACAGGCGACGAACCCTGCGATACGTCGCGTTGAAGCCAGAGTGCCCACCGATTGCACCCGTGTGCAGCGCGCCGAGAACCTGCTTCTGTAGGCCAACATTATCCCCCAGCCACACACGCCCGTGCTGCTTGATGATGCCATTCTGCAGCTGGAACCCGTCGGTGTTGTCGGGTGAGGCCGCCAACCGAGTGAGCAGTCGCTGGGCAGCGGGATCATCTTGGTAGCCCTTCTGCACATCCACCAGCCATGCTGGCACTGCCGAGGTAATGGTTGCTAAGTCGCCTTGGGCCGGTCCAGGCTTCCGGGACAGGGCGTCGGCAGCTCGATTATCTGCTCCTTTCTTATAGACGATCCGGTAACGAAGCCCGAGGAGTTTGGCCATGATTTTCTGCTGCCACGGAGTAGCCAGTCATTGGTCTTCAAGATGGATCAGGCTGCGCTGGTCCATATGTACCACAAACTCGTCGTTCTGGAGATAAGCGCGCCAGTGGTCGACTGCCAATAGGATAGCAAGCCCCTCCTTCTCGTAGGTAGACAAAAGTCGGTTCCGTGGTCCAAGCGCGCGGCTAAGAAACCCCACGGGATGCTTATCTTGGGAGAGCACAGCCCCAATGCCGTAATCGCACGCATCAGTCTCCAGTTCAAAAGTCTTGGTGAAATCCGGAAGGGCGAGGACCGGTGCCGTGACCAGTGTCGTCTGCAGGGCGCGGAAAGAAGCGTCCTCCAGGTCGGTCCAATGAAAAACCACATTCTTCTTGAGGAGATCAGTTAGGGGGCGGCAGATGATCGCAAACCCTTTAACGAACTTGCGGTAGTAACCCGCCAGACCCAGAAACCCGCGGACCTCCTTGACTGTGGTGGGCACGGGCCACGACTGAACGGCTGAGATGTTCCTGTTGTCCGTGCGCACTCCGGCGCCACTGATCTCATGGCCTAAGTATAACAGCTTGGTGCTGGCAAAAGTGCACTTGCTGCGGTTTAACTGGAAGTTGTTGTCGCGGAGCAGCTGAAAGACTTGGCGTAACAGCTTCCGATGTGTCTCGACGTCAGCGCTGTGGACCAGGATGTCATCAATCAACACCAAAACACCCCGACGAAGCACAGGTGCCAACACGGTGTTCATGCCGCCTTGGAACGTGGACGGGTCCCCCGTCACGCCGTAGGGCATCACCTTGAATTCGTAATGGACATGGTGGGTTTTGAACGCTGTCTTGTGCTCGTCCTCGGGTCGCATGCGGATCTGGTGGTATCCGACACGCATGTCCAAGCTGGTGAACAAGCAGGAGCCCGCTAGTTCGTCAAGCAATTCCTCAATGATAGGAAGAGGGTACCGGTTCTTGATCGTGATGGCGTTGAGGTGCCGGTAGTCAATGCAAAATCTCCAGGTTAGATCTTTTTTCTGCACAAGGAGCACGGGAGATGCAAACGGGCTAGCACTTGGCTGGATGATGCCTTGAGCCAACATCGCTGCCACTTGGCGCTCCACCTCATCTTTCTGCGCGGGGCTGTGCCTGTAAGGTCGTATGTTGACTGGTCGAGCACCGGGTACCAGAGGGATCGCGTGGTCGAACGACCGTTGAGGAGGTAGCCCGGTGGGCTCATCGAACAAGACTGAGTACTGTTCCACCAAGTCTGCGATGCGCTCAGGAAGAGGGGGTGGTTCTGCGTTTGAACTGATCGAGCACAGCTGCACCACCCGTGTCACCGCTACTTGCTGCAATAAGTCCTGCAGCTCAGTTCCAGAGATCATCTGACATTGGGTAATATCTGCTTGAGCCCCTTTCAATAGCACATGTCGCCCGTCATGCTCAAAAGCCATAGTGTTCTCTAGCCAATGCACGTTCATGGGGCTGTGGCTAGCCAGCCAATCAATGCCCAAGATAACATCATAGCTGCCCAAGGGTAGTAACTTTAGGTCCGTAGTGAACTGTGCTCCGTGCGAGTGCCACTGACAAGCTGGGATTTCCTGAGTACTTTGGAGGACGCCCCCATCAGCCACCCGGACCGTGAGAGTGTGCCGAGCTGTTTGAACCCCTTGAAGATGCTCTGCCAGTGCTTGGCTGACAAAACTGTGAGAGGAACCGGAGTCAATGAGCATAAGAACTTCACGGCCTTGAACCCAGCCGTGCAGGCGCATGGTTGTTGGAGATTCAGCGCCTTCCAGGGCCTCCTTGGACAGAACATAGCAGTCCGCGTCACTTGTGAGAGGGTCGCCGGAATCAGCTTGGTGAGGAGGTGAATGCAACATCTCAATGAGTTCCTCCACCACGTGAAGCTGAACAGTTGGAGCACAGCTGTGGTCGCGGCTCCACCGCTCGCCGCAGGTGAAACACAACCCCTTGGCACGACGGTACGCACGCAACGCGCTCAGCTTGTCGTCGTGGATCGGCGTGTGCGATGCGTCCGGGAGAGCTCGGCGGTCGTCCGGGCACGGCGCGGGCGTGGTTCCACCCGGCTTGGCGGGCGGGGGTGGCAAAGGCAACGCCACACGAGGCACCGCCCTTGTTCCTGCTGATGAAGAGGACGAACGCGGAGCAGGTCGGTCGTCACGTCGTAATGCCTCGGCGACCTCTTCCTGCAAACAGGCAAGATCCATAGCTGTATCCAGAGTTTGGGGACGATGTAATACAACAGCAGCACGAATATCACGATGTAAGCCCTCCATAAACTGGGTAACAAAAAAGGCAGGATCCCACGAACTATGATGTGCTAGCAGATTGTGCATAAGTTGTGTGAACTGCTCAGCGTATTCAGTAACCGTGCCCATCTGCTTGAGCCGGTTAAACTGACGCAGCAGGTTCTGGAACTCCTCTCGACCAAACTGAGAACAAATCGCTGTTGCGAAATCGCCCCACTCCTGATAGTGTAAGTGAGCTTGCGACGACTGTAACCACGACAGTGCGCCGTCGGTGAAATACATGGCAGTGCAACTAACCCAGGTGTCCGGGCTCAGCGTGCATACGTGGAAGTAAGCCTCGCACTTGAGACGCCAAGCGCGTGGGTTGGCGCCATCGAACAGAGGGAAATCAAAACGGGGTGTAGGTGGCAAACGGTGATAACCCCGATCCCCGTAGAACGCCTGCTCGCCGGTATGAGGGAACTCGGACGTACCATTGGCCGGAGGCAACCGTGGGGTACGGATCTCCCCAATCGATTTCCCCCGTGGATCGTGATGTATGCTGTGGCCATCGGGCCCATGACCAGTGTCACCGCGAGCTGGAGCGTCGCCGGCGCGAAGGCGGAGCGTGTCGGCAGCCGATGGAAGTAGGAGAGGGCGAGGCGCGTCCACGGCGTGTGGCAGGAGTGGAGGAAGGTCAGCCAGGCGCATGGGCTGAGGTGTGGGCGTCTCCTTGGCGCGATCCGATGGCGCCGCCTCCGTGGCCTTGTCCGACGTCGCCGCCTTGTCGATCTGGATCCGCAATTGACCCACCTCCGACCGGAGCTCCTCCACGGACTGCTCGATCGAGGGCCGCCAACCTTGCAGCTCGAGGACGACCGGATGGATGTCGTCGATCTTGGCGGTAAGGGCCGCGATCGCGGCGGTCAGATCACCCAACGCCTTGGTGTGTTCTTCCATCGTCGTTGCTTTACCCCGACGCGTCTGGATAATCGACGGGAACCGGCCGGCCAGCGTTGGTGGTGGGGAAAAAAATTGGGGGGGGGGGATCTGGAGGCTCTGGATACCAATTGTTACGCTCCCACTTCGATTAGCACTCAATTCACCAACGGATACAGGATTTCAGTAGCTAGGGTTCGAGATTCAGGAGGGGATCAGGGAAGGAAGGGGAGCCGAGAGAGAGATAGCCGCTGCCACTACAGTTCAGTTTCTCCACACCCTCTCGCAGGAGGGGACGACGCTTACTTAACCCTACCAGTGGTGTCCGAAACGTTGCCGGGAACCGGCTGCTGGGCTGCACTTGTCGACGAGGCCGTTTCGAGACAGGAGGAGTCGGTGCCGCTGTTGGGCCGTCAGGGGGCCCTGCAGGTGCAGCCTGGGGCGTAACAATATGCGTAATGGTAAATTGGAGAGAGATTGGTGATTTCGAAGGCGGTAATTAAGTTCGTTCTAAAAGATGATTAGTGGTTACTTGTTATTTAGCACGCGAATATTCCAGCGGCAAGGCAGGCAGCTGATTGATTTTTTTTCCTTCGCCAAAAAAATGGCATGACATTAAACTCTCTCGGAGCGGTATAAAAAAACACAAATGATAAGTGCCACACATGGGGCACGAAGCACTCCAACCCTGACGTTTTTTATAATTAAAGTTGTCATTTGAAAAGGAAAAAAAACCTGGAATTTGCCGTTTGAAAGAGAAGAGGTTTTTAGGTTCACTGGGCCGGATTGGCTACTAGTTTTGTTGGATCAACTCACTTTCCCTGTGCGAGAGCAAATGTTGTTCTTGTTCTGGAGAGCTTGGCATTTGAGGAATGATGTAAATTTTGGGAATGAGAAGGAATCCGTCTCTGAATCCATTAACTTTGTGGTTAACTTGTGGACATCATTCTCCTAATGTCGCGTCACGAATGAGGTGGTTTCTATAAAAGGAAAAGGGGTGGTTGAAGAGTTGTGGAAGATGCCCAAGGCCTCTATTGCAAATGTAGGGTGGCGACCCCCTCCAGATGATTGTATTAAAATTAATATCGATACTAGTTACGTGAAGACTTTGAAGGTTGCCAGTGTGAAATTGTGGCTAGGAATTCTACGGGGAACGTCATCATGTCGTCATGGGATTATATTCGGCATTGTACCAACTCGATGAAGCGGAGCTTAAGGCATGTCTCGCCGGTCTCTATATCGGTATGACCCTTCATTCACTTATTATCTTGGAGACCGACTGTATGTTTGTGCTGTCTTCCTTACAAATGAAAATCTTGACAGGTCCGCGCCTGTTGATCTAAAAAGGGAGGCGCTAGCATCTCAAAACTGCTCCAGAGTGTCAAGCTAATTAAGGTCAGGCCAATGTGATGCCTCATGAGATTGCTAAGTTTAGTTTTCATAATAAAACAGATGGTATTTCGCTTAATAGTTTTCCGTCTTGTATGGCATCAGCGGTAATGAATGATTGTAATAATATTCTAATTAATTAATATATTAGGGTGTTTTACAAAAAATGGACTTTTAGAAAGAAAAAAATACACAACAATAGGGGTAGTGCCTATCGACTCGACTGCCGTGCGCGATTGTTTTGTCACGGCGGTCACTCTCACCTGCCATTCTTTTTCGACAAAGGGAATATATTAATATCGCGAAGATACCAATTACACCCAGCCTCTGCAACAACGCAATGTCGTAAAGACATTACGGATGCACACAGCCAAAAGACAATAAGAAGAAGAAGAAAAAAGAAAGATCCCGCTATAGTGATCAATTCCTTGTAGCTGCAGCACGAACCACCACCTAGACAACACCCGAAGTCTCTATTCTCCAAAAGTGACGCCTCCAAGAAGGAAACAGTGCAGAAACACCATCATCGCCCGATCCTAGATCTTAGGTTTTCACCCTGAAGAAGATCCGCGCTCTCAAAACAATGCCTTCAACAAGGTCACTGCCAGGCACAACCAATTAAGGTCAGACCTTGGCCTTTCAGCCTGAAAGTTAAGACTCTGTACTTCGCCTGTGCTGCCGCCCCCACTTGCCGATACCGCTGCCATGAGTCACGAATCACCAAGCAAAGTCCTCATCGCCACGAAGACTCGATCCACCATTACAAGGCCTTAGACCTCAGCCACCGTGACGTTCTCTGTCACTGTCTTCACCATGGGAATCGAAATACCGACGTGTCCCATACTGTCAACAGACAACGAAGCTTCGCGTCACACCCTCCTGAAGCCACTCGGGCTGAAATCGGGGCGAACACGACCGAATCCCATCCGATCCAGAAATCTACAGGCGTCAAGCACCCAATGAAGATCTCCAGCGGAGCATTCCGGAACTCGTCAATGGCCAGATCCATGAGGGCCGGCAACCGGCAGAACACCATCTTACAACAAAAAGAACCCAAGGACTGCGCCACCCGCCGGCTCCCAACAGCGGAGCATTCCGATCTGCAACCATGGTGGTCTTTGCCGAGATCAGAAGAATCCAACGCGTCGCCGCCACCCACCAGGGATTTGCCTAGCGACACAGACAACAGCGAGGGGAGGATGCATGTAGATGGCGTTGGTGGCGTCAGCCTGGAGGTGCCACTCGAGTGGCCAAGAGGGACGCATGGCTGATTGGATCTTACGGGTGTCAAATTCTGCAGTGTACGAGGACGACGAAGATGCTGCTAGACGAGGCACCGCAGTGCAAAGCTAGCCTCTAGTAGCAATCGATCCATTCGATGACGTGTACTAGAGTACTAGTACATCCACGGGAACACCAGCAGAACAGCCCCGCGCTCCGCCCAGATCCGGCCAGCGCAAGCCGCTGCGCACTCCGCCGTCGTGGATCCGGAGCATAGACACATCGCGCATCCGAAAGAGAACAGCCGAGTACTTCAGATCTCAACGCCGCCATCCCCTCCCCCACAGGCCAGCACGACACCAAGGAGGCCCACACTGCCGTGTCCATGCCAGCAGAACGTCGCGCTCAAGCGCTCAGCGCCATGCCGGCGATGCAGCAGCCTGCCGGAGCCGTCCAAGCCGGATCAGATCAACAACGCCGCCGCGTTGCCGCCGTGCCCGAGAGCCACCCGCGCTGCGAGCAAGGTCCCCGCCGCCGCCGTCAGCCACACAGCTTCGCTTGCGGCGTCCTCCGACGGCGGCGGAGAGGAGGAAGGGAGGATTTGTGTGGCGACGGCTAGGGTTCGGACTGCCGCCCGAGTCGCCCACACGGGAGCGACGCGGGGGCTGTTTTTCTTCCACTCACCTGCCATTCTGCCAACACAAATCGTTTTGCTCTCCGCACACGCCATGCCCATGCACGCTCTCTCTCTCCCTCTCCCTCTCCCTCTCCCGTCCTGTCACCTCGATCCAATCTGAGGGCCGCGCCTCTTGCCATTCTTCCCCTTTAAAATACTCCACAGCACGCTCGGTGTCAAGCACTCAAGCCTATTCATTTCTCGTCGGTCCTCGCCACCACACGAGTGAGGGAAGAGCGAGACACCCCACCGCCGCCCGCCCAGCTCCAGAATGGCGACCGCCACGACAACCGCGCTGAGCATGAAGCTCCTCATCGACACCAAGGCCCGGCGCGTGCTGTTTGCGGAGGCGAGCAAGGACGTGGTGGACTTCCTCTTCTCCCTCCTCGCGCTGCCCGTCGGCACCGCCGTCAAGCTGCTCGGGAAGGACTCGATGGTCGGCAGCGTCGGCAGCCTCTACGGCAGCGTCGAGAAGCTGGACGGCACCTACGTCCAGCCCGGCGCCGCCAAGGACGCGCTGCTCCACCCCTCTGTCCTCTCGCCGGCGGTCAGCAGCAAAAGCTCCCTCCTAGGCTTGCCGGCGCCGCCGTCCCCACAGGAGAAGACGTTCTACAGATGCAGCAGGCAGTGCACCTGTTACGGAAGCGGATCTAGTATTAGGAGTCAGCAGGCTACATGCAACAGCTGCCGGACTTACATGACGGAGAGTTACGGCACCTGCTGTCCATCATGTAACAACCAGATGACCACGCCCTTCACGGTCGTGTCGTCGGCCGGGTCCGGAGGCGAGGTGGCGGAGGCCGCGGTCGGCATCGGCGGGAAGGGGTTCGTGCAGGGCATCGTGACGTACACGGTGATGGACGACCTCACCGTGACGCCCATGTCCTCCATCTCCAGCATCACCCTGCTCAACACATTCGCCGTCAGGGACCTCAGCGCGCTCCAGGAGAAGACCGTGCTGCTCGGCTATGACCAGGTGATTATGATCCATAAGTAGTTATCGCATATGTTTCTCTCTCTTCCATTCGATATGTCTTTGTTAACCATGTGCATCAATCAATCGTCGCGTTGCATTTCCTCTAAATTTTGCAGGGTCTGGAGATCCTCAAGGCGTCGCTGCAGTCCAAGACCGTGCTCACCGACGTTTTCCTGAGGCCCGCCCGCAACGCTTGAAGGCACGGTCCTGCGTCTGACATGCACATCGACATGGCAAAAAATAGCTCGATCCATGTAGCCCGTAGGAGTATTTTGTATGAACTTGTGCAAGGGCTAGTAGCTCCATCCATCTAGTTAAATTAGGTTAGCCCCTTTGTGTGAGCATCGGAACCATCTTACTGCCGTGGCATCTTTTGGTAATGTCTAGTACTCTATCAGCCAGTATTATTTAGATCCTCGCAATCCAGCATAGTGTATGAATTACTCCAGGTTGTAGTAGTACTCCACTATGTGTTGATGCTTGATGTATGGGTTTGCATCGCAGTTTGTATCATCTTCCGTTGGTTCTCAAAATGCTTCTTCGTGTGTAGTATGTCTATGTGTCAATCTGTGTAGCAGCATGGTTTGCTTCCTCTTGTGCGCCTACTAGAAGATGCGTGGGATTGTGAAGGTCACGCAAGCGTTACCATGACAAGTGCTTATTCTTCCAGCTTGGTTCACCATACAAACATGTCATACGCCAGGGGAATCTTCGACAACCATCCCAGCCTAGCTCACTTTCTCAACACAATCAAGGCCGCAATGGGCGACGGCGAGTCGTGTTGTAATCTGTGAGCGTGGCCCTTAGGGCGAGAGATAAACTAGTGCAATGTCAAAAAACATCTTACATTATGGGACGAAGGGAGTATATTATGGGACGAAGGGAGTATATAAGATGTGCAAATGCATTTGGCAACACCCGCTTGGATTAGCCTTTCTTGCTCAACTGGCAAAAATTGTCCTATGGAAATTTACAGAGAGAAAAAAATTGAACTAAGTTCGCAATAGTAACATTAAGGTCCATCAATCAACTCAGCAACTTGCAGAAATCGATGCCCATGAACTTACCCTTGCCTCAAAATTAAAAATCCAGAAAACACTCGGCTGAAGCTTATTGAAACACAAAACAAACTCATATGACAGGCTCGTAAGTGTTTCATTTCCCCTCCAATCAAGCACCCCAAGATATTCTGGCAAAGCCATGACGAGTTGGAATATATAGTACGTACTAACACGAACACACTGCTTGTCTAGATTGGACACTGGCTACATATTGCGCCCAAACATTTTATTCTTCTGAGCCGACAGACTCCATATACATCATTCAGAGACCATATGGATATGGTAATGGCTCATGCAGATCCCAGGAAACGGCCCATCCAAGTAGAGAAGCGGGACCATGCCAGGTCAATGGCTCCCTGGTTCTCATCAGTCAGACCCATGCCCTTCCTCCTCTTGAGGGCCTCAGGCGATGCGTTCATGAAGGCGTGGGAGCATCCAGGGTATATGTGGACTTCATGTGCCACTCCAGAAGCCTTGAGCTTCTCCTCCAACGACTTGGCCGCCTGAAACAGCACACATAGCAATGTCATAGTATATTTTTACTTCAAATTGTAATAATTATTATCCAATGATAATAAGTACTCCCTCCGTTCCTAAATATAAGCCCTTTTAGAGATTCCAATACGGACTACATACGGAGCAAATTGAGTGAATCTACACTCTAAAATATGTCTATATACATCCGTATGTACTCCGTATTGAAATCTCTAAAAGGGCTTATATTTAGAAACGGAGGGAGTATATGCACATAAAGGTTAAATCAGCTGCTACAAACCCATTTGCCTGTCACATATCAATAGATAGTGAGACAGCAGGACCGTAGGTAATTTTATTCATCTTTCGAATTAGTTACACGGATGTGTATGCAAAATAAGGGATAAAATAACTACCAAAAAGTCAACTGATTAGCCATTTGCCACATGGAGGGAATTAGGAACCTATTTTCCAGTTTATGATTTCGTACAGAAAACAAATAAAGCTGGATATTGTTTTATAACAAACAAGACTAAGAAAGTAATATAGAACCTATGGAAAGTAGCAATGAACAAAAACAGAAAGGTAAAGAAAGGTCTTACGGTAACATCTGCAAACCCAACAAAACTATCAAGCTCCCCAAAATGAGCCTGGATTGGAGCCTGAGCCTTGGAAGCATCAGCAAGCTCCGAAGATGGCGTCCCATAGAAAGCAACAACAGCATCAACCTCTGGGACCAAAACTCCACTTGCAATTGCCAAAGCACCTCCCATGCAATAACCAGTAACACCAACCTAACACAATAGAAGGAAAAAAAAGTAGGGCAAATCATTACAATATGTATTGTTTTCAACAGAACATAAAAAAGGACATATATATGTTGCTATAGCATTGCCTATAACAAATTAACGACAGAATATATATATATGGTACACAGACAGATTTATTGTCCTACATTCCTACTATAGTTACTTGGTCAGAGTTTATTGGCACACATAGAATAAATTTATAAACAACAGTCCAACTCTTCATAAGGTACACATTAGCACAAATTGATTAGCATGGTCGAAGAAATCTATAATCCACACCAAAGAGACATTCAGCCTATCAAACATTTGACTAATGCGTAATACCATGATTTTGCCATTTCAGTCAACACAGCAATTACTACTAGGTTTAAAAAATTCAAATCTTACTATTACCTCCCTTTGATTTGTCATGTTAGAACTGAACAGATGAATGTATATGCTAATATAAATTTATAACAAGATGTCAAGTGTGACAGAAGTGCCCCAAGGTTCTGACCAACTAATTGATTCTTTGATGCTTCCCGAAAATTCAAAGCTTAGTACTGCCTCCATCCGATTGTAATGTTAGAACTGATCAGATCAAAGTACATGATAATAAAAAATTATAACAATTTGTCAAGTTTGAAAGAACTGCACCAAGGTTCTCACCGATTAATTGATTTTATGTTGTTTTTTATATGAAAATTGCCACTCATACACTCACATCTGACATAATCTGATTTTTTTTAAAGAAAATGACATCATAGATAGCTAATAGGCATATCTTACTAATTTAGTTAACCGCCGAAATCGTGCAACAAGACTTGTGCAACCAACAAACGAAATGGATACTCAGATGTCACATTTTGCTGCATGGAGGTAGCACAACAAATCTACCAAAAGGATAAAGACAGCAGCACTTGCATTTTCACTGATCTTTTGTTACTGATCAATTGATTTAACACACTGGAGTTTACTACTACAAGAGGCTCAATCAACATATTTATCCTTTCAAAAGAGTAACTTAGTCCTAGCTGATTCAAGTAGGATCAGATGGCAAATAGGCAGCACTTTCTACCTCTATTGCTAATCATAATGATTTTTGGGTTACCCATAATAATACAATTTGAGTAAGAAAACCATACAGAGAAAATCTTGAAACATGAACAGAGTTAAAAAAAAGACTACCTTGGGCGATCCATTTTCCTTCAGCCATTTAACTGAAGCCTGAATATCCTTGATTGCACCCGGCCAGTCTAGTCCATCCATCAGGTGTTGTGCCTCAGCTACCTCCAAAGCAACCTTCCCACGGTACAAACTGAAAGTAAATAAATAAAAAAGATGTAAACATACAAAAAAAAATTGACTGGGCCATAATATTCTGAGGAAGTATTATGAAGCATGAAACACTTTATCTTGAACAAATGGTGCAAAGCAAGGAGCACATGATATCATCATACTCTGGAATAAGTGCTCTGTATCCATCACCGATCTGGGAAATATGGATGGCATGATTCTTGACCTCGTAGTCAACACCCCACCACTCTTGCAATACTACAACTCCAGGAGCATTTTCTTTGCCAGCAACATAGGCATCAAAGGTCTGAAGAAATACAACATCGCATCAGTTTATCAGTAAGATGTAAGATACAGAGCAAGAGCACCAAGATTATGGGCATGCTTGGTTTGCTACAGAAAATTTGGCTAGCCCGTGTGTTTGGCATGCCATTAAATGGCAACTTTCTGAGAGGTGAAATTGGAGCGCAGCGCATCCAGAAAAATTGTCTGGTTACGCAGAGGGTCAATTGGTTACATAAATCTGGGTATCTACTTCAGGACAAGACATTGCATATCGTACTAACATTTCCCCACATCTAAGAAACTCTAAATGGCCTGATAAATGAATAATCCACTCAGAAGGTGCAAAGAAGATGAAAAACTAAGAAATGGGTGGAACAGGCAAGGGATAAAGCCTAGAAGAAAAACTCCTCTCCTCAAACCCTCGATGCGCGCTCTCGCGCAGTAACAGAACAAGAGATGGTTCGAGGAGGGAGGGATGTGTTCTCACCGTGTCCTCGCGCTGGATCTGGATCTTGTGGAACTGGCTGGCGGCATCAGAGGCCATGGCGGCTCGGGGCTGGAAGCGGGATGAGTGCAGGGGCGAGCGGCGGAGGGGGAGCAGGGAGGCGCTTCGGAGCAGTAGCCGCGCTGTGGCCATCGCCACGCCGCTTTATCCTGCGTTTTCTAGAGTCTGCTGGTCTCTCGCCACCACTGCGATACTAGATGACGACATAGCGGGCTTGGTCCAACCAGATGATAAGGCCGATACGCTTATTTCCCAGGCCCAGTGAGGCCAGCAGAGCAGGTAACACCGTTAAATATTATTAAGAGTTCACACACAAGCAAAAGACACAACAATTGAATTCTAGGTCGTTCTCTAGGTGACCAGTCTGCTCTTTTTTTTAGTGGTATAATCTAACTCGTTTTATTGATCAATAAACAGGGACACAATAGAAATGTCTGGAAAGTTCAGGACCCATAACTAGCATCCTAACTATTTTCTTGCGGTTTGGAGGAGGCAAAGCTTTGGATTACCGCGGGTGCTAAAAGATTAGGGACTATTTTCTTGCGCGAGTAATTGCCATGCCGTGTATGTGGGTGATCTTGTAAAACTCTAAACCTTGCTCCTCCCTTATTTAATAGAAGAGGCAAATCTTTTGCCTCCGTTTCGAAAAAATAATAATAACTAGCATCCTAACTGTAAACAAAGACAGCTTCGAGCATGATCATGAGCATGCAAATTCGAGGTCCGTCCTTCGTGGTTGAGACGAACTTCAGTGAAGTCCATCTTTCGTTGATTGATCTATGAGAGAATGGTGCAATAGTGGGAGCGGCTCCCATTGTTGATGGCATTGACAACCTCCAATCAGTCAGACGCGACAAAACAGCTACACACTTGAAGATCAGCTGCAAGGGCGAGCACTTCTCGACAGGCCAAAGGTTGAGGGAAAATTGTTGCCTATTATAACCCTTACTCATCGGGGCCAACAGTTCCCTATAAGGATAATAGGAGGCAATCTCTTTATCTATTTTTCCTGTAATTGATACACATTTGATACCCAACGATAGTTCTAGTAGGGATTTGTTCATTATCTTTATTAAGCGTAAATGTAAATCTTCTCTGTTGGGAACACAATTAACCGAAATGGCCCACTTACTATCTAGAATAGTAAAAATAATGTTGGCACTAAGCAATCGAATTACCTCCTTCCTCAGCACTCCTTTCTTTTTAGGATTCAACCTTCGTTGATGCTCAAAGCACATTACTCTGTAAGTATTCTATGCGTACATTTGGAAGGGCTTATACATTTCAGAAAGTCATAGAATATCCAAAAGCTTCTGGGTGACTTTTTAATACTTTGATGAGTTTGTTCTCGTCGTCCCCTAAAAGGTTAGAACTTATAATAACAAGAAATTTTTATGTTTCATATAAGAATTCATACTTGATGTGACGCCCCCGACTTAATCGTGCACTAATCATACACGCAAATGCGCACGATCAAGCCTAAGGACTCACTTGAAGATATCACAACACAACTCTAAACACAAAATAAGTCATACAAGCTTTATATTACAAGCCAGGGGCCTCGAGGGCTCGAATACATAAGCTCGCGTTCAAGCGTCAGTGGAAGCAACAATAATATCTGAGTACAGACATAAAAGGGAAATAAGTCTGCCTTAAGAAGGCTGAACAAAACAACGATAACTAGATCGAACGGCGCAGGCCTCCTGCCTGGGAGCCTCTGAGTCTACTCCTGGTCGTCGGTCTCCACGTAGTAGTAGGCTCCATCGGTAGGGTAGTAGTAGTCGGCGGCGGAAGCAGCTGGCTCCTGGGCTCCGTCATCTGATCGCGGTAATCGGGTATAGGGGGAAAGAAGTAGCAAAGCAAACGTGAGTACTCATCCAAAGTACTCGCAAGACTTACATCAGAACTATTCTATTTATGCTTTGGTATCAAAGGGAGGCTGTATCTGTGGACTAGACTGCAGAAATGCCAGAATAGAGAGAGGGCCTAGCCTATCGAAGACTAGCAACTTGCAGCGTCTTGCAGCATTAGAAGAGTGTAGATTAGCACATAATTATAGTAGTAGTAACAAGTATGAGTAACCAAGCCCAGAGATCCTTTCCCGGCTTCCTGCGAGAAAGCGATCCCGGAGCCAACATATTATTAAGTAACACCAGTATCCAGTTCTAGTTGTAGTAGATCGGGATACTTTTCGAGCGTCCTGTTACCGTGGACACGGCTATTCGAATAGATATACTTCCCTGCAGGGGTGCACCAACTTACCCAACATGCTCGATTAACTCTGGCCGGACACACTTTTATCGGGTCATGCCCGGCCTCGGCTGATCGACACATCGCAGCCCTACCTAGGCTCAACAGAGAGGCCAGCACGCCGGTCTACCTCCTAAGCGCTCTGGGGTCTTGAGCCCATCGCCCTTTGCACTCCTGCGTGTTGCGTACGCGGCCGGTGAGCAGACCTAGCCCCCTTAATACAAGCGCAGGCTTTCACGGTCCAACCCGGCGCGCGCCGCTCAACTGCTGACATCTGGAGAGCTTCGGCTGATACATACGACGCCGAGTGCCCATACTTATTCCCGCATGGTGGTTAGTGCGAAAAGGCCAGAGGCCTACTCCTAACCCGTTAATGCTCTGGGAGCTCGCGGTGACAATCGGTGATCCACGATCTGTGGTCATGTCGCCCCGTCTCGTGGACTTATGGCAAGGGCTAGGAATGCCCGGCCGTGCCACGTAATCATCACACGGGTACCCTCATGGTCAACCCGATTTCACATCACTCGCGGGTACCCCTCGGGGCCGACCCGACTTTATCAAGTAACTGTAGGTAAAAGGCATGGTAACCGTGTGTTCATCACATCAAGGAGGAATCCGAGGAATCACCCTCGTTGGAATCCTACTCGATGTAATCCGTCAAGGAGAACCAGGAGGAATCACCCTCGATGGTCCACACTTGAGGGGTTGCATGACAGAGTCATCATCGGGAAGGGGAGAGCGAGGAATCACCCTCTGCAATCACCACCGATGTGCTATACTGCAGAGATATCATCGGGAGTGCAGTACGAGGTATCACCCTCGGCACTCGCTAGTAGCCCTGCAGTGTCGTACAACTAAGGGGGTGTGCGGTGATGTGCTGGTCTCAGCCCATCGATCACCTCGATCGGGGCACTGGTAACTAAGCGGGGCAACTAGGACAAGGATGAGGGGCCACAGATGGTTCATTACCAACCTATACTAAGCAGTTTAGGATGACAGGTAAAGTAACAACAGCAGGTTACAAAAACAGGCTATGCATCAGAATAGGAGCAAACAATTACAGTAGCAAATTCTAATGCAAGCATGGGAGAGAAAGAATAGGTGATATTGGAATGATCAAGGGGGGGTTTGCTTGCCTGGAAGCTCTGCTGAAAGGGGCTGGTCGTCAGGGACGTAGTCGTACTCGGCAGCAGCGTCGGTCTCGGGGTCTACCGGAGAGAAGAGGGGGGAAGAAACAATAAATAAAAGCAAACAATGCTACACAGATGCATGGCATGGCGATATGCTGTGCTGGTGGTGGCCTAATGCAGCACTACACGTAAGAGACGGAGCGGGAAAATATCTGGGGATGCTTTCCCGGCTTTAGTCATCTGTCAGACAGATGAACCGGAGGGGAAGGTTCCATGTTCACATGGTTGTGGGCATGTGACAGGTAAACGGAGGGCATATTCGGGTTCGTCTCGTTTTTCTGATCAACTTTCATGTAGAATTTTTTTTGATCCGAGCTACGGTTTATTTTCTAAGATTTTTCAAAGATTTAAACATTTTCTAAAATTGTTTTAATTAATTAATTCGACAGAAAAGGAAATATGACGTCAGCATTGCATCAGCATTGCGTCAGCGGTCAACTGACCAGCTGACCAGTCAAACTGACAGGTGGGGCCCATCCGTCATACACAGAACTAATTAACAGGGTTTAAATTTAACTAATTAACCTAATTAGCTAGTGGGACCCACTGTCAGTGACTGACTAATTAACATGTTAATTAACAGTTTAATTAGCATTTTAATTATTATTTTAAAAACATTTATTAGCGCGGGGCCCGCATGTCAGTGGCTGGGCTGCCCAGTCAGCACAGTTGACTGGGTCAACCCAGTCAACAGGACCCACCGGGCCCACGGTCAGTGTCACAGGGGTGGGCCCCAGCCGTGCCACGTCGGCACCATCGCCGGAATCGCGCCGGCGAGCCAAAACGCGGCGGCGAGCTACGGCCCCCTCGCCGGAATCTCGCTACGGTCGGTGCCGTTCGAACGGCCGTCGAGCGCCACGTCCAACGGTGGCATTCTCACGGGCTGGGGGGGCCGGAACTGAGCACGGCGACGACGGCGGGCGGCGCCGGAGTTCAGGGCTCCGCGGAAACGGCGAAACGCGGCGCGAGCGGCCAAACTAACTAGCTAGGCATGGGCTACGGCTCACCAGGAGCACGGCAGGGCAGTTGGGCGAGGTTGAAACGGCTCGGGAGCGCGGTGCGTTCGGCAATGACGGCGGCCGGAGCACGGGACAACGGAGGCCTCATACGGGCACGAAAGCGAGCAGCAGAGGAGAGGGGAAGAAGCGTAGCTCACTGCGGGGCCGTAGGGAAAAGGCAGCGGGCTCGGGGAAGCTCGGAGCAGGCGGTGCAGCGACGGCGATCCCGGGTGCCCGAGGAAGAGGACGACGGCGAGGACGGCGCTGCGGTGGCTCCCGGCACCGATTGATCGGTGCAGAGGGCGTAGCCGAGGCCGGCGGAGCGTGCTGGCACAGTGGGGCGGCGAGGAGGGCGCGGTGGCCGCGAGGTTCACGACGGCGAGGCCATGGCGGCGCTCGGGGTGAGAGAGGAGAACGCGGAAGAGAGAGAGAGGGAGTGGGTTAGGGTTCGTCCTCGGGGGCGAGGAGGGACCCTTATCCCCTCCAGAGGCGCTGTAGCGGCTGCTGTCGAGCAGAGGAGAGGGAGGGGGGCAGCTGCGGTGATCGCGCGCGCGGCGACAACGGCTCGGGCAGGAGCAGTAGGAGGGAGAAGAGGGGAGTTTGGCCGGGCCGGCACTATAGCGACAAGGAGCCCAAGTGCACAGTAGGTTTTTAGCCTTTTCCCCTTTTTTTTTTCTTTTCTGCCTTTTTATTTCCTTTCTGTTTTGCAAAAATGATAGGCCCCCAAATCACTTTTGAAAAATGTGCAACCTGGCCAATTAAATATGTTGCAATATTTGGCAGTGCCATAAAAAGGTTTGGGGGCAAAATAATTCCAAATGAATTTTGTATTGCATTTTAAGTGTCAAAATGTTGCTGTTGGCACTGTTTTCAAGATGTTAGAGACATCTAGGGAATTTTGGTGATGTTGTTTTCCTGAACATAATTCACAATGGATTATTTCCAAAATTATTAACTTTTTAGTTCCTGGATTTGAACAACTTTTATTTTCACCTCATATTTGAATTTCAATTTGAATTGGAATTTGAAATGAGATATGATTCCAATGTGATTAAGCATTGTAAATCAAAATGACTTGGCATGATTAACAGATGATCACTATGCTCATTACCTAGGGTTGTTACAATTCTCCTCCTCTAAAAGAAATTCTCGTCCCGAGAATTCAGGAGGTGGAAGGGAAAAGATCGAGGCATTCCGGGAAGTTCTTCTGGAAGTACCCTCTAGAAGTCGCGAACGACTAGAATGTTTCAACTCATCATATTTAATGCCAAGTATGTATGCAAAAGCTTATGATAAGAATGAATACGATACTCCCGAATTAAAATAAAACAGGAGGTGGTATTGAGTTAACAAGAAGAGTACCCTTCACAGTAGCTGGCTGACCATGAGCTTCATTCAGATCAACATGGTAAGCTTGACCACGACCATAAGAAGGTCTGGCATTGTTGTTGCGGGGCTGGTTGTTGCCACGGCCATTTCCACGGCCAGCAGGGGGAAGTGCAAGCTGATTCTGGTTCTGAGTGCAGTCTCTGGAACGGTGACCTGGACGGCCACACTTGAAGCAGAGCCCGTCCTCGGGACGGAGAGCAGGAGCTCGAAGTAGTGGAGCCTGAGGTCTTGGCTGTCCTGGTGGTGGAGGAGGTGCAGCTGGAGGGTACATGCCGTGAGGGATCCAGATATGGCACTTCTGCGATGATGAGCCCGAAGATGAGCCCGCATCATGGGTGCGCTTGAGAGCGTTCTTGTGATCCTTCAGACCAGTCTCGACCTGAATGGCCTTGTTCACCAAAGTGGCAAAGTCAGCAAAGTCTTGGACTAGCAGTGCAAGCTTGATGTCAGGGTTGAGCCCTTCACGGAACTTCTCCTGTCTGCGTGCATCAGTAGCATTGTCCTCTTCAGCATAGCGAGATAATTCCAGGAACTCCCGCTGATAAGCTTCTACAGTCTTGCTGCCCTGAGTAAGGTTGCGGAACTCACGCTTCTTCCGGTCCATAACTCCTTGCGGAATGTAACGGGCACGGAAAGCAGCCTTGAACTCCACCCAAGTGATGATGGTTCCAGCAGCTAGGGTATGCCTGTGACTGTCCCACCATTGAGCTGTAGGGCCCTTCAGAAAGTAGGATGCGAAAGTGACAAAGTTGGCAGGGGCAACATTGGCTGACTCCATATCGAATGTGATGTCACG
This sequence comes from Elymus sibiricus, assembly GCA_039707655.1. Classification (NCBI taxonomy): domain Eukaryota; kingdom Viridiplantae; phylum Streptophyta; class Magnoliopsida; order Poales; family Poaceae; genus Elymus; species Elymus sibiricus. The sequence goes on along the minus strand of CM077668.1, from coordinate 88,420,519 downwards.
GAGCCAGTCATCAGCATCAAGTGTCTGCACTGAGTTGCGAAAGATGGTCGGATTGAGACGCACAAACTCTTGCAGAGTTATTGGGACAGGTTGCTGATTCTGAGCATTCTGGTTCGGGTTTGGGAACTGAGCCATGATTCCAGTCATGAACTGACGGTTCAGCTCGAATTGCTGCATCATAGCTGCCATATAGTCGTGCGGCGGTGGATTGTTGGCACCACGGCCACGACCTGCTGGTCTAACCATGCTGCTAAAGATTAACAGGGGTAGTTTAGCAATGAGCATAGCAGTTGTATGGAATCATTCATGAAGTAATACGCACATCAAAAGGAAGAAAATTTGGGTGAATCTTACAAAAAACTGTCCAAATTTAAATTTGCTAAAAATTTCCCATATTGATCGTTTAATATGTTTAGAATTACAACATTTTTTAGATTTTTCTAAATATTTGGAATTTGGCTGCATACATAGAAAATTTGTCCAAACTTCAAAAAAATTAACCCATTTTATGATTTTGAGATTTCTTAATACTTTAATTTTATATGTTAGCTGAGGTTGGCTCGGCTGAAGCCGGCCTCTCAAGCCAAGCCATTGCTGTAATCAGTTAACACGGCACCCACATGTTATCATTCTTCTTAAGTGACTAATCAAAGATATTTTTTTTACCGATTTGTCCTAGAGTTGTGTTTTTTTGTTAAAATCCTCTAGAGTTGTGGTTTTGTGTTACCTCAGCCCCAAAACTTGTGCAGTTTTCTCTTTTGACTTAAATAAACCCAAAACTTCAATTATTTTGAAGCGGAGAGATTACGTAATTTAAATCTCATCTACCCCTCTTACTACTTTGCATTAGGCGCCCTCCACGAGTCGCTATTTTAGAGGGGGGGGCGCAAAAAACACGTTTCCAGTAGTGCCCCGGTCAACTCCCCCATTATCCCCTCGCCCCAGTTTCTCTCCCCCAACTCCCTCATCTATCAGGAACCGGAGGGCTCCCCGGTCCATCCGCAAGCAGCGTGTTGATACCAACCGCTGTTAGGGCATATTTCTCCCTTAGTGGTTTTGGTGATTGATGACAATGCATTTGCGGACTAATCGTGTGCATTGAGCATTTCAAATAATCTATCATATGACACAAGATGATTGATGCCCCTCGGAGTGTTAAAGCAAGACGGTTATTTTTCCCACGTTTCTTTTTCGGTGGATTTGAGTCATAGGAAAAACCGTACTATTAAGAGGGGGTCCGCTTCGGAAAGGTTTGGGTGGAATCAACACGTACACTTTTTCATTTGCACCTTCGTTCCTTTCCGCTTCAATGGAGTATGCTCCTCTGTTGTCTGTGCCGTGTCATGAAGGCCCCTAGCGGCAGTACCGCTCCTGTCAGCGGTAGTACCACTGTCTAGTGCCGCGCGTACTGCCGCTGCTTCTGGGGACTCGACTTTTTGTGTCGGGTTTGCACGGTAGTGGAACTGTAGTACGGGTGGTAGTACTGCCTACGGGCGGTAGTACCGCTCGGCCACTACCGCTCCCTTCTAGGCGCGTCGCGTGCTCAGTGGTGGTAGGGCGGCAGTGAGTGCACGGCACTACGGCTTGTAAGCCGTAGTACCGCTCAGCTTGGGCGGTTGTACCGTTGTGGTGGTACTACTACTGCCCCCTGTTCCTGCTCTGCCTCCGTGGCCTCCTGAGCTGCAACCCCAGCGGTAGTACCGCTGGGGCGAGCGGTAGTACTGCTCCCGCAGCACTATCGGCTCGTGGCTCCATGCCATTGCACTGCTCTGCGTGTACTCCCGCCGGGGCGGTAGTACCGCTCTCCGAGCGGTAGTACCGCTCGTGTGCGGGCTGTGAGCAAGATAACGGTTGGATTCTTTCCCACTATATAAAGGGGGTCTTCTTCCCCAAGGAGACTTGCCTCTTTCTTCCCCAAACTCCATTGTTGCTCCAAGCTCCATTTTCGCCCGATCTCCCTCCCTAGCCGATAACTTTTGTTGATCTTCTAGGGTTTGGGTGAGAGGGCCCCGATCTACACTTCCACCAAGAGAAATTTGATTCCCCCCCCCCCACTAATCCCTTGCGGATCTTGTTACTCTTGGGTGTTTGAGCACCCTAGACGGAAGAGGTCACCTCGAACCCATATTCCATTGTAGTGAAGCTTCGTGGTGGTGTTGGGAGCCTCCAATTAAGTTGTGGAGAGAGCCCCAACCTTGTTTGTAAAGGTCCGGTCACCGCCTTCAAGGGCACCACTAGTGGAATCACGGCATCTTGCATTGTGCGAGGGCGTGAGGAGAATACGGTGGCCCTAGTGGCTTCTTGGGGAGCATTGTGCCTCCACACTGATACGTCTCCAACGTATCTATAATTTATGAAGTATTCATGCCATGTTTATTATAGTTTTGTATGGTTTTGGTGCACTTTTATATGGCTTTTATATGATTTTTATGGACTAACATATTGACCTAGTGCCCAGTGCCAGTTGTTGTTTTCTGCTTGTTTTTGGTTTTCCAGAAAATCTATATCAAATGAAGTCCAAATGCAACGAAACTTTTTGAGGATTTTTTTTCTGGAACATAAGAGACACTAGAAGCTTCGGGGGGTGGCCAGAAGACCCACAGGGGCCCCATGAGCCACCATGGCGCGCCACCCCCCCAGGCGCGCCCTGGTACCTCGTGGGCCCCCTGTGGCCCCTCTTCGCGTGATTCCAACGCTGAAAAATCATATATATATTCAGAAACCCCCGAAAGTTAACCTAGATGAGTTTTTACGCTGCCGCAAGTCTCTGTACCTCCACGATCTCATCTACAGCCCTTTTCCGGCACCCTGCCAGAGGGGGGAATCATCACCGGAGGCCATCTTCATCATCCCGGCGGTCTCCATGATGAGGAGGGAGTAGTTCACCCTCGGAGTTGAGGGTTTGTACCAGTAGCTATGTGTTTTATCTCTCTCTCGCGCGTTCTTGATTTGGCACGATCTTGATGTATCGCGAGCTTTGTTAATATAGTTGGATCATATAGTGTTTCTTCCCTCTCTATCCTTGTTGTGATGAATCGAATCTTTTCCCTTTGAGGTTTCGTTATTGTCGGATTGAATATTCAGATTTGGGAACACTTGATGTATGTCTTGCATATGAATACCCGTGGTGACAATGGGGTATTATATCGATTCACTTGATATATGTTTTGGCACTCAACTCGCGGATTCCCACGGTGACATTGGGGTAATCTATGCATATGGGTTGATGCACGTTTTCATTATCTTTTCTCCGATAGAAACTTTGGGGTGCTCCTTGAAGTTCTTTGTGTTGGATTGAATATTATGAATCTGAAGTTGTTTGATGCATATCGTATAATCAACTCATGGATACTTGTGGTGACATTGGAGTATCTAGGTGACATTAGGGTTGGTTGATGTGTATCATATGGTGTTATTTTAGTACGAACTCTAGGGCTATTTGTGACACCTATAGGAATAGCTCAATAGATTGATCGGAATAACTTTGAGGTGGTTTCGTACCCTACAAACAATTTCTATCTTATGTTCTCCGCTAATAGGAACTTGGGAGTGATTCTTTATCGCACGTTGAGGGATGATTATATGATCCAATTATGTTAGCATTGTTGAGAGATTGCACTAGTGAAAGTATGAACCCTAGGCCTTGTTTTTAAGCATTGCAATACCGTTTGTGCTCACTTTTGTTACTTGCTACCTTGCTATTTTTATATTTTCAGATTACAAAAACTTATATCTACTATCCATACTGCACTTTTATCACCATCTCTTCGCCGAACTAGTGCACCTATACAATTTACCATTGTATTGGGTGTGTTGGGGACACAAGAGATTTCTTGTATTTGGTTGCAGGGTTGTTTGAGAGATACCATCTTCAACCTACGCCTCCCACAGATTGATAAACCTTAGGTCATCCACTTGAGGGAAAATTGCTACTGTCCTACAAACCTCTGCGCTTGGAGGCCCAACACGAGTCTACAAGAACAAGTTGTGTAGTAGACATCAAGCTCTTTTCTGGCGCCGTTGCCGGGTAGGTGAGTGCTTGAAGGTATATCTTTAGATCTTGCAATTGAATCTTTTAGTTTCTTGTTTATCACTAGTTTGGTTTTATAAAAGAAAACTACAAAAAAATGGAATTGAGGTTACCTCATATTATTCGTCTTTATCATGTCTTTCTTGAAAATGATGGATCAGAAAATTGTGCTCAATTGATAGAAGAAGAATTCAATAAAATGTTTGGCATAAAATCTTTGAATGATGAGCATGATTGCAATGTTGTTAGTATGCTTTCTATGAATATCCATGACGCTAATGATATGCAAAGCCACAAGCTTGGGGATGCTATGTTTGATGAAGATGATATTTTTACTCTCCCAAGTTTTGATGAGAAAATTTATTATGATGATAACATGCCTCCTATTTATGATGATTATAATTATGAAAGTGGATATATAGAGGTCATGACTTTATTTAATGATGAATCCACTATTTTGGAAGAGGTTTCAATTGATTATGACAACAAAGTTGCTATCTATGATGATTACTGTGATGACATGTATGCTATAAAGAATAATGATAACTATGAAACTTGTCATCATGATTTTAAATTTCAATTGGATTATGCCAATCAAGTATCTCATGATAGTTATTTTGTTGAGTTTGCTCCCACTACTATTGATGAGAATAAATTTGCTTATGTGGAGAGTAATAAATTTTCTATGCTTGTGGATCATGAAAAGAATGCTTCATGTGATAGTTATATTGTTGAATTCATTCATGATGCTACTGAAAATTATTATGAGAGAGGATCATATGCTTGTAGGTGTTGCAATAATATCAAGTTTCCTCTCTATGGGTTGAAAGTTTTGAAGTTATGCTTGTTTTGCCTTCCTATGCTAGTTGATTCTTGCTCCAATAAACTATTTGCTCACAAAATCCCTACGCATAGGAAGTGGTTTAGGCTTAAATGTGCTAGTCATATGCTTCATGATGCTCTCTTTGTGTTTCAATTCTTTACTTTTATGCGAGCATCATTGAAATCATCATGCCTAGCTAAAAGGCATTAAAGAAAAGCGCTTGTTGGGAGACAACCCAACATTCATACCTACTGTTTTTTTTTGTATTCACATGATTAAGCTACTGTAGTAATCATGTTTCATATGTTTTCTTTCAATAATGTGCCAAGTAAAGCCTTTGGGATAGTGTGGATACTTGTTGATTCAATTCTGTGCAAAAACAGAAACTTTTGCCTCCAGTGTTTAATTTCCCAGATTTTACTGGAGCGTCAACAAATTCTGAAATTTTTACACAGTATTGATATGCAAATTGTTTACGTTGTCCCAATTTATCAGAATTTTTAGAGTTCCAGAAGTATGGTAGTTGCTCAGATCATTACAGACTGTTCTGTTTTTGACAGATTCTGTTTTCAATGCATAGTTTGCTTGTTTTAATGTTTCCATAGCTTATGTTATGAGATATAAATTGTGGAAATGATAGAATACATTAGGCATTATATGGGAACAATTGTGAATCTTGTCTTGGACAGTACCTAAGTGATGGTTTATTCTTTGTCATACTAACCGTTCTCACGAAGTTCCGTTAAGTTTTGTGTGATTGAAGTTTTCAAGCTTTGGGTGAGATGACGATGGATGAAGGAGTAAGGAGTGGCAAGACCCTAAGCTTGGGGATTCCCAAGGCACCCCAAGGTAATATTCAAGGAATACCCAAGCGTCTAAGCTTGGGGATGCCCTCCGGGGCATCCCCTCTTTCGTCTTAATCCATCGGTAACCTTACTCGGAGCTATATTTTTATTTGTCACATAATATGAGTTTTGCTTGGAGCATCATTTTATTCTGTTGATATTTGCTTTGTGTTATCAATAATCATGATTTGTATCTTTTAGTTCAATAAAATGCCAATTATAGCCTTTACCATGCTCAGTTTGCAAGTTCATGAGTTGCTGTTTCAAAACAGAAAGTTTGCTGCAATTGATTAAATTGCCTAGAAATGTCAGAATGTGATAAAATCTTGAAATTTTGATACAGTCAACTTTGATAAATTATTTCCAGTGTGGTAAATTTTCAGAATTTTTTGAGTCATATAAGTATGGATTCTTAATTATCCTTTTCAGACTGTCCTGTTTAGGCAGATTGCTGTTATGGTTTCATTGTTTGCATATGTTGGCTTGTTTAATGATTCTATTTGAGGATAGGAGTATTAAATATGCAGAGGCATTTAGTATTCAATGTTTAATTATAATTTTAGTGATTTGCTACAGTAGAGAATGTCGAGGTTTTGAGTGGATTTATACTAACATATCTCACAAGTTCTTGTCAAGTTTTGTGTGGATGAAGTTTTTGAAACTTAGGGAAACTATTATATGAGAAGAATTAATGAGACACAAGAGTTCAAGCTTGGGGATGCCCAAGGCTCCCCAAGTTAATATTCCAAGAAGTATCAAGCATTCAAGCTTGGGGATGCCCCGGTAGGCACCCCATCACTTTTCTTCATCAACTATCGGTTAGTCTCGATTGAACCCAAGTTTTTACTCGTTCACATAATGTGTGCTATACTTGGTTGTGTCTTTGTTTTGCTTGCTGTTTGAATAAAATATCAAGATCTGAAACTTTTTAAATGAGAGAGAGTCCTCACATAGCTACTTAATTGTTTCACTACTCATTGATCTTCGCTTATATATTTTGGAGTAGTTTGTCATTAATTCTCATGCTTCACTTATATCTTCTTGAGAGTTAATAATAGTAATGGTAATTTGCACAAGATATGAATTCGGTCCCTAGATGATGAATATTCGAGAGGGATATAATAAAAACTTTCATATAGATCATTGGATATGATAAGTGTGATTCCTTGCAATGAAAATAATGAAAGAGATCATATACTAATCTTATGGAAAGTAATGACATTACATAAAGAAAAGTATAAGTGGTAAAATTTATTGGAGGTTAACAAGCATAGCATTAGTCAATGATGCAATTCATGAAAAAGTTAATAAGGGAAGAGAAGATTCACATGCAAATATACTATCTTGGACATCTTTTATGATTGTGAGCCCCCATTAAGTATTTTATGTCAAAGTGTTGACGTTGGACAAGGAAGACAACGTAATGAATTATGTTTGTTCATATTCACATAGAAGTTATATTGTTATAGATCCTCCAACATGTGGTGCTTGCCCAATATCTTTGCTAGCCAAAAATCCGCACCAAGTAGAGATACTACTTGTGCATCCAAAACCCTTAAACCCAGTTTCTTCCCATGAGTGTCCACCATATCTACCTATGGATTGAATAAGATCCTTCAAGTAAGTTGTCATCGGTGCAAAAAGCAATAAAAATTGCCTCTAAATATGTCTGAACTTTTATTGTAAGGGAAATAAGCGTTGTACGAACTTGTGATGGTAAAGAAATAAAAGCGACGGACTGCATAATAAAGGTTGCTATCACAAGGGGCAATATAACGTGACGTTCCGTTGCATTAAGGGCTTGTGCATCCAACAACAAAAAGCGCATGACAACCTCTGCTTCCCTCTGCGAAGGGCCTATCCTTTACTTTTATGTATTTACTTTTTATGCAAGAGTCAATAGTGTTCTCCTCTACTTCCTTTTTATTTTTCTCTTTTACAAGCATCATGTGGTGGGGAAAGATCTAGGCACATATATCCAGTTGGATATGAGTGATCATGAGTTATTATTGTTGACATCACCCTTGAGGTGAATAAGTTGGGAGGCGAAATCACAAGCCCCTATCTTTCTATGTGTCTGGCTGAAACTTTTGCTCCATATATATGTCGTGAGTGTTAGCAATCATAGAAGACTAAATGATGGTTGAGTATGTGGACTTGCTAAAAAGCTCCTACATGAGACCCTTCCTAAAAATATGATGAATTGCAATTGCACTGTTAACTAGAATAGTTTGTTAGTTTCCAAGAAAGTTTATGCCTTATACTTCATTGTTGTGATGAATTGTTACTTGCTCATGAGAAGTTTTATGATAATAAATATTGCTGTTATAATAATGATCTTGCTTTGAATCATTCAAGTCCAATGTCCATGCAACAAAAGAAAAGATTATATGATGATTATGATGGGTAGCATTCCACATCAAAATCTCTGTTTTTAATTGCTACTTTATCATGATGAATTTTATGAGAAAAAGTTCCTGTTATGATGCTAGGAAAAGTGATTGAAATTATTATTGATCAAACTTATGCACTACGCTAGCATTCACACTTCATAAATTATTTCTTTTATCATTTACCTACTCGAGGACGAGCAGGAATTAATCTTGGGGATGCTGATACGTCTCCAACGTATCTATAATTTATGAAGTATTCATGCCATGTTTATTATAGTTTTGTATGATTTTGGTGCACTTTTATATGGCTTTTATATGATTTTTATGGACTAACATATTGACCTAGTGCCCAGTGCCAGTTGCTGTTTTCTGCTTGTTTTTGGTTTTCCAGAAAATCTATATCAAATGAAGTCCAAATGTAGCGAAACTTTTTGAGGATTTTTTCTGGAACATAAGAGACACTAGAAGCTTCGGGAGGTGGCCAGAAGACCCACAGGGGCCCCACGAGCCACCAGGGCGCGCCACCCCCCCAGGCACGCCCTGATGCCTCGTGGGCCCCCTGTGGCCCCTCTTCACGTGATTCCAACGCTGAAAAATCATATATATTCAGAAACCACCGAAAGTTAACCTAGATGAGTTTTTACGCCGCCGCAAGTCTCTATACCTCCACGATCTCATCTACAGCCCTTTTCCGGCACCCTGCCGGAGGGGGGGAATCATCACCGGAGGCCATCTTCATCATCCCGGCGGTATCCATGACGAGGAGGGAGTAGTTCACCCTCGGGGTTGAGGGTTTGTACCAGTAGCTATGTGTTTTATCTCTCTCTCTCGCGTTCTTGATTTGGCACGATCTTGATGTATCACGAGCTTTGTTAATATAGTTGGATCATATGGTGTTTCTTCCCTCTCTATCCTTGTTGTGATGAATCGAATCTTTTCCCTTTGAGGTTTCGTTATTGTCGGATTGAATATTCAGATTTGGGAACACTTGATGTATGTCTTGCATATGAATACCCGTGGTGACAATGGGGTATTATATTGATTCACTTGATATATGTTTTGGCACTCAACTCGTAGATTCCCGCGGTGACATTGGGGTAATCTATGCATATGGGTTGATGCACGTTTTCATTATCTTTTCTCCGATAGAAACTTTGGGGTGCTCCTTGAAGTTCTTTGTGTTGGATTGAATATTATGAATCTGAAGTTGTTTGATGCATATCATATAATCAACTCATGGATACTTGTGGTGACATTGGAGTATCTAGATGACATTAGGGTTGGTTGATGTGTATCATATGGTGTTATTTTAGTACGAACTCTAGGGCTATTTGTGACACCTATAGGAATAGCTCAATAGATTGATCGGAAAGAATAACTTTGAGGTGGTTTCGTACCCTACAAACAATTTCTATCTTATGTTCTCCACTAATAGGAACTTGGGAGTGATTCTTTATCGCACGTTGAGGGATGATTATATGATCCAATTATGTTAGCATTGTTGAGAGATTGCACTAGTGAAAGTATGAACCCTAGGCCTTGTTTTTAAGCATTGCAATACCGTTTGTGCTCACTTTTGTTACTTGCTACCTTGCTGTTTTTATATTTTCAGATTACAAAAACCTATATCTACTATCCATACTACACTTTTATCACCATCTCTTCACCGAACTAGTGCACCTATACAATTTACCATTGTATTGGGTGTGTTGGGGACACAAGAGATTTCTTGTATTTGGTTGCAGGGTTGTTTGAGAGATACCATCTTCAACCTACGCCTCCCACGGATTGATAAACCTTAGGTCATCCACTTGAGGGAAAATTGCTACTGTCCTACAAACCTCTGCGCTTGGAGGCCCAACACGATTCTACAAGAACAAGTTGTGTAGTAGACATCACACACCGCTCCAACGGAGACGTACTTCCTCTCAAAGGGAAGGAACTTCGGCAACACATCCTCGTCTTCACTGACTCCACTTGTGGTTATTTCTTTCCTTTACTTTGTGCAAGATATTGTTGTGTTGTATTGTTTGCTTGCTTGCTTGTTGTTGTTGTTGTTAGCATCTTATAGGTTGCCCACCTAGTTGTATATCTAGACAACCTATTGATAACCCACAAGTATAGGGGATCGCAACAGTTTTCACGGGTAGTATTTCACCCAGATTTATTGATTCGACACAAGGGGAGCCAAAGAATATTTGTGAGTATTAGCAGTTGAGTTGTCAATTCAACCACACCCGGAGAACTAAATATCTGCAGCAAAATGTTTAGTAGCACAGTAGTATGATAGTTTTGATAGCGATAGTAACAGTAGCAATAGTAACAAGAATAGTAACAGTAGCAGCTTTGTAGTGAGTGTAACAGCAGCAGCAACGAAAGTAACTTAGCAAAGATCAATATGCGAAAAGCGTAGGCATTGGATCGGTGATGGATAATTATGTTGGATGACATTCATCATGTAACAGTCACAACCTAGGGCGATACACAATAGCTCCAATTCATCAATGTAATGTAGGCATGTATTCCATATATAGTCATACGTGCTTATAGTAAGAACTTGCATGACATCTTTTGTCCTACCCTCCCATGGCAGCGGGGTCCATAAGGAAATTCAAGGGATATTAAGGCCTCCTTTTAATAGAGAACTGGAATAAAGCATTAGCACATAGTGAATACATGAACTCCTCAAATTATGGTAATCACCCGAAAGGATCCCAATTATTGTCACCTTGGGGTATGCGGATCATAACACGTAATAGGTGCATATAACTTGCAAGATAGGATCAAGAACTCAAATATATTCATGAAAACATAGAGGGTTCAGATTTGAAATCATGGCACTCGGGCCCTAGTGACAAGCATTAAGCATAGCAAAGTCATAGCAACATCAATCTCAGAACATAGTGGATACTAGGGATCAAAGCCCTAACAAATTGACTCGATTACATGGTAAATCTCATCCAACCCATCACCGTCTAGCAAGACTACGAATAAATTACTCACACACAGCGGTGAGCATCATGAAATTGGTGATGGAGGATGGTTGATGATGACGACGACGTCAAATCCCCCTCTCCGGAGCCCCGAACGGACTCCAGATCAGCCCTCCCGATGAAGAACAGGAGGTGGCGGCGGCTCCGTATCGTAAAACGCGATGATTCTTTCTCTCTGATTTTTGTCTCCACGAATAGGTACTTATAGCACTGGAGGTAGGGCAAACGGAGTTGGCAGGTGGCCACAAGCCTGCCAGGTGCGCCCTGGGGGGTGGCCGCGCCCCCAGGCTTGTGGCGCCTGGTGGGCCCCCCTCTGGTAAATCTCTTCGCCAGTATTTTTGATATATTCTGAAAATATTCTCCGTAAATTTTCATCCATTCGAGAACTTTTATTTCTGCACAAAAATAACACTATGGCAATTCTGCTGAAAACAACATCAGTGCGGGTTAGTTCCATTCAAATCATGCAAATTAGAGTACAAAACCAGAGCAAAAGTGTTTGGAAAAGTAGATGCGTTTGGGATGTATCAACTCCCCCAAGCTTAACTCATTGCTTGTCCTCAAGCAATTCAGTTGACAAACTGAAATTGACAAAGAAAAACTTTTACAAACTCTTTTGTTCTTGTTGTCTGTATATATACTTAACTAGCATCCAAGTTTTCAGCAAAGATTATGAACTAACCACATGAATGATAACACTTAGGTCTCACATTTACTCATGGCAATAGCATAACCAACTAGCGAGCAATAATAAGATATCTCGGATGCCAACACTTTGTCAAAACAATCATGATATAATATGACAACATAGTATCTCGCTATCCCTTTCTGAGACCGCAAAACATAAATGCAGAGTACCTCTGAGATTCAAGCAACGACTAAACATTGTAATTCAGGGTAGAGGATATCCAGTCATGGTCACACCCAACATTAACTATACTCAATGCATAAAAATGACAATAGTGCTCTCCAACTGGTGCTTAAATGAGAGGGTGATGACTCAACAATAAAAGTAAAATAACATAAAAGTAAATGGATAAGCCCTTCGCAGAGGGAAGCACGGATTTGCAGCGGTGCCAGAGCTCGAAGCTTAAAACAGAGATGAAAATAATTTTGAGAGGTATGCTTTTCCTGTCAATGTCACGACCGAGAGTTTTCAATATCTTCCATGCTAAACACATTATAGGCGGTTCCCAAGCGGAAAGGTAAAGTTTACTCCCCCTCCACCATACCAACACAAGCCATGGCTAGCCGAATTCACGGGTGCCCTCCATACCACCAACTTTCCGGGGGAGTTTGTTTGCATTATATGATTTCGATTTGAGCATAGGACTGGGCATCCTGATCACCAACCCCTCTCGTGCAATGACAAGTGAATAAACACTCATCTGAGAATAACACGCTTAGCATGGAAGATACTGACCGCCCTCTGTCGCTCCATGAGCGGTACGGGCACACAAAACATATGTTTGTTTGAATGTTTAGAGGTGGCACATGCAAATTTACTTGGAACGGCAGAGTAATACTGCATATAGGTAGATATAGTGGACTCATCTGGAACAACTTTGGTTTAAGGATTTGGATGCACAAGCAGTATTCCCGCTTAGTACAAGCAAAGGCTAGCAAATAGATTGAGAAGCGACCAGCTAGAGAGCGAAAACGGTCATAGACATGCATTGCGAATAATTAACATTGAACACGAGCATGAGTAGGATATCAACACCCTGAACATAAATATCATGGAGGCTATGTTGGTTTTGATTCAACTACATGTATGAACATGTGCCAAGTCAAGCCACTCGAATTACTCAGAGGAGGATACCATGCTAACATACTATATCACAACCATTTTAATGCATGTTGACACTCAAGATAAATCATTATCCACTCCTAGCTATTTAAGCATGGCATGAGCAACTAAAGGTAAAGGTCCGGTCGCCGCCTTCAAGGGCACCACTAGTGGAATCATGGCATCTTGCATTGTGCGAGGGCATGAGGAGAATACGAGTGTGAAAGATCATGGATGTCGCCTAGAGGGGGGGTGAATAGGCGCTTTAAAATAATTATGGTTTAGGCTTGAACGAATGCGGAATAAACGTAGCGGTTAATTTGTCAAGCACAAAACCTACAACAACTAGGCTCACCTATGTGCACCAACAACTTATGCTAAGCAAGATAAACAACTAAGTGATAGCAAGATATATAACATGAAACACTATGGCTATCACAAAGGAAAGTGCATAAGTAAAGGGGTCGGGTAAGAGATAACCGAGGCACGCGGAGACGACGATGTATCCCGAAGTTCACACCCTTGCGGATGCTAATCTCCGTTTGGAGCGGTGTGGAGGCACAATGCTCCCCAAGAAGCCACTAGGGCCACCGTAATCTCCTCACGCCCTCGCACAATGCAAGATGCCGTGATTCCACTAAGGGACCCTTGAGGGCGGTCACCGAACCCGTACAAATGGCAACCCTTGGGGGCGGTCACCGAACCCGTACACTTTGGCAACCCTTGGGGGCGGTCACCGGTACCCGTCAAATTGCTCGGGGCAATCTCCACAACCTAATTGGAGACCCCGATGCTTGCCCGGAGCTTTACACCACAATGATTGAGCTCTGAAGCACCACCAACCGTCTAGGGCGCCCAAGCACCCAAGAGGAACAAGCTCTAGGGTACCAAGCACCCAAGAGTAATAAGCTTCTCAACTTTTCACCACCACGTATCACCGTGGAGAACTCAAACCGATGCAACTAATGCAATGGCAAGAACACACGAAGTGGTCAAGTCCCTCACTCCCAAATCCCACCAAAGCAACAAAAGCTATGGAGGAATATGAGAGGAAGAACAAGGAGAACACCAAGAACTCCAAGATCTAGATCCAAGGGGTTCCCCTCACATAGAGGAGAAAGTGATTGGTGGAAACGTAGATCTAGATCTCCTCTCTCTTTTCCCTCAAGAACTAGCAAGAATCATTGGAGGGATTGAGAGATAGCAAGCTCGAAGAAGGTCAACAATGGGGGGCAAACACGAGCTCTCAAGATTGGGTCCATTGGGGAAGAAGACCCCCTTTTATAGGACCCCACGAATCTGCCTGTTATGTTGCAGAAAAACACGGGAGCGGTACAACCGGTCCAAGGACCGGTACAACCGCTTTTTGCGGGTTCCCCTGAAGCAGAGTACCAGGCGGTACAACCGGAGGTTGCACCGGTAGTACCGGTCGGCTGAAACCATTCGGGGACTACCGGGCTATCGCCGCCCTACTACCGCTCCAAAACCAGTAGGGAGTCACCCCTGATCGGTAGTTGGAGCGGTACTAGGACCGGTACCACCGCCGGGATCAAGTACTTGTGGTGGCTAAGTCTGGAGCGGTACAACCGCTCCAGTCACCGGTAGTACCGGTACGCCTAAGCCATCCGCAAACTACCGGTTCACCACCGCCCAGCAACCGCTCCACATCAGACGGGAGTCACCCCTTAGCGGTGGTTGGAGCGGTACTTGGCCGGTACAACCGCCGAGCAGCAGTCCTGGGGTTTGCCAAGCACCAGGCGGTACAACCGCTTGGCAGACACCTAGAGACTGCAACCCAAGGGTGGTGGTTGTCCCGGAAGTACTGGTCGACCGGTACAACCGCATACACTAGCGGTTCAACCGCCGGAGAAGGAAAAACCAGAACTGCCATAACATATGCAACTGAGCTCCGAATTGAGCAAACTCAAGCTTGTTGGATAGAGGACGACAAATACTATCCGAATTGAGTAAGAAGTGGCAGTAGAGATATGCCTATGATATAGAGATGTGAAACCTCTATCAGTGATGATCCGGCATAAACCCCAACATCGAGAACATACAAGATGAAGCAAATGAAATCCGTTCTCGATGAACTTGAGCTTGTCATGAAGGTGACCAAAAGCTCAAAGACTCTCAAAGCAAAAAGGCCAAACAAGAACCAAGAAAGATGATGCAAGAATGCAATGGTTTGATCTCTCTACGAAAGATACGATTAAGCTACTCATCCGAGAGCCCCCCTTGATAGTACGGCTATCGATCCTATAACCCGGTCTCCCAACTACCACCATGAGACCGGTAAAATAGAAAACCTATCAAGGGCAAACCTTTGCCTTGCGCATAGTCCACTTGAGCTAGATGATGACGATCTTGACCTCCTCAAGTTGGACCACCTTTCTTGATTGCGTTGGCTCGATGAAGACTAGTTGATTGCTCCCTCATACTTCACTATGGGTGAGCCACTCTTCAGCACATCTTCACAAGTCCATTGTCACCACAATGGACGGCAAGTTTCAAGCATGATCTCTTCGTGATGCTCCACTTGAACTTGCACACCGCAACCTTGATGACGATCACCACTTGATGTCATCCTCCATGGGACATATGAGACCTTCCTTTTGATGCACGCCCATGGAAACAAACCTAACCTCACAACGAACACTTACGTAGACAATGGGTTAGTACACAAAGCGCAATGGACAATGCTTACCATACCATGAGATCACTTGATCCCACCCGGTACATCTTCTACGCTTTGTGTGTTGATCAACTTGAATCACTCTTTGTACTTAGTCTTGATCAACCTTGAATCTTTCCAACTCTCTTCATTAGGATGATGTCTTGAAGGTAAACATGAATGTTCACACAATCTTCTTCTTCAAGACATGCTTGCAATAGGCTCAACTCTCACATGACCAATCTTTGGATAAATCCTTGAATAGCACCTTGGTCATCACATAATCTCCTTGAAACCAACAAATGGACTTCAAGAAATGCCTATGGACAAACCCTTCAATATAAATCATGGCAACCATTAGTCCATAGAGATTGTCATCAATTACCAAAACCAAACATGGGGGCACCACATGTTCTTTCAGGTGGCCCTAGTGGCTTCTTGGGAAGCATTGTGCCTCCACACCGCTCCAACGGAGACGTACTTCCTCTCAAAGGGAAGGAACTTCGTCAACACATTCTCGTCTTCACCGACTCCACTTGTGGTTATTTCTTTCCTTTACTTTGTGCAAGATATTGTTGTGTTGTATTGTTTGCTTGCTTCTTCTTCTTCTTGTTGTTGTTAGCATCTTATAGGTTGCCCACCTAGTTGCATATCTAGACAACCTATTTGTTGCTAAACCTAAATTGTTAAGAAAAGCTAAAAATTGGTAGTTGCCTATTCACCCCCCCTCTAGTCAACCATATCGATCCTTTCAACCGCCGCCCAGGAAAGCTCCTTCCCGCCGGCACGCTCCGTGTCGCCTAGAAATTCATCCCCTTCCCCCATATTTCTCACAACGAAATGAACGAAACATATGAAGAATAGATTAGCTTAAGTTTATCCTTTTTCCTTTTTATGTATGCAGATTACATGAAGTTCATATGAACAGAGCCAGATACTCGCCCAAGTCTAGTGGATGATTTTATATCTTAGACCAAAAAATAGATACCCCATTCTAGCACAGTGGATCCGAGAGTGGGGTTTCTACTCCCAGGGACATTGCACCCACAATCGAAAACATAGCAAATAAAATAAATAAAAAATATGAAACTTTGTCGCTCCGATTATGACCAAATGTTTTATGTGCCTGCAAAATTTGGTGGCCAAATGACATCCGAGGAGCTCTGTATAAAAAATAAACAAAACATGTGCCCAAACAAAACATGTGCTCAAACATATGTGCACTGTTGGAGCAGAAATTGTATTTCGTTTGTATGGAGATCATTTGATGTTATTTAGCCACTAAACTTTGCAAGCATCTAAAACATTTGTTCATAATCAATGCCACATATTGTATTTCGCTATTTTTTTATTTTACTGATCATCGTGCTTTACAATAAACTTGGGTGTAGCCACTACTTTTCCATGTACTAGAACCTCTCACAACTTCATGGCGATCACTATTGATATTGGTCTAACTTCATCGTAATCTGTTGCAGTCTTCCACAAAAGGCTCAAATTTTGGGATCAATTAACTAAGAGTCCCGCTTCGGTACACCCCCCTCACAAAACGTATAAGGGGCAATATGGACTTTTGCCAAATCGCCGTATACGTATACGCTGTACAGGGCTAGCTTCGAAAGCGGCGCACAACTCCCCCGCTACGGCCTGGGTGTGGCCCATGTGGAAACCGGCGCACACCTCTCCTCCTCGGCCTGGGATTGGCCAATTCACATATTTCATTTGTTTTTCCAAACTTCAAAAAATGGACGTGTGTAGGATTCGATACTTCAACCTCACGGTTCAAGTCTTAGCACAACAACCAACTCGGCCACCACACGTTACGTGCCTATAAACTGTTTTTTCCTCTTTTTTGTTGTGCGTCAACTATGTAACACTAAAACGAAGGCTCTGATTATATATTTTGTTTTTTCTTTTGCCGGTTTTTCTACAGTTTTTAATTTTCTGTTTTATTTTTTATTTTCTTATTTTCCCATTTTCTGTTTTCTTTATTAAAAGCATGAACTTTTTTCAATTTTCACGAACTTTTTTCAAATCCGTGAACTTTTATTCAGTTTTTTGCTAACTGTCTAGTGAACTTTTCTTCAAATACGTGAACTTTTTTCAGTTTTTTGCAACTTTTTTAGTGAACTTGTTTTTTAAAATTCGTAAATTTTTTAGGAATCTGTGAACTTTTCTCAAACCCGTGATTTTTTTCTTTGAAATTGATGAAATTTTTCCAAATCCAATTTTTTTGTTCAAAATCCGTGATCTTTTTCAAATCCGTGAATGTTTTTTCAAAATTGATGAACTTTTTTCAAATCCATGAAGTTATTGGTCAAAATCAATGAACATTTTTCAAACCCGAGAACCTTTTTTCAAAATCCGTGAAGTTTTTTTCAAATCCGATGATTTTTTCATAACCCATTCGGTGCCAAATTTCAATAATTTTTGGCACTGTATGCATTTTCTAGGGTTTTCCCGGCGAAAAAACCCTAAAATAGTGGCCGGACGTGACACAACGTGCGTTCGGTCTCCAAATTCGTTCAAATTTTGCGTGGAGTGGTCCAATGGTCATGCCCACTATCTGGCAAAAGTTGAGTAAATTTTATGAATGTACACCGGTACTTGCTGTAGCACGGAGGGGTTTTGGTTAGGGCGGAAGGGTTTGTCTGGTACAACTTATTTTCTCACATCCACCGAACAGGCTCAATTTTTTTCCAGACGCTACAATCACCATGGCAAGCATCGATGCCAAGTTTCAATGATTTTTGACACTATATGCATTTTCTAAGGTTTTCCCGGCAAAAAAACCCTAAAATAGTGGTCGGACGTGATGCAACGTGCGTTCGGTCTTCAAATTCGTTCAATTTTTGCGTGGAGTGGTCCAATGGACATGCCCACTAGTTGGCAGAAGTTGGGTAAATTTTATGAATGTACACCGGTACTTGTTGTAGAACGGAAGGGTTTCGGTTAGGCCGGAAGGGTTCGTCTGGTACAACTTCTTTTCTCACATCCACCGAACGGGCTCAATTTTTTTTCACACGCTACAATAACCATGGCAAGCATCGGTGCCAAGTTTCAATGATTTTTGACACTGTATGCATTTTCTAGGGTTTTCTCAGCGCAAAAACCCTAAAATAGTGGCCAGACGTGACGCAACGTGCGTTCGGTCTCCAAATTCGTTCAAATTTTGCGTGGAGTGATCCAATGGGCATGCCCACTAGCTGGCAAAAGTTGGGTAAATTTTATGAATGTACACCGGTACTTGCTGTAGAACGGAGGGTTTCGGTTAGGGTTGAAGGGTTCGTCTGGTACAACTTCTTTTCTCACATCCACGGAACGGGCTCAAATTTTTTCCACACGCTACAATCACCATGGCAAGCATCGGTGCCAAGTTTCAATGATTTTTGACACTGTATGCATTTTTAGGGTTTTCTCGGCGAAAAAACCCTAAAATAGTGGCCGGACGTGACGCAACGTGCGTTCGGTCTCCAAATTCGTTCAAATTTTGCATGGAGTGGTCCAATGGGCATGCCCACTTGCTGGCAAAAGTTGGGTAAATTTTATGAATGTACACCGGTACTTGTTGTAGAACGGAGGGATTTCGCTTAGGGCGGAAGGGTTCGTCTGGTACAAGTTCTTTTCTCACATCCACCGAACGAGCTCGAATTTTTTCCATACGCTACAATCACCATGGCAAGCATCGGTGCCTTGTTTCAATGATTTTTTACATTGTATGCATTTTCTAGGGTTTTCCGGGCGAAAAAACCCTAAAATAGTGGCCGTACGTGACGCAACGTGCGTTCGGTCTCCAAATTCGTTCAAATTTCGCGTGGAGTGGTCCAATGGGCATGAACATTAGTTGACAAAAGTTATGAATCTTATTTTTAAAATTTTATAATTCACGTCTGCTAAGCCAGCCCGTGGGCGTCGCTGGAGTTTTTTATTTAAATTTCCTTGTTTGTGAAATGTATTTTAAAATATATATATTTTAAATTTTTTAATAAATAAAATTCTAAATTGAAAAACCTAATCTAAATATTTTACAATTACTTTGGCATCTAAATTAAATTCAAACATAACTGTGGGATCGAGGAGATAGGTCTAGAGGGGGGTGAATAGACCCTTAACCAGCCAAATTAGCAGATTTTAGTTTCTCTTGGAACTTAGGCAGATTTTGGCACAAGTTAAGATCACTCCAATACTTTCTACACATGCATATCTAGAGATTAAGCAGCGGAAATAGTAAAGCATGCGAAAGTGCGGAAAGTAAAGGGATAGAGTATGGAAGATCAAACGCAATGAAGACACGGTGTTTTTTGGCGTGGTTCCGATAGGTGGTGCTATCGTACGTCCACGTTGATGGAGACTTCAACCCACGAAGGGTAACGACTGCGCGAGTCCACGGAGGGCTCCACCCACGAAGGGTCCACGAAGAAGCAACCTTGTCTATTCCACCATGGCTTACGTCCACGAAGGACTAGCCTTACTCGGGGTAGATCTTCACGAAGTAGGTGATCTCCTTGCCCTTACAAACTCTTGGTTCAACTCCACATCATGTCGGAGGCTCCCAAGTGACACGTAACCAATCTAGGAGACACCACTCTCCAAAAGGTAATAGACGGTGTGTTGTTGATGAACTCCTTGCTCTTGTGCTTCAAATGATAGTCTTCCCAGCACTCAAACAACTCCTCACAGATTTGGCTATGGTGGAAGAGGGATTTGAGTGGAAAGCAACTTGGGAAAGGCTAGAGATCAAGGTTCAAATGGTAGGAATGGAATCTCTTGATCTCAACACATGAGTAGGTGGTTCTCTCTCAGAAAATGTATGGTGGAAGTGTAGGCACGTTCTGATGGCTCTCCTCACTGAGAAGGAGGTGGTGGAGGGGTATATATAGCCTCCACACAAAATCCAACCGTCACACACTTTTGACTCAACTCGGTGGCACCGAAACAATAATCTTGGTAGCACCGAACTGTGTAAAAGATATGAACTTTAGGAATCTCGGTGGGACCGATAGGAACAACTCGGATGAACCGAAGTGCAATGGCTAGGGAAATCCTCATCTCGGTGGCACCGATTGCATCAACTCGGTTGGACCGAAGTGAAGCAATAAGGCAACAGAGACTTGGCAAGCCATCTCGGTGAGACCGATTTGCATAACTCGGTGAGACCGAAGTGAATGCAAATGATTACTGAGAGTTGGCAAGGCCATCTCGGTGGGACCGAGATCCATTTCAGTGAATCCGATTTGTTAGGGTTTTGGCAGTGGCTAAGGTCTAGGTGAACTCGGTGGGGCCGGATAGAGAATTTCGGTGGGGCCGAGTTGGAATGTTGGTTTTGGACATATTTGGGTAGAGAGAGTGGTTGAGGGTTTAGGAGTATTGTCACTAAGCACTTGAGCAAAAAGACCATTAAGCAACACCTCATCCCCTTTTAATAGTATTGGCTTTCCTATGGACTCAATGTGATCTTGGATCACTAAACCAAAAATGTAGAGTCTTGATCTTTTGCCAATCCTTGTCCTTAGCATTTTGAGGGGGTTCCACATCCTCTTGTCCCTGCCACGCCATTGTTGAACTTGTCTGAAATTCACTAGATAAAAGCATTAGTCCAACAACATGTATATTGGCATAAATTACCAAAACCACCAAGGGAGCAAATGTGCTTTCAATCTCCCCCTTTTTGGTAATTGATGACAACATACATCAAAGCTTCAAATACAGATATAGCAGAGGTATGTATGAAAGCTTTGAAGGAAAACATGTAACATGTATGAACTCCCTGGAACTCCCCCTGAAGAGGTGCATATAATATGATGATATCTCATGGGTAATATACATGCAACATGTATCTTGGCTATATGCATCAGAGCAGACATATATATCATATAGGGTCCACATGTCCATGATTGTCTCCTTGCAAACAATATATACTAGCAAGAGGTCAATCATTTTCATGAGTGTGATGCATATACTTACCTTGAAGTTCTTGATCAAGTACCTGAAGAAATACACTTGAGAAAACAAGGTTAGATAAAACAAGATAACTTCTTCAAGAAAAGACACAAGATCAACAAGAAACCAAGATTGGGTTGACATGTAGAAGATAGTATCACTAGGTGAATACTTCTTTGAAGCAGACATGTCCCCAAATGAAATAGCTGTCTCCCCTTAAAGAACTTCCTCTCCCCCTGAATCTGACATGGATATTGGGAGTAGGTAGGGTGAGAAAACTAGAACAACCAAAGAACAAACTAAACATGTTTCTCCCCTCTTAGAAACATGTAACATTCTCTCCTCTTGTAAGGTGCATCTCGTTTGTAGTGATAAGCTTTGATGTATTCCTCTCTCCCCCTTTGACATCAATTTCCAAGAAGGGACTTCAAGGGCATTGATCAAGTGGGTTTGGTCCTTGAGAAACACAGCTAGCCAGTGAGTGGCTCTAGATGCATGTAGAGGATAAGAATCATTGAGTGGAGCTGGAGCAGAAAAACTCAGGAAATTTTTGACAGAAAATTCCTTAGAGCAGCAAAATCGGTGACACCGAGTTGTAGTACTTCGGTGGGACCAAGTTTGATGAAATGGAACAATTTGTCAACTCAGCTCACTAGGCAAAGGAAATCTCACGAGGATTTGCAATGAATTTGCTGCGAATCTAACTAAAGACAAGACACACAGAAAAGAAGCAAAGAAACGTCTAGATGAAGTTTTTTTTTTGAAAAAGGAAACACTCTAGCAAGAAGAGAACAAACAGAAGAAACACTAGAGAACTTCATCTAGATAGGTCGGCGACTAGGTCACCTATGTTAGAGTATATTGACTTAGGAGTCAAGTGAGAACACTTGATCATAGGTCATACTCATCGTTTAAGCTCAAAATGGGGTTGCCATTTTTCGGTTAAGCATTTCAATGTATTCACATCTTGTTGAGTTGCTTTAGCTCATGTCTTTGAGTAAAGCTTCTCTAAGATGGGAGAACTTACATTGGGATTTGGTGGTGATGTCCATCATGTAGTTGAACTTGAAGTGGATGCTCATGAATTGAAGTTGGGAGCAATCCTATCATTTGTAGTTCATCTTTCTACATGGGTTAGATTTGCAGGGAACAACATGTATATCCAAAATGACAAGAATGAAGCATAGCTCAAAAGTTGTCAAGGGATATGTTTAGGTTGTCTTGTTCCTTGTTCCACCATCAATTGTTGATACTTGGGTTATACAAGATTGCTCAAGATAAGAGTGAGATGCAATCTTGTGACATGAAGCTTGTCCAAGTACCTACAAAAAGTTAGATATAATACAAGGGAGCAAAATGTCCAAGATATAAGATGATCATGAAGATATCATGGATTAGTCAAGAATGCTCATGCCCTTGTATGCATCCACATGAACCTCTAGTTCACATTTGAAGCATCAATAATGTTCAACTCACTTCTCAAGTGACAAAACACTTTCTCATCAAGGGGTTTGGTAAAGATGTCCGCCAATTGTTTGTCGGTAAGAACATGTTTAAGGTCAATGTCCCCTTTCTCAACATGATCTCGAATGAAATGGTGACGAACCTCAATATGCTTAGTTCGAGAATCTTGCACAGGATTGTGTGCAATCTTAATAGCACTCTCATTGTCACATAGTAATGGTACATGTCTCACATGCACACCATAGTCTTTAAGAGTTTGTGTCATCCATAGTAATTGAGCACAACATGATCCTGCGGCAATGTATTCCGCTTCGGCAGTAGATAGAGATACGGAGTTTTGTTTCTTGGAGGACCAAGACACTAGGGATCTACCAAGAAATTGACATGTACCCTAAGTGGATTTTCTGTCAACCTTGTCTCCGGCATAGTCCGAATCGGAGTAGCCAACAAGATTAAAAGAAGATCCTTTGGGATACCATATGCCAAAGTTTGGTGTATGTAACAAGTATCTCACAATTCTTTTCACCGCCTTAAGGTGACACTCTTTTGGTGCCGCTTGGTACCGTGCACACATGCACACACTTAGCATAATGTCGGGACGGGAGGCACAAAGATATAGCAATGAACCAATCATAGATCGATATACCTTTTGATCAACTGGTTTGCCATCCTTAGTCAAGTCAAGATGTCCACTAGTGGGCATGGGAGTTTTCATACCTTTACTTTCTTGCATGTTGAACTTCTTGAATAAGTCCTTGGTGTACTTTGTTTGAGAAACAAAGGTACCTTCCCTAGTTTGCTTGATTTGCAAACCAAGAAAGAATTTGAGTTCACACATCATAGACATCTCGAACTTTTCCGACATCAACCTTCCAAACTTCTCACTAAAAGAGGGGTTAGTAGATCCAAAGATAATATCATCAACATAAATTTGGCATACAAATAATTCTCCGTTAACCCTCTTAGTGAACAAAGTTGAATCAATCTTCCCAATTTCAAAACCTTTTTCAAGAAGAAACTTTGTCAAGCATTTGTACCAAGATCTAGGGGCTTGTTTAAGACCATAAAGAGCTTTACGAAGTTTGTACACATGATTAGGTTTTTTGGGATTCTCAAAGCCGGGAGGTTGTTTAACATACACTTCCTCCTCAATTTCACCATTTAAGAAGGCACTTTTAATATCCATTTGGTAAAGAGTGATATCATGGTGATTGGCATAAGCAAGTAAAATGCGAATGGACTCAAGTCTTGCAACGGGGGCATAGGTCTCACCATAGTCCATACCTTCGACTTGTGTGTAACCTTGTGCTACAAGACAAGCCTTGTTGCGTACAACTTGTCCATCTTCATCTTGCTTATTCTGAAACACCCATTTGGTTCCAATGATGTTTTGCTCTTCCTTAGGCTTCTGGACCAATGTCCAAACTTGGTTCCTCTCAAAGTTGTGTAGCTCTTCGTGCATTGCATTCACCCAATCGGGGTCCTTGAGAGCATCTTCTACCTTCAAAGGTTCAACACTAGAGATGAATGAGTAATGCTCACAAAAGTTAGCTAAACGAGATTTAGAGCGAGTGATTCTCCCGGTTTGAATGTCTCCAAGTATTTGTTCGACGGGATGATTCTTGTTGACTCTTGCTCTAACTCGAGGTAGCTTTTGCTTGGGTTGTTGTGAGGTTTCTTCATCATCATCATCTTCTTCTTCTTCGTTGATGTTGTCATTGTTTGCTTGTGGAGGTGGAGAAGGAGGTCGAGGTGGATCATCTTGTTGCACTTCCTCATTCCCATCGTCTTGTCGTGTTCCACTTGTGGACGCCTCCATGTCAACTTGTCGTTCACCTTGACGTGAAGTTGGGGCTTCCACTTGAATAGACGAGGTACTCTCCTTTACTTCCACGGGGCGAATCTTGCCAATGGGCAAGTCTTGGATTGCTTCCGATGGTTCTTGATCTCCTACATCAAGTGGCAATTGCTCGACTTGCGAGCCGTTAGTCTCATCAAACTTCACATCTACCGTCTCTTCAACTTTTCGAGTGAAGTTGTTGTAGACACGGTAAGTGTGAGAGTTCGATCCATAACCAAGTAGGAAACCTTCATGAGATTTAGGAGCAAATTTTGAACGACGATGCTTATCAAGGATGTAACATTTCGAGCCAAATACTCGAAAGTATCCAACTTGTGGTTTGTTACCGATGAGCAGTTCATACGCCGTTTTACCAAGAAGCTTGTGAAGATAAAGTCGATTTATTGCATGACAAGCTGTTTCAACCGCTTCCGCCCAAAAATGTCTTGGCGTCTTGTATTCATCGAGCATTGTTCTTGCCATCTCAATAAGTGTCCGGTTCTTCCTCTCAACGACTCCATTTTGTTGAGGTGTGTACGTAGCCGAGAACTCATGTGAAATACCCTCCTCATCAAGAAAGGTGTCCACATTGGTGTTCTTGAACTCCGTTCCGTTGTCACTCCGAACCTTCTTAATCTTCACTTCAAATTGATTTTGAGCCTTTCTTGCGAAGTTCTTGAAGATCTTTTGTACCTGCGATTTGTCATCAAGAAAGAACACCCACGTAAATCTGGAAAAATCATCAACAATGACCAAACCAAAAGAGTTACCACCAAGACTCTTGTAGGAGTTGGGACCAAAAAGATCCATATGAAGTAGCTCGAGTGGTCTCCTTGTGGTCATAATGTTCTTTACGGGATGGCTTCCTCCAACTTGTTTTCCTGCTTGGCAAGCACTAAAAAGTTGATCTTTGTCAAATATAACATCTTTCACTCCAAGAATGTGATCTCCTTTAACAAGTTTATCAAGGTTACGCATACCAACATGTCCAAGTCTTCTATGCCATAACCAACCTTTAGAAGATTTAGCAATTAAACAGGTACGAGATTGGGCTCTCTTAGTGAAATTAACAATGTATAGATCACCTCTACGTATGTCGGTAAAGACCATATTATGATTATCTTGACGAAACACTTGGCAATCTACTTTGGTAAATAGAACATTAAAGCCAAAATCAGCTAGTCTAGATACGGAAAGAAGATTGTAACCAAGAGATTCAACAAGCATAACATTTTGTATGGAGCTATCATTGGATATGGGCACCTTACCAAGGCCAAGTACCTTACCCTTGGAGTTGTCTCCAAACGTCACATACTTGCGTGGACCATCATTTTTAGTAAGCTCACGAAACATGTCTCTATCTCCGGTCATGTGATCGGTGCATCCACTATCAAGAATCCACTCTTTTCCTCCGGCCATGTAATCTCGAAGATTTGCCATAAGACTGAGATTCCTCATGGTCTTTTCAAATTCAATATCAAATTCTTCATCCTCATCATAATAGCCATGCTCAACATCATCATCATCATGCATGTGATCATTACCTAGGGCAATAGATTCATTAGTTTCATGATCATGACAATGTTCAAGTTTATGAATTCTAATAGCTTCCATGATAATATTACTAATGGTTCTAACATCTCCTTTGGCACGCATAAGATCACGAAGCTAAAACAAGCAATCATCAAACTTAGGATCACTAGGGCTCATCTTGTGAAAAGCAACAGCCTTATGAAGAATCTTATCGAGACTCTTTAAGGAGTAATCGAGACATTGCTTTTCTAAGTCATGCCATAGAGTATAAGCACATTCAAAGTTTTTCATACAACCAAGCACAACCTTAGGTAATCCTCTAATGATAAGATTGACGGTTCTAAGATTACGAAGCATGTCAATTTCCTCTTCATGAGTAGGATGCAAGGGATCAATAGGGGGCACATAAGGATTATGAATATACTTGCTCAAGTTAAATTCATCAAGGATATCAAGCATTTGATCCTTCCAAAAGTTGTAATACTCCCCATTGAGAATAGGCACTCTACGTCTAAGACTCCCCAAAGTAGACACATCCATCTCCCTCCAATGGTGATGAAACCAAGGCAATGGAGACCAAAGCTCTGATACCAATTGTGGGATCGAGGAGATAGGTCTAGAGGGGGTGAATAGACCCTTAACCAGCCAAATTAGCAGATTTTAGTTTCTCTTGGAACTTAGGCAGATTTTGGCACAAGTTAAGATCACTCCAATACTTTCTACACATGCATATCTAGAGATTAAGCAGCGGAAATAGTAAAGCATGCAAAAGTGCGGAAAGTAAAGGGATAGAGTATGGAAGATCAAACGCAATGAAGACACGGTGGTTTTTGGCGTGGTTCCGATAGGTGGTGCTATCGTACGTCCACGTTGATGGAGACTTCAACCCACGAAGGGTAACGACTGCGCGAGTCCACGGAGGGCTCCACCCACGAAGGGTCCACGAAGAAGCAACCTTGTCTATTCCACCATGGCTTACGTCCACGAAGGACTAGCCTTACTCGGGGTAGATCTTCACGAAGTAGGCGATCTCCTTGCCCTTACAAACTCTTGGTTCAACTCCACATCATGTCGGAGGCTCCCAAGTGACACCTAACCAATCTAGGAAACACCACTCTCCAAAAGGTAATAGACGGTGTGTTGTTGATGAACTCCTTGCTCTTGTGCTTCAAATGATAGTCTTCCCAGCACTCAAACAACTCCTCACAGATTTGGCTATGGTGGAAGAGGGATTTGAGTGGAAAGCAACTTGGGAAAGGCTAGAGATCAAGGTTCAAATGGTAGGAATAGAATCTCTTGATCTCAACACATGAGTAGGTGGTTCTCTCTCAGAAAATGTATGGTGGAAGTGTAGGCACGTTCTGATGGCTCTCCTCACTGAGAAGGAGGTGGTGGAGGGGTATATATAGCCTCCACACAAAATCCAACCGTTACACACTTTGACTCAACTCGGTGGCACCGAAACAATAATCTCGGTAGCACCGAACTGTGTAAAAGATATGAACTTTAGGAATCTCGGTGGGACCGATAGGAACAACTCGGATGGACCGAAGTGCAATGGCTAGGGCAATCCTCATCTCGGTGGCACCGATTGCATCAACTCGGTTGGACCGAAGTGAAGCAATAAGGCAACAGAGATTTGGCAAGCCATCTCGGTGAGACCGATTTGCATAACTCGGTGAGACCGAAGTGAATGCAAATGATTACAGAGAGTTGGCAAGGCCATCTCGGTGGGACCGAGATCCATTTCGGTGGATCCGATTTGTTAGGGTTTTGAAAGTGGCTAAGGTCTAGGTGAACTCGGTGGGGCCGGATAGAGAATTTCGGTGGGGCCGAGTTGGAATGTTGGTTTTGGACATATTTGGGTAGAGAGAGTGGTTGAGGGTTTAGGAGTACTGTCACTAAGCACTTGAGCAAAAAGACCATTAAGCAACACCTCATCCCCTTTTAATAGTATTGGCTTTTCTATGGACTCAATGTGATCTTGGATCACTAAACCAAAAATGTAGAGTCTTGATCTTTTGCCAATCCTTGTCCTTAGCATTTTGAGGGGGTTCCACATCCTCTTGTCCCTGCCACGCCATTGTTGAACTTGTCTGAAATTCACTAGATAAAAACATTAATCCAACAACATGTATGTTGGCATAAATTACCAAAACCACCAAGGGAGCAAATGTGCTTTCAATAACAAAATTTAATTAAACATTATGAAATTTCATTCATATTACATTCAAACATAATGAAGTTTAATTAAACATTAATACTACGAAATTTAAACCATAATCTAATCTTCGTCGGAGACGGCGAGGTCGATGATCTCGCCCGCACCGCCGTCGCTTGCGTCGCCGTCGCCGTCATCACTGCTCTGGGCGGTGGCGGCCCAGTCGATGCCGTCATCCTCCTCCTCCTCCTCCGTCGCCGCCGCCTCTACCTCTAATGCGCCTGCCGCCTCCAACGCCGCCGCTATCTCCGCGTCCTCCCACGCCGCCGCCGCCGCCGCCTCTGCCTGCGACAACAGTAAGGCAACGAGGTAGCCGAGGGTGTCGTCGGGGTCGCCGTCTTCCCGGAGCACGACTTGCTCCGGCGGGATCTCAACGGCGGGAAGGACAGAGGGCGGCGGGAGCGGGTGCCGGAGCGCGGCGTTCGGCGCACCTCGCCGGTCGACGCGGGGCCGACGAAGATCCCGTAGCTGCCCGCCGGAGCTCGCCCACGACGGCCCAGTAGTTCTTGCCGTCCCAAAAGCGATGGCGGCAGACGTTGTTCCACTGGCCGCCGATGTGGCGGCGGCGCTCCTCCGGCGTCGCACCGGGGCTCCTCGCCGGGTACCCGTCGGCGGTGATTTTGAACTCCTTCCGGAGACGGCAGACCGTTGGCACCGTGAGGCCGAAATGGATGAGCTCCTCCGTCTCAGGCGTGTCAGGCTCGACGGCCAGGCGCTGCCCGCCGGAGGACCGCCGCTGCCGGAGTTGCTGCCGGCGCCATTAGACGACATCGTCACCGAAAGGGAGAGAGAAGAGAGCGGCGGCAGGGTGGAGGAGAAGCGGTTGGCGGCGGGGGAGAGAAGAAGCAGGCGTCGGGTGTGTGGACGGCCGGCGGGGAGGCGGCATTTATAACCAGTGGAATGGCCCGATTTTCGAACAACTTTTTCATAATCCGAACATCCTTGGAATGGCCCCATTTTTTTTTCATAACCTTGTATTCAAGAATGTCCAAAAAAAACACCATATTTCACGTAGGATGTGTCAGGTCTGGGCGCTTCAGCCTCCTGATTATATTCTCAGTATTGTAGCTTCACAGAACCCTGAACCTTTTGAATAAATTGCATGCACGTGGTTGACATCAAAAAGAGCAACGATGACCTTGAGATCTACAGAGAATAACTAATAGAACATTTCGTGCTTTAGACATCACTAGCGATGGTGCAGTCGAGTGGTAAGCTCCTGTAATCAGAAGGATGAGGTACGAACTTCGATTCCTGTTGCTTCTCTTTTTCTCAAGATTTTTAGTTGCACGTTGAAATAGCAAGTGGCGGCCTAGTGGGCTGGCGCAGTCATACCGCTGGGCTCGGACAAGGTCTCATCGCGGGTGATGTATTTTCAGAAATGACCATCCTATCTTTTATTACAAAGGGGTATGGGCTAATCTTAACCATTGATGTGTTTAGGGGATGTGCCGAAGCAAAGGTGATTAACTAATGAGGCCGTTGAATCTCTCGGATGATAATGTCGAGCGCTCGATCATCCACCAGAAGGGCATTATGGGACATGTTGGACACCTTGACCATCCTAAAATCCCCGCCACGGCTCCACGGCGTCTCCACCGCCACGAGGCTCGCCAGGTTCACCACCCCGTCGCCGTCCCCGGCGACCACGGACGGCGTCCCGTCGAAGTCATCCCCGGGGTACACTATCCTCTCCGTCGTCCCCACCCCGACCCCGACGACGGAGGTCACCGGCACCCCGGGATGCCGCAGCTCCCCGCCGAACAGCGGCAGCACGCGGGACTCGTACGGCCCGACGGCCTCGCCGAACCCGATGGCGACGAGGTAGTCCGCCACGTCGCCGGCCGAGTAGTTCCTGCTCTTGGTGGTCACCAACGGCGTCGCTGCGCCGAAGGCGGCCGGGCTGGGCAGGAACCACAGGCTGCTCTGCAGGCTCCTGCCCTGCCGCAGCAGCGCGCGCGGGTCCACGAACGGCAGGCCCAGGTTGTTCCCGGAGACCAGCGTCTGCATCCCCAGGACGCCGCCGCCCCACGGGGCGGCGATGGGCACGAAGCGCCTCACGAACCGCCGGCGCCAGGCCCGCGTCTGGCGGACGAGGAACTGGTGCGTCAGCGGGCCGCCGGCGCTGTGGGTGGCGATCACCACCGGCCTGCCACCGTTGAGCCCGCTCGCCCACTCGACCAGGCTCTTGAGCGCTCGGAAGAAGGCGTCGCCGACCCTGGACGGGCGCCCCACCGGCGCGACGGCGTATCGGAAGTCGTAGGGCGCGCCGAACATGGTCTCGCCGTCGCGGTACCCTGTCTTCTCCAGCCTCTCCACGAACGTGCTCATGTAGGAGAAGTTCCTTGGAAAATCGAGAAATTTCAGCCGATTTTGATTCAGAATTGGGAACACGACACGATTGAGCAATCGATTGCTACTTACTTGCGATCAGGATCGGGATAGCGGAAGGCTTGGGTGGAGCCGAAGAAGGGGACGCGCGTCTCGATGCCGGGGACGTTGGAGTAGTCGTCGGCGGCGGGGTCGTACACGGAGCTCATCTGCTCCGCGAAGCACCGCACGTTGCCGGGGTCCTGGAGGGCGGAGTAGTTGAGGTAGAGGCGGAACCACCCCTCCCCCTTGCGCGCCCCGCAGCCCGGCGACGACGGCCGGTAGAGCTCGGTGAGCCGCGCGTCCAGCTCGTTGGTGGCGTAGCCCGGCACCAGGACCACGGGGTGCAAGCGCGGCGCCGCTTGCACCACCACCACCACCACTGCCAGTAGTAACTGGGCAAGAAGCAACGGGATCGCCATGAATGAGCTGATGGAATGATCAGAATTCAGAGTTGTACTCCTTTTGTCCAATTTGCAGCTCACTTTATACACGAAGCATCCCTCTTATCCTCATCAGTTGGTCAATGTTGATTAAAGTACAGTACAGTTCTTGACATTTTGCTTGTGTCGAGATCCAAGGGGTGTTGGATGTGGACCGGCTGCATTGACTAAGCATGCAAGATCGTTTGGACAAGCCATCCATCCATTCAATACAACAGTTTTCAACACAGGTAGCACACATGGGCAGACAACAGAGGAATAACCCTTCCAGCACAACAACAAAGAACAGTCCACCGACGTAAAATGTCAATGGTGGTCGACCACCATGGTGGACGTTTTCAAAATACAAATTTCCACTGCGTGAAAAAATCTGAATTTTTTTTAACATACACACACATGTATACCACGTATATGCAAAATTTCATAACATTTTTCTTTCACGTGTTGTGTACACAAAAAGACAAATACGTATTTTCAAAATGGGCTGACCTTTTTTTGTTGTTGGGCCGGAATTCTTTTTTTTTGTACAGCCTACAAATCACAATATTTTCAAACGAATTTTCACACGTTCGTGCGGAACACATATAAGTTTCCGTGGAATTTTTTTTTTTGATTTTTTTTGTAACTTTTTACTAGGACTTTTGATTTTTTTTGAAAAAAGTGTCCGCCGTGGTGGTCGGCCACCAAAAGTTCACACTCAGCCCACTAAGGACTATAATGCCAGAAGCACTATATGATAGATATATTGGTCTGTCATCAATGGTGGGCGTGGGCAGGAGTGATAGTTTCATACACCTGCTTGAAAGAATTATTGAAAGACTAAAAGGTTGGAAGGAGAAATTTCTCTCTAGTTGTGGTAAGGAGATCCTTTTGAAAGTTGTTATCCAAGCTATACCTCTCTTTGCTATTTGTTTTCAAAATCCCAAAAAAGATTTGTAAGGAGATCATAGACACCATGGCCGCATTTTGGTGGGGGGACACGGAGGATGAGAAGAAGATGCATTGGTTTGCTTGGTGAAGGATGTGCATCGCAAACAAGAATGGGGGCATGAGCTTCTGCGACCTACGTGCTTTCAATTTCGCAAAGCTTGCAAAACAAGCATGGGGGCTTTTAACACGAAAATTCTGACAAATCATGGTGATATCTTGCTTCGGACAATGGATGAATTAATTTGTCCGGTCACTAGAATTTGGGATGAATTTCTTCTGATAGATAACTTCAACCTATTGGATGGTGAGCGTATTCTAGAAATCCCCTTGAGTACACATTTAACTAAAGATTGTGTAGCATGGCATAGATCAAACTCCTTCATATTCTCTGTCTAATTTGCTTATTACTTGGGGTGGGAGCGCCAATTCGGGGTTAAGATCAGGCGCCAAGATGGACAAGGTTCGGCTGAACTGAATCCAGTGTGGGATTATTTATGGAAGCTCCAAGTACCTGTTAAGATCAAAATATTTGTTTGGAGAGCACTACATAGAGTTATCCGGTGGAGAGGAGTGCTTGCAAACAGACACATAAAGGTGTCGGCTGAATACCCAATTTGTCATGCAGGAGTGGAAGATAATCAACATATCTTACTCACTTGTAGGAGAGCAAAGGAAGCTTGGAAGGCAATGGGCTTACTTGAAAGAATTCAACAATGCCTCGTCATTGATAGATCGGGATTTGTTGTACTCGAGGACATTTTAGTAGGCCAGACAACAATTCACATGTGCTTGGGCAACTCGGTTTGAAGGAAGCGGTGGTTGTGGGAGCCTGGTATATTTGGTGGCAACATCGGGAGGTTTCAAAAGGAGAACAAGTTTCACTCGCGGGGAGAACAACTCTTGCTATCCAAGCGATTACGAGGAACTACCATGCTGCTACTTCTAGTGAAATACCACATGAAATATCATGGGAGAAACCAGCTCAAAACTTCTACAAAATCAATGTCGATGCATGTTTTTTCGAGAATGGCTCAGGCACAGTGGTGGCGGTTCTACAGAACAATCGTGGTCAGGCTTTGGCAGGCTCAATCTGGCTCTTTGAACACGTGTTGGATGCCACTACGGCTGAAGCTATGGCAATGTTGAGAGACCTATAATTTCTGGAGAGATTGGGATGTTCACCAATGATGGTTGAATCTGATTGCATGGAGCTCATTTAGTCATGCATGGGGATCATCGAAACTTGGAGGCCATATATTGGGGCCCTAGCAGAAATCTTCATGGTTACGGGAAGGGTCGGATCGATCTCTTTCAAGCATTGTCCACGGGAAGCTAATCAAGTTGCACACAAGTTAACTCGTTACTCTTTTGGTTCAAATTATGTAATCTCCTCGATGGTAGTCCTCCCCCTTCTATTTTGGGCAAGATATTGAACGACGCAAGTTTATTGACAATTCAATAAAGTGCGGCCGAGGGCTTTCGCGTCAAAAAAGAAGAAGTTCGAACTCAATACAACTTTGGTTGAGGTGCCAAACGATCTGTAAGCCTTCACAAATGTCGGCTATCATCCTGCGATAGTGTACAAGGAGCCACCTGCGTCGGAAGTCGCAAGCCGCCGCCAGCGACTGGAACAATATCTACCATTGCTCAGAACAGTAGGAGGAGGACCTGAAGCTAGGTTTGGCCCATGTCAGATTGTAGCCAATGTGGCCCTGTTAGTGTGTTGACCAGAGGGCTTTATACCCGAATCCTATTTGACGCCTTAAGCGCCAAATAGAGGGTAAACCATACGGGGCGCACCATCCCTCGTTCGGAGTGTGCTGCCGGCCTATTCTCCCCCACCGGTTTTGGGACCCTTCTAGAAGGTTCCCACGGTTTATTGGGTTGGGTTTTCGATCAGTTTTTTACATGATTTTTTTATTTCCATTATTTATTTATTATTATATTTTTTGGTTTTTCCTTTTATATAAAAAAATATGATTTTTATTTTTGAAAATCACGAACAAGTTTTAAATTTCTGAATATTTTTAAATTTGCAAACTTTTTTAGCATTCATGAACTCTTTTCAAACTTGTGAAATATTTTAGTGAAAATTTCTCTAGTTTGCGAACTTTAAAAATTTGTGAACTTTTTTCAAATTTGTGATTTTTTTAAAATTCTGTGAAATTTATTATTTTTCATTTTTTCAGATTTGCGAAATTGTTTCAAATTCATGAACTTTTTTCCAGTTCATAAACACTTTTTGAATGTTTTTTTTAATCCATGGCTTTTTTAGCAAAGAAAAGTCAACAGCTGACCGGTCAACCGTAAAACCGAGCGAGCGATCCAGTCGACGCACGAGCGCATGGAGCGGTCATTGCTGGGCTGGCCTACGGGAGCTGGAGCATGAGCACGGCTACGGCGGTAGCGGGCGCACAGGGCGCCGATTAGGAGGCCTTGGCTGTAACCACTCAAAAGAAAAAGGAGGCCTCGGCTGTAATCTACTATATCTAAATAGGAGCCCCCCACTACTTGATTTTCCTGCGTTCTCGTGCATCCACGTCACTACAATTATTTTCAGTCGTTTGATTGACTATGTATGGCTCAGATCTGCAGTTGATTCCACCGTGCTCCTTGCCCCTTCGGTTGACTCCTCCTTCCTCGACCCGCGGAAGCGGAAGCGGAAGCGAACGTGCGACAGAATCCCTCCTATTAAGCTGGTAGCCCCGTCTCTCCCGTTCCCCATGTCCCTCTCCCCAAACGACACCCACGCGGCGACGGATGCATCAGAAATCAGCTACAGCGGCGATGACGGGGCAAGGGCAGGAGCGCAAGGTGATTGATCTGGAGGATGAGTGGAACTTCAAGCAGAAGGGCATCATCTAGAAGCTCATCAACATCCTCGAGCGCAAGCTGGATCTGCAGTTCATCTCTACACGTAAGTCGGCTCCATCCCCGCCTCCCTCCGACCATGCCTAGGGTAGGCCCGATTCAATCTGATTCGTTGCTGGTCTAGGGTTCTACCCCTGTTTGTCTCTTTTTGTTGCGCAGCACAAATCTGGAGCCCTCGCCATGGCCGCCAATATTCATCTACGGGTACATCTTCCTCCCTTACTAGCTGCTCAATATTCTATCCTAATGATGTGTTTACTAATCCCCAATCCATTGCTTCCTACCCATTCAATTTGTTCATGTACCAGATTCAAGGGGCAATCGCCTCACTCATCTTGATCTGCCATCTCCTTTTTCTCGGTCAGGTTTGCTGAAGATTTTGGTAACTAGCTACATTTATGTGAAAATTTTGTACACTTCGCCCACTGCTGTTTGCGGACAAGCCATTGCTACAGATGCAGCCAAATTAATTTTCCATGTATGTTCTGCACATTTTCATTTAATGGTTTGATGTAGTATGGAGCAATGATTTCCTTATGATAAGAATGCTTATAATGAGATTGTGTCGTTTGTAGATAGGCATCACGAATGGGCATAGTTGAATGAGAGTTTCAGGTATGAGCTACTACAGTTTTTTTATTGATTATGTACTATGGCCATACTGTTCCATGTCTTATGTAGAATCAATATTATTGCTATCATGATTGCACTTTATGCCAAGTGAATATTCAGTCTGCCGATTAATCTTAGGATGTAGTGTGTGCTTTATGATCCAACTAGAGATTGGACAAGAGCTGGGTTTTTTTTATCAGTGATGGTTTTTCTCTCAGTTTTGTAAATATGTGAAATATTTAGCGGGCATTTTTCTTAGTTACGATTTCAATTAATGCAATATCTAGCAGTCCCACTCAAAGAACAATTTACTTTCCCCTTGCAAAAGGGCCATTGTATTTGACAGGTAAGAATAGACACAGTCTAGCATCCAGTACCAGTAGATGTGAACCCTATTTCACTTTTGCCAAATGTCTTTGGAGTTTCTGTCACTCACGTTAGTTTACCCCTCTTTTATCACTATATAGGGCTATCTCTGTCAGCATGTCCAACTTATGAAACTGACAAGCTAGCATTCTTCTTTTATCAATAAAAATTGTGAAGCCTCTCTAAGACTTTTGAAGAAAAATAGGTCGGTGTACATGTTTCTTAATTTTGAAGAATTGCCGCCGACCGCAAGTGTATTGGTGGTCATCTCAAGATCTCACCCATGGAGCAGCATCGGTTTTGTATCTCTCTGATCACCTATGCCTTACAAATTCCAGTTTATGTATTCTCGATGTATTAGTTCTCACGCTGGGCATTCAACTTATGGTCTATCTTCATTAAACTTTGCTGGCCGAATACGACAGTTTATATAGTCCTATGTTGTTTTGAATTAACTCCTGTGTATAGGAACGTGGAGCATGGAAGAATGTAGCAGAACTGAAAATTAATTAGCATATTTACACTTAGCCACCACTTACCAACTTAAACCTAAACATTTTAATATTTTTTGCAGTTTAACATGGCACATACCTACTATATGCAGTTTAACGTGGTTCTCATACTTCATTGGTCGTGAAGGACGCAACTATGTACAGCTGGTAAATGAACTTGGTGGGTAATCTTCCAATTAATAAAATTTGTTGAATTTAAATGGAAACTGAATGTAGTCTATATTTTACATTACTTATTAATATGTGGCTTTCTAGATTTTTTTTAGGTCTATGTACTGATGCTAAATATTGCTCACCATTTTTGTCCTTTTTTGACTGCATTGACACCAAGGCATATCCGGCTCACCATATTAGCTTCCCAATGGCATTCACTATGGAATATATAGTGTAGTAACTCTATGTTAGTGTATTCGTGTTTGTCGTTGCACACTGACGTGAAGTGTCATACTGTCGTTGTTATTTATTTTGCACATTAATTGGCTCTGTAGGGTTGTCAATTTAACTTTGTTGCTGCCATTCACAACCTTGAGCTATCCATTTTGATGCTATGTATTCATATGTTATTTAATTTTTAAAGGAAATTCATAGCATACTTTACCGCAGCAACGCGCGGGGTATCACCTAGTATTCCTAGTTGAGCGTGTGTGAGGGGTGTGTCTCCTCTGCTCTCTATGCCCCCAAACTTTCTATGATCTCGACACTGCTATGATCCAGTGTCGACGCTCACGGCGTGCTGGTCCCCGCATGCAACAGCTGCCCCGCCGATGAAGACTAGGAAAGCTTTTCAGGGTTTGATCTGCGGCGAGTAGATTCTGCCTTCGTTTTCGTTGTTCCATCTGGAGATAAACTGTTATGTTTAGCCGTGCCTGGCTTTTGTGCTCTTTCTCTTTCTTTAAAACTGCTCCTCTCAGTGAGCTGATGTATGGACGATTATCATGGTTTCATTCAAGCAATGGAACTAGGGAGGAGCCTCCCTGTTCTTCTAAAAAATGCTGCTAGATTTGTAGCAGCGACGGTGGCAAATGGCGTCGCGGACGCTCGCTAGAGCCGCTCGGGGGCTTCCCCCTCCATCTCCTCTGGCCTTGAAGACCCCCGTCGGTCAACGATGCCGGTAGACCCGGCCAAGCAGAAAGGGCCCTCAACTTGTTAGACGCAATGCCTAGCAAGAGCCAGGTGACATGGAACGCCGCGCTTGCCGCGCTCGTTGACACTGGCTGTACCGATCGGGCACTCTCCTTCTTCAACAAGATGCCCAAGAAGAACGCGGCCTCATACACCACCATGATTGGGGGCCTGTCCCATGCTGGGGCGGTCACCACAGCGCGCCGTCTCTTCGACTAGCTACCACTTGATGGGCACAATGTATTCACCTGGACAGCCATGCTGTCGTGCCATGTCCGCAATGGTGAGCCCGATAGAGCCGTTGAGCCTTTTGTGGTACTCTACGATGAGCTAATTGGGCGCAAGGTTCTGCCCAACGCCCACTCCTTCAGCTCGTTGCTCAAGGCCTGTGTTGCCCTCAGGTCACTCCATGGCATCACAGCTCCATTCGCTCATCGTCAAGCTCTTGGACAAAGGGAGCAAAGACTGCATCTTTGCTTGGAATGCGTTGATTGATGTGCATGCAAAACTGGGCGCACTGTCTGACGCCAAGAAGGTCTTCCATGGGATGCGGTACAAGGACATCTCTTCATGGAACATTATGATGAGTGGATACTCATGGCATAAGCTCGGCAGCAGGGCTCTTGATCTCTCCACATCGATGATGAACAAGGATTCCTTCTCATGGAACATCATAGTGTCCTGCTTATTAGAGAACCGCTGTGAAGAAGACGCACTCCGCCTCTTCATCCATATGGTGAGATTGGAAGGCAATGTCAAGCCATGCGTTTCCACATACACAACTGCTCTGCACATCTGCCCAGTGCTGGCGTTGCTTGTTTTGGGGAGGCAAGTCCATGCACGCATGGTGAAGAACAGTTTTTGTCGCAGCAGCAGTGCCTTCCTCTGTAATTCTCTGATCAGCATGTACATCAGTTGTGGCATGACACGAGATCTGCAGCAGGTGTTTGATGAAACAACAGTAAGAGACACCATATCATGGAACTCAGTGATACAGGGGCTTGGCCAGAATGGTCTTGGCAAGCAAGCACTGCTGGTCGCAGAGCGTGCACTTGAACTGAAAATGTACAATGCTAACACCTTCATCGCCATACTGACATCCTGCAGCCATGCTGGATTGGTCCCCGAGGGCCTAGGTTATTTCAACTCCATGACTGAAAAGTATGGAGTGGAGCGAACACTTGACCACTACATCAGTGTCATCGATCTCCTCGGTCGAGCAGGGAGGCTGGAAGAGGTGCATGTCCTGCTTCAGAACATGCCATTCCCACCAAATGTGTTGGCATGGTCTTCCCTTTTGCATTCTTGTTTGGCTCATAAGAACAACTCGGTGGGGAGCATCGCAGCACGGCAACTGAAAGCTCTGCAATTCGATGGTAGTGAAAATTATGAGAGGTGGTACTCGGTTGCGGGGAAGGTAGCCAGGTTAATGCAGCAACGCCAGGGGACATGAAGAGTGCTGCTCACATGCCTGGATGCAGCTAGGTCACCCGAGGCATGATTATAGTGAGATTATAATCACACCATTATCGGATCAGCAAGAGGACATCTTCCATGTTGCTGACCCAATAAGAGATGGAAGGTTTCAGGAAAAGAAGTCACACCATCTTCCATTGTGAGGCAAATTCAGAACAATTTGGTGTTGATGGTTTGCGAGGCAGCAAACGACTCAACAAACTATTAGTATGTATGTATGTGTGAGTTTCGCGATTTATTCCTTTTGGAGGAAATCATGTATGTACTGTACCATGATAACAGACTACTGCACAGAAAAGTACGGACTGGTCAGAAAAGTACATGTCTCATGCGGCCAAAGAAATACATGTCAAAGCAGTGGTGCAAGCTCTTCCAATCTATCCTATTAGAAAAGTATGAAAAACTTATTAGAGACTTTTGGTGGGGAGATGTTGACGGACATCGCAAGGTGCATTGGATTTCATGGGAGCAAATGGTCAAACCTAACATGTGGGAGGTATTGGTTTTCGAGATATGGTGCCCTTTAATCAAGCTCTCTTAGCCAGGCAGAGTTGGAGATTGCTGCAGCGACCGGATAGCCTGTGTGCTAGAGTGTTGAAATCAAAGTATTATCCAAATGGTGAGCTCTTGGACACAGTTTTTGCCTGCATCTCCCATTTGGCGGGGTGTCGAGTTTGGGCTTCAGTTGCTTAAGAAGGGTCTGATTTGGAGATGGTAAAAGCATCCAAATTCAGAGAGGCCAATGGATTCCGAGAAAAAGAGGGGCTCAAATCAGCAAATTTTATCAAAAGATCTAGACTTCGTTGGGTCAACCAACTGATGGAACCGGGTAAGAGAGAATGGAACACTGATTTAATCCTCCAAGTTTTCTATCCTTTTGACGCTGAAGCAATATGCAATATCAAACTACCGTATTCGGAGGTTGAGGATTGTTTCGCTTCGCATTTTGAGAAGTTTGGTATATTTATGGTCAGGAGCGCATACAGATTGGTTGCTAATATCCAAAGCCAAAACTCCCCTGCAGCATCTAGCTCCTCCAATGATGCCGATGACCATATAATTTGGGATATAATTTGGAAGGCGGAAGTTCCGGAGAAAACATAATTTTTGCTTGGAGAGTGGTCACTGGAACCCTGGCGACAAAAGAAGAATAAATGAAAGCGGATTTTGGAGATTGATAGATTTGTGTGGATGCGATGAAGAGGATGGATTTCATGGCATGATCACTTGCATTAAAAGTAGCCTTAAGACATGAGATCAGAAAAGTTCATGGTTGCTGCCGGGGGAAGACAAATTCCGGAACACGGGAGTGGATTGGCTTTAGAACTTATTGGATCCATGTAACTCTGAAACTGAGACGCGGATTCTTTCATTGTTGCTGTGGCGATGCTGGTTCTTAAGAGATGATTGTGTTCATAATCTTGGCAAAGAAACAATCAAGAGATCTGTGGCTTTTCTCACGCAGTTTGAGCTTGAGTTACATAACCATGGCCCTGACAGAAAAGTTGGGAAGATTGCTGTTTCACCGACTCCATCAGAACCTGAACCCTTGTGCGCGGACTCCCCTATGAGAGCCTGTATTGTCTGGGATGCAGCGAGTGGAAGATTGCCTGATGGAACTGAGATAAATCATTGGGCTGCGCCTCCAGTCGGTCTGGTAAAACTAAACTCTGATGCATCGTTCTTGGCGGAGACGGGACAGAGCTGGGCGGGAGCAGCTGCGAGAGACTACAGGGGCCAGCCCTTCTTTTCTCTCTGTCGAAGCCTAAATTCGTGCAATGATGTTGGGGAGGCTGAAGCTGTTGCTGCTCTGGCGGGGCTGAATACGCTGTCGACCATGTACAGGGGCCCCATAATCGTGTAGATTGATTGTTCAGTACTGGCAAAGGATCTGGTTCCTGACGCACTGTCCAAGCCTGCCTAGTTAAAGAATTCTGAAGGTCTTCTCTTTATATCAAATTCACCTTGTCAAGCGAGATCAGAACATGCTTGCTGATGGGCGGCTCATGCCAGATTCCATGGCGAATTAATCAATCAGGCTTGCTAATGTAGAAATAGGTGGAACGTCTTACCTCGTTAGAGGCGACAGCTTCGTGTTAAATATGCAGGGGCATATCCCTGGAGATGCATACATGCGTGGGTTACAAGGAGAGAATAAAACGGAAGAGATAAAGAAGATTAATTACAACACGCATAACCTCCTATCAGAATTAAGCTTTTGAGCTTGTAGAACTCCAAGTTCCTTTAGTATAGACTGGACCCAAATGATTTCACCTGTTGCATTTGCTAACGCTTTGTATTCTGCTTCTGAACTTGACCTGGAAACAGTAGCTTGTTTCTTTGCACACCATGAAATTAAATTTGGTCCATAAAAGATTGCAAATCCACCTGTTGACCTTCTGTCATCTAAGCAACCAGCCCAATCCGCATCGGCGAAGGCACTAACAAGAGTGGAGGATGATTTGCTGAATGTTAGTCCAAAAGTCATTGTGTTCTTTATATACCTCAAAATACGCTTGACTGCTGTCCAATGAGCTGAGGTGGGTGCATGAAGAAACTGATATACTTTGTTAACTGCAAAACAAATGTCAGGTCGAGTGAGAGTCAAGTACTGAAGTGCACCAACTATACTCCTATAACTGGTGCTATCCTCTTGATTCAGGAGTTCTCCTTCTGTCAGAGAAAGTGGTTCTGAGCTTGATAATGGAGTTGGTGAAGGTTTACATCCCTGCATACCAACTCTATTCAACATGTCAGTTGCATATTTTCCTTGTGATAGGTGAATCCCATCTCCGTGTTTCTTTACTTCAATTCCCAGAAAATAGTGCAGATCACCTAGGTCCTTAAGAGCAAATTCTAATGGTAGGTCCTTTAGCAACCCTGTTATTGCTCCATTAGATGAACTGGTAACAATTATGTCATCAACATATATAAGAACAAATATGGATATTTGTGACTTATTGTAGATAAACAGAGATGTATCAGACTTGGAGGGAGCGAAGCCAAGTGCCTGCAGTTTGATACTCAAACGAGAATACCATGCCCTGGGAGCTTGTTTTAATCCATACAAGGCCTTATCAAGTTTGCACACATGAAAAGGTGCATTTTTGTCCTCAAACCCAGGAGGTTGTTTCATGTACACCTCCTCTTTCAGAACACCATGAAGGAACGCGTTCTGTACATCTAGCTGACGTAGGCTCCAACCCTTGGAAACGACGATAGAAAGTACAAGACGAATGGTGGCAGCCTTAACAACAGGACTAAACGTGTCCTCATAGTCAATGCATACCTTTGCTTGAATCCCTTGGCTACAAGTCTTGCTTTGTAGCGATCTATTGTTCCAACTGACTTCTTTTTAATTCTGAACACCCACTTGCAGTCAATTAGATTTTTACCTTCATTGAGAGGGACCAAATGCCAAGTTTTATTTTTCTGTAGGGCTATGCATTTTTCTTCCATGGCCTTCCTCCACTTTACATCATCAAGTGCTTCTACTAAATTGCTAGGTTCACCTGTTGAACATGTCAGACCAAATTTAGAGATATTTTTATAATTTATTTGGTTTATAACTCCTCTTTGAAGTCTTGTTCGCGGTGGTGTAGGGTTGGCCACAGGAACATCCTGCATAGGCGATCTAGAGGAGTGTAGGGGAGTTCCTGGATCGGGCGATCCTGAGGCCACAGGTGATCCCAAGGAGGATCCGGTCAGTGTAGGGGAAGCGCCAGCAGGTGAGCCAACCGGTGTGGGCTGGTCAACCAAGTGGGCCGGAGAGGGCCCGTCTGTCGGGTCGTTCGCTGCAGGCACACTGCCCGCACGACGCGTGGCGCCATCCGATTGGTGTGGGCCTCGTGCAGGGGACGCAATGCTGGCTGACTCTATACGCGCTGATCCCGGAGGAGATTGCGCAGCAGGCTGTCCCAGTATGAAATGTTGCCCTGATGCACCGTTTGCACATAATTTTCACCATTTTCTTCACAACTATGACCACCATTTTCTGCAACATCACACTCAGGTAAAATATTAGGAGGATTAGTCATAAGTTGATCAGCACAATTATCATCACCCCCATGATTAACACTGGAGAGATGAGATGGTGAAAGAAGGATTTCTTTACGAAGGAGGGCACCAGCATTTGGATGGAGTTTGGCAAAGGGAAATTGAGTTTCGTCGAAAACAACATCACGAGAGACATAGACACGACCAGTAGAGACATCAAGGCACTTGACACCCTTGTGTTGTGCGCTGTAGCCAAGGAAGACACATTGTGTTGAGTGAAACATGAGTTTACGATTATTGTAGGGTCGAAGATTTGGCCAGCAGGCGCAACCAAAAACACGAAGGGAAGTGTAGTCTGGTTTGACATGTAACAGACGTTCAGTGGGAGTTTCATTGTTAATGACCCGACTTGGTCACATGTTGATGAGATGAACAGCAGTAAGAAAAGCTTCATCCCAAAATTTTA
Source organism: Elymus sibiricus (assembly GCA_039707655.1). Taxonomy (NCBI): domain Eukaryota; kingdom Viridiplantae; phylum Streptophyta; class Magnoliopsida; order Poales; family Poaceae; genus Elymus; species Elymus sibiricus. The sequence goes on along the minus strand of CM077668.1, from coordinate 88,376,810 downwards.
GTGGCATGGAGGCTGAAGCCAGAAGTGCTAATCCTACTTCCACAATGTGTCTATGTTTGCGTTCTGCTGAGCCATTCTGTTGATGGGCATGTGGACATGACACATGATGAGAAATTTCTAGTTGTTGAAAAAAGGAATTTAGTTTTTCATATTCACCACCCCAGTCGGATTGCAAGGCAATGATTTTTCTATCAAATTTTCGTTCAACAAGTGCTTGAAAGTTGTGGAAGACTTGGAAAATGTCAGAACGTTTTTTAAGAAGATAGATCCAAGTGTATTTGCTATAGTCATCAATAAAGCTCACATAATATGTATGTCTGCCAACAGAGGAAGGGGCTGGACCCCAAACATCAGAAAAGATTAGTTGCAACGGTTTAACAGACACACTAGTAGAAACAGGATATGGTAATTGATGACTTTTTCCTCTTTGGCATGAATCACAAATAGTTTCAGAATTTCGCTCGCCATCATTTGGGAGTTTATTTTTATTAAGAACTAACTGAACAGTAGAAAAAGATGGGTGGCCTAAACGATCATGCCATCTTTCCAATGAAAGCTTGATGACACTGCACACTTGTTTATTGAATCCGCTAAACATGGGAATCAACGGATAAAGACCTTGGACGCATCTACCTTGGTAGAGAATTTTCTTCATGGCCTGATCCTTGATCAAAAAGAAATATGGGTGAAACTCTAGAAAAACACCATTATCAAGAGTAATGCGATGAGCGGAAAGCAGATTTTTGGATGCACTAGGGACATGCAAAATATTGTGGAGATGAATATCTTGTTGTGGGGTTTTGATAATTGAGTGACCAACATGACTTATCCTCATACCTGCACCATTAGCTGCGGTGTGGAATTGATCATGGTCACGGTATTTTTCATGCATGGTCATCTTCTCCAGTTCTCCGGTGATGTGATCTGTGGCACCAGTGTCGACGTACCAGTTGGTGTCGACTCCATAGGATGTATCTGCTGCGGCTGCAACTCGTCTCTTTTGGGAATTATCTTCGGCATAACGCCAATGAAATTCCTTTGCTATATGATTAGTCTTTTTGCAAATTTGACACTTGTTTTCATATTCTTCGTACCCTTGGAAAAAAATTCTGCCGAAGTTGCCACCACCTCCACCTTGGCGCCCCCTGTTGTTGGAGTTGTTGGAGTAGTAGGGGCGGCCTTGGTTGGTGTTGGTGTTGTTGTAATAGCCACCACCGCTTTGTTGTTGCCTCCACCAGCTCCATTGTGGTAGTAGCCACCACCACCGCCGTTGCTGCTGCCACCGCGAGGCCCGCCGTTGCCACTATTTTTGGGCATGCCGCGGTAGGGTTTTGGAGGACCGATGCGACTCCGTGTAGCAGCGTTGGCAGAGGACTTGAAGGTGACGGCTCCAGACCCATGAAACATCTCCATGCGTTGATCAAAATTAGACACCATGCTGAAGAGATCATCGGTGGATAGGGGCTCAGTGCGGACATCAAGGGCAGAGACAATGGGCTGATAATCCATATCCAGCCCACCGATAATGAAGGAGATCAGTTCATCCTCAGAGATTGGTTTGCCGGCGGCTGCAAGTTCATCAGCTAGGGACCGCATGTACCCAAAGTAGGCACCAGCGGTTTGGGATCCCTTCTGAGCATTGGTAAGATTTGTGCGGATGTTGTTGACACGGGATCTAGATTGGGAAGAAAACATGCTAACAACGGCGGCCCATAGGGCATGAGATTGTTCATGGGAGGCAACCTGAATGAGGACTTCTCTGGACAAATTATTCAGAAGGTATGCAAGAACCTGCTGGTCCTCTTTATGCCAAACCATTTATGCCGGGTTTACCACGATCTGGTCTTTCCCTTCGGAGTTCTTGGTGGTGATGGTTTTGTCTGGCTCGGAGATGGTTTTGTCTAGGTACCCATACATGCTCGCAGCTCGAATTTGCGATAGCACTTGGGCACGCCATAGAACGAAATTGGTGCGGGTGAGTTTTTAAGAGACTTGAGAAGATAGATCGGAGGAGGAAGATGAGCCAGAGGAAGACACCATGGCAATGGGTTGAAGTTCTATGCTAGATGTGTGAAAGAGAAGGGGCTCTGATTACCATGTAGAAATAGGTGGAACGTCTTACCTCGTTAGAGGCGACGGCTTCGTGTTAAATATGCAAGGGCATATCCCTGGAGATGCATACATGCGTGGGTTACAAGGGGAGAAGCAAACGGAAGAGATAAAGAAGATTACACGCATAACCTCCTATCAGAATTAAAAGGCTACAAGATAACTGTTTGAACATAAATGTGATAGTCTTATGTTTAACAACTAAATCTCAGTCAATTGCGACTTAGCTATGTCTCAGTCGATACTATATTCGTGAGATCTTATGTGAAGATTCATGCAAATGTTTCTTTTCAATATTTTCCTTTTTATTTTTATATGTTATGTCACTTGCATGAGACTTTTTTTTTTTGAAAAATCACTTGCATGATACTTGGTTAAGTCTTAGTCGATTGATATCTAGCCACACCTTAATCAATTAATGATTCCGAATGTTCCTCAAGGTCTTCGTGATATTCTGATTTATGACTGTAATTGGGCCTTGGAGTAATCTAAAAAAACTATTGCAAAGGAAAATAAAGTTCACGAACAGCAACTGCATAGTCTGTATGTTTATGTACCCGTAAAAAAATAGTCATATGTGTTTTTTTTCAAGAAAAACTTCCAGACAGTACAAGGAACACTAGAAATACAAAAATAACGTCTAAATTAATTTATAGACCACCTAGCGACGACTCCAAGAACTGGAGCGAGCTGAAAGCATGCCGCCATCATCGTCCCTCTTTCACCGGAGCCGGGCAAAACTTATTGTAGTAGACAGTTGAGAGGTCGTTGTGCTAAGGTCACATGAGACTAGCGCACCAGAACAGCAAGCACCGTCGATGACGAGAAGCGTAGATCGGAAAGATCCAACCTGTAGACACACGAACGAAGACTAGATCCACGGAGATCCATCGAAGATCAATACCGACTGAATCCCATGCGATCCACTAGAGAGACATCTCCACAGGCCCTCTGACGACACTAGACACACCGTCAAGACGGGAGGACTTTATTCCATCTTCAGGGAGCCGCCGACACGTCTTCCTCAGCACGACACAAACTCTAATCGACCTAAAAAAACACCTAAAATGAAGCAGGAACTCTCCCGCCGACAAGGGTCGAGGTCCACATCGCCTCCATGGCCCTAAAGCCACCGGAGAAGAGGCGGACCGGCGGCCCCTTTCCCCTCCCCGTGTCGCCCCCGCGGGCGTAACCCTACTTCCGCCGCCGGCCAGCCCCTCTCCATCCTCTGCTCCTTCTCGCCGCCGCCTGTGCGGGCTGCCGGGCAAAGCCCGGCCAGCCTGGGTGGCGGCGAGGCTTTCTCTCCTCCCTGCCTGGGGGTGGCGGCACGTCGGTGAGTCGGTATGGGCTGGCGGCGGTGTTGGCAGCACGGAGCGGGCGCGTGGAGGGCTGTGTGGTCGTGCCGTCTTCTGTGGCGACGGCGGCTCGTCGTGGGGCTCAGGCCCGGCGGTTGAGGCAAGCGGGCCAACAGGGCGTGGCGGCGGCGAGGCGCACGACCGGGCAGTGGCGCGGGCGGGCGTCGTTGCCGTGGTGGCTGTAGGGTCGGCGGCGGCGGGGTGGAGGCGGCGCATCTCGCTTGGGCGGGGCGGCGTGGTTGCAGGTCCCGGGTGGATCTGCGGCTTCGAGCACTGCTCCGGCCTTGTTCGCTACATGGCGTGGACCCAGCCGGGGACGAGCTGGGCAGGGTGGTGCTCGCGTGGTGGCGTTGCCCTGCTCAGGCTCGTCCGGATCTTGGTGGTGGCACCGGTCAACGGCACGGCCTCGGCGGCTCGGGCGACGGTGGCTACTGTTTATTGGTGCGGTGTGGGTGGTGGTGGCATCCTCCCCTCTCCTAGGTCTGAGCCGGCGGCGCGCAAGGTGCTCACGCGACGGAGGATGGTTGAGTCCAAGGGTTCGTGCTCGGGCGGGCCAGATCTGGGCCCGAGGTGGATCGGAGCTTCCGCTCCGGGTAGGTGAGGATGGGCGTGGTCCGGGTGGCGATGGGAAGGCACGGTTGTTGCGGTTGGCGGCGGTGCGATCCGGGCCGTGGACGTCTTCGGCGTGCGACGTGGATCTGGTTCGTGGTAGTGGACGGCGTCTGGCGCGTAGGTACGAGGGGTTGACTTGGTCCGCATTTGTTTCCTTCGCGTTGTGCTCTTCATGTCTGCTGCTTTCTCATGGCGTCGGTCCGAGTTGGGCTCTTCGGGTGTTGCTGTGTCGTCGGACGGATCGGCTCCGGTGGCCATGGGCTTGGCGTCGTTCGAGTTGCTCGGCGGCGGCCGCCGGCAGTCACTAGGTTGCATCCCCACGGTCTACCGGGACCGACAGGAGAGGCAGGTCTGGGCGCGTCCTAATGTGGAGGCACTAACCCAGACCCGGTGGCTGATGCCGGGCTAGGAATGAAAGGTAGTCCCTTTCACTCCTACTACCATGGCGGGGGGTCGTGATGTGGATGGACGGTGGTGTCCGGGGCCATGGATGCCGGGGCGGTGGTCTCGGATGGTGAGCCTCACGGTTGGCTTTCCGGCATGCTCCATGGTGGCGGTGGTGACTCTACTTCTTGGTCGTGTGGGCGACAAGGGGTGGAGGGGTGGGCGGCTCTGGTCTGCTCTGGCAGTGCCTTGATCTGATGTGGATAGGCTGTCCCTCATGGAGATGTTGATCGGGAATCCTCCTGGTGGCGTTGGCGAGTGTCCGAGCGAAAGCTTCTCCTATCTGGCGCCGGCGTCGGCGTCGCCTGTGGGTGCCACTTGCTTCTTGGAGTCTTCATCGTGGGTCTCGTTATGCCAGGGCTCCGGGTGAAAACCTCTGTCTGCTTGCTTGGACTCGGCAACGGCGACGCTTCACGCCGTCACCTTTTTGGGGGCGTTGTCGTGGAGCTCAGGAGTCATCGATCGGGTCTCGGCGAGGTGTTAGCTTGTTCTAAGTTATTTTGTTGTATTTTTTGATCTGCTTTGTAAGAGGGTCTCCTCAACATAATGTATCGTTTGGCCATGTACTTCATTATGTTGCTTTATCTAGAAAGCAAGGCAAAAGGCTGTTTCGAGGAGAAACCCTAGTCGCCTGTGGACTCAAGGAGATGATGGGGTACGCGTGCCAGCCAAAGGCATCAGTCGTATGTGTATGTGTGCATCTATTATCAGGCAAGTGTTAATTGTCTCACCAATTATGACTTGTAAAATTTTCATATCATATCTCTTAGACATCAACCTGGGAATGGGGAAGGTTTTTTTTAGGGTAAAGCAGAGCTTTATAACTTAACGGTGTCCGGGCAAATCACCCGTGACACAAACAGCCACTTGGGGCGGTACAACGGAGTTCCAACTCATACAGTCATTTGGTAAGCACATACTATGACGCCCCTGCTCGACCGTGCACTACTGATACACGCAAACGTACACGCTCGAGATCAGACACTCACGAGAAGATATCACAACACAACTCTAAACTCAAATTTTAAACATAAATCTTCATATTACAAACCAGGGGTCATGAGGACCCGAATACATAAGTCATACAAACAAATATTATCTGGGTACAGACATAGTTAGTCAAGTTTGCCTTAAGAAGGCTAGCACAAACATCGACACTAATCGAAAAGGCGAAGGGGTTTATTTTATCTAATTAAGTTAATTAACAGGTGGGACCCAGTAGTCAGTGACTGTTTAGTAATTAAATTAATTAACAGATTAATTTAAATTCAAATTAGGTTTAATTAAATGCGGGGCACGCATGTCAGTGACACGGGCTGTCCACTCAGCGGTCAGCGGCGACCGTTGACCGGTCAACGTGGCCGCGGGGCCCAGCGTCAGTGGCTCAGGGTGGGGCCCAGAGGCTGCCGCATCAGCGCCACATCGGCGCCGTCGCCGGAACAGCTCCGGCAAGCATTTCGCGCGGCGGTGCGCGTCGGGCTTCGTCGGAAATCGTGCACAAAGCACGGGAAGGGCCGCGCGTGGGTGCGTTGGAAAGAGCGTGCGACGGTGAGGCGATCTGCGGAGGTGGCGTGGCCGGAGGAGCACCGTAGCGACGACGGCGAGCTCATCGGCGGACGGCCGGAGTCGGGCGCGAGAGGAAACGGCGATGCGGCGCGTTAGCGAGCAAACTAAGTGGCCAGAAGGCCTCTACGTGCGCGTGCGAGCACAACGGGCGTGAATGCGGCACCATTTGGTCGCCGGATGGTCGCCGGCGATGAGCTCGCGCGGCGGCGGGTACGGCCTAGCTAAATGCTGCGGCTATGGCGCGAAAGGAAGGGAAGGAAGGAGGGGATCCGGTGCGGCTGCTCACCAGGGTCCTGCAGATGCGCTTAGTGTGCTCGGGGAGGGCTCGACGGCGGCGAATCGAGGCGGCGAAGTCCGGTTGCCGAAGCTTGAAGAAGAGGTCATGGGCGTCGCGGTGGGGGTCGTCCGGTCGAGCGGATGGGCGCAGACGAAGTAGTCGACGACGGCGAAGCGATCTGGCACACTCTGGGGACGCGGGGACGGAGGTAGCTACGCGGGCGGGCCATGGCGGAGAGGAGCTGCAGGAGCGCGTGGGGAAGGAGGAAAAGATCTCGAGGCGGGCCAGGGTGGTCGCGGTGGCCTTCTTATCCACCCCGACCTCCTGTAGCGACGCGAGGACGAGCGGGCACGGCTGGGACGGCGAGCCGGCGTCGGGAGCGCGCGCGGGGGCGGGAGGTTAGGGAAAGGCCGGCGCTGTTGGGCTGGGCCGCACTGTGTGCACGTAGAGCCCAGTCCAACAGTGCGTTCTGTTCTTTTTCCTTTTTCTTTTCTTCTGTTTTACTTCTTTTCTATTTGCAAAAGTGTTTGGCCACCATTGCAATTTTTTAAAATATGAGACTTGTCCAATTAAATACTAGGCAATAGATATCACTACCAGAAAAAGGTTTGGAGGTAATTTGATTTCATTTGAATTTTTATTAAATGGAAAGGGTTTAAATAGTGTTGTTTTGGTACTGTGTCATGATGTTAGAGTCATTTAAATAATTCAATTAATGTTGATTTTATTTTTATAATTGCTTTGGGAATATTTGCAACATTATGAACTATTTAGTTCCTGGATTTGAACAACTTTTAAATCCACTTTAAATTTGAATTCTCAACTTGAATTTTGGAATTTGAAATGAGATATGACTCAAATGATGATCAAGCACTGTTAATCATTGTGACTTGGCATTATCAAAAGGGTGATCACTATAGCTTAATACATGGGGATGTTACAATTCTCCTCCTCTAAAAGAAATTCTCGTCCCGAGAATTAGGAGGTAGGCTGAAAGAGAGCGGGGTATTCTTCACGAAGACGATCTTCGCGTTCCCAAGTGGCTTCATCTTCAGAATGATTCGACCACTGAACTTTAAGGAACTTGATTGCCTTCTGATGGGTTCGACGTTCAGCTTGATCAAGAATGCGGATCGGATACTCTTGATAAGAAAGATCCTCTTGCAATTCAAGCATTTCATGATCCACTGCTCGGATAGGATCCTTGAAGCAGCGACGGAGTTGCGACACATGAAAGACATCATGAACTTGTGAGAGGTTCGACGGCAATTCCAATTGATATGCCACTTCTCCACGTCGGGCGAGGATACGGAACGGGTCAATGTAGCGAGGAGCTAACTTGCCCTTGATTCCAAAACGATGAGTGCCCTTCATCGGAGTGACACGAAGGTAAGCTTGTTCGCCAGGTTGATAGACCATTACCAGGTGTTTTCGGTCATAATTGCTCTTCTGACGAGACTGAGCAGCTTTCAAATGTTCACGAACAATGCGGACTTGTTCTTCAGCTTGTTGGATAACGTCCGGACCGAAGAGTGGCCGTTCCCCAGTTTCTGACCAATTCAGAGGGGTTCGGCACTTACGTCCATAGAGAACTTCAAAGGGTGCCATCTTCAAAGTAGCCTGATAGCTATTGTTGTATGAGAATTCAGCATACGGGAGAGATTCCTCCCATTTCTTACCGAATGAGATGACACAAGCTCGAAGCATATCTTCAAGCACTTGATTGACTCGTTCAACTTGTCCCTGGGACTAGGGGTGAAAAGCGGTGCTGAAGGACAAATGAGTTCCCATAGCTTCTTGGAAACTGTTCCAAAACCTTGAGGTAAAGAGGCTGCCACGGTCTGAACTGATCTCCAACGGAACACCGTGGAGTGACACAACTCTGGAAACATACAAGTCTGCTAACTGACTAGCAGTGATCGTCTCCTTGACTGGAAGAAAGTGAGCAACCTTGGAGAATCGATCAATGACGACAAAAATAGCATCATGACCCTTCTGCGATCTGGGAAAACCAGTAATGAAATCCATTTCAACTTTGTCCCATTTCCATTCAGGAATAGCAAGTGGTTGCAGAGTTCTAGCAGGCCTTTGATGTTCTGCTTTGATGCGACGGCAAACGTCACACTTAGCAACATAACGATCAATGTCTCGCTTCATATCAGGCCACCAATATCTCTATCGAATGTCTTGGTACATCTTGGTACTACCAGGGTGAATTGACAAAGGTGTATCATGTGCTTCTTTCATGACATCCGAGCACGAGTCCAGATTGTGCTTTCTGGGGACCACTAGGCGGCCTTTGAAGAATAAGGCACCATCATCACCAACAGTGTAGAACGAAGAATTTCCCTTGGAGAGGTATTTCTTAATCTTCTTGACTTCTAAGTCATATTTCTGCCTTGTCTTGATGTTGCGCTCGAGGTCCGGTTCAACAACCAGGGTATTGAGATAACCCTGAGGCACAATGTGAAGGTTCAACTTGCGAAGTTCTTCATAGAGAAGGGGTTGTGCTTGCTGAATCATGAGGTTGTTGCAATAAGACTTGCGACTCAAGGCATCGGCCATTACATTTGCCTTGCCAGGGGTATAGGAAATATCCATGTCATAGTCAGCTATTGTCTCGAGCCACCTTTATTGACGGAGGTTCAAATCTGGTTGTGTATACATATACTTCAGACTTTGGTGGTCCGTGTATATCTCGCAACGATTACCAAGAAGGTAATGTTGCCACAGCTTCAGAGCATAAACAACTGCTGCTAACTCAAGATCATGTGTTGGATACTTATCTTCGTGAGGACGCAACTGACGAGAGCCATAAGCAATCACCTTGCGCTCTTGCATTAGGACACAGCCTAATCCTTGACGAGACGCGTCACAGTAGATCACGAAGTCCTTGCGGGTATCTGGGGGTGCTAGCACTGGGGCAGAGGCCAACTTGTCTTTAAGTGTCTGAAAACTTTCTTGGCACTTTTCCATCCACTCAAACTTCTTGCCTTTGTGGAGCAAATCAGTCAGTGGCTTTGCAATCTTGGAGAAGTTCTCGACGAAACGACGGCAATAGCTGGCGAGACCGAGAAAACTTCTGACTTGCTTAACAGTCTGCGGAGGAGTCCAGTCAAGAATAGCTTGAACTCGTTCTGGGTTAATAGCAATACCATCTTTGGAAATCAGATGACCTAGATAGGTCACCTCGGGTAACCAGAATTCACACTTGGAAAACTTGGCATACAGTTGATGTTCTCGAAGTTTCTCCAATACATGCCGAAGATGTTCGGCGTGTTCTTCTTCATTCTTGGAATATATAAGGATATCATCCAAATAAACCACGACGAATTTGTCGAGGTAGTCCATGAAGATATAGTTCATCAATTGAGAGAAAGTTGCTGGAGCATTAGTTAATCCGAAGGACATGACGGTGTACTCGTATGATCCATAACGGGTAACGAAGGCGGTCTTCGGAATATCCTCCTTACGAACTCGGATCTGATGATAACCCAACCTTAAGTCGACTTTAGAGAACACAGAGGATCCAACAAGTTGATCATAAAGATCGTTGATCCGGGGAAGTGGATATTTGTTCTGGATTGTTGCTTGGTTAATAGGCCGATAGTCCTGGACCAATCGGTTAGTTCCATCCTTCTTCTTAACAAAGAGAGAAGGTGCTCCCCAAGCAGAGGAACTTGGGCGAATGAAACCTTTACGAAGCGATTTGTCGATCTCCTCCTTAAGTTCAAGGAGTTCATGCGGCGGCATCTTGTAGGGACGCTTAGCAATAGGGGTAGTGCCGGGTTTTAAGTCGATAACGAACTCGACAGCTCTAACCGGGGGTATTCCTGGAAGTTCTTCTGGAAAGACATCTGGAAAATTGCGAACGACTGGAACGTTCTCAATTCCCTCAAGAGGTGAAGCGTTCAAAGCATTCAGAGCATATATCTGGCTCTCGGCATCCTGAGCTGGTCGGGCTGAGTATTTGACTGTCTGGCCAGAAGGGTGAGTGACCTGAACTGATCCAGCAGCACAGTCCATCAGGGTTTGATGAGGACCCAACCAATTCATGCCCAGAATGACATCTATGGTAGAAACCTTGAGGGCCATGAGTGAAGCAGTGAATTGTAATCCTCCAATTTCAATGTGGTTGTTGTGGGCTATCATCGGGGTATCCCATCTGGATCCCGGAGAGCTAACCACCAGTGGAGGGTACAAGTTTTCGAATGATAAATCTTGCTTGCGTGCAGATGCTTCAGAAATGAAAGAATGCGATGCTCCTGAATCAAAAAGAACAGTAGCTGGGACTAAATTCACTAGAAGGGTACCCATCACAATTTTGGGGTCCCGTCGAGCTTCTTCAACCTTTACATGATTAACATGACCACGACTGAGTGCAGGCGGCCTGGCATTAAGGTTTCTGGGCTGACGAGCTCGTGCATTTTGATTCTGGGTCGGGCGGCAGCTGGCAGCACGGTGCCCTGGCTGTCCACACTTGCGGCATAAAACATCATTATGGGGAGGAGCCATAGTATTGGGTTGTCCACCCTGAATCGTTAGCTGTCTCGGCGGCGGAGGCAGACGAGGTGCGACATAAGACGGCCTTGGTGTTGGAGCTGGTCGGTGATGTACATTGTGCAGAATCCAGACTTGACGTTTCTGAGCAGGCTGACCCGAGGATGGGTCAACATCTCGAGTACGCTTGAGCGTCTCCTGGTACTCATTCAGACCAGTTTCAGCTCGGAAAGCTTGGCTGACAAGCGTCGCAAAGTCCGCGCAATCATGGGCAACAAGTGCGAGCTTTATATCAGGACGCAGTCCTTCACGAAATTTCTCTTGCTTGCATGTGGCAGTGCAGACGTCATCTTCAGCATAGCGGGATAATTCGAGGAATTTCCTCTGATATTCATCCACAGTCATCTTGCCCTGTGTGAGTTTGCGGAACTCCTTCTTCTTCTGGTCCATCAGACCTTGAGGAATGTGTCGTGCACGGAAGGCTGTCTGAAATTCCTGCCAAGTGGTTACAGTTCCAGTAGGCAGCATATGCATGTGGCTTTCCCACCATTGAGCAGCTGGACCCTTCAGGTGAAATGCCGCAAAGGTGACGTAACTTTCAGGGGCAACATTAGCTGACTCCATCTCAAACAGGATATCACGAAGCCAATCATCAGCATCCATAGGATTGGTGGAGTTGCGGAAAATGGACGGGTTGAGGCGCACGAATTCTTGCAGTGTTATTGGGGCAGGCTGTTGATGAGCATTCTGGTTTGGAAACTGGGCCATTACCCCGGTCATAAACTAACGATTCAGCTCAAACTGCTGCATCATTGCGACAATATAGGGTGGAGGCGGAGGATCGTCTGCCATCCTGCTACAACAACAGGGACAGTTTAGCAAGAACAACTGTATGTGCATGGAGTCATTCATGATGTAACATGAGCAATAAACAAGAAGTGTATTAGATGCATAATAGTAGTCATTAAAGGAATATAGATCCATGCACGGAGTTGGATACCAACGGACAACGTGAGTTCGGAAGCGCACGCAGCTAGACAAACTAGGCGGCGCGCAGTCACGCGGTGAGGAATACAACAACGGGACATAGCAAAGGCTACATCACGCCAGAGAAAACCACTGGAGCTAGGAATCTGCAAATGACAACGCAGGGTGCCCTCGATAAAAGGATCCTGCGGTCCGTGAACACTGTGAAGCAGAACCTGGTCCACAAGTCAAAGAAGGGTTGATTCAAATCTCCGGGTGGATGTGATCACGAGAACCTAATGTTAGCGTTAATAAAATCTTTAACTCGAATAGGAAGAGAGATCAGAGTCCCATTGGTGACGTGGTCCCGTAACCCACACAACAATGTTAGTAAAATAGTTTTTCCAAAGACTAGACTCAACTTCGACCAAGGAATCGGAAGGGGGCTTCCTACAGGCAGTCGGCTCTGATACCAACTTGTGACGCCCCTGCTCGACCGTGCACTAATCATACACGCAAACGTACACGCTCGAGATCAGAGACTCATGGGAAGATATCACAACACAACTCTAAACTCAAATTTTAAACATAAATCTTCAAATTACAAACCAGGGGTCACGAGGACCCGAATACATAAGTCATACAAACAAATATTATCTGGGTACAGACATAGTTAGTCAAGTTTGCCTTAAGAAGGCTAGCACAAACAGCGACACTGATCGAAAAGGCTAAGGCCTCCTGCCTAGGGCCTCCGAACTACTCCTGGTCGGCGGGCTCAATGTAGTAGTAGGTGCCTCTGGGGATCTCCTGCTCCTAGGCTCCGTCGTCTGATCGCAGCAACCGGGTATGGGGAAAGAAGTAGCAAAGCAACCGTGAGTACTCATCCAAAGTACTCGCAAGACTGACATCAGAACTATACTAAGTATGCAACGGTATCAAAGTAATGGGGCTATATCTTTGGACTAAACTGCAGAAATGCCAGAACAGAGGGGGAAAAAGGCCTAGCCTATCGAAGACTAGCATCTTGAAGCAATCTTGCAGCATCAGAAGAGAGTAGAACACAACAGCATATAATAAGTATATATAATAGTAATGCCCTGAGATCCTTCCTCGACTACCCTGCAAGAAAGTGATCCCGAGAGCAGTAGTAACAGTTTAACATTGTAACAGTATCCATTCATAGTTGTAGTAGATCAGGATACAACTCCGAGCGTCCTGTTACCGTGGACACGGCTATTCGAATAGATAACTTCCCTGCAGGGGTGCACTACTGTTACCCAATACGCTCGATTAACTCTGGCCGGACACACTTTTATCGGGTCATGCCCGGCCTCGGCTGATCGACACGACGTAGTCCTACCTAGGCTCCGCAGAGAGGTCCCCGCCGGTCTACATCCTAAGCGCTCAGGGGTCTTGGGCCCATCGCCCTTTGCATTCCGGGTCATTATGCGACGAGCCGGGACGAGCACCACCTCATCTTGGATGGCACTGGCCCGACAGGCCCACAATGCTGAACTGGACATCTGACAGAGCTTTCGGCTGATACATACGGCGCCGAGGGCCCCATTAAACCATTATCCCGCGTGGTGGTAGTGCATATAGGCCAGTGGCCAACTCAGATCAAATACCCAAATCCGTTAGGCGTGTTTAGTAACTCGCGAAGACAAACAGGATCCCTGTCGCTCTGACTTGGTAACATGCGGACCCGACCAGGGACCAGGCCCACCTCTCTCCTAGGTGGTCTCCGCCTGCCCTGTCGTTCCGCCACAATATCACTCGCGCGTGCTCTTGGAGCCGACCCGTCTTTAATATTATTCTCTCGCGGGCACTCTTGGAGCCAGCCCGACTTTAACAGTTTAAAGTATTGCAATATGTAAACTTTTCCGTGATCATCACCCAGAATGATCACGGACCGATAACAAGCATGGCATACGGACAAGGTGAAAGGCCACAGATGGATCAACAGCATAGCTAACTAAGCATCATGGGATAACAGGTAGGTATCAACAGTAGGCGACGAAATCAGGCTATGCATCAGAATAGGAGCTATCGGAGCAACAATAGAAGCAATTCTAATGCAAGCATAAGAGAGAAAGATTGGGCGATATCTGATGATCAAGGGGGTTTTGCTTGCCTGGAAGCTCTGCTGAAGGGGTCTGGTCGTCGACGACGTAGTCGTACTCCGCAGTGTCGTCGACAGTCTCGGGGTCTATCGGGAGAGAAGGAGGGGGAAGAAACAATAAATACACGGCAAGCAATACAACAGGGATGCATGACATGTCTACATGCTGTGCTAGGGGTGTTCTAATGCAGCTCTACGCAAGTTAGTCGGAGCGGGAAATTATCCGGGAGTGTTCTCCCAGCTTCGGGTGATTATCGGTACACTGAACCGGAGGGGACGGTTCCATGTTCAGTAGGTTAGAGGGGTGTGGCAGGTATGTGGGTGGCATATTCGGATTCGTCATATTTTTCTGATCGTTTTTCATATATAAATTATTTCCATCCGAGTTACGGTTTATTTTATATGATTTTTCAAAGTTTTATTGAATTTCTGGAATTATTTTAATTATTAAATCCGAATTATCTAAAACAGTAACAGGTGACGTCAGCATGACGTCTGGATGACGTCACCGGTCAACTCCCGCTGGCCAGGGTCAAACCTGACCAGTGGGTCCCACTGGTCAGTGGCTGATTAATTAAATAGGGGTTTATTTTATCTAATTAAGTTAATTAACAGGTGGGACCCAGTAGTCAGTGATTGTTTAGTAATTAAATTAATTAACATATTAATTTAAAGTCAAATTAGTTTTAATTAAATGCGGGGCCCGCATGTCAGTGACACGGGCTGCCCAGTCAGCGGTAAGCGGCGACCGTTGACCGGTCAACGTGGCCGCGAGACCAGCGTCAGTGGCTCAGGGTGGGGCCCAGAGGTTGCCGCGTCAGCGCCACGTCGGTGCCGTCGCCGGAACAGCTCCGGCGAGCATTTCACCTGGCGGCGCGCGTCGGGCTTCGCCGAAAATCGCGCACAGAGCACGGGAAGGGCCGCGCGTGGGTGCGTTGGAAAGAGCGTGCGACGGCGAGGCGATCTGCGGCAGTGGCGTGGCCGGAGGAGCACCGTAGCGACGACGGCGAGCTCATCGGCGGACGGCCGGAGTCGGGCGCGAGAGGAAACGGCGATGCGGCGTGTTAGCGAGCAAACTAAATGGCCAGAAGGCCTCTACGTGCGCGTGCGAGCACAACGGGCGCGAACGCAGGACCATTTGGTTGCCGGATGGTCGCCGGCGACGAGCTCGCGTGGCGGCGGGTACGGCCTAGCTAAATGCGGCGGCTATGGCGCGAAAGGAAGGGAAGGAAGGAGGGGATCCGGTGCGGCTTCTCACCGGGGTCCTGCAGATGCGCTTAGTGTGCTCGGGGAGGGCTCGACGGCGGCGAATCGAGGCGGCGAAGTCCGGTGGCCGAAGCTTGAAGAAGAGGTCGTGGGCGTCGCGGTGGGGGTCGTCCGGTCAAACGGATGGGCGCAGACGAAGTAGTCGACGACAGCGAAGCGATCTGGCACACTCCGGGGACGCGGGGACGGCGGTAGCTATGCGGGCGGCGAAGCAACGGCGAAGGCAGCGGCGGCCATGGCGGAGAGGAGCTGTAGCAGCGCGTGGGGAAAGGGGAAAAGATCTCGGGGCGGGCCAGGGTGGTCGCGGTGGCCTTCTTATCCACCCCGACCTCCTGTAGCGACGCGAGGACTAGCGGGCGCGGCTGGGACGGCGAGCCGGCGTCGGGCGCGCGCGGGCGGGCGGGTGGTTAGGGAAAGGCCGGCGCTGTTGGGCTGGGCCGCGCTGTGTGCACGTAGAGCCCAGTCCAACAGTGCGTTCTGTTCTTTTTCCTTTTTCTTTTCTTTTGTTTTACTTCTTTTCTATTTGCAAAAATGTTTGGCCACCATTGCAATTTTGTAAAATATGAGACTTGTCCAATTAAATACTAGGCAATAGATATCACTGCCAGAAAAAGGTTTGGGGGTAATTTGATTTCATTTGAATTTTTATTAAATGTAAAGGGTTTAAATAATGCTGTTTTGGTACTGTGTCATGATGTTAGAGTCATTTAAATAATTCAATTAATGTTGATTTTATTTTTAGAATTGCTTTGGGAATATTTGCAACATTATGAACTATTTAGTTCCTGGATTTGAGCAACTTTTAAATCCACTTTAAATTTGAATTCTCAACTTGAATTTTGGAATTTGAAATGAGATATGACTCAAATGATGATCAAGCACTGTTAATCATGGTGACTTGGCATTATCAAAAGGGTGATCACTGTAGCTTAATACATGGGGATGTTACACATACGACCGATCTTTGCTAGTTCATGTGCTACCGAATTTGCCTCACGCTTACAGTACGACACACTTTGTTTGGAAAACCACATCTTCAGTTGGAACTTGATGTCCTCGATGGCAGTAGCATAGTGTTAGGAGTCAACCTTACGCATGTCTAGTGCTTCAACTAGGAGCTGTGAATCAGTTTCAAAGAGCACTCGGATAGCTCCCAGATCAGCTGCTGTGGCCACCGCTGCCGACATAGCACACACCTCCGCACCAAATGCATCATGTACGCGTTCTTGACGACCTGCATGGGCAACAACTACATCTCCCTCCGAGTCTCGTACTGCCACACCCCACCCACTGAAGGACTGACCTAGAATGATGGATCCATCAACGTTTATTTTGATAACATCAGCTTCAGGTGGTTGCCACTTTGCTGGAATGCTCTTTGATTTGTTCGGTGCAAAGAACTCAAGATATTCCAGCCAATTAGTTTGCGTCCGGCGAACTAGTTCCATTGTGGGGACGGCCATCTCCCCTTCTCGTACTTTATTTCTATTATTCCACCAATGCCACCAGAAGGTAATGATTAGTATTCTCTTTTTCTCATCGAGCCCCCACAAATACTCTAGCATTGCATGTACATCTGAAAACTGCTCCAGCTCTCTTCTTTCCATCTCAAGTGACAACGCTCGCCAAATTTCTTTCACCGCTTTACACTTGATGAACAAGTGGCCACCATCTTCTGTGGCTCTCCCACAGAAGAAGCATTTATCACTCTCCAGTTTCATACCTCGATTCACCAAGTTTGTACACAGGGCCAACGATTCATGTTTCATCCTCCAAACAAACATTTGCAGTTTCCTTGGGCACGGTATTTTCCATATGCGGCTCCAAGATTTGTCGCCCGAGTTTTCGAGTTGACCAGCAGCCTCTGAACTATTTCCCGATGCCCCATTTCATTCTTGTTTGGCCAATTGGACCTGAAGACGGTATGCACTTCTTACTGAATGTCTGCCCTTACTGTCAAAGTGCCAAGCCATGAAATCTTCTGCTCCTTCCCGGAGTGGGATCTGCAAAATGTGTCGTGCATCCTCCGCCCAAAAGGTGGCCCGAACCAGCTGTTCATCCCACTGTCCTGTTATTGGGCAGATTAGTTCATCAACCCAGGATAGGAGATTTGCACCTTTTGGGGTGATGACCTGTCGTGACCATGCCTGCGGTATCCACGGATCCGGCCATATGTTTACAGATGCACCGTCCCCGATCCGCCATATGTATCCATGCTTAATCAGGGTGATACCTTGTAGGATACTCCTCCAAGCATAAGATATCTCCTCCTTCGGCTCGGCTTGCAACAAATGACAGTGTGGGAAGTATCTGGCTTTTAGAATTCTTGCACATAGGCTTTCTGGATTTTGGAGAAGGCGCCAACCCTGTCTGGATAGCATGGCCAAATTGAAGCTGTGCATGTCACGGAATCCGAGTCCCCCTTTTGATTTTGGTAAAGTCAGCTTGTCCCAACTTACCCAATGAAGCTTGTTCTGTCAATCTTGCTGGCTCCACCAGAATCTACCCAGAAGGCTGTTTATTTCATTGCACACAGTTTTGGTCAGGTCAAAACATGACATGGCGTATGTGGGAATTGCCTGCGCCACCCCCTTGACCAAGCCCTCCTTACTTTCCTTCGCTAACAACTTCTCCTGCCATCCGTAGACCCTGCCACATATGTTTCCTTTGATGTATGAAAAGGTTTTCCTCCTTAACCGACCCACATGTACTGGGAGACCCAAGTACCTTTCATTCCAATTCTCACTAACAATTGCCAGGGCGTTCTTAACTGAATTCTTTGCGTTCTCACTTGTATTAGGGCTGAACATAATTGCAGACTTCTCTATGTTTATGCATTGTCCCGAGCAGTTCTCATACAATGCAAGTGCATCATGCAGTGCCTCTGCCTCCTCTTGGTTCGCCTTAAGCAGCAACATAGAGTCGTCCGCGAAGAACAGATGTGATACATGAGGCGCCGCTCTACAGATTTGGATTCCATTGATCTTCCCCTTCTCTTCTGCATCATGAAGCAAAGCTGACAGTCCCTCGGCGTAGATTACAAAGAGGTACGGCGACAAAGGGTCTCCCTGCCATAAACCTCTTGTTGGGCTGAATTGTTCTGTTCTTGTCCCATTCACCTTGATCTGATATCTGACAGTCGATACACATTTCATGATTAGGTCCACCCAACACCTGCTAAACCCCAGCTTCAGCATCATGGCCTCCAGGAAGCACCACTCAACTTGGTCATACGCCTTACTCATATCCGCTTTCACAGCAGCATACCCCTCTTCGCCATTTCTTTCATGAATGGGGAAGGTTAGTGTGGTTATTTCAGGGTGGATTCTCGTTTGGTTGTTTATAATGGATGGGTTAAGATGGGTTCAATTAACGCACGGCGGCTGCTACGGGTTAACATGGGTTCAATTACACCTAGAAATCTATACCTCTGTATCTGTACCTAATCTCTATCTCTACTCTCTACCTAATAATAAAGCAAACAGTGCTTCTGGTCGTCCGTCATCGCACATTTTGCAGAAATGTCCACGCACTTTTGTGAAATCAACCCATAGTCCCGATTTAAGTGGGAACAGAAAAATGTTTCGCTTTTTGCAGAAAACCCCCTGAGGTTTCGGTTAATCGAACCGCGGTCCTCTTTTAAGTGAGAATAGAAAACTTTCACGTTTTTTCGGAAAACCCCCTGAGATTTCAGTTAATTAACCCGCCGTCCGTCTAGAAAATAACGTTTTTAAATAGATTTAAATGTTTTTTAAAATATTCATATCTTTTAAACGTAACTCCAATTTTAACATGTTAAATATGAAAATTGATTAGAAATATGTGTACAATATGAATATGATGTTATTTTTACCCGTTAACCATTTTAAAATTCTGTTTAGGGACAGATTCAAATGCTTTAAAAAATATTCATATCTTTTAAACCCTAACTCCAATTTTAACTTGTTATATATGAAAATTGATTAGAAAAATATGTACAATCTGAATATGATGTTGTTTCACATGTTAATAATATTTAAAATGCTATTTAAGATGCAACGTTAATCGGTAGTGCACGACCCGTCTTTCTTTTGTTACCATGCCGATTCAAATTAAAAATGAACACCTCACACGAAAAAATTGGAGACAAAAGAAATCATCTATAACCATGCATGTCCATCGGCGAGAGTGGGAAGAAGGATTCGATTTTGCAAATTAACCCCTGCCTTTTGTAAAAATTCCGGCCGCGCTCCTTTGTTCATCTTATCCAGTGGCAGAGAAGGTGGAAGGGGGGACAACTTCGGCTGGGCTCTCGTCGGCGAGCTTGTCGGCCATCCGGCTCTCCCCTCCGCCTCCGGCCCTCTCGGCCTCTCCTCCGCCTCTGGTGTCCCCGCCCCCCTGTAGGTGCGTCTCCATCCCAGCACCCGAGCACCCCTGTGCTCGTCGGCCAGCAGCCGCGGTGAGGCGCTCATCGGCCGGCAGCCATGGCGCCGCTGCGGAGCTATCTTCCCTCTTCCTCGCGTCGGCTCAAGGTGGGTGGAGCAGCTCGGCGCCCATGACCTCCACCACGGCTCCGTCGACGCGGTCCGCTGCCTGCTCGCCTGCGCCGGCCTCCGTCTGCCCCCGCACATGGACGCTGTTGAGTTCGCGGCAAGGAGCAGTGGCAAGCAGCAGCAGTGGTAAGCAGAGGGAGCGGGCAGCAGCAGCAGAGGGCAGAAGCGGCGCGCACAAAATCAGCCCATCGGGCTGTCATGACGATTGGACGAGATCGAGCAGCGAAAATTACTTTCCGTGTGAGGATTATTAGGACTCATAAATAGTCCCACCTCGCTCCTTTGCATATAATCCAATCAATTTATATACACCGGCAAGTTTGCCCCATCAGAAATCAACAAGAATAGGAGGGGAACAGAACGAAGGAAGTAATCCCACAAGAAGGAAGATGGAGCAAAGGAATACATGACACAGGAAGGGGTAGGGGAAGACGAGTCGGAGCAGAGGAGGCCGGACGAGGCAGCGGCCTGCTGGCGTGATGCATCAGAGATGTGCAGGCAGGTGGAGGTGGAGGTGGATCTGGAGATGTGCAGAGGTGAAGACCGAGGCGTCGTTCGGCAGAAGTTAGCCCACCGATTCGCTGACGATCTCCGGGTCGTGCTCTGACATGTAAAAAAACAGTGAATTTTGAAATAAAATTTTCAAGAAATCACAAAATGTTTTTGAATTCAAAAAATGCTCGGGATTTTTCAAAAAATGTTCGCATATTCAAAAAATGTTTGCAATTTTGAGAAAAATGTTCATAAAAAAAGTCCATGATTTTGAAAAAAAGTCCGTGTATTAATAATTGTTAATGAAATTGAACAAAATGTTTGCTAATTCAAAAAATGTTCATGCATTTTAAAAATGTCCTACAAAAATTAAAAACAGTTCGTGAATTACAAATAAGTTTATTGATTCATAAAATGTTTGCAGATTCAAAAAATGTTCATGCATTTCAAAAAATGTTCGTGAATTTTAAAAAAAACCCACCAATATCTATTCTAGAATTGTTCGCCGATTCAAAAGAAAATGGTTAAAAAATGTTCACAATATAAAAAAATGTACACAATTTTTTAAAAAGTTTGCAAATAGTATAAAATGTTCACGATTTTGGAAAATGTTCCAAAATTTATAGAAATGTTCACGAACGATCGAAGGTATGTAGTTAAACAGTAATGCTTCTGAGTCTTTGTCACTATATACCCGCGTGAATTTTGAAGAATTAACTACCGGGGTAGATCGAAATATTATAGTATGTTTAAAAAATATGTTTCTTGAAATTCAAAATAATTCTTTGAATTACCAAGTTTTTTGACAATCACAATATTTTTTCAAAAATGTGAACATTGCTTCAATTTGTGAATAAATTTAAAAAAGGGTACATTTTCTTGCATTTGTGAACAAATTTTCAAAATCATGCGATGAAATGTGAACAAAATGTGGTCATAGCCATTGGAAATTATGATTTTTTTCTCACATTGCAACACACGGACCCTTTTGCTAGTCTATTTAATGTCCTATAAATAGCTAATTAACATTAAAAAGGGCCAAAATCTTACATGAAACTTTAAATGATGTACCTTTAGTGTAAAAAATATATTGGCCCCTAAGACTAAATCTAAAACAGTAAAACCCATGCATTACAAAAAAAATGGCAGAAAAAATACCGGTGGCGGTGGCAAAATATGCGTCGGCCGCTGGTACAATAAAGTTAGGAATGGCGGGAAGAAAAAGTTACCAGTGACGGGCACAAAACAGTGCCCGCCACTGCTACATGGGTTACTGATACGTCTCCAACGTATCTATAATTTTTGATTGTTCCATGCTATTATAGTATCAATCTTGGATGTTTTATATGCAATTATATATCATTTTTGGGGACTAACCTATTAAAGTAGTGCTCAGTGCTAGTTGCTGTTTTTTGCTTGTTTTTGGCTTATCAGAAAATCAATATCAAACGGAGTCCAAACGAAGAAAAAACTTTGGATTAATTTTTTCTGGACTAAAAGTGACCCTAGAAGCTTCGGGAGAAGACCAGAAGACTCACGAGGGAGCAACAAGCTCAGGAGGCGCGCCCCCAGGCTTGTGGGCCCCTCGTGGCACCTCTTGACCTAATTACAAGCCTATAAATTCTAAAATATTCCCAATATACCACAGAGCCACACGAAATAACTTTTCCACCACCGCAAGCTTCTGTTCTTCCACGATCCCATCTGTGGGCCTTTTCCTGCGATCTGCCGGAGGGGGAATCGATCACGGAGGGCTTCTACATGAACCTTGCTGCCCTTCCGATGATGTGTGAGTAGTTTACCACAGACCTACGGGTCCATAGCTAGTAGCTAGATGCCTTCTTCTCTCTCTTTGATCTTTAATACCATGTTCTCCTCGATGTTCTTGGAGTTCTATCCGATGTAATCTTCTTTTGCAGTGTGTTTGTTGGGATCCGATGAATTGTGGGTTTATGATCAGATTATTCATGATAAATATTTGAGTCTTTTCTGAACTTATTTATGCATGATTGTTATAGCTTTGTTTTTCTCTACGATCTATCCGTTTGGTTTGGCCAACTAGATTGATTTATCTTGCAATGGGAGAGGTGCTTTGTGATGGGTTCAATCTTGCGGTGCTCTATCCCAGTGACAAAGTAGGGGACAAGACACGTATTAGTATTGTTGCCATTAAGAATAAAACGATGGGGTTTATTCATATTGTTTGAGTTTACTTTGTCTACATCATGTCATTTTGCTTAAGGCGTTACTCCGTTTTTAACTTAATACTCTAGATGCATGCTGGATAGCGGTCGATGGGTGGAGTAATAGTAGTAGATGCAGGCAGAAGTCGGTCTACTTGTCTCGGACATGATGCCTATATACATGATCATTGCCTTGAATATCATCATAACTATGCGCTTTTCTATCAATTGCCCAACAGTAATTTGTTCACCCACCGTATGCTATGCGTTCGAGAGAGAAGCCTCTAGTGAAAACTATGGCCCCGGGGTCATTTATCTATCATATATAAAATACAAAAATACCTTGCTGCAATTTTATTTCTTTTATTTTACTTTGTAATTTAATTATATATCTATCACTATCAGAATTAATCCTTGCAAGTAACCGCCAAGGGGATTGACAACCCTCTTGTTCGTATTGGGTGCAAGTATTTGCTTTTGTGTGTGTAGGTGCTGCTAACGAGGTTCTGCTTGGTTCTCCTACTGGATTGATAACCTTGGTTCTTAACTGAGGGAAATACTTATCTCTACTGTACTGCATCATCCTCTCCTCTTCGAGGAAATCCCAACGCAGCTCACAAGTAGCAGTTACCAGTGGCGGGCACGTATTGCGGCCCGCCACTGGTATTTTTTTACAAATTTGCTGCAGGACCAAAAATTCCAATGGCGGGCATGTACTGTTGCCTGCCACTGGTAAACCAAGTAGCAGTGGCGGGCGCTGTTTTGTGCCCACCACTGGTAACATTTGTCCCACGACAAATCTGGACAGTTCTTACCAGTGGCAGATGCAAACTAGTGCCAGCCACTGGTAAGCTTATAGCAGTGGCAGGCGTTAGACTGCGTCCGCCACTAATGTGAGTTCACCTATAAGCTTTTTCCCAGTAGTGCATGAGTATTGTCGTGAAATCTCTGAGACAAAGATATCCATTGCATTACATTTCACAGGAAACTTTCCATCCGCACAAACGTCTTAAGGACTTGTTGGAAAGAAGGGTTTTCAAGCCTATAGGGGCTGGGGATTTGGTGATCCCCTCCTCTTCACCCAATCCTCTTGATTCCCTTAATATCCCCAATCCTCTTTCTACAAAACGTTTTTGGTAGATAAGGTTTGCTATATCAGGATAAGATGGTGCAAAATACTAGTACTATAAATCAGGAAGGCAAGGAGCGCTGGTGGCGATGACTGGACAGGGAGGGGGCGGCGATGAGTTGCCTCCGGGAAGAAGGCCAATTTTCCGGAGGACCGATGCCGGCGTCTTGGTGGCAACGCTTCAAGGAGTCCCCCTCAAAGCTTTTAAACCACTTAGATTTGGGGAAATTTTGGGGATCGTGGGGGCTGGGCAAACTCGGTTTACCAAACGAGATTCAGGGATTTCCGTGGTTTTCGGCCCCTCCTAGGATAATCCTCTATAAACCTCCATGAATCTCTTCTACCAAACAAGGCCAAAAGAATCCTTTGTTTTATGGGTGTAATTAAACATACTTGGTGCAGACAAATCTTGTAGGCCTTTTCTTATCGGGATTTGAATGGACATGCCATTGGAATACTTTTTTTTGTTACTTCCTTGTAATAATAGAGGATAGACGTGTCATTAAAATTTCATGTGTTTTTATAGCCCTCATATATTTTGTAGAACCCTTCTTGGAATTGCCTACACCAGTGTGGCTATGGTTGCGCTCATGCCTATACGACCTGGCTCTCCAACAGGGCGAATCCTATTCGCCGCCCACAAGCGGCAAATAGACGCCGTGACGACCACTGGCAAGCCGAGTTGGGCTGGCCTAGTTTGGGGCCTTTTCTCACGTTTTCCTGTTCGATGCAACTTTTCTGGTATGGTTTTTCCTTTTTCTAATGCATGGTGAACAATTTTTGAATGCATGGTGAAAATACATTTAATATATGATGATTATTTTTAATACATACTAAACATTTTCTTACTATACATTGAACATTTTTAATATACGATGACTTTTTTTAATAATACAATGACCATTTTTCAATATAGATCAAAGATTTTCTAAATATACGGTGATTTTTTTAATATACATATAATTTTTTTCACACGGAACAATTTTCTAAATAATTATTTATTTTTAATAGGCTTCTAAATATCTAGCGGTGACATCTTCCTCCGTCACTAGGTGCACATGGAAAACAGCCCTCCCAAAATATCTTAGAGAGATAGGGAGCCAATACTCCCCTAAAAAGAAAAGATAGGGAGCCCACATGGAAAACGGCCCAGAAAGTTGTGACATGCTCCGTCCCTCGGTCCCTCCTAGCAGCCCAACGTAGTGAAGAAGGAAAGTGAGTAAAAGCAGATCGGATGTGCAGGCAGGGAATACTGCATGAGAACTTGCACTCAGTGCACGAGCGATGCTTCCCTGCCTCTCAATCAATCGACTATAATAAACAAAAGAAAAGAACGTACGCGCAGCAAGTGTTGAAAATCATCCCCAATAATATTTTTTAAACAAGATCCCCAATAATTCGTTCCTTCCATCCATCCGGCGCAGCTGGATATAGCCGAGGTGGCGCAACAGCACCCACCCGAATTGGCATCGGCACCCGCAGACCTCCACCTGCGCATGCCACCTAGCAGCGGAGGCGCTGCTATTATCGGCAAATGGCAAACTAATCTCCATCGCCGAAAGCACCAAGCCACCCTGAAATCAGTCGGCAACAGCGACCGGTGGACGCCTCGCCGTGCCGACATGGATAAAGTCGCGACGACGTAACCACTCTTTTTTTTTTTGAACAAAAACGACGTAACCACTCGCAACCTCGCATCCAATTTATAAACCCAGCGCACAGGAGGAAATCCTATGCCCAGTTCCGCCGCAGCCAATCCCGCGCCCCACCTCCACTTGGCAGCAGAGCTCAGCATCTTTCCCCCTCCCCGCTCCTGCCTCCCCTTCCTCGTGAAGCGGGCCGGGATCCCTTCCGAAACGGCTCTGAGAGGACGCGCACACTGTCACGCGTCCCGCAGATCCACGCACAACCACCTGAGTTCTTTACAGATCCCGGAGCGGATTTCATCGCACGGAAACCCACCGCCCACAAGCCGCCGCCTGATCCTCCTCCTCGTCGTCGTCGTCCTCCTAGGGGCCATGGGGAACAGTATTTACAGGTTCTTGTGCGGCGTCTGCTCCGACCTCTCCGACGCCGCCTTCCAGCCGCACGGCGCGCACGCCTCCGTCGCCGCGCTCGGCCGCGACATCCTCGAGTTCCAGCGCACCAAGCAGGTCCCCGAGGGCCTCAGCCGCCATGTCGTCTCCTCCGCCAACGCGCAGGCAAACTGGTATGTATGTAGACTGTAGTGGAGTATAATTCCGTTTCCCTCTGGTTGAATTTGTGTTCTGATTCCTTCCTGGTCTCCTGCAATCTCGCCCCGAGCACCGCTAGTTTAACTTGGAGCTGACGACGAGCTTGTCAAAGCTGGATTGAGAAACGGCTAGCTGTCGAACGTGGATGCGAAGGCTAGCTTCGAGGTGTCCAATTGCGAAAGCGACCTTCAAAGAGGAATTGGATAAAAGAAATTAGGTCGTAGCATTTGTTAAAAGGGCAAAAGAAACTGGGTTTTGGTTGAGAAAATTAAGCAGAGATGTTCAGTTAAGGATTTTTATTTTTCTCATGACAGAACCTCAGATGAGATAACTAATTAACTAGTACCATAGTTACTGGTAAACAAGAGAATTAAGAACTCGGTGTTCTTACTGAGATGTTTCCTAGCAGTTGCTAAGGCTTGCAGCAGGAGGCACTGAGATGTTTCCTGGAATTGATTGTGAACATTCGTAGAAGCAGCTTGTTAGTAGTATCAGTCAAAAAATGCTGCCACACACGATGATTATACTCTCCTATATCTTAAAAACTGAAACCGTTGGTGTTGTTGATGATGTGAAGGTACAAGAAGCTGCAAGTGGCATGGAAGAAAGCCAGGCCGGCCCCGACCACGCCGGAGGAAGCCGGCCGCCTTGTGGTGCTAGCGCTCAAGAACCACCAGAAGGCAGACGTCGACGGCCTCCTCACCTTTTACGGCCTCCCACACCCGAACGAGGCGGAATCAACGCCACCGCCGGCCGCCGGTCACCACGCTCCTCCGGCGCAACACAGTGCCCCCACGCACAAGCCCCAGGGCGTCAAGTTCGAGCTGCACACGCTCCCGGTGGACGCCAAGGCGGTGGCGGACGGCGACACGGTGACCGTGTACGTGGACACGTCGGACGCCCCCAGCGAGATCAAGAAGGCCGCGGCGGAGCGGACCAAGGCGCGCGCCGCCAGGAACTACCCCACGGCCGACGCGCTCCAGAAGACCATCGCCGACGCGGGATACAGAATGGTTCCCAACGCCAAGGGCGCCGAGGTGCTCGCCAAGAAGTACAGGATCAGGCTAAGGTTAGTCTTGTTGTGCCACGCCATGATTCAGTGATCAAGATTGGCTGGCTTGTATGAATAAGTTCTGATGAAATGGGATGGGATGCAGTGGGATCGACGCGCCGGAGAGCGCGATGCCGTATGGCAAGGAGGCCAAGGAGGCGCTGCTGAAGCTGGTGGAGGGCAAGTGCCTGACGGTGCACGTCTACAACACCGACCGCTACGGCAGGTCCGTCGGGGATCTCCACGTCGGCGGGGTCTTCGTGCAGGTGAGAAACCAAGAACCCACACCTTCAGAACAGATCGCCTGTTGGAAGCAACTTGGGAAGAAGAACCGCAAAATCAATTTCTTGCCATCTACGGCATGTCAGCTTGCATTCTTGTAGTAGTTGAAAACAGCATAGTAGATTGAGTACTGCACATAATAGAAGCGAACTTAAACAAACTGTTGCTTCTGCATTCTGCTAGGGACACGTTCAGAAACAGCTATGCCTTTTCTGAAAGTCAACTGCTCTCCAAGAACTTCAGAAGATAACAAATTCCCTCTTGCTTTGTCCGCAGGAGCAAATGTTGAAGAAAGGCTTCGCGTGGCACTACACCGCCTACGACAAACGCCCGGAGCTTGCCAAGGTAAAATCATCACTAGTCCACATACAGCTACACGCAGTGCTCACTGATCACCTGACTGTAAAAAGAACCATGGAGAGATCATGAAGTGATATGGAATCAAATCATGAAGTTGCTGACAGAAACTAATCCTCTCTTTGACCTACCTGCAGTGGCAGAGCCAGGCGCAGGCCGCCCGCAAGGGCCTGTGGGCGTCGTCCAAGCCGCAGGAGCCGTGGGAGTACAGGAAGGCCAAGCGCAACGGCAACGCGTGATCCATTTCATTTCGAGACATATGTTGTAACTGTTGTGTGTATGTGTTGTGACCATGGACAGCTGATTGATTCGTAGCCTGCTGCACTGCAGATTCGTAGCCCAGAGCAGCGCTTGCACCACTGTACTTACAAGTTAGGTGTAGTGAAAAGACTAGCTAAGCTAGCGCAGGGTCGTGAAGCAGAGGAGGGCACACGTTGAGATTGGTTGGTGTGATTGTGTTGTTGCTGTACCTGGTGATTAATTTGTGTGATTGTGTTGTACAACGCTTACTTGGATTGGACTGTTGATGTTGTTTTTGAACAGAAAAAGGATGATCATAGGCTGCTCTTGAGTCGAATTTAGCTCGCTATATATGCTGATAAGCTTCTGTTTTTGTCACTAGTCCTATAGTAATAATTAAGTGAGCTCTTTTAATCCCTCAAAAAAAAAGTGAGCTCTTTTAACATGGTCCCTCTTACCTATATGAGGTAAGAGCATCTACAGCCGCATATGACAAATATGACCCCTCAAACGCCCGCGGACGCGTCCGGGCGCGTCCGCGGGCAGTGACCGGGCACTCCTCAAATCCTGTCGTCCACATCCGTGTATCTCATATCCGGTACCTCATATCCATACAAAGCATGCAACGTAGAACTAAACAACGTAGATCATCAAACAGACATGAAATCGGACATAGAAATGCACATTCCGATCATCACAAGATCACCAACGGATGTCCAAAAAATCGCCAAAGTTCACATAATTCATATAAATGACGGACAAGTTTAAACTAGATTACTAAAAACTTGAAATTAAAGACGGGGACGGCAGAGCTTCACCACTTCCTCGCCGGCCCTTTGCCCTTCTGGTCACCGGCGCAGCTGTAGACGTCGACGGCTGGTGGCGGATCGTCCGAGCCGTCGAACGAGGAGCCGTGGTCATCGTCGTCATCGGAGGTGTCGGAGAGGATGATGCGCCCTTTCAACCGCCGGACGACACTGTCCTGCTGCCACTTGAGCTTCGCGAGCCGAGCCGCTTCCGCCGCCTCGCGCTCGGACTGCTCAATGGCAATCCGGAGCGCCTTGGCGTTCTTCTGGCGAAGCCGCCGCGCGTCCGTCTCTGCGGTCGTAAGCGACCGGTGGTAGACCCAATCGAGAAGCCGCGCGTCCTCATCGAGCTCCGCCTGCATCCCGCGGCTGCGGCACACGGACTGCTCCGCCTCCTTCCTCTGCCTTTCCCGCTGCCTCTCGCGGCGGGCGGCGCGCGCCTCTGATTCCGGCGTGCGCGTTCGGGCCGGCTTAGCGGGCACAAGCACCCACCGCTGCCCACGTGGGGGAGCAGCAGCCGGCGCGGGCATGGGACGGCGTAGGGGAGGCGCGGATTGCGCAGGCCTGTCGGAGCTGCGCACGGGCCGGGAGGGGCCAACGCCGGCGTCCGAGCTGCGCCGGCGGGGGAGCTGCGTCTGCGGCGACGCTGCAGATCCGGAGCTGCCCCCGGTCTGCAGAGAGGAGAGTGTGAGTGAGCTAGGGTTTCAGAGCGATGAGCCGGATGGTTTTTTTTATGGGACAGCCGTGGGGTCGGTGGTGGGCCGGACTTGTCAGGCGGACGCGCCCGGGCTGCCCCATATCCGCCCTATATTTGGGCTGGATATGAGGGGGTGCCAGTCAGTCCGGGCGTTTGAGGCCCGTTTGAGGCGCCCGGCTGGATCGATTTTTTGTGACCGGTCAGCCCGCCCGGGCGTTTGAGACGGATTTGGGGCGCCCGGCTGTAGATGCTCTAAGAGCATCTACAACCACGATGGATTAATTTGGTGCCCTATATGTCCGCGGCGCCCGGGCGTGTCTGCTTTGAGTCATTATTTGTTCTTGCACTGCACACGACCATCTCCCTCAAATTATCCGGACACATATATGTGATTGGTGGGGATGAAGAGAGAAAGAGAAAAGAAAGAATAACGAAAGAGAAAAAAGATGGTCCAAGGTCGGTCAAATCTGATGTGGCGGACTGCCCGGAAACTCTCATCTCCCCCCCCCCCCCACTTTTGGGTTGGGGTTAGGGGTTTGTGGACATCCCGGACATATGAGAACAAAATAAGAGCACTGGTTGGGTGGCATTTTTTTTTCTCCCCTATCCGGGTTGTCCGTCCGGACATACAAGGACGGTTTAAGGGGTCAGGCTGTGGATGCTCTAAGAGTACCAAAGTTCATCGGAACCATTGACTCTAATAACATGTGGGCGCAACCTATTAGCGCATGTATTATTAACCGGAATAATTCCCACCTAAGGCATGGCTGGGCGGGAACCTTTCTGATGCGTAGCTCGGCTCAGTTATATCCAACACTTGTTAGAAGCTGAGGTGGTTTCGATCTCCCCAGATGCGGCCCGACGTCAAAACTTGACTACAGAAGATGATTTTGTTGAACCAATTTTCAAGACCGACGACCGAAGACGAAGGGCAGCTCGGGTAACCGAGGTGTGTCCAGACTTGAAGACCGGTTCAGGGGTTACTGACGGTGTCCCGGCTAGAGGGCCTCTCACCACATCGTCTTCCGTCCTGGTGGGTGCTACTTGTGAGCTGCGTTCGGATTTTCCCCGAAGAGAAAGTGTCGTGGTGTGCTCACGGCAGATGCCATGGGTAGGCTTATAGAACATGGTTGGGGCCGAAGGACGTCGGAGGGTTCCGAAGGCGAGAATGGGGACAAGCGGTGGGCGACGCACGATGTACCCAGGTTCGGGGCCCTCCGGGGGAGGTAACACCCCTAGTCCTGCAAGCTCAACTAGATGGATCACTAGAAGAACTACAATGGTGCTCCGTGAGCTGTGTGGGTGGAGGAGGAAGGAGGACTAGTTCTCTCCTTCTCCTGATGAAATGAAGGGGTGTTTCACGTGGGGGGAAAGATGAATGGAACCAGCCAGCCTCCCTGCATGGAGGGCTCCCCGGGGGTCTTATAGGCCGGCTCCCCGGGTTTACAATGGTAACTTACAAGGGCGCGGGGCCCGGCTGTCATCGCCTCATGCGGGACAGTGGGGCCCGCCGGCTGCTGGGGCCCACCGGCTGCGGGCCCCTCCGGCCGTCCGGCACTATAGCATGTCTTCGCTTGCGTCATGGAGCGGCGGGCACTGTTCAGCTACAGTGCCATGCCGGGTCGTCGCCGCCGACCCCGGGCCGCGGTTTCGGGGCGTACTGTAGCCACGCTCGCCCGGTCTCCGGGACGGCGCGCACTGTAGCCACGCTGGCTCCGTCGTGAGGAGGTTGTCTTGTCACGTGGCCGGCTGGAGCTGGTGCCGGCTTGGACGTCCGCCGCCTTCAGTGTCGCTGGGTCGAGCTCCGTCGTTGTGCCTGGCCGGCCTTGGGCCTCCAAGCCGGCTGGTGAGCGGGCCGGGTCAAGGGGCGCAGGCCGCCCCGTGGTTTCTGAAAATGGTTAAGTGTTGATGCGCCTACCCGGGGGTCATCCCCCCGACAGTAATCCCCGAAGCTGGCGAGGCCACCGGCTGCCGGCCGGGGGCCCCGGCAGCTTACCCCCTTGAAGAGCGAACGATCCGGCCTGGCCGGCCGCAAAGAACATGTCCGGGTCCCCACGCATCCGGCCCGGATGGTGGAGACGGAGGGACCTGTCGGTCCGTCTTCTGGTGCGAAAAGTCGCGCCCGTCGCCTGCCGGTAGTCCTCCACGTGGCGCCGTGGCCAGGCTGTGACGCCCCCGACTTAATCGTGCACTAATCATACACGCAAATGCACACGGTCAAGCCTAAGGACTCACGAGAAGATATCACAACACAACTCTAGACACAAAATAAATAATACAAGCTTTATATTACAAGCCAGGGGCCTCGAGGGCTCGAATACATAAGCTCGAGAACAAGCGTTAGCGGAAGCAACAACAGTATCTGAGTACAGACACAAAGTTAAACAAGGGTGCCTTAAGAAGGCTAGCACAAACAGCGACACTGATCGAAAAGGCGAAGGCCTCCTGCCTAGGGCCTCCGAACTACTCCTGGTCGGCGGGCTCAACGAAGTAGTAGGTGCCTCTGGGGATCTCCTGCTCCTGGGCTCCGTCGTCTGATCGCAGCAATCGGGTATGGGGAAAAGAATTAGCAAAGCAACCGTGAGTACTCATCCAAAGTACTCGCAAGACTGACATCAGATCTATACTAATTATGCATTGGTATCAAAGGAATGGGGCTATATCTTTGGACTAAACTGCAGAAATGCCAGAACAGAGGGGGAAAAGCCTAGCCTATCGAAGACTAGCATCTTCAGCCTCTTGCAGCATTAGAAGAGTGCAGATTAGCATAATATAAAGTAACAAACATGTAGAAGCAAAGCCTAGAGATCCTTCCTCGACTCCCTGCGAGAAAGCGATCCCGGAGCTTACAGTTAAAGTAACATGTATTCAGTTCAAGTTGTAGTAGATCGGGATACAACACTGAGCGTCCTGTTACCGTGGACACGACTATTCGAATAGATAACTTCCCTGCAGGGGTGCACTACTGTTACCCAACACGCTCGATTAACTCTGGCCGGACACAATTTTCCGGGTCATGCCTGGCCTCGGCTGATCGACACGACGTAGTCCTACCTAGGCTCAGTAGAGAGGTCCCCGCCGGTCTACATCCTAAGTGCTCAGGGGTCTTGGGCCCATCGCCCTTTGCACTCCGGGTCGTTGAGTCGCGTATCAGAGTCCAAGCACCACCTCAGTCCTGGATGGCACTTGTCCCGACGGGCTCACAATGCTGAACTGGTCATCTGACAGAGCTTTCGGCTAATACATACGGCGCCTAGGGCCCCATTAAACCATTATCCCACGTGGTGGTAGTGCGTATAGGCCAGTGGCCAACTCAGATCAAATACCCAAATCCGTTAGTGAATTATTAGGAGCTCACGGTGACGATCAGTACTCCTGTCGTCCTGTCTCGAGGAAGTGCAACAAGGGCCAGGCCCATCCCTCTCTAGGGCGGTCTCTGCCTGCCCGGTCGCGCCTCGTAATTATCTCGCGAGTACCCTCACGGTCAACCCGACTTCACACTTCTCGCGGGTACCCCTCGGGGTCGACCCGCCTTTAACCAGGGGGCTGAGGTAAATTCAAGGTATCCGTGTGTCTGAAACATCAAAGGGAAATCCGAGGAATCACCCTCGATGGATTCCTACTCGATGTAATCCGTTAAGGGGAACCAGGAGGAATCACCCTCGATGGTCCCCACTTAAAGGAGTTGCACGACAGAGTCATCATCGGGAAGGGGAGAGCTAGGAATCACCCTCTGCAATCACCACCGATGTGCTATACTACAGAGTTATCATCAGGAGTGCAGTACGAGGTATCACCCTTGACTCTCAATAGTAGCCCTGCAGAGTCGTACAACTAAGGGGGTTGTGTGTGTGGTGATGTGATGGTATTTGCACGTCGATCACAATGATCGAGGCACTGGTACTAAAGCGGGGCAACAGGGACAAGGGTGAGGGGTCATTGATGGATCACTAACCAACCTATTCTAAGCAGTTTAGGATGACGGGTAAAGTAACAACAGCAGGTTACAAAAACAGGCTATGCAACAGAATAGGAGCAATCAATTACAGTAGCAAAATCTAATGCAAGCATGGGGGGTGAAGGAATGGGCAATATAGGAATGATCAAGGGGGTTTGCTTGCCTGGAAGCTCTGCTGAAAGGGGCTGGTCGTCAGGGGCGTAGTCGTACTCGGCAGCAGCGTCGGTCTCGGGGTCTACCGGAGAGGAGAGGGGGGAAGAAACAATAAATAAAAGCAGACAAATGCAACATAGATGCATGGCATGGCAGCACGTTATTCGAGGGGTGCCCTAATGCAGTACTACGCAAGTTAGTCGGAGCGGGAAACATCTGGAGGTGTTTTACCAGCTCCGGGCATTTATCGGACAGATGAATTGGAGGGGAAAGTTCCATGTTCATCATGTTAGAGAGGTGTGGCAGGTATGTGGGTATGATATTCGGATTCGTCATATTTTTCTGATCATTTTTCATATATAAATTATTTTCATCCAAGTTACGGTTTATTTTATATGATTTTTCAAAGTTTATTCATTTTCTGGAATTTCTGGAATTTATTTAATTCGAAATATTTTAATACTAAATTGCTACGGGCACCCAAAAATGTACCCAGCAGAGTGCAACAATGGCTGACATGTGGGCCCAGTTAACTTCATAGTCAGCAGTTGACTGGGTCAACGTTGACTGGACAGTGGGTCCAGTGGGACCCACCTGTCATTGACTAGGGGCAATCCTAGTCAGCTTTGACTGGTCAAAAGGTGTAGTGGGGTCCACCTGTTAGCTGGCCACAGTCACTGACGACTGGGCCCGGTCAAAGCTGACTGGGCAGGGTCAAATCTGACGCGTGGGGCCCACTGGGTTAATTTAATTCTAACCAGAAACTTAATCACGTTTTAATTAAACAGCGGGGCCCGCCTGTCATGCACACAGGGGGTAATTAGGCGCGTGATTAACACTAATCTAATGACGCCACGTCGGCCGCGCCGGCGTTTAGCTGACGGTGTCCACAGGACGCGGCGGAGTCCCGCCGGAATCGCGCTCCGGCGACCAAACGAGCGGCCGCGAGCGTCAAACGGACGAGCGTGAAGCGCCGCGTCGAGTTGTGCCAACGGCTGGAGCTAGGAGGGGCCGAAACAACGCCGGGGACGACGGACGGCGGCGACTACGGGCGGCGCTCGGCGGAAGCTGGCTACGGCGTACGGGAGAGGGCGAGGAGGAGTCCAGGAGGGGCGGAAGCTCGCAGGGAACACGCCGGAGTCCTCGATGAAGCCGGAGGGGGTCGGGGTTGAGCAGATCGGGCGGCGGCGACGCGGTTGACGTGGCGGGGAAGATCGAGGCAGGCGGCGCCGATGTGGCTCCCGAGCCCCGATCCAGTGGCGAGGAGGGAGAAGGCGACGACGACGGAGCTGCGGGACAGCTCGGGTCGGAGAGGGGAGGCCAGTGGCCGCGGCAATGGCGAGCGGCGGCAACGGTAGGGTTCGGGCGCGAGCGGAACAGAGAGAGGAGAGAGGCGAGGGAGAGGATTAGGGTTTCGGGGGGGAGAGAGAGCAGCTGGGGATTGCTCTTATCCAGCCACGGCTCTCGATGGCCACGCGAGCGCGGCGTCGGTGGCCGGCGAGCGTCGGCCTTCTCCTGGCGCAACGGGAGGTAGGAGAAGGCCGGCGTGGGCTGGGCCTCTGTACACTGTGTGGCTTAAGCCCACTAGCACAGTAGCGCTTAGCCCTTTTTTCTTTTTTTTTGATTTATTCTTCCACCACTGTTTTGCATTTTCTTTTAATAGCAAAAAAGTTTAGAAAAAAGTGAAACTTGCCAAATTAAATACCCTGCAATATTCTGCTCTGCCATAGTGGGTTTGGGATTTAAATGAATTCAATTGATTTTTTCTTAATTGGAAATGATTTAAAGTGGTTGTTAAAGTCACTGTTTTTGGATAATAGGGTCCAATTTGGAATTCAATTAATGCGAGTTTTATTTTTATAATTGCTTTGGGATTATTTGCAACATTATGAACTATTTAGTTCCTGGATTTGAACAACTTTTAAATTCACTTTAAATTTGAATTCTCAATTTGAATTGGAATTTGAAATGAGATATGATCCAAATGATGATCAAGCACTGTTAATCATGATGACTTGGCATTATCAAAAGGGCGATCACTGTAGCTAATACATGGGGGTGTTACACAGGCCTAGGCCTGCCAGGCCACGCGCGCGACGGGACGTCGCCACAGGCCGGGCCCACCGAGCCGCAGGCTCGGTGCACGCGCGGGATCTTCTGTGGCGGCCCTGAACGCTTGCGCTTCCCGAGGCATTTAATGCGCCCGCACACCGCGGAAGGGGTGGGGGATCGTGGGCGCAAACGATCCCACTCCCCCCACGCCCCTGCGGGGTTTAAATGAGGGGGGGGGGGAGGAGCTGAGGCACAAATGCCCCTCGCCCCGCCCCGCTGCTTCTTCTTCTTCTTCCTCTGCCTTTCCTCTGCGCGCCCGTACGCTCGCCGCCGCCGCCGCTCCACGCGACAGGCTGAACACAGCGCGCAGCTCCAATGCCACGCCCGTTCCTTCGCCGCGCCCGGCGATGGCGACGCAAAAGTGCTCGTGGGAGGGCTCCGACGTTTCGGACGAGCTCATCGGGTATCTTCGTTCTCGGCAGAAGCTGCCGCCCGTGGAGCGCGTGGATGCGTGCGCGCCCGGTGACGAGGTTGCGCCCCAGCCGCGGGACGGGGTGGTCATCGTCTTCGCCGAGCATTTCTCTCGTGGATTCGGCCTTCCCGCCAGCGGCTTCTTCTGCCGCTTCCTTGACTACTTTGGCCTCCAGCCTCATCATCTTGGGCCCAACTCGATCCTCCAACTCGCCGCGTTCGTTGCCTTCTTTGAGGGATACGTCGGGTTGGAGTCGTCGGTGGACATCTGGAACAAATGCTTCTGCCTTAAGCCGCAGACGGCACCGGCGCCGGGGGGCCGGTGATGACATCCTGCGGGGCGGCTCTTGTGACCATCCGGCCGGTGGGAGGCTTCCCTAAACTGCCGCTGCTAGAGGCGGCGAAGAAATGGTAGCACTCGTTCTTCTACATGAAGAACACAAACCCGGCGACCGATTATATAAACTTGCCGCCCTTCGCGGACGTTGCTCCGGTGGAGAGGCACAACTGGAGCTTCGAGCCGCGCCGGTTGACCGAAGAAGCCGTAGTGGTCTGCGGCCGGCTGGAGCAGCTGAAGAACAAGGAGTGCCTGCGCGGAACGGACCTCATCGCGGCTTTCGTCGACCGCCGGGTGCAGCCGCTGCAGCGTCGGCCGCATCGCATATGCGACATGAGCGCTCGGTTCGACCCGTGCTGGCTGGTGACCTCCGAGCTGACGCCGGCCCGGGTTGCCAAGCGGGTGAATCGCATCACTTCCGCCAAGCTCAGCCCGAGCACCTGGAGCTTCGGGAAGGAACCGTACAGCCGCGCACACCCGGCGCCTTAGGTATGTCCTCGCCCGGCATTTACCGTTCCCTCCACCCCTTCTTGCGTTGCGTTGACGCCAGGCGTGGTGATGGGTGCAGAGGTTCTCCCGCCAGATTGCGCAGGGCCGGGCAAACCCGCCGACCTTCGAGCCGGACCGGGAGTCCTCGGACGGGGACGCCGGATCGGACGATGATTCGGACGACCCCGACGAGGCGTATGAAACAACGCTTCCGGCCGCGACGACCGCCGCCACCAGCGAGGCCTTTGTGACGGGGAGACGGCTGCGGGGGGGGGGGGGGGTGGCGGAGCCGGCACCGGCCAGCCGGTCAGATGGCCCCGTCCGGCCGCACGGGAAGCAGGCGGTTGGGTCCTCAGCCGGAAAACGCCCGGCGGAGTCGCAGCCGGGGGAAGAGCGCCAAAGCGCGAAGAGGGTGCGTCGCAT
Source organism: Elymus sibiricus (assembly GCA_039707655.1). Classification (NCBI taxonomy): domain Eukaryota; kingdom Viridiplantae; phylum Streptophyta; class Magnoliopsida; order Poales; family Poaceae; genus Elymus; species Elymus sibiricus. Next base: position 88,339,707 of record CM077668.1, on the reverse strand, counting down.
TGTACCGGCGCCGACCCCGAAGCGGGCGATCCCGACGAGCGTCGGGTGAGCGCCGCTTGTCCGGCCTGGGGTTCAATCTCATGCCATTTGTTGTCTTTCATTTCCTTTAGTTTGCTTATCTTTCCCCCGTGCGGTGGCAGGGCTCCCATCAGACTCACAGTCGCGGGGACACCGGCCCCGGTCGAGGACGACGCTGGGGCCTGGAGCGGGCCATGCGGGAGGAGGCCGAGCTCTCTACGAAGGCGTGGGAGGATGCGGCGGCGCGGAGGAGTGCGGCGCGCCCGGACATGGTCGGGGGTGCCGCGTGGGGATCCTGGGAGGCGAGCTCGCCATCGTTCCCGACGCGTTCTCGTGATCCAGCAATCTCTTCGTCGAGGTCGGCGGCCGACGGAGGGACACCGTCAGGCAGCACGAGAGCCGCGCCCGGCGATGCCGGCGCAGCCGCGGCCTCTCACCAGCCGTCAGGGAGCGGGGCCAGCGCGAGCTCGGCCGCCCAGCTGCAAAGGGACTGGGCGAGCACTGGCGAGACCTCCAGCAGGGGGCGTCCGCGGTCCCGGACGGCGGCCCTGAATCGGGTGCGAGCTGAGTTCGCCAACTGCCATCGCTTCCTGCAGGGGACCGTCGAGGGGGCGCAGGACCAGCTTGCCCGGCTGGAAGAGGCCGTCGCCGTGAGCTACCTCTCTCCCCCTTTTTTATTGTCTTCGGAATGCCTTCCGGTGTGGGCGCGCCAGCGCACCCACTGGGTGTAGCCTCCTAGAATTATTTCTTGGCCTTGGTCGCTGATCCTTCTTCCGCAGGGGCTCCATGACCGGCGCATGGCAAGCTACACCCAGCTGCTCGGGGCATACCAGGCGGCCGGAGCCGAGCTCGCGGTGAGGGACACGGAACTGCAGCGTATCCGTGGTACGTGACCTACCTCCCTTCACTGGGGGTGCGCCAGCGCACCCACTGGGTGTAGCCCTCGAGATCCGGGTCGGCAAGCGGATGCCCATCAAGCCGAGCTAATCCGGCTGGCGGAGGAGCATCGGTGGGCGCTGGAGGAGAGGAATGAGGCGGCCAGCAAGGCGGCCCAGGAGATCGCCGGCTTAAAGGCGGACCAGCAGAGCCGAGCCGCTGCGTGGATGCTAAAGGAGCGGGGGATGCTCGCCGAGGTGCATCACATTGACGCGATTCTTGCCGGTAAGTCTCGGGTGCCCCCTTCACCTGCTTCGTTTGACCGGCCTTGGCCGCCGGTCGGTTCCTTATGCCTTTTCTTTTTTCCCCTTCTTTCAGGAGCCCTCCCGGAGACACAGGAGGCGGCTGAAGGCCCCGTGAACTCCCATCGGGACGAGCAGCGGGCGGCTGGGAACCGCGTCGAGCGACACGCCGCCTGGACGGTGGAAGAGACGGCTATCGCCGTTGAGGCCTTCTTGCAGACATTCGGGCGCATCTTGAACCGGCTCCGCGATGCCGGTCTGGCGGTGGTGCATAGCCTCTGGCCGGATGCGGTGCAACCGGCGACCGTCAACCGTCTGGCCAGGTGGCTGGAGATGGCGCCGGCTAGGATCAACGCCTGGAGAGCCTCCGCCGCGCGAGCCGGCACAACGATGGCGCTGAGGCTCGCGCTCTCCTGGTATCCAGGGGTTAGTTTGGACCAGCTGGTGACTCAGCGGGCAGAGGCGGACCTATTAGCGCGGGCAAAGCCGCTCGCGCGCCGCGTCAGTGCGATCGCCGCCTTCACCCCCCAGGATGAGTTCTTCAGAGAGCGGACTTCCGACGGCGAGGAGATCCCGGAGGACACCTACGAGCTACTTTTTGGCGACCCAGACGGCAGCCAGGCTGAGACGCTCGACGGGGAGGGTGACTCAAGCGGCGGGGCGTACGCGGACACCGATGCCGAGGCGGACACCGGTGCTACGGAGGAGCTGGAGCGACCCGGTACCGGTGACTCCTCAACCTAGAGGGTCGTTTTCTGCATTGCTTTGTCAGCTCTGAGTAGTTGTAATTAGATACCTCGCAGTTCCACCCACTGGGGTTGTATTTTAAACTTGGAGAGTCTCGGCCGTGGGCCTTTTGTTATGCATGTCTACGTATATGTTCTGCTTGTGCATGTCTTTTGCCGGTTGGCGGCTCGCCCTTGCTTTTTTCCTTCGACCCTCTTCCTGTGCCCTTTCCTTTTTGTTCCTCCCCCCGTCAGCCGGATAGCCCGGAGCTGGTTTGTAGCTGGATCGAGGGGTCAGCTTCGAAAGAGAGCGCACAATACTTAGGTTCTTGGGATGTGAGTGCGAGCGAACCACCCACTGGGCCGGCTGGCTGCAGGCGGCAGAGCCGGCTAGAGCGCGGCTGGTCCGTGTAGCAATAAGTGTAAGTGGGGACCGGGTTGTCCGAGCCGGATGCTCTTCCTCAGCCATTCTTCCATGTGAGGGTGCTTTCGGCCCTTGGCTCTTGCCAGCCGGACAGCCGGGTACCGGTCTGTGGCCTGAGGCGCAGAGAGGGCTTAGGCGGCGTGCATGCTATGTCGCCGGCTACGGAAGGCGGGGCGTGGGCTGGTCGGCGAGCCCCCGAGCCCCCGAGCCGGACGTGCCAACCCGGCGGGAGGGAGGCAAAAATGCGGTAAAGTACGCAAGAGACAAGAAACTTTGATAAAGGTAAAAGGGTAGCCCCCGAGTATAAGTCGGGGTACCTGCTGCATTCATTAGGGGCCAAAGGCGGCGATACACACATACCAAAAGGGGCGACACACACATACACCGATCAGTCTTGCTTGCTTGACGCGGGACTTTCTAGGCCGGAAACGACAACCCCCGGGATCGGGCTGCCGCTCCCAAGCCGGCGACGACAGTTGTCGACCCGGCCGGGACGGAACCGGGGCTTCAACTCTCATCCGTTGAAGACGTAGCAGGTGACGCCCGGATGGGCCTCGCTGCTACCAGAGGCCCCTTCCCAGGGGGGGAAGATGTAAACGGACCAGCCGGGCCCTGGGCCGAACTGCTGCTGAAAGAGGTGCTGGTACCCGGCCGCGGCGTTGGTCAGGCCGAAGGGCCTGAACTCGCCGGGGTATCCTTTGAGAAGGACGCCAGGCGACCCGACCCGCCTGTCGGGGCCCATCGTGGAATCCTCGGAACGAGGGCAGCCATCTGGAGGTGGGGGCGCGGACGGGCCTGCCAGCGCCTACTCGTTCCTCCGCGTGCGTGGGAGCTGGGGTTCGGCTTGGAGCGGGCCTTGCCATGCAGCGTTGGGAGCCGACCACTTCCAGTCGCCGGGGCGAGGCCGCCTCCCCCTTGCGCCACCATGCGCACGGCCCACCTGCGGGCGAGCTGGTCCAATCTGGCCCGCAGACGGCCTTTGCGCGGCGGCTTGGGCCATGCCGGAGGTGATTCCGTAGGCCGGGAACCTATCCCAAGTGTGCTCATGCAGGCGCAGAGTCCTGCGATGCCGTTGTTGTCATCGCAGGGGTGCACGGAGCTGACGAGGTGGTTGACGAGGGGTGCGTCCTGCAGGCTTGGTCCGGCCATGACTGGTGCCACCTGTGGTGCGGCCTCGGACGACCGGGCCAGCGCGCCCGGCCGCTCGCGAGACAGGGCCAGGAGCCGATCGAACTGGCGCTTCTCCTCCGCAATGACCAGGGACTCGGCCAGCTTGGAGCCGGCTTCCGCGCACTCGGCGGACTTCCTGAAGTCCCTGGCCACGGTGATGATGCCCTGGGGGCCTGGCATCTTCATCTTCAGGTAAGCATAGTGGGGGACCGCCATGAACTTGGCCAATGCGGGCCGTCCCAAGAGCGCATGGTAGGGACTGCTCAGGTCCACGACTTCGAACCAGATCGGCGCGCGGCGGAAATTGCGTGCGTCGCCGAACATCACGTCCAGCCAAACCTTGCCGATCGGGGAGCAAGATAGGCCAGGCACGATGCCATGGAAAGTCGTCCGACTGGGCTACAGCTGCCTTTCCTTGAGGCCTAGCTTGAGCATGGTGTCGCGGTAGAGGATATTGATGCTGCTGCCGCCGTCGATGAGCACCCGTGTGAAATGGCAGGTGCGCCTCTCGGACACAAAAGTGGGGTCGAGGACGAGGGCGTAGCCGCCCGGCGTGGGCATCATGGTCGGGTGGTCCTCCCAGCTCCAGGTGACCGGCCTCTCGGACCAGTGCATGAACTGGGGAGCGGCTTGGATGATGGCGTTCACCTCACGGGCATGCCTGCGGAGGCTGTGCTTGTCATCCGGCAGGCTGGTGAAGACGACGTAGGAGGCGTCCGGGCAAGGGTAGTCGTCGCGGAGCCGGCCGACGGCCGGAGCCGGTGCCGGAGCAGGAGCCGATTGGGCGGCCGCGGGAGGCGGCGGAGGTGACGGAGGGAGGGCGGCGCTCTCACCCCGCGGCAAGCGCTGCGTCCAACTGCAGTTCCGGGTCGTGTGTCAGGATGGCTTCGCTCCGCTATGATGCTTGCAGGGGGCGTCGAGCATTTGCTTGAAGGTGAGCTTGGGTTGCCAAGCGCCCTTGCCGGTCTGCCGGCGCCGGCTGCCGCCTTGCTCGGCAGGCGGCTCCTCCTCGACGACCGCTGCCTATCGGCTGCCGTAACGGGCGTCCGGCTACTCGTTCTTGCGCTTGTTGTTGTTGGCGTTGTTGTTGATATTGTTCTGCTGCCGGCCACCGTCGCCAGCCGGACGGGGGTTGGCCGGCGCAGGCGGCACGGCTTTGCCGGCCGCATCCACTCGCACCTGGACCGTCATTGAGGATTCGGCCATGGCGTACTTCTCCGCCGTGGCCATAGCGCATGAGCTTGTGCTTGAGCAGGGTGCCATCCTGGCACCCGTCGATGAAGAACTGAATGGCCTGCACCTCATGGACCCCTTCGCAACTGTTGCGCAGCTCTGTCCAGCGCGTCAGGTAGTCGCACAGCGACTCGTCTGGCTGCTGGACGCACATGGAGAGTTGGCGGGGCCGACCCGTCCACTTGTACGTGCCGGTGAAGTTGTGCACGAAGGCCTGCTCAAAGTCTAGCGAGGCGTTGACACTGTTGGCCTCCAGGCTATTCAACCACGTCCTGGCGGAACATTGGAGCATGAGGGGCACGTAGTGCACCGCGACCCGCCTGTTGCCGCCGGCAATGCCGACGGCCGTAGTGTAGTCAGTGAGCTAGTCTTCTGGCTTGGCAGTCCCGTTGTTGAAAGATCATGGATGTCGCATAGAGGGGGGGGGGGGGATAGGCACTTTAAAATAATTACGGTTTAGGCTTGAACAAATGTGGAATAAACCTAGCGGTTAATTTGTCAAGCACAAAACCTACAACAACTAGGCTCATCTAAGTGCGCCAACAACTTATGCTAAGCAAGATAAACAACTAAGTGATAGCAAGATATATAACATGAAACACTATGACTATCACAAAGTAAAGTGCATAAGTAAAGGGCTCGGGTAAGAGATAACCGAGGCATGCGGAGACAACGATGTATCCCAAGTTCACACCCTTGCGGATGCTAATCTCCGTTTGGAGCGGTGTGAAGGCACAATGCTCCCCAAGAAGCCACTAGGGCCACCGTAATCTCCTCACGCCCTCGCACAATGCAAGATGCCATGATTCCACTAAGGGACCCTTGAGGGTGGTCACCGAACCCGTACAAATGGCAACCCTTGGGGGCGGTCACCGAACCCGTACACTTTGGCAACCCTTGGGGGCGGTCACCGGTACCCGTCAAATTGCTCGGGGCGATCTCCACAACCTAATTGGAGACCCCGACGCTTGCCCGGAGCTTTATACCACAATGATTGAGCTCCGAGGCACCACCAGCCGTCTAGGGCGCCCAAGCACCCAAGAGGAATAAGCTCTAGGGTACCAAGGACCCAAGAGTAAAAAGCTTCTCAAACTTCACTTCCATGTATCACCGTGGAGAACTCAAACCGATGCACCAAATGCAATGGCAAGGGCACACGGAGTGCCCAAGTCCCTCACTCTCAAATCCCACCAAAGCAACAAAAGCTATGGAGGAATATGAGAGGAAGAACAAGAAGGAGAACACCAAGAACTCCAAGATCTAGATCCAAGGGGTTCCCCTCACATAGAGGAGAAAGTGATTGGTGGAAACGTAGATCTAGATCTCCTCTCTCTTTTCCCTCAAGAACTGGCAAGAATCATTAGAGGGATTGAGAGTTAGCAAGCTCGAAGAAGGTCAACAATGGGGGAAGAACACGAGCTAGAAGGGATACGGTTAAAGGGGGAAGATGACCCCCTTTTATAGGAGGGGAAAAATCCAACCGTTACCTTGCTCTCAGCCCGCACAGAGCGGTACTACCGCTCCACAGAGCGGTACTACCGCTCGGGCGGTAGTAATCCAAAAGCAGTGCAATGGCACGAAGCCACGAGGCGGTAGTGCAGCCGGAGCGGTACTACCGCTCGCCCCAGCGGTACTACCGCTGGGGCTGCAGCTCGGGGTTACTCAGAAGCAGAGCAGGAACAGGGGAGAAGCAGTAGAACTGCTACAGCGGTACTACCGCCCACCTGAGCGGTACTACCGCTTATAGGCAGTAGTGCTGCTCTCCACTGCCGCTTCACTTCTGCTGAGAGTGCATCGAGAGCTGGAGGGAGCGGTAGTGCAGCGGTAGTAGCGGGCGGTACTACCGCTTCGCACTACCGTTGCACTACACCGCAAACCCGACACGAAAGTCGAGTTCCCAGAAACAGCGGTAGTAATCACGGAACTGGACATCGGTACTACCGCTTATAAGCGGTACTACCGCTTGTGGCCTCCAGCTCACAAGCACAGCAACAGATGGCTACAAGAAAACCAGAACTGCCATAACTTCTGCAAATGAGGTCCGAAAAGAGCAAACTCAAGCTTGTTGGATAGAGGACGACGAGTACTATCCAACAGCGAAGTGAAACCTCTATCAAAGAAGTGGCAGTAGAGAAATGCCTATGATATAGAGAAGTGAAACCTCTATCAAAGAAGATCCGGCAAAAACCCCAACATCGAGAACATACTAGAAGAAGCAAACGAAATCCGTTCTCGATGAACTTGAGCTTGTCATGAAGGTGACCAAAAGCTCAAAGACTCACAAAGAGAAACACCAAACAAGAACCAAGAAAGATGATACAAGGATGCAATGGTTTGAGCTCTCTACGAATGATACGATCAAGCTACTCATCCGAGAGCCCCCCTTGATAGTACGGCTATCGATCCTATAACCCGGTCTCCCAACTACCACCATGAGACCGGCAAAATAGAAAACCTATCAAGGGCAAACCTTTGCCTTGCACATAGTCCACTTGAGCTAGATGATGACGATCTTGACTTCCTCAAGTTGGACCACCTTTCTTGATTGTGTTGGCTAGATGAAGACTAGTAGATTGCTCCGCCATACTCCACTATGGGTGAGCCACTCTTCGGCACATCTTCACAAGTCCATTGTCACCACAATGGACGGCAAGCTTCAAGCATTTGATCTCTTCGTGATGCTCCACTTGAACTTGCAAACCGCAACCTTGATGACGATCACCACTTGATGTCATCCTTCATGGGTTGTATGATATCTTCCTTTTGATGCATGCCCATGGAAACATACCTAACCCCACATAGAACTCTCACGTAGACAATGGGTTAGTACACAAAGCGTAATGGACAATGCTTACCATACCATGGGATCACTTGATCCCTCTCGGTACATCTTCTACGCTTTGTGTGTTGATCAACTTGATTCACTCTTTGACTTGGCCCTGATCAACCTCGTATCATGTCTTCTCATCATAAAGATGATGTCTTGAAGGTAAACATGAATGTTCACACAATCTTCTTCTTCAAGACATGCTTGCAATAGGCTAAACTCTCACATGACCAATCTTTAGATAAATCCTTGAATAGCACCTTGGTCATCACATAATCTCCTTGAAACCAACAAATGGACTTCAAGAAATGCCTATGGACAAACCCTTCAATATAACTCATGGCAACCATTAGTCCATAGAGATTGTCATCAATTACCAAAACCAAACATGGGGGCACCACATGTTCTTTCAGTTGTACTTGGGGGTGTCGCGCGGAAGCGTGAAGCCCCTTGGGAAATGCTCCTCGCGGATTCGCGGACCAAAGCACGCCGGCCCAACCGAGCCCTCCTCCACCAACGCGAGGGAGCGGGCCAGCTGATCGATACGACGACGGACGTCATTTTCATCGAGGGGGTCGCGGGGCCCGAGCCGATTGGCCACAGGGCCACGGCCGGCCTGACCGACCGACCCCTGGTGCTCTTGCCGCACGGGAGGAGGCTGAAGGGCCTGCCGCTGGCGTGCCGGGTCGGCCGGCTCCGCATACTGGCTTGTGACGGCCGGGGTGTCCTGCCGGCGCCGGCCCGTTCCACCGCCGCGGGATTGATACATCTCCAACGTATCTATAATTTTTGATTGTTCCATGCTGTTATATTATCAATCTTGGATGTTTTAATAATCATTTACAGCAATTATATATCATTTTTGGAGACTAACCTATTAACCTAGTGCCCAGTGCCAGTTGCTATTTTCTGCCCTATTTTTGTTTTACAGAAAATCAATACCAAACGAAGTCTAAATGCCATGAAACTTTTTGGAGATTTTTTATTGGACAAGATAAACACTAGAAGCTTCGGGAGTGGGCCAGAAGATGAAGGAGTGGGCCAAGAGGCACCAGGGCGCGCCCCAGGGGGGGTGGCGCGCCCTGGTACCTCGTGGGGCCCACCCAGCTCCGTTTGACCTAATTCTTCCATTATAAATTCAGAAATAATCAGAAACCCTCAGGGGAGTCCACGAAATACTTTTTCCGCCGCCGCAAGTTTCTGTTCCAGAGAGATCCCATCTGGAGGCCTTCTCCGGTACTCCGCCGGAGGGGGAACCGATCACGGAGGGGTTCTACATCAACCTTGCTGCCCTTCCGATGATGCGTGAGTAGTTTACCACAGACCTTCGGGTCCATAGGAAGTAGCTAGATGGCTTCTTCTCTCTTTTTGATCTTCAATACAATGTTCTCCTTGATGTTCTTGGAGTTCTATCCGACGTAATCACTTTTTGCGGTGTGTTTGTTGGGATCCGATGAATTGTGAGTTTATGATCAGATTATCCATGAAATTATTTGAGTCTTTGTTGCACTCTTTTATGCATGATTATTATAGCCTCGTATTTCTTCTCCGATCTATTGATTTGGTTTGGCCAACTAGATTGATTTATCTTGCCATGGGAAGAGGTGCTTTGTAGTGGGTTCGATATTACGGTGCTCAATCCCAGTGACAGAAAGGGACATGACACGTATGTATCATTGCTAGTAAGGGTAAAAAGATGGGGTTTGTTCATACGTCAGTTTATCATGTCTACATCATGACATCGTTCTTAAGGCATTACTCCGTTCTTATGGACTTAATACACTAGATGCATGCTGGATAGCGGTCGATGTGTGGAGTAATAGTAGTAGATGCAGGCAGGAGTCGGTCTACTTATTTTGGACGTGATGCCTATATACATGATCATTGCCTTGGATATCGTCATGATTATTTGCTTTTCTATCAATTGCCCAACAGTAATTTGTCTACCCACCGTATGCTATTTTCTTGAGAGAAGCCTCTAGTGAAATCTATGGCCCCCGGGTCTATCTAAATCATATTACTAAAACCCTAAAAATATTGCTGCCATTTCTTTTATTTATTTTATTTTGTATTTTTGTTTCAATCTATCTATCTATCACATACAATTTAATCTTGCAATTGACCGCCGAGAGATTGACAACCTCTCGTTTGCGTTGGGTGCAAGGATTTGTTGTTTGTGTGCAGGTGCTGCTAATGAGGTGTTGTGTGATTCTCCTACTGGTTCGATAACCTTGGTTTCATAACTGAGGGAAATATTTATCTCTACTGTGCTGCATCATCCCTTCCTCTTCGGGGATAATACCAACGCAAGCTACAAGTAGCAGGAAGAATTTCTGGCGCCCTTGCCGGGGAGACATCATCAACATCTATCAAGTACCTTTGCACAAAATCTCATCTCCTTGCATTTACTTTATTTGCCATTTGCCTCTCGTTTTCATCTCCCCCACTTCTAAAATGTTTTTACAAAAATACAAAAATATTTTCCGTTTGCCTTTTTCTCGTTTGCTTGTTTGCTTGCTTGTTATCTTGTTTGCGTAGTCACGATGTCTCAAGAAAATACAAAATTGTGTGATTTTTCCAATACTAATAAGAATATTTTATTAGTACTTTGATTGCTCCTCCCGCCGCTAGTGTGGAGACTTGTGATATTAATGCCACTTTGCTAAATCTTGTCATGAAAGATCAATTTTCCGGTAGTCCTAATGAAGATGTCGCATCCCATCTTAACACTTTCGTAGAATTGTGTGATATGCAAAAGAAAAAAGATGTGGATAATGATATTGTGAAATTAAAATTATTCCCATTCTCGCTGCGGGATTGTGCAAAAATTTGGTTTTCATCTTTACCATGAAATAGTATCGATTCTTGGGATAGGTGTAAAGATGCTTTTATTAATAAGTATTTTCCTCCCGCGAAAATTATTTCTCTTAGAAATCAAATTATGAATTTCAAGCAACTTGATCATGAACATGTTGCCCAATCTTGGGAGAGGATGAAATTAATGATAAGAAATTGCCCAACTCATGGTTTAAATTTATGGATGATCATACAAAAAATTTATGTGGGATTGAATTTTGTCTCTAGAAATCTTTTAGATTCCGCCGCGGGTGGTACTTTTATGGAAATTACTTTGGGTGAAGCTACTAAATTGCTTGATAATATTATGGCAAATTATTCACAATGGCATAGTGAAAGAACTCCTACTAGTAAAAAGGTGAATTCTATTGAAGAAATTAATACTTCGAGTGATAAAGTTGATGCGCTTATGAAATTGGTTGCTAGCAAAAATGCTCCTATTGATCCTAATGATGTGCCTTTGTCCACTTTGATTGAGCAAAATAATGATCCCGTAGATGTGAATTTTGTCTCGCGAAACAATTTCAATAATAATGCTTATAGAGGTAATTTCAATGCTAGGCCGTTTCCTAGAAATTCCTCTAATAATTATGGCAATCCGTATGGTAATTCCTATAATAATAATAATAGGATGCCCTCTGATCTTGAAAGTAATATTAAATAATTTATTAATGCTCAAAAAGTTTTCAACACTACAATAGAAGAAAAATTGAGTAAACTTGATGATATGTCTAGGAGCATTGATAGAATTATTCATGATGTGGAAAATCTTAAGACTAAAATTTTGGCACCCAAAATTGATATTAGTGAATCAATTAAAGCTTTATATGTCTCCATGGATGAGAGTAAGAAAAGAACCGCCATGCTAAAAGCTAAACGAGAATTTTTAGAAAAAGCGATTCCTCCCGGTTTTTATCGTAGTAATGATGAGGATATTAAAATGATTGGTGTTTCATCTATTGATTCTTTGTTTAACAATATAAAACTTGATGAAAAGGGGAATGAAGAAGAGTCAACTTTAACTAGTAGGCGTCCCCATAATTCGGAGGGTGAAAATCTTGATAAGAAAATTGCTAAAAGTGGGTTTGGAGAGGTAAAAACTTTAAATAGCGATGTGCCCACTCTCTTGGATTACAAAGATTTTAATTATGATAATTGTTCTTTGATAGAGTGCATTTCTTTGTTAGAATCCATGTTAAATTCACCCAACGCTTATGAGCAAAACAAGGCTTTTACTAAACACATCGTAGAAGCAATGATGAAAGCGTTAGAAGAAAAGCTAGAACTAGAAGTTTCAATTCCTCGAAAATTATATGATGAATAGGAACCCACCATTAAAGTTAAAATTAAAAATTATGAGTGCAATGCTTTATGTGATTTGGGTGCTAGCGTTTCCACAATTCCAAAATCTCTATGTGATGTGCTAGGTCTCACCAATATAGATGAATGTTCTCTTAATTTGCACTTGGTGGATTCTACCATTAAAAAGCCTTTGGGTAGAATTAATGATGTTCTTATTCTTGCAAATAGGAATTATGTGCCCTTTGATTTTATTGTTCTTGATATTGAATGCAATTCTTCTTGCCCCATAATACTTGGTAGACCGTTCTTACGAACTATAGGTGCCATTATTGATATGAAAGAAGGGAATATAAAATGTTAGTTTCCATTAAAGAAGGTTATGGAGCATTTCCCTAGGAAAAGAATTAAAACACCATATGAATCAATTATGAGGGCCACTTATGGAATCAACTTGAAAGATGACAATACTTGAAATTATGCATGATGCCTAGCTAGGGGCATAAAACAATAGCGCTTGTTGGGAGGCAACCCAATGAATAAAATAATTATTTTTCTGTTATTGTGTGTTTTCACTGTCATGCTACTGGTATGCTTGTGTTTTTGTGTTTTTAATTAGTGTTTGTGCCAAGTAAAGCCTTTAGGATGATTTGGAAGATAATATAATTGATGCGGTTTGGAAAACAGAAAGTTTTGCATCCAGTGACCGAATTTGTTTTCTGTATTGGAGCCTGAGAAAAATCTGAAATTTTTACGCAGTATTGGTATATGAATTTCCCACGTTTTACTATTTTTTCAGAATTTTTGGAGTTACATAAGTATGGCTTTTAAATAGATTTCTACAGACTGTTCTGTTTTTAACAGATTCTGTTTTTGATGCACTACTTGCTTGTTTTGATGAATCTATGGATTGTATCGTGGGGTATAAGCCATGGTGAAGTTAGAGTACAGTAGGTATAATGCAAAAATAAAATATGAATGGGTTTTCAACAGCACTTATAGTAGTGATTTATTTTGTTATACTAACGGATCTCACGATGGTTTTGTTGAGTTTTGTGTGATTGAAGTTTTCAAGTATTGGGTGAGATCACGATGGATGAAGGAATAAGGAGTAGTAAAAACCTAAGCTTGGGGATGCCCGAGGCACCCCAAGGTAATATTCTAGGAAGACTCAAGTGTCTAAGCTTGGGGATGCCCCAGAAGGCATCCCCTCTTTCTTCTACCAACCATCGGTAATTTTACTTGGAGCTATATTTTTATTCATCACATGATATGAGTTTTGCTTGGAGCGTCTTGTATTATATGAGTATTTGCTTTGTTTGCTTTTTATTTTGTCACAATCATCTTTGCTGAACACGCCTATCTTGAGAGAGCCACACGTTTATCATCATTTGTTAGAATACTCTATGTGCTTCACTTAATTTTTTTTGAGCTAGGCAGTTGCTCTAGTGCTTCACTTAAATCTTTTTGAGCACGGTGGTGGCTTTATTTTGAAGAAATAAACTCTCATGCTTCACTTATATTATTTTGAGAGTTGATTAAAATTTTGAAGAAATAAACTCTCATGCTTCACTTATATTATTTTGAGAGTTGACTAAAATTTTGAAGAAATGAATTCTCATGCTTCACTTATATTATTTTGAAAATTGATAAGATTGAAATTTTGAAGAAATATTTGCACTCTCATGCTTCACTTAAATCTTTTTGAGAGTTGATGATAGTAACGGTAATTTGCACAAGATATGAAGTTGGTCCCAAAGTGATGAATATTCAAGAGGGATATAAATAAAAACTTTCATATTGATCATTGGATATGATAAGTGTGATTCCTTGCAATAGTTTTGCGATATGGAAATGATAATATGTGGGTCATGTTAGTGAGTAATTGTGATTTAGTAAAAATATTAGTGTTAAGGTTTGTGATTCCCTATGCATGCACGTTAAGTCAATAGTTATGCAATGAAATTATATCCTACTTATGGTGCATTATTCGGTGTTAGTTGTGTTCAATGCATGTTTATGACCGTTTTCGTTTTTTGGTTGGTTGCTTCTCAATCTATTTGCGAGCCTTCATTTGTACTAAGCGGAAATACTGCTTGTGCATCCAAACCCTTTAAACCCAAGTTGTGCCAAATGAGTCCACTATATCTACCTATATGCGGTATTTCAATGCCGTTCCAAGTAAATTTGCGTGTGCCAACTCTAATTTTCAAAATAATTTCCGTTTTGTGTGCCCGTACCGCTCATGAAGCGGCAGGGGGTGGCCATTATTTTCCATGCTAGGTGTGTTATTCTCACGATGAGTGTTTAATCACTTGTCATTGCACGAGACAATGGTTGGTAATAGGGATGCCCAGTCCCACATGAAATCAAATTAATAACAACAAAATTCCTTGGAAAGTGTTGGTATGGAGGGCACCCGTGGATACGGCTAGCCATGGATTGTGAAAGAATGGTGGAAAGAAAATAAACTTCACTTTCTGTTTGGGAACCACCTATGATGTGTCTAGCATGGAAAATATTGGGAATTCTCGGTCGTTTTCGTTGACAGGAAAAGCATGCCTCTCAAAATATGTTTATCTCTTTAATTTCAGCTTTGAGCTCTGGCACATTTGACAAATCTCTGCTTCCCTCTGCGATGGGCCTATCTATTTACTTTTATGCAATTTTTATTTTACTTGAGTCTCCATCTTCTCTTACAAAAGCACCAACTAGAGAGCACTATTGTCATACTTGTGCATTGGATGTAGCTAATATTTTGAGTGTGTTTCATGAATGGATCAATGATTGAGCATAATGGGCTAGGGATAACTTTCTTTAGCGTTGATATTTTGAAAGACATGGTTGCTTGTTAGCATGCTTGAGTATTTATATGTTCATGTCAAATTATAGACTATTGCTTTGAATCATTCAAGTCCAATGTCCATGCTACAAAAGAAAAGAATATGTGATGAATATGGTAGGCAGCATTCCACATCAAAAATTCTGTTTTTATCATTTACCTACTCGAGGACGAGCAGGAATTAAGCTTGGGGATGCTGATACGTCTCCAACGTATCTATAATTTTTTTATTGTTCCATTCTGTTATATTATCAATCTTGGATGTTTTTATAATCATTTACAGCAATTATATATCATTTTTGGAGACTAACCTATTAACCTAGTGCCCAGTGCCAGTTGCTGTTTTTTGCCCTGTTTTTGTTTTACAGAAAATCAATACCATACGAAGTCCAAATGCCACGAAACTTTTTAGAGATTTTTTATTGGACAAGATAAACACTAGAAGCTTCGGGAGAGGGCCAGAAGATGAAGGAGTGGGCCACGAGGCACCAGGGCGCGCCCCAGCGGGGTGGCGCGCCCTGGTACCTCATGGGGCCCACCCAGCTCCGTTTGACCTAATTCTTCCACTATAAATTCAGAAAAAATCAGAAACCCTCAGGGGAGTCCATGAAATACTTTTTCCGCCGCCGCAAGTTTCTGTTCCAGAGAGATCCCATTTGGAGGCCTTCTCCGGTACTCCGCCGGAGGGGGAATCGATCACGGAGGGGTTCTACATCAACCTTGCTACCCTTCCGATGATGCGTGAGTAGTTTACCACAGACCTTCGGGTCCATAGGCAGTAGCTAGATGGCTTCTTTTCTCTTTTTGATCTTCAATACAATGTTCTCCTTGATGTTCTTGGAGTTCTATCCGATGTAATCATTTTTTGCGGTGTGTTTGTTGGGATCCGATGAATTGTGAGTTTATGATCAGATTATCCATGAAATTATTTGAGTCTTTGCTACACGCTTTTATGCATGATTATTATAGCCTCGTATTTCTTCTCCGATCTATTGATTTGGTTTGGCCAACTAGATTGATTTATCTTGCCATGGGAAGAGGTGCTTTGTAATGGGTTCGATCTTGCGGTGCTCAATCCCAGTGACAGAAAGGGACATGACACGTATGTATCGTTGCTATTAAGGGTAAAAAGATGGGGTTTATTCATACACGAGTTTATCTTGTCTACATCATGTCATCGTTCTTAAGGCGTTACTCCGTTCTTTATGGACTTAATACAGTTGATGCATGCTGGATAGCGGTCGATGTGTGGAGTAATAGTAGTAGATGCAGGCAGGAGTCGGTCTACTTGTCTCGGACGTGATGCCTATATACATGATCATTGCCTTGGATATCGTCATGATTATTTACTTTTCTATCAATTGCCCAGCAGTAATTTGTCTACCCACCGTATGCTATTTTCTTGAGAGAAGCCTCTAGTGAAATCTATGGCCCCCGGGTCTATCTAAATCATATTACTAAAACCCTAAAAATATTGCTGCCATTTTATTTTATTTATTTTATTTTGTATTTTTGTTCCAATCTATCTATCTATCACATACAATTTAATCTTGCAATTTACCGCCGAGAGATTGACAACCTTTCGTTTGCATTGGATGCAAGGATTTGTTGTTTGTGTGCAGGTGCTGCTAATGAGGTGTTGCGTGATTCTCCTACTAGTTCGATAACCTTGGTTTCATAACTGAGGGAAATACTTATCTCTACTGTGCTGCATCATCCCTTCCTCTTCGGGGAAATACCAACGCAAGCTACAAGTAGCAGGAAGGATTTCTGGTGCCGTTGCCGGGGAGACATTATCAACATCTATCAAGTACCTTTGCACAAACTCTCATCTCCTTGCATTTACTTTATTTGCCTCTCGTTTTCATCTCCCCCACTTCTAAAACGTTTTTACAAAAATATTTTTCGTTTGCCTTTTTCTTGTTTGCTCGTTTGCTTGCTTCTTATCTTTTTTGCGTAGTCACGATGTCTAAAGAAAATAAAAAATTGTGTGATTTTTCCAATACTAATAATAATGATTTTATTAGTACTCCGATTGCTCCTCCCGCCGCTAGTGCGGAGACTTATGATATTAATGCCGCTTTGCTAAATCTTGTTATGAAAGAACAATTTTTCGGTAGTCCTAATGAAGATGTCGCATCCCATCTTAACACTTTCGTAGAATTGTGTGACATGTAAAAGAAAAAAGATGTGGATAATGATATTGTGAAATTAAAATTATTCCCATTCTCATTACGGGATCGTGCAAAAATTTGGTTTTCATTTTTACCACGAAATAGTATCGATTCTTGGGATAGGTGTAAAGATGCTTTTATTACTAAGTATTTTCCTCCCGCAAAAATTATTTCTCTTAGAAATCAAATTATGAATTTTAAGCAACTTGATCATGAACATGTTGCCCAATCTTGGGAGAGGATGAAATTAATGATAATAAATTGCCCTACTCATGGTTTAAATTTATGGATGATCATACAAAAATTTTATGCGGGATTGAATTTTGTCTCTAGAAATCTTTTAGATTCTGCCGCAGGTGGTACTTTTATGGAAATTACTTTGGGTGAAGCTACTAAATTGCTTGAAAATATTATGGCAAATTATTCACAATGGCATACTGAAAGAACTCCTACTAGTAAAAAGGTGAATTCTATTGAAGAAATTAATACTTTGAGTGATAAAGTTGATGCGCTTATGAAATTGGTAGCTAGCAAGAATGCTCCTATTGATACTAATGATGTGCCTTTGTCCACTTTGATTGAGCAAAATAATGATCCCGTAGATGTGAATTTTGTCTCGCGAAACAATTTTAATAATAATACTTATAGAGGCAATTTCAATGCTAGACCGTTTCCTGGAAGTTCCTCTAATAATTATGGCAATCCCTATGGTAATTCTTATAATAATAATAATAGGATGCCCTCTGATCTTGAAAGTAATATTAAAGAATTTATTAATGCTCAAAAAGTTTTCAACACTACGATAGAAGAAAAATTGAGTAAACTTGATGATATGTCTAGGAGCATTGATAGAATTATTCATGATGTGGAAAATCTCAAGACTAAAATTTTGCCACCCAAAATTGATATTAGTGAATCAATTAAAAGCTTTATATGTTTCCATGCATGAGATTAAGAAAAGAACCGCCATGCTAAAAGCTAAACGAGAATTTTTAGAAAAAGCGATTCCTCCCGATTTTTATCGTGGTAATGATGAGGATATTAAAATGATTGGTGTTTCACCTATTTATTCTTTATTTAGCAATATAAAACTTGATGAAAAGGGTACTGAAGAAGAGTCAACTTTAGCTAGTAGGCGTCCCCATAATTCGGAGGGTGAAAATCTTGATAAGAAAATTGCTAAAAGTGGGTGTGGAGAGGTAAAAACTTTAAATAGCGATGTGCCCACTCTCTTGGATTACAAAGATTTTAATTATGATAATTGTTCTTTGATTGAGTACATTTCTTTGTTACAATCCATGTTAAATTCACCCAATGCTTATGAGCAAAACAAGGCTTTTACTAAACACATCGTAGAAGCTATGATGAAAGCATTAGAAGAAAAGTTAGAACTAGAAGTTTCAATTCCTAGAAAATTATATGATGAATGGGAACCCACCATTAAAGTTAAAATTAAAAATTATGAGTGTAATGCTTTATGTGATTTGGGTTCTAGCGTTTCAACAATTCCAAAATCTCTATGTGATGTGCTAGGTCTCACCAATATAGATGAATGTTCTCTTAATTTGCATCTTGCGGATTCTACTATTAAAAAGCCAATGGGTAGAATTAATGATGTTCTTATTCTTGCAAATAGAAATTATGTGCCCGTTGATTTTATTGTTCTTGATATTGAATGCAATTCTTCTTGCCCCATAATACTTGGTAGACCGTTCTTACGAACTATAGGTGCCGTTATTGATATGAAAGAAGGGAATATAAAATTTCAATTTCCATTCAAAAAGGGTATGGAACATTTCCCTAGGAAAATAATTAAAGCACCATATGAATCAATTATGAGGGCCACTTATGGAATCAACTTGAAAGATGACAATACTTGAAACTATGCATTATGCCTAGCTAGGGGCATAAAATAATAGCGCTTGTTGGGAGGCAACCCAATGAATAAAATAATTTTTTTCTGTTATTGTGTGTTTTCACATTTATGCTACTGGTATGAATGTGTTTTTGTGTTTTTAATTACTGTTTGTGCCAAGTAAAGCCTTTGGGATGATTTGGAAGATAGTATAATTGATGCTGTTTGGAAAACAGAAAGCTTTGCGTCCAGTGCCCGAATTTTGTTTCTATACTGGAGCGTTAGAAAAATCTGAATTTTTTACAAAGTATTTGCATATGAATTTACCACGTTTTCCTAATTTTGAAGAATTTTTGGATCTACAGAATTATGGCTTTTAAATAGATTGCTACAGACTCTTCTGTTTTTGACAGATTCTGTTTTTGATGCACTACTTGCTTGTTTTGATGAATCTACGGATTGTATCGGGGGGTATAAGTCATGGTGAAGTTAGAGTACAGTAGGTATAACGTAAAAATAAAATATGAATGGGTTTGCAACAGTACTTAAAGTGGTGATTTATTTTGTTATACTAACAGATCTCACGAAGGTTTTGTTGAGTTTTGTGTGATTGAAGTTTTCAAGTTTTGGGTGAGATCACGATGGATGAAGGAATAAGGAGTAGCAAAAGCCTAAGCTTGGGGATGCCTGAGGCACCCCAAGGTAATATTCTAGGAAGACTCAAGCGTCTAAGCTTGGGGATGCCCCGGAAGGCATCCCCTCTTTCTTCTGCCAACCATCGGTAATTTTACTTGGAGCTATATTTTTATTCGTCACATGATATGAGTTTTGCTTGGAGCGTCTTGTATTATATGAGTCTTTGCTTTGTTTGCTTTTTAGTTTGTCACAATCATCCTTGCTGAACACACCTATCTTGAGAGAGCCACACGTTTATCATCATTTGTTAGAATACTCTATGTGCTTCACTTAAATTTTTTGAGCTAGGCAGTTGCTCTAGTGCTTCACTTAAATCTTTTTGAGCACGGCGGTGGCTATGTTTTGAAGAAATAAACTCTCATTCTTCACTTATATTATTTTGAGAGTTGATTAAAATTTTGAAGAAATGAATTCTCATGCTTCACTTATATTATTTTGAGAATTGATAAGATTGAAATTTTGAAGAAATATTTGCACTCTTGCTACTTGTAGCTTGCGTTGGTATTTCCCCGAAGAGGAAGGGATGATGCAGCACAGTAGAGATAAGTATTTCCCTCAGTTATGAAACCAAGGTTATCGAACCAGTAGGAGAATCACGCAGCACCTCGTTAGCAGCACCTGCACACAAACAACAAATCCTTGCACCCAACGCAAACGAGAGGTTGGCAATCTCTCGGCGGTCAATTGCAAGATTAAATTGTATGCGATAGATAGATAGATTGAAACAAAAATACAAAATAAAATAAATAAAAGAAAATGGCAGCAATATTTTTAGGGTTTTAGTAATATGATTTAGATAGACCCGGGGGCGAAAGATTTCACTAGAGGCTTCTCTCAAGAAAATAGCATACGGTGGGTAGACAAATTACTGTTGGGCAATTGATAGAAAGCAAATAATCATGACGATATCCAAGGCAATGATCATGTATATAGGCATCACGTCCGAGACAAGTAGACCGACTCCTGCCTGCATCTACTACTATTACTCCACACATCGACCGCTATCCAGCATGCATCTAGTGTATTAAGTCCATAAAGAACGGAGTAACGCCTTAAGAACGATGACATGATGTAGACAAGATAAACTCACGTATGAATAAACCCCATATTTTTACCCTTAATAGCAACGATACATACGTGTCATGTCCCTTTCTGTCACTGGGATTGAGCACCGCAAGATCGAACCCATTACAAAGCACCTCTTCCCATGGCAAGATAAATCAACTCAGTTGGCCAAACCAAATCAATAGATCGGAGAAGAAATATGAGGCTATAATAATCATGCATAAAAGAGTGCAGCAAAGACTCAAATAATATTCATGGATAATCTGATCATAAACTCACAATTCATCGGATCCCAACAAACACACCGCAAAATGTGATTACATCGGATAGAACTCCAAGAACATCGAGGAGAACATTGTATTGAAGATCAAAAAGAGAGAAGAAGCCATCTAGCTACTGCCTATGGAACCGAAGGTCTGTGGTAAACTACTCACGCATCATCGGAAGGGCAGAAAGGTTGATGTAGAACCCCTCCGTGATCAATTCCCCATCCGGCAGATTACCGGAGAAGGACCCCAGATGGGATGTTTCTGGAACAGAAACTTGCGGCGGCGGAAAAAGTATTTCGTGGACTCCCCTGAGGATTTCTGATTTTTTTTCTGAATTTATAGTGGTGGAATTAGGTCAAACGGAGCCTTGTGGGCCCCACAAGGCACCAGGGCGCGCCTGCCCCCCCAGGCGCGCCCTGGTGGCTCGTGGGCCCCTCTAGGGTCTTCTGGCCTCCTCCCGAAGCTTCTAGTGTTTATCTTGTCCAATAAAAAATCTCCAAAAAGTTTTGTGGCATTTGGACTTCGTTTGTTATTGATTTTCTGTAAAACAAAAGCAGGGCAGAAAATAGCAACTGGCACTGGGCACTAAGTTAATAGGTTAATCTCCAAAAATGATATATAATTGCTGTAAATGATTATAAAAGCATCCAAGATTGATAATATAACAGCATGGGACAATCAAAAATTATAGATACGTTGGAGAGGTATCAACTCTCATGCTTCACTTAAATCTTTTTGAGAGTTGATAATACTAATGGTAATTTGCACAAGATATGCATTTGGTCCCAAAGTGATGAATATTCAAGAGGGATATAAATAAAAACTTTCATATAGATCATTGGATATGATGAGTGTGATTCCTTGCAATAGTTTTATGGAAATGATAATATGTGAGTCATGTTAGTGAGTAATTGTGATTTAGTAAGAATATTAGTGTTAAGGTTTGTGATTCCCTATGCATGCACATTAAGTCTATAGTTATGCAATGAAATTATATCCTACTTATGGTGCATTATTTGGTGTTAGTTATGTTCAATGCATGTTTATGACCGTTTTCGTTTTTTGGTTGGTTGCTTCTCAATCTTTTGCTAGCCTTCATTTGTACTAAGCGGAAATACTGCTTGTGCATCCAAAATCTTTAAACCCAAGTTGTGCCAAATGAGTCCACTCTATCTACCTATATGCGGTATTTCAATGCCGTTCCAAGTAAATTTGCGTGTGCCAATCTAATTTTCAAAATAATTTTTCCGTTTTGTGTGCCCGTACCGCTCAAGAAGCGGCAGGGGGTGGCCATTATTTTCCATGCTAGGTGTGTTATTCTCACGATGAGTGATTATTCACTTGTCATTGCACGAGAGGATGGTTGGTAATAGGGATGCCCAGTCCCACAATGAAATCAAAAATTAATAACAACAAAATTCCTTGGAAAGTGTTGGTTTGGAGGGCACCCGTGGATACGGCTAGCCATGGATTGTGAAAGAAATGGTGGAAAGGAAATAAACTTTACTTTCTGTTTGGGGACCGCCTATGATGTGTCTAGCATGAAAAATATTGGGAATTCTCGGTCGTTTTCGTTGACAGGAAAAGCATGCCTCTCAAAATATTTTTATCTCTTTAATTTCAGCTTTGAGCTCTGGCACATTTGACAAATCTCTGCTTCCCTCTGCGATGATGCGTGAGTAGTTTACCACAGACCTTCGGGTCCATAGGCAGTAGCTAGATGGCTTCTTCTCTCTTTTTGATCTTCAATACAATGTTCTCCTCGATGTTCTTGGAGTTCTATCCGATGTAATCACTTTTTGCGGTGTGTTTGTTGGGATCCGATGAATTGTGAGTTTATGATCAGATTATCCATGAAATTATTTGAGTCTTTGCTGCATGATTATTATAGCCTCGTATTTCTTCTCCGATCTATTGATTTGGTTTGGCCAACTAGATTGATTTATCTTGCCATGGGAAGAGGTGCTTTGTAATGGGTTCGATCTTGCGGTGCTCAATCCCAGTGACAGAAAGGGATATGACATGTATGTATCGTTGCTATTAAGGGTAAAAAGATGGGGTTTATTCATACGTGAGTTTATCTTGTCTACATCATGTCATCGTTCTTAAGGCGTTACTCCGTTCTTTATGGACTTAATACACTAGATGCATGCTGGATAGCGGTCGATGTGTGGAGTAATAGTAGTAGATGCAGGCAGGAGTCGGTCTACTTGTCTCGGACGTGATGCCTATATACATGATCATTGCCTTGGATATCGTCATGATTATTTGCTTTTCTATCAATTGCCCAGAAGTAATTTGTCCACCCACCGTATGCTATTTTCTTGAGAGAAGCCTCTAGTGAAACCTATGGCCCCCGGGTCTATCTAAATCATATTACTAAAACCCTAAAAATATTGCTGCCATTTTCTTTTATATATTTTATTTTGTATTTTTGTTCCAATCTATCTATCTATCACATACAATTTAATCTTGCAATTTACCGCCGAGAGATTGACAACCTCTCGTTTGCGTTGGGTGCAAGGATTTGTTGTTTGTGTGCAGGTGCTACTAACGAGGTGTTGCGTGATTCTCCTACTGGTTCGATAACCTTGGTTTCATAACTGAGGGAAATACTTATCTCTACTGTGCTGCATCATCCCTTCCTCTTCGGGGAAATACCAACGCAAGCTACAAGTAGCAGCGTCGTACGTATCAGCCGAAGTTCTTCAGATGTCAACGATTAAGCGGCGCGCGCCCGGGTGGACCGCGAAAGCCTGCGTGTGTATACAGGGGCTAGGTCTGGTCCCGGCCGCCCACGCAACGTGCAGGAGTGCAAAGGGCGATCGGCCCAAGACCCCTGAGCGCTTAGGGAGTAGACCGGCGTGCTGGCCTCTCTGTTGAACCTAGGTAGGGCTACGACATGTCAATCAGCCGAGGCCGGGCATGGACCAAGCAAGTGTGTCCGGCCAGAGTTAATCGAGTGTGTTGGGTAAGTTGGTGCACCCTTGCAGGGAAGTATATCTATTCGAATAGTCGTGTCCACGGTAACAGGACGCTCGGAAAATATCCCGATCTTCTACAACTAGAACTGGATTAATATGTTAGCTCCGGGATCGCTTTCTCGCAGGGAGTCGAGAAAGGATCTCTGGGCATGGCTACTGTTATACTTGCTGTTACTACTATGCTTATGTACTAATCTACACTCTTCTAATGCTGCAAGACTCTAAAGATGCTAGTCTTCGATAGGCTAGGCCTTTCTCTCTATTCTGGCATTCTGCAGTCTAGTCCACAGTTACAGCCCTCCTTTGATACCGATGCATATTTAGAATAGATCTGATGTAAGTCTTGCGAGTACTTTGGATGAGTACTCACGGTTGCTTTGCTTCCCCTTTTCCCCATACCCGATTGCTGCGACCAGATGACGGAGCCCCGGAGCCAGCTGCCCCAGTCGATGACTACTACTACCCCTCTGGTGGAGAGTACTACTACGTGGAGACCACTGACGACCAGGAGTAGATAGGAGGCACCCAGGCAGGAGGCCTGCGCCTTTCGATCCAGTGTCGTTGTTTTGCCCAGCCTTCTTAAGGCATATCTATTTAACTTTTATGTCTGTACTCAGATATCTGATGCTTCCGCTGATGCTTGTATGACTCGAGCTTATGTATTCGAGCCCTCGAGGCCCGTGGCTTGTAATATAAAGCTTGTATGACTTTTATTTTTGTTTAGAGTTGTGTTGTGATATCTTCAAGTGAGTCCTTAGGCTTGATCGTGTGCATTTGCGTGTATGATTAGTGCATGATTAAGTCGGGGGCGTCACAAGTTGGTATCAGAGCCAACTGCCTGTAGGACCCACCTTTCCAACTCCTTGACCGATGTTGAGTCTAGTCGTTGAAAACCGTTTTACTAACATGGCTGTGTGGCTTACGGGCCCACATCGCCAATGGGTGGTCTTAGGATCTTTTATTCCTGTTCCTTACTCTGGGACTCTGATCTCTCTTCTATTCGGGTTAAATTTTTTGCTAACTCTAACATTAGGTTCTCATCATCACATTCACCCGGAGAGCTGGATTATCTGCAATCATTCCTTTCCAAGTTATCATATGCTTCTCACACTGTCATTTGACATCTTGCACTCCTTGTTTCAGATGCGCCCCGCAAGACAACTCGTACGCCACACTATGGCTCTTGACATGACTGGGTTCCCTGCTATCTTGGTCGATCTTTTGACCATGCTAGGATATCGCTGGTACCCCGAGTATACTGTTTATGAGGATTACCGCGAGTTCAACCAGGAGCAGTACCATGCTGTGATTTGTATCTTTGATCGGCAGAACAACTCCATCACTGAGATGCACACCTTCCATGGTGTTGGAGTGACTGTTGATATGTCCGTCCATGATGCTGCCTATACTGCTATTGCCTGTCTCCGTGGAGAGCACAGTCGCTTGGAGGAGACTGCTTTCAGATACATCCCCTATGCCCCTGCTGGGGATGAGAGTGGATATTACACTGCTGTCTGTACCCCTTACGTGCCGCGTCGTTATGACCCGCAGGTTTTGGTACAGTACACTCATGCTCTGGATCGCACTGCCCGAGCTCTTGCTGTCGAGTTGTACGCCACTCGTGCTCGTCTTTACAATGCTCAGACACAGTTGCTACCAGCAGTCAGTGCGAGGATGCATCCAGAGTACATCCTTTACCCGCGCAGGACGGAGATGCCGCCAGGTCTTGAGTGGCCTGCTGTTGGAGGTTGTACTCCTCCACGTGGTCCTCTTCTTCCAGTTCGGGACCAGGTTCTGCACCAGAGTGTTCACAGAGCGCAGGATCCTTACATCGAGGGTACCCTGCGTCGTCACCTGCAGCTGCCTGGCTTCAGTGGTTTTCTCCGACGTTGATGTAGCTATCGCTATGTCCCGTTGTTGTATCCCTCCACCGCGTGCCTACGTGCCGCCAAGTTGTCTAGCTTTCCTTATCGCTGTTGTAATGCTGGCTTGTAACCGAATCTATGTATGGAATTGCATGTCATGTTTGACTATGTGGATGTATCTATTGCACTTCATTTGTTGTGCGTGTTACTCCATGAATGATTCCATACAACTACAATGCTCGTTGCTAAACTACCCCCTGTTGAATTTTAGCAGGATGGTTAGACCCGCAGGTCGTGGCCGTGGTGCCAACAATCCACCACCGCCCGACTATATGGCTGCAATGATGTAACAATTTGAAATGCACCGTTAGTTCATGCAAGGACTTCTGGATCAGTTTCGTCGTCCCAATGCCAACCAGCAGCCAGCCTCAATTACTTTGCAAGAGTTTGTGCGCCTTAATCCGACCATCTTTCGCAACTCAGTTCAGCCGCTTGACGCTGATGACTGGCTCCGCGACATCAATTCGAGATGGAGTCTGCGAATGTAGCCCCTGCCAGATATGTCACTTTTGCATCTTACTTTCTGAAGGGTCCCGCAGCCCAATGGTGGGACACTCACAGGCATACCCTACCTGCTAGAACCATCATCACCTGGGTGGAGTTCCAAGCTACTTTCCGTGCCCGTTACATTCCGCAAGGAGTTATGGACTGGAAGAAACGTGAGTTCCGTAACCTTACCCAGGGCAACAAGTCTATGGAGGCCTATCAGCGGGAGTTTCTTGAACTATCCCGTTATGCTGAAGAGGATATTGCTACTGATGCCCGCAGACAGGAAAAGTTCCGTGAAGGGCTCCACCCAAATATCAAGCTCGCACTACTAGTCCAAGACTTTGCCGACTTCGCCACCTTGGTGAACAAGGCTATACAAGTTGAGACTGGTCTAAAGGATCACAAGGACGCGCTCAAGCGCACCCGTGAAGCGGGCTCATCTTCGGGCTCGTCTTCCCAGAAGCGCCGTATCTGGATCCCTCACAGCATGTACCGTCCGACTGTACCTGCTACAAGGCCATCCTATGTTGCACCTCGTATGCCTCCTCCACCTCTGAGGCAGCCAAGACCTCAAGCTGCACCGTTTAGAGCTCCTGCTCCCCGTCCTAAGGATGGACTGTGTTTCACTTGTGGACGTCCAGGTCACCGTGCCAAAGACTGCTGTCAGAACCAGAATCAGTTGGCACTTCCATCTGCTGGCCGTGGTAATGGCCGTGGCAACAACTAGCCTCGCAACTTCAATGCCAGGCCTTCTTATGGTCGTGGTCAGGCTTATCATGTCAACATGAATGAAGACCAAGACCAACTAGCTACTGTGATGGGTACACTTCCTGTTAATTCAGTACCACCTTCTGTTTTGTTTGACTCAGGAGCATCGCATTCTTTCATATCAGAAAATTTTGCACTCATGCATGACATTAAATGCGAAGAGCTACACCAATCGTTAGTGGTAAACACTCCCGCGGGCCAATGTCGAACTTCCATGTTCAACCCCGATGTCACCATTGAAATTGAAGGGTTAGAGTTCCATGCATTTCCCATTATTTTGAAGTCTTCCAAGGTTGACCTCATTCTGGGAATGGATTGGTTGAAGGCTCACACCGCCTTAATCAATTGTGCCACTAAAGCCGTCCAACTCCTGCACCCCTCGGATGAGATCATAAATTATCATGCGCATGTCATTCATAATGCCGAGGCTCGGATTTACGCACTGAATGCGTTGAACGCTTCTCCCCTTGAGGGGATAGAAAACGTTCCAGTCGTTTGCGACTTCCAAGATGTCTTTCCGGAAGAACTTCCAGGAGTACCCCCTGTTAGAGCTGTCGAGTTTGTCATCGACCTAAAACCAGGCACCACTCCTATTGCGAAGCGTCCTTATAAGATGCCGCCGCATAAACTTCTTGAGCTTAAGGAGGAACTCGACAAATCACTTCGCAAGGCTTTCATTCGCCCAAGTTCCTCTGCCTAGGGAGCACCTTCTCTCTTTGTCAAGAAGAAAGATGGTACAAACCGATTGGTCCAGGATTACCGACCTATCAACCAGGCAACAATTCAGAACAAGTATCCGCTTCCTCGAATCAACGATCTGTATGATCAACTGGCTGGATCATCAGTATTCTCTAAACTCGACTTGAGGTTGGGTTACCATCAGATCCGCGTCCGTGAGGAGGATATCCCGAAGACCGCATTTGTTACTCGCTATGGTTCATACGAGTACACCATCATGTCCTTTGGTTTAACTAATGCTCCAGCAACGTTCTCCCGCCTGATGAATTATATCTTCATGGATTACCTCGAAAATTCGTCGTGGTTTATCTGGATGATATCTGGTATATTCTAAGAATAAGGAAGAACATGCTGAACATCTTCGTCTTGTTCTGGAAAAATTTCGAGAGCATCAGCTATATGCCAAGTATTCCAAGTGTGAATTCTGGTTATCCGAAGTGACCTACCTTGGGCATGTGATTTCCAAGGATGGCATTGCTGTCAACCCAGAGCGAGTTCAGGCTATTCTTGACTGGACTCCCCCGAAGAATGTTAAGCAAGTCAGAAGTTTTCTCGGGCTCGCAAGCTATTGTCGTCGATTTGTCGAGAACTTTTCTAAGATTGCCAAGCCTCTGACTAATCTGCTTCACAAAGGCGTTAAGTTTGAGTGGACAGACAAATGTCAGGAAATTTTCCAGACCCTCAAGGACAAGCCGACCTCTGCTCCAGCGCTTGCTCCTCTGGATTCTCGCAAGGACTTCGTGATCTATTGCGACGCCTCTCGTCAGGGATTAGGCTGTGTCCTGATGCAAGAACGCAGAGTGATTGCCTATGCCTCCCGACAGTTGCGTCCTCATGAAGAAAATTACCCAGTGCATGATCTTGAACTTGCTGCAGTGATATATGCATTGAAGTTATGGCGACATTACCTCCTTGGTAATCGATGTGAAATTTACATTGATCACCAAAGTCTGAAGTATTTGTTTACTCAGCCGGATCTCAATCTCCGCCAACAGCGATGGTTGGAAACGATTACGGACTATGACTACGGTATTTCTTATACCCCTGGCAAAGCTAATGTGATGGCCGATGCCTTGAGCCGCAAGTCTTATTGCAACAACCTCATGGTTCAGCAAGCTCAACCTCATCTTTATGAAGAACTTCGCAAGTTGAACCTTCACATCGTTCCACAGGGTTCTCTCAATACCCTTGTTGTACAGCCAGATCTTGAGAAAGTTGTTAAGTCTGCGCAAGCAAAAGATGCTGAAGTTGATCAGATGAAAAGAGATCTTGACCTTGAAAAGTCCAGAGATTTCTCGCTTGCTGAAGACGGAACCTTGTACTTCAGAGATCGCATTGTGGTACCTCGATTCGAGCTTATGACCGACAAAGTTATGAAGGAGGCACATGATACACCACTGTCTATTCATCCGGGTAGCACCAAGATGTATCGTGATCTCCGACAAAGGTATTGGTGCTCTAAAATGAAGCTGGATATTGCTCGATATATTGCCGAATGTGACATTTGCCGTCGCGTTAAGGCAGAACATCAGAAGCCTGCTGGAATTCTGCAACCGCTACCTATTCCTGAATGGAAATGGGATAAGGTTCAAATGGATCTTATCATGGGTCTTCCCAGGTCACAAAAGGGTCATGATGCTATTCTTGTCGTCATCGATCAACTCACCAAAGTTGCCCATTTT
Source organism: Elymus sibiricus (assembly GCA_039707655.1). Classification (NCBI taxonomy): domain Eukaryota; kingdom Viridiplantae; phylum Streptophyta; class Magnoliopsida; order Poales; family Poaceae; genus Elymus; species Elymus sibiricus. The sequence goes on along the minus strand of CM077668.1, from coordinate 88,310,490 downwards.
CTGCCAGTCAAGGAGACGATCACTGCTAGTCAGTTAGCGGAATTGTATATCTCCAGAATTGTATCACTCCACGGCATTCCGAAGGAGATCAGTTCAGATCGTGGCAGCCTTTTCACCTCTAAGTTCTGGGCAAGTTTCCAAGAAGCTATGGGAACTCATATAACCTGGAGTTCAGGTTATCACCCCCAGTCCCAAGGTCAAGTCGAACGAGTTAATCAAGTGCTTGAAGATATGCTGCGTGCTTGTGTTATTTCATTTGGCAAGAAGTGGGAGGAATCTCTCTTGTATGCTGAATTCTCTTACAACAACAGCTATCAAGCTAGCTTAAAGATGGCCCCCTTCGAGGTATTATATGGACGTAAGTGTCGAACCCCTCTGAATTGGTCAGAAACTGGGGAACGGCCGCTCATTGGTCCGGATATTATCCAACACGCTGAAGAGCAAGTCCGTATTGTCCGGGAAAATCTCAAGGCGGCCCAATCTCGCCAGAAGAGCAACTATGATCGAAAACACTGGGGATCGATCTATCAACCTGGTGAGCAAGCGTATCTGCGTGTCACTCCTATGAAGGGCACTCACCGCTTTGGAATTAAGGGCAAGTTAGCTCCTTGCTACATTGGCCCCTTTCGCATTCTCGCCAGACGTGGACATGTGGCATATAAATTGGAGTTGCCACCGCAATTCTCTCACATCCACGACGTCTTCCATGTGTCGCAACTTCGCCGTTGCTTCAAGGAATCTCCGCACCGAGCAGTGGATCATGAATTGCTCGATTTGTAAGATGATCTATCTTATAAAGAGCATCCGATCCGCATTCTCGATCAAGCTGAACGTCGAACCCGCCAGAAGACAACCAAGTTCCTTAAAGTGAAGTGGTCGAATCATACAGAAGATGAAGCCACTTGGGAACGCGAGGATCATCTTCGGGAGGAATACCCCGACCTTTTCCCTTCTACCTCCTGAATTCTTGGGACGAGAATTTCTTTTAGAGGAGGAGAATTGTAACACCCCTCTGTAATGAGCAACAGTGATCCATAATGATTATGCTTAGTCACTGTGATTTGCAATGCTTGATCAAAGTGGATTCATATCTCATTTCAAATTCCACCACTGAATTCAATTCAAATCATAAGTGAAATTTGAAGTTGCTCAAAAATTGCTGAAAAATAGTTCATTATTTAGCAAAAATTCCAAAATAATTTCTTGTTCAGGAAAACAACATCACCTATTTGCTAAATTGGACTAGAGCATTTAAAACAGTGCTAAAACTGCAATTTAAAAGCCATTTCATTTATGAAAAATTCAAATGGATTCAAAAATTGCCCAAACTTTTTGTGGCAGTGCACCATATTCCCTAGTATTTGTTTTGACCAGCTCCACATTTTTGCAAAGTCATTTGATGGCTAAAGAAAATGCAAAAGGGCTGCTGGAAAAGAAAAACAGAAAAATAAAAAGGGAAAAGGAGAAAAACTACTGTGGACTGGGCCTAAGTGCACAGTGCACCGGCCCAGCCCACCTCTCTCTTCTCTCACCTCCCGCCTCGCTGTCGGCCGCGCCATGGCCAGAGCGCGGTGGCTCCGGTCGCTGGCCGCCACCTGCCGCCGTAGGCCCTCGGAGAGGATAAGGGCGACCCCGTTCCCCCCCTGGACGCCTCTGCCACTTCTCCCCCCTCTCTCTCTCTCTCGCTCTCGCGCTCCCTTTCTTCCTCTCCAGTACATCGCCGTCGCCGCGCCGCCAAGATCCCGCGGCCACCGGCGTCCCCGTGCCCGGCAATCATGTCTGGGAGGATCGCCGTCCACCGCTACATCGTCTACGCCATCGAACGCAAGCCGGGGAGCTCTACCTCGAGCGAATCGAGCCCGTCTTCTTCCTCAGCCGCAGCTTCTTCTCCGGCGAACTCCGGCGACCTCAGCTGCTACTAAGCCCCCCAACGAGCCCTCGTGTGCTCCTCGGTGAGCCTCGCCCCTTTCCCCTCTGTCTCCCCGCCATTTCCGCACGCGTAGGCGTCGCTCCCATCGCAACCGAGCTCGCCGCCGCGCAAGCTCGTTGCCGGCGTGTCTCCGGTGACCAAACGGTCACGGGACCGTGTCCATCGTCCTCGCACGCACGCGTAGAGCCCGCCTATCCCTTTAGTTCGAGCTGCTGCGCGCTGCCTCGCCGTTTTTGCCGTCGCCCGAAACAGCTCCGCCGCTGGCCTCATCGCCGGTGTCGTTTCCGGCCGTCCCAGCTCCAACCAATAGCATCACGCGACGCGCGTCGTCTCTAGCTTTCGAACGCCACCTCGCGCGCGTCGAACGGTGCATCGTACGCGTTTTCCGGCGAGGGCAGTGGCCCTCCGTCGCGTCTGCGCGTCGCCGGCGGCTAAACGCCGGCAGCCGCCGAGCTTGCCGCCACGTGGGGCTCCCTGGGTCACTGACCAGTGGGCCCAGGGGCCCCAGTTGACCACGTTGACTGGTCAACTTGCTGACGTGGCAGCACAGTGCCGCTGACATGTGGGCCCCCGTGTTTAATTAAACTAATTTGATTTTAAAAATTAATCTAATAGTTATATAGACACTGACAGATGGGGCCCACCCTCTAATTAACCCCTGTTAGTTTAATTTTAATCTCTGTTTAGCTCTCTGTCACTAACATGTGGGACCCAGCTGTCAGGTTTGACCTGGAACAGCTGGGGTTGACTTGCTGATGTCATGCTGACGTAGTAAATCCTTTTCTTTTAATTTCGAATTAGATTTAATTCCAGAATTTCAGAAAATGGTTTAAATCTTTGAAAATTCGTAGAAAATAAACCGTAGCTCGGATCGAAAAGTTTTCAACATGAAAGTTGATCAGAAAAATGAGACGAATCTGAATATGTGGTCAAAATGCTTGACCATCACTCCTAACTATCTGAACATGGAACCTTCCCCTCCGGTTCAGTATACCGATAACCGCCTAAGGCTGGGAAAAATATCCCAGATATTTTCCCACTTCGTCTGCACCGTGTAGCATTGCAATAGGTCACCCCCAGCACTGCATAATGCCATGCCATGCATCTGTGTTGCATTGTTTGCTTTTATTTTTTGTTTCTTCCCCTCTTCTCTCCGGTAGACCCCGAGACCGACGCAGCTCCGGAGTACGACCACACCGTCGACGACCCCTCTTTTGCCACAGAGCTTCCAGGCAAGCAAACCCCCTTGAACATGCCTATATCGCCTATTCTTTCTCCCTCATGCTTGCATTAGAATTGCTACAGTTGTTGTTCCGAATACCTATTCTGATGCATAGCCTGTTTTTGTAAACTGCTATTGATTCCTTACCTGCTATCCTAAATGCTTAGTATAGGTTGGATGGTAAACCATCTGTGGCCCCTCTTCCTTGTCCTAGTTGCCCCGCTTAGTTACCAGTGCCCCGATTGTTGTGATCGACGGGCTGAGACCAGCACATCACCGCACACCCCCCTAAGTTGTCCGACTCTGCAGAGCTACCATCAAGTGCCGAGGGTGATACCTCTTTTTTTCTCACTCCTGATGTTGCCTCAGTGGTATAGCTAGCCGGATGTGGGTCAACGAGGGTGATTCCTCTTTCACCACCTTCGATGAAGCTTCTGTCGTGCAACCCCTCAGGTGTGAATCCATCGAGGGTGATTCCTCCGGGTTCACCTTGACATACACATTGAGAGGGAATTCAACGAGGGTGATTCCTCGGATTCCTCCTTGATGTGTTGGACACATGGTTACCTTAAACTTACTTCAGAAACTTGTTAAAGTCGGGTCGGCCCCGAGGGGTACCCGCGAGTGATGTGGAGTTGGGTTGACCATGAGGGTACCCGCGAGTTAATTACGTGGCACGGCCGGGCATTCCGGGCCCTTGACGTAAGTCCACGAGACGGGGCGACGGGGTCACATGATCGTGAGTCTCTGCTCGTCTCCGCGAGCTCCCAACACACTAATGGATTAGGATATGTGATCTGAGTAGGCCTCTGGCCTTATCGCACTAACAACCACGCGGGAATAGTATGGCACTCGACGTCGTACGTATCAGCCGAAGTTCTTCAGATGTCAGCGATTAAGCGGCGCGCGCCCGGGTGGACCGCGAAAGCCTGCGTGTGTATACAGGGGCTAGGTCTGGTCCCGGTCGCCCACGCAACGCGCAGGAGTGCAAAGGGCGATGGGCCCAAGACCCCTGAGCGCTTAGGGAGTAGACCGGAGTGCTGGCCTCTCTGTTGAACCTAGGTAGGGCTACGACATGTCGATCAGCCGAGGCCGGGCATGGACCAAGCAAGTGTGTCCGGCCAGAGTTAATCGAGCGTGTTGGGTAAGTTGGTGCACCCCTGCAGGGAAGTATATCTATTCGAATAACCGTGTCCACGGTAACAGGACGCTCGGAAAATATCCCGATCTTCTACAACTAGAACTGGATTAATATGTTAGCTCCGGGATCGCTTTCTCGCAGGGAGTCGAGGAAGGATCTCTGGGCATGGCCACTGTTATACTTGTTGTTACTACTATGCTTATGTACTAATCTACACTCTTCTAATGCTGCAAGACTCTGAAGATGCTAGTCTTCGATAGGCTAGGCCTTTCTCTCTATTTTGGCATTCTGCAGTCTAGTCCACAGTTACAGCCCTCCTTTGATACCGATGCATATTTAGAATAGATCGGATGTAAGTCTTGCGAGTACTTTGGATGAGTACTCACGGTTGCTTTGCTTCCCCTTTTTCTCATACCCGATTGCTGCGACCAGATGACGGAGCCCCGGAGCCAGCTGCCCCAGTCGACGACTACTACTACCCCTCTGGTGGAGAGTACTACTACGTGGAGACCACCGACGACCAGGAGTAGATAGGAGGCACCCAGGCAGGAGGCCTGCGCCTTTCGATCCGTGTCGTTGTTTTGCCTAGCCTTCTTAAGGCATATTTGTTTAACTTTTATGTCTGTACTCAGATATCGGATGCTTCCGCTGATGCTTGTATGACTCGAGCTTATGTATTCGAGCCCTCGAGACCCCTGGCTTGTAATATAAAGCTTGTATGACTTTTATTTGTGTTTAGAGTTGTGTTGTGATATCTTCAAGTGAGTCCTTAGGCTTAATCGTGTGCATTTGCGTGTATGATTAAGTGCACGATTAAGTCGGGGGCGTCACACTTAGTCCACTGAGAATTAACTACTCGACAACATATTATCGTGTTTGCAAATGAAGAAAGTTGAAATACTCTAATTCCCACGTTCTCATTTATTTATTTATTTGAACAGGTTTCCATAAACGAAACCACGATGACATCTCATGAATTTCATTACAGTTTTTTTTTTCCTGAATTTCATTACAGTTGACATTCAAATGTTCCGCCATTTGCCGGTTCATGGAAGAAAAACAAAAGACTGTTTGATCATTCTATCGAAAAATCATGAGCTCCCTCATCTGGACGGGATCATGAACATATTTCTCCAACGTCTTTCATCACAAAATAAATCATGGCCGGAATGATATCTACTTACTTATATATAAATGGTCTGGTTCTGCCAAATTCAAATTCAATTCATTCTACCGTTACATTCAAGAAAATTCATGCATATTTTCTACATTGATATGATCAGTCAAGGATAAACACTCTGATTCACCACATAAAAAACGAACATATGCGATCATGGATAAACTGCAGCACAACTGAACCCTGTCCGCCGAGGAGATACATCGTGATTTCACATTTTGGCATGCTAAACAATCAGAAGACATATATCGGCCAGGTAAGGGCAATGATATGGTGTGTTTCTCTCATCCTCTGATTTGCTAGCATACTTCTCTGCATCTACCACAGTTCTTTCTCACCGTTGTCCCACCGGCCATGCTGATGTAAGCAGGCCACACGGATACTAGAATTTGAACAGCTTACTGTGCACATTCAACACTAGCCGGCACGTCAACGAGGCTCTTGTCGTGGTCCTGCGGAAGGTGCCACTTGGCTCAGAGCTAGCGCTGCTATCTGTTTTGGCTGGGCTGTAATCATGGCTTAGATGCTTGAATTGTGGGCACTGCGAGATATTTGCAACCTGTAGAATGCAAATGACGCAGATTGTTAGTTTGCTCGTATTCGGAGTGCTTTGCAGTGGGAAAAAGCTTCACCTTGTCTAGATTATGCAGCTCATTGTCTTGTATACCATGTAGGAAATCTGCAAATGTCATGAAAATATAAATAACTAAGACTAGTTTTGCCAAGAAATAATCTGAAGAGGTTTTTATCTAGCTAATTCAGGAAAGAAACTACGGGGCTAACCTGTATAAGCCTGATCTTTGAATATTAACAGGCTGCAGGGCATTAGTAGAAGTGATGAAGAAGCAGGACCAGCTTCCTTTGTGCCTTCAACCTTGTAGGAACCATTACTCTCCTGCAGCTCATCAGATTGTATATGTGTATGTTCGAGCCCTCTGAGCTTTCCGTGGGGTGTGAAATCAAGCACAACCGGTGAAGAAAGGGATATGATAGCGACAACAGGAAAATAGGCAGGACCATCTTGGTGTGGCTGAAAGGTGCAGTGTTATTGTACTTCAGTGAAGCGCAAACCATAAAAGATGTACCAGAGAAATGAACATTATGGAGCTGATGATTACCAACCATGATCCCTTGATTAGGATGATACTCATTTATCAGAACATGATTGATTGCTGAAGGAAATAAACCAGTCCACTGGCAGATTCTGTCAGTTATCTTCGTAAGCCATGGAGGTACTGCAATATTAGACAAATGAGCATCATTTCAATGCTAAAAACTGATGACTACCTAACTAAGAAAAAAAAAAAGAATGTACACAATTTGTAATTTTAAGTACTCATCATATTTCTTCTGTACATGAGACCCATGCCAAGCATGCATAAATACCAGAAAATTGCATGAAAACATGAGATTAATCCTTATGATGCAATAGACCAAAAACAATAATGTAAGCCCAAGTAGCTACTGCTTTTTGCTCTTTGCCCTCCTGTACCTCCCCTCTTTTCTTGTCTTCCTTTTCCGTGTTTCCTATCTCTGTAATCTCCGAGAGTTGAGATCTTCCCAGCTCTCTTCACAATGAATAGTCCAAATGCAGTTGTTTCTCAAAAAAAAAATGTTTCAGTAATAGAAAGAGAGAACATAAGACAATGCATATTGCTTTTGCAATTTATTTAATTGAGCACATAAGATCTTTTTACATGTCTCCACCAAAAACACTAATAGCGATTTTGCCATTGTTTGGATTACAGAGGGGGTAGGGGCATCTAAAATAAGTTTCTGTTTACCCGATGATTAAAAAAATGCCTGCAAGATGCAAGGATGATAGACCAATAGTAAACCTTAAATTATGTAATAGACCAAAATAAATGTGATTTGAACAAAAACATGTGATCTGTTGTGGGGCATTATAACTGGAGTAGCAAAACAAATTAAACAAAGGAGCAAACCATTTTAACAGATTTTATTAAACGGATGGAAAGAGAGAACAGATGATAATACGAATAGTTGTTGTTATCTCTCAAAACTGAGAACATGATATTTTCTTTCATCTCTCTACTGCAAGCTCTGATGGAAATTGTAAGGATTCTAGAGAGGGCAGAGGGCATCCAAACTATGTTAGCAACCTTATCGCAGCCAAATTATGGAGGAACAACGAATCCCTGAAGTATCTCCGTAAAACCACATGGGGGCACTTCAGTTATGTACAGCATGACACAGAATTCACAAAATTGTGCTAGACATTACAATGTTGATGAATACTCACATGCCTGCGGCAGTAGTCCCTTCTCGTGCACCACTCCTCCTGCACAGGTCAGGTCGACCAAATCAACACTTTCCCAGAGCCGAGAAAAGAAAAGAATAACGCAAATTTCCAAACAGGGATTCAGACGCACCCCAGTTCTGGAGCCGCCGGTTTTTCAAAATCTTCCACTTGGGCGCCGGTGCCTGGTATATCTGCAACGGAAGCCACCACCAGAGCCTCAAACCACACGAACGAGACAGGAGAAAGCGAAACCAAAGTAGGGGATCGGGCGAGTAGTAGAAAGGAGAGGATTGGTCCAGTACATGGTGGAGGAGCTGGGACTGCTCGGTCTCGGAGATGAAGTCGGGAACGTATAGGACGGTGGGGATGGAGACGACGGCGTAGTCCCCGGGGATCCTCAGGCACAACTCCGGCGAGGGGTTCTCCTCCGCCGCCGCTTTCTGTGTCGCCTTTTCCTCCATTGCTGCTTCCGCCGAGGATGCTCGTGCTACTTCCCCGAAATCATTGGTTAAGGGCAAACATGGCCAGGCCGTGCTTTTAACACCGGCCCGCGGGCATGGATTTTGGCCCGGCACGGCACGCAAATAAAAACGGCAGGGGTGGCCTTAGGCCCGCCATGGATCAAGCCCCCCATCCCTGAAGTCAAGCCTTAAGGCCGGCCCGGCACGCATCCCTTTTACATTTTTCTGTATTTTTTCTTAATCTTTTACTCCCTCCGTCCCATAATGTAAGACGTTTTTTGACACTAGTGCAGAGTCAAAAAACAAACGTCTTGCATTATGGGACGGAGGGAGTATATTTGTATATATTTTAGATTTTCTGTATTTTTCTTAATTTTTAGATTTTCTGTATTTCTTTGATTTTCTAGATTCTTTTGTATTTTGTATTAATTTTTTAGATTTGTCTGTGTTTTAAATTTTTTTCCTTATATTTTTAAATATTTTACTAATAAAATTTCAAAACGCGGAAGGCCTGTAAGGCCGAAACGACCCAAAAGGTCGGCCCACAGGCATGCTGGACCATGCGGCCTTTTTACGTCGTGTGCTAGGCCAATCCCCGAGTTGAGGCCTTTGGGCCGGCACGACACCATCCTTTTATAGAAGTGGAGACATGGGTCGTGCGGTGCCAGACCTTTTTATAGGCATGTCGAGCCATGTCGGGCCATATGTGACAGAGCTAAATCCGGCAGATCTCGAGGTAGGGATCCTAAGCTAAGCGTCTAGACACGAAGGTAATATGACACGAGGTTTTACCCATGTCCGGCCTCTTCGATGAGATAATACCCTATGTTCTGCTTGTGTTTATTGCGTTGGAGTAAGTACAGAGTACATGTAACCACCTAGATATTGTAATGTGTCCCCTACGAGCCTAACCCATCAGTTTATATAGATACGGGGGTCTAGGGTTACAATATCCTAGTCGGCACGTGAGTCTTCTATGAATCTAGCCTCTTCTAGTATACGTCAAGTCTTTTGGATCCTTCCGTTTACGCATCATGGGCCGCCCGATGTAGCCCACTCCGGAACCGACAGTGGGGGTCCTCGGCCCAGCCCACTGATACGTCTCCGACGTATCTATAATTTTTGATTGTTTCATGCTATTATATTAACATTCTTAGATACTTTATATGCAATTTTATATCATTTTTGGGGACTAATCTATTAACTTAGTGCCTAGTGCCGGTTGTTGTTTTCTGCTTGTTTTTTGTTTTACAGAAAATCTGTACCAAATGGAGTCCAAACGCTACGAAACTCTTTGATGATTTTTTTCTGGACATAAGAGACCCTAGAAGCCTCGGGGGAGGACCAGAAGACCTACGAGGAGACGTCAAGGCAACATGGCGCGCCCTAGGGGGGTAGGCGCGTCCTGATGCCTTGTGGGCCCCTCGTGGCTCCATCTTATCTAATTCCAGCGCTATAAATTTTAAAATATTCCAAAACCCCCAGAGAGCCACCCGAAACAATTTTTCCGCTGTCACAAGTCTCTGTTCTTCCGCAATCCCATCTGGAGGCCTTTTTGGGTACTTTGCCGGAGGGGGTATCGATCACGGAGGGCTTCTACATCAACCTAGCTGCCTTTCGATGATGTGTGAGTAGTCCACCCCAGACCTACGGGTCCATAGTGATTAGCTAGATGGCTTTCTCTTTCTCTTTGATCTTCAATACAATGTTCTCTTCGGAGATCGATCCGATGTAATCTTCTTTTGCGGTGTGTTTCTTGGGATCCGATGAATTGTGGGTTTATGATCAGATTATTCATTGAAAGTAATTGAGTCTTTTCTGAACTTTATTATGTATGATTGTTATAGCTATGTAATGCTTTTCGATCTATGGGTTTTCTTTGGCCAAGTTGATTCGTTGATCTTTAGTGGAAGTGGTGCATAGTAGTAGGTTCAATCTTGCGGCGTCCTCACCCAGTGACAGCAGGGGTAGCGAGGCACGTATTGTATTGTTGCTAGGGTTTAATCATATTGCTTGGTTTTATTCTATCTACATTATGTCATCTTGCTTAAAGCGTTACTCTATTTGTCATGAACTTAATATCATAGATGCAGGCAGGAGTCGGTCGATTGGTGGAGTAATAGTAGTAGATGCAGAATCATTTCGGTCTACTTGTCACGGACGTAATGCCTATATACATGATCATGCCATGAATACCGTCATAACTATGCGCTTTTCTATCAATTGCCCAACAGTAATTTGTCTATCCACCGTATGCTATTTTTATGAGAGAGATGCCTCTAGTGAAAACTGGCCCCCGGGTCTACTTTAATCATATTACTAAAACCAAAAATACCTTGCTGAAATTTTCTTTGTTTTATTTTACTTTGCAATTTATCTATCTACTACTATCAGATTTTATCCTTGCAATTAACGAGTTCAAGGGGATTGACAACCCTCTTGCCTGTGTGGGTGCAAGTATTTGCTCTTGTGTGTGCAGGTACTTGATACGTCTCCAACGTATCTATAATTTTTGATTGTTCCATGCTATTATGGTATCAATCTTGGATGTTTTATATGTAATTATATATCATTTTTTGGGACTAACATATTAACCTAGTGCCCAGTGCCAGTTGCTGTTTTCTGCTTGTTTTTGGTTTTTCAAGAAATCAGTACCAAACGAAGTCCAAATGCCACGAAACTTTTTGACAATTTTTTTCTGGACAAAAGAGACCCTGGAAGCTTCGGGAGGATGCCAGAAGCCTCACGAAGAGGCCACAAGGCAACAGGGCGCGGCCCTAGGGAGGCGCGCCCTGATGCCTTGTGGGCCCCTCATGGCTCCTTTTGACCTAATTCCACTTCTATAAATTCTCAAATATTCGGAAACCAACAAAACGACAGAAGAGAAAACCTTTCTGCCACCGCAAGCCTCTGTTCTTCCGCGATCCCATCTGGAGGCCTTTTCCGGTACTCTGCCGGAGGAGGAATCGATCACGAAGGGCTTCTTCATCAACCTTGCTGTCATTCCAATGATGTGTGAGTAGTTTACCACAGACCTACGGGTCCATAACTAGTAGCTAGATGGCTTCTTCTCTCTCTTTGATCTTCAATACCATGTTCTCCTCGATGTTCTTGGAGTTCTATCCGATTTAATCTTCTTTTGCGGTGTGTTTGTTGGGATCCGATGAATTGTGGGTTTATGATCAGATTATTCATGAGAAATATTTGAGTCTTCTCTGAACTCTTTTATGCATGATTGTTATAGCTTTGTATTTCTCTCCGATCTATCCGCTTGGTTTGGCCAACTAGATTGATTTATCTTGCAATGGGAGAGGTGCTTTGTGATGGGTTCAATCTTGCGGTGCTCAATCCTAGTGACAGAAAGGGACATGACACGTATTTGTATTGTTGCCATTAAGGATAAAAAAGATGGGGTTTAATCATATTGCTTGAGTTTACTTTGTCTACATCATGTCATCTTGCTTAAGGCGTTACTCTGTTTTATACTTAATACCCTAGATGCATGCTGGATAGCGGTCGATGGGTGGAGTAATAGTAGTAGATGCAAGCAGGAGTCGGTCTACTTGTCTCGGACATGATGCCTATATACATGATCATTGCCATGAATCCGTCATAACTATGCACTTTTCTATCAATTGCCCAACAGTAATTTGTTTACCCACCGTATGCTATGTGTTCAAGAGAGAAGCCTATAGTGAAAACTATGGCCCCCGGGTCTACCTTTATCATATATTAAAATCCAAAAATACCTTGCTGCAATTTATTTACTTTTATTTTATTTTGCAATTTACTTTTTATCTTTCACTATCAGAATTAATCCTTGCAAGTAACCGCTAAGGGGATTGACAACCCTCTTATTTGCGTTGGGTGAAGTGTTTGCTTTTGTGTGTGTAGGTGCTGCTAACGAGGTTCTGTGTGGTTCTCCTACTGGATTGATAACCTTGGTTCTTAATTGAGGGAAATACTTATCTCTACTATACTGCATCATCCTCTCCTCTTCGGGGAAATCCCAACGTAGTTCACAAGTAGCAGGAAGAATTTCTGGCGCCGTTGCCGGGGAGACATCACCAAAACTTATCAAGTACCTTCGCATAAACTATCATCCACTTGCATTTATTTTCATTTGCCTTTTATTTGCATTTGCCTATCGTTTTCATCTACCCCACTTCTAAAACAATTTTACAAAAACACTAAAATATTTCCGTTTGCTTGCTTTGCCATCATGTCTGAGTTCGAAAAAGTTATTGTAGGAAGTGCTAGCGAGGATAGTGCTAGTGAATCTCTTGGGGAGAAAATTCATTATTTTGATCTTAATCATGACCCTCCTGAGCTTGACCCTCCCACTAATTTCAAAACTAAAATCTATCATGTGGGAAGTGGTAACATTATCGGGAAGAACATTATTCAGGAATTTTTTAATTGCGTGGGAGTTATACCAATAATTAAGGGATCTATTCTTGATAAAACAAGTTGCTATGTGGATGCTATTGCTATGCTTGTGATTAAGTTAGAACGATTTTTTTTGCACATCCACCCCGCGTTACAAAAGATATTTTATGAGCTTCCCAATATCCATAATCCTAGAATTAAAAAGATTACTACAATTATCCTTATGCATGAATTTGATTATATAATTAAAGAAGCTAGGGACATCTTTTCTTTCTATAGAATAGATTTTGAGCATCCTCCCATAGAGGAAATTCTTCATGATAAAGATACTATCCGTAGGTTGGAATCTAAAGATTACTTTGCTTATGGTGAGAATATTAGAAGAAGAGTTCCATATGCCGAAATAATTAAAACTTTGTACCACCATGCTTGTGATAAATTTGAGTGGGTTACTAAAGGAATGGATGAGGGATTTAGTGAAGAATGGTTTGAGGATACGGCTAGAGATCCTATTGATGATGAGATACATGTTTTGTATGAGGATGTGTATGGTGATGATTCTGAGTTTGAAGTTATGAATGTTAAAGTCACCGATCAAAGTCCCTTCAAGTCTTTAAGCTCACCTACCAGAAAAGAAGAGCATGAAAGTAGAGAATTAATGAGAAAAGTTTTGGAAGATTTGATTAAAAAGGATTTGGGGATGAAGGATGACAACACTTGAAACTATACATTATGCCTAGCTAGGGTCATAAAACAATTGCGCTTGTTGAGTGGCAACCCACTAAATAAAATAAATTTTTGTTCTACTTTCTGTTTTTGTGTGCTTACATAATTGTAGCCTCTGTTATGATTGTGTTTTTATCTTTTAATTAGTGTTTGTGCCAAGTAATGCCTTTGGGATGATTTGGATGATAGTATAATTGATGCTGTTTGAAAACAGAAATTTTTGCGTCCAGTGCTGGAATTTTGATTTTTTGCTGGAGTGTTAGAACCTTCTGAATGTTTTACACATTATTGATATATGAATTTCCCACGTTTTCCTAATTTTTCAGAATTTGTGGAGTCACAGAAGTATGACTTCAATTCAGATATTTACAGACTGTTCTGTTTTGGACATATTCTGTTTTTTGTTGCATAGTTTGCTTATTCTGATGAATCTATGGATCGTATCGGGGGGTATGAGCCATGGGAAAGTTGGAGTACAGTAGCATTATGCCAATATTAAATATGAATCAATTTACAACAGTACCTAAAGTTTAAGATTTGTTTGTTATACTAACGGATCTCACGAGGTTTCTATTGAGTTTTATGTGCTGAAGTTTTCAAGTTTTGGGTGAGACTACGATGGATAAAGGAATAAGGAGCGGCAAGAGCCTAAGCTTGGGGATGCCCAAGGCACCCCAAGGAAATATTCAAGGAAGACTCAAGCGTCTAAGTTTGGGGATGCCCCGGATGGCATCCCCTCTTTCGTCTACAATCTATCGGTAACTCACTTGGAGCTATATTTTTATTCATCACATGATATGTGTTTTACTTGGAGCGTCTTGTGGTATAGTTTGTTTGCTTTTTAGTTTGCCACAATCATCTTTGCTGAACACACCTTTTTGACAGGGACACACATTATTCGTGATTTGTTAGAATACTCTATGTGCTTCACTTATATCTTTTGAGCTAGGCAGTTGCTCTAGTGCTTCACTTATATCTTTTAGAGCACGGTGGTGATTATATTTTAAAGAAATAGATGCACTCTCATGCTTCACTTATATCTTTTTGAGAGTCTAATAAATAGCAATGGTAATATGCACGGGTTATGAATTTGGTCCTAATATGATAGGTATTCAAGAGGGATATAATAAAAACTTTCATGTAGATCACTGAATATGATAAGTTTGATTCCTTGCAATAGTTTTGCGATATTAATATGGTAATATGTGGGAGGTGCTAGTAGATAATTGTGGTTTAGTAAGAATATTGGTGTTAAGGTTTGTGATTCCCGAAGCATGCACGTATGGTCTATCGTTATGCTAAGAAGTTGGAGCATGATTTATTATTGATTGTCTACCTTATGAGTGGCGGTCGGGGACGAGCGATGGTCTTTTCCTACCAATCTATCCCCCTAGGGGCATGTGTAGTAGTACTTTGCTTCGAGGGCTAATAAACTTTCGCAATAAGTATGTGAGTTATTTATGACTAATGTGAGTCCATGGATTATACGAACTCTCACCTTTCCGCAATTTTGCTAGCCTCTTCGGTACCGTGCATTGCCCTTTCTCACATCGAGAGTTGGTGCAAATTTCGCCGGTGCATCCAAACCCCGTGATATGATACGCTTTATCACACATAAGCCTCCTTATACCTTCGTCAAAACAGCCACCATACCTACCTATCATGGCATTTCCATAACCATTCTGAGATATATTGCCATGCAACTTCCGTCGTTCCGTTTTTTATGACACACACCATCATTGTCATATTGCTTTGCATGATCATATAGCTGACATAGTATTTGTGGCTCAGCCGCCGTTCATCATTTTTCATACATGTTACGTTAGTATCATTGCACATCCTGGTACACTGCCAGAGGCATTCATATAGAGTCATATTTATTCTAGTTTTGAGTTGTAATTTGGAGTTGTAAGTAAATAGAAGTATGATGACCATCATTATTAGAGCATTGTCCTAGTGAGGAAAAAAAGAGAGGCCAAAAAGAGCCCACGAAAAAAAGAAAAAATGAGAGAAGGGGCAGTGTTACTATCCTTTTCCATACTTGTGCTTCAAAGTAGCACCATGTTTTTCATATAGAGAGTCTCCTATTTTGTCACTTTCATATACTAGTGGGAATTTTTGTTATAGAACTTGGCTTGTATATTCCGATGATGGGCTTCCTGAAATGCCCGAGGTCTTTATGAGCAAGCAAGTTAGATGGACACCCACTTAGTTTTTATTTTTGAGATTTCATACACTTATAGCTCTTAGTGCATCCGTTGCATGGCAATCCCTACTCCTCGCATTCACATCAATTGATGGGCATCTCCATAGCCCGTTGATTAGCCTCGTCGATGTGAGACTATCTTCTTCTTTTTGATTTCCCCTTATTAATCTCTACCACCACATTCTATTCCACCCATAGTGCTATATCCATGGCTTGCGCTCATGTATTGCGTGGGGGTTGAAAAAGCTGAAGCGCGTTAAAAAGTATGAACCAATTGCTCGGCTTGTCATTGGGGTAGTGCATGATAAATACTTTGTGTTAATACGATGGAGCATGACAGGATTATATAGTTTT
Organism: Elymus sibiricus; assembly: GCA_039707655.1. Lineage (NCBI taxonomy): Eukaryota > Viridiplantae > Streptophyta > Magnoliopsida > Poales > Poaceae > Elymus > Elymus sibiricus. Next base: position 88,294,621 of record CM077668.1, on the reverse strand, counting down.
GTAGGGATAACTTTCTTTAGCATTTTTATTTTGAAAGACATGATTGTTTGTTAGTATGCCTGAGTATTGATGTCTTTATATCAAATTATAGATTATTGCTTTGAATCATTCGGATCTTAATATTCATACCGTAAGAGAGAATTACATGTTGAAATATGTTAGGTAGCATTCCACATCAAAAATTCTGTTTTTATCATTTACCTACTCGAGGACGAGCAGGAATTAAGCATGGGGATGCTTGATACGTCTCCAACGTATCTATAATTTTTTATTGTTCCATGCTATTATAGTATCAATCTTGGATGTTTTATATGCAATTATATATCATCTTTTGGGACTAACCTATTAACCTAGTGCCCAGTGCCAGTTGTTGTTTTCTGCTTGTTTTTGATTTTTCAAGAAATCAGTACCAAACGAAGTCCAAATGCCACGAAACTTTTTGACAATTTTTTTTGGACAAAAGAGACCCTGGAAGCTTCGGGGGGATGCCAGAAGCCTCACGAAGAGGCCACAAGGCATCAGGGCGCGCCCCCCTGGGGCCCTGATGCCTTGTGGGACCCTATGGCTCCTTTTGACCTAATTCCACTTCTATAAATTCTCAAATATTTGGAAATCAACAAAAAGACAGAAGAGAAAACCTTTTCGCCGCCGCAAGCCTCTGTTCTTCCGTGATCCCATTTGGAGGCCTTTTTCGGTACTCTGCCGAAGGGGGAATCGATCACGGAGGGCTTCTTCATCAACCTTGCTGCCCTTCCGGTGATGTGTGAGTAGTTTACCACAGACCTACGGGTCCATAACTAGTAGCTAGATGGCTTCTTCTCTCTCTTTGATCTTCAATACCTTGTTCTCCTCGATGTTCTTGGAGTTCTATCCGATGTAATCTTCTTTTGCGGTGTGTTTGTTGGGATCCGATGAATTGTGGGTTTATGATCAGATTATTCATAAGAAATATTTGAGTCTTCTCTGAACTCTTTTATGCATGATTGTTATAGCTTTGTATTTCTCTCCGATCTATCCATTTGGTTTGGCCAACTAGATTGATTTATCTTGCAATGGGAGAGGTGAGTTGTGATGGGTTCAATCTTGAGGTGCTCAATGCTAGTGACAGAAAGGGACATGACATGTATTTGTATTGTTGCCATTAAGGATAAAAAGATGGGGTTTAATCATATTGCTTGAGTTTACTTTGTCTACTTCATGTCATCTTGCTTAAGGCGTTACTCCGTTTTATATTTAATACCCTAGATGCATGCTGGATAGCGGTCGATGGGTGGAGTAATAGTAGTAGATGCAGGCAGAAGTCGGTCTACTTGTCTCGGACGTGATGCCTATATACATGATCATTGCCATGAATCCGTCATAACTATGCGCTTTTCTATCAATTGCCCAACAGTAATTTGTTTACCCACCGTATGCTATGTGTTTGAGAGAGAAGCCTCTAGTGAAAACTATGGTCCCCGGGTCTACCTTTATCATATATTAAAATCTAGAAATACCTTGCTGCAATTTATTTACTTTTATTTTATTTTGCAATTTACTTTTTATCTTTCACTATCAGAATTAATCCTTGCAAGTAACCACTAAGGGGATTGACAACCCTTTTATTTGCATTGGGTGCAAGTGTTAGCTTTTGTGTGTGTAGGTGCTGCTAACGAGGTTCTGTGTGGTTCTCCTACTGGAGTGATAACCTTGGTTCTTAACTGAGGGAAATACTTATCTCTACTATACTGCATCATCCTCTCCTCTTCAGAGAAATCCCAACGCAGTTCACAAGTAGCAGTACTGCTAAGGAGTGTTTGCGTGGTTCTCCTATTGGTTCGATAACCTTGGTTCTCTACTGAGGGAAATACTTATCCGCTACTATATTGCTTCACCCTTCCTGTCGGGGGGATGACCCCCGGGTAGGTGCATCAACACTTAACCATTTTCAAAAACCACGGGGCGGCCTGCGCCCCTTGACCCATCCCGCTCACCAGCCGGCCTGGAGGCCCAAGGCCGGCCGGGCACAATGACGGAGCTCGACCCGGCGACACTGAAGGCGGTGGACGTCCAAGCCGGCACCAACTCCAGCCGGCCAGGTGACAAGACAACCTCCCCACGACGGAGCCAGCGTGGCTAGAGTGTGCGCCGTCCCGGAGACCGGGCGAGCGTGGCTACAGTACTCCCTAGAACCGCGGCTCGGGGTCGGCGGCGACGACCCAGCGTGGCACTGTAGCTGAACAGTGCCCGTGGCTCGATGACGCAAGCGAAGACATCCTATAGTGCCGGACGGCCGGCGGGGCCCGCAGCCGGCGGGCCCCACTGTCCGGTATGAGGCGATGACAGCCAGGCCCCGCGCCCTTGTAAGTTACCATTGTAACCCCGGGGAGCCGACCTATAAGACCCCCGGGGAGCCCTCCATGCAGGGAGGCTGGCTGGTTCCATTCATCTTTCCCACCACGCGAAACACCCCTTCATTTCATCAGGAGAAGGAAAGAACTAGTCCTACTTCCTCCTCCACCCACACAGCTCAAGGAGCGCCATTGTAGTTCTTCTAGTGATCCATCTAGTTGAGCTTGCAGGACTAGGGGTGTTACCTCCCCCGGAGGGCCCCGAACCTGGGTACATCATGTGTCGCCCACCGCTTGTCCCCATTCTCGCCTCCGGAACCCTCCGACATCCTTCGGCCCCAACCACGTTCGATAAGCACACCACGACAGTTGGCGCCCACCGTGGGGCCGTCCGCGGCGTCGGTCAGAGTTTCGTTCTGGACGAGACCCTTCACTCCCACCGGCGAGCGCATCGCGCACGGTTTGATCAGCCCGCTCGGCGCGGTTGAGCGCGCCGACTCTGGCGCGGCGTATGGCGCCGCCTATCTCGCCGGCGGCTCAGTCGTCCCCTTTGGCGAGCTGCGCGTCGTCGTCGCGCTCGTCCCCGATGAGTACCCCAGTGGGGTGCTCACCTTCTCTGACTCACTGCCACCCCTCGGCAGCGGCGTCTCCAGCGGCCTCGACGACCTCTGCGTCCTCATGGAGGTACTTGCCACTGGGTCCAGTACCACTTCTGGTCGCGCTCGGTGCGCGGCCGAGGCGGCCGCCGCAAATGCGGCAGGCGTGGGCCAGTCCGACCCGCTGCTAGCTACGCTGCAGACCCTGCGCACCCCCATCGCGCCAGGTGCTGATGCGGCAGCGGCCGGGACCGAACTCGAGGCGTCCCGCCAGCGCCTGTTCCCCAAGGGCAACGAGCTGGTAGCCGCGCAGCACCGGCTGGAGTCCGCGCAGCGCGAGTACAACACCGCCTACGGCCTCACGCCCGCTGGCGTCGAGCCCAGCCGGTGTGGGGAGGTGCGGCAGCGTGGCGGCGTCATTGGGGAGCTCTTCGGCGCCAACCGACCGGTCTATGCCACCCCTGACCAAAACATGAGGGCGGCGCAGGCAGCTACCGCCGAGCTCGAGCACTTGGAGGGCGAGGCCCTGCAGGAGCAACAGCGGCGCGTTCACGACTGCATCGCTACCGCCAACCAGCAGCGGGACCAGTTCGGGCCGGGCTATTCCGGCTCGGACCCCCCGCGCCAAGACGCCGACCCGCGGCGGAACGACCGCCCCCGGCAAACCATGCAAGCTTCCTCCCCGCCCGCGGCCAGCCACGGGGGGCGATCCCTGCTACTTGTAGCTTGCGTTGGTATTATCCCCGAAGAGGAAGGGATGATGCAGCACAGTAGAGATAAATATTTCCCTCAGTTATGAAACCAAGGTTATCGAACCAGTAGGAGAATCACACAACACCTCGTTAGCAGCACCTGCACACAAACAACAAATCCTTGCACCCAACGCAAACAAGAGATTGTCAATCTCTCGGCGGTCAATTGCAAGATTAAATTGTACGTGATAGATAGATAGATAGATTGAAACAAAAATACAAAATAAAATAAATAAAAGAAAATGGCAGCAATATTTTTAGGGTTTTAGTAATATGATTTAGATAGACCCGGGGGCCATAGGTTTCACTAGAGGCTTCTCTCAAGAAAATAGCATTCGGTGGGTAGACAAATTACTGTTGGGCAATTGATAGAAAAGCAAATAATCATGACGATATCCAAGGCAATGATCATTTATATAGGCATCACATCCAAAATAAGTAGACCGACTCCTGCCTGCATCTACTACTATTACTCCACACATCGACCGCTATCCAGCATGCATCTAGAGTATTAAGTCCATAAGAACGGAGTAATGCCTTAAGAACGATGACATGATGTAGACAAGATAAACTCACGTATGAATAAATCCCATCTTTTTACCCTTAGTAGCAATGATACATACGTGTCATGTCCCTTTCTGTCACTGGGATTGAGCACCGCAAGATCGAACCCACTACAAAGCACCTCTTCCCATGGCAAGATAAATCAATCTAGTTGGCCAAACCAAATCAATAGATCAGAGAAGAAATACGAGGCTATAATAATCATGCATAAAAGAGTGCAGCAAAGACTCAAATAATTTCATGGATAATCTGATCATAAACTCACAATTCATCGGATCCCAACAAACACACCGCAAAAAATGATTACATCAGATAGAACTCCAAGAACATCAAGGAGAACATTGTATTGAAGATCAAAAAGAGAAAAGAAGCCATCTAGCTACTGCCTATGGACCCGAAGGTCTGTGGTAAACTACTCACGCATCATCGGAAGGGCAGCAAGGTTGATGTAGAACCCCTCCGTGATCGATTCCCCCTCCGGCGGAGTACCGGAGAAGGCCTCCAAATGGGATCTCTCTGGAACAGAAACTTGCGGCGGCGGAAAAAGTATTTCATGGACTCCCCTGAGGGTTTCTGATTTTTTCTGAATTTATAGTGGAAGAATTAGGTCAAACGGAGCTGGGTGGGCCCCATGAGGTACCAGGGCGCGCCACCCCGCTGGGGCGCGCCCTGGTGCCTCGTGGACCACTCCTTCATCTTCTGGCCCTCTCCCGAAGCTTCTAGTGTTTATCTTGTCCAATAAAAAATCTCTAAAAAGTTTCGTGGCATTTGGACTTCGTATGGTATTGATTTTCTGTAAAACAAAAACAGGGCAGAAAACAGCAACTGGCACTGGGCACTAGGTTAATAGGTTAGTCTCCAAAAATGATATATAATTGTTGTAAATGATTATAAAAACATCCAAGATTGATAATATAACAGCATGGAACAATAAAAAATTATAGATACGTTGGAGACGTATCAGCATCCCCAAGCTTAATTCCTGCTCGTCCTCAAGTAGGTAAATGATAAAAACAGAATTTTTGATGTGGAATGCTGCCTACCATATTCATCACATACTCTTTTCTTTTGTAGCATGGACATTGGACTTGAATGATTCAAAGCAATAGTCTATAATTTGACATGAACATATAAATACTCAAGCATGCTAACAAGCAACCATGTCTTTCAAAATATCAACGCTGAAGAAAGTTATCCCTAGCCCATTATGCTCAATCATTGATTCATTCATGAAACACACTCAAAATATTAGCTATATCCAATGCACAAGTATGACAATAGTGCTCTCTAGTTGGTGCTTTTGTAAGAGAAGATGGAGACTCAAGTAAAATAAAAATTGCATAAAAGTAAATAGATAGGCCCTTCGCAGATGGAAGCAGAGATTTGTCAAATGTGCCAGAGCTCAAAGCTGAAATTAAAGAGATAAAAATATTTTGAGAGGCATGCTTTTCCTGTCAACGAAAACGACCGAGAATTCCCAATATTTTCCATGCTAGACACATCATAGGTGGTTCCCAAACATAAAGTGAAGTTTATTTCCTTTCCACCACTCTTTCACAATCCATGGCTAGCCGTATCCACGGGTGCTCTCCATACCAACACTTTCCACGGAATTTTGTTGTTATTAATTTGATTTCATGTGGGACTGGGCATCCCTATTACCAACCATTGTCTCGTGCAATGACAAGTGATTAAACACTCATCGTGAGAATAACACACCTAGCATGGAAAATAATGGCCACCCCCTGCCGCTTCATGAGCGGTACGGGCACACAAAACGGAAATTATTTTGAAAATTAGAGTTGGCACATGCAAATTTACTTGGAACGGCATTTAAATACCGCATATAGGTAGATATAGTGGACTCATTTGGCACAACTTGGGTTTAAAGGGTTTGGATGCACAAGCAGTATTTCCGCTTAGTACAAATGAAGGCTCGCAAATAGATTGAGAAGCAATCAACCAAAAAACGAAAACGGTCATAAACATGCATTGAACACAACTAACACCGAATAATGCACCATAAGTAGGATATAATTTCATTGCATAACTATTGACTTAACGTGCATGCATAGGGAATCACAAACCTTAACACTAATATTTTTACTAAATCACAATTACTCACTAACATGACCCACATATTATCATTTCCATATCGCAAAACTATTGCAAGGAATCACACTTATCATATCCAATGATCTATATGAAAGTTTTTATTTATATCCCTCTTGAATATTCATCACTTTGGGACCAACTTCATATCTTGTGCAAATTACCGTTACTATCATCAACTCTCAAAAAGATTTAAGTGAAGCATGAGAGTGCAAATATTTCTTCAAAATTTCAATCTTATCAATTTTCAAAATAATATAAGTGAAGCATGAGAATTCATTTCTTCAAAATTTTAGTCAACTCTCAAAATAATATAAGTGAAGCATGAGAGTTTATTTCTTCAAAATTTTAATCAACTCTCAAAATAATATAAGTGAAGCATGAGAGTTTATTTCTTCAAAATAAAGCCACCACCGTGCTCAAAAAGATTTAAGTGAAGCACTAGAGCAACTGCCTAGCTCAAAAAAAATTAAGTGAAGCACATAGAGTATTCTAACAAATGATGATAAACGTGTGGCTCTCTCAAGATAGGTGTGTTCAGCAAAGATGATTGTGACAAAATAAAAAGCAAACAAAGCAAATACTCATATAATACAAGACGCTCCAAGCAAAACTCATATCATGTGATGAATAAAAATATAGCTCCAAGTAAAATTACCGATGGTTGGTAGAAGAAAGAGGGGATGCCTTCTGGGGCATCCCCAAGCTTAGACGCTTGAGTCTTCCTAGAATATTACCTTGGGGTGCCTCGGGCATCCCCAAGCTTAGGTTTTTACTACTCCTTATTCATTCATCCATCGTGATCTCACCCAATACTTGAAAACTTCAATCACACAAAACTCAACAAAACCTTCGTGAGATCCGTTAGTATAACAAAATAAATCACTACTATAAGTGCTGTTGCAAACCCATTCATATTTTATTTTTGCATTATACCTACTGTACTCTAACTTCACCATGGCTTATACCCCACGATACAATCCATAGATTCATCAAAACAAGCAAGTAGTGCATCAAAAACAGAATCTGTTAAAAACAGAACAGTCTGTAGCAATCTATTTAAAAACCATACTTCTGTAACTCCAAAAATTCTGAAAAATTAAGAAAACGTGGGAAATTCAGATACCAATAATGTGTAAAAATTTCAGATTTTCCTGACGCTCCAGTACAGAAAAAAAATTCGGGCACTGGATGCAAAACTTTCTGTTTTCCAAACAGCATCAATTATATTATCTTCCAAATCATCCTAAAGGCTTTACTTGGCACAAACACTAAATAAAAACACAAAAAAACAATCATACCAGTAGCATGACAGTGAAAACACACAATAACAGAAGAAAAAAATTATTTTATTCATTGGGTTGCCTCCCAACAAGCGCTATTGTTTTATGCCCCTAGCTAGGCATAATGCATAATTTCAAGTCTCCAAAAATGATATATAATTGCTGTAAATAATTATAAAAACATCCAAGATTGATAATATAACAGCATGGAAGAATCAAAAATTATAGATACGTTGGAGACGTATCAGACGCCGAGTGCCCATACTATTCCCGCGTGGTGGTTAGTGCGATAAGGCCAGAGGCCTACTCAGATCACATATCCTAACCCATTAGTGTGTTGGGAGCTCGCGGAAACGAGCAGAGACTCACGATCATGTGACCCCGTCCCCCCGTCTCGTGGACTTACAGCAAGGGCCCGGAATGCCCGGCCGTGCCACGTAATTAACTCGCGGGTACCCTCATGGTCAACCCGACTCCACATCACTCGCGGGTACCCCTCGGGGCCGACCCGAATTTAACAAGTTTCTGAAGTAAGTTTAAGGTAACCGTGTGTCCAACACATCAAGGAGGAATCCGAGGAATCACCCTCGTTGAATTCCCTCTCAATGTGTATGTGAAGGTGAACCCGGAGGAATCACCCTCGATGGATTCACACCTGAGGCGTTGCATGACAGAAGCTTCATCGAAGGTGGTGAAAGAGGAATCACCCTCGTTGACCCACATCCGGCTAGCTATACCACTGAATCACCCTCGTTCAAGGGGGTTTGCTTGCCTGGAAGCTCTGCGGCAAAAGAGGGGTCGTCGACGGTGTGGTCGTACTCCGGAGCTGCGTCGGTCTCGGGGTCTACCGGAGAGAAGAGGGGGAAGAAACAATAAATAAAAGCAAACAATGCAACACAGATGCATGGCATGTCATTATGCAGTGCTGGGGGTGACCTATTGCAATGCTACACGTTGCAGACGAAGCGGGAAAATATCTGGGATATTTTTCCCGGCCTTAGACAGTTATCGGTATACTAAACCGGAGGGGAAGGTTCCATGTTCAGATAGTTAGGAGTGATGGTCAAGCATTTTGACCACATATTCGGATTTGTCTCGTTTTTCTGATCAACTTTCATGTTTAAAAATTTTCGATCTGAGCTACGGTTTATTTTCTATGAATTTTTAAAGATTTAAACCATTTTCTAAAATTATGTAATTAAATCTAATTCGAAATTAGCAGAAAAGGATGTACTACGTCAGCATGACGTCAGCAAGTCAACCCCAGCTGTTCCAGGTCAAACCTGACAGCTGGATCCCACATGTCAGTGACAGAGAGCTAAACACAGATTAAAATTAAACTAACAGGGGTTAATTAGAGGATGGGCCCCATCTGTCAGTGTCTATTTAAGTATTAGATTAATTTTTAAAATCAAATTAGTTTAATTAAACAATGGGGCCCACATGTCAGTGGCACTGTGCTGCCACGTCAGCACGTTGACCAGTCAACGTGGTCAACTGGGGCCCCTGGGCCCACTGGTCAGTGACCCAGGGAGCCCCACGTGGCGGCCAGCTCGGCGGCTGCCGGCGTTTAGCCGCCGGCGACGCGCAGACGCGGCGGAGGGCCACTGCCCTCGCCGAAAAACGCGTACGGTGCACCGTTCAACGCACGTGAGGTGGCGTTCGAAAGGTAGAGACGTCGCGCGTCGCGTGGTGCTACTGGTTGGAGCTGGGACGGCCAGAAACGACGCCAGCGACGAGGCCAGCGGCCGAGCTATTTCGGGCGACAGCGAAAACGGCGAGGCAGCGCGCAGCAGCTCGAACTAAAGGGATAGGCGGGCTCTACGCGTGCGTGCGAGGACGATGGACACGGTCCCGTGACCGTTTGGTCACCGGAGACACGCCGGCGACGAGCTTGCGCGGCGGCGAGCTCGGTTGCGATGGGGGCGACGCCTACGCGTGCGGAAACGGCAGGGAGACAGAGGGGAAAGGGGAGAGGCTCACCGAGGAGCACACGAGGGATCGTTGGGGGGCTTAGTAGCAGCCGAGGTCGCCGGAGTTCGCCGGAGAAGAAGCTGTGGCCGAGGAAGAAGACGGGCTCGATCCGCTCGAGGCAGAGCTCCCCGGCTTGCGTTCGATGGCGTGGACGACGTAGCGGTGGACGGCGATCCTCCCAGACACGATTGCCGGGCACGGGGACGCCGGTGGCCGCGGGATCTCGACGGCGCGGCGACGGCGATGTACTGGAGAGGAAGAAAGGGAGCGCGAGAGCGAGAGAGAGAGAGGGGGGAGAAGTGGCAGAGGCGTCCAGGGGGAACGGGGTCGCCCTTATCCTCTCCGAGGGCCTGCGGCGGCAGGTGGCGCCCAACGGCCGGAGCCACCGCGCTCTGGCCATGGCGCGGCCGACAGCGAGGCGGGAGGTGAGAGAAGAGAGAGGTGGGCTGGGCCGGTGCACTGTGCACTTAGGCCTAGTCCACAGTAGTTTTTCTCCTTTTCCCTTTTTATTTTTCTATTTTTCTTTTCCAGCAGCCCTTTTGCATTTTCTTTAGCCATCAAATGACTTTGCAAAAATGTGGAGCTGGTCAAAACAAATACTAGGGAATATGGTGCACTGCCACAAAAAGTTTGGGCAATTTTTGAATCCATTTGAATTTTTCATAAATGAAATGACTTTTAAATTGCTGTTTTAGCACTGTTTTAAATGCTCTAGTCCAATTTAGCAAATAGGTGATGTTGTTTTCCTGAACAAGAAATTGTTTTGGAATTTTTGCTAAATGATGAACTATGTTTCAGCAATTTTTGAGCAACTTCAAATTTCACTTATGATTTAAATTGAATTCAGTGGTGGAATTTGAAATGAGATATGAATCCACTTTGATCAAGCATTGCAAATCACAGTGACTAAGCATAATCATTATGGATCACTGTTGCTCATTACAGAGGGTTGTTACACTAAGACAGTATCATACTCTTTTCTTTGTGTCACAGTACAAACACACCACTACAAGTGACTCGTAGTCGAGGGGGAATCGCCGAAAAGATTCCAGATTCAAGAAAATGCAAGCACCTATGCTTTTTTCCTTTCCTTTTTCTTTTTTCAAAACGAAGGCTGAAACCCCCGGCATCTGCATCCAAGTATGTACACAACCATCTTTATTAAATTATTTAACAAAGCCTGAAAAAACAAATACATGAATCGACCCAAAGCCACCTTATGACGACCTATATTGCTACACCTACAAGCTTGATGATGTGTCCTGACCTTGCATCAACACACACCAACTAATCCGGTGGCATCGCCAAACCGCCCCACGGCGAGCCAAGAGCACCAACCGGTCTAGCATGTACACGCTCTAGAACCCATCGTCGCCATCTTCCTTCGTCCCATCTTCAGCATTGACCTTGCCAAGCCCAACTGCCATCGAGGCCACCATGACGCCAGACAGCCCCACTGCCCTGCGTGCGTCCATCCACACGCATCCATCGCCGAGAATCCACTAAGCCACGCCGCCGAGACTCGACGTCGTCGATGCGGTAGATGCAACACCGCACCACCTCTTGGCCCTTCCAGCCAACACCTGCTCCAAAACGGTGCCCCCAAGGAGGGAAAACGACACCAAAGGCGCCGACATTATCCGATCCGAGAGACCTAGATCTAGGGTTCCCCCCGGAGCAGCCCGAATGAGGTGATGCAGACTGCAATGACGATGCCTCGAAAAGGCGCCATTGTCCGCCATGACTGAAGTCGGCACGATTTTCACCGCCATTTGTGCCACCCCGACTCCGCAACTGACTGGATCCGCGTGGAGCCACGCTGTGAAGAGGCACGCAGCTGCGGGAATGCCGGTAGAGGACCTCCAGGTGCCTCTCACAGACTCCAAGCACCGCCGGCCAGCCAAGGGCCACACCGCGACGGATCCGAACGGGGATGAGATCCACGGCCGACGCCACCAACCATCGCCGGAGACTGATCCCAGCTGACCCTCCGGCCATGGAGGCGGCTACCGCCGCCGCCTGACCAGGAGACTCCGCCCTGGCCGCCGCGCTCGGATGTCCAGCCGCCCCCATCACGAGCGCCGCAAGGCCTTGTCCGTTAGCGGCCTCCGAGAGAGAGAGAGGGAGGGAGAGAGAGAGAGAGAGAGAGAGAGAGAGAGAGAGAGAGAGAGAGAGAGAGAGAGAGAGAGAGAGAGAGAGAGAGACTAGGGACTAGGGCGGCGGCCGCCACCTAGGTTTGCAGGGCAAGCACCTATGCTAAGTCTAGGACTTAAACCTGGGTGACTGATTCCACCACAAGGAACATATATAAAATCATGTGAGCTATAGTCAATTTGCCTGTTACATTCATTTCACTAGATAAACACACTATTACAGCAACATGATCAACAAAACCAATGATCTACACGATGCATTGCTTGTCGCATATGTCTACATGAAATATTACAAGGTTTCTGAATAATGTATTAGGTGGATGTTTCAGGATTTTCCATGAGGTAGAACTGCTGGAGTGTTGGCGGTGGCACCATAAACTCCGGTTCCACCAACAAAAACGTCGAGCTACGAGGACACCACCAGTTTCCTTTGCGCTCAAGCGCTCCTTCATCTTCCGCCTTGGGCAGCAGCTCTTGGAGTGTTTCTAGCTCGATCTGGCTGTAGTGCTTGGAGTACCTCGCGGGCACAAGGTGGGGAGCGACATGACACGTCAATCTGAGCGGCAGGTCGTCGTCACCTACAGGCGCGTCTGATGAATTGTTCGGCTGCGGGGTGATGTAGATGGCATCAACTCGACTGATCGGCGACGGGATCCGTGGCCTGCCGCTGGTGGCAGCACTTCCCTGCTCCGTGGAATTATGGTTGCACCTCGTTGACGCGTAGATGCTCCACATCGACATAGACGATGGGTCGATGGAGTAGCTCGTTTCCTGCGCTAGCAACTCTCTGGCGAATTCCCTCGTGGTTACACAGGCAGCACCGAATTGGGGAGGCAGGAGCTCCAAGGAGGACATGATAATGTCCAAGATGTCAGTGTTGTCAAAAAGCTGGAACACCACGGAGAGCTTCAGGTTCTTCTCCCACGTCGTGGTGTCGTCGTAGGAGAGAAAGAGAAGGATCTCCTTCCGGGCAACAGCATCGGCGCTGTCGCGTGGATGAAGCAAGAGGAGAGCCTCCTTGCTGCCGTTCCCGAGGGAGAACTCAAGTGTCTTGCCTGCGAGCAGGGGCTCCGTGGGAACTCTGAAGGAGTATGCCGTCAAACTCCTTGGACGGCCTCCAAAGCGAACGTACCTGAAGAACTCGTCGGCGACGCCCGCTAACCTCTCGAACCTCCGCACCGTCTCGTCGGTGACGGTGTCCGCGTCGTCATCGTCGCCGCCGCCGCGGCCGAACGGCACGAAGCGTCTCGCAGCTCGAGCGATGCGCTTACGGGCGGAGAAGGTTGCCTGCAGCCTCGCATCAGCTCCCACGTTCCGTCGGCGCTCCGTGGATCTCCTCTCGTGAGCGCGCAAGATGCCATCGCCTTCCTCGGCGACGCGCTTCAGTCTGGCCTTCCAGTTGAGCAATGGCTGGTGGAGTATCTGCCAATCTTCGGACACGGCAACGACGCTGTGGATCTTTAGCACTGCAAACTCGAGTCTTTCAGCTTTGTCCTCCTCTCTCTGGTGGCCAGATAGGATGGAGAAAATTCTGCTTACGGACTCGCTTGCAAGCGCGGACCCTACTATTTCGGCCATATATGGTGATCCTATTCCTACTTGACTTCCGCCGAGATATCAGCTCCCACTCTGGTAAACCAATCTACCATATGAGCATTAGCTGCTGCAACTTTTACCCAAGGCACTTGTTTGTTTGCTCAGTGAGCACAACTAGGAGTATTAGTACGTACCTGCAAGTCTTAACACGTCTCTGTTTCGATGAGAATTTATGAGTTGAAAGGTACCCTGATGAAACAGAAAAAGACCTTGCCTGCCGTCCGGTCAATTGCAAAGAAGTCTTGGATGACATAATGGTAGTTTTGTACACGTGGCTACTCAATGAACACAAAACAAATTGAGGAGAACACAACGGGGCGTGTGCCATAATGCCATCTTAGAAGTGTCACTGGCGTTCAAGTCCTGATGCTCGCATTATTTCTAAATTTATTTCAGAATTTCCGGCGATGCGCTTTCAGTGGGAGGAGACATTCCCGTCGACTACGAAGCGCCCACGGTGACTTCGTAAAGTCTCAAGATGATATGCCGGCTCAGTCTCTCGGAAGTGTTCATAGGCAGTAGCGGAGCTACAAAGAAAAATCTGCGCAGGCCAGAGAGCACAAAAAAATTAAATACGTACTAAGGGCCCGTTCGGAAGCTCTCCAGCTTCCGAAACGGGCCAGCTTCTCGTGGAGCTAGTGCGAGCTGGCTTCTCGCGGAAGCCCAGCGAGCGTTCGGCTGCCACTTGGTGGCTGTAGCGAGAGAAAACGATTCGTGCGGGACTGTAGCGAGAGAAAACGAACCGGTACGCTGCCTGGAGCTCACTTGGCGGTGGCATTCTACCGTAATTACGAGGAACTCCGACTTCTCTTTTTTTGGAAGCTGGACTTCCCTCGCTCCAGCTTCCCGTGGGATTTGCACGTCGCGAGGCCTCCGCTTATGAAGCTGGCTCCATGGAGCCGACGCGTTCGGCCAGCTCCTCGCCCGCTTCCGGAGAAGCTGGGAGCTGGAGGACTTCCGAACGGGGCCTAAGCTTTCCGGTATACACGCAGATTCAGAGAAGGAGCTGGCCTTCTGCGTCGCCTCCTGGAGTTATGTGTCAGCGGCCATGGGACTGGTGGGGAGGCTGTGGCTGTGAGCACTAGGCGGCTGCTGTGTACTGGCGTCTGCACCTCTTCTCGCTGGTGCGCTGCGACGGCCTGCAGTTCTAGGCTAGGCTAGGTGTAGTTTATTTATTTTCTCCAACGCTGGGCGGGCCACAGCCCAATCGGCCTTGCCCTAGCTTGCTCATAGGGGTAGGATGTGCGTGTGTGCGTTCATAGGGGTGAGTGTATGCGTGTATATATGAGCGCTTGTGTCTGTACTATGTTGAAAAAAATATAAGATAAATGTTGAGATAGAGAAAAAAGAAATTATAAGAGAAGGCTTTGTTTTTTCTTAATTAAAAGATGATCTTTAGCTACAATATGTCGCAGCACATATCTTAGCATATCTAGTTATCACAGACAAAACTTGAAAATAACTCATTGTACATAACTTTTTTTTCTATCTAGAGAACATGATAGAAAGATAAGACTATCTTCTAAACCACTATACATGCCCACTGTCAAAAGAGTTAAGAAAAATGTGTACCCAGTTTGGCATGCGGGAGACCAGTGAGTAGCCTTTTGCTCTGCCATGGCTTCGATATGAGCGACAAGTTGGAAACTCGGGTCGTGATGGCTGGCTCGCTTCTCTGGTCGTAGGTGCCAAAAGTTGTCATAGCGACCCCTTGCGATCTCTCATGTGTCGCTCCCCGCGAGCGACCCGGGAGCAATCCTAATCATCGTCAGAGGATGCTGCCGGGGCAAAGCCCGCGCGACGACGGCAACGGCGGGGGACCTCTCCTCCCTTTCGCAAGACGAACGAGTGGCGCGAGGCAGCTTGGCCAGGCGGGAACTCGAGACTCGGCGGGGAAGCGCCGGATGGCCATGCGGCGCAGGGGCGCACGACACGGCGTCAGCTCAGGGCGCATCTGGCATCTGGGCGCTGGCTTGGTCGGTGTGGGAGCGTGCGGTGCCCATCGGCCACACGGGCCGCAGGGTGGCTCTGGTGCACGGGTGTGCGCACTGGAGCGAGGCGGCGAGCCGCCAATGTTTCCGCACGGCCTCTACGGTGAGGATTGGGTCGACGTTCGTCTTGGGCGAACTCGAAGTCGCATGCTCAGAGATTAGGCAGGGCGATGGGGAGAAGTGGTGACGATGACATCAAAGTATATCTTGACGAGGCCTTCTTTGTTGACGCATGTGTGGATTATCGTATGTCGCCTCGCTGTTTATGACAGATTTAGCTTGATTTTTCGTTAATTAACTATACAACTCTCTTCTGCTTAATTAATGGATGAGGTAAAAAATGCCATCGTTTTGAAAAAAAATGTGTGGCCATCAATGTGTAGTGGTGCATCACGCCACGTGGTGCGAGTGCTTTTTTTTTAAACACAGTACAGACGCAAGCACTCATATATACGCGCATACACTCACCCCTATGAACGCACACACGCACACCCTACCCCTATGAGCACCTCCGAGAGACCGAGCCGGCATATCATCTTGAGATTTTACGAAATCACCGTAGGCGCCTCGTAGTCGACGGGAACGTCTCCTCCCACTGAACGCGTATCGCCGGAAATTTTGAAATAAATCCAGGATAAATGCGAGCATCAGGACTTGAACCCTGATGGGTTGGGGATACCATTGTCCTTCTAACCATCCAACCACATGTTGGTTCGCACGTGGTGCGAGCGCTGGGTGGTTGTGTTTGATCGACACGAGCCAGTCTCAGAGCAGCCTCTGACCCAATGTCACGCGCTGGGTGAACTCGTACGTGCATGAGGTTCCCACATGACTATGGGGTGTTGTTGTACACTTGCCAGACCTTGTTTTTTTTTCTCCGGAATGATAACTGGCGACCGTTCGTCGGGGGGCAATCCTAGCCAACACGTTCTCTTCCGTCGGATTCGTCGCATGAATCTTGGTGCACGGGATGAAGACACGTCAGATCGCTGTGATACAAAAACCCAACGAACATTATCTTATGGGGCGTGCTACGCGTCGAGTTCGGAGCGGTCAGATCTAACACGATCTCGCGGCCGAGTGTAGTCCTGACTTTCACAACATAAGTCATGTTGCGAGAACCCTTTTGCAACGCAGGTCTTGTTGTAGAAATATTTGCAACAAAGGCTGTGCTGCAGGGTTTTTTTTTGCAACAAAGGATTGTTACAGATTTTTTTGAGATTTTTTTTGCAACTAGGTCTTATTATTGAATGTTTTTCCAACAAAGGTATCATTGCAGATTTGCTTTTGCAACATAGGTCTTGTTGCATAAACATCGCCGCGTGGCGCAGCAGATAGCATCACGTGGCTGGTTGGGTCTAGCAATACAGATGTGAACGTGTGCGGTTGGATCAGATGAGATCCAACGGTTGCGTAGGCGACGGAACGTGCGCGTGATCGGTAGGCTAAATAGAATAATTTCCCTTATCTTATTCGAGAACAACTGCCCATCCACACTGGTTTGTGACTTCAGCCTCCACCTGGGACACTTGGGATAATATCCTGGTCCCTCCATTTCTTTAATTCCATTTTTACTAGCTGGAAAATTAAGTTTTTTCTTAGGTACATGGCAATGTATATCTATATCTATATTTACTAATAAAGAGAGTTTTTTTTAGTGGCACTAATAAAGGGAGATAATATTCTTGGTTTCATCCGCTTGATTTTGTCCACTTCGATCGTTTCGTATCGTAGTTAAAACTAGATGACGCCCTGCACGTTGCTGTGAAAACCTTGGTAAAATAGATGCTAAAAAAACCAAAATTATTGCCAAAACAAATTTAAGAATGCTCTTGTGATATATTTTGCAAACAGTAAAGTATATGAAACATGTCACAAATGTTGTATAAAAAGAGAAATCTATTGGATTGCAGTCAAACGGGGTGCCATTTTTAACAAAAGTGTGTAACAAAACGGGGTGCCAGTCAAATGGGGTTTTTCTTCTAGAAGAAAACCACTTTTGGTATGTGAAAGGGAGGTGGAGCCCCCCAAAGGGGCTACACAATTTCGGCCATGGCATGGGGGGGGGGGCCTCCTTGAGGTGTCCTTCCACCTCATGGTGGATATGTTCTACACACCCTTATGTGGCATGTGGTGGAAGGATCCTAGGAAGGTCCTTTTGGTCTTTTTCACCTCTTTCCTCTACCCCTTGCTCCTCCTATAAATAGAGGTGGAGAGGGTTCTCCAAAATCAGATCATGCTTGCTCTCATACACATGCCATTTGACTTGTCTGGCTTCTCTCTCCCTCCCAGCGAAATAGTTTCGTAGAGCCGAAAGGCTGTCTGGGTTCCGGTGGGAACTAGTTCTGGACGGCGAAGCCCTGCCGGAAAGATGACACCGTATGTGTGCAACTCTGTAGAGAGATCGTAGTTTCGGTCTTAGTTCGAGAGTGCCTCCCGAAGGGCTGTCCGAGTGACTGTCAGAGTTTCGAGGGTCCTCCCGAAGGGCTGTCCGAGTGACCGTCCGAGTTTCGAGGATCCTCCCGAAGGGCTGTCCGCGACACCGTCCGAGGGACTGTCCGACCGCCTCCCGGAGGGTTGTCCGAGGGGCAGATGTGGGAGTACATCCTCGCGGTTGGGAGGTTGTAAATCCTAGCTGCGGGGATCTGCACCGCCGATCGTCATCGACTCTACTTCCATTGCGCTACGAGTCGGTAACGAAAAAGATCAAACCTTGTATGCAGTCTCCATGGTGGTCCTGGGCTGGTGCGTAGGTCAAATTTTTTTTGTTTTCTGCTGCGTTACCCTACAGTGGCATCAAGAACCGTGTTATGCGTAGATGCAGGTTGCGATCTAGAATACATAGAGATGTATGGGTGTTGCACAATATAATTTGTAGTAGATGAGTTCTACTGCTGATAATTATTTGTGCGGGTAGCCGATGAAATCTGTTAACCGATGTTCTTGTTGCTTCCCTGGAATTTGCATATTTCTGATCTTGATAACGGTATGGTGGAGTTTCAAAGTTCTGGCAATCCGCGATCCTGATTGATCAACGAAGTGCTAATAGTTCTTTGAATTCCACCGTAGTTAAAAAGAAAGATGAAATTACGCAGACAAAAGGGCAATGCAGATATGATCTGCACGGGGGTCATGCGTATGACGAAGTTTAGTATGGGGCTCGAGATTTTATTATCTCGTGTTTCATACACCCCGCGATGTTAATCTAGCGACTTGAATAATCATACTTGATGATAATACGTAGGTAGCTTCGGTTTGTTTCGAAACCTTAGAAGCCACGTAAATTGAAAATTTGCATAAACCGATTAGAGGTGTCTAACTTGGTTTTGCAGGATGGTTTGCATGTGCATATGATGTGGTATAGCAGTGCTCATATTAATTTGATTATGTATGAGATGACTATATGATGTAAATTAACATGACCTGCGTGTCATGATTCGGCATGATGGCTAGAGCCATATGATTGTCACTTTAATGACCTGCGTGTCAACCTTTTGTAATGCATTTATTTTATTAGCTATAAAGATAGCAATATTATCTGGTGCAACGACAAGGTGGTGGCAATCTTCGCGAAGGTGAACACCGACGCGAATGCTGAAGACGAAGAAATACAAGACTTCTCCATCAGAAAGGGCTATACCATATCATGCTATTATGAATTGCCTAAGATGTTTATCCCTTATGATGCACCCTTCTTGATTGCGCGGTTGTCGCTTTTTATTAGGGTGATCTCTCAAAAAAATATCAAGTAGTTAGTTTTCTCCCAAGTGTAGCACCGTCACGGCACCTAACTTCTCGGAGTGCGTCATGTCCACATGAGTACAAACGATTAGGGAAGTGTGAGGCGGGTGAGGTCAGACCTCGCAGCGAGATCACTTGGTTGTCTTGACGTTCTGGCATGACCGTCATGAGCTCGGAACACACGCATCGAAAGATGAACAATAATCACATAGAGATGTGATTGGCAAGTTGGCCTACCGATTGAAATTCTCGTCATCAGTGATGTCCACATCAATGGCGTTGAATTGAAATGTGGATCTTGAATCACTCACAATCAATTATGAGAGATATTGATTTGAGTGGGAGCGCACTTTAGAATTAATTCTTTTAATTCTTAGTGCAATTAATTATGAACTTTGTCTAAGTGAAAATTTGCATAATAGTTATAGAAGAATGGCTCGCGTTTCCACCTTCCCTGTTAAAATTGAATAAGCTGTTAAATATCTGGTTAAAACTTTACGGTTGGTAACGTAATGTGAGGATTGTCCTCAAGAGTGCCGAGAAGGATTTTGTCGTATCGCATGCTTTTGGTATTCTCCCGCTAATGCTATGGATAATGTGACTCTCGTCCTTCGATCCAAAAGCTAGAATTCCGTTACGGTCAAGTGCAATATGTTTGCTTCCATGAGACCCGAACTTCAAAAGTTTAGGGATAGCTATGTGATATGCATGGAACTGAAAATCATTTTCAGACACAAACAAAGGCTAAAATATATGGGATATCCAAAGCAATGTTTGTTTTGCAAACTATTAGTAAAAGTGTTTACTATGCATTTGACCAATAACAGAGGGATCCAGTAGAACTCCTGTCATATGATGAAGGTGAATAAAACAACAACTTAAAGGAAATGTCCGAAGGGTGTTAGTATGACTTACACACCTAGGAAGTCCGGGGCTAACGCCACTCTTAAGTTGGATGCTTCTTCTGAGAGTAGGATAAATACTGAAAGTTAAACTGTTAGAAGTATAAAGGCAAAATGAGAGAAGACTGGAATATCCAGCTCATGTATGAAAGTCATACAAGTTATTGATGTATAGAAGGCTGGTGAAAGAAATAGTTCTTAGGAATTATGATTAAACATGTTAATCACTGATTCTTGGGTATTGTGAGTTTATCACAGAGATACCCGCTCGATTGCACTCTGTTGCGACTCGATGCAAGAACTACTATGGCCTGAAAGACTAAGCCAGGAATGAGGTTTAAATACATATTGGGAACTTAGTAAAAGTTACTATACCTTCCATCGGTGTATTACCTATGTATTTATTTTCATAATTCATTATAGAGTTTTATACACTCTAGCCCATTGTATAAGGTATCTTGCAAGAAGGTTGTTCATAAGAGAACTTTTGATGTTCGGTGTTATGAATAACATAAGGGCCATACTTTCATTATGAATGAGATGTATGTTATGAATATTGATAATAATACTTTACCTCTGTATTTACTTTCATAAATCATTTTAGAGTTTTATACACTCTAGCCCATTTGCATAATGTTTATTGCAAGGGTGTTGTTCATAAAAGAACAATTGTTGTTCAGGATTATGAATAACATAAGGGCCATACTTCCATCATCGATGGAACGTATGTTATGAATATTGATAGTAATATGATACATCCATAACACTGACGCTAAATGTCGCAAGACTAAGAGAATACCACACATGTGTGGCACTGCATTTGGTCACATTGGAAAAACCCGCATGGAGAAATTCCATTATGATGGATTTTGAAGTCATTTGATTATGAATCATCTGACACTTGCAACTTTCCTCCGGAAAAGTGAAGTGACTGAAATACCGTTCACAGGCCATAAGGAACGAGCAACAAACTTATTGGTGATCATACATTTTGATGTATGTAGTCGGATAAATGTTGTTGCTAGCAATGGATTTTATCTATCTTCAGAAATGACTCAAGTAGATATATGGATATTTGCTTGATGAGACGTAAGTCTGGATCTTTTTAAATCATTCGAAAGGTTTTTCAACATGAAGTAGAAATTATTGTAACAAGAAAGATTATGTTTCTGCAAACTAGATTGCAGAAAGGAATATCTGAGTTACAAGTTTAGCGAATGTCTGATGAGTTGTGAAAAGAGTTTTCATAACTTACACCTCCCAGAACACCACTGTGAGTGGAATGTCTGTGAAGATGTATT
This sequence comes from Elymus sibiricus, assembly GCA_039707655.1. Lineage (NCBI taxonomy): Eukaryota > Viridiplantae > Streptophyta > Magnoliopsida > Poales > Poaceae > Elymus > Elymus sibiricus. The sequence continues at coordinate 88,273,326 of CM077668.1, read as the reverse complement.
CAAACCATTTGTGACATGGTAAGATCAAAGATGACATAAATCAATTTGCCATTATCCCTTTTAAAGTAATGCTTTAGTGACTGCGGCTTTTACACTGAAAAGAGCGCCATCAGGTCCATTGAAATGACGCCATGGTATGGTACGCCCAACCATGCTTGGTCTTTCCTTAACATTTGGAATATGGGGCTTGTGTAAAAGGTTACAAACCTATTCCAAATCAGACAAGAGCTACTTTGTAGGTTATCCCAAGTAATTGGGAATTCCTCCACCACTATACCGAGGCAAAAGGTTTGCCACCGAGAACGGTATGCTTTTAAAGAGAATAGTTCTTGCAAAAAGGTGAGTGGGAGAATAGTGCAACTCGACGAGATAAACAGTATCTCCGTCATCAGATCAAAGGAAAGGAACCTCGGAAGTAATTCCAGAATTTCCTACTGCGACTGATACGGAAGTCTCTACAATAAAATGTATGGACTTCGGTCGAACTTGCAGCTGAACCACGTAGGCAAAACTAGTGCAAACCTCTCAGGTGCGCAAGCGAGATATTGTTGTTAGACAACAGTATACCTACGATACACAAGGAAGCGTTGATGGGCCCTGACTCCGGAATTGGCTAAATGCCAATATAATCCGAGATAGTTTCCATAAATGATTCAAGATTATATCTTGATAAACCCTTCGGAAGACTTAGAGTCTAACGAACATTAATGGAACTATAAACTGATTTGGATAAAATGTTTTATCCATAAAGCTCGACTTGTTGCAATAACAAGTTCAAGGAGTTGACTATGATGAGGTTCTCTCACCGTAGCGATGCTTAAAGTCAGATCGGGTTAAACTAGCAATTAATACATATTTCAATCTTGAGATATGATACATGGATGCCAAAAGGATTTCCATATGATGGAAATGCAACCTAGGACTTGTATGTGGTACAGTCCGAAGTATTTTGTCAATCCAGATGATGCTAGTAAGTATGCAAACTTCAGAGTTCCAGCAATGGACAGAAGAGAGCAAAATGGAGTTGGAATCTTCGTTTTTGATGAAATAGTCAAAGGAGTTTGATTTGATCAATGGATAACGAAGATGCTTGTGGTTTCAAGAAAGTAAGTGGGAGCATAATAATATTTCTAAAAACTTTGTGTGCTTGACACATTGTTGATTGGAAATAATATAAATTTCTTGACACGAATTAGGACTTCATTGAAAATAGTTTTTCGATGAAGTGCTTGGGCTAAATAGCCTTAATAATTAGGCATATTTATCTACGAGATAGAATTACCTAATAGGCTAAAGCCAAAAATACATATTGACAAGATGCTAAAACATTTTAGCATTAAAACGCCAAGGAGTGATTCTTGCCGAAGTCACATGGAAATGGTTTTTGCAAGACTCGGTGTCTCAAAACACTGATGAGCGAAATACATGATGGAGATTCCACACACTTTCGTGTTTGGATTAATCATGTATTCCATGGTATGTAAAACAACCAGATATGTCCAATACTCCAAATCTGTTGCGAGTATAGATACCAAAGTGATCAAAGTACTGATCATGGGACAACAGTGAAAAATGTCACTAAGTACTAAAGTAGCACTGATGACATGTTTTCTCGCAAGCAGAGATTATGAAGTGCTCATTGTAAGTGATTACATCGATATAGTCTTCATCAATACTCCATGCGATTTTCGATTTAAGTTAAGGGTTTTGTGTAATACACGATATGGTGGCACGGAGTTTGGAAATCGTTCCAAACAGGTAACTGTGGCGAATTCTATAACTAAGGCTAAGTATGTTGCCGCTTTCGAAGTGACATAGAAGATGTTGAATCATACAGTTCGTTCATGAACTTAGTATGATTCCAAGATGGCTTTGGTCAATGGAACACTATTGAAGATAGTTGCTCCATAACTCAGTCTGAGGAATCAAGGTTTGACCAGTGATTCACATATGTACGAAGCCAAGTCCACACAAAATATGAATTTTGTGAAAGCGTGAAAACGCGAGGACATGCAAAGATACACACGGAACTGAAGTTGTCAGATCCGTTGGACATCAGGCTATACCACATGCGAAGCATTTTTACACCGGTATGCCACAGGTGTAATGTGCATTAGCATTGACTAGATTATTGACTCTGGTGCAAGTGGGAGTCTGTAGGAGATATGCCCTAGAGGCAATAACAAATGTTATTATTTATCTCCATGTTCATGATTATGTTTATGTTCCATGCTATATCTGCTATGGTTCTCGAGTCTACAATAACCACGAGGCTCAGAGGAAGACTCATATGCACGTGTGGAATAATAAACGGTAAAAAGTATTCCTAGTCTGGCCTCTAAGACTAGCTCAAGTGTTGCATGATGGTTTTGTTTTCCTGATCATGGGCATGACTATGCCGGCAACTTTGAGGGCACAATGTTAGTATAACACTTGTGTTGAATCGACCCGATTGATGTTATGCTATGAGATTCATTCGTCATAACTTAATGGTTAATAACACAGAGATAGTTAATGTTTGCATAATTCCTTAGACCATGAGAGTGTCGAGTTTCTTCATGCTTGCTTCATGGACTTTGGGGTTTGTTAAACGTCATCCGTAAATGGGTGGCTATTACGACGGGTTACGGGTTCATGGAAAAGTATGTCAAGTAACTTGATAGCTCAAGATTGGGATTTGCTCCTCCGACAATGGAGAGATATCTCTGGGCCCTCTCGGTGTTACGGTATCCATCATCGTCTGGCCAGACACAATGTGATTTGATCACGGGGATGCCGGAACACGGGAACGAGAAAAGAGAACAAAACCGGTAACGAGGTAACTAGCATTGTGGACAAGTGTTGATCCACGGGGATGCCGATGTTTCTCACCTCGGGTATTTGTAACATATCGCGAAGCAATAGGAATAGCACACGGCAACTGGAGGTTCACTCGAATATTCATTCGTGTGGGTATAGGGGTCAATATGGGTGTCCACGGCTCCGATGTTGATCATTGATCGGAAAGAGTTCCAGGTCATGTCTATACTTCACCGAACCTATAGGGTCACACGCTTAAGGGTCATCTATCTGCTGAATACTAGACGGGGAGTCTGATAGAAAATCACCGAAAAAGTTTCGGACGAAACGGAAACGTTCCGGAGAGAACACCGGAATAGTTCCGGTGAAACTGAAAAGTTGTTTCAGGGTATTCCATTAAGTCAAATTGGTTCTGGAACACGCCTGGAAATTCTTGGAGGATGCCAGAAGTGTTCTGGAAACTTCTGGGAATTTTCCGGAACCGCTTTGGTTGCTTTTCGCTGAAGAAACATTGTTCCGAAATTGTTTCGGAATGCGTTCAAAATTGTTTTGGTGGGTGCTAGAATTATTCTAGGCACACAGAAATAATTTGGGTTTTAACGGACGCAGAAAAATGTCTTCGTGAATAGTGAAAAGCACTTTTTGGGCTGATTTGCAAATGGGGTTTTTCTTCTAGAAGAAAACCACTTTTGGTGTGTGAAAGGGAGGTGGAGCCCCCCAAAGGGGCTGCACAATTTCGGCCATGGCATGGGGGGGGCCCTCCTTGAGGTGTCCTTCCACCTCATGGTGGATATGTTCTACACACCCTTATGTGGCATGTGGTGGAAAGATCCTAGGAAGGTCCTTTTGGTCTTTTTCACCTCTTTCCTCTACCCCTTGCTCCTCCTATAAATAGAGGTGGAGAGGGCTCTCCAAAATCAGATCATGCTTGCTCTCATACACATGCCATTTGACTTGTCAGGCTTCTCTCTTCCTCCCAGCGAAATAGTTTTGTAGAGCCGAAAGGCTATCTGGGTTCCGGTGGGAACTAGTTCTAGACGGCGAAGCCCTGCCGGATAGATGACACCGTATGTGTGCAACTCTGTAGAGAGATCGTAGTTTCGGTCTTAATTCGAGAGTGCCTCCCGAAGGGCTGTCCGAGTGACCGTCCGAGTTTCGAGGATCCTCCCGAAGGGCTGTCCGCGACACCGTCCGAGGGACTGTCCGACCGCCTCCCGGAGGGCTGTCCGAGGGGCAGATGTGGGAGTACATCCTCGCGGTTGGGAGGTTGTAAATCCTAGCTGCGGGGATCTACACCGCCGATCGTCAGCGACTCTACTTCCGCTGCGCTACGAGTCGGTAACGAAAAAGATCAAACCTTGTATGCAGTCTCCATAGTGGTCCTGGGCTGGTGCGTAGGTCGGAAAATTTTTGTTTTCTGCTGCGTTACCCTACAACATGAACTACATATATTTGCTCCAAGCTTCCAAAGTATAAATATATTTAGGTCATATGCTACAAAAATGTACGTTACAAGTTGCTTACTAATTTTCATCAGGTTATATACGTTAGAAGTTGCTTACAATATCAGCAAGAGGCCTAATAAAGAACAGTTTGTTAAATTAAAGGAAAGATGGATCCAGATGTCACAAGAAATGGAAAGATGGATCCCAGATAGAGGGACATGTAGGATCCCACGAGGAACGTGTGTATGTGTGCACGCTGCGAATTATATAAAGGATGGATCTCAAGTGCAACACTTGTGGTGTATAAAGCGAAGGATGAATTTGAGGATGTTGCCGCCGCACGCACCATGATCCGTGCCATTCGAGAAGATGCAAACTTTTCGAGCCACTTTGTCATCCTCGTCATCTTCAAACTGGTTCTTTCATGACATATGAGACCGTTTATCAGGTTTTACAAAATAATTTCATACGATCTGTGCCATTTCGTGAACGTGAACCGGTTGTTGAAAACTCTGGCATCCAAACGTCATCATGTGAGTGAAGTTTTGATGCAAACTTACCCTGCCACTTTGTTAGCCTCATCATCATATAACGGGTTCTGTCATGACCTATGACACCGTTTATCATGTTTTACAAAATAATTTGCAGGTTCTTCGATGTAGTTGCATTGACACACTTTTCGAATTTTATGAGAGCAATTAGCGGGTACGGATGCATGTCTAGTATATAAACAATTAATCTAAAGATATGGTTGTTCACCAGATCAATTGACTAGAAAGCATGTCCCATGTCTCAAAATAGCACCCCAAAAATCCATACTGTCAGTTGATCCATCATTTCTTTCATCATCAAATTTATCCTCAAACCGGCTAACATGGTTCATAACAATTGGTGTTGCATCATCGAACTTATCCTCAGCGATCCTTTGGTTCGTGATGGCCATCCCCATGGGAAATGACAGCCAGATATTATGGTCCTCTTTTTTGAGCAGTACTTGTCCGGCTTTGATGAGTTCCGGCGAGGTCTAGGGTGGATGCCATCTCTTGATCTTGGAGGTGCTTGTCCCCGCTACTAACTGCCATCATAAAGGTTGGACAGTTGCTGCTGTGAAGAAATTGGACAATCTGCTATGGTGTCCAGTCTTTTCATTCTCCCTCCTTGTTCCCTTCTTCTTGAAGATGTAAGGTCAACTCCAATGCAAAGATCCAAACAGACATGATTTTTTTTCCGACGTGAGCAGACATGAAATTTGTCTGCCTTTCGTTTGTTTGGATCACCAAACGGACAGATGGACACGGCCTGTGTACCCAGCGTGCAGGACCCATTTGAAACGGACATGGTTGAGGTCGACGGGAAGTGGAAGAGGAAGTGCAAAAGCCAAAGCACATGACTGTACGGCATATGGGCTACGTCACTAATTAAGGGTACCTTTTGCAAAGGCCAGTCCCACCTTTTCTAGTGCTGCCAAGTGGCGCACTACATGTATGCGTGTTTTCTCTTTTTCGTCGATTTGTTTCTTCAATACATTTTATCTCTTGAACCGTGCATCCAAATCACGAAATATTTCATCATTGGATTTCTCGCGTCGAGATCTTCGAAATTAGACCCATTGTTAATAGGTTTCACCAAACTTTTTTCCACAAAAAAAAGCAAAAAAGGAGACAAAAAATCAAAAGCAAAAAAAAACCAGGAAAGCAGAAACCAGGAAAAAAAAGACCAAAAACCGAAACAAAAAACTTGATACCTGAAAGCATAGTTGTGCCTTTTTCATTTTTGTTGGAAACCACAGTTGTGCTTTTCGCTTTTCGGGTTCTCGTGGAAGCACATGATGTGTTTTTTTTTCTTTTTTCGGGGTAGCACAAATGTGCTTCTCTACATTTGTGCTTTTTTCCTTTTTGGAAAGAACAAGTTGTGTTTTTTTATTTTTTGGGAAAAGCACAGTTGTGCTTTTCCTTTTTCGAGTTGTGCTTCTCGTGTTTTTTTTAATAAAGCTCAATTGTTCTTCTCGTAGAAGTACATATTCTGTTTTTCGGAGAAAAGCACCACTTCCAAAAAAGAAAAATAAATAAATTTATTTTCGCCAAAACATAAGAAAAACCAAGCAACAACCAAAAAGCCAGAAAAACACGTGAAAAAAAATGAAATCCCGCGGCGGATGCGACCCGAGGGCGATAGGTGGCGGTGGCTAGACAGAACACGCGGCGCGCCCGAGCGTCCGCTGCGGCTGCCCCCAAAGGGTACCAGTTCGTTTCAGAGTTAATTGCATGGAACTACCACACTTCAGCACGTCGTAACGAATTGGTACCAATAGTCACTTTTTTTGCAAGTCAGTACCAACTCTCAGCCTAAGTGTTGCAAAATGGTCTGACGGTCGTATAAGCACGTATTGACCGTGTATCTGACCGTGCAGCCCCACCTATCAGGTGACACGCTGGCCAGCCCGCGCGCGCCGCACCGCTGACTAGGACGAAGCCGGCTCGGTCGTTCTTGGCTAGGTCGAACCGGTTCGACGAACCCTAGCTCTAGTTTGCCCTCTCCCTCTCCCATCACAGCGCGGCTCTCTGGCGATGGCGGCGGCGACTCCTGGCGGCGGTGAGGGTGGCTGTAGCAGCGGTGGTGGTGTGGGCGGGTACGGAGACCTTCCCGGCCTAGGGAGCGATGAGCACGTAGGTCTCGACGGCGGCGGCTCCAGTTCGAATTACTCGAGCGACGATGAGGATTTGGAGGAGGCGCCGCTGTCAATGGAGCAGCGGGTGAGGCTGGCAGAGATTTGGGTGGCCAACCCTACCACTAGCCATCACTGGACGTGTGCAGCTGGTGGCGTGATGTAAGTCCCTCTCCTCTCTTCTTTCTGCACTCGCCTAGTTCAAATTGGGCGCTGGGGTTAGTTTAACTGAAATTTTCAATTTTGCTATCAAATGTAGTTTGGATGATGCTGTTTGGGATGTTAGGATGGAGTTTGATGCTCAGCATAATTTGCATAGGAAGATATGCATCTCAGATGTAACATTTCTGAATCTATATGCACTGATGCAAACACAAGGATTTTCTTTCTCTGATGAACTATACCACATGAAGAATTTAGGCATAGGAGAGGAGAGAGAGCATGGCTTAGAATTGATTGACACAAACATCAAATTGCAGCAAATAAAGAAGGACTATGAGCATACTTTAGTTCTGAATTTGTTAGTGAGGGAAACAGCACCTGTCAATAATGTATGTCAGAGAGAAGAAGAATTAGCAACAGTACTGTATGAACCACCTACTGTGTATGATCTCAGTGAGCCTGCTGTGTTTGTTGTTGATGAAGAAGGTGTTGTTTTTCATAGTCAGTGCAGCAGCAGTACTACAGAACCTAATGATGTGTGGACACAGGAGAGCAGAAATTTCAGTAAGGGGAAGCTCAAAGCTGTAATGGAGGAAGAGCCACTGTTAGAGGAGGCATATAATAGTAGTGATGACTCTGAGGCTGCATATGACAGTGATAACAACCCTTTCTGCATGGAGAAGTACAGGATTTCTGAAGACACAGAGATAATAGAGGGAAAGAGACTAGCAGAGCAAGAAGATGAAGATTCAGATGAAGATTCGGAAGAGGAACAAGTACATTATGAGGGTGACACTGAGGTTGAGGATTTGTTTGAGATGGAGGAGGAGGAGGAGAAGGAAGAGGAGGTTAATGTTGTTGCAGGAGAAGAACCACCAATGGAACAACCTGCAAAAAAGAGGAAGAAGCTGCCAGTTAGGAGAGGCCCCACCACTAGGTCACATTCAAGTGTGTTACAGGAGGTGAAACCTGATTTCAATCCTTCATCAGATGAAGAAGATCATGGGTTGCTGTTTGAGGATGAAGATGATGGACATGAGCCACTATCATTTGTTCTAACAAAAGGCAGGAAGAGTAGGGCCCAGAAAAGGAAACCTAGGATTTGGTACAATGACAAACTTGAGCAACCACATCAGCAGTTATGTCTGTACATGTGCTTTAAGGATCAGCAGCAATTCAGAGATGCTTTGTTGAGCTTGCACATTACACATGCCAGAGATTTCAGGTATCACAGAAACTCAGACCAAAGGATCGTTGCTTGTTGTAAACAAGAGCACTGCCAGTTCTGCATAGTTGCTGCAATTATCAAAGGGGAAAAGACATTTGCTATTAAGAAAATGAGGCTGCAGCACACTTGCCCTAGCAGTACAGAGACAACAAGGATTAGTGCAAAGTGGCTTGCAAAGACCTATGAGTCATTGTTCAGGTCTGATCCAACCACTAGCATACACACTTTGATTGACAACTGCCAGGAGAAGTATGGTGTTGATGTGCCAAGGCACATGGCCTATAGGGCCAAAAACCTTGCTGTAGAAGATGTTTTAGGAGAGCACAAGAAGCAGTATCCCAGGCTGAGGGATTATGCTCAGACCATCATGGATACAAACCCTGGCAGTAGAGTTGTAGTTACAACAGTAACTCCAAAACCTAGTACAAAAATACCACATCCAGGACCAAGGTTTCATGCTATGTTCTTCTGCATAAATGGAGCAAGGGAGGGATTTCTCAATGCATGCAGACCATTCATTGGTTAGTTATGTGTTTCTTTGCCTTATTTAGTAGGTTTTCTTAATGAACATGTCACATTTCCTTGTATATGACAACTTTATGAATCTTTGTTAGTGTACATCACACATTTGCATTGTTTAGTAGTGCTTTTGGATCATATATATGATTTTTAGTTCAGTAGTAATATATAGTGACTTAAATTGTTCTTTGCTTGCAAAAACAGGTGTTGATGGATGCTTTATTAAGCTGACCACTGGTGCTCAAATCCTTGCTGCCAATGGCAGAGATGGCAATAACAATATTTTCCCACTTGCATTGCTATTGTTGGACAAGAGGACAAAGCAAATTGGTGTTGGTTTCTGCATCAACTGAAGATATGTTTAGGAGGAGAAGTTGGAAAATTTGGCCCTTATACTATCATGTCTGATAGACAGAAGGTATGCATGCATCTTCCTGTTTTTACATATCAGTTATGTTGTAGACAGTAGCTTCAGTACTACAGTAGCTAAGTATAGCATGTTATGTGAACAGGGCCTACTATTTGCGGTAAACCAAGTATTTCCAAACTGCCATCAAAGATTTTGCCTTAGACACCTGTATGCAAATTTCCAGAATGCTGGGTTTAGGGGGGAAGATCTTAAGAAATGCATGGATAATGCCAGCTATGCTTATAACCAACACAAGTTTAACATTGCAATGAATGATCTGAAAAATGAGAGTGAGGAAGCTTGGAAGTGACTGAGTGGAATACCTAAGCACACATGGGCTAGGCATGCTTTTGACACTAACTGCAAGACAGACTTGGTTGTTAACAACCTTTCTGAGGTGTTCAACAAGTATATCCTAGATTATAGGAAAAAACCTATTAAGACTATGATTGATGGTATTAAGGACAAGCAGATGGTGAGGTGGCATAGGAATAGAGAGAGAGGAAAGGCAGCTCTGTGGGAGATCACACCACATTATGCTGAGAAGCTAGAGGTGGAAAAGGAAAGGGCCAAATTCTGCAAACCCATTCAAGCTGGTGTAAATCTTTGTCAAGTGACCAGTGGGCAGCAAACACATGCTGTAAATTTGGAACTTCATACATGTGGCTGCAGAAAATGGGACCTGTCTGGCACACTATGCAACCATGCAATATCAGCAATTAACAAGGCAAAAAGATTTCCAGAGGACTATGTGTGTAAATTCTTCAAAAATCCTTTTTACGTGGCAGCATATGAACCTATGATATTTCCTGTTCCTGGTGAACATGATTGGACAAAGACACCTGGACCAGACATAGAGCCACCTGAATTTCATGTGAAAAGAGGCAGAAAGAAAGACAAGAGGATAAAGGGTAGGTTTGAAGTTCCAAAGCCAAAGGACAGTTCTAGAATGGCCATTATAACATGCAGTAATTGTGGGCTCCAAGGCCACAGGTACACCAACTGGAAGCAACAGTTGAGACCAGAGTTGGCTATGAGGAAAAACAAGCATGTGGTAAACCCTTGTTAATAATCCTTGTAAAATGGTTTGCATTTTTGAAATTTTGACTAACTACCATGTTTCCTTATTTTTGCTAGGCACCTGCAAGATCAAGGAGAGAAGCTGAAGTTACTCCACCTGCAAGATCACAGCAGCCACCTGCAAAGATCACAACAGCAAACAGCAAGATCACAGCACCAAACAGGAAGGTCACAGCAGCCACCTGCAAGATCACAGCAGCCACAGGCAAGTTCACAGCCTCCACCTGCTAGGTCTGCTGCTGCAAGGTCAACTAGGGGTGTAAGATCTGGTACTGCAAGGGTTTCAAGGCCTTTCACTGGCCCAAGATTTGTTGATGGAGCTTCATCTTCTGGTCCTGCCACTTCTGGTGCTCCTCCTCCTCCTGGTGGCCCAAGAAATCATTCTGGATGGATGGCATTTTTTACTGCCAGTGGTAACACTTGAGTGACATGATGGTGCAAGTTACCTAGTTGTTGTGATGAGTACTAAGTTTGATATGATGTGATGAGTACTAAGTTTGATATGATGTGATGTGTACTTCTGGGTTATGCTTCTGAACTAGTATGTTGTGATGAGTACTAAGTTTGATATGATGAGTACTAAGTGTCATATGAGCAATGTTTAATATGTACTAAGTTTGATATTTGCATATGATATTTGTTTGTAGTTTCATATGAGTTGGGTTTAGGGTGTCTCGGCGTCGAGGGAACCCTAATTACCAATGACTTGGGTTTAGGGGGGCTCGGCGTCGAGGGAACCCTAATCACCAAAACACTTGGGTTTAGGGTGTCTCGGCGTCGAGGGAACCCTAATTACCAATGACTTTTGTCTAGGGGGGCTCGGCGTCGAGGGAACCCTAATCACCAAAACACTTGAGTTTAGGGTGTCTCGGCGTCGAAGGAACCCTAATTACCAATGACTTGGGTCTAGGGGGGCTCGGCGTCGAGGGAACCCTAATCACCAAAACACTTGGGTTTAGGGTGTCTCGGCGTCGAGGGAACCCTAATTACCAAAACACTTGGGTCTAGGGTGTCTTGGCGTCGAGGGAACCCTAATCACCAAAACACTTGGGTTTAGGGTGTCTCAGCGTCGAGGGAACCCTAATTACCAAAACACTTGGGTCTAGGGTGTCTCGGCGTCGAGGGAACCCTAATCACCAAAACACTTGGGTTTAGGGTGTCTCGGCGTCGAGGGAACCCTAATTACCAATGACTTTTGTCTAGGGGGGCTCGGCGTCGAGGGAACCCTAATCACCAAAACACTTGGGTTTAGGGTGTCTCGGCGTCGAAGGAACCCTAATTACCAATGACTTGGGTCTAGGGGGGCTCGGCGTCGAGGGAACCCTAATCACCAAAACACTTGGGTTTAGGGTGTCTCGGCGTCGAGGGAACCCTAATTACCAAAACACTTGGGTCTAAGGTGTCTCGGCGTCGAGGGAACCCTAATCACCAAAACACTTGGGTTTAGGGTGTCTCGGCGTCGAGGGAACCCTAATTACCAAAACACTTGGGTCTAGGGTGTCTCGGCGTCGAGGGAACCCTAATCACCAAAACACTTGGGTTTAGGGTGTCTCGGCATCGAGGGAACCCTAATTACCAATGACTTTTGTCTAGGGGGGCTCGGCGTCGAGGGAACCCTAATCACCAAAACACATCTATCATCCATCTATCAAAGCAACATATATCATGATATATAAAACTTCAACCACATCTATCATCCATCTATGAAAGCAACATATATCATGATATATATATAACTTCAGCCAACATAGATTAAGATATATAACTTCAACCATCTAACATAGCATACTTGAGCATAATTAATAGATTCTTACAAACCCTAGATTCTTACAGCTGCATAATTAGTAGATTCTTACATTACAACATAGCATAGCATAGTGGAGTTCAACATAGTTCACAACATAGACCATAGCATAGTGGAGTTCAACATAGTTCACAACTAGTACATACATACATTACACTTCATTACACCACCATTCTTCACAAAAGGTGAGCAAAGCATAGTCTTCTTCATCTTCTCACTTCATCTTCATCTTGATCTAGCTCATTCCTCCAAAATGTCCTGGATCAACTTCAACTTCTGTTTGTTCTTCTCCACTGCCTTCAACTGATCAGCAATCTGGAGCTTGAGCTCATCCCTGCGTTTAATGAGTTTCCCAAGTCCCTTCTTGAGATCACCCATGTGAAGGTTCAGCTGCAGATTCTGTTCAGTGAGCTTTTTCTCAGACTTGGTGAGTTCATCAACCTGAACCTTCAAATTCTTGTTGTCTTCACTAAGCTCTTCCTTCTCTTTCAAATGATTCATCTTCAGGTTCCTAATGACACTGCCTTGAGCTTCTGCCAGGTTCATAAGCATTGCATACTTCTCTTGCAGCTTCAAGTTCTCTGCCTCTTTCTTCTCCATCTCAGTCTGCATGCCAGCCACAGCTCCACTGGTAACCTCAGCCCTCTTCTCCTCAGCACCCTGCATCTTAGCCTGCACATAGCTGAAATCCAGCACCCTCTCCTCTTGGAAATTGAAAAGTTCCTGAACATCTTCAACTAGTTTATCATAGTTGGCATCCACAACCTTTTTCTCTTCTGTAAGATGGTGAATAGTTAGTGAACTCTCCAGGTTATCATTCCTCCTACCACTCCTGCTGTCTTCATACATTTCTCAAAGCTTCAACAGTGCATTTTGCATTGTGGGAGGCCACTCTGGGTCAACCCACCCAAGAAAACCACAATTCTGACCTTCCTGCAATATAGCAAACAATTATATTGTTACTCTACAGAATTCTACTGCAATAAACAATAAAGACCAGCACCTAGAACCTAGGCATGTGGCCAACTAAACAATGATAATTCTACTTCAACCTATGCTCCAGGACAAATTCTACTGCAATAAACAATAAAGACCAGCACCTATGAATCACTGAACTTTGAGCATCTACTCTAGTGAATCACCTACTTGCCTCAATTAAACAATGAGCCCTCAATTAAACAATGAGCATCTCCACTACTAACTAAGCTCCTGGCCAAATATAATACTAACATCTAGTGGCCAATTTAACTACACAGAAAATTGCATGAGCACATGCCTACACAACCTGTTCCAGTGAGCATCAATACTACTAAATGACTAAACAATGAGCATATCCACTGCTAACTAAGCTCCTGGCCAAATATAATACTACTAAATGACTAAACAGGGGCTAAATGACTAAGCAAATGCCTACACAAGTTACTACCAATTTTAATACAAAGAATAAAATATGTGCATGATTCTTATAGGTTGAGCACAAACTAGAAACCTCCTGCCTGTCTCAAATCCTTGAAAGGTTACACGACGTTCAGCTGGCAGCTGATGCTCCACGCAAAGACCCTGGGGTTCCGTCTCCATGCCCATGTAGTCTTTGTCATCAATGCTAGCAGGAATCTACAGGAGCAAAATAAACCAAAAAGGACAAATCAAAAACCAAATCCTCAAATCCCCAAATCAGAAACCCTAACCCTAACCCTAGCTCTCACCTGGTACTGCACGCCATCCTCGGAGGAGCTGATGTCCTGCAGGCTGGAGTCGTCGCTGCTCTCATCCTCGAACACCATGGCGCGACGGTGGTGGCGGCGGAGTGCGCGGCGAGGGGGGGAGACGAGGGCGAGGCAGCGAACTGAGGGAGAAAGTGCGGCGGGTGGCTCAGTTCGACCCGGGCCAGCCAGTTACAACGACCGAGACGGCTTTGTCCTAGTCAGCGGTGCGGCGCGTGCGGGCTGGCCAGCGTGTCACCTGACAGGTGGGGCCGCACGGTCAGTACGTGCTTATACGACCGTCAGACCGTTTTGCAACACTTAGGCTGAGAGTTGGTACTGACTTGCAAAAAAAAGTGACTATGGATACCAATTCGTTACGACGTGCTGAAGTGTGGTAGTTCCACGCAATTAACTCTTCGTTTTAAAAAAGAAAAAAACCATTTCGGCTGTAACTCCGCGCCGCCGCCAGGCCGCCGCACCCGCACGCTGCTGACCTGTCCTTGCCCGGCTCCGGCGAGCATCCCTTGCCTGCCGCCTCCGCGCGCAGTGGGCAGCCTTGGCGTCCCGCAGGCCCGGCTCCACGCGGTCCGGCGCCCGAGGGTTCCACCAGGCCAAGTGCCCGGTGGCATGTACACTCGCAGGCTTCGCCGCGATAGGGGAGCCCGTGCCCATGGCGGCGCCGCCAGGAAGCGCGCGTCGACGTCTCTGCTGTGCTTCGTCGGCGCCATTCTCCTCCTCGCGATCTCTCGCCACACCCTGCTCCCCAAGGTATTGATATATATCCCCCGCAAAAAAAAATGTATTGATATATATATAATCTCAGAAGCTGAATGCCTGAATAATCCCATTCCCAACTGGTACCAGCCACTAGTGCGTGCAGGAAATCAGCGGGGCCAACGATTTTTTTCTGTATGACTCGATTGGCTGTTGATCCTTCCCTAGGGTATTAGTAGCATTGCAGATTCAATTGCCAAGAGACCCTACTGTATTGACCGAATCATTCTGTATTTACTGAACCACTCCCTAATTCCATGTCTTGATCTCGTTCTTGCGAGGGAAGGTGCCATTTCTGGGCTCGTTTGGGAGAGTTTTATTGGCACCTGGTGGTTACACTCCCACGCCCAAACCTCACGGTGTGAAGTATGAGCTGCAAACGCTCCCTGTAAGGCCTCCCTTAGTCCCTGTCTTGGTGTCTCATTCTGCATTGGCCACGAAGGTGTATCAATATCGCTGACAAATCTGTATCCTAGTTTCTTAGGTGGATGCGAAGGCTGTGGCTGACGGTGACACGATCACAGTGTACGTTGACACGGATGAACCTCATGAGTCCGGCAACGTGCCCCGTGAAGTTCAGGAGGCCGCGTCAGATCGAACCAAGGCTTGGGCGGCCAAGAACTATGAGAAGGCTGACACGCTGCAGAAGATCATAGTGGATGCGGGATATAGGTAGGTAACTTCAAAATTAACATCAAGCAACTGTCTATTTGTGTGTGGCGTCAACTACTGACAATTCTGAAACTTCTTCTACGTGCAGGCAAGTTCCTAATTTGACAGGGAAACATGTTCTCGCGAAGAAGTACCGGATCAGGCTAAGGTTTGTCCCACACCTTGGTCCCAATCGATGGTCAAGGGACTTTGTTCTCATTGGACTGGAATTGAGATATTATAGAACGAAATGATGCAATGCAGAGGGATTGATGCACCAGAGAACTCGATGCCTTATGGGAAAGAGGCAAAAGAGGAGCTGGTGAGGCTGGTGCAGGGAAGAACCTTAAAGATTTCCATATATGATACTGACCGGTACAGTCGATTAGTTGGAGATGTTGACTGCAATGGTGTCTTCGTGCAGGTAAATATGTCATAGTACTATTTTCTCTTTGGAGTCACCTTTTGGAGGTCTGTTATACTGGAAATAACTTATGCAAATACTGCATTATGTTTGCTCCATGTGGTATTTAAGATCAATAGTTATTGTAATTGCACATTTACAGTACAAGAAACTGAATGTATTCAAGATTTTGAAAATTCTTAGAACATTCACTGGAACATAAATGGGAGCAACAAGCTTTAAATACAACTATTAAATTTTGCAAGAATCATGCTGTATCTCTTTAGCTGAAGATACATACTCTATGGGCCTTGTTACCCGCTTTGCGAATTTCTCGAAAGAAACAAATAAGTTTTCATATCTTGTTTTTAAAATAGGAACACATGCTGAAGAAAGGTCTCACATGGCACTACACTGCGTACGATCGACGGCCAGAGCTCGCCAAGGTAAGCAGTGTCACAACTAACAGCCTCAGTTTTTCTTGATTGAAGGGCAGTATAGCGCACTCTGAACATTTCTTCAACCAACCATACATACACTCGAAAAGACCTTGACAAACTGAATTTTTTGACAGTGGGAGAACCAGGCGCGAGCGAGCGGCTTGGGCCTGTGGGCGCTGCCGAACCCTGAGAAGCCATGGGAATGGAGGAAGGAGAAGCACACGAGGAAATGGTGAATCATCCGTGACTCATGACCAAAGATCTCTAGACGAGTACCAGAAAAAATAGCTTCAAACACTGTATAATGTGTACTCTGAACCTCAACACTTTGATGTTGTAACAGCCTCTGTAGATTGAAGCAGGAAGCATCTGTAGATTGGTGTAAGCTCCAGTTAGGGACCCATTCTCTTTTCTGCATTAGAATTTTGTAAAACCTGTAATGATTTCTGTAAAACATGATCTGATGATCAATTGGTGTTGATGGATTGAATACTCCTAGCCAATGGCAGACCTAGGAATTGAGGTTTGCTGGGACGAATATTTCCAGTATATAACAGTTTTTAGTTACCAAAAAAAAACAATTCTACTCAAGAAACAAATGGTTCAAAAGTTACAATTATCAGGATCCATGTAAGACCATTTTCAAGAACATGAGAAGACATGATTTGAAACGCTGGTTGGTTGCCACAATATGAAACCAAAATTTCAAACGAGAACCAAAAAAAATATTGTGCTCAACAGTCCACATGTGAACCCCAAAATTCCATTCTGCCTCCTCTTTCGCGTCCAGGGCGTGCTCTGCTCAAGGCGAGGCGCGACGGCGCGGTAAGCAGATGCATCAAGGTCCGCAGATGAAGTAATAAATGACCAGTGCAAAATTCCATTTCCAGCAGGGGTCTCTGGGCAAACTAGCTGAGGACCGACGACCGCCAACGGAGGACACCGGGGAGGATCTTCTATTCCCCCGACGACATTCTTCCACTCCCCCCGGCTAAGGTACGCCCGCCTCCCCAAACCCTAAGTGCGGAGATTGGTTACGGATTTTGTACCCCGCATGAGGGTTTCTTCTTCACCCCGGCCCTTAATTCCACCGCTCCAAATTTTAGTTTCATGCCCAGATTGGTTAGGAGATATGTTAATTTGAGAACTTGTGTAGTTGAGGAGGCTTCGGCTGCCATCATTGATCCCACTGCGATTTTGTGGAGCAATCCTAGCTGATGGTGCGCTTGATTCCTTGTGCAAAATCCATTCACCAACTGTCCGCACTCCCAGAGACACTGATGTAGTAGTACCCTTGGCTGCGTAACTAATTGTTCCTTCAACATCAGTGTCTCTGCATGAATCTTTCATCCGTGAATAGCTGAGATGAATTACTTTTGTTCTGCACTGTGCAGCTGTTCGAGTGATCTGTTTCCCTTTTCTAGATAATCTGTACTGTATCACTGTGCCGCTTGCTATTGTTTTGGTCAGTTCAGAACGTAGCATGATTAACTTGCTGACGCCTGATGCTAATGTGCCGTAGGTGGTGTGACTGCAACCTGTAGGAGAAGCTTGGGATCGTTTGATGCGTTGAGACCATGAAGCAGCAAGCGCAGGGGATTTCTAGTGGCATTTACAGATACACGCACCGCTGCGAGAGTGGAGTTAATATTCATGATGTCTTTGTCGAGAGGAGCGTGCCCCGGGTGCTGTTTTCATATGTCGGTGTGATATTTCTTCTCACGAGTGTTTGCCGTACCTTGTTGTCGAAGGTAGTTTTCTCGGAATCATTCACAAAAACAAGTGTGGCTGATTGATTTTTCACTATTCAGCTTAGTGCTCTGCTTGCTAGGTGTTAATATGTTTTCATGTGCTTTTTGTGCCCTTAGCAATATGGATGCAGATGCGAAGAATATATATATGTATGCCTTGTTGATGATGTTATCTTCGTGTTGTGGTTTAGATTCAGGTGGTGTAGGTTAGCGTAATTTCCATGCATGTGATTGTCCCACTAATGACTTGCCATGCTTAAATGTTTCAGGAAAGTTTATGCCTTGGTTCCTTTTGGAGTGTTCCGTTTTCTGCTATTGTCGCTAAATGCTTGGGATACAAGCCTGTGAAGAAAGGTTAGATGCTGATGTTGTTTCTTTATTATCTGAATTTTGTGTTTTGCATAACAAAGGGATACTCTTGTTTATTACCATCCGCGGTTACTTGTATTTGCAGAGTCATTGGTGATCATGCCAGCTTTTGGTATTCAGCTAGAACAACACTTCTGGAGGTATGGAAGAACCAATATGGAGTCTTCTGCATCCAGATTACAACTCTTGCTGTCAGCATTTGTCACTCCTCAAACTTTTATGGCATTGCAACAGGATTTCAACAGTTAGAAACAGATATATGGAATTAAAGGCTTTGGATACCCAACTAAATAAGTACTCCCTCCGTTTCTAAATATAAGACCTTTTAGAGATTCCACTATGGACTACATACGGATGTATGTAGTCCATAGTGGAATCTCTAAAAGGTCTTATATTTAGGAACGGAGGGAGTACTTTCCAATTTTAGGAGAAATAAAGTACTGCTCTGCTCTCTTGTCAGTACTTAGTGATAAGATTTGCAACGGATAAAGTTGTTTCGCATTAATTAGAAATTGTCATCATCTGCTTGGCTTATTGACCTTTCCATTCTTTCATTGTCATCGTATAAGGTATAGAAAGCAGTGGCTTCATCGTATAAGCACTTTTCACTTTTCAGTACTTGTTAGTGACAAGATTTGCAATTGATCAAGTTGTTCTGCGTTTTTATTATATATCCTATAAAGTACAGAAAATACACGCATCTCCATCATTTTTATCTCTTTGACATATATGTTATCTTTCACAGTGGACGAGTACATCGCAAGTTTGTGCCCATCGGCAAGATCCTAAAGCCGGTGCTGAATGAGTGTGTGACCCCTGTTACATGCTACTGGAGCTTGACATTGCTTTTACGCGATGAAGACGAGATCATGCTCGTTTTTCAGGTAACTCTTGCCTGCTTTCAATTGATTTTCAAGTGCAATGTCAGGAACCTGTGGTCTGAAAGAGCCTAATGTGCAGAACCTGCATCCACCCGTCAAACTGTTGCTCCCAATCTGGAAAGCTCTGTGCGCATTCACAAACTCCGACAGAATTAGCCCTTCTCTAGTTCTTCAACCAGACGATTTGCATCAAAATGTTGATCGAGATGGCGCTGTGGACTCGTGAATAGTTCCCCCGAAGACTTCTCTGCCGAGTGGCAACAGGATGTTCAGTTGCTTCACCACTAAGTGAAGATAAATTGTCAAGTGGAGGATTTTGTTGATACCACCAGGGTTTGGATCCTCTGATCCTTTCGGTTGGACCGACCGAATTATTTTCCCTTTAGCTGCAGAAACTGAGTGATCCAGTTGTAACTTTGGCCTGGCCATGTGGTATTTCTGTCCAGTGAAGTAGATTGACAACAGAATGTGCCATAATGTTTCTTCAGTTTCTACGTGGGAATTCATGTTCTGTGGTGCAAATGTAGCAACTCTGTGAGGAGGGTACAACTGCTGACAATAAAAATCTTGGGCACTCGCAAGCAGTCGTATGATCTGTCGCGCTGAATGTCTTTCTCCTTTGTTTTTTCCTTGGAGAAGATGTGAAAATTTGATGATTTGGATCATCATCTGCTTAGTCGTGCATGCAGGAGCTGCCAAACCCACACGCCCGGAACTGCAGGCTGCAGCTGTACAAAGAAGAATAAGCAGCAGCAGCAAGCCTCTACCAATCGTTTCGCTCGCCGCTAAACCTGCATGTATTGTATAACGACCGCGCGCAGTGGATCTCACTATGACAGTATCTGCAGATGGAGATCCGTAGTAGTATTGCTTGACAGTGTTTTTCTTTTTCTTTTTTGCGAGAATACTTGACAGTGACTGCTTCCAAAGAGCTCACCAATCAGGTCATCATCATGCCAACCATTTGCCATCATCATCATGATGAAGAACTCTTTGAGTTAGCATGAACTGAACCAGACAAACCACGAGGTAATAATATCTCAAGCACCTGTACTTAATCTGCACCCCCAAGCTTCAGAAATCGGAATGGATTGAACAATAGCCATGCATCGTAATATGTGATTATTCTTTTGGTGTCACCGACGGACAGAAGCGGATCCGACCGACACACACGGGTCTGGGTCACTGTCGACGCGGGGCATGAGTATGCGAGCGCAATGATGGCTCTGTCTGTCTCTGCAATGCACTGCGTTTCTCCTAGTCTAGTCTATAGAGATGGAATTCGGTGTAGGATAAGGCACCGAGCGAGCTTGCATTATTGTTTTCTCCGGTTATACTACTGCTGCCGGATCAGGTCAAGTCATCCTCCTCTTCCTCTTCCTCTTCCTCACATGATAACATGACATGACATGACAACGATTCTTCCATCTCTTTCCTCCTCCACAAGGAAAGCTCTTCTCCTCCCGTCGGCGCCGCCGCCGGTCCGCCCCATCTCCGATGGCCTCTAGGCCATGGAGGTGCAGAGGATCTCGGCCCCCCGCCGGCGGGAGGGACCCCGTTCTCGTTCTTGTTAGATTCAGCGTCTTGGTTGAGGCTGTGTGGCGGCGGCGATATCCCTTAATAGGAATAATGTCTCCCACGTTCTATCCCCGTCTCGATGGTGTGTCTAGCATCGTCGGAGGGCGTGTGGAGATTTGTCTCCGTCGGATCTCGCGGGATTCGGTCGGTGCTGGTCTTCGGTGGATCTGTTTGGATCCGGTCTTCGTTCGTCTTTGTTTGGGTGTTTACAGGTTTGATCCTTCTGATCTACGACTTTCTTCATCGGCGATGGTTGCTACTCTGGCGCGCTGGTCCTATGGGGCCTTAGCACGACGACTTCCCGACTGTCTACTACAACAAGGTTTGCCCGGCTCCGGTGAGGGAGGGGCGATGACGGCGGCGCGCCTTCGGCTCGCTCCAGTGCTTGTAGTCGTCGCTAGGTGGTCCACGGACATGGTTGTAATTTTTATTACCTCTGTTGTTCTTTGTACTGCCATGATTGAAGATGAATAGATTGGAAATTTCTCGCAAAAAAAAAAAAAAACATGACATGACATGGCTTGGAGTATGTCCCTTGATCACTCATTTTCTACTAGAGTACTACATTGGATCCCAAATCCAACCCACGGCTCTGGTTCACTCGTTTTCTCGTGGCATTTGGCGGGTAGAGAGGAAACCCCAATCACACCACTGGATCCATCTTTAGTCGTCTCTCTCAACTGCTGCTAGCCCCTCTGTTTTCTAGCCATTTTCCCATGTAGCACAGTACATATATACCCCCTGGCTAGCTAGGTCGACGCCACCTTAAGATTTTGACATGGTGGACGGTAGTGGTGGCGAGCGCATCGATCGACGATCATGCAACACACACCGGCCCATCGCTCGATCGCAACAGTTGACAAGTGCCCCCGCACGCACAAACCGAACAAATGTTGTGTATGCGGTGGCGTCACGTGGCAACATTGAGAGTATCAAGGGAACCAACCCACCAGAGATCAAAGTCTCGGATCAATGCACACATTTTTCTGAATTCATTTCAGGGTTTCTGACAATGTCTGTTAAGTGGGAGAACACGTTTTCTTCAACTACGAGACGTTTATGATGATTTTGTCAATTTTAAGATGCTTATAGGCGTAGGGTATTTGGTAGCTAGTTATGTTGTACGATCTTTTGGCGAGCGTGGCATCGGATCGGAGAGACAGACGGGGACATGGCCGTCCGTTCCTCCTCATCACAAGTCAAATGAGCAGCTAGCATCGCGTCTTGGGTGCAAGCCAAGCGTCGGTCGGTCGCTCGTCGTGTCGTGTCGTGTGAATTGTCACTGCTAGGCTGTAGTATCCTGCAACCCTAGCTGCACGTAATTATTTAAGCTGCCGTTTGGGAGTCTTGTAGTAAATCTAAAGGCTAGACGTACACGCATGGAGTTTGAGATCTTATTAATAGATGGTCCGCCCCTAATTCTTGGTGCTCGGCAAATCAACCCAGCAAACCCCACACACACACCGGCAGATGCAGACGCTGAATCGGGTATCTGTCCAAATCAGTGACGTAGCTACGCACATGTTTGGGCTGCATACGTGCATGACTGTTAGGGCGGATCTAATTAAAACGGAACGGGGGTCTCGTGATTGGTCAGCGGAGTGACCGATCGAGACAGTGCATATGCCCGTTATATTAGTTGACGCATGCACACACGCCATCTTAACCAGTAGTAGTACTAATCCCCCGTTAATCAATTAACTAATGAGGCAGGGTACGCTCCTGCATTGCGACGACCGACCTGTACAAGTGCAAGTCTGAAGGTTAAGGACACGCATGCATACGACCTAACCTGTCTGAACTCTATTTTTATCTTGTGGTACCATCAGAGATAAGACTAGTTCCTTTCACCTTGTTGTACTATGATCTCCAACAGCCAATATACATTAATGATGTTATCTTAGAGATGTTAACCTTTGTCTCCTAGGTACTTGGGTAAAAAGATACATTAAGGATGAAGGAAAACTTTGGAGGAATATCATAGATAAGAAGTACATTAGAGGGAACCCAAACATTTTTGCTTGCAATAAACTGAACTTCTCTGCCTTTTGGCAAGGGGTTTTGTGGGCAGCTAAAGCACTTAAGTTTGGTTATAGGTGGGTGGTGGGGAAAGGGGACAAAATCAGATTTTGGGAGGACATCTGGTTTGGAACTTCACCCTTGTATGTCCAATTTTGGCCCCTTTATACCATTTGCCACCAACAGTGTGCTACTATAGCTGATGTTTGGGATGGCCAAAACATTAAGCTCACTTTTAGGAGAGTTTTTTCTGATAAATTGATGGAATTGTGGTATTGCCTAGAACAAATCATCTTAGGGACTAAAAAGTCTGATGATGAGGATGCTCTTATATGACAATATGAAGCAAATGGGGAATACACTACTGGATCTCTCTATAGTATTATTAACTTTAGAGGGATCCAGCCTGTATACATCCCTTCCATTTGGTCTATTGTAGTTCCACCAAGAGTTCAAGTGTTCCTGTGGCTGCTCTCACACAACAAACTCATGACTAAGGAAAATCTCCTCAAAAGAGGGATTGAAAAAACCCCTGAATGTGTGTTCTGTTCTGAACAAGAAACAGTGCATCACCTGTTTTTTGATTGTGTGGTTGCTAAGCTTGTTTGGAAATCTATTTCTGAATTCTTTGGTATTAATTTGGGGCAAGACTACCTTTCCATTGCTAGATTCTGGCCTGCTAACAAAAAGCATGCTGCCACTAACTCTGCATGTGCCTGTGCATTATGGAGCATTTGGAAGATCAGGAATGATCATATCTTTAATAATGCAATTTGGGCTGACATGAAGAAAATTGGGTGGATGCTGTAGGTCAATATCAAGAGGTGGATGATCCTCTTCAAGGACTCCGATCTTGCAAAAATGGAAAGTTTCTCCAAGATGATTTCCTGTGTGTTGCAGGAACCGTTCAGACTGGGTGTGGGGTGAAAGGAGTGGATCCTCCGCTCACTCATGCTGACTGGGGAGTCTCCCAGATTGACAAGCTTGCAATTGCTCCACCTGCAATTCGGGATGATCCTCGTGACAATACCTCGCCTCCCAGGGATGAATGGAAGTTCAAGCAGCCGATCCTCAGCCCAGTGGCCCCTTTTGACCTCCCCAACTCCCCAAACCAATCTCCGTTGAAGAAGAAGAAGGGCGACGCAATGTGGGTGCTCGAGGGAAGCACCGAGCGTGGATCGGTGGTGTTCTCCTTCTAAAGGAGAGTCTGTTGTTTGCATTAGATTTCCCCTTTACTTTTGCTCTGGACATGTTCCATTGAGCTGTAATAATTGTTAAGACTCTTAGAGATTCCCTGCCTGAAAACAGCGGTTTAGCTGCTGCTGGAGCGTTTTCCTTTTTCGGTTTGATTTGTCTTGTTACCCTGGTTTCATTCAAGTAATGGAAACGGGAGGCTTTTGCCCCCCTTTCATTCTAAAAAAAACAGCCAATATTGATCCAACGATAGAAAGAAGGATCGATCGATACATATCAAAGTAGTACATGTTTCTGATGGTCGTTACAGGCCAAATCCTAACCGAAGGCAGTACCAAAATCTATCTGTCTGATGAAGCAGTCGCTCGACGCCGATGGGTTGGCAACGCCGCACAGAGACGCACCGTGACTCTCTGATGGTGACAGGGTTGAATTCGGCGACCAATTGGTTGGAGTATATACTGTGTATCACATCACTTGATACAAATCGTGAAGATGCAAACACAGCGACACATGGCATAGCCAAAGTCCAAGTCAGACGAACAAGCCACGATCCTTCTGTCCCAGTCAACAGCTGTAGTATAGTACTAGTACAAAACATCTCAGCAACGGACAAAACCATGTCGTTGCGACAGTACTCCAAAACGGATCTGAAGCGTACGGGGATTCACATTCACGTGACTGCGGCAGCGGGAAACCCGTTCGTTGCACACAAGTTTTCACTATCTTCTTACCATCAAACGAATCGCAGAAGGTTCGTCTTGGATTCGGGTTACTTAAGGTAACATGTCCGGTTTAACATGATTCGCACCAGCTTACAGTACTACTAATACTATACTTGCATTTGGTGAGTGTGAGCTGGTTGGGTTCAGAAAGAGCCATTAACCAGTGAACTGTTAACATGTTTATTTTGTTGGGTCTCATCCGTGTCTCCTCATGGACGGGGCAACCTACGTCCGAATAGCCAAAAATGCACTTAGTGCTAGCCCTCACTCACTCCTCAGCATATGCCGCCGCTGTATGTATTGCGGTCATGTGCGTTCACAGTGCCATTGCACTATTGCACTAGGCATAGTGGACATTTTTGTTTCTGGAATGTATCCAAACATAAATATTTGCATTCATGTATTGCACTCAGTCCTCGCGACCTCACTTCTCAGGGCTCAGCATGCACCACTGTACTCTAGTCATGTGCATTCACAGGACCATCGCACTAGACACAGTGACCATTTTCCTTCTTTTTTCCGATCAATTTTTTTCTTCTTCTGAAACATCCAAACACGATTCTTCTTTTTTTCTTCCTTGTGCGCCTTGAGAGAGCCTACTACGTACTACAAATGGCTGCGAGGATGCAGAAAACAATTCGTGTGCAGGGAAAATGACAGGGGACGGCAGTCTGCACAAAACATCCCACAAAAGTACAGAATAGTTCTGCGTGCGTTTTTTCCTTTTTTTTTTCTTTTGACACAAGGCGTTTTTTCCTTTTCAGCTCACACAGTTGTTCGATCAGCGCCAAAAATATAATTTAGTTAGAGAGGAAAAGCACAATTTTGGCATGCAGGCTGCAAGGGTTCTTTAATCTTTTATTCGCCTGATAGACATTCTTTATTCCACGAATTCTGGACATGTCAGTTTCCAACACTGCTGAGCATTCATTTCCCAACTAACACACAAGTACAGTAGTATAGGAAGAAATCAACTTTCCAGGATAACACTCGAGTTCTTCAGTGGGTCTACTCAAACGGGTGAGTATCAGGTGATACCGGAGCTTACATGCTCCCGTGATACGAGCTCCCGCGAGCCGTTGGATCTGAGATCCAACCGCCACGGACAGAGCTTCGGTAACTTTGCAGCAAAACCCTTAAAAAAACTGATATTTACGTACAAGTCCAAGAGCATGGCTGTCACCCTTAAATTTCAGATCCAACGGCTCGCTGGAGTCTGTATCATGGTAGCACCTAAGCTCCTGTATCACCTGATATTTTCCCCTACTCAAACATGGAGTAACACTATTTCTAACAGAAAAGAAAACCACAAATAAATGATGAAAAATGGTCAAATGGAAGTATAGCAACTAGCAAGGAGATGATGAGAGATCTGATCTGAAGTTCTGAACATGCATCATGCAGAGCCATGCTCATTGATTATTTCCATATAATACACTGCTAGTAGCATTACAGAAGCTCAATCAAAAGGAACACACGACTTGGGTGAACTCCACTCGACATTAAGTAACAACGCACGTCCTTGCACACTGTGAATTCAGTTCGGTTAGACCCTCTGCACTGCGGCGCCACCGACGGACGCCAGCGCGCTCCTCACCGTCACGGCGACGCGGCAGCCCTTGAGCGCCCTGAAGCTCTCGTGCCGCACCCTGAAGCATGTCGCCATGGCCGTCTCCTCGTCGTCCGAGAACGACGACGACGAGTGCAGCCTGCTGCTGCTGCTGCCGCCGCCCCGCATCGGCGACTGCGTAGTGCGGCGGAACGAGGAGGTCGAGGAGGACGAAGACGAGGACGAGGTGGACGCGGAGGAGAAGGACGAGGTGGGCGAGCCCGACGGCGTCGTCCGGCCCCGCCTCCGCGTCGCCATGAGGATGGAGCCCAGGATGCCGGACGGCCTGAACCTCTTGCCCCCGGTGGCGGCCTTGCGCGCGTGCTTCTTTGCGGCGGCGCCGGCGGCGTAGTAGGACGGCGGAGGCGTGAGCGGCGGCATCGCGGTGTCGGAGATGGCGTTCTTGGGCGTGCCCGGCTGCGACTCCCACAGGAACGGCACCGCGCCGGCGGAGGACACGCCGTAGTAGACCCTGAAGGACGGCGCCGCGGCGGAGCTGTCCCTCGTCAACAGCCTGGAGAGGAGCTTGCCCCCCTGCCTCGGGTTCGGGTGGACCACGGCCTCCTCCTTCTCCTTGCCGACGGTGGCCGCCATGGATGGATGGACGTGTCTCTGCTCTGGTACAGAGAGACAGAGGGATCGTGTCCTTGCAAGTTGCAGTCTTGCAGAGGAGGAGGAGGAAGTGATCACTGAGATGCGCAGCGAGGGTTGGGTTTTATGCTCGTCGGCAGCAGAGAGAGGGTGTATTAATAACGAGAAGTGTGCTGGCTGGCCGTTTGCACGTCTCCCGCTGCTGTTAGTATCTCATCTGATTACTTTTGTTACTGCTCGGCTGTCCAAGATTCCACCAAGTAGAGACGACCTTTGACTTTACACTGTTTGGATCCAAGGGCTAACCAGGATTTTATTTATGTTCTACCCGTTGCAAAAACATATGATATTGTATTATTTTTAGACATAATACAGATTGTGCCTTCACGAGCACTTTGGAGAGACCGAGCTGGTAAATTTTGAGATGGAAGAAGTCACCACATATGTCATGTCATGTAGTCGTTTGTGCCCGTACCAAGTGTAAAACCTGAACCGAATTGAAATCGTCCCGCCACAAGAAAACTTACCAACATGAACTACGCTTAATTTGCATATGACTTCGTATTTTGACTAGCTAAAGAGCTCAACTTCTGGCCAACAATTACTTCACTAAATGCAATTTATACTATGGTATAAAATTGATGTCACGAAATTCATATTTTAACTTTTGATTGTGATTTGTGCATCATAAACCACACACAAAGGATCGATTATTAGTAAAAGCCATGCCTTAGTTAATCAACGGAATACCTCTATATTTTGTGAAAAATAAGTACAAGAAATCATCTAATATACTATCCTCCCTAATTTTAGAGCCTTCTATTCAATTGGGGTGTTTAATTTTGATTTGGATCATAATTTTGACTGGTCAACGATTTCTCAAGGACCTCTCTCATTCAGTTAAGCTACTCAATATTGAATTTGATTCATGATTTTGGTTGGGTCAACAATTTCTCAAATTAATCGATAGCAACCAGCCTAAAAAATACATCAACCCCGCGCATCCTCTCACCACCAAAAAAAAAAAGAAGCACCAACATATGACACTATAACATCAATATAATCCATGCGGCCACCAGCGTGAAAAACTTCCCTACATAAGCATGACATGCTTACCAAATAACACAGAATCACACCTCCAAGAAAGCTCATCAAAACACCACATTATAAAAAAAAACAGATCGTCTTCCTCACACGCCAAACTAGATAACAAACAAAAAAATATGAAATCCCAACAACATCAACGACGCAGCGAAGCAAGCTCAACCCTTCTAGTGAATATTATATGTGCACCATACACTTTTTTTTATGGGATAACCAGGAACACATGACCGGCGAGAATGCGAAATTTTGCAGGAGACCATTAAATACCTACGAAACTCTGAATAATCCCACGAAAAATATGGCCTAAGAGAACTCGTGCTTTCTTTTGTATGGATAAATGAACTTCAACATTTAGAAGAAGTTATTAGAAACACATAAAGAGGAATTCAAATTACCATTTTTATGGTTATCTTGTGTATCATCGCTTTTGAAATTGATAAGTTCACCTCCCTGAGGCATAGTTGAGAGTAAGGTTTAACGTGATAAGATAACCAACATATGGTTAGATGATTCAAAATGTGGTTGGATCTGCAATGCATCAGAGATTGAACCTCAAGCTTAACGTCCCGTGCGGATTATCCTTTCTGCAAGAGAGGTCGACAACGGGACGTGGTGGTGACTTAATCAATCTTGAAACTCTGCAAGGCGACATTCTCATCGACAATGAGACAGCTATAATGACGCCTTCAATCGTAGGTATGTTGTTCGCCTGATGATAGTGTGCATATGTGTTCACATCTACGGTGGACTACTCGTCTAAAGCAATACCATAACATTTCGAAAACAGGATATCTAAGATTGAAGGCATACACCACACACCCGGTGAGGCGGCGACGTGGAGTGTGAGAAAACAAACACATCCATGCCATGCATGCACACCACACCGGTACGGTGCGCCACCCATCGGTAGTCCTGGCCATGGGCAGCCCGGCCCGGACCGGTCAGAAAAAGCCCGACCTGGCCCGGCCTGACCTTGCCCATGGGCCGGGCCTAGGCCTGAGATCTAGGCCCGATGGCCGGGCCAGGCCTGGGCCCGCCATATTTGCTATTTACTGAAGAGGCCCGGCCCGAGGCCCGGCGGGCTTTTTTGCTGATGGGCCAGGCTTGGGCCTGGATTCTAGGCCCGACGGCCGGGCCAGGCCCGGGCCTAGCTTTTCTACGTCGGGCTTAGTTAGGCCCGGCCCGAGGCCCGGTCCGGCCCGAGTTTTGCCCAGGTATACCCATCAGCCATGAATGCCCCGTATTTTGGCCCACCGGAGATCGGAAGTAGACATTATATTAGTACTGCCGCGTACTCGATCGCTTGCTCCAACTAAATTCGGTGATGGATAGACCTAGCCAACGACGTACTCCGTAGATCTCTGTTTTGGATTCTCCCAGCTGCTATGAAAAGCACAGCGATTAAATACGTACTAGTGTACTATACCATTGCCGTCGCGCTCTCTCGCCGGCCTCGTTGTAGCACGACTACGCGACACTACTCGCTTTCTACATAGTTCCAAACTAATTCTGCTCAGCTTTGCACTGCAGTACCAAATTTGTTATCTCCTGTCGTCTTAGTGGTCGCGTAAATTCAGAATCATGATAATACTAGCCATGAAGACATAAAAACAAACACACCCTTACATCACGTTATCATCTTCTTTTCGGCGAGAAGAACATCGCGTTATCATCAAACTAATAGAATCACAAATTCAGTAATAGAAAATATCTTACTGAGAACAAACATAGTTGAGTCCTCCATCATATTTTTCTTTCTTTTTGAGATCACAGCAGAGTATTATTTTTTTAAGAGAAGATCACAAGTTGAGTCATGAGTCCTTCGTTATGGCAAATCCATCATTTGTCAAAAGAAAAAAGAGTCCTCATTTTTTTTTCCTAGTGAATATAGTACATCATTTGTGCAGAAACAACAGCAACAAAAAAAAAACATTTGAAAGGGCTACGTAGCTTACCCGCTGCACACTGCAGGGTCCTGCAGATTGATAGATGGAGTTGCTTTCTTTTTTTTCTTTTTTCTTTTTGCGGGGGAGATGGAGTTGCTTTCGATCTTCCTTCATCTTGGGGAGCTAATCTAATGATCGCCATTAAAAAGCCTAATGGTTTTGTTAACTTGTTAATGGAAGTGGGGTTGGATTCGTACACTACTACTACACCGCGATGGATCGTGCATGGGAGCATGAATGCAGTACTGTGGTCGATGAACTGTCATCGGATGGTCTTAAAGAAGGCCATCTTTTGTTTATGTGTGGATTAGCGGAGCGTAGCTGGACTTTCCACCTAACGGCACGCTGGGCTTTCAATGCCTGCAGGGTCAGGGCACGACACTGCCCACTTAAGAATGCTTGTAGGAACAACTAATTAATCAATTGGGTCAAAATAGAGCAGGGTCTAGCCCAGTTGCTCGCACGTAAGGTCGACAAGGAAATTGAAGAGGGATCTCAGTTTGTAGTCAGTGCAGCTGCTGTCCGAGGATTCAGGATGGTCTAGATCTGGAGAAACTTTTGCATGACAGCTCTTCGGGCGACTATATCATAAGGTAGAATGCTAGTCAGGTGTGACTAAAATTTGATAGAAAATCTAGGACATGGGGTAAACCCTCATTTTCTGGAGCATATTACGCTCAATGTTGTTTCTCTTAAATCCTTTTATGTACCCGTGGAGGTGGCATTTCATTCATGTGCTCTCCGAATTCCGGCATTTCTTTTAGTCCTTACAAATCAAATTGAGTTAAGGTGCCCTGAAGATTGGGCAGCTTTTATCTCTCGTGCAATAAAAATCTTAGATTTTATTTAGATCTAAATTTATGTCAATCGTTGATCTAACATCCAACGAGTGTAACCATCTGTTTGGCAAATGTGCACCCATGCGTGTTATTTAAGCACAAAGTATCACTACAAATTAGGAACATGGCAGTCCTCACAGATAAGACCCGAAGATGTACAACTTGCAGATGAAAGCCAACAAGCAGAAAATATAACATCGAGGCTAGAAAAAGAAGTTCCAAGACGAACGAGGAACAGCAAATCTGAACCTAGGTCTGCCCGCCTTGCATTGATGCGCGCCAGTGGCGGAGCTACGTGAGGTTCTTTGGGCGGGCCAAACAGGCAGATTAAAGCTAACCTCACAAACTTTTCTTTAATGGTCTCCTCAATCCTTCACTGTTTGTTGCTACGCTGGGCGGGCCATGGCCTGGTTTTGCCCCAACGTAGCTTCGCCCCTGATGCGCGCACGGTGCCATGCATAGTTTTGTGTTGCCTTGTTGTGGATAGATGATACTACATCCATCGCGAAAAATGTGAATCTTTTTGGGTTCCCGATTCTTGATGCTAGTAAGCTAGGAGTAGCTCGACATGGGGTGGCAAAAATCTAGGTCGTCCGTTCATTAATGATCTTGCGCACATCCAAGCTATGATTAGATCATTAGACCAACCACATTATTATTTTTTACCTCCAGAGTGTGCCTGACGGTGCACTTGAAGGATTCACTCCTCTGGTAATCCACTGGAGCGACAGGTCCTCTGTTTATTCTTCTCCCTGCCCATGCCATTGCCGCCCCACCGGCGCACCGCCCTGCGTTCGTTCTGCCGCCGTGAATCTGTAGCCATCGCCTCGGGAACAGCAGGGCCGGCCCGCCGGCCGGCAGGGGCAGGCGGCAGTTGGGCGGGCGGTTAAGCAGTTGGTTCGGGATTGAATGCTGCAGCAGTAGCATGAGCCAGTAGCGGCACGTAGCGTCCGGTGACACAAAGTGAAAGGCGACGGCCGATGGAGGCAGCGGCGTGGAGTTAAAGATGGATGGAGCCGGCGATTCGACATGGCTGCGTGGAAACTAAGCAAGGCTAGCTAGCACGCCAGGAGAACCATGGCGTCTGCAAACAATATACTCCTGCCATATCTATATCCTCGGGAATGGCAGAAGCAGGAGAAAGAGATCATGAGCAACTGTTGTCCATGAGTAGGCGAGCGATCTTCTATTTCCTTCTACTCCCTCGATCCTAAATATAAGACCTTTTAGCGATTTTAACATAAACTACGTACAAAGCAAAACGAGTGAATATACACTTAAAAATACGTCTATGTACATCCGTATATAGTTCGCATTGAAATCTCTAAAAGGTCTTATATTTAGAAACGGAGGTAGTAATTTTTTAGAGTAGCAGGCGAGAAATAGTCTACTGTAGAGCTTTATTCAGTTATCCTCTGTCTGAACGTACAGTTTATATTTTTGAACATGTAAGTTTGAGCAGA
Organism: Elymus sibiricus; assembly: GCA_039707655.1. Taxonomy (NCBI): domain Eukaryota; kingdom Viridiplantae; phylum Streptophyta; class Magnoliopsida; order Poales; family Poaceae; genus Elymus; species Elymus sibiricus. The sequence goes on along the minus strand of CM077668.1, from coordinate 88,241,172 downwards.
GATGACTGTTCTTCAGTACCGCAGGTGCCTCTGACCACCTACAGGTTCACAAATGTGACCAACACACGCACGAGAAAGAGAATCCTTGGCTAGATGGACTAGGCTCCTTAGTCGTCGCACTACCCCAAACTGACTTTTTCCTGAAGGACTAAAACCGTCAGGAATAAGCTCATTCCTGAAGGTAACCGTCAGGAAATACATTCCTGACGGCGTTTCCTGACGGATGCCATTTTGCCCTGAGTTTGTCTTTCCTGATGGCATCCCCGTCAGGAATACACCTTCAGGAATAGACTTTTCCTGTCCATGCTACTGTACAGAAGTGCAGAACAGCAAATTCAGTAGGTAGCACATTAAATCATTCAAAATTCAGCAAAAATACAAATTGATTCCATTCATATTTCTGCACAGCAATATACACAACCGAGTAAATAAGATCACATCCAATTCAACTATTCAAGGTTCACAAGATCATAATCCATTGTAATATCTTGAAATGTTCACAAAATGATATTCAACTCATGGTTCCAAAAAACTTAAAAAGAACAAGAGCTGTTCCATTTAGCCCCTCCAAAAGACAAATGAAGCTGAACAGTCAGAAAATACATTCCTAAATGATTCTCCTTAGTCGGAGTAGCACCGTGGCCTTCTCAGCATGGGAAGAAGCTGCCAAACAGAGTACCAGCATGCTCTTAGGCTTGGGAAGATCCATCCACCTAAAAGGAAAAAAAAAATGTAAGTATTAAGTACTTCCAATGTTGAAACAGATTTCAACTAAAAACAGCCAAAGGAATAACTGTGATATACAGAAAACAAAAAAAGAGATGAACATGCACCACAATAAGTGTGGTGAAATAAGGTCCTTTCCAGCAAATAGAACTAGATAACGACGATATGTATTGTTGGCATGAATGGCTTCTAACTTTCTCTAAAACGGCTCCAGACCACAAGGAATTGACAACTACACAATAACTTTGTCATAGAACTACAATTTAGATCTGAAGACTATAGTTATCACATTCTTCATGGCTAAAAGCCTATAACAGTATTAAGTGTGCATGTAAAATTAAACAAGTTGGACCTCTGAACCTTGTACTACAATAGTCTATGACCAGAGTACCTTAAAAAACAACTAAAGTAAGGATTATTTGATAAAGATGTATAGAACAGACCTGAATACGAGTCTTGATGATGGTCTTCCCAATCAAAGTTGCAAAGAAGAACTCCCAGAAGGTATACCATTGACCAAACATAATACCAGCAACATCAAACAGCAGGTTTGGAACCTAGTAATCACAAAGAAAATAACTTGTCAGCAGTGTGGGAAATACCTATTATATATACATTGGGTTTTAGTACATGGACCTATTATATAACTTGTCAGCAGTAGCACTCCTCTAGTTTACAAAATACACTATCTACTGTTATTATGTCAGTCTACTCCAGAAATCACAAATGTAATAAAGTTGCCCATAGAAGGTAATGTAGCAACCATTGCGGCTACTGCTGAACTCTCAGCTAGGGATTCAGACTAATAAAGTTGCCCAGAACTCCTCTAGTTTCCAATTTGTGTTTCTCTCGGATTTCTGAAAATAAACACAATATGTCAACTTCAAGTTGGTTAAATACAGTACCCAGCTGTGTTATTACGACAGATCTAACTAAAACAAAGACCATTGCGGCTACTGCTGAACTCTCTGCTAGGATTCAGACACCAATAATGAAAAAAGTGTATGCTGCTACCTTTTTTTGGGTCTTCCTTAACAATCTCCTCAGGTCAGTTGTAGCTTGCCTAGACTTGACTTGGCAATGGGAGGAGCTGGACTGGGAAGGAGACAGAAGGGTGAGGCGGCTGGCCGGCGTGGGAAGCAGATCTGGACGGCGAGGAGGACCCAGTCAACGGGGAGAGAGGCGGCGCTGGGGTGGCTGGACGGCGAGGGGGCGGCGATGGACGGCGAGGGAGGCGCCCGTCGATGGGGATGGAGGCGGCACTGGAGCCGCTGGACGGCGAGGGGGCGGCGCTGGACGGCGAGGGAGGCGCCCCTCGACGAGAGGGAGGCGGCGTAGGAGTGGCTGGACGGCAAGGGAGCGGCCCTCCATGGGGATGGAGATGGCACTGGAGGCGTGGGGCGGCAGCGGGATTGGGGTCAAGCACCAGATGGGGTGCGGTGGCGCCGGACGCGGAGGAGGCGGCGAGATGCAACTAGAGAGATGGGGACGACTCTATTAGGCCTCGTTTGACAGGAAGGGATTGGGGAGGTTTTCAGAGGATTAACCCCGCGGGGCCCAGAAACCTCCCTAATCCCCGACGGCCCATTTGTTTCGCGGGTTTTGCACAGCCCAATCCCTTCCATTCCCCTTCGATCCCCTTCTATCCACGCGTCTCCCAACCCTCGAGGGCACACGCAGGGAACGAGGGAACGCGACGCCGCCACCGAGAGGAGCGCCCTGCCGCCGGATCTTCACCGCCCCGTCGCCGCGAGAGCGTCGACGTCCTCCTCCGCTGGTTCTCCCCGAGGTGATTCCTCCCCTCTCCTCCACTTCTCCATCCCCTCCCCTGCAAACCATAGGGCCGGCTCTTCTTGCTCCTCGTCCGACACCCAGCGGCCATGGCTCCGTTCTGCAGCAGTTCGCTGCCTCCATGGGCATCCTTCTCCTCTCCTACCTGGCTTTGTCGTGGAGTTTAGCTTCAGCAGCTCGCTGCCTCCATGGCCACCCATGGCCAGTTCGCTGTCCGTCTCTTCTAATTGCAGAACACGGCACTTAGCTTCAGTAGCCTTCAAATATTGGTTGTAATTTAGGTGGCTATTTATTTGTTTTTTATCAACATGCAGTGAATTGTATGGACACTCAACCTTGTGTTTCTGACAGCTAGCTTTGGTCTTTTCATGCAAAACAAATTTATCTTTCACCCATACACACTCCATGATAGTACTGGGATCATTGCTCGAGGGGTAGTATTCTCTGAAAGCCCGTGACATAGAGGCAAAATCAAAGAGTTATGTAGTGAGGTAACTGCAAGGTCCAGCCACTTGCTCATGTTGTTTTCTAAATGATATCAAGCCATGACCTGGATATGCAGTTACTCGCACCTGCATGCTGTATTGTAGCTATTACTTGCTCATATTGTTTTCTAAATGATAACTATTATTTCTGCATTCAAAGAGATTACACATTGTTGCTATCTGCGTTCATTGTGATTTTCATGATTTGACTGTGTTGATGTTACAATTAGCTAACATTTGTGCTTAGTTCACTTCTTAATGTGTTGGCGTTGAATTCTGGAACGACTCCTGAAAATTGCTAAAATTTTCAAGCTTTGTATGAGGGGTAAAAACTTTGTATGCCCTTGTAAAGTGTTAGGACCATTGTATGCCAACGGAAATGTCCGACAATCCTTCTATGGCGCTGCGGCACTCCCGTTACATTTTCTTTCAAAAAGGATCAGAACTGACCTAACATTTTCTTTTAGAAAGGATCAGAACTAACCCCCGTGCACCCTATTTCACTGTCCACATGTCATATGTTTTCTAATGTTTATTCAGCGAACAAAAATTTAAACAAACTGAATATGTGTACCAATTTAGTCTGGGCAGCAAGATATGTACGGATCATTTTAGAAACAATGATCTCAGACCTTGCTAACTTGTTCTTATTTTGAGAGACCCGCATCTTGGATTCTTGTTGGGGTGGATGAGTTGCCTCCGTCTTGGGAGTCAGTTGCCACGCCTAACTTCGGTAAACAAGTTTCTTAGCCTCATGACCTTGTTTCTTTACCGAAGTAGTATATCCTACTCGATAGCTCATTATGATATTCTAGATCATTATGTATGTCTTATGAATGTAGTTTTTATTTGTTGCTTGTTTATTTAATATACAATCGTGGCCAGATATAAGCAAGTTCCAGACAAAGCCTTTTCCTCTCTATGATAAGCTTTTTGTTCTCAACCGGACGCATATATTCACCATATCTATCACCTCTCTTTGGTTCAAAAGCAAGCAAATTCATGGAACTTCTATTGTTAACAGTAGCAACAGTACCTTGTTTTCTTCAGTATCATCAGCTTTTTCTGGTCTCACTGAATCAGGTTGAGAAGTGGAACAAGCAGAGGGAGAATGGGACGTTTGCAGGGTCCCTCTAAATCGTCTGTTTGAGAGTCTCCTCAGTTGCTTTGGTGTAGGCGCTACTGCTGTCTTGTGGTTGGAATTTATGCTCCTGTCATGTACTCTCTTCCAACAACCGCTGCAGAACACCAAGTGATGCTTTTCTCTATGTTGCACAAATAGTTCAGCATGCTTAAATGTACGCATGTCTTTCCTAGGGCTTGCGAATGCCGAATACCTATGAGATATTACTGGTTCCAAGTCATGCTGCTGTGAGAGATTATGTTGCTGTGATGTGACTGCAAAATTATGTGATGATATATTGATTCCAAGTCAAGCAAATTATGTTGTTGATGTGAGGAACTGCTGCAAAATTATTCCCATGTAGCAAGTTTCATCAGGTCACATTTTTATTAGGTAACATTTACAATTTTGTAGCAAGGTTGTCTTGCTATGATGTTATTTAACTTGTCAAGATTGGATTTTTAACTGTTTTGAATCATTTTAACTCTATGGCAATCCGTCCCTGACAAACAGTGCTCTATATGGAGGGGATGTGTGGCTGGAGGGGGATTTGAGGTTTCAAGGGGATTGGGTGGAAGAGGGGGATTCACCAAATCCCCTAAAACCCCCTCCTCCCAAAACCTCCCTAATCCCTTCCTGTCAAACGAGGCCTTAGGGATTTTGACTCTTCGTTCCCTCCCAAGCCAAAACAAACGCAGAATTCTACGCACCCACGTTCCTGAAGGCCGGTGCGACCCGTTCCTGAAGGAGACCTCGCGACCTTCACGAATGTGCTGAGCCGTCACCAAAAAAACAGTTTCGGGTAGTGTCGGTAAAAAAACTTGACTATCTGAAATTGCTTGCGCTCTTCCGTAAATGATGATGTGTTGTAGCTTCCATGTATATGGTTCCGCTCCTGGGTGCAATGGATCAATCGCTTCGAAGCACTCCGAACAGACTAGAGTGTACGATATCCGAAGTGCTGTCGTCCAGATTTTTTTGAGAAACTGTCGTCCAGACATTTGAAGTTCATCTTCTCTCTTTCCCCTCCAACTCGGCCTTGCGGCCCATTTGGCGCTTGGGCCAGCCCAGAGATGTATTATTTCACAGATATTTTAATATGTCAGTGCAGTGCAAAACAGAGCAGTCGATATGTCCAAGTGGTTAAGAAGACAGACTTGAAATCTGTTGGGCTACGCCCGCGCAGGTTCGATCCCTGCTGTCGACGCGTTTTTTTTTAAAACTTGTTTTCTTTTTCTTCTTCTGTGCAATCTCCACTAGCTTTTCTATCACCTAGCTAGGTACGTGTGCACAGTGCATATGTGCTCTCACCGTGCAGGCACCGGGCATGCGCAACAAAAGATGAATGGCTGATATGCTATGCTCTCTCGTCTCACATCTCCAACGTATGTGGAAGAATCGGTGCTCACTTTTACGTGCCGGCCGCTTCAAAGCCGTATGGAAAGCAATAAAGGCTGCCTTCTTCTTCCTCAAAGGCTCAAAGCTCGCATCTATCCTCTTCAAGACACCTGTCCTGACTCACTTCTCCCCGAGCTGCTCTCCTCCGTTCCAACTTACTCCCTACGGAAAGAAATATAGTGATCTAAACGCTATTATATTTCTTTACAGAGAGAGTACTTCAAAGAGTAAGTCAGTCACAAAGGGAGTGGCGGCACAGCAACTCAACCAGGGTTTTTTTTCCAGATAATCTCGCAAAGCTTTATCCGTCGTCACAATAAAATTCACCGGGTTGGCCTAACCAAGCATGACGGCCACCCCCGAAGTAAGGGCCTGATGATTATGTACCTCAAAATTCGGGGTTGTAAACTCAGGTCTAAAAATACAAAATAAAAAAGCTGAAGATCGTCCTATTATTTCGGCATCTATTGTTTTAGTAGTGAACATGATTTGTTTGGTTATTTTGTCGTGCTTTTAAATCGGTGTTGATGAAGAAATCGAGTGGGGAACATGAATTGGCTTCTTCTAAGTGTAGATCGGGTCTTGCTCTCTCAAGTCGCAAAGTATCAACAAGTTTGAGTGGAGGGATTGAGAGTATTGAGCAAGGGCCGAGCCCATGGGAGTGTGACCTGTGTGCCCATACAGGGCCTTCAGTTTTCAGCCCCCCACCCCCACCCCACTCCAATTTTCTAAATTGTAGTGCGGCCCATTGAGTAGTCGCTGGCATGCAACTTAATTGGCTTATGGGCAACGCGCACAATGTGTGATGAAGCAGCAGACCACTCGATCGCCTGATGTGCCAATCCCCCGTCCAGTCATTCATCTCGAGGAGATGTAAGTCTCCAGACTCTAGGGACTAGGCTCCAGTGGAGAATCGGCATCTCTTTGTTTCCTCTCTTCCTCTGTGGCATCAATCAATCCTTGGCTCAGTACAACAACACCATGAGCTTCCTCTTCTTCCCCAACCACCTGACGATGGCACTCCGACATCATAATTTTTTGTGTTGGAAATATGCCCTAGAGGCAATAATAAATTGGTTATTATCATATTTCTTTGTTCATGATAAAGGTTTATTATTCATGCTATAATTATATTGACCGGAAACTTAAATACATGTGTGAATACATAAACAAATACAATGCCCCTAGTAAGCCTCTACTAGACTAGCTCGTTGATCAAAGATGGTTAAGATTTCCTAACCATAGACATGAGTTGTCATTTGATAATGGGATCACATCATTAGGAGAATGATGTGATGGACAAGACCCAACCGTAAGCTTAGCATTTGATCGTATCACTGAGTTTATTGCTATAGCGTTCTTCATGTCAAGTATCTATTCCTAAGACCATGAGATCATGCAACTTCCGGATACCGGAGGAATACTTTGTGTGCTATCAAACGTCACTTCATAACTGGGTGATCATAAAGATGCTCTACAGGTATCTCCGAAGGTGTCTGTTGGGTTGGCATGGATCGAGACTGGGATTTGTCACTCCGTATGATGGAGAGATATCTCTAGGCCCTCTCGGTAATACAACATCGTAAAGAGCTTGCAAGCAATGTGCCTAATGAGTTAGTCACGGGATCTTGTATTACGGAACGAGTAAAGAGACTTGCCAGTAACGAGATTGAACTAGGTATGGAGATACCGACGATCGAATCTCGGGCAAGTAACATATCGCTGGACAAAGGGAATTGCATACGGGATTAACCGAATCCTCGACATCGTGGTTCAACCGATAAAAAATCTTCGTGGAATATGTAGGAACCAACATGGGCATCCAGGTTCCGCTATTGGTTATTGACCGGAGATGTGTTTTGGTCATGTCTACATGATTCTCGAACCCGTAGGGTCCGCACGCTTAACGTTCGGTGACGCTAGAGTTATATTAGGATATGCATGTTGGTGACCGATTGTTGTTCGGAGTTCCGGATGAGATCTCGGACGTCACGAGGAGTTCCGGAATGGTCCGGAGGTAAAGATTTATATATGGAAAGTTGTTTTCAGGGTTTCGGAAAAAGTTTGGTTTTTTCGGTATTGTACCGGGAAGCTTTCAGAAGGTTCCGGAAACTTCCGGAGGGGTCCGGAAGTCCACCAAGGGATCCACCATGTCCCTAGGGCTAACATGGGCTGAGGGGAGGCGCCCTGGCCTTATTGGGCCAGGCGCACTAGCCCTCAAAGGCCCAGGCGCCTAGAGGAGAAGGGAGGAGTCCCGAAGGGACAAGAGGGGAAGAGTTGGACTTGGAGTCCAACTCCTCTCCCTTGGCCACCGGCCCTAGAGGGAAGAGGGGCTGGACTCCTAGCCCCTCCACCCATATAAATATAGAGGAAGGGGCGCACCAAAGCACAGACCAGCCTCTGGGCGCCCTCTCTCCCGTTACTCCACCACCTCGTCCCGACGACGCTTAGCGAAGCGCTGTCGGCGCTCCACCACCACCATCACCACCACGCCGTTGTGCTGGTTGTGATCCCATCTACTTCTCCTCTCCCGCTTGCTGGATCAAGAAGGAGGAGACATCATCGAGCCGTACGTGTGCTGAACACGGAGGTGCCGTCCGTTTGGTACTTCATCGGTTTGGATCGCGATTGGATCGTGACGAGTACAACTACATCAATCGCGTAATATACGCTTCCGCTTAACGGTCTACGAGGGTACATAGACACACTCTCCCCTCTCATTGCTATGCTTCTCCTAGATAGATCTTGGGTGTTCGTAGGAATTTTTTTGATTTTCATGCTTCATTCCCCAACAGTGGCATCATGAGCTAGGTCTATGCGTAGATGTATATGCACGAGTAAAACACAAAAGTTGTGGGCGTTGATGCTCAAATTGCTTACCTCTCTTGTCTTATTTGGATTCGGCGGTATTGTGGGATGAAGCGGCTCGGACCAACTTTACATGTCCTCGCACATGAGACCGGTTCCCCCGACTGACATGTAACTTGTTTTGCATAAGGTGGCTAGCGGGTGTCTGTCTCTCCTACTTTAGTTTAATCTAATTTGACGAAGGCGGTCCTTGTAGAAGGTTAAAAGGCAACTTGATTATCACCGTTGTGGCTTTGCGTAGGTAAGAACGGTTCTTGCTAGTTGCCCATAGCAGCCACGTAAAATTTGCAACAACAAAGTAGAGGACGTCTAACTTGTTTTTGCAGGGCATGTTGTGATGTGGTATGGCCAAAACGTGATGTGATATATGTTGATGTATGAGATGATCATGTTTTGTAATAGGTTCACGACTTGCATGTCGATGAGTACGGCAACCGGCAGGAGCCATAGGGTTGTCTTTAATTTATTAATCGCCATGTAATTGCTTTACTTTATCGCTATGCGTTAGCAATAGTTGTAGAAGCAATAGTTGGCGGAGACGACCACGAGACGACACGATGATGGAGATCATGATGATGGAGATCATGGTGTCATGCCGGTGACGATGGAGATCATGCCGGTGCTTTGGAGATGGAGATCAAAGGCACGAGATGATAATGGCCATATCATGTCACATATTGATTGCATGTGATGTTTATCTTTTTATGCATCTTATTTTGCTTAGGACGACGGTAGCATTATAAGATGATCCCTTCACTTAATTTCAAGAAATTGTGTTCTCCCTAAGTATGCACCGTTGCAAAAGTTCGTCGTTTCGAAGCACCTCGTGATGATCAGGTGTGATAGACTCTACGTTCGCATACAACGGGTGTAAGCCGGTTTTACACATGCAGAATACTTGGGTTAAACTTGACGAGCCTAGCATGTACAGACATGGCCTCGAAACACGAAGGACCGAAAGGTCGAACATGAGTCGTATAGTAGATATGATCAACATGGAGATATTCACCATTGATGACTACCCCATCTCACGTGATGATCGGACATGGGTCAGTTGATTTGGATCATGTGACACTTAGACAACTTGAGGGATGTTGATTTAAGTGGGAGTTCATTAGTAATTTGATTAACTGAACTAATTATCATGAACTTAGTCTAAATTGTCTTTGCAAAATTATGTTGTAGATCAATGGCTCGCGCTGTAGTTCCTCTGAATTTTAATGCGTTCCTAGAGAAAGCTAAGTTGAAAGATGATGGAAGCAACTATGCGGACTGGGTCCGTAACTTGAGGATTATCCTCACTGCTGCACAGAAGGCTTATGTTCTTGATGCACCGCTAGGTGAAGCACCCCTTCCAGCATCGTCTGTGGATGTTGTGAACATCTGGCAGGCACGTTCTGATGACTACTCGATAGTTCAGTGCGCCATGCTTTACGGCTTAGAACCGGGGCTCCAAAGACGTTTTGAGCACCACGGAGCATATGAGATGTTCCAGGAGCTGAAATTGGTATTTCAAGCTCATGCCCGGGTTGAGAGGTATGACACCTTCGACAAGTTCTTTAGCTGCAAGATGGAGGAGGACAGCTCTGTTAGTGAGCATATACTCAAAATGTCTGGGTATAACAACCGCTTGAATCAGTTGGGAGTTAATCTTCCAGATGAGACGGTTATTGACAGAGTTCTCCAGTCACTGCCACCAAGCTATAAGGGCTTTGTGATGAACTATAACATGCAAGGGATGGAGAAAACGATTCCCGAGCTCTTTGCGATGCTTAAGGCCGCGGAGGTAGAAATCAAGAAGGAGCATCAAGTGTTGATGGTTAAAAAGACCACTAGTTTCAAGAAAGGCAAGGGAAAGAAAGGGAACTTCAAGAAGAATGGCAAGACAGTTGCCGCTCCCATGAAGAAACCCAAGGCTGGACCCAAACCTGAGACTGAGTGCTTCTATTGTAAGGGGAATGGTCACTAGAAGCGGAACTGCCCCAAGTACTTGGCAGATAAGAAGGATGGCAACGTCAACAAAGGTATATTTGATATACATGTTATTGATGTGTACCTTACTAGTGCTCGTAGTAGCGCCTAGGTATTTGATACTGGTTCAGTTGCTAATATTTGTAACTCGAAACAGGAGCTGCGGAATAAACGGTCACTAGCTAAGGACGAGGTGACGATGCGCGTCGGAAATGGTTCAAAGGTTGATGTGATCGTCGTCGGCACGCTCCCTCTACATCTACCTTCGGGATTAGTTTTAAACCTGAATAATTATTATTTGGTGCCTGCGTTAAGCATGAACATTATATCTGGATCTTGTTTATTGCGAGACGGTTATTCATTTAAGTCAGAGAATAAAGGTTGTTCTATTTATATGGATAATATCTTTTATGGTCATGCACCCCTGGTGAATGGTTTATTCTTGTTGAATCTCGATCGTAGTAATACACATGTTCATAATATTGATGCCAAAAATTGCAAAGTTAACGATGATAGTACCACATACTTGTGGCACTGCCGCTTAGGTCATATTGGTATAAAGCGCATGAAGAAACTCCATGTTGATGGACTTTTGGAATCTCTTGATTATGAATCATTTGAGACATGTGAACCATGCCTCATGGGCAAGATGACTAAAACCCCGTTTTCCGGAACAATGGAGCGGGCAAGTGACTTGTTGGAAATAATACATACCGATGTATGCGGTCCGATGAGTGTTGAAGCACGCGGTGGATATCGTTATTTTCTTACCTTCACAGATGATTTGAGTAGATATGGGTATATTTACTTAATGAAACACAAGTCTGAAACATTTGAAAAGTTCAAGGAGTTTCAGAGTGAAGTAGAGAATCATCGTAATAAGAAAATTAAATTTCTACGATCTGATCGTGGAGGTGAATATTTGAGTTACGAGTTTGGTATGCATTTAAGACAATGTGGAATTGTTTCACAGCTCACGCCACCTGGAACACCACAGCGTAATGGTGTGTCCGAACGTCGTAATCGTACTCTATTGGATATGGTGCGTTCTATGATGTCTCTTGCCGATTTGCCACTATCGTTTTGGGGTTATGCATTAGGGACAACCGCATTCACTTTAAATAGGGCACCGTCTAAATCCGTTGAGACGACACCGTATGAGTTGTTGTTTGGCAAGAAACCTAAGCTGTCATTTCTTAAAGTTTGGGGATGCGACGCTTATGTCAAGAGGCTTCAGCCTGATAAGCTCGAACCCAAAGCGGAGAAGTGCGTCTTCATAGGATACCCTAAAGAGACAATTGGGTATACCTTCCGCCACAGATCCGAGGGCAAAATCTTTGTTGCTAAGAATGGGTCCTTTCTAGAGAAGGAGTTTCTCTCGAAAGAAGTGAGTGGGAGGAAAGTAGAACTTGATGAGGTAATTGTACCTTCTCTCAAGTTGGAAGGTAGCACATCACAGAAAGAAGTTCCCGTGATGTCTACACCAGCCGGAGAGGAAGCAAATGATGATGATCATGAGACTTCGGATCAAGTTACTACTGAACTTCGTAGGTCGATCAGGGTACGTTCCGCACCAGAGTGGTACAGTAATCCCGTCCTGGAAGTCATGTTGTTAGACAATGATGAACCTACGAACTATGAATAAGCAATGATGAGCCCGGATTCCAACAAATGGCTTGAGGCCATGAAATCTGAGATAGGATCCATGTATGTGAACAAAGTATGGACTTTGGTGGACTTGCCCGATGATGGGCAAGCCATTGAGAATAAATGGATCTTTAAGAAGAAGACAGACGCTGATGGTAATGTCACCGTCTATAAAGCTCGACTTGTCGCAAAGGGTTTCCGACAAGTTCAAGGGGTTGACTACGATGAGACTTTCTCACTCGTAGCGATGCTTAAGTCTGTTAGAAATATGTTAGCAATTGCTGCATTTTATGATTATGAGATCTGGCAATTGGACGTCAAAACGGCATTCCTTAATGGGTTTCTTAAGGAAGAGTTGTATATGATGCAACCAGAAGGTTTTGTCGATCCTAAGGATGCTAACAAAGTATGCAAGCTCCAGCGATCCATCTATGGACTGGTGCAAGCATCTCGGAGTTGGAATATTTGCTTTGATGAGGTGATCAAAGCTTTTGGTTTTATACAAACTTATGGAGAAGCTTGTATTTACAAGAAAGTGAGTGGGAGCTCTGTAGCATTTCTAATATTATATGTGGATGACATATTGTTGATTGGAAATGATATAGAATTTCTGGAAAGCATAAAAGGATATTTGAATAAGAGTTTTTCAATGAAAGACCTCGGTGAAGCTGCTTACATATTGGGCATCAAAATCTATAGAGATAGATCAAGACGCCTAATAGGACTTTCACAAAACACATACCTTGACAAAGTTTTGAAGAAGTTCAAAATGGATCAGTCAAAGAAAGGGTTCTTGCCTGTATTGCAAGGTGTGAAGTTGAGTAAGACTCAAAGCTCGACCACGGCAGAAGAAAGAGAAAGGATGAAAGTCATTCCCTATGCCTCAGCCATAGGCTCTATAATGTATGCCATGCTGTGTACCAGACCTGATGTGTGCCTTGCCATAAGTCTGGCAGGGAGGTACCAAAGTGATCCAGGAGTAGATCACTGGACAGCGGTCAAGAATATCCTGAAGTACCTGAAAAGGACTAAGGACATGTTTCTCGTTTATGGAGGTGACGAAGAGCTCGTCGTAAAGGGTTATGTTGATGCTAGCTTCGACACAGATCCGGATGACTCTAAGTCTCAAACCGGATACGTATTTATATTAAATGGTGGAGCGGTCAGTTGGTGCAGTTCCAAGCAGAGCGTCGTGGCGGGATCTACATGTGAAGCGGAGTATATAGTTGTTTCGGAAGCAACGCAAGAAGGAGTCTGGATGAAGGAGTTTATATCCGATCTGGGTGTAATACTTAGTGCATCGGATCCAATGACTATCTTTTGTGACAACACTGGAGCTATTGCCATTGCCAAGGAGCCCAGGTTTCACAAGAGAACCAAGCACATCAAGAGTCGCTTCAACTCCATTCGTAATTATGTTAAGGATGGAGACATAGAACTTTGCAAAGTACATACGTATCTGAATGTGGCAGACCCGTTGACTAAACCTCTTCCACGGGCAAAACATGATCAGCACCAAGACTCCATGGGTGTTAGATTCATAACTATGTAAACTAGATTATTGACTCTAGTGCAAGTGGGAGACTGTTGGAAATATGCCCTAGAGGCAATAATAAATTGGTTATTATCATATTTCTTTGTTCATGATAAAGGTTTATTATTCATGCTATAATTGTATTGACCGAAAACTTAAATACATGTGTGAATACATAAACAAATACAATGTCCCTAGTAAGCCTCTACTAGACTAGCTCGTTGATCAAAGATGGTTAAGATTTCCTAACCATAGACATGAGTTGTCATTTGATAACGGGATCACATCATTAGGAGAATGATGTGATGGACAAGACCCAACCGTAAGCTTAGCATTTGATCATATCACTGAGTTTATTGCTATAGCTTTCTTCATGTCAAGTATCTATTCCTAAGACCATGAGATCATGCAACTCCCGGATACCGGAGGAATACTTTGTGTGCTATCAAACGTCACTTCGTAACTGGGTGATCATAAAGATGCTCTACAGGTATCTCCGAAGGTGTCTGTTGGGTTGGCATGGATCGAGACTGGGATTTGTCACTCCGTATGACGGAGAGATATCTCTGGGCCCTCTCGGTAATACAACATCGTAAAGAGCTTGCAAGCAATGTGCCTAATGAGTTAGTCACGGGATCTTGTATTACGGAACGAGTAAAGAGACTTGCCGGTAACGAGATTGAACTAGGTATGGAGATACCAACGATCGAATCTCGGGCAAGTAACATATCGCTGGACAAAGGGAACTGCATACGGGATTAACCGAACCCTCGACATCGTGGTTCAACCGATAAAAGATCTTCGTGGAATATGTAGGAACCAATATGGCATCCAGGTTCCGCTATTGGTTATTGACAGGTGAGGTGTCTCAGTCATGTCTACATGATTCTCGAACCCGTAGGGTCTGCACGCTTAACGTTCGGTGACGCTAGAGTTATATTGGGATATGCATGTTGGTGACCGAATATTGTCGGAGTCCCAGATGAGATCCCGGACGTCGCAAGGAGTTCCGGAGGTAAAGATTTATATATGGAAAGTTGTTTTCAGGGTTTCGGAAAAAGTTTGGTTATTTCGGTATTGTACCGGGAAGCTTCCAGAAGGTTCCGGAAACTTCCAGAGGGGTCCGGAAGTCCACCAAGGGATCCACCACGTCCCTAGGGCTAACATGGGCTGAGGGGAGGCGCCCTGGCCTTATTGGGCCAGGCGCACTAGCCCTCAAAGGCCCAGGCGCCTAGAGGAGAAGGGAGGAGTCCCGAAGGGACAAGAGGGGAAGAGTTGGACTTGGAGTCCAACTCCTCTCCCTTGGCCGCCGGCCCTAGAGGGAAGATGGGCTGGACTCCTAGCCCCTCCAACCATATAAATATAGAGGAAGGGGCGCACCAAAGCACAGACCAGCCCCTAGGCGCCCCTCTCTCCCGTTACTCCACCACCTCGTCCCGACGACGCTTAGCGAAGCGCTGCCGGCGCTCCACCACCACCATCACCACCATGCCGTCATGCTGGTTGTGATCCCATATACTTCTCCTCTCCTGCTTGCTGGATTAAGAAGGAGGAGACATCATCGAGCCGTACGTGTGCGGAACGCGGAGGTGCCGTCCGTTCGGTACTTCATCTGTTTGGATCGCGATTGGATCGTGACGAGTACGACTACATCAACCGCGTAATATATGCTTCTGCTTAACGGTCTATGAGGGTACATAGACACACTCTCCCCTCTCGTTGCTATGCTTCTCCTAGATAGATCTTGGGTGTTCGTAGGAAATTTTTTGAGAGTATTGAGCAAGGGCCGAGCCCATGGGAGTGCGACCTGTGTGCCCGTACAGGGCCTTCAGTTTTCAGCCCTCCACCCCCACCCCACTCCAATTTTCTAAATTGTAGTGCGGCCCATTGAGTAGTCGCTGGCATGCAACTTAATTGGCTTATGGGCAACGCGCACAATGTGTGATGAAGCAGCAGACCACTCGATCGCCTGATGTGCCAATCCCCCGTCCAGTCATTCATCTCGAGGAGATGTAAGTCTCCAGACTCTAGGGACTAGGCTCCAGTGGAGAATCGGCATCTCTTTGTTTCCTCTCTTCCTCTGTGGCATCGATCAATCCTTGGCTCAGTACAACAATACCATGAGCTTCCTCTTCTTCCCCAACCACCTGACGATGGCACTCCGACATCATAATTTTTTGATTCTAGGTTTGTTCGTTTCTCTCCCTACTCTCCATCCGTTCCGATTCCATCTATTACTGCTCCCTTAGTCCTCCCTTCATCCCCATTTTCAATTTGCTTGAGAGAGAGAGTTCAAGAAGGTGGGCAGTGGAAGAGGACTGTTGGCAACCATGTCCATTGGGGGTGTCCAACCCTCAAAGGGCAAGCTGGGAAGGGATTTGGATTCGTGTTATTTAGGAAGGGTTTCATTCTCGCAACCACATCACATCAGAACACAAGCGACAAACGCAACCTTGATCCCTCATGTGCTTTTATTTCAACTTCATACTATAATTTGTGTACTGCTTGTGTTTTGTGTTCCATACTAAGATGCCATCTACAAACTATATGTCTGGGTACAAAAAAATTAGTTCTTTTCTTCAACTCAACATTGTCACCATAAGATGATGAGTAGTTTACATCCAGTTACGTATCTAATGATATGTTTAATATTGTAGTTGTTAATGCAATATAAGCATGCACTTCTAAAAGTATAAAAAATTGTGTGGAGAGGCCTCATCTTATCAAATTGGACTAGAAACTCGAACATGTCAAGACCAGCCCTGGATATATTATAGTTTTTTTATAGAGGTGGGCCTCATTATAAAGCTTGGCACGAGGCCCTGGATTTTGCCGGCTCTTTGTATTGAGAAAATCAAGGTGTAGCAATGGTGGTAGGCTCACGAGACATTAGGGTTAGGGATGGAGGTAGGAGAAGGGGGTTATACCCCTCCTCAAGATGTAGTCATTGGCTGCCTGAGGACCTCGTATGCACGAGCTAAAGGCCACGTGTGCACGCGCTATATAGAAACAAAACCACTCTACCCTGTCTGCATGGGGTGTCCAGACAGTTTCATACCCCGACCTCGTGTGCACGGTGGTCAGGAAGCCTGTTTGCACATGGTGTCCAGAGAGATTTTCTTCGACCCCGTGTGCATGACCCATGTATCCCGTGTGCGTGAGGTATGCAGTCAAAGGGCAGATCTTCAGGGAGAGAATGGCATTTTTGAGGTGGGTGAACTTGGGAGGGCTGGTGCATATGTTTTGCATGTTCCCATGATTTTCATCCAAGTATATTGACTCCTCTTAATAGTGCGGTTGTCCGATGACTCAAAGAAACCAAAACAAAACTTCGAGTCGTTGGAAAACCACACTTTTTTCCTTTTTGAAGACCATATCCTTAAAATAACCTCACAGGGACTAATGATGTGAGATGAACTTAATAATCATCATTAGTCCCATGAACCACATTATCATTACACCAAAACACCATTTAGGGACAAATACACTTTCAGCAAGTCCACTATCTGTAATTGACTCATTCTCTGCACAATCGCCCTTTCTCCCGTTGGTTCTTACACCTCTAGTTGGTTCTTGACGTTTTAATTTCTTGCTAATTAATGCTAAGCTCACATGTAAAGGTGTATATATTGGTTTCGGTTATTAATATGGATTAATGACGAAAGAGGGGACTCTTTGGGGGTAAAGATCCACATCTATTGGTTTATGTTTTTTTTCTTTTTGAAAAACTCCACGTAGGCACTTCGTCGGTCTCATAATATAGTGCGCATTGATTTTTATAAAATTTAAGTTTCACAAACTTTGACCAAGTTTATGGAGAAAATACATATATCTACAATACTAATAATATATCACATGAGAATATATTTCATGATGAATCTAATGGTACTAATATGTATTATAGATGTTGACAATTTTATTTATAAACTTTATACTTTTGTACAAAATCGAATTCCAAAAAATCTAATACTCACTACATTTTTGAATTAATCATTTTTCCATGTAAACTGACCAATGATTAGACTAACAGAACAGAGACGCAATATAGATCTATAAATAAATCATATAATCATGGTAACAACACCACGGTGTAATTATTCATCACATACCAAAAGACCACAACACAAATTACATTTATGATCATAGTCATGATTTGTTTTGAGGGCAAACAAAGCAACAATCTTAGGCCGTGAGGAGCGGATGCCCCAACCCACATGCTAGTAAGATTCAATTTGCAGAAATTGTTCACACCACAAATCAATACACATATAAACAAACTAGTCTAATCGGTGTAGCCATTAGTCTATCTTAAAATTTCATACAATTTGATTTAAATATTTCTATGATTTTTGTTTCTAGTGGATTAACTCCTATTTTTAATTTGGCATATGAAGATGATTTTTATTTGAGAAAACATGCAGGAGCACTTGTATATATGGTTTATTATTAAAAATCGATGTCATTCTAATACTCGGTTGAGGGTAAACACAACTTGTCTGGTAGATTAATGAACCAACTAAAACATGTAAAACACATTTGATCCCACCATTAAAGTAGCATGCAAGCCATTTAGATCCATTAGATGATATCTTCCTCATAAAAACTTTATATAATATAGTCTATTTGTTTCTAGCAAATCATACACTAGAAACCACTAACAAGATATTTGTAGAATCATACGCATGACATATATATAACGAGATATTAAAGAATATCAATATATACACAAACACACATACACACACCTATATACACTATAACTGAAGCATGTGTCATAAATTAAACGGTGGATCTACAAAATTGTGTTACTTCTCTCACGGTTAATATAATCTATGCAAAATATTTGAAGGGATATATTCTCAAAAGAGGAAAATAACTTCTACTAAAAGACATGGTTTAAATTTATCATGGTGTGCATGTATTTTCAATACTAGACATTGGAAATGTATAACAAAAACACAATAATTAAATTTAGCAACATTATTATGTGTTAAGTAAAAATACAATGCTAAAATATGCACTTTTATAAAACAAATTATAAATAAGTATGAATGTTTAGTATAAATACGATTTATTTCAACTCGACTAAAGCCTTCACATTGTTGGGACCGCCACCAGTGCTCCCTCCTCATCGCCGTTCTACTCCTCGCTCGACCTAAACGTTTAAGAGAAGATGATGTCAAAAGGTTGCACTACCAGGTGAAGTAGGTGATTATAAGATGATGTCAAAAGGTTGCAATTAAAGGAGTACGAACGACGACTGCGTAGGAAAGGAGGGCCGGACGAATCGGTTTTTAGTGCGACAGAGAAAAAATCAGCACGAAAGGGGTGGTTGGAGGTGAGACGGAAAAAACCCAGACGAAATAGATGGTGATGGGAGGTGAGGCGGAAAAAAACCGTGGAATGGAAGCTACCAGACCCCCCTTTAGGGAATTTTTGTCTAAAAAGACCACGTCGCGAGTGCAAATGTCAAAAAAGACCACCTGGGAGTAAAAACGCCGGATCAGACCCCCCCGGCCGCCAGCCGCGCGGGCGGCCGGTACTGTACCGGGCCCCGCCGCCACTGCCGCTGGCGGCCGGCACTGTGCCTGGGCCCGGCCGCCAACCCTCCCGGCGGCCGGCACTGTGCCTGGGCCCGGCCGCCACCGCCTGAGGCGGCCGGCACTGTTGCCGTTAGTGGCACTGTGCGGGACGGAACGGAGCCGCGGGGGCGGGACCGGCCGCCACCCCACGAGGCGGCCGCTACTGTAGCGGCATGCACGCGCCGACAGCCGCGCCTGACGGCTCTGAATCCGAGGCGGGACGGCGCAAGTACCGAGGCGGGGCGCTGATTCCCGTGACAGATGCTGCCGGTGCTTTCGGTGCAAATTACGCACGGCGCCGCTGCTTTCGGTGAAAATTCCGCACGCTGCCGCTGCTTAACGTCTGCTGCCGACATTACAGTGCTCGTATTGTTCTTATAAACGATGCTGTTCTCTCGCTCTCTCTCACGCACACGCACTCTGCTCCCTCGCTCTCTCTCACGCACACGCACTCTGCTCTCTCTCGCTCTCTCTCACGCACACACACTCTGTCTACTCTCACGCACACACACTTCCTCACATTTGGATTTTGAAGAAGTTGTAGTTGAGGAAACGATATATCAAGGTAAGAGCTGTCCATTTTTGTTGATTGTGTTCGCATGCATAACATTTTTCCTCCGTTTGATTTATGTGTAAGTGTGTATTATCTGTTGTTACAGGCAACATTTCGTCACTTTATGGAGTAATTTGGAGCTTTAGGAGAACGATTTGCCGCGTGAAGTGAAGTACTGAGTTGAAGATGAAGGTATGATCTTTGCAGTACATAAATTTTCTTGTGCATGCACGTTGGAAATTAATTAGCTTTGTAACCCGACATTAGCTATGCGATGTTTACTGCCATTTTTGTAACCCGGTAAATTTCGTAAGCGATATTTTGCATTTATAATAATATGTTGAAGATGTTATAGATCAATGTTAGCTGTGTCTAGTAGTACTATATTTTTTGACATGCAAGATGTCTATAATTAGGACTTTTATTAAATGTCTAGGTTGAGTTAGAGCCGGAATTTATACTTCGTTCATATATTACTATATTTTTTGACATGCATGCAACTACTATATTGAAACTTTAGGCAGCAGAAAAAATTGTGTGTCTGAATTTTTTGTTCATGTGATAATAGGTCGACTTCGTTCATATATTACTGCCGACGGATATTTATTATTCGGAAGGATATCCTCATTGAAGCAGAGGTATAAATTTCGTCGTGTAATTTTGCAAATATTTATTCATGCATGCAATTGCCATTTTGAAACTTTTGGCAGCAAAAAAAAATTGTGTGTGTAATATTTTTGTTCATGTGATAATAGGGTGACTCCATTTGATATATTACCGGTGATATGTTCATGCATGCAACTGCCATTTTGAAACTTTTGGCAGGAAAAAAAATTGTGTGTGAAATATTTTTGTTCATGTCATAATAGGGTGACTCCATTTGATATGTTACCGGTAATATGTTCATGCATGCAACTGCCATTTTGAAATTTTTGGCCGGAAAAAAAATTGTGTGTGTAATATTTTTGTTCATGTGATAATAGGACGACTTCGCTGACATGTTACTGGTGATATATTCATGCATGCAATTCCCATTTTGAAACTTTTGGCAGGAAAAAAATTGTGTGTGTAATTTTTTTGTTCATGTCATAATAGGGCGACTTCGCTGACATGTTACCGGTGATATATTCATGCATGCAATTGTCATTTTGAAATTTTTGGCCGGGAAAAAAAGTTGTGTGTGTAATATTTTTGTTCATGTGATAACAGGACGACTTCGCTGACATGTTACTGGTGATATATTCATGCATGCAATTCCCATTTTGAAACTTTTGGCAGGAAAAAAATTGTGTGTGTATTAATATTTTTGTTCATGTCATAATAGGGCGACTTCGCTGACATGTTACTGGTGATATATTCATGCATGCAATTGTCATTTTGAAATTTTTGGCCGGAAAAAAATTGTGTGTGTAATATTTGTGTTCATGTGATAATAGGACGACTTCGCTGACATGTTACTGGTGATATATTCATGCATGCAATTCCCATTTTGAAACTTTTGGCAGGAAAAAAATTGTGTGTGTAATATTTTTGTTCATGTCATAATAGGGCGACTTCGCTGACATGTTACCGGTGATATATTCATGCATGCAATTGTCATTTTGAAATTTTTGGCCTGAAAAAAAAATTTTGTGTGCAATATTTTTATTCATGTGATAATATGGTGACTCCATTAGATATATTACTGGTGATATGTTCATGCATGCAACTGCTATTTGCAAGTAAAAAAATATGCTCGTTTTATTTGAAAAAACTTTTTTAATCGACTAACGATGTAAATATGGCTGCTCGTTAGGTACTATGGAAAATTTGGTAGTGTTCTATGGGGACATCGTACGCGACGGTCCTTCCGGTGTGGATGTGTCTAGGTGCGAGATGACTACGGTTGTAGTGAGAGACATGGTTAATGTAGGGTATGCGGCAGTCAGAAGGTGCGTCCGATCGGTCTTTGGTTCAGCGATGGATGGAAAAAAAATGACCATGGAGGCTTTCGTGGTTGACGGAGGAAATGATGGGACAGTATCCCGTTGGGGTCTGCGGCGGGTTACTGGTGAAAAAGCCTGGGCGTCGTACATGGGGTTTGCAAGCAATCCCAATAACTCCATGTTTGGACAGCCCATGGTGTATTTGGAGTTCATTTCTGTCACTGATGTCGCCGAGTGCAGTAGCGGGGGCGGAGAGGCCGAGTTGGCAATCACAGTAGCCCCCAGCACCGGTCCATCGGAACCAACTGGAGGCCAACCAGTGTATGACACAGGATATTGGTCTGCGGTCGTTGACATGAGCGAACACGTGGAGGGATTGCCGGAGGCGCTAGATGATGACGATGATGGTCATTCTTCCGCCTCTTCGGAATCAGATGATGATGAAGTTGTTCCTCCAGAGAAGGCGGTCGCTCCAGCAATGAACCCAGAGTTTTTACAGGTTATGAGCACCACCAATGAATTTCACTCTGTTTCTGGCCTGGAAGCGGGAAGTCTGGCCGTTGGCCAGATTTTCCCAGATAAAAAATCTGCTTACCAAGCAATGAATAGCTATGCAATTGCCATACATCGGCAGCATAAAGTGATGCAGTCTGATAAAAAGGAGTTGAAGGTCATATGCATCCATCGGGAGTCGAATGGTTGCCGCGGAAGAGTTATTGCTCGCACGAAGCCTGGGGTATGTCAGCCATGGCATGTCACAAAAATAGTGGAACATGGCTGCGAGCAAACCGGCACTCTTCCAGACCACCGCAATGTGACTGCAGAATATGTGTCACAGATCATGCAAACGACAGTGCAGGAAAGTCTTAATATTAGTATTAGGGCTTTGCAGAAAACTGCAGCTGATCTGATTGGCTTCAATGTCAGCTACAGCAAGGCAAGGCATGCAAAGGAAAAGATATTCCAGAGGTTGTATGGAACCTATGAGGAGGCGTACTCTTTTGCCCCCAGAATGCTGCATCAGATAGCAACTGCTAATAGAGGGACTCAAGTTTTCCGGAAACAACGTCCAAACCCAATGAAACGGGGCGAGCTAATCCTTGACCGTTTATTCTGGGCATTCGCCCAGACTATACAAGCATTCAAGCATTGTCGTCCGGTTTTATCAATCGATGGTACATTTCTCACTGGAAAGTACAAGGGCACACTGTTGGTGGCAATTGCTGCAGATGCAAATAATCAACTTCTACCTATTGCGTATGCAATAGTCGAGAGCGAGAACAAACATAGCTGGCTGTGGTTTCTGAGTTGCCTGAAGATGGGGGTCGTCAAAGATCGCGAAGGTGTTTGCATCATCTCTGATCGCAACACTGGGCTATTAAGCGCGCTCGAGATAATTAAGGCTTCAGAAGATCCAGACTGGATGTGGCCCGATCTGGAGACAAGGTGGTGCATGCGGCATTTGGCAGCTAATTTTTATTCCAAATTCAAAAATAAAGATTGGTTCAAGCTATTCAAGAGGATGTGCATGCAGAAAACTGAAGCCAAAATGAATGCTATCTGGGCAGGTATCAATGGTCAGATCGAGCGCGCATCCCTGCCGCAGAGAGAAGACCGGAGGGGTCGTCGGACAGCAATAAATCTGAGCCAGTGGATCACCGAGAATTGTCCCCATTTGTACAAGTGGGCGCAGTCTCACGACAGTGGGGCTCGGTACGGTATAATGACAAGCAACATGTCAGAGGTTTACAATGGAGTTCTTAAAGGGGTGAGGTCCCTACCTATCACAGCCCTAATCGATGAAACTTGGAACCGGACCTTGTCATACTTTGCAGACAGAGTCACAGTCGCCAAGACACTGGTTGATTTGAACAAGCCATGGTCCGAGAAGATGCAAAGACATCTTGATGAGAAAGCAGTTAAGTCGCAAAGCCATGGTTGCAGGAAGGTAGATGCACTTAGAAATAAATGGGAAGTCAATGTGCGAGCCAAGTATGTTAAGGGTCACCACAGAGGATCAAGAAAACAAGCTGTGACCCTTGGTACAACCTCATGTGAGTGCACTTGCAACAAGCCCAAGCTTCTGGGATACCCTTGCAGTCACGTACTGCGGGCAGCTGCCGATCAGAAAATCAGTGTCGAACCTTACGTATCGCCGTTCTTTAACATGCACAATTTATACAACACTTGGAACGGTGAGTTCTGGGCATGGGGCATTGATATGAACTACAAGCTATTGTGGCCAGAAGGTTCCAAATGGGTTCCTGACCCCAAGTTGATGAGAACCACGTCGGGACGGCGTCAGTCTAGGCGTCATCGCAATGACATGGACCATAGCCAGTCGGGAGAACCAAGGCGATGTCGCGTTTGCAGGTGCCCTGGACACTCGCGTAGGGAATGTCCGTATCGTACCAACAACACCGCATGATATTTAATCATGCTATGTATTTTAGTTTCAATTCATCGTGATGTGATCTTTCAATTCATCGTGATGTAATCTTCGGATATTTAATTACATTTAATCGTTATGTAATGTACTCTTCGGATATTTACTTTCATTTCATCGTGATGTAATCTTCGGATATTTAATTACATTTAATCTTGATGTAATCTTCGGATATGTAATTTCTTTTAGTCATGATTGCAGGATATGGCCGAATTGCCAGCGCTTTTGCAGCGGCATCACGACGCCCAACACCGTTGCCACCTATTCTTAAACCCGAATCATGAAAATCCTCCTCAAACCTTCAGGCTTCGCACCGTAAAGAACACATGGCCAATACACAATTATTTCCAACAACACCTTCAGGCTTATGGACTCCTTCATTTTGCTAACCTCGCAACTCGTCCAGGCACTTTCACTTCTGACCCATCGCTTTTGACATCCCTCGTTGACCGATGGAGAACTGAGACCCACAGCTTTCACTTTCGCTGTGGAGAGCTCACACCTACGCTAAAAGATGTGTCAATGATCACAGCTTTACCAATTAGAGGTGAGCCAGTGGTCCCTCCACTTCTTCCTGCAACTTGGCCAGAATATGTCTCGGACCGTCTTGGGCTTACAATGCCAAAATCACATCGTACTGGTCTGCCTCGGGGTGTCCCACTCAGCTGGCTTTTTGATAACTTTGAAACGTTATCTAGCTACGCTGATCTTGAGACGAGGAACAGACACTTGTTTGCATATTTGTTGTGGCTATTTGGTGTGATGTTTCCTAATTCTCATGGTGATGTAGTCCTCCCTGGTCTCATCTACTTCGCCGCAAAGATAGTGGACGAACCTTTACCCGCGGTTCCAACATACAGCTTTGGTTCTGCTATACTTTCTCACACATATAGAGGGTTGTGTGATGCCACTCAGAAATCTTCATTAGCAGCTAAAGCTCCATTACTATGTGTCTCGTACGAGTTTCTACAGTTGTGGTCATGGGAATACCTACCTGTTGGACGACCCCAGATAGTAAATCCCGTAACCCCATACGACTGTGGTGAGGGCATCGTAACTATGTCCAGCCGGTGGACGCTCGGTCAGACTCAATATGGATTGCAGACTCCACCACCTATGCATGAGTCGCAGACACAGGAAGAAGGGGGGCCGTACGGTCGTGGTCTTCGTGAACACCGAGCCCCTATTCGCTTGTCACCTTCCGGTCGTCGGGAAAGGCGAGTTGGCCGTCGTCACGAACGGTGATGAAATATTGTATCTATCAATATCAGTTTCCAACTTTCAGATGTACGTACGAGACATCTATGTATTATGACGAAATAAAAGTTCTCGGTGTATGTACGAGACATATATCTGCCTATGTATGCGAGACACATATTCTACCTATGTATGCGAGAGACATATTTCTATTCATTCGCATTGTTAATCGAGTTACATTTCCGGAGAGACTGCTGCATTGTTCATCCACACATCTGAATTAAACGGTACATAAAGTAAGATACAACGTACTGCTTCTCGCTAACAATACATGTTTATTCGAAATTGATTTTTTCTTGGCTTACATAAACTCATCGCTGGAAGAGTAACCATCATCACCGGGCTTTGCTGATGCATCTCTGCATTTCTTCTTCTTCGAGCTTGAGCCAGCATGAGTTGATACATATTTCGGATCAGACCCAAATAAAAGCTTGAACCTTGCCAACATACTGACATCGTGGTTCATTTCTTTAACGTCCACATTGTATCTCTACAAATCACAAAATGAACAAAAATGAATTAAAATGACAAACATATTAAATATGTAAATCAAAATTGAAATTTAAATTACCTTTCGAAATGCAATATATTCATCAACTGGCAAATGTATGATATGATGATCTAAATCATCAAATGATCTTATGAATCGCGCTGATTCATATGTTAGTTCACAAAGTCTTTCCCACCTTGCACGCAACCGAAAAAGTTCTAGTCGAATGTCCGTTGTGTTTCTACTATGACAAGCTATTTGTCTCAACCTCTGCAAGTTACTCTCACTGCTAACTAATTCATCGAAAGATACACCTGGAGTTCCATGAAGCCCAGACTTCATTCTAACAGCACCTATCAAGACATCACAAGAGGCCTCTCGTGAAAATGGACGAGGATCACCCATCACTGCGGAATTGTTAATGCTACCACAACAAGCAGTGAGGAGAAGAGGCAATGAGGAGAAGTGTTGTGAGAACAAGAGGCAGAGAAGAGCTCTTTTTAAAGAACCGCCGAGGCTCAGTGCGCTGCTGTTTTCCAGTCACCTCACTCGTAATCAGTGCAGATGCTCTCCGAAAGTAGCACTGCCAGTCACACTCACCACCGAAAGCAGCACTTTCAGTCACACTCACCACCGAAAGAAACACTTTCAGTCACACTCACCACCGAAAGCAGCACTGCCAGTCACACTCACCACCGAAAGCAACACTTTCAGTCACACTCACCACCGAAAGCAGCACTGCCAGTCACACTCACCACCGAAAGCAACACTTTCGGTGGTGAGTGTGACTGGCAGTGCTGCTTTCGGTGGTGAGTGTGACTGAAAGTGTTGCTTTCGGAGGTGAGTGTGACTGGCAGTGCTGCTTTCGGTGGTCAGTGTGACTGGCGCACTCAGCCTCGGCGGTTATATAAAAAGAGCTCTTCTCTGCCTCTTCATGTAAGGACACCTAGTTGGTGGGTTGAGTGATCATGAGCAGTCAATTGAACTAGTAATTTGTATCGTAGACTTATTTATGTACACCTAATGGAATAAAAAATACATGACCGATTGGGCCCTGTCGGCCTCGCCAAGACCGACTGGATAATATTTTTGAAATTTTTTAAAATTGTATATTATTTCTGTAATTTACCAAAAAATGTATTATTTAAAAAAAAAATTAGCAAATTAAGATGCATTCAAAATAACATGCATAAAATAAGATACATCAAATAACATGCATAAAATAAGATACATAAAATAAGATACATAAAATAACATGCATAAAATAAGATACATAAAATAAGATACTTGTTCAAATTAAGATACAACTCCCTACGAATTTTAAGATCCTTGTTCAAATTAAGATACAACTTGCTGCAATGCGAATTTTAGAATACAATAACATAAATCTACTGAGTCCAACGTGGATATTTTCCTTTTCCATCACCAGCTTCTTCTGCTGCCTTGGCTGCACGAGCCCTTTCTTTCTTCATCTGCCTCTCAGCCTCACGGGCCTCCTCTCGCTGTCGGTAAACCTCCGCCAGTCTAAGTCCCTCTTCTCGGTTTTTCTTCTTCATCTCATCAAGAAAATCCCTCTGCTTCACACAGTACTCTTGCCACTCTCTCTCTTGCTCTGCTTTCTCCTCTGCTGCCGCCTTCGCGCGGCGCTCTTCCAAGTCCAAGCTTGCCCATGCACGACGACCTCTTTCACGAATCTCGGTCACCGCCCAGTCCGGTTTTTTCGTGTCAATCCAACGATAGTACATGCACAGAGGCGGAGGAGACTACAACAAAAATAGAAATATAAATATTAAATCAACAATAATATCAACAACGTGTTTATTCTTGATGACTGAAACATACCGGAGGCCTGATGTACGGTGAAATAGAAACGGGTGGATCTTCCTCATAATTAGCGCACATAAAAAACTTCATGCCCAACCAATCTGAAAAATCCGTCACCTCCTTCACCTTGCACAGATCGCCACACCAACAACGAAGTACTTCCACCCCCCGAGGCAAAGTCGCAGTCTTCATTTTCGTAGGCCTAATGCTTTGATCCGAGCAAGGCAAACTCATCCTGACTAGCGCGTTGGTGTTCTGAAGTGTGGCTGGACGATGCATAAGAGAGTGAGAAAGAGCAAGCAGTGTGGGCAGAAGCAAAGAGAAAAGTGTGAGAGAGCAGGCAACGGCATCTCATAAGAGAGTGTTTTGAAGTGTTAAAAAAGTTTAATCATGCATGCTAAAAAACATGACACATCAAATAACAACACATTTAATCATGCATGTTAAAAAACATTTAATCATGCATGTTAAAAAACACGACACATGAAATAACAACACATGAAATAACAACACATTTAATCATGCATGTTAAAAAACGTTTAATCATCTATGTTAAAAAACATGACACATGAAATAACAACACATTTAAAACCAAAACGTTTAACATAAGTCCTAATTACGACTTACTAAGAGTACGCAGTGTGTGCGCGCGAGAGAGTACGCAGTGTGTCTGTGCGAGAGAGTAGACAGAGTGTGTGTGTGCGAGAGAGAGCTGGCATCGTGTATATAAAGAATACGGGCACTGCACTGTACTGTCGGCACACCGCGTGAGAGAGAGCGAGAGAACAGCATCGTTTATAAGAACAATACGAGCACTGTAATGTCGGCAGCAGACGTTAAGCAGCGGCAGCGTGCGGAATTTTCACCGAAAGCAGCGGCGCCGTGCGTAATTTGCACCGAAAGCACCGGCAGCATCTGTCACGGGAATCAGCGCCCCGCCTCGGTACTTGCGCCGTCCCGCCTCGGATTCAGAGCCGTCAGGCGCGGCTGTCGGCGCGTGCATGCCGCTACAGTAGCGGCCGCCTCGTGGGGTGGCGGCCGGTCCCGCCCCCGCGGCTCCGTTCCGTCCCGCACAGTGCCACTAACGGCAACAGTGCCGGCCGCCTCAGGCGGTGGCGGCCGGGCCCAGGCACAGTGCCGGCCGCCGGGAGGATTGGCGGCCGGGCCCAGGCACAGTGCCGGCCGCCAGCGGCAGTGGCGGCGGGGCCCGGTACAGTACCGGCCGCCCGCGCGGCTGGCGGCCGGGGGGGTCTGATCCGGCGTTTTTACTCCCAGGTGGTCTTTTTTGACATTTGCACTCGCGACGTGGTCTTTTTAGACAAAAATTCCCCTTTAGGAGTAGAGATGAGGACATATATAAAGATAGTGACTAATAAAAGTATTTAGTTTCAGTTAATTACAGTGGGAACGAGATTGTAGTGTTGAAATTTCAAATTGGCCCAAAACGGCGTAAAATCTAGAAAATAATCTTCATAGTTCTTTTGATTAACTTAAAACTTTCGCAATATCATGTACAAAATTTACAGATCAAATTAATATCATATACAAATGATTGGTCGGCTTATGATTTGGACTTTAATCTCATACCCATTTAAGAACTCAGACAAAGGATTGGTTGACTCATACTTCTCCATTCAAGATGTGGTGTACTAGATAGGATGTGTAAGGTGTGACGATGATCTCTACTCCTAAGGGACGACTTGGTAATCTCCGTTTTGTCCGGTGTTTTTTCGTCTCAACCTCCCACCTTCATCTGATTTTTTTCGTCCCTCCTCTCACCATCATCCCTTCACACTGGTTTTCTCTTATCCTCCGACTAGTAAGCATGCACGTGCAACGCACGTCTCAAACAAAATGAGTTCACATGATATAATACTAAAATAATTTTAAAAAAAATTCAGATGGCTACAAAATGTTATCATGTCACTCAAATTGTATTTTCAAAAGTGTGACATATTTTTGATCCAACACACGTATCATAATCTATAGTAAAAACATCTATTCTGAATATAATTTTTATTTTAGTTAGTTTTGTACCGAGCCATTTATATGTGTCTTATGCCCAACGATATGAGCGCACGTGTAACACACGATCCAGAAACATGTCTGCGCGTAAAATTCACAATCACATAATAATTGTATTATAATTGTTACAAAAAATATTTTAAAAACCACAACTAAGCATGTCTTGAAGGTCCATCTTTTGAAGCTGGACTTCGTGGCGCGCTAGTATCCGCACAACCCTATTAAAGCAATCAATATCCATGTATTCATCATTTGTCTCAATTTTAAGCTAATAGGGTAAGGACAGAGCATTTCACCCATTCGCTCCTGTAAAATCAGAATTCTGTCAATTATAATGACATCAGAGTAATTTATTAGAATACAAAATGAACTAAAAAAATATGGCTTACTCTAGTAAAGCGTCATGATCAACCATACTGATGAACAAGCAAAGTTCATATATTAAGTAATCGTTTGTTGGATTGACAGACGGTGAAAGGATAAATGACTGCGAGATGAGCTCAACTTCTGATGATGTATGCGATGTTTTGAAATTCTCAGGGGGTCTATCCAGAATAATACAGTCCGTGGGATATGTGTTGTTTTCGTCATCTTCCATGTCTCGATTTCTTATATTATCATCATTCAATTCCGAGTCCACTAAAATGACAGCTAGTTTTGTCCTAAAATCTGTCATATGATCCTATTAAAGAAGTAATAAGAGTTAAATAGTGATACAACATAGAATAAGTATAATGATACACAGTAAAAAATATCTACGTAGGAGTGTCAGACAAAATATCTCCTATGAAGTACTCCATAAAATTTACCATCCACATACCACAAGATGACCTGCATGATTACAAAACTTAAATATACTCAATATTTTTTTCTCAATTTTATAGATATTTATATAAACAAACTTTTAAAATCATCAAATGACCATGACTGTAACAAGCCGTGATGAAAACAAAAATCTCACACAGGCAGGTGAACCGGACATGCCCTATGAAATATAATGTTTTTTTAGAAGATATATTTTTTGGTTTGGACAACGCCGCACTCACTCACAATCACTCTCTAGTCACTGCCTTAGGGTATTGCGTAGTAAGTAGAGATTAGAAAGAAAAAAATCTCAGTCAAACTTCCACCACCCCCTCACACTTCTCTCTTTCCCATTCTTTCCTCACACCCTCCTCCGTTGCCACGCGATCCCCATCCACAGCCGGCGCTCTCTGGTGGCCGCCCTTCCCCTTCGTCACCACCGCCAGCGGACGCGCAGGCCCCTGCTCTGCCCCGCCCCTCCCTCCTCCTGGCGACGCCGGGGCCATCCACAGCCGGCGCTCTCTGGTGGCCGCCCCTCCCCTTCGTCACCACCGCCGGCGGACTCGTAGGCCCCTGCTCTGCCCCGCCCCTCCCTCCTCCCGGCGACGCCAGGGACCTCCCTCCTCCTGGTGACGCCGGGGCGCTCGAGCTCGGCATGCTTGCCGGCGACGTTGGGGCCCTCCCTCGTCCTGATGCAGTCGCCGTCGCCGCCATGAGGCAATCCACCTTCCGCCGCGCGTCACGAACTTCCCTCCCCCTTGCTCGGGACGCCATCAAGGTCCGGTTCAAACTATTCTTCTCCCCTCAATCCGGATGCCTTGCTCTTCGACCCCATCTTGATTTCCCTGTTCGATTCGGTCAGGAGCAGGAGCAGTTGCTGCTCGCGACCTCCATCCTGATTAGGATGACCACGAAGACCTCCGCGTGCTGTGCTGCTGCTCGGGACCCTCCCTAGGCTTCTCCTCGCTCGTCCGGGTCCAGGTTAGTGTCTTCGACCCCGCCGCCTGCTCCTCCCCGTCAAATCGGTGCATAGCCTCACTGTGTGCAATGTTTGTCCCCTAGGGTTAGCTGCTCGGGGGCCATGGCGTGTTCCGCGCGGGCGCTGCCTTCGCCGCTGCCGTTGCCACCTGGTTGTGTCTCGTGCCTGTGTTGATGATGCGGCCCTTAATTGTTCAGATATCCCGAAGGAGAAGGAGGTGCCGAAAGGGGATGGGAGCAACAAGTTTGAATCGAAAGAGGTATTCCCATCTGTCTGCAGACTGCTCTTAATACATTTGGTACGGGTACTTCTCGTGTAGTATGGCGTCCAATTTGGAACGATTCAAAAGCAACATCTAGCACAGAAGAGCACATGTATTCAATTATCAGCAAATACTAATAAAATGTGCATTTGAGGGTGCTAAATTAGAAAATTCATAATGGACATACCTTGATCCATAAAAATTCTAGCTTCTTCATCAGGCTCATGGTATGCAGCTTCTCCACTATGCAATGGCTCCAAGCAGTCTAGTAGGGAATATATTGGTCAGACAGAATTGCCTCTAATTTATGTACGACGACCTTTATATGTGAACGATAATATATATAATATACCTTGTAAATTGGTTTGTTCAACAACGTGCTAAAAAATTCCATATGGATCATCTTTCTGGTCGTTGCCCACTATGAAAAATCATAAGATCAGTAGAGCATAAGAATGCAGGATCGTGAAAACCCCATTTCAGATTATCAGTGTTTTGAGTACCATGCGGAGCCGGTTGCGGTGGTCCTCTCGTATCATTAGCCGGCGTATTTTCAGGTTGATTGGATCCGTTAAAAGGTTGTATACCTGAACAAACAAAAGAGAACCCAGATTTACGATCAAATAAACACTGTCGGACACCTGCAACATAATTATATCGACGAACTAACCCGCATCTTCAATTGTGCAATCTGGGTCACGTATTATGCTCAGTTGGGGTACATGAACCCCTGAAATTTGGGTGAGAGGCCCTGCATGTACAATTAATTTTAATTCAGATGATGATTACAATCAGAATGTCGGGAACAATATAGCAAAGCCAGTTAAATATACCTTGTGCAATATCTCTGATGATGCTCCCAATTGGTTGCATTTTCTGTCCAAGAGGCACAGCAATAGCTCTTTTCGAGCTTCCTGCTATTTGTTGCCTCTGATACGCATCATTCCTGTGCAACCAATTGGATTCATCCTCGTATGTTAAATTATTCTCCTTGTTGTGAGGGACGCGTTCATGAGATGAATTTTGTATATTTGGTAAGCCTGCCACAAAATTTTGTGTGAATACTGTTCCCCAACCATTTGCCTCTGCATTTCATTAGGGTCCACATCTATGGCACATTGTTGTTAGTTTGGTGCATGGCATCTCATCAGTTATCTGAACAATACATAAGCATGCAGTATAAGGGCATTTTTACCTCGGGACATGGCCAGGGGTGTATGTGGTACATTTTGCTCGTCATTAAGCAGTGTTGTTGAAGCCTGTTTCTTCTCACGGGCCTCACGACGTCTTTTAAGAATATCATCTTTATTGCGTGCATAATACTCTCCGTTCCTCTGCCTCTTTAATTCTTTAGGGTCTGCATAAGTACATACCGCAAGTTAGGATATAAGCAACAGCAAAAAGAGTATCAGAATTTAGGAAAAGGTTGATGATAGTTACCCAATAATTGGTTGTTACTTATATCCTGAAATGGGGTGCGCGCCCCGCACTATTGGGAGATGACATACCTTCGCCTTCATGTGAATATTCATGTCATTAAATTTTGAGAAGCATGGAAATTGTGGAAATTAACCATGAACACCACCAGCAGATGCAAACATAGTACACTGTCAGTTCTCTTGATGTTGTGTTCCAGCAGAGCTTTATTGACATTAATACGAAATTGGAATGACAGATCCCCTTTCTGGACCACATTCAGTTGTTGGCCCTGCCCTTGACGTCCATGGTGACGCCGATGATGATATTGGCCCTGCTGTTGAGCCGCTAACATAGACTGTTGCTTTGACAGGTAGAGAATTAATTTGTCAAGAGGACTTTGTGATTTAGTGCTCTTATGGCATTTTTTAGACGGGGGTAATATCTAATTCTGGTGGGGCAATGAACTTCTATTCTTTATCCTCACGTATCTTTAGATTTTATATGTATCTGCCTGGGGATGCAACTGAAGCCACCTTTCTAAATTCTGTACGCTAATTTTTTTTGACACCAGACCTAGGAGATAGGGTGCATGTTTCAGTTAGTTAGAAAATTGCAGTAGCCAAAACACTAACCATTAATTAGAGATGTAAAACAAACGGCTTCTAGCATTCTGATGTGCACCTATTTATAGTTTAGAACCCTATTCTGAAAATTCTAATTCCAAGTAATGCTGCAACAGGTCAAAGGAAGAAGTTGAACCTAAAGAAGTGCAGGGAAGAATTACAGGTGCGTGTATCCGGCTGGCTCAAGGTGTATCCGGCTGGTTCAAGGGACGAGCAGGGCGGGCTCCTGGCACCCGGGATCTCGTGGACGGATGACACGCTGCGAGGGCAGGGTCCTGGGCGTTCCATCGCCTGGCCCCTCCCTGCTCTGGCGACCTCGCGTACGGATGCCACGCTGCTCGTGGACGGACTCCACGCTGCTCGCGGCAACAATCGGCGATGGTGCGACGTTATGGTGCAGGCAGGATACGGTGTTGGTGGGTGGCGTCGAGGTTAAGGGCGATGGGATCCGATTTCTTTTAGTTTCCTTAGTTTCCGATGAGAACCCCATGATTTTAGGGGATGGACGCGGGACTGGTATTTCTGCGCTGGTGGATGGATGGTGGAGGTGGAGCACGGTCAGTCATGGGAATTTGCTAAATCCACACCGTAGAGGTATTAGATCAATTATGGCTGTTAGATTGAGATTTGTGGGACTAATTGTGTGGTGCTGATTGGTTCGTGCGTTTTATGGGACTAATTGCTGGGTGCAAGGAAGTTTTGGTTTGCTTGTTTGTTTAATAGTAGTAGAGAAGAAAAAACCCTTCGCCCTCCGAGCCACTCCCTTTCTCTCCTCGCACGAGTCACTCCTGTCCCCGAGCCCCTCGCACGCGCTAGGGTTCCTCACGCCGCCGTCGCCGCATGGGTGTTCGTCGACTGGGTCTGCCTCCCGCCGCTCCGCCCCTAGATCCCTCGTCGCTCACCTTATGTTCGCCCTAGGCTGCGGGCTTCGCCTCCTCTTTCGCCGGCCGACCCCCCGTGTCTCCTCACATGACTGGGCTGCCTGCTGCGGGACCGACGAGGTGGTCGTCGATCCGAGCCATGGTGGGGTGGTGCTTTTCGTGGTATCCCACTATCCTGTGCCTCCTTCTGCACCTCACGAGCCGAGAAGGGGTGGCACTGGTCGTGGCCTAGCAGATATGATAAGCTCCTCTTCTCTTTTGTGTTTGAATCAGATTCGGTAGTTCTCGATTTTACAGGCATGTATTGATCTTGGTTTTGTTCTGTATGCAGGGTACTCGATGTTTTCACGATTTGTACTGTAGATTTCCTGTTGGTTCGACGAACATCATGGAACCAGGCAGATGAGTGCTCCTCTTCTCTTTCCCCCTCTGCTAAAAATCAGTTCCAATTGCCGTACAATTTCTCCGGTATGGCTTTCTGGATTGGAATTTGTGGTTCGTTTGTTATTGTTTGGCCTACATCTAGAGGTAAATGTTTTCTTGAATTCAGTGACAACTTTAAGTCTTGAACTCGGGTTGGACAACATATGTAATGTTGAATTCAGTGAGATATCGTGATTTGATTTCACTTTCTATCCAGAGTTGAGATCGTAATTTGGTTGGAATTTTACATCTTTTATAGATATAGACTGATATATAATGATTAGAAAAAGAGAGACCGCATGTTTTATGGATCAGAAGTGACCCTTGCTCATTCCCTCACGATGAGAAATGCATGGTTCATTTACTCAAGTGTCTTAATTTGTCTCATGTAGTAAACGCAAGAGAGATTTAACCTGACAGCCAAAACATTGACCTAACTCTTCAAACAGTTGTAATCCCTTGATGCAGTTACTTTGGCGGACTTGATGGACACTCATTCTTCTCATCTTTGTGTTTTGTGATTTCTTTTGATGCATGGTATTGATGTGTTGTGACATATGAAATATGTGTATTCATCTAATTGTTGTTCCTCATCTAGCCTGCAGGATCGTGCCGTCAGGAGTTCCGGGATCCAAGTGTGTGTCTCCACATCCCATTATGATGTGGCATGGTGGGCAAATCATGTGTTATTAGTGCGTGATTTGCTGGGCATTGGAATCTGGATTGCACAGCTGGACGAATTTGTTCGAGCAGGGAGCAGGTTTAGTATTCGTTTGCGCTCCAACTGGCTTCGTGCTATATACCTGGTTTGCACAGATTAGCTAGCATCACTTACCCATACACACATATCAGTAGATGTACATACATGAACATTCAGGAAATCCTCGAGGCTTTTGCGTGATATGCTACACATCTCCAACTCACAGCCTTGTCACATGGACCATGGTGCTCCCAACACCAACAGTACGCTAATTTTTGCCCTTTGTTACATTTCAATGTAGCAACAATCTCAGCTTCAGCAACAAATCATGGATCAGCACCGCATTGGCGTGCGACAGCAAGGCTGTGGCGCAGTGGAAGCATGTTTGCAGGTCCGTCCAGCAGTCGAGCAAGAGTAAGGTTTCCATCGTGCCACTCAACCCCTGAGAGCACCAAGGAGCCACCTCTCAACACCTACAAGCCCAAGGGGCCTTACACAGCCACCATCGTCTCGGTCGAGCGGGCAGTAGGCCATAACGCTCTGGGAGAGACATGCCATGTCGTCATCGACCATGCCGGCAATGTGACGTACTGGGAGGGGCAGAGCTATGGGATTATTCCTCCGGTAATCGTCTAGCCCTTTCCACCATTCTCGGTTTTCCTATGTTAGAATGCTGAACAGGGAACTCTTGGTGTTATTAAATAGGAGGATAAACATATCAAGTTATCTTGTACTGAAAGAAATTATGTTCAAAACTGTATACGTTGATTTGAGTTCACTGAAACAGGGCTTGAGAGTGCTTCTGGGCTTGCACGCGAATGACGTCGGGTGCCGCGCGGTGCTCGGGAGACGCCACCACGATGAAGGCACGAACAAGCTGGTCCACGCATGGTTCTGGCAGTACCACGGGTAGGATTGCAAGGTATCCTTTCCACTTCCATCCTGTTTTAGTTGTGCCAAAGCCTGCTTATGATATAGGACTGCAACAAATGATTACAATCAATAGTCATCTCTGTTATTACCTTTCTGTAGATGTATGTTCTGTAAGTTGATCTCAGTTCATCTTTGTGTTCTTTTCGGAATAGCTCACCGTTGTGTTTTTTGGCACCAATATGTTAGGTTTATAAAGCTAAATGAGATCTATATATAGCAGGAAAATATGTCTATAGCCCAGATGTGATGATTTGAAGATGAAAGGAAGAGCCGAGAAGCTCGAGAGCTGGAGGAACAAGGAGAAGCTAAAAGGACAGCAGAAGACGAAGCACTGGGGAGCTCTTAGACATACAATGTTCAACCTTGGTTGCTGAGGATAAATGCAAAAGAAAAGGCTATCTTGCATACCATGCCTCTTTGAGGTTCACGTTGAGGTCAGTTTTAATCTCTTGTAATTCAGTGTATCCTGAAAACAATGAACCTTTTATATTTATTCCGAGTCACCTGTCTAATATTTGGCACGAAGACTCTCTTTGCGGGGATGTGATGCCACCGCTCCACTCCTCGCGACTAGGCGTCGTTGTCTCCTGCATATTACCACGAGGCACCACTATATCATGCTTGTCATCACCAGCCCGCACCAGTGATTATGCCACACACAAATCAGGGGAATGCCAACATCGCCTCGGCTGAATATTTGTGGTATTTATGAGATATTTATTTAATAAGGACCTTAGTTTGCATTGAGTGACTGACGGCTCTTCTGACCGACAGTGAAAACCACTAAGACCTTGAAACTCGATGCCAAGGCTTCTGACCCAACAGGTATTTGCTTGGTTTTTATAAGCATCCTCTACTATTAGCAATTAGTGGCTTACTTAGTATCCAGATGATTCTAACAATCACCCCATCTGTTATGCAGGTTTAACATGTATCTTGATATTAACTGCCGAGAGGAGTTGTTGATGATGTAGCCACCTGCAACTTAGCAGTCTTTCATAGCTGGTTCAAATTTTAAAAATACCTTCAACTTAATCAGTTATGCTATATTCACTGGTAGGTGATAAATGGCGTATTTGATTAATTAGTTTGCTAAATAGGAAGCTGGGTAAGTGGAGACTTGTACCAAAGTATCATATTCCCACATTGCAACCTGATCTTTATTCATTGGGCCCCAAGATATTTAGTTCAACGCTCATTCTGATTTTTCTTTGTTTTCATGGATATAATCTTTTAGTGGAATACTCTTTCAGCTACATAACTGCGACCAATTATGTATATTATTATTATGCAATGGGTACGATCCCCTAGCCCCCAGCCTGCTCATCCAAATTTGCACTGGCTTAGGAAACTTCTTAAATGTAAGTGTTGAATCATCACTTGGAGGTGGTAGTGTTGGAAATATGCCCTAGAGGCAATAATATTATATTATTATATTTCCATTATTTATAATTAAGAGTTTATATTTCATGCTATAACTGCTATGATCCTGGAATATGTGATTCAGTGGAAAACTCATATGCATGTGTGGAATGATAAACTGTTGACAATAGGTTCCCGGTCTTGCCTCTAAAGACTGGCTCAAGTATTGTTGGTGATCATGTTTTCCGGATCTTAGGATATCGTTAGGTGTAACGATAGTCCTAAAACAACATTGAGGGTATGACGTTAGAAGAATGATCATATTGAATCGACCCAAAACTTGTCTGTTATACTTTGTGATTATATCGTCCGAAATCATTTGTTATAACACGGAGTGTTAGCATGTGTTTTAGTTCCTTAGACCATGAGAGTGTCTCGGTCACTTCCTACCGGACGGTGAGCTTTGGGGTTGCTCAAACGTCATCTGTAACAAGGTGATCATAACGACAACTTTCAGGCTCACTGGAAAGTTTGACAAGTGACCGGATAGCTCAAGAGTGGAATTTGCCCCTCCGACGATGGAGAGATATTCTTAGGGCCCTCTCGGTGTAACGGCATCCATCATCGTCTGGCCAGACACAGGTGACTACGTCACGGGGATGTCAGAACACATCAACGAGAAAAAAGAACAAAACCGGTAACGGGAGCAACGGTATAGTGAACATGGTGATGACTCAGGAACATCACATGATAACCAAATGTTTACTCGAATATCATTCGTGTAATCATAGGGATCGATATGGATGTCCACGGTTTCGCTATCGGTCATTGAACGAAGGAGTTTCGTTCATGTCTATGATTTACCGAATCTACGGGGTCACAAGCTTAAGGTAATCACGATCTGTTGAGTGTTAGTATGACAGGAGTGATGAGAATATATTTATGAAATTGTTTCATTAATATTCGGAATAGTTCCGAGAGGATCCGGAAGCGTTTCGGGGTTACCGGAAGGGTTTCGGTAAGTATCGGGTAATACCGGGTATTACTGATAAATATATATAGGTGGAAAATGTTTCTGAAGATGTTAAATTATATATATAATGGTCTGAAAGTATTTAGAACGTTTTATATTTAATTTAAATATCAATGGGCCTAAAAAGGCCAAGAGGTGGAAGGCAACTTGGGCCACAAAGGCCCAAGTAGGAAGGCGCCCCCTTTCCTTGTGTGTGTGGGGGGGAGGGGATTGGACAAGGGGGGGGGGGGGGGGAGTCCAACTCCCTCTCCCTAGGCCGGCGCCCCAAGGAGGACTTTCCCCCTTGGTGGCTGCCCTCTCCTCCTCCTCCAACCTATATATACTGGAGGATTTCACCCTATGGAGATACAAGTTTTGGAGCCTCCTCT
The DNA here is from genome assembly GCA_039707655.1 of Elymus sibiricus. Lineage (NCBI taxonomy): Eukaryota > Viridiplantae > Streptophyta > Magnoliopsida > Poales > Poaceae > Elymus > Elymus sibiricus. Next base: position 88,201,740 of record CM077668.1, on the reverse strand, counting down.
AGTTGATCTAGTTCTAGTTCTAGTTTGTCCTAGTTGACTAATTAGAGCTAGCCCTAGCCACCTCTAATCCTCATAATTAGAAGCCCTGTGTGGTTCTAATCTCCTCCCTCTAATTCTCCGGCGACGATTAGCTCTGGACGGCGAAGCGCTGCCGGATCGTGAAGACCGTACGCTTGCAACCAAGTAGAGAGGCCGTGCTTTCGGTCTTCTGTTCGAGGGATCGTTCGAGGGCGGTTCGCGGGATCGTCATCGACGTTCGAGGGACTCCAAGTACGATCTACACCGACTCGTCTACTTCTGCTGCACTCCTGGAGTCGGTAACGATCGTTGATCCAAACCCTATATGCATCTTCATATTGTTCCTGGGTGATCGTAGGCACAATTTTTTTGTTTTCTACTACGTTTCCCAACAGTGGCATCATGAGCGGTTCTATGAGTAGATGCAGGTTTCGATCTAGATCACATGTGATTGTGAGGGTGATGTTCTTGCTATGCTTCCCTCGAGTGTTGCTTCGGTTCAGGTCATTGACGGCATGGTGTCGCTTTTTACAAGGTTCTGACAATCGCTCGACTCTGGCTATCGACGATCTGCTAACAGTTCCTTGGGCTTCACCATAGTCAAGAATAGTGAACCGTCGCGTACGCAAGAGGGCGATGAAGATGGATGATCTTCTAGGGGGTCACGCGTATTAGACGAAGTTTAGTGTGGGGGAACGAGATTTTTAATTAAGTCTCTTCTTTCACACACCCCGAAAGTTAATCTAGCAACAAGGATTATCACTTTATGGTGTGCGCGTAGGTAGCTAGGTTTATCCGGAAACCCTAGAAGCCACGTAATTAAAATTTGCCAAACCGATTAGAGGACGTCTAACTTGGTTTTGCAGGGATTGCATATGATGTGGTATAGCCTTCGTCATGATAATGAGTTTATGTATGAGATGGTTATATGTTGTAATGTTAAGTGGCCTACGCGTCACGGCATGATGGCTGGAGCCACGAGATTGCCACCTTAATGTAAATATCGTAGAGATAGGTTACAGGTGACGGTGGCAAGACGTACACGGAGGACCCCCGACGAGGAGAAGGTGTACCAGGCGCGGGACGAGGAGCTATAATTTCGTGCCACGACAGAATTTCAGATTTTGGTGCCACGGCAACATTTTCTGAAACGGTCGCCACGACAACAATTTCTGAGATTGCCACCATGGCAACATTTTTGAAATGGTTGCCACGACAACGAAATATTGGCCGTCATGTCACTTCAACTGAAGATTGAAGACGATCATGGAGAACTCCCGGCGCCCAGGGCTATACCATATCATGCTATTATGAATTGCCTGAGATGTTTATCCCTTTGTTGTTTGCACCCTTTGATTGCGCAGTAGTCAATTATTAGGGTGATCTCTCACAGTAAATATCAAGTTAAAAGGTGCTCTTCCCAGTGTTGCAACCGTCTATAACACGTAGCGTTCCGGGGTGCGTCATGTCCACATGAGTACAAACGAGACGTGAGGTGTAAGACAGGGATGGTCAGACCATGTATGCAGATAGCACTCGGTTGTCTTGAAGTTCTAGCAGAATCGTTCTGAGCTCGGAGCACGAAGCATCGAAAGATGAACAAGAGTCATATGGATATATGATCGGCAAAAGTTTGCCCACTAGTCAAAATTCTCGTCATCAGTGATGTCCTCATCAATGGCTGAGAACTAGACTTGGATCTTGAATCACTCACTATTAATTATGAGAGATATTAATTTGAGTGGGAATGCACATTAAAATTAAAATTGTTTTAATAAACTAGTGCAAAATTAATTATGAATTATGTCTAAAGTTATTTGTGTGTTTGTCGTTGTAGATTAAATGGCTCGCAATATGTTCAACTTAGCCCCTATGCTTGAGAAAGAAAAGTTGGCTGCAAATGGTGGAAACTATGCGGATTGGATCCGGAACCTGAGATTTGTTCTCAGGAGTGCTAAGGAGTACATGCTGGATCAGCCCCTGGGTGATGCTCCCGCAAAGGATGCACCACCAGAAGAAGTTGTTGCTTATGCTGCTCGTAGTGATGACTATGAGGCAGTCCAGTGCCTCATGTTAACTTGCATGGATCCTGAACTACAGAAGCGTTTTGAACGATCTACCACTCAATTTATAATTGGGTCACTGGAAGTTCTGTACAAGAAGCAGGCAAGGACCGAACGGTTTGAATTAACCAAGGCCCTGATTGAGTGCAAGATGAAAGAGGGTTCCTCAATGAGTGAGCATATAGTGAAGCTTGCTGGCTATGTTGATAGACTTGCTTCACTGGAATTTGGAATTCCGCCAACACTCAGTACAGATACATCTTACGATGGTTTTATCATGAATTACAACATGAATGGGATGGAGAAAAGTGCAAACAAGTTGTTTGCTATGCTCAAAACTGCGGAAGCTGGGATGCAGAAGAACAAAGAAGTGTTGATGGTCAACAAGACTACCAGTTTCAAGAAGAAGGGCAAGTCCAAGAAGAAATCTGCTGGTGCCGGTAAGACCGTCTCTCAGAAGAAGAACAAGGGCGGAGCCACTAAGGAGATTGAATGTTTCTACCGCAAACAGAAGGGACACTGGAAGCGTAACTGCAAGAAATACTTGGCGGATAAGAAGAACGGTTCTTCTGGTAAAGGTATAATAGTTATACAAAGTTAATGTTATTTTACTTGTTTCTATATGTCACAAGTATTTGATACTGATCGATTGCTCTCGGTTGCAATCCGATGCAGGGACTACAGAAAGCTCACAAGTTGAGAAGAAATAAAGACATGATGCTAGTTAAAGATGGTGATGGGATCGCTATTCAAGACCAATGAAGTCATGGCTTTAGTTTATCTTCAAGATTTATCTTAGGATCGAATAATAGTTATTACGTTCCGGAGTTGTGTAAGACATTATGTTTGAGTTATGCAACGGATATTCTTATAAAGAATTGAACAATAGTTGTTGAAGTGGTTATAAGAATATGTTTGGATTCACCTCAAATATTGATGGTTTATTCATGAATCTTGATTTGAAATTTTATAACATTAATGCTAAATGTCTTGAGAAGACTGATGAGCTCCACTTAAATGTGGCACTGCTTAGCTATATCGGAAAATGATCTTCATATAGATGAAGTGCTGAATTATCTTGATTGTGAAATCAAATAAGAGAATACATAATGATGTATAAGGTCCGATGAATAACCTATTCGTGGTGAATAATTATTTTCATTATAATTTGAGTAAATATGATTTACTTAAAATAAATCTGAATTATTTGAATAGTTCAAAGGAGTTTCAGACCTTATTATTTGAAGAGTTCAAATATATTATAATGAAGATAAAAGATCATTATGACAAAAGATAAAATTATTCTTCAATATTGAAGAAAATTATCTAAGTCATAAGTTTAGCAAAACACTTGAATAATTGTAGAATTATTTATTACCGATCTGCTTTTATAGAATTTGGGGGCATAATCAAAACAGCAAGATATACACTAAAAGGAGCCCACATATATGTCTGGCTAATAGTATTCATATGAGTTATGAAATTTATAAACCAGATAAATGCGGAATTGTAGGATATCTCAAAACATGATTTGGGTTTCTTTCATTAAAATGTTCAAAAACAAAGCGTTTGTTATGGATGAACACTTTTACAAGAAAGGAGTTTTCTTGTCAAAGTTAGTGGGAGGACATTACAGCTTGGAAAGGATTATTGAATCACTAAACGGTAAAAAGCAGAATAAACAAATCGGAAGTTGTTCCGATAGATTGTCTGCAAAATAAACCGTAAGTTACTACATTAGATGTAGAAATTCTAAAGCTTGTAACAGGATTATGTAAATCAGAAATATCGTTGAATTTTCTAAAATTTCACGTTGAGATATTCATCTTAGAAGAAGATGAACTAGCATACTATAGGAAAGCGATGGTGGCGCCCAGCTCAAAAGAATGGCTCATAGCCATGCACACCGGAATGAAAATTCATATACAATTAAGTCTAGTGCTTGGTTGTCAATTTTCATACATAATACACAAGTTTAGAACTTGGTTAAATACTTCAAAGAGTATGAGGTAAATAGAAAGGATATCAAAACAATTTTCCTAAATAGGAAAGGATGTATGAATGATACAACCGGAGAAGTTTTAATATCCTCAGGACACCGGATAAATGTGCAAACTTCAAAAGGGTTTTTGAAGATTATAACAAGTGAGCTGACATTGAGATTTTGATCCTGTCAAAATGATAAAAGTATTTTGTGTGTATATATAAAAACTCAGTGGGAGCTATATAGTATTTCTGATCTCATATGTATATGATATATTATGAAATGGAAATAATATAAAGCTTCTGAGCACAAACCAAATGGTTTTGAAACATATTTTCCGTCAAATAGTAAGGCAAAATATTGGGCATAAAAGAATCTATAAGGATAGATCAAAATGTCTGATTGAGCTAAAATATATTTATATATTTTGACAAAAATTTAAAAGGTTTAAATGGAGAAAATGTTTTCTCTCAATGTCACATAACTTGATGCTTATGAGATTGATAAGCATGGATAGATGAATGGATTCATCTTGATAGTTATGATATATAAAAGGGCCAAAGAGTTTTTACTAAGTGTTAGTAACAGTTATCAAGAATCTCAAAAGAATAAATGTATTATTTTGAGAATATGAAGTAAAAATTCATTATTGAGAATATATGAATATCAAACTTCATAACTGATATAATTGGGCTATGATAATTTAGAATTATTTTATGAACGATATTGTTGATTCTATAACGATAGAGATATGTGTATGAAAACATTAAGATGTTTCAATATTGTCTGAATCAAGAAATGTCTTGATATTATTGGATGTTGCAAAAGTTGTAGAAACCCATAAACATTATATTGTGAATATAGTTAATCAAGAAGAGTCTTGATATAAATGGGTAGATCCAAAGTATGATGAAACCAATTACAATATATTATGAATATAATCAAGAAGAGTCTTGATATAGTTGGTGTAATTCTAAGTGCAAAGAGTCCAATGATATTTTATTTTGAATAAAATGTTATAGCTCAAAGCAAAATGGATTGAGATCCTTAAAATCAGACAAGACTAACACAAATATTACAGTGTTTTGAATATGTCAAAACCAATGACAAAGGCTCTACCACAAGCAAAGCATGAGTAACACCAAATAAGCCATAGGTGTTTTGATGACTATGCAACTAGATTATTGACTCTAGTGCAAGTGGGAGACTGTTGGAAATATGCCCTAGAGGCAATACTATTATATTATTATATTTCCATTATTCATAATTAAGAGTTTATATTTCATGCTATAACTGCTATGATCCTGGAATATGCGATTCAGTGGAAAACTCATATGCACGTGTGGAATGATAAACGGTTAACAATAGGTTCCCGGTCTCGCCTCTAAAGACTGGCTCAAGTGTTGTTGGTGATCATGTTTTCCGGATCTTAGGATATCGTTAGGTGTAACGATAGTCCTAAAACAACATTGAGGGTATGACGTTAGAAGAACGATCATATTGACTCGACCCAAAACTTGTATGTTATACTTTGTGATTATATCGTCTGAAATCATTTGTTATAACACGGAGTGTTAGCATGTGTTTTAGTTCCTTAGACCATGAGAGTGTCTCGGTCATTTCCTACTGGACGGTGAGCTTTGGGGTTGCTCAAACGTCATCTATAACAAGGTGATCATAACGACAACTTTCAGGCTCACTGGAAAGTTTGACAAGTGACTGGATAGCTCAAGAGTGGAATTTGCTCCTCCAACGATGGAGAGATATTCTTAGGGCCCTCTCGGTGTAATGGCATCCATCATCGTCTGGCCAGACACAGGTGACTACGTCACGGGGATGTCAGAACACATCAACGAGAAAGAAGAACAAAACCGGTAACGGGAGCAACGGTATAGTAAGCATGGTGATGACTCAGGAGGATACCGATGCACACCGGGTTTTGTAAAGTATCGCGAAGCAAAGGAAACATCACATGATAACCAAAGGTTCACTCGAATATCATTCGTGTAATCATAGGGACCGATATGGATGTCTACGGTTCCGCTATCGGTCATTGAACGAAGGAGTTTTGTTCGTGTCTATGATTTACCGAACCTACGGGGTGCTACTTGTAGACTACGTTGGTATTTCCCCGAAGAGGAGAGGATGATGCAGTATAGTAGAGATAAGTATTTCCCTCAGTTAAGAACCAAGGTTATCAATCCAGTAGGAGAGCCAAGCAAAATCCCGTTAAGCGCTCCTGCACACACAAAAGCAAACACTTGCACCCAACGCAAATAAGAGGGTTGTCAATCCTCTTAGCGGTTATTTGCAAGGATTAATTCTGATAGTGATAGATAGATAAACTAAAATACTAAATAAAATAAAATTAAATAAATTGCAGCAAGGTAATTTTGATTTTAATATATGATAAAAGTAGACCCGGGGCCCATAGTTTTCACTAGAGGCTTCTCTCTCGAACACATAGCATACGGTGGGTAAACAAATTACTATTGGGCAATTGATAGAAAAGCAAATAATTATGACGGATTCATGAAAGTGCTAGTTATCGACTAGAGGGGGGTGAATAGGCGATTTTTATGAAAGGCTTCGAAAACATGCAATGTCTTTGAAGAAAGCGGAAGCAGGATGAGAACTAGCAAAGCCAATCAACAAGATGAACAGATATGACAAGCATAGACATCATACATACAAGCATGCATTGAACATAAACACAAGAAGCATGAAGATAAATGAGTAAACAGATGAATGGCTTCAGGGAATATCTTCAAACACAAGCAAGCATGCAAAGGCTTCACAGTTCAAAACAGTAAGTAAGGAAGAGTAAGGATAGAACCAGGAGCTCGGGGAAGACAATGATTTATTTGACCAGTTCCAACTGCTGTGACAGTTGTATGTCTGGTTAGGGAGGCTGAGATTGAACTCAGAAGACCACGTCTTCACCTTATTCCCCTTGAGCTAAGGTCACTTAGACCTCGCCCAATCACTCTGGTAAGTCTTCAAGGTAGACTTCCAAACCTTCATAGACTTCGTTCACCGGCAATCCACAATGACTCTTGGATGCTCAGAACGCGACGCCTAACCGACTGGAAGATCACAGTCTTCAAGTGTAATAAGTCTTCAGTTCACTTAGAACAGAATGTCTTCAGTGATGCTCAATCACTTTGGGCTCTCGGTGTTTTGGGTTTTGTCCTCGCAAGGTTTCTCTCTCAAAGGCTTCGAGGTGGGTTGCTCTCAAACGACAAAAGCCGTGTACTAACTCGGAGTAGCCACCAACTTATGGTGGAAGGGGGTGGCTATTTATAGCCAGGGAGCAACCCGACGTGATATGTCCAAAATGACCCTTGGTCATTTAGGAACTGACACGTGTCCAACGGTCGGAATTTAAACCCACGCAGCAACTTTACTTGGGCTACAAGCAAAGCTGACTCAACCAACTCTGGAAGAGATTTTCTCTCATTTGTCTTCGCTTGAAGACATAGGATTTGAGGTTGAGCATCACGTCAGTTTCTGACTTCGTTTACCTCGACCCCACCTGACAGTTCGGTGGTTCCTATGACTCAAGAAATAAGAAAACGAAACTACCAAAAGACTATGTCTTCAAGCTTCATTATCTTCGATGAATGTCTTCATGAACCATTATCTTCAGCACGAATGTCTTCGTGAAACACCATTGTCTTCAATGTCTTCATACATTTTTAGGGGTCATCTTCGATGGGTAAACCGAATCAATAGGGACTTCTACCTGTGTTCTCCTGTGAATCTCACAAACACATTAGTCCCACAACCAAGTTTGTCTTCAATACTCCAAAACCAACAAGGGGTGGCACTAGATGCACTTACAATCTCCCCCTTTTTGGTGATTGATGACAAACTGGTTGAAGTTTTCAACGGGGATAAAAATAGGTGAAGTTAAGGTACAGATGGTTTGGCTTCATGAAGTAGGAGGGGCTCTCCCTGAAGATGTGCATATAAGTAATTTGCCTTTGAATGCAAATGCACATGGCAAGTTTAACTTTGTGGAGATCTCCCTCTATTCATGAAGTCCCAAATTGTGCATACAAAAATATATTGAAGATAATGGCATGCACAATGAAATATGGGCGTCTGCAAAATGACTTCATGCGCATAATATCAAGGTTAAGTAGCGCACAAACAGTAGCAAAAATAGCGAATGTAGCAGATGTCCATCAGGACTTAAGTTTTACAACCCAAAACCAAATGTTCAAGAATGAGAGTTGTAAACTTAGCAAAATATATCAAGCCCAGCCCAGTTTGCCCGCTTGAAGACTATCAACCCATATGCTTCTCCCCCTTTTGTCAACAAGTGACCAAAAAGGTGTGAAGACATAGGGTGTCTACACGTCCCTTGGAGGCGACGAAGATGTTGGGGCAGCCGGGTCGACGTTGGAGTTGGGCGGTGCAGAGGGGCCTGATGCAGCATCTTGATGTTGTGAAGCCATTGGTGGAGAAGTAGCATCATCTTCCTCATCAACAACCCGTGCGACGACAGTGGGCGCTGAAGAAGAATAGTCTGAGTCGACAAGAGATGGTGTAGCACGCCACTTCTCTGTAGCAGGAGGCTTGGAGTCGAATTTGAAGCCTTCCTTGAAGCCATCAGCTGCAAGGTCGTCTTCAGAGCAGAGTAGTGTGAGACTCTTCCAAGCCCGGTGGCTGGCTTCATGTGCAACAAATGCATTCTTAGTTGACAGGTTTCTCACTCTGTTGAGATCAGAGACGATGCTCTTCATTTGCCTCTTGAGCTAGTCATGATGCCTGTCTTGCTTCTGATGAAGAGAAACAAGTAGCTCTCTGTCTGTCATCACCTTGGAGCGTTTCTGAGGCCTTTGAGGTATTGTGCTGGTTGTGGCTTCAGTGTTGGCCTGTCTTGGTTGCCGAAACTGACCAGCAAGTGTAGCGGTGGAGGTAGAGGCCATATTTGGAAGATGAATGGCTTCTAGGTAAGCAGAGTGGCTGGCTGCAACAAGTCTCGAATCTTTCTCAGCCGAAGGATAAATAACTTCATGTGGAGCATCAACTTCATGCAGAAAGATATGATGAGTGCGACCCAAGGGTTCGTACTGAACCGTGGAACGAAGCTTGATGAGGCGCATAATCCATGACGCATTAAAACTTGAGGCCAAACAGATCTATGCCAGAAGCAGCAAGCTGGCGAATGAAGAAGTCATGAGTGTTGAATCTGATGCCATTGACTACATTGTAGACCAATGTCTTCATGGTGCCTTCAAGCTTGGCTGAAGATGAATGCCCTTTGATTGGCCACAGAGTGTTGCGAAGAATGTGATAGACGGTTCTAGGCAAGTACTCAAGGTCATTTACGAAGAACTCCTTGGGGTATTCAGCTTCAAATGGCAACGACTTCATCATGGTCAGCATTTCAGTCATATTGGGCTCTGGCCTCTGAAAGATGCTTTCCACTTCTTTTTCATACGCAACACAACCTGGATTATAAAAATCTCCAGGAGTGGGTAGTGGGGTGAGCTCGAGAAGATCTTGAGGTTTGGCTTCATGATGGACATCCCCAGTCATCCATTCAAGGGTCCAAGTCTTGGGGTCCCTGTTGAAGCCAGAGATGTGGAGAGTTGCATAAAATTGGAGTATGAGCTCCTCATTCTAGTGTTCCTTGTCAGTGACAAAGGGCAACAGTCCAACATCGCGGAAACATTCCATTGCTTGATCCAGACAAGGGAGTCCAGACATGGCTTCAAGATCTAAACGCCTGTGGGGATGAATCCGCTCTTGGTTGTAGAGGATGCACATGTAATAGCTGCGCTAATGATGAGTCCAAAACCTGTCTGATGATATGCGTGGCTTGCTGAATGGATTCTTGGAGCTGTCAAAGAAGGTGTTCTCATTCCTGAAGCCAGCGACACTAAATGTGCAATCAGTGGAAGGAGCGCTATGAAACCTTGGCATTCGAGGCATAGGCTTCTGAATCTGAGGCCTGTTGTGGATGTTGAATTCATACCGAGGGCCATGCTGCTCAGGAGGAGTGAGGGTTGGCCATAAGACAGGAACAAGCTCACCGGCTCGATTATAGGCTAAAGCAGTATGTGGCGTAGTGGCTTCAGTCGAAGCAATGACTTGAGGAGCAGGAGCAGGAGCTTCATGAGTATTGACTTCAAGCACAAGGGCCGCAGTAGCAGGAGGAGCAGAAGCTTCAGACACCGGCTCATGAATAGGTTCATGTGTTGCAGACGGAATGGCTTCAGTTTGTTTGGCTTCAGGCTCAGAAGGGGCGTCATCGGATGCAATCATAACAGTGGCAACGGGTGCATCTACTGGTTGTGCGGTGGTACTGGGAGGAACATCTGATAGCACAACCTCCTCTTGAGCAACAGAAGCGTCTTGATGCACTGCCTCCTCAGAAATGCTGGACATCCGTGGGCCACGGCGAAGCCTTCGGAAGATGGGCGATGCCTTTGGAGAAGAATTGTCTTCAACCATGGCTGCAGGAGTATCTGCCAACATAGGCTCATCAGTGGTTGCAGCTTGAGGAGGAGTGTGGGGTATGACTTCATCTCGATCCATTGGCGTCAGAGGGCGACCAATGCTGATCGGTTCACTGTGCTCAGGAACAGGCGATGATACCACGTTCTCGGTGAGCTGAGGAAGGACTGCATCATCATCATGTTGCACATTGGCATCGGTACCAATGTCTTCAGCTGCATTGGGGTTAGCAGCAGGAATCTCTTCAGAAACCGGAACCTCTGTGGTAGCAGGTTCATGCACGATGACTCGTCGCTCTGTGTTGATGGAGGCAGGAGGGGCAACAGATATTTGTGTCACAAGCAGAGGCTCTTGATGAGCAGATGGAGCGGTTTCTGCTTGGGCCCTGCGTGAAGCCTTTGAAGACTTCATCTTCTGACGCTTTTGAGACAGAGGAGCAGCAGAGGCGTCAGATTGCTTGCGCTTGCGAGCTTCGGCTTCAGCGTGCTGTGTCTTCTTCTTCTCAGAAGCAATTGATGGAGCGGATGGCTTCGAAGCATGCATTGATGGTGGGAAGACAATCCGAGGCTCATCTTGCCTTGGGGCCTCAGCAACTGGGGTCTCGGGCTTCTTTTTCTTCTTCTTGATCAGCTTGGGATCAATGGCAGGGCGACCACGTGCTTTTCTCTTCAAGCCCTCATTGTGGGCTTGCACTGTCTTCTCAGCATAGTGCTTGAGACGCTCTCTGGCACCTTTGGCATCATCACGAAACTTTTGAAATTCCTCTTTCAGCTCGGCCATCATCTTCTTGTAGCCATGAATTTCTGCGACGCTGAATTTGGACAAGTGCTTCTTGAATAGCTGCTTCTCATATTCAATCTTGTTTTTCTGTTCAAGCACTTTCTGGACAACCGCAAGTTCGTTGTTGATGAAGCCTTGGAACGTGACACTGATGTCAATTGGGAGCTGCAAGTCATCAATCGACAGAGACGGGTTGCGAAACCATTCGTCAATGAAGTCGTTGAGAATATCATGGACGAACAGAGGCAAGTTTTTGAAGATATCTGCCTCTTCCTGCTTGTTCTTGATGAGGAGCTCAAGGGCATCATCATCAAACTCATCATCTGATAAATCAATTATGGCGTCGTCATCCGTCAACGTGGTTGTTGGTTTGGGGCCTCGCCCAGCAGGTTTCTTGTCTTCGGAGTGTTCCGAGACACATCTTCAGACTGCACACTGGATTCAGGAGGTGCATCTTTCACAGGCTTCACTCTTGAAGGTGATGGAGCAGCAACAGATTTAGCTTTGGAGCCCTTTGGCTTTCTTTGTGTCTTGGGGGAGGCAGGAGCAATGTCTTCAGCATGGGCTTCTCCGCGCGCTGTAGCGGCGGCGGCATGAAGAGCGTTGATATGCTCAACATATGCGTGAAGACTATCCCATGGCCCAGTCATATTGGGATCTGCATGACGGGAGCCATCGGGTCTTGGTTCTGCTGGACCAGGGTTGAAGGTCACACCAAACTCCTTCTTGTTGGCATCTGCTGAAGCCTTTGCAAACTGATAATTGGCTTCAAACAGATCGTCTTCACGACACCATCGAATGCTGGATGGATCAGCATCGTCGGGCATCACACCTCTTACCATGCAAGGATAGAAGTTCTGGGCAATGGCGTCAGCCTTTGTCTTCGGAATAAGCTTCCGGTATACAATATCCGCCCATGGTGGCCTGACTGCATTCTTCTCAGCATATTCTTGTGTAACAAAATGATAATGAAACCATTGTTCTGCCCAGTATCGGCGAATCCATTGCACACGAGATTTGCGTTCACCATAGGTTTCATCAGGATCTGATTTGTATTGTTCATACAGATCTGGAGGGAGGTCAAGAGCAGTGTTTGCTCGTCGTTGCCTTCCTCCCTTCTTCGCAAATTTTCCACTGGCCATTGGCTTCACAGGATTGATTGGTTTCACACTGCTGTTCTGACAGGAACTGGCTTCAGGAGAGTCGAGATGAAACTGCAAGAAGTCTGCAAATGAATTCAGACTATGAGAACCAAGTGACTCGCCCACGGACATGTACCTGTGACAGCATTAGAGATGCGAGGGAAGGAGGAGAGGTCATATGCATTCTCAGAAAATTTTGAATCCAACTCAGTTTGAAGACAATGACCTCACAATGCGAAGACATTCACTTACAGTGAGAAGTTGGTTGCAGATTTGTATGAATCCGAAGATAGGTACAAGTGAGGAATCGTCACAATGCAGTATAAGTGAAGTAACTTGGCAAGATATGAGATGCGTGAAACAGAAGATGAAGATTTGGAAGTGAAAGAAACAAGTTCTGAAGATATTCTATAAGATTTTGGATCTAATAGACGGTAAAAAGTAACTTTTATTTACCGCACGAAGAACAGCTCAACGAGATGAATGGAGGCTGAGCAGTTCGATCTCCCACACCCTAACTTGGCAATGGAGGACAGCTACAGCGGCGGCGGTGAGAAGATGTCCGCGGTCGGCGTGAGTACGGCGTCGAAGAGGTCGCGGCAGCTAAGCGCTTCTCCTCCGGCGACGATGAAGTTAGCGGCGGCGCTAGGGTTATATGAGGGGCGACGGCGACAGGGGTGTAGAACATTTATGGAACCAGGGGCGAAGTATTTATAAGGATTGGCCTAGTCTGGGGGATAAGACAGACATGCCCCTGGCGATACATATCTATGCGACGCGTGGCACACATGTGCAGTTGTTATCACGCCTCGACCCCACGACCAACTGTTTTGGCGAGAGGTCGTTCCGCCTTCTGCGGATGCAGGTAAATTGGATAGAGATGAAAAATATTTTAAATATTTTGTCTCAAAATCTTTGACTGACAAGAACACAGTGAAGACAATCGGCATGTGTCAAATAGAATGCATATGAAGATTTAGAGAGACTGGACGAGACAAGCACAGAAGGGGTAAGGGTCCGATCACATTCACCTAGTTCAAAAACACAGGTTGAAGACATAGCTATAGGTGAATGCTGTTGAGGACAAACTCATATATATAAATAGTATAGGCAATGAAGTCAAATAGAATGCGAAGATCAAACCATCCGTGAAGACAATCCAAATCAGGAAGATACTGTAATAGATGTGATGCCAAATGGAAATCTTCAAGAAAAGTTTGGTGGTGGCGTTACCCACCGTATAGGAAGTATTAGACCCAGACACGGCGCACCATTATCGTGGCGTTCTGAAGTCAAAATCCATTTTAATATTTTCACACTTAGAGTGTATATCTTCATGAATTGAAGACATACGTTACTTCGTGTGTTGTGCATCAAAGTCATCAAGAATGCATAAGTGTTTGGATGAATGCCCTTTCACAGGACATTTGAGGATTCTAAGATATTTAGCTCACACCGCAACTTGCAAAACCTCTTCTCATCCAAAGGCTTCATGAATATATCTGCCAGCTGATCTTCAGTGTTGACGTGAATGATGTCAATGTCTTCTTTGAGCACATGATCACGAAGAAAGTGGTGTCTAATCTCAATATGCTTCGTCTTGGAGTGTTGGACAGGATTGTGACAAATCTTGATTGCACTCTCATTGTCACAGAATAGCGGAACCTTCTTCTTGTTGATGCCATAATCTTTGAGAGTTTGCTTCATCCAGAGAAGTTGTGCACAACATGATCCAGCAGCAATGTATTCGACTTCAGCAGTAGAGAGTGATACACAGTTCTGCTTCTTTGAAGACCAACATACCAGTGAACGTCCAAGAAAATGACACGTGCCTGATGTGGATTTTCGATCCACCCTGTCTCCAGCATAATCAGAATCGGAGTAGCCAACCAAATCAAACTCTGAGCCCTTTGGATACCATAATCCTAGTGTTGGGGTGTGAGCCAAATATCTAAGAATTCGCTTCATGGCGAGGTGATGCGATTCCTTTGGTGCCGCTTGAAATCGGGCACACATGCAAACACTAAGCATTATATCTGGCCTAGATGCACATAAGTACAATAAAGAACCAATCATGGAGTGGTATACCTTTTGATCGAACTCTTTACCATTGTTGTCAGTACTCAGATGACCATTGGTTGGCATTGGCCTCTTGTAGCCCTTGCAATCTTGCATTCCAAACTTCTTCAGGCAATCTTTGAGATATTTCTCTTGTGATATGAAGATGCCATTGCTTTGTTGGCGAATTTGAAGACCAAGAAAGAATTTCAGCTCTCCCATCATGGACATTTGATATTGCTCTTGCATCATATGACTAAACTCATCACTATATCATTTGTCAGTGCAGCCGAAGATAATGTCATCCACATAGATTTGGCACACAAACAGTTCACCATCATATGATTTGGTGAAGAGAGTGGGATCAAGTGAACCAGGTTTGAAGCCTTTGCTTTTCAGGAATTCCTTGAGTGTATCATACCAGGCTCGTGGAGCTTGCTTGAGACCATACAATGCCTTGTTGAGCCTATAGACCTTGTCAGGGTGCTTTGGATCTTCAAACCCAGGTGGTTGAGCAACATAGACTTCTTCAATTTTGCCGTTTAGAAAGGCACTCTTCACGTCCATTTGATACAGAAGAATATCATGATGATTTGCATAAGCAAGAAGTATGCGGATGGCTTCAAGTCTAGCCACAGGAGCAAAGGTTTCATCGAAGTCAATTCCTTCCACTTGGGTGTATCCTTGTGCGACTAGACGAGCTTTATTTTTGACAACTTGACCATGTTCATATTGCTTGTTGCGGTAGATCCATTTTGTTCCAATGATGTTGTGCTTACGAGGGTCAGGACGCTTGACAAGTTCCCACACACTGTTGAGCTCAAATTGCTGAAGCTCTTCTTGCATAGCTTGAATCCATTCAGGTTCCATGAAGGCTTCAGTGACTTTGGTGGGTTCATTGATGGAGACGAAAGCGAAGTGCCCACAAAAGTTTGCTAGCTGTGTGGCTCTTGAACGAGTGAGAGGACCAGGTGCGTTGATGTTGTCGATTATCTTCTCGATCTGAACTTCATTGGCCACGCGAGGATGTACAGGACGAAGACTTTGCTGTTGCTGAGCATTGTCTTCAAGCTCAGCGTTATCTTCAGTCTGATAATTGTCTTCACGCTGGACTGGAGTAGGTATCACAACCTCTTCATCTCCGAGTTCCTCAGTGGGTATTATTTCTCCAGTACCCATTTGCTTGATGGATTCACTAGGAGGGGGTTCATCTATCACAGTTGGCAGGTGCTCTCTTTGCGAGCCGTTAGTCTCATCGAACCGCACATCTACAGTTTCAACCACTTTGTAGTGAAAGAGGTTGAAGACTCTGTAGGTGTGCGAATCCTTTCCGTTACCAAGCATAAAACCCTCATGTGCTTTCGGTGCAAATTTGGAAGTGTGATGTGGATCTCGTATCCAACACCTGGCACCAAATACTTTGAAATAACTTACATTTGGCTTCTCACCAGTGATCAGTTCATAATATGTCTTCTTGAAGAACTTGTGAAGATATACTCTGTTGATGATGTGGCATGCAGTATCAATGGCTTCGGGCCACCACTTGCGTGGTGTCTTGTATTCGTCAAGCATAGTGCGAGCCATCTCAATGAGAGTCTTGTTCTTGTGCTCCACGACGCCATTCTGCTGAGGAGTGTATGGAGCAGATAACTCGTGAGTGATGCCAAGAACGTCAAGATAGGTGTCGAGCCCAGTGTTCTTGAACTCGGTGCCATTGTCACTCCTGATGTGCTTGATCTTGACGCCATAGTTGGTCATTGCACGGTTGGCGAACCGCCTGAAGACATCCTGCACTTCAGTCTTATACAGGATTATGTGCACCCATGTATATCTAGAATAATCATCAACAATCACGAAGCCATATAGGTGTGCAGATGTAGTAAGAGTGGAGTAATGAGTAGGGCCGAATAAGTCCATGTGTAGCAACTCGAAGGGACGAGTGGTCGTCATGATTGTCTTCGAGGGGTGTTTTGCCCTAGTCATCTTCCCGGCTTCACATGCTCCACACAGGTGATCCTTCTTGAACTTGACACCCTCGATCCCAATGATGTGCTTCTTCTTCACAAGGGTGTGCAAGTTCCTCATGCCAGCATGTCCTAGCCGTCGATGCCAAAGCCAGCATTCTGAAGCTTTTGCTAGAAGACATGTGGCCAGCTGTGGTCCTGCGGAGAAATCTACCATGTACAAGTCACCTCTTCGATAACCTTCGAAGACTTGAGTTTTGTCAGAAGCCATTAGCACAAGACAACGAAATTTGCCAAAGATGACAATCATATCAAGATCACAAAGCATTGAGACTGACATGAGGTTGAATCCAAGGGATTCGACAAGCATTACTTTATCCATGTGCCGATCCTTTGAGATTGCAACCCTACCTAGACCCAATACCTTGCTTTTCCCAGTATCAGCAAAAGTAATGTGCTTTTGAGTAGATGGACGAAGTGTAGAGTCCATGAGTAAGCTTTGGTCACCAGTCATATGGTTGGTGCAGCCACTGTCCAGGATCCATTCAGTAGCTTTTGGAAGTGAACCCTACAGTAAAGTTAGTGGGATAGCCTTCACGATGACAATTTGTGAAGTTAAAGCATGTGATTGCAGATGCTTCATGCAAGATTAGTTTCATGAAAGATATAGAAATGTAATCATCAAGAAATTATGTTGAGTCCTTTTTGTTCCATAGCATTTTGGGCATTATAACTTGTGCCCCACAAGTTTATTCAGGTCCCCAGCATTGTCTTTTGAACCCAATGCCTTTCGGCTGGAGACCTGACCCTGCAAGAAAGAGATCAATTCTTCTTAACCACCCACATCTGAAGGGGTGGCTTAGAAGCAATAAGTCTAAGTGCAGCATCTGAGAACTTGGGCTTTGAAGCCCTAGCAAATAGCTTCACAGGGGGGTTAGAGTACTCAAATGAATAGGCAGAGAAATTCTTTGATTTGTGAACATAATGGTATGAGGAACGTCTGAAAGAACATGTGGTGCCCCCATGTTTGGTTTTGGTCATTGATGACAATTCCTATGGACTAATGGTTGCCTTGAGTTATATTCGAAGGGTTTGTCCATAGGCTTTTCTTGAAGTCCATTTGGTGGTTTCAAGGAGATTACGTGATGACCAAGGTGCTATTCAAGGAATTATCTAAAGATTGGTCATGTGAGTGGTTGATCAAGACTAAGTCAAAGAGTGAATCAAGTTGATCAACACACAAAGCATAGAAGATGTACCGAGAGGGATCAAGTGATCTCACGGTATGGTAAGCATTGTCCATTACGCTTTGTGTACTAACCCATGTTCTATGCGAGAGTTCTATGTGGGGTTAGGTATGTTTCCATGGGCTTGCGTCAAGAGGAAGATCTCAGTCAACCCATGGAGGATGACATCAAGTGGTGATCGTCATCAAGTTTGCGGTGTGCAAGTTCAAGCGGAGCATCACTAAGAGATCACATGCTTGAAGCTTGCCGTCCATTGTGGTGACAATGGACTTGTGAAGATGTGCCGAAGAGTGGCTCACCCATAGTGGAGTATGGGGGAGCAATCAACTAGTCTTCATCGAGCCAACGCAATCAAGAAAGGTGGTCCAACTTGAGGAAGTCAAGATCGTCATCATCTAGCTCAAGTGGACTATGCGCAAGGCAAAGGTTTGCCCTTGATAGGTTTTCTATTTTACCGGTCTCATGGTGGTAGTTGGGAGACCGGGTTATAGGATCGATAGCCGTACTATCAAGGGTGGCTCTCAGTTGAGTAGCTTGATCGTATCTTTCGTAGAGAGTTCAAACCATTGCATCCTTGCATCATCTTTCTTGGTTCTTGTTTGGTATTGCTCTTTGTGAGTTTTAGAGCTTATGGTCATCTTCATGACAAGCTCGAGTTCATCGAAAACGGAGTTCATGTGCATCTTCTATGATGTTTTCGATGTTGGAGTGTTTGCCGGTTCTTCATTCATAGAGGTTTCACATCTCTATATCATTGGCATTTTCTCTATTGTCGCTGTTTGGATAGTACTCGTCGTCGTCTATCCAACAAGCTTGAGTTTGCTCAATTCGGAGCTCATTTGCAGAAGTTGTGGCAGTTCAGGTTTTATTGTATCCTCTGTTCTCTGTGGCAGTGTGTTCTGTGCCAAGCGGTTGTACCTCTTGTAAAAGCGGTTGTACCGCTTGACCGGTTGTTCCGGCCCTGCACCGCTCCACTACCGGAATACCTTCTGTACTGGAGCTTTTGTTGGGCGGTGGTGGCCCGGTAGTTCCCGGACGGCTTCGGCGAACCGGTACTACCGGTGCCTGGAGCGGTTGTACCGCTCCGGACTTAGCCACCATAGGAACGCTGGTCTGGCGGTTGTACCGGCACAACCACCGCCCCAACTACCGCTATGGGGTGACTCCCTTCTGTTTATGAGGCGGTTTTTGGGCGGTGGTGGAGCGGTAGTTCCAGTTGGCTCCGACCGACCGGTACTACCGGTGGCTCCACCGGTTGTACCGCCTGGGCATTTCTGTAGTGGGAAGCCGTGAATACCGGTTGTACCGGTGCTTCAAGCGGTTGTACCGCTGCAGTGCAAAAACGGCTGTAACGGTTGGATTCGGGATGTCCTATAAAAGGGGGTCTTCTTCCCCATTGAACCTAATCCTTCTAGCTCGTGTTTGCCCCGCATTGTTGACCTTCTTCGAGCTTGCTATCTCTCAATCCCTCCAACGATTCTTGCTAGTTCTTGAGGGAAAAGAGAGAGGAGATCTAGATCTACGTTTCCACCAATCACTTTCTCCTCTATGTGAGGGGAACCCCTTGGATCTAGATCTTGGAGTTCTTGGTGTTCTCCTTGTTCTTCCTCTCATATTCCTCCGTAGCTTTTGTTTCTTTGGTGGGATTTGGGAGTGAGGGACTTGACCACTTCGTGTATTCTTGCCATTGCATTAGTTGCATCGGTTTGAGTTCTCCACGGTGATACGTGGTGGTGAAAAGTTGAGAAGCTTATTACTCTTGGGTGCTTGGTACCCTAGAGCTTGTTCCTCTTGGGTGCTTGGGCGCCCTAGATGGTTGGTGGTGCTTCGGAGCTCAATCATTGTGGTGTAAAGCTCCGGGCAAGCATCGGGGTCTCCAATTAGGTTGTGGAGATTGCCCCGAGCAATTTGACGGGTACCGGTGACCGCCCCCAAGGGTTGCCAAAGTGTACGGGTTCGGTGACCGCCCCCAAGGGTTGCCATTTGTACGGGTTCGGTGACCGCCCTCAAGGGTCCCTTAGTGGAATCACGGCATCTTGCATTGTGCGAGGGTGTGAGAAGATTACGGTGGCCCTAGTGGCTTCTTGGGGAGCATTGTGCCTCCACACCGCTCCAAACGGAGATTAGCATCCGCAAGGGTGTGAACTTCGGGATACATCGCCGTCTCCGCGTGCCTCGGTTATCTCTTACCCGAGCCCTTTACTTATGCACTTTACTTTGTGATAGCCATATTATTTCTTGTTATATATCTTGCTATCACTTAGTTGTTTATCTTGCTTAGCATAAGTTGTTGATGCACATAGGTGAGCCTAGTCGATTTAGGTTTTGTGCTTGACAAATTAAACGCTAGTTTTATTCCGCATTTGTTCAAGCCTAAACCGTAATTATTTTAAAGCGCCTATTCACCCCCCCTCTAGGCGACATCCACGATCTTTCAACGTCTCTCATATTCATGAGTCTGATCATTGTAACCCTGCAAAACATTGGCGTTAGGGTGATCATACGAAGACCTTTGTCTGTATGAAGATTTTGGTCCATATGAAGCTTTTGCTCTGGGGTTTATCTTCTTCCCTGGTGGTGTCATGATGACATTCACGGGAAGCCTTTCCAAAAGACTTTTGGGAACCCAGATCTTCTTCATAGGGGAACCATTCCTGCAGTTAGTTCCAATAAACCTGGCAAACACTTCACCATTCTGGTTTTTGAACAGTTTATAGTTTGAGTCAAAGGACTCATCAATGATGATAGGGTTAGCACAGTTGTAACCAGATAAGGTGGATGGATCCACTGATGGCCCTTGTGCAGCAACCCAGGTAGTTTTGGGGTACTGCTCAGGCTTCCAGTAAGATCCATCAACATTGATTCTCCTCTCGAAGCCAATACCCTCTTTCCTAGGGTTTCTGTTCAGGATCTGTTTCTTGAGGACATCACAAAGAGTTTGATGCCCTTTGAGACTCTTAAACATGCCTATCTCAAGCAATGTCTTCAACCTAGCATTCTCATCAGTAATAGCAATGGCTTCCTCAGATGAGGGGTTAGTTGCCACAACAGTAGTTGAAGATATTGCAGTTTCAGAAACAGTAGAGCATTCAGCAGAAGAATTAGCGTTATCACGCTCAAGGCATTTCAAGCAAGGTGGCACAAATTCATCCTGAGCGGTACTGATCTATTGAGCGAGCAGTGAATCGTTTTCAGTCCGAAGATCATCATGAGACGCTCTCAGCTTCCCAAGCTCTTGCTTCCTTTGAAGATATTCATAGGAGAGCTTCTCGTGATCAGATGAGAGGGTATCATGACGACTTAGAAGCCCTTCATACTTAACTTGAAGAATTTTTATGTCTTCAATTAAGGATTGACTTCGATTCATTTCCTCGTCCAACAGATCATCGCTTTTGTCTAGCAATTTTTGAATCTTTTCCATAGCAGTTTGTTGCTCAGTTGCAATTTTAGCAAGTGTCTTATAGCTAGGTTTGGATTCACATTCAGAGTCATCTTCACTTGAGGTTTCAAAGTAGGCAGCGTGAGATGTTACCTTAGCGCCTCTTGCCATGAGACAGACAGCAGATGAAGTGGAGGTATCGTCTGGTTCCCGGGATCTGAGGGAATTCGCAAATTCCACAAGCCAGGGATCATCACCTCTGTATGCCCCTTCATAGACATCGGAGATCCTGTCCCAGATGAGATTCGCATTGCTCAGATGGGAGATGCGAGTGAACTCATCCTTGGTCAGGCGAGAACAGATGATGTATTTGGCCCGAGCATCGAGTTGAGTGTATCTGTGAATGTCATCAGCATTCGCCATCTTGCAGAGATCAGTCAATCCCAGTTTAGTGACTGTCCATAGTTCACTGTCCATGGCCAGGAGACGCTTTCGCATCATGACCTTCCAGTACGGATAGTTTGTGCCATCGAAGACGGGGCACGCAGCGGAAACCTTGATTATCCCTGCAGTCGACATAGCTAAAACTCCGGGTGGTTAAACCAAATCACACAGAACAAGGGAGCACCTTGCTCTGATACCAATTGAAAGTGCTAGTTATCGACTAGAGGGGGGGTGAATAGGCGATTTTTAAGAAAGGCTTCGAAAACATGCAACGTCTTCGAAGAAAGCGGAAGCAGGATAAGAACTAGCAAAGCCAATCAATAAGATGAACAGATATGACAAGCATAGACATCATACATACAAGCATGCATTGAACATAAACACAAGAAGCATGAAGATAAATGAGTAAATAGATGAATGGCTTCAGGGAATATCTTCAAACACAAGCAAGCATGCAAAGGCTTCACAGTTCAAAACAGTAAGGAAGGAAGAGTAAGGATAGAACCAGGAGCTCGGGGAAGACAATGATTTGTTTGACCAGTTTCAACTGTTGTGACAGTTGTACGTCTGGTTAGGGAGGCTGAGATTGAACTCAGAAGACCACGTCTTCACCTTATTCCCCTTGAGCTAAGGTCACTTAGACCTCGCCCAATCACTCTGGTAAGTCTTCAAGGTAGACTTCCAAACCTTCACAGATTTCGTTCACCGGCAATCCACAATGACTCTTGGATGCTCAGAACGCGACGCCTAACCGACTGGAAGATCACAGTCTTCAAATGTAATAAGCCTTCAGTTCACTTAGAACAGAATGTCTTCAGTGATGCTCAATCACTTTGGGCTCTGGGTATTTTGGGTTTTGTCCTCGCAAGGTTTCTCTCTCAAAGGCTTCGAGGTGGGTTGCTCTCAAACGACAAAAGCCGTGTACTAAATCGGAGCAGCCACCAACTTATGGTGAAAGGGGGTGGCTATTTATAGCCAGGGGGCAACCCGACGTGATATGTCCGAAATGACCCTTGGTCATTTAGGAAGTGACATGTGTCCAACGGTCGGAATTTAAACCCACGCGGCAACTTTACTTGGGCTACAAGCAAAGCTGACTCAACCAACTCTGGAAGAGATTTTCTCTCATTTGTCTTCGCTTGAAAACATAGGATTTTAGGTTAAGCATCACGTCAGTTTCTGACTTCGTTTACCTCGACCCCACTTGACAGTTCGGTGGTTCCTATGACTCAAGAAATAAGAAAACGAAACTACCAAAAGACTATGTCTTCAAGCTTCATTATCTTCGATGAATGTCTTCATGAACCATTATCTTCAGCACGAATGTCTTCGTGAAACACTATTGTCTTCAATGTCTTCATACATTTTTAGGGGTCATCTTCGATGGGTAAACCGAATCAATAGGGACTTCAACCTGTGTTCTCCTGTGAATCTCACAAACACATTAGTCCCACAACCAAGTTTCTCTTCAATACTCCAAAACCCAACAAGGGGTGGCACTAGATGCACTTACAATTCATGATAATGATCATGTATATAGGCATCAGGTCCGAGACAAGTAGACCGACTCCTGCCTGCATCTACTACTATTACTCCACCCATCGACCGCTATCCAGCATGCATCTAGGGTATTAAGTATGAAACAGAGTAACGCCTTAAGCAAGATGACATGATGTAGACAAAGTAAACTCAAGCAATATGATTAAACCCCATATTTTTATCCTTAATGGCAACAATACAAATACGTTTCATGTCCCTTTCTGTCACTGGGATTGAGCAACGCAAGATTGAACCCATCACAAAGCACCTCTCCCATTGCAAGATAAACCAATCTAGTTGGCCAAACCAAATCGATAGATCGGAGAGAAATACAAAGCTATAATAATCATGCATAAAAGAGTTCAGAGAAGACTCAAATATTTCTCATGAATAATCTAATCATAAACGCACAATTCATCGGATCCCAACAAACACATCGCAAAAGAAGATTACATCGGATAGAACTCCAAGAACATCGAGGAGAACATGGTATTGAAGATCAAAGAGAGAAAAGAAGCCATCTAGCTACTAGCTATGGACCCGTAGGTCTGTGGTAAACTACTCACACATCATCGAAAGGGCAGCAAGGTTGATGAAGAAGCCCTCCGTGATCGATTCCCCCTCCGGCAGAGTACCAGAAAAGGCCTCCAGATGGGATCGCGGAAGAACAGAGGCTTGCGGCAGCGGAAAGGTTTTCTCTTCTGTCTCTCTGGTATATTGGGAATATTTGGGAATTTATAGCGCTGGAATTAGGTCAGGAGGGGCTACGAGGGGCCCACAAGCCTGGGGGGCGCGCCCTCCAGGCTTGTCGCCTCCTCGTGGCTCTTCTGGTCTTCTCTCGAAGCTTCGTGGGTCTCTTCTGGTCCAGAAAAAAATAATCCAAAGTTTTTTTCTCGTTTGGACTCTTTTTGATAATGATTTTCTGAAAAGACAAAAACAAGCAAAAAACAGCAACTGGCACTGGGCACTGGGTTAATAGGTTAGTCCCAAAAAATGATATATAATGACATATAATTGCATATAAAACATCCAAGATTGATACTATAATAGCATGGAACAATCAAAAATTATAGATACGTTGGAGACGTATCAAGCATCCCCAAGCTTAATTCCTGCTCGTCCTCGAGTAGGTAAATGATAAAAACAGAATTTTTGATGTGGAATGCTACCTATCATGTTTCATCATGTAATCTCTCTTGCGGTATGAATAATAAGATCTGAATGATTCAAAGCAATAGTCTATAGTTTGATATAAAGACATCAATACTCAGGCATACTAGCAAACAATCATGTCTTTCAAAATAAAAATTCTAAATAACGTTATCCCTACAAAATCATATAATCCTATCATGCTCCATCTTCTTAACACAAAATATTTATCATGCACAACCCCGGTTTTAGCCAAGCAATTTGTTCATACTTTTTAACACGCTTAAGCTTTTTCAACCCCCACGCAATACATGAGCGCAAGCCAAGGATATAGCACTATGGGTGGAATAGAGTGTGGTGGTAGAGATCAATAAGGGGGAATCAAAAATAAGAAGATAGTCTCACATCAACGAGGCTAATCGACGGGCTATGGAGATGCCCATCAATTGATGTCAATGCGAGGAGTAGGGATTGCCATGCAACGGATGCACTAAGAGCTATAAGTGTATGAAAGCTCAACATGAAAACTAAGTGGGTGTGCATCCAACTTGCTTGCTCATGAAGACCTCGGGCATTTGAGGAAGCCCATCATCGGAATATACAAGCCAAGTTCTATAATGAAAAATTCCCACTAGTATATGAAAGTGACAAAATAGAAGACTCTCTATATGAAAAACATGGTGCTACTTTGAAGCACAAGTATGGAAAAGGATAGTAACATTGCCCCTTCTCTCTTTTTTTTGGTGGACTCTTTTTGGCCTCTTTTTTGTGGGCTCTTTTTGGCCTCTTTTTTTTATTTCCTCACTGGGACAATGCTCTAATAATGATGATCATCATACTTCTATTTACTTACAACTCAAAATAAAATTACAACTCGAAACTAGAACAAAGATATGCCTCTATATGAATGCCTCTGGCGGTGTACCAGGATGTGCAATGATACTAGCGTAACATGTATAAAAATGATGAATGGTGGCTGAGCCACAAATACTATGTCAGCTATATGATCATGCAAAGCAATATGACAATGATGATGTGTGTCATAAAAATGGAACGGTGGAAGTTGCATGGCAATATATCTCGGAATGGCTATGGAAATGCCATGGTAGGTAGGTATGGTGGCTGTTTTGAGGAAGATATAAGGAGGCTTATGTGTGATAGAGCGTATCATATCACGGGGTTTGGATGCACCGGCGAAGTTTGCACCAACTCTCGATGTGAGAAAGGGCAATGCACGGTACCGAAGAGGCTAGCAAATTGCGGAAAGGTGAGAGTGCGTATAATCCATGGACTCACATTAGTCATAAAGAACTCACATACTTATTGCGAAAGTTTATTAGCCCTCGAAGCAAAGTACTACTACGCATGCCCCTAGGGGGGAGGTTGGTAGGACTTAACCATCGTGCGCCCCCGACCGCCACACAAAGAAAGACAATCAAGAATAAATCATGCTCCAACTTCTTAGCATAACGACAGACCATACGTGCATGCTTCGGGAATCACAAACCTTAACACCAATATTCTTACTAAACCACAATTATCTACTAGCACCTCCCACATATTACCATCTTAATATCGCAAAACTATTGCAAGGAATCAAACTTATCATATTCAGTGATCTACATGAAAGTTTTTATTATATCCTTCTTGAATACCTATCATATTAGGACCAAATTCATAACCCGTGCATATTACCATTGCTAATCATTAGACTCTAAAAAGATATAAGTGAAGCATGAGAGTGCAACTATTTCTTAAAATATAACCACCGTCGTGCTCTAAAAGATATAAGTGAAGCGCTAGAGCAACTGCCTAGCTCAAAAGATATAAGTGAAGCACATAGAGTATTCTAACAAATCACGAATAATGTGTGTCCCTATCAAAAAGGTGTGTTCAGAAAATATGATTGTGACAAACTAAAAAACAAACAAAAGCAAACAAACTATATCACAAGACGCTCCAAGCAAAACGTATATCATGTGATGAATAAAAATATAGCTCCAAGTGAGTTACAGATAGATTGTAGACAAGAGAGGGGATGCCTTCCGGGGCATGCCCAAGCTTAGACGCTTGAGTCTTCCTTGAATATTACCTTGGGGTGCCTTGGGAATCCCCAAGCTTAGGCTCTTGCCGCTCCTTATTCCTTTATCCATCGTAGTCTCACCCAAAACTTGAAAACTTTAGCACACAAAACTCAACAGAAACCTCGTGAGATCCGTTAGTATAACAAACAAATCTTAAACTTTAGGTACTGTTGTAAATTGATTAATATTTAATATTGGCATAATGCTAATGTACTCCAACTTCTCCATAACTCATACCCCCCGATACGATCCATAGATTCATCAAAATAAGTAAACTATGCAACAAAAACAGAATCTGTCTAAAACAGAACAGTCTGTAAAGACCTGAATTAACGTCATACTTATGTAACTCCAAAAATTCTGAAAAATTAGGACAACGTGGGAAATTAATATATCAATATTTTGTAAACAATTCAGAAGGTTCTGATGCTCCAGCGAAAAATCAAAATTCCAGCACTGGACGCAAAAGTTTCTGTTTTCAAACAGCATCAATTATACTATCATCCAAATCATCCCAAAGGCATTACTTGGCACAAACACTAATTAAAAGATAAAAACACAATCATAATAGAGGCTATAATTGTGTAAACACACAAAAAATAGAAAGTAAAAACAAAAATTTATTTTATTCATTGGGTTGCCTCCCAACAAGCGCTATTGTTTTATGCCCCTAGCTAGGCATAATGCATAGTTTCAAGTGTTGTCATCCTTCATCCCCAAGTCCTTTTTAATTAAATCTTCCAAAACTTTTCTCATTAATTATCTAATCTCATGCTATTCTTTCCTAGTAGGTGAGCTTAGGTAATTGAAGGGGCTTTGATTGGTAACTTTAGCATTCATAACTTCAAATTCAGGATCATCACCATAAACATCCTCATACAAAACATGTATCTCATCATCAATAGGATCTCTAGCCGTACCCTCAAACCATTCTTCACTAAATACCTCATAAATTCCTTTAGTAACCCACTCAAATTTATCACAAGCATGGTGGTACATAGTTTTAATTATTTCGGCATATGGAACTCTCCTTCTAATATTTTCACCATAAGCAAAGTAATCTTTGGATTCCAACCTACGAATAGTATCTTTATCATGAAGAATTTCCTCTATAGGAGGATTCTCAAAATTAATTTTATAAAAGGAAAAAAATATCCCTAGCTTCTCGGATTATAAAATCAAATTCATGCATAAGGATTATAGTGGCAATTTTCTTAGCCCTAGGATCATGGATGTTGGGAAGTTCATAAAATATCTTTTGTAAGGCGGGGTGAATATGTAAGAAAATTCTTTCTAATTTAACCACAAGCATGGCAATAGCATCCACATAACAATTTGTTTTATCAAGAATAGATCCACTAATTATTGGTATAACTCCCGCGCAATTAAAGAATTCCTGAATAATGTTCTTACCGATAATATTACCACTTCCCACATGATAAACTTTAGTCTTAAAATTAGTGGGGGGATCAATCTCAGGAGGGCCATGATTAAGATCAAAAGGGTGAGTTTTCTCCCCCAGAGATTCACTACCACTATCCTCGCTAGCACTTTCAACCACAACTTTCTCAAGTTCACACATGATAACAATTTCAAGCAAGCAAGCAAACTAGCAAACAAGCAAATAAAAAAAAAATTGTGTTTTTGTAAAAAAAATTAGAAGTGGGGAGATGAAAACGAGAGGCAAATGCAAATAAAAAGGCAAATAAAATAAATGCAAGTGGATGAAAGTTTGTGCGAAGGTACTTGGTAATTTTGATGATGTCTCGCCGGCAACGGCGCCAGAAATTCATCCTGCTACTTGTAGACTGCGTTGGTATTTCCCCGAAGAGGAGAGGATGGTGAAGTATTGCAGAGATAAGTATTTCCCTCAGTTAAGAACCAAGGTTATCAATCCAGTAGGAGAACCAAGCAAAATCCCGTTAAGCGCTCCTGCACACACAACAGCAAACACTTGCACCCAACGCAAATAAGAGGGTTGTCAATCCTCTTAGCGGTTATTTGCAAGGATTAATTCTGATAGTGATAGATAGATAAACTAAAATACAAAATAAAATAAAAGTAAATAAATTGCAGCAAGGTAATTTTGATTTTAATATATGATAAAAGTAGACCCGGGGGCCATAGTTTTCACTAAAGGCTTCTCTCTCAAACACATACCATACGGTGGGTAAACAAATTACTGTTGGGCAATTGATAGAAAAGCAAATAATTATGATGGATTCATGGCAATGATCGTGTATATAGGCATCACGTCCGAGACAAGTAGACCGACTCCTGCCTGCATCTACTACTATTACTCCACCCATCGACCGCTATCCAGAATGCATCTCGGGTATTAAGTATGAAAGAGAGTAACACCTTAAGCAAGATGACATGATGTAGACAAAGTAAACTCAAGCAATATGATTAAACCCCATCTTTTTATCCTTAATGGCAACAATACAAATACGTGTCATGTCCCTTTCTGTCACTGGGATTGAGCAACGCAAGATTGAACCCATCACAAAGCACCTCTCCCATTGCAAGATAAACCAATCTAGTTGGCCAAACCAAATCGATAGATCGGAGAGAAATACAAAGCTATAATAATCATGCATAAAAGAGTTCAGAGAAGACTCAAATATTTCTCATGAATAATCTGATCATAAACTCACAATTCATCGGATCCCAACAAACACACCGCAAAAGAAGATTACATCGGATAGAACTCCAAGAACATCGAGGAGAACATGGTATTGAAGATCAAAGAGAGAAAAGAAGCCATCTAGCTACTAGCTATGGACCCATAGGTCTGTGATAAACTACTCACACATCATCGGAAGGGTAGCAAGGTTGATGAAGAAGCCCTCCGTGATCAATTCCCCCTCCGGCAGAGTATTGGAAAAGGCCTCCAGATGGGATCGCGGAAGAACAGAGGCTTGCGGCGGCGGAAAGGTTTTCTCTTCTGTCTCTCTGGTATATTGGGAATATTTGGGAATTTATAGCGCTGGAATTAGGCCAGGAGGGGCTACGAGGGGGCCACAAGCCTGGGGGCGCGCCTACCCCCCTGGGCACGCCCTCCAGGCTTTGTCGCCTCCTCGTGGCTCTTCTGGTCTTCTCCCGAAGCTTCGTGGGTCTCTTCTGGTCCAGAAAAAATTAATCCAAAGTTTTTTTCTCATTTCGACTCTTTTTGATAATGATTTTCTGAAAAGACAAAAACAAGCAAAAAACAGCAACTGGCACTGGGCACTGGGTTAATAGGTTAGTCCCAAAAAATGATATATAATGGCATATAATTGCATATAAAACATCCAAGATTGATACTATAATAGCATGGAACAATCAAAAATTATAGACACGTTGGAGACGTATCACGGGGTCACAAGCTTAAGGTAATCATGATTTGCTGAGTGTTAGTATGACAGGAGTGATGAGAATATATTTATGAAATTGTTTCATTAATATTCGGAATAGTTCCGAGAGGATCCGGAAATGTTTCGGGGTTACCGGAAGGGTTTCAGTAAGTATCGGGTAATACCGATAAATATATATAGGTGGAAAATGTTTCTGGAGATGTTAAATTATATATATAATGGTCTGAAAGTATTTAGAACATTTTATATTTAATTTAAATATCAACGGGCCTAAAAACGCCAAGAGGTGGAAGGCAACTTGGGCCACAATGGCCCAAGTAGGAAGGCGCCCCCCCTTTCCTTGGGGGGGGCGAATTGGACAAGGGGAGGAAGTCCAACTCCCTCTCCCTAGGCCGGCGCCCCAAGGGGGACTTTCCCCCCCTTGGTGGCTGCCCTCTCCTCCTCCTCCAACCTATATATACTAGAGGATTTCAGCCTATGGAGATACAAGTTTTGGAGCCTCCTCTAGTTGATCTAGTTCTAGTTCTAGTTGGTCCTAGTTGACTAATTAGAGCTAGCCCTAGCCACCTCTAATCCTCATAATTAGAAGCCCTGTGTGGTTC
Source organism: Elymus sibiricus (assembly GCA_039707655.1). NCBI lineage: Eukaryota > Viridiplantae > Streptophyta > Magnoliopsida > Poales > Poaceae > Elymus > Elymus sibiricus. The sequence goes on along the minus strand of CM077668.1, from coordinate 88,171,460 downwards.
TAATCTCCTCCCTCTAATTCTCCGGCGACGATTAGCTTTGGATGGCGAAGCGCTGCCGGATCGTGAAGACCGTACGCTTGCAACCAAGTAGAGAGGTTGTGCTTTCGGTCTTCTGTTCGAGGGATCGTTCGAGGGCGGTTCGCGGGATCATCATCGATGTTCGAGGGACTCCAAGTACGATCTACACCGACTCGTCTACTTCCGCTAGACTCCCGGAGTCAGTAACGATCGTTGATCCAAACCCTATATGCATCTTCATATTGTTCCTGGGTGATCGTAGGCACGGAATTTTTTGTTTTCTACTACGCTTCCCATAAGGTAGGATGAGATTTATAAAATCTAACAGTGTAGGAGATATCTAAATCCATGGCAATGTTCGATGGCTGTTATGCGAATTGCTCACAAGCCATGAAAAATTGGGGTTTAACACTGCCTATATTGTCTTACACACTCATGATCTGGTGATAGTTTTAATTGCTTTGATCTTTGTTTTTGTAGTACAGACAAGAATAGCTTCAATGACAGCATCTCGAATCATCAAGTTTGCGACTTCCCTCTTGAGTGGGTGTTGAGAGCCACTTTTGTTGTTTCTATATGGTTGCACACCAAATTATACCTTCCGAGAAGATTAATGTGCTCATGATTTACCTTCTGAAAATGGGAACTTGTGATCCTTCTGCGTGCAACGAGCTGGAAGTGGGTGACACAAAGGACACTAAGCAGCCCCAGATTGTTACGGAACAGTGGTGCCACCGTGTGGGCATCAACACGAGGAGCTGATGCAGCTGCAATGCAGGGCGGCAGCAGCATGACGACATCAACATGAGTCCCGGCGAGAAGAACGCGGGAGCTAGGATATAGAGCCAGATGTTGTGTCTGTGTAAGAATTTCATCTACACTTATATTATTTTGCAGGGTCCTAATGCATTCACTACTCTAATTTCTCCCGGATGCATCAGAATGCACTGCTACCAAGTGTAATACTCTTGAAAACCAACACAAATAGTTAGTCTTCTGGGAAATAAAGAAAACTATGGAATAATGAGGACCCTGGTCTTCTATGTAAACTAGATACTGATCCTACATGGAATTTCTATGTAAAAATTACTGACATAGTGGAGAAGCGCACCACTTGATGTCCTGAGCCTTCGCACAGCCAGCAAGTGCTTTGGCTGGGCTTGTGTTGGATGGTAGAAAGTTTTGACTCAGCTTGTTGTTTGTTCAATTGGCATGACTACTTGTAGGCGGTATGTTACTGTTAGTTCCAACATTATTTCAACTCTGTTGTTTCGGTTTGTGCTTATTAAAGTATTCCGGCTAGATAGTGTTCACATCGTAGTACCTAATACTTCACATGTACTCCCTCCGTCTCAAGATTAGTGTCTTTGATTTAGTACAACTTTAGTATAGTTACACATGAGGACATGTGTTGTTAGTCATTCTTTCCCGTGTATGAAGGATAACAGGATTGTTGTAACAGTTAAGAGTACCATTTTCAAAAATTGGTGAACTACTGTAAAGATGTTGCAATTTTGCCAGATTGTAAGCTCTCTCCTCCTGAGTAAGTGATGTAATCTTTTCATATTGGTTGAGCTTTAGTACCTCCAATGTTGACAATTGTCATTGGCAACATATATTAGTATCATTAATTGCAAATGGAATTAGTTCAATTATTTTGTTCCGAAATGCTCAAATCTGGAAGTCCTTTCAGTCGCACTTTGTGCAATACACTTCCAGGTTGTCATTCTCTAAGCAATGTTTGTCACTTTGATTTTAATTTTTCTAAATATGGTTAGCAATATTTGTTCCTTCACTACTGGAATTTTCGTGTACGCCAGGTGCCAGGGTCTTCGCCGAGAGCCAAAGCACGGGCACTCGGCAAACTCACAGACGCCAAGAGTACCTCTCGGCAACAGGCGTACCTCGGCAAACACAACATATTGCCGAGAGTAGTACTCGGCAAAAGGGGTAGACACGGCAAAGGCACTCTTTGCCGAGAGCCAAGCAGCCGTCGCACGGCAGCGAATGACGGCACGGTCATGGTGGCACTACTTTACCGAGAGCCGCTCTCGGCAAAGCTCTGGCTCTCATTACACTCTTATTAAGAATATTTCCGGACAGATAATGTTCATAGTGGCCATTCATATTCTAATGAATGGATGACGAAGCTTTTTATTAATTTATGATCCAACATCACCATTACCGAGCGCCGCTCTCGGTAGGGTAAGCTTTGCCGAGGGCCGCTCTCGGCAAAGCTCCGGCTCTCAGTAAACTTTGAGTACCACCTCACCCAGAGACAAGCAACATGACCAGTTTAAATAGTCGGATAATCCAGACGCAGTAAGCTTCGGTCTTCATTACACTCCTGTTAAGGAGATGGACCATTACTGTGAATCTTCACCCCTTCCGGGCACTGAAGATTCGCAGTGACATGCCATCTTCCTAATGATGGATGTCGGTGCTTTTTATTAATTCAATTATTACTATTTTTGAGTTTGCCGTCTATGTGAGAGCAATGATCTAACCGTTTAAATCCAATCCTCGGGAGCTGGCACGGCGTCATCACATGGCCCCTGTAGGGTGTGGTAAGATTTTAGGCACGTTTCGAATAAGCCTCCCCTGAGGTCGCTTGTAAACCGCACCATCTCCGAGCTAGTCTCTGGGTATCGAGAGGGAACGTGTCCGGTTTGTGCAGGAAGTGCGGGTCATGTTGCTCCGTTGGCCTCGAAACTCTCGTGCTCACAAAGGAGGCCATCGCATGACACATGCCAGGCCCCCGTATTTTTCGGACCCGCATGCAATATTCGAGAAATTTATTGCTCTGCTAGGGTTTCATCGCCGGAAATTGCATATCTACAAGGCGGCGCATGAAATCATGCCCAGAGGCGGCATGGAAAATACTTTGTGGTGTCCTTGCGGCATGAGTAGGCCTTGTGCAGAGGAGGGAGGGGCATGCCCTGCCACCGGGGGCTGAAAGTACCTCGGTGGCATGCCTGATGCAACCATTGAAATCCTCGGAAAATCGTACGATGCCGGAATTCTTCGAGAGCTGGCACGGTGTCATCACATGGGCCCTGTAGGGTGTGGTAAAAGTTTGGGCGCATTTCGAATAAGCCTCCCCTGAGGCCGCTTGTAAACCGCACCGTCTCCGAGCTAGTCTCTGGGTATCGAGAGGGAACGTGTCCGGTTTGTGCAGGAAGTGCGGGTCCTGTTGTTCCGTTGGCCTCGAAACTTCTCGTGCTCTCAAATGAGGCAATTGCATGACACGTGCCACGCCCCCGCATTTTTCAGACACGCGTGCAATATTCGAGAAATTTATTGCTCTGCTAGGGTTTCATCGCCGAAAATTGCAGATCAGCAAGGCGGCACATGAAATCATGCCCGGTAGCGGCATGAGAAATCTTTTGTGATGTCCTTGCGGCATGCTTAGGATGGTAATCAATCATATTACCGAGGGTGGCGCTCGGTACTCGAGTAATTACCGAGAGTGGCTCTCGGTAACAGTGGAAAACCTAGATCTAGTTGTGATTTTTTCCGAGAGCTACTCTTGGTAAAGGAAAACCTAGATCTAGGTTTGATTACATTTCCGAGTGCCGCGCCGACAAGCACCCGGTAAAGGTAGCGTCTAGCACTTAAACTTATTCCTCGATTGTTTTCTTTTCCTCATGCCTCTCTCTCCTCCTCTGACCCCCCTCACCCGACCGGTGCCCCCCCCGACCGGCGCCCCCTCCCTTCCGGCCGGCGCCCCCCCCCCCCTCGCACCCCCGGCGCCGCCCAACACCGAGCTCCTCCCGACCCCCGACCCCACGCCCCCCAACACCGAGCTCCTCCCCTTCGGTGAGCTCCCCCCCTTCCCTCTCATGTGGATGTATTGATAGATGGATGGATGGATGCATGGATAGATGGATGCATAGATGGATGCATAGATAGATGGATGGATAGATGGATGCATAGATGGATGGATGGATGCATGGATAGATGGATGCATGGATAGATGGATGCATAGATAGATAGATGGATGGATTGATAGATGGATGGATGCTATGTAGATAATTTTTTATAATGTTGTATGCATGGATGCTATGTGTGCTATGTAGATAATTTTTTTGCATTAGTTTTTATGTAGTAGTTTTATCTATTAGTGGGACTAGTAGTTTTTTGTAGTAGTTTTTTGTAGTAGCTTTTATGTACTAGTTTTTATCTTGAGCGAGTGACGATCATATTTGACATGCGAGATGTTTTCAGAGGAATGGTACCGACTGTTGCCGTAGGGGGCCGCGCTTCCTCTGCTTAGAAGAAAATCGACTGTTGACGATGGCAGTCGATCTGGGCCAGTTCGTCCTGTGATATACCTTTGTCACGCACGATGGACTGGCCCAGCTCGACCATCACCAAAAGTCGAAATACCCGTGAGAGAGTGTCCTTCATATATATACCACCACCAGAGAGAGTGTCCACCATATATACGTGAGAGAGTGTCGATGAGAGTTGTTCTTGGAGGAAGAAAATCGACTTTTGACGATGGCGGTCGATCTAGGCTTACTTTAGTGTGTTGACTTTCATTCTGATGGTGCTTTCTTTTGAAAGAGATGAGAGTGAGAGATGAGATGCTATCGAAGGAAGGATACCGGCTGTTCGTAGGTGGTCGGTCTTTCTCGTCCTCCTCCTCTGAGACCTTGGTAAAGCAAGGGGAGGACGAAAGGACCCACCGTCACTGACGGTCGAAATAACATTGAGAGATGAGAGATGTTATGAGAGGAAAGACACCGGCTGTTGTCGTAGGTGGTCGTTGCTCCTCATCTCTTGTTGTGAGACATTGGTAACGCAGCAAGGGATGGGAGTAATGACCGTCACCGACGGTCGAAATATACAGGCAAGGAGTGCCCCACCATACATATATACCACCACTTGAGAGGTGAGAGTTGTTGAAGGGGGCATCGATGGAATGAAAGTTAACCCACATGAAGAGTTATTGTGTATTCTTCATTTAGTTTTGAACTTATCAAAATTAAATTTGATATCGAGACCGTTGTCGAATGACACTTGTTCAGGAGGATGGCGCCGCGCCACTCTCCCTTGACCGGGTTTTGTGGTGTTCGACGCCGTGACTCGGGTCGCTACGCAGCTGAGATCACCTGCGATGGTGATCGGCTGTGGCTTGGCATGTTCGACACCCCTGAGCTCGCCGCGCGGGCGTATGACGCGGTGGCTTCCATGTATGGCCGGAAACTGGCTGAGCTGAACTTCCCGGAGGATGCCAAGCATGCTTGGTTCCTTGCCCCTCCTTACCGGATGTATTCCCGCAAGGAGGAGAAGGCACGCCGACTGGCCAAGATGGATGAGGAGTACATGGCTAGGTATGCTGAGGCCAATCCGCAGCTCGTCGCCGAGGAGCTTGATTTTTGGGCCAATAAGGAGAAGGAGCAGAGGAAGAAGGAGGACGCCGAGATGGACGCCGAGATGCTTTTCGATGAGCTCGATGAGGACGGCTACTTTATGGACGATCATGGGGAGGTGGTGCAGCCGGCTACCCGCACTGACGGTGAGGCAGGCCCCTCCGGCGGACGTCCAGAGGTGGTTGGCCTTGTCTCGGAGGACAAGGATGAGGACTAGCTTGACGCAGACCCAGATGATGTTGATATATTAGAGTAGTATATATGTTCTAGTAGTGGTTGTCTATCCTAGTACTATGGATATATGTAATGTTGACCTAACTTTTGTCTATCCTAGCACTGCATAATTATGTCTTAGTATTCAATGTAGTCGTTTAATTTTGCTGTAGTACCGATGATATGGTTTATGTTGAAATGTTCTCGAGTCATTAAAGGCGTGCCTTCTATGCTAAAGGTTGACTTTCACTTTGATGGGGCTCCCTGTTTGAAAGATCGATGTTCTCGAGGAAGGATCCCGACTGTTGTCGTGGGGGTCGCTTCTCCTTCTTCTCCTTGTAGTAGACCTTTTGGTAATGCACTAGGGGAAGGAGGAGAAGCCACCATCACCGACGGTCGAAATGTCAGTGAGAGAGTGCCCACCATATACACCACCACTTGAGAGATGAGAGTTGGGGAGACTCGGAGGACTGAAAGTCAACCAACAAGCCGGAATAGTGATATGTGTGTTGACATCCTCGAATTCAACACACATATCCTTGTAGTTTGCGATGACATCCTAGAATTCCATATATACTTATGTTATTTTTCATTGTGTGATAGAAGGTGCTAGCATCGTTCTCGAGGTTATGGCTTCCACCGATGACGCAGCTTCCTCTAGGTTCAACTCCACGGTCAAGGAGTCGCGCGCCAGTGAGGACTGCTTGGCGGCGCTCCTTAAGGAGAACCCGCAGCTCATCCTTATTAAGTTTTTTGTGGATCTGTCCAAGAAGGAAGCACCACCTAAGGAGAGTGTCGATCCTTTGCCACTGATTCCGCCGACCGCCATTCCCGACGACGCTTGCTCATCCACTGAGGGGGAGATCCCCACCTCCTCCGACTCGACGCTTACCGGCTTCACAGACTACCAGTCTGATTAGAGTTCCATTTTAAGAGTAGCCTTGTTAGATACTTTGATGCTGATGTCGTGAATGTAGTTGCTGATGTCTACTCGGAGTATAACTTGAGTAGAACTTGTCATGTTGCTTTTGGGTATATGAATCATTAATGCTTTTGATTATATGAGTGATGAATGCTTACGTGGATTATGTATGATGTGCTCTTTAACCTTGCATTATTTCTCTGCCTCTTTTTCTCTTTCTTTGTAGATGAAGTGGTATGCGGTGTACAGAGGTAGGTGTCCAGGAGTCTATGATTCATGGTGTGAATGCAATGAACAAGTGCTTCGTTACGAAGGCAGCTCCCATGACTCGTTCAATAGCAGAGAGAAGGCAGAGTATCATTATAATCAGTATGTGCTTAACCAGAAGATAAAATCTGAATTAGTGGGTTCAGTGGATGGGTTCAGTGGATGTGCTAGCCAGAAACAGCTTATCGGGTTCAGTGGATGGATGAACTTGATAATTCTCCTTTAGTTCGTGATAATTGTGGTGTTGCTTTTATCATGTGGTCGCATGTAGACATGCATTGACCACTTTATTGTTTAGTAAGTAGGCACTTGTAACAAAGAGCTACTTTGTGATTTCAAATGAAGCTTGTGCGAACTATTTATATAATGCTTATGTGAGTTTGTTGTTAGACTTTGAGACTTCAAATGCATGTTTGTGTATTGTATATCTATTTTTGCTGCAGCGATCTGAGGGAAAAGAAGGAGAAATAGTACTGGGAACGGATCTTTACCGAGTGTGGCTCTCGGCAAAGTGGCATGCGCTGGGAGGCTGGGGCAGTTTTGCCGAGCGTGGCTCTCGGTAAAGTGGCATGCGCTGGGAGCAGATGGCAGTTGGCTGGGGCAGTTTTGCTGAGTGTGGCTCTCAGCAAAGAGCTGACGGAACCAGCGGACGTGAAGTCACTTTATTTTGCCGAGAGGCACTGTTTGGCTCTTGGCAAACTCTTTGCCGAGTGTCCGTGTCCTGGCTCTCGGCAAATTCCTGTTTGCCTGAGAGGTTGTGATGCCCCCGACTTAATCGTGCACTAATCATACACGCAAATACACACGATCAAGCCTAAGGACCCACGGGAAGATATCACAACACAACTCTAAACACAAATAAAAGTCATACAAGCTTTATATTACAAGCCAGGGGCCTCGAGGGCTCGAATACATAAGCTCGAGTCATACAAGCATCAGCGGAAGCATCGGATATCTGAGTACAGACATAAAGATAAATAGGTCTGCCTTAAGAAGGCTGAGCAAAACAACGATAACTAGATCGATAAGGCGCAGGCCTCCTGCCTGGGTGCCTCCTATTTACTCCTGGTCGTCGGTCTCCACGTAGTAGTAGGCTCCACCGGAGGGGTAGTAGTAGTCGTCAACTGGGGCAGCTGGCTCCTGGGCTCCGTCATCTGATCGTAGAAATCGGGTATGGGGAAAAGAGGAGCAAAGCAACCGTGAGTACTCATCCAAAGTACTCGCAAGACTTACATCAGAACTATCTAGTTATGCATCGGTATCAAAGAAAGGTTGTATCTGTGGGCTAGACTGCAGAAATGCCAGAATAGAGAGAGGGCCTAGCCTAACGAAGACTAGCAACTTGCAGCATCTTGCAGCATTAGAAGAGTGTAGATTAGTACATAGCAAAGTAGTAAGCAAGTAGTAACAATGCCCAGAGATCCTTCCTCGACTCCCTGCGAGAAAGCGATCCCGGAGCCATCATATTATTAAACATCACAAGTATCCAGTTCAAGTTGTAGTAGATCGGGATACTTTCCGAGCGTCCTGTTACCGTGGACACGGCTATTCGAATAGATATACTTCCCTGCAGGGGTGCACCAACTTACCCAACACGCTCGATTAACTCTGGCCGGACACACTTCTATCGGGTCATGCCCGGCCTCGGCCGATCGACACGCCGTAGTCCTACCAAGGCTCAACAGAGAGGCCAGCATGCCGGTCTACACCCTAAGCGCTCAGGGGTCTTGGTCCCATCGCCCTTTGCACTCCTGCGCGTTGCGTACGCGGCCGGTGAGCAGACCTAGCCCCCTTAATACAAGCACAGGCTTTCCCAGTCCAACCCGACGCGCGCCGCTCAACTGCTGACATCTGGAGAGCTTCGGCTGATACATACGACGCCGAGTGCCCATACTATTCCCACGTGGTGGTTAGTGCGAAAAGGCCAGAGGCCTACTCAGATCACATATCCTAACCCATTAAGGTGTTGGAAGCTCGCAGAAACGAGCAGAGACTCACGATCATGTGACCCCGTCGCCCCGACTCGTGGACTTACGGCAAGGGCCAGGAATGCCTGGCCGTGCCACGTAATCACCTCACGGGTACCCTCCTGGTCAACCTGGCTCCACATCACTCGCGGGTACCCCTCGGGGCCGACCCAACTTATCAAGTATCTGTAATAAAGTCATGGTAACCGTGTGTTCATCACATCAAGGGGGAATCCGAGGAATCACCCTCGTTGGAATCCTACTCGATGTAATCCGTCAAGGAGAACCAGGAGGAATCACCCTCGATGGTCCACACTTGAGGGGTTGCACGACAGAGTCATCATCGGGAAGGGGAGAGCGAGGAATCACCCTCTGCAATCACCACCGATGTGCTATACTACAGAGATATCATCAGGAGTGCAGTACGGGGTATCACCCTCGGCACTCAATATTAGCTCTGCAGAGTCGTACAACTAAGGGCGGGGGGGGGGGGTTGTGCGGTGATGTGTCGGTCTCTGCACATCGATCACAATGATCGAGGCACTGGTAACAAAGCGGGGCAACAGGGACAAGGGTGAGGGGTCACTGATGGATCACTAACCAACCTATTCTAAGCAGTTTAGGATGACAGGAAAAGTAACAACAACAGGTTACAAAAACAGGCTATGCATCAGAATAGGAGCAATCAATTACAGTAGCAAATTCTAATGCAAGCATGGGAGAGAAAGAATAGGCGATATTGGAATGATCAAGGGGGGTTTGCTTGCCTGGAAGCTCTGCTGAAAGGGACTGGTCGTCAGGGGCGTAGTCGTACTCGGCAGCAGCGTCAATCTCGGGGTCTACCGGAGAGAAGAGGGGGGAAGAAATAATAAATAAAAAGCAAACAATGCAACACAGATGCATGGCATGGCAGTATGTTGTGCTGGTGGTGACCTATCGCAGTGCTACACGTAAGAGACGGAGCGGGAAAATATCTAGGGATATTTTCCCGGCTGTAGTCATCTGTCAGACAGACGAACCGGAGGGGAAGGTTCCATGTTTGCAGTGTTGTAGGCATGTGACAGATACATGGAGGGCATATTAGGGTTCGTCTCGTTTTTCTGATCAACTTTCATGTAGAAAACTTTTTGATCCGAGCTACGCTTTAATTTCTATGATTTTTCAAAGATTTCAACATTTTCTGGAAGTGTTTTAATTGATAAATTTGACATAAAAGGAAATATGACGTCAGCATGATGTCAGGGTGATGTCAGCAGTCAACTTTGACCATTGGCTGGTCAAACTGACAGGTGGGGCCCTTCTGTCATAGACTGTATTATTTTAAACAGTAGATTAAATTAACTATTTAACTAATTAGCTAGTGGGACCCACTGTCAGTGAATGATTAACTAACAGATTTAATTAACAGATTAATTAGCAGTGTATTTATTTATTAAAAACATTTAATTAGTGCGGGGCCCGCATGTCAGTGACTGTGCAAGCCCAGTCAGCAGGGTTGACTTGGTCAACCCAGCCAACGGGACCCACCGGGCCCACTGGTCAGTGGCCCAGGCGGTGCCACGTAGGCGCCACGCCAGCGCCGGCTGCCGGAGTAGCTCCGGCGAGCCTCCCGCGGCGGCTGTTTCGCCGGAGGTGGCCGGAAATCGCGTACGGTGGTCCAAAACGCTAACGGGTGGGTTCTTTGGAACGGACACTTCGCCGCGCGTCCAATGGTGGCGTCAGCACGGGCGGGGGTGGCCGGCAAGGGCGCCGGCGTCGAGCCGTGGCGGCGGTTGCTTTCGGCCGAGCTCGGGGGCGTGCCTACGGGGCGTTTTCGAGCGCGTGAAGCAGCTAGGAGGGTGCTATGGCTCACCAGGAGGTCGTTGGCGCTACTGGCTCGAGCCATAGGGGCTCGGGAGCGCGGCGATGGCAGCCACGGCGGCAAGCAGAGCATGGCCACGGCGACGAGCAGCAGTAGCAGCTAGGAGGGCAGCAGGGGAGAAGAGCGGCGCTCACCACGTGGCACAAGGAAGGCCGTCGAGGGGTTTAGGAGCGCAGAGTGTGGCCGAAGTTGGAGGAGAGCGACGGCGGATCCGAGGTGGACGGCGACTCGATCCCGACGCGTTAGTACTCTCCGGCTCCAATGGCGAGGTGCAAACGACGTGGTTGAAGGCGGCGGTGATCCTGGACACGCAGGGGCGGCGAGAAGAGCTCGGTGGCCGCGAGCTTACGGCGGCGAGGCCATGGCCGCGCTCGGGCGAAGTGGGAGAGAGTGAGGGAGGGGAAGGAGTGGCGCTAGGGTTTGTCCACGGGGGCAAGGGGGGTTCCTTATCCCCTCCAGAGGCTCTGTAGCGGCGCGTTGTCGTGCAGAGGAGAGGGGGGCCGGCGCGGTGAGCGCGCGCGCGACGACAGTGCGCGGGGATGAACAGAGGAGGAAGACGACCGGGGGAGTGGGCTGGGCCAGTTACTGTGGACTTGAAGCCCACAAGCACAATAACCGCTAGCCCTTTTCCTTTTTCTTTTCTGCATTTTTATTTCCTTTCTGTTTTGCAAAAAGATAGGCCCCCAATTGACTTTTGTAAAATGTGGTACTAGTCCAAATAAATACTATGTATTATATAGTACTGCCACAAAAAGTTTGGAGGCAATATAATTTCATTTGGATTTGTATTGCATTTAAAAGAGTAAAAAGGGTGTTGTTGGCCCTGTTTTCAAGATGTTAGAGTCATCTAGGGAATTTAGGTGATGTTGTTTTCCTGAACATAAATAGTTATGGAATATTTCCAAAATTATGAACTATTTAGTTTCCAAATTTGAACAACTTTTATTTTCACCTCATATTTGAATTTCAATTTGAGTTGGAATTTGAAATGAGATATGATTCACATGTGATCAAGCACTGCAAATCAAAATGACTTAGCATAATCATGAGGATCACTGTAGCTCATTACATAGGGGTGTTACAGAGGTGTACGCCGGGTGGCCTTTGCCGAGGGTTTTTGGCCCTTTGCCGAGTGTTTCTGGCACTCGGCGTAGAGTGCAATTCCAGTAGTGCTTGGGGTTTGCCTGCCCTTGAAATCTGGTATTGTTGCAAGATGTTGTATGTTCAAGCAATCCAACTCATTATACAGAGTTCAACATGTCTTTATTCATGCTTCCCAAAATCATTTTGTGCAGTCTAGGGACGTGAATATGCCCAATGAAAAAAAATCAAATGTGAAGCATTGTCTTCCCCAATTCCGCATGCACATATGTATATTTTAGTGCAATTGCTATTTCACACGCAACTAAACTTTCAATTGTGTCGGTTGATTCTTGTGAGAGCGGCGCAGAGCCTCATAACAGAAGACGGTGGTGTCGTGGCGAGCACCAGCTAGATGCGGGGACGCCGGCAAGGTCTCGGCCAGGAGTGACCTGGAGCCGGCGATGACATGTAGCAGCGGCCCAGGTGGAGGGGATTCAAAGGTTGATGTTTTCTGGTGGGGTGTGTGTTTTCCTAAGAAAATTTGATGCCCAAGCAGGTGTAGAGGGATGGTCGCCGGCGGTGGTAGCACGGCGTAGGAGACGGAGAGGGCATGGTGGTGAGGCAGCACCACCGACCGTAGGGAACAAGAGCAGCCGGTTGGGCCGGTCACACATGGGGAGGGGGAGAGGAATGGGCAAATCATGTTGGGGAAGGACGTTGTTATTCTTCATCTAGGGAAACATATTTTATGTTAGAAGAAAGATGTCCAACTATTTGGTTCAGATTTCATACTCACGGACAGCTCATGAAAATTGACTGACCCATTCTTCTCCAGGCACTTAGGTGGTCTCATACCTCCTCCTCCCCCCCCCCCCCCCCAAAAAAAAAAACACTGCACCTAAATATATTATTATGTGTATAATTTAGCAATGAATTAATTGAAGCGGGAAATCACAAAGGATGGACAAGTAAGATGCACAAGGTAGAAAAGAAGAAGAGAGGGTTCATAGTTCGAGACCGAGATAGATAGATAGAAGGTGGTGGAAGAATAAGAAGAGTGACTTAAGGATAAAGGAAATGGTGTATGTTAGATAAAATTAGTGTTTTTTGAGGACTGATGCAATTGGTGTTGAAATAATAAAATATGTATGCTCCTGTTGCAACACACGGGTTATGTATGCCCCTGTTGCAACACATGGGTCTCATTGGTATCTATCGGTCGTCAATGCCAAAACATGAGATTCAAGTATTGGCCTCACTTGATGCTCGGTCAAATGGAGTGACCTTGCTACTATTGTAACCACAAACAGAAACTAAAGCAGGTGTTGGATTTCAAGCTGGTGTTAAAGATCTATCCGTTACTTTTGGTCCTCTTTACATATCTTTTGTTTGCCTCAAACTCTACTCTATTTTTCATATAAAATAGTTACTCAGACTTGAGAAGCGTTGAAATTTAGACAAGAGTCTGGATAATATTAATTTATTCAATTGCAGGGATGTGTCTGGCTATTTTGTTTTTAATTTCATGCTCTCATGGAACGGTAAAGAATTGTTTCGTCCGGTTTGCACGGTGAGTATTCTCGTTGCACATTTTTAGATCTTCCACGTGAAATATTAGTGCTAACTACATATATTGCCTGTGCAGGATGGTTATCAGTTGAAAAAAAAGTTCCATTATACTTGCTCAAATATCATGCAAATGAAGCTAAAGACAATATTCCTGATATTGCGCGAGAATATCTTAAACACGTCAAGTAGATCTTAATTCGTAACAAATTATTAGTTGAATCATCACTCTCTATGTATACATCGCCAAATTACTTTTCTCTATCAAATTACATTGCAAGTGAAGTAGATTTAAATTATTGTGATTATGGTCGGTGTTGCTACCAGTTAACAAGAAATAAATTTTGCCTTCTCTTTCCTCTTCCACAAGAAAAGATCTCAAGCTTTCCTCTTCCTCTCGTCGGCGCCGCCACCGATCCGCCCCATCTCCGATGGCCTTTGGGCCATGGAGGTGCGGAGGACCTTGGCCCCCGCTGGCGGGAGTGGATCCCGTTCTCGTTCTTGTTAGGTTCAGTGTCTTGGTTGGGACTGTGTGCCCGCGGCGACGTCCCTTGGTAGGAATAATGTCTCCCACATTCTATCCCCATCCTGATGGTGCATCTAACGTCGCCGGAGGGCGTGTGGAGGTGTGTCTCCGTCGAATCTCATGGGATTCGGTCGGTGCTGGTCTTCAATGGATCTTTTTGGATCCGGTCTTCGTTCGTCTTCATTTGGGTGTTTACAGGTTTGATCCTTTCGATCTACGACTTTCTTCATCGGCGATGGTTGTCCATCTGGTGCGCTGGTCCTATGCGGCCTTAGCACTACGACTTCCCGATTGTCTGCTACAATAAGGTTTGCCCGGTTCCGGCGAGGGAGGGGCGATGACGGTGGAACGCCTTCGGCTCGCTCCAGTGTTTATAGTCGTCGCTAGGTGGTCCACGGACCTGGTTGTAATTTTTATTATCTCTGGTGTTCTTCGTACTACCATGATTAAAGATGAATAGATTGAAAGTTTCTCACGCAAAAAAAGTAGATTTCAATTATTACCATTGTTACTGCTATTTTTTATATACATGTGAAATTTAACATGCATTATATTTATATATAACTCCAACAAAATATTTCAAATGCCTGTGGCAACGCACGGGCATTCTACTAGTCAAAATAGAATGCGTACTATACATTTTCCTAATTATTAATCTAAGACGCCATAAATATCTTATCTTTACGAACGACATATGTATATCAGTATATGTCATATTTATGAACCAAAACCAATCATTAACATACATAATTTAATTTACTAGAAATTCTAACTTTATTATTATTTAAAAAATACATAGAAAAGACGTTCCTACAAAATAGTTGTTTTAAAGTTAGATAAACAGTAGAAGTCTAATTATAACAAAAATAGAAAACAAAAAAATTGGTTAAGATAAAATGAAATTAATATGAACCAAACTTTAAGATCCATTGATGTAACAGTTTGATGTGTATTTGAAGTATAAAGAAATCGAGAGATATACACCGCTAAATGTCTTTTTTCATATTAAAGCATATAATACCATTAAATTTAATAACATAGTATTTTAATTAGGCTGCAACTGCTATATTTGCATTAATATTCATTCTTTGGGATATGATTTTTTTACTAATATAGTTTTGCCCTAAAAATAAAAATAAATAATCTGAATGTATTTTAAATTTATGTAATCTCACTTTATATGCAAAGTTCCAAAAAAAAAGTATGACAGATGATAATAGACTTTGCTAGCTGGATAAAAAATCACGAAAAAGGACAAGCTGCGACCACAAACCACACAGTTCAGTTCAGTTCAGTCTTTTTACGGCTTACCTTGTAGTAACTTGTAAGAAAAGGTTGTCTTCTTCTTCGCCGCTTCATCCATCGATCCACCCTCAGGAGTCAGGGCCTCAGCTAACCTCTTGAGCTTTTACTCCCCGAGCTGCCCTCCCTCATTCCAAGAGCAAATCAGCCGCAGAGGGGAGCGGGGGCAGAGCGAGTCAACCAGGTGAGCTGCTTCGCGATTCCCCTGAGAGAATATTTACTACTAGCTGATTTGCTCCGCCCTTCCCGGTTGGGTTGGACCCCCATGTTCATCCTGCATCTACCGAGCGAGGCTCGATTTGAGTAGGGTTGACTGCACGTTTTGGATCTCGTCGGGCCTTGTTCTGCTGTGGGGACGGAAGCTTGTTCTGGTGGTGCCACAAGAACAAGTCTAGCTGAATCTGGTGCTCAAAACGTGTGTATGCAGATATGCATGTGTTGACTTTTTAGGAATTGGGGTTAGCTGTTGCGTGCATTCTAGCCTTCAGATGTTGGGACATCTCCCTGTTTTGTGTTCTGACTCTCCAAATTAACTGTCCCTCAGACTTGTGAGCAGGCATGGCGATGGTGAGCTCGACGAGGAGGCTTGCGTTTGTGCTACTCGTGCTGGCCTTTTCGGCCGCGCTAGCAGAGAGCAGAGATGCATACAAGGGGAGCGCAGATCGATATGCCTCCATATTGAGTAAGTTGTGGATTCATTACAAGAATGAATGCTGGTATTGATTTTGTTATGCAAGAGTTTCTGTTCATGTCTCAATGGTATCCATGCTGATAATGCTAGGTAGATCGACCGAGTGCAGCAATTATATGCCACCAATCCACTTTTCTGGAAAATAGTTGCTACAAAACCATCTGAAAGATGTGATGTTTGCTATAATATATGTATGAAGAACTGCTACTTAATTTTTGACCAAAATACTAATGGAGTACTATCTTTGGTTTTGTTCTGATTCCAGAAATAATTCTGCGTCTATTTTTCTGTTTCATCTGAGTTGCACAGACACATACAAGTATGAATCGTGTTGTTGATGCCTGTCTTGTACAAACTATGAATCGTGTACTTGCTGCTTATTAGATATCTTTAGCTTAGCAGTAGTCACAATTAGGGCATGTTATTCTGCTTCCATTCACTAACCTGAAAGTCTGAATTCTCACTTATGGTTTCTCATGAAGAAAACTCAGATCTAGATGTGATAAATTATGCTCACCATATCTTCAGCTAAACACCCTCTCCTTGCAAAAATTAAAGTTCCTCTGTTTTTGAGTGTTCACCTTATGATAAGAACTGCAACTTAATTTTTGACCAGAAGATTGTCCCTAAATAATCCTGCATCTACTTACCAGAAGACTGTACATAAATAATCCTGCATCTACTTTTCTGCTTTGATCTAAGTTGCAAAGATACATGGTAGTATGAATCACGTTGCTGATGCCTGTATTGTAAGAAACTAAGAATTGCTTTACTTGCTGCCTGTTAGATATATTTAACTGGAAGTAGTCACAATTAGGGCATGTAAATTCTGCTTCCATTTACTAATTCTGTAAGTCTGAACTCTCACTTATAGCTACTCATAAAGATAACTGTGATCCTGCTGTGACAAATTATGCTCACCACATCTTCAGCTAAACACCCCTCTCCTTGTAAAAATTCAAGTTCCACAGTGTTGAGTGCTGACCTTATGAGTTATGATCAAACTGCTCTGCTGTATCCATTTCAGCCCACGAAAGCTTCCCTCTTGCAAGCAAAGGGGCAGGATTAACTTCGGCAAACGGAAAGCTGTGTGTACTATGTGAGCAATACTCAACCGAAGCTCTGGTCTACCTGCGACAAAACGAAACCCAAACCGAGATTCTCAGTGCCCTCCACCACACGTGTGCAAGTCTTGGTCCTCTAAGACAGCAGGTGTGGATAATTGGCAAATGCCTGCCTAGGATAGCACAGTTCAGAATTCAGTAAACTGACTGGCTTTCATCTTCTCGCAGTGCATCACGCTGGTCGACTACTACATTCCCGCTTTCTTCTTGGAGGTTTCTGTGGTTAAACCTGAGGAGTTATGTGAGTCCACGCACCTCTGCCCAAAGGGGGCGGCAACTCGGTCGTCCACACGAGGGGATGCCTGTGGTCTATGCCATCATGTTCTTGTTGAAGTTCTTACGATGCTTAAGGATCCCAACACCAAGGTAACTGCCATCTTCTCAATCTCCTTCCTCGATCTTTTGTGCAATGGTTGGCTTGTACTTTGCACATGGCTAATGCGTTTTTGCGCATGTCGCGACTTTCTGCAGCTGGAGATAGTCGGGCTTCTTTTCAAAACATGCAGCAAGGCAAAGAACTATGAACCGCAGGTGAGTGAAGTTCAGAAACAGTCGTAGATACCGGAACACAAACGAATCTGCCTGTAATTAAATGATACTAGCATATAACAGGATCACCTAGTTCTCATGGTCTTTCGTACAACAGAAATAACTGAGAAACGCTGACCTGTTCTAATGCTTCTGAAAGTTTGCGGTTCAATACTACAGTGCTTTTCTCCAACACGCCAGTTCCAGTGATATATGTATACCAGTTCAGGATCATTAGAACTTTAGATGTTGCTAACTATTTCTGTAATTGGCTAACTTTGTAACAACTGAATGGTACGCATAAACCTTTTGGCGTTTTTCACGCTTTGCAAGGTATCTAGTTTCTTGTTAAAAAGGGGTGTCTAGTTTCTTGTTAAAAAAGGGTATCTAGTTATGTTCTGCTCACGAGTCTGCTTTTTTTTTCTCAGTGCAAGAGGCTTGTCCTTGACTACATCCCACTGATTCTGGTGAAGACCCAGAAGTTCCTTGAGACGACGGACGTCTGCTTCGCGACACATGCCTGTAAAACAGGCATGCAAGCAACAGCGGATACCATTCCTCTATCCGCCGCTTTGTGAAGAACAAATGTTTAGGAAAATGTTCTTCCTATATTTTGCTCAAACACTGCCAAGATATGAAACTTTGGCTTGTGCGGGGGTTTGTCTGTACAATTTGAGCTCTGCTCTCTGAAGTTTATGCAGCAAGCCAGCAGCTGTACTATCATTCATTTGCTCAGCACACAATCGTCTCAGAGCAGCATACTGAGCAATTGTGAAAGTTAACATATGTATTCATCACATTGTATATCTACCACTACGTATCCGATCATGATGGTACTATTATTCAGTGTTCATGTCTTGCTTTGGCAGCAAGTCGAGCAATTTTTATGGGTAAGGTAATCCTGAATTTTGATATGAAAAGATTGATGAGATTGGGCTGTTAAACATACTTCTTGGTCCCAGAAACACACATTTCAATTCACAATAAGAGTTAGAAGTGAAACTACAAGTGTTAGATTTAGTAAGCCCATTCAAGGCCAGAATAGCATAGATCACCTTAATTCTCCAGAGTTAGGAGGAACTACGAATGTCAGATTTAGGCCAGAGAGAATATAGTTACCAGAGCAAATTTCACAAAACACAGGCTTAACTTGATAACTGGGTTGTCAAATGACACCCACAGGAAGGATCACAAACATTGGTGCAGATCCAAGTCTTGATGATCTACCCTAGTAGAAGGAAATATACACATCACAGCAGGCCATTACTACAACTAGAGTTTCACACATCCATGTGCTGATGACACTGTCTTCTCATTGCATCCTCTCCTTTCTAAGCCTCTCAAGCTCCTTCACCATCTGCCAGTGCTCCAGGGAAAGGCTCTTCTCACCAAAGCTTGAGGCTGTTATCTGTGCCATTGTTAGCCATCTGCAGATCAGCACAGCCAAAGTTAGTCGGATGGAGGTTCATAAACTTCCATGTTATCGAAAACAACATGTTAGATGCCCAAGATTACCTGCTAAGTTCAGTGCAACCCAAGCTCCTGTCGTTGCGCATGGCACTGACCATTTCATCTTGGATCGTCTGCAGTTAAGATGCAAACATTGAGCAAACTCAGTACAGGTTTAAACCACGCCATGCAAACCAACATAATCTGAACATTCTGAATCTGCTATATAAGAAGTGGAATGAGGGATTGCTTGTTACCTGGTAAATCTCAGGTTCAGATGACTGAGGAAGAGACCTCACTGTGGCCAAGTACCATCTCCAGCTCTCAAGTTCCTCAGAAGTTGCAGTCACCGCAGAAACAGTGGATGGACGAAAAGGCACTACCAAGTCTGAAGGCAGGATGTTTGATTTCCCCTCAGAGAGAGTAAGCAGCTGCACATCGGTCGCCATCTCCAGCTTGTAGTACTCAAAATCATACTCAACCTGCAAGTACAACAGACAAAATTTATAAATGAAAATTACCCAGCGAAGATGATTTGGAGTTTCATGCACATCACAAATTCACTCTTAGGTTCTGTTGATTATCAGCGTACAGTTGGTTACATCTAAGTGCTTGTGAAGTTTGATTTAATGGTCTATCATGACTCATGCCCGGTCACTCAGCTTAAAATTTGCATTCACTGTTGGATCATGTGTTCCTTGACATCAAATAGTTGATACTGACATATGTGCTGACAAACGATTCAGACCATTCAAATAAGATGAGCATAGAATCTTCTAGAAATGGAATGCACTGCATTGGAGTATGTATCATGTCCTTAAATACAGAATTTGGGGAGGATTATTTACCATCTGCGACTCCATCAAGTTTTTAAGCAGCACCGTATTCTCAACACCTTTAGATGCCAAAGATCCTGATTGCAAGAGAGTCTCATCAAATGTCAAGTGAGTGCCTTGAGGTAGCTGCAGAACTGCTGTAACCAACCTACAACAAATTTTACGAAGAGCACAGTTTATAGGTTAGCTTCCAATGAAAACAAGAAATCGCATACTTCTGGAATTTGATTGGACAAGCAAAAGACTAAACAGGACTTACCTTCCTGACTTGTTGTCCTTTCTAGGCTGAAGTGCGGCTGTGTTGAGATACTCGATTGACAGAGGAATAGCTTGGGAATATGGCATTAGCCCCTGGATCAAAGTATTTAGCTGATTTCCAAAAATGGAAACACTTTCTCTGTTAAATCCAGTGAAATTCAAGGAGAGCCTGCCAACAGTGACCACATCCACCCTAGTACGAAGCTGTAGAGATATTGAAAAGACAAAGAAATCATTAAATCAATGCACAAAATGTCTGGCAAAAAGCATGTGAAAGAAGCAATGTGCAGTGACATGACACACTCTGGATAGAAGATGCAATAGCAGACAGTTAGCTGCCAGGTCATCTTTCCCTAATACCAGAGTGAGATGTGAGAGCAAAGATTGCCGGATGCCTTTTAGTAGACTTGGTGAAGGCTGCATAATCAAAACAAAAATATGTCAATAAAGCAATGGTCAAGATCTGTGTATATTAGCAGGAGGAAATGAATACATGGTAAAACCAGCGAGTCCATTTCTGAGTTCAAAGTTATAAATTCACCTCAACAGCAGGAGGCTTTGCTAGAAAATCAACAGATGATAATTTTCTCCATACCAAACAGTGAAGACGGGGCACCTATACAAACATTTTCAAGGTTAGGGCAAATATTAAAAAATGCATAGAAATTCAAGTTTCTATGTCACACATGAAACCACGCACTATGCACTCTGTAATAGACATACCTTGCTGGGAGGCAACTGGGCTGTTACATCTTCTATGAGGTCAAACATTATATCATCTGAATTATCATTGGGAGCAGCAAGTTCTGGGTCAAATGTGTATACCCCTATGAACTCAGCAACATCATTTAGTTTCACTTGACTTTCAGGCATATCATAGATCTGCAGAGCATGAAAGTCTGTAAGCAATAGGAATTTTCTAGAACAGGAAGCACAGCAAATAAACTAGCTAATGTACATTTCAGACAAAAAAGTTAAGGTGCCCCACCTTCACTAGACATGAAAAGGAGCTTCCAGGAATATGATGATCATTCCCATTCATCTCTGGCACATTTTCATTTGCTGGCATTTCTGCTGAGCTAGATGGGATCTGGACGTCATCTTCCTTCTGAGAAAAAGCAAACGCAGATTATGTCAGATAACCAAACCCTTCATTCTATATGACTTCAGATTAGCATGAAATGGAGCATTTTAATTAACTAAAACATGTTAGTATTCAACTGATATGCTTACTCATTCTATTTTATTATTATGCTAATCTATATCCAGACAAGTAATTTAGGCTATCAAATGCTAGATGAACTTCAAACCAGAAACAGATACACGGTAGATTATGATACAGTTTCATATGGGTAAATGACAAAGCTCAAGCATGAAGTTGCTTGTAGAAAACTTAGTTCGGTTCTTACTGGTTTCTTGCTGCATGAAGAACTCTCGCCATTGCCATTTTCCGAAACCTGTAGCAAGCAATGCATTAGATGCCAATGCTGGTTAACGGACACCGAAATTGTTAAAAGAACACATTATTGTAACAAACATGACAAGAGCTTACATCCATGGCATCATCATCTCCATCCCTCTTCCTTTTCTCCCGTTGTTCAGGTGTCAAGCAGTTTGCCATTTGGCGCAAGTCAGGCCCAGGGGAAGACTCCAGTGTCCAAGAATTCTGCCCAGGCACCTGAGGGAAGCCAATCACACAAATCAAGATGAATTCCACCAGCCAATCACACAACAAATTCTACAATTGATAAAATGAAAACAAGTGCGCAGGGAAGTAGTAACATACAGGCACGCAATGGAAGAGATGGCGCTCCCAGAGATGCGAATCACACGGGTGCGGCATCGAGAATGGTGAGAAATCTGTGAACTTGTTCGTCCTCCAGGTAGACCCATCCTTCACAAACAATGTTTTTACAGACATAAGCATAAGAAGCACTAGCTACAGCTTGACGACAGCTTATGAGCAGAACCAATTCAGTACCTGGAAAGCGCCGGCATAGAACTCGTTCCCGAGCATGTCCTGAACCATCCCCCGGAACCGAACGAGGGTGTTGGGTTTGATCAATCCGAGATTTGATGCATCCAACAATGGAACCTGGAAAGGACAACACGGTGTAAGAAATCTCATTTCACCTAGTGAAAGACAATTTGAAATCTCCTAACAGTCCAGTAGGATCTAATACATACAAAAATAAATCCCTTTTCCCCACCATAAATCCGTAAATGCATTTGCTCTCAAGCATTCTTCTACCTTCTATTCATTTTGATACTAATCGTTTTCCCCTTTTACAGTGCAGAGTGCGGACTGTGTACATAAGATCATCAAATTTTGATAACTTATCTATGATTACGCCAATTAATCTATAACATGATAACCTGATACATAGGAAACTTGCAGACGCCAACCAGATCGCGAGTGGATAACCTAATATCGTGCAGCGTACTAGCACACGACAGGGAAATAAAGCCAAGAACAGAGACGACGAGGGATGATACCTTGTCGAGGCCGCCCTGCTCGAAGAGGAAGGAGCGGAACACCTCGCTGGCGCCCCAGTCCTTGGACCGGAACGCCGCCACCGGGTCGCGCCCCCCGGACTCCGCCGCGGCGGCAGCCGCCGCCCTCTCGAAGGTGGCGCGCACCGCGCCCAGGGGGTTGCCGACGAGGTCGTACTGCGGCCCCACCATCCTCTCTGTCTTTCTCTGGCAGTGGATCTCGCTCTTCTTGGGGAGTTGGGAGACTGGGAGACCAGGAGGCAGGAGCAATGGCGGGGAGGTGGTGCGGCGGGGAGGGAGGGGAGAGGGGTTATAAGTGGTTATTAGGCGTTTCGCGCCACTGGCGGTAGCGCTTCCCGCGGTTTCTCCCTCCAGTTCCCGCCAATTTCTGTGGGCTGGGTGCGTGTACTGGGCCGACCGAGGCCCAATTTTGCCGTGGTACCATACAAGCGATTGATGGGACCCCTAAAAAAAACAAGCGAGCGAATGATGGGCCTGCATCAGGACTGCGAAATGGAGGAAATGCAACATGCCAACAAGGTCCAGAGGCCCATTTGGTTCATGTGCCAAGTTTTTTTACTACTAACATTTCGGTTACCCCTCCAAAAAAAACTAACATTTCGGTTACCCCTCGAAAAAAAACTAACATTTCGGTTTTGTGAGAGAAAAGAAACAAGATGTCAGTAGTATAGTTAACATTTGTCTTAGATTCTCTTGAAAAGAACATACTATTTGTTTGTTTTAGATAATGAGAAAGAAAGCTTCCCACCATCCATTATCGCAGGATAAGAAGCATAATCATATTTATTATTTTCTGTCAGGCATCATGATCGAACAAAATTGGCTCGCAAAGTTTGTGCGTATCATTTTGATACAAAAAATGACATTTCTTCAACAATGACTAGCCTAAACAAGCCTTGTCTTTAGCAACTGGCATATGGGACCCAAGAGAGAAAAATGCATCTTATATCACAAACTAAAAGCCTCAAAAGATCACCACAGATCATGCAGTGGACACTTGTACAAAAAGAATGTAAACTACGTGTTGATATTTATGTCTTGCGACCAAAGTTACAACCGCGAATCCGAAGCTGAACATGCGAAAAACAATACAAGAGATCCCCTGCCCAGCAATTGCAATTTTGTATCTTAGCTTCAACAAAGGTAGATCTGCCATTTGGAGTCATTTGGAGTGAGATCCGCTTTTACAACAGCACCACAGGCATGGTAAGCCAAAACATGAAGCAAAAAAAAAAGGGGGGGGGGGGGGGGGGGGGGGGGAGAAGAAAAAGGCCCAAAAATGGAACAAGGAACGTTCATTACACTCAGGGCTGGCTTGGCTTCCTTCCAGCCCTACTATCTGCCTACTAAACTGAATAATTATGTATATAATACCATGAACCAAGGTCCGAAGCGGTGTTCATGCCCGCGAGCGCTTGGAGCTCCACATGGGCACCTTCAGAGGTCGGAGGAGCAGCGTTCATGCCCGCGCATACTTGGAGCTCCACATGGGCACCTTCAGAGGCTCATCGGTGGCTGCAGCAGTGCCGTTCTCAGCGGCGTTCAAGGAGTCCGCAATCAAAGGGTCTGATTCGCCTTCTTTCACCTGCCATGCAGATGACATGCGAGGTAAATAACAAGAATTCTGTAGCGGTAACCCAGGTAAGAGGGGCAGAGAACCACTATCCAGTTACACATGAAGCACATCAAACAAATCGATGGAGCTTAAGAGGGCAATACATCAGAACTCAGGTTAAGTGGCTTATGTTTACTCCTTCATCACGTCGCTGAGAAGATCAGAATTCCAAAGCACAGAAAAGCTCAAAGCACAATGAAAATACCCAGCAAATGTACCTGAGTGACTTGTGGAGTGGCTTCAGTTGGCTTTGGCTGAGTTTCACGGGTGCAGAAGTATGAATATAGTCCCATCCCAACCACTGCAATCAGGATTCCAAGTATGTTTCTCCAGCTAAACGGATCATGAAGCAAGACATAGCCAAAGGCAAGAACCAAGCATGTCTTTAGATGGCCAAGGACTTGGTAAGTTACAGGAGATGTCTTCCCGATCACAAGGAAAGTGCTGAAGTTCACCGAGACTGATATCAGACACGACAGCACAATGAAGAACTGCAGAGATTATAAGAACAAACCATAAATCACATGAAGCTGTGTCAAAAATCAAGGTGAGTTTCTACAGCCTAGTTCAATACTTACCAGAACTTGAGGTGTGTATTCAAAAGCAAAGACATTTTTGTTAGTCAGAAATCCATCGAGGAATGGACCAACAATGAACAGGGTCAATGCTTGGTATGGGCATGATTGGTACAGCAGCTGAGTTGAAGATACTTTGAACTTCTTTTGAATTGTATTGGTCATCTGATGGCTGGTTAAGGACTCAAATCGCACACCATAAATCAAATATAACACTCAATCGTGAAGTTGTTTCAGCATTGTAACCAAGAGGTATATGTTCAACAGGAAAATAGAAATAAAGTGGCTGTTAAGAAAACACAGCAGCTGTAGGGAGTCATTTCTATCCATTATTTCATTAGCTAATACTGACAAACTACATGATGTGTAGCTAGTTACATGCAACATTTATTATATGCAGATGATTTGGCAAGCACATAAAGTTTTACGGTAGAAGAAAACAACTATTGTCGAAAGGATACAATTTGAGCAATACAGGTTGTGACGATTGCCAGTAAAGACAGCACAGATCCCATAGCATTGAGCTGCAGATCAGTCACAGTTGCAACTCCAACACCAAAAAGGAGCACACTAAGGGAGAGCTGGATGTAGCGACTGCACAGTAAAGATAGAAAATCAGTTAGATGATAATTATTACACAGCATAGTGGACATGGTGTATCAAAATACCAACCTAAACTTCTTCCTGAAGAAAAGAGTCTCCAATATAACAGTGCAGGGAATAATGGCCAGCTTTGTCATCTGGACACAAAGAGCATTTTTAGCATGAGCTTGGTGTAGTGTAAGGTCGGACAACACATTCATGCAACATGTAATAACTTAACTGAAACCCTTCTCCTAAGATGTCGTTTGCCATAAGAATATAGTAGAGGGACACTACTGCATGCGTTAAAGTCACACTAATCTTATGTACACTCAACGTCCCATCCAAAGCAAGTATTGCCATTCTAGATAAGGAACTGAATTGACTATGAAATATTGAAAAGTTCTGACACAATGGAAGCAAGGAACGATGCTTACCTGATAGAAACCAACAGAATTGAAACCAAGACTCAGATTGAGAAGCCCAATTGAGATGCCATTGAGCACTCCGAACCCCATGACGGTCCTTGCATCAAAAGGTTTGTGCTCAAAGAGCTTCATACATAATGCCACATGAAGTGAACAGAATGTAACCAGGAGATGCCAGCTTGTCAACGTGGTGGCTGCACAATAAAGAACAAAGTTGCGTAAAATTTCAGGGTAACCTACCTGCTTTTGTTTGACTATGTTTAGATGAACCACTACTCTTTTCTTCTCAACATATCGTTTGGCACTATGTAAGCTCACTCTAGCTCACTTCTCCTCGACATATTCATTCCAGTAAGTAACCCTAAACATAGTAGCTGTAATTCATTCAAGTTAAGCACAGGACAAATTTATTTTGTTTTAATCATGATGTGTCAACCCACGGCACGCCATGCTCGAGGAACTCCACCGGCCGTGATTCCCCTCATCGAAACAAAAAAGGTAACTAATTTTGCAGTTCACAGTAAACAAAATTCTCACAAGCCCAAGATTTCTACTAGCCACTGCCCACGACCTTAACCGAATCTCGACATCGCGTGTCTACGAGCACTACGCGGGCGAAGCATGGAGCGCAAGCATCCAAGAAGGCAAAGCGCCAGCCAGGACAAGGAGCGCAGCACATCTGGAGAGGCGAGATTGGATCTCATACCGAAGATGAAGCCGAGGGCGCTCATGAGCGCCTTGTTGCAGATGACAATGGAGACCGAGGAGACCACGGAGAGGCTCAGCGCCCCCACCGTCCCCAGCTGGAACTTCTCCCCCGCCACCCCCATCTCCGCCGGCCGCCTTCGCTACAGAGCACGGAAGCAAGAAGCAGCAGCAGCAGCGGACGAGCTTCCAGACGCGGACCACCGCCGGCAGGACCTGCGCAACACGAAGAAGATCACATTCCGATCGAGCAGCCGCAGCAAGAAACGGGCTTCCCGCCGGTCAAAGCAACCGAGCGGCACCACCACGGCGCCACCAACCTCTTCGAAAATCCAAGTGCTTGGAGCTGGATCTGGGAGAGGCGCGCGCGGGGAGATCTGAGGGGGCGAGCGGCGAGGGATCTGATCGGGTCGGGGTCAGCTCCGCCCGCGGTCGGTCGGCAGCTGGTGCTGTGCAGTCGTGCTGCGTTCTTGGCCTCCACCCGTCCTCTCCTCTCTCTTCTCTCTCTCTCCCCTGCTAACCGGAGACGGAGACAGGGGCTTTTATATAAAAACGAGACATTTGCGCCCGGTGGTTCCGGGTTTGGTGGTGGACACTGGACAGGGACCTAACTGCGATTATTAATCACAGCAGGGTGTGATTGGCGATTTGCTCCGGGGACATGTTTGATTAGAAGTAGTAGTAGTAGGTGTTGGTGGCCACGTGTGTGAATAGGGCTGGGCGTTCGGTTTATATGGTTAATACGGTTCGGTTTATTCGGATTTTTATAATTTTGGTTTTTAAGAAATAAAAACCGAAATAATCACACAAAATTTAGAAACCGAACCATATTAACCATAATATATCGGTTCGGTTTGTTCGGTCAACCGAAAAACCAAAATACATGCACTTGTCATTATAAGTGTAATGACTCAAGAGCACTGATTTGGATTGTATAATATGCATAAAATAATCACGAGAGCTAGCAACCTTAATATCATTATATGGTATATTCGGTCAAGCAAACTAGTAAACATAATTAAGTAAAAAAATCACATCGAACCTGAAATGTATTATGTGCGGAGAAATATGTGATGCCTGCAAACTATTGCACTTTTGAAAGCAAGGTATTACATGGGGTATCTTACATATCGGTTTGTTCGGTCTATTCGGTTTCTGGGTACTGAAAACCGAACAAAATCAAAAGACCGAACAACCTTAAAATTTCCCGCCGAACCAAAAATCGAACCATCAAATTAACCGACAAATCGATTAATACGGTTCGGTTCGGTTTGGTTTTTCGGTTTTCGGTTTTACAGTGCCCACCCCTATGTGTGAATGAGAAGGATTTTGTGATCGTTGGCGTTTGGTCGATCATCATTCGCCCCTTGCTGGACTCAACTCGTTTAATTTGCTTTGGTGATTAGTTTATATTCTCTTTTAGGTGGTGGCAAAAGTGAGTTTTTTTTTTCAATTCATTCAACTTTGAGTAACCATGGGATTTAGAAATGTTTAGATATATTTTTGCAAATGAATAACCTACCGCATGAATGTGTACATGATGGGCTTAGGGCACGACATAAGCGCGTGAGGAAGAAGAAGAGGGGAAGGGGGGTTCGATTGGCAATGGATGACGATGACCGGGGTTAGCAATGATAAGAGGAGGCGAAGGCAATGAGGTTGCGAGACAGCAACAACGACGACATTTACAATGGTAAGTAATGTTTTTTTCGAGACTTGATAGATAGGTTGGTGATGTGGGCAGTGCTCACGCCGCCTGTGGCATCGATCAAAGTAGGGGCGGGACACAGAAAGAGAGAGACGAGACAAGAAAAAGGAGAAAGCCAAAATTGTGGAGGTGGGCGTTGGCGTGGGGGGGGGGGCACGAAGGCGGCACGCCGTTGGAGATGGTACTAACGGAGAAAGAATTCGCTATAATGGTGGTGTCCTTTTTGCAAAGTTACATGATCATATTTGCAGAGAGAATACAGAAGCAATATATCGCGTAACGCAAGCAAAAATAGAAGCAAATGGCACTTTTCGATGGAGCAACCACGGAAACGACAATTCTGCTTCGTTAATACGAAGCTTTCCGTGTTTATCAATGTTGCTACGTGGCATAGTCCAGCATGCAATATAGCCCATGGTGTGGACCAACAACCAGAACGATAAGGGCATGTACAATGGTGCTATCTTAGGAGTGCCACCTAGGATAAATGATGAGGTGGAGGAGAGAGAACTCAGAAAAAAAGCTTTGCCTTCTCTTATTTAAGAGAAGACAAGAGGTGATCTCTTAGCACAATATGTCTCACCACGTTTTTAGGAATAACTGGTTATCGAAAATAAGGCTAAGAGATGACCCATTGTAGACAATTTTTTTTGTCATCTCTAAATTACATGCAAGACTTAAGATAAGACTATCTTATCAACCATTGTACATGCCCTAATACTCATCTGATCCCCCTTTACGCGTCACCGTTCCTAATCGAACAACCAGGCACACGAGCATGTCGTCGTTGCCACGACGCTATGTGTCATACGCAACCGTCCAGTCCACACGCCTGCCCGCTGGTGTATCCGATGACTGCCCGCTGGTGTATCCGCATCCGCATTGTATTCACACCGCATTTGTTTTTGGTAGCACTATTTGTTTACGATGTTTTCTTTGTATATGATAGCTTCCACGAAAATAATAATATGAAAACAAATTTAACAGCAAGCAGTTCCGTGTATTTTCGTCCTATTTCATCCATAAACAATGCCCCCATTGTTCCAAAACATAGTGCATGTTTTTGTTTTTTTCAAAAGTCAAACATGTCTATGTTTGACAAAGTTCATATAATAAACTGTCAACATCTAAAATACCAAATAAATAAAATATAAAATACATGTCATGGTGAAATCTAATGATACCAAGGCCCTGTTTGTTTGGACTTTTGCTTCTGCTTTTGCAGATTTTTCACTCTGGCAAAAAAGCCCCAAAAAGCTCCTAAATAGGGTTTTTTTTTGCTTTGGCTTTTGGCTTATGAATCAATATTATTATATGATGGTATAAGCTAAAAGCCGATGCAAAAACACACCTATTTAGGAGCTTTTTTGATTATTATTTTTTTGCAAGAGTGGAAAAGCTGCAAAAGCAGAAGCAAAGCCCAAACAAACTGTGGATGTTGATATTTTTTCATATAATAAATTTGATCAAGCATAAACATGTTTCATTTTCAGATAACTTAATGTGCACCACGTTCTGAAACCTAAGGAATGGCACTACTACTGTACTACGTAGTGATTTTTCATTGTCCATTTTTAGTCGGTGCGGCGGTCAGTGCCGCTCTGTTTTGCTGTTTTGGTGGTCTGTCCCTACGATTCCACGTAAATCGCAGTCAGCCCCGGGAAGCTGCTGCGGTGGCGCTGATTTCCATGGGAGTTTGGCAGTGGAGGACGGTGGTGCGCGGAAAGCCACAGCCAGTAGGAAACCAGGCCGTTCATACTAACTGGAGTACACCTCTCCAAATGGCAGGCAGAGAATATGATGGAAAGGGGGTCGCCGATAGGAACATGAGCCACTTCTGAGAATTATTATCACCGGCGTGTGTGTGGGGGAGAGTGGACGTCGTCTTTTGACGGCGTCTATATACGTCGATCTCTCTCTGCTTGCCGTGGGTTCCTTGGAGGTACGTGTGCATGGATATGTGGCGTTCCTCCGTTCGTATCTCACCGTGACTGCTGGTCCAGACGCAAATGTACTAGTAGAAAATTCAGTAGTGGAAGGGAACTCCGACAGGCAGCTGATTGCACCGGGATCCCTCGTGCTGGGCAGGAATCTTCTGGCGGTGATTCCTTGATGTGGTCAATGTTGACAGGTCCGCATCTATAGCCTCCACTCCAGTACTCTTTTTTGAACGCGACGAGAGGTTTCGTTCTGCGCTCCGGCCCCTTTCCTCGTCGAAGTGAAAACGCACACAGTATTATAGTAGGAGTACTCCCTAAACTACTCCAAAACGTCTTACAGATTTGGCAATGAGAGATGACCATCCTCTCACCATACCTTCGTGTTCGTGAGGGTGTGGATGGACTCGCTTCCAAAACAATTCTACTACATTTTCTTCGTCGTTGGTTAGGCCGTGTGGATAAGGAGGAGGAAGGGGAGAAAGCGAGACGCGCATGGCTAGCTTTTAGAGGGTTCGGTGGCGCGCCACTTTCCCTGCAATAAACATGGCAGAAATTCCCCATTGGTGTGGATATTAGTTATCTTATATATTTGTTTACAGAGGGAGTACTTAAAGAGCCCAACGGCGAGTTGTTGCGCTGGTTGGTTGGGTTGGCATGCATGGCCTCCTCCACCTTCTACGGGCTCCATTCTTTTCAGGCAGGCCTTCCCCATTGCATATTTGCATGCGCCACCGACACTCCTCCCTCCCTGCTCCAAAAGTCTAAAGCCTACTCAGTACTGTAGTAAGTACTAACTGTTCAGGACCAAAGTTCCAAGGCTGATCACTGCGGTGATAATTAACAATGCCATCCCATGTCAGAGCCGGTTTGGATCGACGGATTGTATTTTCATTGACTAGATTTTTGCATCTAGTTCTTTTCTGAATGAAATGCTCCCCGTGGAGACAGACAATCCCCTTTTTTTTCGACAAACGTTGCTCGATACAGTCGTCTGATGTTACAATACTACTAACGACTACAGTAGATGGATGGTGATTGTTGGATCAGGACTTCTGTGTTTTGCTACACAGCACTCTGCTAGAAAAGTATGCATGGTGTTTGATTTATCGTTTTATTGGAAAAGTACGACATATTGTGGTGCCAACCCAGCTGGAGGTATACGTAGGATCTGTAGGGTTGGCTGTTTAGGTGGACCTAATTAAATTAGGAACAACAAATCTTGACATGGATCCGTCCTTGTAAGGTTGTTGCCTAGGGCTAAACAGTGGGAGAACATATCCGGTCCCATCCTGCAGGTATATATCCCTTTTCCTAAAAACGTTAAGCTCCTAAAAAGATTCTTGTTTGAGGAGTTAAAACCGTCTAGTCATCCTCTTAAAGAAAACTTTAACTCCTCAAATGTGAGCAGTGATCCCTCAAACTGAGCCCATTTTTTTTGGGGGATCAAACTGAGCCATCATGCCGAGCTGCCAACTCAATGTTTTCTCATTTTCTCTCTTCTCCAACGACTCATGCTCCCTTCGCCGGATGTCACTGCTGGAATGGATGCGTAAGCCCCTCCCTACTCCTCGAAAGCTCATCCTTCCAAAAGATTATGAAGGGTAATCCCCTCTTTGTTCCCCACACGGCGGCCTCAAAGCAAGAATTAAACCACATGCTCCATCGCTTGTGCATGCTCTTGCTAATTCCTTTGAGTTTGAGTTTTGCGACCGTACTTCTCAGGCATAGTGTTTCACGCGTTAGCTGGGCCCTTGATCCGCGTAGACCAAGGATGGACACTCATTGTCTACGGCGTGGACTACCAGTGTATCTTGTCTGATCTTGTTCGCTCCCCATGCTTCGGCACCCCAGCATTGGTAGGGATCCAGAGAGCTGCCTTCGCTTTTGGCGTCCCTTCATAGATCTACGGACTTCACCCCTACACACAAACCTTCATTCCCCTTTGTCTCACTCAAGTGAATTGGTTTCAAGAGCATATCGTCATCTTTTGTGGACTTTCACTTTCAACTGGGGCTTCTTCCGCTTTGCTATGGTTTACCGGATTTCTCTCTCTTTAAAGGAAAATAAAAACTAAAATAAAAATATACCAGCAGTATATTTTAGCCAAGACTTACGAGCGTGCATTTTCTGCAACAATTATTCTTACTATAGATTAAGATGTGCGCATCTCCCTTCCTTAAATTAAATTAGGTTGGCACATCAACCAGTGTGTAGCTGTGCAAGGGAATTCAGTCGGGTACAAATAGAGCCAAATGATTGAGGAACGATCGACCAGCACGCCGGTCCCAGTGTCCCATCCTCGAGTCATCGAAGCAACGTACCAGCAGGCAGGCAGCAGGCCGGTTGCCGTCCCCTCCAGATTCTAGTTATGAAATCTTTTTCTTCCTTTCTTTGAGACAGAAATTAATAGTACTACTTTTATCTGTCCATACATATGTAGACGTAGTGAGGAGCACGTTGGATTGTTCGAAATGCAGAGAGACTAGCAACACGTCGTAGCACGTACGGCAATATATCCTACCGATGGCTTCCCGCGCGCGTTATAAACGAGACCCAGCTATCAGACACGCGCTCATTTTATTTGGTCCCAAGCGTTGAGCTAAAGCCAGAGGGTGCACGAACTCTTTCAACCTCGATCGGCCGTTAGGAGAGGAGGGACTCCGATGGATGGATGCATGGATCCCATCCCATGGTCCTAAACGCCACAAAGATTTCATACTTAAGATGAGCCTTCACGTACAACTCCATTGAATTTCTTGTTAAGGACAGGCGGTGCCCACAACTCAATGAATCAAGCTTCTTATTAGTATATTTCTTCTCTAAAAGCATAATACCCCCTCTGATCAATATTAGTTGTTGCTGAAATGGATGCATTTAGATGTATTTCAGTGCTAGATACATCTGTTTAAGCGACAATTAATATGGATCAGAGGAAGTAAGTCAATCAACATGCTATTCTGATTCTAACCGTGAAGAAATCAAGAAATAGGAAGGTATGGAGTGGGAACGAGGAAAACTATAGGCGGGGGGCATGAGTTGACTACGGCCAACCGTGGAGTACCACCATGTATGTTGGTGACTTCGGACATGGATCTTGGAGTCAAGCGTCTTCATTTGCATCTGCTTGCCGCCGACATTTTTCGTCCTCGATGCATGCGATCTCTACGTTATCGGTGCTCGTCGTACTCGTACGTGCATGGCCTTTTTATTTTCCCGCTGAACTGGATGTCAGGACAACCAGGAGTTAATCAGCTCCCGTCCCATCGCCATGAAGTTTCAGTGGCACATTATTTGGCCGGAAAATTATTGTCAACTAGTCGTTTCATAATGTACTAGCCGATGTCCATGCTCTCCTACCGTCGTCCTGGTCCAGCCAGGCAGAGTCAATAGGATCGGTGCATGGCGTTCATCAATCCTGTAGGTGCTCCTAGCTAGCTACGTTGGGGTCTCCTGCTGCCGACATTTCTCGTCCTTGCCACATGCCTGCCTCATCTACGTGACCCATCGCCATTGGTTGATCGTTTTCTCTTTTCTTTTCCGGTTGGATTGATGAACGTTAGGACGAGGAGGAGGTTGATCAGCTTCAGTCGCATCGCCATCAACGTTCAGTTGCTTGCTTGCTATTATTGCAAAGCAAATTAAGTACTCCGACCATCAACTAGCTAGCCATTGCGTATGGCCGATCGATCGACGTCCATGTTCTCCGACCATCGTCCTGGTAAAGCTAGCTAGAAAAACGACTGATAGTTTTTTTTTTGTTGTTGTAAAAATGAGTTTATGTACATAGGCCCAAAGTTATCGAAGAAGAGGACGCATCGCGATGTCCTCTGCCCAACAACCGGAGGGCGAGGCCAGCGCCTGGCCGGACGACATTAGGTCATCGCCGCCTCACCGAAGAGAAGGTGCCCGGTGGGCGAGGTCAAGTGCGGCAAACGCCGGTACGTGTGCATCACAACGATGATGGTGTGGTGGCCTTGGCCTTTTTCGGCCAAGTTCTCCGAGCAACGAGGTAGCCGTGTCCCCGGGCGACGGTGTAGTCTGGCAAGGTGGGGACGACCGTATTCTTCTTCTGGATGACGGCGTCGACGACGACGTGCGCGGGTAAAACCATCGGGAGGTGTATGACTATCTTTTTTCTTTAGCAAAGGTGTATGACTAGCCGTGTCCTTGGCATAGGAAGGGTTAAACGGGAGCACCTATTTGGCAACCTAGGCGCCGGAAGTCGGTGGTATGAGTAACCGTGTCTGGATGACGGCGTCGACGACGGCATGCCCGGGGCGGGACGCCCCTTAATTAATTAATTT
Organism: Elymus sibiricus; assembly: GCA_039707655.1. NCBI lineage: Eukaryota > Viridiplantae > Streptophyta > Magnoliopsida > Poales > Poaceae > Elymus > Elymus sibiricus. Next base: position 88,137,100 of record CM077668.1, on the reverse strand, counting down.
ATTTTTCTTCTGTTTTATTTTTAAAAAAATTTAGGATTTCAAAAAAGTTCCAAATTTCTAAATAATTGCAAATTTTGGAAAAAACGTTAAAAAATTTATAAAATGACTGTGAATTAAAAAATAAGTTCATGATTTTGAAAAAATCTTCGAGAAATCATAGAATGTTTGCGCATTAAAAAACTGTTTGTGATTTTGAAAAAATATTTGCATATTTAATTTTTTTTCATGATTTTGAACAATGTTAGGATATTCAAAAAATGTTCATGAATTTGAATTTTTTCGCGAATTCAAATAATGTTCATGAATTTTTATAAAATGTTTGCAAAATATGAAAAAATGTTTGTGAATTTCAAAAATTATTCCCAAATTTCAAAAAAACTTTATCAGTTCAAAAGATGTTTGCTGATTCAAACAATGTTCATGCATTTCAGAAAAATGTTCATCAAAACAAAAAAATGTTCATGAATTTCAGAAACATGTTCCGATTTTTTTTAAAGTTTGTCAATTCAAAAAATGTTCGTTAATTTGTAAAAAAAATACGAATTCAAAAATTTAATGATTTAAGTTTTTTTCGTATTTGTAAAAAATGTTCACAAATTTGAAAAATGTTCATTATTTCAAAAAAATGTTCAAGAATTCAATAAAGTTCACGATTTCAAAAAATGTTCACAGATTTGAAAGATGTTCGCAAAAACGAAAAAGAAAAAGAAAGAGGAAAAAAGAAAAGAAAAGAAAAAAGAACAAGAAACATAAAAGAAAAGGGAAAAATAAAAAACAAAAAAAAAACAAAAAAAACAAAGGAAAAAAGAAAATCTGGTTCATTTATCAAGCGCTAAATGGGCCAGCCGAAACACTAGATCGAGCGCTAGAGGGGTGCGCGCTAGGTCGCTTGCGTGTGACCTACGCGCCAAATAGTAACTGCCGAGTTAAACATGATCATACCTTGGGTCGGGTCTGGTCGGTTTCGGCCGAGCTTGCAAAAGCCCGATCCCGAAACTACAAACCCAAGTCTGACCTCATGCCCAAAAATTGCTCATTTATCAAGCCCGAGCCCGGTCCCAAAAGCAAATTGAAAGCCCGGCCTAAATGTTGTTTTTTAGCCTACGCAAGTGCAAACCCGGGCAAAAGCCCGATAACCGGTCCGAAAATCAGAAAAATAGAAGTCCAAGCCCGACTCAAATTCTCTTTCGGACTATAAAATGTAGCCCAAGCCCGACCTGTTTTTTTGGGCCAGGTAGGTGATCGTCGTTCATCCGGAATGAGAGAGGCCCCACCGACACCGCAAAAAGCTGTTGTCGTGACTACAGAAACCACATCTCCTCTTCAGACACCAACACCCGCTGAACGTCGTGCACCAACCTTTCACAATGGTGTGTCGTTGGAAAAGTGTGAACATGAGAGCAGACAAGAGAGAGACTCCCTTTGAACCGATGTGTACCATTGAACTGCACAATCCGTCGGAAATCCAATTTGGCTCCCGGGTGCACGTACTCCTGCGCGCGATAATAATTTTTGAAATGTCAAAAGAATCCTAACAAAAAATTTATGTATCCATAGTCACATCCACATGCTACCTGCAAATTTTTAGGCAAAAATGTTAAGCATTTTGGCCTGTGTAAAAAAAACAAATTGAACACCAAATGTTACCCCCAAATGTCACCCCAAATTTGTTGTTTTCACCGAGGAAACACTGCTGCTCCGTGTAGCATGAAAATTGTCAAGCATGCTGGCGACACTAACACGAACATCTACAACAAAAAAAAAAAAAATTATTTATTTTTTGCTATTTTTTAAATTTACTGTTCATGCGGGAGCAAATGCTCCCGGGAGCCAAAACACCTCACCCACAATCTGTTTCCTTATTTTTCCCATCGAAACAAGGAACTCTTTGGAGTTACCTTAACAGACTAACTATCCAAAACTAAGACATTTTCTCCGCCTATGTTCGCTCTCACCCCATGCCCCGCGCCGCTCCCCGCCTCCTGACCACCTACATCATCCACCATCGTTGAGCCACCCTTCTTCCCAAGCACGTTGTCGATCTCCCCGCATGACCGCCCTCGTCTTCACTCCCGTTGAGAAGCTTCTGATTTTCTCAGGTGCCTTGCACCAGATATGCACACGAACATGACTCAGCCTGCAAAGGGAGCCCTCATCAACCTGGATGGGTTCGCCAATCAATTTAGAGAAGGCAAGCATGGATGGAATGTTTCGCACAACAGGGGGAACATCATCGAGAAGGACCCATGTATCCACCAGGGAAGCGTAGGATTTGGCCACATCAGGGGCCACGACAATTTAGATAGAGATGTTGTTGAGTGGTAGAGTAAAGCTCACACTTTTGGCACACCAGTTCAGACTCTCAACAGAGGGAAACACGACCGCAAATTATTTAGGAGACATCTGTAGGATCTGCCAATCCCATCCATCAAGACCCCATTGTTTAAGCTCTTCCTGGATTAAGGGTAGGGGAACCTCGTCGGAGAGAACACGAATAATAGAAGTGTTAAGAGGAGTAGATGGTAACACAACCTCCTTCGAGGACCCCTCCATGCCAGCTTTGAGAGGTTAGTACAATCAACAGTGAGATGGCCTTCACTAGTGCAGATGAGACATAAGGGGGAATTGGCACGACGCTTGGAAATTACCTCGGCGGTGACAATCAAAGCAGGTCAATTGGATGCGACCGGATTATCAGTCGGTCCAGATCTAGAGGAAGTGGGATTAGGGAGAGGAGTAGGAGGGAGGGAGGTCCCCCGAGCCTGAAGCACAATCAGAAGGTTTGATTTTGCATTGTCGAGAGTGGTTACCGTGAAAGTTGCCATTGTTGTTGTTGTATCTGTCAAATTTGTAGTTGCCACGCTGGTTGTAGCCGGGGTTGGGGTTGGTGTTGCTGTAGTAGTTGTTGTTGTTGTAGTCGCTGTCCGGGAAGCCTGACGGTTGGTCGCCGAGGAGAGGAGAGGCGGGAGTCTTGAGCAGACCCTCCCTAGATCTGATCTCCTCTATCGCAGATGGAGCAGTGCGGCCAGCCTCCCAGGCAGAAGCCACACGCGAGGAGGAGCCGTCCGGAGAAGGGTGTGCCGCCGCCACCTAGCGACACTCGTCCTCCTTGAACCAGGCTGGCGGGGATGGTCACGTGTAACATCCCTATGTAATTAAGCTACAGTGATCATCTTTTGATAATGCCAAGTTACCCTGATTAACAGTGCTTGATCATCATTTGCAACATATCTCATTTCAAATTTCAACTCAAATTAAAATTCAAATATAAAGTAAAAATAAAAGTTGTTCAAATTTGAAAACTAAAATGTTCATAATGTTGCAAATAATCCCAAGGCAATTATAAAAATAAGCTCAACATTTATTGGATTAGTTAAATGACTCAAACATCATCAAAACAGTACCAAAATAGCAATAATTAACCCATTTCATTTATTTAAAATCTAATTGAAATCCATTTGCCTCCAAACCAATTTCTGGCAGTGGGATAATTGGCATAGTAATTATTTGGGCAAGTCTCATATTTTGCAAAAGTCATTTGGAGTAAAAATAAAAGACAAAACAAAAGATAAAAATGAAAACAGAAAACAAAACAAAATAAAAATAAAGAACCCCCCTGGCCCAACTGGGCCAACCGGCCCAGCCACACGCCCAGGCCGGCCCAGCTGGCGCCGCCCCCCCCTTGCTTAACCCCCCACCCAGGGCTAACCCTAGCCCGATCCCCTCTCACTCCCTCCCCTTCCCCCGATTCTGGATCGGGCCAGATCCCCGACGCCGCTCGCCGCCCCGCCGTCGCTTCACCGTCACCGGACCGCCCGTCGCCGGCCCGTCCTCGTCCTCCCCCCCAGCGGCTCCACCGAGCCTCGCCGGCGTACAACGACGCCGGGGGTGAGCCCCGTCCTTCCCCATCTCCCCCGTCCCTCTGCCCCCGCACTTCGCCGCCGGCCACGCCCGCTCGCGCTCCACGCGCGCCCCTGGCCCCGCGCTCGCTCGTCGCGGCCGCCTCCGCCCGCGGCGCCGCTGCTTCTACCGCTGCCGCTGCCGCCACCTTGGTCACGCGCCCGCGTCCCTGCGCTGCTGCCGCTCGCCTCGCTGCTGCGCCCTGCTCCGCCCACCGCTGCCTCGCCCCCCCACGCCGGCCGAGCCCGGTCACCCCACCGCGGCCACGCCCCTGTGCGTGCGTGCGCGTGCCCAGGCGCCTGTGGCCGCCCTTTGCCAATGACAGATGGGCCCATGCCCCTGTTTAGAAAAAAAAATTAAAAAAAGGAATTAAAATAAATAAATAATAATAATTAAATTAATTAATTAATTAATTAATTTTGTTTAATTAAACTAATTATTTAATTAGCCTAATTAACCTGTAATTAGCTTAATTAAATCCTAATTAGCCTAATCGGTCACTGACAGGTGGGACCCACTGGTCCTGTTGACTGCTGACGTCACTGTGATGTCATGCTGACTTCACAGTTACTGTTTCGGTTAATTCTAATTTAAATAATTAAATAAATTCTAGAATATTATTAAAACTTTGAAAAATCATATAAATTTAACCGTAACTCGGATGAAAATAATTTATATATGTAAAATGATCAGAAAAATATGAAGAATCTGTATATGTAATCAAAATGCCTGTCCAACACTCCTAGCTAGGTGAAGATGGAACTTTTTGACTGATTTCGATAAATGAATAGTGCTCAACTTTAATAAAATAAATCCAAATAAATTCCTAAATTAATTAAAACACTTAGTTAGGCAATATAACACCTCTGCATATCATTTAGGCATGTCATGCATAGTGATTGCATTTTTGCCGTGGATTTATTGTTTCTTCTCCCCCCTTCTTTCCGATAGCCTCCGAGACCGACGCTGCCCAGGAAACCGACTACACCGCTGACGACCCCGCTTTTGCCGTAGAGCAACCAGGCAAGCAAAACCCACTTGACGCATGCCTATATCATCTATTCCTTCTCCCTCCTGCTTGCATTAGAATTTGTTGCTGCTATTGTTTTATCCTATTCTGATGCATAGCCTGTTTATTGTAGCTTCTGTTGATACTTTACCAGATATCCTAAATGCTTAGTATAGGTTGGATGAAATCCATCTGTGGCCCCATCCTTGTCCTAGTTGCCCCGCTTAGCTACTAGTGCCCCGATCGATGTGATCGTCGGGCTGAGACCAGCATAGCACCGCACACCCCCTAAGTTGTCCGACTCTTTAGAGTTGTCCTCGAGTGACGAGGGTGATACCTCTTAACTCACTCCCGATGATGCCTCTGTAGTATAGCTAATCGGACGTGGATTACCAAGGGTGAATCCTCTCCCTCCACCTCCGGAGAAGCTTCTGTCGTGCAACCCCGCAAGTGTGAATGCCTTCGAGGGTGATTCCTCTGGGTTCACCTTGTCGGATACATCGAGTAGGAATCCATCGAGGGTGATTCCTCGGATTCCCCTCTGGTGTGATGAACACATGGATACTTTACTTTTACTACAGTCCCCGGGTAAAGTCGGGTCGACCCCGAGGGGTACTCGCGAGAGATGTGAAGTCGGGTTGACCGTGAGGGTACCCGCGAGATAATTACGAGGCGCGGCCGGGCAGGCAGAGACCACCCTAGTGAGGGATGGGCCTGGCCCTTGTTGCACTTCCTTGAGACGGGATGACAGGAGTACTGATCGTCACCGCAAGCTCCTAATAACACGTTAACGGATTTGGGTATTGATCTGAGATGGCCACTGGCCTATACGCACTACCACCACGTGGGATAATGGTTATGGGACCCTCTACGTCGTATGTATCAGCCGAAAGCTCTGTCAGATGTCCAGTTCAGCATTGTGGCACGGTCGGATCGTGCCATTGGCGCTGGTATCCACCGTCCTCACAACGACCCGGAGTGCACAGGGCGATGGCCCAAGACCCCTGAGCACTTAGGATGTAGACCGGCGGGGACCTCTCTGCTTAGCTCTAGGTAGGACTACGTCGTGTCGATTACCCGAGGCCAGGCATGACCCGATAAAAGTGTGTCCGGCCAGATATAATCGAGCGTGCTGGGTAACAGTAGTGCACCCCTGCAGGGAAGTTATCTATTCGAATAGCCGTGTCCATGGTAACAGGACGCTCAGTGTTGTATCCTGATCTACTACTACTTGAACTGGATACGTGATAATTAACTTAAGCTCCGGGATCGCTTTCTCGTAGGGAGTCGAGAAAGGATCTATAGGCTTTGTTACAACATGCTTGCTACTTTAATTATGTCCTAATCTGCACTCTTCTAATGCTGCAAGACGCTGAAGATGCTAGTCTTCGATAGGCTAGGCCTTCCCCCTTTATTCTGGCAATTCTGCAGTTTAGTCCAAAGATATAGCCTCATTCCTTTGATACCGATGCATATTTAGTATAGTTCTGATGTCAGTCTTGCGAGTACTTTGGATGAGTACTCACGGTTGCTTTGCTATTCTTTTCCCCCATACCCGGTTGCTGCGATCAGACGACGGAGCCCAGGAGAAGGAGATCCTCGGAGGTCACTACTTCTACGTGGAGATCCCCGACGAGCAGGAGTAGTTCGGAGGTCCTAGGCAGGAGGCCTTCGCCTTTTCGATCAGTGTCGCTGTTATGCTAGCCTTCTTAAGGCAACTTGTTTAACTTTGTGTCTGTACTCAGATACTTTTGCTTCCGCTGATGCTTGTATGACTCAAGCTTATGTATTCGAGCCCTCGAGGCCCCTGGCTTGTAATATAAAGCTTGTATTATTTTATTTTGTGTCTAGAGTTGTGTTGTGATATCTTCCCGTGAGTCCTTAGGCTTGATCGTGTGCATTTGCGTGTATGATTAGTGCACGATTAAGTCGGGGGCGTCACAAGTTGGTATCAGAGCCAATTGCCTATAGGAAGCCCCTTTCCAACTCCTTGGCCGAAGTTGAGTCTAGTCTCTCAAAAACTATTTTACTAACATGGCTGTGTGGCTTACGAGCCCACGTCGCCAATGGATGGGATTAGAATCTTTTATTCCTCTTCCTTACTCTGGGACTCTGCTCTCTCTCCTATTCGGGTTAAAGTTTTATTAACTCTAACATTAGGTTCTCGTGATCACATCCACCCGGAGTTCTGAATATATCCCCCCTTTCTTCGAGATGAAGGCCAGGATTCTGCTGCACAATATTCACGGACAGCAGGATTCTTTTATCGAGGATCCCCTGCGTGGTTCCTTGCAGATTCCTCGCTTCAATAGTTTTCTCCGACGTTGGTGTAGCCTTTGCTATACCTCGTTGTGGTACCTCTCCACCGTCTAGTTGTCTAGCTGCGAGTGTTTCTGTGCTCGTACTATCCATTTGAACCCAACTTTGTGCATGGATCTGTATGTCTTTATTGACTACTAATATGTATCTAATGCACTTCTTGTTCAATTCTCATGTTACATCCTGTATGACCTTTTACACATGCAGTTGTTCTTGCTAAACTGCCCCTGTTGATTTGGCAGGATGGCTGACGATCCTCCACCTCCACCCTATATTGCCGCAATGATGCAGCAGTTTGAGCTGAATCGTCAGTTTATGACTGGAGTAATGGCTCAGTTTCCAACTCATAATGCTCAGCAACAGTCTGCCCCAATAACTCTGCAAGAATTCGTGCGCCTCAATCCATCCACCTTCCGCAACTCGACTGATCCAATGGATGCTGATGATTGGCTCCGTGACATTGCCTTTTAGATGGAGTCGGCTAATGTAGTCCCTGACAGTTACGTCACCTATGCGACGTATCACTTGAGGGGTTCAGCTGCTCAATGGTAGGAAAGCCACAGGCGAATGCTGCCTGCTGGGACAGCCACCACTTGGCAGGAATTTCAGACAACATTCCATGCATGATACATTCCTCAAGGTCTGATGGACCAGAAGAAGAAGGAGTTCCGCAAACTCACGCAGGGCAAAATGACTGTGGATGAATATCAGAGGCAATTCCTTGAGTTATCCCGCTATGCTGAAGATGACGTCGACACTGACGCACGCAAGCAGGAGAAATTCCGTGAAGGACTACATCCTGATATAAAGCTCGCACTTGTTGTTCATGAAGCTGCAGACTTTGCAACGCTTGTCAGCCAAGCTTTTCGAGTTGAAACTGGTCTGACTGAGTACCAGGAGTCGCTCAAGCGCACTCGTGATGTTGGCCCGTCTTCGGGTCAGCCTGCTCAGAAACGTCAAATTTGGATTCCCCACAATGTTTATCATCGACCTGCTCCAACACCAAGGCCGTCTTATATCGCACCTCGCCTGCCTCTGCCGCCGAGACAGCTAACGGTTCAGGGTGGACAGCCCAATGCTATGGCTCCTCCCCATAATGATGATTTATGCCCGGATCAGCCTCAGGTTGCACCACGCCCTCCTGTTGGTCGCAAGAAGAGCTGTCGAAACCGACGTTTCAGAAGCTGTAACGCCAGTCCGTCTGCTATGGGTCGTGGCCAGGTCACCCATGTCAAGATTGAAGAAGCTCGTGAGTCCCCAAAAATCGTCATGGGAACTCTTCCAGTTAATTCAGTGGCAGCTACTGTTCTCTTTGATTCAGGAGCATCACATTCATTTGTGTCTCAACCGTTTGCTCAGTTGCATGGGTTAGCTATGAAACCGTTGGCCACTCCTTTAGCGGTTCACGCCGTCGGATCTCAGAGCCGTGCCACCATGGTGATCCATAGTACTTCCATTAAAATTGGAGGTCTAGTGTTCCATGCTTCTCTTATTGCCCTCAAATCATCTAACATAGATGTCATTCTCGGTATGGATTGGCTGGAAGCCCATAATGCTTTCATTGACTGTGCTGCTAAGAAAGTTCAACTCACACACCCTTCTGGCCAGACAATCAAATACTCAGCCCGAACAGCTCAGAATGCCGAGAGCCAGATATATTCTCTGAATGCACTGAATGCTTCACCTCTTGAGCGAATTGAGAACGTTTCAGTCATTCGTGATTTTTCGGATGTCTTTCCAGAAGAACTTCCAGGGATACCCCTGGTTAGGGCTGTCGAGTTTGGCATCGACTTGAAACCAGGCACTACCCCTATTGCTAAACGCCCATACAAGATGCCGCCGCATGAACTCCTTGAGCTTAAGGAGGAAATCGACAAGTCACTTAAAAAGGGTTTCATCCGCCCCAGTTCTTCTGCTTGGGGAGCACCTTCTCTCTTTGTTAAGAAGAAGGATGGGACTAACCGATTGGTCCAGGACTATCGGCCTATTAACCAAGCCACAATCCAGAACAAGTATCCGCTTCCCAGAATCAACGATCTGTATGATCAACTTGCTGGTTCCTCATTATTCTCTAAACTTGATTTGAGGTTGGGCTACCATCAGATTCAAGTACGTAAAGAGGATATTCCGAAGACAGCCTTCGTTACTCGCTATGGTTCTTACGAGTACACCGTCATGTCATTCGGATTAACTAATGCTCTAGCAACTTTCTCTCGATTGATGAACTATATCTTCATGGATTACCTCGACAAATTCGTCGTGGTTTATTTGGATGATATCCTCATATATTCCAAGAATGAAGAAGAACACGTCGAACATCTTCGGCTTGTATTGGAGAAACTCCGAGAACACCAGCTATATGCCAAGTATTCCAAGTGTGAATTCTGGTTACCTGAGGTGACTTATCTTGGTCACGTGATTTCCAAAGATGGCATCGCTGTCAACCCAGAACGAGTTCAGGCCATTCTTGACTGGACTCCCCCGAAGAATGTCAAGCAAGTCAGAAGTTTTCTCGGTCTCGCTAGTTATTGCCACCGATTCATCGAGAACTTCTCCAAGATTGCTAAGCCGTTGACTGATCTGCTCCACAAAGGTGTTAAATTTGAGTGGACAGAAAAGTGCCAAGGAAGCTTTCAGACGCTTAAAGATAAGTTGACATCTGCCCCAGTGCTAGCACCCCCGGATTCCCAAAAGGACTTCGTGATTTACTGTGATGCATCTCGTCAAGGATTAGGCTGTGTCCTAATGCAAGAGCGCAAGGTAATTGCTTATGCCTCGCGACAATTGCGTCCTCATGAGGAAAATTATCCAGTACATGATCTCGAGCTTGCTGCAGTAATTTATGCTCTGAAACTGTGGCGACATTACCTCCTTGGTAATCGTTGCGAGATATACACGGACCACCAGAGCTTGAAGTATCTGTATACCCAACCAGATCTGAACCTTCGACAACAAAGATGGCTAGATACAATAGCTGACTATGACATGAATATTTCTTATACCCCTGGCAAGGCTAATGTAATGGCCGATGCGTTGAGTCGCAAAGCTTATTGCAATAACCTCATGGTTCAGGAAGTGCAGCCTAAGCTTTATGAAGAACTTCGTAAGTTGAATCTCCAAATTGTTCCTCAGGGTCATCTCAATACCCTGGTTGTTGAACCAAATCTCGAGCATATGATCAGAAGTATGCAGAAGTATGACTCCAAAGTCCACAAGATTAAGCGATATCTTGGAGAAAGAAAGTATTCAGACTTCTACCTAGATGACCAAGGCGCTTTGTTCATCAAAGGTCGCTTAGTGGTCCCTACAACTCACAACCAGGATATGAGGAAGGACGTTATGAAAGAAGCACATGAAACGCCTCTCTCAATTCACCCTGGCAGCACAAAGATGTACCAAGACATTCATCAGACATTCTGGTGGCCTGATATGAAGCGAGACATTGCGCGCTATGTTGCCGAGTGTGACGTATGCCGTCGCATCAAAGCAGAACATCAAAGGCCTGCTGGAACTCTGCAACCACTTGATATTCCTGAATGGAAATGGGACAAAGTCAAAATGGATTTCATTACTGGTTTTCCCAGATCGCAGAAGGGTCATGATGCTATCTTTGTCGTCATTGACCGGTTCTCTAAGGTTGCTCACTTTCTTCCTGTCAAGGAGACAATTACTGCTAGTCAGTTAGTAGACTTGTATGTTTCCAGAATTGTGTCACTCCACGGCGTTCCGTTGGAGATCAGTTCAGATCGTGGCAGCCTCTTTACTTCAAGATTTTGGAACAGTTTCCAGGAAGCTATGGGAACTCATCTGTCTTTCAGCACCGCTTTTCACCCCCAGTCCCACGGACAAGTTGAACGAGTCAATCAAGTGCTTGAAGATATGCTTCGAGCTTGTGTCATCTCATTCGGTAAGAAATGGGAGGAATCCCTCCCGTCTGCCGAATTCTCTTACAACAATAGCTATCAAGCTAGTTTGAAGATGGCACCTGAAAGCACATTTGCTCCCTTGGTTGTTTTGGTAATTCATAACAACATATATCTCATTGAACTAATGTCCATTCAAGATTAAGATTTCAGGATGTTCAATGATTGGCATGCCATGGACTAGAGATGTGGACCCCTCAAAATGCTAAGGACAAGGATTGGTAAAGGATCGAGACTCTACATTTTTGGTTTAGTGATCCAAGATCACATTGAGTCCATAGGAACGCCAATACTATTAAAAGGGGATGAGGTGTTGCTTAATGGTCCTTTTGCTCAAGTGCTTAGTGACAGTATTCCTAAACCCTCAACCACTATCTCTACCCAAATATGTCCTAAACCTAAAGTCCAACTCGGCCCCACCGAAATTTCCAATCCGGCCCCACCGAGTTCATCCAAGACTTAGCCACTGCCAAACCCTAACAAATCGGATCCACCGAAATGGATCTCGGTCCCACCGAGATGGCCTTGCCAACTCTCTGTAATCGGTTGCATTTACTTCGGTCTCACCGAGTTATGCATATCAGTCTCACCGAGATGGCTTGCCAACTCTCTGTTGCCTTATTGCTTCACTTTGGTCCTACCGAGTTGATGCAATCGGCGCCACCGAGATGAGGATTGCCCTAGCCATTGCACTTCGGTCCATCCGAGTTGTCCGTATCGGTCCCACCGAGATTCCTAACGTTCATATCTTTCACACAGTTCGGTGCTACCGAGATGATTGTTTCGGTGCCACCGAGTTGGGTCAAAAGTGTGTAACGGTTGGATTTTGTGTGGAGGCTATATATACCCCTCCACCCCCTCCTTCTCAGTAAGGAGAGCCATCAGAACGTGCCTACACTTCCACCATACATTTTCTGAGAGAGAACCACCTACTCATGTGTTGAGATCAAGATATTCCATTCCTACCATTTGAACCTTGATCTCTAGCCTTTCCCAAGTTGCTTTCCACTCAAATCCTTCATCCACCATATCCAAATCTGTGAGGAGTGTTTGAGTGCTGGGAAGACTATCATTTGAAGCACAAGAGCAAGGAGTTCATCAACAACACACCATCTATTACCTTTTGGAGAGTGGTGTCTTCTAGATTGGTTAGGTGTCGCTTGGGAGCCTCCAACATGCTGTGGAGTTGAACCAAGAAGTTTGTAAGGGTAAGGAGATCGCCTACTTCGTGAAGATCTACCCCGAGTGAGGCTAGTCCTTCGTGGACGTAAGCCATGGTGGAATAGACAAGGTTGCTTCTTCGTGGACCCTTCGTGGGTGGAGCCCTCCGTGGACTCGCGCAACCGTTACCCTTCGTGGGTTGAAGTCTCCATCAACGTGGACGTACGATAGCACCACCTATCGGAACCACGCCAAAAACCACCGTGTCTTCATTGCGTTTGAAATCTCCAATCCCTCCTTTACATACATATGCAATTGCTTACATTCCGCTGCTATACTCTTAGAATTGCATGTGTAGGGTGATGCTTGACATGTACTTTTGCTAAAATCTGCCTACAACTAAAATCGGGGAAAAGGTTAGGTTTTATTTGGTCAAGTAGTCTAATCACCCCCCTCTAGACATACTTTCGATCCTACAAGTGGTATCAGAGCTTTGGTCTCTGTAAACCTTGATTTCCATAGCTTTGGTGATCATAGCCTTGGTTTCACAACCTAGGAGAGTATGGCGTCTAGTGAGGGTAACTATCACCGTAGAGGTCCATATTTTGATGGTACAAACTTTGCTAGTTGGAAACATAAGATGCAAATGCATATTCTTGGTCATAACCCTGCCGTTTGGGCTGTTGTTCGTGTTGGCTTGCAAGGTGACTTCTTTGAGGATGGCAAGGAACCGGATCATGAAGCAACTCCGGAAGAATTGAAGATGTTGCAATACAATGCTCAAGCTTGTGACATTCTATTCAACGGTCTATGTCCCGAAGAATTCAACAAAATCAGCCGCCTTGAGAATGCAAAGGAAATTTGGGATACTTTGGTTGATATGCATGAGGGTACCGAATCCGTCAAGGAATCTAAGTTGGATGTGCTCCAAAGTCAACTTGATAAGTTCAAGATGAAGGATGGTGAAGGAGTCGTAGAGATGTACTCTAGGCTTGCTCTCATCACAAATGAGATTGCCGGCTTAGGAAGTGAAGAGATGACCGACAAATTCATCATCAAAAAAATACTTAGAGCTTTGGATGGAAAATATGATACCGTCTGCACATTGATCCAAATGATGCCAAATTACAAAGATCTCAAGCCCACGGAAGTCATTGGAAGGATGGTCGCTCATGAAATGTCACTCAAGGACAAAGAGGAGCTGCACAACAAGTCAAGTGGTGCTTACAAAGCCTCAACCGATGCTCCAACAACTTCAAGTGACCAGCTAGTATCCAATGAAGAGATTAGCCTAATGGTGAAAAGGTTCAACAAGTTCTACAAGAACAAAAGAAAAGAAAGAAACTCTAGCTCAAGACACTATGAGAGAAGATCATCAAGTCGTGACCGTAATTGCTACAATTGTGGAAAGCCCGGACACTACTCAAATGAGTGTACGGCTCCCTACAAGAGAAGAGACGAATCACCAAGAGGAAGACATAGAAGAGATGAATCACCTCGTAAGGAGAGAAGGAGTAGAGATGATTATTATGAACGAAGACACTCTCGAAGAAGTAAGGATTCGAAGAGGAAGGACAAGTCATCAAGGAGCTACACAGGAAGAAGACATCTAGCTCATGTTGGTGAATGGGTTTCTGGCTCCGACTCCGACTCCGACAACCAATCCGAGAGAAGTTATCACTCCAACTCCGACTATAGTCAAGATGAAGGTGTTGCCGGACTTGCACTCGTGTCATCCAACTCCTACGATCTATTTGACTCACCAAATGAAGGAATTGGAAGATGCTTCATGGCAAAAGGCCCCAAGGTATCACACCCTGAGTATCTTGATTTTAATAGTGATGAAGATGATTTGCTTGGTGATGATGATTTACTTGTTGATAGGGCTAGTGATGTGAGCTATGATGAAAATGCTAGTAATCATGATAGTCAAGAGGAAACGAGTGACAATTCTATGAAGGAGATTGAGCGCCTAACTAAAGAACTAAATGCTCTTAAGTTAGCTCATGAAACAACTCAAGAGGATCATAGAGAACTTCTAAGAACTCATGAGAAGCTACGCTTCGAGAAGCTAAATTTAGAGCAAGAGCATGAGTTTCTTAAAGCTATCAATGACGATCTTCGAAAGAAGAGTTCTTCATATCTTGCCAAACGTTTACTCTTGTCTACCTTTATGCCACAAGTTAAACCTAAGCAAACTAGCAACAAGGGTAAAAATGGTTCTACCTCTAGTAGTAACAATAACAATGCTAAATCCAATGTTGTTGCTTCTAGTAGTTCTATTGATTCCACTAATGATTCTCTTAGCCAAGTTACACTTGAGCAAGAAAACATGCTGTTGAAAGGAATTGTAGAAAAAGGTGTCTACAAGAGTCTTGTCGAGAGTAAACAATTTGAGGAAATTGTACGCAAGCAAGGAAGGCACCGGAAGAACCAAGGTGTTGGTTTTGAACGAAAGTTCAATGCCGATGGAGTTGAGTGGGAAGAAGGTCAATACCCCAAGACGAAGTTTGTTTCTTAACAAGAGAAGTATGATCCTACTTCCTTCAAGGGAACACAAGCTCAAGAAGACCTTCCACCACAAGACCACAAGCTAAAAGGCAAGGACAAGCTTCAAGAAGAGATTGACTCATTTGAAGAAGCTCCTCAAGCCATGGTCAAGTGGGTTCCCAAGACTTCATCAAGTTCTACTTCATCAAGTGCTACTACAACTCCAAGGATTCCCATCAAGTTGATGTGGATCCAAAATAAGAAGAACTAGAGAGTTCTTGAGGGTGACTCCGCCAACAAATTCACTCATATTCTTTATGGCAAGGACTTGTGCAACCAACTTCCACATTTTGCACTAGTTCATGGAGTCACAAACCCTCTTGTTGGTAAGGCAAGGTACAAGGTAATCAATGCATTCATGGACATCATCATATGTGTATTTCACTCTATGTCTATGGATATCCTTGTATGTTCCTTGTGTGGGACTAACCCATGTAGGTATTGAAAGCACAAAACTCCAAAGGATTGCTCCCAACTTTTGATGATCTACATCAACACTGAGCATCCACATCTTCAACATCTACATGAAGTCATCATCGACAAAACCCAAGGTTAGTTCAACCCTCTTAGGGGGGATATCGCATCTAGGGGGAGCTTTGCTCTAAAAATTGAGCTAAAGCAACTCTAATGGTGTGAACACATTAATGCTTTATGTAAAAGTGGTAACCCCACTTGTGCTTAAACGATGAGTATGACCTATGATCAAATGTTCTCATTTGGCTCCTAAGTCAATATACTCATATATAGATGACCTAGTCATCGCCATTGCTTGATAGATGCTAGAATTGGTTGTGCATGTTTGACACATATTTCTTTTGCTATCTTATTGTGTGAGCATGTTGATGTGCATGTTTTCATCATTCGAGGACATCCATTTGTTGTTTTGATTGTCTTGGTTTTTCTGGCCAAGTGGATGTACAAGAATGCCTAAGAACCTTCTCTAGCTATCTATGCTTTCTTGTCTCAAATTCTATTCTTGCTGCATCACAAAAATTGAACAAGTCATTTTCGGACCCTCCGGGTGAGGAGCACTCGGAGCCACCGATCTGAAAGGGCTGAACCTCCAAAACCTTCTAATTGATTTCGGTCAGACCAACCTACTCAAACTCGGTCGAACCGAAAGCATTTAGACTGATCTAGGCTTTCATCTCGGTGCTACCGATTAGACCAACTCGGTTGGACCGAGTTGCTGTAACTGCAAGCAGTTGCACGTCTCGGTGCTACCGATTTGTTCCACTCGGTGCCACCGACAGCACATGGGTATATATTCCCAACGAACCGTGCGGTTGAAAATTTCTTCAAATGTCATGCGCCCGCGCCCCATTGCTGCCGCCCCTTTGGTCTTCGGATCGTCGCCGTCGTCTCCAGCACGCCCTCGCCGCAGGATTCCGTCGCCGTCAACGGAAATCTCCACCGCCGTTGCCGCCGTAGAGAAACTCCACCGAGTTAGGGTGAGTTTCGATCCCTTTCGTGCTTCCCTTTTCCGATTCAATGGATGATTGGATTGCCTGTAATCTTGCCACGAATGCAATCCTCTTTCCACCAGATTAGTTTGTTTGAACGAAATTCGAGCAAAAAATTTAGGGTTAGGTTTCCGCCGAATGCATCTCGGACCGACCGAATAGGAATTTTCGGTCCCACCGATTTGGCCCTGGCCATAGCACTAGTACATCTCGGTGCCACCGAGTTGTGCGAATCGGTGAGACCGAAAGTGAATCTCAGTGAAACCCTAGCATCTCGGAGCCACCGAAACCCATCTCGGTCTGACCGAAATGGCGTGCCATGTCTCTGTAGTGTGCTTCGGCGTCACCGAGATTACCAACTCGGTCCATCCGAACTGCATTCTGTGAAAACCTAGAACTAAAGTTTGAACTCAACTTTTTGAAAAACTATCTGCTTTTTGTGATGACTCATCTACTCTACCTATACCCATCTATTCACAGGGTCAGCTCAGCAAGATGTCTGATGTCAGTGACAGTCAAACCAGGTCAGAGCAGCATGAAGAACAAAGTGAAGGATCAAGCCATAATGAAAGTTTCTATGAGGGAGAGAGAAGCTCTCCAGATCTTCCTAAAGCTGCAACCAGAACACGGAAGAAGAAAACCTCAGACAGTGAGGATGAGGACTTTGTTGCAAGTGAAGCTGCAACCAAGAAAAAGCGAGTAGTGCTTGCTAAGGAGTACAGCACAAAGCCTACCTCTGTCAAAGAAAGAACTGCTGTGAGGAAAGTGACTCAGCAGACAATGCAGAAGCCCAGTGACACAGAGATAGCTGCAGGAACTAAGAAGAAGAGAGTAAGGAAATCTTTTGCCCGTGTGATTGGCAGACCTACTATGATGATTGAAGAGGAAGAAGAGTAGGAGGATGAGCCAGCTGCTGCACCCCCTGCAAAAGCACAGAAGCTCATGTCTGATGCAATCAAGACTGCTGCACCTCCCAAGTCAAAGCCTAAGGCACCAACACCCAAGAGGTCAACCAGAAACATATCAGCTGCAGAGAAGAACAAGGCCCTAGTGCCTGAGTCCAATGTTGATGAAGAGCCTCTAGTGCTCAGAAAGTTGAAGCCAAAGATACCAGACCATGACAACGCACACCCAGTAGCAGAAAACATGATGTTGAGAAAGGACAAAGGACTGCGTCAATGGAGATTGTCAGATCCTTATGCTATCAGAAGAAGGACTGCTTGTGATTATCGTTTTCACACCCGTGAACAACAGGACTTTTATGAGACAGTTTTGCTTGACAAGAAGCCCATAGTCAGTGACATGAAGTGGGTGGACTGGGAATACATCGATGAGAATGAGGATTACTTTCCCCATGTCCATGAAAGCTTCAGGATTGCAGGTGTTGATGAGTTTGTTGGAAAGAAGTTGACCAAGTGGAATGATGAGATGATCATGCAATTCTACTCTACTGCTCATTTCTATCCAGATGGCAGAATAGTGTGGATGACTGAGGGTATAAGATACCAGTCTACCATCTCTGAGTGGGCAAATCTTCTTGGTGCACCCAAGGAAGAGGAGGATGACATTGACATATATGCCAAGCTCAAGATGGATCACAACTCTATGGCCAACATGTACACTGCAATTCCTCAGAAGGATCTTGAAACACACAAGCTTGGATCAGTGAAGCATTTGCTACCAGGTCTAGCCACCTCAAACACAATCTTGCGGTACACCTTGTTACCCAAGTCAGGCGATGATAAGATGATTCGTGGCCACTCCATCAACTTGCTGCACTTATTTGCTACTCAGAAATTCAAGGTGATGAGCCTGATAGTAGAGACTATCAACAGGACAGCAGCAGATCAGAAGAGATCGTGTGGATATGCTCCACATATTCAGTTGTTGATAAATTCCAAGGTTGGAACCAGCACGTATCTTCTTGATCGAGAGCATTTGCCACTCCGTCCAGAGTTTGGGGACAACGTCATAGTGATGGATTCTTTGCATCCCACTTCTGCACAAGCTCAAGAGGAAATCCGCAAAGCCCAAGAAGCTAAAGCAGCTCAGGAAGCAGCAGCTCCCAATGCTCCAATTGCGAATCTCAAGACACCAAAGGATCAAATGCAATATCTGCTTGAAGCCACTCTGAGGATTGAGCGAAGTCTGGCCAACCTCACCCAGACCCAGGCTAGTTTTGAGCGGATCATTGAGACCAAATTTCATGATTTGGATGTCAAAGTGACAGAGATTCAGACTTCAGTGGAACAGCTGCAAGGAGATGTAGATGCTGTCAAGCAAGCCAGATCAGATGACAGTGAAGATGAGAGACCGACCACAGAGCAGTTTCAGCAAGTGCCTAGGGCTGCCAGGTCAGCTGCGATACCAGTTGTGGATCCACGGACCACAGTATCTGCACCAGCCGCCACAGCCACAGTGCCACAGCAGGCCTCCACTCCTCCAGTCCAGCAGTCATCAGCAGAAGCATTCGCGGACGCTCTTATCTCCATGCCGTCTACGCACACCGGAGCAGCCAACAGAAAGTCGCCTTTAGGAGCTTCGGAGGACCGTGCCTAGAGAGCCGACTAGTGCTATACGATTCGAACTTTTTGGTACTTGTTGCCAAAGGGGGAGATTTTGTATAGATCATAGGCTTCGAGAGAGAGAGTTTCTTGCCTTTGATTTGCTTCGAGAGTTTCATTTGCTACTTGTTTGTTTGATGCTACTATGTTTTATGTGCGCTTGCTACAGTATTCTGTCATTTATGCTTGTGAGATACTATGTTGATTGATCATATTATGCTTATTGCGATGATCCATGTTTATCTTTTTCAGTATTCTGTATGATCAATTACTTATGTTGGTGATGCGTGCCTATCATTCCAATCTTATCATTTTGCGCTCTCCACCAAGATGTATGTGACATGGGAGAGTAACCCATGAGCCTAATCAATTGTGCATTTGCATTCAAACGCAAATTTCTTAATAATGCACAAATTTAGGGGGAGCTCTTGCTTATCACATACTTCTCAAAGTGATGATGTTTTTCATTCACTTAATCATCTGTCGAAGCTTTGATCTATATGTTGTCATCAATTACCAAAAAGGGGGAGATTGAAAGCACATTTGCTCCCTTGGTGGTTTTGGTAATTCATAACAACATATATCTCATTGAACTAATGTCCATTCAAGATTAAGATTTCAGGATGTTCAATGATTGGCATGGCATGGACTAGAGATGTGGACCCCTCAAAATGCTAAGGACAAGGATTGGCAAAGGATCGAGACTCTACATGTTTGGTTTAGTGATCCAAGATCACATTGAGTCCATAGGAAAGCCAATACTATTAAAAGGGGATGAGGTGTTGCTTAATGGTCCTTTTGCTCAAGTGCTTAGTGACAGTATTCCTAAACCCTCAACCACTATCTCTACCCAAATATGTCCTAAACCTAAAGTCAACCTCGGCCCCACCGAAATTTCCAATCCGGCCCCACCGAGTTCATCCAAGACTTAGCCACTGCCAAACCCTAACAAATCGGATCCACCGAAATGGATCTCGGTCCCACCGAGATGGCCTTGCCAACTCTCTGTAATCGGTTGCATTTACTTCGGTCTCACCGAGTTATGCATATCAGTCTCACCGAGATGGCTTGCCAACTCTCTGTTGCCTTATTGCTTCACTTCGGTCCTACCGAGTTGATGCAATCGGTGCCATCGAGATGAGGATTGCCCTAGCCATTGCACTTCGGTCCATCCGAGTTGTCCGTATCGGTCCCACCGAGATTCCTAACGTTCATATCTTTCACACAGTTCGGTGCTACCGAGATGATTGTTTCGGTGCCACCGAGTTGGGTCAAAAGTGTGTAACGGTTGGATTTTGTGTGGAGGCTATATATACCCCTCCACCCCCTCCTTCTCAGTAAGGAGAGCCATCAGAACGTGCCTACACTTCCACCATACATTTTCTGAGAGAGAACCACCTACTCATGTGTTGAGATCAAGATATTCCATTCCTACCATTAGAACCTTGATCTCTAGCCTTTCCCAAGTTGCTTTCCACTCAAATCCTTCATCCACCATAGCCAAATCTGTGAGGAGTGTTTGAGTGCTGGGAAGACTATCATTTGAAGCACAAGAGCAAGGAGTTCATCAACAACACACCATCTATTACCTTTTGGAGAGTGGTGTCTTCTAGATTGGTTAGGTGTCGCTTGGGAGCCTCCAACATGCTGTGGAGTTGAACCAAGAAGTTTGTAAGGGCAAGGAGATCGCCTACTTCGTGAAGATCTACCCCGAGTGAGGCTAGTCCTTCGTGGACGTAAGCCATGGTGGAATAGACAAGGTTGCTTCTTCGTGGACCCTTCGTGGGTGGAGCCCTCCGTGGACTCGCGCAACCGTTACCCTTCGTGGGTTGAAGTCTCCATCAACGTGGACGTACGATAGCACCACCTATCGGAACCACGCCAAAAACCACCGTGTCTTCATTGCGTTTGAAATCTCCAATCCCTCCTTTACATACATATGCAATTGCTTACATTCCGCCGCTATACTCTTAGAATTGCATGTGTAGGGTGATGCTTGACATGTACTTTTGCTAAAATCTGCCTACAACTAAAATCTGGGAAAAGGTTAGGTTTTATTTGGTCAAGTAGTCTAATCACCCCCCCTCTAGACATACTTTCGATCCTACAAGTGGTATCAGAGCTTTGGTCTCCGTAAACCTTGATTTCCATAGCTTTGGTGATCATAGCCTTGGTTTCACAACCTAGGAGAGTATGGCGTCTAGTGAGGGTAACTATCACCGTAGAGGTCCATATTTTGATGGTACAAACTTTGCTAGTTGGAAACATAAGATGCAAATGCATATTCTTGGTCATAACCCTGCCGTTTGGGCTGTTGTTTGGGTTGGCTTGCAAGGTGACTTCTTTGAGGATGGCAAGGAACCGGATCGTGAAGCAACCCCGGAAGAATTGAAGATGTTGCAATACAATGCTCAAGCTTGTGACATTCTATTCAACGGTCTATGTCCCGAAGAATTCAACAAAATCAGCCGCCTTGAGAATGCAAAGGAAATTTGGGATATTTTGGTTGATATGCATGAGGGTACCGAATCCGTCAAGGAATCTAAGTTGGATGTGCTCCAAAGTCAACTTGATAAGTTCAAGATGAAGGATGGTGAAGGAGTCGCAGAGATGTACTCTAGGCTTGCTCTCATCACAAATGAGATTGCCGGCTTAGGAAGTGAAGAGATGACCGACAAATTCATCATCAAAAAAATACTTAGAGCTTTGGATGGAAAATATGATACCGTCTGCACATTGATCCAAATGATGCCAAATTACAAAGATTGCAAGCCCACGGAAGTCATTGGAAGGATTGTCGCTCATGAAATGTCACTCAAGGACAAAGAGGAGCTGCACAACAAGTCAAGTGGTGCTTACAAAGCCTCAACCGATGCTCCAACAACTTCAAGTGACCAGCTAGTATCCAATGAAGAGATTAGCCTAATGGTGAAAAGGTTCAACAAGTTCTACAAGAACAAAAGAAAAGAAAGAAACTCTAGCTCAAGACACTACGAGAGAAGATCATCAAGTCGTGACCGTAATTGCTACAATTGTGGAAAGCCCGGACACTACTCAAATGAGTGTACGGCTCCCTACAAGAGAAGAGACGAATCACCAAGAGGAAGACATAGAAGAGATGAATCACCTCGTAAGGAGAGAAGGAGTAGAGATGATTATTATGAACAAAGACACTCTCGAAGAAGTAAGGATTCGGAGAGGAAGGACAAGTCATCAAGGAGCTACACAAGAAGAAGACATCAAGCTCATGTTGGTGAATGGGTTTCCGGCTCCGACTCCGACAACCAATCCGAGAGAAGTTATCACTCCAACTCCGACTATAGTCAAGATGAAGGTGTTGCCGGACTTGCACTCGTGTCATCCAACTCCTACGATCTATTTGACTCACCAAATGAAGGAATTGGAGTTTCTTAAATTTCAGTGGTCGAATCATTCTGAAGATGAAGCCACTTGGGAACGCGAAGATCGTCTTCGTGAAGAGTATCCCTCTCTCTTCTAGCCTACCTCTTAATTCTCGGGACGAGAATTTCTTTTAGAGGAGGAGAATTGTAACATCCCTATGTAATTAAGCTACAGTGATCACCTTTTGATAATGCCAAGTCACCCTGATTAACAGTGCTTGATCATCATTTGCATCATATCTCATTTCAAATTTCAACTCAAATTAAAATTCAAATATAAAGTAAAAATAAAAGTTGTTCAAATTTGAAAACTAAAATGTACATAATGTTGCAAATAATCCCAAGGCAATTATAAAAATAAGCTCAACATTTATTGGATTAGTTAAATGACTCAAACATCATCAAAACAGTACCAAAATAGCAATAATTAACCCATTTCATTTATTTAAAATCTAATTGAAATCCATTTGCCTCCAAACCAATTTCTGGTAGTGGGATAATTGGCATAGTAATTATTTGGGCAAGTCTCATATTTTGCAAAAGTCATTTGGAGTAAAAAGAAAAGACAAAACAAAAGATAAAAATGAAAACAGAAAACAAAACAAAATAAAAATAAAGAACCCCCTGGCCTAACTGGGCCAACCGGCCCAGCCACACGCCCAGGCCGGCCCAGCTGGCGCCGCCCCCCCCTTGCTTAACCCCCCACCCAGGGCTAACCCTAGCCCGATCCCCTCTCACTCCCTCCCCTTCCCCCGATTCTGGATCGGGCCAGATACCCGACGCCGCTCGCCGCCCCGCCGTCGCCTCACCGTCACCGGACCGCCCGTCGCCGCCCCGTCCTCGTCCTCCCCCCAGCGGCTCCACCGAGCCTCGCCGGTGTACAACGACCCCGGGGGTGAGCCCCGTCCTTCCCCATCTTCCCCGTCCCTCTGCCCCCGCACTTCGCCGCCGGCCACGCCCGCTCGCGCTCCACGCGCGCCCCTGGCCCCGCGCTCGCTCGCCGCGGCGCCGCTGCTTCTGCCACTGACGCTGCCGCCACCTTGGTCACGCGCCCGCCCCTCTGCGCTGCTGCCGCTCGCCCCGCTGCTGCGCCCTGCTCCGCCCGCCGCTGCCGCGCCGCTTGCCTCCACCTCGCCCTCCCGCGCCGGCCGAGCCTGGCCATCCCACCGCGGCCACGCCCCTGTGCGTGCGTGCGCGTGCCCAGGCGCCTGTGGCCGCCCTGGGCCAATGACAGATGGGGCCCATGCCCCTGTTTAGAAAAAAAAGATTAAAAAAAGGAATTGAAATAAATAAATGATAATAATTAAATTAATTAATTAATTAATTAATTAAATAATTAATTATTATTTTTTAATTAAACTAATTATTTAATTAGCCTAATTAACCTGTAAATAGCTTAATTAAACCCTAATTAGCCTAATCAGTCACTGACAGGTGGGACCCACTGGTCCTGTTAACTGCTGACGTCACTGTGATGTCATGCTGACGTCACAGTTACTGTTTCGGATAATTCTAATTTAAATAATTAAATAAATTCCAGAATATTATTAAAACTTTGAAAAATCATATAAATTTAACCGTAACTCGGATGAAAATAATTTATATATGTAAAATGATCAGAAAAATATGAAGAATCTGTATATGTAATCAAAATGCCTGTCCAACACTCCTAGCTAGGTGAAGATGGAACTTTTTGACTGATTTCGATAAATGAATAGTGCTCAACTTTAATAAAATAAATCGAAATAAATTCCTAAATTAATTAAAACACTTAGTTAGGCAATATAACACCTCTGCATATCATTTAGGCATGTCATGCATAGTGATTGCATTTTTGCCGTGGATTTATTGTTTCTTCTCCCCCCTTCTTTCCGATAGCCTCCGAGATCGACGCTGCCCAGGAGACCGACTACACCGCTGACGACCCCGCTTTTGCCGCAGAGCAACCAGGCAAGCAAAACCCACTTGACGCATGCATATATCACCTATTCCTTCTCCCTCCTGCTTGCATTAGAATTTACTGCTGCTATTGTTTTATCCTATTCTGAAGCATAGCCTGTTTATTGTAGCTTCTGTTGATACTTTACCAGATATCCTGAATGCTTAGTATAGGTTGGATGAAATCCATCTGTGGCCCCATCCTTGTCCTAGTTGCCCCGCTTAGCTACTAGTGCCCCGATCGATGTGATCATCGGGCTGAGACCAGCATAGCACCGCACACCCCCTAAGTTGTCCGACTCTTTAGAGTTGTCCTCGAGTGACGAGGGTGATACCTCTTAACTCACTCCCGATGATGCCTCTGTAGTATAGCTAATCGGACGTGGATTACCGAGGGTGAATCCTCTCCCTCCACCTCCGGAGAAGCTTCTGTCGTGCAACCCCGCAAGTGTGAATGCCTTCGAGGGTGATTCCTCTGGGTTCACCTTGTCGGATACATCGAGTAGGAATCCATCGAGGGTGATTCCTTGGATTCCCCTCTGGTGTGATGAACACACGGATACTTTACTTTTACTATAGTCCCCGGGTAAAGTCGAGTCGACCCTGAGGGGTACCCGCGAGAGATGTGAAGTCGGGTTGACCGTGAGGGTACCCGCGAGATAATTATGAGGCGCGACCGGGCAGGCAGAGACCGCCCTAGTGAGGGATGGGCCTGGCCCTTGTTGCACTTCCTCGAGACGGGACGACAGGAGTACTGATCGTCACCGCGAGCTCCTAATAACACGTTAACGGATTTGGGTATTGATCTGAGATGGCCACTGGCCTATACGCACTACCACCACGTGGGATAATGGTTATGGGACACTCTACGTCGTATGTATCAGCCGAAAGCTCTGTCAGATGTCCAGTTCAGCATTGTGGCACGGTCGGATCGTGCCATTAGCGTTGGTATCCACCGTCCTCACAACGACCCGGAGTGCACAGGGCGATGGCCCAAGACCCCTGAGCACTTAGGATGTAGACCAGCGGGGACCTCTCTGCTTAGCTCTAGGTAGGACTACGTCGTGTCGATTACACGAGGCCAGGCATGACCCGATAAAAGTGTGTCCGGCTAGATGTAATCGAGCGTGCTGGGTAACAGTAGTGCACCCCTGCAGGGAAGTTATCTATTCGAATAGCCGTGTCCACGGTAACAGGACGCTCAGTGTTGTATCCCGATCTACTACTACTTGAACTGGATACGTGATAATTAACTTAAGCTCCGGGATCGCTTTCTCGTAGGGAGTCGAGAAAGGATCTCTAGGCTTTGTTACAACATGGTTGCTACTTTAATTATGTCCTAATCTGCACTCTTCTAATGCTGCAAGACGCTGAAGATGCTAGTCTTCGATAGGCTAGGCCTTCCCCCTTTATTCTGGCAATTCTGCAGTTTAGTCCAAAGATATAGCCTCATTCCTTTGATACCGATGCATATTTAGTATGGTTCTGATGTCAGTCGTGCGAGTACTTTGGATGAGTACTCACGGTTGCTTTGCTATTCTTTTCCCCCATACCCGGTTGCTGCGATCTGACGACGGAGCCCAGGAGCAGGAGATCCCCGGAGGTCACTACTTCTACGTGGAGATCCCCGACGAGCAGGAGTAGTTCGGAGGTCCTAGGCAGGAGGCCTTCGCCTTTTCGATCAGTGTCGCTGTTATGCTAGCCTTCTTAAGGCAACTTGTTTAACTTTGTGTCTGTACTCAGATACTTTTGCTTCCGCTGATGCTTGTATGACTCAAGCTTATGTATTCGAGCCCTCGAGGCCCCTGGCTTGTAATATAAAGCTTGTATTATTTTATTTTGTGTCTAGAGTTGTGTTGTGATATCTTCCCGTGAGTCCTTAGGCTTGATCGTGTGCATTTGCGTGTATGATTAGTGCACGATTAAGTCGGGGGCGTCACATCACACTGCAGCTTGGAACGTAACCCCGCCTTGTAGCATCATTGGGGTTGTGGTCCGCGGAGGGCTCATGCAACATGGCGATGACGGAAGTGGAGGAACGGGAGATAGGTGGTGGATCTGGGAGGTAGGAGATGGAGCGAGCAGAGTGGCCGAGACGACGTATCTCAGAGTGGGAGGCAGGACACCCTAGAGAGGGGTCGCGAACATTGTGGGCTAGCCATATAAATCCACAAAGGTGTGGGCAAGGCCTGGGTTGGGTCAAGCAAGGAGCCAACAACTTGGCCGGGCCCAAGGGGGGGCAAAGGGGGGGGGTAGAGAGGGAGGAGAGAGCGATGGGCTGAGAAGCAGGGATCGAGACATGCCCAACAGCCAGGGAAGGCCCACACAGGTCTACAACATTGAGAGGTGAGGTAAAGGAGAACGCACACATGTCTCTGTCAATGGTAGGAAATGTAGAATATCACTCATGGTTGTACGAAACCAAAAAAGCAAAAGATAAGGTACGCAACCTCTAAGGAGCAAACTAACACACATTCAAGTAATCTGTTGGCGACAAGCCTTATGTAAGTATGTGTTCCCGTCATTGTGTTCTCACGGCAGATGCCATGGGATGACTAAAGGTGTGGGGCGGCAAGGCTACGGTGGATATCCGGGACGGGATTGGGCAACTGCTCGCGGTGGTTTACCCAGGTTCGGGGCCCTCGTGAGGAGGTAACACCCCTACTCCTGCATGTCTGATGTATATGTGGAGTATATGGTAATACAGAGTTGCTCCTAGAGCTGTATTTAGAGGAGGGAGCAGGAGGCTGTGAGCGCTTGATGTCTACTACACAACTTATTCTTGTAGACTCGTGTTGGACCTCCAAGCGCAGAGTTTTGTAGGACAGTAGCAATTTTCCCTCAAGTGGATGACCTAAGGTTTATCAATCCGTGGGAGGCGTAGGATGAAGATGGTCTCTCTCAAACAACCCTGCAATCAAATACAAGAAATCTCTTGTGTCCCCAACACACCCAATACAATGGTAAATTGTATAGGTGCACTAGTTCGGCGAAGAGATGGTGATACAAGTGTAGTATGGATAGTAGATATAGGTTTTTGTAATCTGAAAATATAAAAACAGCAAGGTAGCAAGTGATAAAACGGAGCACAAACAGTATTGCAATGCTTAGAAACAAGGCCTAGGGTTCATACTTTCACTCGTGCAATCTCTCAATAATGCTAACATAACTGGATCATATAACAATCCCTCAACGTGCGACAAAGAATCACTCCAAAGTTCCTATTAGCGGAGAACATAAGATAGAAATTGTTGTAGGGTATGAAACCACCTCAAAGTTATCCTTTCCGATCAATCTATTGAGCCATCCCTATAAGTGTCACAAACAGCCCTAGAGTTCGTACTAAAATAACACCATATGATACACATCAACCAACTCTAATGTCACCTAGATACTCCAATGTCACCACAAGTATCCGTGAGTTGATTATACGATATGCATCAAACAACTTCAGATTCATAATATTCAATCCAATACAAAGAACTTCAAAGAGTGCCCCAAGATTTCTACCAGAGAAAGTAGGACGAAAACATGCATCAACCCCTATGCATAGATTACCCCAATGTCACCTCGGGAATCCGCGAGTTGAGTGCCAAAACATATATCAAGTGAATCAATATAATACCCCATTGTCACCACGGGTATTCATATGCAAGACATACATCAAGTGTTCTCAAATCCATAAAAGTATTCAATCCGATAATAGTGAAACCTCAAAGGTAAAAACTCAATTCATCACAACAAGATAGAGAGGGAGAAACACCATATGATCCAACTATATTAACAAAGCTCGCGGTACATCAAGATCGTGCCAAATCAAGAAACCGAGAGAGAGATCAAACACATAGCTACTTGTACATACCCCTAGCCTCGAGGGTGAACTACTCCCTCCTCATCATGGAGACCGCCGGGATGATGAAGATGGCCTCCGGTGACGATTCCCCCCTCCGGCAGGGTGCCAGAAAAGGGCTGTAGATGAGATCGTGGAGGTACAGAGGCTTGCGGCGGCGTAGTTGAAGTTCTAGGGTTATTTCTGGGATTTTTGGTATTTATAAGAATTTTTGGCGTTGGAATCACGCGAAGATGGGCTAAGATGGGCCCACGAGGTACCACGGCGCCATACCCCCCCTGGCGCGTGGTGGTGGCTTGTGAGCACCTCGTAAGGCTTATGGTCCTTCCATGAAGCTTCGGGGGTCTCTTTTTGATGTAGGGTGGAACCCTAGATGACGATCTTTTCACACTTTAGAGGGGGAGAAGGAGGAAATCCACGAAGAACACGAGAAGAACACTCAAATCAACAAGATGCAAATCACACATGCACTAGATCCACACACACATAAGGGATACAAATGTCCACATCCAACAAAGGAGGATACACGGTAGCTGGTTCGTCCCAATCCGCGAAGGAGTCGAGGTCTTGAATCCGGAGTGGATCTTCTCACATGAGTCTCATGGAGGTCTTGATCTCCATGGGAGAGGTACGGATGAGCAAAGCTCTAATCTCAAAGAGCTATCTACTTTGCTAACCCTAGAGGGAGGTGGGAGAGGTCCTTATATAGTGCTAGTACAACTTAGGGCGAGATGGAGGGGGATACACGGCCTGAGGACCGAAACGCGCGGAGTCGGGCCGGATGTCCGGCGGTTCATCCTGGTGCCGGATGTCCGGGCCTGGGGCCGGATGTCCGGCCGAAACTGGCCATCCTACGGTTGCTCTCTGTTGGGGTGGTGCCGGATTTCCGGGCTGACGCCGGATGTCCGGGCTGCAGGGGCCGGATGTCCGGGCCTCCGGCCGGATGTCCGGCGCCTGTAGCCCGCTGTTTGGCGTTTGCTACTGCTGTTGCTCCCAGGGGCCGGATGTCCGGGCTTGGGGTCGGATGTCCGGGCCCTATAGACCTCCGGTGACCTTCTTCACTAGTCCGTTTCATCCATGAACTTGCCGACTTGTCCATTTGTCCAGGCTTCTCCGAGGGGGTCCTCTTGGTACCTAAGCACACATAACGTTTCGGAATGAGGTAGCATCCATGTCTCGCACGCGTCATACGGAAGTTCTGCAAAGAGTGATGTCACCTCGTTTTTGAGAGCTCTCGCACGTGCTCGAGTCATTGGTCCTCTTGGTGCTTGGGGAGACGTAGGTGGATCCATGGGGATGACCGTAGGATGCTCCGCATCATCTCCCCCCCTTGGGAAAGATCTGTCCACGGATCGGAATCCGCATCACCATGGAAGGGAGATAAGTCCTTGACGTTGAAGATGTCGCTCACGTTGTACTTGTCACGAGGGATGTCGATCTTGTATGCATTGTCGTTGTATCGTGCTAGCACCTTGAACGGTCCATCGGCTCGAGGTAGTAGTTTGGACTTGCGCTCGTTGGGGAAGCGGTCTTTGTGAAGGTGTAGCCATACAAGATCTCCGGGGTTGAACACCATGGGGTGCTTGTTGATGTTGACCTTGGTCGCGAGGCGTTGTACTCGGCGCTCGATCGTGTGCCTTGTATCTTCATGCATCTTCTTGAGGTAACTTGTTCGTGCACTCGCGTCCATGTCGATTCGCTCTTGTAGAGGTAGCGGTAAGATGTCCAATGGTGACAAAGGGTTGAAACCGTAGATGACCTCGAAGGGGGACTTGCCGGTAGTAGAGTGTCTTGCTCGGTTGTAGGCGAACTCGGCGATGGGCAAGCAGTCTTCCCACTCCCGTATGTTCTTCTTGATCAACACGCGAAGGAGTGTGGATAGCGTCCTGTTCGTGACCTCCGTTTGGCCGTCGGTTTGTGGGTGATATGCCGAAGAGAAGAGGAGCTTGATTCCGAGCTTGGCGCATAGGGTCTTCCAAAAGTAGCTTAGGAACTTGACGTTGCGGTCCGATACAATCGTCTTGGGCACTCCATGCAAACGCAAGATTTCCCTACAAAAGAGATTTGCGACATGTGAAGCATCATATATCTTGTTGCAAGGAATGAAATGTGCCATCTTAGAGAAACGGTCCACAACAACAAATACGGAATCTTTGCCGTTTTGAGTTCGAGGCAAACCAAGCACGAAATCCATACTAATATCTTCCCATGGGTGATATGGAATTGGAAGTGGCATATATAGACCATGAGATTGAGCTTTGGACTTAGCTTTGCGGCATGTAGAGCACCGGTTGGTGTAGCGTGAGACGTCTCGAAACATCTTTGGCCAAAAGTAGTTCTTGGAGAGCGTAGCGAATGTCTTATCATGTCCAAAATGTCCCATGAGTCCGCCACCATGAGCTTCTTGCAAAAGTAGCAAACGAAGAGAAGACTCGGGAATACAAAGTTTGTTAGCTCGCATAAGATAACCATCTTTCAATTAATATTGCTCCCAAGTTTTATGAGGTAAACATTTGGCATAAGGAGTTGCAAATGACGAATCATGCTCATACAAGTCTTTAATGTGCTCAAAGCCAATAACATTCAACTCAAGTTTGGTAACCAACATGCACTTGCGGGAAAGAGCGTCCGCCACAACATTTTCCTTACCTTTGATATACTTGATAACATAAGGAAATGACTCAATGAACTCACTCCATTTAGCATGACGCTTGTTCAATTTAGTTTGACCCTTAAGGTACTTAAGCGTTTCATGATCCGTATGGATGACAAATTCACGTGGACGGAGATAATGTTCCCACACATGCAAGACTCTCACTAAAGCATATAACTCTTTGTCATAGATGGGTAGTTAAGTTACGCACCGGAGAGCTTCTCACTAAAATATGCAATGGGACGTTTCTCTTGCATTAACACACCACCAATACCATTACCACTAGCGTCACAATGCACTTCAAAAGTTTTATCAAAGTTTGGTAATGCAAGTAATGGAGCATGTGTAAGCGAGGTTTTAATCTCATGAAATGCAGCATATTGAGATGGACCCCAAACAAATGGTGCATTCTTCTTACTCAATGCGTGCAATGGTGATGCAATAGTGCTAAAATCCTTCACAAAGCGACGATAAAAACCTGCTAAGCCAAGGAAGCTACGCACTTGAAGCAAATTGGTTGGTTGTGGCCAATTCTTAATAGCATCAATTTTAGTGTCATCAACATGAACACCCTTAGATGAGACAACAAAGCCCAAGAAAACAAGCTTATCAACACCAAAAGTGCTTTTTGCCATGTTCGCATAAAGTCGCTCGTCTATAAGAATTTGCAATACTTCTCTAAGGTGTTTGCCATGATCTTCGAGAGTTTCACTAAACACAAGGATGTCATCAAAGTAAACCACAACACAAATGCCAATTAATTTGCGAAGAACATAGTGCATCACACGCATAAAAGTGCTAGGTGCTTGCGATAAACCCATAGGCATGACTAACCATTCATACAAACCAAATTTAGTTTTGAAAGCGGTTTTCCATTCATCACCTTCTTGCATGCGAATTTGATAATAGCCACTTTTAAGGTCAATTTTAGAGAAAATTGTGGCTCCGCTAAGTTCATCAAGCATGTCATCTAGGCGTGGAATGGGATGACGATATCTAACGGTGATAGCATTTATAGGACGGCAATCGGAACACATGCGATAGGAACCATCTTTCTTAGGCACTAGAATGACCGGAACGGCACAAGGGCTCAAACTTTCGCGTACATACCCATTCTCCATGAGATGTTGTACTTGCCTTTGTATCTCTTTGGTTTCTTCGGGGTTGACGCGGTATGGTGCCTTGTTCGGTAGTCGTGCGCCGGGGATGAGGTCGATGCGGTGTTCGATTCCGCGGAGTGGAGGAAGTCCGGGAGGTAGCTCATCGGGAAACACGTCCGCGAATTCCTGTAATAAATGAGACAATACCAAGGGAAGATGTTGTGAAGCATTAGTCCGCACCACTTAATCTTTGCACACAAGTACAAAGTGAAGAACACTTGATGGGTTCTCACTCACATCACTCAAGTCTCTTTTGGTGGCTAGAAGAACTAGATCTCTCTTGTCACGCATCGTGGAGTCACTCATGTTTGGCTTGTGGCTCTCACTCTCTTTTTGGTGGCTCACTCGCTCACTTTTCTCTCCATGATGGGTAGATGCTTGCTTGTCCGCGATGACTTGACTTGGTGTCATTGGTCGAAGTATGAACTCCTTGCCCTTCATCTTGAAACTATATTGATTTGTCCGTCCATGGTGGGTGATGCCTCGGTCAAATTGCCATGGTCGTCGAAGTAGAAGATGGCACACAGACATAGGAACCACATCAAACTCTAAGTTGTCTTCGTAGGCGCCAATCTTGAAGGACACTTGGACGGTGTGCTCCACTTGAAGTGTTCCGGAGTCGCTAAGCCATTGGACCTTGTAGGGGCGAGAGTGCTTCTTCTTGACCAATTGTAGCTTGGAGCATAATTCTTCACTTGCCAAGTTGTGGCAACTTCCGCCGTCGATGATGACCTTGACGGAACGTCCTTGTATACCCGCTTTGGTATGGAAGATGTGGCAACGTTGGTCTTCATCTTGATGTTGTTGAAGTGTCAAGACCTTGGAGACAACAAGAGCGGGGCTCGAATCATTGTCGCAAAACACTTGATGATCTTCTTCGTCATTCACTTGGCGGTGCATGGCCACTTGCTCGATGGCTGCCATTTCATCTTCACTCATAGAATCGTAGGTGCCGTCGTCGTTCATGATCATTGTGCGTCGAGTTGGGCACTCGAAGGACTTGTGGCCTCGGCCCTTGCAAGTGAAGCACTGGATGTCACTTGTCTTGTTGGCATCCATAGGAGTTGTTGATGACGAAGCTCTTGGCTTGGAGTTGCTTGTAGTAGGAGGAAGACGACTCGAAGGAGTCGTGTGTTGCTTGGAGCTTGACTTGTCTCCTATACTTGGTGTAGCTCGAGTCGTGGAAGGAGTTGTGGAAGTCGTTGAAGCTTGAGTGTATGAACCGTAGGCCTTGGAAGAGAACTTGGAGTACTTGTAGTCTTCTTGTACTTGTCGCTCCGCTTTGGTTGCTTGGTGCACTAGCTCGAGGAGGTTGGAGTATGGTTGGAAGTTCGCAATTTTCTTGATTGGATAGTTGAGGCCATTCAAGAAATGCGCCATTGTTTGTTCATCATCTTCCTTGACGTTGGCTCGTATCATTGCAATTTCCATCTCTTGGTAGTATGCTTCAACCACCTTGGTGCCTTGCTTGAGGAGTTGTAGTTTCTTGAAGAGGTCGCGGCTATAGTGTGTGGGCACAAAACGAGCTCGCATGACATCCTTCATTTGATCCCAAGTCGCGATGGGTGGCTCGCCCTTCTCTTGACGCCTTGCGATCACTTGCTCCCACCAAATGAGAACATAGTCTTGGAACTCTAGAGATGCCATGGAGATTTTCTTTTCCTCGTCGTAGTTGTGAAGACGAAATATCTTGTCGACCTTCAACGCCCATGAAAGGTATTCTTCGGGGTCATTTCCGCCTGAGAATTTAGGCATGGTGAACTTGAGCTTGCCGTAGCACTCCTCATTGCATTGTCGGCGATTGCGATGACGCTCTTGTCGTGGAGGTTGATCTTCTAGCTCATCCTCGTCGTCGTGTTCATCTTGATTGACTTGACGTGGTTGCCTTGGGATTCGTGCATGGTTTCTCATCTCTTGGCGCTCCTCAAGACGTGCGGCTTCTTCTTGTTCGCGCACGCGGCGGTTGCGTTCGGCGACGTTGCGAGTT
Source organism: Elymus sibiricus (assembly GCA_039707655.1). NCBI lineage: Eukaryota > Viridiplantae > Streptophyta > Magnoliopsida > Poales > Poaceae > Elymus > Elymus sibiricus. The sequence goes on along the minus strand of CM077668.1, from coordinate 88,103,222 downwards.
GCGTCGCGTAGGGCACGTTGAGCTTCAAGCGCTTGTTCGTCACGACGTTGTCGTTCTTGGTGTAGGGCGTCGTCGTCTTGGTGTACTTGACGTTGTCGTTGTGGAAGTTGATCTTGGTTCCTGTTGGCTTGTGCTTGCCGCTTTTGTCGGTCGCGCTCTCAAAGGCGGTCTTGCAAACCATTGCCATGGAATGGGTTTCGTGAAGCTTGCCGGTCGTCATGTTCTTGGGAGCGATGAGAGTGTGCTTGTGGAAGACTTGCATCCGAAGAAGTGTCCGAAGAGTGGCGGCTCGAATGGCGCCGTCTTGATCTTGATGACGACGAAGTGGAAGAATCACGGTGGAGCATCATGGTCCGGAACTCATCCATTTGCGATGAGAGCTTGTCGTCAAGGGTTTTTCGAAAGTCAGAGGCGAGTTGTTCGATGCGTTCGCCCAATGCTTCGCTCTCTTGATGTAGTGCTCGTTGGACGCCAAAGAGGTGAGCCTTGGTGACGTAGTTGTTCGGTGCGTCTTCTTGTTCATCGAAGAGGGGGTTGATAGAAGTGCTCGGTCTATCCATGATTCTCAAACAAGTGTTAGTGGAAGAAAGAAACGAACTAGACCAATGTACCTTATCCAATGTTGAAGATGGATCAATGACCACCCAATATGGTATTATGGAAATAGTGCAATTGGTACCGGATCAAGTCAATCTCACACCTACACAAGTAAAGCTTTTGGAGGAGTTTGGTTAGGATGGTGGCACAAAATTTCTGCAATTTGCAAGCAAGATATCAATAATGATGAAAAAGATTCACAAGTTCGCAAGTGTAACGAGTAGACCAATAGCAATACGTAGCACACGGAAACACACGCACGGATAGATAAATGGGGTCGTGCAACCAAGAAATGAGCTCAAAATGTGAAATCCACGGAAAATGCTCTTGTTGCACAACACTGGAGAGACGCTAGCACGATTGCTCAATAGGCGGATACGAACTTATGCACAACCTATGAGAGACAAACGTAACGCTTCCAATCTCACTTATGCTATTTATGTATGATTCCCGGTGAACTTGTCACAATGATCCAAGATGATCAAATATGCTATGTAATGTGGCGATGCTATGGCTATTGCTTATAAGCTTGTTGCTCTTTTTCTTTTGCTTAAAAGCTTCTCTTTCTTTTGATTCTTTCCTTTGGCCACTTATGCGCAATGCTCGTACGAAGATAGCAATGATGTATATGCGGGAACAAAATTTGGCACAAGAGATGATATGCGTATGTATGCACGCTATGATAGCTATGAGGCTCGGTATCACTAAAGTGCACAAGTAGCGTTGCCGGCAATACTCAAATGGCTAGTCTCGTAGGAAAGCTACGCAAAAGATTGTCTCGGGGGTTCACAATGTAATGGCAAGGCTATGAACAAGTTGTCGTCAATGTTACCGTCCTTGCTTACGGTGATGGTGTCACGATGGAGAAGATGGTCGTTGTCGATGTCGAAGTCCGGGGCGATGATGAGCGGCGGTGGTGTCGTTGTCGAACTGTCCCTAAGTAGTCGAAACACATTAGGAAACGGCAAAATCCGCGGCTCAAAATCTCAAGTGGCACGAAGGTGGTGGTATGCGGAAGTCGGTGGTGGAGTGGCTCAAGGGGTTGCGAAAGAAACGGTGGGAAAACGGCGAAAATCGACGAAATTGTGAGCTGTTGGCGTGCTGGAGCACAGGGGCCGGATGTCCGGGCTGTCGGGCCGGATGTCCGGGCTGCCAGATCCGCGGAAGAACTTGATTAACAAGTGGGGAAAAGAAAAATTCGGGGCAAAATCCGGACGATTTTGTGGAAGAAAAAGGTGGGGAAGATGGGGAAACGCTAGATCCACTCGAAATCAAGCAAATCCATGGATCAAAATCAACAAAATATCATCAAACCAACAAATCACAAAAAATAAATAAATTGGGAGGGCTATTTTTTGTGGGAATTTTCGGAATTGGGTAAAAACAACAAAATCGTGGCTAGAAAGTGGAGGGGAAGAACTCCAAAGTGTGAATCAACCTTGGCTCTGATCCAAGATGATGTAGGGTGGAACCCTAGATGACGATCTTTTCACACTTTAGAGGGGGTGAAGGAGGAAATCCACGAAGAACACGAGAAGAACACTCAAATCAACAAGATCCAAATCACACATGCACTAGATCCACATACACATAAGGGATACAAATGTCCACATCCAACAAAGGAGGATACACGGTAGCTGGTTCGTCCCGATCCGCGAAGGAGTCGAGGTCTTGAATCCGGAGTGGATCTTCTCACATGAGTCTCATGGAGGTCTTGATCTCCATGGGAGAGGTACGGATGAGCAAAGCTCTAATCTCAAAGAGCTATCTACTTTGCTAACCCTAGAGGGAGGTGGGAGAGGTCCTTATATAGTGCTAGTACAACTTAGGGCGAGATGGAGGGGGATACACGGCCTGAGGACCGAAACGCGCGGAGTCGGGCCGGATGTCCGGGCTCCAGGCCGCATGTCCGGATGGTTCATCCTGGTGCCGGATGTCCGGCCGAAACTGGCCATCCTACGGTTGCTCTCTGTTGGGGTGGTGCCGGATTTCCGTGCTGACGCCGGATGTCCGGGCTGCACGGGCCGGATGTCCGGGCCTCCGGCCGGATGTCCGGCGCCTGTAGCCTCTTGCGCTGTTTGGCGTTTGCTGCTGCTGTTGCTCCCAGGGGCCGGATGTCCGGGCTTGGGGCCGGATGTCCGGGCCCTATAGACCTCCGGTGACCTTCTTCGCTGGTCCGTTTCATCCATGAACTTGCCAACTTGTCCATTTGTCCGGGCTTCTCCGAGGGGGTCCTCTTGGTACCTAAGCACACATAATGTTTCGGAACGAGGTAGCATCCATGTCTCGCACGCGTCATACGGAAGTTCTGCAAAGAGTGATGTCACCTCGTTTTCGAGAGCTCTCGCACGTGCTCGAGTCATTGGTCCTCTTGGTGCTTGGGGAGACGTAGGTGGATCCATGGGGATGACCGTAGGATGCTCCGCATCACTTTTGGTCCAAAAAAATCGTCAAAAAGTTTCGTCCAATTCCGAGAACTTTTATTTCTGCACAAAAAACAACACCACGGTAGTTCTGCTGAAAACAGTGTCAGTCCGGATTAGTTCTAATCAAATCATACCAAAACCATATAGAATTGTTATAAACATGGCATGAATACTTCATAAATTATAAATACGTTGGAGACGTATCAGCGCTCTGCTCTTTGCCTCATGTGTGTGTGTGAGAATGTAAGAATGAGAGAGCGTGAGTGAGCATATGGCCAGGAGCCTCTTCTCTGGTGCACCTTATAAAGGGGAGCCCAGGGGACAAGGGGTGGCCCACATGGCTAACTATGCACTATTGGAAAGGACATGCGAGGTGACGCATGACGCAGGCTATAGTGCATCACTATTGGTCAACAATGCTGGACTATTGGAGCGCAGTGAAGTGACGCATCACGCATGCTACAGTGTCTTCATGTCGTGTCCGATGGGATGCTGAGGTTGACCTCGCGCAGCAGGCTGGCTGGAGCAGCCGGGTGGTGAATGGCCGGACCGAGGGGCGTTGGCCGCCCCGATGTTTTGAAATGTTGTCTTGTCTTCTTGAACCTACCCGGGAGCCATCCCCCCGATGGTAGTCCCCGAGCGACTTGAAGAGTCGGGTGGAGGGTGTTCGCTGATGTCGTTGCAGAGTTTGTTGATGACAGCCGGCTGCAGGCTTGCAACCGGCGTGGCTTGCTTCGAGTGGGGGCGCGCCAGCGCACCCACTGGGTGTAGCCTCCGAGCCTCCGGGCGACTCGAAGAGTTGGGCGGAGGGTCTTCGCTGTTGTGGCAGATGAGCGCGAGGTGCCACCGGGCGTGGAGTGGAGTCCGCCGGCTGGTGGGCGAGGGGCCCTGCCGGGCGCGGACGCGGAGTCCGCCGGCTGGTGGGCGCGGACGTGGATTGTCGATGACAGCCGGCTGCGGGCGGCAGCCGGCGCGGCTTGCTTGCAGTGGGGGCGCTCTAGCGCACCCACTGGGTGTAGCCTCTGAGCCTCCAGGCGACTCGAAGAGTTGAGCGGAGGGTCTTCGCTGATGATGGAGCAGACGGTGGCATCGAGGATTTCGGCGGCAGCCGGTGGCGGGCCTGCAGCCGGCGAGGCGTTTTCCCAGCGGGGCGCACCGGCGCACCCACTAGGTGTAGCCTCCGAGCCTCCGGGCGAGGAGGGGGGTTCCCCACGGAAATGATCATGCAAAGACAAAGTTAGCTAGCGCAGATATATCAAATGTTTGGTTTTGGCAGGGCAAGCTTTATGCAGAGGGTGCCGACTCGGTTTCGTCCGAGCCCCCTTCAGTCTTTTTCATGTCCCCTCCACTCTTTGGCTTTTGCTCTTGCCAGCCGGACAGCCGGAAGCCGGTCTGTAGCTGAGGCAAAGAGTGGGCCGCGGAGTGGAGCGTACAGTACTCGGACTCTTGGGAGCGGATTCGACTGAGCAGATACTCACAAAGGAAACGACCGGGTCGCCCAAGCCATTTTCTCTCCGGACGTTTTTCATGTGAGGTGACCTCCAGCTTTTGCTCTCGTCGGCCGGACAGCCGGGGGCCGGTCTGTAGCTGAGACGGAGAGTAGGCCGTCGGTACTATTCACACTACTAAGCCGTCTGCGAGAAAGGACGTTTCGGGCCAAACGGCCAGCCCCCGCGCCGAGACTAGCTGGCGCCGGGGTGAACAGTAAAGCAGCTCATAAAAAATGCGGAAATAGCCCCGAGGGTCGCTCGGGGTTATCCGTTTTGTGTGCACGATGCAAAGATATGCGGATGGGGAGCTCACATTGCTTTGGCGCAGACGAGAGGGAGGTGAAGCTGGCCAGGCGCAGCCGGCCGGGCGTCGAAACGGGCGGGCAGGCTAGCCGGCCAGGCGGCGACGCGGGCAGGCGTTGACGCGGGTAGGCGGACACGGCTGGTCCTCTTTCCTTTTTCTTTTCCTCTCTTCTTTTTTTTGCAGCCGGCCTTCTTTTTTACTTGGGCAGCCGTTCCCCTGCTTTTTCCAGCCGGAAGGGGAGCTCGCAGGACGCAGCCGGCCAGGGCGCGCGGGACGCAGCTGCGAAGCAGTCGGCGCGGAGCGAGCGGGCGGAAGGCAGGGCGGGAGCCGGAGCCGGCCGGGCGCGACGCATAGCCGGCAGCGGGCGGAGGCGCGACGGACGCTGCGACGCGGCCTGGTGCGGAGAAGGCCGGAGCGGGCTGGGTGCGGCCGGGTGCGGAGACGGCCGGAGTGGGGCGGAGCGGGGCGAAGCCGCGGGCGGCGCAGGTGCGCGGCCGAGGAGGGGGCCGGGCACGCGGGGACGACGCGGTGCGGGCGAGCGGGACGGAGCGGCCGGCTGGCTAGCGGGCGCGGCTTTGGCGGAGCAGCGCGTGGAGCGGTGCGGCAGCGGCCGGCGCGAGCGCGCGGAGGCGGAGCAGCCGGGCCGGCGAGCGAGCGCAGCCGTGGCGGAACGGCGCGGCTGGCCGGTGCGAGGCGGCACGGCAGCGGCCGGCGGGGGTGGAGCGGCCAGCACGTCCAACCAACTGTCACAGCCAGAGGAGCTTTTTCCTTTGACGTAGCTAGGGGAAATTGGGCATGAGAGAGAAGGAGATCGAGCGCGTGCGAGCCCACCCATGACATCGAGCGGCCTACCGCCGCTTGGACGGCGGGGTGCGAGGCCGTGGGCGCTCGCGAGGAGTTGGTGAGGCTGGGCGTGCGTGAGCCTCGAGGGGCGCGGGGGTGGACGCCCATGGACGAGCTCGGGCAGAGCGATGGCCGGGCCGTGGAAGTGCGCAAAGGAGAAAGGAGCGGAGCAGCGTCCGTGAGCCTACGGAAGGCGAAGGCGCGGCGCGGACCGCAGGCGGACGGCGAGGACGCACCGCCCCGCGCGGTCGCGCCGACCGCGCGGGGCGTGCTGAAGTCGAGCCCCCGAGCGCTGTCGGAGAGACGGCGGCGACGCCGCGACAGTGACGAAGAGGGTCCTGCCCGGACCGCAGTTCCAGCAGCAGCTAGCCCCATGGTGGGCGCCAACTGTCGTTGTGTTCTCACGGCAAATGCCATGGGATGGCTAAAGGTGTGGGGTGGCAAGGCTATGGTGGATATCCGGGACGGGATTGGGCAACTGCTCGTGGTGGTTTACCCAGGTTCGGGGCCCTCGTGAGGAGGTAACACCCCTACTCCTACATGTCTGATGTATATGTGGAGTATATGGCAGTACAGAGTTGCTCCTAGAGCTGTATTTAGAGGAGGGAGCAGGAGGCTGTGAGCGCTCTGCTCTTTGCCTAATGTGTGTGTGTGAGAATGTGAGAATGAGAGAGCGTGAGTGAGCATATGGCCAGGAGCCTCTTCCCTGGTGCACCTTATAAAGGGGTGCCCAGGGGACAAGGGGTGGCCCACATGGCCAACTATGCACTATTGGAAAGGACATGCGAGGTGACGCATGACGCAGGCTATAGTGCACCACTATTGGTCAACAGTGTTGGACTATTGGAGCACAGTGAAGTGACGCATGACGCAGGCTACAGTGTCTTCATGTCATGTCCGATGGGACGCTGCGGTTGACCTCGCGCAGCAGGCCGGCTGGAGCAGGCGGGTGGTGAATGGCCGGACCGAGGGGCGTAGGCCGCCCCGATGTTTTGAAATGTCGTCTTGTCTTCTTGAGCCTACCCGGGAGCCATCCCCCCGACAGTTCCCCACATAAGAAGTATTGTCTATAATTTTCCGTCTAAATTCTTTGCTTCAATTTTCACAGCAAAGCGTGGGATATCATCTAGTATACAAGTGAAGTGGCTTGTGATTGCATGAATCTTAATGCATGTGTATGATGGATTTCTCATCGATAGATACCCCCATTGGTAGAAACCTCCTTGCGTGGATGAATACTTCACCACATTGCGATTCTGATTTCTCAAATTGCCCCAACGGTTTTCGAACAAAGATCTTACAAGACATTGTGTTACTAATTTTCTCCAATTGTGTAACCGTTGTTCCGAAGGACATGGGATCCATCCTCCATCATCCTGGGGTACCGTCGTGACGGTGTCCTGGATTAGGGGGTGCTAACCGGGCTGACTCGGTTCCACGGATGGGCCGATGTGCCCCCGTACGTGATCAAGATGGACTCCGGAAGCCGCGCATGGGAGACGTGATCAAGGCTGCCTCTACCGAAGACTTGTAGTACACTTCAAGATTACTCCAGCCTCCTTACTCCCAGATACTGACCTTGTAACCCTAGATACCCTCCTTGGCGTGTATATAAGCCATAGGGTTTAGCCCGTAGGGGACACAACAAAAACGCAACATCGAACACCTAGCTTTAGGAGTTAGACACATATTACGTTCTCGAGGTATATCAACTCTGTACTTGATACATCTCCATTAATATAAACAGAAGCAGGACGTAGGGTTTTACCTCCATCAAGAGGGCCCGAACCTGGGTGAAACATCGTCTCCCTTTGTCTCTGTTACCATCGATCCGAGATCCGCAGCTCGGGACCCCCTACCCCGAGGTCTGTCTGTTTTTACACCGACACTGGTGCTTTCATTGAGAGTTCCGCTGCGCGATTACCAGAAGGATCAATGGCTCATCTACGAATCAATCGCGGTAATTGCTGTGGGGACGTCTACACCCCCGGACAGCTTTCCGTCTTCGACAGCATGATGTTCTGCACCGATTCGATGGGACACCTGACTTCCGTCGAGAACTACGCCCCAGGACGGGTCATAACCTTCGGTGGCCTCGAGTACACTGCCGATTCCCGCGGCGAACTCGTCTTGTCGGGATTGACGCCGGGCCTGATCGAGAACTCGGCCGGTTCTGGAGGCTCGATTCCGGAACCAAACTCTGTCATGACATCTTTTGAGATCACCGACGCCGCCACTCCGGCTGATCCCTCCCCGACTCCTAGTACGGAGAGAGATCCGGCTCCCACTGCCGAAGCAGTGCCGATACCAGAGATGATTTCGAATCAAAACTCCGGATTACATTCAGATCCCCTTCGCTCTGAAGACGCGCTTGATCACACGCAGGATGTACTTCGAATCAGCCCTGCCTATGGCGCATCCATGGATCCCGAAGAGTTATCTCATCTTGATGAGATGCTTTGCCGTGTCCAGAGCATGTCCATCTCGGACGGTAAGACTTTGGTTTATGATCAGATCAGACTTAAAGCCGACGATAGGGAAATTTACATCCCACCCACCACCCACCTAGTCGCCACGATCGATGATTTAATCGACGTGTTGGACTACGGCGAACCCTCAGATATGGACGAGGACGCCGACGACCCCATCGAGAACACCTTGCCCTCGGTCAACACGGGCAAGTGGACCGCCACATCCACTTACGATGTCTATATGGTGGACACCCCCAAATCCCCTCCCAGACGCTGGCGACGGCGCCGAAGGGGTAATAATGGGGAACCCAGTGGCAATGACGCAACAGCCAATAACGACAATGAGGCGGACGGCGACGCCGATAACCTTGAAGAGGACATTCAAGCCTCCCCAGAAAGGAACGGCACACCAGATCGACCTCTTGTGGACTCTGATCCCGATGACCTCTTTGAAGGGGCCGACGACAATTACATGCCGGAGTCCGAGGAGGACGACAGCCTCGGTACCGAGGACTTCATCGTCCCCGAGGACCCCTTCGAACAAGAACGCTTCCGGCGACGCCTTGTCGCGACGGCCCGGAGCTTAAAACGCAAGCAGCAGCAGCTGCAGGAAAATACCGACACGCTGAATGATAAGTGGGTGGAAGTGCTCTCCGCCAAGCAGGATATGGAGAACCGACGCCATAGTGCGCCGAAGTCTTACCCACGCAGGCGCCTCTTACCAGAATTTGATGAAGAGCTCGCTGACGACCTCGATCGCCCCCCTAGAGGCCGGGACAGGCCAAGACGAGAAGACCATGGTGAAAGGCCACCCCCACGCCGTCATGGTAAAGACCCCGTGGACTACCTGGATCCTCGCGACGCTAGACGTCGTATTGAAGAAAATAGAGCACCCCCTCGGTCCATGTACGGATCAAGGGGACGTGCCCCCGCTGGGCCCAACGGCTACGATGCCTGGATGGACAGGAACGGCCGTGCCCAAGATCAAGCTTACTCACGGCTCTCTCCTAACACCCGACGAGATCCTCCTCGGTCCCGAGGTCCAGCTCACCCTATCTGCTTTACAGACAAGGTGATGGAGCATCAATTTCCTGAAGGGTTTAAACCCATTAACATCGAATCATACGATGGCACCACTGACCCGGCAGTTTGGATCGAGGATTTTCTCCTACATATACACATGGCCAACGGAGATGATCTCCATGCCATCAAATATCTGCCGCTCAAGTTAAAGGGGCCGGCAAGACACTGGCTTAATAGCCTCCCTCCTCACTCTATTGGCAGCTGGGAAGCCCTAGAAGACGCTTTTCGAGCAAACTTCCAGGGCACGTATGTCTGACCTCCGGACGCTGACAACCTCGCCGTGTTACCCAGCAGCCTGGCGAATCAGCCCGGAAATTCTGGAACAGGTTCCTCACCAAGAAGAACCAGATCATAGACTGCTCCGAAGCCGAGGCCATCGCCGCATTCAAAAATAATATTCGAGATGAATGGCTAGCTCGACAGCTCGGCCAGGATAAGCCGAGGACTATGGCTGCCCTGACCTCTCTGATGACCCGCTTTTGCGCGGGAGAGGATAGCTGGCTCGCCCAAAGTACTCATAACGGCGAGGCAGGCACCTCGGAAACCCGCGACGCCAATGGAAAACCAAAGCGCAATAAAAATAAGCGCAGGTATAAAAACGGCGGAAGCGACACTGAAGACGCCGCGGTCAATGCTGGATTCGCCGGACCTAAATCCGGGCAGAAAAGAAAACCCTATAAGGGGAACAAAGATGGACCTAGCCAGCTTGACAGGCTCCTGGACCGCCCATGTGAGATTCATGGTACTCAGGAAAAACGAGCAACACACACTAATAGGAATTGCTGGGTCTTCAAACAAGCTAGCAAGGTAGCGGCAGAGGGTCAGAATAAAACCCAACACCGCAGCGACGACGAGGATGAACCTCGGCAGCCCAATAATGGAGGGCAAAAGAAATTTCCCAACGAGGTAACATAGGTCAATATGATCTATGTCACCCACATCCCTAAACGGGAGAGAAAACGTGTGCTTCGGGACATATATGCGTTGGAGCTAGTCGCCCCGAAGTATAACCCATGGTCGGCTTACCCGATCACTTTCGACAAGCACGATCATCCGACCAGCATCAGGCATGGCGGATCTGCGGCGCTCGTTCTAGACCCTATTGTTGATGGTTATCATCTATCACGCATTCTGATGGACGGGGGGAGCAGTCTTAACCTCATCTATGAGGACACTGTTCGGAAGATGGGCATTGACTCATCGCGGATAAAGCCGAGCTCTACCACCTTTAAAGGTGTCATTCCGGGCGTCGAGGCCCGTTGTACCGGGACAGTCACCCTCGAGGTAGTCTTCGGTTCGCCCGAGAACTTCAGAAGCGAGGAGTTAATCTTCGACATCGTACCCTTCCGGAGTGGATACCACGCGCTCCTAGGGCGCTGTCGTGGTAATTTCACGGCAGATGCCATAAGATGGCTAAAGAGGTGGGGCTACGAGAGGACGCCGGTGGGCTCCGGAGGCGAGGTTGGCATGAGCAAGTGCGAGACACGAGACGTACCCAGGTTCGGGGCCCTCAGGAGAGGTAACACCCCTAATCCTGCCGTATGAGCTGATATGCGCAAAGGTTACAGAGTTGCTCCTGGAGCTGTTTGGACGGAGGAGGGAGAAGGGGCTAGGCCACCGTTCTGCCTCTCCGGCGGGAGTGTGTGTGCTCTGGTGAGCGAGGAATCACTAAAGGGAAGTGAAGGGCCACTATCCCACAGGAGAGAGTGATCTGAAGGGAGCTAACTAGAATGTGTACTGATCTGACCGACTGATCGACCCCTCTGCTCGGAGGCCTCCCTAGGGGTCTTATAGGCCGACCCCCAGGGTTACAATGGTAACGTTACAGAGGCGCGGGCCCCTGGTGTCATTGACCGGGATCCGGTGGCCGGGTCGCCGGGTCGCCGGGACGCCGGGTCGCCGGGCTGCCGGGTCACCAGGTGCGCCGCACCTGCCTGGCGCGGGGCACTGTGGCGGGTCTTGTCTCTTGTCAGTCTGGGTACGAGGCACTGTGGCGCGTCTTGTCCGTCGTCAGAGGGAGGTCGGCGCCGCCGTTTCTACATGACCGCGCCTCCCTAACACCGCCCGCCTCGGGCGGGGGCGCAAGGAAAGCTGCAACCTCGCCTGTTCTGTCAGTATAAAGGGAGGAGCGCTGTAGCAATGCTTGCTTCGTTGCTAAGGCTTCGTCTCCTTCCGGCCGGCCGGCATGGGCCAGCCGGCCAGGCCGGGTTGCCGTGCCGAGCCGGCTCGCGCTGGGGAGCCGGCGTGCTTGGCAAGCCGGCCTGAGGGACTTGTTTTGCTCCGATGATTTTCCGAAAGGGATCCGGGCTCCGTCGCCTACCCGGGGGTCATCCCCCCGACAGTAGTCCCCGAAGCTGTGAAGGTTCGCCGGCTTCAGGCAGGGGGGCCTTTGCAGCTTACCACCCTGAGGAGCCGGTTTGTTGATGTAGTGCCGGAGTCCGGTCGGGCGGCTTCACCTGGCCGCTCGCCGGCTCCGCGGCAGCGGGCACCGGGAACACCCGTTGGGGGCCGGCTTCCGGAGACCGGGTCGCGGCACCCCGGCCTGGGCGGGAAACGGAAACGCCTGCCAAATGAGTCTTGCTTCGTACGCCAATTCGCGCCTGCCGCAGCTCGACGGGCTGCCACGTGTAGTCTCGCGGCTAGCGAGGCTTGCCAGCCCACACGCGCGACGGGACGTGACTGTGGTCCGGGCCCGCCACGACGCGCCCTCGGCCCACGCGCGAGGGATTTACTGCGGCGGCTATTGGCGATTGCGCTTCCCCGCGCAGTTAATGTGCGTGGGGAATGTGCGCGCGTGGTGCGGGGGAGTGGGGATCGTGGGCGCAAACGATCCCGCTCCCCCACGATTCGTAGCGGTTATAAATCAGAAGGGAGGGGAAGTGCGACGGAGACGCTCGCGCTCGCACCCCTGCCCCTCGCTCCTCTTCTTCTCCATCGCGACCGACCGAAGCGCTGCCGCCACCGCACGCCTCGCCCACGCCTGCTGCCGCGCACCGCTACCCGAAGCCCGCAGCGCGCCGCTCTTTCTCCCTCTGCTCCTCTTCATCGCCGAACCTCGACGCCCGAAGAGTTCTTCAATGGCGCTGCCAAAAGGCTCTTGGGAGGGCTCCATTACGACGGAGCAGAATATCTGGTACCTCCGCCGCATGAAACGGCTGCCGCCGGCGGAGGTACTGCTCGCGCGCGTGCCGGGCTCGGAGAGGGTGCCGGAGCCACAGGAGGGCGAGCATGTGGTCTTCTTCTCGCATTTCGAGCGCGGGCTCGGCCTCCCCGCGAGTCTCTTCTTCCGCGCGTGGCTTGATTTCTTCGGGCTGCAGCCGCATCATCTCGGCGCCAACGCCGTGCTGCAGGTTGCCGGCTTCGCCACGCTCTGCGAAGGCTATCTCGGGATGCTGCCGACTGTGGAGCTGTGGGCGAAGATGTTCTTCCTCAAGCAGCAGGGAGCGTCAGCCGACGCCATGTCCGACTGCGGCGCGGCGGTGGTTACCGGCCGGGTGAACGGGCCATTTCCCAAGCTGCCGCTTGATGACTCGGCCAAGAAGTGGCAGACGACGTTCTTCTACGTCCGGAACGCCGACTCGGCGGTGGACGTCATCAACCTTCCGCCGTTCGTCGATGCGCCGCCGCTCGAGAAGCCGAACTGGGGCTACTGCCCCAAGAAGCCGCCGCAGGAGATGGTGAACATCTGCGGCCGGGTCGGGGAGCTGACGGAGCGCGAGGGGCTGAAGCCGGTTGATCTCATCGCAGCCTTCATCGCCCGCCGGGTTCTGCCGCTGCAGCGCCGGGCGCACCGGATCTGCGATATGAGAGGCCGGCACGACCCGACCCGGATGTCGACCAAGGAGCTGATGTCGGCTGGGATCGTCCAGCGGGTCAATTACATCTCCAAGGCCGGGCTGAAAGAGGAGGGGTGGAGCTTCGGGAAGGAGCCTTATCACCGGGAGAACCCGGCGCCGGCGGTGAGTCCTTGGTCTTTATATTTTACCGCTTCGACGTTATTCTTGCGTCCTGATGCCGCGGGATGGCCGCAGCTATTCGCCAGCCAGCGGAATCACGACGGGCCGAACGCCCAGATTCTGCTGGCCGACCTGCCCGACTCGGATGTGGAGGAGGCCGGCGCCGAGGCGGAGGAGGGGGCGGTCGAGGCGCGCCTGGCCGACGCCGCAGCCGGCGGGTCGCGGAATGCAGGTAAGTCTCCGCCTCCAGATCTACTGCGGGACTGGCCGGATGACGACGAGGAGAGCCTGACCGACGCCCACGGTGCAGCGCCCTCGGTTGGGGAGGACGCCAGTGTCGACCCCCCAAGACGGCTGCGGAAGGCGGCCGGCGCCGGGCCGGCTCGCGCGGCGGCGACCGTCAGCCGGCCGCACGGGAAGGAGGCGGTCGAGGCGAGATCGGCCACGAAACGCCCGGCGGCGGGGCCGGCGCGCGAGAGGGCCGTCGTGAGGAAGAAGCGCCGGCTCGCCCCGTCCGTGAGGCCGACGCGGGAGCCCCCGACGGTCATCGGGTAAGTATTTCTTGCCTTATTTCTGATCCCTGCTTGCTGAATTTGTGGGGGCGCGCCATCTTGTGGTTTATCTTTTTTCTTCCTTATGCCTTCGCCGTGACGAATCTGCCGTGTACAGGTCGGCTCTTGACTTGGCGGTGGCGGCGACAGAGGCCGCGGCGGGCGAGGCCGTCTGGAGGAAGACCCGGAGCAGTGCCATCGACCGCGAGCCGGACCGGACCACGGAGGAGGACCTCGAGGCCCGCCAGTCCGGCCAAGATCTTGAGGCGGCGACGCGCGCCGCCTGGCGGGACCGGGCCGAGGCCGAGAAGGCGATGCAGGAGGCCTCGGCCCAGGCGTGGGAGAGGGCCTCCGCGAAGCGGGCCAGGCCCACCGCGGACCTGGCTTGGCCGGAGATGGAGAGGGGCTCGGCGCCGGTGGTGACAATCATCGAGCCGCAACCGGAGGGAGCGGGCGAGCCGGAGAGGCGGGCGGAGCTGGCCGACGGCGAGTCGGACGTCGATGACAATATCGTCATGGACACGCTGCCCCGGGCCGATCCGGCAGGAGGTGGCGAAGGCGGCGGAGAGAGGCGCGAGGCGGACTCCGCGCCATCCGGCCAAGCGCAGCCGACGCCGGCCCCGGAGGCCGCGATCGGGGCCGCCGGTACCTTGGTGGTCGTGCCGCCCCAAGCCGCCATGAACCCCGAGCGGCCGGGTGGAAGCGGATCCGGCGCCGGGACCACACTCCAGCAACCGTGGGCGAGCTCCAGCGAGGTCGTGGTGGGGCCGCGAACCCGGGAGGACGATGCGGCGGACGCTTTGCGCTCGCAACTTCGCGGTCGGGGCGAGCGCCTGCAGGCCTTCGTCCGGGAGGAGCAGGACCAGGCGCGGCAGCTGGAGCAGGCGATCGCGGTGAGTTTTTTCTTCTGTGCCTGTCTTGATTGTTGAATCAGTGGGGGCGCGCCAGCGCACCCACTGGGTGTAGCCCCCGAAGTTCGGCCGGGCTGCGGAGCAGCCGGGTCGAATCTTATGGCTGTCTTTTGCATTCTTTTAATCTTCTGTCTGCGCGCAGGATCTATACGACCTGCGGGCCAGCGCGTTCAACTGGCTCCGGGATCGGTACCGCGAGGCCAGAACCCAGCTCGCCGCTAAGGAGGAGGAGCTGCGTCGGGTCCAAGGTACATCTTGCATGCCTTCAGTGGGTGCGCGCCAGCGCACCCACTGGGTGTAGCCCCCGAGATTCGGGCCGGACTGCGGAGCAGCCGGGTCGAATCTTAGAGCCTTGACTTGTTCTTCTAATCCTTGCTTCCGGCATCTGACCGGGAATCTCGTCGCGCAGCTGACGCAGCCGAGGTGCCAGGCCTTCGAGGCCGGCTTGCCGAAGCCGGCCAGCAGCGCGACCACGCTGTCGGCGACCGCGACCGGCTCCAGGCCGAGGTGGACCGACTGGTGGCCGAGAAGGCCAGGGCGGAGGATGCCCACCAGGCGGAGCTGGGCCGGTTGGCGGAGGAGCGCGGCAAGGCGGCCGAGGAGCTAGCGGACGCCGGCCGGAAGATCGCCCAGCTCGAGAAGGATCTCGTAGCCCAGGCTCGCGCGTCGACAATCCGGGAGAACGGGATGCTGGGCGAGGCGCAGCACCTTGACGAGACCTTCGCCCGTAAGTACCATTTCTTCCTTTGGGCCGGCTGGCGTAGCCGGCAAGTTGCTTTCTTTGACTGATTTGTTTCTTTCCTTTGCCAGGAGTCTTCCCGGAGACACAGGAGGCGGCCGATGCGGCCATGTACGCCCACCGGGCCGAGCAGCGCGAGCTGGGGGCGGAGATCGACGCTTATGCCGCCTGGTCCTTCTCGGAGCTCGTTCTTGCCGGCGAGGCCCGTATTCGGGCCGTGGAGGGGCAGATGCACCGCCTGTTCGAGGCCGGCTTGGGCATGGCGAGCGGCCTCTGGCCAAGCGCGGTGGTGACGAACAGCGTCACCCGGCTGGCGCGGTGGCTGGCGGCCGGGGTGGAGCGACTCGGCGCGTGGAGGGCCTCTGCGGCCCGGGCCGGCGCGGAGACGGCGCTGCGCTTCGTCGTGTCGTGGTATCCGGGCGTGGGCCTCGACCGTCTGGCGGCGCAGCGGGCCGGCGCGGAGGAGGACTTGGCGGCGCGGGCGCAGCGGATCGCCGGACTGGCCAGTTACTTGGCAACGTTCGCCCCGCACGACGAGTTCGTCGTCGAGCGGACGGAAGACAGCGAGGAGCTCCCTGCCGACGAGCTCGGCCTGCTGCTCAACGACCCGGACGGCAGCTCGGCCGAGACGGGTGCCTACGCCGATGACGAGGCCGACGCGGACGATGACGCCACGGCCTAGAGGACGGCGGAGAGCGCTGGACCCAACCCAGCGGCCGCGTCCACCTCGGCTGAGCCGACGCCGGCCGGAGACGACGCGGGTGCTGCTTAGGATTGCTTTCCCTTTTTATCTTTCCTGTACTCAAACTTTTGTTAGGTAGCAGGTCCACCCACTGGGGGTGTAGTTCCATGTAATGAACTCGTGGCCGAAGGCCCATGCTGTATATAAATTTTGCATGCGATTTCACTTTCCGCTGTTCGGCCTTGGGCCTTTTCCTGTTTGTCGTTTCTCTGGGCTTCCTTCCCGCTAGCCGGACAGCCGGGTTGCGGACTGTGGCTAGGACGGGAACTCGGCTTTGAGAGCGAACGCACAGTACTTAGGCTTTTTCGGACGTTGAGCGCGAGTGAAACACCCACTGGGCCGGCTGGCGGCAGGCGGCGAGGCCGCCTGGCGCGCAGCCAGTCGTGCGGCGAACAAGCGAGAGAGAACGGGTTGAGCCGGGTTGACCGAATCGGGCAGTCCTTCTTAGGCGTTCTGGCGTAACGGTGCTGTCGGCCTTTGGCTCTTGCCGGCCGGACAGCCAGGAGCCGGCTGTGGCTGGCGAAGAGAGGGCTTCGGCGGCTCGTACGCTTCGAGACGGACTAAGGAAAAAAGCGGGGCGTGGTCTAGCCGGCTAGCCCCCGAGCCGGCTACGCCGACTCGGTGGGGGAATTAGAAAAAACGGGGCTGTGTGTAGACACAGAATAAAGCGGAAAAGGGAGCCCCCGAGCCCCCGAGCCGGCTGCGCCGACTCGGCGGGAGAAATGAAAACGGGGGAGCTGCCTGCTTTCATTAAGTCCAAAAGATGGTGATACATACATACATGAGTTTAACTGTAAAACGGACGGAGGAGCTCCGCGTTCCAGGGCTGGCTGGACTCCTCGCCGGCTGCATCTCGCTTGCGCTTGTTCGGCTTCTGCGCGTCGATGAGGTAGTACGCGTTCCGGGCGCAGAGAGCCTTGCTGACGATGAAGGGGCCTTCCCAGGGGGAGGCCAGCTTGTGCTGGTCGGCTGTCCGCTGGACGAGCCGGAGTACGAGGTCGCCTTCGCGGAACGCGAGGGGCTTGATCTTCTTGCTGTGGTAGTGGCGCAGGCCTTGTTGGTAGATGGCGGACCGGCTGAGGGCCAGGAGGCGCGCCTCCTCGAGCAGATCGACGCCGTCTTCGCGTGCTTCTTTTGCTTCGGCTTTGGTGTACATCGTCACCCGGGGTGAGTCGAACTCGATGTCGGCTGGAATGATTGCTTCGGCTCCATAGACGAGGAAGAACGGGGTGAACCCGGTGGAGCAGTTGGGTGTCGTCCGGAGACTCCAGAGGACGGCTGGCAGCTCATCGAGCCAGCTGCCGGGTGAGCACACGAGCGGCTCGACGAGTCGCGGCTTGATGCCGGCTAGGATGAGGCCGTTTGCCCGCTCGACCTGGCCGTTCGACTGGGGATGTGCGACGGAGGCCAAGTCGAGCCGGATGCCGGATGCAGAGCAGTAGTGGGCCAGCGCGCCCTTGGCGAAGTTGGTGCCGTTGTCCGGGACGAAGATGGACTCCGAATCGGGAGACGGCTTGATGGACGGCTTCCGCAGGGGCTCGAGGGAGACGCCGGACGGGATGGCTTGCCGGGTGGAGCCTACTTTGGCCAGGGCGTCGGCCGCTTCGTTGTCGGCGCGTGGGACATGGAGGAACTCACAACCATCGAACCCGCCGGAGAGTTGCTGGACCAGGAAGCGGTAGCTGGCCATGTTGGCGTCTTTGGCGTCCCAGTCGCCGGAAACTTGCTGCACCACCAGGTCTGAGTCGCCGTAGCAGAGGATGCGCCGGATGCCGATCTCCCTGGCCAGCCGGAGGCTGTGCACGAGAGCTTCGTACTCGGCGACGTTGTTGGAGGCGGCGAAATGGATCTGCAGCACGTACCGTAGCCGGTCGTTCTTGGGAGAAGACAGCACGATGCCGGCTCCCAAGCCATTGCGCATCTTGGAGCCGTCAAAGTGCATGCACCAGCGAGTCGACTCCGGCGCCGGCGGCAGGTATTGCGTCTCGGTCCAGTCGACGAGGAAGTCGGCCAGTGCTTGGGACTTGATGGTGGTGCGCGGCTCGTAGAGGATTGTGTGGCCGGCTAGCTCGATGGCCCACTTGGCCACCCGGCCAGAGGCATCCCGGCAGCCCATGATCTCGCCGATGGGGGCCGTGCTCACCATGGTAATGGCGTGCTCTTGGAAGTATTGCCTCAGCTTCTTGGCAGCGAAGTACACGCCGTAGCACATCTTCTGGTAGTAGGGGTAGTTCTGCTTGGAGGCGGAGAGCACCTCGCTCAGGTAGTACACCGGACGCTGGACCGGCTGCACCTTGCCCTCCTCAGGGCGCTCGACGACCAGCACCGTGCTGACCGCACGAGAGGTGGCGGCGATGTATAGCAGGAGTGGCTCTTTCTCAGCCAGCGCGGCCAGGACGGGCGCGGTTGACAGCATGCGCTTGAGGTCGCAGAAGGCTTCGTCCGCCTGGTCGCTCCACTCGAACGCCGTCGTCTTCTTCATTAGCTGATACAGGGGCAGGGCCCTCTCTCCCAGCCGGCTGACGAACCGGCTGAGAGAGGCCAAGCAGCCGGTGAACTTCTGGACGTCGCGCAGCCAGGTCGGCTTGCGCATGCGCTGGATTGCCTTGATCTTCTCCGGGTTAGCCTCGATGCCGCGCGCCGAGACGAGGAAACCGAGGAGCTGGCCAGCCGGCACGCCGAAGACGCATTTCTCCGGGTTGAGCTTGATCCGGAACCGGCGCAGATTGGCGAAGGTTTCCTTGAGGTCGGCCAGGAGCGTGAGGTGCTGCTTGGTCTTCACCACGATGTCGTCGACGTAGATGTGCACATTTCTGCCGAGCTGGGGCAGCATGCATTTCTGCATGCAGCGCTGGAAAGTGGCGCCGGCGTTCCTCAGCCCGAACGACATGGTGATGTAGCAGTACGCCCCAAAGGGCGTGATGAAGGACGTCTTGAGGGCGTCGGCCGGGTCCAGCTTGATCTGGTGGTAGCCAGAGTAGGCGTCCAGGAAGGACAGGAGCTCGCAGCCAGCTGTGGAGTCGATGACTTGGTCGATCCGGGGCAGAGCGAACGGGTCTTTGGGGCATGCCTTGTTCAGGCTGGTGTAGTCGATACACATGCGCCAAGTGCCGTTTTTCCTCAGGACGAGGACCGGGTTGGCCAGCCACTCGGGGTGGAATACTTCCATGATGAACCCGGCTTTGAGCAGCCGGGCGATCTCTTCGCCAATGGTTCTTCGCTTCTCCTCGGAGAAACGGCGTAGCGGCTGCTGGACAGGCTTGGCGTCCTTGCGGATGTGAAGTTTGTGCTCGGCGAATTCCCTCGGGACACCCGGCATGTCTTTGGGAGACCATGCAAAGATATCCTGATTCTCACGGAGGAAATTGACGAGCTCGCCTTCCTATTTGCTGTCGAGGCCGGCACCCACGACGACGTACTTGCTGGAACTGGGGTCGGCCGGGTCGAGCGGGACCCGCTTCGTGTCCTTGACCGGCTTGAAGGAGGCTTCGTCGGCCGGCTTAGGCGGAGCCGACACAGCCGACTGCGCGTTAGCCAGCGCCACGATCCTGTCGAGCTGGCGCCTCTCCTCGGCGATGACCAGCGACTCGGCCAGCTGGGAGCCGGCTTTGGCGCACTCGAGGGACTTCTTGTAGTCGCCGACGACGGTGATGAGGCCCTTGGGACCCGGCATCTTCAACTTCAGGTAGGCGTAGTGGGGGACCGCCATAAATTTGGCCATCGCGGGCCGGCCCAGCAGCGCGTGGTAGGGGCTGGCCAGGTCGACCACCTCGAACCAGATCGGCTCGCGGCGGAAATGGCTGCTGGAGCCGAACAGGACGTCAAGCCGGATCCGGCCGATCGGGGAGCAGGAGAGTCCCGGCACGATGCCGTGGAACACCGTCCGGGTCGGCTCCAGCTATCGCGCCTCGATGCCGAGCTTGGTCATCGTGTCGCGGTACAGGATGTTGATGCTGCTGCCGCCGTCGATCAGCACCCGCGAAAAGCAGCAGGTGCGCTTCTCGGAGACGAGGGTGGGGTCGAGTACGAGGGCGTAGCCACCCGGCGTGGGCATGACGGTCGGACCAGTGCATGTACTGGGGAACCGAAGGGAGGACGGCGTTCACCTCGGCCGCGTGTTTGCGCTTGGCGTGCTTGTCATCCCCCTCGCTGGTGAAGACGACGTAGGATGCGTCCGGGCGCGGGAAAGGGTTGTCGGCGAGGGCGCCGGGTGGCGGTGGAGGCGGCAGGAGCGGCGGCTGCTGCGGGCCGGCTCCAGGCGGCGGGGGTGGAAGGTTGCCCTTCAATAGGCGCTGCGTGAAGCTGCACTGCCGGAGCGTGTGCGTCGATGGCTTCGCGCCGCCGTGGTTTTTGCAGGGGGTGTCGAGCATCTGCTCGAAGGTCAGCTTGGGCTGCCAGACGGCTTTGCCAGTGCGCGGGCGCTGGCTGGCGCCTTGCTCGGCCGGCTGCTCCCTCTCCACGGCCGCGACTTGCCGGTTGTCGTAGCGGGGCGCCGGCTGGTCGTTCCGGCGCTTGCCGTTGTTGTTGCTGTCTTGCCGGCGCTGGCTGTTGTCGCCAGCCGGCTTTGCGGGAGCCGGCTGGGCCGGGAGAAGATTGCCGTCCGCGTCGATCGTGATCTTCACATTCATCGCGGAGTCGGCCGTAGCGTACTTGTCTGCCACAGCCATGAGCTCCGCCAGGGTCTCCGGCTTGTCGCACACCAGCCGGTGCTTGACCAGAGTGCTGTCTAGGCATCCGTCGATGAAGTACTGGATGGCCTGGACCTCGTGGACCCCTTCGCAGGAGTTGCGAAGCTCCGTCCACCGTGTGAGGAAGTCGCGCAGGGGCTCGCCCGGCTTCTGGACGCACATGGAGTGCTGGCGAGGCTTGCCGGGTCGCTTGTAGGTGCTGGTGAAGTTGCGGATGAACGCGTCTTCGAAATCCAGCCATGAGTTCACGCTGTCGGCTCGCAGGCTGTTAAGCCACGTCTGGGCCGAACCGAGCAGCATGAGGGGGACGTAACGGACAGCCACACGCCGGTTGCCGCCGGCTATGCCGACAGCCGTGGTGTAGTCGGTTAGCCAGTCCGCCGGCTTGGTGGCACCGGTGTACTTTGGCGAGTCGCGGGGCAGCGAGAAGCCTTTGGGGAAGGGTTCTTCGCGAATGTGGGGGCCGAAGCACACCGGGCCGACAGAGCTTTCCTCCTCCAGGGCCGTGGAGCACGCCAGCCGGTCGATGCGGTGACGGGTGTCGCTTTCGTAGTAGGGCTCGCGGGGGCCAAGTCGGCCAGCCACGGGAACGCGGAGGCCGATTCGGCTGGCCACGGGACCGCGGGGCGCCGGGGCTTCCGGGGCCGGCTCGGGCTGCCGAGCCGGACGCACGGGGGGCTCCGGCTGCTGAACCCGGCCGTCGCCGGCCGTCTCGCCAGCGTTGCCATCTCCAGCGGTGGTGGCGCGGTTGTGCCGGCTCCGGCCGGACCGGTGCCGGCCAGAGCGGCTTGCGCTAGTGGCGTGCGAAGACGTCTGCCGCGCATCCCGGAGAGCCCTCTCCGGGTTCCCGGTTCTTCTTGAGGCGGAGCCGGATGGCTGGGCCGGATCGAAGCGTTGCTGCTGCTCGTTCGCCGCGGTGATGAGGTCGCGGATGCGTTGCTGCTGCTGCAGCAGCTCCTCGCCCTCCAGGAACTCGAGATCAGCAATAGCCGCCTGCGCCGCGTGCATATTCTTGACGGGGGTGTCGTAGATGGGCCGGCCTGCGCCTAGCGCACGGCCGAGCGCGCCCCCACGAGTCCGCACCTCCGCGACCCGGCTGGGCTCGGCGGCGGGTGGAGTGAGGCCATGTGCGCTGTCGAATTCTCGCTGGGCGGACTCCAGCCGGCGCCGGGTTGCCGCAAGCTCCGTGGCCTCGAGCAGCAGATGCTGGCGGCCCTCGTTGAGCTGGGCCGCTGCAGCAGCCGTGTCGGCGTCGGGCGTGATGCGGGCTTGCAGACTCCGGATCGTATCGTGGAGCGGGTCAGTGCGGCGAGGCGGAGCCGCAGCCAAGGCGGCGGCCGCGGCAGCCTTCTCCTTGGCGCGTTGGGAGCCAGTGCTAGTGCCGATGGTCAGCACCTCCGCGCGGACGCAGAGAGCGGCGACGTCGTCGGGGACGGCGTGGCTAACGGGGACAGGCGAGTCGGCGCAGTCGCGCACTTCGCTGGGAAACACGTCGGGGACGAGCGCGACGAAGACGCGCAGCGC
Organism: Elymus sibiricus; assembly: GCA_039707655.1. Classification (NCBI taxonomy): domain Eukaryota; kingdom Viridiplantae; phylum Streptophyta; class Magnoliopsida; order Poales; family Poaceae; genus Elymus; species Elymus sibiricus. The sequence goes on along the minus strand of CM077668.1, from coordinate 88,080,897 downwards.
GCCGAAGGGGACGATGAAGCAGCCTGCGGGGCAGGCGACGTCCGCGCCCAGCGCAGCGCTGCAGCCGGCCGGTTTGGACGTGCGAGGCGCACGGACCAAACCGTGCACGATGCGCTCGCCGGAGCTGGTGAAGGGCCTCGTCCGGAACTTGACTCCGGCCGGCGCCGCGAGCAGCCCCACGGTGGGCACCAACTGTCGTGGTAATTTCACGGCAGATGCCATAAGATGGCTAAAGAGGTGGGGCTACGAGAGGACGCCGGTGGGCTCCGGAGGCGAGGTTGGCACGAGCAAGTGCGAGACACGAGACGTACCCAGGTTCGGGGCCCTCTGGAGAGGTAACACCCCTAATCCTGCCGTATGAGCTGATATGCGCAAAGGTTACAGAGTTGCTCCTGGAGCTGTTTGGACGGAGGAGGGAGAAGGGGCTAGGGCGCAAGGAAAGCTGCAGCCTCGCCTGTTCTGTCAGTATAAAGGGAGGAGCGCTGTAGCAATGCTTGCTTTGTCGCTATGGCTTCGTCTCCTTCCGGCCGGCCGGCATGGGCCAGCCGGCCAGGCCGGGTTGCCGTGCCGAGCCAGCTCGCGCTGGGGAGCCGGCGTGCTTGGCAAGCCGGCCTGAGGGACTTGTTTTGCTCCGATGATTTTCCGAAAGGGATCCGGGCTCCGTCGCCTACCCGGGGGTCATCCCCCCGACAGGCGCACATCGTTTGCACGCTTCAATGCAGCCCCGCATTACGCCTACCTCAAGCTCAAAATGCCGGGACCTAACGGTGTCATCACAGTCAATGGTAATACCAAACGTTCACTCCGGACAAAGGAACAGACCGCGGCTTTTGCAGCCAAGGTCCAAGCGTCCGAGGAGGCAGCCCGTAGCGATAAACGCGCCGCTCGCTCTTTGAAGCGAGCCCGGGCTGCACAACTCAACCTCGGCTAGCTACACCCGCACCCAAAATAGGGATGCGGGCTCCTCGCGTGCCCCAGCTGCGGGCACTACGTCCCCCGTGTGCACAACTTCGCACTCAAAATTCCCTGGGACGCCGAGGAGCCAATACAACTACCCATGCGTCACGCGCGGATTAACCACGTGAAGACAAGGCTTAGAGCCCCTGCATAGGCAGGTATCTGTAAAAGAAGTAGCCGAACGTCACTACGTCTCTGTGGCCTTAACCACAGAACGACTCCGGAAAACACCGCCCTTCGAGGAACTCGGTCAATCAAACACTTAGAGTGTATAAAGGGCCAGTCAGGCATCGACCTTCGCAACACACTTCGTCGTCATTCGGGACGATCTGGTCAACAGTTCAGAAACGCAGACGTGCGGCAGGCTTCGGTCCGGATCCTTTAAAATCCGTCAGTAATTATCCGACCTGTTTTTTCCTTCTTCCCTCCTTACTATTTACGTTGTACTCTTTCAATTACTCTCGTCACAACTGGGCACGTACATGATTGATATTATGCAATAAAGAAACTATGCCCTTTGAAGGTCTCTATTGTATTTCTTTATCAGCATAGCTCGGAGACGATGAAGTTCTCTAAAAAAGATGCAATTGTATAATAAAGTCCGATGTATTCGGCATCTCGGATTTTGGCCTTATATGCATCAGTTTCGAACCGAGATTTCGGTCAATAGTTGGGTTGCCCGGCTCCTATGTGTACCCCTTATGTTTCCGATAAATTCGGCTAAGGGCGTAATGGGAGAACCACTGCGATTGCGCCGCCAGGTCAATTGGCGTGGCGCCTCAGTGGAGAAAGCCGAAAACTGACTATCTAGGTGTGCGTAAACTGGTCCGCCATCCGGAGACCGCGTCCAGCGATGTGATCATAGAGATCACCCGTGTTAAACGAAGGGCTTTTATTTTTTAAGCCGAAGTGTGCCATGGCCTAAACCTCGGCCAATTAGGCCGAACACTTCCCACACTGGGGGCTGGTTATCACCTCCACAGTCAAACTCCTATGACTAAGTGACAGAAATCAAGCCACTATAGTCCGATTGCCTCGTTCCTCTAAGACATCGACCGCCCATGGGTACCGAGACGTCGGCTAAGGGTCAAGTATGGCTTAGGGAACACCCTTTGTATGATCTACATTGGGGGCTGAAGCCGACGACTGGCCACTCTCATTTTAAAAAGTCATATCGGAGGAATAATCGAATTATTAAATACACACATTTGGAATTTCAAGCCATTTTCATTTACCAAACGATAAAGTTTTTACATCATACACTCCGGCATTCCGGACTACCTAAAACAACAAGGTGTTCTTAGGACACATGGCCTCGGTAGCCCGAGCTCCTGCCTCTACCTCGGTGAAGAACTGCTCGGCGGTCCGCGGCTTGTCGGCAGGCGGGCCAGCAGCACAAGTCTCCGCATCAACTTTGCGGAAGTGTGTCTTCACGCAAGCATATGCCCTCCGAGCCCCTTCGAAGCACGCGGACCACTTCCAGCGGTTCACGCAGGGTACGGCATCTCGGAGACGAGCCGTCAGGCCGAAGAGGCTCCTCGGCATGGCTTCGGCCGGCCACAGAGCGATGCAGAGGTCCTGGAGCGCTGGCCTTGTCATGCGGAATAGCTCGACCAGCTGCTTCACTCGATGATTTAGCAGTTGCGCCGACGGTGACCCCGGGAATTGACCCCAGAAGGCTTTCTCCGCCTCATGACCCGCCAGTTGGCCGAAGTAGGCCACCGCATCCTCCGCGCTCTGCGGGAGATCCTCGAAGACCTCTGCGGAACGCCATAATTGGGTGAGCTCGGCACACCCGTTGCTGCCAAACGTACACTGCAGCAAAAATTTCTTACCCGAGGCGATTTGCTCCACTTGCTGGAGCACCTCGCGATCCGCTCGGGCCGAGGTCTTGAGCTCGGAGTGGGCATGCTGTAGCTTCTCGAGCTCCTCCTTCGTCCGCTGCCCCTCCTCCTGAAGTTTGTCACGCGCTTCGAACACGCCCTTTAGGGTCTCCTCGACCTCTAGCACCCTTGCCTGGTGTTTATCTCCGGCCGCCTTCTCGGCGGCCCGCACCTTCTCGGCTGCGGCAACATCAGCCTTCTGCGGTCGCACTTCCTTCCGAGCCCTTTCAAGCTCGGCCTTGAGCGTCTCCAGCTCCGCTGTTAACATATTTAAGTCTTAGTTGTTTCCTTTAAACATCCGACATACCATGCAAGTTTAACCTTGCTTACCTTGAGATCGCTCGAGTCTCCGGTTTACCTCCGCCATCTCTTCGGCGACGGAGTCCGGAACCAAGGTCGACACCTGGAAAGGTACAGATACTTGTTAGAAAGTCAACAGTCTAGGCCATCAACATGCCCTAGGACAGCTGTTTCGAGTAGCGCCCTGGGGGCTACTGCACAGGCTCCTATGTTCTCAAGCGACCCCGATGACGGTTTCTCGAAACCGACCTCGGGCTCAGGGGCTACTCACTCATTACGCCGTTTAGCAGGCTACACTTTTATGTCCTCGGACAAAATTCATACAAACAACACAAACCGAATGCGCAGAAGACGTACCTCGAAACCTGCTACGAGGTTCTTGAAAACCTCGTGCAGGCCGGCCTTTGCAGACCGGTAGCCCTCTAGCGCCGTGCCTATCAAGGCACGGTGCTCCTCCTTGAGGGAGCAGCCCTTTAGGGCCTCCTCTACCTCCTCGGCCCACCCCGCGCCGGTCCGTCCTCGGACAGCGGGCTGGGGTGGAGGAATGACCTCGGATAGATCCACCCGAGGAGCCTCCGTTTGTGGAGGCGGTGCCGAGGTAGACTCCGGCTGGGCCGATGTCTGGCCCAGCCCTTCTTCGATGACCTCGGGGCGCTTCGTCCCCGGGTCTTGTTGGGTCGAGGTTTCGACCTCGCCCATGACCACTGCCTCGTCGGCCCCCGCCGTGTTGACCTCGGGGGCCAGGGTGGATGTTGCCTCCCCCAGACCGACTTGCATCGGGGGAGAAGCAGCGGGCTCTGGAGTCCCGCTGGCGGATGGCAACCCGCTCGAGGAGCCGTTGGGGATCACCTTCGGCGGAGTGTGTATGAAAAGTTGCTTCTGTAAAATTTCTCTTGATGAAACAATGACTCAAACGAGGAAGACAAGGACAAGGGCTTACCCTCGAGGTACCGGCTTCTTCCTCCCCGTTGCGAGGGGGTCTTCCTCTGAGTCACCGGAGAGCTCGGCTCTCTCCAATGACTTGTTGGCAGCCTCGGATGAGGCTCGCCTTGGCCTCTTTTTTCCCTTGGGCGGCATGGCCGCGTCGGCATCTTCTAACACCGACCTCTTCCCCTTCGGGGGGGGGGGGGAATCTCCTCCCCGTCCTCCTCGGCACCGCCGTCTTGAGCGGCGGAGGTGTGTGTCTCTTCTGACTGGGTGACCGAGGTCCCCTGGGTCCGAGCACTAGACTTCCCCGTCTGGGACTTCGTCCCTTTGGAGGCCACCACGTGTGGCTCCTCGGTTAGAAGTGCCGAGAGCAGGGGAGTTGGGGGGTTTTCCGGCAGAGGGGCGGGGCATCGTACCCCTTTTACCCAAGCCGACCAATTCTGTAAAATGTCAAAACACGACGGCTCAGATAGAAACTTTACTCCTCAGAGCAATGAGCAAAGAATGAAAATTGAAGGACGGAACCACTCACCGGGGGGGCCTCGTAGCCGTGCTCGAGGCCGCGGTCCTCTCCCTCCACATGAATCTTGTCCTTGGCCAGCTTCATGAGCTTTGTCCACATAATGGCCAAGGTGGAGCGGAAGAAGGTGTTGATGGTGTCCATGTCCTCGGGCTTCTGCGCCCACATGGGGGTGGCCCGAAGTTGGAGAGGAAGGATGCGGCGGTTGAGCATGACGTTGATGACATCGGCCAGCTCAGCCTTCCCTTTGGTGGTCCACCACACGATCCCCTCGACCAGGGTCTCTACCTCTTCGGCCTGTCCTCTTCGGCCTTCCCCCAGGCGATGCCCTTTTCCTTCCAAGATTTGAGTTTCTTGGGAGGCCCGGCTGAGAAGGCCGGGATCTCGGTTTGACCATCGGCAAGGGGTTCGGTGATGTAGAACCACTCCTTTTGCCATTCCTTCACCGTTTCGATGAAGGTGCCTTTGAACCAGGTGGCCACTTGGTTCTTGCTGATCATGGCCCCTCCGCACTCCGCGAGTTCGGAGCCACTTGACTTCGGTTTGATCCCGAAGAGCTTCAGCCATAGGCCGAAGTGTGGCTCACAGCGGAGGAAGGCCTCGCAGACTGTTATGAAGGCAGCGAGGTGGAGAATGGAGTTGGGGGCTAGGTGATGGAAATCTAACCCGTAGTAAAACATGATCCCGCGCATGAAAGGGAGCAGCGGAAACCCCAGGCCTCGGATGAGGTGGGGGACAAAGACCACCCGCTCCCCGGCATTGGGAGCGGGTACCAGCTCATTGGCCGCTGGAGCACGGGCGGCGATGGTAGGGGCTAGGTACCCCGCGCCGCGTAGCTCAGCGATGGTCACCGCCGTCACGGTGGAGCCGCCCCAGTGCCCCTTAAGGGTATCGGCCATGGCTGGTGAGGGAGTTAAGCTCGCGAAAGAGGAAGGCGTGTATGCTGGATCTGAGCGCTAGAGCTAGACGAAGCAGCTGCGAGGGAGGAATGGGAGCGTAGGCTGTCGCTCTGTTCTCCCCTTTTCTTTTATAAAGCCTGTGAAAGGCCAAGAGCCCCCTTTGCTGCGCCGATAAATTCGTGATTACTGTCAAAAATGCCGTTGATACATATGGGGGGAAACAAAATCTTGATGATATCCCTAAGAAAGTGGGCATGATCTCTGTTTCGAAGGGACGTGCCAGTAAACGAGTTGCCTCGAACCGCGATTTGAGGATGGGGCAGTAACTGCTTGACCCATCATGGGGTGAGCCTCTCCGTTAAAGTTGTCAGGCATTGGATTTTTCATACCTGTACGACCAGTCTTCGAGACTAAGATATCTACACCCCTCGGGCAGGGTACTAGTTCGGTTGGACCTCAGATGTCGATGCTCTATTAAAGAGAATCCGAAATGTAAAGGGGGAACTCGTCTGTCAAGCCAAAGACTCCGGATCCGAAGTAATATCTGTCGACCATCGTCCTCGGCGTAGAAAGACCAGTTCGGGGGCTACTAACGGTGTCCTGGATTAGGGGGTGCTAACCGGGCTGACTCGGTTCCTCGGATGGGCCGATGTGCCCCCGTACGTGATCAAGATGGACTCCGGAAGCCGCACATGGGAGATGTGATCAAGGCTGCCTCTACCGAAGACTTGTAGCACACTTCAAGATTACTCCAGCCTCCTTACTCCAAGATACCGACCTTGTAACCCTAGATACACTCCCTGGCGTGTATATAAGCCATAGGGTTTAGCCCGTAGGGGACACAACAAAAACGCAACATCGAACACCTAGCTTTAGGAGTTAGACACATATTACGATCTCGAGGTAGATCAACTCTGTACTCGATACATCTCCATTAATATAAACAGAAGCAGGACGTAGGGTTTTACCTCCATCAAGAGGGCCCGAACCTGGGTAAAACATCGTATCCCTTTCTCTCTGTTACCATCGACCCGAGATCCGCAGCTCGGGACCCCCTACCCCGAGGTCTGCCGGTTTTTACACCGACACCTCGTCTCCGGGTTCCCTAGTCCTTCACCTTATGTTTCCTTGGGTACTTCCCACGCAGGGTACACGAATGGTTTCCGGCCCTAAAAATTAATACACAAGCAAGGAATTATTTTTCTTTTTTGAGGAATCAAGCAAGGAATATGATCGGTCAAGTAGCAAACATCATCATGTTACTACAAATGGCACCATAAGACACAAGATATGTCATTACCTCATACATACGTCTTATCCTACGCTCCTTGCTGCTCTCTTGTAAAATGGGGAAGGGAGACATACATGTAAGTAAAACAACAAGCTTGTTAAATGCACACTATACAAAAGTAAATCAACATACATCTTCATCGGAGTCACTCCATGCCACCGGAACCCCACATAGCTCATCTGCACTCACATGACCACCGCAATGACCTTTAGTTAAAAAAAGGAGGATAAGATGGTTAGTTGCGATTTGCCTGCCAGATAGCCAAATAGGCACACAGAGCAACAATTCAATAAGTCAATGCAGAGAAAACAAGTGCCCATGCAACCATTACGCATGCCTAAGCTTGATATATTCCAAATGTAAAGCTCAAAACATAATGTATGAAGATGTAGGAAAACACAACACAAATTTCAAACAAACACGGCAATGTAATAAATAGAAGCCAGAAACACATATAAAATTATACGGAAATAATTTGCTACCCATGGTGGTAGCTACGCATGACCCCAATTTTTATCTCTAATTATTTTGGATTATGAAAAATAACTCTATAACGAAAATATCGTGACTTTGGACCAGCCAGGCAAGCAAATAGACAATTATGCCAAAAAGACAAGCAAAAAGACTGAGACAAGTGAGGAAAGGCCCTTTCTACACAACTAAAAGGCACTTGTGTAAAAAATGTAATAAAAAAGACAAAGAGAAGTGAGAAAAAGTCATTTCTATATAACAAAAATGCACTTGTGCCAATGCCATAAGAAACCCGACACCTCATATATCAAAAAAAGAACTTATGCCAAAGGGTGTGTAGTTGCCACCATGCGTGTGTAGCTACCACCATGTATAGGAAATTGCCTCTCTAAAATTATATCTAACATATATGCTCTAGTCAGTGCAACTCATAAACTGTATTTTAACAAATGTTTAATTTAAGACAAGAGTATAGTATTACCATTATTAGTAGGTTCAAGCATGCAAAAACAAATGACTGCCCACTCTCCATTGCTTCCATCTTGTTATATATTTTTGAGTTCAACAAAGAATAGTTTGTTGAACAAGTAGTCCAAACCATCAACTCTTTAGTCCTTGCAGTGAAATTCATATGGCGGTACCACTCCTTCTCATGAAATGATCGACGGTGCACAAGATCTTTGAGTTCATACGCAAGATCCTAAAAAATAAGAAGCATAGATCATATATGAATACGATAAAGTGCTCTCTTGGCAGCGGCACAAGGACAAGGAGATGTGGGGAAGGACAGAGAGCAAACCCCGTAAAAATCGTGCTCCTCGTTATACCGGTCCACTACGGCGCAGATCAATCTGGACGTATGTTCATGGCCTTTCTGAAATATATAGGATTTCATATGCCTCTTCCGTGTGCCATCGGGCCAGTAAAGACACCGTCGTATACCCATTTCCTGTGGAGAAACACTAGCTTGTTCCATGCACCTACATTAGATAAGAGCATTTCATTGGATTTTATTAGATTGTACTTCATCAAAAGTGGAGAAGCACCTTGCTATGTCACCCTTTCTGAATATTATAACCAAAGAAAGGGATATGAAGGGATATAAATCTAGAACAAAGTCGAGGGACTTTACATTTTTTTAACCCGGCGGCCACGAAGATACTGATCAATGCCATTCTTCGTTTGTTGCATGCTCTGGAACGGGCCGCCTAGGTTAGGATACGTGTGGAACGATCCTCCACGATCGACCCTGATGTAAAATTCCATGCCTCGATCATGTCGTATATGGACCAAAATGGATGACCTAGGAGTTACTCCCTGTGCCAAAATGGACGCGTCGACGAAGTAGCGTCCTCCATTGTTGCAGTGTCGAGCAGGTCCTTCGAGGACGAGTCACCTGGCTGGTCACCTAGTTGTTGTGCGCCATAGTCGCGCCTGAAGTGGAACAGGCAGATGGACTCGTTGAGTAGAAGAAACAATCTAGGCGAACATGACAGGAAAGAAAATAACTTTTGTGCTCCAAAGCATACCGATAGGGGCAGGGGCAGCGCAAGGTGGCACATGCCGTCTCGGCGCTTCTGAACCGCGCGGCGGGAGGAACGGGGCACTCCGGCCACAGACAATGGCTCGGTGATGCGGAAGGGGGCTAGCGGCGGGATCATTGGTATGTGCGGGGGGTACGAGTTTCGGTCTGTTACTTTGGAGGGTATCGATTGAAGCCGAATGAACCAACAGGGTCGAGCGGTTCTTGTGGAATTAGACAAGACCACCAAGGAGAGCAGATCTAGTCGGTGTCGGGATCTCTCCTTTTTGGCGTTTTACGCGGCGGACAATGAGCAAACACGCACCCACATTAGCAATCTTGGCCGGCTTTTTTCTTTTTGCGACTCAACATGGGAGCTTTATTGATCAGTGAATAGGAGTACAATAGGTAGCCATCAGGCTAATCAGAGCAACTGAAACACCTTGCAACCACAACTCGGTTCGGTGTTCCGCTCTCAACATATAAACTAGACGATGTGCAACCCTATTCTACAAACGAATAACATGATGAATTACAAGCTCCCTCTCCCGCAACATCTCCTTAATCTCTTGAACTATATGACCTATCCTCCATTCCTCCTCATCACATTTCAACACCTTTACTACTGCAATACAATCGGACTGAATAACAAGAGGCAGGGAATTATGATCCAATACCGTCCTAATTCCTTCTCTCGCCGCCATCATCTCTGCTTCAGTTGCATCCGCGCAATGTGGTATAAACCAGCAAGCCGAAAGAACGTCGCTCCCCCGTGGCTCTTTCGTTTGATTAGAAAGGAACGTCGCTCAATATGCAATAATGCTAGACCTATAAAGAATTTATAAGCATTTTACTTAGCTTTTCAAACTAATTCTCTCCCCGCTAAATTTAATTGGGGTGGGCCCCCTCGTCCCCTATTACCAATCATAATTCTCCACATCAATTTGGATGTAAAATTTTTAAGTAACCTTTTGTAGATGTAGCATTACTCCTCGGTATGCCATGCCACGGAAAACCAGTTTCACTAATTATATTTCTTCCGGTTTTTCGTCGGTTTTCCAAAATGAAAAACAACATGAATTTTAAAAAATATTCATGAATTTCAAAATGTTGGAAATTTTAGAAATGTTCATGAAGTTTAATAATAATTCCTGAATAAGAACAATACATCAGTTTTTTCTCTAAAATAATTAATACAACACTTTTTCCAAAAAAATAAATATAAGTGAAATACGCCTCGAATTCTTTTCGAACTTTGGGGGTCGTTTTCGCTTTCGTGTCCGGGCCCAACTATTCTTCACGCTCCATCTGAGCGAGCGAGGGCACCACCGGTCACACAGGGAGAGAAAGCTTTCGAACTTCGAACCACCCCGCAATGGCGTCGCCGCCGGCGACGTGGTCGGTCACCGCGTGCCTTAGTTACCGTGGCGGGCTGGAAATCCGCGCCGCCGCGGAGAACATTCTCCCCGGCTGGGGCCACGGCGGCGAGCGCCTCTCCTTCCTCCTCCGCCTCCGCCGCCGCCTTCGCCTCGCCGTCACCTCACAGTGCGGCCGCGCCCCCGCGCCCGCAGATCCCGACAAGAAGCCGCGCGGCCTCAAGCTCCTCCGCTCCCTGCGGACCAGGCTCCCCTGCATTTGGCGCCGCAAGAAGCCGCCGCGCGCCGCCGGGGACAAGCCGGGTTCTCGCACTCTGGCGATCCCCTCTCTGCTGGTTCGTCCAAGATAATGGCTCTAATTAATCGGTTAGTGTTGCTTGGTCTGACATTCTTGTTCCTCTCTGCGCATGTGCTGGCAGAAGGATCGAGTGCTGATGCGGCCGGCGACGACGGTGGCGCTGTGCTCCGTCGCCGCGCTCGCCGTCGCCGCGGCTTCCGTCGCGGCGCTTCGCCTCGTGGTACATTTTCTACACCCTGCACTTGTGCTGCTATCCGTAAATGGCCGAGCTCTTCTCCTGCATTGGTGACTGCAAGAACCAAGAACAGCATTTGAATCTGGTTCAGAGTTCTGATGGAATCGTGCGTGTTCCTTCTTTCAGGCCGGGTTCTTGATACCGAGCGCGAGCTGCGGATCATGGAGATGCTTCTTGGCGAAGAAATTCATCAAGTTCTTGGGGCCTCCTCTCTTTGAGCGGATCTCCAAGATTAGCCTGAAACTTGTGGATCCTCCTGCTCTCGGCGACTGGCTCGGGCTCCCGAAGCTTGGCCTCAAGTGGCTCTTCAACAAGTAGGAAATGTATTTACTTTGATTTATGATGATGCATTATAGATGATTGAAGGGCTCTCTGGCTGAAGAACAAAGCAAATATTCAGGAACAGGGTCGCATTACACTCTTCAGTGTGATCTGAATGTGTGCATTGTAATGCTCATTCATTGGGAGAGCAAATATCCACGATGTAAGAAATCAACAGACCAAATGATCCTTGTATGTTACAGAACATAAATATTGGTATCAAGATTCAGTCTCGGTGAATGCTAAAAACCATCTTTTAACAATCACATGCTGAAACATGTGACATGGATGAAATCATGAAAGTGCATCTTGTACTACCTCTATTGGATTTCGTAATTAACGACAATGCAATTAAATGGAGTAAGGGCACTCCAACGCACTATCTTAGGCTATATCATATGCATTAAATATGAACTTAGATACAACCCCTTTAATGGATTTTATCTTATTGTTGTATCTACAAGAGTTCTCATTTAATGTATTTTGTGAGAGAAAAGGTATAAGGGCATCTCCAAGGCGGACCCTCAAACCGCCCGCAACTGTCCGGATCGCGCGGTCCGGACGCGGTTTGCCATCCAACGCGGGTTTGTATCGGTCCGCCGAGCGGTCCTGACGTACTTTTTCCGGCAACTCGAGACAAACGTGGGGGGCTCTGCGGGAGTCCGGACAACAGCCACGTAGGCCTCCGACACTCCCGGCCCACCCAAAACCCTTCCCGGGCCCCGCGACTCCATCCTCCCCATTTTCTCTCCTTCCTTCTTTCTCTCTTGCCTTCGCCGCCGCTTCACCACCCCGGCTGCCACCACACCCCTGCCAGAACTCTACGTCTCCATCCGCTTCTCCTGCGTCGCCGTTTAACCCCTCTCCTCCGACCGCCCCGCCATGTACCATCCGCTACTGCTATACTCACCATGCCCGACAACTGTTCAATGAATTGTCGAAACTAAAAAAGTTGTCCGTTCATCTTTCAAGCAATGGATTCTGATTTGGAATACATATACGAGCATTATGTTGAGTCGTTCGACGGGTCGTTGCTACTTGTGAGCTGCGTTGGGATTTTTCTCGAAGAGGAAGGGTGAAGCAATATAGTAACGGATAAGTATTTCTCTCAGTAGAGAACCAAGGTTATCGAACCAATAGGAGAACCACGCAAATACCCGTCAACAGTACCTGCACACATAAGAGCAGATACTTGCACCCAACGCGGGTAAGAGGGTTGTCAATTCCCTTGTACTCGTTAATTACAAGGATAAAATCTGGTAAAGGTAGATAGGTAAATTGCAAAGTAAAATAATTGCAGCAAGGTATTTTTAGGTTTTTGTAATATGATTAAAGTAGACCCGGGGGCCATAGTTTTCACTAGAGACTTCTCTCTCAAAACATAGCATACGCTGGGTAGACAAATTACTGTTGGGCAATTGATAGAAAAGCGCATAGTTATGGTGTTATTCATGGCAATGATCATGTATATAGGCATCACGTCCGTGACAAGTAGAGCGAAACGATTCTGCATCTACTACTATTACTCCACTTCGAGAGCGCTTCTATGTTTGCCTCTCTACGTATTAAGTTCATAACAAACAGAGTAATGCATGAAGTATGATGACATGATGTAGACATAATAGAACCAAACAATATGATTGAACCCCGTCGTTTTACCCTTAATGGAAACAATATAAATACGTGCCTTGCTACCCCTTCTGTCACGAGGTGAGGACAATGCAAGATTGAACCCATTACAAAGCACCTCTCCCACTGAAGATAAATCAATCTAGTTGGCCAAACCAAACGGGTTATACAAAGCTATAATAATCATGCATAATAAAGTTCAGAAAAAACTCAATTACTTTCAATGAATAATATGATCATAAACCCACAATTCATCGGATCCCAACAAACGCACCGCAAAAGAAGATTACATCGAATAGAACTCCATGGAGATCATGGAGAACATTGTATTGAAGATCAAAGAGAGAGAAGAATCCATCTAGCTACTAGCTATGGACCCATAGGTCTGTGGTGAACTACTCACACATCCTCGGAAGGGCAACAAGGTTGATGTAGAAGCCCTCCGTGATCAAGTCCCCCTCCGGCAGAGTACCGGAAAAGGCCTCCAAATGGGATCACGGAAGAACAGAAGATTGCGGCGGCGGAAAAGTTATTACGGGTGGCTCTCTGTTGGTTTGGGGATTTATGGGAATTTATAGCACTGGAATTAGGTCAAATGGAGCTGCGTGGGACCCATGAGCTCAAGTGGCGCGCCGTGTGAGCTCGTGGCTCTCCCGTAGATCTTCTGGCCTCCCCTCGAACGTTCTAGGGTCCCTTCTGGTCCAGAAAAAATCACCGTAAAGTTTCATCGTGTTTGGACTTCGTTTGGTACTGATTTTCTGAAAAGCCAAAAAAAGCAAAAAACATCAACTGGCACTGGGCACTGAGTTAATAGGTTAGTTCCCAAAAATGATATAAAATTGCATACAAAGTATACAAGATTGATAATATAATAGCATGAAACAATCAAAAATTATAGATACGTTGGAGACGTATCAGTCGTCTGACGAGGAGGACTACACGGATGAGACGGCGATGATGCAGGCGGTCCTTGAAGAAGCGGAGCGTGCGGAGGAGCATGTTCTCAATTTCAAGTGATCGATCAAGGGTCATCGAGTGCTCAACCACAACAGGGCGCACGGCCATTTGACACTGATGGCTGACTACTTTGACCCCGATGCACTCTTCATTGATCATTTTCGTCGACGTTTTCAGATGCGCAAGACTGTCTTCGATCGTTTGTACCATGGCATCCGGTCCTATGATGACTACTTCATCTTGAAGAAGGACGCCGCGGGAACGATTGGGTTCTCTGGTTACCAGAAGTGCACGGCCGCACTCCGGATGCTTGGATATGGCACGACCGCTGATTCGTGTGACGAGTACCTACGGATGTCTGAGAGCACACGCGGAGATGCCATGGTCAGGTTTGCAACTGCCGTGGTCGAGGTGTTTGGACCTTAGTACCTGAGAGAACCAATTGTGGCAGACACCGAGAGGCTCTTGGCAATCTCAGAAGCAAGATGGTGGCCAAGTTTGCTTGGATCTCTTGACTGCATGCATTGGAAATGGAAAAACTGCCCAAAGGCTTTACAAGGGCAATATCAGTGTCATGTTAAGAAGCCCACCATCATTCTTGAAGCATTTGCATCACATGATCTTTGTATTTGGCACGCTTTCTTAGGCATGCCCGGGTCTCACAATGACATCAATGTGCTGCAGCGACCACCATTGTTTGCGAGGTTGACTGAAGGAAAATCTCCTTCTTGCCATTATACTGTCAATTAACATGAGTACAACATGGCTACTATCTGGTTGACGGAATCTATCCTCCGTGGGCTACCTTTGTCAGCGCCATCTCTAACCCAATTGGCCAGAAAAAGTCTCACTTTTCCCAAAGAAAGAAGCAGCTAGAAAGTATGTTGAGAGGGCATTTGGAGTTCTGCAGGCCTGTTTTGCAGTTGTTCGTGGACATGCTAAACAATGGGATCCAGAGATCTTGTGGGAGGTGATGACATGTTGTGTGATCATGCACAACATGATCGTCGAGGATGAGGGTGAGGATGCTGCCGCAACTATAGAATTTCAGAACATGGGTGATCCTATCAAACTTCCAGACCAGAATCCGGCCACATTTGAAGAGTTTATTCAAATGCATGAACAAATTTGTCGGGCCAGTGGGAACCGGGGTACTACGGCCCGTCTGCCTGCGGCCCAGGATGCAACGCTTGGCAAGGCCCAGGAGGCGGCCCGGTCATGGGCGCCGCGAAGCAAGACACCTCACGAGGCGCCGGCCTCACGAGGACCCCTCCGCGCGGAGCGGATCACCAAGACTTAGCAGCAGCGGCGGCTACAGGAGGCCTCGCGAGGCTCCCTCGCGAGGCGGCCTCTCGAGGCGACCTCCCGAGGCCGCCCGAGGCGGGCGCCGCCTGGCGTTGGCCGGGCGGTCCGGTGCCCACCACGTGGGTGACGCGCTTAGCGACGAACGATGGCAGGAGCCGTACCAGCAGGCGCGGCAGAGAGGGTTTCCTCTTTGGTGCTAAAGGAGCAGCACCAGCTCCCCCCTGCAAAGCAAGTCCCAAAGCTTGCCCGTTCGGTGTATGAAGACCAGGACGATAAGGCGCGCAGGGCGGAGGTCATCACCGAGCCCACCGGCGTGTCATGGATAGCACCTTTGCAAGCGAAGACCGCCTTTAGTCAGGATAAGCCTGGGCGCCTGCCCCCCTTTGAATTGCCGTTGTGTGTGGCTACCCTTCCCGCCAACACTTTCGGGGGAAGAGGACCAAGGCGGCTATAAAAGGGGGGCAGTGCTGCCATCGTAAGGGGGCTTCGATTGATTCCCTTGTCTTCAACCTTGTACGCGAGAACCTTCTTGCCCACCATAATCCCAACACAAAGCAGGAGTAGGGTTTTACACCGTGAGATGGCCCGAACCTGGGTAACTGCTGTGCCCCCTGTCGTGCCCTGCGCTTAGCGTGCTCTCGCCGTAGTCTTGCCGTGGTCACTGCGGAGTGGATAGAACGAGCACGCCCCAGAGTTCGAACCAGGGTCCCTGGAGCCCCGATTCCGACATTTGGCACGCCAGGTAGGGGGGTGTGCTTCCGTTGTCCCCTTCGACATTGCCATGGCCGACGCTCGACGTGAGCGCGCGGAGCACAGGGCGGTGAGGGTGGCCCAGACGGAGCCGGTCGCCCGTGACAACCGCCGTCACCGCGCCGGTGCCGCCACCGACCCAACTGCTAGGGAGTAGCAGGCCTCCTCCCTCCATCCATCCGTGCAGGCGGCTGGCCACACCGCCACCGCGTCCTCGCTCGCTCGCCGCGAGCCGCCGGGCCCGCAGGCCGCGCTGCTCATGGCGCACGAGCTGCTGCGCTATCGCCCCACCGAAGCCGGCTACGACGCCTGGCTGGACCGCATCACCGAGCTCGTCAACGCCGCCGGAGACGCCCCTGCGGCCTCTCACTCGCTACGCCCTCCGTCACCTCGCGCCAGGGAGGTGGCGCATGGCGCACCTCTGCCGCCTCCTCCGTCCGATGAGGGCACCGGGCGCCACCGCGGCGCGCGGGTGCGTGAGCCGTCCCGGAACGCGTCTTCGTCGAACCCCGACAACGAGAGCTGCCAGATCGTCAGGCGCGCGCCGCCTGACGCGCGATGCTCCTCGAGCAGCAGCGCCAGCGTTAGGACCGCACCATCTAGGAGGTCGCGGCTGTCGGTCGCCATAACCGCGCTGCCTTCGCTGGCGGCGTCACCTCCAACATCGGGGGCTGCCGCGCCTTCACCCGTGAGCTGCGCCGCGTGGTGTGTGCTACTTGTAGTCTGCGTTGGTATTTCCCCGAAGAGGAGAGAATGATGCAGTACAGTAGAGATAAGTATTTCCCTCAGTTAAGAACCAAGGTTATCAATCCAGTAGGAGAACCAAGCAAAATTCCGTTAAGCGCACCTGCACACACAAGAGCAAACACTTGCACCCAACGCAAATAAGAGGGTTGTCAATCCTCTTAGCGGTTATTTGCAAGGCTTAAATCTTATAGAGAAAAATAGATAAACTAAATTACTAATTAAATTAAAAGTAAATAAATTGCAGCAAGGTATTTTTAGGTTTTTTATATGATAAAGATAGACCCGGGGACCATAGTTTTCACTAGAGGCTTCTCTCTTGAGCACATAAACATACGGTGGGTAAACAAATTACTGTTGGACAATTGATAGAAAAGCAAATAATTATGACCGATTCATGGCAATGATCATATATATAGGCATCATGTCCGAGACAAGTAGACCGACTCCTGCCTGCATCTACTACTATTACTCCACCCATCGACCGCTATCCAGCATGCATCTAGGGTATTAAGTATGAAACAGAGTAACGCCTTAAGCAAGATGACATGATGTAGATAAGAAAATTCAAGCAATATGAATAAAGCCCATCTTTTTATCCTTAATGGCAACAATACAAATACGTGTCATGTCCCTTTCTATCACTGGGATTGAGCACCGCAAGATTGAACCCATCACAAAGCACCTCTCCCATTGCAAGATAAATTAATCTAGTAGGCCAAACTAAACCGATAGATCGGAGAGAAATACAAAGCTATAACAATCATGCATAAAAGAGTTCAGAGAAGACTCAAATATTTCTCATGAATAATCTGATCATAAACTCACAATTCATCGGATCCCAACAAACACACCGCAAAAGAAGATTACATCGGATAGAAGTCCAAGAACATCGAGGAGAACATTGTATTGAAGATCAAAGAGAGAGAAGAAGCCATCTAGCTACTAGCTATGGACCCGTAGGTCTGTGGTAAACTACTCACACATAATCGGAAGGGCAGCAAGGTTGATGTAGAAGCCCTCCGTGATCGATTCCCCCTCCGGCAGAGTACCGGAAAAGGCCTCCAGATGGGATCGTGGAAGAACAAAGGCTTGTGGCGGCGGAAAGGTTTTCTCTTCTGGCTCTCTGGGGGTTTCCCAATATTTGTGAATTTATAGAAGTGGAATTAGGTCAAAAGGAGTCACGTGGGCCCCATAAGGTACTACGGCGCCCCCCGGGGCGCGCCCTAGTGCCTTGTGAAGCCCCCGTGGGGCTTCTGGACTCCTCCCGAAGCTTCCCAGGTTTCTTTTGTCCAGAAAAAAATCTCTGGAAAGTTTCATGGCATTTGGACTTCATTTGGTACTGTTTCTCTGAAAAGCCAAAAATAAGCAGAAAACAGCAACTGGCACGAGGCACTGGGTTAATAGGTTAGTCCCAAAAAATGATATATAATTGCATACAATTGCATATTAAAACATCCAAGATTGATACTATAATAGCGTGGAACAATAAAAAATTATAGATACGTTGGAGACGTATCAGTGTGGCCCACGAAGTTCAAGCCGGACCTGCCAGCTCGCTACGACGGCACCCCCAACCCCACGGAGTTCCTGCAGCTCTACACTCTGAGCATCAAGGCAGCAAACGGGGACGACAAGGTCATGGCGAACTGGTTCCCCATGGCCCTCAAGGACGCGCCGCACTCCTGGCGCATGAACCTCCCCGAGGCGTCCATCTCTTCGTGGGCCGAGCTGTGCAAGAAGTTCGTCGCCAACTTCAAGGGCACGCACGAGCGCCCCCTCATGCTCAATGACTTGCGTGCCATGCGCCAGCGCCCTGACGAGACTCTCCGCAAGTACATCCAGCGCTTCAGCCAAGTTCACAACAAGATCCCGCGCGCCTCCGACACCGCCATCATCTCCGCGTTCTCCTCTAGCGTCACGGACGTCCGGATGCGCGAGAAGCTCGCCATCAACGACAAACTTGACACCGTGGTTGAGCTGTTCAACCTCGCTGACCGGTGCGCCAAGGTTGAGGAGGGCCACCACTTCATCCACAATGACCTAGAAGCGGCGCATGACGCTGCCAAGGCCAAGAGCAAGGACGCCAAGTGCAAGGGCCCCGCCGTGCTCACGGCGGAGCCTGAGTAGAAGCGCGGCCGCGATCGCGACGTGCCCAAGAAGGACGACCGCCCGTACTGCCCAAGAAGGACGGCCGACCAAAGACTGCCACGAGCTCAAGCTCCTTCACGAGAGCCGCCAGGACGGGCGCGGCGGCCGCAACAACAACCGCTGGGGCGACCGTGGCAACAATGGCAACGACAACTTCAGGCAGGGCTGGCGCGACCAGCCGCGGCAGGCCAATCCTCAGGCCAACGCCGCCCTGTCGCCACTGCCGCCTCCGCCTCTGAGGAACAACGGCAACCAGCCTGACGATGGCGCCGGGGGCTACCAAGAGCCTCGCGAGGTGGCTTGCATCCTTGCTGGAGCCTAGGCTCCCCCGTCCAACCGCCACTTAAAGCAGTTCGCTCGTGAGGTGAACGCAGCCCTCCCGAGGCCTGAGGCTTCTCAGCCCCTCAAGTGGTCACAGTATGCCATCTCCTTCGACTCCAAGGACCACCCCAAGTCCACAGAAGCAGTGGGCGCGATCCCCATGCTGTGCACCCCCACCATCAGCAACGTTGCTGTCACCAAGACGCTCGTCGACAGAGGTGCAGGCCTCAACATGATCTCCATCGAGACCTTCGAGAAGCTCCAAGTACCCAACGAGCAGTTGATGCCGACGAGGCCCTTCTCAGGCGTCACTGACGGCTCCACGCTGCCTCTGGGGCAGGTGCGCCTTCCCGTCACCTTCGGCACCCGCAAGAACTACCGCACTGAGCTCATCGACTTCGACGTGGCGCACATTGGCCTGCCGTACAACGCCATCTTGGGCAACCCCGCGCTCGCCAAGTTCATGGCCGTGACCCATCACGCCTACAACGTCCTCAAGATGCCGAGCTGCAGCGACATCATCACCGTCCGCTGCGACAAGAAAGACGTAGTCCGCTCCCTCGTGAGCGCCTACAAGGCTGCCGCCACCACCCACCCTGCTGATGAAGATGACATCGAGCCTCCTAAGGCCACACCCGCGAAGAAAAAGCAGCTATTCTCTCAGGCGCGCGCTGAGACGAAGAAGGTGTCGGTGGACGGCAGCGGCTCAGGCCCTGCTACTTGTAGACTGCGTTGGTATTTCGCCGAAGAGGAGAGGATGATGCATTATAGTAGAGATAAGTATTTCCCTCAGTTAAGAACTAAGGTTATCAATCTAGTAGGAGAACCAAGCAAAATTCCGTTAAGCGCTGATGTCTACTACACAACTTATTCTTGTAGACTCGTGTTGTGCCTCCAAGCGCAGAGTTTTGTAGGACAGTAGCAATTTTCCCTCAAGTGGATGACCTAAGATTTATCAATCCGTGGGAGGCATAGGATGAAGATGGTCTCTCTCAAACAACCCTGCAACCAAATACAAGAAATCTCTTGTGTCCCCAACACACCCAATACAATGGTAAATTGTATAGGTGCACTAGTTCGGCGAAGAGATGGTGATACAAGTGTAGTATGGATAGTAGAAATATATTTTTATAATCTGAATAAATAAAAACAGCAAGGTAGCAAACCATAAAAGTGAGCACAAACGGTATTGCAATGCTTAAAAACAAGGCCTAGGGTTCATACTTTCACTAGTGCAATCTCTCAACAATGCTAACATAATTGGATCATATAACAATCCCTCAACGTACGACAAAGAATCACTCCAAAGTCCCTATTAGCGGAGAACATAAGATAGAAATTGTTGTAGGGTACGAAACCACCTCAAAGTTATCCTTTCCGATCAATCTATTGAGCCATCCCTATAAGTGTCACAAACAGCCCCAGAGTTCGTACTAAAATAACACCATATGATACACATCAACCAACTCTAATGTCACCTAGATACTCCAATGTCACCACAAGTATCCATGAGTTGATTATACGATATGCATCAAACAACTTCAGATTCATAATATTCAATCTAACACAAAGAACTTCAAAGAGTGCCCCAAGATTTCTACCGGAGAAAGTAGGACGAAAACATGCATCAACCCCTATGCATAGATTACCCCAATGTCACCTCGGGAATCCGAGAGTTGAGTGCCAAAACATATATCAAGTGAATCAATATAATACCCCATTGTCACCACGGGTATTCATATGTAAGACATACATAAAGTGTTCTCAAATCCATAAAAGTATTCAATCCTATAATAGTGAAACCTCAAAGGTAAAAACTCAATTCATCACAACAAGATAGAGAGGGAGAAATACCATATGATCCAACTATATTAACAAAGCTCGCGATACATCAAGATCGTGCCAAATCAAGAACACGAGAGAGAGATCAAACACATAGCTACTAGTACATACCCTAGCCTCGAGGGTGAACTACTCCCTCCTCATCATGGAGACCGCCAAGATGATGAAGATGGCCTCCGGTGATGATTCCCCCCTCCGGCAGGGTGCCGGAAAAGGGTTGTAGATGAGATCGTGGAGGTACAGACGCTTGCGGCGGCGTAGTCTAAATTCTAGGGTTATTTCTAGGGTTTTTTGGTATTTATAAGAATTTTTGGCGTTCGAATCACGCGAAGAGGGGCCACAGGGGGCCCACGAGGCACCAGGGCGCGCCCAGGTGGCTTGTGGGGCCCCTGTGGGTCTTCTGCTACTCCCCCGAAGCTTCCTGGGTCCCTTTCCTTCCAGAAAAAAATGTGAAAAAGTTTCGCTGCATTTGGACTTCGTTTGATATGGATTTTCTGGAAAACCAAAAACAAGCAGAAAATAGCAACTGGCACTGGGCAATAGGTCAATATGTTAGTCCATGAAAATCATATAAAATCCATATAAAAGTGCACCAAAATCATACAAAACTATAATAAACATGGCATGAATACTTCATAAATTATAGATACGTTGGAGACGTATCAGCATCCCCAAGCTTAATTCCTGCTCGTCCTCGAGTAGGTAAATGATAAAAAAAATTATGAAGTGTGAATGCTAGCATAGTGCATAAGTTTGATTAATGATAATTTCAATCACTTTTCCTAGCATCATAACAGCAACTCTTTCTCATAAAACTCATCATGATAAAGTAGCAATCAATTCACATGTTATGGTTCAAACAATGCATTCTCTTGAAACTTAACAACCTATGTTCTTAGTCACCAAACAATTGCAATTCAACTTAATTTCAACAAAGTCTAAGTAAGAGCTCCACATACTCAGTTATCATATAGTCTTCTATGATTGCTAGTACTCAAAGCATATTTTTAGAACAAATAGCATCCATCGAACACAGAGAAAGATAGGGGCTTAATGTTTCGCCTCCCAACTTATTTATCATAGAGATAATTGTCAACAATAATAATTCATGATCAAATATATTTGACCGGCCATATGTGCCTGGATCTTTCCCCACCACATGATGCTTGCCAACTAAAGAATAATTGAGGTTGAAATGAGAAGGGATACTATTGACTCTTGCATAAAAATAAATACATAAAGTAAAAGATAGGCCCTTCGCAGAGGGAAGCAGAGGTTGTCACGCGCTTTTGATTTTTGGATGTGCAAGCCCTTAATGCAAAGGAACGTCACGTTATATTGCCCCTTGTGATAGCAACCTTTATTATGCAGTCCGTCGCTTTTATTTCTTTACCATCACAAGTTCGTACAATGCTTATTTTCCCTTGCAATAAAAGATCATACATATTTTAGGAACAATTTTTATTGCTTTTTGCACCGATGACAACTTACTTGAAGGATCTTATTCAATCCATAGGTAGATATGGTGGACACTCATGGGAAGAAACTGGGTTTAAGGGTTTTTGGATGCACAAGTTGTATCTCTACTTAGTACGAATTTTTGGCTAGCAAAAGATCCTAAGCAAGCACCACATGTTGGAGGATCCATAACAATATAACTTCTATGCAAATATACCCAAACATAACTCATTACGTTGTCTTCCTTGTCCAACTTCAACTAATTTTCTCAAGTTTGAAAATAATTAATGGGTATTCACAATCATAAAAGATGTCCAAGATAATATATTTATATGTGAAAGTTCTCTTCCTTATACTAATCATTCATGAATTGCTTGTATGACCAATATTGTGATTGTCAAGCTTCAATAGATTTCACTTTCGAAACCCAATGTGAAACTACTACTAGGCATGATACAAGCACATGAAGCACATATAATTTCAACTTTATGATATTCAATTCTTTCACAATTTACTCATAGGATATAAGTGAAGCACAAGAATAAATGACAAACTACTCCAAAAGATATAAGTGAAGATCATGGAGTAGTTTAGTAAATAAGTAGCTATGTGAAGACTCTCTCCAAATAAAGATTTCAGATCTTGATAATTTTATTGAAATAGCAAACAAAATAAAAATAAAAGGACACTCCAAGAATAGCACACATCTTGTGAACAAGTAAAAACTTTGGCTAACCGATAGGTGTTGATGAAGAAAGGTGGGATGCCAACCGGGGCATCCCCAAGCTTAGTTGCTTGAGACTTCTTGGAATGTTATCTTGGGGTGCCTTGGGCATCCCCAAGCTTGATCTCTTGTGTCTCCTTAATTCCTCTCATATCATGGTTTCTCCTAAATCTTAAAAACTTCATCCACACAAAACTCAACAAGAACTCGTGAGATAAGTTAGTATAAATCAACTCAAAACCTTAACATTCTCTACTGTAAAAAATCACTAAAATTATAATTAAAAATTGCATACTAAATGCCTCTGCATATTTCATACTCCTATCCACAAATAGAAACATTAAACAAGCAACATATGCAAACAATGCAACTATAACCGAAATCTGTCTAAACAGAACAGTCTGTAAAGGGTGAATAAGAATTCATACTTCCCTAACTCCAAAAATTCTGAAAAATGACCACGTGACAGAGAACTCATGCATTCTTACTGTGTAAAAATTTCAGATTTTTATCATGTTCTGACTATTCAGGAATATTCTGGACATAACAGAAAACTTTCTGTTTTCAAACAGCAACACATAAACTTTCAAACTGAGCATGGTAAAGGCTATAATTGGCATTTTATTGAACTAAAAGATACCAAACATGATTATTGATAACAGCAAGCAAATCTCAACAAAAGAAAATGATGGTCCAAGCAAAACTCATATTATGTGACGAATAAAAATATAGCTCCAAGTAAGGTTACCGATAATGTTGAAGACGAAAGAGGGGATGCCTTCCGGGGTATCCCCAAGCTTAGACGCTTGAGTCTTCCTTGAGTATTACCTTGGGGTGACTTGGGCATCCCCAAGCTTAGGGTCTTGCCACTCCTTATTCTCCTCATATCGATATCTCACCCAACACTTGAAAACTTCAATCACATAAAACTTAACGGGTCTTTTGAGATAGGTTAGTATGATAGAAATAAATCATCCACTTAGGTACTCTCAAGACAAGTTTCATAATTGTTATCACATAATTCCTACTGTATTCTATCATTTCCAAAATTTATATTACTCAATATAAGCTATGGAAACACTCAAACAAGCAAACTATGCACCGAAAACAGAATCTGTCAAAAATAGAACAGCATGTAGTGAGCAATTTAAAAACCATACTTATGTACCTCCAAAAATTCTGAAAAATTAGGAAAATGTAAAAAATTTGTAAACCAATGCTCTGTAAAAATTTCAGAATTTTCTCACGCCCCAGTACAGAATAGAAATTCCATCACTGGACGCAAAAGTTTCTGTTTTTGCACAGAATCGAATCAACAAGTATCCACACTATCCCAAAGGCTTTACTTGGCACATTATTGAAATAAAACATATAAAACATGATTACCACAGTAGCTTAATCATGTTAACACAAAAAAATAGTAGGGGTAAATTTTGGGTTGTCTCCCAACAAGCGCTTTTCTTTAATGCCTTTTTAGCTAGGCATGATGATTTCAATGATGCTCGCATAAAAGTAAAGAATTGAAACACAAAGAGAGCATCATGAATCGTATGACAAGCACATTTAAGCCTAACCCACTTCCTATGTATAGGTATTTTGCGAGCAAACAATTTATGGGAGCAAGAATCAACTATCATAGGAAAGCAAAACAAGCATAACTTCAAAACTTTCAACACATAGAGAGGAAACTTGATGTTGTTGAAATATATATAAGCATATCTTCCCCTCTCATAATAATTTTCAGTAGCATCATGAATGAATTCAACAATATAACTATCACACAAAGCATTCCTTTCATGATCTACAAGCATAGAAAATTTATTACTCTCCACATAAGCAATTTTCTTCTCATTTATAATAGTGGGAGCAAACTCAACAATATAGCTATCATGTGATACTTGATTGGCATAATGCAATTGAAAATTAAAATCATGATGACAAGTTTCATAGTTATCATTATTCTTTATAGCATACATGTCATTACAATAATCATCATAGATAGCAACTTTGTTTTCATAATCAATTGAAACCTCTTCCAAAATAGTGGAATCATCATTAAATAAAGTTGTGACCTCTCCAAATCCACTTTTATCATTATAATCATCATAAATAGGAAGCATACTATCATCATAATAAATTTGCTCATCAAAACTTGGGGACTAAAAATATCATCTTCATCAAACGTTGCATCCCCAAGCTTGTTGGTTTGCATATCATTAGCATTATGGATATTCAAAGAATTCATACTAAAAACATTGCAATCATGCTCATCATTCAAGGAACTCACATTAAACATTTTATTAAATTCTTCCTCTAGCAATTGAGCACAATTTTCCGATCCATCATTTTCAAGAAAGATATTATATAGATGAAGTATGTGAGGCAACCTCAATTCCATTTTTTTGTAGTTTTCTTTTATAAGCCAAACTAGTGATAAAACAAGAAACTAAAAGATTCAATTGCAAGATCTAAAGATATATCTTCAAGCACTCACCTCCCCGGCAGCGGCGCCAGAAAAGAGCTTGATGTCTACTACACAACTTATTCTTGTAGACTCATGCTGGGCCTCCAAGCGCAGAGTTTTGTAGGACAGTAGCAATTTTCCCTCAAGTGGATGACCTAAGATTTATCAATCCGTGGGAGGCGTAGGATGAAGATGGACTCTCTCAAACAACCCTGCAACCAAATACAAGAAATCTCTTGTGTACCCAACACACCCAATACAATGGTAAATTGTATAGGTGCACTAGTTCGGCGAAGAGATGGTGATACAAGTGTAGTATGGATATTAGAAATATATTTTTATAATCTGAATAAATAAAAACAACAAGGTAGCAAACGATAAAAGTGAGCACAAACGGTATTACAATGCTTAAAAACAAGGCCTAGGGTTCATACTTTCACTAGTGCAATCTCTCAACAATGCTAACATAATTGGATCATATAACAATCCCTCAACGTGCGACAAAGAAACACTCCAAAGTTCCTATTAGCGGAGAACATAAGATAGAAATTGTTGTAGGGTATGAAACCACCTCAAAGTTATCCTTTCCGATCAATCTATTGAGCCATCCCTATAAGTGTCATAAACAGCCCTAGAGTTCGTACTAAAATAACACCATATGATACACATCAAACAACTCTAATGTCACCTAAATACTCCAATGTCACCACAAGTATCCGTGAGTTGATTATACGATATGCATTAAACAACTTCAGATTCATAATATTCAATCCAACACAAAGAACTTCAAAGAGTGCCCCAAGATTTCTACCGGAGAAAGTAGGACGAAAACGTGCATCAACCCCTATGCATAGATTACCCCAATGTCACCTTGGGAATCCGCAAGTTGATTGCCAAAACATATATCAAGTGAATCAATATAATACCCCATTGTCACCACGGGTATTCATATGCAAGACATACATCAAGTGTTCTCAAATCCATAAAAGTATTCAATCCGATAATAGTGAAACCTCAAAGGTAAAAACTCAATTCATCACAACAAGATAGAGAGGGAGAAACACCATATGATCCAACTATATTAACAAAGCTCGCGATACATCAAGATCATGCCAAATCAAGAACACGAGAGAGAGATCAAACACATAGCTACTAGTACATACCCCTAGCCTCGAGGGTGAACTACTCCCTCCTCATCATGGAGACCGCCAGGATGATGAAGATGGCCTCCGGTGATGATTCCCCCCTCCGGCAGGGTGCCGGAAAAGGGCTGTAGATGAGATCGTGGAGGTACAAAGGCTTGCGGCAGCATAGTCCAAGTTCTAGGGTTATTTCTGGGGGTTTGGGTATTTATAAGAATTTTTGGCGTTGGAATCACGCGAAGAGGGGCCACAAGGGGCCCACGAGGCACCAGGGTGCGCCCTGGGGGGCGCCCAGGTGGCTTGTGGGGCACCTGTGGGTCTTCTGCTGCTCCCCCGAAGCTTCCTGGGTCCCTTTCCTTCCGGAAAAAATCGTCAAAAAGTTTCACTGCATTTGGACTTCGTTTGATATGGATTTTCTGGAAAACCAAAAACAAGCAGAAAACAACAACTAGCACTGGGCACTAGGTCAATATATTAGTCCATGAAAATCATATAAAATCCATATAAAAGTGCACCAAAATCATACAAAACTATAATAAACATGGCATGAATACTTCATAAATTATAGATATGTTGTAGACGTATCAAGCGCACCTGCACACACAAGAGCAAACACTTGCACCCAACGCAAATAAGAGGGTTGTCAATCCTCTTAGCGGTTATTTGCAAGGATTAAATCTTATAGAGGCAAATAGATAAACTAAAATACTAATTAAAATAAAAGTAAATAAATTGCAGCAAGATATTTTTAGGTTTTTTATATATGATAAAGTAGACCGAGGGCCATAGTTTTCACTAGAGGCTTCTCTCTAGAACACATAGCATACGGTGGGTAAACAAATTACTGTTTGGCAATTGACAGAAAAGCAAATAATTATGACGGATTCATGGCAATTATCATGTATATAGGCATCATGTTCGAGACAAGTAGATCGACTCCTGCTTGCATCTACTACTATTACTCCACCCATCGACCGCTATCCAGCATGCATCTAGGGTATTAAGTATGAAACCGAGTAACGCCTTAAGCAAGATGACATGATGAAGACAAATTAAACTCAAGCAATATGATTAACCCCATATTTTTATCCTTAATGGCAACAACACAAATACGTGTCATGTCCCCTTCTGTCACTGGGATTGAGCACCGCAAGATTGAACCCATCACAAAGCACCTCTCCCATTGCAAGACAAATCAATCTAGTAGGCCAAACCAAATCGATAGATCAGAGAGAAATACAAAGCTATAATAATCATGCATAAAAGAGTTCAGAGAAGACTCAAATATTTCTCATGAATAATCTGATCATAAACTCACAATTCATCGGATCCCAACAAACACACCGCATAAGAAGATTACATCGGAAAGAACTCCAAGAACA
The DNA here is from genome assembly GCA_039707655.1 of Elymus sibiricus. NCBI lineage: Eukaryota > Viridiplantae > Streptophyta > Magnoliopsida > Poales > Poaceae > Elymus > Elymus sibiricus. The sequence goes on along the minus strand of CM077668.1, from coordinate 88,053,028 downwards.
TCGAGGAGAACATGGTATTGAAGATCAAAGAGAGAGAAGAAGCCATCTAGTTACTAGCTATGGACCCGTAGGTCTGTGGTAAACTACTCACACATCATCAGAAGGGCAGCAAGGTTGATGAAGAAGCCCTCCGTGATCGATTCCCCCTCCGGCAGACTACCGGAAAAGGCCTCCAGATGGGATCGCGGAAGAACAGAGGCTTGCAGCGGTGGAAAGGTTTTCTCTTCTGTCTCTCTGGTATATTGGGAATATTTTAGAATTTATAGCGCTGGAATTAGGTAAAGAGGTGCCACGAGGGGCTCACAAGCCTGGGGTGCGCGCCCTACCCCCCTGGGCGCGCCCTTCAGGCTTGTCGCCTCCTTGTGGCTCTTCTGGTCTTCTCTCGAAGCTTCATGGGTCTCTTCTGGTCCAGAAAAAATTAATCCAAAGTTTTTTTCTTGTTTGGACACTTTTTGATAATGATTTTCTGAAAAGGCAAAAACAAGCAGAAAATAGCAACTGGTATTGGGCACTGGGTTAATAGGTTAGTCCGAAAAAATGATATATAATGGCATATAATTGCATATAAAACATCTAAGATTGATACTATAATAGCATGGAACAATAAAAAAATATAGATACGTTGGAGACGTATCAAGCATCCCCAATCTTAATTCCTGCTCGTCCTGGAGTAGGTAAATGATAAAAACATAATTTTTGGTGTGGAATGCTACCTATCATGTTTCATCATGTAATCTCTCTCTTACGATATGAATAATAAGATCCGAATGATTCAAAGCAATAGTCTATAATTTGATATAAAGACATTAATACTCAGGCATACTAATAAACAATCATGTCTTTCAAAATAAAAATGCTAAAGAACGTTATCCCTACAAAATCATATAATCCTGTCATGCTCCATCTTCTTAACACAAAATATTTATCATGAACAACCCCGGTTTTAGCAAAGCAATTGGTTCATACTTTTTAACGCGCTTCAGCTTTTTCAACCCCCACGCAATACATGAGCGCAAGCCATGGATATAGCACTATGGGTGGAATAGAGTGTGGTGGTAGAGATAAATAAGGGGAAGTCAAAAATAAGAAGATAGTCTCACATCAACGAGGCTAATCAACGGGCTATGGAGATGCCCATCAATTGATGTCAATGCGAGGAGTAGGGATTGCCATGCAACGGATGCACTAAGAGCTATAAGTGTATGAAAGCTCAACATGAAAACTAAGTGGGTGTGCATCCAACTTGCTTGCTCATGAAGACCTCGGGCATTTGAGGAAGCCCATCATTGGAATATACAAGCCAAGTTCTATAATGAAAAATTCCCACTAGTATATGAAAGTGACAAAATAGGAGACTCTCTATATGGAAAACATGGTGCTACTCTGAAGCACAAGTGTGGAAAAAGGATAGTAACATTACCCCTTCTCTCTTTTTCTCTCATTTTTTTCATGGCTCTTTTTGGCCTCTTCTCTCTCTCTCTCTCTCTCTCTCTCTCTCTTTTTCTTCCGGAGTCTCATCCCGACTTGTGGGGGAATCATGGTCTCCATCATCCTTTCCTCACTGGGACAATGCTCTAATAATGATTATCATCACACTTTTAATTACTTACAACTCGATACTAGAAAAAAAATATGACTCTATATGAATGCCTCTGGCAGTGTACCAGGATGTGCAATGATGCTAGCGTAACATGTATAAAAAAATGATGAATGGTGGCTGAGCCACAAATACTATGTCAGCTATATGATCATGCAAAGCAATATGACAATGACGATGTGTGTCATAAAAACAGAACGGTGGAAGTTGCATGTCAATATATCTCGGAATGGCTATGGAAATGCCATGATAGGTAGGTATGGTGGCTGTTTTGAGGAAGATATAAAGAGGCTTCTGTGTGATAGAGCGTATCATATCACGGGGTTTGGATGCACCGGCGAAGTTTGCACCAACTCTCGATGTGAGAAAGGGCAATGCACGGTACCGAAGAGGCTAGCAAATTGTGGAAGGGTGAGAGTGCGTATAATCCATGGACTCACATTAGTCATAAAGAACTCACATACTTATTGCGAACGTTTATTAGCCCTCGAAGCAAAGTACTACTATGCATGCCCCTAGGGGGAGGTTGGTAGGAGTTAACCATCGCGCGCCCCCGACTGCGACACAAAGGAAGGCAATCAATAATAAATCATGCTCCAGCTTCTTAGCATAACGACAGATCATACGTGCATGCTTCGGGAATCACAAACCTTAACGCCAATATTATTACTAAACCACAATTATCTACTAATACCTCCCACATATTTCCATCTTAATATCACAAAACTATTGCAAGGAATCAAACTTAACATATTCAGTGATCTACATGAAAGTTTTTATTATATCCCTCTTGAATACCTATCATATCAGGACCTAATTCATAACCCGTGCATATTACCATTGCTATTTATTAGACTCTCAAAAAGATATAAGTGAATCATGAGAGTGCAACTATTTCTTTAAAATATAACCACCGCCGTGCTCTAAAAGATATAAGTGAAGCACTAGAGCAACTGCCTAGCTCAAAAGATATAAGTGGAGCACATATAGTATTCTAAGAAATCACGAATAATGTGTGTCCCTCTCAAAAAGGTGTGTTCAGCAAAGATGATTATGACAAACTAAAAACCAAACAAAAGCAAACAAACTATATCACAAGACGCTCCAAGTAAAACACATATCATGTGATGAATAAAAATATAGCTCCAAGTGAGTTACCGATAGATTGTAGACGAAAGAGGGGATGCCCCGAAAGGCATACCCAAGCTTAGATGCTTGAGTCTTCCTTGAATATTACCTTGGGGTGCATTGGGCATCCCAAAGCTTAGGCTCTTGCCGCTCCTTATTCCTTTGTTCATCGTAGTCTCACCCAAAACTTGAAAACTTCAGCACACAAAACTCAACAGAAACCTCGTGATATCCGTTAGTATAACAAACAAATCCTAAACTTTAGGTACTGTTGTAAATTGATTCATATTTAATATTGGCATAATGCTACTGTACTCCAACTTCTCCATGACTCATACCCCCTGATACGATCCATAGATTCATCAAAATAAGCAAACTATGCAACAAAAACAGAATCTGTCTAAAACAGAACAGTCTGTAAAGATCTGAATTAACGTCATACTTATGTAACTCCAAAAATTCTGAAAAATTAGCAAAACGTGGTAAATTCGTATATCAATATTTTTTAAAAAATTCAGAATTTTATCACACTCCATAAAAAAACCAAAATTCCAGCACTGGACGCTAAAGTTTCTGTTTTCCAACAGCATCTATCATACTATCTTCCAAATCATCCCAAAGGCATTACTTGGCACAAACACTAATTAAAACATAAAAATACAATCATAACAGAGGCTATAATTTTGTAAACACCCAAGAACAGAAAGTAAAAGCAAAAATTTATGTTATTCATTGGGTTGCCTCCCAACAAGCGCTATTGTTTTATGCCCCTAGCTAGACATAATGCATAGTTTCAAGTGTTGTCATCCTTCAAATTAATTCCATAAGTGGCCCCCATAATAGATTCATAAAGTGATTTAATTCTCTTTCTAGTGAAGTGTTCCATCCCTTTCTTTAGTGGGAATTGAAATCTTATATTACCTTCTTTCATATCAATAATAGCACCTATTGTTCGTAGAAAAGGCCTAACAAGTATTATGGGGCAAGAAGGATTGCATTCAATATGAAGAACAATAAAGTCCACGGGCACATAATTTCTATTTGAAAGAATAAGCACATCATTTATTCTACCCAATGGCTTTTTAATAGTGGAATCCGCAAGATGCAAATTAAGGGAACAAGGATCCATGTCGGTGAGACCTAGCACATCACACAAAGACTTTGGTATAGTGGAAACGCTAGCACCAAGATCACAAAGGGCATTACATTCATAATCTTTAATTTTGACTTTAATAGTAGGTCCCTATTCATCTTGTAATTTTCTAGGAATTGAAACTTCCAACTCAAGTTTTTCTTCATGCGCTTTCATCATCGCTTCTACAATATGTTTAGTGAAAGCTTTATTTTGTTCATATGCATTTGGTGAATTAATCATGGATTGCAACAAGGAAATACACTCAATTAAAGAACAACTATCATAATTAAATTCCTTGTAATCCAAAGTAGTGGGTGCATTACTATTTAAAGTTTTGACCTCTCAAAACCCACTTTTTTCATTTTTTTCATCAAGATTATCACCCTCCAAGCAATTGGGACTCCCTCTATCTAAAGTTGACTCTTCTTCAGTCCCTTTTTCATCAAGTTTTATGTTACTAAATAATGATTCAATAGGAGTGACACCAATCATTTTAATATCTTCATCATTACTACGATAGAAGCCAGGTGAAATCGCTTTTTCTAGAAATTCTCGCTTAGCTCTCAACCTAGCGGTCCTTTCTTTACTTTCATTAATGGAGACATAAATAGCTTTAATAGACTCATTTATATCATGCTTAGGTGGAAAAAGTTTTGAGATTTTCCACATCATGAGCAATTCTATCCATGTTCCTAGCTAATTCATCAACTCTATTCAATTTTTCTTCTATCATAGCATTGAAATTCTTTTGCGAATTAATAAATTCTTTAATATTACTTTCAAGATCAGATGACATCCTATTATTATTATAAGAATTATCATAGGGATTGCCATAATTATTAGAGGAATTTCCAGGAAATGGTCTAGGATTGAAATTACCCCTATAAGCATTGTTGTTGAAATTATTTCTAGAGACAAAATTCACATCAATAGCATCATTATTTAGCTCAATCAAGGTAGACAATGGCACATCATTAGGATCAATATGAGCATTTTTACTAGCAACCAATTTCAATAAAGCATCCATCTTATCACTCAAAGTATTAATTTCTTCAACAGAATTTACCTTCTTACCAGTTGGAGTTCGTTCAGTGTGCCATTGAGAATAATTTATCATGATATTATCAAGAAGTTTTGTAGCTTCTCCCAATGTAATTTCCATAAAAGTACCACCTGCGGTAGAGTCTAGCAAATTTCTAGAGATAAAGTTTAGTCCCGCATAAATTTTTTGTATGATCATCCATAAATTTAAGCCATGAGTTGGGCAATTTCTTATCATTAATTTCATTCTCTTCCAAGATTGTGCAACATGTTCATTCTCAAGTTGCTTAAAATTCATAATTTGATTTCTTAGAGAAATAATCTTAGCGGGAGGAAAATACTTGGTAATAAAAGCATCCTTACACTTATCCCAAGAATCAATACTATTTCTAGGCAAGGATGAAAACCAAGTTTTAGCACGATCTCGTAGTGAGAACGGAAATAATTTTCACTTGACAATATCATTATCCACATCTTTTTTTTGCATATCACAAAGCTCAACGAAAGTATTTAGATGGGATGCATCATCTTCATTAGGACTACCAGAAAATTGTTCTTTCATAACAAGATTAAGCAAGGCAACATTAATGTCACACAACTCCGCACTAGTGGCGGGGGGGGGGGGGGGGGGAGCAATAGGAGTACTAATAAAATCATTATTATTAGTATTGGAAAAATCACACAATTTTGTATTTTCTTGAGACATCGCGACAAAGCAAGCAAACTAGCAAACAAACAAATAAAAATATTTTTGTGTTCTTGTAAAAAAAATTAGAAGTGGGGGAGATGAAAACTAGAGGCAAATGCAAATAAAAGTCAAATAAAATAAATGCAAGTGGATGATAGTTTGTGCGAAGGTACTTGGTAATTTTGATGATGTCTCCCCGGCAACGGCGCCAGAAATTCTTCCTGCTACTTGTAGACTGCGTTGGTATTTCCCCGAAGAGGAGAGGATGATGGAGTATAGTAGAGATAAGTATTTCCCTCAGTTAAGAACCAAGGTTATCAATCCAGTAGGAGAACCAAGCAAAATTCCATTAAGCGCACCTGCACACACAAGAGCAAACACTTGCACCCAACGCAAATAAGAGGGTTGTCAATCCTCTTAGCGGTTATTTGCAAGGATTAAATCTTATAGAGGCAAATATATAAACTAAAATACTAATTAAAATAAAAGTAAATAAATTGCAGCAGGATATTTTTAGGTATTTTTTATATATGATAAAGTAGACCGGGGGCCATAGTTTTCACTAGAGGCTTCTCTCTCGAACACATAGCATACGGTGGGTAAACAAATTACTGTTGGGCAATTGATAGAAAAGCAAATAATTATGACGGATTCATGGCAATGATCATGTATATAGGCATCACGTCCGAGACAAGTAGACCGACTCCTGCCTGCATCTACTACTATTACTCCACCCATCGACCGCTATCCAGCATGCATCTAGGGTATTAAGTATGAAACAGAGTAACACCTTAAGCAAGATGACATGATGTAGACAAAGTAAACTCAAGAAATATGATTAAAATCCATCTTTTTATCCTTAATGGCAACAATACCAATACGTGTCATGTCCCCTTCTGTCACTGGGATTGAGCTCCGCAAGATTGAACCCATCACAAAGCACCTCTCCCATTGCAAGACAAATCAATCTAGTAGGCCAAACCAAATCGATAGATCAGAGAGAAATACAAAGCTATAATAATCATGCATAAAAGAGTTCAGAGAAGACTCAAATATTTCTCATGAATAATCTGATCATAAACTCACAATTCATCGCATCCCAACAAACACACCGCAAAGAAGATTACATCGGATAGAACTCCAAGAACATCGATGAGAACATGGTATTGAAGATCAAAGAGAGAGAAGAAGCCATCTAGTTACTAGCTATGGACCCGTAGGTCTGTGGTAAACTACTCACACATCATCGGAAGGGCAGCAAGGTTGATGAAGAAGCCCTCCGTGATCGATTCCCCCTCCGGCAGAGTACTGGAAAAGGCCTCCTGATGGGATCACGGAAGAACAGAGGCTTGCAGTGGCAGAAAGGTTTTCTCTTCTGTCTCTCTAGTATATTGGGAATATTTTAGAATTTATAGCGCTGGAATTAGGTCAAGAGGTGCCACGAGGGGCCCACAAGCCTGGGGGCGTGCCCTACCCCCCTGGGCGCGCCCTCCAGGCATGTCGCCTCCTCGTGGCTCTTCTGGTGTTCTCCCAAAGCTTCGTGGGTCTCTTCTGGTCCAGAAAAAATTAATCCAAAGTTTTTTTCTCGTTTGGACACTTTTTGATAATGATTTTCTAAAAAGGCAAAAACAAGTAGAAAATAGCAACTGGCACTGGGCATTGGGTTAATAGGTTAGTCCTAAAAATGATATATAATGACATATAATTGCTTATAAAACATCCAAGATTGATACTATAATAGCATTGAACAATCAAAAATTATAGATACGTTGGAAACGTATCAGGCCCTGCCTTCACCATCGGCACGGGCCTCTCTCCTGCATAGGAAGGTGCACTCGTCACCTTCCTTCGGGCAAATGCGGATGTTTTCGCTTGGACATCATCTGATTTGTCCGGTGTGCCGACGGAGGTGATCGAACACCACTTAGCGGTGTGCCCCAACGCACGCCTCATGAAACAGAAGGCACGGCGCCAAGCGCCAGAGAAGCAAGAGTTCATCGTCAAAGAAGTCCAGAAGCTGCAAGAAGCGGGAGTCATCCGTGAGGTGCGCCATCCCAAATGGCTCACCAATCCAGTCGTAGTATGATACGTCTCCAACGTATCTATAATTTATGAAGTATTCCTGCCATGTTTATAATAGTTTTGTATGATTTTGGTGCACTTTTATCTGAATTTTATATGATTTTCATGGACTAACATATTGACCTAGTGCCCAGTGCCAGTTGCTGTTTTCTGCTTGTTTTTGGTTTTCCAGAAAATCCATATCAAACGAAGTCCAAATACAGCGAAACTTTTTGACGATTTTTTCTGGAAGGAAACAGACCCAGGAAGCTTCGGAGGAGCAGCAGAAGAGATACAGGGGCCCCATGAGCCACCTGGGCGCGCCTGCCCCCCCAGGCGCGCCCTGGTGCCTCGTGGGGCCCCTGTGGCACCTCTTTGCGTGATTCCAATGCTGAAAAATCCTATATATTCAGAAACCCCCGAAAGTTAACTTGGACTATGCTGCCGCAAGCCTTTGTACCTCCACGATCTCATCTATAGCCCTTGTCCAGCACCCTGTCGGAGGGGGGAATCATCACCGGAGGCCATCTTCATCATCCCGACGGTCTCCATGACGAGGAGGGAGTAGTTCACCCACGGGGCTGAGGGTTTGTACCAATAGCTATGTGTTTTATCTCTCTCTCGCGTTCTTGATTTGGCACGATCTTGATGTATCGCGAGCTTTGTTAATATAGTTGGATCATATGGTGTTTGTTCCCTCTCTATCTTTGTTGTGATGAATCAAATCTTTTCCCTTTGAGGTTTCGTTATTGTCGGATTGAATATTCAGATTTGAGAACACTTGATATATGTCTTGCATATGAATACCCGTGGTGACAATGGGGTATTATATTGATTCACTTGATGTATGTTTTGGCACTCAACTCGCGGATTCCCGAGGTGACATTGGGGTAATCTATGCATAGGGGTTGATGCACATTTTCATTATCTTTTCTTCGATAGAAACTTGGGGGTGCTCCTTGAAGTTCTTTGTGTGGATTGAATATTATGATTATGAAGTTGTTTGATGCATATCGTATAATCAACTCACGGATACTTGTGGTGACATTGGAGTATCTAGGTGACATTAGAGTTGGTTCATGTGTGTCATATGGTGTTATTTTAGTACGAACTCTAGGGCTGTTTGTGACACTTATATGAATAGCTCAATAGATCGATCGAAAAGGATAACTTTTGTGACACCCTGGTTTTCGCTCCTTGTTTTTTTCCTTCGTGGGATTTGACTCCCGTCTTTTTTTCGATGTTATCGGGTTTTCTCTTGCCTTTGGGTATATGAAGATGGTCATTTAGCCTTGCCTCTCCTATCCATCCAGAGATTCTCTCCAACCCAACCTTGCCATCCAAGATTCATTCCCAAGGCTTTGCCACCGAAACCCCCACTCTCCGGTCTACCGGAAGGGAAACCCTAATTCCTTCCGTTACAAAGGAACCCCAATTTCCTTTCATCTTTTGCCTCCCAAACTTTTCCCAGTAATCATCCTATCTCTATAAACCCTGGATATGCAAAAATATTGCCAAGTCATTTGCAATATTTTTCATTTAAAATTCATTCATTTTTCTGCGGTTTAAAGGAATTAAATCCAGGAAAATATCTATCCATCTCCAAAGCTCATGAAAACTTGTGGAGATATTCTTTGTGATCATATTGAGCTCCAATAAAAATATTGGCAATAATTAAATAAGGGAAATTGCATTTTCCTATTTAAAGCCAATATTGCAATTTGGGCACTTTCCAAAGGAACTACCATTTTGGTAGCCAGGAAAAATCCCAAAAAATTTGTGGAGCTTATCCTATCCATATCTTCACCATTTCCATCAAGATCCCAAGTTCCATAGATCAAATTTTGAGCACATCTTCCAGTTTTTGTTTCTGGATTTATTTTGAGGTTGTGAAGCAACTATATTTTATATTGATTCAAAAATTCTCAAATTAATCCAGGACCTCACATTCCATATATAATGTGAGTATGCCAAAATTCATTTCATTTCATCTAGCCAATTTCTCCCAAAAATTCCATCAAGTTTCTGTCCAGATCTAAGCTCTGTGAAGGAAGTATCACTTTGGCATTTCCAATTGAGCTGAAATTTTCCCAGTACCTTCATACCTCCAAATCATAACTCTCCACCAAAATTCAGCTTATTTAACCAAGCCAGATGAGTGCAGCTTCAAGATTCAGTTTCTGGGCCAGATTTGGCATTTCAAAGGAAGTATATGCCAATGAGGTCCAAATGCCTTCAAATTTTGCCATAATATAGTCCTTCCTACCACATTTCACTGTGACAACCGGGACAGCTCATTGCCACCTCTGTTTGACCACAACTTCCTCTCCAAGTTTCTGTCCAGAAACTGTTCTGGATCACCCTGATCACTCTGGAGCCTTCATGATCCATCCAATGTCTTAGCTTACCTATTTGACCAGTGACCGTCGTGTTTGACAAGGTGTGGCAAGCAGTCACGCGCCAGAACAGCCAGTGCACGTGGTGACCGCGTGAGCTGCACGCAGGAATAGCGCTCTGCGCATCCATCGCGTCGGATGGCCAGCTCCGGCGGCCGTACCCTTGCCATTTCGTGCCGACCTGACTCCCCGTCGTCCACTTCCTCCTCTCGGGTCATTTCCCCCTTCGTTTTCTTCCTCCTCACGTCACGACGAGCGCCGCCGCGACACTGCTCGCCCGTGACCGTCGTCGTCTTCTCCCTAGCTTCCTTCAAAAGACTTCTCGAGCGCTCACGAGGCCTCGGCCCTCACCGCGAAGCCACCCGAAGCTCGCAAGCGTCCAGCCACGTCTCCCCCGAGCGCCAGTGCGCCGATGAGATCACCACCGTGGCCGTGCTCATCCTCTCCGCCTCGGCCGGGCTATAAATAGCCCATTCCCGAGCCTCCCGACCTCACCACCAGCTCCCTCTCGCTCCCATAGTCCTCCTCGACCTCGCTACCCATCGCCGGAGGCTCCCCTGCCCTCATACTGCCGCCATGGCCGCCGCCCTCTCTCGACTAAATTCACTCATCCCCGGCCGCCATTGATGCCCTAGTCGCCGTAGCCGACCACCACCTCCACCACGACGCTCTCCCCGCCGCCATTTTGCTCCGGGGATGCCCGTGGCCTCGGGCCCGATCTCGCCAGCACCGCCGTCCGCTGCGGCCGGCGTCCTGCCCGCTCCCGAGCACCCCGGCACCCGTGGGTTACATGGATGGATGCTGCTCTCTGTCCTGAGCACGCCCATGTGCCGGGCGTCGCAAACAGTGGCTGGTGGCGCTGGCAATCGCCGGCCGACGCCGCCACTGTTCCTCTGGTCGGCGCGCGCGAGGAAGGAGGCGACCCTGCCAGTAGGGCCCCTTCGTCAGCGGCTCAAGACCCCTCCGTTTTTTATGGAGCAGCAGCGAGGTGGGCCGGCCCAGTTTCAACAGGAGCAGCTGCGCCGCGTCTGCAGCGCCAGCCTCCAGCCGAAATTGGCCCAGTGCAGCCCATCGGCACAGTCCCCTTTATTCTTTTTCGCTGGAAATTCTGTGAAGGACCCAGAAGTAAATATTATATTTACAGAAAGGTCCCTGGCAGTCAAACGTCAATATCTTTCCGCCCGTAACCCCGATCCAGGTGAATCCAAAGCCCACCTTCTCAGCTTGTCGAGCCCGTTTCGATGAGGTCACTTTCATAATGTTTTCACACTGTGAAAATGACCATTTTGCCCCTGCCCTCTATTCAGCCCCTCCGAGAGGGAATTCTTTCCGGCGATTTCTTCCGCAAGCTACCCGCACTTCTCCCGGAGTATTCCTTCACCCCCAGGCAAGCCGACCATCTGATATATGCCCTGAAGCATTGCTCTATGTATTCTTGCGTGTTTAATTAATGTTTATGCCTGTGTTAGGAATAGTTAAACTCCTGCTAGTTTGAATTTGCTATCTGCATTACCTGCTAATGTTCATCATATTATCGCACTATCGACTCGTTGTGATATTGTATGGAGATAGGTTGTTAGGTTTTCATAATTGTTACATCTTGCATGGTTACTGTTACTGCAATATTATGAAATATGACTTAATAATGACAACAACCTCCTCCGTCGACTGGATCGAGTCATAGTGTCACCTATCCGGACTTACCCGTGCAGCCACATTTGCCGGTATGGGACGGCCCTAGCTTGGTCTATTGTCTTGCCTCTTGTCGGTACCACCAAATAGGGAAGGTTATGCGTGCGCGCTACCCTGGCCCGGTAGGCGGCGATAACCTTGTGAGCCCAATTTATGGTTATGTGCGCACGTCCCCGTTTGGGACAGTTTTGTTTGGCCACGACGGTGGCAGGTGTCACGGGGTGACACAGGGGCCACCCAGGACATGACCCTGGGAGGGTATGATTGTCGGTGGGACCGTAAGAGTGTCGGGCAATAGACAAGGTTTTGTTGGAGCAGCACTGGTCCACTCGAATGGGAACATGTACTAAAGTACGAGGCCAGGCGCTCCATGGTGTGGGTAAAGTGCGCAACCTCTGCAGAGTGTAAATCTATTCGAATAGCCGCGTCCTCGGTCATGGACAGTTCGTGTAGGCCCCTATTTGGTCCGTGTCGAGTCTGGAGGAACAAACTATATAATGTTATTGCTAAGGTTAATAATGAACCAGAGAAAGGTATGATTTGTCAGACTTGCAGTGCAGATACATGGACATCAGTTGATGTCAGAGGTTTGAATGCTAGCCATAAGATGGCTATGAGATAAGCGGTCGGGTGACCGCAAAGCTTGGATCGGATTTGGATCGTGAGCATATTCGAAGTTCGGATTATTTACCTGATATACTTTACTTTACTGCATTTAGTTCAGTAATTATCATGCTAGATAATACTGTTATGACATGATAATTAATGTTGCCAGATAATTAATCTTGCTGATAATCCTGCCTTAGTATGATAGCTTATACTGTTAAGATAATAAGTACATGCTTGAATGCCATGGATTGCTTTGCTTGGTGTATATGTTGGTTTGGTTTGCTTGCGAGTACATTCAAAAGTACTCATCGGCCTTCAATGTGGCCAGGTTCACCTAAGGATCCGACGTCCCCTAGCGAGGAGTCGGAGTGTTTGCGGGCTAGAAGAGTAACCCAGTCAGATCCCTGTGGATTGGAGCCGCACCAAGACCATGCTGCCTTAGATAGAGCTTTTCCGCTGCCATATCTCATGTAAGGCTTATATATCCATTAATAGAAATGTCTGTGTTCATGATACTTGTTGTAAAGGCACGCGCCAGTGTGATGTCCTGGGCTGGCGTGTGCGACGACCGTCTGGCTACAGTGGTATTCAGGCGGGGCGCCACAACGGATGGTATCAGAGCCAGGCTGACCGTAGGTTACCCTAGCCAGATTTCATTGCCTCTTGATTAGTAGAAAGCCCCGATGGATTTCAGCCATCTTTGCCAGACCGGCATGGCTACTATTGATCATAAGGCAACCCCCTTAGTCTTATGCCTTTGCCTCCGGTGGGAAAGGTTCGCACCAGGCATTGACCCGTGAGCCCTGAACCCCTAGGTAAACCAGATATCCTCACCTTGCTTGCTAGCCATGGCATTTCTCTTCTCAAATCTAGTTTCCTTTGGGAAACGCTTACAAATTTCATCTTTCCCCGACAACCCTAGGATCGCTGACTAAGCCACTTTGGCTATGGTCATGCGTTGAGTTTGATGTTCCCTAAGGAAGTAGTAGGAGCTTGACACCAATTGCTACCAGGAGCATTGTGTGGTTTCGCTTCTAAGTCCTTAGAGGCACATCGAGTGCGCTATATTAGTTATACTAGTGAATCTTCGGCCAAATGTGTAAGGTCCGCAAAATTTGAGCTTTAATTGCCTTTTTAGTATTTTGGTTTTTTGCGGTTCTTGTTTCTTTTCTCGATTCTGTTCTTTCGCGTCGACTGGATCCATCCGCAAGTGCTGTCAAGAAGACCAGTATACAACTTGGATAATACCCAATAATCCAAATTCAGTAAGAGTCAAGCCAAGTCAACTGCCTGATATTTAGAAGACCAACATCGGATCTGCCAAATGAAGAATGGGTTAGAAGCAGAATCGGAGTGCAACCGACAAGGCCAGACTATAGTCAAGGGAGTTCGCCATAGAATAAATTACAGCAAGAGCAAATTATTCGGTCCTCGACACAAGGATTATTCCAGTGAGTGGCGTGAATCTTGAATCTTTTCTCAATGGGCTCAAGAATCATTTATTTCCCACAAAAGACATATTACAAGAATGTGAAGGTGCCGAGAGCAACAATAAAACTCTGGTATGTTGATACAAATTTCAAAGCATATTTTGGAATTCCTTGGTGCATATACACAATTTTCTAGGTATGATGAACAAGGTCTGCGAGAAATATGGATGAGTTCATGACTGCCCAGAATCAATGAGAATTCCAAACACGTGGGAGTACAGCTAAACCGAACGGAATTATCCGTCAACTGCTCACTACCAACAACACATGGTTTGAATGCAAAGGGTATTCCAAATTAATTACCAACATGAAGTCTGCATCAGTTGTGCAACCACTACAGCAACAATGATCAGACCAGCAGAAGGACAAGCGGTGTGCATGACCCACGGAATATCTTCAGTCAAGGTATGGCCTACACCAAGGTTTGGCTCCGCTATGGATAAATTCTGGATACTACGGAAGGAAACCAGAACCGGCCACAGGTCCGACTGTGCATCATAATGCAAGGTTTCGGTACAAGAAACCCAGCCTTCCTCCGCAAGACTCTCAATCTTCCTTGCTACGCTACTAAGGGGAAAATCTTCTGGTATACGGTACTCTAATCTTCCTCAGCTGCTACCGCGTAAAGCTTCCGGCATAAGGCACCTGACCTTCCGCAGTAAGCCACACGAGGGAAAGCTTCTGAGGTATGATACCCAGCCTTCTTCAGTACACCACCTTGGCAAAAGCTTCAGGCGTAAGGAAGTCAGCCTTCTTCAACACGCGATCGTGCCCACGACAGTCTTGTCAGAAGCCCGAACTAGTCCGGACACACGTCCGCCTCAGAGCTCAATTGATTATGAAAGGATTTATCCTACCTTTGCATATGTTGTGAGCATGCAGTCTAGGGGATCGGTTCATGCGAGCCACTCGTATACGGAATGACTGTGTTCAGAGAAACATCGGCCCCATAGTTTGAAGCAAGGATATGAGCATAGCCACCCCTACGAGATATGCAAGAGTAAATTGTGAATACAAGCCCAACAAGCCGGGATATGACCAAGGAGCCATGATGGTAGGTCATGACAAGTTCCCCAAAAAGGAACCCCCAAGAACAAGGAAGTCTTGAATAAACAATCTCCGCAACGGTCAATGAAGTAAAGCTCCACAGACAAGGTGATATTGTCAATCCTTGTCAGACTCTTGCATGTACGGCCACAACAATGCAGCCAGCATGCCATACTCATCATGAATACGGGCCATCAACCAAGATCAGAGGTTATGCTCCCAAAGATACACCGGATGATAGCCATACTATGTCAGCTCAATGGTCATAGCAAGGACCACAGAGGCTATATATGGTAGAGCCACCTCAGAGATTACCGCCTATGATTACTTTGTGATCATGCCTGACATTTCAGTTGGGAATCACCTGAGGACGAAGTCAGAATGCAAGAGACAGAAGGGAACACCTCGTACGGAACCCACAGTCAGGCAAAAAGAGAGCCACTCCTAGCCACTCGAGGCCATACGAGCACGTGAGTCCAGTACCCAAAAAGAATGTCTCGCCCTTGGCAGTCAGTGTGCGAAGTATCGCAATAAAACCCGAAGCAACTAGTCCCAGGCCATGGAAACCAGACTATTTGTCGATACTCAGAGCTACCCACCAACTCCAGCCAACAAACTACCAGCACAAAGGGTTTGCCTGACAGGAAAGAGAAGGATTCAATGCAGCCGTCTGAAAAAAAAAGACAGCACCGGAGCCATCAAAAGAGGCAGTTAAGAGGTCAGTAAACAAATGAAGACAAGATAGCTGATGGATCCAAGTCGCACACAGGTAAGTCCCCTTCACTGGGAGGTAAGCCCGGAAATCTTGAGGACGAGATTTTCTTAAGGGGGGTAGGTTTGTGACACCCTGGTTTTCGCTCCTTGTTTTTTTCCTTCGCGGGATTTGACTCCCGTCTTTTTTTCGATGTTATTGGGTTTTCTCTTGCCTTTGGGTATATGAAGATGGTCATTTAGCCTTGCCTCTCCTATCCATCCAGAGATTCTCTCCAACCCAACCTTGCCATCCAAGATTCATTCCCAAGGCTTTGCCACCGAAACCCCCACTCTCCGGTCTACCGGAAGGGAAACCCTAATTCCTTCCGTTACAAAGGAACCCCAATTTCCTTTCATCTTTTGCCTCCCAAACTTTTCCCAGTAATCATCCTATCTCTATAAACCCTGGATATGCAAAAATATTGCCAAGTCATTTGCAATATTTTTCATTTAAAATCAATTCCTTTTTCTGCGGTTTAAAGGAATTAAATCCAGGAAAATATCTATCCATCTCCGAAGCTCATGAAAACTTGTGGAGATATTCTTTGTGATCATATTGAGCTCCAATAAAAATATTGGCAATAATTAAATAAGGGAAATTGCATTTTCCTATTTAAAGCCAATATTGCAATTTGGACACTTTCCAAAGGAACTACCATTTTGGTAGCCAGGAAAAATCCCAAATAATTTGTGGAGCTTCTCCTATCCATATATTCACCATTTCCATCAAGATCTCAAGTTACATCGATCAAATTTTGAGCACATCTTCCAGTTTTTGTTTCTGGATTTATTTTGAGGTTGTGAAGCAACTAAATTTTATATTGCTTCAAAAATTCTCAAATTAATCTAGGACCTCGCATTCCATATATGATGTGAGTATGCCAAAATTCACATCATTTCATCTAGCCAATTTCTCCCAAAAATTCCATCAAGTTTCTGTCCAGATCTAAGCTCTGTGAAGGAAGTATCACTTTGGCATTTCCAATTGAGCTGAAATTTTCCCAGTACCTTCATACCTCCAAATCATAACTCTCCACAAAATTCAGCTCATTTCATCAAGCCAGATGAGTGCAGCTTCAAGATTCAGTTTCTGGGCCAGATTTGGCATTTCAAAGGAAGTATATGCCAATGAGGTCCAAATGCCTTCAAATTTTGCCATAATATAGTCCTTCCTACCACATTTCACTGTGACAACCTGGACAGCTCATTGCCACCTCTGTTTGACCACAACTTCCTCTCCAAGTTTCTGCCCAGAAACTATTCTGGATCACCCTGATCACTCTGGAGCCTTCATGATCCATCCAATGTCTTAGCTTACCTATTTGACCAGTGCCTGTCGTGTTTGACAAGGTGTGGCAAGTAGTCACGCGCCAGAACAGCCAGTGCGCGTGGTGACCGCGTGAGTTGCACGCAGGAACAGCGCTCTGCGCATCCATCGCGTCGGATGGCCAGCTCCGGCGGCCGTACCCTTGCCATTTTGTGCCGACCTGACTCCCCGTCGTCCACTTCCTCCTCTCGGGTCATTTCCCCCTTCGTTTTCTTCCTTCTCACGTCACGACGAGCGCCGCCGCGACACTGCTCGCCCGTGACCGTCGTCGTCTTCTCCCTAGCTTCCTTCCCAAGACTTCTCGAGCGCTCACGAGGCCTCGGCCCTCACCACGAAGCCACCCGAAGCTCGCAAGCGTCCAGCCACGTCTCCCCCGAGTGCCAGTGTGCCAATGAGATCGCCACCGTGGCCGTGCTCATCCTCTCCGCCTCGGCCGGGCTATAAATAGCCCATTCCCGAGCCTCCCGACCTCACCACCAGCTCCCTCTCGCTCCCATATTCCTCCTCGACCTCGCTACCCATCGCCGGAGGCTCCCCTGCCCTCATACTGCCGCCATGGCCGCCGCCCTCTCTCGATTAAATTCACTCATCCCCAGCCGCCATTGATGCCCTAGTCGCCGTAGCCGACCACCACCTCCACCACGACGCTCTCCCCGCCGCCATTTTGCTCCAGGGATGCCCGTGGCCTCGGGCCCGATCTCGCCAGCACCGCCGTCCGCTGCGGCCGGCGTCCTGCCCGCTCCCGAGCACCCCGGCACCCGTAGGTTACATGGATGGATGCTGCTCTCTGTCTTGAGCACGCCCATGTGCCGGGCGTCGCAAACGGTGGACGGTGGCGCTGGCAATCGCCGGCCGACGCCGCCTCTGTTCCTCTGGTCGGCGCGCGCGAGGAAGGAGGTGACCCTGCCAGTAGGGCCCCTTCGTCAGCGGCTCAAGACCTCTCCGTTTTTTATGGAGCAGCAGCGAGGTGGGCCGGCCCAGTTTCAACAGGAGCAGCTGCGCCCCGTCTGCAGCGCCAGCCTCCAGCAGAAATCGGCCCAGTGCAGCCCATCGGCACAGTCCCCTTTATTCTTTTTCGCTGGAAATTCTGTGAAGGACCCAGAAGTAAATATTATATTTACAGAAACGTCCCTGGCAGTCAATCGTCAATATCTTTCCGCCCGTAACCCCGATCCAGGTGAATCCAAAGCCCACCTTCTCAGCTTGTCGAGCCCGTTTCGGTGAGGTCACTTTCATAATGTTTTCAAACTGTGAAAATGACCATTTTGCCCCTGCCCTCTATTCAGCCCCTCCGAGAGGGAATTCTTTCCGGCGATTTCTTCCGCAAGCTACCCGCACTTCTCCCGGAGTATTCCTTCACCCCCAGGCAAGCCGACCATCTGATATATGCCCTGAAGCATTGCTCTATGTATTCTTGCGTGTTTAATTAATGTTTATGCCTGTGTTAGGAATAGTTAAACTCCTGCTAGTTTGAATTTCTATCTGCATTACCTGCTAATGTTCATCATATTATCGCACTATCGACTCGTTGTGATATTGTATGGAGATAGGTTGTTAGGTTTTCATAATTGTTACATCTTGCATGGTTACTGTTACTGCAATATTATGAAATATGACTTAATAATGACAACAACCTCCTCCGTCGACTGGATCGAGTCATAGTGTCACCTATCCGGACTTACCCGTGCAGCCACATTTGCCGGTATGGGACGGCCCTAGCTTGGTCTATTGTCTTGCCTCTTGTCGGTACCACCAAATAGGGAAGGTTATGCGTGCGCGCTACCCTGGCCCGGTAGGCGGCGATAACCTTGTGAGCCCAATTTATGGTTATGTGCGCACGTCCCCGTTTGGGACAGTTTTGTTTGGCCACGACGGTGGCAGGTGTCACGGGGTGACACAGGGGCCACCCAGGACATGACCCTGGGAGGGTATGATTGTCGGTGGGACCGTAAGAGTGCCGGGCAATAGACAAGGTTTTGTTGGAGCAGCACTGGTCCACCCGAATGGGAACATGTACTAAAGTACGAGGCCAGGCGCTCCATGGTGTGGGTAAAGTGCGCAACCTCTGCAGAGTGTAAATCTATTCGAATAGCCGCGTCCTCGGTCATGGACAGTTCGTGTAGGCCCCTATTTGGTCCGTGTCGAGTCTGGAGGAACAAACTATATAATGTTATTGCTAAGGTTAATAATGAACCAGAGAAAGGTATGATTTGTCAGACTTGCAGTGCAGATACATGGACATCAGTTGATGTGAGAGGTTTGAATGCTAGCCATAAGATGGCTATGAGATAAGCGGTCGGGTGACCGCAAAGCTTGGATCGGATTTGGATCGTGAGCATATTCGAAGTTCGGATTATTTACCTGATATACTTTACTTTACTGCATTTAGTTCAGTAATTATCATGCTAGATAATACTGTTATGACATGATAATTAATGTTGCCAGATAATTAATCTTGCTGATAATCCTGCCTTAGTATGATAGCTTATACTATTAAGATAATAAGTACATGCTTGAATGCCATGGATTGCTTTGCTTGGTGTATATGTTGGTTTGGTTTGCTTGCGAGTACATTCAAAAGTACTCATCGGCCTTCAATGTGGCCAGGTTCACCTAAGGATCCGACGTCCCCTGGCGAGGAGCCGGAGTGTTCGCAGGCTAGAAAAGTAACCCAGTCAGATCCCTATGGATTGGAGCCGCACCAAGACCATGCTGCCTTAGATAGAGCTTTTCCGCTGCCATATCTCATGTAAGGCTTATATATCCATTAATAGAAATGTCTGTGTTCATGATACTTGTTGTAAAGGCACGCGCCAGTGTGATGTCCTGGGCTGGCGTGTGCGGCGACCGTCTGGCTACAGTGGTATTCAGGCGGGGCGCCACAACTTTGAGGTGGTTTCGTACCCTACAAACAATTTCTATCTTATGTTCTCCGCTAATAGGAACTTGGGAGTGATTCTTTATCGCACGTTGAGGGATGATTATATGATCCAATTATGTTAACATTGTTGAGAGATTGCACTAGTGAAAGTATGAACCCTAGGCCTTGTTTTTAAGCATTGCAATACCGTTTATGCTCACTTTTGTTACTTGCTACCTTGCTGTTTTTTATTTTTCGTGCTACAAAAACCTATATCTACTATCCATACTACACTTGTATCACCATCTCTTCACCGAACTAGTGCACCTATACAATTTACCATTGTATTGGGTGTGTTGGGGACACAAGAGACTCTTTGTTATTTGGTTGCAGGGTTGTTTGAGAGAGACCATCTTCATCCTACGCCTCCCATGGATTGATAAACCTTAGGTCATCCACTTGAGGGAAAATTGCTACTGTCCTACAAACCTCTGCGCTTGGAGGCCCAACACGAATCTACAAGAACAAGTTGTGTAGTAGACATCAAGCTCTTTTCTGGCGCCGTTGCCGGGGAGGTGAGTGCTTGAAGGTATATCTTTAGATCTTGCAATTGAATCTTTTAGTTTCTTGTTTTATCACTTGTTTGGTTTATTAAATAAAACTACAAAAAAATGGAATTGAGGTTGCCTCATATTATTCGTCTTTATAATGTCTTTCTTGAAAACGATGGATTTGAAAATTGTGCTCAATTGATAGAAGAAGAATTCAATAAAATGTTTGGCATAAAATCCATGAATGATGAGCATGATTCCAATGTTTCTAGTATGAATTCTTTGAATATCCATGATGCTAATGATGTGCAAAGCCATAAGCTTGGGGATGCTATGCTTAATGAAAATGATCTTTTTATTCCCCCTACTTTTGATGAGCAAATTTATTACGATGATGACATGCCTCCTATCTATGATGATTATTGTGATGATACTTATGTTATGAAAAATAGTGATGATTATTATTATAATACTTGTTATAATTATGAAAATCCTTTTACCGAACAACACTCTTTTAATGTGGAAACAATTTATAGTATTCGAGTTTCATACGATACTCCCACTATTATTGATGAGAACAAATTTGCTTATGTGGAGAGTAATAAAATTTCTATGCTTGTGGATCATGAAAAGAATGCTTTATGTGATAGTTATATTTTTGAATTCATTCATGATGCTACTGAAAATTATTATGAGAGAGGATCATATGCTTGTAGGTGTTGCAATAATATCAAGTTTCCTCTCTATGTGTTGAAAGTTTTGAAGTCATGCTTATGCTAGTTGACTCTTGCTCCCATAAATTGTTTGCTCACAAAATCCTTATGCATAGGAAGAGGGTTAGGCTTAAATGAGCTAGTCATATGCTTCATGATGCTCTCTTTATGTTTCAACTCTTTACTTTTATGTGAGCATCATTGAAATCATCATGCCTAGCTAAAAAGGCATTAAAGAAAAGTGCTTGTTGGGAAACAACCGAATACTTATCCCTAATATTTTTGTGTGTTCACATGATTAATCTACTGTATTAATCATGTTTTATATGTTTTCTTTCAATAATGTGCCAAGTAAAGCCTTTGGGATAGTGTGGATACTTGTTGATTCGATTCTGTGCAAAAACAGAAACTTTTGCATCCAGTGCTGGAATTTATATTCTGTACTGGAGCGTGAGAAAATTCTGAAATTTTTACAGAGCATTGGGTTACAAATTGTGTACGTTTTCCTAATTTTTGAGAATTTTTGGAGGTACATAATTATGGTTTTTAAATTTCTTACTACACACTGTTCTATTTTGACAGATTCTGTTTTCGATGCATAGTTTGCCTGTTTTAGTGTTTCCATAGCTTATATTGAATAATATAAATTGTGGAAATGATATAATACAGTAGGAATTATTTAAGAAAAATTATGAATCTTGTCTTGACAGTACCTAAGTGGATGATTTATTTTTATCATACTAACCTATCTCACGAAGTTCCGTTAAGTTTTGTGTGATTGAAGTTTTCAAGTTTTGGGTGAGATATCGATATGAGGATAATAAGGAGCGGCAAGACCCTAAGCTTGGGGATGCCCAAGGCACCCCAAGGTAATATTCAAGGAAGACCCAAGCAACTAAGCTTGGGGATGCCCCGGAAGGCATCCCCTCTTTCGTCTTCAACATTATTGGTAACCTCACTTGGAGCTATATTTTTATTCGTCACATAATATGAGTTTTTCTTGGAGCGTCATTTTATTTTGTTGAGATTTTCTTGCTGTTATCAATAGTCATGTTTTGTATCTTTTAGTTCAATAAAATGCCAATTATAGCCTTTACCATGCCCAGTTTGCAAGTTCATGTGTTGCTGTTTGAAAACAGAAAGTTTTCTGTTATGTCCAAAATATTCCTGAATAGTCAGAACATGATAAAAATCTGAAATTTTTACACAGTAAGCATGCATGAGTTCTATGTCACGTGGTAATCCCGCTTTACAGACTATTCTGTTTTGGCAGATTGCTGTTATAGTTGCATTGTTTGCATATGTTTGCTTGTTTAATGTTTCTATTTGTGGATAGGAGTATTAAATATGCAGAGGCATTTAGTATGCAATGTTTAATTATAATTTTTGTGATTTGTTACAGTAGAGAATGTTAAGGTTTTCAGTTGATTTATACTAACTTATCTCATGAGTTCTTGTTGAGTTTTGTGTGGATGAAGTTTTTAAGATTTAGGAGAAGCCATGATATGAGAGGAATTAAGGAGACACAAGAGCTCAAGCTTGGGGATGCCCAAGGCATCCCAAGTTAATATTTCAAGAACTCTCAAGCATCTAAGCTTGGGGATGCCTGGGTAGGCATCCCACCTTTCTTCATCAACAATTATCGGTTAGTCTTGGTTGAGACTAAGTTTTTGCTTCTTCACATGATATGTGCTATTCTTGGAATGTCATTTTATTTTGTTTTCTTTGCTGTTTGAATAAAGTACTTAAGATCTGAAATTTTTAAATGAGAGAGAGTCCTCACATAGCTAACCATTTACTTAACTACTCATTTGGTCTTCACATATATCTTTTTGGAGTAGTTTGTCATTTACTCTTGTTCTTCACTTATATCCTATGAGTAAATTGTTGAATAAATTGAATATCATAAATTTGAAATTATATGTGCTTCATATGCTTGTATCATGTCTAGTAGTAGTTTCACATTGGGTTAGAAAGTGAATTCTATTGAAGCTTGACAATCACAATATTGGTCATACAAGCAATTCATGAATGATTAGTATAAGGAAGAGAACTTTCACATATAAATATATTATCTTGGACATCTTTTATGATTGTGAATACCCATTAATAATTTCAAACTTGAGCAAATTAATTGAAGTTGGACAAGGAAGACAACGTAATGAGTTATGTTTGGGTATATTTGCATAGAAGTTATATTGTTATGGATCCTCCAACATGTGGTGCTTGCTTAGGATATTTTTGCTAGCCAAAAATTCGTACTAAGTAGAGATACTACTTGTGCATCCAAAAACCCTTAAACCCAGTTTCTTGCCATGAGTGTCCACCATACCTACCTATGGATTGAATAAGATCCTTCAAGTAAGTTGTCATCGGTGCAAAAGGCAATAAAAATTGCTCCTAAAATATGTATGATCTTTTATTGTAAGGGAAAATAAGCGTTGTACGAACTTGTGATGGTAAAGAAATAAAAGTGACGGACTGCATAATAAAGGTTGCTATCACAAGGGGCAATATAACGTGACGTTCCTTTGCATTAAGGGCTTGTGCATCCAAAAATAAAAAGCGCATGACAACCTCTGCTTCCCTCTGCGAAGGGCCTATCTTTTACTTTTATGCATTTACTATTATGCAAGAGTCAATAAGTATTCATTCGCATTTCAATCTCATTTATTCTCTAGTTGGCAAGCATGATGTGGTGGGGAAAGATCCAGGCACATATGGCCAGTCAAATATATTTGATCATGAATTATTATTGTTGACAATTATCTCTATGATAAATAAGTTGGGAGGCGAAACATTAAGCCCCTATCTTTCTCTGTGTTCGATGGATGCCATTTGTTCTAAAAATATGCTTTGAGTACTAGCTATCATAGAAGACTATATGATAATTGAGTATGTGGAGCTCTTACTTAGACTTTGTAGAAATTAAGTTGAATTGCAATTGTTTGGTGACTAAGAACATATGATGTTAAGTTTCAAGAGATTGCATTGTTTGAACCATGAGATGTGAATTGATTGCTACTTTATCATGATGAGTTTTATGAGAAAGAGTTGCTGTTATGATGCTAGGAAAAGTGATTGAAATTATCATTGTTCAAACTTATGCACTATGCTAGCATTCACACTTCATAAATTATTTCTTTTATTATTTGCCTACTCGAGGACAAGCAGGAATTAAGCTTGGGGATGCAGATACGTCTCCAACGTATCTATAATTTATGAAGTATTCATGCCATGTTTATTATAGTTTTGTATGATTTTGGTGCACTTTTATATGATTTTCATGGACTAACATATTGACCTAGTGCCCAGTGCCAGTTGCTGTTTTCTGCTTGTTTTTGGTTTTCCAGAAAATCCATATCAAACGAAGTCTAAATGCAGCGAAACTTTTTGACGATTTTTTCTGGAAGGAAACAGACCCAGGAAGCTTCGGAGGAGCAACAGAAGAGCCACAGGGGCCCCACGAGCCACCTGGGCGCGCCTGCCCCCCCAGGCGCGCCCTGGTGCCTCGTGGGCCCCCTGTGGCACCTCTTTGCGTGATTCCAACACTGAAAAATCCTATATATTCAGAAACCCCCAAAAGTTAACCTAGATGAGTTTTTACGCCGCCGCAAGCCACTGTACCTCCACAATCTCATCTACAACCCTTTTCCGGCACCCTGTCGGAGGGGGGAATCATCACCAGGGGCCATCTTCATCATCCCGACGGTCACCATGACGAGGAGGGAGTAGTTCACCCTCGGGGCTAAGGGTTTGTACCAGTAGCTATGTGTTTTATCTCTCTCTCGCGTTCTTGATTTGGCACGATCTTGATGTATCACGAGCTTTGTTAATATAGTTGGATCATATGGTGTTTCTTCCCTCTCTATCTTTGTTGTGATGAATCGAATCTTTTCCCTTTGAGGTTTCGTTATTGTCAGATTGAATATTCAGATTTGAGAACACTTGATGTATGTCTTGCATATGAATACCCGTGGTGACAATGGGGTATTATATTGATTCACTTGATGTATGTTTTGGCACTCAACTTGCGGATTCCCGAGGTGACAATGGGGGTAATCTACGCATAGGGGTTGATGCACGTTTTCATTATCTTTTCTCCGATAGAAACATTGGGGTGCTCCTTGAAGTTATTTGTGGATTGAATATTATGATTATGAAGTTGTTTGATGCATATCATATAATCAACTCACGGATACTTGTGGTGACATTGGAGTATCTAGGTGACATTAGAGTTGGTTGATGTGTGTCATATGGTGTTATTTTAGTACGAACTCTAGGGCTATTTGTGACACTTATAGGAATAGCTCAATAGATCGATCGGAAAGGATAACTTTGAGGTGGGTTCGTACCCTACAAACAATTTCTATCTTATGTTCTCCGCTAATAGGAACTTGGGAGTGATTCTTTATCGCATGTTGAGAGATGATTATATGATCCAATTATGTTAACATTGTTGAGAGATTGCACTAGTGAAAGTATGAACCCTAGGCCTTGTTTTTAAGCATTGCAATACCGTTTATGCTCACTTTTGTTACTTGCTACCTTGCTGTTTTTTATTGTTAGCGCTACAAAAACCTATATCTACTATCCATACTACAATTGTATCACCATCTCTTCGCCGAACTAGTGCACCTATACAATTTACCATTGTATTGGGTGTGTTGGGGACACAAGAGACTCTTTGTTATTTGGTTGCAGGGTTGTTTGAGAGAGACCATCTTCATCCTACGCCTCCCACGGATTGATAAACCTTAGGTCATCCACTTGAGGGAAAATTGCTACTGTCCTACAAACCTCTGCGCTTGGAGGCCCAACACGAGTCTACAAGAACAAGTTGTGTAGTAGACATCATAGTACCCAAGAAATGTTGCAAGGAGCGAATGTGCGTCAACTTCACGGGCCTCAACAAATCCTGCCCTCAAGACCCTTTCCCGCTGCCCAGCATCGACCAACTTGTGGACTCCACCGCCGGGTATGAGCTGTTTTGCTTCCTGGACGCCTTCTCAGGCTACCACCAGATCAAGATGGCAGCAGAAGATGTGGAGAAAACGGCCTTCATCACCCCCTACGGGATATACTGCTACATCTGCATGCCCTTCGGCCTGAGGAGTGCCAGAGCCACCTTCCATAGGCAGATGAGCATCGCACTGGGACCCCAGATGGGAAAGAACGCGGAAGCCTACCTCGACGACATCGTCGTCAAGACTCACGAGGCCTGGTCCCTCCTCGCGGACGTCGAGGAAACGTTCAACAACCTGCGCAACGTGAACCTCAAACTCAACCCAGACAAGTGCGTCTTTGGAGTCCCTTCCTGCAAGCTGCTTGGCTTCCTGGTCTCCCACCACGGCATCAAGGCGAACCCCGAGAAGATCAAGGCCATCAAGAAGATGTGCCCTCCCCAGAACCTCAAGAAAATGCAGCGCCTGGCGGTATGCATGGTCTCGCTTGGGCGCTTCATCTCCAAGTTCGGCGAGCGAGCCCTGCCGTTCTTCAAGCTCATGAAGAGATCCGGCCCCTTCAAGTGGACTCCTAAGGCTGATGCTGCCTTCGAGGACCTCAAGAGGTACCTGACGAGCCCACCCATCATGGTCGCGCCACGCTCTCGCGAGCCTCTGCTTCTGTACTTGGCAGCCACTCTCCAAACGGCCAGCGCGGCCTTGGTGGCGGTATGGGAGGAGCACGTCTGCATCCAGAAGAAGCCTGCTGAGGCCGCGTCAGTGCCTGCAGAGGCCGCACCATCGCCTGCCGTGGGCCCTCCTCAGGAGGCCCCTCACGAGCCCCCTCGTGAGCCGCCCCACGAGCCGCCTCCCGAGCCTTTCGAGTCTCATGAGCCCCCAGGGCCCACCGGAGAGCAAGATGCTGCCACAACCATGCGCCTCGTCGAGCACCTCGTGTACTTCGTCAGCACGGTGCTGCGGGATGCACGCGAGCGCTACCCCATGCAGCAGAAGCTCCTCCTCGCGCTACTCATCGCCTCCAGGAAGCTGCGCCACTACTTCCAGGGCCATCCCATCAAGGTGATCACATCCTATCCCTTGGAGCAAGTCCTGCGCAGCCCCAACGCTGCCGGCCATGTCGCCGAGTGGAACATTGAGCTGCATGCCTTCGAGCTGGAGTTCTGCACCACACGAGTGATCAAGGGCGCAGCCTTGGCGGACTTCGTGGCGGAATGGATGGATCCGCACCAAGAAGAGCCTCGCGAGGACGAATCCCTCCTGCCTGGAGACGAAGCACCTGGCGGCTGGACCATGCACTTCGATGGCGCATTCTCCCGGCAGGGCGCAGGGGCTGGCGTCGTGCTCACTTCGCCGACAAGAGACAAGCTCTTCTACGCTGTCCAACTCTGCTTCAAGCATGACGACAAGGTCTCCAACAACATCGCAGAGTACGAAGGCCTCATCGCTGGGCTTAAGGCTGCCTCTGCTCTAGGCATCAAGCGCATCACCGTCAAGGGCGACTCCCAGCTCCTCGTCAGCTTCTCCAACAAAAGCTACAAGCCCAAGGACGAGCACATGGCCGCCTACTTGGAGGAAGTTCGCAAGCTCGAAAAGCGCTTCCTTGGCCTGGAGCTCCAGCACGTCCCTCGCGGCAGCAACAAAGAAGCGGACGACATCGCCAAGTGAGCATCTTGCCGCGAGCCTCAACGCCCTGGCGTCTTCGAAGAGAGGCTCCTAAGGCCATCAACGGCACCACCTACCGCGAGTGCCATGGCGCCTCATGAGGAGCTCCCTCCCGAACACCCACAGGCACACCTGACTGCGGCCCATCTTTGGGCGCTCGCTTGCTGCTACTTGCAGCTTGTGTTGGTATTTCCCCGAAGAGGAAGGGATGATGCAACACAGTAGAGTAAGTATTTCCCTCAGTTATGAAACCAAGGTTATCAATCCAGTAGGAGAATCACGCAACACCTCATTAGCAGCACCTGCACACAAACAACAAATCCTTGCACCCAACGCAATCAAGGGGTTGTCAATCCCACGGCGGTAAGTTGCAAGATTAAATTGTATGTGATAGATAGATAGATTGAAACAAAAATACAAAATAAAATAAATAAGATAAAATTGCAGCAAGTATTTTTAGGGTTTTAGTATATGATTTAGATAGACCCGGGGGCCATAGTTTTCACTAGAGGCTTTTCTCAAGAAAATAGCATACGGTGGGTAGACAAATTACTGTTGGGCAATTAATAGAAAAGCAAATAATCATGACGATATCTAAGGAAATGATCATGTATATAGGCATCACGTCCGAGACAAGTAGACCAACTCCTGCCTGCATCTACTATTATTACTCCACACATCGACCGCTATCCAGCATGCATCTAGTGTATTAAGTCTATAAAGAACGGAGTAACGCCTTAAGAACGATGACATGATGTAGACAAGATAAACTCACGTATGAATAAACCCCATCTTTTTACCCTTAATAGCAACGATACATACGTGTCATGTCCCTTTCTTTCACTGGGATTGAACAATGCAAGATCGATCCCATTACAAAGCACCTCTTCCCATGGCAAGATAAATCAATCTAGTTGGCCAAACCAAATCAATAGACCGGAGAAGAAATACGAGGCTATAATAATCATGCATAAAAGAGTGCAGCAAAGACTCAAATAATATTCATGGATAATCTGATCATAAACTCACAATTCATCGGATCCCAACAAACACACCGCAAAAAGTGATTACATCGGATAGAACTCCAAGAACATCGAGGAGAACATTGTATTGAAGATCAAAAAGAGAGAAGAATCCATCTAGCTACTAACTATGGACCCAAAGGTCTGTGGTAAACTACTCACGCATCATCAGAAGGGCAGCAAGGTTGATGTAGAGCCCCTCCGTGATCGATTCCCCCTCCGGCGGAGTGCCGGAAAAGGCCTCCAGATGGGATCTCTCGAGAACAGAAACTTGCGGCGACGGAAAAAGTATTTCGTGGACTCCCCTGAAGGTTTCTGATTTTTTGGGAATTTATAGTGGAGGAATTAGGTCAAACGGAGCTCTATGGGCCCCACGAGGTACCAGGGCGCGCCCTGGTGCCTCGTGGGCACCCCCTGGGGCTTCTGGCCTCCTCCCGAAGCTTCTAGTGTTGTATATGTCCAGAAAAAAATCTCCAAAAAGTTTCATGGCATTTGGACTTCGTTTGGTATTGATATTCTGTAAAACAAAAACATGGCAGAAAACAGCAACTGGCACTGGGCACTAAGTTAATAGGTTAGTCTCCAAAAATGATATATAATTGCTGTAAATGTATATAAAAACATCCAAGATTGATAATATAACAGCATGGAACAATCAAAAATTATAGATACATTGGAGACGTATCACTTGCTACTCGCGCTGGAGCCTCAAGCAGATAGCTGGGTCGCAGAGTTCAAGGCCTACTTGTAAAGCGGCACCCTCCCAGCGAAGGACTCAGAGGTGGAGCGTGTGGCTCGCCAGGGCACCGCCTACTGCTTGCAAGACGACGAGCTCTACCGCAGGCGCCCCAATGGCGTCGCGTTGCAGTGCATCTCCGAAGAGCAAGGTCACGAGCTACTTGCTGACATACATGGCGGAGACTGTGGCCACCACTCCTCGTCACGCACCCTCGCCGGCAAGGTGTTCCGCAGCGGCTTCTATTGGCCCAACGCGCTTCACGACGCCACCGAGCTGGCCCAATCCTGTGAAGCCTGCCAATTCCATGCCAAGCAAATCCACCAGCCGGCACAAGGCCTCCAAACGATCCCACTCTCATGGCCCTTCGCGGTCTGGGGGCTGGACATTTTGGGCCCCTTCACGCGCGCAGCAGGCGGCTACCGCTACCTCTATGTCACCATCGACAAGTTCACCAAATGGGCGGAAGTCAAGCCAGTCCGCACTATCCCGGCAGCCTCAGCCGTCAAGTTCATCAAGGGCCTCGTGAGCCACTTTGGCGTCCCCAACCGCATCATCACTGACAACGGGTCGCAGTTCACCAGCAGCCTCTTCAAGTCATACTGTGCCAGCCTTGGCACGCAGATCTGCTACGCCTCTGTGGCGCACCCGCGAAGCAACGGCCAGGCCGAACGCGCCAACGCTGAAGTCCTCAAGGGCCTCAAGACATGAAGCTTCAAGAGAAAGCTTGACGCCTGCGGCAAAGGCTGGCTTGATGAGCTCCAGTCCGTGTTGTGGTCAATCCACACGACGACCACCAAGCCTACTGGCAAAACCCCCTTCTTCCTCGTCTATGGAGACGAAGCAGTCCTCCCTTCCGAGCTCAACCACGGCTCTCCGCGAGTCCTTGCCTTCAACGAAGCTCATCAAGACGACTCACGAGAGGCCGATCTGCTGCTCCTCGAGGAAGCTCGTCGCCAGGCCGCTCAACGCGCTACCCGATACTAGCAGGCTTTGCGTCGCTACCACAACCTCAACATACGCCCCCGCACTCTTGAAGCTGGTGACCTCGTCCTGAGAAGGATCCTCTCCAGAGAGGGACTCCACAAGCTTTCACCCATGTGGGAAGGCCCTTTCAGGGTTGCTCATGTCTCCCGGCCTGGCGCCGCTCGGCTGGAGACGGAGGAGGGTGTTCCTGTGCCCAACTGTAACACCCCTCTGTAATGAGCAACAGTGATCCATGATGATTAAGCTAATTCTTTGTGATTTGTAATGCTTGATCATGTTGGAATAATATCTCATTTCAAATTCTCCACTGAATTCAATTCAAATTCAAAGTGAAATTTGAAGTTGCTCAAAAATTGCTGGAAAATAGTTCATGTTGTAGCAAAAATTCCAAAACAAATTAATGGAAAACAACATCACCTATTTTCCTAAAATGGGCTAGAGCATTAAAACAGTGCAAAAACAGCAACTTTAATGCCATTTCCATTTTTGAAAAATTCAAATGTATTAAAAAATTGCCCAAACTTTTTGTGGCAGTGCATCATTTTCCCTAGTATTTGTTTCTGCCAGTTGCTTATTTTTGCAAAGTCATTTGGTGGAAAAAGAAAATTGCAAAAGGCTTCTGGAAAAAGAAAACAGAAAAATAAAAAGGGAAAAAAGAAAAGCGCTACTGTGGACTGGGCCTAAGTCCACAGTGCGGCCCAGCCCACCGCGCCCGTCTCCCTCCTTTCTCTCTCCCCGCGTGTCGTCGCCGCCGTGGGCACGCGCGCGCGCACCGGCCGAACGCTGACACGGCGACGCCCCAGGACCGGGCGAGGGGATAAGGTTGGCCCCCTCAGCCTCCCCTCCATCCTCATCCACTCGCCTCCCCCTCTCCTCGCTCCGTTCGCACTCTCCCACGATGCCCGAGCGCATCCGTCACCGCTCGCCGGCATAGCCGCGGCCACTGGCCTCGTCTCGCCTCGCCATTGTGCCCGTCGTCCTCGCCGTCGTCGACTACGTAGACCCCGTCCACGAGCACGAGCCGAGGAGCACCGCAACGCCGTCCCGCCTCGCCTTCTCCCTCCTCGATCGCCGTCTTCTTCCCGTCGATTCACCGCCGTCTCCAGCTACTAAGCCGTCGCTGGGCCCTCGTGTGCCTCCCCGGTGAGCTCCGCCTTCTCTCCCCTCTTCTCCTGCTTCTCCTAGCGCCATAGCTCGCCGCACTCACCGTGGCCGAACGCAGCGCCGCCATCTTGCTCCCCGCCATGGCCACGCTCGCCGACGAGCTCAACCGAGCTCAGCCGCGTGCTCAGCGCGCTCGTAGGACCCCGACGAGCTAGCTAGCGTCGCCTGCCGTGCCCCCACATCGCCACAGCCGCTAACGCCCGAACTCCGGCGCCGCCTCCGCCGCTCACCGCCGTTGATTCCGGCCGATTCCGGCCAACCACCGACACCGTTCGACGCGGCATCGAGTGCCCGTTCGAACGGTGCCTCGCGCGCGTCAAATGGACGCCGGATGGTGAGATCCGCCGCTGTCCCGTGCGTCGCCGCCGCGTTTGACATCGCCGGCATCAAGCCGCCGGCCAAAGCCAATGTGGCAGCCATGTGGGGCACCCTGGGTCACTGACCAGTGGGCCCAGGGGCCCCAGTTGACCGCGCTGACCGGTCAACTGTGCTAACGTGGCAGCACAGTGACGCTGACCAGTGGGCCCCCTCCATTTAAATAACTAATTAGGTTTTAAAAATTAATCTAATAATTAGTTAGTCACTGACATGTGGGGTCCACTCCCTAATTAACCCGGTTTAGTTTAAATTACCCCCTAATTAGCCCAGAGTCACTGACCAATGGGACCCAGCTGTCAGGTTTGACCTGGAACAGCATGGGTTGACTGATGACATCATGCTGGCGTCATGCTGATGTCATCAGTTACTATTCTGGATAATGCAAATTATTTAATTAGATTTAATTCTAGAAATTACAGAAAAAGGTTTAAATCTTTGAAAATTCATAGAAATTCAACCGTAGCTCGGATCGAAAAGTTTTCAACATGAAAGTTGATCAGAAAACGAGACGAATCCGAATATGTGGTCAAAATGCTTGACCATCACTCCTAACTACCTGAACCTGGAACCTTCCCCTCCGGTTCAGTATACCGAAATCTGCCTAAATGCTGGGAAAATATCCCAGATATTTTCCCGCTTCGTCTGCGACATGTAGCACTGCATTAGGTCACCACCAGCACTGCATTCTGCCATGCCATGCATCGTGTTGCATTTGTTTGCTTTTATTTATTGTTTCTTCCTTCTCTTCTTATCCGGTAGACCCCGAGACCGACGCCGCTCCGGAGACCGACTACATCCCCGACGACCCCTCGTTTGCCGCAGAACTTCCAGGCAAGCAACCCCCCTTGAGCATGCCTATATCACCTATCTCTTCTCCCTCCTGCTTGCATTAGAAATTGCTACTGCTTTGTTTTATCCTATTCTGATGCATAGCCTGTTTTTGTAAATTGTTATTGATACCTTACCTGCAATCCTAAATGCTTAGTATAGGCTGATTAGTGAACCATCTGTGGCCCCTCCTTCTTGTCCTAGTTGCCCCGCTTAGTTTCCGGTGCCCCGATCGATGTGATCGAATGGGCTGAGACCATCACATCACCACACCCCCTAAGTTGCTCGACTCCGCAGAGCTACCATCGAGTGTCGAGGGTGATACCTCCTAACTCACTCCCGATGTGGACTCTGTGGTACAGCTAGTCGGTGGTGGATTACCAAGGGTGATTCCTCTTTCACCACCTCCGATGATGCTTCTGTCGTGCAACCCCGCAAGTGTGAATGCCATCGAGGGTGATTCCTCCGGATTCACCTTGACGGATACATCTAGTGGGAATCCAACGAGGGTGATTCCTCGGATTCCTTCTTGATGTTTTGGACACATGGTTACTTTGATTTTACTATTGTTACTGGTTAAAGTTGGGTCGGCCCCGAGGGGTACCTGCGAGAGATGTGGTATCGGGTTGACCATGAGGGTACCCAAGAGATGAATATGTGGCACGGCCGGGCATTCTTAGCCCTTGCCGTAAGTCCACGAGACGGGGCGATGGGGTCACATGATCATGGATCTCTGCTCGTTTCCGCGAGCTCCCAATGCACTAATGGGTTAGGATATGTAATCTGAGTAGGCCTCTGGCCTTATCGCACTAACCACCACATGGGAATAGTATGGGCACTCAGTGTCATATGTATCAGCCGAAGTTCTTCAGACGTCAGCGATTGAGCGGCGCGCGCTGGGTTGGACTGGGAACGCCCGCGCTTGTATTAAGGGGGCTAGGTCTGCTCTCGGCCGCCCACGCAACGCGCAGGAGTGCAAAGGGCGATGGGCCCAAGACCCCTTCGCACTTAGGATGTAGACCGGCGTGCTGGCCTCTCTGTTGAACCTAGGTAGGGCTACGACGTGTCGATCAGCCGAGGCTAGGCATGGACCAAGCAAGCGTGTCCGGCCAGAGTTTATCGAGCGTGTTGGGTAAGTTGGTGCACCCCTGCAGGGAAGTCTATCTATTCGAATAGCCGTGTCCATGGTAACAGGACTTTCGGAGAATATCCCGATCTTCTACAACTAGAAATGGGTTGAATATGATAGCTCCGGGATTGCTTTCTCGTAGGGAGTCGAGGAAGGATCTCTGGGCGTTGTTACTACTTGTTGCTACTACTATATTTATGTACTAATCTGCACTCTTCTAATGCTGCAAGAAGCTGAAGATGCTAGTCTTCTATAGGCTAGGCCTTTCTCTCTATTCTGGCATTTCTGCAGTCCAGTCCATTGATACAGCCCCTCTTTGATACCGATGCATGTTTAGAATACTTCTGATGTAAGTCTTGCGAGTACTTTGGATGAGTACTCACGGTTGCTCTACTTCCCCTTTTCTCCCCATACCCGATTGCTGCGACCAGATGACGGAGCCCCGGAGCCAGCTGCCCCTACCGGCGATGACTACTACTACCCCTCCGGCGGATACTACTACTACGAGGAGCCCTCCGACGACCAGGAGTAGATAGGAGGCACCCAGGCAGGAGGCCTGCGCCTTTTCGATCTATGTCGTTGTTTTGCCCGCCTTCTTAAGGCCTATCTGTTTAACTTTTATGTCTGTACTCGGATATCTGATGCTTCCGCTGATGCTTGTATGACTCGAGCTTATGTATTCGAGCCCTCGAGGCCCCTGGCTTGTAATATAAAGCTTGTATGACTTTTATTTGTGTTTAGAGTTGTGTTGTGATATCTTCACGTGAGTCCTTAGGCTTGATCGTGTGCATTTGCGTGTATGATTAGTGCACGATTAAGTCGGGGGTGTCACACCAACACATGGAACATCCAACACCTCCGCAAGTTCTACCTGTGACCTCACGCGTATGAACGAAATGGAGCTG
Organism: Elymus sibiricus; assembly: GCA_039707655.1. NCBI lineage: Eukaryota > Viridiplantae > Streptophyta > Magnoliopsida > Poales > Poaceae > Elymus > Elymus sibiricus. Next base: position 88,018,165 of record CM077668.1, on the reverse strand, counting down.
TACACGCTCCGGAGCTCTCCTTGCGTCAGCCTGATGGGCCCGCGAGAGCTCCCTCCCACAACCCAGCGGAATCCCCATGCTCAGCACTGGCGGATTGATCGAACTGAGGGCGCCGCCTGGCTGCACCATCCTCACGCTGACCCGTGCCGGACACGGCAGCCTCTTCTTTTTGGATGTGAAACTGAGGGCGCCACGTGGCTGCGCCATCCTCAAGCTGACCCGTGCCAGACACGGCAGCCGCATCTCTTTTGGTTGTGTAACGAACCTTATTATTATGCTGTAGTAAAGCCTTATTTTCCAGATTTTATATGTGTTTGGTAAGTTGTCTACCTCAGGAGCCATGCGTGCTCGCGATCTTCCTCTTGCGCATCACGCGAGCGGGGGCTGGACACGGCGTGCCTGTGCTTGGGTCAGTCCCAGCAGCACCGCAAAACCCAAGTGACAGAGCTCTGGCTCGCGGGCCTGCTCCCGTGCACGTCACCTCATCAAGGTCCTTGGTACCTTGTCTCCTCGTGTGACACCCACGAGCAAACTAGCAAGCGTGCACTGCTCCTCCTTTTGTGGAACTTGTCGGTACGCAGTCATCACCGGAACAAGGCACGAAGAAGGCCTCGCGAGCGCTGCCTCACGAGGTAACCCACATCAAGCCGCCTGTCGGGGGGATGACCCCAGGGTAGGCCCAAGACGGCGAAACGACACTTGCTGAAATCTCGCACTGTTCATCCTGGCACTGTTCACCATGGCCGGGTTCCCATGGCAGGGTCGAGCCATCCGGGTCGAGCCATCCGGGTCGAGCCCGTCCGGGTGGAGCCGTCCGGGTGGAGCTCGTCCGGCTGGAATCCGGCGAAGTCAACCACGACGTCCCGTCGGACTGCGCGGACAAGACGGCCACGCACTGTAGATTTAGCGGCTGGCACTGTACATTTAGCGGCTGTCCCCCCAATAGTGTAGATGTTGGCCACCCTTGTCCCCTGGGCTCCCCTTTATAAGGAGCACCAGGGGAGGACACACAGAGAGAGAGGCACGGCCACGAGGAGGACGCGCACGGCCACCAGGCCGGCTCTCTCTCGTGCTCTCACAGGAGAAGAGGAGAGCTCAGTGCCTCCTTCTTCCTCCTCCAAACAGCTCCAGGAGCACCTCTGTACAGATATACTCCACATATACATCAAACATGCAGGAGTAGGGGTGTTACCTCCCATGGAGGGCCCCGAACCTGGGTAAACCACCGTGTACAGTTGCCCAAACCCGTCCCGGATCTCCACCGCAGCCTTGCCCTCACCTCAAGCCATCCCATGGCATCTGCCGTGACGCGGCACCCCCCGCTAGAATACCATGACAGTTGGCGCCCACCGTGGGGCTCGCTGCTACTGGAATCGCTATCCGGGCGGGACCTTCTTCATCACCACTACCGCGACGTCGCCGCCGTCCAGAGACGGCGTGCTCGCGTGCCTCCTGGCGCTGCTCCGACCGCGGTCGCGCGTCCGCTCCTCGAGCTCGCGTTCGTTCCTGGACGCCTCCTCGAGCCTTCACGCGCGCGCATGGGAACGGGCGCTCTGCTCCTCCCCTCGTCAGCCCCTCCACTCAGATTCCTCCGCGCCGCCATGGGCGACCTCGAGCAGGCCCTCCTGCTAGCCTCCGCCCCCGGCGCCGGCTTCCTCCGCCGTCTCCGCCCGTGGCGCCGGGTCCGGCCCCGTCCGCTGGCCGGCTTGCCGCCCCGCCTGGCCGCCTCGCCTCTGCCTCGTCGGGTCCCCGCGCCGTCTTCCCCGAGCCCGGCCGCGTCCGACCCCGCGCCCTCTCGCCCCAAGCCTCCACCAACCAGAGCCACTGCCTCCTCCGCACCGCCGCCTGCAGGGGACGTTCGGCCCCGCGCGCCCGTCCTCTGCTGGCTGCGGGATCACGCTGCCCGCATCGCCAGAGATGGGGCACCCGAGCCGCCCCTGCAGGCCGCCCGTCTCCCACCGCGCACCTCCGCCCGACCTGCAGCTGGTCGGCTCCTCGCCTCCCGCCTCCGCCCCGAGCTTGCCGCCTCCTCCTCCGAGTTCGTCCGGGCTCCCGTGGCTCGCCGCCGTGCAGCACCGCGCGCACCCTCGCGCCTGCCCTGCCCGCGCTCGGCCTCCCCGCCGCCTTCTCCCATGCCGGCCCCGCCTGCTCCGCGCCCTCGCGCCGGCTGCGGCCAGCGTCGGCTCCCGCCCCCGCGCTACTGCCGGCTGCGCCGCGCCTGGCCTCCCTCCCTCGCCGGCTCTGCCTGCCGCCGCGTCGCGCGCGACCCCCGCGGCCAGCCGTCTCCGCCTGCGGTGCTGGGTCTCCGTCGTCCGTGGCTCCCCGTCGCAGCGCCCGCCCGGCCGGCTCCGCCCGCGTCCCGCCTCCGCACGACGGCCGCTGCTGCCGGTCGCCGCCTCGCCGCTGCAGCCGGCCGCTGCCATCCCCGCACGCCGCCTCACTGCTGCAACCGGCTGCGCCGCCTCCCGGCCGCATCCCGCGCTGGCCGGCCTCCGCGCGCTCGCCGGCTCGCCTCCCCCGCGCCTGCCGACTCCGCCTGCTCCACGCCACCCCGCTGCTTCGCCCGCGCACCCGTCGTCATGCCCGCTAGCCACGGACTGGCTGCGGCTCCGCGCATCCCCTCCGGCTCGCCGCCGCAGCCGGATGCGGCCGGGCCCCGCCTCCTCGGCCGTCTCCGCACGGTCGCGTGACGGCCCCGCCTCGCCGCGTCGCGCTGCTCCCCACCGGCCTTCCGCCTCCAGCCGCCCGCGCCGACCTCCGCCGGGTCGCCGCCCAAGCCGGCCCCTGCCGGCGCTGCCTCTGCTCCTGCCCGCAGCGCCGGGTCCGACCCCTCCAGCTGAGCTCCGCGACCCCCTGCGGCCGCCGAAAGAAGAGAGAGGAAAAAGGACGGGCCGGCTACCCAAAGCCGAAGAAAGAAAGGGATATACATGCATGTGCGCGAGTTGTACATGCATGCCCATTGGCTGCACCATGTACGTGCATACCGGCAACATGAGGTACGTGCATGGCTGGCCGGCTTCACTGGGTACGTGCATGCCTAGCCGGCTGCAGTGCGTACGCGCATCCCGGCCGGCTCCGTCGCCGCCTCGCGCGGCCGGCTCCGCTCGCCGCCTCGCTCGGCCGGCTCCGTTCGCCGCCCCGCCCGGCCGGCTCCGTCGCCGCCTCGCCAGGCCGGCTCCGTCGCCGCCTCGCCCGGCCGGCTCCGTTCGCCGCCCCGCACGGCCGGCTCCGTCGCCGCCTCGCCCGGCCGGCTCCGCTCTGCCTGTCCGGTTCGGCCCAGGCCGACTAGGGCGCCCGTCGACCGCCCGGAAGCTCGGGCCGTCTGCCGACGGACACCTCCGCCCCGTCTACACGAAAAGCAATGTGAGCTCCCCATTCGCATACCTTCGTATCGCTACACAGCGCACAAGACGGATAACCCCGAGCGACCCTCGGGGGCCACCTCCGCTCTTTTCCAGTTGCGTTGCTGTTCGCCCCGGCGCCAGCTAGTCTTGGTCCGGAGGCTTGTCGTTTGGCCCCATTCGTCCTTCCCCGCAGACGGCTTAGTAGTGTGCGCGGTACCGAAGGCCCACTCTTCGTCTCAGCCACAGACCGGCTCCTGGCTGTCCGGCTAGCAAGAGCAAAAGCTGTAGGTCACCCCACGCGAAAAACGTCCGGGGAAGGAAACGGCTTGGACGACCCGGTCATTTCCTTTATGAGTATCTGCTCGGTCAAATCTGCTCCCAGAGTCCGAGTACTGTACGCTCCACTTCGCGGCCCACTCTTCGCCTCAGCTACAGACCGGCTCCCGGCTGTCCGGCTGGCAAGAGCAAAAGCCAAAGGGCGGAGGGGACACGAAAAAGACTGAAGGGGGCTCGGACGAACCCGAGTCGGCACCCCTCTGCACGCAACTTGCGCCGCCAAAGCTAAATATTTGATATATCTGCACTGACTAACTTTGTCTTTTGCATAACCAATTCCGTGGGGAACCCTCCCTCCTCGCCCGGAGGCTCGGAGGCTACACCCAGTGGGTGTGCCGGCGTGCCCCGCTGGGAAAACGCCACGCCGGTTCGGCTCAGTCGCCGCCTCGCCCGGTTCGGCTCAGTCGCCGCCTCGCTCGGCCGGCTCCGTCGCCGCCTTGCCGGCTCCGGCCTCGCCCGCGCCCGCGCCCTCGCGCTCCTCGCTGGCTCCATCGCCGGCTCGCCCGGCCGGCTCCGTCGCCGCCTCGCCGGCTCCGGCCTCGCCCGCGCCCACGCCCTCGCGCTCCTCGCCGGCTCTTTCGCCGCCTCGCCCGGCCGGCTCCGTCGCCGCCTCGCCGGCTCCGGCCTCGCCCGCGCCCGCGCCCTCGCGCTCCTCGCCGGCTCCTTCGCCGCCTCGCCCGGCCGGCTCCGTCGCCGCGTCGCCGGCTCCGGCCTCGCCCGCGCCCGCGCCCTCGCGCTCCTTGCCGGCTCCGTTCGCCGCCTCGCCCGGCCGGCATCCTCGACGCCACCGTCTGCTCCAACATCCGCGGATACCCTCCGCCCGACTCTTCGAGTCACCCGGAGGCTCGGAGGCTACACCCAGTGGGTGCGCTAGCGCGCCCCCACTGGAAGCAAGCCGCGCCGGCTGCCGCCCACAGACGGCTGTCATCGACGACCTCTGCTCCAACATCAACGCCCGCGAAAACCCTCCGCCCGACTTTCCAAGTCGCCCGGAGGCTCGGAGGCTACTGTCGGGGGGATGACCCCCGGGTAGGCCCAAGACGGCGAAATGACACTTGCTGAAATCTGGCACTGTTCACCATGGCCGGGTTCCCATGGCCGGGTCGAGCCATCCGGGTCCAGCCCGTCCGGGTGGAGCCGTCCGGGTGGAGCCCGTCCGGCTGGAATCCGGCGAAGTCAACCACGACGTCCCGTCGGACTGCGCGGACAAGACGGCCACGCACTGTAGATTTAGCGGCTGGCACTATACATTTAGCGGCTGGCACTGTACATTTAGCGGCTGTCCCCCCAATAGTGTAGATGTGGGCTACCCTTGTCCCCTGGGCTCCCCTTTATAAGGAGCACCAGGGGAGGACACACAGAGAGAGAGGCACGGCCACGAGGAGGACGCGCACGGCCACCAGGCCGGCTCTCTTTCGTGCTCTCACAGGAGAAGAGGAGAGCTCAGTGCCTCCTTCTTCCTCCTCCAGGAGCACCTCTGTACAGATATACTCCACATATACGTCAAACATGCAGGAGTAGGGGTGTTACCTCCCACGGAGGGCCCCGAACCTGGGTAAACCACCGTGTACAGTTGCCCAAACCCGTCCCGGATCTCCACCGCAGCCTTGCCCTCACCCCAAGCCATCCCATGGCATCTGCCGTGACGCGGCACCCCCCGCGAGAATACCACGACACCGCCTCCTGACAAAGCCTTCAGGAGGCCTTGCGAGCGCTGCCTCGCGAGGCGGCTTGCATCGGCTATCCTCACCAAGTGCCAACGAAGGCCTCACGAGCAAGAGCCTCATGAGGCGCACTCCGCAGCCACGGCACGGCAAGCGACACGCTCCGTGGAAAAGCTAAGTATAAAAACTCCTCGCGAGCTATTCTCATTGTCTCTCAAGTCTATCCTCTCACGGTCTCACTGAGCGCTGACGCTGTCTCCTCCGCGCGAGCCTCTTGCACGTCAAAGGGGGGCTCCTTGAGCATCGCGCCTCAGGAGCCCTTACCGCCCCTCAGACGCATACACCCTCTGGCCTTGTCTAGGCATGCGTCCTAACATACCAGCGATGGTCGTAGCCCACTCGGGGGCTGGGTCCTGACGACGTAGAGCAGCAAGGTGGGCAAGAAGTGGAAAACAAGCCTCACTAGAGGGCCTCACGAAGAACGCAAATTACAACAAACCGTTAAGTGCTTAAACGCAAAAGCCATGTTTTCACGCCCCCACAGGGCTACATCGATCTGATACAGGTAAATAAAGGAGAAAGGGCCTAAGAGGATGCATCGTCATCATCTCCGCCGTCGTCGCCTTCGTCGTCGTTGCCTTCGCCTTCTTCAACACCGCTGGAGCTCTCGCTGCTGCCATGGGAGAACTTCGCGAGCAGGGCGTCCATGTGGTCCTCCACCACCTTGCCGAGGCCGTCACGGAGCTCCTTGGGGATAGGGGCTATCACCCTATCGAAGTCGAAGTTTGCGTCGGCGTGGAGGAGATGGCTGAAGATGCACGTCGCCGCTAGGCTGAGGAGGTCGCGGCACTCATCTTCGATGATGCCGGTCACCCGCTTGGCCCCCACCTCGAGCCGCTCCATGAGCTTGGTGAAGAAGTCGAGGTAGCTGGCGTCGTGGGTCTCAAGGGGCCCCCCGAGCTTCTCCTGGAAAATGGTCGTCAAGGCGCTGTGGGCTCGGAGCTGGAGGGAGTGGAACATTTTGGCGCGTTCGTGCTGCCGCCCCCGCGCCCGATCCGCCTCCAACCTGGCCTGCTCGACAACGTTGGAGACGCCGCCCACCTGCTGCTGGAGGGGGGCCAGCTCTTCCTCCGCATCTGCCTTGTCCTTTAGCACGGTCTTGCGTCGGGCCTCCGCCTCCGTCAGCACCTCCTTGAGGCCGTCGATCTCCTTCTGGAGCTCCTCGCGCTTCTTCTTGAAGCGGTCCTCCTGGGCCTTCAGCTTCTTGCTGTGGTCAGCGGCGATCGCCTGGCGGCACCTCTCGACCCTCGCATCGGCATCCGCCTGGATCTTCTTCTCCTTGACCCCCAGCGCGGCGTTCGCCTTCTCCATGCGCTAGTTGTAAGAGGCCTGGGCGGCAGCCACCTGGCGATCCAGCGTCTCCAGGCGCTCGCGCTTCGCGGCCTGCTCAGTGGTCGTCCGTGCCAGCTCCCTCTCCCGGAACGCAAGATCCGCCTCGCGGCCCGCAAGACCCCCTCACGAGAGGTGATGGTGTCCTCCCGCGGCTGGAGCCGCTATGCCTAGGCAGCGTGCTGCTCCTCGAGCACCCTCGTACGAGCCTTCGCCTCCTCGCGGCACTTGTCGGCTGTGTCGGCCTCCCGCAAGGCATTCTTGAAGATCTCCTTCGCCTCGGAAGCGGCCCTCTCGCGCTTCTCTCGCGCGGCCTCGTCCTGGCGCCGGCCCAGCTTGACGGCGACGTCGAGTTGACGCCACCCCTTAGCAAGGTGTAGGCGCTCCTCGGCAAGGCGCGTCTCCCACACCTGAATTTCCGCCTCGAGCTGGCCCAGAGCCGCCCGGGCATTCCACAGAACCCCATGCTTGAGCAGGGTGCAGCAGCTCATGAGCGTCAGGGCCCAGTCCGGGTCTGGCTCCTCGCCGCCCTCCGCCGTCATAGCCTGGGAAGGCCCGGCGTCATTCGTCATGAGCGGGGGGCTCGCCGGAGTCTCTTCCTCATCTTGCCGTGGCGGCGCGCTCTGCGGGCTCATCGCGCCCGTGGCGGAAGCCTCGCGCGCTGGCGAGCGTCGGGGGCTTGCCCAGGCGCCCCCGGCGTCTTGATACGTCTCCAACGTATCTATAAATTTTGATTGTTCCATGCTATTATATTATCAATCTTGGATGTTTTTATATACATTTACAGCAATTATATATCATTTTTTGGGACTAACCTATTAACTTAGTGCCCAGTGCCAGTTGCTATTTTCTGCCTGTTTTTGGTTTTACAGAATATCAATACCAAACGAAGTCCAAATGCCACGAAACTTTTTGGAGATTTTTTTCTGGACATAACCAACACTAGAAGCTTTGGGAGAAGGCCAGAAGCCCTGGAGGTGGCCACGAGCCACCAGCGCGCGCCTGGGGGGGGCAGGCGCGCCCTGGTGCCTCATGGGCCCACCTCTGCCCCTTTTGACCTAATTCCACCACTATAAATTCCCAAAAAATCAGGAAACCAACAGAGGAGTCCAATAAATACTTTTTCCGCCGCCGCAAGCTTCTGTTCTCGAGAGATCCCATCTGGGTCCTTTTCTGGTACTCCGCCGGAGGGGGAATCGATCACGGAGGGGCTCTACATCAACCTTGCCGCCCTTCCGATGATGCGTGAGTAGTTTACCACAGACCTTTGGGTCCATAGTTAGTAGCTAGATGGCTTCTTCTCTCTTTTTGATCTTCAATACAATGTTCTCCTCGATGTTCTTGGAGTTCTATCTGATGTAATCACTTTTTGCGGTGTGTTTGTTGGGATCCGATGAATTGTGAGTTTATGATCAGATTATCCATGAATACTATTTGAGTATTCTCTGGTCTCTTTTATGCATGATTATTATAGCTTCGTATTTCTTCTCCGATCTATTGATTTGGTTTGGCCAACTAGATTGATTTATCTTGCCATGGGAAGAGGTGCTTTGTAATGGGTTCGATCTTGCGGTGCTCAATCCCAGTGACAGAAAGGGACATGACACGTATGTATCATTGCTATTAAGGGTAAAAATATGGAGTTTATTCATGCGTGAGTTTACTTTGTCTACATCATGTCATCTTGCTTAAGGCGTTACTCTGTTCTTTATGGACTTAATACAATAGATGCATGCTGGATAGCGGTCGATGTGTGGAGTAATAGTAGTAGATGCAGGAAGGAGTTGGTCTACTTGTCTCGGACGTGATGCCTATATACATGATCATTGCCTTGGATATCGTCATGATTATTTGCTTTTCTATCAATTGCCCAACAGTAATTTGTTTACCCACTGTATGCTATTTCCTTAAGAGAAGCCTCTAGTGAAATCTATGGCCCCCGGGTCTATCTAAATCATATATTTAAAACCCTAAAAATACCTTGCTGCACTTTTACTTTATTTATTTTATTTTGTATTTTTGTTTCAATCTATCTATCTATCACATACAATTTAATCTTGCCACTTAGCGCCGAGGGATTGACAACCCCTTGTTTGCGTTGGGTGCAATGATTTGTTGTTTTGTGTGCAGGTGCTGCTAACGAGGTGTTGCGTGATTCTCCTACTGGATTGATAACCTTGGTTTCATAACTGAGGGAAATACTTATCTCTACTGTACTGCATCTCCCTTCCTCTTCAGGGAATTACCAACGCAGCTCACAAGTAGCAGGAAGAATTTCTGGCGCCGTTGCCGGGGAGACATCATCAACATCTATCAAGTACCTTCGCATAAAAAATTCATCTCCTTGCATTTACTTTATTTGCCTTTGCCTCTCTTTTTCATCTCCCCCACTTATAAAACGTTTTCACAAAAATACAAAAATATTTTCCGTTTGCCTTTTTGCTCGTTTGCTATCTTTGTCTGTGTGCCATGTGCCTTCTATTTGCTTGTATCTTCGCTTGCTAGAAATCTATTGATATGGATCCTCATCCACTTGCTAATCTTTTCAAAAGATCCAATTATGATGAACCAATTACTAGTGAGTTGAGTACAATTGATTATCTCTATGAAGTTTTGCTTGAAAATCATGAACCGGAAAATTGTGATGAAGTGTTGAAAGAAGAAATTTATAAAATGATTCATGATAGCTCCTTCAATGAAAAGCATGATTGCAATAATGTTATTATAAATTCTATTAATGTCAATGGTGCTAATAATATGCAAAACTACGAGCTTGGGGATGATAATTTTGTTATATCCACTGCTTATTGCAATGATCATGATTGGGGTGATAATGCTTCTTATGATCTTGAAAATTTATTTAAGCCTCATGATGAATATGCTATTGATAATAATGTTTGCAATAATATTGAAAGTGGGTTTGGAAGAGTGCCAACTCTAGGTAAAAATAATCCCACATATTTGGAGAGTGTTCAATCTTATGAAATTTCTGATAAAAGTGGGTTTGGAGAGGTCATGACTTTAGTTGATGTTAATCCCACTATTTTGGAAGACTATAAGAATTTTATGCATGTGGATCATGGAGAGAAAATTTTATATGATAGCTATATTGTTGAATTTGATTATGATCCTACATGAAATTATTATGAGGGAGGAAAATATGGTTGTAGAAATTTTCATGTTACTAAATTACCTCTCGTTATGTTGAGATTGTCAATGTTTTATTCCTCTCCTTTGCATATGCTAGATATTTCTCGTCTTGATAATTTGTTTGCATATAAAATGCCAATGCATAGGAAGTATGTTAGACTTAAATGTGTTTGTCACATGTATTATGATGCTCTCTTTGTGCTTCAATTCTTATCTTTCATGTGAGCATCATTGAAATCTCAAAGCCAATCTTAATGGCTATAAAGAAAGAGCTTCTTGGGAGGCAACCCAATGAATACAATAAATTTTTACTTTTTGTTTATGTTCTTGTGTGTTTTCACATTTATGCTACTGTTATGATTGAGTTTTTGTGTTTTAATTAGTGTTTGTGCCAAGTAAAGCCTTTGGGATGATTTGGAAGATAGTATAATTGATGCTGTTTGGAAAACAGAAAGTTTTGCATCCAGTGCTGGAATTTTAGTTCTGTACTAGTGAATCATAAAAATCTCAAAATTTTACACAGTATTGGTATATGAATTTCCCACGTTTTCCTAATTTTTCAGAATTTTTGGAGTTACATAAGTATAGATTTTAAATAGATCTCTACAGACTGTTCTGTTTTTCACAGATTCTGTTTTTGATGCATTGCTTGCTTGTTTTGATGAAACTATGGATTGTATCGGGGGGTATTAGCCATGGAGAAGTTAGAATACAGTAGGTATAATGCAAAAATAAAATATGAATGGGTTTGTAACAGTACTTAAAGTAGTGATTTATTTTGTTATACTAACGGATCTCACGAAGGTTTTGCTAAGTTTTGTGTGATTGAAGTTTTCAAGTTTTGGGGTGAGATCACGATGGATGAAGGAATAAGGAGTGGCAAGAGCCTAAGCTTGGGGATTCCCATGGCACCCCAAGGTAATATTCAAGGAAGACTCAAGCGTCTAAGCTTGGGGATGCCCCGGAAGGCATCCCCTCTTTCTTCTACCAACCATCGGTAATTTTACTTGGAGCTATATTTTTATTCGTCACATGATATGTGTTTTGCTTGGAGCGTCTTGTATTATATGAGTCCTTCCTTTGTTTGCTTTTTGTCGAGGGTACGACCATCTATGGGGCCATCCAGCCCCTTTGTGGTTCGGCAGGGGAGATCGACGTGCTTAAAGAGCAGAATCAGTGGAAAGCGCAAGGGATTTACCCAGGTTCGGGCCGCTGAGAAGCGCAAAACCCTACTCCTGCTTTTGGTGTATTGGTTGTATGAGAGCACAAATACAAGGAGCGCCTCTCCCGGCAAGGTGCGGAGAGAGCTGCTACGCGAGACGTGCTGGTGTTTGGGAAAGGGTTCGAATCCCTCTAACTGTTGCCCTGGCCCTCCTTTTATAGCTCAAAGGGGTTACCACAGTGGAAAAACAGTAACTACATAATGATTAGATAGCAAACAGTGCTATCATACCTAACTCTGCCAGTTTAGGACAAAGGCATTAAATGCACCGTTAGGTGTCATGTGGAGAGGCAGCCCCGGCAAGGTTCCTGCACCGCTCGCCCAGCTACCTCGTATTATTCTGACACGCCTCCTGGACGGGTGTCATTAAAGGTAAATCTTCTCCCTGCGTGCTGACACGTGCCCGACAAACCTCACCAACCAGCCTGCGCGGTTGACACCTCACTGATCAGTGACTAGCTGTCCGTCGAGGTGGAGCGCTGGCGTGCTGGCTGAAGCCTGCCGGTACGGAGCTTGCCGGGTCTTCACCTTGCCGGTTTAGTCTTGCCGGCAAGAAATGTCTTCATCTTCACTACCAGTTGAGTGTTTGTTGACGCTTTGTCTTGAGCTTCTCCCCAGTAGCTTTTGTAATTGGGCCTTGAATCTTGGTCTTGGTGGTTCCCGGCAAGCCTTGGCTGGCAAGGAGGCCGCTGCCGTCTGTGCATAAGTCAGGGTATAAAATACCCATGTTTTATACACCGACACTTTTTAGTTTGTCACAATCATCTTTGCTGGACACACCAATTTGAGAGAGCCACACGTTCATCATAATTTATTAGAATACTCTATGTGCTTCACTTAAATTTTTGAGCTAGGCAGTTGCTCTAGTGCTTCACTTAAATCTTTTTGAGCACGGTGATGGCTATATTTTGAAGAAATATTTAAACTCTCATGCTTCACTTATATTATTTTGAGAGTTGATAAGATTAAAATTTTGAAGAAATATTTGCACTCTCATGCTTCACTTATATCTTTTTGAGAGTTGACAATAGTAATGGTAATTTGCACAAGATATGAATTTGGTCCCAAAGTGATGAATATTCAAGAGGGATATAATAAAAACTTTCATATAGATCATTGGATATGATAAGTGTGATTCCTTGCAATAGTTTTGCGATATGGAGATGATAATATGTGAGTCATGTTAGTGAGTAATTGTGATTTAGTAAGAATATTAGTGTTAAGGTTTGTGATTCCCTACGCACGCACATTAAGTCAATAGTTATGCAAAGAAATTATATCCTACTTATGGTGCATTATTCAGTGTTAGTTATGTTCAATGCATGTTTATGACCGTTTTTGCTTTTTGGTTGGTTGCTTCTCAATCTATTTGCTAGCCTTCATTTGTAATAAGCGGAAATACTGCTTGTGTATCCAAACTCCTTAAACCCAAGTTGTGCCAAATGAGTCCACTATATCTACCTATATGCGGTATTTCCTTGCCGTTCCAAGTAAATTTGCGTGTGCCAACTCTAATTTTCAAAATAATCTTCCGTTTTGTGTGCCCGTACCGCTCATGAAGCGGCAGGGGGTGGCCAATATTTTCCATGCTAAGTGTGTTATTCTCACAATGAGTGTTTATTCACTTGTCATTGCACGAGAGAGTGGATGGTAATAAGGATGCCAAGTCCCACAATGAAATCAAAAATTAATAACAACAAAATTCCTTGGAAAGTGTTGGTATGGAGGGCACCCGTGGATACGGCTAGCCATGGATTGTGAAAGAATGGTGGAAAGGAAATAAACTTTACTTTCTGTTTGGGAACCGCCTATGATGTGTCTAGCATGGAAAATATTGGGAATTCTCGGTCGTTTTCGCTGCCAGGAAAAGCATGCCTGTCAAAATATTTTCATCTCTCTAATTTAAGCTTTGAGCTCTTGCACATTAGCAAATCTCTGCTTCCCTCTGCGAAGGGCCTATATATTTACTTTTATGCAATTTTTATTTTTATTTTGAGTCTCCATGTTCTCTTATAAAGCACTAACAAGAGAGCACTATTGTCATACTTGTGCATTGTGTGTAGCCAATATTGAGTGTGTTTCATGAATGGATCAATGATTGAGCATAATGGGCTAGGGATAACTTTCTTTAGCGTTGATATTTTGAAAGACATGGTTGCTTGTTAGCATGCTTGAGTATTTATATCTTCATGTCAAATTATAGACTATTGCTTTGAATCATTCAAGTCCAAATGTCCATGCTATAAAAGAAAAGAATATGATGAATATGATACGCAACATTCCACATCAAAAATTCTGTTTTTATCATTTACCTACTCGAGGACGAGCAGGAATTAAGCTTGGGGATGCTGATACGTCTCCAACGTATCTATAATTTTTGATTGTTCCATGCTGTTATATTATCAATCTTGGATGTTTTTATATACATTTACAGCAATTATATATCATTTTTTGGGACTAACCTATTAACTTAGTGCCCAGTGCCAGTTGTTGTTTTCTGCCTGTTTTTGGTTTTACAAAATATCAATACCAAATGAAGTCCAAATGCCACGAAACTTTTTGGAGCTTTTTTCTGGACATAACCAACACTAGAAGCTTCGGGAGAAGGCCAGAAGCCCCTAGAGGTGGCCACAAGCCACCAGGGCGCACCTGGGGGGCAGGCGCGCCCTGGTGCCTCGTGGGCCCAGCTCTGCCCCTTTTGACCTAATTCCACCGCTATAAATTCCCAAAAAATCGGGAAACCAACAGAGGAGTCCACGAAATACTTTTTCCGCCGCTGCAAGTTTCTGTTCTCGAGAGATCCCATCTGGGGTCTTTTCCGGTACTCCGTTGGAGGGGGAATCGATCACGAAGAGGCTCTACATCAACCTTCTTGCCCTTCCGGTGATGCGTGAGTAGTTTATCATAGACCTTCGGGTCCATAGTTAGTAGCTAGATTGCTTCTTCTCTCTTTTTGATCTTCAGTACAATGTTCTCCTCGATGTTCTTGGAGTTCTATCCGATGTAATGACTTTTTGCGGTGTGTTTGTTGGGATCCGATGAATTGTGAGTTTATGATCAGATTATCCATGAATATTATTTGAGTCTTCTCTAATCTCTTTTATGCATGATTATTATAGCTTCGTATTTCTTCTCCGATCTATTAATTTGGTTGGCCAACTAGATTGATTTATCTTGCCATGGGAAGAGGTGCTTTGTAATGGGTTAGATCTTGCGGTGCTCAATCCCAGTGACAGAAAGGGACATGGCACGTATGTATCGTTGCTATTAAGGGTAGAAAGATGGGGTCTAATCATGCATGAGTTTACTTTGTCTACATCATGTCATCTTGCTTAAGGCGTTACTCCGTTCTTTATGGACTTAATACACTAGATGCATGCTGGATAGCGGTCAATGTGTGGAGTAATAGTAGTAGATGCAGGCAGGAGTCGGTCTACTTGTCTCGGACGTGATGCCTATATACATGATCATTGCCTTGGATATCGTCATGATTATTTTCTTTTCTATCAATTGCCCAACAGTAATTTGTTTACCCACCGTATGTTATTTCCTTGAGAGAAGCCTCTAGTGAAAACTATGGCCCCCGGGTCTATCTAAATCATATATTAAAAACCCTAAAAATACGTTGCTGCACTTTTCCTTTATTTATTTTATTTTGTATTTTTGTTTCAATCTATCTATCTATCACATACAATTTAATCTTGCAACTTACCGCCGAGGGATTGACAACCCCTTGTTTCTGTTGGGTGCAAGGATTTGTTGTTTTGTGTGCAGGTGCTGCTAACGAGGTGTTGCATGATTCTCCTACTGGATTGATAACCTTGGTTTCGTAACTGAGGGAAATACTTATCTCTACAGTACTGCATCTCCCTTCCTCTTCCGGGAATTACCAACACAGCTCACAAGTTGCACGTCTGCAGCTTCCGTGGCAGGGGAAGAGCTTGGCGGGAGAGTTGGCGCCTCCGCCTCCTCCATTGCTGCGTCCCCTCCTGCAGCGGGCGCCTCGGGAGGCACGGCCCCTCCTCCGGAGGCTGCCTCCCGAGGCTCATCCCCCTCGGCCTCAGGAGCCGCGTCGACGTGCAGCTCCGGAGGAGCTACCTGCTCCTTCTCCACCTCCGCGTGCCCCGTTTCGGCCTCGGGGCGGCGGCTGGCCTCTGCACGCCCTTCGGCGCCTGTGGTAGGCGTCGGGGCCCCCTTCGAGCCAGGGGTCTTCAGCTTCTTCTTCTCTCATGGGCCTCCTGCACGCGTGAGGGCCCAGCCCCAGATCTCGGGAGGAAGAATGAGGAACATAAGGAAAGGGGGCAAGGCGTGGTGACTTACTCGTCGTTCGGGACCCACTTCCTCTTCTTCAAGACCGGCAGTGGGCGGCTCCTGCTGTCGCACTCGCAGGGCTCCCTCGTGAGACCGCCTCCCGAGGTGGCCTCCCGAGGTTCGGCCGCCCCGTCCTTGGCGCCGTCCTTCTCGGCAGGGGGCTCGGTAGCCCCGCCGTCCGCCCCAGTCTTCTCCGCAGAGGGTAGGTGCGCCCGCAGCCGGCGTCAATCTCCTCCACGCGCGGCTCGTCAGCCGTCGCACCGGTACTCCATTCTCCTCCCGCGCCGGTAGGTCGGGATGGCTCAACCCTGAGTTGGGCGTCGTCGTCGTCCTCGAGGTTGCAGATGAGTTGGCGGCGGGTTCGCGAAGTAGGACTACCGTCGCTCTCCTCCGTGGCGCCCCCGAGGCTTCGCCTCCCGCGTCAGCAGGTCGGGAGGGCTCAACCCTGAATTGGGCGTCGTCGTCGTCGTCGTCCTCGAGGTCGCAGATGAGTTGGCGGCGGGTTCGCGAGGCAGGACTGCCGTCGCTCTCCTCCGTGGCGCCCCCCGAGGCCTCGCCGTCGCCTCGATCTCCCGAGCCGGGAGCCACCACGAGCGGGTTCTCGCAAGGCCCCTCATGGCCCAATAGCACGAGGCCCCACTCATCGAAGATTGGCATCTCCGCGACCAGCTGCTTGATTTCCTGGTAGCGATACAACGGGAGTGTGTCGATGGGCGGGTCTTCCGTAGTGCCGCCAAGCAGGATCTGCATGATCCCCTTCAGCACCGCCGGCTTCAGGCTAGCAACGCTCAGCCTCATGGGTTCCTTCACGCCGGTGATCTTCCACACCGGGCGGTGCTACTTGTGAGCTGCGTTGGGATTTCCCCAAAGAGGAGGGAATGATGCAGTACAGTAGAGATAAATATTTCCCTCAATTATGACACCAAGGTTATCAATTCAGTAGGAGAATCACGCAACAACTCATTAGCAGTACCTGCACACAAAACAACAAATCCTCGCACCCAACGCGAACAAGGGGTTGTCAATCCCTTGGCGGTTAATTGCAAGATTAAATTGTATTGTGATACATAAATAGATCGAACAAAAATACAAAATAAAATAAATAAAGTAAAAGTGCAGCAAGGTATTTTTACGATTTTCAATATATAATTAAGATAGACCCGGGGGCCATAGTTTTCACTAGAGGCTTCTCTCTTGAAAATAGCATACGGTGGGTAAACAAATTACTGTTGGGCAATTGATAGAAAAGCAAATAATCATGACGATATCCAAGGCAATGATCATGTATATAGGCATCACGTCCGAGACAAGTAGACCGACTCCTGCCTGCATCTAGTACTATTACTCCACACATCGACCGCTATCCAGCATGCATCTAGTGTATTAAGTCCATAAAGAACGGAGTAACGCCTTAAGCAAGATGACATGATGTAGACAAAGTAAACTCACGCATGAATAAACCCCATCTTTTTACCCTTAATAGCAACGATACATACGTGTCATGTCCCTTTCTGTCACTGGGATTGAGCACCACAAGATCGAACCCATTACAAAGCACCTCTCCCATTGCAAGATAAATCAATCTAGTTGACCAAACCAAATCAATAGATCGAAGAGAAATACGAAGCTATAATAATCATGCATAAAAGAGTTCAGAGAAGACTCAAATAATATTCATGGATAATCTGATCATAAACTCACAATTCATCGGAACCCAACAAACACACCGCAAAAAGTGATTACATCGGATAGAACTCCAAGAACATTGAGGAGAACATTGTATTGAAGATCAAAAAGAGAGAAGAAGCCATCTAGCTACTAACTATGGACCCGAAGGTCTGTGGTAAACTACTCACGCATCATCGGAAGGGCAGCAAGGTTGATGTAGAGCCCCTCCGTGATCGATCCCCCTCCGCCAGAGTACCGGAAAAGGCCCCAGATGGGATCTCTCGAGAACAGAAGCTTGCGGCGGCGGAAAAAGTATTTCGTGGACTCCTCCATTGGTTTCCCGATTTTAGAGAATTTATAGTGGAGGAATTAGGTCAAACGGAGCTGTGTGGGTCCCACGAGCCACCAGGGCGCGCCCCCCCTGGGCGCACCGTGGTGCCTTGTGGGCCACTGCTTCATCTTCTCATCTCCTCCCGAAGCTTCTAGTGTTTGTTATGTCCAGAAAAAAATCTCCAAAAAGTTTCGTGGCATTTGGACTTCGTTTAGTACTGATATTCTGGAAAACCAAAAACAGACAAAAAACAGCAACTGGCACTGGGCACTAAGTTAATAGGTTAGTCCCAAAAAATGATATATAATTGCTGTAAATGTACATAAAAACATCCAAGATTGATAATATAATAGCACGGAACAATAAAAAATTATAGATACGTTGGAGACGTATCAGGTGCGAGGATTTGTTGTTTTGTGTGCAGGTACTGCTAACGAGTTGTTGCGTGATTCTCCTACTGGATTGATAACCTTGGATTCATAACGGAGGGAAATACTTATCTCTACTGTACTGCATCATCCCCGCACAGTATTGGTATTAATGCCGCAATATTAAATATTGTATTGCATCATCCCACAACACTGGACGCAAATACTTATCTCTACTGTACTGCATCATCCCCGCACAGTATTAGTACTGTAGTAAATTGATTCATATTTAATATTGGCATAATTCTACTGTACTCCAACTTCTCTGTGACTCATACCCCCCGATACGATCCATAGATTCATCAAAATAAGCAAACTATGCAACAAAAACAGAATATGTCTAAAACAGAACAGTCTGTAAAGATCTATTTAAAATCTATACGTATGTAACTCCAAAAATTATGAAAAAATAGGAAAACGTGGGAAATTCATATACCAATACTGTGTAAAAATTTCAAATTTTAATGCCGCTTTGTTAAATCTTGTCATGAAATAACAATTTTCTTGAAGTCCTAAGAAGATGCTGCATCCCATCTTAACACTTTCGTGGAATTGTATGATATGCAAAAGAAAAAAGATGTGGATAATGATATTGTGAAATTAAAATAATTCCCGTTCTCATTGTGGGATCGTGCAAAAATTTGGTTTTCATCTTTACCACGAAATAGTATCGATTCTTGGGATAGGTGTAAAGATGCTTTTATTACTAAGTATTTTCCTCCCACGAAAATTATTTCCCTTAGAAATAAAATTATGAATTTCAAGCAACTTGATCATGAACATGCTGCTCAATCTTGGGAAAGGATGAAATTAATGATAAGAAATTGCCCTACTCATGGTTTAAATTTGTGGATGATCATACAAAAAATTTATGCAGGATTTAATTTTGTTTCTAGAAATCTTTTAGATTCCGCCGCGGGTGGTACTTTTTTGGATATTACATTGGGGGAAGCTACTAAATTGCTTGATAATATTATGGCAAATTATTCACAATGGCATACTGAAAGAGTTCCTACTAGTAAAAAGTGAATTCTGTTGAAGAAATTAGTACTTTAAGTGATAAAGTTGATGCGCTTATGAAATTGGTTGCTAGCAAAAATACTCCTATTGATCCTAATGATGTGCCTTTATCCACCTTGATTGAGCAAAATAATGATCCCGTAGATGTGAATTTTGTCTCGCGAAACAATTTTAATAATAATGCTTATAGAGGTAATTTCAATCCTAGGCCGTTTCCTGGAAATTCCTCTAATAATTATGGCAAATCCTATGGTAATTCCTATAATAATAATAATAATAGGATGACCTCTGATCTTGAAAGTAATATTAAAGAATTTATTAATGCTCAGAAAGTTTTCAACACTACGATAAAAGAAAAATTAAGTAAACTTGATGATATGTTTAGGAGCATTGATAGAATTATTCATGATGTGGAAAATCTTAAGACTAAAATTTTGCCACCCGAAATTGATATTAATGAATCAATTATGGCTTTATATGTCTCCATGGATGAGAGTAAGAAAAGAATCGCTATGCTAAAAGCTAAACGAGAATTTTTAGAAAAAGCGATTCCTCCCGGTTTCTACCGTAGTAATGATGAGGATATTAAAATGATTGGTGTTTCATCCATTGATTCCTTATTTAGCAATATAAAACTTGATGAAAAGGGGACGGAAGAAGAGTCAACTTTAGATAGGAGGCATCCCCATAATTCGGAGGGTGAAAATCTTGATGAAAAAATTGATAAAAGTGGGTCTGGAGAGGTAAAAACTTTAACTAGTGATGTGCCCACTCTCTTGGATTACAAAGACTTTAATTATGATAGTTGTTCTTTGATTGAGTGTATTTCTTTGTTACAATCCATGCTAAATTCACCCAACGCTTATGAACAAAACAAGGCTTTTACTAAACACATTGTAGAAGCAATGATGAAAGCGTTAGAAGAAAAGCTAGAACTAGAAATTTCAATTCCTATAAAATTATATGATGAGTGGGAACCCACCATTAAAGTCAAAATTAAAAATTATGAGTGCAATGCTTTATGTGATTTGGGTGCTAGCATTTCCACAATTCCAAAATCTCTATGTGATGTGCTAGGTTTTAGCAATATAGATGAATGTTTTCTTAATTTGCACTTGGCGGATTCTACTATTAAAAAGCCATTGTGTAGAATTAATGATGTGCTTATTCTTGCAAATATAAATTATGTGCCCGTTGATTTTATTGTACTTGACATTGAATGCAATCCGTCTTGCCCCATAATACTTGGTAGACCGTTCTTGAGAACTATTGGTGCTATTATTGATATGAAAGAAGGTAATATAAGATTTCAATTTCCACTAAAGAAAGGGATGGAACACTTCCCAAGTAAAAGAATTAAAGCACCCTATGAATCCATTATGAGGGCCACTTATGGAATCAACTTGAAAGATGACAATACTTGAAACTATGCATTATGCCTCGCTAGGGGCATAAAACAATAGCGCTTGTTGGGAGGCAACCCAAAGAATAAAATAATTTTGTTGTTGTTGTTTCTGTTCTTGTGTGTTTACACAATTATGCTACTGTAATGATTGTGTTTTTTATGTTTTAATTAGTGTTTGTGCCAAGTAATGCCTTTGGGATAATTTGGAAGATAGTATACTTGATGCTGTTTGGAAAACAGAAAGTTTTGTGTCCAGTGCTGGAATTTTAGTTCTGTACTGGAGCGTCATAAAACTCTGAAATTTTTACAAATTATTGGTATATGAATTTCCCACGTTTTCCTAATTTTTCATAATTTTTGGAGTTACATACGTATAGATTTTAAATAGATCTTTACAGACTGTTCTATTTTAGACAGATTCTGTTTTTGTTGCATAGTTTGCTTATTTTGATGAATCAATGGATCGTATCGGGGGGTATGAGTCATGGAGAAGTTGGAGTACAGTAGAATTATGCCAATATTAAATATGAATCAATTTACTACAGTACTAATATTGTGCGGGGATGATGCAGTACAGTAGAGATTAGTATTTGCGTCCAGTGCTGTGAGATGATGCAGTGCAGTATTTAATATTGCGGCATTAATACCAATACTGTGCGGGGATGATGCAGTACAGTAGAGATAAGTATTTCCCTCGGTTATGAAACCAAGGTTATCAATCCAGTAGGAGAATCACGCAACAACTCATTAGCAGTACCTGCACACAAAACAACAAATCCTCGCACCTGATACGTCTCCAACGTATCTATAATTTTTGATTGTTCCATGCTATTATATTATCAATCTTGGATGTTTTTATATACATTTACAGTAATTATATATCATTTTTTGGGACTAACCTATTAACTTAGTGCCCAGTGCCAGTTGCTGTTTTTTGTCTGTTTTTGGTTTTTCAGAATATCAGTACTAAACGAAGTCCAAATGCCACGAAAGTTTTCGGAGATTTTTTTCTGGACATAAAAAACACTAGAAGCTTCAGGAGGAGACGAGAAGATGAAGCAGTGGCCCACGAGGCACCATGGCGCGCCCCAGGGGGGCGCGCCCTGGTGGCTCATGGGACCCACACAGCTCCGTTTGACCTAATTCCTCCACTATAAATTCTCTAAAATCGAGAAACCAATAGAGGAGTCCACGAAATACCTTTTCCGCTGCCGCAAGCTTCTGTTCTCGAGAGATCCCATCTGGGGCCTTTTCCGGTACTCTGGCGGAGGGGGATCGATCACGGAGGGGCTCTACATCAACCTTGCTGCCCTTCCGATGATGCGTGAGTAGTTTACCACAGACCTTCGGGTCCATAGTTAGTAGCTAGATGGCTTCTTCTCTCTTTTTGATCTTCAATACAATGTTCTCCTCGATGTTCTTGGAGTTCTATCCGATGTAATCACTTTTTGCGGTGTGTTTGTTGGGATCCGATGAATTGTGAGTTTATGATCAGATTATCCATGAATATTATTTGAGTCTTCTCTGAAATCTTTTATGCATGATTATTATAGCTTCGTATTTCTCTTCGATCTATTGAGTTGGTTTGGCCAACTAGATTGATTTATCTTGCAATGGGAGAGGTGCTTTGTAATGGGTTCGATCTTGCGGTGCTCAATCCCAGTGACAGAAAGGGACATGACACGTATGTATCGTTGCTATTAAGGGTAAAAAGATGGGGTTTATTCATGCATGAGTTTACTTTGTCTACATCATGTCATCTTGCTTAAGGCGTTACTCTGTTCTTTATGGACTTAATACACTAGATGCATGCTGGATAGCGGTCGATGTGTGGAGTAATAGTAGTAGATGCAGGCAGGAGTCGGTCTACTTGTCTCGGACATGATGCCTATATACATGATCATTGCCTTGGATAACGTCATGATTATTTGCTTTTCTATCAAGTGCCCAACAGTAATTTGTTTACCCACTGTATGCTATTTTCATGAGAGAAGCCTCTAGTGAAAACTATGGCCCCCGGGTCTATCTAAATCATATATTAAAAATCCTAAAAATACCTTGCTGCACTTTCACTTTATTTATTTTATTTTATATTTTAGTTCAATCTATCTGTCTATCACCATACAATTTAATCTTGCAATTAACCGCCGAGGGATTGACAACCCTTTGTTTGCGTTGGGTGCAAGGATTTGTTGTTTTGTGTTGCGTGATTCTCCTAATGGAATGATAACCTTGGTTTCATAATTGAGGGAAATACTTATCTCTACTGTACTGCATCTCCCTTCCTCTTCAGGGAATTATCAACGCAGCTCACAAGTAGCAGGAAGAATTTCTGGCACCGTTGCCGGGGAGACATCATCAACATCTATCAACTACCTACGCATAAACATTCATCTCCTTGCTTTTATTTTATTTGCCTTTGCCTCTCATTTTCATCTCCCCCACTTCTAAAAGGTTTTTACAAAAACACAAAAAAAATTTTATTTGCTTGCTTACTTTTATTGCCTTCATGTCGAACACACAAGAACAGAAACTAAAGGCAAAAATATAAGATACTATGGATCCACTTAAAGTTTTCTACTTGGATCATCTTCGATCCATTTGTGCTCGTGCTGAAACCCCAACTAGTTTAGTTGAGGGAAAATCTTTAAAGGAGCATGCTCATTTTGTGCGTCACCGTTTGTCTGAAAAAGGGAGACTCTTATGGCGTCAAATAAATTGTTTGCTATGCTATGCTTGGAATCTATGTGAAATTTATGATTTTACTTGTTGCTCTAAGAACCCTAAAAAACACCTTCCCTACCTATGTGAGTTTAATGATAATGAAATCTTGTCTTCTTATGCCAAGGGTGTTTATAATTACTATGATATCGAACAAATTGAAGAACTTGTTGCTTTTAAGGGTGCTTATGAAGTTGCTTCTTTTATTGAAAAGTATGATGTTACTCTCTACAAATCTGAAAATTTTGACATACTTAAATATTGCTATGAAAACTATGCTCCTAATGCCTATGTTAAAGAATTTATTGAGAGAATGTCTACTGCTTTGGAGGAGAATAATGATATGCATAAATCTATAGATGATTGTGATTCCGTTGATTCGATTGAAATATCCCCTCTTGATGAATGTGATGCTTGATATTCTTATGGCCACGATGCCAATATTAATTATGCTTATGATGATGAACTTGCTATAGTTCCTTATGTTAAAAATGAAACTATTGCTATAGCACCCATACTTGATAGTTCCTTAAATGAAAAGCATGATTGCAATGATGTTATTATAAATTATATTAATGTCAATTGTGCTAATGATATGCAAAGCTACAAGCTTGGGGATGAAAATTTTGTTATGTGCACCACTTATTGCAATGATCATGATTGGGGTGATAATGCTTTTTATGATCTTGAAAATTTATTTAAGCATCATGATGAATATGATATTGATAATAATGCTTGCAATAATATTGAAAGTGGGTTTGGAAGAGTGTCAACTGTAGGTAAAAATAATCCCACATATTCGGAGAATGTTAAATCTTATGAAATTTTTGATAAAAGTGGGTATGGAGAGGTCATGACTTTCGTTGATGATAATCCCACTATTTTGGAAGATTATAATTTTTTTATGCATGTGGATCGTAAAGAGAATATTGTTTATGATAGCTATATCATTGAAACTGAATATGATCCTACATGTAATTATTATGAGAGAGGAAAATATGGTTGTAGAAATTTTCATGTTACTAAATTATCTCTCTTCATGTTGAGATTGTTATTGTTTCTTTCCTCTTCCTTGCATATGCTAGGTTCTGCTTGTTTAGATAATTTGTTTGCCTATAAAATGCCTATGCATAGGAAGTATGTTAGACTTAAATGTGTTTTTCACATGCTACATGATGCTCTCTTGTGTTTCATTTATTATCTTTCATGAGAGCATCATTGAAATCTCAAACCTATATTAATGGCTATAAAGAAAGAGCTTGTTGGGAGACAACCCAATGAATAAAATAAATTCTTGTTTATTTTCACATTTATGCTACTTTTATGATTGTGTTTTTATGTTTTAATTAGTGTTTGTGCCAAGTAAATCCTTTGGGATGATTTGGAAGATAGTATAATTGATGCTGTTTGGAAAACAGAAAGTTTTGCGTCCAGTGCTGGAATTTTAGTTCTGTATTGGAGCGTCAGAAAAATCTAAAATTTTTACACAGTATTGGTATATTAATTGCGCACGTTTTCCTAATTTTTCAGAATTTTTGAAGTTACGGAAGTATAGCTTTTAAATAGATCTCTACAGACTGTTCTGTTTTTCACAGATTCTGTTTTTGATGCATTGCTTGCTTGTTTTGATGAAACTATGGATTGTATCGGGGGGGGGGGGGGGTATAAGCCATGGAGAAGTTAGAATACAGTAGGTATAATGTAAAAATAAGATATGAATGGGTTTACAACAGTACTTAAAGTTGTGATTTATTTTGTTATACTAACGGATCTCACGAAGGTTTTGTTGAGTTTTGTGTGATTGAAGTTTTCAAGTTTTAGGTGAGATCACGATGGATGAAGGAATAAGGAGTGGCAAGAGCCTAAGCTTGGGGATGCCCGAGGCACCCGAAGGTAATATTCAAGGAAGACTCAAGCGTCTAAGCTTGGGGATGCCTCGAAAGGCATCCCCTCTTTCTTCTACCAACCATGAGTAATTTTACTTGGAGCTATATTTTTATTCGTCACATGATATGTGTTTTGCTTGGAGCGTCGAATATTATATGAGTCTTTGCTTTGTTTGCTTTTTAGTTTGTCACAATCATCCTTGCTGGACACACCAATTTGAGAGAGCCACACGTTTATCATAATTTGTTAGAATACTCTATGTGCTTCACTTAAATTTTTTGAGGTAGGCAGTTACTCTAGTGCTTCACTTAAATTTTTTGAGGTAGGCAGTTACTCTAGTGCTTCACTTAAATCTTTTTGAGCACGGCGGTGGCTATATTTTGAAGAAATATTTGCACTCTCATGCTTCACTTATATCATTTTGAGAGTTGATAAGATTAAAATTTTAAGGAAATATTTGCACTCTCATGCTTCACTTATATATTTTTGAGAGTTGATAATAGTAATGGTAATTTGCACAAGATGTGAATTTGGTCCCAAAGTGATGAATATTCAAGAGGGATATAATAAAAACTTTCATGAAAGATCATTGGATATGATAAGTTTGATTCCTTGCAATAATTTTGCGATATGGAGATGATGATATGTGAGTCATGTTAGTGAGTAATTGTGATTTAGTAAGAATATTAGTGTTAAGGTTTGTGATTCCCTATGCATGCACATTAAGTCAGTAGTTATGCAAAGAAATTATATCCTACTTATAGTGCATTATTCGGTGTTAGTTATGTTCAATGCATGTTTATGACCATTTTCGCTTTTTGGTGGGCTGCTTCTCAATCTATTTGGTAGCCTTCATTTGTACTAAGCGGGAATACTGCTTGTGCATCCAAACTCCTTAAACCCAAGTTGTGCCAAATGAGTCCCCCATATCTACCTATATGCGGTATTTCCATGCCGTTCCAAGTAAATTTGCGTGTGCCAACTCTAATTTTCAAAATAATTTTTCCGTTTTGTGTGCCCGTACCGCTCATGAAGCGGCAGAGGGTGGCCAATATTTTCCATGCTAGGTGTGTTATTCTCACGACGAGTGTTTATTCACTTGTCATTGCATGAGAGAGTGGCAGGTAATAGGGATGCCTAGTCCCACAATGAATCAAAAATTAATAACAACAAAATTCCTTGGAAAGTGTTGGTATGGAGGGCACCCGTGGATACGGCTAGCCATGGATTGTGAAAGAATGGTGGAAAGGAAATAAACTTTATTTTCTGTTTGGGAACCGCCTATGATGTGTCTAGCATGGAAGATATTGGGAGTTCTCGGTCGTTTTCGTTGTCATGAAAAGCATGCCTCTCAAAATATTTTTATCTCTCTAATTTAAGCTTTGAGCTCTGGCACATTTGCAAATCTCTGCTTCCCTCTGCGAAGGGCCTATCTATTTACTTTTATGCAATTTTTATTTTTATTTTGAGTCTCCATCTTCTCTTACAAAGCACCAACTAGAGAGCACTATTGTCATTCTTGTGCATTGTGTGTAGCTAATATTGAGTGTGTTTCATGAATGGATCAATGATTGAGCATAATGGGCTAGGGATAACTTTCTTTAGAGTTGATATTTTGAAAGACATGGTTGCTTGTTAGTATGCTTGAGTATTTATATCATCATGTCAAATTATAGACTATTGCTTTGAATCATTCAAGTCCAAATGTCCATGCTATAAAAGAAAGGAATATATGATGAATATGATAGGTAGCATTCCACATCAAAAATTCTATTTTTATCATTTACCTACTCGAGGACGAGCAGGAATTAAGCTTCGGGATGCTGATACGTCTCCAACGTATCTATAATATTGGATTGTTCCATGCTATTATATTATCAATCTTGGATGTTTTTATATACATTTACAGCAATTATATATCATTTTTTGGGACTAACCTATTAACTTAGTGCCCAGTGCCAGTTGCTGTTTTTTGCCTGTTTTTGGTTTTCCAGAATATCAGTACCAAACGAAGTCCAAATGCCACAAAACTTTTTGGAGATTTTTTTTCTGGACATAACAAACACTAGAAGCTTCGGGAGGAGACGAGAAGATGAAGCAGTGGCCCACGAGGCACCACGGCGCACCCCAGGGGGGGCGCCCTGGTGGCTCGTGGGGCCCACACAGCTCCGTTTGACCTAATTCCTCCACTATAAATTCTCTAAAATCGGGAAACCAACAGAGGAGTCCACGAAATACTTTTTCCACCGCCGCAAGCTTCTGTTCTCGAGAGATCCCATCTGGGGGCCTTTTCCGGTACTCCACCGGAGGGGGATCGATCACGGAGGGGCTCTACATCAACCTTGTTGCCCTTCCAATGATGCGTGAGTAGTTTACCACAGACCTTTGGGTCCATAGTTAGTAGCTAGATGGCTTCTTCTCTCTTTTTGATCTTCAATACAATGTTCTCCTCGATGTTCTTGGAGTTCTATCCGATGTAATCACTTTTTGCGGTGTGTTTGTTGGGATCCGATGAATTGTGAGTTTATGATCAGATTATCCATGAATATTATTTGAGTCTTCTCTGAACTCTTTTATGCATGGTTATTATAGCTTCGTATTTCTCTTCGATCTATTGATTTGGTTTGGCCAACTAGATTGATTTATCTTGCAATGGGAGAGGTGCTTTGTAATGGGTTCGATCTTGCGGTGCTCAATCCCAGTGATAGAAAGGGACATGGCACATATGTATCATTGCTATTATGGGTAAAAAGATGGGGTTTATTCATGCGTGAGTTTACTTTGTCTACATCATGTCATCTTGCTTAAGGCGTTACTCCGTTCTTTATGGACTTAATACACTAGATGCATGTTGGATAGCGGTCGATGTGTGGAGTAATAGTAGTAGATGTAGGCAGGAGTTGGTCTACTTGTCTCGGATGTGATGCCTATATACATGATCATTGCCTTGGATATCGTCATGATTATTTGCTTTTCTATCAATTGCCCAACAGTAATTTGTTTAGCCACCGTATGCTATTTTCATGAGAGAAGCCTCTAGTGAAAACTATGGCCCCCGGGTCTATCTAAATCATATATTAAAAATCCTAACAATACCTTGCTGCACTTTTACTTTATTTATTTTATTTTATATTTTAGTTCAATCTATCTATCTATCATCATACAATTTAATCTTGCAATTAACCGCCGAGGGATTGACAACCCCTTGTTTGCGTTGGGTGCAAGGATTTGTTGTTTTGTGTGTAGGTGCTGCTAACGAGGTGTTGCGTGATTCTCCTAGTGGATTGATAACCTTGGTTTCATAACTGAGGGAAATACTTATCTCTACTGTACTGCATCTCCCTTCCTCTTTAGGGAATTACCAACGCAGCTCACAAGTAGCAGGAAGAATTTCTGGCGCCGTTGCCGTGACACATCATCAACATCTATCAAGTACCTACGCATAAACTTTCATCTCCTTGCATTTATTTTATTTGCCTTTGCCTCTTGTTTTCATCTCCCCCACTTCTAAAAGGTTTTTACAAAAACACAAAAATATTTTTACTTGCTTGCTTACTTTTATTGCCTTCATGTCGAACACACAAGAACAGAAACTAAAAGCAAAAATATAAGATAATATGGATCCACTTAAAGTTTTCTACTTGGATCATCTTCGATCCATTTGTGCTCGTGCTGAAACCCCAACTAGTTTAGTTGAGGGAAAATCTTTAAAGGAGCATGCTCATTTTGTGCGTCACCATTTTTCTGAAAAAGGGAGACTCTTATGGCGTCAAATAAATTGTTTGCTATGCTATGCTTGGAATCTATGTGAAATTTATGATTTTACTTGTTGCTCTAAGAACCCTAAAAAACACCTTCCCTACCTATGTGAGTTTAATGATAATGAAATCTTGTCTTCTTATGCCAAGGGTGTTTATAATTACTATGATATCGAACAAATTGAAGAACTTGTTGCTTTTAAGGGTGCTTATTAAGTTGCTTCTTTTATTGAAAAGTATGATGTTACTCTCTACAAATCTGAAAATTTTGACATACTTAAATATTGTTATAAAAACTATGCTCCTAATGCCTATGTTAAAGAATTTATTGAGAGAATGTCTACTGTTTTGGAGGAGAATAATGATATGCATAAATCTATAGATGATTGTGATTCCGTTGATTCGATTGAAATATCCCCTCTTGATGAATGTGATGCTTGCTATTCTTATGGCCACGATGCCAATATTAATTATGCTTATGATGATGAACATGCTATAGTTCCTTATGTTAAAAATGAAATTATTGCTATAGCACTCATACTTGATAGCTCCTTAAATGAAAAGCATGATTGCAATGATGTTATTATAAATTCTATTAATGTCAATTGTGCTAATGATATGCAAAGCTACAAGCTTGGGGATGAAAATTTTGTTATGTGCACTACTTATTGCAATGATCATGACTGGGGTGATAATGCTTTTTATGATCTTGAAAATTTATTTAAGCATCATGATGAATATGATATTGATAATAATGCAATGATCATGATTCTATCACTGGGATTGAGCACCACAAGATCGAACCCATTACAAAGCACCTCTCCCATTGCAAGATAAATCAATCTAGTTGGCCAAACCAAATCAATAGATCGGAGAGAAATACGAAGCTATAATAATCATGCATAAAAGAGTTCAAAGAAAACTCAAATAATATTCATGGATAATCTGATCATAAACTCACAATTCATCGGATCCCAACAAACACACCGCAAAAAGTGATTACATCGGATAGAACTCCAAGAACATCGAGGAGAACATTGTATTGAAGATCAAAAAGAGAGAAGAAGCCATCTAGCTACTAACTATGGACCCGAAGTGGTAAAATACTCACGCATCATCGGAAGGGCAGCAAGGTTGATGTAGAGCCCCTCCGTGATCGATTCCCCCTCCGGCGGAGTACCGGAAAAGGCCTGCAGATGGGATCTCTCGAGAACAGGAACTTGCGGCGGTGGAAAAAGTATTTCGTGGACTCCTCTATTGGTTTCCCGATTTTAGAGAATTTATAGAGGTGGAATTATGTCAAACGGAACCGTGTGGGCCCCACGAGGTACCAGGGCGCTCCCCCTGGGGCGCGCCGTGGTGCCTCGTGGGCCACTGCTTCATCCTCTCGTCTCCTCCCGAAGCTTTTAGTGTCTCTTATGTCCAGAAAAAAATCGCCAAAAAGTTTTGTGGCATTTGGACTTCGTTTGGTACTGA
The DNA here is from genome assembly GCA_039707655.1 of Elymus sibiricus. NCBI lineage: Eukaryota > Viridiplantae > Streptophyta > Magnoliopsida > Poales > Poaceae > Elymus > Elymus sibiricus. Next base: position 87,988,055 of record CM077668.1, on the reverse strand, counting down.
TATTCTAGAAAACCAAAAACAGGCAAAAACAGCAACTGGCACTGGGCACTAAGTTATTAGGTTAGTCCCCAAAAATGATATATAATTGCGGTAAATGTATATAAAAACATCCAAGATTGATACTATAATAGCATGGAACAATAAAAAATTATAGATACGATGGAGACGTATCAGGCACGAGCGCATCTGGAGTGGCGCTATGCGCTGCAGCAGGTACTCCTTGACGACCATCGCCCCCGTGAGGCCCTCTGCCTTATGGTCGGCCAGCCGCTCCCAGATGGGCACTAGCCTCGGGTCGGTGAGCTTCTCGTGCTCCGATCCCGAGCTCTTCACGGCGGGGTCCGTCGGCTCCATCAGCAGCTGGTTATGATGGCGCGCATCCATATAGATCCAGCGCTGCCTGTAACACCCCAAAAATCGGGTTATCGATTTTTGTGTTGTTAATCCTTCCTAGCTTTCCTCTCCCAAATTTTTCCTCTGGAATCTGGTGAGTGACCAGGTGAATCCAGACAATCCTCAGCCTCTCCATACTTTTCCCATGCTCTTGTGCCAGCCAAGCTTTCATCAGTAAACCCCGAACCTCATTCTAACCCTAGTTCCAAAATATTGGAACTAGAAATCCTGCCTTTGTGTTTACAAAGGAGCTATCATTTTCCTTGCTCTGTTAATCCTCCCAAAATTTCTAGAGACCCTCCTTCATCCATAAACCCTAAATGTGCAAAAATATTGCCAAGTCAGATGCAATATTTCTTATCTAGAATTAATTCCTCTTTCTGCCTTTCTGAGGAATTAAATCCAGAAAAATATCTATCCATCTCCAAAGTTCATGAAAACTTGTGGAGATATTCTTTGTGATCATATTGAGCTCTCACAAAAATATTGGCCATAATTAAATAAGGGAAATTGCATTTTCCTATTTAAAGCCAATATTTCAATTTGGGGCCTTTCCAAAGGGACTACCATTTTGGTAGATAGGAAAAATCCCAAATAATTTGTGGAGCCTATCCTACCCATATATTCACCATTTCCATCAATATCCCAAGTTCCACAATTCAAATTTTGAGCACAACATCCATTTGCAAATTCTGTTCAGATTTCCAGTTTGCAAAGGAAGTGCTTGAACCCTTGGTCTTTTTGGGCTGAGATTTTTCAGGGTGGTTAACAATGATAAATCACCCCTGGATACCAAAAACTAGCCCATTTCATCTAGTCAATCTTCCCCAGTAAATTATCTAAGTTTCTGTTGAGATTGAATCTCTGTGAAGGAAGTACCCTCATGGATGATCAATTTGAGCTGAAACTTTTTCAGCTACCTCTCATGACCAAATCATCACTCTACACCAAAAATCAGCTAATTCTATCAAGCCATTTGACCCCAGCATCCTCATTCATATTTCTGGTCAGATTGCTAGTTTACAAAGGAGGTACCATCTAGACTTGTCCATTTGTGCTGAAACTTGGGCAGGGTGGCTACCTTGGTAGCTGATTGACCCATGCCAGAGATCAGGCCAAGAGGAGCACTGTGGTGGCCACACCACATGCCCAAACTTTGCTGTCACTTTGCATTTGAGGCCAAACCGATTACTCTGGAACACCCTGTTGCTATCCATTGGCGTAGCTCATCTATTTGAAGATCAACACATGCGGTAGACATAGTTTGGCACCAAGTAGGGGGTGGCAAGGCCATGGACGCGTGGTGACCACGCCAAATGCAGCTACAGCCGGAGCTCTGCGTTGAGATGTCGCGTCCTTTCCCCTGTGCTCTCGCCGACGCCTTGTGCCGACGTCTGCGGCGACGTACGGACCCTCATCCATCCCCAGCTGGCCTTGGAGGCTTGCCCGTTGGCCGGGCGTGCCGACAGCGGGTGCGCCGCTAGCGCGCCGCCACGGCACCACCGTCTCGAAGCCTCGACCAGCGTCCAGAGCCCTCCCCGCGGCTATAAGTAGCGCCCCCGAGCTCCCCTCCTCTTCAGCAACTCCCCAATCCACTCGCCCGAGCCCTGGGACCTCTCCCCGCAATCTCCATGGCCGAGACTCTGCCGCCGGCACTCGCGGAAAATCCCAGCCCGTGGCCCTCCCCTCTTCCTTCCCTCTCCGCCCGAGAACTCCTCTACGGCCTGCTGAGCCGCCGCCGTTCTCATTTTAGCCGGGGAGGTGCTGCCAGAGTGGCCTCGCTGCCGGCCAATGGCCGCCGTGCCTTGGTCAGTGGCGACGGCGCTGTGGGCCGTCCAGCGCAGCCCCGCGGCTACCCTCGAGAGCGGTACGGAGAGCCGGTTCCGATGAGCCCGGCGGCAGGCGCTCCCGTGTAGCTAGTCATCGGCAGCGTCGCCGGCGGCCGGCCGCCCCTGCTCTGTTCTATCGGGGAGGAGGAGACGACCAGAGGAGAAGGGAAGAGAGAGAGAAGAGGATAAGGCGGGCCCCGCCCGTCAGCTGCTGTAGCCCCGGGCCCGCGCCAGTAAGTGGAAACGGCTTTCGGCTGAATCATTTTCAGTTGCGGGAGGCGTATTCCAGTGAATACGTTTTCAATTTCCAGCCAGCGGGCGAACTGATTAAATAGTGAACGTTCACCCGTTAGGAGCTGAAATGGACAGTTTCTGTCCGTTTCTCCGCTTAAAGAACGAACGGCCCTAACTTCGCGACCGTAACTCCGATTGAGGTAAATCCAATGCCCACGTCATCAGTTCGTCGAGCCCGTTCCGATGGTATCATTTTCATAATGTTTTCACACTGTGAAAATGACCATTTTGCCCTTGCCCTTAATCAGCCCCTTCGAGAGGGAAACTTTTCCGGCAAATCTTTTCGCGAGCTCATCGCACTTCTTCCCGGTGACTCCGTCAACCCCAAGGCAAGCCAACCTCTTATAATGAGCTCCGAACTTGTGTGATGACTTTGCTTGCACCCTGTGTGTGTGTATTGCAGTATATTTTAGCTCATCTGTTAGTCTGCACTGGCATAGTTCTGATATTTCATCTATACCTGATGCTAGTGTTATTTACCATGTGATATCATGAACTTCTTTCATGTCATATTTTCCCATGCTAGTAACAATACTTTTAACACCATTGTCATGTTAGTGCTATGATTTGATCACATGCCATGATTGTCAATATTGTTATAGTTTTGTTATGCTGTTGTTATGTTGAGGTTATGGTGAGATGATGAAGATGTTAAATTGAACTTCTAAAATTAAACCTCTTCCGTCATCGATAGGATCGAGTCATAGTGCCACCAAACCGAGCTTACCCATGCAGCCACATTTGCCGGTATGGGACGGCCTTGACTTGGTCTAGCTTTGTGCTCTCTTACCGGTACCACCAAAGAGGGAAGGTTATGCGCGCGTGCTACCCTGGCCCGGTAGGCGGCGATAACCTTTCGAGCCCAGTTGTTTGTTTAGCCCGGTAGGCCAGGAGCTCCATAGTGTGGGTAAAGCGCGCAACCTCTGCAGAGTGTAAGAATCTATTCGAATAGCCGCGTCCACGGTATTGGACACAGTTCGTATTAGGTCACACTATTTGGTCTTTGTCGATCTGGAGGACAAACCTATTATTATAAACTGGTTAAGGAATGTGCTACTAAGTGAATGTGGTAATTTGGATAATTGTGAGCAGTCACCATGTTGTTCTGACATGATCACGAGAAGAGATCTCGGTGAGTCATGAGTTAGCCCAAGGGAGCAGTAGAACTGATTGACTGTCACCACATATTACTTTAACATTTCACAGGAGGTATGAGTAGTGTAGGTTCCAGTTTGATTTTGGAAGCCATGTCTCGTAAGAATAGCCATGCCATGCCATGATATGTAGTTGTTATGTCTAATCCATGTGATGCCATGCTATGATATGTAGTTGATATGTCTGATCCATGATATGCCATGCTTGATCCATGTTTTCCAGTCAATTCCATGCCATGTTTAGAATCAATTCATGTATAAGCATACTGCTTGCTTTGTTATCTGCTTGTTGGGATGCTATGTATTTGGTTGACTTGCGAGTACATTCAAAGTACTCACCTGGCCTTGCACGTGGCCAGTTGCAGGAGAAGATCCGTCGTGCTAGATCGTAACCCAGCCAGTCATGTGCATTGTGGAGCCCAGCCAGAGACGTCGTTGTCGCTGAACCAAGACCTCCGCTGCCATTTAGTTAGCCTTGGAGCCATGTAATATTGTTGTAAGCAACAATGTTGTAATACTCCATTCCATTTAATAAAGCCATTTTTGTGCCTGGAATTGCTGTATCCTGTCTCAGGCGTGCGCCAGGTCTTATCCTGGGACTGGCGTGCGTCGGCCCTCTATCAAGGTGCCACAAGACTTGGTATCAGAGCCAGGCTGGCTGTAGGTTATCCTAGCATCAGACCATCCCTATTTTCAACCGGCAGTGAGCCCAATAGAGTTGACCCATCCCTGGCATCCTACACGGCCACTGCTGATCAATAGTCGGCGCAGTCTGAATGGACGAGCCCTTACCCAGCTGTCCGCCCACCCAGCCACTCCTGGATTGGACCACGGCCCTACCTAGTTGTCGGCCGTGCCGGCATATCCTCTACCCGGCACAAGAAGGATCCACGCCATGCTGGTATGTCTCAGCCTGGCTGCCTATTTAAAACCCCTCCCACCTGCGTGTCTCAGCCCTCTCCGTTCAGTAAGCCAGATCCCCGCAAGAGAACCCAGGCCAGTATCCTCAAACCAGCAGCCATGGCTAGTTCTTCCAGAGCACCCAATTTCCATATCCGAACCTTGGCTAATGCTAATCCCGGCTTTCCGCCCATTCTTTCGAGCATGCTCACTCAAGCCCTTGGCTGTAATACTAGCCCGGTGTATCTGGTGTTCCAACCAGAACCCGTCTCTCACCTTTGCCGATTCTATGCGAATGCGCATATCTGCCCAGGTCCAGCAGAGGATGGGAAGCCCTTGACTTTTCAGGGCAAACCCATGCCCACCCCCGCATTGGCTGTCCAGACAGCTGCTGCGGAAGCCATCGCCCGTCTTCGTTTCCAGTTTCAAAAAGTAGCAGAGATGCGGGAGTTCCGCTACTTTCCCTCTGCGTCCAACAAAGGCTGCGAGTTCTTCAGCACAGTCGGAGATGCCGACTCGGCAATGGCTCGCCTAGTTCAGTTCATTGCTGCCCAGGGACTGCTGATCTCCGGCATCCTTGGAGAGTTTAAAGCCATTGACCAAAGCACCACTCGGGTTGTTACGGAAGCATACCATGAGGCCCGTCAAGCTGCATCCCAGGCCACCAGTTCCATGATGCCAAACCCAGTGCCACCTTCGCAGCTAGTGTTACACTCGAAGGCCGTGAACCCGTGGAAATCTGGCTCCGTCCACCCAAATTCTATTCGAGGAGCTATTCAGCGTCTTCGTCGGGATGTGTTTCGTCAAGTTCCAGCCACAGCTCCAGTAGTTGAGCCCCAACCCATAGAGGTGTCCGATGATGAAGACGGAAGTTGGCTCAGCCTATGTCCCCCAGGAGAGCCCCAGCAAGAGTAGAACCCTGTAGTTCGGAGTGAGTAGTTGCTGTTAGGTGCCTAGTAAGGTTGCGTGATGTTGTATGCTTGTATTGCTTGTAACTCGTGTGCTGTTGTAATGTTATGTATGTCTGTTTGTTCTGTGTGTTCGATTTAGCTGCCTCCCTGTTAAGCAGAAATGCTTAACAGAGCTGGCAATGGTTCCTTAACAAGATTTTGATCAGTAGGACACTTACACCTAATAACAACGGACTCGCGTGGAGTCCCTAATGAAATACGGGCTGGTGTAGGTGTATGTATACCAGGAGTACATACACCCACTAGCATTAAAAGACCGTAGTGTAATCTGTTGGATGTGTTCTTTTCCTGTATGTTGCTCCTATATGCCTTTGCCTGCATTTTGGTTTGAGTAGATTGCATGTGTATTGTGTGAGCAATGTCTGCACGCCAAGTTCATTCCCCTGAGTACAATCGTAGTAGTACTCGGGTAGAATGCAAAACCGCATACCCTCATCCATTCGTGCTTTCTCCGTTTGCCAGCCTCCCAAACCCAGAACTCTGGAGAGCCAGTTCTCCCCTCCCTAGTCCCTAAATCTTTTTCCCAAAGCCCAGCTGCAAACTCAGAGAAATTCTGAGAAATTTTATTGCAGCATAACCCATTACAACCCCTCCAGTCTGAGATTTAACCCCGATTCTACTCCAACACCCACTCGTACCCGGCGCAGATGCCTAGTCCTCATGATCACCGCCGCCTCGGAGAGCCACCACTCGAGTAGCGGCATCACGGCGATCATCGAGGATCATCACACACAGCAGCAGTGAGAAGCCAACCAATGCCGCCAGCAGACCGACCAGGAGGATTGTGATCAGCTCCGAACCTACGCCTCGCCTCGAGCTCCTGCAACCAAAAGGAGAAGGAGAAGGAGAAGAGGTGAGGTGAGGTGCGAGGTAGAGGGAAGAAACCGCGGTCGTTTTTATAGCCCAAGTCTGGTGTACGGTGAGCAAGGTCCAGGAGAACCGCGCGTCGCTCGATCATCGGCGTCCAGGAGGCAAATCCGCGAGCAGTGCCGACCGGCGCTGGCCCGCGACGGGAGTGCTCTCTGCGTTGACCTCGTGCACGCCGCGCACTATCGCCAAAGGGTGCTTGACGCCCTAGGAGCTAGGCGTGCGCAGTGCCAGCCGCACGCGGAACAGTGCGGAAGCGAGAGAGAGCCGTTGGCCAGAGAAGGAAGAAGGAGGCTGCCAGTGGGCCCTGGGCCCACCTGTCAGCAGGAGAGGCCACTGTTCCTCGGGGTACCTCTAGCATTTTTGGAAAAAAAATTCTAAAAATGTCAGGGCCACGAGAAAACCCAACGACCCCTACCCGTGGAGTAGATCCCGCGATATCCGTATCTCGATCTGGGTGTACCAATTTTTGGTACGCTTAACTCGGTTGTTTTCAACCGCACGGTTAAGACCCAACCCAGAGGTTTTCTAGGAGGTGTAGTTTTTGCTTTGAGCTGACCCTAGGAATCTCGAGGACGAGATTCTCTTAAGGGGGGAAGGTTTGTAACACCCCAAAAATCGGGTTATCGATTTTTGTGCTGTTAATCCTTCCTAGCTTTCCTCTCCCAAATTTTTCCTCTGGAATCTGGTGAGTGACCAGGTGAATCCAGACAATCCTCAGCCTCTCCATACTTTTCCCATGCTCTTGTGCCAGCCAAGCTTTCGTCAGTAAACCCCAAACCTCATTCAAACCCTAGTTCCAAAATATTGGAACTAGAAGTCCTGCCTTTGTGTTTACAAAGGAGCTATCATTTTCCTTGCTCTGTTAATCCTCCCAAAATTTCTAGAGACCCTCCTTCATCCATAAACCCTAGATGTGCAAAAATATTGCCAAGTCATATGCAATATTTCTCATCTAGAATTAATTCCTCTTTCTGCCTTTCCAAGGAATTAAATCCAAAAAAATATCTATCCATCTCCAAAGTTCATGAAAACTTGTGGAGATATTCTTTCTGATCATATTGAGCTCTCACAAAAATATTGGCCATAATTAAATAAGGGAAATTGCATTTTCCTATTTAAAGCCAATATTTCAATTTGGGGCCTTTCCAAAGGAACTACCATTTTGGTAGATAGGAAAAATCCCAAATAATTTGTGGAGCTTATCCTACCCATATATTCACCATTTCCATCAATATCCCAAGTTTCACAATTCAAATTTTGAGCACAACATCCATTTGCAAATTCTGTCCAGATTTCCAGTTTGCAAAGGAAGTGCTTGAACCCTTGGTCTTTTTAGGCTGAGATTTTTCAGGGTGCATGAACCCTTGGTCTTTTTGAGCACAACATTGACATCACCGCCACTCAACTTCGCCACGGATGGTAACTTCGATGACATCTTTGTACATTCTCCTTGCCATTGCATTCTTAACCCCCGAGCCAATTTTGCGTCACTTGCCTACCGAGACTAGCCGTTGAGTATTGCCGGGCAACGCTATTTGTGCACTTTAGTGATACACGTTCCGCATAGCTATCATTGCGTGCATATAGCATCGTATCATCTCTTGTGTCATCAATTGTTCCCGCATATACAAAATTGCTATATTGGTTTGAGCATTTCGCATAGTGGCCATATCAAGAGAAAAAAAGACAAGAGAGAGTGCAAACAGCTTTAAGCAAAGAGAAAAAGAAAGCAAAGAGCTTGTAAGCAATAGCCATAGCATCACGCCACATTGCATATCATACACCATCATTGATCATCTTGGATCATTGTGTGTGAGACACCGGGAACCATACATACATAGCATACTTGGGATAGAAGTTGACACGTTTTGTTTCTATAGGTTGTGCACAAGTTCGTATCACGCCTAATAGTGCAATCGTGCTAGCGTCTCTCTAGAGTTGTGCAACACGAGCATTTTCCGTTGATATCACATTTTGAGCTCATTTCTTGGTTGCATGACCCCATCTATCCATCCGTGTGTGTGTTTCCGTGTGCCACCCACTTGCTATTGGTCTACTTGTTGCATTTGCAAATTTGTGAATCTTTTTCAACATTATTGACTCTTGCTAACAATTGCATCAAATTTTGTGCCACTATCCTCACCAAGCTACTCCATAAGCTTTATTGTGTAGGTGTGAGAATTGACAAGATCCGGTACCAATTGTACTATTTCCATAATACCATATTGGGTGATCATTGATCCATCTTCAACATTGGAAAGGTACATTTGGTCTAGTTCTTCCCTTTCTTCCACTCATATTTGCTCTAGTCTTGTGATGGATAGGACAAGCACATCATCTCCGGTCTTCGACGACAACGACGGCGCGAACAACTACACCACCAAAACTTCCCGCTACGGACTACAACGACAAATGCAAGGTGCCCGAGATGCCTTGCGGGAGCGCATCGAGAACCTCGCCATCGACATACGACATTCCAAAGCAAGGAAAAGGGACTACATCGACAACAAGGTGGACGAGCTAAAGGATCAACTACGAGACATGTTGGCCAACTACAAGTCTTCTTCCCCTTCGTCATCTTCGAGGCGGCGGCGAGCAAGTCGCACATCTTCGGAGCGCCCATCCGCCACAAGCACAATCCGACCACGTCCTCATCTTTGTGACGACCACCATCATGCTCGTGATCCACATCGTCATGAAGGGCAAGTCAACTCCAAGCAACATGTGCGCAACGACGACGAACGCCATCGACTACAAGATCAAGCACGGCAACGACACCATCAAGATGAAGATGCTCGAGATGCGCAAACCTACAAGTCCCAACAAGCTCTACATCATGCTACGGCCAACCTTCATGAGCACAAGAGAAGACCGCGAGACAAGCACCACCAAGAGGAAGCTACGGCTACCACCACCACTTCGGCATCTTCGCCAAGTGTTATCAACGCATCTTCGCCTTTGGACGTACAGCATCTTCGCCTACTTCCCACGAGTACGCCTACATCGACATCATCAAGTCCACGGCGACCACCTACAAGCGAGGGCGACACTTCCATCTTTGGAAGCCCCTCAAGGAAGATGGCCGAGCATGGGAAATTCCCTTCGGTCATGGAGACGAGCAACGAGGTGCCACATCAATTGGGCCTCCTACAAGACGGCGACAAGACGGTCGAGCATGGGCCATCCCCTTCGACCACGGCGATGAGAACAAACCTCTTCGACGATATGAAGACGACGCCCACATGGGACTCCTACTCGAACTCAAGCTACGCGACCGCAAATGAGACCCTCTCTTTGGTCTCGGAGGAGAGCGATGATTTGCCACATCCTATGGCATTCATCTTTGGAGGCGTTATGGATGAGGAGGTTGACGATGGGACTACTCCCACAACCACGGCGGCGAAAGAAGTTGAGTATGGAGACGCTTGCACCTACATCTCTCCGACACCCACATATGACGAGATGACCCAATTGCCATGTGAGGAGAGCCACCACCACATGAGTGAGATGAGTGACTCCACCATATGTGACATTGAGTGCATTTCCTATGAGAGGATGAGAGTGACCGCCACTAGCCCCACACATGAGTACATGCCGCATATCCTATGTGAGGTTGAGAGCCATCACCACCCTTTGAGTGACTCGACCAACCATATGAGTGAGAGCATCTTACCGGGAGTGAGTGAGCCACAACACTTAGTGACTGAGGTAGTTGATAGGGCATGTGAGGCCACTATGATTTCTAACGACTTACCCTCTACTCCAAGTGTGTTTTCTTTGGTGCTAGATCTCCTACAAGACGAAGTGCCAATCCTCGATGAGTACATACCTCTAATGGGCAATACGATGGCCATTGTGGACGATGATGCACCCCCCACATGGTTCCATCAAGACGACAATGTTGATCACGCTTCAATTTTTGCCACCTCACCTACACCACATGAGTGGAGCTCCAAAGGTAACATAGGTGACGGTGCTTCGCTTGTCCCACTAGTGGACCATCTTGACATCGATTGCTTGCATGATGTTGATCACCTTATGGATTCACCACATACTATGTCTTCTACATGCTTAGATATGCCACCCATTTATGATGAATATGATGATGAGCATGTCGACTTACCTAGTTGTGATACTATGCTCCATAGGATATCATGTGAAAATTCTATTGGTCACGTCATGTTTGACAATCCATTAACCTTGTCATATGCTATGAGTGAGATTTCCCATATTGCATCATTGCAAACTCACCGTAGTAACTATGCATACCCCATTAAAATCAATCCCATTTGCACTTATGGCATAGATGCCGAGATCATGGTCATTGGAATTTGCTTCTCTTTTGATGATATTCCTATGCTCCCTTTGCATAATTTGTGCAATTCATCTACTATGCCATGCCATGAGAATGATTGTCCATCAAATGATTCCATCCCTTGTGTGCACCATATGCTTCACATTCATGACAATGCTCTAGATATTACTCGTGATGCATTACACCCTTTGAGTCTCCGTTATGCTATACATAACAACAAACCTATCATGATGGATGACATGTTTGTATATCATGCATCTCATTTGTTTGAGCATTGGATATTTTGTGCTAACCGACACATGCACGTGCGCATCATAATGGATGATGTGTACATATACCACACGCACACAATTTTCCCTTTGCCTTTGTTTTGTGTATGTACTCACGAATACTTGTCAACTTCTCAATCCCATGAGTTGACGAAACGAGCTCTTGAGAGCAACGATGCTTTAGGATTCCTTGGAATGCTACTCCGACCGTTTCCCTCGTGCAAGGATTACGCGCTTTGCTTTTACTTGGCTCTCACACGGCTATGGGCTATTTCCCACTTGACACCTTATGCTCATTTTACCATGTTCACTTTGCATGTTATGTCTCCTTCTATGCCTTTGCCATGCAATTGTGACCCTTGCTTGCAATTACTCATGATTCACCATTCTACTATTTCTATGTGTATTTGCATGCTTGGTGGAGATACTTGTTGCTATTGCCATGCTCTATGCGTGCCCTATGCAATTATTGCTTCTTGTGTTGGGAGAGTCGTGTTGTTCAATTGCTATTTACATAGGACGTATTGCCAATACAATGATGATACTTTACTCATATCGTGTTCTCATGCTTGTGATATGTCATGTGCATTATGCTTGCCCACTATTTGCGCACATGACATGATTGTCATGATTACCTATAGTATGTTGCATCTTCGCACTACTAGCTTGCATGACTTGATTCATATGATCACCTGCTTTGTTGCATCACCCATGTATCATACTTGCTCGTTTCATTGGGTTGATGACTTATATGTTCATGCCTCTCACATGATTTATTTTGATCATTGTCAATTGTCTCCGTTAGTTGCATCTCTCATATCCACTTGTAGTGAGTGCAAACATGCTATGCTTATTGATCTTGGAGACTTGGACATCTTACTTATGATGCATCCTTGTTTGATTGAGCTTACTGTCTTTGGTTGTACTCGCATCATATGCTTCCATGCCATGCCACATTCTCTTGTCCCTTCTTATGATAAGAATGATGACGACACTTGTTGGGTATCTCACCACACGAATAATAGGTTTTGCATTCACGCTAACCTCATTTGTTTTTCCGAGTGGTTGTCATGTCCTTTCGTTTTGAAGGATTCACAAGACGGTGCCGTCATGAGACATATTGGTCATGTGAAGGCGTACACGATGCGCGACACCAACATTTTTGAGAAACTCGTAAAGGTGAACTCCTTCCCTTCGAGCCACCCTAACATATACATACCGAATGGGCCACACTTTCATTCTTGTTTGCTCCTTGTTGTCTACATGATACATCTATTGGATGGAGGATCGACATTGGAGATGGGCCCTATGAACCTTCAAGTTGAGGAGCGCTCGGAAGTAGCGGATGCACCACCGGACCACGACTCATGCCATGACATCGGGCAATGGTATGCCATGAAACTTTTGCCATATTGCACCGACACTTCCATATTTGTTGATGAGCATGCCAATTGGACACATCACACCCATGACAAATTTGCACCTTATGCATGGATTGACTTCCATTATGATTGCCTTGTTGCATCTTGTATTCCCATGTCATCCATGATATATGAGCTTGTGCACTTTCTTAGCAAATTTGTTGTGATCTACCTTGATGGCATATTCATACATAATGATCACATAGTCCACCGTCAATTGCATGACATCATCATCATTTTGAACACCACTTGCCATGTTCATGCTCTTGACAAACCATCACTTTATGACATCATTTTGCACAATGGTTGCATTAATCACTTTCACAACACCTTTGTGTGCACACCAAATGAATTTGCTCACATACATGCTTTACATCTCATTCTATATCATTTTGTGAAGTTTCATGTGCCTTGTCAAAAACATTCTTATCGGACGACCTCATGCTTACTTGATGGACACCTTGTGTGCGCTAACCATTGTATTTCCAAGTGTACCTTGTGTTTGCTCCTTTTGCATGTATACCCTCTCGGAGACACCGTGGAGCACTTGGATCACACCATGACATACACTACGTCCTCCTACAAGTCCATCTACGACAACCGTTTCCATGGTGATGAGGTTTTTTATCCGAGGACGGATCTTTCCCAAGGGGGGGAGATGATGCGGAGCATCCTACGGTCATCCCCATGTACACTACATCAACTCTCCAAGCCCCAAGTGGAACTACGACGAGAGCTCGAGCACATGCCATTGGACACAAGGTGAACCCGCTCCTAAATGCTTCCCCTTTCCATTCATGCGAGACATGGTTGCTACCTTACGCAAAGACACTGCGTGTGCTTAGGAACCGAGGAGACAACCATGGAGGAGCTCGAGGCATAGGACAAGTCCATACGGAAGCGGAGCGTGAAGTGCCTCAAGTGGAGTCGCCGCGGAGCTATAGCGGCCGGACATCCGGCAGGAGCCCGGACATCCGGCGCCACCAAACCAAGGAAGACCGCAGAAGAACAGACACCAAGAGACTCTACAGCGGCCGGACATCCGGCCGACCCCCGGACATCAGGCGCCTGACAGGCCGGACATCCGGCATCGCCCCGGAAATCCGACGCATGCTATCCCGAGGCATACAGAAGCTTAACCCGCATCGGGCCGGACATCCGGCCCCTGGCCAGACATCCGGCGACTCCTGTCGGGTCGGACATCCGGCGTCCCACCCGGACATCCGACACCCCTCCGCGCAGCCTTAGCCATTCGGTCGTGTAACCCCTTTCTCTCACCCCCACTTCGCCCTAGTCTATAAATAGCCCATCCCCCTCCTCTTGTTAGGGTTAGCATTGTAATAGCTCATTTTGGAGATAGAGCTTTGCTCATCCACTTGTACCCCTACTCCATTGGAGACCAAGACCTCCTCGGAGAAGATCCCCCAAGTGGATTCAAGACCCCCATCGTGGGAAGATCCATCTCGGATTCAAGACCTCAACTCCTCACGGATTGGGAAGAACAACCCTTTGTATCCTCTTGTGTTGACTTTGGATCGTGCACCTCGTTATGTGTATGTGGATCTAGCATATGTGTGATTGGATCTTGTTGATTTGAGTGTTTTCTCTCGTGTTCTTCGTGTTCTTCGTGAGATCCCCTCCGAACGTGAAAGATCGACACCATTAGGGTTCCACCCTACATCAACATGACACGTATGTATCGTTGCTATTAAGGGTAAAAAGATGGGGTTTATTCATGCGTGAGTTTACTTTGTCTACATCATGTCATCTTGCTTAAGGCGTTACTCCGTTCTTCTTGGACTTAATATACTAGATGCATGCTGGATAGCGGTCGATGTGTGGAGTAATAGTAGTAGATGCAGGCAGGAGTCGATCTACTTGTCTCGGACGTGATGCCTATATACATGATCATTGCCATGGATATCGTCGTGATTATTTGCTTTTCTATCAATTGCCCAACAGTAATTTGTCTACCCACCGTATGCTATTTTTATGAGAGAAGCCTCTAGTGAAAACTATGGCCCCCGGGTCTATCTAAATCATATATTAAAAAACCCTAAAATACCTTGCTGCACTTTTTCTTTATTTATTTTATTTTGTATTTTTGTTTCAATCTATCTATCTATCACATACAATTTAATCTTGCAACTTACCGCCGAGGGATTGACAACCCCTTGTTTGCGTTGGGTGCAAGGATTTGTTGTTTTGTGTGCAGGTGCTGCTAACAAGGTGTTGCGTGATTCTCCTACTGGATTGATAACCTTGGTTTCATAACTGAGGGAAATACTTATCTCTACTGTACTGCATCTCCCTTCCTCTTCAGGGAATTACCAACGCAGCTCACAAGTAGCAGGAAGAATTTCTGGCGCCGTTGCCGGGAGACATCATCAACATCTATCAAGTACCTACGCATAAAACTCTCATCTCCTTGCATTTACTTTATTTACCTTTATTTGCATTTGCCTCTCGTTTTCATCTCCCCCACTTCTAAAAAAGTTTTTACAAAAATACAAAAATATTTTCCGCTTGCCTTTTTCTTGTTTGCTTGTTTGCTTTGCTTGAAACTGTTATCATGTCTGAATTTGAGAAAGTTGTGATTAAAAGTGCTAGTGAGGATAGTGGTAGTGAATCTCTTGGAGACAAAACACACTCTTTTTGTTGGGGAACGTTGCATGGGAAACAAAAAATTTCCTACGCACACGCAAGATCTATCCATGGTGATGAGCATCTACGAGAGGGAGAGTGAATCTACATACCCTTGTAGATCGCTAAGCGGAAGCGTTAAGAAACGCGGTTGATGTAGTCGAACGTCTCTGCGATCCAAATCGCAAGTCGTCCCTCGAACCGATCACGAACTAGTGCCGAACGGACGGCACCTCCGCGTTCAACACACGTACAGCTTGATGACGCCTTCACCTCCTCGATCCAGCGAGCGATGGTGAAGTAGTAGATGAGTTCCGGCAGCACGACGGCGTGGTGATGGTGGTGAGGAACAATCTCTGCAGGGCTTCGCCAAGCGCTACGGAGATTATGACGGAGGAACTAGAGGGTTAGGGTTGCCGGCACACGGCTTGGGGAATTCTTGATGTGTTCCGGGTGCTAGCCCTGCCCCTCTATTTATATGTTGAGCCCTGGGGTCGAAACTTGGAGAAAGAGCCTCCTCAAAGTTGGTTTGGCCCGCAAAGCAAGAGTCCTGCTCGGACTCCAGGACCAGACGCCAGGGTCCTTGGCGTCTGGCCCCAGATGCCAGGGTCCCTGGCGTCTGGCCCCTGGCCTCCGCAAAACTTCCTTTTGCACCTTCCTAAAGCCTCGTGGGCTTTACCCCTTGGCCCAAATAAAGTGTTCTCGTACCCGAACATTTCGGGAAACATCCGAAACTCCTTCCGGTGAATTCCGGAACCCTTCCGGAGACCAAACACTATTATCCCATATATCAATCTTTACCTCCGGACTATTCCAGAGCTCCTCGTCATGTCCGGGATCTCATCTGGGACTCCGAACAACTTTCGGTCACCAACATAACAACTCAACTATACTTATATCGTCACCAAACATTAAGTGTGTAGACCCTGCGGGTTCGAGAACTATGTAGACATGACCGAGACACCTCTACGATCAATAACCAATAGCGGGACCTGGATGCCCATATTGGCTCCTACATATTCTACGAAGATCTATATCGGTCGAACCTCTATGTCAAGGATTCAGTTAATCCCGTATGTTGTTCCCTTTGTTCTTCGGTATGTTACTTGCCCGAGATTCGATCGTCGGTATCTCTATACCTAGTTCAATCTCGTTACTGGCAAGTCTCTTTACTCGTTCCGTAATACAAGATCTCGTGGCTAACACTTTAGTCACATTGCTTGCAAGGCTCATTGTGATGTTGTATTACCGAGTGGGCCCTGAGATACCTCTCCGTCACACGGAGTAACAAATCCCAGTCTTGATCCATGCCAACCCAACAGACACCCTCGGAGATACCTGTAGAGCACCTTTATAGTCACCCAGTTACGTTGCGACGTTTGATACACACAAGGTATTCCTCCGGTGTCAGTGAGTTGCATGATCTCATGGTCAAAGGAACAGATACTTGACATGCAGAAAACAATAGCAATAAACTGACACGATCATATGCTACGTTTACAGTTTGGGTCTTGTCCATCACATCATTCTCCTAATGATGTGATCCCGTTATCAAATGACATCTCATGTCCATGGCTAGGAAACCTTCACCATCTTTTGATCAACGAGCTAGTCAACTAGAGGCTTACTAGGGACACAGTGTTGTCTATGTACCCACACATGTATTTGAGTTTCCAATCAATACAATTATAGCATGGATAATAAACGATTATCATGAACAAGGAAATATGATAATAACTAATTTATTATTGCCTCTAGGGCATATTTCCAACAGTCTCCCACTTGCACTAGAGTCAATAATCTAGTTCACATCACTATGTGATTTACATTGTTCTAACACCCAATGAGTTTTGGGGTTCGATCATGCTTTGCATGTGAGAGAGGTCTTTAGTCAACGGGTCTGCGACATTCAGATCCGTGTGTACTTTACAAATCTCTATGTCATACTGTAGACACTGCTACCACACTCCACTTGGAGCTATTCCAAATGGCTGCTCCACTATATGTATCCTGACTGCTACTCAGAGTCGTCCGGATAGGTGTCAAAGCTTGCATCGACGTAACCCTTTACGACGAAGTCTTCATCACCTCCATAATCGAGAAATATTTCCTTAGTCCTCTAGTTACTAAGGATAATCTTGACCGCTGTCCAGTGATCCACTCCTGGACCACTCTTGTACCCCTTGACAGACTCATGGCAAGGCAAACACTAGGTGCGGTACACAGCTTGGCATACTATACAGAGCCTATGGATAAGGCATAGGGGACGACCTTCGTCCTTTCTCTTTCTTCTGCCGTGGTCGAGCTTTGAGTCTCACTCAACTCCACACCTTACAAATCAGGTAAGAATTCTTTCTTTGACTGATCCATTTTGAACTCTTTCAAAATCTTGTCAAGGTATGTACTCATTGAAAGTCTTATCAGACGTCTTTGATCTATCTCTATAGATCTTGATGCCCAATATTTAAGTAGCTTTATTCCAGGTCTTCCTTGAAAAACTCCTTTCAAACGACCCTTTATGCTTTCCAGAAATTCTACATCATTTCCGATCAACAATATGTCAACCACATATACTTATCAGAAATTCTATAGTGCTCCCACTCACTTTATTGTAAATACAAGTTTCTCATAAACTTTGTATAGACATAAAAACTTTGATCACCTCATCAAAGTGTATATTCCAACTCCGAGATGCTTGCTCCAGTCCATAGAAGGATCACTGGAGTTTGCATACATTTTAGCATCCTTAGGACTGACAAAACCTTCCGGTTGTATCACATACAACCTTTCCTTACGGATACCGTTAAGGAAACGATGTTTGACATCCATCTGCCAGATTTTATAATTGAAAAATGCAGCAACTGCTAACATGATTCCAACAGACTTTAGCATCGCTACGGGTGAGAAAGTCTCATCGTAGTCAACTCCTTGAACTTGTGAAAAACCCTTTGCCACAAGTCGAGCTTTATAGACGGTGACATTACCGTCCGCGTCCATCTTCCTCTTAAAAATCCATTTGTTCTGAATGGCCTTACGCCCTTCAGGTAATACTTCCAAAGCCCATACTTTGTTTTCTTACATGGATCCCATCTCGGATTTCATGGCCTCTAACCATTTCTCGGAATCCGGGCCCATCATCGCTTCTCCATAGCTCGTAGGGTCGTCGTTGTCCAACAACATGACCTCTAAGACAGGGTTGCCGTACCACTCAGGAGCAGTACGCGTCCTTGTCGACCTACGAGGTTCGATAGTAACTTGATCCGAAGCTTCATGATCATCATCATTAACTTCCTCTTCAACTAATCATAGGCTCCACAGAAACAACTTTCTGTGCTGCGCTACTCTCTGGTTGAAACAAAGGTTCAACAACCTCATCAAGTTCTATCTTCCTCCCACTCAATCTTTCGAAAGAAACTATTTCTCGAGAAAGGATCCGTTTTAGCAACAAACACTTTGTGCTTGGATCTGAGATAGAAGGTTCACCCAACTGTTACGTTAGGGTATTCTATGAAGATGCATTTGTCCGCTTTGGGTTCGAGCTCATTAGGTGAAAACCCTTTTTCACATAAGCGTTGCAGCCCCAAACATTAAAAAAATGACAGCTTAGGTTTCCGCCAAACCAAAATTCATACGGTGTCATCTCAACGGACTTATGGTGCCCCTTTTAAAGTGAATGTGGTTGTCTCTAATGCATAACCCTAAAACGATAGTGGTAAATCGATAAGAGACATCATAGTTCGCACCATATCTAATAGAGCACAACTACGACGTTCGGACACACCATCACACTATGGTGTTCCAGGTGGCGTGAGTTGTGAAACAACTTCCACATTGTCTTAAGTTGTATACCAAACTCGTAACTCAGATATTTACCTCCACGATCATATCGTAGACATTTTATCTTCTTGTCATGATGATCTCAAACTTCACTCTGAATTTGCTTGAACCTTTCAAATGATTCAGACTTGTGTTTCATTAAGTAAATATACCCTATATCTACTCAAATCACCAGTGAAGGTAAGAAAATAACAATATCCACCGCCCGCTACAACACTCATTGGACCGAACACATCAACATGTATCATTTCCAACAAGTCAATTGCCCGCTCCATCATACCGGAAAACGGGGTTTTAGTCATCTTGCCCATGAGGCATGGTCTGCATGTCTCAACCGATTCGAAATCGAATGAGTCCAAAGATCCATCAGCATGGAGTTTCTTCATGCATTTTACACCAATATGACATTTAGCGGCTGTGCCACAAGTATGTGGTACTATCATTATTAACTTTGTATCTTTTGGCATCAATATTATGAACATGTGTATCTCTACAATCAAGATTCAATAAACCACTCTTATTGGGTGCATGACCATTGAAGGTATTATTCATGTAAACAGAATAACCATTATTCTCTAACTTAAATGAATAACCGTATTGCAATAAACATGATCTAATCACGTTCATGCTTAACGCAAACACCAAATAACATTTATTTAGGTTCATCACTAATCCCGAAGGTATAGAGAGCGTGCGATGGTGATCACATCAACCTTGGAATTACTTCCAACACTCATCGTCACCTCGCCCTTAGCCAGCCTCCGTTTATTCCGTAGCTTTTATTTCGAGTTACTAAAATTTAGCAACCGAACCGGTATCTAATACCCAAGTGCTACTAGGAGTACTAGTAAGGTACACATCAATAACACGTATATCAAATATACTTCTGTCGACGTTGCCAGCCTTCTTATCTACCAAGTATCTAGGGCAGTTCCGCTTTAGCGACCGTTCTCCTCATAATAGAAGCACTTAGTCTCGGGTTTGGGTTCAACCTTGGTTTTCTTCACTGGAGCAGCAACTGACTTGCCATCCATGAAGTTTCCCTCCTTGCCCTTGCCCTTCTCGAAACTAGTGGTTTCACTAACCATCAACACTTGATGCTCCTTCTTGATTTCTACCTTCGCGGTGTCAAACATTGCGAACAGCTCAGGGATCATTATTTCCATCTCTGGCCTTTTATAGTTCATCACGAAGCTCTAGCAGCTTAGTGACAGTGACTTGGAGAACTATATCAATCACTATCTTATCTGGAAGATCAACTCCCACTCGATTCAAGCGATTGTAGCACCCAGACAATCTGAGCACATGCTCAACGATTGAGCTATTCTCCATCATCTTGCAGGCAAAGAATCTTGTTGGAGGTCTCATACCTCTCAACACGGGCACGAGTCTGAGATCCCAATTTCAGCTCTTAGAACATCTCATATGTTCCATGACGTTCAAAACGTTTTGGAGCCTCAATTCTAAGCCGTAATGCATGACGCACTGAACTATTAAGTAGTCATCGGAACGTGCCTGTCAGATGTTCACAACATCTACAGACGACGCTAGAGGGGGTGGCACACCGAGCGGTGCATTAAGGACATAAGCCTTCTGTGCAGCATTGAGGACAATCCTCAGATCATGGACCCAGTCCGCATTATTGCTACCATCATCTTTCAAATCTATTTCTCTAGGAACATAAAAATTCAGGGGAGCTACAGCGCGAGCTAGTAATCTACAACATAATTTGCAAAGACATTTTGACTATGTTCATGATAATGAGTTTAGTTAATCATATTACTTAAAAACTCCCACTCAAATTGACATCCATCCGGTCATTCGAGCGTAACATGATCCAAATCCACCAACTCAAGTCCGATCATCACGTGAGTTGAGGTGGTTTCAATGGTGAACATCTTCATGTTGATCATATCTACTATATGACTCATGTTCGACCTTCCGGTCTCTTGTGTTCCGAGGTCATGTCTGTACATGCTAGGCTCGTCAAGTTTAACCCGAGTGTTCCGCACGTGCAACATGGCTTACACCCGTTGTATGTGAACGTAGAGTCTATCACACCCGATCATCACGGCGTGTCTCGAAACGACGAACTTTCGCAACGGTGCACACTCGGGGAGAACACAATTTATCTTGAAATTTAAGTGAGGGATCACCTTATAATGCTACCGTCGTCCTAAGCAAAATAAGATGCATAAAAGGATTAACATCACATGCAAATCATAAGTGACATGATATGGCCATGAACTCGTGCTTTTGATCTCCATCGTCACCGGCATGACACCATGATCTCCATCATCTTGATCTCCATCAACGTGTCGCCATGAGGTTGTCGCGCCGACTGTTGCTTCCACGACTATTGCTAACTCATAGCGATAAAGTAAAGCAAAACGGCGAAAATAATTAAAGACAACTCTATGGCTCCTGCCAGTTGCCGTACTCATCGACATGCAAGTCGTGATATTCTATACAACACATGATCATCTCATACATCACATATATCTCATCATGTAATTGGCCATATCACATCACAACATACCCTGCAAAAACAAGTTAGACGTCCTCTAATTGTTGTTGCAAATTTTACGTGGCTGCTACGGGTTTGCAAGAACCGTTCTTACCTACGCAAAACCACAACGTGGTGTAGTGATTGCCTTTTGATCTTCTAAAAGAACCCTCTTCATTGACATTGATTCAACTAAAGTGAGAGAGACAGACACCCGCTAGCCATCTTTATGCAACGAAGTTACATGTCAGTTGAAGGAACCTGTCTCGCGTAAGCGTACGCGTAATGTCGGTCCGGGCCGCTTCATCTCACAATACCGCCGAATCAAGTATCAACTAGTAACGGCAAGCAATATGTATACACCCACGCCCACAACTCGTTTGTGTTCTACTCGAGATCTCATCTACGCATAGACCTAGCTCAGATGCCACTGTTGGGGAACGTTGCATGGGAAACAAAAAATTTCCTACGCACACGCAAGATCTATCCATGGTGATGAGCATCTACGAGAGGGAGAGTGAATCTACATACCCTTGTAGATCGCTAAGCGGAAGCGTTAAGAAACGCGGTTGATGTAGTCGAACGTCTCCGCGATCCAAATCGCAAGTCGTCCCTCGAACCAATCACGAACTAGTGCCGAACGGACGGCACCTCCGCGTTCAACACACGTACATCTTGATGACGCCTTCACCTCCTCGATCCAGCGAGCGATGGTGAAGTAGTAGATGAGTTCCGGCAGCACGACAGCGTGGTGATGGTGGTGAGGAACAATCTCTGCAGGGCTTCGCCAAGCGCTACGGAGATTATGACGGAGGAACTAGAGGGTTAGGGTTGCCGGCACACGGCTTGGGGAATTCTTGATGTGTTCCGGGTGCTAGCCCTGCCCCTCTATTTATATGTTGAGCCCTGGGGTCGAAACTTGGAGAAAGAGCCTCCTCAAAGTCGGTTTGGCCCGCAAGGCAAGAGTCCTGCTCGGACTCCAGGACCAGACGCCAGGGTCCTCGGCGTCTGGCCCCAGATGCCAGGGTCCCTGGCGTCTGGCCCCTGGCCTCCGCAAAACTTCCTTTTGCACCTTCCTAAAGCCTCGTGGGCTTTACCCCTTGGCCCAAATAAAGTGTTCTCGTACCCGAACATTTCGGGAAACATCCGAAACTCCTTCCGGTGAATTCCGGAACCCTTCCGGAGACCAAACACTATTATCCCATATATCAATCTTTACCTCCGGACTATTCCAGAGCTCCTCGTCATGTCCGGGATCTCATCCGGGACTCCGAACAACTTTCGGTCACCAACATAACAACTCAACTATACTTATATCGTCACCAAACGTTAAGTGTGTAGACCCTGCGGGTTCGAGAACTATGTAGACATGACCGAGACACCTCTACGATCAATAACCAATAGCGGGACCTGGATGCCCATATTGGCTCCTACATATTCTACGAAGATCTATATCGGTCGAACCTCTATGTCAAGGATTCAGTTAATCCCGTATGCTGTTCCCTTTGTTCTTCGGTATGTTACTTGCCCGAGATTCGATCGTCGGTATCTCTATACCTAGTTCAATCTCGTTACTGGCAAGTCTCTTTACTCGTTCCGTAATACAAGATCTCGTGGCTAACACTTTAGTCACATTGCTTGCAAGGCTCATTGTGATGTTGTATTACCGAGTGGGCCCTGAGATACCTCTCCGTCACACGGAGTAACAAATCCCAGTCTTGATCCATGCCAACCCAACAGACACCCTCGGAGATACCTGTAGAGCACCTTTATAGTCACCCAGTTACGTTGCGACGTTTGATACACACAAGGTATTCCTCCGGTGTCAGTGAGTTGCATGATCTCATGGTCAAAGGAACAGATACTTGACATGCAGAAAACAATAGCAATAAACTGACACGATCATATGCTACGTTTACAGTTTGGGTCTTGTCCATCACATCATTCTCCTAATGATGTGATCCCGTTATCAAATGACATCTCATGTCCATGGCTAGGAAACCTTCACCATCTTTTGATCAACGAGCTAGTCAACTAGAGGCTTACTAGGGACACAGTGTTGTCTATGTACCCACACATGTATTTGAGTTTCCAATCAATACAATTATAGCATGGATAATAAACGATTATCATGAACAAGGAAATATGATAATAACTAATTTATTATTGCCTCTAGGGCATATTTCCAACACTTTTGATCTTAATCATGACCCTCCGGAGACTATCTCCCCCACTAATTTTGAAACTAAAGTCTACCATGTGGGAAGTGGTAACGTCATAGGGAAAAATATTATTCAGGAGTTCTTTAATTGTGCGGGAGTTATACCAATAGTCAATGGATCCATTCTTGATAAAACAAATTGTTATGTGGATGCTATTGCAATGCTTGTGGTTAGATTAGAAAGATTTTTTTTTGCATATCCACCCCGCTTTGCAAAAAAAAATTATGAACTTCCCAACATCCATGATCCTAGGGCTAAGAAAATTGCCACTATAATCCTTATGCATGAATTTGATTATATAATCCGGGAAGCTAGGGATATTTCCTCCTTTTACAAAATAAATTTTGAGCATCCCCCTATAGAGGAGATTCTTCATGATAAAGATACTATTCGTAGGTTGGAATCTAAAGATTACTTTGCTTATGGTGAAAACATTAGAAGGAGAGTTCCCTACACCGAAATAATTAAAACTATGTACCACCATGCTTGTGATAAATTTGAATGGGTTACTAAAGGAATTGATGAGGGATTTAGTGAAGAATGGTTCGAGAGTATTGCTAGAGATCCTATTGATGATGAAATACATGTTTTATATGTGGACGTTTATGGTAATGATCCTGAGTTTGAAGTTATGAATGTTAAGGTTACCAATCAAAGCCCCTTCAATTACCTAAGCTCACCCACTAGGAAAGAAGAGCATGAAGGTAGAGAATTAATGAGAAAGGCTTTCACAGATTTAATCAAAAAGGACTTGGAGAAGAAGGATGACAATACTTGAAACTATGCATTATGCCTAGCTAGGGGAATAAAACAATAGTGCTTGTTGGGAGGCAACCCAATGAATAAAATAAAATTTTCTTTTTGTTTCTGTTATTGTGTTTTTTCACATTTATGCTACTATTAAGATTGAGTTTTTGTGTTTTTAATTAGTGTTTGTGCCAAGTAAAGCCTTTAGGATGATTTGGAAGATAGTATAATTGATGCTGTTTGGAAAACAGAAAGTTTTGCGTCCAGTGCTGGAATTTTGTTTCTGTACTGGAGCGTCAGAAAAATCTGAAATTTTTACACAGTTTTGGTATATGAATTTACCATGTTGTCCTAATTATTTAGAATTTTTGGAGTTACAGAAGTATGGCTTTTAAATAGATTGCTACAGACTGTTTTGTTTTTGACAGATTTGTTTTTGATGAACTACTTGCTTGTTTTGATGAAACTATGGATTGTATCGGGGGGTATAAGCCATGGAGAAGTTAGAATACAGTAGGTATAATGCAAAAATAAAATATGAATGGGTTTGCAACAGTACCTAAAGTAGTGATTTGTTTTGTTATACTAACGGATCTCACGAAGGTTTTGTTGAGTTTTGTGTGATTGAAGTTTTCAAGTTTTGGGTGAGATCACGATGGATAAAGGAATAAGGAGTGGCAAGAGCCTAAGCTTGGGGATGCCCGAGGCACCCCAAGGTAATATTCAAGGAAGACTCAAGCGTCTAAGCTTGGGGATGCCCCAGAAGGCATCCCCTCTTTCTTCTACCAACCATCGGTAATTTTACTTGGAGCTATATTTTTATTCGTCACATGATATGTGTTTTGCTTGGAGCCTCGTGTATTATATGAGTCTTTGCTTTGTTTGCTTTTTAGTTTGTCACAATCATCTTTGCTGGACACACCAATTTGAGAGAGCCACACGTTCATCATAATTTGTTAGAATACCCTATGTGCTTCACTTAAATTTTTTGAGCTAGGCAGTTGCTCTAGTGCTTCACTTAAATCTTTTTGAGCACGGCGGTGGCTATATTTTAAAGAAATATTTGCACTCTCATGCTTCACTTATATTATTTTGAGAGTTGATAAGATTAAAATTTTGAAGAAATATTTGCGCTCTCATGCTTCACTTATATATTTTTGAGAGTTGATAATAGTAATGGTAATTTGCACAACATATGAATTTGGTCCCAAAGTGAGGAATATTCAAGAAGGATATAATAAAAACTTTCATATAGATCATTGGATATGATAAGTGTGATTCCTTGCAATAGTTTTGCGATATGGAGATGATAATATGTGAGTCATGTTAGTGAGTAATTATGATTTAGTAAGAATATTATTGTTAAGGTTTGTGATTCCCTATGCATGCACATTAAGCCAATAGTTATGCAACGAAATTATATCCTACTTATGGTGCATTATTCAGTGTTACTTATGTTCAATGCATGTTTATGACCGTTTTCGCTTTTTGGTTGGTTGCTTCTCAATCTATTTGCTAGCCTTCATTTGTACTAAGCGGAAATACTGCTTGTGCATCCAAACTCCTTAAACCCAAGTTGTGCCAAATGAGTCCACTATATCTACCTATATGCGGTATTTCCATGCCGTTCCAAGTAAATTTGCGTGTGCCAAATCTAATTTTCAAAATAATTTTCCGTTTTGTGTGCCCGTACCGCTCATGAAGCGGCAGGGGGTGGCCAATATTTTCCATGCTAGGTGTGTTATTCTCACGATGAGTGTTTATTCACTTGTCATTGCACGAGAGAGTGGCTGGTAATAGGGATGCCCAGTCCCACAATGAAATCAAAATTAATAACAACAAAATTCCTTGGAAAGTGATTGGTATGGAGGGCACCCGTGGATACGGCTAGCCAAGGATTGTGAAAGAATGGTGGAAAGTAAATAAATTTTACTTTCTATTTGGGAACCGCCTATGATGTGTCTAGCGTGGAAGATATTGGGAATTCTCGGTCGTTTTCGTTGACAGGAAAAGCATGCCTCTAAAAATATTTTTTATCTCTCTAATTTAAGCTTTGAGCTCTGGCACATTAGCAAATCTATGCTTCCCTCTGCGAAGGGCCTATCTATTTACTTTTATGCAATTTTTATTTTTACTTTGAGTCTTCATCTTCTCTTATAAAGCACCAACTAGAGAGCACTATTGTCATACTTGTGCATTGTGTGTAGCTAATATTTGAGTGTGTTTCATGAATGGATCAATGATTGAGCATAATGGGCTATGGATAACTTTCTTTAGCACTGGTATTTTGAAAGCACTGTTCCAAAAATCTTCCGATTCAGCGATTAATCTTCCGATTTATCGCTACTCGGGGGGTGACCGATAAGATAATGCCTTATCTTCACTATTTATCTTTTGGGCCGATTTATCGCTCTGACAAGCGATTTATCGGGAATCTACCGATAAATCGGACCTATTCATAGCACTATGTTTGCAAAAACTATGCTTATTTGTGTTTTGTGGAAATTGTTACGCAATATGTATTGTTGTCCTATTTTGTTTGTCGTTATACGAGGATTCAAAGGCTAGGAATCAAGGTAACACATCTGTCCAATATAGTTTTGGTGTTGAATATAGCATATTTTAGTGTTGGGAACCTGGGATTTGCAAAAATTATCCGATTAATAGTCGACCGATAAAATCGATTAATCGACCGATTTCCGATTAATCTCTAATCCCCAGCTGACCGAGACGATAACGATAAGCGATATCCTCAACAGTGTTTGAAAGACATGATTGCTTGTTAGCATGCTTGAGTATTTATATCTTCATGTCAAATTATAGACTATTGCTTT
Source organism: Elymus sibiricus (assembly GCA_039707655.1). Classification (NCBI taxonomy): domain Eukaryota; kingdom Viridiplantae; phylum Streptophyta; class Magnoliopsida; order Poales; family Poaceae; genus Elymus; species Elymus sibiricus. The sequence continues at coordinate 87,960,850 of CM077668.1, read as the reverse complement.
GAATCATTCAAGTCCAAATGTCCATGCTACAAAAGAAAAGAATATATGATGAATATGATAGGCAGCATTCCACATCAAAAATTCTGTTTTTATCATTTACCTACTCGAGGACGAGCAAGAATTAAGCTTGGGGATGCTGATACGTCTCCAACGTATCTATAATTTTTGATTGTTCCATGCTGTTATATTATCAATCTTGGATGTTTTCATATCCATTTACAGCAATTATATATCAGTTTTTGGGACTAACCTATTAACTTAGTGCCCAGTGCCAGTTGCTGTTTTCTGTCTGTTTTTGGTTTTACAGAATATCAATACCAAACGAAGTCCAAATGCCACGAAACTTTTTGGAGATTTTTTTCTGGACATAACCAACACTAGAAGCTTCGGGAGAGGGCCAGAAGACCCAGGAGGTGGCCACGAGCCACCAGGGCGCGCCGGGGGGGGGCAGGCGCGCCCTTGTGCCTCGTGGGCGCACCTCTGACTCTTTTGACCTAATTCCACCACTATAAATTCCCAAAAATCGGGAAACCAAGAGGGGAGTCCACGAAATACTTTTTCCGCCGCCGCAATCTTCTGTTCTCGAGAGATTCCATCTGGAGGCCTTTTTCGGTACTCCGCCGGAGGGGGAATCGATCATGGAGGGGCTCTACATCAACTTTGCTGCCCTTCCGATGATGCGTGAGTAGTTTGCCACAGACCTTCGGGTCCATAGTTAGTAGCTAGATGGCTTCTTCTCTCTTTTTGATCTTCAATACAATGTTGTCCTCGATGTTCTTGGAGTTCTATCCGATGTAATCGCTTTTTGCGGTGTGTTTGTTGGGATCCGATGAATTGTGAGTTTATGATCAGATTATCCATGAATATTATTTGAGTCTTCTCTGATCTCTTTTATGCATGATTATTATAGCTTCGTATTTCTTCTCCGATCTATTGATTTGGTTTGGCCAACTAGATTGATTTATCTTGCCATGGGAAGAGGTGCTTTGTAATGGGTTCGATCTTGCGGTGCTCAATCCCAGTGACAGAAAGGGACATGACACGTATGTATCGTTGCTATTAGGGGTAAAAAGATGGGGTTTATTCATGTGTGAGTTTACTTTGTCTACATCATGTCATCTTGCTTAAGGCGTTACTCCGTTCTTATTGGACTTAATACACTAGATGCATGCTGGATAGCGGTGAGTAATAGTAGTAGATGCAGGCAGGAGTCGGTTTACTTGTCTCGGACGTGATGCCTATATACATGATCATTACCTTGGATATCGTCATGATTATTTGCTTTTCTATCAATTGCCCAACAGTAATTTGTCTACCCACCATATGCTATTTTTATGAGAGAAGCCTCTAGTGAAAACTATGGCCCCCGGGTCTATCTAAATCATATATTAAAATACTCTAAAATACCTTGCTGCACTTTTTCTTTATTTATTTTATTTTGTATTTTTGTTTCTATCTATCTATCTATCACATACAATTTAATCTTGCAACTTACCGCCGAGGGATTGACAACCCCTTGTTTGCGTTGGGTGCAAGGATTTGTTGTTTTGTGTGCAGGTGCTGCTAACGAGGTGTTACGTGATTCTCCTACTGGATTGATAACCTTGGTTTCATAACTGAGAAAAATATTTATCTCTACTGTACTGCATCTCCCTTCCTCTTCAGGGAATTACCAACGCAGCTCACAAGTAGCAGCGTCCCACGTCCCATCGTGCGCCACGCGCCGCTACCTGGGCCCCGCAGTCTGTCAGGGCCCACGCCGTTTCGCTCCCAACTGGTGCGCATGGGCCTGGGGGCTACTGTCGAGCTAGTGGGAACCGGGGTACCACGGCCCGTCTGCCTGCGGCCCAGGATGCAATGCTTGGCAAGGCCCAGGAGGTGGCCCGGTCACGGGCGTCGCGAAGCAAGACACCTCACGAGACGCCGGACTCACGAGGACCCCTCCGCTGGAGCGGATCACCAAGACTTAGCAGCAGCGACGGCTGGAGGAGACCTTCCAAGGCTCCCTCGCGAGGCGGCCTCCCGAGGCCACCCGAGGCGGGCGCCGCCTGGTGCTGGCCGGGCGGTCCGATGCCCACCACGTGGGTGACGCGCTTAGCGATGAACGGCAGCAGGAGCCGTACCAGCAGGCGCGGACAGAGAGGGTTTCCTCTTTGGTGCTAAAGGAGCAGCACCAGCTCCCCCCTGCAAAGCAAGTCCCAAAGCTTGCCCGTTCGGTGTATGAAGACCAGGACGATAAGGCGCGCAGGTCGGAGGTCATCACCGAGCCCACCGGCGCGTCATGGATAGCACCTTTGCAGGCAAAGACCGCCTTTAGTCAGGATAAGCCTGGGCGCCTGTCCCCCTTTGAATTGCCGTTGTGTGTGGCTACCCTTCCCGCCAACATTTTCGGGGGAAGAGGACCAAGGCGGCTATAAAAGGGGGGCAGTGCTGCCATCGTAAGGGGGCTTCGATCGATTCCCTTGTCTTCAACCTTGTACGCGAGAACCTTCTTGCCCACCATAATCCCAACACAAAGCAGGAGTAGGGTTTTACACCGCGAGGTGGCCCGAACCTGGGTAACTGATGTGCCCCCTGTCGTGCCCTGTGCTTAGCGTGCTCTCGCCGTAGTCTCGCCGTGGTCACCGCGGAGTGGATAGAACGAGCACGCCCCAGAGTTCGAACCAGGGTCCCTAGAGCCCCGATTCCGACAAAATTCGGCATCGACCAACTCACGAGCAGCTGAAGGAAGATCTGATTGAGCATGTGTGGGCGGTTAAAGGGGAAAACAATATTGGAATGTTATATTTGAATTTTTTTTAAATTTGAACTACTGCTGCATGCGGCTATTTGAACGCCTGTATTCTATGTATGCTGCTATTTGAATGTGTGTACTCTATGTATGCGGCTATTTGAACGTGCGGACTTTAAAAAAAATTAGAGGTCGGATGTATGCGGGCAGCGTTGGATGGCCGCCTCTTGTATCCGTGTCCGCGGACTGGTCCCCCCTATCCGCGGACGGATGCAGAAGGAAATTTGCGGGTCGCCGTTGGAGATGCCCTAACTTGTCTTTGTTTCGGTGCTAAGAGCTAGTCCGATTGGGTTTATAAGCCGGGCACAATTTTTTAGGTCTTCGATTTGACTAATATAACATGTATAATATGCCACAAAAAAATTATGGTTAGAAACTATATTTGACAACGAATCTAAAGATATATTTTTTATAGAATATAATACATATTTCCATAGATAAATTGAAGGCCCAAAAGATTGTTTTTTAGCACTCTCTTTCCTCATTAAATAAGGCACCACATCAGATTTTTGCTTGAGCGTTGATATGGGAACGACGTTCTACGTCCGACATGCACACGATGATGCACATCTAACCATCGATACCCAAAACGAAATCAGAGCAGTCCACATGATCATTTATCGGGCATTGTACTGTCGTGTGCATATAGAGGTTTCATTTTTTGCTTATGTATCATGATTAAGAGATAGCCCAAGGTGGAGCATTGAAACTGCCCTAATACCTTTTCAAGTTTTATTTCACATGCAAATTAACTAGGAATGAACTCTTTCTTATGATCCTAAATCAAATCCCCAAGATTTTTACTCCTCCCAAATTTATTTTTCCACATCGTCGGTACTTATGAGTATTTCTATCCGGTACCACCGCCTGTGAGCGATGAATGTTCTCTATTGAACTCAGTCCTTTTGTTTGTTTCGGAGCCTCCGAGATTTTTTCACTAGTTCGACCGAACTCTATTTTCTTCGAGACCATCTCTATTAGCTCCATGCACTTCTCGGTTTGCTTCAACTTTGCGTCTCAGTATAGGTCTGATACTCCAGAGCGAAATCTAACCGGTACCTCGAAGTTGAGACTTAGCCATTTTGGTATCGATTCCCTCTATGGTCAGTTGTGTCGCCCCTGGTGCCACCAAGACCCTTTTTCTCCGGTACTTTCGACCATGTTTTGTCTCTTATATAAATGAGCTACCTTTGTGTCTGGTACGTTCGAATATTTCATTTCAGATACCTCGGTGTATTAAGATCTTTGAGACGCTCACTGGACACAACCCTATACCTCCCAGGATTGCGCATTTTCGGGAACTTGTGTTTCCCTTCTGACCGCTAAATTTTGAACGTGTCTGATAGTGATAGTACTGGGGATTTTCTTCTAAACTTCTGGTCTAGTTACTTTTTGCAGCATCTGCGTCGTGTCACGTCAGAGCTGCTCTCACGGGGGTCGCGACATCCGTTATTATGAGGTTGCCTACACCTGACCGTGGCGTCGATGCTGCAGCCTAATTTATGCAGAAGCTAGCGGGGGCTGCAGAAGGTCACACAGTGTTGCGTCACTGGGCGTGTTGTGTGTAGATGCAAGGAAAGGGAACGAGGACGCACTGCATCACCTAAATCGGACGGTTGGCCAGGCGGCTGATTTTTTCCTAAGATCAACTGCCTGACATCTAGCAGCCGCCTTAGAAAAATGCCCACGAACAATTAAAATAGTATCTTTACTTTTTAATTTTTGTTGACTTTCATCTGTATGTTGTGTTAATTAGCGATTAAATTTGTGATCGAATATATTCCAATCAAATGACAACCTCTTGTAGAACTTTTCCTTAGCATACTACTACCCGCAAAAGAAAAAAGAACTTTTATATTTATAGCATATACAGTACATCATATAGAAGAGTTCCTTCACGCTCCATCTTAGCAAGTGAAGGCACCGGCCACACAGGGAGAGAAAGCGTTCGAACTTCGAACCACCCCGGAATGGCGTCGCCGCCGGCGACGTGGTCGTTCACCGCGGGCCTTAGTTACCGTGGCGGGCTTGAAATCCAGGTAGCCGCGGAGAACATCCTCCCCGGGTGGGGCCACGGCGGCGAGCGCTTCTCCTTCATCCTCCGCCTGCGCCCCTGCCTCCGCCTCGCCGTCACCTCCCAGTGCGGCCGCGCCTCCGCGCCCGCCGAGCCCGACAAGAAGCCGCGCGGCCTCAAGCTCCTCCGCTCCCTGCCGACCAGGTTCCCCTGCATTTGGCGCCGCAAGAAGCCGCCGCGCGCCGCGGCGGCCAAGCCGGGTTCTCGCACTCTGGCGATCCCCTCTCTGCTGGTTCGTCCATGATAGTGGCTCTAATTACTCGGTTAGTGTATCCAGTTGCTTGGTCTGACATTCTTGTTCCTCTTTGCGAGCAGAAGGATCGAGCGCTGATGCGGCCGGCGACGACGGCTGCGGTATGCTCCGTCGCCGCGCTCGCCGTCGCGGCGCTTCGCCTCGTGGTACATAGCTACACCCCGCTCTCGTGTTGCGATTTGTAAATGGCCGTGCTCTTCTCCTGTATTGGTGACTGCAAGAACCAAGAGAGCGTGTTCAGAGTTCAGAGTTCTGATGGAATTGTGCGTGTTCCTTCTTGCAGGCCGGGTTCTTTATACCGAATGCGAGCTGCGGGTCGTGGATGTTGAACATGTATTTACGTATGTAGACCCCCGTATTTACTTGTTTCTTGGGAGACAAGACACCGGTCGCACCCCTTGTACCTATATATATGTGTCTGGTACACGATCAATGACATTTTATCGATGCACACAATCCCTCTCTTCCAAACTAACATGGTATCAGATACCGTATCGATCCTTTCCTTGCTTCCGCAACCCTAGCCGCCGCCGCCGCCATCTGCTGCCGCCGCTGCCCCCAGCCGCCGCGCCGCTCCTCTTGCCGCGCAGCCGCCGCTGCCCCCAGCCGCCGCGCCGCTCCTCTTGCCGCGCCGCCGCCGCTGCCCCCAGCCGCCGCGCCGCCCCTCTTGCCGCGCCGCCGCTCTCCCTTCCCAACCCTAGCCGCCACCTCTACCCTAGCCGCCGCCCCTCCCTCCTTTTCCCTCGCGCGCCGCCACCATGTCCGTCGCCTCATCCCGCACCAACCCCTTCGCCGGTCTGGATCCTGCTGTCATCCGCGACATCACCATCCAAGACCGCGTTCCCGTGATCCTCGACGCCACCAACTCCACGTACTACACGTGGAAGACCTATTTCTCGCTTCTCTTCCACGAGGAGAATCTCGTGGATCATATCGACGGCACCGTCGACTCGCGCGCCATGGGGGACGACCCCGAGTGGACCGCGATCGAAGCTACGCTCATCCGGTGGTTCTTCACCACCATCTCCAAAGACCTGTTTCACACGGTCGTGAGTGATGGGGATGATGCACGCGCCGTGTGGGTCAAGCTAAACGGCCTCTTCACCGACAACAAGCTTCAGCGTCGCGTTTTTCTGCAGCAGGAATTCTTTGACTGTCATCAGGATGACCAGTCCATCGATGACTACTGCCGCCGCCTCAAGCAGTTGTCGGATGAGCTCCGTGACATCGGCGCCAAGATTGATGACGACCTTCTTCTTAGCACGCTCACCGCCGGTCTCAAGGCACCAACCCATGGACAGGAGTTGTCCATGCGTACTCGATGCCGGTGCCCCGGCCCCCTGTTCCGAGCCTCCTTGGGCCCCGTCCGAAGAGCCACCAGGCATATCTCGCCGGGCCCGGCGCCGCGCCCTACGCCGCCCCCTACCCGGCCCTTCCTGCATCGCCGGCCCCGGGCGGCTACGGCACCACCCCCGTGCCACCTTATGGCGGGTTCTACCCGCCCCAGGTGCCGCCACCGTGGGATCCCGCCCTACTCGCCGCCTTGCACTCGGCTCCGTCACCTAGCAACTACGGGGGCGGCGGTGACTGCTACATGGATTCGGGCGCCACCGCTCATATGACACCTCATCCCGGTAACCTCACGTATTGCACTCCCGTTCATACCCCAACTCGCATCACCGTTGGTAACGGTTCCTCTTTACCCATTACACATGTTGGTCATATGTCATTTCCATCTACTTCTACTCCTATTAACATGTCTAATGTTCTTGTCTCTCCTGACTTAGTCACAAACCTTGTCTCTGTTCGTCGTCTTGCTCGTGAGAATCCTATTACTGTCGAATTTGACGTTGTTGGTTTTTCTGTGAAGGACGCCCGTACACGGATGGTTCTCCACCGCTGTGATAGCCCCGACGAGCTCTACCCGGTGCACTCCTCCACCACCACCGCCACCCGTCCAGCCGCCCTCGCCGCTAGCATCGACCTTTGGCACGCTCGTCTCGGTCATCCCAACTCCACAGTTTTACGTCAGATTCTTCAGAGTTTTTCCTTCTCATGTAATAAGGTTGACAACCATACTTGTGAGGCATGCCGTCTCGGCAAGCATGTTCGTCTTCCCTTTAGCGAGTCTACAAACATTTCCACTTTTCCGTTCCAGTTATTGCATAGTGATGTTTGGACGTCCCCGGTTGCAAGCAACACGGGCTATCTATACTACTTGGTGATATTGGATGATTTCTCTCATTATGTGTGGACATTCCCTCTCCGTCGCAAGTCCGACGCCCTCGCCACACTCACCACCTTTTATTCCTACGTCACCACACAGTTCGGTCATCCTATTCTTGCATTGCAAACTGACAACGGAAAAGAATTTGACAACGTCGCCGTCCGTAACCTTCTCGCGTCTCACGGCACCATCTTTCGTCTTACTTGTCCTTACACGTCGCAGCAAAATGGCCGCGCCGAGCGCGTCATTCGCACCCTTAACGACTGTGTCCGCACGTTGCTATTTCACTCCAACGTGCCCCCTCGGTTCTAGCCGGATGCTCTCGCCACCGCCCGCCTCCTCATTAACATCCGCCCGTGCCGCCCTCGTTGGCACTATGCTCCTCACCAGCTCCTCTTCGGTGCGGCCCCATCTTATGATGGTCTTCGCATCTTCGGGTGTCTTTGTTATCCTAGCACCGCGTCCACCACCCCTCACAAACTCGCTCCATGGTCGGTTCCTTGCATCTTTCTCGGTTACCCTCCCAACACCAAAGGTTACCGGTGCTATGATCCAGTGTCCCACCGCGTTTATACATCGCGGCACGTGTACTTTGATGAGTTGGTGTTCCCGTTTCAGCAGGTACTGTCACCACCCGTGCAGCCTTCGGCGCCTTCTGTGGCGCGGCTCGCCCCTGCCACCACCTCCGGCGGGCCGCCCCCTTCGCCGAGCAGCGCCATGGCCCCGGCCGCGCCGCGCGTCCCGTGCCCTCCGCCGTCCACAGGTCCGGCTGCCCCCTCCCGTGGCACTTCGGGTGAGGCCGTCTTCTCGGACGCCCCCGCTGCCGTCGTCTCCGGCGCCCCCTCGGGTGCCCTTGTCGCCGAGGCCTCCGATTCGGTCCGGCCAGGCGCTGCCACGGACCCCTCGGTGCCCTCGGAGCCCGGCTCGACATCCTCCTCGCCGGTCTCCCCTTCGGCTCCGCCAGCAGCGGCTGCACCTCTCACCGGTGTGGTCACTCGGGCTCGGACTGGAACGTTTCGTCCTAGCACGCGCTACACCGCCGACGAGTACGCATGTGCAGCGTCTACCTCGGCTCCGTCTCCACTGCCCACCTCCGCTCGCGCAGCCCTTCGGGATCCGAACTGGCTTGCTGCGATGCGTGAGGAGTTCAATGCCCTATAGCGCAACCGCACGTGGCAGCTTGTCCCGCGACCTCCCCATGCCAATGTTATCACTGGCAAGTGGGGTTTTCGCCACAAGACTCGCCCCGACGGTTCTCTCGAGCGCTATAAGGCGCGTTGGGTGGTGCGCGGTTTCCGACAGCGCGCCGGCGTGGACTTCACCGACACCTTTGCCCCGGTTGTCAAACCGGGCACGATTCGCGCCGTTCTCCAGCTAGCTGTCTCTCGCGCCTGGCCAGTTCACCAGCTCGACGTGTCTAATGCTTTCTTGCATGGCCATCTCGACGAGCAGGTGTTTTGTCAGCAGCCCACTGGTTTCGTCGACACCGCCTATCCGGACCATGTGTGCTTGCTTTCCCGTTCTCTTTACGGGTTGAAGCAGGCTCCTCGGGCCTGGTACCAGCGGATTGCGGCCTTCCTTCAGCAGCAGGGGTTCCGGTCCACACGGTCCGATGCCTCCCTGTTTGTTTATCACCAGGGCGCCGCTACCGCGTACCTTCTCCTGTACGTCGACGACATCATCCTGACTGCGTCCTCGCCGGCGCTCCTTCAGCAAATCACCGCTCGTCTTGGCACGGAGTTCGCCCTTAAGGACTTGGGGGCTCTCCACTACTTCCTCGGCATCAAGGTCGTTCGCCGTGCCACTGGCTTCTTTCTACATCAGCAGAAGTACGCCTACAAGCTACTGGAGCGTGCAGGCATGCTTAATTGCAAGCCTGCTTCCACGCCTGTCGACACGAAGGCTAAGGTGTCCGCCGTCGAGGGCTCTCCGGCGTCCGACGCTCCTTTCTACCGCTCCATCGTCGGTGCTCTTCAGTACCTCACGCTGACGCGGCCGGATCTTCAGTATGCTGTTCAGCAGGTGTGCCTTCACATGCACGCCCCGCATGACACCCATTGGGCTCTGGTGAAACGTATCCTTCGGTACATACGTGGCACCACGGCTCTGGGTCTCACCCTGACGGCGTCCTCCGACACCAGCCTCGTCGCCTACTCCGACGCCGACTGGGTTGGGTGTCCCGACACCAGGCGCTCCACCTCCGGCTACTGCGTCTACCTCGGGCCCTCTCTGATCTCGTGGTCGTCTAAACGACAGCCCACGGTTTCACGATCGAGCGCCGAGGCCGAGTACAGGGCTGTGGCTAACGCCGTCGCGGAGTGTTCCTGGCTACGACAGCTGCTCCAGGAGTTGCTATGTGAGGTTCCTAAGGCCACGATTGTCTACTGTGACAACGTCTCCGCGGTCTACCTCTCTGCCAACCCTGTTCATCATCGCCGGACGAAGCATATTGAACTTGACATCCACTTCGTCCGGGAGCACGTCGCACTTGGTCGTGTTCGAGTTTTGCATGTGCCCACCGATCAGCAGTTCGCCGATGTGATGACGAAGGGACTTCCTACCTCGACTTTCGAGGGCTTTCGGTCCAGTCTTTGCGTCACCGGCGACGCTTCGACTGCGGGGGGGTGTTGAACATGTATTTACGTATGTAGGTCCGGGTTTGTATGTCGTACCTGGAGTGTCTCTCTCTCCCCTGTATTTACTTGTTTCTTGGGAGACAAGACACCGGTCGCACCTCTTGTACCTATATATGTGTCTGGTGCACGATCAATGACATTTTATCGATGCACACAATCCCTCTCTTCCAAACTAACAGTGGAGATGCTTCTTGGCGAAGAAATTCGTCAGGTTCTTGGGGCCTCCTCTCTTTGAGTGGATATCCAAGATTAGCCTGAAACTTGTGGATCCTCCTGCTCTCGGCGAGTGGCTCGGGCTCCCGAAGCTTGGCCTCAAATGGCTCTTCAACAAGTAGGAAATGTATTTGATGAGATCGTTTAGCCCAGAGCAAATGATAGCGGGTGAGCTATGTGTAGTTTGATTTGTGATTATATATTACAGTAGATAAGGCTGAAGAACAAAGCAAATAGAAGTATTCAAGAACAGGGTTGCATTAGACTCTTCAGTGTGATCTGAATGTGTGAATTGTAATGCTTATTCATTGGGAGAGCAAATATCCACGATGTAAGAAATCAACAGAGCAAATGATCCTTGTATGTTGCAGAACAGAAATATTACCAAGATTCAGTCTCCGTGCACGCGAAAAAGCATGTAGGCACGTAGGCATGGATATGTCTTTCCTCCGGTTTGAGGGGTGCGAAACCCTGATCTGCCATCTCTTAAGAATCACATGCTGAAACATGTGACATGGATGAAGTCTTTTTTAAATTTTAACACAGTACAGACACAAGCGATCATATAAACGCGCATACACTCACCCCTATGAATGCACACACGCACACCTTATCCCTATGAGCATCTCCGAGAGACCGAGCCGGCATATCATCTTGAGATTTTACGAAGTCACTTTAGACGCCTCATAGTCAACGGGAACCTCTCCTCCCACTGAACGCGCATCGCCAAAAATTCCTGAAATAAATCTAGGATAAATGCGAGCACCATGACTTGAACCCTGGTGGGCTGGGGATACCATTGTCCTCCTATTGGATTTTGTAATTAATGACAATGGAATTAAATGGAGTAAGGGCACACCCAACACAATATATCTTAGGCTACATCATATACATAAAATATGAACTTTACAACCCCTTTAATAGATTTTCTCTTATTGTTGTACTCCCTCCTGTTCTTTTTACTCCGCATATAAGATTTATCTGAAGTCAAACTTCATAAAGTTTGACCATATTTATATGAAAAAATATCAACATCTATAATACTAAATTTATACAATATGAAAATTAAATTCATGACGCATCTAATGATATTCATTCGTATTGTGAATGTTGATATTTTTCTCTATAAAGTTGGTCAAACTTTATGAAGGACTTCAGACAAATCTTATATGCGGAGTAAAAAGGACCAGAGGGAGTATCTACGAGAGTTCTCATTTAATGTTTTTTAGGGAATTCTCATTTAATGTATTTTGCGAGAGAAAAAAAAAACTTGTCTTGGTTTTGTTGCTAGGAGCTACTCCGATTAGGTTTATAAGCTGGGCATAAATTTTTAGGTCTTCGATTTAACATGTATAATATGCCACAAAAATTATATGGTTAGAAACTACTACCTCTGTACCAAAATATAAGACGTTTTTGTAGGCTAGTTTAGCCTACAAAAACGTCTTATATTTTGATGATGAGGGAGTATATTTGACAACGAATCTAAGGATATTTTTTTATAATATAATTCATGTTTCCATAGTTAAATTGAAGACCCAAAAGATTGTTCCCGACTTATAAACCCAACCGAAGGGAATATATCTAGATTAAGATATGACAACACTCTCTTTCCTCATTAAATAAGGCATCACATCAGATTTTTGCTTATGTGTCATGATTAAGAGATAGCCCAGCCCAAAGTGGAGCATTGAAACTGCCCTAATACCTTTTCAAATTTTATTTCACATTGAGTTAAGGACAACCATACTAGGCACTTGCAAATTAACTAGGAATGAACTCATTCTTATGACCTTAAATCAAATCCCCAAGATTTTAACTCCTTCCCAAATTTATTTTTCCACATCGTTGGTACTTCTGAGTATTTTCACCCGGTACCACTGATCCTGTGAGCGATGAATGTTCTCTATTGAAGTCAGTCCTTTTGTTTATTTCGGAGCCGCCAAGATTTTTTTTCTCTAGTTCGACCGAGCTCTATTTTCTTCGAGACCATCTCTATTAGCTCCAAGCACTTCTCGGTGTGCTTCAGCTTTGCATCTCAGTATAGGTCTGATACTCCAGAGTGAAATCTACCCAGTACCTCGAAGTTGAGACTCAGCCATTTTGGTATCGATTCCCTCTGTGTCCAGTTGTGTCGCCACTGGTACCACCAAAACCCTTTTCCCCCGGTACTTTCGACCATGTTTTGTCTCTTATATAAAGGAGCTACCTTTGTGTCTGGTACCTTCGAATATTCCATTTCAGGTACCTCAAGGTATTTAGATTTTTGAGACACTCACTGGACAAGCCTATACCTCCGTGGATTGCGCATTTTCGGGAACTTGTGTTTCCCTTCTGAGTGCTCAATTTGAACATAGTATCGAGGATTTTTTTCTTCTTCTAAACTTCTGGTCTAGTTACTTTTGGAGAGTAACAAACACATTTTTTTCTCTATAAATTGACCCACACCTTCGGTGGGTGAGGACGTGTTTGAGACTTCGTGTGATTCTTTATAAGAGTTTAGAGCATCTACAACCACGATTAGGTAATCCGAGCTCCTATACGCCCGCAGACGCGTCCGGACGCGCCCGCTGGCAGTGACCGGGCAGTCCTCATTCCCCCTTGTCTACAATCATAGTCCCCATTCCCCCTTGTCTACAATCACAGTCCCCATATCCAAATACTCAATTCCGTACAATGCATGCAACAACGTAGATCAAGATCGAACGACAAATATAGATAGCATGTTTGATTGGACATAGTTCATCGGAGACAAAAGGCATTGTTCGCCAGATTCTACTACATACAAAATATTCATATAGATAGCTAACATTGTTGGAGAGACGGACATCACCATTTCTGGCCCTTTCCCTTGCGGTCGGCGGCACGGCGGTCCATCTCCTCCTTGTACGCGTCTGCGGCAGAAGGGACGTCGTCGTCATCCGTGCTGGTGGTGCCGCTTTCCGACGCCGACGAAATGCAGCCAGAGAGGAGGCAGAGGAGGCGTTGCTGCTCCTTCGCGTGGCGGGCGGCCTTGGCGGCGGCGGTCTCCTTCCCCGCGCGAGGGGCTCGGACACCTCGAGCCCGAGGCGGAGCGCCTTCGCGTTCTTGTGCCGGAGGCGCCGCGCGTCGGACTCTGCCGTGGTCAGCGATCTACCCATGACCTCGCGGAGGAGCGCCTCCTCCGGGTCGATGGGGACGGAACGTGCCCGCTAGCGGGAAGAGCTAGGCTCTGCCGCGGCCACCGCCCACTGCCGCTCATGCCGGGCCGCCTTCGCCTCCAACTCCGGCATGCGCATCCGCACGGGTGCCGCGGGCACGAGCACCCAATGTTGCCCGGGCGGTGCTGGTGCCAGAGGAGAAGGGTTGATGCCCACCCTGCTCTAGATCTGGAGCAGCATGGAGTGGGACGGGCGGGCGCGGGACGCATTCCACCGACGGGACCCAGAGGAGTTGGCGACGGAGCTCGAGCTCCCGCCGATGTCCAGTTGTGAGTGTTGGATGGCGATGTGAAGCGTGAAATCCTCGTCGTCCGGCGCGTCGCTACCGGAGCCGCCGTCCTCCTCCTTCACGAGGCCGTCCCAGTCCACGGGATCGGGCTCGCTGCTGGAGTCCTGGCCGGACTTGGCCATGTCAGAGGGGAGGGGTTGTATTTAGGAGGAAGCGGAGGGGATGAGCAAAGCGGAGAAGACGAGTGGACTGAGAAAGTGAGGGTTTGACTAGGATTCATCCGATGGGATGGGATATTTGTGGGGGCATCAGTGGGGGCGTCACGGGCCCTAGCGGGCCGAACTGACGTGGCGCCCGCGTCCGGGTGTCCCCATATACGACCCAGATATGGTCCAGGTATGGGGAGTGCTTGTCAGTCCGGTCGTTTGGGTCGGATATGGGGCGTCCAGTAGGGTGGTGTTTTTTCATCCGAGCACTGACCGGGAAGCCCGTCCGGGCGTTTGGGGCGGGTATGGGGGTCCGGTTGTAGATACTCTTAGGGAGGAGCCGATATTTTGAGAGGTTGAAGGTCAAGCTCCTCCCTTTCTTTAACTCTCTGTGCTTTAACCCTATCTGTGTGCGTGCGTTCGTGTGTGTGTGTGTGTGTGTGTGTGTGTGTGTGTGTGATAGAGAGAGAGGAGGGAGGGAGGGAGAGAGAGTATGGGCTCTTAAGTTTTGGTTGAAGATATTTGGAGAAATTCATCCAAGTTACTTTGCTTTGAATGTTACTCTTGGAGGGTGTTCGCTCCGTAGACGCTTAGGAGTCACTTGAGAGACTTCAAATGTTCTAAAGGAATAAAACGTTTGTATAAGACCTCATGATTGCCTTCTTCATGCAAGATCAACCCCCGAGTGAGTCTTTTGTGCTATTGATGCGTCTTAAACGCATCTTCAATTTTTAAAGTTATCATGATATATCTTATAGTTTTATGTATTTTATTGGACTAACCTATAAATAAAGTGTCAGAATCTTATGTTTTTGATCTTATGAAACTTCCCAAACTCAGAGAAATATGAAAAGAAAAGAACAAGCATCAATATTTTCTCGGATCACAAGGGCTTACAACATGAGGCAACGAGGGGCTCCACATGGTCTGCATGCATCCTAGGCCTAGGGCGTGTGGGCCCCATAGAAATTTGCGGTTGTCCTTTTACTACAAGCTCTTTCCCAAATTTTAGAATCGTCATATCCCCCACCCCCCCTAAGATTATTCAGAGTTTCAGATCTCTGAGGAATTATAAAACAGTCATGGGAGAAGGATTTCAGCATCTGCAAAAAGCTCCCCTGAAAGTTAAATCTAGTCTCAGGGGAGGCTCTCACCTCCAAGCCACCATAGCCACGAAAACCGTAGGAGAAACGCCTATCCTAACCAGGAGAGAGAGAGAGGGCGGGGGCTTCTCCGAAGTATGCTTCAAGCATTGCTTTAGGGTTTCGGGAGGGAGAGAGAGAAAGGGGATGAATGGTTTAGAGCGATATAAGTTGCAGGAACGCCGTCAGGGGACCAGCATCACTGTCATCTCCCTCGCTATCTTATGTTTTTTGCCATGACCGCTCAATCCTAGTGGCATGCTTCTCCAAAGTATGCTTCAAGCATTGACCTAGGGTAGGGAATGTAATGAGGTTGCTCCTGAACTTGCTAGGAACAGGTTTCTCTCTCTTCTTTTTTTGACCCGTATTCTCTATTTTCTTTCTAACTTTGGGACATAAATATTCAAGTATGGAGCTGCGAAGAGCCTCCATATTTATCTAAAAAACATGTGGGACTGGATCCCCCGAGTTCCATTTTCCCTATGATGATAAACAATGCAACTGCTCCTTTTTTCGGAGACAATCCACAACAATCAAATACCCATCAACTTGAAACAGCTGGTAACGATGTAATTAACCCTTCTTGATAATCAACAAAGACAGCGGAATGGCATTCCCTAAAAAAAATAAAAAATCTCTGCAGTGACCCTTCCTTGTTTGCCGAACTAGACTAGAGTGATGGGGATGAACGGTTTGGAGCAATAGGCAGTTAAATAGTTAAACATGATAAAAAAGATATGTACATGACTAAACAAATGTCTGAACCTGAAGTAGAAAACCGTGACAGTTAATTATCCTTATCAGCGACATCTCAGAGCTTGCCTTCCACAACCATTCACAGCTTTTCATGGATGCAAGCGTGGAATCCAAGTGCTTATTCAAGTGCAGGTTAGGTCCGTCTCAAGCCAATTTCTCGGTGCCAATCTTAGGATGCCATTTTCTCTTGCTGTTTAGAAACAGGAAACAGGAAAGCTACAACTTGGGTAAGTCAACATTGAAAGGTCTGGTGCTGGCAAAATATACATTCAGTCATGAACAAGAAGTTCATTTGCAAGGAGCAAGAGGTGTTTCACGCCGAGCTCTCCTTAGATTTTGGAATCCTGAGTCTTAGTCTTCATCTTCGGTATCCTTAGGTGCGGCCCAGGCAGGGACCACAAAACGTTTCCGGCCCTAAGAAAGAACAGAATCAAGGCATTATAGCCAATCAAGTAGCAGAAAATCTTCATGTTATTACAAATGGTGCCATATCACACAAGATAAATTGTTACCTTGTACATACGTCTTACCCTACGCTCCTTGCTGCTCCACTGGAAAAGAGAGAGCGGTAAACATGTAATTAGAACAAAAGGCATGTTAAAGGCACACTGCAGGAAATAAATCAACATACATCTTCATCAGAGTCGCTCCACTCAGCCGGAAGTCCAAACAGCTCATCAGCGACCACATGCCCCCCAGCGTACGCATCAGCATTGTTGGGGTGCTTCATATCACTTGGACAGCCACAGCAGTTACCTTTATTGAAAAGAGAGAGAAGGGGGTTAGCTGCGATTTAACTGTCAACACATAGTACTGTAATAGCTAGATAAGTGAAGGTGAAAAATCACATGCAGAGAATCTCATTGTTGTGCATGCCCAGCTTGTAATACCACAAATGTGAATCTCAAAAGATAATGTATGAAGATGAAGGGAAACACAACACAATGGTCAAACAAACAGGTAGTATATCAAATGAAAGACAGAAACACATCTAAAATTATCAAAAAGATAAGCTCAAGTTAATGCAACCCACAAATAGTATTTCAACAATATTTAATTTAGCGCAATAGTAGATAATACCGTTGTTGTCAATTAATCTTGTACACTGATGCAGCGTGTGTGTGCGTGTGTGTGTGTGTGTGTGAGCCAGGCCTTGATGCAATTTGTATAAGCACAAGTTCAGGCAGTGATGTGTCATCTACAGCAGCTGCTAACTGTTAGGCAGTAGGGTGAGTAGAGGCATGGTGTCCCCGTCAGCAAGGTACAGCTGATGGTGCAAAGCATGGGAGTGCAGTAGTGCACGTCCTGTGGTACAGTTGCTCGGCAACAAGTTGTAAAGGGGAGAGGCAATGTGTAGCCTCTCACACAACTTAGAAAATAAAAAAAGGAAGGCAACCCCAAGCTGAAAGGGGGGCTGAACCAAAATCGCTGCGTGCTTGCTCTGTTCTTTTCTTCAGTTACTGTTCCTGCTCTTCCTCTGCTTTCCCAGTGAGATCCAAACTGCTCCAGCGAGCAGAGTGAGCCTCCGGTGAGTCCATCCAGCCATAGGAGAGGCGGGTGAGACTTAGGAGCTGTCAACCGTTATCAATAGTTTCAACCATGCAAAAACAGCTCACTACCCATTCTCCATGGTTTCCTTCTTGTTTTGTGTTTTTCAGTTCAGTAAAGAATAGGTTGTCGAACCAGTAGTCCAAACCGTCAGCTCCTTTAGTCTTTGCAGTGAAATTCACATGGCGGTAAGACTTGTTCTCCCATGGAATGATTCGTGGTGCACAACTTCTTTGAATTCATATGCAAGATCCTGCAATAAGAAGCATCTGTCGGATAAGCAACTGTGATATGAATACGATAAAAAGTGATATCCTGGTAGCGGCAGAAGGACAGGAGGGAGGGAGGGAGAGAGAGAGAGAACAAACCCCCAAAAGATTGTGATCCTCGTTGTACTGGTCCACCACAGCACGAACCAATCTGCACGTATGTTCGAGGGCTCTCTCGAGTACAAGTGATTTTGTACGCCTCTTCTTAGTGCCATCGGGCCAATAAAGACACTGACGTATACCCATCTCCTTCCGAGAAACACCAGCTCGCTCCATGCACCTAGATTAGATAAGAGCATTTCACTACGCTTTAATAATATTGTCCTTCATCAAAAGTGGTGAATACAAACTGATATTATGTACTCTGTCAAATCAATAAAAACAAAACAAAACTGAACAAGTTCTGAATGCAACAACAAAAAATGCAGCCATTATTTTATTTCCATATCAGGGGCTAGTGTTCTCTTACTGCACTATTTTGACCAGTTAGTGGAATTAATTGTTCTGGCTATCAGCACCGTACATGAGGAAACAGAGCTGCTTTCGCGTGCCTTGCTAGAAGCAAACCAATTGTACAAATTATAGTTCAGATTAAAAAAAAATGCCAACATAAACTGTGGTAGCATAACATCTGTGTGACTCTGTTAATTTCAGCAATCCTTATAATCTATGGACCATGTCATTAACTAAATATCACTGATAGTCACAATAAAAGTTTGACCTACAATAAGTGGGGCCAAAACAGGAATATAAAATTGTTGTATGCCAGCAATATTTTTATCGACTTGTTAGGTTTCTCTATATCCAACTTTGGAGCATTTGTTATTTCCCGATGCATGCTGTAAAAACCGGAGTTATCTTTTGTTGCCTACATCATACAAAAAAAAGACATATGAAGCGAAGAAAATCTAGAACGAAGTCAAGAAACTTTACATTGTGCTATCACGACGGCCATGAAGATATCGATCGATAGCATTCTCAGCTTGTTGTAAGCTCTGAAACGGCCCACCCACATCAGGATCTGTGTTTTGAATTTCGGCCGAAAAAAACGGATTTCGGCCGAATTTCGGCCATCTCGGCCTGGGGCGGAAAATATCTTTCGGCGAAAAACTAGATTTTGGTCAAATTTTGGTCAAATTTCAGCCAAATTCTAGTCAAATTTTTGTCAAATTTTGGCCGAAATTTTTGAAAATGGCCAAAATTCGGCCATCTCGGCCTGGGGCGGAAAATATCTTTCGGCGAAAAACTAGATTTTGGTCAAATTTCAGCCAAATTCTAGTCAAATTTTTGTCAAATTTTGGCCGAAATTTTTGAAAATGGCCAAAATTCGGCCATCTCGGCCTGGGGCGAAAAATTTCACAAACCGAAAATCAAAACCTTGATCAGGATATGTGTGGAACGATCCTCCATGATCAACCCGGATGTAGAATTCCATACCCCAATCACGTCGTAGCAGGGCCAAAATTGGTGACCCAAGAGTTACTGCCTGTGCCTGCAGACCACGGCTCGAGGTAGTGGCCTCCATTGTTGTAGCGTCGAGCAAGCCCTTGGTGGACGAGTCATTATCTGGTTGCTGCAGCGCGGCATCGCCATCGCCATGCCTGAAGCAGAGCAAGCAGATGGACTCGTTAAGTACAAGAAACAACTTATCTGATCTAAAGGATATGAATAGACTATCCTTGCATAATCGCTGGTACAGCCAATCTGATACCAAAAGAGGGGGATTTTATTTTGATTTTTTTGAAGTGGAGTCTGGTCGAAGAGACTGGTCCTTCGCTGATTACGGGCATCCGCGCGCAGGGATCGCTCGCCATGATGCTCCCGCTCCCGTCGATGGACAGAAGGACCGCCCTCCCGCCATGGACGGGAACCATGGCGTGCACTGGCGTGAGCTCCGATTCCGAAGGGGGGCGGAACGTGCCGTCATTATTGACAATCTCAAGGCCGAAGGGGGCCGGGGACAGGGGCGGGATTGGCATGGGGATTAGGGTTTCGGTCCTAGGGGAGGAGCGGGGATCAGAGAACAAGCGGAGCGTCCCGTTATTGAATCATCATCATCCGAATCCGAGTCATCAACATCCTGTTGCGAGTAATGGTATTCAAAACGTGATTGCGTGCCTCACATCGAAATCGAATTTTTTTCAGAACATCGAAATTTACTAGGGGCCTAGGCATCTCTAGCCAATTTCACAAAATCGGTCAGAGCAGTAAAAATTTCGGTTTAAAGGGGTTAAACTGGACCTAGCCGATGCGTTTCTTGATACTGCTCCGTCAGTGTTTAGCTTCGCCATTCCTTCTGGAGGAGGAATCCAAGGGGCGCGGCTGTTAGAGTTGATCGGCACTCTCTGTTGTTGAACTTTCTCCTCCGAAATCTGAAGATCTGCGACAAAACTCTTGATAAATAAACGAGCCGACAACGGTGACTGAAATTCAGCTTCGTGGATAGCCTTTCTCCTAGTCGACCATATTGCCCACAAGGTTAATGCCATGGCGATGAACTCGGCATGAGAAAACGAGGAGTGCATCGAGAACAACCGATTTCTAGTATCGTCTTCCCTAGTGTAGATCATGTGTTCAACCACCTCTTCTTGTGCCAGAGCCCATACGCAACGGGACATCGAGCACGAGCAATCGATAAGTGAATGCGCTCCAAGAATTCTCACAGCCACAGAGCAAACAGTTTGGAGTGTCAGACCTCTAGTTAGTTGCTCCCTCAAATTGACCAAACCAATATTACTTGGGCCCCATCTCACAGTTTCTGAAAAAATTGCTGGGCTGGACGCAACCTAGCCAGTGGCGGAGACGGGGGGACCAGCGGGGCCCTGGCCCCCCCCTAATGTCACTAGTTTAAGCCTAATACTAGTGTAAACACATAAATTTTTGCTGTTAAAACAGAGTATTTTAATGTACTGGCCCTCCCCAACGAGGTTTAACAACGTTTGGCCCTCCCCATTCAATTTTCTTGGCTCCGCCACTGATCCTAGCCGTGACACTCGGTTGCTCGCCGGCGGCGCTGCCTGCCCCGCGAATCCGTTCCCGTTGTCCGGCTCACACCTCGCCGTCGCCGCCAACACCGCCTCCCGCCCCGTCGCGCACCGCTGCAAACTTTCTCGTACCGTAGCTGAAGTCTTCTTAGGTCTTATTTTTCTGAACAGGTATGGCTTGATTGTGCGTGATTGATCCATAAAAAAACTGCTGTGAGCAGGGAAGTTTAGTATATGCTTGTTTATTTTTGGCACATGAGGCAAACGATGTAGTCTCTTTTTTTTTGGTTACATTCTTATTACTCGAACTGGAAATTAAGTTAATTTCTTCTTCATTTTTCCTTCGAAAAATGCAAGGCTTGAATATATGCTGTTGCTGGCTTGCTACACTCTCGATATTCTTAAGAAGTCGAGGTAATAAACGATCCCATTCCTGAAAAACAAAATCAACAGAGCAAATGATCCTTTTATCTAGTGGAACGGAGTATCGACAAGATTCAGGCCAGGTGCACGCAGAAAAAAAAATCTGGACATGTATGCACTAATTAGAGTGGATATGTATTTGCTCCTTCAGTTTAAGGGGAGTCGAATCACTATAGGTACACCCCAGTCCCCACCTCCCTGATTTGTCATCTCGTAATAATCACAGGTTGAAGCAAGCATCCCCTAACAATCACATGTTGAAACAGGCATCTCCAAATAATCACAGGTTGAAGCACGCAACATGGACGAATGTTGTGCATGCTTCACCGCATTGCGATGCTGATTTCGCGAACCCCACCAGTGGCACTTACACAGGATCTTACAAGACATTGTGTTACTAGATTATTTTTAGCTGTTTAGACACTTCTTCGCAGGACAGTTCCATCTTCCATCGTCCTGAAGTGTGTAACCTGAATCAAAAAGAAGATCAAATTTCAGAAGCTAATCTCAACTGCTGAACAGAGGGCGGGCAATGGCATTTGCAAGAATTACCACATGGTTCGAGCATCGAGTAAATTTGCATATCAAGTTTCATCCGGAACAAAAATGTCATATATAACCATTTGAGTGCATATACATGTTTTTTGGAGGAAAAAGATACGGCATATGACTGAATACGACCGAGCTATTTATCCTTTACCTTATCTAGCTTGTCCTTCATTGGTGTTTCTACCACTATCTTCTGAACATAAAACCGTCGGAGAACACGACGTTCAAGCATAACCTCAAACTGAATATCACTGTTGCTCGGTGACACGCCTGATATTACCTTCTTCTCAATCCCCACCTTCTCTAGAGATCAGCAAATATAACGACACACCGATGAGAATACATATTTCTGTGTTTTAATGGTTACAGAGTTAAAGCAAGAGCTATGGTGGAATGGACAACAGACCTGCCATGAAAGGAGACTGGAACATTGGATTGGCCTTGGTATGATCTCCAACATCATGAATAATGTTTCTAACATGCAATGGAGCTTCAAAGTCAACACCAGGATTTTCTCTGTTAATGGAGAATGAAAAGAGCATCCATGTAAATCCATGAAATGAGTAGAGACTGATCATTGAAGGGCACGCTACTTACATTGTTCTTACACAATCAACTTGAGCATGAATTTGGAACATTCCTCTTGAAGTTTCCTCAAGACACAAGTCTGCAGGAAGTTGCGTTGCTGCTGCTGATGTTCCATTCTGCACCCCAGGATAGTTGGTCACTTCTGAGCCATCAGAACATATTTCAGCTTTACTCATCTCATTTCTGAAATCTCCAGAAGGTTTAGATGTTTGTGTCGACGTCTTTGTTTCTGGCTTCTCGAGCCTCTCAGTCCCGCCTTTATTCTTCTCACCATTTTTTCTTGCCAACAGACTACTCAGCTCATTATCGCCCTGAAAAGTGTCATCACTAACATGGCCATCTTCCCAGAATGAATGTAGTCTGGACTCCTGAAAATCAATACCAGGATCAAACCCTCGCCTTAGTGAATCCTTGCCAGACTGCTGAGAACATGTAGTGTTTTGACCAACCACAGTTTCATTTACAGAACACGCAGAATGAAATATGTCTGCATTTGATTTCTTGAGAGAGTCAAAATTATCTTCTCTCTTCTTGTCTGCCTTCTGTCCCAAGAAAGTACACATATCAATGTTGCTCGGAAGGTCCGTGGCACGGAATGGGTCTGAAAACTCTGTTGTATCGCCAAATATATCTGAAACAGGATTCTGCCGATGAATCTCATCATACGCACTGTCAGGTCTGTGGAAAACAGGACGAACTTTTGATGTAGGTCTCCATTCAGTTGATCCCACAGTTTGAAATCCACCCATATCTGGAATAGAATCAAAAGGTTTATCCTCGCGCATTACAGTGCAACTCGGTGGGTTGTTTCGTCGAGTGCTACCCTTCAGATGGGAGGTACAAGAACCCCAGTCAGCAAATTTCTCCTGAAGTGATATACGGCAGCTTGGTTCTTGGGTTCTCTGTTGGTCCATTGCCTTGTCTGGCCAATAATCTGCTTCAAGATTCTTCCGGTCTATTGCTCTTTTATGGTATTCTTCTTCATCCCTGAATACTAACATTTCATCTAGATGTGCATCAATATTTGGAATATCAAACTTATCCAAGCTTGTATGGAAGTCATCCTTCTCCTTCATGTTTTTCTCTGTGCATTTTACAGACAGTGTTGGTTTGTTGCTCGATATGTCCTTCACTGCTATGGAAGTGAACCAAAAAGAGGAAGACAACTTAGTTTAAGTGCATATGCATAACATTACACTCTATACAACCCATCAATCATCAACGTCAAGAGTCTTTGCTGGAGAAAAGAAGAGAATCAGATAGCAAATATCACTAACCTGCAGCACATGAGCTTGATTCTTCACTGCAGAGAATAATTTGGAAGGATCAGCAAAGGCAATGCCCCATGATTTTGCATGGCACATGATACGAGCATTAAGAAAAACTGAACCCAGTCAAACATGACAGTCAAGGTTAATTTGCTAATTACCTCAATGGGCTCTTCCTTTTCTCTGAATCATCATCTACCATGTCAGAAGACCAAGCAGAAGGGCCAAAAGTAATGTTTGTGTTGTGTATTTTCTTAGACGGTGGTTGCCTGGCCAGAATTTTAACAAGATTAAATTGATGTGTTAATATAAATTCCAAGAGGATTTGTTGTTGTTACCTTTCCCAGTCAAACTGTAACATATCATTGTCATCATCCAGTAATGACTGATCAGAAAAGAGGTCATGCCCTGATGCAATTAAGAAACACAAAAGGCTCAGAATTAAAAAAAAAAAAAAGATTGCACTAATTAGTCACATTGCTATGGAAATTGCAAGCATCCTGCTAGGCAGGCCAATGGTAAAAAAAAAAGGAGCTAGGAAAACAAAGCAGGTCCAGATTAGGCAGGTCAATGTTTCTCGAGTGTACTTTAAACATGCTAGGTGGCTGATGAATTAAAAAAAAGGTAAAGCAAGCTGTAAAACAAAATTCGACAACTCGCCAAGCTATAGAACAGCAGATTCAGATTTCCAATGCTCTCTACCAGTACAGGAAAAATATGAAATCATGATACTTCAATATTATTGTATGAAATAATACACATTCACAGTCCAGTTAGGGATCAATTGGGAAAGTACAGGAACAGTAATATAGAACTCTGGTTGGTGCACTGAAATAAGGAAAACACTAACACAGATAAGTCTGACCTGAAGTCTCAAATCTTATGCTAGTTCTTGTTGAAGTTCTGCAACAATAAAATAAATTATTCATAGCCCCTTAGAAGTTATTAGTTGTATCTTGATATAAGTGGAGAAATAACCTTCGCTCTGGAGAGTATCTTTCTTTAAAACTATAGTCGACTGTATCAAAATGTTCCGCTCTTGGAGTAGGAAAATGATCATCTGAATTGAATGATTCTTTGTTCCACAGTTTATCAGAATTTACATCAGGTAGACCGTCATATCTTCTACGACAATTTGCTGTCCACAGAAGAAAAATAGAATGTAATATTTTCTTAGGTCACAACATTTGAGTGGCCATACTCGGTAATAAGATGGCGCAGCAGAACTTACATTGCCAACCTTTTGGAGTTTGAGGTTTACAAAACATGTCCTCATCCCCGGGATAGAGATTATCATTGTAGTTCTCAAATGAATGTGAAAAATAACAGTTTTCCCTCTTTACATAGCTTGACTCATCTACAAGACTACCCATTTTGTGTGAAGCGCTTCGCTCTCTCATCATGCCAATACCATACATTAGAGAATCCTGTTGAAATGAAAGAAAAAAACATTTGAAAGCCATTACTAACTAGGGAAGAATAAAAATTACAGCTACTTCCTCAAGTAATTCAATCAAGAACATAAACCACGTCAGCTGTATAAGTGAATTCTTTAATACAGATCTGTAAGAAAGTATGAATAAAATAGAGCCAGCGGCTACAGGTGAGAGCAGCAAACCCACCATAATTTTTGGAATCATGTTTCTACTTTTCTCTAGGCTTTATACCTGTTTTGATGTTCATTTCTACTTATCTTACAAAACATTTGTACATGATCCCAAACAAAAGATGAGGGAGCTGAGATTCTCACCAGTCCTTTTGTGGTATCAAAAGGGATGGACCTTCTTGATTTATTTTGCGTGTACCGCGAGACCTTTGGTGGCAAAGGTAAAGTCCTGTAAAAACAAAATAATAATAAGATAGCTAGGGGCACAGCATTGAGCAGTGAGAAAAGTTCAGACATTATTATTTTTTATGTTAGGCAAGAAGCTGTATCCCTTAACTGTAGCGACACGGTGGGGATACTAGACCATTTGGACTAAAGCCAACTAACCGGACCAATAATTCATTATTCTAGGTCTCAAGGGCAAGTTTATGTCACACTTGGTGATGAATTTTAATTCCGACAATACAAACTACTCCCTCCGTCCCACAATATAAGATTGTTTTTTATTAGCTTGAAAAACGATCTTATATTGTGGGACGGAGGGAGTAGTATTAAAGACAGTTTTCTTCATTGTAAGGAATGGATTTCCTTGAGGTAAAGAAATTCACAACAGTTGACTCATTTATTGCATGATCCCATGGGTACTTTGTATCCCAAATATGTCAACCTACTGTTCTCGAAGTTTATCAATAAATAGAAAGATGATTTCACGCTACCATTTTCTGTAAAACTGAAAACTGCCTATCATTTGAACTTCTTTACACCGAATTAACTTCATAGATGAAACAGTCATTTAACACAAAGCAACCTTTTGGTGGATCGTGGTGACTGGAGAGGAGTTTCCATCTTGACATGGCCAAGGCCTGAAACCAGAAGCATAGTTACGTCTATTAGATCACCTTCTTATGTTGTTAAAAGAGGAAAACAGAATGGACCCAGAATTCATCAAGGATAGTAAGTTAAAAGCCACAGATGTACTACCACGATGCTCATAGGAGTTCCATAATGAAAACACATTAACAAACTTGGAAGTCTTAACAACTCTACTTGACATGAGAAAAACTGTCAATATGACCTTGTAAGTCATAACAATTCCTTTTGTAGACGCTAAACCTGAGAAACAAGTGTAAAAACAAGAATGTTCTTTTTTCTTTAAAAAAACACAAGAATGTCCTTTAGGTGTATGTTCTCATGGAAACCAGGAAAAGTACATATAACAATGCACAAAACCATAACACAATAGTCCAAATTAAGATGTTCGTAGATAAAAATAATTGTATGCACTAAATGTTCTTGAAAATGCACCTTTAACAGAAAATGAAACATGAGATTCACGGGCAGGTTGAGCGGTAGATTTATTTTTTGATCCCTCGTATCTGACCAAATCAATAAGTGAAATTTCTGCAAGGACAAATCATAGTTACATAATAGTTTCAACAATACACAGCAAGTGAATTAATCTCAATTATGCAATTTACATTTATAAATCAATGCTGCAATTCGAAAGACTAAGAAATGCTGGTTGGATTAAATAATTGCTCACCTAACTAAGCACACCTATTTTATTTTATTTTTGCGGGGTAACTAAGCACACCTATTAGGGCTAGTAATTTTCATTAATGAATATCTTTCAGATACTTGCAATGTATAAACCTGAACTATGACTCAGCCGGTAGGGCCATAAATAATTGACTGGCAGTAGTGAAGGAAACATCACCACCACTGTTGAGATCCACATTTTGATTTCGCTTGTTGGCACCATAGTTATTGGATGGGGATATTTTGCGAGCAAGAGGATCTTCATGAGGGTTAACAGTAGCTGCAACATCTTGATGACCAACGGGTGATGACAATCTGGCAACATACACTGGTATCTCAAAACACTAGATCAATTAAGCACACTCTTATCATACTGCATTGAGATACTGACCTAGGCTGAGAACCTGCAAAATAGCAGCAAAAATTCACATTAAACTCAAATTTACCTAAAAAGCATATTGCACACTTCAGCAGTTAATAGCATATCTCATTCTACTTTTGACAGCTGCATATTCAAGAGAGAAACATATAAACCCAGTACATACGATGTGAAATTTGTGGATGCCATTGATCTTGTTAATATATATGTGCTAAGCATGCCATACAATATAACAAGAAAAGCATAATGAATTCCCTCATCCGATATACATATAGCTGTACTCTTACGTACTTGTTTCCTTCGGATCAATATTATATGAAGAAGTGATCTTCTTCAGCGCCTCCAGAGGGGAAGCACTAAAACTTGCGCTGTCCAAATTTGGAAGAACACTATCTGCATCTGAAATAAGAGTAAAAGAATCATACTAAGAAATATCAAGAGGTTAAAAATACGACAGGCATTCAGGTTCATGATTAAGCATGCATCGTTAATAATGGAAGAGTGCTCCCAAAAAACACCATGCAGAACAAAATAAGACACAGAAAGTGCATTGTAAAAGTGCATCTGCTGAATAATACCATTTTTGAGTTTACATTTATGGTTTAGCCAAGGAGCAGCTCACTAGTTATAACTTATAATGCATAGCTACAAGAACGTTGTTTTCCAGTTTCTCTATTCCTGAAGCCTTGGGTGGGTGGGTGTGTGCGGTGTTCGGTCCTTCGGTTGTACTCGATGTTGGTTGCTTTATAATATAAAGCGGGGGGAAACCCTTTTTCGGTAAGGAAACCAGGTCCATTGTTTGTTGGATTCATATACTTGAAATTTTCTCTTTGACAAGAGTGACATTGGTCAGCCTACTCGACCAGATTCTCTGGCATTGTGCTAGAAGAGCAGCAGGATCAACCACAGAAAAAAAAAATCATGTGTACCAAGTTCACTTCGAAGACTGCAAAACATGTACACAAACTCACTTTCAGGGCCATTGCGGTGACTGACTGGAGCTGCCAAATTGTTCAGGCTTAGGATGTCAAGCGATCGAGGCGCATGATCACCAACAGCTTGACCGCCTGCGCCATCTATGCCGTCCTGGTTCTGCAGCCCTGCCGTCTGCTGCTGCCGCTTCTTTTGTTCAAAGTACTGCCTCTGCCTGCCCACCATGTTTGTTTCGATAATCAGCCACACCAGCATAAGAACAATAACCGCGCTGAAGCAACTTTTACCTGCTCTGTGTCGATTTCCTGGACTGCGCTCATTTCAAGCACCAACACGCCGAACGCAAGGCCGCCAGGTTCCCAAAAATCAACCAAATGTTAGCACTTCGTTACGGAATACACTGCCGCATGCTACGATTATTAGGTCAACCAGCACCCGCCGTTGCAATGTTGGCGGTACAGAAACGAACCCAAAACAGAAATAAGCCGAATCATGCTGAATTCCCAAATTAATCGATGCTGGAGCGCGGCGTAAACGGGAGGCGGGGGATCCGAGAACTCACCGCGTACACCTGCCTCCTGGAGCCTCCCGTCCACTGCAGCATCGCGGGGAAACGGCCGAGCTACCTCCCCAGGTGGCACGGGGAGGGAGGGGGGTGGAGCGTAGGGCGGGGAGGCGGAGGGAGAGGGAGGGGGGGTGGAGCGTAGGGCGGGGAGGCGGAGGGAGAGGGAGGGGGGGTGGAGCGTAGGGCGGGGAGGCGGAGGGAGAGGGAGGGGGCGCAGAGGCGGCCGACGCGGAGGGAGAGTGGCGGCGCCGCGGCGGAGAGTAGTCGGTTGGGGATGCGGCGTCGAGGCCACGGCGCCGCAGGCGAGCGGGGACGGGGAGGCGGCGTCGGGTTGGGAGCAGGAGCAGCGTGAGCACGGAGAGGAGGAAGCGCGGAAGAGAAGTGGGAAGAGGAGGCGGCACTCCCACTCGCATTGGGTGATCGGGTGGGAAAAAGCATTGGGGATGCGTTTGGATGTTAATAACGGGAAAAAAAAAGTCAGACTGATACTAGTAGAAAGCTCATGCGTTGCTACGGGCTACAATTCACATAAATGAATCAACCAAACGATTAGGTCGTCTCCAAGGTCGAAATTCATTTTTTCCTCATACGTCCTAGCGTGTACGGATATCAAATGAGCGTCCAGCATGCTCCCCAAAATCCAACCATCTGGACAGTCCGGGCTCCCCGAAATCCAACCCATATGTGAGGGAGAAATATGCTTGTCCAGACTATCCGCCATGTTGTCTCCAACATGCGGTCCCACAAAAACCCCACCCCACGATGTGCCCTTCCTTTTTCCTATCGGACTCTTCCCTTCTCGCTCGGTTTTCCGCCATAGCACGACATTTCTCCCTGAAGCCCACTCCTTTAAAACCGGATGACGCCCACCTCAACGTCTCCATGGCGCCCTCTCTCCTTCACACCATACTTCCCCACAAACAGCCAAGGAGGAGTCCCGCCAACCGCCCCGCTCTCTGCCTTGATCCCCTCCCCTAGTGTTCATGTCGATCCGCTACCGCTATCAAGGCATGCGAGGTGTGCGCCAAAGTAACATTCATCATATGACATGGTGCCATACTTTTCAAGTTAGGATGGGAGATCCGAAACAACGTTTTTTATAGCTACCGAGAGTTAGGTTTAAAGTTGTTGAAGGCAGTTTTCCATTACTTATCTTGATATAAATAGAGATCATTGATGGCGCTTTTAAATACTCTGAGCATTTGGGTTGATCACAAATAACAAACCACATAAAACAGATGATTATATGTATGAACCTCATGTATTTTGGGGACAATGTTGCAAACTGCAAGTTGATACTTTTTCTCCCCAAGAGAATTTACATACATGCTTAGTAAGGCAGCATCAATGTTTGATTCTGCAACATTAGATGCCAAGACAGCACTCATACATTTTCAAGGCAATATTATTTCAAACCAAACAGATGCACGCTGGTTAGCTTCTTTTACTCTGAAGATGAATTCATCAATATCATCTTGTAGATCATCCATCAGTTTGTTTTGCCTGCAATTTTAGTATGTACAAGTACAATGCCATTTAATAGGATACACTTGCACAGAACAGAAGTAAGAAGACAAGTTGGGAGTTGTACATCTCAAACTGATAACGATCTTGTATCTATTTTCTAAAATGATTCCTTTATAGCTGATTTTTATTGATGACAAGATAATGTGGAACTTTTTTTCTAACTGAATAAAATCCTTCAGCAGCTGTTGCGGCTCTTATACTTCTAACTGAATGAAAGTCATCCAACTTAAATCAGAACAATGGGATGACGAAAAGACAGATTTGATACCAAAATATTTAGAATTTTCTCGAGATAAATGTTCTTGAGAACCATGAAACTGCGGCTTGATGGGTCCCAAAATTTAAGGAGCTCTTGCGGTGTGCACCACCAAACCAAGGCATATGACTTGCTGCTAATAAAATTTAATCAGTACTAAGCGTAGTGTTCTGGCAGCACAATACTATTGATTAGTGCAGAAAAGCTACATATAGGAATGAAAAAAATAACTCCTTGTCACCCTGTGTGTACCACTATCGGTCTGTTCATATTACCATTGTTTTTCACAGTACAAGGTTATCAACACCAATGAAGTGTTTAGTACCAAATCTGCCCTCCCAAACAAGAAGGACGATTCCAAGCTCGT
Organism: Elymus sibiricus; assembly: GCA_039707655.1. NCBI lineage: Eukaryota > Viridiplantae > Streptophyta > Magnoliopsida > Poales > Poaceae > Elymus > Elymus sibiricus. Next base: position 87,930,322 of record CM077668.1, on the reverse strand, counting down.
AATCTTGTACTGGGTCATGTATTTGGATTATAAATCTACGAAAATAATCAACCTGTAAATCTGAACAATGTTTTGGGTCGACCTACTTCTTAAGAAGACAATAAATAAAATCTACCAACATGTTATGAGAAACCCAATGGTGCACTGCCCTCAAAACAACCTGTGAACACTGCCATACATTAGAGTCATTTGTCCTTCTAAATCTGCCGTCCTTCTATATATAAACACCATAATGATCATGTATCCACAATTAGGAACTAATAAAAAGTATAAAAAAAAGAGTAATCAAATTAGCACAAATGAGGGAGAGGGATAGCACAGACAACGACTACAACACGATGCATCACCTTGAAATATTTTGTTTCATATAGAAGTGAACGTGCCAGATATACACTGGGTAGAGCTAATTAGTGAAATAATCTCCGGAAGTCATACCTAGATCAAGGGACAACAGCCGCTCGTACTGCGGCAAGACATCAAGTTCAACATGGTCGTGCTCGGATGCTCTCTTGTCTCCCCCACGACATCTTTATCGTGAAGGACAACATGGATGAGAACGTCACAGGATGTTGTGATGAGCTCTGCTCGATATATCTGACTGAAGATCCTGCGGGCTAAAGCAAAGCAAGTTATCATCTGAGGCCTGCAACTAACAGAGTGAAAAAATAAATCTGGCAAACCTAATTGGATACTATGTGCAAAAATTAACAAATTTGCTAGCCAAAGCCTTCACGAACATATCTGATGACCTATAGAACAACAGAATTCAGTAGTACTCGTGTGTGTGTATCTTTTGTATTTTGTTATCGTCATAGGTAAAACTAACATAATCAAATCCTTAAAACTATCTGACATCCACGTTGCCATCCATTATTTTTCAAAACAATGTTTACTGGGTGTCTTGTTAATTCAGGGCAGAAAGAAGTAAATCACATCAGGCGTGTTCTCACTCAAAGCATCAGACCGCACAGCTCATACATATTGCAGGGAGAAAGCAAAGTAGCTATGACAATGAAGAGCAGATGCGGGGAATATACAACAGCTTTTCCCCAAAAATCTAGTTAAAATCTAGACATGTCACTTCAATTGTATGGATGGTTAACCTGCATGATTATATCACCAAAAAGCCTATACATACAGAAGGGCCAATATGCCAGATTGGTACTTCAGTTTAACATGAAGTTGTTCCATTGAGGTACAACTATATATTGGTTGTGAGGCCACCCATTCATGTTGAATGATAATATCCAAACAATTACGATCACGCACAGATGCGTTACCGGCAAGGTTAGTAAAATTCAAAATGCAACATAAATGTAATTTCCGTAAACATGCTTAGAAAAAGATTATCATGATATATACATATGTTTGCTCCAAAAAACTGAAATCAAATGTGCCATGGCACAGAAATGTCATAGTACGCTCCCAAAAATATTTTTCTTCTATACATGGACACAGAGCAAGCTCTAATCAGAGATAACAAAACAAATGTCATCTGACAGAATATAGCTATAATATATTATAACAAACTGTATCAAAACAAAAGCATCACAAAGTACATACTTATTATCCTAACCATGAGACATCAATAATTAGAAGCACCAAGAAAAGGGCAATTTTCACCTTTGCGCATATGTCAAGTGTGTAGTGCAGACTGCTTGGTGTTGCTGTCTCCTCAACCACACATGTGTGAAGTCTGAATAAATTCTTCTGCATTTCTCCCTTTTGGATTGTAGCTATGACTAAACAAAATGTGATGCATCCTTCAACATTGACAAGCCGGTACAATGAAATTACTTCCATGTCAGAACTTGGAATGCACATTGCTGCTTTTCCAAAAAAATTAGCTCTATGTTACCATTGCCAACTCTCTCGCCCGCATCTCATTGACACCCGCAGGACAGTCCAACCCATCATCCTCTTAAGTCCGGCCACCTCCACCTCAGCCACCGTGTCGTCTGCCTGCCCGTACGGCCACGCGATCTCCATCCAGCCACCCGCTGCTTCGGGCTTCTTGCCGCGGTCATCCACTGCAGCTGCTTCGCGCGAGGTAGGCCGCAGGGCTACGCCGTCGAGTAGCAACACGAATGAGGGTGGTGTGTGGCTCGAAGCAGGCAAGGGAGGGGATTGGTGGCGGTGTAGGATCAGCGGATGCGGGCCATGCGGCTGCTTCAACCGGCATGCATGCTCGCCACACTGAGGTCCCCGACCGTCGGCGTGCTTGGGCTACATTTTCTCTTCGCCACACCAGGGAAGACGCTTGTGGCCTTATACCTGCAAACATTGACATGCCAATATCATCATCATCATCAGGGAGTGAAAACATGACAAAATTTATTAAATTTGGCATGAACAGATCCTTCAACACAGAGTAGCATATAATTCAATCACCAAAGAGAAAGAAAACAGAGCTGAGTAGCCCTTAATGAATGAGCTAGCCCGCATCGCCAAAAAAGGGGAAAACAGGTAAAATGAGTTCACTTGTTTACCTAGGTTGGAATCCCAAGACCTCGGACGCGCCGCTATAGACCCATGTAGCCCTTCTGCGTCTTGTCGTCGCGTGGGTGGGGTATGATCCTTGCTGTATCCAAAAAAATTTGTTAGTGTTTGATCTACAGAATCAAGTAGTGAGCTACATGAAGAATCGATGACCCTTATATAAACCATGACATAATTTTGTCCCACTACTTAAATTCCTAACTGTTAATAGTGTCTGTAAGTTGTCTCTCAGCTTTGTCGACGTACTCCTTACTTTTGCTTATCCTATCAATGGCTTAATTTGACAACCATAAACAACAACCATAATTTAGTTGAAACAAATGCATGACAGAGATCAGAAAAATAAGCGACAATACAATGTACAACTAAGAAAAATAAGCTATGAGTGTATCAGCGGCGGAAGACAACTTTAGTCAAGAATAGATGTTTCAGCAAGTCTATGAACCCCTAAGTTGGACTTGAATATAGAACTGTGAATACCAAAGTTCTCATTTATTTTAGCCTTTACCTTTTTTAGTACTAAGGCATCCACTTTTGGTTGGTTTGATGAAAGAGAAAGCTAATTAATATAGCTTCACAGTATTGCATGTTGTAAATCTGCTATTTCTTTTGCTTTTTAGGAAACATCACAGATTTGTAACTTGCAATAATTCTAATACGACAATGCTAGTTTTTCATGTTATGTGCAATATTCTTTTGCGGACAGGTAGATCAATAGACATCTTAATTCCAGAGGAAGCAAATCCAAAAAAAATCGATTGAATCATCATTTTACCTGTGTTCATATGTAATCAATATTTTTTTATAGTCCAACAATACTATATACTAAGCAAGGAAAAAACTCAGCAAGATGATTCTGATATTTACCTCCAGACAAGTAATCATGAACTCACATGGTGCCCTACAAATAACCAAGAAAAATACATGTTTTATATTGCAGTAAAAAGAAGCATATATTTTATAATCAGCAAGAACTTTTATATGGTTAATTAGAGGGTAACCTACAGATAATACAAGTGAGTTAAGTGAATCCATACATCGGTGATTTGATTGGAGCCACGTAAGAATACCTGCTTGGTGACAACCGAGAAGAATCCATCTTTCTGTAGCTTAATATGCTTTCTTCAGTACATCAGCGGAAACTGAATTATGCTCCGAAGCAAACCTTGCAATACAAACGAGGGAAGAACAAAATAATCACTGTCGTGCTCTTTATCAGGCAAGATTAACATGTCATCAAGTAAGTTGTTTGCATGGACAACAAACATGAAGAAGTCGCATTTACATGCTGCCTAATGTCCTTTTACCATAGAAGTCCATCATGCCAATATGTAGCCTGTCTGGGCACGTCGGTTGGATGACAGCCAACAATACGCCCGTATCAAGTTCATCATCTGTCATCCCACCCGCGTACTCCTCCGAGCTCGCTTCATCTGTTATCCAAGAAAATTGCCGTCACAATGCACAAATAGAACACTTGCCTTTATCCTGGAAGGAAACAGAAAAATGTATAAGTATGTTACACACAGGTATGGCTCATTAATAGTAATCAACACTTACCTCTTGCACTCGATTTGGTGACACAATTTGTAAGTTAGTGTATTTATTGTTCTTTCTTTTCTTCCACTTTCTCTAACATGTAACACTGGAATACCAATTCAACATAGTTGCTATATCTACGACTGAAACGGTCTGAGAAATGTCCTTCTTTATAAGTATATTCCATTATATAAAGTAGCAACAAGTCAGCTGAGTTAGAAAACCAAGTAATTTGTTTACGACTTTGTCCTGAACTGTTAACAAACAGTGAATTTGTGAAGAAATAGAAAACCGAAATAATCATTATTCTCCTGAACTGTTAACGCCTAAATGGTTCAAACAGTTCAAACATTTTTACCAAGCACGAAAAGGCCCTAAACCCAGGATCCCAATTGATAGCAAAACAACCTCCCAATAGATAGATGTATCGGTCGGTATAATAACTGAAAAGCAAAGAGAAGAAATCATCAACATGCCAGCTGGGTTAGAACCGCATATAACTTGGTAAGAAAACACGAACCTTCAGCATTTTAAGCAGCATTTTTTATCACCAGAACATCACCCAAGTGCTTCCGTGGCTCATACCAAGTCAAAATAGGGTGCCCGCAGCGGCAGAACGTGGCTAGCACGCACATGAGGTTGACACTAAAAAGATATACACAAACTCTCGCCACAGCCTAGAGCGTGACCAGGTGTTGATATTACTACCCTTGCTCCTCTCAATTGTTCCAATATAAGAAGAAGCAAAATAATCTCCTCCACAAAGATCCCAATATATTACTTCACCCAGACCAAATCACGGCAATGCATAATAGCACAACGTTCTATGCTTCTTAAAAGTTACATCCCCTTTATAGGTTCCAAATTCATAGAGGAATTTCTAGTGGAGTCCATCTCACTGAGATCTGCCAAGGCAGTATGGGGCAAGATAAGGGATACAGGCTTGACCATACGTGCACGGGAGTATGGAGTACGTCGAGGGCGCGGCGGCGTACCTGTCTTGTTGGCGCGGCCGCGGGTGGAGACGGTGGCCAGCGGGCGGCTCCCCCGGAAGACGACCTTCTTCCGCCACCATGCCATCACCGCGCGCAAGGGCGCCAGCATCCTCATGGCGGCGCCCAGCCTCGACGACCCCCTCTTGTTCTTCCTTCCACCATCATGGTGGTGGTGTCCGTGGAGGGCATCGGGTGGCGGGGTGGCAGCAGGGAAGCGGCGGCGGGTGAGAACCCTAGCTGGGTTAGGGGAAGAAATTGGGAGGGGCATGGCCAGGGAAGGAACGCGATGAAGGCGATCCCGTACCTCGGCTCGGCGGCGGCGATCCCGTACGTCGGCGGCGGTGTACGTTGGAGGCGATCGAGGGTAGCGAATAGATCGAGGCCAGCCTCCCTCGTCAGATTTTTTTTCGTGCAAGGGGTCCTCGCTCCCAGGATCGTGCGAGGGGGCCTCGCTCGTCCGATTCGTCCGGTTTATTTTCGTGCGAGGGGGCCTCGGTCGTCGTGGTCCGATTTTTTTTCGTGTGAGGGGGCATCGCTACGTGGTCGTCGTGCGATTTTTTTTTTCGTTACGTGCGACTAGATCGTTTGGGGGAGGGATCGTTATGTGGGAGGTGGGAGGAGGGACGAAAAAAACCAGACGAAGGTGGGAGGTTGAGACGAAGAAAAATCAGACGAAACGGAGACTACCAAGTCGTCCCTTAGGAGTAGAGATACAGCTCGACGATATACATGGTAAAATAGGACGTTCACATGTTGTTTGGTTACTAGCATATGCATATGGATTGTCTGCATTTTGAAAGCTTTTCGTACCCTCAGCTTTACTCAAGTTAGCTTCAGCTATTTCAGCTATTTCAAGTGTCTTTTATGCTTTTTCGGCATCAATATCACTACCCAGTTCCGCATCATACATGTATCATGATTAGGAGTTAACAACTACACTTAAATAGAAAGGTTACAGTAACACACACGTGACAGCGCACCTTCATGTTTACATGAACAACACACACGTGACAGCGTACTCACATGTTTACATGAACAACACACACATGACAGCGCACACACATGTTACATGAACAACACATATGCGCCGGCACACCCGTTCGCATGAACAACACACACGCATGTTCACATGAACAACACGCACGTGACAACACTCCCAAAATTCGGAGCACCGTTGTATAGGGAGATTAATTAGAAGAGATTAGTGAGATGTATACGTATTCGTCTATGACCATCAAAATAGAATACGTATAACATGAAAGTCGTGTGAAACGGAGAGATGAAGCTACTGGTCAAAGCAAAATTCAAACGGTCGATCGTGCATTATGAATTTGTCAAAATTCAAATTCATCCAAAATAGCTTCAAACATAAACACGAAATTGAACATTTGAAGGGGTGAATGAGATTAATGAGGTGATTTGAGGAAAATACCTGCAAACCACCTACAGCCATGTACCGCAAGATCCACCCATGTGCGCTCCAGAGCATTGCTCGGGCCTGGCTCGCTGGAAACGGTTGATTCGGCCGTTCTCAGCAATACAGGCAAAAAGGTGCTTTAAGAACCGTCACGTGCAGACCCAATAGTGTTTGCATATAACTAGACAGCCAAACGCCAAAAAAAGTTGCATCCAGCGGGCTCGATTGAGGGGTATGCAGTCTACCAAACGTGTCCCGGTGATCCTGACTGATTGTTTTTTATGTCCAAATGTAGAGGTTGATTTCAAAGTTTCAAATGGCGGTTTGTTTGGTCCATTGGGTTTTTGTACGAATTCATTTGCACTGATTTTATTGACAAAAAAAACTGTTTCTTCGACCTTAATGAAAAACTTCATATATTTTTTATGTGGTGCAGTCACATATATAGTTCTGTTTGTGAGATTCAAAATAGCGTGATATTGCAATTGTATGTTCTTTTGTCTAAAAAGGTCATACAGTTTTTTCATAAAGTTAAATGAGAAAAGGAAATACATGCAACAATTAGTATAGAATTTTTACAAGCCAGCCAATAACCCTCTGTAATGTTATATCTTCCTGAATAGTTTTCAAAGTCTAATAAATAAATAGAAATCGTATGGAAATGGGCTTTTAAAATTCACGGCACACATCCTCCATCTCGGAAGTCCATCATTAAGTGGGTGGAAATGGAAGTTGCTTGTTGCTGTCCAAAGTCCGAGCCTCACATTCGGTCTGGTTAGCCACAAGGGCCATCCAGGCTCTCGGACGATGGCGCGCATGTTTTTCCGCTGTCGCTTCTTTACAATGCGGACGTGGATGGCTTCCTTCTCCGCGGCAGCGCGCGCCGCCGCATCAGCCACCTCCGCCGTTGCCATGTCGGCAGCGAGGCGGGCCTCGGCCACTCTCATCCTTTCCTTCCCACGGCGGGCACACCGGTCTCGGTAGCACTCATACTCCGGCGGACCGGTGATGGGAAAGGGAGATTGGAAGGCTCCAGGGAGGACCACGATGATCCAGCCCTGGAGGATCCGAGCGCCCGATGCGCCAATGCAATGGACTCGCGCCGGATAGATCACGCCGTCGGTCGGGCGCAGTCCTCCCGGGAGCGGCGGAGTGCAATGCGGACGGCCATTGCCTCCTCCGACCCGCACGGGACGACACCCAGTCGACGGATCCGGATTTGTCGGAGTCAGATCCGTTGCCCGTCATGCCGGAGAAGGCTGGAGATCGCCGGACGGGAGCTTGGGTGGCGGATTGGAGTGGAGGGGAGTGGAGTGGAGTGGCTAGGGTTTGGTTCGGGGAGCAGATGAGGACGAATATATGTGGGGTCGGGTGGGCCAGCGTGGGCCGGGTTCGACGTGACGGTCGCGCCCGGGCCTCCCCATATCCGCCCCATATTTGGGCTGGATATGAGTGCGGTCAGCCCAGCCATTTGAGGCCGGTTTGAGGTGGCCGTCCGGGTTGGATTTTTTGACCGGTCATTGACCAGGTCGTCCATCCGGGCATACGAGAAGGGTTTGAGGCGCCCAGCTGTAGATGTAAGAAAAAAAAGAGATCCATGGGCACTAGCACCCAGGACATATTTTTATAGAAGAAGCCCACCCTGCTGTAGATGTTGTTAATTGACTAAGGAGAGATGGTACGTACACACTAGACATGCAAAGGTTAATGCATGGCTATGGTCAGTGAACTAATTGATAGAAATAATGCAACATGGAAGAGGGAGGTTCTGGATCAATGCTTTGTCGTGGCCGATGCCAATGTAATTCTGGGAATTCCGCTATGCACACGTCGGATGACTGATTTTTGGGCTTGGAACTTTGAGCGGAATGGCATTTTCTCAGTGCGGTCAGCTTACCGCATGTTGGTGGAAACAAAGCGTAGAAGAGAAAACTGGCTTGAAGGGAATGCAGGGACTTCTGATTTTGAGACAGAAGCTAAATCTTGGACTACTCTTTGGTCGGTCCAAGTGCCTGGGAAGATCTGAAACTTCTTGTGGAGACTAGCGAAACACTCGATCCCCACTGAGGATGTTCGACATAAACGAAACATGGCCGATGGGGACAAGTGTCAGTTATGTGGGATGCAAGATTCGTGGAGGCATTCTCTTATGGACTGTACTATCGCTCGGTGTGTCTGGGCGTTGGGCGATGATGATGTGGCTGATTATGTTCAAGCATCAAGGAACCCTAATGCAAGGCAGTGGCTATTCGCATTACTTGATGACCTGCCGCATGCGAGCATGATTAAAATTGTAGTCACGATGTGGGCTATATGGGCAGCTCGACGTAAAGCAATACATGAAGGGATCCTTCAAAGTCCACACGCAACTCATGCTTTTGTTGAAAGATTTATTTCTGAACTTTATGCCCTTCAGGTGCCGGTGACTGAGAAGCGAGGAGTGCATGAACTACCAAGGCAAAGGGGTCCAAACATATGGAAAGCTTCACCCCCGGGAGTGGCAAAACTTCATGTTGATGGGGGTCTCTCACGGAATGGGGGAAGGGGAGCAGCCGCAGCAATTTGCAAAGACCATATGGGACAGTTCTTGGGCTCATCGGCTTTGACTTTTGGAGATATAAGTGATCCACCTATGCTGGAGGCGCTTGCTTGCCGCGAAGCTCTAGCCCTAGCGCTTGATTTATCTTTGAATCAAGTCGTCATTGCAAGTGATTGCAAAACAGTAGTGGGGGAGATAAAGGAAGGAACTGGAGGAGCTTACAGCGCTATCATAGAGGAGATTATCGAGCGATCGAAGGCCTTCATCAGCTGCGAGTTCATTTTTGAAGGATGTCACTTAAATTTTGATGCACACAATTTAGCTAAATTTTCATCTTCTTTAGATGTTGGGCGCCATTTGTGGTTGGGGAGTCCCCATGACCCTTTTGTTATTCCTGTAAACCGTACTCCAAGTTAATAAAGTTGGTTTACCACTCAAAAAAAAAAGCTAGGTGTCGTACTTACCAATAATTTATATTTAATTGAATGTAACATTGGCAAAAAAAATTCTAATTAATATTAAAGCATGTAATATCACGTGTCCAAGCTATTCGTGAGCTTCTTAAGAAAAGAGATATGTCGATTGAAAAATTAGTCGTAAGGCCAACTTTGTGAGTCACGGCTTACCGAAGCTAGGTAGAGAGCAAGTCAAAACTGCAGTAAGGCTCTGCCATTTCCCCCCGGGAATTGCGGATGTCATGAATTCTTGACTGTACCTCTATTGCTAGCTAATATATTCACTCTTTCCGTGCAACAAATTAGATTAAAGCACCTCCTTAACAATTTTTACTAGGTGGATGGATCTGTCTATCTTGGTCGTTCTTACTTGTATGTTGTATGGCATATAACATGCTAACGTGTGCTTAATGGTAGGCTATCTAATGATAAAACTGAACGGGGCGAGACGACTTGCATATACAAATAGGACAAGGCACACCAAAAGATATGTAGTGGGGTGTTTGTATTTCCGTGTTTGTTACTACAATAGTTTCATACTAAATCATCTTATGCGTGAATAAATATTTCTGTGTTGAATTGGTTTCGGGGTAGACAATCCACACTTGTTCTTGCCAGGTAAAAGAATACGTTCTAAATTCTCATGCTTGTGTCTGGATGGTTAAAACAATCTACCATAAAAATTAATGTGATACATAAACTACTATAAATGTAATGGTTAGTTCACCTGGGTGAATACCAAATCAACGTTATGTTACTCACTACTCACTTCCTTGATTGTTTTGTCGATCTCGAGATCTTTCATACTACCACTCACTTCGCCGTCTTCGATATTTTCCGCACTCCCTGCCCGACTCATCCTACTCAACGCTTTACACGTCTACATTACTCACAAGAAGATGGTGAAACTGCCGATGCGAGAAGCTTCCACGATGACGTAGAAAGCTGCACCGGGGCGTCGCCAGGGCTGAGCTGTCTGCCGGGAGGTGTCCAGTTCAGGAGAGATGGGGCAGGGAGGTGTGCGGGAGACGTGGGCCATGAGCTGGTAGTGCGGCGGGGGGCGCCGAGCTCGCTGTGCGGCGCTGGACGCTTAGCTGTTTGCAGGAGAGAAAGGATAGGGGTGAAGAGATGAACCGGCGTGCGAATCAGACAGCTTTGCACGCATTATCGGACAGCTGGGCAGGCGACAGGCCGAAAGTTGGGCCGGTCGACCGGCGCCTAGGGTCGCCCTCGCCCTATATAAACTCTTTGGACTCATCAAGTAGTAAAAAGCGCACCGTCTAACTGATTGTCTCTCCGCGAAAGACCATATAAATTACATTTACATCTATCGACAAGTCAAATGGATCCTCGGATCGTGTATCTCTCCGCGAAAGAGAAAAAAGGAACACCCACATGGAATGAGTATAATCACATCTTGCTTTTGCTGCGTTCCGCCTCACGCGCGTCGCACCAGTCGTCGATCTCCTTGATGGTGCGCCAAGTCATATTGCTGAGAGCGGCGCCCCTGGCTTTACTCCCCCCGCTTAGCTCCAGGATCAGCGCGTAAGCAGGGTCCTCCCAGTAGTTACACTTGTATCTTTTATCTATCGACAAGTCAAATGAATCCTCGGATCGCACGTAGGCTCGCTTCGTCCCCGCCACCGGTCCATATGCGGCGACGGCCTTCCAGCTACCGTCGTCGCACTTGCGCCGCTTCTCCGTCACCGCCGCGTCGAGCTTGCCGTCCGACCGCCCGTGGCCTCTCTTCATCCCAACCCATGCTGGCTCGTTTTCATCTGCGTAATCATAGTATTCCATCGCTTCTCCGATCCAAGAAAACGACGGTGTGCGTACGTGCTAGATTGCGATGACCGATGATTAGCTAGGTTTTAAACTTTGAGGTCGCCCCGGCCCGTCGTTGGAGGATAAACAGAAACCAGGTCCGATTATTAGAACCTACCACGTGCTTAATCGCCGGTCCGATTCGACTAGGCTGACTTGGGCCTTGCACTATGTCTCCGACTACCTACCAAACACACACAACCCCTCATAAAAAAAAAAAAAAAAAAAAAAAAAGACACCAGGTTTCCTTCTCTCACAAGAGAAAAACGTTTCAGTGTTTTCCCTGAAACAAAAAACAGGTCGGGCGAGCGATCCGCGTGCTTTTTTTTTTCTGGTAGTTTTTTTTTTGAAACGGAGGCAAAAGATTTGCCTCATCTATTAATTAAGAGAGAATAGAGTTTGTTGTGTTACAATAGGGCATTACAACAGACTATCAATACTAAGGTCGTTACTCTCCCAGCATCATAGTACCCAAGTGTTTGGCACCCGCGGTGACCCAAACCGCCGCCTCGGCCTTGATATTGCTCAGCAGACTCATCGGAGGTGCGCTCTTTTGACGGAAGTTGCGTGCATTTCTTTCGTTCCAAATGGTCCAAGAGGCAAGCATGGTTAACGAAGCCATCGCCTTCCGGTTCGGAATGTTGTTGTCAGATTGACTCACCCACCAATCATTGGCGGACTGGAATAGATGCCAAGCGGAGGTGTCGAGGTGTCCGAGCTGTAGCCATCCCTTGATCATGTCCCACAATCTGATCGTGTATCGACACTTGTAGAAGAGGTGGTCAACCGTCTCCGGTGCTTGCTTGCATAGCGGACATGGGCCAGAATTTTGCCATCCTCGTTTTGCCAACCGGACATTTGTCCAAATCCTATTTTGGTTGGCGAGCCAAGCAAAAAATTTCACCTTGGGCGGTGCCCAAGCTTTCCAAACAGTGTGTTCCAAAGGGGATCGGATTGTGCCTTGGAATTGGGCGTCGTAGGCGGAGGCCGCGGAGTAGGTGCCATTAGCAGTGTGCTTCCAAACAATATCATCCTCCATATCTTCCTGAAGGTGGAAGTCACGCAACGTGGCCCAAAGGCGGACGAACTCCCGGAAGTGAGCTAACGAGAAGCTTGGGGTGATTTTAATTTTGGAGATCCAAGCATCATCTTTCAAGGCTTCTCTAATTTTCCAACTTTTACGCATGGAGGCCTTGTAGATAAGGGGTGCAATGTCCTTTGGCTTTTGATCATGGACCCAAGGTGCATCCCAAAAGGGGGTGCGCGCCCCATTGCCCACGGCGATGTTGGTGTAGGCATAGAAAAGATTGTAGTCCATCTCGTCACATGGGTTCCCAAGCCCAATCCACATCTTGTTCGGTTCCTTCCACTCAAACCATAGCCAACGCAGCCTAATAGCCCTTGCGAATTTTTCCGTGTTGAGCACACCAAGGCCTCCAAATCCAAGAGGCCGACACACCGAATCCCAGTTCACTTTACATTTTGCACCGGTGGTCTTGTCCGTGCCCGCCCAAAGGAAGGCACGCTCGAGCTTGTTTACATTGCGAAGGGTGCCCAGCGGGACAATGAGGGAGGTGATGAAGTATAGCGCCTGGGAGGAGAGTACCGACTTGATAAGTGTTGTGCGACCAATGGAAGTGATGTTCTGACCATCCCAGGGAACCAGCTTGGAGGCCACCTTATCCACCAAGAACTGGAAGTCGGCCTCCTTGAGCTTCCACACCGAGAGTGGGAGCCCCAAGTATTTCAATGGGAAGGATGCACGGGCCGCCGGAAGGTTCTGAAGCAGACTAGATAAGTTGATGCCTCTACATCGGATTGGAACCACGGAGCTCTTGTTGAAATTTGTGACGAGGCCAGTGACGTCACCGAAAAGGCGCAAAATGTTGGAGAGGTTGTCAATGTCCTTTTTGATAGGGGCCATAAACACCGCCGCGTCGTCCGCATATAGAGATGTTCGCAGCACCGCCTTGCGCCCGCGGATCCTGTGGAACAGGCCTTTAGCCGTCGCCACCTCCATGATTTTTTGTAGCGGGTCAATAGCTAAAACGAAGAGCAGGGGAGACAGCGGGTCTCCCTGACGTAGTCCACTTCCGTGCGCAATAGGGTTACCGGCAATCCCGTTCAACAGGATGCGCGAGGAAGAAGTGCAGAACAGGGCGGCAATCCAGTTTCGAAACGTGCTAGGGAAGCCTCGTCGTTGAAGGAGGTCGAGAATGTACTCCCATTTCACTGAGTCAAAGGCCTTCCTGATGTCAAGTTTGAATAACATGGCCGGTGTCTTGAGCATATGGAGTCGGCGAGCGAGATTCCGCACATACATAAAGTTATCATGGATACTTCTCGTCTTGATGAAGGCACTTTGGGCATGCGATACAAGGACATTCATGTGGGGACTGAGCCGTAGGGCGAGAATCTTGGCAATAATTTTGGAGACTGCATGGATGAGGCTAATCGGCCGGTAGTCGGATATCTCTTCCGCCCGCTCCTTCTTAGGAAGGAGGACCACGTTCGCGGAGTTGAGCCAGTGAAGATTGGTCGTGTGGTGGGATCCAAAAAGGGAAATCACACGCATGAGGTCATCTTTGATAATGTCCCAACATTTCTTGAAGAAGAGCCCCGTGTAGCCATCCGGGCCTGGCGCCTTGTCGGTAGGCATAAGATTGATGGCATCCCGCACCTCCTCCATGGATATAGGTGCCACCAGAGAGGATAAATCGTGGCACTCGATGCCCAGCTCCTTCCAGTTAAGATCCTTATTTCTCGGGGTACCCTTACCCATGACACCGGAGAAGTGGTCGTGGATGATGCTCTCTTTGTGGGCGTGGTCAGTTACCCAGCCGTTGTTGTGCTTGATCCGATGGATGTGGTTTTTTCGTCTCCTTGCATTGACCCGGCGGTGAAAGAACTTGGTGTTCGCATCCCCTTCCCTAAGGTTAGAGAGCCTCGCACATTGCTTCTTCCTTGCCCTTTCAAGCACCGCTAAGCCGATGACCCTTCTTTTGAGCCTAGCGCGGAGCTCGGCTTCTGCCGGGGAGAGGGGTCGCACATCTTGGGCCATGTCAAGATGAAGGATGACAAGGAGGGCGGCATGGTGGTGTAGTTTAGCCTTCGAGAATAATCCTTTGCTCCATTCGGAGAGGCGGATGCCGGTCTTCTTGAGCTTCTGGTGAAATACATGGTGAGGCTCAGAATGGTTGGTGGGCTCAAGCCAAGCTTTGTTGACCACCTCAGTGAACCCAGGAAGAGATGCCCAGAAATTTTCGAACTTGAAAGTCCGTGGCCTTCTAGGGCCGGCATCATCCGCAAGCAAGAGCGGGCAATGATCCGAGAGGGATGATGAAAGTGCATGGAGGATGTGGGTGTTGAATTGGACATCCCACTCGGCGTTGCAAAAGAACGAGCCTAACTTGCATAGAGTTGGGTTTTGCCTCTCATTACTCCAAGTGAAACGCCTATTCTGGAGATGGATCTCCTTGAGTTCGCAATTATGTAGCACGGCACGAAAGCGGTTGATGCGTCTTCTGTCAACGTTTCTTTTGTTTTTGTCACAGGCACGTCGGATTTGATTGAAATCCCCTAGTGCAAGCCAGAGGGCTCCGCTGGGAGGCTTGTGCATTGCAAGCTCAGAGTAAAAGGCCTCCTTTAAGTTAGAAGCGGTAGGGCCATAGACGCAGGTGATTTTGAATAGGGTGCCCGAAGCTCGAACATGAACCGTGGCCGATAAGCAGTAAGTGGAGATTGAGACGCCAGAGATGTCAACAACCTGATCATCCCACAGAAGCAGAATTCCTCCGCGCGTCCCTGAAGCCGGCCTTTGAGCGAAGTGACAAAGCCTGTTTCCACCCAGGAACTTGGCAGTGAAGGGGTTGACGTCGCCGAGCTTAGTTTCTTGCAAGCAAACGATATGGCAGGAGGAAGCCGAAATGGTCTCGCTGACAGTCGCGCGGCGGTTCGGACAATTAAGTCCACGGACATTCCAGCTAAGCACATTCGGTTGTATTATCATTGGTAAACCAAATGAACCCTTGTTTAAAAGTTGACACACAGCAGCCAGGAAGTACATACCATCCACTACATCCAGCGTACATTTCTGGTAGTTGCATGTCTATTGATATGATATGTCTCTTCATTACGTGTGTATGCATGCATATAAGACAAAAAATATCACGTCAGCAAATATTCCAATTAGATTTGAGATTTAAAATGCTTTTCTGCTTAAATTGTCAATCAAATTCAAAATTCGTTTTTCCCATTGAATCTGTCGCAACAATGTCTTTGAAACTAGATCTTAGTTGATATGTTCCGACGACTTTTTTTGATCAAAAGTTATCACCTCTGGGATACATAAGTTATCATGTGTTACATAAGTTATCATGCTATTTTCATAAAAATGAGCAGGTCATAAAATGATAAACATGATTCCTCCAACATTCTCCCCACATGCAGTAGAAGACAAAAAAAACTAATGTCATCCTAGATTCTCTCCAAATTGAAAATGTTTTGTAGCTCAAAAAATGATCTGATTCAAAATCTGCGATTATGCATGGGCGGCGCCAAGGCTCAGGTGAGGTTTGCGGCGACCGGCATCCTTTCGTTCGGCACATGTGGCCGGCAACCCGCGTAGAGGAAGCTCCACCGGCAAAGTGACCAGCCTCTCCTCCTCACCACTCCTCCGTTCCACCGCTCGAGACGTCAGATCCCTTGCGGAGCACATCATAGCGTGATGAGGAGCTTTGGGAAGCGACGCATGTACAACCGCATGGCGAGTCATCTTCTCCGTCGGCTGGTTTTAGGGGCGGCGAAGGAGGAAGCCGTGGTGGACGGCAAGGGCGGAATCTTTTGGTTGCGTTGAACCTCACGCTCGGTCGGGCTTGCGCACGGGAGTGGTAGTTTTTTTCCTTTACAGGGGGTGGGAGGTGTGGGGTGTGACGAAGCGTTAACTTCCATTTGTCTTGTGCCGTCGTGATTTTTGCCACGTAGGCAAATTGCCACGTCAAAATGAGGTTAAAAAATTGTGAGTGGTTTTTGCCACTGTCAAGAGTTTGCGGTGAACATTGTCACGATTTGTAAAGTGGTGGTTTTTCGTTGACCGAAACATTATTATAGTGCTTTTATGCATTTCACTCATAAGGCAACGTGCAGCAATAGCGCTCGTCTGGCACGGTTGACGGCGGTAGGTGGTTCGATCGGCGGTATGAAGCCAAATCAATGGAAAAGAACTCCATACAATAAACTGGAGTAGTAGTATTTCTGTGTGTAGAGATGAAATTTTCGTGAGTTAACTTCATACATAAACTCGTTCTAAAAAAATAATCCATACTCCCTCTGTACACTAATGTAAGATGTTTTTAAACCCACTAATGTAAAATGTTTTTGCTGTTTAATTTAAACCGCAAAAACATCTATGTCGTACTTGTAGTACATAAACCCCATACACAAATGAAGAAAAGAGCACTCCATACACAAATTCCTTGGACTCATGAAGCAGTAAAAAAATACTCCCTGTAATTGTTTGTCTCTCCGCCAAAGCAAAATAGAAGAGAAAAGATAGAATCTAATTACATCATGTATTCATGTTTTTGCGCGCCGCCTGAAGCTCGTCGCACCAGTCGTCGATCTCCTTGATGGTGCGCCAAGTCATATTGCTGAGAGCGGCGCCCCTGGCTTTACTTCCCCCGCTTAGCTCCAGGATCAGCGCGTAAGCAGGGTCCTCCCAGTAGTTGCACTTGTACCTTTTATCTATCGACAAGTCAAATGAATCATCGGATCGCTCGTAGGCTCGCTTCGTCCCCGCCACCGGTCCATATGCGGCGACGGCCTTCCAGCTACTGTCGTCGCACTTGCGGCGCTTCTCCGTCACCGCCGCGTCGAGCTTGCCGTCGACCGCCCGTGGCCTCTCTTCATCCCAACCCATGCCGGCTCGTTTTCTTCTCCATAATCGTAGTATTCCATCGCTTCTCCGATCCAAGCAAACGACAGTGTGCGTACGTGTTGCGATGGTTTCTAGCTAGGTTTTAGCTTTTGATTTGATGTGGTCGCCCCGGTCCTTCGTTGGAGTATATATAACCCACAACCCAGCCACGTCCGCGCTCGAGTCTGGCAGTCTTTCCGACTACCTACCAAACAGCAACCAGGTTTCCTTCCCTCACAAGAAAGAAAAACGATTCCTTCAGCTTTTCAATAAAACAGGACGGACAACAATTCAGTTTAGCTAAACTTCAGTCGACTGATCCGGTCAGTCGATTTTCCCTAGAAGAAAGAAGGGCTCGCCAGAGAGGCTACCCCAGTATCTATCTTAGGGTTAAGGGTGGGGACGGTGGTGGACGGCGGTGGTGGGGCGCGGTGGTGGGGCGGTGGTGTGGGGATTCGCCGGAGAAAAAGCTCAGCGCGGGGGCCCTAGAGGGATGGCCGGGGCGGCGGAGGACTGGCGGTGGGGAGTGGTTCCGGGGAGGGCGGGGCGGCGAGGCGGCGCGGGAGCGCCGCCGGCCGCGGGCGGCGGGGGCCGGCGGTTCGGCCGGTGGTGGCTGGCGGCTCAAGGAAGGTTCAGAAATCGCGAGGTTGAAGAAGCACCGTGGGCCATTGATTTCGCATCCAACGGTTCAGAAATCGACTGACCTCAAACGAAATTTTCAGCTGACTGATTTCTAGCCATTCCCACAACAATTAGCTTGTGGGCCTTTGCTAAGAAGAAAAATCTTGCTCGTTGCGACATGAGAGCATCTACAACCGGACCGCTATACCCACCCCAAACGATGTTCGGTCAGTGCCCGGACGGAAAAACGCCACCTAACCGGTCTCCTCATAGCCGGCCCAAACGCCCGGACTGACCGGCACTCCTCATGTCCGGCATAAATCTGGGGCGGATATGGGACGCCCGGACGCACCCGTCACATCGGACTGGCCGCTAAGGCCCGCGCCAATTCGCTCATATCCGCCTCCCCTCTCCTTGCCCGAGCAGCCCTCTCCTCTTCTCTGTTCGCCCTCCTCCGCACAACCATCACCAAACTATCGCCGCTATCAGTACTCTGCTGCCATCCCCAACTCAGGGCTTGGGCCACCGGACACCCCAACGCACACCGCCGCTGATCAGGCCGCCACCGGACACCACCCCGGTACGTCAAACTCCCTCATATTTTCACCACGCACTCTATGTGTTCGATGAAATGTCCGAGCTGGTTTCTGATTCATTTGGTCATTACTTCTAC
This sequence comes from Elymus sibiricus, assembly GCA_039707655.1. NCBI lineage: Eukaryota > Viridiplantae > Streptophyta > Magnoliopsida > Poales > Poaceae > Elymus > Elymus sibiricus. Next base: position 87,911,846 of record CM077668.1, on the reverse strand, counting down.
GCCACCAATGGATTCGGCGTGGAATGATGGCTATGGAAACGATGATCTTGACGAATTCGTATTCAACGAGTTCATCGCGTCGTCGGATTCGGACGAAGAGTATGCGGAAATGATGATGATGAGCATTCAAGAGGAGTTCGAGAAGGCAGAGGAGCACGTCCTAAACTTCAAGGGTTCCATCAAGGGCCAGAGAGTGATTCCCCGTGATAGGATTGCGGGTGCACGGCTTCTGTATACGGACTACTTCACAGCTGTCCCAACATTCCATGAAGCTTTTTTTTGTGGTCGCTACTGGATGAGCAGAAACTTGTTCTTGCGGGTAGTGGAAGCTGTGGAGAAGGCTGATGACAACTTCAAGCTGAGGAAGAATTGCTGCGAAAAACTTTCCTTCTCTCCTCTGCAGAAATGCATGGCTACTCTCAGGATGCTTGCTTATGGTAAAGCAGCAGATGCAATTGATGCAGAAATCCGGATGGAAGAGACCACGGTCCTGAGCACCACGGTGCAATTTGCACGCACTGTGGTGAATGTGTTCGGACCAGAATACCTAAGAGAGCCAACTGTGGAGGACACAGAAAAATTATTGGCAATTGGAGCAGCAAGAGGATTCCCAGGTATGCTAGATTCAGTTGATTGCATGCATTGGCAGTGGCAGAACTTCCCAAAACGTTTCGTGGGCAATACCAAGGTCACGTCAAATAAGCCACCATCATACTTGAAGCAGTGGCATCGCAGGACTTGTGAATTTGGCATGGTTTCTTTGGCACTCCAGGTTCGTGCAATGACATCAATATGCTCCAACGATCTGCTTTGTTCAAGAGACTGTGATGGGGAAGCTCCACCGTGCAACTATACCGTCAATGGACACAACTACACCATGGGGTACTACCCGATGGTATCTATCCTCACTGGGCGGCGTTTGTGAAGACCATATCTAATCCCCAAGGCAACAAACAAACCCGCTTTGCAACAATGCAAGAGGCGGCTAGAAGGATGTGGAGAGGACATTTGGAGTGCTCCAAGCTCATTGGGGTATTGTTCGTGGAGCTGCGATGATGTGGGAACCAGAGACACTTTTGCAGCTCATGACATGTTGTGTAATCTTACACAACATAATTGTCGAGGATGAGGGTGAAGGGGCAGCGCGCACGCATGATTTCGAGAAGCCAGATGTTCAGGCCCTCCTCCCGGAACAAGAGGCAGAGAGCATTGCCAACTTTCTGGAGATGCATCGACAACTGCGAGATCAACAGGGGCATATGCAGCTTCGGGATGATCTTGTCGCGTATATGTGGACGCACACTGGAAATAAGTAAACTTGTCTTTCATTTTATCAATTATGCACTATGAACAATATTTATGTTTGAACTATATTTGGATTACATACTATTAAGTATGAACTATTTGTATTTATGTGCAGTAAACTGTGTTTGTTCAAAATGATCGACGTGCATGTGTTTGCATGGGTTTGGTGTTTTGAAAATAGGGACCGTGGTTGCAAATGCCAAGATTTAATGCCCGCCCGGTCACTGTTCGTGGCGCATCCGGGTGCGTCCGTGGGCGTAGGGCTCGGATTAGCTAACCGTGGTTGTAGATGCTCCGAGAGAGGTTGTGCCAGACCTTTCTTTTTTTTAGTTTGGCCAAACCTTTTAGTCGGACTATATTTTCTTCCCGCCAAGTAATTTAGAGAAGATAATAAAAAAATAAATCGTGATTGGCGTGCGCTGCTGCGTTCATCTATTTAGGCTTTATAATGATATATGAATTAATAAATAAGAGGGAAGGTAAACATAATTGAAACATAAACTATTAAAATAGGGAAAACATATTTTCGTTAGAAACGTGAGGTACTCGAGGAAAAAGATGGCTAAGAGCATCTCTAGCAGACCCCTTATATCGCGGACCCTTATACTGCGTTTACAGTTCGCGAAAAACGTGTGTTGCGGGCTGGTGCGGGCTGCGGCCGAACAGACCCCGCGAAGCGGAACTGTAAAACAGAATTTTCGCACAGAATATTCTGTTTTACAGTTCCGCTTCGCGGGGTCTATTCGGCCGCAGCCCGCGCCAGCCCGCAAACCCAAAAAAAAAATCAAATTAGACAATTTGACCGCAATTTCGATGATTGGCTTCAAATTCGAACAATCAAACATAGTTTGCATGGAAATTAAGCATAGTTTTCAATCATGACACAAAAGAACCTCATGCACAAGCCACCACCACCTCCATCACCATCTTCATCATCGTCATCGCTCTCCACCACCGCCACCGAAGCCACCACCACCTCCATGACCATCATCGTCAACATCATCACTGTCCACCACCGTCACCGATTACCCCACCGGCACCGAAGCCATCACCCGTCGTCACTAGCATCCTTCTCTTCAAGATCTCTCTCCTTGCCATATCATGCCATTCTTTGGTGAGGTCGTCCATGTCATTGCGGTTCATAGTCATGATCTTGTTCTCCTCGGCAAGAAGCTTGGCCAAGGCCTTGTTCTCCTCGGCAAGGGTTTTTCTCTCCTCAATGGCGGCCCTGCGCAACCCCTCTTCCTTGAGTAATTGCCATTTTTCTTGCTTCTCTTGCGCCTTCTTCTCGGCCAACTCATTCTTTGCCTCCAATGTCTTGGTCACCATCAACTCATTTGATTGCACCATGGCATCTATCTTGTCCCGTAAACTCGATGCCTCCGCTTCCCTCTTGATCTTGTCCTTGGCCTTCTTGTTTCCATCGGGTTTGTTCTTGTTTCTTGGGCCATCATCATCTTCATCATCATCATCCATCTTGGTGAGTGCACCTCTCATTGTAACCGTAATCACCGATCGGGGCTTGATCGATGTCGACGGCGTTGTCGTCCAACATGTGCACAAACTCGGCAGTCGCATCATGCAAACCGACGCTACAATTGCGCTCAACAAGTCACGAACAAGCGCAATGGCGAGAAGTGAAACAACTAGAAGAAATCGAAGTATCATACCTTGCGCCCATTTCATCGAACACCTCGGGGGTGGCGACAGCAGCGTCGTGGGCGGGCATGCTCGGGGTAGCTCTTGCGGTGGTGTTCTTGTGTTTCACACCCGAAACCTTGCCTTTCTTCACCGGCGCGGGCCGGGCCGGAGTCGCAGCGGCCGCGGCGGCGGGCGCGCGTGCCTTCCCGGTGGGAGCTGCGGGAGCGCCGCCTTGGACGACGACGTTGCCCTGCCGCTTGCGGGGTTGCGCGGTGGAGCCTTGAACGGCGACGGGCGCGACATGGCCGGCGACGAGATCTGCCGGAGGGGTTGGCGCGTGGATGACATCCACGGTGACGGGCGAGGGCTGGGAGGCTTCCATGGCGGCGGCGGCGGGCGTGGGAAGGTGGTCCGGAGCTGGCGAAGGGAGAGCAACGGCGGCGGAGGGAAGGGGAAGCGGGGGCTTGCCGCGCGGAAATGTCCCTCCCGCCAAAAACCGCTGCCGATAGGGGTCAAGCTCGGGCCGGCCTCCCACCCCGTGAATCTAAAGGTTGAGGGCGAAGATTTGCCGCGCCCCGCCAATTTTTTACAGGCCGCGGTCCGATACGGGGTCTGTTCGGGCCACTTTTTTAACGCAAAACCGTAAACTAGAGGTTATTTTGCGGGTCGGCGCGATACAAGGGATCTGCTAAAGATGCTTTAAGGCCTTGTTTGTTTGGACTTCAACTTCCACGGAATCAGTTGTGGATTCGATGTGCTGGCAAAACTGATTCGCATGCACTGAACTACACTGGGACGTGCTTCAGCCCAATATACTGGAAATAGTCTGAATCAGTTTTTTGGCTGATTTTCCAAAACTGATTCGAAATAATTGTTAATTTTATAATCAGTTTTTCCAAAGCTGGACTTGTTCCTAAAGCTGAAACAAACACCGCCTAAGTAGGGACATGTTATTCCCCTTTCAGTTCGTGTATACACTATACAATGTGCATGTCCATTTGCAGCTTATGGCTACTTTCAAATCAATAGTTCGAAAATAAATTGACGTACTAGGTACTCGCTTTAACATATACTCGTCACTAGACTACCATGAACATAAACGGAGACACATCTAAAATTTAGTAGCCTTGAGCCCCTGATCAAGGAGCAACACCTTCGTTATTTATTTATTTTTTGAAAAGGGGAATATATTAATATCGCGAAGATACCAATGACACCCAGCCTCTGCACTAAAAGAATGTCACAAAGATATCCAAGATGCACACAGCCAAAAAAAGAAAATAAAAAGAAAGCAAAAAAGAAAGGTCTCGCCACAACGATTGACTCCTCTCAACAGCAGCACACATACCACCACCTAATACAATACCCGAAAAATATAAAAGGTCTCCAAAAACAACGCCTCCAAGAAGGGAACAGTGCACAAGCGTCATCGTTGCCCGATCCAAGATCTTAGGTTTTCACCCTGGAGAAAGTCCGCGCTCTCAAAACAATTCCTTCGGCAAGGCAATCGCCAGGCACAACCAATGAATGTCAGACCTTAGGTTTTCACCCTGAAAGTCACGACTCGGCACCCGAGAGTACCACCAAAAATGAAATCCGCCAGTGTTGTCGCACCCACTTATCACTGCTGCTCCTGAGAGTTATCTGACACCTAGCTGACTCCATCGCCACCAAGGCTCCGTCCGTCTAACTGATCCTCCGATCTCGGCCACCAAGCCGACATGTCCCAAGGTGCCATCAACCAACAGAGCTTCGTGCCACGCCCTCAGAACCTCGTAGGCTGATATGGACGTGCACGGCCGGATTCTGTCCGATCTAGATATCCTGGGCAAGATCTCTGACAGCAGTTCCGGAACACGTCGATGACCAGATCGAGGAGGACCAATCTTGCAGGACGTTGCCATGAAGCGAAAAGAGCACGAGGACCGCCACCATAAGCATCACGGCAGCAGGCCCCCAGGCCGCCCCGATCCAACCCGTCGCCGGCACCACCACGGTGTCTAGCAGCACAGCGGTCATGCAGCACACCTCTCGCAGACTCGTACGGGCCAAGATCTCGACCCCGCACGGCTGCAGGACATGCACCGACCGCGCCGCAACACCACGCGGTCACAAGCGACCAACTCGCTGCCGACCAGGAGCAGCCCCACGGCGGACAAGGAAACCCCACGGAACTACCCAGATCTGAGCACGCCGCCGCGAGATGAGATGCCCTGCCGCCGCCCTCATAGGATCCCACGCGAGCTTTGCCGGTGGTCCCCTTAGGCAGCGGCAAGACGAGGGGAAGGAGAGGAGGGCTCGGGAGTCACCGGCGGTGGCGTTTCCCCATGTCGCCAGATCGGGACGACGCGGGGGCGGGGGTCTTTTTTTTTTCTCCGGCCTGTTCACACTTCGATGTAGATGTTTGCGTCCAAGGAGCAACACCTAGGCTTCACTCTATAGATTCAGGAATTGACGAAACATAGCTCTGCCAAAGCCGATGGATGGAAGCTATGATTTTTGTGAGTATCGTAGTACGCAAATCAGCTCCAATTAAATAATTGCCGAATCTAAGTTCCAAACATGAATTGCTTTACAAGAAGAAAAATATGCATGTGTGCATCTCCGATGAAGGATCGCCGTAATAATTTTCACATCGAAAGAAAACCACACATGATTATTCTTATATTTCAGAAAATCAAATGTAATATATAGATGCTTCGTCTCTGGTTTCTGATGTCATCTTAGATTAATTTATGTTCTTCTGCTATGTCTTGCAACAGTCCCAGCGAAGATGTGTACAGTGTATTAGCTAAAATCATTTGTAACAAGCCGAAAGACTAACAGCTTATTAAATACAGGACACGACTTACATGCAATTCAACTGCAAGAAGCTACAAATACAAAGTAGCCAATACAAGGTGAATGTGTTGATCGCTCCTGACGATGGAACGGCGGAAGATGGCGGCGGCGGATCCAAAGCGTGCGCATGCGGCGGGTCGGCCAGACCGCGGGGGGGGGGGGGGGGGGGGGGGGTGGTGCTCTCGGCCCGGGGCAGCTGCGTGAGGCCACCGGATTAGATAGTGCTCGTTCATGCGGTTCGGACACATTATCATGAGCGTAGGTATTGTAACTTTATTTGTCAGCTTGGTGGCTTCGGGTTAATCTATGTATGCATGTTGTTAGACTCTGTTGAATAATAATAAAGATGGATGTATGCATCGATCGATGCAGAGGCCGGGGGTAATCCTCCTTGAAAAAAAACAAAGTAGCCAATATGTGCAAGAATCCATGCAATGTTCTGGAGTTAAATCTGTACTGAAATGGGAATAGAGAAGCATTGCATGATCAAAGCCTATATTATCTTCCTTACGGCCCCGCTTGATTGGTATCTACTTCAACGCCTACAGGTTACACTACTTCTGCAGATGATTCACAAGCACTTGAAAATTAAAGAAAGAAAAACATGCATATGATGTGAGCAATTGAGCATCTACATGCAGTAGCTTCTGAAAAACCTTATTTTTTTTAGTACGAAACCTTTTGAAGAGCCTTTCCCAATTTTCTAATAAGAGGCAGACATGAAGTTTACTTAAAGGCATAATTAAGAGACTACTAGAAGGCGGAGTCGCGGTGCCACACCACGCCCATTTTTAAGTCCGTCGTTGGTTCTTTTGTGTCTTAATCCATTGTTGCTCGATGTTGAGATGATAGAGTAGACAAATATTGCAACAACATATTTAAGTGACATTGAGTAGATGAATGGATCTGGTGGCATAACTCTTTTTTTATGTCTAGCTTGAACTTTTTTTTTACCTGGCTTGAACACATTCTTGGCTACAAACGAAACAAAACGACATACCTACTTACCATGTCCATTACATAGAAATTCAGTTAAACCGAGCATCAAAATATTATTCTCCGTTTTTCAAAAAAGAACTATTATTCTCCATATCCAAAAAGGAGTAAGTGGTCATACATGATTGCCATATCTGCTTCATTCAAACGTTATTATTTACATGATAGCAATATGTGTCATGTAGAACACCATATACAAAAAGTTATTGAAGTTTTGCCAACTAAAAGCAGGAAAAAAGTAAACGACTACTTCTCTGACCAGTTTATCAGCACCTCTAGTACTCTTCCCCTAACATCAGGAACATGAATAGCACACCGTGTGAATTTAATTTGTTTAAACATAATGATGATGCAAAAACAAACAATGTGGTTCAGTTAAAGAATGTACTTGTCTCTAAGACTAATGTATATGTTGTCCGAATGTCTGAAGATGGAGTGGTACTTTTGGCAAGCCTCACCGACGGCCAATGTATAGACAGTAGGGATCAGCTCCTCGACGTTATCGATCATGAACTTGTTTAAGTGGGAAGCTAAATTCTTGAAGCGAGGCAACGAATTACGTTTCTTGCCACCAGCTATTTCTGCTTTATCTGCCTTTTGCTCCACATTCTGTCTGAATTCTCCCAAGTCCACTCTGAAGGAAAGTTCAGATATGTCAAACATGTAGCATCTTTATAATTTTGATTAGTTACAAACCATTCAGTGAGCATTGTTTTATGTGCATTATGATTCATAACCACCTTCTCTGACCGGGCACTTCCATGAAAAATTCCCCACTCATGCCTGGAAGGTGAACAACCAATCTTTCAACCGATGGCTCACGCCATTTATATCAAAAGCAAACATGTGCCAATATGCTTCGCAAGCACAAAGTTACATATGACATGCAAAAGATAGGAAACATTTCATAAATACTAAGGGAGAAAAGAAAAAAAAATGCAACAATGGAAATAAAACAAAAATAGCAGCGGCGGAGCTATGTACAAGTCTTGGGGGGTGGGGGGGGGGGGGGGGCTGTGGCCCCCCAGCTTTGGACCAAAGTGTGAAGAAAATTCTGAGGGGAGGGCTTAGATGAGATTTTTTTAGCATTTTGCACCCCCAAACACTCATGTTTTAGCCTTGCCCCCCCCCCCCCCCCCCCAAGCATTTTCTACCTAGCCCCGCCAGTGAAAAATAGGTAGTCACGTGCACTTCACAAATTCTAAAATCTCATTTCTTCCAGTCGACACACCAAGAGCAACAAATGACCGAGGTTGGAACATAGGCTGAAACCTTACGCGGGCAACATCATGCCCCTTAGTAAGATATTTGAACAAATATTTAAGCAAATCTGTCTTGTTGTACCATTCAACATATATATGTGCCTGAAATCTTTTGAGCAATTGAACTATGCGGCACGACCCATTGATTATCCAATTTTATTTGACCTCTATTCCTCAACACATACTGACCCAACCGACAATAGACAGGAATACCCTTATCATCAATTAATTTTTCTTCATTAAATTCCTTAGGAAATCGAATACAACAGGTCCCACCCTTCATACATGCACATTTTACATTATTATTTCTACATGGGCCATGAACCATAAACTCATCCACAAGTGCGTAACCCGACGAATCAGTGAGAGGATCGGGACATCTATAAAAGAGGCAGAAGGTTCATGATAAATTCCCTTAAGCCAAATCGAAGTGTGAGTATGTGGTAAGCCTCTTTTCTGAAACTCTATCACATATAACTCTGCAGAACACACGAACATTGGAGGTTACACTATATTGTTAATTCAAGACAGAAAAAAAGAAGAAACACAAAGGATAGTTTATCGATAGCTTACATGCTGCAATCGGACGAAACAACTCTTCACTCTTGACATCTTCTAAAAAGTCATTAAACTTCATGTTTAAAACACGTGTAACGACATCTAGCCGATCACTGTAGAATTGTCCGGTTTTATTTTTCACACCCTATTCTGTATATCACTCTACTCAAAATATGTATAGATAATGCATCAGTAGGCGGTACTATAACATAAAGGAAATACCGTCGGGCTCAACCAGATATGCGAGAATACTGATTTTGCTCTACAACATAAAGTATCCAGTTATCACCCCGGCTCACCATCAACAATAGCAGCTCATAATCAGAAAATTAAAGTCAGCGGTGATTACAGAAATACCTGCCAACCATTTCAGAATCATTTGGGGGCAATGACTTTGAAATCTAAAAACTATAGGTGTGACTATCATGCGGAAGGAAGAAGAGGAGAGGGAGTTGAAATGGCAAAAGCCACATATCACATGAAACACATCAATACATAGTCCTAATAGGTAGGAAAAATCATCTGCTTGCAATAAAATATCAACAATATAATTTAATTGACACAATCCAATTCCTTGACCATTTCTTGCAGAAAACAAAAACCCAGAGTTGCTCAAAACATGAAATCATTGTGCCAGTATCTCCTACTCAAAAGGGGTAATCAGCATGGGGAAAGTACGAAGTGACCCACATCCATCTCTCTATGGAAATATTGAAGTATTTCTAGAATCAGAACCATCTACTTTCTCTGTTTGAGGACTTCCATTGGAAGAAAAGTTGAACCCAATAAGTTTTGGTGGACCTGGGAATAATGTGGTGCAGTAATATATTTTTGATAAAATCATGCACAATTGTACTGGTAGCAAATAAAATCCACATGACCATGTTGTGAGATCTAAACTTCTGAATGAATTGTACTACGTCCGGTCACTCCCGCGGTCATATAGTGGGCCGGATTTTCTTAGTCCAGTTGTAGATGCTCTAAGTGATGTAACACTTATTATTAATGAATGAGAAGGAATGATGATTTGAAAGAAAAAAAATATGCTTGGGTCGTTGTTTTTGTGATGTAAATTTTACGGGCGCGAATAACTGGAGAACGTTCCTCATGGTGGCTGACCATGTGACACATATGGTAAGCAATCCAAACTATTAAAAAAAATGTTCCTCAGGTGGGCTGACCCTGGCGAACCGATTGTTCCCACAGGAGGATGGAACGAGCTAACATTCTCGTTCGCGGGAAAAAAAATCCCCCACAGCGAACCATATAGCACGTGACAGAAAATTGGGCCAAAAAGGCCCATCTGTAACAAAAAAAGAGAGCCCAAAAACAAAAAACAAAAAACCCAGGAAAACAAGGCCAAAAACGGCCAAAAAAAAACAAGGCCAAAAACGGCGCCAAACTGTGTTGTTTTTTTATTTTGAAAAACAAAAAAAATGTTTCTTGTCATGTCACTGTGCAAAAAATGCCATGGTTATGCGAACATTTTCTCTTTATTTTTGCCATGGACCAGTACAAAATGCCATGTGACAGTACAAAAAAAAAGTTTGCCATGTAAGCATTACATATTTCACACAAAGAAGTTTGCCATGAATTAGAAAAACAAAAAAATTCATAAATGTGCCATGTCACATTCAAATTTATAAAATAATTGACATCATTTTGCGTGGTAAAAAAGTGAATTTGCCACGTGAGCATAAATATTTCTTCTAAAAATGCCATGAGTTAGGACACAACATTATAATTCTGCCATTTGAAAAATTAACTAAAATTATGTACATTTGCCATGTAGGAAGCAAATTGCCATGGTCTATAAAAATAAAAATACCATACTACCTACAATAAAGCTACCATGGGTTAATTAAATAAATTTTCCATGGTCTACCTAATAAAACTGCCATGGTCTAAATAATATATTGCCATGCTACCATACAATATATTTGGCATGGTAAGTCTACTAAATTTGCCACGGTAAAACTAGTATATTTGCGATGGTAAGTCTATTATATTTTCCATGGTAAGTATAGTATATTTGCCAAGGTAAGTGCACTAAATTGCCATGATGAAAAAAAATGTATTTGTGTAGAATTGCCATGATGCATGCATACTACTTGCCACGATGTTCTAATGACAAATCATGACTTGCCATGCATGACAAACAAAAAGTTTTCAAAAAATATAAAAAATTGCCATGTTTTGGAAAACGAAAATGTTTTCCATGTGGCTTTGATCAACAATTCAAAAAAAATGGCATGGTCTAGATAATAACAATTGCCATGCTCATAAAAAATAAAAATGTCATGCTCTATGCACAAGAAAATGTCATATAACATTAGAAGTTTGTTTTCTGTAAATTTCCCGATACCCCCGTGGTAAGTACATATACACATCATGAAAAGTTTATGTCAAGGCAAAAAGTTTAAAAAAATTGCTCTCTAATTAATGGCAAATTTAGAAAAACATAGTACAAATGGCATGGCAACTTAAAAAAAAGAACTCTAACAGTCTGCTTAACATTACATTTTTTTAGACATGGCAAAAAAATGTAAGGTTCGTGGCAATTTTGCCATGGCAACAAATTGGAGACATGTCAAAAAGTTGAGACAAGGCAAACTTTAACAAAACAGAACAAATTCATGGCAAAAATGTTGTACTGTTGGTCTAATTTTTTTTTCCATCCTCTAACTAATAAAAATGTCAGGGTACCTAAAATTAAACTACCATGTTCTCAATAGTAAAAAATGCCATGGTCTAATTACTAAAAATACCACGGTGCCTATAATAAATTTGCACATGGAAAAAATATCATGAGCCAACATTATATATGATGTTGTGGTGATTATCTACATAATTGCCACGAGAAATCAATTGTCATGCGAACAGATTCAAAACAATCATACAAATTGCCATGCGAACATTTTCAAAAACATTGAAACTATCCGCTCATAGGAAAAAGAGACATATACACTTGCCATACAAGTTGTCATCACAAAAAATTATGGAACTACCATGGCAAAGAAATTATGTTTTTTTGCCATGGCAAAGAAAAAACAGGATTTAGTGACATGGTAGTGGAAAATTGAGTTGACATGACAATATATTTTAAGTTTCTAGGGCGACATGATACTTTTACAAGAAATATGCCATGTGACCAAACCCAAATTTCTGTAAAAATGCCATGATACTATATGAAACAATTCTACAAATTGCCGTGAGAACAAAAAAATTTAGTTGCACACACCATCTGAGCTTAAATCATTTCTACGATTTCGCTACGCACTGCCATACATCTCAATTAGTACCACATCTTAATATCATTTAAGTTGCCACATACTACTGATCAAATTTGCCATGTTTGTGAAGTTGATGAAGTAGACATTCAAATAGGCGTGGTTAAATGCCAAATTCATCTCCAACAAAATGTAGGGGGGGGGGGGGGGGGGTGTCATACCCACACCATGAGCATTAGATGAGCCGTTTGATAATACAACATATTTTTAATTTAAGTCGCTGAATTTAACTCGTGGATGATACTGATCTTGCTGGGTTGTAAGTAAACTGGATAGCTCAGAACAGAATAGAGTGCTCAGTTAAAAAATAAAAGAGAATAAAATGCTTCCAGAAATCAAACGGAGTATCTTTGCTGAAGTTTCTGAATCCACGAAATGGCTTCTGGTGTTGTATGTTGCTCACAAGCTAGAGCACGATGAATGAATTTTACAAGCGTGTTTGCTTTACACTACTGGTATCTAACATTTGCACAAGAAAGAAAATCTAAACCGGTCTCTCAACCTCCAATCTAACATGAGCGGCGCCTTGCAAGAATAACTATCCTTGGGTTCAGAATTGGAGTCTAACGAACCAGGAACTGTCGAGGGTGTGAGAGCTCTGGCTGAGGCACTGCGGCCTCTCCGGCGGTGGCGATCTTGAGGCGGAGTTGACGCGCAAGCGCGTCCAGCTCGTCGTAGCGGTCGATCAGCCTCTCCTGCTCCCGCAGAACCTTCTGGTGCTTTGTCTTCAGGGTCTTCCAGTCTCCAGAATCCTGCGCGTCTGCGCGCGCCTGCTGCCAGCGCTGGTAAACAACCTGCACGTCGGCGCGGACGCCAACCATCTGGGTGTAGGTGTCGACGAGCTTGACGCGTAGGCGCTCCACCGGAGGAAGGGGCCCCTCGGCGGGCGGGAGGAGGTCGGCCTGGGCCTCAGCCGCGGCAGGAAGATCCCCGCCCTCAGCGACGGCTGGTGGGAGGGCGTCGCCCTCGGGCTCGTCCTCCGCGGCTCTGGGTGCGGGTGGGAGGGCGCCGCCCTCGGGCTCGTCCTCCCTGGCGGTGGGTGCGGGTGGGAGGGCGCCGCCCTCGGTCTCGTCGTCCGCGGCGGCGGGTGGCAGCTCTGCCTCCGCTTGGCCTGACTGCGCTGCCCTCGGCGACCGTGGGCTCCGCTGTGGCAGCAGCCCCGCCACGCGTCTCCTTGGCCGCTCCTCCTCCTGCGGGTGCCAGCCCCACGAGACCAAAGACGATGTCGCCCTCGGCGGCATTGCGCTCCGCATCGGCAGGGGAGAGGCGGATGGGGACGCGAAGGAGAACGCGGCGCGTCGGGGCGGTCTGCGATGGCAGCGCCCCGATCGCCGCAAGGGTCGCGACGTCGACGTGGCCGACGACCGAGCCATCGGCCCCGACGACCGGCGCCCACGCGACCGCGGGCAGGCGCGTCCCGCGGAATACCGGCAGCCTGAGCCGTCGAGGCGGCGCGTGGCGAGGGTCTGGCCGCCGCGCTCCTGCACGGAGCTCCGCGCGGGGGTGCCCGCCGCGGAGGAGGAGGGGGCACGGCGCGCCGCGGCGTGGTGGCCCAGCCGTGTGCGGGCGGTGGTGGGGAAGCGCGGCCGGCGTGCGCACGGCGCCGAGCGGGGGTGGCTGCGCGCGGGGCGCCGGGACAGGTCCCGTGAGAGGAGCGTGGCGCCGAGGAGGAGCGGGCGCGGCGGCGCGGCGGCCTGGGTGGGCAGGGAGGTGGCGGTGAGGTTCCATGGCAGCAGCCGGCGGTTGGTTTGGCGGTTACGGTAGCGCAGGCCGAGCTTTATACTGACTCCGGCTTCGCTCCGTTGGGCATGCAGGTTCAGCTCGGTTAGCTCGAAGCATACGCCCCTCCGACCCGCTTCAACATGGCACCCGCCGTGTTCGGGAATGCGCGCCCGAACCCGCAACGTCCAATTGTCTTCTGCTCAAACATGTACCCATACCCGCACCCGGTTTCAAATTATTTTTTTGAACACAGTACATACGTAAGCGCTCACATACACGCGCATACACTCACCCCTATGAACGCACACACGCACACCCTACCCGGCCCGCGTGTAAAAATACCCACCTTGGTGATCGCACTCTCTATTTATTTTTGTTCAGCCGTGGTCCGCAAACATCCCCCTCCCAAATTCATACAAACTATGCATTATCTGCATTGCAACGTAGATCAAACATACAAATATATAGCATAATCCGACCCAACAGACTTAGTTCATCACCGGATAGATTAAGTAAATACAAAATATACTAGACAGACGAAGCGGGATGACATGCATCACCATTTCCTTGTCAGGCCCTTCCCCTTGCGGTCACAGGAGCGGCGGTAGTAGTCCTCCGTGTAGGCCTCCGCGGCGGGAGGTGCATCTTCATCGTCCATGCTCGTCATGCCGCTGTCCGACGACGACGAGATGATGTCGGAGAGACGTCCGACGACGCAGGCCTACTCCTTCATGTGTCGTGCCGCCTTGGCCTTGGTGGTCTCCTTCTGACTCGCGAGGCACTTCGGCTCTTCGATGCCGAGCCATAGCGCCTTCACGTTCTTGTGGCGGAGGCGCCTCGCGTTCGTCTCCGCCGTGGTCAGCGAACGACGGGGGACATCGTGCATGAGCTGCTCCTCCGGGTAGACAGGCGTGTGCGGGAGGAGCTGGGCTCCGTTGCCCTCTGCGTGGCTTGTTGCCTCTCGCGGCGGGCAGCTTTGGCCTCCAACTCCGGCATCCTCATCCGCTGGCTCGGCGCAGGCACGAGCACCCAACGCTGCCCGGGAGGAGCTAGGGCCAAAGGGGAAGGGGAGTGGCACGTCTGGCGGTGGATCTGGAGCGCGACGGGACGCCACGCTCTGCCTCAATGCGTCGCCAGGCCACCCGAGACGGCGTGGAGCTCGAGCTCCCGCTAGCGTCCACCCGCAACCACTCAATGGCAATGCGGAGCGCGAGCTCCTCGTCGCCTAGATCCTCGCTGACGGAGTCGTCCTCCTTCAAGAGCACAACCCAGTCGATGGGATCGAACTTCTTGCTACAGGAGCTGCCAGAGTGGCTGCCGGAGCCGGTCATGGTGAAGGGCAAGGAACGGAAGGGAAGGAGATTGAGAGTGAAGCGGAGCGATCGAGTCTGGACTTTGACTAGAATTTCATCCATCAGTGGGGTATTTTTGCGGTCGTGGCGGACGTGTCCAGGCCTCTCCATATCCACCCATATATGGGATGGGTATGAGGAGTGCCGGACAGCCCAAAAGTTTTGGATGCCTTTGAGGCGCCCGGTTGGATAGCAAAATCATGTCCAGACAGTGACCGGGTAGGTTGTCCAGACATTTCGCGCAGATATGAGGCCTCCAGTTATAGATGTTCTAATATGCTTTACCGCGTTTGACGTAGTACTAAGGGCATCTCCAAAGCGGACCCTTAAACCGCCCGCAACCGTCCGGACTGCGCGGTCCAGACGTGTTTATCCATCCAACACAGGCATGTATCGGTTCACCGAGCAGTCCGGGCGCACTTTCTCCGGCAAAACCGACACAAACTGGGGGGGGGGCTTTGCAGGAGTCCGGACAACAGACACGTAGGACTCCGACACCTGTCGTGGGAACGATTCTGACAGTACGAAGGGGGTAGGGTAAAGGAGCATGATCTAACGAGATGCATATGGGTGACACGGTGGTTTTAGCGAGTTCGGGCCTCTCACGGTGGAGATAACAGTCCTACGTCTCGTGCTCCGGAGAGGCTTTGTTTATCTGTCGAGTGGAATATGAGTATCTTTACAGAGGGTGCGAACCCCTGAGCCAGAGGGGAGGGGCGGCTTATATAGAGTGCGCTGCCCCTCATAAGTGTCCGGCGTTTAAGGGTCAGATCGTGGCTATAAAGACGTACGTTACTGGTAACGTACGTAATAAACGCTATTAATGAGACAGACGAACGCCTGCCCGTTGGCCTCCCTGGGGTGGCTTCTGGTCTTCTGCGGTCGACTGTCTTCCGGGTCTTCCGAGTGAATGGTACCCGTCGAGTGAAAAGGTAATCTCCGAGTGGATATTGTCGAGTGACTTGTATGCCTTGGTGATTTCAGTCGGAGATCTCCTTGCAGCCTTTAAGCTTTCTGGGGCAGTGTCCTTGGGTAGAGCAGGTAGGTCAGGCCTATGACCCTACCCTAGGTACATATCCCCATCATTAGCCCCCGAATGGATCGGGGTTCGAGTGTAAAAGGGAATCGACGCGGGTTCTGATAAGATACAACAATTCCGAGTGCATTTTAGGGCTTCACCGAAATCTGTGTCGATTGGAACCTTTGTCAATCATCCTGATCGATTCTGTCTTGAAATATATCTGAGTGAACTTCAACGCAAAATCCGGTCCGAGTAAGTGCTATTGTAAGTTCATTTCCGATTGTTTGTAAGTTCATTTCCGATTGTATTCCTGTCCATCTTGACTTTACACCCACTGGGTGTTTTCTTCAGATGCGTACTTGCTTGTTTTTTTCTCGAGTAGATCGGGTCTTAGTCGAGTGGTTTTTGGTCCAGTGGGGGCACGCCGAGTGCACCCACTGGGTGTAGTCCCCGAGACCGCTGTCGAATGGCGGTGACATCGGCAGGGGTCTTAGATTTGCTTTGATAGTCGCTTGTCATTCGACAGGCCGGACCTGGTCGAGTGATAGTAGGTCCAGTGGGGGCACGCTGAGTGCACCCACTGGGTGTAGTCCCCGAGACCGCCGTCGAGTGCTTGCATCGGCGGGGGTCTGATAGAGACAATGTTTGCATGTTTGCTTTCCAATCCTTTGCTTGGCTAAGTTTGTTTGGTTTCCGAGTAAGATGGATGCTCATTACTCGGAAGAATATTGAACTTAGGCGAAAGCTTGTTCGCAACTAAGTTTCCGAGTGAAGGTGTTGCCTGTCACTCAGAACAACCTTTAACTTAAACGAGGTCTGACTCACGGCTAAGTCCCCGAGTGAGAGGAATGCTCGTCACTTGGGAGAGTTTTTAACTGAGACGAAGACTGGTTCGCAGCTAAGTTTCCGAGTGAATGGGATGCTATTCACTCGGCAGGGTTTTTAACTTAGGCGAAAACTTGTTCGCGGCTAAGCCCCCGAGTGAGAGAAGCGCTCGTCACTCGGAAGAGTTTTCAACTTAGGCGATACGGAATCGCAGCTAAGCCCTCGAGTGTGGATGATGTCCTCACTCGGAATGGTTTTTAACTTTAGGTGATACGGAATCACAGCTAAGCCCCCGAGTGTGGATGATGTCCTCACTCGGAGTGGTTTTTAACTTAGGCGATACGGAATCGCAGCTAAGCCCCCGAGTGTGGATGATGTCCTCACTCGGAGTGGTTTTTAACTTAGGCGATACGGAATCGCAGCTAAGCCCCCGAGTGTGGATGATGTCCTCACTCGGAGTGGTTTTTAACTTAGGCGATACGGAATCGCAGCTAAGCCCCCGAGTGTGGATGATGACCTCACTCGGAGTGGATTTTAACTTAGGCGATACGGAATCGCAGCTAAGCCCCCGAGTGTGGATGATGTCCTTACTCGGAGTGGTTTTTAACTTAGGCGATACGGAATCGCAGCTAAGCCCCCGAGTGTGGATGATGTCCTCACTCGGAGTGGATTTTAACTTAGGCGATACGGAATCGCAGCTAAGCCCCCGAGTGTGGATGATGTCCTTACTCGGAGTGGTTTTTAGCTTAGGTGATACGGAATCACAGCTAAGCCCCCGAGTGTGGATGATGTCCTCACTCGGAGTGGATTTTAGCTTAGGTGATACGGAATCACAGCTAAGCCCCCGAGTGTGGATGATGTCCTCACTCGGAGCAGTTTTTGACTTAGGCGATACGGAATCGCAGCTAAGCTGAGCGATGGCGCGTGGGGCGTCCGATGATGAAGACGTGCCACACGGAGTGGCGATGCGCGGAGCTGCCGAGTGACGAAGACGTGTCTCACCGAGTGGCGATGCGCGGAGCTGCCGAGTGACGAAGACGTGTCTTGCCGAGTGGCGATGCGCGGAGCTGCCGAGTGACGAAGACGTGTCTTGCCGAGTGGCGATGCGCGGAGCTACCGAGTGATGAAGACGTGTCTCGCCGAGTGGCGATGCGCGGAGCTGCCGAGTGACGAAGACGTGTCTTGCCGAGTGGCGATGCGCGGAGCTGCCGAGTGATGACGACACGTCCCGCCGAGTGACGATGCGCGGGACATCCGAGTGAAGTAAATGTCTCTGGCTGAATGGCGATGGGGCGGTCAAGTAACGGCGCGCGGGGCAGCCGAGTCGAGAATGTTGTCGCGGAGGCGTCCGAGCAGGTGACGGCGCGCGGGGCGGCCGAGTCCAGCATGTCGTCGAGGAGGCGTCCGAACAAGTGACGGCGCGCGGGGCGACCGAGTCGACCATGTCGTCGAGAATGGCGCACAGAGGCGTCCAGGTAACCTGTGTATGAAAAATAACACAAGCTAACATAAAAAATTCTCGAAGTAATTTGATGTTTGTTGAAATGATTTGTGTAAATTACACCCCTAGACACCCACTGGGTGTGCCAGGTTCTTGCTGGTCTGGAACCAGCAATAGTCTAACAGAGTGAAGGATCCGACTGAACTTGTGAAAGTGAAGGATCCGACTGAACTTGTTTTGAGTATTGGACCCAAATGAAACGGAAGTGTAGTGTTCCGACATGAAAATAAACAACCGAGCGCAGAGGTACACTCGGTGGCGTGGCCTCCGAGTGAACATCACGTGCGACTTACTTGACACTCGGTAATGCATAAATAATTAATTTATTGAATGAAGTCTGTGAAGAATGACTTAGCTGTCTGATAACGGGCGGGGCGGTCGAGCGAAGTAGACACGTCCGGCTGAGTGGCGACGCACGGGGCGGCCAAGTGACGAAGACGTGTCTCGCCGAGTGGCGATGAACGGAGCTGCCGAGTGATGACGACGTGTCTCGCTGAGTGGCGATGGGTGGAGCTGCCGAGTGATGACGACGCGTCCAGTAGAGTGACGGCGCGCGGAGCTGCCGAGTGACGATGGAGCGTCCGACTGAATGGCGATGCGCGGAGCTGCCGAGTGATGACGACGCGTCCAGTAGAGTGACGGCGCGCGGAGCTGCCGAGTGACGATGGAGCGTCCGACTGAATGGCGATGCGCGGAACTGCCGAGTGATGACGACGCGTCCAGTAGAGTGACGGCGCGCGGAGCCGCCGAGTGACGATGGAGCGTTCGACTGAATGGCGATTTGCGGAACTGCCGAGTGATGACGACGCGTCCAGTAGAGTGACGGCGCGCGGAGCTGCCGAGTGATGACGACGCGTCCAGTAGAGTGACGGCGCGCGGAGCTGCCGAGTGACGATGGAGCGTCCGACTGAATGGCGATGCTCGGAACTGCCGAGTGATGACGACGCGTCCAGTAGAGTGACGGCGCGCGGAGCTGCCGAGTGACGATGGAGCGTCCGACTGAATGGCGATGCGCGGAGCTACCGAGTGATGACGACGCGTCCAGTAGAGTGACGGCGCGCGGAGCTGCCGAGTGACGATGGAGCGTCCGACTGAATGGCGATGCGCGGAGCTGCCGAGTGATGACGACGCCTCCAGTAGAGTGACGGCGCGCGGAGCTGCCGAGTGACGATGGAGCGTCCGACTGAATGGCGATGCGCGGAACTGCCGAGTGATGACGACGCGTCCAGTAGAGTGACGGCGCGCGGAGCTGCCGAGTGACGATGGAGCGTCCGACTGAATGGCGATGCGCGGAGCTGCCGAGTGAGGACGACACGTCCAGTAGAGTGATGGCGCGCGGAGCTGCCGAGTGACGATGGAGCGTCCGATTGAATGGCGATGCGTGGAACTGCCAAGTGACGATGACGCGTCCAGTAGAGTGACGGCGCGCGGAGCTGCGAAGTGACGATGGAGCGTCCGACTGAATGGCGATGCGCGGAGTTGCCAAGTGACGACGACGCGTCCAGTAGAGTGACGGCGCGCGGAGCTGCCGAGTGACGATGGAGCGTCCGACTGAATGGCGATGCGCGGAACTGCCAAGTGACGACGACGCGTCCAGTAGAGTGACAGCGCGCGGAGCAGCCGAGTGACGATGGAGCGTCCGACTAAATGGCGATGCGCGGAGCTGTCGAGTGATGACGACGCGTCCAGTAGAGTGACGGCGCGCGGAGCTGCCGAGTGACGATGGAGCGTCCGACTGAATGGCGATGCGCGGAGCTGCCGAGTGATGACGACGCGTCCAGTAGAGTGACGGCGCGCGGAGCTGCCGAGTGACGATGGAGCGTCCGACTGAGTGGCGATGCGCGGAACTGCCAAGTGATGACGACGCGTCCAGTAGAGTGACGGCGCGCGGAGCTGCCGAGTGATGATGGAGCGTCCGACTGAATGGCGATGCGCGGAACTGCCAAGTGATGACGACGCGTCCAGTAGAGTGACGGCGCGCGGAGCTGCCGAGTGATGATGGAGCGTCCGACTGAATGGCGATGCGCGGAACTGCCGAGTGATGACGACGCGTCCAGTAGAGTGACGGCGCGCGGAGCTGCCGAGTGACGATGGAGCGTCTGACTGAATGGTGATGCGCGGAACTGCCGAGTGATGACGACGCGTCCAGTAGAGTGACGGCGCGCGGAGCTGCCGAGTGACGATGGAGTGTCCGACTGAATGGCAATGCGCGGAACTGCCGAGTGACGTAGAGGCGTCCTGTGGAGTGGCGACGCGCGGGGCGTCGGAGTGGAGTAGACACGTCCATGTGACGATGCACGGGATGGTCGAGTCGGGAAAGTTGATGATGACGTGCCTGACCACGTGGCGATGCGCAGGGCGGCTGAGTTATCCAACGCTCGTCCGAGTGCGTAGAGCAGGACCTGTACGTCATGCATGTCCGAGTGGTGTGCCTCAACTCGTCCGAGTGAAAAATACGCAGGAGACCTGCAGATTACTCAGTTCAACTGGCTCGGTGAAACTCGGAGGTCTTGGCAAAGTATTAATGCTAATTACGTGAATTTTGAAAGCGTGGCAACAACAAATGGTATTAGCATGCAATGATGGCTGCACGCTTTGGTTTTGCATGCTACCAATCAAGTCCCCATTCAGTGCTGGCTGCAGTCGCGACATGCATGGGCTGATGCGTTATATACGCAGTTAATGGCATGGGAGCCTAACCGATCCAGTGGCTGCAATTACGGCGTGTATCGGCTGCTGCGTTATGTACGCAGTTAAGGGCTCGGAAGCCTAACCGATCCAGTGTACATGCAGCCGTGAGGATGGGAGAAAAGATTATGTATGCATGGATGCGTATGGATTAGTATTAATTAGAGGAGAAGAGAGAGATTACGACCTGGTGCAGACGCCGGAGGAGGGCTCCGCCGCTGCGGAAACGGCCGGTCTGGCCGGAACCAGACGGCAGCCGAGAGGTGGCGATGAGGAGGACGAGCAGCTGACCGCGGTCCAGTCGTGGGCCGGCGCGAGCGCCGGTGGTTGCGTTTCACTGCTCGGGGAGCCGGAGCTGTGCACAGGTCGGAGTCGAGCTTCGACGCGTGCGGAGCTGGGTCGAGTGCCGTCGGCCGGGCCTTGTCGCCTGAGGAGCCAGGTCGACTGGACCACCGGTCGACGTGTTCAACCGGCCGGGGAACCAGGCCGAGCGTTAGCGGCTGTGCGTGTGTGGGCACTCGGCGAGGGCGTCGCCGATGAGTACGCGAGATGATGACGGGCGGACGATGACGCTTCATCGTCCGGGAGCCGAGCCACCAATCGGAAAATAGGGAGGCGTCCTTTTGTATGAGCTCGTGTGCATAGAGAAAAAGAACAAACCATAGTTAGATCGTTGCAATGTTTGATTGTAAAGAGGACAAGTTGAGATGAGCAACTCCCTGATCCTTTTGTATGATGAGGAGTATTTTGTGTGATGGCCGGGACTCCAATAGTCAAAATTGGTAGCGGTGATTGTTTGATCTCGGGAGATCATCCCAAGAAAGCTTGGGTTGCCTGCAGAAATTAGTCCGTTGCCGGCGATTGAAGAAATAACCATATGCATCATGGCTCGATAGACGCCATGCCCCACGGTGGGCGCCAACTGTCGTGGGAACGATTCTGACAGTATGAAGGGGGTAGGGTAAAGGAGCATGATCTAACGAGATGCATATGGGTGACACGGTGGTTTTAGCGAGTTCGGGCCTCTCACGGTGGAGATAACAACCCTACGTCTCGTGCTCCGGAGAGGCTTTGTTTATCTGTCGAGTGAAATATGAGTATCTTTACAGAGGGTGCGAACCCCTGAGCCAGAGGGGAGGGGCGGCTTATATAGAGTGCGCTGCCCCTCATAAGTGTCCGGCGTTTAAGGGTCAGATCGTGGCTATAAAGACGTACGTTACTGGTAACGTACGTAATAAACGCTATTAATGAGACAGATGAACGCCTGCCCGTTGGCCTCCCTGGGGTGGCTTCTGGTCTTCTGCGGTCGACTGTCTTCCGGGTCTTCCGAGTGAATGGTACCCGTCGAGTGAAAAGGTAATCTCCGAGTGGATATTGTCGAGTGACTTGTATGCCTTGGTGATTTCAGTCGGAGATCTCCTTGCAGCTTTTAAGCTTTCTGGGGCAGTGTCCTTGGGTAGAGCAGGTAGGTCAGGCCTATGACCCTATCCTAGGTACATATCCCCATCAACACCCCCGGCCCACCCAAATACCCACCAAAACCCCTCCCGGACCCCGCGCCTCCATCCTCCCATTTTATCTCCTTCCCTTTTTCTCTCTTGCCTTCGCCGTCGCTCCACCATCCCGGTCGCCCCGCCACACCCTTGCCGGAACTCAACGAGTCCGTCACCTCCAATGAACACCCGTGCTCCAAGCCGCTTCTCCTCCGCCGCCATTCCACACCTCTCCTCCAACCGACGCGCAGGTACCATCAGCTCCTACGATACTCACCATATCCGGCAACTGTTCGGTGAAATGCCCGTGTTGAATTTTTTTGTCTCTTCTTTGAAGCAATCGATTGTGATTGAACATCTGTGGGCGCTTAAAGGAGGCAATAATGTTGGAGTGTAATATTTAAACTTATTTAAATTAGAACTACTGCTGCATTTAAACATTTGAAATATTCTAAACCATATATGCGGCTATTTGAGCGTGCGGGCTTTAAAAAAAAATTGGGCCGGATGTATGCGGACAGCGTTAGACGGCCGGCACCCGCAACAATGTCCATGGACCGGTTATCCGCGGATGGATGCCGGAGCCAATTTACGGATAGCGTTGGAGATGCCAAAGGGGTTATAGCTTCTCCAAATCTGCAATTTTGGCATCGCACGAGGAGCTCGCTGTGTTGAGCACACACGTACAACTCCGTTCGCTCGACCACTGTTGCATTCACCGCTGACGTGATGGGTGCCTAGTCAGCTACCGAGGCAGATTCTGGACGAGATTGTCGAATGGAAACAAACGGGCTTTGGCGTTGTAGGTTTACAACATTTTGCGGGAGAATGATCTGGATAAAAAAAAGGACTTACATTTTGGGACGGAGGGAGTAGCTTGTATTGGGTGGTGTGGGTGCATCAGCTGCGATGTTTGCATCCATGTAGGCTTCTTATAATTAAGTTTTGCGTGTTCAATAAAAAAACATATGTCATTGGCATACTCTTGAGAAAAAAACAGATGTTCATATCGCCTGACTCGTTGCCCCCGTAGCCTTCGATAAAGTTGTGTTTTCTTTTCACATTTTTCCCGCAATCAAGAATCGAGAATGTACACTTCCCTTCTTGTGGGCGAGCACACATAAGAACATTTCATTCGTGATAATTTACCAAGGGTCATTGTGGAAAATGCTGATTTGGTATCCCTGTACCCTCTCGCTAGGGTTTTCGTCCTCGCACCACCTCTTCCGGCGTCGAGAGTTTTCCTACCCCCAATTTGTTCGTCCCCGCCGGTGACTCCTACTCGGGCCGACTAAGGGGCGACCTCGCGTCGCTGCCCGACCTCGGTGGTGACTCATTGGGTGTTTGGGACATAGCACAGGGTCAGGACCGATCTGTTTGCCTCGGCGACTGTAGGGTCTCTCCATGGCTTCAGGTTCGGCGACCAAATTGTCTGGCGGTGGTGATCGTGAGAAGAAGGATCTTGAAGAGATGATGCACAGGTTGGGCTTGTCTGAAGCAGACCTTAACGACATGGTGTTCCAGAAAGAGTGACCACCGCTGGCAAAAGCTACCTGGTGGCTGGCGTTGATCAGGCTGCATATTGGCAAAGATTATGGAGAGTTCTGATTCTACAAACAGATGAGAATTCCATGGGACTTGGCGCATGAAGTGAAATTCAGATCGCTGGGCGATAATCTGTTCACAGCTCAGTTTGCTTGTCTTGGCGATTGGGATGAAGTAACGTAGGGCGGATAATGATGCTATGTGCACGCAAACTGGATAACGACAACTCTTCTTTTCTCAAATAAAAAATGATAACAATAGTCTTTTACTTAGTATAATATGAGAAAATAAAGGGGTAATTTCGAAGTGCAATTTTTTCTGAGTTGTTGATGGCGCCGTTATGAGTGCCCCAACGGTTAATTTAGAAATGTACGATATGTGAAACCATTCATATACGAGAAACGAATATCAACTTTTCCTGCTTCATTCCCTACTCGTCATCATCATATCTCCTCGACCACCCTTTTCTTGCAAAGACAAAAGCGATATATTTCTCCCCGTCCTTCATTTTCCTCCATTTCCAATCTCTTCGTCCGTCCTTGATGAGTTTGTCATCTCATCTTACCATTGCTTGGTACCTTTGTAAAACTTTAACAAATCTATGAACTGGTCCTCAGCGAGAGGTGATGGATGGTGTATTGTACATCTGATATACAAATGAAAAGGTTCTCACTCACCATGAGAGATGGTGGCCCATTAATTGTCTTATGAAATATGCATGTAGTGTAATGACAATGTTTGTCCCTCATTCTTTGACACCAAAAAATATGACCTTTTAGTGACCGCAAGGAATATAAAGAAAAAAAACACGATGCATAGCCCAGAAAATCAAAGTAAAACAAAGAAATGATTAGCTGTCCCCATTCTTTAAACTTATCATATTTCATTATGATGTATGCACATTGCTACACAATCTCTTAAAATGTAGAAGTTTAACCATGGCTCTTGTCGGCGAGGTCTTCCGTGTCTACGGAGATGAGGGAGAAGTTGGATACACACCTCCATCGGAGGGCCTCTTGAAATGTAGAAATTTAAACAAGGTAGTATTCCATGTTGTACTCGTAGCCATTGGCAACATAGTTGCAAGGTGCAGCGTGATACGTCCAATTTGCATCATGATTTTCTATGAATAATTATTATGTTTTTAATCCTTATTTCACTTTATGGTACAATTCTTATGCCTTTTCTCTCTTATTTTGCAAGATTTACATGAAGTGAGAGAATGCCGGCAGCTGGAATTCTGGACCTGAAATAGCCACATCAGAGATACATATTCTACAGAGCTCCAATTGACCTGAAACTTCACGGAGATTTTTTATTGAATATATAAAAAATACTGGAGAAAAGAAATACCAGAGGGGACCCACTAGTTGCCCACAAGGCAACAGGGCGCCCCCCCTGGGCGCGCCCTGATGCCTTGTGGGGCCCCTAGCTGGCGTCTGCCCCCCTCCTTCCACTATATGAAGCCATTTGCCCTAGAAAAAAATCAAGAGAAGACTTTCGGGACGAAGCGCCGCCGTCTCGAGGCGGAACCTGGGCAGGAGCAATTTTGCTCTCCGACGGAGCGATTCCGTCGGGAATACTTCCCTCCGGGAGGGGGAAATCGAAGCCATCGACATCACCAACGATCCTCTCATCGTGGAAGGACCAATCTTCATCAACATCTTCACCAGCACCATCTCATCTCAAACCCTAGTTCATCTCTTGTATTCAATCTTTGTCTCAAAACCTCAGATTGGTACCTGTGGGTTGCTAGTAGTGTTGATTACATCTTGTAGTTGATGCTAGTTGGTTATTTGGTGGAAGATTATATGTTCAGATCCTTAATGCTATTCAATACCCCTCTGATCTTGAACATGAATATGATTTGTGAGTAGTTACTTTTGTTCTTGAGGACATGAGAGAAGTCTTGTCATAAGTAATCATGTGAATTTGGTATTCGTTCGATATTTTGATGTTATGTATGTTGTGCTTCCTTTAGTGGTGTCGTGTGAACGTCAACTACATGACACTTCACCATCTTTGGGCCTAAGGTAAGGCATTGTGGAGTAGTAATTAGATGATGGGTTGCTAGAGTGACAGAAGATTAAACCCTAGTATATGCGCTATTCCGTAAGGGGTTGATTTGGATCCATATGTTTCATGCTATGGTTAGAGTTATTTTAATTCTTCTTTCGTAGTTGTGGATGCTTGCAAGAAGGGGTAATCATAAGTGGGAGGCTTGTTCAAGTAAGAACAGCACCCAAGCACCGGTCCACCCACATATCAAATTATCAAAGTAGCGAACGTGAATCAAACAAACATGATGAAAGTGACTAGATGAAACTCCCATGTGTCCTCGAGAACGCTTTGCTTATTATACGAGTTCGTTCCGGCTTGTCCTTTGCTACAAAAAGGATTGGGCCACCTAGCTGCACTTTTGTTACCGTTACTACTTGTTACTTGTTATGAATTATCTTGCTATCAAAACTATCTGTTATCAGTACTTGCAGAGAATACCTTGCTGAAAACCGCTTGTCATTTCCTTCTGCTCCTCATTGGGTTCGACACTCTTACTTATCGAAAGGACTACGATTGATCCCCTATACTTGTGGGTCATCAAGACTCTTTTCTGGCACCGTTGCCGGGGAGTGAAGCGCCTTTGGTGAGTGGAATTTGGTAAGGAAATATTTATATTATGTGCTGAAATTTATTGTCACTTGTCACTATGGAAAGTAATCCTTTGAGGGGCTTGTTCGGGGTATCTTCACCTCGACCGGAAGCAATAAGAGTTGCTCCTCAACCTATTGAACCTACTGAAAATATTTGTTATGAAATTCCTTCGGGTATGGTAGAGAAACTGCTAGCTAATCCTTATGCAGGAGATGGAACGGTACATCCAGATATGCACTTGATCTATGTGGATGAAATTTGTGGATTGTTTAAGCTTGCAGGTTTATCCGGAGATGGAGTTAAGAAGAAAGTATTCCCTTTATCTTTGGAAGGAAAGGTATTGACATGGTATATGCTATGTGATGGTACTCAAACATGGGACTGGAACCGGTTGAAGCTGGAATTCCATGAGAAATTTTATCCTATGCATTTGGTTCATCGTGATCGGAATTATATATATAATTTTTGGCCTCGTGAAGGAGAAAGTATCGCTCAAGCTTGGGGGAGGCTTAAGTATATGTTGCACACATGCCCCAATCATGAGCTCTCAAGAGAAATAATTCTTCAAAAAAATTATGCTCGGCTTTCTCATAATGATCGATCCATGCTCGATACTTCTTCTACCGGTTCCTTTATGAAGAGAACTATTGAATCCAGATGGGATCTTCTAGAAAGAATTAAACGTAACTCTGAAGATTGGGAAATCGACAAAGGTAATGAGTCAGGTATAAATCTTGAGCTTGATTGTGTTAAATCTTTTATGGAAACTGGTTCTTTTCGTAAGTTTAGTACTAAATATGAACTTGACTTTTAGATAGTAGCTAACTTTTGTGAATCTTTTGCTGCTCATGTTGATCTCCCTAAGGAGAAATGGTTTAAATATCATCCACCTATTGAGTTGAATGAAGAACCTGTTAGTGTTAAATAAGAAACAATTGATTACCATGTTGATCCACTTGTGCCTATTGCTTATATTAAGAAACCTCTTTTCCCTGTTAGGATTAAGGAACATGCTAAAGCTTCAATTGTGGTTAATAAGAGTAATATTAGAGCACCTAGACCTTCTGAACAAATTAAAGTTGAACCTAGTGTTGCAATGGTTAAAGATCTTTTGGTTGATAATATTGATGGACATGTCATATATTTCTGTGATGAAGCAACTAGAATTGCTAAGCCAGACACTAAAGATAAAAACAAACCTGTAGTTGGCTTGCCTGTTATTTCTGTTAAAATTGGAGATCATTGCTATCATGGTTTATGTGATATTGGTGCTAGTGTGAGTGCTATTCCGTTTACTCTCTATCAAGAAGTCATGAATGATATTGCACCTGTTGAGATTGAAGATATTGATGTTACAATTAAGCTCGCAAATAGAGATATTATTTCACCGCTTGGTATTGTTAGAGATGTTGAAGTCTTGTGTGGTAAAATCAAATACCCTACTGATTTTCTTGTTCTTGGATCACCACAAGATGATATTTGTCCTATTATATTTGGTAGACCCTTCTTGAATACTGTTAATGCTAAGATTGATTGCACTAAGGAAATTGTTAGTGTTAATTTTGGTGAGATGTCTCATGAGTTTAATTTCTCTAAATTTCATAGACAACCTCACGATAAAGAATTACCTAGTAAGGATGAAATTATTGGTCTTGCTTCTATTGCTGTGCCTCCTACTGATCCTTTAGAAGAATATTTGTTAGCCCATGAGAATGACATGAATATGAATGAAAGAAATGAAATAGATGAGCTGTTCTTTAAACAAGCACCTATCCTTAAGCATAATTTGCCTGTTGAAACCTTGGGAGATCCACCTCCACCCAAGGGTGATCATGTGTTTGAACTGAAGCAATTACCTGATAATCTGAAATATGCTTATCTTGATGAAAAGAAGATACATCCTGTTATTATTAGTGCTAACCTTTCAGAGCATGAAGAAAAGAGATTACTTAAAACTCTGAAGAAGCACCGTGCTGCTATTGCATATACTCTCGATGATCTTAAGGGCATCAGTCCCACTTTATGTCAGCATAAAATTCATATGGAGCCAGATGCTAAACCCGTTGTTGATCATCAAAGAAGGTTGAATCCTAGAATGAAGGGTGTGGTAAGAACTGAAATATTAAAGCTTCTGGAGGCAGGTATAATTTATCCCATAGCTGATAGTAGATGGGTAAGTCATGTTCATTGTGTTCCTAAGAAAGGAGGTATTACCGTTGTTCCTAATGATAAAATGAACTTATCCCACAAAGAATTGTAACTGGTTATAGGATGGTAAATGATTTTAGGAAATTAAATAAAGCTACTAGAAAAGATCATTACCCCTTGCCTTTTATTGATCAAATGTTAGAAAGATTATCTAAGCATACACACTTTTGTTTCCTAGATGGTTATTCTCGTTTCTCGCAAATACCTGTGTCACCTGAAGATCAAGAGAAAACCACCTTTACTTGTCCTTTTGGAACTTATGCTTATCGTCGTATGCCTTTTGGTTTATGTAATGCACCTGCTACTTTTCAAAGATGTATGACTGCTATATTCTCTGATTTTTGTGAAAAGATTGTTGAGGTTTTCATGGATGATTTCTCCATTTATGGAACTTCTTTTGATGATTGCTTGAGCAATCTTGATCGAGTTTTGCAGAGATGTGAAGAAACTAATCTTGTCTTGAATTGGGAGAAGTGCCACTTTATGGTGAATGAAGGTATAGTTCTTGGGCATAAAATTTCTGAAAGAGGTATTGAAGTTGATAAAGCTAAAGTTGATGCTATTGAGAAAATGCCATGCCCTAAAGATATCAAAGGTATAAGAAGTTTCCTTGGTCATGCTGGTTTCTATAGAAGGTTTATAAAAGACTTCTCTAAAATTTCTAGACCTCTTACCAATCTCTTGCAAAAAGATGTTCCATTTGTTTTTGATGATGATTGTGTAGAGGCCTTTGAAGTACTTAAGAAAGCTTTAATTTCTGCACCTATTGTTCAACCACCTGATTGGAACTTACCCATTGAAATTATGTGTGATGCTAGTGATTATGCTGTTGGTGTTGTCCTAGGACAGAGAGTTGATAAGAAATTAAATGTTATCCATTATGCTAGTAAAATTCTAGACATTGCCCAAAGAAATTATGCTACCACGGAGAAAGAATTCTTAGCAATTGTGTTTGCATGTGATAAATTCAGATCTTACATTGTTGATTCCAAAGTTACTATTCACACTGATCATGCTGCTATTAAATATCTTATGGAAAAGAAAAATGCTAAACCTAGACTTATTAGGTGGGTTCTTATGCTACAAGAATTTGACTTGCATATTATTGATTGAAAGGGAGCTGAGAATCCCGTGGCTGATAATTTGTCTAGAATGGAAAATGTTCTTCATGACCCACTTCCTATTAATGATGATTTTCCAGATGAACAACTAGCTGTGATAAATGCTTCTCGTAGTACTCCTTGGTATGCAGACTATGTTAATTACATTGTTGCTAAATACATACCACCTAGCTTTACATATCAACAAAAGAAAAAGTTCTTCTTTGATTTATGACATTACTTTTGGGATGACCCACACTTATATAAAGAAGGAGTAGATGGTATTATTAGACGTTGTGTACCTGAGCATGAACAGGAACAAATCCTACGTAAGTGTCACTCCGAGGCATATGGAGGACACCATGCGGGAGACCAAACTGCACACAAGGTATTACAATCTGGTTTTTATTGGCCTACTCTTTTTAAGGATGCACATAAGTTTGTCCTTTCTTGTGATGAATGTCAAAGAATTGGTAATGTTGGTAGACGTCAGGAAATGCCTATGAATTATTCACTTGTTATTGAACCGTTTGATGTTTGGGGTTTCGATTATATGTGACCTTTTCCTAAATCCAACGGGTATACTCATATTTTAGTTGCTGTTGATTACGTTACTAAGTGGGTAGAAGTTATTCCAACTAGTAGTGCTGATCATAACACTTCTATTAAAATGCTTAAAGAAGTTATTTTCCCGAGGTTTGGAGTCCCTAGATATTTAATGACTGATGGTGGTTCACATTTTATTCATGGTGCTTTCCGTAAGTTGCTTGCTAAATATGATGTTAACCATAGAATTGCATCTCCTTATCATCCTCAGTCTAGTGGTCAAGTTGAATTAACTAATAGAGAAATAAAATTGATTTTGCAAAATACTATTAATAGATCCAAAAAGAATTGGTCTAAGAAACTTGATGATGCATTATGGGCTTACAGAACTGCTTATAAAAATCATATGGGTATGTTTCCATATAAAATGGTTTATGGAAAAGCATGTCATTTACCTCTTGAACTAGAACATAAAGCTTATTGGGCAATTAAAGAACTTAACTATGATTTTAAACTTGCCAGTGAAAAGAGGTTATTTGATATTAGCTCTCTAGATGAATGGAGAACCCAAGCCTATGAAAATGCTAAGTTGTTTAAAGAAAAAGTTAAAAGATGGCATGACAAAAGAATTCAAAAATGGGAATTCAAAGTTGGTGATCATGTTCTATTATACAATTCTCGTTTAAGATTTTTTGTAGGAAAGCTTCTCTCTAAATGGGAGGGGACATATGTCATCGAAGAAGTTTACCGTTCCGGAGCCATAAAAATCAACAACTCCGAAGGCACCAACCCAAGAGTGGTGAATGGGCAAAGAATTAAGCATTATATTTCAGGTACTCTCATTAATGTTGAAACTAATATTATTGAAACAATTACACCGGAAGAGCACATAGAAGAGTCCTTTCGGAATGCTCCAGAACCCTGAAAAGGGGTAGGTATGTGATACGGTAAGTAAACCGACTCCAAAAATTCCATAAAAATTATTTTTGTCAGTTTTGGAATATTAGAAAAATTACAAAAATAAGAAACAGCCGAGAGGACCCATAGGGTGCTCACAAGGCAACAAGGCACGGCCACCCCCCTGGGGCGCGCCCTGATGCCTTGTGGGCCCCACGTGTGCCTTCCCGACTCCGTTTTCTTCCCGTATGCTTGTTTTGCAAGATAAAAATTCTTTATATATACTCCCGTATGTTTTGACCACCGTATCGCAAGTTTCTCCTCTATTCTTGTTTCGGGCTATTTTTCTGACAGATCTAGGTCGCCATGACGTCTCCAAGCTCGTCCAAGGACAAGTTCTATGAGAAGGTCATCAATCCGTACCTACCGGAGGTGATGAAGCACCCTCAAGCCATTGAGATGCATGAGGGGGTGCTCCACATCCGGGACGTTCAAGGACCTAAGAAGGCCGGGAGCGAGAAGGCCAGGCTGGAAGCGGTGGAACAGGAGATCTTCAAGTGCCAGGGCATGGTGGAGCGCGGACTTTGTGCTAACCACTCCATGATCACGGAATTCATCCGTGAGCACAAGGTGGATGGCAAGAATATTGGGGACGTCATCTTCAAGCTGAATGATCGGATTGATTATCTTCAGGCCCAAATATATGATCTACAAAACCAAAATTTTGAGTATGAGGCTGATACGTCCAATTTGCATCATGATTTCCTATGATTAATTATTATGTTTTTAATCATTATTTCACTTTATGGTACAATTCTTATGCCTTTTCTCTCTTATTTTGCAAGATTTACATGAAGAGGGAGAATGCCGGCAGCTGGAATTCTGGACCTGAAATAGCCACATCAGATATACCTATTCTACAGAGCTCCAATTGACCTGAAACTTCATGGAGATATTTTATTGAATATATAAAAAAATACTGGAGAAAAGAAATACCAGAGGGGACCCACTAGTTGCCCACAAGGCAACAGGGCGCGGCCCCCCTGGGCGCGCCCTGATGCCTTGTGGGGCCCCTGGCTGGTGTCTGGCCCCCTCCTTCTGCTATATAAGGTCATTTTCCCTAGAAAAAATAAAGATAAGACATTCAGGATGAAGCAACGCCGTCTCGAGGTGGAATCTGGGCAGGAGCACTTTTGCTCTCCGGCGGAGCGATTCCGCCGGGGATACTTCCCTCCGGGAGGGGGAAATCGAAGCCATCGACATCACCAACGATCCTCTCATCGTGGGAGGACCAATCTTCATCAACATATTCACCAGCACCATCTCATCTTAAACCCTAGTTCATCTCTTGTATTCAATCTTTGTCTCAAAACCTCAGATTGGTACCTGTGGGTTGCTAGTAGTGTTGATTACATCCTGTAGTTGATGCTAGTTGGTTTATTTGGTGGAAGATTATATGTTTAGATCCTTAATGCTATTCAATACCCCTCTGATCTTGAACATAAATATGATTTGTGAGTAGTTACTTTTGTTCTTGAGGACATGGGAGAAGTCTTGTCATAAGTAATCATGTGAATTTGGTATTCGTTCGATATTTTGATGATATGTATGTTGTTGCTTCCTTTAGTGGTGTCGTGTGAACGTCGACTACATGACACTTCACCATCTTTGGGCCTAAGAGAAGGCATTGTGGAGTA
This sequence comes from Elymus sibiricus, assembly GCA_039707655.1. Taxonomy (NCBI): domain Eukaryota; kingdom Viridiplantae; phylum Streptophyta; class Magnoliopsida; order Poales; family Poaceae; genus Elymus; species Elymus sibiricus. Next base: position 87,878,706 of record CM077668.1, on the reverse strand, counting down.
GTAATTATATGATGAGTTGCTAGAGTGACAGAAGATTAAACCCTAGTTTATGCGCTATTTCGTAAGGGGCTGATTTGGATCCATATGTTTCATGCTATGGTTAGAGTTATCTTAATTCTTCTTTTGTTGTTGCGGATGCTAGCGAGAGGGGGTAATCATAAGTGGGAGGCTTGTTCAAGTAAGAACAGCACCCAAGCACCGGTCCACCCACATATCAAATTATCAAAGTAGCGAACGCGAATCAAACAAACATGATGAAAGTGACTAGATGAAATTCACATGTGTCCTCGAGAACGCTTTGCTTATTATACGAGTTCGTTCCGGCTTGTCCTTTGCTACAAAAAGGATTGGGCCATCTTGCTGCACTTTTGTTACCGTTACTACTTGTTACTTGTTATGAATTATCTTGCTATCAAAACTATCTGTTACCGCTACTTTCAGTACTTGCAGTGAATACCTTGCTGAAAACCGCTTGTCATTTCCTTTTGCTCCCCGTTGGGTTCGACACTCTTACTTATCGAAAGGACTATGATTGATCCCCTATACTTGTGGGTCATCAAGACTCTTTTCTGGCGTCGTTGCCGGGGAGTGAAGCGCCTTTGGTGAGTGGAATTTGGTAGGTGAGTGGAATTTGGTAAGGTAACATTTATATTACGTGCTGAAATTTATTGTCACTTGTCACTATGGAAAGTAATCCTTTGAGGGGCTTGTTCGGGGTATCTTCACCTCGACCGGAAGCAATAAGAGTTGCTCCTCAACCTATTGAACCTACTGAAAATATTTGTTATGAAATTCCTTCGGGTATGGTAGAGAAACTGCTAGCTAATCCTTATGCAGGAGATGGAACGGTACATCCCGACATGCACTTGATCTATGTGGATGAAATTTGTGGATTGTTTAAGCTTGCAGGTTTATCCGGAGATGGAGTTAAGAAGAAAGTATTCCCTTTATCATTGGAGGGAAAGGTATTGACATGGTATATGCTATGTGATGATACTCAAACAAGGGACTGGAACCGGTTGAAGCTGGAATTCCACGAGAAATTTTATCCTATGCATTTGGTTCATCGTGATCGGAATTATATATATAATTTTTGGCCTCGTGAAGGAGAAAGTATCTCTCAAGCTTGGGGGAGGCTTAAGTATATGTTGCACACATGCCCCAATCATGAGCTCTCAAGAGAAATAATTCTTCAAAAAAATTATGATCGGCTTTCTTATAATGATCGATCCATGCTCGGTACTTCTTCTACCGGTTCCTTTATGAAGAGAACTATTGAATCCAGATGGGATCTTCTAGAAAGAAGTAAACATAACTCCTAAGATTGGGAAATCGACAAAGGTAATGAGTCAGGTATAAATCTTGAGTTTGATTGTGTTTTATCTTTTATGGAAACTGATGCTTTTCGTAAGTTTAGTACTAAATATGGACTTGACTCTGAGATAGTAGCTACCTTTTGTGAATCTTTTGCTGCTCATGTTGATCTCCCTAAGGAGAAATGGTTTAAATATCATCCACCTATTGAATTGAATGAAGAACCTGTTAGTGTTAAAGAAGAAACAATTGTTTACCATGTTGATTGATGTCTACTACACAACTTATTCTTGTAGACTCGTGTTGGGCCTCCAAGCGCAGAGTTTTGTAGGACAATAGCAATTTTCCCTCAAGTGGATAACCTATGGTTTATCAATCCGTGGGAGGTGTAGGATGAAGATGGTCTCTCTCAAACAACCCTGCAACCAAATAACAAAGAGTCTCTTGTGTTCCCAACACACCCAATACAATGGTAAGTTGTATAGGTGCACTAGTTCGGTGAAGAGAAGGTGATACAAGTGTAGTGTGGATAGTAGATATAGGTTTTTGTAGTGTGAACAATAAAAAACAGCAAGGTAGCAAGTAACAAAAGTGAGCATAAATGGTATTGCAATGCTTAGAAGCCTAGGGTTCATACTTTCGCTAGTGCAATCTCTCAACAATGCTAACATAATTGAATCATATAACCATCCCTCAACGTGCGATAAAGAATCACTCCCAAGTTCCCATTAGCGGAGAACATAAGATAGAAATTGTTTGTAGGGTACGAAACCACCTCAAAGTTATCCTTTCCAATCGATCTATTGAGCTATTCCTATAAGTGTCACAAACAGCCCTAGAGTTCGTACTAAAATAACACCATATGACACACATCAACCAACTCTAATGTCACCTAGATACTCCAATGTCACCACAAGTATCCGTGAGTTGATTATACGATATGCATCAAACAACTTCATAATCATAATATTCAATCCACACAAAGAACTCCAAGGAGCACCCCAAAGTTTCTATCGAAGAAAAGATAATGAAAACGTGCATCAACCCCTATGCATAGATTACCCCAATGTCACCACGGGAATCCGTGAGTTGAGTGCCAAAACATATATCAAGTGAATCAATATAATACCCCATTGTCACCACGGGTATTCATATGCAAGACATACATCAAGTGTTCTCAAATCTAAAATATTTAATCCAAAAATAACGAAACCTCAAAGGGAAAAGATTCGATTCATCACAACAAGGCTAGAGAGGGAAGAAACACCATATGATCCAACTATATTAACAAAGCTCGCGATACATCAAGATCGTGCCAAATCAAGAACACGAGAGAGAGAGATCAAACACATAGCTACTGGTACAAACCCTCAGCCCCGAGGGTGAGCTACTCCCTCCTCGTCATGAAGACCGCCGGGATGATGAAGATGGCCTCCGGTGATGATTCCCCCCTCCAGCAGGGTGCCAGAAAAGGGCTGTAGATTAGATCGTGGAGGTACAGAGGCTTGCGGTGCCGTAAAAACTCATCTCGGTTAACTTTCGGGGATTTCTGAATATATATGATTTTTCAGCGTTGAAATCATGCAAAGAGGTGCCACAGGGGGCCCACGAGGCACCAGGGCGCGCCTGGGGGGCAGGCGCGCCCAGGTGGCTCGTGGGGCCCCTGTGGCTCTTCTGTTGCTCCTCCAAAGCTTCCTGGGTCTGTTTCCTTCCAGAAAAAATCATCAAAAAGTTTCGCTGCATTTGGACTTCATTTGATATGGATTTTCTGTAAAACCAAAAACAAGCAGAAAACAGCAACTGGCACTGGGCACTAGGTCAATATGTTAGTCCATAAAAATCGTATAAAAGTCATATAAAAGTGCACCAAAATCATACAAAACTATAATAAACATGGCATGAATACTTCATAAATTATAGATACGTTGGAGACATATCAGCATCCCCAAGCTTAATTCCTGCTCGTCCTCGAGTAGGTAAATGATAAAAGAAATAATTTATGAAGTGTGAATGCTAGCATAGTGCATAAGTTTGATCAATGATAATTCCAATCACTTTTTTCTAGCATCATTATATATCATAAATAGTAGCTCATCTCAGAAAACTTCTCATGATCAAGTAGCAAGCTATTCACATGTTAAAGTATAGATCATAAACTTTCTTGAAAACTAACAAACTATGTTTTCAGTCATCAAACAATTGCAATTCATCTCATTTTCAGGAAGGGTCTATGTAAGAGCTTTGATTTAGCAAATTCCACATACTCAACTATCATTTAGTCTTCCATGATTGCTGACACTCAAAGCATATTTTTAGAACAAACTGTTTCAGTCAAACACATAGGAAGATAGGGGCTTAATGTTTTACCTCCCAACTTATTCATCTCATGGATAATGTCAACAATAATAACTCATGATCACCTATATTCAACTGGATATATGTGCCTGGATCATTCCCTACCACATTATGCTTGCCCACTAGAGAATAAATAGAGCGGAATAAGGATGAACATTAATGACTATTGCATAAAAGTAAATACAGAAAAGTAAAAGATAGGCCCTTCGCAGAGGGAAGCAGAGGTTGTCATGCGCTTTTTGTTGTTGGATGCACAAGCCCTTAATGCAAAGGAACGTCACGTTATATTGCCCCTTGTGATAGCAACCTTCATTATGCAGTCTGTCGCTTTTATTTCTTTACCATCACAGGTTCGTACAACGCTTATTTTCCCTTGCAATAAAAGATCATACATATTTTAGGAGCAATTTTTATTGCTTTTTGCACCGATGACAACTTACTTGAAGGATCTTATTCAATCCATAGGTAGATATGGTGGACACTCATGGGAAGAAACTGGGTTTAAGGGTTTTTGGATGCACAAGTAGTATCTCTACTTAGTACGAATTTTTGGCTAGCAAAAGATCCTTAGCAAGCACCACATGTTAGAGGATCCATGACAATATAACTTCTATGTGAATATAAACAAACATAACTCATTACGTTGTCTTCCTTGTCCAACATCAACTACTTGATCAACCTTGAAAATAATTAATGGGGGCTCACAATCATAGAAGATGTCCAAGATAGTATATTTATATGTGAAATTTCTCTTCCTTCAAAATTCTTTCATGAATTGTTCAAATGACCAATGCTATGTTTGTTAACTTTCAATAAATTTTACCACTTATACTTCTTGTATGTGAAGTCACTACTCCTCACGGGACAAGCATATGAAGCATATAAATTTCAACTTTATGATATTAAATTCATTTCAACAATTTACTCATAGGATATAAGTGAAGAACACGAGTAAATGACAAACTACTCCAAAAAGATATAAGTGAAGACCAAATGAGTAGTTAAGTAAATAGGTAGCTATGTGAGGGCTCTCTCTCATTTAAAAAAATTCAGATATTAAGTATTTTATTCAAACAGCAAAGAAAACAAAATAAAATGACATTCCAAGAATAGCACAACTCATGTGAAGAAGCAAAAACTTAGGCTCAACCAAGACTAACCGATAATTGTTGATGAAGAAAGGTGAGATGCCTACCGGGGCATCCCCAAGCTTAGATGCTTGAGACTTCTTGAAATATTAATTTGGGATGCCTTGGGCATCCCCAAGCTTGAGCTCTTGTGTCTCCTTAATTTCTCTCATATCACGGTTTCCTTAAATCTTAAGAACTTCATCCACATAAAACTCAACAAGAACTCGTAAGATAAGTTAGTATAAATCAACTCAAAACCTTAACATTCTCTACTGTAACAAATCACTAAAATTATAATTAAACATTGCATACTAAATGCCTCTGCATATTTAATACTCCTATCCTCAAATAGAAACTTTAAACAAGCAAACATAAGCAAACAATGCAACTATAACAGCAATCTGCCAAAACAGAACAGTCTGTAAAGGGGGATTTAAAATTCATACTTCCCTAACTCAAAAAATTATGAAAAATTACCACGTGACATAGAACTCATGCATGCTTACTGTGTAAAAATTTCAGATTTTTATCATGTTCTTACTATTCAGGAATATTCTGGACATAATCGAAAACTTTCTGTTTTCAAACAGCAACACATGAACTTGCAAACTGAGCATGGTAAAGGCTATAATTGGCATTTTATTGAACTAAAATATACAAAACATGATTATTTATAACATCAAGCAAATATCAACAGAAGAAAATGACGCTCCAAGAAAAACTCAAATTATGTGACGAATAAAAATGTAGCTCCAAGTGAGGTTACCGATGGTGTTGAAGACGAAAGAGGGGATGCCTTCCGGGGCATCCCCAAGCTTAGATGCTTGAGTATTCCTTGAGTATTACCTTGGGGTGCCTTGGGCATCCCCAAGCTTAGGGTCTTGCCACTCCTTATTCTCATCATATCGATATCTCACCCAAAACTTGAAACTTCAATCACGCAAAACTTGACGGAACTTGTGAGATAGGTTAGTAAAATAAATCTTCCACTTAGGTACTGTAAAGACAAGATTCATAATTGTTCTCACATAATTCCTAATGTATTCTATAATTTCCACAATTTATATTACTCAATATAAGCTATGGAAACACTAAAACAAGCAAACTATGCACCGGAAACAGAATCTGTCAAAAACAGAACAGCGTGTAGTAAGAGATTTAAAAACCATACTTATGTACATAAAACAATTCTGAAAAATTAGGAAAACGTAAAAAATTTGTAACCCAATACTGTGGAAAAATTTCAGAATTTTTTCACCCTCCAGTACAGAATAGAAATTCTAGCACTGGACGCAAAAGTTTCTGTTTTTGCACAGAATCAAATCAACAAGCATCCACACTATCCCAAAGGTTTTACTTGGCACATTATTGAAAGAAAACATATAAAACATGATTAATACAGTAGCTTAATCATGTGAACACACAAAAACATTAAGTGTAAGTGTTGGGTTGTCTCCCAACAAGCGCTTTTCTTTAATGCCTTTTAGCTAGGCATGATGATTTCAATGATGCTCGCATAAAAAGTGAAGAATTGAAACATAATGGGAGCATCATGAAGCATATGACAAGCACAGTCAAGTCTAACCCACTTCCTATGCATAGGGATTTTGTGAGCAAACAATTTATGGGAGCAAGAATCAACTAGCATAGGAAGGCAAAACAAGCATAACTTCAAAACTTCGAACATAAAGAGTGGAAACTTGATATTATTGAGAAGCCTACAAGCATATGTTCCTCTCTCATAGTAATTTTCAGTAGCATCATGAAGAAATTCAACAATATACCATCACACAAATCATTCTTTTCATGATCTACAAGCATAGAAATTTTACTACTCTCCACATAAGCAATTTTCTTCTCATTCATAATTGTGGGAGCAAACTCAACAAAATAACTATCATGAGATACTTGATTGGCATACTCCAATTGAAAATTAAAATCATGATGACAAGTTTCATGGTTATCATTATTCTTTATAGCATACATGTTATCACAATAGATAGGAGGCATGCAATTATCATAATAAATTTTCTCATCAAAACTTGGGGTAGTAAAAATATCATCTTCATCAAACATAGCATCCCCAAGCTTATGGTTTTGCATATCATTAGCATCATGGATATTCAAAGAATTCATACTAGTAACATTGCAATCATGCTCATCATTCATGTATTTTATGCCAAACATTTTATTGAATTCTTCTTCTATCAATTGAGCACAATTTTCCGATCCATCATTTTCAAGAAAGACATTATAAAGACGAAGAATATGAGGCAACCTCAATTCTATTTTTTTTGTAGTTTTCTTTTATAAGCCAAACTAGTGATAAACAAGAAACTAAAAGATTCGATTGCAAGATCTAAAGATATACCTTCAAGCACTCACCTCCCTGGCAACGGCTCCAGAAAATAGCTTGATGTCTACTACACAACTTATTATTGTAGACTCGTGTTGGGCCTCCAAGCGCAGAGTTTTGTAGGACAGTAGAAATTTTCCCTCAGGTGGATGACCTAAGGTTTATCAATCCGTGGGAGGTGTAGGATGAAGATGGTCTCTCTCAAACAACCCTGCAACCAAATAACAAAGAGTCTCTTGTGTCCCCAACACACCCAATACAATGGTAAGTTGTATAGGTGCACTAGTTCGGCGAAGAGATGGTGATACAAGTGTAGTATAGATAGTAGATATAGGTTTTTGTAGTGCGAACAATAAAAAACAGCAAGGTAGCAAGTAAAAGTGAGCATAAATGGTATTGCAATGCTTAGAAACAAGGCCTAGGGTTCATACTTCGCTAGTGCAATCTCTCAACAATGCTAACATAATTGGATCATATAACCATCCCTCAACGTGCGATAAAGAATCACTCCCAAGTTCCCATTAGCGGAGAACATAAGATAGAAATTGTTTGTAGGGTACGAAACCACCTCAAAGTTATCCTTTCCGATCGATCTATTGAGCTATTCCTATAAGTGTCACAAACAGCCCTAGAGTTCGTACTAAAATAACACCATATGACACACATCAACCAACTCTAATGTCACCTAGATACTCCAATGTCACCACAAGTATCCGTGAGTTGATTATACGATATGCATCAAAAAACTTCATAATCATAATATTCAATCCACACAAAGAACTCCAAGGAGCACCCCAAAGTTTCTATCGGACAAAAGATAATGAAAACATGCATCAACCCCTATGCATAGATTACCCCAATGTCACCACGGGAATCCGCGAGTTGAGTGCCAAAACATATATCAAGTGAATCAATATAATACCCTAGTGTCACCACAGGTATTCATATGCAAGACATACATCAAGTGTTCTCAAATCAGAAATATTCAATCCAACAATAACGAAACCTCAAAGGGAAAAGATTCGATTCATCACAACAAGGCTAGAGAGGGAAGAAACACCATATGAACCAACTATATTAACAAAGCTCGCGATACATCAAGATCATGCCAAATCAAGAACACGAGAGAGAGAGAGAGAGAGAGAGAGAGAGAGATCAAACACATAACTACTGGTACAAACCCTTAGCCCCGAGGGTGAGCTACTCCCTCCTCGTCATGGAGACCGCCGGGATGATGAAGATGGCCTCCGGTGATGATTCCCCCCTCCGGCAGGGTGCCGGAAAAGGGTTGTAGATTAGATCATGGAGGTACAGAGGCTTGTGGCGGCGTAAAAACTTATCTCGGTTAACTTTCGGGGGTTTCTGAATATATATGATTTTTCAGCGTTGGAATCACGCAAAGAGGTGCCACAGGGGGCCCACGAGGCACCAGGGCGCGCCTGGGGGGGCAGGCGCGCCCAGGTGGCTCATGGTACCCCTGTGGCTCTTCTGCTGCTCCTCCGAAGCTTCCTGTGTCTGTTTCCTTCCAGAAAAAATCGTCAAAACGTTTCGCTGCATTTGGACTTCATTTGATATGGATTTTCTGTAAAACCAAAAACAAGCAGAAAACAGCAACTGGCACTGGGCACTAGGTTTATATGTTAGTCCATAAAAATCATATAAAAGTGCACCAAAATCATACAAAACTATAATAAACATGGCATGAATACTTCATAAATTATAGATACGTTGGAGACGTATCATTGATCCAGTTGTGCCTACTGCTTATATTGAGAAACCTCCTTTCCCTGTTAGGATTAAGGAACATGCTAAAGCTTCAACTGTGGTTAATAAGAGTAATATTAGAGCACCTAGACCTTCTGAACAAATTAAAGTTGAACCTAGTGTTGCAATGGTTAAAGATCTTTTGGTTGATAATATTGATGGACATGTCATATATTTCTGTGATGAAGCAACTAGAATTGCTAAGCCAGACACTAAAGATAAAAACAAACCAATAGTTGGCTTGCCTGTTATTTCTGTTAAAGTTGGAGATCATTGCTATCATGGTTTATGTGATATTGGTGCTAGTGTGAGTGCTATTCCGTTTACTCTCTATCAAGAAGTCATGAATGATATTGCACCTGTTGAGATTGAAGATATTGATGTTACTATTAAGCTTGCAAATAGAGATACTATTTCACCACTTGGGATTGTTAGAGATGTTGAAGTCTTGTGTGGTAAGATCAAATATCCTACTGATTTTCTTGTTCTTGGTTCACCACCAGATGATTTTTGTCTCATTATATTTGGTAGACCATTCTTGAATACTGTTAATGCTAAGATTTATTGCACTAAGGAAATTGTTAGTGTTAATTTTGGTGAGATGTCTCATGAGTTTAATTTCTCTAAGTTTCGTAGACAACCTCATGATAAAGAATTACCTAGTAAAGATGAAATTATTGGTCTTGCCTCTATTGCTGTGCCTCCTACTGATCCTTTAGAACAATATTTGCTTGAGCATGAGAATCAAATGAATATGAATGAAAGAAATGAAATAGATGAATTATTCTTTAAACAAGCACCTATCCTTAAACATAAATTGCCTGTTAAAACCTTGTGAGATCCACCTCCACCTAAGGGTGATCCTGTGTTTGAATTAAAGCAATTACCTGATACTCTTAAATATGCTTATCTTGATGAAAATAAGATATATCCTGTTATTATTCGTGCTAAACTTTCAGAGCATGAAGAAAAGATATTACTTAAAACTCTGAAGAAGCACCATGCTGCTATTGGATATACTCTTGATGATCTTAAGGGCATTAGTCCCACTTTATGTCAGCATAAAATTCATATGGAGCCAGATGCTAAACCCATTGTTGATCATCAAAGAAGGCTGAATCCTAGAATGAAAGATGTGGTAAGAACTGAAATATTAAAGCTTCTGGAAGCAGGTATAATTTATCCTATAGCTGATAGTAGATGGGCAAGTCCTGTTCATTGTGTCCCTAAGAAGGGAGGTATTACCGTTGTTCCTAATGATAAAAATGAACTTATCCCGCAAAGAATTGTAACTGGTTATAGGATGGTAATTGATTTCAGGAAATTAAATAAAGCTACTAGAAAAGATCATTACCCCTTGCCTTTTATTGATCAAATGTTAGAAAGATTATCTAAGCATACACACTTTTGTTTTCTAGATGGTTATTCTGGTTTCTCTCAAATACCTATGTCACCTGAAGATCAAGAGAAAACCACCTTTACTTGTCATTTTGGAACTTATTCTTATCGTCGTATACCTTTTGGTTTATGTAATGTACCTGCTACCTTTCAAAGATGTATGACTGCTATATTCTCTGACTTTTGTGAAAAGATTGTTGAGGTTTTCATGGATGATTTCTCCGTTTATGGAACTTCTTTTGATGATTGCTTGAGCAACCTTGATCGAGTTTTGCAGAGATGTGAAGAAACTAATCTTGTCTTGAATTGGGAGAAGTGCCACTTTATGGTGAATGAAGGTATTGTCCTTGGGCATAAAATTTCTGAAAGAGGTATTGAAGTTGATAAAGCTAAAGTTGATGCTATTGAGAAAATGCCATGTCCTAAAGATATCAAAGGTATAAGAAGTTTCCTTGGTCATGCTGGTTTCTATAGAAGGTTTATAAAAGATTTTTCTAAGATTTCTAGACCTCTTACCAATCTCTTGCAAAAGGATGTTCCATTTGTTTTTGATGATGATTGTGTAGAAGCCTTTGAAGTACTTAAGAAAGCCTTAATTTCTGCATCTATTGTTCAACCACCTGATTGGAACCTACCCTTTGAAATTATGTGTGATGCTAGTGATTATGTTGTTGGTGCTGTTCTAGGGCAAAGAGTTGATAAGAAATTAAATGTTATCCATTATGCTAGTAAAACTCTAGACAGTGCTCAAAGAAATTATGCTACTACTGAGAAAGAATTCTTAGCAGTTGTGTTTCTATGTGATAAATTTAGATCTTACATTGTTGATTCCAAAGTTACTATTCACACTGATCATGTTGCTATTAAATACCTTATGTAAAAGAAAGATGCTAAACCTAGACTTATTAGATGGGTTCTTCTGCTACATGAATTTGACTTGCATATTATTGATAGAAAGGGAGCTGAGAATCCCGTAGCAGATAATTTGTCTAGAATGGAAAATGTTCTTGATGACCCACTTCCTATTAATGATGATTTTCCTGATGAACAATTGGCTGTGATAAATGCTTCTCGTTATACTCCTTGGTATGCAGACTATGCTAATTACATTGTTGCTAAATACATACCACCTAGCTTTACATACCAACAAAAGAAAAAGTCTTCTTTGATTTAAGACATTACTTTTGGGATGACCCACACTTATATAAAGGAGTAGATGGTATTATTAGACGTTGTGTACCTGAGCATGAACAGGAACAAATCCTACGTAAGTGCCACTCCGAGGTATATGGAGGACACCATGCGGGAGACCGAACTGCACACAAGGTATTACAATCTAGTTTTTATTGGCCTACTCTTTTCAAGGATGCACGTAAGTTTGTCCTTTCTTGTGATGAATGTCAAAGAATTGGTAATATTGGTAGACGTCAGGAAATGCCTATGAACTATTCACTTGTTATTGAACCATTTGATGTTTGGGCTTTTGATTATATGGGACTGATGTCTACTATGCAACTTTTATTCTTGTAGACGTTGTTGGGCCTCCAAGTGCTGAGTTTTGTAGGACAGTAGCAAATTTCCCTCAAGTGGATGACCTAAGGTTTATCAATCCATGGGAGGCGTAGGATGAAGATGGTCTCTCTCAAACAACCCTGCAATCAAATACAAGAAATCTCTTGTGTCCCCAACACACCCAAACAATGGTAAATTGTATAGGTGCACTAGTTCGGCGAAGATATGGTGATACAAGTGTAGTATGGATAGTAGATATAGGTTTTTGTAATCTGAAAAATAAAAAACAGCAAGGTAGCAAGTGATAAAACGGAGCATAAACGGTATTGCAATGCTTGAAAACAAGACCTAGGGTTCATACTTTCACTAGTGCAATCTCTCAACAATGCTAACATAATTGAATCATATGACAATCCCTCAACGTGCGACAAAGAATCACTCCAAAGTTCCTATTAGCGGAGAACATAAGATAGAGATTGTTGTAGGGTACTGTGACGCCCCCGACTCAATCGTGCACTAATCATACTCGCAAATGCGCACGATCAAGCCCAGGGACTCACGGGAAGATATCACAACACAACTCTAAACACAAATTAAAATAATACAAGCTTTATATTACAAGCCAGGGGCCTCGAGGGCTCGAATACATAAGCTCGAGTACAAGCATTAGTGGAAGCAACAACAATATCTGAGTACAGACATAAGGGGTAAACAAGTCTACCTTAAGAAGGCTGAGCAAAACAACGACACTAGATTGAAAAGGCACAGGCCTCCTGCCTGGGAGCCTCCGAATATACTCCTGGTCGTCGGTCTCCACGTAGCAGTAGGCTCCACCGTGGTAGTAGTAGTCGTCGGTGATACGTCTCCAACGTATCTATAATTTTTTATTGTTCCATGCTGTTATATTATCAATCTTGGATGTTTTTATATACATTTACAGCAATTATATATCATTTTTTGGGACTAACCTATTAACTTAGTGCCCAGTGCCAGTTGTTGTTTTCTGCCTATTTTTTGTTTTACAGAATATCAATACCAAACGAAGTCCAAATGCCACGAAACTTTTTGGAGATTTTTTTCTGGATAATACCAACACTAGAAGCTTTGGGAGAACACCAGACGCCAGAGGAGGTGGCTACGAGCCACCAGGGCGCGCCTGGGGGGGACAGGTGCGCCCTGGTGCCTCGTGGGCCCACCTCAGCTCTGTTTGACCTAATTCCACCACTATAAATTCCCATAAATCTAGAAACCACCAGGGGAGTCCACGAAATACTTTTTCTGCCACCGCAAGCTTCTGTTCTCGAGAGATCCCATCTGGAGGCCTTTTCCGGTACTCTGCCGGCGGGGGAATCGATCACTGAGGGGCTCTACATCAACCTGGCTGCCCTTCCGATGATGCGTGAGTAGTTTACCACAGACCTTCGGGGTCCATAGTTAGTAGCTAGATGGCTTCTTCTCTCTTTTTGATCTTCAATACAACGTTCTCCTCGATGTTCTTGGAGTTCTATCCGATGTAATCACTTTTTGCGGTGTGTTTGTTGGGATCCGATGAATTGTGAGTTTATGATCAGATTATCCATGAATATTATTTGAGTCTTCTCTGATCTATTTTATGCATGATTATTATAGGTTCATATTTCTTCTCCGATCTATTGATTTGGTTTGGCCAACTAGATTGATTTATCTTGCCATGGGAAGAGGTGCTTTGTAATGGGTTCGATCTTGCGGTGCTCAATCCCAGTGACAGAAAGGGACATGACACGTATGTATCATTGCTATTAAGGGTAAAAAGATGGGGTTTATTCATGCGTGAGTTTACTTTGTCTACATCATGTCATCTTGCTTAAGGCGTTACTCCGTTCTTTATGGGCTTAATACACTAGATGCATGCTCGATAGCGGTCGATGTGTGGAGTAATAGTAGTAGATGCAGGCAGGAGTCGGTCTACTTGTCTCAGACGTGATGCCTATATACATGATCATTGCCTTGGATATCGTCATGATTATTTGCTTTTCTATCAATTGCCCAACAGTAATTTGTCTACCCACCGTATGCTATTTTCTTGAGAGAAGCCTCTAGTGAAAACTATGCCCCCCGGGTCTATCTAAATCATATACTAAAACCCTAAAAATACTTGCTGCAATTTTTTATTTTTTTATTTTATTTGTATTTTTTGTTTCAATCTATCTATCTATCTATCACATAAAATTTAATCTTGCAACTTACCACCGAGGGATTGACAACCCCTTGTTTGCGTTGGGTGCAAGGATTTATTGTTTTGTGTGCAAGTGCTGCTAACGAGGTGTTGCGTGATTCTCCTACTGGATCTATAACCTTGGTTTCATAACTGAGGGAAATACTTATCTCTACTGTACTGCATCTCCCTTCCTCTTCAGGGAATTACCAACGCAGCTCACAAGTAGCAGGAAGAATTTCTGGCGCCGTTGCTGGGGAGACATCATCAACATCTATCAAGTACCTACGCATAAAACTCTCATCTCCTTGCATTTACTTTATTTGCATTTGCCTCTCGTTTTCATCTCCCCCACTTCTAATTTTTTTTTACAAAAATACAAAAAAAATCGTTTGCCTTTTTCTTGTTTGCTTGTTTGCTTGCTTGTTATCTTGTTTGCGTAGCCACGATGTCTCGAGAAAATACAAAATTGTGTGATTTTTCAAATACTAATAATAATGATTTTATTAGTACTCCGATTGCTCCTCCCGCCGCTAGTGCGGAGACTTGTGATATTAATGCCGCTTTGCTAAATCTTGTTATGAAAGAACAATTTTCTGGTAGTCCTAATGAAGATGATGCATCCCATCTTAACACTTTCATAGAATTGTGTGATATGTAAAAGAAAAAAGATGTGGACAATGATATTTTGAAATTAAAATTATTCCCATTCTCATTACGGGATCATGCAAAAATTTGGTTTTCATCTTTACCACGAAATAGTATCGATTCTTGGGATAGGTGTAAAGATGCTTTTATTACCAAGTATTTTACTCCCGTGAAAATTATTTCTCTTAGAAATCAAATTATGAATTTTAAGCAACTTGATCATGAACATGTTTCCCAATCTTGGGAGAGGTTGGGAGAGGATGAAATTAATGATAAGAAATTGCCCTACTCATGGTTTAAATTTATGGATGATCATACAAAAAATTTATGCGGGATTGAATTTTGTCTCTAGAAATCTTTTAGATTCCGCCGCGGGTGGTACTTTTATGGAAATTACTTTGGGAGAAGCTACTAAATTGCTTGTTAATATTGTGGCAAATTATTCACAATGGCATACTGAAAGAGTTCCTACTAGTAAAAAAGTGAATTCAGTTGAAGAAATTAGTACTTTGAGTGATAAAGTTGATGCGCTTATGAAATTGGTTGCTAGTAAAAATGCTTATATTGATCCTAATGATGTGCCATTGTCCACTTTGATTGAGCAAAATAATGATCCCGTAGATGTGAATTTTGTCTCGCAAAACAATTTTAATAATAATGCTTATAGAGGTAATTTCAATGCTAGACCGTTTCCTGGAAATTCCTCTAATAATTATGGCAATCCCTATGGTAATTCTTATAATAATAATAAGATGCCCTCTGATCTTGAAAGTAATATTAAATAATTTATTAATGCTCAAAAGGTTTTCAACACTACGATAGAAGAAAAAATGAGTAAACTTGATGATATGTCTAGAAGCATTGATAGAATTATTCATGATGTGGAAAATCTCAAGACTAAAATTTTGCCACCTAAAATTGATATTAATGAATCAATTAAAGCTTTATATGTCTCCATGGATGAGAGTAAGAAAAGAACCGCCATGCTAAAAGCTAAACGAGAATTTTTAGAAAAAGCGATTCCTCCCGGTTTCTATCGTAGTAATGATGAGGATATTAAAATGATTGGTGTTTCATCTATTGATTCTTTGTTTAGCAACATTAAACTTGATGAAAAGGGGACTGAAGAAGAGTCAACTTTAGCTAGTAGGCGTCCCCATAATTCGGAGGGTGAAAATCTTGATAAGAAAATTGATAAAAGTGGGTTTGGAGAGGTAAAAACGTTAACTAGTGATGTGCCCACTATTTTGGATTACAAAGATTTTAATTATGATAGTTGTTCTTTGATTGAGTGCATTTCTTTGTTACAATCCATGCTAAATTCACCCAACGCTTATGAGCAAAATAAGGCTTTTACTAAACACATCGTAGAAGCAATGATAAAAGCGTTAGAAGAAAAGCTAGAACTAGAAATTTCAATTCATTGAAAATTATATGATGAATGGGAACCCACCATTAAAGTTAAAATTAAAAATTATGAGTGCAATGCTTTATGTGATTTGGGTGCTAGCGTTTCCACAATTCCAAAATCTCTATGCGATGTGCTAGGTTTTACAAATATAGATGAATGTTCTCTTAATTTGCACTTGGCGGATTCTACTATTAAAAAGCCATTGGGTAGAATTAATGATGTTCTTATTCTTGCAAATAGAAATTATGTGCCCGTTGATTTCATAGTACTTGACATTGAATGCAATCCTTCTTGCCCAATAATACTTGGTAGACCGTTCTTATGAACCATAGGTGCCGTTATTGACATGAAAGAAGGGAATATAAAATTTCAATTTCCATTAAAAAGGGTATGGAACATTTTCCTAGGAAGAAAATTAAAGCACCATATGAATCCATTATGAGGGCCACTTATGGAATCAACTTGAAAGATGACAATACTTGAAATTATGCATTATGCCTAGCTAAGGCATAAAACAATAGCGCTTGTTGGGAGGCAACCCAATGAATAAAATAATTTTTTGTTTTTTGTTTCTGTTATGGTGTGTTTTCATATTTATGCTACTGTTATGATTGAGTTTTTATGTTTTTAATTAGTGTTTGTGCCAAATAAATCCTTTGGGATGATTTGAAAGATAGTATAATTGATGCTGTTTGGAAAATAGAAAGTTTTGCGAACAGTACTGGAATTTTGGTTCTGTACTGGAGCGTCAAAAAAATCTGAAAGTTTTACACAGTATTGGTATATGAATTTCCCACGTTTTCATAATTTTTCATAATTTTTGGAGTTACATAAGTATGGCTTTTAAATAGATTGCTACAGACTGTTCTGTTTTTGACAGATTCTGTTTTTGATGCTTTGCTTGCTTGTATTGATGAAACTATGGATTGTATCGGGGGGTATAAGCCATGGAGAAGTTAGAATACAGTAGGTATAATGCAAAAATAAAATATGAATGGGTTTGCAACAGTACTTAAAGTAGTGATTTGTGTTGTTATACTAACGGATCTCACGAAAGTTTTGTTGAGTTTTGTGTGATTGAAGTTTTCAAGTTTTGGGTGAGATCACGATGGATGAAGGAATAAGGAGTGGAAAAAGCCTAAGCTTGGGGATGCCCGAGGTACCCCAAGGTAATATTCAAGGAAGACTCAAGCGTCTAAGCTTGGGGATGCCCCAGAAGGCATCCCCTCTTTCTTCTACCAACCATCGGTAATTTTACTTGGAGCTATATTTTTATTCGTCACATGATATGTGTTTTGCTTGGAGCGTCTTGTATTATATGAGTCTTTGCTTTGTTTGCTTTTTAGTTTGTCACAATCATCTTTGCTGGACACACCAATTTGAGAGAGCCACACATTCATCATAATTTGTAAGAATACTCTATGTGCTTCACTTAATTTTTTTGAGCTAGGCAGTTGCTCTAGTGCTTCACTTAAATCTTTTTGAGCACGGTGGTGGCTATATTTTGAAGAAATAAACTCTCATGCTTCACTTATAAAATTTTGAGAGTTGATAAGATTAAAATTTTGAAGAAATAAACTCTCATGCTTCACTTATATTATTTTGAGAGTTGATAAGATTGAAATTTTGAAGAAATATTTGCACTCTCATGCTTCACTTATATCTTTTTGAGAGTTGATAAAAGTAATGGTAATTTGCACAAGATATGAATTTGCTCCCAAAGTGATGAATATTCAAGAGGGATATAATAAAAACTTTCATATAGATCATTGGATATGATAAGTGTGATTCCTTGCAATAGTTTTGCGATATGGAAATGATAATATGTGATTCATTTTAGTGAGTAATTGTGATTTAGTAAGAATATTCGTGTTAAGGTTTGTGATTCCCTATGCATGCACATTAAGTCAATAGTTATGCAAAGAAATTATATCCTACTTATGGTGCATTATTCGGTGTTAGTTATGTTCAATGCATGTTTATGACCGTTTTCGCTTTTTGGTTGGTTGCTTCTCAATCTATTTGCTAGCCTTCATTTGTACTAAGCGAAAATACTACTTGTGCATCCAAAATCTTTAAACCCAATTTGTGCCAAATGAGTCCACTATATCTACCTATATACGGTATTTCCATGCCGTTCCAAGTAAATTTGCGTGTGCCAACTCTAATTTTCAAAATAATTTTTCCGTTTTGTGTGCCCATACCGCTCATGAAGCGGTAGGGGGTGGCCAATATTTTCCATGCTAGGTGTGTTATTCTCACGATGAGTATTTATTCACTTGTCATTGCACGAGAGAGTGGCTGGTAATAGGGATGCCCAGTCCCACAATGAAATCAAAAATTAATAACAACAAAATTCCTTGGAAAGTGATGGTATGGAGGGCACCCATGGATACGGCTAGCTATGGATTGTGAAAGAATGGTGGAAAGGAAATAAAACTTTACTTTCTGTTTGGGAACCGCCTATGATGTGTCTAGCATGGAAGATATTGGGAATTCTCGGTCGTTTTCGTTGACAGGAAAAGCATGCCTCTCAAAATATTTGTATCTCTCTAATTTAAGCTTTGAGCTCTGGCACATTAGCAAATCTCTGCTTCCCTCTGTGAAGGGCCTATCTATTTTCTTTTATGCAATTTTTATTTTTACTTTGAGTCTCCATCTTCTCTTATAAAGCACCAACTAGAGAGCACTATTGTCATACTTATGCATTGTGTGTAGCTAATATTTGAGTGTGTTTCATGAATGGATCAATGATTGAGCATAATGGGCAAGGGATAACTTTCTTTAGCGTTGATATTTTGAAAGACATGGTTGCTTGTTAGCTTGCTTGACTATTTATATCTTCATGTCAAATTATAGACTATTGCTTTGAATCATTCAAGTCCCAATGTCCATGCTACAAAAGAAAAAAATATATGATGAATATGATAGGCAGCATTCCACATCAAAAATTCTATTTTTATCATTTACCTCCTCGAGGACGAGCAGGAATTAAGCTTGGGGATGCTGATACGTCTCCAACGTATCTATAAATTTTGATTGTTCCATGCTGTTATATTATCAATCTTGGATCTTTTTATATACATTTACAGCAATTATATATCATTTTTTGGGACTAACCTATTAACTTAGTGCCCAGTGCCAGTTGTTGTTTTCTGCCTATTTTTTGTTTTACAGAATATCAATACCAAACGAAGTCCAAATGCCACGAAACTTTTTGGAGATTTTTTTCTAGACAATACCAACACTAGAAGCTTCGGGAGAAGACCAGATGCCAGAGGAGGTGGCCACGAGCCACCAGGGCGCGCCTGGGGGGGCAAGCGCGCCCTGGTGCCTCGCGGGCCCACCTCAGCTCCGTTTGACCTAATTCCACCACTATAAATTCCCATAAATCTGGAAACCACCAGGGGAGTCCACGAAATACTTTTTCCGCCGCCGCAAGCTTCTGTTCTCGAGAGAACCCATCTGGAGGCCTTTTCCGGTACTCTGCTAGAGGGGGAATCGATCACGGAGGGGCTCTACATCAACCTGGCTGCCCTTCCGATGCTTCTTCTCTCTTTTTGATCTTCAATACAACGTTCTCCTCGATGTTCTTGGAGTTCTATCCGATGTAATCACTTTTTGCGGTGTGTTTGTTGGGATCCGATGAATTGTGAGTTTATGATCAGATTATCCATGAATATTATTTGAGTCTTCTCTGATCTCTTTTATGCATGATTATTATAGCTTCGTATTTCTTCTCCGATCTATTGATTTGGTTTGGCCAACTAGATTGATATATCTTGCCATGGGAAGAGGTGCTTTGTAATGGGTTCGATCTTGCGGTGCTCAATCCCAGTGACAGAAAGGGACATGACATGTATGTATCATTGCTATTAAGGGTAAAAAGATGGGGTTTATTCATGCGTGAGTTTACTTTGTCTACATCATGTCATCTTGCTTAAGGCGTTACTCCGTTCTTTATGGACTTAATACACTAGATGCATGCTGGATAGCGGTCGATGTGTGGAGTAATAGTAGTAGATGCAGGCAGGAGTCGGTCTACTTGTCTCGGACGTGATGCCTATATACAAGATCATTGCCTTGGATATCGTCATGATTATTTGCTTTTCTATCAATTGCCCAACAGTAATTTGTCTACCCACCGTATGCTATTTTCTTGAGAGAAGCATCTAGTGAAAACTATGGCCCCCGGGTCTATCTAAATCATATACTAAAACCCTAAAAATACTTGCTGCAATTTTTTCTTTATTTATTTTATTTTGTATTTTGTTTCAATCTATCTATCTATCACATACAATTTAATCTTGCAACTTACCGCCGAGGGATTGACAACCCCTTGTTTGCGTTGGGTGCAAGGATTTGTTGTTTTGTGTGCAGGTGCTGCTAACGAGGTGTTGCGTGATTCTCCTACTGGATTGATAACCTTGGTTTCACAACTGAGGGAAATACTTATCTCTACTGTACTGCATCTCCCTTCCTCTTCAGGGAATTACCAACGCAGCTCACAAGTAGCAGTCGGCGGGATCGGCTGGCTCCGGGGCTCCGTCATCTGATCGCAGCAAACGGGTATGGGGAAAAAGGGGAGCAAAGCAACCGTGAGTACTCATCCAAAGTACTCGCAAGACTTACATCAGAACTATTCTATTTATGCATCGGTATCAAGTGAAGGGACTGTATCTGTGGACTAGACTGCAGAAATGCCAGAATAGAGAGAAGTCCTAGCCTATCGAAGACTAGCATCTTGCAGCATCTTGTAGCATTAGAAGAGTGTAGATTAGTTCATAAAAGTAATAGCAACAAGTATAATAGTAGCCATGCCCAGAGATCCTTCCTCGACTCCCCGCGAGAAAGCAATCCCGGAGCTAACATAATATTAAACATCACAAGTATCCAGTTCTAGTTGTAGTAGATCGGGATACTTTCCGAGCGTCCTGTTACTGTGGACACGGCTATTCGAATAGATATACTTCCCTGCATGGGTGCACCAACTTACCCAACACGCTCGATTAACTCTGGCCAGACACACTTACTCGGGTCATGCCCGGCCTCGGCTGATCGACACGCCGTAGCCCTACCTAGGCTCAATAGAGAGGCCAGCACGCCGGTCTACACCCTAAGCGCTCAGGGGTCTTGGGCCCATTGGCCTTTGCACTCCTGCGTGTTACGAGGATGGCCGGGAGCAGACCTAGTCCCTATATACACACGCAGGCCGTCGCGGTCCAACCCGGCGCGTGCCGCTCAACTGCTGACGTCTGAAGAACTTCGGCTGATACATACGACGTAGAGTGCCCATACTATTCCCGCGTGGTGGTTAGTGTGAAAAGGCCAGAGGCCTACTCAGATCACATATGTTAACCAATTAGTGTGTTGGGAGCTCGCGGTGACGATCAGTGCTCCATGATCTGTGGTCCCGTCGCCCCGTCTCGAGGACTTGCGGCAAGGGCCAGGCCCAATCCCTCTCGTCCCTCTCCTGAGGCGATTTGCCTGCCTGGCCGCGCCTCATAATTATCTCACGGGTACCCTCACGGTCAACCCGACTTCACATTTCTCGCGGGTACCCCTCGGGGCTGACCCGACTTTAAGCAAGGACAGAGATAAAAGTCAAGGTATCCGTGTGTCCATCACATCAAGGGGGAACCCAAGGAATCACCCTTGATGGATTCCCACTAGATGTATCCGTCAAGGTGAACTCGGAGGAATCACCCTCGATGGGTTCACACTTGAGGGGTTGTACAACAAAAGCATCATCGGAGGTGGTGAAAGAGGAATCACCCTCGGTAACCCACAACCGACCAGCTAGGCGACAGAGATATCATCAGGAGTGATGTAAGAGGTATCACCCTCGGCACTCGATAGTAGCTCTGCAGAACCGTACAACTAAAGGGGTGTGCGGTGCTGTGTCGGTCTCTGTACATCGATCACATTGATCGGGGCACCGGTAACAGAGCGGGGCAACAAGGACAAGGTTGCAGGGTCACTGATGCATCACTAACCAACCTATACTAAGCATTTAGGATAGCAGGTAAGGTATCAACAACAGTTACAAAAATAGGCTATGCATCAGAATAGGAGCAAACAATTACAGTAGCAAATTCTAATGCAAGCATGAGACAGAAGGAATAGGCGATATAGGAATGATCAAGGGGTTTTGCTTGCCTGGAAGCTCTGCTGAAAAGGTCTGGTCATCAGGGGCGTAGTCGTACCCGGCAGCAGCGTCGGTCACGGGGTCTATGATACGTCTCGAACTTATCTATAATTTATGAAGTATTCATGCCATATTTATTATAGTATTGTATGATTTTGGTGCACTTTTATATGGGTTTTATATGATTTTCATGGACTAACATATTGACCTAGTGCCCAGTGCCAGTTGCTATTTTCTGCTTGTTTTTGGTTTTCCACAAAATCCATATCAAATGAAGTCCAAATGCAGCGAAACTTTTTGACGATTTTTTCTGGAAGGAAACACACCCAGGAAGCTTCGGAGGAGCAGCAGAAGAGCCACAGGGGCCCCACGAGCCACCTGGGCGCACCTGCCCCCCCCCAGGCGCACCCTGGTGCCTCGTGGGCCCCCTGTGGCACCTCTTTGCGTGATTCCAACGCTGAAAAATCATATATATTCAGAAACCCCCAAAAGTTAACCTAGATGCATTTTTATGCCACCGCAAGCCTCTGTACCTCCACGATCTAATCTACAGCCCTTTTCCGGCACCCTGTCGGAGGGGGGAATCATCACCGGAGGCCATCTTCATCATCCCGGCGGTCTCCATCACGAGGAGGGAGTAGTTCACCCTCGGGGCTGAGGGTTTGAACCAGTAGCAATGTGTTTGATCTCTCTCTCGTGTTCTTGATTTGGCACGATCTTGATGTATCGCGAGCTTTGTTAATATAGTTAGATCATATGGTGTTTCTTCCCTCTCTATCCTTGTTGTGATGAATCGAATCTTTTCCCTTTGAGGTTTCGTTATTGTTGGATTGAATATTTCAGATTTGAGAACACTTGATGTATGTCTTGCATATGAATACCCGTGGTGACAATGGGGTATTATATTGATTCACTTGATATATGTTTTGGCACTCAACTCGCGGATTCCCGTGGTGACATTGGGGTAATCTATGCATAGGGGTTGATGCACGTTTTCATTATCTTTTCTCTGATAGAAACTTTGGGGTGCTCCTTGGAGTTCTTTGTGTGGATTGAATATTATGATTATGAAGTTGTTTGATGCATATTGTATAATCAACTCACGGATACTTGTGGTGACATTGTAGTATCTAGGTGACATTAGAGTTGGTTGATGTGTATCATATGGTGTTATTTTAGTACGAACTCTAGGGCTGTTCGTGACACTTATAGGAATAGCTCAATAGATCGATCGGAAAGGATAACTTTGAGGTGGTTTCGTACCCTACAAAAAATTTATATCTTATGTTCTCCGCTAATAGGAACTTGGGAGTGATTCTTTATCGCACGTTGAGGGATGGTTATATGATCCAATTATGTTAGCGTTGTTGAGAGATTGCACTAGTGAAAGTATGAACCCTAGGCCTTGTTTCTAAGCATTGCAATACTGTTTATGCTCACTTTTGTTACTTGCTACCTTGCTGTTTTTATTGTTCGCACTACAAAAACCTATATCTACTATCCATACTATACTTGTATCACCATCTCTTCGCCGAACTAGTGCACCTATACAATTTACCATTGTATTGGGTGTGTTGGGGACACAAGAGACTCTTTGTTATTTGGTTGTAGGGTTGTTTGAGAGAGACCATCTTCATCCTACACCTCCCACGGATTGATAAACCTTAGGTCATCCACTTGAGGGAAAATTGCTACTGTCCTACAAAACTCTGCGCTTGGAGGCCCAACACGAGTCTACGAGAATAAGTTGTGTAGTAGACATCAGTCTACTGGAGAGAAGAGGGGGAAGAAACAATAAATACAAAGCAAACAAATGCAACACAATGCATGTTATGGCAATATGCTATGCTGGGGTGACCTATCGCAGTGCTACGCGTTAGAGGCGGAGCGGGAAAATATCTGGGAATATTTCCCTGGTTTTCAGCATTTGTCAGACAGATGAACCGGAGGGGAAGGTTCCATGTTTGCAGTGTTAGAGGGATGTGACAGCTACATGGACGGCATATTCGGATTCGTCTTGTTTTTCTGATCAACTTTCATGTAGAAAACTTTTTCATCCGAGCTACGGATTAGTTTCTACGATTTTTCAAAGTTTTAAATCATTTTCTGGAATTTACTGGATTTAATTTAATTTCGAAAATAATTTTATTGCGTCAGCAGTGCGTCAGGGTGACGTCATCTGTCAACACAGCCAGTCCAGGTCAAACCTGACCACTGGGACCCACACGTCATACACAGAGGGCTAATTAGCGATTAATTAAACTAAACAAAGATTAATTAGCAGGTGGGCCCCATATGTCAGCGACTAACTAATTAACAGATTAAGTTTATTTATAAAAAACATTTTAATTAGCGGGTGGGGCCCACCTGTCAGTGACTGGGGTTGCCCAGTCAGCAGGGTTGACCAGGTCAACCCAGTCAACGGGGCCCCTGTGACCCACTGGCAGTGACCCAGGGGTGGGCCCCAGGCCAGCCACATCGGCGGCGGCCGGCGACTCGCCGCTGGCGACCCGAAAACGCGGCGGAGAGCCACGACACGGGCTTCGCCGGAAAACGCCTACAGGCAGCCGTTTCGAGCGCGGCTGGGCTCGTTCGAACATGCGCTCGAAGCCGCATCGAATGGTGGCGGTGATACGGTCTGGGGTGGCCGGAGCTGGCCGGAGCAACGACGGCAGGCGGCGGTGACGTTCGGGCAAGCTCGAGCTCGACGCTAGGAAGCACGGGGAGGCGTGCGTGCGCGTGCATTGGGCTCCTAGGAGCTCCAGGAGCTCGACTACGAGCTCAGACGCGAGCTCAGACGGCGGTGGCAACGGCGAACAAGGAAACGACAGCGACGCGGGCACGGCAACAGCACGGCGAGCTACGGCACGGGAACGGCAATGAAAGCAGAGGGGAAAGGAGGCGGAGCTCACCGGGGAGGCACACGGTGGCCCGGTGGGAGCTTAGTAGCAGCAGCGGCGCCGGAATCGACGGGTATCGCCGGCGACCGTAGGGGAAGGAGACGACACGATCCGGCGCGGTGGGGCTCCCCGGCTCCCGTTCGTCAGGTTTAGAGGAAGTAGCGGAGCACGGCGGATCTCACGGACGTGCTGGTGAGGCGCGGGGAGGACGGTGGCCGCGGCTACCGCACGGCCATGGCGACGGCGGCGCTCGGGATCGAGCGACGGAGGCGATGGAGGGGGGGAAAGTGGCTAGGGTTCGCCAGGGAGGTGCGGGCGATGCTCTTATCCACTCCGCGGTGGCAACGGCGCCGGGGATGGCCGACGCATGCCCATCGCCAGCTCGGGCACGCACGGCGATGACACGCAGGGAGAGAGAGGCGGGAGGAAGAAGGAGAGAGAGGGGTGGGCTGGGCCGGCCACTGTTTGAACTTAAGCCCATTGGCACAGTAGCGTTTAGGCCTTTTCCAATTTCTTTTATGTTTTCTTTTTACAGAATTGTTTTGCAATATTTTTGAGCTGTCAAATGACTTTTGTAAAATATGTGACTTGGCCACACAATTACATTGCAATATTTGACACTGACACAAAAAGTTTGGGAGGCTTTTGAATCCATTTGAATTTTTCACAAATGAAATGGCATTTAAAATGCTGTTTTAGCACTGTTTTAATTGCCCTAATCCACATTTAGCTTGATGGTGATGTTGTTTTCCTGAACAGATATTTGTTATGGAATATTTGCTAAATGATGAACTATTTTTTAGCAATTTTTGTGCAACTTCAAATTTCACTTGCAATTTGAATTGAATTCAGTGGTGGAATTTGAAATGAGATATGAATCCAATGTAATCAAGCATTGCAAATCAACTTGACTTAGCATTAACATGATGGATTACTGTAGCTCATTACACAGGGGTGTTACAGGTACGAAACCACCTCAAAGTTATCCTTTCCAATCAACCTATTGAGCCATCCCTATAAGTGTCACAAACAGCCCTAGAGTTCGTACTAAAATAACACTATATGATACGCATCAACCAACTCTAATGTCACCTAGATACTCCAATGTCACCACAAGTATCCGTGAGTTGATTATTCGATACGCATCAAACAACTTCAGATTCATAATATTCAATCCACACAAAGAACTTCAAAGAATACCCCAAAGTTTCTATCGGAGAAAAGAAGATGAAAATGTGCAACCAACCCCTATGCCTAGATTACCCCAAGGTCATGGGAATCCGCGAGTTGATCACCAAAACATACTTCAAGTGAACCAATAGAATACCCCATTGTCACCACGGGTATCCACATGCAAGACATACATCAAGTGTTCTCAAATCTGAAATATTCAATCCGACAATAACAAAACCTCAAAGGGAAAGACTCAATTCATCACAAGAAGATAGAGAGGGAAGAAACACCATATGATCCAACTATATTAACAAAGCTCGCGATACATCAAGATTGTGCCAAATCAAGAACACAAGAGAGAGATCAAACACATAGCTACTAGTACATACCCTAAGCCCCGAGGGTGAACTACTTCCTCATCGTCATGGAGACCGTCGGGATGATGAAGATGGCCTCCGGTGATGATTCCCCCCTCCGGCAGGGTGCCGGAACAGGGCTCCAGATGGGTTTTCTTCGGTACAGAGGCTTGCGGCGGCGGCGTCGAAGTTCTAGGTTTATTTCAGGGGGTTTCTCTATTTATACGATTTTTCAGCGTTGGAATCACGCGAAAAGGAGCTACGAGGGCCCCACAAGGCAACAACACACGACCCCCCCAGGGCGCGCCGTGTTGCCTTGTGGGCTCCACGTGAGGCTTCTGGTCCTTCCACGAAGCTTCGGGGTATCTTTTGGTCCAAAAAAATCATCAAAAAGTTTCGTCCAATTCCGAGAACTTTTATTTCTGCACAAAAAACAACACCACGGTAGTTCTGCTGAAAACAGCGTCAGTCCGGGTTAGTTCTAATCAAATCATACCAAAACCATATAAAATTGTTATAAACATGGCATGAATACTTCATAAATTATAGATACGTTGGAGACGTATCAGCATCCCCAAGCTTAATTCCTGCTCGTCCTCGAGTAGGTAAATGATAAAAGAAATAATTTATGAAGTGTGAATGCTAGCATAGTGCATAAGCTTGATCAATGATAATTGCAATCACTTTTCCTAGCATCAATATATATCATAAACAGTAGCTCATCTCATAAAACTTCTCATGATCAAGTAGCAAGCTATTCACATGTTTAAAGTATAAACCATAAACTTTCTTGAAAACCAACAAACTATGTTCTCAGTCATCAAACAATTACAATTCATCTTATTTTCAGGAAGAGTCTATGTAAGAGCTTTGTTTTAGCAAATTCCACGTATTCAACTATCATTTAGTCTTCCATGATTGCTGACACTCAAAGCATATTTTTAGAACAAACCATTTCAGTCAAACACATCGGAAGATAGGGGCTTAATGTTTCGCCTCCCAACTTATTTATCTCAGGGATAATGTTAACAATAATAACTCATGATCACCTATATTCAATGGGATATATGTGCCTAGATCTTTCCCCACCACATGATGCTTGCCAACAGAGAGAAATAAAAATGGAATAGAGAAGACACTATTGACTCTTGCATAAAAGTAAATACATAAAGTAAAAGATAGGCCCTTCGCAGAGGGAAGCAGAGGTTGTCATGCGCTTTTTATTTTTGGATGTGCAAACTCTTAATGCAAAGGAACGTCACTTTATATTGCCCCTTACAATAAAAGTTCATACATATTTAGGAGCAATTTTTATTGCTTTGCACTGATGACAACTTACTTGAAGGATCTTATTCAATCCATAGGTAGATATGGTGGACTCTCATGGCATGAAACTGGGTTTAAGGGTTTTTGGATGCACAAGTAGTATCTCTACTTAGTACAGAATTTTGGCTAGCAAAAGATAGGGGGCAAGCACCACATGTTAGAGGATCCATAACAATATAACATCTATGTGAATATAAACAAACATAACCCATTACGTTGTCTTCCTTGTCCAACATCAACTACTTGATCAAGTTTGAAAATAATTAATGAGGGCTCACAATCATAGAAGATGTCCAAGATAGTATATTTATATGTGAAATCTCTCTTCCTTCAATATTCTTTCATGAATTGTTCAAGTGACCAATGCTGTGTCTGCTAACTTTCAATAAATTTTACCACTTATACTTCTTGTATGTGAAGTCATTACTCCCCATGGGACAAGCATATAAAGCATATATAATTTCATATTTATGACATTCAATTCATTCAACAATTTACTCTTGGGATATAAGTGAAGCACAAGAGTAAACGAGAAACTACTCTAAAATATATAAGTGAAGATTAATGAGTAGTTAAACAATTAAGTAGCTATGTGAAGACTCTCTCTCAATAAATATTTCAGATCTTGATAGTTTTATTCAAACAAGAAACAAAATGAAAATAAAAGGACACTCCAAGAATAGCACATATCATGTGAACAAGTAAAAACTTAGGCTAACCGATAGTTGTTGATGAAGAAAGGTGGGATGCCTACCGAGGCATCCCCAAGCTTAGTTGGTTGAGACTTTTTGAAATATTATCTTGGGGGGCCTTGGGCATCCCCAAGCTTGATCTCTTGTATCTCCTTAATTCCTCTCATATCATGGCTTCTCCTAAATCTTAAAACTTCATCCACACAAAACTCAACAAGAACTCGTGAGATAAGTTAGTATAAATCAACTCAAAACCTTAACATTCTCTACTGTAGCAAATCACTAAAATTATAATTAAACATTGCATACTAAATTTCTCTGCATATTTAATACTCCTATCCTCAAATAGAATCATTAAACAAGCAAACATATGGAAACAATGCAACCATAACCGAAATCTGCCAAAACAGAATAGTCTATAAAGGGGGATTTAAAATTCATACTTCCCTAACCGAAATCTGCCAAAACAGAATAGTCTATAAAGGGAGAACTCATGCATGCTTACTGTGTAAAAATTTCAGATTTTTATCATGTTCTGACTATTCAGGAATATTCTGGACATAACAGAAAACTTTCTGTTTTCAAACAGCAACACATGAACTTGCAAACTGAGCATGGTAAAGGCTATAATTGGCATTTTATTCAACTAAAAGATACAAAACATGATTATCGATAACAGAAAATAAATCTCAACAAAAGAAAATGACGCTCCAAGCAAAACTCATATTATGTGACGAATAAAAATATAGCTCTGAGTGAGGTTACCGATAGTGTTGAAGACGAAAGAGGGGATGCCTTCCGGGGCATCCCCAAGCTTAGACGCTTGAGTCTTCCTTGAGTATTACCTTGGGGTGCCTTGGTAATCCCCAAGCTTAGGGTCTTGCCGCTCCTTATTCTCCTCATATCAATATCTCACCCAAAACTTGAAAACTTCAATCACACAAAACTTAACAGAACTTGTGAGATAGGTTAGTATGATAAAAATAAATCATCCACTTAGGTACTGTCAAAACAAGATTCATAATTGTTCTCACATAATTCCTACTGTATTCTATCATTTCCACAATTTATATCTCATAATATAAGCTATGGAAACACTAAAACAAGCAAACTATGCAATAAAAACAGAATCTGTCAAAAACAGAACAGCATGTAGTGAGTGATTTAAAAACCATACTTCTGTACGTCCAACAATTCTGAAAAATTAGAAAAACATAAAACATTTTTTACCCAATACTCTGTAAAAAATTCAGAATTTTCTCACGCTCCAGTACAGAATAGAAATTCCAGCACTGGACGCAAAAGTTTCTGTTTTTGCACAGAATCAAATCAACAAGCATCCACACTATCCCAAAGGCTTTACTTGGCACATTATTGAAAGAAAACATATAAAACATGATTACTACTGTAGCTTAATAATGTGAACACACAAAAAAGTAGGGGTAACTATTGGGTTGTCTCCCAACAAGCGCTTTTCTTTAATGCCTTTTAGCTAGGCATGATGATTTGAATGATGCTCACATAAAAGTAAAGAATTGAAAAATAACGGGAGCATCATGAAGCATATGACTAGCACATTTAAGCCTAACCCACTTCCTATTTTGCGAGCAAACAATTTATGGGAGCAAGAATCAACTAGCATAGGAAGGCAAAACAAGTATAACTTTAAAACTTTCAACACATAGAGAGGAAACTTGATGTTGTTGAAATATATATAAGCATATCTCCCTCTCTCATAATAATTTTCAGTAGCATCATGAATGAATTCAACAATATAACTATCACATAAAGCATTCTTTTCATCATCCACAAGCATAAATTTTTTGTTACTCTCCACATAAGCAAATTTATTCTCATCAATAGTAGTGGGAGTAAACTCAATGAAGTAACTACCATGTGATACTTGATTGGCATAATCCAATTGAAAATTAAAACCATGATGACAAGTTTCATGGTTATCATTATTCTTTATAGCATACATGTCATCACAATAATCATCATACATAGCAACTTTGTTGTCATAATCAATTGAAACCTCTTCCAAAATAGTGGAATCATCATTAAATAAAGTCATGACCTCTCCAAATCCACTTTCATAATTATTGCCATAAGATTCAACACCCTCCAAAATAGTGGGATCACTAGTACCTAGAGTTGACACTCTTCCAAACCCACTTTCATCAATATAATCGTCATAAATAGGAGGCATGTTATCATCATAATAAATTTGCTCATCAAAACTTGGGGGACTAAAAATATCATCTTCATCAAACATAGCATCCCCAAGCTTGTAGCTTTGCATATCATTAGCATCATGGATATTCAAAGAAAGCATACTAAAAACATTGCAATCATGCTCATCATTCAAAGGACTCACGTTAAACATCTTATTAAATTCTTCCTCTAACAATTGAGCACAATTATCGGAATCCTTATTTTCAAGAAAGACATCATATAGATGAAGCATGTGAGGCAACCTCAATTCCATTTTTTTTGTAGTTTTCTTTTATAAACCAAACTAGTGATAAACAAGAAACTAAAAGATTCAATTGCAAGATCTAAAGATATACCTTCAAGCACTCACCTCCCCGGCAACGGCGCCAGAAAAGAGCTTGATGTCTACTACGCAACTTTTATTCTTGTAGACGTTGTTGGGCCTCCAAGTGCAGAGTTTTGTAGGACAGTAGCAAATTTCCCTCAAGTGGATGACCTAAGGTTTATCAATCCGTGGGAGGCGTAGGATGAAGATGGTCTCTCTCAAACAACCCTGCAATCAAATACAAGAAATCTCTTGTGTCCCCAACACACCCAATACAATGGTAAATTGTATAGGTGCACTAGTTCGGTGAAGAGATGGTGATACAAGTGTAGTATGGATATTAGATATAGGTTTTTGTAATCTGAAAAATAAAAAACAACAAGGTAGCAAGTGATAAAACGGAGCACAAACGGTATTGCAATGCTTGAAAACAAGGCCTAGGGTTCATACTTTCACTAGTGCAATCTCTCAACAATGCTAACATAATTGAATCATATAACAATCCCTCAACGTGCGACAAGGCAGCAGGGCGCGGCCCCCCCTGGGCGCGCCCTAGTGCCTTGTGGGGCCCACAGCTGGCGTCTAGCCCCCTCCTTCTGCTATATGAAGCCATTTGTCCTAGAAAAAAATAAGAGGAAGGCTTTTGGGACGAAGCGCCGCCGTCTCGAGGCGGAACCTGGGCAGGAGCTATTTTGCTCTCCGGCGGAGCGATTCCGCCGGGGATACTTCCCTCCGGGAGGGGGAAATCGAAGCCATCGACATCACCAACGATCCTCTCATCGTGGGAGGACCAATCTTCATCAACATCTTCACCAGCACCATCTCATCTCAAACCCTAGTTCATCTCTTGTATTCAATATTTGTCTCAAAACCTCAGATTGGTACGTGTGGGTTGCTAGTAGTGTTGATTACATCTTGTAGTTGATGCTAGTTGGTTTATTTGGTGGAAGATTATATGTTCAGATCCTTAATGCTATTCAATACCCCTCTGATCTTGAACATGAATATGATTTGTGAGTAGTTACTTTTGTTCTTGAGGACATGGGAGAAGTTTTGTCATAAGTAATCATGTGAATTTGGTATTCGTTCGATATTTTGATGCTATGTATGTTGTGCTTCCTTTAGTGGTGTCATGTGAACGTCGACTACATGACACTTCGCCATCTTTGGGCCTAAGGGAAGGCATTGTGGAGTAGTAATTAGATGATGGGTTGCTAGAGTGACAGAAGCTTAAACCCTAGTTTATGCGCTATTCCGTAAGGGGCTGATTTGGATCCATATGTTTCATGCTATGGTTAGAGTTATCTTAATTCTTCTTTCGTAGTTGCGGATGCTTGCGAGAGGGGGTAATCATAAATGGGAGGCTTGTTCAAGTAAGAACAGCACCCAAGCACCGGTCCACCCACATATCAAATTATCAAAGTAGCGAACGCGAATGATACAAACATGATGAAAGTGACTAGATGAAACTCCCATGTGTCCTCGAGAACGCTTTGCTTATTATACGAGTTCGTTCCGGTTTGTCCTTTGCTACAAAAAGGATTGGGCCACCTTGCTGCACTTTTGTTACCGTTACTACTTGTTACTTGTTACGAATTATCTTGGTATCAAAACTATCTGTTATCACTACTTTCAGTACTTGCAGAGAATACCTTGCTGAAAACCGCTTGTCATTTCCTTCCGCTCCTCGTTGGGTTCGATACTCTTACTTATCGAAAGGACTACGATTGATCCCCTATACTTGTGGGTCATCACAGCGTCACCGGAAAAAAGTCTTGCAAGAAGAAAGACCGCTTGAGGACATTGAGATTATTGTGAGAGTCACACATCCCGAAGTACGAGCGCCAAATCCACAGATCATGTGATGTAGCTACTTAAAGAATGATGGTTGGATTATAGCGATACCCTCTGCACTGACCTTGCCATGTCCAACACAATTATTTCATGTGCAATGCATACAGTTAATGGATCCAAGCATCCCTGGCCAACCTCTCTTTTCACTTTCTGCCATGAGCCTCTTGGTATCTTCATCAGTAGAATCCCTCACGTACTCTAGTCCATAGATCTCGATCACAGCTTTGGTGAACTGTCTCACACGCTCAAGGATGAGATTTTCCTTAGTGCGAACATAATCATCGATGGCATTGGTCGGACATCCGTAAGCACAGACTCCGCTGTCTAATGGACTTGCACTTGATGTTCCCGTGGCATTCCTTCTCAGTTGAAACCAAGGATCAAGTTTCTCCACGGCTTTTGCAATTGTGTTGAAGAGATCCCAATGCATCCGAAATAGGTGCCCAAAATAGTGAAGGGAATATACTGCAACAGCATGTGGCCAATCTGAGAACCCCGCCTTCGTCTCCTAAAATCCTCCTCCTGAACGATTGCGGCGGCCTCAAACTCGAATTCATCATCATCATCTTCTTCTTCTTCTTCTTCCTCCTCCTCCTCCGCACGTTGGAGCATTTCATGATCAATTGAGACTGTATTCAATGAAAACAGGAAAATTGGGTGGGTGGGTGGGTGGGGGGGGGGTCCTTTGAGGTAATTTGACAAACACCTTGTCGGAGGACGAGGTTGGAGCGACGGTGGCCGGCGACAGAGCTTAGACTAGGGCCGAACGACGCCAGAGGACACCGGCGACACTGCCTAGTAGCCCGTACAGGCGGTTCCCGGGAAGGGACGCAACGAACACGGCCGGGTGTAGAGACGACGACGAGGGCGGCGGTAGTGGTCAACTTGGCCGGTTCCAGTGATGTCGGCCGGGTAGGGGCTTGCGCGTGAGCCTCCTACACAATCTCCAAGGCCAAGCGGTTCGATTCCCAACGAAAATGAACCTCGGTGGCAACGAAAATGATGATTCCTACACCGACGAGTGAGGAGAAGGTGTGAGAGAGGGTTGCAGGGTGGCGGCACCAAACGATTCCGTCGCCTGGGGAGTCGGCGGCGAGAGGCGGGGTGGTGAAGAGAGGAAGGTCGGGCGCCCGTGTATATTTGCTAAGTGGTGTCCCTAGAGCAAGATGGGCCACAGGGCTCAGTTTTGGGGATGAAAAAGCTATACTTCTGCGGTATTATTAGTTTGACAGATCTGCTAGATGGGGTTTTTCCTCAAACCTGAAAATTCACCCGAATACATATAGATGCTCTAATGACTATTCTTCCTCGATGCTGCCATGCTTCTCCTTCAACTGCAATTGACACTGAAACTTCTGTGCTGTTGGATCAATCTCTTTCATCGAGCAGCCACGAGCATGTCAATTTGGTATCTCAACTCCGGAGTGGAGCAGCATCAACCAGTGGCTTCATCCACCGCCAAGTGTTCTGCATCATGCTGCCTGAAGCACCCGGAGTAGATGACATACACCTTGTTCAAGTCCGCGGCGCTCGCCGTCCACACGTGCCCCGGCGCCGCCCCGGGAAGGCCGCCGCCTGCCGTGATCATCTCCTCGCACCTCTCCTCCACCAACGCCGCCTCCCGGAGTTTCACTTCCCGCCACAGGCTCTTCACAAGCAGCGCCTTGGTGGGCGCATCCGGCACGACCCCGGCGCCGCGCATTTCGTCGAACAGCTTCAGCGCGAGCGCCGCGCGCTCCCGCTTGCAGTAGGCCCTGATCAGCACGGCGTACATGTGCCCGTCGGGCCGCAGCTCGCACTGCCGCACCATCCCGAACAGCCTGTGCACGCCCTTGAGGTCGCCAGCGCCGGCCAGGTGCTCCATCAGCCCCGAGAAGGTCTGCAGGTCCGGGAGCACGCCGCGCGTCGCCATCATCTCCTCCAGGAGCTCCGTGGCGTCGCGCCCTCGCCGGCATTTCGCCATCGTCCTCAGCAGCGACGAGCAGAGCAGCGCGAGGTTGGGCCGCGACACGGGGCCGCAGATGGAGTCGGCGTCCCGGAACACCCTCACCGCCGCGTCGGCCTTCTTGGAGAGCCCGTAGAAGTCGACGATTAAACGCACGGTGGCGAACGGGAGGAGGATGCCGTCGTCCCGCACCTTGGCGAGCAGGCGCTCCACCAGCTCGACGCGGCCGGCGCGGGCGAGGATGGCGGCCATCCTCGCCACGGTGTCGCGGTCGTGCGCGAAGCCACCGGGGCGGCACGCCACCCAGCAGAAGAACTCCCACGCCGTCTCCGCCTTCCTGAAGGCGCGCAGGAGCTTGCACACGAGCCGCGGCGTCCAGACGATCCCGGCGGCCTCCAGCTCCGCCACCTCCTTGGGGTCCCAGCCAACCAGCGCCCTCGCGAGCTCGCGCGGGTCCAGCCATGGCTTGAGCGGCGTCTCCTTAGCTCTGGCCATGTCCTTGTCACCATCCTCTTCCTCCTCGCTGTCTCCCTCGCCCTCCGCATCGTCCACGGCGTACGGGATCCTCGCGTCCGGCGAAAGCTCCTCGAGAAAGTCCTCCGTTCCCTCAGTGAGGCCAGCTTCCCTCATGGCGGCGATGGCAGTCCGCATCTGCGGCCCGGGCATGACGCCGTCGACGGCCGCCATCTCGCGGACCAGCCACCGGAGCTGGTCGAACCTCCCGGCCTCTGCAAGCGCCTCGGCGAGCACGTTGTACTGCCGGGTGGTCCGCCGCGTGCGCAGCGACGGCAGGAGCCGAAACACCTCGAGCGCCTGGTCGACGAACCCCGCGGAGGCGAGGTGGGAGACAACAACGGTGTAGGTGCGCGCGTTGGGGAGCGCACCCTCCCGGACCATGGCGCCGAACGCGTCCACGGCGGCGGCGTGGTCCCCGGCGCCGGCGTGGAGGCTGATGACGAGGCTGTGCGCCTCGGCGGGGCGGTGCGGGGTGGTCGGGATGGAGGCGAAGGCGGCGAGGGCGGCAGGGTGGTCCCCCGCGGCCGCGAGGAGGCGGAGGCGCACGAGCGGGGGAGGGGGCAGGGGGAAGGAGGCGAGGAGGGAGCGGAGGTCGGGGAGCGACGCGGGGTTGGCGAGGCGGGAGGCGAGCGCATGGAAGAGCGGGAGCAGGGCCGGCGAGGGGAGGGCGCGGAAGAAGGAGAGCGCCGCCGCCGGCGTGGGCGCGGCGCGGATGCCGTGGAGCGCGACTACCGGGTCGTCGGGTGGGGGCGGCGGCGGGGAGGAAGGGGAGCGGAGGCGGAGGCGGAGCGAGTCGATGAGGCGCGCGCGGCGGAGGTAGGTGGCGACGCGGCTGCCGGGCGGGGGCATCGCGTAGCGGCGGCGGCGAGACGAGGGACGGTCGAGCTCGTCGTCCCCCCAGCTGAAGAGAAGGGTTTTACAGCTCGAGTCATATGTACCCATCAGTGCAGCAACATCACAGGTTGATGGCATTTCATTTCACCTGTAAAATTTCAAGCTGTATTCAGGTTGCTCAGCTTATGATCCACAATTTCTGCATGACTTTTCTTCAGTTCAGTTCATCATGAGTACTTCATTTAATTATATCATACGTACATTTTTTTCATGTAGATAGAAGAACATATCTTGTTCAACTCAAACAAGCTAAACTAGGGTAAATGTCTGATGGAACAGAAGTACTATCATTTTGTTATTTCAATTTACTTGTGTAATTTCAAGCTGTATTCAGGTTTTTCACTTTGGGCAATTTCAATCTGTATTCAGTTTTTCTTAGATAATTTAAGCACACACCTTTTGTCAGCTTATGACCCATAATTTCTGCATGACTTTTGTTCAGTTCAGTTCAGTTCATCATGAGTACTTGATTAAACTCTTATCATATTTTTCCCTGTAGAGCGAAGAACATATATCTTGTTCAACTCGAACAAACTAAACTAGGATAAATGTCTGATGGAATACAAGAAAGCACATGTGAATTCAAGAACAGTAACACACTACACATCATACAATACAATACAATGCCAATGGGGGAGGAACAGCCAGCTTGAGGGAAATATACTTGGATATCAGTAGAAGCTTTGCAAATTGCAACCATGGATTAACATGCACAATTCAGTACAACATTGAAGCCTTGTTCCCTAGAGCAGTCATCAGAAAAGCGGGCAACACCTGACTGAGGCCAGAACCGATTACAACCGATCTATTTTTTCTCGGTCGAAGCGGAGCTGATTACACATCGCGTTTGATGGAGAATCATGGGAGTGCTGGACAATCAAGGAAGCTTGTGCAGAGGAAAGCTCATACGCCATCCGAGATGATTGCTTGGGGGCATCAGGGACAACAAAGTCTGGGAGCAGTCAGGTAGATGAGTTCACTTCAAGTTTCAGTCCCGGGAATGCGTGAATGAGCAGCTCACCATATGGCTATGCCATATAGCAGGAAAAAAGAAAGAGTGGGTATCCATACTACGGCTACCTACAAGAAAAACTAGAAAAAAGATAACCATACTCCTCTGACTGCAGATTTGCAATCTCCATCGCTTCTATAGCAGCCGATGTTAAACTTGTCAGAGGCGTGAACTTCTGGACTCGTTAACCATCACGCCCTTCCTTCAGCCCACGACCTCATATGTCTGAAACACACAAGCCCTGCAATTTTCAAACAAAAGCAGTAGGCAGAGAAATGATGGTCCAAGACATTTACATGATACGTTCAACTAAAGAAGAGGCAGACCGAAGAGAACATGATAAAATAGAATGAAGCATGTTATGGCTGTCCAACAAGAGTGGCAAAACTGTTTTTGAATCACTCACCAAGCAGGTTTCATCTTGGAGCTGGTCCGCCCCTCCTCCTCTTGCTTGGTGACCTTGAATGGACTGTGCTGTCCACTTGTGTATGATCAACCTGGAATCGAGTTCGCTTCTCAGGAACAGGGCCCGACTCATTCTCCTGATCAGGCACCATGGAGTTATTTAACTCATCCTCCGTGTCCCTCTGGCCCTCCGACCCCCGTTCAGCTGCAATTGTTGTTGTCGTTGAATCCGGAACTGTAGCAGCAATGTCGCAAAGTGATGATCCACCAAGTTCGCCAACAAGTTCTACGCACGTCCTAGTGACTCGCTCAATGAAAGCATTACATTCGCCTCTGGAGCAGCCCTTTTGTGAAGCTGCCTCCTTCGCCAGAATAGTGAGTTTGTCGGTCTGGGATGAAACATGGAGGCGTCAGAAATATTCATGTGTATGCAGAAGAAGATGATCTGAATCTCCGCATTTGATAATAGCATGTGCGTCATGAGAAAAAAAAAAAACACATCTTACAAGTAGAATATCGTACCACTGAGTGGATCAAATGAACTCTGGGGATATACCGAAGCTTTGAAGCACGCAAAGAATCTTCATCGTCAGCTATTGCACTTCGCCCAGATGCCCCATCCTGGTGGCCATTACTTATCCTTGGTGTGCAGAGGCGGATACGTGTCGACCGTCTGTACCACCGCAAATAATCCATGTAGTTTGCATGATCGTATGGTCGTTCTTCCATGATAACATGCTCCTCCTTTACTTCCCACATATCCACAAAGGACTTGTGCTTATCTGCCCAATCACTACGGACCTTTCCACGACAACACCTGCAAAATCATCAGAAAACCTTATGGGTGGCTACTGGTACATAATTTCTAACTTCCTCAAACGGAAAACAATCATGCACAGCCAACAGACATATCTTTGGGCATACCAATGGAGTTCCACGCTGGTGTCCCGAAATGGTGGTGGGCATTCCTGATGGAGACCAAATTGACGCATCACTCTCTCTGGGGTGTAAACCTCCACCATAAAGAAAAAAACTAGAGGTGCTTGAGTTAGCCACAGATGAGAATCCTGGGTACATATAGGTGCAAGATGTAGTGTCTTCACCCGGTCCTCCCTATATGGGCTCCAAACAACCTGGTCATCGGTTAATAAGTCGAACTCATTTGTAAAGTGCTCATAGCAACGTGCTGGAGCTGACCGATATGTGCACGCCCCGACAACCCATCTGAGACCAACTGTGGGTCTATCCCTTTCATCCTCTAGCTCATCCACGTTTGGGAATTTCGGCTTTAGCATATCTGGCCTGCCGATTGGGAAGCGCTCCCATGACCAGAATTGAAGGAGCAGAAGGCAACCAGTCAGATTACTTTGATCTGATTGCCTCCTGCAAGCATCACACATTGCCCTGTAGAGATATGCCAGAGTAGCGGAACCCCAGCTGTATGAACCAATGTTCTCAAGATCAGCTATCAGCGGAAAGGGATAGACGGTGTACCTATCACCAGAGGCATCAGGAAACAATAGACCACCAACCAGGCTAAGGATGTATGCCCTTGCATGCTGCTTTACGGTCTCCTCGTCGGCGTCTTCAGGGCACTTATTAAACTCAGCTCTGACCCATGCAACCCTCAACCCAGGACGGGACTTATCCGAAGGAGGTGTCTTTCCAAGGTAACGCTGGTACAATTCAATGTAGGACTCTGTTTTGTTTACAATGACAGCATGGCCAGAGATAGGTAGCCCAAGAATCATCGCAACATCCTGTAGTGTGATTGTAACCTCACCACAAGGCATATGAAAAGTGTGGGTCTCAGGTCTCCACCTATCAACTAGTGCAGAGACGAGTGCACGATCAATGGAGGGCAGTCCAGCCCTGCAAATGTTCGCCAACCCCATCAACCCAGCTGGCCTAAGGTAACGTTCGTACCGCTTGTCAAACCGAAGAGGCTCACGGTTACGAGGATTGAGCTCACTTAGATGCTGTGCCAAATCAAGGAAACATAAATCAGTGGACTATCACTATACCACATTTATTTGCATATAAATGATACAGGTTATCATTGATCTACCTGGCCTGATGCTAAAGCACGGGCACGATGAACCTCGTCATACAGCCCAATTAAAAGATAGCTAGATGTATCAATTGTCCCTGAAGCTCCACACTGGTATTGACCAGACTGAACCTCTTCACCTGCAACCTGCCCACGAATGCCAGCACGGGCCCTGGTGCTCCTTATTCTTCGTAGCCGAGCATGGAAAGGATGAACAGTTGGTGCATTGGCGGTCACCGTCGAAGGAGCAAAAAGAGAAGCACCCTGTTCTGGATCTCGTGGTGGGATATTCTGACGCTGAGCATCCGGTGGTTCACTATCCATCAGTGCAGGCTCCAAGGAAACCGGCTCTGCAGATGGACGCTTCTCTGCCTGAACATAAACCTCCAGGCAATTCCAGTCGGTGCCATTGAAAACTGCTTTCACATAGTTATTCCAGGACATCGTCGTCGATAGGCACCATGATGAAGTGCCGATGAGCGCCACCGCCAACATTCGTCCTTCCCTGTGCACTAAGACTGTGCGTCGTGGGTTCCAGCCCGAGCTTCTTGTACACGGCGTCGATCAGCTCACTGTATGTGGGTGCTGCCTTGAACCATATACCCTGCTCGGAGAGGTCCCCGAATTCCACCCCATTTGGACCCTTCACCAGCTCCCCACCGCTGTAAATTCACACAAATTTGTCCATTGCCCCTGACAAACATGAATGCACCCATTTCAAAGAGTGCCCAAATTTACAATACAAACGGTATAAACCAAGAAATGTGATGCGTGACTAGCATGTCAGTACTCATTCTGGCAAATCATGGAGTACCAAATTGGGGAAGAAAATGGGGAAAGTTCATGCGCCCAATCCAGGTGCCAAGCTAACTAGAGTCACCATTGCGTAGAACCACTCCAAGGACAAGAAAGAAAAGAACAAGGATTCCTTTTTTGAAACGAAAGGAGTAGTATTTCTTGGTCCCAATCGCGTAGGCGCCGTTCGTCTCAAGTTCTCCGCTGCTGGAAACCCTAGCTAAGCTTTCCCCCCACTTCACTCCCACTGCTAAGCTATACCACGGGTGCCCAACACAACAGCCTAGCTTTGTTCTCGCTGCTCATAGAAGCCACGCTAGCATCCAAAGTAAAATCGGAAGAAGCCGTAATCGAAAATCTCCGGCGCGTACAGCTCGCGCGAGGGCTAGGGTGGCTCCAGGGCGAGTGACGGAGGAGCGCACTTGTCCGGGGGGGGGGGGTGGGGGGGGGGGGGGGGGAGGGGGAGGGAGGGGCGGAGCTTACCGAGGCGCGGGGAAGGGTTCCGCGGCGGGGCCGACGTCGCCGGGGACGGTGGCGGCGAGTAGGTGGGAGCTCGCGTCAAGCGTTTGTCACTGTTGCGTTTTTGGTTTCCAACGCTGGAGAGTTCAGCGTCTACAAAGGAAATGACACAGAGCTCTCCAATACGTGCAATTTTTTTCAAGAAAATTCAGAACTTGGGATCTGGATGAATAACGAGACCCAAAACCCACCTCCAATAGATGATGTAGATGCAAAAAAAATTACATCTCCGCCTTTCGGAGATGTAAAATACAACATCTCGAGATGCAAATTTGTATCTCCACCTACAGGAGATGTAAAATCGGCGGTCGCGCGCCAACCGCCCAACTAGCTTCATTCGGCTTCCATCCTCCCGACCCCCGGCCGC
The DNA here is from genome assembly GCA_039707655.1 of Elymus sibiricus. Classification (NCBI taxonomy): domain Eukaryota; kingdom Viridiplantae; phylum Streptophyta; class Magnoliopsida; order Poales; family Poaceae; genus Elymus; species Elymus sibiricus. The sequence continues at coordinate 87,837,133 of CM077668.1, read as the reverse complement.
CCAACTCCGTCGCCGTCCGATATCGCCCAGAATCGATGACACCGCCGCCGCCCGCCCGCCCACCTCCGACCCTGCTGCGACTCCGCCCGCCGCCTGCCTCGCCGGAGTAGCGACGGCTGTCCCCCGCAGCCGCCGATTCGATTTCGGCCGCCGCTTTGAATCGAAGCTTCGCCGGAGGTCCGGCTGCCGTAATGGCTTCCACGGCGCGGTCGTGGATGGGTTGGGCTTGTTCCTAGCCTCGACCCACCGCCGGAGGTAGGGGAGGCGCGCCACGCTGCCCGTCCGACGGCCGCCCGCCTCCGACGTTCTTCCCGCCACACGAAGCCGGCCGCCCGCGGCGCCGAGCTCCCGCCTTCTTCTCTGCAGGGCTGCGGCCATTTCCTCTACCGAGCTGCCGCCGTCGCCAGCACAAGCCGCCGCCGAATGGCTGCCCAACCCGCAGACGGCTGATTTCTTCCACCCCGCAAGCAAGGTGTTCGACGAAATTCCCCCAAGGTAAAAAATCGAGCAAAATTGATGGTTTTTTTATTGGGATTCGAGAGGTAGTTTGACGCTGATTTTCGCATTGTAGATGAGCTCGTGCGACTCCTCTTTCGTGGACCATTCATCGTCGGATGAGGAATTTGATTTGATCGAAGAAGAGGACATTGATATGCTAGTGGTGATGCACAAGAGGAAGAAGCTGAAGCACGGCGGTTCCGTGTATGGCCGTGAGTTCATCCGGAGAGAACGGGTTGAGGCGCACAAGAGGTTGATGCGCAACTATTTTGGTTCACCACCCATTTTTCCAGAGGTTGATGCATAACATGATCATTGAGAATGAGCATGGACAGGATTTAGATTACACCTTCTATCATTTGGTGGGCGTACGCGTTATGCCAATGAGAAAAGAGGAGTGAATCAGACGTTTCATGAAGGTGTACAATGAAATTAGAGACTCCGATGCGCACGATCAACTTCAGAAGGATTTGATGGAGGAGTATTGGAAATGACATGGCGAAAGAGCCGCCTAGTTTCATTATTTGTTTGTTGTATTGTGCAATAACTTTGTTGTATTTGTGTTGCATTTGATCTTGTCGATTTGATGAATTATGTAGTAATTTGATACTGTGGACATGTGAAATTTTTAAATTGTTTTCAGGATATTTTATTTCAATTTGTGCGGCTGTACAGTGGCTGTACACAGCCGAGCGGCCGGCGGCCGGTTTTACATCTCCATTTTGCATCATCTGCTGGAGTTGCTTTTTACATCTCCAATATACATCATCTGTTAGAGTTGCCTCTTTGTTTGATTGAGATGTAAAAAGCAGTTTTTGAAGATGTAAATTTTTATATCTCCAAATTTGCATCTTTTATTGAAGATGCTCTGAAAATAGACATCGCAAATGTGTGTAGATGTGTCCGAACCGGCCATCCAATTTTGCACCTCAAATGTCTGCTCTATCAACTTTAAAATAGCTTGTGAGCTGCAATCCTTCCGTCAAATAACCAATCAATTGTGTGTTAACTTTCTTTAAATACTAGAAGGGTTGGGCGCGCTTTGCTGCGCCGTTATTGTTGCTGGGTTTACATAAAAAAAATTACTCTCTTTGTTTCAAAATATAAGGTGTATTTTTTCTTTGAAAAGTCAACATCTTTAAGTTTGACCAAATTTGTAGAGAAATATATCAAAATCCCTAATATCAAATCGGTATCATTAGATTCATCATGAACTGAATTTTCGTATTTTGTTTAATTAGTATTGTGGATGTCAATATTTTGGGCTCTGAACTTGGTCAAAGTTAAAGAAAATTGACTTGTCAAAAAACTAACACCTTATATTTTGTAACTGAGTGAGTATTTAGTTTGGCGAGTGGGTGAGATGATGGAGTGTGTTTCTTTTTATTTATAATCAAGTGTTTTGGTGGGCCTTTTATGGTGTGATTCTATGTTATTTGCCAATCAAACCATACTTATGCGAAGAAATTTCCCGCGTCAGTGGCTGCATGCACTATATTCATGCTGCAGTATCACAAGTTGGCACTTTTTCTTTCTATGTGAAGAGAGGGTGTGTGGGGTTGGTATGTTTTTATAGGCCGGTTGCTGCCGATTGATTCGAAAAATCGTTGACCGATCAAAATTATGAGTCAAATCCAAAATAAATACCTAATCGAATCGGAGAGCTGCAAAATTAGGGAGCATAGTGAATTCAAATAATTGAATGAGCTCCTTGAGAAATTGTTGACCCGGTCAAAAGAATCAAATCCAAAATTAAATACCTAATCAAATGGGAGAGCTCTAAAATTAGGGATACCGAATTCAAAGAATTGAATGAGAGGGCTCCTTAAGAAATTGTTAACCAACTTTAAATTAGAGACCTCAATCGACTGTGAGGCCTTAAAAGTTAGGGATATTAATTAGATTAGTCATTAGCAGATCACATGCACAACTTCCGCCAAATCACATGTATGTATTAGCACCTTCCGCCAAATAGCACCTTCCGCCAAATCACATACATGTAGCTTAGCACCTTCTGCCTTTTAATAACACTCCTTCCGCCAAACAACAATCTAAATATCAGCGGCTTTCTGCCATCCATCCTGGGAGAGGGGTTGTGGCGTGGGGCACATGACATTTAATTGGTGAAGTGGACGTCCGGACTACTGCAAACCTCCTCTAGCTTTGCTTCCGGTTTGCGGGAATCGGACATGCGTACGCATCCGCGGACAAATACGAGTTCGCGTTGGATGACAAATTACATCCAGACAGTTTGATCTAGGCGTATGCAGGTGTTTTGAGGGTCAGCGTTGAAGATGCCTTATAAATTGAATTTATAAGCCTCTAAGACATAGTCGGGACAACCAAACACTCAATACAAGACCACGACTCGGATGCGGTTAGGTCAATACAAGTCATTTTCTGTAAATTTTATTAGATGCATGAAGAAGATATATGAACCAAAAACAAGCTCATGGGTGAAGGCCACAAGGGGGGTTTGTCGCTGTCAAGTCTGTTTTAGTTGCAAGGGGGAAGCATCCCAGGGCTCTAATCCCCTTCGGTGTTATTTCCATGGCCAAGGGATCCTCTCCCACCACGGGGGGATCACCATGCCAGTTTGGATGATAGGGGAGAGGGGACGATATCATCTCCAGAAAAATCCTAGGGAAGAAGTGTGAATTTTTTTAGACAAAAATGAAATGTTAAAAATAATGAAAATTGGCTCTAATTTCTTTTCAGAAACAACATATCAATTCAAAAGTAATTAAAAAATTGTATATTTCCTTCAAAATCTAGGAAATTCAGGAAGGTACAAAATACGGGAAGATAGAGAATAACTCTGGAATTTTGAGGGGGAAAACAGGAAATACACACACAATCAGCAAAAAAACACTTCAACCCAATCACAGACACTAACCATGAGTTATACATGTCGATTCACACAAATAACATAACACTAATCAGGTGTGCTAATCATGGTTTTAACATCGAAAATACAAACTACAACTAGAAATCTAGCAAGAATAGCATTTTGTTCCATTGAAACATGCTCATGTTTGACTGATCCATAGCAAAATGTCTTCTTGTTGAAATAGTTACTCTATTAAAACTTCCACCATCAATTTCTTTGAACATTTTTATTAGCTAGCTTTAGCGAACCTGCAAAGCAAAAACAACATTGTTGTTACTACACAATATCGCATTTTAAAATGTAAATAAGCACATTTTTCATTTATATGCATGTTTTGCAAAGAAACATATGCAAACATAATAATATGATATTCTCTCTGAGAATAATCTGCAGGAAAACTCAAAACCTTAACAATATATGGATTCATGTTTTAATTGCTTTGTCACTAATACATGTTTTACAAATCAAGCTTGGAGTTGAGAAACGAAATTAGCATGTACAGAATACAGACGTCAATAGCCCTCGAGCTCTTGGCAGTGCGGGTCTGTTGGGTCGTATCCTCATTATGGACCTACCCCGGGGGGATCCCGCCGTCAGTAGCCCCCGAGTTCTTCAAGGTCTCGCTGATGGCACCGATTCCTTCGCGTTGAGGAAGATCTGGTTCGGTCAGACCAACTGTAAGAGTCCTCAAATTGCCTATGGAGAGGCCTTCATGGACTCGATTGATGACCTGAAAAGGTTAGTTGTAGGAAAATTATGACAAAGACTCGGTGATACCGAACGTGCCCGTTTGTGGTCTTGGCTTGTGGCTTTGTGAGGAAGTGTATCATGAATTCTGAGTGATGTCAAAGAAGGCCTGGTCTTACTCCAAGTAAGTCAAGGAACATTCTTTCGATCTTGATCTTCAAACCCGAGTCAACGGACCAGAACATTTGGTCACGAGACCAACTTGTCCCTTGTTATCAGCCTTGGCATAGCCGACTAGTCTGAAGCTCGTAGAATAATGTATAGTTACATTTTTCAAAAGGAGGATGTCCCTCGGCCCCTGCATCTGGGCGATGCATGCAACCATTTTATTAATTAATCACAAAGACCTTACAAAGTAATACATCAGTAAGTCTGAAGCCACCATCTTGGCAACATCTGTCGCTACTCCTATCCAGTTGATGAAGGGGTGCCGATAGTCCGAGCCGAATACCAAACAGACCTCGCACCAAAGCCTAACATCTAAAGCCAGAGGCCCCAACCAAGCCGCTTGCCGGGTCTGGGGCACACTCTCAGAGTCCGCCGCCGCCGTCTTCCACCAATCCATCTTCAGAGCAGGTACGGACGCATCGACCGTGCCAGGCCTGCCGTCGAAGCCACCACGATGCCAGACAACGCCACCTCCCTATGCACGTCCATCAAGACGCATAGTTTAAAATTGTAGTTATTCATCCATGTTGATTTTGCAGTGTTTCCATTGGATCAAAATTGTCGAGTTTTCAGTGTTGCAAAAAAAAGCTTATTTACAACTCAAGAATGGGCCCGAACCAAATAGTGGAAATTCAACATGGCCCGTCAAAAGGTGGCTTCTCAGCAGAAAAGAATCACAAGGCAAACTAGAATTCTGGCAAAATCTATGAATTTTTTTCAGATATCATTCCATTGCATATAACTCCGCCTATGTTGTCTCAACATAGCCGGTCCCAAGCCCGGATAAAGGAGGAGGGTTGTGATAGGCTTGGCGAGCCAACGTCAAAACTCAGCCACTCTTATGGAGATGAAACCCAAAAGATTTTCGTTGGGGCGTAACCCTCTCAGCGACGCGCCACATCGGAACCCGGGTGTGGTGGAAAATGGGCAAGGGCCGGGCCGTCACCCCCCAGGTGGCGCGCCGTATCTTGATCTGGATACGGTGGCAAGTGAGCGAGGATCGGGTCGTCGCATCCTTAGTGGCGCGCTACATCGGCGCCCGAGTGTAGTGGAAATTGAGCAAGGGTCTTCGCATTTGACTCGACGAGTGCGAAGGGTAAGGAAGCTAGCCGAGCCTAGGAGGATTCGCTTAGGTAGCTGGAACGTAGGGTCTCTGACAGGTAAGCTTCGGGAGGTAGTTGATACCGCGGTGAGGAGAGGCGTTGATATCCTTTGCGTCCAAGAGACCAAATGGAGGGGACAAAAGGCGAAGGAGGTGGAGGGTACCGGCTTCAAGCTGTGGTACACGGGGACAGTTGCAAACAGAAATGGAGTAGGCATCTTGATCAGCAAGAGCCTCAAGGATGGAGTGGTAGACGTCAAGAGACGTGGGGACCGGATTATCCTGGTCAAGCTGGTAGTTGGGGACTTAGTTCTCAACGTTATCAGCGCGTATGCCCCGCAAGTAGGCCACAATGAGAACACCAAGAGGGAGTTCTGGGAAGGCCTAGAGGACATGGTTAGGATTGTACCGATTGGCGAGAGGCTCTTCATAGGAGGAGACCTCAATGGCCACGTGGGCACATCTAACACAGGTTTTGAAGGGGTGCATGGGGGTTTTGGCTATGGCATCAGGAACCAAGAAGGAGAAGATGTCTTAAGCTTTGCGCTAGCCTACAACATGATCATAGCTAACACCCTCTTTAAGAAGAGAGAATCACATCTAGTGACTTACAGTAGTGGGCAACACTCTAGCCAGATTGATTTCATCCTCTCGAGAAGAGAAGACAGGCGTGCATGCCTAGACTGTAAGGTGATACCTGGAGAGAGTGTTGTCCCTCAGCATAAGCTTGTGGTTGCTGACCACCGCTTTCGGATTCGTGTCCAGCGGGACAAGCGTGCCAAAGTCGCTAGAACGAAGTGGTGGAAGCTCAAGGGGGAGGTAGCTCAGGCGTTCAAGGAGAGGGTCATTAAGGAGGGCCCTTGGGAGGAAGGAGGTGATGTAGACAACATGTGGATGAAGATGGCGACTTGCATTCGCAAGGTGGCCTCAGAGGAGTTTGGAGTGTCCAGGGGAAGTAGAAGAGAAGCTAAAGATACCTGGTGGTGGAACGATGATGTCCAGAAGGCAATTGAGGAGAAGAAAGAGTGTTTCAGACACCTATATCTGGATAGGAGTGCAGACAACATAGAGAAGTACAAGATGGCAAAGAAGGCCGCAAAGCGAGCTGTGAGTGAAGCAAGGGGCCGGGCGTATGAGGACCTCTACCAACGGTTAGACACGAAGGAAGGCGAAAGGGACATCTATAAGATGGCCAAGATCCGAGAGAGGAAGACGAGGGATGTTGACCAAATCAAGTGCATCAAGGACGGAGCAGATCAACTCCTGGTGAAGAACGAGGAGATTAAGCATAGATGGCGGGAGTACTTTGACAAGCTGTTCAATGGGGAGAGTGAGAGCTCTACCATTGATCTGGACGACTCCTTTGCTGATACTAGCAGGCTTTTTGTGCGGCGAATCCAGGAGTCGGAGGTCAAGGAGGCTTTGAAGAGGATGAAAGGAGGCAAGGCGGTGGGCCCTGATTGTATCCCCATTGAGGTGTGGAGAGGCCTCGGGGACATAGCGATAGTATGGCTAACCAAACTTTTCAACCTCATTTTTCGGGCAAACAAGATGCCAGAAGAATGGAGACGGAGTATATTAGTACCAATCTTCAAGAACAAGGGGGATGTTCAGAGTTGTACTAATTACCGTGGAATTAAACTGATGAGCCATACAATGAAGCTATGGGAGAGAGTCATTGAGCACCGCTTAAGAAGAATGACAAGCGTGACCAAAACTCAGTTTGGTTTCATGCCTGGGAGGTCGACCATGGAAGCCATTTTCTTGGTATGACAACTTATGGAGAGATATAGGGAGCAAAAGAAGGACCTGCATATGGTGTTCATTGACTTGGAGAAGGCCTATGATAAGATACCGCGGAATGTTATGTGGTGGGCCTTGGAGAAACACAAAGTCCCAGCAAAGTACATTACCCTCATCAAGGACATGTACGATAATGTTGTGACAAGTGTTCGAACAAGTGATGGCGACACTGATGACTTCCCGATTAAGATAGGACTGCATCAAGGGTCAGCTTTGAGCCCTTATCTTTTTGCCTTGGTGATGGATGAGGTCACAAGGGATATACAAGGAGATATCCCATGGTGTATGCTCTTTGCGGACGATGTGGTGCTAGTCGATGAGAGTCGGACGGGGGTCAACAGGAAGTTGGAGTTATGGAGGCAAACTTTGGAATCGAAAGGTTTTAGACTTAGTAGGACTAAAACCGAGTACATGAGGTGCGCTTTCGGTACTACTAGGCACGAGGAGGAGGAGGATGTTAGCCTTGATGGGCAGGTGGTGCCGCAGAAGGACACCTTTCGATATTTGGGGTCAATGTTGCAGAAGGATGGGGATATCGATGAAGATGTGAACCATCGAATTAAAGCCGAATGGATGAAGTGGCGCCAAGCTTCTAGCATTCTCTGTGACAAGAGGGTGCCACAAAAGCTAAAAGGCAAGTTCTATAGGACGGCGGTTCGACCCGCAATGTTGTATGGCGCTGAGTGTTGGCCGACTAAAAGGCGACATGTGCAACAGTTAGGTGTGGCGGAGATGCGCATGTTGAGATGGATGTGTGGCCACAAAAGGAAGGACCGAATCCGGAATTATGATATACGAGATAGAGTTGGGGTAGCGCCAATTGAAGAGAAGCTTGTCCAACATCGTCTGAGATGGTTTGGACATATTCAGCGCAGGCCTCCAGAAGCCCCAGTACATAGCGGACGGCTAAAGCGTGCTGATAATGTCAAAAGAGGCCGGGGTAGACCGAACTTGACATGGGAAGAGTCCGTAAAGAGAGACCTGAAGGATTGGAGCATCACCAAAGAACTAGCCATGGACAGGGGTGCGTGGAAGCTTGCTATCCATGTGCCAGAACCATGAGTTGGTCGCGAGATCTTATGGGTTTCACCTCTAGCCTACCCCAACTTGTTTGGGACTAAAGGCTTTGTTGTTGTTGTTGTATCATTCCATTGCATATATATCGGTAGATACCACATACTAATGACCAGATAGTGATGTACACCTATACCAAGCCGCCAGAAAACCATGTCCAAGAATTTACACAAGCTCTCTATCATTTCATCATGGGTACCAATCCAGCGGGCGGTCGAACAGGGATGATATGAATTACCGAAGAAATAGAAATGTAGTATGCAATATCAATATGTATCCCCTTATGTAAAATGAATCAACTATTTCATGCTACAAAGCTTTCCTTCATGAAACCCTCCATTGTCCGTACCAGCTTGATATTTATACATACACTATAATATAAAAAATCAAATAAACAAATAACAGCTGAGCAATTAGTTAAAAAATTAGCAGTTAAATTTTAACATCACCGCATACAGGATTTCCGACATAATATCTCATAAGGCGCGGCGTGCCGCCCCGCACGGCATGGCTAGTACTTTACTAGATCAGGATCGCGCCTTGGCGCGAGGGTGCCGGTCCCAACGTTTTGATGAAGCAAGTAGTGCTAAGTTGGTAGGAATCTACGTTTATCGTATGAATTCAAACATGATAAAAAGCAATGTAATATGATAAATCAGAATTAGAGCAAGTCATTTATATGGAAAGCAACACACTCCACAGGCCATTCATAATAATTAGATCAAGTCATTTGTACATACAGAGACTGAAGGCTGAGTAGTGCATTAGAGGGTAGCCGTACAATACAGAATACATATCCCATTGCTCTGGACAGAAGTACAGAAAAGCATAACCACACTGATTGTGTTCTGTGACTGTGAGTACATCCTTCGACGGTAAATGGCTCTATGAATTCCAAGATTCTCACAATAGTATGGTCAACCTGAGTCATAGGAAATGGTTTAGAGACAACATAAGTAAATGGTTGAAATATATAAGCAATAAAAGAAAGTACATGCGCAGGACAACAGACCAATTCCAATTGGATTTCTTGCACAAACAAAGATACATGATACAAAGCCTACAAAGCAAGTTGATAACTTTCGGCAAACCTTGATAGGTGGACGGACCCAATAAAAACTAAAAACGTTGACATCATATTATGCTAGGTTTCTTTAATTCTTTTCAACATGAGAATGCAAGAAACTCATTTCCTTGTGAAACCTCAGACGTTAATGGATACCCCATGGAGTCAATCCAGAGATATTGCATGTATCACCATCAAGCTAGCATACACAGTTCATCCATAAAATTTACTCCTATAAACTAAATCAAGCTAGCATACACAGTTCGTATCCAAATAGGATTACATCTCTTGGGGTCTGGTTACCCAAATCCAACCAGAGATCCTCACAGGAGAGGTGGGGGGGCATGGAAGAGCAAAAGGAGCTTACTTGCAAGAAGAAGCCAGACTCCAGGGTTGCGCAAGCGCTAGACATGCCGTCACAAGCACCATTATGGCTCTTGCCACTTGAAAATAGAGCATTTTACTGGAAGGAAAAAAGCATGGCTCATTAGGCATTGTGTAGGCTCCACCCTTTACACAAAGGTGTAGAAAAAGCACACTAATTGTAAGATAACATGTCCATATATATTCAAACATCAAGGCCAAATACACTAATTGTAGAAAAGCACACTAATTTTAAGATAACATGTTCCTATGTAGTTCAACCCTAATGGACCAATCGGCCAAACATGCCTCAATGGCAGCCCCATTTTGATTTTAAAACTCTGCTACACAAGTTAATATAATGACAATATAAGTGCCACAGATAATGAAAATGTTTGCTTCCTATAAGCTTATAAACACAGGAGTGACAACTTAAACATGTGGTGCCCTATCTTGAGTGTGTTCTATCAGTAGGCTTGGCAAAGTTGAAGTTGAAACTATATGCTCAATATTTATGAAATTGGACGCTCAATATGTGCCTAACCATATCTATCACAGGCCTTTGTCACAGAAACAGGGTAAGTAATCGAGTAGCAATACCACATCACCATGGGTAAGCAGTCCTATTAATTTTCATAATAAATACACCATCACCAAGGAACATACTCAGTTTTGAAGCAATGTGTATATCCTATTATAATGTTTGGCAACTGATCATAAACAGTAAGGAGCAAAGCAAGTGTGCACCAGTTCTTTTTAGTATACAGAACATCATGGTAGCATTAGAAGCAAGAAAAAAAATCACCTGCCACCTGAGCTCTGATTTTCACATGCCTAAAACTTTCTGCAGTTCATATATAAACCCAAAATAATATAATGATACATTTATAAAACTCTCTGCAGTTCATGTATAAACCCAAATCAATATAGTGATGCATTCCTAAAACCCATTGCAATTGATGTATAAACCTTGAAGGAGTATTGTTGATTTTTCCTAAACACTTATCTAGCAAGAAAGCAGACGGGCGCACATCATCCTGCCGACACTGCCGGACCAAGGACCCATGCGTCCCCCTCCCCCGTAAACCAGGCCATGTACCACAAGTCGCGCACACTACAAGAAATATGTCAACTTGTGACCTTCTGTCAGTGACCCTGGAAGAAATGGTCATAAATCTACGACCATTTGAGACCAATTGGTCATAAGCTATTCGGGGGGCTCCAAACCCTAAACCATAACGACCATTTTGGTCAGAAAGGTCGTAATTTCCTTACACGAAATGGTCGTAAAGCAGACAGCACTGGTCCGCTGCCTTATTTCTAGCTGATCACGACCATTATAGATGGTCATAGCCTTGTAAATTGTGGTGCATTGCTATGACTAGGCGCCACCTCATCAGTTTTGCCTATGTGTCATGTCCATGTGTCAATTTTTGCCCTAGGTTGTGAAGCAGCCTACATATCTGTCATTCCCAAAATTCCCAAAAAATTCTCATAAATTCTTTGGATCATATCTTCCTCGAATATGTCAAAAACCTTCCTTGCCTAGTTCAAAAATAATTCAGGAATATTCATTTTCCTATTCTATTCAGAACATCACTTTGTGAAGGAAGTGCTATTTATATTTTCTTGATTGCCCTCAAAATTTTTGGGCACTATTTCCTATCCAAATCATTGCCTCGTGACAAAATTCAGCTCCATTTGCCTAGTAAATCTTCCTCAGCAAATTTCCAAAGTTTCTGTTCAGCTAGAAGCTTTGTGAAGGAAGTACTAGCTAGGCATATCCTAATGAGTTGAATTTTTGCCACATCTTCTATATGCACAAATCATAGCTCTCCACAAAATTTGAGCCCCATCTAACAATCCATGTGAGCTCACCATCCAATCTTTGTTTCTAGTAATATTTTCAGTTTGGTAAGCAACTATATTTTATATTACTTTATAATTGCTGAAAATTTACCAGGACATGACCCTACCCATAGAACCTCCCTCCACCAAATTTAGCTCATTTAATTTAGCCAATTTCCCTCAATATTTTTCCCAATTTTCTGTTCAATGGAGAGCATTGTGAAGGAAGTACTATTTTTATTTATCCAAATGGCATGAAATTTTTACAGTGCGTTCATATGCCCAAATTATCACCCTCATCCAAATTGCAGCTCAATAGAATCATCTATGTGAGCCCAGCTTCAATTTCTATTTTCTGGCCAGATTGGCACATTGCAAAGCAAGTGCTATCTAGACCACTCCTATTGCCCTCAAACTTTTTGGGCACTCTTCCATATCCAAATCATTACCACATGACAATATTCAGCTCCATTTGCATAATAAATCTTCCTCAGAAAATTTCCAAAGTTTCTATCCAGAGAGAAGCTTTGTGAAGGAAGTACTAGCTAGGATTATCCAAATGATTTGAGATTTTTCCAAATCTTCCATATGCTCAAATCATCACTCTCCATAAAATTTGAGCTCTATCAAGCAATCCATATGTGCTCATCATCCAATCTTTTATTCTGGTCATATTTTCAGTTTGTGAAGCAACTATATTTTATATTGCTTAAATATTGCTGAAACTTTACCAGGGCATGTTATTACCTATATAACTTCCCTCCACAAAATGTTAACTCAATCCATTCGTTCATTTGAGCCCAGCTTCAACATCCATATTTCTTTCCAGTGTGGTACTTTGCAAAGCAAGTGCCACCTAGGCTCCTCCATTTGAGCTGCAAATTTGCCAAGACAGTCTCCTTAGTAGATGATCATCCTCAGCCAAAACTCAGGCCCATTGGCCATGTGCATTTCCCCCACCGCTAATCAAACACTTGGCTGCTAATTCATGTTTGAGCTTAGTTCAGTCTCCTCGTGAGATTCTTCTGTTGTATTCTTCTTCCTAACACCTACCGGGGGAGTTCCCACCCCACCAGACATGCCTAGGCTGCCCAGAACGCGTGGCAACGCCATGGTCACGCGGTGACCACGTGGCTGGCATGCCAGTTTACGCGCTCTGGAGTTGGGGGCCTCGGCCACCATCCAAACCTCAACGTCTCGCCACCACACCATGTATCTCTGATTAAATAGATACTTATGTACCTAGAAATGATTTTTGGAAAAAATAAAGAGCAAACTATAAGGCAGCTGCAGTTCAAATTTGACCCGCTTCCTGCTGAATCGGCGGAAATTTGTCTTTTTCACGAGAGGTGGATCATAGCTTTTGACACGCAATCATTTGGTCAATTGTACATTAAATATGGCCTAATATTTTAGAAAATTGATTTGGTCCAATTTTGCAACAAATATATGGTAGGTCCTTCACAGAAAAAACTCATTTTGGGCACTCGAAAAATGGAAAATGAATTTTTCGTCCAAAGAAAATGAAAAGTTCCTTAGGCAACATTGTTTGCCATTCCAAGATGCACCCTTGTGCACAATATGAGATCATTTGAACAAACTATGCCATGAATGCGGCCATAAGATTGATCATTTGGCTTGAAAGCCATGAATCTTCACACATGATAACTCATTTCTGAGAACACTTTTTAAAAATAATTGCCGCATTACAAGTTTATTATTTTTCCTGGTAACTTGGTCACATATAATGACACAATGCGAAGGTTTTCCAATTTTTTGATTTTTTTTGAATTTGTCATGCCCATTTCAAAATGCGGTCAAAACGGCGGGCATGACCGTTCATAGCTAGGCGTTGAATCTTGCAAAACTTTTGGAGTTTCTCTGATTAAATAGATACTTATGTACCTAGAAATGATTTTTGGAAAAAATAAAGAGCAAACTATGAGGCACCTCTAGTTCAGATTTGACCCGATTCCTACTGAATCGGCAGAATTCTGTCAATTTGAGAGAGGTGGATCGAAAACTTTTGAGTGGCAACTATTTGGTCAATTGTACATAAAATGTGGTCTAATATTTTTCAAAAATGGTGCGGTACAATTTTGCAACAAAGATTTGGTAGGTTCTTCACAAAAAAAAACCGTTTTTTGGCTCTCCGAAAATAGAAAATGATTTTTTTGTGCAAAGAAAATGAAAACTCCCTTTGGCAACATTGTTTGTCATTCCAAGATGCACCCTTCTACACAATATGATAACATTTGAACAAACTATGCCATGACTGTAGCCATAACACTGATTATTTGGCTTGAAAGGCATGAATCTTCATACATGATAGCTCATTTATGAGAACACTTTTTTAAAATATTTTCTGTATTGTGAGTTGGTTATTTTTCCTCGAAACTAGGTCACATATAATGACACAATGTGAAGGTTTCCCATTTTTTTGATTTTTTTTGAATTTCTTACGCCAATTTCAAAATGTGGTCAAAACGGTGGGCATGGCCGTTCATAGCTAGGCATTGAATCTTGCAAAAAAATTGTTGGATCTCTGATGAAATGACTACTTCTTTACCTAAAAAAGATTTTTGGAAAACATCATGAGCAAACTATGAGGCACCTCTAGTTCAAATTTGACTCGGTTTCTGCTGAATCGGCAGAGTTTTGTCAATTTGACGAGAGATGGATCGAAAGCTTTTGAGTGACAAACAATTGGTCAATTGTACATAAAAGGTGGTATAATATTTTTTAAATGTAGTGGTGCAATTTTGCAACAAAAAATTGGTAGGTTTTTCACAAAAAAATCAGTTTTTACAGTCGAAAAATGGAAAATGATTTTTTTGTGCAAAGAAATTGAAAACCCCCCAAATCAACATTGTTTGTTATCCCAAGATACACACATGTGCACAGTATTGGTTCATTTTAACAAACTATAAGAGGGTATTATGTTGAATGTTTACCCTGAATAAGAGGGTAAAAAATATAAGAGAAACAAAAGGAAAAAACAAAATTACATAAGTTTAATTCTGATTGGTGGAATCAGTTGTGGCATGGATCGATGACATGGCAAACATCCGTCCATCCATACACCCATCCATCCGTCCATCCATCCCATCGCTTAAACCCCTCTCTCTCTCGTGCACGAACCCCACCCAACCCCCTCGTGCCCTCCTCTCCCTCCTCCGCTCCTCCCTCGAACCCTAGCGCCCCGCTCCTCCCTTGCTGCCGCCAATGCCGGCGCCCGATCCCGGCGACCTCAGGCAGGAATCGACGGCGCCCAGCACACCAACATGACCACCACGCTCCGCTCTTCCCTCCCGTCCGGCGAGATCCGGCGCGCGCGGCCTCCAATGCCCGAGCGATAGGGTTTCGTTCACCGCCTCCCTCTCTCTCCCTCTGCTCGATCCAGATCGACAGGTCTCTCCACCGCCGCCTCCTCCTCCCCTTCGTTCGCCGCCTTCATCGCCGGCGCTGCTCCGGCGGCTCTTCTACATCGCCTACTACCAGATCCAGTCTCCCTCGTCCTCTTCCCCGCACACGACCAGCCCATCCATCCATCCCCTTATCTCGACGCAGGGAGCCATCCAAGTTGACCCTCTCACCGACGACGGCCGTCACCGACGGGCTGCTGGTTGCCTCGGTCTCCCGCAGCATCTCCAAACCCTAGCCACACCAGGCGAATCGGCGACCGGCGAATCGATCCATCCATCCCCACGGCGAGCCATGAGGTAACACCGCCCGCCCGCCCGCCGCCGCCGTTCCCCGCTTCCCCGTGCGATCCATCGATTGGTTTCCCACGAGAACGACCGTGGGACGGCTTCGCCGACGCGGGCGCGCGCTGGATGGATGTAGATCATCCCGTCCAAGCCGTAGTTCGTGCTAGGAGATCCGCGGTTTCTCACTCGAGCGGAGACCGAGATGGATGGATAGATAGATCTCGCGCCTTTTTTGTGGTTCTGAGTGGCGGGAATTCACTTGTTGGAGATTGGGTTCATATCAGTCCCGTCGTCTAGTTACATGATTTTGTGACAGATCTCTGTCGACCTCCCTGCTGTGGGTGCATCAGACACTGTTCCCGTGCCGTCTGTTACGTTAAAACGTTACCAGATTCGTATCTGGAGTAGTAATCAGCTGCCTGTTTGCATCCATGATGTGTAAAATCAACCGCTCTTCCGGTGAATAGATGGGGTTTATACTCCTTTGTGGCGGTAAGTAATTAACATTTGGAGTTTGGTTAGTAGCGGTTCTTCGTCTAGTTGTCTTGGATCTTACTGTGAGACGTCACCGATTTCGTGTCTGGAGTAGTAATCAGTTTGCTCTTTGCATCTATGAGGTGTAGAATCTACTGCCGCTCTTGTAAATGGTTGGTGTTTATACTCCTTTGTGGCGGTAATTAACATGGGGTGGTTTGGTTCGTATTAGTTCTTAGTCTGATTCTCTTGGATATGCAGGGTTTGTAGCTACTGTGTGATGCGGTGTAGACTGTTCATGTACTATACGTTACCTTTCGATAGCTAAAGTATGTCCATTTCAAGTTTGTTTGCCAGGCAGTTCGTCAGCAGTTGGTTGCAGCTTTGGAGTGTATTTTCAAGAGCCGTTTAGATGTGGGATGTTTTGTGCTTCATTCAAATGCTCTTCTTTTGACATTGTATGCTCTGCTTTGCAGTAAGCTCCAGACCGCCCCTACTCTCCGGACGAGCACAGGCTGCAGCTCCTAGGCGAGGTATGCATCTCCGTCCTTCCCCTTCCCCTTACGCTACTGCTACTGCTCTCCCTGGTCTCACTCCTCATCTTGTCTCTTGTGTAGGGTGCACGAATGCCACTTCTTCCATCAGCGACCCTCCCCTCTGCGCCCAGCCTGTGGAACACTTCTACGCCATCTTTGGAGCCGCAAATGTCTTCCTGCAGGTAGCACCTCCCTCTCCCTCTCCATCCCCAATTTCCCTGCAGTTCCCTTTTTCTTCTTCAAGTCATCCTACAGACCTGCATAATTAGGCACAGATGCTAAAGTGAAACTAGTGCTATATTGCACCGCTGATCTGTAGTGTATGGGGCGTCTCATCGTAGTACTGCTATGTTCAAGCACATTGCCAGTGTTCAGAAATGACACCCACTCACTATGCAAATGCAAGCAATATAATCTAAAATTTTCATTCTAGTTCCACCATGCGTAAACACCCTAGTGTACAACTATCAACCTGTTTCGCTGTTCAGTTTGTCACCCATGCATACACACATGATAGAAGATGCAACTAAAAGATCATCTCTGTGATGATTTTTTATTTTTAGGCTTCAAGCAAGGGTCTGGACTTGGCAAGATTCAGTTCACAACTACTTGTGAGCTTCGCCATTTAGCTTACTTACTAGGGCGTCTTTCTTGTGAGAGTTTACTTGATAG
This sequence comes from Elymus sibiricus, assembly GCA_039707655.1. Taxonomy (NCBI): domain Eukaryota; kingdom Viridiplantae; phylum Streptophyta; class Magnoliopsida; order Poales; family Poaceae; genus Elymus; species Elymus sibiricus. The sequence goes on along the minus strand of CM077668.1, from coordinate 87,820,182 downwards.
TGCAATATGTTAGAAGAAACTACCATGTCTCTAGAATGAACCATAGTTGCTAATCTATTCTGCTGCTCGTGTCGTCCACTCGCAGTTAATTTTTTGGTGATGCTTGAAGAAAAAGGTTTGTTACAGGGACCTGCTGACTTCTGCTTCCACTCGCTCCTCTCTTCCTCCACTAAAAGGATTGTTTCCACTATTCATGAATCACACTAGTTGATGTTAGTCACTCAGTTTCCCTTTTAATTGCTGTAACAAACAATATCATTTGCTACTTTCCTCTGTCTATTAAGAACTATGACCAGTAAGTTTTTTTGCCAATTAGCTTTCCGTGTGCATGCTCTTAATCCCCATAGCACTAAGAAAGGACCTTACTGATCCCCATATTACTAATTTCTGTATCAAACATTATTATTCTGTCCTTAACAAGTCGCGGCACTATGTTCTGTTTTTTGTTCAGTTAGCTCTATCAAATATAATCAACCTGCCTATGTTCCATTTTGCTATTTGTACTTAGATAGAAAAGCTAAAATCTGTATAGAGCTCTGTGTGTAATACCAAGTTGTTCCTCTTATTTACAAACTGCTGTGTTGGTATTTCCTTGTTTACAGCGAGTGAATCCACATACAAAATAACAGATTGGTAGGATATATTTTTTTGTTTATTCCTGTCTGCTTGACAGTTACATGATAATTCTGTAATGCTGAAGCTATATTTGGTGCTTGTGTCTTAATTTTTTTCTGTAATGATGATCTAAAATGTCACGCAGGTCATCATTGGTGCTGCCGCTGTTGCTGTGGTTGTCGGAGGTGTTGTTGCTGCATTTGGCGGAGCTGCCGTTGAGGCCCCAAAGGGCAACCTTCATCAGCCACAACCCCACAACAGTGCCTCAAGGTTCTGTGCCCCATCGCCCCTCTTTCTAAATTACTGAAATGAAAATGGCTAGCCCTGATGTGCCTCTTGTATCTATTGCTTGATTTTTTATGATGTGATTCACCAAGAGTGATTCTTCTACTATCCCATTCACGCAGGGAAAGTAATGCCTGGTGGTCATTCGCATTAGTGGCCACTATTATGATATGTGACATCATCATTGCTGTTCTTATACTCTGATCCACAACACCTTACATTACACATTTGAAATTAATTAAAATACATCTACACACAGTGCTTCAACATAGATTTATCCTATGATTATACCCGAGACATTAGTTTGTTTTCATGCTTTTGTTTCCCACACAGTGCTTCAAGCTTGTTTATTAACTCGATGTGTTGTTATTCTGTTTAACAGGAGACTGCAGCAGAAGTAGAGAAGATGGATGCTACACCGACTCCACTGAGGCGCTCAAGTCGTCTCCGTAAACTGGCTTCTCCTTGAGCCAAGACAAACACAGTGCATTTTGGTGTTGATTCTTCATGTGGTGCTGGGAGCTGTGGGAGACATCGCCTTTGTAACCCAACGATGCTTAGATTTGGTGCTATAGGTGTAATGGCCTGATGTGCAGACGTGTATGTGCTGTTGTGAGTATTTGATTGAATGATTTCTGGATTTAATCACTTAATCGCGAGAATATTGATTGTTTGCTGTTCAAATGTGTAAATTGAATCTGTGAATGAAAATTACCAAATGTTCTACTCGACCAAATAATATGTGGGCTCTAAAAAGACTACGGCCCAAACAACAATGGACTGGAACATCGTGCATTTTTGAAAATCCAGAAAAAGGCTTAATGAACTGGTCTGCAAAAAGGCCACGGCCTAGAAAATAAAAAGGCCGAATTGTTGGGCCAGGTCCATGTGGCTAAGGAAAATTAACAGGGAAAATAACTTGAAATGGGCTGAATTAGTGGGCTCGGCCTATATAAAAGGCAGAACTGGACTGGGCTGATTCTCATCTACGACCAACTAAATTGGTCGCAATTGTGCCACGTCAGCACTGCCACGTCGGATCTGACGTGGTCTGGGCAAATTGTCAGTGACCAAAACAATTGGTCGTAGAGTCTACGACCTTTTATTTTGGTCGTAACCACCTACGACCATTTCAGAAAGAAGGTCGTTAAGTTTCATTAAAGACGGCCAGCTTTTGACCAACTGTTTTTGGTCACAAAAAGGTCATAAATGGAAAATAATGACCATTCAATGACCAATATTGATGGTCGCAAGTTGACATATTTCTTGTAGTGACGCACCGTGCCAGATCTGGCTAGGCGACCACCTGCCCGCCACCACCAAAGCAGGGGAAGACCCCGCAGCCGCCGCAAATCGCTATGCCACAGGGGGAGATCGGTGAAGGGTGAACCTGGAACCTCGACGAAGTCGAGATGAAGGCGGCAAAGCTCTGACAGTGGCCATCGCAAGATAAATAAAGGCAGAAAAAAACTCGAATTAGCGGATCTTCTACGCATACCCACTGCTATAGATTCAAATAACACAAATCAGAAAGCAAGGATGTAGCTTTACAGGACCAACCAGTAGCTAAGAAATCAGGGGCTAAACAATTATCTTGTCTAAGAGCTAGTACATACTATAGCATGAATATTGCAACAAGAATTGCTAGAACACTTGACCAGTCCAACCAAATTAATACCATACTACAATATTTGATAAAAACTAATGCACATGTATATGCATGATTACTAAAGATGGCAAGCTTTAGTTTAGTTTGCAGGAAGTGGTTCGCTTAAGGTCATTCATACTGCCCACTCTACTTATACAAGTGTGACAACAAAACCATAACAACACAAGGCAACAATATATGTTATGTGATAGCATGAATAGGAACCTAGGTGTATTTTAGTTCAGAGATATACAAGTGATCTAGTTTAGGGCACATACCAACAAGTAGTTTCCTAAGGTGAAGGCTTTGCATTATCTGCAGCTAGCTATGTGAAACAACCTGAACCTGAACCTAACGGCTATTGGATGTCTAAACTAAACTGTTGCGTCCCTAAACCTGGAATTATGGTTCAGTTTTAGCTCTCAAGAATCTGCATACCCATGGTCATATGTACTGCCAGTTTATTTAGACAAGCATGCCAACAATGCACTGATAAATAGAGCAACGTCACAAAAATTATAAGTTTTAGGGTAGGTTACTGTAATGTAATTTCAGAGATGTACATTAGAGAAATTGTTGAGCCAACTATTCAATTAGATATACATGCAACTATGTGTATATATACTAATAACAAATTTCACTCCTTCTCCCTCTTTCTATTTTGGAACAAGCAGAATAATTTACCCCTGTCACTGAAATCTGAATGGCCATATCCAAATGGAAAGCAAAAGCTACTACATCTACAGAAAGTACAGTCCTGTGCCATGGGGTTTATAACTACTTAATGGTGCTATGAGTAAAATTCCTTTGTCTACTTACCTTGAAGCTAACATCTGCCCATTCCCAAGGAGTTCTATTCAGGCTTTTGAGCATTACTTCTGGAAATGAAGAAAGGTTAATTTAATTGAAAAATATCACCCTAAACATCCTGGAGAAACGGAACGATATTGGATATAAACAACAAATATATATAAAAAAAACTTCAGCTCCAATACAAACATTAACCAGCCTAAAGACGCTGTTATTAGAAACTTGACACTATGGTTTCTGCTGGTTTATCAAGTCCTTCAACAAAAAACAGTACATCATTACTGCAACTCCATTTCAGTATCTTACCTTCCATCTCACTTGTAGTTTTCCAATGCAATGATTTACCCTGCAGTCTAAATAGGAGGAGTAGAACTCAAACCTTTTAAATTGGCTAACAATACAATAAAACAAAGAGGAGTAATCATTATTTGTCAGAAATATTAATCAACAAAAGGTGTGACTCTAGATTTTGATGTGTTAAGCAAAAGAGAAAATAAGAAACTGCCAGCTTAATATTGATTGGGAAGTAACATCAATGCTGTAATCCTGCCAGATTAATAGGAAAATCAATAACATCTACCATATCCAAGTAGGAGCTAGAACCCAAATACTTGAACCTTCATAATATAATACAGTAATAAAAACAGAAGTTGCAGAGTATCAGCTCCATATACAAAAAAAATCTCATTGCTAAAATAAATATAAGCTGCGTAGGTTCATCCTTATTTAACTCCTGTTTATGTAGGGTTCCGGTTCATTGCATTACCAAAATAAATCTTGTAGCATTATTATTTGTAGCATGTAAGAACAAATAACTGCAACTGGTAACTTGCGGAAAAATAGAAGTAATAGTATCACAACGAATTAAAACAAGCCATTCAACCGATAACTTGCTGGAAGCGAGTCTTTCTAGTATAACAAAGTGCAACTTACTCTTAACCAGATTAAATCAAGGGCCAACAACAAACAATAAAAGATCAAGAACAACTCATATGCAATAAACGTCTGAGAGAGAAGAAATCTTTATATAAGACGGCTATAAACAGTGGAGCATAAATAAGCAACACCTTTGAATACAAATAAAAAGGGTTCAGGGTTCATTGCATAGTGGGCTCAGATTCACCTTTCCTCGATCATATAACCTACCCCCATCATCTCTTATCACCAGAGCAATCTGTTTATACAGTGGAGCTGCCCTGGTTATCACACAACAAGAATACCGTCCAAGGACAGAACAATAAGTATCACATGATCAAAGAGGATTCTAGAGACAAGAGGGAGGATCCAACTTGATACCCACAGGTGACTCGATTGCTCAAAGGCACACTTATTTCAGCCACGGTTAATCATCATCGCCCTAGCATGAACGCCACTGATCAATTTAGCAAATCCAGGAGCATAGCTATAGGACCAGGGCATCCACATGTAAACCAGAGCACCACAGGAGCTCCTATGATAGCAACTGAACATGAACAGCAGCCTGCAAACCCAAGAATAGCATGGATCCACAACTACAGAGCTCAAGTAGGAACCGATGCATGAGTAGGACATAGAGCATCAACCAGACGAGTGCTACTTGTAGCTTGCATTGGTATTTCCCCGAAGAGGAAGGGATGATGCACCACAGTAGAGATAAGTATTTCCCTCAGTTATGAAACCAAGGTTATCAAACCAGTAGGAGAATCACACAACACCTCGTTAGCAGTACCTGCACACAAACAACAAACCCTTGCACCCAACGCAAACGAGGGGTTGTCAATCCCTCGACGGTAAATTGCAATATTAAATTGTATGTGATAGATTGATAGATTGAAACAAAAATACAAAATAAAATAAATAAAAGAAAATTGAAGAACGGTGGTTGAATATCAAAAAGAGAGAAGAAGTCATCTAGCTACTAACTATGGACCCGAAGGTCTGTGGTAAACTACTCACGCATCATCGGAAGGGAAGCAAGGTTGATGTAGAGCCCCTCCGTGATCGATTCCCCCTCCGGCAGATTACCGGAGAAGGACCCCAGATGGGATCTCTCGAGAACAGAAGCTTGCGGCGGCGGAAAAAGTATTTCGTGGACTCCCCTGAGGGTTTTTGATTTTTTCTGAATTTATAGTGCTGGTGGCTCATGGGGCCCACCAGGGTCTTCTGGCCACCTCCCAGAGCTTCTAGTGTTTATCTTGGCCAATAAAAAATCTCCAAAAACTTTCGTGGCATTTGGACTTCGTTTGGTATTGATTTTCTGTAAAACAAAAACAGGGCAGAAAACAGCAACTGGCACTGGGCACTAAGTTAATAGGTTAGTCTCCAAAAATGATATATAATTGCTGTAAATGCTTATAAAAATATCCAAGATTGATAATATATGTGACGCCCCCGACTTAATCGTGCACTAATCATACACGCAAAGGCACACGATCAAGCCTAGGGACTCACGGGAAGATATCACAACACAACTCTAGACACAAATAAAATAATACAAGCTTTATATTACAAGCCAGGGGCCTCGAAGGCTCGAATACACAAGCTTGATGTCATACAAGCATCAGCGGAAGCAAAAGTATCTGAGTACAGACACAAAGTTAAACAAGATGCCTTAAGAAGGCGAAAACAAACAACAGCTCTGATCGAAAGAGGCAAGGCCTCCTGCCTGGGAACCTCCTAACTACTCCTGGTTGACTGGTTCAACGTAGTAGAAGAAGCCTCCGGGGGTCTCGTAGTAGTAGTATCCTGTGGTGGCGTCTGGCTCCTGGGCTCCATCGGCTGATGCATCATCAATTGGGTATGGAGGAAAAAGAATAGCAGAGCAACCGTGAGTACTCATCCAAAGTACTCGCAAGACTGACATCAGAACTATGCTACATATGCATGGGTATCAAATGAGAAGGCTGTATTTGTGGACTGAATTGCAGAAAAGCAAGATTAGGGAGAAAGGCCTAGCCTATCGAAGACTAGCATCTTCAAGTAGTCTTGCAGCATCAGAAGAGAGTAGATAGTAATAGCATACATGTTGTCATACAGTAGCAATGCCCTGAGATCCTTTCTCGACACCCTACGAGAAAGCGATCCCGAGAGCAGTATTAACAGTTTAATATGAATCATCATCAATTTGTAGTTGTCATAGATCCGGGCACAACTTCGAGCGTCCTGTTACCGTGGACACGGCTATTCGAATAGATATCTTCCCTGCAGGGGTGCACTACTGTTACCCAACACGCTCGATTACCTCCGGCCGGATACACTTGCTGGGTAATACCCGGCCTCGGGTGATCGACACAACGCAGCCCGACCTAGAGCTCAGCAGAGAGGTCAACACGCCGGTCTAAATCCTAAGTGCGCAGGGGTCTTGGGCCCATCACCCATTGCACTCCTGCACGTTGCGTGGCTGGACGGGGTGCAGGCGCGACACTGAATACACCAGTGACGTAACCAGCCCAATCCCGACGATCAGCCCGCATCTCTGAGCTGTGACGTCTGAAGAGCCTTCGGCTGACACTACGATGCAGAGGGCCCCATTAAACCATTATCCCACGTGGTGGTAGTGCGAAATGGGCACGACGACCCACTCAGATCAAATACCCAGTTCCGTTAGGCGTATTTAGTATCGCGCGGGTGCTCTTGGAGCCGACCCGTCTTTAATGATATTCGCTCGCGGGCACCCTTGGGGCCAGCCCGACTTTACATTTCCCCGCGGGTACCTCTCGAGGTGGACCCGCCTGTAACAAAGGTCAAAGTAACCGTGTGTCCAAGTAACGAGGAGGAATCCGAGGAATCACCCTCGATGGATTCCCACTCGAGGAGTTGCGCGACGGTAGCTTAGCGGAGGTGATGTAAGAGGAATCACCCTCGATAACACACATCCGGGAAGCTATTCTACAGAGACACCATCGAAAGTGAGCTAAGAGGTATCACCCTCGGCACTTGATGCCAGCTCTGCAGTGTCGAGCAATTTAGGGGATGTGCGGTGATGTGCTGCTCTCAGCCCGTCGAACATTCGATCGGGGCGCAGATGCTAAAGCGGAGCAACTACAGCAAGGGAGAGGGGCCACAGATGGTTTTCCATCCAACCTATACTAAGCAGTTTGGAAAATAAGGCAGGTATCAACAGCAGTTACAAGGACAGGCTATGCATCAGAAATAGGATAAAGCAGTAGCAGCGGCAATTTCTAATGCAAGCAGGGGGGAAAGAATGGAATGGGTGATATGGGTATGCGTCAAGGGGTTTTGCTTGCCTGGTTGCTCTGCGGAAAAAAAGGCTGGTCGCCGTCGATGTAGTCGTACACAGCAGTTCATCGGTAGTCTCAGCGTCTATCGCAGCATCAGGGTCTACCGAAAAAGAAGCAACGAGGGGAAACAAATAAATAACAGCGCAAACAATAGCATCACAAAGCATGACATGGCAATACGCGGTGACAGAGGTGATCTAACGCAGTGTTACACGACACCGAGAAAGGGGGATCCTATCCAGGAAAGTATTCCCGGTTCCGGACATGTGTCAGACAGATGACCGGAGGGGGCAATGTTCCAGGCTGCGATGTTGTAAGCATGGGACAGCTAGGATGCAGCGCAGGGTTGATATACTGCCTATCTAAGTGCTCTAGTCAATTTAGGAATTTAACCGGAATTATTTTATTAAAGTCATGCACTATTCATCTGCCAGAAACAGGCAAAAAGTTACAGGTGTGCTATGCTAGGGGCATCTGACAGACTAACGGACAGCGTAACCGGATTCGTCTCGTCGTTCTGAGCAACTTTCATGTTCAAAGTTTTTCGATCCGGGTTACGGTTTATTTTATATGATTTAATAAAGATTTAGCAATTTCTGGAATTAATTTAATTGTTTAATTCAACATTATCCGAAACAGTAAATACAGTTTAATCTATTTAATTAACAGAATTATTAACAGTTTAATTAGTGTTAATGGGGGGTGGACCCCACATGTCATACTTTGATTAGACTAATTAAACAGTAGTTAATTAGTCTAATTAGTCATTAAGTTAATTAAACCTAATTAGTTAATTAAAACAGTATTAATTAAGTTAATTAATTATTTAATTATTTACTTATTTATTTTTATTACATTTTCTTTTATTTTTTTTAATTATGTTTTTGGGGCTGGCCCCACTGGTCAGTGTCCAGGCCGGACATGTCCGTGTCCAGGCCCTTTTGGGGCCGGACACGTCCGGTGACCGTAGCGGGTCACAGCGCGCGCGCGTGCACACAAAGGCGCACGGCGAGCGCGCGGGCCGGCAGCGACGAGCGCGAGGCCGCGCGTGTGCGGGCAAGGGCGAGCGCGGACGCGGGGGCTGCGGGGGCGCGCGGCGAGGGGGTCGTGGGGGCGAGCAGGAGACGGCGAGCGCGGCGGCGGGCGCGCACGGCGCGGGCGGCAAGGCGCGACGCAGCGGGGACAGCAGCAGGTGGGCGAGCGGCGAGGGAGAGAGAGGTGGGAGGAGGCCCGGAGCTCACAGGGGTGCGGGAGGGGATGGCAGCGGGCTCGAAGGGGGCGTGAGGAGGCCGGCGACGACGAGGGGGCGCCGATGGAGGCGCGGGGCGGCGCGGGGAGGATCCGGGGAGGGAGAGGCGACGGGGTGGTGCGGGCGTCGACGCCGGCAGGCGACAGCGGGCCGACGAGGCGGCGAGGAAGGCCGGCGGCGGCGGGCGGGATCGGGCCGATCCCGATCCAGAACGACCGCGGGGGGGGGGGGGGGAAGAGACGGGGGATCGAGGGGGAGTGGGGGTTGCGGGGCTAGGGTTTCGGCCGTGGGGGATAAGAGGGGGGTGGCCGGGCTGGTTGGGCTAGCGGGCCGGTTAGCTGGGCCTCGGCCCAGTTGGGCCGGTGGGGGGGGCTATTTTAGTTTTGTTTTTGTTTTAGTTTAATCTTTTATTTGTTTCTGTTTTTATTTATTTTTAGTAGCAACTACTTTTATAAAAAGTAGAGGACATGTCCAATATTACCAATGCAATATTGTACAACAGCATAAAAAGTTTGGGGCCTCTCGAAAATATTTGAAATATACATAAATCCAAAAGGGCATTTAATAATTGTTTTGTCCTCGGATAAAATGTTTTTGAGGCACTTAAGCAATTGATAAAAAGTTGCTGATAATTTTATAATTACCAGGGGATTATTTGTAGCCCCAACATGATTTTAGTTTTCATGTTTGAACATTTAAATATTTGACTTTATCTTAAATTTGAACTTGAGTTGGATCATTTCTTTAATTGCATTTTAATTATGATGATCATGATGACACGGCATTATTAGTGTGGGGTTACTGTAGCTAGCCACCGGGGTGTTACAACTCTCCTCGTCTAACAAGAATTCTCGTCCCGAGAATTTAGAGGTAGAGGTAAGGGGAAAAGTTTGGTCACGAAATTCTAACGAGTCTTCTAGTTCTTGGCTGCTCTTCTCGAAGAGGTAGACCTCTTTCGTTGATGTCTTCAATTTGCTGTACCAGGGCATCATGACGAAGTCATCATCCTTTCTTCGGGATCTTCTTTGTCCTACGTACGCGATATGAGGGAAAACTCTGGTAGAACGTATCTCCACCAAGTTGGGCGTTTGACGATGAACCCAGGGAAAGTCATGATTCATCTCTCGAGTTGTAATTCGGATAATTCATCGAGAGCAATAAGCGATGGTTCAAAGTTTCAAACGGGTAGGCAATCATTCGATGCCCAAACAAAAGGTGGAAGGGTTCAGAGCAACAAATTAAATATTGCGTCTGATACAACAATAGATCATCCCTTGGGCGATGGCTCGAAAATTACGTACGAAGCCAAGCGCAAAGGATACTTTGGAATCAAAGTGATACAGGAGAGTCAGGTTTCGATCCTGTGGAACTATGGGTTATGGGACCATCATGTGGGTCAAGAGTAGGAAAAGCGGTGACATCTTGCTCGGTCATGCTAGCAAGATATGTCAGAGGATAACCTGTCATCTATGTCGGCAACAACATCGGTAACGAGGGCGGGGGACGAAGAGAACCATCTTCCTGCTCGTTGAAACGAGGCGGACCAATAGGCAAAGTTCTCGTCCACCGGCGGTTACCGGAATGTCATCAACACTAGTAACAGGGTCTTACTGACAGAATTGTACACCAGGGGTGTTGTCACAAGCAGGGAATCATCACTGCTCAGATCATATAAATCACAAGAAGGGTTAAACAAACCAATGGAAAGGAAAATGTGAATATACACAAGTACTAGGTGTATAACCTTCCCAAGGAAAAACAGAACTTGATATCCAAGACAAGATAGCAAGTGGAGCACCATTTAGGTAAAAGGAAGTATTACGAATTAAATTCATAACTTGGGATAAGTCAAAGATGTCAACGATGATCACAACACAATTTATCGAAAAGCTTCAGGAAGATGCAATTGATCAATAACATGATCAAGCAGAAGAAATGGGGAAGCAGAAGGTCAATGGGTTATAGGGTGGATTGGATTCACTTATCGGTGTTCTCGGTTGATAACAACCGAAACCCGTGGAATTACTATGATGGGGAAAAGGGTATCACCTCATCAAAGCTTCATAAGATGTAGTGCGATGGTACGATATCCTCGAGATACCAGAGGGTAATACTCGAAGGTAGAACAAAACAGAAGCTGAACTAGATCATTGATCTGCGGATGGCAGGTGTTTTAACCTTGTTGAAAAATAGACGAGGCACGGAAATGGAGTTATTAAATGAGGTCAGCATGGTCAGAACCATGACTGCATGGAATCAAGTTAAGGAAACTGGAAGAATTATACAAATGAATAAATATTTTGCAAGAAGCTTCCGTGACGGTCTACATCGTTTCCATGGGCATGAACACAAGTTCAAGGTCGACTCCCACTTCTCCAATGCATAACATTTCATTCACCTCTCGCTCTGATAAAGCTGTAGTGTTGGAATTTTATCTGGTAGAACACCAGAAGGGTATGACTTGTGAAAACTTTCGGGTTCTCACGGATTAGGGGAAGGCATAGGTTCAACCCATCGGGGCATCTTAGGAACATATACCACAAGCTTCAAGAGTAATTAACACAAGCTCGAAGGTGGAGCAGGGTTGACAACAGCAGAGGATACAATTCTACCAAAGGCATTTCAAGTATCAGGGAGAGAACTCACAAGATTCGAATGCGAAGGATACTATCGGATAACAACCCAGCAATGGGTCTGACGGTTCACAACAGAGCTGATGTGAGTATTGGTACTCAATCACAGGAAGAGAGAATGCAAGGCATCGGGGTATAGAACTCCCGAACAATTCGATGCTTAAATAACAAAGGAGTTATGACTTCCAAAATGAAGGATCAGCAGCAGACGCTCTGATCAAGGATGGATAAGTTGAACAGACTCAAAGGCACAATCGGTCAAGGTTTGATTTGCCGAGAACCATCTCATGTCCGGAAGGACGTTTGAGTCAGAAAGATAATTTAAAAGGATAAGCTGATGACTGCGTGCATTTGCACACAGGCTGAATCAATATGATCAGAATGACAATCATAAGGGATTTTAACGAACATTGCTAGTCATATGTAATTAACCATAATGCAAGCAGACAAGAATTTCAATAGCAACAAGCTGCAGAGGATCTTCGGAAGATCGAAAAGCATTCCGAAGAATTTTGTGAAACACATGAACAACTGAGAAGAACGGATCCTCGATAAATGTGAGGAATTAACCGTAAGGATTTTTATGCGGAACAAAACTGCAAGGCCGTAAACTCAAAGGATTCTCGGGTCAACGGAGAGTAATCCGGGGCATCTTGTAACAAGAAGAGCCACGAGAAATTATTGTATGAATGACAATCGCGAGTAGTCATCCATAGGGATATATCGGTGGTAGGGAATTGCAAAGCCGATAAGTTCAAAGTCTCGGAAAACATCAAAAGGGTATTGTCAGAACCTTCTGACGAAACAGGTGATCTTCTGGTATGAGGGCTCTCCGGGAGAAGTAGTTACGAGAACCTAGAGTCAGAGCTTAGTAAAATCTTTAACCCGAAAAGAAGAGAGATCAGAGTCCCAGAGTATAGAAGAGGAATACAAGATCCTAATACCACCCAATGGCGACGTGGGCCCGTAAGCCACACAGCCAAGTTAGTAAAACAGTTTTCTTTGACTAGACTCAACTTCGGCCAAGGAGTTGGAAAGGGGGCTACCTACAGGCAGTTGGCTCTGATACCAACTTGTGACGCCCCCGACTTAATCGTGCACTAATCATACACGCAAAGGCACACGATCAAGCCTAGGGACTCACGGGAAGATATCACAACACAACTCTAGACACAAATAAAATAATACAAGCTTTATATTACAAGCCAGGGGCCTCGAAGGCTCGAATACACAAGCTTGATGTCATACAAGCATCAGCGAAAGCAAAAGTATCTGAGTACAGACACAAAGTTAAACAAGATGCCTTAAGAAGGCGAAAACAAACAACAGCTCTGATCGAAAGAGGCAAGGCCTCCTGCCTGGGAACCTCCTAACTACTCCTGGTTGACTGGTTCAACGTAGTAGAAGAAGCCTCCGGGGGTCTCGTAGTAGTAGTATCCTGTGGTGGCGTCTGGCTCCTGGGCTCCATCGGCTGATGCATCATCAATTGGGTATGGAGGAAAAAGAATAGCAGAGCAACCGTGAGTACTCATCCAAAGTACTCGCAAGACTGACATCAGAACTATGCTACATATGCATGGGTATCAAATGAGAAGGCTGTATTTGTGGACTGAATTGCAGAAAAGCAAGATTAGGGAGAAAGGCCTAGCCTATCGAAGACTAGCATCTTCAAGTAGTCTTGCAGCATCAGAAGAGAGTAGATAGTAATAGCATACATGTTGTCATACAGTAGCAATGCCCTGAGATCCTTTCTCGACACCCTACGAGAAAGCGATCCCGAGAGCAGTATTAACAGTTTAATATGAATCATCATCAATTTGTAGTTGTCATAGATCCGGGCACAACTCCGAGCGTCCTGTTACCGTGGACACGGCTATTCGAATAGATATCTTCCCTGCAGGGGTGCACTACTGTTACCCAACACGCTCGATTACCTCCGGCCGGATACACTTGCTGGGTAATACCCGGCCTCGGGTGATCGACACAACGCAGCCCGACCTAGAGCTCAGCAGAGAGGTCAACACGCCGGTCTAAATCCTAAGTGCGCAGGGGTCTTGGGCCCATCACCCATTGCACTCCTGCACGTTGCGTGGCTGGACAGGGTGCAGGCGCGACACTGAATACACCAGTGACGTAACCAGCCCAATCCCGACGATCAGCCCGCATCTCTGAGCTGTGACGTCTGAAGAGCCTTCGGCTGACACTACGATGCAGAGGGCCCCATTAAACCATTATCCCACGTGGTGGTAGTGCGAAATGGGCACGACGACCCACTCAGATCAAATACCCAGTTCCGTTAGGCGTATTTAGTATCGCGCGGGTGCTCTTGGAGCTGACCCGTCTTTAATGATATTCGCTCGCGGGCACCCTTGGGGCCAGCCCGACTTTACATTTCCCCGCGGGTACCTCTCGAGGTGGACCCGCCTGTAACAAAGGTCAAAGTAACCGTGTGTCCAAGTAACGAGGAGGAATCCGAGGAATCACCCTCGATGGATTCCCACTCGAGGAGTTGCGCGACGGTAGCTTAGCGGAGGTGATGTAAGAGGAATCACCCTCGATAACACACATCCGGGAAGCTATTCTACAGAGACACCATCGAAAGTGAGCTAAGAGGTATCACCCTCGGCACTTGATGCCAGCTCTGCAGTGTCGAGCAATTTAGGGGATGTGCGGTGATGTGCTGCTCTCAGCCCGTCGAACATTCGATCGGGGCGCAGATGCTAAAGCGGAGCAACTACAGCAAGGGAGAGGGGCCACAGATGGTTTTCCATCCAACCTATACTAAGCAGTTTGGAAAATAAGGCAGGTATCAACAGCAGTTACAAGGACAGGCTATGCATCAGAAATAGGATAAAGCAGTAGCAGCGGCAATTTCTAATGCAAGCAGGGGGGAAAGAATGGAATGGGTGATATGGGTATGCGTCAAGGGGTTTTGCTTGCCTGGTTGCTCTGCGGAAAAAAAGGCTGGTCGCCGTCGATGTAGTCGTACACAGCAGTTCATCGGTAGTCTCAGCGTCTATCGCAGCATCAGGGTCTACCGAAAAAGAAGCAACGAGGGGAAACAAATAAATAACAGCGCAAACAATAGCATCACAAAGCATGACATGGCAATACGCGGTGACAGAGGTGATCTAACGCAGTGTTACACGACACCGAGAAAGGGGGATCCTATCCGGGAAAGTATTCCCGGTTCCGGACATGTGTCAGACAGATGACCGGAGGGGGCAATGTTCCAGGCTGCGATGTTGTAAGCATGGGACAGCTAGGATGCAGCGCAGGGTTGATATACTGCCTATCTAAGTGCTCTAGTCAATTTAGGAATTTAACCGGAATTATTTTATTAAAGTCATGCACTATTCATCTGCCAGAAACAGGCAAAAAGTTACAGGTGTGCTATGCTAGGGGCATCTGACAGACTAACGGACAGCGTAACCGGATTCGTCTCGTCGTTCTGAGCAACTTTCATGTTCAAAGTTTTTCGATCCGGGTTACGGTTTATTTTATATGATTTAATAAAGATTTAGCAATTTCTGGAATTAATTTAATTGTTTAATTCAACATTATCCGAAACAGTAAATACTGTTTAATCTATTTAATTAACAGACTTATTAACAGTTTAATTAGTCTTAATGGGGGGTGGACCCCACATGTCATACTCTGATTAGACTAATTAAACAGTAGTTAATTAGTCTAATTAGTCATTAAGTTAATTAAACCTAATTAGTTAATTAAAACAGTATTAATTAAGTTAATTAATTATTTAATTATTTACTTATTTATTTTTATTACATTTTCTTTTATTTTTTTTAATTATGTTTTTGGGGCTGGGCCCCACTGGTCAGTGTCCAGGCCGGACATGTCCGTGTCCAGGCCCTTTTGGGGCCGGACACGTCCGGTGACCGTAGCGGGTCACAGCGCGCGCGCGTGCACACAAAGGCGCACGGCGAGCGCGCGGGCCGGCAGCGACGAGCGCGAGGCCGCGCGTGTGCGGGCAAGGGCGAGCGCGGACGCGGGGGCTGCGGGGGCGCGCGGCGAGGGGGTCGTGGGGGCGAGCAGGAGACGGCGAGCGCGGCGGCGGGCGCGCACGGCGCGGGCGGCAAGGCGCGACGCAGCGGGGACAGCAGCAGGTGGGCGAGCGGCGAGGGAGAGAGAGGTGGGAGGAGGCCCGGAGCTCACAGGGGTGCGGGAGGGGATGGCAGCGGGCTCGAAGGGGGCGTGAGGAGGCCGGCGACGACGAGGGGGCGCCGATGGAGGCGCGGGGCGGCGCGGGGAGGATCCGGGGAGGGAGAGGCGACGGGGTGGTGCGGGCGTCGACGCCGGCAGGCGACAGCGGGCCGACGAGGCGGCGAGGAAGGCCGGCGGCGGCGGGCGGGATCGGGCCGATCCCGATCCAGAACGACCGCGGGGGGGGGGGAAGAGACGGGGGATCGAGGGGGAGTGGGGGTTGCGGGGCTAGGGTTTCGGCCGTGGGGGGGGGGGATAAGAGGGGGGTGGCCGGGCCGGTTGGGCTAGCGGGCCGGTTAGCTGGGCCTCGGCCCAGTTGGGCCGGTGGGGGGGGGGGGGGGCTATTTTAGTTTTGTTTTTGTTTTAGTTTAATCTTTTATTTGTTTTTGTTTTTATTTATTTTTAGTAGCAACTACTTTTATAAAAAGTAGAGGACATGTCCAATATTACCAATGCAATATTGTACAACAGCATAAAAAGTTTGGGGCCTCTCGAAAATATTTGAAATATACATAAATCCAAAAGGGCATTTAATAATTGTTTTGTCCTCGGATAAAATGTTTTTGAGGCACTTAAGCAATTGATAAAAAGTTGCTGATAATTTTATAATTACCAGGGGATTATTTGTAGCCCCAACATGATTTTAGTTTTCATGTTTGAACATTTAAATATTTGACTTTATCTTAAATTTGAACTTGAGTTGGATCATTTCTTTAATTGCATTTTAATTATGATGATCATGATGACACGACATTATTAGTGTGGGGTTACTGTAGCTAGCCACCGGGGTGTTACAATATAATAGCATGGAACAATAAAAAATTATAGATACGTTGGAGACGTATCAGCATCCCCAAGCTTAATTCCTGCTCGTCCTCGAGTAGGTAAATGAAAAAAACAGAATTTTTGATGTGGAATGGTGCCTAACATATTCATCACATATTCTTTTCTTTAATAGCATGGACATTGGACTTGTATGATTCAAAGCAATAGTCTATAGTTTGACATGAAAATATAGATACTCAAGCATACTAACAAGCAACCATGTCTTTCAAAATATCAACGCTAAAGAAAGTTATCCCTAGCCCATTATGTTCAATCATTGATCCATTCATGAAACACACTCAAATATTAGCTACATCCAATGCACAAGTATGACAATAGTGCTCTCTAGTTGGTGCTTTATAAGAGAAGATGGAGACTCAAGTAAAATAAAAATTGCATAAAAGTAAATAGATAGGCCCTTCGCAGAGGGAAGCAGAGATTTGTCAAATGTGCCAGAGCTCAAAGTTGAAATTAAAGAGATAAAAAATATTTTGAGAGGCATGCTTTTCCTGTCAACGAAAACGACCGAGAATTCCCAATATTTTCCATGCTAGACACATCATAGGTGGTTCCCAAACAGAAAGTAAAGTTTATTTCCTTTCCACCATTTCTTTCACAATCCATGGTTAGCCGTATCCACGGGTGCCCTCCATACCATCACTTTCCAAGGAATTTTGTTGTTATTAATTTTGATTTCATTGTGGGACTGGGCATCCCTATTACCAACCATACTCTCGTGCAATGACAAGTGAATAAACACTCATCGTGAGAATAACACACCTAGCATGGAAAATAATGGCCACCCCCTACCGTTTCATGAGCGGTACGGGCACACAAAACAGAAAAAATATTTTGAAAATTAGAGTTGGCACACGCAAATTTACTTGGAACGGCATTGAAATACCGCATATAGGTAGATATAGTGGACTCATTTGGCAAAACTGGGTTTAAGGATTTTGGATGCACAAGCAGTATCTCCGCTTAGTACAAATGAAGGCTAGCAAAAGATTGAGAAGCAACCAACCAAAAAATGAAAACGGTCATAATCATGCATTGAATATAACTAACACCGAATAATGCACCATAAGTAGGATATAATTTCATTGCATAACTATTGACTTAACGTGCATGCATAGGGAATCACAAACCTTAACACGAATATTTTTACTTAATCACAATTACTCACTAACATGACTCACATATCATCATCTCCATATCGTAAAACTATTGCAAGGAATCACACTTATCATATCCAATGATCTATATGAAAGTTTTTATTATATCCCTCTTGAATATTCATCACTTTGGGACCAAATTCATATCTTGTGCAAATTACCGTTACTATTATCATCTCTCAAAAAGATTTAAGTGAAGCATGAGAGTGCAAATATTTCTTCAAAATTTCAATCTTATCAATTCTCAAAATAATATAAGTGAAGCATGAGAATTCATTTCTTCAAAACTTCAATCAACTCTCAAAATAATATAAGTGAAGCATGAGAGTTCATTTCTTCAAAATTTTAATCAACTCTCAAAATAATATAAGTGAAGCATGAGAGTTTATTTCTTCAAAATTTAGCCACCACCGTGCTCAGAAAGACTCATATAATACAAGACGCTCCAAGCAAAACACATATCATGTGACGAATAAAAATATAGCTCCAAGTAAAATTACCGATGGTTGGTAGAAGAAAGAGGGGATGCCTTCCGGGGCATCCCCAAGCTTAGACGTTTGAGTCTTCCTTGAATATTACCTTGGGGTGCCTCGGGCATCCCCAAGCTTAGGCTTTTGCTACTCCTTATTCCTTCATCCATCATGATCTCACCCAAAACTTGAAAACTTCAATCACACAAAACTCAACAAAACCTTCGTGAGATCCGTTAGTATAACAAAATAAATCACTACTCTAAGTATTGTTGCAAACCCATTCATATTTTATTTTTCCATTATACCTACTGTACTCTAAATTCACCATGGCTTATACCCCCCGATACAATCCATAGATTCATCAAAACAAGCAAGTAGTGCATCAAAAACAGAATCTGTCAAAAACAGGACAGTCTGTAGAAATCTGAATTATCGTCATACTTCTGTAATTCCAAAAATTCTGAAAAATTAGGACGATGTGGGCAATTCATATATCAATATTGTGAAAAAAATTCAGAAGGTTCTGACGTTACAGTACAGAAACAAAATTCCAGCACTGGAGGCAAAACTTTCTGTTTTCAAACAGCATCAATTATACTATCTTCCAAATCATCCCAAAGGTTCTACTTGGCACAAACACTAATTAAAAACACAAAAACTCAATCATAACAGTAGCATGACAGTAAAAACACACCATAACAGAAACTTATAACAAAAATTTATTTTATTCATTGGGTTTCCTCCCAACAAGCGCTATTGTTTTATGCCCCTAGCTAGGCATAATGCATAGTTTCAAGTATTGTCATCTTTGGTTTCCAATTCCTCAATCACACATCCATTTTTTCTAATAGATTTAACATAGGTGTTTCTCACCATCACACTTCTAGGCACAAAATCAAGAATTTTACTTTTGTAAATAGGTTCCTTAATTATATCAATGAAATTGGGATGCACGCTAATCATTTTAAGATCCTCATTTCCCTTACTGGAAGTAGCACCATTGGTTTTAGGAACATATATGAACTTGCAATTTTTATTGGGAGGAGTTTTATCAATATTCTTAATGGAGGAAAAATCTGACCCCAAATTGATAATAATTTCTTCTATCTTATCGATTCTAGCGGGGCTTTGTTCTATTGTTTCATTAACTATCGGTTCCTTTTCTTTTAAGGTTTTCAATGCGATTCCCACCTTAGAACCAAATTGAGTGATATGATTATGAATTTTTTTATCCAAATTCTCAAGGTGTTCAATAGTAGACATTTTACTTTCAATAGCCTCTAACCTTTGCATAACATGTTCGAAAATCAAAGTTGTTTCATTAACGGTGATAGGTGGTGATCCCACTAAATTTCCCATAGCATTAAAAGCATCCGTAGAGGGACACATCAAGAAATTCCCTCCAATAATAGTATCAAGCACAAATCTATACCAAGTAGTAATTCCCACATAAAAATTGCGAAGAAGAATAATGGAGGATTGCTTACGAGTTGATCTATTATGAGCATCGCAAATCCTATACCAAGCATCTTTTAAATTCTCTCCTCCCCTTTGTTTAAAATTAAGTACTTCATTTTCAGGGGTAATAGTAATGAGCGAAGAACTAGCCATAATGGTAAAGCGAGCAAACAATCAAGCAAACAAGAAAAAGGCAAACGGAAAATATTTTTGTATTTTTGTAAAAATGTTTTAGAAGTGGGGGAGATGAAAACGAGAGGCAAATGGAAAATAAAGTAAATGCAAGGAGATGAGAGTTTATGCAAAGGTACTTGATAGATGTTGATGATGTCTCCCCGGCAACGGTGCCAGAAATTCTTCCTGCTACTTGTAGCTTGTGTTGGTATTTCCCCGAAGAGGAAGAGATGATGCAGCACAGTAGAGATAAGTATTTCCCTTAGTTATAAAACCAAGGTTATCGAACCAGTAGGAGAATCACACAACACTTCGTTAGCAGTACCTGCACACAAACAACAAACCCTTGCACCCAACGCAAACGAGGGGTTGTCAATCCCTCGGCGGTAAATTGCAAGATTAAATTGTATGTGATAGATTGATATATTGAAACAAAAATCCAAAATAAAATAAATAAAAGAAAATTGCAGCAATATTTTTAAGGTTTTAGTAATATGATTTTGATATACCCGGGGGCCATAGTTTTCACTAGAGGCTTCTCTCGAGAAAATAGCATACGGTGGGTAGACAAATTACTGTTGGGCAATTGATAGAAAAGCAAATAATCATGACGATATCCAAGGCAATGATCATGTATATAGGCATCACGTCCAAGATTAGTAGACCGACTCCTGCCTGCATCTACTACTATTACTCCACACATCGACCGCTATCGAGCATGCATCTAGTGTATTAAGTCCAATAAAGAATGGAGTAATGCCTTAAGAATGATGACATGATGTAGACAAGATAAACTCATGTATGAATAAACCCCATCTTTTTACCCTTAGTAGCAACTATACATACGTGTCATGTCCCTTTCTGTCACTGGGATTGAGCACCGCAAGATCGAACCCACTACAAAGCACCTCTTCCCATGGCAAGATAAATCAACTCAGTTGGTCAAACCAAATCAATATATCAGAGAAGAAATACGACGCTATAATAATCATGCATAAAAGAGTGCAGCAAAGACTCAAATAATTTCATGGATAATCTGATCATAAACTCACAATTCATCGGATCCCAACAAACACACCGCAAAAAGTGATTACATCGGATAGAACTCCAAGAACATCGAGGAGAATATTGTATTGAAGATCAAAAAGAGAGAAGAAGCCATCTAGCTACTAACTATGGACCCGAAGGTCTGTGGTAAACTACTCACGCATCATCGGAAGGGCAGCAAGGTTGATGTAGAGCCCCTCCGTGATCGATTCCCCCTCCGACAGATTACCGGAGAAGGACCCCAGATGGGATCTCTCGAGAATAGAAGCTTGCGGCGGCGGAAAAAGTATTTTGTGGACTCCCGTGAGGGTTTCTGATTTTTTCTGAATTTATAGTGCTGGAATTAGGTCAAACGGAGCTCTGTGGGACCCATGAGGCACCAGGGTGCGTCTGCCCCCCCAGGCGCACCCTGGTGGCTCATGGGGCCCACCAGGGTCTTCTGGCCTCCTCCCGAAGCTTCTAGTGTTTATCTTGGCCAATAAAAAATCTTCAAAAAGTTTCGTGGCATTTGGACTTCGTTTGGTATTGATTTTCTGTAAAACAAAAACAGGGCAGAAAACAGCAACTGGCACTGGGCACTAAGTTAATAGGTTAGTCTCCAAAAATGATATATAATTGCTGTAAATGCTTATAAAAACATCCAAGATTGATAATATAACAGCATGGAACAATCAAAAATTATAGATACGTTGGAGACGTATCAACGAGCACCACATCAATATAGCCACGGCCATGTCCCATACAGTAGCCGAAGCAGAGGAGCAGGAGGAAGATGGAGCTCACCGAGGGAGGTTGTAGACGAGGAGAGAGGCGGCTAGGGTTTCACCACAGGTGCGCCGTGCCCTCAGCGGGGCACTGCAATTACGCGCGGTGGCATGAACGAGAGTGAAACTATTCATTCCTACAGTGTTGCGCTCAGATCCGACAGCCGACGTCCTCCGGTGGCTCGATCCGACGGCCTAGATCGCATCAAGCAAAACGATCTGATGGCCACTAGTCGCTAAATTCTAAGAGAGCCCGGTCCTCAGCTAGGTTCTTGTTTTAGGATATCTGGTTATACAGTGGAGCTGCCCTGGTTATCACTCAACAAGAATGACCATCCAAGGACAGAACAACAAGTATCACAGGATCCAAAAAGGATTCTAGAGACAAGAGGGAGGATCCAAATTGATACCCACAGGTGCCTCGATTGCTCAAAGGCACACTTATTTCAGACACGGTTAATCATCATCGCCCTAGCACGAACACCACTGATCAATTTAGCAAATCCAGGAGCATAGCTATAGGACCAGGCCATCCACATGTAAACCACATAAGACGGCTATAAACACTGGAACACAAATAAGCAACACCTTTAAATACAAATAAAAAGGGTTCAGGGTTCATTGCATAGTGGCTCGGATTCGCCTTTCCTTGATCATATAGCCTACCCCCGTCATCTCTTATCACCAGATCAATCTATTTATACAGTGGAGCTGCCCTGGTTATCACTCAACAAGAACGACCATCCAAGGACAGAACAACAAGTATCACAGGATCAAAAAAGGATTCTAGAGAAAAGAGGGAGGATCCAACTTGATACCCACAGATGCCTCGATTGCTCAAAGGCACACTTATTTCAGCCATGGTTAATCATCATCGCACTAGCATGAACGCCACTGATCAATTTAGCAAATCCAGGAGCATAGCTATAGGACCAGGGAATCCACATGTAAACCAGAGCATCACAGGCGCTCCTATGCCAGCAACTAAACATGAACATCAGCCTGCAAACCCTAGAATAGCATGGATCCACAACCACAGAGCTCAAGTAGGAACCGATGCATGAGTAGGGCATAGAGCATCAACCAGACGAGCAGCACATCAATATAGCCACGGCCATGTACCATACAGTAGCCGAAGCAGAGGAGCAGGAGGAAGATGGAGCTCATCGAGGGAGGCTGTAGCCGAGGAAGTACTCAGTGCGCCGGGGTTGCGCCTGAACGTCGTCCAACCGGCGAGGAACCACGTCGGAGTTGCGCCTTGCACCGTCCCGCCGACGAGCACTGGCTACCAAAATCGTTGCTTCTTTTGTTAGATATTATGATCCCAAAGTATCCATCCACAGACTAATTCAGTATAATCTCAGTGTCATCTATGCCATTTATGCAATTAATCCTCAAGCCAAAGAGCCAAATCAGAGACTAATCCAGCCCAACAATCAATCCTTAAGCTAAACACCGAAACCCTACAAAGTCACACAGATAGGTTTCAGTAGGTACAAACTGTTCTAGCTTACAACAGATAAACACAGATTCTTATAGATCAGACAGATCAGCTAAGGAAACATATGTATCAGCCAAATTGTTCATCAGCGTACAGATCAACACATCATATATTTAGATCAAGCAAACTAACACCAGAATAAAAATCCTCCCAAGTTCGTTGATCATGTGCTACCAACAAAAAATGTGACTGTGTGCCCAGCTTACGTCCATGATCCAGAAAGTTGAGGGTTGGGAGGGAGGAATGAGAGAAACAGGACCTACGCCACAAGTACCATAGACCTATTGCAAGGAAGGTCATGATTCACACGAACTATGTCTTTCATCCAAGATAGCCTGACTGTAATATTAGGACGATATCAAAAAGTAGGATGCTCGAAATAAAGCTATCTATTCATAATAATATTTCTCCCAGAAATACTACAGTCAGCCTATCTTGGAATAATTACATGACAGGGGGGCATCAACATATCATTATACCAAAACAAAGGAGAAAAATAGAAGAACAGATAAAGTTTATGTTCGAGTAATTACTACCTGAAATATCATGATAGTGATTTAGATTGTGCCTTGATACTCAATCATTGCCATTCTACAATGGATTCATGACCAAAGATCTCTTGCCAACAGAACCAAGAGCAAACCTGAAAAATGACAAAAGCATTGGCAGTACTTCCAGCAACATAAATCACACTATTGTTGCAGACCCTGTTCTAACTTTCAGACTGCTCTCCCATACATACAAAAATAACTCACATTCAGCATACATGCTGCCTCTAATACTTTTATCCAACATATTAGAGTTAACATCAGAGAGAGTGTGTGAACTACAGTATCCATTCAAATAGTTTATTTGCATATGATCTGTAATCTGGACATAAATACTGAATGTCACATGGCATCATCTTTTTAACCGAACTAAACCTCCAATTAAATCTGGCATTAACCAAAAATATGGCATTAACCAAACCATATCAGTACCGAAAACACAACCAGCTACCTATACACAATCGGATAGAAGCAAAAGGGACAACCTGAGATCTGACCAAGTCACAAAATTATATATTGTTCTCATCCAAAACGAGTTGCTTCCTGAGCCGAGAGGATGAACAGATCGACAAATTTAATCGAACAAATTCCAGAGCCACGGCCATGTCCCATACAGTAGCCGAAGCAGAGGAGCAGGAGGAAGATGGAGCTCACCGAGGGAGGTTATAGCCGACGCAGTACTCAGTGGGCGCCGGGGTTGCGCCTGAACGCCGTCCAACCGGCGAGGAACCGCGTCGGAGTTGCGCCTTGCACCGTCCCGCCGACGAGCACGAAAGCCACGGGCACCGAATCGGCCAAGGAGGCGAGGAGGTGATGTACAGCACATCCAAGAGCACCATCAGGGGCGGAGATGACCGGGCAAACGAGCAGGCGGCCGCCGGAGGCGAGGTCCACCTCCACCACCGAAACCCTAGTGGGGGAAATCGATGGGGGCGACCACAGGAGGCGAGGAAAATTAGATCGATGCGGTGAGGCTAGTAGAGCTCATTGAGGAGCAGCCGTGTGTGTGTTGGGCGGCGCAGGAGCTCACCGGAGCGGCCAGAATCGGCCGGCGACCGAGGCGGCGATAGTGAGGATCGAGCGAGTGGGCGGGAGGGAGGGGACGGGAGGAAGAGGAGAGGGGCTGCGTGAGTGCGGGAGAGAGGCGGCTAGGGTTTCACCACAGGCGCCGTTCTTTTATACGCCTATATGCGAAATGACGAAAATGCCCTCGGCGGGGCACTACAATTACGCGCGGTGGCACGAGCGAGAGTGAGACTATTCATTCCTACAGTGTCGTGCTCAGATCCGACGGCCGACGTCCCCCGGTGGCTCGATCCGACGGCCCGGATCGCATCAAGCAAAACGATCCGACGGCCACCAGTCGCTAAACTCTGAGAGAGCTCGGGGCCAGACTCGGTTCTTGTTTCTGGATTTTAAAAGTTAGTCCAACCGGACGTCGCTGGTGTCTGTGGGAGGCACGTCATCCTCTGCAAGCTTGTCGATGAGCATCTCCATCGTCTCAATGTACCTGGGCATGTAATGGTCCCTTATCATCGATCTGGCGAGTCGTATCTTGCTGTACATGTCGCGAGGGGTCTCATAGAGGGCAACACCCTCACTCTGGCTGCCTTGTTCTTCTGATATTGGCAATGCAACCATGTGCATGATTCTTCCTGGGGGGTACAACTGGCAATGCCGAGGTGGCTGAGAGCCACTCGGCGATGATCGCAGGGCTTCCAGGAGCTGCTCCATGTGTTCTCCATCTGCTCCTTTCTCAGCTTCATCAAAAGTTTGACTCTCTGTAGCAACATATGGCCAGCAGGATAGGGCAGAATGTTTCTTCACTACTTCATGCGCGCCTTCTGAATGCTTCATCTCAGCCTGGATTTGTAAGCGAAATTTACTGGGCACATGATAAAATACAAAGATGAACATCTGATGTTGCATCACCAGTTTGTTTTGTGTTTGAAAAAAAATCTAGTAGTACCTTAGCAGTCCAAGATTGCAGCATACCGACATCTGCAACCTTAGAACTTGGACTGGATACAAAAGGAATGTAGGATCGCATGAAGTCCACAGAGTGGTTTATAAAACTCAGGAGTCTTTTCTGCTGAATATGTTCCTGGAGACCAGGTGCCCAGGATGATGCCATAACCTGCAGAGATATTTGAGCTTTTAAGGTTGCAGAGATACTGGAGACCAGGTGCCCAGGATGATGCAAACGCAGATAAATTGTGTTTACAGCATACGCATTTTTCGCTTTTATTTTAACCAGCTAATTGTTGTTCGCCATGAAATGAAAAAAAAACTATAAGAGAGACAACCAACTCATTGCATTTTAGATATGGATGGTACCTTTGTACGGAGTTCAGCGGCTGAGACCTTGCCAAAAGATGGGACCAGATCATTTTTATTGACAACAGTGGTGACGAAGTCTTTGCTGGACTCAGCCAAGTCCCAGCTCATGCAAGCAGCTGGACAGTAGCAGTTCGAAATGTTATGTTAAACTACATCTGTAACGAAATATTGATAAGCAATTTTTGGAACCAAAAGGAAGGGACTATGACATCTTTGCAGATATTAGTTGCTTCGTTTCAGGCTAGTGATTCTTTAGCACATCAATTGAGTAGCAGGTTGTTGCTTCGGGTGACAATGCCAATGATGGTGTTCAGCATATTTGAGCTTTTAGTATTCGTTTCGTATTTGTGCAAGTAATGATTGTTTCTTAACAGTGCAAGTGGTGCAGAATTATTACGTACACCCTCTGCTCCTAAATGTAAGACGTTTTTGCAGTTCAATTACATTTAGGAACAGAGGTAGTATTAGATTGACATGCAGTGCTTTTTCTTGATATTCATTTGTTTAAAGGTCAATTTTCAATCTGGAATTGACTACAGTACAATACCTGGTCCAAAGGCAATACATGAAGATGATGATAACTTCTTGTTCTCACGTAGTATGTATGTTAAAATAGCTGCAATAGCAGCACCCATTGAATGCCCAATGATCTAAAATAAAACAACGATGATATTATTTTAGTTAGCAAAAATCTTGATGCAGCAATGAAATTGTTTTGTGAGACTTTATCCTGAGGAGTCGTTGTGTCATCTGCATTACCTTACAGTGTCAAATCTGTGCTACTTTACTGTGAAAATTGACTCGTACTTCCAAGAGAAATACCAAAAATACCATTCAGACTAGGCTAACTCAGTAAGGTCTTCTACAGCTCTAGTTTTGCAAAGCATTCAAACGGAAATCACATTTTCGGAGGTTCAGAAAATATTTAGTTACCTACCTTAATTCTGTAGTCTGGAAATCGCTCGACTGCTCTGCTGAGGCAGGGAATGGCCTGATCCGCAACCCAGCGAGCTGCTGCAACCATTCCACAATGTGCATGCCCAACAACTATACGGGATCCACGGCCTTCTTGTGACACAGCATGGTGAAACGGAACCTCTGCAGCAGTTGCTGCCGTCAGGCGATCCTTAACACTGATAGCTCCCCGGATAAAAAGGAGGAAGCATCTGGTACTTTCGTCGCGAACAACCGTGAACGTAGGCTTCATAAGCTGCATAGCCGCACAAGATTACTGTAAGACATTTCCAGATCATAATGCTCAGTGTGATACATACCTGCATTCAAATGGAAATTTAGCTCAGTGTGATACATACCTTTGCCTTGGACTTCCTTATGAGAATATCATTCTGCTCATATCCACCAAACTCTAGAAACACTTCATAATGCTCCTTTGAGAAGAACATGCAGAGTCTCAGGTATCTGAGAAGTACAATCAGCTCCTGCCTTACTCCAGGACCTTCCAAGGGCACACAATTGCCACCTGTATACTCATGCTGCAGATTGCCCTGAAGAAAATGAATAGTTAAGCAGAGAAGAAGCAATACATTTTCTTCAACCAAATCATGTCAATGAAATTGGTTTGGTAAAGGCCATGGGTTAGTCATAACTAACAAACCAATCACAACCATGCTGCCCCCTGACGCGGTGACGCCTGGTGGTTTTGGCCAGATGGCGTCTGAGGGAAAGAAACCTCGCCGGTGCAGGCTTGAGGGCCTGAAGCCCTGTAGATCTAGCATCTACATCCGCAATCTCTCGGGCATATGAGAATCCTTTTTTGGAATATGCGTGGTTTCGGTGCTAGGGGGCGCTGCAACCACCTGCGTGACTACATTAGAAATGGGAACATTGACCTTCTATATCGAAAAAGGCGTGTGCCAAGCTTTATATATAAAGCAACAACCAAACATACAACTCAACACAACCAACTCCACACCACCACACACACTCAAGGCAAGATACAAGGTTGATTAAGAGCAACAACATGACCCCCTACTACCCCAAGCAATCAACATGTAGGAAGATAGGGCACCGCTTGAGACCTCCGGGGCCCTCCACGGTGAACAAGCCACCGCGAAGATACGAAGCTGTGCATGACGAGCCGAGTGCTCCAAGACGGCGCCTTCAGGAAGGATACGACACCGGAGTGCTGCCACTGCCTGATCCAGGGATCAAGGTTTCCCCCGGAGCAACAAATGGGACGAAGAGGAACCATGTCGACGCCTTCAAGAAGGAGACGACACCCACAGGCGCCGCCGCCGTCAACCTGTCAAGGCTAAAGAAGGTTTTCACCCCGGCAAGCCCTCTTCATCACCAAGACAAAGTACACCAAGCCACACTCGCTGCACCACCGCCACTGGCCGTCGCACGCATGCCACCACGCCTCCCGCACGACTATGACAGCCAGCCAACACCCGAGCCACGAGCTTCGCCCACGAGCACCGTGACTCCCACCACCAAGGCACCGCCCTGGCATCCATGACCCTTACACCACCTCACCCTAGACTTGCCGCCACGATGACCAAAGAGACGAGCGGAAAGGCCCCTCCTTCCCCACCCCTGGACGCCCCCCAGCTCCGAGACCCTCCTGTGCCGGCCAGATCTGGCCCCCACCGCTCCGCCCGGCCTGCCCTGCCCGGGCAAAGGGCGACCTCCCCAGTGGGTTATCCCAAACGATTAAACAATCCCAAACGAGTCTTATTTGATAAGCTTAAAAGCTTGGACGTTGCGGCTGATTCCTCTGGGTTAGATGCCAATAGATGGCAACAATGATATGATCTGGAAGCGGACTTGGTGTCCATTCATCATCAAAAGGAGATTTACTGGAAACAAAGGGGCCGCCTCAATTGGATCTTCAAGGGCGACGCTAACACGGCTTATTTCCATGGACTTTCCAACGGTCATAGACCTCGCTGCTACATTGATCTGCTGATCATTAATGATGTCATGGTCACCGACCCCCATGCGGTTACTGCTCACATCTACAAATTTTACTGCTCTTTGCTTAGCTTTTTTTGACCCTCAAACTTGGGGTCCTGATCGTTGTATTTTTTACGCTGATAACGACGCCTTGATGATTCCTCTCTCTTGTGGATGAGGCCATTTCTTCCTCCAATTCCTCTTCGGCTCCTGCCCTGACGCTTCTTGATTCCGTTCTTTAAGAAGTTTTGGGGTTTGCTTAAGACCCTCCTATATAAAACCGTGGAAGGTTTCTGTCTGGGGGACAGTGGATATTAAAGGCCTCAATTATGCGATACATATGCTCATTTCAGAAGTTAAGGGTGTTGATAACATCCCCCTTTTTAGACCTATCGCACTCATTAACAACTTTGCCAAATTCTCTCCCAAGGCGTTTGCTACTAGACTATCTCCGATTGCTCATAAGCTCATTAGCCAGACTCGGTGTGCGTTCGTTAAGGGGAGAGCTATTCTTGACTGTATCCTTTGAACTACATGAAAACTGGTCCGTGACATCCACACCCGGGGCGCTAGGTGGTCATCCTCAAGCTTGATTTCGAAAAAGCCTATGATTGTGTTCGTTGGTCTTTCCTTCGTGATGTTCTCTTCACTAGAGGTTTCGATCCTGGCCATGTTCACCGCGTTATGCAACTAATTTGTGATGCACACTGCCATCTTCATCAATGGGGTTGTGGGCCCCTATTTCAAGAATGGTAGTGGCTTGAGACAAGGCTATCCCATAACATAAGCAGGTGTGTTCATTTCCCAAGTACTTCGAAATGGACACCAATTTTTTCAGGGGTTCTTTCATGAGTAAATAAAAGGAGTAAAGTAAGGTTATCTCCTTGGTCACCATGTACCTACCATGTTAGTCAGTTCTACATTAAGCAACTCGTATGAATTCATCATGCATTGATCTGTCAGAAAACACCGAGGAGACAACATGTTAAGGGTCAAAATCAACCGTGACCAAGGCCTCATGGATTGCTGCAGTCATAAGCATGTGTCTCATGATTAACCAACATATAACAAACAAAAGCATGATCGGTCTAAGCAAAATCAAGCGAGGCATGTCTTTTTCTCAATTCATGATGAGCAAGCAGAAACGGCCGGCACTGCGACTATTCCAGCAGATGTAAACATTTGATTTAGTTTCGGGGTGTGGTGATCACTCACCTGGAGGCGCATGTAGTGGCTGATCCCGAAGGCGATGTCCCCGAACGGCCACTTCCCCAGCGTCTCGCCGTACGCGAACCTCACCGTTCTCGCCGCCACGGCCGCGGCTTCCCTCCAGCTCGCCGGCGCACTCTCCGGCCACCTTGCCCCGCTTTCCCTGTCAACGTCCCTTCGCCCGTGCCGCCTCCTTGGCGCCTCCTCCGCGCCGTCGGGGGACAGCCGTCCAGAGAGCACGACATAGACCAGCGCCGCCGTCCCCGCTGCTGACGATGCCCTCCCCTTGGCTCCCATTCTGGGCGTGCGGTGGCGGGAGGAATTAAGCAGACGTTCATCAAAATACCTTTTCCCTCTTCATGTGTATGGGTATTCTGAGAAATCCGAACCCTATGGCAGGAGCATATCCGGGGTGCTTATGCTGATGCTATGAAGAACAGTTTTTGGATATTCTACTGGCGGGAGCCAAAAGATACCTGTTGGCTGCTGCCTTTCAACTGATTCTCTCTTTTTCTTGAAAATGCCTTTCTGATTTATTTATTTTGTGCCCCAAAAGAACGCGATAAAACTAAGCCTATTTTTTTTCTTTGCGGGAAACTTTCAATCTATTTATCAATTATGGCAGTGCAACAAACACTAAAAATAATAAAAATTACATCCAGATCCGTAAACCACCTAGCGACAACTACAAGCACTGAAGCGAGCTGAAGGCGCGCCGTTGTCATCGCCCCTCCCTCGCCGGAGCCGGGCACAACTTGTTGTAGTAGACAGTCGGGAAGTCGTCGTGCTAAGGCCCCATAGGACCAACGCACCAGAACAGCAACGCCGCCGATGAAGAGAAGCGTAGATCGAAAGGATCCAACCCGAAGACACACGGACAAAGACCGGATCCGAGTAGATCCACCAAAGACAACCACTGACCGAATCCCGCGAGATTCGCCGGAGACACACCTCCACACGCCCTCCGACGATGCTAGACGCATCACCGGGACGGGGGCTAGGCGGGGAGAACCTTATTCCATCTTCAGGGAGCCGCCGCCGTCTCGTCTTCCTGAATAGGACATAAATCCTAACAAAACTTGAAGAAACATCTAAAAACGGAGTCCTCCCGTCGGCAAGGGCTCCGCCGCGCACCCATGGTCCTAAAGCCGCAGGAGACGTAACAGATCGGCGGCGCCGCCGACGGGAGGCAGAAACCCTAGCCGCCTTTCCTTGGAGGAGAGACGAAGGGAGGAA
This sequence comes from Elymus sibiricus, assembly GCA_039707655.1. NCBI lineage: Eukaryota > Viridiplantae > Streptophyta > Magnoliopsida > Poales > Poaceae > Elymus > Elymus sibiricus. The sequence continues at coordinate 87,788,832 of CM077668.1, read as the reverse complement.
AGACGTGTGTTAACTCTTTTTCATGCAACCTAATTAAATAAACTGGCGACTGGGGCTTTTAGAACAAAATACGCCTCCAACAACAGCCCTATAAGTATATGGTGCCCACAAAAATTTACATCATGCCCAAAAACTTGCTACAAGTGTTAAATTTGCATCACCACTAGTTGCTGCACAAAAACCGATTCGGCTGCGACTTGAACCCCATCCGCCTGAAGTGAAAGTTCCAGCCGCTGAATCGCCTCCCATCACGTCCGTCGTCGGCCACCGGTTCGCCATGGAAGGTATCTCTAACACCACCGCCGACACCGCTGGCGACCCTGCTGCTCCCTCCATATCCGCAGATGTCCCTCCCGTGGTTCCCACCGATGGTGGCAACAAACCGAAGGCCGTCAGCCTCCAAGGGCTTGCGCCGCCACGAACCACCATCACGGCTAGCGTGGATGCGCCTAAGGACCACGTCGTCGCCGCCAAGGTTCCCCCACAGCCGAAGAAGGTCGCCCAGAAGAGGCCACCGCAGGATCCTTTGGTCACAATTGCTGCCAACGTGAAGAATAAGGCGATGACAACATGTGACGGCCCCGCCTTCGCCGATCCCTTCCACGGCGGTAGTGGCTCCTCAGGCACTGCCTAGGGCATCTTCCCCCCCCCCCCCCACACACCGCAGCATGAGGACGAGTCGGCTGATAAGTCCATTTTTGCATCACTTTTACTTCATGTTTTGCCGCGTAATAAAAGGATCTTTGGAATTTTACCGCGTTTGCACACCTTTTCTTTGCCTGATTTTGCGAGGTTCCCAAAAGAGAAGGATATTTTGAGCATTGATTGAAAACACTCATTTATGGGTGAAAATCATGCTAATTGGCATCATAATAACATACCATGCGAAGCAACGATCAAGTGGGATGAAAACCAGCCGCGTGTGGTGTTCCAGAGGAGAAAATAGGGCGCGGTACGACCATGCACGCTTGTACCAACGGTCATACCATGCGGTGCCGCCTCCTCCTTGTCGACTACTTCAACCCCGCGTGATTGTATTTTCCAAAGGACAGACGGAGAGAGCAGAACCACGCTCCAGATCCAAAAAGCCTCTCCTCCGAAAGGATCTGGACGAGGAATCGCCAGAAGGGAACCGCCACACCATAATCTCGATCAAGTAGACTTCTGCATGGACCTCATCATCATCATCATCATCCACGCCTTCATCATCAACACCTCATTCATCTCTTTGTAATACCAAACCTTAGTATGGATTCAGTCGTGTGTTACATTAATCATTCATCTATTATTGCCACCGTGGCCTGAAGGCAGGAGGTGGCGGCCGCCGTGGCCTAGCAGCCCGGCATTGGCGCCCAGCCGACCGCTGGTGGCGGCGACGACCTAGAGTGCTACCTCGCCTTCCTGCAGTAGGAGGAGTGCCTGGTCGCTCAAGGAATTGGAGAAACCGCATCCATTGCCGAAGCAGCAGACGCAGCCGCAACGCGGGAGGCGAAAATCTTGGAGGAGTCCCAGCGCTTCGAGGAAGGACTACAAGAGCGGCAGAGGGCGTATGAGGAGTGTGTCGCTGCTGAAGCAGCAGAGGCAGCCTCCGAAGCCCACTCCCCCACCTCGTCGGTTGGCTCCTCCTCCTCTGCCTCTTACTAAGCGTGTGCGGCAGAGGAGGCTGACACAAACCTTTAGTTCATATGTAGTATTTATGGGCTATTTTGCTTAGTTCATCTGTATACAGTTGAAATGTTCATACTTGAAATTAGCTATATATATATATATAGTTGAAGTAGCTATTTTAGTACGTAGTTGGCGACATTTGAGGCTATTTTTGTTCAGTTCAATTGTTTAGTTCAATTGTTTGTACCGAGAACGACTACTTATACAATAAATGAAATCAATGTTCAGTGAATGTAAGCATGTATTATTGCTCATGTTTTGTGAATTTCAGTTGCAAAATTAGACGATGCTAGTAATTGTTCAGTTCCGAGATTGACAAATGGTAATGTTACCATATTGACAAATGGTAATATTCCCAATTGACAAATGACAGTGTTACCAAATGGTCTATCACAACACACACGGGTCTATAAAATGAAACATTTGCTATGAGAAACTAAGCCAGCGGTGGATCTAGGCGGAAAACTGTGTGAGACGCTATCCTTCATGCCAAAAATTTCCTTGGCTAAGTAGCGAAGGAACCGGCACGCGCTCTGCATGCACACTCATTGCCTCCTCTCTAGTCATCGGCGGCCTCTTTCCCTCTATGTCCCTCTGCCATACTCATCGAATGGATCCAATCCTACATGCGCAATGGCTTGCAGATCATGTTGTGTACACATGATGGGTGGAGACATGATGGGTGGAGTTGGATGACGCCCAACGTAATCACATGTTATGCTTGAGCAGATGAAGCTCTAATTATTTGACTCCCCCTTTCATCCATCGTATGGTAGTTTGAAAGCTAAGAGAAATAATATGGTACATGTTTCTTTATGCAAAACTGAACCATTCCATCTTCATAGGTGCTTACTCATGTTTTATGTTTGTTTTATTGCAGAAACTGCTTAGAAAGATCCGCTCGCGCATCCATAAAGCTGGCATTCTTCATGTGAAGGCTATCTTTGCATAAGCAATCCAATGAAGTACAGGCGCGGCTCCGTGCTACTCGTGATGGAGTTGTTGGATTTCCCCAAAGAGAAAGGTGAACCAGTATAGTAGCAGATAGTATTTCCCTCAGTTAAGAACCAAGGTTATCGAACCAGAAGGAGACGGCACACAAACAATGTGAACGGTACCTGCACACACACACAAAAAGCTAATGCTTGCACCTAACAAAGGCAAGGGGTTCGTCACTCCCCTTGTTCTTGTCAGTTGCAAGAACTACTCACATATCATCATGGAGGCAACAAGGTTGATGAAGATTGCCTCCCCAATGGTTTCCCCTCCGGTAGAGTACCGAAAAAGGCCTCCACATGGGATCGCGGAAGAACAGAGGCCTGCGGCGGCGGAAGAATCGTTTCGGGTCTCGCTCCAAGGGTTTCAAAATATATGGGAATTTATAGGCCAAAAACTAGGGCAAACGGAGCTACGTGGGACCCAAAAGTCAGGGGGCGCGCCTACCCCTGGGCGTGCCGGCCTGGCTTGTGGGCCCCTCATGGGTCTTCTCGTCTTCCCTCGAAGGTTCTAGGGTCTCTTATGTTCCAAAAAAATCACCGTAAAGTTTCATCGTGTTTGGACTTCGGTAGGTATGGTTTTTCTGCGAAACAAAAATCATGCAAAAAACAGGAGCTGGCACTGGGCACTAAGTTAATAGGTTAGTCCATAAAAATAATATAAAATGACATATAAAGCATATAAAAGTGATAATATAATAGCATGAAACAATCAAAAATTATAGATACATTGGAGACATATCACTCCGACAACAGGATCTATCTGAACTCCGGTTTGGAAAGAATATCCACTCACGGTTGTCTAAAGAAGGATGGCATTCTGATGCTCAACTTCTACCATGGGGAGACTCGTGGTAGCATGATGATTGAGGTCATTGTACTGTAGTATTTTGTGGTTCTTGTTTTTCAAGCAACAAAAATAATGTACTCTCTGAACTCTATGTTGGTTGGGGAATGCATGTGGCTTGTTGAATGTTTTTTTTAGAGCAAAGGCTTGATGAATGTTTGGATTTAATTTGATAGTCAACCCTTATTTCAGTCCTTTCTTCCGAATTGGGTGAAAACGTAGTCAGACAATAATTCAATCTTTTAAGCCACATTGAGTACATCAAATTGCCATAGGTGCTTATTTTCACAAGTTATGTGACTGGTACTATTTGGTTCACCAAATTTTCTTTCACAAACAGAGTGTTTTCAGAACCCATGTGCGGTGTCCGTATATCCCACATGGTGAACTGATACGTCTCCAATGTATCTATAATTTTTTATTGTTTCATGCTATTATATTATCAATCTGGAATATTTTTATATACATTTACAGCAATTATATATCATTTTTTGGGACTAACCTATTAACTTAGTGCCCAGTGCCAGTTGCTGTTTTCTGCCTGTTTTTGGTTTTACAGAAAATCAATACCAAACAAAGTCCAAATGCCACGAAACTTTTTGGAGATTTTTTTCTGGACATAACAAACACTAGAAGCTTCGGGAGGAGGCCAGAAGACCCAGGAGGTGGCCACGAGCCACCAGGGCGCGCCTGGGGGGGGCAGGCGCGCCTTGGTGCCTCGTGGGCCCACCTCTGACCCTTTTGACCTAATTCCACCACTATAAATTCCCCAAAATCGGGAAACCACCAGAGGAGTCCACGAAATACTTTTTCCGCCGGCGCAAGTTTCTGTTCTCGAGAGATCCCATCTGGAGGCCTTTTCCGGCACTCCGCCGGAGGGGGAATCGATCACGGAGGGGCTCTACAGCCGATGATGCGTGAGTAGTTTACCACAGACCTTCGGGTCCATAGTTAGTAGCTAGATGGCTTCTTCTCTCTTTTTGATCTTCAATACAATGTTCTCCTCGATGTTCTTGGAGTTCTATCCGATGTAATCACTTTTTGCGGTGTGTTTGTTGGGATCCGATAAATTGTGAGTTTATGATTAGATTATCCATGAATATTATTTGAGTCTTCTCTGATCTCTTTTATGCATGATTATTATAGCTTCGTATTTCTTCTCCGATCTATTGATTTGGTTTGGCCAACTAGATTGATTTATCTTGCCATGGGAAGAGGTGCTTTGTAATGGGTTCGATCTTGCGGTGCTCAATCCCAGTGACAGAAAGGGACATGACACATATGTATCGTTGCTATTAAGGGTAAAAATATGGGGTTTATTCATGTGTGAGTTTACTTTGTCTACATCATGTCATCTTGCTTAAGGCGTTACTCCGTTCTTTATGGACTTAATACACTAGATGCATGCTGGATAGCGGTCGATGTGTGGAGTAATAGTAGTAGATGCAGGCAGGAGTCGGTCTACTTGTCTCGGACGTGATGCCTATATACATGATCATTGCCTTGGATATCGTCATGATTATTTTCTTTTCTATCAATTGCCCAACAGTAATTTGTCTACCCACCGTATGCTATTTTCTTGAGAGAAGCCTCTAGTGAAAACTATGGCCCCCGGGTCTATCTAAATCATATATTAAAAAAACCCTAAAAATACTTGCTGCACTTTTTCTTCATTTATTTTATTTTGTATTTTTGTTTCAATCTATCTATCTATCACATACAATTTAATCATGCAACTTACCGCCGAGGGATTGACACCCCCTCGTTTGCGTTGGGTGCAAGGATTTGTTGTTTGTGTGCAGGTACTGCTAACGAGGTGTTGCGTGATTCTCCTACTGGATTGATAACCTTGGTTTCATAACTGAGGGAAATACTTACCTCTACTGTGCTGCATCATCCCTTCCTCTTCGGGGAAAATACCAATGCAAGCTACAAGTAGCAGGAAGAATTTCTGGCGCCGTTGCCGGGGAGACATCATCAACATCTATCAAGTCCTTCGCATAAACTCTCATCTCCTTGCATTTATTTTATTTGCCTCTCGTTTTCATCTTCCCCACTTCTAAAAAGTTTTTACAAAAATACAAAAATATTTTTCGTTTGCCTTTTTCTTGTTTGCTTCTTTGCTTGCTTTTTCGTTATGGCTAGTTCTTCGCTCGTTACTATTACCCCTGAAAATGAAGTGCTTAATTTTAAACAAAGGGGAGGAGAGAATTTAAAAGATGCTTGGTATAGGATTTGTGATGCTCATAATAGATCAACTCATAAGCAATCCTCTACCATCCTTCTTCGCAATTTTTATGTGGGCATTACTACTTGGTATAGATTTGTGCTTGATACTATTACTGGAGGGAATTTCTTGATGTGTCCCTCTACGGATGCTTTTAATGCTATGGGAAATTTAGTGGGATCACCACCTATTACTATTAATGAAACAACTTTGACCTTGGAACATGTTATGCAAAGGTTAGATGCTATTGAAAATAAAATGCCTACCGCTGAGCATATTGAAAATTTAGACAAAAAGATTCATAACCATGTTACTCAATTTGGATCAAAGGTAGGGATTACTCTTAAGATGCTAAAAGAGAAAGAACCAATAATTAATGAAAGGATGGAACAAAGTCCCGCTAGGATCGATAAGTTGGAAGAAATTATTAATAATTTGGGTTCTGCTTTTTCTTCTACTAAAACTATTGAAAAAAATACTCCTAGCAAGAATTGCAAGTTTATATATGTTCCTAAGACCAATGGTGCTACTTCTAGTAAGGGAAATGAGGATCTTAAAATTATTAGCGTGCACCCCAATTTCATTGATATAATTAAGGAACCTATTCACAAAAGTAAAATTCTTGATTTTGTGCCTAGAAGTGTGATCATGAGAAACACTTATGTTAAATCTATTAGAAAAAATGGATGTGTGATTGAGGAGTTGGAAACCAAAGATGACAATACTTGAAACTATGCATTATGCCTAGCTAGGGGCATAAACCAATAGCGCTTGTTGGGAGGCAACCCAATGAATAAAATAAATTTTTACCTTTTGTTTCTGTTATTGTGTGTTTTCACAATTATGCTACTGCTATGATTGTGTTTTTGTGTTTTTAATTAGTGTTTGTGCCAAGTAAAGCCTTTAGGATGATTTGGACGATAGTATAATTGATGCTGTTTGGAAAAGAGAAAGTTTTGCGTCCAGTGCTGGAATTTTGGTTATGTACTGGAGCGTAAAAAAATCTGAAATTTTTACACAGTATTGGTATATGAATTGCCCACGTTGTCCGAATTTTTCAGAATTTTTAGGCTTACAGAAGTATGGCTTTTAAATAGATTGCTACAGACTGTTCTGTTTTCGACAGATTCTGTTTTTGATGCACTACTTGCTTGTTTTGATGAAACTATGGATTGTATCGGGGGGTATAAGCCATGGAGAAGTTATAATACAGTAGGTATAATGCAAAAATAAAATATGAATGGGTTTGCAACAGTACTTAAAGTAATGATTTATTTTGTTATACTAATGGATCTCACGAAGGTTTTGTTGAGTTTTATGTGATTGAAGTTTTCAAGTTTTGGGCGAGATCACGATGGATGAAGGAATAAGGAGTAGCAAGAGCCTAAGCTTGGGGATGCCCGAGGCATCCCAAGGTAATATTCAAGGAAGACTCAAGCGTCTAAGCTTGGGGATGCCCCGGAAGGCATCCCCTCTTTCTTCTACCAACCATCGGTAATTTTACTTGGAGCTATATTTTTTATTCGTCTCATGATATGAGTTTTGCTTGGAGCGTCGTGTATTATATGAGTATTTGCTTTGCTTGCTTTTTAGTTTGTCACAATCATCCTTGCTGAACACACCTATTTTGAGAGAGCCACACGTTCATCATAATTTGTTAGAATACTCTATGTGCTTCACTTAAATTTTTTGAGCTAGGCGGTTGCTCTAGTGCTTCACTTAAATCTTTTTGAGCACGGTGGTGGCTATATTTTGAAGAAATGAACTCTCATGCTTCACTTATATTATTTTGAGAGTTGACAAGATTAAAATTTTGAAGAAATAAACTCTCATGCTTCACTTATATTATTTTGAGAGTTGATAAGATTGAAATTTTGAAGAAATATTTGCACTCTCATGCTTCACTTAAATCTTTTTGAGAGTTGATAATAGTAATGGTAATTTGCACAAGATATGAATTTGGTCCCAAAGTGATGAATATTCAAGAGAGATATAATAAAAACTTTCATATAGATCATTGGATATGATAAGTGTGATTCCTTGCAATAGTTTTGCGATATGGAGATGATAATATGTGAGTCATGTTAGTGAGTAATTGTGATTTAGTAAGAATATTCGTGTTAAGGTTGGTGATTCCCTATGCATGCACATCAAGTCAATAGTTATGCAAAGAAATTATATCCTACTTATGGTGCATTATTCGGTGTTAGTTATGTTCAATGCATGTTTATGACCGTTTTCGTTTTTTGGTTGGTTGCTTCTCAATCTATTTCCTAGCCTTCATTTGTACTAAGCAGAAATACTGCTTGTGCATCCAAAATCCTTAAACCCAAGTTGTGCCAAATGAGTCCACTATATCTACCTATATGCGGTATTTCAATGCCGTTCCAAGTAAATTGGCGTGTGCCAACTCTAATTTTCAAAATAATTTTTCCGTTTTGTGTGCCCGTACCGCTCATGAAGCGGCAGGGGGTGGCCAATATTTTCCATGCTAGGTGTGTTATTCTCATGATGAGTGTTTATTCACTTGTCATTGCACGAGAGAGTGGCTGGTAATAGGGATGCCCAGTCCCACAGTGAAATCAAAAATTAATAACAACAAAATTCCTTGGAAAGTGTTGGTATGGAGGGCACCCATGGATACGGCTAGCCATGGATTGTGAAAGAATGGTGGAAAGGAAATAAACTTTACTTTCTGTTTGGGAACCGCCTATGATGTGTCTAGCATGGAAGATATTGGGAATTCTCGGACGTTTTCATTGACAGGAAAAGCATGCCTCTCAAAAAAAATCATCTCTCTAATTTAAGCCTTGAGCTCTAGCACATTAGTAAATCTCTGCTTCCCTCTGCGAAGGGCCTATCTATTTATTTTTATGCAATTTTTATTTTTATTTTTGAGTCTCCATCTTCTCTTATAAAGCACCAACTAGAGAGCACTATTGTCATACTTGTGCATTGGATGTAGCTAATATGGAGTGTGTTTCATGAATGGATGAATGATTGAGCAGAATGGGCTAGGGATAACTTTCTTTAGCGTTGATATTTTGAAAAGCATGATTGCTTGTTAGTATGCTTGAGTATTTATATCTTCATGTCAAACTATAGACTATTGCTTTGAATCATACAAGTCCAATGTCCATGCTATAAAAGAAAAAGAATGTGATGAATATGATAGGCAGCATTCCACATCAAAAATTCTGTTTTTATCATTTACCTACTCGAGGACGAGCAGGAATTAAGCTTGGGGATGCTGATACGTCTCCAACGTATCTATAATTTTTTATTGTTCCATGCTGTTATATTATCAATGTTGGATGTTTTTATATACATTTACAACAATTATATATCATTTTTTAGGACTAACCTATTAACTTAGTGCCCAGTGCCAGTTGCTGTTTTCTGCCTGTTTTTGGTTTTATAGAAATTCAATACCAAACGAAGTCCAAATGCCACGAAACTTTTTGGAGATTTTTTTCTGGACATAACAAACACTAGAAGCTTCGGGAGGAGGCCAGAAGACCCAGGAGGTAGCCACGAGCCACCAGGGCGCGCCTGGGGGGGGGGGGCAGGCACGCCCTGGTGCCTCGTGGGCCCACCTCTGACCCTTTTGACCTAATTCCACCACTATAAATTCCCAAAATTCAGGAAACCACCAGAGGAGTCCACGAAATACTTTTTCCGCCGCCGCAAGTTTCTGTTCTCGAGAGATCCCATCTAGAGGCCTTTTCCGGCATTCCGCCGGAGGGGGAATCGATCACGGAGGGGCTCTACATCAACCTTGCTGCCCTTCCGATGATGCGTGAGTAGTTTACAACAGACCTTCGGGTCCATAGTTAGTAGCTAGATGGCTTCTTCTCTCTTTTTGATCTTCAATACAATGTTCTCCTCGATGTTCTTGGAGTTCTATCCGATGTAATCACTTTTTGCGGTGTGTTTGTTGGGATTCGATGAATTGTGAGTTTATGATCAGATTATCCATGAATATTATTTGAGTCTTCTCTGATCTCTTTTATGCATGAATATTATAGCTTTGTATTTCTTCTCCGATCTATTGATTTGGTTTGGCCAACTAGATTGATTTATCTTGCCATGGGAAGAGGTGCTTTGTAATGGGTTCGATCTTGCGGTGCTCAATCCCAGTGATAGAAAGGGACATGACACATATGTATCGTTGCTATTAAGGTAAAAAAATGGGGTTTATTCATGCGTGAGTTTACTTTGTCTACATCATGTCATCTTGCTTAAGGCGTTACTCCGTTCTTTATGGACTTAATACACTAGATGCATGCTAGATAGCGGTCGATGTGTGGAGTAATAGTAGTAGATGCAGGCAGGAGTCGGTCTACTTGTCTCAGACGTGATGCCTATATACATGATCATTGCCTTGCATATCGTCATGATTATTTTCTTTTCTATCAATTGCCCAACAGTAATTTGTCTACCCACCGTATGCTATTTTCTTGAGAGAAGCCTCTAGTGAAAACTATGGCCCCCGGGTCTATCTAAATCATATATTAAAAAAACCCTAAAAATACTTGCTGCACTTTTTCTTTATTTATTTTATTTTGTATTTTTGTTTCAATCTATCTATCTATCACATACAATTTAATCTTGCAACTTACCGCCGAGGGATTGACAACCCCTCGTTTGCGTTGGGTGCAAGGATTTGCTGTTTGTGTGCATGTACTGCTAACGAGGTGTTGCGTGATTCTCCTACTGGATTGATAACCTTGGTTTCATAACTGAGGGAAATACTTACCTCTACTGTGCTGCATCATCCCTTCCTCTTCGGGGAAAATACCAACGCAAGCTACAAGTAGCATGAACTTGCTTGAATCGTGTGTGACGAGCTATCCTTCGGGACAAAAAATTCCATCGCACATCAATGAGCGAACCGGGAATGTCTCTAGCTAGCTAGCAGAACACTTATTTGATTGAAGCCTCAATTTCATTCATATGTGTCTTTACATTCAGATGATCGAACTACATTATTTAAACTAACAAACTAATTGCGGTCACGGCGGCAGCGGTGACGGTGGGTTCTACCCGTGTTTGCGTACTCAGGGACATTAGATCAAGCTTCAACTAATGTGAAAATGGCATGTATTTCCACCTCCACGAGCGGGTCGACGAGCGGGCGGGGGAGGGGGCATTACATGGAAGGCAGCAATGGCCGCATCCTAGCTACCATGCAATGCCGCTGGAGCAGGCGCTGGCGTGGTCATCGGGATGGGCACAGACATCGTTGCGATGACAGACGCGAACACGGGCACAAGCGGTGGTGTAGGTATAGGTGCAGACACATGCACAATGGGGACCTCATAGATCCCTCGGCTTCAAGCTCAGCGACGATGCGTGGCGCACATCCCATCAATGCCACAGGGATGTGCGCTCGCGTGGACGCGGGGATGTGCGCTGGCACAGGCGCGGGGACAGTCGCGGCTTCCTCTATGACCATATCGTGATCACCAAAACTTCTTATTGGTATCCAGCTCGTCCGGCTTGGAGTCGTGATCACCAAAACTAAAGATTTTGGGTAGCTCATCCTGCTTCACCATGGCGTCGAGGTGTGGCTGATTGGAGGCAGGCGAGAGGGAATCAGAGGCGCCAAAGATAGGATTGAAGCGAGAGTGGGGAGTACGGCGGCCTCTTATACAATGCCGCGAACGCCATTAAGGAGGTAGTTGGGAGGCGGGTGGCAGAGGGAGGTCAAAGGGCTCGTTTCCCGGTGAGCAGCGTGATACATCTCCTTCGTATCTACTTTTCCAAACACGTTTGCTCTTGTTTTGGACTCTAATTTGCATGATTTGAATGAAACTAACCCGGATTGACGCTGTTTTCAGCAGAACTATCATGGTATTGTTTTTTGTGCAGAAATAAAAGTTCTCGGAATTGGACGAAACTTTTTGGAGATTTTTTATGGAATAAATAAAAAATACTGGAGCCAAGATCCACTGGAGGGGGGCCACCTGCTGCCCATGAGGCACCAGGGCGCGCCACCCCCCCCAGGCACGCCCTGGTGGCTGGTGGGGCCCACGTGGCTCCGCTGACCCTAATCGCAGGCCTATAAATTCACAATTCCAGAGAAAAAAATAGGAGAAGAAGTTTCATCGCGTTTCACAATACGGAGCCGCCACCACCTCCTGTTCTTCATCGGGAGGCCAGATCTAGAGCCCGTTCAGGGCTCCGGAGAGGGGGATCTTCCGTCATCGTCATCATCAACCATCCTTCATCACCAATCTCATGATGCTCACCGCCGGGAGTGAGTAATTCCTTCGTAGGCTTGCTGGACGGTGATGAGTTGGATGAGATTTATCATGTAATCGAGTTAGTTTTATTAGGGCTTGATCCCTAGTATCCACTATGTTCTGAGATTGATGTTGCTATGACTTTGCTATGCTTAATGCTTGTCACTAGGGCCCGAGTGCCATGATTTCAGATCTGAACCCTTCATGTTTTCATGAATATATTTGTGTTCTTGATCCGATCTTGCAAGTTATACGCACCTGCTATGTGTTATGATCCGCATACCCTAAGGTGACAATAATTGGGATTCTTTCCGGTGATTACCATAGTTTGAGGAGTTCATGTATTCACTATGTGTTAATGCTTTGTTCCAGTTCTCTATTAAAAGGAGGCCTTAATATCCATTAGTTTCCTTATGGACCCCACTGCCACGGGAGGGTAGGACAAAAGATGTCAAGCAAGTTCTTATCGCAAGCACGTATGACTATATACGGAATACATGCCTACATTACATTGATGAATTGGAGCTAGTTCTGTGTCGCCCTAGGTTATGACTGTTACATGATGAATGTTATCCAACATAATCACCGATCCAATGCCTACGAGCTTTTCACATATTGTTCTTTGCTAAGTTACTACTGTTGCTGCTACTGTCACAATTGCTATAAAACTACCATACTACTGTGCTACTGATCACTTTGCTGCAGATATTTAGTCTCCAGGTGTGGTTGAATTGACAACTCAACTGCTAATACTTGCAAATATTCTTTGGCTCCCCTTGTGTCGAATCAATAAATTTGGGTTGAATACTCTATCCTCGAAAACTATTGCGATCCCCTATACTTGTGGGTTATCAAGACCTTTTTCTGGCGCCGTTGCCGGGGAGCATAGCTCTATTTGTTGAGTCACTTGGGATTTATATCTGTTGATCACTATGGAGAATCTGAAAGACGCTAAGACCAAGATCGTTCCCTCTAAGACGAGGGGAGGTAAGGAACTGCCATCTAGCTCTGCACTTGATTCACCTTCTGTTTTGAGTAGACTTGTGACACCACCACCTGCTATTAATTTTGATATGTCGCAAGTTATTGATGATACTACTTCTGCTATGAATGATACTTATGATGATGCTAGTACTATGCTTGATAATGCTGTGCTACTTGGTGATTTTCTTGATGAACAACTTGCTAAAGCTAAAGAAATTGAAAATGTTGAAACTCTTGAGAATTTTGATTCACCTATTATGTCTAGCTCTCCTACTAGAGTTGAATCACCTGATGAACATGTCTTTGATAGGAAGACGGCTAGAGCCATTCTTGCTTGTAATGATAGAGATGAGGTTATAAAATTGCATGCTGAAATGAAAGAAAAATCTATGAGGGAAAGAATGAAATATGATCCTAAGTTTTCTACCTCTCCCATATTTGTTACTGATAAGGATTATGAATTCTCTGTCCATCCCAAGTTAATTACTTTGGTTGAATCTGATCCTTTCCATGGCTATGAAACTGAAACTGTTGTGGCACATCTTACTAAATTAAATGATATAGCCACCCTATTTGCTCATGAGGAAAAAATTCGCTATCATTATATTATTAAGTTATTTCCTTTCTCATTGAAGGGTGATGCTAAGATATGGTATAATACTCTTGCTCCTGGTTGTGTGCGTAGTCCCCAGGATATGATTTATCACTTCTCTGAAAAATATTTTCCCGCTCATAAGAAACAAGCTGCCTTACAGGAAATATTTAACTTTTTGCAAATTGAGGAAGAGAATCTCCCTCAAGCTTGGGGGAGGCTTCTCCAATTACTTAATGCTTTGCCTGATCATCCTCTTAAGAAAAATGAAATACTTGATATCTTCTATAATGGACAAACCGATGCTTCTAGGGACTACCTAGATAGTTGCGCTGGTTGTGTTTTCAGGGAATGGACTATTGAACAAGCTGAGGAGCTATTGAATAATATATTGAAGAATGATAATGATTGGACACCTCCCGAGCCACCGCCTATACCCACTCCGAAGAAGAGGGGTATTTTATTTCTCAGTCCTGAAGATATGCAAGAAGCAAAGAAATGTATGAAGGAAAAAGGTATTAAAGCTGAAGATGTTAAGAATTTGCCACCTATTGAAGAAATACATGGTCTTGACACACCTCCACAGGTAGTAGAGGTAAATTCTCTTATAAAGTTTGATGAAGGTGATATTCCTTATAACAAACCTCCTAGTCAATGTTTGTATGAATTTGACAATTATATTATTAAGCAAGATCACTTCAATGCAAATGTTATGAAACAATTGAAACGAAATGCCTACATGATTGATCGCTTGAGTGACTTGTTGTTTAGAATTGCTAATGATGTCAAAGGTGTAGGTAAACATGCATCTATGGTTCAAACTCAATTAGAATAAGTTGCTAAATCTCAAAGTGAATTGCTCAATGAAATGAATAACAATATGAATGATCATGCTGTTAGAGTAATGACTAGAGGAGGTAGAATGACTCAGGAGCCACTTTATCCTGAAGGTCACCCTAAAAGAATTGAACAAGACTCTCAAAGAATTAATGTTGATGCACCTAGTCTATCTAAAAAGAAAAAGAGAAAGAAAAATGATAGGACTTTGCATACTTCTAGTGAACATGAGGTAGAAAAACTCTTAGAGGATAATAATGATGTTCCTATTTCCGATGCTGAAACACAATCTGGTAATGAACATTCACCTGATGATAATAATAATGATGATGCTCATGTGGACACTCAACCAGATAATGATAAAGAACTGGATAATGATGTTGAAATAGAACCTGTTGTTGATCTTGATAACCCACCTCCTAAAAACAAACGTTATGATAAAAGAGACTTCGTTGCTAGAAAACATGATAAAGAAAGAGAACCGTGGGTTCAAAAACCCATGCCCTTTCCTCCTAAACCATCCAAGAAGAAGGATGAGGAAGAATTTGAATGCTTTGCTGACATGCTTAGGCCAGTCTTTTTGCGTACTCGTTTGACTGATATTTTAAAGATGCCTCCTTATGCTAAATATATGAAAGACATTGTCACTAATAAAAGAAAGATACCTGAAGCTGAAATTTCTACCATGCTTGCAAATTATTCTTTTAAGGACGGAGTATCTAAGAAACTAGGAGATCCGGGAATACCAACTATACCATGCTCCATTAAAAGGAATTGAGAAAAGTATGTTTTTGGTCCCTCAAGTTCCCACAAAGTATAGACTTGGTCCCTCAAGTCTCAAAACCGGATAAGTTTGGTCCTAAACCAGATTTTGAGCCCATTGACCGGGTTTGACCGCCAGAAAACCGCCCGGTGAACAGTAACTTCGACTTTTTTTGAAAAAAAATATCAAAAAAATCTGAATTTTTTTGGGGTCCAATATGCTTACATGCGCAAGGTGCGACCAAATTTTCGTGGTCTTTCGACACTCGAGGAGCTCATGGCAAAAAAACAAAAATATCTGTCTGATGAATAGTAAATTTGAAAAAAATTCATAAAAAATTCAAAAAATTATGAAATTTTTTGGGGTCCAAGAGGCTTACATGCACAAGGTGCGACCAAAATTTTGTCACGAAATGACATCGGACGGGCTCTAGGAAAAAAAACAAATTTTGGTTATTTTTTTGTGAGCGAAAAGTTTTTTTTTTGTCACGAGCTCCTCAAGTGTCAAAAGACCACCAAATTTTGGTCGCACCTTGAGAATGTAAGCATATTATGCCCCACAAAATTTCAGATATTTTTGAATTATTTTGATTTTTTTTCGATTTTACTGTTCATCAGACGTACATATATATATATTTTTGCCACGAGCTCCTCGAGTGTCGAAAGACCATGAAATTTTGGTCGGACCTTGTGCATGTAAGCATATTGGACCCCAAAAAAATTCAGATTTTTTTGAAGTCTTTTTGATTTTTTTTTCGAATTTACTGTTCACCGGGCGGTTTTCTGGCGGTCAAACCCGGTCAACGGGCTCAAAATCTGGTTTAGTACCAAACTTATCCGGTTTTGAGACTTGAGGGACCAAATGTATACCAAAAAATCTTGAGGGACCAAGTCTATACTTTGTGGGAACTTGAGGGACCAAAAACATACTTTTCTCAAAGGAATTATGTCGAAACTGCTTTGTGTGATTTAGGAGCCGGTGTTAGTGTTATGCCTTTCTCTTTATATAAAAGACTCGATTTGAATAAACTCACTCCCACTGAAATATCATTGCAAATGGTTGACAAATCAACTGCCATTCCTATCGGTGTTTGTGAGGATGTACCCGTTGTAGTTGCAAATGTTACTATCCTAACAGACTTTGTTATAATTGATATGCCCGAGGACGACAACATGTCAATTATCCTTGGTAGACCCTTTTTGAATACTGCAGGGGCTGTTATTGATTCTAACAAAAGCAAGGTCACTTTTCATATCAATGGTAATGAACATACGGTGCACTTTCCGAAGAAACAATTTCAAGTAAATGGTATTCATGTTATTGAAAAGACTCCGACAATTACTATTGGAAGTTTTCAACTCCCTCTTCCTACTGTCAAAAAGAAATATGAAATTCTTATTGTTTGGGAAATGCATATCCCCGTTGAGGTAACCAAGTGTTATACGAAAATTCTTCGGTTTCATGTCATTCGGAAATAGTTTGTTAATAAGACTTGATCAACCTTATTAATGGATTCTTTCTGAAGGGCATGTGGTTGATGAATTTAGTAAGCACAACTTTCTGTACCTACCTTTTGCTCTCTGTTAGTTATAGTTTAATAAAATAAAACACCATGATTATCCTGTTTTCTGAATTATCCGTGCAATAAAAAATGACCCACAAATAAAAGTGTTCAGAATGCAATAAAATTTTGACATGAATTTTTATAGAATATTTAAGAATTTTTGGAACTAAAAACATACCAGGGGGATGCCCCAGGTGTCCACGAGGCACCAGGGCGCGCCACCCCCCGTGGCGCGCCCTGGTGGCTTGTGGGCCCCACAGGGACCCCCTCACTTATTCCTTCAGCCCACTTCGTCTCTTACCTCTAGCAAAAATTCCTGGTAGCTCTCTCCCTAGTGTTCTTGCTCCCAAACTTGAGATTTTCGATCTCTTTGCTCGGAGCTCCGTTTTCGAAACTGTTTTGGGAGATTGCTACTTGGTATGTGACTCCTCCATTGCTCCAATTAGTTTTTGCTCTAGTGGATTATATTTTGCATAATTAGCTGCTCTTGGTGCTACTGAAAATGAGCTTGCATGTTGAATTCTTTGAGCTCCAAGTAGTTTGAATGCTTGATATAGCCTCTAGACATCCATATGAGTAGTTGCTATCAATTTTGTGAAGTTTTATTGATATCATTTTGTGCCCCCAAAATTTCAGAAAATTGTTCGTAGAGAAAATGAATTTCTTCCGGAGGAGTTCCTCGAAACGGAACGCCAAGGGAGTCCTTGGGGACTGTTGGGGATATTCCCCACGGTTATAACCCGGTTAAGGGTTTGACCCAGCCTAGAGCTTGAAGGCTCTATGGGTCACCCCGTTTCCGGGTTAAGACAAGATGACGAGGAGGAATGTAGAGCCTAGGGACGAGACCCGGCAGGAGGCCGGCTTGACAGGAGCCCAATGGGCTGGCTCGCAGAGAAGGCCCGGAGAGATGACCCGGCCTGGGAGACCCGGCCCGGAGAGATGACCCGGCCTGGGAGACCCGGCCCGGAGAGAAGATCCAGCCTGGGAAGATCAGTTCGGAAGAAAAGACCCGGACTAGGAATAGACCAGTCCTAATCCTACTAGGACTCTACATGTAAGCCGCCCCTTCAACTTATATAAGGAGGGGCAAGGCACCCCAAGAGGGACAAGTCGGGAGAGACAGAAAAACTAGCTCTCGAGATAGAGGTAGCGAAACAACACCCTTGTAATCGAGATCATCATCATCAATATCAATCAAGCAGGATGTAGGCTTTTACCTCCACTGCGAGGGGCCGAACCTGGGTAAAACTCGCGTCTCTCGATTCCGACCAACCCCTTCAAGCTTCCACCTAGTTGCGATGGCCTCACTACTAAGTCCTTTCACGAGGACATCTGCCGTGACGAAACCCCGACAGTTGGCGCCCACCGTGGGGCCGACGCACAGTGGTATTGTTTTCTTGGAGGGAGCACTTTCAGGGATCGAGCAGGTCGCAATTGGCCAGATGAAAAAGAGAAGGGTTTAAAAGGATCTATATCGACTCCAAGTTCATCAGTTGAAACCAAGGAAAATTGGCAGCAAGGGATGAAGCGCAGTGTTTGCAAGTTGAAATTCAATCGACCTCATCAACGGCGACTGTTCTTCGATTGCTTTGCAAGCCGCCGCCAGATCGCTGTGTGGTTAACCTTCAAATGATCGAAGGTCCTGGTTGCTTACTACCGCGCTATTCACGGAAATCCTCAACCACCACAAGTCACGCCTACCATACAGATCATGGGAAAATAGGACAGGGACATCAACAGCGATTTTGTACATCAGAAAACAAGGCCGGCGGTCAAAAGTCATCTGCCGTCGCGGCCGCCGCTGTTACTTGGGCACACCATGCGTCAGATCGGATAACAGAGGAATCAACTCCAAGAAAACAAAAAACTGATGTCCCGCGTCCAGGCAAAAGCAACACTTCAAGTTGCAATTTTTTCTAGAAAGCAGGGAAGTGGAAAATCATGCAGAGCTCCTTGAATTAGCCAAACCAGGAGGTGCTAGCTTTCAGTGGCCGGCCGTGATTGATGGATGTGACTTAAACGTCAAGTGTCTCGTACAATCTCAAATCCATCATGGGTCTCTCACGTGAAGGAAGTTAAAACATACAAGACAAAAGCCACCCACGTAATTTAGAAGTACAGGCTAGTACTGGCGATAGTAGTCGTGTGATCTAGAATCAGAACCAAAGAAAGTGTTTTTGGCAAGGATTTCTATACTGCATCTGCGATTGGCCAAGGCCGCGCAGCGTTCATCCGCACCAGGCTACCTATGGATGTGATCCGCTCTACATCAACGCGCCGAAGCTGCGCGTGCATCCGGAGACGCGTCGGCCTGCCTGTCAGACACGCGTGCATCCGAGGCCGGTCAGGACAGATCAATTTACATACATCCGGACGAAATGACAGATCAATTTACGTCCATCGGATGAAACAATCAGGTGTTATCCGCCCTATTTATTTTATCAATACACTTTAATTCCTCATAGAACAATTTTTCTGTCTTTAATATTTTTATACGCAGGACAATTGTTCACTCTGTCGTCCAAATACATCAGCATCCGTTCGTGCCGCACTGCTCGACGGACACGCGTGTAAGCCGCCACTTCCGCGGTTCAGTCTACATCAACACGCCAGGCGACGCCGCGGCCGACTCGCACGCCCGCGCCGGCTTACCAACGCCGCGGTCGACTCGCGTGCCCGTGCCGGCTTACCAACGCCGCGGTCGACCCGCGCACCCCCGCCGATTTACAACGCCGCGGCCGACCCGCGCGCCCGCACCAGCTTACAACGCCGCGGCCTACTCGCGCGCCCGCGACGGCTTACCAACCCCGCGGTCGACTCGCGCGCCCGCGCCGGCTTACCAACGCCCGGTCGACCCACGCGCCCCCGCCGGTTTACAACGTCGCGGCCGACCCGCGCGCCCGCACCGGCTTACAACGCCGCGGCCGACTCATGCGTCCATGCCAGCTTACAACGCCACGGCCGGCTCTCGCGTCCGCGCCGGCGTCAAACGTCGCGTCCGGCTCCCGCGTCCATGTCAATTTATCGGCCAGCTCTCGCGTCTACATCAACAGACCGGGGCCTTGCCCGCCCGTACGAGCTGCCCAAACGGACGCGCACAGGCCGCTGCCCCTACTGCCCGGTCTACTCCAACGAATGCTGGAGCAGAAAAGGAAAAAATATATATTATCAGGTGCTATCCTACCTAGTCATTTTATGCAAGACATGATGATTCAACCGAGCACTAGTGCTCTTGCCTATGTTATTTTCATATGCAGGCCAAGTAATTCACAAAAAAGGGGCTGATATTGTTTTCCGGAGTCATGTCTTGCGCGGCATCGCGGGAACCCGCGTCAGTCTCTACCCGCGCCAGGTTGCCCAATGGGATCATCTATAACCCGCCGCGGTCGACCTCAACCTTCTGCGGGTTTACATTGCGTCATCAACGCTGAGGCATAAAAACAGCTAAGTCATTTTCATGTTTTTCATGATTTTATTATTCAATGAAGTAAACTGGCACCTTTGAGTTAATCTCGGAGGTAGCACCACGTTCATCTTCACGTAATTCTACGGTTCGGCAACTTTAAAATGCCTACGGTTCGGCAACCTTAAAATGCCTACGGCTCAAAAGCCTTAAACACATCTACAGTAGTAGCATTGTCTCCTGTATATATTATGATCAAAGGAATGCCGGCTTATCTGGACCCCAGATGTTTTGCAGTAGTAGCATTGTCTCCTGTATATCCTATGCTGAGCTTTTCCATGATCATATGGTTACTTGGGGGCTTCCAACTCATCGAGTTTAGCTTACAAAACCCTTTTAACCCGGCGAAAAGCCAAAATATACTTGGTTAAACCTGCCTGTTAGCAAGATGCTACTCCCTAAAAAGTGACCCGGCGTACGCCTGATGAGTCAATCACAAAGGTGACCCTGAATTCATCAGAGTTAAAACGCTCGATTGGTTGCGTAAGAGCCGGCTGTCAGAGAGATAGGACAACCCAAAAGAGGCCAAAAAGCCTGCTTCCACAGGAAGCGAAACCAAGACTCGAGCCTCGAAAGCCGGTCTTATGTTGTGCCTCGAAGGCTGACATTCTTATACTTTGTTGTCATACACATGCATTATCATACATTGCATCATCATACATTGCATCATCATACATTGCATCATCATACAATGCATCATTTATACATATCTATGTTTATTTATGTCGCAGGAGCCGGTCTTCAAACCGGGTTACATTGTGACTCCACAGGAACAAACGAATCTTTGATAGCCAAAATGGCTGGATCTTCATCATGGTTTATCATAACTAGTATTAAATGATTGAGATATCAATTCTTCTAAATTCCCGGGTTACAAATCCAGCCGGGTCACATATAATACCTGGCCATTTAATTGACCGGGTTTTGGGTTATTCAACATATGCTTTGTAGAAGACTACAACACTTATGAATTTTTTCACACATATTTGCCGGATTGCACTGCAACCACGGCCAGGGATTTCTTTCATCGCAAAAGCATCATCAGTTCACAGGCAAAATATTAAAGTGTTTGATGGCATTGGCGGACTATGCAGTTTCACGCTGAAAAACTATTACATGCCATGATTGGGCTATTTTCTATCAAGTTTTTCAAAGCAAATTCGAGCTTGCAGAGTGGTTGATGGTTGAGACCCGGAAGCTGGATCTACCGGATTAACATTGGTTTGTTTTCCTTCTACGTCAATTGCCGCCGGGTTGTCACTTGCCAGGTCACCAGGATTTATTTGGTGAGTTGATAATACAAAAGAGTATACTATGCGGCCAGGCAACCCGGCTCTTGGAGGCTACAGTGGATTTGAATTTATTCTATAGTGGAAGGAATAGTCCCGAGTCGCCGCAGGCAATACGACCCGGCACTTGGGGGCTACATTATTCAAATCAGGATTACATTCAGTATGAAAGTCCCATGTCACTGCAAGCATGCACCACGGCCCTTGGGGGCTACAGTCATTGACTCTATAGATCGTTCAAGTTCCAGATTGATGAGAACAGCTAAACCGGCCCTTGGGGGTTACCCTATTTTCAGCTATACATCTACAAACATCAAAAGCTAAGTTAAAGTCCCAGGTTGCTGCAGGCAAGACAACCCGGCACTTGGGGGCAACGGCGTTCAGTTGTTTAAACAGATCATAAGCTCCAAATTGAAGACCCGGCCCATCACATACTGATGAGCCGGCCCTTGGGGGCTACACATGTGAAATGCAAAATATTCAGTTTATGACTGGTGACTCAGATGAACAACTTGGATTTTCTCCAAAATTGCAACATTCGCAAGTCTTAAGCTATCACTACGTTTCTACTCTTAAGATTTGGGGGCTACAGGTAATATGGATATAAGGGAGGAACACCTTCAAGTTTTCAGTTTTGAGTAAACCGGGTCTCATATTCTTGGTGGAGAAATTTGCAAAGTTTATCTCCTCTAAAGCTATTCCTAGAAAGGCCCGGAAAGCCGACTCAACATCATATGGTTTTCTTATTTCCAAAAAAAATTCATGAAGCCAAAGCATTGGAGGCCGACTCAATGGCAGATGGGTGTTTTATTTCCCAATATTTTTCTTCAAGGAACCCGCGTCAGCAAGTTGATTCTGAAGCAGGCTTGTTAATACGTTAAAGGAAAACCCAAATTTTTCAGGAGTCGGTTCATTTGGATAAGCCGGCCATTTGATATATACACTGGAAAGATTTGTTATGAGGTCATATACACGTATGAAAGCAGTTGATATGTATGTTATGAAGCAACAAAATCGCTAAAGTATGGCAGAACCATAAGTCCCGGAGAACATTTTGACCCGGTCAGGTGATTTGGCAGAAGAAAAATGACAAGGACCAGAAAGACAGAAACAGGTGCCGGCTTAGGAAAAATCCAGACCCGGAGAATCACCCTTCACATATTTTCCCTATTTTTATTTTCAGGATGGAGTTTACCATGGATAAATCCAAGCTAAACTGGGGGCTAATGTTGGGGATATTCCCCACGGTTATAACCCGGCTAAGGGTTTGACCCGGCCTAGAGCTTGAAGGCTCTATGGGTCGCCCCGTTTTCGGGTTAAGACAAGATGACGAGGAGGAATGCAGAGCCTAGGGACGAGACCCGGCAGAAGGCCGGCTTGACAGGAGCCCAATGGGCTGGCTCGCAGAGAAGGCCCGGAGAGATGACCCGGCCTGGGAGACCCGGCCCGGAGAGATGACCTGGCCTGGGAGACCCGGCCCGGAGAGAAGATCCAGCCTGGGAAGATCAGTTCGGAAGAAAAGAGCCGGACTAGGAATAGACCAGTCCTAATCCTACTAGGACTCTACATGTAAGCCGCCCCTTCAACTTATATAAGGAGGGGCAAGGCACCCCAAGAGGGACAAGTCGGGAGAGACAGAAAAACTAGCTCTCGAGATAGAGGTAGCGAAACATCACCCTTGTAATCGAGATCATCATCATCAATATCAATCAAGCAGGATGTAGGCTTTTACCTCCACTGCGAGGGGCCGAACCTGGGTAAAACTCGTGTCTCTCGATTCCGACCAACCCCATCAAGCTTCCACCTAGCTGCGATGGCCTCACCACTAAGTCCTTTCACGAGGACATCTGCCGTGACGAAACCCCGACAGGGACTCTTCGGACAGCGACCTCAACATTCCGTGTAGGACGGAGGTCCGGCCATGCGAATGGCCGCACAATGCCTTCATGAACGAAGCCGGATTCTACCAAGAGTTCGTGCAATTTGGTGCTAATGCCGGATTGACCGACTTCCTCGCAGATGAGTGTGACCAGCACCACATCCTTACGAATTCCTTTGTGCAAAACTTTCATTTCCTGAATAGGCTCGAACCCCCTGCGGTGAGCTTTGATTTATATGCTGAACATCATCAGATACCGCTTGCTGAATTTTGTGAGATATGTTTGATCCCCTTTGATGGGGAAATAAGAGAGCTTCGACCGGAGGAGTTTGAGAGCTTCCTCTGCACTTTAACTGTGGGAGAGGAAAGGGGCGTGTCGAAAGCCCGAGCCACTAGCTTGCAATTTCCCGATGTTCATTACTTTGCTTTATTCATAGGGAAATGCTTGACTGCTAGAGAGCAAGGCGGAGCGCTATGTGCACCTGACTTTGCCATTTTACGCCGCGCACTGCATAATGGCAACACTTATAACCTGGGATCTATCATTGCACGTCGCCTGCACACTAATAGGACTAAGGGTAAAACTCATGGTGGTATTTATGCTACTCGCTTAGCGAGACGTTTCAATGTTAACATACGCCCACATGATTATTTGTTGGCCAGAGTTTACTTAGATCACTAGTCTATGAGGGACCACCACTTTCTTGATGCTCCTGAGCCTCCTCACCACATTCGTTATAACTTAGTTTTTAGTGAGGATACTCGTGATATTATTCCGTTGCCTGCACCTGCTTTGTTTGATTCTCATGCCAGGAATGGATATACTGTTATGCCACCGGACATCGTTGCTTACCGGAACGCATTGGCAGCGGCAGAGGATGAGGCCCAGGATTGGGATGCTTAGGTGCCGCTGCCTCAGCACTTTCATATGGGACCGAATGGCTACTACGGATGGCCGTAGACCAAGCTAG
Organism: Elymus sibiricus; assembly: GCA_039707655.1. Classification (NCBI taxonomy): domain Eukaryota; kingdom Viridiplantae; phylum Streptophyta; class Magnoliopsida; order Poales; family Poaceae; genus Elymus; species Elymus sibiricus. Next base: position 87,764,505 of record CM077668.1, on the reverse strand, counting down.
GCAAAAGCCTAAGCTTGGGGGAATACGTATTTCTCACCGACACTACATTCATGATTACACATTTCATTCCAGTTGTCGGTGTTCATACTTTTTCATTGTATAATCCATGTTAGTTTTATTTTCTCGCTTTCTTCTTGTGTGTTTGAAAAACTTTGAGAAAATCCAAAAACATTTCTCGCTTCTTTTCGGTTTTTCTTTCTAGTTTAATTAGTTGTAGTATTAAAAGAAAACCCAAAAAGATTTCCTATTTCTTCTTTTTGCTTGTTGGGAGCTTTCCCGTGTAAATAGTTTTTGTCATTTTTGTTTTGTCTTCTTTAATTTGCTTCCTTCAAGAAAAAACTAAAAACTCCAAAAATATTTCAGTGTGTTTCTCTGAAATTCTTTTCTTTTGTTGAGTCATTGTAAGGAGAAGACCACGATGAAAATGTTGAGTGACTCTCGTATGCATTATTGTTGATCTAATAAAGAGCCCATATTACCTTGTCTTCTCCTTTGAATAAAATGTTTGCAGATTCCAGCTTAGTCCACATCACTCTTGCACTATTATTATTTTCACATTATTCGGTCGTGCAAGTGAAAGGCAATAATGACGATGATTTGATGAAGTGACTGTGGCAAGGAAAAGCGGGTATGAACTCAACTTGTTTTTGTTTTTGTAAATATGTTTAACTCAGTATCCATGATTCAGCATATTATGATTAAACATGTTTATGATGACAATTAGAGATTATGGTTGCTCATGCCATGCTTAATTAGCTAGGAGTGGATAATGATTTATCTTGGGTGTCAACATGCATTAAAATGATTGTGATGTAGTATGATTATATGGTATCCTCCTCTGAATGTTTCAAGTGACTTGACTTGGCACATGTTCACACATGTAGTTGATTCAAAACCAACATAGCCTCCACGATATTTATGTTCATGGTGCTTATATCCTACTCATGCTAGTATTCAATGTTGATTATTCATAATGCATGATTATCACCGTTTTCGCTCTCTAGCTGGTCGCTTCTCAACCTATTTGCTAACCTTCGCCTGTACTAAGCGAGAATACTGCTTGTGCATCAAAACCCTTGAACCGGAGTTATTCCAGATGAGTCCACTATATCTACCTATACGCGGTATTACCCTGCCATTCTAAGTAAATTGCATGTGCCACATCTAAATATTCAAATGAACATCTATTTTGTGTGCCCGTACCGCTGATGGAGCGACAGTGGGCGGTCAATATTTTCCATGCTAAGCGGGTTATTCTCATGATGAGTGTTTATTCACTTGTCCTTGCATGAGAGGGGCTGTTAATCGGGATGCCCAGTCCCATGATTAAATTGCAAAATAATAAATCAAACTCCCCCGGAAAGTTGTTAGTATGGAGGGCACCCGAGGATTCGGCTAGCCATGGCTTGTGTTTGTTGGTAGAGGGGGAGTAAACTTTACTTTACCGCTCGGGAACTGCCGCTAATGTGTTTAGCATGGAAGATATTGAAAACTCTCGGTCATGATGTTGACAGGAAAGGCATACCTCCCAAAATTATATTTGTCTCTGATTTAAGCTTTGAGCTCTGGCACCTCTGCAAATCCCTGCTTCCCTCTGCGAAGGGCCCATCTATTTACTTTTATGTTATTTTACTTTTATTGTTGAGTCATGACGACCCACAAGTATAGGGGATCAATCGTAGTCCTTTCGATAAGTAAGAGTGTCGAACCCAACGAGGAGTAGAAGGAAATGATAAGCGGTTTTCAGCAAGGTATTTTCTGTAAGCACTGAAATTATCGGTGACGAGTAGTTTGATAGCAAGATAATTTGTAACAAGTGATAAGTAGCAATAGTAACAAAGGGTGCAGCAAGGTGGCCCAATCCTTTTTGTAGCAAAGGACAAGCCGGAACGATCTCTTATAGTAAGCAAAGCGTTCTCGAGGACACATGGGAATTTCATCTAGTCACTTTCATCATGTTGGTTTGATTCGTGTTCACTACTTTGATAATTTGATATGTGGGTGGACCGGTGCTTGGGTGCTGTTCTTACTTGAACAAGCCTCCCACTTATGATTACCCCCTCTCGCAAGCATCTGCAACTACGAAAGAAGAATTAAGATAACTCTAACCATAGCATTAAACATATGGATCCAAATCAGCCCCTTACGGAATAGCGCATAAACTAGGGTTTAAGCTTCTGTCACTCTAGCAACCCATCATCTAATTACTACTCCACAATGCATTCCCTTAGGCCCAAAGATGATGAAGTGTCATGTAGTCGACGTTCACATGACACCACTAAGAGAATCAACAACATACATATCATCAAAATATCGAACGAATACCAAGTTCACATGATTACTTATGACAAGACTTCTCCCATGTCCTCAAGAACAAAAGTAACTACTCACAAATCATAATCATATTCAAGATCAGAGGGGTATTAAATAGCATATTGGATCTGAACATATAATCTTCCACCAAATAAACCAACTAGCATCAACTACAAGATGTAATCAACACGACTAGCAACCCACAGGTACCAATCTGAGGTTTTGAGACAAAGATTGAATACAAGAGATGAACTAGGGTTTGAGATGAGATCGTGCTGTTGAAGATGTGTATGAAGATTGGCCCTCCCATGATGAGAGGATCGTTGGTGATGTCGATGGCGATGATTTCCCCCTCCCGGAGGGAAGTATCCCCGGCAAAATCTCTCCGCCGGAGAGCAAAAGTGCTCCTGCCCAAGTTTCGCCTCGAGATGGCAGCGCACCATCCCGAAAGTCTTCTCTATATATTTTCTAGGGCAAATGGACTTATATACCAGAAAATGGGGGCCAGAGGCTGGCCAGGGGCCCCACGAGCCACCAGGGCGCGCCTGGGGAGGGGGGGGGTAGCGCGCCCTGGTGCCTCATGGGCTCCTGGGTGGCCCCCTCTGGTATTTCTTTCTTCCAGTATTTTTTATTTATTCCAAAATAAATCTCCGTGAAATTTCAGCTCATTTGGAGATGTGCAGAATAGGTATCTCTGACATAGCTTTTTCAGGTCCAAAATTCCAGCTGCCAGCATTCTCCCTCCTTGTGTAAATCTTGCATATTAAGAGAGAAAAGGCGTTAGAATTGCTCCACAAAGTGTTATATTGATTAAAAACACTATAAATAACAGTAGCAAAACATGATGCAAAATGGACGTATCAACTCCCCCAAGCTTAGACCTCGCTTGTCCTCAAGCGAAAGCCGATATCGATAATCATGTCCACACGTTTAGAGAGAGAGGTGTCGATAAAAACAAAATACGGACATAGTAGCATCATGATCATTATTATAACAGCAATATTTATTATCATAAAACTTCTCATGAGCAAGTAACAATTCATCACAACAATGAAGTATAAGGCATAAACTTTCTTGAAAACTAACAAACTATGTTCTCAGTCAACAATGCAATTGCAATTCATCATTTTTTCAGGAAGGGTCTCATGTAGGAGCTTTTTAGCAAGTCCACATACTCAACCATCATTTAGTCTTCTATGATTGCTAACACTCACGACATATATATGGAGCAAAAAGTTTCAGCCAAACACACAGAAAGATAGTGGCTCATGATTTTGCCTCCCAACTTATTCACCTCAAGGGTGATGTCAACAATAATAACTCATGATCACTCATATCCAACTGGATATATATGCCTAGATCTTTCCCCACCACATGATGCTTGCAAAAGAGAAAAATAAAAAAGAAGTAGAGGAGAACACTATTGACTCTTGCATAAAAAGTAAATACAAAAAAGTAAAGGATAGACCCTTCGCAGAGGGAAGCAAAGGTTGTCATGCGCTTTTTGTTGTTGGATGCACAAGCTTTTAATGCAAAGGAACGTCACTTTATATTGCCCCTTGTGATAGCAACCTTTATTATGCAGTCCATCGCTTTTATTTCTTTACCATCACAAGTTCGTACAAAGCTTATTTTCCCTTACAATAAAAGTTTAGACATATTTAGAGGCAATTTTTATTGCTTTTTGCACCGATGACAACTTACTTGAAGGATCTTATTCAATCCGTAGGTAGATATAGTGGACTCTGATGACATGAAACTGGGTTTAAGGGTTTTGGATGCACAAGTAGTATCTCTACTTGGTGCGGATTTTTGGCTAGCAAAGATATTGGGCAAGCACCCCATGTTGGAGGATCTATGACAATATAACTTCTATGTGAATATAAGCAAACATAATTCATTATGTTGTGTTCCTTGTCCAACGTCAACAATTTGACATAAAATACTTAATGGGGGCTCACAATCATAAAAGATGTCCAAGATAGTGTATTTGCATCTGAATCTTCTCTTCCCTATTAATTTTTCATGAATTGCATCATTGACTAATGCTATGCTTGTTAACTTCCAATAAATTTTACCACTTATACTTTTCTTTATGTAATGTCGTTACTTTCCATAAGATTAGCATATGATCTTTTTTTCATTATCTTCATTGCTAGGATTGAGACATAAAAGTAAAGAAGCAAAAACTCAAACTACTCTTTATTATATAACTCTCAACTCGATTACATAGATAGATAGGTCACGAAACTAGCACTCGAAAATAGATCATACTAAACTTTTATTCAACTAGATCTCGAAATAACTAAGGATCGAACTAAAAATAGGTAAAGGTGATAAAAGTGATGGTGATACGATACCGGGGCGCCTCCCCCAAGCTTGGCACAAGTCAAGGGGAGTGCCCATACCCATGTGATCGAGTTTCCTTATTCGGTGATGGTGGTGGTGATGAAGTGGTGGGCTTGTCCTTCAGCTTCCGCTTGAGAACATAGTTTTCTTCCTTCAACTTGCTAATTTCTTGCTCCAGCTCCACTATCTTCTCACACAATACGTTCTTGTTTTCCTGTAGAAGGCGGAAAGGAATAAATTGGATCTTAGATTTGTTTACTGTGTCGGGGAGGCTTGACTTCTTCAACTCCACATGCATATCTCCCGGTTGAGGTAGATGGGCATCTTCTTCATCCGAGCTCGCGTCTTCCGTTCCCTTCATGTTGGCATCTCGCTCCTCCTCCGCGGACCATCCATAGGGATCTATATCCCCATAGATCCTTGGATTTGTAACATAGTGTGATACGAAACTCTCTCCATCTGAGTCTTGAGACGACATGCTTCTGGATCTGTTAGAAAAATAGCACGAAACAAGAACAGAGGAGATTTCTGTGATACGGTGGTCAAAACATCTGGGAGTATATATAAAGAATTTTTATCTTGCAAAACAAGTAATCCATAAGAAAACGGAGTCGGGAAGGCTCACGAGGGGCCCACGAGCCACCAAGGCGCGCCTTGGGGGGTGGCGCGCCCTGGTGCCTCGTGGGCACCAGGTGGGTCCCCTCGGCTGTTTCTTATTTTTATATTTTTTCTAATATTCCAAAACTGACAAAAAGTATTTTTATGGAATTTTTGGAGTCGGTTTAGTTACCGTATCACGTACCTCTTCCTTTTCAGGGTTCTGGAGTGTTCTGGAAGGTTTCTCTTATGTATTCCTCCGGTGTAATTGTTTCAATAATATTAGTTTCAACATTAATGGGAGTACCTAAAATATAGTGCTTAATTCTTTGCCCATTCACCACTCTCGGATTAGTGCCTTCGGAGTTGTTTATTTTGATGACTCTGGAGCGATAAACTTCTTCGATGATATACGGTCCTTCCCATTTAGAGAGAAGTTTTCCTGCAAAGAATCTCAAACGAGAATTGTACAATAGAACTTGCTCACCCACTTTAAATTCCCGTTTTTGAATCCTTCTATCAAGCCATCTTTTAACTTTTTCTTTAAACAATTTGGCATTCTCATAAGCTTGGGTTCTCCATTCATCTAATGAGCTAATATCAAATAACCTCTTTTCACCGGCAAGTTTAAAATCATAATTGAGTTCTTTAATTTCCCAATATGCTTTATGTTCTAACTCAAGAGGTAAATGACATGCTTTTCCATAAACCATTTTATAAGGAGACATACCCATAGGATTTTTATAAGCAGTTCTATAAGCCCATAATGCATCGTCAAGTTTCTTAGACCAATTCTTTCTAGATCTATTGACAGTTTTTTGCAAAATTAATTTTATTTCTCTATTGCTCAATTCAACTTGACAACTAGTTTGAGGGTGATAGGGAGATGCAATTCTATGGTTGACATCATATTTAGCAAGCAATTTGCGGAAGGCACCATGAATAAAATGTGAACCACCATCAGTCATTAAATATCTAGGGACTCCGAACCTCGGGAAAATAACTTCTTTAAGCATTTTAATAGAAGTGTTATGATCAGCACTACTAGTTGGAATAGCTTCTACCCACTTAGTAACGTAATCAACAGCGACTAAAATATATGTATACCCATTGGATTTAGGAAAAGGTCCCATATAATCAAATCCCCAAACATCAAATGGTTCAATAGCAAGTGAATAATTCATAGGCATTTCCTGACGTCTACCAACATTACCAATTCTTTGACATTCATCACAAGATAGGACAAACTTACGAGCATCCTTGAAAAGAGTAGGCCAATAAAAACCAGATTGTAATACCTTGTGTGCAGTCCTGTCTCCCACATGGTGTCCTCCGTAAGCCTTGGAATGACACTTCCGTAGGATTTGTTCCTGTTTATGCTCAGGTATACAACGTCTAATAATACCATCTACTCCTTCTTTATAAAGATGTGGGTCATCCCAAAAGTAATGTCTTAAATCATAGAAGAACTTTTTCTTTTGTTGGTATGTGAAACTAGGTGGTATAAATTTAGCAACAATATAATTAGCATAGTCTGCATACCAAGGAGTATTACGAGAAGCGTTTATGATAGCTAATTGTTCATCAGGTAAATCATCATTAATAGGAAGTGGGTCATCAAGAACATTTTCCATTCTAGACAAATTATCTGCTACGGGATTCTCAGCTCCCTTTCTATCAATAATATGCAAGTCAAATTATTGTAGCAAAAAAACCCACCTAATGAGTCTTGGTTTAGCATCTTTTTTTCCATAAGATATTTAATAGCAGCATGATCGGTGTGAACAATTACTTTAGAATCAACTATGTAAGATCTGAATTTATTACATGCAAACACAACTGCTAGAAATTCTTTCTCAGTAGTAGCATAATTTCTTTGGGCACAGTCTAGAGTTTTACTAGCATAATGGATAACATTTAATTTTTTATCAACTCTCTGTCCTAAAACAGCTCCAATAACATAATCACTAGCATCACACATAATTTCAAAAGGCAAGTTCCAATTAGGTGGTTGAACAATAGGTGTAGTGGTTAAAGCTTTCTTAAGTGTTTCAAACGCTTCTACATAATCATCATCAAAAACAAATGGAACATCTTTTTGCAAAAGATTGGTAAGAGGCCTAGAAATTTTAGAGAAGTCTTTAATAAATCTCCTATTGAAACCAGCATGACCTAGGAAACTTCTTATACCTTTAATATCTTTAGGACATGGCATTTTCTCAATAGCATCAACCTTAGCTTTATCAACTTCAATACCTCTTTCAGAAATTTTATGCCCCAAGACAATACCTTCATTCACCATAAAGTGGCACTTCTCCCAATTCAAGACAAGATTAGTTTCTTCACATCTCTGCAAAACTCGATCAAGGTTGCTTAAGCAATCATCAAAAGAAGTTCCATAAACGGAGAAATCATCCATGAATACCTCAACAATCTTTTCACAAAAGTCAGAGAATATAGCAGTCATACATCTTTGAAAGGTAGCAAGTGCATTGCATAAACTAAAAGGCATACGTCTATAAGCATAAGTTCCAAAAGGACAAGTAAATGTGGTTTTCTCTTGGTCGGATTGTGATACGGGTATTTGAGAAAAACTAGAATAACCATCTAGGAAACAAAAGTGTGTATGCTTAGACAATCTTTCTAACATTTGATCAATAAAAGGTAAGGGGTAATGATCTTTTCTAGTGGCTTTGTTTAATTTTCTAAAATCAATTACCATCACATAACCAGTTACAATTCTTTGTGGAATGAGTTCATTTTTATCATTAGGAACAACGGTAATACCTCCTTTCTTAGGGACACAATGAACGGGACTTACCCATCTACTATCAGCTATGGGATAGATTATACCTGCTTCCAGAAGCTTTAATATTTCGGTTCTTACCACGTCTTTCATCTTAGGATTTAATCGTCGTTGGTGGTCGACAACTGGTTTAGCATCAGGCTCCATATTAATTTTGTGCTGACATAGAGTGGGACTAATGCCCTTAAGATCATCAAGAGTATATCCAATAGTAGCTCGGTGCTTCCTTAAAGTTTTTAGTAATCTCTTTTCTTCATGCTCCGAAAGGTTAGCACTGATAATAACATGATATATTTTCTTTTCATCAAGGTAAGCATATTTCAATGTATCAGGCAATTGCTTCAATTCAAATACAGGATCACCCTTAGGTGGAGGAGGGCCTCCAAGAGTTTCAACAGGCAAACTATGTTTAAGGATAGGTGATACGTCCATTTTGCATCATGTTTTGCTACTATTATTTATAGTGTTTTTGATCAATATAACATTTTGTGGAGCAATTCTAATGCCTTTTCTCTCTTAATGTGCAAGATTCACACAAAGAGGGAGATTGCCGGCAGCTGGAATTCTGGACCTGAAAAAGCTATGTCAGAGATACCTATTTTGCACATCTCCAAATGAGCTGAAATTTCACGAAGAATTTTTTTGGAATAAATAAAAAATACTGGAATCAAGAAGTACCAAAGGGGGCCACCCAGGTGCCCATGAGGCACCAGGGCGCGCCACCCCCCCCCAGGCACGCCCTGGTACCTCGTGGGGCCCCTGACCAGCCTCTGGCCCCCATTTTCTGGTATATAAGTCATTTTGCCCTAGAAAAAATAGAGAGAAAACTTTTGGGACGGTGCGCCGCCGTCACGAGGCGGAACTTGGGCAGGAGCACTTTTGCTCTCCGGCGGAGAGATTCAGTCGGGGATACTTCCCTCTGGGAGGGGGAAATCGTCACCATCGACATCACCAGCGATCCTCTCATCGTGGGAAGACTAATCTTCATCAACATCTTCACCAGCACCATCTCATCTCAAACTCTAGTTCATCTCTTGTATTCAATCTTTATCTCAAAACCTCAGATTGGTACCTGTGGGTTGCTAGTAGTGTTGATTACATCTAGTAGTTGATGCTAGTTGGTTTATTTGGTGGAAGATTATATGTTCAGATCTATTATGCTATTCAATACCTCTCTGATCTTGGATATGAACATGATTTGTGAGTAGTTACTTTTGTTCTTGAGGACATGGGAGAAGTCTTGTCATAAGTAATCATGTGAATTTGGTATTCGTTAGATATTTTGATGATGTATATGTTGTTGATTCCCTTAGTGGTGTCGTGTGAACATCGACTACATGACACTTCACCATCTTTAGGCCTAAGGGAATGCATTGTGGAGTAATAATTAGATGATGGGTTGCTAGAGTGACAGAAGCTTAAATCCTAGTTTATGCGCTATTCCGTAAGGGGCTGATTTGGATCCATATGTTTAATGCTATGGTTAGAGTTATCTTAATTCTTCTTTCGTAGTTGCGGATTCTTGCGAGAGGGGGTAATCATATGTGGGAGGCTTGTTCAAGTAAGGACAGCACCCAAGCACCGGTCCACCCACATATCAAATTATCAAAGTAGCGAACGTGAATCAAACAAACATGATGAAAGTGACTAGATGAAATTCCCATGTGTCCTCGAGAACGCTTTACTTACTATAAGAGATCGTTCTGGCTTGTCCTTTGCTACAAAAAGGATTGGGCCAACTTGCTGCACTCTTTGTTACTATTGCTACTTGTCACTTGTTACAAATTATCTTGCTATCAAACTACTACTTACCGATAATTTCAGTGCTTGCAGAAAACACCTTGCTGAAAACCGCTTGTCATTTCCTTCTGCTCCTCGTTGGGTTTGACACTCTTACTTCTCGAAAGGACTATGATTGATCCCCTATACTTGTGGGTCATCAAGACTCTTTTCTGGCGCCATTGCCGGGGAGTGAAGCGTCTTTGGTGAGTGGAATTTGGTAAGGAAACATTTATATTACGTGCTGAAATTTACTGTCACTTGTCACTATGGAAAGTAATCCTTTGAGGGGTTTGTTCGGGGTATCTTCACCTCGGCCGGAAACACAAATAGTTGCTCCTCAACCTACTGCACCTACTGAAAATATTTATTATGAGATCCCTCCGGGTATGATAGAGAAACTGCTAGCTAATCCTTATGCAGGAGATGGAACGGTACATCCTGATATGCACTTGATCTATGTGGATGAAATATGTGGATTGTTTAAGCTTGCAGGTTTATCCGGAGATGGAGTTAAGAAGAAAGTATTCCCTTTATCTTTGGATGGAAAGGCATTAATGTGGTGTAGGCTATGTGATGATACTGATACATGGGACTGGAACCGATTGAAACTAGAATTCCATCAGAAATTTTATCCTATGCATTTGGTTCATCGTGATCGGAATTATATATATAACTTTTGGCCTCGTGAAGGAGAAAGCATCGCTCAAGCTTGTGGAGGCTTAAGTACATGATGTACACATGGCCCAATCATGAGCTCTCAAAAGAAATTATCTTACAAAATTTTTATGCTCGGCTTTCTCATGATAATCGAACTATGCTCGATTCTTCTTCGGCTGGCTCCTTTATGAAGAAAACTATTGAATTTAGATGGGATCTTCTGGAAAGAATTAAACGCAACTCTGAAGATTGGGAACTCGACAAAGGTAATGAGTCAGGTATAATACTTGAGTTCGATTGTGTTAAATCTTTTATGGCCACCGATGCTTTTCATAAGTTTAGCACTAAATATGGACTTGACTCTGAGATAGTAGCTTCCTTTTGTGAATCATTTGCTACTCATGTTGATCTCCCTAAGGAGAAGTGGTTTAAATATCATCCCCCTATTAAATAAAAGATTGAGGAACCCGTTGGTGTTAAAGAAGAAAAAATGTTTACCATGTTGATCCAGTTGTGCCTACTGCTTATATTGAGAAACCACCTTTTCCTGTTAGGATTAAGGAACATGCTAAAGCTTCAACTGTGGTTAACAAAAGTAATATTAGAGCACCTAGACCCTCTGAACCAATTAAAGTTGAACCTGATGTTGCTATGGTTAAAGATCTCTTAGTCGATAATATAGATGGGCATGTTATTTACTTTTGTGAGGAGGCTGCTAGAATTGCTAAACCTGTTAGAAATGAACATGATAAGTTAGATAAGAACAAGCTCGTAGTTGGCATGCCTGTTGTTTCTGTTAAGATTGGAGATCATTGCTATCATGGTTTGTGTGATATGGGTACTAGTGTGAGTGCTATCCCATTTTCTCTTTATCAAGAAGTAATGCATGATATTGCACCTGTTGAGATTGAAGATATTGATGTTACTATTAAGCTTGCTAATAGAGATACTATTACAACACTCGGGATTGTTAGAGATGTTGAAGTATTGTGTGGCAAAATCAAATACCCTACTTATTTCTTAGTACTTGGCTCACAACAAGATAATTTCTGTCCCATTATATTTGGTAGACCCTTCTCGAATACCGTTAATGCTGAAATTGATTGTGTTAAAGAAAAGGTTCGAGTTAAGTTTGGTGATATATCTCATGAGTTTAATTTCTCCAAATTTCGTAGACAACCTCATGATAAAGAATTGCCTAGTAAAGATGAAATTATTGGTCTTGCTTCTATTGCCGTACCTCCTACTGATATGTTAGAACAATATTTGCTAGACCATGAAAACGATATGCATATGAATGAAAGAAATGAAATAGATAAGATGTTCTTTGATCAACCACCTATCCTTAAACATAATTTGCCTGTTGAAACTCTTGGAGGCCCTCCTTCACCTAAAGGTGACCCTGTGTTTGAATTGAAGCAATTGCCCGATACATTGAAATATGCTTATCTTGATGAAAAGAAGATATATCCTGTTATTATTAGTGCTAACCTTTCAGCGCATGAAGAAAAGAGATTACTAAAAACTCTAAGGAAGCACCGAGCTGCCATTGGATATACTCTTGATGATCTTAAGGGCATTAGTCCCACTCTATGTCAGAACAAAATTAATATGGAGCCTGATGCTAAACCAGTTGTCGACCACCGACGATGATTAAATCCTAAGATGAAAGAGGTGGTAAGAACCGAAATATTAAAACTTCTGGAAGCAGGTATAATCTATCCCATAGCTGATAGTAGATGGGTAACTCCCGTTCATTGTGTCCCTAAGAAAGGAGGTATTACCGTCGTTCCCAATGATAAAAATAAACTCATTCCACAAAGAATTGTAACTGGTTATAGGATGGTAATTGATTTTAGAAAATTAAACAAAGCTACTAGAAAAGATCATTACCCTTTACCTTTTATTGATCAAATGTTAGAAAGATTGTCTAAGCATACACACTTTTGTTTTCTGAATGGTTATTCTGGTTTTTCTCAAATACCCGTATCACAACCCAATCAAGAGAAAACCACCTTCACTTGTCCTTTTGGAATTTATGCTTATAGACGTATGCCTTTTGGTTTATGCAAGTCACCTGCTACCTTTCAAAGATGTATGACTGCTATATTCTCTGACTTTTGTGAAAAGATTGTTGAGGTGTTCATGGATGATTTCTCCGTTTACGGAACTTCTTTTAATGATTGCTTAAGCAACCTTGATCGAGTTTTGCAGAGATGTGAAGAAACTAATCTTGTCTTGAATTGGGAGAAGTGCCACTTTATAGTGAATGAAGGCATTGTCTTGGGGCATAAAATTTCTGAAAGAGGTATTGAAGTTGATAAAGCTAAGGTTGATGCTATTGAGAAAATGCCATGTCCTAAAGATATTAAAGGTATAAGAAGTTTCCTTGGTCATGCTGGTTTCTATAGGAGATTTATTAAAGACTTCTCTAAAATTTCTAGGCCTCTTATCAATCTTTTGCAAAAAGATGTTCCATTTGTTTTTGATGACGATTGTCTAGAAGCCTTTGAAACACTTAAGAAAGCCTTGACCACCGCACCTATTGTTCAACCACCTGATTGGAACTTGCCTTTTGAAATTATGTGTGATGCTAGTTATTATGCTGTTGGTGCTGTTCTAGGACAAAGAGTTGATAAGAAATTAAATGTTATCCATTATGGTAGTAAAACTCTAGACAGTGCCCAAAGAAATTATGCTACTACTAAAAAAGAATTTCTAGCAGTTGTGTTTGCATGTGATAAATTCAGATCTTACATAGTTGATTCTAAAGTAACTGTTCACATCGATCATGCTGCTATTAAATATCTTATGGAAAAGAAAGATGCTAAACCTAGACTCATTAGGTGGGTTTTATTGCTACCAGAATTTGACTTGCATATTACTGATAGGAAGGGAGCTGAGAATCCCGTAGCAGATAATTTGTCTAGAATGGAAAATGTTCTTGATGACCCACTACCTATTAATGATGATTTCCTGATGAACAATTAGCGATCATAAATACCTCTCATAATACTCCTTGGTATGCAGACTATGCTAATTACATTGTTGCTAAATACATACCACCTAGTTTCACATACCAACAAAAGAAAAAGTTCTTCTTTGATTTAAGACATTACTTCTGGGATGACCCACATCTTTATAAAGAAGGAGTAGATGGTATTATTAGACGTTGTATGCCTGAGCATGAACATGAACAAATCCTACAGAAGTGTCATTCCGAAGCTTACGAAGGACACCATGCGGGAGACAGAACTGCACACATGGTATTACAATCTGGTTTTTATTGTCCTACTCTTTTCAAGGATGCTCGTAAGTTTGTCCTATCTTGTGATGAATGTCAAAGAATTGGTAATGTTGGTAGACGTCAGGAAATGCCTATGTATTATTCACTTGCCGTTGAACCATTTGATGTTTGGGGATTTGATTATATGGGACCTTTTCCTAAATCCAATGGGTATACACATATTTTAGTTGCTGTTGATTACGTTACTAAGTGGGTAGAAGCTATTCCAACTAGTAGTGCTGATCATAACACTTCTATTAAAATGCTTAAAGAAGTTATTTTCCCATGGTTCGGAGTCCCTAGATATTTGATGACTGATGGTGGTTCACATTTTATTCATGGTGCATTCCGTAAATTGCTTGCTAAATATGATGTCAACCATAGAATTGCATCTCCCTATCATCCTCAAACTAGTGGTCAAGTTGAATTGAGTAACAGAGAAATAAAATTAATTCTGCAGAAAATCGTTAATAGATCTAGAATGAATTGGTCTAAGAAACTTGACGATGCATTATGGGCTTATAGAACTGCTTATAAAATATGTCTCCTTATAAAATGGTTTATGGAAAAGCATGTCATTTACCCCTTGAGTTAGAACATAAAGCATATTGGGCAATTAAAGAACTGAATTATGATTTTAAACTTGCCGGTGAAAAGAGGTTATTTCATATTAGCTCATTAGATGAATGGAGAACCCAAGCTTATGAAAATGCCAAATTGTTCAAAGAAAAAGTAAAAAGATGGCATGATAGAAGAATTCAAAAATGGAGAACCCAATTCTCGTTTGAGATTCTAAAAAACCTGGTGGCTCATGGGCCCCACGTGAGCCTTCCCGACTCCGTTTTTCTTCTGGATTACTTGTTTTGCAAGATAAAAAATCTTTATATATACTCGCAGACGTTTTGACCACCGTATTGCAGAAATCTTCTTTGTTCTTCTTTCATGCTATTTTTCTGACAGATCTTGATCGCTATGGCTCCACCAAGCTCTTCCAAGGACAAATTCTACGAGAAGGTCATCAACCCCTACCTACCACAGGTGATGAAACACCCTCAAGTCATTGAGATGCGTGAGGGGGTGCTTCACATCCGGGACATGCAAGGAACCAAGAAGACCGGGAGCGTGGAGTCCAGGCTCGAAGCGGTGGAGCAGGAGATCTTCAAGTGCCAAGGGATGGTGGAACATGGACTCAGCGCCAACCACTCCATGATCACGGAATTCACCCGTGATCGCAAGGTGGATGACCGATCAATGGGGGACATCATCTTCAAGCTCAATGAACGAATCAACTATCTCCAAGGCCAAATCTATGATCTTCAAAACCAAAATTATGAGTATGAGGCAAGATTCAAAGGTATGAGTTTAGCTGCAAGTTTTAGGACTCCGGAGACTCGTTCATCTTTTTATGATGGAGAACCTATGCCATGGAAGCCGGAGGACAAGCCCACCACTTCATCACCACCACCATCTCTAAAGGAGGAGACTTGAGTACATGGGTATGGGCACTCCCCTTGGCTTGTGCCAAGCTTGGGGGAGGTGCCCCGGTATCATATCACCATCACTTTCATTATCTTTTCCTATTTTTAGTTTGATCCTTAGTTATTTCATGATCTAGTTGAATAAAAGTTTAGTATGATCTATTTTCGAGTGTTAGCTTCGTGATCTATCTATCTATGTAATCGAGTTGAGAGTTATATAATAAAGAGTAGTTTGAGTTTTTGCTTCTTTACTTTCATGTTTCAATTCTAGCAATGAAAATAATGAAAAAGATCACATGCTAATCTTATGGAAAGTAATGACATTACATAAAGAAAAGTATAAGTGGTAAAATTTATTGGAAGTTAACAAACATAGCATTAGTTAATGATGCAATTCATGAAAAGGTTAATAAGGGAAGAGAAGATTCACATGCAAATATACTATCTTGGACATCTTTTATGATTGTGAGCCCCCATTAAGTATTTTATGTCAAATTGTTGACGTTGGACAAGGAAGACAACGTAATAAATTATGTTTGTTCATATTCACATAGAAGTTATATTGTTATAGATCCTCCAACATGTGGTGCTTGCCCAATATCTTTGCTAGCCCAAAATCCGCACCAAGTATAGATACTACTTGTGCATCCAAAACCCTTAAACCCAGTTTCATGTCATGAGAGTCCACTATATCTACCTATGGATTGAATAAGATCCTTCAAGTAAGTTGTCATCGGTGCAAAAAGCAATAAAAATTGCCTCTAAATATGTATGAAACTTTTATTTTAAAGGAAAATAAGCTTTGTACGAATTTGTGATGGCAAAGAAATAAAAGCAACGGACTGCATAATAAAGGTTGCTATCATAAGGGGCAATATAAAGTGACGTTCCTTTGCATTAAGAGCTTGTGCATCCAACAACAAAAAGTGCATGACAACCTTTGCTTCCCTTTGCGAAGGGCCTATCCTTTACTTTTATGTATTTACTTTTTATGCAAGAGTCAATAGTGTTCTCCTCTACTTTCTTTTTATTTTTCTCTTTTGCAAGCATCGTGTGGTGGGGAAAGATCTAGGCACATATATCCAGTTGGATATGAGTGATCATGAGTTATTATTGTTGACATCACCCTTGAGGTGAATAAGTTGGGAGGCGAAATCACAAGCCCCTATCTTTCTATGTGTCTGGCTGAAACTTTTTGCTCCATTTATATGTCGTGAGTGTTAGCAATCATAGAAGACTAAATGATGGTTGAGTATGTGGACTTGCTAAATAGCTCCTACATGAGACCCTTCCTGAAAATATGATGAATTGCAATTGCGTTGTTGACTGAGAACATAGTTTGTTAGTTTTCAAGAAAGTTTATACCTTATACTCTATTGTTGTGATGAATTGTTACTTGTTCATGAGAAGTTTATGATAATAAATATTAATGTTATAATAATGATCATGATGCTACTATGTCCGTATTTTGTTTTTATCGACACCTCTCTCTCTAAACATGTGGACATGATTATCGATATCGGCTTTCGCTTGAGGACAAGCGAGGTCTAAGCTTGGGGGAGTTGATACGTCCATTTTGCATCATGTTTTGCTACTGTTATTTATAGTGTTTTTGATCAATATAACACTTTGTGGAGCAATTCTAATGCCTTTTCTCTCTTAATATGCAAGATTCACACAAAGAGGGAGATTGCCGGCAGCTGGAATTCTGGACCTGAAAAAGCTATGTCAGAGATACCTATTCTGCACATCTCCAAATGAGCTAAAATTTCACAGAGAATTATTTTGGAATAAAAAAAATATTGGAATCAAGAAGTACCAGAGGGGGGCACTCAGGTGCCCACGAGGCACCAGGGCGCGCTGGGGGGGGGGGGGGGGGGGCTGGCCAGCCTCTGGCCCGCATTTTCTGGTATATAAGTCATTTTGGCCTAGAAAAAATAGAGAGAAGACTTTTGGGACGGTGCGCCGCCGTCTCGAGACGGAACTTGGGCAGGAGCACTTTTGCTCTCCGACGGAGAGATTCTGCCAGGGATACTTCCCTCCGGGAGGGGGAAATCGTCGCCATCAACATCACCAGCGATCCTCTCATCGTGGGAGGACTAATCTTCATCAACATCTTCACCAGCACCATCTCATCTCAAACTCTAGTTCATCTCTTGTATTCAATCTTTGTCTCAAAACCTCAGATTGGTACCTATGGGTTGCTAGTAGTGTTGATTACATCTAGTAGTTGATGCTAGTTGGTTTATTTGGTGGAAGATTATATGTTCAGATCTATTATGCTATTCAATACCTCTCTGATCTTGGATATGAACATGATTTGTGAGTAGTTACTTTTGTTCTTGAGGACATGGGAGAAGTCTTGTCACAAGTAATCATATGAATTTGGTATTCGTTTGATATTTTGATGATGTGTATGTTGTTGATTCCCTTAGTGGTGTCGTGTGAATGTCGACTACATGACACTTCACCATCTTTGGGGGTAATGGAATGCATTGTGGAGTAATAATTAGATGATGGGTTGCTAGAGTGACAGAAGCTTAAACCCTAGTTTATGCGCTATTCCGTAAGGGGCTGATTTGAATCCATATGTTTAATGCTATGGTTAGAGTTATCTTAATTCTTCTTTCGTAGTTGCGGATGCTTGCGAGACGGGGTAATCATAAGTGGGAGGCTTGTTCAAGTAAGAACAGCACCCAAACACCGGTCCACCCACATATCAAATTATCAAAGTAGCGAACGCGAATCAAACAAACATGATGAAAGTGACTAGATGAAATTCCCATGTGTCCTCGAGAACGCTGTACTTACTATAAGAGATCGTTCCGGCTTGTCCTTTGCTACAAAAAGGATTGGGCCAAATTGCTGCACTCTTTGTTACTCTTGCTACTTGTCACTTGTTACAAATTATCTTGCTATCAAACTACTCGTTACCGATAATTTCAGTGCTTGCAGAAAACACCATGCTGAAAACCGCTTGTCATATCCTTCTGCTCCTCTTTGGGTTCGACACTCCTACTTATCGAAAGGACTACGATTGATCCCCTATACTTGTGGGTCATCAATAGGTGGTTGATCAAAGAACATCTTATTTATTTCATTTCTTTCATTCATATGCATATCGTTTTCATGGTCTAGCAAATATTGTTCTAACGGATCAGTAGGAGGTACGGCAATAGAAACAAGACCAATAATTTCATCTTTACTAGGCAATTCTTTGTCATGAGGTTGTCTACGAAACTTGCAGAAATTGAACTCATGAGACATACCACCAAAATCAACACTAACAATTTCTTTAGCGCAATCAATCTTGGCATTAACAGTGTTCAAGAAAGGTCTACCAAATATAATGGGACAAAAATCATCTTGTGGAGAACCGAGGACTAGAAAATCAGTAGGGTATTTTATTTTTCCACACAAGACTTCAACATCTCTAATGATCCCAAGTGGTGTAATGGTATCTCTGTTTGCAAGCTTAATAGTATCATCAATGTACTCTATTTCAATAGGTGCAATATCATTCATAATTTCTTGATATAAGGTAAACGGAATAGCACTCATACTAACACCCAAATCACATAAGCCGTGATAACAATGATCTCCTATTTTAACAGAGACAACAGGCATGCCTACTACAGGTCTGTTTTTCTCTTTAAGATCTGGTTTAGCAATTCTAGCTGCTTCATCACAGAAGTAAATAACATGCCCATCTATATTATCGACCAAGAGATCCTTAACCATAGCAACATTAGGTTCAACTTTAATTTGTTCGGAGGGTCTAGGTGCTCTAATATTACTTTTGTTAACCACAATTGAAACTTTAACATGTTCCTTGATTCTAACAGGAAAAGGTGGTTTCTCAATATAAGCAGTAGACACAACTGGATCAACATGGTAAACAATTATTTCTTCTTTAACACTAACGGGTTCCTCAATCTTTTCTTTAACAGGGGGATGATACTTAAACCACTTCTCCTTAGGGAGATCAACATGAGTAGCAAATGATTCACAAAAGGAGGCTACTATCTCAGAGTCAAGTCCATATTTAGTGCTAAACTTATGAAAAGCATCGGTGGCCATAAAAGATTTAACACAATCGAACTCAAGTATTATACCTGACTCATTACCTTTGTCGAGTTCCCAATCTTTAGAGTTGCGTTTAATTCTTTCCAGAAGATCCCATCTGAATTCAATAGTTTTCTTCATAAAGGAGCCAGTCAAAGAAGAATCGAGCATGGTTTGATTATCATGAGAAAGCCGAGCATAAAAATTCTGTAAGATAATTTCTCTTGAGAACTCATGATTGGGGCATGTGTACATCATGTACTTAAGCCTCCCCCAAGCTTGAGCGATGCTTTCTCCTTCACGAGGCCAAAAATTATATATATAATTCCGATCACGATCAATCAAATGCATAGGATAAAATTTCTGATGGAATTCCAGTTTCAATCGGTTCCAGTCCCATGTATCAGTTTCATCACATAGCCTATACCATGTCAATGCCTTTCCCTCCAAAGATAAAGGGAATACTTTCTTCTTAACTCCATCTCCGGATAAACCTGCAAGCTTAAACAATCCACAAATTTCATCCACAAAGTTCAAGTGCATATCAGGATGTACCGTTCCATCTCCTGCATAAGGATTAGTTAGCAGTTTCTCTATCATACCCGGAGGAATTTCAAATGAAATATTTTTAGTAGGTGCAGTAGGTGGAGGAGCAACTATTTGTGTTTCCGGTCGAGGTGAAGATACCCCGAACAAACCCCTCAAAGGATTACTTTCCATAGTGACAAGTGACAGTAAATTTCAGCACGTAATATAAATGTTTCCTTACCAAATTCCACTCACCAAAGGCGCTTCACTCCCCGGCAATGGTGCCAGAAAAGAGTCTTGATGACCCACAAGTATAGGGGATCAATCATAGTCCTTTCGATAAGTAAGAGTGTCGAACCCAACGAGGAGCAGAAGGAAATGATAAGCGGTTTTCAGCAAGGTATTTTCTGCAAGCACTGAAATTATCGGTAACGAGTAGTTTGATAGCAAGATAATTTGTAACAAGTGACAAGTAGCAATAGTAACAAAGGGTGCAGCAAGGTGGCCTAATCCTTTTTGTAGCAAAGGACAAGCCGGAACGATCTCTTATAGTAAGCAAAGCGTTCTCGAGGACACACACTACTGGAATCAGGATCTTTGCCGTCTGCCATGGCTGACGGCAAAGGCATGCATTGCGGACGGCAAAGGTCTTTGCCGTCAGCCAGCAGACGGCACCACATCCGGCTGAACAAGCCACGGTAAAGGGCACTTTGCCGTCTGCTGGCAGACGGCAAAGATGCAAAGGTCTTTGCCGTCTGCCAGCAGACGGCAACGGGCATGGACGGCACACGCGGCAGCTTAGGTCCGTTAAGGGGTTAACGGCGTGCTTTGCCGTCTGCTAGCAGACGGCAAAGTGGCCAAATAGGCCAGCCCAGGTTCCCCCCAGATAGCTGCCACGTGGCTCGCTATGCCGTCTGCTGGCAGACGGCAAAGATGCAAAGTTCTTTGCCGTCTGCCAGCAGACGACAAAGCAACCACATAGGCCAGCCCAGTGCCCCCCAGGCTGCACAGGTAGCTGCCACGTGGCAACTTTGCCGTCTGCTGGCTCATGGCAAAGCTCTTTGCCGTCTGCCAGCAGACGGCAAAGAGCCTGTATAGCCCCTGTTTTTTTTAAAATTCATTCAATTTCACAGAATTTCATAGATATATATATATATATATACACATTTGAAAATACTTTCAACAAGCATACCAACACATATCCAACAACAAGTTTCCAACAACATATCCAACAACAAGTTTCCAACAACAAAGTTCATCGTACAAAATCAAAACAAAAAGGAAGCACAAGGAGATGAGTAGACTCCATCAATGCAAGCTTCCTCATCTAAAGCAAATCTGCAAATTGGGAAAGAAGAAAGTTAGAAGAAGAAGAAGAAGAAGAAGACTAGCTAGAAGAAGAAGAAGAAAAAGAAGAAGAAGAAGAAGAATAAGAAGAAGAAGAAGAATTTTTCTTCTCTTTCTTTTTCTCCTCTCCTCTTCTTTATCTTCTTCTTTTTCTAACTAAGGTAGGTAAAAATGCCATTTTTTAGCTAAGCTAGGTAAAAATGCTAAGTGTAGGTCATTTTAGAGCTAAGCTAGGTAGTTATGCCATTTTTGAGCTAACCTAGGTAGTTATGCCATTTTTGAGCTAACTAAGCATATTTATAGCTATCCTAGGTAAAGTATGTCAGTTTGGAGCTAAGCAAGGTTATTATGTCATTTTCGAGGAAAATAAGCTAAGTATAGGTCATTTTGGAGCTAAACCAAGGTTATTATGCCATTTTTTACCTAAGTGAGCTAATTATGTCATAAATGAACTAGCTAAGCTAAGTATAGATCATTATTGAGCTATCCTAGGTAGTTATGCCATTTTTTAGCTAACTAAGCATATCAAGTCATTTTGGAGGAAAAAATGCTAAGTATAGGTCATTTTATAGCTATCCTAGGTAAAATATGTCATTTTCGAGCTAAGTAAGGTTATTATGTCATTTTCGAGGAAAATAAGCTAAGTATAGGTCATTTTGGAGCTAAGTAGGTCATTTCTTAAGCTAAGTATGCATTTTTTAAGCAAAACACTTGGGAAAACTTACCATCATCACGGAGGTGAAGGACCGGTCGGGCTTGCGCCAGTGCGAGACGGAGAAGGACCGGTCGGGGTTGCGGCAGACGCAGAAGGATCGGTCGATGCTTGTCGGGAGGCATGCTGCACCAAAGATCATTTGCAATGTCTCGTTAGCATGATGCAACTCAAATGTGTATACTAGTAACTAATGACCATTCAAATGAAACTCACCATGGGCGCTATACCAATCTGGGGCATCGGCGGAGGGGTCTGACCGTTGTTCTGGCACACGGTCTGCACATTTTGTTTTCATGGTGAGTAATAACATGAACTAATTAATAATATATATGTACATAATAATAATTGAATACCTGACATTACTAATATTAATCTTCATCGTCTATATATGCTCCGGGATCAATAAATGCATAATCATCATCACTATCATTAATGACGTGCTCATCAGCATCATCAATAAATGCATCAACATGTGGAAGGCCTCCTTTATGTAATCGGTCAAGCATTGACAGGTCATCCGCAACAGTAACCTCTTCTTCTTCCGTCTCTTCTTGTTCCGGCTCAGGGGTGAAGTCGGATTCACTGTCGCTGTCTACCTCAATGTTCTGGGGTGAAGTAGAGCGGTTCTTGAAACGTTTTTTGGAAACACGTGTTTCTTGGAAGAATTCTCCTTCATATGTGTCTGGGTTAATGTGAGGTTCATAATCATCTTCATTGAGGGGAGGTGGTCTAAAATGTGGCGGCACATCATAAACGACATCCCAACCATTCAGATTTGGATCAGTTTGGCAGGCCCACGGTAGATAGAAAACTTGGGTCGCCTGTTGAGCCGTAATATAGACATCGGGAACATCTAAATGGGTGCTTTGTTTGATTTCGACTAGCCCTATATGTTCATGAGTCCTTCTAGTCTCCTTCGGCTGGAACCAATAACATTTGAAGACTACGACATTTGGTGGGTTTTCACCAAAGAATGTAAGTTCATAAATTGCTTCAACTCTTCCATAATACTCGACCCCTCCTTCGCCGACAGCGAAGACACAACAATTTGTAGACTTTCGGTCGGCCATAGATTGCTCTTTGCCAAAAGTACGAAAGCGATACCCGTTGATGTCGTATTTGTCAAATGAACGACTTGTCTCAATTCGGAGTCCATAGACTCTGCATTAGCCTACAAGTTTAATACGAAAGGATTGTTGCATTAGCCGCAAACTAGACGAAGAAATGAAATGGTCTAATGGAAATTACCGTTTGTTTGAACCAAGAGATGAAACCGGGATAGCCGCCTCCATGCTTTGCCAGAAGCTCATACTCTTCGATGGAATCCTTTTGGATCACCGCTCCATCCGAGAATTTGGCGACGTATCGACTGTATCACATATCCAGGAATAACAGCATTTCAAAGGAATTAGAAGTTGCGAAACAATGTACCGAGAACTTACTCGATGTACGGCCGCACTTCTGTTACGTTGTTGAAGATATACAACGAAATGGTCCGCCATTCTTCGACATCCAACGCTATTGCTTTCGAAGCACCGGCTGGTGCGAGCTTCCCTTTGAATAGGCTGAGGTTGGATCGACCTTTTTCACGGTCGCCATCATTGTACCGAGGCTTCGGATTATGCAAATGACGATTCTTGGCTTTGTAGTGTGCTGTCACGAAGTTTGCCGAATCCTCAGTAATGAATGCCTCGGCCATCGATGCTTCAATTCTACGTTTATTTTTACATTTTGCTCGAAGCGTCTTCTGCATCCTCTCAGTTGCGAAGCACCAACGATTTTGCACGGGCCCTCCCAATCTTGCCTCGGTCGGGAGATGCAAAATCAAATGCTGCATTGGATTAAAGAATCCCGGTGGAAAGATCTTTTCTAACTTGCAGATCAACTCCGGCGCCAACTCTTCCAGTTCGTCTAGCACGTCAGGCGATAGTTCTTTCGCACAAAGAGCACGGAAGAAATAGCTCAGCTCTGCCAGTACTAGCCATTCATCCTCAGGGATAAAGCCACGCAACATCACCGGCATTACCCGCTCAAGCCATATGTGCCAATCATGACTCTTGAGACCAAATATTTTCAATTTGTCAATACTCGCTCCCCACTTTAGATTCGCTGCATACCCATCGAGGAACATCAACTGCATTTTCACCCACAAGATCATTTTCCTCATAGCTGGCCTTCCAAGATTGAACCATGCCTTTGGCTTCCTCCAGTTCTTCTTTCCTTTCGGTTGTCGCATGTTTTGTAACGGTCTATCACATAGAGCCTCCTGATCGACTCTAGCCTTAGGATTATCCTTCGACTTCCCCTCGATGTCGAACAATGTACCAAAAAGGGCCTCGGCGATATTCTTTTCAGTGTGCATCACGTCGATGTTGTGTGGGCAAAGGAGGTCTTTAAAGTAAGGCAGATCCCACAAGCATATCTTGTGAGTTCAGGCGTGTTCCGAATTATACCCTTTGAAATATCCTGGACGCTGTGGATCAGGCTCGAGAGCGTTTATCTGATCCAGGGTCTGTTGGCCTGTCAATGCAGGTGGTGCAGAGTTTTTGACAACTCTACCCATCATGAAATTTTCTTGTCTTTTCTGAACTTATGGCCAGGATCCAGGAACTGTCTATGCAAGTCGAAGCAAGAATACTTGTGACCCGCCTGCAGCCAACGGAACTGAAGAGCTGCCTTGCATGTGGGGCACGGGAACCTTCCATGCACACACCAGCCAACGAATAGCGCATACGCCGGCAAGTCATGCGTCGAGTACATGTACCACACATGCATTTTGAAGTTTTGTTTTGTAGCGGCGTCATATGTCTTGATCCCATTATCCCAAGCTTCTTGCAATTCATCCTTAAGCGGCTGCATGTACACATTCATATTCTTCCCCGGATAGTTGGGCCCTGGAATTATCAACGTCAAGAAAATGTTCTTTCTTTTCATAATCTCTCAGGGGGGGAGATTGAGTGGAATGACAAATACAGGCCAGCAACTGTATTGGGTTGCCGTCATACCAAACAGTTGGAACCCATCTGTGCTGATGGCGACTCGAGGATGCCTTGGATCTGCCGCTTTGTCCTTATGTAATGCATCGAAGTGCTTCCATGCAAAAGCGTCTGAAGTGTGTCCCAACATCGGATTCCCATCTGCATCTAGTTCGGTTCTTTTGCCCAATTTATGCCACGTCATCTGTCTGGCCGTCTCTTCGACCATGAAAAGACGTTGAAGTCTTGGTATGATTGGCATATACCGAAGAACATTAACTGGGATTTTGGTCTTACTCTTCTCACCCATACCGTTGTCTACCACAACATACCTGGAAGACTTGCAAATGGGACAATAGTTCAAGCCCGCATACTCAAGCCTAATTAAGGCACATCCATTCTCACAGGCATCTATCTTCTCATAGGGCATCTTAAGCGCACGTAGGATTTTGTCCGACTGGTACAGGTTTGCTGGCAATACATGGCCTTTGGGTAGAAAGCGTCCAAATATCGTCATCATCGCGTCGTAGCATTCTCTGCCTAGGTTGAACTGAGCCTTCAGAGCCATTACTTGCGCGATGGCATCCAGCTGACAAAGCTCAGTGCGCTCGTGGAGAGGACGTTTTGAAGACTCCAACATTTCATAGAAGGCCTTTGCAGATTCCTCCATCTCATCGTCTGAATCCCGAGCATCATCAAAGTCTTGCACCATGTCTTTGATCCCGGTACCATGCTCGTTGGTGCGACGACGAACGACCTCAGCTCTGACACGTTGGGCAGACTCACCATGAAATCTCCACACCGTATAATCAGGCGTAAAACCCCACTTCTGCAAGTGTTTACCCATTTCATCTCGTGTCCACTTTTTATGGTTGTCGCACCGGACACAGGGGCACCAGGTTATTTCCTGGCCATTTGCAAATGCGGCGCTCAGAAACCCCTTGGTTTTTGTTAACCATTCAATGGTCATTTCTTTCTGACTAGGGTGACCGGTGTACATCCACGCACGATCACTCATCTTGCCTACCTACTAAACACACAAAATATATATATATATATATATAATTCATCATCTATATTCATCCGTTAATCAAGTTTGTCGGTTTTATTACGTCCATGCAACCTACACGATAATAGGTAGAGATAGGTCCTAATCCCACCCGAGTATGTGCAGATTGGGTTCGTTTTCCCATGCTCTGCTCCAGATCCGACGCAGAATTTCGGCAGCACCCCCCCCCCGTTGTTCTCCTGATACACGTCTCGGCAATAAGCAGAGAGGATGTGTACCCGGAGAACAACAGGGAGGCACTAACAAAATTCCGCATCGGATCCGGAGCAGAGCATAAGGGAAAACGAACCCAATCTACACATACTCGGGCTGTCCATGGATAACGTTGGACAATTCGAACGGATGGCGGTTATAAATATGCAAAGACATGCATATTTATAGATGCCGCCCTTTCGAACGGGAGACGCATACTGGTCACGCATACTGATGATTGAAGACACCTATAGCTAGCAAGTTTCATCGGCACGAAGACCGGAACAGAGCAAATTAAGGGGGGAAGAGGAGATGTCATTTGTGCTCACCCAGGAACGCAGGGGCGGAGCTCGTCGAACGCATGGGGAGGTCGTCGAACGCACGGGGAGGTCGTCGAACACCAGACCCTCGCAGCGACGAAACAACTGCACATTTAAATCCACCCGATCAACACAAATATATATGATGTTTTTCATAACAAAATCGGAAAATATATGACCTAACTCATAATTCACAAATATATGACCCCGTCGGTCTCTGGAAGGCCGAAGAGCACCTTTTTGGTCAACAGGAGGCCGAAGAGGTGTCGGGGGTAGGGGGTGTCGGGGGTGTCGTGTCTGGGTGTCGTGGTGTCGGGGTGTCGGGGTGTCGTGGTGTCGTGTCGGGGTCGGGGTGTCGTGTCAGGGTCGGGGTGTCGGGGTGTCAGGGGTGTCGTGTCTGGGTGTCGTGGTGTCGTGGTGTCGGGGTGTGGTGTCGGGCTGTCGGGGTGTCGGGGTGTCGTGGTGTCGGGGTGTCGTGTCGGGGTTGGGGTGTCGTGTCGGGGTCGGGGTGTCAGGGGTGTCGTGTCTGGGTGTCGTGGTGTCGTGGTGTCGGGGTGTGGTGTCGGGCTGTCGGGGTGTCGTGGTGTCGGGGTGTCGGGGTGTCGGGTCGGGGTCGGGGTGTCGTGTCACGGTCGGGGTGTCGGGGTGTCAGGGGTGTCGTGTCTGGGTGTCGTGGTGTCGTGGTGTCGGGGTGTGGTGTCGGGGTGTCGGGGTGTCGGGGTGTCGGGGTGTCGGGTCGGGGTCGGGGTGTCGGGTCGGGGTTGGGGTGTCGGGTCGGGATGTCGTTTTCTTCTTCCTCCTCTTCTTCTTTTTTCCTCTTTTTTTCCTTTTCTTCTTCTTCCTCTTCTTCCTCTTCTTCCTTTTCTTCCTCTTCTTCTTCTTCTTCTTCTTCTTCTTCTCCTCCTCCTCCTCTCCTCTTTCTTCTTCTTCTTCTTCTTCTTTTTTCTTCTCCTCCTCTTCTTCTCCTTTTTCTTCTTCTTCTTCTTCTTCTTCTTCTTCTTCTTCTTCTTCTTTTCTTCTCCTCTTCTTCTTCTTCTTCCTTCTTTTCCTTTTTCCTCTTCTTCTTCTCCTTCTCCTTCTTCTTCTTCTTCTTCTTTTCCTTTCTCCCTGTTCTTCTACTTTTTCTGTTTTTTTTTTCATCTTTCTTCTTCCTCTTCTATTTATCTAAACCTAAACCTAAACCTAGCATTAAACCTAAAACTAAACCTAAACCTAGCACTAAACCTAGAACTAAACAGGAAATAAAAGAAAAAAACAGAAAAAAAATGGAGCTCACCTTGCTCCGGCGAGGTCGGCCGGTGGAGGCTGGCCGCGGGGAGGAGGCCGCTGGAGGAAGGCCGAGGGCTCCGGCGGCGGGGCGGGGCGGCGCAGGGGCCGCGGGGAGGGTTCCGGCGGCGGGGCGGGGCGGCGCAGTGACCTCCGGCGATGGGGCGCGGCGGGGTGGCCGCCGCGGCCTGGGTCCGGTGGGCGGGACGGGCGGGCTGGCCGGCGGCGGGGCTGGCTCCGGGGGCGGGACGGGCGGGCTGGCCGGCGGCGGGGCTGGCCGGCGGCGGCGACAAAAGGAGGAGAGGGCGCGGGAGGGAGAGAGAGAGAGGGGGGGAGACGGCCGCCCGTTAAGTGGCCCCTCTTTGCCGTCTGCTAGCAGACGGCAAAGAGGGTGACCGTTAGGGCTCGCCCACGTCACTTCTTTGCCGTCTGCTAGCAGACGGCAAAGGAGGGACATTGCCATCTGTCCCCTCTTTGCCGTCTGCCAGCAGACGGCAAAGAAGTTGACCTAGCCACGCCATGCCCCGTGGGGCCCACCTGGCTCTTTGCCGACTTCCTTTGACCTGTTTGCCGTCAGCTGGCAGACGGCAAAGAACCAGCTGATGGCAAAGAGCCTCTTTGCCATGAGCTGGTTCTTTGCCGTCTGCTTTCCCCAAGCAGACGACAAAGAGCCTCTTTGCCATGAGCTGGCAGACGGCAAAGAGCTGGCAGACGGCAAAATGCAAGATTCCAGTAGTGACATGGGAATTTCATCTTGTCACTTTCATCATGTTGGTTTGATTCGCGTTTGCTACTTTGATAATTTGATATGTGGGTGGACCGGAATAGCGCAAAAACTAGGGTTTAAGCTTCTGTCACTCTAGCAACCCATCATCTAATTACTACTCCACAATGCATTCCCTTAGGCCCAAAGATGGTGAAGTGTCATGTAGTCGACGTTCACATGACATCACTAAGAGAATCAACAACATACATATCATCAAAATATCGAACGAATACCAAGTTCATATGATTACTTATGACAAGACTTCTCCCATGTCCTCAAGAACAAAAGTAACTACTCACAAATCATAATCATGTTCAAGATCAGAGGGGTATTAAATAGCATATTGGATCTGAACATATAATCTTCCACCAAATAAACCAACTAGCATCAACTACAAGATGTAATCAACACTACTAGCAACCCACAGGTACCAATCTGAGGTTTTGAGACAAAGATTGAATACAAGAGATGAACTAGGGTTTGAGATGAGATGGTGTTGTTGAAGATGTTGATGAAGATTGGCCCTCCCATGATGAGAGGATCGTTGGTGATGTCGATGGCGACGATTTCCCCCTCCCGGAGGGAAGTATCCCCGGCAGAATCTCTCCGCCGGAGAGCAAAAGTGCTCCTGCCCAAGTTTCGCCTCGAGACAGCGGCGCACCATCCTGAAAGTCTTCTCTATATTTTTTCTAGGGCAAATGGACTTATATACCAGAAAATGGGGGCCAGAGGCTGGCCAGGGGCCCCACGAGCCACCAGGGCGCGCCAGGGGGGGTGGCGCGCCCTGGTGCCTCGTGGGCTCCTGGGTGGCCCCCTCTGGTATTTCTTTCTTCTAGTATTTTTTATTTATTACAAAATAAATCTCTGTGAAATTTCAGCTCATTTGGAGATGTGTAGAATAGGTATCTCTGACATAGCTTTTTCAGGTCCAGAATTCCAGCTGCCGGCAATCTCCCTCCTTGTGTAAATCTTGCATATTAAGAGAGAAAAGGCATTAGAATTGCTCCACAAAGTGTTATATTGATTAAAAACACTATAAATAACAGTAGCAAAACATGATACAAAATGGACATATCAAGTCACCACCTTCTCAAACAAGCACCAGTCCTGAGAGCACGATTGTCATTCTCATGCATTGTGTATAGTTAATGTTGTGTGAATCATGACTGGATCTCTTCTACCATGAATTACAATGTTTAGTCACTGCTTGAACTTTGGAGGTGCTATGCATTTATGTTTTGCGGTCTCAGAAAGGGCTAGCGAGATACCATGTTGTCATATTATATCATGATTGTTTTGACAAAGTGTTGGCATTTGAGATATCTTATTATTGCTCGCTAGTTGATTATGCCATTGATATGAGTGAATATAATTTCTAAGAGTTATCATTTGCATGGTTAGTTATAATCTTTGCTGAAACCCTGGGTATTATTTAAGCATATATATAGATAAAAGAACAAAAGAGTTCGTAAAAGTTTTTCTTTATCACTTTCAGTTTGTCAACTGAATTGCTTGAGGACAAGCAATGAGTTAAGCTTGGGGGAGTTGATACGTCTCCGTCGTATCTACTTTTCCAAACACTTTTGCTCTTGTTTTGGACTCTAATTTGCATGATTTGAATGAAACTAACCCGGACTGACGCTGTTTTCAGCAGAACTACAATTGTGTTGTTTTTTGTGCAGAAATAAAAGTTCTCGGAATTGGACGAAACTTTTTGGAGATTTTTTATGGAATAAATAAAAAATACTGGAGCCAAGATCCACTGGAGGGGGGCCACCTGCTGCCCACGAGGCACCAGGGCGCGCCACCCCCCCAGGCGCGCCTTGGTGGCTGGTGGGGCCCACGTGGCTCCGCTGACCCTAATATCAGGCCTATAAATTCACAATTCCAGAGAAAAAATAGGAGAAGAAGTTTCATCGCGTTTCACCATACGGAGCCACCGCCACCTCCTGTTCTTCATCGGGAGGCCAGATCTGGAGTCCGTTCAGGGCTCCGGAGAGGGGGATCTTCCGTCATCGTCATCATCAACCATCCTTCATCACCAATCTCATGATGCTCACCGCCGGGAGTGAGTAATTCCTTCGTAGGCTTGCTGGACGGTGATGAGTTGGATGAGATTTATCATGTAATCGAGTTAGTTTTGTTAGGGCTTGATCCCTAGTATCGACTATGTTCTGAGATTGATGTTGCTATGACTTTGCTATGCTTAATGCTTGTCACTAGGGCCCAAGTGCCATGATTTCATATCTGAACCCTTCATGTTTTCATGAATATATTTGTGTTCTTGATCCGATCTTGCAAGTTATACGCACCTGCTATGTGTTATGATCCGCATACCCCAAGGTGACAATAATTGGGATTCTTTCCGGTGATTACCATAGTTTGAGGAGTTCATGTATTCACTATGTGTTAATGTTTTGTTCCGGTTCTCTATTAAAAGGAGGCCTTAATATCCCTTAGTTTCCTTATGGACCCCGCTGCCACGGGAGGGTAGGACAAAAGATGTCATGCAAGTTCTTATCGCAAGCACGTATGACTATATACGGAATACATGCCTACATTACATTGATGAATTGGAGCTAGTTCTGTGTTGCCCTAGGTTAGGACTGTTACATGATGAATGTTATCCAACATAATCACCGATCCAATGCCTATGAGCTTTTCACATATTGTTCTTTGCTAAGTTACTACTGTTGCTGCTACTGTCACAATTGCTATAAAACTATTGCTGCTACCATTACTGCTACTGTTACTATTATTGCTATTGCTATCAAACTACCATACTACTGTGCTACTGATCACTTTGCTGCAGATATTTAGTCTCTAGGTGTGGTTGAATTGACAACTCAACTGCTAATACTTGCAAATATTCTTTGGCTCCCCTTGTGTCGAATCAATAAATTTGGGTTGAATACTCTACCCTCGAAAACTGTTGCAATCCGCTATACTTGTGGGTTATCACAGCGCTGCATCGGCCTGCTCGCACGCCTCCTGTCTACTTACATGGCTGCTCCTATGGCACCTCCTGACCTATGATAAACGAGATGTGTGGCAGTTGTTTATTGCTTGGTCTATTGCCCACGGTTTGCATATGAAAACCACTTGCGATAACATGACATTTTTTGTTCCAAAATACCTGTGTGAGTTGTTAATGTGTAAAACTATAACACCCCGATTTTTGGCCCTTTCTATTTCTTTTGGATTTCTTTGAATTCTTATTTGGAATTTCTTTTTCCGTGGCTATGTGGTCTTGAAACCTGGGAAGATCTTCTCTCCTGCCACTTCCTAGTGGCTTGTCACTCTCAAATCTATCCCAAGGCCATGTCATTTCCATCATTAGCCCAACCCCAATATTTATTTCTTGGGAATATTCCTTTTCTATTAAAGGAATAATCCTGTTTGCCCTAGGTTGTGAAGCAACCTACATTTCTGTCATTCCAAAAATTCCCACAAAATTCTCATAAATTCTTT
Organism: Elymus sibiricus; assembly: GCA_039707655.1. Taxonomy (NCBI): domain Eukaryota; kingdom Viridiplantae; phylum Streptophyta; class Magnoliopsida; order Poales; family Poaceae; genus Elymus; species Elymus sibiricus. Next base: position 87,732,523 of record CM077668.1, on the reverse strand, counting down.
GGATCATATATTCCACCAATATGTCAAAATCCATCCTTGCCTAGTTCAAAAATAATTCAGGAATATTCATTTTCCATTCTGTCCAGAATGGCACTTTATGAAGGAAGTGCTATTTATATTTTCTTGATTACCTTCAAAAATTTTGGGCACTATTTCCTATCCAAATTATTGCCACATACCAAAATTCAACTTCATTTGCCTAGTAAATCTTCCTCAGCAAATTTCCAAAATTTCTGTCCAGAGAGAAGCTTTGTGAAGGAAGTACTAGCTAGGCTTATCCAAATGAGTTGAAATTTTGGTAGATCATTCATATGATCAAATAATGACTCTACACCAAATTTAATCTCCATCCAACAATCTATGTGAGCACACCTTCAAATCTTGGTTTCTGGTCACAATTTCAGTTTGTGAAGCAACTATATTTTATATTGCTTAAAAAATTCTGCAATTAATTCAGGACCTAAATATCCCTATATCATTTGAGCATGCCAAAATTCACATCATTTTGCCAAGCCATTTTCTTTACAAAATTCCCCCAAATTTCTGTCCAATGTGGAGCATTGTGAAGGAAGTACCATTTTTATTCCTCCAATTGGTATGAAATTTTTATGGTACCTTCATATGCCCAAATAATCATGCTCCACCAATTTTCAGCCCAATCCAAGCATCCATGTGAGTGCTACTTCCTGATCTAGATTCTGGCCAATTTTTGCAGTTGTAAAGCAACTGCACTCAAACCTTGTCCAAATGACCTCAAAATCCACAGTATCATAGTCCTTCCTACCCTAAACCGCTGAGACATGTTGGTTAGACCTTACCCCATCCCTTTTGATCACTATTTCATGCCTAAGTTTGCAACAGCAAACTTTCTCTGATCATTCCCATCAGTCCACAGTGTATCTCTTCGATCTATCAACTCAGAGAGGCCCTACTCAGGATGGACTACATGATAGACATCTTGTGGTTGGCCAGAATGCACCGCGTGGGACTGTGCACATGGTGACCACGCGGAGAGCGCGTGCACTGCAGGCAGAACACGTGCTCTGAGCTTCGAGGCCCTCGGCCGCCGCCCAAATGCCGTCCTCGCGACACCGCACCTTGTCCACTGCGTTGCACCCGGGATGGCCGCGGGATGGCCGCGGCCGTCATCGCCTTGCCGTTGTCTTCTTCCTCCCCGTAGCATCTCCGCGCCGAATGCACCTCCCCTAGACCTCTCTCCCCCTCCGCGCGTGCGCGCGCGCACGCGGTCGCGCCAGAGGAATCGTCCGCACGTCCGCGGCGGCTTCCGGCGAGGGCATCGCCGCCTTGTCTATTTAAGCCACCCCCGAGACCTCCCGACCTCACAAGCTTCCTCACTGCTCTCCTCTAGCCTCCCCAGCCTCTCCTCCGAGCTCGAGCAGCTCTCCTCGGCCACCAATGCCGCCATGGCCGCCGCCGAGCTCCTCTTAAATTGGCTCAATGCCGAGCCCTCCTACCTCTTCTCCCACCACCAGAGACCTCCACCTTCCTCTCTGAGCTCGCCCCGCAGCCTCTCCCTTCCTCCCGTGCACCGTGGAGCCTCCCCCAAATCCGGCTGACGCCCTCACCGCGGATGCTCAGGCCGCCACCGCTCCAGCCATCCTCGGTGTCCGTGCGGTGCGGGGATGGGTGCAGTGCTCTCTCCCGAGCTCACCGGTGGCCGGAGCACCTCGGGAGGTGGTCGGAGTCGGCCGGACGAGCGCCGGCGCCGGCGACCTCCTCTGTTCTGCGCACGGGCGTCGGGGAAAGAAGATGGAGGCGGGAGGAGAGAAAGGAGATGGAGTGGGGCCCGCCTGTAAGCCTCTCCGGCATTGACCCCACGGGCTCGCTGACGTGGCAAGTGGAGGCGTAAACCTCAGAATACGCTTTCGCCTAAGGGAAGCGCACTCTGGTGCTTATTCGGCCAAAAGTACGCTTCCACTATTCTGAAGGCGTATTCCACAAAAGGCGCTTTCTCTTTTCCAGCCACCGGCTCCGAAATCCTTAAATAGTGAACGTTCGTCAGTTAGCCGCAGAAAAGCACAGATTTCAGTTGTTTTTCTGCCTAATGAACGAACGGCCATAACTCCGCAACCGTGACTCCGATTCAGATGATTCCAAAGCCCACGATCTCAGTTCGTCGAGCCCGTTCTGATGGTATCATTTTCATTAGGTTGTCACACTGTGAAAATGACCATTTTGCCCTTGCCCTTAAAACAGCTCTGCCGAGAGGGAAACTTTTCCGGCGATTCTTTCCGCGAGTGCCTCGCACTTCTCCCCGGTGAATCCTTCACCTCCCAGGCAAGCCACAACAGCCACTTGCATGATGGCATTGTAGTGGCCATGGTTTCCACTTGAATATTTAATATTTGTTTGTTCATTTAAATGATTTTGTTAATACTTCGAATATGCTTGTGAATCCATGTATATGCTTATGCCATGCTCATTTTTCATCTAGTAATTGAAATGACTAATTGCCAATGATACTATTATCATGTTTCATTCTTGTAAGCATTTCCGGTGCTAGTGATAATGCTATGCTCATGTGAATTGTTATGGTTGATATGAAAATACTTGTTATATTCATGATCGTCATTATGCCATGATCATTTGCATCCCGTAGACAAAATGATTTATCATTGTTGATGCTATGGTTATGTTGCCCATCCATGGTTACACTGGTATCATGCTCATATGCATTATCATGTTATTTTTATTGTGACTCAGCTCCTCACCATTCAAGTTGAACCTGACATTAATTGAACTTGAACAAATCTGTTGGCTGAGTCATGGTGCCACCGAATCGAGCTAACCAGTGCAGCCACACTTGCCTTATGGGGGTCCCTAATGCGGTCTATTGTCATGCCTCTCGCCGGTGCCTCCTACTAGGGAAGGTTATGGGTGCGCGCTACCCTGATCAGGTAGGCTACCATAAGCCTTGAGGACCCGAGTTTTATGGTACCGAGGTCCCCGTTTGGGACGATGTTTATGTTTGGCCACGACGGTGGCAGCCACAGAGGTGGCGGATGTCACATGTTGGCATCGGGGTCACCCAGGACATAGCCCAAAGGGGAGTTTGTCGGAGTGGCCGGGAGAGTGTCATGCAATAGATTGGTTTTGTCAGAATGTCATTAGTCCACCCAAATGGGAGCACGAGGCCATGAGTTCCGTAGTGTGGGTACAGTGTACTAACCTCTGCAGAGTGTATAATCTATCGATAGCCGCGTCCTCGGTCATGGACACAGTTCGTAGTAGGTCACACTATGGGTCAACAGAAATAATAACCTGAATAATAAACAACCCCGGTTCGATGAGAAAAGAAGTTGGTTGATCTTTATATGGTCATGCGATGATCATAGGTAGAGATCAAGCTCCGTGTGGTCATGTGATGATCATGATGGTATAGTTGATACCGAGCTTGGTTGATCCTGAGGTGATCGTGAGATGATCACGATGGTAAGCTGGTGGTTACGAGATAACCCCGAGCAGAGTAAGTTGGTCCATGAGACCTTAAATGTCTACCCCCGTGCATGCTAGTGCTAGTATCATCCTGTTCATATCATAAATTATATGTTGTTGCCATGCTCATGTTGTTGCCATGCTCATGTTGTTGCCATGCTCATGTTGTTCTAGTAGTATCATGTTCATCTTTGATGATTAACCTGTAAATGTCATGTTGTTGTATGTCTAGATTGCTTTGGTTGCTGTGAGCTTGCGAGTACATTCCAAGTACTCACCTGGCGTGTCATGCCAGATTGCAGGTGATGCCGTGATTGCTTGTTTGTCGAGGACCTCGAGGTTGCGCTCTAGGATACGTCCCAGCCAGAGTCCCTACGGAGTGGAGTTCATCACCGTCGTCGTTGTTCCGCTGTTAGGATTTATTCCGCTTTGAGATGTTCCGCTGCTAGCATAGAGCTATCTGAGCAGGCGAACTGTTCGCCGTGCCCCTGTACCCTTTGTAATATCGGACCCTTGTACCCCGTTTATTCGTAATAAAGAGCTGATTTGTTCTATGCCAAGCGGTGCCGTATTCCAGAAGACTTGATCTCTGGGCTGGAATACGGGGTGTTCCGGTCTCTCTGAGCCGGGGTGCCACAAAAACTTTTTATAAGAAGCCTATATCAAAACTGATCTCAAATCCGACAAATTTTTTACCACAGCCTATTGGTGACACATCATGACATCATGCCAAGTTTCATATATTTCATAACACTTTTTGATTTGTGGAATTTAAAAACAAAGATTTTGGATGTTTGCGGCTGAGTCATGACACCGAGATGTTTGAAATTACTTTTCATTTCTTGCATGGGGCCTAAACATGCACACAAGGACACAAATATGATTTCTATAACCCATTTTGGTGCACCGCTCCATGTGCCCGTAGTTCAAATTTGAATTATGCCCATTAAATGCCTAGAAACTCACTTAATGTCTTAAAAAGGCCAAATGAACCCTGAAAAAAATCAAAATTTCAATATGACACTTCTATTGGTGCATGTTGACTATAGAAAAACTTTCAATGCCAGAAGGGGCAACGACTATCGGTTCACCATCAAACGTGCTCCGTTCCCCCTCGGAACCATGAGTCTTCATGTGAGATTCTCCCGTTTCTAAGAAGCTTGTATCAAAATTTATCTCAAATTGGAATTTTTTTACCACAACTTATTGGTGCCATATCATGACATCAGGCCAAGTTTCATGTATTTCAGAGCACTTTTCGATTTTGTGGAATTTAAAAACTAAGATTCTCATTGTCTGCGGCCGAGTCATAACACCGAGATGTTTGAAATTCCTTCTCATTTCTTGTATGGGTCATAAACATGCACACAAGGACACAAATATGATTGTTTAACCCATTTTGGTGCAGTGCTCCATGTGCCCGTAGTTCAATGAATTATGCTCATTAAATGCCTAGAAACTCATTTAATGTCTTAAAAGGCCAAATGAACTGTGAAAATCCAAATTTTAACATTGCACTTCTATTGGTGCATGTTTACTGTAGAAAAAGTTTTAAATCCAGAAGTGGCAACGACAGTCGGTTCACCGTCAAACATGCCCCGTTCCCTCTTGGAACCACAAGTCTTCTTGTCAGATGCTCTCGTTTCTATACTTATCTTAAATTGAACAATTTCTTCCTATAGTTCTATATTTATCTTAAATTGAACAAAAAATTTCCTACAACCTATTGGTGTCGTGTCATGACATCAGGGCAAGTTTCATGTATTTCAGAGCACTTTTTGATTTTGTGGAACTTAAAAACCAAGATTCTCAATGTTTTGCGGCCGAGTCATGACACCAAGATGTTGGAAATTCCTTCTCATTTCTTGCATGGGCGTGAACATGCACACAAGGGCACAAATATGATTTTTAACCCATTTTGGTGCACTGCTCCATCTGCCCATAGTCCAAATTTGAATTATGCGCATTGAATGCCTAGATGCTCACTTAATGTCTTGAAAAGGCCAAAATAACCCTGCAAAATTCCAAATTTTAACATGACACTTCTATTGGTGCATGTTGACTGTATAAAAGGTTTCAAGGCCAGAAGAGGCAGTGATTGTTGGTTTCCCGTCAAATGTGCCCCTTATTCTCTCGGAACGATGCTCCAGTTTCTAAGAAGAATGTATCAAAACTTGCCTCAAATATTCTAATGAAAGTAGTGGACCCCTTGCTATTTTTTTGGTTCAAATAATGAATGGATTAATACATGGAGTTGTGACACGTTCACTAATGATTTAAGCAGCAAGGTGTGGAAGCTTCATGATCATCCTATTGGTTGAAATGTGCTAGTACCCATCGCAATCGTTTATTTTATGTAAGTTTTGGTTACTTGTGATGGACTCATGCTTTGTATCCGCACCTCATAAAACCGGATGACCTTGTTATTACAAGATGATGTACTTGCTCGGGATCGAGCAAGATTTAAGCCTGGGGGAGTTGATGAGTCCAAATTTTGTGATATTTTTATGCTTTGTTTTGTGCCTACGTAGTAGGCTTTGTCGGGCTTTACCGCGTTCACACACTTCTTTTTGTCTGTTTTCACCAGGATGTCGTTTTCGAATGTGTTTGGGAGTTTAAGGAAAAATCACCAACATTAGGTTATAAAATCACGTCAATAAACATGATAATGTACTAACATAGAAGAATAAAGCATTTTGGAGAAGGAGGAAGTCGCCAAGAGGCGACCAGGACGATCGACAGCACATAGTACGAGCGCGTGCGCTCATGCCGCACATGTCGTAGCCGCCGCCTGGTCAACTACTTCAACCCCGCGTGATCAGATCATGGATCAAATGCCCAGAGACCCCAGAAATTCATCTAGAACAGATAACCCTAGCCTCCGGAAGGCATCCGGAGGGGGAATTGGCAAGGAGAAGATCGCTATCACCATCACCCCGTGCAAGGGGACACCGGCATCAATCATATTCACCATCTTCTTCACTGCCATTCATCTCCATCTCATTGTAATACCGAACCCTCGTGGATCACTAGGTGTATTGCACGATTATCTCATACGTGTTTACCACCGCTATTCGTATGATGTTTCCCGTCTCCATGTGTGAGTAGTTCTCTTAGTTCTCGGGGATATGGATGAACCTTGGTATGTATAGGAGCTGAAACATTAATAAGGATATAAGATTCTCTATTGAATGTTTGGTTTAATAGCCTTCGTGAATGTTGTGAAGGGGCCCCACTCAACATTTTCGCCGCAAGGCCACGAAGCATGCTACTATCGTTGTAAAGGTAAGGATGTTGAGGTAATTCGAGGTGACAGTAAAGCCTCTATATCTCGCCTTTGCAACTGAGAACCCTTGATGACGCCACGTCCATGGGGAAACCGTTAATTACTGTAGTGAGAACCGGAGCGAGGAAACTATGGTGGTGGCGTATGTGGTACGAAGTCTACCTCAAGAACGTATTATGTACCCGGATCCGGCCAATCACAAATATCAAGAGTGCCTCAAGTATCCAGCTTAGAACTATGCAATAGCATATGTTGCGTTAGACACATACCAATGTGAATTCCGTACTCTCTGAGAATGCTTTAATCCTCTGTCGGATTCAACGCTTTATTGCTCCGATGTACTCTTTCAACTCTTTGTGTTATTTACTTTTGTCCGCACTCAACTCAAAATCGTTACAATCTTCCGCCCTCATTCTGCTTCGCGTCTACAACTAATTTGCAGGCACATCTTCATAAGTCTCTATAAGGGACAAAGTCCAATTCATGTGCTCCTTGTTGGATCGATACTCTTACTTCGAAAAGGCTGCAACTAAACCATGTGCACTTGCAGGACACCATTACACTTTCGTAAAAATTGCATGACTAAGAATGCAATCTACTCACGACTAGGAGGGATCTTGATCGGTGCCCCTGTCTGGTGTGAAGCCAGTTCGTTAGAGCATCTATAGGCGCACCTAACTAATCAAGCCCCTTAAACGTCCGCGGACGCTCCTGGCCCCTCATTTTGCTGCCCCCTAACCGCCCCCTCATATCCGACCACTCAAAATCATGCAACCCATGCAACGTACTAGAAACTATGTAGATCAACACATTTAATTAACAACAAACAAATATAGTTCACATACTAGGAAATTAACATAGTCATCATACAACCAAAAGACCTCATAGTCCATCACCGGGCAATACTAATTCATACTAAAAATACTAGATAAAACAGAGACGGAGAAGGGCGGAGGAAATCACCATTTCCTCGCTAGCCCCTTCCCCTTGCGGTCACTGGTGCAGTTGTATCCCTTCGTGTAGGCGTCGGGGGTGGGAGGGGCGGAGTCGCCAGAGTTGGAGCTGTGGGAGCTGTCGTAGAGGTCGGAGTCGTCGGAGGAGGAGATTACGCAAGGCATCCTCCGGACTGCGTGCGCCGAAGGCGTTCGCTTTGGCCGCCACATCCACCGCTGCTTCGCGCTCCGAGTGCTTGATGGCGAACCGGAGGGGTTTGGCATTTTTGCGGCAGAGCCGCCGCACGTCGGTCTCCACCAAGGAGAGGGAGCGGTGAAGGACCACCGCGAGGAGCTGGTCCTCTGAATCGGCCAGCGCGCGTGCGCCATCTCCCTCGGATTAGGGCGTCTGCATCCTCGCCGGCGCCGGCGCGAGCACGAGGACCCAGCGGTGGCTGGGGACTCTGTTCGGAGCAGGTAGAGAAGGCTGAGAGGGGTGCGGAGCTGATGACCCACAAGTATAGGGGATCGCAACAGTCTTCGAAGGTAGTATTTCACCCAAATTTATTGATTCGACACAAGTGGAGCCAAAGAATATTTATAAGTCTTGGTAGTTGAGTTGTCAATTCAACCACACCTGAGAAGTTGTTTCTCTGCAGCAAAGTATTAGTAGCATAGTAATATGATAGTTTTGATAGTAGCGGTAAAAGTAGCAATAGTAACAGTAACGGTAATAGTAGCGGTTTTATAGCAGTTGAAACATCAGTAGCAATAGTAGTAACTTAGCAAAGACAATATGAGCAAAGCGTAGGCATAGCGATGGATATTTGGATGAAATTCATCATGTGACAGTCACAACCTAGAGCGATACACAATAGCTCCAATTCGTCAATCAAATGTAGGCATGTATTCTGTATATAGTCATACGTGCTTATAATAAGAACTTGCACAACATCTTTTGTCCTACCCTTCCGTGACAGCGGGGTCCAAATGGAAACTAAGGGTAATTAAGGCACTCCTTTTGATTGAGAACTAGAACAAAGCATTAACACATAGTGAATACATGAACTCCTCAAATTACAGTCATCCCCGGAGAGTATCCCAATTATTTTCACCTTGGGGTGTACGGATCTGAACAGTACCAGGTGCATATAACTTGCAGATAGGATCAAGAACTCAAATATATTCATGAAAACATAGTAGGTTCAGATATGAAATCATGGCACTCGGGCCCTAGTGATAAGCATTAAGCATAGCAAAGTCATAGCAACATCAATCTCAGAACATAGTGGATACTAGGGATCAAGCCCTAACAAATTGACTCGATTACATGACGAATCTCATCCATCTCCCTCTACCTCCAGTATGCCTACGATGAAATTACTCACTCCCGGTGGTGAGCATCATGAGATTGTTAATGAAGAAGGGTTGTTAATGACGACGACGACGATTTCCCCTCTTCGGAGCTCCGAACGGACTCCAGATTTGCCCTCCCGAAGAAGAACAGGAGGTGGCGGCGGCTTCGTACCGTAAAACGCGATGAAACTTTCTCTCTGATTTTTTTTCTCGGGAAGACAGTACTTATGGACTTGGAGGTAGGGCAACGGAGCTCCGTGGGGCCCACAAGCTCAAGTGGCGCGCCCTAGGGGGCACCACCCGAGCTTGTAGCCCTATGGTGCCCCCCCCCTCCAGTAACTCTTTGCGCCAGTATTTTTTATATATTCTGAAATAATTCTTCGTAAAATTTCGTCCAATTGCGAGAACTTTTATTTCTGCACAAAAAACAACACCAAGGTAGTTCTGCTGAAAATAGCGTCAGTCCGGGTTAGTTTCATTCAAATCATGCAAATTAGAGTCCAAAACAAGAGCAAAAGTGTTTGGAAAAGTCGATACGTTAGAGACGTATCAGGAGCACCCGGAGCTGCACGGACGCGACGGTCCGACGCTGTCCTCAGCACTGCGGCGCCGGGCGACGAGGGACGACAGGGAACCAGAGCTTCTGCTGCCGCCCCGGTCCAGTTGCGACCGGCGCAGCGCGATGCGGAGGGCAAGCTCCTCCACGTCATCCCGCTCCGCATCGCGCAACAACAACTCCAAGTCGTCGTCGCCACCAGATCAGCCGCCGAACACTGCGCTAGTGCCGTCGCTTGCCATGGATCGGAAGGGGAGGGGACGGGAAGAGGAGAAGACGGAGAGAAGTGGAGTGGGGTGAGCTTTGACTGCGGTCTAGGGTTCGTTCGGAGTGGGGATATATGTGGGGTCAGGGTGGGCCAGGGTAGGCCGATCTGATGTGGCTGGGCACGTATGGGTCTCCCATACCTGCCTCAGATTTGGTCTGAGTTTGAGGGGTGCCGGTCAGTCCATACGTCCACGTCCTGTTTGGGGAGGCCGGCTGTGTGACGGTTTTGTGACCGCACACTGATCGGGCCGTCCATCCGTCTGTTTTGGGAGTCCGACTGTATACGCTCTTATGTTTTTTTTTTTGAACACGTATACGCTCTTATGTTGGCGCATTAAGATGGTTGATGCAGAGGTGATGTTTTTTTTTGTTATAATAAAAATTAAAATGCGGGTGGATTAAGGGCTCATTTATTGGTACGGCACACCAAGGGTGATGATCCGGCTTTCGTTCTGGTCGGCAGGGCGCGAAAGCACGTACGCGCGCCAGACTTTCTTGTCCGCCTCCTCCAACAGCGACCGCCCGCGCCGCCGCAGCAGAGCACTCCACCACATTCCGAGCCATGCGTTGTGTTGCACCCCACCTGACGTGTCCCGGCCGTCTTGCCCAGTGGCCAAATCCAGCAGCCCAACCAATTTCCCGTTCCATTCGCCCGGTCGCCATCGTCGGGCCAGCCGCCTCCTCCACCTTTTGGGCAAGTTTACATTGGACCCGTCGTCTCCGGTCCGGCGGCCACCGGATTGCCCAGCCCAAACCCACCCACCACCTACCTAGCCGTAAGTTTCCACCGCAGCGCCTCCACGCAGCCCAAGCATGGCAACGCCCACGCACCGGCTCCTCCTCGCGCTGGCGTGCGCGCTCTGCGCCGCGGCGGCAGGGGACCCGCGTACGGCCGTGGCGGGCCAGTCCTGCGCGCCGGGGTCGGCCGTCTCCGGCTCCGTCCTGGCGGTCAACTTCGTGCCCGCCATGGACGACCTCAACACCAACGTCAGCGCCAACGGCTTCGGCACCTCCGCCGTGGGCACCAGGGGCCCCAACACGGTCTTCGGCCTGGGCCAGTGCCACCGCGACCTCTCCCCGCTCGACTGCAAGCTCTGCTTCGCCGAGGTCAGGTCGCTGCTCCCCAAGTGCTACCCGCGCGTCGGGGGCCGCCTCTTCCTCGACGGCTGCTTCGGCCGCTACGGCAACTACTCCTTCCTCGGCGAGGCCCTCGGGCCCGCCGACGCCGCCGTCTGCGCCCCGGGGAACGCCAGCAACCCGCGAGGGTTCGCGGACGCGGCCAGGGCCGCGGTGGCCAACGTGACCGAGGCGGCGGCGCGCGGCGACGCCGACGGGTACGCGGTCGCGTCGGCGAGCGCGGGAGGCGCCACGGCCTTCGCGCTCGCGCAGTGCTGGCAGAGCCTCAACGCCACCGCGTGCGGCCAGTGCCTCCGCGCCGCGGCGGGCGCGGCGGCTCGGTGCGCGCCGGCGACGGAGGGCCGGGCGCTCTACACCGGCTGCTACCTCCGCTACTCCACGCGCCTCTTCTGGAATGTGAACGCCACGGCGGGGTCGGGATCATCAGGTACTGCAACTCTAACACGAAAATGCATTACCACTAATCATTCTTTCATTCGTCTGGTATGCTAATCCATCAGGCCGGGGTAGGGGATTGGACTATTTTCACCTAACAGCTAGCTTTCTTCTGTCCAATTCAGTGGCGGTGCTACACAATTTTGACTATTTTCAGCTCCTGGTCACGTTTATGACCTCACTTTGTTGACTGAAATGCCCAAACCCAAAGAGTTGTGCTTTGTCGTTGGAATGTCAAAAACTGGCAGCAAATTCACCAGTTTCGGATTAGTTTTGACCAAGCATTAGTGACTTCTTCTCTAACTATTTTACTTTCTGGAAATGGTAGCTATGGAATAACTCTCCCTTGAAGCTTTTGTTTAGGTTATTATGCAGAGCAGGAAATAAAACCTACAAAGTTACCTTATGTGAGTGCATATGCATGACTAATCGACATCTACATGTCACCACCAGTATGGTAGCTTCATTTGACTGACAACACACATTATCGCGTTAACAGTTCTCTGAATCCTCCTGATAAATCCATTTGTTTTTGTTTTTGCACTGACGATCAAATCTCTACAATGCGCAGGAAAGAATGGTATCGTTTGGATATTAGTGGGTTCCTTTCTAGGTGCTTTTGTAATTGTCCTCATTATTGCTTTTCTGGCTTGGAAAAAAGGAATTCTAAGGAGAAAGAAACAGTCAAAATCATTCATAGGTCAGTTTATAAGAATAAATACGTTTAATCATTCATCGACCGTCTTCTTCTTTTCTTAATGTTCTTTTGGATGTGTTTATGATGAACTACAGATATGTATGGAGATGGAATCTCTGTCAGAATAGCACAGTCTAGTTTAAATTTCAAATATGAAGAGTTAAGGAAAGCAACGAATTATTTCGATCCAGCAAACAAACTTGGTCAAGGGAGCAACGGGGCTGTATACAAGGTAAACATGTATAGTTAGTTAATTTATCTAGCAATTTTTGATTGACTTGCCCTCAGAGGTACTGTGAGGAAGAAAATATGTTGACCCTGATATGTGATGAGCTCTGTAGGCTGTTATGCCAGATGGAAAAGAAGTTGCTGTCAAGAGGCTTTTCCTAAATACAAGGGAGTGGGTCGAGCAGTTTTTCAATGAAGTCGAACTCATAAGTCAAGTTCGCCATAAGAATCTAGTGAAGTTGCTTGGCTGCAGCGTGAATGGCCCAGAGAGCTTGCTTGTTTATGAATACTACTTTAACAAGAGCCTTGAACTATTCTTGTTTGGTAAGCCTCTTGCTTGATGCCACACGTTAAATGTTCACTTCTACCGTATTTTCTTTGAATTTTTTCATTATCAATGAAAACTCTAGCTTTTGTTAGTACATGGGTATAGTTGTCTTGGTTGACTCTTGTTGAATTTGCATGACTGTATTATCCTATCCCTTTTATTCTCTTATATTAAAGCTCTAGAATGGCCCGCCCTTCTCAGCGGAATGATTAGGAATGCAGTGTACTTGAACTCTTCTATCAGTGCAACTTCCTGACAGAAATTTAAATTTATATGTTGTAAACCGTATAACTTATTTCCTGTAGTATCCTCCCAGATGCAAGTCGTAGCAGAAAATTAACCTGGGATCTGAGGGTTGGGATCATTCAAGGCATCGCAGAGGGACTTTCTTATCTCCACGAAGAGTCAGAAACACGGATTATCCACCGAGACATCAAAGCTAGTAATATTTTGTTGGATGATAAGTACAAGCCCAAAATAACAGATTTTGGTCTTGCAAGAGCATTTGCAGCAGACATAACTCATCTTACAACTGGTGTCGCTGGAACATTGTAAGCTCTGTTTTTATATTCTTAAACATCGGTACGATATTGCCACACGATTCTTAACCAGCGGTGTTGCAGTTGCCACATGTTTTATTTCACTGTCATGTCGAATGGACGCAAGCGGTTTTTTTTATCTTAAGCTCACTGAATAAGTTTATTGCAGAGGCTACATGGCTCCTGAGTATGTCGTGCATGGCCATCTTACGGAGAAGGCCGACGTCTTCAGCTATGGCGTTCTTGTTCTTGAGATTATAACAGGGAAAAGATGTAGCGGCTCAATTGGATCACATGGAGGGCAGGCGTTGTTAACAAAGGTACTGCTCAGGTCACTGATCCCATGCTTGAGTTACTTTTACTCCAGAAAGAAAGGTTCCTCTATGAAAGTAAATTCATGGTTATGTTCCATCAGACACCATTACTATGTTTGCATGGCTAAAACAGATTAGGTGAAAGCACAGCGTTTTATAGTTTCTTTCTCATTTGACTTGCATCATAACATTGTGTCTCAAACAGAAACAGACACCAAGTTGCCGTCTTACAATCTGTTTAATGCAAGTAACTTGTTTGCATTGAAGGTATGGAACCACTACAAGGACAACACAGTAGAGACGGTTATCGATCCGATCATCTATGAAGATACGATCCGGGATGAGGTCTTGCATATAGTGCAGATCGGGCTGCTATGCGCCCAAGCGAACCCTGGCGACAGGCCTACGATGACGAAGGTCGTCGAGCTGCTGAGAAGCCACAAGCATGATGTCGAAATTGTCCTGAGTGATCCTCCATTTCTGAATGTTGAGGGGGTTGAGGATATGAAACAAGGCGAGCAGTCACGGTTGTTGTCCGCGCACTCTGGTGCTTCAGTGTCAGGGTCGTCTCGGTCTTACTTGAACGGAAGATAAGCCCAAACATCTGTTTTCCATCTCCCCCTTTTTCTTCCTGCGACGAGAAGAATCTGTTTTTCCTCTTAATAATTGTGTGTTAAGCGGGTAGATTCTTCAAAATGTTTTTATAACCATACTACTTGATACTTGTACATAGAGTAGATAGAAATGAACTCCTCTGTCTTTTTCACTTGCAATATTTGTACATATGATATGCTAAATAAATGAAGCTGAGAGCTCATCGATGAAAGTGGCAGCGTTGTGTTCTGTGGGTGTTGTAAGTTGGGGTGCCGTGTCGAGGACATGAATCGTGTCAACATCAGGATCCAGAGCATGGGATGATGCCTCCAGGAATGGTTTAATTCTGATTACAATATCGAGAAAAGGTCCCGCGTTCCAGCAGCATTTTGAGTCCAAGAATTAGCTTCCAAATGCACTCATCAGGGACATTTTATTGCCAAAGGAAATGCATCCAGTGCAAATGTCTCATATAGCATCAGCACATACATCACCACCACCCATCACCTCACAATGCAACAAAAATTCGAGGAAAAGGCAACACTGATGTTCATGGTAGGGTTTCTCAGTTCTGCATGATGTTATACCTCAGGCCAAAAAAACAGAGATAGTACTGCTAATTTGCTAAATTCTAGCTACTGAAATTTCCAACGAAAACCAGGCTACTCCATGACGACGCTCCTCCCTTGCTACACGACGAGCTCCAGATCCGCGAACCAGAGTTTCAGCAGCGACTTCTCTCTGGCGATGCTCTCGAATTTCGGCTTCAGGTCCTCGATGCTCCGCAGCATCATCAGGATCTCAGCCTCATGCCTGAACTTGTCCTCCGACAGCATTTCGGCGGCATGGATGAGCTCCTCCCTCTGCCTTTCGGCTTCGGCGTTTGCCTCCTCCAGCTCCTTCACATGATCCTCCACTAGGGATTTCTCTTCAGAAACTTTCTCCAGCTCACGACCGGCGATCCGGATCGTCTCTTGCAGCTTACCCATCTCTGCACTGTTGGTGAACTTCTCCTGCAGTTAGCTTCTTGTACGCGGCGGTAAGCTCTTGCCTGTACTTGCTGATCTCGGCGTTGCTCTCGGTTAGTTTATCGTCGAAATGCCGTCTAGCTGAAGCCATTTCTTCCTTCAGATTGACGATTTCAGATTCCAGTCCCTTGTTTTGTTCCAACAGCCTGCTCTTCTGACAAAGTTGCGGCGTCTTGGAGCCTCCTTTTGAGACTGTCAATCTCCACTTGTGAAGACTGTAGCTTCTCCCTAGTCGACGTGAGATCTCCCTCAGTGTTTGTAATCTTTGTACCAATTCAAACAATTCAAAAAGGGTCCGCTGTTTCTTTGTTTTTCTTGCGGCCGCGTGCAGGAGCGTTGGTCACTGTTGCGTTTTGGTATCCCGACGCTGGACACTTCAGCGTCTACAAAGGAAGTGGCACATACACCCCTAGAATGCATAAATAGAAATTTCGCAAAAAAAAGATACATTAATAGAAAGAATAGAGTTATAAATTAAATTTGGGAAATCTAACTATCACAACAAAGTGGTGCACTACATATGCGCCACTTGTCGCAACCTGAGAGTTTCTCTTTTTCCGTAGATTCGTCTATTCAAAATGTTTTATCTCTTAAACCATGTGTTCAAATCCCGAACCATTTTCATTGTTGTATTTCTCCTGTCGAGTTCTTTGAAAATAGAACCCATGTAAATAGGTTTTGACGGACTTTTTTTCACGAAAAACACTCGAAAACCACGGAAAAAAACAGGCCGGAAGCAACATTTTTTTCATTCTTTTCCCCTTTTCGAGAAGCACAACTGTGATTCTCGCATAAATAAATCCGTGCCTTCACGAGAAGCAAATGTTATGTACCTCCACAAGAAGCAAATATGTGCTTGTGGAAGCACAATATTTTTTTTGAGAAGCACAATTATGCTTCTCGCGGAAGTAAATCTGTGCCTCCATGTGAGAAGCAAATATGTGTTTCTCATGAAAGCATTTTTTTTCTCTTTCCGAGAAGCATATTTGTGCTTCTCGTGGAAGTAAATCTGTGCCTCCACGAGAGGCAAATCTATGCTTCTCGTGGAAGCATATATTTTTTTTCTTTATCCGAGAAGCACAATCGCGCTTCTCGCAGAAGCAAATCTGTACCTCCACGAGAAGCAAATCTGTGCTTATCATGGAAGCACATTTTTTTCCCGCACAAAAAAAAATCCAAGATTTTTTCTCTCCAAAACCTAGGGAGAACCAAGCGAAAACCGGAATAGCCAAAGAAAAAACACAACTAAAATCCGAAAACGCGTAGAGAAGTGGCTGGACACACCACTTGCATGCTCTCAGGGCACCAAAAATGACCCCGGGAGGTCCCCCGTGAGGGGTAACCTCTAGTTAGTTGCTCTCCATTAAGTAGGGTGTACCTAGGAAAGAGTGAAAGCCATCATGGCGGTTTATATTTCATGTGAAAACAAGGATACAATAAAATGTTTGCTCTATAAGTGTTGAGAAGTAGAGATTTTTTTTTTTGAGAGACGAGAAGTAGAGATAACAGTATAGTGATTTTGCCCCACTCTCCCCGGTTTTACACAAGGCCCAGCTGCTTGGTGGGGTAAAGAAGGAACGCACTGGGTCCAGCCCATGGTCCGACCCAACTGTGAAGAAACAATTTCAAGAATGAACTCTACTATTGATTCTCTGATGATTACAACGTATATATCTCTTGAAGAGACATGTCCAACAGACACGATGCTTCGCAGAGCCGGGAGAGAAGAGACGCGTCGGTTAGATTGCTAACCGACTCTCTAATACAACGTGGAGATTTATCCACATAAGTAATTACAATAATTAATTCCTAACACTCCCCCTAATCTCCACTTTGTCTATCTAGAATCATCATCTTGAAAAATGCTCCTCTAAAAATCATGTGGGAAAAATATGAGATACAGAATATGCCATGAAAAACTCTTTCCAAAAACCCTATGGGAAAATAAGGAGAAACCAACATATATCATAATGCTTGTATTACTATTGCCTCATTAAAAACCTTCTATGAGAAACCATATAGGAAAAACTTATAAAGGAAAAGAGTGCAATATTAAGGATCCGAGGATCTCTAATAGATTACGTTCAGGAGCGCACTCCGCCTGAACCTAGCAAATAACAAAGTCATCTTGTACCAATTTCATGAATATATTTCTAGAATGAACAATTTGATAAGGACTGTGAATGAATCACCAAGATTGTTTATGACTTCATTTTTAAAGTATTTATCTTCCCGCCACTTTTCAACTTATGGGGAATAAAATACTTTCGGAGCAATACACATTCTAATGTTGCTCTTTATAATCTGTCCGCATCTGTGTAATACAAATAATATTATCTTCTTAGATAATAGTGGGTGAATCCTACCAATCAACCCCACTTGAACTTTCAACAAAGTTCATCATTCTGTGAAGTCACACACATCAACATGATGCTTCATAATGATTTCAGAATGATTAGTGGATGCAACCACTAAAGGTTGTGTTCTCGACTTCCAAGAGAAGGCTATACCTTCAATCGAGAAGACAAAATCAGTCTATGATGTGGGCTTATGGGGATTTGATACATGCCCCGCATCACTACATCCAACGAAGGTCATATCTTGATTTTTCTCATAGAACAAACCAAGATCTATGGTGTCTAGAAGATATCTAAAAATATTCTTCACACCAACCCAATGCCTTTTAATCAGTGATGCATTCTATCTAGCCAATAAATTCACTGCTAATGACATACCAAGCCTGGTGCAGTTTGCTAGGTACACCAGTGCTCTCATTGCACCGTGATATGGAAACTCACGTCCAAATATCTCTTCATCATTGTTGTTAGGAATTAATGGGTGTAACACCCCCAGAGTCATACTATAGTGACCTCACACTAATGATGCCAGGTCATCATGCCTTTCCATGCCAAATAGAAACTTGTCCAAAATCAAGTTCAAATTCCATTTGAAATGCAAGTCAAATAATTACTTCTTCAAATAATTAAAAAAAATAGTTCATAATATTGCAAGTAATCCCAAAGCAATTATAAAAACAAAACCAACATTATTTGAATTTCCAAATTGACCCTAACATCCAAAAACAGTGACCAAAACAGCCCCATTAATCCATTTTCATTTATACAAAATTCAAATGAAATCATCTTGCCTCCAAACTTTTTGTGGCAGTGCAAAATAATGCATTGTATTTATGTGGTAAGTTTCACATTTTACAAAAATCATTTGCTAGCTAAAAATAAATGCAAAACTGAAAGAATAAAGAAAAACAGAAAAGAAATAAAGAAAAGAAAAGGGCCACTGTACACTGGGCCTTAGTGCACAGTGTGCAGGCCCAGCCCAGCTTCCCCCTGTCGTCTCCCTCCTCCCCGTGTCAGCTCGCGCGCGCGCCCGACGCCGAGCACCGTCGCCACCGCACCCGCTAGCCGCCCCGCGCCGCTACAGCCGCCTCGGCGTGGATAAGAACGCCACCGCGGATGCCCTGGACGCGTTCAGATCTTTTCCCCCTCCCAGCCTCGCTCGCCCTCCTCCTCTTCCTCGACCCCGAGCGCCACCGTCGCCGCGCTGCTTCACCACCGTGGCCACCGAGCTCCTCCCGCCGTCTCTCCGAGTCCAGACGCACCGCCGACGACCGCTACGTCCTCCCCTGCCTCTCATTCGAGCCGGGGATCACTGCACCAAGCCCCTCGACGCCATCTTCCTCCTCGGGCGCCGTCGTCTTCGCCATCGATTCGCCGCCGTCGAGCCTTCCGCGAGCCCATTTTGCACCCCTACCGGCTCACGGTGAGCATGCAGATCTTTTCCCCCTCTTCCCGCCGTCCGATGCGCTCGGTAGCCAGCTCTCCCGTCGTGGCCGTACCCGTCGCCGTAGTTGGACTCGCCGCCGTGGCCACTGCCGCTGTCACGCGCGCCTGAGCACCGCATCGTGCTCCTGGGGTTCCCAGGAGCCCAACGAGCACGCGTACGCGTTTCCACGAGCTCGCTAGCGCCGTTTACACTCACACCCATACTCCGGCGTCGCCGCGCTCGTCGCCGTCGCCGATGTAGGGCCTCTCCGGCCACGCCACCGTCACCGTTCGACACGGCTCGCTCCGCTCGTTCGAACGAGCCCAGCCGCGCTCGAAACCGCCGCCTGTAGACGAATCCTGATGAGGCCAGTGGCCTCCGCCGCGTTTTGGCATCGCCGGCGCTGCTGACGTGGCCAGCCACGGGCCCCACCCTGGGTAACTGACCAGTGGGGGCCGTGGACCCAGTTGACCGTGTTGACCGGTCAACCGTGCTGACGGGGCAGGTTCCTGTCATTGACACGTAGGGCCCGCATGCATAATCACTGTTTAGACTAATTAAGTTAACCCGGTAATTAAATGTGCCACTGACATGAGGGGCCCACCCACTAATTATGCCATGTTTAAAATAAAACTCTGATTAACCTTACTGTGTATGACATGTGGACCCCGGTGCACTATTTAACTGGATAAGATTTGATTAAGCCACAACCACTGACATGTGGGGCTCGAGATTTTATTATCTCGTGTTTCATACACCCCGTAAAGGTAATCTAGCGACTTGAATAATCATACTTGATGATGGACGTTGGTAGCTACGGTTTGTTCGAAACCTTAGAAGCCACGTAAAATGAAATTTTGCATAAACCGATTAGAGGCGTCTAACTTGGTTTTGCAGGATGGTTTGCATGTGCATATGATGTGGTATAGCAGTGCTCATATTAATTTGATTATGTATGAGATGACTATATGATGTAAAATTAGCACGACCTACGTGCCATGATTCGGCATGATGGCTGGAGCCATATGATTGTCACTTTAATGACCTGCGTGTCAACCTTTTGTAATTCACTTATTTTATTAGCTATAGAGATAGCAATATTATCTGGTGCATCGGCAAGGTGGTGGCAATCTTCGCGAAGGTGAACACCGACGCGAATGCTGAAGACGAAGAAATACAAGACTTCTCCGTCAGAAAGGGCTATACCATATCATGCTATTATGAATTGCCTGAGATGTTTATCCCTTATGATGCACCCTTCTTGATTGCGCGGTAGTCGCTTTTATTAGGGTGATCTCTCACTAAAAATATCAAGTAGTTAGTGTTCTCCCAAGTGTAGCACCGTCACGGCACCTATCTTCTCGGAGTGAGTCATGTCTCCATGAGTACAAACGATTAGGGAAGTGTGACGCGGGTGAGGTCAGACCTCGCAGCGAGATCACTTGGTTGTCTTGACGTTCTGGCTTGATCGTTCTGAGCTCGGAACACGCCCATCGAAAGATGAACAAGAATCACATAGAGATGTGATTGGCAAGTTGGCCTACCGATTAAAATTCTCGTCATCAGTGATGTCCACATCAATGGCATTGAATTGAAATGCGGGTCTTGTATCACTCACAATCAATTATGAGAGATATTGATTTGAGTGGGAGCGCACTGTAGAATTAACTTGTTTAATTCTCAGTGCAATTAATTATGAACCTTGTCTAAGTGAAATTTGCATGATAGTTATAGAATAATGGCTCGCGTTTCCACCTTCCCTGTTAAAATTGAATAAGCTGTTAAATATCTGGTTAAAACTTTACGGTTGGTAACGTAATATGAGGATTGTCCTCAAAAGTGCCGAGAAGGACTTTGTCCTATTGCATGCTTTTGGTATTCTCCCGCTAATGCTATGGATAATGTGACTCTCGTCCTTCGATCCAAAAGCTAGAATTCCGTTATGATCAAGAGCAATATGTTTTCTTCCATGAGACCCGAACTTCAAAAGTTTAGGGATAGCTATGTGATATTCATGGAACTGAAAATCATTTTCAGACACAAACAAAGGCTAAAAGATATGGGATATCCAAAGCAATGTTTGTTTTGCAAACTATTAGTAAAAGGTGTTTACTATGCATTTGACTAATAACAGAGGGATCCAGTAGAATGCCTGTCATATGATGAAGGTGAATAAAACAACAACTTAAAGGAAATATCCAAAGGGTGTTAGTGTGACTTACACACCTAGGAAGTCCGGGGCTAACGCCACTCTTAAGTTGGATGCTTCTTCTGAGAGTAGAAGAAATACTGAAAGTTAAATTGTTAGAAGTATAAAGGCAAAAAGAGAGAAGACTGGAATATCCAGCTCATGTATGGAAGTCATACAAGCTATTGATGTATAGAAGGCTGGTCAAGGAAATAGTTCTTGGGAATTATGATTAAACATGTTAATCACTGATTCTTGGGTATTGTGAGTTAATCATAGAGATACCCGCCCGATTGCTTTCCGTTGCAATTCGATGCAAGAACTACTAAGGCCTAAAAGACTTGCCGGAGTGAGGTTTAGATATGCGCTGAGAACATAGTAAAAGTTGCTATACTCGGTACATTACCCATGTATTTATTTTCATAATTCATTTTAGAGTTTTTATACACTCTAGCCCATTGCATAAAGTATCTTGCAAGAAGGTTGTTCATAAGAGAACTTTTGATGTTCGGTGTTATGAATAACATAAGGGCCATGCTTCCATCATGGATGGGATGTATGTTATGAATATTGATAATAATATATTACCTCTGTATTTACTTTCATAATTCGTTTTAGAGTTTTACACACTCTAGCCTATTGCATAATGTTTGTTGCAAAAGGGTTGTTCATAAAAGAACAATTGTTGTTCAGTGTTATGAATAACATAAGGGCCATACTTCCATCGTGGATAGGATGTATGTTATGAATATTGATGGTAATATGATACATCCATAACACTGACGCTAAATGTCGCAAGACTAAAAGAATACCACACATGTGTGGCACTGCATTTGGTCAGATTGGAGAAACCCGCATGGAGAAATTCCATAATGATGGATTTTGAAGTCGTTTGATTATGAATCATCTGACACTTGCAACTTTCCTCCGAAAAGTGAAGTGACTGAAATACCATTCACATGCCATAAGGAACGAGCAACGAACTTATTGGTGATCATACATTTTGATATATGTAGTCCGATAAATGTTGTTGCTAGCAGTGGATTTTATCTATCTTCAGAAATGACTAAAGTAGATATATGTATATTTACTTGATGAGACGTAAGTCTGGATCTTTTGAAATCATTCGAAAGGTTTTCAACATGAAATAGAAATTATTGTAACAAGAAAGATTATGTTTCTGCAAACTAGATGGCAGAAAGGAATTTTTGAGTTGCAAGTTTAGCGAATGTCTGATGAGTTGTGAAAAGAGTTTCATAACTTACACCTCCCGGAACACCACTGTGAGTGGAATGTCCGTGAAGATGTAATCAAACCATTTATGACATGGTAAGATCAAAGATGACATAAATCGATTTGCCATTATCCCTTTTAAAGTAATGCTTTAGAGACTGCGGCTTTTACACTGAAAAGAGCACCATCAGATCTGTTGAAATGACTCCATGGTATGGTACACCCAACCATGTTACATCTTTTCTTAACATTTGGAATATGGGGCTTGTGTAAAATATTTACAAACCTATTCCAAATCAGACAAGTACTACTTTGTAGGTTATCCCAAGTAATTGGGAATTCCTCCACCACTATACCGAGGCAAAAGGTTTGCCACCAAAAACGGTATGCTTTTAAAGAGAATGGTTCTTGCAAAAAGGTGAGTGGGAGAACAGTGCAGCTCGACAAGATAACAGTATCTTCGTCATCAGATCAAAGGAAAGAAACCTTGGAAGTAATTCCAGAGTTTCCTACTGCGACTGATACGGAAGCCTCTACATGAGATGTATGTACTTCGGTCGAACTTGCAACTGAACCACGTAGGCAAAACTCGTGCAAACCTCTCAGGTGCGCAAGCGAGATATTGTTGTTAGATAACAGTATACCTACGATACACAAGGAAGCGTTGATGGGCCCTGACTCCGGAATTGGCTAAACGCCAATATAATTCGAGATAGTTTCCATAAATGATTCAAGATTATATCTTGATAAACCCTTCGGAAGACTTAGAGTCTAACGAACATTAATGGAACTATAAAATGATATGGATAAAATGTTTTATCCATAAAGCTCGACTTGTTGCAATAACAAGTTCAAGGAGTTGACTACGATGAGGTTGTCTCACCGTAGCGATGCTTAAAGTCGGTTCGGGTTAAACTAGCAATTAATA
This sequence comes from Elymus sibiricus, assembly GCA_039707655.1. Taxonomy (NCBI): domain Eukaryota; kingdom Viridiplantae; phylum Streptophyta; class Magnoliopsida; order Poales; family Poaceae; genus Elymus; species Elymus sibiricus. Next base: position 87,709,238 of record CM077668.1, on the reverse strand, counting down.
CATATTTCAATCATGAGATATGAAACATGGATGCCAAAAGGATTTCCATGAAATGGAAATGCAACCTAGGACTTGCATGTGATACAGTCCAAGGTATTTTGTCAATCCAGAGGATGCTAGTAAGTATGCAAACTTTAGAGTTCCAGCGATGGACAGAAGAGAGCAAAATGGAGTTGGAATCTTCGGTTTTGATGAAATAGTCAAAAGAGTTTGATTTCATCAATGGATAACGAAGATGCTTGTGGTTACAAGAAAGTAAGTGGGAGCATAATAATATTTCTTAAAACCTTGTGTGCTTGACACATTATTGATTGGAAATAATATAAATTTCTTGACACAACTTAGGACTTCATTGAAAAAAGTTTTCGATGAAGTGCTTGGGCTAAATAGCCTTGACATTAGGCATATTTATCTATGCGATAGAATTGCCTAATAGGCTAAAGCCAAAAATACATATTGACAAGATGCTAAAACAGTTTAGCATTAAAACGCCAAGGAGTGATTTTTGCCGAAGTCACATGGAAAGGGTTTTTGCAAGACTCGGTGTCCCAAAACATTGATGAGCAAAATACATGATGGAGATTCCACACACTTTTCGTGTTTGTATTAATCATGTATTCCATGGTATGTAAAACAACCAGATATGTCCAGTAGTTACAAGGAGTTGCGAGTAAAGATACCAAAGTGATCAAAGTACTGATCATGGGACAACAATGAAAAATGTCATTGAGTACTAAAGTAGCACTAATGACATGTTTTCTCGCAAGCAGAGATTATGAAGTGATCGTTGTAAGTAATTACATCGATACAGTCTTCATCAATGCTCCATGCGATTTTCGATTTAAGTTAAGGGTTTTGTGTAATACACAATATGGTGGCACGGTGTTTGGAAATCGTTCCAAATAGGTTACTATGGCGAATTCTATAACAAAGGCTAAGTATGTTGCCGCTTTCAAAGTGACATAGAAGATGTTGAATCGTACAGTTCGTTCATGAACTTAGTATGATTCCAAGATGGCTTTGGTCAATGGAACACTATTGAAGATAGTTGCTCCATAGCTCAGTCTGAGGAATCGAGGTTTGACCAGTGATTCACATATATACGAAGCCAAGTCCACACAAAATACGAATTCTGTGAAAGCATGAAAGTGCGAGGACATGCAAAGATACACACGAAACTGAAGTTGTCAGATCCGTTGGACATCAGGCTATACCACATGTGAAGCATTTTTACACCGGTATGCCACAGGTGTAATGTGCATTAGCATTAACTAGATTATTGACTCTAGTGCAAGTGGGAGTCTGTAGGAGATATGTCCTAGAGGCAATAATAAATGTTATTATTTATCTCCATGTTTGTAGTTAAGTTTATATTCCGTGCTATAACTGCTATGGTTCTCGAGTCTGCAATAACCACGAGGCTCGGAGGAAGACTCATATGCACGTGTGGAATAATAAACGGTAAAATGTATTCCTAGTCTGGCCTCTAGGACTAGCTCAAGTGTTGCATGATGGTCCTGTTTTCCTGATCATGGGCATGTCTATGCCGGCAACTTTGAGGGCACAATGTTAGGAGAACACTTGTGTTGAATCGACCCGATTGATGTTATGCTATTAGATTCATTCGTCACAAGTTAATGGTTAATAACACAGAGATGGTTTACGTTTGCATAATTCCTTAGACCATGAGAGTATCGAGTTTCTTCATGCTTGCTTCATGAATTTGGGGTTTGTTAAACGTCATCCGTAAATGGGTGGCTATTACGGCGGCTTACGGGTTCATGGAAAAGTATGTCAAGTAACTTGATAGCTCAAGATTGGGATTTGCTCCTCCGATGATGGAGAGATATCTCTGGGCCCTCTCGGTGTTACGGTATCCATCATCGTCTGGCCAGACACATTGTGATTTGATCACGGGGATGCCGGAACACGGAAACGAGAAAAGAGAACAAAACCGGTAACGAGGTAACTGGCATTGTGGACAAGTGTTGATCCATGGGGATGCCGATGATTCTCACCTCGGGTATTTGTAACATATTGCGAAGCAACAGGAATAGCACACGGCAACTGGAGGTTCACTCGAATATTCATTCGTGTGGGTATAGGGGTCAATATGGGTGTCCACGGCTCCGATGTTGATCATTGATCGGAAAGAGTTCCGGTAATGTCTATACTTCACCAAACCTATAGGGTCACACGCTTAAGGGTCATCTATCTGCTGAATACTAGACAGGGAGTCTGAGAGAAAATCACCGGAAAAGTTTCGGACGAAACGGAAACGTTCCGGAGAGAACACCGGAATAGTTTCGGTAAAACTGAAAAGTTGTTTTAGGGGATACCATTAAGCCAACTTGGTTTCGGCACACACCTGGAAATTCTTGGAGGATGCCAGAAGTGTTCTGGAAACTTCTGGGAATTTTCCGGGATAAAAACCGGAAATGTTCCGGAGCTGCCGAAACCGATTTGGTTGCTTTTCGCAGATGAAATTTACTAATCCGAAATTGTTTCGGAACACGTCCAAAATCATTTGTGTAGGTACTGGAACTATTCTAAGACCCACAGAAATATTTTCGGATTTAACGGTCGCGGAAAATTGGTTCCATGAATAGTAAAAACACTTTATGGATATTTTTTTGGAAAGCCACCTTTTGGGATATTTCCCAAAAGGCTTCTAGAAGGGATTGGGGAGCAAGGCACCCCCATGTGGGGGGCCCCCTAGAGGTGGCCGGCCAAGGTGGTGCTCCTCCATGGAGCTCCACATGGCACCCCTTTTCCCTTTTATTCTTTTATGTGAGACATAAAGTGGGGGTACTTTTGGTATTTTTGTATGCCAACTTTACCCCTTGGCTTTCCTATAAATAGAGGTGGAGGGGTGCTCTCCAAAGCTCATCCTTGCTCTCATACACATGCCATGCTCGTCTGGCTCTCTCTCTCCCTCCCTCCCACGAAATAGTTTCGTAGAGCCGAAAGGCTGTCTGGGTTCCGGTGGGAACTAGTTCTGGATGGCGAAGCCCTGCCGAATAGATGACACCGTATGTGTGCAACTCTGTAGAGAGATCGTAGTTTCGGTCTTAGTTCGAGAGTGCCTCCCGAAGGGCTGTCCGAGTGACTGTCCGAGTTTCGAGGGTCCTCCCGAAGGGCTGTCCGAGTGACCGTCCGAGTTTCGAAGGTCCTCCCGAAGGGCTGTCCACGACACCGTCCGAGGGACTGTCCGACCGCCTCCCGGAGGGCTGTTCGAGGGGCAGACGAGGAAGTACATCCTCGCGGTTGGGAGGTTGTAAATCCTAGCTGTGGGGATCTGCACCGCCGATCGTCATCGACTCTACTTCCGCTGCGCTACGAGTCGGTAACGAAAAGATCAAAAACCTTGTATGTAGTCTCCATAGTGGTCCTGGGCTGGTGCGTAGGTCGGAAATTTTTTGTTTTCTACTGCGTTACCCTACACGGTAGCCCCCGAGCCTGACGAGATCCCTGAGGACTACTACACCACTAAGGACCCCTCTTTCACCGCAGAGCTTCCAGGCAAGCAAAACCCTCTTGATCATTCCTATATCGCCCATTCTTATTCTCCCGTGCTTGCATTAGATTTTGCTACTGTATTTGATTGCTCCTATTCTGATGCATAGCCTGTTTTTGTAACTGCTGTTGATACCTTACCTGCTATCCTAAATGCTTAGTATAGGCTGGTTAGTGATCCATCAATGGCCCCACACCCTTGTCCGTGTTGCCCTGCTTTGCTACCGGATGACTCGATCAACATAATCGATATGCAGAGACCGACACAGCACCGCACACACCCCCTTAGTTGTATGACTCTGCAGAGCTACTATCGAGTGCCGAGGGTGATACCTCCTACCTCACTCCTGATGATATCTATGTAGTGTAGCTAGTCGGTTGTGGGTTATCGAGGGTGATTCCTCTTTCGCCACCTCCGATGAGGCCTCTGTCGTGCAGCCCCTCAAGTGTGAACTTATCGAGGGTGATTCCTCCAAGTTCACCTTGACGGTTACATCGAGTGGGAATCCATCGAGTGTGATTCCTCGGATTCCCCACGATGTTATGGACACACGGTTACTTTGACATTCACCTCGGTCCTTTGGGAAGTCGGGTTGGCCATGAGGGCACCCGCGAGAGATTATTGTGGCGGAACGACAGGGCAGGTGGAGACCACCTAGGGGAGAGGTGGGCCTGGTTCCTGATCGTTGGTCCGCGGGTTACCAAGTCGGTGCGGCAGGGTGTCGGAGGTGAGCCTTGAGCCCTGTTCGTGTCCGCGAGTTACTAATAACACACTTAACGGATTTGGGTATTTGATCTGAGCTGGCCACTGGCCTATACGCACTACCACCATGCGGAATAATGGTTTAATGGGGCCCTCGGCGTCGTACGATTCTCCCAAAAGCTCTGTCAGACGTCCAGTTCAGCATTGCGGCACGGCTGGGCCGGCGCCATCCAGGAGAGAGGTGGTGCCTGGGTTCGCCCTGCACGCAACGACCCGGAGTGAAAAGGGCGATGGGCCCAAGACCCCTAAGCACTTAGGATGTAGACCGGCGGGGACCTCTCTGCGGAGCCTAGGTAGGACTACGTCGTGTCGATCAGCTGAGGCCAGGCATGACCAGGAAAAGTGTGTTCGGCCAGAGTTAATCGAGCGTGTTGGGTAACAGTAGTGCACCCCTGCAGGGAAGTTATCTATTCGAATAGCCGTGTCCACGGTAACAGGACGCTCAGTGTTGTGTCCCGATCTACTAATACTAGAACTGGATACCTATTACCGTGGACACTGAGCGTCCTGTTACCGTGGACACTGCTATTCGAATAGATAACTTCCCTGCAGGGGTGCACTACTGTTACCCAGCACGCTCGATTACATCTGGCCGGACACACTTGCTGGGTAATGCCCGGCCTCGGGTAATCGACACGACGTAGTCCTACCTAGGCTCAACAGAGAGGTCTCCGCCGGTCTACATCCTAAGTGCTCAGGGGTCTTGGGCCCATCGCCCTTTGCACTCCGGGTTGTTATGCGACGAGCCGGGACGAGCACCACCTCATCCTGGATGGCACTGGCCCGACAAGCCCACAATGCTGAACTGGACATCTGACAGAGCTTTCGGCTGATACATACGACGTAGAGGGTCCCATAACCATTATCCCATGTGGTGGTAGTGCATATAGGGCCAACGACCCACTCAGATCAATACCCAAATCCGTTATCACATTATTAGGAGCTCGCGGTGACGATCAGTACTCCTATCGTCCCGTCTCGAGGAAGTGCAACAAGGGCCAGGCCCATCCCTCTCTAGGGCGGTCTCTGCCTGCCCGGCCGCGCTTCGTAATTATCTCGCGGGTGCCTCCCAGGTCAACCCGACTTCCCAGGAGACTGTCGGGAATTCAGGTCCACCTCAACCGGGGTGGTACCGCATGTCCCTTCAGTCCCGCAGTAACAGTACATGTGGGCAACATTTAAAGGTAACCGTGCGTTCCTGTCATCAAGGGGAAATCCGAGGAATCACCCTCGAGGGATTCCCACTTGAGAGGTTGTACGACGGAAGCTTTATCGGAAGTGATGAAAGAGGAATCACCCTCGGTAACTCACAACCGGATAGCTATTCTACAGAGGCATCATCGGTAGTGAGATAAGATGTATTACCCTCGGCACTCGATGCCAGCTCTGTAGGGTCGCACGACTTAGGGGGAATGTGCGGTGGTGTGTTGGTCTCAGCCCGTTGGGTCACATCGATCGGGGCACTGGTTCTAAAGCGGAGCAACTACAGCAAGGAAGAGGGGCCACAGATGGTTTACCATCCAACCTATACTAATCATTTTGGATAACAGGCAGGTATCAATAACAGGTTACAAAACCAGGCTATGCATCAGAATAGGATAAAGCAAAGCAGTAGCAATTTCTAATGCAAACAGGAGGGAGAAGGAATAGGTGATATAGGCATGCGTCAAGGGGGTTTGCTTGCCTGGTTGCTCTGCGGCAAAGGCGGGGTCGTCAGCGGTGTAGTCGGTCTCCTGGGCAGCGTCGGTCTCGGAGGCTATCGGAAAGAAGGGGGGGAGAAGAAACAATAAATCCACGGCAAAATGCAATCACTATGCATGACATGCCTAACTGATATGCAGGGGTATTATATTGCCTAACTAAGTGTTTTAGTTAATTTAGGAATTTATTTGGATTTATTTTATTAAAGTTGAGCACTATTCATTTATCGAAATCAGTCAAAAAGTTCCATGTTCACCTAGCTAGGAGTGTTGGATAGGCATTTTGATTACATATTCAGATTCTTCATATTTTTCTGATCATTTTTCATATATAAATTATTTTCATCCGAGTTACGGTTTAATTTATATGATTTTTCAAAGTTTTAATCATTTTCTGGAATTATTTAAATTATTTAATTCCGAATTATCCAGAATAGTGAATGGTGACGTCATCATGATGTAAAGCTAACGTCAGCGGTCAACAGACCCGCTGACCAGTCAAACCTGACCAGTGAGTCCCACTGGTCAGTGACTAGACTAATTAAACAGAGTTTGAATTAACTAATTAACCTAATTAACTGGTGGGCCCGCACTTTCAGCGACTGATTAGTCTAACTAAGTTTTATTTAAACTTAAAAACGTTTTAATTTTCGCGGGGCCCACACGTCAGTCTCTCTGGGCTACCCAGTCAGCAGTTGACTGGGTCAACCCAGTCAACTGGGTCCCGTGGGGCCCGTTGTCAACTACACAGAGGTGGGCCCGGCCTTGCCACGTCGGCCGGCCGGCGGCTAAACGTCGGCGAGCACGAAAACGCGGCGGTGGGCACTGGAGGTCGCCGAAGTCCGCGCTCTGGCGGCCATTCGACTCGGGACCGGGCGCGTTTGAACGGGTGGAGCGAGGCGCGTCCAATGGCGGTGATTGCAGCGCGCGAGGGGGACGGGAGCGTTGACGGGGACCACCGCGGCGTTGCCGGACTTCGGCCGTTTCACGCATCGGCGACGTGGGGGACGGCAGGGCGAGCGGCTGGTCGCGTTGGAACCGCACGGATGCGCTGAGCATGGCTGGGTACTCGGGCGAGCTCAACGGCGTCGACATCGACGGCGACGAGCTACACGGCGGCGACGGTTACGGCTACGGCGGAATCGGCGGCTACCAGCGCGGAGAAGGACATGGGATAGAGGAGGACGGCGCGGAGGCTCACCGAGTGGCTCAAGGAGGCCGGCGAGGGGTTTAGTAGCGCAGGGGTTCGTCGGAGATCGCCGGAGGAGTCACCGTGGCCGGAGAAGACACCGAGTTCGATTCGCTCAATGCGGTGCTCCTCGTCTGAAATGGCGGGGTCCAGGCGACGTAGCGGAGGGTGTCGGTGCTTCACGGCATCTCAGCGAGGCTAGGCGGCGGCGGTGGCCGCGAGATCGAGCGGAGGACGGCGGCGAGCTCTCAGGCGAGGTCGAAAAGGAGCAGAGGAGGGAATGAGAGGGGGTTCTGGTGGGCTAGGGTTTCGCGGGGGAGTGAGAGGAGCACGGGGAGGTCCTTATCGGCTCGGGGGCGCCGGCGGATGGCCGACAGCGCGACGGACGGCGCCGTGTCGGCATGCGCGCGCGACAGCGCGGGAGGAAGGGGACGACTCGGCTGGGCTGGGCTTGGCCGCACTGTGTACTCAAGGCCCAGTGCGCCAGTAAGCCCGTGACCGTTTTCTTTTTCTTTTTTCTATTTCTTTTCTTTATTCTGTTTTGCAAATTATTTGACCACTAAATGAGTTTTATAAGTTGTGTGACTAGGTTCAAATATTACAGTGCATTATTACCTAACACCAGAAATTGGTTTGGATAAAATATAATTTCATTTGTAATTTGGATTAAATAAAATGGTATTAAAATGTTGCTGTTAGCTACTGTTTGAGGTTCTTAGAGTTACTTAGGCATTTTTAGTGATGTTGTTTTCCTGAACATATTTAGTTATGATTTATTTGTTATTTAATGAACATTTTTATTTGCAATTTTAACAACTTTTAATTTTTTCTTTAAATTTGAATTGCAATTTGAATTGAAGTTTGAAATGAAGTATGATGCAAAAGATGATCAAGACTAGTTAATCCTGCTGGCGTGGCATTAACAAAAGGAGATCACTGTGGCTAAATACATGGGGTGTTACAAGTATGCGGCGGATCAAGAATGGCATTAACAAAAGGAGATCACTGTGGCTAAATACATGGGGTGTTACAGGTATGCGGCGGATCATATCTAGTCGGGTTCGTCATTCAGTTTGATCAAGAATGCGGATCAGATACTCTTGGTACGATAGACCTTCTCGCAATTCAAGCACTTCATGATCCACAGCTCGGATGGGATCCTTGAAGCAGCGTCGGAGTTGGGATACATGAAAGGCATCATGCACCTGAGAAAGGTTTGGCGGCAGTTCCAATTGATATGCCACTTCTCCTCGACGGGCGAGAATACGGAACGGGCCAATGTAGCGAGGAGCCAACTTGCCCTTGATTCCAAACTGATGAGTGCCCTTCATCGGTGTGACGCGAAGGTAAGCTTGCTCGCCAGGCTGATAGACCATTACCTTGTGCTTTCGGTCATAGTTGCTCTTTTGACGAGACTTAGCAGTTTTCAAATGTTCACGGACAATGCGGACTTGTTCTTCAGCTTGTTGAATAATGTCCGGTCCAACGAGTGATCGTTCCCCAGTTTCTGACCAATTCAGAGGGGTTCGGCATTTACGTCCATAAAGAACTTCAAAGGGTGCCATCTTTAGACTAGCTTGATAGCTATTGTTGTAAGAGAATTCGGCATACGGGAGAGATTCCTCCCATTTCTTACCGAATGAGATGACACAAGCTCGAAGCATATCTTCAAGCACTTGATTGACTCGTTCCACTTGTCCCTGGGACTGAGGGTGAAAAGCGGTGCTAAAGGACAGATGAGTTCCCATAGCTTCTTGGAAACTGTTTCAGAATTTTGAGGTAAAGAGGATGCCACAATTTGAACTGATCTCCAACGGAACACCGTGGAGTGACACAATTCTGGAAACATACAAGTCTGCTAACTGACTAGCAGTGATCGTCTCCTTGACAGGCAGAAAGTGAGTAACCTTTGAGAATCGGTCGATGACGACAAAGATAGCATCATGACCCTTCTGAGATCTGGGAAAACCAGTAATGAAATCCATTTCGACTTTGTCCCATTTCCATTCAGGAATTTCAAGGGGTTGCAGAGTTCCAGCAGGCCTTTGATGTTCAGCCTTGATGCAACGGCAAACGTCACACTCAGCAACATAGCGAGCAATGTCTCGCTTCATATCAGGCCACCAATATCTCTGTCGGATGTCTTGGTACATCTTCGTGCTACCAGGATGAATTGAGAGAGGCGTTTCATGTGCTTCTTTCATAACGTCCTTCCTCATATCCTGGTTGTGAGTTGTAGGGACCACTAAGCGACCGTTGAAGAACAAACCGTCTTGGTCATCTAGGTAGAAGTGTGAATACTTTCCTTCCCCAAGATATCGTTTAATCTTGTGGACTTTGGCGTCGTACTTCTGCATACTTCTGATCATATGCTCGAGATTTGGTTCAACAACCAGGGTATTGAGATGACCCTAAGGAACAATATGGAGATTCAACTTACGAAGTTCTTCATAAAGCATAGGCTGCGCTTCCTGAACCATGAGGTTGTTACAGTAGGCCTTGCGACTCAAGGCATCAGCCATTACATTAGCTTTGCCAGGGGTATAAGAAATATTCATGTCATAATCGGCTATTGTCTCGAGCCATCTCTGTTGACGAAGGTTCAGATCTGGTTGGGTGTACAGGTACTTCAAACTCTGGTGGTCCGTGTATATCTCGCAACGATTACCAAGAAGGTAATGTCGCCACAGCTTCAGAGCATAAATAACTGCAGCAAGCTCGAGATCATGTACTGGATAATTTTCCTCATGAGGACGCAATTGGCGAGAGCCATAAGCAATTACTTTGCGCTCTTGCATTAGGACACAGCCTAATCCTTGACGGGATGCGTCGCAATATATGACAAAGTCCTTGCGAGTAACCGGGGGTGCTAGCACTGGAGCAGATGTCAACTTATCTTTGAGTGTCTGAAAGCTTTCCTGACATTTTTCTGTCCACTCAAATTTAACACCTTTGTGGAGCAGATCTGTCAACGGCTTAGCAATCTTGGAGAAGTTCTCGACGAATCGGCGGCAATAACTAGCGAGACCGAGAAAACTTCTGACTTGCTTAACATTCTTCGGGGGAGTCCAGTCAAGAATAGCCTGAACTCGTTCTGGGTTGACAGCGATGCCATCTTTGGGAATCACATGACCAAGATAAGTCACCTCAGATAACCAGAATTCACACTTGGAGAATTTGGCATATAGTTGATGTTCTCGAAGTTTCTCCAATACAAGCCGAAGATGTTCGGCATGTTCTTCTTCATTCTTCGAATATATAAGGATATCGTCCAGATAAACCACGACGAACTTGTCGAGGTAGTCCATGAAGATATAGTTCATCAATCGAGAGAAGGTTGCTGGAGCATTAGTTAAACCGAAGGACATGACGGTGTACTCGTATGATCCATAACGGGTAACGAAGGCGGTCTTCGGAATATCCTCTTTACGAACTCGGATCTGATGGTAACCCAACCTCAAATCGAGTTTAGAAAACACAGAGGATCCAGCAAGTTGATCATACAGATCGTTGATTCTGGGAAACGGATACTTGTTCTAAATTGTAGCTTGGTTGATAGGTCGGTAATCTTGAACCAACCGATTTGTTCCATCCTTCTTCTTAACAAAGAGAGAAGGTGCTCCCCAAGCAGAAGAACTGGGGCGGATGAAACCCTTTTTAAGTGACTTGTCGATTTCCTCCTTAAGTTCAAGGAGTTCATGCGGCGGCATCTTGTACGGACGCTTAGCAATAGGGGTAGTGCCTAGTTTCAAGTCGATGACGAACTCGACAGCTCTAACAGGGGCTATTCCTGGAAGTTCTTCTGGAAAGACGTCCGGAAAATCGCGAACGACTGGAACGTTCTCAATTCCCTCAAGAGGTGAGGCATTCAAAGCATTCAGAGCATATATCTGGCTCTCGGCATCCTGAGCTGTTCGGGCTGAGTATTTGACTGTCTGGCCAGAAGGGTGAGTAAGCTGAACTGATTCAGCGGCACAGTCAATTAGGGCTTGATGAGGACCCAACCAATTCATGCCCAGAATGACATCTATGGTAGAAACCTTGAGGGCCATAAGTGAAGCAGTGAATACTAATCCTCCAATTTCAATGTGGTTGTTGTGAGCTATCATCGAGGTATCCCATCTGGATCCCGGAGACCTAACCACCAGTGGAGGGTACAAGTTTTCGAATGACAAGTCTTGCTTGTGTGCAAACACTTCAGAAATGAAAGATGCGATGCTCCTGAATCAAAAAGAACAATAGCTGGGACTGAATTCACTAGAAGGGTACCCATCACAATTCTGGGGTCCCGTCGAGCTTCTTCAACCTTTACTTGATTAACATGACCACGACTGAGTGCAGGCGGCCTGGCATTACGGTTTCTGGACTAACGAGCTCGTGTACCTTGCTTCTGGGTCGAGCGACAGCTGGCAGCACGGTGCCCTGGCTGACCACACTTGCGGCATAAACCATCATTATGGGGAGTAGCCATAGTATTGGGCTGTCCACCCTGAATCGCTAGCTGTCTCGGAGGCAGCGGCAGACGAGGTGCAACATAAGACGGCCTTGGTGTTGGAGCTGGTCGGTGATGTACATTGTGCGGAATCCAGACTTGACGTTTCTGAGCAGGCTGACCCGAAGACGAGCCAACGTCACGAGTGCGCTTGAGAGACTCCTGGTACTCATTCAAAGCAGTTTCAATTCGAAAAGCTTGGCTGACAAGCGTCGCAAAATCTGCACAGTCATGGACAACAAGTGCAAGCTTTATGTCAGGATGCAGTCCTTCACGGAATTTCTCCTGCTTGCGTGTGTCAGTGTCGACGTCATCTTCAGCATAGCGGGATAGTTCCAGGAATTTCCTCTGATAAGCATCCACAGTCATTTTGCCCTGTGTGAGTTTGCGGAATTCCTTCTTCTTCTGGTCCATCAGACCCTGAGGAATGTGCCGTGCATGAAAAGCTGACTGAAATTCCTGCCAAGTGGTTACTGTCCCAGCAGGCAGCACACGCCTATGGCTTTCCCACCATTGAGCAGCTGGACCTTTCAGATGAAATGCCGCAAAGGTGACATAACGGTCAGGGGCAACTTTAGCGGACTCCATTTCAAACAGGATATCGCGAAGCCAATCATCAGCATCCATAGGATTGGTGGAGTTGCGGTAAACAGACGGGTTGAGGCGCACGAAATCTTGAAGTGATATCGGGCGAGGCTCCTGACGAGCATCATTGCGTTCTAATCGGTTCACCAGACTCTCATTGAGCTGACGGTTCAATTCAAACTACTGCATCATTGCGGCAATATAGGGTGGAGGTGGAGGATCGTCAGCCATCCTGCCAAATCAACAGGGGTAGTTTAGCAAGAACAACTGCATGTGTAAGAGGTCATTCAGGATGTAACATGAGAAATGAACAAGAAGTGCATTAGATACATATTAGTAGTCAATAAAGACATACAGATCCATGCACAGAGTTGGATACAAATGGTTAGTACGAGCTCGAAAACACTCGCAGCTAGACAACTAGATGGTGGAGAGGTACCACATCGAGGCATAGCAAAGGCTACACCAACGTCAGAGAAAACTATTGGAGCGAGGAATCTACAAGTGACAACGCAGGGGGTCCTCGATAAAAAGGATCCTGTGGTCCGTGAAAACTGTAAAGCAGAACCTGGCCCTCATCTCAAAGAAAGGGGGGAATAATTCAGAACTCCGGGTGGATGTGATCACGAGAACCTAATGTTAGAGTCAGTAAAACTTTAACCCGAAAAGAAGAGAGAACAGAGTCCCAAAGTAAAGGAGAGGAATAAAAGATCCTAAACCCACCGATGTGCAACGTGGGCCCGTAAGCCACACATCACTGTTAGTAAAACAAGTTTTGAAAGACTAGACTCAACTTCGGCCAAGGAGTTGGAAAGGGGTTACCTACAGGCAGTCGGCTCTGATACCAACCTGTGACGCCTCTGACTTAATCGTGCACTAATCATACACGCAAATGCACACGATCAAGCCTAGGGACTCACTTGAAGATATCATAACACAACTCTAGGCACAAATTAAAATAATACAAGCTTTATATTACAAGCCAGGGGCCTCGAGGGCTCGAATACATAAGCTCGTGATCAAGCATTAGCGGAAGCAACAACAGTATCTGAGTACAGACACAAAGTAAAACAAGATGCCTTAAGAAGGCGAAAACAAGCAACAGCATCTGATCGAAAGAGGCAAGGCCTCCTTCCTGGGAGCCTCCTAAACTACGCCTGGTCGTCGGCGATCTCCACGTCGTAGTAGGCGCCTCCAGGGATCTCCTGCTCCTGGGCTCCGGCATCGGAATGCAGCAATCGGGTATGGGGGAAAAGAAGTAGCAGAGCAACCATGAGTACTCATCCAAAGTACTCGCAAGACTGACATCAGAACTAGTCTAGATATGCAACATTTTCAAGGAAGGCTGTATATGTGGACTTGACTGCAGAAAGCCAGAATAGAGAGAAAGGCCTAGCCTATCGAAGACTAGCATCTTCAGCGGTCTTGCAGCATTAGAAGAGTGTAGATTAACATATTATAAATTAACAAGCATGTTGAAGCAAAGCCCAGAGATCCTTTCTCGACTCCCTGCGAGAAAGCAATCTCGGAGCTTACAATTAATAAACATATCTCCAGTTCAAGTATTAGTAGATCGGGATACAACACTGAGCGTCCTGTTGCCGTGGACACGGCTATTCGAATAGATAACTTCCCTGTAGGGGTGCACTACTGTTACCCAGCACGCTCGATTACATCTGGCCGGACACACTTGCTGGGTAATGCCCGGCCTCGGGTAATCAACACGACGTAGTCCTACCTAGGCTCAACAGAGAGGTCCCCGCCGGTCTACATCCTAAGTGCTCAGGGGTCTTGGGCCCATCGCCCTTTGTACTCCGGGTCGTTATGCGACGAGCCGAGACGAGCACCACCTCATCCTGGATGGCACTGGCCCGACAGGCCCACAATGCTGAACTAGACGTCTGACAGAGCTTTCGGCTGATACATATGACGTACAGGGTCCCATAACCATTATCCCACGTGGTGGTAGTGCGTATAGGGCCAACGACCCACTCAGATCAATACCCAAATCCGTTATCACATTATTAGGAGCTCGCGGTGACGATCAGTACTCCTGTCATCCCGTCTCGAGGAAGTGCAACAAGGGCCAGGCCCATCCCTCTCTAGGGCGGTCTCTGCCTGCCCGGCCGCGCCTCATAATTATCTCGCAGGTGCCTCCCAGGTCAACCCGACTTCCCAGGAGACTGTCGGGAACTCAGGTCCACCTCAACCGGGGTGGTACCGCCTGTCCCTTTAGTCCCGCAGTAATAGTACATGTGGGCAACATTTAAAGGTAATCGTGCGTTCCTGTCATCAAGGGGAAATCAGAGGAATCACCCTCGAGGGATTCCCACTTGAGAGGTTGTACGACGGAAGCTTTATCAGAAGTGATGAAAGAGGAATCACCCTCGGTAACTCACAACCGGATAGCTATTCTACAGAGGCATCATCGGTAGTGAGATAAGAGGTATCACCCTCGGCACTCGATGCCAGCTCTGCAGGGTCGCACGACTTAGGGGAAATGTGCGGTGGTGTGTTGGTCTCAGCCCGTTCAGTCACATCGATCGGGGCACTGGTTCTAAAGCGGAGCAACTATAGCAAGGAAGAGGGGCCACAGATGGTTTACCATCCAACCTATACTAATCATTTTGGATAACAGGCAGGTATCAATAACAGGTTACAAAACTAGGCTATGCATCAGAATAGGATAAAGCAAAGCAGTAGCAATTTCTAATGCAAGCAGGAGGGAGAAGGAATAGGTGATATAGGCATGCGTCAAGGGGGTTTGCTTGCCTGGTTGCTCTGCGGCAAAGGCGGGGTCGTCAGCGGTGTAGTCGGTCTCCTGGGCAGCGTCGGTCTCGGAGGCTATCGGAAAGAAGGGGGGAGAAGAAACAATAAATCCACGGCAAAATGCAATCACTATGCATGACATGCCTAACTGATATGTAGAGGTGTTATATTGCCTAACTAAGTGTTTTAGTTAATTTAAGAATTTATTTGGATTTATTTTATTAAAGTTGAGCACTATTCATTTATCGAAATCAGTCAAAAAGTTCCATGTTCACCTAGCTAGGACTGTTGGATAGGCATTTTGATTACATATTCAGATTCTTCATATTTTTCTTATCATTTTTCATATATAAATTATTTTCATCCGAGTTACGGTTTAATTTATATGATTTTTCAAAGTTTTAATCATTTTCTGGAATTATTTTAATTATTTAATTCCGAATTATCCATAGTAGTGAATGGTGACGTCATCATGACGTAAAGCTGACGTCAGCGGTCAACAGACCCGCTGACCAGTCAAACCTGACCAGTGGGTCCCACTGGTCAGTGACTGGACTAATTAAACAGAGTTTAAATTAACTAATTAACCTAATTAACTGGTGGGCCCGCACTGTCAGCGACTGATTAGTCTAACTATGTTTTATTTAAACTTAAAAACGTTTTAATTTTCACGGGGCCCACACGTCAGTCTCTCTGGGCTGCCCAGTCAGCAGTTGACTCGGTCAACCCAGTCAACTGGGACCCGTGGGGCCCGTTGTCAGCCACACAGAGGTGGGCCCGGCCTCGCCACGTCGGCCGGCCGGTGGCTAAACGCCGGCGAGCACGAAAACGCGGCGGAGGGCACTGGAGGTCGCCGGAATCCGCGCTCCGGCGGCCGTTCGACTCGGGACCGGGTGCGTTTGAACGGGTGGAGCGAGGCACGTCCAATGGCGGCGATTGCAGCGCGCGAGGGGGACGGGAGCGTCGACGGCGACCACCGCGGCGTTGCCGGACTTCGGCCGTTTCACGCATCGGCGACGTGGGGCACGGCAGGGCGAGCGGTTGGTCGCGTTGGAACCGCACGGATGCGCTGAGCATGGCTGGGTACTCGGGCGAGCTCAACGGCGTCGACATCGACGATGACGAGCTACACGGCGGCGACGGTTATGGCTATGGCGGAATCGGCGGCTACCAGCGCGGAGAAGGACAGGGGAGAGAGGAGGATGGCACGGAGGCTCACCGAGCGGCTCAAGGAGGCCGGTGAGGGGTTTAGTAGCGCAGGGGTTCGTCGGAGATCGTCGGAGGAGTCGCCGTGGCCGGAGAAGACGCCGAGCTCGATTCGCTCGATGCGGTGCTCCTCGTCTCAAATGGCGGGGTCCAGGCGACGTAGCGGAGGGTGTCGGTGAATCACGGCATCTCGGCGAGGCTAGGCGGCGACGGTGGCCGCGGGATCGAGCGGAGGACGGCAGCAAGCTCTCGGGCGAGGTCGAAAGGGAGCAGAGGAGGGAATGAGAGGGGGTTCTGGTGGGCTAGGGTTTCGCGGGGGAGTGAGAGGAGCACGGGGAGGTCCTTATCGGCTCGGGGGCGCCGGCGGATGGCCGACAGCACGACGGACGGCGCCGTGTCGGCGTGCGCGCGTGACAGCGCGGGCGGAAGGGGACGACTCGGATGGGCTGGGCCTGGCCGCACTGTGTACTCAAGGCCCAGTGCGCCAGTAAGCCCCTGACCGTTTTCTTTTTCTTTTTTCTATTTCTTTTCTTTATTCTGCTTTGCAAATTATTTGACCACTAAATGAGTTTTATAAGTTGTGTGACTAGGTTGAAATATTACAGTGCATTATTACCTAACACCAGAAATTGGTTTGGATAAAATATAATTTCATTTGTAATTTGGATTAAATAAAATGGTATTAAAATGTTGTTGTTAGCTACTGTTTGAGGTTGTTAGAGTTACTTAGGCATTTTTAGTGATGTTGTTTTCCTGAACATATTTAGTTATGATTTATTTGTTATTTAATGAACATTTTTATTTGCAATTTGAACAACTTTTAATTTTTACTTTAAATTTGAATTGCAATTTGAATTGAAGTTTGAAATGAAGTATGATGCAAAATATGATCAAGACTAGTTAATCCTGCTGACGTGGCATTAACAAAAGGAGATCACTGTGGCTAAATACATGGGGTGTTACAAGTATTTGATGGAATTGATGTTTACATCATTTGTCCTGGAGCTTAGGTTGCAGTACAAATTATCATTGTTTAGTTGCGCAACTAGGTGATTGTTTAGTGCAGATGCTATGCCGTTTCTTGATGTTTAAAATTTGTCCTGTGTCAATTGGAATTCAGTTAGAGAGTAACAATAAAAGTGTTGTCTATATTGCAAGTGTTGTTTATATTGCAGGAAGGTCAGAATTGTGGTTTTGTTGAATGGATTGACCCAGAGTGTCCTCCCATGATGCAAAATGCATTGTTGAAGCTTTGCGAAATGTATGAAGACAGCAGGAGTGATAGGAGGAAGGATAACCTGGAGAGTTCACTTACTATTCACCATCTGACAGAAGAGAAAAATAATCTTGAGGCCAACTATGACAAATTAGTTGAAGATGTTCATCAACTTCTCAATGCCCAGGAGGACAGGGTGCTGGATTTGAGCTATGTGCAGGCTAGTATGTAGGGTGTAGAGGAGAGGAGAGCTGAGGTTACCAATTTAGCTATGTCTGAATGAAGACTGAGATGGACAAGAAAGAGGCAGAGAACTTGAAGCTGCGAGAGAAGTATGCAGTGCTTATGAACCTGACAGAAGCTCAAGGCAGTGTCATCAGGAACCTGAAGATGAAGCATTTGAAAGAGAAGGAAAAGCTTAGTGAAGACAACAGGAACTTGAAGTTTCAGGTTGATGAACTCACCAAGTCTGAGAAAAAACTCAAGAGAATCTGTAGGTGAAGCTTCACATGGGTGATCTCAAGAAGGGACATGAAAAGCTCACTAAAGATAGGGTTGAGCTCAAGCTTCAGATTGCTGATCTGTTGAAGGCAGTGGAGAAGAACAAACAGAAGTTGAAGTGGATCCAGGACATCTTGGATGAATGAGCAAGATGAAGATGAAACTGAGTAGATGAAGAAGAATATGCTTTGTTGACCTTTTGTGAAGAATGGTGGTCTAATGAAGTATTAATTGTCAACTATGGATGTGTATTGTATGGATCTACTTGTTGTGAACTATGTTGAACTCCACTATGCTATGGTTCTGTAAGAATCTATTAATTATGTTGCTTTAAGTTGTGAACTATGTTGAACTCCACTATGCTATGTTAGATGGTTCAAGTTATATATCTTGATCTATGTTGCTTTGATAGATGGTTGAAATTATATGAGTTGTGATCTATGTTGCTTTGCTAGATGGTTGAAGTTATATGAGTTGTGATCTATGTTGCTTTGATCTATGGTTGATATGAGTTGTGATCTATGGTTGATATGAATTTATATGAGTTATATGATTTGAGTTGATAATGGTTGATAGTTTGGTTCCCTCGACACCGAGAACCCCTAAACCCTAAATGTTTGGTAAATTGGGTTCCCTCGGCGCCGAGAACCCCTAAACCCTAAATGTTTGGTAAATTGGGTTCCCTTGACGCCGAGAAACCCTAAATGTTTGGTAAGTTGGGTTCACTCGACGCCAAGAATCCCTAAACCCTAAATGTTTGGTAAGTTGGGTTCCCTAGATGCCGAGAACCCCTAAACCCTAAATGTTTGGTAAATTGGGTTCCCTCGACGCCGAGAACCCCTAAACCCTAATACTTTGATAAGTTGGGTTCCCTCGACGCCGAGAACCCCTAAACCCTAAATGTTTTGTAAATTGGGTTCCCTCGATGCCGAGAACCCCTAAACCCTAATACTTTGGTAAATTGCGTTCCCTCGATGCCGAGAACCCCTAAACCCTAATACTTTGGTAATTTGGTCATATCAAACCTAGCACACATATGAAACTATGGTCATATCAAACTTACTACACGTAAAACATTGCTCATATCAAACCTAGAACACATCAAACATTGCTCATATGAAACTTAGTACACATGAAGCATTGCTCATATGAAACTGAGTACACATCATACCAAGCATTGGTCATAACAAACTTAATACACATCATAGCAAACTTAGTACTCATCACAGCAAACATTGTTCATAGCAAACCCTACTAGTTTAGAAACATAACTTAGAAGCATACACAACATTTTTTAGAAGCATAACCCAGATGTTTACATAACATTGTACAGAAACACAAATAACTTGCACCCTCATGGCACTCAGGTGTTACCACTGGCAGTAAAAAATGCCATCCATCCAGAATGAGTTCTTGGGCCACCAAAAGGAGGAGCACCAGAAGATGAAGCTCCAGAAGGAAATCTTGGGGCAGAGAAAGGCCTTGGATCCCTTGCAGCAGCAGATCTTCCATCCCTTGCAGGTGGAGGCTGTGAACTTGCATGTGGCTGTTGTGATCTTCCAGCTTGCTGCAGTGATCTTCCAGGTGGGGGCTGTGATCTTGCAAGTGAAGTAGCTTCATCAGCATTCCTTGATCTTGCAGGTGCCTTGTAAAAAGAAGAAAACATGGTAGTTAGTCAAAATACAAAAATACAAACCATTGTACTAGTTAACAAGGAGATTACCACATGCTTGTTTTTCCTCATAGCCAACTCTGGTTTCAATTGTTGCTTGCAGTTGGTGTACCTATGGCCTTGAAGCCCACAATTACTGCATGTTATAGTGGCCATTCTAGAACCGTCCTTTGGCTTTGGAACTGCAAACCTGCTGCCGGTGTCAAAACACAATACTCTTAGAAAAAATTCCTCAAAGAGCCCACAATTACTCTTATACCTGCCGACGGGTGATTACCACTTTGGCTTTGTACCTAGGAGGGCTGGTTTAACACCAACGCGACGGTGAAGATTACCTCGGAAAAGGCTTTAAAATTTGTAGGGATGTGTTTGAGAACAAAACACAATACTCTTAGAAAAAATTCCTCCAAAAAGGATGTCCAATATCCCGTTCATGAAGAAAGATGAATTCAGGTCGGATTCGTTTTCGCGCAGAAAATAGATCCGAAAATCGATGCACTCATCGGACGTTTCCCAGAGTTTGAACGGTCGGATGTAGCTGAAATTTTGAGGGGTGATCGATATGGGTATTCCGCAGCTGATGAATGGTTGGATCTTCCAAAGGAGGTCCGAGCTGACTGTTGGACCCCTCGCCCCAAACTCGTCCAGATTCCTGTCCAGATTCGACAGAGCTCCGGTATATCGGAGATTGCTGGAGATTCCTTCATCGGAACGCGACAAAATTTTGCAGGGTCATTGTAGACTCAATTCCACACAATTTCACCGAAGCAATCATCAAAGCGACGCTCGAGGAGACGGGGACAGCGAACACGAATCCGCTGTCCAGAAAAACTGTTGTCAATCCGCAGACAAACCATTGATCCTTTGCGATCACACAACGAGCTCTCAATGATAGCACCAATGTCGGTGTCAAAACCGGCAGATCTCAGGTAGGGGGGCCCGAGCTGTGTGATCGGATCGATGGGTAACAGGAGACAGGGGACATGAGATTTTATCCAGGTTCAGGCCCTCTTGATGGAGGTAAAACCCTACGTCCTGCTCTTGTTTATATGATGGGTGTAACAAAGTACAGAGTTGATCCACCTCGAGATCGTAAGTTGTGGTCTAAACCCTAGGGGCGATGATGAATGCGTATCCTCATCTATTGACTAGCCTGGCCTCGGCTTATATAATATACCGGAGGCCTAGGACAACAAGAGTCCTAGTCAGATACGTCGATGGAGAAGAGTCCTTGTCTTGATCACTAAGTCTTGTGGAATCTTCTTCGTATATGTAATGGGCTGCCCGAAGTGGCCCGTTAGTGAACCGCCATGGGGGTCCTCGGGCCGATCCACCTGGTCGGGAGATGACGTGGTGAGTACCCCCTAGTCCAGGACACCGTCACCTGCCCTTTATCCTCTTCTCTTTCTTCCTTCCTCTCTTCACATGAAATTCAGGTGGCTCAATGTCTGGTCCAGTTGTCTTTGTCCAATCATGTTCACCAGGAACAGGATATATCATAGGTTCATATGATGCCAGGTAAAAAGGTTTTTTGAAGAATTTACACACATAGTCATCTGGAAACCTTTTTGCCTTGTTAATTGCTGATACAGCAAGGTTGCATGGTATGCCAGACAGGTCCCACTTTCTGCAACCACATGTATGATGTTCCAAGTTGACTAGATGTGTTTGCTGCCCACTAGTCACTTGCCATAGATTTACACCAGCTTGAATAGGTTTGCAGAATCTGGCCCTTTCCTTTTCCACCTCTAGCTTCTCAGCATAATGGGGTGTGATCTCCCACAGAGTTGCCTTTCCTCTCTCTCTATTCCTATGCCACCTCACCATCTACTTGTCCTTAATACCATCAACCATAATCTTAATAGGTTTTTTTCTAAAATCTAGGATGTACTTGTTGAACACCTCTGACGGGTTGTTAACAACCAAGTCTGTCTTGCAGTTAGTGTCAAAAGCATGCCTAGCCCATGTCTGTTTAGGTATTCCACTCAGCCACTTCCAAGCTTCCTCACTCTCATTTTTCAGACAATTCATTGCAATGTTAAACTTGTGTTGATTATAAGCATAGCTAACATTATCCATGCATTGCTTAAGATCATCCCCCCTAAACCCGGCATTCTGGAAATTTGCATATAGGTGTCTAAGGAAAAAAATCTTTCATGTCAGTTTGGACATACTTGATTTACTGCATTTAGTAGCCCTGTTCACATAACAAAGCATACTAAGCTACTGGAGTACTGAAGCTACTGTCTACAACATAACTGATATGCATAAAGATAAACAAGGAGATGCATGCATACCTTTGATACGTCTCCGTCGTATCTATAATTTTTGATTGTTTCATGCCAATATTTTACAACTTTTATATAATTTTGGCAACATTTTAAATGATTTTCTTGGACTAACATATTGATCCAGTGGCCAGTGCCAGTTCCTGTTTGTTGCATGTTTTTTGTTTTGCAGAAAATCCATATCAAACGAAGTCCAAACGAGATAAAAATTTACGGAGATTTATTTTGGAATATATGTGATTTTTGGGAAGAAGAATCAACGTGAGACGATGACCGAGGGGGCCACAAGCCTAGAGGGCGCGCCCCCTACCCAGGGCGCGCCTGGCAGGCTTGTGGGTCCCCTGTAGGTCGGTTGAAGGTATCCTTTGGCCGCAAGGAAGCTAATATCTAGATAAAAATACCCTCAAAATTTCAGCCCAATCAGAGTTACGAATCTCCGGGATTTTAAGAAATGGTTTTCGGCCAGAAAACAGGAACGCGAAACAGAAGAGAACAGAGAGAGAGATCCAATCTCGGAGGGGCTCCTCCCCTCCGGGAGCCATGGCGGCCATGGACCAGAGGGGGAACTCTCCTCCCATCTAGGGGGAGGCCAAGGAAGAAGAAGAAGGAGGGGGGCTCTCTCCCCCTCTCTCCCGGTGGCGTCGGAACGCCGCCAGGGCAACCATCGTGACGGTGATCTACACCAACAACTTCGCCACCGTCAACACCAACTCTCTCTCCCCCTCTATGCAGCGGTGTAACACCTCTTCTCCCCGCTGTAATCTCTACTTAAACATGGTGCTTAATGCTACATATTATTATCCAATGATGTGTTCCATCCTATGATGTTTGAGTAGATTCGTTTTGTCTTATGGGTTGATTGATGATCGTGATTGGTTTGAGTTGTATGTTTTATTTTGGTGCTGTCCTATGGTGCCCTTCGTGTCGCGCAAGCATGAGGGATTCCCACTGTAGGGTTTGCAATATGTTCATAATTCTCTTATAGTGGGCGTCTAGAGTGACAGAAGCTTACACCCGAGTAAGGGGGTTGTTGCGTATGGGAGTAAAGCGGACTTGTTACTTAATGCTATGGTTGGGTTTTACCTTAATGATCTTTGGTAGTTGCGCATGCTTGCTAGAGTTCCAATCATAAGTGCATATGATCCAAGTACGGAAAGTATGTTAGCTCATGCCTCTCCCTCATATAAAACTGCAATAATGATTACCGGTTTAGTTATCGATTGCCTAGGGACAAATCCTTCTCTTGTGTTACAAAAGCTTTCTACTGAACAACTAGCTTTTATTATCTTGCAAATTACTCGTAGTTTTATTCTTGCTAAGTACTTCTAGTTTTATTCTTGCAAACTTATCATATTACACCTACAAGTAGTTTTATTCTTGTTCTAGGTAAAGCGAACGTTAAGTGTGTGTAGAGTTGTATCGGCGGTCGATAGAACTTGAAGGGAATATTGATTCTACCTTTAGCTCCTCGTTGGGTTCGACACTCTTATTTATCGAGAAAGGCTACAACTGATCCCCTATACTTGTGGGTTATCAAGACCTTTTTCTGGCGCCGTTGCCGGGGAGCAATAGCATGGGGTTGATATTCTTGTTTGTGCTTGTTTGCTTTATCACTAAGTAGTTTTTATTTTGTGCACTTGTTTTCTATCTTTAATTATGGGTAGGAAAAGCAAAATACCAAAAAAATTAGTTGTACTTGCTAAACCAATGGTTGAAGAACCACCCAAAATCTTTCATACTGCTGAAGCTTTCTACTTGGATCATCTTCGATCCCTTTGTGCTCGTCCTGAAAACCCATCTAGCTTAGTTGAGAGAAAATCATTAGATGAGCATGCTTATTTTGTGCGACACCGCTTGTCTCAAAAAGGGAAACTCTTAAGGTATCAAATTAATTGTTTGCAATGCTATGCTTGGAATTTATGCGAAATATATGATTTTACTTGTTGTTCTGAAGACCCTAAAAAACACCTTCAATACCAATGTGAGTTTAAGGAAAATGGAATCTTATCTTCTTATGCCAAGGGTGTTTATAGTTACTATGATATTGAACAAATAGAAGAATTTGTTGCTTCTAAGGGTGCATATGAAATTGCTTCTTTGACTGAAAAGTGTGATGCTACTCTTTACAAATCTAATTTTTTTGCCATACTTAAATATTGCTATGAAAACTATGCTTCTAATGCTTATGTTAAAGAATATATTGAGGACACCTCCGCTGTCCAAGAAGAGACTAATGTTTTGCAGGCTCCTATGGAAGAAGAAATTGATGACACTGTGAGCTCATTAGATGAAAAAGATGACGAGGAGAGCGAAGAACAAAGGGAGGAAGAGCGGATTGATCACCCGTGCCCACCTTCTGATGAGAGTAACTCTTCAACTCATACATTGTTTAATTTCCCTTCGTGCTTACCGAAGGATGAATGCTATGATAATTGCTATGGTCCCTTGGATTCGTCTGAAATATCCCTTTTTGATGAAATTGATGCTTGCTATGCTTGTGGCCATGATGCCAATATGAATGATGCTTATGGAGATGAACTTGCTATAGTTCCTTATGTTAAACATGAAATTGTTGCTATTGCACCCACACATGATAGTCCTATTATCTTTTTGAATTCTCCCAACTACACTATATCGGAGAAGTTTGTGCTTATTAAGGATTATATTGATGGGTTGCGTTATACTGTTCCACATGATGATTTTGATGAATATAATATGCATGTGCTTTCTGCTCCTACTTGCAATTATTATGAGAGAGGAACTACATCTTTGCCTCTCTATGTTTCCAATATGATAAAATTGCAAGAAACTGTTTATGCTATGTATTGGCCTTTACTTGATGTCCATGAATTGTTCTTTTATGACATGCCGATGCATAGGAAGAGAGTTAGACTTCGTCATTGCATGAAATATATTGCTTTGTGCTCACTACTAAATTACAAATCATTGTTAATTAAAATTGGCTTTGATATACCTTGAGATCCGGGTGGATCGATAGCATGAGCACTTTATGCCTAGCATAATGGCTTTCAAGAAAGCGCTACCTGGGAGACAACCCGGAAGTTTTAGAGAGTCATTTATTTCTATTGTGTGCTTTTAAAAAGTTTAAAAACAAAAAAATATAGAGGGGAACCTAAAAACTTTTTCAAAAAGAGAAGCGATTGGAAGGTTATGCATTGGAGAAGTGAGGGTCGACCTTGAACACTTGTGTTCATGCTCATGGAAACAATGTAGAATTTTTCATGGAAGTTTATCACAAAAATAATTATCCCCTTGTACAAATCCATTGTATTATAAAAATAATGTGCCAAGATTTACCTTTAGGATGTTTAAATTGCTTGTTTGGTGTGTGCTGTGAAAAAACAGAAACTTTTGTTGTAGTGTTTGAATTTTGATATTTACTGGAACATGCAAAAATTCTAAAATTTTTACACAGTACTGCTATGTAAATTTTTAATTTGTCCTAATGTTTCAGAATTTTTTGAGTTACAGAAGTATATGTTTCATTTGCATCTTTGCCGACTGTCCTGTTTTCACAGATTGCTGTTATAGTTTCTTTATTTGCGTATGTTTGAAATCTTGTTGAGCCCCATTGACTTGGGAGCCATAGAATTGTGATAGCATACAGTGGGTAATCTTTGATTATAACTATACAATAATGTTACAGCAGGACATGATGGGATTTGATGTTATATGTACTAACCCCTCTAATAAAAAGTTTGGTTAAATTTTGTGTGGATGAAGTGTTCGAAGATCGAGGAGGTATCGATATGAGGAGAATAAGGAGAGGCAAGAGCTCAAGCTTGGGGATGCCCAAGGCACCCCAAGTAAATATTCAAGGAGACTCAAGCATCTAAGCTTGGGGATGCCCCGGAAGGCATCCCATCTTTCTTCGACAATTATCGGTATGTCTCGGTTTTTGTTTCGTTCACATGATATGCATAAATTCTTGGAGCGTCGTGTGCTTTTTATTTTTCTTAATAATGCACCTTGCTGGTATGAGATAGTCCTTGGTTGATTTATATAATGATCTGTGCACTTCACTTATATCTTTTGAGTATGGCTTTATAGAATGCTTCATGTGCTTCACTTATATCATTTGAAGTTTGGATGCCTGTTTCTCTACATATAGAAAACCGTTATTTGTAGAATGCTCTTTTGCTTCACTTATATTTATTTGAGCATGGGCAAGTCTTTTGTAGAAAGAATTAAACTCTCATGCTTCACTTATATCTATTTAGAGAGTCAACAGGAATTGGTCATTCACATGGTTAGTCATAAAATCCTACATAAAACTTGTAGATCGCTGAATATGACAAGTTTGATTCCTTGCAATAGTTTTGCGATATTGAGATGGTAATATGTGGGAGGTACTAGTGAATAATTGTGGTTTAGTAAGAATATTGGTGTTAAGGTTTGTGATTCCCGAAGCATGCACGTATAGTCTTTAGTTATGCTAAGAAGTTGGAGCATGATTTATTATTGAGTGTCTTCCTTTGCATGGAGGTCGAGGGCGCGCAATGGTTAACTCCTACCAACCTCCCCCCTAGGGGCATGCATAGTACTACTTTGCTTCGAGGGCTAATAGACTTTCGCAATAAGTATGTGAGTTCTTTATGACTAATGTGAGTCCATGGATTATACGCACTCTCACCTTTCCGCAATTTGCTAGCCTCTTCGGTACCGTGCATTGCCCTTTCTCACCTCGAGAGTTGGTGCAAACTTCGCCGGTGCATCCAAACCCCGTGATATGATACGCTCTATCACTCATAAGCATCCTTATATCTTCCTCAAAACAGCCATCATACCTACCTATTATGGCATTTCCATAGCCATTCCGAGATATATTTCCATGCAACTTCCATCATCATCATATACATGACTTGAGCATTCATTGTCATATTGCTTTGCATGATCGTAAGATAGCTAGCATGATATTTTCATGGCTTGTCCGTTTTTTGATATCTTTACTACGCTAGATCATTGCACATCCTGGTACACTGCCAGAGGCATTCATATAGAGTCATCTTGTATAGTTTTTATCGAGTTGTAATATCGAGTTGTAAGTTAATAAAAGTGTGATGATCATCCTTATTAGAGCATTGTCCCAGTGAGGAAAGAATGGTGGAAACTAATGAGTCCTCGAAAAAGTGGGGATGAGCTCCATGAGACTGTTCTAAAAAAATAAAAAATAAAATAAATAAGAGCCCACCAAAAAAAGAGAAAAAGAGAAAACAAAAAAATGAGAGAAAAAGAGAGAAGGGGCAATGCTACTATCCTTTACCACACTTGTGCTTCATAGTAGCACCATGTTTTTCATATAAAGAGTCTCCTATATTGTCACTTTCATAAACTAGTGGGAATTTTTCATTATAGAACTTGGCTTGTATATTCCGATGATGGGCTTCCTCAAATACCCGAGGTCTTCATGAGCAAGCAAGTTGGATGCACACCCACTTAGTTTTCAGTTTGAGCTTTCATACACTTATAGCTCTTAGTGCATCCATTGCATGGCAATCCCTACTCTTCGCATTGATATCGATTGATGGGCATCTCCATAGCCCATTGATCCGCCTAGTTGATGCGAGAGTTTCTCCTTTTTTGACTTCTCCTTATTGATCCCTACCACCGCATTCTATTCCACCTATAGTGCTATGTCCATGGCTCACGCTCATGTATTGCGTGGGGGTTGAAAAAACTGAAGCACGTTAAAAAGTATGAACCAATTGCTCGGCTAACGTCGGGGTTGTACATGATTTATATTTTGTGTTAAGAAGATGGAGCATGACAAGGCTATATGATTTTGTAGGGATAGCGTTCTTTAGCATTTTTTATTTTGAAAGGCATGATTGTTTGTTGGTATGCCTGAGTATTGATGTCTTTATATCAAATTATAGACTATTTCTTTGAATCACTCGTGTCTTAATATTCATGCCATGATTAGATTATATGATCAGGATTATGCTAGGTAGCATTCCACATCAAAAATTATCTTTTTTATCATTTACTTACTCGAGGACGCGCAGGAATTAAGCTTGGGGATGCTGATATGTCTCCGTCGCATCTATAATTTTTTATTGTTTCATGCCAATATTTTACAACTTTTATATACTTTTGGCAACATTTTATATGATTTTCTTGGACTAACATTGTGACGCCCCTGCTGGACCGTGCACTAATCATACACGCAAACGTGCACGCTCGAGATCAGAGACTCACGGGAAGATATCACAACACAACTCTAAACTCAAATTTAATCATAAATCTTCATATTACAAACCAGGGGTCACGAGGACCCGAATACATAAGTCATACACACAAATAATATCTGGGTATAGACATAGTTAGTCAAGTTTACCTTAAGAAGGCTAGCACAAATAGCGACACTGATCGAGAAGGCGAAGGCCTCCTGCCTAGGGCCTCTGAACTACTCCTGGTCGGATGGCTCAACCCAGTAGTACGTGCCTCCAGGGTTCTCCTGGTAGTAGTCTCCTGCTGTGGTGTCTGGCTCCGGGACTCCATCGACTGATCGCGG
Source organism: Elymus sibiricus (assembly GCA_039707655.1). Lineage (NCBI taxonomy): Eukaryota > Viridiplantae > Streptophyta > Magnoliopsida > Poales > Poaceae > Elymus > Elymus sibiricus. Next base: position 87,680,806 of record CM077668.1, on the reverse strand, counting down.
TAACCGGATATGGGGAAAAAGATAGCAAAGCAACCGTGAGTACTCATCCAAAGTACTCGCAAGACTGACATCAGAACTATACTAAATATGCATCAGTATCAAAGGAATGGGGCTATATCTTTGGACTAAACTGCAGAAATGCCGGAACAGAGGGGGAGAGGCCTAGCCTATCGAAGACTAGCATCTTGAAGCATTTCTTGCAGCAATAGAAGAGAGTAGAGCAAGATAATATATAATCATTCATATTTTAGTAACGCCCTGAGATCCTTCCTCGACTACCCTGTGAGAAAATGGTCCCGAGAGCAGTAGTAACAGTTTGATATTGTGATAGTATCCATTTGTAGTTGTAGCAGATCAAGATACAACTCTGAGCGTCCTGTTACCGTGGACACGGCTATTCGAATAGATAACTTCCCTGCAGGGGTGCACTACTGTTACCCAACACGCTCGATCACATCTGGCCGGACACACTTGCTGGGTAATGCCCGGCCTCGGGTAATCGACACGACGCATTCCTACCTAGGCTCAGCAGAGAGGTCAACACGCTGGTCTAAATCCTAAGCACGAAGGGGTCTTGGGCCATCGCCCTTCTCACTCCTGCATCTTGCGAGACTGGCCAGGGACCAGGCGCGACACTGTATACACAAGTGACGTAACCAGCCCACCCCAACAATCAGCCCGCATCTCTGAGCTGTGACGTCTGAAGAGCTTTAGGCTGATACATACGACGTAGAGGGTCTCATAACCATTATCCCATGTGGTGGTAGTGCGTATAGGGCCAACGGCCCACTCAGATCAAATACCCAAATCCGTTAGGCGTATTTAGTAACTCGCAGAGACGAACAGGGTTCCTGTCGCTCCGACTTGGTAACACATGACGCGCGGGTGCTCTTGGAGCCGACCCATCTTTAATGTTATTCTCTCGCGGGCACCCTTGGGGCCAGCCCGACTTTAACAGTTTAAGTATTGCAATATGTAACATTTCCGTGATCATCACCCAGAGTGATCACGGCCCGATATCAAGCATGGCATACGGACAAGGGTGAAGGTCCACAGCTGAAGCAATAGCATAGCTAACTAAGCTAACTAAGCATCATGGGACATCAGGTAAGTATAAGCAGCAGGCGACAAAATCAGGCTATGTATCGGAATAGGAGCTATCGGAGTAACAACAGAAGCAATTCTAATGCAAGCATAAGGGAGAAGGAATTGGGCGATATCTTATGATCAAGGGGGTTTTGCTTGCCTGGAAGCTCTGCTAAGAGGGGCTGGTCGTCTGAAGGCTGCTCGTCTGGAGCGTAGTCGTACGCAGCTGCGTCGGCGGCGGTCTCGGCGTCTATCAGGAGAGAAGGAGGGGGAAGAAACAATAAATTCACGGCAACAATGCAACATCGATGCATGACATGTCTAAATGATAATCAGAGGTGATATAATGCCTCTCTAATTGTTTTAGATAATTTAGGAATTTGTCTGGATTTATTTTATCAAGGTTGTGCACTATTCATTTATCGAATACGGGCAAAAAGTTCCATGTTCATCTAGATGGAAGTGATGGTCAAGCATTTTTGACCACATATTCGGATTCTTCATAATTTTCTGATCATTTTTCATATATAAATTATTTTCATCCGAGTTACGGTTTAATTTATATGATTTTTCAAAGTTTTACTGAATTTCTGGAATTTCTATAATTATTTAATCTGAATTATCCGAAACAGTGTCAGATGACGTCATCATGACGTCAGCGGGTCAAACCCGGCTGACCACGGTCAAACCTGACCAGTGGGTCCCACTGGTCAGTGACTGTTTTATTTAAACAGAGGTTTAACTAATCTAATTAAGCTAATTAGTTGGTGGGACCTACATGTTAGTGACTAATTAGTAATTAATTTAATTAGCAAATTAATTAACGTTTTAATTAACATTTTATTTATTTTAAAAATGATTTAGTTTAGGCGGGGCCCGCATGTCAGTGACACGAGTCCGCCACGTCAGCGGGTGGACCGGGCCAACGGACCCACTGGGCCCACACGTCAGTGGCCCAGGGTGGTGCCAGGTCGGCGCCACGTCGACTGGCCGGCGTTTAAACGCCGGCGAGCGCGTTTTGCGGCGGCGCGCGTCGAGGGTGGCCGGAAATCGCCGTCCGGCGACCAAATCGACAGCGGTTTGCGGCAGTCGAATGGGGAGGACGAGTCGCGTCGACCTATGGCACTAGCGCGAGCTAAAACGGCCGGGGTTGACGGCGGCATCAACCGCGGCGGCGCCGGAGTTCGGGTGTGGTCGGGATCGGCGCAACGGGGCACGAGGAGGCACACGGGCGCGGTCGTTGGGCTCGCGGGGAGGAGCTGAGCACGTCTACGTGCTGAGACGGCCACGACAGCGACTACTACGACGACGGTGAGCTAGGCGGCGGAGCTGGGTTCGGGCGCGACGGCGGCAGCAGCTAGAGCTCGAAATCGAGCTCAAACGGCAAAGGGGAAAGGGGCGGAGCTTACGTAGGAGCTCACGGAGGCTCGCCGGGGAGCTAAGGAGCGCTGAGGCGAGTAGATCAAGTCGGAGGAGCTCCGGCGATCCGAGGTAGAAGGCAACGGCGATCTGGCAATGTGAGGCTTCCCGGCTCGTGCTGGTCGGTGCAGAGGGAGTACTAGAGGGCGGCGGTTCGATCCGGCACGGAGACAAGGCGCGGCAAGGTTAGAGGCCACCGCTACGACGAGCCATGGCGGCGACGGCGTCGGGCGTTTGTGGGGGAGGAAGAAGGCGAGCGAGGGGGAAGGGAAAAAGATCTCGGGGGCGGCTAGGGTTGCCGCGGTGGTGGTCTTATCCACCCCGCAGCCCTGTAGCGACGCGGGGCGAGCAGGCGCGGCGGGAACGGCGATGCCGGCAACGGGCGCGAGCGTGCGCGGGCGACCGCTGATGAGCAGTAGGAAGGAGAAGGGAAGATGGGCTGGGCCACTTTCTGGTCTTACTTAGGCCTGGCTACAGCGGCCTTTTTCTTTTATTCTTTTATGTTTTCTGTTTTCTCCTTTTTCTTTTCTGTCTTGCAATTAGTTTAGCCACAATTTAAGTTTTGTAAAATATGTGACTTAGCTCAATAATTGCAGTGCCATATTAACTATTATCAGAAATTGGTTTGGGGACAATATAATTTCATTTGTAATTTTAATAAATAAAATGGTATTAAATATTGCTGTTTGGTGCTGTTTTGATGATGTTAGAGTCATCTAGGTAATTTAGGTGATGTTGTTTTTCTTAACATAATTAGTTATGGATTATTTGCTAGTTAATGAACATTTTAGTTTTCAAACTTGAACAACTTTTATTTTTACTTTAAATTTGAATTTCAATTTGAATTGGAATTTGAAATGAGATATGATCTAAATGATGATCAAGCACTGTTAATCATGGTGACTTGGCATTATCAAAAGGTGATCACTGTAGCTTAATACATGGGGATGTTACAAACATATTGATCCAGTGCCGAGTGCCAGTTCCTATTTGTTGCATGTTTTTTGTTTCGCAGGAAATCCATATCAAACGAAGTCCAAATGCGATAAAAATTTACGGAGATTTATTTTGGAATATATATGATTTTTGGGAAGAAGAATCAACGCGAGATGATGACCGAGGGGGCCACAAGCCCAGAGGGCGCGCCTGGCAGGCTTGTGGGTCCCCTGTAGGTCGGTTGGAGGTATCCTTTGGCCGCAAGGAAGCTAATATCCGGATAAAAATCCCCTCAAAATTTCAGCCCAATCGGAGTTACGGATCTGCAGGAATTTAAGAAACGGTTTTCGGCCAGAAAACAGGAACGCGAAACAGAAGAGAACAGAGAGAGAGATCCAATCTCGGAGGGGCTCCTCCCCTTCGGGAGCCATGGCGTCCATGGACCAGAGGGGGAACTCTCCTCCCGTCTAGGGGGGAGGCCAAGGAAGAAGAAGAAGGAGGGGGGCTCTCTCCCCCTCTCTCCCGGTGGCGCCGGAACGCCGCCGGGGCAACCATCGTGACGGCGATCTACACCAACAACTTCGCCGCCGTCAACACAAACTCTCTCCCCCTCTATGCAGTGGTATAAGACCTCTTCTCCCCACTGTAATCTCTACTTAAAGATGGTGCTTAATGCTACATATTATTATCCAATGATGTGTTGCCATCCTATGATGTTTGAGTAGATTCGTTTTGTCCTATGGGTTGATTGATGATCGTGATTGATTTGAGTTGTATGTTTTATTTTGGTGCTGTCCTATGGTGCCCTCCATGTCGCGCAAGCGTGAGGGATTCCCGCTGTAGGGTTTGCAATACGTTCATAATTCTCTTATAGTGGGCAGCTAGAGTGACAGAAGCTTACACCCGAGTAAGGAGGTTGTTGCGTATGGGAGTAAAGAGGACTTGTTACTTAATGCTATGGTTGGGTTTTACCTTAATGATCTTTGGTAGTTGCGCATGCTTGCTAGAGTTCCAATCATAAGTGCATATGATCCAAGTACGGAAAGTATGTTAGCTCATGCCTCTCCCTCATATAAAATTGCAATAATGATTACCGGTCTAGTTATCGATTGCCTAGGGACAAATCCTTCTCTTGTGTTACAAAATCTTTCTACTAAGCAACTAACTTTTATTATCTTGCAAATTACTCGTAGTTTTATTCTTGCTAAGTACTTCTAGTTTTATTCTTGAAAACTTATCCTATTACACCTACAAGTAGTTTTATTCTTTTTCTAGGTAAAGCGAACGTTAAGTGTGCGTAGAGTTGTATCGGTGGTCGATAGAACTTGAAGGGAATATTGATTCTACCTTTAGCTCCTCGTTGGGTTCGACACTCTTATTTATCGAGAAAGGCTACAACTGATCCCCTATACTTGTGGCTTATCAACCTTCTGTCTATCAGACATGATAGTATAAGGGCCGAATTTTCCAACTTCTCCTCCTGGACATATCTTGAGTTGGTGCAGAAATCAACACCATTTTGCTGTGTCCTCTTGTCCAACAATAGCAAATGCAGTGGAAACATATTGTTATTGCCATCTCTGCCAGTGGCAGCTAGGATTTGAGCACCAGTAGCCAGCTTAATAAAGCATCCATCAACACCTATTTTTACAACCAAGGAACAATTTAAGTCAATATATATCATTCACAAGCACTACTAAACAAACATGTATAAAGGTGTCATCTACAAGCAAATGTGACATGTGCATTAACAAAACATACTAAATAAAGCAAAGAAACATGTCACTAACCAATGAATGGTCTGCATCCATTGAGAAATCCCTCCCTTGCTCCATTTATGTAGAAGAACATAGCATGAAACCTTGGTCCTGGATGTGGTCTTTTTGTTGTAGGTTTTGGAGTTACTGTTGTAACTACAACTCTACTTCTAGGGTTTGTATACATGATGGTCTGAGCATAGTCCCTGAGCCTGGGATACTGCTTCTCGTGCTCTCCTAAAAAAGCTTCTACATCAAGGTTTTTTGGCCCTATAGGCCATGTGCCTGGGCACATCAACACCATACTTCTCCTGGCAGTTGTCAATCAGAGTGAGTATGCTAGTGGTTGGATCAGACCTAAACAATGACTCATAGGTCTTTGCAAGCCACTTTGCACTAACCCTAGATGACTCGGTACTACTAGGGCAAGTGTGTTGTAGCCTCATCTTTTTTATAGCAAATGTCTTTTCCCCTTTGATAACTGCAGCAACTATGAAGAACTGGACAATGCTCTTGTTTGCAACATACAGCGATCCTTTTGTCTGAGTTTCTTTCGTACCTGAAATTTCTGGCATGTGTAATGTGCAAGCTCAACAATGCATCTCTGAATTGCTGCTAATTCTTAAAGCACATGTACAGACATAACTGCTGATGTGGTTGCTCAAGTTTGTCATTGTACCATATCCTAGGTTTCCTTTTCTTGGCCCTACTCTTCCTGCCTTTTTGTAGGACAAATGTTGGTGCCTCATGTCCATCATCTTCACTGTCAAACAGCAACCCATGATCTTCTTCATCTGATGAAGGATTGAAATCAGGTTTCAACTCCTCTAACGCACTAGAATGTGACCTAGTGGTGGGGCCTCTACTAACTTGCAGCTTCTGCCTCTTTTTTGCAGGTTGTTGCATGGGTGGTTCTTCTCCTGCAACAACATTCACCTCCTCCTCCTCCTCCTCCATCTCAAACAAATCCTCAACCTTAGTGTCACCCTCATAATGTAGTTGTTCCTCTTCTGATTCTTCATCTGAAGCTTCATCTTCATCTTCATCTTCATCTTCATCTTCTTCCTCTGCTAGTCTCTTCCCCTCTATTATCTCTGTGTCTTCAGCAATCATGTAGTTCTCCATGCAGAAAGGGTTGTTATCACTGTCATATGCACCCTGAGAGATATCAGTACTCTTATATCCCTCCTCTAACAATGCCTCTTCCTCCTCCACTGCTTTGAGCTTCCCCTTACTAACATTTCTACTCTCTTGTGTGCACATAGCAGTAGGTTGCACTGTACTGCTGCTGCTGCACTGACTCTGAAAAACAACACCATGATCATTAACAGCAAGCACAGCAGGCTCACTGAGATCATACACAACAGGTGGTTCATATAAAATTGTGGCTAACTCTTCTTCTCTGTGATACACATTACTGACAGGTGTTGTTGCCCTGACTAACAAATTCAGAACTAAACTGTCCTCATACTGCTTCTTAAGTTGCTGCAATTTGATATTTGTGTCAATTAATTCTAGGCCATGCTCTCTCTGCTCTCCTATGCCTGCATTCTTCATGTGGTACAGTTCATCAGAGAAAGAAAATCCTTGTGTTTGCAATAGTGCATACACATTCAGAAATATGACATCTGAGCTGCATATCTTCCTATCCAAATTATGCTCAGCATCAAAGTGAGTCCTAACATCCCAAATAGCATCATCCAAACTACAAGTGACAACAAAATTGCAATTTTTCAGTAACACTAACCCTAGCCCCCAATTTGAACCTGGCAGAAACAAGAGAGGAGAGGGACTTACAGCACTCCACCCGCTCCATGAGTCCAGTGATGGCTCGTGGTAGGGTTGGCTACCCCAATCTCATCCAGCCGCACCCGCTGCTCCATGTACAGCGGCGCCTCCTCCTCCACCTCCTCCTCGTCGCTGGAGTAATAGATTGAGGAACTGGAGCCGCCGCCGTCGAGTCCTACGTGCTCATCGCTCCCGAGGCCGGGAAGGTCTCCGTAGCCGCCCACACCACCACCGCTGCTACAGCCACCGTCACCGCCGCCGGGAGTCGCCGCCGCCATCGCTAGAGGGCCGCACTGGGAGAGGAGAGGGAGAGGGGAGATGAGAACTAGGGTTCGTTCATCCGGTCGCCTCGGTTCGACCCAGCCAAGACCGACCGAGCCGGCCTCGTCCTAGTCAGCGGAGCAGCACGCGCCGGTTGGCTAGCGTGTCACCTGACAGGTGGGGCCGCACGGTCAGATACACTGTCAATACGTTGTTATATGGTGGTCAGACCGTTTTGCAACAACTAGGTTTAGAGATGGTACTAACTTAAAAAAAAGTGACTAGTGGTACCAATCCGTTACAGCGTGTCGAAGTATGGTAGTTTCATGCAATTAACTCCGGAATGATGTCACTGGGACAGAGTCCCGTTGGCAACTAGCCTTGGCCTATGCCTAAATGGCCTTTGGCCAGTCCGTACAGGCAGCCGGGCAGCCACCGGGTCACGCTGCAATGACGTCTCGTGTCGCGCCGCCCTACTGGCCGCACTACCGGACTGGGGCACTACGCCGCCGGCCGGCCCCCGTCGGCATAGGCCCTTAAGCCGTCGGCATAGGCCTATGCCTATGGCCACCGTCGGCATAAGGCCGTCGTCAACTCGTACGTCGGCGTACCTGGACCCGGCCGTTGGCATAGGAACATATGCCGACGGCTTCCGTACAGCCGTCGGCATAGATTCACCGTCGGCAACCTCTTGCGTATGACGGCAGCTGACGGCGCCGCCGTCAAATTGTGCCCAATCAAAGAGCGCCACGTTGCAGATATATGCCGACGGCCTGGCCGTCGGCATATAGCTGCCACGTGGCATCCGCTGGGGAGCCCTGGCACAGAGGTATGCCGACGGTTAGGCCGTCGGCATAGATATAGGATATGCCGACGGCCTAGCCGTCGGCATACCTCAAACTATGCCGACGGCCGGCATACCTCAATCTATGCCGACGGCCAGGCTGTCGGCATAGTGGACACGTGGCGCCCACTGGTAGCACGGCCCACCCTATGCCGATGGCCTAACCGTCGGCATAGCTCCTGTCTGCTTTTTTTTGTATTTTTCTGTCTGAATTCAATTCAAATTAACAGCACACACACACACACATATATATATATATATATATATATATATATATATATATATATTCAAAATAGACATACACAACACATATATATCACATAAGTATCATCATCATCACCACATAAGTATCATCATCATCACCACGAAAGCATCATCATCATCACAAAAGCATCATCATCATCACATAATAGAGAACATGACAACATAAGTATCATTGCAAACAACATAAGCATCTAAAGAAGCACACAAGTCATCTAAAGGAGCATAAAAGAGGCTTAAGCGCCAGAACGTCCACCACCACCGCCAAGTTCCTCACCGCCAAGACCGCCAAAGCCCAGGTCGTCAGTGCTACCGCCAGCGCTACCGCCAAGACCGGCACCGCTACCACCAAGACCGCCACCTCCTCGGTGGATCGGAGTGACCGGGCTCCGTGACTCGGGAGTGATGCCATCATTGGCACCACCACCAACGGATGATCCACCACTTCCCTGGATGTTTGAAAAGAGATGTTAAGAGGATATATGATTGTGTTGAATAAATGATAAGCTGTGGTTGAATAGTTTGGGGATGTACTAACCGGAGTCCCCATGTGCTATGCCAGAAATTCCTCAAACGTAGGCAGCACTGGTTGTGGTCCAAGAGGTGGTGGTGGTGGTTCCATTGCAGGAACTGTGCCGGCCGCCATGGAGTCAAAAACGAGTTGCATGTTAGTTGACCAAGCAAACACGAAACTCAAAAGAAATGAAAGTGCAAATATGAAAGTGAAATGAAAGGGGCTAAACTAACCTTCATCATGCGACTGCTGTGGTCCGTGACTGCTGCAACTCTCGCGTTCCACGCCATGACCTCCTGACGTGTGTACTCCATGTAGGCCTACAATATGACATGATGAAACTCATAAAACATCTCAGTGCGGAAAATAAAGTGAGAAAAAAGGAAGATAAGAGGGAAAATACTTACAGAGTGCTGCTGGGCTAGGAGGGCCTGTGAGTGTGCACTGGTCGTTCTCGGGCGCGGGCTCGGCCTCGGGTTGGTAGCTCGGAGCCGTGTGTACGAGACAGAAGGAGTGACCACAGCATCCAGAACCACCTGCCGACCACCGCCCTGTCGTCCGTAGCCTCTTTTAAGGGGTCAGGTGTGTCAGGATGTAACCTCAGATACTCCTCCATGTAGGCCTTCAGGTTCTTCTCGGTCTTGTCGTAGTACTTGCCCTTGCCATCCTTGGACTTCCGCACATGGGCGAGCTCCCACGCCTCCATGTCTGAGAGCGGCCGCTTCAATTTCTCCTCCTGCACCACCAAACAGAGGTTAGTCATACATAAGAAAGTGACGGTAAATAGAAGAAGAAGAATGTTTCATGTACATAGATATACCTGAACTTTCTTGTGGCTCCAGTGGTTCCGGTTTCCCTGACCATGTGTTCCGTCGGTCCCTCGGTTAGCCCGGTTTTTTATGCTCTTAGCAGCCCACTCTTCATCCTGACCGAGCCACAGATCCACCAATGCCTCCCATCCATCAGTTTTTCCATAACACCAACCAGGACACACCTACATAATGAAAGCATAATGGCATGTCAACACGAAACAATGAAATTGACCACAAACGTTGAAATGAAAAGTCTGTTATACTTACCATCAAGTACTCCTCCCTCGTCAAGTTAAGCTTCTCCCTCCGCGCGACTTCCTTGGTCATCTTCTGGCCAAGAGCGTCGTGAAAATATTGTGAGATGGCCACCCAGCGCACCTCGTACTGCATCTGGCGGGCCTTCTTCCTCGCAGCCCGCACCAAGCACTCGCCGGCAGTGGACTTGTGCTCCTCAAGAACTCGATAGTATTTCTACAGTCATTCATAAAACCAGAATGGAAGAAGCCATGAGTTAAACCATTCGATGATAAACTACGAATGAAACTCAAGACTCGTGCTTCTGAAGAGATCTTACCCAAAAAATTGTTATCACGGCCTCAGCATGTGTATCATGGTCCGGGTGGGGGGCCGCTTCGTAGTGGTCCCAGCTCGTGGCCAAAACCAGGCGCTCCGGGTGCCTGACTGGCTCCGGAGCGAACAGCCCCGGCCAATGTTCCTTCAGCAAGACAGTGATGATGCCGTTTGGAAGACGGGCCCCTCGAGGAACTATCCAGTTACTGCAAAAGATAGAAAATATGAGCATGTTTACAATCAAAAGAATGAAAATATGAGCATGTGTACAATCAAAAGAATGAAAATATGAGAATGTGTACAAGCAAAAGAATTAAAATATGATTAAGGGGCACTTACTCTTTCCCCGTTGGCTCAATGAGCCACTTCTGCTCCTCGGTAGCAGGAAGGGGGGGGGAGTTTTGCACTACCACGCAGCCACCCCTTCTTGTTGCCAGCCCCCTCCCCGCCACCACCATCCTCCCCGCCACCACCATCCTCCTCACCTGCCTCCTCCTCCTCCTCCTCCTCCCCCTCCCCAACCTCCTCCTCCTCCTCCTCAACCTCCTCGCGAACCTCCTCCTCCTCCTCCTCCTCGGAAGAGGGTACCTCACTAGAGGAGGGTGCCTCACTAGAGGAGGGCACCCCTAAGTCGGTGAGGGAGCGCTGTTTCTGGCCCCGGCCCTGTGCTCCTCTAGGGGCTCTCCCCCCACCCCTCCTCCTCCTCTAGGGGCACCTCTCCCTCGACCTCCCTGTGAGGAGTCATCCTCAAGTAGTCGTGGGGAACAGTACGGGCTCGACCACTCCGACTAGCCAGCTTGGAGAGTTTGGTTAGGAAACCCGTGCCATCGACCTTCCCCTTGCCCATGCTTAGCAAACCTGCATTGAAAAGAGAATAAACAATTAGAATATTAATAATGAAGAAAAAAGCATAATAATAAGGAATAAATAAGCATAAAAAGGCATATTAATAAAGCATAGAAAAAAAAGACATGAAACGTACATCTGCTAGAACCCATACGAATCATCACTGTTGTAACCGATTCCTCGACCGGTCTCATCATCACTATCACGCATATCATCTTCGTTGTCTGACGGAGGTGGAGGCTCTTCCTCGTCGTCAGCGTCTTCATTTAACTTTTCTAGCATAAGTATGTCTTTTTCATTAACAATGGTCTCACCATCATTCCGTGCATCGTCATCGTTCGGATCCACATCATCATCACCCAAGGCATCAGCGTCATCGTTTCTGACCACATCATCATCAGGTTGCTCTTGATAGAACACTCCCTCGTATGTCATGGGGTTAATGTTGTAGTAATCATCATCGTTCGGGTCCGGTAGCTTACCATGTGGCGACACCTTGAACACAACTTCCCAACCCTTTAGGTACTCTTTCTGTCATGGGTAAGGCAGATAATAAACTTGTGTGGATTGGGTAGCCGCAATAAAGAGATCGGCTCCGGCATAGACGGTTGATGGTTTAACTTCGACGAAACCAACGGAAGGTGTATGTCTCAGCCCCTCTACTGGGTCGAACCATCGGCATTTGAACACAGGGAGACTTAGGGTTTCTTGCCCATGGCTGAATGTAAGCTCGTATATTTTTTCTACACTTCCGTAGTAGTCAACTGCATTTTGACCTGGGGTGTACACTCCAGTATTTATAGTTTTGGGATCAGGCCGGCTGTTCTGGTGCTCCTCTGTATGGAAGCGATACCCATTCACATCATACTTTTCACATGTCATGACCCGAGGGTTAAAACCCATGGAAACCCATCTCAATTCGTCATCCATAGATAGGCTCCGATCTTTTCCCTACAAGTTTAATTGAAATTGTTGGGTGCATTAGTTCGGTTAACTAATAAATGTTGAACTAGGTATTTAATAGGGGAATGTGAAAAATTACTTTCGCCATGAACCAACAACAAAAATTTTCCTTCCAGGGTTTCCATGCCGGAGAAGAGTAAGTGCCTCCGCCTCAATAGGAGTAATCATTCCCGTCCACTCCTCATCAACGAATTGACTAAAAGAAGAAAAGCGGTGTTAGACCAAGACTAAATGAACATAGAACATGATGTTATGCAAGACATAAAGAAATGGTGTAGTGGTATTACCTCATCCACTCATCCTCAACTTCCTTGATGTTGTGCAAGACATAGAACATGATGTCCTCCCACTCTTGTTCTGGCATGTTATAAGATTTCGAGCCCCCAGCCCTGCCACCTTGCCCGCTGAATAGATGGAGCTTGGGTTTATACTTGGGCTCTTCTATATTGTATCGAGGCACCTTATTATGCAGAGTGGGAACGTGGTCTGGATAGTACGATGTCCTGAGGTCTGACTCCTCCTCTAGGATAACTGCCTCAGCTATAGAAGCTTCAATCTTAGCTTTGTTTCCACATTTGTGTCGGAGATGCTTGCTCTGTCTCTCAGGGCCGTACTGCCAACGATTTTGCACAGGGCCCCCCAACAATACCTCGTTCGCGAGGTGCAAAATGAGATGTGTCATCGGAGTAAAGAAGCCTGGCGGAAAGATCTTCTCTAGCTTGCATATCAACTCCGGTGCCTTATTATGCAATTGTCTAATCACCTCGGGACATACTTCTTTAGCACAGAGCGTGCAGAAGAAATGGCTTAGCTCCGCAAGCACTCGCCAAACACGCTCGGGGACATAGCCTCGAACCATCACCGGCATTATCCGCTCAATCCATACATGATAGTCATGACTCTTGAGCCCGGTCACTTTGCCCCTTGAAAGATTGACTCCCTTACTTATATTCGATGCATAACCATCAGTGAACTTCACGATGTGTTTGAGCCACTTCAATACCTCCATCTTTTCTGGCTTTTTAAGGACGAAGTCTGCATCTGGCTTAAACCAGTTTCTTCGACCGCCTGTGGGAGGCCGCATGTTTAGACGTGGCCTATCACAAATTTTCTATTGATCGGCTCTAGCATTAACATTATCCTTCGTCTTATCAGGAATGTTGAGGATCATGCAGAAAAGGGACTCTGCGACATTCTTTTCGGTGTGCATCGCATCAATGTTGTAAGGAAGTTTGAGGTCCTTGAAATAGGGAAGCTTTGTGAAGGGGGTAATGTGAGTTCAGTTGTGCGTCTCACTATATCCCTCGAAGCCTTTGACTTTGACTTTGCCTTCGCCTTCGCCTTCTCCTTTGGCTTTGGCTTTGCCTTTGCCTTTGCCTTCGCCTTTAGGCTTGAGAGCTTTTAGCTGATCAAGAACATCTGCCCCTGAAAACGTTGGAATCTCGTTTACTTCATGGACAACCCGGCCTTTCGTGAAGTTCTTCTTGTCTTCCCTGTCTGGATGGTCTGGAGGGAGGAACTGTCGATGCATGTCAAAGGCTACATACTTGCCACCCTTCTTCGGCCAAATGAAACGTAGAGCCTGCATGCACATTGGGCATGGCATATTCCCACTTGTACACCATCCGCAGAATAGGGCATAGCCGGGAAAGTCATGGATGCAATACTGCAACCAAACTTTCATCAAGAAATTTCTCTGCAGATCTCGGTCGTATGTCAACCTCGGGAAGTACCAAGAATGGTGCAAATCATCCACCAGCGGCTGCATAAACACACCCAAATTCTTCCCTGGGTATTCAGGCCCCGGAATGATGAGCGACAAGAACATGGTCTTGCGTTGCATTAGGGCACCGGGAGGGAGATTGAGCGGAATAACAAACACGGGCCAGCAGCTGTATGGATTGGACGACATACCATATGGATTGAACCCATCACCTGATATGGCAATTCTGACATTCCCAGCCTCGGCTGCTTCCTCGGGGTATTCTTCATCGAACGACTTCCATGCTTCGCCTTCTGAAGGATGTACGATTTTATTTGGATGGTACCTTCTACCTTCCTTGTGCCACTTCATCATTTTGGCAGACTCCTCCGTGATGAAAAGGCGATGTAGTCTTTCTATGAAATGGAGATACCGAAGAACCTTTGCGGGGATGCCTAGCTGCCTCTTCTCACCATCCTCACCGACCACCTCAAGGTACCGAGAGGAACCGCACTCCCTACAGTACTTGTCATCCGCATACTCGTGCCTAAACAAAAGGCAATTCTTCGGACAAACATGTATTCTCTCATAATCCATAGAGAGTGCCTTCATGAGTTTCTTCGTGGCGTACATGCTTGTCGGCAGTTCATGACCCTCAGGGAGGCTGTTAGCCCATACTCCCAGAAATGCTTCGAAGCATTTCTGGCTACAGCCGTACTCAGCCTTGACTGCCATCAGTTGCGAGATGGCATCCAGCTGAGAGAGTTTGGCACCCGCATAAAGAGGTTTCTTTGACAAGGCCAAGATCTCCAAGAAGGCCTTTGCGGTTGCCTCCGGCTCCTCTGGTTCATTCTCTGAAGGTGTCGCATGTGCCGTCTCTGCAGCAATGACATCATCTAGCATGTCTCTGACCCCGTCGTCCGCATAACCACCGATGCGTTGTCGCATCACCTCCTCTCTACCACGGTCCCGCTCGGCAAAGTTTATCGGCATGTTAAAGTTTGGCATATATCTGTGCGTGCGAAGGTGCTCAGTCATTTGCTCCTTATCTCTACGGAGACGTCTGCCACATTTCGCACAGGGGCATTGTGGGATAATTCTCAGTGGACGACGGAATATCTCCTTCAAAAACACATCGGTTTTTGCAACCCACTCTGTTGTTACTTGATTCCAACGGATAAAACCACTGTACATCCACTGATTATCTGCCATCCTCTGCTTTATTGGGAGCCACACAACAAAATTAAGGATTCATTTAAATTAATCACATCAAATTTTTATTTTCTACCGCGTTGACGGCATTGAATCCACCTACATCTCTAATAGGTAAAGATGGGTCCTAATCCCACCCGAGGATGTGTAGATTGAGTACGTTCTCCATGCTCTACCCCGTTCCGAGACAAAATTTCGGCAGCACCTCCCCGCTGTTCTCCAGATACATGTCTCGGCAAATAGCCGAGAGAATGTGCTCCGGAGAACAACAGGAGGCACCACCAAAATCCTGTCTCGGAATGGGGTAGAGCATGGAGAACGTACCCAATCTACACATCCTCGGGCTGTCCGTGGAAAACGCTGGACAATCCGAAAGAGTTGCGGTGATAAATATGCAATTGAATGCATATTTATCGATGCAACCCTTTCGAACGGGAGACGCCTAGGTTACGCGACTTGACGTGAGAATGAAATCTAGTGACATGATTAAAAAAGCGTAGGAGGTGAAGGTGGATTCTTAGCTCACCCTCGGCTGTAGAGGAAGTAGTCGAACAGCGGCGGGATGACCGGGGACCAACAGCTCCAACGTCGACAATCACTCCACGGAGATGGAACACCACAAATCCTGTAAACTCCACCGAGTGAAAAAAAATTAGGTCATCACATCACCTAAAGCATTGACACTTCAAACTAGGAAAAAATTTAGGTCATCACATCACATAAAGCATTGACACTTCAAAATGGCAAACATCTTGTCTTATGAATCAACACGACCTAACACTAACTTCACCTATATCCATCTATCACTAACTTGACCAACATCATAAACAAATAAAAAAATCTAACCAACATAACATCATATCTTCTCGCAAAAAAAGCATTACATCATATCAATCCATCCATCCATGGAACACCCAACATATCAATCCCTCCAACATTACAACATATCAATCCATCCAACATATCAATCCATCCAAAAAAATAAAAAATACTATAGCCAACATATCAATTCATCCAACATCCATGATTCATCCATCCATTTAGAAAACATCGATTTGACATACATTCATCCATCCATCTAAAACTAGCAGAGAGAGGAGATGAGATGCAGAGGAGCTCACGGTGGTCGGACGATGGTGGCCGGGGAGGGGCGGACGGGCGGTGGCTGGGGCAGAAGGACAGTGGCCGGGGCGCGGCGGGCGGGGGCCGGGGCACGGTGGGCTGGGGTGGCCGGGGCGGGGCGGGCTGGCGGTGGCCGGGGTGGCTGTGGCGCGGGCGGATCCGGCGGCCGGAGACGGGCGGAGACGGCGACGGCTGGTGGTGGCGGTGCGGGTGGAGACGACGGAGGCGCGGGCCGGGGCGGGGTCGAGGGAAGGAGGGCGCGGCGCGCGTGGTCGATGGGGATGAATGAGTGGTGGGGGAGAAACCGCGGGTGGATAAGGTCAACCTATGCCGACGGCCTAGCCGTCGGCATATCTAGGCATGCCACGTGGCAGTCTATGCCGACGGCAAAGCCGTCAGCATATATACTCTCCATTTTTTTAATATTTATTTTGCTTTTTTATTACGCATACATACATGATATACATGTGTATGTGTATGAGTGTTAAAAAAGGTTACTACATTCTACCCATCTGCATATATACTTTTCTAACCATCACAGAAAGGTTTCCCCCCTCCGTGCGACGGCGGCAGCGACGTCCGTGAGGGGGGTCACACAACGGAGCCGCGTGCCGGGTGCTTGCACCCGCCACCACGCTTCCAGACGTGTAAGAGGGCCCAGCGCAAGACCTGGCGGCAAAGCTACCCCCCAAGTCCCCCGTCCCGTCT
Source organism: Elymus sibiricus (assembly GCA_039707655.1). Lineage (NCBI taxonomy): Eukaryota > Viridiplantae > Streptophyta > Magnoliopsida > Poales > Poaceae > Elymus > Elymus sibiricus. The sequence continues at coordinate 87,664,005 of CM077668.1, read as the reverse complement.
AACCCTGGCACAGTTGACCGGCGGATCTAGGCCTTTGACTTTCGCCGGACGGGGTTTGACCGATGGACCTTTTCACCTGGTTGTGATAGGCCGGCCCATGGGTACACTTCCGATCAAGGTCCGGGCCCAACCCACGGCAAGATTCCCTCCGTGTCGGCCCGACGTGGCCGTTTCCCCCCTCCGTGCGATGGCGGCAGTGACGTCCGTGAGGGGGGTCACACTACGGAGCCGCGTGCCGGGTGCTTGCACCCGCCACCACGCTTCCAGACGTGTAAGAGGGCCCAGCGCAAGACCTGGCGGCATAGCTACCCCCCAAGTCCCCCGTCCCGTCTAACCCTGGCACAGTTGACCGGCGGATCTAGGCCTTTGACTTTCGCCGGACGGGGTTTGACCGATGGACCTTTACACCTGGTTGTGATAGGCCGGCCCATGGGTACACTTCCGATCAAGCTCCGGGCCCAACCCACCGCAAGATTCCCTCCGTGTCGGCCCGACGTGGCCGTTTCCACCTTCCGTGCGACGGCGGCAGCGACGTCCGTGAGGGGGATCACACTACGGAGCCGCGTGCCGGGTGCTTGCACCCGCCACCATGCTTCCAGACGTGTAAGAGGGCCCAGCGCAAGACCTGGCGGCATAGCTACCCCCCAAGTCCCCCGTCCCGTCTAACCCTGGCACAGTTGACCGGCGGATCTAGGCCTTTGACTTTCGCCGGACGGGGTTTGACCGATGGACCTTTTCACCTGGTTGTGATAGGCCAGCCCATAGGTAGACTTCCGATCAAGGTCCGGGCCCAACCCACCGCAAGATTCCCTCCGTGTCGGCCCGACGTGGCCGTTTCCCCCCTCCGTGCGACGGCAGCAGCGACGTCCGTGAGGGGGGTCACACTACGGAGCCGCATGTCGGGTGCTTGCACCCGCCACCACGCTTCCAGACGTGTAAGAGGGCCCAGCGCAAGACCTGGCGGCATAGCTACCCCCCAAGTCCCCCGTCCCGTCTAACCCTGGCACAGTTGACCGGCGGATCTAGGCCTTTGACTTTCGCCGGACGGGGTTTGACCGATGGACCTTTTCACCTGGTTGTGATAGGCCGGCCCATGGGTACACTTCCGATCAAGGTCCGGGCCCAACCCACAGCAAGATTTCCTCCATGTCGGCCCGACGTGGCCGTTTCCCCACTCCGTGCGACGGCGGCAGCGACGTCCGTGAGGGGGGTCACACTATGGAGCCACGTGCCGGGTGCTTGCACCCGCCACCACGCTTCCAGACGTGTAAGAGGGCCCAGCGCAAGACCTGGCGGCATAACTACCCCCCAAGTCCCCCGTCCCGTCTAACCCTGGCACAGTTGACCGGCGGATCTTGGCCTTTGACTTTCGCCGGACGGGGTATGACCGATGAACTTTTTCATCTGGTTGTGATAGGCCAGCCCATAGGTACACTTCGGATCAAGGTCCGGGCCCAACCCACCGCAAGATTCCCTCCGTGTCGGCCCGACGTGGCCGTTTCTCCACTCCGTGCGATGGTGGCAGCGACGTCCATGAGGGGGGTCACACTATAAAACTTTGTCAAAATAGATGTAATTATCAATTGTTTGTGATTTTAATAAAGTATAGGGACCTATATGCAAAAGAACATGAGGTCACATTACTAACATACTCGAAAACAAATACAAACTACATATTCATAATCTATGCAAAATTCTACACCAAATCGATATATAATTTATGTATGCTTATGTTTAGATAAGGCACATTTAAGTTAATCAAATTTTAATTTAGAAAAAAATATAAAAATACAAAAATACAAAAAACAGATAATACACATCTATGCCGACGGCCAGGCCGTCGTCATAGCTATGCCCCGGATCGATGAGGTGTGCCAACCGACACGGCTCGGATCGATGACGGGGCACATGCCGCAGATCGATGACGTGGGTGAAGCCTATGCCGACGGCCGCCGTCAGGGCCGTCGGCATAGATATGACGGCGTCAAATGCCCGTCAACCACCGGGTAGCCGGGCCCACGGCTATGCCGACGGCTAAGATATGCCGATGGCGACTGTAGGCTTATGTCCAGATATGCCGACGGCCTTGCTATGCCGACGGCCCCCGTCAGCATATAGGCCGTCGGGATTAGGGATAATTCCGGTAGTGCCGCCCCGTCCAGCCGACTGTCTCGCCGAAGACATGCCGCGCTTCACAGCAGGCCGCAGCGCCCACGCCGATCCAGCCGCGCCAAGGCCGGGTCGTCGAGCAGCAGCACGCGTGCAACGCACAGCCCGGGAGTCTTGCCCAGCGCCGGCCATTGCAGGCCACCGTAGTCGTTTGTTGTGTCGCGCGTCGCATCGGTCTGGCAGAGAGTCGCCATGTGGAGCCGCGTGATTCTGACGTTGTCGCCGATGTTGATGGTTAATCTTGTCGTCCAAGTTTCAGAGTCTAAAGATTAGGAAGTTTACGTTTAAGTTTAGGAAAGGTTTGAAGAGTCTAAACCGAGTACGATCTATGTACCGGGTCACGTCGTGTTGGGTTCGGCCTTGCTGTTCCGTGTTGGGCGTGGAGTCTATCTTGTAAACGCCTATAAGTTTAACAGAAAAGAACCAGAAAAGGTGCGATCAGTTTGCACCACCAAATTCGTTTTTCCTCTCTCACGTAAGGTTTGCTTGAGTTCTTGTTTTCGATCTAGTTTTGCTCGTAATGAACCAGGGTAAGAACCAACAAGTGGTATTCAGAGCCTGGGCGAGCTAGAGGTGCTAGTCGAACGAGAGAAGATGTCAAGCGACGACGAGGATACGAAGAAGGCGAAGGCGGAGGCGGCAAAGCAGGCGCTGGTGGCGGCCGAAACAAGCGGCAAGCCTCTCATGATGATGCCAAGGACAAGTTCAGTGCCGATTCAGTATCCAATGCTTACCGACACAAATTATGTGGTTTGGGCCACGAAGATGAAGTTTATCCTCCGAAATCTCCGAGTCTGGAAGGCTATAGAAGGCGATGGCGCAGTGGACGACGAGGTTGACGAGGGTGCCATGGCTGCTCTCTCGCAGTCCGTACCAGATTCCATGGTGATGACTCTTGCCAATTACGAGACGGCGAGGGAAGCGTGGGAAGCAATACGGGAGATGCGAGTAGGCGAAGATAAGGTGAAGTGTGCCCGTGCACAAGTGCTTAAGCGGCAGCTTAACAAGTTGGAGATGTCCCGAGGAGAAACGATCGCCGAGTACTCCGTGAAAATCACAAACTTGGTGAGTGAGATTAAATCTCTCGGAGGATCCGTCACGGATACAGAGGTCGTCGAGAAGCTGTTTTCATCGGTTACAGATAAATTCACAGATATTATCGGGACGATCGAGCAGTTCAACGACGTTACGAAGATGACAGTGCCTGAAGCGATTGGAAGACTGCGGACGCACGAAGAAAATCAGAAGGGGAGGAAAGAGGTCAAGGACAATGGCGAGAAACTTCTGTACTCTCACGCTGATCTTGAAGCTCGAGTTGCTAAAGAGCGGAAGAAATTTGACGGCTCTAAGAGCAATAATACCGACAGCCATGGAGGCGGCAGAGGCCGCGGACGAGGTCGTTCACAAGGGGCTGGTCGGGGAAAGGGCAACAGTGATAGCTTCGTCGACGAAAGGAGGCCACGTGATTATGACATATCAAAGGTGAAGTGTTTTAATTGCAACGAAACAGGTCACTTTGCAAAGGAGTGCAAGCAGCCAGATAGAAGACTGAAAGCAAATTTGGCAAAGAAAGGAGATGACGAAGAGGCACATCTGCTTTTGATGGAATCATGTGTTTTAACTCTGGACGCCCCAGACCTGCAGCAAAGGGTATTATTGAATGAGAAAAAGGTGTTTCCCAAGCTGCACGGTAGCCAAATCTTGTCATGGTATCTTGATACTGGGGCGAGTAATCATATGACGGGCTGCAGAGAAAAGTTCATCGAGTTGGACACCAAGGTAACTGGTTCGGTCAAGTTTGGTGATGGCTCCACCGTAGAAATCTTGGGAAAAGGGTTTGTCCTGTTTGAGTGTCACAACGGCGAGCACCGTGTACTCACTGAAGTGTATTATATACCTCGGTTGAGGAGCAATATCATCAGCATCGGTCAACTAGATGAGTATGGGTGCAAAATGTTGGTAGAAGATGGCATCATGACACTCTGGGATAGAGGAGGAAAGGTGATCGCAAAGGTAAAACGGTCTTTCAATCGTTTGTATATTCTCAATATCAAGGAGGCCAAACCTGAGTGCTGGTTAGCAAAATCAGCAGAAGATGCTTGGCTGTGGCATGCAAGGTACGGACATGTAAATTTTCATGCCCTTAAGAAGCTGTCTGACAATGAGATGGTGAACGGGATGCCGCAGATCGATCACATTCAGCGTGTGTGTGATGGTTGTCTCGTAGGAAAACAGCATAGGGCGGCGTTTCCAGCCGCGTCGAGTTTTCGAGCTGTTGCTCCATTGGAACTGCTGCATGGTGATCTTTGTGGACCAATTACACCGGCCACAAATGCAGGGAAGAAGTATTTTCTCCTTCTAGTCGATGACTACTCAAGGTTCATGTGGATTGTCTTGATAAGAAGCAAAGATGAAGCGTTCGAGGCGTTCTTGAAGGTGAAGGCAGCCACAGAGATGGAACTGAAGCTACAAGTGTGTTCGCTACGCACTGACAGAGGAGGAGAATTTATTTCAAACGAGTTCAATAGCTACTGTGAAGAGAAGGGAATAAAGCGTTTCATCACCGCTCCTTATTCACCGCAGCAAAACGGAGTTGTCGAAAGAAGGAATCAGACTGTTGTAGCAATGGCTCGCAGTTTGCTTAAAAGTAAGAACATGCCTAATGTGTTTTGGGGAGAGGCTGTCACTACTGCAGTTTATATCCTGAACCGGGCACCGACGAAAAGTGTGTGTGACAAAACTCCTTATGAAGCTCTGCATGGGAGGAAGCCAAATGTGGCACACTTCAGGACTTTCGGTTGTATTGGGCATGTAAAGAAGGCAACTCCACACCTCACCAAGCTAGAAGACCGCAGCACGAAGATGGTTTTCATTGGCTATGAAACTAATGTTCACTCGAAGGCTTACCGGATGTATGACCCGGTGGCGAAGAAAGTACATATCTCTCGTGATGTGGTGTTCGAGGAAGATAAAGCTTGGGCATGGAGCAGCGAATCAGAAAGTGAAGCAACTACTGGTGAGCCGTTCATTGTTGAGTATTCAACTCACATTGATGCAGGTGAAGTAGAGCATGGGGATAGCACACAATGCAGCGGACATCAAGGCGTCGACGGCATGCTGGACGCACGCTATGATAGTGGCCAGATTGATGAGGATGACAGGGGCGTCGATCATGACACCGAGCCACCAGAAGAGGGTTCGGTATCACCGGAACCTGCGTTTTCCCCGGCAGCGTCTGCACCAGCCACGCCGGTTTCACCAAAGACGACGGTTGCAAGCGCGACTACAGATGCGTCCTCGGAGGGTGAACCACGACGGTTTCGCAGCATCTCATCCATCTACAGGGACACCGTTCCTATAGACCTCAAGTACTCCGGGCTTTGCCTTCTCGGAGTCGAGGAACCGGCCCATTTCAAAGAAGCAAATGACGTACCAAGTTGGCGGCGTGCAATGGAAGAAGAGCTGACATCCATAGAGGACAACAAGACATGGACTTTGACCACGTTGCCTGCTGGTCACAAAGCAATTGGTCTGAAGTGGGTGTTTAAATTGAAGAAGGACATCAAAGGAGAAGTTGTGAAACACAAGGCGCGCTTAGTAGCAAAACGATACATACAGAGGCAGGGTATTGACTTCGAGGAAGTTTTTGCTCCTGTCGCTCGGCTTGAAACAGTGAGACTGCTGATTGCTCTTGCAGCTCAAGAAGGATGGCAAGTCCATCATATGGACGTGAAGTCAGCGTTTCTAAACGGAGATCTAGTCGAGGAGGTGTACGTAACTCAAGCGCCCGGATTTGAGAAAGAAGGAGAAGAGCACAAGGTGCTGAAATTGCACAAGGCGTTATATGGACTACGACAAGCGCCTAGAGCATGGAATTCCAAACTCGATAAGTCACTCGTTGCTCTTGGTTTTGAGAAGTGTCCGCTAGAGCATGCTGTGTACAAGAGAAGCCGAAGAGGAGACCGACTCTTGGTTGGGGTGTACGTGGATGATTTAATTATCACCGGAGGAAGTACAAGCGAGATTGAAGCCTTCAAAAACGAGATGAAGCAGATGTTTAGCATGAGCGACCTTGGTTTGCTTAGCTATTATCTTGGTATTGAAGTGCGTCAAAACTCCGGCACAATTTCCTTGAGTCAATCGGCATACGCAGCGAAGGTGCTGGACAAGTGTGGGATGAAAGATTGTAATCCAACTCTGATTCCCATGGATCCACGAGCGAAGTTGAGCAAGGAGAGCTCAAATCCTCCCGTGGACAGTACTCAATACCGAAGCATTGTGGGCAGCCTACGTTATTTGATCCATACACGACTAGATATAGCTCACTCCGTTGGGATTGTGAGTCGTTTCATGGAGAAGCCTACTACCGAACATCTTGCTGCTTTGAAACAAGTGTTGCGGTATGTCAAAGGGACGTTGGATCATGGCTGTATAAGAAAGGAGATGAAGGGATGAAGCTTCATGGTTACTCGGACAGTGACATGGCAGGTGATATAGATGATCGGAAAAGTACTTCGGGGATGATATTCTATCTTGGCTCCAATCCGATCAGCTGGTGTTCTCAGAAACAGCCGGTGGTGGCACTCTCCTCTTGCGAGGCGGAGTACATTGCAGCAAGCACGGCGGCGTGCCAAGGCATATGGTTAGGGAGGCTTCTAGCTGATCTGATGATGAAGACGGAGGTGGAACCGGTGGTGCTACGAATTGACAACCAATCAGCTATTTCACTATGCAAGAATCCAGTACTCCATGAGCGCAGCAAGCACATTGAAACTCGTTTTCATTTTATACAAGAATGTGTGGACGTTGGTAGAATTGACGTGCGGTATGTCTGCACAAACGAGCAACTCGCTGATATCCTGACTAAGCCATTGAGGCGGCCAAAGTTCCAGGAAATGCGGGACAAGATCGGCATTCAAGCAATGAAGGAAGGAAGAAAACGACAAGCTTAAGGAGGTGATTGTTGATGGTTAATCTTGTCGTCCAAGTTTCAGAGTCTAAAGATTAGGAAGTTTACGTTTAAGTTTAGGAAAGGTTTGAAGAGTCTAAACCGAGTACGATCTGTGTACCGGGTCACGTCGTGTTGGGTTCGGCCTTGCTGTTCCGTGTTGGGCGTGGAGTCTATCTTGTAAACGCCTATAAGTTTAACAGAAAAGAACCAGAAAAGGTGCGATCAGTTTGCACCACCAAATTCGTTTTTCCTCTCTCACGTAAGGTTTGCTTGAGTTCTTGTTTTCGATCTAGTTTTGCTCGTAACGAACCAGGGTAAGAACCAACAGCCGCGCCCGGCCTTCTCGCCTTCGTCGGCCGTCTGTCGATGTTGCTCCACCATGCCCCGCCGTCGCTGCCCCGAGCGGGTCCTTACCGTTGCGCGGCTGTGCATGAAAAATTCAATCACGAGATGATTAGTTCTTTGCTTAGTTAGGAAAAAGTAAAGTAAACCAGGGACGTATGCGAGTGAAGCATGCTCGTCTTTTTCATTGACGACTGATGCGCCGCCTACGACACATCGCCCTGCGCTGCCGACCCCTCGCGTCGTCTTGCCGCCGGCAATGTAGCGCTTCGCGCCTCTAGTTCTGCTGGGATGTGCGCGGTGCGCCGCATCTCCCCGCCCTGCCTTACGACGCTGTACCAACGCATCCGGCGCTAGCCTTGTGATGCGCCTGATGCCTTCGCGCCCGCAGACCTCGCCGCCATTGCAAAGGCACGGCATCGATCGTCGACATGTTCCGCTGCCGCCAAGCCGCCGAGTGCTTCCGGAGGAACGCCGAGCCGGATGGCCTTCTTTTTCTCTCTCAGCGGAGAGACACGGGCTGATAACGTGTAAAGAAACAATTTCAAGAATGAACTCTACTATTGATTCTCTGATGATTACAACTTATATATCTCCTGAAGAGACATATCCAACAGACACAATGCTTTGGAGAGTCGGGAGAGAAGAGACACGTCGGTTAGATTGCTAACCGACTCTCTAATACAACGTGAAGATTTATCCACATAATTAATTCCTAACACCAACAACATCACTCAGATAAGGCGAGACGACCAAGACTAGACCTACCTCCATCCCACTATTCCGTCCCTCCCGCGGCCGGTAGATCTGTGTCAATTTGCTTCGATTTTGATCCAGTTTTGTCCTTATTTCTTTTGAATCTACAACGTCTGACCCACCGAGGAGAGCAGGGTCATACTGAGTCGATCGTCGGAGTGTCGGAGATGAGCGGCGGCGCCAGGCGGTTCGTAAATCTGGGGGTGTATGACCGGCTCAAACGTGTCCATTCGCTGCGGCGCCTGGACCTCTCCAAGATGGAATTTTTTCACCAATCGGCAGAAGAGGCGGCCGCGCATGCGAAGGTGGTGCCAACACTGACGCCCGCCAAGGCCTGGGCGCCCAACAGAAGAAGCTTCAAGGCTGCTTTGGCGGCGGCGGAGGCGGCGGCGCCCAAGATCAAGTCGCCAAAAAGCCAGGTGATCATGAGGCCGCCGGTAGTCTCGTCCTCCCTGCCGACCAATCATGTCATTCATTTCTTCCCCACCGCGTCGGAGAACAAGGTCATCTTGGGGGACCGCGCCAACAACATGTTCCGCTTTGACACGGGCGAGCACTGCCGCTGCATCGATAGCATGCCAAACCTCCACGAGCACAAGGACTCGCCGCTGGCCATCCCCGTCCCTCCGTCGGCCTTGCACCTCCATGACGGCGAAGACGCGGGCGACCTCTACATCATCGATCAGGTCCTACATCCGGACATGGCGGAGTCGCGGCCGCAGTTCGAGGCCCTGCTGTGGAGGGGGCGCCGCCCGTCCGCCGCATGTCGCAGGTCCTGGCACTGCGACATCCTCCCACTGCCCCCGGATCATCCACCACAAGCACGCCCTTGTCGGCGGCGACACCATCTGCTTCTCCATCTCCGGCGCAGAGGGCACCGGCACCTACTGCTTCCACACCGCGACTCGCGAGTGGAGCAAGGCTGGCGACTGGATCATGCCGTTCAATGGCAAAGCGGAGTACGTCCCGGAGCTCGGGCTCTGGTTCGGCCTCTCACACCGCCTCCCCATCGCTGTCGACCTCTCTGGCGTTGTCAGAGGGAAGGAGCCGCTGCCAGAGAAGTTGCGGATCTGGGAGGATGATGACCTGCCAGAGGAGTGGCAGCCGAGTGAATTGTGCGACTCCAAGATCATCAGCCTCGGCTCAGGCAGGTTCTTCGTTGCTGACTTCTTTAATGACATGAAATTCGACAAGGACAGCAGCGAGATGGTTACTGGCCAGCAATTTGCCCTCTTTACTGGTATGGAGGTAGTGTACGGCAATGGCAATGGCAGCAATGGCGCCAACAAAGACAATGGCAACTACAATAGTGGCCACAATGATACCGGCAAAGACGATGGCAACAATGCCAACAACGGCAGCAAAGGCAAAGGGATGATTCGTGGCCTCCGTATGATTAAGCACAAATCCAAACGTTACATGTTTAAGAAGCAGCTGAGCATCGAGGCGGTGCTCTGAATGATTCAGTAAGTCATTTTGACTTGCTCAACTCCAGCTAGCTAGTGTTTTTGACTGGTATATATGTGTGCATGCATGCATGCTGGGACTTAATTTGCTATCAGTTCAGTTTACTCTTGCTGCTCTTTGTTTCTGCTCCCTGTTTACAGCAAGTAGTACTGACTCTAGTGTTAAGTCAACTTAATTAGTAGGTGCCATCCTGTGGTATGATGAAACGTACTGTAAATTGTACCTCCCTGGTGTTATTCTGGAGCATCCCAGCTAGTATTCAGATTTGCTGCTGACCAAATACTTGTTTGATGGCAGTTTTCGAACTGTTGTGCTATTGTTAAGCTAGCTGAAGAATCCAGGTACAAAGAAAAGGAGATCATAGACAGTGATGCTTGTTTAATTTCCAATGCTCAAAGCACTGAGAGATCATATGTATTATAGCATATTTGGTGAATTGGGATTTCATTCAAGGCACGGACAGAACTTTCAGCCAAGTGTAAATTATTTTATGTCGCTTCTTCTTCATCAGAAAAGCATTTGCTGCCACCGATCGTTCACCTTGAAAGTAATTTTGGCAGAAGAAAAAAAAATGGGAGCTGGAGTAGGGTTGCTGGTCATTTGCCAATATGACCGATGGGATATTCAGGAATTTTGGAGATTTTAAATTCCCCCTTTGTATTTATGGGTGATATCTCCTTAATTTCAAATAACTACAGTGTGGTTATGGACAAAAGTTTTTGCTTCGAAAAGGGAATTACAGCAGTTTGGTTATTGGCTTGAATGCTGAATGACTTCTTTTTGCTCATTTCTTCAAGTTAGGTTTAAATAAGACACATGATCAAGGTAGATTAGATGATGGACGTAAATAAAAATGTGAGCAACAAATGACCTATGTTAGAGGTCCACTAATTGAACACACCCATGCATGTAAGAATTCTTGATGGCCAACAAACGAACGGCGTAACAGCTTCAGCCATTGACTCAAAGGCATTGCAAAATACTTGAAATAACTTGCAGAGAAGCAGCTGCTTGATATACAACTGTAATAAGGTGTCTAGACGCCAGCAAAGTTTTCCATTAAGTACAAGCTCTTCATCTTTAAGTCACCTGGAAACATCTTCAACCCCTCGATTTGATGGCAGAATGCCCATTCCCTGCAAATTCAGAAAATCAAAACATAGAGCAGGTATGAGATTATTGATCAACTACACTTGTGCAATTAAAAATAACAAGATTCTTCACACTTGGTGAAAACATCTTTGGTTGTGCAACCAAAATGATTCTTTCAAACGACAAATTGACGCCAAGACATATGTATGCAAATGTTGCCCTTCCAAATAAAACAGTGATTCAGGAATTGAGCATGCAGCAGCCCTACGGAGGATGGGGAGAGATCAAAATTATCCAGCAAATAAGAAGTACTATTCCAGAGAATAATGAAAGCTCGTAACTTCGCTGATCAATACTTTAGTAGTCACTGTAAACTTGAAGAAACAACACGGTTCATAACCAAAATGAACAAAATAGTGTCCAGTGCAATTTCCCAGGCACAATAATATGATTTTTTTTTTAAACGGGTCAATAATATGAATTGTTATTTATGCATATAGGGATAACAGTCTTCCTTTCTGTAACCAGTACACTACTAAGACTAAATGTTTTTCTCCCGTCAAAAAAAAAGACTAAATGTTTTCAGATAGAAATGAGATGTTGAACACAACATCCCAGTGAGATAACAAGGAAATAAGGAGTATATTAACTTTCAGGTTGAAAAGAATGTCTTACTCGAGGTAAGAACTGCAAGTACTCATCATATAAAACATAGAGAAAAAACATCGGTCAATCTTGGTGAGTGTTGGCTTCAAGCGCTCGTTGGACCAGGCTAAGCGTCGTCCTGAGAAAGGGGACTCCATGATTTCTAGAACATTAAGGAACCTCCTGAACTTTCACATCATACGCCTATTAAGTCGGTCGTTATTCTTGTCACTTAGCTAGATATCAACAGCGGCAGCATTTTGAGTTCAGGGCTTGGCTTCCAAAAGCACTCATCAGGGACATTTTATTGCCAAAGGAAATGCATGCATCCAGTGCAAATGTCTCGCATTGCATCAGGACATACATCACCAACACCCATCACCTCACAACGCAACAATGCAACAATGCAACAAATATTCCAGGAAAAGGCAACACTGATGTCCATGGTAGGGTTTCTCAGTTTTGCATGATGTTGTACCTCAGGCCAAAAAACAAAGAGATAGTACTGCTAGTTTGCTAAATTCTAGCTACTGAAATTTCCGACAAAAAACAGGTTATTCAGGGGGACGACGCTCCTCCCTCGCTCCACGACGAGCTCCAGATCCGCGAACCAGAGTTTCTGCAGCGACTTCTCTCTGGCGAGGCTCTCAAATTTCGGCTTCAGGTACTCGATACTCTGCTGCATCATCAGGATCTCGGCTTCATGTTTGAACTTGTCCTCTGACAGCATTTCGGCAATATGGACAAGCTCCAGCATGTGCTTTTCGGCTTCGGAGTTTGCCTCCTCCAGCTCCTTCACCTGGTCCTCCGCTAGAGACTTCTCTCTCGCGATGCTCTCGAATTTCGGCTTCAGGTCCTCGATGCTCTGCTGCATCGTCAGGATCTCAGCCTCATGCCTGAACTTGTCCTCCAACAGCATTTCGGCGGCATGGATGAGCACCTGCCTCTGCCTTTCGGCTTCGGTGTTTGCACTCTCCAGCTCCTTCACATGATCCTCCACTCGGGATTTCTCTGCACTGTTGGTGGACTTCTCCTGCAGCAGCTTCTCAGATGCGGCGGTAAGTTCTTGCATGTACTTGCTGATCTCGGTGTTGCTCTCGGATAGTTTGTCGTCGAAATGCCGTCTAGGTGAAGCCATTTCTTCCTTCAGATTGACGATTTCAGATTCCAGTCCCTTGTTTTGTTCCAACAGCCTAGAGTGCTCTTCTGACAAAGTTGCGGCGTCTTCGAGCCTCCTTTTGAGACTGTCAATCTCCACTTGTGAAGACTGTAGCTTCTCCCTAGTCGACGTGAGCTCTCCCTCAGTGTCTGTAATCTTTGTAGCTTGATCGGCACCGTTACCGTTTTCCTTATAATCGCAATGGCACCTCAGGCTCTTCTCCTCGAAAGGCTCGAGCTTTTCATTTGCGTCAAGCAGCTTCCGGTTTGCCGCATGGAGATTGTCCTCGAGCTCAAGAACTCTCTGGTGCAATGCGTAGGCAAAGCCATCATCCTCGCCATCTTCAGACTTCATGTCGAATTCTGACTGTGAAGCCGACTCAGGCTCCTTCCTTGAGGATGGTGAATCATTGCTCTTGTTGCTCAGAAAGAAGTCGAAACCGGCGGCTCTAGGGCACTGCTCCCTTTTCCAGGACTTCTGTGGCTCCGAGGAAACCGGCTCTGTAGATGGATGCTTCTCTGCCTGAACATAAACCTCCAGGCAATTCCAGTCGGTGCCATTGAAAACTGCTTTGACATAGTTACTCCAGGACATATCGTCGTCGATAGGCACCATGATGAAGTGCCGATGAGCTCCACCGCCAACATTCGTCCTCCCCTGTGCACGGACAATGTGCGTCGTAGGCTCCAGCCCGAGCTTCTTGTACACGGCGTCAATCAGCTCACCGTACGTGGGTGCTGCCTTGAACCATATACCCTGCTCGGAGAGGTCCCCGAATTCTACCCCATTTGGACCCTTCACCAGCTCCCCACTGCTGTAAACTCGCACGAATTTGTCCATTGCCCCTGCCAAACATGAATGCACCCATTTCAAAGTATGCCCAAATTTACAGTACAAAAGTTACAAACCAAGAATTATGATGCATGAGCATGTCATTACTCGTTTCCGGCAAATCATGGAGCACTAAAATGGATAACAAAAGGAAGTTCGTTCGCCGAATGAGGCGCCGTGCTAACTAGAGGAGTCACCATTGCCTAGAACCATTCCAAAGACAAGAAAGAAAAGAACAAGGATTCCCTTTTGAAACGAAAAGAACTACTCCCTTCGATCCATATTAATTGACGCTCCCGGACGCCGTTCGTCTTAAGTTCTCTGACTGCTGAAAACCCTAGCTAGCCCCCCCCCCCCCCCCCCCCCCCCCCCGCGCCCTACTCGTACCGCTAAGCCATACCACGGGTGCCCAACACAAAAGCCTAGCTTTGCTCTCACTGCTCCCGGACGCCGCACCAGCATCCAAAGTAAAATCGGAAGAACCTAAATCTCCGGCGCCGGTGGCGCGTACAGCTCGCGCGAGAGGGCGAGGGTGACTCCAGTGCGAGTGACGGAAGGGAGCAAATTTCCAGGAGGGGCGGAGCTTACGGAAGGCGCAGGAGGGTTCTGCGGCGGCCGGCGACGTCGCCGAACGCCAGGGACGGTGGCGGCGAGTGGGCGGGGGTCCGCTGTTTCTTTGTTTTTCTTGCGGACACTGTTGCGTTTCGGTATCCGACGCTGGACAGTTCAGCGTCTACAAAGGAAATGGCACACACCCCCTTAGAGTGACATTCCTCACTGAATACTACACTATTTTTTTTCAACAAAATTCAAAGCTTGTGTTCCGATGCATAAATAGAAATTTCGCAAAAAGGATGCATACATAGAAAGAATAGATTTATAAATAAATTTGGGGAAATCTAACTACCACATCGATAATTCAATCCGGAACGCGAGCTCGGATGCACCCGGTGAGCAGTAAAATAAAATAAAATAAAAAATTCCAAATTTTGTGGTATATTATTTTGAGAGAAGAAGATCCCTGATAAATACCCCAAATAAACTGGAGTACGTCAAGGAGGCTTGGGTTCTGTTCAAAAAAAAAAGGAGGCTTGGGTTTAAAAGGGGTATAAACCCAGAGGCCAGCCCAAGTCTTCCCGAAAGATCTCCACGTTCCTCTAGATCGGCGGCGACCATGGGGAAGGCCGCAAGGGCAGCAGGAGCGACGCCTGCACGCCGCCGCCGCGGCCTCCCGGAGGAGATCATCATCGGGGATATCCTCGTCCGCCTCCACCCGAAATGCCTCCTCCGCTGCCGCGTCGTCTGCCGCGCATGGCGAAGCGAGGGGGGTTAGATGATTTGCCACACTTTTTCAGGGGTTTGATGATTTTCCCCTGGATTATGTCAATGGCCAGTGGACCTGGCCCCACCCGTCAATCTCCGGTGAGGGAGGGGGGCAAATGATCAAAGTGAAAAGTAAAGATCACCTCCAAGCACCGCTTCCTCCTTGCTCACCACGCCCGCCAGCCCGCCCTCCCCATCTTCCTCGGCAGCGACGAGATCTTCGGCGTCCACTACCATAACATCTGCGCCTTCGACCACTGGGTTGACGGCGGCGACCTCGACACCGTCGCCCGGCTTGACGGTGCCTTCGATTTGGAGGCCTCCTGCAACGGCCTTCTCGTCCTCTCCAAGTTTGACGACACGGATGACTCTCGCACCTTCTCCGTCTGCAACCCGGCCACGGGTGAGCATGCCTCTCTCTGGTGGCCATCGTGGGGCTTCAACATCTTAGGGATGTACCAACACCGATACGGGCAAGTACTGGCTGTTGCTATCTTTCTCCTTTGACTCGTATAAAGACAGAATCTGCTGCTATGTCTTCCCATTGGGCTCCACCGATCCACCGAGGTTCATCACGTGGTTGGAGACGGCGTCGAATTGCTTGGACGTACCTGTCCTGGTGCGTGATAGCCTGCATTGGTACTCGGAGTATTATCCAAGTGAAAGCAAGCCACTGCAGCATCTGAGTGACAACAAACCGGTAGTAGTATTCAACACCATAGCTGAGCCATTCCGGCGGATGCGTGCTCCAGTTGCTCCAGTTATCGACGACGCACATGTTGGATTATAGATGGGCTTAGGCCCATATAAGACAATAATCTCTGGTTAATCTCTAAGGCCCGTTTAGGTGCATGGCAAGTGGTGGAAAGTTTAGTACCATACTGCAACAGTAAGAAGAGTGAGACCCATTTATAAGGGGTGCTCTACCACATGCCATTGGGAGCTTGGAAAGAGGAGTTGTACACGTGCGCTCCTCCTCCGCCGCCGCCCGCCTCGCCTCGTCACGACGCGCGCGTGCGCCACGGGTTGCGGGAATGAGCCGAGCCGAGCCTTATTTTTGTCGGTCAGGAATGGTTAATTAATTAACGAGTCGCTAACGGAAGTGCCACTGTCCGAGACGTTGGATCGTGGGCTGTTCGCGGACTCGGTCGTGGCCCTGAGCCCAGGCCCATCTACCTGACAGTCTATATAAGGAGACGATGGCCTGTGAAGTGAACCCTAACTCGGTTCACTCACTCCCTCCTGCACAACCCTAGCCATCATCTACTATTCCTCTCTCTATGCTGCTTCCGGCGATCCCATCCCGACGACCGCGTGCACGGTTGGTCGGGAGAGCAGGTGCCTCCGGAACCCTATCGTTCGAGATCCTGCCCGGGAGAACGGCAATAAGGTTTTTGGGGAGTGTCTCGACGCGACTGCTCCCGATCCGTCCCCGTCTCCGTCGTCCTCGTCCTCCTCTGCTTCCACTACTTCCCCTGCATCGACCCCATGGTGAACGACGACGCCGCCGCCAAGAAGAAGGCCACGGACGACGCCGAGGCTGCTGCTGCCGCCGCCGCGTTGGCTTGGCCAACCGGAGGGTATGATTTGTCCATCCCTCATTTATCCGTTTATGTGCTTATTCATGTGCTAGCCGTATATGCTGTGTTCATAGATGTCTCATTTCTATGTACTGTACGTGCTCACATGCTTAAGTATCGGTATGAGATGCATACCGTATTTGCCATGTTTACTGTATACTCGTGGATTAGTCTAATCAGAAAAGTGCTAATATTTCCAACAATCCAAAAACCTTATTTTAGGTACTTTTCAATTCAAGGCTTTGCCGCTACATTGAAACCAGAAAAGTTTACCAGGACGCATTTTAAGCGTTGGCAGACTAGGACCACCTTGTGGCTCACAGCGATGAATGCGTTCTGGGTTGGTGGTGTGTCTCCCACGGAAACGATTGCTCCTGAACAGGAGAAGGCGTTTAGGGAGGCAACCACCATCTTTGTCGGAGCAGTTCTGAGTGTGATCGGAGACAAGTTGGTTGATGCATATATTCATATGCGGGTTGCCAAGAATTTGTGGGATGCGCTCGAAGTTAAATTCGGCGCAACCGATGCTGGAACCGAACTATATGCTATGGAGCAGTTCCATGATTACAGGATGGTTGATAACCGTCCTGTATTGTACCAGGCTCATGAGATACAGTGCATCGCTAAGGAGATGGAGCTCCTGAAGTGTGAGTTGTCGGACAAGTTTGTCGCGGGTTGCATTATTGTAAAACTCCCTCCTTCATGGAGGAACTTTGCTACTTCTCTCAAGCACTTGAGGCGTGAATTCTCTGTTGAGGATGTCATCGGTCATCTAAGTGTTGAGCAGAACTCGAGAGCAAAGGACTCACACGCGAAAGGGGCAGAGGGTTCTTCTAGCGCCAATGTGGTGCAGAAGAATTTCCACAAGTTCAAGGGAAAGAACACTGTCCAGCAGAATACTACCTTCAAGAAGAAGGGTAAGAAGAAAGACAAAAAGAGAGATGGCTGCTTTACTTGTGGTTCAGAGGAACATTGGGCAAACAAATGCCCAAACAAGTACAAGAAGCCAGGACAGGACTCCAAGTCTGTCAATGTCACTATGAGCAACAATGATGGGGCAACTGAGTATGGTAATTTGTTTACCGTACTTTTCGTTTGTCAGTCCACCGATTGGTGGGTTGACACAGGGGCTAATATTCATGTGTGTGCTGATATGTCATTGTTCTCTTCTTACCAGGTCGCACGAGATTGCTCAGTCCTGATGGGGAATGGCTCGCATGCTTCTGTTCATGGTGTTGGCACGGTGGATCTAAAGTTTACTTCGGGAAAGATCGTGCAACTGAAGAACGTGCAGCATGTCCCCGCCATCAAGAAGAATCTCGTTAGTGGCTCCCTTCTTTGCAAAGAAGGGTTTAAGTTAGTATTTGAGTCCAATAAAGTAGTCGTATCTCGGTATGAACTGTTTGTTGGAAAAGATATGATTGCGGAGGTTTGTTCCGCCTTTCCCTGGCAGATTTCTGTAATAAAGTCGTGAACCAAATTCATTCTAGGGTGAACGAATCTGAGGTTTGACTTTCACGTCTTTGTCACATTAATTTCGGTTGTATGACGCGGCTAGCTAAGATGAATTTAATCCCGAGTTTCACTTTAGCCAAAGGCTCTAAGTGACATTTGTGTGTGCAAGCAAAGCAACCTCGTAAGCCTCTCAATCCTGCGAAGGAGAGACACATGGCACCACTAGAGCTCATACATTCAGATCTATGTGAGATGAATGGTGTGTTGACTAAAGGTGGAAAGAAATATTTCATGATGTTGATTGATGATTCAACTAGATTCTGCTATGTGTATTTTTTAAATACTAAGGATGAGGCTCTACACTACTTTAAAATCTATAAGGCAGAAGTTGAGAACCAACTTGAAAAGAAGATTAAACGAGTTCGGTCTGATCGTGGTGGAGAGTACTTTTCTAATGAGTTCGATTTAATCTGTACGGAACATGGTATTATTCATGAGAGGACGCCTCCCTATTCACCCCAGTCAAACGGGGTTGCCGAACAGAAAAACCGTACTCTAACAGATTTGGTTAACGCCATGTTAGATACATCGGGTTTATCCAAGGCATGGTGGGGGAAGGTTGTATTGACATCATGTCATGTCCTGAATAAAGTTCCCACGAAGGATAATGAGACTACTCCCTATGAGCAATGGGAAAAGAAAAGAACCACGCTCTCTTACTTGCGCACTTGGGGTTGTTTGGCGAAAGTCAACGTGCCGATAACCAAAAAGCGCAAGTTGGGACCAAAGACTGTGGACTGCGTTTTTCTGGGCTATGCCAAGCATAGCATCGGCTATAGATTTCTAGTGGTGAAATTTGATGTACACGACATGAAGGTCGGTACGATCATGGAGTATAAAGATGCTACATTCTTTGAGGATATTTTCCCCATGAGAGATATGCAAAGCACTTCTAGACTGGAATCTGATGAGACTCCTGAACCTGCCATTCCGATGGAATATTATGAACACAAAAGTGATAAAAATTCCATGGAGGATGATGAGGAAGCTCCTGTTAGGAGCAAGGGACAGAGGACTGCAAAGTTTTTTGGTGATGATTTCCTCGTGTACCTCGTGGATGATGACACTCCCAGTACCATTTCAAAAGCTTATGCATCACCGGATGCTGACTACTGGAAGGATGCAGTCCGTAGCGAGATGGATTCCATCTTGGCTAACGGGACATGGGAGATCACAGATTGTCCTTATGGTTGCCAACCATTGGGATGTAAGTGGGTGTTCAAAAGAAAGCTTAGGCCCGATGGTACTGTTGAAAAGTACAAGGCTAGGCTTGTGGCTAAGGGTTATACCCAGAAAGAAGAGGAAGATTTCTTCGATACTTACTCACCTGTGGCTAGACTGACAACCATTTGAGTGTTACTCTTGTTGGCTGCCTCACATGGTCTTCTCATTCATCAGATGGACGTTAAGACGGCTTTCCTTAATGGAGAGCTAGACGAGGAAATTTACATGCAACAGATGGCTTTGTAGTAAATGGTCAGGAAAGGAAGGTGTGCAAGCTATTGAAATCTTTGTATGGCCTGAAACAAGCGCCTGAGCAATGGCATGAGAAGTTCAACACAACTCTGACATCTGCTGGCTTTGTTGTTAACGAAGCTGACAAATGTGTATACTATTGCTACTTGTAGACTGCGTTGGTATTTCCCCGAAGAGGAGAGGATGATGCAGTATAGTAGAGATAAGTATTTCCCTCAGTTAAGAACCAAGGTTATCAATCCAGTAGGAAAACCACACAAAATCCTTTAGCAACACCTACACACACAAAAGCAAACACTTGCACCCAACGCAAATAAGAGGGTTGTCAATCCTCTTAGCGGTTATTTGCAAGGATTAATTCTGATAGTGATAGATAGAAATATAAATTGCAAAATATAATAAAAGTAAATAAATTGCAGCAAGGTATTTTTCGGTTTTAATATATGATAAAGATAGACCCGGGGGGCATAGTTTTCACTAGAGGCTTATCTCTCGAACACATAGCATACGGTGGGTAAACAAATTACTGTTGGGCAATTGATAGAAAAGCAAATAATTATGACGGATTCATGGCAATGATCATGTATATAGGCATCACGTCCAAGACAAGTAGACCGACTCCTGCCTGCATCTACTACTATTACTCCACCCATCGACCGCTATCCAGCATGCATCTAGGGTATTAAGTATGAAACAGAGTAACGCTTTAAGCAAGATGACATGATGTAGACAAAGTAAACTCAAGCAATATGATTAAACCCCATGTTTTTATCCTTAATGGCAACAATACAAATACGTGTCATGTCCCTTTCTGTCATTGGGATTGAGCACCGCAAGATTGAACCCATCACAAAGCACCTCTCCCATTGCAAGATAAACCAATCTAGTTGGCCAAACCAAATCGATAGATCAGAGAGAAATACAGAGCTATAACAATCATGCATAAAAGAGTTCAGAGAAGATTCAAATATTTCCCATGAATAATCTGATCATAAACTCACAATTCATCGGATCCCAACAAACACACAGCAAAAGAAGATTACATCGGATAGAACTCCAAGAACATCGAGGAGAACATGGTATTAAAGATCAAAGAGAGAGAAGAAGCCATCTAGCTACTAGATATGGACCCGTAGGTCTGTGGTAAACTACTCACACATCATCAGAAGGGCAGCAAGGTTGATGTAGAAGCCCTCCGTGATCGATTCCCCCTCCGGCAGAGTACCGGAAAAGGCCTCCAGATGGGATCACGGAAGAACAGAGGCTCGCAGCAGCGTAAAAGTTATTCGGGTTGGCTCTCTGTTGGTTTCCGAATATTTGAGAATTTATAGAAGTGGAATTAGGTCAAAAGGATCCACGAGGGGCCCACAAGGCATCAGGGCGCGCCCTGATACGTCTCCAATATATCTATAATTTTTTATTGTTCCCTGCTATTATAGTATCAATCTTGGATGTTTTTATATGCAATTATATATCATTTTTTGGGACTAACCTATCAACCTAGTGCCCAGTGCCAGTTGTTGTTTTTTGCTTGTTTTTTGTTTTTTCAGGAAATCAGTACCAAACGAAGTCCAAATGCCACGAAATTTTTTGGAGATTTTTTCCTTGACAAAAGAGACCCTGTAGACTTGGAGAGGAGGCCAGAAGGTTCACGAAGCCTCCACAAGGCAACAGGGCGCGGCCCCAGGGGGCTCGCCCTGATGCCTTGTGGGGCCCTCGTGGCTCCGTTTGACCTAATTCCACTTCTATAAATTCTCAAATATTCGGAAACCCATAGGGAGCCACCCTGAATAACTTTTACGCCACCACAAGCCTCTGTTCTTCCGCGATCCCATCTGGAAGCCTTTTTCGGTACTCTATCGGAGGGGGAATCGATCACGGAGGGCTTCTACATCAACCTTGATGCCCTTCCGATGATGTGTGAGTAGTTTACCATAGACCTACGGGTCCATAGCTAGTAGCTTGATGGCTTCTTCTCTCTCTTTGATCTTCAATACAATGTTCTCCTCGATGTTCTTGGAGTTCTATCCGATGTAATCTTCTTTTGCGGTGTGTTTGTTGGGATCCGATGAATTGTGAGTTTATGATCAGATTATTCATGAGAAATATTTGAGTCTTCTCTAAACTCTTTTATGCATGATTATTATAGCTTTGTATTTCTCTCCGATCTATCGATTTGGTTTGGCCAACTAGATTGGTTTATCTTGCAATGGGAGAGGTGCTTTGTGATGGGTTCAATCTTGCGGTGCTCAATCCCAGTGACAGAAAGGGACATGACACGTATTTGTATTGTTTCCATTAAGGATAAAAACATGGGGTTTAATCATATTGCTTGAATTTACTTTGTCTACATCATGTCATCTTGCTTAATGTGTTACTCTGTTTCATACTTAATACCCTAGATGCATGCTGGATAGCAGTCGATGGGTGGAGTAATAGTAGTAGATGCAGGCAGGAGTCGGTCTACTTGTCTCGGACGTGATGCCTATATACATGATCATTGCCATGAATCCGTCATAATTATTTGCTTTTCTATCAATTGCCCAACAGTAATTTGTTTACCCACCGTATGCTATGTGTTCGAGAGAGAAGCCTCTAGTGAAAACTATGGCCCCCGGGTCTACTTTTATCATATATTAAAATCAAAAATTCCTTGCTACAATTTATTTACTTTTATTTTATTTAGTATTTTAGTTTATCTATTTATCACTATCAGAATTAATCCTTGCAAATAACTGCTAAGAGGATTGACAACCCTCTTATTCGCGTTGGGTGCAAGTGTTTGCTTTTGTGTGTGCAGGTTCTGCTAACGGGATTTTGCGTGGTTCTCCTACTGGATTGATAACCTTGGTTCTTAACTCAAGGAAATACTTATCTCTACTATACTGCATCATCTCCTGCTCTTCGGGGAAATACCAACGCAGTCTACAAGTAGCAGGAAGAATTTCTGGCGCCTGATACGTCTCCGTCGTATCTAATTTTCCAAACACTTTTGCTCTTGTTTTGGACTCTAATTTGCATGATTTGAATGAAACTAACCTGGACTGACGTTGTTTTCAGCAGAATTACCATGGTGTTGTTTTTGTGCAGAAATCAAAGTTCTCGGATTTGGACGAAACTTTTTGGAGAATTTTTATGGAATATATAAAAATTATTGGCACAAGAATCAACAGAAGAGGGGCCACCTGTTGCCCACAAGGCAACAGGGCGCGACCCCCCCTAGGGCGCGCCCTGATGCCTTGTGGGGCCCACAGGCGGCCGTCTGACCTAATTCCAATGCTATAAATTCTCTTTCCCCGAGAAAAAAATAAGATAAGAAGTTTCATCGCGTTTTACGATACGGAGCCGCCGCCACCTCCTGTTCTTCATCGGGAGGGCTGATGTGGAGTCCGTTCGGGGCACCGGAGAGGGGGATTCGACGTCGTCGTCATCATCAACCATCCTCCATCACCAATTTCATGATGCTCACCACCAGGCGTGAGTAATTCCTTCGTAGGCTTGCTGGACGGTGATGGATTGGATGAGATTTATCATGTAATCGAGTCAATTTGTTAGGGCTTTGATCCCTAGTATCCACTATGTTCTGAGATTGATGGTGCTATGACTTTTCTATGCTTAATGCTTGTCACTAGGGCCCGAGTGCCATGATTTCAGATCTGACCCCTTTATGTTTTCATGAATATATTTGTGTTCTTGATCCTATCTTGCAAGTTATATGCACCTATTACGTGTTATGATCCGCATACCCCAAGGTGACAATAATTGGGATTCTTTCCGGTGATTGCCGTAGTTTGAGGAGTTCATGTATTCACTAAGTTCTAATGCTTTGTTCCGGTTCTCTATTAAAAGGAGGCCTTAATATCCCTTAGTTTCCTTAAGGACCCCGCTGCCACGGTGAAAGAACATGTGCTGCCCCCATGTTTGGTTTTGGTAATTGATGACAATCTCTATGGACTAATGGTTGCCATGAGTTATATTGAAGGGTTTGTCCATAGGCATTTCTTGAAGTCCATTTGTTGGTTTCAAGAAGAATATGTGTTGACCAAGGTGTTATTCATGGAGTTATCCAAAGATTGGTCATGTAAGAGATGAGCCTATTGCAAGCATGTCTTGAAGAAGAAGATTGTGTGAATATTCATGTGTACCTTCAAGACATCATCCTAATGAAGAGAATGGAAAGATACAAGGTTGATCAAGACTAAATATGAAGAGTGATTCAAGTTGATCAACACACAAAGCGTAGAAGATGTACCGAGTGGGATCAAGTGATCTCACGGTATGGTAAGCATTGTCCATTACGCTTTGTGTACTAACCCATGTTCTATGCGAGAGTTCTATGTGGGGTTAGGTATGTTTTCATGGGCTTGCGTCAAGAGGAAGATCTCATTCAACCCATGGAGGATGACATCAAGTGGTGATCGTCATCAAGATTGCGGTGTGCAAGTTCAAGTGGAGCATCACGAAGAGATCACATGCTTGAAGCTTGCTGTCCATTGTGGTGACAATGGACTTGTGAAGATGTGCCGAAGAGTGGCTCACCCATAGTGGAGTATGGGGGAGCAATCAACTAGTCTTCATCGAGCCGGCGCAATCAAGAAAGGTGGTCCAACTTAAGGAGGTCAAGATCGTCATCATCTAGCTCAAGTGGACTATGCGCAAGGCAAAGGTTTGCCCTTGATAGGTTTTCTATTTTACCGGTCTCATGGTGGTAGTTGGGAGACCGGGTTATAGGATCGATAGCCGTAGTATCAAGGGGGGCTCTCAAGTGAGTAGCTTGATCGTATCGTTCGTAGAGAGCTCAAAACATTGCATCCTTGCATCATCTTTCTTGGTTCTTGTTTGGTGTTTCTCTTTGTGAGTTTTTGAGCTTATGGTCATCTTCATGACAAGCTCGAGTTCATCGAAAGCGGAGTTCATTTATGCATCTTCTATGATGTTTTCGATGTTGGAGTTTATGTCGGTTCTTCATTCATAGAGGTTTCTCATCTCTATATCTTAGGCATTTCTCCCCTGCCACTTCTTATTATAACCAGTCTCTGTTGGATAGTTTTTGTCATCATCTATCCAACAAGCTTGAGTTTGCTCAATTCGGAGCTCATTTGCAGAAGTTATGGCAGTTCTGGTTTTATTTGTATCCTCTGTTTTCTGTGGATTTTCAGTGGCATGCAAGCGGTAGTACCGCTGGTGCCCACGGTAGTACCGCTTATGCGGTAGTACCGCTGGGTACTTCCGTGGCACTGCCGCTTGGGGTTTCCCCGAGCGTGCAACTCTCTGTTGTTGGTCTGCAATTCACGGTAGTAGCACTGTAGTAGCACGGTAGTACCGCTCCGGCGGTACTACCGCCCTTACTACCGCCGCCACTACCGCTTGCGGGGTTTCCTCAGTGCACGCTTCTGTTTCCATTTTCCCTTAAGCGGTGGTAGAGCGGTACTAGGACGGTAGTACCGCTTCGCACGGTACTGCTGCCCTGGCTGCCTCTACTACTGCTGCCTCTCCTGGTCTAAACCCCCTAAGCGGTAGTACCGCCAGGGGCAGCGGTAGTACCGCTCCGGCGGCACTACCGTGGTACACTTAGTGTGTTTCAGGCTAGTGCGAGGTTGTACCGCCTAAGCGGTAGTACCGCTCCTAGGAGCGGTAGTACCGCTTGGCTGCAGGCGCAGGGCAGATAACGGTTGGATTTTCCCCCTCCTATAAAAGGGGGTCTTCTTCCCCATTGGACCTTATCCTTCTAGCTCGTGTTCTTCCCCCATTGTTGACCTTCTTCGAGCTTGATATCTCTCAATCCCTCCAATGATTCTTGCTAGTTCTTGAGGGAAAAGAGAGAGGAGATCTAGATCTACGTTTCCACCAATCACTTTCTCCTCTATGTGAGGGGAACCCCTTGGATCTAGATCTTGGAGTTCTTGGTGTTCTCCTTGTTCTTCCTCTCATATTCCTCCATAGCTTTTGTTGCTTTGGTGGGATTTGGGAGTGAGGGACTTGACCACTTCGTGTGTTCTTGCCATTGCATTAGTTGCATCGGTTTGAGTTCTTCACGGTGATACGTGGTGGTGAAAAGTTGAGAAGCTTATTACTCTTGGGTGCTTGGTACCCTAGAGCTTGTTCCTCTTGGGTGCTTGGGCGCCCTAGACGGTTGGTGGTGCCTCGGAGCTCAATCATTGTGGTGTAAAGCTCCGGGCAAGCGTCGGGGTCTCCAATTAGGTGTGGAGATCGCCCCGAGCAATTTGACGGGTATCGGTGACCGCCCCCAAGGGTTGCCAAAGTGTACGGGTACCGGTAACCGCCCCCAAGGGTTGCCATTTGTACGGGTTCGGTGACCGCCCTCAAGGGTCCCTTAGTGGAATCACGGCATCTTGCATTGTGCGAGGGCGTGAGGAGATTACGGTGGCCCTAGTGGCTTCTTGGGGATCATTGTGCCTCCACACCGCTCCAAACGGAGATTAGCATCCGCAAGGGTGTGAACTTCGGGATACATCGTCGTCTCCGCGTGCCTCGGTTATCTCTTACCCGAGCCCTTTACTTATGCACTTTACTTTATGATAGCCATATTGTTTCTTGTTATATATCTTGCTATCACTTAGTTGTTTATCTTGATTAGCATAAGTTGTTGGTGCACATAGGTGAGCCTAGTCGATTTAGGTTTTGTGCTTGACAAATTAAACGCTAGTTTTATTCCGCATTTGTTCAAGCCTAAACCGTAATTATTTTAAAGCGCCTATTCACCCCCCCCCCTCTAGGCGACATCCACGATCTTTCACATGGGAGGGTAGGACAAAAGATGTCATGCAAGTTCTTATTATAAGTATGTAATGACTATATACGGAATACATGCCTACATTACATTCATGAATTGGAGCTATTGTGTATCACCCTAGGTTGTGACTGTTATATGATGAATATCATCCAACATAATTATCATCACCGATCCAATGCCTATGACTTTCTCATATTGGTTTTTGCTATGTTACTTTGTTGCTACTGCTTTACACTTGCTGCAAAACTGCTATTGTTGCTGTTACTATTGTTACTGTTGCTACTGCTATCAAAACTATCATATTACTGTGCTACTAAACACTTTGCTGCAGATATTTTATCTCCAGGTGTGGTTGAATTGACAACTCAACTGCTAATACTTGCAAATATTCTTTGGCTCCCCTTGTGTCGAATCAATAAATCTGGGTGAAATACTACCCGCGAAAACTATTGCGATCCCCTATACTTGTGGGTTATCAAGACCTTTTTCTAGCGCCGTTGCCGGGGAGCATAGCTCTATTTGTTGAGTCACTTGGGATTTATATCTGTTGATCACTATAAAGAATCTGAAAGACGCTAAGACCAAGATCGTTCCCTCTAAGACGAGGGGAGGTAAGGAACTGTCATCTAGCTCCGCACTTGATTCACCTTCTGTTTTGAGTAGGCTTGCGACACCACCACCTGCTATTCATTTTGTTATGTCACAAGTTATTGATGATACTACTTCTGCTATGAATGATACTTATGATGATGCTAGTACTATGCTTGATAATACTGTGCCACTTGGTGAATTTCTTAATGAACAAATTGCTAAAGCTAAAGAAACTGAAAATGTGGAAACTCTTGAAAGCTATGATTCACCTATTATGCCTAGCTCTCCTACTAGAGTTGAAATACCTGAAACATCTGATGGTCATGTTTTTGATAGAGAGACAGCTAGAGCGATTCTTGCTTGTAATGATAGAGATGAGGTTATAAAATTGCTTGCTGAAATGAAAGAAAAATCTATGAGGGAGAGAATGAAATATGATCCTAAGTTTGCTACCTCTCCCATATTTGTTACCGATAAGGACTATGAATTCTCTGTCGATCCTGAGTTAATTACTTTGGTTGAATCTGATCCTTTTCATGGTTACGAAACTGAAACTGTTGTGGCACATCTTACTAAGTTGAATGATATTGCCACCCTATTTGCTCATGAGCAAAAAATTCGCTACTACTACATTCTTAAGTTGTTTTCTTTCTCATTAAAGGGTGATGCTAAGAAATGGTTTAATACTCTTGCTCCTGGTTGTGTGCGTAGTCCCCAGGATATGATATATTACTTCTCTGAAAAATATTTTCCTGCTCATAAGAAACAAGCTGCCTTATAGGAAATATTTAACTTTGTGCAAATTGAAGAAGAGAATCTCCCTCAAGCTTGGGGGAGGATTCTCCAATTACTTAATGCTTTGCCTGATCATCCTCTTAAAAAAATGAAATACTTGATATCTTTTATAATGGACTAACCGATGCTTCTAGGGACTACCTAGATAGTTGTGCTGGTTTGTTTTCAGGGAACGAACTGTTGGACAGGCTGAAGTACTATTGAATAATATATTGAGAAATGCCGATGATTGGACACTTCCTGAACCACCACCTAAGCCAACTCCGAAGAAGAGAGGTATTCTATTCCTCAGTCCAGAAGATATGCAAGAGGCTAAGAAATCTATGAAGGAAAAAGGTATTAAAGCTGAAGATGTTAAGAATTTACCACCTATTGAATAAATACATGGGCTCGACATCCCGACACAGGTAGTGGAGGTAAATTCTCTCACTAGATTTGATGAAGGTGATATTCCGTATAATAAATCTGCTAGTCAATGCTTGTATGAATTTGATAATTACATCATTAAACAGGAACACTTTAATATGTATGTTAGCAATCAACTAAAACGGAATGCCATCATGATTGAACACTTGAGTAATTTTGATGTTTAGAACTGCTAATGATGTTAAATGCTTGAGTAAACATGCTTCTATGGTTCAGACTCAGTTAGAACAAATAGCTAAGTCACAAAATGATTTGCTTGATGAGATGAAAAAGAATGATCATGCTGTTAGAGTTGTTACTAGAGGAGGTAGCATGACTCAGGATCCTCTATATCCTGAAGGTCATCCTAAAAGAATTGAACAAGACTCTCAAATAAATAATATTGATGCACCTAGTCCATCTAAGAAGAAAAAAGAAAAGGAAAAATGATAGGACTTTGCATGCTCCTAGTGAACCTGAGATAGAAAAACCTCCTGAGAATCATAATGATGTTTCTATTTCTGATGCTGAGACACAATCTGGTAATGAACATACACCTAGTGAGAATGAGAATGATAATGATAACGATAATGATAATGAAGATGTTCATGTTGATGCTCAACCAGATAATGATGTAGAAATAGAACATGATGTTGATCTTGATAACCCACCTCCTAAGAATAAAAGATATGATAAAAGAGATTTTGTTGCTAGAAAACATGGAAAGGAAAGAGAACCATGGGTTCAAAAACCTATGCCTTTTCCTACTAAACCATCTAAAAATAAGGATGATGAAGATTTTGAGCGCTTTGTTGAAATGCTTAGACCTGTGTTTTTGCGCACTCGCTTGATTGATATGTTGAAAATGTCTCCTTATGCTAAATACATGAAAGATATTGTCACTAATAAAAGGAAGATACATGAAGCTGAAATTTCCACCATGCTTGCAAATTATTCTTTTAAGGGTGGAGTGCCTAAAAACTTAGGAGATCCGGGGATACCTACTATACCATGCTCCATTAAAAGAAGTTATGTCAAAACTGCTTTATGTGATTTGGGAGCCGGTGTTAGTGTTATGCCTTTCTCTTTATATAGAAGACTTGATTTGAATAAGCTCACACCCACTGAAATATCTTTGCAAATGGCTGATAAATCTACTGCTATACCTATTGGAATTTGCGAGGATGTGCCTGTTGTTGTTGCGAATGTTACTATTTTAACGGACTTTGTTATACTTGATATGCCCGAGGATGACAACATGTCGATTATCCTTGGAAGACCCTTTTTGAATACTACAGGGGCTGTTATTGATTGCAATAAAAGCAAGGTTACTTTTCATGTCAATGGTAATGAGCATACGGTTTATTTCCCGAAGAAACAAAGTTCGGTGAATGGTATCAATTGTATTGAAAAAGTTTTGACAATTACTATTGGAGGATTCAAATTTCCTCTTCCTACTGTCAAAAAGAAATATGAAATTCTTATTGTTGGGGAGATGCATATCCCCTTTGAGGTAACTTAGTGTTGTACGAAAATTCTTTGGTTTCATGTCACTCGGAAACAGTTTGTTAATAAGACTTGATCAACCTTATTAATGGATTGTTTTGAAGGGCATGTGGTCGATGAATTTAGTAAGCACAACTTTCTGTAATCTTAGTTTGCTCTTTGTTATTTTTAGTTTAAATAAAATAAAATGCCATGATTATCCTGTTTTCTGATTTATCCGTGCAATAAAAAAATTCCAAAAATAAAAGTGCTCAGAATGCAATAAAATTTTAACATGATTTTTCCTGGAATATATAAGAATTTTTGGCACTGAAAACAACCCAGGGGGTGCACCTATTGCCCACAAGGCAACAGGGCGCGGCCACCCCCCCAGGGCGCGCCATGATGCCTTGTGGGTCCCACAGGGACCCACTCACTTATCCATTCAGCCCACTTCATCTCCTACCTCCAGAAAAAAAGCATAATAGCTCTCTCTCTCGTGTTCTTGCTCCCAAACCTGAGATTTTCGATCTCTTTGCTCGGAGCTCCGTTTCCGAAACTGTTTTGAGGGATTGCTCGTTGGTATGTGACTCTCCCATTGCTCCAATTAGTTTTTGCTTTAGTGGATTATATTTTGCATAAATTGCTACTATTGGTGCTGCTGAAAATGAGCTTGCATGTTGAATTCTTTGAGTCCTAAGTAGTTTGAATGCTTGATATGGCCTCTAGGCACTTGTATGAGTAGTTGCTATCAATCTTGCAAAGTTTTGTTAACATCTTTTTGTGGTCCAAAAAATTTCAGAAATTTGTTCTTAGGAAAATGAACTTTCTTCGGAGGGGTTCTTTGAGCTAGAGCTCCAAGGGTGTCCTTGGGGATGCCCATGACCACGACCTTAACATTCCGCGCAGGACGGAGGTCCGACCGTGCGAGTGGCCGCACAACACCTTCATGAATGAAGCCGGGTTCCGTCAAGAGTTCACACAATTTGTTGCGAACGCCGGGCTGACCGGCTTCCTCGCAGATGAGTGTGACCAGCACCACATCCTTACAAATTCCTTTGTTCAAAATTTTTACTTCATGCCTAGGCTCGATATCCCCATGGTGCGTTTCGATTTATATGTTGAACATCATGAGTTAACGCTAGATGAGTTTTGTGAGATATGCTTGATCCCTTCTGATGGGGATTTGAGGGAGCCTCGGCCTGAGGAGTTCGAGGACTTCCTTCGCACTTTGACTGTGGGGGAATTTAGGGGCGTTTCAAAAGCCCGTGTTACTAGCTTGCATTTTCCTGCCACTAATTTGCTTTATTCATAGGGAAATGCTTGACTGCCAGGGAGGAAGGTGGTACGCTCAGTGCCCCTAACCTCGCCATCTTGCGTCATGCTATTTACGGCGATAACACTTTTAGCTTGGGAGCTATCATTGCACGCCGCCTACACACCAACAGAACTAAGGGTAAAATCCATGGTGGTATTTATGCTTTGCGTCTTGCGAAACGTTTTAATGTTGCTATCCGCCCAAATGACTACTTGCTGCCCAAGGCTTATTTAGACCAACAGTGCATGATCGATCGCCACTTTATTGATGAACCTGAACCTCCTCAATATATTCATTATAACCTGGTTTTTAGCGAGAGAACTCGCGATATTATCCCATTGCCTGCACCCTCTTTGTATGACTCTCATGCCAAGAACGGATACACCGTCATGCCGGCGGACATCACAGCTTACAGGAACGAGCTGGCAGCAGCGTAGAACGAGGTCCAGCAGTGGGACCCTCAGGTGCCTCCGCCCCAGTACTATCTGCCCGGTCCTGATGGATACTACGGGTGGTGATTACCAAGCTAGGCTAAAAGCCTAAGCTCGCGGGAGTACGTATCTCTCACCGACATTACATTCATGTTCACACATTCATTTCAGTTGTCGGTGTTCACACTTTTTCATTGTATATCCGTGTTAGTTTTATTTTCGCTTTCTTCTTGTGTGTTTGAAAACCTTCAAAAACCCAAAAATATTTCTCGCTTCTTTTTAGTTCTTCTTTCTTGTTTGTTCATTTGTAGTATTAAAAGAAAATCCAAAAAGATTTCTCGTTTCTTCTTTTGCTTGTTGGGAGTTCTCCCGTGTAAATAGTTTTTCTCGCTTTTTGTTCCCTTCTTTAATTTGCTTTCTTCAGAAAAACTAAAAACTCCAAAAATATTTTAGTGTGTTTCTCTGAATTTCTTTTCTTTTTGTTGAGTTGTCGTAGGGAGAAGACCACGATGAAAATGATGAGTGGTTCTCATATGCTTTATTGTTGATATAACGAAGAGCCAATATTACCTTGTCTTATCCCTTGAATAAAATGTTTGCAGATTCCAGCTTAGTCCGCAGCACACTTGCACTATTATTATTTTCACATCATTCGGTCGTGCAAGTGAAAGGCAATAATGACGATGATTTGATGAAGTGACTGTGGCAAAGAAAGCTGTTATGAACTCTTCTTGTTTTTGTTTTTGTAAATATGTTTAACTCAGTATCCATGATTCAGCATATTATGAGTAAACACATTTGTGATGACAATTAGAGATTATAGTTGCTCATGCCATGCTTAAGTAGCTAGGAGTGGATAATGATTTATCTTGGATGTCAACATGCATTAAAATGGTTATGATGTAGTATGTTAATATGGTATCCTCCTCTGAATGTTTCGAGTGGCTTGACTTGGCACATGTTCATGCATGTAGTTGATTCAAAACCAACATAGCCTCCACGATATTTATGTTCAGGGTGTCTATATCCTACTCATGCTAGTATTCAATGTTAATTATTCTCAATGCATGATCATGACCGTTTTTGCTCTCTAGTTGGTCGCTTCTCAACCTATTTGCTAGCCTTCACTTGTACTAAGCGGGAATTCTGCTTGTGCATCCACAATCCTTAAACCAAAGTTGTTCCAGATGAGTCCACTATATCTACCTATATGCGGTATTACTCTGCTGCTCTAAGTAAATTTGCATGTGCCACCTCTAATCATTCAAATAAAACATCCGTTTTGTGTGCCCGTACCGCTCATGGAGCGACAGGGGGCGGTCAGTATCTTCCATGCTAAGCAGGTTATTCTCGAGATGAGTGTTTATTCACTTGTCATTGCACGAGAGAGGCTGGTATTTGGGATGCCCAGTCCTATGCTCAAAATCGAAAATACATAATGCAAACAAACTCCCCCGGAAAGTTGTTGGTATGGAGGACACCCGAGGATTCGGCTAGCCATCGCTTGTGTTGGTATGGTGGAGGGGGAGTAAACTTTACCTTTCCGCTTGGGAACCGCCTATAATGTGTTTAGCATGGAAGATATTGAAAACTCTCGGTCGTGACGTTGACAGGAAAAGTACACCTCCCAAAATTATTTTTCATCTCTGATTTAAGCTTCGAGCTCTGGAACCGCTGCAAATCCCTGCTTCCCTCTGCGAAGGGCCTATCTATTTACTTTTATGTTATTTACTTTATGTTATTTTACTTTTTATTATTGAGTCTCACCTTCTTGCACTAAGCGCCAATCCTGAGAGCACTATTGTCATCCTTATGCATTGAGTATAGTTAATATTGTGTGCATCATGACTGGATCTCTTCTACCCTGAATTACAATGTTTAGTCGCTGCTTGAACTTTGGAGGTGCTCTGCATTTATGTTTTGCGGTCTCAGAAAGGGCTAGCGAGATACCATGTTATCATATTATATCATGATTGTTTTGATAAATTGTTGGCATTTGAGATATGTTATTATTGCTCGCTAGTTGATTATGCCATTGATATGAGTAAATATAATTCCTAAGTGTTATTATGAGCATGGTTAGTTCATGATCTTTGCTGAAAACCTGGGTACTATTTAAGCTTATATATGGATACAAGAACAAAAGAGTTCGTAAAAGTTTTTCTTTATCACTTTCAGTTTGTCAACTGAATTGCTTGAGGACAAGTAATGGGTTAAGCTTGGGGGAGTTGATACGTCTCCGTCGTATCTACTTTTCCAAACACTTTTGCTCTTGTTTTGGACTATAATTTGCATGATTTGAATGAAACTAACCCGGACTGACGTTGTTTTCAGCAGAACTACCATGGTGTTGTTTTTGTGCAGAAATCAAAGTTCTCGGATTTGGACGAAACTTTTGGGAGAATTTTTATGGAATATATAAAAATTATTGGCGCAAGAATCAACAGAAGAGGGGCCACCTGTTGCCCACAAGGCAACAGGGCGCGACCCCCCCTAGGGCGCGCCCTGATGCCTTGTGGGGCCCACAGGCGGCCGTCTGACCTAATTCCAACGCTATAAATTCTCTTTCCCCAAGAAAAAAACTAAGAGAAGAAGTTTCATCATGTTTTACGATACGGAGCTGCCGCCACCTCCTGTTCTTCATTAGGAGGGCTGATCTGGAGTCCGTTCAGGGCTCCGGAGAGGGGGATTCGACGCCGTCGTCATCATCAACCATCCTCCATCACCAATTTCATGATGCTCACCACCGGGCGTGAGTAATTCCTTTGTAGTCTTGCTGGACGGTGATGGATTGGATGAGATTTATCATGTAATCGAGTCAATTTGTTAGGGCTTTGATCCCTAGTATCCACTATGTTCTGAGATTGATGTTGCTATGACTTTGTTATGCTTAATGTTTGTCACTAGGGCCCAAGTGCCATGATTTCAGATCTGAACCCTTTATGTTTTCATGAATATATTTGTGTTCTTGATCCTATCTTGCAAGTTATACGCACCTATTACGTGCTATGATCCGCATACCCCAAGGTGACAATAATTGGGATTCTTTCCGGTGATTGCCATAGTTTGAGGAGTTCATGTATTCACTAAGTGCTAATGCTTTGTTCCGGTTCTCTATTAAAAGGAGGCCTTAATATCCCTTAGTTTCCTTAAGGACCCCGCTGCCACGGGAGGGTAGGACAAAAGATGTCATGCAAGTTCTTATTATAAGCACGTATGACTATATACGGAATACATGCCTACATTACATTGATGAATTGGAGCTATTGTGTATCGCCCTAGGTTGTGACTGTTATATGATGAATATCATCCAACATAATTATCATCACCGATCCAATGCCTACGACTTTCTCATATTGGTTTCTGCTAAGTTACTTTGTTGTTACTGCTTTACACTTGCTGCAAAACTGCTACTGTTGCTGTTACTATTGTTACTGTTGCTACTGCTATCAAAACTATCATGTTACTGTGCTACTAAACACTTTGCTGCAGATATTTTATCTCCAGGTGTGGTTGAATTGACAACTCAACTGCTAATACTTGCAAATATTCTTTGGCTCCCCTTGTGTCAAATCAATAAATCTGGGTGAAATACTACCCGTGAAAACTGTTGCGATCCCCAATACTTGTGGGTTATCAGCGCCGTTGCCAGGGAGGCATCACCAAAATTTATCAAGTACCTTCGCACAAACTATCATCCACTTGCATTTATTTTATTTGTCTTTTTATGTGCATTTGCCTCTCGTTTTCATCTCCCCCACTTCTAAAAAAATTACAAAAACACAAAAATATTTTTTGTTTGCTTGTTTTCTAGTTTGCTTGCTTCGTCGTGATGTCTCAAGAAAACACAAAATTGTGTGACTTTTCCAATACTAATAATAATGATTTTATTAGTAATCCTATTGCTCCTCCCGCCACTAGTGCGGAGTCGTGTGACATTAATGCTGCTTTGCTCAATCTTGTTATGAAAGAACAATTTTCTGGTAGCCCTAATGAAGATGATGCATCACATCTAAATACTTTCGTTGAACTTTGTGATATGCAAAAGAAGAAATATGTGGATAATGATATTGTCAAATTAAAATTATTTCCGTTCTCACTACGAGATCGCGCTAAAACTTGGTTTTCATCCTTGCCAAGAAATAGTATTGATTCTTGGGATAAGTGTAAGGATGCTTTTATTACCAAGTATTTTCCTCCCGCTAAGATTATTTCTTTAAGAAATCAAATTATGAATTTTAAGCAACTTGAGCATGAACATGTTGCACAATCTTGGGAGAGAATGAAATTAATGATAAGAAATTGCCCAACACATGGCTTAAATTTATGGATGATCATACAAAAAATTTATGCGGGGCTAAACTTTGTTTCTAGAAATTTGCTAGACTCTGCCACAGGTGGTACTTTTATGGAAATTACATTGGGAGAAGCTACAAAACTTCTTGACAAATTATTCTCAATGGCACACTGAACGAACTCCAACTGGTAAGAAGGTAAATTTTGTTGAAGAAATTAATACTTTGAGTGATAAGATAGATGCTCTTATGAAATTGGTTGCTAGTAAAAGTGCTCATATTGATCCTAATGATGTGCCATTGTCTACTTTGATTGAGCAAAATAATGATGCTATTGA
The DNA here is from genome assembly GCA_039707655.1 of Elymus sibiricus. Taxonomy (NCBI): domain Eukaryota; kingdom Viridiplantae; phylum Streptophyta; class Magnoliopsida; order Poales; family Poaceae; genus Elymus; species Elymus sibiricus. Next base: position 87,628,287 of record CM077668.1, on the reverse strand, counting down.
TGTGATTTTTTTTCTCTAGAAATAATTTCAACAACAATGCTTATAGGGGTAATTTCAATCCTAGACCGTTTCCTGGAAATTCCTCTAATAATTATGGTAATCCCTATGGTAATTCCTATAATAATAATAATAATAATAATAATAGGATACCTACTGATCTTGATAGTAATATTAAAGAATTTATTAATTCACAAAAGAATTTTAATGCTATGATAGAAGAAAAATTGAATAGAGTTGATGAATTGTCTAGGAACATGGATAGAATTGCTCATGATGTTGAAGATCTCAAAATTAAAATTTTGCCACCCAAGCATGATATAAATGAGTCTATTAAAGCTATCTATGTGTCCATTAATGAAAGTAAAGAAAGGACCGCTAGGTTAAGAGCTAAGCGGGAATTCTTAGAAAAAGCCATTCCACCTGGTTTCTATCGTAGTAATGATGAAGATATTAAAATGATTGGTGTCACTCCTATTGAATCTTTATTTAGTAACATAAAACTTGATGAAAAAGGGACTGAATAAGAGTCAACTTTAGATAGAAGGAGTACCAATTGCTTGGAGGGTGATGATTGTAATGATAAAAATGATAAAAGTGGGTTTGGAGAGGTCAAAACTTTAAATAGTAATGCACCCACTACTTTAGATTACAAGGACTTTAATTATGATAGTTGTTCTTTAATTGAGTGTATTTCCTTGTTGCAATCCATGATTAATTCACCAAATGCATATGAACAAAATAAAGCTTTCACTAAACATATTGTAGAAGCTATGATGAAAGCTCATGAAGAAAAACTTGAGTTAGAAGTTTCAATTCCTAGAAAATTACAAGATGAATGTAATGCTCTTTGTGATCTTGGTGCTAGCGTTTCCACTATACCAAAATCTTTCTGTGATGTGCTAGGTCTCACCGATATGGATCCTTGTTCCCTTAATTTGCACCTTGTGGATTCCACTATTAAAAAGCCATTGGGTAGAATAAATGATGTGCCTATTCTTGCAAATAGAAATTATGTGCCCGTGGATTTTATTGTTCTTGATATTGAATGCAACCCTTCTTGCCCTATAATACTTGGTAGGCCTTTCCTACGAACAATAGGTGCTATTATTGATATGAAAGAAGGTAATATAAGATTTCAATTTCCATTAAAGAAAGGGATGGAACACTTCCCTAGAAATATAACTAAAGCACCTTATGAATCTATTATGAGGGCCACCTATGGAATTAATTTGAAGGACGACAACACTTGAAACTATGCATTATGCCTAGGTAGGGGCATAAAACAATAGCGCTTGTTGGGAGGCAACCCAATGAATAAAATAAATTTTTGTTTTACTTTCTATTTTTGTGTGTTTACACAATTATAGCCTCTGTTATGATTGTGTTTTTATCTTTTAATTAGTGTTTGTGCCATGTAATGCCTTTGGGATGATTTGGATGATAGTATAATTGATGCTGTTTGGAAAACAGAAAGTTTTGCGTCCAGTGCTGGAATTTTGATTCTGTACTGGAGCACCAGAAATATCTGAAATTTTTACACAGTATTGGTATAAGAATTTTTTACGTTTTCCTAATTTTTCAGAATTTTTAGAGTTGCAGAAGTATAGCTTCTAAATACATCTTTACAGACTGTTCTGTTTTAGACAGATTCTGTTTTTGTTGCATAGTTTGCTTATTTTGATGAATCTATGGATCGTATCGGGGGGTATGAGTCATGGAGAAGTTGGAGTACAGTAGCATTATGAAAATATTAAATATGAATCAATTTACAAAAGTACCTAAAGTTTAAGATTTGTTTGTTATACTAACGGATCTCACGAGGTTTCTGTTGAGTTTTGTGTGCTGAAGTTTTCAGGTTTAGGGTGAGACTACGATGGACAAAGAAATAAGGAGCAGCAAGAGCCTAAGCTTGGGGATGCCCAAGGCATCCCAAGGTAATATTCAAGGAAGACTCAAGTGTCTAAGCTTGGGGATGCCCCGGAAGGCATCCCCTCTTCGTAACTCACTTGGAGCTATATTTTTATTCATCACATGATATGTTTTACTTGGAGCATCTTGTGATATAGTTTGTTTGTTTTTGTTTGCTTTTTAGTTTGTCACAATCATCTTTGATGAACACACCTTTTTGAGAGGGACACACATTATTCGTGATTTGTTAGAATACTCTATGTGCTTCACTTATATCTTTTGAGCTAGGCAGTTGCTTTAGTGCTTCACTTATACCCTAGATGCATGCTGGATAGCGGTCGATGGGTGGAGTAATAGTAGTAGATGCAAGCAGGAGTCGGTCTACTTGTCTTGGACGTGATGCCTATATACATGATCATTGCCATGAATCTGTCATAATTATTTGTTTTTCTATCAATTGCCCAACAGTAATTTTATTACCCACCGTATGCTATGTGTTCGAGAGAGAAGCCTCTAGTGAAAACTATGGCCCCCGGGTCTACTTTTATCATATATTAAAATCAAAAATACCTTGCTGCAATTTATTTACTTTTATTTTATTTAGTATTTTAGTTTATCTATTTATCACTATCAGAATTAATCCTTGCAAATAACCGCTAAGAGGATATACAACCCTCTTATTCACGTTGGGTGCAAGTATTTGGTTTTGTGTGTGCAGATGTTGCTAATGGGATTTCGCGTGGTTCTCCTACTGGATTGATAACCTTGGTTCTTAACTGAGGGAAATACTTATCTCTACTATACTGCATCATCCCCTCCTCTTCGGGGAAATACCAACGCAGTCTACAAGTAGCACACCCCCCTGGGGCCGCGCCCTGTTGCCTTGTGGAGGCCTCGTGAAGCTTCTGGCCTCCTCTCCAAGTCTCCAGGGTCTCTTTTGTCCAGAAAAAAATCTCCAAAAAGTTCCGTGGCATTTGGACTTCGTTTGGTACTGATTTCCTGAAAAACCAAAAACAAGCAGAAAATAGCAACTGGCACTGGGCACTAGGTTAATAGGTTAGTCCCAAAAAATGATATATAAATGCATATAATTGCATATAAAAACATCCAAGGTTGATACTATAATAGCATGGAACAGTCAAAATTTATAGATACGTTGGAGACGTATCAACTATCGCTATGGTGGGGGCGAAGGAGTTATACTGTGTCTGTATGTCGATGACATACTGATATTTGGGACCCACCTCAAAGTCATTGAGGAGGTCAAGTCTTTTCTATCTCATAACTTTGAGATAAAAGACCTGGGCGTGGCTGATGTTATCTTGAACATCAAGCTACTGAGAGATAATGAGGGTGGAATTACACTTTTGCAATCCCACTATGTTGAGAAGATTTTGAGTCGATTTGGATATTCTGACTGCAAACCTTCTGCAACACCATATGATCCTAGCATGCGGATTCGAAAGTTCGAAGGAACGGCTGTGGATCAATTGAGATACTCTCAAGTGGTTGGTTCACTCATGTACCTAGCTTGTGCTACTCGGCCTGACATATCATTTGCCGTGTGCAAACTGAGCCGGTTTGTCTCCAATTCGGGAGTTGTGCACTGGCATGCTGTTGAGCGAGTCATGCGTTATTTGCAAGGTACTGTGAACTATGAAATTCACTATTCTGGGTACCCGATGGTACTTGAGGGGTATAGTGATTCGAATTGGATATCTGATGCTGATGAGATGAAAGCCAAAAGTGGGTATGTCTTCACACTTGGTGGTGGTGCTGTTTCCTGGAAGTCTTGCAAGCAGACGATCTTAACGAGATCGACTATGGAAGCAGAACTCACAGCATTAGACACATCATGCGTCGAAACAGAATGGCTTCGAGAGCTTTTGATGGATTTGTCAGTGGTTGAAAAGCCAATCCCGGCTATCCTTATGAACTATGACAATCAAACAGTGATTGCCAAGGCAAAGAGTTCAAAGGACAGCCTGAAATCCACAAAGCACATAAGAAGAAGATTGAAATCTGTCAGAAAATCAAGAAACTCCGAAGTGATAGCACTGGATTATATCCAGACTGCTAAAAATCTGGCAGACCCTTTTACGAAAGGGCTATCACGGATTGTGATAGAAAATGCATCGAGGGAGATGGGCATGAGACCCACGTAAGTTGCCATGGGGGTAACCCAACCTATGTGATCGGAGATCCCATGAATTAGGACCTGGGAAAACAATCCAGCGGTCAACTGAGGAGAGTATCCTTACTAAACCCACTCCGTTGGAGATGCAATGCTCTCATAATCTGTAAGGCAGGCTGACTTTTGTCTTAATGTGTTCCAAAGCTTGTGTAAGCAAGATGCTATCCTACAAAGCAGTCTTTGGAGGAACACACCTATGTGAGCTCGACTACTGGTCACAGTCTATGAGATTGGGTAATCTCTAGAAGCTCATGAGAAGGTAAGGAATATGACTAATAAGCTCCATCTGTGGGGTTTAGCCTTCGGCAGCCACATATCAGCTGACAATAGGCGAAACTTCTGCACGCCAAACTGACAATTCAAGGCATAGTCCATTGTTCAGTTGTGAAGAAGTCTAATCCTGTTGCTCTAGGTGGAAATTCAACTTAACAGTCTCCACTGAAAATTCAAGTATATCAAACATTGTTTGGAACAGTTGACAAACTTATATGCCTCGAGATCTGGTGGAGGGATTATAGATGGGCTTAGGCCCATATAAGACAATAATCCCTGATTAATCTCTAAGGCCCATTTAGGTGCATGGCAAGTGGTGGGAAGTTTAGTACCATACTGCTAGAGTAAGAAGAGTGAGACCCCTTTATAAGGGCTGCTCTACCACATGCCATTGGGAGCTTGGGAAGAGGAGTTGTACACGCGCGCTCCTCCTCCTCCGCCGCCCGCCTCGCCTCGTCACGACGCGCGCGCGCGCCGCGGGTTGCGGGAATGAGCCGAGCCAAGCCTTATTTTTGTCGGTCAGAAATGGTTAATTAATTAACGAGTCGCTAACGGAAGTGCCACTGTCCGAAACGTTGGACCGTGGGCTGTTCGCGGACACGGTCGTGGGCCTGAGCCAGGGCCCATCTACCTGATGGCCTATTTAAGGAGGCGCTGGCCTGTGGAGTGAACCCTAACTCAGTTCACTCACTCCCTCCTGCACAACCCTAGCCGTCATCTACTGTTCCTCTCTCTGAGCTGCTTCCGGCGATCCCATCCTGACGACCGCGTGCACGGTTGGTCGGGAGAGCAGGTGCCTCCGGAACCCTGTCGTTCGAGATCCTGCCCGGGAGAACGGCAATACGGTTTTTGGGGAGCGTCTCGACGCGACTGCTACCGATCCGTCCCCGTCTCCGTCGTCCTCGTCCTCCTCTGCTTCCACTACTTCCCCTGCATCGACCCCATGGCGAACGACGACGCCGCCGCCAAGAAGAAGGCCACGGACGACGCCGAGGCTGCTGCTGCCGCCGCCGCATTGGCTTGGCCAACCGGAGGTATGATTTGTTCATCCCTCATTTATCCGTTTATGTACTTATTCATGTGCTAGCCGTATATGTTGTGTTCATAGATGTCTCATTTCTATGTACTGTACGTGCTCACATGCTTAGGTATCGGTATGAGATGCATACCGTATTTGCCATGTTTACTGTATACTCGTGGATTAGTCTAATCGAAAAAGTGCTAATTTTCCAACGGCACATATCTTCGATATGGACAGCACACTTGGCATGTACAGGCTTAATGCCAGGAAACGAAAAGAAACTGTTGATGTATGGGTGCTGCGGAACTACGAAAGCGAGGTTTGGGACAAACAGTACCAAATCAAATTGCCGCTTGCAGAAATCAGGGAGCAGTTTATGAACGATGATGACTACTGTTTGGACGTTGTTTCTGGGGATGGTGACGTTCTCGTGCTGCTCCTTCTTGGTCGGTATGTGATTGACGTTAACAATGTTGGCGAATTGCTTGACAGTTTCAATCTTGGTCACGAAAACCTCTCTATGACCAAATGGCGGCTCAAGCAAAGTCTTGTTCAGCATAAAAAGATTCCGGCTCTAGAAGATTATGCTGTGAATGCTTCGCCTTGGTTGCCGAAACCTCCGTATCTCTAAATGTCTGCTCAACCAAAGTCTTGTCCAGCATACCTTTTTCCCGGCTTTGAATGCTCAAGTATGAGCCTACTGGCCTCTTCTTTTTGAATTGATGATACAATTTATGATTAGAAGCTCTTATGCGGTTGCATGAAATCTGTGCTTGTCTAGGTACCTTTTTGGGCTGCAGTGACTAATGTGTGTGTTGATGCTAAAATCAACAAGCCATTTTGCTGTGCTTTTGAAATATTTGCCAATAATCTGCGTGTCTATTTATTTGGCTGAGGAATTGACTTTGCTTTATTTTATTTATTATCTAGTGGTCTTCTTTGTACTCAACTGTTAGCAATTTATATGCCTCATGTCCGTCTTCCTTGAACTGTTGACTTTACCTTCTTATCTAGCGGTCTCCTTAATAGTCAGCATTTAGGACTCTCTGTTGTAGCTGACGATGAAAGGCAGATTCTCCTCCTTGTTGACTTGCTGCGAGAATGGTTGCAGTCAACTTCTCATTAATATAATTCATTTTTCATCATGAATCAACTGCATCTGGTTATGTAGTTCTTATGGAAACTAAGACACTTGCCATTACAGCGAGAATCCGACATGGTTACGGACTGAGATCCAATGACTTGCTGTGGACAAGTCACCGGTGAACAGTACGGTAACTGGCCTCCTTCTCCAGCCCGTCCGATCAAGGATCAACGGATGTATCTGCATGAACAGTATCCGATCTACAGTGTGATTCCGTCTACAGGAGGTCGTCCACATTACCCGGTCTACAGGGTTCATCTACAGTACCAACTATACAGTGTTTCTACTACAGTACTTAATCTGGGCTGCCCATCCTTCATCCAACACTGGATCTCTGTCCCATGGTTATATTTGTCTCGTTCCGAGGAGTTTAAGTGTTCTTGTAGAATAGACTGGTACTGCAACCTGAAAAAGTCAGGAATACATTTGGTGCTTCCATCCTCACACCGGCTTTCCGAACATTAGTTGGAGAAACTAAGCTTGTGCTGTAAACACTAGTAAGGTGAGCCGCTGTCTGGCTCAGATCCCACACTGTGTTCATGTCTCGAGCAGGACAGCACCAGGCCTGTTGTGTGACTGTACAGTTGTAGGAGTAAGTTGGTTGAAAGTCACTCTGATATGCCTGGATCAAATTCTTATTTACTGGAACTTGAAATTCCTCTTGATACTTATAAATTGATAGTGTGGTGAATGTCTTCTATATGATCAATTCATGTCAGTTTTCCAAGTAAAATTTCCATTGTTTTATGTAAATGACCAATTAGTTTTATGGCGGTGTTTTCTTTATACTTGTGCATAGGTAGAAACCAACTCCTCTGTTTGTACATATGACATGCTAAATAAATGAAAGCTGAGAGCACACTGATGAATGTGGCAGTGTTTTTTTTATTTTTTTGAAACGCGGTCCCTTAGAGCCTGATTCATTAAAAAAGATCGAAGAGAATTGCCCAGTTAATTAACGGAAAATCGGGCGAAAACCCTTACATCACGCCCGCAAAACACAAGCACACTGGGCGACCCGGCAACCCACACAAGAACGCACACACGCCGCCGAGGAGAAAAGCGTCGTCGAGGTTGCAATCCGACGTCATCGTCATCACGCCTCCACGAGGGCGACTCCGACTCCACCATCGACGACCACCGAAGAAGCCCTCACCGTAGACAAGCGTCGAGGCCTGCGCCGGTCGAAGCCAAACAGTCAGCCACACGCGCCGGCGACCAGGCAGCTCCGACTCTGTCGACGAGCATTGTAGGAGAAAAGCGCTGGGCTTGCGCCGAGCCAGCGCCAGAGCCGACCACCCGTCTCGTGTCATCGTCACCGCAAGGGGCCCTCCTCAGCAGCTCCGACTCTAGGAAGACAAAGCGAGGCACGGCGACCCCTCAAACACGCCGGAAGAGACCGACTACCAAGAACCAACTGCAAACCAACTCCGCCCGAAGCCGCCATCGTTGCCACACAAGAAGCCGCACAGCACAATCACATCACCGGACGGACACCAGCCGACCGCAATGCCGTGAGCGCCCAGCCCAAGGAGCGCGTGAACGAGATCCAAAGTTCTTCAAGGTGACGCCCCAAAGAGGGAAGCGACGATGTCGACACCGTCGCGCAGCCCAACGGAGCCTTAGGCTTTCACCGAAGAACGAGATCCAGGGACAGGGCCGCAAACCTCCACAATGGCGCCTCCAAGAAGGACCACGACGCACATGGGCGCCGCCACCACCGGCCGGCAGAAGCCAGCTAGGCCTTCGCCCGGAGCAGAACAGCAACCTCCCCTCGCAGCCGACCCGCGCCTCCGCTGGCCCACACGCCTCCCGTGCAGTCACCGCGCCGAGACCACACGGGAGCCACCCCAATCCTCGCCGCTAGCCAAAAAGCCGGCGAGCCAGATCCGCTGTGGAGGTTGTAAGCTGGGGCGCCGTGTCGATGACATGAATCATGACAGCATCAGGATTCAGAGCATGGGGTGATGCCTCCAGGAATGGTTTAATTCTCGCTACAATATCGAGCCGCTTGGCTAGATATCAACAGCTGCAGCATTAGGAGTTCAGAACTTAGCCTCCAAATGCACTCATCAGAGACATTTTATTGCCAAAGGAAATGCATTCAGTGCAAACGTTTCATACACCACCACCACCACCCATCACTTCACACTGCAACAAATAATCCAAGAAAAGGCAACACTGATGTCCATGGTAGGGTTTCACAGTTCCGCATAATGTATATCTCAGGCCAAAAAAACAAAGAGATAGTACCGCTAATTTGCTAAATTCTAGCTACTGAATTTTCCCGACGGAAACCGGGTTATTCCGGGGGAATGACGACGCTCCTTCCTCGCTCCACGACATGCTCCAGATCCGCGAACCAGAGTTTCAGCAGCGATTTCTCTCTTGCCATGCTCTCGAGTTTCGGCTTCAGGTCCTCGATGCTCTGCTGCATCGTCAGGATCTCAGCTTCATGTCTGAACTTGTCCTCCGAGAGCATTTCGGCGGCATGGACGAGCTCCTGCCTCTGCCTTTCGGCTTCAGCGTTTGCCTCCTCCAGCTCCTTCACCTGGTCCTCCACTAGGGATTTCTCTTCAGAAACTTTCTCCAGCTTGCAACCGGTGATCAGGATCGTCTCTTGCAGCTTACCTACCTCTGCACTGTTTGTGGACTTCTCTTGCAGCAGCTTCTCGGATGCGGCGGCAAGCTCTTGCCTGTACTTGCTGATCTCGGCGTCGCTCTCGGAAATTTTGTCGTCGAAACGCCGTCTCGCTGAAGCCATTTCTTCCTTCAGACTGACGATTTCAGCCTCCAGTCCCTTGTTTTGTTCCAGCAGCCTAGAGTGCTCTTCTGACAAAATTGCGGCGTCCTCGAGCCTCCTTTGGAGACTGTTGATCTCCACTTCTGAAGATTGTAGCTTCTCCTTAGTTGACACAAACTCTCCATCAATGTCTGTAATTTTGGTAGCATGATCGGCACCATTTCCGTTTTCCTTATAATCGCAATGGCACCTCAGGCTCTTCTCCTCGAAAACCTCGAGATTTTCGTTTGCATCAAGCAGCTTCCGGTTCGCAGCATTGAGATCATCCTCGAGCTCGAGAACCCTCTGGTGCAATGTGTAGGCAATGCCATCATCCTCACCATCCTCAGACTTCATGTCGGATTCTGACTGTGAAGCTGACTCGGGCTCCTTCCTTGAGGACGGTGAGTCATTGCTCTTGTTGCTCAGAAAGAAGTCGAAACCGGCGGCTCTAGGGCTCTGCTCCCTTGTCCAGGACTTCTGTGGCTCGGGAGATGGTGTGGGTGACCTTTGCAGCTCTGAACCGAACTCAGAACCGGATAAAGATCCTTGGGACTGCATCCTTGAAGGGATGTTCTTGCGCAGTTCACCGGTAACATTGTCGTAGCGCTCAGCTAAAGCGCGGTACATCCGGTAGAAGTTCTCGACATGGGTGATGAGCATTGGGCGCCTCTGATAATACATTTGAGCTTTCTTTGCAAAGGAGTCGCCATCTTCCTCAATAAGCTGCACCATTTCCTTCACTTGCTTATCCATTTCTGTATATTTCAGTTCAGTGAAAGCTTAGATAAGGCTACTTTTAACAAGAATAACAGTGATAACATACAGAATAGATAACAGTAGCATGGACAACACCTCAAATAACTCAACTACAATCTATCTGCCCAATCCAGTAAAATGAGTAATAACAGAAAAGCTTGAAGGCAAGAGCAACAAAAGTAAAAATAAATAAAAGCAGTAATTGTCAAGGAAAGTATCAACATTTTTTCCGTTTATCTCACTGCCAATTTCTGCTAAAATAAAATATGTATAGCATTTCTCTCACTTGACTATGGAAGCCTCAACAATCTTATTTACCAGTCGTCTTAAATCTTGGAGCAAATGCGCAATGAACAGTCACAGAAGGCTGTACTTCATGTAATCAGCTGCCAATTCCTAGTCATTAGCTCCACGAACAATCAGATGGTGCTACTGTACCATTGACAACATATGTACATCAAAAGCACCTGAAGGCTAAGAAAGTAGTGTGCTGTAGACTTGTATACTTCCTTTGTTTTTTTATTATTCATTTATGCCCATTTCAGTGCAACATACAATCAGACATTGTACTGTACCTATACATGCATTGACAGTATATGTTTACTAGCAAGTACTAAGAAAAAATTCATATAGGAAATTGTCTAGGTATAATCTCAGCTTACCTTCGAGGTTTTCTGCAAGCCATTTTGAGTTCTTGGGGCTAATGTGACTATCCCACCACCATGAATGGCGCTTCCTGGATGGGTTCCTTTCCAAAGGCGGCTTCATTTTTTCACAAATCTTCAAGAAAAGCTAGAAGTTTAGCAGATTCAAGCACTAAATGGAAAGGGGAAATGTGTATGGTTAGGAATGAAAACTATGTCTTTCTTCAATCAAAGAATAAAAATAAGGAATGATACGTTGAATTTCCCAAATCATAAACATCAGGGTTGAAGTATAGCGCTGTGAAATGAATACACTATACCGCAGCATAAATCAACCAATCTAAAATAGGTATGGATAAGCATGTAAATGGCAACAATGCCAGCAGACACTCATTCTAGTCCTTGTTAGTTGGATAATAAGTGTAATGAAATCTAGATGCTTAAATCTAGTAGTACATTGGTGTAATGAAATCTACCGTGTCCTCGAGAAATAAATGCTTAAATCTCATCTGTGATGAACTAGAAGAAATGAACAAGAAATTGCATATCTGGTCAGATCATCAGGTCAATGGATCAGATTGAGTTATATGTGCAACAACAAGACATGAGCAGCATATTTTCTTAGTGTAGTATCAAGGACAACCCATTTTTACCAAACAGGAAAGCAATGATTCAGCAGGCAGCTTTTACTGTTCCATCCATGAAGAAATAAGCGTGTGGATATAGTACAGTCGCAGGGATGGCCATATAACCAGGACCAGATCAAAAGATAGCATCATCCCTGGAGAAACGCTGCAAGATCTTGGGAGCAAGCATCTCTCCAAAAACAGCAACTAAACATGGGTTCAAGAAACTGAAACATGCGACCGAGAAGAACTGGTACAGATTCCAGATGAGCAGGAAGCATCAAGAACACAATCTCACCTGAGAAAAGAAGCCCTTCTCCCCCTTCAGAGACGCAAGTCGTCAGGATCCTGCACCAGAGGCGCCAGCTCTGTTCATGGCTTCATGCTAACCAAATCTGAGCACTCAGAGCACTACACAGACAGATAGAAAGAAATCGAGAAGAGGTCACGAACAAGTAGCTGGATTTGTGCTTTGGTCAATGCTTGAAGCAAACGCGTGAGAGTCTCCAGCCCAGAGAGAGCCTTGGAAGATGCAAAGGGGCACGAGACGGTGGCAGATGAGATGACCAAGTAGGCAAGTACCACCGCCCACCTACTCCTACTCCTATGCGTATTACTGCTACCTGAAGGATCCAAGATCCACCGCTGCGCCCAGAGAGAGAAAGTCTCAACCTTTTTGTTCACACTCGTGGTGTGGTACAGTGCTCTCACAGGATCAGAAGTGATTTGAAATATCTCTTGAGAAAAGCAAAAAAGATAGGGAGATGCAAGCTAGCTAGCACAGGGATGGGACAAAATAGGCAAGAAATAAATAAATGTCACATGGTGTCACCAGCCATGTGCTGCGGTCAAGATTGCACGGCTGCGGGAGATGCAGTTGAATTCTTGCCGTAGAAATGAATAATATGCATGAGCAGAAGAAGCAAAGAGAGGAGTAAAAAAAGAGAAACAAAATCGTAGCAAGCAAGAGAGGTTTGCTGCTCCTTGTTACCTTCCAAAACTTGGCCTTTGCTCAAAGTTTAGTTTTCTTGACAGATAAACAGAAGGAATAGGGCTTGCAGAAAGTAAATAGTTGCTTATGAACAGAGAAGTGTCAAGAAACCAGTTGCAATGTTTTGTGGCCTTAGGTAGCAATGGGTATGAAGGGATGAACAGGACAAAGAAAAGGAACTTGATTCGCAAAAAAAAGGTCAAAGGAAAGGAAAAGAGATTTACCGTTGGATCGCTGGATCGGACGGCTGATGGGTGCAGCTCCAAGAAAGAATTAACTGACTGCCAGGAACGTAGGGTAAGCAGGCTTAAACAGGCATCAATGAGGGAGGTTGGCCAATTAAATGGGCAAGAAACTGAAGTCTGAAAATCTGAAACTTGTAGGTGAGTAAAGTGCAGGCCGTGAAAACTGACGCTTAGCCATGTGAAGCTTCGGAATTCCTGATCTCCAGGGCATTAAAAAAATCATTTAAAACTAATGGTCCAATCCCTGCACACATCTCCTTGTATTTTAGTGGTGTGCTGTCTCCTGGTTTTGCATTTGCAAAATACAGTATGATGTGTTGTGATAATTATGCCGTGTTTCTGCCATAGAGTAAGGAACTAAGGATTTCTTGCAGCTTCCAAGAATGCAGTCATCTCCAAAACTTTCAAGAATGCGCTATGTAAACTTTCTAGAGCAAATCATGGAGAAAAGTAAGGTCAGCAGCTCAAGGCATGGACTGGTCAGAGAGACAGAGACAGGAGACAGGTGGTCATGGCTGCAACCTCCATCTTTTCTGCCGTAATCTCTGAACCGGTCTTGCTTCTCAGTTCCTCCTATACTAGTCTTGCTTCCCTTTAAACACAATTTCAGTATTTCAGACTTCTTAGAAACAGAAGGGCGAGTTCACAACAGCACAAGGAGATCCCATAAACAGGCAAGGCAAATTAGTCGTTCGATCCGCGAATTCATATTAGATCTTCATGTGAGGCTCATTAAACGGCAAAAAACAACGAGTCATGTCACAGGTTTGCAACAATCAAGTTCATCAGCATTTGAAAGAGCAACCACAGCAATTATCTTCAGACTCACAGCAGCAAAAGGCAGATTGATTGAAAAAGGAATGCAATAATGATCCATAATATATTACATCACACACATCATAAGGTACCGGTAGCTGAAGCAACTACAGATCACAAGCTTTTACCAAGACCACTAGGGAGTAGACCGAAGCTACATGAAGAAAGGGGGAGGGAAAGGGATGCTCACATTACATGGACATGATGATTTTAGGCATCCAGAGAGAAGATCCAGCAAGCTGCTGGCTGGCTGATCACGTTGCCATCACCATCGGCCTCTTGTGGCCCTGCAGAACTTGCCGGAGCTGCTGATACCCGTCGCGGTAGTGCTCGAGCGAGAAGCACAGCTGCCTGATTGCCTCCCGCTTCCCCTCTGCGCTGTCGAAGACCATGAGCTTCTGTTTCTCAACCTCTTCCTCGAGCTCACGCACCCGTGCACGCAGGTCGGCCACCGACTTCCGTGCGGCATCCGCCTCTGCAATCACCTCGACGTGCTCCAGGTGCAGCCGATGCAAGTGGTTGCCCATCTCCTTCATCTTTTCATCACAAGTTGCGAGATCACTCAGCAAAGCAGACACCTTATTATCAACTGCAGCTTTCTGTGAGGACAGTAACTCGAGCTCTGTCTTAAGATTGGCAATATCTTGATTCAATCCAGAGATCAGCTTCTCACTCTCAGCGGATGCTTCTGCCTTTTCGGCATGGAGTTGCTTAAGCTGCGCCTCTGTGGATGACAACTTGTCTTCAAGAGAAGCATTAGCTTCTGACAGTTGTAGGATCTCAGCATCGAGAGAGGACTTCTCAAGAGAGAATTTCTCCAACTTACTAGCAATGGCATGTTCCAGATCCTTGACACAGCCCTCCAACATCGATTTCTCTTGAAGTGCTCCTTCCAAATCAGCTTTGAGTTTCTCAATTCTAGTTTGTAGCTCCACCGTTTCAGCCCTCGAATCCTCCAACTCCCTATGAACTTGCTCAAACTCAATAGCACGTTCCTCGAGCGCTCTCTTCTCATTTGAATCATTTTCCAGTCTTGCTTGCAGATCCTTGATTACCTTTTGTAGCTTCTTAATTTCAGCACACGAATCATCTAGGCTGTGAGATGTTTGTTCAAGCTCCATAACCTGTGCCTCAAGCTGCAACTTCTCTTCCGACAGTTTTGCCAAGTTCCCTTCCAAGTTCTTGACCACTTCTTGGAGCTCTCTGATTTCAGTCTCAAGAGTAGACTTATCATAGGAATACCTCTCAGATACTTGCTCAAGCTCCCGCTTGCACTTCTCAATTTCAAGGTCACGATATGAAAGTTGAGCCTCATGATGCTTAGCTGCTAAGGCCATTTCTCCTTTTAATTCCTCAAACTTGTTCTTGTTTTCCAGAACTGCAGCTTCCAAATCCTCCTTTTCACTGCTAATTTCTTTGATGTTCTCCAATGAACGGGCCTTTTCTTCAAGATCCTTCTGAAGGCTGTTGATTTCTGATTGCGAAGCCCGCAACTTCTCTTCAAGGTTTTCGCATTGGCAGCGCATATTCTTTTCCTCAAGTGCCTCGAGCTTTTCCATTGCTTCCTTGAGCTCATCTTCTAGCTCAATAACTCGTTCGTTCAGTGCATGAGTAATCCCATTGCCATTTTCCTGGTTCGCTTCATCAACCTCGGAATCAGATTCAGAAGAAGATGATGATGATCCATCACTCCCTTTTTTACCCTTCTGTTTTGAGGTCTTCTTTTCAGACTCAGGAGATGCAGGAGTAGACTGTGCCTCAGAGTCAGATTCAGATATACCTGAGCCCTGTGATTTGAGAGATGATGGCATGTTTTTTCGTAGTTCCCCAGTCACATTGTCATAACGCTCAGCAAGAGCACGATACATGCGATAGAAATTTTCAACATGGGTGACAAGCAAAGGGCGCCGTTGGTAATACATCTCAGCCTTCTTCGCAAAAGAATCTCCTTCATCCTCAATGAGCTTCAGCATCTCTTTAACTTGCTTATCCATCTCTGCTTGTTCAGAAAAGGTTGCAAGTGTAAATAGAATGCAGGACGAAACATCAGAGAAGTAAATTGCCATGGTGCTAAAGATAGCTACTCCTAGCAAGTGACAGAAGTATCTGGTACATAAACAATTGAAGAAACAAGAATAGAGTCATTACCTTCTAGATTATCAGCTAGCCATTTGTTGTTTTTGGGACTAATATGACTGTCCCACCACCATGAATGGGCCTTCCTTGTGGGCATTCTATGCATACGCTTCATTCTCACGATAAATAGGGAATCTTCTAAAAGGTAGACCTAATCATGAGATGGAGGCAAAAATGAGAATGCAAAACATACAAGTTGATGACTCTTATGCTAAAGGATAATCTGCAAGACTGCAATTACAAGAAACACTTTCCTCGTAATATGTGGTGAAATTAGGGGGAAACAAAAAAGAAGCTTGCAAGGTTAGCTTATGGCTAGATTACCAGAATACGATTGCAAGTATTTGTGACAACAGAAACAAGAAACGCAAGGCCTGAGTACACACGTAAGAATTATAGGTGGAAAGAAAATTTCGAAAATGCATAAAATTAAAAACCATGAATGGTATGAAGTATGAAGATTTGAACCGCCTATGTACAGAAAAGTACTGATTCACTCTATTCTAGAGGAAGAGGGAAAGGACTAGGCAAGGCAACCTCCATAATGCAGGGACCAGAAAACTGATTAACTACCAAGAAGATGCGGCCTATCATTATTCATGCGTAAATCATGATCTTACCAGCCAATCATGAATAACTATTACGGTGAAATTGATCGAATATTGTAGGTACCAATGTTAGTTGGAGACTAATTCATTCATCATATAAGCATGGCTGGACTTGGTTATCACACACCACAGGGCAAGAGATGTGGCAACTACCTGTCCCTTGTTAGGTCAGAGCAGAAGCATAATTCAGTGAGCTCAGAATGAATTCAATCACAGGCAAGGACATCACATTTGTCCTGGCCCCACATGGATCAAAAGGCCAGGGTGCAAGGTGAAATTTGCAATTGCAGATGAGCTGTAGTCAACTTCTTCCAACCAATAATTGAGGCCGGCCAAGTTCAATAGCACAAAATAAAATTGTTTTCTCATTCACAAACATGGCCTGGCTTACACCTTAGGTGGACACATGCAGCCATGGGGTGAGGAGAGGAATCAACATACGACAACTCAACTAGTAAATTGTATTGTCAACTGTTTTTTCAGAATTTTTGTCCAAAAGGACCACCTGCCGAATCAAATTGACAGAAAGGACCACTTCTGAGACGAATTGACAAAAAAGACCAGCTGTACCGTGGCGGTGGCACTTGCCGCCACGAGCGCTGGCGGCAGCTTCGGCTGCACAGGATTTTTCGTCCGCGTGCGGATGCAACGGAACGGAGCGGGCCAGGTGGGCCCTGCCGCCACTGCCTGAGGCGGCAGTGGGCTGCCGCCACGCCCCGAGGCGGCCGGTACTGTTGCTGCTGCTGCGCGGCTACGGGAGCTAACTTGAGAAGCACGGGGAGATAAGTACTACTAGTACTACTTAATCTTATGGGATGTGTATGCATGCGTGAGAGCTTACCTCAGCCTAGAGTAAGTATTATAATGTGCAGCATCAGAAAGGAACACAGGGTCTGCAGACTGTTGATGTACTGATCCATGTGCTGCTTCATTTGTACTCTCTTAAAAACCGCGCCGAAAGCAACCAGCCGACAGCATCGCAGCAGCAGCAACAGTACCGGCCGCCTCGGGGCGAGCTGCCGCCTCAGGCAGTGGCGGCAGGGCCCACCTGGCCCGCTCCGTTCCGTTGCATCCGCGCGCGGACGAAAAATCCTGTGCAGCCGAAGCTGCCGCCAGCGCTCGTGGCGGCAGGGGCTGCCGCCTCCGCTCGTGGCGGCAGGTGCCACGTGTCGGCTGGCGCGCCTGCCGCCACAGTGCAGCTGGTCTTTTTTGTCAATTCGTCTCAGAAGTGGTCCTTTCTGTCAATTTGATTCGGCAGGTGGTCCTTTTGGACAAAAATTCCATTTTTCAAGCCGTGACAAGACAGACACCTATCTTGGATCTCAGTAAATTGTAGTATAATACTTCCATTTCTTGCTGGCAATTTTGCCATGCATGTGAAGATGGCAATAAGTAACCACAATGAACACAGCTAGGCATGCAAATTAAGCATTCTTACAAATAATTTGCAAGGCCCACTCATAGTGGGCCCAGACAAATACAGCAAAATTTTCATTGAGAAAAACAACTGACCATAACTAATGGCCATAAAAGGACTAGAAGAGACAATATGTGTAAAGAACATGAATCAAAAACTATGTGGAATAATTTCGGCATCGCGGATTGACTAGTGTATAGTTGTTCTTCTTTACGACATTGCCACCAGGTACTGGTGCACGGTTGGTCGAGATTTTTTTTTAATGAATCCAAAACTATTGCGGGTCAATGGGCACATGCACCAGCTAATGGCCACCCAATTCAATTTAATTTTTATGTTTGGCGCACAGCTAAGGTGGTCACAATTATGCATGTTCCAGAACCAACCTAGCAAACCAGGCTGATCTCTGATAGTAGGAAGGAAATATTCCGGAAACATGCCACGGGTGGTTCTGCCTGCTTCGGGAGGGAAATTCTGTAATGGCGACATCTGAGCAACCTGAAGCGAATCTTGTATGCAGGGATAACGAAAAACTGGAGCAGAATGAACTACTTTGGGATGGTCAGACCAGGCGAAAATTGAAAATATTTCCCTCTTCTGGCGTCCTGTAATGTATGAACTACTGTACAGTACTTGAAGTTGTTGTTTTTTCGCTGGGCTCATTGACTGACGGGACGGGCATGGAGTGAACACTAGGCGATCGAGAGTATGTGAGAACCAAAAAAAAAAAAAATCAACAGACACATCATCACCCATCGCAATCTGGATCGGACCCGCCCGAGGAACGAACGAAGGGGAGAGAATCGCAGATCAAACGAGTGGTTAACGAGTAATCCTGAGGAGCGGAGCTAGGCTAGAACGAACGAACGAACGAATTCAGCCACGGAATCAACGAGAACCGACACCCACGTCGATCCATCCCCTGCGACCGGCCAGCAGCAGAAACCGCGGCAGGAAACACGCCTAGGTATGTACAGTAGATAACGAACCAAGAAGAGCGGAGGGGCGAGGGGTGGAGGAGGTTACCTACCGGAGCAGTGGATCCGCGCGGCGAGGAGCCTCCTTTCCCGGCTGGACAGGATGGGAGCGGCGTAAGAAGGGGGAAGGGGAGTGAGTGCTTGCCGTCCACGGCCCTGATGAGTGAACCCGGTCGTGCTCGAGCGAAGTGGACTGCTTTTAATACGACAGGGGGAGGGGGACTGTGCTGTGCTGTGCTGGGGAAGGTGGAGCCCCGCCCCCGCGCGAGGAATTACCGCGCTGCCCTCGCCCGTGTTTTACGTGGGTGGGTGGAAATGGAACTAGCAGACGCGCGACGACGACGACGACGACGACGATGACGATGGGCGCGTCGGAGTCGCGGGGCAGGTGGAGGTTAAGGGATTGAACTTAAACGCGTGGAACCACGGGATGACGGGCTAATCGGTCAGTTAATTAATGGGAACGGTGGCCAACTGGCCACCTGGAGCGGGGCCGGGGCCGCGGCCGCGCGAGGTCCACCGTCCACGGGGGGTCACCCGGTCTCGTTTGAGCTTCGAAATTTGAATCCGGGTGACGCGCCGGGGGCTCGGCTCCTCTCCTCACCTACGCATTATTGGATTCTTTTGTTTCTTTAGCTTAGCATAGCATGCGTGAATGTAGCTTGTCTCTACTCTCTGGTGCCTACTAGGAGTGCTCCGGTAGCAACTCATTTCGGCGTCCGGTCGCCGTTGAGAGCTTTTAATTTCCACCGTTAACCATCTGGCCTGCAATGGTCCAAATTAGAGCGTCTACAAACGGACCCCATACCCGCTTCAAAAGCCCGGGCGGGCTCCTCAGTCAGTGCCCGTACATTTTTTGGCCACCCAACCGGGCTCCCCATAGCCGGACCAAACGCCTGAACTGACCGTCACTCCTCATACCCGACCCATATATGGTGCGGATATGGGACGCCAAACGCGCCTGGACACGGGCGCCACGTCGGACTGATCGATAGGGCCCACGTGGAGATACGGAGAGACCGCTGGTCCGATGGGCGCTTCCTCCGCTCCACGCCGCGTGGCGCCGTTCCGACATGCCGCCTCAGGGAGGAGGCCTGCTATTTGGCACTTTGCCCGAAGTTTGTCTTTCAAATACGATTTCGTCCCGGCGATTTTCTCTCTCCTTGCCCTTAGCGAAGGGTTTGTCTTGGCAAGTTTGTTGGGGTGCATAGTGTTCGTGTAATCGAGTAAATTAAATTCTCGTTCCCTTCTTACCTCCGGGTTCAGGAATGCCTCCTCAAAGCCGATGAGTGGGGGGTCAGTATCTTTGGTGTCAAATTCTTGTAAGAGAAGAGCCCAACTAATCCATCCAGGCTTCGTGTCCTTCTTATCCATAACTTCCTTCACTGCTTGACAATCCGTATAGAAAATGACTTTTGTTTTTATAATGTAAGGCCTGAACTTTTCACAAGCAAAGATTACTGCATAAAATTCTCCATCATACTTAGCATGATTCCTTTGAGCATCAGTTAGATTGTGACTAGCATAATACATGAACAACATAATACAGTAAATAATATTGAACTTGTTACCTTCGTGTTGTCTAAATTATATGAACACCTCAACTTCCTAGGAATTTTTTATGGGAACTGAGAAAAGACCTCAACTTCCTCTAAATTATATGAACACCCCGTAAAATCACTTTTACGGAGAGTTTTTTTACAGAAATTGTCGAAGATGTTTACAGGAGTACTATTTAATTTTCCAGGAAGAGAATTCTCAATTTACACTCTCGATATTTGTTTGGCTCGCTGAAGTAGACATATACACCACAGTGGCGGAGCGTCGGCTGGACAATCCCGGGCCTTGGCCCCCCTTCCTAGAGGAAATTTTGTCAAATAAGCTTATCATTTTGCTAATTGCTCTACTAATCCTCCGGCGGCTCTAATCACCCTAGCATTTTCTACGTACACTACTATACACTCATTTGCCCCTCCTAATATCTGGTTCAGGCTCCGCCACCGATACGTCGTAGTTAGCTTTTTATTCGGTAAACCTTTCCTTCTGGATCGGTGTCTGAACAACTATATTAGTCTATCATAATTCATGCATTTTTCTCATCCTACATGCATATATATTTTTTTTTACGTTTTTGTTGAAATATAGGTGGGCCTTGGGCCATCTAACAATTTCAGAAAATCTTCAAGGGCCCATGTGAGTTATATGGTAATGGGTGTGGTGAAAAGTTTAGTCCCATGCCACTAGTTGGAGAGGAGTTGGACCTCCTTAAAAGGGATTCTCTTCCACATTCTATTGGAGCTTGAGAAGAAAAGTTGTTCCCGCACGCCCCTCCGCCGCCGCCCGGGGCAGGAATGAGCCGAGCCGAGCTCACACATATGCGTTTATTTTTGCCGGTCAACAGAAGAGCCACGATCTGAGACGTCGGATCGTGGGATGTTACCGACTCGGACGCGTCGGCCAACCCTGGCCGCTATGAAACAGATCGCATCTGCTCTGCCTCCAAGCCCACTGTCGTTCCTTTTGCTGCAACTACCGCCGGTGATCCCGTCCCGTCCACCGCGTACACGGTTGACGGGAGAGCAGGCCTCTGAAACTCCGCCTCTCCAGATCCTGTATGGGAGAGGGGCGATTAGGTTTTCGGGGAGCGTCTCCTACGCGACTGCTCGCCGCCGTCCGTCTGCATCCACTACTTTGTCTACGTCCCCACCGCCATGGCCACCGAAGCCGACCGACTCGCCGCCGAGAAACTTGAAACCGAGAAGAAGGCCGCCGCTGCCACCACCGCCGCGGCTTCTGCATGGCCTACTAGCTTATCCCTCTCCTGTTTTTTTTTCTGTCGTAGCCATACTAGCGTTATACGTAGATGCATCTGCTGTTAGCGTAGTATGTGCTTACGTGATCAAATATCAGCATGTGTTTAATCTTGTTAATGTCATGTTCATGATTTTTTTTGGATTAAATTAATCAAAAAATTGCTTATATACTCAACAGTTTTGACAACATTTGCCATGATTTTTTCCCATGCTTACCTCCGTGTAATAATCTTTAGAGCTTGCTTCTGTACCGTGGTGCACTGCAGCAGCCGGCCGGGGACGACAAGGTTGCCACAGGGTCTGCATAAATTCCACAGGAGATAAACGGGAGAAGGTCTTTGCGGTTATAATATTTGTTGGTCTAGAAGTGCATGTTTTAATCAATGCAATCAAAAAAACCGATCTGATGAAAGAGACTAAACAATACATTTATACGTCAAATATTTGGACGGGTCAGGAAACGCAGCTTCGGTTTTTGCTCGCGGCAGGCAGGTAGGGGCAGCCTCGGGAATTCGGACGCGCCAGTCGACAGGCAAGGCCCCAGAGCCGGGCGAGCGGTCTCCACATGGCTACATCGATCGACTTGAGTGCGCCGCGGGGCCCGCCAGGTCCCCAGGCCGCGTCGCTTGCGCACGCGGCGCGCGCGGGACGTCTCCGATTCGAAACTCACGGTGAGCGAACGAGCGAGCATATGTGTCAAGCTGAATCAATGGACGGCCGGTAGAAGAGATCGATCGATTGATTGATAGCGAAGCGTCAACGCCTGGTACTTACCGTCGTTAAACTCGTGTGTCCGTGCGTTGGCATGCCCGTCGCCGGTAGTTCACAAGAATCACGACTCTGCCTCGTGGATAAGGACGGCCACCACCGCCACCGTCGACATTCGTGTCGCTGTTGCCGTGCTCTGCATGAAGCTGTGGTACAGGCACCTCCATCGATCGTTGTGAGGCGTCGCTGTTGTAAAAGATTTTTTTTGTGAGATAGAGTACGAACCATTTTTTTTTTGAGGGGATTGTGAGATACGAACCATGGCTCCACAATCGCGACGTTTCTTGCCCTCAAGGCCCACCAGTGGCAAAGCTGCCACGGCTCTCAAAAGCCCACGGCACAAACACGAGCCCAGTTAACCTCCTGAGAGCTAGCGTAGCGTGCTCCCGTCCCCGCAGCGCACGCGGCTTCGGTTTTTAGTCGAGCGGGAGAGATCGTTATAAAATGAGAGCCGGGTGCACCCGTGTTCCATACTTACCTGGACGGGGTCGACGGTCGATCAAGAAGGCCCGTGGTCTAGGTTAGTGGCCCACATTGCACTTGGTGGGTGTGCTGGCCTATCATCTTCCAAGTGGGAGAGTGAACGTCATAATTTGTGGTAGGAGGGTACGCGTTCGCGCGGCCCTTGCCAATTCTTCAAAAATTAAATTTTGGTCCCTTGTTTTCGGGCCAGGCTAAAGCTCTTGCTTCGCTGCCCTTTTCATCTGGGTCCTCTCAGTAGAGAACCCTTACATATTAGTCCTCATTTGCAGGTTCGCTTGGATTTCTTTTTTCTTGAAGCAAGTTATGTCTTGGGACATTAGATGCGTGAAAGGAGGCTCGTCGTAAACTTGTTAACGTCTACGATTTAAAAAACCGGGCAATCCTGGACATCCAGATAGTGAGATAGACCGTCTCCCGACGGCCCTCCTCTGGACGTACACCCACCACGTACATAGATGGATCGGCGCCCTCCTCTGGCTCTGCCCCACACGTACATAGATGGATCGGTGCCGCCATTCAAAAACTAAAACCAAGACCATCGGAATTTTAAGGCCACTGTCTGCCCTTCAAAAGACCACCCCAACACTTCAAGGCACGTGTCGTGCTAAAAGTCTCCATGGCAAACCACAAGCGCAAAAGTAGGAGAGGAGCGTGTGACGGGCCGAGGGGGGGGGAGGGCGGCATGGGGTGTGTGGCGGAGATGGTACAGGATTCGACGTTTCAGGCGTGCACAAAACACACCCGATTTCCTCCCCACACACGTCCCCCCTCCTATCCCTCTATCGTCTCATCTTCTCCCCCGTATCGTCGCCGCCGCAAGGAGCCCAAGCGATGTCATCGTGTACACAGCCGCCGCCGACTTCAATTTCGCTTGGACAGCAGGGAGGCATGCCCAACTCCTATTGTGCTCACCACCGGGCACCACTACCCAAATTTTCCTCTTCTCCTCTTCTCAACCATGTCAAGGTGATGGTCAAGGGTGGCTACAACCTACGAAGAGGAGCTCGTCGTCACTTTGGTTGATCATGGGAAACATTGCCAAGCCGGTGATGAAGAGTTGTGAGTTTGCGATGATGGTTCATTTTTTCCATATCTTTTCTCCTCTTGACCACTACTTGTCACTTGGTATTGATTACATCCATCATCGATTTGTTCCTCTGCAAGTTGCCTTCTGAAGTAGTGGTAGAGACTCGAGATTCAAGGGCAGCGGCGAAGGTTAGAGAGGAGGAAGAAGAAGTAAGCAACGAGCTGATCTAGCATGGGGCTGCAAGCGTTGCCTTTCCCACACCCTTTTGTTACTCGCAGGCAAGGAAGAAATTACAACACTAATGCCTAAAATGGTTTATGTCAATGGTGCTTTAGCTCCAATACAACTTCAGCCACTCAATGTCAAGTTTGGTCTTGCTCTACTTTGATCTGACAAGTTGTTGTTCAATGATGCATGGTGACTACATTGTGCTCTAATTTATGTGCTTTTATTTACATATCTTTTGGTGAAAATTCTGATCTAATGAGGTTTAAATTATACTCTTTAGTAGGTTCATGACGTAGCAAGGTATATCTCTGTATTAGGGTGTCATTTTCACTGATTCGTCTCAGAGAAAACTGGTTGATTGATTGTGAATGAATATGTGTGTTTTCCACTTTAATTGTGGACAGAAGTCCTTATTTGCCCCTTTCTTAAAATGTGCTCCCCCTTTTTTTTGCCTAAAAAAGGTTTTTCTTCCCTATTCCACATTAGGGGGTGAATTTTGTTCCCTATATGACTTTGGACACTAACAATGTTAAATGTGATGTGATATGACCATTTGGTACTGGTGCACTATATGAAAAAGTATTTATTGATGGTTGGGATGCACGTGTTAGTGCACCGCGAGTTTTTTTAGGGAAAAAGGCCAACGGCCAAGTTTTGTATTCTGCAATACAACCTAGAAGGAGTGCCCAAGAAATTTTAAAGCACACCGCTATCCTTGTTTTATGCACAAAGGACCATAGAGGATCTTCCACGCTGCTCACCGCCTCCAGTTCCACGACGCGCTCTCGGCTCGGCCGCCCAAGGGTTCCATTTCAGGAATTCTTTTTTTCTTTTTTTCTTTTTACGAAATGTAGTAGCGCTACTTTTCATTCATTAAGAAGAGGAACCAACAGAGCCGGGAAATTACAGGGGAATACAAGGATGAGAAGAAATAGATTACACGAGTTAACACAATAAAAGAGAAAAATAATGGTTGGGTCAAGACGACGGGGCAAGCTCCAAGAAGAAAACAGAAGAGCCAGAATGCCATCATCTTCCATCGTCCTCACGAGAGGTTGCACGAGAACACCACCATCATAGACAAAGAACTCCAATCAACCGAGACCATCCATGATGCCTCAAGGCTATTGGTGTAGCCGAAGGGCAATGAGCGACCGAGTCCACACCTGGACGAAGAGTCACACGCAGCCGAGACTACATCACAAATAGCGGCACCACCGGCGAAGCCAAAGGGTATCAAGGAGCCGAGTCTACATCTATATCGCTTCACCGTGCTCACCGACCATCGTGATCGCAAAAAGAAAACTTTGGCACCACCAAATCACACCCGAAGAAGGCACCACCAAAGAAGAAGAGCAATCACACCACCACAAAAACAATCCACTTGACCCTCAACAATGTCAGCAAGCCGACAAGCAGAGGGGCTCCCTAACGATGCCTCCAAGGAGGGGAGCGACGCATGAAGCGCCACCATCGACGGATCCGGATGGATCTGAGGTTTCCCCCAAAGACTCGCAGACCAGGACAAATGTCGCAGTTCCATCGAACGACGCCTCCACATAGGTGAGCGGCACCCAAGGGCATCACCGTCGTCGGCTCCAACAAGAGATGGAACATGGCTTTCGGCTGGATTGCCACACATGGCCTCCGCCTGCGCCCAAGCTTCCACTGGCATCACTGACACCACCAAACCTCCAGAACACTAACCACCACACCACCAGAGACTGGCCACCGCAACAACACGCCGCCTTATGCTTCCTCCAGAATTTCTATTTTAGCAAATATTTTCTTTTTAAATCTCTTACGTTCTGCGACACCTTATGCCCCTCATGCCATTAATAGAGAAGCATCATATCCGAATTAATTCAATCAAATCCATCGCACGTAGAAAATAGACAATAAACCGAACAAGAAAAAAATGGCCATATCACATCACATTTAACACCGCTAGTGCCTAAAATGGACGGAAGTGTCATGTAGGGAATAAAATTTACCCCTTGTGAAAGAGGGAATAATATTTTTGTACTAAATAGAGAAGCACAATTTTAAAAAGGGACAAATAAGGAATTCTCTCTTAAGTTTTCAACGCCGCTATTGATGCTTTAGTGTCATACCAAAAGTTTATGTCAAAGCGACAAGCTTGATTGTCATGTGTATCACAAGGACAATTTTCTTTCGCCTTCTTCCTTTCTCATGCTAATACTTTGTTATACGCATTGAGATTCATTGAACTCTCTTTTGGATACCAATTATCGCATTTGTTTTGACTGAGCAAGTATTACATAGTTCTTTTCTTGTTAGTTCAAGTGTAATGTTTGAGAAGAATGGTGGAATGTTGGCTCTCATTCACTATTCAGATAAGTGACAAAAATTGTTAAGTCATGCTATATTATGATCTTTAGGATCTATAACCTCAAATGGATCCGCTTAGGCTGTAATTTGTCCACTCCGTACATAGTTATTAATTCCCGATGAGCCAACTTCACAGGTGATGCCGATATCGGTGGATATCTTACTGATTATTGAGAAATGACCAGGAATGTTCGAATAATTGGTGTATTCCCATTGTTTGTATGCATCTAAGCTTCATCATTTGGGATTGGTTTTTCATAGTTGTTGCCCTTGGACTGCTGAACAATATTTTTATCAAGGAATATGTAAAATTTTGGGTCCAATTGTTTCTGTGGTGACTAGTGAACCTTATATCCTAAGTGCAGGGGAAAATAATGGGAAGCAGTACTTGCAATTCGTTCAGAGCTTTTGATGATTTTCATGTGTTGTTGGTTATTTTCCGTTTGTAGTAGTGAACAAATATGCACCATCCATTATTTTCTTATTGTCATTCCTTTTCTCCTTCATACAGCTCCAGTTTTGAAGAATTGACTTCTTTCTTATGAAATAACTTTTGCTTAACTTTGGACTCATTTTTTTTGTGATGAATAATAACAAATCCGGACTGGCACTATTTTCAACAAAATTTTCTTGGTGTTATCTTTCTACGTAGGAAAGAGTTGGGGAAAAATAAAACAAAAATGCTTTATATGAAGTTTTGCAACGAGAGAGGAACTTGGGGTCTGTAATTGGGCTAGGGGTGCCCCACATTGCGTAGGTACCCTCTAGGCGCCCACCTTACGAGGGCCCTACACATGGCGCCCTTAGCTTGTTGGGGCTCCTCTAGCGGTTTGTCCAGTCGTCAAGGCCTCCTGGCTTTATATCGTCCCGAAAGTTTCGTCGTTTTATTGGTGATTTTTCTCTGACACGGAGACGCCGGTCACCTACAAGGGAGTACTGGGGTAGGTTTGTGCGATCATGAAGGTAAACTCATTCGTGGCCAGGCACTTTGGTATGATCATGCTGCCAATTCGTTTGTTATGGAGGCATTGGCGATCAGAGATGGAGTCCGACTTGCAGGCGGTATGGGTCTCCGGAACATCATCGTTGAAACATATGCTATGGAAATTTTGAAGCTGTGGAACTCCGGTAACCTTGAGCGTTCTAAGATTGTTGCTGTGCTTCAGGAAACGAGATTTTCTGTCATTTGTTTTATCTTACATTGGTAGAATGGCTAATGAGCTTGCACACCTTCATGCAATGCAAGTTAGCCCACATAGAAGGTGTTGCCTTTGGATAAACTATATTTATAGATTTTTAGAGGCTTGTATATACAAGGACTGTATCACCCCGTCTTGATAAATATAGCTGTTTGAATCGCAAAAAAAGAAAGGAGAAATATTTATATATTTTTAGTGATCTTGGAATACTTTTCTTTTTACCATAGTGATCATGAAATATTTATCTGTCTTGCCGGGGCGAAGTGCGTCAGTTAATTGTTATGCAACTTCTATTGGGCCAGGCCCAGGCCACACCAATTCTATCTATTTGGGTACAGTGTTCAGCCTCCCCCATTCCAGTCCCAGGCTTGGAATTTTCATGCTGTCATTTTTACGGAAACCACTGTCATAAGTTCCATTGTTGAAACGCACCAGATATGTCCGACTACCTGTATGTTTGCTAGCTGGTCAGGCCGTAGTACTTTAGTATGCGTTTGGTTGCTCACACCGTTTTTAGGCACTTTGCATACTTGTCCCACTAGGGCCTGGTTGAGCATATGCAGGCAAAAAATCAACATATGCATGTTGATTGGTTGCCTGCATATCCTCTCCCTGCATCGTAGCGACGCCTCTATGCACTATGTTTGGTTGCTCGCATTGTATGTGGTCACATGAGTGCACGTTGTTTGGTTGCATACGAGCATGGAGTTGTGTTCACCTTGCATCCTACTTGATGAGCTTACCCACTACTACTACACCTTACACAGCATCACATTGAGCACACCAATGCCGCAGCACTGCAATGGCGATGAACTGGACGAAGATGCCCAAACTGACGATCCACCTCCCCAACTTAAACATTGTTGCATGCCTGCTTTCGCACAAACTTGGAGTAAGCTTCTTCTGCTGCCTGCCTGGTTTTAAACCCTCTGTGGCTGCTGTGCTAGTACCCTGAAACTTGTTCATTGCAAGCTTCCCATGAAATGTAAACTCCAGGAGCCCTCCCGATGAACACCGCATACCACTTATCCTAGCAGTGCACAAGAGCAATAAGTTGAAGCACCAAGCAATGGAACACACAAACAACAAGCAATGGAGCACTCCAGGAGCAAGCAATGAAGCACATAAACAATGGAGCAGAAGAGCAAATAGTAAGCATGCATGATCATACCGCATAGCAAGTTCAACCTAACACTACTATGGTGTCATCCTACCACCACATCCAAAAGAGGGTGTAATCCTACCACCGCAAGTTCGTGATCACCGTGAGGGGTTAGTATATACCACCTCACCAAAATATACAGACCATACGATTGTTTTCAAGCCCTAGCTACACAAAATATACGTCGTCATCGTCATCGTCGTCCTTGTCGTCATCGCCGTCGAGGATCATGCACGCCGTCGCCACCACAAGCAGCACTAGTAGTAGTGCTTACCCAGCCAGGTCCTCAGCCAGAGCACCCTGTGGGCGTCGCCCATGGCAACAAACCCAACACCCTGGGCTTTGTTGTCCAGCAGGTAGCTGAGAGCCGCCATGAGAGCCTCTGGGCTGAAGCTACCTTGCTCCATGACGACACCGTAGAGGTCAGGGTGGACGTCGACCGTCTTGCTCTCCCTGATGGCGGTGGCCACCTCCTTCACTGCCTGAGTCATGCTGCTGAAGACGCTTAGCTCCTCCTCCACGAAGCATGCCCGCTTCCTCTTCCTATCAAGCACCGGAACATGCTCACCATCCTTGTCAGGAGCATCAACGTTGATGGTGTCTGACTCCTGGGTGTCTGGATACTCGGGCATCGGCGAGCCCAGCGGCTGACCAGAGCCCATGGCATGCTTGCCGGTTGCCAGCCCGAAGGAGAAGATCTGCTGCATCTGGTGGTAGTTCTGGATAGGGGTGTTGAGGAACTCCGCGTCCTTGGGGTGAGCCTAACAAAGAAACATGACAAAGTGGTTAGTTAGTATGGAAATGGTTCATAGGCTTAAATAGATGGTTAGTTAGAATGGCATGGTTTGTGAGCTAACCGCGATGTGGCCTTGGTAGTGCTCTGCCTCCAAAAGGATCGAGCAGGTCTCCTCATCCCATGAAGCACCGCTCAGGTCTCTGAGCTTGCACGCGGTGATCCACCTCGCTCTCCACTTCCTCAGGTGGTTGTAGACCTGGGTCGAGGTCACCTCCTGTCCACAGAACTTGAACACTTGCTTTGCAACAACGTTCAAGTGCACCTCCTTGAAGCCCTTGTCAGTCCTCACCCCACTAGCTATGATCTCACACATCTTGTTAAGCACGAAAGTGGAGAGGAACGGCTGCCATTTGATGGAGTTCCCCCTGCCATCCTTCTTCTCCTTTGCAGTTGTCTTCTGAGCAGCAGCATGAGCTACAACATTGGGCTGAGCTAGCACAAATGGAGGAACCGTAGGCGGCACCTTGAAAACCTCTGAATCAGGAGGCATCCAGTCGATGGGAGGTTGGGAGTCCTCGATGTAGGACGGCGGGAACTGGCTCTCGGACAGCACGAGGGCCTGACTAAACTCTTGCGTGGTCATGTCCTACAAACGTAAGCGTCATCAACACTAGAACAGACTACACATCGACAGATCGAACTAGCAGTAACACATGCACACATAGCTGAAGACATCACTACCAAATCTATCAAAGCATACCACAGCTGTACACAACAGAACACATCACTAATCATGGACACATGGATAATCTTGTTCAACACTTGCACACTAGCATACCACACATCTAAGCATACTACCAATCCATCCATGACCACTAGCTATCAATGCTTGCCGACATGGAAACAACCCCTAGCATGCTTCAAATCCATCACAACTAGCTACAACAACATCATAGTCAAACAGATCGGAAGATCTAACCCTACCACATCCACAGATCTAGCTCGAACTAGTAGAGAGGAAGGGGTGATTGAACTTACAGACGCCATCAGAGGAGGTGCCTGGCACGTCGGAGAAGAGGAGCAGTGGATCCGCCGCCGCAGTCAACCGGTCGCCAGAGTAGTTGCGCCGCTTACCCCTCGTCGTCGAAGTGGATCCGCGCCGGAGGGAAAGCTCGAGAGGGGGGAAATGGTAGCGGGAGTTTTGCCGCCGCGGTCACCCTGGCTATATAGGGCGACCGAATCGACGGGAAATGACGTGAATTCGTCCCGCCGCTTTTTCGGAGACGCGCCATCGCTCCCGCCATCTCCCTGCCCACAGCTGCACAGCGCGGCGTTCCCCTCTCCTGCATCGCTCGAGCCTGACTCGCTGGAAACTGTCGATTCGGCCGTTCCTAGCGGGCCTAGGTGAGCACTGCTTTAAGGTTCGTACGGGCCAGGCAACCAAACAGGCCAAAAACTGCCCGCACAGGCCTAGCTGGGCCTAATGCCAGCAACCAAAGGCATCCTTAGCAAAAGCCACTTGGAGTGAATGTCTCAAGGAGGTGTGCGCTTAATCAAATCACCACGAGTCCACGAGGGACAGGAGATCGTCACCCAACCCACGCGATCGCCGTTTCACATGGCCGGACGGACTCTCCTCCACGGAATCTGAGGCAGACAGGCATTCCGGCGGGCCCCACCTTACCTCCCTCCCTCCCTTCCGGACGGACTGGCCGTCTTCCCCGTTAGTATAAGCTCGTGTCATGACTCATGAGCCATTAGCATGGCATCTGGATCTCGCAGTGCTAGTTGACTGCAGCGAGCCACTCTTGTTTGGCCTCCAGGTCGCAGAAGGAGAGCCAACATGGCAGGGCAGGGCAGCTACATCCGTCTCGCCGCCGACGAGGCCGCCGTGATATCCGGCGCCGGCGGCGACGACTACGACTCAAAAAAGCTTAGGCTGCTCGGCTACGAGCCGCAGCTCAAGCGCAATCTCTCGTACGTGGCACACATCAACTCTTCACCATCTCCATTTGATTCAGAAATCGAACCTATCTTTGTTCTTGCTCTGTTTATCTGCCTGCCGGGCCGATCTGTCGATTTGCTAAGCGTGTTGCGCATGCATGCAGGCTGCTGTCCAACTTCTCGGTGACCTTCTCGATCGTGTCGGTGCTGACGGGCATCACGACGCTGTACGGGACGGGGCTCGAGTTCGGAGGGCCGGTGACCATGGTGTACGGCTGGCCCATCGCCGGCGCCTTCACCATCGTCGTCGGCCTGGCCATGGCCGAGATCTGCTCCGCCTACCCGACCTCCGGCGGCCTCTACTTCTGGAGCGCCAGGCTCTGTAGCGAGCGACGATGGGGCCCCTTCGCCTCCTGGCTCACCGGCTGGTAAGCTTGTGTGTGATAGTCGACCGTGCAATTCGTAGCTCGCCCTGAATTAAATTGGAGTACTACGTGGTTCCTTCCTGCCCGTGCAATACTAGAATATCCATTTCTCAAAATAAAAAAACCCTAGAATTTCTGGGAGGGGGCGTAAGTCTGACATGACGAATTTTGAGGCGACTGCACGTGCTTCTCCTTTGAACTAGAGTGCGAAAAGAGACGCGCAAATATCTTTTGATTCATTTCTTTGCATGAACTCGATCGGTTGAACATGAGTAGTAATACCTCTGTAACTTAAACATTTGACGTTTTTTAGCACTATAACAATGTCAAAAAATATCTTATATTTTGATACAGGTGGGCCCGGGTCTATCTAATCCGGCACAGAGTCCATGCTGCACTGCACGTGCGCCGCTCAAAGGATCCCATTCTTTCTTTCTTTTTCGAACGACATTTCCA
Source organism: Elymus sibiricus (assembly GCA_039707655.1). Taxonomy (NCBI): domain Eukaryota; kingdom Viridiplantae; phylum Streptophyta; class Magnoliopsida; order Poales; family Poaceae; genus Elymus; species Elymus sibiricus. Next base: position 87,596,153 of record CM077668.1, on the reverse strand, counting down.
CAACCGTCTTAGCTAGCAGATTCTGTTACAATCAGAATCGGGATAGAAATTGGAATAATCTTTTTTCTTTTCTCCATCCAATCAGATGGAATCAAAGTTGCCAGTCTGTGCTAGTGGAAATGGATCTGCATTTGACGTTGTTTAACAACGCGACGTGGATCTTTGTCTTGGTGTTCATATGCTCGCTCCACTTGCGTGCTTTGACCATGTGTGGCCGGCCACTGGACTCCTGATTGATGCCGTAGAATCTGATCTTGATATTTTTTCCGGGGAAAATCTGATTTTTATTTGATGGCGACGCGTGGTAGAATAGTACTCCGAGAGTGTCTGGTGCATCGGGGCAATTGGTGCTACCGGTGCACTGGACCCCAGTTGCACACTAAAAAATGTTTGAAAAATTCTGAAAAAAATTAGTGCATTGGCACAACATCATTCGATGTTGTCACGAAATTTCATATTAAAATTCAAAAAATTGCATACCAGTGTATAGTGTATGTATGGTTCTTCTAGTTTTGTTTTTCCTTTCCAATTTAAGAACCGGTATGCATGGTTCTTCTAGTCTAGTTGAGACAAGACAAGACCATTCCAATTATTTGTTTTCAAACAGCCTTTAATGATGTGATGTTTGTTGTCTACTCCCTCCGCTGCAATTGCATGCATGCAGGTTTAACATCGTTGGACAGGTAAAAACTCTCTGAACCTTTGTCTGTCTGTCTGAACATTTTTTTTTCTCACACAGCCTGAAGTGACAAGAGAAAGAATTTTGTTGCAGTGGGCAGTGACAACGAGCGTGGACTACTCGCTGGCGCAGCTGATCCAGGTGATCATCCTGCTGAGCACCGGCGGCAACAACGGAGGCGGGTACCTGGCGTCCAAGTACGTGGTCATCGCCATCCACGCCGCCATCCTGCTCAGCCACGCCCTCATCAACAGCCTCCCCGTAGCATGGCTCTCCTTCTTTGGCCAGTTTGCGGCTGCTTGGAACATGCTAGGTGTCTTTGTCCTGATGGTTGCTGTGCCGGCTGTTGCTACGGAGAGAGCCAGTGCCAAGTTCGTCTTCACCAATTTCAACACTGACAACAGTGCTGGAATACACAGCCATGTTTACATCTTTCTCCTGGGGCTCCTGATGAGCCAGTACACGCTCTTGGGATACGACGCGTCAGCGCATATGGTATTTAAGCCAGCCACCAATCTCGCTCATGCATTTTTGTTAATTAATTAGTAACACTTTTTTGCTCATGCTTGCATGGCATGCACGCAGACGGAGGAGACCAAGAACGCAGACAAGAACGGCCCGATCGGGATAATAAGCGCCATCGGCATATCGATAGTGGTCGGCTGGGGATACATACTCGGCGTCACGTTTGCCGTCAAGGACATACCCTCCCTGCTGAGCCCCGACAATGAAGCTGGAGGGTACGCCATCGCCCAAGTCTTCTACCAAGCCTTCAAAAGCCGCTACGGCAGCGGCGTCGGCGGGATCGTCTGCCTGGGGATCGTCGCCGTCGCCATTTACTTCTGCGGCATGAGCTCCGTCACAAGTAACTCGAGGTCATCATCATCCTTCCCCCCTGCTGGCAGCTGGCTTCTCTTTCTGCACTTATTTCTCGGCACATAGATCTGAAACCACACTCTTTCCATGTGTTGGCTGGCTAGGATGGCGTACGCTTTCTCGAGAGACGGGGCGATGCCGCTGTCGTCCGTGTGGCACAAAGTGAACGAGCACGAGGTGCCCATCAACGCCGTCTGGCTCTCGGCTTTCGTCTCCCTCTGCATGGGGTTGCCGGTAATTAAACACCAACCTCTTGTCTTGATTGACACCCAGCCCAGTGTAGTACAAGTACAACTACGTTACTCCTCCAATTAATCCTGCTCTGATAAACCCTCCGATTGAAAACTGCAGTCGCTGGGTAGCCTGGTGGCGTTCCAGGCCATGGTGTCCATCGCCACGATCGGCCTCTACATCGCGTACGCGCTGCCCATCTTCTTCCGGGTGACGCTGGCGCGAAAGCACTTCGTGCCGGGACCCTTCAACCTCGGACGCTACGGCGTGCTGGTGGGGTGGGTGGCCGTGCTCTGGGTGGTCACCATCACCGTGCTCTTCTCGCTGCCGGTGATGTACCCGGTGACCAGGGACACGCTCAACTACACGCCGGTCGCCGTCGGTGGGCTCTTCATCCTCGTCTTGACGTCGTGGGTCGTCAGTGCCAGGCACTGGTTCAAGGGACCCGTCACCAATTTGAGCGGCTAGCTTCACGTGTGTTCATGGATCGCCATGTGATGGGAATTTTGCTGGGAGGATTAGTTGTACACTGCAGCTACTGTAGGCTGGTTGTATCTGAGATTCTTAATAGAGCCTCATAGAATACAAAGGCCTTCCACAGGAGAGATGTTGTAATTACTTTCTTCAACACGACTGGAAGGCGTTCGATTGGCTAAAGCTTATCGTGTTTTTTTTTTCTTTTGAATTTGCAGGTAAATCATTCCGTGTTTGTTTCGTGAGAGATTTGGATTTTTTGCCACTTTCTTTCTGTGGCTTCGCAGAAATGCCACTCTCAAGAGTTCCTTTGCATAATTGCCACTTAGACCATTGACGCTTTGATTGCTATGCCATTAGCTTCTCTTTAACTTCCTCATTATTTAACCAGAAGTTGACTAGCCTTGGATTATGGGCATGCCTGGCTACCCAAAAATTGGCTAGCAAATATGTTTTTCTTAAATGACTCCACCTCAATTTTCATTGAAGAAACCGCTAATATTTACAGCAAATTACAAAATAAAGCAGTAAACCAACGGAACAAACCGAAGTCTCAGGCAAAGAGAACACTACATCCTCTCTCCCTAGGCTCACCAGCCATTCAAGCAACCAGACATTTTTTTGTGACTTAAATTATTAACATCTACGCCGCAACATAATCTGATAAGAAACAAAGTTTTCCAGGCATATCACTGAACAAATTTACTATTCACGTGACCATGTTCACCTTTGTATTTTCAGCAATCCCCCCCCCCCCCCCCCCCCCACACCCACAAAAAAAAACATAAATTCTGAACATCTTAATTACATGTCACTGTCGCGAGACACAATTACACAATTAGAAAGAACAGAGCTATGAAAGAACACAGATTTAGTAAGGTCAATTACCCTTAACAGACTCTTATATAGTACTCCCTCCGTAAAGATAGTGATCTAAACACTCTTATATTTCTTTACAGAGGGAGTATTATCAAGGTTTCCACTCGTGTGTGGTTGTGCAAGCTAGACCAATGTTTGGGTCTGACGAGCTAGTTAGAGCACATTGGACTCCTGTGTGGCTGTATCTGTGTGCGTACACAGCTGAGCGATGCTCTGCTTCTATCATGTCCGAGAGGAACACGAGTTGGTGCAGGCAGAGCCGGGACGAGGAACTCTGATCGATTCGAACAAGAAGAGGAGACGGCGACAGACTCGGATCGGTATGTACGGTCGATCGCCTACATAATATAAACCGTACTCTCCGGCGTTCTAGCTGCTACGGTTCCATCCTGTTTCCGATCGATCGATCGACATCGCGAATTAGGGGAGAGAGAGCGCTCGGGTTTGCGCCTTCGAGTTGTCGCCAGGTACAAATCTTTCTCCGCTCCATGATCCCGTTGCCGGCCAGTTATTTCTAACTTGTTTTGCTCCATGATCTCATCAGTAGCGCGAGTTAATTGCACGGAAGTAACACACTTGGGGCAGTTGTAACAAATCAGTATCACTATTCGTTTTTTTGCATGTCAGTACCATGTCTGAGGTTAATCGTTGCAAAACGGTCTAAGCGCCGTATAACACTGTATTGACGCTGTATCTGACCTCCCGGCCCCACCTGTCAGGTGACACGCTGGCCAACCGGCGCGTGCCGCTCGACTGACTAGGACGAGGCCGGCTCGGTCGATGTATACGCCTGGGTCGGACCCAACTCCCCCTCGAACCCAACTCCCCGCCCCCGTCGAGCTCTCGCCCTCCGATTCGCTGCCGACCGCCGCGCAGTCCGCCGCGCCATGGTGTACGAGGATGAGAGCAGCGACGACTACTCCAGCCTGCAGTACATCAGCTCCTCCGACGACGGCATGTAGTACCAGGTGAGTGGTGGAGCTAGGTTTAGGGTTAGGGTTTCTGCTTTGGGGATTTGATCTTTGATTTGGGGGTTTTGGTTCATTTTGCTCCTGTAGATCCCTGCTAGCATTGAAGACCAAGACTACATGGGCATTGAGACTGGTCCCACTGTTCCCTGCGAGCACCACGGGCTGCCATCTGAGAGGCGTGTAGCCTTTGAGGGATTTGAGACGGGCAGGAGTTTCTTAGTCCGTGCTCAGAAAGTAAGATTCTGCACTTTTTATGTTCTTTGTATTAAAATGAGTTGGTAGTAGCTCCATAGTATTAAAAATGGTAGTAGCTTGGTCTTTGTATTGAAATTCGTACTAGTTTGTGCTAGCAAGTAAGATTATGTTCTTCTGATGGTCATTCTTTAGCCATTTAGTAGTACTGATGCAATCATTGGAGTAGGCATGTGCTCGTGCACTCCTTGTATATTTAATTTGGACAATAGTTGTTAATTTTATATGTGGCCAGAAGCATAGTTTGCAGTGCACATCATTGTTTAATAGGGCAGCTATGTGATTGTTTAGTGCATATGCTCAAAGTTCAGTGCTTTATAGCTGCTGGCAGGAATCTACGCTGGAGCTCCGTCTAATCCGTCCCAACGGACAAACTTGAGGAGGATCGGAGCCCGGAAGACTGACTCGAAGAAGGAGCGCCGCCATCCGTCCAAACGTCGCCCCTGCGAGGACTAAAACCCTACCTATCTACTAGCGGGAGCCGAGACACCAGGATTCTCCTCCCCGCCACCGGCCGCCGGAGCGGCAGGCGGAGGGGAGGCTAATCCACGGACTCACCGGCAAAGATCGACGGGAAAAGGCTTTCCCAAGGGAAAGTTACATTCATCGTTTTGTATACGTAACGAACTGATGGCACGCTACAAGCAGCATGTGCCCTAGTTATTACACATCTATTGATTCATTGAAAAAAAATACCCGCCCATATCTCCACCTAAAATGAATGACATTGGACTTAGAGCATCTTCAACAGCTCCCCTATGTCAAAAATAACCACAGTTTACCGGGAATTGGGTCAGAAAAAAATCTCTCCAACAATTTCCATAAAGTGACCGTAACTTTGGAGGATCCCGTAAAATTGACCCTTTCTTCCCGTAGGTTCCCGTAAAGTTTTGGCAACAAGGAAACAACCTGAAACTTCACCGCACGCGTCGCCGCTCTGCCGTCGTGCCACCGCACCGAGAACCCGCGGCGCCGCTTGTCGTGGTGAAATCACGGCAGATGCCATAGGATGGCTAAAAGTGGGGGAAGCATAAGGACGCCGGTGGGTTCCGGAGGCGAGATTGGCACGAGCGAGTGCGGGACACAAGACGTACCCAGGTTCAAGGCCCTCCGAGGGAGGTAACACCCCTAGTCCTGCTGAATGCACTAGAGTGGATCACAAGGTCTACAATGGTGCTCCTGGAGCTGTTGGGCGGAGGAGGAAGAAGGAGCTAGCTCTCCATCTTGCCTCGTGTGTGTGAGTGTGTGAGCCGAAAGAAGCCAATCCCCATGCCGGGGGGGCTCCCGGGGGGTCTTATAGGCTGCCCCCCCGGGGTACAACGGTAAATCTAAGTGGGGGCGGGGCCCGGCTGTCATCGTCTCGAGCCGGCAGTGGGGCCCACCGGCTGCTGGGGCCCGCCGACTGCACGGCACTGTAGCTCGTCGCCTCCTGCATCACGGAGTGGTTGGCGTCGTGGGGCTATAGTGCCAGACCGCGCTGATGTCGGTCGCCCGGGTCAGCGGAGTTGGCGGCACTGTAGCCACGCTCTCCCGTCGTGGAAGAGCGGTCTTGTCGTACGGTCGGATGGGGTGGGCGCTGACCCGCTGAGGGCCGGCTCGAGGCCAGCCGGCCCGCTGCCGAGCGGCTGGTTGGAGGTCTAGACGGATTGAGGGGCGTGGGCCTCCCCGATGTTTTGAAAAATGCCTTGTGCTCCCGAGGCTACCCGGGGGTCATCCCCCTGACAGTAGTCCCCGAAGCTGTTGAGGCCCACCGGCTCCAAGCGGGGGGCCTCTACAGCTTACCCCCTGGAGAAGGCGGTTGATAATGATGTACGCGGACCCGGCCGGAAGGCGTCTCCCGGCCGGGTGCCGGCTCGGCGCCGCAGGCGCTGGCTGCCGGGAGCCGGGCCGCAACGCCCAGCCGGAGTGGAAACTGAACGATCTGGCCGGCTAGAGCCCGGCCGGCGTGGCGATTTGCTCTCGCCGTAGGCCAAGGACCTGCCACGTGCAGCCCAGCAGCAGGCGAGGCCCTGCCAAGCCACGCGCGCGACGGGACGTCGCAGCGGGCCGGGACCCACCAGGCTGCGGCCTCGGCCCGCGCGCAGGATCCACTACGGCCACGCCCGTCGATCGAGCTTCTCGAGGCAGTTACTGCGTTCGTGTATCGTGGAGGGGAGTGGGGATCGTGGGCGCAAACGATCCCACTCCCCCACGTTCCACCGTGGGTTTAAATGGAGGGGAGGGGGAGCAGCCACGGCGCCTCCCGCACTTTGCCCCTGCCCCCTTGTCTTCGTTTTCTTCCTCTGCTTCTTTCACTCGCGCCCGCGCACCCCGAGCGGCGAGGAGCTCCGCCCGGCCGAGCCGCCGCCGCGCCGCACCAGCGGCCCGTCGTACCATCACCCATCGTCCTCCGCGCCGCCCTCCGCTCCCTAGCCCGCGATGTTCCCAGCGATGGCGGTGCCGAAAAGCTCGTGGGAGGGTTCAGACGTCGCGGAGGAGTTCATCGAGCACCTTCGATTCCGGCGAAAGCTTCCACCGGCCGCGCAGGTGGAGGCGCGCGCCGCCGACGACGAGGTGGTCCGGGAGCCGCGCGAAGGCGAGGTCGTCGTCTTCACAGAGCACTTTGCCCGCAGGTTTGGCCTCCCCGCGAGCACCGTCTTCCGGCGCTTCTACACGCACTTCGGTTTGCAACCTCATCATCTTGGCCCTAATTCCATTTTGCAACTCTCGGCGTTCGCCACGTTCTGCGAGGGATACGTCGGGATCTCGCCGACCATGGAGGTGTGGAATCGACTCTTCTTCCTTCGCCCGCAAACGGTGCCGTCGCCGGAGGGCCCCGTGACGACCGCCTGCGAGGCGGCCCTGGTGCACATCCGGCCGGTTGGGGGCTTCCCCAAACTCCCGCTGCAGGAGTCAGCCAAGAAATGGCAGTGGTCCTTCTTCTACGTGAGGAATGTCGACGCGGCAGCTGACCACATCAACCTCCCCCCGTTCGTCAACACGCCGCCGACCGCGAGGCGGAATTGGGCCTTCGACCCGAAGAGGTCGACGGAGGAGGCCGTGGCCATCTGCCGCCGGCTGGGCCAGATGATGAAGAACGAGGGGCTTGTCGCCACGGACCTGATCGTCGCCTTCATCGCGCGCCGGGTGGAGCCGCTCCAGCGCCGGCCGCACCGGATCGGCGATATGAACAGCCGGCACGACCCCAGCAAGCTGTCGACCTCCGAGCTGAAACCGGAGACGACCGCGCGCCGTGTGAACAACATTTCTACCGCCAAGCTCAGGCTAGAGGGGTGGCATTTTGGCAAGGCGCCGTATAGCCGTGCCGACCCCGCGCCCGCGATAAGTCTTCAGCCGACAAACTTCATCATTGTTTCCTTTGTTGATACGTCTCCAACGTATCTATAATTTTAGATTGTTCCATGCTATTATAGTATCAATCTTGGATGTTTTATATACACTTACAAGCAATTATATATCATTTTTTGGGACTAACCTATTAACTTAGTGCCCAGTGCCAGTTGCTGTTTTTTTGCCTGTTTTTGGTTTTTCAGAATATCAGTACCAAACGAAGTCCAAAACCCCTTTGCGGGCTCCATAGCAGAAAATTATATATTCTGTCAACGAAAGTCCCTCGCGTAAATTGCTTTGAATAGGTAAATCAATCATTTGTCCCACGAAACTTTTTGGAGATTTTTTTCTGGACATAAGAGACACTAGAAGCTTCGGGAGAGGGCCAGAAGACAGAGGAGGTGGCCACGAGCCACCAGGGCGCGCCCCGGGGGGGTGGCGTGCCCTGGTACCTCGTGGGCCCACCTCTGCTCCGTTTGACCTAATTCCACCTCTATAAATACTCTAAAATCGGGAAACGAACAGGAGAGTCCACGAAATACTTTTTCCGCCGCCGCAAGTTCCTGTTCTCAAGAGATCCCATCTGGAGGCCTTTTCCGGCACTCTGCCGGAGGGGGATTCGATCACGGAGGGGCTCTACATCAACCTTGCTGCCCTTCCGATGATGCGTGAGTAGTTTACCACAGACCTTCGGGTCCATAGTTAGTAGCTAGATGACTTCTTCTCTCTTTTTGATCTTCAATACAATGTTCTCCTCGATGTTCTTGGAGTTCTATCTGATGTAATCACTTTTTGCGGTGTGTTTGTTGGGATCCGATGAATTGTGAGTTTATGATCAGATTATCCATGAATATTATTTGAGTTTTCTCTGAACTCTTTTATGCATGATTGTTATAGCTTCGTATTTCTCTCCGATCTATTGATTTGGTTTGGCCAACTAGATTGATTTATCTTGCAATGGGAGAGGTGCTTTGTAATGGGTTCGATCTTGCGGTGCTCAATCCTAGTGACAGAAAGGGACATGACACGTATATATCGTTGCTATTAAGGGTAAAAAGATGGGGTTTATTCATGCGTGAGTTTACTTTGTCTACATCATGTCATCTTGCTTAAGGCGTTACTCCGTTCTTTATGAACTTAATACTCTAGATGCATGCTGGATAGCGGTCGATGTGTGGAGTAATAGTAGTAGATGCAGAATCGTTTCGGTCTACTTGTCTCGGACGTGATGCCTATATACATGATCATTGCATTGGATATCATCATGATTATTTGCTTTTCTATCAATTGCCCAACAGTAATTTGTTCACCCATCGTATGCTATTTTCAAGAGAGAAGCCTCTAGTGAAAACTATGGTCCCCGGGTCTACCTTTATCATATATTGAAAATCCTAAAAATACCTTGCTGCAATTTTACTTTATTTATTTTATTTTTTATTTTTGTTCGATCTATCTATCTATCACCATACAATTTAATCTTGCAATTAACTGCCAAGGGATTGACAACCCCTTGTTCGCGTTGGGTGCGAGGATTTGTTATTTTGTGTGCAGGTGCTGCTAACGAGTTGTTGCGTGATTCTCCTACTGGATTGATAACCTTGGTTCCATAACTGAGGGAAATACTTATCTCTACTGTACTGCATCATCCCCTCCTCTTCGGGGAAATCCCAACGCAGCTCACAAGTAGCATTGGCCGCCTTGTTTCTTGACGTGCTTGTGCCGCCCCCGGCTGCAGCTGTTCCCGAGCCAGCTGGTGTACGACGGGCCGAACTCGCAGGACCCCCAGCCGGACCAGGTCGTCTCGGACGCAGAGGAGGCGGACGGCAAAGAGGACGAGGAGGACGACGAGCGCCCGGAGGACGCCGGAGCCGGCGTGTCCGATCCTGACGGTGAGTTCCCGACCTCAGACCCCCTGCGCGACTGGCCTGACGACGGTGCAGAGTACCCGGGAGCGATGGCGGGCGCCGGTCCCGTCGTGAGGAGACGGCTGCGGAGGGCCCGCACGGGAAGCAGCCGGTCGAGCCGTGGCTGGCCGCGAAACGCCCGGCTGGAGCGCAGCCGGGAGACGGGCGGAAGACCGTGAAGAAGACGCGCCGGCTCCCCCCGTCGGTGGGCCCGAAGCGGGCAGTTCCCATGATCTCCGGGTTAGCACTTTCTCATGTCTTGCTCTGTGTTTGCGACATGTGCTGCCGCACCGTTTTCCTCCCCCTCACATCCTTCACGTGCCACCCAGGACCCCCCTCGAGCTGTCGGGGGCAGCCGCGTCGGCCATGCCCGAAGGCGCGGCCGGTCAGCAAGGAACCCGGAGCGGCGCGGACGAGCGTGAGCCGGCCGAGACCGCCGAGGAGGAGCTCGCGACACGGCAGGCTGGCGTCGCGCTGGAGGAGGAAGAGCGCGCCGTATGAAGGGCGCGGGCGGTGGCCGTGAGGGAGGAGGAAGAGGCCTCGGCGAAGGCGTGGGAGGACGCCGCGAGGACGCGGGAGGGCACAACAACGGATCTCGAGTGGCCGGCGTGGGAGGCGAATTCGCCACCGCCGATACCGCCATCGAAGCTCCGCTCGAAGCGGGTGCACGACCCGGCCCGCCGGGCGGAAGCCGACGGCGCGCGGCCGCCGAAGCCGCCAGCCGGAGCGCGGGAGAAGGCCATGATCCGGCCGTCGTCGAGACGGAGGCACCCGAGGCAGCGCCGGACGCGAGCCGTGGCGGCGGAGTCGGCGGGAGCTGTGACGCGGACGCTGGGGGCGCGATCGTCGCGACCGGAGGAGGGGCGCCGCAGGCGAGCGCGGGAGCCGTGCCAGAGGGGTGATGTCTACTACACAACTTTATTCTTGTAGACGTTGTTGGGCCTCTAAGTGCAGAGTTTTGTAGTACAGTAGCAAATTTTCCTCAAGTGGATGACCTAAAGTTTATCAATCCGTGGGAGGCGTAGGATGAAGATGGTCTCTCTCAAACAACCCTGCAATCAAATACAGGAAATATCTTGTGTCTCCAACACACCCAATACAATGGTAAATTGTATAGGTGCAGTAGTTCGGCGAAGAGATAGTGATACAAGTGTAGTATGGATAGTAGATATAGGTTTTTATAATCTGAAAATAAAAAAACATTGAGGTAGCAAGTAACAAAAGTGAGCACAAACGGTATTGCAATGCTTGAAAACAAGGCCTAGGGTTCATACTTTCACTAGTGCAATCTCTCAATAGTGCTAACATAATTGAACCATATAACAATCCCTCAACGTGCGATAAAGAATCACTCCAAACTTCCTATTAGCGGAGAACATAAGATGAAATTGTTGTAGGGTACGAAACCACATGAAAGTTATCCTTTCCGATCAATCTATTGAGCCATCCCTATAAGTGTCACAAACGGCCCTAGAGTTCGTACTAAAATAACACCATATGACACGCATCAACCAACTCTAATGTCACCTAGATACTCCAATGTCACCACAAGTATCCGTGAGTTGGTTATTCAATATAAATCAAACAACTTCAGATTCATAATATTAAATCCACACAAAGAACTTCAAAGAGTACCCCAAAGTTTCTATCGAAGTAAAGAAGATGAAAACGTGTACCAACCCATATGCCTAGATTACCCCAATGTCACCTCGGGAATCCGCAAGTTGATTACCAAAACATACATCAAGTGACTCAATAGAATACCCCATTGTCACCACGGGTATCCACATGCAAGACATACATCAAGTGTTCTCAAATCTGAAATGTTCAATCCGACAATAACGAAACCTCAAAGGGAAAGACTCAATTCATCATAACAAGATAGGGAGGGAAGAAACACCATATGATCCAACTATATTAACAAAGCTCGCGGTACATCAAGATCGTGCCAAATCATGAACACGAGAGAGAGAGAGAGAGAGAGAGAGAGAGAGAGAGAGAGAGAGAGAGAGATCAAACACATAGCTACTAGTACATACCCTCAGCCCCGAGGGTGAACTACTCCCTCCTCGTCATGGAGACCGCCGGGATGATGAAGATGGCCTCCGGTGATGATTTTCCCCTCCGGCAGGGTGCCAGAACAGGGTTCCAGATGGTATTTCTTTGGTACAGAGGCTTGCGGCGCCGCCGCCGAAGTTCTAGGTTAATTTCTGGGGGTTTCTCTATTTATAGGATTTTTTAGCGTTGGAATCACGCGAAAAGGAGCTACGAGGGGCCCACAAGGCAACAACACACGACCCCCCCAGGGCGCACCGTGTTGCCTTGTGACCTCCTCGTGAGGCTTCTGGTCCTTCCACGAAGCTTCGGGGGTCTCTTTTGGTCCTAAAAAAATCGTCAAAAAGTTTTATCCAATTCCGAGAACTTTTATTTCTGCATAAAAAACAACACCACGGTAGTTCTGCTGAAAACAGCGTCAGTTAGGGTTAGTTCTATTGAAATCATACCAAAACCATAGAAAATCTTTATAAACATGGCATGCATACTTCATAAATTATAGATACGTTGGAGACGTATCAGCATCCCCAAGCTTAATTCATGCTCGTCCTCGAGTAGGTAAATGATAAAAGAAATAATTTATGAAGTGTGAATGCTAGCATAGTGCTTAAGCTTGATCAGTGATAATTGCAATCACTTTTTCTAGCATCAATATATATCATAAACAGTAGCTCATCTCATAAAACTTCTCATGATCAAGTAGCAAGCTATTCACATGTTAAAGTATAGACCATAAACTTTCTTAAAAACTAACAAACTATGTTTTCAGTCATCAAACAATTACAATTCATCTTATTTTCAGGAAGGGTCTATGTAAGATCTTTGTTTTAGCAAATTCCACATACTCAACTATCATTTAGTCTTCCATGATTGCTGACACTCAAAGCATATTTTTAGAACAAACCGTTTCAGTCAAACACATAGGAAGATAAGGGCTTAATGTTTCGCCTCCCAACTTATTTATCTCAGGTATAATGTCAACAATAATAACTCATGATCACCTATATTCAACTGGATATATGTGCCTGGATCATTTCCTACCACATGATGCTTGCCCACTAGAGAATAAATAGAGCGGAATAGGGATGAACATTACTAACTCTTGCATAAAAGTAATTACAGAAAAGTAAATACACAAAAATAAAAGATAGGCCCTTCGCAGGGGGAAGCAGATGTTGTCATGCGCTTTTTATTTTTGAATGTGCAAGCTCTTAATGGAAAGGAACGTCACTTTATATTGCCCCTTGTGATAGCAACCTTTATTATACAGTCTGTCGCTTTTATTTATTCACCATCACAAGTTCGTACAAAGCTTATTTTCCCTTCCAATAAAAGATCATACATATTTAGGAGCAATTTTTATTGCTTTTTGCACCGATGACAACTTATTTGAAGGATCTTATTCAATCCATAGGTAGATATGGTGGACACTCATGGCAAGAAACTGGGTTTAAGGGTTTTTGAATGCACAAGTAGTATTTCTACTTAGTACGAAGTTTTGGCTAGCAAAAGATCCTAAGCAAGCACCACATGTTAGAGGATCCATGACAATATAACTTCTATGTGAATATAAGCAAACATAACTCATTACGTTGTCTTCCTTGTCCAACGTCAACTACTTGATCAAGTTTGAAAATAATTAATGGGGGCTCACAATCATAGAAGATGTCCAAGATTGTATATTTATATATGAAATCTCTCTTCCTTCAATATTCTTTCATGAATTGTTCAAGCGACCAATGCTATGTTTGCTAACTTTCAATAAATTTTACTACTTATACTTCTTATATGTGAAGTCAATACTCCCCATGTGACAAACATATGAAGCATATATAATTTCAAATTTATGATATTCAATTCATTCAACAATTTACTCTTGGGATATAAATGAAGCACGAGAGTGAATGACAAACTACTCCAAAAGATTTAAGTGAAGAACAATGAGTAGTTAAGTAAATAAGTAGCTATGTGAAGACTCTCTCTCAATAAAGATTTCAGATCTGATAATTTTATTAAAACAACAAACAAAATGAAAATAAAAGGACATGAATACTTCATAAATACTTCATAAATTATAGATACATTGGAGACGTATCAAGGGGTCTGACACCATCATCCCCGCGTCGCGGTCAGCCGGAAGCGGGACCAGCGCCGGCTCCGCGGCCCAGCTGCAGGGGGATTGGGCGAGCGCCAGCGAGGCCACCAGCGGGGCGGCCCCGAGCAGCCTGACGAGCGTGGTGAACGCGGTGCGAGCGCGGTTCGCCGATTACAGCGGCCAGCTGTGGGAGTAAGCCCAAGGGGCGCAGGGCCAGCTGCTCAAACTCGAGCAGGCCGTCGTGGTAAGTGTTTTCTTCCTTTGGATTCACCTTGGTTTCTTCCTGTGGCTTCTTTTCACCGAGTGGCAAGGCCGTTTTACAGTGGGGGCGCGCCAGCGCACCCACTGGGTGTAGCCCCCGAGGCTCGGACCGGCTGCAAGGCAGGTGGGCCGAGCCTTCTTGCGTGAATTCCCCTTAACCCTTCTTTCTGCAGGCCCTCAATGACCAGCGGGTGACAGCTTTCAACAAGCTGTTGCACCTAGACAAGGAGACCAAGGCCAAGCTCGTGGTCACGGAGGCGGAGCTGCAAAGCGCGAAAGGTACGCAACTTGCATTTTTCCAGTGGGGGTGCGCCAGCGCACCCACTGGGTGTAGCCCCTGAGATTCGGGCCGGTTGCATGGCAGCCGGGTCGAATCTTCTTGCACTCTTCTTTGTCTTGCTTTCGCTTCTTGCTGACCGGGAGTTCCGTTGTGCAGCCGCCGCGGCCGAAGTTCCGGACCTCCAGCGCCGGCTGGACCGTGCCAGCAGGCAGCGCGACCTGACGGTTGCGGAGCGCGACCGACTGCTGGTGGAGGTGGGCCGGCTGGCGGCAGAGAGGGACCAGACGGTGACCGCCCACCAGGTCGAGCTGGACCGGCTTGCGGAGGAGCATCGCAAGGCGGCGGCCCAGAAGGACGACCAGGTGGCCAAAGCCGCCGAGGAGGTCACCCTGCTCAAGGCGGATTACGACCGCCGCGCCAGCGAGTGGTTAGTGAAGGAGCAAGGGATGCTGGCGGAGGCGCAGCACATCGACGAGCTCCTTGCCCGTAAGTCCTTCGATTTTTTCTTGCTTTCCTGTGCCCGGCCGGCAGTTGCAGCCGGCTAGGTCTTTGGTTCTTTTCTTACTTCTTTTCCTTCTCATCCAGAGGCCTTCCCCGAGACGCAAGCGCCGGCCGAAGGAGCCGTGGATGCCCACCGGGAGGAGCAGATGGCAGCGGGGGTCCACATCGGGATGCTTGCCGCCTGGACGGTGCCGGAGATTAGCATCGCCACCGAGGCCCGGCTGCGGATGGTGGAGCGCGTCATGAACCGGCTCCGCGACGCCGGCCTGGCGGTGGTGAGCGCCCTCTGGCCGAATGCGGTGCAGCCCCCGACCATCAGTCGGCTCGCGAGGTGGCTCGAGGCCGGAACAGCGCGAATCGACGCGTGAAGGGCTTCCGCGGCCCGGGCCGACGCAGAGATGGCGCTGAGCTTCGCGATGTCCTGGTATCCAGGCATCGATCTGAACCGGCTGACCACCCGACGGGCCGGGGTGGAGGCGGACTTGGTGTAGCGGGCTATCCCGATTGCCGTGCAGGCCAGCAACATCGCGTCGTTCACCCCCCACGACGAGTTCGTCTTGGAGCGGGCGGCAGACGGCGCGGCGATCCCCACGGACACCTTCGGCCTGGCCTTCGAGGACCCGGACGGCAGCGAAGGCGAGACGGGGGATGAAGGAACCGGCTCCAGCACTGGAGCTTATGCCGCCGTCGTCGCCGAGAAGGACACTGGCGCCACGACCGAGCCGGAGCAGCCTGGAACCAGCGCGCCCCCCGCATAGGGCTTTTCTTTCCTGTCTTTTTATTATCGTGCTTGAACTGTTGTTAGTTGGCAAGTCCATCCACTGGGGGTGTAGTTTTAACGTAATGAACTCCTGGCCGTGGGCCTTTTGCTGCATATGTGCGCATGCTTTTGTTCATGTATGCTTTCTGCCTTCGTCCTTAGGCCCTTTTTCTTTTTCACCTCCCCTCTCAGCTTCCGCCCCGCCAGCCGGACAGCCGGGAGCCGGTCTATAGCTGGGACGGGGAGTGGGCTTTGAAGGGAGGGCATTCAATACTTTAGGCTTTCAGGACTTAGGTTTGAGCAAAACACCCACTGGGCCGGCTGGCTGCAGGCGGCGAAGCCGGCTGGAGCGCAGCCGGTCTGTGCGGAAGCGGATGCGAGGTGCAGCCGATTTTGACCGAGCCGGACGCTCCTTCTTAGTCGTTTTTTGTGTGAGGACGCTTCTGGCCTTTTGCTCTTGCCAGTCGGACAGCCGGGAGCCGGTATGTGGCTGGAGGCGAAGAGAGGGCTTTGGCGACGCGCACACTACTAAGCCGGCTGCGGGAGAGCGGGGCGCAAACTAGCCGGCGAGCCCTCGAGCCGGACCGGCCGACCCGGGAGGCAAAAAAGCGAAGAGCAGTATAAATGCGCGCGGGCGAGGGCAGCGAGCCCCTGAGCTGGTTTTGCCGACTCGGGGGAGGGGGGACAGCGAAAAATAGCAAGGCATGCAAGTTGCTAGATAGAAATGAGAAGGTAGCCCCCGAGTGTCGTTCGGGGGGCAGGTGGCGAAGCCGGCCGCCAGCGCAGACGGCGAGTGCACAGGCGGACGCTAAAGCGCAACCGGGCTACCCGAGCTGGACACCCTTCCTTGGCCGTCGTTCGTGTGGGAGCACTTCCGGCCTTTAGCTCTTGCCATCCGGACAGCCGGGAGCCGGTTTATAGCTGGAGACAAAGAGAGGGCCTTTGCGACACGCACACTATTAAGCCGGATAAAGAAAAGCGAGGCGCGGGCCAGCCGGCGAGACCCCGAGCCGGACTTGCCGACCCGGAGGGAAAGGAAATAAATGCGGTAAAGCACGTAGAGCACATGATAACGACGAAAAGGTAGCCCCCGAGTGTCGCTCGGGGCACGTGCTGCTTTCATTAAACCCAAAAGGTTGCGGTACGTACGTACATTGGCTTAACCGAGTGCACCGAGCCGGAGCCGCCCTCCCGGATCTTCCTCGTCTTCTACCCGCCAATGATGCAGTACACGCCGTCGCGCAGAGCCCTGTGGCCGACGAGTGGGCCTTCCCCAGGGGGAAAACATACATGGTCCAGCCGTCCTGCGGGCTGAAGGACTGCTGCATGTGGCGCTGGTACGCGGCGCTGGCGTTCTCCAGACCAAAAGGCGCCGTGGCCCGACGCTGAGGCCTGGGCGGGGCGTAAGGCGCCCCGACTTGTCTGGCAGGGTTAGTCGCGGAGCCTTCGGGAAACTGCTCCACGTCCGCAGCTGGCAGCGCAGGAGGGCACGCAGGCGTCGGCTGGGCGCGCTGCGCCGGCTCGGGCGCCGGCCCAGGATGGGTATCACCGGTTGGCACGGTCGGCCGGCCATTGACCGCGGACAGGCCGCGATTGCCCCCGAACCGGCCAGCCCGCAGTCGGCATTTGCGGCGGACGTCGCCGCGTGGGGAGGGCGCCCGTTGCATTCGCTGAGCCCACCCGACTGGCTGGAGGTCGGCTGCCAAGGGAGGGGGCGTGCTAGGGTCGGAAGGAGCCATGCGCGGGGACGATTTTGACTGCACTTGCAGTCGGTTTGCAGGGCGGGAGCCTGCGGTGCCGGAGCCGGCAGCCCCCGGGCCGGGAGGGGCGGAGGTCGACGCCGAGCCGGGAGGACCGATGGTCAGCGCCTCCACATGAGCGTAGAGGCCCGCATCGCCGCTGAAGACGCCGCAGTCGCCAGCGGGCGGTTGATCAGCGGAGGCGAGCACCCTGCGCGGCCGCTCGCCGGGAGCGACCGTGACACGGGCGCGGTGGTTGCTGAAGGGGACGATGAAGCCGTCCGCAGGGTCAGCAACGCCCGCCGAGCGCGCCGTGCCGTCTGCGGGGCCGGGCGTGCCGGGCCCGCCGGCCGGGCCGTGCTCGCCGGAGGTGGTAAATGGTCTCGTCCGGAGCGTGTCTCCGGCCGACGCCGCGAGCAGCCCCACGGTGAGCTCCAACTGTCGTGGTGAAATCACGGCAGATGCCATAGGATGGCTAAAAGTGGGGGGAAGCGTAAGGACGCCGGTGGGTTCCGGAGGCGAGATTGGCACGAGCGAGTGCGGGACACAAGACGTACCCATGTTCGGGGCCCTCCGAGGGAGGTAACACCCCTAGTCCTGCCGAATGCACTAGAGTGGATCACAAGGTCTACAATGGTGCTCCTGGAGCTGTTGGGCGGAGGAGGAAGAAGGAGCTAGCTCTCCATCTTGCCTCGTGTGTGTGTGTGTGTGTGTGTGTGTGAGCCGAAAGAAGCCAATCCCCATGCCTGGGGCTCCCGGGGGGTCTTATAGGCCAGCCCCCCGGGGTACAACGGTAAATCTAAGTGGGTGCGGGGCCCTGTTGTCATCGTCTCGAGCCGGCAGTGGGGCCCGCCGGCTGCACGGCACTGTAGCCCGTCGCCTCCTGTGTCACGGAGTGGTTGGCGTCGTGGGGCTATAGTGCCAGGCCGCGCTGACGTCGGTCGCCCTCCCGTCGCGGGAGAGCGGTCTTGTCGTACGGTCGGATGGGACGGGCGCTGACCCGCTGAGGGCCGGCTCGAGGCCAGCCGGCCCGGGCGTGAACCGTGCCCAGCCGGCCCGCTGCCGAGCGACCGACTGGAGGTCTAGCCGGATTGAGGGGCATGGGCTGCCCCAATGTTTTGAAAAATGCCTTGTGCTCCCGAGGCTACCCGGGGGTCATCCCCCCGACACCGCTGCCACGCCCACGTGCGACACCGACTGCTGTCGCGATCCCGGTGCGCCGCCGGTCTGCCGCTGCGACATCACTGCCATGCACCTCCGCCATGCTACCACGGCACACCATATCACACCGAAGCTCGCGGCCGCACCACCATGCCCGTGTCACCGACCTGCGGGACCCAGGTTTTTATTGCGAAATAGAAAAAAAAAATAGGGAAACAAGTTTTTTAGGAGAGCTGTTGGAGTTGCTCTTGGATGTGCAACTTTTTTTTGAATGAAAGGGGTTTTCCCCCTTCTATGTGCAACTTATGTCACATCTAGATGTGCTTTAGCAAAACAGTTAGAAAAATGTGTCTCCAGAAACCAGAATACTGGGAAGTGCACAGAGAGATGGAACCGCTGCTGCACCGGCGGGCGGACCTATCAAGCCAAATAGCCAATGGGTGCAAAATGTGGCAAGAGCATACAGCACACTGGCTCAAAGCATCTGAAAGCACCGGGCGCGTACAGTAGGGCACAAAAAGGGAAGACTACAGCCATCATTCTTCATGCAGCCACTAAATTACACAATGCGCTCCTGAGTAAACCATTTTGAGGAGCAGCCAAAATTTATTACCCTATCCACACGCTGTGAAAGGCGAAACCGGCTCTCTGAAACTCAGATGCAATCTTTCCGTCGCCGCGAAAATGCTGATCGCTACGCATTGTAGAAGTGAGGGGGGAGGTAGAGTGGAAAAATGCACAACACCAAGGAAAAAAAGGGATGTAGTCAATCGGGTCAGCTGGCTTTCTCCAGATTCTCAGCCTCTCGCCGCTGCCTCTCTTTAGCCTCCTGGCGCAACCTCTCCTCCTCTCGCCTCAACGCTTCGGCGGCCTCTTCCTCGGCCTCCTCTCGCTCCCTGCGCTCATCCTCTGCGTCCTCTCTCTCATCAAGATAATCAAACTCCTTTTCTGCAGCCATAGCCTTCACTATAGGATCCCGCAGCTCGGATATCAAGCCCCCACCCACCTTGTACTCCTGCTCGTCGCCGACAAGGAATAGCCGCTGGTCAGGCCCTGTCGCCATCGGTATGTCAACAGCAAGCAGCTTCATGTCATACTGCAAACGAATTAGAGTAAGGTCAGAAAATTTGCTGTCATTAGGATAATAATAATACCACTCGTTTACTACTTTCTCAAGCAGGATGAGATCTTATATTAGCTCTCTTCATATACGTAGTATATATAATACTAAAAGCAGTGATTTCTGGATGGCAGGGGATGGGGAAACAACAAAACAAAACTAGTTGAATACAAACAATGAGTCAACCATAATGTTGTATGACAGAAATATCAACTTTCTATGATAAACTCAAATGGGCTGCCAAAAAAAACAGACATAAGCACAAGATTGTGCATTAAGTTTGAAGAGAACCAATAATTTGACGGAAATTTTCTTCACTTAACTCTACCTTCGGAATAAATTGTTCAAGTTTTCACTCACACACTAATGCTCCGGTACTTATATGGTCCATGCATAAGTACCAGACTGTTCAATCTAGAGGTACTGAAGTAGAGTTTGCTACAAATAGAGAAGAACATTTTAAATACCTGTCCTTTTTTCTTCTTGACCTCAACACTTACAAGACCCTTTCTTTCTGATCCTTTGATGGGGAAGATAAGAAAGCACCGTTTGCCACCAACCCTGAATTTGAAGTCCTTTAGTTTAGGGCCTCCACCAGACATAACATATGCTCTGACATCAGTGCCAGCTAAGGGTGCACCCATGACTTCAAGGATTGCAGCAGAGGTATTGAGCTTTGTCATTGCAATCCTGTAGACCTTGTCAGGATTTATGGTGAACCTTGCACGTGCATACATACCCTAAGACAAACATAGACAATAGAAATCATTTAATTTCCCAAAAACATGGCATCATCTGTCAAGAAAAGTTGCACTAAAAAGCCTAGATTATCAACTACACCCTCTTATGAGTAATCAACATGATAATAAAACAGAGGGTAAAACAAAATGTGCCACCCAAAATTTGTGATGAGCTATATTGTGCCGCAAGTAGACAAGTTATTGATAATTTGCCGGTTTAGAAGTTCATATGTCCCTGATATTTGTATACTCCATCTCTGCATCTCAACAAACAGAAGACCTTTTTCACCATAAAATTAATATGGTCCAGGCCATGAGCACCCAAAAGTTGAGGGCCTCTATGTTTCAAGGTATATTCAGAACATTTGCAGGATTTAATCCTAAAGAACTTCCCTATGTGGGTTGTTTGATTTGTAGGATTACAATCCATACGATTGTTCTATGATCTCATCTGCACTCTATCTCATAGCAAAGTTTCCACTGATTAAGACCTCCTGAGGATACTATGGTTTTCTGATGGTGCAATCAAACAGCATTTTAAGCCCATAGAACTCAAGAGGGCGTGAAACTGTAATCCTATGTTTTCTCTATTCCTGCATTTTTAAATTCTGTGAATGAAAGAGACTCAAATTACAGTAGCCATTGTTTACAAGGCGGTAAGGCGACCTAAGGCGAGCACCACCCGCTCTAGCGCCTAGGCGACGCCTAAGCGCCTAAGGCGGGCATATTTGTAAGGCGCTGCCAGGGCGCCTTATCGCCTAAGTGTTGCCTAAGCGTCCAAGGCAGGACGCCTTAAAAACAATGATTGTGGCATAGGGATGAAAATGGAGTGGAAACTTTCCGCTTTTCCGGAGAAAAAATGGAAACGGAGAGGAAATATGAAAACTGAAATGGAATTTTGCAAAATGGAAGTGGAAAGGGAATTTTTTATGCGGAAACGGAAACACAAACGGAACGGTGTTTTCCGGTGGAACATCCGTTTCCGTGAATATGGAATTTTCGTTTTTACTGTAGGCATATGGCTGCTTTGTAGCCCAACCACGAAACAACACAAAATGACACAATGAGTAGAATGGATCATTTGAGGCCCAACTTCTGCTACCACACATGTATTCAACTTGACCATATACGCAATTGTCCAGTACTAGTACAATACTACGCTAAGTTGCTAAAATAAAAATATTATTTTTTAGCCATGTTAACAATTTATTAAATGTGTTTGTTTTTGTGTATATTTCTTTATGATTTAAGGATTTTTAAGTTCCGGTCAACTCCCACTTCTGTTTTTGTGTCTGCTCTGTATTTGCTTTGTGTCCGTTTCCGATAGTATCTGTTTCCGTATTCATTTCCGGTGTTTCTGTATTCGTTTCCGCTTCTGCAAAAAAAAAAAAATGAAACAAATGTGGTAGCACTCAGTTCCGTCCGTTTCCGCTCCGTTTTCATCCCTACTGTAGCATCCATGCGCACGAAAAATTACATAAACATGAATGAGTGACGGTATTATAAGCATGCCTATCCAGTATTTTGGCTCCGTGATTAACTGCTACTCAAATTTTTAAACAGCATAGGCCCTTGGTATGTTGCCCTACATGGTAAAGCACAATGGGCATACCATTTCTCGATGCATATCCCACTGGGTGGATTCTGATTCATCATCCATTGTTAACGACAAAGCATTTACTTTATGAACAAGAGACTTAAGCAATAAAAGGTGTAAGTACAGAGGCAATGGCTCATATGGTTTTCGATGGTGCAATCAGGCATTATTTTAATCTCCCTAGGACTCAAGAAGGCGTGACACCGGAATCCAACGTTTCTCTATTCCTGCAATTTTGTATTCATGGGAATCAAAGAAACCCAAATTACTACATTGCTCATGCGCACCAAAATGACAGACACATGAACAGGTGACATTATTATAAGCATGGCTATCCAGTACTTTGCTTAGCAATTAACTGGTACTGACATTTTGAAACAAGGTGTAGACTCGGTTTGTTGCGCTATATGGTAAAGCATCATCTGCCAGGGTAGTTGGCAACTTGGCAAGTCCAGGGAAATCAACCCTATCTAAGAACCCAGTATCAGTTCTCGATGGACATCCGCTTGGTGAATCCTGATCCATCCTCTATGTTTAAGAACAAACTGTATGATACAATGCATTTACTGTATGAACAATAGACAGTGAATTTGGTTCTTAAGCAATCCAAGGTATAAGTACATAACCAAAGTAATGGCTTGTTGCAGCTCAGATGTAATAGTAAACCAAAAGGAAAAATATCTACACACTGATAGCACGGTAAGATGGTATGATCTCCACATTTCTAGCATTGCATGGATCACACGCGGGGATGCCTGCCCATCAGCGTGAAGTGTGGTTTCTTTTCGGAACAGTGTGGCAATTTTGGAAGCATGGCATATACAGCACAGTTTGAAAGGAAAAAAAATACAGTGGCATTGCACCCTACGAAATGAACCACCTAGAATAATATTGAAGGTTACCCGGAATACTTCACCAAGCTAGATTGTGAGGATAGCCCCCTGGCGTTACTGGAATAGCTTTACCATTCGTGCAGTACAGCAGTATATCTTATAGCTGGTGAGACAGAGAAGGGGAGCAACTCACAGCGAACGCGACCATGGCGGTGGCGAGGGCGAGGAAGCCGTACTTGGCCATGCCCTCGGAGAGGCCGACGAAGGTGCTGGCGATGCCGAACATGACCCGCCACAGCGCGATGCAGACGATGACGCCGCCGGCGCCGACGAGCAGCAGGTAGTTGCGCCGCCAGAAGGCCTCGACCTGAAGCCCCACGGCCTCCCGGTACCGCGCCGCGGCGTTCTTGGCCGCCTCCACCGGCCGCCCCAGCCCCTTCACCCCCTGCCCCAGCGGCGCGAGCTTCGACCCGCCGCCGCCGCCGCTCGCGAACGGCCTGACCCCGGCCACGAGCCGCTGCATCACCTTGTGCTGCTGCGGAGCCAGAAGGCCATGCCGCGGAGGCCTCGCCTCGGGGCGCGCGGTGGTGAAGAAGCGGGAGGAGGAGAAAGGGGGAGGGGCGGAGAAGTGGCGGGGGACGGCAGTGGGAGGAGAGCGGAGGGCGGGGAAGGGGGTGGGGCGGAGGAGGAGGTGGCGGTGGAGGGTGTGTAGGGCTCGCCGCGAGGAGGAGAGCGCGGCCGCCGCCATGGGGATCGAGATCGGGTTCGCACCTCGCGGCAGTGGTGGGGGAGGGGAGGAAGGAGTCGATGGAAGGAAAGGAAGGATGGTCTGGTTAGACTCGACTGGCTCGACCGGGTTGGACTCACTGGGGAGACTTTCTTTTTCATTTTTTCTTTCGACGGCATGGCTAACTCGCCGGCCACTAACTCAGGCCACATTCGACATTCGTATTCACTTTTCTCAATACAAATTGTTCAAAAGGTACTCTCTCTGTAAACTAATACGGAGTATAAAATTATTTTAGCACTCCCTCGGGTGCTTTTCAATCCGCGTTTGTGTCAAGTCAAACTTTGTAAGAGTGAAAGCATCTTTCATGCTCTTATTACATGCACTCATGCAAGGGAAGTATGGGACGGCCCCCGCAAAATCTGGCCTCTCCCTCATGAGTCTGCACTTATTGATTCAGGTCAAGATTGTGTCACGGGAATTACTTAGCAAGCACAACTGGACAAGCCAAGGCCGGCCCACGAGGCCCAAATGGCAAGCGAAGCCCAACCCAAGAGGAGGCGTGACCTAGTATAAAAGAGCAGCACCTCGCTTCAGAAAAGGGGAGGACGAACTGGAACCTGAACCGGCCGCCGTTGGGCGTTCCTCTCCTCCCACCCCTGGCTCTAGCTTCCCCTGATCCCCTTTCTTGCTGCTACAACTCACCTGTATCCTGGAGCTTGTGTGGTTAATTAAGTAGATCGAGTGAGAACTAGTAAGGACCGTATCATTTGGTATTCAGAGCCAATTCACCACCTTCCACCTCATAAATTTCCCCCCACCATCGTCACCATGAGCAGCCTTGCTGAGCAATTCGATCAGATTCGGGTCGCCGTGCGCGAGTTGATGGAGTTGGTCCGCGTGGAGCCTTGGAGGACCGACTCTCTCACGCCGGAGGCAACGACCGAGGAGACCGAGGTCGACCACGATAACGCCACCCGCGGTCTTGCACCTGCGGTGACTATCTCCGATGCCTGCCTCGACGTCGTCGTCGACGAGCCCGCGCCTCACGTCGCCTCACCACGAACCATTGCCGTCGAGGAGGCCCTTGAGGTCGCCCTCCCTGCAACCAGCGCCTCCTCCAGCATGTTGCCCAGCACTTGTTCGACGGCGTGTCCAAGTCGTGATGCGTCTGTATCCGTGTCAGCGCTCATCCGGGTGCAGCTTACCAAGATAGCGAGCAGGGACTGCTTTGTCGCAAGGCCTGATGCGTCCCGTCTTCCTCCAATCTCGACCGTGGCTTGGTCTGCAGCTCGCCATGTAGGCTCCGACTCCTTGTCAAACTCGCACAACAGGTATTCGACGCTTGGCCTCGACCCCAACGCCACGGCCAGCCGTGACACTGAGGCGCCTCTCGTGGCGGCAGCCATACCACAGATGGTTCCTGCACTGGCTGATGCCGTGCATACACCCTTCTTCGTGCTGCAAGAGGACTCACCAACACGGTCACTTCGGTTGTTCGTCGCCCACGAGTTGGAGTCGCTGACAGCCACCAGGTGTTCGATGGATTGCCTCTGTGACAACCCCAGCGAGGATAATGCCTTGAGTGCCTGCACTTTGACCATCAATGCCAGCACCAACTCTGATGGATTTGGAGGAGTGCTACGACCACGACCATGGCCTTCGTTTGTGTGTAAAATTGGACCAGTGCATCGGAAGGAGTCCTGTACACAATCTGCCGGTATACTTCTAAAGCACCCACTTGGTCAGCCACATGAAGATGATCCATATTGCACTGCTATCATATTTGGTTTGCCTAGTTGCAACTCTCGTGCCGCGCATCATCCACAAGGTACCGAGGCATCCCTTGTCCACGGTGATGACTGGATGCAGCCTATGCCCGCAGTGAGCAATTTTTCTTGGCCTTGCGCGTCTCCCAGTGTTGTCTACCTTAAACATAATGCCGGCGGAGACGACCAAATTGCGTCGTCCTTGATTCCCTGGAGTGCACCTAAAACCTTCGTCACGCCACATGAGGCTTCACTAGAGCCGCCGCGTTGTCTGTTCGCTGTCCTCGATTTGGACAATGTGGCGTCCACCAGGTGCTCGGCGAAGGTACCTATCAAGGTCGCATCCATTGTGACGACCCAGTATTTGACAAAGAGCACGCAAAATGAACAAGAGGCACAGAGGAAGTGTGAGGAAAAAGAGCATGTATGTGAAGCTGACATAGTGGAGTTTGATGCAGACTACGTGTTCTCATCTCTGAAGGATGTGCTTTATGACGGAAAATTATCCTTGTGCCACTTCAATTTTGACCAATGGGTGATACAAATCAGCAAAGCAGAGGAGAAGGTACTACTCGAGGGTATTGCCGATCTTCCTCTTGTGGGAGCTATTAACACAGTTGATGCCGAGGCTTTTATGTCCAAAATAGAGCAAATTGGGAATCCACACTGGAATTTCAGAGCAACGTCATTGTATGAGTTGAAGTTTTCTGATACAAGTGGACAAATATCACAGTTGGGAAGTAAAAACTGGAACATCATACCAACCGAGGAGATAAGCAACGACATTGTTCACCTTACATTCTCAGAGAAAATTGCATCATCTTCCTTATTTCCCTTACAGCAAGACTCTAACACTGATGCAAAGCTCATAATACGGTGGGACCCTGGGGTACATAATAATACGGAAAGTGCCTGGATATTACTGCTGCATCTTGTTACAATTGGTGTCCGGCTAATTTTGCCTTGGGATCCAGGGAACTACAGCAGAAAAATCAGGACTAAATGGTTGCCATTGAAATCCAGTACAACTAATGTCAATCTACTCTTTCCATGGGGTCCGAGAGAACAAGGCTTTATGCATGTGCAGAACGTGGAAATTACCTTCTTTGATTTGGCATCTACAAACATATATGTCATGCACTGGAAGTTCACATGTCAGGAAGAGTTCAAATGGGCCAGTAGTTTCCAGGAACATGATTTCTCGCTGGTCTTCTCGTCCTATGTGATAATGATACAACATGGACTGAAATCTGAAACTGACCTGCAACTTCTACAACTTGATGACCTCATGGTGGACATTTTTTCTCTTTGTAGCAAGGCAGAAGCAAAACTGTTATGCACCTCTCGGGCTGGAGAATTTCCAGAAGAATTTATGAACCACACAAACATTGTTTCAGTTGGTATATCTGGGCAACCATCAATTGCCTTTTTCCAGATGATCTGGTGTCCAAGGTCCTGGTTAGAGATGTGGAGATGGGCAGGTACATCCCTGTAGAGGAAAACCTGCCAAGTATGCTCTTTCCGGTTCTGCAACTAACGAAAGAAGTTGACAGTAGAACCATGTCGGCGCCCGCTCCCAGCAACAAGCCCCATGTCGTCCCTGAGCTCGCTGCCCCAGTGGTGTGTGACGCAGGCGACATCGTCGTCGCCATCGACGCCACCAGCCTCGCGGCACCAATGCCGACCACGTGCTCGATGGAATGCCCCAGCCTCGACACCCACTCGCTTCTGCTCTTACTCGCTCCTGCTGCGTTGGATATCATTGATACAGAAATGACCAAGCAACAGGACATCTACAAGGATAGTGGAAATTCTGTTCAGAAGGTAGACCTGAAGCCTTGGCCTTCTTGGGAGCTATCCTTGATGACTGTAACATTGGCAAGGGTTATACCTGATACCCATCACATGTTGGTCCAATCACCATGGGACCCAGGGGATAGCAAGATCCGGTTGTGGAATATCATGATGATATCTCAGTGTGTTACACGTTATGAATTTTTGGCATTGCCATGGGGACATCAAGCAAATAATGGTCACAAGTGTCGAGCGAGCATTGCCTCAGCTACAGTTATCTGTCCTCGATATATCCTTGATATTTGTCTCAAACAACTTCAGGTCCAGAGTGCAAGACCTTCCTGGTCCACCTGCTATGGAAGTCTTCAATCTGAGCATTTGTGGGAAGTTCTCATTTGTACCCGTTCTATTGATGGCACTACGTTCCTGCATCTTCAGCTACCGTCTGAAGTGACTACCAGAAAGATGGCTAGATTTCCTATGCAACAATTGCTTCTCCTTCATCCCATCGGTATGAGTCTCCTTACGACGAGGGAACTTCCCTTCCATATGCGGCTGCTGCTTCCATGGAATCCTGGAGGTCGTACAAGGTATTGGCTTGAGGGCAAGCCAAATTTTATGGGGGAGGGAATGTCACGGGAATTACTTAGCAAGCACAACCGGACAAGCCAAGGCCGGCCCACGAGGCCCAAATGGCAAGCGAAGCCCAACCCAGGAGGAGGCGTGACCTAGTATAAAAGAGCAGCACCTCTCTTCAGAAAAGGGGAGGACGAACTGGAACCTGAACCGGCCGCCGTTGGGCGTTCCTCTCCTCCCACCCCTGGCTCTAGCTTCCCCTGATCCCCTTTCTTGCTGCTACAACTCACCTGTATCCTGGAGCTTGTGTGGTTAATTAAGTAGATCGAGTGAGAACTAGTAAAGACCGTATCAGATTGGCTGCTGCAGCTTTTTCAAAGTGTTCAGCTCAAACAAGGGATATGGTGATTATGACCATTTGGCGCATATGGCAGTTACGATAATGATTTTGCACATGGCAAGAGTGAGACCCCCGTGGATGTGACTGTTGATTATCTGGACAGTTACTATAAGTCCCTCAATTTGGCCAGGATGTATAGTATGGATGAGATCATGAAGGAGAATGCCACTGGACGAGATACATCGTACTGAGCACAAACGGTGTTTACAAATACCTGAGCCGTGGCCTCATCCACCTGAAGGCTGGGTTGCTCTTTCAGTAGATGGTTCATACTCTGATCAGGATGGACGTGCATCGGCTGGGATGGTGTTGCGGGACGAGGATGGAGCTGTGATTTTTGCGGCGTACAGATATATAGTCAATTGTAATGATGCACTGGAGTCGGAGATCCATGCTCTCATGCAAGGACTGGCACTGGCCATTCAGCGTTCGGACAAACCGGTGATCGTTCAATCGGATTCTACAAGCGCATTGGCTATCCTCTCGGGCAACACCCTTTCTAAGTCTGCCTATTGTCATTTAGATGCAGAGATTAAAGCACTCTTGGTTGATAGGGAGTTTGTTCCATTGAAAATTAGTAGAGTACAAAACAGGGTAGCACATCTTTTGGCACACTATAACCGTACCGAGTGTTGTACTGCGGTATGGTTGAATTCGAGTCATCCATGTTGTGAGGAGCAGTTGGCTCGAGATTGTAACCCTGTAACAATGGAATAAAGCTCTTTATCCCCGCAAAAAAAACCTTTGCATTGTTTGACCAAATTTATATTAAAAAATATCAACATCTACAATACCAAATATATATTGTTAGATTCATTATGAAATGTAGTTTCATAATATTTCTCAATCAACTACACGTGGCAAGTGGGTGTCCAAAACTAGTCACGTGTCAGCCCTGGTACCGCCTCGCTCTTGTTTTGTATCAATCATGACTGGTTTACAAACACGAGGAACAAAATGCATACGACAAAATATTGGAACCAAATGTAAAACGGGGGCAATTTGAGGTACAAGAGACATACTTTTCTCTTAGTGTTTTTTGGGACATTTTGATGTTAATAAGTTGTCTTGATAAGTTGCGAGCTCATGTATGTTATGATGGATACGCAAGGGGGATATGTTGCGATGATGTTGGGCATCCACCGCAATTGTTGTGTTGATGCTGCAGACTTGTTCTCGCCATGTTGCAAACATTGGCTTCTATGTTGAGTATATTAGGATGACTCTTCTCTCTGCTTGGTTGCGATCAATAGGGATTTTTTTTCGCTTCCCGCAACAAGTCAATATATGCACGGAGGTGGTGTAGTATGGAAGAAAAAAATGAGACAACGATCAAACTAGCGCATATAAAGTGCAACATGCACTAAAATTAATTAAGACATAACTTTTTTTTTTACAACACACAGTGACATTACACTTGCATATATTGTATACATAACACTAATCCTTACATTGTCTATTGTACATGTAACACGACAAATAACATGTACCGATTAATTGAACACAATCACTATATAATTTAGCCTTGCCGAATTTAAGAATGCTCTACACGCAGATACCTACTTTATTGGTAATATTACAATACATACATCCATAAACACGCCCAAAGGAAAGCTTAATTAATTGAGATGATGAGTTTAGGAAACACACGAATTAAAAATTGTACTAGAACTTTCACACGGCCAAGTCTAGTGCAAGCAAGCTCATGCATGCGAGAAGAGTTCTAGTTCTGGTACATGTTGCCAGCTATCATACCCGCCCTCCACCTTCCATCTCGTTGCATTGCATCTGTTATGTCTTCACTCTTCGTTTTGATGGCCACGTGGTTGATCTTCTCCTCAAAGGCGGAATTTGCAGGCTTGACGACGATGGAGCCCTTATGCGGCATGTTGCAGACCACTACTTCCTTGAGATCTACCATCAAACCTTCTAGGCCTTCTTCACCTTCTTTCCCTTCAAGCTTGATCTCCATCTTGGGGC
The DNA here is from genome assembly GCA_039707655.1 of Elymus sibiricus. Lineage (NCBI taxonomy): Eukaryota > Viridiplantae > Streptophyta > Magnoliopsida > Poales > Poaceae > Elymus > Elymus sibiricus. The sequence continues at coordinate 87,566,169 of CM077668.1, read as the reverse complement.
AACCAGATAGAACGATCTTTTGAATCTTTGGAATAGACATGGGTCGTATTGTCCACTCTGACACTCTTGTTAAGTTGGCCATCACCAAGCTTGTGACATTGTTGAACCCTTTATCAGAAAACAAGAGCTTTTCTTCACGGTAGGAATCTTCGGACAATACTAGCTCCATGAGGCTTGGCAGCTCACCTATCTTGTCAATGAAATTCTGATCTGCCAATGATAGCTTGAGCACTAGCCTAGTGACATTGGGTAGTGTGTACTGGTCCTCCTCTTTAACACCTGATGTGTCGATCTCCCCGAGCAGCTCTAGGATCTGCAGGCGGCGCAGTGTGAATTTTGTGAAGAGTTCGAATGGTATATCTTTCCCAGCAAGGTGCAGGTACATGAGTGACTCGAGCTTCTTGAACACTTCTCCAAGTGCTGCCCAGTGCGGCTTATCCAGACCTGAAATCTGCAAGTAGCGAAGATAAACCATGTTTTGTAAAGGCTTGATGTCGTTGCCTGAAGGATCAGAGCAAAGCAAGCCTGTGAGTGTTTGCATGTTGTTGAGCACCCCGGCTGACTTTGGCAGTCCTAGCATGTTGGCCACAACATGTCGCAGCGTTGGAATCTCCCAGAATGCTTGTGCCACCTTCTTCACCTCCGTCCTCTTTATGTCAAGTGTCTGAAGGTTGATGAGACGAGCAATGGAGGAAGGGAGCTCGGCAAGGGAGCGACTCCGGAGACCTAGGTACCTTACATGGATCATATCCCCAATTGCACCAGGCACCTTTTTTATCCTTAACCCCCGGAGATCAATTACACGGAGGAACTTGGATGCCGGCAGAAAACGGAGAGCATGGTAGTGTAAATCACTATTGTTACCTTGCTTCTTCAATGGGCCATGCGATCTTACTATGGAGCTAAATGATGCCTGCACATTCTGTGATCTCTCCTCAGCAAAATCACCCAAGATGGACCGCATCTTAGGGAATGCGGTGCCCATCGGTATATATGTCTCTGTGTAGTTCTGGAGGTGTAGACGGCGAACTGCACCGGGTGCAAGGAGATCGGCATTGTCATGTACCTCGAGGAAACTCGCCTCATGTGCTTCTGCCTGTGCAAAAGCATGGAGACGGTCATGGATAGCAACGAGCCAAACACCTCCATTCAGGTCCCTCTTCACCAGGCGGATCATCCCCCTTGAGATCAGCTCCTTGAGGTAGTTCTGACCAATGTCCTCCATGGTCTTCCCCTTCTTTGGCTTCAGAAACCCCTCGGCGGCCCATAGCCGCACGAGGCGCCTCGCGTTGTAGATCAGGTTCTCTGGCATTCCTGCAAAATATAGGAAGCAAGACTTGAGCCGACTTGGGAGATCGTCGAAGCTCAAAGCCAAGATCCTTTTCACTTGCTTTGGCTCATTATCCGACTCGAGCTTCTTCAACACCTCTTCCCACTCTGATATGCTCTTTGTCCGAAGAAGCCCAGCCAGCACCACAATTGCCAAGGGTAGTCCATGGGTTATCTTGAACATGTTCTCGCATGCCTTTTCCATTTGTACATTGGGTTCTGAGATTTTGCTACCAAGGATCTTCTCTTTAAATTGGTTGTTGGCCCCAAAGACTCTGCGACGAAATAGCGCTGAGCTATCTTTTTCGTCGAGCTTGCCTATCTTGAGGAGGCTAACTTTTGGGTTAGCATATGCAGCTTCTTTGTCCTCGAGGCGAGTGATGACCATCACTCTACTGCCTTTCTCATTCTTTGGTAGGCTATGGAGTATGGAGTTCCAGTTGCTGAAATTGACCAGGCCATCAAGCATCAGCAGGTAGCGTTTATCCTTCAGGTACAGCGAGAGGGCTTCATGAACTTTTTCTGTGATCGAAAAATTGTGTTCATAGGCCTCACTCTCGGGACATAAACGCTTGTAGATGAAGTACAAGATGTCGTCATCTCTTATTTGTGGTGGGACATTGATCCAGGCTCGGACGTCAAAATGCTCCCGGATAATACGACTGTCATACACCTCCCATGCAAGTGTGGATTTGCCGGTGCCACTCTCCCCAACCAGTGAGATGACAGATCTGCTAGTATCATCACTAGCGAGAAGATGACGTTCCAGGTTTGCACGTTCAGCTTTAAAGCCAACCACTTCGGTCCCCTCATCCCTGCATATGTTTGATTTCAAAGGGAAGCACATTTAGTAAAAATAAATAAAAAAGTATGGGGCAATGTAACATCAAGTACAATTTTTACATACATAACCAGTATTTCAAGCCAATAGCATAAAAACTAAAGTGAAACGTGAATTTTTTTTCTATTCCCAAACAAGTGTGTTTCTTTATTTTGAAAAAAATATATACAAATGCTTCTGGAAGTTAAAAAAAGCTGGCCTCATTTATTTGAAGTCGGGCCTTCGTGCCTTTTCTCTAAAAAGTTAAAAGAAACAGAAAGAATATATTGGATGAACATATATAGTAAAAGTGATGACAAGCTAAAAAAGGTCAACTTTACCGAGTGTCTTTCAACACTCAGCAAACTGTATGTTTCACCGTCTGCAATCCGTCAACTGTGGTCAACAAGGACATGTGTCCATTTATTTACTGAGTATATCTATAATTTTACTGGGTGCCGTGGAAAAGACATTTGGGAAAAGAAACTACCGAGTGTACAACTGTACACTCATGAAAGTTAAATGTTTTCCGTGTGTCCCATAAAATACACTTTGGAAAGATCTTGATACTCGGTGAAAATAATTTCCTATATAATGTATATGCATTGTTTTCTTGTTCACAGATATGCAAAAAAAAAAAGTAGTATGCTTCATGAGAGCTTGAGCTCCCTTCGCACTTATCGAAGGGTTCATAAGTTTCATAAATTTTGGAAAATAATTCTAATTGTGCATATTTAAACAGTAATGATTTATGGTGTGATCTGGGATATGACATGATTAGTGGAGTAGAGTTTTAGTGGAACCTGAATTAGTGGAGTAGAATTATATGCTCCCTTGTCTTATTAACAATATCACAAGGGGCATGAATTCTCTAGAATGTGCACCCCAATAGACAATCCTTGGTCAATCTTTCTATTTATTTAGCTATATATCGTGCATAGTGATGTCCTGGTTATGAAGATACAACTTTGGAGACTTACCGTCTCTCTAAAAGATAATATCTTTTTTCTCTCTCTCATAGTTGCGTAAAGATGTGATCCTAGCCATTGATAACCTTCTCAACATAAATTGGGAAAGTAATAAAAATATTTGTGTCATCATAAAGATGAAACTATATCGTCCTTAGAGCATTCTAGATATGCTAGTGGTTCTCTACGTGTGTAGAATAATTAACTCAATTTCACAAAAAAGGAATAATTAACTCAATTAACCGCATGGGACATGTGGTTAGCAAACTCAAAATTCACCCAGAATAATTAACTCAATTATTCTAATTACCCACAAAAAAATAAATCGATTTGTGATTAGCTCATTGTGATGTGCTGAATTTATTTTCGAATTTGTTACGGGAAAATAGCCATGAAATAAAAAATTAGTTATCAAAATAGTAAAATGAACAAAAATTAGATTATAGTAATGCACAAAGTTCCAGGTCATACCAAGCTTCTAAATCTAGGCTGATACGATAAAAAATGTATATGTCAGTACGAGGCTCTACCGATACAAATATAACATATCATTTCATTCTTTTTCACACGTATCAACTGATATAGACCAATATATCAACCGATATGGCCAGCATTTGACCCGATATGTCCACTGATATAGATCATTATGTAAATGGCAATGATCCTTTAAAAAAAGGTTGATAATATAACAAAAAATACAACGTGGACATGGGTGCACATGGACCTGATTTGAATATTTTTTAAAGAAATATTAGAAAAATTCAAATATTTCAGAAAGTTTTTTTTTTTGCGCAAACATGGTCTAGCATTATGCATGCGTGTAAAGTTTCGCGACAAATTAACGCACACCATATTCTGGGCGAATAAAAATAAAAATGATATATGATATAAAGTTACTATTCACATTTTTCGTACATGCATTTTTGTCTTTTTTGCCAAGATTTTCACAGAATACAATTTGCCGCGAAACTTAACACACATGTATAACGCTAGACCATGTTTCCTACAAAAAAATTGCAGACATATTTGACTTTTTCTAACATTTTTATTTATTGTTTGCTAATTTGGGTTCACCTAGACCCATATGTCCCAAAAATTCATACCGAAATAAAACAAGGTATTTAAAACTTCATAAAAAATATCGTAGTCATGCATAATATTTTATAAATATGACATATTTAATGTACCTTTTTGTTAAGAGTGAGGATTTGTGGGCCTTTGTTAATTATTTCATAAATAACTAAAATTGAAATATTTTTTCGCTCATACATACGCACATACACTCATGCCTATAAACGCACGCACGCACACCCTACCTCTATTTGTGATGCTCGCACTGACATCTTACATTTGTTTCTATACTGAAAGTCGTGTTTTAAACAAGAATATTGAAGTGTCAATCAAACAATATGAATATGAATATCACATATCAAACAATATATATCAACATGACCAATAACATCGATCATACTTAAGTTGGGTTTCATGGGTGGATGGTGAACTTTGTTCACACGGTATAAACTATGCAAATTAATTGCTACCTACAGAACGTAAGAGGTAGAGATGGGAGAGATTTTGTACGTACGCGTACCATGCGGGGACGGTGTTGATGGTAGAATTGTGGGCGGACGAAGAAGCGCCGGAGGCGGAGGGGCGGAACGTCCTGATCTTGTACTTGTCGACGTTGTCCGAGATCTCCTTGAGTCTGCTCTTGATGCCGTCCATCCGCTCCCTGAGGTCATGGCGGACGGAGACCTGGGTGGTGCAGGAGGCGGCGAGGTCGAGCAACCTCCTCCAGGCGGGGACCCCCTGCCGCAGCGTGTCGTGGTCGAGGCGGCGGAGGAACTCGTCGAGGACGTCCTCCACCTCGTGCGCCACGTCGCGGGTCTGGCGGACCCAGAGGCCCACGTACTGGTTGGCGCCCTCGCGCCGCTCCTGGTCGGCGTCCTGGATGAAGGTCTGCAGCCACTCGAGCTTGTCCCGGAGGAGCCGGATGTCGTCGCCCACGCCGCTTAGCAGCGCCACCTCCTTCACCGCCAGCTCCCCCAGCCGGTTCAGCACGAACGTGATCGAAGCGGACGCCATGCTCGATCGAGATCTCTTTGCCTTCTTCTTCTACCACACGTACGTACCAGCTCATCAGCTAAGCTCCATGTATGCACGTTAGCTAAGGTATGTATTTCCCTTATCGTGGCAAGATGTATGCTTCTCTTACGTATATAAGGAGTGAGCTTGTCAAAAGTCCGGCTAGCTTGTCCAAAAGTCAGAACTGAGCTGGCATTAATTCCCTGGCTCCAGGAACTAACACACGGTATCTATATGGCTCATGATTGATACTTGTACATATAGATGCATAACATATGCATACTATGTGTAGCAAGTTTGGTTCGGTCAAGAAAAAGATGACAAGCTGGATGTGCTAGCTAAGGAGTAGTTGCTGGTCAAGAAAACTAAGGTGGCTTAACCTCCGACTGCAAGCTAGCCACCAGCCAGTAGTTATCTAGTATACACTGGGATTAACTACTGTAGTAAGCATGCATGTACTCCAGCTCATTGCTTCCGTATACGGTGCGTGCATTCTTCATCGATTGGTCGATACATGACGTTTACTTTGTATATACAATACGACTGACTGGCAGACACGGTAAGTAGTGGAGATATAGTCAGTCTTGGCTGTTCACACATACATTGTCCGATCCGACAAACCAGGGAAGCCAGTAGTGGTCGTCCTAATCATATGTCATCACAAGTTGTTTGTCTGCTTCATGCAAAATGTCAATACATGCATGCATGCACATGGACATGGAGATGGAGTAGTACCATCAATGGCTCAGACACGTAATGCTCCGCTCGTCGGCTCAAGCAGAGGTGACGTGCGGGATGGATGATGCCCGATTCATCACTCGACTTTTTTCTTTCTTTGCGATGCATGAATGGGATTCGCTCTAGGAGTCAGCTTGACTCGATCCGCCAACGTACGTGATTAAGACCCTAAAAAAAAGGTACGTGGTTAAGGAATAAAATTGTTTGCGCTAGGCTCGCTCGATAATCAGCATTGCTTGTTTGTTTTTGTTGGAGAAGTCATAAAAGTGAGCAAATATATATATATATATATATATATATATATATATATATATATATATATATATATATATATATATATATATATATATATAGGAAAATGGCTCTGTATTTTTGGGAGTACATACTCCCGCTCCTCATATACCACATAAATGAATCTCTTATACCTCATTATTATTTTTAATATACTTCACTAATAATTACTAGATATCTCAAAATGAGTTTCATGAAAAAATTCATGCGAGTCTACATATTTTTAAAGGTGTACGTATATACTAATTTGTTTATATGTGAAAAAGGTATATTATAAAAAGTACGTCACAAGTGATATTTTTTCAACAAAACTTGTATTGAACTGCCTGAGTTGTTCGACCTGAACTTCACTTGGTGACAGGTTGAACTTCCGCTAACTTTGTCCAAATGAGGCTTGCGATATACCGTTGGAAAGCTGTAGACACGAGGGTCACGACCTAAGTTGAATTTTTGTCAAAATCTAAACGGTTTAAGAGCAGTTTTGAAAACCATTTTTCTTCACAAAAAAAAACATGAATCGTATTTTCGAGCCTATTTCTAAACCGTTTATCGGAATGAGGCAAGTGATACGACGTTGGAAAGCTGCTGCAAATCCGCTCATTCCACATATAAAAAGTTTTCCCAAATTCCTTATGGTTAAAGAGTAATTTCACAAATGGCGGAATTTTTCAAACCGAACAGCCGAGCTTGTATTTTTGGCGCCATTTGAAAACGGCTAACCCGATTGAGGCAAATGATACGGCGTTGGAAAGCTTATGAAAATGCGCTTCTTTTTCATATAGAAAGTTTTTCCTAATTTTATACGGTTTAAATGTAATTTAGAAAACGGCCGAAGTTCCGCCGAGATGGTATTTTCATGTCAATTTTTAAATGGTATGTCGGAATGCAGCAAACGATATGGCGTTGCAAAGCTTGAATAAGTGCGAAACTTTCATGTATAGAATGTTTCTCCTAATTCTTTACGGTTTTATATCAATTTTGAATATGGCCGAAATCGTTTTTTGGCTGTAATTTTCGCAAACTTCATCGGAATAGAGCAAATAATATACCGTTGGAAAGCTATGGAAAATGCAAAACTTTTTCATATAGAAAGTTTTCTCTAATTCCCAGCCATTTTTATGTAATTTTGAAAATAGCGAGATCATGCGTTCTGCCTTCATCGCGATATAGAGTATTCGAAACTGCACTCTGTGAAGAAGTTGGACTTCTCGTACATCTCAGCTTGAACTTCACTCTGTTTTTTAGGTGCTGTTTTTTGCCCGTAACTTCCCAACCACTTGTCGGAATTGAGCGAATGATATATCGATGGAAAGCTATTAAAAACGTGCAACTTCCATGTGTTGATCATTTTTTCATATTCGCGACGGTTCAAGATATTTTTTTTGAATACACAAAAACTTGTTTTTAACGGTATACATGAAACTTTTAAACCGTTCATCGGAATGAACCATATAATATATAGTTGGAAAGCTTATGAATAGGAGCAACATTTTCATGTAGATAGTTGTCACAAATTCGTTGCCGTTTGCGAGCAGTTTTAAAAATGGCAAAAACAACGATGTTTTGCCTTTTTTTAACATGTAAATGAATGACGGACTTCTCGCACTAGAAATTTTGAACCATGCAGGGAGAAGCACGTGAACTTCTTGCAACAACACTTTTAGGCTTTTAGTTTTGTTCCTTTTATTCTCTTCTGAGACGCATTCCGTATAGTAGTTGAACTGCTCGCTGTTTTCACGTTGAACTTCGGTCTCGTATTTTTGTTCGTAGTTCCTCACCCGTTCCTCGGAGTTCCACAAATGATAAACCATTAGAAACTTGTTGAAAAGACACAACTTTTTCTAATATGGTTAAACTTTTGTTTCGAACAACATACACCAATTTGTTTTTACCATTTTTTGGAATAGAGCATACGATATACCCTTTGGAATAGAGCATACGATATACCGTTTGGAAAGTTGTTGAATATATGGTGAACCTCTCTCACAAGTATTTTTGAACTTTCCCGGGCGGAGCACCTGAACTTCTAGCAATAAAATTCTTAGACTTTGCCTTTTTATTCTTTTTTTCTCATGTGAAATGCACACCATGCAGAACGTGAACTTCTGGCAGTTTTCAATTTGAACTTCTCTCTGTTTCCCTTTAGTAATGGAAAAAATTTGAGTTTTTTATAGACATCGAACCGCTCTAACTTTTTTATTTGACTTCTTTGTGCATTTTTAGAAATATGAAAATTGGAGAGTTTTGTTAGAAACATCGAACTTCTTCGTTATTTCGAATTGAAATTATTGGTTTTATTCTTTAGTAACGGAAAAAAACTGAGTTTTTAAATAAATATCAAACTGGTCCGCTTTTTTAAATTGAACTTCTTGGTTTTATTCTTTAGTAACCGGAAAATCAGAGTTTTTAATAAAATATAAAACTGCTCCACTTTTTAAAATTGAACTTCTTGGTTTTATTCTTGAGCAACGAGAAAAAACCGAGTTTTTATATACATTGAACTACTCCTTTTTTTTTAAATTGAACTTCTTGGTTTAATCTTTAGTATCGGGGAAAATTTGAGTTTTTTATAAACATCAAACAACTTCATGTTTTTAATTAGGACTTCTTGGTGTTATTCATTAGTAACAGAAAAAGTACTAGTTATGTTATACATATCGAACCGCTCAATTATTGAAATTTGTACTTCTATGTCTTTTTTAAAAAGAGGGAAAATCCGTTTTTATAAACTTTTTGAACTGCTTTGTTTTAGAAACGTGAAAAAACTAAATTTTTGTTTTTCTATTTCTGTTTAATAATTCATTCTAAGATGTCATGCATTTTTTGTACGTGATTTCACAAGAGCGAAATCAGGAATTATCATGTATTTATAAATGAACTTCCGTAAAATATATATTTTAATTGATATTTTTAGCATTTTCTTATATTTTGTTCAGCTTACCATTCTCTCCGCCAAAACAGTATATGAATTTCCTTGATTACAGTAATTGAACTTCGTGCACATTATTTATAAAACATTTAGCTGGCTGACCTACTTTTTTTTACTTCAACAATATTGATTCATGAACCTTTTCCTACTCTTTTTTGATGCACAAAAGCTGGTCAATGAACACATTGGCCTGCTGAAAATCGACAATTTGGACTGCAGATGTACTAATTACTGCACAAAATGGTGCTCTGCAAAATCAAAGGAAACAGTTAATCTCTCTCCAAAATCTGTGTCTAGCTCTCAAATTGAACTGCAGCAGCAGTGCACCAACAACAGCCAGAGGGCGGAGCAAGGCGCAGCCACAACAGCTAGAAATGGATGACAGCAGAAGCTAGCAGTGGCCGGCAACAACAATCAGGATCTCAAAAAGGGAGGTGGGGATCTTCTAAACGGAGAAGCGAAGAAGATTTTTTGGGGACGAAGAAGACGTCGGCTGGGATCGGGTGAACGTGCATCCTCTTCCATAGTGGACTTGCTGCTCGGGGAGAAGTGGAACTTCTGGCGGCCGTGAACGAGGACAAAGCGACACGAGGTGAGTGGCCATGGCAGCGATATCCGGTAGTTGCAGCCCGACCTTTTTTCCCGGCAACCTGCTGCTTCACGCGTTGGCCTCCTACAGCGGCGTCGCACGGGGACGCAGGCCTTCCGGCGGCGCACAGGATGAGCCAGCCAACCACAGGGGCGGCGCACCGGAGGAGCCAGTCGTCGCGGCGGCCGGATCCGCAGGCGGCGGTGGAGCGGCGGCCGGATCCCGGGCCAGGGTTGGCGCGGCGGCCGGATCCCAAGCCAGGGCGGCGCGGCGGCCGGATCCCGGGGCGGGGGCGGCCGGTTCTCGGGGCGGGGGCGGCGCGGCGGCCGGTTCTCGGGGCGGGGGCGGCGTGGTGGGGCGGCGGCATGGTGGGCTGCTGGGCGGCGGTGCAGTGGGGCGGCGGGGCGGCCGCGCGGTGGGCTGCGCCCGGTGGAGACTAGGGAGTTTCGATTCGGGGTCTCTTTTTCTGTTTTCTCAGGGTTCGGGAACACCTCGTCGCTCCTATATAGGGGAGCAGTTTTCAGAATAACTATTCCGATCCTGGGATTAGAATAGTGTTACCATGGGTGACATACTGATGCTCAGGGCCACCTCAAGGAATTCAGGGCCCGGAAAATATCCAAATTTGAACCCTAAAATTTAAATTTCATACTTCCTCCGTCCCAAAATAAGTGTCTCAAGCTTACTACAAAGTTGTACTAAGCTTGAGACACTTATTTTGGGACGGAGGGATTATGTCTATAATATCACCAGAACATACTTTCACTTAATTATTTAACTCAAAAGTGTATTCTATTTGTCAGTCCAATTACTACATAATTACAACAAAATCGGTAAAACAATGGAAGGCTCAATAGGTGTGCAAAAGTTTAGCATTTTAACAAGAAAAAAAGAAAAAGAAAAAATAGTTTAGCATTTATCTCACTATCTAAGCAAACATGGAGCATCCGACAAAAGGGGAGCAATACATGTAGAGGACATCATGAAGGATGGTGATGATGACATAGCACCCAGGTAAAGTCAAAGAGGATGAACAATTGTTTTTCTTAATTAATATATGAGACAAATCTTTTGCCTCCATTTATATAGAAAAAAAAGATTAGAACATGGCTCAAAAGCCATGGGTGGGCCAATCCCACGAGAGTCCTCCTAGAAGATCCGCACAAGGCAAGCCATCTACACAAGGCAAGCCACGACCGACCATAGGAGCCCCCTTGATTGATTGAACCGTTGGCGAGTATAGAAGAAAACTATCTTGAGTCTAGCTATATATCAGAGAGTAGGAATTCTTTTACTCCTTATCCCCTTCGTCGCTCTGGTGAGATATTTAAACCCATCATTTTTCTCTTCGTTCAGGAATGAGTTATCTTGGGTTATATTTCACCTAAAGCCTTCCCTAAGGAATGTTGCTATTGTGGTGCTTATCAATGATCCAAGTTTCTCCTTCTCTGATCGGTGAAAGAGGTTTTCATGTCTTCGAGATCTCAAGCAATCAATTATTTCCGTTAGTGGCCGGTTGTCACCTCATAATTTTGAGATGTTTTCCATAAGCCCACAACAAGGTTATTCTTTTCGTTGTTGATTTTCCAACAACTCCATTCAATCCTTATTTGTAAGGGTGCTTTTCAAATTCAATTGTGGGAGAAGTTATCATTTTCTTCTCCGTTTTTTTCTTTCCAACGATCTAGCTTCTATTCTTTCGTTCCGGAGGCATTGTGATGTTGCTCTCTTCGATCCATTATCTCGTTTCGCCAAGGTCATGTTCTTTCCTTGCTTATCCATTTGGCGGAGTGTTGTTGCTCTCTTTTCAAGTTCTTTTCATCTTATCAAGCTTTGCTTCTCTTTTCCATCGGAGTGCTATCCGAATTCTTTCGTTCTCATTCCTTGCCTATCTCGTTTCAACCGGAGTGGTTTCGAATACTTGCTTGTTCCTCGTGCCAGTCTTCATCTCTTTGCAACCTTCAAGGTTCGTTGGTTTCACTCGTTTGTCAAGAAGCAACATTGTTTTACCTCTTCCTTTTTCCTCTTCCTCTTCTCATGCTTAGATCTCGGGGCGAGATCTCTTGTAAGTGGGGGAGTGTTGTGACGCCCCGAGACCGATGCTCCAGATTCCTTCCATTTTTTTTCCATCGTTGCCATGTGATTCGTTTGCTTGTTGCACCTTGCCATGTCATCATGTGCATTTCATCTGCATATTTTCATAAAATTTGCATCCGTTCGTAGTTGTCGTTTTCCCCGTCGCCTTCCGTTGACCGTTTCGGGACCAACCACACTTGCACGCGCCCGCGACATCGTTAAAATATTGTTTTCTAAGTGGGAATAAAATGTTCTCGGAATGGGTTGAAAGTTGGCGTGTGATCTTATCATATTATAGGTAGACCGCCTGCCAAATTTCGTTCCATTCGGAGGTCGTTTGATGCCCCAACGGATAATTATAGCGGCACTATAGCCGGTAAAAAAACGTCGGACGTTTTTGATATTTTAAACTGTCACCGGGCCGCTCGTTCTTCCGTCTCTTCTCAGCCCACACCCTCTACATAGCCCACCTGGCCCAGCCTCCCCCCTCTCTCGACCGGAGCCGTCGGATTGCGATCGGAGGGCTCCGAAACACCCCTCCATCTAGCCCTGCTATAAATGGACACCCTCCCCTTCCATTTCTGTCAAACCCTAGCCTAGCCCCTCCACCTACCTCTAGCTGCCGCCACCTCCCTCAAATCCCGCGCCTCCAGCCCACCACCACCACTTGGCGGCATCCTAGCAGCCAGCCGCCACCTACGCCGCTGCCCTCGGCCAACCACAGCCGGCCAGGTCGCCCCTGCCTCCCTCCACCACTGCAGACCCGCGGAGCCCAGATCGGGGCCCGCCCGAGCCCATCTAGGCCTGGACGAGCCAGCGCGCCACCCGCTCGCCGTCCGCAACCGCCTCCCACCGCCCGAGCGCCGCACCGCCGCCTCGCCGCCCCGCCGCACCGCACCGCCGCCTCGGCCGCAGCCCGCGTCGCCGCCCGCGCGCGGCACCGCGCCACCCCGCCGCCCGCCGCCGCGCCGCTGCTCGCCCGAGCTCGCTGCCCGCCGCGCCACCTCGTCCCGCGCCGGATCCGGCGAGATCCGGCCGGAGAGGGGTTCCCACCGCATGGATTCGGTCATCGGTGCCCGTCCCCGGCGTCGTCGCCTCGCCAGAGCCCTGCCTCGCCCTCACCGTCGTCGGAACCGCAGCAGCCGCCGTTGACCCGGCCTAGGACAGCCTCGTTCCACTTCGCCCGGATCCCCGTCGTCCCTCGTACCAAACGGCCGCACCGTACCCCGTCGTCCCTCTTCGCGCCGTCCATCCTCTCCGACCGGCCCATAAGCCTTGGTGAGCAGCCTGCCTTACCCCTCGCCCTGGGTGCTCCTCTGCTACGTTGCGCCCTTGCACTGTTGGCCCGTTTCACTCCAAATTCAGCCCGTTCATGTTTTTTTCCCTCTGTGCGAATTTAGCTATTTGTCCAGGAGCTGCTGTTTTACAGAAAACCCCTCATGTTCATGCATATCATATTTCACCAACCGTGCATCGGAATTAACCAACTTATATATGTAAAATGTTTAGAATTTTGTGTAGATTAATAATTTCCAACTTTCATCCATGTTAAAAATGTTTAAAATTGCTGTTTGCATTAATTTGCATAAATGACATGTTAAAATGGTTTATTTCATAACTATTTAACCGTAGCTCCGAATTAAATGAACTTCATATGTAACTTGATTAGAAAAACGTGTAGATCATCATGATGCATGTTAACTTGCTGTTTAACAACTTTAACATTGTGTTTAATTCAGAACAGTACCAAATAGCTATTTGTCCAGGAGCTGCTGTTTTACAGAAAACCCCTCATGTTCATGCATATCATATTTCACCAACCGTGCATCGGAATTAACCAACTTATATATGTAAAATGTTTAGAATTTTGTGTAGATTAATAATTTCCAACTTTCATCCATGTTAAAAATGTTTAAAATTGCTGTTTGCATTAATTTGCATAAATGACATGTTAAAATGGTTTATTTCATAACTATTTAACCGTAGCTCCGAATTAAATGAACTTCATATGTAACTTGATTAGAAAAACGTGTAGATCATCATGATGCATGTTAACTTGCTGTTTAACAACTTTAACATTGTGTTAAATTACATATGGGGATTTTCCGGAATTGTTATGTGTTGTTTCCGGCCTCATTTAAATTGACTAGATAGGTAGATTAATTATGCTTCACCTCTTGCCATGTTTAACCACATTTAAACTTGTTGAGTACATAAACGAGAGTGAACTAAATAATTCAAATGTGGAGTTGAGCTTCACTTAATGTGTAGTATTGCTTGTGCACTTTGCCATGCGATGCATCTTTAAACCGGACATGCATCATGTAGGAACGAAGTATGTCTACCAGAGGGGGGGGGGGTGAATGGGAGTTTTAAATTTTCTTCGGAAATATCAAAACTCTCGGAACCCAGCAGCGGAACGAATGAAAACAATATGCAGTGAGCGAATACAAACTACCGAATGGAAATTAACATCATGCATCGAGGTAAATCACATGTTTGATATATGTCATAAGTCACAGTTCGAATGTAAATGAGGGTAGCAGAGGTGTCCAGTGATGCTCGATGGCGACAAGGGGTTTGGTAGACCAGTTCGCCCTTCTGGAAAAGGACTACGTTTGGTTGGAGGGGTTGTGATTTAACACAGAAGATAAACTCTCTTCGCCCTATTCTCCTCGACAATTGGTTCGTCAACCAATGCCGATTACTCGTGGTAAATGCTTGAGGCGATCTCCGAACCTTTACAAACTTCTTCTTCGAGAACCACAATTACTCTTGGTCTCTGAAGAACTTGACACCTAACCGTCTAGAGAGTTCGCAGCTCTCAAGAGTAATAGGCGGAGCGTACTGGACTTAGATTTGAGTGATGCTGAATCACTATCTAATTTTTCGGCTCTGGAGTTTTCCCTCGGTGGATTTTAAACTCAAATCTCTCGGAGAGGGGGGTTGCTCAACAATCTTCTCAGAATCAAACGGAGCAGCCACCGGACAACGCCGGTGCGGGGTGGCTATTTATAGCCGCAGCCTTCCCTGATGGGAAGTGACCATATTGGACACGCTGTCCAGCCAATGGCCAACCGACACGTTCACAACGGTCGGATTTTGGGAGCAATGGTAACATTACTTGGGGAGCAAGTAATGCTAACTCCTCGGTCAGAGACAAATCTCTCGCAGCGAAGAAGATCACAGTCTCTTGCTGGCAAGTATTTGCTCGGAACATAAAGAGATTTCTCTCGCAACTTTCATAGGATTTGGGTTTAGCATCAGCGAATCAAATCTTCGTACACTACACCCCTCTTAATAGTACGGTGGTCCTATGACTCAATAAAGAGAAGAGAAACAATGAAAAGAATGCTACGTCTTCGCTTCGTTTTCAATCTTCTCGGCAGCAGTCATATTCTTCGAATAGGCACCAAATCAATTGCTTCGCGTCAGCAAATTTTGAGGGGTCACTCTTGTCGTCATAATCTTCGGTGATAACTTTCACTGCTACGCAGGGAATATTCTTCGGAGTTTGAATCCAAACTCCTCTCTAACTCCAGGGACCTGTTACTCTGTGTGCACTAGCAAACACATTAGTCCCTTACTGTTTGTCAACAATCTCCAAAACATAAGGAGGCAAATTTTTGCACCAACAATCTCCCCCTTTTTGGACGATTGATGACAAAACAGATAATCATCGAAGTGAGATAGATAAGCGAAAAGTAATTTCAACAAGAGTGAGTGAGTGTTACTTTGCTCGAAGATGAAATAGACTCCCCCTAAATATATGCAGGGAAGAAAGATATGAGATTAAATTTTCCTGCAAGTACTGAATAATATGGAGGAAATTTCAGCCATTCGAGACATTGATTCGCACTGATGAGATATAATCCATCGAGATCGTAGTGCAATCAATTTTAACTTCTGATAATAATTCCACCTGCAAGACAAATGCTTCGAGAGAGATGTTGCTGCAGCAGGGGTATAAACATTACAGGACAGAAGTTATCGAGTTTTACAGCATAGTACAGGTAAAGTTAAACCAGAAGCTGCAAACTCGCACGAAACCAAAATCAAACGAAACACCGAAAGCAAATCTATCGAGACTCGATGTAATTCTCCCCCTTTTTGTCAACAAGTGTCAAAAAGGTGAGGAATAATAGGAGTGAAGAAATGTAGAGCTTGGCTCAATCGGTGGCATCTCTAGACGAGCTGTGCGAGGTGAGTTCCTCTTTGGAAGTGACGGGATCTTCTTCGACTTCAGCAGAAACAGATTTTCCTTCAAGAATAATAGCTTGGGGCTGAACAGACGAGGGAATTGCTGGAGTGGCCACAGGAGGAACACGGGAATGCGTATGGCCTTCGGCAGGTTTCTCTGTCGGCGAGGTGGCTTCAGATTCGTCGAGCAGTTTGCGAAGCTTGAGATGAAGAAGATCTGTTGTAGGCTCACGAGAAGGCAGAGGAGGGGTAATCCGATCTTGAAAATCTTTGACAGTGAAGCCTTTGTCAATATAGTCATAGAGCTCTTGGAGATTGACAGTTAGGAGTTGTTTCTCGGTGAAGAATTTGCGTAGCAATTTCCAGAGCCGCTTCTTGTTTTCATCAGCTATCAGATGCATTATCCTCATACGATTGTTAAGAGCATTGAGCTCGGAGGCAAGATGTTCTTTCTCGCGACGATCTTCAGTAATATGTTGCAGCAGCAGTTGTTGTGTACGCAAACTAACTTCGAGTTGCGATGGAGGTTGTGGTGAAATTTTTCGGTCGCGCTGAGGCAGACGTGGCCCATCAAATTTCTTGTGATAATCTTGGGAGCTTGATGCGGGCGATTTGCCCGAAGAAATATCAACCATGACTTTAAAAGTATCGCGAACAGGAGGAATGAAGCTCTTGTGATTTTCCTTCGCAAGGTACACTGTGCGCATTGCATGATCAACAACTTTCTGGATCCATGGCGCAAACACTTTAATGCAGAAGGGATACTGAGCAGAATCCTTCAGAATGCGTAGAAACATGTCTTCCACATCAAAAATGTATCGCTCTGAGATGGCATATATTGGATTGCGAAGAACATCTGAGATGGACTTGTCTGGGTTCATACCCGCCAGAGGACAAATGGTGTAAGAGAGCATGTGGAATAGCGTTTGATTCTCGAACGATAAGTGCTCTGGACGAGGAGGACCAGTGTAGTCACGAATCTTGTCTTGATCCATTGTGCATCGAAAGATTTCATCTGAAATAACATCAATATTATGAACCCGAATTTCAGTGTTACCGTGCTCAAAGAGAGGGAAATGGAAGTGCGAGACAAAATCCGTTGAACTACACTTAATGCGTTTCCCTTCGGTCATCCATTCCATTACCCATTTGGAGCTATCAGCTTCATCGCCAGAGATATATAGGGTAGCATAGAATTGAAGAATAATTTCTCTGTTCCAAGGGTGCTCGAACTCAAAGACCTTGGTGAGGCAAAAATCATCCAGATCCTGAAGCAATTGTTTGAAACAGCCAATGTTTCGCATAGCAGGGATGTCCAGATATTCGTGAGGAAATATCTTTCGGCTCTCATAGAGGACCCGAGAATAATAGATGGCCTGTTCCTTAGTCCAGAAACGAGGCGATTCTGAAGTGCACGGCCCATCATACAGACTGGCTTGAAAGAATTTTGGATGCATATTCCGATTGAAAAGAGGACCTTTTGCGCCTGCGCCTGATGAGAACAAAGGCAGTTCTTCACGAGGATATGGATATTTGAGCTCTTCTTCAGGAGTAAGATATTCATCACCATAGACAACTGAGTCCATGTGGCGAACAGAGACAGATTGCCGTTCGGAGGGACCAATATCTGGCATTCGTGTAGCTGTGGTGATAGATAGCTTGAGTGGAGATGGAGCAGGTGTTGCAACTGTGGGAGGTGCTGAGGTAGAAGGCAACAAAGCAGGTTCAATCCCTGGAGGCACTTCATTCACGGAAGGTTGTTGCTCGACCGGAATCTGTTGTTGCGCGACCATAGGAGGTGACGAAACTTTTGGAACTTCATGAGCCGGAGAAGCTTGGGGCTCGAAGTGAGGGATTTCACCTTCCTCAGACACAACTTGTTGCGAGGGAATATCAGCTCGAGCATGTGAGGCCACAGGCACTGATTCAGTTGGCCTTGGCGAGGGAGGAGCATCCGAGTCCTTGACTGGAGGGCTCGAAAGAATTGCTGGCTCAGGAGATTTTTCTGTCGGAGCAGGAGGAGACTGAGCAATTTGGGGAACAGGCGACAGTTCTTTCGGAGCAGGAGGTACGTTTTTCTTTGCTATCCTTTTTCGTTGCTTCTGCTTTTGCTGAGCAACTTGATCAATATGGCCCTTGACCAGATCATTGTATCCAGTAACTTTGGCTTGATGTTCATCACAAATCTTGCGAACAATTTCATCGAGATCCATGTGAAAGCGTAACCTTCGGTGACGAAGGAGAGTCATGGCACGATTGATATCCTTGTAGGAGTCTTCGAGCGCTTTGATGACAAATTTTGACGAGGCAGTTTTCATTCGATTATCAAGGTCCATTAGCCCGGCTGAGAGAGAGTTGATCTCAACTGCTGATGGAAATATGCCCGAGAGGCAATAATAAAGTTGTTATTATTTTATATTTCCTTGTTCATGATAAAGGTTTATTATTCATGCTAGAATTGTATTGACCGGAAACTTCAATACATGTGTGAATACATAAACAAATACCGTGTCCCTAGTGAGCCTCTACTAGACTAGCTCGTTGATCAAAGATGGTTAAGGTTTCCTAACCATAGACATGAGTTGTCATTTGATAACGGGATCACATCATTAGGAGAATGATGTGATGGACAAGACCCATCCGTTAGCTTAGCATATGATCGTTCTGTTTATTGCTACTGCTTTCTTGAATGTCAAATACATGTTCCTCAGACCATGAGATCATGCAACTCCCGGATACCGGAGGAATACCTTGTGTGCTATCAAACGTCACAACGTAACTAGGTGATCATAAAGATGCTCTATAGGTATCTCCGAAGGCGTCCGTTGAGTTGGCATGGATCGAGACTGGGATTTGTCACTCCGTGTTTCGGAGAGGTATCTCTGGGCCCTCTCGGTAATGCACATCATAAGAAGCTTGCAAGCAAAGTGACTAAGGAGTTAGTTACTGGATGATGTATTACGGAACGAGTAAAGAGACTTGCCGGTAACGAGATTGAACTAGGTATGGAGATACCGACGATCAAATCTCGGGCAAGTAACATACCGACGGACAAAGGGAATTACGTATGTTGTCATTGCGGTTCAACCGATAAGATCTTCGTGGAATATGTAGGAACCAATATGAGCATCCAGGTTCCACTATTGGTTATTGACCGGAGAGGCGTCTCAGTCATGTCTACATCATTCCCGAACCCGTAGGGTCCGCACGCTTAACGTTCGTTGACGATATAGTGTTATATGAGTTATGTGAATTGGTAACCGAATATTGTTCGGAGTCCCGGATGAGATCCCGGACGTCACGAGGAGTCTCGGAATGGTCGAGAGGTAAAGATTTATATATGGGAAGTCATATTTTGGGTTCCGGAAAAAGGTGCAGTGTTTTCGGTATTGTACCGGGAAGCTTCCAGAAGGTTCCGGAGGATTCCGGAGGGGTCCGAAAGTCCACAAGTGGGTCCATCACGTCCCAAAGGGCTGGCATGGGCTAAGGGGAGGCGCCCTGGCTTTATTGGGCCAGGCGCACCAAGTCCTCAAAAGCCCACGCAGCTAGGGAAGGAAAAAAGGGAGAGTCCTAGTACGAATAGGATTGGACTTTGGAGTCCAAGTCCACGTGTGTACTATTCATGGTTACTGTTCACGTGGCACTATTCCTTCTACTCCAAGCCCCTACACATATATAAATAGAGGAGAGGGGGCGCCCCAAAGTAAACAACATTGTCTTAGCCGTGTGCGGCGCCCCCCTCCACAGTTCCGTCCCTCGGTCATATTTTCGCAGTGCTTGGGCGAAGCCCTACGGAGATAGCATCACCATTACCGTCACCACGCCGTCGTGCTGCCAGAACTCATCCACTACCTCGCCGTCTTGCTGGATCAAGAAGTCGAGGACGTCACCGAGCTGAACGTGTGCTGAACGCGGAGGTGCCGTACGTTCGGTGCTCGGTCGGTTGGATCGTGAAGTTGTTCGACGACATCAACCGCGTAGTTCTAACGCTTCCGCTTACGGTCTACGAGGGTACGTAGACACACTCCCCCTCTCGTAGCTATGCATCTCCATGGATAGATCCCTCGTGTGCGTAGAATTTTTTTTGTTTTCCGTGCAACGTTCCCCAACAGTGGCATCATGAGTCAGGTCTATGCGTAGATGATATGCACGAGTAGAACACAAAGAGTTGTGGGCGGTGATCATCATACTGCTTACCACCAACGTCTTATTTTGATTCGGCGGTATTGTAAGATGAAGCGGCCCGGACCAACCTTACATGTCCACGTACATGAGACCGGTTCCACCGACAGACATGCAACTTGTTTTGCATAAAGGTGGCTGGCGGGTGTCTGTTTCTCCTACTTTAGTTGAATCAAATTTGACTGCGGCCGGTCCTTGTTGAAGGTTAAAATAGCAAACTTGATAAATCACCGTTGTGGTTTTGTGCCGTAGGTAAGAACGGTTCTTGCTAGAAGCCTGTAGCAGCCACGTAAAACTTGCAACAACAAAGTAGAGGACGTCTAACTTGTTTTTGCAAGGTATGCTGTGATGTGATATGGTCAAGACATCATGTGCTATACGTTATTGTATGAGATGATCATGTTTTGTAATTTATCGGCAACCGGCAGGAGCCTTATGGTTGTCTCTTTATTGTATGAAATGCAAGCGCCATGTAATTGCTTTACTTTATCGCTATGCGTTAGCAATAGTTGTAGAAGCAATAGTTGGCGAGACGACCACGACGCAACGATGGAGATCAAGGTGTCGAGCCGGTGATGATGGAGATCATGACGATGCTTTGGAGATGGAGATCAAAAGCACAAGATGATGGCCATATCATGTCACATATTTTGATTGCATGTGATGTTTATCCTTTATGCATCTTATTTTGCTTAGAACGACGATAGCATTATAAGATGATCCCTTCACTAAATTTCAAGATAAAAGTGTTCTCCCCGAGTATGCACCGTTGATAAAGTTCGTCGTTTTGAAGCACCTCGTGATGATCGGGTGTGATAGATTCTACGTTCACATACAACGGGTGTAAGCCAGTTTTACACAAGCAGAATACTTGGGTTAAACTTGACAAGCCTAGCATGTACAGACATGGTCTCGGAACACTGACCGAAAGGTCGAACATGAGTCATATAGTAGATATGATCAACATGGAGATGTTCACCATTGATGACTATCCCATCTCACGTGATGATCGGACATGGGCTAGTTGATTTGGATCATGTAACACTTAGTTAACTTGAGGGATGTTAATTTAAGTGGGAGTTCATTAGTAATTTGATTAATTGAACTTAATTTATCATGAACTTAGTCTTGATAGTTTCTTTGCATATCTATGTTGTAGATAAATGGCCCGTGCTACTATTCCGTTGAATTTTAATGCGTTCCTAGAGAAAGCTAAGTTGAAAGATGATGGTAGCAACTACACGGACTGGGTCCGTAACTTGAGGATTATCCTCATTGCTGCACAGAAGAATTATGTCCTTGATGCACTGCTAGGTGATGGACCTGCTGCAGGAGCTGCTGCAGACGTTGTGAACGCCTGGCAGGCTCGATCTGATGACTACTCGATAGTTCAGTGTGCCATGCTCTACGGCTTAGAACCGGGACTGCAAAAGCGTTTTGAACGCCACGGAGCATATGAGATGTTCCAAGAGCTGAAATTGATATTTCAAGCTAATGCCCAGGTTGAGACATATGAAGTCTCCAACAAGTTCTTTAGCTGTAAGATGGAGGAGAACAGTTCTGTCAGTGAACACATACTCAGAATGTCTGGGTACCACAACCACTTGACTCAGCTGGGAATTGATCTTCCGGTTGAGAGTGTTATTGACAGAGTTCTTCAGTCACTGCCACCAAGCTATAAAGGCTTCGTGATGAACTATAATATGCAAGGGATGGAGAAGACAATTCTCGAGCTCTTCGCGATGCTGAAATCAGCGGAGGTAGAAATCAAGAAGGAGCATCAAGTGTTGATGGTTAACAAAACCACTAGTTTCAAGAAAAAGGGCAAGGGAAAGAAGGGGAACTTCAAGAAGAACGGCAAGCAAGTTGCCGCTCCCACGAAGAAACCCAAAGCTGGACCCAGGCCTGAAACAGAGTGCTTCTACTGCAAAGGGACTGGTCACTGGAAGTGGAACTGCCCCAAGTATTTGGCGGATAAGAAGGATGGCAAAGTGAGCAAAGGTATATTTGATATACATGTTATTGATGTGTTCCTCACTAATGCTCGCAGTAGCGCCTGGGTATTTGATACTGGTTCGGTTGCTCATATTTGTAACTCGAAACAGGAGCTACGGAATAAGCGAAGATTGGCTAAGGACGAGGTGACGATGCGCGTCGGGAATGGTTCCAAGGTTTATGTGATCGCCGTCGGCACGCTACCTCTACATCTACCTTCGGGATTAGTTTTAGACCTCAATAATTGTTATTTGGTGTCAGCGTTGAGCATGAACATTATATTTGGATCTTGTTTATTGCGAGACGGTTATTCATTTAAGTCAGAGAATAATGGTTGTTCTATTTATATGAGTAACATCTTTTATGGTCACGCACCTTTTGTGAATGGTCTATTCTTGTTGAATCTCGATCGTAGTGATACACATATTCAGAATATTGATGCTAAAAGATGCAAAGTTGATAATGATAGTGCAACATACTTGTGGCACTGCCGTTTAGGTCATATTGGTGTAAAGCGCATGAAGAAACTCCATGCAGATGGACTTTTGGAATCTCTTGATTATGAATCATTTGATACTTGCGAACCATGCCTCATGGGCAAGATGGCTAAAACTCCGTTCTCCGGAACGATGGAGCGAGCTACTGATTTGTTGGAAATAATACATACCGATGTATGCGGTCCGATGAATGTTGAAGTACGCGGCGGGTATCGTTATTTTCTAACCTTCACAGATGATTTGAGTAGATATGGGTATATCTACTTGATGAAACACAAGTCTGAAACATTTGAAAAGTTCAAAGAATTTCAGAGTGAAGTAGAGAATCATCGTAACAAGAAAATAAAGTTTCTACGATCTGATCGTGGAGGCGAATATTTGAGTTACGAGTTTGGCCTTCATTTAAAGAAAATGTGGAATTGTTTCACAACTCACGCCACCTGGAACACCACAGCATAATGGTGTGTCCGAACGTCGTAACCGTACTTTATTGGATATGGTGCATTCTGTGATGTCTCTTACCGATTTGCCACTATCATTTTGGGGTTATGCATTAGAGACAGCTGCATTCACGTTAAATAGGGCACCGTCTAAATCCGTTGAGACGACACCATATGAACTATGGTTTGGCAAGAAACCTAAGCTGTCGTTTCTTAAAGTTTGGGGATGCGATGCGTATGTGAAAAAGCTTCAACCTGATAAGCTCGAACCCAAAGCGGAGAAGTGCGTCTTCATAGGATACCCTAAAGAAACAACTGGGTACACCTTCTACCACAGATCCGAAGGCAAGGTCTTTGTTGCCAAGAATGGGTCCTTTCTAGAGAAGGAGTTTCTCTCGAAAGAAGTGAGTGGGAGGAAAGTAGAACTTGATGAGGTAATTGTACCTTCTCTCGAATTGGAAAGTAGCTCATCAGAGAAAACCGTTCCCGTGATGCCTACACCAATAAGAGAGGAAGATAATGATAAAGATCATGAAACTTCAGATCAAGTTACTACTGAACTTCGTAGGTCGACCAGAGTACATTCCGCACCAGAGTGGTACGGTAATCCTATTCTGGAAGTTTTGTTGTTAGACAACATCGAACCTACGAACTATGAAGAAGCTATGATAAGCCCGGATTCCGACAAATGGCTTGAGGCCATGAAATCTGAGATAGGATCCATGTATGAGAACAAAGTGTGGACTTTGGTGGACTTGCCCGATGATCGGCAAGCCATTGAGAATAAATGGATTTTTAAGAGGAAGACAGATGCTGATGGTAATATCACTGTCTACAAAGCTCGACTTGTCGCGAAAGGTTTTCGACAAGTTCAAGGGGTTGACTACGATGAGACTTTCTCACCCGTAGCGATGCTTAAGTCTATCCGAATCATGTTAGCAATTGCCGCATTTTATGATTATGAAATCTGGCAAATGGATGTCAAAACTGCATTCCTTAATGGTTTTCTCAAAGAAGAGTTGTATATGATGCAACCAGAAGGTTTTGTCGATCCTAAGGGTGCTAACAAAGTGTGCAAGCTCCAGCGATCCATCTATGGACTGGTGCAAGCATCTCGGAGTTGGAATATACGCTTTGATGAGGTGATCAAAGCATATGGTTTTGTACAGACTTACGGTGAAGCCTGTATTTACAAGAAAATGAGTGGGAGCTCTGTAGCATTTCTAATATTATATGTGGATGACATATTGTTGATAGGAAATGATATAGAATTTTTGGATGGCATAAAGGGATACTTGAATAAGAATTTTTCAATGAAAGACCTCGGTGAAGCTGCTTATATATTGGGCATCAAGATCTATAGGGATAGATCAAGACGCTTGATAGGACTTTCACAAAGCACATACCTTGACAAAGTTTTGAAGAAGTTCAAAATGGATCAGTCAAACAAAGGGTTCTTGCCTGTCTTGCAAGGTGTGAAGTTGAGTCAGACTCAATGCCCGACCACGGCAGAAGATATAGAGAAAATGAAAGTCATTCCCTATGCCTCAGCCATAGGTTCTATTATGTATGCCATGCTGTGTACCAGACCTGATGTGTGCCTTGCCATAAGTTTGGCAGGGAGGTACCAGAGTAATCCAGGAGTGGATCACTGGACAGCGGTCAATAATATCCTGAAGTACCTGAAAAGGACCAAGGACATGTTTCTCGTTTATGGAGGTGACGAAGAGCTCGTCGTAATGGGTTACGTCGATGCAAGCTTCGACACTGATCCGGATGACTCTAAGTCA
The DNA here is from genome assembly GCA_039707655.1 of Elymus sibiricus. Taxonomy (NCBI): domain Eukaryota; kingdom Viridiplantae; phylum Streptophyta; class Magnoliopsida; order Poales; family Poaceae; genus Elymus; species Elymus sibiricus. The sequence continues at coordinate 87,541,240 of CM077668.1, read as the reverse complement.
CAAACCGGATACGTATTCATATTAAATGGTGGAGCTGTCAGTTGGTGCAGTTCCAAGCAGAGCGTCATGGCGGGATCTACGTGTGAAGCGGAATACATAGCTGCTTCGGAAGCAGCACATGAAGGAGTCTGGATGAAGGTGTTCATATCCGATCTAGGTGTAATACCTAGTGCATCGGGTCCAATGACAATCTTTTGTGACAACACTGGAGCAATTGCCATAGCCAAGGAGCCCAGGTTTCACAAGAAGACCAAACACATCAAGAGACGCTTCAACTCCATTCGTGAATATGTCAAGGATGGAGACATAGAAATTTGCAAAGTACACACGGATCTGAATGTGGCAGACCCGTTGACTAAGCCTCTTCCACGAGCAAAACATGATCAGCACCAAGACTCCATGGGTGTTAGATTCATTACTATGTAATCTAGATTATTGACTCTAGTCAAAGTGGGAGACTGATGGAAATATGCCCTAGAGACAATAATAAAGTTATTATTATTTTATATTTCCTTGTTCATGATAAAGGTTTATTATTCATGCTAGAATTGTATTGACCGGAAACTTAAATACATGTGTGAATACATAAACAAATACCGTGTCCCTAGTGAGCCTCTACTAGACTAGCTCGTTGATCAAAGATGGTTAAGGTTTCCTAACCATAGACATGAGTTGTCATTTGATAATGGGATCACATCATTAGGAGAATGATGTGATGGACAAGACCCATCCGTTAGCTTAGCATATGATCGTTCTGTTTATTGCTACTGCTTTCTTGAATGTCAAATACATGTTCCTCAGACCATGAGATCATGCAACTCCCGGATACCGGAGGAATACCTTGTGTGCTATCAAACGTCACAACGTAACTGGGTGATCATAAAGATGCTCTAAAGGTATCTCCGAAGGCGTCCGTTGAGTTGGCATGGATCGAGACTGGGATTTGTCACTCCGTGTTTCGGAGAGGTATCTCTGGGCCCTCTCGGTAATGCACATCATAAGAAGCTTGCAAGCAAAGTGACTAAGGAGTTAGTTACGGGATGATGTATTACGGAACGAGTAAAGAGACTTGCCGGTAACAAGATTGAACTAGGTATGGAGATACCGACGATCGAATCTCGGGCAAGTAACATACCGACGGACAAAGGGAATTACGTATGTTGTCATTGCGGTTCAACCGATAAGATCTTCGTGGAATATGTAGGAACCAATATGAGCATCCAGGTTCCGCTATTGGTTATTGACCGGAGAGGCGTCTCAGTCATGTCTACATCATTCCCGAACCCGTAGGGTCCGCACGCTTAACGTTCGTTGACGATATAGTGTTATATGGGTTATGTGAATTGGTAACCGAATATTGTTCGGAGTCCCGGATGAGATCCCGGACGTCACGAGGAGTCTTGGAATGGTCGAGAGGTAAAGATTTATATATGGGAAGTCATATTTTGGGTTCCAGAAAAAGGTGCAGTTTTTTCGGTATTGTACCGGGAAGCTTCCAGAAGGTTCCGGAGGATTCCGGAGGGGTCCGGAAGTCCACAAGTGGGTCCACCACGTCCCAAAGGGCTGGCATGGGTTAAGGGGAGGCGCCCTGGCCTTATTGGGCCAGGCGCACCAAGTCCTCAAAAGCCCACGCAGCTAGGGAAGGAAAAAGGGAGAGTCCTAGTAGGAATAGGATTGGACTTTGGAGTCCAAGTCCACGTGTGTACTATTCATAGTTACTGTTCACGTGGCACTATTCCTTCTACTCCAAGCCCCTACACATATATAAATAGAGGAGAGGGGGCGCCCCAAAGTAAACAACATTGTCTTAGCCGTGTGCGGCGCCCCCCTCCACAGTTCCGTCCCTCGGTCATATTTTCGCAGTGCTTGGGCGAAGCCCTGCGGAGATAGCATCACCATCACTGTCACCACGCCGTCGTGCTGCCGGAACTCATCCACTACCTCACCGTCTTGCTGGATCAAGAAGTCGAGGACGTCACCGAGCTGAACGTGTGCTGAACGCGGAGGTGCCGTACGTTCGGTGCTCGGTCGGTTGGATCGTGAAGTTGTTCGACGACATCAACCGCGTTGTTCTAACGCTTCCGCTTACGGTCTACGAGGGTACGTAGACACACTCCACCTCTCGTAGCTATGCATCTCCATGGATAGATCTTGCGTGTGCGTATAAATTTTATTGTTTTGCATGCAACGTTCCCCAACAACTGCGTCTTCACGAAGTTCTTGAACTACGGAAGTGGCTTGAGTAATGACTTTGGCAGGAATAGGTAGGGAGGCCACTTCACCATCGAAAGGATTTTCCACAAATTTATCGAGCTGTTCCATGATAAATATGTGATCATAATAATGGGGAGCATCTGACTTGACAGAGGGAGCAGCTGGGACTCGAACTTGCTCGGAAGGAGGCTTTGAAGCCAACGGCTGAGTCAAGGTAGGCGCAAATTTAGCGACCTTCTCTTTCGGAGCAGTGGCCTGCGAAGCAACTTTCTCGGTAGGAGCCTTGATTTTCTTCAAATCAGGTTTGGGAATGTTTTCGCCAGGTTTGGCAGAACTTACAGGAGCGTCAAGTACCAAATCCTTCAAATTGATAGCATCTGGATGAGGAGTTGTATTCACATGCTGCTTCATCGTGACAGTGGTAGCAGGCATTTTTCTAGCCGTGATCTTCTTCGGTGGTGCAGTTGGAGCAATATTAACCCGAAGGTCAGGCAGCACAGTTGATGTTGTGATATTCACTTCCTCGCTGAGAGTAGCAGCAACTTCTTCCTTCGTGAGCGGAGGATCATCATCATCAGCAGAAGAATCATTCATTTGAAACTTATTAGCAGGTTCGGTCTTTTGCCTCTTTGGTGCACGTTTTCTCTTCACAGCAGCGCTGGGATCATGCTTGTTTTTAGTTCGGCCTTCGGATTTTCCTTCGGCCTTCTTCTCCACATCATCTTTGAGGAGGCGAAGATTTTCTTGTTCACGAGCCTTTTTATTTTCGGCCCTCTGGGCTCGTTTGATGGCATTGCGCTGTCGCTTAGCAAGCTCATCGAGATATGACGCAGGTGTGCGAAGTGATGACTCATGAGCATTCGACGGAGGAGGAGGTCTCCCTTGGGGACCATTTGCCTTGATGAGTGAAATTTCACGGCAGTCAGCCCACGGTGGATGAAATGCAAAATTCTGAGCAAACCGAGGATGAACAAATTCATAATTGAACCATTTCCGCACCCAGTGAAGGCGAATCCATTGTTGACGCATATCTCTCTGTTGTTTGGTTTCTCCTGAAACAATATTATATCGGTCGTGAGAGATGTATTGGGCGGTGTTGGTGTATGCCTGTCTGCCACCCCTCTTTTTCTTCGGAGCAGTTTCTTCTTGCTCGTCGGCATTTTGATCGGTCCTTTTTCTCTTGCTGGTTGATGGGCCTACCGTTGGGCCCTTGGCATTCGGAGCTTTGGATTCATCAGCAGTGCCCATAATAACATCATCTTTGTCAGCCCGACTAACTTGTTTAGCTGAATCCTCAACTGACTGCATTTTCCTGTGAACATAGATAGATGCGAGGGAAAATGGGGACACGGTTACGAATGCACACAGCGAAAATGTTGGAAAAAGAAATCGATTTTGATGAGGAATTAGATGCAGACTTTGAGAAATGTTTCGGGCGAAGGAAATGTGTAGAACGAACTAGTAGGTTCGAAGAAAATACTAGTAACCGTGCTAAGCATTCCGTTCGTACGAGACATAACACAAACCCTACATCTGAAATTTTTCGGATGCGAGGGACAACTACAAACCACATCCGCACAAGTTACCTAACAGTAAGGATCTGAAAAAATACGGTAAAAATAGGCAAAATTTACTGCGGACGAACTCGAACAGGAACACTGGAAGAACGAGTTCGTACTACACATACCCTAACTTGGTGATGTGCAGCGACTACGGCGGCGCGGAGATGAAGATGATCCGCGGCGGCGAGGAATAACTCCGACGACCTCTTTCCGGTAGCGAAGCGGTGAAGATGGTCAACGTCGTCGAGCTCGAGGAGGGGCAGTGCGGTAGGGTTTCGGAAGGTGGCGATGGGGAAGATGCGAAGTGAAAACGAGGAGGGTGGCGGCACAACATTTATATGCGAGGAGGAAGTAACCGCACCCTGGTGAATCTGATCGAACGACCAGAGTCTACAGACTATTGCGATTCAACGGATCAGATGAACCAGCAGTTGATGAGGAGCACGTGGCAACCGTCACTAAAGAACGTGGTCCAGACTTGGGCGGGAAACCCCAAATTTTGGACGGCTTTCGCCAAAATAGAATAAGTTCGGACCAAGACTTTAACGTGGTCAAGGACACCAGATAAAGTTTCGTTTCCAGATGAATTTGTGCATTCATAACGGAATAGCATAGTCTGGAAGAGATAGAATAGAGGGAAAACAGGGTCCTAGGTTTTTCACTCAGACGAAGAAACACAAACACTCGAGAGAAAAACTATGAGTGAAAAACATTCGGACAGACACAAAACACCAACCGAAGGCAAGACGAAAAAAAAATGTGGTGGCGTTACCCACCGTATAAGAACTGTATGACCCCGAGCATCGCACAATTATCGTGGCACCCGGTTAGTCTAGTTCTTCGTTAATGTATTCACTCTCAGAAAGAAAATTTCACTTTATCGAAATTTTCAAATTCTTTGAGTGTTATGCACTCATTCCTCCTAAGATGTGGAAGTGATGGTACGGGTGCCGAGTCCAGCTTGCTGCACGTTTGCAGAATCTAGGATATTTAGCTCACACCGTAACGCACAGAATCTTTTCTCGTCGAGAGGCTTGGTGAAGATATCGGCGAGATTCTCTTCGGTATTGACGTGACTGATAACAATATCCTCTCGAGCAACATGATCGCGTAGGAAATGATGTCTGATCTCAATATGCTTGGTGCGAGAGTGCTGCACTGGATTGTGTGCAATTTTGATCGCACTTTCATTGTCGCATAATAGAGGAATCTTCTTGACCTTGATGCCATAATCCTTCAGAGTCTGCTTCATCCATAATAACTGAGTGCAACAGGCGCCAGCAGCAATATATTCGGCCTCAGCTGTAGAGAGTGAGACACAATTCTGCTTCCTTGACAACCAACATACCAATGATCTACCGAGGAAATGGCATGTCCCCGAAGTAGATTTCCTGTCAACCCGGTCACCTGCATAATCTGAGTCTGAATATCCAACGAGGTCAAACTATGCTCCCTTAGGATACCATAAACCTAAGGTGGGGGTGTGAGCCAAATATCTCAGAATACGCTTGACCGCTTGGTGATGCGATTCTTTCGGTGTAGCTTGAAAACGAGCACACATACAAACACTCAACATAATATCAGGTCTGGATGCACATAAGTAAAGCAAAGAACCAATTATCGAACGATAAGCTTTCTGATCGTAATCTTTACCGTACACATCTGCGTCCAACTGGCCATTTGTGGGCATGGGAGTTTTGTAGCCCTTCTGTTTGCAATCTTGCATTTTGAACTTCTTGAGACAGTCTCTCAGATATTTTTCCTGAGATATGAAAATTCCATTGTCCTGTTGACGAATTTGTAGTCCGAGAAAGAACTTAAGTTCACCCATCATAGACATTTGATACTTCTCGGACATCATTCGCCCGAATTCCATGCTGCAAGCATTGTTAGTACAGCCAAAAATAATATCATCCACATAGATTTGACATACGAATAGATCGCCATCAATAGCACGAGTGAAAAGAGTAGAATCAGTGGATCCTGGCTTAAACCCTTTGTCGAGCAGAAACCTCTTCAGTGTGTCATACCAGGCCCGAGGGGCTTGCTTTATCCCATACAGTGCCTTTTTCAACCTGAAACCTTTGTTAGGAAACTGAGGGTTTTCAAAGCCAGGTGGCTGCTTAACATAGACTTCCTCATCAATTTCACCATTGAGGAACGCACTTTTCACATCCATTTGATAAAGCAGAATATCATTGTAATTTGCATAAGCGAGAAGAATATGAATTGCCTCAAGGCGAGCAACAGGAGCATATGTTTCACCGAAATCAATACCTTCTACCTGTGTGTACCCTTGAGCGACAAGACGTGCTTTGTTTCTCACAACAATGCCATTTTCATCTTGTTTGTTCCAGAAAATCCATTTTGTGCCAATGATATTGTGCTTCTTGGGATTCGGTTTGTCAACCAATTCCCACACATCATTCAATTCGAATTGCACCAACTCTTCTTGCATAGCATTCATCCAATCGGGATTCATGGCTTCTTCATACTTGGTAGGTTCTGTCAATGAGACGAAAGAGAAACTGGGTTCTCGAGATCTTCGAGAATTAATGCAGGGTCAACTCGATTTGCCACTCGTGGGAGAGGATTTCCTTCATGATGATCATCTTCATTTTCCTCAGTATCAGCATCAGGATTGGCGTTAGAATCGCCATTTTCATCATGATTGCCATTTTGATCGGCATGTGCATTTGCATTTGGGTTGCCATTTGTGTTCGAGGCGGCATTTTCTTCGGCAGTAGATTGGCGTGTGCGTCGAGCTATGGGAGCATCATCATCGGAAGAGTCAGGTGAATTTCCTTCAACTGGCCTGACGTCCCCAATAGCCATTTGCCGAATAGCATCCGAAATCGGAGGTTCATCTATCACATTAGGCAGGTGCTCCTTTTGGGAGCCGTTAGATTCATCAAACCGCACATTTACCGTTTCCATAACTTTCCCATGGTGAGAGTTATAGACGCGATAAGTATGCGAGTTCGAGCCATAACCGAGAAGAAAACCTTCATGTGCCTTAGGTGCAAACTTAGAATTATGATTCATGTCACGAATATAGCAAGGTGCACCAAAGACACGTAAATAAGAAACATTCGGTTTCTTGCCAGTGATAAGCTCATATGAAGTTTTCTTAAGGAATTTGTGAAGATAAACACGATTCACAACATGGCAAGCAGTGTTAATAGCATCAGCCCAGAAACGAATGGGAGTTTTATACTCACTGAGCATTGTTCTCGCCATTTCAATGAGAGTTCTATTCTTTCGCTCGACAACTCCATTCTGTTGGGGAGTGTATGCGGCAGAGAATTCATGGGTGATACCATTTTCATCGAGAAAGTCTTCGACATGAGTATTTTTGAACTCAGTACCATTGTCGCTTCTGACATGCTTAATTCGCACATCATATTCATTTTGAGCCTTCTTGGCGAATCTTTTGAAGATGTCTTGGCTGCAGGTTTTGTCTTCGAGAAAGAATACCCAAGTATATCGAGAGAAATCATCAACAATAACCAGACCATAGTGACTCCCTCCGAAACTTGCATAGTTTTGAGGCCCGAATAAATCCATATGAAGAATTTCCAGTGGTCTTGTTGTGGTCATGAAAGTTTTTGACGAATGGTGCTTCTTGGCCAATTTGCCAGCTTCACACGCAGCACAGAGTCGATCCTTATTGAATTTCACATCAGGAATGCCACGAAGATGATTTTTCTTCACAAGAGTCTGCAAATTTCTCATACCTGCATGACCAAGTCTTCGGTGCCACAGCCATCCTTCGGTTGCTTTTGCAAGCAAACAAGTTCGGACTGAGGGACCCTTAGAGAAATCTACAATATATAAATCACCTTTTCTATTTCCCTCGAAAACGAAGGAATTGTCAGTGGCCATAAAGACGATGCATTTGGATTTAGAAAATAGAACTAGCATGCCTAGATCACAAAGCTTGCCAACTGACATGAGATTGAATCCAAGAGACTGGACCAATAAAACATCATCAATGTTTTTGTCCTTGGATATAGCAATTTTACTTAACCCAATTACCTTTCCTTTGTTGTTGTCGCCGAAAGTAATATACTTCTCAGATGAAACAGTTAAGTTGGGGTCGACAAACAATGACTTGTCTCCGGTCATATGACTAGTGCATCCACTATCCATTATCCATTCGGTACACCCGGAGACATAGTCCTGCAGAGAAATCAGGCTTTCTTAACCGCCCACATCTTTGTAGGTGGCTTCGAAACATATGAGCGAGCAGAATATGATTTCTTTCGATAATTATACGATGTGTAACTTGTATGAGTACAAGCATAATCGAAAGAATATGCATTGAAATTCCTTCCCGACGAATGAGTATAGCGGTTGGGTGAGGCAAGTATGTACTCATTTCGTCGAATCTTTTCAAGGATATATCGAGCATTTTCTTCCTGCATGGTTAGTAATCTGGTAACAGGTAATGCTTCGATGGTTTTCCTAGGCACCCAGATAGATTCCTTTGGGGGGCCATTCCTGCTGTTTGGTCCAATATAGCGAGCAACAGCCTCACCACGTTGGTTTTTGAACAACTTATAATTGTCCAAAGAATCATCATATGAATATTCAGGGATAGGAGAGTCATATCCCGAAAGTAAAGCTGGATCGAGCGTTTTGCTCTTAGCAGGTACCCACACAGTACGAGGATATTGATCAGGTTCCCAGTAGGAGCCATTTTCATTCAGTTTCCTTTCGAAACCGATACCTTCCTTTCTGGGATTTTTGTGAAGAATGGATTTCTTCAGAACATCACACAGGGTTTGATGCCCTTTGAGAGACTTGAACATTCCTGTCTGAAGAAGATCCTTCAACCTAGCATTTTCATCAGAAACAGAACCATTTTCCTCGATCGAGGGGTTAGTGTTCACAGAAGATTCAACATTTGATTCAGCGTTACTGCGTTCAAGACATTTTAAGCAAGGAGGTACAAACACTTCAGGTTTCTCTTTGAGTTGTTGGGTGAGAAGAGAATTTTCTCTGATCAAATCATCATGAGCCTCTCTCAGTGACTCGAGTTCCTGTTTCTGTTTCAGGTAATCATAAGTCAATCTCTCGTGGTCAGCTGAGAGAAAATCATGACGATCGGATAGTTCTTTCATTCGAGACTCGAGAGCAGAATGCTCTTCGGTCAACGACTGATTTTTCTCCATCTCCTCAACCAACAACCCTTCAGACTTCCTGAGGGTTTTCTCAATTTTCTCGAGAGAGTTTTGTTGTATATTAGCAATTTTGATCAGTTTAGCATGGTCATCCTCATCAGAAGAATATTGATCACTGGAGTGAACCTTGTGATGTTTGGAGGATACCTTTTCTTTCGAAGCTTTGGCCATGAAGCAGAACTCAGGAGACTCGTTGTCGCTCGAATGATTTTCGAAGAAGTTCGATGGAGGAGTAGAGGCACACGCTATGCCAGCCATGCCGGAATCAGAATCCTCATCGGATTCTTCAACCTCTTCGTCGTCAGATGACGCTTCTTCTTCGGAGTCCATTTCCTTGCCGATGTACGCCTTGGCCTTGCGAGAGGTGTTCTTGCGGTTAGATGAGGACTTGGAGGGATTCCTTGAGGAAGATCTTGACGAGGACTTGGAGGAGCTGTCCTTCTTCTTGAAGAACTTCTTTGTTTTCTTCTCATCATCGGAGTCGTAGCTTCTGCTCTTGCCTTTGCCATGATTGTTTCCTGAATCATATCTTCCACTTGCACGGATTTCAGCTTCCCAGAGAGGGCAGTCCAAAATGATATGTCCTGGCTTTTTGCACTAGAAGCAGGTGTAATCTCCAGTAGGTTTTGATGAAGATTTGGAGCCGCCAGAGTTGCTGGATCCTTTCTTCTGAAACTGATTTTTCTTATGAAGACGCTGGAATCTTTTCATGATCAAAGCGAGATCCTTGCTGATCCTTTCGGTGTCATCTAAATCTTCATCGGCGTTTCCTTCTGAGGAAGAATCAACTGTAGCCTTGAGAGCATGACTTTTTCGGTGACTAGAACCATAGAGATCTCTCTTTTCCTCTTCTTGTTCTTCGTGGGTGTTCAACCTTTCCATAATATCAGCAGAGTCGAGAACTTTGAAATCAGCTCTTTCCCGAATCATCAGGACTAGAGTGTCGAACGAACTGTCAAGGGATCGGAGCAGTTTCTTCACAACTTCGTGGTCAGTGATGTCTTTGGCGCCGAGACCTTGTAGCTCGTTTGCAATGTCACTCAGACGATCGAAGGTTTGCTGGCAGCTTTCATTTCCGATACGCTTGAACCTATTGAACTTGGCCCGAAGAGTATCAATGCGAGCTTCTTTCTGAGTTGAAACGCCCTCATTTATCTTCTCGAGAATATCCCACAATTCCTTTGCCGTTTCACACCGACGATACCGAAGAAATTGAGCACGAGAGAGATGGCCACCAATTTCATCTTTAGCTTGAGCATCCATCTGAATGAGTTTCTTCTCGTGGTCAGTGGGGACCTGGGGCACTTCAACCGTGAATCCATTCTGCACAACATTCCACATATCATCATCAATGGCTCGGAGACGGATATTCATCTTCTCCTTCCAGAAGGGATAGTCCGTCCCATCAAAGATGGGAATCTTGAGGTGCGACTTGTAGCTCACTGAAGACATACTTAAACTCCAAGGTGGTTAGACCAAAATGAGCAGAGTCAAGGAGTACCTTGCTCTGATACCAATTGTAGGAACAAAGTATGTCTACCAGAGGGGGGGGGGGGGTGAATGGGAGTTTTAAATTTTCTTCGGAAATATCAAAACTCTCGGAACCCAGCAGCGGAACGAATGAAAACAATATGCAGTGAGCGAATACAAACTACCGAATGGAAATTAACATCATGCATCGAGGTAAATCACATGTTTGATATATGTCATAAGTCACAGTTCGAATGTAAATGAGGGTAGCAGAGGTGACCAGTGATGCTCGATGGCGACAAGGGGTTTGGTAGACCAGTTCGCCCTTCTGGAAAAGGACTACGTCTGGTTGGAGGGGTTGTGATTTAACACAGAAGATAAACTCTCTTCGCCCTATTCTCCTCGACAATTGGTTCGTCAACCAATGCCGATTACTCGTGGTAGATGCTTGAGGCGATCTCCGAACTTTACAGACTTCTTCTTCGAGAACCACAATTACTCTTGGTCTCTGAAGAACTTGACACCTAACCGTCTAGAGAGTTCGCAGCTCTCAAGAGTAATAGGCGGAGCATACTGGACTTAGATTCGAGTGATGCTGAATCACTATCTAATTTTTCGGCTCTGGAGTTTTCTCTCGGTGGATTTTAAACTCAAATCTCTCGGAGAGGGGGGTTGCTCAACAATCTTCTCAGAATCAAACGGAGCAGCCACCGGACAACGCCGGTGCGGGGTGGCTATTTTTAGCCGCAGCCTTCCCTGATGGGAAATGACCATATTGGACACGCTGTCCAGCCAATGGCCAACCGACATGTTCACAACGGTCAGATTTTGGGAGCAACGGTAACATTACTTGGGGAGCAAGTAATCCTAACTCCTCGGTCAGAGACAAATCTCTCGCAGCGAAGAAGATCACAGTCTCTTGCTGGCAAGTATTTGCTCGGAACACAAAGAGATTTCTCTCGCAACTTTCATAGGATTTGGGTTTAGCATCAGCGAATCAAATCTTCGTACGCTACACCCCTCTTAATAGTATGGTGGTCCTATGACTCAATAAAGAGAAGAGAAACAACGAAAAGAATGCTACGTCTTCGCTTCGTCTTCAATCTTCTCGGCAGCAGTCATATTCTTCGAACAGGCACCGAATCAATTGCTTCGCGTCAGCAAATTTTGAGGGGTCACTCTTGTCGTCATAATCTTCGGTGATAACTTTCACTGCTACGCAGGGAATATTCTTCGGAGTTTGAATCCAAACTCCTCTCTTACTCCAGGGACCTGTTACTCTGCGTGCACTAGCAAACACATTAGTCCCTTACTGTTTGTCAACAATCTCCAAAACATAAGGAGGCAAATTTTTGCACCGACACATCATACTTGATTGTGCATCATGCCATGTGTTATGCTTGTGTGTTTACCATGTTGTTTGCTTCTTTCCGGTTGTGCTTCTTCTCGATAGTCCGAATACGTTGCGAAGTGTGAGGATTCGTTCGACTACGATTGTTCGACTACTTCATGGATTCGGTCTTCTTCCTAGCAGGATTTTAGGAAAGATGACCATTACCTTGGATATCATTACTATCTTTGCTTGCTAGTTGTCTCGATGCTATCGCTATGTCTCGCTACTTACCACTTGTTTGCCAGCCTCCCAAATTGCCATGAAATAGCCTCTAACCTTCCACCATCCCAGCAAACCATTGTTTGGCTATGTTACCGCTTTGCTCAGCCCCTCTTATAGCGTTGCTAGTTGCAGGTGCAGTTTCAGGTTGTTCCATGTTGGGACATGGATATCATGGGATATCACAATATCTTTTATTTAATTAATGCATCTATATACTTGGTAATGGGTGGAAGGCTCGACCTTTTGCCTGGTGTTTTGTTCCACTCATGCCGCCCTAGTTTCCGTAATACCGGTGTTATGTTCCTTGATGAGCGCTTCTAATACATGTGGGGCATATGGGAACCCTCCTGATCATTCGTTTTAGGATAAACTTCTCCAGCAAGGCCCAACATTGGTTTTAACATTTGCCAACATAATAATACTGAATTAAATAATTAATTTTGCATAGGGCGTCATGAACCCGAGGATTTTTAATTCCACATAATACAGGTGGGCCAGTGCTGATGGTGCTGGTCCAAAACTAGAGCATTGTGCGGGGCCGCCCCTTGGTAACTTGGGGTATTTGGCACCTGTACGCGTCGCTTATCCGCCATGTCCTGAGAACGAGATACGCGGCTCCTATCGGGATCGTCGACACGTCGGGAGGTCTTGCTGGTTTAGTTTTACCTTTTACGAATGACTTGTCCACCGGAATTCCTTATCGTAAGCATCGTGTTATCATGGTGTGAGGATGTTCCATCAGATGCGTGTGGTAATTTATAATGGACTACTTGGAGCACCCCTGCAGGGTTAAATCTTTCGCGAAGCCGTGCCCGCGGTTATGTGGCGACTTGGAAATTTATAACCTCCGGTTGTAGAGAACTTGACACTAAATCTAAGTAAAATACACCAACCGCATGCGTAACCGTGATCGTCTCTTCTTGTGAGGTTTGAACCAAGAAGAGAACACAGTGGGGTTATATTTGACTCGTAAGTAGGTGTTCAGGATCACTTCTTGATCATTATTAGTTTGCGACCGTTATGCGTAGTTACTCTTCTTATTCTTATACTCGTAAGTTAGCCACCATACAATGCTTAGTGCTTGCTGCAACCTCACCACCTTACCCTTCCATACCCTTTTAAGCTTTGATAGTCTTGTTACCTATGGTTATGGGATTGCTGAGTCCTCGTGGCTCACAGATTACTACAACAACAGATGCAGGTACAGGTAATGCGATGATTTGGTGTGAGAGCGATGCGCGTTTGCTTTTGGAGTTCTTCTTCTTCGTCGATCTTGGGATAGGTTCCGGGTCGGCAGCCTGGGCTAGCAGGGTGGATGTCCTTCGTGTTTTTCGTTTGTGTTTCATCCGTAGTCGGATTCTGCTCTTCTATATGATCTTTGCTATGTATTGATGTATTCCTGTGATGACTGTATGTATTTGTGTGTATCCCCATCCATTAGGTACATGGTACGATGTAATGATATCCACCTTGCAAGCGTCTTCGATATGCGCTTCTATCCCTGGTGGGGCCTCCGAGTCCCTCGGAGATAGGATCGCATATTGGGCGTGACAAGTTACACCAGAAACGGAAATACGCCAGAAACGGAATATGCCAAAAATGGAATATAACCTAATTCAATTTCTGTCCTAATTGTATTTGTGGCATTTTGAGCATTTTCCATACAGTAACATATGAGTGTAATATATGATTTTGGGGTAGAAAAATCCAACTAATCCATTGGTGGCATTAGATTTACCTTTTGAGCAAGTTTGCATGCATGCCATTTTCACATAACATGCCATTTTGTCATTTTTGTGTGATTTAATGCAAATGTCATATGAGCATCTTGTCAACATGGGTTTGGAGCATTTTCATGCTATCTTGCTGCTAGTAATTTTTCTATGCCATGATGTGCCATGATGGGAGTGCAACAAGCTTGTAAACATGCTTAGCCTTTGTTACTGTTTTGCACTTGTTAAATTCCTGCTAAACTTGCCATGTTTCTTTGATGCTACCATCTAATCCATAGCTTTTCTGAGCATGATCAGTAAACATGTTTTGTTCTATGTTGTTAGTACTTTCATGCCATGCCAATTGATGCCATGTTAAAACTCCTGTAGAATATATAAATGTGGCTCTGTCAACATCATGTTGCCATGTTGTGAGCTCATTTTTGTTGAATCCATGCATCATATGAATTTGTGCCAATGTAATGAAATGATCTATGCCATGTATACTGTAGCTGCATGACATTTTTTTTTCATTTTAGAGTACTGTAGCTTGTTGTTTTGATGTCCACAAGATGCCATGCTGCTGTTAATTTCAGTTTTGCATTGCATATTGTGTTGCTCACCATTTGAGTTTCGTGCGTCCGTTCTTCGTGATCTCTACATCGATTTCCATTGAAATCTTCCATTCTTTCCAGAGGCATGCTTGGATTGCCAAGATTTTGCCCATATCCACCTTTTGCTTCACCGTTCACATCTCGTTATCATTTCTATCGTCCCGGTAGCACCGTACCTTCAATTATGTCATGCTCATTATTTCTTCATTCCATTTCATGCATCATTTTGTTTGTGCATCTATGCCATGATTGTTTATTTATTTCGGTGCTTGTTCTTTCTTTTGGGTAGTTCCAGGAGACGAGTCCGAGTCCGAGGAACCGGTTGAGAACGTGTTCGAGGAGCAGTCTTACTATCCTACCGGAGAGACTTCAGGCAAGATGATCATTACCCTTGATAACATTACTATCTTTGCTTGCTAGTCGTTTCGTTGCTATCGCTATGTCACGCTTCCTACCACATACATGTCAGCCTCTCATATGCCATGATACAGCCTCTAACCACCCTACCCAGCAAACCGTTGTTTGGCTATGTTACCGCTTTGCTCAGCCCCTCTTATAGCGTTGCTAGTTGCAGGTGCAGTGCAGCTTGTTCCATGTTGGGACATGGATATGTTGGGATATCTGTAGGAGATATGCCCTAGAGGCAGTAATAACAGTTATTTGTAGCTCTGAGTTTGTAATGAATGTTTATGTTCCATGCTATAACTGCAATGATTCTCGAGTCTGCAATATCCACGAGGCTTGGAGGGAAACTCATGTGCACGTGTGGTATAATAAACGGTAAAATGTATTCCTAGTCTTGCCTCTAAGACTGGCTCAAGTATTGCATGATGATCCTGTTTTCCTGATCATGGGCATGTCTATGCCGGCAATTTTGAGGGCACAATGTTAGTAGAACACTTGTGTTGAATCGACCCGAATTGATGTTATGCTATGAGATACATTCGTCACAAGTTAATGGTTAATAACACAGAGATAGTTAATGTTTGCATAATTCCTTAGACCATGAGAGTATCGAGTTCCTTCGTACTTGCTTCGTGAACTTTGGGGTTTGTTAAACGTCATCCGTAAATGGGTGGCTATTACGGCAGCTTACGGGTTCACGGAAAAGTATGACAAGTAACGAGATAGCTCAAGATTGGGATTTGCTCCTCCGACGATGGAGAGATATTCTCGGGCCCTCTCGGTGTTATGGTATCCATCATCGTCTGGCCAGACACCTTGTGATTTGATCACTGGGATGCCGGAACACGGAAACGAGAAAAGAGAACAAAACCGGTAACGAGGTAACTTAAATGGTGGACAAGTTGTTGATCCACGGGGATGCAATAAATCTCACCTTGGGTGTTTGTAATATATCGTGAAGCAACAGGAATAGCACACGGCAAGTGGAGGTTCACTCGAATATTCATTCGTGTGGGTATAGGGGTCAATATGGGTGTCCACGGCTCTGATGTTGATCATTGATCGGAAAGTGTTCCGGGTCATGTCTATACTTCACCGAACCTATAGGGTCACACGCTTAAGGTTCATCTATCTGCTGAATACTAGACGGGGAGTCTGAGAAAAAATCACGGAAAAAGCTTCGGACGAAACGGAAACGTTCCGGAGAGAACACCGGAATAATTTCGGTAAAACTGAAAAGTTGTTTCAGGGGATTCCATTAAGTCAAATTGGTTTCGGCACACGCCTGGAAATTCTTAGAGGATGCTAGAAGTGTTCTGGAAACTTCTGGGATTTTTTCGGGATAAAAACCGGAAATGTTCCGGAGCTGCCGGAACCGCTTTGGTTGCTTTTCGCTGAAGAAAAACATTGTTCCGGAATTGTTTCGGAATGCTTTCAAAATTGTTTTAGAGGGTACTGGAATTATTCTAGGCACACAGAAATAATTTGGGATTTAACGGACGCAGAAAAATGTCTTCGTGAATAGTAAAAGTGCTTTATGGATATTTTTTGGAAAGCACCATTTGGGATATTTTCCAAAAGGCTTCTAGAAGGACTTGGGAGCTAAGGAAGCCCCCTCACGGGGGGGCCCCAAGAGTGGCCGGCCAAGGGAGGTGGAGCTCCTTGGAGCTCCACATGCCATCCCTTTTAGCTGTATTCTTTTATGAAAAGGCATAAAGTGGGGGTACTTTTGGTATTTTTGAATGCCAACTTTACCCCTTGGCTTTCCTATAAATAGAGGTGGAGGGGTGCTCTCCAAACATCATCCTTGCTCTCATACACATGCCATGCTTGTCTGGCTCTCTCTCTCTCCCTCCCAGCGAAATAGTTTCGTAGAGCCAAAAGGCTGTCTGGGTTCCGGCAGGAACTAGTTCTGGATGGCGAAGCCCTGCCGGATAGCTGACACCGTATGTGTGCAACCCCGTAGAGAGATTGTAGGTTCGATCTTTTGCCCGAGGGGCTGTTCGAGTGTCCTCCCGGAGGGCTGTCCGAGTTACCGTTCTAGTTTCGGGTGTCCTCCCGAAGGGCTGTCCAAGTTACCATTCGGGTTTCGAGGGTCCTCCCGAAGGGCTGTCCGCGACATCGTCCGAGGGACTGTCTGACCGCCTCCCGAAGGGCTGTCCGGCGAGGGAGTACATCCTCGCGGTTGGGAGGTTGTAAATCCTAGCTGCGGGGATCTGCACCGACGATCTACACCGACTCTTCTTCCGCTGTGTTTCGAGTCGGTACGGATCAGATCAAACCTTGTATGACATCTCCATAGTGGTCATGGGCGTGCTCGCTGTACCAAATTTTTTTGTTTTCTGTCGCGTTCCCCTACAGTGGTATCAGAGCCGTGATGTGCGTAGATGCAGGTTACGATCTAGAATACATGGAGATGTATGGGTATTGCATAATATAATTTTGGAATAGATGAGATCTATTGCTGAAAATTATTTATGCGAGTAGCAGATGAAGTCTGTTACCCGATGTTCTTGTTGCTTCCCTAGAATTTGCGTATTTCTGATCTCGAGACAGCATGGTGGAATTTCACAAAGTTCTGGCAATCCGCGATCCTGATTGATCAACGAAGTGCTATCAGTTCTTTGGGTTCCGCCATAGTCAAAAGAAAGATGAAATTCGCAGACGAAAGGGCAATGCAGATATGATCTGCACGGGGGTCATGCGTATGACAAAGTTTAGTATGGGGCTCGAGATTTTATTATCTCGTGTTTCATACACCCTGGAAAGTTAATCTTTCGACTTGAATAATCATACTTGATGATAAAACATTGGTAGCTGCGGTTTAAGTCAAAACCTTAGAAGCCACGAAAAATAAAATTCTGCATAAACCGATTAGAGGCGTCTAACTTGTTTTTGCAGGATGTGCATGTGATGTGGTATAGCAATGCTCATATTAATTCGATTATGTATGAGATGACTATATGATGTAAATTTATTAACATGACCTGCGTGTCATGATTCGGCATGATGGCTGGAGCCATATGATTGTCACTTTAATGACCTGCGTGTCAACCTTAAGTAATACACTTAATTTATTAGCTATAGAGATAGCAATATTATCTGGTGCATCGACAAGTTGGTGGTAATCTTCGCGAAGGTGAACACCGACGCAAATGCCGAAGACGAAGAAATTAAAGACTTCTCCGTTAAAAGGGGCTATACCATATCATGCTATTATGAATTGCCTGAGATGTTTATCCCTTATGATGCACCCTTTTGATTGCGCGGTTGTCGCTTTTTATTAGGGTGATCTCTCACTTAAAATATCAAAGTAGCTAGTGTTCACCCAAGTGTAGCACCGTCTGAAATTCGTATCTTTTCGGGGTGCACCATGTACACATGAGCACGAATGAATCGAGAGGAATGAGGCGGGTGAGGTCAGACCTCGCAGCAAGATCACTTGGTTGTCTTTGACGTTCAGGCAGGAGAGTCCTGAGCTCGGAACACGCCCATCGAAAGATGAACAAGAATCACATAGAGATGTGATCGGCAAGTTGGCCTACCGATTGAAATTCGCGTCATCAGTGATGAACCCGTCAATGGCATCAAATTGAAATACGGATCTTGAATCACTCACAATCAATTATGAGAGATATTGATTTGAGTGGGAGCGCACTTTAGAATAAAATTGTTTATTCACTAGTGCCAAAAATCATTATGAACAAAGTCTAAGTGAAACTTGTGTTTTCCGTTGTAGATCAAATGGCTCGCAACACCGCGTTCAACTTAGGCCCAATGTTAGAGAAAGAGAAGTTAGCTGCGACTGGAAACAACTATGCGGACTGGGTCCGTAACCTGGGGATTGTCCTCAGGAGCGCTAAGAAAATGTATGTGCTTGAAAATGCTCTTCCAGCTAAACCGGTGGCGGATGCCCCGGAAGATGAACAAAATGTCTGGGCCACTAAGGATGATGATCACAACTTAGTGCAGTGCCTCATGTTAGCTTGCATGAGTGCAGGGCTTCAAAAACGTTTTGAATTCCATAAACCCCGCGATATGATCCGGGAATTGGATGCTCTATACAAGGAAACCGCAAGGTATGAATGATTTGATATCATGAAGACCTTGATGGAATGCAAGATGGCTGAGGGCAGTTCAGTTGGCGAACACGTAGTCAAAATGATTGGCTATGCTGAAAGGCTTAAAACCCTGGAATTTCCAATTCTGCCTGGCCATATGATGGACATGATGCTTTCTTCACTCCCCCCCGTCTTACGACGGTTTTGTCATGAACTACAACATGAGTGGGATGGAGAAAACACCGGAAGAGGTGCTCGCCATGCTGAAAACTGCGGAAGGAGGACTGCGGAAAAATCGCAAGCAAGTGTTGCCTGTGAATAAAACTGCCAGTTTCAAAAAGAAAGGCAAGCCAAAGAAGGGCAAGGGCGCCGGTAAGACCGGCTCCCAAAGCAACTCTAAGGGCGGAGCCAAGAATGAAACTGAGTGCTTCTACTGCAAGGGCACATGACACTGGAAGAGAAACTGCAAGAAGTATCTCGAAGATAAGAAGTCCGGGAAAACCGGAAAAGGTATAATTGTTATACAAGTTAATGTCATTGACGTTTTGCTTGCTAGCGAAAATTCTAAGTCTTGGGTATTTGATACCGGATCGGTTGCTCACATTTGGAACTCGATACAGGGACTTCAGAAGGTGTGCAAGCTAGCAAAGAATGAAGTCGTGATGCGCGTCGGGAACGGCAATGGGATCGCCGCTCAAGCCGTCGGCATTATGCCTCTACGTCTCCCTTCAGGATTTATCTTAGAACTAAATAACTGTTATTTTGTTCCACTATTGTGTAGAAACATTATCTCCGGATCATGTTTAGTACACGATGGGTATTCGTACAAGTCTGAGAACAATGGTTGTTCACTTTATTGTAAGGATATATTTTTTGGATTTGCACCCATTGTTGGGGGCCTTTTCATACTAAATCTTGAATGTGGAAATGATGTCTTTAACGTGAATGCTAAACGCCTCAAGAAGGCTGATACCACCACCACTTTCATGTGGCACTGTCGCCTTGGCCACATCGGAAAGAAACGCATGCAAAGACTCCATAAAGATGGAGTTTTACCGTCCTTTGATTTTGAATCATTTGACACGTGTGAAGCTTGCTTGATGGAAAAAATGACCAAGACGCCGTTCACAGGTCATCCTGAACGGGCGGGTGAATTATTGGAAATAATACATAGTGATGTATGTGGTCCAATGAGCACAACCGCACGGGGTGGGTATTTCTACTTCGTGACTTTTACTGATGATTTAAGTCGGTATGGCTATATCTACTTGATGAAGCATAAGTCGGAAACCTTTGAAAAGTTCAAAGAATTTCAGAATGAGGTAGAAAATCATCGTGACAAAAAGATTAAGTTTCTGCGGTCTGATCGCGGAGGCGAATACCTTAGTCATGAGTTTGGCCAACATCTGAGTGACCGTGGAATCGTTTCACAGCTTACGCCTCCCGGAACTCCACAGCGAAACGGAGTGTTGGAAAGACGTAACCGAACCCTGTTAGACATGGTAAGGTTGATGATGTCTCTTACAGATCTGCCGATATCTTTTTGGGGTCACGCACTAGAAACTGCCGCTCACACATTAAACAGAGCACCGTCTAACTCTGTTGAAACGACACCATACGAGTTATGGAACGGGAAGAAACCCGGTTTGTCGCATCTCAGAATTTGGGGTTGTGGAGTATACGTAAAACGTTTACAACCTACCAAACTTGATCCCAGATCAGACAAATGTTTCTTTGTAGGTTATCCCAAGGAAACAATTGGGTATTCCTTCTACCACCCGTCCGATAACAAAGTGTTTGTTGCCAGAAATGGACAATTTCTTGAGAAAGAGTTTCTCGCAAAAGAAGTGAGTGGGAGGACAGTACAACTTGATGAGATTATTGAATCTTCGGCAACAGTTGATATGGCTGAGGAACCGGAAGTAATTCCGCAAATCATCCCTACAACCGAGCCAGAAGTTGTCGCATGTGATGCGGAAACTTCCGACAATGTTGTAACTGAACCGCGCAGATCAAGTATGGCCATCCAGCCACCTGAGTGGTTTCATAACGAAATCTTCATTCTTGAAGACGATGAACCTGCGCACTACAAGGAAGCGATGGCGTGGCCCAGCTTAAAGGAATGGCACAAGGCCATGAAATCCGAAATGGAATCCATGTACGAAAACCAAGTTTGGAACTTGGAAGAACTTCCAGAAGGCGTAATGCCCATTGGTTGTAAATGGATTTTCAAAAGAAAGATGGACGCGGATGGTAACATTACTATCCACAAAGCTAGACTTGTCGCGAAAGGGTTCACGCAAGTTCCAGGAGTGGACTACGACGAGACTTTCTCGCCCGTAGCTATGCTTAGGTCTGTTCGGATATTACTAGCAATTGTTGCTTATTTCGATTATGAAATATGGCAGATGGACGTCAAAACGGCTTTCCTAAATGGAAACCTCAAAGAGGATGTATACATGATACATCCAGAAGGTTTTGTCGTTCATAAGGATGCTGGAAAGGTATGCAAGCTTGAGAAAGCCATTTATGGTCTGAAGCAAGCGTTAAGGAGCTGGAACATTCGTTTTGATGAAGTGGTCAAACAGTTTGGCTTCATCAGGAATGACGAAGAATCTTGTGTTTACAAGAAGTTTAGTGGGAGCGCAAAAGCATTTCTAATCTTGTATGTGGATGACATATTGTTGATTGGAAATGACGTGAATTTTCTTAGCAAAATAAAAGACTCATTGAAGAAAAGTTTTTCAATGAAATACTTAGGCGAAGTGGCATATGTATTGGGCATCAGAATCTATAGAGATAGATCAAGACGCCTAATAGCGCTTAGCCAAAGCACGTACATTGACAAGGTGTTGAAAAGGTTCAACATGGAGAACTCCAAGAAAGGCCTACTCCCCATGTCACCTGGCACAGTGCTTTGCAAGAATCAGTGTCCTCGGACTCTCGATGAGCGAGTACAGATGAATGATGTTCCATATGCCTCGGCAGTTGGTTCTATTATGTATGCCATGCTATGTACAAGACCGGACGTTTCCTATGCGCTAAGTGTTAGCAGCCGGTACCAAAGTGATCCAGGATTGGAACACTGGGCCACAGTCAAGGGTATTCTTAAGTACCCCAGAAGGACCAAGGATTTACTCCTTGTGTACGGAGGTGGTGAAGAGCTCATTGTAAGTGGTTACACTGATGCAGGCTTCATGACTGACCCAGATGACTTGAAATCTCAATCAGGCTATGTTTTCATATTGAACGGCGGCGCAGTTGATTGGAAAAGTTCCAAACAAAAGACTGTAGCGGATTCTACGACGGAGGCGGAATATGTTGCTACTTTAGAAGCCTCCAAGGAGGCGGTATGGATCAAGCAATTTCTTGAAGACCTTGGTGTGGTTCCAAGTGCTCTGGACCCGGTGGAGATCTATTGTGATAATAGTGGTGCCGTGGCTCAGGCAAGGGAGCCAAGTTCGCACCATAAGACAAGACATATTGAACACAAATATAAACTCATTCGACATCATGTCGAAGCGGGTTTAGTGAAAGTACGCAAAGTTCACACGGATCTGAACGTGTCAGACCCGATGACAAAGCCTCTACCACGAGCAAAGCATGAGCAGCACCGGATAGCCATTGGTGTTAGGGAAGCCATGTAACTGGATTATGACTCTAGTGCAAGTGGCAGTCTGTAGGAGATATGCCCTAGAGGCAGTAATAACAGTTATTTGTATCTCCGAGCTTGTAATGAATGTTTATGTTCCATGCTATAACTGCAATGATTCTCGAGTCTGCAATATCCACGAGGCTTGGAGGGAAACTCATGTGCACGTGTGGTATAATAAACGGTAAAATGTATTCCTAGTCTTGCCTCTAAGACTGGCTCAAGTATTGCATGATGATCCTGTTTTCCTGATCATGGGCATGTCTATGCCGGCAATTTTGAGGGCACAATGTTAGTAGAACACTTGTGTTGAATCGACCCGAATTGATGTTATGCTATGAGATACATTCGTCACAAGTTAATGGTTAATAACACAGAGATAGTTAATGTTTGCATAATTCCTTAGACCATGAGAGTATCGAGTTCCTTCGTACTTGCTTCGTGAACTTTGGGGTTTGTTAAACGTCATCCGTAAATGGGTGGCTATTACGGCAGCTTACGGGTTCACGGAAAAGTATCACAAGTAATGAGATAGCTCAAGATTGGGATTTGCTCCTCCGACGATGGAGAGATATTCTCGGGCCCTCTCGGTGTTACGGTATCCATCATCGTCTGGCCAGACACCTTGTGATTTGATCACTAAGATGCCGGAACACGGAAACGAGAAAAGAGACTTCGGGCAATATCCAAATCTGGTGCTTGTATTCTAGTCTATTTTGAAATTCCATTTATGGTAAGTGCCCATTTTCCAAATCGGGCAATATCCAAATCTGGTGCTTTCCAGATCCGGCAGGTTTCCGTTTCTGGCGATTTCCATTTTCGGCATATGCCAAATTTGGAATATAAGTCAATTAAATTTCTGTCCATTATGTTTTTGTGGCATTTTGAGCATTTTTCATGTAGGAACATATGAGTGTAATATATGATTTTGGGGTAGAAAAATCCAACTAATCCATCGGTGCCATTTTCACATAACATGTCATTTTGTCATTTTGGAGTGAATCATTGCATATGACATATGAGCAACTTGTCAACATGAGTTTGGAGTATTTTCATGCCATCTTGCTGCTAGTAATTTTTCCATGCCATGATATGGCATGATAGGAGTGCAACAAGCTTGTAAACATGCTCAGTCATTGAACTGTTTTGCACTTGTTAATTTCTGTTGAATCTTGCCATGTTGCTTCGATGCTACCATCTAATCCATAGCTTTTCTGAGCATGATCAGTAAACATGATTTGGTCTTTGTCCTTAGTACTTTCATGCCATGCTAATTGTTGCCATGTTAATCTCCTGTAGCATATTTAAATGATGCTCTAAATATGCCTAGCCAATGTAGCAGTTTTTCTGTCAGCATTAAGTTGCAATGTTGTGAGCTCTTTTATGTTGAATCCATGCTTCATATGAATTTGTGCCAATGTAATGAAATGATCTATGCCATGTGTACTGTAGGTTCATTCCAATTTATTGCATTTTAGAGTACTGTATCTTGTTGTTTTGATGTGCATAAGATGCCATGTTGCTGTTAACTGCAGTTTTGCATTGCATTTTGTTTGCTCACCATTTGAGTTTCGTGCATCCGTTCCTCGTGATCTTTACATCATTTTCCATCGAAATCTTCCCTTCTTTCCAGAGGCATGCTTGGATTGCCAAGATTTTGCCCATATCCATATTTTTCTTCACCGTTCACATCTCGTTATCATTTCTATCGTCCCGGTAGCACCGATGCTTCATTCATGACATGCTCGTTATTCCTTCATGCCATTTCATGCATCATTTTGTTTGTGCATCTATGCCATGATTGTTTGTTTATTTCGGTGCTTGTTCTTTCTTTGGGTAGTTCCGGGAGACGAGTCCGAGTTCGAGGAACCGGTTGAGAACGTGTTCGAGGAGCAGTCTTACTATCCTACCGAAGAGACTTCAGGCAAGATGATCATTACCCATGATAACACTACTATCTTTGCTTGCTAGTTGTCTCGTTGCTATCGCTATGTCACGCTTCCTACCACATACATGTCAGCCTCTCATATGCCATGATACAGCCTCTAACCACCCTACCCAGCAAACCGTTGTTTGGCTATGTTACCGTTTTGCTCACCCCCTCTTATAGCGTTGCTAGTTGCAGCTGCAGTGCAGGTTGTTCCATGTTGGGACATGGATATGTTGGGATATCACAATATCTCTTATTTAATTAGTGCATCTATATACTTGGATGTGTGTGGAAGGCTCGGCCTTTTGCCTAGTGTTTTGTTCCACTCATGCCGCCTTAGTTTCCGTAATACCGGTGTTATAATCCTTGATTTGTGTTCCTAACATGCTCAGGGGAATGGGACCCTCTTGACAGTTCGCTTTGAATAAAACTCTTCCAGCAGGGCCCAACATTGGTTTTACCATTTGCCTAATAATAACTAAAATTTGCATAGGGAGTAATTAACCTGAGGATTTTTAATCAACAAACCGGGCCAGTGCTCCTCATGAGTGTTGGTCCACCTACCTAGCAGCCTGCGGCGCCCCCTTGGAAACTTGGGTATCAGCTAACCGTAGCCTTTGCATAGACGGTTGTGTCCTGAGAACGAGATACGCGGCTCCTATCGGGGTATCGACACACCGGGTGGTCTTGCTGGATTTGTTTTACCATTGTCGAAATGTCTTGTGCACCGGGATTCCGAGGATACTTCGGGCTATCTCGAGGTTGAGGTATTTCCACCGCAGCTTGTGTTGGTCTATGATGGACTAGGTTGGAACACCCCTGCAGGGTTAAATCTTACGCGAAGCCGTGCCCGCGGTTATGTGGCGACTTGGATATTTTTAACCTCCGGTTGTAGAGAACTTGACACTAACTCTAATAAAATACACCAACTGTGTGCGTAACCGTGATGGTCTGTTTTCGAGCAAGTTCGGGAAGAGAACACGGTGGGGTTATGATTGAACCGTAAGTAGGTGTTCAGGATCACTTATTGATCATATTAAACTTGCGACCGTTATGCGTAGTATGCTCATCTTTATTCTTGTACTCGTAAGTTAGCCACTTAAACATGCTTAGTGCTTGCTGCAACCTCACCACATTTACCCCTTCCACTCCTATAAGCTTAAATAGTGTTGTTTCCTTGGGTGATGAGATTGCTGAGTCCCTGTGGCTCACAGATTACTACAACTCCAGCTGCAGGTACGCTTGAGACAGACACAGGTGAGCCCGAGATGCTCCATTGGGAGTATGATGATGAGCGTGGACGTATGTACGTCACGATGCCAGACGATCCGTAGTGGGCCCTAGTCGGTTGATCCGGGGATAATAGCAGGGTGGTGTTTTCTCGTTTGATTTCGTCCGTAGTCGGACCCTGTCTTTCATTTGGATGATTGTATGATGATTATGATGTATTTTATGCTGTAGCATGTGGCGAGTGTAAGCCTTTATCTAGTATTCTCACCTGTTCATTCGGTTGTATGTATTTGAGAATCACCTTGCTATGCGTATCAAAATGAGGTTCTGTCACGATCTTGAGTTCATCACGAGATTGCGATAGAGATTCATATTGGGCGTTACAAGTTGGTATCAGAGCCAGGTGCGGATGGACCGACTTCTGTCATGATTTCAGAGCACATCACATTCCGTCAAGTTGGTATCTCGCTCGGTATGCCAAGCAAGACATTCCAGACAACAAAAGCAAGATCTACCAGTTCAGGGGTGGTCTCAGAGAGGACCTACAGCTTGCTCTCATCCTAGTCGATCCGCCTGAGTTTGATCAGTTCTATAACATGGCACTCAAGCAAGAATCAGCTCAAATCAAGTTTGATGCTTCTAAGAAGAGAATCAGAGATGCAGTTCACTCTTCTTCCTCGTCTCAAGTGGCTGCCAAGCAGCAGAAGTTCTGGTTACCTCCTCCTCCTCAGTTTCGTCCTCAGCATCAGCAGAAGCAGTTTGGTGGTCATGGTTCTTCCCACCCGCCCAACCTAGTGTACCAGCAGAGATCTCAGGCTCCAAGGGCAGTTGTTCCTCCTCCTCGTCCGCTCTCGGAGGTTACTTGTCACAAGTGTGGTCAGAAAGGACACTATGCCAACAAGTGCACCCAGAAGCGCCTTCCACCTCCTCCTCCCGAACGCACCATTGACTTCCAAGACATTGAGCTCCAAGATGATTTGTCTTACCATGAGCATCCCATTGCCATTGTCGAAGAAACTGAGCGCAAGACTCGCAACAAGTCAATCAAGTTCCTAAAAGTGAAATGGTCTCATCATTCTGACCGAGAAGCCACATGGGAGCGCGAGGACCACCTCCGTTCCGAATATCCGGAGTTCTTTCGTTCCTAGATCTCGGGACGAGATCCTCTTGTAGTAGGGAAGAGTTGTAACACCCCAAGAGTGCTCCTTCCATATTTGTACTTCCCAACATTGCAATATATGGATTTGTCATGATGATCTTGATGGATGGGATTATTCTCATGTTGTGTTTTGCCTTTCTTTTCTCTTTGCATTTCTTGTTCATATTGTCTTGTCATGTGCATTGCATCCATTTTTTTTGTGTTGCTCATGTATGCATTGGGTGTGTGGTCATCCCTTTTCTTTGCTCACCCAACCCTTGAGGTATCACCCTTGCACACCACTTCCCCATCATCATCTCAAACCCCTCTCTTTTCCAACATTATTCATGTGGTCTATATTTCTGTCCCAAATTAATGTTCACCATATTTCTAAATTCTCTAGACCATGTCCTAAACCTCTCTGCCAAATTTCATCATTTCTGGAATTTAATTCAAACTTGAATTATTTTTCTGCCTCTAAAAATGTCCAAACCATTTTATTCAAATACTACATAAATTGTAGGTTCCAGGGATATTTTTATATCTCTCTCACACATCTCCAAACTCCCTCTGCATTTCTTCTTCTATTTCTGTTTGAGGAAATGGAAAAGAAAAAGGAAGAGAGCAGCAGCCCAGCGGCCCAGCAGCAGCAGCCTAGCCGGCCCAGTCGCGCCAGCCCAGCTCGCCCCACTCGCTCCCTCCTTTTCTTTTCTCACCCGCTAGCCCGTGTGTCGGTGTAAAAACCAGCAGATCTCGGGGTAGGGGGTCCCGAGCTGCGGATCTCGGATCGATGGTAACAGAGACAAAGGGAGACGATGTTTTACCCAGGTTCGGGCCCTCTTGATGGAGGTAAAACCCTACGTCCTGCTTCTGTTTATATTAATGGAGATGTATCGAGTACAGAGTTGATCTACCTCGAGATCGTAATATGTGTCTAACTTCTAAAGCTAGGTGTTCGATGTTGCGTTGATCTCCCCCCCTACGGGCTAAACCCTTATGGCTTATATACATGCCAAAGAGGGTATCTAGGGTTACAATGTCGGTATCTAGGAGTAAGGCGGCGGGACGAGTCTTGAAGTGTACTGCAAGTCTTCGGTAGAGGCAGCCTTGATCACGTCTCCCACATACAGCCTCCGAAGTTCATCTTGGTCACGTACAGGGGCACATCGGCCCAACCGAGGAGCCGAGTCAGCCCGGTTAGCATCCCCTAATCCAGGACACCGTTAGTAGCCCCCGAACTGGTCTTCTACGCCGAGGACGATGGTCAACAGATATTACTTCGGATCCGGAGTCTTTGGCTTGACAGACGAGTTCCCCTTTACATTTCGGATTCTCTTTAACAGAACATCGACATCAGAGGTCCAACCGAACTAGTACCCTGCCCGAGGGGTGTAGATATCTTAGTCTCGAAGACTGGTCGTACAGGTATGAACAATTCAATGTCTGACAGCTTTAACGGAGAGGCTCGCCCCATGATGGGTCGAGCAGTTACTGCCCCATCCTCAAATCGCGGTTCGAGGCAGCTCGTTTACTGGCACGTCCCTTCGAAACAGAGATCGTGCCAACTTTCTTAGGGATGTCATCAAGATTTTGTTTCCCCCCATATGTATCAACGGCATTGTTAATAGTAATCACGAATTTATCGGCGCAGCAAAGGGGGCTCTTGGCCTTTCACAGGCTTTATAAAAGCAAAGGGGAGAACAGCACGATAGCCTACGCTCCCCTTCCTCCCTCGCAGCTGCTTCGTCTAGCTCTACCGCCCAGATCCAGCATACATGCCTTCCTCCTTCGCGAGCTTTGACTCCCTCACCAGCCATGGCCGATACCCTTAAGGGGCACTGGGGCGGCTCCACCGTGACGGTGGTGACCATCGCTGAGCTACGCGACGCGGGGTACCTAGCCCCTACCATCGCCGCCCGCGCTCCAGCGGCCGACGAGCTGGTACCCGCTCCCAACGCCGGGGAGCGGGTGGTCTTCGTCCCCCACCTCATCCGAGGCCTGGGGTTCCCGCTGCACCCTTTCGTGCGCGGGATCATGTTTTACTACGGGTTAGATTTCCATCACCTAGCCTCCAACTCCATTCTCCACCTCGCTGCTTTCATAACAGTTTGCGAGGCTTTCCTCCGTTGTGAGCCACACTTCGGCCTATGGCTGAAGCTCTTCAGGATCAAACCAAAGTCAAGTGGCTCCGAACTCGCGGAGTGCGGAGGGGCCATGATCAGCAAGAACCAGGGGGCCACCTGGTTCAAAGGCACCTTCATCGAAACGGTGAAGGAATGGCAAAAGGAGTGGTTCTACATCACCGAGCCCCTTGCCGATGGTCAAACCGAGGTCCCAGCCTTCTCAGCCGGGCCTCCCAAGAAACTCAAATCTTGGAAGGAAAAGGGCGTCGCCTGGGGGAAGGCCGAAGAGGTAGAGACCCTGGTCGAGAGGATCGTGTGGTGTACCACCACAGGGAAGGCGGAGCTGGCCGATGTCATCAACGTCATGCTCAACCGCCGCATCCTTCCTCTCCAACTTCGGGCCACCCCGATGTGGGCACAGAAGCCCGAGGACATGGACACCATCAACACCTTCTTCCGCTCCACCTTGGCCACTATGTGGACAAAGCTCATGAAGCTGGCCAAGGACAAGATTCCCGTGTAGGGAGAGAACCGTGGCCTCGAGCACGGCTACGAGGCCCTCCCGGTGAGTGGTTCCGTCCTTCAATCTGTAATTCTTTCCTCATTGCTCCGAGGAGTAAAGTTTCTATCTGAGCCGTCGTGTTTCGACATTTTACAGAATTGGTCGGCTTGGGTAAAAGGGGTACGATGCCCGTCCCCACTGCCGGAAAAAACCCCAACTCCCCTGCTCTCGGCACTTCTAACCGAGGAGCCTCACGTAGTGGCCTCCAAAGGGATGAAGTCCCAGACGGGGAAGTCTAGTGCTCGGACCCGGGGGACCTCGGTCACCCGGTAAGAAAAGACACACACCTCCACTGCTCAAGACGGCGGCGCCGAGGAGGACGAGGAGGAGATTCCCCCCTCCCTCCGAAGGGGAAGAGGTCGGTGTTAGAAGATGCCGACATGGCCATGCCGCCCAAGGGAAAAAGGAGGCCGAGGCGAGCCTCCTCCGAGGCCGCCAAGAAGTCGTCGGAGAGAGCCGAGCTCTCCGGTGACTCAGAGGAAGACCCCCTCGCACCAGGGAGGAAGAAGCCGGCACCTCGAGCGAAAGCCCTTATCCTTGTCTTCCTTGTTTGAGTCATTGTTTCATCAAGGGAAATTTTATAGAAGTAACTTTTTATACACAGTCCGCCGAAGGTGATCCCCAGTGGCTCCGCGAGCGGGTTGCCGTCCGCCAGCGGGACTCCAGAGCCCGCTGCTTCTCCCCCGATGCAAGTCTGTCTGGGGGAGGCAACATCCATCCTGGCCCCCGAGGTCAACACGGCGGGGGCCGACAAGGCGGTGGTCATGGGCGAGGTTGAAACCTCGACCCAACAAGACCCGGGGACGACGCGCCCTGAGATCATCAAAGAAGGGCTGGGCGAGACATCGGCCCAGCCGGAGTTTACCTCGGCGCCGCCTCCACAAACGGAGGCTCCTCGGGTGGATCTATCCGAGGTCATCCCTCCACCCCAGCCTGCCATCCGAGGACGGACCGGCGCGGGGTGGGCCGAGGAGGCAGAGGAGGCCCTAAAGGGCTGCTTCCTCAAGGAGGAGCACCGTGCCTTGATAGGCATGGCGCTAGAAGGCTACCGGTCTGCAGAGGCCGGCCTGCACGAGCTCTTCAAGAACCTCGTAGCAGGTTTCGAGGTATGCCTTCTACGCATTCGATTTGCTTTGTTTTTATGAATTCTGTCCGAGGACATAAAAGTGTAGCCTGCTAAATGGCGTAATGAGTGAGTAGCCCCCGAGCCCGAAGTCGGTTTCGAGAAACCGTCATCGGGGTCGCTTGAGAAAATAGGAGCCTGTGCAGTAGCCCCCAGGGTGCTACTCGAAGCAGCTGTCCTAGGGCATGTTAATGGCCTAGACCGTTTACTTTCTAACAAGGATCTGTACCATTCCAGGTTTCGACCTTGGTTCCGGACTCCGTTTCCGAAGAGATGGCGGAGGTAAACCGGAGACTCGAGCGATCTCAAGGTAAGCAAGGTTAAACTTGCATTGTATGTTGTATGTTTAAAGGAAACAACTAAGACATAATCATATTAACAGCGGAGCTGGAGACGCTCAAGGCCGAGCTTGAAAGGGCTCGGCAGGAAGTGCGACAGCAGAAGGCTGCTGTTGCCGCAGCCGAGAAGGCGCGGGCTGCCGAGAAGGCGGCCGGAGAGAAGCACCAGGCAAGGGTGCTAGAGGTCGAGGAGACCCTTAAGGGCATGTTCGAAGCACGCGACAGACTTCAGGAGGAGGGGCAGCGGACGAAGGAGGAGCTCGAGAAGCTGCTGCGTGCCCACTCCGAGCTCAAGACCTCGGGCCGAGCGGATCGCGAGGTGCTCCAGCAATTGGAGCAAATCGCACCGGGTAAGAAATTTTTGCTGCAGTGTACGTTTGGCAGCAAAGGGTGTGTCGAGCTCACCCAACTATGGTGTTCCGCAGAGGTCTTCGAGGATCTCCCGCAGAGCGCGGAGGATGCGGTGGCCTACTTCGGCCAATTGGCGGGCCATGAGGCGGAAAAAGCCTTCTGGGGTCAATTCCCGGGGTCGCCGTCTGCGCAGCTGCTGAATCATCGAGTGAAGCAGCTGGTCGAGCTGTTCCGCATGACAAGGCCAGCGCTCCAGGACCTCTGCGTCGCTCTGTGGCCGGCCGAAGCCATGCCGAGGAGCCTTTTCGGCCTGACGGCTCGTCTTCGAGATGCCGTGCCCTGCGTGGATCGCTGGAAGAGGTCCGCGTGCTTCGAAGGGGTTCAGAGGGCATACACTTGCGTGAAAACGCACTTCCGCAAAGTTGATGCGGAGACTTGTGCTGCTGGCCTGCCTGCCGACAAGCCGTGGACCGCCGAGCAATTCTTCACCGAGGTGGAGGCAGGAGCTCGGACCACCGAAGCCATGTGCCCTAAGGACACCCTGTTGTTTTAGGTACTCCGGAATGCCGGAGTGGATGATGTAAAAACTTTATCATTTGTTAAATGAAAATGGCTTGAAATTCCATATGTGTTCTATTTAGTAATTCGATTATTCCTCCGATATGACTTTTTAAAATGAGAGTGGCCAGTCGTCGGCTTCAGCCCCAGTGTAGGTCATTCAAAGGGTGTTCCCTAAGCCATACTTGACCCTTAGCCGACGTCTCGGTACGCATGGGTGGTCGATGACTTAGAAGAACGAGGCAATCGGACTATAGTGGCTTGATGTCTTTCATTTAGTCATAGGAGTTTGACTGTGGGGGTGATGACCAGCCCCCGGTGTGGGAAGTATTCGGCCTAATTGGCCGAGGTCTAGGCCATAGCACACTTCGGCTAAAATAAAAGCCCTTCGTTTAACACGGGTGATCTCTATGATCACATCGCTTGACGCGGTCTTCGGATGGCGGACCAGTTTACGCACACCTAGATAGTCAGTTTTCGGCTTTCTCCACTGAGGTGCCACGCCAATTGACCTGGCAGCGCAATCGCAGTGGTTCTCCCGTTACGCCCTTAGCCGAATTGATCGGAAACGTAAAGGGGTACACATAGGAGCCGGGCAACCCAACTATTGACCGAAATCTAGGTTCGAAACTGATGCATATAAGGCCAAAATCCGAGACGCCGAATACATCGGACTTTATGATACAAATGCATCTTTTTAGAGAACTTCATCGTCCACGAGCTATGCTGATAAAGAAATATGATAGAGACCTTGAAAGGGAATAGTTTCTTTATTGCATAATATCAATCATGTACATGCCCAGTTGTAACGAGAGTAGTTGAAAGAGTACAACGTAAATAGTAAGGAAGGAATAGGGAAAAAACAGGTCGGATAATGACTGACGGATTTTAAAGGATCCAGACCGAAGCCTGCCGCACGTCTGCATTTCCGAACTGTTAACCAGATCGTCCCGATAGACGACGAAGTGTTTTGCGAAGGTCGATGCCTGACTGGCCCTTTATACACTCTAAGTGTTTGATTGGCCGAGTTCCTCGAAGGGCGGTGTTTGCCGGAGTCGTTCTATGGTTAAGGCCATAGAGATGTAGTGATGCTCGGCTACTTCTTTGACAGATACCTACCTAGGCAGGGGCTCTAAGCCTTGTCCTCGCGTGGTTAATCCGCGCATGACGCGTGGGTAATTGTATTGGCTCCTCGGCGTCCTAGGGAATTTTGAGTGCGAAGTTGTGCACCCGGGGGATGTAGTGCCCGCAGCTAGGGCACGCGAGGAGCCCGCATCCCTATTTCGGGTGCGGGGGCAGCTGGCCGAGGTCGACTTGTGCAGCCCGGGCTCGCTTCAAAGAGCGAGCGGCGCGTTTATCGCTGCGGGCTGCCTCCTCGGATGCTTGGACCTCGGCTGCAAAAGCCGCGGTCTGTTCCTCTGTCCGGAGTGAACGTTCGGTATTACCATTGACTGTGATGACACCGTTGGGTCCCGGCATTTTGAGCTTGAGGTAGGCGTAATGTGGGACTGCGTTGAAGCGTGCAAACGTTGTGCGCCCTAGGAGCGCGTGGTATCCACTCCGAAAAGGTACGATGTCGAAGATTAACTCCTCGCTTCTGAAGTTCTTGGGCGTACCAAAGACTACCTCGAGGGTTACTGTCCCGGTACAGCGGGCCTCGACGCCCGGAATGACACCTTTAAAGGTGGTAGAGCTCGGTTTTATCCGAGATGAGTCAATGCCCATCTTCCGAACAGTATCCTCGTAGATGAGGTTAAGACTGCCTCCCCCGTCCATCAGGACGCGTGTTAGATGATAACCATCGACGATAGGGTCCAGAACGAGCGCCGCAGAACCGCCATGCCTGATGCTGGTCAGATGATCGTGCTTGTCGAAAGTGATCGGGTAAGCCGACCATGGGTTATACTTCGGGGCGACTGGCTCCAACGCATATATGTCCCGAAGCACACGCTTTCTCTCCCGTTTAGGGATGTGGGTGACATAGATCATATTGACCTATGTTACCTCATTGGGAAATTTCTTTTGCCCTCCATTATTGGGCTACCGAGGTTCATCCTTGTCGTCGCTGTGGTGTTGGGTTTTATTCTGACCCTCTGCCGCGACCTTGCCAGCTTGTTTGAAGACCCAGCAATTCCTATTAGTGTGTGTTGCTGGTTTTTCCTGAGTACCGTGAATCCCACATGGGCGGTCCAGGAGCCTGTCAAGCTGGCTAGGTCCGTCTTTGTTCCCTTTATAGGGTTTTCTTTTCTGCCCGGATTTAGGTCCGGCGAATCCAGCATTGACCGCGGCGTCTTCAGCGTCGCTTCCGCCGTTTTTATACCTGCGCTTATTTTTATTGCGCTTCGGTTTTCCATTGGCGTCGCGGGTTTCCGAGGTGCCTGCCTCGCCATTATGAGTACTTCGGGCGAGCCAGCTATCCTCTCCCGCACAAAAGCGGGTCATCAAAGAGGTCAGGGCCGCCATAGTCCTCGGCTTATCCTGGCCGAGCTGTCGAGCTAGCCATTCATCTCGAATATTATTTTTGAATGCGGCGATGGCCTCGGCTTCAGAGCAGTCTATGATCTGGTTCTTCTTGGTGAGGAACCTGTTCCAGAATTTCCGGGCTGATTCGCCAGGCTGCTGGGTAACACGGCTGAGGTCATCAGCGTCCGGAGGTCGGACATACGTGCCCTAGAAGTTTGCTCGAAAGGCGTCTTCTAGGGCTTCCCAGCTGCCAATAGACTGAGGAGGGAGGCTATTAAGCCAGTGTCTCACCGGCCCCTTTAACTTGAGCGGCAGATATTTAATGGCATGGAGGTCATCTCCATTGGCCATGTGTATGTGTAGGAGGAAGTCCTCGATCCAAACTGCTGGGTCGGTGGTACCATCATATGATTCTATGTTAATGGGTTTAAACCCTTCCGAGAATTGATGCTCCATCACCCTGTCTGTAAAGCAGATTGGGTGAGCAGGACCTCGGGACTGAGGAGGATCTCGTCGGGTTTCGGGAGAGAGCCGTGAGTAGGCTTGATCTCGGGCGCGGCCGTTCCTGTCCATCCAGGCATCGTAGCCATTGGGCCCAGCGGGGGCGCGTCCCCTTGATCCGTAGATGGACCGAGGGGGTGCCCTATTTTCTTCAATACGACGTCTAGCGTCGCGAGGATCCAGGTAGTCCACGGGGTCTTTACCATGACGGTGTGGAGGTGGCCTTTCACCCTGGTCTTCTCGTCTTGGCCTGTCCCGGCCTCTAGGGGGGCGATCGAGGTCGTCAGCGAGCTCTTCATCAAATTCTGGTAGGAGGCGCCTGCGTGGGTAAGACTTCGGCACACTATGGCGTCGGTTCTCCATATTCTTCTCGGCGGAAAGCACTTCAACCCACTTTTCATTCAGCGCGTCGGTATTTTCCTGCAGCTACTGCTGCTTGCGTTTTAAGCTCCGGGCCGTTGCAACGAGGCGTCGCTGGAAGCGTTCTTGTTCGAAGGGGTCCTCGGGGACGATGAAGTCCTCGGTACCGAGGCTGTCGTCCTCCTCGGACTCCGGCATGTAATTGTCGTCAGCCCCTTCGAAGAGGTCATCGGGATCGGAGTCCACAAGAGGTCGGTCTGGTGTGCCGTTCCTTACTGGGGAGGCTTGAATGTCCTCCTCAAGGTTATCGGCATCGCCGTCCTCCTTGTTGCCATTATTGGCTGTTGCGTCATTGCCACTGGGTTCCCCATTATTGCCCCTTCAGCGCCGTCGTCGGCGTCTTGGAGGGGATTTGGGGGTGTCCACCATATAAATATCGTAAGTGGATGTGGCGGTCCACCTGCCCGTGTTGACCGAGGGCAAGGTGTTCTCGATGGGGTCGCCGGCGTCCTCCTCCATATCTGAGGGTTCGCCATAGTCCAACACGTCGGTTAAATCATCGATTGTGGCAGCTAGGTGGGTGGTGGGTCGGATGTAAATTTCCCTATCGTCGGCTTTAAGTCATATCTGATTGTAAACCGAAGTTTTGCCGTCCGAGATGGACATGCTCTGGATGCGGCTAAGCATCTCATCAAGGTGAGATAACTCTTCGGGATCCATGGATGCGCCATAGGCAGGGCTGATCCGAAGTACATCCAGCGTGTGACTAGGCGCGTCTTCGGAGCGAGGGGAATTTGAACATAATTCGGAGTTTTGATTCGAAATCATCTCTGGCATCGGCACCGCTTCGGGAGTGGGGGCCGGATTTCTCTCTGGACTAGCGGTCGGGGAGAGATTAGCCGAAGTGGCAGCGTTAGTGGTCTCAAAAGACGTCATGACAGAGTTCGGTTCCGGAGTCGAGCCTCCAGAACCGGCCGAGCCCTCAATTAGGCCGGGCGTCAATCCCGATAGGACAAGTTCGCCGCGGGAATCAGCAGTGTACTCGAGGCCGCCGAAGGTTATGACCCGTCCTGGCACGTAGTTCTCGACGGAAGTCAGGTGTCCCGTCGAATCGGCGCAGAACATCATGCTGCCGAAGACGAAAAGCTGTCCAGGGACATAGACGTCCTCACAGCCGCTGTCGTGGTTGATTCGCAGATGAGCCATCGATCCTTCCGGTGATCGCGCAGCGGAACTCTCAATTAAAGCACCAGTGTCGGTGTAAAAACCGGCAGATCTCGGGGTAGGGCGTCCCGAGCTGCGGATCTCGGATCGATGGTAACAGAGACAAAGGGAGACAATGTTTTACCCAGGTTCGGGCCCTCTTGATGGAGGTAAAACCCTACGTCCTGCTTCTGTTTATATTAATGGAGATGTATCGAGTACAGAGTTGATCTACCTCAAGATCGTTATATGTGTCTAACTTCTAAAGCTAGGTGTTCGATGTTGCGTTGATCTCCCCCCTACGGGCTAAACCCTTATGGCTTATATACACGCCAAAGAGGGTATCTAGGGATACAATGTCGGTATCTAGGAGTAAGGCAGCGGGACGAGTCTTGAAGTGTACTGCAAGTCTTCGGTAGAGGCAGCCTTGATCACGTCTCCCACATACAGCCTCCGAAGTCCATCTTGGTCACGTACAGGGGCACATCGGCCCAACCGAGGAGCCGAGTCAGCCCGGTTAGCATCCCCTAATCCAGGACACCGTCACCGTGCACCCCCGCTAGCCCGCTGACGCGTGGCACAGCCGGGCCCGTCTGGCAGCCGCTGGCTACAGGCGACCCGCGCCCCTCCTTTTCGTCCTCCTCGCGCGATGCCATGGGGACCGCGAGCTCGCACGCGCCCGAGCTTTGTTCCGTCGCCCTAGCCGCCTTTATAACCCCTCTCCATGTCCCTCGAGTCGCCTAGGGTTTCCCTCTCCATCCGCCTCCGCCGCCAGGGCCGATGAGCCTCCAGATCCGCCGCTAGAGCTCCGTCCCGAGCGCATCTGGGAGCGCGAGCTCATCGCCGGCGCGCCCTCCGTCAACGCCCGCCTCGCCAACCTTGTCCCTCTTCATCCTCGACATCGACTATGTCATCTCCGTCCACTACAGCGCCGAGGGACGCCAAGTCCGACGACGTCCCCTTCGTCCTCTCCCGCTTCGGCCGCCGCTCGTCTCCGGCCGCGTTCGCCGCCGCTCGTCTTCCCCAAGCCCGTACGACTCCACCGCCGGGATCCACGTGAGCACCCACGTTGCCCCGACAACCTTTTCGCCTTCGTTAGCCCTTCTGTCGCCATTTTCCATGCATGCCGAACCCCGCCGCGTCGGACCTCGTCGCCGGCGAGTGTTCCGACTCCGCTCCATCGTGTAGGTGTGTCCATCGTGTTCGCCTTGTTTCGTAGAGCCGATCCCGCGGTTTACCTGTCTTGCTTAGCCTCTGTAGTGTCCGATCCAAGCTCGCCGTCGCCGTTCTGTCATCTCGTCGCCGGCGACGTTCCCGTCGTCGTTTGGCGCCTTGGTTGCCATGCGGGTGTGCGGATTTCTTCCGTGATGCGTATGCACCCGCCCGCCGTTCAGAATGCTCACCGGAGCAACTCCGGCGAGCTCGCCGACGCACTCCAGTCGCCGTCGTTGCCTTCCTCTGTTTTTCACAAGCGCGCCAGCCACGTGGGCCCAGCGGGACCCACAGGTCAGCCACATAAGCACGCAGCCCCACTGTCATACACACACACGTGTCAGCCACTCCCCCCTCTGTCCCTTAGCCGTTTTCAGCATATTCCGTTTCTGGCGTATTTCCGTTTCGGTGCCTTCCGTTTCTGGCAAGTTTCCAGATCTGGCCGTTTCCAGTTTCGGCATATGCCAAATCTGGTATATAACCTAATTCAATTTCTGTCCTAATTGTATTTGTGGCATTTTGAGCATTTTCCCTACAGTAACATATGAGTGTAATATATGATTTTGGGGTAGAAAAATCCAACTAATCCATTGGTGGCATTAGATTTACCTTTTGAGCAAGTTTGCATTCATGCCATTTTCACATAACATGTCATTTTGTCATTTTTGTGTGATTTAATGCAAATGTCATATGAGCATCTTGTCAACATGGGTTTGGAGCATTTTCATGCTATCTTGCTGCTAGTAATTTTTCTATGCCATGATATGACATGATGGGAGTGCAACAAGCTTGCAAACATGCTTAGTCTTTGTTACTGTTCTGCACTTGTTAAATTCCTGCTAAACTTGCCATGTTGCTTTGATGCTACCATCTAATCCATAGCTTTTCTGAGCATGATCAGTAAACATGTTTTGTTCTATGTTCTTAGTACTTTCATGCCATGCCAATTGTTGCCATGTTAAACTCCTGTAGCATATATAAATGTGGCTCTAAACATGCCTAGTCAGCGTAGCAGTTTTCTGTCAACATCATGTTGCCATGTTGTGAGCTCATTTTTGTTGAATCCATGCATCATATGAATTTGTGCCAATGTAATGAAATGATCTATGCCATGTATACTGTAGCTGCATGCCAATTTTTTTTCATTTTAGAGTAATGTAGCTTGTTTGTTTGATGTGCACAAGATGCCATGCTGCTGTTAATTTCAGTTTTGCATTGCATATTGTGTTGCTCACCATTTGAGTTTCGTGCGTCCGTTCTTTGTGATCTCTACATCGATTTCCATCGAAATCTTCCATTCTTTCCAGAGGCTTGCTTGGATTGCCAAGATTTTGCCCATATCCACCTTTTGCTTCACCATTCATATCTCGTTATCATTTCTATCGTCCCGGTAGCACCGTACCTTCAATTATGTCATGCTCATTATTTCTTCATGCCATTTCATGCATCATTTTGTTTGTGCATCTATGCCATGATTGTTTGTTTATTTTGGTGCTTGTTCTTTCTTTTGGGTAGTTCCGGGAGACGAGTCCGAGTTCGAGGAACCGGTTGAGAACGTGTTCGAGGAGCAGTCTTACTATCCTACCGGAGAGACTTCCGGCAAGATGATCATTACCCTTGATAACAGTACTATCTTTGCTTGCTAGTTGTCTCGTTGCTATCGCTATGTCACGCTTCCTACCACATACATGTCAGCCTCTCATATGCCATGATACAACCTCTAACCACCCTACCCAGCAAACCGTTGTTTGGCTATGTTACCGCTTTGCTCAGCCCCTCTTATAGCGTTGCTAGTTGCAGGTGCAGTGCAGGTTGTTCCATGTTGGGACATGGATATGTTGGGATATCACAATATCTCTTATTTAATAAATGCATCTATATACTTGGTTGTGTGTGGAAGGCTCGGCCTTTTGCCTAGTGTTTTGTTCCACTCATGCCACCTTAGTTTCCGTAATACCGGTGTTATGATCCTTGATTAGCGTTCCTAACATGCTCAGGGGAATGGGACCCTCTTGACAGTTCGCTTTGAACATTGTACCCTTGAGTTCATTGATGTATCCGTCGAGGAAACGGACGGGCGCATGTGGAGGATGACTGGAATATATGGCGAACCAAGTTGGGACCATAAGGAGAGAACCTATCATAATCTGAAGGACTTGTATGCTCAGTCGAGCTTGCCATGGGTGGTGATAGGAGATTTTAACGAGATCTTATACTCGTCGGAGAAGGAAGGGGGCGCCCCCCGTCATCAATCCCGACTCCAGGCGTTCCAAGATGCCCTATCTAACTGCAGGTTGGAAGACATAGGGTACAATGGCGACAAGTTTACATGGTTTCACGGCGGCTTGCGAGAGAGACTTGATCGGGCCGTCACCAACGCAGAATGGCTTCTCCTTCACCCACTTGCTGGTCTGAGTAACTTAGACATGGGTAAGTCTGATCACCGTCCAGTTCTGCTTGATACGGAATATTTGGCTAGTGTGGCAGAAGCTCGACCGAAGAAGGAAAGGAAATTTGAAGTACGATGGCTATCAGAGGAGTCTGTCCATGAAATTGTTAATACGGCCTGGCAGAAAGCATCACATCGTGGCCTTTATCCTACCGCCATGGATAAAATCAATGTGATACACCAGGACCTCCATGCGTGGGATCGCAACATCTTGAAGAAGCCGCAGGCCAGGTTGAAAAAGGCGAGAAGGGAACTCGAGTGTTTGATGAGGCAACCATACTCGGGTGAGTCCAAAATGAAACAAAAGGAACTATCAGTCCTAATTGAAAATTTGCTAGAACAAGATGAGATCTACTGGGCCCAGAGAGGTCGAATAAATTGGCTAAAGAAGGGAGATCGTAACTCCTCCTATTTTCAGCACTGTGCTACAGCAAGAAGAAGGAGGAACCTTATTAAGAAACTGAAAAATGACAGCCAAGCTTGGGTGGAAGGTAATGATAATCTTAGGCCCCTAGTTTGTGACTATTTCAGTAGTCTGTTTACATCTAGTGCACGAGAGATTGATCATGGTTTATTATCATCTGTAAAACCGCTTGTAACAAATGAAATGAATGAACTTCTTATTGCTCCGTATACCTGGGAGGATGTGCGCAAAGCTCTATTTCAAATTGGTGATATGAAGGCGCCAGGTCCCGATGGGCTCCATGCAATCTTTTTTAAAAGGTTTTGGCACATTTTGGGAGAGGAGCTCACGAAGGAAGTTTTGGATGCAATAAACAAGAAGAAAATACCTTCTGGATGGAATTCCACCAACATTGTGCTGATCCCAAAGGTGGATAGTCCGGAGGTAATTACACAATATAGACCCATTAGTCTATGTAATGTAGTTTACAAGATTATTTCCAAAATGATTGCTAATAGGCTGAAGAGGATTCTACCAGAGATAATATCTCCTACGCAGAGTGTGTTTGTCCCAGGTAGGTTGATCACCGACAACGTACTGGTGGCCTACGAGTGCTTTCACACCATAAAGAAGAAGACACATGGGAACGCTGGTTACTGCGCGGTAAAATTGGATATGAATAAAGCTTATGATAGAGTTGAATGGGGCTTTTTGGAGAAGATGATGTTAAGAATGGGATTTCATGAGCAATGGGTTCAACTAATTATGGAGTGTGTTTCTTCTGTTAGCTACAGGGTACATTTCAATGATACAGAGACGGAAGAATTCATCCCCACGAGAGGGCTCGGGCAAGGGGACCCCCTCTCCCCCTACCTGTTTTTACTTTGCTCAGAAAGCCTCTCTAGCATGCTTGCTCATGAGGAGGAAATTGGGAATCTGGAAGGCGTCAAGGTGTTCTGGAATGCACCTACTATATCCCACCTTCTCTTTGCAGATGATTCTCTGATATTAATGAAGGCCAACATGCAATGTGCAAATACTTTGAGAAGAGTATTGGAAACTTACTGTGGGAGCTCAGGACAAATGGTGAGTAATGCCAAATCTAGTGTTTTTTGAGCCCTAATACACCGGTTGCTATAAGGGAGGATGTTTGTGGGGAACTAAATATTGTCACCGAAGCCCTTTCTGATAAGCACTTGGGTTTGCCCACCATGGTGGGTGTTGACAGAAGTGACTATTTTCAACACTTGGTTGACCGGGTATGCCAACGCCTTAAAGGGTGGAAGTTGAAATTCCTCTCAATACAGGGCAAGGAAATTTTGTTAAAGTCAGTTGCCCAAGCAATTCCCTCATACGCAATGTCAGTTTTTAAACTCCCTAAAGGAATTTGCAAAACAATTACAGATGAGATAGCTGGATTTTGGTGGGGTGATGGTGATGAGAAGAAGATGCACTGGTTTGCGTGGTGGAAGATGTGCGTGCCAAAGAAGAAAGGGGGCTTGGGGTTTAGGGACCTTCACAGTTTTAACCTTGCTATGTTAGCAAAACAGTTTTGGCAACTAATCCAGAACCCGGACTCTCTAGGTGCATGTATCTTGAGCGCAAAATATTATCCGGAGGGGAACATTTTGAAGGCTGGACCGAAGAAGGGGTCTTCCTATACCTGGCAGAGTATAGTTGCAGGCATTCAAACCTTTCAGAGGGGGTCCATATGGCGTGTGGGTACAGGAGCACATATCGATATATGGCATGACCCCTGGATCCCTTCAAGTCCCTCAAGAAAGGTCATTACTCCTAGGGGTGCAATGATGCTAAGATATGTGGAAGAACTTATTAACCCACACCTTGGTCAGTTGGACGAGGTACTGATCAGAGATGTGTTCTCTCCTGTTGATGCTCAAAGGATCCTCCAAATACCTCTGAATGTTCAGATCATGGAGGACTTTGTTGCATGGAATTATACACGATCGGGGACCTTCTCGGTCCGGTCGGCATATCACATGGAGTTCGAGCACCATTACGGGCAGCGTCTTATAAGATCAGATGGTCAAGGAAACGTGCAAGCAAATACCATCTGGCAGGAGGTGTGGAATCTTAATATCCCAGGTAAAATTAAACACTTCACATGGAAGGCGTTGAATGGATCATTACCATGCTTCGGTGTACTAGCAAGCAGACACATCTCGCTTATTCCCCAATGCCCATTCTGCGCAACTGGATTGGAAGACATTCAACATTGCCTATTTACTTGCAAAAGGGTGAAGGAAGTTTGGACTGAGCTGGGTCTATACGATATTATTTTGCAAGCAGTGGACCAGGACCGGCCGGGATCTATCACAGTGGAAATCCTTTGCAAGATCAAATCTGTTACAGAGGGACTCCCTACAGCAGAACTTGTATTAGTTGTTGCGTGGTACTTGTGGTGGCAACGGCGACAGCATGTCAAGGGAAAGACGATTCAAACTGCAAATAGTGCAGCGTTATCTATCAGAGTGTTGGCCACTAACTTCTTCCGTGGATACATGAACAAACAGCCAGAAAGGAGCTGTGACCACATGTGGAGGCGGCCTTTGACCGACGTAGTAAAAGTGAATGTTGACGCAGCCTATCAGTCTGAAACTCTAACAGGAGCAACGGGTGCTATCGCTCGTGATGGGCGAGGGGGGTTTATTGTGGCAGCAACATGGTTCATCCCTCAGGTTAGCAATGTTGATTCGGCAGAAACAATAGCGATTCGAAATGGATTATATTTAGCGGGGAAGATTGGATGCAACAAGGTCATAGTAGAGTCTGACAATAGCTTTGTTGTGGAGACGGTTCAAAACCCAGATGATTATGTAGGACTGGAGGCAGCTATGGTGATGGAATGCAAGAAGCTATCTTCGGACTTTGCAAATGTTGATTATTCGCACTGCCTCCGCGAAGCAAATGAAGTGGCGCATGCATTAGCACAAAATGCGTTTAGTGATAAATCTTCCAATTTCTGGGAATCTTCTATTTCGGACTTTATTTCTCATCTCATTGTAAACGATTTGGCTGTTGTTTGAGGAATAAAGTCTCTATTGTTTCAAAAAAAAAATCTACACATCCAGGTCCGGTCGGACCGGGCTTACCCCTACTAGCAAACTGATCCTGGCCCATGTAACCTTAACATGTGACCATGTAAATAAGGCAAGTTTGTCTCAAAAAATGTAAATAAGGCAAGTTGGGAGTCTCACAGTCAGTGAGGAAGAAAACGCACTTAAGTTCACACGCAAGACAACTGTAGCAAGGTAGATCTAGGGTATCACACCTGATGGTTTCACACCTAACCCTTCATCTTTCCCTCATACGAGAAATCCAATCCACTCAAGAAGTGTTACCCCTCTCTGATAGCCCAAACCTGGGTAAATCTCTGTATCTCGTGTGCACTCATCCTGATCTGTTGCTAGCACCCTACCACATATAATTTATTGTCGGATCAATACACTGAAAAATAGCAGGTGGCGACTGCTGCATATCGTCATGCTCCCACATAGGCACCCCTCTTGCTTCCCGGCCAGGGGCCGCTCTCTACGCCACCTTCTTGCGAGACTGCAAAATGTTGGCTACGAAAATATTGCATGCCTCCACACATGCGCCGGTACCGTCGACTG
This sequence comes from Elymus sibiricus, assembly GCA_039707655.1. Lineage (NCBI taxonomy): Eukaryota > Viridiplantae > Streptophyta > Magnoliopsida > Poales > Poaceae > Elymus > Elymus sibiricus. Next base: position 87,497,170 of record CM077668.1, on the reverse strand, counting down.
ATGCTAGGATTTCTGTTTCTACGTGAACCTTTTCCCTTTGGATTTGAGCTTGGAGTCATTCTGGTTCGGGCCTCAGTAGTGGGGAGAAGCTGGTTGAGCCGCGAAGCCAACTAGGCTTTGAGTCCCAGTGTCATACGAGATGGTTAAAGTGCGAAGCCAGCTAGGCTATGTGATGATGAATCGGGAGATGGTGGCAGCACAATGCGACTTTAGTTATGCGACACTCCTTGGGTGTTGGCGCTTGAGTTTTTTAGAAGAACAGGGAGGCACCTCCCCGGTTCCATTGCTCGAATGAAACCAACATAGTAGTGCCATACATCAGCTCACTAAGAGGAGCAGTTCGAAAAGGCAAACAAGCTAAAGGAAATTAACAGCCGAGGTCTGAAGATGACAATCAAATAGGAGCGCCCAAAGCAGGGCCGAGTAACTAAGATAGCTAAAAAGCAACTACTGGACGCAGGCGACCCCCAAAGACGAAAAAGGGTTTCCCCCGCTTTACATTATAAAGCAACGATCACCGATTACAACTGAGAGCCGATACAAACACACACCACCACTACACACACCACACACCCAAGGCGACATACAAGGGTGCCGGGCACCGACACACCACTCCAACGACTACAAAGCAGACTAAAGATGAGAAAAGAAGCATCGTCTTGAGCTGACAGAGATCACCATGAGCAATCCACCGAGGAGAGGTGAGACGGCCAACGGCGGAGCGAGGACTCCAAAATGGTGCCTTCAACAAGGGCACGACCATAGCCGCCACCATTCAATCCCGCAGATCAAGCTTTCACCAGGAGTAACCCGACGGGAGAGGGAGCACCACGACGGAGCCTGCAAGGAGGAAACGATGTCCACGGACGCCGCCACCGTCGGCCAGTACAGGGATTGGGGAAGTGATGTACCCCAGTGCACCGATCCCTCCGACGCATCCCAGCTCTTCCAACCACCCGCATTCATGCCGCCCTAGCGGCCATGTCTGCCCGCCCGCACCCGAGCCGCGCAATCTGCCCAAAATCAACAGGCCTCCCACCGCAAGGGCCGCTGCCCTGCATCCAGACCGTCCCGGGAACATCAGAGGAGCAGGCTTTGGACTACGCTAACCCCAACCACCGCGGGAAACTGCAACGACCGTCCCGCCTCAGGCAACGCCGAGTCAATGCCCAACAAGCACAAGGCTGGGGAAGCGGGAATGGAGGAGCGGCATACGGCCATGACCGGCACCCTTTGTGCCGGCGACGGGCGACTCGACCTCGTCGAAGCCCCCATCCCTCCTACCGGCCTTCCCACCCAAAGCACCCTGCTTCGCCCCACCACGGTCACTGGCATAGACCGGCAAGAGGCCACCAACGGCCGTGCGTCCGTCGAAGAAGGGGGAGAGGACCGCCGCCACCGCAGCCAAGGAAGAACCCATGGACCGCCCGCCCGCGCTGTACGCCATTGCCCAAGCCGGGAAGGGGGCCCGGCCGGACCCCAGGACGTACATGTGTCGCCACCACCACAGCCACGCCACCAGCACCGCCACCCCTAAGCACGGCAACGCTGGCCGCCTGCGGCTCCTGCTGGACCCAGCCCTCGCCGCCGGATGAACCGCCGGTGCCAGATCCAGCCGGATTCGACCGGGGCCATCCCGCGTGATCCGCCCGATGCAGCCGCCCCATGGAAGGAGCAGCCCCACCACGCCAGGGGCCAGCCCAGCGAGGCTGGCAGCCGCCCCCAGCCCGCGCCGCCGCAGCCCGCGTCACCTCCCGTCGGATCTGACGAAGCCGCCGCCGCAGCCTGCTGCCTCGCCGCCCCCAACGCGCCAGCACTCCCCGTCATCAACTCCACGCAGCCGCCGCCGCTCCGCCGCGCAGCTGCGTGATACGTCTCTAACGTATCTATAATTTTTGATTGTTCCATGCTATTATAGTATCAATCTTGGATGTTTTTATATGCAATTGCATGCAATTATATATCTTTTTTTTGACTAACCTATTAACCCAGTGCCTAGTGCCAGTTGTCGTTTTCTGCTTGTTTTTGGCTTTTCAGAGAAACAGTACCAAATGAAGTCCAAATGCCATGAAACTTTTTGGATGTTTTTTTCTGGACAAAAGAAACCTGGGAAGCTTCGGGAGGAGGCCAGAAGCCCCACAAGGGCTTCACAAGGCACTAGGGCGCGCCCCAGGGGGGGCGCGCTGTAGTACCTTGTGGGGCCCACGTGACTCCTTTTGACCTAATCCCACTTCTATAAATTCACAAATATTGGGAAACCCCCAAAGAGCCAGAAGAGAAAACCTTTCCGCCGCCACAAGCCTCTGTTCTTCCACGATCCCATCTGGAGGCCTTTTCCGGTACTCTGCCGGAGGGGGAATCGATCACGGAGGGCTTCTACATCAACCTTGCTGCCATTCCGATGATGTGTGAGTAGTTTACCATAGACCTACGGGTCCATAGCTAGTTGCTAGATGGCTTCTTCTCTCTCTTTGATCTTCAATATAATGTTCTCCTCGATGTTCTTGGAGTTCTATCTGATGTAATCTTCTTTTGCGGTGTGTTTGTTGGGATCCGATGAATTGTGAGTTTATGATCAGATTATTCATGAGAAATATTTGAGTCTTATCTGAACTCTTTTATGCATGATTGTTATAGCTTTGTATTTCTCTCTGATCTATCGGTTTAGTTTGGCCCACTAGATTGATTTATCTTGCAATGAGAGAGGTGCTTTGTGATGGGTTCAATCTTGCGGTGCTCAATCCCAGTGACAGAAAGGGACATGACACGTATTTGTATTGTTGCCATTAAGGATAAAAAGATGGGGTTTATTCATATTGCTTGAATTTGCTTCTCTACATCATGTCATCTTGCTTAAGGCGTTACTCTGTTTCATACACTACTAGGAAAAACCCTAGCAGTAGCGCTGGTTTATGGCCTAGCAGTAGCACGGGCACAGGCGCTACTGCTACGGCGCTACAACTAAACTTTAGCAGTAGCGTGGGTTGTTCCACCGCTACAGCTAGACTTTAGCAGTAGCGTGGTCCGAACCTGCGCTACTGCTATCCTACCTAGCAGTAGCGTGGGTATCACCAGCGCTACTGCTACAATTTCCTGTATTTTTATTTTCTTGTGCGTATTTGCGCTGTGTTTGTACAGGTTTTATAAAGTAGTCTCATCATATGATTTTATGATGACGTCCTGCTAATCCAAGTTGATCACTTTGGATCCATCCACTTGAATCTAATCCGCGTTTCTTTCACCCAATGATATAATAACTCATCATGATCATAATAACAACTCATCATCATTATCATCATCATAATATATAACTCATCATCATCATAATATATAACTCATCATCATCATCATCATAGTCATAACAACTCATCATCATAACAACTCCTCATGATCATCATCTATGAGTCATATAACAACTCATCATTCTAGCTAACACATTGTAGCACATAACTCGTCATCATCATAATAACTAATCATCATCATCATAGTCATATCAACACTAGCTAATTGTTCTTGCTACCTAGGACCTAGTCCTCTATCCTAGGTAAAATAGCATAAAACATGTAAACCGGTCCATCTCCAAATTGGAGAATGGAGATCCACCTATCGCCAACTTCTGGCTTGCGCACACGCATGTTGTCTCCAATCGGTTGCGTGTGCGCCTTCATTACTTTGCTCCATTATTTGATATTGAGCCTTCCATTTTTCAAAGAAATAGATTATGCACTTTGGTAAGCCGTCGATGGAAACGGTCGTAAGCTAACCATGTACATACTCCCTTCAGTAAATATCATGTGAGGCACAACCTCGCTAGGGAGCTTCTGTTGAACAATATAGTAACATATATAGTTAGCAATGTAGTTTACTTAAGAAGAATGTATGCAACGAAGTTACCATCATTAACAAAATCATACCAAGCTTTTGGCAATGAGGTTACCATCAAGCAACTGATGGACTAGTGGCACGTATCCAGTATAATTTGGGCTAATAAACACATTGGACTTAAAAGTCTCAACATCATCTATAAATGAGACAAGATATCCTTTCTCCTCACAATTAAGCTCGGAGCCATAACTGTAGTACGTCATGTCCACAATTTTCCGAGTATTTTTTGAAGATAAGAAATAAGCTGATAATTATAAATAAACAAGTTTAGTAGCGATGAACACCAAATATTTTTAAATAAAAAATATAAAGTACTTAACAAATTAGTTTGACAAACTCACATTTAGGCAAAACAGGAGGCATATCCACATCGACCCAAATGTCGATATTATCTTCAATATCTTCATCTTCGGGACGAATATCAAAAGTTATTTGCATATTCTTCTCAAATCCATAGGCCTTGCAGAAAGCTTCCCAATTAGAGCAACCGAAATGTGAGTGATTAAGCGCATTGTAGAGCTTAACCCGAAAAGCATAACCGTGTTTAGTCCTGAGGTGAGCCCTCCTCGTCTCCATATTCTCAAGGTCTTGGAAACCGAGCTTCTGCAAGACATACGGTCTTGCATGGCACGAGATGTACTAGTCGAATTGAAAAAAAAACGGAAATTACACGTTGAAGCAAAGAATCACAAGTCATGATTAATTACGATGAAATACTTGTCGATGCGTACCATACAAACATCGAAGGTCTCTTCCAGCTTCACGGTGAAGAACCTACCACTTTGCAGGTGAGGCTCCCTGTTGCACAAACCCCGGTCATCGCAACAGTAGTCGCACTCCGGGATCTTATCATCGTCGGACATTTCCTGTGTTCAAAATTCAAAGATTATAAATCGACGGCAACTAACAGGAACTCAACACACAGATCATTATTATTCATCACGGGTTGATTGTCGGTCTGTCGAGTCTTTCCTTGAAAACTCTCATCTCACGTGGTGTATATGGTGGGCACTCCCTCTCTGACATTTTCGACCGTCGGTGATGGTCGCTACTCCTCCTTCCCCTAGTGCATAACAAAGGTGTAGCACAAGGAGAAGAAGGAGAAACGACCCCCACGACAACAGTCGGCATTCTTCTTCTCTCATATATGGTGGACACTCTCCCTCACTGATTTTTTGACTGTCATGTATGGAGCCCCGACAGACTTAAAGTCAACCCAAAATGTCATTTAATTCTCTTTCCGGCAAATCCAGGGCACTCGATATTTCCTATATATTCTAGCACAAGTCATGCTAAAATTCACGGAAAAATCTGGCATGACCTTCGCTAAAATAGGACATATCGAGCGCCTGAAATTTGCCGGAACGGAAATGAATCAACACTCCGGCAAAACATAGGCCACTCGGATTTTCCCTGCGATACAAAGATGTCCTTACACATACAAAGATGTTTAAACTTGAAATTCTACCCGGATCAATTATCATTTAAAAAAACTAGCTTCACATTGTCACCGCTACTCATCAACTACTACTACATCTATAACCCGAACATTTCATTTGGACAAGAAGCATAACTAAATACCCTAGTTCTTCAAGAAAGTAGGTCTCTCTCTCACTCTCTCTCTCTCTCTCTCTAAATCTGGCAATGTGAGATTGACATAACTAAATACCCTAGTTCTACTCTATTCAACTTTGAGGAGAAAAGAAGGAGGAGGTGGACTTTTAGCTCACCGACTCGGATGTAGAGGAAGTAAAGGTAGCTCCGACGACGATCACTCCACAGGGAGACGCGACACTACAAAGCCTGCATATTCCACCGAGTGAAAATTTTAGATCATCAAATCTCATATAGCATTCTTCGATGACAAAGTGATAATGACATAAAAATAATTAAATCATCCAATACATTTCTATATTGAAAAAGAAGATTACTAAAAATTTCTATACCTAAATTTTCTTACTAAAAATTTTTATTACTAAATTGGGATAATTAATTTTATGCCCCTAGTTGGGTCCCACTCGTCTGTTTTACCCCTAACTTCAGAAACTCACCTGTTCTGTACAAGCCACTTTGCAATTCTTATGCTTTTGCCCTTTGACCCTTTGACCGTCACTTTGAAAAAATCATATCAAATTCATACTAACTCAGAAAAATGAAAATAAGATATCAAAATGTTCACAAAAACATCACCTATATGTGCATGTCATTTTCATTCTTAACAAAAGTGTTGGAAAGTTCTCATCTCAGTTTTAGCTCATATGACCTTAGCATGAACAGTACAATCTAAAAAAATTCAAAAAATTCTAAATTTTTTTGGTGGCAAATATTGACCAATGTTTTGAGTGCTTGCCAAGTTCCATAACAGAATGACATTCATGGAAGTCGTGGCAAAAAAAATTGAAGCATTGATTTTTTTTTGCCACGACTTCCTCGAATGTCATTCTGTTATGAAACTTGGCAAGCACTCAAAACATTGGTCAATGTTTGCCACCAAAAAAATTAGAATTTTTTTAATTTTTTTAGATTGTACTGTTCATGCTAAGGTCATATGAGCTAAAACTGAGATGAGGACTTTCCAACACTCTTGTCAAGAATGAAAATGACATGCACATATAGGTGATGTTTTTGTGAACATTTTGATATCTTATTTGCATTTTTCTGAGTTAGTATGAATTTGTTATGATTTTTTCAAAGTGACGGTAAAAGGGTCAAAGGGCAAAAGCATAAGAATTGCAAAGTGGCTTGTACAGAACAGGTGAGTTTCTGAAGTTAGGGGTAAAACAGACGAGTGGGACCCAACTAGGGGCATAAATCTAATTATCCCTACTAAATTTGATACCAAAATTTTTCTGAAATAGCATTCCAATACATTTCTATTACTAAAACTTTTTTATATTCAAAAAACCTATTCACTTGTTTTCTATTATATTCAAAAGACCATTCTACGTACCTATCTACATTCTACAGGAAAATTCTACGTATCTATTCTATTAAAAAAAACTCCATTCTACCTATATTTTCTATTTTATTCTATTCAAAATACCTACATTCTATTCATATAACCTATATGTTCTATTTTCTTCAAAAAAACATAGATGGGGGAGGGAGGAGGGAGGAAAGGGAGGGAGGGAGGCAGGAGGGAGGAAGCAAGGGAGGGAGGCAGGAGGGAGGGAGGAGAGACGGAGGAGGCCGGGATGGGGGAGGGATGGAGGGGAGAGGGAGAGAGGAGAGAGGGAGGGAGGAGGACGGCGGGCGACGAGGAGGAGGGAGGAGGGCGGCGAGAGGAGGAGAAGGAAGGAGGGCGTGGACGGCGGGCGGCGAGAGGAGGGAGGAGGGAGGAGGGCGGTGAGAGGAGGAGGGAGGGAGATACCCCGAGGGCGACGACGGGCGACGGCGGCGGCAGAGAGAGCGAGCGAGAGAGTGTGAGGGGAGAGTGAGGGAGAGGTAGTGGAACGGGATGGGGGAGGAAGAAGAGATAGGGCTAGCTTAGGAGTAGCACGGGGTACGGGCCAGCGCTACTTCTAAGCCTATTAGCTGTAGCGCGGGGTCACATCCCATGCTGCTGCTAAGTGGGCCGGGGAGCTGGGCCAGGACTGGCCACAGTAGCAGCGGGGGTTACAGCACCACGCTACTGCTAATGGGCTTAGCAGTAGCGCGGTCGGGCCACCCACGCTGCTACTGTGCCCAGCCCGTGGGGGCACTGCGGAGCCCACTTAGCAACAGCGCTTGTTGGGGCAGCCCGCGCTACTGTTACGTACTACCTGTAGCGCTTGTTCTAGCCCAGCGCTACTGCTACTTAACAGTAGCGTGGGGTGAGCACCACACGCTACTACTAAGAATCTACCTATAGCCCTTTTCCTAGTAGTGATACTTAATACCCTAGATGCATGCTGGATAGCGGTCGATGGGTGGAGTAATAGTAGTAGATGCAGGCAGGAGTCGGTCTACTTGTCTCGGACATGATGCCTATATACATGATCATTGCCATGAATCCGTTATAATTATTTGCTTTTCTATCAATTGCCCAACAGTAATTTGTTTACCCACCGTATGATTATGTGCTCAAGAGAGAAGCATCGAGTGAAAACTATGGTCCCCGGGTCTATCTTTATCATATAAAAAACCTAAAAATACCTTGCTGCAATTTATTTACTTTTATTTTAATTAGTAGTTTAATTTATCTATATACCACGATAAGATTTAATCCTTGCAAATAACCGCTAAGAGGATTGACAACCCTCTTATTTGCGTTGGGTGCAAGTGTTTGCTCTTGTGTGTGCAGGTGCACTTTAACGGAATTTTGCTTGGTTCTCCTACTGGATTGATAACCTTGGTTCTTAACTGAGGGAAATACTTATCTCTACTGTACTACATCTCCCTTCCTCTTCAGGGAATTACCAACACAGCTCACAAGTAGCAGGAAGAATTTCTGGCGCCGTTGCCTAGGAGACATCATCAAAATTACCAAGTACCTTCGCACAAATTATCATTCACTTGCGTTTACTTTATTTACCTTTTATTTGCATTTGCCTCTCATTTTTATCTCCTCCACTTCTAAAATATTTTTACAAAAACACAAAAATATTTTGCTTGCTTGTTTGCTAGTTTACTTGCTTTGCATGAAACTTGTTTTCATGTCTAAATTTGAAAAAGTTATGGTTGAAAGTGCTAGTAAGGATAGTGGTAGTGTAACACCCCTAGAGTGCTCCTTCCAAATTTGTACTCCCCAACATTGCCATATATGGAATTGTCATGATGATCTTGTTGGATGTGGTATTCTCATGTTGTGTTTTACTTTCTTTTCATTTTGCATTTCATCTTCATGTCATTCTTTTGTCATGTGCTTGCATCATCATATTCATTTATGTTGTTCATGAGCATTGCACCCATTGTTATGTTATGTTCTTCATGTATGCATGGGTGTGTGAGCATCTTCTCCTTGCCTCACCCAAACACTTGAGTTTCACCGTTGCAACCTATTCTACCATCCCCTCTCTCTCAAACCCTTCTTTTTCCCAATATTGTTCATGTGGTCATTGTTTCTGTTTCAGATTAATGTCCACTATTTTCCTATTAATCCTACACCATGCCATTCAGCTCTCTGCCAAATTTCAGCAATTTTGGGATTGTTTTGGTTGGGTTCAAAAATGGTGCAAGTTTGAATTTAATCCAAACTTGAATTATTTTTCTTCCTCTAAAAATGTCCAAACAGATTTATTCAAATACTGCTTATTTTCCAGATTCCAGAGATATTTTTATATCTCTCTCACCCTTCCCCAAACACCTTGTGCTTTTTCTTCTTTTATTTCTGTTTGAGGAAATAGAAAAGAGAAAGAGAGAGAGCAGCAGCGCAGCCCAGCTAGCCTACCCGCGCGCGCGCCCTCTCTTTTTCTCACCTGCGCACCCGCTCGCCCCCCGCTGTCGCTCTGCCGCGTGGCAAGTCCGACCCCGCCTGCCAGCGACTGTCTACAGGCCACCCGCGCGCCCCCTTTTCGTCAAGCTCGCGTCGTCGCCATGGGGACCGCGCGCCCGAGAGTGCGCGAGCTCGCCCCGCTCGCCCTAGCCCCCCTATAAAACCCTCTCCGTGTCCCAGCCCCCTCTAGGGTTCCTCTCTTCCACTCATCACCGCCGCTTGGCAAGAGGAGCCACCAGATCCGCCGCCCGAAGCCGATCCCGAGCGCATCTGGGTGCACGGCCATGGCGCCGCCGTGACCCGTGCCCGTCTCCGTCGCTGTCTTCGTGTCCGTGGGGTTCGCCAAGTCCGGCTATGTCCACGACGTCGACTACCGCAAGCCGGGAGCCCCCAAGTCCGTCGTCTTCTTCCGCTTCGGGTACCGATCGTCTCCGGCCAAACTCCGGCGATCCCGTCCCCGATCCATCCGGACGAGCTCACCTTCGAGTTCGTGGTGAGCATTCGCGTCGCCCCGTGCCTTTTTCCCCCTCGTTCGCGCCCTCTGTCGCCGTTGCCATGCACACCCGAGCTTGCCGCCGTCGGACCTCGCCGCAGGCGAGTGCTCCGACCCCGTTAGCCCTTCCGCGCGTGTCCGTCGAGTCCGCCTTGCGCTGTAGAGCCGACACCGCTGCTTTTCCGTCGCCACCGTGCCCCGCAGCGAGCAGCACAAACTCGTCGCCGCCGCCTGTCCCTCGTCGCCCGGTCGCGTGCGTGGCATGCGGGTGTGCGGGATTCTCCCGCGCTTCGAATGCACCTCTCCGCCGTGCCTAAGGATCGCCGGAGCAAGTCTGGCGAGTGCTCCGTCGGGCTCCGTCGCCGCCGATGGCCTCCCCTGTTTTCCTCTGTTTGCGCGCGCCAGCCCCGCCACGTGGGACTACGGGTCCTGCTTGTCATACACACAGCGCCAGCAGCCCCACCCGTCATGCACAGACACGCGCACGTCCTGCCACGTGGGTCCTGGCCCCACTGGTCAGTGACAGTGGCTGGGTACCCCCTGGGTACCCATAGCCGTCGCCGCCATTTGTCTTTTCCCCGATTTGGCGCTTTCCATTTCGGGCAGGTTTCCAAATCGGGTGCCTTCCGTTTTCGGCAGTATTCTGTTTCTGGCCGTTTCCATTTTCGGCATATGCCAAATCTGGAATATAACTTATTTAAACTTCTGTCCTATTTGTTTTTGTGGCATTTTGAGCATTTTTCATGTAGGAACATATGAGTGTAATATATGATTTTGGGGTAGAAAAATCCAACTAATCCATTGGTGGCATTAGATTTATCTTTTGAGCAAGTTTGCATGCATGACATTTTCACATAATATGCCATTTTGTCATTTTTGTGTGATTTAATGCAAATGTCATATGAGCATCTTGTCAACATGAGTTTGAAGCATTTTTATGCCATCTTACTGCCAGTATTTATTTCATGCCATGATATGCCATGATAGGAGTGCCACAAGCTTGTAAACATGCTTAGTCATTGTTACTGTCTTGCACTTGTTAAAATTCTGCTGAAACTTGCTATGTTTTCTTGTGGGTAGCCACTAATCTATGCCTCTTTTGGTCATGTCCAGTAAACATGATTTGATCCTTGTTGTCAGTACATTCATGCCATGCTAGTTGATGTCATGTTAATCTCCTATAGCATGTTTAAATGTTGCTCTCAATGTGCCTAGTCAATGTAGCAGTTTTCTGTCAACATTAAGTTGCCATGTTGTGAGCTCGTTTCTGATGATTCCATGCTTCCTATGAATTTGTGCCAATGTAATGAAATGATCTATGCCATGTGTACTGTAGCTGCATACCAATTTTTTGCATTTTAGAGTGCTAAAGCTTGCTGTTTTGATGTGCATAAGTTACCATGTTGCTGTTAACTCCAGTTTTGCATTGCATGTTGCTTTGCTTACCATTTGAGTTTCGTGCATCCGTTCCTCGTGATCTTTATATGGATTTCAACTGAAATCTTCCATTCTTTCTAGAGGCATACTTGGGTTGCCAAGATTTTGCCCATATCCATCTTTTGCTTCATCGTTCACATCTCGTTATCATTTCTATCGTCCCGGTAGCACCGTTCCTTCATTTATGTCATGCTCATTATTTCATCATGCCATTTCATGCATCATTTTGTTTGTGCATCTATGCCATGATTGTTTGTTTATTTCGGTGCTTGTTCTTTCTTTGGGTAGTTCCGGGAGACGAGTCCGAATTCGAGGAACCGGTTGAGAACGTGTTCGAGGAGCAGTCTTACTATCCTACCGAAGAGACTTCGGGCAAGATGATCATTACCCTTGATAACACTACTATCTTTGCTTGCTAGTTGTCTCGTTGCTATCGCTATGTCACGCTTCCTACCACATACATGTCAGCCTCTCATATGCCATGATACAGCCTCTAACCACCCTACCCAGCAAACCGTTGTTTGGCTATGTTACCGCTTTGCTCAGCCCCTCTTATAGCGTTGCTAGTTGCAGGTGCAGCGCAGGTTGTTCCATGTTGGGACTTGGATATGTTGGGATATCAAAATATCTCTTATTTAATTAATGCATCTATATATTTGGTTGTGTGTGGAAGGCTCGGCCTTTTGCCTAGTGTTTTGTTCCACTCATGTCGCCCTAGTTTCCGTAATACCGGTGTTATGATCGTTGATTAGCGTTCCTAACATGCTAAGGGGAATAGGACCCTCTTGATAGTTTGCTTTGAATAACCGCTTCCAGCAAGGCCCAACTTTGGTTTTACCATTTGCCTAATAACAACTAAAACTTGCATAGGGTCTAGCTAACCCGAGGATATTTTTTTAATCAACAACCGTGGGGCTCTCGCTCGGTGGTGTTGAGTACTTGAAGGGAACTCCCGCAGGAATCGAGGGATACTCGATCGGCCGCATGACCAAGAGTCACCGCGGCAAGCTTTACATCGACAATTCAGGCTGGGGCCCTGAGGCCGACTCAATCTAGTACGGGTACCGGGTCCCCTTCGGAAAAATCCATGTCTTCATCGGCAGAGCTGGCGAATCTGAACCCGGGCCGGACATCTGCACCGACATCGTCGAGCCGGCTCGGCGCGCACAACCCGCCCAGGCTCAGGCCGACCGAAAGCACGTCTTCATCGGTTTCACTCAGGGGGTGGACCTTGCAGATAACTCTGCGTCCGGCGGCGATACCCTCGTCAACTCTGATGGCGAGTCCTCGGTAGGCGAGACTGAGTCGATCCTCCCGCTTTACGATGGCGGGCTTGGGGGCTACTCTGATGACCAGTCGGCTCAGGACTCCTTCAGCATGCCCCCCCGGGCTGCTATCTATATGGCAAGCTCGTCTCCGGCCCTTAATTCCATGGTGGCCGTCGCCACGACGGGAACCGGTACCTCAGGGGCAGGCTCAGCCGTACCACCGGCTCAGGCCTTGACAGAATTAGCAACTGCACTGGCGACGCTCCTTGCGACACCGGTGACTGCAGAAAACCAGGCGGAACGCAACACGGAGGTAACCAAGCTCCGCGAGCAAATGGCTAAGGTACAGGAAGATATCAATGCCGAAAGCACTCGCATGGCGGAGTTACAGTCTCAAGTCCAAGCCGAGGTAGAGCGCCTGAAAGCCGAAGCCTGGCGCATGGGGCTCCGTCAGAGTGCCTCAGAGGCGGTTCATCAGAGGCGCCATATGAGCCGTCTACCGCCTAACTACGAGCCCATGTGCCTGTTTAACACGCCGCAGGATGCGCCTGTTCAGGGGGCGGGGGCAGGCACCCCGGAAGCACCGTTTGTACCCCCGAACAGAGGCAAGCAGCCGTTGCCGGGACAACCCCATCAACCGGCTCAGCAGCGCCCGCAGGAGCCGGCCCAGTGGCTCCCACCGGTTCAGACGCCTTCGCATCATTTCCTCACGCCGGCGGGTCACTTCACCAACCCTTTGGACAACTTGGTGGTAGCAGCAACCAACCTAGCCGTGCTCCCAATCACGGGAAACTCACCGGTTGAGATCGAAGCCCGGAATTCTATTGAGATGTTAAAAACTGCGGTCGCCCAGCAGGCGAACTACTCCTACAGTCGGCAGCGACTCCACTCTACCCCGCTTCCAAGCCGTAGCAGGAGCCACCACGATGAGTCGTCGGCCGTCTCTAGCAGGGCTCGTCGACATCGTGAGCAGCCTCGTGACCCGCCACGCCTTGGGCCCCTTAACGCCCAGGAGATTGTTGATACGGCTCAGGCTCAGCGAGTGGCGGAGGCGGCAAATACGGCGGCTCAAGCGCCGCTTGTCACAACCCAATTGACCTCCAGTAGCAGGACCATTGGGATACCGTGTTTGGTGCTAGCTTTGTGCCAGCTTTACGCAACGAGCGCATGCCCAAGGATTTCAAAGGCCCTCGCAAGGTTCCAAATTACACGGCTGACCTTGAGTCAGCCGCTTGGATTGAGAGCTACGAGATAGCCATCGACATGCTGGATGTCAGCGACGCTGTCTGCGCCAAGTACCTGATGATGATGTTGGAGGGGCCGCCTCGTACATGGTTGAAAAACTTGCCCCCTAACTCTATTAACACCTGGACGGAGTTGAAGGACCGTTTCATCGAGAACTTCCAGGGAACCTGCAAGCGCCCAATGACGATCGTCAATCTTCAGCACTGTATCCAACGTGAGGGTGAGTCGGCCCATCACTGGACGCGCCGGATCGCAGACATTATTCACGCCTCTGACAGCATCACAGCGGCTCAGGCGGTTCTGATCCTGGAGAAGAACTGTCACTTCGAGCCCCTCGTGCAGAAGCTTGGCCGGGTTAAGCAGAAGGTTCAGGATATGGGCGAGCTCATGGACGTCCTCACTAGGTATGCCGAGTCAGACACCACGAAGGATCCTAGCCCAGAGGATGACCAGACTGGCAAGGGAAAGAAAAACAACGGTGGCAAGGGCAACCAGCAGAACAATTCAGGGAACAATGGAAACCATGGTAATCAAGGCAATGGAGGGAAGCGTAAGAATCAGGAAGGACGATCAGACTTGGTTGCTAATACCAACACCGGTTACAAATACCCGAGGGGGAATAATTCGGGAAGATCCTACAGTGGCTACAAGCCCCGTAATTTTGAGGAAGCCCTCAAAGGCCCATGCCCAAAGCACAGCCTCCCTAATAAGCCGTCAACCCACTATTGGGAAAACTGTCACATAATGCAAGCTTTCGGAGAGCAATTCTTTCAGAACCGTCAGGGCGGCGGAGGAGGCAACCCGGGGCAGCCTGGAGCCGGCTCGTCCGGTGGCTTTCACAACCCGGGATTCCACGGCCCGGGCGGCTCAGGAGCATGTTACCAGGGTTCTGGCAACAACGGAGGCAATCAGCATCTGGGGCAAGGAAATCAACAGCAGGGCAATCAATAACATGGCAATTAGTCTTTTTTTCAGAGCAATCCCAAGCAGTTGAATAGTGGGCAGTATCACGTGTTCACAACCCATACTGACAAGCGAGATCGCAAACTCCGGAAATGAGCCGTCAGTGTTGTCGAGCCGACAGTCCCGGAATATCTACGTTGGTCGGAACAGCCCATTACATGGAGCAGATAGGACCACCCTCCCCGGGTCGACAGTCCAGGTTGCTTGGCTTTGGTGGTGGCACCTCAAGTCGGCGGCTATTCACTCACAAAGGTGCTCATGGATGGAGGAAGCAGCATTAACATCTTGTACTACGACACTTTCCGACGGATGAATCTGTCTGAAAAACAGCTCCAGTCGTCTTCCACAGTGTTTCACGGGATTGTTTCTGGAAAGTCTGCATATCCTATTGGGCGGATCAAGCTGGATGTCGCGTTTGGCACTGATGATAACTACAGGTGTGAGTCTTTGACCTTTGAGGTGGTCAAAATCAAGAGCCCGTATCACGCCCTGTTTGGGCGGCCGGCTTATGCTCGCTTTATGGCTCGACCTTGCTATGTCTACCTCAAACTCAAGATGCCTGGACCAAAAGGCACTATCACAGTTAATGGAGATCGAAAGATTGCCCTTGAGTGCGAGGAAGGAGATACAGCCAATGTCGAAACAGCTTGTGGTGCGGAAGAGTTGCGATTTTACACTGCAAATGTTGACCCGGCCGATATGACGCCCTTGAAGAAACCCACCGCGGAGTCTGACCCGCCCCTCAAGTTCAAGTCGGCCGAGGACACCAAGCAGGTTGAGTTTGTCCCTGGCGATCCATCCAAGAAGTTCACTATTGGGACTGGTATGGATCCCAAATAGGAAAGTGCGCTCATCGAGTTCATCCGTGAGAATAGGGACATCTTCGCGTGGAAACCTTCTGACATGCCAGGTGTACCGAGAGAACTTGCTGAGCACCACCTTAACGTGGATCCGAAAATGAAGCCTGTTCGACAATTCCTCCGTCATTTTAATGAGGAGAGACGCAAGGTTATTGGGGAAGAAGTAGTCCGGCTCCTAGCTGCCGGGTTCATCGTTGAAGTTTTTCACCCTCAGTGGTTGGCTAATCCAGTGCTTGTTCTAAAGAAAAACGGCACTTGGCGCATGTGTATTGACTACACAGATCTCGATAGGGCTTGTCCCAAAGACTCGTTTGCCCTCCCTCGCATTGATCAGATCATCGATGCCACGGCTGGTTGTGAGAGTTTGTGTTTCCTGGATGCTTACTCCGGCTATCATCAGATAAAGATGGCCGTCGAGGATCAGGAGAAGACGGCTTTCATCACACCTTTTGGGGCCTTTTGCTATGTCTCTATGCCCTTCGGGCTCAAAAGTGAAGGAGCAACTTATCAGCGGTGTGTCCAGAATTGCTTCCACAAGCAGATTGGGCGCAACGTTCATGCTTATGTGGATGATATCGTGGTCAAGTCATTGAAGAAGGAGACATTGTTGGATGATCTCAAGGAAACTTTCGCTAATCTTCGGACTTACCAGATGAAGCTTAACCCGGATAAGTGTGTTTTTGGTGTTCCTGCAGGCAAGTTGCTGGGTTTCCTTGTATCGGAGCGAGGCATCAAAGCCAACCCAGACAAGATTAAGGCAATAACCTCGCTTGCGAAACCAGAGAACATCAATGACGTTCAACGGATGGTGGGTCGGATCGCGGCTTTGAGCCGGTTCATAAGCCGCCTTGGCGAAAAGGCGATTCCCCTTTATCAGATGTTGAAAAAGACTGACACTTTTGTCTCGAGTGACGCTGCTGATGCAGCTTTTGAAGCCCTCAAGAAGCAATTGGCCGAGTCGCCTGTTCTCGCTGCTCCCATCGCCAAAGAGCCTATGCTCCTGTACATTGCTGCCAATAACAAAGCGGTAAGTGTTGCAGTTGTTGTCGAGAGGAAAGAGGCAGGGAAAGAATATCCAGTGCAGCGGCCAGTCTATTATGTCAGTGAAGTTCTATCTGAGTCCAAGCAGAGGTACCCACATTGGCAGAAACTGGTGTTTGGCGTCTTCATGGCTAGTCGCAAGCTCAGGCATTATTTCCTGGAGCACCCCATTACTGTGGTCAGTTCAGCACCCTTGGGAGACATCATCCAGAACAGGGAAGCTACAGGCCGGGTTGCCAAGTGGGCAATTGAGCTTGGCCCACACCATCTTAAATATGTCCCTCGCATGGCCATCAAATCACAGGCACTCGTAGATTTCATCAATGATTGGACGGAACTCCAAACTCCAGAGGAGAAGCCCGATAATACATATTGGACTATACATTTTGATGGTTCCAGACAGCTAGAAGGCTCGGGGGCAGGAGTGGTCATATCTTCCCCTCGAGGTGATAAATTTTGTTATGTCCTGAGGATTCTGTTTCCCTGTACTAACAATGCAACTGAATACGAGGCTCTCCTCCACGGTCTTCGGATGGCTAAAGAGATGAATCTCAGCCGGGTCAGGTGTTTAGGCGACTTAGATTTGGTCGCTCAACAAGTTTCAGGAAAGTGGGATTCCAAGGACCCGCTTATGGCAGATTATCGGCAAGCGGTAACCAATGTGGCCGGACACTTCAAAGGATATCAAGTTGATCACATCGATCGGCGACTCAACGAGGCGGCTGATGCATTGTCACGACTCGGCTCTCAACGTAAGTCGGTCCCTCCGAATGTGTTCCTTGACGTGCCCCATAATCTTTCTGTTAAACTGCCTTCCGAGGAAGATCTCGCTATCCCTGACCCGAAGGCACTATTGGTGGCGGCTCTTCACGCTATTCCGGACTGGACAGTTCCTTATCTGGATTATCTGACTCGAGGCGAGCTCCCTGAAGATGAACTCATGGCTCGTCAGATCGTCCACCGCTCTAAGTCTATGTCCATCGTCAATGGCGAGTTACATAGGAGGAGCATTACAGGATTTTTCCAGCGTTGTGTTTCCCCTGATGAAGGGCGAGAGATCCTCAATGAGATTCATTCTGGAGATTGTGGTCATCATGCCGGCTCAAGGTCCTTAGTGGCAAAAGCTTTTCGGCATGGTTTTTACTGGCTTACGGCTCATGCAGATGCTGAGGATATCGTACAAAAGTGTGATGGTTGCCAGAAGTTTGCTCGCCAGGCTCATTTGTCGGCTCAAGAGCTCCGGATGATCCCAATAACTTGGCCCTTTGCAGTTTGGGGGCTTGATATGGTTGGTCCATTTAAACCGTCCAAAGACAAAAAGACCCATCTTTTGGTTGCTATCGATAAATTTACCAAGTGGGTTGAAGCCGAGCCAGTCGGCAATTGTGATGCAGCCACAGCAGTCAAGTTCTTGAAAAAGTTGATTTTTCGCTTTGGTTATCCACATAGCATCATCACTGATAATGGCACAAATTTGTCCAAGGGAGCTATGAAGCAGTTTTGTCAAAGAGAGCATATCTGGTTTGATGTTGCATCAGTTGCACACCCTCAGTCCAATGGCCAAGCAGAACGCGCTAACCAGGAGATTTTACGAGGCATTAAGCCTAGGCTTCTAGTCCCACTCGAGCGCACGCCGGGTTGTTGGGTCGAAGAGCTCCCTTCTGTCCTTTGGAGCATCCGGACCACTCCTAATAGATCAACAGGCTATACGCCTTTCTTTATGGTCTATGGTGCAGAAGCTATTTTGCCTAGTGATATCCATCATGATTCCCCAAGAGTTACCGCCTACGTCGAAGCAGACAATGAACAAGCTCGTCAAGACTCTCTGGATGCCTTGGAAGAGGAACGTGACTTAGCAGCAGCACGATCTGCGATCTATCAGCAAGACCTACGTCACTATCACAGCCGTAGAGTCCACAGCCGTACTTTCCAGGAGGGCGATTTAGTGCTCCGTCTGATACACGAACAGACAGGTATGCACAAGCTTTCCCCTCCCTGGGAAGGGCCTTTTGTCATCAGCAAAAATCTCAACAACGGGTCATATTACCTGATGGATATACGTGAACACAATAAGTCACGTACGTCGGAGGAAGAGACCAACAGGCCTTGGAATATCGCTCATCTCCGTCCTTACTATACTTAGAGCCACTGGCTCAAGTTTGCTTGTACATACCTTTGTATATATTATGATCAATATACGTAAGCCGGCATCCCCGACACTCGAGGCCTCTATCATTTCATCTCAAATAATGTGCATGAGTCTTTTCGTTTTTGATCATTGGTCACTTGGGCGCGAAGGCACGCTTAGCAACCAAGTGTTTCCAACTATCCTATTACAAAGCCATAGCTGGGCTCCTTGATATCAAAGTCCTTTGGAGACATCTACTCCTGGGCACCAGTTTATGTGCCCTCCGGGTCATCAGTTCCTGGGTTAGCTCCTTCCTGGTGTTCATCAGTAGCTTGGGCCTCCGGGTCATCCTGCTCCGGCTCCGCTCTTCTTCCGATCTGAAGATTGTCCAGATCCCAGTCGATAGTTGTCAAGGCTTGAAAGACGACATCCTCTTTCATGATAATTGACGGGTCAACATCAGGAGCAAAGATATGCTTACGTCGTGCCAGAGTTAGGTCGATGGGCGTGTAAGATGGCGGGGTGACCCGCTCGTTCTCTTCGTTGTAAGCCGGCTGGTACCTCTTCAAGTCTAACTCTTCAACAAGTTGACTCGCCAAAACACGAGTTTCCTTCAGACACCGGGCGTAATCTGCTGGAGAGAATTCGCTGCCATCAGTGTTGAACTCTGGAAACCCGCCGGTCATCTCGGAAGGGTCCATATCTGGAACATAAGCTTTGGCTCGGCTTAAGGACATCATGGCACCTGCTCGGGCGGCTGATTTCTTCAACTCTTCAATTTGTCCAGGAATGGTTGAAAGTTGCTTCAACACGTCCCTTATGAAACGTGGCGGCTCTTTCTGACCCATCACAGACATAATTGTGAACAAGCTCCCTGCATAAAGTTGCTCCAAGAAAGTGTAAACCGCCTTGAGCTTGACACGAGGGTCTTGACGCAGATTGATGCTTCTGCTACCTGCAATATTTGAACACATTCGATTACAGCATTCCCATACAAATATCACAGACTTCGGGCGTGTTATTCCTGACTGATTGGCGGGTCACTTACCAAAGATGGCCTGGGTCATATCGGTAATATAGCACTTCAAGCCGTTGAATTCATCAGTGATGGGCTTGAGTCGGTTCTCTGCCTCTTCAGCACGTTTCAACAACGCTGCTTTTTCTTCCTCGTGAGAGGTCTTCACAGATTTCAAGTTTTCAGCAGCTGTTGATACAGATTCTTGCAAGGCTGCAACAGATGACTCGGCGTCTACACGAAGCTTCTTCTCACATTTGAGTTGCTCTTGTAAGCCGGCCACCCTTGACTCGGCGTCATTGAGCATATCCTGTCATAATCAGATCTCGTCAGTGGAATGCTATATACTATTGAGCCCACAAAATTGCAAAACCCGGCCCATGGGGGCTATGAGACGGCTAAAATTTCTCACCTAAAGTCCCAAGAAGTTTGCTAGCAATCTACATGGCACTTGGAGGCTAATGCAGGTCATTTTTCTCGTATGCTGATCACTAAGGGAATAAGATCCGGCTCATCTTATCAAAATGAGTCGGCCCTTGGGGGCTACATGTCACTTCTAAAGGACAATTGTTAAAGAACCGGCTGGTTATATACATAACAACCCGGCCCTTGGGGGCCACAGTTCCGAAACGAGTATATCATACTGAAAGTCTTACACATGTTCATGCTGACCTATGTCTAAGACTTGGCGGCTACACAAGATATATACAGTATGGAAAGAAGGGACATTTCTGACCTCATATTTCCTATTCAGCATATTGACCAGGTTTACTTCCATTTCCCGGCTTACAGATAGCCGGGTCAGGTACGCCTCATGGAGATCGGCCGTGCTGAGATCTTCAAAGTTTGGGAGCTCAAGTTTCCCTTTTCCTTTCTCAGACGCGACCGGCTCATCTTTTGATACAAGCTTGGTTAGAATGCTTGACGTCTCTGGAGTCTTGAAGGATACCCCTGTGATGCCAACATCATCATCGGCTTGGGGAGATGATAAGACTGTATCTTCAGTCGCCTTCATTGGACTAGAATGGCAAGTAGGACTTGGCGGGTTAAGATCCTCCACCACGTCAGCCGCGCCGACTTGAGTATCCACCTTTTCAGTAGTTG
This sequence comes from Elymus sibiricus, assembly GCA_039707655.1. Classification (NCBI taxonomy): domain Eukaryota; kingdom Viridiplantae; phylum Streptophyta; class Magnoliopsida; order Poales; family Poaceae; genus Elymus; species Elymus sibiricus. The sequence continues at coordinate 87,476,318 of CM077668.1, read as the reverse complement.
GCGGCTCGTTTTGCTTGGGTGGATCAACATTTTCACCAGGCTGATCCTTTGTCGTCACGTGTTGACCTTCAGGGATCTCCAAGTTTGGGTCTTCTGATTCAAAGTTCTCCGGGGTCAAAGATGACTCGCCAGTTTTCCTCTTCTTAGCCTTTGCCCTATGAATTCATAAGCAGACTCAAATAAGCGAGATAATCGTTACAACGAAGCACGGTTTATTGAGAAGCACTTACCCTTGCTTAATGACCAAGGGTGGCAGTTGAGTGGCAGATGAGTCGCCAGATGATGGTGGCGACTCCTGGTAATTTGAATCAGACGGGTTAAGAGGATGCTTAAAAAGGCCGGCTCGTGGAAGAGATGGGGTTGGACTGTGAGGCACCTCATTGCGTCGCTTACGGGCGGCTGAAGCATCAGGTAAGCCGGTCAAGAGTTCTCCAGAACCACTTCGAGTCTGGCGTCTTGCAGAGCCGGCTTGCTGCGATTTCTTTAAAGAAAATTGTGGGTCTAAATAAGCGTGTGGATGAGAAAATGGCACTTTTTTGACAGTTTTTCTGGCTCTTTGAGGAACAACGTTTTCTGAGTCGGAGGAGATGGAAATTACCTCAACATCATTAGCCCGGCTATTTTCAGCATCGCCTTGAGAATATGAGGTGTTAGCCAGTTCAATAAAAAGAAGGCCAAGGGAGTCAAGTTTTACCTCTGACTCATCATCAGCTGCTGGTGACCCGCCTCTAGCTATCGCCTCACTTTCAATAGCCAATTTATTCTTCTTTGGAGCCGGTGCAGCTTTATCAGCCCTAGGCTTCGTCGCTGGTATTTTCTTTTTCTTCCTGTTCCAGAATGGAGAGTCGGCCTGCACAGTTTTAAACAAGGTCAACAAGTAAGTTTAAAGAGTTGATAAGCTGGATAAATGATCACAGGAATGCTTGCTGGAGGAGCCTGGTTAAGAGCATAGAACGGTCTCAGCCCCGTCTTGTTACAGTTTTCTTGTGACTCCCCAAGCAGTTTCTTCATAATCTTGTTTATTTCGTTAGCTGACAGGTCAATGGAACTGAACCTTTGTGCATCAATTGATTTGCCTGAGTAATTGCACATTAAATCCGCCCGGTGACAAAAGGGGAGAATCCTCCAGGTAATCCAGCACCGGGTTAGATCAACCCCGGTCAAACCATTGGCTAATAAAGCCCTCAGCGTTGGATATATGTGGGCGACTTGAGCGCGCTCTTCTTGAGAAGCCCAGCCAGGAAGTTCAATGGTGGGGTCAAGACGGACAGGTCTGTAACCCGGCAAAGGGTTTTCATCAGCAGGAGCTGTGTTCTTACAATAGAACCAGGTCATGTTCCATCCTTTTGGATGACTCGGCAGAGTGACTGAAGGAAAAGCAACGTCTCTTCGCCTCTGGATCGAGACCCCGCCAAGTTCTAGACTGGGGCCATCAGCACATTCAGTCTGGCGGTTGATATAGAAAAACTCCCTAAAGAGGGGAACGGTGGCTTCCATTTGCAGATATGCTTCACAGAGAACTCGAAATTGGCATAGGTTGGATATAGAATTTGGACCAAGGTCTTGAGGATGAAGGTTGAAGAAACTTAAGGCGTCCTGAAATTTTTTTGACCCGGGCGGAGAGAAGCCCCTAAGAAGATGGTTTGTAAACACCACGACTTCTCCTTCGCCGGGTTGGGGAACAGTTTCGCCTTGAGGAGCCCGCCAGCCAATCACCTCTTGAGCAGGCAGAAAACCTTGTTCTTTATAATCATTGAGCACGAGTTGTGAAGCTTGGGAACTCACCCAGTTGCAGACTGTGGTCTTTGCCATGGTAAGTCGCCTAAAGAATTAACGGCTGCGGATAAAAATATGAATGGCGGGTCATTTCACGATCGCTAAGGTTACCGCGGCGGTTTGAAGAGAAGCCAGTACGACATGGTGGTTAAAATTAAGAGGCAAGCTAACATAGTTATTCAATTACCAAAATGTGTCAACGAATTACAAGCCGCCTGAACAGAGATTCAACTATGCTTCCCAAGGCGGGAGAGTCATGATATATACGGCGGCTCATTTCAAAGTTGAAGATTCTGATTTTTTGCTAAGTGTTGCAGGAACAGATTTCAAACAAAGTGGTTATAATCATGGATCTACAAAATATGCGAAAAGGAAAAATATTTACTATTCCTAACTCGTACAGTGGAAGCATGGTTTGATTTATTCGCAGTGTTTAGTGAGGATTTGAAGTTCCTAGATGCAGAAATGGTACTACAGCCAACATCGGAGTATTTCTACGATGAGTTCATTAGAATCTAGATCTAAAGCAGCAATGATGGGATGAAAAGACGAGCACCGATGAACTAGGTAAAATGGATAACAAACTGCTACAGATCTAGGAAGAAATGGGGCGTACCTGGTTGCGGCGGAGGCTTCGAGAGGCTCTTGACGGTGTCGACGGCGGCGTGCGTGGAGCTGTTGAAGCGGTTGGCATCGTCGGAGACACCAAGGTCGCACGGCGGCGGAAAGTTTGGGTCACGAATGGACTGGGCGCGAGGAAGAAGACGAAGCTGTAAAAAAGAAGACTGCGGCCCTCGAGGATATTTATAATATGATAAGAAGGGGAAAAGGCAGGTGCGCAAACAGTGGAGGCACAGTAACTTTTTGCGAAGAGGCGCCTCGATTCTCGTGCCTAACAGATATACATCCAGATTCGTTGTGACGTCATGCTTAAGCACCGTTGATTTCAGAAGATGACGTCCTGACACGAGGGAGCGAGGAACGATGCGGTAAAGAGGTATTATGAGCCGGCAAATTCATATGACCCGGAAGTACAACAAGACTGAAGATTGACGTGAATGAATCCACATCACTCTAGGGGCTAATGTTGGGGATATAACCCCATTGTATGACCCGCCCGTTCAGGGCCGGGTTATCCAGTGGCGGCCTAAAGAGAGAAGCGGTTATCAAGACTCCAAGGCCCATCCAGGGTGACTCATAAGCGGGCCGGCTTAGTGGTCCAGCACTTGAGGCGGTGGCTTACCTTAGACGGCGGCTTACCTAAGATGATGAGTAGGAGATAGATTAGGGCACGGGTCATGTGGCGACCCGGACTCTGTTTTAAGCCTGAGGCCTCGACATGTATATAAAGGCGAGTCCCCCCGAGGCAGAAAGATTAAGTTACAAGCTCTCGAGTACTAGGTTAGCCAAGTTGCACCCTTGTAATTGAGATCGTCATCATCATCAAATAACAATCAAGCAGGACGTAGGCTTTTACCTCCGTCGCGAGGGGCCGAACCTGGGTAAACCCTTGTCTCTCGATTCCGATCAACCCCGTTCGAGTTATCACCTAGATTCAGGATCACTTCTTGATCATATTAAACTTGCGACCGTTATGCGTAGTACACTACTGGAATCTGGCATTTTGCCATCTGTCCCCTCTTTGACGTCTGCCAGCTAACGGCAAAGAGGCTCTTTGCCGTCTGCTTTGGCAAAGCAGATGGCAAAGAATTGCCGTCAGCTGTCTCTTTGTCGTCTGCCAGCTGACGGCAAAGAGGCCAATGGTAGACGGCAAAGAGCCTGGTGGGCCCCCCGTGGCATGGCGTTGGCTAGGGCACCTTCTTTGCTGTCTGCCACCTCTTTGCCGTCTGCTAGCAGACGGCAAAGAAGGGCTAGGCAGACGGCAAAGAGGTGAGGGTGGGGCCCACAGGGTCACTGAAAGGATCGATATGGTTGACTAGAGGGGGGGGTGAATAGGCAACTACCAATTTTTAGCTTTTCTTAACAAATTAGGGTTAGCAACAAAATAGGTTGTCTAGATATGCAACTAGGTGAGCAACCTATATGATGCTAATCAATCACAACACAAGCAAGCAAGCAAGATACAATACAAGTAAAGCATGCACAAAGTAAAGGTAAGAAGTAACCACAAGTGGAGCCGGTGAAGACGAGGATGTGTTTCCGAAGTTCCTTCCATTTGAGAGAAAGTACGTCTCCGTTGGAGCGGTGTGGAGGCACAATGCTCCCCAAGAAGCCACTAAGGCCACCGTATTCTCCTCACGCCCTCACACAATGCGAGATGCCGTGATTCCACTAGTGGTGCCCTTGAAGGCGGCGACCGAACCTTTACAAACAAGGTTGGGGCGATCTCCACAACTTAATTGGAGGCTCCCAACACCACCACGGAGCTTCACCACAATGGAATGTGGCTCCGAGGCGACCTCAACCGTCTAGGGTGCTCAAACACCCAAGAGTAACAAGATCCGCAAGGGATTAGTGGGGGGAATCAAATTTCTCTTGGTGGAAGTGTAGATCGGGGCCTTCTCAACCAATCCCTAAAGAATCAACAAGTTTGATCCGCTAGGGAGAGAGATCGGGCAAGAATGAGCTTTTGGAGAACAATGGAGCTTGGGGGAAGAGGTCAACCTTGGGAAGAAGAAGACCCCCCATTTATATAGGGAGACAAAAATCCAACCGTTTTCTGCCCCGAGCCCGCAGCCAAGCGGTAGTACCGCTGCGGTACAACCTCGCACTAGCCTGAAACACACTAAGTGTACCACGGTAGTGCCGCCGGAGCGGTACTACCGCTGCCCCTGGCGATACTACCGCTTAGGGGGTTTAGACCAGGAGAGGCAGCAGTAGTAGAGGCAGCCAGGGCGGCAGTACCATGCGAAGCGGTACTACCGTCCTAGTACCGCACTACTACCGCTTAAGGGAAAATGGAAACAGAGGCGTGCACTGAGGAAACCCCTCAAGCGGTAGTGGCGGCGGTAGTAAGGGCGGTAGTACCGCTAGAGCGGTACTACCGTGCTACTACCGTGCTACTACCGAAAAAGCAAACTGGCAACAGAGAGTTGCACGCTCGGGGAAACCCCAAGCGATAGTGCCACGGAAGTGCCCAGCGGTACTACCGCTTGCATAAGCGGTACTACCGTGGGCACCAGCGGTACTACCGCTTGCATGCCTCTGAAACTCCATAGAAAACATAGAAAAGGCTCCAGAGAAGGGAAAGGAGGCAGTGGGTGCATATGGGGCTGTGTACGTGTTGATTCCACCCATACCTTTCCAACGCGGACCCCCTCTTAATAGTATGGGTTTCCTACGACTCAAATCCACCAAAAAGAAGTCGTCGGAAAAATAACCGTCTTCACTCTTTACCATCGAGGGGAGATAAACCGTCTCGTGCCTATCAATGTAATCTCTGAAAAGGTCAATGCACACGATTAGTCCGCAAAGCGCATTGTCATCAATCATCGAAACTACTGGGGTAAAATATGCCCTAACAATCTCCCCCTTTTCGGTGGATTGATGACAACACGGGATTTGCACAAAGGAGATAAGAGATAAGAATGCAAACCAACTATCTACAAAATATAGACAGGCTCCCCCTAGATGTGTGCACTACTTGAGTATGCCTTTGGAATGCAAAGTGCACACACTAGGATCAACACTCCCCCTATATTTTATAAATAGGGCAACACTTGCGACAACATAATATACAATGCTAAGCATGATTGCAATACGAACAATGAGTCATAAACTCACACATAACGAGACATAATTAAGATAACTAGAGTAGCATATGTCTTACACCATATGAAAGAGTCTCACACCAAACCAAAGCAAACGAAGATAAAGGAGTTCACAAGCAAGAAAATCGAAGCAAATAAAGGCAAGCTTGTGACTCAGCAACACCCTGCAGAAAACAAATGCAAACCCCGGTCCTAGACTCTCTCCCCCTTTGGCATCGAGACACCAAAAGGGCAAAGAGTGACACTACGCGCCGACAGGTGGTAGCACTAGTCTCCTCCCATGGACTCGTCGGAGTCCTCAGCATCGGACTCCTCGTCAGACGTCTCCTCCGAGTCTTCGGGATCCTCAGACTCCTCCTCTTCGTGCTCCTGCTCCGGAGCGGGTGCCGATGCGCCGGTGATGGAATCATCTGAGTCAGTCCAGCGGGAGTGAGATGAAATCCAATTGTCTTCAGGAGTGATAACTGTCTCAGAACCGCTCTCAACAGCAATATCAAGTTTCCTCATGATGGCCTTCCTCTGCTGACGTGCCTTCTTGGCATCCACATGTGCCAAGTACATCTTGTGCTGAACATCCGTCTGAAGACAAAACAGCTTCTTCACCTTGTTCTTGAGCTTGGCAGCCCAACCATACGAACCAGACGAGTGCTCGGGGTCGGGCACATAGTCAGAATCCTCCACATCCTCCTCAGAAGCAAGTGGCACGCTCGCAGCACGACGGGTGGGAGCCCAGAGCTCCTTCTGGCGCAAGTTGATCGTCTCATGAGAAGTCAGAGGCCCGGTCTCAAGTTGCTCCCCAGGGAACATGGCAGTCCAAGTGTTCACAATGAGTCTGAAAATGAAAGGAGCATAGATCGGCACGTGATCACCATATGTTGCATTCACAAGCTCCTTCCACATGACATGAGAGACGTCCAAAACAGCCCCCGTGCCCTTCTCAGAGTGGCACAACAATAGCATATCCACCAAGTGTCCGTGCACCATGTCCAAGTTGCCAACTCGAGGAAAGAGAGTGTGCCGGAAAATGCGATGTATAATATCAAAGAATGGTTTCAGCTCCTTCTTGGATCTCTTATCTGTCGGAGTGATGGTCATGTGGGGAAGCAGATTGTCCTTGTGAGAAGGTCCACCCTCATGGTGAGGGCGCAGACCAAGGGGCTTCTTCAGCCCCTCATCGGGATAGCCCAGAAGACCCATGAACTCACCCCAAGTGGCACGAAGCTGTCTACCGTGAGTCATCCAAATCATAGTCCTGTCCTCACTTGTCCCAAACCACACGGTTGCAAAGAACTGTGCAACCAACTCTGCATCAAAGTCATAGTTGAAGGTCATGATGGGCACAATGTTGAACTGCACACAAAGGTCAAGAGCTTCTCCAAAGTATGCACGGTCCTTCTCCATATGCTCAATGTTGATAGACTTGGTCTTGACAAACAGATTTTTCTTGGCCTTGATCCTGTCAAAATACACCAAAGATTGATCCTTGGTCCAGAAGGGACGGCTCACAAGAGATGCGTCTTGAGGACGACAGTAGGGATTCCTCCCGCGGTACTGCCAATACTCATTTTGCTTCATCTCAGCTGCAGTCTTGACAGGCGACTTCTTTTTGCGAGCAACTGACTTGGCACTAGACTTGCCCTTGTTTCTGGCTGACTGACGACGAGCTGGTGGTGGTGTCGGGGCAGCCACTTCTTCTTCCTCTTCTTCAGAATAGACAAGCCTGGCGTAATGGGTGCGCCCAAGTTTGGATGGAGGATTCGCATTCTTGCGACGAGCCTTGGAGCTACTACCACCTGAACCAGACACAACACAGCGAGAAAGAACATGAATAAAACCTATGCATAAGCCAAGAAGAAACAAAACTGAGAAATGAACTGTTAGTGGATAATTCTGGAATTGGGGACCTCGAGCGGTAGTACCACGGACCTGGGGCAGTAGTACCGCCCGAGCGGTAGTACCGCTTAACTAGAGCGGTAGTACCGCTCTGGGAACTGACGCACGACCTTTCCCAGATCCGGTAGTACCGGAGATCACAAATTCAAAAAATATACCACTAAAACTTCAATCCTCCTATCTAGCAGTCAACCAACGTCCTACTCAAGCCCTGATTTAGCAAAAAATCGAGAAACCAACATGCATTGCCCTAGAAACCTAGATTCAAAGGAGAGAACCGTAGGAATAACGAAAGGGGGCAATACCGGATTCCATGGCGAGAGGAGATGGTGGGAATGGACTCCACCGGACGGAAACGTGGAGGACGGCACGGAATCGGCCAGCCGGAGCGGCGGCCGGGGCAGTTCTTCGTCGCCTGTGAGAGAGAGAGGCGTGGGGAGGAAAAGTGAATGGGTATGGGGGAGTTAGAACTCCCCCTGCCCGACACTTAACCCCACTGCATTCCTCTAAGCGGTAGTACCGCTAGGAGTAGCGGTAGTACCGCCCCGGTACTACTGCCGGGCAGGAGGCCCTGTAGTACCGCTCAAGCGGTAGTACCGGTGGCAGGAGCGGTAGTACCGCTTAAAGCGGTAGTACCGTTCCTAGCCAGCGGTAGTACCGCGTCCATGAGACAGAACAGCCCAGATCAATGAGGAGAAAAGATGGCTTATGCAGAAATTAGAGGTTTGAGAGAGGAAAGGCTTAGGTTGGAGACTCGAAAACACCACAAATGGGAAGGGATATTCCATGGTCAAAGGCAACCAAAAACAAGAGCACACATGGAGAGATCCAACACAGGAAAGCCTAGAACGAGAAAGCACAACTCAAACCAAATGAACAAAACCTCTCAAAGAGAGGGCGGTGACCGAAGTCACCTATGTTTGAGTCAATTGGTATGGCACCGCGAAGATTTTAACCTTGGGCCCATGACCAAAACTCATCTTTGAAGCACATGAACCATAAAAAATGGCTAAAGTGAAAGACTTGATCAATTTATGCATAATGGGGGGAGGGAGATTTCATTGAGAGAACAACACTCCCCCTATGTCCATGCCTACATCTAGAACAAGACAATCATGATGAATGTGGTGGGGTGTGACGAGATTCAAGACACGTTGCTTGAATCAATGATATTTAGCTCATGCCTTAACTCGCGAAATCTTGCTTCATCCAATGGCTTCGTGAAAATATCCGCTAGTTGCTCTTGAGTTCCAACATGAATAATATCAATCTCTCCACGCTTGACATGATCCCGGATGAAATGCTGACGAATCTCAATATGCTTCGTCTTGCTATGTTGCACCGGGTTATAGGAGATCTTGATTGCACTTTCATTGTCACAGAAAAGAGGCACTTTGTCACAAGTGACACCGTAATCCTTTAACGTTTGCCTCATCCATAGCAATTGAGCACAACAACTTGCGGCGGCCACATACTCGGCCTCGGTGGTGGAGAGAGACACACAATTTTGCTTCTTCGAAGACCAACTCACCAAAGAGCGACCAAGGAATTGGCACCCTCCGGAAGTTGACTTCCTATCCACACGGTCTCCCGCCCAATCTGAGTCTGAATATCCCATGAGATCAAAGCTTGCTCCTTTGGGGTACCATAAGCCAAAGTTTGGGGTATGAGCCAAATATCGAAAGATTCGCTTGACCGCCACCAAGTGACTTTCCTTAGGCGCGGCTTGAAACCGTGCACACATTCCCACACTCAACATGATATCCGGCCTAGATGCACAAAGGTAAAGCAAGGACCCAATCATGGAACGATATACCTTTTGATCCACCGCTTTACCATTGGGATCGATGTCAAGTTGGCACTTGGTAGGCATTGGAGTCTTGGCCGGCTTGACATCTACTAGCTTGAATCTCTTGAGCATGTCTTGGGTATATTTGGCTTGGTTGATGAAGGTTCCTTCTCTTCTTTGCTTGACTTCGAACCCAAGAAAGAACTTCAACTCTCCCATCATAAACATCTCAAACTTCTCGGTCATGAGTGCGGCAAACTCATCATTGAAAGCTTTGTTAGGAGAACCAAAGATAATATCATCAACATATAGTTGGCATATGAACAAATCCCCTTTAACCCTCTTAGTAAAAAGAGTGGGATCGATTTTCCCAATTTCAAACCCACGGTCTTGCAACAACTCGGTAAGGTGCTCATACCACGCACGTGGGGCTTGTTTAAGGCCATAGAGTGCCTTATCGAGCTTGTATACATGATTGGGGAACTTGGGATCCTCGAACCCCGGGGGTTGTTTGACATATACCAACTCATTAAGAGGACCATTTAGAAATGCACTCTTCACATCCATTTGTTGCAACTTAAAATCATGATGAGAAGCATATGCAAGTAACATACGAATAGATTCAAGACGAGCAACGGGAGCAAAGGTTTCACCGTAGTCGATACCCTCGACTTGGGAGTAGCCTTGTGCCACCAATCTTGCCTTGTTTCGAGTGACAACACCGTTCGTATCTTGCTTGTTCTTGAAGATCCATTTGGTTCCAATGACATTATGATTCTCCGTTGGCCTTGGCACCAATGTCCACACTTTGTTGCGCTCGAAGTTGTTGAGTTCATCATGCATGGCTTCAAGCCAATCCGTGTCCTCGAGTGCTTCATGTACCTTTTGGGGTTCAACACAAGAAACAAACGCGTGATGCTCACAAAATTTTGTTAATTAACTACGAGTGGTTACCCCTCTTTTCAAGCTTCCATAAACATTCTCCAAGACATGTTGTTGATGCTTGAGTTTAGAAGCAATCTTGGCGGCACGACGCTCCAGTCGCTCCTCCGAAGTCACTTGAGGAGGATCATCTTGAACATCTTGAGCGTCATCTTGAGCTTGCTCTTGATCATGAGCTTGCTCGGTATCGTGATCTTGATCTTGGGCATCATTTGGTGCATCACCATCATCTTGAGGTTGATCTTGCCCTTGATCTTGATCACTTGGTTGGGGGCCTTCGGTTTGTTCTTCGGAAGCGTGTGGGTCAATGGTTGGTGATGGCTCCACTTGCGTAGAGCATTGTCCTTCTCCTTCGGCCACAAGGGGTTCCTCAATGGGGAGTATTTGACCAATCCCCATTCTTCTTATGGCTTGGGGAGGAATTTCATCACCTACATCACAAAGACCACTTTGCTCCACTTGGGAGCCATTATTTTCATCAAACTCTACGTTACACGTTTCCTCAATAAGTCCGTTGGACTTGTTGAGGACACGGTAAGCATGAGAGTTTGTAGCATAACCAACAAATATGCCCTCTTGAGCTCTAGATTCAAATTTAGACAAACGAGTGCCTTTCTTGAGAATGAAACACTTACATCCAAACACCCGAAAGTACTTGAGGTTGGGCTTGTTACCGGTAAGTATCTCAAATGGAGTCTTGTTCAAGCCTTTGCGGAGGTAGAGCCGATTAGATGCATGACATGCGGTGTTGATGGCCTCGGCCCAAAACTTATACGGAGACTTGAATTCCGCCATCATGGTCCTTGCCGCGTCCATCAACGTCCGGTTCTTCCTCTCCGCTACACCATTTTGTTGAGGGGTATATGGTGCGGCGTATTGATGCTTGATCCCCTCATCACTAAGAAACTCATCCAAGGTGTAGTTCTTGAACTCGGTACCGTTGTCACTTCTAATCATCAAAATCTTTGCCTCATGTTGACGTTGAGCTTCATTGGCAAAGTCGATGACAGTTTGTTGGGTCTCACTCTTCCTCTTGAAGAAATATACCCAAGTGTATCTCGAATAGTCATCCACAATCACCAAGCAATACTTTCTTCCCCCAAGACTATCAAAGGATGGAGGTCCAAAGAGATCCATGTGAAGGAGCTCCAAGGGCCTCTTCGTGTAGATGATAGTCGTGGGTCGGTGAGTTGTCTCATGTAGCTTTCCTTCGATACAAGCACTGCAAGCACGATCTTTGGCAAAACTCACATTTGTTAGTCCACGAACGTGGTCCCCCTTGAGGAGACTTTGCAACGATCTCATATTGACATGGGCTAGTCGGCGATGCCAAAGCCACCCCACATCAACTTTAGCCATTAGGCAAGTCGCGGTCTTAGTGGGTTGCTCCGAGAAGTTAACCACATAGAGACCGTTCTCGACATGCCCAACAAAAGCTACTTTAAGAGTCTTGCTCCACAAAAGGGCCACGGTATCAAGGTCAAAGAATGTGGCAAAGCCCATAAGTGCAAGTTGACGAACGGAAAGTAAATTGAATGCAAGGGTCTCAACAAGCATGAATTTCTCGATTGATAAATCATGAGAAATCACAACCTTGCCAAGACCCAATACCTTAGATGTTGAGGCATCACCGAATTGAACATGGGTGGGCATAGATGAGCTTGGTTGCACGTCCACCACTAAATGCTTGCTCCCGGTCATATGATTTGTTGCTCCACTATCAAGCAACCATGATCCTCCACCAGAAGCAAACTCCTACAAGAGATCAATGCTTGGTTTTAGGTACCCATTTTTGAATGGGTCCTTTGATGTTAGTAACAAGGGTCTTAGGAACCCGAATAGACCATTCAATGTACTCATAATAAGAACCAACAAATTTGGCATAAACATGCCCATCACTAGCACGGCATAAAACATAAGAAGGGTTAAAGTCGCCGGCTTTGTTCGATGAAGTGGGATTGTCCTTCTAGACATTTCCACCCGCCACCTTGTTCTTCTTCTCCTTATGAGCACCCTCTCCCTTCTTGAAAAATACCTCTTTGAGAGGGAGAGGTTTCTTGATCTTGTTGTTGTTCTTCTTCTTTGACTTGGGCACAAACCCAAGTCCCTCCTTTGCCACAACTTCCTTTTGATTGCTCAAAAGTTCGTTGAGATTCTTCTCGCCTTGTATGCAAGTCACAAGGCCTTTCTCGATTTGCTCTTTCAACTTGGCATTCTCCTCCACAAGATGCTCATGCTCACAACAAGGGTTAGTAGCATTGGCATTATCAATTAAAACAAAAGGAGGACAAGTGGCTATTTCCTTAGTGAGCTTCGCTTGGAGTTGATCATGAGACTCCTTGAGAGTAGCATGTGCACCTTTCAAGGCCTTGTGAGCCTTGTCAAGTAGCTCAAACTCCTCTTTGAGTCTAGCATGGCCAACCCCAAGTTCGGCATTCTCGGATTTAAGCACACGAGCAAGAACTTGAGCATGATCATGATCTTTCTTTAGTTGAGCAAGGTCAACGTTTTGCGACTCCTCAAGAGCCGAACGAAGACCTCGCTCTTCCTCAAGAGCGATGGAAAGATCCGCAATTTCATCGGCATAGTCACGACTATGGCCTTCCAAGTTAGTGATGTTCTCCTCGTGAGACTCAATGATATCATTGGCCTCACCAAGTTGTTCCAAGAGAGCAACAAAGTGCTTCTTGGTCTCACCTTTGAGCTTACCCAAGAACTTATCAAACTCATTCTCATCCACCTCCACCTCCTCTTGATCATCCACACAATCCAACAATGAAGGATTAGGAGAGATGGAAACTTTGATGTTGGAGGTTGAGGTTACCTTGTTGATGCCTCTTGCCATTAGGCACTTGGGGATGATGTTCTCGTTGGGGGCGTCGAAGAGAGACACCGAGGTTGGAGAAGAGGTGGCAATGGCCACGGTGGCCGTTGCTAACACTTCATCACTTGTATCATCATCATCATCGGAGTTGTACACTTCTTGCACCACCAAGCCCTTTGGAGGCACCTTCTTGTTGAAATTGTTCTTGTTGGGGAAGGACTTGGCCTTGTCTTTGCGGATGAGCTTGCCACCATTGTCCTCCCTCTTCTCATAAGGACAATCCACCACAAAGTGACTCACATTGCCACAATTGTAGCAAGTCCTTACTCGTTGCTTGCCCTTTGAGTTGTTCTTGGAGAAGTTGGGCCTTGAGTTTCTCTTGTTGCCCCAAAATTGCCTTGACGCAAGAGCCATGTGCTCGTGGTAAGCATATTTGGTGTCTTCGGGGCAACTCTCTTCTTCCTCCTCTTCTTTTTCTTCCGGAATACCCTTGGCCTTCAAAGCAAGGTTGGGTGAGCCTTTCTTTGACCGGACACGAGCTAGAGCATTGTCGGCGGTCTTGTTCATGACGTTCATGGCAATAAACTCATCCAACACTTCACTTGAAGACAAAGTGTGGAAGTCCGGTCTTTGACGGATCACGGAGGACATTGCCTTATTGAATGGCATGATGGCCTTGAGAAACTTGCGCTTGATCCAATTATCATCCGTATCCTTGCTCCCATGATCTTGAAGAGCGACCGCAAGAGTTGTCAATCTCCGGTAGAGATCCCGAGGATCCTCATCTTCATTCATCACAAACTCATCGGCCTCATCAAGCACCACTTCAAAGTTGGACCGTTGAATGCTTGAGCTCCCCTTGTACAAAGATATAATGTGTTCCCAACAATCCTTTGCACGGGAGAAGGGGCGCAAGTGAGCTAGATCTTCGGGAGGCACTGCGAATTGGAGGATGAACAATGCGGAGTGATTGTATTGATTGTCCGCCTCTTCTCTTGGAGTGAGGTTGCTTGGGTCATGTGGGTAGAAGCCTTGCTCGATGATTCTCCAAAGATTTGTTGAGCTGTGATTCAAATGAGACTTGATACGAAAAACCCAATTAGCAAAATCACCCTTCACAAGTTTAGGAGCAGGACCAAGGTTGTTAATATGCGGTGTAGGGACCGGTCCTCCATAGACCGGGGGAGGGGGAACCAAGGCGTAGGTTCCCGTCCCATTCTTACCATGAGGGGAAGATGTTTGAGTGTCTTTAGCCGCTTCCTTGCCGGAATTGGCCTCCGACGCCGATGCGGTGGGATTAACCACAAGCAACGGATCAGGAGTGGACTTCAACCCCTCAAGGAGTTCTTTAAGCATGGACTTGACCTCGGCCGTCATAGACGTCTTAAGTGAAGCCATAGCTTCATTTAAGACGTCTCGGGTGACCGTGTTCAACTCCACGGCCTCGGGCACTCCCTCATCCCGATCCCCGTCGTCAACCATACTCTTCGGGTGGTGAAACCCTTAATAAAGAAACCTGGCTCTGATACCAATTGAAAGGATCGATATGGTTGACTAGAGGGCGGGGGTGAATAGGCAACTACCAATTTTTAGCTTTTCTTAACAAATTAGGGTTAGCAACAAAATAGGTTGTCTAGATATGCAACTAGGTGAGCAACCTATATGATGCTAATCAATCACAACACAAGCAAGCAAGCAAGATACAATACAAGTAAAGCATGCACAAAGTAAAGGTAAGAAGTAACCACAAGTGGAGCCGGTGAAGATGAGGATGTGTTTCCGAAGTTCCTTCCCTTTGAGAGAAAGTACGTCTCCGTTGGAGCGGTGTGGAGGCACAATGCTCCCCAAGAAGCCACTAAGGCCACCGTATTCTCCTCACGCCCTCACACAATGCGAGATGCCGTGATTCCACTAGTGGTGCCCTTGAAGGCGGCGACCGAACCTTTACAAACAAGGTTGGGGCGATCTCCACAACTTAATTGGAGGCTCCCAACACCACCACGGACCTTCACCACAATGGAATGTGGCTCCGAGGCGACCTCAACCATCAAGGGTGCTCAAACACCCAAGAGTAACAAGATCCGAAAGGGATTAGTGGGGGGAATCAAATTTCTCTTGGTGGAAGTGTAGATCGGGGCCTTCTCAACCAATCCCTAAAGAATCAACAAGTTTGATCGGCTAGGGAGAGAGATCGGGCAAGAATGAGCTTTTGGAGAACAATGGAGCTTGGGGGAAGAGGTCAACCTTGGGAAGAAGAAGACCCCCCCTTTATATAGGGAGACAAAAATCCAACCGTTTTCTGCCCCGAGCCCGCAGCCAAGCGGTACTACCGCTCCTTGGAGCGGTACTACCGCTTAGGCGGTACAACCTCGCACTAGCCTGAAACACACTAAGTGTACCACGGTAGTGCCGCCGGAGCGGTACTACCGCTGCCCCTGGCGGTACTACCGCTTAGGGGGTTTAGACCAGGAGAGGCAGCAGTAGTAGAGGCAGCCAGGGCGGCAGTACCGTGCGAAGCGGTACTACCGTCCTAGTACCGCACTACTACCGCTTAAGGGAAAATGGAAACAGAGGCGTGCACTGAGGAAACCCCTCAAGCGGTAGTGGCGGCGGTAGTAAGGGCGGTAGTACCGCTAGAGCGGTACTACCGTGCTACTACCGTGCTACTACCGAAAAAGCAAACTGGCAACAGAGAGTTGCACGCTCGGGGAAACCCCAAGCGATAGTGCCACGGAAGTGCCCAACGGTACTACCGTGGGCACCAGCGGTACTACCGCTTGCATGCCTCTGAAACTCCACAGAAAACATAGAAAAGGCTCCAGAGAAGGGAAAGGAGGCAGTGGGTGCATATGGGGCTGTGTACGTGTTGATTCCACCCATACCTTTCCAACGCGGACCCCCTCTTAATAGTATGGGTTTCCTACGACTCAAATCCACCAAAAAGAAGTCGTCGGAAAAATAACCGTCTTCACTCTTTACCATCGAGGGGAGATAAACCGTCTCGTGCCTATCAATGTAATCTCTGAAAAGGTCAATGCACACGATTAGTCCGCAAAGCGCATTGTCATCAATCATCGAAACTACTGGGGTAAAATATGCCCTAACAATCTCCCCCTTTTCGGTAGATTGATGACAACACGGGATTTGCACAAAGGAGATAAGAGATAAGAATGCAAACCAACTATCTACAAAATATAGACAGGCTCCCCCTAGATGTGTGCACTACTTGAGTATGCCTTTGGAATGCAAAGTGCACACACTAGGATCAACACTCCCCCTATATTTTATAAATAGGGCAACACTTGCGACAACATAATATACAATGCTAAGCATGATTGCAATACGAACAATGAGTCATAAACTCACACATAACGAGACATAATTAAGATAACTAGAGTAGCATATGTCTTACACCATATGAAAGAGTCTCACACCAAACCAAAGCAAACGAAGATAAAGGAGTTCACAAGCAAGAAAATCGAAGCAAATAAAGGCAAGCTTGTGACTCAGCAACACCCTGCAGAAAACAAATGCAAACCCCGGTCCTAGACTCTCTCCCCCTTTGGCATCGAGACACCAAAAGGGCAAAGAGTGACACTACGCGCCGACAGGTGGTAGCACTAGTCTCCTCCCATGGACTCGTCGGAGTCCTCAGCATCGGACTCCTCGTCAGACGTCTCCTCCGAGTCTTCGGGATCCTCAGACTCCTCCTCTTCGTGCTCCTGCTCCGGAGCGGGTGCCGATGCGCCGATGATGGAATCATCTGAGTCAGTCCAGCGGGAGTGAGATGAAATCCAATTGTCTTCAGGAGTGATAACTGTCTCAGAACCGCTCTCAACAGCAATATCAAGTTTCCTCATGATGGCCTTCCTCTGCTGACGTGCCTTCTTGGCATCCACATGTGCCAAGTACATCTTGTGCTGAACATCCGTCTGAAGACAAAACAGCTTCTTCACCTTGTTCTTGAGCTTGGCAGCCCAACCATACGAACCAGACGAGTGCTCGGGGTCGGGCACATAGTCAGAATCCTCCACATCCTCCTCAGAAGCAAGTGGCACGCTCGCAGCACGACGGGTGGGAGCCCAGAGCTCCTTCTGGCGCAAGTTGATCGTCTCATGAGAAGTCAGAGGCCCGGTCTCAAGTTGCTCCCCAGGGAACATGGCAGTCCAAGTGTTCACAATGAGTCTGAAAATGAAAGGAGCATAGATCGGCACGTGATCACCATATGTTGCATTCACAAGCTCCTTCCACATGACATGAGAGACGTCCAAAACAGCCCCCGTGCCCTTCTCAGAGTGGCACAACAATAGCATATCCACCAAGTGTCCGTGCACCATGTCCAAGTTGCCAACTCGAGGAAAGAGAGTGTGCCGGAAAATGCGATGTATAATATCAAAGAATGGTTTCAGCTCCTTCTTGGATCCCTTATCTGTCGGAGTGATGGTCATGTGGGGAAGCAGATTGTCCTTGTGAGAAGGTCCACCCTCATGGTGAGGGCGCAGACCAAGGGGCTTCTTCAGCCCCTCATCGGGATAGCCCAGAAGACCCATGAACTCACCCCAAGTGGCACGAAGCTGTCTACCGTGAGTCATCCAAATCATAGTCCTGTCCTCACTTGTCCCAAACCACACGGTTGCAAAGAACTGTGCAACCAACTCTGCATCAAAGTCATAGTTGAAGGTCATGATGGGCACAATGTTGAACTGCACACAAAGGTCAAGAGCTTCTCCAAAGTATGCACGGTCCTTCTCCATATGCTCAATGTTGATAGACTTGGTCTTGACAAACAGATTTTTCTTGGCCTTGATCCTGTCAAAATACACCAAAGATTGATCCTTGGTCCAGAAGGGACGGCTCACAAGAGATGCGTCTTGAGGACGACAGTAGGGATTCCTCTCGCGGTACTGCCAATACTCATTTTGCTTCAACTCAGCTGCAGTCTTGACAGGAGACTTCTTTTTGCGAGCAACTGACTTGGCACTAGACTTGCCCTTGTTTCTGGCTGACTGACGACGAGCTGGTGGTGGTGTTGGGGCAGCCACTTCTTCTTCCTCTTCTTCAGAATAGACAGGCCTGGCGTAATGGGTGCGCCCACGTTTGGATGGAGGATTCGCATTCTTGCAACGAGCCTTGGAGCTACTACCACCTGAACCAGACACAACACAGCGAGAAAGAACATGAATAAAACCTATGCATAAGCCAAGAAGAAACAAAACTGAGAAATGAACTGTTAGTGGATAATTCTGGAATTGGGGACCTCGAGCGGTAGTACCGCGGACCTGGGGCGGTAGTACCGCCCGAGCGGTAGTACCGCTTAACTAGAGCGGTAGTACCGCTCTGGGAACTGACGCACGACCTTTCCCAGATCCGGTAGTACCGGAGATCACAAATTCAAAAAATATACCACTAAAACTTCAATCCTCCTATCTAGCAGTCAACCAACGTCCTACTCAAGCCCTGATTTAGCCAAAAATCGAGAAACCAACATGCATTGCCCTAGAAACCTAGATTCAAAGGAGAGAACTGTAGGAATAACGAAAGGGGGCAATACCGGGTTCCATGGCGAGAGGAGATGGTGGGAATGGACTCCACCGGACGGAAACGTGGAGGACGGCACGGAATCGGCCAGCCGGAGCGGCGGCCGGGGCAGTTCTTCGTCGCCTGTGAGAGAGAGAGGCGTGGGGAGGAAAAGTGAATGGGTATGGGGGAGTTAGAACTCCCCCTGCCAGACACTTAACCCCACTGCATCCCTCTAAGCGGTAGTACCGCTAGGTGTAGCGGTAGTACCGCCCCGGTACTACTGCCGGGCAGGAGGCCCTGTAGTACCGCTCAAGCGGTAGTACCGGTGGCAGGAGCGGTAGTACCGCTTAAAGCGGTAGTACCGTTCCTAGCCAGCGGTAGTACCATGTCCATGAGACAGAACAGCCCAGATCAACGAGGAGAAAAGATGGCTTATGCAGAAATTAGAGGTTTGAGAGAGGAAAGGCTTAGGTTGGAGACTCGAAAACACCACAAATGGGAAGGGATATTCCATGGTCAAAGGCAACCAAAAACAAGAGCACACATGGAGAGATCCAACACAGGAAAGCCTAGAACGAGAAAGCACAACTCAAACCAAATGAACAAAACCTCTCAAAGAGAGGGCGGTGACCGAAGTCACCTATGTTTGAGTCAATTGGTATGGCACCGCGAAGATTTTAACCTTGGGCCCATGACCAAAACTCATCTTTGAAGCACATGAACCATCAAAAATGGCTAAAGTGAAAGACTTGATCAATTTATGCATAATGGGGGGAGGGAGAGTTCATTGAGAGAACAACACTCCCCCTATGTCCATGCCTACATCTAGAACAAGACAATCATGATGAATGTGGTGGGGTGTGACAAGATTCAAGACACGTTGCTTGAATCAATGATATTTAGCTCATGCCTTAACTCGCGAAATCTTGGTTCATCCAATGGCTTCGTGAAAATATCCGCTAGTTGTTTCATCGCTGCGAGGGTCTGGTGTTCGACGACCTCCTCGTGCGTTCGACGAGCTCCGCCCCTGCGTTCGTGGGTGAGCACAAATGACATCTCCTCCTCCCCCCTTCATTTGCTCTGTTCCGGTCTTCGTGCCGATGAAACTTGCTAGCTATAGGTGTCTTCAATCATCAGTATGCGTGACCACTATCCGTCTCCCGTTCGAAAGGGTTACATCTATAAATATGCATGCATTTGCATATTTATAACCGTGATTCTTTCGAATTGTCCAACGTTATCCATGGACAGCCCGAGTATGTGTAGATTGGGTTCGTTTTCCCATATGCTCTGCTCCGGATCTGATGCAGAATTTCGTCAGTGCCTCCCTGTTGTTCTCCGGGTACACATCCTCTCTGCTTATTGCCGAGACGTGTATCAGGAGAACAGCGGGGAGGTGCTGCCGAAATTTTGCGTCGGATCCGGAGCAGAGCATGGGAAAACGAACCCAATCTACACATACTCGGGTGGGATTAGGACCTATCTTTACCTATTAGCGTCTAGGTTGCATGGACGTAATAAAACTGACAAACTCCATTAACTGATGAATATGGTTTGCTGAATTATGTATATATTTCTTGTGTGTCCAGTAGCTAGGCAAGATGAGTGATCGTGCGTGGATGTACACCGGTCACACTAGTCAGAAAGACATGACCGATGAATGGTTAACAAAAACCAAGGGGTTTGTGAGAGCCGCATTTGCAAATGGCCAGAGAAAACCTGGTGCCCCTGTGTCCGGTGCGACAACTATCATAAGAGGACAGAGCTTGAAATGAGTAAACACCTGTAGAAGTGGGGTTTTACGCCTGCTTATACGGTCTGGACATTTCATGGTGAGTCTGCCCAATGTGCCAGAGCTGAGGTGGGCCGTCGTCGCACCGACGAGCATGGTACCGGGATCGAAGACATGGTGGAAGACTTTGATGATGCTCGGGATTCGAACGATGAGATGGAGGAATCTGCAAAGGCCTTCAATGATATGTTGGAGTCTTCAAAACGTCCTCTCCACGAGCACACTGAGCTTTGTCAGCTGGATGCCATCGCACAAGTAATGGCTCTGAAGGCTCAATTCAACTTGGGCAGAGAATGCTACGACGCGGTGATAACACTATTTGGACGCTTTCTACCCAAAGGCCATGTAATGCCTGCAAACCTGTACCAGTCGGACAAAATCCTCCGTGTACTTAAGATGCCCTATGAGAAGATAGATGCCTGTGAGAATGGATGTGCCTTATTTAGGCTTGAGTATGCGGACTTGAACTATTGTCCCATTTGCAAGGCTTCCAGGTATGTTGTGGTAGACAATGGTATGGGTGAGAAGAGTCAGACAAAAATCCCAGTTAATGTTCTTCGGTATATGCCAATCATACCAAAACTTCAACGTCTTTTCATGGTCGAAGAGACGGCCAGACAGATGACATGGCACAAATTGGGCAAAAGAACCGAACTAGATGCATATGGGAATCAGATGTTGGTACACACATCGGACGCTTTTGCGTGGAAGCACTTCGATGCAATACATCATGATAAAGCGGCAGATCCAAGGCATCCTCGAGTCGCCATCAGCACGGATGGGTTCAATGTGTTTGGTATGATGGCAGCCCAATACAGTTGTTGGCCTGTATTTGTCATTCCACTCAATCTCCCCCCCCCCCCGGACAGATTATGCAAAGAAAGAACATTTTCCTGACGTTGATAATTCCGGGGCCCAACTATCCGGGGAAGAGTATGAATGTGTACATGTAACACCCTGGTTTTCGCTCCTTGTTTTTTTTCCTTTGCGGGATTTGACTCCCGTCTTTTTTTTGATGTTATCGGATTTTCTCTCGCTCTTGGGTATATGAAGATGATCATCTAGCCTTGCCTCTCCTATCTGACCAGAGATTCTTTCCAGTCCAACCTTGCCACCCAAGATATTTTCTCAAGATTCTGCCACCGAAACCCTACTCTCCGGTCTACCGGAAGGGAAACCCTAATTCCTTCCGTTACAAAGGAACTCCAATTTCCTTTAATCTGTTGCCTCCCAAACTTCTCCCAGTGATCATCCCACATCTATAAACCCTGGATATGCAAAAATATTGCCAAGTCATTTGCAATATTTTTCATTTAAAATTAATTCCTTTTTCTGCCAGTTAAAGGAATTAAATCCAGGAAAATATCTATCCATCTCCAAAGCTTATGAAAACTTGTGGAGATATTCTTTGTGATCATATTGAGCTCCCATAAAAATATTGGCAATAATTAAATAAGGGAAATTGCCTTTTCCTATTTAAAGTCAATATTGCAATTTGGGCACTTTCCAAAGGAGCTACTATTTTGGTAGCCAGGAAAAATCCCAAATAATTTGTGGAGCTTATCCTATCCATATCTTCACCATTTCCATCAAGATCCCAAGTTCCACAGATCAAATTTTGAGAGCATCATCCAATTCTTGTTTCTGGACTTATTTTGAGGTTGTGAAGCAACTATATTCTATATTGCTTCAAAAATTCTAAAATTAATCCAGGACCTCAAATCCCATATATGATGTGAGTATGCAAAAATTCACATCATTTTATCTAGCCAATTTCTCTCAAAAATTCCATCTAGTTTCTGTCCAGATCCAAGCCCCGTGAAGGAAGTACCACTTTGGCATATCCAAATGAGCTGAAATTTTTCCAGTACCTTCATATATCCAAATCATCACCCTACACCAAAATTCAGCTCATTTCATCAAGCTAGATGAGTGCAGCTTCAAAGTTTAGCTTCTGGACCAGAATTTGCATTGCAAAGGAAGTGCATGCAAAACTTGTCCAAATGCCTTCAAATTTGGCAAGCATCTAGTCCTTCTTACCACATTTCCCTGTGACAACTTTTCCAGCTCATTGGCACCTCTGTTTGACCACAGCTTCCTCCCCAAGTTTCTGACCAGAAACTATTCTGGATCCCCTCGACCCCTCTAGAGCCATCCTGGTCCATCCAGTGATCAATCTCATCTATTTTAGCAGTGAGGGACCTGTTTGACAAGGTCGGACAGGCAGGAAAGTGCCAGAGCTCGTAGCGCGCGTGGTGACCACGCAGCCACCGTGCAGAAACGGTGCTCTGCACTTGGTCAGCTCCGTCCGGTCGTCTCTGGCCGGCCTCCGCTTGTCCGAGCAAGTCAAATAGCTCCGCGGCGTCCACGTACCCCTCTCTAGGCCCTTCTCCCCTCTTCTTTCTTCTTCTCCACGCCGCGGCGATCGCCGCCAAGTTTCTGTCCGCCCCGTGATCCACCGTCGTCTTCCCCCCTGCTGTCCTCTTCCTCCCTGAGCCGTCCCCTCCCGCTGCCCCTCGTCAGGTCGGCCGCTCCCCGACGCCGGGAACCAGCCAACCACGTCTCCCCCGAGCTCCAGTGCGGCGATAAGCTCGCCACGGCGGCTGTCCTCGTCTGCAAGCCATGGCTGGCTATAAATAGCCCATGCCCCGAGCCTCCCCGAGCTCCATCCCCACCCCAGCAACCTCTCCTCTCCCTCTAGCTCCCTCCTGGACGACCCTCTCGAGCTCTCCCTTTCTAATCTCTCCACATCGCCGTCATGGCAGCCGCCGGCCTTCGCTCGGATTCCGGCAAGCCGAGCCCCCTCCCTCCCTCCTACCACCACCAGTAGAACCCCGACGTCCAGCGGAGCCCCTCTGCCCTTTCCCTTCCTCTCCGGTGGCCCAGGGCGCCGCGCCCGAAGTCGCCGTGTCCGTCGTCCGCCGCGGCTGGCGTCCCGCTCGGCTGAGCGCTCCTCGGCGGCCGTGCCCTGCACAAACGGGACCGCCTCGGCCTCTTGAGCACAGCGGTAGGCCGGGCGTCCCGAACGGTGGCCGGAGTCGCCGGCGGGAGATGCACCTGTCTCGGCCAAGCACGCGCGGGCGCGAAGGGGAAGACGACGACCTCCAGCCGGCCAGTGGGTCCCGCTTGTCGGCCTCACGCGTTGACTCAGCTGACCCGGTGAAGTGGAAAAGTGAAAGCGCATTTCATGGTTTACGTTTTCTGTAATTGAAAGCGCATTTCCCTACGGCTTAAAGCTGAAATGCGTTTTCTGTGCAGGGAAGCGTATTTCCATAAGTACGTTTTCCTTTATTCGGCCGCCGGCCGAAACCACTATATTGCGGACGTTCACTAGATAAGAGCAGAAAAGCACAGCCATTATTTGTTTTTCTGCCTATCGAACGAACAGCCGTTTCTCTTCAACCGCAACTCCGATCGAGGTGATTCCAAAGCCCACTTCTTCAGTTCGTCGAGCCCGTTCCGATGACATCACTTTCACCATGTTGACACTTTCTGAAAATACCCATTTTGCCCCTGCCCTCTATCTAGCCTTTCCGAGAGGGAACCTTTTCCGGCGAATTTTTCCGCGAGGTGGCTGCACTTCTCTCCGGTGAATTCGTCGACCCCAGGCAAGCCGACTCTCTGATATATGCCCTGAAGCATTGCTCTGTGTTAATCTTGCGTGTTTAATTAATGAACATGCCCGTGTTAGGAATAATTAAACCCCTGTTAGTTTGAATTTGCTATTTACATTACCGGCTAATGCTCATCATTTTATCGCACTAGTGACTCGTAGGTGACAATCTGGAGATAGGTTGTTATGTTGATATACTAGTTTACATCTTGGATTATCGTTATTGTTGTAATGATTAAGAATATGATTAAATGACAACCTCCTCTGTCGGCTGGATCGAGCCATAGTGTCACCTATCCGGACTTATCCGTGCAGCCACATTTGCCGGTATGGGACGGCCTTGACTTGGTCTAACCTCGTGCTCTTTTGTCGGTATCACCAAACTAGGGAGGGTTATGCGTGCGTGCTGCCCTGATCAGGTAGACGACGATAATCCTGTGAGCCCAGTTGTTTGTTTGTGCGCAGTCCCCGTTTGGGACAGTTTAGTTTGACCACGACGGTGGCAGGTGTCACGGGGTGACACAGGGGCCACCCAGGACATGACCCTGGGAGGGTATGATTGTCGGTGGTACGATGGAAGAGTCACGGGTTAGGCAGGTTTCGTTGGAGCAGCACTGGTCCACCCGAATGGGAACATGTACTAAAGTACGAGGCCAGGCGCTCCATGGTGTGGGTAAAGTGCGCAACCTCTGCAGAGTGTAAATCTATTCGAATAGCCGCGTCCTCGGTCATGGACAGTTCGTATAGGCCCCTATTTGGTCTGAGTCGAGTCTGGAGGAACAAACTATATAATGTTATTGCTAAGACTAAACCAGAGAATGGTAAGGTTTGTCGGGCTTGCAGTGCAGATACATGGACATCAGTTGATGTCAGAGGTTTGAATGCTAGCCATAAGATGGCTATGAGATAAGCGGTCGGGTGACCACAAAGCTTGGATCGGATTTGGATCGTGAGCATATTCGAAGTTCGGATTATTTACCTGATATACTTTACTTTACTGCATTTACTTCAGTAATTATCATGCTAGATGATCCTACTATGACATGATTAATGCTGCTACATGATTAATCTTCCTAGATACTCCTACCATAACATGATAGTTATTACTGTTAAGATAACAATTGCATGCTTGAATGCCATGGATTGCTTTGCTTGGTGTATATGTTGGTTTGGTTTGCTTGCGAGTACATTCAAAAGTACTCAGCGGCCTTCAATGTGGCCAGGTTCACCTAAGGATCCGACGTTCGCTAGCGAGGAGCCGGAGTGTTCGTGGGCTAGAAGAGTAACCCAGTCAGATCCCTGTGGATTGGAGCCGCACCAGGACCATGCTGCCTTAGATAGAACTTTTCCGCTGCCATCACCCTTGTAGAATATCATGTAAGACTCATATATTCATTAATAGAAATGTTTGTGTTCATGATACTTGTTGTAAAAGCGCATGCCAGAGTGATCTCCTGGGCTGGCATGTGCGGCGACCGTCTGGCTACAGTGGTATTCAGGCGGGGCGCCACAGTACATGCAGCCGCTTAAGGATGAATTGCAAGAAGCTTGGGATAATGGGATCAAGACATACGGCGCCGCTACAAAAAAAACTTCCTAATGCATGTGTGGTACATGTACTCGATGCATGACTTGCCGGCGTATGCGCTATTCGTTGGCTGGTGTGTGCATGGAAGGTTCCCGTGCCCCACATGCAATGCAGCTCTTGAGTTTCGTTGGCTGGATGCGGGTCGCAAGTATTTTTGCTTCGACTTGCATAGACAGTTCCTGGATCCTCACCATAAGTTCAGAAAAGACAAGAAGAAATTCATCAAAGGTAGAGTTGTCAAAAACTCTGCACCACCTGCGTTGATAGGCCAACACACCCTGGATCAGTTAAACGCTCTCGAGCCAGATCCAGAGCGTCCAGGGTATTTCAATGGTTATAATTCAGAACACGCCTGGACTCACAAGACATGCTTGTGGGATCTGCCTTACTTCACAGACCTCCTTTGCCCACACAACATCGACGTGATGCACACTGAAAAGAATGTCGCCGAGGCCCTCTTTGGTACATTGTTCGGCATAGAGGGGAAGTCAAAGGATAATCCTAAGGCTAGAGTCGATCAGGAGGCTCTATGTGATAGACCGTTACAAAACATGCGACAACCGAAAGGAAAGCAGAACTGGACGAAGCCAAAGGCACGGTTCAATCTTGGAAGGCCAGATATGAGGGAAATTATCCTGTGGGTGAAAAAGGAGTTGATGTTCCCCGATGGGTATGCAGCGAATCTAAAGAGGGGAGCGAGTCTTGAAAAATTGAAAATATTTGGTCTCAAGAGTCATGATTGGCACATATGGCTTGAGCGGGTAATGCCGGTGATGTTGCGTGGCTTTATCCCTGAGGATGAATGGCTAGTACTGGCAGAGCTGAGCTATTTCTTCCGTGTTCTTTGTGCGAAAGAACTATCGCCTGGCTTGCTAGATGAAATGGAAGAGTTGGCGCCGGAGTTGATTTGCAAGTTAGAGAAGATCTTCCCACCGGGCTTCTTTAATCCAATGCAGCATTTGATTTTGCATCTCCCGACCGAGGCACGATTGGGGGGGGCC
Source organism: Elymus sibiricus (assembly GCA_039707655.1). Lineage (NCBI taxonomy): Eukaryota > Viridiplantae > Streptophyta > Magnoliopsida > Poales > Poaceae > Elymus > Elymus sibiricus. Next base: position 87,449,849 of record CM077668.1, on the reverse strand, counting down.
GTGCAGAATCGTTGGTGCTACGCAACTGAGAGGATGCAGAAGACGCTTCGAGCAAAATGTAAAAATAAACGTAGAATTGAAGCATCGATGGCCGAGGCATTCATTACTGAGGAGGCGGCAAACTTCGTGACAGCACACTACGAAGCCAAAAATCGTCATTTGCATAATCCGAACCCTCGGTACAATGCTGGTGACCCTAAAAAGGGTGGATCCAACCTCAGCCTATTCAAAGGGAAGCTCGCACCAGCCGGTGCTTCTAATTCCTTATCGTTGGATGTCGAAGAATGGCGGACCATTTCGTTGTATATCTTCAACAACCTAACAGAAGTGCGGCCGTACATCGAGTAATTTCTCGGTACATTGTTTCGCAACTTCTAATTCCTTTGAACTGCTCTTATTCCCGGATATTTGATACAGTCGATACGTCGCCAAATTCTCGTATGGAGCGGTGATCCAAAAGGATTCCGTCGAAGAGTCTGAGCTTCTGGCAAAGCATGAAGGCGGCTATCCCGGTTTCATCTCTTGGTTCAAACAAACGGTAATTTCTATTAGACCATTTCATTTCTTCGTCTAAATTGCGGCTAATGCAACAATCCTTTCGTATTAAACTTGTAGGCTAATTCAGAGTCTATGGACGCCGAATTGAGACAAGTCGCTAATGGTTTTGACTATAAGGTCCGTTCATTTGACAAATACGACATCAACGGGTATCGCTTTCGTACCTATGGCAAAGAGCTATCTATGGCCGACCGAAAGTCTACAAATTGTTGTGTCTCTGCTATCGGCGAAGGAGATACCGAGTATTATGGAAGAGTTGAAGAAATTTATGAACTTCTATTCTATGGTGCAAACCCACCGAACGTCGTAGTCTTCAAATGTTTTTTGTTCCAGCTGAAGGAGACTAGAAGGACTCATGAACATATAGGGCTAGTCGAAATCAAACAAAGCACCCATTTGGATGTTCCCGATGTCTATATTACGGCTCAACAGGCAACCCAAGTTTTCTATCTACCGTGGGCCTGTCAAAGTGATCCAAATCTCAATGGTTGGGATGTCGTTTATGAAGTGCCGCCACATGTTAGACTACCTCCCCCCCAATGAAGAGGATTATGAACCTCACATTAACCAGACACATATGAAGGAGAATTCTTCCAAGAAACACGTCTTTCCAAAAAAACATTTCAAGAACCGCTCTACTTCACCCCAGAACATTGAAGTAGACAGTGACAGTGAATCCGACTTCACCCGTGAGCCGGAACAAGAAGAGCCGGAACAAGAAGAGGTTACTGCTGCGGATGACCTGTCAATGCTAGACCGATTACGTAAAGGAGGCCTTCCACATGTTGATGCATTTATTGATGATGATGATGAGCACGTCATTACTGATAGTGATGATGATGATGCATTTGTTGACCCCGGAGCATATATAGACGATGAAGATTAATATTAGTTCATGTCAGGTATTCAATTATTATTATGTACATATATATTATTAATTAGTTCATGTTAGGTATTCCATTTTTTATTATGTTCATGATGATGATACACTTAAATTATATACATATTATTATTCATGTCAGGTATTCAATTTTTTATTATGTTCATGATGATGATACACTCAAAAATGACCTATACTTAGCTTAGCTAGTTCATTTATGACATAATTAGCTTACTTAGGTCAAAAATGGCATAATAACCTTGGTTTAGCTCCAAAATGTCATATACTTAGCTTATTTTCCTCGAAAAAGACATAATAACCTTACTTAGCTCCAAAATGACCTATTTTACCTAGGTTAGCTCTCAAATGACCTATACTTAGCTTAGCTAGTTCATTTATGACATAATTAGCTTACTTAGGTAAAATATGGCATAATAACCTTGGTTTAGCTCCAAAATGTCATATACTTAGCTTATTTTCCTCGAAAATGACATAATAACCTTACTTAGCTCCAAAATGACCTATTTTACCTAGGATAGCTCTAAAATGACCTATACTTAGCATTTTTTCCTCCAAAATGACTTAATATGCTTAGTTAGCTAAAAAATGGCATAACTACCTAAGATAGCTCAATAATGACCTATACTTAGCTTAGCTAGTTCATTTATGACATAATTAGCTTACTTAGGTAAAAAATGGCATAATAACCTTGGTTTAGCTCCAAAATGACCTATTTACCTAGTTTAGCTCTAAAATGACCTACACTTAGCATTTTTCCTCCAAAATGACTTAATATGCTTAGTTAGCTCAAAAATGGCATAATTACCTAGGTTAGCTCAATAATGACCTATACTTAGCTTATTTAATTCATTTATGACATACTTAGCATACTTAGGTCAAAAATGGCATAATAACCTTGGTCACCTCCAAAATGTCATATACTTAGCTTATTTTCCTCGAAAATGACATAATAACCTTACTTAGCTCCAAAATGACCTATTTACCTAGGTTAGCTCTAAAATGACACAAGTAAGCAATAAGAAGAAGAAAAAGAAGAGGAGAAAAAGAAAGAGAAGAAAAATTCTTGTTCTTCTTCTTTTTCTTCTTCTTCTTCTAGTCTTCTTCTTCTTCTTCTTCTAGTCTTCTTCTTCTAACTTTCTTCTTTCCCATTTTGCAGATTTGCTTCAGATCACGGAAGCTTGCGTTGATGGAGTCTACTCTTCTCCTTGTCCTTCCTTTTTGTTTTGATTTTGTAGGATGAACAATGTGAAACTTGCTACCTATATATGTATGTACGGATGAAACCATTGTATATGGACTTTTTGCTTAATTGTTGGATATGTTGGCTATATATATGTTGGATATAGACTTTTGATTTGGTATATATATGTGTTGGATGATCATATCCATATGGCAGGGATATGTATGCTTGTTGAAAGTATTTTCAAATGAATATATATATATATCTGTGAAATTGATTGAATTTAAGAAAAAACAGAATTAACAGGGGCAATACAGGCACTTTGTTGTCTGCCAGCGGACGGCAAAGCTGCCACGTGGCAGCTACCTGTGCAACCTGGGGGGCACCTGGGCTGGCCTATTTGGGCACTTTGCCGTCTGCCAGCAGACGGCAAAGGCTGGTGTGCTTTGCCGTCTGCTGGCAGACGGCAAAGGGCATGCATTGGCCCCAGCTGACGCCTGACGTCAGCTGACGCCAGCTGGCAGACGGCAAAGAACTTTGCGCCTTTGCCGTCTGCTGGCAGACAGCAAAGTATGCCGTTAGCCACCTAACGGGCCTAACCCTATCCCTCTGCCGTCCAAGGGATTTGCCGTCTGCTTGCTTAGTATGGCTGACGGCAAACTTCTTTGCCGTCCGCTTTATTTAAGCAGACGGCAAAGTAGCCCTCTGCCGTAGTTCATTCAGCCGGACGTGGGGCCGTCTGCTGGCTGATGGTAAAGGGCTTTGCTGTCCGCCAGACATTCATTTGCCGTCTGCCATGGCAGACGGCAAAGTGTCTGATTCCTGTAGTGGTATGCTCATCTTTATTCTTGTACTCGCAAGTTAGCCACTTAAACATGCTTAGTGCTTGCTGCAACCTCACCACATTTACCCCTTCCATTCCTATAAGCTTAAATAGTTTTGTTACCTTGGGTGATGAGATTGCTGAGTCCCTGTGGCTCACAGATTACTATATAACTCCAGCTGCAGGTACGCTTGAGACAGACACAGGTGAGTCCGAGATGCTCCATTGGGAGTATGATGATGAGCGTGGACGTATGTACGTCACGATGCCAGACGATCGGTAGTGGATCCTAGTCGGTTGATCCGAGGATGATAGCAGGGTGGTATTTTCTCGTTTGTTTTCGTCCGTAGTACGTCGGACCCTGTCTTTCATTTGGATGATTGTATGATGTTTATGATATATTTATGCTGTAGCATGTGGCGAGTGTAAGCCTTTATCTAGTATTCTCACCTGTTCATTCGGTTGTATGTATTTGAGAATCACCTTGCTATGCGTTCCAAAATGAGGTTTTGTCACGATCTTGAGTTCATCATGAGATTGCGATAGAGCTTCATATTGGGCGTTACAAGTTGGTAATCAGAGCCATACCGACTATAGGAGCCCCTTGATTGATCGAACCGTTGACAAGTCTAGAAGAAAAACTATTTTGAGTCCTAGTTATATATCGGAGAGTAGGAATTCTTTTTACTCCTTATCCCCTTCGTCGCTCTGGTGAGGAATTGTGGCGTAGGTGTTTTTATTCTACTACCTCTTCTCACTCAATTTTTTTTTAGGATCACGCGGGTATTGTTGGAATGGTTGCGATATCGGTGTGACGTGACTCTGTTCTTGGTGCCTCCCGACCGTATGGATTGGACCCGGGGAGTTGAGCTCCAAGGGGTTTTGTCACACTCGCTATCGTTTCGGTTCCGGAATACCAGAGGACGCTGACATCGAAACGCTTCTATACTTTTTGTGGTGGCAAATAGTGCCGTGACTTTTCCCCAGTACTGGAGGAGATAGCTCGGATGATCCACCATGGCTAGTATCGTTATGTTTTCGAAGGTCTGAGGTAGATGAATTTGCGAAGTTTCTCGGTCATGTGTTGAGGGTTGCGGATGCGGTTGCAGCTGATTAGGTTGTTGTTTGATGAGTAGGTTCCTGGGTCCGCAACCTGATCTCATAACCAAGAAGTTTCGGAAATTCCTAGGGGAATTCAAGTATCACCTAGGATATCTTTCCAACAGACACATGATACGATATGGGGTCTATCATATGTTTGTTTTCCATCTTCGTTACCTTGTGCACTATTCTAACTTTCCTTCCAAGTGGCTTCTCAATCTTTGGTGTGTCATCTATCTTTCGGAATGCATTCGTTCATATCTGTTCGGATGCTAACTTGTGAATAATTATGTTGCAATATCTATCCGTTGATTCAGCTTTTCAATTATCTCATTGAAGATTCTAACGGTTGTTTCCATCTTCAAGATGGCTCCCACAACCCGTGATGATGGGGAGCAGTCAGAACCTCCACCTCCACCTCCTCCTCCACCTCCGCCTCCGGGGGCATGGCAAGCTTTGATGGCAGCAACCAATGCTAATACTCAGATGCTGCTCCAGTTTATGCAAGAGCGGAATCAAGGGTATCAAGGCAATCAAGGCCAAGGCAACTTCAACAATCAACCTCAATATGCTACTCTCAGCCAGTTTCTCAGCAACCAGCCTAAGTCCTTCAGTTCGTGCACTCGGCCTCTCGATGCTGACGATAGGTTACTGGATATCAACAAACACTTCGAGTGCAGCAATGTCAGACCTGAGGACAATGTCAAGTTCGCTTCTTTCCAGCTCAAGGACTAGGCAGCTGAGTGGTGGCAGCAGTACAAAGATTCAAGAGGTGGTCGAGTCATCACTTGGACCGACTTTTGTCGTGATTTCAGAGCACATCACATTCCGTCAAGTGTGTTTGAGGAGATGCGTGAGAAATTCAGAAATCTCAAGCAAGGAAGCATGTCTGTCTACCAGTATAACACTGAGTTCCAGAATCTCGCTCGGTATGCCAAGCAAGACATTCCAGATGACAAGAGCAAGATCTACCAGTTCAGGGGTGGTCTCAGAGAGGACCTACAGCTTGCTCTCATCCTAGTAGATCCACCTGAGTTTGATCAGTTCTATAACACGGCTCTTAAGCAAGAATCAGCTCAGATCAAGTTTGACGCTTCTAAGAAGAGAATCAGAGATGCAGTTCACTCTTCTTCCTCGTCTCAAGTGGCTGCCAAGCAGCAGAAGTTCTGGTTACCTCCTCCTCCTCTGTTTTGTCCTCAGCATCAGCAGAAGCAGTTTAGTGGTCGTGGTTCTTCCCACCCACCCAACCCAGGGTACCACCAGAGACCTCAGGCTCCCAGGGCAGTTGTTCCTCCTCCTCGTCTACTCTCGAAGGTTACTTGTCACAAGTGTGGTCAGAAGGACACTATGCCAACAAGTGCACTCAGAAGCGCCTTCCACCTCCTCCTCCTGGCAAGCCTCCAAGTAATGCTATTGTCAAGCATAATCCCAAGTCTGCAAGAGTGAACATGGTGAATTTAGCTCAAGCAGAGGAGTCTTCTGAAGTGATCATGGGTGATCTCTTGGTTAACTCCATTCCAGCTAAATTTTTATTTGATACTGGTGCTTCGCACACTTTCATGTCATATCCGTTTGCATCCAAGCATAATGTTCAAGTAGAGACGTTACCTGTGGCATTGGAAGTTGTTTCTCCAGCGAACATTTGACTTCCACATTGGTGGCCCCTAATGTTGGCATCAATATGGGCAACTATTCTTTTCTGGCTGATCCGATGGTCCTTGGCAATTCTGATATTGATCGCATTCTCGGCATGAATTGGCTCTCCAAACACAAGGCTTCTTTTGATTGTGCGGCTAAGGAAGTTAAATTGACTCATCCTTCTGAAGAGGTCATTATCTTTGTTGCTCGTGATGATACTATTCGGTTATTCTCCCTCAACGAGAAAGGTGAGATTAATGCCATATCTCAAATTCCAGTGGTATGTGAATATGAGGATGTTTTTCCAGAAGAGTTGCCAGGAATGCCTCCTCACCGGTCTGTCAAGTTTGTCATTGAGCTCGAGCCCGGCATAGAACCCGTATGCAAACACCCCTACAAGCTTGGGCCAGAAGAGCTGAAAGAATTGAAGAGACAGCTCGATGAACAAGAGCGTCTGGGTTTGATCAGACCGAGTTCATCCCCTTGGGGTTGTGGAGTTCTCTTTGTCAAGAAGAAAGATGGCACGGAAGGACTTTGCATTGACTACCGTCCATTGAATAAGAAGACAATCAAGAATAAATATCCACTTCCCAATATCAATGAATTGTTCGAGCAACTCAAAGGTGCAAAGGTGTTCTCAAAGCTTGATCTTCGGATGGGATATCACCAAATCCGTATTCTCAAAGAAGACATTCCCAAAACAGTTTTCAGGACAAGTTTTGGTTCATATGAATACACAGTGATGTCCTTCGGCCTTGCAAATGCACCTCCTACTTTCTCTCGTGTGATGAACTATGTGTTCAATCCATACACCAATGAGTTCGTTCTTGTCTATCTTGATGACATCCTGGTTTTCTCCAAGACTGAAGAGGATCATGCAAGGCATTTGCGCTTGGTACTTGATAAGCTCAGAGAGCATCGGTTCTATGCAAAGTTCTCTAAGTGTGAATTCTGGCTTGATGAAGTTCTTTACCTCGGTCACATTATCTCTGCCAAGGGCATCTCGGTAAATCCTGAAAAGGTTGAAGCTATTGTCAACTGGCAGCCTCCTCAAAATGTCAAGCAACTTCGAAGCTTCCTTGGGCTTGCAAGCTATTGCAGAAGATTCATGGAGAACTTCTCCAAGATTGCCAAGCCGTTGTCTAACCTTCTCCAGAAGAATGTCAAATATTCTTGGACTCCTGAGTGTGAAGTTGCGTTCAATACACTCAAAGAGAAGCTCATAACTGCTCCAGTTCTCACTCCTCCAGATGAATCCAAGCCTTACCAAGTGTTATGTGATGCTTCTCTCCAAGGTCTCGGTGGAGTACTAATGCAAGAGAAGAAAGTGGTGGCTTATACCTCTCGGTAGTTGAAGCCGAACGAGAGGAACTATCCTACTCATGACTTGGAGTTGGCAGCCGTCGTCCATGCCTTGATCACAAGGAGACATCTCTTGTTGGGCAGGCAGGTGGACATTTTCACCGATCACAAGAGCCTCAAGTACATATTCACCCAACCCAACCTTAATCTCCGTCAGACCCGATGGGTGGAGATGATTCAAGAGTACAACCCGAGCATTGAATACACTCCAAGCAAGGCTAATGTTATCGCGGATGCTTTGAGCAGAAAAGCGTATTGCAACAGCCTAATTCTCAAGCCAGTCCAGCCCAATCTTTGTGAGGCTTTCAGGAAACTCAACCTCCAGCTTATTCCGCAAGGATTTCTCGCAAACCTCCAGATCACTCCCACATTGTAGAATCAAATTCGTGAAGCTCAGCTCTTAGATGCCATGGTGAAGAAGGTGAAACTCGGCGTTGCAAAGAGCATTCCCAAATATAAGTGCTATCGAGTGGATGACAGGGATACCTTGTTCTTTGAGGACAGGCTAGTTGTGCCAAAAGGGGATCTCAGGAAGGTCATATTGAACGAGGCACACAATTCTCTCTTGTCTATCCATCCAGGCAGCTCCAAGATGTACCATGATCTCAAGTCAACTTATTGGTGGACTCGTATGAAATGTGAGATTGCTCAGTACGTAAACGAGTGCGATGTGTGCCGCAGAGTGAAGGCGGAACATCAGCGTCCAGCAGGACTTCTTCAGCCTCTACCCATTCCCGAGTGGAAATTCGATCATATTGAGATGGACTTTGTCACTGGCTTTCCCAAGTCCAAGAAAGGGAATGATGCCATCTTTGTGGTCATTGACAAGCTCACTAAAGTCGCTCACTTCCTTCCAGTCAAGGAGTCTATCACTGCAGCCTAGCTGGCAGAGCTGTACACTTCCAGAGTGGTCTCCTTGCACGGTGTTCCTCAGTTGATCTCCTCAGACCGGGGAAGCATCTTCACTTCTAGGTTTTGCGATTCTTTCCAGCAGGCCATGGGCACGAAGATTCGCTTCAGCACAGCTTTTCATCCTCAGACTAGTGGCCAAGTCGAGATAGTCAATCAAATTCTCGAGGATATGCTGAGAGTGTGTGTCATCTCTTTCGGCATGAAGTGGGAAAATTGCCTTCCTTTTGCCGAGTTCTCCTACAACAATAGTTTCCAAGCAAGCTCGGGCAAGGCCCCATTCGAGATTCTCTATGGCAGAAAGTGTCGTACTCCACTCAACTGGTCCGAAACTGGTGAACGCCAACTTCTTGGCAATGATATGATTTCTGAAGCTGAAGAGATGTGTCGTATCATCCGTGAAAATCTAAAAGCAGTGCAATCGCGCCAGAAGAGCTACTATGATTGTAAGCACCGTGACTTGGCTTTCGAGATTGGAGACCATGTCTATCTCCGTGTTTCTCCCATGAAAGGCACCCAACGATTCGGTATCAAAGGAAAGATTGCTCCAAGATACGTGGGCCCTTTCAAGATAGTTGGCAAAAGAGGCGATCTAGCCTACCAACTTGAGCTACCTTCAAACTTCTCAAATGTGCATGATGTGTTTCACGTGTCACAACTTCGCAAGTGCTTCAAGACTCCCGACCGCACCATTGACTTCCAAGACATTGAGCTCCAAGATGATATGTCTTACCGTGAGCATCCCATTGCCATTCTCGAAGAAACTGAGCGCAAGACTCGCAACAAGTCAATCAAGTTCCGGAAAGTGAAATGGTCTCATCATTCTGACCGAGAAGCCACGTGGGAGCGCGAGGACCACCTCCGTTCCGAATATCCGGAGTTCTTTCGTTCCTAGATCTCGGGAGGAGACCCTCTTGTAGTAGGGGAGAGTTGTAACACCCCAAGAGTGCTCCTTCCATATTTGTACTCCCCAACATTGCCATATATGGAATTGTCATGATGATCTTGTTGGATGTGGTATTCTCATGTTGTGTTTTACTTTCTTTTCATTTTGCATTTCATCTTCATGCCATTCTTTTGGCATGTGCTTGCATCATCATATTCATTTATGTTGTTCATGAGCATTGCACCCATTGTTATGTTATGTTCTTCATGTATGCATGGGGTGTGTGAGCATCTTCTCCTTGCCTCACCCAAACCCTTGAGTTTCACCGTTGCAACCTATTCTACCATCCCCTCTCTCTCAAACCCTTCTTTTTCCCAATATTGTTCATGTGGTCATTGTTTCTGTTTCAGATTAATGTCCACTATTTTCCTATTAATCCTACACCATGCCATTCAGCTCTCTGCCAAATTTCAGCAATTTTGGGATTGTTTTGGTTGGGTTCAAAAATGGTGCAAGTTTGAATTTAATCCAAACTTGAATTATTTTTCTTCCTCTAAAAATGTCCAAACAGATTTATTCAAATACTGCTTATTTTCCAGATTCCAGAGATATTTTTATATCTCTCTCACCCTTCCCCAAACCCCCTGTGTTTTTTCTTCTTTTATTTCTGTTTGAGGAAATAGAAAAGAGAAAGAGAGAGAGAGCAGCAGCGTAGCCCAGGCAGCCGCAGCAGTAGCCCAGCAGCCGCGGCCCGCGCGCAGCCCAGCTAGCCTACCCGCGCACGCGCCCTCTCCTTTTCTCGCCCGCGCACCTGCTCGCCCCCCGCTGTCGCTCTGCCGCGTGGCAAGTCCGACCCCGCCTGCCAGCGACTGGCTACAGGCCACCCGCGCACCCCCTTTTCGTCAAGCTCACGTCGTCGCCATGGGGACCGCGCGCCCAAGAGCGCACGAGCTCGCCCCGCTCGCCCTAGAACCCATATAAAACACTCTCCGTGTCCCAGCCCCCTATAGGGTTCCTCTCTTAAACTCGCCGCCGCCACTTGGCAAGAGGAGCCACCAGATCCGCCGCCCGAAGCCGATCCCGAGTGCATCTGGGTGCACGGCCATGGCGCCGCCGTGACCCGCGCCCGTCTCCGTCGCCGTCTTCGTGTCCGCGGGGTTCGCCAAGTCCGGCTACGTCCACGACGTCGACTACCGCAAGCCGGGAGCCCCCAAGTTTGTCGTCTTCTTCGTCTTCTTCCGCTTCGGGTACCAATCGTCTCCAGCCAAACTCCGGCGACCCCGTCCCCGATCCATCCGGACGAGCTCACCTTCGAGTTCGTGGTGAGCATCCGCGTCGCCCCGTGCCTTTTTCCCCCTCGTTCGCGCCCTCTGTCGCCGTTTTCATGCACGCCCGAGCTCGCCGCCGTCGGACCTTGCCGCAAGCGAGTGCTCCGACCCCGTTAGCCCTTCCGCGTGTGTCCGTCGAGTCCGCCTCGCGCTATAGAGCCGATCCCGCCGTGCCCCGCAGCGAGCAGCACAAGCTCGTCGCCGCCGCCTCTGTGCCTCGCCGCCGGCGCCGCCTCCGTCGACGTCCGGTCGCGTGCGTGGCATGCGGGTGTGCGGGATTCTCCCGCGCTTCGAATGCACCTCTTCGCCGTGCCTAAGGCTCGCCGGAGCAAGTCCGGCGAGTGCTCCGCCGTTCTCCGTCGCCGCCGATGGCCTCCCCTGTTTTCCTCTGTTCGTGCGCGCCAGCCCCGCCACGTGGGACTACGGGTCCCGCTTGTCATACACACAGCGCCAGCAGCCCCACCCGTCATGCACACACACGCGCACGTCCTGCCACGTGGGTCCTGGCCCCACTGGTCAGTGACAGTGACTGGGTACCCCCTGGGTACCCATAGCCGTCGCCGCCATTTGTCTTTTCCCCGATTTGGCGCTTTCCATTTCGGGCAGGTTTCCAAATCGGGCGCCTTCCGTTTTCGGCAGTATTCTGTTTCTGGCCGTTTCCATTTTCGGCATATGCCAAATCTGGAATATAACTTATTTAAACTTTTGTCCTATTTGTTTTTGTGGCATTTTGAGCATTTTTCATGTAGGAACATATGACTGTAATATATGATTTTGGGGTAGAAAAATCTAACTAATCCATTGGTGGCATTAGATTTATCTTTTGAGCAAGTTTGCATGCATGCCATTTTCACATAATATGCCATTTTGTCATTTTTGTGTGATTTAATGCAAATGTCATATGAGCATCTTGTCAACATGAGTTTGGAGCATTTTCATGCCATCTTGCTGCCAGTATTTATTTCATGCCATGATATGCCATGATAGGAGTGCCACAAGCTTGTAAACATGCTTAGTCATTGTTACTGTTTTGCACTTGTTAAAATTCTGCTAAAACTTGCTATGTTTTCTTGTGGGTAGCCACTAATCTATGCCTCTTTTGGTCATGTCCAGTAAACATGATTTGATCCTTGTTGTCAGTACATTCATGCCATGCTAGTTGATGCCATGTTAATCTCCTGCAGCATATTTAAATGTTGCTCTCAATGTGCCTAGTCAATGTAGCAGTTTTCTGTCAACATTAAGTTGCCATGTTGTGAGCTCGTTTCTGATGATTCCATGCTTCCTATGAATTTGTGCCAATGTAATGAAATGATCTATGCCATGTGTACTGTAGCTGCATACCAATTTCTTGCATTTTAGAGTGCTGAAGCTTGCTGTTTTGATGTGCATAAGTTACCATGTTGCTGTTAACTCCAGTTTTGCTGATGGCGATGAGGAAGGGGAGGAAATGCAGAGGGTGATGGAGGAAGAGGACGACGATGGAGTGGCTGAGGATCTGGATTCTGAAAATTCCGAGGATGAAGTGGAGGTACCGATTCCTGCTGCATGGGATCAGGACCTATCGACCGGTCTGACGGTCAACGATGGCCATGAGACTCCATGGCAGTATCATCTGAACCAAGTCGAGATAGGTTCTATGCATGATACAAAGAAGAAATTGAAATATGCGGTGGTAAAGTGGGCTATGTCCACGCAGAGGGTTTTCCGGACACACATATCAAATCGAACAAACTATACCGTGAAATGTGTTGAAACAGGTTGTCCTGGGAAGGTGCACGGGCACGTGCCGAAGTATAACATCCACTGGGTTGTCACCGATGTTGTTCCACATACTTGTGTGAGGAAAAACCTTCTGGTGAATCATCCAAACCTGTCTTCAACTCTCATTGCTCAACTCATGTATACTGAGATAGTGGAGAAGAAAGACATGGAAGCAAAACACATCCAGACAGCAGTGAAGGTCAGATGGAATTATCTCATTCCTTACGGGAAGGCTTGGAGGGCTAAGCAGAAGGCTATGGAGGAAAGGTTTGGGACGTTCTTGGACTCATATGATAATGTTGTGCGGCTCCTTCAAGTATTGAAGGAGAGGAATCCCGGCACTTATGTTAACGTACAACACACAAGATTGGAGAGTATACCAGATATGAAGGTGTTGAAGAGAGTATTCTTTTCTTTTGCTATTTGCATCGAAGCTTTCCGGCATTGTCCTCCTGTGATGTTTGTGGATGGCACATTCCTGACTGGTCAGTATAAAGGGCAAATCCTTACTGCTATTGGTGTTGACGGGAACAATCAAATCATCCCACTTGCCATGGCATTCGTGGAGGGTGAGAACTTTCCAAGCTGGATATGGTTCTTGAGGCAAGTGAAAATCGCTATCGTGAAGGACCGACCGAACGTGTGTGTCATTCATGACAGACATGCTGGTATATTGAAGGCCGTGAAGACACTAAGGGATCCAAATGAGAACGAAACAACATCATGGAAGGACCTGCAGAGCCGGTGGTGCATGCGCCATCTTGGGGCAAATTTTTTCTCACAGTTCAAGAACAAGCGGTTGATGAACTTGTTCAAAAAATTATGCAAGCAGAATCAGCCACGGAAATACAATTTTATTTGGTCAAAACTAGATGAGTTTACTAAGAAGCAGGTTAAAGCCAGAAAGAAAATGGAACAAGATCAGGTTAAATTAGCAACATTCATCGCAGAGCTAGAGCAGCCTGTAGCTCTTTGTGACTTGCCAGCAATTGACCCTCCTGGCACTAAGAGGCCGAATGGCAGGGCAATAAAGAATTTTACTCAGTGGATAGAGAAAGAGCCTCCCGTGAATTGGTCTCTCCTGCATGACACCCATGGAGCTAGGTATGGCCACATGACAACCAACCTTGCTGAGGTGTACAACTTTGTACTTAGAGGAAATAGAGCATTGCCACTCACAGCTATTGTGGAGGCTGTATTCCATGGCACTTTGAGATATTTCAGAGAAAGGCTCGAGTTAGCAAAGAAGCATATTGCAGATCATCCGAAGACTCCTTATTGTAACCGTGTCATGGAGTACATGGCAAAGAAGATAGAGAAAGCAAAGAAGCACACTGTCAGACTCATAGGTAATCAGGAAAGGAGGTATGAGGTTCAGCTACCTACCGATGGTTTCGGTACGTCAAATGAGGTGAAGACGCATGAGGTAAAAATTGGAACAGAATTTTATCCAACGTGTGAATGTACATGCAACAAACCAAAGTTGTTGCACCTTCCTTGCTCACATGTGTTGGCTGCGTGCGGCCAGATTCAGTTGGATGCCATCTCCTTCGTTTCCCCATACTATTTGAAAGAGTCAGTACGCAACACATGGATCGGTGAGATGACAGGGTTTAGAGTCGTCGGCAATTTCAACAAGGTAAATGATGATGAGAGAGTATACATCCCGGATCCTGGTCTTCGGCGAACCAGCAGGGGCAGACGCAAGGTAAAGCGCATCCGAAATGATATGGACCAATCTGAAGCTGGTGGAGCAACCAGACAGTGTTTGCTATGCGCGAATTATGGGCATAGGATGAAATATTGTCCCGACATTAACAAAGACGGTGCGTCCACATCGACGAGTGCGTCCACATCGACGAGTGCGACAAGAGGAGCAAGAGGTGGACGTGGTCGAGGCAGTCAAGGCCGAAGGGGACGACGAGGAAGAAATAATTCGGAAGCTATATAATGTCGGACTATGTTTTAGTTTGTAATATTTCGAACTATGTTTTAATTTCTAATATTTCGAACTATGTTGTAATTTGTGATATGTCGGACTATGTTTTAATTTGTGATATGTTGGACTATGTTTTAATTTGTGATATGTCGGACTATGTTTTAATTTCAGATATGTCTTCGTATGCGTTGCTTAAAGATGCGATCGATAAAAAACACCGGGCCGCACTTATGGCAGCGGGCAAGAATTTAGATGTGTTGATCCCTCGCACCCCAAAGTCTAACTGGATGATACACCCTCAATGGGTTGATAGGTACGTTTGCATATCATGTTTTAATTTGTAATAGGTAATATTTGATGCTCGCTAACTGTTTGCATATCATGTTTTAATTTGTAATAGGTAATATTTGATGCTCGCTAACTGTTTGCTGTACATTCTTTTTATTTTGTAGGTTAATGTGGGCTGGACTGCTACCGTTTGCACGGCTGGTTGAGGGTACATTGGATGAGTGGGTTGATCATCCGGAGTTGGATGAAGCTGGTGAACCAATGCAGCTCCGCAAGAGAAAAAGCAAACGCTTCTCTTACGACAGGTCACTCCTTACCTGCTTAGTAGATAGATGGAGACCGGAGACACATACGTTTCACTTTCCCTGGGGAGAGATGGCGCCTACTCTACAGGATGTGTCGTACCTGTTGGGATTACCGTTGGCCGGTGCTGCCATAGGTCCTTTAGAGGCAGATCCTGACTGGCTAGCTACGATGCAGAGGCGTTTTCTAGCTGCGGTGCCAACTGCTGTGGCCTTAGACAAAGATCCTCACGGGCCTCGTTTTAAGTGGTTGAGCCAGTTTCAGGTAACCTTCTCGGTCATCTTAATGAATGTTGTTTTTATAGTTGCCCTCACTACATAGAATAATACAAGTCGTTCCGGTTATATGTAGATTGTCGCGTTAGGACACCCCGGAGTTCAGTTGTCCGAGGCACAGGTTGATCGGTCCCTAGAGGCATATCTTCTTTGGTTGTTCGGGAAGACGATGTTCACAGAGAACCACGTGACCACTGTCGATTCGCGCCTCATCAGCATTGCACGAGAGATAGCTGACGCTCGTTGCCCAGGGGACATTATACAGAGGAGCTTTGGTTCTGCTGTGTTGGCAGCTACGTACAGAGGCCTGTGCAAAGGTTGCATGTTGACCTCCCGTAGATCAGCTGTGGTTGGATGTCCACTATTGCTGCAGCTCTGGTCATATGAGAGGTTCCCTATTGGACGACCCTATGTCAGCATTGAAAATCCGTTTGGGTTGGTAGACCTAGCAGGATCTTATGTGCCACATATCGGCGACTTGCCTACTGTGGGATCTGTTTGGGCACGAAGAGAGGTAATTTTGTATTACGTAACATTTCATTAGATTATTTCTTGACCTGCAATACTATTACTAATGTTTATTTGTTGTCATGCACAGAGACAGTTTGCGGGTATGCAGGTTAAGAGCTGCTACCCGTCCTTCACGGCGCAGTTTGATGCTTTGCACGAGGATGTTGTTATCTGGGAGCCCTACTCGGATCAGGCTATAACATCTAGGTATCCAGTTGGGCTATCTGCCTTGTGCACTAGAGATCGGCACTACTGGATGACGAAGGCGAGATTGGTGTTCGACGTGACGGTGGAGGAGATGGCTCTTCATAGGGTAATGAGACAGTTCGGTCGCTATCAAGACGACAACATTCTAGTTATTCCACACATACCGGACCACGTGCACAAGTAAGTAATTCGAATTTATTTTTCAGCACTGCTTTCAGAATGTTGCTTATCACGTTGCCCGGTTGTTAATGTCAGGTTCAGCCGCTTAGGAGGGAACAAGTCCATGACTTTCTGGCTTGAGAACATTGGCCCTTATGTTCTAGAATGGACGACCGCGCCAACACATATCTGGGATGAGGTTAGACCCTTTGACTGGGACAAGTTCGGGTTCTATCTGCAGCGTTACAGGCATTCAACGAGGATCTACTTGGTTCCTTGTGCTGCTCCCGATCAGATTGAAGAGCCTCTAACCAGCGATATGTACCCAACTTCCTCTATTATGGGAACCAGACACCACGCGGTACGCACCCAACTTCCTCTATGTTGGTTCTAATATGTGTACTCATGTCATAACGCGAACATTTACAATTGGCTAACTCTTCAATGTACAGAGTGACTTGACAGTCGAGGCGCGAGAGGAGGTTTCCGCTTTAATGCGGCGGGTTGATAGTGGGGATACTATCCCACAGCCAGATCTTCGGACATGGTTGAAGCGTTTTGATGACAAGCTACGAGGGATTTACGCAGCAGTGACATGTAGACGATCTTCGGACGTTGCGGTATCTCGTCCAGGACTTCGTCCGCCACGTCCATCTGTGCATCGTTCAGAGTCACGGCGCATGGCTTCACCGGCGCCACCTCCTTCACAACCAGCAAGGTCATCATGGCATCAGGCACCTCCTTCACATCCAGGGAGCTCAGCCTGGCATGAGCCACATCATTCACAACCAGGGTGGTCTGCCTGGCATGAGCAACATCCTTCACAACCAGGGGGGTCCACATGGCATCAACAAATGGGGCCGCCAGGTAACTTTACTTTCGGTTTTTCTTTTAAGCAGTGTACGATCGCAATTCAATTTGACATGTGCTTCACTACTACAGTCAGCAACCAGCCGCTTCCGTTCACGCATGTCGTGCAGTCGCCGATGCCTAGTGGTGATGGTTCATTCTTAGACAGCTATGGCGATGACGATGACCAAGCTGCAAACACGATTGACTTCTCTCAGCCTATGTATCATACTCCACCACCACCACCGACGCAGGAGACACAGACCGATTCAGGCGAGGCTATTTACGGTCGTGGTTTTCGTGACCCTCGCCCACCGCGTCAGCGCTTATCACCTTCCGGTCCGCGTCCGAGGAAGATCCAGACTCGTCGCCGTCCCCAGCAGTGATATGATTATATATGTATGAAACACCCATGTTAGTTTCAGAGTATTCTCATGTATGAGGACTTATCTATGTATCAGACATCCTTCATGTATGTGTTACTATCTATGTATGAGTCATCATCTATGTAAGAGACTGATTTGTTTTCAAGGCCAGGTTGGTACATCGGCATTACTCTAATGTTTTACGAGAAACATTTGCAACCAGACTACAACAGATAATTAAGATGCATCGAAAATAACATGCGTAAAATAAGATACATAAAAATTAAGATACAACTTCCTGCAATGCAAATGTTACGATACAATAACATAAATCTACTGAGTCCAACGGGGATATTTTCCTTTTCCATCACCAGCTTCTTCTGCTGCCTTGGCTGCACGAGCCCTTTCTTTCTTCATCTGCCTCTCAGCCTCACGGGCCTCCTCTCGCTGTCGGTATACCTCCGCCAGTCTAAGTCCCTCTTCTCGGTTTTTCTTCTTCATCTCATCAAGAAAAGCCCTCTGCTTCACACAGTACTCTTGCCACTCTCTCTCTTGCTCTGCTTTCTCCTCTGCTGCCGCCTTCGCGCGGCGCTCTTCCAAGTCCAAGCTTGCCCATGCACGACGACCTATTTCACGAATCTCGGTCACCGCCCAGTCCGGTTTTTTCGTGTCAATCCAACGATAGTACATGCACAGAGGCGGAGGAGACTACAACAAAAATAGAAATAGAAACATCAAATCAATAATAATATCAACAACGTGTACGGTGAAAAACATCAGAGGCGGAGGTGACTTAAACATACCGGAGGCCTGATGTACGGTGAAGTAGCAACGGGTGGATCTTCCTCATAATTGGCGCACATGAAAAACTTCATGCCCAACCAATCTGAAAAATCCGTCACCTCCTTCACCTTGCAGAGATCGCCACACCAACAACGAAGTACTTCCACCCCCCGAGGCAAAGTCGCACTCTTCATTTTCGTAGGCCTAATGCTTTGATCCGAGCAAGGCAAACTCATAATGACTAGCGCGTTGGTGTTTTGAAGTGCGTCTGGAAGATCCAGAAGAGAGTGAGAAAGAGCAAGCAGTGTGGGCAGAAGCAAAGAGAAGAGCGTGAGAGAGAGCAGGCAACGGCATCTCGTATATAAAGATGACGAGCACTGTGTTGTCGGTAGAAGAAAATAAAACACGCGCGTCCGCCGCAGCAACAGCACCGCACCGCAGACAGCAGGAATCATACAAAGCAGACAAAGCAGCGCCGTCACTACAGTCTGCCAATCACTACAGTGTGGGCATCGGGATCAGCGCCGTCACTACAGTCTGCCAATCACTACAGTGTGGGCATCGGAATCAGCGCCGTCACTACAGTCTGCCAATCACTACAGTGTGGGCATCGGAATCAGCGTCGTCACTACAGTCTGGCCAGTCACTACACTGTGGACATCGGAATCACCGTCTGCGCATGACGGAGACTATAATCATTCACAAGTTCCTCCCAGGAAGGACCA
This sequence comes from Elymus sibiricus, assembly GCA_039707655.1. Lineage (NCBI taxonomy): Eukaryota > Viridiplantae > Streptophyta > Magnoliopsida > Poales > Poaceae > Elymus > Elymus sibiricus. The sequence continues at coordinate 87,430,996 of CM077668.1, read as the reverse complement.
TGGAATTTACTGCTCACCCGACCATGTGTAAACAGAACATGGTATAAGTTACCCTCACTGTTGTGAAGAGCAAGATCAATATCTGTGTCACCCCTCCGAATAGCTAAAGCTCTACACTCCTCAATGTACCGAGCAAGATGTGATCTAACACTGCACGGAACATACTACAAAAAAGGTTGGAAGCAAACATCATAATCATATAAACAAAGGCATTAGAATACATTCCAACCTAAACAACATGAACCATATGCCACAATCAGATAAACAAGATATAGAATCTTACAACACGCCTTGAACAGCGACGATCCAACACCACAGTGAAGACAGACTCACTAGAATCAAAGGAAGAACAAGGGCCACCTGGAGCTCGGCAAAAGGGGCAAGCCATTACCTGCAAACAAACGGTGACCAAAATAACACTACACTTGCCTGCTCACCCACCTTGCTGCGGAGGGGGTTTTATAGGGTCAGAAGAGAAGATGGCGGGAGAGAATGGCGGGAAATAAGGGCAGGAGAGAAGGGCGGGAACGAGAATGGCGGGAAAGAAGGGCGGGAACGAAACTGGCGGGAAAGAACGGCGGGAAAGAAGGGCGGGAAAGAAGGGCGGGAACGAGAATGGCGGGAACAGTACGACGACCGTGTGCTAGTTTTGCAATTTGTAATGTTTTGATCTTATTTTCCCAATTTGTTCAAAAATATGTACTATTTGTGCAAAAAAAATCGGGAAAGAAGGGCGGGAGAGAAGGGCGGGAAAGAAGGGCGGGAGAAAAGGGCGGGAAAGAAGGGCAGGCGGGAATTAATCCTAAAATTCGCCAATTAATTACTAGTGATAAATAAAGTCAGAAAGAACCAGTACCAAGAAGAATCATCTACAAAAAATAATCCTAGCTCAAATTATAGGCAATCTAGTGATTTGAGCAAATTCATGAAAATTCAAATTTAAACTTTCAAATCTAGTCAAACTTGATAACTACAGAAACTTCATAAAATTTCTAATCTAATGCAAAAAGAATCAAATTAAAATACTAAAAATCATAATTGATATGAATTTTCTAAAACAGGATAGCAGGTGGTGGCTGAAGAGGGACTCTTTGGTCAACGGTTGGCAGAAAAGTACTTTTCGGTCGACGGTTGGCAGAAAAGTACTCTTCGGCCCAGAAATGCAGGTTTTCGGCCGACAGTTGACCGAAGAGGCCTTTTCGGCCTACGGTAGACCGAAAACTATCTTTTCGGCCTACTGTTGACCGACGGGGTGCTATTTTTGCAATATACGTGTTAGGCCTGCTAGTTTTCGAATTTGCTCTAAATACTATGCTAGTTACAAAAAAAAATCCAACTTTCCAGACCTGGTTGTACCTCACAGTGATGGAGCAGCGAGTACTAGCGCTGGGCCGGCAAAGTGAATGTAGTTATCCGTAGTGGGCTGTTTAAGCCTTGTAATTGATTGAGCTTTAGGCTGTGTTTGATAGCAAAGTATTGTAAAAACCAAAGTATTGAAAACTACAGTAATTTAATCTGTAGGTACAAAAAACCACAGTTTTGATATAACAAAGTATTTTAAAGTATTAGGAATACTGTGCACCTGTTTGGCAAGAGCTTATATGCGCCAACTAAAATTAACTAGCTTGCAAACTCTCGCGTTGCTAGCTAGCTAGAGTTGCAAGCTGATGAACAGCCATGCACAGAGCACCAGAATGCACAAACTAGTACGGCCACGGACTAATTGAATCGGATGGACAAGCTTGATGTTACAGTCACCAAGGATGCAATCCAACTAGTACAACGTACTGGCGCGGAGCAAAGACCTGACGCTCTGCAACACGGCTATGCCGGCGGCGCACCACGCAAAGCAGAGCGGCGCATGGACGAGAACCGCTTGGTCATCCCGGCCAGGCCAGTCCATGATGCAGAGCGAAAAACGGATTGGGCGGACACGACTTTCAGCGAAAATCGGAGGAAGCAGTGAGAGGAACCTTTTTGATTTGTTCATGGCCGGCGACCAAGACACCCTCCACGAACGACAGGGCGGCGGCGGCGGCGGCGGCGGCGGATGGGCTCGTTCTTTTCACGTGCTCTGTTTTAAAAAAAGAGGTCCAGGGCTGTTTTTTTTATTCAGAGAAAATACCGTGGTTTAGGGAATACTGCAGTATTAATATTGCAGTTTTGTGTGGTTGCCAAACAGCTCACAGTAATTTAAACTGTGGTAATCATAAAAACTATAGTATTCTCATAAGGTAAATGTTTGTGTCCGGCGAACCATGCGATGAACCATGCGATGAAAACTGATCGAACAGCCCACATGCACAGCGCACCCAGCCTATCCATACGGGTGGGTCCCACGCGCCGCTCAGATCAGCCTTATCTCTTCACGCGTCCCTCTCCTTCACTTATCTCTGGACGCCATCCCTTTCCTCCTCCGCTCGCCTTTTTCTTCTCCCCAGGCAAGTCTTGCCGCCTGATTTCATGGCCACGCCGGCGCCGCGACACGCCATGAGCTGCCCTAGCAAACCGCGCACCACCTGGTTGCCACTACCCACCACCAGTGCTGGATTCGGCCACCCTTGACATTGGTAAAGCCCAGCCATGGGTGCTACAAGCTGCTCACCGCTGGCGCTGGAATCTGGCGGGTTGGGAGCTACAACCGGCAAACTACATTGCTACAATCGACACCACCAGATGCTGGAACCGGCCGTCTTTTTTGCTACAACCGGCAGGAGCAGCTACCGGCGGCAATCTTGTTTGCTGGAACCGGCACATGGTTTTGCTGGAACCAGCGACTGGGATTGCTACATCCATATTGATGAAGCAGTTTGCCAAGGTGCTGGAACGGGCAAACTTTTTGGCTGCAATCCGCGAGAAGGTTTGCTGGAACCGACCGTCTCTTTTGCTACCACCGGCACGAGCAACCGGCGGCGGAATTTTTGCTTTTGCTGGAACTGGCACCTGGATCTGCTGGAACCAGCGACCAGGATTGCTGCATCCGTGGTGGTGAGCAGTCGCCCAGGTGCTGGAACCGGCGACTTATGTTTGCTTCAGCCGGCGAAAGGATTGCTGGAACTGGCCAAAATGCTTGATGCTGGGTTGGGGAAAACGTCGGGCTGCGACTGGGGATCGGAGAAAAAAGCTGCAACCGGCGTTTGGGAGGAGCTGCATCCATTTTTTCACGAACTACCACGGTGCTTCAAGCGCGGCATGAGCACGGCAAGATGTTTGGTGGTGGGTTGCTGTGAACCACGCCAGCGGCGATGAGCGCGGCGACGAGAACGACGGCGATGTAGCGTGGAGCGGCGGGCGGCGCGGTGCTTCGACCGGGGGCGACAGGAGGCGCGGCCGACGCGAGATGCGGGAGCTGCGCGAGGAAGTAGAAGCTCGGGGCGAACTGTTTTGCTAGATCCAACGACCCACACGGCTCGCATCCTACGGCCTGCGCACGATCGGCCGAATTTTGGGCCGGCAGGCTGGCGCGTAGCGTTGGCCTTCTCATAATACATAGAAAATACTGAGTTATCAAACGGGGCCTTAATCTTTTTTTTTAAACAAGGCAAAAGACTTATTAGACTAAAAAAAGGCAAAAGACTTATCATTTTCATTAATTAAGAAAGAAGGTTTAGGCAATGGCCCGCAAAGTGGGGATACACGGACAATTACTCTCGCGACCAGTGGCGGAGCTAGCATTTGACACCAGGGTGGTCCGCCCTAATTTTTTTTTTTGATATCTAATATGACACGTGAACGTTCTAACTAATTATCAATAGCACAAAGAAATAGATCAAACATAGTAAAATTCTCAATTAAATCTCAGTTTTGCATAAAGAAGCCTACATAGTAAATAGTACATGGACCATAGTACATACCTTGAGAAGTTCAAAAAGACTATGTTTCTGGCCTACGTTTTTGCATTGCCATGAAGGTATCAATTATGTCATCTTCATTCACCTCGGAGAAAGCATCCCTCTCAATGTATGTGACTAGGCAATCATCTAAAAGACTATCAGCCATCTTATTTCTCAACTTGTTCTTGACTAAACTCATGGCAGAAAATGCTCTCTCAACATTTGCCATTGCCACCGGTAGAATCAATACCAATTTTAAAAGCAAATACACCAAATGATGAACTATATGTCTCCCTGTTTGAACAAGCTTAACCGAGAGATCAACAAGATTTCCAAGGCCTTGGAAGTTCTCATCATTTCTCATGTCATCAATGTAGTTATCAAGTTGTAGTTCAAGGTGTATTAAGTCGGCACTTGAAAAGTCTTTGGGATAAAACTCAGCAAGTCTTCGTACCTTGTGCATCAAAAGAAACAAATGAGTTAAAGAGATTCCGTACCAATTTTGAAAGCAATACAAATTTTAGAAGCAAGTTTGCATACCTTTTGTGCATCAAAAGCAGCAAATGAGTTGGCGGGATTCAAAGCAGACATACAAGATAGCAACTCCATATTGATCTCATCAAACCGATTTTCAAGCTCTTGACTAATTTGATCAATGACTCCAGGAAAAACTTCTCTTCTAAAGTGATCATCATTTGTTTGGGGTCGAGCAAACCGTGTTGATCTTCCATAAGGCACATAGTTATCTTCCATTATAGGAACTTGAATGCCATGCTTGTTACAAAATAGTGTGACCTTTTGCAGAAATGCATCCCACCCATTAGCCCTAAGCTCTTGTATTCTACTTTTTGCAGTTCTAGCAAGTGCCATTGCAGTAAGAATATCTTGGTCTCTTCTTTGCAAACAATCAGACAAATCACTTGTGTATCCAAGAATGACAAGCATCAAGTGTGCATTGAAAATAAAGTCAAATGACTCAAACACTCCAACAATAGTATGGATTTTGGGCCAATCACTTCTTTGTGAAGCATCTTGTCCAAGAGTTATGAGCACATCATGGATTGTGGGATACATAGCAATAATGTTCAGAACAGTTTTGTAATGAGAGCCCTACCGAGTATCACCAGGCCTAGGTAACCCCATCTCTTGATTCAAACCACTCCCAGTTTGTAACTCACCACATTCAAGTAGTTTCATGATATTCTGAAGTCTAGCATCTCGAAGCATGTCATGACGCTTACAAGACACTCCAATAACATTCAGTAATAAAGACACTCGATCAAAAAACCACACACAATCATCATTTCCCTTGGCAACAGCAATAAGAACTAGCTAGAGTTGATGTGCAAAACAATGAATATAATAGGCAGAAGGTGACTCTTTCATGATCAATGTTTTCAGTCCTTTAATTTCTCCTCTCATATTACTAGCCCCATCATATCCTTGCCCACGAATTTGTGTTATAGTCAAACCATGATTAGTAAGTAAAGTTTCAATTGCTTCCTTAAGTGACAATGAAGTAGTGTCACTTACATGAACAACTCCAAGAAAGTGCTCACACGGCCTCCCTACTTTATCAACAAAACGCAAGCATAAAGCTAGTTGTTCTTTATGTGATACATCACTAGACTCATCAGCTAGAATAGCATAGTGTTCATCACCAAGTTCATCAATAATTTGCTTTCTAATAAGTTGTGCACAACATTGAATAATCTGCTGTTGTATATGATGAGAAGTCAATTTGCAGTTACCTGGTGCATTCTTCAAAACATACTTATTCGCCTCCTCACTATTTGCTGCAAGCCACTTCAATAGCTCAAGGAAGTTTCCTCTATTGCTAGACTGTTCACTTTCATCATGCCCACGAAATGCCAATCCTTGATGAAGAAGAAACTGCAAGCATCTAAGTGAATACTTCAACCTCATCTTGTAAAGACGTACATCCTCACTGTTCACCTTCACAAAAAGATCATCAATTGCTGCACGAGGATTCACAAATAGGTTATATCTCTCTTGAGCTACATTATGCACACTTGTTACGCAACCAACATGCTTAAGAAGAGCATCCTCTCTATTCCAATTGCTCCAACCACCATCAGTAAATGCATTAGTTCCCTTACCACTAGTTTTTTTCTCTTTAAACAAGTAACATACAAAGCAAAATGCAGATTCCTTCTTGATACCATATTCAAGCCAACTATGATTATGAAGCCACAAAGGATTGAATGAACGTTCTCTACTCCCAATTGTTCTTTTTTTAAAGTCATGTGCATAAGCTTTGAATGGCTTTTTAAGGATATATGCTCTTCGAACTGCATCTTGATCATTGATAGGATAACTTGCAATGGGTAGCCTTTCCCCAGGATCATGTTTAAGACGACTAAAATCATAAACCGGTGGTGAAGGCGGTGACACATCTTCAGTTTGCTCTATGGTCACATTTGACATAGACAATATTGGTTCTTCAGTTTGCTCTTCGATCACAGCCGGCATACACACAACTTCGCCGGTTTGCTCTTCAGTCACATCCGGCATATTCTCCGCCTTCTTCTTCTTCCCTATCTTCATAGCTTCTTTCTGGAAAAGAGAAACAATGTCTCCGGCCCTCTTCATTCTTCAACAATTCTGCAAGAAAACTACTTTCTATCAATAAAGCTAATTGAGGCCGAAATGATGTGCAGAATTATGTATGTGTTCATAGTGCAAAAAAGCAAACCCTAAATCATAAATTTGGGGTATTTTGGTACCTCACTATTTGCTGCCACCGGATTTGCAGGGGGGCGATGGCAGGGCCGCCAGGCAGCCGGCCGGCGTGCGGCGGCAGGGGCACAGCCACGCGCGCAGGGAGACGCGCCTGGATCGAGGGCCGGGCGGGCGGGCTGGAGGAGTCGAGGAGAGGCAGGAGCTTCCTGGCCAGCGGCTGGGGCGCAACCGGCGGCCGGGCGACGAGGTCGCGACTCGCGAGGAATGGCGAGGCGAGGCGGCTGGGCGTCGGGGTCGAGCAGTGCGAGGGCGTCGGGGACTGGACGAGGAATTTCGATGTGGACTTGGTATGTTTATTGGGCTGTTTTTTTTTTCTGGCCGAGTTAGAATCTATAGGTATATGGGCTGTCTCAAAATCCCAGGGTGGGCCGGCCCACCCTGCCACCCTGTACATCCGCCACTGCTCGCGACATTGCAATACTTGAGTGCGCAGCTCCTGCCAATGCCAAAAGTCGGGCCTCCTCCTTGATTGTCGTCACAATCACCATCGTGGGGGCACTGAGGTTGCGGAAAACTCTGGCATCCCGCTCTTTCCAGTTTTCCCAAGTAACAAGCATCTTCAAGGAGGAGATGGCCTTTCTACTTTGGTCTCTCGTACTAGCCATCTCAATCCACCACTCCTTCACCGAGGCCATGAGACGCCAATCCTTAGTCATGATGTGATGAAGTCCAAGCCAAGAAGTGACCTCCGTCCATACTCGACGCGTGTCGTGAAAGCGATAGAGGAGGTGCACAGCGGACTCCTGAACTTGCATACAAAGAGGGCATAACCCACAATTCGGCCATCCACATCGGAGCAATCTATCGGTCGTCCATACTCTATCTTGGATGACAAGGCAGGGAAAGAACTTGCACCTAGGAGGAGCCCAAACCTTTCAAACCGTGGGGACCATGGTCGTGGAGGTTAGGCTGGTAAATTGCGCCTTGCACGCTGAGGACGCGGAGTACGCCCCCATTGGAAGTGAATTTCCAAGAAATGGTGTCCTAAGTTCCTTGAGAGATGTGAGTATGAGCAAGCCTTTCCCAGAGGTTGGCGAACTCCTGAATGTGCTCCAAGGAAATACCATGGCGAGTGTCAATTTGATAGACCCAAGAGTTATCCTACAGAGCCATAATAACCGTGCAACTCTTTTTCCGACAGAGGTCGAAGATTTTGGGGGTGATGTCTCTTGGTCTAATGCCCTCAAGCCAAGTAGAATCCCAAAATTTAGTCATATTTCCGTCTCACATAGTAACCTTGGTGGCCGACGCAAAGATGTCACCGATCATTGTCATTACAAGGCGAGCCTAGACCAAGCCAAGTCTTGGGGAGGGGGGAGGGGGGTCGGCCCATTAGTACCGAAGCCAACGGATATGTAGTGTGGTTGTGAAATTCTCCAAATTTAGAATACTGATAACCCACAAGTGTAGGGGATCAATTGTAGCTTTTTCAATAAATAAGAGTGTCGAGCCCAACGAGGAGCTAAAGGTAGAATTTATATTCTCTTCAAGTTCTATCGACCACCGATACAACACTACGCACACTTAACGTTTGCTTTGCCTAGAACAAGTATGAAACTAGAAATACTTTGTAGATGTAATGCTAGAACTACTTTGTAAGAATAAAACTAGGAGTACTTTGCGAGATAATAAAAGTTAGTTGTTTAGTAGAAAACTTTTTGTAGAACGATCAGAAAGATTGTCCATAGACAATTGAATATAACACGACAGATACTTATCATATGCAATGGCGTATGCTAACATACTTTCCGTACTTGGATCATATGCACTTATGATTGGAACTCTAGCAAGCATCCGCAACTACTAAACATCATTAACGTAAAACCCAACCATAGCATTAACTAACAAGTCCCCTTTACTCACATACGCAATAACCCCCTTACTCGGGTATAAGCTTCTGTCACTCTCGCCGCCCACTATAAGCGAATCATGAACGTATTGCAAAACCCTACAACGGTAATCCCACACGCTTGCGCGACACGGAGGGCACCATAGGACAGCACCATATTAACATACAACTCATATCAATCACACCATACCACAATTAACCCGTAGGACAAAAAGAATCTACTCAAACATCATAGGATGGCCATACATCATTGGGTAATAATATATAGCATGAAGCACCATATTTAAGTAGAGATTACAGCGGGGAGAAGAGGTGTTACACCGACGCATAGAGGGAGAGAGAATTGGTGATGACGGCGGCGAAGTTGTTGGTGTAGATCACCGTCACGATGGTTCCCCCGGCGGCGTCCCGGCACCACCGGGAGAGAGGGGGAGAGAGCCCCCTCCTTCTTCTTCTTGATTGGCCTCCCCCCTAGATGGGAGGACGGTTTCCCCTCTGGTCCATGGCCGCCATGGCTCCCGGAGGGCAGGAGCACCTCCGAGATTGGATGTCTCTCTCTGTTTTCTTCTCTGGTTCCCCTTCTGTTTTCTGGCCGAAAACCATTTCTTATATTCCCGAGATCCGTAACTCCGATTGAGCTGAAATTTTAACACAATTTTTTTCCGGATATTATCTTTCTTGCAGCGAAAGAAGGGCCCCAACCGACTTACGGAGGAGTCACAAGCTCACCCGGTGTGGCTACCCCCTAGGGCGCGCCGTGTGAGCTTGTGACTCTCTCGAGCATCGTCTCGCGTTGATTCCTTTTCCCAAAAATCACATATATTCCAAAATAAATCTCCATAAAAATTTATCGTGTTTGGACTTCATTTGATATAGATTTTCTGCGAAACAAAAACATGCAACAAACAGGAACTGGCACTGGGCACTGCATCAATATGTTAGTCCAAGAAAATCATATAAATTGTTGCCAAAAGTATGTGAAAGTTGTAGAATATTGGCATGAAACAGTTAAAAATTATAGATACGATGGAGACGTATCAGCATCCCCAAGCTTAATTCCTACTCGTCCTTGAGTAGGTAAATGATAAAAAGATAATTTTTTATGTGGAATGCTACCTAGCATAATCTTGATCATGTAATCTAATCATGGCATGAATATTAAGATACGAGTGATTCAAGGCAATAGTCTATCAATTTGATATTGAAAGAATAATACAAAACATGCATGTAATTCATCATTGCCTTTCATAATAATGGAGCTAAAGAAAACAGCCTCTATACACTTAGTTGTGGTAAGCATGACACGCTCGTTCTTCCCTGCATAGATATATCAAATCAAGAGTACCCCGGTGCCAAACCAAGCAATTGGATCATACTTTTTAACGCGCTTCAACATTTTCAACTCCACTCAATACATGAGCGTGAGCAATGGACATAGCACTAGGTGGAAAAGAATGCGATGATAGGGATCAATAGGAGAAGTCAAAAAGGAAGAAAGTCTCGCATCAACTCGGTGGATCAACAGACTATGGAGATGTCCATCAATCGATATCAATGCGAGGAGTAGGGATTGCCATGAAACGGATGCACTAAGAGCTATAAGTGTATGAAAGCTCAAATGAAACTAAGTGGGTGTGCATCCAACTTTCTTGCTCATGAAGACCTCGGGCATTTGAGGAAGCCCGTCATCGGAATATACAAGCCAAGTTCTATAACGAAAAATTCCCACTAGTATATGAAAGTGACAACTCAGGAGACTCTCTATATGAAGAACATGGTGCTACTTTGAAGCACAAGTGTGGAAAAGGATAGTAACATTGCCCCTTCTATCCTTTTCTCTCATTTTTTTCCTCTTTTTTTCTCTTTTTTTCCATTTTTTTGATGGGCTCTTTTTGGCCTCTTTTTTTTTCTTTTTTTCGTCCGGAGTCTCATCCTGACTTATGGGGGAATCATGGTCTCCATCATCCTTTTCTCACTGGGACAATGCTCTAATAATGATGATTGTCACACTTTTATTTACTTACAACTCGATATTACAACTCGATATAAACTATACAAGATGACTCTTTATGAATGCCTCTGGCAGTGTACCAGTATGTGCAATGATCTAGCGTAGCAAAGATATCAAAAAACGGACAAGCCATGAAAATATCATGCTAGCTATATTACGATCATGCAAAGCAATATGACAATGAATGTTCAAGTCATGTATATGATGATGATGGAAGTTGCATGGCAATGTATCTCAGAATGGCTATGGAAATGCCATGATAGGTAGGTATGGTGGCTGTTTTGAGGAAGATATAAGGAGGTTTATGTGTGATAGAGCATATCATATCACGGGGTTTGGATGCACCGACGAAGTTTGCACCAACTCTCGAGGTGAGAAAGAGCAATGCACGGTACCGAAGAGGCTAGCAAATTGCGGAAGGATAGAAAATCCATGGACTCACATTAGTCATAAAGAACTCATATACTTATTATGAAAGCCTATTAGCCCTCGAAGCAAAGTATTACTCGCATGCCCCTAGGGGGGAGGTTGGTAGGAGTTAACCATCGCACGCCCCCGATCTGAACAACACAAAGACTCAATCAATGATAAATCATGCTCCGACCTCACCGCTAATGTCAGCGGCCACCACTTTACATGAGTGAGAATTTACTTGCGTAAAGACTTACTTCCCTTAACAACATTATTAATACTCAACTTTAATTCTTTTACTAACATGCCGCAATATTACCACCTCAATATCACCAAACTATTGCATGGAATCAAACATATCATATTCAGTGATTTACAAGTTTTATGAAGGATTTTATGACTAACCATGTGAATGACCAATTCCTGTTAACTCTCTAAATAGATATAAGTGAAGCATGAGAGTTTAATCTTTCTACAAAAGACCACACTCTAATAAATATAAGTGAAGCAAAAGAGCATTCTACAAATAACGGGTTTCCAAATGTAGAGAAACGAGTATCCAAACTTCAAATGATATAAGTGAAGCACATGAAGCATTCTATAAAGCCATACTCAAAAGATATAACTGAAGTGCAAAGAGCATTCTATAAATCAACCAAGGACTATCTCATACCAGCATGGTGCATTACTAAAGGAAAAATGAAAAGCACATGACGCTCCAAGATTTTATGCATATCATGTGAACAAAATAAAAACCGAGACATACCGATAATTGTCGAAGAAGAAAGATGGGATGCCTTCCGGGGCGTCCCCAAGCTTAGACGCTTGAGTCTCCTTGAATATTTACTTGGGGTGCCTTGGTCATCCCTAAGCTTGACCTCTTGCCTCTCCTTATTCTTCTCATATCGATACCTCCTCGATCTTCGAACACTTCATCCACACAAAACTTAACCGAACTTTTTATTAGAGGGGTTAGTACATATAACATCAAATCCCATCATGTCCTGCTGTAACATTATTGTATAATTATAATCAAACATCACCCACTGTATGCTATCACAATTCTATGGCTCCCAAGTCAATGGGGCTCAATAAGATTTCAAACATAAGCAAATAAAGAAACTATAATGACAATCTTTGAAAACAGGACAGTCTATAAAGATGCAGATGAAACATATAATTTTGTAAGTTCAAAAATTCTGAAAACTTAGGACATGATAAACAATTTGCATAGCAGTACTGTGTAAAAATTTCAGAATTTTTGCACATTCCAGTAAATTATCAAAATTCAAGCACTACAGCAAAAGTTTCTGTTTTTTCACAGCACACACCAAACAAGCAATTTAAACATCCTAAAGGTAAATCTTGGCACATTGTTTTTATAATACAATGGATTGTACAAGGGGATAATTATTTTTGTGAGAAACTTCCATGAAAAATTCTACATTGTTTCCATGAGCATGAACACAAGTGTTCAAGGTCGACTCGCACTTCTTCAATGCATAACCTTCCAATCGCTTCTCTTTTTGAAAAAGTTTTTAGGTTGCCCTCTATATATTTTTGTTTTAAAACTTTTTAAAAGCACACAACAGAATAAAATGACTCGCTAAAACTTCCGGATTGTCTCCCAGGCAGCGCTTTCTTTAAAGCCATTAAGCTAGGCATATAGTGTTCAAGTAATTGATCCACCCGGATCCCAAGGTATATCAAAGCCAATTTAATTAAAAATGATTTATAATTTAGTAATGAGCACAAAGCAACATATATCATAGCACAACGAAGTCTAACTCTCTTCCTATGCATCGGCATGTCATAAAAGAACAATTCATGCACGTCAAGTAAAGGCCAATGCATAGTAGAAACAGTTTTTTGCAATTTTATTGTGTTAGAAACATAGAGAGGCTGAGATGTAGTTCCTCTCTCATAATAATTGCAAGTAAGAGCAGCAAGCACATGCATATTATATCCATCAAAATCATCATGTGTAATAGTAAAACGCAACCCATCAATATAATGCTTAATAAGTGCAAACTTCTCCGATATGGTGTAGTTGGGAGAATTTAAAAAGATAATAGGACTATCATGTGTGGGTGCACTAGCAACAATTTCATTCTTAACATAAGGAACTATAGCAAGTTCATCTTCATAAGCATAATTCGTATTGGCATCATGGCCACAAGCATAGCAAGCATCAATTTCATCAAAAAGGGATATTTCAAACGAATCCAAGGGATCATAGCAATCATCCTTCGGTAAGCACGAAGGGAAATGAAACAATGTATGAGTTGAAGAGTTACTCTCATTAGAAGGTGGGCATGGGTAGCTAATACGCTCGTCCTCCTTTTGTTCTTCGCTCTCCTCCTCACCTTTTTCATCTAATGAGCTCACAGTTTCAGCAATTTCTTCTTCCATAGATTCATGCAAAGTATTAATCTCTTCTTGGACAGCGGAGACTTTCTCAATAAATTCAGTAATATTGGCATTGTATTCATAATTCTCATAGCAATATTTCAGTATAGCATAATTTTCAGATCTGTAAACAGCATCATCATAATTTCATACTTTTCAAACAAAGATTCAATTTCATAAGCACCCTTAAAAGCAAAAAATTCTTCTGTTTGTTCCACATCATAGTAATCATATACACCATTAGCATAAGAAGCCAAGGTTTCATTATCATTAAATTCACATTGAAAGGGAAGGTGTGGAGTCTTCACCCTTGAGCAACAAGTATAATCATATCTTAAGCATAAATTCCAAGCATACCATTGCAAATAATGAATTTGATCCCATAAGAGTTTCCCTTTTTGAGACAATCGATAATCCCTAAAGTACTCCCGTTGATCCAAAGTATCTACCATTATCAAGTTGAATGGGGATTTATTAGGATTATCAAAGTAGTGTTTAATATTTTTCACATAACCAACATCGAGGGTTTTAGGAGGTTCCCCATCTCCATGAGTAGCAAGTACAACTATTTTTTTTGGTATTTTGTGTTTCATATCCATAACTAAAGATATAAACAACTTAGAACAGAAAATAAAAACTACTTAATGCAACAGAAAATAAAAACTACTTAGTGATAAAGCCAACAAGCGCACACGAGAATATTCACCCCACGCTATTGCTCCCCGGCAACGGCGCCAGACAAAAGGTCTTGATAACCCACAAGTGTAGGGGATCAATTGTAGCTTTTTCGATAAATAAGAGTGTCGAACCCAACGAGGAGCTAAAGGTAGAATTTATATTCTCTTCAAGTTCTATCGACCACCGATACAACTCTACGCACACTTAACGTTTGCTTTACCTAGAACAAGTGTGAAACTAGAAGTACTTTTTAGATGTAATGCTAGAACTACTTTGCAAGAATAAAACTAGGAGTACTTTGTGAGATAATAAAAGTTAGTTGTTTAGTAGAAAGCTTTTTGTAGAACGATGAGAAAGATTGTCCATAGGCAATTGAATATAACACAATAGATACATATCATATGCAATGAGGGAGAGGCGTACGCTAACATAATTTTCGTACTTGGATCATATGCACTTATGATTAGAACTCTAGCAAGCATCTGCAACTACTAAAGATCATTAAGGTAAAACCCAACCATAGCATTAAGTAACAAGTCCCCTTTACTCCCATACGCAACAACCCCCTTACTCGAGTATAAGCTTCTATCACTCTCGCCACCCACTATAAATGAATCATGAACGTATTGCAAAACCCCCTACAGCGGTAATCCCACACGCTTGCGCGACACGGAGGGCACCATAGGACATCACCATATTAACATACAACTCATATCAATCACACCATATCACAATTAACTCGTAGGACAAAAAGAATCTACTCAAACATCATAGGATGGCCATACATCATTGTGTAATAATATATAGCATTAAGCACCATGTTTAACTAGAGATTACAGCGGGGAGAAGAGGTGTTACACCGCTGCATAGAGGGGGAGAGAATTGGTGATGACGGCGGCGAAGTTGTTGGTGTAGATTGCCGTCACGATGGTTCCCCCGGCGGCGTCCCGGTGCCACCGGAAGAGAGGGGGAGAGAGCCCCCCTCCTCCTTCTTCTTGCTTGGCCCCCCCTAGATGGGAGGAGGGTTTCCCCTCTGGTCCATGGCTGCCATGGCTCCCGGTGGGCAGGAGCCCCTCCGAGATTGGATCTCTCTCTCTGTTTTCTTCTCTGGTTCCCCTTCTGTTTTCTGGCCGAAAACCATTTCTTATATTCACGGAGATTCGTAACTCCGATTGGGCTGAAATTTTAACACGATTTTTTTTCCGGATATTATCTTTCTTGCGGTGAAAGAAGGGCCCCAACCGACTTACGAAGGAGTCACAAGCTCACCCGGCGCGGCCTACCCCCTAGGGCGTGCTGTGTGAGCTTGTTACTCTCTCGAGCATCGTATCGCTATGTCTCCTTTTTCCAAAAATCACATATATTCCAAAATAAATCTCCGTAAAATTTTATCGCATTTGGAGTTCGTTTGATATGGATTTTCTGCGAAACAAAAACATGCAACAAACAGGAACTGGCATTGGGCACTGGATCAATATGTTAGTCCAAGAAAATCATATAAATTGTTGACAAAAGTATGTGAAAGTTGTAGAATATTGGCATGAAACAATCAAAAATTATAGATACGACGGAGACGTATCAAATACCCAGCCCGCCGCAAGATTTCGGTTTACAAATCAGCTCCCAATTGACTGCCATTTATGCCTCTTAAGTGTTTGAGTAATCCAAACTAATGAAAGGTTTAAGGAGCCTTATAGCGAGATTGTACCTCTCATTTTTTTTCATGTATAAAATTTATTTAAAGTCAAACTAGCAAAGATTGTATTTAAAAATATCGACATTTACAATACTAAAGTTATATAGTATAAAAAATAATTTCATGATGCATCTAATGATATCAACGGGTATGGTGAAAGCGATGGAAGCGAAACCAATAAACTCTCATTTAATAGTAGAGATTACACTAAGATTGCATAAGGGCCCCATATTCTCTTCTCAATGAGTTTTTTTTGCGAAAAAACTTCCGATCTATTCATTATCAATCATGACAGTAAAACAAATACCAGAATTAATAAAAATTACATCCTGATCCGTAGATCACCTAGAGACGACCAAGCACTGAAGCGAGCCGAAGGCGCGCCGCCATCATCGCCCCTTCACCGGAGCCTGGCAAAACTTGCTGTAATAGAAAAGTCAGGAAGTCGTCGTGCTAAGGCCCTATAGGACTAGCGCACCAGAACATCAACCGTCGCCGTTGAAGAGAAACGTAAATCGGAAGGGTCCAATCTGTAGACACACGAAAAAAGACCGAACCCACGTGGATCCACCGAAGACAAACGCCAATCAAATCTCGCAAGATCCGTCGGAGACAAACCTCCACACGCCCTCCGACGACGCTAGAAGCACCTCCGGAACGGGGCTAGGCAGGGAGAACTTTACTCCATCTTCAGAGAGCCGTCGCCGCCTCGTCTCTCTGAGCAGAAGACAAACACTAAGAAAACTCAGAAAAGCATCAAAAAACGAAGCTCTCCCACTGGCAAGGGCCGGGATCCACCATGATGACGTATGACTGAAATGTCGGAGCTTAATGCAACTACGGATATTTGCATAGAAAAAATTCAATAAAGTTTTTGCCTGAAAGCCACTGTTATCGGACAAGTTGATGGAAATCCATGACACACTTAGGGATAACTGAATGGAGCAAAAGTGTCTACACATTGCTTTTGAATCCTGGCTGATGTTTTTCACGCTACCATGAAGAAGATGATTCTGAGAAATTTCACTTTAATTCTTAGTTATAACAGTTACTTTGTGGGGGGTGGGGGGAGGGGTCGGCCCATTCGTACCAAAGCCAGCGGATATGGAGTGCGGTTGTGAGATTCTCCAAATTTAGAATACCTAGCCCACCGCAAGATTTCGGTTTACAAACCAGCTCCCAATTGACTGTCATTTATGCCTCTTGAGTGTTTCAGTAATCCAAACTAATGAATGGTTTAAGGAGCCTTATAGCGAGATTGTACCTCTCATTTTATTCCACGTATAAAATTTATTTAAAGTCAAACTACGCAAAATTTGACTAAATTATATTTAAAAGTCTCAACACCTACCATACTAAAATTATATAGTATAGAAAATAATTTCATGATGCATCTAATGACAACGGGTAGGGTGAAAGCGATGGAAGCGAATAAACTCTCAGTTAATAGTAGAGATTATACTAAGATTGCATAAGGGCCCCATATTCTCTTCTCAACGAGTTTTTTAAAAAAAAACTTCCGATCTATTCATCATCAATCATGACAGTACAACAAATACCAGAAATAATAAAAATTACATCCAGATCCGTAGACCACCTAGTGACGACTACAAGCACTAAAGCGAGTCGAAGGCGCGCCGCCGTTGTCGCCCCTTCACTGGAGCCGAGCAAAACTTGATGTAATAGACAGTCGGAAAGTCGCCGTGCTAATGCCCTATAGGACCAGCGCACCAGAACAGCAACCGTCGCCGTTGAAAAGAAGCGTAAATCGGAAGTATCCAACCTGTAGACACACGAACACACAAGGATAAAGACCGAATCCACGTGGATCCACCGAAGACAAACTCCGACCGAATCCCCCAAGGTCCGCCGGAGACAAAGCTTCACACGCCCTCCGACGACGCTAGAAGCACCACTGGAATGGAGGCCAGGCGGAAGAACTTTATTTCATCTTCAGAGAGCCGCCACCGCCCCATCTCTCTTAGCAGGAGACAAACCCTAAGAAAACTCAGAAAAGCATCCAAAAATGAAGCCCTCCCGCCGGCAAGGGCCAGGATCCACCATGATGACGCAAAACTGAAATGTCGGAGCTTAATGCAACTACGGATATTTGAATAAAAAATTCAACAAAGTTTTTGCGTGAAAGCCATAGTTATCGGAGAAGTTGATGGAAATCCATGACACACTTAGGGATAACTGAATGGAGCAAAAGTGTCTATACATTGCTTTTGAATCCTGGCTGATGCTTTTCACGCTACCATGAAGAAGATGATTCTGAGAAATTTCACTTTAATTCTTAGTTATAGCAATTATTTGGTAATTTTTTGGATGTGTGATCCGAAGCATTGTCATTGTACTTTTCTTGAGTTTGATTAAAGTTATACCTCGTTCTAAAAGAAGAAGAAAACTAGTGCTGCAAGCAGTGGTGGAGGACGAATTTTTTTTGAGGTGAGGCGAACTCTTAAGCATATACTCCATCCGTTCACAAATATAAGATGTTCCAATAGCTTTTTTCTGAATTGAATGTTTATAGACACATTTTATTGTGTTTATTCACGCATTTCAGTTTGTATGTAGTCTATATTAAAATATCCAAACAACTTATATTTATGATGAAGGAGGGAGTATATTTTTGATGCGGCTACCAACTAGCAGAAAATATGTTTTCAAATATGCAATTCATCACAAAAAATGCCACTAATCACTATATGTAGATTGCCAAACCATTATCTGAAAAAATGACACGAAAATGCAAAACCAAATTACCTATGTCCATTATCTTTGCTAGCCATTTTCCCTTCCCGTTCATGGTCTCCTACTGGCCACCGGCCTCACGCGCGCAGTGCGCTTCTGGCCGCCGGAAACGTGAGTACACGACCACGTCCGCGTGCGCACTCCTGCTGATCGTTGCCTCACGCGCCCGCTTGGTTGGCCGCCGCGAACGTGCGAGCTCGCCCCTTCCTGCTAGGGTTTGTGTGTCGACTGGATCGAGCGAGGCGGGCGAGATGTCGGGACCTGCTGCTTGCTACGGCCCAGTTGGTTGGGTAATTACGGCCCAGCAAAACGTTTTACGCGCTAATTTTTAAGCCGTTCTATTTTTTAGCTATCGATCACGTCGTATATATAGATCTCAAAAAAAAATCACGTCGTATCTTTATCTTATATATTATATATTAATACTAAAGCACGGAGTGCTTTTGCCCGTATACCCGTCGTCGGCGATTTTGCAGAAAAGCCCATCTGTTTATGAGAAATCAACCCGCAATCCCTGTTTGAGTGGATCTGGAAAAACGTTTTATTTTTGCACAAAACACCCTGTCGTTTGGATTATTCAACCCGCGGTCCTTTAAAAAACGCATCACGCACGATCCCCTTCATCCTCCCCACGCACGAGCGGGCGCGTCGCCGCCGGCGCCGCCGCCTTCCTCGCGGAGTCCGCGGCTCTCGCGCGCGCGGACCATGCCACCCGACGCACCAAGGCCAGAGCGCGGCTTTCTGGACGGATTCATGGCATCCACGGTAGGGAGAGAAGAAGGGGGCGACCTAGGAAGGAGCTCACCGGAGCCGGGCGACGGCAGCCGGGCGCAGAGAAGGAGGGATCCGGCGCGGCGACGCAAAGTCCTTGCAGGTGGGGGCTGGCCTCCATGGCTGACAGGGAGAGCTCCAAGGCCATGGTGGGGCAGATCTGCGCATCGATGTCGCTGCCCATGCGGAGGCGGATCCTCTTCGTGCTCCAGCCATTGGTCATGCTCCTGCTCGGCGTATCCTCTCCTTGCTCCAACCGTTGGTCCTGCTCCTGCTCTTTCGCAGGCCCGGGCCTGGCGCGAGGCCGCCATACGGCACGCGGTAGGTGCGACGGGAGTACGAGCTCATCTCCACCACGCACAGTGAGATCTCTTCATGCAGTACCGGTGGCCACACACCCTTTCCTCGACCATCAAGCCCAGGTGAGAGCTCCGCCTAAAAATCAAGGTAGGGCGAGGGCGAGCTCGCCCTATCGGGAGCTCCGCCTGTGGCCGCAAGTCAATCATATGTAGTTGTAATGTAATGAGTAGTTATGTTCTTTGCTCATCGATGCTCAAGGCTTTTTTCGATTCAAAGATTTTCATAGTAAAATGGGAGGATTTAAGTCCTTTGGAACTTTATTTTTATTTTTAAGGATTTTCTTTACTGTGACCTAGCCAAACAACTTATGTTATGTACACATTTGCAATCTTTAAAAGAAAAGATCGATCAAAGCAACATTTGACAAAAGAGCACTCCGCTAGTATGTGATTTATATGGTATATCACCATATTTGTAATGAAAATACTTATTAAAAAAACCAATCTAGTGACAATGTTTCAATACCATCAAAGAAATTTGCTCAAGGCCATGTCTCAAGGGAACAAAATATGCCAGAATTTTTGAAACGAGGGGTGATTACCAAACAAATACAAAAATTTGCTTCATTTTTTTTTTAAAAGGGTAAAAGGGAAATGGTGGGTGCGTTTTCCTCCAACAGAAACAGAAACCAGTGAGCCCGAATCGAGAAATCCCATCCTCCGCCCCACAACAATGCCGCCGCCGCCGGCGCGCCGCACCCCCGGTGGCAACGCCTCGGCCCCGCTGAACAGCCTCCCGGACCACCTCGTCGAGGAGATCTTCCTCCGCCTTCCCACGGCCACCGACCTCGCCCGCGCATCCACGGCCGGCGCCTCCTTCCGCCGCATCATCGCCGGCCACTCCTTCCTCCGCCGCTTCCGCGCCCTCCACCCGCCGCCTCTCCTGGGCATACTCGCGTACGACTCAGCCGAGCGAAAGAACCTCTCGGTCGCCTTCCTCCCGGCCCAGCCGCCCCACCCCTCCGCTGCCGCGGCCCTCACCCTCGCCGCCGCCGACTTCTCCTGCTCATTCCTACCCTCCCCGGAGCTCTGGAGTACCTGTGACTTCCGCGACGGCCGCGCCCTCCTCTCCAAGCAGGGGCATTCGCTGGCTAACCTCGCCGTATGCGACCCGCTGCACCGGCGCTACCTTTTGCTACCTGCCATCCCCCACGACCTAGCTGTTCTAGCCAGGCAGCTGAATCTCATACATTGTGGACCCTTCCTTGCTCCTGCCGGCGAGAACGAGGGTGACAGTGCCAACGCTCCCTCGGGCTTCAGAGTCATGTGCTTGCGCATGTCCTCAACCAAGCTAGTCCTCTTTGTCTTCTATTCGTCGGGTGCCCTTGCCGTCCAATGGCACACTGTTACATTTGATGGTTGGAGCGCCTTGATCGCAGGATGTCTCAGCGGGGGTTTCTCTACTCTCAGCCTCCCACTCGACCGTTATCAGATGGTCTTTGTGGAGGCAAGGGAAGGAAGGCTTGGGATGATTAGTTGTGGTATTAAAGATGATGGAAATCGCCTCTTGTATGACATTTTGCGAGATAATGAGGATGGCACAAAGCAGTGGAAAATGGAGGACGTAGTCCTGGTGCCCCATAATTATTACTATATCATCATTGGTGTTGCTGGGGGATGCTTACTTCTACATGGGCTTCAAGATAATCCGAAGTCTGTAAACTTCAACTTTTATTCACTGGATCTCCAGACTTTGAAGCTTGAGTGGTTCCATGACTCTCAGTATTTGTGCATCTCCTCGCGTACCCATCTGTATGCGGGTTTCCCACCATCCTTGTCTCCACCAACTATTTGAAGGGGTAAGCTTTGCTCCTTGTGTTTGCTTGTATTGTTCATGCCATACCATATATAGCACCGGTCGGTATTGCAATATCATGCAAGTATTAGGTAATTTGATGGTAACGTGCTCTGTTATTCTACTAATTTTAGCAAACAATCCTCACTATGGAGGGATGTCCAAGTTATCTCTTGCCCATAACAATTCTCATGGTGCCTTTTAGGTGTTTAAATGGTATTCTAATGCTTTAATTTATTATTTACATAGAGTATTCAATTGGAATAATATGCAACTCAGGAACGCAAAAACACTTCTTTCTCATATTGTTAATAACTTCATATGCATGTTATCATTTTAAGGCTGTCATATAAATAAAGAAAACATCAAAGCAGCATCATACTATCCCTAAAATGCTGTAGCAAGCTGGAGACGCCAGATTGAGGTACAGGACAGGGAGGGGTGTCAGGTACGAGTGGCACCGAGAAGGGGCCGATTTCAGATCAGCACGCAAGCACAGGCAGGGCCCCGCAGCGCTGTAGAGGCCGGCTGGCCGCCGCCGCGCCACGAATACCGGAGGCACTACCTCCAGGGCTGGCACGTGAGCAGCAGCAACGCAAGTGGGAAGGGGAGGTGGGTGCCCACGAGTGCTATGGGACGGCCACACCGTGGCAATGCCACGCAAACTTTGCCCGGCGGCGCCCTTTGGCGGCAGGGAGGGGAGTGAGTGGCAGCGGGTCAGGGAGGGGTCAAGGTTCCTCCCTGTGCTGCTCTAGTGGAGTTACTTTTATAATGCTTGATTAAGCTGGATTTGGACATGTAGTGTTTTGTTTGTTACATACTATCCTGTACATTGGTAACACTATCTAGTTCCACTTTTAGTTGCTTTTTGCTAACCCCTTGGCTTGCAATAGGTCCTTGTCCTGAACATGCTCATGCCATTCCCGTTTTGTTGCATTAACTAATATCTTTGCAATAATAAGATTAAATTGTGTAAAGACAGGGTATCAGTGACATCAATAGCAGCAAGCATCACCTTCTATCATAACTAACACTAAAAGTGATTTTATAGTTGTTAACAAAATTACCCACAAATACAGAAGACAGCTCCAAAATAAACAGTGTGCCCATGTCGAAAGCTAATATGAGTGGGGAATCTTATTCAAGAGGCATTACTCTAAATCTAACAGGTGAAAAGGAGGGAGTGTCTATGCTGGATGGGGATCCATCTGTGCACCGTCTATTGCTGAGTACTGTTGTGCTTTGCTGTGTGCGCCATGCATGTCTAATGGATTCCCATCGGGCTGGTGGGAGCGTGAGACTCACAGTTCAGTTTTCCTAAAACTAGTTTATGTTAAGATGGGTCTCCTGCCATCATTCATCTATAAGAGTCTACCATTCTGCTTATATATAGCGATAATTAAGCGGAAACTAGTAGTTTGCTTCGTGCCGCGCAGTTATATATCACTTCACGCATGGCTAAAGAGTATGGGTACCTCCAGAGGCTTCAAACTGACTGCTTATCATGACATTGCTGATACTAGCAGCGTCTTGGAGATAATGCGAGGAAGAATCAGTTCGATCACGTACAGCCATTTTTACCTGCATTCTGGTTGATAGGTGACTAGCTGTGAAGTAGAATTTATGCATTTCGGATGCCATCCTAACGCTTATGCCCAGTAAATTAAATGTCTGCTCTTGAACCACAGTTGCATGTTTATTTTTACTTGACCAGGCAAGTTTTGAAAACAAACATGTTTGCATGTAGTTGGTCTTTTAAGCTTATGTTCCAACCAAACTGCACGCTTAACTTTCGTCTTTGGCATGCGTCGATTGAACCTCTGAAGTAGGTGCTTCAGTTTGTCGCATCTAACGAGAGTGGTTTCTTGTCACCTGCTGTTGTTGCAGGGCTTAATCTGGCTGGTTGCGCTGGTCATTGCAAGGAAATGATGATAGATACACATATCAAGCAATTGTCCTATCCTTGTGATGACATCTCCTCAACTCAAAGTAAATGTCTGATGACCAGCTGGTTGGCAATGGATCATCGATCGATCGGTCTACTTTCTCAACCTTGTTAATTGCAATATCCATGTTTCCTTCCAGTTACAGCTTTTATTTGTACTTTATGGAATATGTATGTATGCATATTATGCTAACTGATTCTATGTCTAGTATGGATGATACAAGCGTATGTTGTGTGTGTATGTGTGCGTGGGTAAGTTGCTGTCGTTAATTTGTATGCCATTAATTTGGATGCTTCATTTCAACCTAGTGTGGCCATGACAACGTGACCTTGACCAGACTCGCTGCAGAGCAGTGACAACCTTGCTATTTGGCTCAACTAATGAACAGACACCCATAGTTTGAAAATCTATATGGATCCCGACCAAACACTCTTGTTTTGCCAGGCTATTAGCCATGCCTGGGTTTTGTTGAGACCAACATTTTGGTAAGTTTGGTATGGTCAAGCAATCAAGTATCCCAAAATAGATCAAATTGTGATAGTAACAACCATTTTCAGCCAGTAAGTAGTACCCAGCTACAATATGGAAATACTACCTCCGATCCATAATAAGTGTAGCAGTTTTGAACTAACCCCCCCCCCCCCCCCCCCCCCCCAGGTTCAAAACTGCGACACTTTTTTTTGGATCGGAGGGAGTAGTTTGTAGCAAGAATTACGAGTCGAAGAGTCGTCGAGTCGTTCCAAGGTTGAGACTCATAGACTAATCGTGACTAGTCTAGACTAGTGCGAGACTAGTCGACATGGTACTGTAGTACTGAACTTACAGTACATAACTCCCTCGTTTTGTGTTGTTGTCCTACAAGCAGTATACAATATAAATGAATGCATGGGAATTGGGAAGTGGATGAAGAACACCACAAGCAACAAGTCCAGTCCAGCAACATAAGGTTCAACATGTAGTCCAACATCAAGGTCTGAATTACAAAAGAAATCAGTTCATGATGGAGATGGAAATATAAAGGTTCAACAACACCACAAGCAACAAGTCCAGTCCAGCAAAAGAAATCTTGTAGCCTCAGCCCTCAAATCAATCCAGATCTATATCCAACTTTTTGAGTCGCTCGACTCGTATACGTCGACTAGTCCAGACTAGTCGTCGACTAGTCCATCCACGGCTCGACTCGTATTTGTAGTCTACACGAGAAAAGGAGTCGACAGCTGGAGTGCGACTCTTAGACTAGTCGAGCGACTAGTCTAGACTAGTCGTTCGACTCGTAATCCTTGGTTTGTAGTGCCTATATATGGCTTCCCCTGAATAATTGATTTAGTACTACTTGTAGGCAAATATTGGTAATGCACATTTTCAGGAGATATTAATTAGAAAGGTTTCATAACAGAGGAAACCCAACTGGTTGGACTGCGGTCTACCGGATATTAGTATTTGATTTGGATAAATACTTGGTCAAAAAAATCTATAAGAACAGGACAACACTGGAAAAGTACACAATGATTGAGATATAGATACTCTGTTCTTTTCCTCGTGGTTCAGCAAGAGAACTGTTGTTCAATATTCTTTCACTACGATCAATATTTTAAGGTTCAAAAGCCAAACCATAACATATTAGCGTATTAAGATTCAGTAAAACAAGAAAAAAAAAGTCTAAAGACAATAAAACCACGATGAAATGAAAATGTGGTACCTCTGAATTTATTTATTTTTTGCTGAATGTGGTACTATCTCTGATTGAGTTTGAATATATGCCTCAAGGGCTTCACCGTCTTTGAGAATTATTCTAACAAGCACCAATGCATTAATGAGATGTACTTTCATCTCCTTCAACAGCCTTTTTTCCTTGGCAATTTTACCACTTCCCAGGGAGAACATAGAATCCTCGATATGAGCCTTGGCGATATCAAACCCATTGAGATTATGGTATTGCCTTTGAGCTGCAAGGAGCAAAATAGCAGCAGGGACAAGCTTCCCCTGCTTGAATTAATTCTAGAGCTCATCGACTACATTATCAGTGTGAGTTGCAAGCAATCTAGTATTCTAGTGGTGTCCAAGAAGATCTTCTGCATAAGTCACCAATAAAGAACAGCTTTCACTTAAAGTGCTTATACTATACTCCCTCCGTTCCTAAATATAAGCCTTTTTAGAGATTCCAATATGGACTACATACGGAGCAAAATGGGTGAATTTACACTCTAAAATACGTCCATATACATCCGTATATAGTCCATATTGAGATTTCCATATACATCCGTATGTAGTCCATATTGAAATCTCTAAAAAGGCTTATATTTAGAAACGGAGGGAGTACATAACAAAGATTGATATCCAACTCTATCAGCATAACTCAAACTTATAATAGCAGAGAAACTTGACTTATTTCCCATTGATTAAAAAGATAATGTGCCTCCTGTATTATGGACATAAATACATAAGAAGTTCTAAAAGATAAACCATCTCTCTCACAAGTTGGACTGTACAAAATCACAAATTGTCAGTTCTTAAGCACTGTTAGAGCGGTGGATTTAAATAACTGGGATGAGCTGAACTTCTTTTTTTGCAATTATGTAACCAAAGTAGTCTTTTATGTAAGGAAGGATTTAACACAACCCATCTCAGGCAGGCAAAGCAGATGTATGAGCTTGTAGATGTACTCAACATTCCTCTTCCTGTAGTTCTCGTCAACGAATAGGTTCAGATACTGATACTTATGCTGGCAAGTGTTCTTGATGGCAAAATGGAGTGGGAGGAGGCCCTCCATGACCCTATTGCCCGAGGTGCGGCTGTCGTCACCGTCGGAGTTCCCCTCACGCAGCCGTGTGGGAACAGCCCAGGGCATTCGCCCATCCCACACATTATGTCTGACAAACACGGTCGTCCTAGCAGCACCGGATGCCGGCGTTGAGGTATATATGAACAGGTGCAATGCTGGCTGCCTCTGCCAGACGCCTGCTTCCCACCATTTTCTTGAGACGCCTGCTTCCCACCTGAGTGTCCCAAGCGCCGGATACAATGGTTGGGCCTGCATAGCACGAAGTTTAAAGCATCTCTGGGCCTGTCTCGCTGGAACGCTCAGATCGGCAGTTTCCAGTGAGGCAGGCTGAGCTGAGCCACAGCGAGCGCACATGCGTGGCCCCTTGCACGAGACACGAGAGGAATCTCCTTTCTTCCTTCTCCCTTCCCATCTACACAACGGTACTTCGATTCGACATAAGCTCTACACGAAAAAGATGCACATCAATGTTATGGTTCCATTTTTGCGATCGGTTCGTAGTTTCGTTGACCGTAAATGCTCAATTTTGTGTTCACGTTTGGAGCTATTTTGAACGAATTTTGTCAAATTCATCGAGCACGGTCGATCGTTTGAAATTTTCCTTGACCAGCAGCCTAATCTCGCAGTTTCACACGACTTTCGTGTTACAAGTTTTCTGTTTCGGCGCTCGTAGACGAGAAAATCTACATCTTCCTCGTGATTGTACAGATGCATATGTGTGGTCTGATTTAAGACACTGCTTAACCGTTCCTCTAGGCCGGCGTGGTTCCTCTCGATCCCCTCTCCCGCGTCTTGCTGCAGTGGCGTCATCGTCGTTCATCTTGGCCTTCTCTCCATGATCCTACTGCACTGACGTCGCCATGACGCGCACACTGTATTTCTTTTCCTCTGTCCTTTGCCTCAGAGCCCTCCTATTCGTTCCTCTCGACGCCGGCGCCGTTCCTCGTGACCTCCTTGCCCGCGTCCTACTACACTGGAGTCGTTTCCGGCGTCGGTCATCTCGGCCTCCTCTCTCTCGTCCTACTGCACTGACGCTGCCATGGCGCGAGCACTGCATTTCTCCTCCTCTGTCCACTGCCTTTGTGCGGACTTTCTTTGTGGCGACGAGGCTAGCAACTAGTTCGTCGCGCCGCCGACGGGGTCGCTCGCGCACGACTTCGTGCTCGTCGTGTCGGACGCGGCGCCACGACCACCGTCACCGCAGTCGCCATAGTCCAACACGCACTGCATTTCTCCTCCCCCGTCCTCTGCCTCAGCGCTCCTCTGCACGGACTTTCTCTGCGGCGGCGACGCTAGCAACTAGTTCGTCGCGGCGCCGGCAGGAACGCTCACCCGAGACTCCGTGCTCGTCGTGTCGGACGCGGCGCCGCGGTCACCGTCCACTGCAGTCGCGAGGCACAGTGTAACTGTGTGTGTTAAGTGTAAGTGTTAACTCTTAATCATATCCCGCGTATGCAACCAAACACAGTGTAGTTGCGTGAGCCAAGCCAATGCGGGCAACCAAACGCTATGCCAAAATTGCTCCCCTAATGCAAGAGGCTCAGATGAGGGCAATCAAACAATATGCAGATGTCGGTTTTTTGCCTGTTTTCTCTCAACCAGGCGCCGTTGAGCCAAACTCCACGGGCTAGGCTCGCTCGGAAAGGCTACCAAACACGTTCCTAGCGCTTTGGCCCAGCAGACGCATTAGAGCATCTCTAGCAGACCCCTTAAAAGTGGTCAAACCCGTAAAAATCGACGTTTTCAGTTCCGCGTTCTCAAAAAACACCCCGAATAGAGCCTGTAAATGTGGTCAAACCTGTAAACTTTTTTCAGGGGTTTGGAGGTAAAACTGAGGGTGCCCTGAAAACCGGTCAACGCTACGCGATAAGGGAATTCCGCAGTGCGCACACGGACTCCGGTGACCTTCCGCTACGGAACTCGCCGGAAACTCGGCGCTTACAGCAGCTGCGCCGCCGGCCTGCGGAGGAGCTCGCAGGAGCGGCGACGAGAGCTGGCTAGCTAGCTCGTGGATCGATTCGAGAGCTAGCTATGGCGACGGCGACGGGAGCTAGCTAGCTAGCTCCTGGATCGATTCGAGCTAGCTAGCTACGGCGACGGGAGTTAGCTAGCTCCTGGATCGATTCAAGCAGCTACCGCGACGGACGCTGGGGCGTTTCGTGCGAGCCGTCCTGCACGCCGGCGGCTCCGTATGCGCTGTCCGCCGGCTTCGTAGGAGCGAATTAGCTGACCGTGGACACGGATGAGAGGAAGAAGAAGACATGAGGAAAAAAAACGAATATTCGGTTTTACAGATTAAATTTGAGGAGTCTGTTCGGCCGCAGCTCAAACCGACCCTTAAAAAGCGTTTTCCACCAACTAAAAAACGAGTTTTCAGTTCCGCGGTTGCTAGAGATGCTCTTATGTCCGTCTACCAGCACACACTGCTCAGTCTGTCTACAGGCTCCTATTTCCCGCCGTCACCACAGAGGAACCATGCGACAACTGCGTTCAGCCACTGTGCGCTCCATGACGTCAGTCAAGAGGACCGCCACCCCACAACGGCGTCATGCTGCCACCGTCGGACGCAACAGCCAATTCAATGCTACGGGAGGTTTGTTCTCAAGGGCCTTGAGTACACCGGTCTTTGCTGTATGGAAATGGAGTATGAGTTTGAAATAGAGATTGTGTGGTGTGAAGTCTACCGAAGATCAAGGAAGTTTATTTAAAGTGGTTTTCTCCCTTCAATATATCATTCAACGTCTTTGTTAAAAGTATGGAATTCTCGCCCAGGGCTGCGGAACTCACGACTCTATCAGAAAGTAGAATGACCAACTTTTACACGAATTTTCAAGTGGATGAAATCGGTCGAGTGGTCTCAGTTGGAGACGCGATTGGACTGGCGAGCACCTCGCGATGGGGGCAGCGGCTACGGAGCCACGTCTGCTGCAGTGCGGCGGCGGGAGTTTCACGGGCCCGATCTGGGCTCGGCCGAGCAGTTAGCCTGGTGTGCTCCTGCTGCTGCGTCCGGTCTGCTACTGCTTGAGCCGGTGGAGGTTGTTCCCTCCACGTGCCTGCGGTACCGCCGGCCCCTGTCTACGGTTGCTTCGTCTTGGTCCGGCCGGCCTCGCAACGTTTGCCATGGTGAGACGTCGATGGTGACCTCGAGACTATGTTGGCGCATGTTGGTGGGCGGCAAGCGTGGTGGAGCCTACGGTTGGTCCTGGTTTGTGGTTGTGTGGGGGTCGGGAGAAATCTCTGTCGGGTCTTGCCGGCACCGACGCGGTGACGCCTGTGGGCGCCGCCACCCTTCTTGAAGGGCGTCGGGTGTACCCCTTCCCCACTCCCCTCCGTGTACCGGGAGAAATCCTAGGATTAGTCCAGACGGCAGCGTCGTCGTCGTCGCAGTCCTTCTTGAAGGTGTTGCTTGATACGCGGCAATTCGGAGGCATAGGAGCGTGGTGGGAATTCTTCGGAGGGCGCAGCGGTTGCGGGAAATCGTCGCTTTCGTCAATCCAGCGCTGTTCACATTTGTTTCTCTTGTTTTTTCTTTTGGACTTGATTGTGCTGTTTGCCCCAGTAGTGGTCTCACAGTTGTATCAGATGGTTGCTATATTAATATAGCGAGACGAAAGCCTGTTTCGAGATGGTCAGTGAGAACTTACAATTGAGGACAAACAAACTAGAAAAACTGCAATAGTTATCGACACTATTATTAAACCAAAAGCAACTGAACTCAAGAGGTAACAAGAGTGCCTGACACTATATTAAACCAAAAGCAAATAGACTCAAGAGGTGATGAGAGTGAGACATTGTATTCTGTCTATGTTGCGATTCGACAAAAAAACGCTTGATTGTGGCACAATTAGTTCAAATTCTTTTAGAAGCGAATGCTTTGGAATATTCCATTCTTGTAGAAACCACCGCTTCGGATCCTGCTCCTCTGCAATTTCTGGCCCCATATTCAGGGTGTGTCATGGGGGATGATACGTCTCCAACGTATCTATAATTTTTGATTGTTCCATGCTATTATAGTATCAATCTTGGATGTTTTTATATGCAATTATATATCATTTTTTAGGACTAACCTATTAACCTAGTGCCCAGTGCCAGTTGCTGTTTTCTGCTTGTTTTTGGCTTTTCATAGAATCAGTAACAAACGAAGTCCAAATGCCACGAAACGTTTTGGAGATTTTTTTCTGGACAAAAGAGGCCCTGGAGACTTGGAGAGGAGGCCAGAAGGTTCACGAAGCCTCCACAAGGCAACAGGGTGCGGCCCCGGGGGAGGGGGGGCACCCTGATGCCTTGTGGGGCCCACGTGGCTCCGTTTGACCTAATTCCACTCCTATAAATTCATAAATATTCGGAAACCATCAGAGAGCCAGAAGAGAAAACCTTTCCGCCGCCGCAAGCCTCTGTTCTTTAGCAATCCCATCTGGAGGCCTTTTCCGGTACTCTGCCAGAGGGGGAATCGATCACGGAGGGCTTCTACATCAACCTTGCTGCCCTTTCGATGATGTGTGAGTAGTTTACCACAGACCTATGGGTCCATAGCTAGTAGCTAGATGGCTTCTTCTTTCTCTTTGATCTTCAATACCATGTTCTCCTTGATGTTCTTGGAGTTCTATCCGATGTAATCTTCTTTTGCGGTGTGTTTGTTGGGATCCGATGGATTGTGAGTTTATGATCAGATTATTCATGAGAAATATTTAAGTCTTCTCTGAACTCTTTTATGCATGATTAAATATAGCTTTGTATTTCTCTCCGATCTATCGATTTGGTTTGGCCTACTAGATTGATTTATCTTGCAATGGGAGAGGTGCTTTGTGATGGGTTCAATCTTGCGGTGCTCAATCCCAGTGACAGAAGGGGACATGACACGTATTTGTATTGTTGCCATTAAGGATAAAAAGATGGGGTTTATTCATATTGCTTGAATTTGCTTCTCTACATCATGTCATCTTGCTTAAGGCGTTACTTTGTTTTTATTAACTTAATACTCTAGATGCATGCTGGATAGCGGTCGATGAGTGGAGTAATAGTA
Organism: Elymus sibiricus; assembly: GCA_039707655.1. Taxonomy (NCBI): domain Eukaryota; kingdom Viridiplantae; phylum Streptophyta; class Magnoliopsida; order Poales; family Poaceae; genus Elymus; species Elymus sibiricus. The sequence continues at coordinate 87,399,916 of CM077668.1, read as the reverse complement.
GTAGATGCAGACAGGAGTCGGTCTACTTGTCTCGGACGTGATGCCTATATACATGATCATTGCCATGAATCTGTCATAATTATTTGCTTTTCTATCAATTGCCCAATAGTAATTTGTTTACCCACCGTATGTTTCTGCACTCGAGAGAGAAGCCTCTAGTGAAAACTATGGCCCCCGGGTCTATCTTTATCATATTAAAAACCTAAAAATACCTTGATACAATTTATTTACTTTTATTTTAATTAGTATTTTAGTTTATCTATTTACCTCGATAAGATTTAATCCTGGCAAATAACCGTTAAGAGGATTGACAACCCTCTTATTTGCTTTGGGTGCAAGTGTTTGCTCTTGTGTGTGCAGGTGCGCTTAACGGAATTTTGCTTGGTTCTCCTACTGGATTGATAACCTTGGTTCTTAACTGAGGGAAATACTTATCTCTACTGTACTGCATCATTCTCTCCTCTTCGGGGAAATACCAACGCAGACTACAAGTAGCAGGGGAATATTTTCGCAATAATGGAATGCACACATTAATTATATATGATGATCTAAGTAAATGTGGGGTGCCATATCGATAAATCTCATTATTGTTACGCGGAACACCAGGCCATGAGGCTTTCTTAGGGGATGTTTTCTATTTATATTCCCATCTCTTGGAAAGAGCCGCTAAACTATTGGACCACGCAGATGCATGTAGCCCGACCATGTTACCCGTGATTGAAACACAAGCTGGAGACGTATCGGCCTATATCCCCACCAATGTGATGTCCATTACAAATGTACTAATCTATTTGGAAACAGAGCTCTTTTATCATGGAATTAGACCAGCTTTCTGGACATTGGCTTATCCGTCAGTTGCGTCGGGTCTGTCGGTCAGTTGAAAGCTATGAAACAAGTTGATACGTCTCAAATGTATCTATAATTTTAGATTATTTAATTCTATTATATTATCATTCCGACATATTTTTATTATCATTTTATATTATCTTATGGAGATGAAACTCAAAATATTTTCGTTAGGGCGTAACCCTCTCAGCGACACGCCACATCGGAACCCGGGTGTGGTGTCAAATGGGCAAGGGCTGGGCCGTCAACCCCCCGGTGGCGCGCCATATCTTGATATGGATACAATGTCAAGTGAGCGACGATCGGGTCATCGCATCCTTAGTGGCGCGCTACATCGGCGCCCGGATGTAGTGGAAAATGAGCAAGGGTCTTCGCATTTGACTCGATGAGTGCGAAGGGTAAGGAAGCTAGCCAAGCCTAGGAGGATCCACTTAGGTAGCTGGAACGTAGGGTCCCTGATAGGGAAGCTTCGGGAGCTAGTAGATGCAGCGGTGAGGAGAGGTGTTGATATCCTTTACGTTCAAGAAACCAAATGGAGGCGGAAAAAGGCGAAGGAGGTGGAGGATACCAGGTTCAAGCTGTGGTACACAGGGACGGTGATACGCCTCCGTCGTATCTACTTTTCCAAACACTTTTGCTCTTGTTTTGGACTCTAATTTGCATGATTTGAATGAAACTAACCCGGACTGACGCTGTTTTCAGCAGAACTATCATGGTGTTGTTTTTGTGCAGAAATCAAAGTTCTCGGATTGGGACAAAACTTTTTGGAGAATTTTTATGGAATATATAAAAATTATTGGCGCAAGAATCAACAGAAGAGGGGCCACCTGTTGCCCACAAGGCAACAGGGCGCGACTCCTCCCTAGGGCGCGCCCTGATGCCTTGTGGGGCCCACAGGCGACCGTCTGACCTAATTCCAACGCTATAAATTCTCTTTCCCCGAGAAAAAAATAAGAGAAGAAGTTTCATCGCGTTTTACGATACGGAGCCGCCGCCACCTCCTGTTCTTCATCGGGAGGGCTGATATGGAGTCTGTTCGGGGCTCCGGAGAGGGGGATTCGACGCCGTCGTCATCATCAACCATCCTCCATCACCAATTTCATGATGCTCACCACCGGGCGTGAGTAATTCCTTCGTAGGCTTGCTGGACGGTGATGGGTAGGATGAGATTTATCATGTAATCGAGTCAATTTGTTAGGGCTTTGATCCCTAGTATCCACTATGTTCTGAGATTGATGTTGCTATGACTTTGCTATGCTTAATGCTTGTCACTAGGGTCCGAGTGCCATGATTTCAGATCTGAACCCTCTATGTTTTCATGAATATATTTGTGTTCTTGATCCTATCTTGCAAGTTATATGCACCTATTACGTGTCATGGTCGGCATACCCCAAGGTGACAATAATTGGGATTCTTTCTGGTGATTGCCGTAGTTTGACGAGTTCATGTATTCACTAAGTGCTAATGCTTTGTTTCGGTTCTCTATTAAAAGGAGGCCTTAATATCCCTTAGTTTCCTTAAGGACCCCGCTGCCACGGGAGGGTAGGACAAAAGATGTCATGCAAGTTCTTATTATAAGCACGTATGACTATATACGGAATACATGCCTACATTACATTGATGAATTGGAGCTATTGTGTGTCGCCCTAGTTTGTGACTGTTATATGATGAATATCATCCAACATAATTATCATCACCGATCCAATGCCTACGACTTTCTCATATTGGTTTCTGCTAAGTTACTTTGTTGCTACTGCTTTACACTTGCGACAAACTGCTACTGTTACTGTTGCAGTTACTATTGTTACTACTGCTACTGCTATCAAAACTATCATATTACTGTGCTACTAAATACTTTGCTGCAGATATTTTATCTCCAGGTGTGGTTGAATTGACAACTCAACTGCTAATACTTGCAAATATTCTTTGGCTCCCCTTGTGTCGAATCAATAAATCTGGGTGAAATACTACCCGCGAAAACTGTTGCAATCCCCTATACTTGTGGGTTATCAAGACCTTTTTCTGACGCCGTTGCCGGAGAGCATAGCTCTATTTGTTGAGTCACTTGGGATTTATATCTGTTGACCACTATGAAGAATCTGAAAGGCGCTAAGACCAAGATCGTTCCCTCTAAGACGAGGGGAGGTAAGGAACTGCCATCACACTCTGCACTTGATTCACCTTCTGTTTTGAGTAAGCTTGCGACACCACCACCTGCTATTCATTCTGATATGTCGCAAGTTATTGATGATACTACTTCTGCTATGAATGATACTTATGACGATGCTAGTGCTATGCTTGATAACATTGTGCCACTTGGTGAATTTCTTGATGAACAAATTGCTAAAGCTAAAGAAATTGAAAATGTTGAAACTCTTGAGAATTATGATTCACCTATTATGCCTAGTCCTCCTACTAGAGTTGAATCACCTGATGAATATGTCTTTGATAGGGAGACAGCTAGGGCAATTCTTGCTTGTAATGATAGAGATGAGGTTATAAAATTGCTTGTTGAAATAAAAGAAAAATCTATGAGGGAGAGAATGAAATATGATCCTAAGTTTGCTACCTCTCTCATATTTGTTGCCGATAAGGATTATGAATTCTCTGTCGATCCTGAGTTAATTACTTTGGTTGAATCTGATCCTTTTCATGGTTATGAAACTGAAACTGTTGTGGCGCATCTTACTAAGTTGAATGATATTGCCACCCTATTTGCTTATGAGGAAAAAATTCGCTATTACTATATTCTTAAGTTGTTTCCTTTCTCATTAAAGGATGATGCTAAGAAATGGTTTAATACTCTTGCTCCTGGTTGTGTGCATAGTCCCCAGGATATGATATATTACTTCTATGAAAAATATTTTCCTGCTCATAAGAAACAAGCTGCCTTACAGGAAATATTTAACTTTGTGCAAATTGAAGAAGAGAATCTCCCTCAAGCTTGGGGGAGGCTTCACCAATTACTTAATGCTTTGCCTGATCATCCTCTTAAGAAAAATGAAATACTTGATATCTTTTATAATGGACTAACCGATGCTTCTAGGGACTACCTAGATAGTTGTGCTGGTTGTGTTTTCAGGGAACAAACTGTTGGACAGGCTGAAGTATTATTGAATAATATATTGAGAAATGCCGATGATTGGACACTTCCTGAACCACCACCTAAACCAACTCCGAAGAAGAGAGGTATTCTATTCCTTAGTCCAGAAGATATGCAAGAAGCTAAGAAATCTATGAAAGAAAAAGGTATTAAAGCTGAAGATGTTAAGAATTTACCACCTATTGAAGAGATACATGGGCTAGACATCCCGACACAGGTAGTGCAGGTAAATTCTCTCACTAGATTTGATGAAGGTGATATTCCGTATAATAAATCTGTTAGTCAATGCTTGTATGAATTTGATAATTACATCATTAAACAGGAACACTTTAATATGTATGTTAGCAATCAACTAAAACGGAATTCCATCATGATTGAACGCTTGAGTGATTTGATGTTTAGAATTGCTAATGAAGTTAAATGCTTGAGTAAACATGCTTCTATGGTTCAGACTCAGTTAGAACAAATTGTTAAGTCACAAAATGATTTGCTTGATGAGATGAATAATAAAAAGAATGATCATGCTGTTAGAGTTGTTACTAGAGGAGGTAGAATGACTCAGGATCCTCTATATCCTGAAGGTCATCCTAAGAGAATGGAACAAGACTCTCAAAGAAATAATATTGATGCACCTAGTCCATCTAAGAAGAAAAAGAAAAAGAAGAATGATAAAACTTTGCATGCTTCTAGTGAACCTGAGATAGAAAAACCTCCTGAGAATCATAATGATGCTTCTATTTCTGATGCTGAGACACAATCTGGTAATGAACATACACCTAGCCATAATGATAATGATAATAATGATGTTCATGTGGATGCTCAACCAGATAATGATGTAGAAATAGAACCTGCTGTTGATCTTGATAACCCACCTCCTAAGAATAAAAGATATGATAAAAGAGACTTTGTTGCTAGAAAACATGGAAAGGAAAGAGAACCATGGGTTCAAAAACCTATGCCTTTTCCTACTAAACCATCTAAAAACAAGGAGGATGAAGATTTTGAGCGCTTTGTTGAAATGCTTAGACCTGTCTTTTGCGCACTCGCTTGATTGATATGTTGAAAATGTCTCCTTATGCCAAATACATGAAAGATATTGTCACTAATAAAAGAAAGATACCTGAAGCTGAAATTTCCACCATGCTTGCAAATTACTCTTTTAAGGGTGGAGTACCTAAAAAGTTAGGAGATCCGGGAATACCTACTATACCATGCTCCATTAAAAGAAGCTATGTTAAAACTGCCTTATGTGATTTGGGAGCCGGTGTTAGTGTTATGCCTTTCTCTTTATATAGAAGACTTGATTTGAATAAGCTCACACCTACTGAAATATCTTTGCAAATGGCTAATAAATTAACTGCTATACCTATTGGAATTTGCGAGGATGTGCCTGTTGTTGTTGCGAATGTTACTATTTTAACGGACTTTGTTATACTTGATATGCCCGAGGACGACAACATGTCGATTATCCTCGGTAGACCCTTTTTGAATACTGCAGGGGCTGTTATTGATTGCAATAAAAGCAAGGTCACTTTTCATGTCAATGGTAATGAGCATACGGTTTATTTCCCGAAGAAACAAACTTCAATGAATGGTATCAATTGTATCGAGAAGGTTTCGACAATCACTATTGGGGGATTCAAATTTCCTCTTCCTACTGTCAAAAAGAAATATGAAATCCTTATTGTTGGGGAGATGCATATCCCTGTTGAGGTAACTTAGTGTGGTACGAAAATTCTTCGGTTTCATGTCACTCGGAAATAGTTTGTTAATAAGACTTGATCAACCTTATTAATGGATTGTTTTTTGAAGGGCATGTGGTCGATGAATTTAGTAAGCACAACTTTCTGTAATCTTCGTTTGCTTTCTATTATTTTTAGTTTAAATAAAATAAAATGCCATGATTATCCTATTTTCTGAATTATCCGTGCAATAAAAAATGGCCCAAAAATAAAAGTGCTCAGAATGCAATAAAATTTTAACATGATTTTTTCTGGAATATTTAAGAATTTTGGGCACTGAAAACAAACCAGGGGGGTGCACCTGTTGCCCACAAGGCAACAGGGCGCGCCAAGATGCCTTGTGGGTCTCACAGGGACCCACTCACTTATCCATTCAGCCCACTACATCTCCTACCTCCAGAAAAAATCTTTGTAGCTCTCTCTCTCGTGTTCTTGCTCCCAAACCTAAGATTTTTGATCTCTTTGCTCGGAGCTCCGTTTCTGAAACTGTTTTGAGGGATTGCTCCTTGGTATGTGACTCTCCCATTGCTCCAATTAGTTTTTGCTTTAGTGGATTATATTTTGCATAAATTGCTGCTATTGGTGCTACTAAAAATGAGCTTGCATGTTAAATTCTTTGAGTTCTAAGTAGTTTGAATGCTTGATATAGCCTCTAGGCACTTGTATGAGTAGTTGCTATCAATCTTGTGAAGTTTTGTTAACATCTTTTTGTGGCCCAAAATTTTTCAGAAATTTGTTCTTAGGAAAATGAACTTTCTTCGGAGGGGTTCTTCGAGCCGGAGCTCCAAGGGTGTCCTTGGGGATGCCCATGACCACGACCTCAACATTCCGCGTAGGACGGAGGTCCGACCGTGCGAGTGGTCGCACAACACCTTCATGAACGAAGCCGGGTTCCGTCAAGAGTTCGCACATTTTGTTGCGAATGCCGGGCTGGCCGACTTCCTCACAGATGAGTGTGACCAGCACCACATCCTTACAAATTCCTTTGTTCAAAAATTTTATTTCATGCCTAGGCTCAATATCCCCATGGTGCGTTTCGATTTATATGCTGAACATCATGAGTTAACGCTAGATGAGTTTTGTGAGATATGCTTGATCCCTTCTGATGGGGATTTGAGGGAGCCTCGGCCTGTGGAGTTCGAGGACTTCCTTCACACTTTGACTGTGGGGGAATTTAGGGGCGTTTTGAAAGCCTGTGTTACTAGCTTGCATTTTCCTGCTGTGCACTACTTTGCTTTATTCATAGGGAAATGTTTGACTGCTAGGGAGGAAGGTGGTACGCTCAGTGCCCCTGACCTCGCCATCTTGCATCGTGCTATTTACGGCGATAACACTTTTAGCTTGGGAGCTATCATTGCACGCCGCTTACACACCAACAGAACTAAGGGTAAAATCCATGGCGGTATTTATGCTTCATGTCTTGCTAAACGTTTTAATGTTGCTATCCGCCCAAATGACTATTTGCTGCCCAAGGCTTATTTAGAACAACAGTGCATGATCAATCACCACTTTATTGATGAACCTGAACCTCCTCAGTATATTCGTTATAACCTGGTTTTCAGCGAGACGACTCGCGATATTATTCTGTTGCCTGCACCCTCTTTGTTTGACTCTCATACCAGGAACAGATACACCATCATGCCGACGGACATCACAGCTTACAGGAACGAGCTGGCAGCAGCGGAGGACGAGGTCTAGCAGTGGGACCCTCAGGTGCCTCCGCCCCAGTACTATCCGCCCGGTCCTGATGGATACTACGGGTGGCGATTACCAAGCTAGGCCAAAAGCCTAAGCTTGGGGGAGTACGTATCTCTCACCGACATTACATTCATGTTCACACATTCATTCCAGTTGTCGGTGTTCATCCTTTTTCATTGTATCATCCATGTTAGTTTTATTTCCGCTTTCTTCTTGTGTGTTTGAAAAACTTCGAAAACCCAAAAATATTTCTCGCTTCTTTTCAGTTTTTCTTTCCCGTTTGTTAGTTTGTAGTATTAAAAGAAAACCCAAAAAGATTTCTCGTTTCTTCTTTTGCTTGTTGGGGGTTCTCCCGGGTAAATAGTTTTTCTCGCTTTTTGTTTTTCTTCTTTAATTTGCTTTCTTCAGAAAAACTAAAAACTCCAAAAATATTTCAGTGTGTTTCTCTGAATTTCTTTTCCTTTCGTTGAGTTGTCGTAGGGAGAAGACCACGATGAAAATGATGAGTGGTTCTCATATGCTTTATTGTTGATCTAACGAAGAGCAAATATTACCTTGTCTTCTCCCTTGAATAAAATGTTTGCAGATTCCAGCTTAGTCCACGGCACACTTGCACTATTATTATTTTCACATCATTCGGTCATGCAAGTGAAAGGCAATAATGACGATGATTTGATGAAGTGACTGTGGCAAGGAAAAGCTGGTATGAACTCTTCTTGTTTTTGTTTTTGTAAATATGTTTAACTAAGTATCCATGATTCAGCATATTATGAGTAAACATGTTTGTGATGACAATTAGAGATTATAGTTGCTCATGCCATGCTTAAGTAGCTAGGAGTGGATAATGATTTATCTTGGATGTCAACATGCATTAAAATGGTTATGATGTAGTATGTTAATATGGTATCCTCCTCTGAATGTTTCAAGTGGCTTGACTTGGCACATGTTCATGCATGTGGTTGATTCAAAACCAACATAGCCTCCACGATATTTATGTTCAGGGTGATTATATCCTACTCATGCTAGTATTCAATGTTAATTATTCTCAATGAATGATCATGACCGTTTTCACTCTCTAGTTGGTCGCTTCTCAATCTATTTGCTAGCCTTCACTTGTACTAAGCGGGAATTCTGCTTGTGCATCCACAATCCTTAAACCAAAGTTGTTCCAGATGAGTCCACCATATCTACCTATATGCGGTATTATTCTGCTGCTCCAAGTAAATTTGCATGTGCCACCTCTAATCATTCAAATAAACATCCGTTTTGTGTGCCCGTACCATTCATGGAGCGACAGGGGGCGGTCAGTATCTTCCATGCTAAGTGGGTTATTCTCAGATGAGTGTTTATTCACTTGTCATTGCACGAGAGAGGCTGGTATTTGGGATGCCTAGTCCTATGCTCAAAATCGAAAATATATATTGCAAACAAACTCCCACGGAAAGTTGTTGGTATGGAGGGCACCCGAGGATTCGGCTAGCCATGGCTTGTGTTGTTATGGTGGAGGGGGAGTAAACTTTACCTTTCTGGTTGGAAACCGCCTATAGTGTGTTTAGCATGGAAGATATTGAAAACTCTCGGTCGTGACGTTGACAGGAAAAGTACACCTCCCAAAATTGTTTTTCATCTCTGATTTAAGCTTCGAGCTCTGGCACCGCTGCAAATCCCTGCTTCCCTCTGCGAAGGGCCTATCTATTTACTTTTATGTTATTTACCTTATGTTATTTTACTTTTATTGTTGAGTCTCACCTTCTTGCACTAAGCGCCAATCCTGAGAGCACTATTGTCATCCTTATGCATTAAGTATAGTTAATGTTGTGTGCATCATGACTGGATCTCTTCTACCCTGAATTACAATGTTTAGTCACTGCATGAACTTTGGAGGTGCTCTGCATTTATGTTTTGCGGTCTCAGAAAGGGCTAGCGAGATACCATGTTGTCATATTATATTATGATTGTTTTGACAAATTGTTGGCACTTGAGATATGTTATTATTGCTCTCTAGTTGATTATGCCATTGATATGAGTAAACATAGTTTCTAAGTGTTATTATGAGCATGGTTAGTTCATGATCTTTGCTGAAAACCTGGGTACTATTTAAGCTTATATACGGATACAAGAACAAAAGAGTTCGTAAAAGTTTTTCTTTATCACTTTCAGTTTGTCAACTGAATTGCTTGAGGACAAGCAATGAGTTAAGCTTGGGGGAGTTGATATGTCTCCGTCGTATCTACTTTTCCAAACACTTTTGCTCTTGTTTTGGACTCTAATTTGCATGATTGGAATGAAACTAACCCGGACTGACGCTGTTTTCAGCAGAACTACCATGGTGTTGTTTTTGTGCAGAAATCAAAGTTCTCGGATTGGGACGAAACTTTTTGGAGAATTTTTATGGAATATATAAAAATTATTGGCGCAAGAATCAACAGAAGAGGGGCCACCTGTTGCCCACAAGGCAACAGGGCGCGACCCCCCTAGGGCGCGCCATGATGCCTTGTGGGGCCCATAGGTGGCCGTCTGACCTAGTTCCAACACTATAAATTCTCTTTCCTCGAGAAAAAAATAAGAGAAGAAGTTTCATCGCATTTTACGATACGGAGTCGCCGCCACCTCCTGTTCTTCATCGACAGGGCTGATCTGGAGTCCGTTCGGGCTCCGGAGAGGGGGATTCGATGCCATCATCATCATCAACCATGCCCCATCACCAATTTCATGATGCTCACCACCGGGCGTGAGTAATTCCTTCATAGGCTTGCTGGACGGTGATGGGTAGGATGAGATTTATCATGTAATCGAGTCAATTTGTTAGGGCTTTGATCCCTAGTATCCGCTATGTTTTGAGATTGATGTTGCTATGACTTTGCTATGCTTAATGCTTGTCACTAGGGCCCGAGTGCCATAATTTCAGATCTGAACCCTCTATGTTTTCATGAATATATTTGTGTTCTTGATCCTATCTTGCAAGTTATATGCACCTATTACGTGTCATGATCCACATACCCCAAGGTGACAATAATTGGGATTCTTTCCAGTGATTGCCGTAGTTTGAGGAGTTCATGTATTCACTAAGTGCTATTAATGCTTTGTTCCGGTTCTCTATTAAAAGGAGGCCTTAATATCCCTTAGTTTCCTTAAGGACCCAGCTGCCACGGGAGGGTAAGACAAAAGATGTCATGCAAGTTCTTATTATAAGCACGTATGACTATATACGAAATACATGCCTACATTACATTGATGAATTGGAGCTATTGTGTGTCGCCCTAGGTTGTAACTGTTATATGATGAATATCATCCAACATAGTTATCATCACCGATTCAATGCCTACGACTTTCTCATATTGGTTTCTGCTAAGTTACTTTGTTGCTACTGCTTTACACTTGCTACAAACTGCTACTGTTACTGTTGCCGTTACTATTGTTACTACTGCTACTGCTATCAAAACTATCATATTATTGTGCTACTAAATACTTTGCTGCAGATATTTTATCTCCAGGTGTGGTTGAATTGACAACTCAACTGCTAATAATTGCAAATATTCTTTGGCTCCCCTTGTGTCGAATCAGTAAATCTGGGTGAAATACTACCCGCGAAAACTGTTGCGACCCCCTATACTTGTGGGTTATCAGACGGCTGCAAACAGAAATGGCGTAGGAATCTTGATCAACAAGAGCCTCAAGTATGGAGTGGTAGACGTCAAGAGACGTGGGGACCAGATTATCCTGGTCAAGCTTATAGTTGGGGACTTTGTAGGGGAACGCGACAGAAAACAAAAAAATTCGGTACAGCGAGCACGCCCAGGATCACTATGGAGATGGCATACAAGGTTTGATCTGATCATTACTGACTCGTAGCGTAGCGGAAGTAGAGTCGATGTAGATCATTGGTGCAGATCCCCGCAGCTAGGATTACAACCTCCCAACCGCGAGGATGTACTCCCTCGTCAGACAGCCCTTCGGGAGGCGGTCGGACAATCCCCTGGACGATGTCATGGACAGCCCTTCAGGAGGACCCTCGAAGGTTGAACGGTAACTCTGACAGCCCTTCGGGAGGACCCTCGAACAGCCCCTCGGGCAAAAGATCAAACCTACGACCTCTCTACGGGGTTGCACACATACGGTGTCAGCTATCCGGCAGTGCTTCGCCGTCCAGAACTAGTTCCAGCCGGAACCCAGACAGCCTTTCGGCTCTACGAACTATTTCGGTGGGAGGGAGAGAGAAGGCCAGATCATGCATGGCATTTGTATGAGAGTAAGGAGTGAGTGTGGAGAGTGCCTCTCCACCTCTATTTATAGAAAAACCCAAGGGGTAGGGTGGCACTTGAAATACCCAAAAAACCCATCATATGGAATTTCCAAAGGGCATAATGGGAAGTCTAGAGGAGCTCCATGGAGGAGCTCCCCTTGTGGCCGGCCACACCAAGTGGGCCCCCCATGAGGGGCTCTCATCCATCCATGTCATCCCCAAGATATTTTGGGACAAAGCCCAAAAAGGTGGCTTTCCATAAAGTAACCATAAAGTGCTTTTTCACTATTCATGAACCCATTTTTCCGCGACCGATAAATCCGAAAATATTTCTGTGGGTCTTAGAATAATTCCAGTACCCACTAAAATAATTTTGGACGCGTTCCGAAACATTTTCAGATCAATGATTTTCATCAGCGAAAAGCAACCAAAGCGGTTCCGGCAGCTCCGGAACATTTCCGGTTTTTTCCCCGGAAAAATCCCAGAAGTTCGCAGAACAATTCTGGCACCCTCCAAGAATCTCCAGGCGTGTGCTGAAACCAATTTGACTTAATGGTATACTCCGAAACAACTTTTCAGTTTTACTGAAACTCTTCCGGTGTTCTCTCTCCGGAACTCTTCCGTTGTCTTCGAAACTTTTCCGGTGACTTTCTCTCAGACTCCCTGTCTAGTATTCAGCAGATAGATGACCCTTAAGCGTGTGACCCTATAGTTCGGTGAAGTATAGACATGACCGGAACACTTTCCGATCAATGATCAACATCGGAGCCATGGACACCCATATTGACCCCTATACCCACACGAATAAATATTCGAGTGAACCTCCGGTTGCCGTGTGCTATTCCTGTTGCTTCGCGATATGTTACAAACACCCGAGGTGAGATTAATCTGCATCCCCGTGGATCAACAACTTGTCCACTATGCCAGTTACCTCGTTACCGGTTTTGTTCTCTTTTCTCGTTTTCGTGTTCCGGCATCCCTGTGATCAAATCACATTGTGTCTGGCCAGACGATGATGGATACCGTAACACCGAGAGGGCCCGAGAATATCTCTCCATCGTCGGAGGAGCAAATCCCAATCTTGAGCTATCTCGTTCCTTGTCATGCTTTTTCGTGAACCCGTAAGCCGCCGTAATAGCCACCTAGTTACGGATGACGTTTAACAAACCCCAAAGTCCATGAAGCAAGAATGAAGGAACTTGACACTCTCATGGTCTAAGGAATTATGCAAACATTAACTTCCTCTGCGTTATAAACCATTAACTGATGACGAATGTATCTCATAGCTTCCCTAACACCAATGGCTATCCGGTGCTGCCCATGCTTTGCTCGTGGTAGAGGCTTTGTCATCGGGTCTGACACGTTCAGATCCGTGTGAACTTTGCGTACTTTCACTAAACCCGCTTCGACATGATGTCGAATGAGTTTATATTTGCGTTCAATATGTCTTGTCTTATGGTGAGAAGATGGCTCCCTAGCCTGAGCCACGGCGCCACTATTATCACAATAGATCTCCACTGGGTCCAGCGCACTTGGAACCACACCAAGGTCTTCAAGAAACTGCTTGATCCAGACCGCCTCCTTGGAGGCTTCTGAAGCTGCAACATATTCTGCCTCCGTCGTAGAATCCGCCACAGTCTTTTGTTTGGAACTTTTCCAATCAACTGCGCCACCGTTCAATATGAAAACATAGCCTGATTGAGATTTGAAGTCATCTGGGTCAGTCATGAAGCCTGCATCAGTGTAACCACTTACAATGAGCTCTTCATCACCTCCGTACACAAGGAGTAAATCCTTGGTCCTTCGGAGGTACTTAAGAATATTTTTGACTGCGGCCCAGTGTTCCAATACTGGATCACTTTGGTACCGGCTGCTAACACTTAGCGCATAGGAAACATCCGGTCTTGTACATAGCATGGCATACATAATGGAACCAACTGCCGAAGCATATGGAACATCATTCATTTGTACTCGCTCATCGAGAGTCCGAGGACACTGATTCTTGCAAAGCACTGTGCCAGGTGACATGGGGAGCAGGCCTTTCTTGGAGTTCTCCATGTTGAACCATTTCAACACCTTGTCAATGTACGTGCTTTGGGTAAGCGCTATCAGGCGTTTTGATCTATCTCTATAGATTCTGATGCCCAATACATATGCCGCTTAGCCTAAGTCTTTCATTGAAAAACTCTTCTTCAATGAGTCTTTTATTTCGCTAAGAAAATTCACGTCATTTCCAATCAACAATATGTCAGCCACATACAAGATTAGAAATGCTTTTGCGCTCCCACTAAACTTCTTGTAATCACAAGATTCTTCGTCATTCCTGATGAAGCCAAACTCTTTGACTACTTCATCAAAACAAATGTTCCAGCTCCTTCACGCTTGCTTCAGACCATAAATGGCCTTCTGAAGTTTGCATACCTTTCCAGCATCCTTATGAACGACAAAACCTTCAGGCTGTATCATGTATACATCTTCTTTGAGATTTCCATTTAGGAAAGCTGTTTTGATGTCCATCTGCCATATTTCATAATCGAAATAAGCAGCAATTGCTAGTAATATCCGAACAGACTTAAGCATAGCTACGAGCGAGAAAGTCTCGTCGTAGTCCACTCCTAGAACTTGCATGAACCCTTTCGCGACAAGTCTAGCTTTATGGATAGTAATGTTACCATCCGCGTCTGTCTTTCTTTTGAAAATCCATTTACAACCAATGGGCTTTACGCCTTCTGGAAGTTCTACCAAGTTCCAAACTTGATTTTCGTACATGGATTCCATTTCGGATTTCATGGCCTTGTGCCATTCCCTTGAGCTGGGCCCCGCCATCGCTTCCTTGTAGTGCGCAGGTTCATCGTCTTCAAGGATGAAGATTTCATTATGAAACCACTCAGGTGGCTGGATAGCCCTACCTGATCTGCGCGGTTCAGTTACAACATTGTCTAAAGTTTCCTCATCACATGCGATAACTTCCGGCTCGGTTGTAGGGATAATTTGCGGAATTTCTTCCGGTTCCTTAGCCATAACAACGGTTGCCGAAGATTCACTAATCTCATCAAGCTGTACTGTCCTCCCACTTAATTCTTTAGCGAGAAACTCTTTCTCGAGAAAGACTCCGTTTTTAGCGACAAAAACTTTGCACTCGGAGGGTTGGTAGAAAGAATACCCAACTGTATCTTTTGGATAACCTACAAAGTAACATTTGTCTGATCTGGGATCGAGTTTGCATGGTTGTAAACGTTTTACATAAGTTTCACAACCCCAGATTTTGAGATGTGACAAATTGAGTTTCTTCCCATGCCATAACTCGTATGGTGTCGTCTCAACAGACTTAGACGGTGCTCTGTTTAATGTATAAGCGGCAGTGAGTAGTGCGTGACCCCAAAAAGATATTGGCAGATCTGTAAGAGACATCATCGACCATACCATGTCTAACAGGGTTTGGTTACGTCGTTCCGACACTCCGTTTCGCTGTGGAGTTCCGGGAGGCATAAGCTGTGAAACGATTCCACAGTCACTTAGATGTTGGCTAAAATCATGACTAAGATATTCGCCCCCGCGATCTGATCGCAGAAACGTAATCCTTTTGTTACGATGATTTTCTACCTCATTCTGAAATTCTTTGAACTTATCAAAAGTTTTCGACTTATGCTTCATCAAGTAGATATATCCATACCTACTTAAATCGCCAGTAAAAGTCACGAAGTAGAAATACCCACCCCATGCGGTTGTGCTCATCGGACCACATACATCACTATGTATTATTTCCAATAATTCACCTGCCCGTTCAGGATGACCCGTGAACGGCGTCTTGGTCATCTTCCCCATCAGGTAAGCTTCACATGTGTCAAATGATTCAAAATCAAAAGACGGTAAAACTCCATCTTTATGGAGTCTTTGCATGCATTTCTTTCCGATGTGGCCAAGGCGACAATGCCACAAGAATGTGGTGGTGGTATCAGCCTTCTTAAGGCGTTTAGCATTCACGTTAAAGACATCATTTCCACATTCAAGATTTAGTATGAAAAGGCCCCCAACAATGGGTGCAAATCCATAAAACATATCCTTACAATAAAGTGAACAACCATTGTTCTCAGACTTGTAAGAGTACCCATCGTGTACTAAACATGATCCAGAGATAATGTTTCTACACAATGCCAGAACAAAATAATAGTTACTTAGTTCTAAGGTAAATCCTGAAGGGAGACGTAGAGGCATAATGCCGACGGCTTGAGCGGCGATCCCAGCGCCGTTCCCGACGCGCATCACGACTTCATTCTTTGCCAGCTTGCGCACCTTCTGAAGCCCCTGTATCGAGTTGCAAATGTGAGCAACTGATCCGGTATCAAATACCGAAGACTTAGAATTTTAGCTAGCAAGCAAAACATCAATGACATTAACCTGTATAACAGTTATACCTTTTCCGGTTTTCCTGGACTTCTTATCTTCCAGATACTTCTTGCAGTTTCTCTTCCAGTGTCCTGTGCCCTTGCAGTAGAAGCACTCAGTTTCATTCTTGGCTCCACCCTTAGAGTTGCATCGGGAGCCGGTCTTACCGGCGCCCTTGCCCTTCTTGGGCTTGCCTTTCTTTTTGAAACCGGCAGTTTTATTCACAAGCAACACTTGCTTGTGATTTTTCCGTAGTCCTCCTTTTGCAGTTTTCAGCATGGCGAGCACCTCATTTGGTGTCTTCTCCATCCCACTCATGTTGTAGTTCATGATAAAACCGTCGTAAGACGGGGGGAGTGAAGAAAGCAACATGTCCATCATATGGGCTGGTGGAATTGGAAATTCCAGGGTTTTAAGCCTTTCCGCGTAGCCAATCATTTTGACCATGTGTTCGCCAACTGAACTGCCCTCAACCATCTTGCAATCCATCACGGTCTTCATAATATCAAAACGTTCAGACAGTGCGGTTTCCATGTACAGAGCATCCAATTCCCGGATCATATCACGGGCGTTATGGAATTCAAAACATTTTTGAAGCTCTGGACTCATGCAAGCTAGCATGAGGCACTGCACTAAGTTGTAATCATCATCCTTAGTGGCCCAGACATTTTGTTCATCTTCCAGGGCAGTTTCCGCCGGTTTAGCTGGAAGAGGAGTTTCAAGCACATACATTCTCTTAGCGCTCATGAGGACAATCCTCAGGTTATGGACCCAGTCCGCATAGTTGTTTCCAGTCGCAGCTAACTTCTCTTTCTCTAACATCGGGCCTAAGTTGAACGCGGTGTTGCGAGCCATTTGATCTACAACGGTAAACACAAGTTTCACTTAGACTTTGTTCGTAATTAATTTGCACTAGTGAATAAACAATTTTATTCTAAGGAGCTCTCCCACTCAAATCAATATCTCTCAAAATTGATAATGAGTGATACAAGACCCGCATTTCAATTCAACGCCATTCATGTGGACATCACTGATGATGAGAATTTCAATCGGTAGGCAAACTTGCTGATCACATCTCTATGTGACTCTTGTTCATCTTTCGATGGGTGTCTTCCGAGCTCAGGACTATCCTGCCTGAACGTCAAAGACAACCAAGTGATCTTGCTGCGAGGTCTGACCTCACCCGCCTCATTCCTCTTGATTCGTTCGTACCCATGTGGACATGGCACACCCCAAAAAGATACGAATTTCATACGGTGCTACACTTGGGTGAACACTAACTACTTTGATATTTTAAGTGAGAGATCACCCTAATAAAAAGCGACTACCGCACAATCAAAAGGGTGCATCATAAGGGATAAACACCTCAGGCAATTCATAATAGCATGATATGGTATAGCCCTTTCTGACGGAGAAGTCTTTAATTTCTTCGTCTTCGGCATTTGCGTCGGTGTTCACCTTCGCGAAGATTGCCACCACCTTGTCGATGCACCAGATAATATTGCTATCTCTATAGCTAATAAAATAAGTGCATTACCGGAACCTCCAGAAAGAAACAAAGAACAATTTTATCGCCGCCGCACGCCTTTGTTCCAAAGAGATCCCATCTGGAGGCATTTTCCGGCACTCTGCCGGAGGGGGAAGCCATTGGAGGAGGCCTCTTCATCAACCTTGCTGCCTCTGATGATGTGGAGTAATTCATCCTCGGGGCTGAGAGTATGTACTAGTAGCTATGTGTTCAATCTCACTCTCTCTCTCATGTTCTTGATGGATTCGATCTTGATTGTATCATGAGCTTTATTAATAAAGTTAATCATATGATGTTCACCTCCCTCTTTTTTTTGTGGTGAATTAAGTCCCGCTCTTTGAAGTTTCTTTATGTTGGATTGAATACTTTGGGTTTGAGATCACTTGATGCATGTCTAGTAATTAACTTGCGGATACCCGTGATGACATTGGGGGTACTCTTAGCATAAAGGTTGAACGATATGTATTATATGGTGTTGTCGTAGTACAATCTCTAGGACTATTCGTGACACTTTGGGGGTGGTTCAATAGATTGATTGAAACAGAACTTTGAGGTGGTTTGCTACCTACGCGATTTCATGCGACTTTCTCTGATAGAAATAGAAACTTTGAGTGATTCTTTGCTGCACTTGAGGGATTATCATGTGGTTTAATTATGTTAATGATGTTGACAGTTGGCACTAACGAAAGTATGAACCCTAGGCCTTGTTTCCAAGCATTGAGAAAACATTTTTACTCATTTTTGTTACTTGATACCCTGCTGTTTTTATTTGTTCAGATTACAAAAATCTATTTCTACCATCCATACTACACTTGTATCATCATCTCTTCGCCGAACTAGTGCACCTATACAACTGACAATTGTATTTGGTGTGTTGGGGACATAAGAGATTACTTGTATTTGATTGCAGGTTTGTTTGAGGCAGAACCACAATCATCATACACCTATCAAGGATTGATAAACCTTAGGTCATCCACTTGAGGGAAATTTGCTGTTGTCCTACAAAACTCTGTGCTTGGAGGCCCAACAAAGTCTACAAGAATAAAAGTTGCCTAGTAGACATCAAGCTATTTCTGGCATCATTGTCGGGGAGGTTCTTCCTCTCATATTTCTCCATAGCTTTCGTTGCTTTGGTGAGATTTGGGAGAGAAGGACTTGGGCACTCCGTGTGCCCTTGACATTGCATTTGGTGCATAGGTTTGAGTTCTCCACGGTGATATGTGGAAGTGAAAGTTTGAGAAGCTTATTACTCTTGGGTGCTTGGTACCCTAGAGCTTGTTCCTCTTGGGTGCTTGGGCGCCCTAGATGGTTGGTGGTGTCACGGAGCTCAATCATTGTGGTGTAAAGCTCCGGGCAAGCATCAGGGTCTCCAATTAAGTTGTGGAGATTGCCCCGAGCAATTTGTACGGGTTCAGTGACCGCCCCCAAGGGTTTCCAATTGTACGGGTTCGATGACCGACCCCAAGTGTTGCCAATTGTACGGGTTCAATGACCGCCCTCAAGGGCCCCTTAGTGGAATTATGGCATCTTGCACTGTGCGAGGGCATGAGGCAAATATGGTGGCCCTAGTGGCATTTTGGGGAGCATTGTGCCTCCACACCGGTCCAAACGGAGATTAGCATCCCCAAGGGTGTGAACTTCGGGATACATCGTCGTCTCTGCGTGCCTCGGTTATCTCTTTCCCGAGCCCTTTACTTATGCACTTTACTTTGTGATAGCCATAGTGTTTATGTTATATATCTTGCTATCACTTAGTTGTTTATCTTGCTAAGCATAAGTTTTTGGTGCACATAGGTGAGCCTAGTCGATTTAGGTTTTGTGCTTGTAATATTAAACTCTAGTTTTATTCCACATTTGTTCAAGCCTAATCCATAATTATTTTAAGGGACAATTGCATTTTTGTCCCTAGTTGGTTCCTACCCACGAGTTTTGCCCTTACTTTTCGAGCTTGCTCAGTTTTGCCCTTAACTTTTTTCTCTGAGGTCATCCAAATGCCCTTCCATCAACATTCTGTCCGGTCAAAGGCGTTTGACCGCCACTTTGGACCAAACTACCCCTAGGGAAAAAGAAATAAAAGAAAAAAGGAAAAGAGGGAGAGAGAGAGAGGGCTTGCTTACCTTAGGCCCAAAACTGCAGCCGGGCCAGGCCCAGCTGCGAGTCATCTCCTTCCTCGCACCACAAGGACAGGGCGCACGGACGCCGTGCGCCGCCACTTCCGTGCCACCTCCTGCCTGCCCTCCGCATCGCCGAGATGCGGATAAGACAGAGACATCGCCCCCGCAGCCTGCACCATTACCTCCCTCTTTTGTTCTTCTCCCTTCACTCTCGCACGGATTTGAGATCACCCGAGAGGAAACAGTCACCGCCGCTCACCGTCGTCGTGCCCACAACCTTCTTCTTTCCTCACAGACGTGTCCAATATCTCCGACTCCTCTCCCTCTACGTCTATACTGGATAAATCAAGCAGGGACACCCTAAAACCTCGCCATCAAGGTCATCTTCAATCTCAGGAGCCGATGAATGCCATCATCGATTCGCCGCTAAACTTGCATCCCGGGCCTCGTGAGCTGCTCTACAGATTCGCACCGAGCCTCTGCCCAAAATACCCTTAGTCTTGGAATCAATTATGTGCCGTAGCTAGCTTCTCCGCATAGAAGAGTTGTCGGCATCTCTCGCGGACATCGCCACGTTTCTTGGTCGCCGGCGGTTAATCATCGGAGAGCCGACGTGGCGTCGTTAGTTTAGGATAATTAGGTTTGGGTGTGTCACTGGCGGGTGGGCCATACTTTCTAATTAACCCACTAATTAATTTATGTTTTCACACGTAAGGGAGTTGGCCAGGGAGAGTTTTGTTTTCTGTTTTCCCAGCTAGTCCCATGTGTAAGTGACATAGCCTCTCTGCCACAACATTTTTCTTTTCTTTTATTTATTTTTTCTAGGGGTAGTTTGGTCCAAAGTAGTGGTCAAACGTCTTTGACCGGACGAAATTTTGACAGAAGGGCATTCGAGTGACCCGGAAGAAAAAAGTAAGGGCAAAACTGAGCAAGCTCAAAAAGTAAGGGCAAAATCCATGGGCAGGAACCAACTAGGAAAAAAATGCAATTGTCCCTTATTTTAAAGCGCCTATTCACCCCCCCTAGGCGACATCCACGATCTTTCAGCCATGCAACATTCCATTATTACTATTCATCATATGACTTGAGTTTCATGGTCATTATTGCTTTGCATGATCATATAAAGCTGACATGATATTTGTATGATACATGTCATGCTAGATCATTGCACATCCTGGTACACTCCGAGAGGCATTCATTTGTAGTCATTATTTTCAGAGTTATAAGTAAATAAAAGTGTGATGATGAACATTATTAGATTTGGCTACTTGACCGATTGTCTGGGTTGTTGTTATGATAAGATGCTTGAATTTGATAAAACCTTGATTAATTGGGGTCATGTACATGACATTATGAGTATTGATTGGTATTACTTGAAGACATTATAACATGAAAAAGCAATAGTGATTTTGTTTACATGCATATTTTGATGTTACTTGCTTAATGTCAAATATAGATTATTGCTTTGAATCATTTTTATGCTAAGTTCAGACCACAATTGTTACATCATTTGATTAGGAAGATGCTAGGTAGCATTCAACATCAAAAAATTTCTTTGTTTATCATTTACCTACTCGAGGACAAGCAAGAATTAAGCTTGGGGATGCTGATACATCTTAAATGTATCTATAATTTTGATTGTTTAATGTTATTATATTATCATTCCTACATATTTTTGTTATCATTCTATATTATTTTTTTGGACTAACTTATTAATTTAGTGCCCTGCGCCAATTCCTATTTTTTTGCATGTTTTTGGTTTTGCAGAAAATCCATATGTAGGAAGGTCCAAACACGATGAAAATTTACGACAAATTTTTATGCAAAATAAAAAGCCCTGGAAGGTTCGAGGGAGGACCAGAAGGGCCCACAAGCCCGGGGGCGCGGCCTACCCCCTGGTCGCGGCATCCAGGCTTGTGGGGCACCTGGAGCTCCGTTTAACCTAATTCCACCGCCATAATTCCCCATAAATACTGAAACCTCCAGAAGAAACCAAGACCAATTTTATCGCCACCGCACGCCTTTGTTCCAAGGAGACCCCGTCTGGAGGCATTTTTTGGCACTCTGCTGGAGGGGGAAGCCATTGGAGGAGGCCTCTTCATCAACCTTGCTGCCTCCATGATGACGTGAGAGTAGTCCATCCTTGGGACTGAGGGTATGTACTAGTAGTTATGTGTTCGATCTCTCTCTCTCTCTCTCATGTTCTTGATGGATTCAATCTTGATTGTATCATGAGCTTTATTAATAAAGTTGGATCATATGATTTTCACCTCCCTCTCTTATTTTCGTGGTGAATTGAGTCTTGCTCTTTGAAGTTTCTTTATGTTGGTTGAATACTTTGGATTTTAGATTACTTGATGCATGTCTAGTAATTAACTTGTGGATACCCGTGGTGACATTGGGGTACTCTTAGCGTAAAGGTTGAACGATACGTATCATATGGTGTTGTCGTAGTATGATCTCTAGGACTATTCGGGACACTTTGAGGGTGGTTCAATAGATTGATTAGAAACACAACTTGAGGTGGTTTGCTACCTACGCGATTTCATCCTACTTTCTTCGGTAGAAATAGAAACTTTGGAGTGATTCTTTGCTGCACTAGAGTGATTATCATGTGGTCTAATTACGTTAGTGATGTTGAGAGTTGGCACCAGCGAAAGTATGAACCACCTAGGCCATGTTTTCAAGCATTGAGACACCATTTTACTCAATTTTGTTACTTGCTACCTTGCTGTTTTTATCTGTTCAGATTACAAAAACCTATTTCTACCATCCATATTACACTTGTATGACCATCTCTTCGCCAAACTAGTGCACCTATAAAACTAACAATTGTATTCGGTGTGTTGGGGACACAAGAGATTACTTGTATTTGATTGCGGGGTTTTTTGAGAGAGAACCACCTTCATCCTACACCTCTCGTAGATTGATAAATCTTAGGTCATCCACTTGAGGGAAATTTGCATTTGTCCTACAAAACTCCGTGCTTGGAGGCCAGAGCTTGGTGTTGCAACTTAGGTATTACTATTTCAACTGGAGGCTAGGGCTTCATTGTGGGGGATGTGGAAGCAATCCCGAAACTGGTGCGACCGCCAGAAGGCTTCCACACGTCTGATACGTCTCCAACGTATCTATAATTTTTTATTGTTCCATGCTATTATAGTATCAATCTTGGATGTTTTATATGCAATTATATATCATTTTTTGGGACTAACCTATTAACCTAGCGCCCAGTGCCAGTTGTTGTTTTTTGCCTGTTTTTGCCTTTTCAGAAAATCATTATCAAACGGAGGCCAAACGAAGAAAAACCTTTGGATTAATTTTTTCTGGACCAGAAGGGACCCTAGAAGCTTCGGGAGAAGACCAGAAGAGTCACGAGGGAGCGACAAGCCCGGAGGGCGCGCCTAGGGGGGTAGTCGCGCCCCCAGGCTTGTGGGCCCCTCGTGGCACCTCTTGACCTAATTCCAGCGCTATAAATTCCAAAATATTCCCCGTATACCAGAAAGACAGAAGAGAAAACCTTTCCACCGCCGCAAACCTCTGTTCTTCCGCGATCCCATCTGGAGACCATTTTTGGTACTCTGCCGGAGGGGGAATCGATCATGGATGGCTTCTTCATCAACCTTGCTGCCCTTCCGATGATGTGTGAGTAGTTTACCACACACCTACAGGTCCATAGCTAGTAGCTAGATGGCTTCTTCTCTCTCTTTGATCTTCAATACCATGTTCTCCTCGATGTTATTGGAGTTCTATCCGATGTATTCTTCTTTTGCGGTGTGTTTGTTGGGATCCGATAAATTGTGGGTTTATGATCAGATTATTCATGAGAAATATTTGAGTCTTCTCTGAACTCTTTTATGTATGATTGCTATAGCTTTGTATTTCTCTCCGATCTATCCGTTTGGTTTGACCAACTAGATTGATTTATATTGCAATGGGAGAGGTGCTTTGTGATGGGGTCAATCTTGCAGTGCTCAATCCCAGTGACAGAAAGGGACATGACACGTATTTGTATTGTTGCCATTAAGGATAAAAAGATGGGGTTTAATCATATTGCTTGAGTTTACTTTGTCTACATCATGTCATCTTGCTTAAGGCGTTACTCTGTTTTATACTTAATACCCTAGATGCATGCTGGATAGCGGTTGATGGGTGGAGTAATAGTAGTAGATGCATGCAGGAGTCGGTCTACTTGTCTCGGACGTGATGCCAATATACATGATCATTGCCATGAATCCGTCATAACTATGCGCTTTTCTATCAATTGCCCAACAGTAATTTGTTTACCCACTGTATGCTATGTGTTCGAGAGAGAAGCCTCTAGTGAAATCTATGGCCCCCAGGTCTACTTTTATCATATATTAAATCCAAAAATACCTTGCTGCAATTTATTTGCTTTTATTTTATTTTGCAATTTACTTTTCTATCTATCACTATCAGAATTAATCCTTACAAGTAACCGCTAAGGGGATTGACAACCCTCTTATTTGCGTTGGGTGCAAGTGTTTGCTTTTGTGTTTATAGGTGCTGCTAACGAGGTTCTGTGTGGTTCTCCTACTGGATTGATAACCTTGGTTCTTAATTGAGGGAAATACTTTCTCTACAATACTACATCATCCTCTCCTCTTCGGGGAAATACCAACGCAGTTCACAAGTAGCAACGTCCTAGACAAGCAGCAGGTGGAGGCGGAGGCATGTGTCGTAGCGCTTCATCATGCTACCAATTAGGGATGACCAAGATCATAATTGAGATAGACGCGATGAACCTACTGCATGCGATCACAAGCTCCATCGAAGATCTCTGGACTGACCAGGCTAATGTCTCCACCTCAGTAATATCACATGTGACATATGCCTTCTCATATGTGACCGTGTGTCATAACAAAGCCCGCCAGATATGACCGATGCCTCATATGTGACGGGCTTTGTTATTGCGCCCGCCACATATGACTGACGGGCCTAGGGGTGGGACTCGACCCATCACATATGAGCCCACATATGTGACGGGCTCATATGTGACGGGTCGAAAAGTCCGTCACATATGACCTTAAGGGCCTATGTACATGTGATAGTGACTGCCAAGACTACCACCAGGAGTATGACCCGAAGTACTGCAAGGACCAAATAGCCTACCCAGCCAAGCATCTACTCTGCGGTACCAGTAGTTTACTTTATATCAAATTGCATGATGGGTTACATCACTAAGACCGGCGTGGGTTTCTGGCTTAGTCATGTACTCCCTCCGTTTATTTTTAGTCCTGATATAAGATTTGTCTTAAGTCAAACGTAATAAAGTTTGACTAAGATTATATTAAAAAAATACCAACATTCACAATATGAAATAAATATCATTAGATGCATCATTGAATTAACTTTCATATTGTATATCTCTAGTATTGTAGATGTTGATAATTTGAGCCACTACCGTACAAACTTGCTTTCCAGCTTTCGACCAGGATCAACATAGTACTCTATCTAGCCCTAGTAGTGTGAGCTGTGGTTTTCTCTTGAATTTAGGGTAGCTGGCCGTCAAGGCACTTTCCCCCTGCAGCGGTTGCCTATCGAGCTTAGAGAAGAATCGGGAACTCCCCATAAATTGTTGGGTACATACTACTTGTTCTAGAGAGTTGGTGTGATAAGACTCAGTGGGAATCTCACATGCTAGGAGGACAGCAGGAGAAATGTTGTGTCTTTCTTTACTCTTTTGGCAGAGAACTATACGACTGGAAGAAGCTAAAGTTCTACACCTCTACAGAGTTAAAACTTTCGAATAGCCGTGACCTTGGTTATGGTCATGCTCAGGTTAACCAAGTTTGAGTTAGAGTATTCACTAGTACCGTGTCTCGTTGAGAGTCCAAAGTTACTAGTTCGGTCGAATTTCGAGACGCGTCCTAGCCCAAATGTAGAGTCTTTCCTAGGCAAAAGAACCAGAAATTAACAATTTATTACATGCATAAAATTAATCATATGATAATCTTTTTTTCTAAACCATGTGGTACATTGAGTGATGAGGCAGCATATCAAAATTTAAACTCTATTATAGTTGCAAAAGTGGTTGGCCTGGAAACAATGGACACAGATGGACCCTTCTTATGAATAGATGGGTGGCTCTAGCTACGCCCTACAGATGGGATGCAATACTCCGATAATCTAGTGGGAGTCCTCAAAACAATTATCTAGTCAAACTATAATGGTTTGATTTGTCATGAAACATCTAAAGACCAAACCCCTTTTGGAGTAGACAGAATCATTTCCTAAAGGAAAAAATGTGCTGGACTTTCAATTCGAATTGGAGTTCATATTCTGCACTTTCCTAATTTGTCCGCCTACACGCATGTTAGTGAACATTAGAAAGGATAAACGGTCTGCATATATCAAAGAAATCGGACAACATGATGGCAGTTGTGCATAAACAGGTGCATAAATGCATTTAAATCAGATGCAAAGATTGAAACATATAAGTATTTTTCTAAGATTTTGGTTACTTCTAGTCTTATACCATAGAATCAACAATACAATGTACCTATCTGTTTTCAAAGTTCACATCAATTGTCACATCATTTTGCACTGGTGCTAGCAAATTTCTCTCCTTTAGTCTCTGCATATTACTAGCTGATGCAATGCCCTCTACCAGCACCCGGATGTCACTCTTACAACAACACCCAGCTGCGTTATAGCCAAAGGATCCACAAGATCAATCACAGGGGATGCGTCTACTTATTCTTTTGTATGTTGGATTGAAATTTCTAGATCAAGGGAAAATTTCACTTTTATTAATTAATGATGCATTTCGCATAGGCACATACACCATTTTATTTAGCTTGTGCCGAGTGTGTACCAAAAGCACACGAGAAAATCCCAAATACACTCGGCAACGAGTGTTTGCGGAGTGTCACACTCGGCAAATGGCACTCGGCTAGGTTGTGGTTGGTAGACCAGCCTGTTCTGAGTGTTTTCTGTCTGGTACTCGGCATACGTTGTCTCGAGTATATTTTTCCAGCACTCAACAAAAAAAAAGTGCCTAGCAGCCATTCTGTCCAAAATGGATGTTTGTGCCATGTGTCCAGCTATATGTCGTGTGTTGCACACGACATACAACGGCATATAGGTGGACACGTGGCCACGTGGCAAGCACCGGGGCAGCCACATGTCCACCTATATGTCGTGTGTTGCACACGACATACTTTTAAGGGATTTCTATTTCCATGCCCCTGGTTCCTTAACACTACTCAGTTTTGTCCTGCCTCCTTAACATGCCTCACTGTTCCCCTCCTGTCTTCACCCCAGCCTCACAACTGCCCAAATGAAGCGTTTCCGTTGGGTCAAACATATTGACCGTTATTTGCGTGGGTCTCTAACGAGTGGGCCTTGGATGAGAGCCCGACGAGTGGGCCCACCTGGACACCTTGGCGCTGCTCAGTGCGGGCTTTAAGTAATTGGGTCGGCCTGCACTGTGCGGATTTTAAGTGCGAACAGTGTCGAATACCTTTTTAAATTTCCAATCAACTTAAGAAATTGATAAAATATTAATTTTAAATCCAGTTCAGTTGATTCAAGTTCCTAAATTCATTTTATATTTAATCCTATTTATAGCAAAGGTGTCGAATCTTTCGAATATCCATTTCTGACCCAGGCTTTGGGTCGGCCTGCACTGTGCGGGTTTTAAGTGCGAACAGTGTCGAATACCTTTTTAAATTTCCAATCAACTTAAGAAATTGATAAAATATTAATTTTAAATCAAGTTCAGTTGATTCAAGTTCCTAAATTCATTTTATATTTAGTCCTATTTATAGCAAAGGTGTTGAATCTTTCGAATATCCATTTCTGACCCAGGCTCATCTGCACCCGGTTAAGAAAAAATTCATAACAAATACAAAAAAATCCAATTTCTTTTTGCATGGTAGATAATTTGGTGCGTGAGGTGCGCTCTGAATTTCAGAGCATTTGTACATATGAGTAGCTCTCAGCAAAAAAGACAAATTAGGTCAAATCAGTACATGAACAGTAAACTTTTTTACAGAACCCAAATTTGTTTTTTTTTACCGAGAGCTACTCAGATGTCCAAATAAGATGAAATTTGGAGCGGACCTCACGCACCAAATTATCTACCATGGAAAAAAAAGTTGGAATTTTTTGAACTTTTCTAGTATTTGTTTTGTATTTTTAATTTAGCATAGGTGCAGTGAGGCTGGGCACCGAATCGCTGCTCTCTGAATCTTTCAACTATTTTGTGGATACTACATACAATCCTACTTAAGTATCTGAAAATGATTTTTGCCAATTGTTTGGACCAAACTATAACACACTTGTAGTACAATTTTGAATTATTTTCTTTAAATGTCATGAAATTCATATAATTAATGGAATATAGCAAAAAAGCTCAAAAATTCAAAATCTTTTGGCAATATGGTCTACTTTGTGTGAAAATTGGATAAGTGAACTTTTGCATCTTATTTGTGCTACTTGCTTCACACAAAAAAAAACACACTTTTGGCACTTGAAAAATGAAAAAAAATTACAACAAAAAGTTAGAACCTCCCATGGGCAATCTTATTTGGCATGCTAAGCCCCATGTTTGTGCCAAATATGGTCACCCTACGATGAACTATGACATGGCTATGGCCGTAAACTAGGTCATTTGACTTGAAAGCCATGAACCTTCATAGATGGTAGTCTATTTTGTGAACACTTTTTTAAAATAATCATTGTATTCCTAGTTTATCATTTTTCCTGAAAATTAGTACACATAAAAGGATTCCATGCAAAAGGATTGCATTTTTTGAATCTTTTTTCATTTTCTTTCACTTTTTGCAAAATGGGGTCAACATTGTCAGCATGGCTATTCATAGAAAAGGGTTGAATCTTTCAACCCTTTTTTGTGAATACTGCATCTAATCCTACCTAAGTACCTTAAAATGATTTTTCCACTTTTTGTAACCAAACATTAACACAGTTGTAGTTCAATTTTGAATTACTTTTGGTAAATGTATAGAAATTCGTTTAATCAATGGAATATAGCAAAAAAGCTCAAAAACTCAAAATCTTTCGGCAGTAGGCCTCCAATATGGTCCATTTCATGTGAAAATTGCAAATGTTCAATTTTCAATCTTATTTGTGGTACTTGCTTAAAAAAATCTTAAAATGTATAACCAACCAAGTTTTTCTTTAAATTAGGAAAGAGACTAGAAAGTTCTTATACCTACATCCACCCTAGCCACACCCATTGACGGGTGGGCCAGAGGCCACGTGGACCAGCCACGCAGGCAACCGGGCCCATGTTTTGGGTTTGACTGGGGTCAACCCGGCGGTGGCTGAGTCTCAGGTGCGGCAGCGGCGACGACTGGCTCGCTGCGGCAACCCACTCTAGGGAACAACAGAGAGGGGAAATGCATGGAGATGTGGCAGAGGTCAACCCGAGGACACGGAGACGGTTGCTGAAGCCGGAGGGAACATGGCAGCGATGAAAGCGAGCTCAGATGCGGCGGCCGGAGTCGGAGACGAAGCGGTCGATTCAGTTGTTACAGTACATCAAAGCATATACGACTCACGGAGATGGAAGAGGATGGTGAGGCGGTTTCGGAGGTGCTCTCAATTCGTCAGGGTGGTCAGAGACGAGCGCGCGACTCCGTCCAAGCCGGCACTAGGGTTCCACCGGGAGGAGAGAGCAGAGAGGGAGAGGGAGCGTGCGAGCGAGGGCGGCAGCGAGAAGGGCGAGGAGGGCGTCCTTGATGCGGGAGTCTGCGGGCTGCCTCTAGCCACGGAGCCACCTCCGCCGTGTCCAGTGGCCGCCGACATGGCCACAGAGCTAGGTAGCTTTTTTTCTTCCTATTTCCCTTTGTTCTATTGGTCCCGCATGTAATAGAGAGAGAGAGGGGAGGACGAGGTGATTCGGTGCCCAAGCTCAGCTGCACCCGCGATGAGCAGAAAATTCACAAAAAATAATAGCAAAATTCAAAAAATTCCATTTTTTTTGTATGGAAGATAATTTGGTGCGTGAGGTGCGCTCCAAATTTTAGATCATTTGGACATGTCAGTAGCTCTCGGCAAAAAAGACAAATTTGAAGTCTGTGAAAAAGTTTACTGTTCATGTATTTTTCTGACCCAATTTGTCTTTTTTGCTGAGAGCAACTCATGTGTCCAAATGATCTGAAATTTGGAGCGTACCTCACGCACTAAATTTTCTTCCATGCAAAAAAAAATTGGAATTTTTTGAATTTTTTTAGTATTTGTTTCGAATTTTCTCTTCACCGGGTGTAGATGAGCCTGGGCTCAAAAATGGATATTCGGAGAGAGGAGTGGGTTTGTTTTTTAGCAAGGGCCCGTTGACATGTCAACATTTTAAGTGGCCCCACACGTCAGCATTTTTAATGGTCCCACTCGTCATGAACGCATCCATGTAACAGTCAACGGGCTTGACCCAACGAAAATGCTCCGTTTGAGCATCTGTGAGGTTCAAGTAGAGGGTGAAGGGGAAAAGTGAGGAAAACTAAGACGGTTGGACAAAACTTAGTACAACTAAGGAACCAGGGGCACAAAAATAGAAATCTCTACTTTTAACTGTATGACGTGTGCTGCACTCGGCATACGCGTATATGCCGACAAACCATATAGGCACCAATATGGCAGGGACCTGCCACGTGTCCTCTCTGTTGAGTGTTGCACACGGCAAAAAAGTGGAAAAGAAAACCGTCGATTTGTTTCATTTCATAACAATACTTACGTCCTATATATCACATCACATAGAAGACAACAAACATACTGTACATATATCGATTTTCATTCGTAAGCAAGCCGAACATGCACAATACAAAATACAAGAAGTGAAACACGAGGACCTTCCGATACACAAGTAGAGCGGCGACATCTTCAGCTGCATCCACCAATGTGTAGAAACACATAATTAGTATAAAAGAAGTATGGTAATTACTAAAAATTTCAGCAGTCTCCCCTATACCATTGGAACATCATTTACACACAAATAAACACATATCGTTCATTTCAGTCCGACCCACACAATAATATGACCCAATCCTCAGTCATGAGGCCCAAACCCCTCCTCGTGCCGGCAACCAACATAGTCATATAACAGAAGGCTAGAAAATTAACCGGATTTCACAAGCAGAGTATGAAGAAGCAGGGCGACACAAGAAGAGCGGTGCCATCATAACCTAAATCAACCAATGAGCAGAAACTCATAGTCTTATATTTCCATATATATTTACTAATTCACACAAGTCTTCACGTTAATCCTCACACGTAATTAAAATTGTGCGTCTGAATCCGTTATTAGAGCAATTCGAACAGCTTCCTTAAAAATCTTCACATAAAACTGGTTTTTTTGGCCTTCCCGTAAAAGAGAAATTGTCTAGAGTGACTTTTGTCAGTTCCCCTAAACTTCTTCCCTAAATTCATTTTTATTTTATTTTTAATTAAAAAAATAGATAATTGCCTAGGACCCCCAGTCAGTGGCACACATGACGGCGGGCGGTGCGGTGACCACCGGCGAGGGGCGGCGCGAGACGGTACACTGGCCGCCGGCGCGGGCGTGGCGATGGCAGTGGCGGCAAGCACGGTGAAGATTCAAGTGATTACTAGACCCCCAAAAAGATCCAGAAAGATGATCTTCGCGTAAACCTGCAGGGAGAAATGTTCACCTTTACGGATTCTCTAAAGTTATGGACACGATACGGAAAGTGTTGGAGTGGTTTTTTTGCCCCAACTTCCCATAAATAGAGATTATTTTAGAGATAAGGGAGCTGTTGGAGTTGCTCTTGGTCATTAGTTTAAGACTAGTAGAACGTCCGTGCGTTGCTACGAGCTATAATGCATATATAAATGAATCAAACCAATGATTTAGGTCGTCTTTAAAGTTGAAGCTAATTTCTCATTCATACGTCCGGGCGTGTTCGGACATCAAACGGGCGCCCAGTAGGCTACCAAAATTCAATCGTCTGAACAGTCTGGGCTGTCCTAAATCCATACCATATGTGGGGGAGAGATATATGGTTGCCCAGACTATCCGTCATGTTATGTCCAACAAGCGGGCCCAACACAAAAACCCCATCGCACGACCCACCGTTCCTTTTTCCTATCGGACCCTCCTTTTCCCGTTCGGTTATCCGCCGTAGCGGGACATTTCTCGCTGGAGCTTTCTCCTATAAAACTGGATGACCCCCACCTTACCTTCGCCGTGCGTTGCAACAGGGACGAAAATTTTCATATTTACCATATAATAGAGTGGGTTAAACTAACACATATTATTGCCACAAAACAACAAATA
The DNA here is from genome assembly GCA_039707655.1 of Elymus sibiricus. NCBI lineage: Eukaryota > Viridiplantae > Streptophyta > Magnoliopsida > Poales > Poaceae > Elymus > Elymus sibiricus. The sequence continues at coordinate 87,367,976 of CM077668.1, read as the reverse complement.
ACTATGGAGATCATTCTCAAAGGTCCATTCAACTTTGTAAATGCACACTAACATGGGAGGCGAGTGGCAACTGAACATATTCCTAGTCACCAATAAGCTGCACCTCTAGCCCACACACCATTCATTGTTAAAAGGGATACTTGTCGTTCTTCTCTTCCTCGTTCTCCCCTACATCTCTTAGTCCTAGCCTCTTCACTAACCCATTTCGTTGGCGCCTACCAGCACCACATCAATATCAGTGCGTTCGTCAGCGACGCCTCATCTTCTTTTCCTCCTTTCTCGCCAGTTTTATTTCTCGTTCCTACTTATTTCCTATAATACTCTTCCTTTTTTCCCTTTTTTTTGGAACATTCTTTCCGTCTCCAACAGCATGGACCATTTGCTCGGGTTAGTTATTTCCCTTCTTATTTTTGGAACACTCTTCCAGTCTACTATAGTGTGAACCAACTGGTCAATGTAGTGATGTGTTGTCCTCGCCCGCGAATGTTTCGGCAACTGTCAGCGTGTGGACATCCTGCAGAGCATGGTCGTCATCCATCTTGGTGAATGCTTGGTCGCCCATGTCGCGAGCGCATGGTGGCCAAGCGGTGCTCGGCCATGTCGCTGAGAGCCTGTTGATCGTCCTTGTCCACGAGCGCTTTCAAAATGATTCGTCGTGATTGACTACCTGCTTAATTAATTAATTACAAAAATAATTAACTACCTACCTAATTCTCTACATGCCTACTTAACTGCCAGCCAAATCAATTAATTATCTGCCAAATTGGGAAAAACAATCCCTAATTCTAGTTATCTGTAGGCGTAATTACATGTCTACCTAATTAATTAATTGCTTTAACAACTCGGTTTCCAAATTGATTCGGTGGGAAAATTTTCCTATTTAAATGGACCTAATTAATTGCATATGTAATTAACTATCTAGCTAATTAATTGCATCAATGGTTTGATTTCCAAAGTTATTCAGTGTTTCCAAATTATTTTCGCATGAATGGCTGCTATGAACAACGACTATGTAAATATTCCCTTTGATAATAGAGATATTACACATCTGACGCGCCTCTTGTATTGTTCGATTGAGCCTTGATGATAAAGACGCTTTTACAGTGGATTCATTTCTGCAAGGTCTACTGAGTATTGTCGGACACATTTTCTTAACTAATTTCTTGACATTTGAATAGACACACTTGATTTGAGAATGTAGCCTGTCTGGCTCTCTGTATGATTGACAAGAAATATAATATGATCGCGTCCACGAACGCATGTACGTGGCGGTCCGACGACCCGCCTGCCGCCTAGGCCGTCCTCGACGCTGTGCTCCACGCCCTGGCATTCTCGAGCATCATGCCGGCGTCAGGTCCGGCCACGGCGTCCTCCATGGTGTCGCGCACGGCGTCCCGCCGCAGGGGCGCGCGGATGCGGCCTACCAGCTCGCTTTTAATAGTATATATATATATATATATATATATATATATATATATATATATATATATATATATATATATATATATATATATATATATATATATATATATATATCTGTGTGTGTGTGTGTGTGTGTGTGTGATTTTGTAAAATAAAAAAATATATGTGATTTGGTAAGATAAAAATATATGTTATTTTTGTTGTATTAGGAAAGTTGTGGTTATCAATTAATAGTAGAGATAATGATAATAATAAATGGCATAGTGTGCGGGATTAGTGATTTGTTGTTGACTAATATATGATTTTGGTTTGGAAGGTTATCAAGAAAAATTCTTATATCAGTCTTTTTGGAAGGTGATCTCACATATATGATGCGATCTCTGAATTCTTAATTTTCTGTTATTTACGTGATTGAATTGAATCTGCACCTGCCAAAACAAGCACGAAACAAGATCTCATCGGTTTAATGGTATTTGATTTTTTTTAATTGAAGGGAGAAAAATCCAATGCGAGGAGGTAGAGGTGAGGCGAAAATAAACCGGACGAAAATAAACCGGTGAGAAGAAGCTACCAACTCCCCCTTTAAGAGTAGAGATTGATTTTTTAATTGAAGGGAGAAAAATCCAATGCGAGGAGGTGGTGAGAGGTGAGGCGAAAATAAACCGGTGAGAAGAAGCTACCAACTCCCCTTTTAGGAGTAGAGACTAGTAGAACGCCCGTGCGTTGCTACGGGCTACGAGGCATATAAATCATTTCACTTCTTCATCCAACCTGCTTATATACACACCCCCCCCCCCCCTCTTCCCTTCCACTCTTTGATTTTTTTTCCTTCCGGATCTGATTTTTCTCTCATCGATTTTCCTAAAATGGAATCAACTGTCCCACGTTTCATTAACTTACCAAAATAAAATAAAAATAAATTCTTACCAAATAAGCGTTTAACAATAAGATGGCAGGTAAACAACGGTGATTACATACAAAAACTTGCTAAGATTTTAGTGCATCTCTATATACTACTTACAAAATAAGTAGCATTCATTTTCACTGCCAAGCGGAACTCTTCGTCAACCGATCTCCTCATCACACCATGTCCATACACCGATTTTTTCCATCCAGTCGGTATTTCCCACCATGCAAATTTACCGTACCTTCCAAGTACGGCCCCTCAATGACATTAATTTACTTACCTTTTACAACACTACACCAACTCCACCTTAATTAACTTACCTTTTGAAATAATGTGGAATTATGTAGCTCAATTCCATTTCATATTTCACCGCACCTTCCCGCATGCCGCTTAATCACATTAATTTACTTACCATGCATGGCCCAGGTTACCTAATTTATTCCAGTACATAGTTAATCATCCAGATGGTTCAGAGACATAGTACAAATTACAATACAACAATCAATAGTGGTGCTGTAAAAACATTGATCAGTTGACCCAACAAATAGTGCAGCGGTGAATCTTTCTCAACGCATCAAACAAATCTCTCCTCTTTGAATAAGTTATTTTTTGCGAATCTTTCAGAATAAGATTACCCCAAAAGAGTGCCCCAACAGTAGCTCATACAAGAAGCACATATCATTCAATCTTTTCTTCTCCACAGCTTTTCTTCTCCCCATGAGCCTGCACAGGCTTTTCTTCTCCACATAGTATATTTTAAGTATGTGTCGAGTCCATATCAACCTTTCCCACTGGCTTACTTTCTCTCTGTCTCTGTTCGCTGATAAGTTGGTAATACTTTTAGTTCCTTATCGAAAACATAATTTTAGTTCCGTTTGAATGGATCGGTAGATTCTTTGCTTTGTAGGAATAAATAAATAAATTTGTATATAATTTATTTCCTATCAAATGAATTGCAATATCATATGCGTTATTATTAATTACAGATGGCTATCTTTTGAGTCTCATGTTTTGTTGTTCTCCTTACCAGCACTTGTGGCAGTGTTGAGGGTAGAAAAGAGACAATGTTACCAACTTAATTTCATAAAAAAGAACATTCTACCATGCATGAGAAACATAGACTACATCCAGTTAAAGAACATGCATACTGCCAAAGTAGTACTCCCTCTGTAAAGAAATATAAGAGCTTTTAGTGATCTAAACGCTCTTATATTTCTTTACGGAGGGAGTACAATATAGTACACTTGCTTCTTACTTTTCACTCATCCTACATGTCGGAAATAATGATCAATGAGATGTTAGCTGCAGGTAAATTTGTCACAACATGAAACTTACATTAATATCGTAATAAACTATAAGCGGCATGAAACTCTGGGTGATCCACACAGCTAGAGTAAGTTAGCTAGTAACCAATATATTCTAGTTGCATAAAACTCAGGACACGTCTTGGTGAATATACTTGCTAAAAGATGCAGGTGTGTATATATATATTACACACTGCCCTCACCCCCCCCCCCCCCTATATTACACATTGCCAGTGCAGCAATGTCTAAAGCTAACAACATAAAACCATCATTATAAAAAATGTAGTTAGGACTGAGGGAAACAATTAAGTTCAGCTGTCTTTTTTGGCTAACAATGTTCTTATTTGTGCAATAGACCTATCCAGAAAACAACGAGATCCTTTGCTAGTGTTATGGTATTAACAGTTGCTTGAGAAAATAAGTAGTACAATAGTCTTGAAAAATTCCTTCTGTTAATAGAAGCCTTGGAAAGTCAGCAGTGAGCGAGCCAGACGAAGGGGAAATTAAAGGATTTTACTTGGGAAACATTACGTAGTTGGGGTCAAGGTTTTGGTTACCGAATGGGGCATTTTTACCGAGGGGGGCCGGTAAACGCGGTTACCACGGTTACCACGAAATTTCGAGCAAATTTCGAATGAATTTCGAATGAAATTTATAATTGAATTTTGAATTCAAATTCTTTCAAAATAGATATAGATAGCACTTGAACTTATATTTATCATAAAAGAGCTACTAGCTCAGTGGAACGTTGTCTACGCGCGTGCTGTGAGGTGCTGCCATACTTTACTATACATTGAGCGTTTAAATTCAAAAAAATTGAAAAATTCGAAATATTTTGCTCGAAATGTCCATTTACTGAGGGGGACCGAAATATGCGGTAACCGTGGTAAATCTTGAAATTTCGAGCGGTAACCAAAACCTTACTTGGGGTACGGGCTCAATGTGCATTTCTAGCTTTGGATACTTGGGAAACATTATGATTTGATGTACAAAAGATAATTACCTAAATTGAATGGTTAAAAAAATCAAGGAAGCAGAGTCTGACGGCATTTATTGTATCTGCCGGTTGGCTATTACTTGACTCAATATTCAGTATTTTTTTTGTTTGACATTCAGACCTTCATTTCTCATTCATTATAATCTGAATGATAGTCATATGATAGTCCGTTACGCTCATATGATAGTCTGAATGAATTTTACCATTCCCACGAGTCTCCAAAGGCATCCTAAGCCACAACTGCTTATTGGTCAGGCTTGCAACGTATTAGGTATGTACAACTCTTTGGCACATGATGATCTCATGAGAGGAGAAAAGAACACATACCAGCAAGGACAGTTGAGACGCCCAGGCCCAGGCGATCTCGTGCTTGACCGTGAGCCCCTAGGAGATGCTTTCCACGTCGTTCGGCCCCAGTTCCTAGGAGATGCTTGCACGCGCACCTGGTCGCCATCGTCCTGCTTGCTGCCGCTGTGTTCGAGTGTATGCACGTGGTCGTCACCGTCCTGCCGGTTGCCGCTCTCATGCCGCTGGCCTTAAGCATGCTGTCGTCCGCGAGGATGCTGCCGCTATCGTCGGGGAGTGGCTGGTGGCCGTCGTCGTTCGCCACATTATCTGCCGTCGTTTGGCCGGATGCCGCACTCCGCCAGCACACCGTCATCCAGGTGGATGCTGCCCTCTGCAAGGTGGCCAGCACGCCGTCGTCCGGGTGGACGCCACCCTCTGCAAGCAATTCGTCCTCTGTGTGGACGCCGGCGTCTTGTTGAAGCCGATGTGGACGACCTCGTGCGCGCCACCACCCGGGAGCACGTCCTGGTGGTTGTTGTTGTGGTCGAGCACGTGGACCACACCGTCCGGAGCAAGCTGACGTCATCCACATATGCATCTCGACCATGGCAGCAAGCACATCGAACAGACACACATCAGCAAGCAAGCACACATACCTCCATCTTAGGATCCGGCCGCCGACCGCCTTGCCCATCGGGACAATCTGGCCGCCGCCAGGCTCACTATAGCCTGATCCACTGTCCCCGGCCACAACCTTCTCGGCTGCGGAGAAGTCATTGAGTGGACCGAGCCCCAGCCGCATCGTCCCTAGTCTGCAAGGCCACCATGTCCACAGGCTAGTCCTAGCAGCTGTGGGGTGAGGAAGAGATCGGGAGAGAGGGTCACGATCTAGATGAGAACAAAGGAAAGATTTAGACTGATTTGTGATTTGGGAAGTGTGGGCCTAAGCAAGGAAAGTTAAGATATGATTGTTTAAAAATCAGGAAGAGGGAGATCTTTACCCCAAGAAGGAAAGAATCATACGTGATGGGAAAATACCAGGATAGACAAACAAGAGGAAGTATTGTGGGAATTGATTTGGTCTTTAATGGGAGGGGGGTGGTGGGAGGTGAGGCGAAAATAAACCAATGTGAAGGGTGGTGGGAGGTGAGGCGGAAAAAAAAACAGACGAAAATAAACCGGTGAGGAGAAGCTACCAAGTGAGACTTTAGGAGTAGAGATAAGAGGAGTTTAATTTAATTACGCCCGAAAGAATAAAAAGATTACTACGCCCTACCATACACCAGGCGGCTTCTCCTTCGCATCTCTACAGACTACAGCAGATCTCCTTGTTCGTCACCCGCACTGTGCGCTGCAGCCTCTAGGAAAGGATCGATAGACACCCGGCAACGACTCTGATGTCTGATCCCGGCCTACTCCATGATGCCCGCTCCGTCTCCCCGTTTAGCTGCGGCCATATTCCTCTCCTCTTCAGTGGGACGATTCCTTCTACTTGCTCCTACTGCTAGAATCACCATGGAGAAGAGAAGGTCGGTGGTGGCCATGTGGCTTGATTGGCGTTCCTCCTCTTCATGCTTCGTCAGTGTCGCATCGTCTGGCCACAACACCATGTGTGATATGAGAATCGTCGATACTACAATCAAACTGCAGGTGTACGCACCTTTTACATGTTTGACCAAATGCCAGAACCACGCAAACGAAACTAGCCCTCCATTATGGCATCCACATATATGATGCGATTTCTGAATTCTTAATTTTCTGTTATTTATGTGATTGAATTGAATCTGCACCTGCCAAAACAAGCACGAAACAAGATCTCATCGGTTTAATGGTATTTGTTTTTTTAATTGAAGGGAGAAAAATCCAGTGCGAGAAGGTGGTGAGAGGTGAGGCAAAAATAAACCGGACGAAAATAAACCGGCGAGGAGAAGTTACCAACTCCCTCTTTAGCAGTAGAGAGTAGAGATTTAGGAGTAGAGATAAGGGGAGTTTAATTTAATTATGCCCGAAAGAAAAAAAGATTACTACGCCCTACCATACACCAGGCGGCTTCTCCTTCGCATCTCTACAGCAGATCTCCTTGGTCATCACCCGCACTATGCGCTGCAGCCTCTAGGAAAGGATCGATAGACACCCGGCAACTACTCTGATGTCTGATCCCGGCCTACTCCATGCTGCCCGCTCCGTCTCCCCGTTTAGCTGTGGCCATCTTCCTGACTTCCTCTCCTCTTCAGTGGGGCGTTTCCTTCTACTTGATCCTACTGCTAGAATCACCATGGGAGAAGAGAAGGTCGGTGGTGGCCATGATGGCTTTATTGGCGTTACTCCTCTTCATGCTTCGTCAGTGTCGCATAGTCTGGCCACCACACCATGTGTGATGTGAGAATCGTCAATACTACAATCAAACTGCAGGTGTACGCACCTTTTACATGTTCGACCAAATGCGAGAACCACGCAAATGAAACTAGCCCTTGCCAAGGTCAGTGGATTGCATACTCTTTTATAGCGTATAAGTTTATAATGTGTTCATTAACTTCTCTTGGAAAACGGATATCCTTCGAAACTTTTAGATGAACATATCCTTGGAAACTTGCCCCTTGAGTAGGTTTGTTACATGTCTCATAAATGCTAAATTGGTGATAACATAACAGTGAGGTTGCAACAGAATTTTTAAACCAAAGCTCTGTAGTACATGACTCACAGAATAATCTCATTACAGAAGAAAACCTTTATTATTTATTTATATATGATTCAGCTCATTTGTTTTTCTATCAATAGAAAGCAGAATGTGATTCCTGCAATGGATTATATATGGAAAGCCGGAGCATACTGATTCCTATGTTACTCATAGAGGCATGCATTAATGTTCAAGGATTTTAATCTCTGAAAATAAATAAAATAAAATCAATGGAACATGTTTTAGTAAAATTATTATGTGGTGCACATGTCAAACTTTTATTAGAAATTGAGCTTCGTAAGCAGTTTGTCCATATTCCTTTGCATTGTCTCCACTCGGTACATATGGAATTAATTCATTTTTGTTCCTACTAAACACAAATATATTTGTTTCCAAGTTAATCCCGTTGACTATTTTGTTAACTATATAGAAGTACAAGTACAATATTTCCAATACATTTAGGTTTGACATGTAATGATTTAATTCACCTGCTATCTCCCCTGAATTGTTTATAAATCGATGCACTATTCAGCATCCCATGTGTCTGTACATGTGATCTTCTTAATATAATTGTTGCTTCCACTGAGATAATTTCTTCTATATACAGTTATTTTACTACCATATTAAAAATAAGTCATGCATGTTAATATTCATGGGCTTATCAGATAGAATTCTTCTCTGGCGGTGGTCATCATTATGGTTCAAGATTTGCCCAGAATCTACTGCTAAGCAGAGGAATCTTTTAAGTTGGGAATTCATTTGATTCAAGAAGAAACAAAAATGTCTTGACGTTCATATATAGGGATTCATACTATCTTTAGCTGCCTTTTAACGAGGTCAAATTCCCATGTTTAATTCGGTGCCGCATTGTCCTGCCAAATTGTAAAAGAACTTTATTATATGTTTTTATTGCAATAGAGTTTACCCCATTTCAATGAGAATGACATTGTAATGCCTAAGCTGCTGTTTTTGGTTTCACTCGCTTTCATAACATAGTAGTTCTTTACATATTTCTAGGAGCTCATAAGCAAAGACTGTAAAGTCATTATATGGAGCGCATTGTTGATTATGCTATCTTTGAGGGATAAAAGAGTGTCGGATAACTCCCGCGTGTTCTAGAAAAATAACGTCTCAGATAATGAAAAGGCTTGATACTTGGAACTTGGGTAGGTATGTCCAATACTTTTTTTTGCCATGTCCCTCTTTATTGCAGAATCTTTCGATGGCACCAAAATATAGCACTGTATGATCCTCTATTTGCGCTATTATAATTTGCATAATCATTGGATTCATATAATAGTTTGGCAATATCAGTTCGTTTCTGTAACTGAATTTTATCATTATTATTCCATACCAGGAGCATGAGAAAAAACTGATGGGGATAGTGTGTCATTACAAATCATGATATAGAGTACCTCATATGGAGATCTCTTCCTCCTCCTTAGCCTTGAATTGTTTGTTCTATTTCCTTCTAGAGTCAATTACACCGGTGGTGCTAGAACTTGGCGCGAACGGTCACTTTAGTGCTAGAACTTGCGGCATACATTGAAGTGGTGCAAAAACTTGGCTTAGACGTGCAAATACGATGCAAATCTCGTTTGTATATACGGCCGCAACGCTGATGAGGCATGACAGCGTGGCATAGGGCCCGCTGTCAGTGACTGCATAGTGAAGACTGGGTGTGTGGCGTGCTCTTTCTGCAAAAAGACCCTCGTATTTTTATTTTTTTTCTCACGAAAAGGCCCCTGTCAGGCGTGTGGCATCCGGTAGGTCCCACTTGTCAGTGAAACATCACAAATTTTATTAGAATTAAAAATATGGCGCAGAGGGATTCGTACCGGTGACCTCGGTCTAACCAGCGTGCACGGCTACCCACCCGCGCAGAGTTCAGTTGGTGATGTAGAAGCATACACAAATTTTATATCTTTGAACTAAGTAACATAAATCAAGAATTTTAATCCATAAGAAAGGTTTTGCCCGTGGGGTTTCGAACAAGCGACCCATGTAAAACAAGTAGGAGGGTGTGCCACTCCAACTATAGAGTCTCATGTGTGTTTTTTTTAGACAAATGGACTCTCATGTGTAAATATAATTGTTACAGTTTATGTCTATAACACAATGTGCTCCTGGGCTACAATTTATGTTTTTTTTAATTTTTCGAAAGTTATAAAAAAATGTAAATTGTAATTATAAATAATATACATATAAATAAATATATTTGACCAAAAAAATGCTCACATATTAATTTTATAAAATCCATCTAAATTATGAATTATTTGTATAATTTTAAAAAGTTTTTGCATATTAATTAAAATATCAAAGTAATTTTAGAAAATATGTGTATTTATATAAATTATCATATAAGTTCAAAAAAATTAATTTTTTTATAAAATATTTATGTTGTATATAAAATTGTCAAAGATTTAATAATTTTTATGTTGTTTTGAAAGTGTTCATGCATTTTAATAAATTTTGTTTGTTTTCTATAAATTATATTTGTATTTCTAAATTAATTTAAATATATGTATGAAAAAATTAGCTTGGTGTGCCTCGGACTGCAGATTCTCAAATAAATATGTATTTACAATTATATGTACAATTATAATTTACATTTTTTTAGGCTAAAAAAATGAAAAAATAACTAACTTGTTTAAAATGGGCCACACCGCCACACTAACTGCAGTCTGTTTAGCCCAGCGGCATACTGTTGTAGACATAAAGGTTAACAATCCTATTAAGGCTACCCCTAAAAAAAACAATCCTATTAAGGCACGAAATGCCATTGGTTGTATTGCTAGGTCCTAGTGGTAATTGTCAGGTCAATGGTACGAAATCCCACGGCGGAATATATTTTTTTCAAATTTAAAATTCTTATTTTACGTTATTTAGGTAAGGATGTAAAAGGCTTAGTATCATTATACGACATTAATTGTTATCTGCTGAGTTGGCTAGCCGCGCACTCCGTTTGACTCGAGGGTCACCGGTTCGAGCCCTGCGGGCCTCCCATTTTTCATTCCGATACTAATAAAATTTGTGAGTTTGGCTGACAGGTGGGACCACCCGATGCCACAAATGCATTTACTGTGTACACCTGACATGGGCCTTTACGTGAGAAAAAAGCAAAAAATTATGGTCACTGACAGCAGGCCCTACGCCATGCTGTCATGCCCCGTCAGCGTCACCGGCGTATCGAAACGAGATTTGCACCGTATTTGCACGTTCGAGCCAAGTTTTCGCACCACTTCGATGTATGCCGCAAGTTCTAGCACTAAAGTGACCATTTGCGTCAAGTTCTAGCACCACCGGTGTAATTAACTCTTCTTTCTACTTGATTACCAATATAGCTCTGTGTCATGAATGCATATGCTTCTTATTTGTTGGTTCATTATACATAAACAGTGGCCCTGGGCTCCTCGAGGGGTGTAGCTCTATGTCATGAATGTATATACTTCTTATAAAGGATGTTGGAGTATCCGCCGCCCTCTTGGGCTCCTCGAAGGTGAGAGTGCCCTCCGTGCCGTCTGTTTGATGGTGGTGTGCCGCGGGGACCTCTCGGGGGCTCTGCGAGCCATCCGATCTGCCCGCATGGTGCGCACCCGGGCGATCCGGCTGGGAGGTTCATGACTGGTGGACCGTGTGCCCTCCCGAGGCCACCATCATTGCACGGCTTTGGGTGCGGCGGCGAGCGACACCCCGCGCGTTGTCCCGTACGTGATGGGGAGGTCGGGCCCGCCTATCGGCGTCCTCGCCCCACGCCGAGATGGTTCAGTCCGACTGGGGTGCCGCGAGTTCCTCTCGGGGGATCTCTGCGCCGTCCGATCTGCCCGGACAATGCGCGCCCGGGCGACCCGGCTGGGAGGTCCATGACGGGTGGACCGTGGGCGCGCCCGGGGCCACCGTCATTGGGCGACGTCGGTCGCACCCCGAGCGACGCCCCGCGCGCAATGGGCTGGCCGGACCTGCCTGTCGGCGTCCTTGCCCCGCGCCGGGCTGGCTTGGTCGCGACAGGCGGGGTGTGCGTCGCGCCGCCTGCGCGGGCTCGCACGCGGGGCTGGCCTGTCAGGACCGTTCGCGACGTGCGCGGCCTACGCCTTCCCGTTTTTTATCGCCCCAGCCAGGCTCGCGTGGTCCATTGGACGGTTGCGGCTCGCGCCGATGGCTCCATGGCGTGCCCTAGGCCATGCCCGCTGGCAAACCCGGGACGAGTGGGCGCAGCTTCGTTCGCTTTGCTCATTCGCGGGAGCCGGCTCGGGGTGTGAGCGATGGACCCGGTCCGCCGAGCATGTCCCGTGAGTGGATGCTCAGTGACGGTGCTCGGCCTGTGCGAGTCGGCGTTGGGCGGTCCTGTCCTTAAGTCGGTTACGTTTTCCTTATATAAGTTCGTTGTTTTGCGCCGCAGGTCGAACGCCGTGTATACTTGTCTTCCTCTCTCTTCGTTTGCAGGTCTCACTCCGGAGGGCCGTTTGCCCATTCCCGTCGGCGACGTTCTTGTTTCCTTCGGCTTCGTCGGTCGTTTCTCCGCTCATTGGCGTTCGACGATTTGTCTTTTGGAGCTGGTTGATGACTGCTTTGTTCTTCGGTTGTGCTTGTTCTTGACGTTTTCTCTTGCCCGTGGCTGAGGTTCGGGTTTATGAAGAAGCTGGTTTGGTATCATTATGAGTTATGTCAATTGACTTGTCCTTTTGTGGTTGTACCAAATGCATCCGCCTGCAGGGGATTGATCGATTTGTCAAGTCTGTCAATGATGCATCACATCCGCCATGAACTAAAATTTATATTTAGATGTCTCTTATTCGGTCAACTATGTGATACCCTGTTCATTCTGAATTTGGATAAAAACATTAATGTTTGATTCGTAATATTGGTGTGTGCCCATTATGTCATGTTGAATGTTATTGTACCTTTTTTTTGTCATATAGTCTAACCTTTGGTATCGGTACATGGCCTCATAGTGATTTCGGTTTTGATGTGTTGTTGACGTGCATGTGAGAACATGGGTTTGAAGGATTTTTGTTGTCACCATATTTCGTTGTCACAGTTTTTGAAGGATTTTTTTTCATGCAATTATTTTGCTCTTTGCATGCCATAGGCATTTCCGTAACCGCAATGGATTGGATATGATCGCAGCCGATGCCACCGGCGCCGCCGCCTCGCGAGCTCGATTCCGGCCAAATAGAGAAGCCGCCACAATTCGCCGCCGCCGCCGGTGCCCCGCCATGGCCTTGAACCTCGATCCCCGCCGCCGGTTCGCCCCCGCGTGGCCACCCCGACCCCCCCCCCCCCCCCCCGGGCGCATGATCCGCCGAGAGTTCCCCGAGCTGGCCCAAGACGAGGCGCGGCTGGAGCTCGACCGCAGGCGCGGCAGCAAGAGCTCGGCCGCTGCCGCGAGCAGGAGCAGTAGGGCGAAGGCTCTGAATCGACTGCTCGCGCCACTGGCCTGGGAATCGACCGCGGGCGCGGCAGCAGCAGCTCGACCGCCGACGCGAGCAGGAGCTGGACGGCATGGTCAGGAGCAGTAGGCCGCCGGCACGAGCAGGAGCAGTAGGGCGTGAGCACGAGCAGTAGGGCGCGGCAACAGCAGCTCCGCGATGACGACCTGTAGAGAGGAGCCGCAGGAACTCCGACGGACGCAAGCGCGCGCAGTGAGAAATATTGTTCCGCTAGATGACACTCATGTATATCTTATGGTTCTAATAATTCAAAGTTCTTACGTTTCTCTTCTAATATTAATTTATTTTGTAGCTATAATATTGTCAAGTTAGTTGTACGGGACAAGTTGGTGACTAATAATCTAAGTGCATGGGAAAACTCGCCGAGGAGCGTGCTATTGTCGTGGCAACAACGTTACGTGCAGAGCGCAACGGTAAGTCGAAGGTGCATGCATTGTTGCACATAGTAATAGCACGAAAATAATTTTGCTACTAGCATATTGATGTTTTGTCTTTAATTAACTAGATCGTGACCTGCATACTACAGACTTCAGTAGGATACACTTTGACCCGAACATCACAGCCACGCATGAATTAAGGCAAAGGTAATTGGAAATTTTGTTGAAGTTATTACCGTTATTTACTTTATATGGTATATTAAATACTTACAAATAATTTTGTGTAGGATCAATAATGATCTTCCTGTACAAACATCTCCATGAATCAAAAGAAGAGATGAAGAATAGAGTCGTGAAGCAAAAGTGGAGTCTTAGAATAATAGGATGATGTTTTACTTAAGCTAGGCTGAGCTGCTTTTAAACCGTGTTACTTCACTTTGCTTAATTTTAGGTGTACGGTGTAATGGACAATGATGGAGCGCTTTTGTGATCCTTGTTGCAACTGAAACCGAGTTCCACTTATGAAGTTAAATCTTAAGGTGGTGTAATGCCAAGAACACTTGAATGACATATCAAGTTGGTGTGTTTTTTGGGTAAAGTAAAATGTAACAGCTTCAAGGCATGTTGGGTTGCAAATATTTGTGCACATGTGTTAGCTAAGGATGGATGCAATCATACTGAAATGGTGTGTGGCTCCACGTACCTCTGTGACGTTTGTAGCGTCGTTGAACAGAGATTTTTTTTATGTGGCTACTAACATTCTCTTGACGAAGATCTTAGTACTACATATTTGGGTTGTACTTTTGTGATTCCACTTTATTTCATGTGATTCCGTAGAATAGCATGGGCATCTTACTAATTTACTAAAAATTGTTCACTAATTTGGAAAGAATGTTCATGAGTTTCATGAAATGTTCGCGAATTTCTAAAAGTGAACATTTTTTTGTATTTGATGAACAAAATTTGAATTCGATGAACAAAATTTGAATCTCAAGACCAAATTTTGAATTAGATGAAAATTTTTGTAATTTGGTGAACAATATTTTAATTTGGTGAATAAAACATGTTTTTCTAGAATACGCACAAGTATGTGTATCATATATTCATAGAATGAATAAAACATGTTCATGGTTTTAAAAAATGTTCACGAATTTTAAAGAATACTAGCAAAAGGGCACGTGCGTTGCAATGGGAGAAAACAAATCATAATCTCCAATGGCTATGACCACATTTTGTTCACATCTCATCGCATGATTTTCAAAATTTGTTCACAAATGCAAGAAATGTTCCCTTTTTTAAATTTATTCACAAATTGAAGTAAAGTTCACACTTTTGAAAAAATATCGTGGTTGTCAAAAAACTTGGTAATTCAAAAAATTATCCTGAATTTCAAGAAATATTAAAAAAATACTATAATATTCTGATCTACCCCGGTAGTTAATTCTTCAAAATTCATGCAGGTATATAGTAACAAAGACTCAGAAGCATTACTGTTTAACTACATACCTTCGATCATTCGTGAACATTTTTACAAATTTGTGAATTTTTAAAAAATCATGAACATTTTTTTGCTATTTTGAAACATTTTTAAAAAAATTGTGAACATTTCTTTTATATTGTGAACATTTTTAAGCATTTTCTTTAGAATTGGTGAACAATTCTAGAAACGACAAACATTTTTTTCGAAATTGGTAGATTTTGTTTTCAATTCACAAACATTTTTTTAATTTAACAAACATTTCTAAAAATGCATGAACATTTTAGGAATCAATAAACTATTTTGAAATTGACAAACTATTTTTAAATTTTTAGGACATATTTTAAAATTCCTTAATATTTTTTGAATTAGCAAACATTTTGTTTAGTTTCATTAACAATTTTTAATACATAGGCTTTTTTTTCAAAATAATGGACGTTTATTGATTTTACGAACATTTTTAGAAAAATCCTGAGCATTTTTGAATTCACAAACATTTTTTGTTTTCTTGATTATTTTATTTCAAAATTCTTGTTTTTTTAAATGTGAAAAGTTTTTTGAAGTCCCAAATTATTTAAAGTAGAAAAAACGAAAATGGAAAAGAAAATAAATAAATAAAAAACAGGCCGCCCGCACATGGGCCGGCCCAAACGGGTGTGCTATGTCTTCTCCCGCGCGCAGAGCGCCGTATAGGAGGTCTCTACCGCGTAGACTGGCCCAGGTGGGGGATTCCCTGCAAAATGTTTTTTGTCACTTATAGATGGCATTGGTGGGTAATATTTTACAAATTCGGGGGCTATTTCCATGACTGACTGACCGAAACACTAATGACTTTATTATTACTAGCAAAAGAGCATGTGCGTTGCAACGGGAGAAAAAAATAACACAAACTATTAACCCAATAACCACCACACAAGACCACCATAGGTCCACGTCCTTTATTTTAACGGAGCATCACATTTGTGTTGCCACTTATCTTCCTTCTCACCCTTGCCGGTAGTGGCCTCAGTATTCACATAAACCAAAATGTGTTTGAATGTGGTTAATCTTAAGGCGTCTGTCTCTCCCTCTCCCCCCTCTCTCTCTCCCCCCCCTCTTTCTCTCTCTCTCTCTCTCTCTCTCTCTCTCTCTCTCTCTCGCGCGCGCGTGATGAGAAATCAGTTGTTTTTCCCTTGCGAGGCTTTTCAGAGGCGTGCATGTGTGGTTATCGATGTTGTCTTTCGTCTCTATATATGGTTTTAGTGGGTGTTTATTTGCAATCCAGATCGACACCGGTACGGAAAAAAACGGACCGTGCGCTCTCGCGATGAGAAATCTGTTATATTTCTCATGCGAGCTTTTTCAGAGGTGTACATGTCTGGTTATCGATGTTTTCTTTCGCTTCCATATGGTTTTAATGGGTGTTTACTTACAATCCGGATCGCCGCCGGTACGAAAGAAAAACGGACCGTGCGCTATAGATTATAAGGTTGCTTCCAAAATAATATTTTAAAAATATTTAATAGGTAAAAGTAACACCATATTTAGATTCTACACATTTTTCTAATCAAATTTCATATATAACAAGTTAAAATTGGAGTTACGGTTTAAAAGATATGGATAATTTAGAAAAGCATTTATTTGACTTAAATATGATCCAAAATAATATTTAAAAAATATTTAATAGGTAAAAATAACACCATATTTAGATTCTACATGTTTTTTCTAATCAAATTTCATATATAACATGTTAAAATTGGAGTTACGGTTTAAAAGATATGGATAATTTAGAAAATCATTTGTTTGACTTAAATATGATCGCGGGTGAATTACCTAAAAAGTCAGGGGGGTTTCCCAAAAAAAGCAAAATAACGGTTCGTCTGTGACTTAAATGTGTACTGCGGGTTAATTAACAGAAATTGCAGGGGCTTTTTTGCAAAATTGCGTTACGGACCACCAGAAGCACTCCGTGCTTTATTATTAGGTATAGATATATAGATATATAGGGGCTATTGCTTCTGGCGATACTTCATTAAAATTGCCCCAAAAGTTGCAAAATATTACCCACTAATGTCACCTATAAGTGGCAAAAACGTTTTGCAGGAAACCCCCCGCCTGGGCCGGCCCACGCAGCAGGGACCTCCTATACTGCGCTCTGCGCGCGGGAGAAGACGCAGCGCGACCGTCTGGGCGGGCCCATGTGCAGGTGGCCTGCTTTTTATTTTAAATTTTCGTTTTCGTTTTCGTTTTTCTACTTTAAATAATTTGGCACTTCAAAAAACTTCTGACATTTTAAAAAACTGAGAATTTTGAAATATAATGTCCAGGAAACCATAAAATGTTTGTTAATTCAAAAAATGCTCGGGATTTTTATAAAAATGTTTGCAAATTCAAAAAATGTTCGCAATTTGAAAAAAATGTTCGCAATTTGAAAAAAATGTTCGTAAAATTAAAGAAAGTCCATGATTTTGAAAAAAAAGTCAGTGTATTAAAAATTGTTAATCAAATTGAACAAAATGTTTGCTAATTCAAAAAATGTTCATGAATTTTAAAAAATGTCCTAAAAATTTAATAACAGTTTGTGAATTACAAAAGAGTTTATTGATTCATAAAATGTTTGCTGATTCACAAAATGTTCATGCATTTCAAAAAATGTTCGTGAATTTAAAAAAAAATCCACCAATTTCAAAAAATATGTTCGTCTATTCAAGAATTGTTCGCCGATTAAAAACAATGCTTAAAAAATGTTCACAATTTTTAGAAAAATATTTGCAAATAGTAAAAAATGTTTATGATTTTTAAAAATGTTCCCAAATTTATAAAAATGTTCACAAATGATCGAAGATATGTAGTTAAACAGTAATGCTTCTGAGTCTTTGTGACTATATACCTGTGTGAATTTCGAAGAGTTAACTGCCGGGGTAGATCAGAATATTATAGTATGTTTTTAAAATATCGTTTCTTGAAATTCAGAATAATTCTTTAAATTGCCAAGTTTTTTGACTCCACGATATTTTTTTGAAAATGTGAACATTGTTTCAATTTGCGAATAAATTTTAAAAAGGTATATTTTCTTGCATTTGTGAACAAATTTTTAAAATCATGCAATGAGATGTGAACAAAATGTGGTCATAGCCATTGGAGATTATTATTTTTGTTTCTCCCGTTGCAACGCGCGGGCCCTTTTGCTAGTCTAGAAAAGAAGAAGTAAAAAAAGGAAAGAAAAAGCGAACATGGAAAAATAAAAGAAAAAGAAAAATACATAAAATAAAAAACCAAAAGGAAAACAAAAAAAAGGGTCTGAGAAGGTTCCGCCCCCGCCCGCCGCACTCCACTTGCCTCCCTCCTCGTTGGCTTTTTTTTTGCGGGAAAATTTGGGCAGCTTTATTCAACATCAACCGCCCCGGCATTATTTGCCATGAGGCTAGTTACATGGAAACTAGGAGTGACATCTAGACAGCAATCTGTAACCTCCATAGTGCTAGCTTGCTTCGCACAATAGTGGGCAGAAAAGTTTGCTGACCTAAGTACATGTTGAACAATAAAATCAGAAAAACTAGAAGCGTGCTCCCCAATTTCGGACAAGATAGGCGCCACCACAGCGCGATGATCGTGGCGCGAGTTCCAGAGATCAACGATCTCCATACAATCTGTCTCCATGACAACTTTATCATAGCCTCGAAGATTTGCATTGGCTTGCGGGTCGCCGCGTGTGCGCATGCGCGTACGTACTACGTGGTGGGCGGAAGTCTCTTCCGCCCTATTAGCCTCATCCATGCTATTGCTAAAATCATCGCCAAGGTGTTGGCGTCCCACCTTGGCCCTTTCATGAACAACCTTGTCTCCACTGCGCAGAGTGCTTTCATCAAGAAACGGAGCATCCACGACAACTTCATGTACGTGAGAAACCTCGCGCGGCGTCTCCACAGAAACAAAACTCCATCCTTGCTCTTCAAGTTGGATATCCGGAAGGCCTTTGACTCGGTGCGATGGGAGTACATCCTTGACCTACTCCGTCGGTTGGGATTTCCGGACCGCTTTCGGGATTGGGTGGCGGCCCTCTTATGCACGTCCTCTTCGCGCGTCCTCCTCAATGGTATTGCCGGGCCCGCCATCTACCATGGTCGAGGGCTCAGACAAGGGGACCCCCTTTCACCCCTACTCTTTGTCCTCGTGATCGACCCCTTGCAGCAGCTCCTCGACATTGCCACAAGTCACAACCTGCTCCAGAAAATTCGAGGGCGTGGATCTACTGTCCGTACCTCCCTGTATGCCGACGATGCGGCGATCTTCATCTCCCCTTCACGGGAAGACGTGGCCAACCTTGCGGCCATCCTTAGTGCCTTTGGAGGGGTCACCGGTCTGTCCACCAACTTTCAAAAGAGCTCTGTCGTCGCAATTCGCTGTGGCAACCTAAACCTTGACGACATACTCCACAGTCTGCCCGCCTCGCGAACTTCTTTCCCATTGAAGTACCTGGGCCTCCCATTATCCATTTGGCAGCTGAAAAGGGTGGACTTCCAACACCTTGAGGACAATGTGCCTGCGAAGCTTCCCCCATGGCAAGGGAGAAACATCACCACAATAGGCCGGGCGGCCTTGGTCAAATCGGTCCTCACTTCACAAGTTGTCTACCACATCACATCCCTGAACGTTCCTGCCGGCGTGCTACACAATGTCAATAGAATTGAGCGTGCTTTCCTCTGGTCAGCTCAGAGTCAAACTTCAGGTGCAAAATGCAAGGTCGACTGGGAGACTGTTTGCCGCCCTACGCATCTCGGCGGGCTTGGAGTCCTACACTTGGGAAAATTTGCAAGAGCTCTAAGGTTGAGATGGCCGTGGGTGGAGTGGAAGGACCCGACTAGATTGTGGGTGGGCTTAGGAAACCCGTGCTCGGAGTTGGATATGGACCTCTTCTACGCCTCCACCGTCATTACCGTGGGAAATGGAGGGAAGACGCCCTTCTGGGAGGCACCATGGTTGAGAGGGAAAAAACCGAAGGATATCGCCTCCCTCATCTTCATGGCCTCCAAGCGGAAGAAGTGGGTGGTGAGGGATGCACTGCGAGACAATGCTTGGGTGCGCAAGATCAACCCTTCCATCAACCTAACGATCAACCACATTGTGGAGTTTGTGGACCTTTGGGTCCATTTGGAGCAATTCCAGCTTTCACCGGACATTGATGACGACATATTCTGGAAATTTGAGGCGAACGGTGAGTATTCGGCGGCCTCTGCTTATAGGATCCAGTTCTTGGGCTCCACGACGACGACCATGAACAAGACTATTTGGAAGGTTTGGGCACCTCCCAAGGTCAAGTTCTTCTCCTGGCTAGCGATTCAAAACAGGATATGGACGGCGGATAGATTGGAGAAGCGAGGTTAGGAGAATTGCGGGCAATGCACCCTCTGCAGAAGGGCAAACGAGACGTCCGCGCACCTCTTCTTTCGGTGCAGGTTCACCTTGCGCGTATGGAGATTGGTAAAGGAGTGGCTTGGCCTAGGGGCTCTCGAGATCCATCAATGGCAGGCGGAGCGCAGCATCAAGCATTGGTGGACAAACATGTCGAAGCCCAATACGGCAAACCGGAAGGCCATGGCTTCCCTTACTATGCTTGTCGGTTGGGCCATTTGGAACGAGAGAAACGCTAGAGTTTTTAGGAAGAAATCAACGCCGCCCTTCTACATTCTAAAACTAATCCAAGATGAAACCAAACTTTGGGTCACGGCAGGAGCTAGGCACCTGAGCATTATCATGCCGCGAGAGTAGTTGTTATTTTCCTTTTGTTGACGGACGGGCTATGTTGTGGAGCCACTACTATGTACTCTAAAACTCTCCTCCTTTTTTTCCCTTGCCAAAGCTATGTGAAACCAGATTCATCTATATCTTGCTGATTTTTTTTACGTGATCTATCTCGCTGAAGTTGGCATGCTGTTGTTGGCCCCCTCGACAATGGTTGGAAAGAGGAGGATATATACAAGATCGATCACTGCTACGTCTACTTATTTTACAAAAGTGAAACAAGATTTTGACAAATACTACTTCCGTCCGGGTTTAAAGGTCCCTGTAACACCCCTGAGTAATGAGCCACAGTGATCTTCAAATTAATGCTAAGCTAATTTGTTTTGCAAAGAATGATCACAGTGAAATCATATCTCATTACAAATTCCACCACTGAATTCAAATTCAATTTGCAAGTGAAATTTGAAGTTGCACAAAAGTTGCTGCAAAATAGTTCATCATTTAGCAAATATTCCATAACAATTATTTGTTAAGGAAAACAACATTGCTTATTTGCTAAAATGGACAGTAGCAATTAATTCAGTGCTATTTCAGCATTTTAAAATGCTATTTCATTTGTGGAAAATCCAAAATGAATTCATTTGCTCCCCAAACTTTTTGTGGCAGTGCCAAACAACACTAAGTATTTATGTGGCCTAGTCCCACATTTTTACAAAATGTTTTGGTGGCCCAATTAAATCCTTTTTCTGCCTCTGTTTATTAAATAAATGGAAAACAGAAGAAAACAGAAAAGGGAAAAACTTACCTGGCACTCGCCTGCGGCCCGAGTCGGCCCAGCCCACCTCTCCTCCTCCTACCTGCTCACGCCGCCGTGTCGGCGCGTCTATAGCCGAACGCGCGCGCGCCGGCCGAACGGCGACACGCCGACGCCACAGGGCGACGAGGGGATAAGGGTGCCTCCGGCCACTCCCCCTGGACGCACTCCGTCACACTCTCCCTCTCTTCCTCTCCAGTACGCCGCCGTCACCGCGCTGCTCCACCACCGCGGCCATCGTGCCCTCCTCACCGCCTTGTCGTGTCAGCAAGGACCGCCACCGTCCGCTTCTTCTTCCTCGACCATGACCTCGAGCTCTACGGCACCACACCGCCCCCATGCCATCATCGTCCTCCTCAGATCGCCGGAACAGCACCGCTTCGATCCGCCTCCTCCGGCAGCTACTAAGGCCCCGAGGGACCTCCGTGCGTCCACGCGGTGAGCACCACCCCTCCGTTCCTCTCCCCGAGCCGTGCGTTCCCCGTAGCTAGCTCCCGCCGTTGCCGTGCTCTGGCCGCCGCCATGGCCGTGAGCTCCGCGCTCCCAGAGCCGCTTGGCTCGAGCCAGTCCCCCTAGCATGCTCCTGGTGAGCTGCTGCTGCCGCCCAGCTACTTGGCGTGCTCGAAATCGTTCCGTAGCCGCGTTCCCGATCGCGACCGAACTCCGGCCGCAGCGCGCGAGCTCGTTGTCGTCGCTCCGGCGCATCTCCGATGATGCCACCACCCCCATTCGACGCGGCGCGCTCTCCTCGTTCGAACGCGACCCCTCGCGCCTGATTTGGCCCTCTGTGGCGGAAGCCCGAAGCTCGCCGGCGCGCTCCGCCGCGTTTCGGGCTCGCCGGCGTTACTCCGGCGCCGGCGCTGACCTGGCCTGCCACGTGGCCCTCCCTGGGTCGCTGGCAGCTGGGCCCCGCGGGCCCAGTTGACCAGTTGACCAGGTCAACAGGCTGACTGGGCAGCCCCAGTCACTGACTGGTGGGCCCCAGTTGACTGGTCAACTGGCCAACCGCTGACCAGCTGACTCAGCTGACCGGGCCCACTGTCAGCCCCTCTGGTGCATCTCTGGTGCACTGCACTGGGTGCACCTAGCAGTTTTTGAGCATTTTCGGATTTAAAATTAATTCCAGGATTTTTCAAAAATTGATTAAAACTTCGGAAATTCGTATAAAACAATTCGTAGCTCGGATGGAAAAGTTTTCTACATGAAAGTTGATCAGAAAAATCCAAGGAATCCGAATATGCCCTCCATGTACCTGTCACATGCCCACAACACTGCAAACATGGAACCTTCCCCTCCGGTTCATCTGTCTGACAGATGCCTAAAACCGGGAAAATATTCCCATATATTTTCCCACTCCGTCTGTAGCACTTAACATTGCATTAGGTCACCCCTGCATTGCATATTGCCATGTCTTGTTCTGTGTTGCATTTATTTGCCATGTATTTATTTGTTTCTTCCCCCTCTTCTCTCCGGTAGACTCCGAGACGGACGCTGCCCCTGAGTACGACTACGTCGCTGACGTCCAGCCCCTTTCAGCAAAGCTTCCAGGCAAGCAAACCCCCTTGATCATTCCTATATCGCCTATTCTTTCTCTCCCATGCTTGCATTAGATTTTGCTACTGTATTTGATTTGCTCCTATTCTGATGCATAGTCTGATTTTGTAACCTGCTATTGATACTTTACCTGTTGTCCTATATGCTTAGTATAGAATGGTTAATGATCCATCTATGGCCCCGCACCATTGTCCGTGTTGCAATGCTTTGCTTCCGGATGTTTCGATCAGCGCGATCGATGTGTAGAGACCGACACAGCACCGCACACCCCCTTAGTTGTATGACTCTGCAGAGCTACTATCGAGTGCCGAGGGTGATACCTCCTACCTCACTCCTGATGATATCTTTGTAGCGTAGCTAGTTGGTTGTGGGTTATCGAGGGTGATTCCTCTTTCACCACCTCCGATGCTGCCTCTGTCGTGCAACCCCTCAAGTGTGAACCCATAGAGGGTGATTCCTCCGAGTTCACCTTGACGACTGCATCGAGTGGGAATCCATCGAGGGTGATTCCTCGGATTTCCCCCTCGATGTTACAGACACACTGTTACCTTACATTGTTGCCCCTTTTAACTGTTATTGCGGGACTGAAGGGACAGGCGGCACCACCCCGGTAGAGGTGGACCTGAGTTCCCGACAGTCTCTTGGGAATTCGGGTTGACCTGGAGGGTACCCGCGAGATAATTACGTGGCACGGCTGTAGGAGATATGCCCTACAGGCAGTACTAACAGTTATTTTGTATCTCCAAAAGTTTGTAATGAATGTTTATGTCCCATGCTATAACTGCAATGATTCTCGAGTCTGCAATATCCACGAGGCTCGTAGGGAAACTCATGTGCACGTGTGGTATAGTAAAAGGTAAAATGTATTCCTAGTCATGCCTCTAAGACTAGCTCAAGTATTGCATGATGATCATGTTTTCCTGATCATGGGCATCTGTAACTGGGTGGCTATTACGACGGCTTTCGGGTTCACGGAAAAGTATGACAAGGAACGAGATAGCTCAAGATTGGGATTTGCTCCTTTGACGATGGAGAGATATTCTCGGGCCCTCTCGGTGTTACGGTATCCATCATCGTATGGCCAGACACAATGCGATTTGATCACAGGGATGCCGGAACACGGAAACGAGAAAAGAGAACAAAACCGGTAACGAGGTAACTGGCATAGTGGACAAGTTGTTGATCCACGAGGATGCAGATAAATCTCACCTCGGGTTTTGTAACTTATCGCGAAGCAACAGGAATAGCACACGGCAACCGGAAGTTCACTCGAATATTTATTCGTGTCGGTATAGGGGTCAATATGGGTGTCCACGGCTCCGATGTTGATCATTGATCGGAAAGTGTTCCGGGTCATGTCTATACTACACCGAACCTATAGGGTCACACGCTTAAGGGTCATCTATCTGCTGAATTCTAGACAGGGTGTCTGAGAGAAAGTCACCGGAAAAGTTTCGGAGACAACGGAAACGTTCCGGAGAGAACGGCGGAATAGTTTCGGTAAAACTGAAAAGTTGTTTCGAAGTATACCATTAAGTCAAATTGGTTTTGGCACACGCCTGGAAATTCTTGGAGGGTGTCAGAATTGTTCTGGAAACTTCTGGGATTTTTCCGGGATAAAAATCAGAAATGTTTTGGAGCTGCCGGAACCGCTTTGGTTACTTTTCGCTGAAGAAAATCATTGATCCGGAAATGTTTCGGAATGCATCCAGAATTGTTTTAGTGGGTACTGGAATTATTCTAAGACTCACAGAAATATTTTTGGATTTAACGGTTGCAGAAAAATGTCTTCGTGAATAGTGAAAGTGCTTTTTGGAAAGCCACCTTTTGGGGCTTTTCCCAAAGTTCTAGAAGGGATTGGCTTGGGAGGGAAGGAACCCCTTTTGGGGCGGCCCCCATGGGGTGGCCGGCCATGGGTGGAGCTCCTCCTTGGAGCTCCACATGGCTTCCTTTTATGCCCATAATGCCCTTTATGTGTGACATATGGCATGGGTGTTTTGGTATTGTTTAGTGCCACCCTTCCCCTTGGCTTTCCTATAAATAGAGGTGGAGAGGAGCTCTCCACACTCACTCCAACTCTCATACACATGCCATGCATTATCTGGCTTTCTCTCTCCCTCCCACGAAATAGTTTCGTAGAGCCGAAAGGTTGTCTGGGTTCCGGCAGGAACTAGTTCTGGACGGCGAAGCCCTGCCGGATAGATGACACCATATGTGTGCAACCCCATAGAGAGGTCGTAGGTTCAATCTTTTGCCCGAGGGGCTGTTCGAGGGTCCTCCCGAAGGGCTGTCCGAGTTACCGTTCGAGCTTCGAGGGTCCTCCCGAAGGGCTGTCCGTGACATCGTCCGGGGGACTGTCCGACCGCCTCCCGAAGGGCTATCCGATGAGGGAGTACATCCTCGTGGTTGGGAGGTTGTAAATCCTAGCTGCGGGGATCTGCACCGACAATCTACATCGACTCTACTTCCACTGCGCTACGAGTCGGTAATGATCAGATCAAACCTTGTATGCAGTCTCCATAGTGGTCCTGGGCGTGCTCGCAGTACCGAATTTTTTTGTTTTCTGTCGCGTTCCCCAATAGTGGCATCAAGAGCCTTGCTATGCGTAGATGCAGGTTACGATCTAGAATACATAGAGATGTATGGGTATTGCATAATATAATTTTGTAGTAGATGAGATCTATTGCTGAAAATTATTTATGCGGGTGGTAGATGAAATCTGTTACCCGATGTTCTTGTTGCTTCCCTAGAATTTGCGTATTTCTGATCTTGAAATGGCATGGTGGAATTTCACAAAGTTCTGGCAATCCACGATCCTGATTGATCAACGAAGTGCTATCAGTTCTTTGGGTTCCACCATAGTTAAGAGAAAGATGAAATTTCACAGACGAAAGGGCAATGCAGATATGATCTGCACGGGGGTCATGCGTATGACGAAGTTCGGTATGGGGCTCGAGATTTTATTATCTCGTGTTTCATACACCCCGCAAAGTTAATCTAGCGACTTGAATAATCATACTTGATGATAAACGTTGGTAGCTGCGGTTTAAGTCAAAACCTTAGAAGCCACGTAAAATAAATTTTTGCATAAACCGATTAGAGGCGTCTAACTTGGTTTTGCAGGATGTGCATGTGATGTGGTATAGCAGTTCTCATATTAATTCAATTATGTATGAGATGACTATATGATGTAAATTTACTAACATGACCTGCGTGTCATGATTCGGCATGATGGCTGGAGCCATATGATTGTCACTTTAATGACCTGCATGTCAACCTTAAGTAATGCACTTATTTTATTAGCTATAGAGATAGCAATATTATCTGGTGCATCGACAAGGTGGTGGCAATCTTCGCGAAGGTGAACACCGACGCAAATGCCGAAGACGAAGAAATTAAAGACTTCTCCGTCAGAAAGGGCTATACCATATCATGCTATTATGAATTGCCTGAGATGTTTATCCCTTATGATGCACCCTTTTGATTGTGCGGTAGTCGCTTTTTATTAGGGTGATCTCTCACTTAAAAATATCAAGTAGTTAGTGTTCTCCCAAGTGTAGCACCGTCACGGCACCTATCTTTTCGGAGTGCGTCATGTTTCCATGAGTACAAACGATTAGAGAAGTGTGAGGTGGGTGAGTTGAGACCTCACAGCGAGATCACTTGGTTGTCTTGACGTTCAGGCAGGAAAGTCCTGTGCTCGGGACACACCCATCGAAAGATGAACAAGAATCACATTGAGATGTGATCGGCAAGTTGGCCTACCGATTGAAGTTCCCGTCATCAGTGATGTTCCCATCAATGGCGTGGAATTTAAATGCAGATCTTGAATCACTCACAATCAATTATGAGAGATATTGATTTGAGTGGGAGCGCACTTTAGAATAAAATTGTTTATTCACTAGTGCAAATTAATTATGAACCATGTCTATGTGAAACTTGTGTTTACCGTTGTAGATCAAATGGCTCGCAACATCGCGTTCAACTTAGGCTCGATGTTAGAGAAAGAGAAGATAGCTGTGACTGGAAACAACTATGCGGACTGGGTCCGTAACCTGAGGATTGTCCTCAGGGGCGCTAAGAGAATGTATGTGCTTGAAACTCCTCTTCCAGCTAGACCGGCGGCAACTGCCCCGGAAGATGAACAAAATGTCTGGGCCACTAAGGATGATGTTTACAACTTAGTGCAGTGCCTCATGCTAGCTTGCATGAGTCCAGAGCTTAAAAAACGTTTTGAATTCCATAATGCCCGTGATATGATCCGAGAATTGGATGCTCTGTACAAGGAAACCGCACGGTCTAAATGATTTGATATCATGAAGACCGTGATGGATTGCAAGATGGCTGAGGGCAGTTTAGTTGGCGAACACGTGGTCATAATGATTGGCTACGCTGAAAGGCTTAAAACCCTGGAATTTCCAATTCCACCAGCCCATATGATGGACATGTTGCTTGCTTCACTCCCCCCGTCTTACGACGGTTTTACCATGAACTACAACATGAGTGGGATGGAGAAGACACCGAATGAAGTGCTCGTCATGCTGAAAACTGCGGAAGGAGGACTGCGGAAAAATCGCAAGCAAGTGTTGCTTGTGAATAAAACCGCCAGTTTCAAAAAGAAAGGCAAATCCAAGAAGGGCAAGGGCGCCGGTAAGACCGGCTCCCAAAGCAACTCTAAGGGCGGAGCCAAGAATGAAACTGAGTGCTTCTACTGCAAGGGCACAGGACACTGGAAGAAAAACTGCAAGAAGTATCTGGAAGATAAGAAGTCCGGGAAAACCGAAAAAGGTATAACTGTTATACAGGTTAATGTCATTGACGTTTTGCTTGCTAGCGAAAATTCTAAGTCTTGGGTATTTGATACCGGATCAGTTGCTCACATTTGCAACTCGATACAGGGGCTTCAGAAGGTGCGCAAGCTAGCAAAGAATGAAGTCATGATGCGCATCGGGAACGGCGCTGGGATCGCCGCTCAAGCCATCGGCATTATGCCTCTACGTCTCCCTTTAGGATTTACCTTAGAACTAAGTAACTTTTATTTTGTTCAGGCATTGTGTAGAAACATTATCTCTGGATCATGTTTAGTGCACGATGGGTACTCTTACAAGTCTGAGAACAATGGTTGTTCACTTTATTGTAAGGATATGTTTTATGGATTTGCACCCATTGTCGGGGCCTTTTCATACTAAATCTTGAATGTGGAAATGATGTCTTTAACGTGAATGCTAAACGCCTTAAGAAGGCTGATACCACCACCACTTACTTGTGGCACTGTCGGCTTGGCCACATCGGAAAGAAACGCATGAAAAGACTCCATAAAGATGGAGTTTTACCGTCCTTTGATTTTGAATCATTTGACACATGTGAAGCTTGTCTAATGGGGAAAATGACCAAGACGCCGTTCACGGGTCATCCTGAACGGGCGGGTGAATTATTGAAAATAATACATAGTGATGTATGTGGTCCAATGAGCACAGCCGCACGGGGTGGGTATTTCTACTTCGTGACCTTTACTGATGATTTAAGTCGGTATTGATGGAAATATGCCCTAGAGGCAATAATAAAATGGTTATTATCATATTTCCTTATTCATGATAAAGGTTTATTATTCATGCTAGAATTGTATTGACTGGAAACTTAAATACATGTGTGAATACATAAACAAATACCGTGTCCCTAGTGAGCCTCTACTAGACTAGCTCGTTGATCAAAGATGGTTAAGGTTTCCTAACCATAGACATGAGTTGTCATTTGATAACGGGATCACATCATTAGAAGAATGATGTGATGGACAAGACCCATCCGTTAGCTTAGCATATGATCGTTCTGTTTATTGATACTGCTTTCTTGAATGTCAAATACATGTTCCTCGGACCATGAGATCATGCAACTCCCGGATACCGGAGGAATACCTTGTGTGCTATCAAACATCACAACGTAACTG
Organism: Elymus sibiricus; assembly: GCA_039707655.1. NCBI lineage: Eukaryota > Viridiplantae > Streptophyta > Magnoliopsida > Poales > Poaceae > Elymus > Elymus sibiricus. The sequence goes on along the minus strand of CM077668.1, from coordinate 87,339,044 downwards.
GGTGATCATAAAGATGCTCTACAGGTATCTCCGAAGGTGTCCGTTGAGTTGGCATGGATCGAGACTGGGATTTGTCACTCCATGTTTCGGAGAGGTATCTCTAGGCCCTCTCGGTAATGCACATCATAAGAAGCTTGCAAGCAAAGTGACTAAGGAGTTAGTTACGGGATGATGTATTACGGAACGAGTAAAGAGACTTGCTGGTAACGAGATTGAACTAGGTATGGAGATACCGACGATCGAATCTCGGGCAACTAACATACCGACGGACAAAGGGAATTACGTATGTTGTCATTGCGGTTCGACCGATAAGATCTTCGTGGAATATGTAGGAACCAATATGGGCATCCAGGTTCCGCTATTGGTTATTGACCGGAGAGGCGTCTCGGTCATGTCTACATCATTCCCGAACCCGTAGGGTCCGCACGCTTAACGTTCGTTGACGATATAGTGTTATATGAGTTATGTGAATTAGTAACCGAATGTTGTTTGGAGTCCTGGATGAGATCCCGGATGTCATGAGGAGTCTCGGAATGGTCGAGAGGTAAATATTTATATATGGGAAGTCATATTTTGGGTTCCGGAAAAAGGTGCAGTTTTTTTCGGTATTGTACCGGGAAGCTTCCAGAAGGTTCCGGAGGATTCCGAAGGGGTCCGGAAGTCCACAAGTGGGTCCACCACGTCCCAAGGGCTGGCATGGGCTAAGGGGAGGTGCCCTAGCTTTATTGGGCTAGGCGCACCAAGTCCTCAAAAGCCCACGTAGCTAGGGAAGGAAAAAGGGAGAGTCCTAGTAGGAATAGGATTGGATTGGAGTCCAAGTCCACGTGTGTACTATTCACAGTTACTGTTCACGTGGCACTATTCCTTCTACTCCAAGCCCCTACACATATATAAATAGAGGAGAGGGGGCGCCCCAAAGGGACACACAACATTGTCTTAGCCGTGTGCGGCGCCCCCCTCCACAGTTCCGTCCCTCGGTCATATTTTCGTAGTGCTTGGGCGAAGCCCTGCGGAGATAGCATCACCATCACCGTCACCACGCCGTCGTGCTGCCGGAACTCATCCACTACCTCGCCATCTTGCTGGATCAAGAAGTCGAGGACGTCACCGAGCTGAACGTGTGCTGAACGCGGAGGTGCCGTACGTTCGGTACTTGATCGGTTGGATCGCGAAGAAGTTCGACTACATCAACCGCGTTGTCTAACGCTTCCGCTTACGGTCTACGAGGGTACGTAGACACACTCCCCCTTCTCGTTGCTATGCATATCCATGGATAGATCTTGCGTGTGCGTAGAATTTTTTTTGTTTTCCATGCAACGTTCCCCAATAGTGGCATCATGAGCCAGGTCTATGCGTAGATGATATGCACGAGTAGAACACAAAGAGTTGTGGGCGGTGATGTTCATACTGCTTACCACCAACGTCTTATTTTGATTCGGCGGCATTGTGGGATGAAGCGGCCCGGACCAACCTTACATGTCCACGTACATGAGACCGGTTCCACCGATTGACGTGCAACCAGTTTTGCATAAAGGTGGCTGGCGGGTGTCTATTTCTCCTACTTTAGTTGAATCGAATTTGACTACGGCCGGTCCTTGAAGAAGGTTAGAATAGCAAACTTGATAATTCACCGTTGTGGTTGTTTTTCCGTAGGTAAGAACGGTTCTTGCTAGAAACCCGTAGCAGCCACGTAAAACTTGCAACAACAAGTAGAGGACGTCTAACTTGTTTTTGCAGGGTATGCTGTGATGTGATATGGTCAAGACATGATGTGATATATGTTATTGTATGAGATGATCATGTTTTGTAATTTATCGGCAGCCGGCGGGAGCCTTATGGTTGTCTCTTTATTGTATGAGATGCAAGCGCCATGTAATTGCTTTACTTTATCGCAATGCGTTAGCAATAGTTGTAGAAGCAATAGTTGGCGAGACGACCACGACGCAACGATGGAGATCAAGGTGTCGAGCCGGTGACGATGGAGATCATGACGATGCTTTGGAGATGGAGATCAAAAGCACAAGATGATGGCCATATCATGTCACATATTTTGATTGCATGTGATGTTTATCCTTTATGCATCTTATTTTTCTTAGAACGACGGTAGCATTATAAGATGATCCCTTCACTAAATTTCAAGATAAAAGTGTTCTCCCCGAGTATGCACCGTTGCTAAAGTTCGTCGTTTCGAAGCACCTCGTGATTATCGGGTGTTATAGATTCTACGTTCACATACAACGGGTGTAAGCCAGTTTTACACAAGCAGAATACTTGGGTTAAACTTGACGAGCCTAGCTTGTACAGACATGGTCTCGGAACACTGGAGACCGAAAGGTCGAACATGAGTCATATAGTAGATATGATCAACATGGAGATGTTCACCATTGATGACTATCCCATCTCACATGATGATCGGACATGGGTTAGTTGATTTGGATCATGTATCACTTAGTTAACTTGAGGGATGTTAATTTAAGTGGGAGTTCATTAGTAATTTGATTAATTGAACTTAAATTTATCATGAACTTAGTCCTGATAGTATTTGCAAATTATGTTGCAGATCAATAGCTCGCGTTGTAGCTCCCCTGTTTTTGATACGTTCCTAGAGAAAGCTTAGTTGAAAGATGATGGTAGCAGTCACACGGACTGGGTCCGTAACTTGAGGATTATCCTCATTGCTGCACAGAAGAATTATGTCCTTGATGCACCGCTAGGTGACAGACCTGTTGCAGGAGCTGATGCAGACGTTATGAACGTTTGTCATACTCGATCTGATGACTACTTGATAGTTTAGTGCACCATGCTGTACGGCTTAGAATCGGGGCTTCAAAGACGTTTTGAACGCCATGGAACATAAGAGATGTTCCAAGAGCTGAAATTGGTATTTCATGCTCACGTCCGTGTTGAGAGTTATGAGACCTCTGACAAGTACTTTGCCTACAAGATGGTGGAGAATAGCTCCACCAGTTAGCATGTGCTCAGAATGTCTGGGTGCTACAATCGCTTGAATCAAGTGGGAGTTAATCTTCCAGATAAGAAAGTGATTGACAGATTTCTCCAGTCACTATCACCAAGCTACTAGAGCTTCGTGATGAAACTATAATATGCAAGGGACGACGAAAACGATTCCCAAGCTCTTCGCGATGCTGAAATCGGCGGAGGTAGAAATCAAGAAAGAGCATCAAGTGTTGATGGCTAATAAGACCACCAGTTTCAAGAAAAAGGGCAAGGGAAAGAAAGGGAACTTCAAGAAGAACGGCAAGCAAGTTGTCGCTCCCATGAAGAAGCCCAAAACTGGACCCAAGCCTGAGACTGAGTGCTTTGAGTGCAAAGGAAATGGTCACTGGAAGCGGTACTGCCCCAAATATTTGGCGGATAAGAAGGATGGCAAAGTGAACAAAGGTATATTTGATATACATGTTATTGATGTGTACCTCACTAGTGCTCGTAGCAGCGTCTGGGAATTTGATACCGGTTCAGTTGCTAATATTAGTAACTTGAAGCAAGAGCTGCGGAGTAACAGAGACTAGCTGAGGACGAGGTGACGATGTGTGTTGGAAGTGTCTCCAAGATTGATATGATCACCATCGGCACGCTCGTAATACCTTCGGGATTAGTATTAAACCTAAATAATGGTTATTTGGTGCTTGCGTTGAGCATAAAACATTATATCTGGATATTGTTTATTGCAGGACGGTTATTCATTTAAGTCAGAGAATAATGGTTATTCTGTTTATATGAGTAATATCTCTCGTGATCATGCACCCTTGTGAATGGTTTATTCTTGTTGAATCTCGATCGTAGTGATACACATATTCATAATATTGATGCCAAAATATGCAAAGTTGATAATGATAGTGCAACATACTTGTGGCACTGCCGTTTAGGTCATATTGGTGTAAAGCGCATGAAGAAACTCCATGCGGATGGACTTTTGGAATCACTTGATTATGAATCATTTGATACTTGCGAACCATGCCTCACGGGCAAGATGACTAAAACTCCGTTCTCTGGAACAATGGAGCGAGCTAATGACTTATTGGAAATAATACATACCGATGTATGCGGTCCAATGAGTGTTGAAGCATGCGGCGGGTATCGTTATTTTCTAACATTCACAGATGATTTGAGTAGGTATGGGTATATCTACTTGATGAAACACAAGTCTGAAACATTTGAAAAGTTCAAAGAATTTCAGAGTGAAGTAGAGAATCATCGTAACAAGAAAATAAAGTTTCTACGATCTGATCGTGGAAGTGAATATTTGAGTTACGAGTTTGGCCTTCATTTAAGAAAATGTGGAATTGTTTCACAACTCACGCCACCGGGAACACCACAGCGTAATGGTGTGTCCGAACGTCGTAACTGTACTTTATTGGATATGGTGCATTCTATGATGTCTCTTACCGATTTGCCACTATCGTTTTGGGGTTATGCATTAGAGACAACTACATTCACGTTAAATAGGTCACCATCTAAATCCGTTGAGACGACACCGTATGAACTATGGTTTGGCAAGAAACCTAAGCTGTCATTTCTTAAAGTTTGGGGATGCGACGCTTATGTGAAAAAGCTTCAGCCTGATAAGCTCGAACATAAAGCGGAGAAGTGCGTCTACATAGGATACCCTAAAGAAACAATTGGGTACACCTTCTACCACAGATCCGAAGGCAAGATCTTTGTTGCCAAGAATGGGTCCTTTCTAGAGAAGGAGTTTCTCTCGAAAGAAGTGAGTGGGAGGAAAGTAGAACTTGATGAGGTAATTGTACCTTCTCTCAATTTGGAAAGTAGCTCATCAGAGAAAACCGTTCCCGTGATGCCTACACCAACAAGAGAGGAAGATAATGATAAAGATCATGATACTTCAGATCAAGTTGCTACTGAACCTCGTAGGTCGACCAGAGTATGTTCCGCACCAAAGTGATACGGTAATCCTGTCCTGGAAGATATGTTGTTAGACAACGGCGAACCTACGAACTATGAAGAAGCTATGATGAGCCCGGATTCCGACAAATGGTTTGAGGCCATGAAATCTGAGATAGGATCCATGTATGAGAACAAAGTGTGCACTTTGGTGGACTTGCCCGATGATCGGCAAGCCATTAAGAATAAATGGGTCTTTAAGTGGAAGACAGACGCTGATGGTAATATCACTATCTACAAACACTAGTACAAAACAGGGCTTTGGTCCAGGCCAGATAATTGCATTAGTCCCGGTTCTGTTACGAACCGGGACCAATGGGTGCATCAGTCCCGGTTCGTGAGGCCAGGGCGCCGGCCGGGCCACGGCAGGGACCAGTCCCGGTTCGTCTGACCCCTTTAGTCCCGGGTCCAGACGCGAACTGGGACTAAATGTCCTCGCTCCTGGCGCAGCCCCTTTAGTCCCGGTTGGTGGCTGGAACCGGGACTAAAGGTGTGTCTTCTGTCCCGGTTCTAGCCACGAACCGGGACTAAAGAGATGCCTATATATATGCTCTCCCCTGCCCGCTCACTCCTCTGTTTTTTGGCCGGCCGGTGTGGGAGGTGTGTGCTGCTCTGCTCTCACCTACTATGCACATGAGGTGTTCGATGAAATGCCCGAGTCACACTTAAGCTTTCTCCTCTCCAAGCTCCATTTTCCCCAAGATTTGTCTAGGTTTGGCGGTGCACCAACTACACAAGTGTTCTAAAAGGTTAGCAACTTCATCGTTTCATCTCTCACTGCTAGTTTAGCTCATTTCAAATGCTGTAGAAGTAGAGTGGTTTGTGGGTTTTAGTGGAGGAGTGTATGTGGGAGTTCTTTTGATTTAGATGCACAATTTGAGATGAAATTAACTTCTTAGAGTCTGCACATGTGTAGGGTGCCGTCCCCGTCCCCGTCCTCACCGCCGTCGATCGCCCGCGCCGATCTCGTCGCCGGCACCACCGTGGTGAGCCTCTTGTTCTTATCTTCTTTTTAAAAGAAAAAAATTCTTACTTGTATGATTTAGATAGATACTTGTATAATTTTCTTACTTTTATTATTGTTTGTTATTATATAGTGCCATGACTTTGGTATCCGCCCCCGTCGGCCCTCGTCCTGTCTATCATTCGGATGTGGTATATTATCTTTTATTATGATTTATTTCATGTAGTGTTTATGACAATTATGCCGACCAACGTGACATAGATGTTTTTATCTAGGAGGTATGTGAACCGGAAATTCCAACCGACCCTCTTGTCGAGAGGTTAAATTTAGTTGAAAAAGAAAACAATTACTTGAAGAAAAAATTGAAAAGAATTGAGGAGGAGAAGATGGAATTGGAGTTGCATGTTGCCGATGTCGTCGATGATCACAAGATCAAGATGGATGCAATGCGCTTGAAGATTAGAAAGATTAGAAAATATGCCATTCATAATGAGGCTTGGTATCATTATGCCGTTGGATCAATTGTTACCTTAGTTGCGATTATGATCGCATTTAAATGTTTTTCATAGTTTCAATGTATGTTTTAATTAGATGCTCTAGAGAGCTAGAGAACTATATATGTATGAACTTTATGTATTTATTTTTTCAGTAATAACATTTGATCACTACTGTACTTTGGTTTTAATGTGATGATGAACTTGTATTAATTTGGTCACTTCTCTATTCATGATGTTCTGTAATGGTTTTTGATACACTTAATTATATAATGCACGCAGATGAACCGGCAATGGATGTACGGTGACCGACGCACCTCCGAGTATCTTGAGGGCCTGCATAAATTTCTCGAAGTGGCTGAGGCAAACAAGCAGAATGGTTTTATGTATTGTCCATGCCCTGTCTGTGAGAATACGAAGGATTACTCTAACTTGAAAACCCTTCACGTCCACCTGCTTGAGAAGGGTTTCATGCCACACTATAATGTTTGGACCAAGCACGGAGAAAGAGGGGTTATGATGGAAGACAACGAAGAAGAAGAGGATGATGACAACTATCCCCCTGAATACGGTGATACTGCAACGGGGGAAGCTGAAGATCAAGAGGAACCAGACGATGTGCCCGATGATGATCTTCGCCGGGTCATTGTTGATGCAAAGAGACAATGCCAAAGTGAAAGGGAGAAGTTGAAGTTCGATCGCATGTTAGAGGATCACAAAAAAGGGTTGTACCCAAATTGCGAAGATGACAACACAAAGCTCGGTACCACACTGGAATTGCTGCAATGGAAGGCAGACAATGGTGTATCTGACAACGGATTTGAGAAGCTACTGAAAATAATGAAGAAGAAGCTTCCAAAGGATAACGAATTGCCCGACAGTACGTACGAAGCAAAGAAGGTTCTATGCCCTCTAGGATTGGAGGTGCAGAAGATACATGCATGCCCTAATGACTGCATCCTCTACCGCGGTGAGTACGAGGATTTAAACGCATGCCCGGTATGCGGTGCATTGCGGTATAAGATCAGACGAGATGACCCTGGTGATGTTGAGGGCGAGCGCCCTAGGAAGAGGGTTCCTGCCAAGGTGATGTGGTATGCTCCTATAATACCACGGCTGAAACGTCTGTTCAGAAACAAAGAGCATGCCAAGTTGATGCGATGGCACAAAGAAGACCGTAAGAAAGACGGGAAGTTGAGAGCACCCGCTGACGGGTCGCAGTGGAGAAAAATCGAGAGAAGGTGGGGGGACTTTGCAGGTGACGCAAGGAACGTATGGTTTGGGTTAAGCACAGATGGCATTAATCCTTTTGGGGAGCAGAGCAGCAATCATAGCACCTGGCCCGTGACTCTATGTATCTATAACCTTCCTCCTTGGTTGTGCATGAAGCGGAAGTTCATTATGATGCCAGTGCTCATCCAAGGCCCTAAGCAACCCGGCAACGACATTGATGTGTACCTAAGGCCATTAGTTGAAGAACTTTTACAGCTGTGGAATGGAAAAGGTGTACGTGTGTGGGATGAGCACAAACAGCAGGAATTTGACCTACATGCGTTGCTGTTTGTAACCATCAATGATTGGCCTGCTCTCAGTAACCTTTCAGGACAGACAAACAAGGGATACCACGCATGCACGCACTGTTTAGATGACACCGAAAGTATATATTTGGAGAAATGCAGGAAGAATGTGTACCTGGGACATCGTCGATTTCTTCCGACCAACCATCAATGTCGAAAGAAAGGCAAGCATTTCAAAGGTGAGGCAGATCACCGGAAGAAGCCCGCCCTTAATACTGGTGATCACATACTTGATATGGTCAAGGATTTACAAGTAATCTTTGGAAAGGGTCCTGGCGGACAATCTGTTCCGAATGACGCTGAGGGACGCGCACCCATGTGGAAGAAGAAATCTATATTTTGGGACCTACCCTATTGGAAAGACCTAGAGGTCCGCTCTGCAATCGACGTGATGCACGTGACGAAGAATCTTTGCGTGAACCTGCTAGGATTCTTGGGCGTGTATGGTAAGACAAAAGATACACCGGAGGCACGGGAGGACCAGCAACGTGTGCACGAAAAAGACGGCATGCATCCAAAGCAGTATGAAGGTCCTGCCAGCTATGCTCTTACCAAAGAAGAGAAGGAAATCTTCTTTGAATGCCTGCTCAGTATGAAGGTCCCGTCTGGCTTCTCGTCAAATATAAAGGGAATAATAAATATGGCAGAGAAAAAGTTCCAGAACCTAAAGTCTCATGACTGCCACGTGATTATGATGCAACTGCTTCCGGTTGCATTGAGGGGGCTTCTACCGGAAAACGTTCGATTAGCCATTGTGAAGCTATGTGCATTCCTCAATGCAATCTCTCAAAAGGTAATCGATCCAGAAATCCTACCAAGGTTAAAGAATGATTTGGTGCAATGTCTTGTCAGTTTCGAGCTGGTGTTCCCACCATCCTTCTTCAATATCATGACGCACGTCCTAGTTCATCTAGTCGACGAGATTGCCATTCTAGGTCCTGTATTTCTACACAATATGTTCCCCTTTGAGAGGTTCATGGGAGTCTTAAAGAAATATGTTCGTAACCGTGCTAGGCCAGAAGGAAGCATCTCCATGGGCCAGCAAACAGAGGAGGTCATTGGGTTTTGTGTTGACTTCATTCCTGACCTTAAGCCGATTGGTCTCCCTCAATCGCGGTATGAGGGCAGACTAACTGGAAAAGGCACGCTAGGAGCGGATTCAATAATATGTAGGGATGAGCATTCTTGGGCTCAAGCACACTACACAGTTCTACATAATTCTACCTTGGTGACCCCGTATGTCAATGAACACAAGAATATTCTGCGCTCCAATCACCCGGAGCAGTGTGACGACTGGATTACATGTGAACACATCAGGACTTTCGGCAGTTGGTTGCAAACACATCTCATGGGTGACAACATTGTTGGAGATGAGCTGTACTCGTTGGCCAGGACACCATCTTCGACTGTATTGACTTACCAAGGGTACGAGATAAATGGGAATACATTTTACACGATCGCCCAAGATCAAAAGAGCACCAACCAAAACAGTGGTGTCCGCTTTGATGTAGCAACCAACAGGGGAAAGGACACATATTATGGTTACATAGTGGACATATGGGAACTTGACTATGGACATGATTTTAAGGTCCCTTTGTTTCGGTGCAAATGGGTCAATCGGTCAGGAGGCGGGGTACAGGTAGACCCGCAGTACGGAATGACAACAGTGGATCTCAACAATCTTGGGTACACAGACGAACCATTCGTCCTAGCCAATGATGTGGCGCGGGTTTTCTATGTGAAGGACATGTCTACCAAACCGAGAAAAAGAAAAGATAAGGAAGCGAATACATCATACGATGAGCCAAAGCGCCACATAGTTCTTTCAGGGAAAAGAGACATCGTGGGAGTGGAGGGCAAGACAGACATGACTGAAGATTATGAAAAGTTTCATGAAATTCCTCCCTTCAAAGTGAAGGCTGACCCAAGCACCCTGTTAAACGATGAAGATTATCCATGGTTACGGCGCAATAAGCAAGGGACACACGCGAAGAAAAAGTGAAGACTTTCTCTCCACAACTATTCTGATGATGGCTTTGATCTAGAATATCACTGCAGTTACATGTCAAGAAATGAAATGCCTTTTGTAACATATGAGTTTTCGTCCGAAACTGTGATACTTCGAAAGAGATTGTCCATTTTGTACACGAAGTGCATCCAGTTTTTGCCGTAACCCTCTCAACTTTTTAGCACATGCTATGTGGGTGAAATGATGATACCATGCCAACTTTCAACCTTTTCAGAGTTCATTTGTACTGCTTTTCAATTTCAGGGTCATTTAGCTAAAAAAATCAGTAAATGCATGAAAAATAGCAAATGAAGTCAGAAAGGGTTGAAAATTGATGATGTGGCTTTGAATGGTGCATGTTGAACGCACAAAAAGTCCGGAGTTGAAATAAGTTAAAAAAATGAAATGCCTTTGTAACATATGAGTTTTCGTCCGAAACCCTGATACTTCGAAAGAGATTGTCCATTTTGTACATGAAGTGCATCCAGTTTTTGCCGTAACCCTCCCAACTTTTTAGCACATGCTATGTGGCTGAAATGATGATACCATGCCAACTTTCAACCTTTTCAGAGTTCATTTGTACTGCTTTTCAATTTCAGGGTCATTTAGCTCAAAGAATGAACTAATAGCAAAAAGAATGAACTAAAAATCTTTTACAAAACTCTAATAGCAAAAAGAATGAACTAAAAAGAATCAATTAAACTTTCAACCTTTTTGTTATGATCAACTAAAACAAAACTATAATATTCTTCAACAGCAAAAAGAATCAACTAAAAAGCTTTTATAAACCTCTAGTTATTATAAAAGTATTTTTGAAACTAAAATTAAATAAAATTTATGCAACTAAAATTATCAAAGTATTTTTTGTTCAAAACTTTAATAGCAAAAAGAATTTTCATAAAGTATTTTTTGTTAGAAACTTTAATAGCAAACTAAAATAAAAAATATGTTTTTGATTAAAACACCCATTTAAAATAACCTAAAAATTACCAAATTGAATATAATGATAAAACACACTAATACTAAACAGCGGGAAAAAGAATCACTCAAAAATCTATTTTTAAAGTAAAGTTATTCACAAACTAGTGATTCACACAAATTTCAAAGAATTTAAATTTAAACTATTCAAATTTGAAAACTACTGGCATTAACAGAAAGTTTATAATTTTTGTGACCTAAAGCAAAAAGAATCACTCAAAAACTCAGTATTTAGCTGTAAGTAGAAACAAAAGAAAATAAATAAAGCAAAAAACAAACCGGGACTAAAAAGTAAAAAAAATTAAAAAAATTGCCGCCTACTGGGCCACCACGGCCTGCATACGACTAGAAACCCAACCCGCTAGTTGGGCCAGGATGCAGGCCCGCAGCAGGCCCACTAGGCCCACAGGCAGAGAGAGTGTGTTTAGGCCCGTAGGCCTGCATAAGAGAGGAGCTCGAGAGGGTTGGCGCAGCCGCGCTTATAAACCACTCTCGACGCCTCTCAGCTAGCGAGGTGGGACTAAACATCCACCCGCCCGACGCCGTGCTAGCCGCAGGCCTTTGGTCCCAGTTCGTGGCTCCAACCGGGACTAAAGGCCCCCCTTTAGTCCCCGTTGCAGCCACCAACCGGGACTAAAGGTCTCTGCTTCCCGCCCTTTGGGCTACTGAAAATGACCTTTAGTCCCGGTTGGTGGCTACAACCGAGACTAAAGGGGGGCCTTTAGTCCCGGTTGGAGCCACGAACCGGGACCAATGCTCTGGGTATATAAGCAACACTTAGGAAGTTTTCAGAGTTCATCTGCAGTTTCCCCCGACGACGCCGAGCACCTCGACGCCGCCAGGCTGCCCCGACGCCGTCGCCCGCTCCCCTCGCCGCGCCCTGCCCCGACGCCGTCGCCGCGCCCTGCCCCGCCGTCGCTGTCGCCGTCGCCGCCCCCGAGCCCGCGCCCCTGCCCCGTCCCCGCCCCCGCCGTCGCCATCGCCGTCGCCGCCCCCGAGCCCGCGCCCCTGCCCCGCCCCCGCCGTCGCCGTCGCCGCCCCCGAGCCCGCGCGCTCTCCCTCCTCCCCGAGCCCTCGCCGCCCCCGCTGTGAGCCGCCGCCGCCCCGGCCCGCTGTCCATTTTTTTTGTTTATTAATTATGTTTATGTATTTTTTGTTCATATATAATGTAGATGTATATGTATGTATGGATGGATGGATGAAAATATTGATATGATGATTTTTTTTTGTTCATAGACTTTTTTATGTTCATAGAATTAATATTTTTTTTGTTTATTATTTTTTTTGTTCATATATAATGTAGATGTATATGTATGTGTATGTATGGATGGATGGATGTATGTATATAGAAAATATTGATATGATGAATTTTTTTGTTCATAGAATTTTTTATGTTCATATAATTAATATCAAGTGGCACTTTCAGGATATTAAGCAAGTGCCCCCGATATGTACATGTATGTATGTAGATTTTGAGCAAGTGCCCCCATATGATGATTTTTTTTTCATAGAATTTTTTATGTTAATAGAATTAATATCAAGTGGCACTTTTCAAACAAAGTTTTGAGCAAGCTAATAGACTCTAGCAGAGATGCAATTGATACTATCTTGTAGATCATAGGAGAGTGATCAATATTGATATAAGGCACTAACCCATAGGATGTACAGAACAATAATTGTAGCCTTTGGAAAACAACTAAGTGATGTTTAAAGCTGAGGAATTCTCAGACTTAGCAGAATTTTTAGGATATTGGTAAAACTTTAGAAATTCGTAGAAAATTAACCGTAACTCCGATGAAAATAATTTATATATGAAAATCGATCAGAAAAATATGACGAATCCGAATATGCCCTCTGTTCGTCTGTCACAAGCAGCTAGCATAGAGAACCTGGAACCGTCCCCCTCCGGTTCATCTGTCCGAAAATGCAGACTTCGGGAAAACATTCCTGGATGTTATCCCCCTTCACCTATATCGTGTAGTGTCGCGTTAGAACACCCCTAACTCTCTCAGGAATTCAACATATCCCCGATAACTTTGACATGAGGGGGGGGGGTCCGCAAAGTATCCTCTCTCGAAAGTATAACCCCCGATAACTTTGCATGATGTTTGCGACTAATCCATTGCTCATATATGCATATGATTCCTTGTTGTGATTAGCTAGGTCTATGTTTGCCACTAATCCATCTCTCATGGTTGTATATTGCCATGTTGTAATATTTGCAGAAACTATGGACAGAGACTTAGAAAAAGAAGAGTTGTTGGGGGATATAATCCGCAACGAAGGTGATATCACCTTGTCGTTTCTCAACGACACCGATGGTCAGGAAAGAGAGGATGACGGCTCCGGTGATCCAATGGAGGAGGAAGGAGATCATGACGGCTCCGGTGACCGAATGGAGGAGGAAGGAGATCATGACGGCTCCGGTGACCGAACGGAGGAGGGAGCCTTAACTGTTGCAAAGTCCGGCGAGGTATATATACATATATTAATTAAGCCTCTGCTGACTTGATGCATTAATTGTTTTGTATGTACATATATTAACGCTTCTTTCTTCTTTTAATTAGCCCTCCGGATCGATCCAAACTTCCGTAAGGAGACGAGGCCCGAAGAAAAGGTTGTGCCAGGATGAAAGGTTCACGATCGAAGAAGTCGGTCGAGATGGCCAACCGATTGCTCCCAAGCGGAGCAGGGACACATTTATACATCAGTGCGGAGTGGTTGTTAGGGACATCGTCCCGATCAGCATCCAAGAATGGAATAAGAAGAAGGACCCTGAAGTTTCTTATGTCCAGGATAGACAGAAAGATGATCTTTGGACCTCGCTGATGACAAATTTCAGCCTACCACCAGAGGCGGATCCGAATAAGGTCAAGGCATTTGCTCTTAAGAAGATGGCAGAACTATTCAAGAACTGGAAGAAAGATTTGAACAAAAAGTTTGTCGAGAAAGACAAGACTCCAGAATTCACCGGTCCATATGAGAAGATAAAAGATCACTGGCCCGCATTTGTGGCCTACAAGAAATCGGACAAGGGAAAGCAAAGGTCAGCGACAAATAAGCTAAATGCTGCAAACAAGAAGTATCATCATGTTACGGGGTCAGGTGGCTACAGCAAAGCCCGGCCTACGTGGGACAAAGCTGAGCAAGACCTGCTTGCTAAAGGGGTCCAACCAGCGACATTGCACTGGCCAGATCGGTCAAGGACTTGGTTCTTCGGGGTTGGGGGAACTTTGGACCCAGACACAGGGGAGTGTGTTTGGACGAAAGCTCAACTTGCAATACCCGTCAAGAAGCTTGAGGAAGCAATCCAGGCAGCGCAGGAAGGGAGGTTACATCCCGACAGAGAGAATGACGAGCTGACACAGGCCCTTGGGAATCCTGAACACCCTGGACGAACACGAGGCACATCAGGCTCCATTCCGTGGGTGCATGGGTTTCCCGACAGCGGTGGTTATAGAAGCCGAGAGAGAAAGAAGAAAGCAGAAGCAAGCGAAATGCAAAAGATCAATGCAAGATTAGCGAAACTAGAGGAACTTGAGAGCCAGTGAGCTACCGGCCAACCATCTCAGCGGCACGAAGATCCTTCCTTCGACACTGCCCCAGAAGCTACCCCACCATCTCAGCGGAGAAGCAGCGTGGCTTCCACGGAGCTCCTTCAGTCTGATATCATGGCTCCTCGCTACCCCGTGGATAGTATCACGGAGGCTGAACATTGTGTGCTAATGGCGAAATGCCAGAACCTGACCTTGAAGGCGGCGGTCGGCTCTGTTTTACCTCCTCGAGCTGAGGGAACTTTCCATTGCCTTCCGATTCCACATGGCTATGCTATTGTCACGGTGGATGAAATAATGGAGGGATTTGAGGGGCTGGAGCTTGACTACCCTACAGGTGAAGGGGATAATCTTCTGGAAAATGCCTTAAGGAGTACCTGCCTATGGAGAAAGGAGTACATCAAGCTTCCAAACTGGACGCCGCCTCAGCAGACGCAGCCGGATGAGGCCCCTCAGCAGACTCCTCACATTCCAGCTCAGCCGGATGAGGCCCCTCAGCAGATCAGCCGGATGAGGCCCCTCAGCAGAGTCCTCTTCTGCCTCAGCTGTCTCCGGCGTGTCAGCGGACTCCGCCTCCTCCAGCGCGTCAGCGGACTCCGCCTCCTCCGGCGCGTCAGCGGACTCCGTCGCCTCAGCAACAGCGGAAGAGAGCCGCCGCCGCTCTGGCGGCCAGCAGTACAAAAGGCAGGAAGAAATTCAAATTTGGTCCAAGCCTCAGGGTTCCTGCAAAGTTACCATATGAGAGGACTGACGAGGAAAACAAGGACATCAGTGCTGCCGAAGTGCAGGCCCATTTTGAACGGAAACGTCCACCTCCGAAGGAAACAATATATCCGGTGAAAGCGAAGCGCACTCTGGATGCCCTTAAGCGACCACCACCGCCTCTGCCGCAATCCAACTATGACCGCTGTATTGAAAAGACATATGATGAAGCGCGGCGGTCGGGAAGTACTGCCAGTGCTTCAAGACGAAGAAGTGGGAAAACAATTCCCCAGCTCAGCGAACAGGAGAAGCAATCGTGCCCCCCGCTCAAGGTGTCTAGCGATATCGCTAATCATCCGGGGCTACTGCCCGGTACCACTCTTGGTGATTACGTGGGCGATGATGTACAGTTTGAAACGGCTGGTAGAGATCTTTAGATACGAGCACGGGAAGCCTCTCGTCAAACCTGACCATCCTCCTCTAACAACGATGATGCGAAGATTGCATGAGTGGTACTTGGAAAGCTGCAGGAAGAATGGGTCTGATTGTTTGATGGTGAGAATTAAAGATGAGCACGACCTCATTGGAGTCGAGCTGATGCCTGTTGAATTTGTGGAGTTATTTCAGTTATTCAATCAAGAGGCCCTCGACAAACAACTCATGACTTGCTACTGTCTGTAAGTATTACTTCTGTAATTAAGTCTCTAGCTCAGCTCGTTCATTGCATGTATATATAATTATCCTCACTATATTATGCAGATTGAAGATCGTCGAATGCCCAAAAAGACAAATCTATGACATTGGGTTCATTAGCCCAAATACCGTAAATGAATGGGCGGTACAAAACAGAGTTAAAGAGACCGAGGAAAACTTGCTAAAAGCGTTCCTTCGACATCAAAACAAAAGGGAAATACTCTTTCCTTACAACTTCAAGTGAGTATTACTGTCTTGTGCATATTCGGATTCGCTTACTCGAGGTTAAGTACTGTAATTGATGAGTTATGCGTGCGTAGGTTCCACTATATTCTGCTATCCATTAAGCTTGACGGGGGAGTAGTAACTGTCTTAGACTCGAGACGTAAAGATCCCAAGGATTATGCGAACATGACTGCAATGCTCCAGAAGTAAGTTCAATCAATACCGGGACCATATCGGCAACTTTCGTTCATTTCCTTATATCAAGTAATCATTTTCTTTGCCTGGCAGGGTTTGGAAACAGTTCACCGGAAAGGTTCCGGGTCTGAAGAACGAGCTGCGATTTACACACCCCAAAGTAAGTAGTACTAGCTAGTTCCGCGCATCTCTCATTGATTCTACTTTCATCAATACCATTATCATGCTTGATTATCAGTTTGATTGAACTCTATTCTCGTAAAGTGCTGGTCGCAGGCAGCCGGGAATAATTTATGTGGATACTACGTTTGCGAGTTAATTCGCGACTCGACCACTGAGCGGGGCTTCTTGTCTGACAAACAATTTGAAGTACGTAAACAATATTCACAATTTTATTTTATTACCATCAATTGTGTTGAGTTTCATTCATATATATGTATTGACCCCCTTCTTTAAATTAGATCTGGCAGATGCGGGATGAACTCCTACCACATGATCGCATACGAGCAATTCAAGAGGAATTGGCGGGATTCTTTCTTGACCACGTCATACATGAAAAGGGAGAATACCATACGGAAATTCAATGGGAGTTTGGCGCTTGATGATGTCAGGGATGTTATATTGTATATATGTAGTAGCGTCGGATAGATATACGAAAACTTGTTGTTCGACCAAGCACGGAGAAAGAGAGGTCACTTCTCTCTATATATGTTCATGACGATCTTGTGTAATTAATGGTTTCCTTCATTTGCTTACTAGCTAGCGTCGAGTTCTCTCTATATGTAGTAGCTAGCGTCGACCAAGCACGGAGAAAGAGAGGTCACTTCTCTCTATTAGCTAGCTAACACAATATGAAACCCCTAAACCCTCCAAAACCCCTAAACCCCCCCTTTCAAAAAAAAAACCCAGCGCCTGCGAGCTGCTGACGCGTGGCTGCCTTTTGGTCCCGGTTGGTGTTACCAACCGGGACTAAAGGTCCTCCTTCCTGAGTGCTGCGAAGCGGCCACGTGGATCTCCTTTAGTCTCGGTTGGTGTTACCAACCGGGACTAAAGGTCCTCCTGCCTGGGCTCCCCACAGCGGCCACGTGGAGCACCTTTGGTCCCGGTTCGTAGGCCAACCGGGACTAAAGGTTTTAGGCATTAGTCCCAATCGTTTTGTCCCGGTTCCAGAACCGGGACTAAAGGCCCTCTGGAACCGGGACAAAAGCCCTGTTTTGTACTAGTGAAAGCTCGACTTGTCGCGAAAGGTTTTCGACAAGTTCAAGGGGTTGACTACGATGAGACTTTCTTACCCGTAGCGATGCTTAAGTCTGTCCGAATCATGTTAGCAATTGCCGCATTTCATGATTATGAAATCTGGCAAATGGATGTCAAAACTGCATTCCTTAATGGGTTTCTTAAAGAAGAAGTTGTATATGATGCAAGCAGAAGGTTTTGTCGATCCTAAGGGTGCTAACAAAGTGTGCAAGCTCCAGCAATCCATCTATGGACTGGTGCAAGCATCTCGGAGTTGGAATATACGCTTTGATGAGGTGATCAAAGCATATGGTTTTATACAGACTTACGGTGAAGCCTGTATTTACAAGAAAGTGAGTGGGAGCTCTATTGCATTTCTAATATTATATGTGTGGATGACATATTGTTGTTTGGAAATGATATAGAATTTCTGGATGGCATAAAAGGATACTTGAATAAGAGTTTTTCAATGAAAGACCTCGGTGAAGCTGCTTATATATTGGGCATCAAGATCTATAGGGATAGATCAAGACGCTTGATAAGACATTCAATGAGTACATACCTTGACAAGATTTTGAAGGAGATCAAAATGGATCAGTCAAAGAAGGAGTTCTTGCCTGTATTGTAAGGTGTAAAGTTGAGTAAGACTCAAAACCCGACCACGGCAGAAGATAGAGAGAGAATGAAAGTCATTCCCTATGCCTCAGTCATAGGTTCTATAATATATGCCATGCTGTGTACCACACCTGATGTGTGCCTTGCCACATGTCTGGCAAAAGGGGTACAAGAGTGATCCAGGAGTGGATCACTGGACAGCGGTCAAAATTATCCTTAGTAACTAGAGGACTAAGGAAATGTTTCTCGATTATGGAGGTGATAAAGAGTTCGTCGTAAAGGGTTACGTCGATGCAAACTTTGACACCGATCTGGATAACTCTAAGTAGCAAACCGGATACGTATAATGGAGCATTCATTTGGAATAGCTCCAAGTAAAGCGTGATAGCAGCATCTACAGTATGACATAAGGATTTGCAAAGTACACACGGATCTGAATGTTGCAGACCTGTTGACTAAAAAAAATCTCTCTCACAAGCAAAACATGATCACACTCTAGTGAACTCTTTGGGTGTTAATCACATGGCGATGTGAACTAGATTATTGACTCTAGTGAACTCTTTGGGTGTTAATCACATGGCGATGTGAACTAGATTATTGACTCTAGTGCAAGTGGGAGACTGATGGAAATATGCCCTAGAGGCAATAATAAAATGGTTATTATCATATTTCCTTATTCATGATAAAGGTTTATTATTCATGCTAGAATTGTATTGACCGGAAACCTAAATACATGTGTGAATACATAAACAAATACCGTGTCCCTAGTGAGCCTCTACTAGACTAGCTCGTTGATCAAAGATGGTTAAGGTTTCCTAACCATAGACATGAGTTGTCATTTGATAACGGGATCACATCATTAGAAGAATGATGTGATGGATAAGACCCATCCGTTAGCTTAGCATATGATCGTTCTGTTTATTGCTACTGCTTTCTTGAATGTCAAATACATGTTCCTCAGACCATGAGATCATGCAACTCCCGGATACCGGAGGAATACCTTGTGTACTATCAAACGTCACAACGTAACTGGGTGATCATAAAGATGCTCTACAGGTATCTCTGAAGGTGTCCGTTGAGTTGGCATGGATCGAGACTGGGATTTGTCACTCCGTGTTTCGGAGAGGTATCTCTGGGCCCTCTCGGTGATGCACATCATAAGAAGCTTGCAAGCAAAGTGACTAAGGAGTTAGTTACGGGATGATGTATTACGGAACGAGTAAAGAGACTTGCCGGTAACGAGATTGAACTAGGTATGGAGATACCGACGATCGAATCTCGGGCAACTAACATACCGACGGACAAAGGGAATTACGTATGTTGTCATTGCGGTTCGACCGATAAGATCTTCGTGGAATATGTAGGAACCAATATGGGCATCCAGGTTCCGCTATTGGTTATTGACCGGAGAGGCGTCTCGGTCATGTCTACATCATTCCCGAACCCGTAGGGTCCGCACGCTTAACGTTCGTTGACGATATAGTGTTATATGAGTTATGTGAATTGGTAACCGAATGTTGTTCGAAGTCCCGGATGAGATCCCGGACATCACGAGGAGTCTCGGAATGGTCGAGAGGTAAAGATTTATATATAGGAAGTCATATTTTGGGTTCCGGAAAAAGGTGCAGTTTTTTTCGGTATTGTACCGGGAAGCTTCCAGAAGGTTCCGGAGGATTCCGGAGGGGTCCGGAAGTCCACAAGTGGGTCCACCACGTCCCAAGGGCTGGCATGGTCTAAGGGGAGTCGCCCTGGCCTTATTGGGCCAGGCGCACCAAGTCCTCAAAAGCCCACGCAGCTAGGGAAGGAAAAAGGGAGAGTCCTAGTAGGAATAGGATTGGACTTTGGAGTCCAAGTCCACGTGTGTACTATTCATAGTTACTGTTCATGTGGCACTATTCCTTCTACTCCAAGCCCCTACACATATATAAATAGAGGAGACGGGGCACCCAAAGGGACACACAACATTGTCTTAGCCGTCTGCGGCGCCCCCTTCCACAGTTCCGTCCCTCGGTCATATTTTCGTAGTGCTTGGGCGAAGCCCTGCGGAGATAGCATCACCATCACCGTCACCACGCCGTCGTGCTACCGGAACTCATCCACTACCTTGCCATCTTGCTGGATCAAGAAGTCGAGGACGTCACCGAGCTGAACGTGTGCTGAACGCGGAGGTGCCGTACGTTCGGTACTTGATCGGTTGGATCGCGAAGAAGTTCGACTACATCAACCGCGTTGTCTAACGCTTCCGCTTACGGTCTACGAGGGTACGTAGTACCACTCCTCCTTCTCGTTGCTATGCATCTCCATGGATAGATCTTGCGTGTGCGTAGAATTTTTTTTGTTTTCCATGCAACGTTCCCCAACAGGTATGGCTATATCTACTTAATGAAGCATAAGTCAGAAACCTTTGAAAAGTTCAAAGAATTTCAGAATGAGGTAGAAAATCATCGTAACAAAAGGATTAAGTTTCTGCGATCAGATCGCGGGGGCGAATATCTTAGTCATGAGTTTAGCCAACATTTGAGTGACCGTGGAATCGTTTCACAGCTTACGCTTCCCGGAACTCCACAGAGAAACGGAGTATCGGAAAGACGTAACCGAACCCTGTTAGACATGGTAAGGTCGATGATGTCTCTTACAGATCTGCCGATATATTTTTGGGGTCACGCACTAGAAACTGCCGCTCACACATTAAACAGAGCACCGTCTAAGTCTGCTGAGACGACAACATACGAGTTATGGCATGGGAAGAAACCCAGTTTGTCGCATCTAAAAATTTGGGATTGTGAAGCTTATGTAAAACGTTTACAACCAAGCAAACTCGATCCTAGATCAGACAAATGTTACTTTGTAGGTTATCCCAAGGTAACAGTTGGGTATTCTTTCTACCACCCGTTCGATAACAAAGTGTTTGTTGCAAGGTATGGGGTTTTTCTTGAGAAAGAGTTTCTCGCAAAAGAATTAAGTGGGAGGACAGTATAACTTAATGAGATTAGTGAATCTTCGGCAACCGTTGTTATGGCTAAGGAACTGGAAGAAATTCCACAAATTATCACTACAACCGAGCCGGAAGTTGTCGCATGTGATGCGGAAACTTCAGACAATGTTGTAACTGAACCACGCAGATCAGGTAGGGCTATCCAGCCACCCGAGTGGTTTCATAATGAAATCTTCATTCTTGAAGATGATGAACCTGCGCACTCCAAAGAAGCGATGGCGGGGCCCAGCTCAAGGGAATGGCACAAAGCCATGAAATCCGAAATGGAATCCATGTACGAAAATGAAGTTTGGAACTTGGTAGAACTTCCAGAAGGCGTTAAGCCCATTGGATGTAAATGGATTTTCAAAAGAAAGACAGACGCGGATGGTAACATTACTATACATAAAGCTAGACTTGTCGCGAAAGGGTTCACACAAGTTCCAGGAGTGGACTACAACGAGACTTTCTCGCCCATAGCTATGCTTAAGTCCGTTCGGATATTGCTTGCAATTGCTGCTTATTTCCATTATGAAATATGGCAGATGGACGTCAAAACGGCTTTCCTAAATGGAAATCTCAAAGAAGATGTATACATGATACAGCTTGAAGGTTTTGTCGTTCATGAGGATGCTGGAAAGGTATGCAAACTTCAGAAGGCCATTTATGGTCTGAAGCAAGCATCAAGGAGCTGGAACATTCGTTTTGATGAAGTAGTCAAAGAGTTTCGCTTCATCAGGAATGACGAAGAATCTTGTGTTTACAAGAAGTTTAGTGGGAGCGAAAAGCATTCCTAATCTTATATGAGGATGACATATTGTTGATTGGGAATGACGTGAATTTTCTTAGCGAAATAAAAGACTCATTGAAGAAGAGTTTTTCAACGAAAGACTTAGGCAAAGCGGCATATGTATTGGGCATCAGGATCTATAGAGATAGATCAAAATGCCTGATAGCACTTAGCCAAAGCACGTACATTGACAAGGTGTTGAAAAGGTTCAACATGGAGAACTCCAAGAAAGGCCTACTCCCCATGTCACCTGGCACAGTGCTTTGCAAGAATCAGTGTCCTCGGACTCTCGATGAGCGAGTATAAATGAATGATGTTCCATATGCTTCGGCAGTTGGTTCTATTATGTATGCCATGCTATGTACAAGACCGGATGTTTCCTATGCGCTAAGTGTTAGCAGCCGGTACCAAAGTGATCCAGGATTGGAACACTGGGCCGCAGTCAAAAATATTCTTAAGTACCTCGGAAGGACCAAGGATTTACTCCTTGTGTACGGAGGTGATGAAGAGCTCATTGTAAGTGGTTACACTGATGCAGGCTTCATGACTGACCCAGATGACTTCAAATCTCAATCAGGCTATGTTTTCATATTGAATGGTGGCGCAGTTGATTGGAAAAGTTCCAAACAAAAGACTGTGGCGGATTCTACGACGAAGGCGGAATATGTTGCAGCTTCAGAAGCCTCCAAGGAGGCAGTCTGGATCAAGCAATTTCTTGAAGACCTTGGTGTGGTTCCAAGTGCGCTGGACCCGGTGGAGATCTATTGTGATAATAGTGACGCCGTGGCTCAGGCTAGGGAGCCATCATCGCACCATAAGACAAGACATATTGAACGCAAATATAAACTCATTCGACATCATGTCGAAGCGGGTTTAGTGAAAGTACGCAAAGTTCACACGGATCTGAACGTGTCAGACCCGATGACTAAGCCTCTACCACGAGCAAAACATGAGCAGCACCGAAGAGCCATTGGTGTTAGGGAAGCCATGTAACTGGATTATGACTCTAGTGCAAGTGGGAGTATGTAGGAGATATGCCCTAGAGGCAGTAATAACAGTTATTTTGTATCTCCAAAAGTTTGTAATGAATGTTTATGTCCCATGCTATAACTGCAATGATTCTTGAGTCTGCAATATCCACGAGGCTCGTAGGGAAACTCATGTGCATGTGTGGTATAATAAACGGTAAAATGTATTCCTAGTCATGCCTCTAAGACTAGCTCAAGTATTGCATGATGATCCTGTTTTCCTGATGATGGGCATGACTATGCCGGCAATTTTGAGGGCACAATGTTAGAAGAACACTTGTGTTGAATCGACCCGAATTGATGTTATGCTATGAGATACAGTCGTCACAAGTTAATAGTTAATAACACAGAGATAGTTAATGTTTGCATAATTCCTTAGACCATGAGAGTATCAAGTTCCTTCGTACTTGCTTCGTGAACTTTGGGGTTTGTTAAACGTCATCTGTAACTGGGTGGCTATTACGGCGGCTTACGGGTTAACGGAAAAGTATGACAAGAAACGAGATAGCTTGAGATTGGGATTTGCTCCTTCGACGATGGAGAGATATTCTCGGGCCCTCACGGTGTTACGGTGTCCATCATCGTCTGGCCAGACACATTGTGATTTGATCACAGGGATGACGGAACACGGAAACGAGAAAAGAGAACAAAACCGGTAACGAGGTAACTGGCATAGTGGACAAGTTGTTGATCCACGGGGATGCGGATAAATCTCACCTCGGGTTTTGTATCATATTGCGAAGCAACAGGAATAGCATATGGCAACCGGAGGTTCACTCGAATATTTATTCGTGTGGGTATAGGGCTCAATATGGGTGTCCACGGCTCCGATGTTGATCATTGATCGGAAAGTGTTCCGGGTCATGTCTATACTTCACCGAACCTATAGGGTCACACGCTTAAGGGTCATCTATCTGCTGAATACTAGAAAAGGAGTCTGAGAGAAAGTCAGCGGAAAAGTTTCGGAGACAGCGGAAACGTTCTGTAGAGAACACCGGAATAGTTTCGGTAAAACTGAAAAGTTGTTTCGGAGTATACCATTAAGTCAAATTGGTTTCAGAACATGCTGGAAATTCTTGGAGGGTGCCAGAATTGTTCTGGAAACCTCTGGGATTTTTCCGGGATAAAAACCGGAAATGTTCCGGAGCTGCCGGAACCGGTTTGGTTGCTTTTCGCTGAAGAAAATCATTGATCCGGAAATGTTTCGGAATGCGTCTAGAATTTTTGTTAGTGGGTACTGGAATTATTCTAAGACTCACAGACATATTTTCGGATTTAACGGTCACAGAAAAATGTCTTCGTGAATAGTGAAAGTGCTTTTTGGGTTGCTTTTTGGAAAGCCACCTTTTGGGGCTTTTCCCAAAGTTCTAGAAGGGATTGGCTTGGGAGGGAAGGAACCCCTTTTGGGGGGACCCCATGGGGTGGCCGGCCAAGGGTGGAGCTCCTCCTTGGAGCTCCACATGGCTTACTTTTATGCCCATAATGCCCTTTATGTGTGACATATGGCATGGGTGTTTTGGTTTTTTTAGTGCCACCCTTCCCCTTGGCTTTCCTATAAATAGAGGAGGGGAGGAGCTCTCCACACTCACTCCAACTCTCATACACATGTCATGCAATATCTGGCTTTCTCTCTCCCTCCCATGAAATAGTTTCGTAGAGCCGAAAGGCTGTCTGGGTTTCGGCAGGAACTAGTTCTGGACGGCGAAGCCCTGCTGGATAGCTGACACCGTATGTGTGCAACCCCGTAGAGAGGTCGTAGGTTCGATCTTTTGCCCGAGGGGTTGTTCGAGGGTCCTCCCGAAGGGCTGTCCGAGTTACCGTTCGAGCTTTGAGGGTCCTCCCGAAGGGCTGTCCGTGACATTGTCCGGGGGACTGTCCGACCGCCTCCCGAAGGGCTGTCTGACGAGGGAGTACATCCTCGCAGTTGGGAGGTTGTAAATCCTAGCTGCAGGGATCTGCACCGACGATCTACATTGACTCTACTTCCGCTGCGCTACGAGTTGGTAATGATCAGATCAAACCTTGTATGCACTCTCCATAGTGGTCCTGGGCATGCTCGCTGTACCGAATTTTTTTTGTTTTCTGTCACGTTCCCCAACAACGGCCGGGCAGGCAGACCGTCCAGGATAGGGATGGGCCTGGCCCTTGCCGTAAGTCCACGAGACGGGGCAACGGGGTCACATGATCGTTGTTCTCTGCTCGTCTCCGCGAGCTCCCAATACACTAACGGTTTGGATATGTTATCTGAGTAGGCCTCTGGCCTTTTCGCACTAACCACCATGCGGGATAAGTTATGGGCACTCTGCGTCGTACATTTCTTCCGAAAGCTTTGTCAGACGTCCAGTTCAGCATTGCGGCCGGGCGACAGCAGATACCCACAGGCATAACGTGGTGAGGCTCACCCTGCGCACAATGACCCGGAGTGCAAAGGGCGATGGGCCCAAGACCCCTGAGCACTTAGGATGTAGACCGACGGGGACCTCTCTACGGAGCCTAGGTAGGACTACGTCGTGTCGATCAACCGAGGCCGGGCATGACCAGGAAAAGTGTGTCCGGCCAGAGTTAATCGAGCGTGTTGGGTAAGTTGGTGCACCCCTGCAGGGAAGTTATCTATTCGAATATCCGTGTCCACGGTAACAGGACGCTCAGTGTTGTATCCCGATCTACTACAACTTGAACTGGATACTTGTGATACTTAAGTAATATGATGGCTCCGGGATCGCTTCCTCGCGGGGTAGTCGAGGAAGGATCTCTGGGCATTGCTACTATTATATAACTACTGCTTTATATTATGCTGCAAGACGTTGAAGATGCTAGTCTTCGATATGCTAGGCCTTCTCTCTATTCTGGCAATTCTGTAGTCCAGTCCACTGATACAGCCCCTTCATTTGATACCGATGCATGATTAGCATAGTTCTGATGTAAGTCTTGCGAGTACTTTGGATGAGTACTCACAGTTGCTTTGCTACCTCTTTTTAACCCATACCCGATTGCTGCGATCAGACGACGGAGCCCCGGAGCCAGCTGATCCCGCCGACGACTACTTCTACCCCGAAGGAGCCTACTACTACATGGAGACCGACGACCAGGAGTAGATAGGAGGCTCCCAAGCAGGAGGCCTACGCCTTTTCGATCTAGTTGTCGTTGTTTTTGCTCAGCCTTCTTATGGCAACCTTGTCTAATTATGTCTGTACTCAGATACTGATGCTTCTGCTGACGCTTGTGTAACTCGAGCTTATGTATTCGAGCCCTCGAGGCCCCTGGCTTGTAATATAAAGCTTGTATTATTTTAATTTGTGTCTAGAGTTGTGTTGTGATATCTTCCCGTGAGTCCCTGGGCTTGATCGTGCGCATTTGCGTGTATGATTAGTGCATGGTCGAGTTGGGGGCGTCACAAGTTGGTATCAGAGCCGACTGCTTGTAGGAAGCCCCTTTCCAACTCCTTGGCCGAAGTTGAGTCTAGTCTTTGGAAAACTGTTTTGCTAATCCTGTTGTGTGGCTTGCGGGCCCACATCGCCAATGGATGGGGTTAGGATCTTTTATTCCTCTTCCTTACTCTGGGACTCTGATCTCTCTTCTATTCGGGTTAAAGTTTTGCTAACACTAACATTAGGTTCTCGTGTTCACATCCACCCGGAGAGCTGGATTGTCTGCAATTATTCCTTTCCATTGGTCTGTTTAATCTGATAATCACTTTTTCCTTTCCATTGGTCTGTTTAACCTTTCTTGTAATCTAGCTTTTATAGGAGCAGTGATAATTCCTTGCTTAAGTCAACACCCCCAAGTAAAACCTTGTTACTATTGTTGATGACATTCCGGTAACCACCGATGGATGAGAACCTTGCCTATTGGTCCGCCTCGTTTTAACGAGCAGGAAAATAGTTCTCTTCGTTCCCCGCCCTTGGTACCGACGTTGTTGCCGACATAGCTGACAAGCTATCTTCTGACATGCCTTATTGTCGTGACCGTGTAAGATGTCACCGTCCTCCCTACTCTCGATCGACACTCACCACAGTTCCATAGGATCGAAACCTGACTCTCTTGTATATCCCTGTTTCCAAAGTTATTCCTCACGCTTGGCTTCATATGTATTTCCGTGAGCCACCTTCCTATAGATGCTCTATTCTGGTTTCAGACGCAATACTTATTCTTGTTGCTCTGAAACCCCTTTCACACTCTGTTTCAAGCATCGGACGACTGTCTATCCGCTTTAAACTCCTTATTGTACCTTCTTACTTTGCTCTCAATCTTTTCTTAAGTTTCAATTCAAGAGATACCTTCTGCCACATTTTCTGGGTTATCCACCAGATAATCAACCTTGCAAAGGTTTGTTCTCCCGAAGATACCCCTTACTCCACCTCTTAAATCTCGGGACGAGATTTCTTGTAGTGGAGGAGAATTGTAACACCCCTGAGTAATGAGCCATAGTGATCTTCAAATTAATGCTAAGCTAATTTGTTTTGCAAAGAATGATCACAGTGAAATCATATCTCATTACAAATTCCACCACTGAATTCAAATTCAATTTGCAAGTGAAATTTGAAGTTGCACAAAAGTTGCTGCAAAATAGTTCATCATTTAGCAAATATTCCATAACAATTATTTGTTAAGGAAAACAACATTGCTTATTTGCTAAAATGGACAGTAGCAATTAATTCAGTGCTATTTCAGCATTTTAAAATGCTATTTCATTTGTGGAAAATCCAAAATGAATTCATTTGCTCCCCAAACTTTTTGTGGCAGTGCCAAACAACACTAAGTATTTATGTGGCCTAGTCCCACATTTTTACAAAATGTTTTGGTGGCCCAATTAAATCCTTTTTCTGCCTCTCTTTATTAAATAAATGGAAAACAGAAGAAAACAGAAAAGGGAAAAACTTACCTGGCACTCGCCTGCGGCCCGAGTCGGCCCAGCCCACCTCTCCTCCTCCAACCTGCTCCCGCCGCCGTGTCGGCGCGTCCATGGCCGAACGCGCGTGCGCCGGCCGAACGGCGACACGCCGACGCCACAGGGCGACGAGGGGATAAGGGCGCCTCCGGCCACTCCCCCTGGACGCCCTCCGTCACACTCTCCCTCTCTTCCTCGCTCGCTCGCTCCCTCTCTTCCTCTCCAGTACGCCGCCATCACCGCGCTGCTCCACCACCGCGGCCATCGTGCCCTCCTCACCGCCTCGTCGTGTCAGCAAGGACCGCCAC
This sequence comes from Elymus sibiricus, assembly GCA_039707655.1. Taxonomy (NCBI): domain Eukaryota; kingdom Viridiplantae; phylum Streptophyta; class Magnoliopsida; order Poales; family Poaceae; genus Elymus; species Elymus sibiricus. The sequence continues at coordinate 87,310,892 of CM077668.1, read as the reverse complement.
CGTCCGCTTCTTCTTCCTCGACCACGACCTCGAGCTCTACGGCACCACACCGCCCCCATGCCATCATCGTCCTCCTCAGATTGCCGGAACAGCATCGCTTCGATCCGCCTCCTCCGGCAGCTACTAAGGCCCCGAGGGACCTCCGTGCGTCCACGCGGTGAGCACCACCCCTCCGTTCCTCTCCCCGAGCCGTGCGTTCCCCGTAGCTAGCTCCCGCCGTTGCCGTGCTCTGGCCGCCGCCATGGCCATGAGCTCCGCGCTCCCAGAGCCGCTTGGCTCGAGCCAGTCCCCCTAGCATGCTCCTGGTGAGCTGCTGCTGCCGCCCAGCTACTTGGCGTGCTCGAAATCGTTCCGTAGCCGCGTTCCCGATCGCGACCGAACTCCGGCCGCAGCGCGCGAGCTCGTTGTCGTTGCTCCGGCGCATCTCCGATGATGCCACCACCACCATTCGACGCGGCGCGCTCTCCTCATTCGAACGCGACCCCTCGAGCCCGATTTGGCCCTCTGTGGTGGAAGCCCGAAGCTCGCCGGCGCGCTCCGCCGCGTTCCGGGCTCGCCGGCGTTACTCCGGCGCCGGCGCTGACCTGGCCTGCCACGTGGCCCTCCCTGGGTCGCTTGCATCTAGGCCCCGCGGGCCCAATTGACCAGTTGACCAGGTCAACAGGCTGACTGGGCAGCCCGAGTCACTGACTGGTGGGCCCCAGTTGACTGGTCAACTGGCCAACCGCTGACCAGCTGACTCAGCTGACCGGGCCCACTGTCAGCCCCTCTGGTGCATCTCTGGTGCACTGCACTGGGTGCACCTAGCAGTTTTTGAGCATTTTCGGATTTAAAATTAATTCCAGGATTTTTCAAAAATTGATTAAAACTTCGGAAATTCGTAGAAAACAATCCGTAGCTCGGATGGAAAAGTTTTCTACATGAAAGTTGATCAGAAAAATCCAACGAATCCGAATATGCCCTCCATGTACCTGTCACATGCCCACAACACTGCAAACATAGAACCTTCCCCTCCGGTTCATCTGTCTGACAGATGCCTAAAACCGGGAAAATATTCCCAGATATTTTCCCGCTCCGTTTGTAGCACTTAACATTGCATTAGGACACCCTGCATTGCATATTGCCATGTCTTGTTCTGTGTTGCATTTATCTGCCATGTATTTATTTGTTTCTTCCCCCTCTTCTCTCCGGTAGACTCCGAGACGGACGCTGCCCCTGAGTACGACTACGTCACTGACGTCCACCCCCTTTCAGCAAAGCTTCCAGGCAAGCAAACCCCCTTGATCATTCCTATATCGCCTATTCTTTCTCTCCCATGCTTGCATTAGATTTTGCTACTGTATTTGATTTGCTCCTATTCTGATGCATAGCCTGATTTTGTAACCTGCTGCTGATACTTTACCTGTTGTCCTATATGCTTAGTATAGAATGGTTAATGATCCATCTATGGCCACGCACCATTGTCCGTGTTACCATGCTTTGCTTCCGGATGTTTCGATCAACGCGATCGATGTGCAGAGACCAACACAGCACCGCACACCCCCTTAGTTGTATGACTCTGCAGAGCTACTATCGAGTGACGAGGGTGATACCTCCTACCTCACTCCTGATGATATCTTTGTAGCGTAGCTAGTTGGTTGTGGGTTATCGAGGGTGATTCCTCTTTCACCACCTCCGATGCTGCCTCTGTCGTGCAACCCCTCAAGTGTGAACCCATAGAGGGTGATTCCTCCGAGTTCACCTTGACGGCTACATCGAGTGGGAATCCATCGAGGGTGATTCCTCGGATTTCCCCCTCGATGTTACAGACACACTGTTACCTTACATTGTTGCCCCTTTTAACTGTTATTGCGGGACTGAAGGGACAGGCGGTACCACCCCGGTAGAGGTGGACCTGAGTTCCCGACAGTCTCTTGGGAAGTCGGGTTGACCTGGAGGGTACCCGCGAGATAATTACATGGCACGGCTGTAGGAGATATGCCCTACAGGCAGTACTAAAAGTTCTTTTGTATCTCCAAAAGTTTGTAATGAATGTTTATGTCCCATGCTATAACTGCAATGATTCTCGAGTCTGCAATATCCACGAGGCTCATAGGGAAACTCATGTGCACGTGTGGTATAATAAACGGTAAAATGTATTCCTAGTCATGCCTCTAAGACTAGCTCAAGTATTGCATGATGATCATGTTTTCCTGATCATGGGCATGACTATGCCGGCAATTTTGAGGGCACAATGTTAGAAGAACACTTGTGTTGAATCGACCCGAATTGATGTTATGCTATGAGATACATTCGTCACAAGTTAATGGTTTATAACATAGAGAAAGTTAATGTTTGCATAATTCCTTAGACCATGAGAGTATCAAGTTCCTTCGTGCTTGCTTCATGAACTTTCGGGTTTATTAAACGTCATCTGTAACTGGGTGGCTATTACGACGGCTTTCGGGTTCACGGAAAAGTATGACAAGGAACGAGATAGCTCAAGATTGGGATTTGCTCCTCCGACGATGGAGAGATATTCTCGGTCCCTCTCGGTGTTACGGTATCCATCATCGTCTGGTCAGACACAATGTGATTTGATCACAGGGATGCTGGAACACGGAAACGAGAACAAAACCGGTAACGAGGTAACTGGCATAGTGGACAAGTTGTTGATCCACGGGGATGCAGATAAATCTCACCTCGGGTTTTGTAACTTATCGCGAAGCAACAGGAATAGCACACGGCAACCGGAGGTTCACTCGAATATTTATTCGTGTGGGTATAGGGGTCGATATGGGTGTCCACGGCTCCGATGTTGATCATTGATCCGAAAGTGTTCCGGGTCATGTCTATACTACACCGAACCTATAGGGTCACACGCTTAAGGGTCATCTATCTGCTGAATTCTAGACAGGGTGTCTGAGAGAAAGTCACCGGAAAAGTTTCGGAGACAACGGAAACGTTCCGGAGAGAACGCCGGAATAGTTTCGGTAAAACTGAAAAGTTGTTTCGGAGTATACCATTAAGTCAAATTGGTTTTGGCACACGCCTGGAAATTCTTGGAGGGTGTCAGAATTGTTCTGGAAACTTCAGGGATTTTTCCGGGATAAAAACCGGAAATGTTCTGGAGCTATCGGAACCGCTTTGGTTACTTTTCGCTGAAGAAAATCATTGATCCGAAAATGTTTCGGAATGCATCCAGAATTGTTTTAGTGGGTACTGGAATTATTCTAAGACTAACAGAAATATTTTTGGATTTAACGGTTGTAGAAAAATGTCTTCGTGAATAGTGAAAGTACTTTTTGGAAAGCCACCTTTTGGGGCTTTTCCCAAAGTTCTAGAAGGGATTGGCTTGGGAGGGAAGGAACCCCTTTTGGGGGGGGGGCCCATGGAATGGCCGGCCAAGGGTGGAGCTCCTCCTTGGAGCTCCACATGGCTTCCTTTTATGCCCATAATGCCCTTTATGTGTGACATATGGCATGGGTGTTTTGGTATTTTTTAGTGCCACCCTTCCCCTTGGCTTTCCTATAAATAGAGGTGGAGAGGAGCTCTCCACACTCACTCCAACTCTCATACACATGCCATGCATTATCTGGCTTTCTCTCTCCCTCCCACGAAATAGTTTCGTAGAGCCGAAAGGTTGTCTGGGTTCCGGCAGGAACTAGTTCTGGACGGCGAAGTCCTGCCGGATAGATGACACCGTATGTGTGCAACCCCATAGAGAGGTCGTAGGTTCGATCTTTTGCCCGAGGGGCTGTTCGAGGGTCCTCCCGAAGGGCTGTCTGAGTTACCGTTCGAGCTTCGAGGGCCCTCCCGAAGGGCTGTCCGTGACATCGTCCGGGGGACTGTCCGACCGCCTCCCGAAGGGCTATCCGACGAGGGAGTACATCCTCGTGGTTGGGAGGTTGTAAATCCTAGCTGCGGGGATCTGCATCGACGATCTACATCGACTCTACTTCCACTGCGCTACGAGTCGGTAATTATCAGATCAAACCTTGTATGCAGTCTACATAGTGGTCCTGGGCGTGCTCGCAGTACCGAATTTTTTTGTTTTCTGTCGCGTTCCCCAATAGTGGCATCAAGAGCCTTGCTATGCGTAGATGCAGGTTACGATCTAGAATACATAGAGATGTATGGGTATTGCATAATATAATTTTGTAGTAGATGAGATCTATTGCTGAAAATTATTTATGCGGGTGGCAGATGAAATCTGTTACCCGATGTTCTTGTTGCTTCCCTAGAATTTGCGTATTTCTGATCTTGAAATGGCATGGTGGAATTTCACAAAGTTCTGGCAATCCGCGATCCTGATTGATCAACGAAGTGCTATCAGCTCTTTGGGTTCCACCATAGTTAAGAGAAAGATGAAATTTCACAGACGAAAGGGCAATGCAGATATGATCTGCACGGGGGTCATGCGTATGACGAAGTTCAGTATGGGGCTCGAGATTTTATTATCTCGTGTTTCATACACCCCGCAAAGTTAATCTAGCGACTTGAATAATCATACTTGATGATAAACGTTGGTAGCTGCGGTTTAAGTCAAAACCTTAGAAGCCACATAAAATAAATTTTTGCATAAACCGATTAGAGGCGTCTAACTTGGTTTTGCAGGATGTGCATGTGATGTGGTATAGCAGTTCTCATATTAATTCGATTATGTATGAGATGACTATATGATGTAAATTTACTAACATGACCTGCGTGTCATGATTCGGCATGATGGCTGGAGCCATATGATTGTCACTTTAATGACCTGCATGTCAACCTTAAGTAATGCACTTATTTTATTAGCTATAGAGATAGCAATATTATCTGGTGCATCGACAAGGTGGTGGCAATCTTCGCGAAGGTGAACACCGACGCAAATGCCGAAGACGAAGAAATTAAAGACTTCTCCGTCAGAAAGGGCTATACCATATCATGCTATTATGAATTGCCTGAGATGTTTATCCCTTATGATGCACCCTTTTCATTGTGCGGTAGTCGCTTTTTATTAGGGTGATCTCTCACTTAAAAATATCAAGTAGTTAGTGTTCTCCCAAGTGTAGCACCATCACGGCACCTATCTTTTCGGAGTGCGTCATGTTTCCATGAGTACAAACGATTAGAGAAGTGTGAGGCGGGTGAGTTGAGACCTCACAGCGAGATCACTTGGTTGTCTTGACGTTCAGGCAGGAAAGTCCTGTGCTCGGAACAGACCCATCGAAAGATGAACAAGAATCACATTGAGATGTGATCGGCAAGTTGGCCTACCGATTGAAGTTCCCGTCATCAGTGATGTTCCCATCAATGGCGTGGAATTTAAATGCGGATCTTGAATCACTCACAATCAATTATGAGAGATATTGATTTGAGTGGGAGCGCACTTTAGAATAAAATTGTTTATTCACTAGTGCAAATTAATTATGAACAAAGTCTATGTGAAACTTGTGTTTACCGTTGTAGATCAAATGGGTCGCAACACCGCGTTCAACTTAGGCTCGATGTTAGAGAAAGAGAAGATAGCTGTGACTGGAAACAACTATGCGGACTGGGTCCGTAACCTGAGGATTGTCCTCAGGGGCGCTAAGTGAATGTATTTGCTTGAAACTCCTCTTCCAGCTAGACCGGCGGCAACTGCCCCGGAAGATGAACAAAATGTCTGGGCCACTAAGGATGATGTTTACAACTTAGTGCAGTGCCTCATGCTAGCTTGCATGAGTCCAGAGCTTAAAAAACGTTTTGAATTCCATAACGCCCGTGATATGATCCGGGAATTGGATGCTCTATACAAGGAAACTGCACGGTCTAAATGATTTGATATCATGAAGACCGTGATGGATTGCAAGATGGCTGAGGGCAGTTCAGTTGGCGAACACGTGGTCAAAATGATTGGCTACGCTGAAAGGCTTAAAACCCTGGAATTTCCAATTCCACCAGCCCATATGATGGACATGTTGCTTGCTTCACTCCCCCCGTCTTACGACGGTTTTACCATGAACTACAACATGAGTGGGATGGAGAAGACACCGAATGAAGTGCTCGCCATGCTGAAAACTGTGGAAGGAGGACTGCGGAAAAATCGCAAGCAAGTGTTGCTTGTGAATAAAATCGCCAGTTTCAAAAAGAAAGGCAAGTCCAAGAAGGGCAAGGGCGCCGGTAAGACCGGCTCCCAAAGCAACTCTAAGGGCGGAGCCAAGAATGAAACTGAGTGCTTCTACTGCAAGGGTACATGACACTGCAAGAGAAACTGCAAGAAGTATCTGGAAGATAAGAAGTCCGGGAAAACCGGAAAAGGTATAATTGTTATACAGGTTAATGTCATTGACGTTTTGCTTGATAGCGAAAATTCTAAGTCTTGGGTATTTGATACCGGATCGGTTGCTCGCATTTGCAACTCGATACAGGGGCTTCAGAAGGTGCGCAAGCTAGCAAAGAATGAAGTCGTGATGCGCGTCGGGAACGGCGCTGGGATCGCCGCTCAAGCCATCGGCATTATGCCTCTACGTCTCCCTTCAGGATTTACCTTAGAACTAAGTAACTGTTATTTTGTTCAGGCATTGTGTAGAAACATTATCTCTTTATCATGTTTAGTGCACGATGGGTACTCTTACAAGTCTGAGAACAATGGTTGTTCACTTTATTGTAAGGATATGTTTTATGGATTTGCACCCATTGTTGGGGGCCTTTTCATACTAAATCTTGAATGTGTAAATGATGTCTTTAACGTGAATGCTAAACGCCTTAAGAAGGCTGATACCACCACCACTTACTTGTGGCACTGTCGGCTTGGCCACATCGGAAAGAAACGCATGAAAAGACTCCATAAAGATGGAGTTTTACCGTCCTTTGATTTTGAATCATTTGACACATGTGAAGCTTGTCTAATGGGGAAAATGACCAAGACGCCGTTCACGGGTCATCCTGAACGGGCGGGTGAATTATTGAAAATAATACATAGTGATGTATGTGGTCCAATGAGCACAGCCGCACGGGGTGGGTATTTCTACTTCGTGACTTTTACTGATGATTTAAGTCGGTATGGCTATATCTACTTAATGAAGCATAAGTCGGAAAGCTTTGAAAAGTTCGAAGAATTTCAGAATGAGGTAGAAAATCATCGTAACAAAAGGATTAAGTTTCTGCGATCAGATCTCGGGGGCGAATATCTTAGTCATGAGTTTAGCCAACATCTGAGTGACCGTGGAATCGTTTCACAGCTTACGCCTCCCGGAACTCCACAGAGAAACGGAGTATCAGAAAGACGTAACCGAACCCTGTTAGACATGGTAAGGTCGATGATGTCTCTTACAGATCTACCGATATATTTTTGGGGTCACGCACTAGAAACTGCCGCTTACACATTAAACAGAGCACCGTCTAAGTCTGTTGAGACGACACCATATGAGTTATGGCATGGGAAGAAACCCAGTTTGTCGCATCAAAAAATTTGGGGTTGTGAAGCTTATGTAAAACGTTTACAACCAAGCAAACTCGATCCTAGATCAGACAAATGTTACTTTGTAGGTTATCCCAAGGAAACAGTTGGGTATCCTTTCTACCACCCATCCGATAACAAAGTGTTTGTTGCAAGGTATGGGGTTTTTCTTGAGAAAGAGTTTCTCGCAAAAGAATTAAGTGGGAGGACAGTACAACTTAATGAGATTAGTGAATCTTCGGCAACCGTTGTTATGGCAAAGGAACCGGAAGAAATTCCGCAAATTATCCCTACAACCGAGCCGGAAGTTGTCGCATGTGATGCGGAAACTTCAGACAATGTTGTAACTGAACCGCGCAGATCAGGTAGGGCTATCCAGCCACCTGAGTGGTTTCATAACGAAATCTTCATTCTTGAAGGCGATGAACCTGCGCACTACAAGGAAGCGATGGCGGGGCCCAGCTCAAGGGAATGGCACAAAGCCATGAAATCCGAAATGGAATCCATGTACGAAAATCAAGTTTGGAACTTGGTAGAACTTCCAGAAGGCATTAAGCCCATTGATTGTAAATGGATTTTCAAAAGAAAGACAGACGCGGATGGTAACATTACTATCCATAAAGCTAGACTTGTCGCGAAAGGGTTCACGCAAGTTCCAGGAGTGGACTACGACGAGACTTTCTCGCCCGTAGCTATGCTTAAGTCCGTTTGGATATTGCTAGCAATTGCTGCTTATTTCGATTATGAAATATGGCAGATGGACGTCAAAACGGCTTTCCTAAATGGAAATCTCAAAGAAGCTGTATACATGATATAGCCTGAAGGTTTTGTCGTTCATGAGGATGCTGGAAAGGTATGCAAACTTCAGAAGGCCATTTATGGTCTGAAGCAAGCATCAAGGAGCTGGAACATTCGTTTTGATGAAGTAGTCAAAGAGTTTGGCTTCATCAGGAATGACAAAGAATCTTGTGTTTACAAGAAGTTTAGTGGGAGCGCAAAAGCATTCCTAATCTTATATGTCGATGACACATTGTTGATTGGGAATGACGTGAATTTTCTTAGCGAAATAAAAGACTCATTGAAGAAGAGTTTTTCAATGACAGACTTAGGTGAAGCGGCATATGTATTGGGCATCAGGATCTATAGAGATAGATCAAAACACCTGATAGCGCTTAGCCAAAGCACGTACATTGACAAGGTGTTGAAAAGGTTCAACATGGAGAACTCCAAGAAAGGCCTACTCCCCATGTCACCTGGCACAGTGCTTTGCAAGAATCAGTGTCCTCGGACTCTCGATGAGCGAATACAAATGAATGATGTTCCATATGCTTCGGCAGTTGGTTCTATTATGTATGCCATGCTATGTACAAGACCGGATGTTTCCTATGCGCTAAGTGTTACCAGCCGGTACCAAAGTGATCCAGGATTGGAACACTGGGCCGCAGTCAAAAATATTCTTAAGTACCTCGGAAGGACCAAGGATTTACTCCTTGTGTACGAAGGTGATGAAGAGCTCATTGTAAGTGGTTACACTGATGCAGGCTTCATGACTGACCCAGATGACTTCAAATTTCAATCAGACTATGTTTTCATATTGAACGGTGGCGCAGTTGATAGGAAAAGTTCCAAACAAAAGACTATGGCGGATTCTATGACGGAGGCGGAATATGTTGCAGCTTCAGAAGCCTCCAAGGAGGCGGTCTGGATCAAGCAATTTCTTGAAGACCTTGGTGTGGTTCCAAGTGCGCTGGACCCGGTGGAGATATATTGTGATAATAGTGGCGCCGTGGCTCAGGCTAGGGAGCCATCTTCGCACCATAAGACAAGACATATTGAACGCAAATATAAACTCATTCGACATCATATCGAAGCGGGTTTAGTGAAAGTACGCAAAGTTCACACGAATCTGAACGTGTCAGACCTGACGACAAAGCCTTTACCACGAGCAAAACATGAGCAGCACCGAATAGCCATTGGTGTTAGGGAAGCCATGTAACTGGATTATGACTCTAGTGCAAGTGGGAGTCTGTAGGAGATATGCCCTAGAGGCAGTAATAACAGTTATTTTGTATCTCCAAAAGTTTGTAATGAATGTTTATGTCCCATGCTATAACTGCAGTGATTCTCGAGTCTGCAATATCCACGAGGCTCGGAGGGAAACTCATGTGCACGTGTGGTATAATAAACGGTAAAATGTATTCCTAGTCATGCCTCTAAGACTAGCTCAAGTATTGCATGATGATCCTGTTTTCCTGATCATGGGCATGACTATTCCGGCAATTTTGAGGGCACAATGTTAGAAGAACACTTGTGTTGAATCGACCCGAATTGATGTTATGCTATGAGATACATTCGTCACAAGTTAATGGTTTATAACACAGAGAAAGTTAATGTTTGCATAATTCCTTAGACCATGAGAGTATCGAGTTCCTTCGTGCTTGCTTCATGAACTTTGGGGTTCGTTAAACGTCATCCGTAACTGGGTGGCTATTACGGCGGCTTTCGGGTTCACGGAAAAGTATGACAAGGAACGAGATAGCTCAAGATTGGGATTTGCTCCTCCGACGATGGAGAGATATTCTCGGTCCTCTCGGTGTTACGGTATCCATCATCGTCTGGCCAGACACAATGTGATTTGATCACAGGGATGCCGGAACACGAAAACGAGAAAAGAGAACAAAACCGGTAACGAGGTAACTGGCATAGTGGACAAGTTGTTGATCCACGGGGATGCAGATAAATCTCACCTCGGGTTTTGTAACATATCGCGAAGCAACAGGAATAGCACACGGCAACCGGAGGTTCACTCGAATATTTATTCGTGTGGGTATAGGGGTCAATATGGGTGTCCACGGCTCCGATGTTGATCATTGATCCGAAAGTGTTCCGGGTCATGTCTATACTTCACCGAACCTATAGGGTCACACGCTTAAGGGTCATCTATCTGCTGAATACTAGACAGGGAGTCTGAGAGAAAGTCACCGGAAAAGTTTCGGAGACAACGGAAACGTTCCGGAGAGAACGCCGGAATAGTTTCGGTAAAACTGAAAAGTTGTTTCGGAGTATACCATTAAGTCAAATTGGTTTCGGCACACGCCTGGAAATTCTTGGAGGGTGCCAGAATTGTTCTGGAAACTTCTGGGATTTTTTCGGGATAAAAACCGGAAATGTTCCGGAGCTGCCGGAACCGCTTTGGTTGCTTTTCGCTGAAGAAAATCATTGATCCGGAAATGTTTCGGAATGCATCCAGAATTGTTTTAGTGGGTAATGGAATTATTCTAAGACTCACAGAAATATTTTCGGATTTACCGGTCGCAGAAAAATGTCTTTGTGAATAGTGAAAGTGCTTTTTGGGTTGCTTTTTGGAAAGCCGCCTTTTGGGGCTTTTCCCAAAGTTCTTGAAGGGGTTGGCTTGGGAGGGAAGGAACCCCTTTTGGGGGGGCCATGGGGTGGCCGGCCAAGGGTGGAGCTCCTCCTTGGAGCTTCACATGGCTTCCTTTTATGCCCATAATGCCATTTATGTGTGACATATGGCATGGGTGTTTTGGTATTTTTTAGTGCCACCCTTCCCCTTGGCTATCCAATAAATAGAGGTGGAGAGGAGCTCTCCACACTCACTCCAACTCTCATACACATGCCATGCATTATCTGGCTTTCTCTCTTCCTCCCACGAAATAGTTTCGCAGAGCCGAAAGGTTGTCTGAGTTCCGGCAGGAACTAGTTCTGGACGGCGAAGCCCTGCCGGATAGCTGACACCGTATGTGTGCAACCCCGTAGAGAGGTCATAGGTTCGATCTTTTGCCCGAGGGGCTGTTCGAGGGTCCTCCCGAAGGGCTGTCTGAGTTACCGTTCGAGCTTCGAGGGTCCTCCCGAAGGGCTGTCCGTGACATCGTCCGGGGGACTATCCGACCGCCTCCCGAAGGGCTGTCCGACGAGGGAGTACATCCTCGCGGTTGGGAGGTTGTAAATCCTAGCTGCGGGGATCTGCACCGACGATCTACATCGACTCTACTTCCGCTGCGCTACGAGTCGGTAATGATCAGATCAAACCTTGTATGCAGTCTCCATAGTGGTCCTGGGCATGCTCGCTGTACTGCTTTTTTTTTCTGTCGCGTTCCCCAACAACGGCCGGGCAGGCAGACCGTCCAGGAGAGGGATGGGCCTGGCCCTTGCCGTAAGTCCACGAGACGGAGCGACGGGGTCACATGATCGTGGTTCTCTGCTCGTTTTCGCGAGCTCCTAATACACTAACGGTTTGGATATGTTATCTGAGTAGGCCTCTGGCCTTTTCGCACAAACCACCACGCGGGATAAGTTATGGGCACTCTTAGTCGTACGTTTCTTCCGAAAGCTTTGTCAGACGTCCAGTTCAGCATTGCGGTCGGGCAACAGCAGATACCCACAGGCACAACGTGGTGAGGCTGACCCTGCGCGCAACGACCCAGAGTGTAAAGGGCGATGGGCCCAAGACCCCTGAGCACTTAGGATGTGGACCGGCGGGGACCTCTCTGCGAAGCCTAGGTAGGACTACGTCGTGTCGATCAGCCGAGGCCGGGCATGACCAGGAAAAGTGTGTCCTGCCAGAGTTAATCGAGCGTGTTGGGTAAGTTGGTGCACCCCTGCAGGGAAGTTATCTATTCGAATAGCCGTGTCCACGGTAACAGGACGCTCAGTGTTGTATCCCGATCTACTACAACTTGAACTGGATACTTGTGATACTTAAGTAATATGTTGGCTCCGGGATCGCTTCCTCGCGGGGTAGTCGAGGAAGGATCTCTGGGCATTGCTACTATTATATAACTACTGCTTTATATTATGCTAATCTGCACTTTTCTAATGCTGCAAGACGCTAAAGATGCTAGTCTTCGATAGGCTAGGCCTTCTCTCTATTCTGGCAATTCTGCAGTCTAGTCCACTGATACAGCCCCTTCATTTGATACCGATGCATGATTAGCATAGTTTTAATGTAAGTCTTGCGAGTACTTTGGATGAGTACTCACGGTTGCTTTGCTATCTCTTTTTAACCCATACCCGATTGCTGCGATCAGACGACGGAGCCCCGGAGCCAGCTGATCCCGCCGACGACTGCTTCTACCCCGAAGGAGCCTACTACTACATGGAGACCGACGACCAGGAGTAGATAGGAGGCTCCCAGGCAGGAGGCCTGCGCCTTTTCGATCTAGTTGTCGTTGTTTTGCTCAGCCTTCTTAAGGCAACCTTGTCTAATTATGTATGTACTCAGATACTGATGCTTCTGCTGACGCTTGTGTAACTCGAGCTTATGTATTCGAGCCCTCGAGGCCCCTGGCTTGTAATATAAAGCTTGTATTATTTTAATTTGTGTCTAGAGTTGTGTTGTGATATCTTCCCGTGAGTCCCTGGGCTTGATCGTGCGCATTTGCATGTATGATTATTGCACGGTCGAGTCGGGGGCCTCACAATCCCAAAAGCCAAAACTGCAGGACCAAGGCGCAGCAATTTTATTGGTCGCATGCATGTCCATAACCGTACTTGGTTGCATCTTTCCTTGGGCGTAACAAACGGGGCGCTTTTATTGGTTGCAGTCAGCCGAGCGGACGGGAGAGCAATCGAGTAATTACCACGGCCTTGTATAAATCTTAACGTGCTATATGTGGCTCTCGGGACCTTTAATCCCGGACGAAGGTAGTAAAATCTTACTTATGTAAATGTCACTGTCGAGCGTGTTGGTTCGAGCCCGCTACTGTATATTCTTTAATCCCGGACGAAGGTAGTAAAATCTTACTTATGTAAGGGTCACTGTCGAGCGTGTTGGTTCGAGCCCGCTACTGTATATTCTTAACCACTACTGTAATGGCAAGCACGCACGGTTTGGGTGGAAGTCACAATTGCACATGCGTCGTCTCCATCAACACAATGTTTCGATAACAAGGGAACCCTATTAGCATACAACATGCTATGAAATGGGTCTAATCTCTGCAACAACGCAGCCTCAAGTGGACGATGAAACATACATATATGTGGTGCACACAACCAACCCTATCAACATTATTGATTTCCGTCTTCATTTCCTGTATACGGTCTTGTAGCTTAACCTCTCTTTTCTTAGGAATGACTAGCAAAAATGCCCGTGCGTTGCAACTGGAGAAAAAAAATAGTGTTTATCACCAAAATTAATTGCAAAAAAAAACCTTGGCACAACGCCCATGTTTCACCACAGAACAAACACCAGAGCTAGAGTCCTTCTCATTCGTTGCTGACGAATGCAGGTGGGTCCAGCGAGTCAGGCTTCACCGTAGAGGCACGGGCTTTGGCGGACACCCTGGCATGTCATCACCCATGCATATGTGTTTCGTGAGTGTGGCGACGAGCTAGTCGGGCATGCCGACTATGGAAACTGTGAGCCGCTCCTCGTCTCCTATAATGCCTCATCGGTATACCGTATATACACAATATGTCTTCAGATAATTGTCAACAACTCCTTATTTGGAGTAAGAATTTAACCATGGTGAGATCACCACAATCCTATGACAGCAACCTGGATGGTAATCTATGTAGCCCAACCATTGTCATGTATTTAGTCACGTCCTCGACGGGTTGTGGATGTTTAGCCCACCATCGCTGCATGACAGATTTAATCGGGTGACAAAAGAATTATGCGCCAAGCAAATAAGTATGACTCAATATCCTGATATATGAGCGTACTCTATTTTCACACGGCTCACCACAGTGCCACTTTTTTTTTTCTCATCCCCGCCGATGATGGTCGTGATGTCCACGTGATCACAATGCATTCGACGTGGTAAATCCCAAGGCTATGAGCTTGCCAGTGCATGCCAAATTTGTCATTATGTTTCGTAAGGGAATGTTTAAAACTTTAAAACAAATATCATCGACCACGAACTACTCCCAACACCAAGATATATAGACTTTCAAAAAACTAAGCAAATCCTAGACATAAAAGACTTTTTAATCGGTGAATAGTTTTTTGAATCGACAAACATTTTTTTAATTTGGATTTTCTCAAAAAAATCACGAACATTAGTTTTTCTTACGAACATTTTTAAAATGCATGAACAATTTACGAATTCATTAACATTTTCTGACACAACAAATATTTTTAGCATCGATGAACTTTAAAAAAAATGGGGAACACATTTATTTATTTTTACTTATTTTTATTTTTGTGAACATTTTCCAAAATTTCATTGACATTTCTTTTCAGATTCCCGAATATGTTTTGAAGACATGATCATTTTCCAAAATCATGAACAGGATTTTATTTCCCAACCATTTTTCCAAATCTTGATTTTTTTATAATTTGCGAACAGTTTTATTAAACCACCAACATTTTTGAATCTATGAAAATTTTATGATTTCCTAAACATTTTTTGAATTCACATATATTTTATGATTTCTAGAACATTTATTTTTTCAAAACTCGCAACTTTTATAATTTGAAAATTTCGAATTAAGTTAAAGAAGAAATAAAACAAAATGAGAAAAGAAAAAGGAAAAAAATCAGGGGAGTGATGAAGCCCCGCACATGGGCTGGCCCATAAACGCATTCATGGGGAGGACATGCGTGAAAAAAGGAAGTTGAAAAACACGGATTCTGGGGTTCGAACCCTGGTCTCCTCACAGGAGGAGCTACGCATCAACCACCCTGCTGGTTGTGGATTTATGACTTTTATTGGTCTCGCGTCCCTAAAATAACGAAGCAGAACGGCGACTTTTGATCCGAAAAATCAAATCGTTTTCTTCCTTTATTATGGATGGTATAGTGCGTAATTTATAGCAACTTTAGTGGTATTTTTTTGAACGGACGACCAGAAGCATTAGACGCTTTATTATATATATATATATATATATATATATATATATATATACAAAACATGCCCGTGCGTTGCAACGGGAGATAAAAAGCAGCACACGTCTCTAATGTGATAAGCATTCTTAAGACCCTTCACGGGTGCATGTCCTCTATTTTGACATGACGTTCAATGATCATTCGGCATGAATTGTGAGCTTCAAAAACAATGGACGACATGCCGAACAATGGATCGATTGAGGGTAGGGTTTCTCAGGATGCCAATTTGAAACATGAGATGTGGTCCCGAGTCAACTTAGTTCAACTTATTAGTTCATTCTGAAATTTAAAAGAAAAATCGGAAGAAAATATTATTAATAAATTCGTACCTGATGTCATGAGCTAAATTTAAAAGTGAAACAGAAAGAAATAATATTTTGAATAAATAAGTGACAATAGCATCAAGTAGATTAATCTGGAGTAACAGTGGCAGCAGACTCGCGCGAACTCAAAGACCCTAGCTCCGTTTCCACCCGAATCCAACATTGCTCCTTCCCATTCTGCTACCTCTAGAGGCCGGAGCTTGCATGCGAAGAATTCTTGAATTGCATGCACGGCCTAATGGGTCTCATATTTAATCCCATTGTGGATCGGTTTGGTTGGCTTGGCCGTTGCACAGTTTGCACATTTGGCGTATGCAGGCATCACGAACACACACAGGGAGAGTTAATTCCTTCACGCTCATTCATATATTACCAACAATAATGTATTCCTCCCTCTGCTTATTTGAGGTATTTGCCATGATCTGGTCCCCATAGCGATCCTCTCTTAATCCCTCTCTTCCTCTCCTTATTAGCTTCTGAGATACGGCAACGACCCTCTCTTCCTCTCTTTATTAGCTTCTGAGGCGGCTTACTGATTAAGAAGAATAGACGTATATAAACCGATGTAACTACATATGAGAGAGCGAGGTGGGATTATTTAATGGGCAGATGAACGTTTTTCTCTTCTTTTTGTCAGGGAAAGATGAAGGGACGTGAAAAGATTGATTATTCAATGTATTCTGCCCGCCTGGGCCTTGGGCCGGAAGAAGCAACTCAACCGGAGCTGATGTGCGAAGCGTGGATGGGCCAGCCTAGAGAGCGCACGTACGTCTGGTCTCTGATCGCGTATATATTTATTCTCTCTAAATACAAACACAAACAGTCGATTGGTGGTATGGCTAGCCCATGTTGGCCTGAGGGCGAAGGTCATGTGTTCGAATCATGACTTTGACATTTTATTTTTTATTTTTTGTTACGCGGATGGACAACAAAAACCAAAAAAAAAATCAGAGAGGACGGCGTACGAAACTGGACGGGTGGGGTGGACGGACGAAAACGGACGAAATTACGGTGGTAAGAAGCGATCACCCCTTTATTATTATTATTATTATCATCGCGACTTCGTTTCCTAAGGCGTCACAATAAAAAAAATTGTGGCTGAGCAAACTGTATTGACGAACCCTGCCTGAGCTAGACCGATGAATGATGTGTCTCGCCTTAACTTAGCGTAGCGGTGTTTACCATAACCGGTATTTTGGTACCAGAATAAATATAGCTATGTATGGAAGCAAAATAGACATTTATTTGAACAGGCATAATAGACATTTATTCATTTTAATATAGCTTACAAAAACTAACCCATAGAAAGTTGTGTCAATTTTGTTGGGGCTCAGCGTTGTACAAAACACGGAAACCTTTTTTCACCCGACGCCGAGGGACTACATAAAATAATAAAGGACCTCTACATATCTCCTAATAAAACCTTTACATAAGCGATAGTTCGTTTTGTTCATTATTTACGGATGTGTTTTAATTTTTGTGAACATTTTCTAAAAGGTGATGGCCATGTTTTGCAAATTCCTGAATATGCTTTGAATATTGGACCATTTTTAAAAATCATGAACATTTTTTACTTCATGAAAATTTATTTGAAACGTGATTTGTTTATAATATGTGAGCAATTTTTTTGAACTCGTGAACATTTTATGATTTTATGCATATTTTTTGAATTTACAAACAGTTTATCATTTCCCTCCTTTTTTTAAAACTTGCAACTTTTTGAAATTTTGTTAGAACCTTTATATATCTCCTAATAAAACCTTTACGTAAGCGACATTTCATTTTGTTCATTATTCACGGATGTGTTTTAATTTTTGTGAAATTTTCTAAAAGCTGATGGCCATGTTTTGCAAATTCCTGAATATTCTTTGAATATTGGATCATTTTTAAAAATCATGAACATTTTTTACTTCATGAAAAGTTATTTGAAATCGTGATTTTTTATAATATGTGAGCAATTTTTTGAACCCATGAACATTTTATGATTTTCTGAATATTTTTTGAATTAAAAAACAGTTTATTATTTCCCTCCTTTTTTCAAAACTCGCAACTTTTTGAAATTTTGTTAGGACCTTTACAAATCTCCTAATAAAACCTTTACATAAGCGAAATGAGAAAGTAAAAAAAAATAGAAAACAGGGGGCGTCACAACTCGCACTTGGGCCGGCCCATTACCGTGCTTAAGAGAGGAAAAAGGAAGGCAAAATGGGTAGAACCAGGGATCGAACCCTGGTCTCCCGTGTGGAACAGTGCGGCGTTAGCCATCGCGCTACTTCTTCTCTCATGCTACCGGACTGTATCAATGTATAAGAACACGATCCGGCGGCGATTTTTAAAATAAAAAACGAATCGTTTTCTTGACTTACGGGTGGCATTGGTGGGTAATTTTCGCCAACTTCGAGGGTAATTTAAACGACGTACGACCAGAAGTTATCCGTGCTTTATTATTAGGTAAAGATTCATAACACTATTGTATGACACAATTCTATGACACATAGGGTCTAGCCCATACATTGACAACGACATCTTTTCTCCTTTCGCTTCTTTCTTTAAGGTTAGTTAATGTTATCCACCATATCCATGTTTCCTATTTGATCAAACACGTTCTCACCATGAGCTTGGGCTTGGCTCGCCACACAATTCCTTTATCCCATCAAAGGTTCCTGTGAATTATTGCACTACTTCCGCATAGATGTGGTGCAACTCGCTAGGTTTTTTTTTTGGGCCTTGGATGTCAGCTAGGCAATTCTTCTTCCTCCGCTCCACAATTATCTGCTCTCCTGATTTCTCAATCTCAATTGCCTCACCTGAAGCAGGTGAGATGATGCTTAACTATTTGAATTTCTTTGCATGTTACCATGAATTTGCACTTTGCTTTGGTCATAGAAGTTACCACTTTGATGTTGCAATCATATTTAGACTGTGTTTTTAGTTATGTGAACTTTCAAGAAGATATTTTATTTTATTTTGTGAATGAAGAAGATATCTAAATTCTAGCTAAACATAACTTGTGGGAGCAGTAGGTGCTTAGAGTAATTTGTCAACTCAGAAAACATATCTTGCCTATCGCACCACCTATTGGTTCCGCGCCACAATTATCTGCTCTCCTGATTTCTCAATCTCAATTGCCTCACCTAAAGCAGGTGAGATGATGCTTAACTATTTGAATTTCTTTGCATGTTACCATGAATTTGCACTTTGCTTTGGTCATAGAAGTTACCACTTTGATGTTGTAATCATATTTAGACTGTGTTTTCAGTTATGTGAACTTTCAAGAAGATATTTTATTTTATTTTTTGAATAAAGAAGATATCTAAATTTAGCTAAACATAACTTGTGGGAGCAGTAGGTGCTTAGAATAACTTGTCAACTCAGAAAACATCTCTTGCCTATCGCACCACCTATTGGTGGCGTGAGCAATTTTAACATGGCCCTCTTACCTCCTCTTTTCACATAGGAGGTAAGACGTAAGAAATTACTCAAACGCGCAACTTAATGAAATCAACGGCTCAGATGTATTATATACTATCACCTCTCATGTGAAAAGAGGAGGTAAGAGGGACTATGTTAAAATTTGCCTTGGTGGCAAACATACTATTATCTATCATTATTAATTATCAAGCAGCACCATAATAATCAGAAACAAAAGAAGGCGTGATTTAACATATAATTGCCTAAATTTATTCATTTGGATCAGAAGTCATGCTCCAACAAAAAACAAAATTAATGGACGAAACACTTTCACAGGCCCTTAACAAACCAACGCTTATGATTAGTTCTTAGAACTCCCCACTCTAGTTGCAGACAATTGTCAACATGACAAATATTGCTGGCATAGTCATGGGAAATTACCGCAGAACGATTGCGCTGTGGTCCAGGGCTTCAAACAGAAAAACTATCGCCATATCTGCATATGACCTTATGATCCACCATATTCTAAGTAGTGCGCTTGTTCGGCAACCGATCCACCTTAGTCAAGGTCATTTGCCCCTGTAAGAGCAACCAGTCATGGCCTCCATCACCCCCTGCTATCGCCTACTAAGTTTGGGGTGAATGGCGGAGCTCCCGTGAGAGGGACCAAGAGAAAGGGAGGGTAAACTTGGCAACTAGGGTGTGCCAAGGAGGGAGAGACCGGAGGAGGAGGACACAAGGCTAGATAGTTTGGTTGTGGAGACATGGGGGCGTGAAGAGAGGGGAATTTGGACATGGAGCATGATGAAGGGTTAATTTTGTGGTCTAGTTTCTTTTGTATGGAGATCCAAAGACTAATGCTTGATTGGGAAAAATCCTTGGGAGTAGTGGGTGCACGCTCACAAAAATGTGTCGCAATTAACGGGAAGGTGTTTCTGATTTTTGTGGGAATTTTTAGCATATTCTTCTTTTTTTCTAGGCAGGCTGCCATGTATTTTTAATATATAATCCCCTCTTACCAAATGATAGGGCATATAATATTTTAAACAAGTCAAACTTTGTAAACTTTGATCGAGTTTATAGAATACATTTACAATACCAAATATATATATATATATATCTTTAGATTCATCATGAAATATATCTTCATGTGGTATATATTCAGTGATGTACATGGTCATATTTTTCTGTAAAATTGGTTAAAGTTCTGAAAGTTTGACTTAAAAAAAAACACTATACGCACTATAATTTGCAAAGATGGAATAACAGATAGATTCCTCCGTAGAACTGTGTGCCAAATAACATTCTCATCGACTTCCTCCCTCTTGTCCTTCTTGTACCTAGACTAAGGTACACACCAAGCCATAGGCAATGCGGATAATCTCTCTTTTGCTTTGTTCTAGAATGATTTTATTCAAACTTGACAAACATTACATGTGCACTGCTTTGAATCATAGATTCAAAAAACTGCAGAGTAATTCTTATAATCTGTCTTGAGCCTTTCTTCTGGTAGCAAAGAAAAGAAGGCATCCCAGGGTATGTGACCTAATGTGATCAGCAAAAGAACCGTCAGGCTGAATTTGCTCTGTTATCACAGCTTGCAAAGAAAAAGTTTAATATGTTACCTGCCGGGAGAGCTTCAGTATATATTACTGGGGCAGATAATGTGGCACCAACAAAGATTCAAACATGCGCGGGCAAATGTTTTTAGTTGTCGAACCATATCATTATCTGCCCGCAGTATATATGAAGCTATCCCAGCAGGTATTTTGGTTTGTTTTCTGTATGATGAGAAAACTTATTGTTTTTGTTTTTAGGGAAACGGGAAACCTATTGGTTTGAATGGTCTTTGCAGGCTTGGCTGGGCTGGGCTGGGTTGGGTTCCGAAAGGCCATCGGCAGGCCCAGGTAGGCTCGAGAGAAGTAACCCTCGCGTCTGATTGGTCCCCTCCCTCGTCCACTCCCCGCGCGCCACAAGCAAATCAAACCCGCGCGCCACAAGCGGGGCGAAAGCCTATTTCGAGGCACAAGCAAATCAAACGCCGCTCGTCTCTCCGCCCGCCGCACGCAGCGCCCAGCGTCTGCGCGCGGGCAGGCCCAGAGCTCGCATCTCCCCGGCGGAGCGTTCGCCGCGTGTGCGCGTACGTGGTGCGCGTCTTCCCCACGTAGCAGTACGTCCTGTCGGAGGTACGAACGCGGCCGTGCCTCGATCCATCCGTCCGTCGGTCGATCGGGGGTTTTGATTGCGGGCGCTGGTTCGGTTGGGCATTCAATCCGGCTGTGGCTGCAGCTGCAGGAGATCAACAAAATCTCTGGGCTGTGGCCAGTGGGGCTGCCGCACCAGCAAGGAAGCAAACGCGCGCGTGGCTCGCCTCGCGCACCGACGGCGACGGCGACATAGCGACATGGCTCCGCCTCCGCGGCAGCTTCTACGTAGTTCTCTTCCTTCCTGCAGGATCGTTTTCAATGCCATCCGTCTGTGCTCTTGGGGAAAAAATGCCATCCGTCGGTCCGTCTCTCTTGTGTTTTTCGTTGCGACACACGTGCATAGCGGAGTACTTTATAATCACACGCTAGTCTAGCTTAGCTTAGCTGGAAACGACGTTGAGAGAGTGCGAGCACCGTGAGCTCAGCCATCTTCTTTGCACTCTCTTCACAGAAACAACATGAAACCGGGCAGCTATCTAGTAGAGTACCCCGCTACTAGCTCCGTCCTGGTTTATTGGTACACTTTGTATTTTGTGCCAAATTTTGACTATAGATTCATCTAACAAAATGTTAATGCATGTCACGAAAAATTATATCACTGAATTCATATTTGAACATAGTTTTCGATGATATTATTTTTGCTACGTATAATTTATATTTTATTAGTTAAAATCATGATCAAAATACGACCCAAAATATGAGGGGACTAATAAATCAGGACGGAGGTGGTAGTACGTATCAACCCTCTCTGCCCTTGCGCTGATGTTGGCATGTTGTCGTTGCCTTGTTGGTCCCCTCGATTTTTGGTTGGAAAAAGGGGCAGACGCAAGACCGATCACTGCTAAGTACTACCTCTGTAAACTAATATAATTGATGCATTCTCTGTACTATGTCAAAGGAGTAGTGCTTATGCAAAAGTCGCCGTCGAAGCGTGTTGGTTTGATTCTTCTGTGGATCGTATATTATTCTTAACCACCAATGGCAAGCAACCACGGCTTGTGTCTAAGTCACATTTGCGCATACATGCATCGTCTCCATGCATCGACACAATTCTCTGATAGCAAGCGCTCCGTTAATGCATCGACACGCTATAAAATGCGTATCATCTCTGCAACAGCATGACATCGACATCAAAGTGCACAATGAGACATCGGATGCTACATCAACATCGTGGCAAACATCATTTCCGTCTTCATTTCCTGTGCAGCCTCTCTCCTTTTTTTTAGAAATGATTGAACATACTAGTATGACATAGGGCCTAGCCCAATGATTGACGACGACATCTTATCTCCTTTCGGTTCTTTCTTTAAGGTTGGTTCATGTTATCCACATCTATGTTTCCTATTTGATCAAACACGTTCTGGCCCTGAGCTTGGCCTCTTGGCTCGCCAAACAGTTCTTTCATCTTTCTTTTATCCTAGTCCAGAGACTCAACTTTCCCCTCCCTCCCGAGCCGCTCGCGCGGGCGGCTCCGGAGGCGCTAACCCTAGCCCCGCGAGCGCCTCCCTCCCCTAGCTCCCCTGGCCGTCGCCGCCGACGGCTTCCGGTGGCGGTGGCGGCGCCCGGCCGTCAAAGGCGGCGGGCGAAGTCGGCGCGCCCCGACGGGCCTCCCACGCGCGGGGGAGTGGCGTCATGCGGGCGACGCGGTGGTCTCTTCGGTGTGAAGGCGGGTGGCGAGGTGCGCACGGCGAGGCGGAGCACGGCCGCGGGATCGTGGAGGAGGTGCTGGTGTGCGGCGGTTCTCCTGGGAGCGCCCAGCGGCTGTCGGAGGGGGCGGCGCGCCCGGTCATGGAGGCGGCGGATCTCGGCCAGGTGGGCTGCGCAAGCGGCGGTCGGGAGCTGCTACAGTGGACGGGGCGTGCTCTGCCTCCTGTTGTAGCCGGAGTTGGTGCTGCAGGTGGTGTTGGAGCGGGCTGGATCTGAGATGGCGCTCGGACCAGCAGCCTTCAGCGGAGAGCTCCGTGTGGTGGCGTTGGTTGCTCTCTGTTCGTGGGTTTCAGGTGGCGATGGTTGCTCTCTGTGCATGGCTGTCCAAAAGGAGTGGAGCCTTCAGCCATTGCTTGAGGCGCTGGCGCCCATGGCCGTGTTGGTTTTGGTTTTGGATGGTGGTTTGGAGCTGCTTTTCCCCCGGTCGTGCAGGAGGTGGATGTTGGTCTGTGTGCCCTCGGTCGTGCAAGGCGTCGGTGTTCTGCAATGTCATGTACACGATGGCGAGGTGCTGCGGCGGCGGCGGTGCAATCCTATACAGACGAGTGGCCTCAATTCTTCGCGAGGGATGGGAGATGGGCGACGTTACGGATGAAAATCCTGCCCGTTTCCGGTCGGTGCTAGTGACGACGGCGCCCATGGGTGTCGTTCACCTCCTTGGAGGCGTTGCTATGGTGTGTCACCATCCCCCCCCCCCCCCCCCCCCCTCTTGTTTGGATTGCCGTCTCCGCGTGAAAGCCCAGGTCTTTGGACTGACGATGGCGACGTTGTGGAGTCGTTTCTCTGTTGGGAGCATCGTGTGTGGAGACATGGCTTGGAGGTTCTGTGATGCGGTTCTCCGGTGTGTGCCGCTGGTTCGAATAGAGGTTCTTGGGCGCAATGTACGCCAATGCCGGCGAGTTCAAGACGGTGGCTTTCTCGGGACAAACCGAGTCCCGCCACCCACTTGCCATCTCCTTTCGGCATTCAAGAGTGGTTGGTGCGTCGACAAGGGAAGTCCGGTTGAAGTGGTTGTTCTTTGAGGTAACCGGCGTTGGTCGAGACGCGGCTATGTTGCTCTATTTAGGGCAGGCTCCTTTGCGTTGTGTATGTAATGTGTGCGGAGGTTTTTCTTCGGATTAGCTTGGATGTGGTGTTTGTCTACACTTGTTGTTCGCGGCAAGTTGTAGCTTCTTGTAATTGTCTTCTGCCTTCTATAAAAATATGGTACGCCTTTGGCGTCCTCTCGAAAAAAAAATCTTTCTTTTATTGACGGACAGATTCCTAAGAATTATTATGCTACTTCTACATATGTGTTTGATGGTACGGCGCGAGAGACAAAATTATGAGTACTAAACTGGATTAGTCTAAGATAGACAGCGTACTATAATCAGGTTGTTAACAAGTGTTTCCGGCATGGCGTGTCGGCCTTGGTATGTTTTTTGTTTGTTTATTACAGGTGCACT
Organism: Elymus sibiricus; assembly: GCA_039707655.1. Classification (NCBI taxonomy): domain Eukaryota; kingdom Viridiplantae; phylum Streptophyta; class Magnoliopsida; order Poales; family Poaceae; genus Elymus; species Elymus sibiricus. Next base: position 87,286,548 of record CM077668.1, on the reverse strand, counting down.
GGCTGAGTCACTCCCTCCGTTGGTTGGACATGCGAGCTACTACTGCTGAGGAGTGCTTATCTTCATCTGGTCTGGCTGTAGCTGGTCGAGTGTTCACGATTCTCAAGGCACTTGTATACGTTATCCCTTCGGTGTCACGTATGGAATCTCTCTTGTTTTTTCTTATGTGATAACTAAGACTAATTCTTACGAGTACTTTTCTTGGAATATCAAAGCAACCAAAACAATAATAATTTTTACGCTCAATTCTTGCAATGGTCAGCATTACAGGCAAGAAAAGTCTGCAAAGACGGGGAACGACGCCATGGCGCCTCTGGGTCTTGGCTCTAGGAGAAATCCCGAGCTCCGGGTTGGTAGAGCGGGTCGCGGTGTCGCATCTTCCTCCTTGAAGGCGTCATCTTGGGGAGCCAACATGATGCAGCTTGCATGGACCTTTTTGTCATCCAGGATGGTGGATGTCGAGGCGGCGGCTCCGGGTGGTTACTATTTGCACCGAGGTGACAGTCTCGAGAACAATGTGAGTGGAAGCCCTGAGGCGGGGCTTCGACTCAGTAGTGCTTGGGTGTCAATCTTGTTCCGTTAGGGCGGTGGGACACGTCCCAGAGGAGCGGTCTAACTTTATGTCGGTGTTGTGGCCCTAGACGTGCTTGTGGGACGGTTGTGATCTACGGGTGCTTCCCTTGTGCAACTTGGGATATGGGCATGCTAGGTTTTTTTGGTGCTGCAGCTCAAGGGCGATTGGTGGCAATGTCGGGTCTGCGGCCACACAAGGTGGTGTCGACGGACCATGCTGGGCACGATAGAGCAGATGTATGTCAGGGTGACGGCCCCATGGGTTTTGACAACATTGATTGCATGCATTGATCTCATATCGTGCGAGCAATGAGGTCGACATCGGTGTTGGTCTGTCGGCGTTTGTGGGCATTGCAATCCGACACAAGGCCCTGTGGTGTGCTTGCATCTTTCACATATGCGATAGAGCCACGGGTCTGCTCCTCGTGTAGTTTTCTCGGCTATTATCTCCGGTGGTGGTGGAGGCTGACCTGTTTAGCGAAGCGGGCCCTGCGTTGATTTGTGTTTTTGCGGTTGGCGTTTCTTGTTGTATACGCTGCATTGTCGAATGGTTTTCCACGATTAACTGCACAACAGTCAAAACTTTTGACCCACGTCAAAAAAGAACTCACACAACAAACAAATCCTTCTAGTAGGGACACCGACAAATTATGCAATTAAATAGGTACTAATACAAAGTCGGACGAGACACATGATGATTAATTAAATAAACCAACTCACAACCAACCAAGGGAGTAGACGCCGTATCTCCATTTTTCAGATATCACTGTTCACCGTGAACAGTGCCGGCCGCCGTGTGGAGTGGCGGCAGGGCCCAGTAACAGTGCCGGCCGCCAGTGGTAGTGGCGGCTGGGCCCAGCCGCCCGCGCTGGTGGCGGCCGGGGGGTCTGATCCGGCGTTTATTTTCACAGGTGGTCCTTTTTGACAATTGCACTCGCCGGGTGGTCTATTTGGACAAAAATTCATCTCCATCGGCCGCGACCACATCACCCGGGAAAGTATCATGTGATACCAACCTTTAAATGCTTCCATGATCCCAACTTTCAAAATGTAAATTTAGACATTTCAAAAAATTCAATTTTTTTTGTAAGGGTTCACAAGACATGAGTTTACAACCTCTAAAAATTTCAGATCTAAACTCAAAATACACATTGAGAACACAACGACAACAGAAAAAATGACACTATTCATGTCTGGACTTGTCTTTTTGTTTCTCAAAGTTTATTTTGTTTGTGACCGAATTTTTTAGGGGTTGTAGACATATGTCTTATGAACATTCACAATTTTCTTTAAGAAATGTTTGGAACATTTAAATTGGTCTTTCATGAAATGAGAGCATGGGAGCATGTAAGAGTTGGTATCCCTCCCTCTTTTGCTTTCCGTTGCGACACACGTGCATATAGCAAGCCAATGTACCTTGTAATAAACACGCTAGCTAGCTTAGCTGGAAATGACACTCACTCCATCAGGTACGTGCACCGTACACAGTGTGCGAGCACCGTGAGCTGAGCCTTCTCCTTTGCACCTGCTTCACAGAAACAACATGAAACCGAAGAGCTATCTACCCTGTCTCTGTTAGTGCTAGGTACCAACCCTCTGCCCTCGCTGATGTTGGCACGTTGTTGTTGGCCCCCTCGATGTTGGTGGGAAAAAAGGGCAGATGCAAGGTCGATCACCGCTAAGTACAACCAAAAATGAAGCGAGATTATATATAAGTCGAGCGTCTTGGTTTGATTCTGCCATCGTATATTCTTAACCACTAATGGCAAGCAAGCACGGTTTGAGGATACATGGGTCGTCTCCATCAACACTCCTTTTTGATAACGAGCACGTCGTTGAAGCATAAAAAATGCACCCCTATCTTTGGGATGGGAGAATATCATATGGAAACCAACATTCAAAGAAAACTTCGTGGAAACCATGTTTTAAAGTTTCAAAAAAATCTGAAAAAAATGTGGAATATTAAGAGGATGATGTTCCATTGTCATGTGAAATTTTAAGTAAAAACACATTACCAGATACGAGCTATGGAAAAGACAAATTCAGCAATGAATAGTGATGTTACTGTTTGGCACTATTCAATGCTGATTTTATCTTTTTCATAGCTCATATCCCGTAATGTATTTGAACTTGAAATTTTGCATGGCAATAGAACTTCACCCTTTTAACATCCCATATTTTTTTGAGATTTTTTTGAAACTTCAAAACATCGTTTTCGCGTGGTTTTCATCGGTTTCCACCGAATGTTGATTTCCGTATGATATTTTCTTACGTGCTGCATTTCAAGAGTATGTCAATACATGGGATGCACACAGCAAGGTCCCTACCCACACACCCTGTCAAAACTCAAAACATCATTTCTGTCTTCATTTTCCTAGCCTTTTTAGAAATGATTGAAAATACTACTCCTCCCGTCTGGAATTAGTTTGTTGCTCAAATGGATGTATCTGCACTATTATTTTTGTGCTAGATACATCCATTTAAGCAACAAACTGTAGGGAACGCGACAGAAAACAAAAAAAATCGGTACTACGAGCACGCCCAGGATCACTACGGAGATGCATACAAGGTTTTTGATCTGATCGTTACCAACTCGTAGCGCAGCGGAAGTAGAGTCGATGAAGATCGTCGATGCAGATCCCCGCAGCTAGGATTTACAACCTCCCAACCGCGAGGATGTACTCCCTCATCTGCCCCTCGGACAGTCCCTCGGACAGCCCTCCGGGAGGCGGTCGGACAGTCCCCCGGACGGTGTCACGGACAGCCCTCCGGGAGGCACTCACAGAATCTCGGACGGTCAATCGAACAGCCCTTCGGGAGGCACCCTCGAACAGCCCCTCGGGCAAAAAGATCGAACCTACGACCTCTCTACGGGGTTGCACACATACGGTGTCAGCTATCCGGCAGGGCTTCGCCGTTCAGAACTAGTTCCCACCGGAACCCAGACAGCCTTTCGGCTCTATGAAACTATTTCGCTGGGAGGGAGAGAGAAAGCCAGATCATGCATGGCATATGTATGTGAGAGAGAGTGAGTGTGGAGAGCCCCTCTCCACCTTCTTTTATAGGAAATCCCAAGGGGTAGGTGCTACTTGTAAGCTGCGTTGGGATTTCCTCGAAGAGGAGGGGATGATGCAGTACAGTAGAGATAAGTATTTCCCTCAGTTATGAAACCAAGGTTATCAATCCAGTAGGAGAATCACGCAACAACTCGTTAGCAGCACCTGCACACAAAATAACAAATCCTCGCACCCAACGCGAACAAGGGGTTGTCAATCCCTTGGCGGTTAATTGCAAGATTAAATTGTATGGTGATAGATAGATAGATCGAACAAAAATACAAAATAAAATAAAGTAAAATTGCAGCAAGGTATTTTTAGGATTTTCAATATATGATAAAGGTAGACCCGGGGGCCATAGTTTTCACTAGAGGCTTCTCTCTTGAAAATAACATATGGTGGGTGAACAAATTACTGTTGGGCAATTGATAGAAAAGCAAATAATAATGACGATATCCAAGGCAATGATCATGTATATAGGCATCACGTCCGAGACAAGTAGACCGAAACGATTCTGCATCTACTACTATTACTCCACACATCGACCGCTATCCAGCATGCATCTAGAGTATTAAGTTCATAAAGAACGGAGTAACGCCTTAAGCAAGATGACATGATGTAGACAAAGTAAACTCACGCATGAATAAACCCCATCTTTTTACCCTTAATAGCAACGATACATACGTGTCATGTCCCTTTCTGTCACTGGGATTGAGCACCGCAAGATCGAACCCATTACAAAGCACCTCTCCCATTGCAAGATAAATCAATCTAGTTGGCCAAACCAAATCAATAGATCGGAGAGAAATACGAAGCTATAACAATCATGCATAAAAGAGTTCAGAGAAAACTCAAATAATATTCATGGATAATCTGATCATAAACTCACAATTCATCGGATCCCAACAAACACACCGCAAAACGTGATTACATCGGATAGAACTCCAAAAACATCGAGGAGAACATTGTATTGAAGATCAAAAAGAGAGAAAAAGCCATCTAGCTACTAACTATGGACCCGAAGGTCTGTGGTAAACTACTCACGCAACATAGGAAGGGTAGTAAGGTTGATGTAGAGCCCCTCCGTGATCGAATCCCCCTCCGGCAGAGTGCCGGAAAAGGCCTCTAGATGGGATCTCTCGAGAACAGGAACTTGCGGCGGCGGAAAAAGTATTTCGTGGACTCCCCTGTTGGTTTCCCGATTTTAGAGTATTTATAGAGGTGGAATTAGGTCAAACGGAGCAGAGGTGGGCCCACGAGGCACCAGGGCGCGCCACCCCCCTGGGGCGCGCCCTAGTGGCTCATGGCCACCTCCTCTGTCTTCTGGCCCTCTCCCGAAGCTTCTAGTGTCTCTTATGTCCAGAAAAAAAATCTCCAAAAAGTTTCGTGGCATTTGGACTTCGTTTGGTACTGATATTCTGAAAAACCAAAAACAGGAAAAAAACAGCAACTGGCACTGGGCACTAAGTTAATAGGTTAGTCCCAAAAAATGATATATAATTGCTTGTAAGTGTATATAAAACATCCAAGATTGATACTATAATAGCATGGAACAATAAAAAATTATAGATACGTTGGAGACGTATCAAGCATCCCCAAGCTTAATTTCTGCTCGTCCTCGAGTAGGTAAATGATAAAAACAGAATTTTTGATGTGGAATGGTACCTATCATATTCATCATATACTCTTTTCTTTGTAGCATGGACATTTGGACTTGAATGATTCAAAGCAATAGTCTATAGTTTGACATGAAGACATAAATACTCAAGCATACTAACAAGCAACCATGTCTTTCAGAATATCAACGCTAAAGAAAGTTATTCCTAGCCCATTATGCTCAATCATTGATCCATTCATGAAACACACTCAATATTAGCTACACACAATGCACAAGTATGACAATAGTGCTCTCTAGTTGGTGCTTTGTAAGAGAAGATGAAGACTCAAAATAAATAAAAATAAATAAAAGTAAATAGGTAGGCCCTTCGGAGAGGGAAGCAGAGATTTGCAGAGGTGCCAGAGCTCAAGGCTTAAATTAGAGAGATAAAATTATTTTGAGAGGCATGCTTTTCCTGTCAACATGAAACGACCGAGAATTCTCAATATCTTCCATGCTAGACACATTATAGGCGGTTCCCAAACAGAAAATAAAGTTTATTTCCTTTCCACCATTCTTTCACAATCCATGGCTAGCCGTATCCACGGGTGCCCTCCATACCAACACTTTCCAAGGAATTTATTATTATCATCATATTAAAAAAATTCATTTCGGGACTGGGCATCCCTATTACCTGCCACTCTCTCGTGCAATGACAAGTGAATAAACACTCATCGTGAGAATAACACACCTAGCATGGAAAATATTGGCCACCCCCTGCCGCTTCATGAGCGGTACGGGCACACAAAACGGAAAAATATTTTGAAAAATTAGAGTTGGCACATGCAAATTTACTTGGAACGGCATGGAAATACCGCATATAGGTAGGTATGGTGGTCTCATTTGGCACAACTTGGGTTTAAGGAGTTGGATGCACAAGCAGCATTCCCGCTTAGTACAAATGAAGGCTAGCAAATAGATTGAGAAGCGACCAACCAAAAAGCGAAAACGGTCATAAACATGCATTGAACATAACTAACACTGAATAATGCACCATAAGTAGGATATAATTTCGTTGCATAACTATTGACTTTATGTGCATGCATAGGGAATCACAAACCTTAACACCAATATTCTTACTAAATCACAATTACTCATTAACATGACTCACATATTATCATCTCCATATCGCAAAACTATTGCAAGGAATCAAACTTATCATATCCAATGATCTTTCATGAAAGTTTTTATTATATCCCTCTTGAATATTCATCACTTTGGGACCAAATTCATATCTTGTGCAAATTACCATTACTATTATCAACTCTCAAAAAGATATAAGTGAAGCATGAGAGTGCAAACATTTCTTCAAAATTTTAATCTTATCAACTCTCAAAATAATATAAGTGAAGCATGAGAGTTCAAATATTTCTTCAAAATATAGCCACCGCCGTGCTCAAAAAGATTTAAGTGAAGCACTAGAGCAACTGCCTAGCTCAAAAGATTTAAGTGAAGCACATAGAGCATTCTAACAAATCATGATAAACGTGTGGCTCTCTCAAATAGGTGTGTCTAGCAAAGATAATTGTGACAAACTAAAAAGCAAACAAAGCAAAGACTCATATAATACACGACGCTCCGAAACATTTCCGGTTTTTTCTTCCGGAAAAATTTCAGAAGTTCCCAGAACAATTCTGGCAACCTCCTAAAAGTTCCAGGCGTGTGCCGAAACCATTTAGACTTAATGGTATACTCTGAAACAACTTTTCGCTTTTACCGAAACTATTCTGGTGTTCTCTCCGGAACTCTTTCGTTGTCTTCGAAATTTTTTCGGTGACTTTCTCTCAGACTCCCTGTCTAGTATTCAGCAGATAGATGGCCCTTAAGCGTGTGACCCTATAGGTTCGGTGAAGTATAGACATGACCGGAACACTTTCCGATCAATGATCAATAGCGGAACCGTGGACACCCATATTGATCCCTATACCCACACGAATAAATATTCGAGTGAACCTCCTTTTTGCCGTGTGCTATTCCTGTTGCTTCGCGATATGTTACAAATACTTGATACGTCTAATTTGCATCATGATTTCCTACTGTTATTTATTATGTTTTTGATCATTATTTCACTTTATGGTACAATTCTTATGCCTTTTCTCTCTTAATTTGCAAGGTTTACATGAAGAGGGAGAATGGCGGCAGCTGGAATTCCGGACCTGAAATAGCCATATCAGAGATACCTATTCTACAGAGCTCCAATTGACCTGAAATTTCACGTAGATTTTTTATTGAATATATAAAAAATACTGGAGAAAAGAAATACCAGAGGGGACCCACCATTTGCCCACAAGGCAACAGGGCGCGGCCCCCCTGGGCGCGCCCTGATGCCTCGTGGGGCCCACAGCTGGCCTCTGGCCCCCTCCTTCTGCTATATGAAGCCATTTGCCCTAGAAACAATAAAGGGAAGAATTTTGGGATGAAGCGCCGCCGTCTCGAGATGGAACCTGAGCAGGAGCTATTTTGCTCTCCGACGGAGCGATTCCGCCGGGGATACTTCCCTCCGGGAGGGGGAAATCGAAGCCATCGACATCACCAACGATCCTCTCATCGTGGGAGGACCAATCTTCATCAACATCTTCACCAGCACCATCTCATCTCAAACCCTAGTTCATCTCTTGTATTCAATCTTTGTCTCAAAACCCCAGATTGGTACCTGTGGGTTGCTAGTAGTGTTGATTACATCTTGTAGTTGATGCTAGTTGGTTTATTTGGTGGAAGATTATATGTTCAGATCCTTAATGCTATTCGATACCCCTCTGATCTTGAACATGAATATGATTTGTGAGTAGCTACTTTTGTTCTTGAGGACATGGGAGAAGTCTTGTCATAAGTAATCATGTGAATTTGGTATTCGTTCGATATTTTGATGATATGTATGTTGTTGCTTCCTTTAGTGGTGTCGTGTGAACGTCGACTACATGACACTTCACCATCTTTGGGCCTAAGGGAAGGCATTGTGGAGTAGTAATTAGATGATGGGTTGCTAGAGTGACAGAAGCTTAAACCCTAGTTTATGCGCTATTCCGTAAGGGGCTGATTTGGATCCATATGTTTCATGCTATGGTTAGAGTTATCTTAATTCTTCTTTTGTAGTTGTGGATGCTTGCGAGAGGGGGTAATCATAAGTGGGAGGCTTGTTCAAGTAAGAACAGCACCCAAGCACGGGTCCACCCACATATCAAATTATCAAAGTAGCGAACGCAAATCAAACAAACATGATGAAAGTGACTAGATGAAATTCCCATGTGTCCTCGAGAACGCTTTGCTTATTATACGAGTTCATTCCGGCTTGTCCTTTGCTACAAAAAGGATTGGGCCACCTTGCTGCACTTTTGTTACCGTTACTACTTGTTACTTGTTACGAATTATCTTGCTATCAAAATTATCTGTTACCGCTACTTTCAATACTTGCAGAGAATACTTTGCTGAAAACCGCTTGTCATTTCCTTCTGCTCCTCGTTGGGTTCGACACTCTTACTTATCGAAAGGACTACGATTGATCCCCTATACTTGTGGGTCATCAAGACTCTTTTCTGGCGCCGTTGCCGGGGAGTGAAGCGCCTTTGGTGAGTGGAATTTGGTAAGGAAACATTTATATTACATGCTGAAATTTACTGTCACTTGTCACTATGGAAAGTAATCCTTTGAGGGGCTTATTCAGGGTATCTTCACCTCGACCAGAAGCAATAAGAGTTGCTCCTCAACCTATTGAACCTACTGAAAATATTTATTATGAAATTCCTTCGGGTATGATAGAGAAACTGCTAGCTAATCCTTATGCAGGAGATGGAACGGTACATCCCGATATGCACTTGATCTATGTGGATGAAATTTGTGGATTGTTTAAGCTTGCAGGTTTATCCGGAGATGGAGATAAGAGGAAAGTATTCCCTTTATCTTTGGAGGGAAAGGCATTGACATGGTATAGGCTATGTGATGATACTGAAACATGGGACTGGAACCGGTTGAAGCTGGAATTCCACCAGAAATTTTATCCTATGCATTTGGTTCATCGTGATCGGAATTATATATATATAATTTTTGGCCTCGTGAAGGAGAAAGTATCGCCCAAGCTTGGGGGAGGCTTAAGTATATGTTGCACACATGGCCCAATCATGAGCTCTCAAGAGAAATAATTCTTCAAAAAAATTATGCTCGGCTTTCTCATAATGATCAATCCATGATCGATACTTCTTCTGTTGGTTCCTTTATGAAGAGAACTATAGAATCCAGATGGGATCTTCTTGAAAGAATTAAACGCAATTATGAAGATTGGCAAATCGACAAAGGTAATGAGTCAGGTATAAATCTTGAGTTTGATTGTGTTAAATCTTTTATGGAAACTGCTGCTTTTCGTAAATTTAGTACTAAATATGGACTTGACTCTGAGATAGTAGCTACCTTTTGTGAATCTTTTGCTGCTCATGTTGATCTCCCTAAGGAGAAATGGTTTAAATATCATCAACCTATTGAATTAAAAGAAGAACCTGATGGTGTTAAAGAAGAAACAATTGTTTACCATGTTGATCCAGTTGTGCCTACTGCTTATATTGAGAAACCTCCATTCCCTGTTAGGATTAAGGAACATGCTAAAGCTTCAACTGTGGTTAATAAGAGTAATATTAGAGCACCTAGACCTTCTGAACAAATTAAAGTTGAACCTAGTGTTGCAATGGTTAAAGATCTTTTGGTTGATAATATTGATGGACATGTCATATATTTCTGTGATGAAGCAACCAGAATTGCTAAGCCAGACCCTAAAGATAAAAACAAACCTGTAGTTGGCATGCCTGTTATTTCTGTTAAAATTGGGGATCATTGCTATCATGGTTTATGTGATATTGGTGCTAGTGTGAGTGCTATTCCGTTTACTCTCTATCATGAAGTCATGAATGATATTGCACCTGTTGAGATTGAAGATATTGATGTTACTATTAAACTTGCAAATAAATATACTATTTCACCACTTGGGATTGTTAGAGATGTTGAAGTCTTGTGTGGTAAGATCAAATACCCTACTGATTTTCTTGTTCTTGGATCACCACAAGATGATTTTTGTCCCATTATATTTGGTAGACCCTTCTTGAATACTGTTAATGCTAAGATTGATTGCACTAAAGAAATTGTTAGTGTTAATTTTGGTGAGATGTCTCATGAGTTTAATTTCTCTAAGTTTCGTAGACAACCTCATGATAAAGAATTGCCTAGTAAAGATGAAATTATTGGTCTTGCTTCTATTGCTGTGCCTCCTACAGATCCTTTAGAACAATATTTGCTTGAACATGAGAATGACATCAATATGAATGAAAGAAATGAAATAGATGAATTATTCTTTAAACAAGCACCTATCCTGAAACATAATTTGCCTGTTGAAACCTTGGGAGATCCACCTCCACCCAAGGGTGATACTGTGTTTGAATTGAAGCAATTACCTGATACTCTTAAATATGCTTATCTTGATGAAAAGAAGATATATCTTGTTATTATTAGTGCTAACCTTTCAGAGCATGAAGAAAAGAGATTACTTAAGGGTCTTAAAACTCTGAGGAAGCACCGTGCTGCTATTGGATATACTCTTGATGATCTTAAGGGCATTAGTCCCACTTTATGTCAGCATAAAATTCATATGGAGCCAGATGCTAAACCCGTTGTTGATCATCAAAGAAGGCTGAATCCTAGAATGAAGGATGTGGTAAGAACTGAAATATTAAAGCTTCTGGAAGCAGGTATAATTTATCCCATAGCTGATAGTAGATGGGTAAGCCCTGTTCATTGTGTTCCTAAGAAAGGAGGTATTACCACTAGTACAAAACATGGCATCGGTCCACCCCTGAGAAGCCCATTAGTCCCGGTTCACTCACGAACCGGGACCCATGGGGGCATCGGTCCCGGTTCGTGAGGCCAGGGCGCCGGCCGGGCCTCGTGGGCCATTGGTCCCGGTTCGTCTGACCCCTTTTGTCCCGGTTCCAGACACGAACCGGGACCAATGCGCCTCGCTCCTGGCCCACAACCATTGGTCCCGGTTTGTGGCTGGAACCGGGACTAAAGGTGACCCCTTTGGTCCCGGTTCCAGCCACAAACCGGGACCAATGCGCCTCGCTCCTGGCCCACAACCATTGGTCCCGGTTTGTGGCTGGAACCGGGACCAATGGTTGGCCTATATATAGCCCCCGCCCGCAAGCAGAGCAATGCATTGCTCTGTTTTTTTGCCCGGCCGTGGGAGAGCTTTTGTGGTGCTCTAGCTCACCTCCTATGGACATGAGGTGTTCGATGAAATGCCCGACCACACTTAAGCTTTCTCCTCTCGAAGCTCCTTGTCCAAGCTCCATTTTCTTCAAAATTTGTCTAGGTTTGGCGGTCCGTCTTGTCCCGTCCCCGTCCTCACCGCCGTCGATCACCCGCGCCCATCTCGGCGCCGGCAACACCGTGGTTAGCCTCTTCTTCTTATCTTCTTTCTAAAAGAAAAAAGTTCTTACTTGTGTGTTTTAATTAGATGCTCTAGAGAGTTATATGTTGTTCAATAATAAGAACTATATAACGCACGCAGATGAACCGGCAATGGATGTACGGTGACCGACGCACCTCCGAGTATATTAAGGGCCTGCATAATTTTCTCGAAGCGGCTGAGGCAAACAAGCAGAATGGTTTTATGCATTGTCCATGTACTGTCTGTGAGAATACGAAGGCTTTCTCCAACTCTAAAACCCTTCACTTCCACCTGCTTGAGAAGGGTTTTATGCCACACTATAATGTTTGGACCAAGCACGGAGAAAGAGGGGTTATGATGGAAGACAACGAAGAAGAAGAGGATGATGACAACTACCCGCCCCCTGAATACGGTGATGCTGCAATGGGGGAAGCTGAAGATCAAGAGGAACCAGACGATGTGCCCGATGATGATCTTCGCCGGGTCATTGTTGATGCACAGAGAGAATGCGAAAGTGAAAGGGATAAGTTGAAGTTCGATCGCATGTTAGAGGATCACAAAAAAGGGTTGTACCCAAATTGCGAAGATGACAACAGAAAGCTCGGTACCACACTGGAATTGCTGCAATGGAAGGCAGACAATGGTGTATCTGACAAGGGATTTAGTTCGCTGCTGAAAATAATGAAGAAGAAGCTTCCAAAGGATAACGAATTGCCCGGCAGTACGTACGAAGCAAAGAAGGTTCTATGCCCTCTAGGATTGGAGGTGCAGAAGATACATGCATGCCCTAATGACTGCATCCTCTACCGCGGTGAGTACGAGGATTGGAACGCATGCCCGGTATGCGGTGCATTGCGGTATAAGATCAGACGAGATGATCCTGGTGATGTTGAGGGCGAGCACCCCAGGAAGAGGGTTCCTGCCAAGGTGATGTGGTATGCTCCTATAATACCACGGCTGAAACGTCTGTTCAGAAACAAAGAGCATGCCAAGTTGATGCGATGGCACAAAGAAGACCGTAAGAAAGACGGGAAGTTGAGAGCACCCGCTGACGGGTCGCAGTGGAGAAAAATCTAGAGAAGGTGGGGGGACTTTGCAGGTGACGCAAGGAACGTATGGTTTGGTTTAAGTGCAGATGGCATTAATCCTTTTGGGGAGCAGAGCAGCAATCATAGCACCTCGCCCGTGACTCTATGTATCTATAACCTTCCTCCTTGGTTGTGCATGAAGCGGAAGTTCATTATGATGCCAGTGCTCATCCAAGGCCCTAAGCAACCCGGCAATGACATTGATGTGTACCTAAGGCCATTAGTTGAAGAACTTTTACAGCTGTGGAATGGAGAAGGTGTACGTGTGTGGGATGAGCACAAACAGGAGGAATTTGACCTACATGCGTTGCTGTTTGTAACCATCAACGATTGGCCTGCTCTCAGTAACCTTTCAGGACAGACAAACAAGGGATACCACGCATGCACACACTGTTTAGATGACACCGACAGTATATATTTGGACAAATGCAGGAAGAATGTGTACCTGGGGCATCGTTGATTTCTTCCGACCAACCATCAATGTCGAAAGAAAGGAAAGCATTTCAAAGGTGAGGCAGATCACCGGAAGAAGCCCGCCCTCCGTACTGGTGATCACATACTTGATATGGTCAATGATTTACAAGTAATCTTTGGAAAGGGTCCTGGCGGACTATCTGTTCCGACTGACGATGCGGGACGCGCACCCATGTGGAAGAAGAAATCTATATTTTGGGACCTACCCTATTGGAAAGACCTAGAGGTCCGCTCTGCAATCGACGTGATGCACGTGACGAAGAATCTTTGCGTGAACCTGCTAGGCTTCTTGGGAGTGTATGGGAAGACAAAAGATACACCGGAGGCACGGGAGGAACAGCAACGTGTGCATGAAAAATACGGCATGCATCCAAAGCAGTATGAAGGTCCTGCCAGCTACGCTCTTACCAAAGAAGAGAAGGAAATCTTCTTTGAATGCCTGCTCAGTATGAAGGTCCCGTCTGGCTTCTCGTCGAATATAAAGGGAATAATAAATATGGCAGAGAAAAAGTTCCAGAACCTAAAGTCTCATGACTGCCACGTGATTATGACGCAACTGCTTTCGGTTGCATTGAGGGGGCTTCTACCGAAAAACGTTCGATTAGCCATTGTGAAGCTATGTGCATTCCTCAATGCAATCTCTCAGAAGGTGATCGATCCAGAAATCCTGCCAAGGTTAAGGAGTGATTTGGTGCAATGTCTTGTTAGTTTCGAGCTGGTGTTCCTACCATCCTTCTTCAATATCATGACGCACGTCCTAGTTCATCTAGTCGACGAGATTGTCGTTCTGGGCCCTGTATTTCTACACAATATGTTCCCCTTTGAGAGGTTCATGGGAGTCTTAAAGAAATATGTTCGTAACCGCGCTAGGCCAGAAGCAAGCATCTCCATGGGCCATCAAACAGAGGATGTCATTGGGTTTTGTGTTGACTTCATTCCTGACCTTAAGAAGATTGGTCTTCCTCAATCGTGGTATGAGGGGAGACTGACTGGAAAAGGCACGCTAGGAGCGGACTCAATAATATGTAGGGACGGGCATTCTTGGTCTCAAGCACACTACACAGTTCTACATAATTCTACCTTGGTGACCCCGTATGTCGATGAACACAAGAATATTCTGCGCTCCAAACACCCGGAGCAGTGTGATGACTGGATTACATATGAACACATCAGGACTTTCGGCAGTTGGTTGCAAACACGTCTCATGGGTGACAACACTGTTTCTGATGAGCTGTACTCGTTGGCCAGGGGACCATCTTCGACTGTATTGACTTACAAAGGGTACGAGATAAATGGGAATACATTTTACACGATCGCCCAAGATCAAAAGAGCACCAACCAAAACAGCGGTGTCCGCTTTGATGCAGCAACCAAGAGGGGAAAGGACACATATTATGGTTACATAGTGGACATATGGGAACTTGACTATGGACATGATTTCAAGGTCCCTTTGTTTCAGTGCAAATGGGTCAATCTGTCAGGAGGCGGGGTACAGGTAGACCCACAGTACGGAATGACAACAGTGGATCTCAACAATCTTGGGTACACAGACGAACCATTCGTCCTAGCCAATGATGTGGCGCAGGTTTTCTATGTGAAGGACATGTCTACCAAACCGAGAAAAAGAAAAGATAAGGAAGCGAATACATCATACGATGAGCCAAAGCGCCACATAGTTCTTTCAGGAAAAAGAGACATCGTGGGATTGGAGGGCAAGACAGACATGTCTGAAGATTATGAAAAGTTTCATGAAATTCCTCCCTTCAAAGTCAAGGCTGACCCAAGCACCCTGTTAAACGATGAAGATTATCCATGGTTACGGCGCAATAAGCAAAGGACACAAGCGAAGAAAAAGTGAAGACTTTCTCTCCACAACTATATCATTGCAGTTACATGTGAAGAAATTAAATGAAATCCCTTTGTAACAGATGAGTTTTTGTCCGAAACCCTGATACTTCGAAAGAGATTGTCCATTTTGTACACGAAGTGCATCCAGTTTTTGCCGTAACCCTCTCAACTTTTTAGCACATGCTATGTGGGTGAAATGATGATACCATGCCAACTTTCAACCTTTTCAGAGTTCATTTGAAGTGCTTTTCAATTTCAGGGTCATTTAGCTCAAAGAATGAACTAATAGCAAAAAGAATGAACTAGAAAACCTTTATGAAACCCTAATAGCGAAAATAATGAACTAAAAATAATCAATTAAAAAATTCTGTTATGATCAACTAAAATAAAACTATAATATTCTTCAATAGCAAAAAGAATCAACTAAAAAGCTTTTATAAAACTCTAATAGCAAAAGGAATCAAAAACTAAGAATTTTTTTAGAAACTTTAATAGCAAACTAAAATAACAAAATCTGTTTTTGGTTAAATCAGACATTTAAAATAACCTAAAAATTACCAAATTGAATATAATGATAAAACACAGTAATATTAAATAGCAGGAAAAAGAATAACTCAAAAATCTATTTTTATAGTAAAGTTATTCACAAACTAGTGATTCACACCAATTTAAAAGAATTCAAATTTAAACTATTCAAATTTGGAAACTAATGGCACTAACAGAAAGTTTATAATTTTTGTGACCTAAAAGCAAAAAGAATCACTGAAAAACTGTAAGTAGAAACAAAAGAAAATAAATAAAGCAAAAAAGAAAACAAAAAAAGTAGAAAAAAATTAAAAAAAATGCCGCCTACTGGGCCACCACGGCCTGAATACGACTAGTAACCCAACCAGCAAGTTGGGCCAGGATTCAGGCCCGCAGAAGGCCCAGAAGGACCACAGGCAGAGGTGTGTGCGATTAGGCCCGTAAGCCTGCAGTTGAGAGGAGCTCGAGAGGGCTGGCGCAGCAGCGCTTATAAACCACTCTCGAGCCCTCTCAGCTAGCGAGGTGGGACTAAACTTTTGGCCCCGGGCAGCACCACCCTTTAGTCCCGGTTGGTGGCACCAACCGGGACCAATACCAACCTTTGGTCCCGGTTGGTGCCACCAACCGGGACCAATGCCACCCTTTAGTCCCGGTTGGTGCCACCAACCGGGACCAAAGGTCTCTGCTTCCCGCCCTTTGGGCTGACGAAAAGAGACCTTTGGTCCCGGTTGGTGGCACCAACCGGGACTAAAGGTGGGCATTGGTCCCGGTTGATGCCACCAACCGGGACCAAAGGTCTCCCTATATAAGCGGGAGTTGGGAAAATTTGCCGCCGAGCCCCCGCAGTTTCCCCCGACGACGCCGAGCACATCGACGCCGCCAGGCTGCCCGAGCTCGCCGTCGCTGCCCCCGACGCCGTCGCCGCGCCCCTGCCCCCGACGCCGTCGCCGCGCCCCTGCCCCGAGCCCTCGCCGTCGCTGCCCCCGACGCCGTCGTCGCCCCTGCCCCATCGTTGGCGTCGCCGTCGCCGCCCCCGACGCCCCCAACGCCGTCGCCGCGCCCCTGCCCCCGATGCCCTCGCCGCGCCCCTGCCCCGAGCCCTCGCCGACGCGCCCGACGCCGTCGCCGCGCCCCTGCCCCCGACGCCCTCGCCGCGCCCCTGCCCCAAGCCCTCGCCGACGCGCCCGACGCCGTCGCCGCGCCCCTGCCCCCGACGCCGTCACCGTGCCCCGAGCCCTCGCCGACGGTCCGCGCCGCCCCGCGCTACGGTCCGGCCGGCCCCCTTTCCTCCCTGTCCTCCTCCCCTGTTCATATACATTTTTTTGTTCATATGATTGTTAGATATGATGATGTTGATGATTGTTAGCTAGATGATGTTGATGATAGATATGATGATGTTGATGATAGATGATGTATACTTTTTTTTTGTTCATATAATTTTTTTTGTTCATATGATGATTTTTTTTGCATTTTTAGAAAAATGTATGTATGTATGTTCTCTGTATATGTTCATATATGCAAAAGTTACATTTTTAGAAAAGTTTTATGTATGTATGTTCTCTGTATATGTTCATATGTGCATTTTTAGAAAAAAAAATTGTGTATGTATGTTCATATATATATGCAAAAGTTACATTTAAGAAAAAAAGAAAATGTATGTTTTTTCATATGCAAAGAATATGCAAAGAATTTTTTTTTGTTTACCCCCTCCCCGATAACTTCGACATGAGGAGGGACGTCGGACATGAGGGGTGAGCGTCGTTGTCGTCTACCCCCTCCCCGATAACTTCGACATGAGGAGGGACGTCGGACATGACATGAGGGGTAACATAGATAACTCCGGTAACATAGATTTATGTATGTATGTATGTATGTGTAAGGGATCATATATGTATTTTTTTAGATGTATTTTTTGTATGTATGTATGTATGAGGGATCATAGATGTATTTTTTTCAGAATTTTTCAGAGGTTTTTAGATGTTTTGTATGTATTTTTTCAGATTTTCTATCGTGAATAGACCGATTTTAGACCACAGGAGCACCCCCCGTTAGCATTTTAGAGCGGCTCCTACCCCCTCCCGCCCCTACCCAATAAACTCTCGAGGCCACCCAAACCCTAGAAGAAAGAGCGTTGTCGATCTCCTACCCCCTCCCGTCCCTACCCGATAAACTCTCGAGGGCACCCAAACCCTAGAAGAAAGAGCGTTGTCGATCTCCTACCCCCTCCCGTCCCTACCCGATAAACTCTCGAGGCCACCCAAACCTTAGAAGAAAGAGCGTTGTCGATCTCCTACCCCCTCCCGTTCCTACCCGATAAACTCTCGAGGCCACCCAAACCCTAGAAGAAAGAGCGTTGTCGATCTCCTACCCCCT
Organism: Elymus sibiricus; assembly: GCA_039707655.1. Lineage (NCBI taxonomy): Eukaryota > Viridiplantae > Streptophyta > Magnoliopsida > Poales > Poaceae > Elymus > Elymus sibiricus. The sequence goes on along the minus strand of CM077668.1, from coordinate 87,268,527 downwards.
CCCGTCCCTACCCGATAAACTCTCGAGGCCACCCAAACCCTCCGCACTGAGCAATGATGATCCATAGATAACTCCGGTAACATAGATTTATCAAGAATGCCCCCATTATGGATGTGCACAAGTTGATCCAATTTTTTTCTGATCTCATATATATATATATTCTTCTATATTTGCAGAAACTATGGATCAAAGAGGCTTGGAACAAGAACAGTTGTTGGGGGAGATAATCCTCGCCGGAGGTGATGCTGTCTTGTCGTTTCTCAACGACACCGATGGAACAATGGAGGAGGAAGGACATGATCATGATGGCTCCGGTGACATGATCATGATGGCTCCGGAGGTGCTGACTAGCTAATTGATGCATTAATTGTTTTGGTATGTACATATATTAACTCTTCTTTCTTCTTTTATAGCCCTCCGGATCGAGCCAAACTTCGGTAACGAGACGAGGCCCGAAGAAGAGGTTGCGCAAGGATGAAAGGTTCACGATCACAGCACTCGCGGACGATGGCCTACCGATGAACCCAAGCGGACCAAGGACGCATTTTCTGCTCAGTGCGGAGCTATTGTTAGGGACAACGTCCCGATCAGCATCAAGCAATGGAATAAGCCTAAGGACGACGCCCCTGAAGGTGATTATGTCACCGATAGACAGAAAGATGATCTTTGGACCTTGCTGAAGGCAAATTTCACCCTACCGCCAGAGGAGGATCCGAATAAGCCAGTTATAGAGCCACTGGTCAAGGCGTGTGCTCTTAAGAAGATGGCAGATCTATTCAGGAGGTGGAAGAAGGAGTTGAAATCAAAGTTTGTCGACAAAGGTGAGACTCCAGAATTCATCGGCCGATTTGAGAAGATAAGAGATCACTGGCCCGCATTTGTGGCCTACAAGACATCAGACAAGAGTAAGAAAATGTCAGAGACAAACAAGAACAACGCTGCAAAGAAGCAGTATCACCATCACACGGGGTCAGGTGGCTACCTCAAAGCCCGGCCGTTGTGGGACAAAGCTGAGAATGACCTGATTGCTAAAGGGGTCGAACCAGAGACATTGAACTGGCCAGACCGTTCAAGGACTTGGTTCTTTGGGGTTGGGGGAACTTTGGACCCTGAAACAGGGAAGTGCCGTTGGACGGACGAGCAACTTGCAATACCCGTCACGAAGCTTCAGAAGTATATCACCGCAGCGCAGGAAGGGACGTTCATTCCCGACAGAGAGAAGGACGAGCTGACTGAGGCCCTAGGGAATGCTGAGCACCCTGGACGAACACGAGGCACACCAGGCTTCGTTTCGTGGAAGTTTGGGTTTCCCGACGCAGGCGGTTACAGAAGCCGGGAGAGAAAGAGGAAAGCGGAGCTGAGCGACATGCAGAAGATGAGTGCAAGACTACAAAAGCTAGAGGAAGCTGAGAGCCAGCGAGCTGCCGGCCAACTATCTCAGCGGCACGAAGCTACCCCAGAAGCTACCCCGCCATCTCAGCGGAGAAGCAGCGTGGCTTCCACGGAGCCCGTTCAGACTGACTTCACGGAGCCTATCTACCCCGTGGATACTATCACGGAGGCTCAAAATTGCGAGCTTATGACGAAATGCCATAACCTCACTTTATTGGCGGCTGTCGGCTCTGTTGCACCTCCTCAACCCAACGGAACTTTTCACTGCCTTCCGATTCCACATGGCTATGCTGTTGTGATGGTGGATGAAGTAATGGAGGGATTTGAGGAGCTCGAGCTTTACCACTCTACAGGTGAAGGGGAGAATCAGCTGGTTCATGCTCTGAGGAGTACATGTCTATGGCAGAAGGAGTACATCAAGCTTCCAAACTGGACGCCTCCGCCTCCTCCTCCTCCTCCGGCGAGTCAGGGCACTCCGCCTCCTCCTCCTCCTCCTCCTCCGGCGAGTGATCAGGGCACTCCGCCTCCTTCTCCGGCTCCTCCGACGCGTGAGGGCACTCCGCCTCCTCCTTCGCCTACTCCGGCGCGTCGGAGCAGTCCGCCTCCTCCTCCGCCTCGTCGGCAACGGCGGAAGACAGACGCCGCCGCTCCGGCTCCTCCGGCGCGTCGGAGCACTTCGCCTCCTTCTCCGCCTCGTCAGCAAGGACGGAAGAGAGACGCCGCCGCTCCGGCGGCTAGCAGTACAAGCAGAGGCGAGAGGCAATTCAGATACGGTCCATCTCTCAAGCCTCTGGAAAAGTTACCATATGAGAGGACCGAGTCTGAAAACGAGGAGATATGTCGTGCCCAAGTGAGGGACCATTTTGCAAAGAAAACTCCACCTCCGAAGGAGAAGCTAGATCCGGTGAAAGTGAAGCGCACTATCGATGCCCTGAAGCGACCACCACCGCCTCCGCCGGATTCTAACTATGTCCGGATTATTAAAAAGACATATGTAGAAGCGCGGCGGTCGGGAAGTACTTCTAGTGATGCAAGGTTAGCAGAACGAAGAAGTGGGAAAACAATTCCCTAGCTCGGCGAACAGGAGAAGCAATCGTGCCCCCCGCTCAAGGTGTCTAGCGATATCGTCGCTAATCATCCGGGGATGGTGCCTGGTACCAATCCTGGTGATTACTTGGGGGATGATGTAATTTTTCAAACGGCTGAGGTAACAGAAGAATATGAATACTTGCACGGGAAGCCTCTCGTCAAACCTGATCATCCTCCTCTAACAACGATGATGTACAAATTGCATGAGTGGTACATGAAAACCTGCAGGGAGTCTGGGAGAGACACTATGTATATGGCAGTGAAACCAGAGCACGAATTCATTGGACTTTCCGTGATGCCTGTTGAATTTGTGGAGTTATTTCAGTTATACAATCAACGGGCCCTCGACAAACAACTCATGACTGCCTACTGTCTGTAAGTATTACTTCTATAGTTAAGTCTCTAGCTCAGCTTGTTCATTGCATTTATATATAATTATCCTCACTATATTATGCAGATTGAAGATCGTCGAATGCAAAAAACTAGGAATCTTCGACGTTGGGTTCATTAGCCCAGATGCCGTAAATGAATGGACGGTACAAAACTCAATCAAAGAGACCGAGGAGAACTTGCTACAGTCGTTCCTTATACATCAAAACAAAAGGGAAATACTCCTTCCTTACAACTTCAAGTGAGTATTGCTGTCTTCTCTGTATACTCTGTTTCGCTTACTCGAGGTTAAGTAATGTAATTGATGAGTTATTTATGCGTGCGCAGTTTCCACTTTATTCTGCTATCCATTAAGCTTGACGGGGCATTAGTAACTGTCTTAGACTCGAGACGTAAAGATCCCGAGAATTATGCGGACATGACTGCAATGCTCAAGAAGTAAGTTCAATCAATACCGGGACCATATCAGCATGCAACTTTCGTTAATTTCCTGATATCAAGTAATCATTTTCTTTGCCTGGCAGGGTTTGGAAGAAGTTCACCCGAAACGTTCCCGGTCTAAACAAAGAGTTGCGATTTACGCACCCCAAAGTAAGTAGTACTAGCTAGTTCCGCGCATCTCTAATTGATTCAAATTTTCATCAATATATCATTACCATGCTTGCTTATCAGTTTGATTGAACTCTATTCTCGTAAAGTGCTTGTACCAGAAAGAAGGCACTGTTTTATGTGCATACTACGTATGCGAGTTCATTCGCCACTCGACCTCTGAGCGGGGCTTCTCTGACAAACAATTTGAAGTACGTAAATAATATTCACAATTTTATTTTATATATTACCATCAATTGTGTTGAGTTTTATTTATATATATGCATGTATTGACCCCCTTCTTTAAATTAGATCTGGCAGATGCGGGATGAACTCCTACCACATGATCGCATACGAACAATTCAAGAGGAATTGGCGGGATTCTTTCTTGACCACGTCATACCTAAAGACGGGGAATACCATGCGGATTTGTGATTGGATCTTAGGTAGATGATGTTAGGGATTGTAAAAGATGTTATATTGTATATATGTAGTACCGTCGGATAGATATACGAAAACTTGTTGTTCGACCAAGCACGGAGAAAGAGATGTCACTTCTCTCTATATATGTTCAGCATGACGATCTTGTGTAATTAATGGTTTCCTTCATTTCCTTATTAGCTAGCATCGAGTTATCTCTATATGTATAGTAGCTACCGTCGACCGAGCACGGAGAAAGAGAGGACACTTCTCCCTATTAGCTAGCTAACACAATATGAAACCCCTAAATTAACCCTCCAAAACCCCCCAACCCCCCCCCCCTTCAAAAAAAAAACCCAGCTGCTGCCTGAAGCTGACGCGTGGATGACCTTTGGTCCCGGTTGGTGTGACCAACCGGGACTAAAGGTCCTCCTGCCTGGGCTCCCCGCTGCGGCCACGTGGATGCCTTTTGGTCCCGGTTGGTGTTACCAACCGGGACCAAAGGTCCTCCTGCCTGGGCTACTCGCAGCGGCCACGTGGAGCCCCTTTGGTCCCGGTTCGTAAGCGAACCGGGACTAAAGGTTTTGGGCTTTAGTCCCGACCCTTTAGTCCCGGTTCCAGAACCGGGACTAAAGGCCCTCTGGAACCGGGACTAAAGGCCCTTTTTCTACTAGTGTACAGTTGTCCCTAATGATAAAAATGAGCTTATCCCACAAAGAATTGTAACTGGTTATAGGATGGTAATTGATTTCAGGAAATTAAATAAAGCTACTAGAAAAGATCATTACCCCTTGCCTTTTATTGATCAAATGTTAGAAAGATTGTCTAAGCACACACACTTTTGTTTCCTAGATGGTTATTCTGGTTTGTCTCAAATACTTGTGTCACCTGAAGATCAAGAGAAAACCACCTTTACTTGTCCTTTTAGAACTTATGCTTATCGTCGTATGGCTTTTGGTTTATGCAATGCACCTGCTACCTTTCAAAGATGTATGACTGCTATATTCTCTGACTTTTGTGAAAAGATTGTTGAGGTTTTCATGGATGATTTCTCCATTTACGGGACTTCTTTTCATGATTGCTGGAGCAAACTTGATCGAGTCTTGCAGAGATGTGAAGAAACTAATCTTGTCTTGAATTGGGAGAAGTGCCACTTTATGGCGAATGAAGGTATAGTCCTTGGGCATAAAATTTCTGAAAGAGGAATTGAAGTTGATAAAGCTAAAGTTGATGCTATTGAGAAAATGCCATGTCCGAAAGATATCAAAGGTATAAGAAGTTTTCTTGGTCATGCTGGTTTCTATAGAAGGTTTATAAAAGTCTTCTCTAAACTTTCTAGACCTCTTACCAATCTCTTGTAAAAAGATGTTCCATTTGTTTTTGATGATGATTGTGTAGAAGCCTTTGAAATACTTAAGAAAGCCTTAATTTCTACACCTATTGTTCAACCACCTGATTGGAACCTACCCTTTGAAATTATGTGTGATGCTAGTGATTATGTTGTTGGTGATGTTCTAGGACAAAGAGTTGATAAGAAATTAAATATTATTCTTTATGCTAGTAAAACTCTAGACAGTGCTCAAAGAAAATATGCTACTACTGAGAAAGAATTTTTAGCAGTTGTGTTTGCATGTGATAAACTTAGATCTTATATTGTTGATTCCAAAGTTACCGTTCACACTGATCATGCTGCTATTAAATATCTTATGGAAAAGAAAGATGCTCAGCCTAGACTTATTAGATGGGTTCTTCTGCTACAAGAATTTGATTTGCATATTGTTGATAGAAAGGGAGCTGAGAATCCCGTAGCAGATAATTTGTCTAGAATGGAAAATGTTCTTGATGACCCACTTCCAGGGGCGGAGGCAGCGTACAACCGTTGGGTTCAACTGAACCCAACGAATTTTCCCTGCCACGTACATGTGCATAGGTACTGACTAGTATGAACCCAGTAATTATTTAAGGCTGAACCCATCGGAAAATAGCTACACTGCACAAGTGAAGTCTGTTAGCTCATTTAAAATATTCTAACCTGATTAGCTCAGCCCATAAGCCCAGAAGTAACCTTGATTAATTGATCGATTCCCACGGCTTGTGCGGCATGTATGAACGTATCCAGCGGGCCGCCGCAACTCACCCATCTCGGCAACTCCCCCATCGATCTGGTCTCTCGTCCCTCTGGCGTCCTGTTTGTTCACTCGCCGATCGATCGCCAGAGTCACGGCCGGCAGCGGCAGGTCCAGACCAAATTTGAGGTATGGAAGATTAGATCACCACGGCTTCTCTCTTCTTTGCATATGTCTAATCTAATCTAGTCTAATCTAGGAGCTTAGTTCGGCAATGGATTTTGCCCTAATTTTTTAATTGTCTTTTCCTGAACTTTGATTAATCTAGGTTATGGAGCAATACTCCATAAAAGAGAAATAGACCACCAAATTCAGATAATGACTTCAAGGGCACTCCGTAAGCAAAGTCCATCAAATGTTGTTGTTGAAGGTAGTCTCCCAAACTTTCTGTTCAGAGACAAACTATTTTATATAATTTTGATTTACAAAAAAGGATGATCATGGTCTTGAACTTCACACTTATATCAACAATGTGTGAGTAGATGACAAGTTCGCCAATTTGCACAAGACTGCTGATCTTGCTCAATGACTCATGGAGACAAATAAGCATATTACTTTTCTTTGGTGTATCAACCTCTGAAACTAGTACTGATATTGCTCGTTGCCACAACATATGTGGACATATGCTTTTCAATTATGAATGGTATTAAGAAACAATTGTACAATAAAACTGTTAATTAATTCATGAGTGATTGTTTAATTTCCATGTGAAGAAAGATATGTTTTTTAGCTACCATTAATAATGATGATATATTTTTTATGAAATGTGAGCGACTTTACATTCTTCTTTAATTTTTATGGTACTTATTTTATAAATGTCAAAGTGACTTGTCATTTTTTCACTGTCTTTAGGAAGATTAGAAGTTGCATCCGAATCTATAAAACTATTTTGGTATTACTCTATATAAAATATGTAAACAAGTGATTTTATAACTTTGTCCAACAGGTATGTCTTGCACTCTTCAGTTTTTAATGCAACAACTATATGTGATATTGTATTTTTATAATTTAGTATGTTGTCTTTGAGCGTTATACTCTTAGTAGTAAAATGATATGAAATTGGACTTTATTCTTAGTTAATTCATATAAAATTGTCACAATGACTTAACGAGTGAACCCATTGGCCAAATTTTCTGGCTCCGCCCCTGCCCACTTCCTATTAATGATGATTTTCCTGATGAACAATTAGCTGTGATAAATGCTTCTCGTAATACTCCTTGGTATGCAGACTATGCTAATTACATTGTTGCTAAATACATACCACCTAGCTTTTCATACCAACAAAAGAAAAAGTTCTTCTTTGATTTAAGACATTACCTTTGGGATGACCCACATTTATATAAAGAAGGAGTAGATGGTATTATTAGACGTTGTGTACCTGAGCATGAACAGGAACAAATCCTACGTAAGTGTCACTCCGAGGCATATGGAGGACACCATGCGGGAGACCGAACTGCACACAAGGTATTACAATCTGGTTTTTATTGGCCTACTCTTTTCAAGGATGCACGTAAGTTTGTCCTTTCTTGTGATGAATGTCAAAGAATTGGTAATGTTGGTAGACGTCAGGAAATGCCTATGAATTATTCGCTTGTTATTGAACCATTTGATGTTTGGGGTTTTGATTATATGGGACCTTTTCCTTAATCCAATGGGTATACTCATATTTTAGTTGCTGTTGATTATGTTACTAAGTGGGTAGAAGCTATTCCAACTAGTAGTGCTGATCATAACACTTCTATTAAAATGCTTAAAGAAGTTATTTTCCCAAGGTTTGGAGTCCCTAGATATTTAATGACCGATGGTGGTTCACATTTTATTCATGGTGCCTTCCGTAAGTTGCTTGCTAAATATGATGCTAACCAAAGAATTGCATCTCCTTACCATCCTCGGTCTAGTGGTCAAGTTGAATTAACTAATAGAGAAATAAATTTGATTTTGCAAAAGACCGTTAATAGATCCAGAAAGAATTGGTCTAAGAAACTTGACGATGCATTATGGGCTTATAGAACTGCATATAAAAATCCTATGGGTATGTCTCTGTATAAAATGGTTTATGGAAAAGCATGTCATTTACCTCTTCAGTTAGAACATAAAGCATATTGGGCAATTAAAGAACTTAACTATGATTTTAAACTTGCCGGTGAGAAGAGGTTATTTGATATTAGCTCTTTAGATGAATGGAGAACCCAATATGAAAATGCCAAGTTGTTTAAAGAAAAGGTTAAACGGTGGCATGACAAAAGAATTCAAAAACGAGAATTCAAAGTAGGTGATCATGTTCTATTATACAATTCTCGTTTGAGATTCTTTGCAGGAAAACTTCTCTCTAAATGGGAAGGACCGTATATCATCGAAGAAGTTTATCGCTCCGGAGCCATAAAAATAAACAACTCCGAAGGCAATAATCTGAGAGTGGTGAATGGGCGAAGAATCAAGCACTATATTTCAGGTACTCCTATTAATGTTGTAACTAATATTATTGAAACAATTACACCGGAAGAGAACATAGAAGAGTCCTTCCGGAACGCTCCAGAACCCTGAAAAGGGGTAGGTATGTGATACGGTAAGTAAACCAACTCCAAAAATTCCATAACAATTATTTCTGTCAGTTTTGGAATATTAGAAAAATTACAAAAAAAAAGAAACAGCCGAGGTGACCCACGTGTCGCCCACAAGGCAACAGGGCGCGACCCGCCCCTGGGGCGCGCCGTGATGCCTTGTGAGCCCCACGTGTGCCTTTCTGATGTCTACTACGCAACTTTTATTCTTGTAGACGTTGTTGGGCCTCCAAGTGCAGAGTTTTGTAGGACAGTAGCAAATTTCCCTCAAGTGGATGACCTAAGATTTATCAATCCGTGGGAGGCGTAGGATGAAGATGGTCTCTCTCAAACATCCCTGTAATCAAATACAAGAAATCTCTTGTGTCCCCAACACACCCAATACAATGGTAAATTGTATAGGTGCACTAGTTCGGCGAAGAGATGGTGATACAAGTGTAGTATGGATAGTAGATATAGGTTTTTGTAATCTGAAAATATAAAAACAGCAAGGTAGAAAGTGATAAAACGGAGCACAAACAGTATTGCAATGCTTGAAAACAAGGCCTAGGGTTCATACTTTCACTAGTGCAATCTCTCAACAGTGCTAACATAGTTGAATCATATAACAATCCCTCAATGTGCGATAAAAATCACTCCAAAGTTCCTATTAGAGGAGAACATAAGATGAAATTGTTGCAGGGTACGAAACCACCTCAAAGTTATCCTTTCTTATCAATCTATTGAGCCATCCCTATAAGTGTCACAAACAGCCCTAGAGTTCGTACTAAAATAACACCATATGATACACATCAGCCAACTCTAATGTCACCTAGATACTCCAATGTCACCACAAGTATCCGTGAGTTGATTATTCGATATACATCAAACAACTTCAGATTCATAATATTCAATCCACACAAAGAACTTCAAAGAGTACCCCAAAGTTTCTATCGGAGAAAAGAAGATGAAAACGTGCAATCAACCCCTATGCCTAGATACCCCAAGGTCACGGGAATCCGCGAGTTGATCACCAAAACATACATCAAGTGACTCAATAGAATAGCCCATTGTCACCACGGGTATCCACATGCAAGACATACATCAAGTGTTCTCAAATCTGAAATATTCAATCCGACAATAACGAAACCTCAAAGGGAAAGACTCAATTCATCACAAGAAGATAGAGAGGGAAGAAACACCATATGATCCAACTATATTAACAAAGCTCGTGATACATCAAGATCGTGCCAAATCAAGAACACGAGAGAGAGAGAGAGAGAGAGAGAGAGAGAGAGAGATCAAACACATAGCTACTAGTACATACCCTCAGCCCCGAGGGTGAACTACTCCCTCCTCGTCATGCAGACCACCGGGATGATGAAGATGGCCTCCTGTGATGATTCCCCCCTCCGGCAGGGTGCCGGAACAGGGCTCCAGATGGTATTTCTTCGGTACAGAGGCTTGCAGCGGCGGCGTCTAAGTTCTAGGTTTATTTCTAGGGGTTTCTCTATTTACAGGATTTTTCAGCGTTGGAATCACGCGAAAAGGAGTTACGAGGGGCCCACAAGGCAATAGCACACGACCCCCCAGGGCGCGCCGTGTTGCCTTGTGGCCTCCTCGTGGCTCTTCTGGTCCTTCCACGAAGCTTCGGGGGTCTCTTTTGGTCCAAAAAAATCGTCAAAATGTTTCGTCCAATTCTGAGAACTTTTATTTCTGCACAAAAAACACCACGGTAGTTCTGGTGAAAACAGCGTTAGTCCAGGTTAGTTCTAATCAAATCATACCAAAACCATATAAAATTGTTATAAACATGGCATGAATACTTCATAAATACATTATAGATACGTTGGAGACATATCAGCATAAGTTTGATCAATGATAATTTCAATCACTTTTAGATAAAATTATAAATACATTGGAGACATATCAGCATCCCCAAGCTTAATTCCTGCTCGTCCTCGAGTAGGTAAATAATAAAAGAAATAATTTATGAAGTGTGAATGCTAGTATAGTGCATAAGTTTGATTAATTATAATTTCAATCACTTTTCCTAGCATCATAACAGCAACTCTTTCTCATAAAACTCATCATGATAAAGTAGCAATCAATTCACATGTTATGGTTTAAACAATACATTTTCTTGTAACTTAACAAGCTATGTTCTTAGTCACCAAACAATTTCAATGCATCTCATTTTCAACAAAGTCTAAGTAAGAGCTCCACATACTGAATTATCATATAGTCTTCTATGATTGCTAATACTCAAAGCATATTTTTAGAACAAATAGCATCCATCGAACATAGAGAAAGATAGGGGCTTGATGTTTCGCCTCCCAACTCATTTATCATAGAGATAATTGTCAACAATAATAAATCATGGTAAAATATATTTGAATGGATATATGTGCCTGGATCTATCCCCACCACATGATGCTTGCCAACTATAGAATAGGTTGGAATAAGAAGTTGACTCAACAAAAATAAATAACATGAAAGTAAATAACATAAAAGTAAATAGAATGCCCCTTTGCAGAGGGAAGCAGGGATTTGCAGAGGTGCCAGAGCTCATAGCTTAAAACAGAGATGAATACATTTTGAGAGGCATGCCTTTCCTGTCAACGTCACGACCGAGAGTTCTCAATATCTTCCATGCTAAACACATTATAGGTGGTTCCCAAGCGGAAAGGTAAAGTTTACTCCCCCTCAACCATTCAAACACAAGCCATGGCTAGCCGAATCCTCGGGTGCCCTCCATACAATCAACTTTCCGAGGGAGTTTGTTTCATTATATATGTTTTTGTTTTGCGGGACTGGGCATCCCAATTACCGCCCTCTCTCATGCAATGACAAGTGAATAAACACTCATCATGAGAATAACTCGCTTAACATGGAAGATACTGACCACCCACTCCCGCTTCATGAGCAGTACGGGCACACAAAACACATGCTTATTTGAATGATTAGAGGTGGCACATGCAAATTGTGGCATGATACGTCTCCAACGTATCTATAATTTTTGATTGTTCCATGCTGTTATATTATCAATCTTGGATGTTTTTATAAGCATTTACAGCAATTATATATCATTTTTGGAGACTAACCTGTTAACTTAGTGCTCAGTGCCAGTTGCTGTTTTCTGCCCTGTTTTTGTTTTACAGAAAATCAATACCAAACGAAGTCCAAATGCCACAAAACTTTTTGGAGATTTTTTATTGGCCAAGATAAACACTAGAAGCTTCGGGAGAGGGCCAGAAGACCCAGGAGGTGGCCACGAGCCACCAGGGCGTGCCTAGGGGGGCCAAGTGAAGCCTTTGGGATGATTTGGAAGATAGTATAATTGATGCTGTTTGGAAAACAGAAAGTTTTGCGTCCAGTGCCCGAATTTTGTTTCTGTACTGGAGAGTCAAAAAAATCTGAAATTTTTACACAGTATTGGTATATGAACTTCCCACGTTTTCGTAATTTTTCAGAATTTTTGGAGTTACATAAGTATGCTTTTTAAATAGGTTTCTACAGACTGTTCTGTTTTTGACAGATTCTGTTTTTGATGTGTTGCTTGCTTGTTTTGATGAATCTATGGATCGTATCGGGGGGTATAAGCCATGGTGAAGTTAGAGTACAGTAGGTATAATGCAAAAATAAAATATGAATGGGTTTGTAACAGTACTTAGAGTGGTGATTTATTTTGTTATACTAACGGATCTCACGAAGGTTTTGTTGAGTTTTGTGTGATTGAACTTTTCAAGTTTTGGGTGAGATCACGATGGATGAAGGAATAAGGAGTAGCAAAAGCCTAAGCTTGGGGATGCCTGAGGCACCCCAAGGTAATATTCAAGGAAGACTCAAGCGTCTAAGCTTGGGGATGCCCCGGAAGGCATCCCCTCTTTCTTCTACCAACCATCGGTAATTTTACTTGGAGCTATATTTTTATTCGTCACATGATATGTGTTTTGCTTGCAGCGTCTTGTATTATATGAGTCTTTGCTTTGCTTGCTTTTTAGTTTGTCACAATCATCTTTGCTGAACACACCTATCTTGAGAGAGCCACACGTTTATAATCATAATTTGTTAGAATACTCTATGTGCTTCACTTAAATTTTTTGAGCTAGGCAGTTGCTCTAGTGCTTAACTTAAATCTTTTTGAGCACGGTGGTGCCTATATTTTGAAGAAATAAATTCTCATGCTTCACTTATATTATTTTGAGAATTGACAAGATTAAAATTTTGAAGAAATATTTGCACTCTCAAGCTTCACTTAAATCTTTTTGAGAGTTAATGATAGTAATGGTAATTTACACAAGATATGAATTTGGTCCCAAAGTGATGAATATTCAAGAGGGATATAATAAAAACTTTCATATAGATCATTGGATATGATAAGTGTGATTCCTTGCAATAGTTTTGCGATATGGAAATGATAATATGTGAGTCATGTTAGTGAGTAATTGTGATTTAGTAAAAATATTCGTGTTAAGGTTTGTGATTCCCTATGCATGCACATTAAGTCAATAGTTATGCAAAGAAATTATATCCTACTTATGGTGCATTATTCGGTGTTAGTTATGTTCAATGCATGTTAATAACCGTTTTCGTTTTTTGGTTGGTTGCTTCTCAATCTATTTGCTAGCCTTCACTTGTACTAAGCGGAAATACTGCTTGTGCATCCAAAATCCTTAAACCCAAGTTGTGCCAAATGAGTCCACTATATCTACCTATATGCGGTATTTCAATGCCGTTCCAAGTAAATTTGCGTGTGCCAACTCAAAATTTCAAAATAATTTTTCTATTTTGTGTGCCCGTACCGCTCATGAAGCGGCAGGGGGTGGCCATTATTTTCCATGCTAGGTGTATTATTCTCACGATGAGTGTTTATTCACTTGTCAATGCACGAGAGTATGGTTGGTAATAGGGATGCCCAGTCTCACAATGAAATCAAAATTAATAACAACAAAATTCCATGGAAAGTGATGGTATGGAGGCCACCCGTGGATACGGCTAGCCATGGATTGTGAAAGAATGGTGGAAAGGAAATAAACTTTACTTTCTATTTGGGAACCACCTATGATGTGTCTAGCATGGAAAATATTGGGAATTCTCGGTCGTTTTCGTTGACAGGAAAAGCATGCCTCTCAAAATATTTTTATCTCTTTAATTTCAGCTTTGAGCTCTGGCACATTTGACAAATCTCTACTTCCCTCTGTGAAGGGCCTATCTATTTACTTTTATGCAATTTTTATTTTTATTTGAGTCTCCATCTTCTCTTATAAAGCACCAACTAGAGAGCACTATTGTCATACTTGTGCATTGGATGTAGCTAATATTCGAGTGTGTTTCATGAATGGATCAATGATTGAGCACAATGGGCTAGGGATAACTTTCTTTAGCGTTGATATTTTGAAGGACATGGTTGCTTGTTAGTATGCTTGAGTATCTATATTTTCATGTCAAACTATAGACTATTGCTTTGAATCATTCTAGTCCAATGTCCATGCTATAAAAGAAAAGAATATGGGATGCATATGTTAGGCAGCATTCCACATCAAAAATTCTGTTTTTATCATTTACCTACTCGAGGACGAGCAGGAATTAAGCTTGGGGATGCTGATACGTCTCCAACGTATCTATATTTTTTTATTGTTCCATGCTGTTATATTATCAATCTTGGATGTTTTTTGGAGACTAACCTATTAACTTAGTGCCCAGTGCCAGTTGTTGTTTTCTGCCCTGTTTTTGTTTTACAGAAAATCAATACCAAGCGAAGTCCAAATGCCACAAAACTTTTTGGAGATTTTTTATTGGCCAAGATAAACACTAGAAGCTTCGGAAGAGGGCCAGAAGACCCAGGAGGTGGCCACGAGCCACCAGGGCGCGCCTGGGGGGGCAGGCGCCCTGGTGCCTCGTGGGCCCCCCTTTGCTCCGTTTGACCTAATTCCAGCACTATAAATTCAGAAAAAAATCAGAAACCCTCAGGGGAGTCCACAAAATACTTTTTCCGCCGCCGCAAGTTTCTGTTCCAGAGAGATCCCATCTCGAGGCCTTCTCTGATACTCCGCCGGAGGGGGAATCGATCACGAAGGGGCTCTACATCAACCTTGCTGCCCTTCCGTTGATGCATGAGTAATTTACCACAGACCTTCGGGTCCATAGTTAGTAGCTAGATGGCTTCTTCTCTCTTTTTGATCTTCAATACAATGTTCTCCTCGATGTTCTTGGATTTCTATCCGATGTAATCACTTTTTGCGGTGTGTTTGTTGGGATTCGATGAATTGCGAGTTTATGATCAGATTATCCATGAAATTATTTGAGTCTTTGCTGCACTCTTTTATGCATGATTATTATAGCCTCGTATTTCTTCTCCGATCTATTGATTTGGTTTGGCCAACTAGATTGATTTATCTTGCCATGGGAAGAGGTGCTTTGTAATGGGTTCGATCTTGCAGTGCTCAATCCCAGTGACAGAACGGGGACATGACACGTATGTATCATTGCTATTAAGTGTAAAAAGATGGGGTTTATTCATACGTGAGTTTATCTTGTCTACATCATGTCATCGTTCTTAAGGCATTACTCCGTTCTTTATTGGACTTAATACACTAGATGCATGCTGGATAGCGGTCGATGTGTGGAGTAATAGTAGTAGATGCAGGCAGGAGTCGGTCTACTAATCTTGGACGTGATGCCTATATACATGATCATTGCCTTGGATATCGTCATGATTATTTGCTTTTCTATCAATTGCCCAACAGTAATTTGTCTACCCACCGTATGCTATTTTCTCGAGAGAAGCCTCTAGTGAAAACTATGGCCCCCGGGTCTATCTAAATCATATTACTAAACCCCTAAAAATATTGCTGCCATTTTCTTTTATTTATTTTATTTTGTATTTTTGTTTCAATCTATCAATCTATCACATACAATTTAATCTTGCAATTTACCGCCGAGGGATTGACAACCCCTCGTTTGCATTGGGTGGAAGGGTTTGTTGTTTGTGTGCAGGTACTGCTAACGAGGTGTTGTGTGATTCTCCTACTGGTTCGATAACCTTGGTTTCATAACTGAGGGAAATACTTATCTCTACTGTGCTGCATCATCCCTTCCTCTTTGGGGAAATACCAACGCAAGCTACAAGTAGCATGGAACCCCGATCCGTCTGGAGCAGGGGGCCTTCGCACGTCAGCCCAGGATAACACCTGACGCACGACAGGTCCATGGTACAGCATTCCAAGCACAAAATAAATTCCATTTACATGAAATAGAGTATTACATCATTGGCGAATACAATGGTTTGCATAGCTCTAAAGCTATCTAAATGGCGGCGGAAGTCTTGGTTTAGCGGCACGACGTCTCTGGCTGGACTACACAACTCACAGGACTGGCGTGGTTACGGTCTAGCACGACAAGTCCTCTCCTGCAATCTGGCCACGTGCAAGGCCAGGTGAGTACTTTGAATGTACTCACAAGACAACCAAATACATAGCATCCAAACAAGCAGATGACAAAGCAAGTCCTATGCTCATACATAAATTTATCTCATGGCAAAAGATAAGCATGGCATGATACTAGCAAGTAACATCGATCAAGTACATCGTATCACAGCATATCATAGCCTATCATGGCAGATCATGGCATAACATGGAATATCATGGCATGGCATAGTTGTATCTACGAGACATGCATGATACTATGCTGGAAAGTAAATTACCATTACCTCCCATGGAGAGTTAAAGTAATATGTTGTTCATTAACCAGTTTCACTGCCACTGCCCCTCTGGGCTAGCTCATGACTCACCGAGATCTCATCTCATGATCATGTCCGAAACAACTTCGTGACTTCTCGCGACTATCTCATAGTCCAAGTCACCACTTACTTTATATCACAAGTTTATTATATCCGGTTTATCCTCCATGTGGACAGAGACCAGATAGTGTGACCTAGTACAAACTGTGTCCATAACCAAGGATGCGGCTATCGATAGATTATACACTTTGCAGAGGTTAGTACACTGTACCCACACCACGGAATTCATGGCCTCGTGCTCCCATTCGGGTGGACCAACGACATTCCGACAAAGCCAATCTATTGCATGACACTCTCCCGACCACTCCGACAAACTCCCCTTTAGGCTATGTCATGGGTGGCCCCGATGTCAACTCTTGACATTCGCCACCTCTGTGGCTGCCACCGTCGTGGCCAAACCGAACAAACAGTCCCAAACGGGGACAACCACGCGCAAACAACTCGGGCACACAAGGCTTATGGCCGCCCACCAGGCCAGGGTAGCGCGCGCACATAACCTTCCCTAGTTGGAGGCACCGGCGAGAGACATGGCAATAGACCGAATTAGGGCCCCCCATAAGGCAAGTGTAGCTGCACTGGTGAGCTCGATTCGGTGGCACTATGACACGATCCAGCCGATGGAGGTGGTTGATGTTATTAACATATGTTCTTGTCATCTCCATCATTTTACCATATCATCAAGATTGTATGTATGAATATCATGAATTAATAACCATGTTTATCCAACTTATGAAGTGCATAGCATATATGACATATGTAGCATGGCAATGGTATGACAGGATCACAATAGCATTGACAAACCTGGTGCGAGATACAGACACAGAAGTCACATGATATTACCAATAAAAACATTATTGCTAACATGGCAAAAGCTAGTATGAAGTCGGGTTAGATCATAACATGACAAGTAATACATATACTCCAATTGCAGACAGAAACATCAGATGAATATACTGCATCCAGACACGCACAGGGTTCGAGCAAAGCCAGCATGCAAGTTCCGTGCTCATGATAAGAGGTTGGCTTGCCTTGGGTGGACGAATACACCGGGTGAAAGTGCGACGATCCACTGGAAACGAGTCGTCGGAACCGGTGCTCTCGGGAGGGGCCTGGATTCGAAGAAGGGAAAAGATGGCATTTTCAATGTGTGACAACATTATGAAAATGGCACCATCGGAACGACCTCGACGCACTGAGCGCGTGGGCTTTGGAATTACCTCAATCAGAGTTACGGGCGCGAAGATATGGCCATTCGTTCGTTAGGCAGAAAACAGACAGAAAACTGTCCGTTTCTGCCCTTAACGGGCGAACGTTCACAAAATACTGGTTTCGGCGGCGGCTGGGCTGAAAGCGTATTTTGCAGAATGCGCTTTCAGAACAGAGAAAGCGTATTTCTACGCGCGGCCGCAGCAGAGTACGTTTTCCCAAGGGGAAAGCGCATTTCTCCGAATGCGCTTCCACTTGAACAGGTCAATGGGTCCACCTGGTCAGCGCTGAGTGTATGACGTGCGGGTCCCACCTCCACTTCTCTCTCCTCCTCGCTGGCCTCCTTCTAGCTCGCGACGGGCAGAGGAGAGGCCTCGGCCGCCGTTCGTAGCGGGCGCCTGGCGCCTCGGGAGGGCCGGCCAGCGAGCGGAGGGGCTCCGCCAGCCCACGCCGCGCCCGTGGGTGGCCTTAGGGCTGCTCGGGGTGGCCCACAATGCCGGCGCCGTAGGCAGGCCGCGGCGACCGAACGGCTGCGACGGGGAGGGCCACGCCAACTGGGTTCCTTCGGCGGAGAGGAGGGCGGCAGCGACTCGCAGGCGTCCAGGGGAGGGATAGGGAGCAAAAATGGGGGAGCGGAAGGGCCACTGGCCGGAATGGCCGTGGAGATCGACGGCGGCCGTCTTTGGCAATAGAGGAGAAGGGAAGCTCCAGGAGTTCGGAGAGGGTTGCGGGTGGCTAAGGGGAACTCGGGCACGCGCTAAAAAGCCTCGGGGAAGGCTCGAGAAGGGAGGGGAAAGCTCGCACACGGCTCGGCAACGTGGCGGCTCTCCGGCGACGGACGCGGTGCCGGTGCGCACGGCCAAGAGCTACGGGACGAGGAGAACAGGGGCATAGGCCACGCGAGCGAGGGCGTGGCGCGCTGTGGCTCGCTGGGCGACCGTGTGGACATCCCAAAGGGGTCCAGAAGCATAGGGCACGCGGTGTGCAGGCGACGCACGCGCTCTCCGCGTGGTCACCGTGTGCCCACAGTGTTCCCACGCGCACTGGCCGGCCCAAGTATGTCTGGCGAGAAGATAACTCCCCCAGAAGCTGCTCGGCGGAAAGAAACGATACCCATGGCCCACGATGTGACCACAGGATGCCCAAAGCCTAAACAACAGCAACGTGTTTGATGGATAGATTAGGCAGTGCAAAGCTCCATTAGGCCTGGCATTCGGGTGAGGGCGTTCATCTACTAAGGTGATCATTGTGCCAAAATATCAGCCCAAAAAGATTAGGCTAGCTGGTACTCCCTGTACAAAGTGTCCAGCTGGCCAGAAATGGAAAAGAGGGTGCTGGGGAGAAATGGCTAGATGAAAATGGCCCAAATTTGGTGGAGACTATGTATTTTGTCATATGAAGACACTGTAAATATTTCATACCATTTGGATAAATAAAAATGGTACTTCCTTCACAATGCTTCCCCCTGGATAGAAATTTGGGAATTTTCTGAGGAAAATTGGCTAGGCAAACAGAGCTGAATTTTGGCATGTGACAATAATTTAGATATGAAAGAGTGCTCAAAAATTTTGAGGGCAATCCAGCAAATATAAATAGCACTTCCTTCACACAGGTGAAATCTGAACAGAAACTTGAGAAAATCATAGAAAACGATTGGATAGATGAATTGAGCTAATTTTTGGTTTGCGGTAGTAATATATCCATATGAACTACCCTGCAAAATTTCAGCTCAATTGGATCAAGGAATCAAGCACTTCCTTTACAATGATTCAGACAGGGCAGAAACTTGCATTGGATCATGTGCTCAAATTTTCAACTATGGCACATGGGGTTTGGATGGAAATGGTGAAGATATATCCAGGAGAAGCTCCACAAATTATTTGGGAATTTTCCTGGCTACCAAAATGGTAGTTCCTTTGGAAAGTGGCGGAGAGGCAATATTGGCCTTGTCAAGGAAAAAGTAAATTTTCCTTTATTAAATTTGGCCAATATTTTTACCAGAGCTTGAGATAGTCACAAAGATCATCTCCACAAATTTTCATAAAATTTAGAGATGTCTAACTATCCTTCTGGATTTAATTCCTCAAGAAGGCAGGAAAAGGAATTAATTCTAGATGAAAAATATTGCATATGACTTGGCAATATTTTTGCACATCCAGGGTTTATAAGTGTAGGAGGATCTCTGGGAATTTTTGGAGGATCAGCAGAGCAAGGGAAATGATGGTTCCTTTGTAATCACAAAGGCAGGGTTAAAATTCCCAATATTGGAACTAGGGTTCTGATGGGGTTTTGGGTGATGCAGATAGGTCTTGACCAACATCAAAGACATGGGCAAGGTTCTGAAAGGTTGAAAATTGCCTGGATTCATCTGATCATCCAGCAAACTCCGGAGAAAGATTTTGAAAAAGAAAGCTCGGAAAAGAATAACAGCACAAAAATTGATAACCCAATTTTTGGGGTGTTACAAATCTTCCCCCCTTAAGAGAATCTCGTCCTCGAGATTCCTAGGGTTAAAGCAAGATGGTTTCTACTCCAGGAAAAACCTCTGGGTTAGCTGTTAACCCTTCGGTCGGATACAACTGAGTTGGGGTACCGATAATTGGTACACCCAGGGAGAGGCACGGGTAAAGCGAGGCTATATCCACTGCTAGGATCACTTTGGATCAAATTCCAAAAATGTTGGAGGTACCCAATGAACAGTGGTTTCTCCTACTGACAGGTGGGCCCGGGGCCCACTGGCAACCTCCTTCTTCTTCCTCCAGCACTCGAATTTTCCTCGCTGCTGCTCGGCGCACGGCATGGCACAACGCCCATCTAGCCTCTAGGGCACTGAGTACCCTAGTTGCCGTAGTGCGTGGTGTGCACGGTGCCGATGCAAAGAGCACTCATGTCGCGGGCCAGCTCCTTATCGGCACTGCTCGCAGATTCGCCTCCGGGACGCCGGTGATCGGGTGACGCGCGGGTCTCCTGAACCTCGCTCACCGTACACCGATCTCGGGCTATAAAAGACAGCAGCACAGCTCCGCCCAACTCACACCGTGCTGCTGTTCCATCTCTTCGGTTTAGATGATATCGAGCCGAGGTTCTTCGGCGAGGCTGTGTTCTTGGTGGGGCTACGGTGGTTCCTCACCGCGCTACTGGCCATACTGATCGGCTCGTCGCTCTGCCTGCTGCAGCTCATCTTGCAGGAGCGGGCTCGCGATAACGAGGATCAGGGTGTGGCAGCTCGTGGTGCAGATGGTGATGGTGTGGTGGCTGGTCCTCCGCCGCGCTTACTCCTCCACCGCTTCGGGCCGGTGCAGTAATCGCGTGCTGCAGTGGGTCGGGATGGCGGCTTGTGCGGCGTCATGCAAGGCAGTGACGGCGGCGCCGTTGTTTCCGGGGAACTACGGGATGCAGAAGGGGTGGATTCACCAGTACTGGAATCACGCTGCTGGTTCCACGGAGGAGAAACTTCGCGGATAGCTCCACGAAGAGTAGGCATCGGAGTAGAGTCGGGGTCGAGTCTGTACTGGGGTAGTTGTACTGGTTCGAGTGAAAAAAAGCTGGCAGTGTACCTTTGAGAATACAATTGGGGCTAGGGAAAAAGGATTAGAGGCGAGGAATTGCCAGGTGAAACTGCCTCTTGGAGACTCTGGACCTGGAAATCTGGCACACGGGGTATGCACAGAAAGAGGTAGGCAAGCGACTTTGCATTCCCTCGAGTACTGCTCAGTTGTACTCGTGGGTGAATCATGTATGCGTGCATTATGCAGTACATTCTAAAACAGTACATATGCAAAATGCAAAATACATGCAAAGAAAAATACATCACACAAATGCACTAAGGTGTTTTAATGCCAGTGGGTATATGTACTCCTGGCATACATATACCTACACCAGCTCACATTTATTAGGGACTTGAGACGTGTCCAAAGTTGTAGGTGTATGTGTTCTACCAAAGAAAATCTTATTAGAAGTTCACTGCCAACTCAGTCAAATATCTCTGCTTAACAAAGAGGCAGATGAACCACAAAGCAAAGAAGCATACACAGGTCACAAGCAGTACAAGCATACAACCAAGCACAACCTCACTACGCATCTAGAAGCAACAACTCACTCCGGGATACATGGTTCTATCCTCCTAATGAGGATGAACAGGCGGACTCGGCATACTAGCAGCATCTCCTGACTACGCGATTGTGGTTACACAAAGGCCTAGTCTTGCT
The DNA here is from genome assembly GCA_039707655.1 of Elymus sibiricus. Lineage (NCBI taxonomy): Eukaryota > Viridiplantae > Streptophyta > Magnoliopsida > Poales > Poaceae > Elymus > Elymus sibiricus. The sequence continues at coordinate 87,246,767 of CM077668.1, read as the reverse complement.
GGGGCTCTCCAGGGGGACGCAGGCTGAGCCAATCTCTATCTTCATCGTCGGGCACTTCTATCGGTTGGGGCTCAACTGCTGGGGTTGCGGATGAAGCGGGCATGAACTTGCGAAGATGACAAACCGTCCTATCGAAGGAGCGGAGGTTGACGCTACCTGGCTTCAACCAAGGCACGGGCTGCGAAGAGAGCACTTGGCCGGATGGCATTGGGTCGGGTAGCACTAGGTCAGCGATCTGGGCTGCAGCTTGACGGGCCTCGTTGTATGCTTCCGTGACAACCCGGATAGCATCTCGGTCGATCGCTTTGAACTCTCCCAGAATGCTACCGATCATCATCCCCTGGGCACTGATGAACTGAACCAGGCGAGTTATTGTTGGGTCATCATCTTGGACAGCGTTGGAGAACTCCCATCCGGTACTTGACGCAGAGGGGAAATAACGGAACTCCCGCATCTCCGCTACACGCGGAAACTGAGATCGGAGGCGTGCGATAGCCTCTGCAGCGGCTGTCTGGATAGCCAACACCGGAGTGGGCATGGGTCTACCCAGAAAAATCAAGGGCTTCCCATCTTTTGCTGGACCTGGGCAGATCTGCACCCTTGTCTGGTACCGATGAAGATGGGGGACGGGTTCCAATTGGAACACCAGGTACTCGGGACTAGTGCTGCAATCAAGGGCTTGGGTGAGCATATCTGAAAGCAGGGGCGGAAAGCCAACATGGTCGGCTGCGGAAGTGCGGCTATGAAAAGTGGCTTCACTGGGAAGACTAGCCATGGCTTCTGATCTGGGGCTACTAGTTAGGGTTCTTGCAGGGATATGACTTACTGAGCTGGGGTCGCAGCTAGCAAGTGGGGGTTTTATAGGCAACTAGGCAGGGACACACCAGTATAGCGTGGATCCTTCTCTACAGGGGAAAGGATACGCCGATACTGACGACAAAAAGATAGGGTCGCCATCCAACCCCAAAAAATTTGGTGGGAGGGGGCAACGGGTAGGGACGCGTAAGTTCCGACTATGCCACCTGATGTTCAACAGCGGCCTGGTCGGACGCCAGGGTTGGGTCAAACCTATTGGGATCATTACGGGTAGATAATAGCGGTGATTATACGCTAGGGTAACCTATCGCTAGCTTGGCTCTCATACCATCTCCTGTGGCACCCGATCCATCTGGAGCAGGGGGCCTTCGCACGTCAGCCAAGGATAACACCTGACGCACAACAGGTCCATGGTACAGCATTCCAAGCACAGAATATATTCCATTTACATGAAATAGAGCATTACATCGCTGGCGAATACAATGGTTTGCATAGCTCTAAAGCTATCTAAATGGCGGCGGAAGTCTTGGTTTAGTGGCACGACGTCTCAGGCTGGACTCCACAACTCACAGGACTGGCATGGTTACAGTCTAGCACAACAAGGCTTCTCCTGCAATCTGGCCACGTGCAAGGCCAGGTGAGTACTTTGAATGTACTCACAAGACAACCAAATACATAGCATCCAAACAAGCAGATGACAAAGCAAGTCCTATGCTCATACATAAATTTATCTCATGGCAAAAGATAAGCATGGCATGATACTAGCAAGTAACATGGATCAAGTACATCATATCACAGCATATCATAGCCTATCATGGCAGATCATGGCATAACATGGAATATCATGGCAAGGCATAGTTGTATCTACGAGACATCCATGATACTATGCTGGAAAGTAAATTACCATTACCTCCCGTGGAGAGTTAAAGTAATATGTTGTTCATTAACCAGTTTCACTGCCACTGCCCCTCTGGGCTAGCTCATGACTCACTGAGATCTCATCTCATGATCATGTCCGAAACAACTTCGTGACTTCTCGCGACTATCTCATAGTCCAAGTCACCACTTACTTTATATCACAAGTTTATTATATCCGGTTTATCCTCCATGTCGACAGAGACCAGATAGTGTGACCTAGTACGAACTGTGTCCATAACCGAGGACGCGGCTATCGATAGATTATACACTCTGCAGAGGTTAGTACACTGTACCCACACCACGGAATTCATGGCCTCGTGCTCCCATTCGGGTGGACCAACGACATTCCGACAAAGCCAATCTATTGCATGACACTCTCCCGACCACTCCGACAAACTCCCCTTTGGGCTATGTCATGGGTGGCCCCGATGTCAACTCTTGACATCCGCCACCTCTGTGGCTACCACCGTCGTGGCCAAACCGAACAAACAGTCCCAAGCGGGGACAACCGCGCGCAAACAACTCGGGCACACAAGGCTTATGGCCGCCCACCGGGCCAGGGTGGCGCGCGCACATAACCTTCCCTAGTTGGAGGCACCGGCGAGAGGCATGACAATAGACCGAATTAGGGCCCCCCATAAGGCAAGTGTGGCTGCACTGGTGAGCTCGATTCGGTGGCACTATGACACGATCCAGCCGATGGAGGTGGTTGATGTTATTAACACATGTTCTTGTCATCTCCATCATTTTACCATATCATCAAGATTGTATGTATGAATATCATGAATTAATAACCATGTTTATCCAACTTATGAAGTGCATAGCATATATGACATATGTAGCATGGCAATGGTATGACAGGATCACAATAGCATTGACAAACATGGTGTGAGATACAGACACAGAAGTAACATGATATTACCAATAAAAACATTATTGTTAACATGGCAAAAGCTAGTATGAAGTCTGGTTAGATCATAACATCACAAGCAATACATATACTCCAATTGCAGACAGAAACATCAGATGAATATACTGCATCTACACACGCACAGGGTTCGAGCAAAGCAAGCATGCAAGTTCGGTGCTCATGATAAGAGGTTGGCTTGCCTTGGGGTGGATGAATACACCGGGTGAAAGTGCGACGATCCACTGGAAACGACTCGTCGGAACCGGTGCTCTTGGGAGGGGCCTGGATTCGAAGAAGGGTAAATATGGCATTTTCAATGTGTGACAACATTATGAAAATGGCACCATCGGAACGGGCTCGACGCACTGAGCGTGTGGGCTTTGGAATTACCTCGATCGGAGTTACGGGCGCGAAGATATGGCCGTTCGTTCGTTAGGCAGAAAACAGACAAAAAACTGTCCGTTTCTGCCCTTAACGGGCGAACGTTCACAAAATACTGGTTTCGGCGGCGGCTGGGCTGAAAGCGTATTTTGCTGAATGCGCTTTTAGAACAGAGAAAGCGTATTTCTACGCGCGGCCGCAATAGAGTACGTTTTCCCAAGGGGAAAGCGCATTTCTGCGAATGCGCTTCCACTTGAACCGGTCAACGGGTCCACCTGGTCAGTGCTGAGTGTATGACGTGCGGGTCCCACCTCCACTTCTCTCTCCTCCTCCCTGGCCTCCATCTAGCTCGCGACGGGCAGAGGAGAGGCCTCGGCCGCCGTTCGTAGCGGGCGCCTGGCGCCTCGGGAGGGCCGGCCGGTGAGCGGAGGGGCTCCGCCAGCCCACGCCGCGCCCGTGGGTGGCCTTAGGCTGCTCGGGGTGGCCCACAATGCCGGCGCCGTAGGCAGGCCGCGGCGACCGAACGGCTGCGATGGGGAGGGCCGCGCCGACTGGGTTCCTCCGCCGGAGAGGAGGGCGGCTGCGACTCGCAGGCGTCCAGGGGTGGGATAGGGAGCAAAAATGGGGGAGGGGAAGGGCCACTGGCCGGAATGGCCGTGGGGATCGGCGGCGGCCGTCATTGGCAATGGAGGAGAACGGAAGCTCCAGGAGTTCGGAGAGGGTTGCGGGTGGCTAAGGGGAACTCGGGGCACGCGCTAAAAATTCTCGGGGAAGGCTCGGGAAGGGAGGGGAAAGCTCGCACGCGGCTCGGCAACGTGGCGGCTCTCCGGCGACGGACGCGGTGCCGGCGCGCATGGCCAAGAGCTACAGGACGAGGAGAACAGTGGCACAGGCGACGCGGGCGAGGGCGTGGCGCGCTGTGGCTCGCAGGGCGACCGTGTGGACCTCCCAAAGGGGTCCAGAAGCACAGGGCACGCGGTGTGCAGGCGACGCACGCGCTCTCCGTGTGGTCACCGCGTGCCCACAGTGTTCCCACGCGCACTGGCCGGCCCAAGTATGTCTGGCGAGAAGATCACTCCCCCAGAAGCTGCTCGGCGGAAAGAAACGATACCCATGGCCCACGATGTGACCACAGGATGCCCAAAGCCTAAACAACAGCAACGTGTTTGATGGATAGATTAGGCAGTGCACAGCTCCATTAGGCCTGGGATTCGGGTGAGGGTGTTCATCTACTAAGGTGATCAATGTGCCAAAATATCAGCCCAAAAAGATGAGGCTAGCTGGTACTCCCTGTACAAAGTGTCCAGCTGGCCAGAAATGGAAAAGAGGGTGCTGGGGAGAAATGGCTAGATGAAAATGGCCCAAATTTTGTGGAGACTAGTTATTTAGGCATATGAAGGCACTGTAAATATTTCATACCATTTGGATAAATAAAAATCGTACTTCCTTCACAATGCTTCCCACTGGACAGAAACTTAGGGAATTTTCTGAAGAAAATTGGCTAGGCAAACAGAGCTGAATTTTGGCATGTGACAATAAGTTAGATATGAAAGAGTGCTCAAAAATTTTGAGGGCAATCCAGCAAATATAAATAGCACTTCCTTCACACAGGTGAATCTGAACAAAAACTTGAGAAAATCATAGAAAAAGATTGGATAGATGAATTGAGCTAATTTTTGGTTTGCAGTAGTAATATACCCATATGAACTACCCTGCAAAATTTCAGCTCAATTGGATCAAGGAATCAAGCACTTCCTTTACAATGCTTCAGACAGGGCAGAAACTTGCATTGGATCATGTGCTCAAATTTTCAACTATGGCTCATGGGGTTTGGATGGAAATGGTGAAGATATATCCAGGAGAAGCTCCACAAATTATTTGGGAATGTTCCTGGCAACCAAAATGGTAGTTCCTTTGGAAAGTGGCAAAGAGACAATATTGGCCTTGTCAAGGAAAAAGTAAATTTTCCTTTATTAAATTTGGCCAATAATTTTACCAGAGCTTGAGATAGTCACAAAGATCATCTCCACAAATTTTCATAAAATTTAGAGATGTCTAATTATCCTTCTTGATTTAATTCCTCAGAAAGGCAGGAAAAGGAATTAATTCTAGATGAAAAATATTGCATATGACTTGGCAATATTTTTGCACATCCAGGGTTTATAAGTGTACGAGGATCTCTGGGAATTTTTGGAGGATCAACAGAGCAAGGGAAATGATGGTTCCTTTGTAATCACAAAGGCAGGGTTAAAATTCCCAATATTGGAACTAGGGTTCTGATGGGGTTTTGGGTGATGCAGATAGGTCTTGACCAACATCAAAGACATGGGCAAGGTTCTGAAAGGTTGAAAATTGCCTGGATTCATCTGATCATCCAGCAAACTCATGAGAAAGATTTTGAAAAAGAAAGCTCGGAAAAGAATAACAGCACAAAAATTGATAACCCAATTTTTGGGGTGTTACAAACCTTCCCCCCTTAAGAGAATCTCGTCCTCGAGATTCCTAGGGTTAAAGCAAGATGGTTTCTACTCCAGGAAAAACCTCTGGGTTAGCTGTTAACCCTTTGGTCGGATACAACTGAGTTGGGGTACCGATAATTGGTACACCCAGGGAGAGCCACGGGTAAAGCGAGGCTATATCCACTGCTAGGATCACTTTGGATCAAATTCCAAAACTGTTGGAGGTACCCAATGAACAGTGGTTTCTCCTGCTGACAGGTGGGCCCGGGGCCCACTGGCAACCTCCTTCTTCTTCCTCCAGCACTCGAATTTTCCTCGCTGCTGCTCGGCGCACGGCATGGCACAACGCCCATCTAGCCTCTAGGGCACTGAGTACCCTAGTTGCCGTAGTGCGCGGTGTGCACGGTGCCGATGCAAAGAGCACTCATGTCGCGGGCCAGCTCCTTATCGGCACTGCTCGCAGATTCGTCTCTGGGACGCCGGTGATCGGGTGACGCGCGGGTCTCCTGAACCTCGCTCACCGTACACCGATCTCAGGCTATAAAAGACAGCAGCACAGCTCCGCCCAACTCACACCATGCTGTTGTTCCATCTCTTCCGTTTAGATGATATCGAGCCGAGGTTCTTCGGCGAGGCTGTGTTCTTGGTGGGGCTACGGTGGTTCCTCACCGCGCTACTGGCCATACTGATCGGCTCGTCGCTCTGCCTGCTGCAGCTCATCTTGCAGGAGCGGGCTCGCGATAACGAGGATCAAGGTGTGGCAGCTCGAGGTGCGGATGGTGATGGTGTGGTGGCTGGTCCTCCGCCGCGCTTGCTCCTCCACCGCTTCGGGCCGGTGGAGTAATCGCGTGCTGCGGTGGGTCGGGATGGCGGCTTGTGCGGCGCCACGCAAGGCAGTGACGGCGGCGCCGTTGGTTCCGGGGAACCTCGGGATGCAGAAGGGGTGGATTCACCAGTACTGGAATCACGCTACTAGTTCCACGGAGGAGAAACTTCGCGGATAGCTCCACGAAGAGTAGGCATCGGAGTAGAGTCGGGGTCGAGTCTGTACTGGGGTAGTTGTACTGGTTCGAGTGAAATAAAGCTGGCAGTGTTCCTCTGAGAATACAATTGGGGCTAGGGAAAAAGGATTAGAGGCGAGGAATTGCCAGGTGAAACTGCCTCTTGGAGGCTCTGGACCTGGAAATCTGACACACGGGGTATGCACAGAAAGTGGTAGGCAAGCGACTTTGCATTCCCTCGAGTACTGCTCAGTTGTACTCGTGGGTGAATCATGTATGCGTGCATTATGCAGTACATTCTAAAATAGTACTTATGCAAAATGCAAAATACATGCAAAGAAAAACACATCACACAAATGCACTAAGGTGTTTTAACGCCAGTGGGTATATGTACTCCTGGCATACATATACCTACAGCAGCTCGCATTTATTAGGGACTCGAGACGAGTCCAAAGTTGTAGGTGTATGTGTTCTGCCAAAGAGAATCTTATTAGAAGTTCACTGCCAACTCTGTCAAATATCTCTGCTTAACAGAGAGGCAGATGAACCACAAAGCAAAGGAGCATACACAGGTCACAAGCAGTACAAGCATACAACCAAGCACAACCTCACTACGCATCTAGAAGCAACAACTCACTCCGGGATACATGGTTCTATCCTCCTAATGAGGATGAACAGGCGGACTCGGCATACTAGCAGCATCGCCTGACTACGCGATTGTGGTTACACAAAGGCCTAGTCTTGCTGGGGCTCTCCAGGGGGACGCAGGCTGAGCCAATCTCTATCTTCATCGTCGGGCACTTCTATCGGTTGGGGCTCAACTGCTGGGGTTGCGGATGAAGCGGGCATGAACTTGCGGAGACGACAAACCGTCATGTCGAAGGAGCGGAGGTTGACGCTACCTGGCTTCAACCAGGGCACGGGCTGAGAAGAGAGCACTGGGCCGGATGGCATTGGGTCGGGTAGCACTGGGTCAGCGATCTGGGATGCAGCTTGACGGGCCTCGCGGTATGCTTCCGTGACAACCCGGGTAGCATCTCGGTCGATCGCTTTGAACTCTCCCAGAATGCTACCGATCATTATCCCCTGGGCACTGATGAACTGAACCTATTGTTGGGTCATCATCTTAGACAGCGTTGGAGAACTCCCATCCGGTACTTGACGCAGAGGGGAAATAACGGAACTCCCGCATCTCCGCTACACGCGAAAACTGAGATCGGAGGCGTGCGATAGCCTCTGCAGCGGCTGTCTGGATAGCCAACACCGTACTGGGCATGGGTCTGCCCAGAAAAATCAAGGGCTTCCCGTCTTCTGCTGGACCTGGGCAGATCTGCACCCTTGTGTGGTACCGATGAAGATGGGGGACGGGTTCCGATTGGAACACCAGGTACTCGGGACTAGTGCTGCCATCAAGGGCTTGGGTGAGCATATCTGAAAGCAGGGGCGGAAAGCCAACATGGTCGGCTGCGGAAGTGCGGCTATGAAAAGTGGCTTCCCTGGGAAGACTAGCCATGGCTTCTGATGTGGGGCTACTAGTTAGGGTTCTTGCAGGGATATGACTTACTGAGCTGGGGTCGCAGCTAGCAAGTGGGGGTTCTATAGGCAACTAGGCGGGGACACACCAGTACAGCGTGGATCCTTCTCTACAGGGGAAATGATACGCCGATACTGACGACAAAAAGATAGGGTCGCCATCCAACCCCAGAAAACTAGGTGGGAGGGGGCAATGGGTAGGGACGCGTCAGTTCCGACTGTGCCACCTGCTGTTCAACAGCGGCCTGGTCGGACGCCAGGGTTGGGTCAAACCTATTGGGATCATTACGGGTTGATGATAGCGGTGATTATATGCTAGGGTAACCTATCGCTAGCCTGGCTCTGATACCATCTCCTGTGGCACCCCGATCCGTCTGGAGCAGGGGGCCTTCGCACGTCAGCCCAGGATAACACCTGACGCACGACAGGTCCATGGTACAGCATTCCAAACACAAAATATATTCCATTTACAAGAAATAGAGTATTACATCATTGGCGAATACAATGGTTTGCATAGCTCTAAAGCTATCTAAATGGCGGCAGAAGTCTTGGTTTAGCGGCACGACATCTCTGGCTGGACTCCACAACTCACAGGACTGGCGTGGTTACGGTCTAGCACGACAAGTCTTCTCCTGCAATCTGGCCACGTGCAAGGCTAGGTGAGTACTTTGAATGTACTCGCAAGACAACCAAATACATAGCATCCAAACAAGCAGATGACAAAGCAAGTCATATGCTCATACATAAATTTATCTCATGGCAAAAGATAAGCATGGCATGATACTAGCAAGTAACATCGATCAAGTACATCATATCACAGCATATCATAGCCTATCATGGCAGATCATGGCATAACATGGAATATCATGGCATGGCATAGTTGTATCTACGAGACATGCATGATACTATGCTGGAAAGTAAATTACCATTACCTCCCATGGAGAGTTAAAGTAATATGTTGTTCATTAACCAGTTTCACTGCCACTGCCCCTCTGGGCTAGCTCATGACTCACCGAGATCTCATCTCATGATCATGTCCGAAACAACTTCGTGACTTCTCGCGACTATCTCATAGTCCAAGTCACCACTTACTTTATATCACAAGTTTATTATATCCGGTTTATCCTCCATGTGGACAGAGACCAGATAGTGTGACCTAGTGCGACCTGTGTCCATAACCAAGGACGCGGCTATCGATAGATTATACACTCTGCAAAGGTTAGTACACTGTACCCACACCACGGAATTCATGGCCTCGTCCTCCCATTCGGGTGGACCAACGACATTCCGACAAAGCCAATCTATTGCATGACACTCTCCCGACCACTCCGACAAACTCCCCTTTGGGCTATGTCATGGGTGGCCCCGATGTCAACTCTTGACATCCGCCACCTCTGTGGCTACCACCGTCGTGGCCAAACCGAACAAACAGTCCCAAACGGGGACAACCGCGCGCAAACAACTCAGGCACACAAGGCTTATGGCCGCCCACCGGGCCAGGGTAGCGCGCGCACATAACCTTCCCTAATTGGAGGCACCGGCGAGAGGCATGACAATAGACCGAATTAGGGCCCCCCATAAGGCAAGTGTGGCTGCACTGGTGAGCTTGATTCGGTACCACTATGACACGATCCAGCCGATGGAGTTGGTTGATGTTATTAACACATGTTCTTGTCATCTCCATCATTTTACCATATCATCAAGATTGTATGTATGAATATCATGAATTAATAACCATGTTTATCCAACTTATGAAGTGCATAGCATATATGACATATGTAGCATGGCAATGGTATGACAGGATCACAATAGCATTGACAAACATGGTGCGAGATACAAACACAGAAGTAACATGATATTACCAATAAAAACATTATTGCTAACATGGCAAAAGCTAGTATGAAGTCTGGTTAGATCATAACATCACAAGCAATACATATACTCCAATTGCAGACAGAACATCAGATGAATATACTGCATCTACACATGCACGGGGTTCAAGCAAAGCCAGCATGCAAGTTCGGTGCTCATGATAGGAGGTTGGCTTGCCTTGGGGTGGACGAATACACCGGGTGAAAGTGCGACGATCCACTGGAAACAAGTCGTCGGAACCGGTGCTCTCGGGAGGGGCCTGGATTCGAAGAAGGGCAATGATGGCATTTTCAATGTGCGACAACATTATGAAAATGGCACCATCGGAACGGGCTCGACGCACTGAGCGCGTGGGCTTTGGAATTACCTCGATCGGAGTTACGGGCGCGAAGATATGGCTGTTCGTTCGTTAGGCAGAAAACAGACAGAAAACTGTCCGTTTCTGCCCTTAACGGGCGAACGTTCACAAAATACTGGTGTTGGCGACGGCTGGGCTGAAAGCGTATTTTGCAGAATGCGCTGTCAGAACAGAGAAAGCGTATTTCTACGCGCGGCCGCAGCAGGGTACGTTTTCCCAAGGGGAAAGCGCATTTCTCCGAATGCGCTTCCACTTGAACAGGTCAACGAGTCCACCTGGTCAGCCCTGAGTGTATGACGTGCGGGTCCCTCCTCCACTTCTCTCTCCTCCTCCCTGGCCTCCTTCTAGCTCGTGACGGGCAGAGGAGAGGCCTCGACCGCCGTTCGTAGCGGGCGCTTGGCGCCTCGGGAGGGCCGGCCGGCGAGCGGAGGGGCTCCGCCAGCCCACGCCGCGCCCGTGGGTGGCCTTAGGGCTGCTCGGGGTGGCCCACAATGCCGGCGCCGTAGGCAGGCCGCGGCGATCGAACGGCTGCGACGGGGAGGGCCGCGCCGACTGGGTTCCTCCGCCGGAGAGGAGGGCGGCAGCGACTCGCAGGCGTCCAGGGGAGGGATAGGGAGCAAAAATGTGGGAGGGGAAGGGCCACTGGCCGGAATGGCCGTGGGGATCGGCGGCGGCCGTCTTTGGCAATGGAGGAGAATGGAAGCTCCAGGAGTTCAGAGAGGGTTGCGGGTGGCTAAGGGAAACTCGGGCATGCGCTAAAAAGCCTCGGGGATGGCTCGGGAAGGGAGGGGAAAGCTCGCACGCGGCTCGGCAACGTGGCGGCTCTCCGACGACGGACGCGGTGCCGGCGCGCGCGGCCAAGAGCTACGGGACGAGGAGAAGAGGGGCACAGGCGACGCGGGCGAGGGCGTGGCGCGTTGTGGCTCGCTGGGCGACCGTGTGGACCTCCCAAAGGGGTCCAGAAGCACAGGGCACGCGGTGTGCAGGCGACGCACGCGCTCTCCATGTGGTCACCGCGTGCCCACAGTGTCCCCCAGAAGCTGCTCGGCGCAAAGAAACGATACCCATGGCCCACGATGTGACCACAGGATGCCCAAAGCCTAAACAACAGCAACGTGTTTGATGGATAGATTAGGCAGTGCACAGCTCCATTAGGCCTGGGATTCGGGTGAGGGTGTTCATCTACTAAGGTGATCATTGTGCCAAAATATCAGCCCAAAAAGATGAGGCTAGCTGGTACTCCCTGTACAAAGTGTCCAGCTGGCCAGAAATGGAAAAGAGGGCTGGGGAGAAATGGCTAGATCAAAATGGCCCAAATTTGGTGGAGACTAATTATTTAGGCATATGAAGGCAGTGTAAATATTTCATACCATTTGGATAAATAAAAATGGTACTTCCTTCACAATGCTTCCCACTGGACGGAAACTTAGGGAATTTTCTGAGGAAAATTGGCTAGGCAAACAGAGCTGAATTTTGGCATGTGGCAATAATTTAGAAATGAAAGAGTGCTCAAAACTTTTGAGGGCAATCCAGCAAATATAAATAGCACTTCCTTCACACAGGTGAAATCTGAACAGAAACTTGAGAAAATCATAGAAAAAGATTGGGTAAATGAATTGAGCTAATTTTTGGTTTGCAGTAGTAATATATCCATATGAACTACCCTGCAAAATTTCAGCTCAATTGGATCAAGGAATCAAGCACTTCCTTTACAATGCTTTAGACAGGGCAGAAACTTGCATTGGATCATGTGCTCAAATTTTCAACTATGGTACATGGGGTTTGGATGGAAATGGTGAAGATATATCCAGGAGAAGCTTCACAAATTATTTGGGAATTTTCCTGGCTACCAAAATGGTAGTTCCTTTGGAAAGTGGCAGAGAGGCAATATTGGCCTTGTCAAGGAAAAAGTATATTTTCCTTTATTAAATTTGGCCAATATTTTTACCAGAGCTTAAGATAGTCACAAAGATCATCTCCACAAATTTTCATAAAATTTAGAGATATCTAACTATCCTTCTGGATTTAATTCCTCAGAAAGGCAGGGAAAGGAATTAATTCTAGATGAAAAATATTGCATATGACTTGGCAATATTTTTGCACATCCAGGGTTTATAAGTGTAGGAGGATCTCTAGGAATTTTTGAAGGATCAACAGAGCAAGGGAAATGATGGTTCCTTTGTAATCACAAAGGCAGGGTTAAAATTCCCAATAATGGAACTAGGGTTCTGATGGGGTTTTGGGTGATGCAGATAGGTCTTGACCAACATCAAAGACATGGGCAAGGTTCTGAAAGGTTGAAAATTGCCTGGATTCATCTGATCATCCAGCAAACTCTGGAGAAATTTTTTGAAAAAGAAAGCTCGGAAAAGAATAACAGCACAAAAATTGATAACCCAATTTTTGGGGTGTTACAAACCTTCCCCCCTTAAGAGAATCTCGTCCTCGAGATTCCTAGGGTTAAAGCAAGATGGTTTCTACTCCAGGAAAAACCTCTGGGTTAGCTGTTAACCCTTCGGTCGGATACAACTGAGTTGGGGTACCGATAATTGGTACACCCAGGGAGAGGCACGGGTAAAGCGAGGCTATATCCACTGCTAGGATCACTTTGGATCAAATTCCAAAAATGTTGGAGGTACCCAATGAACAGTGGTTTCTCCTACTGACAGGTGGGCCCGGGGCCCACTGGCAACCTCCTTCTTCTTCCTCCAGCACTCGAATTCTTCCTCGCTGCTGCTCCGCGCACGGCTTGGCACAGCGCCCATCTAGCCTCTAGGGCACTGAGTACCCTTGTTGCCGTAGTGCGCGGTGTGCACGGTGCCGATGCAAAGAGCACTCATGTCGCGGGCCAGCTCCTTATCGGCACTGCTCGCGGATTCGCCTCCGGGACGCCGGTGATCGGGCGACGCGCGGGTCTCCTGGACCTCACTCACCGTACACCGATCTCGGACTATAAAAGACAGCAGCACAGCTCTGCCCAACTCACACCATGCCGCTCTTCCATCTCTTCGGTTTAGATGATATGGAGCCGAGGTCCTTCGGCGAGGCTGTGTTCTTGGTGGGGCTACGGTGGTTCCTCACCGCGCTACTGGCCATACTGATCGGCTCGTCGCTCTGCCTGCTGCAGCTCATCTTGTAGGAGCGGGCTCGCGACAACGAGGATCAGGGTGTGGCAGCTCGAGGTGCGGATGGTGATGGTGTGGTGGCTGGTCCTCCGCCGCGCTTGCTCCTCCGCCGCTTCGGGCCGGTGGAGTAATCGCGTGCTGCGGTGGGTCCGGATGGCGGCTTGTCCGGCGCCACGCAAGGCAGTGACGGCGGCGCCGTTGGTTCCGGGGAACCGTGGGATGCAGAAGGGGTGGATTCACCAGTACTGGAATCACGCTGCTAGTTCCACGGAGGAGAAACTTCGCGGATAGCTCCACGAAGAGTAGGCATCGGAGTAGAGTCGGGGTCGAGTCTGTACTGGGGTAGTTGTACTGGTTCGAGTGAAATAAAGCTGGCAGTGTTCCTCTGAGAATACAATTGGGGCTAGGGAAAAAGGATTAGAGGCGAGGAATTGCCAGGTGAAACTGCCTCTTGGAGGCTCTGGACCTGGAAATCTGGCACACGGGGTATGCACAGAAAGAGGTAGGCAAGCGACTTTGCATTCCCTCGAGTACTGCTCAGTTGTACTCGTGGGTGAATCATGTATGCGTGCATTATGCAGTACATTCTAAAACAGTACGTATGCAAAATGCAAAATACATGCAAAGAAAAACACATCACACAAATGCACTAAGGTGTTTTAATGCCAGTGGGTATATGTACTCCTGGCATACATATACCTACACCAGCTCGCATTTATTAGGGACTCGAGACGAGTCCAAAGTTGTAGGTGTATGTGTTGTACCAAAGAAAATCTTATTAGAAGTTCACTGCCAACTCTGTCAAATATCTCTGCTTAACAGAGAGGCAGATGAACCACAAAGCAAAGGAGCATACACAGGTCACAAGCAGTACAAGCATACAACCAAGCACAACCTCACTACGCATCTAGAAGCAACAACTCACTCCGGGATACATGGTTCTATCCTCCTAATGAGGATGAACAGGCGGACACGGCATACTAGCAGCATCGCCTGACTACGCGATTGTGGTTACACAAAGGCCTAGTCTTGCTGGGGCTCTCCAGGGGGACGCAGGCTGAGCCAATCTCTATCTTCATCGTCGGGCACTTCTATCGGTTGGGGCTCAACTGCTGGGGTTGCGGATGAAGCGGGCATGAACTTGCGGAGACGACAAACCGTCCTGTCGAAGGAGCGGAGGTTGACGCTACCTGGCTTCAACCAAGGCACGGGCTGAGAAGAGAGCACTGGGCCGGATGGCATTGGGTCGGGTAGCACTGGGTCAGTGATCTGGGATGCAGCTTGATGGGCCTCGCGGTATGCTTCCGTGACAACCCGGGTAGCATCTCGGTCGATCGCTTTGAACTCTCCCAGAATGCTACCGATCATCATCCCCTGGGCACTGATGAACTGAACCAGGCGAGCTATTGCTGGGTCATCATCTTGGACAGCGTTGGAGAACTCCCATCCGGTACTTGACGCAGAGGGGAAATAACGGAACTCCCGCATCTCCGCTACACGCGGAAACTGAGATCGGAGGCGTGCGATAGCCTCTGCAGCGGCCGTCTGGATAGCCAACACCGGAGTGGGCAAGGGTGTGCCCAGAAAAATCAAGGGCTTCCCGTCTTCTGCTGGACCTGGGCAGATCTGCACCCTTGTCTAGTACCGATGAAGATGGGGGACGGGTTCCGATTGGAACACCAGGTACTCGGGACTAGTGCTGCAATCAAGGGCTTGGGTGAGCATATCTGAAAGCAGGGGCGGAAAGCCAACATGGTCGGCTGCGGAAGTGCGGCTATGAAAAGTGGCTTCCCTGGGAAGACTATCCATGGCTTCTGATCTGGGGCTACTAGTTAGGGTTCTTGCAGGGATATGACTTACTGAGCTGGGGTAGCAGCTAGCAAGTGGGGGTTTTATAGGCAACTAGGTGGGGACACACCAGTACAGCGTGGATCCTTCTCTACAGGGGAAAGGATACGCCGATACTGACGACAAAAAGATAGGGTCGCCATCCAACCCCAGAAAACTAGGTGGGAGGGGGGAACGGGTAGGGACGCGTCAGTTCCGACTGTGCCACCTGCTGTTCAACAGTGGCCTGGTCGGACGCCAGGGTTGGGTCAAACCTATTGGGATCATTACGGGTTGATGATAGCGGTGATTATACGCTAGGGTAACCTATCGCTAGCTTGGCTCTGATACCATCTCCTGTGGCACCCCGATCCGTCTGGAGCAGGGGGCCTTTGCACGTCAGCCCAGGATAACACCTGACGCACGACAGGTCCATGGTAGAGCATTCCAAGCACAAAATATATTCCATTTACATGAAATAGAGCATTACATCACTGGCGAATACAATGGTTTGCATAGCTCTAAAGCTATCTAAATGGCGGCGGAAGTCTTGGTTTAGTGGCACGACGTCTCTGGCTGGACTCCACAACTCACAGGACTGGCGTGGTTACAGTCTAGCACAACAAGTCTTCTCCTGCAATCTGGCCACGTGCAAGGCCAGGTGAGTACTTTGAATGTACTCGCAAGACAACCAAATACATAGCATTCAAACAAGCAGATGAAAAAGCAAGTCCTATGCTCATACATAAATTTATCTCATGGCAAAAGATAAGCATGGCACGATACTAGCAAGTAACATGGATCAAATACATCATATCACAGCATATCATAGCCTATCATGGCAGATCATGGCATAACATGTAATATCATGGCATGCATAGTTGTATCTACGAGACATGCATGATACTATACTGGAAAGTAAATTACCATTACCTCCCGTGGAGAGTTAAAGTAATATGTTGTTCATTAACCAGTTTCACTGCCACTGCCCCTCTAGGCTAGCTCATGACTCACCGAGATCTCATCTCATGATCATGTCCGAAACAACTTCGTGACTTCTCGCGACTATCTCATAGTCCAAGTCACCACTTACTTTATATCACAAGTTTATTATATCCGGTTTATCCTCCATGTCGACAGAGACCAGATAGTGTGACCTAGTACGAATTGTGTCCATAACCGAGGACGCGGCTATCGATAGATTATACACTCTGCAGAGGTTAGTACACTGTACCCACACCACGGAATTCATGGCCTCCTGCTCCCATTCGGGTGGACCAATGACATTCCGACAAAGCCAATCTATTGCATGACACTCTCCCGACCACTCCGACAAACTCCCCTTTGGGCTATGTCATGGGTGGCCCCGATGTCAACTCTTGACATCCGCCACCTCTGTGGCTACCACCGTCGTGACCAAACCGAACAAACAGTCCCAAACGGGGACAACCGCGCGCAAACAACTCAGGCACACAAGGCTTATGGCCGCCCACCGGGCCAGGATAGCGCGCGCACATAACCTTCCCTAATTGGAGGCACCGGCGAGAGGCATGACAATAGACCGAATTAGGGCCCCCCATAAGGCAAGTGTGGCTGCACTGGTGAGCTTGATTCGGTGCCACTATGACACGATCCAGCCGATGGAGTTGGTTGATGTTATAAACACATGTTCTTGTCATCTCCATCATTTTACCATATCATCAAGATTGTATGTATGAATATCATGAATTAATAACCATGTTTATCCAACTTATGAAGTGCATAGCATATATGACGTGCGGGTCCCACCTCCACTTCTCTCTCCTCCTCCCTGGCCTCCTTCTAGCTCGCGACGGGCAGAGGAGAGGCCTCGACCGCCGTTCGTAGCGGGCCCCTGGCGCCTCGGGAGGGCCGGCCGGCGAGCGGAGGGGCTCCGCCAGCCCACGCCGCGCCCGTGGGTGGCCTTAGGGCTGCTCGGGGTGGCCCACAATGCCGGCGCCGTAGGCAGGCCGCGGCGACCGAACGGCTGCGACGGGGAGGGCCGCGGCGACTGGGTTCCTCCGCCGGAGAGGAGGGCGGCAGCGACTCGCAGGCGTCCAGGGGAGGGATAGGGAGCAAAAATGGGGGAGGGGAAGGGCCACTGGCCGGAATGGCCGTGGGGATCGGCGGCGGCCGTCTTCGGCAATGGAGGAGAAGGGATGCTCCAGGAGTTCGGAGAGGGTTGCGGGTGGCTAAGGGGAACTCGGGCACGCGCTAAAAAGCCTCGGGGAAGGCTCGGGAAGGGAGGGGAAAGCTCGCACGCGGCGGCTCTCCGGCGACGGACGCGGTGCCGGCGCGCGCGGCCAAGAGCTACGGGACGAGGAGAACAGGGGCACAGGCGACGCGGGCGAGGGCGTGGCGCGTTGTGGCTCACTGGGCGACCGTGTGGACCTCCCAAAGGGGTCCAGAAGCACAGGGCACGCGGTGTGCAGGCGACACACGCGCTCTCCGTGTGGTCACCGCGTGCCCACAGTGTTCCCACGCGCACTGGCCGGCCCAAGTATGTCTGGCGAGAAGATCACTCCCCCAGAAGCTGCTCGGCGCAAAGAAACGATACCCATGGCCCACGATGTGACCACAAGATGCCCAAAGCCTAAACAACAGCAACGTGTTTGATGGATAGATTAGGCAGTGCACAGCTCCATTAGGCCTGGGATTCGGGTGAGGGTGTTCATCTACTAAGGTGATCATTGTGCCAAAATATCAGCCCAAAAAGATGAGGCTAGCTGGTACTCCCTGTACAAAGTGTCCAGCTGGCCAGAAATGGAAAAGAGGGCTGGGGAGAAATGGCTAGATCAAAATGGCCCAAATTTGGTGGAGACTAATTATTTAGGCATATGAAGGCAGTGTAAATATTTCATACCATTTGGATAAATAAAAATGGTACTTCCTTCACAATGCTTCCCGCTGGACAGAAACTTAGGGAATTTTCTGAGGAAAATTGGCTAGCCAAACAGAGCTGAATTTTGGCATGTGATAATAGTTTAGAAATGAAAGAGTGCTCAAAAATTTTGAGGGCAATCCAGCAAATATAAATAGCACTTCCTTCACACAGGTGAAATCTGAACAGAAACTTGAGAAAATCATAGAAAAAGATTGGATAGATTAATTGAGCTAATTTTTGGTTTGCAGTAGTAATATATCCATATGAACTACCCTGCAAAATTTCAGCTCAATTGGATCAAGGAATCAAGCACTTCCTTTACAATGCTTTAGACAGGGCAGAAACTTGCATTGGATCATGTGCTCAAATTTTCAACTATGGTACATGGGGTTTGGATGGAAATGGTGAAGATATATCCAGGAGAAGCTCCACAAATTATTTGGGAATTTTCCTGGCTACCAAAATGGTAGTTCCTTTGGAAAGTGGCAGAGAGGCAATATTGGCCTTGTCAAGGAAAAAGTAAATTTCCTTTATTAAATTTGGCCAATATTTTTACCAGAGCTTAAGATAGTCACAAAGATCATCTCCACAAATTTTCATAAAATTTAGAGATGTCTAACTATCCTTCTGGATTTAATTCCTCAGAAAGGCGGGGAAAGGAATTAATTCTAGATGAAAAATATTGCATATGACTTGGCAATATTTTTGCACATCCAGGGTTTATAAGTGTAGGAGGATCTCTGGGAATTTTTGGAGGATCAACAGAGCAAGGGAAATGATGGTTCCTTTGTAATCACAAAGGCAGGGTTAAAATTCCCAATAATGGAACTAGGGTTCTGATGGGGTTTTGGGTGATGCAGATAGGTCTTGACCAACATCAAAGACATGGGCAAGGTTCTGAAAGGTTGAAAATTGCCTGGATTCATTTGATCATCCAGCGAACTCTGGAGAATTTTTTTGAAAAAGAAAGCTCGGAAAAGAATAACAGCACAAAAATTGATAACCCAATTTTTGGGGTGTTACAAACCTTCCCCCCTTAAGAGAATCTCGTCCTCGAGATTCCTAGGGTTAAAGCAAGATGTTTTCCACTCCAGGAAAAACCTCTGGGTTAGCTGTTAACCCTTCGGTCCGATACAACTGAGTTGGGGTACCGATAATTGGTACACCCAAGGAGAGGCACGGGTAAAGCGAGGCTATATCCACTGCTAGGATCACTTTGGATCAAATTCCAAAAATGTTGGAGGTACCCAATGAACAGTGGTTTCTCCTGCTGACAGGTGGGCCCGGGGCCCACTGGCAACCTCCTTCTTCTTCCTCCAGCTCTCGAATTCTTCCTCGCTGCTGCTCCGCGCACGGCTTGGCACAGCACCCATCTAGCCTCTAGGGCACTGAGTACCCTAGTTCCAATATTATAAGTGTGGGAGGATCTCTGGGAATTTTTGGAGGATCAACAGAGCAAGGGAAATGATGGTTCCTTTGTAATCACAAAGGCAGGGTTAAAATTCCCAATATTGGAACTAGGGTTCTGATGGGGTTTTGGGTGATGCAGATAGGTCTTGAGCAGCATCAAAGACATGGGAAAGGTTCTGAAAGGTTGAAAATTGCCTGGATTCATCTGATCATCCAGCAAACTCCGGAGAAAGATTTTGAAAAAGAAAGCTCGGAAAAGAATAACAGCACAAAAATTGATAACCCAATTTTTGGGGTGTTACACAAATTTACTTGGAATGGCAGAGTAATACCGTATATAGGTAGGTATGGTGGACACTCATGGAAGAAACTTGGCTCAAGGATTTTGGGTGCACAAGCAGTATTCCCGCTTAGTACAGAAATTTTGGCTAGCAAAAGATTCTAAACAAGCCCCACATGTTGGAGGATCCATAACAATATAACTTCTATGCAAATATACCCAAACATAACTCATTACGTTATCTTCCTTGTCCAACTTCAACCAATTTTCTCAAGTTTGAAAATAATTAATGGGTATTCACAATCATAAAAGATGTCCAAGATAATATATTTATATGTGAAAGTTCTCTTCATATACTATCTTTCATGAATTGCTCGTATGACTAATATTGTGATTGCCAAACTTCAATAGATTTTACTTTCTAAACCAAATGTGAAATATTACTAAGCATATGTAACATATATAATTTCAGATTTATGATATTCAATTCATTCAAACATTTACTCAAAGGATATAAGTGAAGCACAAGAATGAATGACAAACTACTCCAAAAGCTATAAGTGAAGATCAATGAGTAGTCAAACAATTAAGTAGCTATGTGAAGACTCTCTCCACATAAATATTTCAGATCTTGATCATTTTATTCAAACAGCAAACAAAATGAAAATAAAAGGACACTCCAAGAATAGCACATATCATGTGAACAAGTAAAAACTTAGGCTAACCGATCGGTGTTGACGAAGAAAGGTGGGATGCCTACCGGGGCATCCCCAAGCTTAGTTGCTTGAGACTTCTTGGAATGTTATCTTGGGGTGCCTTGAGCATCCCCAAGCTTGAGCTCTTGTGTCTCCTTAATTCCTCTCATATCATGGCTTCTCCTAAATCTTAAAAACTTCATCCACACAAAACTCAACAAGAACTCGTGAGATAAGTTAGTATAAATCAATTCAAAACCTTAACATTCTCTACTGTAAAAAATCACTAAAATTATAATTAAACATTGAATACTAAATACCTCTGCATATTTAATACTCCTATCCACAAATAGAAACATTAAACAAGCAAACATATGCAAACAATGCAACAATAACAGCAATCTGCCAAAACAGAACAGTCTGTAAAGGATGAATAAGAATTCATACTTCCCTAACTCCAAAAATTCTGAAAAATTACCACGTGGCATAGAACTCATGCATTATTACTGTGTAAAAATTTCAGATTTTTATCATGTTCTCACTATTCAGGAATATTCTGGACATAACAGAAAACATTCTGTTTTCAAACAGCAACACATAAACTTGCAAACTGAGCATGGTAAAGGCTATAATTGGCATTTTATTGAACTAAAAGATACAAAACATGATTATTGATAACAGCAAGCAAATCTCAACAAAATAAAATGATGCTCCAAGCAAAACTCATATTATGTGACGAATGAAAATATAGCTCCGAGTGAGGTTACCGATAGTGTTGAAGACGAAAGAGAGGATGCCTTCCGGGGCATCCCCAAGCTTAAACGCTTGAGTATTCCTTGAATATTACCTTGGGGTGCCTTGGGAATACCCAAGATTAGGGTCTTGCCGCTCCTTATTCTCCTCATATCGATATCTCACCCAAAACTTGAAAACTTCAATCACACAAAACTTAACGGAACTTCGTGAGATAGGTTAGTATGATAAAAATAAATCATCCACTTAGGTACTGTCAAGACAAGATTCAAAATTGTTCTCACATAATTCCTAATATATTCCATCATTTCCACAATTTATATTGACCAATATAAGCCATAGAAACTATAAAACAAGCAAACTATGCATTGAAAACAGAATCTGTCAAAAACAGAACAGCATGTAGTGAGCAAAAACCATACTTATGTACCTCCAAAAATTCTGAAAAATTAGGACAACTTAAAACATTTGTAACCCAATACTCTGTAAAAATTTCAGAATTTTCTCACGCTCCAGTACAGAATAGAAATTCCAGCACTGGACGTAAAAGTTTCTGTTTTTGCACAGAATCAAATCAACAAGCATCCACACTATCCCAAAGGCTTTACTTGGCACATTATTGAAAGAAAACATATAAAACATGATTACTACAGTAGATTAATCATGTGAACACACAAAAACAGTAGGGGTAAATATTGGGTTGCCTCCCAACAAGCGCTTTTCTTTAATGCCTTTTAGCTAGGCATGATGATTTCAATGATGCTCACATAAAAGTAAAGAATTGAAACATAAAGAGAGTATCATGAATCATACGAAAAGCAAATTTAAGCAAACCCACTTCCTATGCATAGGGATTTTGTGATCAAACAATTTGTGGGAGCAAGAATCAACTAGCATAGGAAGGCAAAACAAGCACAACTTCAAAACTTTCAACACATAGAGAGGAAACTTGATATTATTACAACTCCTAAAAGCATATGTTCCTCTCTCATAATAATTTTCAGTAGCATCATGAATGAATTCAACAATATAGCTATCATATAAAGCATTCTTTTCATGACCTACAAGCATACAATTTTCATTACTCCCCACATAAGCAAATTTATTCTCATCAATAGTGGGAGCAAACTCAACAAAATAACTATCATGATATACTTGATTGGCATAATCCAATTGAAAATTAAAATCATGATGACAAGTTTCATAGTTATCATTATTCTTTATAGCATACATGTCATCACAATAATCATCATAGATAGCAATTTTGTTGTCAGAATCAATCGAAACCTCTTCCAAAATAGTGGAATCATCATTAAATAAAGTCATGACCTCTCCAAATCCACTTTCATCATTATTCCAATAAGATTCAACACCCTCCAAAATAGTGGGATCATTATTACATAAAGTTGACACTCTTCCAAACACACTTTCATCATTGTAATCATCATAAATAGGAGGCATGCTCTCATCATAATAAATTTTCTCATCAAAACTTGGGGGGCTAAAAATATCATCTTCATCAAACATAGCATCCCAAAGCTTATGGCTTTGCATATCATTAGCATCATGGATATTCATAGAAAGCATACTAACAACATTGCAATCATGCTCATCATTCAAAGTACTCACATTAAACGTTTTATTAAATTCTTCCTCTAGCAATTGAGCACAATTTTTCTGATCCATCATTTTCAAGAAAGATATTATATAGATGAAATATGTGAGGCAACCTCAATTCCATATTTTTTTAGTTTTCTTTAATAAACCAAACTAGTGATAAAACAAGAAACTAAAAGATTCAATTGCAATATCTAAAGATATACCTTCAAGCACTCACCTCCCCGGCAACGGCGCCAGAAAAGAGCTTGATGTCTACTACGCAACTTTTATTCTTGTAGACGTTGTTGGGCCTCCAAGTGTAGAGTTTTGTAGGGCAGTACCAAATTTTCCTCAAGTGGATGACCTAAGGTTTATCAATCCGTGGGAGGCGTAGGATGAAGATGGTCTCTCTCAAACAACCCTGCAATCAAATACAAGAAATCTCTTGTGTCCCCAACACACCCAATACAATGGTAAATTGTATAGGTGCACTAGTTCGGCGAAGAGATGGTGATACAAGTGTAGTATGGATAGTAAATATAGGTTTTTGTA
The DNA here is from genome assembly GCA_039707655.1 of Elymus sibiricus. Lineage (NCBI taxonomy): Eukaryota > Viridiplantae > Streptophyta > Magnoliopsida > Poales > Poaceae > Elymus > Elymus sibiricus. Next base: position 87,223,376 of record CM077668.1, on the reverse strand, counting down.
ATCTGAAAATATAAAAACAGCAAGGTAGCAAGTGATAAAACAGAGCACAAACGGTATTGCAATGCTTGAAAACAAGGCCTAGGGTTCATACTTTCACTAGTGCAATCTCTCAACAGTGCTAACATAGTTGAATCATATAACAATCCCTCAACGTGCGATAAAGAATCACTCCAAAGTTCCTATTAGTGGAGAACATAAGATGAAATTGTTGTAGGGTACGAAACCACCTCAAAGTTATCCTTTTTGATCAATCTATTGAGCCATCCCTATAAGTGTCACAAACAGCCCTAGAGTTCGTACTAAAATAACACCATATGATACACATCAACCAACTCTAATGTCACCTAGATACTCCAATGTCACCACAAGTATCTGTGAGTTGATTATTCCATATGCATCAAACAACTTCAGATTCATAATATTCAATCCACACAAAGAACTTCAAAGAGTACCCCAAAGTTTCTATCGGAGAAAAGAAGATGAAAACGTGCAATCAACCCCTATGCCTAGATACCCCAAGGTCACGGGAATCCGCGAGTTGATCACCAAAACATACATCAAGTGACTCAATAGAATACCCCATTGTCACCACGGGTATCCACATGCAAGACATACATCAAGTGTTCTCAAATCTGAAATATTCAATCCGACAATAACGAAACCTCAAAGGGAAAGACTCAATTCATCACAAGAAGATAGAGAGGGAAGAAACACCATATGATCCAACTATATTAACAAAGCTCGCGATACATCAAGATCGTGCCAAATCAAGAACACGAGAGAGAGATCAAACACATAGCTACTAGTACATACCCTCAGCCCCGAGGGTGAACTACTCCCTCCTCGTCATGGAGACCGCCGGGATGATGAAGATGGCCTCCGGTGATGATTGCCCCCTTCGGCAGGGTGCCGGAACAGGGCTCCAGATGGTATTTCTTCGGTACAGAGGCTTGCGGCAGCGGCGTCGAAGTTCTAGGTTTATTTCTGGGGGTTTCTTTATTTATAGGATTTTTCAGCGTTGGAATCACGCGAAAAGGAGTTACGAGGGGCCCACAAGGCAACAACACACGACCCCCCCAGGGCGCGCCGTGTTGCCTTGTGGCCTCCTCGTGGCTCTTCTGGTCCTTCCATGAAGCTTCGGGGGTCTCTTTTGGTCCAAAAAATCGTCAAAAAGTTTCGTCCAATTCTGAGAACTTTTATTTTTGTACAAAAAACAACACCACGGTAGTTCTGCTGAAAACAACGTCAGTCCGGGTTAGTTCTAATCAAATCATACCAAAACCATATAAAATTGTTATAAACATGGCATGAATACTTCATAAATTATAGATACGTTGGAGACGTATCACTTCCCGACTCCGTTTTCTTCTCATATGCTTGTTTTGCAAGATAAAAATTCTTTATATATACTCCCATATGTTTTGACCACTGTATCGCGAGTTTCTCCTCTGTTCTTGTTTCGGGCTATTTTTCTGATAGATCTAGGTCGCCATGACGTCTTCAAGCTCATCCAAGGACAAGTTCTATGAGAAGGTCATCAACCCGTACCTACCGGAGGTGATGAAGCACCCTCAAGCCATTGAGATGCGTGAGGGGGTGCTCCACATCCGGGATGTTCAAGGACCTAAGAAGACCGGGAGCGAGAAGGCTAGGCTAGAAGCGGTGGAACAGGAGATCTTCAAGTGCCAGGGCATGGTGGAGCGCGGACTTTGTGCTAACCACTCCATGATCACGGAATTCATCCGTGAGCACAAGGTGGACGGCAAGAATATTGGGGACGTCATCTTCAAGCTCAATGATCGGATTGATTATCTTCAGGCCCAAATATATGATCTACAAAACCAAAATTTCGAGTATGAGGCCAAGTTCAAAGGTATGAGTTTAGCTGCAAATTTCAGGACTCCAAAAACACGTTCGTCCTTTTATGATGGAGAGCCTATGCCTTGGAAGACAGTGGACAAGCCCACCACCTCACCATCACCACAATCACCGAAGAAGGAGACTTGAGTACATGGGTATGGGCACTCCCCTTGGCTTGTGCCAAGCTTGGGGGAGGTGCCCCGGTATCGTATCACCATCACTTTTTCATCATCATTATCTATCTTAGTTCGATCCTTAGTTATTTCGTGATTTAGAGGAATAAAATTTTAGTATGATTTAGTTTCGAGTGCTTACTTTGTGATCTATCTATCTATGTAATCGTGTGTGAAAGTTATATAATAAAGAGTAGTTTGAGTTGAGTGTTTTGCTTTTGATGATCCAATCTTAGAAATAAAGAAAGAATAAAATCATATGCTAATCCCATGGGGAATGATGACTTCACATAAAAGAAGTATAATTGATAAAACTTGTTGGAAGTTGACAAACATAGCATTGGTCATTGTAGCAATTCATGAAAAAGTAATAAAGGAAGAGAGGTCTCACATATAAATACACTATCTTGGACATCTTTTATGATTGTGAGCCCCCATCAAATATTCTATGTCAATTAGTTGACGTTGGACAAGGAAGACAACGTAATGGGTTATGTTTGCTTATATTCACATAGAAGTTATATTGTTTTGGATCCTCTAACATGTGGTGTTTGCCTCCTATCTTTGCTAGCCAGGAATCCGCACCAAGTAGAGATACTACTTGTGCATCCAAAAACCCTTAAACCCAGTTTCATGCCATGAGAGTCCACTATATCTACCTATGGATTGAATAAGATCCTTCAAGTAAGTTGTCATCGGTGCAAAAGCAATAAAAAATGCTCCTAAATATGTATGAACTTTTATTGTAAGGGAAAATAAGCTTTGTACGATCTTGTGATGGTGGAGTAATAAAAGCGACAGACTGCATAATAAAGGTCGCTATCACAAGGGGCAATATAAAGTGACATTCCTTTACATTAAGAGCTTGCACATCCAAAAACAAAAGCGCATGACAACCTCTGCTTCCCTCTACGAAGGGCCTATCTTTTACTTTATGTATTTACTTTCATGCAAGAGTCAATAGTATTCTCTTCTATTCCGTTTTTATTTTCTCTTTTGGCAAACATCATGTGGTGGGGATTGATCCATGCATATATATCCAGTTGAATGTAGGTGATCATGAGTTATTATTGTTGACATTACCCTTGAGGTAAATACGTTGGGAGGCGAAATTATAAGCCCCTATCTTTCTATGTGTTCGACTGAAACTTTTGCTCCATAAGTATGACGTGAGTGTCAGCAATCATAGAAGACTAAATGATAGTTGAGTATGTGAACTTGCTAATCAAAGCTCTTACATAGACTCTTTCTGATAATATGATGAATTGCAATTGCTTCAGTGACTGAGATCATAGTTTGTTAGTTTTCAATTTGGTTTATGGTTCATACTTTAACATGAATATGATTTGTGAGTAGCTACTTTTGTTCTTGAGGACATGGGAGAAGTCTTGTCATAAGTAATCATGTGAATTTGGTATTCGTTCGATATTTTGATGATATGTATGTTGTTGCTTCCTTTAGTGGTGTCGTGTGAACGTCGACTACATGACACTTCACCATCTTTGGGCCTAAGGGAAGGCATTGTGGAGTAGTAATTAGATGATGGGTTGCTAGAGCGATAGAAGCTTAAACCCTAGTTTATGCGCTATTCCGTAAGGGGCTGATTTGGATCCATATGTTTCATGATATGGTTAGAGTTATCTTAATTCTTCTTTCGTAGTTGCGGATGCTTGCGAGAGGGGGTAATCATAAGTGGGAGGCTTGTTCAAGTAAGAACAGCACTCAAGCACGGGTCCACCCACATATCAAATTATCAAAGTAGCGAACGCGAATCAAACAAACATGATGAAAGTGACTAGATGAAATTCCCATGTGTCCTCGAGAATGCTTTGCTTATTATACGAGTGTTGGGGAACGTTGCATGGGAAACAAAAAATTTCCTACGCACACGCAAGATCTATCCATGGTGATGAGCATCTACGAGAGGGAGAGTGAATCTACATACCCTTGTAGATCGCTAAGCGGAAGCGTTAATAAACGCGGTTGATGTAGTCGAACGTCTTCGCGATCCAAATCGCCGAGCGTCCCGCGATCCAATCACGATCCTTCCGATCTAGTGCCGAACGGACGGCACCTCCGCGTTCAACACACGTACGGCTTGATGACGCCTTCACCTCCTCGATCCAGCGAGCGATGGTGAAGTAGTGATTGAGTTCCAGCAGCACGACGGCGTGGTGATGGTGGTGAGGAACAATCTCTGCAGGGCTTCGCCAAGCACTACGGAGATTATGACGGAGGAACTAGAGGGCTAGGGTTGCCGGCACACGGCTTGGGAAATCCTGATGTGTCCCGTGCGCTAGCCCTGCCCCTCTATTTATATGTTGAGCCTTGGGGTCTAAACTTGGAGTAAAAGCCTCCTCCGGGTCGGTTTTGCCCGCACAAGGTCGGTTTGGCCCGCAGGAAAAGAGTCCAATTCGGACCCTGCCGAATCGTGCACAGCCGCGCACAAGCGGTAGTACCGCTTCACACAAGCGGTAGTACCGCTTGGGCGGTAGTACCGCTTCACACAAGCGGTAGTACCGCTCGGGCGGTAGTACCGCTTCACCAAGCGGTAGTACCGCTTACGCGGCAGCAAAACTACTTTTGCACTTTCCAATACCTTGTGGGCTTTATCCCTTTGGCTCATATAAAGTGTTGCTGCACCCGAACACTTCGGTAAACATCCGGAACCTCTTCCGGTGAACTTCGGAACTCTTCCGGAGATCAAAACACTATTATCACATATATCAATCTTTACCTCCGGACTATTCCGGAGATCCTCGTCATGTCCGGGATCTTATCCGGGACTCCGAACAACTTTCGGTCACCAACATAATAACTCAATTATACTAATCGTCACCAAACGTTAAGTGTGTAGACCCTGCGGGTTCGAGAACTATGTAGACATGACCGAGACACCTCTACGGCCAATAACCAATAGCGGGACCTGGATGCCCATATTGGCTCCTACATATTCTACGAAGATCTTTATCGGTCGAACCTCGATGTCAAGGATTCAGTTAATCCCGTATGCTGTTCCCTTTGTTCTTCAGTATGTTACTTGCCCGAGATTCGATCGTCGGTATCACTATACCTAGTTCAATCTCGTTACCGGCAAGTCTCTTTACTCGTTCCGTAATACAAGATCTCGTGGCTAACACTTTAGTCACATTGCTTGCAAGGCTCATTGTGATGTTGTATTACCGAGTGGGCCCTGAGATACCTCTCCGTCATACAGAGTAACAAATCCCAGTCTTGATCCATGCCAACCCAACAGACGCCCTCGGAGATACCTGTAGAGCACCTTTATAGTCACCCAGTTACGTTGCGACGTTTGATACACACAAGGTATTCCTCCGGTGTCAGTGAGTTGCATGATCTCATGGTCAAAGGAACAGATACTTGACATGCAGAAAACAATAGCAATAAACTGACACGATCAAATGCTACGTTTACAGTTTGGGTCTTGTCCATCACATCATTCTCCTAATGATGTGATCCCGTTATCAAATGACATCTCATGTCCATGGCTAGGAAACCTTAACCATCTTTGATCAACAAGCTAGTCAACTAGAGGCTTACTAGGGACACAGTGTTGTCTATGTACCCACACATGTATTTGAGTTTCCAATCAATACAATTATAGCATGGATAATAAACGATTATCATGAACAAGGAAATATAATAATAACCAATTTATTATTGCCTCTAGGGCATATTTCCAACAGTCTCCCACTTGCACTAGAGTCAATAATCTAGTTCACATCACTATGTGATTTACATTGTAATGAATCGAACACCCATGCAGTTCTGGTGTTGTTCATGTTTAGCCCTTGGAAGAGGTTTAGTCATCGGATCTGCAATATTTAGATCCGTGTGTACTTTGCAAATATTTATGTCGTCCTCCTTGATGTAATCGCGGATGGAATTGAAACGTCGCTTTATGTGTCTGGTCCTCTTGTGAAATCTTGGTTCCTTGGCTAGAGCAATGGCACCAGTATTATCACAAAACAGAGTCATTGGGTTAAGTGCACTAGGCACTACTCCAAGATCTGTCATGAACTCCTTCATCCAGACACTTTCCTTCGCCGCCTCCGAGGCTGCGATGTACTCCGCTTCGCATGTAGAATCAGCTACCACGCTTTGCTTGGAACTGCACCAGCTAACCGCACCCCCATTAAGAATAAATACGTATCCGGTTTGCGACTTAGAGTCATCCGGATCAGTGTCAAAGCTTGCATCGACGTAACCCTTTACGACGAGCTCTTGATCACCTCCATAAACGAGAAACATGTCCTTAGTCCTTTTCAGGTACTTCAGGATATTCTTGACCGCCGTCCAGTGTTCCATTCCTGGATCACTTTGAAACCTTCCGACCATACTTATGGCAAGGCTGACATCGGGTCTTGTGCACAGCATTGCATACATGATAGAGCCTATGGCCGAAGCATAGGGGATGACACTCATCTTTTCTCTATCTTCTGCAGTCACTGGGCATTGAGTCTTACTCAACTTCACACCTTGCAAAACAGGCAAGAACCCCTTCTTGGACTGATCCATTTTGAATTTCTTCAAAATCTTATCAAGGTATGTGCTTTGTGAAAGTCCTATCAAGCGTCTTGATCTATCTCTATAGATCTTGATGCCTAATATGAAAGCAGCTTCTCCTAGGTCCTTCATTGAAAAACTCTTGTTCAAATATTCCTTTACGCTTTCCAGCATTTCTATATTGTTTCCAATCAGCAATATGTCATCCACATATAATATTAGAAACGCTATAGAGCTCCCACTCACTTTCTTGTAAATACAAGCTTCTCCGTAAACTTGTATAAACTCGAACGCTTTGATCACCTCATCAAAACGAAGATTCCAACTCCGAGATGCTTGCACCAGTCCATAAATGGATCGCTGGAGTTTGCAAACTTTGTCAGCATTCTCTGGATCGACAAAACCTTCTGGTTGCATCATATACAACTCTTCCTTAAGGTAACCGTTAAGGAACGCTGTTTTGACATCCATCTGCCAAATTTCATAATCGAAAAAGGCAGCTATTGCTAACATGATTCTGACGGACTTAAGCATCGCTACGGGTGAGAAGGTCTCATCGTAGTCAACTCCTTGAACTTGTGAAAAACCCTTTGCCACAAGTCGAGCTTTATAGACGGTGACATTACCGTCCGCGTCCGTCTTCCTCTTAAAGATCCATTTGTTCTGAATGGCCTTACGCCCTTCAGGTAATACTTCCAAAGTCCATACTTTGTTTTCATACATGGATCCCATCTCGGATTTCATGGCCTCTAACCACTTCTCGGAATCCGGGCCCATCATCGCTTCTCCATAGCTCGTAGGTTCATCGTTGTCTAACAACATGACCTCTAAGACAGGGTTGCCGTACCACTCAGGAGCAGTACGCGTCCTTGTCGACCTACGAGGTTCGATAGCAACTTGATCCAAAGCTTCATGATCAGCATCATTAACTTCCTCTTCAGCTAATGTAGGCTCCACAGAAACAACTTTCTGCGCTGCGCTACTCTCAGGTTGAAGTAAAGGTTCAACAACCTCATCAAGTTCTATCTTCCTCCCACTCAATTCTTTCGAGAGAAACTCTTTCTCAAGAAATGTTCCGTTTTTAGCGACAAACACTTTGCCTTCGGATCTGAGGTAGAAGGTATACCCAACTGTCTCTTTTGGGTATCCTATGAAGACGCATTTTTCCGCTTTGGGTTCCAGCTTTTCAGGCTGAAGCTTTTTGACATAAGCATCACATCCCCAAACTTTAAGAAACGACAGCTTTGGCTTCTTGCCAAACCAAAGTTCATATGGCGTCGTCTCAACGGATTTCGATGGTGCCCTATTTAAAGTGAATGCAGCTGTCTCTAATGCATAACCCCAAAACGATAGTGGCAAATCGGCAAGAGACATCATAGATCGCACCATATCTAATAAGGTTCGATTACGACGTTCGGACACACCATTACGCTGTGGTGTTCCAGGCGGTGTCAATTGTGAAACAATTCCACACTGTCTTAAGTGACTGCCAAACTCATAACTCAGATATTCTCCTCCTCGATCAGATCGTAGGAATTTAATCTTCTTGTTACGATGATTCTCAGCTTCACTCTGAAATTGTTTGAACTTTTCAAATGTTTCAGACTTGTGTTTCATTAAGTAAATATACCCATATCTACTTAAGTCATCAGTGAAGGTGAGAAAGTAACGATAACCACCGCGCGCCTCAATACTCATTGGACCGCACACATCAGTATGTATGATTTCCAATAAGTCACTTGCCCGTTCCATTATTCCAGAGAACGGCGTTTTAGTCATCTTGCCCATGAGGCATGGTTCACATGTGTCAAGTGATTCAAAATCAAGTGACTCCAAAAGTCCATCAGCATGGAGCTTCCTCATGCGTTTTACGCCAATATGACCTAAACGGCAGTGCCACAAGAAAGTGGTATTATCATTATCAATTCTACATCTTTTGGCATCAATGTTATGAACATGTGTATCATTACTATCGAGATTCAATAAGAATAAACCCCTCACATTGGGTGCATGACCATAAAAGATATTACTCATATAAATAGAACAACCATTATTCTCTGATTTAAATGAGTAACCGTCTCGCAATAAACAAGATCCAGATATAATGTTCATGCTTAACGCAGGCACCAAATAACACTTATTTAGGTTCATCACTAATCCCGACGGTAATCGAAGAGCGAGCGTGCCGACGGCGATCACATCAACCTTGGAACCATTTCCCACGCGCATCGTCACTTCGTCCTTTGCCAGCCTCCGTCTATTCCGCAGTTCCTGTTTTGAGTTGCAAATATGAGCAACCGCACCGGTATCAAATACCCAGGCACTACAACGAGAGTTGGTAAGGTACACATCAATAACATGTATATCATATATACCTTGTTTGTTGTTGGCCGCCTTCTTGTCAGCCAAATACTTGGGGCAATTCCGCTTCCAGTGTCCAGTTCCCTTGCAATGAAAACACACAGTTTCTGGTTTGGGTCCAGCCTTGGGTTTCTTCACGAGAGGAGCAACTGCTTTGCCACTCTTCTTGGAGTTACCCTTCTTACCCTTGCCATTTTTCTTGAAACTAGTGGTTTTATTGACCATCAACACTTGATGCTCCTTCTGAATTTCAGACTCAGCGGCTTTCAGCATCGCAAACAGCTCGGCGACTGACTTGTTCATCCCGTGCATGTTATAGTTCAACACGAAGCTCTTGTAGCTAGGTGGCAATGATTGAAGAACTCTGTCAGTGATAGCCTCTGGCGGAAGGGGCATCCCTAACTCAGCCAGACGGGTGGAGTACCCAGACATTCTGAGCACGTGATCACTGATAGACCCGTTCTCCTCCATCTTGCAAGCATAGAACTTATCGGAGATCTCATATCTCTCGATCCGGGCATTCTTCTGAAAGATAAACTTCAACTCCTGGAACATCTCATATGCTCCATGACGTTCAAAACGTCTTTGAAGTCCCGGTTCTAAGCCATACAACATTGCACATTGAACTATTGAGTAATCATCAGAACGAGCCTGCCAGGCGTTCACAACGTCTAGAGACTCAACTGGAGCGGGTGGATCACCAAGCGGTGCATCAAGGACATAAGCCTTCTGGGAAGCCGTAAGGATAATCCTTAGATTACGGGCCCAGTCCACAAAGTTACTTCCATCATCTTTCAACTTAGCTTTCTCTAGGAACGCATTAAAATTCAGGGGTGCTACTGCGCGAGCCATGATCTACAACATAAATATAGCAAAGACAACTTAGACTATTGTTCTTAGATAATGAGTTTAGTTAATCATATTACTTAAAAAACTCCCACTCAAATTGACATCCCTCCGATCATTCGAGTGTAACATGATCCAAATCCACCAACTCAAGTCCGATCATCACGTGAGTTGAGGTGGTTTCAATGGTGAACATCTTCATGTTGATCATATCTACTATATGACTCATGTTCGACCTTTCGGTCTCTTGTGTTCCGAGGCCATGTCTGTACATGCTAGGCTCGTCAAGTTTAACCCGAGTGTTCCGCACGTGTAACATGGCTTACACCCGTTGTATGCGAACGTAGAGTCTATCACACCCGATCGTCACGGCGTGTCTCGAAACGACGAACTTTCGCAACGGTGCACACTTGGGGAGAACACAATTTTATCTTGAAATTTAAGTGAGGGATCACCTTATAATGCTACCGTCGTCCTAAGCAAAATAAGATGCATAAAAGGATTAACATCACATGCAAATCATAAGTGACATGATATGGCCATGAACTTGTGCTTTTGATCTCCATCTCCAAAGCACCGGCATGATCTCCATCGTCACCGGCATGACACCATGATCTCCATCATCTTGATCTCCATCAACGTGTCGCCATAAGGTTGTCGCGCCGACTGTTGCTTCCACGACTATAGCTAACGTTTAGCGATAAAGTAAAGCATTACATAGCGCTTAATGATTGACACGCAGGTCATACAATAATTAAAGACAACTCTATGGCTCCTGCCAGTTGCCGTATTCATCGACATGCAAGTCGTGATATTCTATACAAAACATGATCATCTCATACATCACATATATCTCATCATGTAATTGGCCATATCACATCACAACATACCCTGCAAAAACAAGTTAGACGTCCTCTAATTGTTGTTGCAAATTTTACGTGGCTGCTACGGGTTTGCAAGAACCGTTCTTACCTACGCAAAACCACAACGTGGTGTAGTGATTGCTTTTTGATCTTCTAAAAGAACCCTCTTCATTGAACCGATTCAACTAAAGTGAGAGAGACAGACACCCGCCAGTCACCTTTATGCAACAAGTGCACGCAGCGGTGAAACCAGTCTCGCGTAAGCGTACGCGTAATGTCGGTCCGGGCCGCTTCATCTCACAATACCGCGGAATCAAGTATCAACTAGTAACGGCAAGCAATATGTATACACCCACGCCCACAACTCGTTTGTGTTCTACTCGAGATCTCATCTACGCATAGACCAAGCTCATGATGCCACTGTTGGGGAACGTTGCATGGGAAACAAAAATTTTCCTACGCACACGCAAGATCTATCCATGGTGATGAGCATCTACGAGAGGGAGAGTGAATCTACATACCCTTGTAGATCGCTAAGCGGAAGCGTTAATAAACGCGGTTGATGTAGTCGAACGTCTTCGCGATCCAAATCGCCGAGCGTCCCGCGATCCAATCACGATCCTTCCGATCTAGTGCCGAACGGACGGCACCTCCGCGTTCAACACACGTACGGCTTGATGACGTCTTCACCTCCTCGATCCAGCGAGCGATGGTGAAGTAGTGGTTGAGTTCCAGCAGCACGACGGCGTGGTGATGGTGGTGAGGAACAATCTCTGCAGGGCTTCGCCAAGCACTACGGAGATTATGACGGAGGAACTAGAGGGCTAGGGTTGCCGGCACACGGCTTGGGAAATCCTGATGTGTCCCGTGCGCTAGCCCTGCCCCTCTATTTATATGTTGAGCCTTGGGGTCTAAACTTGGAGTAAAAGCCTCCTCCGGGTCGGTTTTGCCCGCACAAGGTCGGTTTGGCCCGCAGGAAAAGAGTCCAATTCGGACCCTGCCGAATCGTGCACAGCCGCGCACAAGCGGTAGTACCGCTTCACACAAGCGGTAGTACCGCTTGGGCGGTAGTACCGCTTCACACAAGCGGTAGTACCGCTCGGGCGGTAGTACCGCTTCACCAAGCGGTAGTACCGCTTACGCGGCAGCAAAACTACTTTTGCACTTTCTAATACCTTGTGGGCTTTATCCCTTTGGCTCATATAAAGTGTTGCTGCACCCGAACACTTCGGTAAACATCCGGAACCTCTTCCGGTGAACTTCGGAACTCTTCCGGAGATCAAAACACTATTATCACATATATCAATCTTTACCTCCGGACTATTCCGGAGATCCTCGTCATGTCCGGGATCTTATCCGGGACTCCGAACAACTTTCGGTCACCAACATAATAACTCAATTATACTAATCGTCACCAAACGTTAAGTGTGTAGACCCTGCGGGTTCGAGAACTATGTAGACATGACCGAGACACCTCTACGGCCAATAACCAATAGCGGGACCTGGATGCCCATATTGGCTCCTACATATTCTACGAAGATCTTTATCGGTCGAACCTCGATGTCAAGGATTCAGTTAATCCCGTATGCTGTTCCCTTTGTTCTTCGGTATGTTACTTGCCCGAGATTCGATCGTCGGTATCACTATACCTAGTTCAATCTCGTTACCGGCAAGTCTCTTTACTCGTTCCGTAATACAAGATCTCGTGGCTAACACTTTAGTCACATTGCTTGCAAGGCTCATTGTGATGTTGTATTACCGAGTGGGCCCTGAGATACCTCTCCGTCATACAGAGTAACAAATCCCAGTCTTGATCCATGCCAACCCAACAGACGCCCTCGGAGATACCTGTAGAGCACCTTTATAGTCACCCAGTTACGTTGCGACGTTTGATACACACAAGGTATTCCTCCGGTGTCAGTGAGTTGCATGATCTCATGGTCAAAGGAACAGATACTTGACATGCAGAAAACAATAGCAATAAACTGACACGATCAAATGCTACGTTTACAGTTTGGGTCTTGTCCATCACATCATTCTCCTAATGATGTGATCCCGTTATCAAATGACATCTCATGTCCATGGCTAGGAAACCTTAACCATCTTTGATCAACAAGCTAGTCAACTAGAGGCTTACTAGGGACACAGTGTTGTCTATGTACCCACACATGTATTTGAGTTTCCAATCAATACAATTATAGCATGGATAATAAACGATTATCATGAACAAGGAAATATAATAATAACCAATTTATTATTGCCTCTAGGGCATATTTCCAACAACGAGTTCATTCCGGCTTGTCCTTTGCTACAAAAAGGATTGGGCCACCTTGCTGCACTTTTGTTACCGTTACTACTTGTTACTTGTTACGAATTATCTTGCTATCAAAACTATCTGTTACCGCTACTTTCAGTACTTGCAGAGAATACCTTGCTGAAAACCGCTTGTCATTTCCTTCTGCTCCTCGTTGGGTTCGACACTCTTACTTATCGAAAGGACTACGATTGATCCCCTATACTTGTGGGTCATCAATACCCGAGGTGAGATTTATCGGCATCCCCGTGGATCAACAACTTGTCCACTATGCCAGTTACCTCATTACCGGTTTTGTTCTCTTTTCTCGTTCCCGTGTTCCGGCATCCCTGTGATCAAATCACATTGTGTCTGGCCAGACGATGATGGATACCGTAACACCAAGAGGGCCCAGAGAATATCTCTCCATCGTCGGAGGAGCAAATCCCAATCTTGAGCTATCAAGTCCCTTGACATACTTTCCCATGAACCCGTAAGCCGACGTAATAGCCACCCAGTTACGGATGACGTTTAACAAACCCCAAAGTTCATGAAGCAAGCATGAAGAAACTTGATACTCTCATGGTCTAAGGAATTATGCAAACGTTAACTTTCTCTGTGTTATAAACCATTAACTTATGACGAATGTATCTCATAGCATAACATCAATTCGGGTCGATTCAACACAAATGTTCTTCTAACATTGTGCCCTCAAAGTTGCCGGCATAGACATGCCCATGATCAGGAAAACGTGATCATCATGCAACACTTGAGCCAGTCTTAGAGGCTTGACTAGGAATACTTTTTACCGTTTATTATTTCACACGTGCACATGGGTTTTCCTCAGAGCCTTTATGGATATACGGGCTCGGGAACCACAGCAGTTATAGCATGGAACATAAACTTAATTAGGAACATGGGGATAAATAATAACATTTATTATTGCCTCTAGGGCATATCTCCTACAAACTCCCACTTGCACTAGAGTCAATAATCTAGTCCATGCTAATGCACTTTACACCTGTGGCATACCGGTGTATAATATGCTTCGCTTGTGGTATAGTCTTTGTCCAACAGAACTGACAACTTCAGGTCCGTGTGTCTCTTTGCATATCCTTGCGTTTTCACGCTTTCACAAAATTCATATTTTCTGTGGACTTGGCTTTGTATATATGTGAATCACTGGTCGAACCTTGATTCCTCAGACTGAGCTATGGAGCAACTATCTACAATAGTGTCCCATTGACCAAAGCCCTCTTGGAACCATACTAAGTTCATGAATGAACTATATGATTCAACATCTTCTTTGTCGCTTCCAAAGCGTCAACATACTTAGCCTTTGTTATAGAAAACGCCACAGTAACCTGTTTGGAACAATTTCCAACTACCGTGCCACCATATTGTGTATTACACAAAACCCTTAACTTAAATCGAAAATCGCATGGAGAATTGGTGAAGACTGTATCGATGTAACTACTTACAACAAGCACTTCATAATCTCCGCTTGCGAGAAAACATGTCATTGGTGCTACTTTAGTACTCAACGACATTTTTCGCTGCTTTCCTATGATCAATATTTTGATCACTTTGGTATCTATACTCACAACTGCTTGAGAGTACTGGACCTATCTGGTTGTTTTACATACCATGGAATACATGATTAATCCATACACAAACGTGTGTGGAAACTCCATCATGTATTTTGCTTATCAGTGTTTTAGGACACCGAGTCTTGCAAAACTCCTTCCATGTGACTTCGGCAAGAATCACTCCTTGGCGTTCTTATGCTAAACTGTTTTAGCATCTTGTCAATATGTATTTTGGCTTAGCCCTATTAGGCAATTCTATCTCCATAGATAAATATGCCTAATATCAAGGCTACCTAGCCTAAGCACTTCATCAAAAAACTATTTTTCAATGAAGTCCTAATTCGTGTCAAGAAATTTATATTATTTCCAATCAACAATGTGTCAAGCACACAAAGTTTTTAGAAATATTATCATGCTCCCACTTACTTTCTTGTAACCACAAGCATCTTCATTATCCATTGATGAAATCAAACTCTTTTGACTATTTCATCAAAAATGAAGATTCCAACTCCATTTTGCTCTCTTCTGTCCATCGCTGGAACTCTGAAGTTTGCATACTCACTAGCATCCTCTGGATTGACAAAATACCTTGGGCTGTATCACATGCAAGTCCTAGGTAGCATTTCCATTTTATGGAAATCCTTTTGGCATCCATGTTTCATATCTCATGATTGAAATATGTATCAATTGCTAGTTTAACCCGAACCGACTTTAAGCATCGCTACGGAGAGACAATCTCGCCGTAGTCAATTCCTTGAATTTGTTATAAGCAACAAGTCGAGCTTTATGGATAAAACATTTTTATCCGTATCAGTTTATAGTTCCATTAATATTCGTTAGACTCTAAGTCTTCTGAAAAGGGGTATCAAGATTTAATCTTGAATCATTTATATGGAAACTATCTCGGATTGTATTGGCATTTAGCCATTCCGGAGTCAGGGCCCATCAACGCTTCCTTGTGTATCGTAGGTATACTGTTGTCTAACAACAATATCCCGTTTGCGCACCTGAGAGGTTTGCACGAGTTTTGCCTACGTGGTTTAGCTGCAAGTTCGACCGAAGTCCATACATCTTATGTAGAGGCTTTCGTATCAGTCGCAGTAGGAAACTCTGGAATCACTTCCAAGGTCTCTTTCCTTTGACCTGATGACGAAGATATTGTTATCTCGTCGAGTTGCACTATCCTCCCACTCACCTTTTTGCAAGAACCATTTTCTTCAAAATCATACCGCTCTATGTGGCAAACCTTTTGCCTTGGTATAGTGATGGAGGAATTCCCAATGACTTGGGATAACCTACAAAGTAGCACTTGTCTAATTTGGAATAGGTTTGTAAAATACTTTACACAAGCCCCATATTCCAAATGTTAAGAAAAGACATAACATGGTTGTGCGTACCATACCATGGCTTCTTTTCAATAGATCTGATGGCGCTCTTTTTAGTGTAAAAGCCGCAGTCTCTAAAGCATTACTTAAAAAAGGGGTAATGGCAAATTGATTTATGTCATCTTTGATCTCACCATGTCATAAATGGTTTGATTACATCTTCACGGACATTGTGGCAAACCTTTTGGGCCGTAGTAGTTCTTGCATCGAGTCACAACTGAATGCAATCGAGCGGGTATCTCTATGATCAACTTTTAATCACAATACCCTAGAATCAGTGATTAACATGTTTTAATCATAATTCCCAAGAATTAAATCTTTCACCAGCCTTCCATACATCTAGAACTCGTATGACATTCATACATGAGCTGGATATTCCAGTCTTCTTTCTTTTTGCCATTATACTTCTAACAGTTTAACTTTCAGTATTTCTCCTACTCTCAGAAGAAGCACCCAACTTTAAGAGTGGTGTTAGCCCCGGACTTCCTAGGCGTGTAAGTCACACTAACACCCTTTGGACACTTCCTTTCTCTTTAAGTTGTTGTTTTATTCACCTTCATCATATGACAGGCGTTCTTCCGGATCCCTCTCTTATTAGTCTAATGCACGGTAAACACTTTACTAATACTTTGCAAACAAACATTGCTTTGGATATCTCATATCTATTAGCCTTTGTTTGTATCTGAAAATAATTTTCAGTTCCATGAATATCACATAACTATCCTAAACTTTTGAAGTTCGGGTCTCATGGAAGCAAACATATTGCACTTGACCGTAACGGAATTCTAGCTTTTGGATCGAAGGACGAGAGTCACATCATCCATAGCATTAGTGGGAGAATACCGAAAGCATGCGATAGGACAAAGTCCTTCTCGGCACTCTTGAGGACAATCCTCACATTACGTTACCAATCGTAAAGATTAACCAGATATTTAACAGCTTATTCAATTTTAATAGGGAAGGTGGAAATGCGAGCCATTTTTTTACAACTATTATGCAAATTTCACTTAGACAATGTTCATAATTAATTTCACAGAGAATTAAACAAGTTAATTCTACAGTGCGCTCCCACTCAAATCAATATCTCTCATAATTGATTGTGAGTGATACAAGACCCATATTGAAATTTAACGCCAAGGATGTATCCATCTCAAGTGACGAGAATTGCAATCGGTAGGCCAACTTGCCAATCACATCTCTATGTGACTCTTGTTCATCTTTCGATGGGCGTGTTCCGAGCTCAGGACGATCCTCCGGAACGTCAAGACAACCAAGTGATCTCGCTGCGAGGTCTCAACTCACCCGCCTCACACTTCTCTAATCGTTCGTACCCATGTATCCATGTGATACTCCGAAGAGATAGGTGCCGTGACGGTACTACACTTGGGAGAACACTAACTACTTGATATTTTTGTGAGAGATCACCCTAATAAAAGCGACTACCGCGCAATCAAGAAGGGTGCATCAAGAGGGATAAACATCTTAGGCAATTCATAATAGCATGATATGGTATAGCCCTTTCTGACGGAGAAGTCTTTAATTTCTTCGTCTTCGGCATTTGCGCCGGTGTTCACCTTTGCGAAGATTGCCACCACCTTGTCGATGCACCAGATAATATTGCTATCTCTATAGCTAATAAAATAAGTGCATTACATAAGGTTGACACGCAGGTCATTAAAGTGGCAATCATATGGCTCCAGCCATCATGCCGAATCATGACACGCAGGTCATGTTAATTTACATTATATAGTCATCTCATACATAATCAAATTAAATATGATGAAGACTATACCATATCTCATGCACATCTCATGTCATCCTGCAAAACCAAGTTAGACGCCTCTAATCGGTTTATGCAAAAATTTATTTTACGTGGCTTCTAAGGTTTCGAAACAAACCGAAGCTACCAACGTTCATCATCAAGTATGATTATTCAAGTTGCTAGATTAACTTTGCGGGGCGTATGAAACACGAGATAATAAAATCTCGAGCCCCATACTGAACTTCGTCATACGCAAGAACCCCGTGCAGATCATATCTGCATTGCCCTTTAGTCTGTGAAACATCCATCTTTCTTTAACTATGGTGGAACCCAAAGACACTGAAGCACTTCGTTGATTTGTCAATCAGCATACTCAGGAGCAGCATGAAAGGATCGCGGATTGCCAGAACTTTGTCAGATTCCACCATGCCGTCAAGATCAAGACTACGCAAATTCAAGGGAAGCAACAGGAACATCGGGTAACAGATTTTATCTGCTACCCGCACAAATAATTTTCAGTAATAGAACTCATCTACTACAAATTATATTGTGCAACACCCATAACCTGCATCTATGCATAGCACGTCTCATGATGCCACTGTAGGGAACGCGACAGAAAACAAAAAAATTCGGTACTGCGAGCACGCCCATGATCACTATGGAGATGCATACAAGGTTTTTGATCTGATCGTTACCGACTCGTAGCGCAGCGGAAGTAGAGTCGATGAAGATCGTCGGTGCAGATCCCCGCAGCTAGGATTTACAACCTCCCAACTGCGAGGATGTACTCCCTCGTCTGCCCCTCGGACAGCCCTCCGGGAGGCGGTCGGACAGTCCCCCGGACGGTGTCACGGACAGCCCTCCGGGAGGCACTCACAGAATCTCGGACGGTCAATCAGACAGCCCTTCGGGAGGCACCCTCGAACAGCCCCTCGAGCAAAAAGATCGAACCTACGACCTCTCTACGGGGTTGCACACATACGGTGTCAGCTATCCGGCAGGGCTTCGCCGTCCAGAACTAGTTCCCACCGGAACCCAGACAGCCTTTCGGCTCTACGAAACTATTTCGCTGGGAGGGAGAGAGAAAGCTAGATCATGCATGGCATATGTATGTGAGAGAGAGTGAGTGTGGAGAGCCCCTCTCCACCTCCTTTTATAGGAAATCCCAAGGGGTAGGGTGGCACTTGAAAATACCAAAATGCCCATGAAAGGTGTCCTTCACAAGGGCATAAAGGGGAAGCCAAGTGGGCAAGTGGGGCTCCATGGAGGAGCCACACCATGGCCGGCCACCCCCTTATGGGTCCCCCCCAAAAGGGGTTCCCATCCATCCATGTCATCCCCTAGATATTTTGAGCAAAGCCTAAAAAAGTGGCTTTCCAAAAAGTAACCAAAAAGTGATTTTCACTATTCACGAAAACATTTTTCCGCGACCGTTAAATCCGAAAAAAATTGTAGGTCTTAGAACATTTCCAGTACCCATTAAAATAATTTTGGACGCGTTCCGAAACAATTCCGGATCAGTGATTTTCATCAGCGAAAAGCAACCAAAGCGGTTCTGGCAGCTCCGAAACATTTCCGGTTTTTTCTTCCGGAAAAATTTCAGAAGTTCCCAGAACAATTCTGGCAACCTCCTAAAAGTTCCAGGCGTGTGCCGAAACCATTTTGACTTAATGGTATACTCCGAAACAACTTTTCAGTTTTACCGAAACTATTCCGGTGTTCTCTCCGGAACTCTTCCGTTGTCTCTGAAACTTTTTCGGTGACTTTCTCTCAGACTCCCTGTCTAGTATTCAGCAGATAGATGGCCCTTAAACGTGTGACCCTATAGGTTCGGTGAAGTATAGACATGACCGGAACACTTTCCGATCAATGATCAATAGCGGAACCGTGGACACCCATATTGATCCCTATACCCACACGAATAAATATTCGAGTGAACCTCCTTTTTGCCGTGTGCTATTCCTGTTGCTTCGCGATATGTTACAAATACCCGAGGTGAGATTTATCGGCATCCCCGTGGATCAACAACTTGTCCACTATGCCAGTTACCTCGTTACCGGTTTTGTTCTCTTTTTTCGTTCCCGTGTTCCGGCATCCCTGTGATCAAATCACATTGTGTCTGGCCAGACGATGATGGATACCATAACACCGAGAGGGCCCAGAGAATATCTCTCCATCGCTGGAGGAGCAAATCCCAATCTTGAGCTATCAAGTCCCTTGACATACTTTCTCATGAACCCGTAAGCCGCCGTAATAGCCACCCAGTTACGGATGACGTTTAACAAACCCCAAAGTTCATGAAGCAAGCATGAAGAAACTCGATACTCTCATGGTCTAAGGAATTATGCATAACATCAATTCGGGTCGATTCAACACAAATGTTCTTCTCACATTGTGCCCTCAAAGTTGTCGGCATAGACATGCCCATGATCAGGAAAACGTGGTCATCATGCAACACTTGAGCCAGTCTTAGAGGCTTGACTAGGAATACTTTTTACCGTTTATTATTCCACACGTGCACATGGGTTTTCCTCAGAGCCTTTATGGATATACGGGCTCGGGAACCAGAACAGTTATAGCATGGAACATAAACTTAATTAGGAACATGGAGATAAATAATAACATTTATTATTGCCTCTAGGGCATATCTCCTACACAAACTAATTTCGGACAGAGGAAGTATGACATAAAGCCTACCCAATGGTTGACGACGACCTTTTATCTCCTTTCTGTTCTTTCTTTAACTTTAAGGTTACTTAATGATATCCGTATCCATGTGTTCCCATCTGAACAAGCACATTCTCTTCTTTTTTTGCGAAAGATCAAGCGTCGGCTAAAGAAATTGGCACGCTCCGTAAAGAAAAAGTTTGCTCTCAAGTTCATGGTTCGGAAACTCGTGTCGATCCTACATTCTGACCATGAGCTTGGGCTTGGCTTGCCGAACAATTCTTTCATCCATCCTGCAAATTACTACTCCCTCTGTATTAAAATATGAGATGTTTTTAGACAGTATGACAGTATAAAAAATGTCTTATATTTTGATACGGAGTGAGTATATGGTATTGTACTGCTGTTATGTAGTAATCCCTCCATTCCGCAATGCACTGCATATTTTGTTTTTTTAAGTCAAACATGTTTATGTTTGACCAAGTTTATAAAATAAACCATCGAGTGTTCACCATTGCAAATTCGGCTAGCTATAGTTGGTTGAGTATTCACCATTCTCAAGGTTCCCTTTTACGATATCCTGTCGGTGTCACTTATGGAATCTCTCTTGCTTCCTTCTTTTTTATAATAGAGTGTATATTAGATTTTTTTTTAAGTCAAATATGTCTACGATTGACAAAATTTATAAGAAAACTATCAACATCCATAATATAAAATTAGATTCATCATAGAAGTGTATTTTATGAGGGTTGGGGAGCTCCCCCCGCCACAGAAGGCCACACCTTTCCTCAGATCCAACGTCTCGCTCCTTCGGCTCCCCCGCCACTCTAACCTCTCCTCCGTCGTGAGCTCCTTCATTCTCCTTGCCTCCCTTCGGCACATCAGCCCTCTCCCTCGGGTGGGACCCACGATGCTGCGCGCAACCATCGTCACTGCAAACAACAAGCTCGAGGGGTGACATTGGGGTTGTGGCCATCGTCACGAGCTACTACAACCGGCGTCATGTGGTGGCTCCAATCCTGGTGGGGTGTTGCTGCGACCATGCTTCTACGACTATGATATCGCGGTGCTACAACCGGCGACCAGTCGTCCTGGAACCTGCATGCCGATGCCGCTACCTGCCTGCCGATGCCGGAGACGGCACGCACATGAACACACCATGTGCTGCAACCAGCCCCCTCGAGGGTGCTGGAGACGATGGCCGGTGGTGCTACAATCGGCAACCGCCGGCGCTGTAGTTAAACAACAACTGAGCTGGAGACGCGGTGACCGCATGCTGGAACCAGCCGATGTCGTCGATGGAACCGCAGCGAACAATTGTTGGCATCGTTCGCTGGCAGAGTTAGGGAACTCGTGTCCGCACGATGTTGCAACCGCGGCCGCGACGAGCTGGAACCGGTGAGCACTTGTGCTGAAAGCGTCGCATTCGCGTGCTGGAACTAATGCCTTGACGAGCGGCGTGGGCGGGGATGCTCCCTGAGCGTGCGATGCGACAATTTCTGTGATAGGTGGACAGTGTGGGGTGTCAGCTCTCACTGAGAGAGACGCGAGATCAAACGGCCCAGGAGGTGACCGGCCAGGGTTGGGGCTGCCCATTTTTTAATACTATATCAACGCAATGATATTTCTTTTTGCGATCTGATCCGGTAGTACGGGCAAGAAAAGACTCGCGGAACCAAACCTTCTGTTTTGTTTTTTTTTAGCTGAGAACTAATCCTTCTAGTAGCGACGCCGACAGATTATGCAGTTAATTAGGTGCTAATACAAAGTCTGAACCAGACACATGATGATTATTAATCAATTGAACCAACCCGCAACCAACCAAAGAGGCCGGACAGGAGCGACGCAGAGGCAGACGGCGTATCTCCATCCCGCCGCGACCACGTCACCCTCCGCCCAAACATACACCCACCCGCGCCCTCCCCCGGAGAGAACAGAAGAAGAACTGAAGAAGCGAAGCGAGAAAAAAAAACAAGAGGAGAAGAGAAGGATCGGAAAGGCGGGCAGGCGTGGCGTACGGGGCACAAAAATATCCCAAAACCAAAAGCCTCCAGGAATTCCTCGCGCCGCGACCGCGACAACCAACCAACGCCACCACGGCGACGGCCACGACGACGACAACGACGGGCCCCCTCCACCGCCTCCGCCTCCGCCTCGCCGCCTGCCTCCGCGCATCCCCTTCGCCTCCGCCATCTCCCCCGCCCCAGCCCTGCGACGCCGCGGAACCGCCTGGTCTCCTCCGCCGCAGGCGCCTCTGGAAGCTGCCGTCGCGGCCCGGCGCCGCGGCCGACGGCCCGATGATGGACGCGCCGCCGCGGACGACGACTACGACGCCCCCGGCGTCGCCGCGGCCCCAGCCGCAGGCCCCCGCGGCCGCGGCCGTGCCGTCCAGGCGCTACGGCGTGCATTTCTCCGCCTCCAGCTTCATCCAGGCGCCGCTCTCCGCGCTGCTCGAGTACTCGGGCATCCTCCGCGCCGAGCCCGGCCCGCACCACCCGCCCGCCGGGGGAGGCGAGGTGTCGATCCGGATCGTGGGGCCGGCGGCGACCGACGGGGCGGACGAAGGGGTCGTGCAGGAGGAGGGGGACGCCGCGGGAAGGGCGCAACCCTCTGCGCCCGCGCCGGCGGCCGCCGCGGCCGGCGCCTCCTCCTCCTCCTCCTACCAGAGGTACGACATACAGCAGGTGGCCAGGTGGGTGGAGCAGATACTGCCCTTCACCCTGCTGCTGCTCGTCGTCTTCATCAGACAGCACCTGCAAGGTCGTTCCCCACCCACTCTGTTTATTTTTCACTCATGATCCACCAGTGCAAATTGATATGTTGTCGTCTGTATATGACTGCATTCGTTTATCTTGTGAACAAACGTGGGACTTATGATTGCATTTGTTTATTTGTGAACGTGAGGATCACTGAGAAACCGTGGACTGATCTGGTTTGTTTCATGCAGGTTTCTTTGTCACCATCTGGATTGCTGCCGTGATGTTCAAGTCCAACGACATCCTGCGGAAGCAGACTGCTCTCAAGGTAGGTTTGTGCCCATTTTGTTTAATTTTTTGGCTCTGGTGTAGTTTACGCGTAGCTTAGCGTGTCAAAAGTAAAGACTAAAGAGCATCGATGAATGAAATGAGTCCAATTCATTGTATGCAATCATGTTGCTTAGTGTTATATTGATCTAATTAAAATGTTTCAGTTCAGCACATCTTTGAACAAATGAGATGGTGATATTTTTGTTACTACGTGCTTACATGGTAACATTATTGTCGTGTTGAGCACTTTATAGATTATTAACAGCGCAAAAGCCCCTGTTCCATTTTCATTGAAAACGAAATCACACCGTGCCATCCACATTGAGTTCAGGAAGTTAAAAACACACCAAAACCTGGGCAGCCAACACTATGAAAGCCATCGCAACCATCCATAAGCCAGATTGTGTCGAGCATTTTCATGAATTTTCTGTATTCACGCGTTACCATTACATGCCTGTGTATGCCATGTTCTTCTTTGCATCAGTTGTGTTGCCCTGTTGACTATAAGGTAAATTAATTGGATATCTTTGTTGGCTTATGCCCTTACCCTACACCAAAGAAATTCCAAATGGAAATGGTTACATGCGGTCCATTAGTTTGATCATTACTGCAGCAATTAATTGGTTCCTGGAATTGCGGGAGTTCTATTTGTATAGGTAGTTGTAGCTTGCAAGCATCTTTCATGCCCCTGCCTTTCTCTTCATCTTCTGAAGTTATGAAAACCTATTAGCTATGTATGTTCCTTGTATGAGGATGCTTACTGTTGTTATCATTTGTGCTTAAATGTTTAACTATGATCCTGTTACCATCTGGCTAACTTCACTTCTTTTCTTCTGCTTGATGCAGGGGGAGAGAAAAATGTTAATTCTTGTTGGGATTACAATATTATTTGTCGTTCATGTATCTGGAGTGTACTGGTGTTACAAGAATGGTGATCTTATCAGACCTCTGGTCATGCTTCCTCCAAAAGAGATACCACCATTTTGGCATGCAATATTCGTAATCCTGGTGAATGGTATATTATTTTCACCTATGATGCTTGAACATATTTAGTTTTTGCCACTTGCATTGCTTCTAAATTCATTCTGTGGACGTCATACTGCCTGGAAACGTTTAATTGCTGGTACTAGGGTCCTTTTAAATTTTAATTGTGTTAACTGGCTCAAAAGTTCATCACATTTGTTTCATGTGGATATGTACAAATAAAGTAGGTTGTTTTCTATGTATAAGTGGTGATGCATCGCTATACTTCAAGCATGAACATCTATGTTCAGTGGATAACATAGACTAAATTAGCCATACTGTCTACTCCCTCCGTTCCTAAATATAAGACCTTTTAGAGATTCCAATATAGACTACATACGGAGTAAAATGAGTGAATCTACACTCTAAAATATGTCTATATACATCCGTATGTAGTCCGTATTGAAATCTCTAAAAGGTCTTATATTTAGAAACGGAGTGAGTAGAACTGATACTTTCATCGTGGGGTTTGTAATCGTGTTGGTTTTCTTCTAAAATTTGTTCAGATACAATGGTGCGCCAAACTGCTATGATCGTCAAGTGCATACTGCTAATGTACTACAGGAACACCAAAGGCCGGAGCTATCGTAGGCAGGTAATAATCATTCCACATTTGTAATCCTAGATTCATGTGATGTACATCTTGGTGTTTTTCTTGATAGCTCTGCAGTGCTATTATTTCTGTATAATCAGGGAGCTATAACAGATTTTGCCTTTTTGTTCAGGGTCAAATGTTAACACTCGTGGAATACTTTCTACTTCTGTACCGTGCCTTATTGCCTGCTCCTGTATGGTACCGTTTTTTCCTGAACAAGGAGTATGGGAGCCTGTTTTCCTCTCTAACCACTGGACTGTATCTTACTTTCAAGTTGACATCTGTTGTGGAAAAGGTGATACACATTCCATTATACAATTTTAGCAGTGATACTGAGCGGATGCCTTCTAACACTTACCTCTTTGCTTGACAGATTCAATCATTTTTGACATCTCTGAGAGCATTGTCCCATAAAGACTTCCATTATGGCTCATATGCAACGAGTGAGCAGGTAATTTTGTATGTTTAAACACTAAGAAGTTGTTGGCTGTCACTTATTACTGAATGCCCATAAGTAACATGGCATGTGAAATATGCATCGAGTAGTGGAACTTTTGGCGCGCATCTTTCCGGTACTTGACTATTGATGCGGTGTGTGTGCGCTCAGGTTGCTGCTGCTGGAGATATGTGTGCTATATGCCAAGAGAAGATGCACGTCCCCATTCTTTTGCGCTGTAAACATGTCTTCTGCGAAGATTGTGTCTCTGAATGGTAACGCACAGACATTCCGTCCACTCCCCTCTAGTTACAGTTTGTGCTTCATGATCTCAACATTCAGAGTATGTCGTAGCATTAAGCATTGTCCTTTGTAACGTTTTCTTTCTTTCTGGATGACGGCAGGTTTGAGAGGGAACGCACCTGCCCACTGTGCAGGGCACTGGTGAAGCCAGCAGACCTCCGGTCATTCGGCGACGGTTCAACAAGCCTCTTTTTCCAGCTTTTCTAGGCCGCAAACAACAAGCGAGGAACCTCGCTTGCTTTGCACTGTGCAGATAAGAAAGCAGATGTTATAGTTGTGAGTGCGTGCGTGCGTTGTGTTTGTTCGTGTTTCGCGAGCAGAGCGGCCCGATGAGGTGCTGAATGGATCCCCACGCCTCCTTCCCAGCTGAAGGAGGAGAGTGCGTTTGTTGCTGAGTGTGCATATTATCCCCTGTATAGGCTATAAGAAACCTGACCCTACTACGATTTACATAAATAGAAATGAGTATATATAGTTATATACAAGTACGTGGACTCTGAGAGTTGTGACAGGCTGACAGTTACGGCAGATTTGGTGAAGTCTCTGAACCCTGGTTGGGTTGAAGAGTTTGGATCAGTTCCAGAAGGTAAGGCGTACTGGGAACTACTCTAGACTCTGGGTGTGCCGTGTTTTTTCTGGCAGTGTAAATATGGCAGTAGCTGAAGCATGAAGTACCTGAGCCGCTGAGAAATAATCTCTAGTCCCTTCCTAGTTTATGTGAAGGTATGTTAATCCCTAACAAATCGACCAACATGAACACCAGTGACATATTCCTAGGCTTGTCGTTTCAATTTTCAGCAAAATGTGCAGATATTTTCCCCATTATGTCAAGTTACTTTAAAGCCACTACTTGTGGGAGTTTTGACTTTGGGTTGTAATGCACTTTGCTTCGAAATTCCTCTGCTTCAAATAAACCAAGAGAAGCATGGCCGAGGCAGCACAAGCACCATCATCGTCACTTCTCCTGAAGCAAGCAAGCAACTCCGACTTTGCCATTGACAACCATCAACAACGTCCTCACTGCAACAATTTTTTTTGAGGAGCTGGCAGTTGAACTGCCTGAATATATTAAGCGGGAGAAAAAAAAAACAAGTCACATTACAAAGGCTGGGACAAGGGTATCCCGCACCCAAAAAGAAGAAGAAGAAGAAGAAATGGGTCAATCTGGCTCAGGTTCAGTGGACTTCTCAGCATCTGAGAGCCAACGGGCGGAGAGAGATGAGGATGGTGTCTTGCTTGATGAGATGTAGGAGTGCCATTTCCTATAGGTTTTTGTGCTTAAACACATGTCGATTTCGTTCCTTCCAAATGTTCCAAGCGGTGCAGGCAGCAGTCTTGGCCCTTCCTTCAAGACAGGAGGTCATATCATTCCACCAATGTGCGATTGAAGTTGCATTCTGAGAGAGCTTTCCTTTGGGCGGGAACGGATAAGACTACAGGCGCGAAGTGCAAAGTAAATTGGGAATCCGTTTGTCGGCCGGTCGAATATGGTGGTCTTGGGGTGCTAAACACGGAGAAATTTGCAAGGGCACTTCGTTTGCGTTGGCTTTGGTTCGAATGGAAGGAGCCCACCAAGCTATGGGTTGGGACCGGCAACCCGTGCGACGAGATGGACAAAAATCTTTTCTATGCTTCAACAACCATAACCGTTGGCAATGGTGCGCGCACGCCCTTCTGGAACTCCCCTTGGGTGCGGGACCGCAAGCCTAGAGACATCGCACCACTTATCTACGACGCTTCCTCTCGGAAGACTTGGAAACTTCGGGAAGCCCTCCAGGATGATGCTTGGGTTGGCAAGATCAAGGTCACTCCCAACTTCACCTTCGAACATCTTCAACAATTTATTGAGCTTTGGTCCACCATCCGCGACTTCCCTCTTGAGGTGCATGCCGAAGACGACATTGTGTGGAAACACACAGAGAGCGGGATATACACTGCCAAGTCCGCCTACTTGGCCCAATTTTTCGGCATCATTCGCTCCCCCATGGACCTTGCGGTGTGGAAGGCCTGGCCCCGCCCAAGGTCAAATTTTTCGCGTGGTTGGCCATGCAAAATAGGGTATGGACTACTGACCGTTTGGCCAACCGGGGGTGACCCAATTGCGGGCTTTGTCCTCTTTGCAAGCACGTGCAAGAATCCATCGACCACCTCCTCTTCAGATGTCGGTACACTACTAGACTTTGGGAAATGATAAAAGATTGGCTCTAGCTCGAAAGCATCAACACTTCCACTTAGCACTTGGCGCGGTCAACCGAAGAGTGGTGGATCGGGCTCTCCGACTCTACCATACCGAATAGGAAGGCCATGGCTACCCTCTCCATGCTCACCTCTTGGACAATCTGGAATGAAAGGAACGCTCGCATCTTCCAACTCAAGAGTGCCCCGCCGACGGTTCTACTAGCTAACATCAAGATTGAGGCTCAAACTTGGGTCACCGCGGGTGCAAAGAAATTGGGATCCATCATGCTGCGAGAGTAGGCCTTTTGTAGCGGTGTTGTAACACGATGGGTGTTGTAACACAAACATTAAACTCTTTTTCCCTCTTAATTAATGAATGAGGCAAGCCTTTTGCCTCCTTTAAAAAAAATTGCATTCTGAGCATTCGTGGAAAGGATGGGCAGGTGAAGCCATAGGAAGACCCGCCAAGTAGTCGGCCACACCCACACCCGGTGCTGACCAGGCAGCTCTGAATCCATGGGCGAGCTACGAAGGGGAATGTGCAAGGTTGGTATCGCAAGAGATAACCATGCGGGCCACCTGTCGCTTGTCATCGCCGTTGTAAGGATCCTGTCGCCGCAACTCTGACTTACTGCAAAGAACAAACCGTGGCAATACCATAGACACGTTGAAGAGTCAACCATCGCAGACCTGCCTCAACCTCGACATCGCTCATCCACAACCAGGTCCTGCTCCAAGATGATGCCCTCGAGAGTGAACATGACATCGGTGTTGCCACCATCTGGTCCGGGTAGACCTAGACTTGGGTTTTTCCCTGAAGCACCCCGAGGGGAGGGAAACTGAAAACTGTAAACTTGACACCATAGGCGCCACCGTCGTTGGCTCCGACTTCGCCCGAAACCTAACTTTCGTCGGCAGTCCCAACTTCCCCCAACTCGAACCAGACTGCTCCACCATGTCCACCACCGCCTTCAACGAGACCTATAGGGAATGAGTTATCGCAAGCCCGTCAGCCCGCGACATCCAGACCCGAGTCCCATATATATGGTCGTGGAGCCTTGCAACTTGCCGCGGGAGATTCCGGTTCCCTCCAAAGCCGACACAGGAGGTTGAAGTAAGCCACACCATCGCCCCCGCCTCTCCCGGAGCCGGGCTTGCGCCTTAGAGGAAGGGCCGCCGTGTCCCCTCCGCATTGTCGCATTGCAAGATGCTACGCCAAGCTTTTGGATCGCCAGGGGAGGGATGCCACAACTATGACGCGGCACTGCCTGAATCGATGTGCTGGGAGGAAGGAAAAGAGTCGCGCCGCTACTGAATATGAGGGGGAGCTACCGCTCGAGGAGCCTAGTGTCCTACGGCGGTGGCATGAGGGAGGGAGGCGGACTGTTGACGGTTAGGACCTAGGTTCCTGTTGGGTAACATTGCATGGAAAACAAAAAAAAATCTACGCACACGCAAGATCTATCCATGGAGATGCATAGCTACGAGAGGGGGAGTATGTCTACGTACCCTCGTAGACCGTAAGCGGAAGCATTAGAACAACGCGGTTGATGTCGTCGAACAACTTCACGATCCAACCGACCGAGCACCGAACGTACGGCACCTCCGCGTTCAGCACACGTTCAGCTCGGTGACGTCCTCGACTTCTTGATCCAGCAAGACGGTGAGGTAGTGGATGAGTTCCGGCAGCACGACGGCGTGGTGACGGTGATGGTGATGCTATCTCCGCAGGGCTTCGCCCAAGTACTGCGAAAATATGACCGAGGGACGGAACTGTGGAGGGGGGCGCCGCACACGGCTAAGACAATGTTGTGGCTTGTTTGGGGCGCCCCCTCTCCTCTATTTATATATGTGTAGGGGCTTGGAGTAGAAGGAATAGTGCCATGTGAACAGTACCACGTGAACAGTGCCACGTGAATAGTACACACGTGGGCTTGGACTCCAAAGTCCAATCCTATTCCTACTAGGACTCTCCTTTTTTTCCATCCCTAGCTGCGTGGGCTTTTGAGGACTTGGTGCGCCTGGCCCAATAAGGCCAGGGCGCCTCCCCTTAGCCCATGCCAGCCCTTGGGACGTGGTGGACCCACTTGTGGACTTCCGGACCCCTCCGGAATCCTCCGGAACCTTCTGGAAGCTTCCCGGTACAATACCGAAAAAACTGCACCTTTTTCCGGAACCCAAAATATGACTTCCCATATATAAATCTTTACCTCTCGACCATTCTGAGACTCCTCGTGACGTCCGGGATCTCATCCGGGACTCCGAACAACATTCGGTTACCAATTCACATAACTCATATAACACTATATCGTCAACGAACGTTAAGCGTGCGGACCCTACGGGTTCGGGAATGATGTAGACATGACCGAGACGCCTCTCCGGTCAATAATCAATAGCGGAACCTGGATGCCCATATTGGTTCCTACATATTCCACGAAGATCTTATCGGTCGAACCGCAATGACAACATACGTAATTCCCTTTGTCCGTCGGTATGTTACTTGCCCGAGATTCGATCGTCGGTATCTCCATACCTAGTTCAATCTCGTTACCGGCAAGTCTCTTTACTCGTTCCATAATACATCATCCCGTAACTAACTCCTTAGTCACTTTGCTTGCAAGCTTCTTATGATGTGCATTACCGAGAGGGCCCAGAGATACCTCTCCGAAACACGGAGTGACAAATACCAGTCTCGATCCATGCCAACTCAACAGACACCTTCGGAGATACCTGTAGAGCATCTTTATGATCACCCAGTTACGTTGTGACGTTTGATAGCACACAAGGTATTCCTCCGGTATCCGGGAGTTGCATGATCTCATGGTCGGAGGAACATGTATTTGACATTCAAGAAAGCAGTAGCAATAAACAGAACGATCATATGCTAAGCTAACAGATGGGTCTTGTCCATCACATCATTCTCCTAATGATGTGATCCCGTTATCAAATGACAACTCATGTCTATGGTTAGGAAACCTTAACCATCTTTGATCAACGAGCTAGTCTAGTAGAGGCTCACTAGGGACACGGTATTTGTTTATGTATTCACACATGTATTTAGGTTTCCGGTCAATACAATTCTAGCATGAATAATAAACCTTTATCATGAACAAGGAAATATAAAATAATAACAACTTTATTATTGCCTCTAGGGCATATTTCCATCAGTCTCCCACTTGCACTAGAGTCAATAATCTAGTTCACATCGCCATGTGATTAACACCCAAGAATTCACTAGAGTCAATAATCTAGTTCACATCACCATGTGATTAACACTCAAAGAGTTCTAAGGTGTGATCATGTTTTGCTCGTGAGAGAGAATTTTAGTCAATGGGTCTGCAATATTCAGACCCATGTGTACTTTGCAAATCCTTATGTCATACTGTAGATGCTGCTATCACGCTTTACTTGGAGCTATTCCAAATGACTACTCCATTATACGTATCCGGTTTGTTACTCAGAGATATCCAGATTGGTGTCAAAGCTTGCATCGACGTAACCCTTTACGACGAACTCTTTATCACCTCCATAATCGAGAAACATTTCCTTAGTCCTTTAGTTACTAAGGATAATTTTGACCGCTGTCCAGTGATCCACTCCTGGATCACTCTTGTACCCCCTTTGCCAGACACGTGGCAAGGCACACATTAGGTGTGGTACACAGCATGGCATACATTATAGAACCTATGGCTGAGGCATAGGGAATGACTTTCATTCTCTCTCTATCTTCTGCCGTGGTCGAGCTTTGAGTCTTATTCAACTTTACACCTTACAATACAGGCAAGAACTCCTTCTTTGACTGATCCATTTTGAACTCCTTCAAAATCTTGTCAAGGTATGTACTCATTGAAAGTCTTATCAAGCGTCTTGATCTATCTCTATAGATCTTGATGCCCAATATATAAGCAGCTTCACCGAGGTCTTTCATTCAAGTATCCTTTTATGCCATCCAGAAATTCTATATCATTTCCAATCAACAATATGTCATCCACATATAATATTAGAAATGCTACAGAGCTCCCACTCACTTTCTTGTAAATACAGGCTTCACCATAAGTCTGTACAAAACCATATGCTTTGATCACCTCATCAAAGCGTATATTCCAACTCCGAGATGCTTGCACCAGTCCATAGATGGATCGCTGGAGCTTGCACACTTTGTTAGCACCCTTAGAATCGACAAAACCTTCTGGTTGCATCATATACAACTCTTCTTTGAGAAAACCATTAAGGAATGCAGTTTTGACATCCATTTGCCAGATCATAAAATGCGGCAATTGCTAACATGATTCGGACAGACTTAAGCATCGCTACGGGTGAGAAAGTCTCATCGTAGTCAACCCCTTGAACTTGTCGAAAACCTTTCGTGACAAGTCGAGCTTTGTAGACAGTGATATTACCATCAACGTTTGTCTTCCTCTTAAAAATCCATTTATTCTCAATGGCTTGCCGATCATCGGGCAAGTCCACCAAAGTCCATACTTTGTTCTCATCCATGGATCCTATCTCAGATTTCATGGCCTCAAGCCATTTGTCGGAATCTGGGCTCATCATAGCTTCTTCATAGTTCGTAGGTTCGCCGTTGTCTAACAACATGACTTCCAGAACAGGATTACCGTACCACTCTGGTGCAGAACGTACTCTGGTCGACCTACGAGGTTCAGTAGTAACTTGATCTGAAGTTTCATGATCTTCACCATTATCTTCCTCTCTTATTGGTGTAGGCATCACGGGAACGGTTTTCTCTGATGAGCTACTTTCCAATTCGAGAGAAGGTACAATTACCTCATCAAGTTCTACTTTCCTCCCACTCACTTCTTTCGAGAGAAACTCCTTCTCTAGAAAGGACCCATTCTTGGCAACAAAGACCTTGCCTTCGGATCTGTGGTAGAAGGTGTACCCAATTGTTTCTTTAGGGTATCCTATGAAGACGCACTTCTCCGCTTTGGGTTCGAGCTTATCAGGTTGAAGCTTTTTCACATAAGCATCGCATCTCCAAACTTTAAAAAAACGACAACTTAGGTTTCTTGCCAAACCACAGTTCATACGGTGTCGTCTCAACGGATTTAGACGGTGCCCTATTTAACGTGAATGCAGCTGTCTCTAATGCATAACCCCAAAACGATAGTGGCAAATCGGTAAGAGACATCATAGAACGCACCATATCCAATAAAGTACGGTTACGACGTTCAGACACACCATTACGCTGTGGTGTTCCAGGTGGCGTGAGTTGTGAAACAATTCCACATTTTCTTAAATGAAGGCCAAACTCATAACTCAAATATTCGCCTCCGCGATCGGATCGTAGAAACTTTATTTTCTTGTTACGATGATTCTCTACTTCACTCTGAAATTCTTTAAACTTTTCAAATGTTTCAGACTTGTGTTTCATCAAGTAGATATACCCATACCTACTCAAATCATCTGTGAAGGTTAGAAAATAACGATACCCGCCGCGTGCTTCAGCATTCATCGGACCGCATACATCGGTATGTATTATTTCCAACAAATCAGTAGCTCGCTCCATTGTTCCGGAGAACGGAGTTTTAGTCATCTTGCCCATGAGGCATGGTTCGCAAGTATCAAATGATTCATAATCAAGAGATTCCAAAAGTCCATCAGCATGGAGTTTCTTCATGCGCTTTACACCAATATGACCTAAACGGCAGTGCCACAAGTATGTTGCACTATCATTATCAACTTTGCATCTTTTGGCATCAATATTATGAATATGTGTATCACTATGATCGAGATTCAACAAGAATAAACCATTCACAAGGGTGCATGATCACGAGGGATATTATTCATATAAACAGAATAACCATTATTCTCTGACTTAAATGAATAACCGTCTTGCAATAAACAATATCCAGATATAATGTTTTATGCTCAACGCAAGCACCAAATAACCATTATTTAGGTTTAATACTAATCCCGAAGGTATTACGAGCGTGTCAATATTGATCATGTCAATCTTGGAGACACTTCCAACACATATCGTCACCTCGCCCTCAGCTAGTCTCCATTACTCTGCAGCTCCTGCTTCAAGTTACTAATATTAGCAACTAAATCGGTATCAAATACCCAGACGCTGCTACGAGCACTAGTGAGGTACATATCAATAACATGTATATCAAATATACCTTTGTTCACTTTGCCATCCTTCTTATCCGCCAAATACTTGGGGCAGTTCCGCTTCCAGTGACCAGTTCCTTTGCAGTAGAAGCACTCAGTTTCAGGCTTGGGTCCAACTTTGGGTTTCTTCGTGGGAGCGGCAGCTTGCTTGCCGTTCTTCTTGAAGTTCCCCTTCTTTCCCTTGCCCTTTTTCTTGAAACTAGTGGTCTTGTTAACCATCAACACTTGATGCTCCTTCTTGATTTCTACCTCCGCCGACTTCAGCATCGCGAAGAGCTCGGGAATTGTCTTCTCCATCCCTTGCATATTATAGTTCATCACGAAGCCTTTATAGCTTGGTGGCAGTGACTGAAGAACTCTGTCAATAACACTCTCAACTGGAAGATCAATTCCCAGCTGAGTCAAGTGGTTGTGGTATCCAGACATTCTGAGTATGTGTTCACTGACAGAACTGTTCTCCTCCATCTTACAGCTGAAGAACTTGTTGGAGACTTCATATCTCTCAACCCGGGCATTAGCTTGAAATATCAATTTTAGCTCCTGGAACATCTCATATGCTCCATGGCGTTCAAAATGCTTTTGTAGTCCCGGTTCTAAGCCGTAGAGCATGGCACACTGAACTATCGAGTAGTCATCAGATCAAACCTGACAGGCGTTCATAACGTCTGCAGCAGCTCCTGCAGCAGGTCCATCACCTAGCGGTGCATCAAGGACATAATCCTTCTGTGCAGCAATGAGGATAATCCTCAAGTTACGGACCCAGTTCGTGTAATTGCTACCATCATCTTTCAACTAAGCTTTCTCTAGGAACGTATCAAAAACAGGGGAGCTACAACGCGAGCTATTGATCTACAACATAATTTGCAAAGACTATCAGGACTAAGTTCATGATAAATTAAGTTCAATTAATCAAATTACTAATGAACTCCCACTTAAATTAACATCCCTCAAGTTAACTAAGTGATACATGATCCAAATCAACTAGCCCATGTCCGATCATCACGTGAGATGGGATAGTCATCAATGGTGAACATCTCCATGTTGATCATATCTACTATATGACTCATGTTCGACCTTTCGGTCTCCAGTGTTCCGAGACCATGTCTGTACATGCTAGGCTCGTCAAGTTTAACCCAAGTATTCTGCTTGTGTAAAACTGGCTTACACCCGTTGTATGTGAACGTAGAATCTATCACACCCGATCATCACGAGGTGCTTCGAAACGACAAACTTTAGCAACGGTGCATACTCGGGGAGAACACTTTTATCTTGAAATTTAGTGAAGGGATCATCTTATAATGCTACCGTCGTTCTAAGCAAAATAAGATGCATAAAGGATAAACATCACATGCAATCAAAATATGTGACATGATATGGCCATCATCTTGTGCTTTTGATCTCCATCTCCAAAGCATCGTCATGATCTCCATCGTCACCGGCTCGACACCTTGATCTCCATCGTTGCGTCGTGGTCGTCTCGCCAACTATTGCTAACGTATAGCGATAAAGTAAAGCAATTACATGGCGCTTGCATTTCATACAATAAAGAGACAACCATAAGGCTCCTGCCGGTTGCCGATAAATTACAAAACATGATCATCTCATACAATAACGTATATCACATCATGTCTTGACCATATCACATCACATCATACCCTGCAAAAACAAGTTAGACGTCCTCTACTGTGTTGTTGCAAGTTTTACGTGGCTGCTACGGGCTTCTAGCAAGAACCGTTCTTACCTACGGCACAAAACCACAACGGTGATTTATCAAGTTTGCTGTTTTAACCTTCAACAAGGACCGGCCGCAGTCAAATTTGATTCAACTAAAGTAGGAGAAACAGACACCCGCGAGCCACCTTTATGCAAAACAAGTTGCATGTCTGTCGGTGGAACCGGTCTCATGTACGTGGACATGTAAGGTTGGTCCGGGCCGCTTCATCTTACAATACCGCCGAATCAAAATAAGACGTTGGTGGTAAGCAGTATGACGATCACCGCCCACAACTCTTTGTGTTCTACTCGTGCATATCATCTACGCATAAACCTGGCTCTGATACCACTGTTGGGTAACGTTGCATGGAAAACAATTTTTTTTTCTACGCACATGCAAGATCTATCCATGGAGATGCATAGCTACGAGAGGGGGAGTATGTCTACGTACCCTCGTAGACCGTAAGCGGAAGCATTAGAACAACGCGGTTGATGTCGTCGAACAATTTCACGATCCAACCGACCAAGCACCCAACGTACGGCACCTCCGCGTTCAGCACACGTTCAGCTCGGTGACGTCCTCGACTTCTTGATCCAGCAAGACGGTGAGGTAGTGGATGAGTTCCGGCAGCACGACGGCGTGGTGACGGTGATGGTGATGCTATCTTCGCAGGGCTTCGCCCAAGTACTGCGAAAATATGACTGAGGGACGTAACTGTGGAGGGGGGCGCCGCACACGGCTAAGACAATGTTGTGGCTTGTTTGGGGCGCCCCCTTTCCTCTATTTATATATGTGTAGGGGCTTGGAGTAGAAGGAATAGTGCCACGTGAACAGTACCACGTGAATAGTACACACGTGGGCTTGGACTCCAAAGTCCAATCCTATTCCTACTAGGACTCTCCTTTTTTCCATCCCTAGCTGCGTGGGCTTTTGAGGACTTGGTGCGCCTGGCCCAATAAGGCCAGGGCGCCTCCCCTTAGCCCATGCCAGCCCTTGGGACGTGGTGGACCCACTTGTGGACTTCCGGACCCCTCCGGAATCCTCCGGAACCTTCTGAAAGCTTCCCAGTACAATACCGAAAAAACTGCACCTTTTTCCGGAACCCAAAATATGACTTCCCATATATAAATCTTTACCTCTCGACCATTCTGAGACTCCTCGTGACGTCCGGGATCTCATCCGGGACTCCGAACAACATTCGGTTACCAATTCACATAACTTATATAACACTATATCGTCAACGAACGTTAAGCGTGCGGACCCTACGGGTTCGGGAATGATGTAGACATGACCGAGACGCCTCTCCGGTCAATAATCAATAGCGGAACCTGGATGCCCATATTGGTTCCTACATATTCCACGAAGATCTTATCGGTCGAACCGCAATGACAACATACGTAATTCCCTTTGTCCGTCGGTATGTTACTTGCCCGAGATTTGATCGTCGGTATCTCCATACCTAGTTCAATCTCGTTACCGGCAAGTCTCTTTACTCGTTCCATAATACATCATCCCGTAACTAACTCCTTAGTCACTTTGCTTGCAAGCTTCTTATGATGTGCATTACCGAGAGGGCCCAGAGATACCTCTCCGAAACACGGAGTGACAAATCCCAGTCTCGATCCATGCCAACTCAACAGACACCTTCGGAGATACCTGTAGAGCATCTTTATGATCACCCAGTTACGTTGTGACGTTTGATAGCACACAAGGTATTCCTCCGGTATCCGGGAGTTGCATGATCTCATGGTCGGAGGAACATGTATTTGACATTCAAGAAAGCAGTAGCAATAAACAGAACGATCATATGCTAAGCTAACAGATGGGTCTTGTCCATCACATCATTCTCCTAATGATGTGATCCCGTTATCAAATGACAACTCATGTCTATGGTTAGGAAACCTTAACCATCTTTGATCAACGAGCTAGTCTAGTAGAGGCTCACTAGGGACACGGTATTTGTTTATGTATTCACACATGTATTTAAGTTTCCGGTCAATACAATTCTAGCATGAATAATAAACCTTTATCATGAACAAGGAAATATAAAATAATAACAACTTTATTATTGCCTCTAGGGCATATTTCCATCAGTTCCGGGGACAGGATGCTCAAACCAGTTTCTGACTTTCAAAAAGTTTTGATGCTGCATGTACAAGTTGACTGACGGCAGTTTAATAAGATTGGATCAAGGGCGACTAAGTTTTTTTAGAGGGAAAGGATCAAGGCCAATTAAGTTGATAGCACTTCTAAGTGACATGATAGTATTACTAATACTAATATCCTTTTTTTTTGTAAACAATAGAGACTTTATTCCTCAAACAACAGCCAAATCGTTTACAATGAGATGAGAAATAAAGTCCGAAATAAAAGATTCCCAGAAATTGGAAGATTTATCACTAAACGCATTCTGTGCTAATGCATGCGCCACTTCATTTGCTTCGCGGATGCAGTGCGAATAATCAACATTTGCAAAGTCCAAAGATAGCTGCTTGCATTCCATCACCATAGCTGCCTCCGGTCCTACATAATCATCTGGGTTTTGAACCGTCTCCACAACAAAGCTATTGTCAGACTCTACTATGACCTTGTTGCATCCAATCTTCTCCGCTAAATATAATCCATTTCGAATTGCTATTGTTTCTGCCGAATCAACATTGCTAACCTGAGGGATGAACCATGTTGCTGCCGCAATAAACCTCCCTCGCCCATCACGAGCGATAGCACCCGTTGCTCCTGTTAGAGTTTCAGACTGATAGGCTGCGTCAACATTCACTTTTACTACGTCGCTCAAGGGCCGCCTCCACATGTGGTCACAACTCCTTTCTGGCTGTTTGTTCGTGTATGCACGGAAGAAGTTAGTGGCCAACACTCTGATAGATAACGCTGCACTATTTGCAGTTTGAATCGTCTCTCCCTTGACGTGTTGTCGCCGTTGCCACCACAAGTACCACGCAGCAACTAATACAAGTTCTGCTGTAGGGAGTCCCTTTGTAATAGATTTGATCTTGCAAAGGATTTCCACTGTGATAGATCCCGACCGATCCTGGTCCACTGCTTGCAAAATAATATCGTATAGACCCAGCTCAGTCCAAACTTCCTTCA
Organism: Elymus sibiricus; assembly: GCA_039707655.1. NCBI lineage: Eukaryota > Viridiplantae > Streptophyta > Magnoliopsida > Poales > Poaceae > Elymus > Elymus sibiricus. The sequence goes on along the minus strand of CM077668.1, from coordinate 87,184,535 downwards.
CCCTTTTGCAAGTAAACAGGCAATGTTGAATGTCTTCCAATCCAGTTGCGCAGAACGGGCATTGGGGAATAAGCGGGGTGTGTCTGCTTGCTAGTACACCGAAGCAAGGTAATGATCCATTCAACGCCTTCCATGTGAAGTGTTTAATTTTACCTGGGATATTAAGATTCCACACCTCCTTCCAAATGGTATTTGCTTGCACGTTTCCTTGACCATCTGATCTTATAAGACGCTGCCCGTAATGGTGCTCGAACTCCCTGTGATATGCCGACCGGACCGAGAAGGTCCCCGATCGTGTATAATTTCATGCAACAAAGTCCACCATGATCTGACCATTCAGAGGTATTTGGAGGATCCTTTGAGCATCAACAGGAGAGAACACATCTCTGATTAGTACCTCGTCCCACTGACCAAGGTGTGGGTTAATAAGTTCTTCCATATATCTTTGCATCGTTGCACCCCTAGGAGTAATATCCTTTCCGTGGAAGAAGCTGCATCTTCCATTAATTAACTTCGATCCTTTTCTTTCTCCCCCAGAGAAAAATTCTCCCCCCTGTCCCAAAATCCCAAAAGAAAAAAAAAGGGTGAAAGAAAGCGCCTTTCCTTGCCGACTCAGCCTTCCTCCGTCCTCGCTTGCCGTCTCCTCCCCTCCACCGCGCGCACCCGCCGTGGCCTCGTCTCCCTTCTCCCCGCTCCCCGCGCGTCCCGGCGTCTTCACCCGCGCCGGCAAGAGGTACCGCCATCCGCCCCTCCCCCCTCCCTTCTCTCTCCCCGTGCCATCCCCGGAACCCGGGGGCCTGGATCTCCCTTGCCTTGCGCGCCGTGCCGTGCCGATTTGGTTTTCCGTGCTTCCGGAACCTCCCGTGGGGGGCGATTTGGGGATTGGGATGTGATCTTCCCTTGCACAGGAAGCCACCCGGGCCGATTGATTGATCGAGAGGTGGTGCCATCGATTGGCTCCATCCACTGTATGGATGCCCTGGCCCTGCGGTTCCGCTGGCGCTGACGGGACGCGAATCCCGGGGATTTTAGCCGGAATTCGAAGTTCTTATTAGAGCGAATTGTAGCGGTTGCTGGAGCCGGAGCTGATTTGGTTGTAGTCGATTATCATAGGTGGAGGCGTGGAGCAGCAATGCTTCTGGGTAGAATTCTGCGGTCGGATGATACAATTTCTTATTGTCTTATAACTCGATGCCAATCTCACACTCTAGTAACAGGTTCAAACGAGAAACTATTTGAATCCCACGTGAGATTTTTAACATTTAGAGGTAACAGTTTCTGGCGACATGATACTCGTCGGTGTGTGGTGGATTTGGGGCCCTAGGTTGTTTTAGGTGGGGCAGCTCTGCTCGCGAGTAGAAATGTCCGGTAATATGACCGTCCAGCGATTCAGTCTCTTACTCTGTAGCTATTTTTAAGCGCCATGGTACAGTGCATGACACCCCTTGATAATCCCAGGATAATATGAGACTCTCGTACACATAGAGCTCCACTGTCGTCTCGTCCGGCAATGCACGTCATCGAAAGTGTTATAAATGCTGACATTGTACCTAGATTTGTATCACTTGTTTGAATGATTACTGTTTTTGTTTGGAAGGTAGTTTGAATGGTTTGTTCACTACATGTCTACATTCAGGGTAAGATGTTTTAGTTTTAGTTACCTTTTACTGATGTTTTCTCTCTGTTGCAGGATCTCTGAAAATTTGACCTGTGCGTGTTGCCGCTGTCGCTTAAGCATCGACAACCTTTGGCATAGCTGAGCTCATTGCGTTTGGAACCGATTCATTCGGTGTGTCTGGCTTGTATATGAGCTCACAAGTATCCACATCGCGGGGTTTACATCCCCCAGAGAAAATTATGACGTACGAGTCCCCTCACACATGGCCACTGTCGGTGCCTACGAGCAAGGCTGAGGCAGGTAGCAGCGATGACCAGGAGGTTAGGCTGTTGTCGGTTTCTTGGAATCAGGATTGTGGTTGTTTCGCTGCTGGCACCAGCAATGGCTTCAGAATCTTTAACTGTGACCCTTTTAAGGAGACTTTCAGGAGGGATCTGAAGAGTGGTGGGTTTGGGATAGTTGAGATGCTGTTCCGCTGCAACATCCTTGCTCTTGTGGGTGGCGGCTCCAATATGCATTATCCGCCCAACAAGGTGATGATCTGGGATGATCACCAGAGCCGTTGTATTGGGGAGTTTACCTTCCGATCTGATGTACGGGCTGTAAAATTGGGGAAAGATAACATTGTGATTGTCCTTGAGACAAAGATATATGTTTATAACTTTACGGATTTGAAGATGCTCCATCAGATAGAGACCCTGCCAAATCCCAAAGGACTGTGCTGCCTCTCTCACCATTCCAATACTTCAGTGCTGGCCTGTCCTGGGCTGAGTCAAGGACATGTTCGGATAGAGCATTTTGGGCTGAAGGTGACAAAGATGATTACAGCCCATGATTCACACATTTCTTGCATGGCCTTGACTATGGATGGTCTCTTGCTGGCAACGGCAAGTATGAAGGGTACTCTAATCAGAATATTTAACACAATGGATGGCACACGCCTGCAAGAGGTGAGTAATATTTCAATCGCTCTTTGATGATATCCCATCCTTTTGCAAATAAATAGCAGACATATTTATCTCCATACCTCACAGGTCTTCTTTTAGCTGTCTCCACAAGTCTTTTTGTAGTATATGTAATTTGTTGATGGTTAGCATGGGCACGTAACTATCTTTATGTTTAAATGGTATGCAGGTGCGCAGAGGTCTTGATAAAGCCGAGATATACAGCATTGCACTGTCACCAAATGTGCAATGGTTGGCAGTGTCCAGCGACAAAGGAACGGTTCATATATTCAGTCTAAAAGTCAGGGTTGCGGGTGAAGATTCAAGTAATGATCAGCGTACCCTTGAAGCTCCACGGATGGATCACCAGAATTCTTCTACCTCTATGGATCCTCTTATACAAACAAACACTGGATCCAATGCAAGCTCATCACTGTCTTTCATGAAAGGTAAGTATGGTACTTCTGCTCGCACTATTTGATTGTTCATCTGGTCTTGAGAGTTCTGTGTAGCTTTTGGCACAATGAAGGGCTAACTTAACAAAAACTTATATATGGTGTATTCCATTTGCCTAATGCTCATTACAATTAGCAATTCACAGAGGACTAATGGATGCACAATATTCTGCAATTTTGCATGCTGCTTATGAATGATGTGATGAATAGTCTAGATAACGTGGAAAAGTTAGCTCAAGATAGAATAATTAACATTATTGTCAATTTCGTAAAATGATGTGAAGTAAGTAGTGATCTCAAAACATTAAACAGGCAAACTGCTGCTCTGCTATTGCTATGAGAGAAAAGAAAACAGTAAACAAAACCCAATTCTAGCAGCAAGGGGCCAAGATCACATGTTTTACTTATCATTTATTACGTACTTGTGATTCACTTCATAACCAGTTGGATCAGTTTGTATGCATGTTCAGAATAATGGGTTGGCATCCCAGAGAATTCAGTTTGTCAAAGGCACTAACATATTCTTTGCTGCATTTCTCTAGGGATTCTGCCGAAGTACTTCAGCTCAGAGTGGTCGTTTGCTCAGTTCCATTTACCGGAAGTCACACGTTACATTGTAGCTTTCGGCGCTCAAAACACTGTAATGATGGTTGGCCTGGATGGCAGGTACTCATCAGTCACCTCGATTGATTAAATATTTATTGCAAGATTTATCATTTCAGCAAATGTATACATACACGTAGGGTGTTTTTTGTTTGCCATATACCTGTAGCACATATAATTCAGTTAGCCTTTGCTGTCAATATACGTTTGATTTTCACTTCTGAATGTCCGAGCAATTGTTTAATATTTAGCTAGAGAAAATTACACCAGTCAGTAGAAAAACAATGACAGCTCTCCATACAGGCTAAAGTTGTTTCAGTAGTAGTCGCCTGGCCTCTGCAGATTTTTGTTCTTCTCTAGCAATCGGTGACTGTCTCGGCATCTCCCTCCTGCATTCGTTGAAACTCACACTAACCATGTCGGCTTTTGTCACTTCCAGCTTCTACAGGTGCATCTTTGACCAAGTAAACGGTGGGCAGATGACGCAGAAGGAATACTCGCGGTTTCTGAAGACTGACTATCCTCCCTTGAGGACATTGACCGCGTGACGACGCCGCACCGCCTTGACGACATGTACATACATAGAAGGTTGTGCTCTGTCCATTGTACATAATCCTCGCTTGCAAAGCTCTAGACCGGTCGCCGGAATAAGGAGCGCCGGGGTGCCCGGCCGCAACCTGCCTGCCTGCCCATTTTGCTGCAGATGTCCTCCCATCCAAATTTGCATTGTTTATTCGACTCTGTATGAACAAGAGCGTCGTCCACTGATATGTACTGTATGTATGTATAACAAACAGCTCAGGAAGAATGCAAATAGAGCTGAAACAGAGCTGTTTATTCTACTCTGTAACCAGAGCTGAAACCGTTGTTGGCATCACACATTCATTCTCTTGCCAATAGATTGTCAGTGTGAGTGCTACCTTGGCGTGCAAGGCACTGATGGTTGGTCTGATCGACACCACTGTGGATCCTGCCATTTTTCTAAAGGAAGTCCTGCCATTTGGTTTATATTTATAGTATGGGTTTGTTAGGCGTGGTTTCGTGTGCTTGGCGTGTTTGATCAAGTACATCTAAACTTTGGTTGAAAGCAACATCTGACCAGGTGCCCTTGGTCGCTCTCGCCGTTCTGATTACAAAAAGCCTCCAGGACCGCAGGGCAGCCCGTCGCCGTCGTGTCCATTTCCAGTGGTTGCGCGCCTCTGATTTCCTGTCGTCCTCCTGATGTGCCCATCTCATCATACGTGTATTTCCTCTTCTTTGTTTGTGCAAACTATTTTTCGGGTAATGCTGGCTTGGGGATGCAACTTCTCGTCGCTGTGAAGTGTAAACGAAGGAGACGGAGATTTGAGCAACACGCAGCACGTGGTTTTAGGGCCATTTGTCATGCAATTGTTTCGCCCTAAATGATTTGTGTAGGCCGGCCGGAGTTTCAGCGCGTAAAAAAAAGGCCCCGCTTGGAACGCATGAACGGAGGAGGGGACGCAAGAACTACATTGTTGTAGGAGTGTTGTCATGGATTCGCGGAAAACATTTGCAGCATGTTTGACTTGATGTTTTGTTTTTGCAAAGTTGCCATCGATCTGCTGCGCCGTTCGGCATGAATTTAGTTGATTTACTTTTGAAGTTGGAATGAATTTAGTTTAATTAGGACGACCTCCAAAGAACCGGATTCCCCGGGGATTCTCTTGTTTTTCCTAGAGCCAAAACGTGCCTACAAATGGCAGCCGGATGTAGCCCAGTCACACTTGTTTGATTCGTTGACTTCTTCGGCTCCAGGCGAGGCAAACAGCCATGTGGTTCGTGACGTACAAGCACAACCGACACAAAGAGGATATTATCTTCAAATAATAATGAACAAGATGGTGATGATGATAAGGGCACTAATTTGTTCTAAGCTATTCAATACTGTTTTTGGTCTCTTTGTAATATACACCGGATTTTAAAGGTGCAATAATACAAGAATTTTTCTCTGCTATTAAAGAGGAGTTCGTTATGTCGCCTCTACCTTCCACTCGGTTTTTTCCTCCCACGTTTCCCTTCTCCCTTTGATTTTTTTGTTGGTTTCTTTGGTAACCCTTACCAATGCCGCACAAAATAAGGAGAGTTCATTCCGCCGCCTCCACCTCCCACCTGGTTTTGTCCTCCCACGTCCCTATCCCCTCTTTGGTTTCCTATTGGTTTCTTTGATAACGCAAACTGATGTCGCACAAAATATAAACCAATAAAAACCAACATGTCTACTATTAAAGGAGAGTTCGTTCCGCCGCCTCAACCTCCTGGCCGGTCTTTTCCTCCCACGTCCACATCCCCTCTTTGGTTTCCTATTGGTTTCTTTGATAACGCTAACCGATGCCGCACAAAATAGAAACCAATAAAAACCAACATGTCTACTACTAAAGGAGAGTTCGTTACGCCGCCTCCACCTCCCGCCCGGTCTTTTCATCCCATGTCCCCATCCCCTCTTTGGTTTCCTGTTGGTTTCTTTGATAACGCCAACCGATGACGCACAAAATAAAAACAATAAAACCAGCATAAATCGATACTTTTCCAAAACCACGTCATGCATTAACTCAATCCAATCAAATCAAATCAAGCTTACCAAAATCTCAACTAAATCAAACTTTTCTTGCTTTCCCCTGCCCATACCATCATCAAATTAAATGTTATCAAAATTGACGTAAGGTATATGTTGGACAAGATTGATGTTGAACCACTAAAGTACGCACCCATTGCAACGCACGAGAAATTAGCTAGAAAAGAGTAATTGTTTGGATGCTCCGAAATAAATTGTGTATAAGGGCATCTCCAACGCGGACTGCTAAAACGGACATGCTATTTGTCCGCGGACGCGGTAGGGGAGCCGGACATCCAACCCTTTTCCTCAAATAGGCATCAAATCCGGACAGTATGGGCGGGTCAGACGAACCTAGAGGACAAAGCACATGGGCTGTGAGGACATGTTGTCCAATTGACAGTGGGCCAATTGGACCTCCGCATGGTGTCCATACTCCCGCAAAGCCCCCCCCCCAGTTTGCTTTTGGTTTGGGGGAAAACAGACATGCGGACTGGTCCACTGACATTTAGGGGACCGCGTTGGATGGCAAAAAGTGTCCGAACCGCATGGTCCGAACCTTTACCGACACTTTGACGGACCACATTGGAGATGCCCTAAAGCATCAATGTGGTGATAGAATTTTCATGTACATCCTCCAAAATAAAATGGGTCGGACCATTTTGCAGTTTTTCTAATAAGCTGGCTGGACTAAAACTTCAACGCTCTTTGATGATTGATGCACATACGATTTTTCTGGTGTCAATGGTTATGATGATTTATCAGAATTTATTTTCAGTGTTTGTGTTTCCCATTCACTCAACATGTAATGGGATTCACAAGCCATTGGGAGAGAGTTTCTCGTGTCAAATGTTATGATAATGTATTGTGACGCCCCGACTTAATCGTGTACTAATCATACACGCAAATGCACACGATCAAGCCTAAGGACTCACGGGAAGATATCACAGCACAACTCTAAACACAAATAAAATAATACAAGCTTTATATTACAAGCCAGTGGCCTCGAGGGCTCGAATACAAAAGCTCGAGCTATACAAGCATCAGCGGAAGCAAAAGTATCTGAGTACAGACACAAAGTTAAACAAGTTGCCTTAAGAAGGCGAAAACAAACCACGACTCTGATCGAAAGAGGCAAGGCCTCCTGCCTGGGAGCTTCCTAAACTACTCCTGGTCAGCGGTCTTCACGTAGTAGTAAGCTCCATCGGAAGTATAGTAACAGTCGTCGGCGGTAGCAGCTGGCTCCTGGGATCCGTCATCTGGTCGCAGCAAATGGGTATGGGGAAAAGGGGAAGCAAAGCAACCGTGAGTACTCATCCAAAGTACTCACAAGACTTACATCAGAGCTAATCTAGTTATGCAACATTATCAAAGGAGGGCAGTATATGTGGACTGAACTGCAGAAATGCCGGAATAGAGAGAAATGTCTAGCCTATCGAAGACTAGCATCTTCAGCAGTCTTGCAGCATAAGAAGAGTGCAGATTAGCATATTATAAATTAACAAGCATGTTGAGGCAAAGCCCAGAGATCCTTCCTCGACTCCCTGCGAGGAAGCAATCCCGGAGCTTGCAATTAATTAAAATGTAACCAGTTCAAGTAGTAGATCGGGATACTTTACTGAGCGTCCTATTACCGTGGACACGGCTATTCGAATAGATATATCTTCCCTGCAGGGGTGCACTACTGTTACCCAACACGCTCGATTAACTCTGGCCGGACACACTTTTCTGGGTCATGCCCGGCCTCGGCTGATCGACACACCACAGCCCTACCTAGAGCTCAGCAGAGAGGTCCCCGCCGGTGTACATCCTAAATGCTCAGGGTTCTTGGGCCCATCCCCCCTTGCACTCCGGGTCGTTGCGCACATGGTTAGATCCAGGCACCACCTTTGTCCTGGATGGCGCCGATCCTGCCGTGCCGCACTGCTGAACTGGACGTCTGTCAGAGCCTTTGGCTGATACATACGGTGCAGAGGGCCCCATTAAACCATTATCCCACGTGGTGGTAGTGCGTATAGGCCAGTGGCCAACTCAGATCAAATACCCAAATCCGTTAAGCGCATTGGGAGCTCGCGGAAACGAACAGAGACCCACGAAACATGTGGCTCCGTCTCCCCGTCTCGTGGAAGTACGGCAAGGGCCCAGAATGCCCGGTCGTGCCACGTAATCATCTCGCGGATATCCTCATGGTCAACCCAACTACACATCTCTCGCGGGTACCCCTCAGGGTCGACCCGTCTTTTATCAAGTATCTGTAATTAAAACCCAGGTAACCGTGTGTTCATAACATCAAGTTGGGATCCGAGGAATCACCCTCGTTGGATTTCCACTCGATGTATCCGGCAAGGTGAACCCGGAGGAATCACCCTCGCAGGTATTCACACTTGTGGGGTTGCACGACAGAAGCTTCGTCGGAGATGGGGAAAGAGGAATCACCCTCGGTAACCCACAACCGACTAGCTATACTACAGAGGCAACATCAGGAGTGAGGTAAGAGGTATCACCCTCGACACTCGATGGTAACTCTGCAGAGTCGGGCAACTAAGGGGGTTGTGTAGTGATGTGTTGGTCTCAGCCCGTCGATCCCTTCGGTCGTGGCACAGGTAGCTAAGCGGGGCAACTAGAACAAGAAGAGGGGCCACAGATGGTTTACAATCAACCTACACTAAGCAGTTGGGATATCAGGTATGTCTCAACAGAAGTTACAAGAAACAGGCTATGCATCAGAATAGGATAAATCAATAGCAGTAGCAAATTCTAATGCAAGCAGGAGGGAGAAGGAATAGGTGATATAGGCATGCGTCAAGGGGGGTTGCTTGCCTGGTTGTTCTGCGGCAAAAGAGGGGTCTTCGACGGAGTAGCAGTCCTGCGGGGCAGCGTCGGTCTCGGTGTCTAACGGGAGAGAAGGAGGGGGAAGAAACAATAAATTCACGGCAATAATGCAATCAACGATGCATGACATGCCTAAATGATATGCAGATGTGATATATGGCCTATCTAATTGTTTTAGTTATTTTAGGAATTTATTTGGAATTATTTTATTAAGGTTGAGCACTATTCATTTATCGAAATCAGTCAAAAAGTTCCATGTTCACCTAGCTAGGAGTGTTGGACAAGCATTTTGATCACGTATTCGGATTCTTCATATTTTTCTGATCATTTTACATATATAAATTATTTTCATCCGAGTTACGGTTTAAAAGATATGATTTTCTAAAGTTTTATTAATTTCTGGAATTAATTTAATTATTTAATTACGAATTATCCAGAATAGTAAAAGGTGACGTCAGCATGACGTAAAGCTGACGTGAGCGGTCAACAGAGGTTGACCAGAGTCAAACCTGACCAGTGGGTCCCACTGGTCAGTGACTCACCTAATTAAACAGAGATTAACTTAATCTAATTAACCTAATTATCAGGTGGGCCCGCCCTGTCAGTGACTGTTTAGACTAATTAGTTTTAATCTAAATTTAATCCGGTTTAATTAGGCGCGGGACCCACATGTCAGTGGCTGGGCCAGCCCAGTCAGCGGGGTTGACCCAGTCAACCCTGACAAGTGGGACCCGCAGGGCCCACGGGCAGTGACGCTGGGGGTGGGCCCCAGGCGCCACGTCGGATGCCGGCCACCGGAGACGCGCCGGCGAGCGCTCCCGCGGCGGCCGAACTCCGGCGAGCCCGGAAAACGGCTGTGGTGGACGGCTCGGCGCGCGGTTTGGCTCTCTGGAACGGCCACTCAGCCGCGCGTCGGATGGTGGCGGTGGTTGGCCGTGGGGTGGCCGGAATCATCGCCGGCGACGAGGTTAGGCGGCGGTGGTTTCGGGCTCCGACCGAAAACGGCGAAACGGCGCGCGAGGGAGCGAACTAACTAGCTAGGGAGGCACAACGCGGCGCGGGGAGCACGTCGGGCATGAGCGGGTGACCAAATGGTCGCCGGAGTAGCTCCGGCGAGCAGCGAGACGGCGGTGAGCTCGGGCGCGACGGCAGCGGCGACTACGGCTACGGATTCACACGGGGAAGAGGGGGAGAAGACGCGGCTGCTCACCGGGAGCCTGTAGAGGGGCAAAGCGGGCTCGGGGGAGGCGCGGGGTAGCCGGAATCGGCGGCGAGTCGTCGGCGGCCGCAGGTGGAAGAAGGGCTCGAGCAGCTCGATGCCGAGGCGGGGAGCTCCACTTGACGGCTCCGGACGGTGTAGCGGTCGACGACGGAGAGCTACGGCATCACGACGAGGCTCGAGGACACCGGAGAACGCGGGATCGACGGCAATGGCAGCGGCGACTTTCGGGTGAGCTCGGGCGAGGGCGATACAGAGGCGAGGGGGAATCTGGGGTGGCCTAGGGTTTCGGGGGGAGAGGAGAGCGGCTCGGGGGAGCCCTTATCGGCGTCGAGGAGCCGGCCGATGGCCGACAGCGCGACAGGCGGCGCCGTGTCGACGCGCGCGGGTGACAGCGCGGGAGGAGGACGACGGCTCGGCTCGGCTGGGCCTCGGGCTACTGTGCACTCAAGGCCTAGTGCGCCAGTAAGCCTATGCCCGTTTTCTTTTATTTTTCTGTTTTGTAAATTGTTTGGCCACTAGATGAGTTTTATAAATTGTGTGACCGGGTTCAAATATCACAGTGCATTATTACCTTACACCAGAAATTGGTTTGGGGTTAATATGATTTCATTTGAATTTTATTTAAATGAATTGGTATTTTAAAGTGCTGTTTTGCTACTGTTTGAGGTTGCTAGAGTTACTTAGTGAATTTTGGTGATGTTGTTTTCCTGAACATAATTAGTTGTGAATTATTTTCTATTTAATGAACATTTTAGCCTTCAATTTGGAACAACTTTTATTTTCACTTTAAATTTGAATTTAAATTGAATTGGAATTTGAAATGAGATACGATGCAAAAGATGATTAAGCACTGTTAAGCATGGTGAGTTGGCATTATCAAGAGGTGATCTCTGTAGCTGTTACATGGGGATGTTACATGTATCAAAAAAATATTTTCACAAACATATAATCAAGGAAGGCACATTATATTCTCTCAACTATTGGGCATATAAAAATTAAATTAAAGGTAGTTGAAATCATTTCTAATGAGAAAATTTGCATTTTGATTCGTTAAAAAGGGTAGAAGAGAGTTGTTTGGTTATTTTGCTAGTAATAGATAGTTGTAAAGCAACAAGGAAATAGGGAGAAGTTTTGGGTAATAACATCTTTATAAGTATCTACATTAGATGCTCAAAGTTAAATAGCTAAATTTAACTTGAAAACTAATTGTATATGATCAAGGATCAACATGAAGTAATTTATTAGAATCTATAAATTTTTAATAAGAGTATTGTACTCCCTCCGTTCGGGTTTATTAGGCCCTCTCGTATTTTGAGCCAGAATTTGACCATCTATATTATCAATAAAATATAAAGTATATACTACAAATAGTATATTGTTTGGTTTGTATTTTATAAAGGTTTTCCATGATATTTTTTTGTCGCATATAGTTTACATTTTATAAGTTAAATTTATAGATCAAACTTTAGCCCAAAATAAGAGAGGGGGGGGGGGGGTCTAACAAACCTAGATGGAGGAAGTAATACGGATCAATGAACAAAGTTAAATCTTTGGTGTATTTAGATTAGACACTTGTAAATTAAATAGGTGAGTTTATCTTGAAAAGTACTTATATCCAATATGTAGTTTTATTATATTTCAACATTTCAAAGTTATAAGGGTTAACACTCACTACCCCACTACCAAAACGGGGTTGCCGCCATCACCACTGTCAAAAGGGCCGAAGCAACGGACAACAAAAGACATACCTAAAATCCCCAAACGGGAGGTACCACATGTCCATCCGGTAGACCAGGGCCTCCTTGCGCTCGCACACTAGCAGGACAGACAAAGGAGGAGGAGGGGTCGGGGTGGGGTGAGGGGACTACCAACAGAGGAGACGTGCGACGCAACACGCTCAAAATCGCCTCTTGCTAGGGTTGGGAGATGAACGGTTTAACTCTTGCATTTGTTTTCAAACTTAACCTTCTTTGATGGTTGATGTACATATGGTTCCTCGTGTCAAGTGTTATGATGATTTTTAACAATGTTTTTTCACATGATTATATGCTATATATTATTTTTCATTAACACGCAGATAAAAAAGTAACGGCTAAATGTGTACAGTAAAGATGACGTTGGTGTTAGAAAAACTATACATAAAAGGGTACTAGTACCGAACTTAACATACTAGCAACCATGGACATGCAAAGCTTGTTGTACTAATATAACTGAAACATCCCTCAAAATAATAATAATATATATATATATATATAACTGAAACATGATTGTTTTTTTTTGCTATGTACATGTTTTTGCCATCTACAATATCGTTGATATGGAATGAAACTACAAGAAGCGTGTACTTTTACAAGATTTAATATTAATCATATTATAAGCTCGAGAAATTATGAACTTGCATATATCAATCATCACAATGTTTCTTGTTAAATTCCTTTTTTTAGGAAAGCCCCCAGGTCTTTGGATGGACTAATGCAAACAACAATTAATTTCTTGTTAAATTCTAATACAATTTTCTAAAATAATTCAAGTAACATGCACATGTTGGGAGCAAAGATATGGAAAATACTTTTTAAAAAATGCAATTTTTCTGTAAGAACATAAGTTTTTTAATGTATGCAAAATAAAATACCATGAGAGTAATTAAATATGAGAGAATGCATGCAATTAAGAGCACATAAGTATACGACATATCTCCATAATTAATGGATAAGCAGTAAAAACTAGATTAAAAATTCGGATAGTTTGCATGAGAAATACCCCAATTGATGTGTGCCTTTTAGTATAGATAATGGAGTATAGAACTTATAGTTCATACAACAGCAAGGAAAAGGGAAAAACCTAACGAGCAATGACTAAGGAACGGTTAAAAGCTCACATGTTGAACACATGTAGCTTTTCCAATTTTGGCTACTACTTGTAAATTAAAGATTAGATACTTCCAAATTAAGTAGGAAAAATTATCTTAAAAAGTACTTTATCCAACATGTACTTTGATTAGATGCCATAGATATATTGTGGGGCACAAATTAATGATCGAATTTGCATTATGATGATCTCCAACATTTCGAAGGAACATGGACTGATGCACACAACAATTAATTTCTTGTTAAATTCTAATACAATTTTCTAAAATAATTCAAGTAATATGCACATGTTGGGAGCAAAGACATGGAAAATTCTTTTTTAAATATAATGCATTTTTTTTGTAAGAACAAAAAGAATTCCCATGTATGCAAAATAGTGAGATAATGCATACAATTAAGAGCACATAAGTATACAAGTGATTAAGAGAGGTACGCCATATCTCCATAATCAATGGACAAGCAATAAAAACTACTCTCTCCATTCCAAAATAAGTGTCGTGGTTTTAATTCAAATTTGAACTAAAACCATGGCACTTATTTTGGAACGAATGAGTAGATTAATTTTTTTTGAATGGTTTGCATGAGAAATACCCCAATTAGTTTGTGCCTTTTAGTATAGATCATGGAGTATAGACTTATAGTTCGTACAACAGCAAGGGAAAAGGGAAACACCTAACGAGCAATGACCAAGGAACGGTTAAAAGCACACATGTTGAACACATGTAGCTTTTCCAATGTTGGCTACTACTTGTAAATTAAAGATTAGATACTTCCAAATTAAGTAGGCAAAATTATCTTGAAAAGTACTTTATCCAACATGTACTTTGATTAGATGCCATAGATATATTGTGGAGCACAAATTAATGATCAAATTTGCATTTTGATGATCCCCAACATTTGGAAGCAACCAAAGAAAGATTGACAACAATCAATTGATTGCCAAATTTAATAAACAAACAAATATTGAAATAATCAATTGATTAATTACCGCGTTTAATAAAAGTACTTGTATATGATCAAGGAATACCGATATGCAGTAATTTATTAGAACCTAGTATAAATTTTTACCAAGAGAATTGTAATACGAATCTATGCTAAAAGTTGCATCGTAGGTGTATTTATAATTTTATATTAGACACTTCTGAATTAGGAAAGGCAAATTTATCTTGAGAAGTACTTATCCAACACTTAGTTTTATTAGTTCCCATGGATATTTTAGTAGACCACAAATTAATGATAAAAAAATCGTACTTATCTATCTTGGAGATTTCAGCATTTTTGAAGGAACCGAAGAAAAATTGACAAAAATTAACTAAAATATTAATTGCCGCGTTTCAGGGTTAGCACTCACTAGTCCACTACCAACCGAAGGAGCCCTCCGGTATCCTCCAAATGCTAACGTCCTGCCTACCCGCCTCTCTGTCCCATTTCCTCGATCTCTTCTTCCTACGAAAAGCTCGAAGCTTTTTGCAATTGCAACGACTATTAATGGCTGCCGTTCTAAACTAATGATGGAGGCTATTACTAGCTCCTGACGGCGTAGTTAATCCCCCCATAAACACCGTCGCATCCCGCTCTCTAATCCTTCGCCTCCCGCCGCTGGTGTCGCTGGTAGTAGCAGCAGTGGTGGTACTAGGTGGCAGTTAGGTGGAGGCGAGGCCACGGCCGTAGGAGTCGCGAGAAAGAAGCGGTGCGGGCGGCGGGGGAGGAGGTGGAGAGATGGTTGTGGCCCTGGCGGCGGCGCGGCGGAGGCGGGTGTGGCGGTGGGCCATGCGGGCGGTGGCCAGCGCGGTGATGTGGACGGCGGTCCTGCAGCTGGCGTCCATCACCGGCCTCTGGCGCCCCAGGGTCTTCGCGGACTGCTGGGGAGGCTCCGGGTCCGGGGGCGCCTCGGCCGGCCTGGCCGCGCTCGCCGGCGAGGATCGGGTCGCGGCGCGGCTCTCCCCTCCGGCGCTCGTGCCCAGGAGTAAGTGCTATCTTCTTCGTTCTCCTCATCTTGCTCCCATCCCAAGCTTCCCCCTTCCCTTCAGTAGAATTTAGTTTGCGCGATCTCGGCGAGCCCGTGGTCCTCGGATTTGGGCGGAGCGCGAGTCAAACGCGACAGTTTGGTGGTCAACGGCGCTGTCTCTCCCGGCGATTCGGCTCGATCGCACGCTCGAAATGGCGATTCTGAGGCCAATTTTGTGCCGTCGTGGGATCTCCAGGTTGCATTGGGGCTGCAAACGTTCTTAATTTGTGGTTGCTTTTTTGTAGACGCTATTCTGAACCTGGACCTGAATGTGTGTTCACATCTCAATCTTCATTTCATCTGTTGCACATATACCATCTTCAGAGCTGATTTGTATGCATGACATTACTGGAAAATCAAACCATAAGGTGCTCGGTGTGCCGAGCTAGCTCTGGCCTCTGATTAAGATGAACCTTTGCTGCTTTATGTTGCTAAAAATTAACAAATGATACAGAGTATTTCGCAACACACAAGCAGCTTCCATCCAGTGATGCATTTTTATTTATGTATAATGGAAGCTTTTATTACCCCAGGACTCTGCATCATTGATGCATACAGCCTCACTGATTACATCGTTTGTTACAAAGTCACCAAACAATAACATTTGACATATCTTGTTGTCTCAGTCCTTTTGTTGGCACTGCCACACTGGTGCTGATTAGGGTCTTGTTTTTTTATGCAGGAGTTTATAGAAGCAATGGCTATCTGCTAGTGACTTGCAACGGAGGCCTTAATCAAATGCGAGCCGGGGTTTGTACCTTAGCTAGGATAGATTATTTTTTGCTCTGTAGTTTGGGTACATGCCGCGATTGTAATTTTCTTATGAAATGGTGTGCTGCAGATATGTGATATGGTGACCATAGCACGCCATCTAAATCTAACATTAGTGCTCCCCGAACTGGATAAAAGGTCTTTCTGGGCTGATCCAAGGTATGGTTAGTTTTCCATTCAACATTGTTTCAATAACATCAGAGTAAACATGAGCTGTTTGTCTGAAATTGCTTCCTAGAAACACATAAACTTGTGCTGTCATCTTGTGCTATTGTAAACATCACTCATCTCCTTATCTCAGAGTAAAATACGATATTTTTTTACATGTGAATATGTTCATGATTGTCACAAATAAGTTTGTTATTTTGATTTTGCAGTGATTTTGGAGATATATTTGATGTGAACCACTTCATTAATTCGTTAAGAGATGAGCTAAAAATTGTCAAAGCACTACCGTTGAAACTCCAGCTAAAAACTAGGAGAAGACTTTATTCGATGCCTCCTGTCAGCTGGTCGAATGATACGTACTACTTGAAGCGGGTAAATAATGTCTGTCTTACTGCAGGCTGCGTTTAGCAGTGTTAAAAAGGTTAGGGAAAGTACCATGTGGATCTCAAAGCTCCTCTCCTGCAGGTATTACCTCTTGCAAGGAAGCACAAAGTAATCCATTTCAATAAAACAGATGCTCGTCTAGCAAACAATGGCCTTCCCATCCATCTCCAAATGTTGCGCTGCCGTGTCAACTTTGAGGCTTTGAGATTCACTCCACAGATTGAGGCCCTCGGCAGAAAACTTATCTCCACCCTTCAGCGAAGTGGGCAGTTTGTTGTGCTTCACTTACGCTATGAAATGGACATGCTCTCCTTTTCAGGCTGCACACATGGCTGTTCTGACAAAGAAACTGACGAGCTCACCAGAATGAGGTTCGTCTCTTTCATTACTACTTGGTGTTATGGATGTGCTGCTTCAGTAGGAACTAACTGATCACGTATGAACTATAGATATGCATATCCATGGTGGAAAGAGAAGGAGATCGATTCTGAATCCAAGAGGCTTCAGGGACTTTGCCCCCTCACACCTGAGGAAATTGCTCTAGTGCTTAAAGCTCTAGGATTTACAAAGGATACATTGATATATATTGCCTCTGGTGAAATCTATGGAGGTGAAAGAAGGTTGTCTGCTCTCAAGGCTGCCTATCCTAATTTGGTGAGCACTTCTCCCATTTATTATTTTCATTTGCAATGTTCCCTGAGACAAGTGTTAATTTTCTCAGCTTTGTCTAATATTAGGTAAGGAAGGAGAAACTTTTATTGCCCGATGAATTGCGGCCATTCCAGAACCATTCGACCCAGATGGCAGCACTGGACTACATGGTTTCGATAGCAAGCAATGTTTTCATCCCCAGTTATGATGGGAATATGGCAAGAGTTGTTGAAGGTCACCGCAGGTTGGCTTCTCTGGATTATGATATTAATGTTTACATTAGTCAAGAAATGTTTGAGCTTGTGTGCTCTTTTGATTATTAGAAACAAACATAAGTCTGTCTACTTTCTAATGGCTACAGAACTACTTTGGGGTTATGCTGATGAACCTTTTCGTTGTTCCGTTTTAGGTATAGCGGCTTTCGCAAGACCATCTTATTGGACAGGACAAAACTTGTTGAACTTTTGGATCATTTCCAAGGAGGTTCATTGTCCTGGGATGAATTCTCTGCTGCTGTGAAGGAGGCACACCAGAATCGCATGGGCCAACCCACAGACAGAAGGGCCATCCCTGGCCGGCCCAAGGAAGAGGACTATTTCTATGCTAATCCCCAAGAATGTGTTGATTCCAGTTCCATGGGGAGATTAAGAGATGTTTCCTGATGATACCCGGAAAAGCATTGCAAATGAGTATTGATGCTGACCTGATAGCATAGCGTTAACCCGGTGACACCATGACTTTGTACAGCTGACCCAAGTTCCTCCTGCTTACTACCGATTATTCACTTTAGGTACAAGCAGACCTACACGTCAAGTGTCTATAACCAGATTCCATAACAGAATAAAGCTGAGAAAGAAATTCAAGGCATCCGAGTTCGGAGAGAAGAGACGCCACATGAGCAGCCATTCTGCTCTGCTCGATTGCCACTTTCAGTCATTGTTGTATTTCATTCTCTTTTTTTTTAAAAAAAATTCCATTTCATTTCACTCTCCATGCCCCCTTCTCTTTGTTTAGGGCTCTGACTCTTATCATGGGTATGTCGAAGATCATGAGTGTTAATTTTGACTATGAGGAGTTTTCCTCCAATGTTCTTTTGTACTAGTTACCAAAGCCATTATGAAATTTCAGGTCATACAGAAATGTTGTGACAAACATTAACCTGGAGCTGGAGGGCTCCAAGATAAGATGATCCATTTTATTTCTTTCCAACAACTGGGTCATGGAGTGTGTTATTACTTTGTTGAACTGTATGCAAACTTTGCCGATGTGGCTGTTGTCCTTGCTTCTGCGAATTTGACCTGCAACCGCGAAGGTATCAGCTGACCTGCAACTGCAAAGGAACCGGCTGATCTCATGCATATCTCTCTTTTTTGTTCCTCTGAAATCCCTAGATAAGTGGTGCAATCCAATGCCGTGTTTCGTCCGTGCAAGTTTTGGACTTTGGTGATGTGCCCTAGAGATTTGGTTTAGTGTAATTGGTTGTCCAAACATGCTGGCATGGAGATCATCTTGTGCTTGGTTTGAAAAGAAAATGCTCTAGAATCGTTTGGCATTTTCTGTGAACAAGTATGAACTTGGTTTTGTCTTTTTAGTGTTTGTTTGAACTTTTCTCTACTTTTACGGCTAAATTTTCAAACGTTAGACTATGAAATAAGCACAACACATGGCATAGTTCATTGCGCCTGGATTTCTCAATGACCGATGCTAGGTTTCAACTTCTTACATGTCCTTACTTATACAACATCTGACGACGTGCTGTAACAAAATCAACAAGTCTTCAGCGGGGGAGATAAATAAGTCTAGTATACATTTAATGTTGACTTGAAACGGATGAATTTCAAACAGATTTGCTAGTGCTCGTTTGATGAGAATTAACAAAGTCTTATCTAACTCCTATGCTGTTTCAGATTACGTGGAGATTCCTGAGAACCTTTTTTTATGCTTGATTGATTTTTTTGTAACAATGTCAGTTAGATGAGATTTACTTAATTCTCATCTAGACGAGAACTAGCCACACCCAATTCAAATATATGTTATGAAAGGAGGTGGTATTTTCCTACAAGAAGATTGTATGACCATGAAATGTTTTTTTCCAGCTTGTTCATCAGAAATACTGCATCGTTGTTCACAATAAGAAATGAAATATTGAATAAAGCCGGGTGTAAGATCATTACTATTTTCATTTGAAGAAAGGAGAAAAAAATGAAAAAAGTGCAATAATTAGCAAGGGCCCAACCGGGTTCGAACCGGTGACCTATTGATCTGCAGTCAATTGCTCTGCTACTGGTACACATTAGAAAAAGTTGCATCACCTTATAAGGAAAACCGAGGCGAAAAACCTTACAGAACACGACTTATTGAAGGAACACATACCAAGACCCTGACATCGAGCGATGGATCTAACAAAGACTAGACCCGAAGTATTGTAGGCACATGACGCATATCGCTACTAGTGTTTTAACTATTTTTTTGTGACTGAGTGTTTTAACTTTATTGCCCAAACAACAACAGTAAGATAGCTGGCAAGTCATCATGTTGTTGGAGTCTTCAACAATTGTAGAATGCATGGGCTAAGAAAAAATTGCTAGAATCGATTCTGCTGCTAGAACCAAATTCCAACTTATGCCCACCCCTAGATGCTCCTACCTTTTGCTTAATCACAACATAATTCTTTTCTTAGACACTAGTCTAGTATTTTTTTTAGATTAAACTCACATTGCTCGTGCTCTAATTTATTTATTTTTTTGCGAAAATATCAGATCTATTATAAAGATTCACCGGAAGTACAAAACACCCAAAACATAATAAAAATTACATTTAGGTCCATGGACAACCGAACGACCATTGCCGCCGCCAGAACGAGCCGCCAACGCGCCGCTGTCGCCGCTCCCATACCGGAGCCGGCCTGACCTTGTCGATGACAGCCGGGAAGTCTTCGTGCACGTGCCCCTAAGGACCAGCGTTCGGGAGCCGCAGTCGTCGCCGTTGAATCCTTGAATCGATCTGAAGAACTTGACACCAAATATCACGGTTGCGTACGCACGACGAGAAACCCTAACCTCACCGCTCTGAGGAGCTGGCAGGAATCTACGCCGGAGCTCCGTCTAATCCGTAATTCCAACTTAATGGCAGGAACATTATATGGTAATGCTCGTGCTCTAATTGACCGAATTTCAGTAATGAATTAAGAGTGTTTCAAATGCATTTCGAAGTGAAATTTAAAATAAAAATAAAATGGAAATCAAGATATAATCTACCAAAAGAATACACATTACCATATAATGTTTATCTGAAGAAGTGAGATTGAAACAAAAAACAAAATAAGCACGTTTCAAGATTCATTTTGAAGTGAAGTTTAAAAGAAAAATAAATTAGATATTCTACAAAAAGAATACCACATTACCATATATTGTTTATTTGAAGAAGTGAAACTGAAACAAAAATAAAATAAGCACGTTTCAATATGCATTTTGAAGTGAAGTTTAGAAGGGAAATAAATTATATATTCTACAAAAAGAATACCACATTACCATATAATGTTTATTTGAGGAAGCCAAATTGGAACAGAATAAAATGAAAAGTTAGGGAGGGCCCAACCGGTTCGAACCGATGACCTATTGATCTACAGTCAATTGCTCTACCACTAAGCTATGGACCCAATTTGCTCAAAATCATTAATTACAAGCATATTAGCTGATATTTTGTGCGCGTGTGTGTGCATGCATGTGTGTGTGTGCGCGCGCGTGTGTGTTTTTTATTTTGAAGTCGACTCCAGAGGATCTTGATTCATTAAAAAAGAAGAAGGGAGTTGCTCGGTAAATTTGCGGAAAACCGTCACATCGCGAGATAGGGCACTTCGGCCGACCTGGCTACTCACAAGACCACACAACACCGCCGAAAAGAGAACATCGTCGAAGATGCCTGCACTGTGTCATCGTCATCACCTCTCCCCAAGCAAGAGACTCCGACTTCACCGCAGACGACCAACCAAGAGCCCGAAAAATGTGTCTAGCCGAGTTACAATACCGGCGCCAACCTCCATAATTTTTTGAGGCCGTTCCAAATCGAGCATAAGAACCTTCATTTTGAAGGTTGGGGTCACTGATATGGAGCGAGCTCCAAACCCCACCTTGCACGAGCAAGGGAAGTTTCAGACCGTTCTTTCCCTTACTTTTGTGCTCGTACCAATGTTGTGGCGGTGTTTTTCACCAGTAAGCGCGCTCTTAAATGGTTGCTCGCTGCTTGCCGTCCAACCAACTGCCCAATAATGGCGCCCGTTCCCGCCGCCCGTTGGCTATAAAGGTTGGCACCTCTCCCTCCACTACTGCACTCTCCTCAATGTCTCATCTCAAGCCCATTGCCACCGACATCAAGCAGGAAGATGAGTAGCAGGAGCAGGTATACAACGAGGCTGCTCGACGGGCCTACTTCAATTGCGCCTTGGAGGTTGTTCGAAAGATGGATGCTCAGAGAGACCATCGGCTTTGGGACCGCGCGCCCGCCCCCAACACCAGGAATGACCCATGGACGGAGTGGAATGAGGCTGCCCTGCCCTGTTTCCGCTCCATCGCGGCCTGCAATGTCGTTGCCCGCGCATGTCTGGCGTGGAACGAGGCCGCTCTGGCTCGTTTCCATGAAACTGGGCAGCCAATGCCGCATCGTCCAACGGCGGCAAACCCCGCGCCGGCTAGTCCCTCTGCCATCATCGTTTTAGCAACTAGTTTAGTTTTAGTTTTAATGTTCTATATGTACTAATTCGCGACTAATTTTTTACCTCCATCTATCAATTAAACTGCGTGCACTTCTAGTTCTATGCACGAAATCGTTTGTGCTAAATTCATGCATGCTATGCGTGAGTGGATGGGGGAATTGGGGAGGAAAGGGTTCTAGCCAATGGCATACGAGTCTCACATGCAGATTTCTTTTTGAAGGCTTTGTTTTACCGATTTTAAGTTTACCTGTTGCTTCGGCATCCTTCAAAATATTATGAAAAATACCATGTCTTTCCGAAGAAGTGACAAGAAAAAAATCATGTCTTTTTGAAGGTAAAAAAAGAAAGAAAAATATCATGTTTCCAAGTGCGTATATCATGTTTTTTTTTATGAAGTGACATCAAAAAGCAAAACAAAAAATAAGCGACAGCACGTGACTGTCTCATGTTCATTTGAAGTTAAGACTGTAAAAATGAAAATAAATAAAAATAAAGCAAGCAGAGAGGGCCCAACCGGGTTCGAACCGGTGACCTATTGATCTGCAGTCAATTGCTCTACCACTGAGCTATGGACCCATTTGACGAAGAGTTGCATACCTAATGGTATACATTAGATAAACAACGGATAACCTTTTTACACCATACCTATAACTACGGCCAACGTGCAATGTATGTTCGAAATCACGTGCTCCAAGTCCAACCCATGAAGAACTCGACATGAAATGTCCGTACATATATGAGAGAAGACCAAATGCCGGCGGATATATGTATGACACTCAAACTGTCAATACGTACTGATCCACTCGTTTTTCAAAGTAAAACAAAGAAGAAAGAGTCTCGTATCGATCATCGTAGTATATATGAATCGGAAGAAGACGATGCATGCATGAAACAAAACAACATCTTCATTATACGCTCAATTACAAGTTACCACCATGTACGTACGTCCACTGCTACCACTTAATTACTGTACATTATTTCCACTCCCGGGTTGATTCTCTATCAAAACCTGCATGCACGAAATCAATCAAGTGGCGGTCTCTCTAGCTAGCTATTTGGCGGCGGCGCTGCCATTGGAGGAGGAAGGCGGAGGCAGCAGGAAGTCGAGGAGGATCTTGTTGAAGAGCTTGGAGTCCTCCTGGTGCGGCAGGTGGCCCGTGTTGGGGATGATCCTCACCGTCGCCTTCTCCCCGAGCTTCTCCTTGACCTTGTGCGCTTTGGCCACCGGGAAGATCTGGTCGAACTCGCCCCACACGATCAGCACTTCCTGCAAACACAATCAATCAACCATGCCAACAGTGTTAATTAGTCGGACAGCGTACCGGCCTCGAGTAACTTGTGGGTACTAATTCCAATCAGTAATTCCAATCGGTGGTTCCATCGTTTTCTCTTCCCACCCCGCACCCGCGTCGCTCCCAGGGGGCGGCTCGGGTGAAACCCTAGCCGCCGCCGCCCCCACCCCTCCTCCACCCCATCTCCCCGCCGCCGCCGGAGGAAGCCGGCGGGCAAAGCCCCTCCCGGTGGACGGCGGACGGCGGGATCTCGTCTCCTTGTTCGTTTCTTGCGACGGGAGACCTCCAACCAAAGCGCAGCGGCGGCCCTGGACGTTGGCTGCGTGCATGGTGGGGATCGGATCTCGGGGCGGCGGCGGCCTCGATTGGTGGTGCGCGGTGCGGCCTGCCCGGCGGGCAGCACCGGCGGGGGCAGTTTGGCGGCCTTCCACGGCTGCATGGGCGGCGTGAAGGCGGCGGCGCTGCGGCGGCTCCTCGATGGCCGGCCGGAGTTCCATGGGAACCGTCGTCTCCGACTCGATCTGCTCCGGTTCGTGCTAGATACGGTACTTGGCGACTGCGGTCGACGTTTACCGGTGCTATCTGGACGGATCTGGCGGGTGGGCATGGATCCGGGGGAAACTCTAGGCCGGCGTGGCGGCCGCACCAAAGTCGACGCCTCTCGGCGCCGATTCCCTTCCTGGAGGCTTTGGTGTGGATCCTGCTCCTCCCACCTCTGCCATGAGCGCAGGCGAAAGCCTCTGTTTCTCTGTTTGGGCGATGACGGCACCTTGGTGTCGTGTTCCTTCATGAAGGCATCGACCGGGGACTGCTCAGGGTGGTGGAGTTGCTGGTAGTTCGGAGTCGACGTGAGATGGCATGTAGGTGGAGAGGCAGGAGGTGGAGCGGCTTCGTCTGGCACGGAGCTTCGGTGGCGATGTCAAGTCATGCCTGGCCGACAGGTGCTACGCTGTGTCATGCCTGTTCGGCAGGTGCTACGCACGACAGATCCTCCAGAGACTTCAAGTTGTGTCGGCTGGTGGTATCAGGCAGCATGGTGTTGCAGTGTACCAACAATGACCACGACGTGCTCAGCAGTCTGCGCGCAGGGAGGTGGTGCCGTTGGGCGCCATGGTGGCGTCGACGGGTGACCGGGCTGGCAAGGATGATGCAGATTTCTATCTAGAAGATGGGTCAGCGGTTCGATGATGATGGCGGCTTCTAAAACATGTGCATGTGGTGTATGCTTTAGGTTTGCTGCACCGGCTATACGTTCCGATACGTTAGATGGATGGATCGGCGACGACACCGGTTTTAGATATGGGGAGTGAAAGCACTCCACATTATCGAGTTTGTAGGTGTGAGTGGTGGCTTCGGATGGCTTGTTGTATGTTCTTGTCAGACTTTTGTGGAATAATTAATAAAGATGGCTGCATGCATCGATTGATGCAGAGGCATGGGGTTTCAACCTCCATTTCCAAAAAATTTCCAATCAGTAGTTACCTGGGGGAGGGGAGTGATCTGGAAGCCGTGCCCGGAGGCGATCCCCTTGATCAGCTCGATTTTCCCCTCTCTCTGGACAGCGAAACACTTCTGCACAATAAAGTGTACGTACTTTGGTTAATTATTAATCAATTAGTTGCAATCTAGTACTCATACTACCACTCTAACTTACTTTTAAAATTGTGGCTACATGCATGCTTGGTGTCGCACACACACATTCTCCACCAACTGATCGGTCGGTGGCAGATGTGATTCGCCACCAAATCGCTGGTGCGCTAGCTGGGGCGATCCATCATTTTTTAGCTTTAATCATGGCGGCGAATGATGCACACCACTCCTACCTTTTCAGTTGACGTCGCACCCACGTATGCATGGCCTCAATGTTACGTCAACCAGAGCACGTATACTGTATTACTACATGCGTGTGTTGTACTCCGGCGAATGGCGTGCGTGCGTGCGTACGTACCCGGAGGAGGTCGCGGGCGAGGCACTCGGGGAGGTACTTGGGCGGGCCGTGGGCGCAGATGGCCATCAGCCGCCGCAGCGCCTTGGTGTCCGCCGGCACCATCAGCTCCGTCACGTCCGCCACGCCGCCCTTCGCCGCCAGCGCCCGGTCGTCCTCGGGCCCCTTGGCAAGGTCCGAGCTGCACACAGCCACCTTCCCCACCGTCCACGCCCCGGCTCCTCCGCCCTGCTGCAGCGCCCGCGCCAGGTGGTACGCCACCAGCCCGCCGTAGCTGGTGCCCACCACGTGCACCACCCGCGCCTCCTCCCCGCCGAGGCCGTCGCTGGCGAGGAGCTTGGCGATGGCGGCGGCCTGGAACGCGTCGGAGCGGCCCGGGGCCCGCGTGGTGGACGCGCCGAAGAAGAGCAGCGTGGGCACGATGAGGTCGAAGTGCCGGGACAGCGGGCCCACCTGCGCCGCCCACTGCCACGTCGGGTCCGGCCCGAAGCCGTGGATCAGCACCACCACCGGCCGCCGCCCCCGCTGCTGCTGCTTAGAGTCGGCGTCAGAGGAGGAGAGGAGGGAGGGGTGGGCCCAGAAGTGGAGCGTGGTGTCCGCGTCGACGGCGACGGAGCTGGGCCGGAGGCCGGCCGAGGTGAAGGTCCGACGGAACACCGCGCTGAGGAGGGACACCACGCCGAACCCCATTGCTGTCTGGAGATCACTTGCTGTCTATCTCTCTCTCTCTGTTGTTTGTCTGTCTCTAGCTCAGCTCAGCTCTCTCGAACTCTGCTCCTTCTCTGCAATGTCTGTCTGCCTCGACATCTCTTATATATGTGGCCTGACAGACGAGAACGGACGTTTGGCTCTAGGCCTCCATGGAGGCCGTTTTTAAAAAAAAAAATCAAAATTCAAACTTTTCGGTTTCAAAAAAAATCTGAAAAACTTTGTGCAAGTAAACAAGGATGTTATGTGTATGTGTGTAAAATTTCAGGATGAAATACATTGAAATGCGACCTGTACAAAAAAGACAAATTCATGGCCTGAGAGGATGAATAGTATCATGTGTTAAAAAGCCCCATATTTGTCTTTTTTGCACAACCCTCATTTCAACGTATTTTGCTCTGAAAATTTACACACATGTGTGTTATGCCTTCATGTATATCTGTATTATTTTTCAGAATTTTTTGAAATGTAAAAATATGAATTTTGATGAAGTTTGAAATTTGAATTTGGAGGTCTCCATGGAGGCCGAGCTCCAAAGGCAATTTTCGGAAAACTTCCTGTTATCCTGTATTAGGTTTTGTTGCTTAACTACTAGTGTACTTTGTGATGTTATTCCAAGTGGAGTGGTAGGTGTGGTTGGTAAAAGGACGTATGCGGCTAGATCGTTTCTGCTTCTAGAGAAAGTTTGGAGAGAAAACGTCAAAAAGAATAAAAGAGTTGGGAGCGAAAGCTCTGGCTAGAATGCGACTCAGATGGGGATGCAGAGTATGGAGGAATAACAATGCGCTTTATCTGCTTCATTTATCTTATCTGCGCTTTATTTTGTCAGTTTTGCTATATGTGAGTTGCCTGAAATTTATATTTGGGTAAGTCACTTTTTTCTTCTACTAGTACTCGATCTGTTTGTCCTTTATTTTTAGGGATTTTTATATCTGTACCCCTGGTTCGTTAGTTGTACTCATTCATCCCCACGCTCTTAAATTTTTCTCACTTTTCCCCACTCCCTTGTCCAAAACCCTCATAAATGGTCACAACGGTGGATGCCGTCGGGTCAGTGCTTTGACCGTTAACTCTGACGAGTGGGGCCGTGCTGGACTCTGTCGCCCGTTGGACCTGACGAGTGGGGCCACATTAAGACACGTCAGATGAGCTTGTCTGAGGGATCCCCTTGTCTGAACCTCGAGCCACTACAGCACCACGCCGCTCTGCCCCCTCCGCCGCCGTCATGCCCTCCAACCTCTAACCCCATTTCGCCTCCGCCGCCGTCGTGGCCTCCGCCAGATCTACCCCCACACCCCCCTCGGGATCCCATTAAGCAGTGATGTCGGGGGAGCAGGTTCTCAAGCCCATCGACCGTGGAGAGGATTGGGTCGAATCGGCGGCGGATAATTCATGGATTACACCTGGGTAAGCGTCGTTTCCCCTCTAACTGATTTGCTGATTCATAAATTCGGCCCTATTTGACAGCTAGTCGCGTGAATCGATCAAATTTTGCTGAATTGTTCCCGGCCTAACTGAAACCTACCCTTATTTGAATCGAATAGGATTGATCCTGCGCTTGCTTTCCGGCTGGCGGTTAGGATGGAAGTTAGTGTGCTGCGCGGTAGAAAACCGCAAATGCTTACTGGATTTTTCTATCCGAAGGTGGTAGAAACAAGTATGTCGTTCAAAGATTTGCTCGCGGCGCTCCAAAATTCTTCATATGGGTGGAGCCCTGCCGATGCTGTTGAATTAAAAATTTTCAGCAGTACAGAGCAAAAATTTGTCCCATTAACTTGCGATGAGCATCTAGGATTACTCTTTACTTTGAATGCTGAAAGCCGCTTCGGTAAAATCCTTATCGAGGTGCTTCGGCCACGCAATGAACGTGACAAGGGGAAGGATGTTTAGAAATCTTCTGTCTCTGCTAATAGCGAGCGCCCCGGCACTCCTTGTAGGTCGAAACCAAGCAGAGTTAGTGGTTCTGAAAGTCACAATATGTCTGCTGCCGCTTCTTGTGCCGCTTCTCCTGTCGCTGCTGCAGCCGATGTACATCAAGATGCAGAGCCAGACGAAGAGGTGCCTCGAAATGATGATGAGGATGAGAATATGTTCCCTGATCTTGTAGATACTGTCAGTAAACAAGCAATGGAAGATGAATATCCGGAGGAACCTATCAGCCGTGCTAGATTTGATGACACTGACGATGAAGAGAGGCAGGAGAACATCGACAACTTAGTTTTAGATGAATATGATGGTGAGGACATGCCAACAATTGATTGGAACAGGGAAGATCCTCAGCTAGCTGTCGGCACCATATTCCAGTCGATGGTGGACTGTCGTAATGCAGTGACTACATACTGCATTCTCACTGAAAATACATATGTGATTGATAGGAGTGAGCCAACAAGGTTCACTATTCATTGCCCATATGATAGGTGCAGATGGAGGTTGCATGCATCACATATGTTGAGGAGCAAGTTCATTCAGGTTTGTGTATTTCAGTCTATACTGATTCATTTTATTTCAGTTTATACTGATCCCATTTTGTTTCAGATAAAAAAGAACCCACACCAGCACACTTGTCCACCCGGAGGGGGAGGAGGGAAGGCTAAAGTAAAGCTAGCAAAGACTAGGTGGGTGGCAGATGCAATTTTGGATTGGTTGAGAGAAACACCAACACTTGGTCCAACAGCACTCCATGGGAAGCTATTTGAGAAGTACAAGATTGACTTACCTTACATGAGGATTTTCTATGCTAGGGAAATGGCTCTTGACAGGATTAATGGTCCTTGGAATGAGAGCTTTCAGTTGTTCTACACATTTAAATCTGAAGTGGAAGCTGCTAGTCCAGGGAGTGTTGTAGAGATTGACAAGCATACAATTACATACAAAATAAAAGGTAAGTCATTTGAGAAGGAGTGCTTCAGGAGGGCTTTTGTTTGTTTCAAGGCTTGTTGGTAGGGGTTTCTTGATGGTTGCAGGCCCTATTTGGCTGTTGATGCAACTGCTTTGAATGGAAGGTGGAGAGGACAACTAGTGGCAGCTTCTGCAGTTGATGGACACAACTGGCTATTCCCAATTGCATTTGGTGTGGTGGAGGCAGAGTCTGAGGAAAGTTGGGTCTGGTTTCTGCAGCAGTTGCGCAACCTTATAAGTACACCCCCAGGTTTAGCTATACACACATATGCTTGCAAGGGTTTGGAGACTGCAGTGGAAATTGTATTCCCTGGAGTGGAGCATAGGGAATGTATGCGACACCTAGCGCAGAATTTCAGAAACAAATTCAAAGGTAAAGTTTATGATAAGAACTTATGGCCAGCATCATACACATGCAGTGAGAGGAAGCATGCGCATCATTTGAGAGTGATGTATGCTCACAATCCTCTGGTGAAGGAGTACCTAGATGCACATCATGGAAAGTTGTGGTCAAGAAGCAAATTCAATGAAATCTGCAAAGTAGACTATGTGACCAGTAACCTGGCAGAGTGTTTCAATGCAAAGATCAAGTCATTGAAATGGCTTCTGATATGGCAAATATTTGATAAGATTCGGCAGATGATCATGATAAAGATGGCTCTTCGCAAAAGAATTGCAGAAACAGAATATGTTGGCCATCTTATGCTCCCATCTCTTATTAAGGCATTGCATGCCAAGGCAAGAGGACTGAACATGAAATGCATTCGAGCGGCGACACACGAGGCTGAGGTAACATATACTGACAGTAAAAACAGGGAATGGAGATATCCAGTTAACCTAGCAACTACGGAATGCAGTTGTAGGCAATGGCAGCTCCGTGGGAAGCCATGCATACATGCCCTACATCTGATGACTGTTATAGGTGGTGAAGATGGTGAAGTTGATCAATACATCTCTGAATATTTTTCTGTTGCCAAATTCAGGGCTGCTTATGCTTCCAATGTGCCTGCACTCTTGGGAAAAGACCAATGGAACATAGTAGATCCAGGGTTCAAACTAAATGCTCCTGTACTGACTAGACCACCAGGAAGACCAAGGAAGAACAGGATCAGAAGAGGTGAAGAGGGTCGTGTAAAAAGACAGCGTAAGTGCAAAAAATGTGGAACCCTAGGGCACATTGCTAGGAAATGTACCAATCCAGTGGATGCTTCATTTGGAGAAGAGGAACGATGTGCAGCAACAAATGCAGAGGAGAATGCAGCATTAGAGCAGATTGAAGCTAATACAGAGGAGAATGAAGCAGCAAAGCAAATTGCAGCTAATGCAGAGGAGAATGAAGCAGCAAAGCAAATTGCAGCTAATGCAGAGGAGAATGAAGCAACTGAATTAGCACTGCCGGCAGCTTGGTATGTGTGCAACAACCTTCCCTTTTTTGTGCATTTCTTCTCTTTTTATCGATGGCTTATAATATTTTTTCTGTTTGACCTAGCTCTAGGAAAATGAGAGGAAAAGGAGAGAAAAGGCCAAGAGAGAAAGAATTTGAAGAATATGAAGCCATGGCTTATGAAGGTTTTGAACCCCGTCAACTGGCCAGTGGAAGTTCTCCGTTAGCACCTCGACAGCCACCGCCTGAAGTGAAGATCAAAAGGAAGAAGAAAAAGGTGGATATCCCACCTAGGGAAACCAGGAGCAAGGCTGTTAAGCCGTCTCGGAACACAAGGAGCAATGCAAAGATGTGAACTTCGAACGTTGAATGCAAGTTGTAAACTTTGAACTTTAAGGATTTGTACTAAGGTTTCTGTGGTCAATTTGAACAACTGTGAAAACTTGTAAGGTTTAATAATGCTATTTGTACTTTGATGTGAAATTTGAGGCAAAATTTGAATTTCAGGCAGAATTTGAATTTTAGGCAAAATTTGAATTTGAACCAACACTTGAACTCCATTGCCCTGTGGTGTGATGTTGTAATGTTTGCTGAACTATTATAAACGTTAGGTGATCAATCCGATCTCTTTTGTGTGGTAAAACTTATAGTCATGGGAAATGTGCTCCAAATGAGCTCCGAAGCTAGGGTAAACAGCCCCATTTGTAATCAAGTTTTTTTGGACCTACTCTAAATGAGCCAAATATTTTTTATTAACACCTATTCAATCTATATAGTGTAGATTCGAAGTCTCACTATTTATTGAATTAATCTTCATATTTTTACATTTTTTTGAAAATAATGTGATTTAATAGAAAACCATTAAAAACACGTTTAAAATATGAAAAAGGAAAACTAAGTTCAGATCCTTCTTATTCACTTTGAAATGAAGCTTTGGTGATTTTTTTGATTTTTTTTAATTTTCCAAAAAACCTACCTCCTTTCCTTGAACTCTCTGTAACGTTGTACGTGATAGCTCATATTTGTGAAGATTTTTCATGAAAATGTCCATAGAACAAGTTTATGATTTTTTTTGGTAACATGTCACATAAGACAACATTGTGCGCAGGTTTTATATATTTTCAATTTTTTTAAATTAATGGTGCTCATTTAACCACGATCGTGCCAACTAGGTTTTATTTTGAAAATGACCGTAGACCAAGTTTAGTATTTTTCCTCGTTAGTGTGTCTTATAAAACGACGATTCACAAAGGTTTCATATTTTTTGGATTTTTTTTAAATTAGTTATGCTCAGTTGAATATTGGTCAAACACTAGATAACCCCGTTGACCAACTCAAAACCCCTCTAAACCCCACGGGGTTTCGCCTAACCCTAGCTCCGAACATCAGCCATCCGATCATACCCTAGCGCCAAGCGACAGCCCTCAGATATGGTCTTCTAGAAGGAATTCTGAGGCCAGGCTGCGTGCGGGCTCCGCGCCGTTGGATCACAAGGACGGCTCCGCATCGTTGGATCCTTGGGCGATCCGCGAGACGTTGGTTGTGCTCGCCCACCATTGCCTCCCCTGTCTTCTTCTTCTTCTGCGGCGACCAGAGGAGCCACTCGTCTGCTTCTTCTTCTCCGGCGACTAGATATGTCGAGCTCCACTTCAGCCTCCCGCCCCGAGTGGCCCCAGTATGGTCCAGTGCCCATGGAGCGATGCCCTGACTGCCCACGCACCGCGCCACTGAAAAGGTTGACTTCGAAGGAGGACAAGAATGGCAACTTTGGGCGCGAGTTCGTGAAATGCGAGAGCAAGCCAGAGGGGCAGGTTAGATCTCATGATTTTTCTTTGACCCTTCCCTTCTTTTTTCTCTTTGCTTCTAATTCTTTTTCGTTGGATCTGAGATTTAGGGTTCATGATTTCGTTTCAGATCGTGAAGAAATGCACACATTTTGAATGGATGGATGACTACGTTCGGAGGCTTCAAGGGAAGGGCTTGCTTCAATTCAATTGGGCCGCAACCCGGGAGGTCAATCTGCCGTCAGCCACTCGGAATTTGGTCTCTGAAAGTGCTGCTCTGACAGTAGGGGATGAGGATCTGAAGGGGGAATTAAAGAAGATGAACAAGAACTTGAGGCAGATGATTCAGTTGAAGAAGCAGGCGAATCTGATAGCTTTAGGATTTTATTTTTGTATAGTTGCTCTAGGATTTTCTTACTTGCTGGTCATCACTCGTTAGAGATGTTATTTGTGTCGTTTCATGTGCTCTACGATTTGCTTAAGGGTTTGTGGATCATGTGCTCTCTGTGTTGCTTAATTTGTGGATCATGTGCTCTCTGTGTTGCTTAAACTATGTCTCTATCTCCATCTCTGAATCTCTGTAGGTGTTAGTTTTTGACACTTTCAGTTTCGTCAGACGACACCAAGGGCAAGAGAAAAAAAAACGTAGTTATTGGGCCCAAAATGAAACCAAGCTCTGGTTGGGCCGTCGCATTGCGTTGACTGTCGAAGGCCCACAAATATTAAAGAGGCCTAGAAAAATAGTGCATGCGCTGGTGTGGATCATGTGCTCTCTGTGTTGCTTAAACTATGTCTCTATCTCCATCTCTGAATCTCTGTAGGTGTTAGTTTTTGACACTTTCAGTTTCGTCAGACAACACCAAGGGCAAGAGAAAAAAACGTAGTTATTGGGCCCAAAATGAAACCAAGCTCTGGTTGGGCCGTCGCATTGCGTTGACTGTCGAAGGCCCACAAAGATTAAAGAGGCCTAGAAAAATAGTGCATGCGCTGGCTCTGTTTTTCCTCTGTTTTTTTGCTTACAGAGATTGAGTGCACGTTAGGTTACATCGTTTGAAATTACACAACAATTGATATTGCCACCAAGAAGTCAACAATTACCGTTTTGTTTCATGCAATATGGCCACCAACAAGTAAACAATGGGCTACCCTTCAAAAATTATTTTCATCCTGCCAAATGGCCACAAACTATTCAAAAATTAGCTTCTTTTTGTTCATACAATATAGGTATCCTACAATATATATGGGCCTTCTTTTTTTTTCCATCTTTAATTTCCTTTTTGACACCTCAACTAGTCCATAGCCGCCCGTGCCAAAACTTGGAACCAATAAAACCTATAATATAAGGGCCAAAATTAATTTCATCATGCCGAATGGCCACAAACTATTCAAAAATTAGCTTGTTTTTGTTCATACAATATACGGAATAGGGCCACCAACAATTCAAAAAAATTTATCTTTTCTCCTTCTTTTCAACATCAACATGGCTCATTTTTCTAGCTTTAATTTCCTTTTTGACACTTCAACTAGTCCATTAGCCACGCGTGCCAAAACTTGACCCTAAAATATAAGGGCCAAAATACAAATATTACACAACATGAATATAACCAACGACATATAAGAGCTCGGCTACGGCACCATATCCATCTAGCGATATCTCACGTCAAATAAGGGTACAACCAACGACATATAAAAGTAGCAAGCAAAACACAGATAACCAACGACATTCCCTATCAAATAAGGGTAGCAAGCGTAACATAGTTTTTAGGGTTCCCAACATGATATAACACGACAGAGATAAAAAGTTCACGGTACAACCAACGACATAATTAAGATAGAAATATATAAAAGATAAAAATCCCTAACACCCTAGGGAATGCAAGACAAGCTTCACGAGACCGGGCCTTCACCACCATCTTCACTGCGCCTCCTCTTCACTGCTCCTCCTCCATGCCGTCCTCGCCGAGGTAGTAGGGGAGGCTGTGCATACCGTTACGGGTGGGGAAGATGTTGTTGAAGTCGGTGAAGATGTTGTAGGTGGTGAATGCAATAAACTCGCACCCACACCAAAACACCTTGCCGAGGAGGTAGTACGCATCAAATCTGTTGGTGAAGTTGACGATGAGCTCTATCGGCGGAGTGCTGGAGTTTGGACGCACTTCCTCCAGTCGGAACATCACCGGCGAGCCCGCCGGGAGGTGGGCGAAGCCCGCACCGAGGAACCACTGGGCAAACTCCTTTGCACCCCTCCAGCGTGAGAACGCCCACACGCGGAGCGTCATCTCCACGACGACGCCGACGGGATACCACCGCTCCGGCACGGTCGGTGGGAGCTCGAAGGTGGGGCCATTGTACTGCATCCTCGCCTCGCTTTGAGAGTGCTCTGGGTTTGGGTGAAGAAAAGAAGGGGGCGGCGCAAATGGATGTGAGAATAGGTGGAGGGGTGGGTGGTTTAAATAGGGAAAGGGGAAGGGAAGGGGAGTGGCACCAGCCGCGCTTTGGATTTGCTACGTTCAAACGAGCCGCGTCGATCGATATGCCACTTTAATTGCCAACAGGTTTTAATTGCCACGTTGAATATATGCGAGTGGATCGAAAAGTCTAAAACCATGCTCTGCATCGAGGAGACAAGCGTGCGAGATGAGACGAACCAGCGGCAGCGACCGTCCCTGCGTCCGTGGCGGCTCGTGTGCAGAAAGAGGCCGGTCAGCGTCCGTGGCGGCTCGCGCGCAGAAAAAGGCCGGTCAGCGCATCGTGGCGGCGGGCATCGGCGCATGCAGGTAGGCTAGCTACGTGCATGTATAGCAGGCTAGCTGGACATGTCATGCATGCATAGCAGGCTTCTGTCGTTGTGGCGCGCGCAGGGCCCAACAGTCTAACCACGGCCCAACGGGCGAACAGCGGCACCGTCCGACGCGGCCCCAATTGTTAGGTCCAACGGGCGACACAGTCCAGCGCGGCCCCACTCGTCAGAGTTAACGGTCAAAGCACTGACCCGACGGCATCCACCATTTGTGACCATTTCTGAGGGTTTCAGACAAGAGAGTGGGGAAAAGTGAGCAAAAGTTAAGAGCGTGGGGATGAATGAGTACAACTAACGAACCAGGGGCTCAGAAATAAAAATCCCTTATTTTTATGTGTCAGAATTTGTGTGCGTGCGCGTGTGTCTCGCATGCATGTACTGGTGTTGTGTGTGACTTTTTTTTTGACGTTCTGTTGTGCGTGACTTTGGATGCTTTGGGTTACTTACATCGTTTTTTTCCACTTTGCATGCTTGTCCCAGTTGGGCCAGGCTGAGCATATGCAGACAAAAAATCAACATCTACATGTTGATTGGTTGCCTGCATTGCATCAAGTCCCAGATGGGTGCAAGTTGTTTGGTTGCCTGTGTTTGTGCTTTAGGGTTGAGCAGATGCAAAGCACAGCTGTTTGGCTGTGTGCAAGTACTTGGTCTGCTCACCCCTTTCAAATGTGATGGACTTACCACACATTTAACAACACACAACATTGAGGATGATCAAGAACAAGAACAACAACAACAACAGAAGAACATGAAGAACAGAGCAAAAACATGAAAACATGCAGATAAGCTAGGCATAAGTACCATAAGAACACTACTAGGCATAAGTTTAAATAGCAGGGCATCCCATGCCCCTGCTGGACCCCAGGGTGCTGGTCCCTGGGCAAAATATAGACATGTTCACAGCAAAGTACTTCAGTTCAGACCTAAACTACTTCGGTTCATACTTCAGACAGACAAACTACATGGCATGCGGGATGTCACCGACGTAGCTGTGCTTGGAGCACCAGACCCTGCAGATGTTCGAGCTGTTGGCGTTGAAGATCTACACATTCAGCCCTAGCCCGGAGAGCCTGAAGACTAGGAGGTCACCTGGGACGATCTTGCGCCGGCGGCAGAAGTACTCCCAGCTGCGCCTGAGCACCATGTGCCCCATGAACATCTGCACCTGGACCCAGAACTTGCACCACTTGTTGGCGGAGAGGCTGACGACGCGAGGAGGGCCGGTGACTAGCCATTGCTCCATCACCGGCCTGAAGGCAGGTGGGATGGCGAGCATGGCGATGTCCTCCTGGTCATGGATCTGCACATAGAAACTGATAGGTTCCCGTGCACCCTCCTCATGGCCGGATTCTGTGGAAGTGGGTGGGTGAAGGTCGAAGGCCTGTGATGGGGAGGCCCATCTTTTGTAGTGTTGCTGTGTATATGATGTTGAGGCCGGAGCCGCCGTCCATGAGTACTTTAGACAACTGGCAGCCCCCTACTATAGGGTCCACGACCAGTGCATTCCTCCCTGGGTTTGGGATCTAGTCTGGATGGTCGTTGAGCCTGAAGGAGATCGGGTGGTTTGACCAGTCTAATAGTTGTGGCACTCCTGGTACGAGGGCGTAGACCTCCCGCAGCGTTTGTTTCTGAGCTCGTTTAGACTCCCGGCCTCGGAAGATCATTGCCACCGTATGCGTGTCTGCTTTGTCCTTCCGGTATCCTTTTGGAGGTCTCTTTGAGGTCGCGCGTGTTCTGCGACCATCTTCGTTGTCGGAGCCGTCTCTGTCCCTTGCATTTTTCTCTTGGGTGAGCTGCTCGTTTAGGTGACACTCGCACGTGGAGTGTAACTCTTTGTATGCTCCATGGCTGTGGTACTTGCAGGGGCCGCTCATGATCGCCTCGTACGTGCGGGACACATGCTTTGGCCGGCGTTCATATTTGGCTTTTGTGCTACCTTGCATGTCGGGCTCCTGCCCGGTCATTTCCGCCGATGGCCTGTCTTCTCGTTTGAGCCCATGGTTTTGGCGGCGTGTTGTGCGGCCTGTCTTGCCCTGGGTGTTTGCCGGTTCCTCTAGTTGCTTGTGGTGATGACCGGCGCGGGCTGCCTCCTCGCCTCTGGCGATGATGTTTGCGATTGTCAGGAGAGATGCCACACGGGCAATTGTCCTTGCGCCCTCTTTCTGCCGATCTTGTGTCTCAGCATTGGGTCCAACGCTCCGTCGACAAATGCTTCGATAGCTGTACCGTCGGAAATGTTTGGTATCGTGTTCTTCTTCCTGAGCCAGCGTGCAATGAAGTCACGCAACGGTTCTTCTGTTCCTTGTGTTATGTTGTAGAGGTCTACCAGGCTTCCCAGCCGGTGGTACGTCCCCTTGTAGCGGGTCGTTGTTAGGTGGTCCTTGGCCGCTCGTTGTACGAGGCACTTGTCTTTCTTGAAGCTCGGCCGTCCTATGGACGGCTTTGATGAGGTTGACGAGGATTCCGGGGTCCGTGGGTGCGGCCCGGAGCTTGTTGACCAGTGAGACCGCCTCCTGAATGCTCTAAGCCGCCGTGAGGAGCTCTCTCGGCCCGTCCTCGTCGTCGGTTTCCTCGACGTTCTTGTCACCTCTGGCCTCTGCGTTTCGCTGACGGCCTTCGCGTTGTGGCTGCTTGGTGCTATCTGCCGTTGTGTGTTCCATTGCTTCGGCCGCTTTAAATAGCGCATGGCTTACGACCCCCGACGTAAGGATCTCGCTGTGGTCGTCCTCTTGGGACTAGGGTGGGCTGCCCTTGTGGGCAGTTGGGCGTGGGAACTTCGTGGATTTTTCCACCGTTGTGGTGGTCGAATGTGGCGTGCTATCATTTGCTTCGGACTTTGTTTCCACAAGCATCACCTTGTACAGAGAGATCAGCTGTGGGACGTATGGTTCGATACCGTCCTTTGTTTCTTGCTGGTCACAGGATTTCTTGGTGTCTTGCTTTTCGCCGCGACCCTCGTACCTCGCTCCTGGAGATCTGATTTCGGCCGGTGAGATCCCGTTGTTTTCAGCTTCGACCTTCTCTGTTGAGGTCAGTTTGCCGTCTGCGTCCTCATGGTCAGACAACGACAATAGATCTACAGTGTCGACGCTGCAATCTGAGACTGTTTCGTTCGGGAAACAATCTTCGGGTGTGTGGTCGATGTGGCAGTTGTCGCACACCATGGCGACGAGCTGCACGTTCTTCTGAAGGCGCCGGTGGAGCTCGTTCTGGTATGCAGCCCCCGCATTCTTCAGCCCGAATGGAAAGCGATCGGTGAGGTCGGCAGCTGAGGTCGTCGTGACCGGAACGTTGTCGTGTTGGATAGGCGCAGGCATATCCGGAGGTCGCCGCGCGTGTCGGTGACGAAAGCGACGTTGCCGACGTAGATCACGCGTGTAGGATGGACCGGTAGGTTGATGTCGACCCAGCCCGCCTCGTTTGTGGTGAATGTTAGAGAGGCAA
The DNA here is from genome assembly GCA_039707655.1 of Elymus sibiricus. Lineage (NCBI taxonomy): Eukaryota > Viridiplantae > Streptophyta > Magnoliopsida > Poales > Poaceae > Elymus > Elymus sibiricus. Next base: position 87,146,474 of record CM077668.1, on the reverse strand, counting down.
AGGTTAGGCTTTCCCCCGGTGAGAGGCCGCCGGAGGTAGAAAAAGATCCGACCCATGATCGGTCTCCAGCCGGCGCTGCCCGTGCCTGGCGCACCAACTGACGAAGCAGATTTCCGTCAGATCCCTCAGTAGGGGTCCAAGTGCAGCTGGAAGTCATGGATCGGAGGTCACACGAGGGGTTTATCCAAGTTTGGGCCTCCGGAGAGTAATACCCTACGTCCTGCTGGTTTTGGTTATTCATAATGGAGGGATACCTCGTGCGAGGGGTTACAATGGTGTATGATGTTTCTACCAAGAGTTTCTCCTATCTGAGGATAGATGGTCAGGGGAAACCCTAGACCTCCCTTTATATAGACAGGAAAGGTCTAGGTTTTACACGTAGGATGTGATCTGGGACGCCGCCGCCCTCTAGTCTTGGGCGTCAAGAAGGTCTTCTGGTCTCCTAGGGTAGTCTCTCGCCATGGGCCTGCTGGGCCCCCCTTATAGTTGACGAGACCGGGGTCCTTGGTGTTGGCCACCCCCGGTACAGGACCCCGTCACCGGTCCTTGGCCTCCTGCCAGCGCCGAGCGGCATGCTCATATACTCCACCCTGCTAGGAATAACCACCCTCTCCAGCCACCGGTTCATGGGGATGAGGTCCTCCGCACCCTTTGCGCCGACGACCACCTGTGCTCCTTCGATGGCTCTGTCCCACTCCGTCTTGATTATCTTGTCAGCATGGTGGACGACAGTTAGCAACAATGACAGATGATCATTGGCAGTGCAAATGCCAATCATGAGAGCTAGCAATCATTAGTGAGCACTGATCAAAGCTAACACTGGTCAGTGCTAACAGTGATCAGAGCTAGCAACGATCAATGATAACACTATGCCAATGATCAGAGCTAGTAATCATCAGTGAGCACTGATCAAAGCTAACACCGGTCAGTGCTAACAGTGATCAGAGCTAGCAATGATAACACTAATCAAAGCTAACAATGATCAATGCTAACAATGATCAATGCTTGTAACGCCCCAGCCACAGCCACCGATTCTCGGCCATTACGCCTGGCGGGATCTAGACTGGCCCCACAGACCAACACTAGTCTTTCCTGCGCACTTTGTCCTCACTCGTGCACACCCGGGACGAACTTCCCGGTCGGTCACCCATCCTAGAATTACTCCAAGCCAAGCACGCTTAACTTTGGAGTTCTTTTTGAATGGGCTCCCGGAAAAGAAGGAATTCCTTGTTTATATGAGTAGTCTATCATTCCTATTAAGTCAGGCTCTCACATACACCCCCCACTCAAAGGAACCGAAATCCTCGTCGGCCCATCAGGAACGTTCCCTCTTGGCACACGTATGCGTGTCCAGTCCGGCACATGTGCCATGCCGTGTGCCACAACGGGCCACACGCACCATGCGCCACATGCCCACGCACCTGACCCGCGCATGACCGTGTAACCGCAAGGGTCGGCTTTGATACCAATTGTAACGCCCCAGCCACAGCCATTGGTTCCCGGCCGTTACGCTTGGCGGGATCTAGACTGGCCCGACAGACCAACACTAGTCTTTCCTGTGCACTTTGTCCTCACTCGTGCGCACCCGGGACCAACTTCCCGGTCGGTCACCGATCCTAGAATTACTCTAAGCCAAGCACACTTAACTTTGGAGTTCTTTTCGAATAGGCTCCTGGAAAAGAAGGAATTCCTTGTTTATATGAGTAGTCTATCATTCGTATTAAGCCAGGCTCTCACAATGCTAAAAGTGATCAGAGCTAGCAATGATCAAAGCAAACACTGATCAGTGCTACCAATGATCAGAGTTATCAGATCATGCCAAATGCACATGCACATGCATTTTCCTACTCTGATCATGTATGTCCTACTACTATTTTTGGCATTCAGGTATGTCCTACTAGCATGCACATGCAATGTCCTATGTTGATCATGCATTCACGTAGCCTAACAACAGAAAGAATAGCATCCAACACACTCACACAACTACAACAGCAAGAAGAACAACAAGAACAACAACATACCCAAGAACAACAACAACAGCAACAATATCTGAACAACATACACAGCAAGAACAACAGCATAAACACTACACACTTAGGCATGTGGAGTGAACATGTTGGGAAACATAGTAGAAAACAAAAAAAATTCGCACCTACGCACACCCAAGATCAATATGAAGATGCATAACAGGTTGGTATCTGATGACCCACAAGTATATTGGATCAATCATAGTCCTTTCGATAAGTAAGAGTGTCGAACCCAACGAGGAGCAGAAGGAAATGATAAGCGGATTTCAGCAAGGCATTCTCTGCAGAAAGTAGTGGTAACAGATAGTTTTGTAGCAAGATAATTCGTAACGAGTGACAATAATAGTAAAAGTGCAGCAAGGTGGCCCAATCCTTTTTATAGCAAAGGACAAGCCAAAACGTTCTCTTGTAATAAGCAAAGCGTTCTCGAGGACACATGGGAATTGTCGTCTAGTCACGTTCATCATGTTTAGTTGATTCGTGCTCGCTACTTTGATAATTTGATATGTGGGTGGACCGGTGCTAGGGTGCTGTTCTTACTTGAACAAGCAACCCTCTTATGATTACCCCCTCTCGCAAGCATATGCAACTACGAAAGAAGAATTAAGATAAATCTAACCATAGCATGAAACATATGGATCCAAATCAGCCCCTTACAGAATAACGCATAAACTAAGGTTTAAGTTTCTGTCACTCTCGCAACCCATCATCTACGTACTACTCCCCAATGCCTTCCCTTAGGCCCAAGTATGGTGAAGTGTCATGTAGTTGACATTCACATGACACCACTAAAGGAAGAACAACATACATATCATCAAAATATCGAACGAATACCAACTTCACATGATTACTTATAACAAGACTTCTCCCATGTCCTCAAGAACGAAAGTAACTACTCACAAATCATATTCATGTTCAAGATCAGAGGTGTATGGAATATGCTTAAGGATCTCAACATATAATCTTCCACCAAATAAACCAACTAGCATCAACTACAAGATGTAATCAACACTACTAGCAACCCACATGTACCAATCTGAGGTTTTGAGACAAAAATTGAATACAAGAGATGAACTAGGGTTTGAGAGGAGATGGTGCTGGTGAAGATGTTGATGAAGATTGGTCCTCCCACGATGAGAGGATCATTGGTGATGTCGATGGCTTCAATTTCCCCCTCTCGGAGGGAAGTATCCCCGACGGGATCGCTCCGCCGGAGAGCAAAAGTGCTCTTGCCCAGGTTCCGCCTCGAGACGACGGCGCTTTGTCCCGAAAGTCTTCTTCTGATTTTTTCTAGGGCAAATGGCATCATATAGGAGAAGACGGGCACCAGAGGCCCGCTGCAGGGCCCACGAACTCACTAGGCACGCCCTGGGGGGTAGGGTGCGCCCCTGAGCTCATGGCTCTCTGGTTTGTCCCCTTCTGGTATTTCTTTCGCCAATATTTTTTATATATTGCAAGATAATTCTCCGTAAATTTTCAGGTCATTTGGAGTTGTGGAGAATATCTCTCTCTGCTATAGCCTTTTCAGGTCCATAATTCCAGCTGCCGGCAATCTCCCCCTTCATATGAATCTTGCAAAATAAGAGAGAAAAGGCATTAGGAATGCATCATTAAGTGAAATAATGACCTAAAACATAATAAATAACAGTAGGAAAACATGATGCAAAATGGACGTATCAACTCCCCTAAGCTTAGACCTCGCTTGTCCTCAAGCAAAAGCCGAAATCGATAATCATGACCACATGTTTAGAGAGAGAGGCGTTGATAAAACAAAATACGGACGTGAAAGCATCATGATCATTATCATAGCAACAATATATCATCATAAAACTTCTCATGATCAAGTATTAATTCATTCACAAACTAGAGTATGAACCATAAACTTCATTGAAAACTAACAAACAATGATCTCGGTCATTGAAACAATTGCAATGTGTCATATTTTCAGAAAGAGTCTATGTGAGAGCTTTGTTTAGCAAGTTCACATACTCAACTATTTATTTCTACTATGCAACTTTATTCTTGTAGACTCTGTTGGGCCTCCAAGCGTAGAGTTTTGTATGACAGTAGCAAATTTCCCTCAAGTGGATGACCTAAGGTTTACCAATCCGTGGGAGGCGTAGGATGAAGATGGTCTCTCTCAAACAACCATGCAATCAAATACAAACAATCTCTTGTGTCCCCAACACACCCAATACAATGGCAAATTGTATAGGTGCACTAGTTCGGCGAAGAGATGGTGATACAAGTGTAGTATGGATAGTAGAAATAGGTTTTTGTAATCCGAACAATAAAAAACAACAAGGTAGCAAGTAACAAAAGTGAGCACAAACGGTATTGCAATGCTTGAAAACAAGGCCTAGGGTTCATACTTTCACTAGTGCAATCTCTCAGCAATGTTAACATAATTGAAACATATAACAATCCCTCAACGTGCGATAAAGAATCACTCCAAAGTTCCTATTAGCAGAGAACATAAGACGAAATTGTTGTAGGGTACGAAACCACCTCAAAGTTATCCTTTCCGATCAATCTATTGAGCTATCCCTATAAGTGTCACAGATAGCCCTAGAGTTCATACTAAAATAACACCATATGATACACATCAACCAACTCTAATGTCACCTAGATACTCCAATGTCACCACAAGTATCCGTGAGTTGATTATTCGACATGCATCAAACAACTTCAGATTCATAATATTAAATCCACACAAAGAACTTCAAAAAGTACCCCAAAGTTTCTATCGGAGAAAAGAAAGATGAAAACGTGTACCAACCCATATGCCTAGATTACCCCAAGGTCACGGGAATCCGTGAGTTGATTACCAAAACATACATCAAGTAAATCACTAGAATACCCCATTGTCACCACAGGTATCCACATGCAAGACATACATCAAGTGTTCTCAAATCCAAAGTATTCAATCCGTCAATGATGAAACCTCAAAGGGAAAGACTCAATTCATCACAAGATAGAGAGGGAAGAAAACACCACATGATCTAACTATATTAACAAAGCTCGCGGTACATCAAGATCGTGCCAAATCAAGAACACGAGAGAGAGAGAGAGAGGGAGATCAAACACATAGCTACTGCTACATACCCTCAGCCCCGAGGGTGAACTACTCCCTCCTCGTCATGGTGGCCACCGGGATGATGAAGATGGCCTCCGGCGATGATTTCCCCCTCCGGCAGAGTGCCAGAACAGGGCTCCGGATGAGATCGCTTCGGTACAGAGGCTTGTGGAGGCGGCGTGGAAGTTCTAGGTTTAGTTTTGGGGTTTTCTATATTTATAGGAATTTTTGGCATTGGATTCACGTCAGGGGGTCCACGAGGGAGCGACAAGCTCAGGGGGCGCGCCCTAGGGGGGTGGGCGCACCCCCCAGGCTTGTCGTGCCCTCGTGGCCCTTCTGGCACTTCCTCGAAGCTTCGGGGGTCTTTTTTGGTCCAATAAAAATCACCGTAAATTTTCAGCCCAGTCCGAGAACTTTTATTTCTGCACAAAAAACACCACCACGGTAATTCTGCTGAAAACAGCGTCAGTCCGGGTTAGTTCCATTCAAATCATACCAAAACCATATAAAATTGTTGTAAACATGACATGAATACTTCATAAATTATAGATACGTTGGAGACGTATCAACTATCATTTAGTCTTCCATGATTGCTAACACTCACGATATATTTATGGAGCAAAAGTTTCAATTGAACACATAGGCAGATGGGGGTTTATAGTTTTCACCTCCCAACTGATTTACCTCGAGGATAATGTCAACAATAATAACTCATGATTACCTACATCCAACTGGATATATGTGCCTAGATCTTTCCCTACCACATGATGCTTGCCAAGTGGAGAATAAATAAGAACGGAATAGGGATGAACATTATTGACTCTTGCATAAAAGTAAATACCGAAAGTAAAAGATAGGCTCTTCGCAGAGGGAAGCAGAGGTTTTCATGCTCTTTTTATTTGGGATGTGCAAGCTCTTAATGGAAAGGAACATCACTTTATATTGCCCCTTGTGATAGCAAACTTTATTATGCAGTCCGTCGCTTTTATTTCTTTACCATCACAAGTTCGTAAAAAGCTTATTTTCCCTTACAATAAAAGATCATACATATTTAGGAGCAATTTTTATTGCTTTATGCACCGATGACAACTTACTTGAAGGATCTTATTCAATCCATAGGTAGATATGGTGGAATCTCATGACACGAAACTGGGTTCAAGGGTTTTTGGATGCACAAGTAGTATCTCTACTTAGTGCAAGTTTTGCCTAGCAAAAGATTATGAGCAAGCACCACATGTTAGAGGATCCATAACAATATAAATTCTATGTGAATATAAGCAAACATGGCCTATTACGGGAGCCCATTCGAAAAGAACTCCAAAGTTAAGCGTGCTTGGTTTGAAGTAATTCTAGGATGGGTGACTGATACGTCGCCAACGTATCTGTAATTTTTGATTGTTCCATGCTATTATAGTATCAATCTTGGATGCTTTATATGCAATTATATGTCATTTTATATCATTTTTGGGAACTAACCTATTAACCCAGTGCCCAGTGCCAGTGATATGTCTCCAACGTATCTATAATTTTTTATTGTTCCATGCTATTATAGTATCAATCTTGGATGTTTTATATGCAATTATATATCATTTTTTGGGACTAACCTATTAACCTAGTGCCCAGTGCCAGTTGTTGTTTTCTGCTTGTTTTTGGTTTTTCAGGAAATCAGTACCAAACGAAGTCCAAATGCCACGAAACTTTTTGGAGATTTTTTTCTGGTCAAAAGAGACCCTGGATACTTGGAGAGGAGGCCAGAAGGTTCACGAGGCCTCCACAAGGCAACAGGGCGCGGCCCCAGGGGGGCGCCCTGATGCCTTGTGTGGCCCTCATTGCTCCGTTTGACCTAATTCCACTTCTATAAATTCTCAAATATTGGGAAACCAACAGAGAGCCAGACGAGAAAACCCTACCGCTGCCACAAGCTTCTGTTCTTCCACGATCCCATTTGGAGGCCTTTTCCGGCACTTTGCCGGAGGGGGAATCGATCATGGAGGGCTTCTACATCAACCTTGCTGCCCCTCTGATGATGTGTGAGTAGTTTACCACAGACCTATGGGTCCATAGCTAGTAGCTAGATGGCTTCTTCTCTCTCTTTGATCTTCAATACCATGTTCTCCTCGATGTTCTTGGAGTTCTATCTGATGTAATCTTCTTTTGCGGTGTGTTTGTTGGGATCCGATGAATTGTGAGTTTATGATCAGATTATTCATGAGAAATATTTGAGTCTTCTTTGAACTCTTTTATGCATGATTGTTATAGCTTTTTATTTCTCTCCGATCTATCGATTTGGTTTGGCCAACTAGATTGGTTTATCTTGCAATGGGAGAGGTGCTTTGTGATGGGTTCAATCTTGCGGTGCTCAATCCCAGTGACAGAAAGGGACATGACACGTATTTGTATTGTTGCCATTAAGGATAAAAAGATGGGGTTTAATCATATTGCTTGAGTTTACTTTGTCTACATCATGTCATCTTGCTTAAGGCGTTACTCTGTTTTATACTTAATACGCTAGATGCATGCTGGATAGCGGTCGATGGGTGGAGTAATAGTAGTAGATGCAGGCAGGAGTCGGTCTACTTGTCTCGGACGTGATGCCTATATACATGATCATTGCCATGAATCCGTCATAATTATTTGCTTTTCTATCAATTGCCCAATAGTAATTTGTTTACCCACCGTATGTTCTGCGCTCGAGAGAGAAGCCTCTAGTGAAAACTATAGCCCCTGGGTCTATTTTTATCATATATTAAAAACCAAAAACACCTCGCTGCAATTTATTTACTTTTATTTTATTTAGTATTTTACTTTATCTATTTATCACTATCAGAATTAATCCTTGCAAATAACCGCTAAGAGGATTGACAACCCTCTTATTTGCGTTGGGTGCAAGTGTTTGCTTTTGTGTGTGTAGGTACTGCTAACAAGGTTCTGTGTGGTTCTCCTACTAGATTGATAATATTGGTTCTTAACTAAGGGAAATACTTATCTCTACTGTACTGCATCATCCTCTCCTCTTCGAGGAAATCCCAACGCAGCTCACAAGTAGCAGCCAGTTGCTGTTTTCTGCTTGTTTTTGGTTTTTCAGGAAATCAGTACCAAATGGAGTCCAAATGCTATGAAACTTTTTGACAATTTTTTTCTAGAAAAAAGAGACCCTAGAAGCTTCGGGAGGAGGCCAGAAGATCTACGAGGAGATGACAAGGCAACAGGGCGCGCCCTGGGGGGGCGCCCTGTTACCTTGTGGGCTCCTTGTGGCTCCTTTTGACCTAATTCCACCTCTATAAATTCTCAAATATTGGGAAACCATCAGAGAGCCCCACGAAATACTTTTTCCGCCACCGCAAGTTTCTATTCTTCTGCGATCCCATCTGGAGGCCTTTTCCGGCACCCTGTCAAAGGGGGAATCGATCACGGAGGGCTTCTACATCAACCTTGCTGCCCTACCGATGATGTGTGAGTAGTTCATCACAGACCTATGGGTCCATAGCTAGTAGCTAGATGGCTTATTCTCTCTCTTTGATCTTCAATACAATGTTCTCCTCGATCTTCTTGGAGTTCTATCTGATGTAATCTTCTTTTGCGGTGTGTTTGTTGGGATCCGATGAATTATGGGTTTATAATCAGATTATTCATTGAAAGTAATTGAGTCTTTTCTGAACTTTATTATGCATGATTATTATAGATTTGTATTCCTCTCTGATCTATCCGTTTGGTTTGGCCAACTAGATTGATTTATCTTCAGCGGGAGGGGTGCTTTGTAATGGGTTCAATCTTGCGGTGTCCTCACCCAGTGAAAGAAAGGGTAGCGAGGCACGTATTGTATTGTTGCTATTAAGGGTAAAACGACTGGGTTTATTCATATTTATTGGGTTTACTTGGTCTACATCATGTCATCTTGCTTAAGGCGTTACTCCGTTTGTTATGAACTTAATACCATAGATGCATGCTGGATAGCGGTCGATTGGTGGAGTAATAGTAGTAGATGCAGGCAGGAGTTGGTCTACTTGTATCCGACATGATGCCTATATATGTGATGATTGCCGTGAATAACATCATAACTACGCACTTTTCTATCAATTGCCCAACAGTAATTTGTTTACCCACCGTATGCTATGTGTTCGAGAGAGAAGCCTCTAGTGAAAACTATGGCCCCCGGGTCTACTTAAACCATATAAAAAGAAAACCAAAAATACTTTGCTGCAATTTTATTTCTTTTATTTTCTTTTGCAATTTATCTATCTACCACTACAAGATTTAATCCTTGCAAGTAGCGAGTTCAAGGGGATTGACAACCCTCTTGCCCGCGTTGGGTGCAAGTATTTGCTTTTGTGTGTGCAGGTGCTGTTCACGAGGCTTTGCATGATTCTCCTACTGGTTCAATAACCTTGGTTCTCACTGAGGTAAATACTTATCTCTACTGTACTGCATCTCCTCTCCTCTTCGGGGAAAATCCCAACGCAGCTCACAAGTAGCAGGAAGAATTTCTGGCACCGTTGCTGGGGAGACATCATCAAAACCTATCAAGTACCTTCACATAAACTATCATCTACTTGCTCTACTTTTTATTTGCCTTTTTATTTGCATTTGCCTCTCACTTTCATCTCCCCCACTTCTCATAAAAGTACAAAAACACAAAAATATTTTATCTTTGCTTCTTTGCTTGTTTGAAGTTGTTACTATGTCTGAATTTGTTATCGCTAAGGGTGAAAGTGAGGGCAGTGAGACTCCTAAGATGGAACCTCCCATAAATTTGGATACTAAAACTTTTGTGACGGGATGTGGGAATATCATAGGAAATAGTCTTATTCAAGAATTCTTCGCTTGTACTGGAACTTTGGTTTGTAACGACATTCCTATTCTTAAAAGAACCAATAGTTATGCCCAAGCTATTTTTGCACTCATTGTTAAACTTGAAAGAAGATTCATGCGTACTCACCCCACTTTGCAAAGATTGTTCTATGAGCTACCTGTCATCAACAATCCTAAGGCTAAAAAGATAACCACTCTTATTCTCATGAATGAATTTGACTGTATAGTATGAGAAGCTAGAGAAATCTTTGACTTTTATACTGTGAGTTATGAACATCCTATGATAAATGAAATTCTAGTTGGTAGAGATTTTTTGAGAGGATTTGTGTCTCCTAATCATCATGATTTTGAGGAAAATGCTAAAAAGAAAGTTCCCCATTTACATTTAATCCAACAAGTGTTCAATGGTATCAATCATCAATATTCTTGGATCGTAAAAGGGAATCAACAAGGTTTTGAAGGGGGATGCCTTGAAAATGCTAAAATTTTAATTGATGATGAGTTCACCATTACTTATGAAAAGTTTATTGATGAAACTAACGAAGAGACAATTTCTGAGAATAACCCATCTAAATTGGCAAAAACTAAGGATGACAATACTTGAAACTATGCATTATGCCTAGCTAGGGGCATAAAACAATAGCGCTTGTTGGGAGGCAACCCAATATTTATCTTTATTGCACTTTTTATTTTTCTTGTGTCACACAATTTTAGCTACTATTATGATTGTGTTTTTATCTCTTAATTAGTGTTTGTGCCAAGTAATGCCTTTAGGATGATTTGGATGATAATATTATTGATGCTGTTTGAAAATAGAAACTTTTGCCTCCAGTGCAGGAATTAATGCTCTTTGCTGGAATGTCAATAATTGCTGAATTTTTTACACAAATTCGAATATGAATTTTTTACGTTGTGCTAATGTTTCAGAATTTTTGGAGTTACGTAAGTATAGTCAAATATTCCATCATTACAGAATGTACTGTTTTTGACAGATTCTATTTTTATTGCATAGTTTGCTTATTTTGATGAATCTATGGATTATATCGGGGGGTATAAGTCAGGGAGAAGTTAGAGTACAGTAGCATTATGCCAAGCTTAAATATGAATCAATTTACAATAGTACCTAAATGTTTTGATATGTTTATTATACTAACGGATCTCACGAGGTTTCTGTTGAGTTTTGTGTGCTGAAGTTTTCAAGTTTTGGGTGAGATCACGATGGATAAAGGAATAAGGAGAGGCAAGACTCTAAGTTTGGGGATGGCCAATGCACCCCAAGGTAATATTCAAGGAAGATCCAAGCGTCTAAGCTTGGGGATGCCCCGGATGGCATCCCCTCTTTCGTCCAAAATCTATCGGTAACTCACTTGGAGCTATATTTTTATTCATCACATGATATGAGTTTTACTTGGAGCGTCTTGTGCCATGGTTTTATTTTCTTTGTTTGTTTTTTAGATTGCCACAATCATCATTTGTTGTACACACCTTTTGAGAGGGACACACAATTATCGTAATTTGTTAGAATACTCTATGTGCTTCACTTATATCTTTTGAGCTAGGCAGTTGCTCTAGTGCTTCACTTATATCTTTTAGAGCACAACGGTGGTTATATTTTATAGAAATGATTGCACTCTCATGCTTCACTTAAATCTTTTTGAGAGTCTAATAAATAGCATGGCAATTTGCACGTGTTATAAGAATGTTCCTGATATGATAAGGTATTGAAGGGGGGTATAATAAAAACTTTCATGTAGATCACTAAATATGAAGTGCATGGTTTAATTTTGTTAATGTCGTAATATGAAAGGATATAGGTTCATAATCATTGGTTAGTAGAAATATCGGTATTAAAGTTTGTTATGACTACTCATCTAAGTATTGGTCGTGGCATGGTGAGGAAGTTCAAGTATTTATAGGTCTGAAATGAAATCCATGAGTGTTGTTACAATCGGGGGCGCGCGATGGTTAACTCCTACCAACCTCCTCCCTAGGGGCATGTGGTTAGTGCTTTGCTTCGAGGGCTAATAGGCTTTCACAATAAGTATGTGAGTTCTTTATGACTAATGAGAGTCCATGGATTATACGCACTCCTATCTTTCCGCAATTTGCTAGCCTCTTCGGTACCGTGCCTTGCCCTTTCTCTCCTCGAGAGTTGGCCCAAACTTTGCCGGTGCATCCAAACACCATGATATGATACACTCTTTCACACATAAGCCTCCTTTTACCTTCCTCAAAACAGCCACCATACCTACCTATTATGGCATTTCCGTAGCCATTCCGAGATATATTGCCATGCAACTTCCACCGTTTCGTTTATATGACACACATCATCATTGTCATATTGCTTTGCATGATCATATAACTGACACGGTATTTGTGGCTCAGCCACCATTCATTGTTTTTTTATACATGTTATGCTAGATCATTGCACATCCTGGTACACTGCCAGAGGCATTCATATAGAGTCATATTGTTCTAGTATCGAGTTGTAATATTGAGTTGTAAGCAAATAAAAGTGTGATGATCATTATTATTAGAGCATTGTCCCAGTGAGGAAAGGATGATGGAGACCATGATTCCCCCACAAGTCGGGATGAGACTTCGGACGAAAAATAAAAAAAAAGGCCAAAAAGAGCCGACCAAAAAAAAGAGAGAAAAAGAGAGAAGGGGCAATGTTACTATCCTTTTCCACACTTGTGCTTCAAAGTAGCACCATGTTTTTCATATAGAGAGTCTCCTGAGATGTCACTTTCATATACTAGTGGGAATTTAACGTTATAGAACTTGGCTTGTATATTTCGATGATGGGCTTCCTCAAATGCCCGAGGTCTTCATGAGCATGTGATACATCTCCATCGTATCTATAATTTTTGATTGTTTCATGCCAATATTCTACAACTTTCATATACTTTTGGCAACTTTTTATATTATTTTTGGGACTAACATATTGATCCAGTGCCAGTGCCAGTTCTTGTTTTCTGCTTGTTTTTTTGTTTCGCAGAAAATCCATAACAAACAAAGTCCAAACATGATAAAATTTTACGGAGAATTATTTTGGAATATATGTGATTTTTGGGAGGTGGAATCAATGCAAACGGAGGCCCACAACCTCCACAAAGCATCTTGGCGCGACCCCCCTGGCCACGCGGTGTTGCCTTGTGGGCACACCGTAAGTCGGTTGGGGTCCTTCTTCGGCCGCAAGGAAGCTTATATCGATAAAAAATCGTGTTAAAATTTCAGCACAATCGGAGTTACGGATCTCCGAGAATATAAGAAACGGTTTTCGGCCAGAAAACAGGGAGGCGAAACAGAAGAGAAACAGAGAGAGAGATCCAATCTCGGAGGGGCTCCTACCCTCCGGGAGCCATGGCGGCCATGGACCAGAGGGGAAACTCTCCTCCCATCTAGATGGAGGCCAATGAAGAAGAAGAAGGAGGGGGGCTCTGTCCCCCTCTCTCCCGGTGGCGACGGAACACCGCCGGGGCAATCATTGTGACGGCGATCTACACCAACAACTTTGCTGCCGTCAACACCAACTCTCTCCCCCTCTATGCAGCGGTGTAACCTCTCTATTCCCGCTGTGATTCTCTACTTGAACATGGTGCTTAATGCTACATATTATTATCCAATGATGTGTTGCTATCCTATGATGTTTGAGTAGATTCGTTTTGTCCTATGGGTTGATTGATGATCGTGATTGGTTTGAGTTGTATGTTTTATTTTGGTGCTGTCCTATGGTGCCCTCCGTGTTGCGCAAGCGTGTGGGATTCCCGCTGTAGGGTTTGCAATACGTTCATAATTCTCTTATAGTGGGCGGCTAGAGTGATAGAAGCTTACACCCGAGTAAGGGGGTTGTTGCATATGGGAGTAAAGGCGACTTGTTACTTAATGCTATGGTTGGGTTTTACCTTAATGATCTTTAGTAGTTGTGGATGCTTGCTAGAGTTCCAATCGTAAGTGCATATGATCCAAGTACGGAAAGTATGTTAGCTCATGCCTCTCCCTCATATAATTGCATTAATGATCACCGGTCTAGTTATCGATTGCCTAGGGAAAAATCCTTCTCTTGTGTTACAAAAAGCTTTCTACTAAACAACCAACTCTTATTATCTTGCAAATTACTCATAGTTTTATTCTCGCTAAGTACTTCTAGTTTTATTCTTGCAAACTTATCCTATTACACCTACAAAGTAGTTTTATTCTTGTTCTAGGTAAAGCGAACGTTAAGTGTGCGTAGAGTTGTATCGGTGGTCGATAGAACTTGAAGGGAATAAATTCTACCTTTAGCTCCTCGTTGGGTTCGACACTCTTATTTATCGAAAAATCTACAATTGATCCCCTAAACTTGTGGGTTATCAACAAACAAGTTGGATGCACACCCACTTAGTTTTTAGTTTGAGCTTTCATACACTTATAGCTCTTGGTGCATCCATTGCATGGCAATCTCTAATCCTCGCATTGATATCGATTGATGGGCATCTCCATAGCCCGTTGATCCGTCGAGTTGATGCGAGACTTTCTTCTTCCCCTTTTCATTATTTGACCCCTATCACCGTGTTCTATTCCACCTAGTGCTATGTCCATGGCTCACGCTCATGTATTGCGTGGGAGTTGAAAATGCTGAAGCGCGTTAGAAGTACAATCCAATTGTCTGGTTTAACACCGGGGTGCTCATGATTTATATATTTGCGGTGAAGATAGAGTCATGCCATGCTAATATGAGAAAGTGAGTAGGGATAACACTCGTTAAGGATCGTATATTTTGAAAGTTTAATGATTATGCTTCTTATGTTCATGGATATTATTATGTTGATATTGTTAATTCATCGCTTCATAATATTTATGCCGTAAAAGAGATTACATGATAGACATGTTAGGTAGCATTCCACATCAAAAATTCTGTTTTTATCATTTACCTACTCGAGGACGAGCAGAAATTAAGCTTGGGGATACTGATACGTCTCCAATGTATCTATAATTTTTGATTGTTCCATGCTATTATATTATCAATCTTGGATGTTTTACATGCAATTATATGTCATTTTATATCATTTTTGGGAACTAACCTATTAACCCAGTGCCCAGTGCCAGTTGCTGTTTTCTGCTTGTTTTTGGTTTTTCAGGAAATCAGTACCAAACGGAGTCCAAACGCTACGAAACTTTTTGACGATTTTTTTCTGCACAAAAGAGACCCTAGAAGTTTCGGGAGGAGGCCAGAAGACCTACGAGGAGATGACATGGCAACAAGGCGCGCCCTGGGGGGCGCCCTGTTACCTTGTGGGCCCCTTGTGGCTCCTTTTGACCTAATCCCACTTCTATAAATTCTCAAATATTGGGAAACCATCAGAGAGCCCCACGAAATACTTTTTCCACCGCCGCAAGCTTCTGTTCTTCCGCGGTCCCCTTTTCCGGCACCCTGCCGGAGGGGGAATCGATCACGGAGGGCTTCTACATCAACCTTGCTGCCCTACCGATGATGTGTGAGTAGTTCACCACAGACCTACGGGTCCATAGCTAGTAGCTAAATGGCTTCTTCTATCTCTTTGATCTCCAATACAATGTTTTCCTCGATCTTCTTGGAGTTGTTTGCTGGGATCCGATGAATTGTGGGTTTATGATTAGATTATTCATTGAAAGTTATTGAGTCTTTTCTGAACTTTATTATGCATGATTATTATAGCTTTGTATTCCTCTCCGATCTGTCCGTTTGGTTTGGCCAACTAGATTGATTTATCTTCAGTGGGAGGGGTGCTTTGTAATGGGTTCAATCTTGCGGTGTCCTCACCTAGTGACAGAAAAGGTAGCGAGGCATGTATTGTATTGTTGCTATTAAGGGTAAAATGACTGGGTGCGGTGTCCTCACCCCGTCTGCCTCCTCCAACACCGAGGCAGCCGAGAGCTCAAGCTGCTCCATCACGTGCTGCTCCTCTTCGTCCTGAAGATGGTTTGTGTTTCAAGTGTCGCCGCCCAGGTCACCTTGCCAAGGACTGCCGCCAGAATCAGAATCAGTTGGCACTTCCTCATACTGGCCGTGGCAATGGTCGTGGTAACAATCAGACCCGCAACTAAAATACTGGGTCTTCTGCTTATGGTCATGGACAGGCTTACCACGTTGACATTGAAGAAGTTCAGGATCAACCTGAAACTGTGATGGGTACCCTTCTCGTTAACTCAGTACCCGCTTCTGTTTTATTTGATTCAGGAGCATCGCATTCATTCATGACAGAAGCATTTGCATTAGCACATGACATTGCATTTGAAAAGATGAACCTACCCATAGTTTTCCTCACCCCTGGAGGTCATTGTCACACCTCCATGATGGCACACAGTGTCACTATTGAAATCAAAGGACTTGAATTCCTTGTTTCACCTATCATCTTGAAATCCTCCACGATAGACCTCATTCTGGGAATGGATTGGTTGAAAGCTCACATTGCTTTGATTAATTGTGCCACCAAAGTCGTCCAACTCCTTCACCCCTCCGACGAGATAGTGAACTACACCGCCCGAATTACTCGGAATGCCGAAGCTCAAATATATGCTCTGAATGCTTTTAACGCTTCACCTCTTGAAGGAATTGAGAACGTTCCAGTCGTTCGCGATTTTCCGGACGTCTTTCCAGAAGAACTTTCAGGAATACCCCCTGTTAGAGCCGTTGAATTTGTCATCGACTTGAAACCGGGCACCACTCCTATTGCTAAACGTCCCTATAAGATGCCGCCGCATGAACTCCTTGAACTTAAGGAGGAAATCGACAAGTCACTTAAAAAGGGTTTCATCTGCCCCAGTTCTTCTGCTTGGGGAGCACCTTCTCTCTTTGTTAAGAAGAAGGATGGAACTAACCGATTGGTCCAGGACTATCGGCCTATTAACCAAGCAACAATCCAGAACAAATATCCACTTTCCTAGATCAACGATCTTTATGATCAGCTTGCTGGATCCTCTGTGTTCTCTAAACTCGACTTAAGGTTGGGTTACCATCAGATCCGAGTTCGTAAAGAGGACATTCCGAAGACCGTTTTCATTACTCGTTATGGATCATACGAGTACACCGTTATGTCCTTCGGCTTAACCAATGCTCCAGCAACCTTCTCTCGATTGATGAACTATATCTTCATGGACTACCTCGACAAATTCGTCGTGGTTTATTTGGATGATATCCTAATATTTTCCAAGAATGAAGAAGAACACGCCGAACATCTTCGGCTTGTATTGGAGAAACTTCGAGAACATCAACTGTATGCCAAATTTTCCAAGTGTGAATTCTGATTATCTGAGGTGACTGATCTAGGTCATGTCATTTCCAAAGATGGCATTGCTGTTAACCCAGAACGGGTTCAGGCTATTCTTGACGGGACTCCTTTGCAAACTGTTAAGCAAGTCAGAAGTTTTCTCGGTCTTGCTAGTTATTGCCGCCGTTTCGTCGAGAACTTCTCCAAGATTGCTAAGCTACTAACTGACTTACTCCACAAAGGCAAGAAGTTTGAGTGGACGGAAAAGTGCCAAGAAAGTTTTCAGACACTTAAAGATAAGTTGACATCTGCCCAGTGCTAGCACCCCCAGATACCCGCAAGGACTTTGTCATATATTGCGACGCATCCCGTCAAGGATTAGGCTGTGACCTAATGCAAGAGCGCAAAGTGATTGCTTATGGTTCTCGTCAGTTGCGTCCTCACGAAGATAAGTATCCAACATATGATCTTGAGTTAGCAGCAATTATCTATGCTTTGAAGCTGTGGCGACATTACCTTCTCGGTAATCATTGCGAGATATACATGGACCACCAAAGTTTGAAGTATCTGTATACTCAACCAGATTTGAACCTCCGCCAACAAAGGTGGCTCGAGACAATAGCCGACTACGACATGGATATTTCTTATACCCCTGGCAAGGCTAATGTAATGGCCGATGCCTTGAGTCGCAAGTCTTATTGCAACAACCTTATGGTTCAGCAAGCACAACCCCTTCTCCACGAAGAGCTTCACAAGTTGAACCTTCACATTGTTCCTCAGGGTTATCTCAGTACCCTGGTTGTTGAACCAAACCTCGAGTACAACATCAAGACGAGGTAGAAATATGACTCTGAAGTCGAAAAGATTAAGAAATACCTCTCCAAGGGAAATTCTTCGTTCTTCCATGTTGATGATGATGGTGCCTTGTTCTTCAAAGGCCGCCTAATGGTCCCCAGGAAGCATAATCTGGACTCTCGTTCGGATGTTATGAAAGAAGCACATGATACACCTTTGTCAATTCACCCCAGTAGCACCAAGATGTACCAGGACATTCGCCAGCGGTACTGGTGGCCTGATATGAAGCACGACATTGCTCGCTATGTTGCTGAGTGTGACGTTTACCGTCGCATCAAGGCAGAACATCAAAGGCCTACTGGAACTTTGGAACCACTTGCTATTCCTGAATGGAAATGGGACAAGGTCAAAATGGATTTCATTACTGGGTTTCCCAGATCGCAGAAGGGTCATGATGCTATTTTTGTCGTCATTGACCGGTTCTCAAAGGTTGCTCACTTTCTGCCAGTCAAGGAGACAATCACTGCTAGTCAGTTAGTAGACTTATATGTTTCCAGAATTGTGTTACTTCATGGTATTCCACTGGAGATCAGCTCAGACCGTGGCAGCCTCTTTACCTCAAGATTTTGGAACAATTTTCAAGAAGCTATGGGAACTCATCTGTCCTTCAGTACCGCTTTTCATCCCCAGTC
The DNA here is from genome assembly GCA_039707655.1 of Elymus sibiricus. NCBI lineage: Eukaryota > Viridiplantae > Streptophyta > Magnoliopsida > Poales > Poaceae > Elymus > Elymus sibiricus. The sequence goes on along the minus strand of CM077668.1, from coordinate 87,127,843 downwards.
CCAGGGACAAGTTGAAAGAGTCAATCAAGTGCTCGAAGATATGCTCCGAGCTTGTGTCATCTCATTCGGTAAGAAATGGGAGGAATCTCTCCCGTATGCTGAATTCTCATACAACAATAGCTATCAGGCTAGTTTGAAGATGGCCCCATTTGAAGTTCTCTATGGACGTAAGTGCCGAACCCCTCTGAATTGGTCAGAAACTGGGGAACGGCCACTCTTCGGTCCGGACATTATTCAATAGGCTGAAGAACAAGTCCGCATTGTCCATGAACATTTGAAAGCTGCTCAGTCTCGGCAGAAGAGCAATTATGACCGCAAACTCCAGGTAATGGTCTATCAACCTGGCGAACAAGCTTACCTCCGCGTCACTCCGATGAAGGGCACTCATCGATTTGGGATCAAAGGCAAGTTAGCTCCTCGCTACATTGGCCCGTTCCGTATTCTCGCAAGACGAGGAGAAGTGGCATATCAATTGGAATTGCCGCCAAACCTTTCTCAAGTTCATGATGTCTTCCATGTGTCGCAACTTCGTCGCTGTTTCAAGGATCCTATCCGAGCAGTGGATCATGAAATGCTTGAATTGCAAGAGGATCTTTATTATCAAGAGTATCCGATCCGTATTCTTGATCAAGCTGAGCGTCGAACCCGTCAGAAGGCAATCAAGTTCCTTAAAGTTCAGTGGTCGAATCATTCTGAGGATGAAGCCACTTGGGAACGCGAAGATCGTCTTCGTGAAGAGTATCCCGCTCTCTTTCAGCCTAGCTCTTAATTCTCGGGACGAGAATTTCTTTTAGAGGAGGAGAATTGTAACACCCCATGTAATAAGCTACAGTGATCACCCTTTTGATAATGCCAAGTCACCATGATTAACAGTGCTTGATCATCATTTAGGTCATATCTCATTTCAAATTCCAATTCAAATTGAAATTCAAATTTAAAGTAAAAATAAAAGTTGTTCAAGTTTGAAAACTAAAATGTTCATTGAATAGGAAATAATCCATAACTAATTGTGTTAAAAAAAACAACATCACTAAAAATCACTAGATGACTCTATCATCCAAAAACAGTACCAAACAGTAATGTTTAATCCCATTTTATTTAACAGGAATTTAAATGAAATCATTTGGTCTCCAAACCATTTTCTGCTAGTAGATAATATTGCACTGCAATTATTGTGCTAAGTCACATATTTTGCAAAACTCAAATTGTGGCCACACATTTTTGCAAAACAGAAAAAAACAAAAACAAAACAGAAAAGAAAAGGAGAAAATGAAAAGGGCCGCAACACCTGGGCCTAAGTCAAACCAGGTGGCCCAGCCCACCAGCTCCGTCGCCTCCCACCTCTCGCACTGCTCACCCGCGTGCACGCCCGCGCCCGACGCCGGCTTGCCGTCCCAGCCGCGACCGCTCGCCCCGCGTCGCTACAGGAGGTCGGGGAGGATAAGGGGGCCCCCACAGCAACCCTAGCCGCCCCAGATCTTTTCCCCCCTCTTCCCTCTCGCTCCCCTCACCTCACCCGACGTGGCCATGGCTGCGCCTCCGCTCGATCCCGCGTCCAGCCGCTAGCTCATGCCTCGCCGTCGTGCCCGATCGAGCCGCCGTCCTCGACTCCTTCCTCCGCGCCAACGAACCGCAGCTGGGGAGCGCTACGTCGAGCCCCTCGACGTCTTCTTCAACTTCGGCCACCGCAACTCCGGCGACGATTCCGGCGCCGTCAACCCCTCCCCGAGCTCGCTTTGCTCCTATACAGGGCCTCAGTGAGCTCCGCCTCCCTCTTGCTCTCTCCCCGTGCTCTTCTCCGCGCCGTAGCCGCCGCTGCCATCGCCGCCCGAACCCGCCTCCGCCGCGTAGCTCGCCGCCGTCGATGTAGTCAATGTCGTGGCCGTCCGAGCCCGTAGACGTGCTCAGCGCATCCGCGCGAGTCCAACGCGCCAACTAGCTCACCTTGCCGTGCCCCGAAGTGCCATTCCCGATCATGGCCGAACTCTGGCGTCCGCCTCACCGCTCGTCGCCGTCACCTCCGGCCAACTCCGGCCATGTCTTCACCACCATCCGACGCGGCTCCTTCTCCTCTTTCGAACGCACCTAGCCACGCTCAAAATGGAGCCCCATACGCGAAATCCGACGCCGGTCAACTGCTGATTGGGCACCCGTGGGCCACTGACATACGGGCCCCACGTGTAATAAAACATTTTTATAAATAATTAAAATGCTAATTATTTCGTTAATTAAATTAATTACTAATTAGTCGCTGACCGGTAGGGCCCACCATCTAATTAATCAATAATTAGTTTAAATAAATCCTAATTCGCTACTTGTCACTGACCAGTGGGACCCACTGGTCAGGTTTGACTCTGTCCAGTCAGAGTTGGCCGCTGACGTCATCATTTCGTCATGCTGACGTCACCAGACACTGTTATGGATAATTCGAGTTAAATAATTTTAGAAATTCCAGAAAATGATTAAAACTTTGAAAAATCATATAAATTAAACCGTAACTCGGATGAAAATAATTTATATATGAAAAATGATCAGAAAATTACGAAGAATCCGAATATCCTATCCACATGCCTGCCACACCCCTCTAACATACTGAACATGAGACTTTTTGCCTGTTTCCAATAAATGAATAGTGCTTGACCTTAATAAAATAATTCCAGATAAATTCCTAAATCATCTAAAATATTTAGATAGGCAATATATCACTTCTGCATATCATTTAGGCATGTCATGCATCGCTGTTGCATTGTTGCCATGAATTTATTGTTTCTTCCCCCTCCTTCTCTCCCGATAGACGCTGAGACCGCCGCCGACGCATCTGAGTACGACTACGCTCCAGACAAGCAGCCCTCAGACGACCAGCCCCTCTCAGCAGAGCTTCCAGGCAAGCAAAACCCCCTTGATCATAAGATATCGCCCATTCCTTCTCCCTTATGCTTGCATTAGAATTGCTTCTGTTGCTAATCCGATAGGTCCTATTCTGATGCATAGCCTGATTTTGTCGCCTGCTATTTATACCTACCTGTTGTCCCATGATGCTTAGTTAGCTATGCTATTGATTCATCTGTGGCCCTTCACCCTTGTCCGTTTGCCATGCTTGATTTCGGGACGTGATCACTTTGGGTGATGATCACGAAAATGTTTACATATTGCAATACTTAAACTGTTAAAACCGGGCTGGCCCCAAGGGTGCCCGCGAGAGAATAATATTAAAGACGGGTCGGCTCCAAGAGCATCCGCGCGACGTGTGTTACCAAGTCGGAGCGACAGGAAGCCTATTCGACTCTGCGAGTTACTAAATACGACTAACGGATTTGGGTATTTGATCTGAGTAGGCCGCTGGCCTTATACGCACTACCACCACGTGGGATAATGGTTTAATCGGGCCCTCTACGTCGTATGTATCAGCCGAAAGCTCTTCAGACGTCACAACTCAGAGATGCGGGCTGATTGCTGGGGTGGGCTGGTTATGTCACTGTGCATACAGTGTCGCGCCTGGGCCCTGGCCAGTCACGCAACGTGCAGGAGTGCGAAGGGCGATGGCCCAGGACCCCTTCGTGCTTAGGATTCATACCGGCGTGTTGACCTCTCTGCTGAGCCTAGGTAGGACTGCGTCGTGTTGATCACCTGAGGCCGGGCATTACCCAGCAAGTGTGTCCGGCTAGATGTGATCGAGCGTGTTGAGTAACAGTAGTGCACCCCTGCAGGTCAGTTATCTATTCGAATAGCCGTGTCCACGGTAACAGGATGCTCGGAGTTGTATCCTGATCTGCTACAACTACAAATGGATACTGTTACAATGATAAACTATACTACTGCTCTCAGGATCACTTTCTCGCAGGGTAGCCGAGGAAGGACCTCAGGGCATTACTAAAATATTTGATTGTATATTATCTTGCTCTACTCTCTCCTATTGCTGCAAGAAATGCTTCAAGATGCTAGTCTTCGATAGGCTAGGCCTTTCCCCCTCTGTTCCGGCATTTCTGCTGTTTAGTCCAAAGATATAGCCCCATTCCTTTGATACTGATGCATATTTAGTATAGTTCTGATGTCAGTCTTGTGAGTACTTCGGATGAGTACTCACGGTTGCTTTGCTATCTCTTTTTCCACATACCCGGATACTGCGATCAGGCGATGGAGTCCCGGAGCCAGACACCACCGCAGGAGACTACTACCAGGAGAGCCCCGGTGACGGTGTCCTGGATTAGGGGGTGCCAACCTAGCCGGCCCGTTTCCTCGGATGGGCCGATATGCCCCCGTACGTGATCAAGATGGACTCCGGAAGCCGCACATGGGAGACGTGATCAAGGCTGCCTCTACCGAAGACTTGCAGTACACTTCAAGATTTCTCCAGCCGCCTTACTCCAAGATACCGACCTTGTAACCCTAGATACCCTCCCTGGCATGTATATAAGTCATAGGGTTTAGCCCGTAGGGCACATCAACGCAACATCGAACACCTAGCTTTAGAAGTTAGACACATATTACGATCTCGAGCTAGATCAACTCTGTACTCGATACATCTCCATTAATATAAACAGAAGCAGGACGTAGGGTTTTACCTCCATCAAGAGGGCCCAAACCTGGGTAAACATCGTCTCCTTTTGTCTCTGTTACCATCGATCCGAGATCCGCAGCTCGGGACCCCCTACCCCGAGGTCTGCCGGTTTTTACACCGACACTGGTGCTTTCATTGAGAGTTCCGCTGCGCGATCACCAGAAGGACCGATGGCTCATCTACGAATCAATCACGATAACAGCTGTGGGGACGTCTACGTCCCCGAATAGCTTTTCATCTTCGGCAGCATGATGTTCTGCGTCGATTTGATGGGACACCTGACTTCCGTCGAGAACTACGCCCCAGGACAGGTCATAACCTTCGGTGGCCTCGAGTACACTGCCGATTCCCTCGGCGAACTCATCCTATCGGGATTGACGCCCGGCCTGATCGAGAGCTCGGCCGGTTCTGGAGGCTCGACTCCGGAACTGAACTCTGTCATGACATCTTTTGAGACCACTGACGTCGCCACTTCGGCTGATCTCTCCCCGACCACTAGTCCAGAGAGAGATCCGGCTCCCACTCCCGAAGCGGTGCCGATGCCAGAGATGATTTCGAATCAAAACTCCAAATTATGTTCGGATTCCCTTCGCTCCAAAGACGCGCCTGGTCACACGCTGGATGTACTTCGAATCAGCCCTGCCTATGGCGCATCCATGGATCCCGGAGAGTTATCTCACCTTGATGAGATGCTTTGCCGCATCCAGAGCATGTCCATCTCGGACGGCAAGACTTCAGTTTATGATCAGATCGGACTTAAAGCCGACGATAGGGAAATTTACATCCCACCCACCACCCACCTAGTCGCCACGATCGATGATTTAACCGACGTGTTGGACTACGGCGAACCCTCAGATATGGAGGAGGACTCCGACGGCCCCATCGAGAACACCTTGCCCTCGGTCAACACGGGCAGGTGGACCACCACATCCACTTACGATGTCTATATGGTGGACACCCCCAAATCCCCTCCAAGACGTCAGCGACGGTGCCGAAGGGGCAATAATGGGGAACCCAGTGGCAATGACGCGACAGCCAATAACGACAACGAGGAGGACGGCGATGCCGATAACCTTGAGGAGGACATTCAAGCCTCCCCAGTAAGGAGCGGCACACCAAACCGACCTCTTGTGGACTCCGATCCCGATGACCTCTTCGAAGGGGCCGACGACAATTACATGCCGGAGTCCGAGGAGGACGACAGCCTCGGTATCGAGGACTTCATCATCCCTGAGGACCCCTTCGAACAAGAACGCTTCTGGCGCCGCCTCGTTGCGATGGCTCGGAGCTTAAAACGCAAGCAGCAGCAGCTGTAGGAAAATATCGACGCGCTGAATGAAAAGTGGGTTGAAGTGCTTTCCGCCGAGCAGGATATGGACAACCGATGCCATAGTGCGCCAAAGTCTTACCCATGCAGGCGCCTCCTACCAGAATTTGATGAAGAGCTCGCTGACGACCTCGATCGCCCCCCTAGAGGCCGGGACAGGCCAAGACGAGAAGACCATGGTGAAAGGCCACCTCCACGCCGTCATGGTAAAGACCCCGTGGATTACCTGGATCCTCGCGACGCTAGACGTCGTATTGAAGAAAATAGGGCACCCCCTCGGTCCATCTACGGATCAAGGGGACGTGCCCCCGCTGGGCCCAACGGCTACGATGCCTGGATGGACAGGAACGGCCGTGCCCGAGATCAAGCTTACTCACGGCTCTCTCTCGAAACCCGACGAGATCCTCCTCGGTCCCGAGGTCCAGCTCACCCAATCTGCTTTACAGACAGGGTGATGGAGCATCAATTCCCGGAAGGGTTTAAACCCATTAACATAGAATCATATGATGGTACCACCGACCCAGCAGTTTGGATCGAGGATTTCCTCCTACACATACACATGGCCAATGGAGATGACCTCCATGCCATCAAATATCTGCCGCTCAAGTTAAAGGGGCCGACGAGACACTGGCTTAATAGCCTCCCTCCTCACTCTATTGGCAGCTGGGAAGCCCTAGAAGACGCTTTTCGAGCAAACTTCCAGGGCACGTATGTCCGACCTCCGGACGCTAATGACCTCAGCCGTGTTACCCAGCAGCCTGGCGAATCAGCCCAAAAATTCTGGAACAGGTTCCTCACCAAGAAGAACCAGATCATAGACTGCTCCGAAGCAGAGGCCATCACCGCATTCAAAAATAATATTCGAGATGAATGGCTAGCTCGACAGCTCGGCCAGGATAAGCCGAGGACTATGGCTGCCCTGACCTCTCTGATGACCCGCTTTTGCGCGGGACAGGATAGCTGGCTCGCCCAAAGTACTCATAACGGCGAGGGAGGCACCTCGGAAACCCGCGACGCCAATGGAAAACCAAAGCGTAGTAAAAATAAGCGCAGGTATAAAAACGGCGGAAGCGACACTGAAGACGCCGTAGTCAATGTTGGATTCGCCGGACCTAAATCCGGGCAGAAAAGAAAACCCTATAAGGGGAACAAAGACGGACCTAGCCAGCTTGACAGGCTCCTGGACTGCCCATGTGGGATTCACGGTACTCAGGAAAAACCAGCAACACACACTAATAGGAATTGCTGGGTCTTCAAACAAGCTGGCAAGGTAGCGGCAGAGGCTCAGAATAAAACCCAACACCACAGCGACGACGAGGATGAACCTCGGCAGCCCAATAATGGAGGGCAAAAGAAATTCCCCAACGAGGTAATAGAGGTCAATATGATCTATGTCACCCACATCCCTAAACGGGAGGGAAAGCGTGTGCTTCGGGACATATATGCGTTGGAGACAGTCGCCCCGAAGTATAACCCATGGTCGGCTTACCCGATCACTTTCTTCAAGCACGATCATCCGACTAGCATCAGTCATGGCGGATGTACAGTGCTCGTTCTGAAACCCATTGTTGATGGTTATCATCTAACACGCATCCTGATGGACGGGGGAAGCAGTCTTAACCTCATCTATGAGGACACTATTCGGAAGATGGGCATTGACTCATCTCAGATAAAACCGAGCTCTACCACCTTTAAAGGTGTCATTCCGGGCGTCGAGGCCCGTTGTACCGGGACAGTCACCCTCGAGGTAGTCTTCGGTTCGCCCGAGAACTTCAGAAGTGAGGAGTTAATCTTCGACATCGTACCCTTCCGGAGTGGATACCACGCGCTCCTAGGGCGCACAGCGTTTGCACGCTTCAACGCAGTCCCGCATTACGCCTATCTCAAGGTCAAAATGCCGGGACCCAATGGTGTCATCACAGTCAATGGTAATACCGAACGTTCACTCCGGACAGAGGAACAGACCGCGGCTTTTGCAGCCGAGGTCCAAGCGTCCGAGGAGGCAGCCCGCAGCGATAAACGCGCCGCTCGCTCTTTGAAGCGAGCCCAGGGTGCACAAGTCGACCTCGGCCAGCTACCCCCGCACCCGAAATAGGGATGCGGGCTCCTCGCGTGCCCTAGCTGCGGGCACTACATCACCAGGGTACACAACTTCGCACTCAAAATTCCCTGGGACGCCGAGGAGCCAATACAACTACCCACGCATCACGCGCGGACTAACCACGCGAAGACAAGGCTTAGAGCCCCTGCACTGGCAGGTATCTGTAAAAGAAGTAGCCGAGCATCACTACGTCTCTGTGGCCTTAACGACAGAACGATTTCGGCAAACACCGCCCTTCGAGGAACTCGGTCAATCAAACACTTCGAGTGTATAAAGGGCCAGTCGGGCATCGACCTTCGCAAAACCCTTCGTCGTCAATCGGGACGATCTGGTCAACAGTTCGGAAATGCAGACGTGCGGCAGGTTTCGGTCCGGATCCTTTAAAATCCGTCAGTAATTATCCGACCTGTTTTTTCCCTCTTCCTTCCTTACTATTTACGTTGTACTCTTTCAACTACTCTCGTCACAACTGGGCATGTACATGATTGATATTATGAAATAAAGAAACTATGCCCTTTCAAGGTCTCTATTGTATTTCTTTATCAGCATAGCTCTGGGACGATGAAGTTCTCTAAAAATATGCAATTGTATAATAAAGTCCGATGTATTCGGCGTCTCGGATTTTGGCCTTATATGCATCAGTTTCGAACCTAGATTTCGGTCAATAGTTGGGTTGCCTGGCTCCTATGTGTACCCCTTACTTTTCCAATAAATTCGGCTAAGGGTGTAACGGGAGAACCACTACGATTGCGCCGCCAGGTCAATTGGTGTGGCGCCTCAGTGGAGAAAGCCAAAAACTGACTATCTAGGTGTGCGTAAACTGGTCCGCCATCCGGAGACCACGTCAAGCGATGTGATCATAGAGATCACCCGTGTTAAATGAAGGGCTTTTCTTTTTTAGCCAAAGTATGCTATGGCCTAGACCTCGGCCAATTAGGCCGAATACTTCCCACACTAGGGGCTGGTCATCAACCCCACAGTCAAACTCCTATGACTAAGTGAAAGACATCAAGCCACTATAGTCCGATTGCCTCGTTCCTCTAAGTCATCAACCGCCCATGGGTACCGATCTGGTCTAGGCCATCCACATGCTCTAGGACAGCTGCTTCGAGTAGCGCCCTGGGGGCTACTCCACTGGCTCCTATTTTCTCAAGCGACCCCGATGACGGTTTCTCGAAACCGACTTCGGGCTCGGGGGCTACTCACTCATTACGCCATTTAGCAGGCTACACTTTTATGTCCTCGGACAAAATTCATAAAAACAAAGCAAACCGAATGCGCAGAAGACGTACCTTGAAACCTGCTACGAGGTTCTTAAAGACCTCGTGCAGGCCGGCCTCTGCGGACCGGTAGCCTCCTAGCGCCGTGACTATCAAGGCATGGTGCTCCTCCTTGAGGGAGCAGCCCTTTAGAGACTCCTCCACCTCCTCGGCCCACCCCATGCCAGTCCGTCCTCGGACAGCAGGCTGGGGTGGAGGGATGACCTCGGATGGATTCACCCGAGGAGCCTCTGTCTGTGGAGGCGGCGCCGAGGTAGACTCCGGCTAGGCCGATATCTGGCCCAGCCCTTCTTCGATGACCTCGGGGCGCTCCGTCCCCGGGTCTTGTTGGGTCGAGGTTTGGACCTCGGCCATGACCGCCGCCTCGTCGGCCCCCACCGTGTTGACCTCGGGGGCCAGGATGGATGTTGCCTCCCCCAGACCGACTTGCATCGGGGGAGAAGCAGCGGGCTCTGGAGTCCCACTGGCGGACGGCAACCCGCTCGAGGACCCGCTGGGGATCACCTTCGGCGAAACAATGACTCAAACAAGGAAGACAAGGATAAGGGCTTACCCTCAAGGTGCCGTCTTCTTCCTCCCCGTTGTGAGGCGGTCTTCCTCTGAGTCACCGGAGAGCTCGGCTCTCTCCGACGACTTGTTGGCGGCCTCGGATGAGGCTCGCCTCGGCCTCTTTTTGCCCTTGGGCGGCATGCCCATGTCGGCGTCTTCTGACACCGACCTCTTCCCCTTCGGGAGGGGGGGGGAATCTCCTCCTCGTCCTCCTCGGCACCGCTGTCTTGAGTGGCGGAGGTGTGGGTCTCTTCTGACCGGGTGACCGAGGTCCCCCGGGTCCGAGCACTGGATTTCCCCGTCTGGGACTTCGTCCCTTTGGAGGCCACTACGTGTGGATCCTTGGTCAGAAGTGCCGAGAGCATGGGAGTTGGGGGTTGTTCCGGCAGTGGGGCGGGGCATCGTACCCCTTTTACCCAAGCTGACCACTTCTGTAAAATGTCAAAACACGACGGCTCAGATAGAAACTTTACTCCTCGGAGCAATGAGCAAAGAATGAAAGATTGAAGGACGGAACCACTCACCGGGGGGGCCTCGTAGCCGTGCTCGAGGCCGCGGTCCTCTCCCTCCTCGGGAATCTTGTCCTTGGCCAGCTTCGTGAGCTTTGTCCACATAGTGGCCAAGGTGGAGCGGAAGAAGGTGTTGATGGTGTCCATGTCCTCGGGCTTCTGTGCCCACATCGGGGTGGCCCGAAGTTGGAGAGGAAGGATGCGGCGGTTGAGCACGACGTTGATGACATCGGCCAGCTCAGCCTTCCCTGTGGTGGTCCACCACACGATCCTCTCGACCAGGGTCTCTACCTCTTCGGGCTTCCCCCAGGCGATGCCCTTTTCCTTCCAAGATTTGAGTTTCTTGGGAGGCCCGGCTGAGAAGGCCGGGACCTCGGTTTGACCAGCGGCAAGGGGCTCAGTGATGTAGAACCACTCCTTTTGACATTCCTTCACCGTTTCGATGAAGGTGCCCTTGAACCAGGTGGCCCCCTGGTTCTTGCTGATCATGACCCCTCCGCACTCCGCGAGTTCGGAGCCGCTTGACTTCGGTTTGATCCTGAAGAGCTTCAGCCATAGGCCGAAGTGTGGCTCACAGCGGAGGAAGGCCTCGTAGACTGTTATGAAAGCGGCGAGGTGGAGGATGGAGTTGGGGGCTAGATGATGGAAGTCTAACCCGTAGTAAAACATGATCCCGCGCATGAAGGGGTGCAGCGGGAACCCCAGGCCTCGGATGAGGTGGGGGACGAAGACCACCTGCTCCCCGGCATTGGGAGCGGGTACCAGCTCGACGGCCGCTGGAGCACGGGCGGCGATGGCAGGGGTTAGGTACCCCGCGTCGTGTAGCTCGGCGATGGTCACCGCTATCACGGTGGAGCCGCCCCAGTGCCCCTTAAGGGTATCGGCCATGGCTGGTGAGGGAGTCAAGCTCGCGAAAGAGGAAGGTGTGTATGCTGGATCTGGGCGCTAGAGCTAGACGAAGCAGCTGCGAGGGAGGAATGGGAGCGTAGGCTATCGCTCTGTTCTCCCCTTTGCTTTTATAAGCCTGTGAAAGGCCAAGAGCCCCCTTTGCTGTGCCGATAAATTCGTGATTGCTATCAAAAATGCCGTTGAAACATATGGGGGAAAACAAAATCTTGATGATATCCCTGAGAAAGCGGGCACGATCTCTACCTCAACAGGGCGTGCCAGTAAAAGAGCCGCCTCGAAACGTGATTTGAGGGGAAGCAGTAACTGCTCGACCAGTCGCGGGGCGAGCCTTTCCGATAAAGCTATCAGGTCGGATTGGATTGTTTATACCTGCACAGCAAGCCTTCGAGGCTAAGATACTTGCTCACCTCGGATAGGGTACAAACTCGGATTGGACCACGGATGTCGATGCTCTATTAATAGAATCCGAAATGTAAGGTGGAACTCATCTGTCAAGCCGGAGACTCCAGATCCGAAGTGATGTTTCAAGGTCGTCCTCGGCGTAGAATACCAGTTCGGGGGCTACTGACGGTGTCCTAGATTAGGGGGTGCCAACCTAGCCGGCCCGTTTCCTCAGATGGGCCGATATGCCCCCGTACGTGATCAAGATGGACTCCGAAAGCCGCGCATGGGAGACGTGATCAGGGCTGCCTCTACCGAAGACTTGCAGTACACTTCAAGATTTCTCCAGCCGCCTTACTCCAAGATACCGACCTTGTAACCCTAGATACCCTCCCTGGCGTGTATATAAGCCATAGGGTTTAGCCCGTAGGGCACAGCAACGCAACATCGAACACCTAGCTTTAGAAGTTAGACACATATTACGATCTCGAGGTAGATCAACTCTGTACTCGATACATCTCCATTAATATAAACAGAAGCAGGACGTAGGGTTTTACCTCCATCAAGAGGGCCAGAACCTGGGTAAACATCGTCACCTTTTGTCTCTGTTACCATCGATCCGAGATCCGCAGCTCGGGACCTCCTACCCTGAGGTCTGCCGATTTTTACACCGACACCCGGGGGCACGTACTACTGGGTTGAGCCAGCCGACCAGGAGTAGTTCGGAGGCCCTAGGCAGGAGGCCTACGCCTTTTCGATCAGTGTTGCTATTTGTGCTAGCCTTCTTAAGGCAAACTTGACTAACTATGTCTGTACCCAGATATTATTTGTGTGTATGACTTATGTAATCGGGTCCTCATGACCCCTGGTTTGTAATATCAAGATTTATGTTTAAATTTGAGTTTAGAGTTGTGTTGTGATATCTTCCCGTGAGTGTCTGATCTCGAGCGTGCATGTTTGCATGTATGATTAGTGCACGGTCGAGCAGGGGCGTCACATACTCACACATCATCGGAAGGGTAGCAAGGTTGATGTAGAAGCCCTCCGTGATCAATTCCCCCTCTGGTAGAGTGCCGAAAAGGCCTACAGATGGGATCGCGGAAGAATAGAAGCTTGCGGCGGCGGAAAAGTTTTCTCGTGTGGCTCTTTGGCATAATGGGAATATTTGAGAATTTATAGAGGTGGAATTAGGTCAAGAGGTGCCACTAGGGGCCCACAAGCCTGGGGGCGCACCTACCCCCCTAGGCACCCCTCCCGAGCTTGTCGCTCCCTCGTGACTCCTCTGGTCTTCTCCCGAAGCTTCTAGGGTCTCTCTTGGTCCAGAAAAAAATTAATCCAAAGTTTTTTCTCCGTTTGGACTTCGTTTGATATTGATTTTCTGAAGATCCCAAAACAAGCAAAAAACAACAACTGGCACTGGGCACTAGGTTAATAGGTTAGTCCCAAAAAATGATATAAAATTGCATATAAAATATCCAAGATTGATACTATAATAGCATGGAACAATAAAAAATTATAGATACGTTGGAGACGTATCAGTGGAGTAATAGTAGTAGATGCACGCAGGAGTCGGTCTACTTGTCTCGGACGTGATGCCTATATATGTGATCATTGCCGTGAATAACATCATAACTATGCGCTTTTCTATCAATTGCCAAATAGTAATTTGTTTACCCACCGTATGCTATGCGTTCGAGAGAGAGGCCTCTAGTGAAAACTATGGCCCCCGGGTGTACTTAAACCATATAAAAAGAAAACCAAAAAAATACTTTGCTGCAATTTTATTTCTTTTATTTTCTTTTGCAATTTATCTATCTACCACTACAAGATTTAATCCTTGCAAGTAACGAGTTCAAGGGGATTGACAACCCTCTTGCCCACGTTGGGTGCAAGTATTTGCTTTTGTGTGTGCAGGTGTTGTTCACGAGGCTTTGCGTGATTCTCCTACTGGTTCGATAACCTTGGTTGTCACTAAGGGAAATACTTACCTCTACTGTACTGCATCTCCTCTCCTCTTCGGGGAAAATCCTAACGCAGCTCACAAGTAGAAGTGACCGACCAGGAAATTGGTCCCGGGTGTGCACGAGTGAGGACAAAGTGCGCAGGAAAGACTAGTGTAGGTCTGTGGGGCTAGTCTAGATCCCACCAGGAGTAATGGCCAGGAACCGGTGGCTGCGGCCGGGGCGTTACAATTGGTATCAGAGCCGACCCTGGCGGTTACACGGGCAGGAACGGGTCAGGTGCGCGGGCATGTGGCGCATGGTGCGTGTGGCCCATTGTGGCACACGGCATGGCACATGTGCCGGACTAGACGTGCATACGTGTGCCAAGAGGGAACGTTCCTGATGGGCCGAGGAGGATGTCGGTTCCTTTGAATGGGGGTGTATGTGTGAGCCTGGCTTAAAAGGAATGATAGACTACTCATATCAACAAGGAATTCCTTCTTTTCTGGGAGCTCATTCGAAAAGAACTCCAAAGTTAACCGTGCTTGGCTTGGAGTAATTCTAGGATGGGTGACCGACCGGGAAGTTGGTCCCGGGTGTGCACGAGTGAGGACAAAGTGCACAGGAAAGACTAGTGTTGGTCTGTGGGGCCAGTCTAGATCCAACCAGGAGTAACGGCCGGGAACCGGTGGCTGTGGCCGGGGCGTTACAACTATTTAACTCTTTGCCCATTAACCACTCTCGGATTAGTGCCTTCGGCATTGTTGATCTTGATAGCTCCGGAGCGATAGACCTCTTCGATGATATATGGTCCTTCCCATTTAGAGAGAAGTTTTCCTGCAAAGAATCTTAAACGAGAATTGTACAATAAAACTTGATCACCTACTTTAAATTCCCGTTTTTGGATTCTTTTATCATGCCATCTTTTAACTTTTTCTTTAAACAACTTGGCAATTTCATAAGCATGCGTTCTCCATTCATCTAGAGCACTAATATCAAATATCCTCTTTTCACCGGTAAGTTTGAAATCATAGTTAAGTTCTTTAATTGCCCAATAAGCTTTATGTTCCAACTCAAGAGGTAAGTGACATGACTTTCCATAGACCATTTTATATGGAGACATACCCATGGGGTTTTTATAAGTAGTTCTATAAGCCCATAATGCATCATCAAGTTTTTTAGACCAATCTTTCCTGGATCTATTGACAATCTTTTGCAAAATTAATTTTATTTCCCTATTGCTCAATTCAACTTGACTGATAGACTGAGGATGATAAGTTGATGCAATTATATGGTTGACATAATATTTAGGTAGAAGTTTACGAAATGCACCATGAATAAAATGTGAACCACCATCAGCCATCAAATATCTAGGGACTCCAAACCTCAGAAAGATAACTTCCTTAAGCATTTTAATGGATGTGTTGTGATCATCACTACTAGTTGGAATAGCTTCTACCCACTTAGTAATATAATCAACAGCAACTGAAATATGAGTATACCTATTAGAGGAAGGAAAAGGTCCCATATAATCAAAGCCCCAAACATCAAATGGTTCAATAAAAAGTGAATAGTTCATAGGCATTTCCTGACGTCTACCAATATTACCAATTCTTTGACATTCATCACAAGAAAGGACAATCTTACGTGCATCTTTGAAGAGAGTAGGCCAATAAAAACCAGATTGTAGTACTTTATGTGCAGTTTTGTTCCCCGCATGGTGCCCTCTGTATGCCTCGGAATGACACTTCCGTAGGATTTGTTTCTGTTCATGCTCAGGTACACATCATCTAATAACACCATCTCCTCCTTGTTTATATAAATGTGGGTCATCCCAAAAGTAATGTCTTAAATCAACGAACAACTTTTTCTTTTGTTGGTATGTGAAACTAGGTGGTATATATTTAGCAACAATGTAATTAGCATAGTCTGCATACCAGGGATTATTACGAGAAGTTGAAGCATTTATAATAGCTAATTGCTCATCAGGAAAACTATCATCAATAGGTAGTGGGTCATGAAGAACATTTTCCATCCTTGACAAGTTATCTGCTACAGGGTTTTCAGCTCCCTTTCTATCAACAATATGCAAATCAAACTCTTGTAGTAAAAGAACCCACCTAATCAATCTAGGTTCAACATCTTTCTTTTCCATAAGGTATTTAATAGCAGCATGATTGCTATGAATAGTTACTTTAGAATCAATGATATAGGGTCTGAATTTATCACATGCAAACACAACTGCTAAAAATTCTTTCTCAGTAGTAGCATAATTTCTTTGAGCACTATCCAAAGTCTTACTAGCATAATGAATAACATTCAATTTCTTATCAACTCTTTGACCTAGAATAGCACCAATAGCATAATTACTAGCATCACACATAATTTCAAAGGGTAGGTTCCAATCGGGTGGTTGAACAATGGGTGCAGAAATTAAGGCTTTCTTAAGTATTTCAAAGGCTTCTACGCAATCATCATCAAAAACAAATGGAACATCTTTTTGCAAAAGATTAGTAAGAGGCCTAGAAATTTTACAGAAGTCTTTTATGAACCTTCTATAGAAACCAACATGACCAAGGGAACTTCTTATACCTTTGATATCTTTAGGACATGTCATTTTCTCAATTGCATCAAGTTTAGCTTTATCTACCTCAATACCTCTTTCAGAAATTTTATGCCCAAGGACTATACCTTCATTCACCATAAAGTGGCAGTTCTCCCAGTTCAAGACAAGTTTAGTCTCCTCACATCTCTGCAAAACTCGGTCAAGGTTGCTTAAGCAATCATCCAAAGAGGTTTCGTAAATGGAGAAATCATCCATGAATAGCTCAACAATCTTTTCACAAAAATCAGAGAATATAGCAGTCATACATCTTTGAAAGGTAGCAGGTGCATTGCATAAACCAAAAGGCATACGTCTATAAGCATAAGTTCCAAAAGTACAAGTAAACATGGTTTTCTCTTGATCTTCTTTTGATACAGTTATTTGCGAAAAACCGAAATATCCATCTAGGAAGCAAAAGTGTGTATGCTTAGATAATTTTCTAACATTTGATCAATAAAAGGCAAGGGGTAATGATCTTTCCTAGTAGCTTTGTTTAATTTCCTAAAATCAATTACCATCCTATAACCAGTTACAATTCTTTGTGGGATAAGTTCATTTTTATCATTAGGAACAACAGTAATGCCTCCTTTCTTAGGAACACAATGAACAGGACTTACCCATCTACTATGAGCTACATGATAAATTATACCTGCCTCCAGAAGCTTTAATATTTCAGTTCTTACCACATCCTTCATCTTATGATTCAAACAACGTTGGCGATCAACCACGGGCTTAGCATCAGGCTCCATATTAATCTTGTGCTGGCATAAAGTGGGACTAATGCCCTTAAGATCATCAAGAGTATATCCAATAGCAGCTCGGTGCTTCCTCAGAGTTTTAAGTAATCTCTTTTCTTCATGCTCTGAAAGGTTAGCATTCATAGTAATAGGATATATATATTTTTCATCAAGATAAGCATATTTCAATGTATCAGGCAGTTTCTTTAATTCAAACACAGGGTCACTCTTAGGTGGGAGAGGATCTCCCAAGGTTTCAGTAGGAAAATTATGTTTAAGGATAGGTGCTTGTCTAAAGAATATCTCATCTATTTCATTTCTTTCATTCATATTCATATCATTTTCATGGTCTAGCAGATATTGTTCTAAAGGATCAGTAGGAGGCACAACAATAGAAGCAAGACTAATAATTTCATCTTTATTAGGCAATTCTTTGTCATGAGGTTGTCTATGAAACTTAGAGAAATTAAATGCATGCGATACATCACCAAAATTAACACTAACCGTTTCCCTAGTACAATCAATCTTAGCATTAATCGTATTCAAGAAAGTTCTACCAAATATAATGGGACAAAAATCATCTTGTGGTGACCCAAGAACTAGAAAAATCAGTAGGGTATTTAATCTTACCACACAAGACTTCAACATCTCTAACAATCCCAGGTGGTGAAATAGTATCTCTGTTTGCAAGCTTAATAGTAACATCAATATCTTCTATCTCAGCAGGTGCGATATCATTCATGACTTCTTGATAAAGAGAAAATGGAATAGCACTTACGCTAGCACCAATATCACATAAACCATGATAACAATGATCTCCAATTTTAACAGAGACAACAGGCATGCCAACAACAGGTTTGTTTTTATCTAATGTATCTGGCTTAGCAATTCTAGTTTCTTCCTCACAGAAATATATGACATGTCCATCAATGTTATCGACTAAAAGATCATTGATCATTGGAACATTAGGTTCCACTCTAATTTTTTCAGAGGGTTTAAGTGATTTAGCATTAATCTTATTAACCACGGTTGTAACTTTAGCATGTTCCTTAATCCTAACAGGGAAAGGAGGTTTCTCAATATAAGCAGTAGGCACAACTGGATTAACATTGTAAATAATTGTCTCATCTTTAGCTATAACAGGTCCTCACAATTTTCTTCAATAGGTGGATGAAATTTAAACCACTTCTCCATAGGGAGATCAACACGAGCAGCAAATGATTCACAAAAGGTAGCTACTATTTCAGAGTCAAGTCCATATTTAGTACTAAACTTATGAAAAGCATCGGTTTCCATAAATGATTTAACACAATCAAACTCAAGATTTATACCTGACTCTTTACCTTTGTCGATTTCCCAATCTTCGGAGTTACGATTAATTCTTTCTAGAAGATCCCATTTGAATTCAATAGTTTTCTTCATAAAGGAACCAGTAGAAGAAGTATCGAGCATGGATTGATCATTATGAGAATGCCGAGCATAAAAGTTTTGTATAATTATTTCTCTTGAGAGCTCATGATTGGGGCATGTGTGCATCATATATTTAAGCCTCCCCCAAGCTTAAGTGATACTTTCTCCTTCACGAGGCCAAAATTTATATATATAATTCCGATCACGATGAACCAAATGCATAGGATAAAATTTCTGGTGAAATTATAGCTTCAACTGGTTCCAATCCCATGTTTCTGTATCATCCAATAGCCTATACCATGTCAATGCTTTTCCCCCAAAAGATAAAGGGAATACTTTCTTCTTAACTCCATCCTCGGATAAACCTACAAGCTTAAACAATCCACAAATTTCATCTACATAGATCAAGTGCATATCAGGATGTACTGTTCCATCTCATGCATAAGGATTAGCTAGCAGTTTCTCTAACATACCCGAAGGAATTTCATAATAAATATTTTCAGTAGGTTCAGTAGGTTGAGGGGCAACTCTTATTGCTTCCGTTTGAGGTGAAGATACCCCGAACAAGCCCCTCAAAGGATTATTTTCCATAGTGACAAGTGACAGTAAATTTCAGCACGTAATAAAAATGTTTCCTTACGAAATTCCACTTACCAAAGATGCTTCACTCCCCGGCAATGGCGCCTGACCAACAAGTATAGGGAATAAATCATAGTCCTTTCGATAAGTGAGAGTGTCAAACCCAACGAGGAGCAGAAGGAAATGAAAGCGGTTTTCAACAAGGTATTCTTTGCAAGTACTGAAAGTAGTGGTAACAGATAGTTTTGTAGCAAAATAATTCGTAACAAGTGACAATAGTAGTAAAAGTGCAGCAAGGTGGCCCAATCCTTTTTATAGCAAAGGACAAGCCGAAACGTTCTCTTATAATAAGCAAAACATTCTCGAGGACGCATGGGAATTGTCGTCTAGTCACGTTCATCATGTTTAGTTGATTCGCGTTCGCTACTTTGATAATTAGATATGTGGGTGGACCGGTGCTAGGGTGATATTCTTACTTGAACAAGCAACCCTCTTATGATTACCCCCTCTCGCAAGCATCCGCAACTACGAAAGAAGAATTAAGATAAATCTAACCATAGCATGAAACATATAGATCCAAATCAACCCCTTATGACTAACACATAAACTAGGATTGAAGCTTATGTCACTCTCATAACCCATCATCTACGTATTACTCCCTAATGCTTTCCCTTAGGCCCAAGTATGGTGAAGTGTCATGTAGTCGACGTTCACATGACACCACTAAAGGAAGAACAACATACATATCATCAAAATATCGAACGAATACCAACTTCACATGATTACTTATAACAAGACTTCTCCCATGTCCTCAAGAACGAAAGTAACTACTCACAAATCATATTCATGTTCAAGATCATAGGTGTATGGAATATGCTTAAGGATCTGAACATATAATCTTCCACCAAATGAACCAACTAGCATCAACTACGAGATGTAATCAACACTACTATAGCAACCCACAGGTACTAATCTGACATTTTGAGACATAGATTGAATACAAGAGATGAACTAGGGTTTGAGAGGAGATGGTGCTGGTGAAGATGTTGATGAAGATTGGTCCTCCCACGATGAGAGGGTCGTTGGTGATGTCGATGGCTTCGATTTCCCCCTCTCGGAGGGAAGTATCCCCGGCGGGATCGCTCCGCCGGAGAGCAAAAGTGCTCCTGCCTAGGTTCCACCTCGAGACAGCGGCGCTTCTTCCCGAAAGACTTCTTTTGATTTTTTCTAGGGCAAATGGCATCATATAGGAGAAGATGGGCACCAGAGGCCTGCCGGAGGGCCCATGAGCTCACTAGGCGCGCCCTGGGGGTAGGGCGCGCCCCCAGAGCTCGTGGCTCTCTGGTGGGTCCCCTACTAGTATTTCTTTCGCCAATATTTTTATATATGCCAAAATAATTCTCCATAAATTTTCAGGTCATTTGGAGTTGTGGAGAATATCTATCTCTGTTGTAGCCTTTTCAGGTCCAGAATTCCAGCTGCCGGCAATCTCCCCCTTCATATGAATCTTGCGAAATAAGAGAGAAAAGGCATTAGGAATGCATCATAAAGTGAAATAATGACCTAAAACATAATAAATAACAGTAGGAAAACATGATGCAAAATGGACGTATCAGTATCACTATCGTTACCGTCACCGAGTTGCAACGGAAGAAGAACGTGTCGGTGTAGATCATACTTGGAGTCCCTCGAACCGTCGATGAATGATCCCGCGAACTGCCTATGAACAGTCCCTCGAACTAAAGACTAAAAGCACAACCTCTCTACTTGGTTGCAAGCGTGCAACCTTCATGATCCGGTAGTGCTTCGCCGTCCAGAGCTAATCGTCACCGGAGAATTAGAAGGAGGAGATTAGAACCACACCGGGCTTCTAATTATGTGGATTAGAGGAACTAGACCAAGCTTTAATTAGTCAAGTCAGACTAACTAAAACTAGGGCTAGATGAATTAGAGGAGGCTCCAAAACTTGTGTGTAGAAAAGGGCCAACACCTCATGTATATACTAGATCATTGATGGCGCGCGTTGCCGCACCCGTCCATTATGGCAATGGAATGTGTCACATCCCAGATTTTTCCCAAATCAGGTACGTTAAAAATTTCACAGTGAATTAAAAAATTTGTAAGGAAATACCTATGTTTGCCTAGGATTGTTTGTGTTTGACTTTGATTTCTTGATTGTTTGCCTAGAAGGATGAAAATCCAAATGCAGATAGTTGAAACCTAGCTAGTTTTGGTAGAGACCAAGCCATTCTGAAATCTTGTTGGGCACAAGGCTAACCTAAATATGTCCCAAGAATATCAAAGCCAAAATAATTTCCCAAAGAAATGAGTTGAATTCATTTTGAAATCAATTCCAAACAAAAGGGAATTATTAAAAAATTATTTGGCAGGAAATAGAATTTCATAAGTCCAAATGATATTCTTGACCCCCTGCCATTTTTCTAAAATGGATTTGAAACACATTTGGTTTTGAAACCAAATTCAAATTCAAAATGAAAATGTAAGTCCAGTAAAAATATGTCCAAATGCCCCGATGAAATGTTCAAACATTTCTAAATATTCCATTTGGAATTTAGAAAATATTCTGTCACGCCCAATATGCGGTCCTATCCCCGAGGAACTCGGAAGTTCCACTAAGGATAGAAGCGCATATCGAAGACGCTTCGCAAGGTGGATATCATTACAACATACCATGTACTGAATAGATGAGAATACCAGATAAAGGCTTACACGCCGGTCCTGCTGAAGCGCGAGTGGAGGCTTGAGAGGAACTCCTGGACAGTGGCTCGAGGGAGAGGAGGAGCTCCTCTCCTTGGATCGTGCGCGTGAGGCAGAGTGCTCTGATGCGGCAGGGTGAAGGGTTCGAGGGTGCACGCGCGCGAGCTAGAGCTCGGGCATCGAGGAGATCGAGGGAGGCAGGGGAGTGCTCTGGTTGGATGAGGAGGGATCCCGAGGTGGATTTGGAGGCAGTGGCGGTGGCGAGGAAGGATGGGACAGCTCCCCAAGATTTTAGGGTTGTCCACTATTTATAGCGGTGGTAGATAGCATGGAGCTATTTGGACCCTCCGATTTAGATCAGACAGTCTAAATAATTAGGCTAGGAGAGTCCGATGAAGAAACCGAAGATGTTTGGAGTATTTCGAGAGTGATCCGGACCCACCGGTCACGACTGCCCGGTTCGGGTCCGGAGGGAGTTTTCAGACTAGGTGGCGAGTGGGTCAGTGGTCTGTGCAAAGAGATAAGGCGGTCGCGAGCAAGTGTGTGGTTGGTCTCAAAATGGACAATGAAGACAACGGGGACAAGCGGCAACTACGAACGGATGCAAGTTTTGAAAAATGACGACAACGGAGTGCCGATGCGATGCAAATGATGCATTGATGAATGCAACAAACAAATAATTAACACGACTATCACGAAAAACATGGAAGGCATCTGGAGCATCAGTCTCGGGCTGTCACAACACTCCCCCACTTACAAGAGATCTCGCCCCGAGATCTAAGCATGAGAAGAGGAAAAGGAAAAAGGAAGAGGTAAAACAAAGTTGCTTCTTTGACAAACGAGTGAAACCAACGAACCTTGAGAGGTTGCAAAGAGATGAAGACTGGCACAAGGGCAAGAAAGAATTTGGACAGCACTCCGATTGAAAAAGAGAAGCAAGGCTTGATAAGAAGAAAAGAACTTGAAAAGAGGACACAACACTCCGTTAAAATGGATAAGCAAGGAAAGAACATGATCTTGGCGAAACGAGATAATGGGTCGAAGAGAGAAACATCACAATGCCTCCGAAACGAAAGAATAGAAGCTAGGTCGGTGGAAAGAAAAGAACGGAGAAGAAAATGACAATTTGTACCACAAATGAATTTGAAAAGCATCCTCACAATGAAGGATTGAACGTAGTTGTTGGAAAATCAACAACGAAAAGAATAATCTTGTTGTGGGCTTATGGAAAACATCTCAACATTTTGAGGTGAAAACTTGCCACTAGCGGAAAGAATTTGCTTGAGAGGAATGAAAAGATGCGAAACAGCACCTCCCAAAGACAATGGAGAATTAATTGCACTTCAAAATGCAAGAAGAAGAATAGTTGAGCGCCAACAAGAATCTGGACGAACACTTCGAGAATGAATTAAAGCCTTGATGAACCACCATGAAGAACTCCAGTAAACAAAAGGATTATAGAAACGAAGGTTGAAAAGAACCAGATGAAGCCTTGTAATGATTTGGATGGAGCTTCATGACGAGATAACCAGGAAAACTTGGAACTCCGGAAAAGAAAAGATGAAACACTTGGAACCGAGAATTTGATATCATGAACGAACTCTGGAAGAAAGAACTAAATCACCTCGAGGAAAACAAGAATAAGATTAATTGTATGTTTATCCTCCATCAACTTAAATTGATGACAAGCAATGGATTTGTCATACTACTTATTCTTTTGAAATGGATTGAGAAGAGATATTGCGCAACCTTGGGAAGGCCTTCAACGAAACACCGGTAGGATTTTGGAAAGAACAAATGAAATGAGACGATAGTAAATGAAGAGGAATGTTGAACGAACCACCGTAAGAAATGAAAAAGAACGAATCACCGGGAAGAATTAGAAAACGAACGAAGATACTTGAGGGAATTTAGATACAAGAGAACGAAGAGATCACAAGCTTATTAGAGAATACTTGAACGATGCACAGGAAGAAATTGATAATGAGAGATGAACGTTAAGAATGAACAAATTCTTCTGAAATGATGGCCTCCGGAGAATCAAAACGAATACAACTCCTGAAATACTCTGGATGGGTATGAAAAGAATTTCTCACAAATGAAAACAATTGAGAGGATGGCAACAAGCCTGCACCACGAATCTTCAAGAGAATAGACAAGATTTAAGAGAATCTCTTCTTCGGTCTTCAAATGCTGAGAATTACGATGAGAACCACCAAAATTGTTGAGACACTCCAAAACAATGAAGAATATTAAGGTTGAGCCAAAGATGACAAGAATTTGAAAGCGATCTTGGAGAAGGCATCTGACTGATGAAATTTATCCTTACGTCAACTTTGAAAAGAATTTGAGAATAACTCTGAAAAATTAGAAGTGTTAGGTAAGATCCTAAGAAAGACATGTGGGTTATGGGCCCACTCAAAAGAAACACCGTTGGGAATGATTGCTTGAAATAGAGATTGCACTAGTTAGATTTGAATGGCTTGAATGAAATAGCAACCTCAAAATAGCTCGAACGGATCTTGAATGGAAACAAGAATCTTCTGAGATAATTTCAGCACTCCGGGGAAGAATAGAGAGAGGTGAATGATTAAGAGGTGCACCGGCATGGGAAAGCATTTGAAATGAGGAAAGGGATATGATCAACACCGTAAGCTTGAATTTAGACCACCGGAGAAGAAAACGAGAACGAAGAATGATGAACTTGTAGCTCCTGAGCATCTTCACGAGAGAATCACCGGATAAGAACACCGAAGGAAAGAATGAAGAGACTTCAAATGAATAAAATGGATTCTTGATTTGGGAATTTTGACTCCGCGAAGAAAAGGGTGGGAGAGTGGGAAAAATAACGACAACTTGGAACGGATGAGACGAACACCGGTGAGAAAAACTGAGAATTGATCTTGCAAATGTTGAAATGATCGGATCAACTTGAAGAGGAGCACGCCGGTTGAGAAGAATTAACATGACAATCTCGATGATCAAGAAGGATTAGCACTCTCATAGAAATATGAGAACACCGCTTAGGAAAGGTATGGAATCAACCCTTGACTTCGAAGGAAGTCGAATACCACAACCAAAACAAAACAAAGGATTTGGCTTGCAGAATAAGCCGAAACAAACATATGATAGAGATTTCATCCGAAATTTTCGTGGTGAGGCCCACACGGGCTCGATCTTACAGTGGCCATCCATACAAGGTAGTGTATGAGACTACGAAGCATCCCCGAATTGTAGCGAAGCTACAAGGATTCTTTAAGACGCAACGAGCACCGCTGTAAAAACGACCGTGAGCAGGCGGACCACTAGACGTCGAACCCCAATCTCATATCATGCATCTGTTGGAAAGATATCCTAGGTAACTACTTGAATTCCCACCTAAGAACTCCTAAAACTTCTTGGTTTTGCGATCAGGTTGCGGGTCCAGGAACCTACTCAGCAAACAACAAGCTAATCAGCTACAACTGCATCAGCAACCCTTAACACACAACCGAGAAACTTCGCAAATTCGTCTACCTCGGACCTTCGAAAAAACATCCGCTATACTAGACGTGGCAGTACTCCCAAACTATCTCCCCAGTACTGGGTGACGTCGAGGATATCTCACCACAAACAAGATAGAAGAGTCTTTCGATGTCAGCGTCCTCTGGTATTCAGGAACTGAAACGATAGCGAATGTGACAAGAACCCCTTGGAGCTCAACTCCCTGGGTCCAATCCATACGGTCAGGAGGCACCAAGAACAGAATTCTGTCACACCGATATCGCAACGATTCCAAAAATACCCGCGTGATCCTAAAAAAAATTGAGTGAGAAGAATAGTAGAATCAAAACACCTATGCCACAATTCCTCACCAGAGCGACGAAGGGGATAAGGAGTAAATAGAATTCCTACTCTCCGATATATAACTATACTCAAAATAGTTTTTCTTCTAGACTCGCCAACGGTTCGATCAATCAAGGGGGCTCCTACGGTCGGTAGAGGCTCTGATACCAACTTGTCACGCCCAATATGCGGTCCTATCCCCAAGGAACTCAGAAGTTCCACTAAGGATAGAAGCGCATATCGAAGATGCTTCGCAAGGT
This sequence comes from Elymus sibiricus, assembly GCA_039707655.1. Lineage (NCBI taxonomy): Eukaryota > Viridiplantae > Streptophyta > Magnoliopsida > Poales > Poaceae > Elymus > Elymus sibiricus. Next base: position 87,102,152 of record CM077668.1, on the reverse strand, counting down.
GGATATCATTACAACAAACCATGTACTGAATAGATGAGAATACCAGATAAAGGCTTACACTTGCCACAAGCTACAACATGAATACATCAGTACATAGCAATCATCCTACAGAAGAGCAGGATCCGACTACAGATGAAATCAAACAAAAAAGAAGAATGACATCCACCCTGCTAATCCCAGGCTGCTAACCAGGAACCCATCCTATGATCGACGAAGAAGAAGAAGTAGAAGAAGAACTCCAAATAGAACAAGCATCGCTGTCACGTCAAATCATCACATTACCAGCACCTGCACCTGTTGTTGTAGTAATCTGTGAGCCACGAGGACTCAGCAATCCCATTACCGTGGGTATCAAGACTAGCAAAGCTTAATGGGTATGGAATGGATAAGTGGTCAGGTTGCAGCAAGCACTAAGCATTGTATGGTGGCTAACTTACGAGTACAAGAATAAGAAGAGTAATCTACGCACAATCGGGCGCAAACTAGTAATGATCAAGAAGTGATCCTGAACACCTACGTACGAGTCAAACATAACCCCACCGTGTTCTCTTCCCGAACTCCCTCGAAAAGAGACAATCACGGTTACGCACGCGGTTGGTGTATTTTAATTAGATTTAGTGTCAAGTTCTCTACAACCGGAGGTTAAAAGTTTCCAAGTCGCCACATAACCGCGGGCACGGCTTTTTGAAAGATTTAACCATGCAGGGGTGCTCCAAGTAGTCCATTATAAATTATCACACGCATTCGATGAAACATCCTCACACCATGATAACACGATGCTTACGATAAGGAATCCCGGTGGACAAGCCACTCATAAAAGGTAAAACTAAACCAGCAAGACCACCCGGTGTGTCGTCACCCCGATAAGAGCCGCGCGTATCTTGTTCTCAGCACACATCCGTCTATGCATAGTGGACGGTAGCCAAAAAAAGGACCTCGAGTTGCCCCGAGGTGGCTCCGCCGACTACTAGGTAGGTGGACCAACACTCATGAGGGGCACTAGCCCGGGTTGTTGATTAATTATCCAAGGGGGGCGGCAGGTCCCTATGCAAGTTTTAGTTGTTATTAGGCAAATGGTAAAATCAATGTTGGGCCTTGCTGGAGAAGTTTATCCTAAAACGAATGATCAGGGGGGTTCCCATATGCCCCACATGTGTTAGAAGTGCTCATCAAGGAACATAACACCGGTATTATGGAAAACTAGGGTGGCATGAGTGGAACAAAACACCAGGCAAAAGGCCGAGCCTTCCACACACAACCAAGTATATAGATGCATTAATTAAATAAGAGATATTGTAATATCCCATGATATCCATGTCCCAATGCTACTTGTAGCTTGCGTTGGTATTTTCCCCGAAGAGGAAGGGATGATGCAGCACAGTAGAGATAAGTATTTCCCTTAGTTATGAAACCAAGGTTATCGAACCAGTAGGAGAATCACACAACACCTCGTTAGCAGTACCTGCACACAAACAACAAACCCTTGCACCCAACACAAACGAGGGGTTGTTAATCCCTCGGCCGTAAATTGCAAGATTAAATTGTATGTGATGGATTGATAGATTGAAAAAAAATACAAAATAAAATAAATAAATAAAAATGGCAGCAATATTTTTAGGGTTTTAGTAATATGATTTAGATAGACCCGGGGGCCATAGTTTTCACTAGAGGCTTCTCTCGAGAAAATAGCATACGGTGGGTAGACAAATTATTGTTGGGCAATTGATAGAAAAGCAAATAATCATGACGATATCCAAGGCAATGATCAATTATATAGGCATCATGTCCAAGATTAGTAGACCGACTCCTGCCTGCATCTACTACTATTACTCCACACATCGATTGCTATCCAGCATGCATCTAGTGTATTAAGTCCAATAAACAACGGAGTAATGTCTTAAGAACGATGACATGATGTAGACAAGATAAACTCATGTATGAATAAACCCCATCTTTTTACCCTTAGTAGCAACGATACATACGTGTCATGTCCCTTTCTATCACTGGGATTGAGCACCGCAAGATCGAACCCACTACAAAGCACCTCTTCCCATGGCAAGATAAATCAACTCAGTTGGCCAAACCAAATCAATAGATCGGAGAAGAAATACGAGGCTATAATAATCATGCATAAAAGAGTGCAGCAAAGACTCAAATAATTTAATGGATAATCTGATCATAAACTCACAATTCATCGGATCCCAACAAACACACCGCAAAAAGAGATTACATCAGATAGAACTCCAAGAACATCGAGGAGAACATTGTATTGAAGATCAAAAAGAGAGAAGAAGCCATCTAGCTACTAACTATGTACCCGAAGGTCTGTGGTAAACTACTCACGCATCATCGGAGAGGCAGGAAGGTTGATGCAGAGCCCCTCCGTGATCGATTCCCCCTCCGACAGATTACCGGAGAAGGACCCCAGTTGGGATCTCTCTGGAACAGAAGCTTGCGGCGGCGGAAAAAAGTATTTCGTGGACTCCCCTGAGGGTTTCTGATTTTTCTGGAATTTATAGTGCTGGAATTAGGTCAAACGGAGCTCTGTGGGCCCCACGAGGCACCAGGGCGCGCCTGCCCCCCCAGGCGTGCCCTGGCGGCTCGTGGGCCCCACCAGGGTCTTCTGGCCTCCTCCTGAAGCTTCTAGTGTTTATCTTGACCAATAAAAAATCTCCAAAAAGTTTCGTGGCATTTGGACTTCGCTTGGTATTGATTTTCTGTAAAACAAAAACAGGGCAGAAAACAGCAACTGGCACTGGGCACTAAGTTGATAGGTTACTCTCCAAAAATGATATATAATTGCTGTAAGTGCTTATAAAAATATCCAAGATTGATAATATAACAGCATGGAACAATCAAAAATTATAGATACGTTGGAGACGTATCACCCAACATGGAACAACCTACAACTGCACCTGCAACTAGCATGCTATAAGAGGGGCTGAGCAAAGCGGTAACATAGCCAAACAATGGTTTGCTGGGATGGTGGAAGGTTAGAGGCTGTATCATGGCAATTTGGGAGGCTGACAAACAAGTGGTAGGTAGCAAGACAGGGCGATAGCATCGAGACAACTAGCAAGCAAAGATAGTAGTGATATCCAAGGTAACGGTCATCTTGCCTGAAATCCCGCTAGGAAGAAGACCGAATCCGTGATGTAGATGAACAAGCGTAGTCGAACGAATCCTCACACTTTGCAACATAACCGGACTATCGAGAAGAAGCACAACCGGAAAGAAGCAAACAACGTGGTAAACAGACAAGCATAATCATGACATGATGCACAACCAAGTAAGATGCATGTCCAGTTTAAAAAAGGCATGGCATGGCAAAATGCAACAAACAACACTACACATTAAATGAAGCTCAATATGCAATGAGTTTCATATTGACGAAACTCCACATACAATTCTTTAGTTCAATCCTGTTTATGCTACTCATCAATATTAAATGTTGTTAAACATGGCAAGAGATGAAGCATAATTAATCTACCTATCTAGGCAATTTAAATGAGGCCGGAAACAACACAAAACAATTCCGAAAAATTCCCATATGCAATTTTCGAATTTGGTACTGTTCTGTCTAAAACACAATTTTATATTTGTTAAACAGGAAAATAAAGTGCACCATGTTAATCTACACATTTTTCTAGACCATTTACATATAAAGTTTATTTAATTCGGAGTTACGGTTATTTAGTTATGAAATAAATCATTTTAGCATGTCATTTATGCAAATTAATGCAAACATCAAGTTAAACATTTTAAACATGGATGAAGGTTAGATATTATTAATCTACATGAGATTCTAAGCATTTTACATATATGACATGTTTTATTTGGATGCATGGTTATTTAGTTATTAGCATTTCAAAACAGTGGCAGATCCTCTAAATATGCATGTCCTGGATATTTGGTAAATTCGCAACAGAGGGAAAAACCACTATCGAGCCGAAACGGAGCACTGTGCTAAAACAGGAGCTGGGCTCACAATAGGTAAACAGCGCACAGGGGCGAGGGGGTGGATCTGGGTGCTCACCAAGCCTCATGGGCCGGTTGGGGGAAAAGTTGGGCTGCAACGGATCTGGCCTCGGTTCGGATTACGGCCCAGGCAGGCGTCCCTGCCCGTGGCGCTCGACAGCAGGCAGCGGTCGAGCTGCTGCTGCTCAATGTAGGGAGTTACAGGTGCGGCGGCGACGATCTCAGGCGAGGGCAGCCGGGGATGGGTGGATCTGGGCGTGGAGGCGCTGTGTCCGGCCGGAGGCGAAGCAGATCAGGCGGCGGCGGCGCTCGACGGGGCTTGGGGCAGCCATGGCGTCTGCTCTTGTCTAAAGAAAGAAGGACAGAGAGAATTCAAAGATGAAACAGGGGAAGGGAAGAAGAGAGAGACAACAGAGAGATGGCAGGGGCGCGACGGTCTGAGGAGAACCTGTGGGTCGGCAGCGAGGAGGCCAGGGAAAGAGCTGGTCCGGCGGGGCGCTCGCCGGTGCGACTGCCGGAGAAGAACGATAGTGAGGTGACGTGGTGCTCAGACATGGGAGGAGCTCGGGAGCGAGGACCAAGGCTCAGGACTGCTGCTGCTGCTTGGGTGGCCGGCGGCCATCGGCACGAGGACGACCGAGAACCCGACGAGCTTGTCCAAGCATCCATGGTGGGGCCTCCTGCTCGAACAAGACAACAGGAGCGGGAGGTCTGAGAGAGAAAAACCAAGGAGAAACAGTGGGAGGCAGAAGGAGAGAAGCATGGGGCGACGCGGGTCCTGCTGAAGCTCGGGGATGAGGCGCCGGTGCTACGGTTTGGTTCCGGCGGCTCGGCTGCCGAGCGAGTGGAGGCTCGAGAGGAACTCCTGGATAGGTGCTCGAGGGAGAGGAGGAGCTCCTCTCCTTGGATCATGCGCGCAAGGCAGAGTGCTCCGGCGCGGCAGGGCGAAGGGTTCGAGGGTGCACGCGCGCAAGCTGGAGCTCGGGTATCGAGGAGATCGAGGGAGGCAGGGGAGTGCTCTGGTTGGATCGGGAGGGATCCCGAGGGGGATTTGGAGACAGTGGCTGCGGCAAGGATGGATGGGACAGCTCCCCTAGATTTTAGGGTTGTCCACTATTTATAGCGCTGGTAGATAGCATGGAGCTATTTGGACCCTCTGATTTAGATCGAACAGTCTAAATAATTAGGCTTGGAGAGTCCGATGAAGAAACCGAAGATGTTTGGAGTATTTCGGGAGTGATCCGGACCCACCGGTCATGACTGCCCGGTTCGGGTCCGGGGGGGCTTTTTCGGACTAGGTGGCGAGTGGGTCAGTGGTTTGTGCAAAGAGATAAGGCGGTCGCGAGCAAGTGTGTGGTTGGTCTCAAAACGGACAACGAAGACAACGGGGAGAAGCGGCAACTATGAACGGATGCAAGTTTTGAAAAAAGACGACAACGGAGTGCCGATGCAATGCAAATGATGAGATGATGAATGCAACAAACAAATAATTAACACGACTATCACGAAAAACATGGAAGGCATCTGGAGCATCGGTCTCGGGCTGTCACATATTCTCTGTTGAAAAGAAATTCAAATTCAAAACAAGTTTGAATTTATAGGAAAACAGAAAAGGAAAAAGGAATAAAACAGAGAACAGGAAATCAAATAAAAGAAAACGGCCCAGCGAGCCAGGCTGGCCTAGCTAGCGCCCAGCCAGCCAGGCCAGCCCACGCCCCACCCTTCTCTCTCCCCTCTCACTGACACCCCGGCCCCGCACATCAGCTCCCTCGTCTCCCACCTCGCGCACGCCCCCGCCCACGTTACCCGCAACCTCCGTGCACGCACGCGCGCACGACCCCACGTCCATGCACTCCAGCCGCACCCCAGCCCCGGCCACCGCGCCTATAAAACCCCCTCTTCCTCTTCGTCTTTTTGCCCCATCTTGCAGCTATGGCGCCCCCGACTCGACCGTGCACTAATCATACACACAAATGCGCACGATCAAGCCCAGGGACTCACGGGAAGATCTCACAACACAACTCTAGACACAAAATAAAATAATACAAGCTTTATATTACAAGCCAGGGGCCTCGAGCGCTCGAATACATAAGCTCGAATACAAGAGTCAGCGGAAGCATCAGTGTTTGAGTACAGACATAGTTAGACAAGGTTGCCTTAGGAAGGCTAAGCAAAACAACGACAACTAGATCGAAAAGGCGCAGTCCTCCTGCCTGGGAGCCTCTGAACTGCTCCTGGTCGCCGGTCTCCACGTAGTAGTAGGCTCCGTCGGTGTGATAGTAGTAGTCGTCGATGGGATCAACTGACTCTGGGGCTCCATCATCTGATCGCAGCAATCGGGTATGGGGAAAAAGAGGTAGCAAAGCAACCGTGAGTACTCATCCAAAGTACTCGCAAGACTTACATCAGAACTATGCTAATCATGCATCGTTATCAAATGAAGGGGCTGTATCTATGGACTGGACTGCAGAATTGCCAGAATAGAGAGAAGGCCTAGCCTATCGAAGACTAGCATCTTGAAGTGTCTTGCAACATTAGAAGAGTGCAGATTAGCAGCATAACATAAAGTAATAAGTAATAGTAGCAATGCCCAGAGATCCTTCCTCGACACCCTGCGAGAAAGCGATCCCGGAGCTAAACATATTAATTAAGTAACACAGGTATCCAGTTCTAGTTGTAGTAGATCGGGATACAACTCCGAGCGTCCTATTACCGTGGACACGGCTATTCGAATAGATAACTTCCCTGCAGGGGTGCACCAACTTACCCAACATGCTCGATTAACTCTGGCCGGACACACTTTTCCTGGTCATGCCCGGTCTCGGTTGATCGACACCCCGTAGTCCTACCTAGGCTCCGCAGAGAGGTCCCCTCTAGTCTACATCCTAAGTGCTCAGGGGTCTTGGGCCCATCGCCCTTTGCACTCTGGGTCGTTGTGAGGACGGTGAATACCAGCGCCACCTCTCTCCTGGATGGCGCGATCCGACCATGCCACAATGCTGAACTGGACATCTGACAGAGCTTTCAGAAGAAACGTACGATGCTGAGTGCTAACTGATGTCTACTACACAACTTATTCTTGTAGACTCGTGTTGGGCCTCCAAGCGCAGAGTTTTGTAGGACAGTAGCAATTTTCCCTCAAGTGGATGACCTAATGTTTATCAATCCGTGGGAGGCGAAGGTTGAAGATGGTATCTCTCAAACAACCCTGCAACCAAATACAAGAAATCTCTTGTGTCCCCAACACACCCAATACAATGGTAAATTGTATAGGTGCACTAGTTCGGCGAAGAGATGGTGATAAAAGTGTAGTATGGATAATAGATATAGGTTTTTGTAATCTGAAAATATAAAAACAGCAAGGTAGCAAGTAACAAAAGTGAGCACAAACGGTATTGCAATGCTTAAAAACAAGGCCTAGGGTTCATACTTTCGCTAGTGCAATCTCTCAACAATGCTAATATAATTGGATCATATAACCATCCCTCAACGTGCGACAAAGAATCACTCCAAAGTTCCTATTCGCGGAGAACATAAGATAGAAATTGTTGTAGGGTACGAAACCACCTCAAAGTTATCCTTTCCGATCAATCTATTGAGCCATCCCTATAAGTGTCACGAATAGCCCTAGAGTTTGTACTAAAATAACACCATATGAAACACATCAACCAACCCTAATGTCACCTAGATACTCCAATGTCACCACAAGTATCCGTGAGTTGATTATACGATATGCATCAAACAACTTCAGATTCATAATATTCAATCCAACACAAAGAACTTCAAAGAGTGCCCCAAAGTTTCTATCGGAGAAAAGATAATGAAAACGAGCATCAACCCCTATGCATAGATTACCCCAATTGTCGGTACCAAAACCGGCAGATCTCGGGTAGGGGATCCGAACTGTGGGTCTAGGAATCAATGGGTAACAGAGAGCGTAGAGACGATGATTTACCCAGGTTCGGGCCCTCTCGAAGAGGTAATACCCTACGTCCTGCTAGATTGTATTGATGCGATTGTACGAAGGTTACAGAGTTGATCTACCTAGAGATCGACTGGGCTAAACCCTAGGTAATGAATATGATCATCTACGGACTAAGCCTCCTGGTTTATATAGACACCAGGGGGTCCTAGGGTTACATATGGTCGGTTACCATCAGGGGATAAACATGCCGGCCACGCCAGTTATTCCTTGGAGGAGACGCCAAGTCTTCGGAGGTTTCCTTCTGATACACGGGGTCGCCCATAGTCCGGCCTTCCATCGACGAGTAGAGGGCGGCCCACTAGCCCGGCCCACGAGAGATAGGCCGGCAGCTCGAGTACCCCCTAGTCCGGGACACCCTCAGTAGCCCCCAAACTAGTCTTCGAAGCCGAGGTAGACGCCGTACAGCATCGGCTTTGGGGACAAGTTCCCTTCTTTCTGTGATATCAATGACCGGCTTGTATCTCCTCTGAGTCGAGTCTTTAAGTGTCGCCTCGCCGTAAGCGTCCCAAGATATACTTCGGTTGCCGCGATGTATCAATAACTTAGCCCTGAAGGCTAATCACTTCGGTGTGAACAGTACCCCCTTTTGACAACTTTTTATCGAAGGGTCACAACGTGCCATGATCCCGAGTCGTTTTATGACAAAACTTGATTCGCGGCTCGAGGCGGTTTTTTCATTGGCACGTCCCATCGATATGGAGATCGTGCCCTGTTTTCAAGGGATATGATCAATTATCTGCCTCATCCCACGCGCGCATAATGGCATGGTTACATGGGGAAATGGCGAGGACTGCGGCGCTGTAAAAGGACCGTGGGTTTTAGAGCCCTTAAAAGGGGAACAGCCTTCGTCCCTTTCGTACGCTCTCATTTCCCCCTCCGCCATTGCCTTCCCCGTCTTCTGAGCTCCAGCGCCCAGATCCGATCTCCCTTCCAAGAACCTTTCCAGCAACCCGTTCAATCTAGCAATGGTGGGATCTAGGTCCAAAGGTAAGTGGGAGGCGTCCGTCGTCACCGAGAGCGCCATCATGGAGCTAAAGGGCGCGGGCTATCTCCCCGCCAATGTCGCCCACCGAGCCCCAGAGGCTGGCTAGGTCGTCCCTATGCCGCGGCAGGGTGAGAGGGTGGTATTCTTGCCCCACTTCATTCGAGGCCTGGGCTTCCCCCTCCACCCCTTCGTCAGGGGCCTCATGTTCTTCTATGGACTGGACTTCCATGACCTCGTGCCGAACTCCTTCCTCCACATCTCGGCCTTCATCATCATCTGCGAGGCCTTTCTTCGGATCCGGCCACACTTCGGCCTGTGGCTGAAGGTCTTCAACATCAAGCCGAAGATCGTCGATGGCCAGCAGGCGGACTGTGGGGGCGCGATGGTCAGTAAACTCCCCCGAGTGGAGTGACCAGAGGGCACCTTCATCGAGACCGTCAAGGTCTGGCAGAAGGAATGGTTCTACATCACCGAGCCAAGGAGCGCGGATTGGGGGGCGATTCTGGCCTTCCGATCCGGACCCCCTACGAGGTTGGTCTCATGGACCAAGAAAGGCCTCGACTGGGGGTTGAACAAGGAGGTGGCGCAACTGCAGAGCCGGATCACCAAAATGATAGAGCAGGGCATCGAGCTGCCCAACGTGATCCAGATCATGCTCGGCCGCCAAATCCTCCCATGCCAGGACAGGGCCTCCCCCATGTGGGCCTACAAGTCTGAAGACCCGGCCACCGTGCATAGCTTCTTCCGCACCTCCCACGCTCAGCTGTGGAGGGCGTTGTTCAAGCCGCAGAAGGACTGGCCGGCTGAAGAGGAAGACATCGGCCTCGACGCCGCAAACCCCCCACGAGAGGTATGACTAATTTTACTCTTATATCCGAACTGTTCCCTTTCAATAAGGTACTTAGTTGTTTCACTTCCCGCCCGCAGAACTGGTTGAAGAAGGCCGAGCGGATCGACAGTTCGGCGCCGCTGCCGGAGGGACCCAGGACGCCCCTGCTGGCGGCCATGTTGGCCGTGGAGCCATACGAGCGCCGGAGAGGAAGGAGAAGAAGAAGGACCAGAAGAAGGAGGCCAGAGAGGGCCTCCGTTCCCGAGGACCCCCGGACACTAGATCCGGGGACACCCATGCCCCCTCCACACAAGAGGAGGAGAAGGAGCAGGGAGGAGAAGGGGAGGAAGGCGATTCCTCCCAAACAGGGAAGAGGGCGGCGTCCGAAAACGTTGAGGAGGAGCTGCCTCAACCCGCCCCCAAAAGACTGTGCAAGGCCAAGGTGGCCTTGTCCGGCGATAGCTCGGCTTCTGCCGAGAACTCTGAGGCCTCCGAAGAGGTTCCTCAGAGGATCCCCAGGGCCAAGCCGCGGGCTCAAAGGTATGCATTCTGATATCCGTTCGAGTGTCATTTGGCCAAACTAGATTTGATATTGATCGCCTCTTCACTTCTAACATCGCAGCCCGATGCGCGACCTCCCCGCCGATCGAGTCTTGGAGGGAGACTCTCCACCGGCTGCGCTGGCGGAGAGCGGGACCGAACCGCGCGCCTCGCCTCCCCCAATCATCGAGGAGGCCGAGGAGGTCCTATCAAGGAGGACCCTTCCTGTGCCGCACACAGGGGAAGGGGGCGACGTCATCATGGCCGAAACAAACATCTCGGCCGCCGAAGACAAGGAGGGGAGGTCCCCTTTGGCTAACAAAGAGGAGGAGTCCGGACGACCCGAGCTCTCCCCGAGGGCGGCTCCGGAGACGTCAAGGTGTCCGGAGCCGGGCACTCCGGCCCCCGAGAGGGAAGAAACCGAGGTGCCCCCGCCCGCCCCAGAGCGGGCGTCGACTGGGTGGCCGTATGAGATGGAGGATGCTTTAACCAGCTCCTCTATCGCCGAAGAGCACCGTGCCCTTATGGGCACGGTGTTGCAAAGTCTTCGGTCCGTGGATAACGGGCTGAAGGAGGCCTTTAATGGCCTTCTCACAGGCTTCAAGGTGAGCCAAGTAATGTTTTCCCTTAAATAATTTCTTTTGTATAAATGTATAGCCTCATACACAGTAGCCCCCGAGACTCTGACTGGCTTGATCAAAGCCGGTCAGAGGATCAAAAATCAATATCTCGGGTACTAAGGCGCGTAGAGTGATGCGCAGGCGTCGTCTTCGGCAGCAGCCGCCAACATCGAGGAGTTGGCCGAGCTGAACCGGAAGCTCAAAAGCTCCGAGGACGACCTTAGCCTGGTGAACAAGAGATTCGACGAGGCGCAAGGTAAGTCCGAACTGCAGTATTTACGACAGCCGTTGTAATTTTGCTAAGTAAGGTTTACAGTAGCCTAAACGGAATCAGTGGATATGACTACAGCTGCCACCGCGGAGGTTGAGAGCCTCAAGGCCGCGCTAAGGGCGGCTCATCTAGAAGCAGTGGAGCAGAGGTCGGCAGCCGAACAGGCAGCTGCCGAACTGATTTCGGTGAGAACCGCTAGTCAGAAGCACGAAGCCAGAGTGGCGGAAGTGCAAAAAGAGCTCGCGGATGCCGTCAAAAAGTGTGAGGCTCTCGAGCAGAAAAATAAAGAGCAGGCCACCGAGCTAACCGCACTGGGGTCTGTGGCCAAGGAAGCACGGACAGAGGCGCACGGCTACCAGGAGGAACTCCGCCAAGTGAAGCTTATTGCGGATGGTAAGCCATATTTGCTGCAAAGTGTCTTTGGAGGTAACAGGTTCGCGTTGCTCACGCGGGTGTGGCGTTCCGCAGGCGCCTTCGCGGATCTCCCGAGGAGTACGGCTGATGCGGTGAGGTTCTTCGGCGCCCAGGAGGGCCGGGCCAAACAGAGGTTATTCTGGGCGCAATTTCAAGCGCCCGAACACCCTCCCCTCCTCAACAATCAAATGAAGTAGCTGATGGAGCTGCACCGGATGGCGGAGACGGTGATGAAGGACCTCTGCGTCAAGCTATGGTTGTCAGAGCCACTGCCGAGCAGCTACTTCGGTCTGGTGCAAAGGCTGTATGACGCCACTTCCCGGATCGAAGCCTGGAAGCGCTCCGTGTGCATTGAGGGGGCTCGGATGGCCTTCGGCAAAACAATGGTACATTGGCCGAAGATAAAGCCAGCCGAGATGGCCACTAGACCTCCGCTGCCAGGGAAGGAGCATAGGCGCCCCGAGCAATACTTTCCCATCATGATGGATGGTGCTCGGGCAGGAGAGGCCCAAAGCTCAAAAGATATAATTTATGAATAGAGTAGTTTTCCTTGTAGCTAAGGAGTTGAAACTTTGGTTTTATTGTAATGGAAGTTGTTTGGCTGTGAAGAAAGTGCCTGCTTATGTTAATTTTGACTCCTGTGCGGCCGTTTGTAAACTGAAAGTTACCAGTCGTCCGCTTCAGCTCCCTTGCAGATACTGCATGGGGTGTTTTCTCGTAATACTTGAACCCTTAGCCGACGTCTCGGTGCCCGGAGGTGGTTGTATGTACGGAAAACCAGGCAATCAGACTATGCGGATTTAGTGCTTTCACTTAGCCATAGGAGCTTGACTGCGGGGGCTGGTGACTAGCCCCCAGTGTTTGTGATATTCGGACGAGCCGCGGTTGATACCCTCATCACATGGTTTCTGTAATAGAAGACCCTTCGTTTAACACGGATGAATCTCCAACGATTTTTGGTTTGACACGAGTCATCGGATCACCGACCAGTTCTCGCTTATTGTGACAGTCAATTTTCGGCTTTCTCCACTGAGGTACTTAACCAGACTAGCTAGAAGTACAATCGTAGTGGTTCTCCCTTTACCCTCTTAGCCGAACAGTGCAGAACGTAAGAGGGTAAACACAGGAGCCGGGCAACCCAACTATTGACCAAAGACGCAATTCGGAACTGATTCATATAGTGCAATATCCGTGACGCCGAGCACATAAAGTAAAAATAAGTGCCAGGATAAAGTTTTAGGGCAAGATTTATGTTCGAGCCCCCGGTCTATTAGCCGGTTATAAAAAAAGGGACGTATCATAATAGTTTACTTCGGCCTAAAAACACGGAAAGGAATATGCAACGTGAGTGACTGCACAATTACCAGAGAAAAATTGGTCTTTATTTCCTTTGAATATGTGACATCCAACCGTACAATCCGGATTGCCGAAGTAACTTTGATAGATACTTTTGAAGAAATAAATACATTAGAGTAAAGGTTGACGCAAGGCCTTCATGAGTGGTTTGACGTCCATACTACGCCCTGCTGCATGTCTGCGCCTTTGCTCTTTAAGAAGCTTCCGTATGAGCGGAGCTGTCGTCCGTATGTTCGGCGGAAGTAGTACTGTTCAGCAGACGAGCCCTTGGGGAAGGGTTTTGAGAAGTCGCCGTGGTCTATTAGTTTGACGCTGATCAGGCCCTAGATGGTGCCCGTTCTCGATGTTGATTCGAAGATATCTGTTGGCCAATGCTTGGTCGAACCGAGTTCTCGGCCTTTGTTTCATGTGTCCCCACAACTGCCCATGGAATTTTGAGCGCGAAATTGTGCACTCGAGGTACGTATTTCGCGGCTAGGTGGGCCGTGCTGTGGGGCGCGTATGCTTATTTGGGGTGAGCATGGGAGTGCTCTGGGACTGAGGCTGCAGCTCGGGAGCGCTTGCATGCGTCCAGTGTCTTGGCAGTAGACTAGGCTAGCGAGGCCTCTTCGGCAGCTTGGACTTCGGCGGCTAGAGCCGCCGTGTGTTCCTCTGTTCGGAGCGAGCGCTCGGTATTACCGTTGATAGTAATAACGCCCTTTGGTCCTGGCATCTTGAGCTTCAGGTACGCATAGTGCGGGATGGCGTTGAAGCAGGCGAACGCAGTCCGCCCGAGGAGTGTGTGATAACCACTGCGGAAGGGGACAATATCGAAGATCAAGTCCTCGCTGCAGAAGTTATCGGGCGAGCCGAAGACTACTTCCAATGTCATGGATCCCGAGCAGCGTGCCTCGACGCCCGGGATTACACCTTTAAAGGTGGTGTTGCTGGGTTTGATCCTTGACGGGTCGATCCCCATTTTCCTCACTGTATCTGAGTAAATCAGATTGAGGCTGCTGCCTCCGTCCATAAGGACTCTGGTGAGGTGGAATCCATCCATGATGGGGTCGAGCACCAGAGCCGCCGTTCCTCCATGGCGTATACTGGTCGGATGGTCTCGACGGTCGAAAGTGATCGGGTAAGCCGACCACAGGCTGAATTTCGGGGCTACCGACTCTAAGGCGTAGACATCCCGAAGTGCGCGTTTCCGCTCCTTCTTCGGTATATGCGTGACGTAGATCATGTTCATGGTTTTGACCTCTGGAGGGAACTGCTTTTGGCCTCCATTGTTCGGCCTGCGAGGTTCGTCGTCATCCTCGCTGCGGGGGCCCTTCCCCTGTTCTTCGGCTGTGACCTTGCCGGCCTGTTTGATTACCCAACAGTTGCGGTTGGTGTGGTTAGCAGGCTTGTCGGGAGTGCCGTGAATCTGGCAGGGCCTATCCAATATTCTGTCCAGCGCAGACGGGCCATCGCGGTTCCCTTTAGAGGGTTTTTTCCGCGGTCCCGATTTCGAGCATTTACTATTGTGTCATCGGCTTCACCGCCGTTGTTTGAGTGCCGGCGCTTATTGTTCCTATTGCGCCGGGGTTTCCCATTTCCGTCCCGGGTCTCTGAAGTGCCGGGGTCTTCGGGGTGGTTGCTTCAACGAGCTAACCAGCTATCCTCACCCATGCAAAAGCGGGTCATTAGGGAGGTAAGGGCCGACATTGTTCTTGGCTTGTCCTGGCCGAGCTGGTGGGCAAGCCACTCGTCCCGAATACTGTGTTTGAATGCCGCAATCGCTTCGGCATTCGGACAGTCGATTATCTGGTTCTTCTTGGTCAAGAACCGGTTCCAGAATTGCCAGACTGACTCTCCGGGCTGCTGAATGACATGGCTCAGGTCATCGGCGTCCGGTGGCCGAACATAGGTGCCTTGAAAGTTAGCTCGGAATGCATCCTCGAGCTCTTCCCAGCTCCCGATGGAGTTTTCGGGTAGGCTGTTCAGCCAATACCTTGCTGGTCCCTTGAGTTTTAGCGGTAACTACTTGATAGCGTGGAGATCATCTCCTCGAGCCATATGAATGTGGAGAAGAAAATCCTCAATCCACACGGCTGGGTCAGTTGTCCCATCATAGGATTCTATATTGATAGGTTTGAACCCCTCGGGGAACTGATGCTGCATCACCTCGTCAGTGAAACACATTGGGTGTGCGGCGCCCCTGGCCCGGACCACATCGCGCTGGAGATCGGTCGTCATCCGAGCACGGTGCTGCTCCTGAGCTCTGTCGTTTCTATCGCGCCAGGCTTGGTATCCGTCCCGTCCGGCGGGTGCATATCCTGTGGATCCATAGATGGATCTCGACTGGATCCCTCTGGCGTTCAGGGCATGGCGCAGATCGTAGTGGTCGTCCGGTTGAACCGGGTCTTTGCCTGCTCGGCGAGGGGGCGCGGGTGGGTATTCGTCTTCCCCGGCCGCCCTATCCCGTCCTCTAGGGGGCACGGGTGGGAGTTTGGTTTCCCCGGCCACCCTATCCCCTCCTCGAGGGGGCGCGGGTGGGAGTTCGGGTTCCGCAGCCGGCCTATTCCGTCCTCGAGGAGGGCGGTCGGGCTGGTTTGCGTAAGTTCATCTGGGAGGCATGGGCTCGAAGGCCTCATCCTCAAATTCTGGGAGTAGGCGCCGCCATGGGTAACTCTTGTATTGACCCTGACATTGATCGTCAAGGCCTTCTTCGGCAGCTAAGACCATTGTCCATCTGTCGTTGAGCGTATCCTGCTCGGCTTTTAGCTGTTGTTGTTTTTTCTTCAAGCTTCTGGCTGTGGCGATGAGTTGCCGCTTGAATTCTCTTGCTCCAGGGGATCCTCTGGGACGATAAAGTCTTCGGGTCCGAGGCTATCTTCCTCTTCGGACGGAGGGAGGTAATTGCTATCCTCGGAATCCTCGAGGTCCTCGGGGTCACCCTGGTCCTCGTGCCCTTCAGGGGCGTTGGGGCACTGCTCGGGTGTGTTGTCACCGAGCTCCCCCAAGTTGTCCGGAGTCTCGTTATCTCTAGTTCGGTTTGTGTCTGTGTGATTTTCCTTGCCCTTTCCTCGCCCTCTGGCTCGCCGTCGTCGGTGTCTGGGCGGTTCTTCGGCGGGATCATCGCCGTCCTTTTTGGTCGTGTCGCCGTCCTTCATGGGGGTGTCGACCATGTAAATGTCATAAGTGGAGGTGGCGGTCCATTTTCCGGTGTTGGAAGTGGCAAGGGGGGAGCCGTGTAGGGCGGGGCGTCGATATCCTCGTCCATGTCGTCAGCCTCCTCGGAGGTGTAGTCCAGCATGTCGGTTAAATCTTCGACAGTGGCTACCAAGTGGGTGGTGGGTGGGACGCAAAATTCCCCGCGGCTGGTCTCCTGTCCGGCCTGCTCCTGGTCTAAGGACGGGCCATCCGCGATATTCATCCTTTGGATCCGATCTAACATCTCGCTTAAAAACGAGAGGTCAACCGGATTAGTGTTCGGGCATCCGTCGGAGTTAAGCTCCGGCGCGCCAATACTGTGAATGTGTTCGGCCAAGGGTGACCATTGGTTTTCTGGCGCTGGGGTTGGATCTGAACTCAAGGCCAGATCCGAACTAAGGCCCGGCCCGGGGACAGGGACGGGAAGGGAATCCGAGGTCAAGGTCTCGGGATTGGTAGGCTCCTCGGGTAAAGCCGAGAACCCAGTAAAGACCAGATCGCCTCGAGCATCGGCGATGAACTCGAGGCCGCCGAACCTGATTTCTTGTTCAGGGGCGAAGCTACCGACCTGGTCAAGGTGACCGGTCGGATCGGCGTGCAGCACAATGCTGCCAAACGCGAAGAGCTGTCCGGGGATGAAGATGTCCCCGCTGCGGATTCCATCGCTGATGAGAAGGCGAGCCATTGATCCTTGATGACCCACGGCGGAACTCTCAATGAAAGCACCAATGTCGGTACCAAAACCGGCAGATCTCGGGTAGGGGATTCGAACTGTGGGTCTAGGAATCAATGGGTAACAGAGAGCGTAGAGACGATGATTTACCCAGGTTTGGGCCCTCTCGAAGAGGTAATACCCTACGTCCTGCTAGATTGTATTGATGCGATTGTACGAAGGTCACAGAGTTGATCTACCTCGAGATCGACTAGGCTAAACCCTAGGTAATGAATATGATCATCTACAGACTAAGCCTCCTGGTTTATATAGACACCGGGGGTCCTAGGGTTACATATGGTCGGTTATCATCAAGGGATAAACATGCCGGCCATGCCAGTTATTCCTTGGAGGAGACGCCAAGTCTTCGGAGGTTTCCTTCTGATACACGGGGTCGCCCATAGTCCGGCCTTCCGTCGACGAGTAGAGGGTGGCCCACCAGCCCGGCCCATGAGAGATAGGCCAGCAGCCCGAGTACCCCCTAGTCCGGGACACCCTCACCAATGTCACCGCGGGAATCCGCGAGTTGAGTGCCAAAACATATATCAAGTGAATCAATATAATACCCCATTGTCACCATGGGTATTCATATGCAAGACATACATCAAGTGTTCTCAAATCTGAAATATTCAATCCGACAATAACGAAACCTCAAAGGGAAAAGATTTGATTCATCACAACAAGGATAGAGAGGGAAGAAACACCATATGATCCAACTATATTAACAAAGCTCGTGGTACATCAAGATCATGCCAAATCAAGAACACGAGAGAGAGAGATCAAACACATAGCTACTAGTACATACCCTCAGCCCCGAGGGTGAACTACTCCCTCGTCATCATGGAGACCACCGGGATGATGAAGATGGCCTCCGGTGATGATTCCCCCCTCCGGCAGGGTGCCGGAAAAGGGCTGTAGATGGGATCTCTCTGGTACAGAGGCTTGCGGCGGCGTAAAAACTCATCTAGGTTAACTTTCAGGGGTTTTTGAATATATATGATTTTTCAGCATTGGAATCACGCGAAGAAGGGCCACAGGGGGCCCATGAGGCACCAGGGTGCGCCTGGGGGGTGGCACGCCCTGGTGGCTTGTGGGGCCCCTGTGGGTCTTCTGGCCTCCTCCCGAAGCTTCTAGTGTCTCTTATGTTCCAGAAAAAATCGTCAAAAAGTTTCGCTGCATTTGGACTTCATTTGATATGGATTTTCTGGAAAACCAAAAACAAGCAGAAAACAGCAACTGGCACTAGGCGCTAGGTCAATATGTTAGTCCATGAAAATCAAATAAAAGCCATATAAAAGTGCACCAAAATCATACAAAACTATAATAAACATGGCATGAATACTTCATAAATTATAGATACATTGGAGACGTATCAGCATCCCCAAGCTTAATTCCTGCTCATCCTCGAGTAGGTAAATGATAAAAGAAATAATTTATGAAGTGTGAATGCTAGCATAGTGCATAAGTTTGATCAATGATAATTTCAATCACTTTCCTAGCATCATAACAGCAACTTTCTCTCATAAAAGTCATCATGATAAAGTAGCAATTAAAAACAGAAATTTTGATGTGGGATGCTACCTATCATAATCATCGTATAATATTTTCTTTTATAGCATGGACATTGGACTTGAATGATTCAAAGCAAGATCATTATTATAACAGCAATATTTATTATCATAAAACTTCTCATGAGCAAGTAACAATTCATCACAACAATGAAGTATAAGGCATAAACTTTCTTGGAAACTAACAAACTATTCTAGTCAACAATGCAATTGCAATTCATCATTTTTTCAGGAAGGGTCTCATGTAGGAGCTTTTTAGCAAGTCCACATACTCAACCATCATTTAGTCTTCTATGATTGCTAACAGTCACGACATATATATGGAGCAAAAGTTTCAGCCAGACACATAGAAAGATAGGGGCTTGTGATTTCGCCTCCCAACTTATTCTCCTCAAGGGTGATGTCAACAATAATAACTCATGATCACTCATATCCAACTGGATATATGTGCCTAGATCTTTCCCCACCACATGATGCTTGCAAAAGAGAAAAATAAAAAAAAGAAGTAGAGGAGAACACTATTGACTCTTGCATAAAAAATACATAAAAGTAAATGCATAAAAGTAAAAGATAGGCCCTTCGCAGAGGGAAGCAGAGGTTGTCATGCGCTTTTTATTTTTCCACTGATGACAACTTACTTGAAGGATCTTATTCAATCCATAGGTAGATATGGTGGACACTCATGAGAAGAAACTGGGTTTAAGGGTTTTGGATGCACAAGTAGTATCTCTACTTGGTGCGGATTTTTGGCTAGCAAAGATATTGGGCAAGCACCACATGTTGGAGGATCTATAACAATATAACTTCTATGTGAATATGAACAAACATAATTCATTACGTTGTCTTCCTTGTCCAACGTCAACATTTTGACATAAAATACTTAATGGGGGCTCACAATCATAAAAGATGTCCAAGATAGTATATTTGCATGCGAATCTTCTCTTCCCTTGTTAACTTTTTCATGAATTGCATCATTGACTAATGCTATGCTTGTTAACCTCCAATAAATTTTACCACTTATACTTTTCTTTATGTAATGTCATTACTTTCCATAAGATTAGGATATGATCTCTTTCATTATTTTCATTGCAAGGAATCACACTTATCATATCCAATGATCTATATGAAAGTTTTTATTATATCCCTCTCGAATATTCATCTTGGGACCAAATTCATATCTTGTGTAAATTACCATTACTATTATTAACTCTCAAAAAGATATAAGTGAAGCATGAGAATTAATGACAAACTACTCCAAAATATATAAGCGAAGATCAATGAGTAGTGAAACAATTAAGTAGCTATGTAAGGACTCTCTCTCTCATTTAAAAAGTTTCAGATCTTGATATTTTGTTCAAACAACAAGCAAAACAAAGACACAACCAAGTATAGCACACATTATGTGAACAAGTAAAAAACTTGGGTTCAATCGAGACTAACCGATAGTTGATGAAGAAAAGTGATGGGATGCCTACCGGGGCATCCCCAAGCTTGAATGCTTGATACTTCTTGGAATATTAACTTGGGGAGCCTTGGGCATCCCCAAGCTTGAACTATTGTGTCTCGTTAATTCTTCTCATACAATAGTTTCCCTAAGTTTCAAAAACTTCATCCACACAAAACTTGACAAGAACTTGTGAGATATGTTAGTATAAATCCACTCAAAACCTTAACATTCTCTACTGTAGAAAACCACTAAAATTATAATTAAACATTGAATACTAAATGCCTCTGCATATTTAATACTCCTATCCTCAAATAGAATCATTAAACAAGCGAACATATGCAAACAATGCAAACATAACAGCAATCTGCCTAAACAGGAGAGTCTGTAAAGGATAATTAAGAATCCATACTTACATAACTAAAAAAATTCTCAAAATTTAACACACTGGAAATAATTTATCAAAGTTGACTGTGTCAAAATTTCAAGATTTTATCACATTCTGACATTTCTGGGAAATTTAATCAATAGCAGCAAACTTTCTGTTTTGGAACAGCAACTCATAAACTTGCAAACTGGGCATGGTAAAGGCTATAATTGGCATTTTATTGAACTAAAAGATATAAAACATGATTATTTATGACCAAAAGCAAATATCAACAGAATAAAATGACGCTCCAAGCAAAACTCATATTATGTGACGAATAAAAATATAGCTCCATGTGAGATTACCGATAGTGTTGAAGACGAAAGAGGGGATGCCTTCCGGGGCATCCCCAAGCTTAGGCACTTGAGTCTTCCTTGAGTATTACCTTGGGGTGCCTTGGGCATCCCCAATATTAGGGTCTTGCCACTCCTTATTCTCCTCATATCGATATCTCACCAAAACTTGAAAACTTCAATCACACAAAACTTAACGGAACTTCGTGAGAACGGTTAGTATGATAAAGAATAAACCATCACTTAGGTACTGTCCAAGACAAGATTCACAATTGTTCCCATATAATGCCTACTATATTTTATCATTTCCACAATTTATATCTCATAATATAAGCTATGGAAACATTAAAACAAGCAAACTATGCATTGAAAACAGAATCTGTCAAAAACAGAACAGTCTGTAATGATCTGAGCAAATACCATACTTCTGGAACTCGAAAAATTCTGAAAAATTAGGAAAACGTCAAAAATTTGTATATACATACTTTTTAAAAATTTCAGAATTTTTTGATGCTCCAGTAAAATCTGGGAAATTAAACACTGGAGGCAAAAGTTTCTGTTTTTGCACAGAATTGAATCAACAAGTATCCACACTATCCCAAAGGTTTCACTTGGCACATTATTGAAAGAAAACATATAAAACATGATTACCACAGTAGCTTAATCATGTGAACACAAAAAAACAGTAGGGGTAAAGGTTGGGTTGTCTCCCAACAAGTGCTTTTCTTTAATGCCTTTTTAGCTAGGCATGGTGATTTCAATGATGCTCGCATAAAAGTAAAGAATTGAAACACAAAGAGAGCATCATGAAGCATATGACTAGCACATTTAAGCCTAACCCACTTCCTATGCATAGGGATTTTGTGAGCAAATAGTTTATGGGAGCAAGAATCAACTAGCATAGGAAGGCAAAACAAGCATGACTTCAAAACCTTCAACATAAAGAGAGGAAACTTGATGTTGTTGAAATATGTAGAAGCTTATATTCCTCTCTCAAAATAATTTTCAGTAGCATCATAAAGAAATTCAACAATATAGCTATCACATAAAGCATTCTTTTTATGATCCACAAGAATAGAATTTTTATTACTCTCCACATAAGCAATTTTCTTCTCGTTCATAATAGTGGGAGCAAACTCAACAAAATAACTATCATGTGATACTTGATGGGCATAATCCAATTGAAAATTAAAATCATGATGACAAGTTTCATAGTTATCATTATTTTTTATAGCATACATGTCATCACAATAATCATCATAGATAGCAATTTTGTTGTCATAATCAATTGAAACCTCTTCCAAAATAGTGGAATCATCATTAAATAAAGTCATGACCTCTCTAAATCCACTTTTATCAATATAATCATCATAAATAGGAGGCATACTTTCATCATAATAAATTTTCTCATCAAAACTTGGGGGACTAAAAATATCATCTTCATCAAACATAGCATCCCCAAGCTTGTAGCTTTGCATATCATTAACATCATGGATATTCATAGAATTCATACTAGCAACATTGCAATCATGCTCATCATTCAAAGATTTTATGCCAAACATTTTATTGAATTCTTCTTCTATCAATTGAGCACCTATCCATCATTTTCAACAAAGACATGATAAAGACGAATAATATGAGGCAATCTCAATTCCATTTTTTTAGTTTTCTTTTATAAACCAAACTAGTGATAAAACAAGAAACTAAAAGATTCAATTGCAAGATCTAAATATATACCTTCAAGCACTCACCTCCCCGGTAACGGCGCCAGAAAAGAGCTTGATGTCTACTACACAACTTATTCTTGTAGACTCGTGTTGGGCCTCCAAGCGCAGAGTTTTGTAGGATAGTAGCAATTTTCCCTCAAGTGGATGACCTAAGGTTTATCAATCCGTGGGAGGCATTGGTTGAAAATGGTATCTCTCAAACAACCCTGCAACCAAATACAAGAAATCTCTTGTGTCCCCAACACACCCAATACAATGGTAAATTGTATAGGTGCACTAGTTCGGCGAAGAGATGGTGGTAAAAGTGTAGTATGGATAGTAGATATAGGTTTTTGTACTAAAATAACACCATATGAAACACATCAACCAACCCTAATGTCACCTAGATAATCCAATGTCACCACAAGTATCCGTGAGTTGATTTTACGATATGCATCAAACAACTTCAGATTCATAATATTCAATCCAACACAAAGAACTTCAAAGAGTGCCCCAAAGTTTCTATCGGAGAAAAGATAATGAAAACGTGCATCAACCCCTATGCATAGATTACCCCAATGTCACCGCGGGAATCCGCGAGTTGAGTGCCAAAACATATATGAAGTGAATCAATATAATACCCCATTGTCACCACGGGTATTCATATGCAAGACATACATCAAGTGTTCTCAAATCTGAAATATTCAATCCGACAATAACGAAACCTCAAAGGGAAAAGATTCGATTCATCACAACAAGGATAGAGAGGGAAGAAACACCATATGATCCAACTATATTAACAAAGCTCGCGGTACATCAAGATCGTGCCAAATCAAGAACACGAGAGAGAGAGATCAAACACATAGCTACTAGTACATACCCTCAGCCCCGAGGGTGAACTACTCCCTCCTCGTCATGGAGACCGCCGGCATGATGAAGATGGCCTCCGGTGATGATTCCCCCCTCCGGCAGGGTGCCGGAAAAGGGCTGTAGATGGGATCTCTCTGGTACAGAGGCTTGCGGCGGCGTAAAAACTCATCTAAGTTAAATTTCGGGGGTTTCTGAATATATATATGATTTTTCAGCATTGGAATCACGCGAAGAAGGGCCACAAGGGGCCCACGAGGCACCAGGGCGCGCTTGGGGGGGTGGCGCGCCCTGGTGGCTCGTGGGGCCCCTGTGGGTCTTCTGGCCTCCTCCCGAAGCTTCTAGTGTCTCTTATGTTCCAGAAAAAATCATCAAAAAGTTTCGCTGCATTTGGACTTCATTTGATATGGATTTTCTAGAAAACCAAAAACAAGCAGAAAACAGCAACTGGCACTGGGCACTAGGTCAATATGTTAGTCCATGAAAATCATATAAAAGCCATATAAAAGTGCACCAAAATCATACAAAACTATAATAAACATGGCATGAATACTTCATAAATTATAGATACGTTGGAGACGTATCACTAACCCGCGTGGTGGTTAGTGCGAAAAAGGACAGAGGCCTACTCAGATCTCATATCCAAATCCATTAGTGTGTTGGGAGCTCGCGGTGACGATCAGTGCTCCTGTCACCCCGTCTCGCGGGCTTACGGCAAGGGTCAGGCCCATCCCTCTCCTGGGGCGGTCTGCCTGCCCAGCCGTGCCCCGTAATTATCTCGCGGGTACCCTCACGGTCAACCCGACTTCACATCTCTCGCGGGTACCCCTCGGGGCCGACCCGACTTCAACAAGGGAATGAGTTAAATTCTGGGTATCCGTGTGTCCATAGCATCAAGGGGGAATCCGAGGAATCACCCTCGTTGGATTCCTACTCGATGTAACCGTCAAGGTGAACTTGGAGGAATCACCCTCGATGGTTCACACTTGAGGTGCTGCACGACAGAGGCATCATCGGAGGTGGTGAAAGAGGAATCACCCTCGGTAACCCACAACCGACTAGCTACGCTACAGAAATATCATCAGGAGTGAGGTAGGAGGTATCACCCTTGACACTCGATAGTAGCTCTGCAGAGTCGTACAACTAAGGGGGGTGTGCGGTGATGTGTCGGTCTCTGTATTTCGATCACATTGATTGAGCATCGGTAGTAAAGCATGGCAACACGGACAAGGGTGTAGGGCCACTGATGGATCACTAACCAGCCTATACTAAGCATATAGGACAACAGGTAGAGTATCAACAACAGGTTACAAAATCAGGCTATGCATCATAATAGGAGCAATCAAATACAGTAGCAAAATCTAATGCAAGCACGAGAGAGAAAGGATGGACGATATTGGAATGATCAAGGTGGTTTGCTTGCCTAGAAGCTCTGTGGTGAAAGAGGGGTCGTCGGTGGTGTAGCAGTCCTCAGGGGTCACGTCAGACTTGGGGGCTACCGGAGAGAAGAGGGGGAAGAAACAATAAATACAAAGAAAACAAAAGCAACACAAAGCATGACATGGCAATATGCTATGCTAGGGGTGACCTAACGCAGTGCTACACATTACAGACGGAGCAGGAAAATATCTGGGAATATTTTCCCGGCTCTGGGTAACTATCGGACAGGCGATCCGGAGGGGAAGGTTCCATGTTTGTAGTGTTAGAGGCATGTGTCAGCTACATGGAGGGCACCAACGGATTCGTCTCATTTTTCTGATCATTTTTCATATATAAATTATTTTCATCCGAGTTACGGTTTATTTTATATGAATTTTCAAAGATTTAAACAATTTCTGGAATTAATTTAAATTTGAAATTAAATAGGAAATTGCTAAATGCACACACAGAGTGTACACAGCACAGTGCACCAGAGGCTGACAGTGGGCCCCAGTTGACTGCACAGTCAGCAGTCAACTGTGGACTTTGACTGGTCAAACTGACCAGTGGGTCCCACCTGTCATTGACAGATTTATTTAACAGAGGTTTAATTTAACTAATTAAGTTAATTAGCTAGTGGGACCCGCATGTCAGTGTCAGACTAATTAACAGATTAAGTTATTTTTATAAAAAACGATTTAATTAACCCGTGGGGCCACCTGTCAGTGACTGGACCCAGTCCAGTTAGCACGTTGACTGGGTCAATGTGGTCAACGGGGCCCACGGGGCCCACTGGCAGTGACCCAGAGTGGGCCCCAGGTCGGCGCCATGTCGGACCACCGGCATTTAAATGCCAGCGACGTCGAAACGCGGCGTAGGGCCACGGCCGGCGTCGGGAATCGCCTACAGGGGGCCATTCGGCATGCGCGAGGGCGTGTTCGAACGAGCAGACGACGCCGCATCAATCTGTGGCCGCAGCGGCATCAGGGGTGGTCGGAGATGAGCGCTACAGCGACGGCAGGTGGCGACGAGTTTGGTCGAGCTTGAGGCCGAGCGTAGAGGGCACGGCAAGGCGAGATGGAGGCGGCGTTGTGTTCCTACGAGCTCTAGGAGCTCGATGCAGTGCTCGGACGCGGGCTGTGGTGATAGTGGCCATGGCGGCGAGCTCAACCGCGGCGGCAGGTACGACCATGGCAGCGAGGGGGCTACGGGCGCGGAAAGAAGGGAAGAGGAGAGGGGTTTTGGGCAGGAGCTCACCGCGGAGGCGCACGAAGGCCAAGTGAGTGAACGGGAGCGCAGACGGAGCCGGAATCGACGGAGCTCGCCGGCAACCAAAGATGAAGAAGACGACGCGATCCAGCGAGGTGGTGGCTCCCAGGTCGCATTCGTTGTCGTAGAGGAAGTAGCGGTCGGCGGCGCATCTTTTGGACACGGTCTCGAGGCGTGGGGAGGACGGTGGCCGTGGCTACGCCGGAGCCATGGCGATGGCGGCGTTCGTCGAGGTGGAGAGCGGGTGAGGGAGCGACGGAGAGAGGGGGAGAAGTGGCTGGGGTCGATGGGTCGATGACGAGGCCGAGGGGCTCGTTCTTATCCCCTCGGCGGCCCTGTAGCGTCGCCATGTTGGCCAGCCGCCGGCGTCGCGCGCGCGGCCACGGGCGTGGCGACACGCACAGGAGAGAGAGGCGGGAGATTGAGGGAGAGAGAGAGGTGGGCTGGGCCGGTGCACTGTGCACTTAGGCCCAGTACACAGTAGGTTTTCTTCTATTTCCTTTTTTCTGTTTTTCTTTTTCAGAAACTATTTTGCATTTAATTTAGCCATCAAATGACTTTTGCAAAATTGTGGAACTTGGCCAATAAAATGTATTGCAATATTTGGTACTGCCACAAAAAGTTTGGGAGGCATTTGAATTAGTTTGAATTTTTCATAAATAGAAAAGCATTTAAATATGTTGTTTTGGAACTGTTTTAATTGCTATAGCCCATTGTAGCATTGTGGTGATGTTGTTTTCCTGAACAAATAATTGTTATGGAATATTTGCTAAATGATCAACTATTTTGCAGCAACTTTTGTGCAACTTCAAATTTCACTTGCAATTTGAATTGATTTCAGTGGTGGAATTTGAAATGAGATATGAATTCACTGTGATCATGCATTGCAAATCAAAGTGACTTTGCATAATCAATAAGGATCACTGTAGCTCATTACACAGGGGTGTTACAGCAGCACACATCACCTCCAGGCTGCCGTCGGTGAGACCCTCGACCACCGCCACTGAGCTAGCTCCGCGTCGGCCAAATTCTGACGAGGCAGCCCTCCTCGAGACCCGCCACCACCACCACTTGATCGGCCGCATCCACACGCAGCTCCTGGACATCTTCGCCGTGTGATACGTCTCCAACGTATCTCTAATTTTTGATTGTTTCATGCTATTATAGTATCAATCTTGGATGTTTTTATATGCAATTATATATCATTTTTTGGGACTAACCTATTAACCTAATGCCCAGTGCCAGTTGCTGTTTTCTGCTTGTTTTTTGGCTTTTCAGAGGAACAGTACCAAATGAAGTCCAAATGCCACGAAACTTTTTGGAGATTTTTTTCTGGACAAAAGAAACCTTGGAAGCTTCGGGAGGAGGCCAGAAGCCTCACGGAGGCTTCACAAGGCAACAGGGCGCGCCCCAGGGGGGGCATGCCGTGTTGCCTTGTGGGGCCCACGTGACTCCGTTTGACCTAATTCCACTTCTATAAATTCACAAATATTGGGAAACCCCCAGAGAGCCAGAAGAGAAAACCTTTCCGCCGCTGCAAGCCTCTGTTCTTCCGCGATCCCATCTGGAGGCCTTTTTCGGTACTCTGCCGGAGGGGCAATCGATCACGGAGGGCTTCTACATCAACCTTGCTGCCCTTCCGATGATGTGTGAGTAATTTATCACAGACCTACGGGTCCATAGCTAGTAGCTAGATGGCTTCTTCTCTCTCTTTGATCTTCAATACAATGTTCTCCTTGATGTTCTTGGAGTTCTATCCAATGTAATCTTCTTTTGCGGTGTGTTTGTTGGGATCCGATGAATTGTGAGTTTATGATCAGATTATTCATGAGAAATATTTGAGTCTTCTCTGAACTTTTTTATGCATGATTGCTATAGCTTTGTATTTCTCTCCGATCTATCAATTTGGTTTGGCCTACTAGATTGATTTATCTTGCAATAGGAGAGGTGCTTTGTGATGGGTTCAATCTTGCGATGCTCAATCCCAGTGACAGAAGGGGACATGACACATATTTGTATTGTTGCCATTAAGGATAAAAAGATGGGGTTTAATCATATTGCTTGAATTTGCTTCTCTACATCATGTCATCTTGCTTAAGGCGTTACTCTGTTTTTATTAACTTAATACTCTAGATGCATGCTGGATAGCGGTTGATGAGTGGAGTAATAGTAGTAGATGCAGGCAGGAGTCGGTCTACTTGTCTCGGATGTGATGCCTATATACATGATCATTGCCATGAATCCGTCATAATTATTTGCTATTCTATCAATTGTCCAACAGTAATTTGTTTACCCACCGTATGTTTCTGTGCTCGAGAGAGAAGCCTCTAGTGAAAACTATGGCCCCCGGGTCTATCTTTATCATATAAAAAACCTAAAAATACCTTGCTGCAATTTATTTACTTTTGTTTTAATTAGTATTTTAGTTTATCTATTTACCTCGATAAGATTTAATCCTTGCAATTAACCGCTAAGAGGATTGACAACCCTCTTATTTGCGTTCGGTGCAAGTATTTGCTCTTGTGTGTGCAGGTGCGCTTAACGAAATTTTGCTTAGTTCTCATACTGGATTGATAACCTTGGTTCTTAGCTAAGGGAAATACTTATCTCTACTGTACTGCATCATCCTCTCCTCTTCGGGGAAATACCAACGCAGATTACAAGTAGCAGGAAGAATTTCTGGCGCCGTTGCCGGGGAGACATCATCAAAATTACCAAGTACCTTCGCACAAACTATCATCCACTTGCATTTATTTTATTTGCCTTTTTATTTGCATTTGCCTCTCATTTTCATCTCCCCCACTTCTATTTTTTTTACAAAAACACAAAAATATTCTCGTTTGCTTGAGTTACCATGTGCCTTCTATTTGCTTGCATCTTCGCTTGCTAAAATTTTTTATTGATATGGATCCTAATCCACTTGCTAATCTTTTCAAAAAATCCAATTATGGTGAACCAATTGCTAGTGAGTTGAGTGCTCTAGATTATCTTTACGAAGTTTTGTTTGAAAATCATGAATCTGAAAATTGTGATGAAGTGTTAAAAGAAGAAATTTATAAAGTGATTCATGATAGTTCTTTGAATGAAAAGCATGATTGAAATGATTTTATTATAAATTCTATGAATGTCAATTATGCTAATTATATGCAAAACTACAAGCTTGGGGATGATGATTTTGTTATGTCCACTACTTATTGTAATGATCATGATTGGGGTGATGCTTCTTATGATCATGAAAATTTATTTAAGCCTCATGATGATTATGATATTGATAATAATGATTGCAATATTATTGAAAGTGGGTTTGGAAGGGTGTAAACTTTAGGAAATAAGAATCCCACATATTTGGAGAGTGTTCAATCTTATGAATTTTTTGATAAATGTGGGTTTAGAGAGGTCATGACTTTAGTTGATGTTAATCCCACTATTTTGAAAGATTATAAGACTTTTATGCATGTGGATCATGAAGAGAATATTTTATATGATAGCTATATTGTTGAGTTTAATTATGATCCTACATGTAATTATTATGAGAGAGGAAAATATGGTTATAGGAATTTTCATGTCGCTAAATTACCTCTCTTTGTGTTGAAATTATTAATGCTTCATCCTTCCTATTTGTATATGCTAGAAATTGGTTGTCTTGATAATTTGTTTTCCTATAAAATGCCTATGCATAGGAAGAGGGTTAGACTTAAATGTGTTTGTCACATGCTACATGATGCTCTTTTTGTGTTTCAATTATTATCTTTCATGCGAGCATCATTGAAATCTTAAGCCTATTTTCATGGCTATAAAGAAAGAGCTTGTTGGGAGACAACCCAATAATCTTTTATTTTTTGTTTCTTGTGTCACACAATTTTAGCTTCTGTTATGATTGTGTTTTTATGATTTAATTAGTGTTTGTGCCAAGTAATGCCTTTGGGATGATGTTGATGATAGTATAATTGATGTTGTTTGGAAAACAGAAAGTTTTGCATCAAGTGCTGGAATTTTAATTCTGTACTGAGGCATTATAAAAATATAAATTTTTTACACAGTATTGGTATATGAATTGTCTACGTTTTCCTAATTTTTTAAGTTACAGAAGTATGGCTTTTAAATAGATATTTACAGACTGTTCTGTTTTAGACAGATTCTGTTTTTTGTTGCATAGTTTGCTTATTTTGATGAATCTATGAATCGTATCGGGGGGTATGAGTCATGGAGAAGTTGGAGTACAGTAGAATTATGCCAATATTAAATATGAATCAATTTACAACAGTACCTGAAGTTAAATATTTATTTTTTATACTAACGGATCTCACGAAGTTTCTGTTGAGTTTTGTGTGCTGAAGTTTTCAAGTTTTGGGTGAGACTACGATGGATAAAGGAATAAGGAGCGGAAAGAGCCTAAGATTGGGGATGCCCAAGGCACCCCAAGGTAATATTCAAGGAATACTCAAGCGTCTAAGCTTGGGGATGCCCCGGAAGGCATCCCCTCTTTCGTCTACAATCTATCGGTAACTCACTTGGAGCTATATTTTTATTCATCACATGATATGTGTTTTACTTGGAGCGTCTTGTGCAATAGTTTGTTTGCTTTTTTTTTTGCTTTTTAGTTTTTCACAATCATCTTTGCTGAACACACCTTTTTGAGAGGGACACACATTATTCGTGATTTGTTAGAATACTCTATGTGCTTCACTTATATCTTTTGAGCTAGGAAGTTGCTCTAGTGCTTCACTTATATCTGTTAGAGCACGGCGGTGGTTATATTTCAAAGAAATAGTTTCACTCTCATGCTTCACTTATATCTTTTTGAGAGTCTTATGATAGGAATGGTAATATGCACGGGTTATGAATTTGGTCCTGATATGATAGGTATTCAAGAGGGATATAATAAAAACTTTCATGTAGATCACTTAATATGATAAATTTGATTCCTTGCAATAGTTTTGTGATATTAAGATGGTAATATGGGCGAGGTATTAATAGATAATTGTGGTTTAGTAAGAATAATTGTGTTAAGGTTTGTGATTCCCGAAGCATGCACGTATGATCTGTCGTTATGCTAAGAAGTTGGAGCATGATTTATTATTGATTGTCTACCTTATGAGTGGCGGTCGGGGATGAGCGATGGACCTTGTCCTACCAATCTATCCCTCTCGGGGCATGCGTAGTAGTACTTTGCTTCGAGGGCTAATAAACTTTCACAATAAGTATGTGAGTTCTTTATGACTAATGTGAGTCCATGGATTATACGCACTCTCACCCTTCCGCAATTTGCTAGCCTCTTCGGTACCGTGCATTGCCCTTTCTCACATCGAGAGTTGGTGCAAACTTCGCCGGTGCATCCAAACCCCGTGATATGATACGCTCTATCACACATAAGCCTCCTTATATCTTCCTCAAAACAGCCACCATACCTACCTATCATGGCATTTCCATAGCCATTACGAGATATATTGCCATGCAACTTCCACCGTTCCGTTTTTTATGACATACATCATCATTGTCATATTGCTTTGCATGATCATATAGCTGACATAGTATTTGTGGCTCAGCCACCGTTCATCATTGTTATACATGTTACGCTAGCATCATTGCACATCCTGGTACACTGCCAGAGGCATTCATATAGAGTCATATTTTTGTTCTAGTATCGAGTTGTAATGTTGAGTTGTAAGTAAATAGAGGTGTGATTATCATCATTATTAGAGCATTGTCCCAGTGAGGAAAGAATGATGGAGACTAATGAGTCCTCGAAAAAGTGGGGATGAGGTCCATGAGATCGTTCTAAAAAAAAGGAGAAAAAAAAGAGGCGAAAAAGAGCCATGAAAAAAAAAGAGAAAAAGAGAGAAGGGGCAATGTTACTATCCTTTTCCACACTTGTGCTTCAGAGTAGCACCATGTTTTTCATATAGAGAGTCTCCTCTTTTGTCACTTTCATATACTAGTGGGAATTTTTCATTATAGAACTTGGCTTGTATATTCCAATGATGGGCTTCCTCAAATGCCCGAGGTCTTCATGATCAAGCAAGTTGGATGCACACCCACTTAGTTTTCATGTTGAGCTTTCATACACTTATAGCTCTTAGTGCATCCATTGCTTGGCAATCCCTACTCCTCGCATTGACATCAATTGATGGGCATCTCCATAGCCCGTTGATTAGCCTCGTCGATGTGAGACTTTCTCCATTTTTGACATCTCTTATTTATCTCTACCACCATACTCTATTCCACCCATTGTGCTATATCCATGGCTTGCGCTCATGTATTGAGTGGGAGTTGAAAAAGCTGAAGTGCGTTAAAAAGTATGAACCAATTGCTCGGCTTGTCATCGGGGTAGTGCAAGATAAATACTTTGTGTAAAGAAGATGGAGCATGACAGGATTATATGATTTTGTAGGGATAACGTTCTTTAGCATTTTTATTTTGAAAGACATGATTGTTTATTAGTATGCCTGAGTATTGATGTCTTTATATCAAACTATAGACTATTGCTTTGAATCATTTGGATCTTATTATTCATACCGTAAGAGAGAGATTACATGATGAAACATGATAGGTAGCATTCCACATCAAAAATTCTATTTTTATCATTTACCTACTCGAGGACGAGCAGGAATTAAGCTTGGGGATGCTTGATATGTCTCCAATGTATCTATAATTTTTGATTGTTACATACTATTATAGTATCAATCTTGGATGTTTTTATATGCAATTATATATCATTTTTTGGGACTAACCTATTAACCTAGTGCCTAGTGCCAGTTGCTATTTTCTGCTTGTTTTTGGCTTTTCAGAGAAACAGTACCAATTGAAGTCCAAATGCCATGAAAATTTTTGGAGATTTTTTCTGGACAAAATAAACCTTGGAAGCTTCGGGAGGAGGCCAGAAGCCTCACAGAGGCTTCACAAGGCAACAGGGCGCGCCCCAGGGGGGCACGCCGTGTTGCCTTGTGGGGCCCACGTGACTCCGTTTGACCTAATTCCACTTCTATAAATTCACAAATATTGGGAAACCCCCAGAGAGCCAAAAGAGAAAACCTTTCCGCCGCCGCAAGCCTCTGTTCTTCCGCGATCCCATCTGGAGGCCTTTTCTGGTACTCTGCCAGAGGGGGAATCGATCACGGAGGGCTTCTACATCAACTTTCTGCCCTTCTGATGATGTGTGAGTAGTTTATCATAGACCTACGGGTCCATAGCTAGTAGCTAGATTGCTTCTTCTCTCTCTTTGATCTTCAATACAATGTTCTGTTTGATGTTCTTGGAGTTCTATCCGATGTAATCTTCTTTTGCGGTGTGTTTGTTGGGATCCGATGAATTGTGAGTTTATGATCAGATTATTCATGAGAAATATTTGAGTCTTCTCTGAACTCTTTTATGCATGATTGTTATAGCTTTGTATTTCTCTTTGATCTATCGATTTGGATTGGCCTACTAGATTGATTTATCTTGCAATAGGAGAGGTGCTTTGTGATGGGTTCAATCTTGCGGTGCTCAATCCTAGTGACAGAAGGGGACATGACACGTATTTGTATTGTTGCCATTAAGGATAAAAAGATGGGGTTTATTCAAATTGCTTGAATTTGCTTCTCTACATCATGTCATCTTGCTTAAGGAGTTACTCTGTTTTTATTAACTTAATACTCTAGATGCATGTTGGATAGCGGTCGATGAGTGGAGTAATAGTAGTAGATGCAGGCAGGAGTCGGTCTACTTGTCTCGGATGTGATGCCTATATACATGATCATTGCCATGAATTTGTCATAATTATTTGCTATTCTGTCAATTGCCCAACAGTAATTTGTTTACCCACCGTATGTTTCTGTGCTCGAGAGAGAAGCCTCTAGTGAAAACTATGCCCCCCGGGTCTATCTTTATCATATAAAAAACCTAAAAATACCTTGCTGCAATTTATTTACTTTTATTTTAATTAGTATTTTAGTTTATCTATTTACCTCGATAAGATTTAATCCTTGCAATTAACCGCTAAGAGGATTGACAACCCTCTTATTTGCGTTGGGTCCAAGTGTTTGCTCTTGTGTGTGCAGGTGAGCTTAGCGAAATTTTGCTTGGTTCTCCTACTGGATTGATGACCTTGGTTCTTAACTGAGGGAAATACTTATCTCTACTGTACTGCGTCATCCTCTCCTCTTCGGGGAAATACCAACGCAGATTACAAGTAGCACCGTGCCCGTAGACCTCCGGACCGCCAATCCCTTCGTCAACCGATCCTCGCCGCCGCTCCGTCATCGTCTCCAGCAAGGTTAGGCCGTGTCCAAGCCCCTCGCCATGTCCAATGTGTTCACTGTGTTCACGCGCATCTCCTAACCCCTCTGCTTTGCCCCGTGGTGCACCAGAACAACCCGCGTGTCCACGCCCGAAGCTCCGCCATGCAGCCCGAACTTCGGCAAGCCCTAGCCGCCATCTCCGTTGTTCCCGAGGCCAGCCACCATCGACTCCGGATCATCGCCCCGCATCGGCCAGAGCCCTCCCCCGTCACCGACGACCACTGGAACGCCGACAACCACCATGACTGAGCCGTGCGCCGCCATCTCCGTCGTCTCCGGACGTTTCTCTGGCAACCTAGCTCCGGTGAGCCCCTCACCCTTCTAATCTCGTCCATCCATCTTAGATCCAATGCACCACGTCAGTTCACACTAGTGCAGGTGACTGCTACTTGTGAGCTGCATTGGGATTTTCCCTGAAGAGGAGGGGAGATACAGTACAGTAGAGATAAGTATTTCCCTCAGTGAGAACCAAGGTTATCGAACCAGTAGGAGAATCACGCAAAACCTCGTGAGCAGCACCTGCACACATAAAAGCAAATACTTGCACCCAACGCGGGCAAGAGGGTTGTCAATCCCCTTGAACTCGTTACTTGCAAGGATTAAATCTTGTAGTGGTAGATAGATAAATTGCAAAAGAAAATAAAAGTAAATAAATTGCAGCAAGTATTTTTATGTTTTCTTTTTATATGATTTAAGTAGACCCGGGGGCCATAGTTTTCACTAGAGGCTTCTCTCTCGAACGCATAGCATACGGTGGGTAAATAAATTACTGTTGGGCAATTGATAGAAAAGCGCATAGTTATGATGTTTATTCATGGCAATGATCACATATATAGTCATCACGTCCGAGACAAGTAGACCGACTCCTGCCTGCATCTACAACTATTACTCCACCAATCGACAGATATCCAGCATGCATCTATGGTATTAAATTCATAACAAATGGAGTAACGCCTTAAGCAAGATGACATGATGTAGACCAAGTAAACCCAATCAATATGAATAAACCCAAACGTTTTACCCTTAATGACAACAACACAATACGTGCCTCGCTACCCTCACTGGGTGAGGACACCGCAAGATTGAACCCATTACAAAGCACCCCTCCCACTGAAGATAAATCAATCTAGTTGGCCAAACCAAATGGATAGATCGAAGAGGAATACAAAGCTATAATAATCATGCATAATAAAGTTCAGAAAAGACTCAATTACTTTCAATGAATAATCTGATCATAAACCCATAATTCATCGGATCCCAACAAACACACCGCAAAACAAGATTACATCGAATAGAACTCCAAGAAGATCAAGGAGAACATTGTATTGAAGATCAAAGAGAGAGAAGAAGCCATCTAGCTACTAGCTATGGACCTGTAGGTCTGTGGTGAACTACTCACACATAATCGGTAGGGCAGCAAGGTTGATGTAGAAGCCCTCCGTGATCGATTCCCCCTCCAGCAGGGTGCCGGAAAAGGCTTCCAGATGGGATCGCAAAAGAACAGAAGCTCGCAGCGGCGGAAAAAGTATTTTGGGTGGCTCTCTGTTGGTTTCCCAATATTAGAGAATTTATAGAGGTGGAATTAGGTCAAAAGGAGCCACGAAGGGCCCACAAGGCATCAGGGCGCGGCCCCCCTGGGGAGCGCCCTATTGCCTTGTCACCTCCTCTTGAGGCTTCTGGCCTCCTCCCAAGCTTCTAGAGTCTCTTTTGTCCAGAAAAAAATAGTCAAAAAGTTTCGTAGCATTTGGACTTCGTTTGGTACTGATTTCCTGAAAAACCAAAAACAAGCAGAAAACAACAACTGGCACTGGGCACTAGGTTAATAGGTTAGTCCCAAAAAATGATATAAAATAGCATATAATTGCATATAAAACATCCAAGATTGATAATATAATAGCATGGAACAATCAAAAATTATAGATACATTGGAGACGTATCAGCGACTGTTATACAAACGGTTTTTACCCCCTTTCCGCGACAGAGTTTTAAACCATCGTCTTGCCTGTGTGTGCGATAGGGGGGTCCTTCCCACACGACCCAGAAACCATCGGCGATAGAGGCTCCGGTCACACACGCGGTGCAAAAAGAGCTTGTGTGCGATCGGGCGAGCCATCGCAGATAATTATACAGACCCAATCATTTCACTTCGTATGTACATCCCACACAGTGAATCCAAGACAAACGTTTCCGTTCGTATATACATCCCACACAGTGAATCCAAGACAAACATATCTGTTCGTATATACATCCCACACAGTGAATCCCAGACAAACATTTCCGTTCGTGCGTACATCAGACACAATTTTCCGCATCACATCGTCTGTGATAGCGCTGCCATTGCAGACGATATTAATAATTTTATCATTTGTGTTATTGAATGCATCATGCAATGTGCCTAGAAGAAATTGTGTGGCATAGGCTGTCCATCACACACACTTTTTATGTGGAAAACCTTTGTGCAAGGTGGCCTAACGCAAACAGTTGTCCAGAGGAAGTCGTGTGTGATTGTTCATTGATCCAACACGTTTACTTCCTAGAAACAATGTGGGTTGTCTGAGATCATCGCCCACGGTGTTGTCTCAATAATCATTTGCAATAGAAAAACCCAATAAGCAGGCTAATTGGCCTATTAATTTAAATCCATTTAGTAATCAAATTGACATTTCATATTAAACACACAATATATTTCATTTTCGTATTACGGAACCAAGATTTCATAATTGAAATACATCAGAGTACAACATCATATAGCTTCAGCACTCACTTACACCATATAGGCATATAGCTAGCTACCCCATTCACAATAGCACCAAGTTTCACATGCAACATCTAAAACCTTTGGAAATTAGCATTATAGACGGTAGATAGACAGATGAATCTCATCTGTAAAACTGCTGAAGTGGAAGGCAAATATTGAGCCTTCAATGATGTTGAAGGCCCTTGCAACTTTAGGCCAGTGCCGGTGGATGATTGACCGCCCATCCTTCGTCCTCTTGAGGAAGACTTCAATATTGTACCGTGGGTGTTGTATGAAGACCTTCCTCGCCTCTTGACCATACAGGTGGTTTGTGAGGTAATCATCTGTGAACTGCTTTGGAAAGGCCTGAAAACAAATATATGCATAAATATCTTCTCTAAATTTTGAAATGGCGCAAAGGAATAAAAAACAAGGTATAAGAGTTAGTACCATCCTGTAGTTCACTGATGTCTTCTTCATTGGGCAGACAAAGATCTTGTTGTTTTTCGTCGCTAGTTTCTTTATCCTAACAATCTTTCTGAGTTTCTTGACTTGACTGATATTCATGGACATCTCATTTCCCCATATGCAAAATGGATCAAACAGTGGGTCTAAACCTCTGACAGCAGGACCTACATGTGCAAGACCAAATAGTTAAAAACCTAAATATGCATGCAATTGCATAATAATTTGTTATTAGCCAAAGGACCATGCATGTGCAAACCTCGATGGTAAACCTCAGTGCCTCCCATTGTTTCCCTGCAACACATATCAGGTAGTTATTGATCAGGTTAAGTGAGGGTTGGCGTACTATCAGTAAAATATGTTGATGAAAAATAAACACATTGCAGATTCAGCAGATTAATTCGAGCCACATGGAAAAGCCATTTATCCAAACCAAGCATGCTTAAGAACTAGGCAATATAGTAGTTGTATATGTTTCTCATGTATTTGGTACAACCAAATTCGATTTATTTCTCACAAGCATAACAATACAAAATTGTACCCACTACAATTAAACATCGCATTGCAGAATTGAACCAAACAGTGAACTGAACACCACAACAAATGAACCAAACAGTTAACTGAGCACCACATTGCACAATAGAAGAAGATCAGACAGTTAACCAAACCAAGCATGGTTAAATACTTGGAAATAAAGCAATTGCATTTGTTTCTCATGTATTTTGTACAGACAAATTTGATTTATTTCTCACATGCAAGACAATACAAAATTGCACCCACAAGAATTGAACATCACATTGCAGAATTGAACCAAACAGTTAACTGAACATGACAACAAGTTAACCAAACAGTTAACTGAGCACCGCATTGCACAATATATAGAACATAGATCAAATTGCATAGTAATAGTACATATGACATTTCACTAGAATTTGTAAAGGAAAGGCAGGAGCAGCACATGCAATAGGTAAATCGAACATGCTTAACTGGCGTAGCTAGCTAGCTGAACATAGGTCCTTATAGTGAGCTAAAAAGATAAGCTACTACTCATCGTCGGAGATATCAATGACGATGGGCTCCTAAGACTTGGAAGAGGGCGAGGCCTCCACATCGTGGATGCCCTCCTCATAGTGGTTAGTCATCTGAGCCACTCCGGTCACCAACCTGGTGGCTCTGGACTTGAGGTAAGCACGGGCACGCTCAGAAAACACGTCGTAGTCTTCGTCGAAGGCACCGACGGTGGCCTTGAGAAAATGCCATGAACTATCGTTTAAAGCAGCCAACCGCGTGGCTGCATCCGTGCGCGAGGCATCGACGGTGGCCTCAACGACGAGGTGCTCCTCCAAGATCTAGGGGTCGGCACGCATGGCGGCCATCGCGACCTCATCCGTGCGTGCGGCCACGATTTACTTCTGCCAAATGCTCCTTGAGATCATGGCTATACTGCGTGCACCATGGCTTAGAGCGGCGCTTATTTGGAGGATGGGTCGGTGATTTAGGTGGAAGGTGTCGTGCCGGCGGTCGGGGCATGTGGGATTTGAAGGAGGAGGAGGATGGGGTCGGGTGTGGATTACCTGACTAGATCGACGAGGCCGAGCAGCAGGAAGGAGCGTCGCCGGCGAGGAGGCGGCGCTGCAAGCAAGCAGTGAAGGTTTGAACTTGGAAAGGAGGGAGGAAACAGGGGAAATGTGGCTTTTGGTAAGGAGGAGGGGGAAGGGGAGGTAGATATTTCCACAGATGCCGAATTTTTTTGCTCCGTGCAGCGAAAAACTGGCGCGCAAAGTGTCATCAGACAAGGTACCTTATTGACCGGCGATGATTGAACAGTAAAATGATATTGGAGATCTAGTGTGCTTAACATGCCAGCAGTGGACTGTAGCCGACGAACCTTCTCGCATAAGCCATATATGAGGGTGCTCCAAGATATTTTGTACTGCATCTCACACGGTTCGAGATATAAAAGACTGTGTGTGATGTACTTGATTTTTCATTTTGGTTTGGAATACATAATGGGGTCACAGTGGGAAATGATGGTGTTTGAATTGCTAGAACATTTATCTGCAGTGAACAGGAAACTATAGGGGTGTCATGTACAAATTTGGAATTATTCAGGGTTCGTTTGGACATCACTACTAGGGAAAAGGCTAGCAGTAGCGCGGGTCTAAGGTGTATCAGTAGCGCGGGGTCCCGCGCTACTGATACGGTGCTACAGCTAACTAGTAGCAGTAGCGCGTGTTGACCCGCGCTACTGCTATACATGGATAGCAGTAGCGGGCTACGCCGAAACGCGCTACTGATAATATCTGTAGCGCTTTACCATAAGCAGCGCTACTGCTAAGTGCACGCTGCTGCTAACTTCATTCCCCTCGCTACTGCTAGTTTTATTAGTTTCTGATATTTTTTTTCCTGCATATTTCTTTTGTATTTGTACAGGCTTTATACAATAATCTCTAGCATATCATGCACATACAAATGTAGTCATAGCATACACATACAAATAGTCTCATCAAATTATGTCATCATCATAATCATCATCCAACACAAAGTGGTCTCTCGTCATCATCTCGAAATAGCGATACAAGTCTCGAATACTTGCAACTACATCGTCATCCATCAAAACAATGATATACACGAGAAGAGCTATCACTATGAGTGAGAGCGGAACTATGTAGTACATGAGGCGGCGGTTATGAGTCCTCTCTCGCGCTAGCGTGAACCTCAAGTGACTAGCGTCTGCTTCTTGTCTGCTTTTGAACCCTTTATGGATGGCGCCCGAGAACCGCTCCACCCGCGCCTGACACTCAGGCCACTCGTCGTACACTCCCGGAACCTTCCCTGTGTACACGACATAGCACTGCTTCTTCGCCATCAAGGATCTAGGTACCTGTTAGAGATGCATCTTCATAAAGAGAATGTACAATCATATGCAACAAAATATACTTGAGCAACACGAAAAAGAAAGGGTTAGCAAATAGATGCAACATATAGTAAACATAAATAATCAACGCAGTTTCATCATACGCAAACTAATTAACTAGAGGTACGCAGGTCATCGTACCCAAACTAACAAAGTAGCGTTACGCAAGTTCGGCAGGGACCTTGGACATCACAAAGTTTCATCGCTACAGAAAGCATACAAGTTCAACCGACACATATCATCATCATCGGCATCATAAATCACTAGAAGTTCCATCCTTCCATATCATCGAGGATGCACCCTAGCTTCTTGAATGGCGTGAGGTCCTGACGTTGCATGCCTATGCGAGTCCGGACGTTAGCTCGCGATATAGGGCCGTGGTGGAACATCCCCTTCTGTTCGACGACTTCTTTCATGATGATCGTCGCAATGTCCCTCTGGATGTGAAAGAAGTCATCTCTAAGTTTATAATCCGCTTCTCCTTGAGATTCTACCCACTTGCGGATATGATCATCGCTTCTGGTTGTCATGCGAAGCTTTTGGTGATCCCTTCTGAACTCCATCATGAGATGGAGGAGGTAGAATCCATCGTTCCTGCTTGGTTTCAGGACATGGATGCAGCAGAAGTTAGTTTTATGCAAGAAACCCGTCTTGCGGTTCCTTTGTTTCCTGATCTGCAGGTGGCCACCCCTCAAGCTGAAGCCTTGGAGAGCATCATCTAGAATATTCATTACATGGGTGTAGTCCTTCTTCTCGTAGTTTCTGGTAGGGTCCAAATATATGGCGTGGGAGACTCGCGGGTAAAGAACGATAAGGATGGCGCGCCCATTGTTGCGGGGAAAAAAACACCTCAAATTATTCTCCATATGAGCGAGAAGGAATGATTGAAATGTACGAAAGGGTTGTCCGGCACTGACTTACATTGGATGATAAGGCAGGAGGACAATTTGCTGCTCCTTATTCCTTATCATGAAGTTTTCGAGGTACTCCCTAGCAGTTTTACGCTCAAAGTCGCCGAGACTCAAGAAGGACTCGTGCATGTAGTATGGATCCGCCACACAAATTTGCGAGACTTGTTCTCTCTTCATGACGGAGCTCATATGTAGCGCAAAAAGGCGGACGATTGTAAAATTGAGCCGCCTTGTCAGAAACATCTCAAAGATATGCTCAAACCACAGGAAGAACACCTCCGCGGGCCGTGTGTCGACGTAGCACTTCCCCTCAGGCACACGAGCCACGTATGTCGGATATCCTGGATCCTTCGAGGCTAGTAGGCTTATCTCAGTCGACAGCACATGGTCATGCAGTCTCCTGAGATCCCCTGATATGGCCTCCAGCGGTTTCGGCGGTAGCATCGGCTCACCCGTGACATGGAATATGGCCGCACCTTTGACGGGTACACGCTCTTCAAAATCCGCCGTCTGGTTGCTATGTGCTCTGGCTTGTTTGTAGGCAGCAGAGCCTTTCCTCGCCGGTCTCTTCCTCTCCTTTTTCTTGGGCTGACCTTCCAGACCCTTCATTACCCCCTGCCCCAGTGTTGTCGGGCTAAGCATTGTACGACCCTCGGGTAGTTGAGCCTGCATTGAGGCGGCATCTTCAGGCGTGTCCTGTGAGGATTGCATGAAGAGAGACTTCTTGCAATCAACCCTGCTAGGACGTTCCTGCCCGGCAGGCACATCATCCATCTCCTCATGAGCATGCTGATAGCCCGAGTGGTCATATGGCTGACTCATCATTTCTAAGTCGTCGTCATTGAGGAACCGAAGAGGGTCATCCTCGTCCATCTCATCATCCATTCTTTGTTCTACGGGGGCGATTACATCAGCCACTATTGGACCCCCTTCCTCGCGTCGTCCGCCGCTCTCACCCGGCACTACAGGCGCTGGTAATTGCGTAGGCGGGGTGGTGGTGTTCATACCTGCTTGTTGATGTGTGGTTATTGGTGTGCTCTCGGCCGCCTCCAGACGAAGAAGATTCTTCGGCCATAGCAGCAACCAACCCTTGCAGTTTCCAAGCCGCGGCGGGGTCTCAGCGTCCTCTCCCCTGAGCCGTACTGGAGGAGCCAAATCCTCGTGCCCCGATTTCACACTCGACAAGGTAACCCTGAAGTGGCCACCGGGGATCGGCTGGCCGTGGAACATGAGTTCCAAGGGCTTCGTTATCACCGCCTTTCCCACATCCACCTTCTGGCCTTTGATCAAGTAGAGTACGGTGCACGAGGTTTCGTCGGCCTGCAAAGACATGTCTGCGGTGTAAAACTTTCGAAAGGCAACGAAAATGGAATATTCTAGATATATGTTGGTGCGACGTGTAATTACCGTGAGGGTGTCGAGCTCAGCCAAAGACGAAGGCCCGCCTAGTGCGGCAGAGACTAAGGACGGGCTGCTATGAGCGGGTGCGGGCGCGGTTGTGTGAGCAGGTGATATCGATGGTGCGGTTGTGATGTTCACCGAGTTGCTCCCGACGAAGCTGGGCATGGGGAAATCATGTACCGTCTTGTCTGGATTTTCCTTCGTCCAGTTGATGATAGCCGGGATCAAGTTAGTAGCGAAATGATTTCTGCAGGCATCTACAGCTGCAGCGACTGCCTGCTGGACCAACTCATTTTTCTCCTGAGCTGCTTTTTTCGCTTCATCAGCTGCTTTTTTCTCGAACGCAAGCTTCACCTTCTCGTCGATGTCCGCCTGACTGAACTTCTTTTTCTTCTTCTTGGCCTCCGGGCCCTCATTGTAAAAGACCTTCCACGTGGCGCCGTCTCCGGCGCCGTGCACACATCCATATTGTGGCTTCTCGTCCAAAGGGAGTCCCTTAAGTTCGTTCAAGGCCCGGTTGAGAGGGGTGTCCCACTTGGGCCTCATCGACGAAGACTCGCTTTCGGCTGCAAGCTTGTGTTGCTTCTCCAGTATTCTAACCAATTTCCCCGTGATCGGGTCCATGTAAAAAACCTTCTTTTCCTTGTCCCACTTGTAGCGGGCCCTGATGAAGTCACGCTCCAAGGGGTTGGTGAACTTCGCGAAGGGGTCTAGGAGACCCGCGGCTTCACGTTCCGCGTCCTCGTTATCCCATATGGGCCTTTTGCCAAGGTAGCCACGGCTTCCGAGGCGTTGGTTCCCCGTGTTCCTTTGCTGAAGCGCCTTAAATTTCGCAGCCTTAACCTTGGAACATCGTCGCGCTGTGCAGTCCAGAGTAGTCAAGCTCCCAGATCTCCTCGACCCTTCCGTAGAATCTCTCAGTTGCGCCGTTGTCGCCGGTCATGCATTCCATCATCACCCCTGAGTTCTGAAAATCACTGTTCATATCTTTGGCCTCCGTGTAGAACGTGTATCCGTTGATATCGTATGCCTGATAGGTCGCGAGGTTGGCCGCGGGGCCATGTGCTAAGACGTATATGAGCAATCCGTCCTTAGAGCCCTCTTCCGGGGGATTAGCAAGAATATGGTCTTTGAACCAATGCAGGAAAGTGGAGTTGTGCTCTCTAGTAACTTCGGCGTCCGTCCTGCATAGCCCACGGTCACGATACTTCTTTGGGATGGTTTCTTTGTGCAGTGTCACGAAAGGATCTACCTCGTCTAGGTGATGTAGCACTACTAAGTTTGCTATGTCAAAGTCGTTGCGTCGATCCGAGTAACCCACATGCAGTTCCCTGCGACCGTTGGAGTGACCTTCTCCTTCGAGCCTCCCAAGGTGCTTCTTAACGGGCAAACCAACACGAGGCCGGTCTCCGCCATATAGATAATTCTCGCAGAAAGAGATGCACTCTTGTGTCAGATAGCCCTGGACGATGCTTCCATCCGGACGGGACATGTTACGAACGAATCCTTTGATGACCCCATTCATCCTCTCGAATGGCATCATGTTGTGCAGGAATGACGGCCCCAGGTCTATTATGTCGTCCACAATATGGACACACAGATGCACCATGACGTCAAAGAACGCGGGCGGGAAGTACATCTCAAGCTCATTTAGTATCACAACGATCTCTTCCTGTAGCCTTCGGAGCTGCTTCACACTGATCGACTTTCGAGAGATGACGTCGAAAAAGTTGCAGAGACCAATAAGCGTGTCACGGACATGCTTGTCCATTATCACTCTAAGGGCAACAGGTAGTATCTGCGTCATCATCACATGACAGTCATGGGACTTCATCCCGCTGAACCTTTTCTTCTTCGTGTCTAGAAATCTGCTTATCTTCCCACAGTAAC
Organism: Elymus sibiricus; assembly: GCA_039707655.1. Lineage (NCBI taxonomy): Eukaryota > Viridiplantae > Streptophyta > Magnoliopsida > Poales > Poaceae > Elymus > Elymus sibiricus. Next base: position 87,057,695 of record CM077668.1, on the reverse strand, counting down.
CGGAACTAACTTTGATTCCGGTAAGGCACTTGAAGAATTGATCGATCTCAGCCGGACTTAAGGTAAAGCAAGAAGGGGGGCAATAATCCTCTTCCTTCACTTTTTTGCCCTTCTTCTCCCGCGCCTCCGTCTCCATCTCTGTCTCCTCTGACTTTTTACGGGGCGGCATGTGCAGATCTGCCCTAATATTCAAATCTTGCTAGTCTCTTCTTGCCTTCGGCCCATCCTTGGTCTTATCCGGCATGTTCATCAGTGTCGCAAGCAAGCTCTCAAGGACATTCTTACAGATATGCATTTGATCAAGGCAATGAGGCGTGTCGAGTTTGTGCCAGTACTCCAAGTCCCAGAAAACAGACCTCGTCTTCCATACCTTCAGCAGCGGCTCCGACGCCTTTTTCATCGTCTTTCCCGGCGCGGGGCACTGTTCCTAGTTTTTCAACAGCTCATCGATTTCGGCGCCGCTCCGCTTACGTGGAGGTCCTCGATGCTCGGCCTCACCATTGAATAGATCTCCATGGTTTCTCCACGGGTCGTCCTTCTCGAGCCATCTTCGATGCCCCATGTACACGATTTTCCCAGACCCGCCTTCTTTCGTTGACGTTAGCTGATGAGACGTCGTATCATCCATGCACCGCATGCATCCGTAATATCCGTGGCACACCTGGCCTGCGACATATTCGTAACCGAGATAGTCATGCACCGTCGTGATCAGCGCGGCTCTCATATTGAAATACTCGCCTTTACTGGCGTCCCATGTCTTGGCCGGTGTTTTCCATAACGTGTCTAACTCCTCTTGAAGTAGCCCCAGATACAGATTAATATTATTTCCCGGTTGTTTCGGCCCTTGAATCAGCATGCTCATGTGTATGTACTTCGACTTCATGCACAACCAGGGGGGAGGTTGTACATCCATACAAACACGGGCCATGTGCTATGGTTGGTGTTCTGGTTGCCAAACGGATTCATGCCATCGGTACACGTGCCAAGCACGATGTTCCTTGCATCACATGCGAAATATCGATATTCGCCGTTGAACGCTCTCCACTGGCTTGCATCCGCGAGGTGTCTCAGCTTTGGATCATCTCCATCGTCGGGCTTTTTCCTCTCCGTGTGCCAACGCATGAGCTTTGCTTCCTTGGGATCTACAAAATAACGTTGCAGATAGGGAGTGATCGGTAAGTACCATACAACTTTCTGGGGAGATTTCTTTCCGGCCTTCTTGTATCGAGAAGCATTGAACACCGGACACCTGGTTTTTTCCGCGTGCTCCTTCTGATAAATGATGCAATCGTTGATGCATGCATGGTATCTAACGTGCGGCAGATCAAGAGGGCACACGATCTTCTTGGCCTCATCCACACTAGTAGGACATAGATTCCCCGCGGGAAGAACATCCTTTAGGTACTTGAGAAGCTCATCAAGGCTAGTGTCGGTCCATTTGTTTTTAGCCTTCGTCTTCAGAAGTTCGAGCGTGAAACTCAAGCGGGTCACCTCAGGATCGCAACCATCATACAATGGAGTGTTCGAGTCTACCACCAGTTGCTCCAGCTTGGCCTCCTCTCTAGAAGCAGCTCTATCAGTACTCGTCTCCTTGCGAAGTAGTTCTCGAACATGAGGGTCCCGCACGATTGAACTTAGTAGCGACGAAGTCTGTGGCGTGTCCACGTTTTCTCCGCCGCCATGTCCGCCGGTCTCTTCTCCGCCGCCATGTCCGGCCCCTTCTCCGCCGCCATTATCATCGGTCATCTCTTCATCTTGCCCCGTGTTGTCATTGCCTGCCCAGTCGGCGTCCTCATCATCATCATCTTCAATTATCCACCGAGTATAGCCATCCATGAAACCAGTCATGAGCAGGTGCGCCATCAAACGACCATCCTCATAGGGGTCGAGCCAAACTCCTCCTTTGCATCTTCGACACGGACATAAAATCTCTGTCCGGTTATTTTCATTCATGTCCTGCACCGCCGACCGCAACCACCTTTCCACCATCGTTCCACTGACCATCATGAACGCCTGCGCGGTAATAATAAACAAATTGATTATAAAAATTCATGCATGCATCACAGTCATACAAAAATTCGGCATGACCTTCCCTAAAAATAGGACATAGAGAGTTTGCCCAGAATTCGCCGAAACGGAAATAAATCGACATTTCGGCAAAACATAGGCAACTCAAGCACAATTCGGTGGCAACTCATGCCACACACACAATTTCCATCATATCACCCGATTATGTCATATCGCACCCATACACATATTTCCATTCTTGCAAAAGCACAAATTTCTAATCACCTATCTCAAGATATATAGCTAGCACGGTGATGATGATGTCGATCGGTGTCGCCACACACCTAGGGAATGATCAAAAGTGGACAAAGATTACTTCTTGACATGGCTAGATCTAGTTAGGGAGGTACATAGGTCACTTCACTAAATGGGTAGATCTACCTAGCTAGTTGGGGAAGGAGATGACTTTAACTAGTGGAGGAGAGGAAAAAAGAGAAAAGAGTTGCATTAATGGAGGTGGTGTAGTTAGCTAGGAGCAATAAAGAGAGAGAAATAGAGGTAGAAGAAGAGAGTAATGGGGGGGAGAAGTAGTGAGGAAGAAGCAAAGTGAGGGAGAGAGGAGGTGGGAGCTAGGGGAAAGTGAAAGTAAGAGAGGGTGGGGGAGGGGGGAGGGTGCAGGAAAAGGTGGTTGCTGCGCTTTAGCAGTAGCGCGCTTATGGAAAACGCGCTGCGGCTAAATTTGTAGCAGTCGCGCCCTTATGGTAGACGCGCTACTGCTAAGTAGGTCCCGCCATGTGGCCAAGTTCAAACTTAGCCGTAGCGCCCTAACCTAAAAACGCGCTACTACTATTTGGTTATCAGTAGCGCGGTTTGTGCACAGGCGCTACTACTATACCTAGTCTGGTGGAGACGGCGGGGCAATTATAGTAGTAGCGCTCTTTCTTCTTCACGCGCTACTGCTAAAATGGTATCAGTAGCGCTCTTTTATGGAACGCGCTACTAATAATTAGCAGTAGTGCCTTATTTTAATATTCGCTGCTGGTAAGATTCTGTGTATAAGGTTTTCCCTAGTAGTGCATTTTTATACATTAACTGGGTTTTCTAGGCATTTAATGTGCATAATTCAAATTTGAACTAAATGCACATGCTCCAGTGCACCAAAATGGGTTGAAAAATCATATATGTGTCCTTGGGTGCATGTTTAGGCCCCATGCAAGAAATGGGAATGAATTTCAAACACCTTGACGTCGTGGATCGGCCGCAAACATTGAGAAACTTGGTTTTTAAATTCCTGTAAATCCAAAACTCGTCTAAAATTTATGACACTTGGCATGGTGTCATGAAATGGAACCAACGTGATGTGGCAACATTTTTGTCCAATTTGGAACAATTTTTGGTCCAAGCTTCTTACAAACCAGAGCTTCTCACTTGAAGCCCTCGTGGTTCCGATGGGGAACATGTCACCTTTGCGGACGAAATGACATTCGTTGCCTCTTCTCGCCTTGAATATTTTTCTAGAGGTAACATGTATTAATAGGAGTGTCATATTAAAATTTGGAATTATTCAGGGTTCGTTTGGACATTTTTATACATTAGCTGGGCTTTCTAGGCATTTAATGTGCATAATTCAAATTTGAACTACATGCACATTCTCTAGTGCACCAAAATGGGTTGAAAAATCATATATGTGTCCTTGGGTGCATGTTTAGGCCCCATGCAAGAAATGGGAATGAATTTCAAACACCTCAGCGTCGTAGATCGGCCGCGAACATTGAGAAACTTGGTTTTTAAATTCCTGTAAATCCAAAACTCATCTAAAATTCTTGAAACTTGCCATGGTGTCATGAAATGGCACCAACATGCTGTGGTATTTTTTTTCAATTTGGAACAAGTTTTAGTCCAAGCTTCTTACAAACCAGAGCTTCTCACTGGAAGCCTCGTGGTTCCGACGGGGAACGTGTCACCTTTGTGGACGAAACGACGTGCGCTGCCTCTTCTCGCCTTGAATATTTTTCCAGAGGCAACATGGATTAATAGGAGTTTCGTGTACAAATTTGGAATTATTCAGGGTTCGCTTGGACATTTTTATACATTAACTGGGTTTTCTAGGCATTTAATGTGCATAATTCAAATTTGAACTACATGCACCTGCTCCAATGCACCAAAATGGGTTGAAAAATCATATTTGTCAATCCCCTTGGCGGTTACTTGCAAGGATTAATTCTGATAGTGATAGATAGATAATAAATTGCAAAATAAAATAAAAGTAAATAAATTGCAGCAAGGTATTTTTGGATTTTATATATAATAGATAGATGACCCGGGGGCCATATTTTTCACTAGAGGCTTCTCTCTCGAACGCATAGCATACGGTGGGTAGACAAATTATTGTTGGGCAATTGATAGAAAAGCACATAGTTATGATGATATTCAAGGCAATGATCATTTATATAGGCATCATGTCCGAGACAAGTAGACCTACTCCTGCCTGCATCTACAACTATTACTCCACCCATCGACCGCTATCCAGCATGCATCTAGGGTATTAAGTTAATAAAATCAGAGTAACGCCTTAAGCAAGATGACATGATGTAGACAAAGTAAACTCAATCAATATGAATAAACCCCATTGTTTTATCCTTAATGGCAATAATACAAATACATGTCTTGTCCCTTTCTGTCACTGGGATAGAGCACCGCAAGATTGAACCCATTACAAAGCACCTCTCCCATTGCAAGATAAATCAATCTAGTTGGCCAAACCAAATGGATAGATCAGAGAGAAATACAAAGCTATAACAATCATGCATAAAAGAGTTCAGAGAAGACTCAATTAATATTTATAAATATTCAGATCAAAACCCACAATTCATCGGATCCCAACAAACACACCACAAAAGAAGATTACATCGGATAGAACTCCAAGAACATCGGGGAGAACATGGTATTGAAGATCAAAGAGAGAGAAGAAGCCATCTAGGTTCTAACTATGGACCCGTAGGTCGGTGGTGAACTACTCACACATCATCGAAGGGCAGCAAGGTTGATGTAGAAGCCCTCCGTGATCGATTCCCCCTCCGACAGAGTGCCGGAAAAGGCCTCCAGAGGTGATCATCGAAGAACAGAAGCTTGCGGCGGCGGAAAACTTTTCTCGTGTGGATCTCTGGTATAATGGGAATATTTTGTAATTTATATAGGTGGAATTAGGTTAGGAGTTGCCACGAGGGGCCCGCAAGCCTGGGGGGCGCGCCCTACTGATACGTCCATTTTGCATCATGTTTTCCTACTGTTATTTATTATGTTTTGGGTCATTATTTCACTTTATGATACAATTCTTATGCCTTTTCTCTCTTATTTTGCAAGTTTCACATGAAGAGGGAGATTGTCGGCAGTTTGAATTCTGGACCGAAAAGGGCTACAGTAGAGATAGCTATTCTGCACAACTCCAAATGACCTGAAAATTTACGGAGAATTATTTTGGAATATATAAAAAATATTGGGGGAAGAAATACTAGAGGGGGACCCACCAGGAAGCCACAAGCCTGGGGGGCGCCGCCCGAGCTTGTGGGGCCCCTGGCAGGCCTCTGGGGCCCATCTTCTCCTATATGAAGCCATTTGCCCTAGAAAAAAATCAGAAGAAGACTTTCGGGATGAAGCGCCACCGTCTCGAGGCGGAACTTGGGCAGGAGCACTTTTGCTCTTCGACGGAGCGATTCCGCCGGGGAAACTTCCCTCTGGGAGGGGGAAAATCACAGCCACCGACATCACCAACGATCCTCTCATCATGGGAGGACCAATCTTCATCAACATCTTCACCAGCACCATCTCATCTCAAACCCTAGTTCATCTCTTGTATTCAATGTTTGTCTCAAAACCTCAGATTGGTACCTGTGGGTCGCTAGTAGTGTTGATTACTCTTTGTAGTTGATGCTAGTTGGTTTATTTGGTGGAAGATTATATGTTCAGATCCTTAATGATATTCAATACCCCTCTGATCTTGAACATGAATATGATTTATGAGTAGTTACTTTTGTTCTTGAGGACATGGGAGAAGTCTGGTTGTAAGGTAATCATGTGAAGTTGGTATTCATTCGATATTTTGATGATGTGTATGTTGTATTTCTTCTAGTGGTGTCATGTGAACGTCGACTACATGACACTTCACCATCATTGGGCCTATGAGAATGCATTGGGGAGTAATAAGTAGATGATGGGTTGCTAGAGTGACAGAAGCTTAAACCCTAGTTTATGCGTTATTCCGTAAGGGGCTGCTTTGGATCCATATGTTTCATGCTATGGTTAGATTTATCTTAATTCTTCTTTCATAGTTACGGATGCTAGAGGGGGTAATCATAAGTGGGAGGCTTGTTCAAGCAAGAACAGCATCCAAGCACCAGTCCACCCACATATCAAATTATCAAAGTAGCGAACGCGAATCAACTAAACATGCATGATGAAAGTGACCAGATGAAATTCCCATGTGTCCTCGAGAACGCCTTGCTTTATATAAGAGTTTGTCCCGGCTTGTCCTTTGCTATAAAAAGGATTGGGCCACCATGCTGCACTTTTGTTACACTTGTTACTTGTTACTTGTTGTGAATTATCTTGCTACCAAACTATCAATTACCGATAATTTCAGTGCTTGCAGAGAATACCTTGCTGAAACCGCTTATCATTTCCTTCTGCTCCTCGTTGGGTTCGACACTCTTACTTATCGAAAGGACTATGACTAATCCCCTATACTTGTGGGTCATCAAGACATTTTTCTGGTGCCGTTACCGGGGAGTGAAGCGCCTTTGGTAGGTGGAATTTGGTAAGGAAACATTTATATTACATGCTGAAATTTACTGTCACTTGTCACTATGGAAAGTAATCCTTTGAGGGGCTTGTTCAGGGTATCTTCACCTCGACCGGAAGCAATAAGAGTTGCTCCTCAACCTACTGAACCTGCTGAAAATATTTATTATGAAATTCCTTCGGGTAGGATAGAGAAACTGCTAGCTAATCCTTATGCAGGAGATGGAAAGGTACATCCTGATATGCACTTGATATATGTAGATGAAATTTGTGGATTGTTTAAGCTTGCAGGTTTATCCGAGAATGGAGTTAAGAACAAGGTATTCCCTTTATCTTTGGAGGGAAAGGCATTGACATGGTATAGGCTATTGGATGATACTCGAACATGGGATTGGAACTGGTTAAAGCTGGAATTTCATCAGAAGTTTTATCCTATGCATTTGGTTCATCGTGATCAGAATTATATATATAATTTTTGGCCTCATGAAGGAGAAAGTATCGCTCTAGCTTGGGGGAGGCTTAAGTATATGTTGCACACATGCCCCAATCATGAGCTCTCAAAAGAAATAATTGTTCAAATCTTTTATGCTCGGCTTTCTCATAATGATCAATCCATGCTTGATACTTCTTCTACTGGTTCCTTTATAAAGAGGACTATTGAATTCAAATGGGATCTTCTGGAAAGAATTAAACGCAACTCTGAAGATTGGGAAATTGAGAAAGGTAAAGAGTCAGGTATAAATCTGGAGTTTAACTGTGTTAAATCTTTTATGGAAACCGATGGTTTTCATAAGTTTAGTACTAAATATGGACTTGACTCTGAGATAGTTGCTACTTTTTGTGAATCCTTTGCTGCTCATTTTGATCTCCCTAAGGAGAAATGGTTTAAATATCATCCACCTATTGAATTAAAGGAAGAACCCATTATAGCTAAAGAGGAAATACTTGTTTACAATGTTGATCCAGTTGTGCCTACTGCTTATATTGAGAAACCTCCTTTCCCTATTAATTAGGATAAAGGAACATGCTAAAACTACAACTGTGGTTAATAAAAGTAATATAAGAACATCTAGACCCTCTGAACAAATTAAAGTGGAATCTAATATTGCAATGGTTATAGATCTTTTGGTTGATGATGTTGATGGGCATGTTATTTACTTCTGCGATGAGGCTGCTAGAATTGCTAAACCCGTTAGAAATGAACGAGACATGCTAGATAAGAATAAGCCTGTAGTTGGCATGCCTGTTGTTTCTGTTAAGATTGGAGATCATTGCTATCATGGTTTATGTGATATGGGTGCTAGTGTGAGTGCTATTCCGTTTTCCTTATATCAAGAAGTCATGAATGATATTGCACCTGTTGAGATTGAAGATATTGATGTTACTATTACGCTTGCAAACAGAGATACTATTACACCACTTGTGATTGTTAGAGATGTTAAAGTCTTGTGTGGTAAGATCAAATACCCTACTGATTTCTTAGTACTTGGTTCACAACAAGATAATTTTTGTCCCTTTATATTTGGTAGACCTTTCTTAAATACTGTTAATGCTGAAATTGATTGTGTTAAAGAAAAGGTTAGAGTTAAGTTTGGTGATGTATCTCATGAATTTAATTTCTCTAAGTTTGGTAGACAACATCATGATAGAGAATTACCTAATAAAGATGAAATTATTAGCCTTGCTTCTATTGTTGTACCTCCTACTGATCCGTTAGAACAATATTTGCTAGACCATGCAAATGATATGCATATGAATGAAAGGCATGAAATAGATGAGATATTCTTTAAAAAAGCACCTATCCTTAAACATAATTTACCCGTTGAAACTCTTGGAGATCCTCTACCACCCAAGAGTGATCCTGTGTTTGAATTAAAGAAACTACCTGATACACTGAAATATGCTTATCTTGATGAAAAGCAGATATATCCTGTTATTATTAGTGCTAACCTTTCAGAGCATGAAGAAAAGAGATTGCTTAAAACTCTGAAGAAGCACCGTGCAGCTATTGGATATACTCTTGATGATCTTAAGGGCATCAGTCCCACTCTATGTCAGCACAAAATTCATATGGAGCCAGATGCTAAACTAGTTGTTGATCATCAAAGAAGATTGAATCCTAAAATGAAGGATGTGGTAAGAACTGAAATATTGAAGCTTCTGGAGGCAGGTATAATTTATCCTATAGCTGATAGTAGATGGGTAAGTCATGTTCATTGTGCTCCTAAGAAAGGAGGTATTACCGTTGTTCCTAATGATAAAAATGAACTTATCCCACAAAGAATTGTAACTGGTTATAGGATGGTAATTGATTTCGGGAAATTAAATAAAGCTACTAGAAAAGATCATTACCCTTTGCCTTTTATTGATCAAATGTTAGAAAGATTATCTAAGCATACACACTTTTGTTTCCTAGATGGATATTCTGGTTTCTCTCAAATACTGTATCGAAAGAAGATCAAGAGAAAACCACTTTTACTTGTCCTTTTGGAACTTATGCTTATCGTCGTATGCCTTTTGGTTTATATAATGCACCTGCAACCTTTCAAAGATTTATGACTGCTATATTCTCTGACTTTTGTGAAAAGATTGTTGAGGTTTTCATGGATGATTTCTCCGTTTACGGAACTTCTTTTGATGATTGCTTAAGCAACCTTGATTGAGTTTTGCAGAGATGCAAAGAAACGAACCTTGTCTTGAATTGGGAGAAGTGCCACTTTATGGTGAACGAAGGCATAGTCCTTGGGCATAAAATTTCTGAAAGAGGTATTGAAGTTGATAAAGCTAAAGTTGATGCAATTGAGAAAATGCCATGTCCTAAAGATATCAAAGGTATAAGAAGTTTCTTGGGTCATGCTGGTTTCTATAGAAGGTTTATAAAAGACTTCTCTAAAATTTCTAGGCCTCTTACTAATCTCTTGCAAAAAGATGTTTCATTTGTTTTTGATGATGATTGCGTAGAAGCCTTTGAAATACTTAAGAAATCCTTAATATCTGCACCCATTGTTCAACCACCTGATTGGAACTTACCCTTTGAAATTATGTGTGATGCTAGTGATTATGCTGTTGGTGCTGTTTTAGGGCAAAGAGTTGATAAAAAATTGAATGTCATTCATTATGCTAGTAAAACTCTAGACAACGCTCAAAAAAATTATGCTACTACTGAGAAAGAATTCTTAGCAGTTGTGTTTGCATGTGATAAGTTCAGATCTTATATTGTTGATTCTAAAGTAACTGTGCACATTGATTGTGCTGCTATTAAATAACTTATGGAAAAGAAAGATGCTAAACCTAGACTTATTAGGTGGGTTCTTTTGTTACAAGAATTTGATTTGCATATTGTTGATAGAAAAGGAGCTGAAAACCCAGTAGCGGATAATTTGTCTAGGATGGAAAATGTTCTTGATGACCCACTGCCTATTAATGATAATTTTCCTGATGAGCAATTAGCTGTGGTAAATGCTTCTCATAATACTCCTTGGTATGCAGACTATGCTAATTATATTGTTGCTAAATATATTCCACCTAGCTTTACATACTGTTCGCACACGAACACGCCAACGTGTACCCGCAGGACCGAGGGTGATGCACCGCAACTCGCCCTGCAGGAGGCCGGCTCACAGCGCGATGCGCAAGACAGCAAGCCGGCGCTTTTTAGGACCAGACGCCCCGGTTCCTCGGGAGGGACCCCGTCGGAGGAAGCCGGCGACGATTGGCTGAACCGGGTCAATTCGCTTGCCCCCGGCTCGGTTGTTGATATTCGATGAACTTATGCTAAGTCGCCGAATAACGGAAGCATGAACAAGGGTTAAGGGGTAAAAGGTAGATTGTATTGATATGTCGATTGTGTGCTTGCTTCAATCGGCCATCACCTCTTACATATATATGAGGTGGCTGGACTTCCCGTGCAAGTAAGAGACTCCTACAAGGATTACAAGTTACAATCAGAGTCGGTTTCTAGCCCTAACTAGGTAAGACACCCGCCAGGGCCGTCCTGAGATTGGACTCTCTGCTGGGCCGGTTTATAGTATGAGCCGCCGAAAGCATGGGCCGGCCTTGGTCTTCTGAGCCCATCTTTAGCTTCTCGCAGTCATCTCTCCTTCTTCTGAGCTATAGAGCCGGCTTACAGAGCCGGCCTTCTGAGTCGCCCGTGGCCTTAACCCCTTGAGTCGCCTGTTGTTCTCCCGTGTTGACACTATGATCAACAGCTTTTAAATATCACCGGCTCAATAAGCTGATGGCGGCTCATTGTCAGAGTTGCCAGTATGGTGAAGCTGCTTCCATGGTGAGCCGGCTCTGTCTTGAGCTGATTCCTGTTGTCGGGTTACTGAGTTGCTGAGCTAATAATCCATCTCTATGGGCTGTCGCACCTCCTTCATAATGGCGCCTTTCTAGCAGTAACCCTTGAGCCATTTGCTAGTTGAGTCATCGTCATGTCGAGTCACGTCCTAACGGCGGGTCATCAGCTCTGAGTCGCCTCCTGTCAAAAATGAGTGCTAACACATGCCCCCCTGTTTTCTAGCAGAGCTTGCGTGCTAGAAAATATTCCACGTAGGATTTTTGGTTAAGGGCGATGCTTACGTTCATCGGCCATGTAATCTAAGGGCGATGTTTGTACTCATCGGCCATGAGGTCTAAGGGCGATGTTTATGCTCATCGGCCATAACCATGATTTCAGGCGGATTGCCACACACTTGGGTGGAACTTCTTTAAGTACTTTCCGTTGATAGCTCGAGGTAGTAAGTCACCCTCCAAAGTCTCCACCAGATAAGAGTTGCCGGGTGTTATTCTGGCGACTCGCAGCGGCCCTTCCCAACTCGGTGACCACTTGCCAAATTTCTGGCTTTTAGAGCCGACTGGTAGTATAACTTTCCATACTAAGTCGCCAATTTGGAAATCTTTGAACCGGACTCTTTTGTTGTAAGTCCTTGCCACCCGCAACTTCTCCTTCTCAATGTCCCTTAAAGCTTTTAATCGTTTGTCGGCCACATCGTCTAGGTTATCCATCATTAAGCCGTAGTAGTCTTCGGCCGACAAGTCGTCTTGCTTAGCGAACCTTAAGGCGGCCAGATTCACCTCAACTGGTAAGACGGCCTCTTGCCCATATACCAACTCAAAAGGAGTGACCTTGGTAGCCCCATGTCTTGAGACCCGGTGAGCCCATAATGCTTCGGACAGTACCTCATGCCACCGCCTTGGATGGTCCTTGACCTTCTTCTTAATCAACTTGATCAAGATCTTATTGCTAGATTCGGCCTGTCCATTGGCTTGAGCATAATATGGAGATGAACTGAGCATCTTGATCCCAAGTGATTCGGCAAACTGTTTAACCTCCTTTGCCATGAAAGAAGTTCCTTGATCCGTAGTGAGAGTCTGTGGAATACCGAATCTGTGGATAATATGCTCAGTAATGAATTGAATTACCTCCTTATGAGTCATGTTCCTGAGAGGTACTGCTTCAGACCACTTGGTGAAATAGTCTGTGGCAACTAGTACGAACCGATGCCCTTTTGACGAAGCCGGGTGAATCATGCCGATAAAGTCAAGTGCCCACCCCCGGAAAGGCCACGGTTTTATAATAGGATTTAGCTTAGAAGCTGGAACTAGCTGGATATCTCCAAACTTCTGGCAAGCCTCGCACCCCTTGTAATACTTGAAGCAGTCATTGATCATTGTCGGCCAATAAAATCCGGCTCGCCGGAGCATCCATTTCATCTTATGAGCCGACTGATGTGTTCCACATAAGCCGTCATGGACCTCTCCCATGGCGACTCTGGCTTGATCCTCGTCTAAGCATTTAAGCAGAAGACCATTAGCCGTTCGGCGGCATAAGTCACCACTATCCAGTGTATACTTGAGAGCAAGTCGCCGAACGGTTCTGTATGTTTTCTGACTCGGATCCTTCAAATAGCTCATGATAGGTGCTCTCCAGTCAGAAATCCGGGTTGCCCCTTCCTCAGCAGCCGATTCATCTGAGCCGGCTCCTTCTCTATTAGCCGGCTTATCTAGGCCGGCGTTAGCCTTGTCAGCCGACTCACCTGAGCCGGCTTTCTCTGAGTTAACAGCAATAAGCATCGGCTTTTCTGCTACGAAGAACATGCCTCTGTGGACATGATAGCCCGATGCCTGTTGTGCTAACTCATTGGCGAGCCAATTATCCTGCCTAGACACGTGAGAGATAGAAAAATAATCCAAACCTTCTATGATGTCCAGGCATTTGTCAAGGTACATATTGAGCGATTCGTCATTGCACTGAAACACTTTTGCCACTTGTTGAACAACTAGTAACGAATCACCGTATGCCTCGATATGAGAGACCCCTGCATTGACTAAAAGCTCGAGTCCGAATAGAAGTGCTTCATATTCAGCTTGATTGTTAGTACAAAAGTAGTTAAGCCGGCAGGAGGCCTCAAAAACAGTGTCGTGGGGTGAGATGTATGCAACACCGGCTCCTTGTCCACTCTTACAGACTGAGCCGTCAAAATAGAGCCGCCACGGCTTAGCCGACACAACGTGTAAGCCTGCTTCTGACTCCGGGTCAATCCGATGCTCAACAATGAAATCAGCTACGACCTGGCCTTTTACAGATTTGAGAGGTTCATAAGCCAAGTCATATTCAATTAATCCGTATGCCCATTTGCCGATTCGCCCGCTGAGAATCGGCTTTTGAGTCATGTGTTTGAGAACATCGGTCTGACCAACAACCTTACACTCACTAGATAAGAGGTAGTGGCGTAGCTTAGTGCAGGCATAGTAAAGAGATAAGCATAACTTTTCCACAAAGCTGTATCTTGACTCGGCATCCATCAAGCGGCGGCTTAGGTATGTGATGACATACTCTTTCCCTTCGGCTTCCTGAGTTAAGGCGGCTCCTATCACCCTCTCTTCAGCAGCAATGTAGAGCCGGCATGGCCGACCGTAAGCCGGCGCTCTCAAAACCGGAGGGGTTGATAAGCACGTCTTTATCCTTTCAAACGCCTCTTGCTGTTCTGCCCCCCAAGTGAATTCATCATCATTCTTAAGCCGAAGAATCTGAGTAAATGCATCGACTTTCCCAGACAGGTTAGCAATAAACCGCCTTAGATAATTGACCTTGCCGAGGAACTTCTGCATGTCTCTTTTGCAAGCCGGCGCCTGCACCTTTTGAATAGCTTTAACCTTTTCCGGGTCAACCTCTATGCCATGCTCATGTATTATGAAACCCAGAAACTTTCCAGCTGACACGCCAAAGGCACACTTCAACGGATTCATCTTGAGCCCATACTTTCTCATCCTTTCAAACGTAAGTCGTAAGTCGGCCAAATGATCTAACCCGCGCGCCGTCCGACTTGACTACCACGTCGTCAATATAGACTTCCAGTATGACTCCAAGAAGGTCATGAAATATTAAGTTCATTGCTCTTTGGTAAGTAGCACCAGCATTCTTTAATCCAAAGGTCATCACTACCCATTCAAATAGACCAACAAAGCCGGGGCAGCGAAATGCCGTCTTAGCCGAGTCCTCTTCGGCCATGAATATCTGGTTATACCCTGCGTTTCCGTCCAAGAAGCTGATGATCTTGTGCCCTGAGGCTTCGTTGATAAGCATATCGGCTATTGGCATAGGATACTCATCTTCGGGTGTAGCTCGATTCAAATCTCTGAAGTCTATGCATACCCTTATCTTCCCTGACCCCTTCTTCTCAACAGGGACAATGTTTGAAACCCACTCAACGTATTTACAGGGTCGGATGAACTTTGCTTTTATAAGCCGGCCGATCTCTTCCTTGACCCGGTCATATATCTGCGGGTTGAATTTTCGAGCCGGCTGTTTATAGGGCCTAAAGCCGGCTTTGATGGGCAACCGATGCTCAACGAGCTGGCGAATTAACCCAGGCATCTCATGATACTCCCATGCAAAGCAGTCTGCATATTCTTTGATTAGGGCGACTAACTCCCGCTTATAGCCGGCTTCCAGATTCCGGCTTACAAACATCGGCCTTGGCACTGTGCCGCTCCAAGGTCTACCTCTTCGAGCGGGTCAGCCGACGTAAAGCCTTGTCCCAATTTGTCTAAGTCGCCAGGCTCTTCAATGGTCTCACACATATCGTTCCTGTTGGCCCGATACTTGTCAAGCCGGCTTTGAAGCCACTCGTCGTTGTTATCCATTCACTTGAGTCTGAGCCGATTTCCACCAACCGGCTTTAGAGATACTGGCACAAATCCATCCCGGGTTGCACTTAGGAAGTCAAACCCGGACAAGTCACGCCCCGAAAGGCATGTAGCAGTGGAGTGTTGCCAGTCAACTAGTGACTCGGCCAATGCAATGCAGGCCGAGTTATCCGCGGGGACGACTTCCACTTCATCGTCGACCCACTGAACCAGCTGTTGGTGCAGAGTAGATGGAACGCACTGGTTTGCATGCAACCAATCTCGTCCTAGTAGCACATTGTAGTTCCCTTGCACCTCAGCAACGAAGAAGGCAGTAGCCAGGGTCTTGCTTCCGACTGTAAGCTCTAGACTGATAACCCCTTTAGCTTCCACTCCTTCTCCGCCTTCGAACCCGTTGAGTACCATGTTCGTCTTCATCAAGTCATCATCATCAAGTTGTAACCTCTTGAAGACTGAATAAGGCATCAGATTAACCACAGCACCGCCATCAACCATCATCCTGGTAACCGGCTTCCCATTGATGTGCCCTTTGATATACAAGGGCTTGAGATGCTTAACCGGTTCCTCCGGCTTTTCGAAGATGACGTTCTTGGGTCCAAAGTTAATCTGGGCGACTGAGCCGGTCTCGTCAACAACGTGAAACTCATCAGGTAGATAGTATACCATGTTGATGTCCATGTTCACATGAGTCGGCGTCCCTTCATAGTTCAGAAATTCTTCATCATCTGCTGACTCGCCTGGCGGGTCACACATGGCCGACTCTTCTGGGACTGGCGACTCATCTGTCACGAGGCTTGGAAGTTCTTCGTCATCCATTGATTCGCCAGATAGGTCGTCCATGGCCGAGTCCAGGATCGCCGGCTCTCTCAGCATTGGTCCTGTAATTGCTGACTTATTCACTGCTGAACCCTCTGAGGTGAGTTGTGACATTACCGACTCATCAGCTGCCGGCTTATCTCTCGCTAGGTCTGCAGCTTCAACCTCATCAGCCCACGATGAATAAGTAACAACCGGTATTTCAACCGGTTTTTTACCCTTTTCCAATGCAAAGTCAGGTACATCGGGTGCTTGGGTTATGAGCTCTGTTGATTTAGGCACCCAGACTTGAGAGCGTATCATAGGACGGTCCTTGTTGAAACCTGCATCTCTGAGCCGCTCGGCTTCTTCTGCAGCCTTCTCTTGATTCCTCAACCTTTGCAGTTTTCGCTTCTGCGTCTTGGTTAACCCGGCAGGGCACCATCTTGGTTGAGTATATTTTGGGTCTCGCGGCTTAACCCGACTGGAGCTAGCTTCATGGTCATTCGCCGCGCCGTTAGGCCCGATAACAAGTATCGGTCTACCCCTTACCGGTTCTGCAACTGGCTGTCTCATCTTCAGTATTTGGCTGCCAATGGTAAGCGAGCCGCCAAATATTCTGCCTGTCATGCTTTCTGGCTCACCATCCCTAGCAGCTTGCGGCTTAACACGCCACACCTTTCCTCTTTCTGGGCTTGGCATATGCTCTTTGAGCCGGCTTGCTGGCCCTAGCCGGCTCTTGTCAAAAGTGCCTCTCAGAGGTGGCGTCTTAGCTACAGCCGGCTTAACGTACCGACTGAACTCTGTTGGTGACCTTGAGCGCTTCCCATAGGGCCGGCTTGTACTTGAGCCGGCTTGTCTGACATACTTGCTCATCAACATGTCGAAAGTCGGCTTAATGCGCCTGTACTTAGCATTAGCCGTGTTAACCCGCCACTGGCCGACTTCCGTGTTTTTAGGCTTAATGAACCTCTGTGGTGATCTGGGCGACTCTTCCTGGTGTTGCCCCCCGAGCGTAGGATTGCTGATGGTGATCTTAATAACCTCCTTGCCGCCGGGTTCTCGACTTATAGTCGCCTTCCTCACCATGTTGCCGGTTTGCGTGTTCCTGGGCTCACCAACAACAACATTAGCTTTGTTAGATGATCCGGCCGCCTCTGGCCGAATGAGTACCTTCTTTCCCTCCAGGTCTAGCGCGTTCATTGGGAACGGCTGTTGATCAATTGCCATGCTGGCGAAGCACAATCGTCCGTCATTAAGGGCCGATTGGATCTGTCGACGAAAAACATTACAATCGTTAGTAGCATGCGAGAAAGAATGATGATACTTGCAATAAGCTCGCCGCCTTATCTCTTCAAGCGGTGGTATGACATGATTGATCTTTATGACTTTGTCTTTCAACAAGGCATCAAATATTCTATCACACTTGCCTACGTCAAAAGTGCATTTTAACTCATCTTCCCGGTTTCTACGAACCGGCTTAAGATCATCACACACATAAGGTTTGGCCTTACCCGGCCAAACGAACTCAGCAGTATAAATATCGGTTTCCTCGTCTGAGCCGGCACTACCCTCAATGGTGTTAAGTCGGCTCCGGCTTATACGATGTGAGTCTTTCAACTCGTTAGCCCGGCTCTCTTGAACCAGAGCTTTCTCTTGCACTTGGCCGACACTTAGAAACTCATACCCCTCTAGTTTCTCTTTTAAGTGGGATCGTAAACCATTAAGTACTAAGTCGGCCATATCCCTCTCAGTTATAGCTAAGCTATAGCACCGGTTTCTCGTGTTCCTAAATCTTTTGACGTAGTCGGATACTGACTCGTCATGCTTTTGCCTAACCGATGTAAGGTGAGACAATTTCAACTCAATCTCTCCAGCAAAAAAGTGTTCATGAAACTTCCGCTCTAAATGAAACCAAGTATGTATGGAATTAGGAGCTAAAGCAGAAAACCATGAAAAAGCAGTGCCGGTTAAAGATAATGAGAATAAGCAAACTTTATGATGCTCATGATTGGCTTCACCTAGTTGAGCCAAATACTGACTAATATGTTCCCATGTTGATTTATTATCCACCCCATTGAACTTAGAAAATTCTGGAACTCGGTAACCAGGGGGATAAGGTTGTAAATCAAAATATTCGGGATAGGGTTTAGTATAATTCCTAGGATTTAGTGTTATCCCGAATTTTTCGTAAGCCATCTGTTCAAACTCACTCCTTATCTTGGCCGTCATATCGTCCATGTTGAACGATTGAGCCGGTGCAGTAGATGAGTTGGTCAGAGGGGCGGCTTGTGCCCAGAGAGCCGAGTTTTGAGCCGGCGCCGGCTCATCCCCGAAACGTACTGCTTGATCCGGCTGTCTAGCCGAATAAGGCATGTTTTGGATGGGAGCCGGACTTGGCAGCATAGGCACAAGTCGGTCATCTCTACTCTGGCTCATCGGTTGTAACTCCGATGGCCGGCTTAGCGGCGTGTTTCCTTTAGCCTTATCACGTTCCAGCATTAGATCATACATATTATTTGTGCTTTGCCCAATATGGTACTGGAGTTCGGCTAATTGCTCAGGAGTAAAGGGGCTATTACTTACGGCGGGTTGGCTGATCTTGATGTCCAGAGGCACGTATTCCGGCTCTTTGATCGGTGAGATGATTCCTCGCCGATCCTCCTTGAGACTCGTCAGAAACAGCTCCCGATCTGCTTCAGCCTGCTTTTGCCGCAGCACCTTGAACTCCTCGTCATGTCTCTTCTTCCAAGCCGCCAAGCTTTGGCGTTGTGCTTCTGACAGCTCCTCAAGAGTCGGTTTGATGATGTTGTCAGTGCTGATGCCAGCGGCGTCGGTCTTAGAATTGGTCATCGCTGTCCAATTTTTAGATCGAATCGTCCCCAGCGGAGTCGCCAAAAAGTGTGTTCGCACACGAACACGCCAACGTGTACCCGCAGGACCGAGGGTGATGCACCGCAACTCGCCCTGCAGGAGGCCGGCTCACAGCGCGATGCGCAAGACAGCGAGCCGGCGCTTTTTAGGACCAGACGCCCCGGTTCCTCGGGAGGGACCCCGTCGGAGGAAGCCGGCGACGATTGGCTGAACCGGGTCAATTCGCTTGCCCCCGGCTCGGTTGTCGATATTCGATGAACTTATGCTAAGTCGCCGAATAACGGAAGCATGAACAAGGGTTAAGGGGTAAAAGGTAGATTGTATTGATATGTCGATTGTGTGCTTGCTTCAATCGGCCATCACCTCTTACATATATATGAGGCGGCTGGACTTCCCGTGCAAGTAAGAGACTCCTACAAGGATTACAAGTTACAATCAGAGTCGGTTTCTAGCCCTAACTAGGTAAGACACCCGCCAGGGCCGTCCTGAGATTGGACTCTCTGCTGGGCCGGTTTATAGTATGAGCCGCCGAAAGCATGGGCCGACCTTGGTCTTCTGAGCCCATCTTTAGCTTCTCGCAGTCATCTCTCCTTCTTCTGAGCTATAGAGCCGGCTTACAGAGCCGGCCTTCTGAGTCGCCCGTGGCCTTAACTCCTTGAGTCGCATGTTGTTCTCCCGTGTTGACACTATGATCAACAGCTTTTAAATATCACCGGCTCAATAAGCTGATGGCGGCTCATTGTCAGAGTTGCCAGTATGGTGAAGCTGCTTCCATGGTGAGCCGGCTCTGTCTTGAGCTGATTCCTGTTGTCGGGTTACTGAGTTGCTGAGCTGATAATCCATCTCTATGGGCTGTCGCACCTCCTTCATAATGGCGCCTTTCTAGCAGTAACCCTTGAGCCGTTTGCTAGTTGAGTCATCGTCATGTCGAGTCACGTCCTAACGGCGGGTCATCAGCTCTGAGTCGCCTCCTGTCAAAAATGAGTGCTAACACATACCAACAAAAGAAAAAGTTCTTCTTTGATTTAAGACATTACTTTTGGGATGACCCACATTTATATAAAGAAGGAGTAGATGGTATTATTGGACGTTGTGTACCTGAGCATGAACAGGAACAAATCCCACGGAAGTGTCACTCTGAAGCAAACGGAGGACACCATGCGGGAGACAGAACTGCACATAAGGTATTACAATCTGGTTTTTATTGGCCTACTCTTTTCAAAGATGCACGTAAGTTTGTTCTCTCTTGTGATGAATGTCAAAGAATCGGTAACATTAGTACACGTCAGGAAATGCATATGAATTATTCACTTGTTATTGAACCATTTGATGATTGGGGATTTGATTACATGGGACCTTTTCCTTCCTCTAATGGATATACTCATATATCTTAGTTGCTGTTGATTACGTTACTAAGTGGGTAGAAACTATTCCAACTAGTAGTGCTGATCATAACACTTCTATTAAAATGCTTAAAGAAGTTATATTCCCGAGGTTTGGAGTCCCTAGATATTTGATGACTGATGGTGGTTCACATTTATTCATGGTGCTTTCAGTAAGCTTCTTGCTAAATATGATTGTCAGTGTCAAAACAGGCAGACCTCGGGGTAGGGGGTCCGGAGCTGTGGATCTTGGATCGGTGGTAACAGAGACAAGGGAGACGGTGTTTACCAGGTTCGGGCCCTCTTGATGGAGGTAAAACCCTACGTCCTGCTTTGATTTATATTGATGGAGATGTATCGAGTACAGAGTTGATCTACCTCGAGATCGTAATGTGTGTCTAACTCTAGGGCTAGGTGAATGATATTGCATTGATGTCCCCTCTACAGGCTAAACCCCATGGCTTATATACACGCCAGGGAGGGTATCTAGGGTTACAAAGTCGGTATCTAGGAGCAAGGCAGCCGGAGAAATCTTGGAGTATGCGACAAGTCTTCGGCAGAGGCAGTCTTGATCACATTTCTTGTGCCCAGCCTCCGGAGTCCACCTTGATCACGCACGGGGGCCCATCAGCCCAACCGAGGAGACGGACTGGCTAGGTTAGCACCCCCTAATCCAGGACACCATCAGTAGCCCCTGAACTGGTCTTCTATGCCGAGGACGATTTTCTCAATATACTTCACCTTGGATCCGGAGTCCTTGGCTTGACAGACGAGTTCCCCATTATGATTTGCCATTCTTTGGTGGAGCGATGTCATCCGAGGTCCAACCGAACTCGTACCCTGCCCGAAGAGGACAGATATCTTAGCCTCGAAGGCTCGTTGTTCAGGTATGAACGGTCCAATCCGGCCTGACAACTTTATCGAAGAGGTCTGCCCCACGATAGGTCGAGAAGTTACTGCTTCTCCCCCTCAAATCATGGTTCGAGGCAGCTTTTTACTGGCACGTCCCCTCGAGGCAGAGATCGTGCCCGTTTTCTCAGGGATATCACCAAGATTTATTTCCCCCCATATGCTCAACGGCATTTTTGATGGGAATAGCAAGTTTATCGGCGCAGAGAGGGGGGCTCTTGGCCTTTCACAGGTGTATAAGAGCGAAAAGGAGGACAGCGCAATCAACCATGCTCCCACTCTCCCCCGCTACTGCTTCGTCTAGCTCCAGCGCCCAGATCCCATCTTGCTCCTTTCCCCTTTTGCGAGTCTCACCACCAGCCATGGCCGACACCCTCAAGGGGCACTGGGGCAGTTCCTCCATGACGGAGGGCACCGTCTTAGAGATGTGCAGCACGGGGTACCTGACCCCAGCCATCACCGCTTGCGCCCCAGCAGCTGGCCAGCAGGTGCCCGCTTCCAACGCCGGGGAGCGGGTAGTCTTCGTTCCCCACCTCATCCGAGGCCTAGGGTTCTCGCTGCACCCCTTTGTGCGTAGGGTAATGTACTACTATGGGCTGGACTTCCACCATATAGCCCCCAACTCAATCCTTCACCTCGCCTCCTTTGTCAAGGTCTGCGAGGCCTTCCTTCGCTGCGAGCCGCACTTTGGCCTATGGCTGAAGCTCTTCAGGATTAAGCCGAAGTCTAGCGGCTCGGATCTCGCGGAGTGCGGAGGGGCCATGATCAGCAAAAACCAGGGGGCCACCTGGTTCAAGGGCACCTTCATCGAAATGGTGAAGGAGTGGCAGAAAGAGTGGTTTTACATCACTGAGCCATTCGCCCCTGGCCAGACCGAGGTCCCGGCTTTCTCGGCCGGGCCTCCCAAGAAACTCAAGTCCTGGAAGGAGAAGGGCGTCGCCTGGGGGAACCCCGAAGAGGTGGAGGCCCTGATCGAGAGGATCATGTGGTGGTCCACCGCGGGTAAGGTCAAGCTTGCCGATGTCATCAACGTCATGCTCAACCGCCGCATACTCCCCCTCCAACTTCGGGCTACCCCGATGTGGGCGCAGAAGCCCGAGGACATGGACACCATCATCACCTTCTTCCGCTCCACCTTGGCCACCATGTGGTCGAAGCTCATGAAGTAGGCCAAGGACAAGTTTCCCAAGGAAGGGGAGGACCACGGCCTCAAACACGGCTACGATGCCCCCCCGGTGAGCGATCCTGCCCATCAATTGTTATTCTTCATTTGTCATTCCGAGGAGTAGAGTTTTAATGAATCATTATGCTTAACGCCTTTGCAGAAGTGGCTGGCCTGGGTGCAAGGAGGGCGATGCCCAGCTCCACTACCAGAGGAGCCTCCGACTCCCCTGCTCTCGGCGCTCCTGACCGAGGAGCTGCATGTGGTGGCCACCAAAGGGACGAAGTCCCAGAGGGGTAGGTCAAGTGCTCGGACTCGGGGGACCTGGTCACTCGGTCTGAAGAGACCCACACCTCCGCTGCCAACGACGGCGACGCAGAGGAGGGTGAGGCCGAGAAGATCCCTCTCCCGAAAGGGAAGAGGTCGGTGTCCGAGGACGCCGAAATGGGTATGCCGCCCAAGGGCCCGAAGAGACCGAGGAGAACCTCGGCCGAGGCCGCCGGCAAGTCATTGGGGAGAGTCGAACTCTCCGGCAACTCAGAAGAAGACCTCCTCGCGATGGGGAGGAAGAAACTGGCACCTCGAGGGTAAGCCATTATCTTTATACTCTGTCTTTCCATTTGACGAGTTTATTTCTCATAGAGCATTTTTTCTTACGCAGTCCGCTAAGGGTAATCCCCAGCGGCTCCTCGAGCGGGCTACCATCCTCCAGTGGGACTCCAGAGCCCGCAGCTCCTCCCCTGGCGCACGATGGGCTAGGGGAGGCAACATCCACCCTGGCCCCCGACGTCAACACGAGGGGGCCGATGAGGTGGCCATCACGACCGAGGTCGATACCTCGGCCCAACAAGACCTGGGGGAGCAGCACCCCAAGGTCATCGAAGAGGGGCTGGGCCAGTCGTTGGTCCAGCCGATGTCTGCTCCAGCTCCACCGCCACAGTTGGAGGCTACCCGGATCGATACATCTGAGGTCATCCCTCCACCCCCGCCAACTTCCCAAGGACGGGCTGGCATGGCGTGGACCGAGGAGATGGAGGACACCCTGAAGGACTCCTCCATCAAGGAAGAACACCGTGCCTTGATAGGCGCGGCACTGCAGGGTTTTCGATCCGCAGGGGCCGGCCTGCACGAGGTTTTTTAAGAACCTCGTAACGAGTTTCGAGGTACGTTTTCATTAGCACACTAAGTTTAACTTGTTTGCCTCAACTTTGTTGATTTATGCATTCGTCCGAGGACATGAAAGTACAGCCTTCTAAATGGCTTAGTGAGTGAGTAGGCCCCAAGCCCGAAGTCGGTTTCGGGAAACCGGCATTGGGGTCATATAAGCTAGCAGGGGCCTGTTAGGTAGCCCCCAGGGCGTTTGTTCAAGACAAGCGTCCTAGGTCTTTTCTTAATTGAACGGTTGCCTGCGTAATAAGGACTTTTTGCTGCCAGGTTTCGTCCTCGGCTCCGGACGCCGTCGCCGAGGAGATTGTGGAGGTGAACCGGAGGCTCGAGAGGTCCCAGGAGGATCTCAACCTGGCAAACCAGAAACTCGAGCAGTCTCAAGGTAAGCAAGTTTAAACTTGCGCTGCACTTCATCTCTGAGATATGTTTTATAAGATAAAAAACTAAGGCCGAACTATTTGAATAACAGCGGCGTTAGCAAAGCTGGATATGCTCAAGGCCGAGCTCGAAAGGGCTCGGCAGGAGGTGGAGCAGCATAAGCCTGCTGCTGTCGAGGCAGAGAAGGCCCGAGCCACCGAAAAGGAGGTCAGGGACAAGCACCAGGCGCGGGTGCTGGAGGTCGAGGAGACCCTGAAGGGCATGTTTGAAGCACGCGACAAACTTCATGTGGAGGGGCAACGAACAAAGGAGGAGCTCGAGAAGCTTCAACTTGCCTACTCCGAGCTCCAGACCTCGGCCCGAGCTGACCACGAGGTGCTTCAGCAAGTGAAGCAAATCGCCTCGGGTAAGCTATTTTGCGGCAGTGTTCGTTTGGCAGCCAAGGGTGCATCAAGCTCACCCAGTTATGGCCTTCCACAGAGGTCTTTGCGGATCTTCCATAGAGCACGGCGGATGCGGTGGCGTACTTTGGCCAACTGGCGGGCCACGAGGCGGAGAAGGCCTTTTGGGGGCAGTTTCTGGGGTCGCCGTCAGCACGGCTGCTGAATCATCGCATGAAGCAGTGATACGTCTCCAACGTATCTATAATTTTTGATTGTTCCATGCTGTTATATTATCAATCTTGGATGTTTTTATGATCATTTACAGCAATTATATATCATTTTTGGAGATTAACCTATAAACTTAGTGCCCAGTGCCAGTTACTGTTTTCTACCCAGTTTTTGTTTTACAGAAAATCAATACCAAACGAAGTCCAAATGCCACGAAACTTTTTGGAGATTTTTTATTTGACAAGATAAACACTAGAAGCCTCGGCAAGAGGCCAGAAGACCTTGGTGGGGCCCACGAGCCACCAGGGCGTGCCTGGGGGGCAGGCGCGCCCTGGTGCCTCGTGGGGCCCACCAAGCTCCGTTTGACCTAATTCCTCCACTATAAATTCAGAAAAAATCAGAAACCCTCAGGGGAGTCCACGAAATACTTTTTCCGCCGCCGCAAGCTTCTGTTCCAGAGAGATCCCATCTGGGGTCCTTCTCCGGTAATCTACCGGAGGGGGAATCGATCACGGAGGGGCTCTACATCAACCTTGCTGCCTCTCTGATGATGTGTGAGTAGTTTACCACAGACCTTCGGGTCCATAGTTAATAGCTAGATGGCTTCTTCTCTCTTTTTGATCTTCAATACAATGTTCTCCTCGATGTTCTTGGAGATCTATCCGATGTAATCTCTTTTTGCGGTGTGTTTGTTGGGATCCGATGAATTGTGAGTTTATGATCAGATTATCCATGAAATTATTTGAGTCTTTGCTGCACTCTTTTATGCATGATTATTATAGCCTCGTATTTCTTCTCCGATCTATTGATTTGGTTTGGCCAACTGAGTTGATTTATCTTGCCATGGGAAGAGGTGCTTTGTAGTGGGTTTGATCTTGCGGTGCTCAATCCCAGTGACAGAAAGGGACATGACATGTATGTATCGTTGCTACTAAGGGTAAAAAGATGGGGTTTATTCATACATGAGTTTATCTTGTCTACATCATGTCATCATTCTTAAGGCATTACACCGTTCTTTATTGGACTTAATACACTAGATGCATGCTGGATAGCGGTCGATGTGTGGAGTAATAGTAGTAGATCCAGGCAGGAGTCGGTCTACTAATCTTGGACAAGATGCCTATATACATGATCATTGCCTTGGATATCATCATGATTATTTGCTTTTCTATCAATTGCCCAACAGTAATTTGTCTACCCACCGTATGCTATTTTCTCGAGAGAAGCCTCTAGTGAAAACTATGGCCCCCGGGTCTATCTAAATCATATTACTAAAACCCTAAAAATATTGCTGCCATTTTCCTTTATTTATTTTATTTTGTATTTTTGTTTCAATCTATCAATCTATCACATACAATTTAATCTTGCAATTTACCACCGAGGGATTGACAACCCCTCGTTTGCGTTGGGTGCAAGGGTTTGTTGTTTGTGTGCAGGTACTGCTAACAAGGTGTTGTGTGATTCTCCTACTGGTTCAATAACCTTGGTTTCATAACTGAGGGAAATACTTATCTCTACTGTGCTGCATCATCCCTTCCTCTTCGGGGAAATACCAACGCAAGCTACAAGTAGCAGGAAGAATTTCTGGCGCCGTTGCCGGGGAGACATCATCAACATCTATCAAGTACCTTTGCATAAACTCTCATCTCCTTGCACTTATTTTATTTGCCATTTGCCTCTTGTTTTCATCTCCCCCACTTCTAAAACGTTTTTACAAAAATACAAAAATATTTTCCGTTTGCCTTTTTCTTGTTTGCTTGTTTGCTATCTTGTTTGCGTAGTCATGATGTCTCAAGAAAATACAAAATTGTGTGATTTTTCCAATACTAATAATAATGATTTTATTAGTACTCCAATTGCTCCTCCTGCCGCTAGTGCGGAGACTTGTGATATTAATGGTGCTTTGCTAAATCTTGTCATGAAAGATCAATTTTCCGGTAGTCCTAATGAAGATGCCGCATCCCATCTTAACACTTTCGTAGAATTGTGTGATATGCAAAAGAAAAAAGATGTGGATAATGATATTGTGAAATTAAAATTATTCCCGTTCTCATTGCGGGATAGTGCAAAAAATTGGTTTTCATCTTTACCATGAAATAGTATCGATTCTTGGGATAGGTGTAAAGATGCTTTTATTACTAAGTATTTTCCTCCCGCGAAAATTATTTCACTAAGAAATCAAATTATGAATTTTAAGCAACTTGATCATGAACATGTTGCCCAATTTTGGGAAAGGATGAAATTAATGATAAGAAATTGCCCTACTCATGGTTTAAATTTATGGATGATCATACAAAAAAATTATGCGGGATTGAAGTTTGTCTCTAGAAATCTTTTAGATTCCGCCGCGGGTGGTATGTTTATGGAAATTACTTTGGGAGAAGCTAGTAAATTGCTTGATAATATTATGGCAAATTATTCACAATGGCATACTGAAAGAACTCCTACTAGTAATAAAGTGAATTCTGTTAAAGAAATTAATACTTTGCGTGATAAAGTTGATGCGCTTATAAAATTGGTTGCTAGCAAAAATCCTCCTATTGATCCTAATGATGTGCCTTTATCAGCTTTGATTGAGCAAAATAATGATCCCGTAGATGTGAATTTTGTCTCACGAAACAATTTTAATAATAATGCGTATAGAGGTAATTTCAACGCTAGACCGTTTCCTATAAATTCCTCTAATAATTATGGCAATCCTTATGGTAATTCTTATAATAATAATAGGATGCCCTCTGATCTTGAAAGTAATATTAAAGAATTTATTAATGCTCAAAAAGTTTTCAACACTACGATAGAAGAAAAATTGAATAAAATTGATGATATGTCTAGGAGCATTGATAGAATTATTCATGATGTGGAAAATCTTAAGACTAAAATTTTGCCACCCAAAATTGATATTAGTGAATCAATTAAAGCTTTCTATGTCTCCATGGATGAGAGTAAGAAAAGAACCGCCATGCTAAAAGCTAAACGAGAATTTTTAGAAAAAGCTATTCCTCCTGATTTTTATCATAGTAATGATGAGGATATTAAAATGATTGGTGTTTCATCCATTGATTCTTTGTTTAGCAATATTAAACTTGATGAAAAGAGAACTGAAGATGAGTCAACTTTAGCTAGTAGGTGTTCCCATAATTTGGAGGGTGAAAATCTTAATGAAAAAATTGCTAAAAGTGGGTTTGGAGAGGTAAAAACTTTAAATAGCGATGTGCCCACTCTTTTGGATTACAAAGATTTTAATTATGATAATTGTTCTTTGATTGAGTGCATTTCTTTGTTACAATCCATGTTAAATTCACCCAACGCTTATGAGCAAAACAAGGCTTTTACTAAACATATAGTAGAAGCAATGATGAAAGCGTTAGAAGAAAAGCTTGAACTAGAAATTTCAATTCCTAGGAAATTATATGATGAATGGGAACCCACCATTAAAGTTAAAATTAAAAATTATGAGTGCAATGCTTTATGTGATTTGGGTGCTAGCGTTTCCACAATTCCAAAATCTTTATGTGATGTGCTAGGTTTCACCAATATAGATGAATGTTCTCTTAATTTGCATCTTGCGGATTCTACTATTAAAAAGCCTTTGGGAAGAATTAATGATGTTCTTATTCTTGCAAATAGGAATTATATGCCCGTTGATTTTATTGTTCTTGATATTGAATGCAATTCTTCTTGCCCAATAATACTTGGTAGACCGTTCCTACGAACTATAGGTGCCGTTATTGATATGAAAGAAGGGAATATAAAATTTCAATTTCCATTAAAGAAGGGTATGGAGCATTTCCCTAGGAAGAAAATTAAAGCACCATATGAATCCATTATGAGGGCCACTTATGGAATCAACTTGAAAGATGACAATACTTGAAATTATGCATTATGCCTAGCTAGGGGCATAAAACAATAGCGCTTGTTGGGAGGCAACCCAATGAATAAAATAAATTTTGTTATAAGTTTCTGTTATTGTGTGTTTTCACTGTCATGCTACTGGTATGATTGTGTTTTTGAGTTTTTAATTAGTGTTTGTGCCAAGTAAAGCCTTTAGGATGATTTGGAAGATAGTATAATTGATGCTGTTTGAAAACAGAAAGTTTTGCGTCCAGTGCTGGAATTTTGGTTTTTCTCTGGAATGTCAGAACCTTCTGAATTTTTTACACAATATTGGTATATGAATTTTCCACGTTGTCCTAATTTTTCAGAATTTTTGGAATTACAGAAGTATGACGATAATTCAGATTTCTACAGACTATTCTGTTTTTGACATATTCTGTTTTTGATGCACTACTTGCTTGTTTTGATGAATCTATGGATTGTATCGGGGGGTATAAGCCATGGTGAAGTTAGAGTACAGTAGGTATAATGCAAAAATAAAATATGAATGGTTTTGCAACAGTACTTATAGTAGTGATTTATTTTGTTATACTAACGGATCTCACGAAGGTTTTGTTGAGTTTTGTGTGATTGAAGTTTTCAAGTTTTGGGTGAGATCACGATGGATGAAGGAATAAGGAGTAGCAAAAGCCTAAGATTGGGGATGCCCGAGGCACCCCAAGGTAATATTCAAGGAAGACTCAAGCGTCTAATCTTGGGGATGCGCCGGAAGGCATCCCCTCTTTCTTCTACCAACCATCGGTAATTTTACTTGGAGCTATATTTTTATTCGTCACATGATATGTGTTTTGCTTGGAGCGTCTTGTATTATATGAGTCTTTGCTTTGTTTGATTTTTAGTTTGTCACAATCATCTTTGCTGAACACACCTATCTTGAGAGATCCACACGTTAATCATCATAATTTGTTAGAATACTCTATGTCCTTCACTTAAATTTTTTGAGCTAGGCAGTTGCTCTAGTGCTTCACTTAAATCTTTTTTAGCACGGTGGTGGCTATATTTTGAAGAAATAAACTCTCATGCTTCACTTATATTATTTTGAGAGTTGATTAAAATTTTGAAGAAATGAATTCTCATGCTTCACTTATATTATTTTGAGAATTGATAAGATTGAAATTTTGAAGAAATATTTGCACTCTCATGCTTCACTTAAATCTTTTTGAGATTTGATCAATAGTAGAGGTAATTTGCACAAGATATGAATTTAGTTCCAAAGTGATGAATATTCAAGAGGGATATAATAAAAACTTTCATATAGATCATTGGATATGATAAGTGTGATTCCTTGCAATAGTTTTGCGATATGGAGATGATGATATGTGAGTCATGTTAGTGAGTAATTGTGATTAAGAAAAAATATTAGTGTTAAGGTTTGTGATTCCCTATGCATGCATGTCAAGTCAATAGTTATGCAATGAAATTATATCCTACTTATGGTGCATTATTCGGTGTTAGTTGTGTTCAATGCATGTTTATGACCGTTTTCATTTTTTTGGTTGGTTGCTTCTCAATCTTTTGCTAGCCTTCATTTGTACTAAGCAGAAATACTGCTTGTGCATCCAAAATCCTTAAACCCAGTTTTGCCATATGAGTCCACTATATCTACCTATATGCGGTATTTCAATGTCGTTCCAAGTAAATTTGCGTGTGCCAACTCTAATTTTCAAAATAATTTTTCTGTTTTGTGTGCCCGTACCGCTCATGAAGCGGCAGGGGGTGGCTGATATTTTCCATGCTAGGTGTGTTATTCTCATGATGAGTGTTTATTCACTTGTCATTGCACGAGAGTATGGTTGGTAATAGGGATGGCCAGTCCCGCACGAAATCAAAATTAATAACAACAAAATTCCTTGGAAAGTGATGGTATGGAGGGCACCCGTGGATACGGCTAGCCATGGATTGTGAAAGAAATGGTGGAAAGGAAATAAACTTTACTTTCTGTTTGGGAACCATCTATGATGTGTCTAGCACGGAAAATATTGGGAATTCTCGGTCGTTTTCGTTGACAGGAAAAGCATGCCTCTCAAAATATTTTTATCTCTTTAATTTCAGCTTTGAGCTCTGGCACATTTGACAAATCTCTGCTTCCCTCTGCGAAGGGCCTATCTATTTACTTTTATGCAATTTTTATTTTTATTTGAGTCTCCATCTTCTCTTACAAAAGCACCAACTAGAGAGCACTATTGTCATACTTGTGCATTGGATGTAGCTAATATTCAAGTGTGTTTCATGAATGGATCAATGATTGAGCATAATGGGCTAGGGATAACTTTCTTTAGCGTTGATATTTTGAAAGACATGGTTACTTGTTAGTATGCTTGAGTATCTATGTTTTCCTTTCAAACTATAGACTATTGCTCTGAATCATACAAGTCCAATGTCCATGCTACAAAAGAAAAGAATATGTGATGAATATGTTAGGCAACATTCCACATCAAAAATTATGTTTTTATCATTTACCTACTTGAGGACGAGCAGGAATTAAGCTTGAGGATGCTGATACGTCTCCAACGTATCTATAATTTTTTATTGTTCCACGCTGTTATATTATCAATCTTGGATGTTTTTATGATCATTTACAGCAATTATATATCATTTTTGGAGACTAACCTATTAACTTAGTGCCCAGTGCCAGTTGCTGTTTTCTGCCCTGTTTTTGTTTTACAGAAAATCAATACCAAACGAAGTCCAAATGCCACGAAACTTTTTGGAAATTTTTTATTGGGCAAGATAAACATTAGAAGCTTAGGGAGGAGGCCAGAAGACCCTGGTGGGGCCCACGAGCCACCAGGGCACGCCGTTTGACCTAATTCCTCCACTATAAATTCAAAAAAAATCAGAAACCCTCAGGGGAGTCCACGAAATACTTTTTCCGCCGCTGCAAGCTTCTGTTCCAGAGAGATCCCATATGGGGTCCTTCTCCAGTAATCTGCCGGAGGGGGAATCAATCATGGAGGGGCTCTACATCAACATTGCTGCCTCTCCGATGATGCGTGAGTAGTTTACCACAGACCTTCGGGTCCATAGTTAGTAGCTAGATGGCTTCTTCTCTCTTTTTGATCTTCAATACAATGTTCTCCTCGATGTTCTTGGAGATCTATCTGATGTAATCTCTTTTTGCGGTGTGTTTGTTGGGATCTGATGAATTGTGAGTTTATGATCAGATTATCCATGAAATTATTTGAGTCTTTGCTGCACTCTTTTATGCATGATTATTATTGCCTCGTATTTCTTCTCCGATCTATTGATTTGGTTTGGCCAACTGAGTTGATTTATCTTGCCATGGGAAGAGGTGCTTTGTAGTGGGTTCGATCTTGCGGTGCTCAATCCCAGTGACAGAAAGGGACATGACACGTATGTATCGTTGCTACTAAGGGTAAAAAGATGGGGTTTATTCATACGTGAGTTTATCTTGTCTACATCATGTCATCGTTCTTAAGGCATTACTCCGTTCTTTATTGGACTTAATACACTAGATGCATGCTGGATAGCGGTCGATGTGTGGAGTAATAGTAGTAGATGCAGGCAGGAGTCGGTCTACTAATCTTGGACGTGATGCCTATATACATGATCATTGCCTTGGATATCGTCATGATTATTTGCTTTTCTATCAATTGCCCAATAGTAATTTGTCTACCCACCGTATGCTATTTTCTTGAGAGAAGCCTCTAGTGAAAACTATGGCCCCCGGGTCTATCTAAATCATATTACTAAAACCCTAAAAATATTGCTGCCATTTTCCTTTATTTATTTTATTTTGTATTTTTGTTTCAATCTATCACATACAATTTAATCTTGTAATTTACCGCCGAGGGATTGACAACCCCTCGTTTGTGTTGGGTGCAAGGGTTTGTTGTTTGTGTGCAGGTACTGCTAACGAGGTGTTGTGTGATTCTCCTACTGGTTCGATAACCTTGGTTTCATAACTGAGGGAAATACTTATCTCTACTATGCTGCATCATCCCTTCCTCTTCGGGGAAATACCAACGCAAGCTACAAGTAGCAAGCAGCTGGTGGAGTTGTTTCGCATGACGAGACCAGCGCTCCAGGACCTCTGCATGGCGCTGTGGCCTGCCGAAGCCATGCCCAGAAGCCTCTTCGGCCTGACGGCCCGTCTCCAAGATGCCGTGCCCCGTCTAGACCGCTGGAAGCGGTCCGCGTGCTTTGAAGGAGCGCGGAGGGCATACGCCTGCGTGAAGACGCACTTCCGAAAGGTTGATGTGGTGACATGTGCCATGGGCCCACCTGCCGACAAGCCGCGCACCGCCGAATAGTTCTTCGCCGAGGTGGAGGAGGGAGCCCGTATCACCGAAGACATGTGTCCAAAGGACACTATGTATTTTTAAATAGTACTTCGGAATGCTGAAGTGTGTGATGTACAAAACGTTATCTTTTGATTGAATGAATATGGCTTTAAATTCCATGTGTGTTTTTATTTTGAATTAGATTTACCTCCTGTGTGACTGTTTCAAAATGAGAGCGGCCAGTCGTCAGCTTCAGCCCCAGTGTAGGCTATACAAAGGGTGTTCCTTAAGGCACCCTTCACCCTTAGCCGACATCTCGGTACCCGGAGGTGGTCGGTGCTTATAGGAACTAGGCAATCAGACTATAGTGGCTTTATGACTTTCACTTAGTCATAGGAGTTTGACTGTGGGGGCTGATGACCAGCCCCCGGTGTGGGAAGTGGCCGGCCTGGTCAGCCGAGGTCTAGGCCATAACGCACTTCGGCTAGAAATGAAAGCCCTTCATTTAACACGGGTGATCTCTATCGTCACATCGCTTAATGCGGTCTACAGATGGCAGACTAGTTTACGCCTACCTAGATAGTAAGTTTTCGGCTTTCTCCACTGAGGCGCTATGCCAATTGACCTGGTGGCGCAATCGCAGTGGTTCTCCCGTTACGCCCTTAGCCGAATTCATCGGAAACGTAAGGGGTACACCTAGGAGCTGGGCAACCCAACTATTGACCAAAATCTAGGTTCGAAACTGATGCATATAAAGCCAGAATCCGAGACGCCGAATACTTCGGACTTGTGAAACACTTGTATCTTTTTTAGAAAACTTCTCCATGTCACAGGGGCCATGCTTATAAAGAAATATGGTAGGGACCTTTAAGGGGCACAAAGATTGTTTTTATTTCATAATTGCAAACGTTTACATGCCCAGCTAGAACGAGGGGAGTTGAAACAATACAATGTAAAAAGTAAGAAGGGGGAAGAAACAGGGCGGATGTTTGTCATCGGATTTTGAAGAATCCGGGCCGCTACCTGCCGCATGTCTGCATTTCCGAACTGTTAACCAGGTATTCGCCTTTAAAGGTGGGGACTAGCGGAGGCTGATGCCTTTACGGCCCTTTATACTCTCCAAGCGTTGATTGACCGAGCTCCTTGATGGGGGCGTCGCCGAAGTCCGTTTTGTGGTTCACACCACGTTGACGTAGTCATGGTTGGCTATTTCTTTGACAGAGACTTACCTATACAGGGGCTTGAAGCCACGTCCTTGCTTGGTTGAACCGTGCCGACGTTTGAGTAAATTCTTGGCTCCTCGACGACCCAGGGAATCTTCAGCGCGAAATTATGCGCCCTGGGGACGTAGTGCCCACTCAAAAGAGGGCACGCGAGGAGCCTGTATCCCTATTTCGGGTGCGGTGGTGCATTGCCGAGGTCGAGTAGTGCGGCCCGAGCACGCTTCAAAGAGCGAGCGGCGCGTTTATCGCTGCGGGCTGCCTCCTTGGATGCTTGTATTTTGGCTGCGAAAGCCGCGGTCTGTTCCTCCGTCTGAAGTGGGCGTTTGGTGTTACCATTGACTGTGATAACACCGTTAGGTCCCGGAATTTTGAGCTTGAGGTAAGCATAATGCGGGACTACGTTGAAACGTGTGAAGTTCTTTGGAAAGGTACGATGTCGAAGACTAACTCCTCACTTCTGAAGTTCTCGGGCGAGCCGAAGACTACCTCCAGGGTAACCGTTCCGGTGCAGCGGGCTTTGACTCCCGGGATGACACCTTTAAAGGTGGTGGAGCTCGGGTTTATCCGAGATGAGTTGATGCTCATCTTTCGAAACGTGTCCTCGTAAATAAGGTTGAGGCTGCTTCCTCCGTCCATCAGGACGCGTGTTAGATGATAACCATCGACAATAGGGTCCAGGACGAGCGCCGCTGATCTGCCATGCCTGATGCTGGTCGGATTGTCATGCTTGTCAAACGTGATCGGGTAAGCCGACCATGGGTTGTACTTCGGGGCGACTTGCTCTAGCGTGTATACATCCCGGAGTAGATGCTTCCTCTCCCTTTTAGGGATGTGGGTGACATAGATCATATTGACCTCTGTCACCTCCTCAGGAAACTTCTTTTGGCCTCCATTATTATGCCACCGAGGTTCATCCTCGTCTTCACTGCGATGTTTGGTTTTATTTTGACCCTCTGTCGCTATTTTGCCGACTTGTTTAAAGACCCAACAATTTCTGTTAGTATGAGTTGCTGGTTTTTCCTGGGTGCCGTGGATCCCACATGGGCGGTCCAGGAGTCTATCAAGCTGGCTAGGTCCATCCTTGTTCCCTTTATAGGGTTTTCTTTTTGGTCCGGACCTAGGTCCGGTGAACCCTGCGTTGACCGCGGCGTCTTCTGTATCGCTTCCACCATTTTTATACCCGCGCTTATTTTTATTGCGCTTGGGTTTTCCATTGGTGTCGCGGGTTTCCAAGGTGCCTGCCTCGTCGTTATGAGTACTACGGACGAGCCAGCTATCTTCCCCCGCACAAAAGCGAGTCATCAGTGAGGTGAGGGCCGCCATAGTCCTCGGTTTATCCTGGTCGAGCTGATGAGACAACCATTCATCTCGGATATTGTTCTTGAATGCGGCGATGGCCTCAGCATCGGAGCAATCTATGATCTGGTTCTTCTTGGTGAGGAACCTGTTCCAGAATTTCTGGGCTGATTCGCCTGGCTGCTGGGTGACATGGCTGAGGTCATCAATGTCCGGAGGTCGGACATATGTGCCCTGGAAGTTTGCTTGAAAAGCGTCTTCTAGGGCCTCCCAGCTACCGATAGAGTGAGGAGGGAGGCTGTTAAGCCAATGCCTTGCCGGCCCCTTTAGCTTGAGCGGCAGGTATTTGATGGCGTGGAGATCATCTCCATTGGCCATGTGTATGTGAAGAAGGAAATCCTCGATCCATACTGCTGGATCGGTGGTGCCATCGTACGATTCTATATTGATGGGCTTAAATCCTTCCGGGAATTGATGTTCCATCACCCTGTCTATAAAGTAGATTGGGTGAGCCGGTCCTCGAAACCGAGGAGCATCTCGTCCGAGGTCGGGGGAGAGCCGTGAGTAGGCATGATCTCGGGCGCGGCCGTTCCTGTCCATCCAGGTGTCGTAGCCATCCCGCCCAGTGGGCGCGCGTCCTCTTGAACCATAGATGGACCGAGGGGGTGCCCTATTTTCCTCGATGCGACGTCTAGCATCGTGAGGATCTGGGTAATCCATGGGGTCCTTGCCATAACGGCGTGGAGGTGGCCGGTCATTGAGGTCTTCTCGTCTTGGCCTGTCCCGGCCTCTAGGGGGTCGGTCGTGGTCGTCGGCGAGCTCCTCATCGAACTCCGGCAAGAGACGCCTGCATGGGTATGATTTTGGCGCACTGTGGCGCCGGTTTTCCATGTCTTGCTCAGCGGAGCGCACTTCGACCCACTTTTCATTTAGTGCGTCGGTATTGGCCAGCAGCTGCTACTGCTTAGGTTTTATGCTCTGGGCCATCGCAACGAGGCGCCGTCGGAAGCGTTTTTGTTCGAAAGGGTCCTCGGGGACGATGTAGTCCTCGGTACCGAGGCTCTCATCCTCCTCGGATTCCGGCATGTAGTTGTCGTCGGCCCCTTCAAAGAGGTCATCGGGATCTGAGTCCCTGAGAAGCTGGTCAGGTGTGCCGTTCCTTACTGGGGAGGCTTGAACGTCCTCCTCGTGGTTATTGGCGTCACCGTTCACTTCGTTGCCATTATTGGTTGTCGCGTTATTGCCGCTGGGTTCCCCATTATTGCCTCTTCGGCGTCTCCGCCCACGTCTTGGAGGTGATTTGGGGGTATCCACCATGTAAATGTCGTAAGTGGACGTGGCGGTCCACCTGCCCGTGTTTACCGGGGGAGAGGTGCTACCGATAAGGCCATCAGCATCTTCCTCCATGTATGTGGCCTCACCATAGTCCAACACATCGGTTAAATCGTCGACTGTGGCGACTAGGTGGGTGGTGGGTGGGATGTAAATTTCCCGATCGTCGGCTTTAAGTCCGATCCGATTGTAAACCGAAGTCATGCCGTCCGAGATGGACATGCTCTGGATGCGGTCTAGCATCTCATTGAGGTGAGATAGTTCTTCGGGATCCATTGATGCATCATAGGCAGGGCTGACTCGAAGTATGCCCGGCGTGTATCCTGACGTGTCTTCGGTGTGAAGGGAATCCGAACATAATACCGGGTTCTGTGCCGAAGTCGGTTCTAGCACTGACGTAGTTTCGGAGGTGGGAGCTGGATCTATCTCCAGACTGACGATCGGAAGAAAACTGGCCGGAGTGGTCGTGTCGGGGGTCTCTATAGGTGCCGCGATGGAGTCCGGTTCCGGAGTCGAGTCCATCCCGATAGGATGAGTTCACCACGGGAATCCGCAGTGTATTCGAGGCCGCTGAAGGTCACAATCCGACCTGGGGCATAGTTCTCGACAGAGGCTAGATGCCCTGTTGAGTCGGCGCAGAACACCATGCTGCCGAAAACAAAAAGCTGGCCGGGGGTGTAAACGTCCCTGCGGCCGTTAATGCAGTTGATCTGCAGGTGAGCCAACAATCCTTCTGGTGATCGCACAGCGGAACTCTCAATGAAAGCACTAGTGTCGGTGTCAAAACCGGCAGACCTCGGGGTAGGGGGTCCTGAGCTGTGGATCTCGGATCGGTGGGAACAGAGACAAGGGAGATGGTGTTTACCCAGGTTCGGGCCCTCTTGATGGAGGTAAAACCCTAAGTCCTGCTTTGATTTATATTGATGGAGATGTATCGAGTACAGAGTTGATCTACCTCGAGATCGTAATGTGTGTCTAACTCTAGGGCTAGGTGAATGATATTGCGTTGATGTCCCCTCTACAGGCTAAACCCCATGGCTTATATACACGCCAGGCAGTGTATCTAGGGTTACAAAGTCGATATCTAGGAGCAAGGCGGAAGGAGAAATCTTGGAGTATGCGACAAGTCTTCGGCAGAGGCAGTCTTGATCACGCTTCTTGTGCCCGGCCTCCGGAGTCCACCTTAATCACGCACGAGGGCCCATCGGCCCAACCAAGGAGACGGATTGGCTAGGTTAGCACTGATGTCTACTACACAACTTATTCTTGTAGACTCGTGTTGGGCCTCCAAGCACAGAGTTTTGTAGGACAGTAGCAATTTTCCCTCAAGTGGATGACCTAAGGTTTATCAATCTGTGGGAGGCGTAGGTTGAAGATGGTATCTCTCAAACAACCCTGCAACCAAATACAAAAAATCTCTT
This sequence comes from Elymus sibiricus, assembly GCA_039707655.1. Taxonomy (NCBI): domain Eukaryota; kingdom Viridiplantae; phylum Streptophyta; class Magnoliopsida; order Poales; family Poaceae; genus Elymus; species Elymus sibiricus. Next base: position 87,020,052 of record CM077668.1, on the reverse strand, counting down.
GTGTAAAAACAGCAACGTAGCAAGTAACAAAAGTGAGCACAAACGGTATTGCAATGCTTAAAAACAAGGCCTAGGGTTCATACTTTCGCGAGTGCAATCTCTCAACAATGCTAATATAATTGGATCATATAACCATCCCTCAACGTGCGACAAAGAATCACTCCAAAGTTCCTATTCACGGAGAACATAAGATAGAAATTGTTGTAGGGTACGAAACCACCTCAAAGTTATCCTTTCCGATCAATCTATTGAGCCATCCCTATAAGTGTCATGAATAGCCCTAGAGTTCGTACTAAAATAACACCATATGAAACACATCAACCAACCCTAATGTCACCTAGATACTCCAATGTCACCACAAGTATCCGTGAGTTGATTATACGATATGCATCAAACAACTTCAGATTCATAATATTCAATCCAACACAAAGAACTTCAAAGAATGCCCCAAAGTTTCTATCGGAGAAAAGATAATGAAAACGTGCATCAACCCCTATGCATAGATTACCCCAATGTCACTGCGGGAATCCGCGAGTTGAGTGCCAAAACATATATCAAGTGAATCAATATAATACCCCATTGTCACCATGGGTATTCATACGCAAGACATACATCAAGTGTTCTCAAATCTAAAATATTCAATCCGACAATAACAAAACCTCAAAGCGAAAAGATTCGATTCATCACAACAAGAATAGAGAGGGAAGAACACCATATCATCCAACTATATTAACAAAGCTCGCGGTACATCAAGATCGTGCCAAATCAAGAACACGAGAGAGAGAGATCAAACACATAGCTACTAGGACATACCCTCAGCCCCGAGGGTGAACTACTCCCTCCTCATCATGGAGACCGCCGGGATGATGAAGATGGCCTCCGGTGATGATTCCCCCCTCCGGCAGGGTGCCGGAAAAGGGCTGTAGATGGGATCTCTCTGGTACAGAGGCTTGCGGCGGCATAAAAACTCATCTAGGTTAACTTTCGGGGGTTTCTGAATATATATGATATTTTGGCATTGGAATCACGCGAAGAAGGGCCACAGGGGGCCCACGAGGCACCAGGGCGCGCCTGGGGGGTGGCGCGCCCTGGTGGCTCGTGGAGCCCCTGTGGGTCTTCTGGCCTCCTCCCGAAGCTTCTAGTGTCTCTTATGTTCCAGAAAAAATCGTCAAAAAGTTTCGCTGCATTTGGACTTCATTTGATATGGATTTTCTGGAAAACCAAAAACAAGCAGAAAACAGCAACTGGCACTGGGCACTAGGTCAATATGTTAGTCCATGAAAATCATATAAAAGCCATATAAAAGTGCACCAAAATCATACAAAACTATAATAAACATGGCATGAATACTTCATAAATTATAGATACATTGGTGACGTATCAGCATCCCCAAGCTTAATTCCTGCTCGTCCTCGAGTAGGTAAATGATAAAAGAAATAATTTATGAAGTGTGAATACTAGCATAGTGCATAAGTTTCATCAATGATAATTTCAATCACTTTTTCTAGCATCAATATATATCATAATCTGTAGCTCATCTCATAAAACTTCTCATGATCAAGTAGCAAGCTATTCACATGTTTAAAGTATAGGCCATAAACTTTCTTGAAAACTAACAAACTATGTTGTGACGCCCATGCTCGACACGTGCACTAATCATACACGCAAACGTGCACGCTCGAGATCAGAGACTCATGGGAAGATATCACAACACAACTCTAAACTCAAAATCAAACATAAATCATCATATTACAAACCAGGGGTCACGAGGACCGGAATACATAAGTCATACAAACCATAATATCTGAGTACAGACATAGTTAGTCAAGTTTTGCCTTAAGAAGGCTAGCACAAACAGCGACATCTGATCGAAGAGGCGCAGGCCTCCTGCCTGGGAGCCTCCGAACTACTCCTGGTCGGCTGGCTCAACCCAGTAGTACGTGCCTCCGGGACTCTCCTGGTAGTAGTCTCCTACAGCGGCGTCTGGCTCCTGGGCTCCGTCATCTGGTCGCAAGTATCGGGTATGGGGAAAAGAATAGCAAAGCAACCGTGAGTACTCATCCAAAGTACTCGCAAGACTGACATCAGAAACTATACTAAATGCATTGTATCAAAGGAGTGGGGCTTTATCTTTGGACTGTATTGCAGAATGCCAGAATAGAGGGGGGGAAGCCTAGCCTATCGAAGACTAGCATCTTGAAGCAATCTTGCAGCATCAGAAGAGAGTAGAGCAAGATATAATATAGCAAACATAGTTTAGTAACTCCCTGAGATCCTTCCTCGTCTACCCGGCAAGAAAGTGATCCCGAGAGCAGTAGTAGCAGTTTAGTAATGTGACAGTATCCATTTATAGTTGTAGCAGATCGAGATACAACTCTGAGCGTCCTGTTACCGTGGACACGACTATTCGAATAGATAACTTCCCTGCAGGGGTGCACTACTGTTACCCAGTGTTAGGGATATAACCCCGCGATATAACCCGGCCGGAGTATAACCCGACCAGGACTTGGCGATTCACTGAAGACCCGGAAACCAGCTTGGCGGTTCATAGTCAAGACCCATAAGGTGGGCCAGAAGACGGAGACCAAACCACATGGCGGGTTACCAAGTGGGCCAAGAGGAAGACAAGACATGAAGACCAGGCCATATGGCGGCTTACCAGATGGGCTGAGGCCAAGGCCCAAGAAGCAGGAGGCGACTCATGGGCCAGAAGGTATAAGCCGCCATAAGATGACTTGTTCTGTAAGACTAGGAAGTTGGAACCAGGATCGGTTATGTTGTATAACCCGACCCGGACTCTTGTAAGCCACCGGACCTCAGCCTATGTATATAAAGGCAAGACCCGGCGGCGAGTGAGAGAGGTTAAGACAGACAGACAAGCCTTACGGCGAGAGAGACCAAGTAATCGAGAGTTAGGGCAAGCAAGCCGCCCCTTGTAATCGATATACCAGTCAATACAGCATAAGCAAGATGTAGGCTTTTACCTCCACCGTGAGGGGCCGAACCTAGGTAAACCCGTGTCCCTTGTCCCGTTTAACCCCTTTGAGTCCACCTCTTTAGCGATGGCCTTGAACCTAAGCCTTCGGGCATCTGCCATGACAAAACCACGACAGTTGGCGCCCACCGTGGGGCTAGCGCTTGGTGGTGTTGAGTTCTCAAAGGGTGCTCTCCTCGGGGGCGAGGGGTACGTGGTCGGCGAGATGACTAAAAGTCGCCGCGGAAAGCTCTACATCGACGATGCCGGCTGGGGTCCTAAGGCCGACTCAACCGAGTATGGTTTCCGGGTCCCCTTCGGTGGAATCCATGTCTTCATCGGCAAGATCGGCGGATCTGAACCCGGGTCGGACATCTGCACCGACATCGTCGAGCCGGCCCGGCACAAACAACCCGTCAAGAGCATGCAACCCGCCCATGCTGACCCGGGCAGGAAGCATGTCTTCGTCGGCTTCACTCAGGGCGTGGAGCTTGAGGGTTCTGTGTCAGAGGAAGAAACTCACGTCCCCTCCGAGGAGGGATCCTCCTGTGGGGAGACGGAATCAATCTATCGGCTTCAGGATGGAGGGCTTGGGGGCTACGACGAGCCTTACCCCGAGTCGGAATACCATGAGCCGGAGGGCTATGAGCCGCCAAACCATGCTGCCGTCTTCATGGCCGGTTCAGCGGTGGCTCAGGGCAGCACACCCGCTGGTGCGACCGGGTCCGGGTCAGGCACGCCCCCGGCTCAGGTTCTCCTAGATCTGATGAACGATCTTACAGCCCTGATGGCAACTGAGGTCACTGTTGAGAACCAGGCGGCCCGCAATGCAGAGATCACCAGATTGAAGGATCAGATAGCTACGGTCCAACAGGAAATCAACGAGCTGAAGGCTCAGATGGATGCTGAGGCGGAGCGCCTTAAGGCGGACGCTTTTCGTCTCGAGTTAGAGCAACAGTCAGCTGCGGCGGTTCAGCAGATGAGGCATCAATCCCGCTTGCCAGAACAGTATGAAGCTAGGAATCTCTTTAACACGCCAGGAACGGGACGGAGCATGCCTTTGGCCGTGACCCGAACGGCGGAAATACCTGGAAGCCGGGCAGCGGTTCAGCGTCAGCTGCTAGACCCGCCCCAACGGAACCATAACCCGCCACCACTTTATCCGACACCGCCGGGTCATTACTCTAACCCGGCGGAGAACATGGTGGCAGCGGCAACCAGGCTTGATACAATCCCAATCCCCGATGGAGCGCCTTATGCAGAAGAGGTGCAGAATGCCATCGGATACCTACGCATGGCGATGGCCCAGCAGGAGAAGTATAATTACAGCCGGAGTCGCGTGCACTCAACCCCTATCCCCAGCCGTAGCTACAGCCGGCGTTATGAGTCGTCGGCGGTTTCTAGCAGTGAACGACATCGTAACCCGCCGCAAGCTGATCGGGCGGCTCTGGATGCTCAGGCGCTGGTGGATCAGGCAAAAGCACAGCGAGAAGCGGCGGCTCTGGCAGCGGCGGCGGCTTATCAGGAACCCATAGTTGCACCTTCCATCTCAGGAGGAGCGGGGGCGACTTCCAGGGCTGTGGGAGTACCATGTTTGGTGCCGGCTCTGCGGAATGAGCGTCTGCCGAAAGATTTCAAGGGTCCTCGTAAGGTGACCAATTATACTGCTGACTTACCTTCAGAGGCTTGGATTGAAAGCTATGAGCTAGCCATGGAGATGTTAGACGTCAGTGATGCAGTATGCGCCAAATACTTTATCATGATGCTGGAAGGGCCGGCTCGTACATGGTTAAAGGGTTTGCCACCCAACACCATTAATTCTTGGGCCGAGTTAAGGTCAAAATTTATCAAAAAAATTCAAGGAACGTGCAAGCAGCCCATGACGATTGTGGATTTGGACTAGTGTGTGCAGCGTGAGGACGAGTCGGCTCATCACTGGGTCCGGCGAGTCTCCGAAATCATCCACTCTTCTGAGCAGATTACGGCCTCTCAGGCGGTTTTGATTCTAGAGAAGAATTCTCACTTCATGCCTTTGAAGCAGAAGCTTGGCCGGCTCAAACGCTCATGCCAAGACATGGGGGAGCTCATGGCGGCTCTCACCAAGTACGCAGATTCTGATAACACGAAGGACCCGGACTCTGATAATGAGAAATCAGGTCAGGGGAAGAAAGGTAGCAATGGCAAGCGGAAGCACCCAGATGGCGGGTCAGAACTGGTGGCAAACACCAACGTCAAGAACAACCGTGCTAAGGGCAACGGGAACTTCGAGCAGTCTTTTAACAAGGGAAAAACTACTTTCAACCTGGAGGAGAGGCTCAGCCAACCTTGTCCAGAGCACACCCGGCCAAATAAGCCGGCAAACCATCTATGGAGGGATTGCTATACTATGCGACAGTTCCGGAATTACAGCATTCAACAGCATCGTGATAACGGTGATGGCTCAGGTCCGGGCGGCTCAGAAGCCGGCTTTGATGCTGGCGGCTCAGGGTCCGGTTACCAGGGTCAAGGCAACCATGGAGGTCATAATCAACAGCCTCGCGGCGGAGGCCAGCAGCAGAATAACCAGTCAGGGTATCAGAGGAACCCGAAACACCTCAATGAGGATTACTAAAACACCTCAAACGGGATCATTTATAACCCGCAATGGGCAAACTTCAACCTTCAGTGAAGATTATTAAGTCGACTCCTCAAGTCATCTTAAAGACTTGGGGGCTATGCAGTTATGACTCGGCAAAGATCGTTATTTCAAAGAAGATAAAACCTGGTCCTGGAGATTGCCGCCACATTCCAACAGGTGACCCGCCGTTCTCTTTGACAGTCAATCTATATGACCCTGAACTGTCAAGAGCCGGTTTATGATTTACGTCTCTTTGACAGTCAATCTATATGACCCTGAACTGTCAAGAGCCGGTTTATGATTTACGTCTCTTTGACAGTCAATCTATATGACCCTGAACTGTCAAGAGCCGGTTTATGATTTACGTCTCTTTGACAGTCAATCTATATGACCCTGAACTGTCAAGAGCCGGTTTATGATTTACGTCTCTTTGACAGTCAATCCATATGACCTTGAACTGTCAAGAGCCGGCTTATGATTTACGTCTCTTGACGGTCAATCTATATGACCCTGAACTGTCAAGAGCCGGATTATGATTTACCTCTCTTTGACAGTCAATCTATAAGACACTGAACTTGTCAAAGAGTTGGTTTTATAAATTGTTATACTCTTAACAGTCAATCTTTAGAGACCCTGAACTTGTCTCTTGACAGTTAATCTCGTAATAAGACCCTAAGCTGGTTAAGGTTAAAACGACGAATCTGTGCCATGTGAGAGCCGGCACATGAGTGGCAATCATGCCTAAGTCTTTACAAGATAAAGCCTGAGTTTTAAGCAAGTTTGTGAGAGTTAACCTCTCCGGGTTGTGCTTTTTCAAGCCGCCCGCCATACCGGGTTACATCGTAAACTCTGCAAGCATAATAAAGACTCTAAATAGCCGGCATGGCTGGATATTTTGAAGAGCCGCCCTATTGATTATAATGCAGGGTCATCTAATTGACCGGCTCTTGGTTTTCTTCAACCAATGCTCTGTAGTATACTACAACACTCATGGATTTCTCAAGCATATATTTGCCGGGTTGCACCGCAACCACGAGCAGGGATTTCACTATTGACACCGAGTTACAACCATGGTCAAGGAGTCATATTATTCTTATATAGTCCCGAGTCGCCGCAGGCAGACAACCCGGCACTTGGGGGATACATTATTCAAGTCCGGTTTATATCAAATATGCAAGTCCCATGTCGCTGCAAGCATGCACCACGGCACTTGGGGGCTAATGCAGGCCGGTTTTCAAATCATTACATTATCAACAAGACCCTGTTATCTCAAGGAGATGAGCCGGTTTTCTATAATCTTTCTAAGTCCCGGCCCAGTACATATTACTGACCCGGCACTTGGGGGCTACGCCGCTCAGATCAAATTCTCTAAAAATCCCAAGTCGCCGCAGGCATGCGACCCGACACTTGGGGGCTACAGTATTCAGTTGTTCAAGCAGACTATAAGATTCCTATTGAAGACCCGGCCCATCACATATTGAAGAGCCGGCTCTTGGGGGCTACACCAGCTGAAGCTTTATAAGGTATAAGACAGTTGTAAGTCCCAGGCTGCTGCAGGCAAGACAACCTGATACTTGGGGGCTGCACAGTCAAAGATATTATTGCAAAGCGCCAAGTCATCATAGATAAACTTGGAGCTTGGGGGCTACAGGTAATATGGATATATCAAAAAATTGAAAAGAGTTATCAAAGTCAGATGGAGTTTGGTTATTTGACCCGGCGTCATCAACATTACATGACCCGGCGTCATCAAAGATTATAACCCGGCGGTGATGACCCGCCGAGAGTATTGGAGGCCGACTCAATGGCATATGGGTGTTGTATTCCCAGAACACTGACAAGCAAGACGATTAAGAAGACGGCTTGTACACATGAAACCCGGATTTTGAAAGGAGCTACTTCATTAAGCCGGTTGATAGGGCGAGCCGGTCACTTAAACATATTTATTCTTATTTCAGGAGCTTAGCATGAATAAATTCAAGCTAACCTGGGGGCTAATGTCAGGGATATAACCCCGCGATATAACCCGGCCGGAGTATAACCCGGCCAGGACTTGGCGATTCACTGAAGACCCGGAAACCAGCTTGGCGGTTCATAGTCAAGACCCATAAGGTGGGCCAGAAGACAGAGACCAAACCACATGGCGGGTTACCAAGTGGGCCAAGAGGAAGACAAGACATGAAGACCAGGCCATATGGCGGCTTACCAGATGGGCTGAGGCCAAGGCCCAAGAAGCAGGAGGCGACTCATGGGCCAGAAGGTATAAGCCGCCATAAGATGACTTGTTCTGTAAGACTAGGAAGTTGGAACCAGGATCGGTTATGTTGTATAACCCGACCCGGACTCTTGTAAGCCACCGGACCTCAGCCTATGTATATAAAGGCGAGACCCGGCGGCGAGTCAGAGAGGTTAAGACAGACAGACAAGCCTTACGGCGAGAGAGACCAAGTAATCGAGAGTTAGGGCAAGCAAGCCGCCCCTTGTAATCGATATACCAGTCAATACAGCATAAGCAGGACGTAGGCTTTTACCTCCACCGTGAGGGGCCGAACCTGGGTAAACCCGTGTCCCTTGTCCCGTTTAACCCCTTTGAGTCCACCTCTTTAGCGATGGCCTTGAACCTAAGCCTTCGGGCATCTGCCGTGACAAAACCACGACACCCAGCACGCTCGATTACATCTGGCCGGACACACTTGCTGGGTAATACCCGGCCTCGGGTAATCGACACGAAGCAGCGTCCTACCTAAGCTCAGCAGAGAGGTCAACACGCCGGTCTAAATCCTAAGCATGAAGGGGTCTTGGGCCATCGCCCTACGCACTCCTGCACGTTGCGTGGCTGGTCGGGGCCCAGGCGCGACACTGTATACACAAGTGATGTAACCAGCCCACCACAACAATCAGGCCGCATCTCTGAGCTGTGACATCTGAAGAGCTTTCGGGAGAAACGTACGACGCAGAGGGTCCCATAACCATTATCCCACGTGGTGGTAGTGCATTTAGGGCCAACGACCCACTCAGATCAAATACCCAAATCCATTTAATCATGTTTAGTAACTCGCAGAGTCGTATAGGGTTCCTGCCGCTCCGACTTGGTAAGGCATGACGCACGGGTACTCTTGGAGCCGACCCGTCTTTAATGATATTCACTCGCGGGCACCCTTGGGGCCAGCCCGACTTTAACAGTTTAAGCATTGCAGAAATGTAAACAGTTCCGTGATCCTCACCCAGAGTGATCATGGCCCGGTAACAAGCATGGCATACGGACAAGGGTGATGGGTCACCGATGAAGCAGTAGCACAGCCAACTAAGCATTTTGGGACAATAGATGGTGCATCAATATCAGACTACAAAATCAGGCTATGCATCGGGATAGGTGCTATCGGAATAGTAGCAGGGGCATTTCTAATGCAAGAATAAGAGAGAAGGGAATGGGTGATATCTGATGATCAAGGGGGTTTTGCTTGCCTGGAAGCTCTGCGGAAGGGGCCTGGTCGTCGGCGACGTCGTCATATACGGCAGCGTCGTCGGCAGTCTCGGGGGCTATCGGGAGAGAAGGGGGAGAAGAAACAATAAATACACGACAAAAATGCAACAGTGATGCATGACATGCCTAAATGATATGCAGATGTGCTATTCTGCCTATCTAAATGGTTTAGTTAATTTAGGAATTTATTTGGATTTATTGTATTAAAGTTGGCCACTATTCATTTATCGGATACGAGCAAAATGTTGCATGTTCAGTATGTTAGAGGGGTGTGGCAGACATGTGGATAGGTTATTTAGATTCTACACATTTTTCTGATCATTTTTCATATATAAATTATTTTCATCCGAATTACGGTTTAAAAGATATGAATTTTCAAAGTTTTAAACATTTTCTGGAATTTTCTGAAATTATTTAAATCAACATTATCCGAAACAGTAAAGGGGTGACGTCAGCATGACGTAGTGCTGGCGTCAGCAGTCAACAAGACGGTGGACTGGTCAATCTGACCAGTGGGTCCAGTGGATCCCACTGGTCAGCCTCACAGTAGTTAATTAGGTATTAATTTTACTAAATTAGGTTAATTAGGGTGGTGGGGCCTACTGTCAGTGACTAATCAGCGTTTAAGTTAATTAATTAATTAACAGATTATCTATTTTAAAAAACCGTTTAATCACGCGGGACCCACATGTTAGTGACACGGGGCCGCGTTGACTGAACGGTGGGGCCCGCGGTGCCAGGTGGCAGCCACGTAGGACGCCGGACACCGGAGCTCTCCGGCGAGCTCGCGCGATGGCGAGCAACTCCGGTGAGCCCGGGTTTCGTCTATGGTGCATCTTTTCGGGCGATTCTTGCGGCGTTCGAACGAGTGGAGCAGCGCGCGTCGATCTAGCCTATCGGTGCTGGCTGCGGTGGTCGGAGTGGAGCTCGACATCGACGACAGCGGCGGTGAGGTACGGGCGGAATCGGGCACGCGGCTGCGGTGGGCTTTCGCGCGTGCATTCGGGCTCATTCGAACGAGAGCGCAATGCTGCATCCAAACGAGGCGGTGCGAGGTCACGGGGACAACCGGAAACGGCCGGACGGCGAGGTGCCATGGCAGACAGAACGCGGTGAGGCGGCGAGCTAGCTACGGCGAAGCACGCGGCACGAGAAGAGAAAAGGAGGGAGGGAGGAGCTCACCGATCGGCTAAGTAAAGCCCGTGGAAGCTTTGGAGCGCAGAGGAGCTCGGGGACGACGGAGATCGCCGGCGACAGAGAAGACAAAGCCGGGGTCGATCCCGTCCGTGCGGTCCTCCCCGAGCTTGATGGTGAGGCGCAGACGAAGGAGTCGAGGACGGCGATGACGTAGGACACGGCGGCGAGGCAATCGGGGCACGGTGGCCGCGTGTTCAGCGACGGACGTCCATGGCGGCGCTCGGGTGAGGGGAGAGGGGACGAGGGAGAGGGAGTGGAGTGGCTAGGGCATGTCCACGGGGTCGGGGGAGGGTTAATCATGCAGGGGGCGGGCGCGTGCAGCTCGCTGTCGAGCAGGGACGAGGGGGCCGAGGCCGCGATCGCGGCAGAGGCGACAGCGCGCGCGCGTGAGCAGTGCTAGCTAGGAGACGACCTAGTCGGGCTGGGCCGGCTGACTTAGGTCCAGCAGCGCGGGCAGTTTCTCTTTTCTTCTTTCTTTTCTATTTTCTATTTTCTCTCTGTGTTTAGTGAAATGTTTGGACACTATTTGACTTTTATAAAACATGAGACTTGGTTCAAATATTACAGTGCATTATTACCAACCACCAGAAATTGGTTTGGTGAAGAAAGGATTTCATTTGAATTCTAATAAAATAAAAATGGATTAAAAGTGGTTGTATTGGTTCTGTTCTAGGATGTTAGGGTCATCTAACTAATTCAATTAATGTGGATCATATTTTTAGAAATGCCTCTAAATTATTTGCAATACTATGAACATTTTGGTTTCTGGATTTGAACAACTTTTATTTTTACTTTTAGATTTGATTTGCAATTTGAATTGGAATTTGAAATGAGATATGATGCAATGATGATCAAGCACTGTTCCACTTGATGACTTGGCATTATCAAAAGGGGATTACTGTTGCTAATACATGGGGGTGTTACAATTCTCCTCCTCTAACAAGAAATCTCGTCCCGAGAATTAGGAGGTAGGCTGAAAGAGAGAGGGGTACTCTTCATGAAGATGATCTTCGCGTTCCCAAGTAGCTTCATCCTCAGAATGATTCGACCACTGAACTTTAAGGAATTTGGTTGCCTTCTAACGGGTTCGACATTTAGCTTGATCAAGAATGCGGATCGGATACTCTTGATAAGAAAGATCCTCTTGCAATTCAAGCATTTCGTGATCCACTGCTCGGATAGGATCCTTGAAGCAGCGACGGAGTTGCGACACATGGAAGACGTCGTGAACTTGAAAAAGGTTTGGCGGCAATTCCAATTGATATGCCACTTCTCCTCGACGGGCGAGGATACGGAATGGGCCAATGTAGCGGGGAGCTAACTTGCCCTTGATTCCAAATCGGTGGGTGCCTTTCATCGGAGTGACGCGAAGGTAAGCTTGTTCGCCAGGTTGATAGACCATTACCTGGTGTTTGCGGTCATAATTGCTCTTCTGGCGAGACTGAGCAGTTTTCAAATGTTCACGGACAATGCGGACTTGTTCTTCAGCTTGTTGAATAATTTCTGGTCCAACGAGTGATTGTTCCCCAGTTTCTGACCAATTCAGAGGGGTTCGACACTTACGTCCATAGAGAACTTCAAACGGTGCCATCTTCAAACTAGCCTGATAGCTATTGTTGTAAGAGAATTCGGCATACGGGAGAGATTCCTCCCATTTCTTACCAAATGAGATGACACAAGCTCGAAGCATATCCTCAAGCACTTGATTGACTCGTTCAACTTGTCCCTGGGACTGGGGGTGAAATGCGGTGCTGAAGGACAGATGAGTTCCCATAGCTTCCTGGAAACTGTTCCAAAATCTTGAGGTGAAAAGGCTGCCACGATCTGAACTGATCTCCAATGGAACACCGTGGAGTGACACAATTCTGGAAACATATAAGTCTGCTAACTGACTAGCAGTGATCGTCTCCTTGACTGACAGAAAGTGAGCAACCTTGGAGAAATGGTCGATGACGACAAAGATAGCATCATGACCTTTCGGCGATCTGGGAAAACCAGTGATGAAGTCCATTTCGACCTTGTCCCATTTCCATTCAGGAATTTCAAGTGGTTGCAGAAGTCCAGCAGGCCTTTGATGTTCTGCCTTGATGCGACGACAAACGTCACACTCAGCAACATAGCAAGCAATGTCTCGCTTCATATCAGGCCACCAGTATCTCTGTCGAATGTCTTGGTACATCTTGGTGCTACCAGGATGAATTGAAAGAGGGGTATCATGCGCTTCCTTCATGACACGCGATGTCAGATTCAGGTGTCCCAATCTAGGAACCACTAAACGGTTTTTGAAGAACAAGGCGCCATCAGCATCAATAGTGAAGAATGAAGGCTTTCCTCTTTTGATATCCCGTTTAGCTTTCTCGACCTCAGAGTCAGCTTTCTGTATATGCTTGATGAGGTCATCGAGATCTGGTGCGACAACCAGGGTATTGAGATAACCCTGAGGAACTATGTGAAGGTTCAACTTACGAAGCTCTTCATAGAGTTGAGGCTGTGTTGCTGAACCATGAGGTTGTTGCAATATGACTTGCGGCTCAAGGCATCGGCCATTACATTAGCCTTGCCAGGGGTATAAGAGATATCCATGTCATAATCGGCTATTGTCTCGAGCCATCTTTGTTGACGAAGGTTCAAGTCTGGTTGAGTGTACAGATACTTCAATCTTTGGTGGTCCGTGTATATCTCGCAACGATTACCGAGAAGGTAATGTCGCCACAGCTTCAAAGCATAGATAACTGCTGCTAACTCGAGATCATGCGTTGGGTACTTATCTTCATGAGGATGCAACTGACGAGAGCCATAAGCAATCACTTTGCGCTCTTGCATTAGGACACAGCCTAATCCTTGACGGGATGTGTCGCAGTAGATCACAAAGTCCTTGCGAGAATCTGGAGGAGCAAGCATTGGGGCAGATGTCAACTTGTCCTTGAGGGTTTGGAAACTTTCCTGACATTTTTCTGTCCACTCAAACTTAACGCCTTTGTGAAGCACATCAGTCAGTGGTTTTGCAATCTTGGAGAAGTTCTCGACGAAGCGGCGGCAATAGCTAGCAAGACCGAGAAAACTTCTGACTTGCTTGACATTCTTCGGGGGAGTCCAGTCAAGAATAGCCTGAACTCGTTCTGGGTTAACTGCAATGCCATCTTTGGAAATCACATGACCAAGATAGGTCACCTCAGATAACCAGAATTCACACTTGGAGAATTTGGCATACAGTTGATGTTCTCGAGGTCTCTCCAATACAAGCCGAAGATGTTCGGCGTGTTCTTCTTCATTCTTGGAAAATATAAGGATATCATCCAAGTAAACCACGACGAACTTGTCGAGGTAGTCCATGAAGATATAGTTCATTAATCGAGACAAGGTTGCTGGAGCATTAGTCAATCCGAAGGACATGACGGTGTACTCGTATGATCCATAGCGAGTAACGAAAGCGGTCTTCGGAATATCCTCCTTACGGACTCAGATCTGATGGTAACCCAACCTTAAGTCGAGTTTAGAGAACACAGAGGATCCAGCAAGCTGATCATAAAGATCATTGATCCGGGGCAGTGGATATTTGTTCTAGATTGTTGCTTGGTTGATAGGCCGATAGTCCTGGACCAATCGGTTAGTTCCATCCTTCTTCTTAACAAAGAGAGAAGGTGCTCCCCAAGCAGAGGAACTGGGACGTATGAAACCCTTTTTCAGTGACTTGTCAATTTCCTCCTTAAGTTCAAGGAGCTCATGCGGCGGCATCTTATATGGACGCTTAGCAATAGGGGTGGTGCCCGGTTTCAAGTCGATGACAAATTCAACGGCTCTAACCGGGGGTATTCCTGGAAGTTCTTCTGGAAAGACGTCCGGAAAATCGCGAACGACTAGAATGTTCTCAATTCCCTCAAGAGGTGAAGCGTTCAATGCATTCAGAGCATATATCTGGGCTTCGGCATTCCGAGTAATGCGGGCGGTGTAGTTTACTATCTCGTCGGAGGGGTGAAGGAGTTGAACGACTTTGGTGGCACAATTGATCGAAGCAATGTGAGCTTTCAACCAATCCATTCCCAGAATAAGGTCTATGGTGGAAGATTTCAAGATGATAGGTGAAACAAGGAATTCAAGTCCTTTGATTTCAACAGTGACGTTGTGTGCCATCATGGAGGTACGACAGTGGCCTCCAGGGGTGCGGACTTGTAGGTTCATGTTATCGAATGCAATGTCATGTGATAATGCAAATGCTTCTGACATGAATGAATGCGATGCTAATGAATCAAATAAAACAAAAGCAGGTACTGTGTTAACAAGAAGGGTACCCATCACAGTATCAGGTTGATCCTGAACTTCTTCAATGTCGACATGGTAAGCCTGTCCACGTCCATAAGCAGCAGGCCCGGTATTATAGTTGCGGGTCTGATTGTTGCCACGACCATTGCCACGGCCATTACGAGGAAATGCCAATTGATTCTGAGTCTGGCGGCAGTCCTTGGCAAGGTGACCTGGTTTGCGGCACTTGAAACACAGACCGTCTTCAGGACGAACAGGAGCAGCTTGAGTTCTTGGCTGCCTCGGTGGTGGAGGAGGCAGACGGGGTGCAGCATAGGAGGGCCTTGGCGCAGGGGGAGTTGGATGGTACATGCTGTTGGGAATTCACATCTTACGCCTCTGACCTGAGCTCGAGGACAAGCCAACATCACGATAGCGCTTCTGTGACTCCTTGTGCTCCATCTGAGCGGTCTCAATCCGGATTGCCTTGTTCACGAGAGTGGCAAAGTCGGTGAAGTCTTGAGCAGCAAGGGCGAGCTTAAGGTCTGGGTGGAGTCCATTGAGGAACTTCTCTTGTCTACGAGCATCAGTGGCTATGTCTTCTTCAGCATAGCGGGATAAGTTAAGAAACTCCCGCTGATAGGCTTCGACGGACTTGTTGCCCTGAGTGAGGTTGCGAAATTCTGTCTTCTTCCGGTCCATGATTCCCTGAGGAATGTAGCGGGCACGGAACGCAGTCTGGAATTCAAGCCAAGTGATGGATGTTCCCTCAGGTAGTGAACGCCTGTGGGTGGACCACCATTGAGCAGCGGGGCCTTTCAGAAAGTAGGTCACGAAGGTGACATAACTGTCAAGGGCGACACTGGCAGATTCCATCTCATAGGCGATGTCGCGAAGCCAGTCATCAGCATCCAGTGGCTGTTCAGAGTTGCGGTAAGTGGTTGGGTTGAGACGCACAAACTCCCGCAGATTTATTGCGGCAGGTTGCTGGTTCTGATTCCGGTTCTGATGCGGAAACTGGGCCATGATGCCTTGTATGAATTGACGGTTCACTACGAACTGTTGCATCATTGCGGCCATGTAGTCGGGCGGTGGTGGCTGCTCGGGGGCACGACCACGACCACTACCACGAGCACCTGGCCTAACCATCCTGCTAAAATTTAACAGGGGGTAGTTTAGTAAAAGCAACTGCAAATGTTTAGTAACAAACATGATGTAACACGACAACGATTAAGTAGTGCAATAGATACATAACAGTAGTCAATTAAGACATACAGATCCATACACAGAGTCGGTTACACGCGGACAGCATAAGTTCGCAATTTAAACAGCTAGACATACTAGGTGGCACGCAGGCACGCGGTGGAGGGATACAACAACGAGACATAGCGATATGCTACATCAACGTCAGAGAAAACCACGGAACTCAGGTAACTGCAAGTGACGACACCGGGCACTCTCAAAGTGAGGATCCTGTGCTCCGTGGACACTCTAGTGCAGATACTGGTCCCGAACTAGAAGAAGAGGACCACGTGGAGGGTCAAAACCTCCAACAGCAAGCCACTCAAGACCTGGTGGCATCTCCGTCCTGCGTGGGTAAAGAATGTACTCTGGGTGCATCCTTGCACTGACTGCTGGCAGCAACTGTGTCAGAGCATCGTAAAGACGAGCACGAGTGGTGTGCAACTCAACAGCAAGAGCTCGAGCAGTGCGATCCAGAGTCTGAGTGTATTGAACCAACACATGCGGGTCATATCGACGCGACATGTAAGGAGTACAAACAGCAGTGTAGTATCCAGTCTCGTCCCTAGCAGGGGCATACGGGATGTATCTGAAGGCAGTATGCTCCAAGCGACTGTTGTATTTGCCACGAAGATGGGCAATAGCAGTATAGGCAGCATCATGGACGGCCATCTCGACAGTCATTCCAACACCATGAAAGGTGTGTAACTCAGTGATGGAGTTGTCATGCCGATCAAAGATGCGAACCTCAGCATGGTACTGCTCCTGGTTGAACTCGCGGTAATCCTCGTATACAGTGTACTCAGGGTACCAGCGATATCCCAGCCTGGTCAAGAGATCGACCAGAATGGCCGGAAACCCAGTCGCATCACTAGCCACAGTCAGGCGTACAAGCCGTCTTGCGGGACGCATCTGAAATAAGATAGTGCAGATGTCAAAAGACAGTGTGTGAATTCTTGCATCGTGCATTCAAGGAATTAATATTGCAGATAATCAAAGCGCCGGGTGGATGTGCTCACGAGAACCTAGAGTCAGTGTTAGCAAAATCATTTAACCCGAAAGGATGAGAAGTTCAGAGTCCCAGAGTAAAGAAGAGGAATAAAAGATCCTAATCCCATCCATGTTCATCGTGGGCCCGTAAGCCACACAGCACTGTTAGTAAAATAGTTTTACAACGTCCAGACTCAACTTCGACCATGGAATCGGAAGGGGGCTTCCTACAGGCAGTCGGCTCTGATACCAACTTGTGACGCCCCTGCTCGACGCGTGCACTAATCATACACACAAACATGCACGCTCGAGATCAGAGACTCACGGGAAGATATCACAACACAACTCTAAACTCAAAATCAAACATAAATCATCATATTACAAACCAGGGGTCACGAGGACCGGAATACATAAGTCATACAAACCATAATATCTGAGTACAGACATAGTTAGTCAAGTTTTGCCTTAAGAAGGCTAGCACAAACAGCGACATCTGATCGAAGAAGCGCAGGCCTCCTGCCTGGGAGCCTCCGAACTACTCCTGGTCGGCTGGCTCAACCCAGTAGTACGTGCCTTCGGGACTCTCCTGGTAGTAGTCACCTGTAGCGGCGTCTGGCTCCTGGGCTCCGTCATCTGGTCGCAAGTATCGGGTATGGGGAAAAGAATAGCAAAGCAACCGTGAGTACTCATCCAAAGTACTCGCAAGACTGACATCAGAAACTATACTAAATGCATTGTATCAAAGGAGTGGGGCTTTATCTTTGGACTGTACTGCAGAATGCCAGAATAGAGGGGGAGAAGCCTAGCCTATCGAAGACTAGCATCTTGAAACAATCTTGCAGCATCAGAAGAGAGTAGAGCAAGATATAATATAGCAAACATAGTTTAGTAACTCCCTGAGATCCTTCCTCGTCTATCCGGCGAGAAAGTGATCCCGAGAGCAGTAGTAGCAGTTTAGTAATGTGACAGTATCCATTTATAGTTGTAGTAGATCGAGATACAACTCTGAGCATCCTGTTACCATGGACACGACTATTCGAATAGATAACTTCCCTACAGGGGTGCACTACTGTTACCCAGCACGCTTGATTACATCTGGCCGGACACACTTGCTGGGTAATACCCGGCCTCGGGTAATCGACACGAAGCAGCGTCCTACCTAAGCTCAGCAGAGAGGTCAACACACCGGTCTAAATCCTAAGCACGAAAGGGGTCTTGGGCCATCGCCCTTCGCACTCCTGCACGTTGCGTGGCTGGTTAGGGCCCAGGCGCGACACTGTATACACAAGTGACATAACCAGCCCACCCCAACAATCATGCCGCATCGCTGAGCTGTGACATCTGAAGAGCTTTCGGGAGAAACGTACGATGCAGAGGGTCCCATAACCATTATCCCACGTGGTGGTAGTGCGTTTAGGGCCAACAACCCACTCAGATCAAATACCCAAATCCGTTTAATCATGTTTAGTAACTCATAGAGTCATACAGGGTTCCTGCCGCTCCGACTTGGTAAGGCATGACGCGCGGGTACTCTTGGAGCCGACCCGTCTTTAATGATATTCACTCGCGGGCACCCTTGGGGCCAGCCCGACTTTAACAGTTTAAGCATTGCAGAAATGTAAACAGTTCCGTGATCCTCACCCAGAGTGATCACGGCCCGGTAACAAGCATGGCATACGGACAAGGGTGATGGGTCACCGATGAAGCAGTAGCACAACCAACTAAGCATTTTGGGACAACAGATGGTGTATCAATAGCAGACTACAAAATCAGGCTATCCATCGGGATAGGTGCTATCGGAACAGTAGCAGGGGCATTTCTAATGCAAGAATAAGACAGAAGGGAATGGGTGATATCTGATGATCAAGGGGGTTTTGCTTGCCTGGAAGCTCTGCGGAAGGGGCCTGGTCGTCGGCGACGTCGTCGTACACGGCAGCGTCGTCGGCAGTCTCGGGGGCTATCGGGAGAGAAGGGGGAGAAGAAACAATAAATACATGACAAAAATGCAACAGCGATGCATGACATGCCTAAATGATATGCAGAGGTGCTATTCTGCCTATCTAAATGGTTTAGTTAATTTAGGAATTTATTTGGATTTATTGTATTAAAGTTGGGCACTATTCATTTATCAGATACGGGCAAAATGTTGCATGTTCAGTATGTTAGAGGGGTGTGGCAGACATGTGGATAGGTTATTCAGATTCTACACATTTTTCTGATCATTTTTCATATATAAATTATTTTCATCCGAGTTACGGTTTAAAAGATATGAATTTTCAAAGTTTTAAACATTTTCTGGAATTTTCTGAAATTATTTAAATCAACATTATCTGAAACAGTAAGGGGGTGACGTCAGCATGACGTAGTGCTGGCGTCAGCAGTCAACAGGACGGTGGACTGGTCAATCTGACCAGTGAGTCCAGTGGGTCCCACTGGTCAGCCTCACAGTAGTTAATTAGGTATTAATTTAACTAAATTAGGTTAATTAGGGTGGTGGGGCCTACTGTCAGTGACTAATTAGCGTTTAAGTTAATTAATTAATTAACAGATTATCTATTTTAAAAAACCGTTTCATCGCGCGGGACCCACATGTCAGTGACACGGGGCCGCGTTGACTCGGTCAACTGGGCCCAGTGGGACCCAGCGTCAGTGACTGAGCGGTGGGGCCCACGGTGCCAGGTGGCAGCCAAGTAGGACGCCGGACACTGGAGCTCTCCGGCGAGCTCGCGCGACGGCGAGCAACTCCGGTGAGCCCGGGTTTCGTCTACTGTGCATCTTTTCGGGCGATTCTTGCGGCGTTCGAACGAGTGGAGCAGCGCGCATCGATCTAGCCTATCGGTGCTGGCTGCGGTGGTCGGAGTGGAGCTCGACGTCGATGACAGCGGCGGTGAGCTACGGGCGGAATCGAGCATGCGGCTGCGGTGGGCTTTCGCGCGCGCATTCGGGCTCATTCGAACGAGAGCGCAATGCCGCATCCAAACGAGGCGATGCGAGGTCACGGGGACAACCGGAAACGGCCGGACGGCGAGATGCCGCGGCGGACAGAACGCGGTGAGGCGGCGAGCTAGCTACGGCGAAGCACGCGGCGCGAGAAGAGAAAGGGAGGGAGGGAGGAGCTCACCGAGCGGCTAAGTAAAGCCCGTGGAAGCTTTGGAGCACAGAGGAGCTCGGGGACGACGGAGATCACCAGCGACAGAGAAGACGAAGCCGGGTTGATCCCGTCCGTGCGGTCCTCCCCGAGCTTGATGGCGAGGCGCAGACGAAGGAGTCGAGGACGGCGACGACGTAGGACACGGCGGCGAGGCAATCGGGGCACGGTGGCCGCGTGTTCAGCGACGGACGTCCATGGCGGCGCTCGGGTGAGGGGAGAGGGGACGAGGGAGAGGGAGTGGAGTGGCTAGGGTATGTCCACGGGGTCGGGGGAGGGTTAATCGTGCAGGGGGCGGGCGCGTGCAGCTCGCTGTCGAGCAGGGACGTGGGGGGCCGAGGCGGCGATCGCGGCAGAGGCGACAGCGCGCGCGCGCGTGAGCAGTGCTAGCTAGGAGACGACCTAGTCGGGCTGGGCCGACTGACTTTGGTCCAGCAGCGCAGGCAGTTTCTCTTTTCTTCTTTCTTTTCTATTTTCTATTTTCTATCTCTGTTTAGTGAAATGTTTGGACACTATTTGACTTTTATAAAACATGAGACTTGGTTCAAATATTACAGTGCATTATTACCAACCACCAGAAATTGGTTTGGTGAAGAAAGGATTTCATTTGAATTCTAATAAAATAAAAATGGATTAAAAGTGGTTGTATTGGTTCTGTTCTAGGATGTTAGGGTCATCTAACTAATTCAATTAATGTGGATCATATTTTTATAAATGCCTCTGAATTATTTGCAATATTATGAACATTTTGGTTTCTGGATTTGAACAACTTTTATTTTTACTTTTAGATTTGATTTGCAATTTGAATTGGAATTTGAAATGAGATATGATGCAATGATGATCAAGCACTGTTCCACTTGATGACTTGGCATTATCAAACGGGGATTACTGTTGCTAATACATGGGGGTGTTACATATGTTCTCAGTCATCAAACAATTGCAATTCATCTTATTTTCAGGAAGGGTCTATGTAAGAGCTTTGATCTAGCAAATTCCACATACTCAACTATCATTTAGTCTTCCATGATTGCTGACACTCAAAGCATATTTTTAGAACAAACCGTTTCAGTCAAACACATAGGAAGATAGGGGCTTAATGTTTCGCCTCCCAACTTATTTATCTCAGGGATAATGTCAACAATAATAACTCATGATCACCTATATTCAACTGGATATATGTGTCTGGATCTTTCCCTACCACATAATGCTTGCCAACTAAAGAATAAATAGAGCAGAATTGGGATGAACATTAATGACTCTTGCATAAAAGTAAATACAGAAAAGTAAAAGATAGGCCCTTCGCAGAGGGAAGCAGAGGTTGTCATGCGCTTTTTGTTATTGGATGCACAAGCCCTTAAAGCAAAGGAACATCACATTATATTGCCCCTTGTGATAGCAACCTTTATTATGTAGACCGTCGCTTTTATTTCTTTACCATCACAAGTTCGTACAACGCTTATTTTCCCTTAAAATAAAAGATCATACATATTTTAGGAGCAATTTTTATTTCTTTTTGCACCGATGACAACTTACTTGAAGGATATTATTGAATCCATAGGTAGATATAGTGGACTCTCATGGCAAGAAATTGGGTTTAAGGGTTTTTGGATGCACAAGTAGTATCTCTACTTAGTACGAATTTTTGGCTAGCAAAATATCCTAAGCAAGCACCACATGTTAGAGGATCCATGACAATATAACTTCTATGTGAATATAAACAAACATAACTCATTACATTGTCTTCCTTGTCCAACGTCAACTACTTGATCAAACTTGAAAATAATTAATGGGGGCTCACAATCATAGAAGATGTCCAAGATAGTATATTTATATGTGAAATTTCTCTTCCTTCAAAATTCTTTCATGAATTGTTCATGTGACCAATGCTATGTTTGTTAACTTTCAATAAATTTTACCACTTATACTTCTTGTATGTGAAGTCACTACTCCCCATGGGACAAGCATATGAAGCATATAAATTTCAACTTTATGATATTCAATTCATTTCAACAATTTACTCATAGGATATAAGTGAAGAACAAGAGTAAA
The DNA here is from genome assembly GCA_039707655.1 of Elymus sibiricus. NCBI lineage: Eukaryota > Viridiplantae > Streptophyta > Magnoliopsida > Poales > Poaceae > Elymus > Elymus sibiricus. Next base: position 86,998,112 of record CM077668.1, on the reverse strand, counting down.
TGACAAACTACTCCAAAAAGATATAAGTGAAGATCAAATGAGTAGTTAAGTAAATGGGTAGCTATGTGAGGACTCTCTCTCATTTAAAAATTTCAGATCTTATTATTTTATTCAAACAGCAAGAAAAACAAATTAAAATGACACTCCTAGAATAGCACATATCATGTGAAGAAGCAAAAACTTAGGCTCAACCAAAACCGACCGATAGTTGTTGAAGAAGAAAGGTGGGATGCCTACCGGGGCATCCCCAAGCTTAGATGCTTGAGACTTCTTGAAATATTATCTTGGGATGCCTTGGGCATCCCCAAGCTTGAGATTTTGTGTCTCCTTAATTCCTCTCATATCACGGTTTCTCTAAATATTAAAAACTTCATCCACACAAAACTCAACAAGAACTCGTGAGATAAGTTAGTATAAATCAACTCAAAACCTTAACATTATATACTGTAGAAAATCACTAAAATTATAATTAAACATTGCATACTAAATGCCTCTGCATATTTAATACTCCTATCCTCAAATAGAATCATTAAACAAGCAAACATATGCAAACAATGCAACCATAACAGCAATCTGCCAAAACAGAACAGTCTGTAAAGGGTGAATAAGAATCCATACTTCCCTAACTCCAAAAATTATGAAAAATTACCACGTGACAGAGAACTCATGCATGCTTACTGTGTAAAATTTTCAGATTTTTATCATGTTCTGACTATTCAGGAATATTCTGGACATAACAGAAAACTTTCTGTTTTCAAACAGCAACACATGAACTTGCAAACTGAGCATGGTAAAGGCTATAATTGGCATTTTATTGAACTAAAAGATACAAAACATGATTATTGATAGCAGAAAGCAAATATAAACAAAATAAATGATGCTCCAAGCAAAACTCATATTATGTGACGAATAAAAATATAGCTCCAAGTGAGGTTACCGATAATGTTGAAGACGAAAGAGGGGATGCCTTCCGGGGCATCCCCAAGCTTAGACGCTTGAGTCTTCCTTGAGTATTACCTTGGGGTGCCTTGGGCATCCCCAAGCTTATGGTATTACCACTCCTTATTCTCCACATATCGAAACTTGAAAACTTCAATCACACAAAACTTAACGGAACTTGTGAGATAGGTTAGTATGATAAAAATAAATCATCCACTTAGGTACTGTAAAGACAAGATTCATAATTGTTCTCACATAATTCCTACTGTATTCCTTCATTTCCATAATTTATATTACTCAATATAAGCTATGGAAACACTAAAACAAGAAAACTATGCACCGAAAACAGAATCTGTCAAAAACAGAACAGTGTGTAGTGAGTGATTTAAATACCATACTTATATACCTCTAAAAATTCTGAAAAATTAGGAAAACATAAAAAATTTGTAACCCAATACTGTGTAAAAAAATCATAATTTTTTCGCGCTCCAGTACAGAATATAAATTCCAGCACTGGACGCAAAAGTTTCTGTTTTTGCACAGAATCAAATCAACAAGCATCTACACTATCCCAACGGCTTTACTTGGCACATTATTGAAAGAAAACATATAAAACATGATTACTACAGTATCTTAATCATGTGTACACACAAAAATAGTAGGTATAAGTATTGGGTTGTCTCCCAACAAGCGCTTTTCTTTAATACCTTTTAGTTAGGCATGATGATTTCAATGATACTCGCATAAAAGTAAAGAATTCAAACATAACGGGAGCATCATGAATCATATGTTACTCTCTCATAATAATTTTCAGTAGCATCATGAATGGATTCATCAATATATCTATCACATAAAGTATTCTTTTCATGATCCACAAGCATGGGATTTTTATTACTCTCCACATAAGCACATTTCTTCTCATCAATAAGAGTAGGAGTATCATATGAAACTCGAATACAATAAATTGTTTCCACATTCAAAGATTAATGTTTAGTAAAAGGGGAATCATAATTATGATAAGTTTTATAAATATAATCATCACTACTTTTTATAACATAAGTATCATCACAATAATCATCATAAGTAGGAGGCATGCAATCATCATAACAAATTTGATCATTCAAAGTAGGGGGCTAAAAAGATCATCTTCATTAAGCATAGCATCCCCAATCTTGGGACAAACATTAATTGCAGCAAATAAATTCTCAAACATGTCATTTTCATCAAACATAGCATCCCCAAGCTTGTGGCTTGGCATATCATAAGCATAATCACTCTCATCATTAATAGTGTGAATAGCACCAATAGTATAACAATTATTATCATCACAATTTTCTAAGTTGGTGCCAAAAAGATTTTCAAGATTATAAGAAGTGTCATTATTTTCCCAATCATAATCATCATAATGAGTAATAGGCATAACAAAATCATCCTCAATAGTTCCTTCGGACATTGTGCCATAAGACAAAGAAGCAATATCATCATCAAGTGTATCATCTTCCACAATTGTTTTTGATTCATTCTTATGAGGCACAACAATAATAGAAGCAACATTATTTGGGAGAGATACCTTTTTACCTCTACTTTTTCTTCTTTTCTTCACCACATCATGTGTGGGTTTAATCAATTTTTCCGAGCTTCTTATTGATGAGATTGGTTGAATAGGAAGTTCCTCCTTGTCACCTATTTCATCATGAGGGACAATAGGAGGGAAAGTGGAAATCTTTACCCTTTCATTAGTGTTCCTTTTATATTCTATTGGTTTTCCCGTCTTTCTAAAGTTGGCAATATAAGCATTCTCATTGCAATTTACCATACAAAACATATAGATTCTATTTAGATTAGTTTCAATGTCATTCGTGAGAATGAATACTTCAAACCAACTATTTTTATGTGATAATTCCTCACACCCCAAAAATAGATAAAGCTCATTATATAGTTCAAGGGCGGTCAAGTCATTACAATATTTAGCCATAATTCGATCATGAAAAAGTATGCATTGAAAATTAAGGTGACCAACTTTATTGCAAAGTTCACAAGTAATCGGATGAAGAGAGCATAATTTTGTAGCAAATTCATCTATCACTTTGAGCAAAAAATTGGTTCTATCATGTTTATGCTTCTTACAAAATCTATCCTCCCTATAAGGCATGTCTTCACAAACTTTATGCACTACACAACTTATTCTTGTAGACTCGTGTTGGGCCTCCAAGCGCAGAGTTTTATAGGACAGTAGCAATTTTCCCTCAAGTGGATGACCTAAGGTTTATCAATCCATGGGAGGCGTAGGTTGAAGATGGTATCTCTCAAACAACCCTACAACCAAATACAAAAAATCTCTTGTGTCCCCAACACACCCAATACAATGGTAAATTGTATAGGTGCACTAGTTCGGCGAAGAGATGGTGATAAAAGTGTAGTATGGATAATAGATATAGACTTTTGTAATCTGAAAATATAAAAACAGCAAGGTAGCAAGTAACAAAAGTGAGCACAAACGGTATTGCAATGCTTAAAAACAAGGCCTAGGGTTCATACTTTCGCTAGTGCAATCTCTCAACAATGCTAATATAATTGGATCATATAACCATCCCTCAACGTGCGACAAAGAATCACTCCAAAGTTCCTATTTGCGGAGAACATAAGATAGAAATTGTTGTAGGGTACGAAACCACCTCAAAGTTATCCTTTCCGATCAATCTATTGAGCCATCCCTATAAGTGTCACGAATAGCCCTAGAGTTCATACTAAAATAACACCATATGAAACACATCAACCAACCCTAATGTCACCTAGATACTCCAATGTCACCACAAGTATCCGTGAGTTGATTATACGATATGCATCAAACAACTTTAGATTCATAATATTCAATCCAACACAAAGAACTTCAAAGAGTGCCCCAAAGTTTCTATCGGAGAAAAGATAATGAAAACATGCATCAACCCCTATGCATAGATTACCCCAATGTCACCGCGGGAATCCACGAGTTGAGTGCCAAAACATATATCAAGTGAATCAATATAATACCCCATTGTCACCACGGGTATTCATATGCAATACATACATCAAGTGTTCTCAAATCTGAAATATTCAATCCGACAATAACGAAACCTCAAAGGGAAAAGATTCGATTCATCACAACAAGGATAGAGAGGGAAGAAACACCATATGATCCAACTATATTAACAAAGCTCGCGGTACATCAAGATCATGCCAAATCAAGAACACGAGAGAGAGAGAGATCAAACACATAGCTACTAGGACATACCCTCAGCCCCGAGGGTGAACTACTCCCTCCTCGTCATGGAGACCGCCGGGATGATGAAGATGGCCTCCGGTGATGATTCCCCCCTCCGGCAGGGTGCCAAAAAAGGACTGTAGATGGGATCTCTCTGGTACAGAGGCTTGCGGCGGCGTAAAAACTCATCTAGGGTAACTTTCGGGGGTTTCTGAATATATATGATTTTTTGGCGTTGGAATCACGCGAAGAAGGGCCACAGGGGGCCCACGAGGCACCAGGGCGCGCCTGGGGGGGTGGCGCACCCTGGTGGCTCGTGGAGCCCCTGTGGGTCTTCTGGCCTCCTCCCGAAGCTTCTAGTGTCTCTTATGTTCCAGAAAAAATCGTCAAAAAGTTTCGCTGCATTTGGACTTCATTTGATATGGATTTTCTGGAAAACCAAAAACAAGCCAAAAACAACAACTGGCACTGGGCACTAGGCCAATATGTTAGTCCATGAAAATCATATAAAAGCCATATAAAAGTGCACCAAAATCATATAAAACTATAATAAACATGGCATGAATACTTCATAAATTATAGATACGTTGGAGACGTATCAAGCACCCCCTAATCCAGGACACCATCAATGATGTTAACCATAGAATTGCATCGCCTTATCATCCTCAATCTAGTGGTCAAGTTGAATTGAGTAATAGAGAAATAAAGTTCATCTTGCAAAAGACCGTTAATAGATCTAGAAAGAATTGGTCTAAGAAACTTGATGATGCTTTATGGGCTTACAGAACTGCTTATAAAAATCCTATGGGTATGTCTCCATATAAAATGGTTTATGGAAAAGCATGTCATTTACCTCTTGAGTTAGAACATAAAGCTTATTGGGCAATTAAAGAACTCAACTATGATTTTAAACTTGCCGGTGAAAAGAGGTTATTTGATATTAGCTCTCTAGATGAATGGAGAACGCAAGCCTATGAAAATGCCAAGTTGTTTAAAGAAAAATTTAAGAGATGGCACGATAAGAGAATTCAAAAATGGGAATTCAAAGTAGGTGATCACGTTCTATTATACAATTCTTGTTTAAGATTCTTTGCAGGAAAACTTCTCTCTAAATTTGAAGGACTATACATCATCGAAGAAGTTTATCTCTCCAGAGCTATGAAGATAAATAACTCTGAAGGCACTAATCCGAGAGTGGTTAATGGGCAAATAATTAAACATTATATCTCAGGTACGCCCATTAATGTTGAAACTAATATTATTCAAACAATGACACCGGAGGAGCACATAGAGGAAACCTTCCGAAACGCTCCAGAACCCTAAAAAGGAGTAGGTATGTGGTACGGTAAGTAAACCGACTCCAAAAATTCCATAAAAGTACTTTTTGTTCATTTCGGAATATATAAAAAATTAGGAAAATAATAAACAGTCCAAAAAGTGCACGAGGGAGCGACAAGCCTGGGGGCGCCCTACCCCCAGGGCATGCCTACCGAGCTTGTGGCTCCCCCGTGGATTTTCCTGACTCCGTTTTTCTTCCATATTACTTGTCCTGCACAAAAATAATTCATTATATATACTCTCGGATGTTTTGACCACCACATCGCAAGTTTCTCCTCTGTTCTTGTTTTGGGCTGTTTTTCTGACAGATCTAGACGCACTATGTCGTCTCAAGATTTGGATGGGGAGAGCTATGTTTCACACCTTATTGCGAACCTAGAGTCTATGGGGATATTGATCCCTATGGATGGACAACTGATGAAGAAGAGGATGCCGATTTGAGAAGGAAGCAAGATTATTCCATCGAGGAAGAAGAGGATCTCCCTTTGCCCCAACCAGGAGATATGCATGTTGAATTCAAGAGGTCTAGCCTGCCCAACATGTTGAAAGTTCCTAAAGTTCAATTCACTCCTTTTCATCATGTGCAGGAAGATTTCGATAAATTGCGTCGCAAAATTTGGGATCTCGAAAGAGAGATCGACAAACTAAAGGAAGAAATTCACATTCTCAAGTGGAAGGACGAGCCCTCATCACCACCATCACCGAAGAAAGACACTTGAGCACACGGGTATCCAAGCTTGAGGGAGGTGCCCCGGTATCGTATCACCAGCACTTTCATCATAATTATCTATCTTAGTTTGATCTTTAGTTATTTCGTGATTTAGAAGAATAAAAGTTTAGTATGTTTTAGTTTCGAGTGCTTGCTTTGTGATCTATCTATCTATGTAATCGAGTGTGAGAGTTATATAATAAAGAGTAGTTTGCTTTTTGCTTCTTTACTTTTATGTTTAAATCTAAGCAATAAAAGAATGAAAAATATCATATGATAATCCCATGGGGAGTGATAACTTCACATAAAAGAAGTATAATTGATAAAACTTGTTGGAAGTTAACAAACATAGCATTGGTCATTGTTGCAATTCATGAAAAAGTAATAAAGAAAGAGAGGTCTCACATATAAATATACTATCTTGGACATCTTTTATGATTGTGAGCCCCCATTAAATATTCTATGTCAAATAGTTCACGTTGGACAAGGAAGACAACGTAATGAGTTATGTTTGCTTATATTCACATAGAAGTTATATTGTCATGGATCCTCTAACATGTGGTGCTTGCTCACTATCTTTTGCTAGCCAAAAATCTATACTAAGTAGAGATACTACTTGTGCATCAAAAACCCTTGAATTCAGTTTCATGTCATGAGAGTCCACTATATCTACCTATGGATTGAATATGATCCTTGAAGTAAGTTGTCATCGGTGCACAAAGCAATAAAAATTGCCTCTAAATATGTATGAACTTTTATTGTAAGGGAAAATAAGCTTTGTACGAACTTGTGATGGTGAAGAAATAAAAGCGACAGACTGCATAATAAAGGTTGCTATCGCAAGGGGCAATATAAAGTGACGTTCCTTTACGTTAAGAGTTTGCACAACCAAAAACAAAAAGCGCATGACAACCTCTGCTTCCCTCTACAAAGGGCCTATCTTTTACTTTTATGTGTTTACTTTTATGCAAGAGTTAATAGTATTCTCCTCTATTCCATTTTATTTTCTCTCTTGGCAAGAATCATGTGGTGGGGAAAGATCCAGGCATATATATCCAGTTGAATGTAGGTGATCATGAATTATTACTGTTGACATTACCCTTGAGGTAAATACGTTGGGAGGCGGAATTATAAGCCCCTATCTTTCTATGTGTCTGACTGAAACTTTTGCTCCATAAGTATGCCATGAGTGTCAGCAATCATAGAAGACTAAATGATAGTTGAGTATGTGAACTTGCCAAACAAAGCTCGTACATAGACTCCTTCTGATAATATGATGAATTGCAATTGCATCAGTGACTGAGATCATAGTTTGTTAGTTTTCAATATGGTTTATGGTTCATACTTTATCTTGTGGATGAATTGTCACTTATTCATGAGAAGTCTTATGATGATATATTGCTGTTATGATAATGATCCTGATGCTTTCATGTCCGTATTTTGTTTTATTGACACCTCTCTCTCTCTAAACATGTGGTCATGATTATCGATTTCGGCTTTCGCTTGAGGACAAGCGAGGTCTAAGCTTGGGGGAGTTGATACGTCCATTTTGCATCATGTTTTCCTACTGTTATTTATTATGTTTTGGGTCATTATTTCACTTTATGATACAATTCTTATGCCTTTTCTCTCTTATTTTGCAAGTTTCACATGAAGAGGGTGTCGGTGTATAAAACATGGGTATTTTATACCCTGACTTATGCACAGACAGTAGCAGCCTCCTTGCCGGGCGAGGCCTTGACGGCAACTGACAAGACCAAGACTCCAAGACCAGCCGAAGGAGCTACCAGAGAGAAGCTCAGGGCTCGACACTCACCCAGTACCAAAGATGAAGACATTCCTTGCCGGCAAGCATAAACCGGCAAGGTGAAGACCCGGCAAGCTCCACGCCGGCAAGCTTATGCCAGCCCTCCAGCGCTCCACCTCACCGCACAGGTATTCGCTGATATATGAGGTGTCGATCGCGCAGGTTGGTTGGTGAGGCTTGTCGGGCATGTGTCAACACGCTGGGACGAGATTTGCCTCTAATAACACCCGTCCAGGAGGCGTGTCAGGATACTACGAGGTGGCTGGGCAAGAGGTGCAGAAACCTTGCCGGGACTACCTCTCCGCGTGACACCTAACGGAGCATTAAATGCCTTTGTCCTAAACTGGCAGAGTTAGGTATGATAGCACTGTTTGCTATCTAATCGCTATGTAATTACTGTTCTGCCACTGTGGTAACCCCTTGAGCTATAAAAGGAGGGCTAGGGCAACAGCTTAGAGGATTCGGACCCCCGAACGAACACAGGCACCTCTCGTGTAGCTGCTCTCTCCGCGCCTTGCCGGGAGAAGCGCTCCTTGTACTGTGCTCCCATACCACTAATACACCAAAGGCAGGAGTAGGGTTTTACGCTCCTCAGTGGCCCGAACCTGGGTAAAATCCCTCGCGCTCCATCGACCATGCTCTTTGCGCATGTCGATCTTCCCCGCCGAACTGCAAGGGGCTGCATGGCCCCATAGATGGTCGTACCCCGACATCTATGGCGCGCCAGGTAGGGGAGGAGAGGCGTTTGTGCGAACCTTGATCGGGGGACTGCGCGTCTTCTTCATCTTCATCATCAACTTCATCACCGTCCTCCTCGTCATCGATGGCGCCCAAGAAGAAGGGCATCACGATGACGGCCACCCCGCACGCGTCCACAGGCGGCATGGGCGACGCAGCCAATGCGGGCGGCGCGGGCACTGCGGTCGGAGCGACCAGCGCGGGCGGCGCGGTCATTGCGCCCACCGCGACCGGCACGAGGGACGAGCGCGACGGAGCCGGTCGACCTCCTCGGTCCTCTGGCGAACGAGGCCACAACAGCGCGGGCGGAGCAGGCGGGCCCCTTCCTCCTCCTCCTCCTCCTCGCCACGACAGCGAACGCAGCCACCGGAGCGGCAACGCCCGGGCTGGCGCGAGCCGAAACCCCGCTGCAGCGACGTCCAAGGACACTACTCCAGGACGAACGCCACGCCCCTCACACGATGAGCGCGGTACGACCCCGAGCGGCGCCAATGACTCCGGGCAGCGGCGCCCTCACGGCAAGACGCCCGTGGACCAAGCCCCAGGTCCTCAGGCACCGCCCCCGCCACGGCGACCCGCTGCTGATCATGTGCCGTAGCAGCAGAGCCGCGATGCCGCTCCTACTGGCTCTGCCAGGAGTAGAGCGACGCCGCGCTCTTCACTCCCAGCCATGCCGGCCACAGCAGCGGAAGCAATGGCGCGGGCTCAGATGTTGCTGAACTTCCCTCCGGCAGCAGAAAAGATGGACGAGTGGAGGGCCACCATCCAGAGCTTGATTGGGTTTGCCGAAGCCAGTAAATCACAGCAAGCAGAACCCTCACGGCGTCCGCGACCGGCGCCGGCATCTCCAGCTGGTGGCCGCGCTGATGGAACTACACTAACGGTGCAGTCTCCGCCGTGGCAATAGCCTCAACGGCAACAATGCCAGCAGCCGCGACAAGCCCAGCAATCTTTTGGGCCCGACGAAATGTCGATCGCGTCTTCGGATCCAAGAGCGCGGCAAGATCAGCGACAAGTACTGCAAGATAGGTGAGCTGAAGACGCCCGCACCACCATCGAACACCGCCGCGAGGCACGGCGTCAATCCGACGCACGTAACGGCCCCGTCCCTGATGAGCCTGCGCCGGGGGTCGGTGGATACCTCCCTTACGAGGTCAGGTGTCCTGCCTTCACTCGTGAGCTGCGGCAAGTTTGGTGGCCATCCGTTCGGGCATTCAAGCCAGAAGTGCCGGAAAAATACGACGGCAAGCTAAACCCGGCAGAGTTTCTGGGCATCTACACGATTGCCGTACAAGCTGCCGGAGGAAGAGATGAGAAAATCCTCGCCAACTACTTTCCGTTGGCACTAAAACCCAACGTGAGGTCTTGGCTGATGAACTTGCTGGAGAACTCCATCTCTTCATGGTCAGACCTCTGCAACGAGTTCGTTGGTGCCTTTACCGGAGGCCACAAGACTCCTGGACAGCCCAGCGATCTGCAGGTGATCCCACAAAGAGACGGTGAAACCTTGCGCAAGTACATCCAGAGATTCAGCCGTGTGCACCGCAACATTCCGGACGTACACCCCGCAGCCGTGATTGCCGCCTTTCACACGAACGTGCGCAATCGGAGGATGCGGGAGAAAATGAACATCAAGTTGCCCAAGACCGTCAACGAGCTCTACACGCTGGCGAACAAGTGCGCGTGTGCCGAGGAAGGGAGAAGGCTTCCCGGGGAGGACGCTGGTGCCGAGGTAGACTCTGAGGACGATGATGCTGCCACCCCGGGGAAAAAGGGCCGAAAGCGCAACAGGAAGCGCAAGGGCAAAACTGTGATGGCCATCGGAGGTTCCGGCAACTCTGAGCCTGCCAAGAAAGCCAAAACAGAGAGTCCCGGCAAGGAGGCAGCTGCATGCGCCGCTTGTTGGGAAGCGGCGGCAAATGAGAAGGCTGGCAAGTCCGATGGGCCGTACTGCAAGATCCATCGCACCAAGGGCCATGTTCTCCAAGAGTGCCGGCAAGTCGAGCACCTTGTCGAGAAGCAGAAGGCTGAATACAAGAAGCGCGACAAAGAAAAGGGTCAAGATGGTGCTGGTGGGTCCGGCAAGAAAGGCCGCGGTGGTCGAGGAGGGCGCCACGGCAAGGCCAAGCAGCAGAAGGAGGAGCCTGCTAGGGGCCGTGAAAAGAAAGAGGAAGATGATGGAAGTGAAGAAGAAGATGACGATGAGACCAGCGAGCAAGAATTCCAAAAGGCGACTGACGCCATGTGCGTTGACGGAGGCGCATCTTTCCACTCATCCCACCGCCAACTTAAGCGGTGGGCTCGTGAAGTTAACACGGCGGAGCCGGCAATGGGCTCTCAAAAACCACTCAAATGGTCGCACACGCCTATCATCTTTGATGCTGAGGATCACCCTGATCGCGTAACCACGGTCGGGTGCTTGCCGTTGTTGGTCTCGCCAACAATTCGCAACCTCCAGGTAACAAAGATGTTAGTTGACGGTGGGGCCGGCCTGAACCTGATCTCTTCGGAAGTTATCAAGAGGCTGCAGATCCCCGATGAGGAACTCGAGAGAACGGGCACGTTTCAGGGAGTGAACCCGGGAAGAAGCCAGCCCAAGGGAAAGATCACGTTGTCGGTGATGTTTGGCGGGGAACTGAATTACAGGACGGAAAAGATTGTCTTTGACGTCGCCAAGACCCCCCCCCCTGCCGTATAATAGAATTCTTGGCCGCCCAACCTTGGCAAAATTCATGGCGGCGTCTCACTACGCTTATAACTCACTGAAGATGCCATGGCCGATGGGTGTCATTTCTATCAACTCCGACAAGAAAGATGCAGTCATTTGCGTCGACAAGATGTACAGGGACGCAGTTGCAGCAGAGGCGGCCGAGGCGCCAGCTCCCGCCAAGAAGAAGGAAAAGAAGAACTCCGGCAAGACCTCTAGCAAGGATTCCGGGAAGCGCACCTCTTCGGAGTGCTGCGCACCCGTTGAAGACTTGCCGGAATGCTCTGTCGGTAAGAGATCCAAAGCCACTGCACCGGCAACCAAGAAGGTGCCGGCGAAGGAGGACGGCGCTGACGGTACCTTCACCATCAGCGCCACTCTTGACAGCAAATAGGAAAGCGCGCTTGTTGCCTTCCTGCGGGCGAATGTCGATGTGTTCGTGTGGCGGCCGTCTGACATCCCCGGCGTTCCCAGGGAGGTAATTAAGCACCACCTTGCCGTTTGTCCCCACGCTCGGCCCGTCAAACAGAAAGTCCGGAAGCAAGCTTTGGAGCGGCAGCAGTTCATTGCCGAAGAAATCAAGAAACTTGAAGCAGCAGGCCTGGTCAGAGGAGTGTTACACCCCCACGTGGTTGGCGAATCTGGTGGTGGTGCGCAAGGCAAATGGGAAGTGGAGACTTTGTATAGACTACACTAATATCAACAAAGCTTGTCCAAAAGATCCTTTCCCATTGCCGCGCATCGATCAAATTATGGACTCCACCTCTGGCCACGATCTGCTCTCCTTCCTTGATGCATATTCCGGATACCATCAGGTATTCATGGCCAAGGAGGACGAGGAGAAAACCACATTCATTACTCCATGTGGCACGTACTGCTTCGTGCGTATGCCTTTCGGATTAAAGAGTGCCGGTTCCATGTTTGCAAGAGCAGTCCAGATTGGTTTTGAGCCCCAGCTGCACAAGAATGTAGAAGCCTACATGGATGATATAGTGGTCAAAACCAAGGACAAATCAACCCTCATTCAAGACTTGGAAGAGACATTTGCAAACCTGCGCAAGATTAATCTGAAGCTCAACCCCGAGAAGTGTGTGTTTGGCGTCCCGTCCGGCAAGCTTCTCGGATTCTTTGTATCTCAGCGGGGAATTGAGGCAAATCCCGATAAGATCAAGGCAATTGAGCAGATTCAAGCACCAAAAAGCGTCAAGGATGTGCGGCGTCTTGCCGGTTGTGTTGCTGCTTTGAGTAGGTTCATTTCAAGATCTGCCGAGCGCGCCTTGCCATTCTTCAAAATTTTGAAAAAGGCGGGTCCAATGAAATGGACTCCGGAAGCGGAGGCCGCGCTGCAAGACTTGAAGGGATACCTCTCCTCTGCGCCAACACTAGTTGCGCCTAGACCACAAGAGCCGTTGCTGCTATACATAGCGGCAACGAATCAAGTGGCCAGTGCTGCATTAGTGGCACAGAGGGAAATCAATGACGAAGAAGCAACCATGGCAAGCCTATCCGGCGACAAACCAGAATCTTCGCCGGCAAAGTCTGACACCGACAAGGCATGTACAGCGCAAGCAAATGGAGCTGATCAGCAGGTGGTGCCGAAGAAGAAAACGGTGCAGGGACCAATGTATTTCGTTAGTTCCCTCCTGCAAGGGGCTAGATCGAGATACTCTGGAGTGCAAAAGTTGCTTTTCGGCCTCCTTATGGCCTCGAGGAAGCTGCGTCACTACTTCCAAGCACACGAGATCACCGTTGTCACTCGCTTCCCGCTGCAACGCATCTTGAGAAATCCAGAGGCAACCTGCAGGGTAGTGGAGTGGGCGTTGGAGTTGTCAAGCTTTGCACTCAAGTTTGAGAGCACTTCAACAATCCAGAGCAGAGCCTTGGCAGAGTTCATTGCTGAATGGACACCAACGCAAGACGAAGAGACTCAAGAAACAGCTCTCCCCGGCAAGGAAACAGCAAGAGAATGGGTTATGTGCTTTGACGGTGCCTTTTCGCTGCAAGGCGCCGGTGCCGGAGTGCTCCTTGTCGCACCCATCGGGGAGCACCTCAAGTACGTGGTCCAAATGCACTTTCCCAGGGAGCAAGCTACAAACAACACTGCCGAGTATGAGGGGCTCCTTGCCGGTCTTCGGATCGCAGTGGACCTCGGAATCAAGAAATTGATCATCCGCGGTGACTCGCAGCTTGTTGTGAAGCAAGTGAATAAGGATTACCAGAGCCCATTGATGAGAGCGTATGTGGAAGAAGTGAGGAAATTGGAGGAACACTTTGACGGACTGCTAACAGAGCACGTCCCCCGTGCAGAAAATAGCATTGCTGATAGCCTGTCAAAGTGTGCCGCGCAAAAGCTTCCCGTGGAACCGGGAACCTTTGTGCTCCATTTGAATCAACCCACAGTTACTCCATCAACGCAGGCCAGTAAGAGAAGAAAGTTAAGTACCGGCAAGTACTTTCCGGCAGAACTCCAAGGAGCCACCGGCAAGGATGCTGCCGGGAACGACAATGCGGTTGGCGGTGACCAGCAGCTTAGCGCAGAACCACAGGTTCTTGCCGCGGAATCAAGCGCTCCCATGGCCGAAGAGGAGCCTTTAGTCCTTGTTGTCGAGCCACAGGCTCCGGCATGGGCACAGCAGATAGTCCGTTTCCTTCAAACAGGAGAACTCCCCGATGAGCAAGAAGAAGCTGAGAAAGTAGCCCGCCAGTCAAGTATGTATCAGTTTGTGGATAGCATCCTGTACAGAAAACGACCAAACAGTGTGAAATTGAAGTGTATCTGCCGGGAAGACGGACTAAAGCTGTTGGCGGAGATACATGGAGGCATATGTGGCTCTCACATAGGATCAAGGGCACTTGCCGGCAAGGCTTTCCGGCAAGGCTTCTATTGGCCCACTGCCCTCCATGATGCGACTGAGCTAGTAACCAAGTGTGAAGCGTGCCAGTTCCATTCAAAGAATATACATCAACCAGCTCAGGCTCTCCAAACGATCCCTCTCTCCTGGCCCTTTTCGGTCTGGGGGCTCGATATCTTGGGCCCCTTCCCCCGCGCTGCCAGGGGCTTCGAGTATTTGTACGTCGCTATCGACAAGTTCACGAAGTGGCCGGAAGTGGAGCCGGTGAGGAAGGTGACAGCGCAATCAGCCGTCAAGTTCTTCAAAGGGTTAGCTTGCCGTTTCGGGGTTCCTAACAGGATCATCACTGACAACGGCACGCAATTCATGAGCCGCACCTTCATGCAGTACATTCAAGACCTTGGCAGCAAAATCTGTTTTGCGTCTGTCGCTCACCCGAGAAGCAACGGCCAAGCAGAAAGGATGAATGCTGAAGTGATGCGTGGTCTCAAGACAAGAACTTTCGACAAGCTGCGCAAGTGCGGAAAGCGCTGGGTTGATGAGTTGCCGGCAGCTCTTTGGTCAATCAGGACGACACCAAATCGAGCTACCGGCCAGACACCCTTCTACCTAATCTATGGTGCAGAGGCGGTGCTCCCCACGGAACTCATATACGGATCACCTCGAGTGCTCGCTTACGATGAAGCCGAGCAAGAGCGGCTGCGGCAAGACGACGCGTTGCTCCTTGAGGAAGATCGTCTTCGGGCAGCTGTGCGAGCTGCACGCTACCAGCAAGTCTTGCGCCGCTATCATAGCCACAAAGTGCGCGCCCGAAGCCTTGAGGAAGGCGACCTTGTTCTTCGGCGTGTTCAGTCCACCAAGGGATCAAACAAGTTGACGCCGAAGTGGGAAGGCCCTTACCGGGTAGTACGAGTCACCAGGCCTGGCGCAGTCCGGCTGGAGACCGAAGATGGCACCCCAGTGCAAAACTCATGGAATATTGAGCATCTTCGCAAGTTCTACCCGTGAGGCGCGGTTGCCGGGACATCTCCCGGCAACCCCTTTTGTACGAGCCTTGTCGGCCAGACATGTAACCCTTTGTACAAAGCCAGGCGCAGATCCTGTGCATAATAAAGCTAAGTGTTACGCAACTCCTCATACATATTCACTTATATGTCGATGCATGTGATATTGTGATTTACACTTTAGTTTGTATGAGATGACTAATGAACCGTTAAGGTTCCCAAAACTCTCTTTTCTCTTCTTTCTTTTTCCTAAAAAGGGCAAGGGAATCCCTCGCGCGCAAATTTCCCGGGGGGGAGTGGAGACGGGTACCATTTACAAATGATGTTCAAGTGGCCATTTCATGCAACAAGAAAAACGACACAGAGAAAAGCTAAGTTCGAAGATTTTTTAAAAAAATCCCTTAGTTACTTTCACGTTCCCCCTTGGACGATTTTGCACTTTGTATGAGAAACCTGCATGCGAGAGGAACCTTGTCACAAATGGTCTGCGCTCTAGCTTGCCTCGAGTCCGCTCGGCAAGCCTAGCGCTGCGTCCTGTCTCGGCAAGTTGCCTTGCCAGCAGCAGCACTTCCAGCAGGGTGCTAAGGACCCATTCCTCAAAATCGCTCGCGGCAAGTGTGCGCACCGGCAAGTTTCCAAACAAGCGTAAGGAACACGATCATGCAAAGGCAAATGAGACAAGGGAAAACGACGCACATTTATTTAAACCCGGCAAACACTAGATGTTCATTAAGGAAGTGCTCGATTACATCTTCATCGGCCCTTTGCCAGGGTTTATCTCAGGTGCAATACAAGGGCAAAAGGGGCGCCTAGGCGGATCGCTCCGGCGATCAATACGAGACGAAGGAGTCGGAGCCGTCGTCCTCGACCTTCATGCCTGGAGCGCCGTCGTCGTCATCGCCATCATCGTCGTCATCCTCAGTCTCGCTGGAGGAAGCGCTGTCGGAGTCGCTCGAGCTTTCCGCCCAGCACTCCAGATGAGCGCCTGAAGCCCCGAAGAACTTCACGACGAGCGTGTCGGCCCTGTCCAGCCTAAAGTGGAGAAGATGCCCTTGCCCTAGGCAGCGAGCAAGGACGAAGGATTTCCACCCTCGCGTGAAGTACAAAATGCCGTTGGCGGAAGCTTCGACGGCCACCCGGACCGAGCCATGGCAGCAGCCGTCGACACGCAGCCACAAGCCACGCAAATCAACGCCCTCCATCTCCCTGGCGAAAGGGCGAGGGAGCCGCAGCCGGCTCCGTGGCCGGTCGCGCAGTTCCACGACGAACTCACGCGCCGTGTTCTCCGTGTGGCCTTCTGCCAAGGACTGGTTGGCCGGAGGTGGAGTAGCGAGCGCACCGCCACGGCCACCTCGTCCCCGGGCGGCGCGTCTTCCATGACCCGCGGTTCCACCCCGAGCGCTGGGGCCGGCCTCCGCGGCCGCTGCAGAAGCGCCAGCACGATCCCGAAGAGAAGCCCGTGTGGCGGTGGGAGGCCCACGAGCCCGGCCTTTCCCCCTCGCCATGGTGGCCATGGAAGCGGGAGGAAGGAAGAGGAAGGAGGCGAGAATGGCAGACGCTGGAAGTATGGGACGAAGGAAGTGGATGAGCATCGCGTCCCGCAGCCCCCTCTTTATAGGGAGGATGCGGGGGCTGGCTCTTCATCGTCCTCAAGCAGCCGCCCAAACTCTCCAATCCTGCACCCTGCATTCATGAGCAGGCGCACTACTCCGGCGACCGCCCCTCTTCGCCAATCCACTGCCTTGCATGTATGCAGACGCGCGTGATGGAGGGGCGCAGAAAAAGGAGGAGTAAAGACAGATATGGCAGTTACCCCTTACCACGCGTAGCCACGCTTCGGTTCATGACTAGCCCAACGGCAGGAGTTGCCGGAAGGTGGCCCAAGTCCAGATTAGCGAGGAAGCAAAGAAGATCTCAGAAAATGGGGATCATCAAGACCAAAAATTGTAATGACAGTTTCCCGCCGCGTGTCTGTGCATTACTTGGGCCTAGCCCAACAACGCTTCGGACGCGCGTATGGCCCAGGCCCGGGGGATCCTGTCGGTGTATAAAACATGGGTATTTTATACCCTGACTTATGCACAGACAGTAGCAGCCTCCTTGCCGGGCGAGGCCTTGACGGGAACTGACAAGACCAAGACTCCAAGACCAGCCGAAGGAGCTACCAGAGAGAAGCTCAGGGCTCGACACTCACCCAGTACCAAAGATGAAGACATTCCTTGCCGGCAAGCATAAACCGGCAAGGTGAAGACCCGGCAAGCTCCACGCCGGCAAGCTTATGCCAGCCCTCCAGCGCTCCACCTCACCGCACAGGTGTTCGCTGATATATGAGGTGTCAATCACGCAGGCTGGTTGGTGAGGCTTGTCGGGCACGTGTCAACACGCTGGGACGAGATTTGCCTCTAATGACGCCCGTCCAGGAGGCGTGTCAGGATACTACGAGGTGGCTGGGCAAGCGGTGCAGAAACCTTGCCGGGACTACCTCTCCGCATGACACCTAACGGCGCATTAAATGCCTTTGTCCTAAACTGGCAGAGTTAGGTATGATAGCACTGTTTGCTATCTAATCGCTATGTAATTACTGTTTTGCCACTGTGGTAACCCCTTGAGCTATAAAAGGAGGGCCAGGGCAACAGCTTAGAGGATTCGGACCCCCGGACGAACACAGGCACCTCTCGTGTAGCTGCTCTCTCCGCGCCTTGCTGGGAGAAGCGCTCCTTGTACTGTGCTCCCATACCACTAATACACCAAAGGGAGGAGTAGGGTTTTACGCTCCTCAGCGGCCCGAACCTGGGTAAAATCCCTCGCGCTCCATCGACCATGCTCTTTGCGCACGTCGATCTTCCCCGCCGAACTGCAAGGGGCTGCATGGCCCCATAGATGGTCGTACCCCGACAGAGGGAGATTGCCGGCAGCTGGAATTCTGGACTGAAAAGGGCTACAGCAGAGACATCTATTCTGCACAACTCCAAATGACCTGAAAATTTACGGAGAATTATTTTGGAATATATAAAAATATTGGCAGAAGAAATACCAGAGGGGGACCCACCAGGAAGCCACAAACCTGGGGGCGTGCTCTACCCCCTGGGCGCGCCCCCCGAGCTTGTGGGGCCCCTGGCAGGCCTCTGGGCCCATCTTCTCCTATATGAAGCCATTTGCCCTAGAAAAAAATCAGAAGAAGACTTTTGGGACGAAGCGCCGCCGTCTCGAGGCGGAACTTGGGCAGGAGCACTTTTGCTCTCAGCTGGCGGAGCGATTCCGCCGGGGAAACTTCCCTCCGGGAGGGGGAAATCGAAGCCATCGACATCCCCAATGATCCTCTCATCATGGGAGGACCAATCTTCATCAACATCTTCACCAGCACCATCTCATCTCAAACCCTAGTTCATCTCTTGTATTCAATCTTTGTCTCAAAACCTCAGATTGGTACCTGTGGGTTGCTAGTAGTGTTGATTACTCTTTGTAGTTGATGCTAGTTGGTTTATTTGGTGGAAGATTATATGTTCAGATCCGTAATGATATTCAATACCCCTCTGATCTTGAACATGTATATGATTTGTGAGTAGTTACTTTTGTTCTTGAGGACATGGGAGAAGTCTGGTTATAAGTAATCATGTGAAGTTGGTATTCGTTCGATATTTTGATGATGTGTATGTTGTATTTCTTCTAGTGGTGTCATGTGAACATCGACTACATGACACTTCACCATCATTGGGCCTATGAGAATGCATTGGGGAGTAATAAGTAGATGATGGGTTGCTAGAGTGACAGAAGCTTAAACCCTAGTTTACGCGTTATTCCGTAAGGGGCTGATTTGGATCCATATGTTTCATGCTATGGTTAGATTTATCTTAATTCTTCTTTCGTAGTTGTGGATGCTCGCGAGAGGGGGTAATCATAAGTGGGAGGCTTGTTCAAGTAAGAATAGCACCCAAGCACCGTTCCACCCACATATCAAATTATCAAAGTAGCGAACGCGAATCAACTAAACATGATGAAAGTGACTAGATGAAATTCTCATGTGTCCTCGAGAATGCCTTGCTTTATATAAGAGTTTGTTCTGGCTTGTCCTTTGCTATAAAAAGTATTGGGCCACCTTGCTGCACTTTTGTTACACTTTTTACTTGTTGCGAATTATCTTGCTACCAAACTATCTGTTACCGATAATTTTAGTGCTTGCAGAGAATACCTTGCTGAAAACCGCTTATCATTTCCTTCTGCTCCTCGTTGGGTTTGATACTCTTACTTATCGAAAGGACTAAGATTGATCCCCTATACATGTGGGTCATCACCTACCCCCCTAGGCGCGCCTCCCAAGCTTGTCGCTCCCTCGTGACTCCTCCGGTCTTCTCCCGAAGTTTCTAGGGTCTCTTTTGGTCCAGAAAAAATTAATCCAAAGTTTTTCTTCGTTTGGACTCCGTTTTATATTGATTTTCTAAAAAGACAAAAACAAGCAAAAAAAATAGCAACTGGCAGTGGGCACTAGGTTAATAGGTTAGTCCCAAAAAATGATATAAAATTGCATAAAGTTGCATATAAAACATCCAAGATTGATACTATAATAGCATGGAACAATCAAAAGTTATAGATACGTTGGAGACGTATCAAGCATCCCCAAGCTTAATTCCTGCTCCTCCTCGAGTAGGTAAATGATAAAAACAGAATTTTTGATGTGGAATGCTACCTAACATGTCTATCATGTAATCTCTTTTATGGCATATAAATTGTGAAGCGATGAATTAACAATATCAACATAATAATATCCATGAACATAAGAAGCATAATCATTAAACTTTCAAAATATACGATCCTTAATGAGTGTTATCCATACTCACTTTGTCATATTAATAATGGCATGGCTCTATCTTCACCACAAATATATAAATAGTGAGCACCCCGGTGTTAAACCAGGCAATTGGATCGTACTTCTAACGCGCTTCAGCATTTTGAACTCTCACGCAATACATGAGCGCAAGCCATGGACATAGCACTAGGTGGAATTGAATGCGGTGATAGGTATCAAATAATGGAAAGGAGGAGAAGAAAGTCTCGCATCAACTCGGCGAATCAACGGGCTATGGACATGCCCATCAATCAATATCAATGCGAGGAGTAGGGATTGCCATGCGATGGATGCACTAAGAGCTATAAGTGTATGAAAGCTCAAACTAAAAATTAAGTGGGTGTGCATCCAACTTGCTTGCTCATGAAGACCTCGAGCATTTGAGGAAGCCCATCATCAGAATATACAAGCCAAGTTCTATAATGAAAAATTCCCACTAGTATATGAAAGTGACAACATAGGAGACTCTCTATATGAAAAACATGGTGCTAGTTTGAAGCACAAGTGTGGAAAAGGATAGTAACATTGCCCCTTCCCTCTTTTTCTCTGATACGTCTCCAATGTATCTATAATTTATGAAGTATCCATGCCATGTTTATAACAATTCTATATGGTTTTGGTATGATTTGATTAGAACTAACCCGGACTGACGCTGTTTTCAGCAGAATTGCCATGGTGTTGTTTTTTATGCAGAAATAAAAGTTCTTGGAATTGGATGAAACTTTTTGGAGATTTTTTATGAAATAAATAAAAAATACTGGAACCAAGAACCACTGGAGGGGGGCCACCCAGTGCCCACGAGGCACCAGGGCGCGCCACCCCCCCAGGCACGCCCTGGTACCTCGTGGGGCCCACGTGGCTCCATCTGACCTGATTCCAGCGCTGAAAAATCCTATAAATAGAGAAACCCCCAGAAATAACCCTAGATGAGTTTTTACGCCGCCGCAAGCCTCTGTACCTCCACGATCTCATCTACAGCCCTTTTCCGGCACCCTGCCGGAGGGGGGAATCATCACCGGAGGCCATCTTCATCATCCCGACGGTCTCCATGATGAGGAGGGAGTAGTTCACCCTCGGGGCTGAGGGTTTGTACCAGTAGCTATGTGTTTGATCTCTCTCTCTCTCTCTCTTTCCCGTGTTCTTGATTTGGCATGATCTTGATGTATCGCGAGCTTTGTTAATATAGTTGGATCATATGGTGTTTCTTCCTCTCTATCCTTGTTGTGATGAATCGAATCTTTTCCCTTTGAGATTTCGTTATTGTCGGATTGAATATTTCAGATTTGAGAACACTTGATGTATGTCTTGCATATGAATACCCGTGGTGACAATGGGGTATTATATTGATTCACTTGATATATGTTTTGGCACTCAACTCGCGGATTCCCGCGGTGACATTGGGGTAATCTATGCATATGGGTTGATGCACGTTTTCATTATCTTTTCTCCGATAGAAACTTTGGGGTGCTCCTTGGAGTTCTTTGTGTGGATTGAATATTATGATTATGAAGTTGTTTGATGCATATCGTATAATCAACTCATGGATACTTGTGGTGACATTAGAGCTGGTTGATGTGTATCATATGGTGTTATTTTAGTACGAACTCTAGGGCTGTTTGTGACACTTATAGGAATAGTGTCAGGACCGGATTTCCGGGTTATTAATTTTTCCCGCAAATGGTCCTTGTGCTCACCAGCCCCAGGATTTACTGTTAGCTGATGAGACACAAACTTGATACAGAAATTCCAAGCAAGATACAAAATATGAAGTACAAGACCATTCTGGTCCAGGAGTACAACAAAAAGATTTCTAGTGGTTGATGGCGGAAGCGGGTTACGGATCATCAGCGTCTATGGGACACCATTTCCCACAGGAACAGCTGACCTGGGTAACTCCTATCTTCACGAGGCTGCTATCTCCGTTGCCTAGGTTCCGGGGCTGTCGTCGTTGCGCTCCTCTCCACGCAATAAATCTGGCCAAGCCAATAGCCAGGGACAAGCCAGTGAGTACGTTTGAATGTACTCGCAAACATCATGAACAAAAGATATACCGAAAGCATATGAATATGATGGGTTAAATTATATGCTCATGCTGGGTTATATGATATGCATATGATGACTGAAATTAAATCATGGCATGATAAATATTAGCATATGCAGAAGGATGAGTAAATTAAATATTAGTGACAATCAAAGAAAGTTAATGGAAAATCGGGCGAGACCAGACCGCCCGAGAATCCAAAAGGAAATATAAAAGAAATGCCAATCGGGTGTCTACAAGAGAGTCAGGCGAGACAGACCGCCCATTATCTCGAGAGATGCCATGGAGTGGTCTTGAAAAGAAATGCCGGTCGGGCGTCAAGTGACACCACGGTAGGTCTTGAAGAGAAATGCCAATCGGGTGTCTAAAAGAGTATCGAGCGAGACAGACCGCCCATTAACTCAAGCGACGCCACGAGAGGTCTTGAAAATAAAACCGAGTGTCCGGGGTAGTCTAGCCAGCCCCTGAGACACTCAGGAAAAATAACACAAGAGAAGAGGGTTAGTCCACAATAATATTCATGCTTGCAACAATAATATGCATAACAGTAACCTTCATGATAATGAAATATCCATGTTAGTGATGAGGTAATAATATTCTGCAAAATACTTCATGCTCAATTTAATTATTGCCTCCGAAGAACAACACTAAGACCGACACTTGACCCATCCCAGACTGTAGTCCTTAACCGCGGACACGGCTATTCGAATAGATATAAACTCTGCAGAGGGTGCACTCTTTACCCACAAGTAAAGGATTTCTTTAGTCAGTATCGTAACACTGACTAATTCCCATTATGGCCTTTGGGTTGCAACACACCTGACCAGCACACACTAGTTTAACTTCCAGATGGTCGGAATCACCCTCGGCATCTGTCCGGATAAACTTTAAGACGGGGAGACCACGTCCTGCATGGGATCACTATTCATACGCGCGGATTCCAAGGAGTGTGCCCCCTCCTCTCGGTCCCAGACCGGATACACCCATGCCCCCTGGACATGATGGCTGGGATTTAGTCCCTGATCAGTGGAAACCCCCATCATGGCCCTCTGTACGGTGTGTGCACGGAAAGGGGTTATCAACTTACTGAACCATACTCCCCTCACGGGAAGACTCGTGGCAGCACGAAACAAGTAAGGGGGTTGCCGGAACAAGACTCGATCTACGGTCGACTCAGGAGGCTCAATATTTCCTGCAGTTATTAGCACAACCTATTACTCGGTGATACCCAACAGGGTCATCATCTGGCATGCCCCAACATGCCCTTACAGATCATTCTCGTCATCACGAGAATTCAATCTTACGGTCACGTTCCTCGTGACTGTTTCCTTACTGCAGATTAGCCCAGTCCAACGTGGGCAGACATGGCAAGTGATATCAACCAAGTTCATTCAAACATCTTGCTACGATGAATATGAAATGCTCTCATGTGATCATGCATGCAAAACAAGTCCTATGCCAATTTTACCGGAATTCAACATTCTTATGATTACTTATTCATGCAAATAATCAAACATGCAATCACCATATCAAGTGTTCAAGATGCTTGCCTTGAGCATGCAGTGGTGCTGTCCACATCAAAATTTTGCAAGAAAAATATCTCCCCTCCATTTCCTATTTCCAAAATATAGTAAATACCACATAAAGTAAAACAGTAATAAAAATTTGTTTAGGAAATAGTGAAATAAATCCTAAAAATAACTAGATGAAAAATTATGTATTACAGAAAAATAATCATTTTGTTTGGAGTTAATATGAATTAATTAGGGAATTACTAAGTTGGAAGTAATAAAGAAATGGACTATTTTAAAGGATTCCAGTAGAAAAAGTGCTTTGGAAAAATGTTCACCTAATTTATTTTAATAGAACATGATTTTATGTGCATGCAAAAATTTGAATCAATAGTTTTGGATATGAACTGGACTCTGTGGAATTGTTGGAAACTTACTGAAAAGGAAAAAGAGAAGCGCAGAGGGACGCCCTGAGCGTTAAATAGCCGGGCGGCCTACTGGGCCAAGCCCAGCCGTCTGGCCGCGCGGGAGATCTGGCGACGTCGAAGGCGCATCCAACAAATACGCTTTCGTCGAGCGAACACGGCTTTGGAGAAACCCGTCTCCACTCATACCGGTTCGAGGAGAAGGCTGGGCCACTGACGGTGGGTCCCGCGGGGCCCACCCGTCAGGTTTGACCGGTCACCGCGCCAGCCCTCTTCTTCCTCCCTCGCGTCCGAACATAGCGCGAGCTCCGGCGAGCCTAGCCGGCGACACAGTCCATATCCGGAGGAAAGGTTTGCACCAGCGTGTTCCTGGGATCAAGCCGCACCCGTGGGTGGTGGAATAAGTCGCCGGGGGGCTCTGGAACGAGCACCCCTTCATTCATGGCGGAAGGAGCCTCGGGTGGGGAAGGGGCTCTTGCCTCTGGTGGTCCTCGAGCTAAATTTATGGTGGGGATGGACCAGCGGGTGCTCAAGGAGGCCGGTGGTGAAGAAAGAGGAGTGGGAGGGGTGCTGGGTGCGTCGAATTCATCGAAGAACCAGTTACGGGTGCCCTCACCGGAGTTGGAGAAGGCGACCGATTCCGGGCGTCTGGGCGTCCGTGGAGGCTTTTGGGGGAGGGAGTGGTTGTGTGACGTCGAGAACGAGCCCGAGGGGGCCTTTTATAGGGGAATGGAGGCGGTGCCGCAGCTTCACCGAGAAGGTACGACGGCGGTGGCATTAACTGCGCCGCAGAGTGGTTGCGGGCGGTGGCCGTGGTCGGCGGAGTCGGTGGCCGTCCTGCGTTAATGCCAGGGTGTGCTGGTTGGCTCAGAGAGCTCGGGCGGTGTCGTGCCCGTGTGGAAGACGGCGGCGGCGGCTCGGGTCGGTGGCAGAAGGCGCTAGGGGACGCGGGAGCATGTCGGTAAGGACCAGACGTGACCAGGCGATCCATTGGAAGGCTCGGGAGAGCAGGGGAGGCAGCAGAGGCACGGACAGGAGCTGATGCCATCGGTGCAACCCGGGCGCTCTGCTCACGTGTTTGGCATGTGCCTGAGCTGCTCGACAGAATGCCTGGGTGAACTAGGGTGTTCCTCTCGAGTTAACCTTTGGCAGATGGAAGCTTAAAAGTAAGACAAAGTCACTGGACATGCTCAATTGGCAAGAGGGTGGAGCTCCAAATGATATCCTAGCAGGTTGCCAAATCCTGCCGTGCCCATGAGGTGCTTGATGAAATGCTAGGGCTAGCAAGTGATCTATGTTGGTTGTGAAAATTAACAGAATGGTGTCTCCTTAGAGGTTAGGGATGATGGTGTGGTTAGTTTGGCAAAAAGGAAAACTTGATAATGCAAGTTTGGAAGGATTTCAGTTCTGGACTGAAAATGCAGAGAATTATTTGGTGATTCAAAATGATTTAAATGGATCTTTTCTTCTGGACTTAAGAGTTTCCTGGGAAGGACTAGAGGTGGGATTAAATTTAGAATTTTTGGAGCAAGGAAAAATAGGGTTGTAGTGCAAAGTTGAATCTGGACCAGAATTGAAAATAGGATGGTTTGCTCAAAATTTCCAAAGGGCAAGCTTGGTTTTCTGCATAAAAATGAATTATATACCTATATTGACATCTCCAAATTTTTATGGCATTTTTGAAGAAATATTTAAATAGGTTGTCGTTAAAACTCAAAACAGGGCAGAACTGAAAAGAAGAAGTTTCACTCAAAACTTACAAAACACCAAGATGGGTTTTTTCATAAAAGTGATTTATAGGCATCACATGACCTCCCATAATTTTTGTGGAATTATTTAATGTAGTTGCAGTGCAACAGAAACATTTAAAATATTGAAGAAGCTATTAAAATAATTATCTTGGGCAATATTTTATTTTGAAAATAATTCCTACTGTTATTTAAGTAATAAAGAAATGTTTTAAGAAAACTCCCAAGGCCACATTATTATTTCTGAAAATTTCTATATGGAGGGAAGAATTTTGAAAGTCAGAACAGAAAGGCTCTTAAAATTATTAAAGACTTGTTATAAAAAAAATTATTTCTAGCCAAATTTTACTTATTAAAATTGTGGTTAAATTTTTGGGGTGTTACAAACTCTACCCCCCTTAAGAAAATCTCGTCCTCGAGATTTGTTAAGGACGGAAGAATTAAAATGCATAACCCAACAATCAAACACTCATATGCAAAATGCAATAAGGGCAATATATTTCATGACATATGCTCTAATACAAAGGTCACATCATGCAAACAAATACTACCTGTTATACAAACGCGCTCATGACCGTCTACGGTCCGAAAGTGAGATCTACAGGGTCTTGCGGAAAATTTCCGAGTGATGGAGCGCCTTCTTCTTCTTCCGGAGAGAGTGGAGGGAGTGGAGGAAGCAGACGAAGAACACGTCCTTCTTGGGTTGGCAGAGGGGGTCCGCCAACGGCTATCTAAGGGTTCAGAAAGGCCAGATAAGAGAGGTAATTCATGAGTTGCTGGGTCAGATGCTCTTGAGCCATCACATACTGAATGAGATTGGCCAGAGCTGGATCCCTCTCTATACGTTCACAGCGGAACGTTGCATCTGCCCCTGAGGCTGCACGGCTCGGAAAATAGCAGTATCTCCTTTCGCTGGCAGTGGGTACCGCGAACCGGAGACGGGTAACTGCTTCATAAGCAGTAGCTTCAATGGCCATGCCTGGGGTTGGCATGGATCTCCCGATGTATACAACATATGGAGGGCCTTGGTCTGGGTCTGCTGGTGGGATGTGCACAACTGCCCAGTATTTCGAGGAGTCAGAGGTGATCCTCAATTTGAACAGCTCATATTGGGGTGGGTGGGTGGAGCCAAGAGTATTGCGGGTAAAATCCCACAATACCCTAACAAAACTACCAGGGGTTGCATCTGGGGTTCTTAGGTAAGCTCCGGGGTGAAATATGGATGGGTGGATGGTATCGCTGGCGTGCTCCTGGTACACAACATACCCAGGTGGCTCTTCGATGCCGAAAGCACGACGGTTGAGATTGGCGAGGATGGCTACAAAGTCTCCAAGCTCGGATGCGGTGGTCTCGTTGTGAACGAGGGGGCCAGGCATCTTGGTGGCTGGGTTGAGAGTGAGGCTGTGATGTGCTAAGTTTGGGGCAAGGCTTCCTTTATAGGCCAGCAGAGACTTCCATCGCACGCTTGTGGATGGGACAACTCAGGTGTCGGCCACAGGCACACGGCCTATGGGTAGGGTTGATAGGTTGGGCACCGACGACCAAAAGGTGTCGGCTGGCCACTGTGCAGGCTTACCGGGTGAGATGGACTTGGATACGGACAGGAAATGATGTGGTTTGTGTGGAAACCTAGGGATAGTGACCAGGCTAAGATAGGATTAGCCAATGGTCAGCCTGGCTCTGATACCAAGGCTGTCAGGACCGGATTTCCGGGTTATTAATTTTTCCCGCAAATGGTCCTTGTGCTCACCAACCCCAGGATTTACTGTTAGCTGATGAGACACAAACTTGATACAGAAATTCCAAGCAAGATACAAAATATGAAGTACAAGACCATTCTGGTCCAGGAGTACAACAAAAAGATTTCTAGTGGTTGATGGCGGAAGCGGGTTACGGATCATCAGCGTCTATGGGACACCATTTCCCACAGGAACAGCTGACCTGGGTAACTCCTATCTTCACGAGGCTGCTATCTCCGTTGCCTAGGTTCCGGGGCTGTCGTCGTTGCGCTCCTCTCCACGCAATAAATCTGGCCAAGCCAATAGCCAGGGACAAGCCAGTGAGTATGTTTGAATGTACTCGCAAACATCATGAACAAAAGATATACCGAAAGCATATGAATATGATGGGTTAAATTATATGCTCATGCTGGGTTATATGATATGCATATGATGACTGAAATTAAATCATGGCATGATAAATATTAGCATATGCAGAAGGATGAGTAAATTAAATATTAGTGACAATCAAAGAAAGTTAATGGAAAATCGGGCGAGACCAGACCGCCCGAGAATCCAAAAGGAAATATAAAAGAAATGCCAATCGGGTGTCTACAAGAGAGTCAGGCGAGACAGACCGCCCATTATCTCGAGAGACGCCACGGAGTGGTCTTGAAAAGAAATGCCGGTCGGGCGTCAAGTGACACCACAGTAGTCTTGAAGAGAAATGCCAATCGGGTGTCTAAAAGAGTATCGAGCGAGACAGACCGCCCATTAACTCAAGCGACGCCACGAGAGGTCTTGAAAATAAAACCGAGTGTCCGGGGTAGTCTAGCCAGCCCCTGAGACACTCAGGAAAAATAACACAAGAGAAAAGGGTTAGTCCACAATAATATTCATGCTTGCAACAATAATATGCATAACAGTAACCTTCATGATAACGAAATATCCATGTTAGTGATGAGGTAATAATATTCTGCAAAATACTTCATGCTCAATTTAATTATTTCCTCCGAAGACCGACACTAAGACCGACACTTGACCCATCCCAGACTGTAGTCCTTAACCACGGACACGGCTATTCGAATAGATATAAACTCTGCAGAGGATGCACTCTTTACCCACAAGTAAAGGATTTCTTTAGTCAGTATCGTAACACTGACTAATTCCCATTATGGCCTTTGGGTTGCAACACACCTGACCAGCACACACCAGTTTAACTTCCAGATGGTCGGAATCACCCTCGGCATCTGTCCGGATAAACTTTAAGACGGGGAGACCACGTCCTGCATGGGATCACTATTCATACGCGTGGATTCCAAGGAGTGTGCCCCCTCCTCTCGGTCCCAGACCGGATACACCCATGCCCCCTGGACATGATGGCTGGGATTTAGTCCCTGATCAGTGGAAACCCCCATCATGGCCCTCTGTACGGTGTGTGCACGGAAAGGGGTTATCAACTTACTGAACCATACTCCCCTCACGGGAAGACTCGTGGCAGCACGAAACAAGTAAGGGGGTTGCCGGAACAAGACTCGATCTACGGCCGACTCAGGAGGCTCAATATTTCCTGCAGTTATTAGCACAACCTATTACTCGGTGATACCCAACGGGGTCATCATCTGGCATGCCCCAACATGCCCTTACAGATCATTCTCGTCATCACGAGAATTCAATCTTACGGTCACGTTCCTCGTGACTGTTTCCTTACTGCAGATTAGCCCAGTCCAACGTGGGCAGACATGGCAAGTGATATCAACCAAGTTCATTCAAACATCTTGCTACGATGAATATGAAATGCTCTCATGTGATCATGCATGCAAAACAAGTCCTATGCCAATTTTACCGGAATTCAACATTCTTATGATTACTTATTCATGCAAATAATCAAACATGCAATCACCATATCAAGTGTTCAAGATGCTTGCCTTGAGCATGCAGTGGTGATGGCCACATCAAAATTTTGCAAGAAAAATATCTCCCCTCCATTTCCTATTTCCAAAATATAGTAAATACCACATAAAGTAAAACAGTAATAAAAATTTGTTTAGGAAATAGTGAAATAAATCCTAAAAATAACTAGATGAAAAATTATGTATTACAGAAAAAGAATCATTTTATTTGGAGTTAATATGAATTAATTAGGGAATTACTAAGTTGAAAGTAATAAAGAAATGGACTATTTTAAAGGATTCCAGTAGAAAAAGTGCTTTGGAAAAATGTTCACCTAATTTATTTTAATAGAGCATGATTTTATGTGCATGCAAAAATTTGAATCAATAGTTTCGGATATGAACTGGACTCTGTGGAATTGTTGGAAGCTTACTGAAAAGGAAAAAGAGAAGCGCAGAGGGATGCCCTGAGCGTTAAATAGCCGGGCGGCCTACTGGGCCGAGCCCAGCCGTCTGGCCGCGCGGGAGATCTGGCGACGTCGAAGGCGCATCCAACAAATACGCTTTCGTCGAGCGAACACGGCTTTGGAGAAACCCGTCTCCACTCATACCGGTTCGAGGAGAAGGCTGGGCCACTGACGGTGGGTCCCGCGGGGCCCACCCGTCAGGTTTGACCGGTCACCGCGCCAGCCCTCTTCTTCCTCCCTCGCGTCCGAACAGAGCGCGAGCTCCGGCGAGCCTAGCCGGCGACACAGTCCATATCCGGAGGAAAGGTTTGCACCGGCGTGTTCCTGGGATCAAGCCGCACCCGTGGGTGGTGGAATAAGTCGCCGGGGGGGCTCTGGAACGAGCACCCCTTCATTCATGGCAGAAGGAGCCTCGGGTGGGAAAGGGGCTCTTGCCTTTGGTGGTCTTCGAGCTAAATTGATGGTGGGGATGGACCAGCGGGTGCTCAAGGAGGCCGGTGGTGAAGAAAGAGGAGTGGGAGGGGTGCTGGGTGCGTCGAATTCATCGAAGAACCAGTTACGGGTGCCCTCACCGGAGTTGGAGAAGGCGACCGATTCCGGGCGTCTGGGCGTCCGTGGAGGCTTGTGGGGGAGGGAGTGGTTGTGTGACGTCGAGAACGAGCCCGAGGGGGCCTTTTATAGGGGAATGGAGGCGGTGCCGCAGCTTCACCGAGAAGGTACGACGGCGGCAGCATTAACTGCGCCGCAGAGTGGTTGCGGGCGGTGGCCGCGGTCGGCGGAGTCGGTGGCCGTCCTGCGTTAATGCCAGGGTGTGCTGGTTGGCTCATAGAGCTCGGGCGGTGCCGTGCCCGTGTGGAAGATGGCGGCGGCAGCTCGGGTCGGTGGCAGAAGGTGATAGGGGACGCGGGAGCATGTCGGTAAGGACCAGAGGTGACCAGGCGATCCATTGGAAGGCTCGGGAGAGCAGGGGAGGCAGCAGAGGCACGGACAGGAGCTGATGCCATCGGTGCAACCCGGGCGCTCTGCTCACGTGTTTGGCATGCGCCTGAGCTGCTCGACAGAATGCCTGGGTGAACTAGGGTGTTCCTCTCGAGTTAACCTTTGGCAGATGGAAGCTTAAAAGTAAGGCAAAGTCACTGGACATGCTCAATTGGCAAGAGGGTGGAGCTCCAAATGATATCCTAGCAGGTTGCCAAATCCTGCCGTGCCCATGAGGTGCTTGATGAAATGCTAGGGCTAGCAAGTGATCTATGTTGGTTGTGAAAATTAACAGAATGGTGTCTCCTTAGAGGGTAGGGATGATGGTGTGGTTAGTTTGGCAAAAAGGAAAACTTGCTAATGCAAGTTTGGAAGGATTTCAGTTCTGGACTGAAAATGCAGAGAATTATTTGGTGATTCAAAATGATTTAAATGGAGCTTATCTTCTGGACTTAAGAGTTTCCTGGGAAGGACTAGAGGTGGGATTAAATTTAGAATTTTTGGAGCAAGGAAAAATAGGGTTGTAGTGCAAAGTTGAATCTGGACCAGAATTGAAAATAGGATGGTTTGCTCAAAATTTCCAAAGGGCAAGCTTGGTTTTCTGCATAAAAACGAATTATATACCTATATTCACATCTCCAAATTTTTATGGCATTTTTGAAGAAATATTTAAATAGGTTGTAGTTAAAACTCAAAACAGGGCAGAACTGAAAAGAAGAAGTTTCACTCAAAACTTACAAAACACCAAGATGGGTTTTTGCATAAAAGTGATTTATAGGCATCACATGACCTCCCATAATTTTTGTGAAATTATTTAATGTAGTTGCAGTGCAACAGAAAAATTTAAAATATTGAAGAAGCTATTAAAATAATTATCTTGGGCAATATTTTATTTTGAAAATAATTCCTACTGTTATTTAAGTAATAAAGAAATGTTTTAAGAAAACTCCCAAGGCCACATTATTATTTCTGAAAATTTCTATATGGAGGGAAGAATTTTGAAAGTCAGAACAGAAAGGCTCTTAAAATTATTAAAGACTTGTTATAAAAAAAATTATTTCTAGCCAAATTTTACTTATTAAAATTGTGGTTAAATTTTTGGGGTGTTACAAATAGCTCAATAGATCGATTGTAAAGAATAACTT
This sequence comes from Elymus sibiricus, assembly GCA_039707655.1. Lineage (NCBI taxonomy): Eukaryota > Viridiplantae > Streptophyta > Magnoliopsida > Poales > Poaceae > Elymus > Elymus sibiricus. Next base: position 86,966,009 of record CM077668.1, on the reverse strand, counting down.
TGAGGTGGTTTCGTACCCTATAAACAATTTCTATCTTATGTTCTCCGCTAATAGGAACTTGGGAGTGATTCTTTATCGCACGTTGAGGGATGGTTATATGATCCAATTATGTTAGCATTGTTGAGAGATTGCACTAGTGAAAGTATGAACCCTAGGCCTTGTTTTTAAGCATTGCAATACCATTTGTGCTCACTTTTGTTACTTGCTACCTTACTGTTTTTATATTTTTCAGATTACAAAAACCTATATCTACTATCCATACTACACTTTTATCACCATCTCTTCGCCGAACTAGTGCACCTATACAATTTACCATTGTATTGGGTGTGTTGGGGACACAAGAGATTTCTTGTATTTGGTTGCAGGGTTGTTTGAGAGATACCATCTTCAACCTACGCCTCCCACGGATTGATAAACCTTAGGTCATCCACTTGAGGGAAAATTGCTACTGTCCTACAAAACTCTGCGCTTGGAGGCCCAACACGAGTCTAAAAGAATAAGTTGTGTAGTAGACATCAAGCTCTTTTCTGGCGCCGTTGCCAGGGAGGTGAGTGCTTGAAGGTATATCTTTAGATCTTGCAATTGAATCTTTTAGTTTCTTGTTTTATCACTAGTTTGTTTTATAAAAGAAAACTACAAAAAAATGGAATTGAGGTTGCCTCATATTATTCGTCTTTATGATGTCTTTCTTGAAAATGATGGAGCGGAAAATTGTGCTCAATTGATAGAAGAAGAATTCAATAAATTGTTTGGCATAAAATCTTTGAATGATGAGCATGATTGCAATGTTGTTAGTATGAATTCTATGAATATCCAAAATACTAATGATGATTGCACTAGTCGTGACAAAAATGTTTCTTATAAGCATGTCAATTTTTGTGGAGTGCATAAAGTTTGTGAAGACATGCCTTATAGGGATGATAGATTTTGTAAGAAGCACAAGCATGATAGAACCAATTTTTTGCTCAAAGTGATAGATGAATTTGCTACAAAATTATGCTCTCTTCATCCCATTACTTGTGAACTTTGCAATAAAGTTGGTCACCTTAATTTTCAATGCATACTTTTTCATGATCGAATCATGGCTAAATATTGTAATGACTTGACCGCCCTTGAACTATATAATGAGCTTTATCTATTTTTGGGGTGTGAGGAATTGTCACATAAAAATAGTTGGTTTGAAGTATTCATTTTCACAGACAACATTGAAACTAATCTAGAGGAAATCTATATGTTTTGTGTGGTAAATTGCAATGAGAATGCTTATATTGCCAACTACAGAAAGATGGGAAAACCAATAGAATATAAAAGGAACACTAATTAAAGGGTAAAGATTTCCACTTTCCCTCCTATTGTCTCTCATGATGAAATAGGTGACGAGGAGGAGCTTCCTATTCAACCAGTCTCATCAATAAGAAGCTCGGAAAAATTGATTAAACCCACACATGATGTGGTGAAGAAGAAGAAAAGAAGAAAGAGTAGCGGTAAAAAAATATCCCTCCCAAATAATGTTGCCCCTATTATTGTTGTGCCTCATGAGAGTGAATCAAAAATAATTGTGGAAGATGATATACTTGATGATGATATTGCTTCTTTGTCTTATGGTACAATGTCCGAAGGAACTATTGAGGATGATTTTATTATGCCTATTACTCACTATGATGATTATGATTGGGAAGATAATGATACCTCTTATGATCTTGAAAATCTTTATGGCACCAACTTGGAAAATTATGATGATAATTGTTATACTATTGGTGCTATTCATACTATTAATGATGAGAGTGATTATGCTTATGATATGCCAAGCCACAAGCTTGGGGATGCTATGTTTGATGAAAATGACATGTTTGAGAATTTATTTGCTGCAATTAATGTTTGTCCCAAGCTTGGGGATGCTATGCTTAATGAAGATGATCTTTTTAGCCCCCCTACTTTGAATGATCAAATTTGTTATGATGATCGCATGCCTCCTACTTATGATGATTATTGTGATGATACTTATGTTATAAAAAGTAGTGATGATTATATTTATAAAACTTGTCATAATTATGATTACCCTTTTTCTGAACATCACTCTTTTAATGTGGAAACAATTTATAGTATTCGAGTTTCATATGATATTCCCACTATCATGAATGAGAAGAAAATTGCTTGCGTGGAGAGTAATAAAAATTATATGCTTATAGATCATGAAAAGAATGCTTTATGTGATAGCTATATTGATGAATCCATTCATGATGCTACTGAAAATTATTATGAGAGAGGAACATATGATTCATGATGCTCCCGTTATGTTTCAATTCTTTACTTCTATGTGAGCATCATTGAAATCATCATGGCTGGCTAAAATGCATTAAAGAAAAGCGCTTGTTGGGAGACAACCCAATACTTATACCTACTGTTTTTGTGTGTCCACATGATTAAGCTACTGTAGTAATCATGTTTTATATGTTTTCTTTCAATAATGTGCCAAGTAAAGCCTTTGGGATAGTGTGGATGCTTGTTGATTTGATTCTGTGCAAAAACAGAAACTTTTGCGTCCAGTGCTGGAATTTCTATTATGTACTGGAGGGTGAAACAATTCTGAAATTTTTACACAGTATTGGGTTACAAAGTTTTTACGTTGTCCTAATTTTTCAGAATTTGTGGAGATACAGAAGTATGGTTTTTAAATCTCTTACTACACGCTGTTCTGTTTTTGACAGATTCTGTTTTTGATTCATAGTTTGCTTGTTTTAGTGTTTCCATAGCTTATATTGAGTAATATAAATTGTGGAAATGATAGAATACAGTAGGAATTATGTGAGAACAATTATGAATCTTGTCTTGACAGTACCTAAGTGGATGATTTATTTTTATCATACTAACCTATCTCACGAAGTTCCGTTAAGTTTTGTGTGATTGAAGTTTTCAAGTTTTGGGTGAGATATCGATATGAGGAGAATAAGGAGTGGCAAGACCCTAATATTGGGTATGCCCAAGGCACCCCAAGGTAAAATTCAAGGAAGACTCAAGCGTCTAAGCTTGGGGATGCCCCGTAAGGCATCCCCTCTTTCGTCTTCAACACTATCGGTAACCTTACTCGGAGCTATATTTTTATTCGTCACATAATATGAGTTTTGCTTGGAGCGTCATTTTATTTTGTTGAGATTTGCTTTATTTTATCAATAATAATGTTTTGTATCTTTTAGTTCAATAAAATGCCAATTATAGCCTTTACCATGCTCAGTTTGCAAGTTCATGTGTTGCTGTTCGAAAACAGAAAGTTTTCTGTTATGTCCAGAATATTACTGAATAGTCAGAACATGATAAAAATATGAAATTTTTACACAGTAAGAATTCATGAGTTCTCTGTCATGTGGTAATTTTTCAGAATTTTTGGAGTTAGGTAAGTATGGATTCTTATTCACCCTTTACAGACTATTCTGTTTTGGCAGATTGCTATTATAGTTGCATTGTTTGCATATGTTTGCTTGTTTAATGATTCTATTTGAGGACAGGAGTATTAAATATGCAGAGGCATTTAGTATTCAATGTTTAATTATAATTTTAGCGATTTGTTACAGTAGAGAATGTTGAGGTTTTGAGTTGACTTATACTAACTTATCTCACGAGTTCTTGTTGAGTTTTGTGTGGATGAAGTTTTAAGATTTAGGAGAAGCCATGATATGAGAGGAATTAAGGAGACACAAGAGCTCAAGCTTGGGGATTCCCAAGGCACCCCAAGATAACATTCCAAGAAGTCTCAAGCAACTAAGCTTGGGGATGCCCCGGTTCTCATCTCACCTTTCTTCATCAACATCTATCGGTTAGCCTAAGTTTTTACTTGTTCACATGATATGTGCTATTCTTGGAGTGTCCTTTTATTTTCATTTTGTTTCCTATTTTAATAAAATTATCAAGATCTGAAATTTTTATTTGGAGAGAGTCTTCACATAACTACTTAATTGTTTGACTACTTATTGATCTTCACTTATATCTTTTTGGAGTAGTTTGTCATTTACTCTTGTTCTTCACTTATATCCTATGAGTAAATTGTTGAATGAATTGAATATCATAAAGTTGAAATTATATGTGCTTCATATGCTTGTATCATGCCTAGTAGTAATTTCACATTTGGTTTAGAAAGTAAAATCTATTGAAGTTTGACAACCATAATATTGGTCATACAAGCAATTCATGAATGATTAGTATAAGGAAGACAACTTTCACATATAAATATATTATCTTGGACATCTTTTATGATTGTGAATACCCATTAATTATTTTAAAACTTGAGCAAATTAGTTGAAGTTGGACAAGGAAGACAACGTAATGAGTTATGTTTGGGTATATTTGCGTAGAAGTTATATTGTTATGGATCCTCCAACATGTGGTGCTTGCTTAGGATCTTTTGCTAGCCAAAAATTCGTACTAAGTAGAGATACTACTTGTGCATCCAAAAACCCTTAAACCCAGTTTCTTGCCATGAGTGTACACCATACCTACCTATGGACTGAATTAGATCCTTCAAGTAAGTTGTCATCGGTGCAAAAAGCAATAAAAATTGCTCCTAAAATATGTATGATCTTTTATTGTAAGGGAAAATAAGCATTGTACGAACTTGTGATGGTAAAGAAATAAAAGCGATGGACTGCATAATAAAGGTTGCTATCACAAGGGGCAATATAACGTGATGTTCCTTTGCATTAAGGGCTTGTGCATCCAAAAATAAAAAGCGCATGATAACATGTGCTTCCCTCTGCGAAGGGCCTATCTTTTTACTTTTATGCATTTACTTTTATGCAAGAGTCAATAAGTATTCATTCGCATTTCAACCTCAATAATTCTCTAGTTGGAAAGCATCATGTGGTGGGGAAAGATCCAGGCACATATGGCCAGCCAAATATATTTGATCATGAATTATTATTGTTGACAATTATCTCTATGATAAATAAGTTGGGAGGCGAAACATTAAGCCCCTATCTTTCTCTGTGTTCGATGGATGCCATTTGTTCTAAAAATATGCTTTGAGTACTAGCAATCATAGAAGACTATATGATAATTGAGTATGTGGAGCTCTTACTTAGACTTTGTTGAAATTAAGTTGAATTGCAATTGTTTGGTGACTAAGAACATAGGTTGTTAAGTTTCAATAAAATGCATTGTTTGAACCACAACATGTGAATTGATTGCTACTTTATCATGATGAGTTTTACGAGAAAAAGTTGCTGTTATGATGCTAGAAAAAGTGATTGAAATTATCATTGATCAAACTTATGCACTATGCTAGCATTCACAATTCATTAATTATTTCTTTTATCATTTACCTACTCGAGGACGAGCAGGAATTAAGCTTGGGGATGCTGATACGTCTCCAACATATCTATAATTTATGAAGTATTCATGCCATGTTTATAACAATTCTATATGGTTTTGGTATGATTTGCCATGGTGTTGTTTTTTGTGCAAAAATAAAAGTTCTTGGAATTGCATGAAACTTTTTGGAGATTTTTTATCGAATAAATAAAAAATACTGGAACCAAGAACCACTGGAGGGGGGCCACCCAGTGCCCACGAGGCACCAGGGCGCGCCACCCCCCCGGCGCGCCCTGGTACCTCATGGGGCCCACGTGGCTCCGTCTGACCTGATTCCAACGCTGAAAAATCCTATAAATAGAGAAACCCCCAGAAATAACCCTAGATGAGTTTTTACGCCGCTGCAAGCCTCTGTACCTCCACGATCTCATCTACAGCCCTTTTCCGGCACCCTGCCGGAGGGGGGAATCATCACCGGAGGCCATCTTCATCATCCCGGTGGTCTCCATAACGAGGAGGGAGTAGTTCACCCTCGGGGCTGAGGGTTTGTACCAGTAGCTATGTGTTTGATCTCTCTCTCTCTCTCTCTCTCTCTCTCGTGTTCTTGATTTGGCACGATCTTGATGTATCGCAAGCTTTGTTAATATAGTTGGATCATATGGTGTTTCTTCCCTCTCTATCCTTGTTGTGATGAATCGAATATTTTCCCTTTGAGGTTTCGTTATTGTCGGATTGAATATTTCAGATTTGAGAACACTTGATGTATGTCTTGCATATGAATACCCGTGGTGACAATGGGTATTATATTGATTCACTTGATATATGTTTTGGCACTCAACTCGCGGATTTTCGCGGTGAGATTGGGGTAATCTATGCATATGGGTTGATGCACGTTTTCATTATCTTTTCTCTGATAGAAACTTTGGGGTGCTCCTTGGAGTTCTTTGTGTGGATTGAATATTATGATTATGAAGTTGTTTGATGCATATCGTATAATCAACTCACGGATACTTGTGGTGACATTAGAGTTGGTTGATGTGTATCATATGGTGTTATTTTAGTATGAACTCTAGGGCTGTTTGTGACACTTATAGGAATAGCTCAATAGATCGATCGGAAAGAATAACTTTGAGGTGGTTTCGTACCCTACAAACAATTTCTATCTTATGTTCTCCGCTAATAGGAATTTGGGAGTGATTCTTTATCGCACGTTGAGGGATGGTTATATGATCCAATTATGTTAGCATTGTTGAGAGATTGCACTAGTGAAAGTATGAACCCTAGGCCTTATTTTTAAGCATTGCAATACCATTTGTGCTCACTTTTGTTACTTGCTACCTTGCTGTTTTTATATTTTTAGACTACAAAAACCTATATCTACTATCCATACTACACTTTTACCACCATCTCTTCGCCGAACTAGTGCACCTATATAATTTACCATTGTATTGGGTGTGTTGGGGACACAAGATATTTCTTGTATTTGGTTGCAGGGTTGTTTGAGAGATACCATCTTCAACCTACTACGCCTCCCATGGATTGATAAACCTTAGGTTATCCACTTGAGGGAAAATTGCTACTGTCCTACAAAACTCTGCGCTTGGAGGCCCAACACGAGTCTACAAGAATAAGTTGTGTAGTAGACATCATTCTCCCATTCATTTTTTCTCTTTTTCGTCCGGAGCCTCATCCCGACTTGTGGGGGAATCATAGTCTCCATCATCCTTTCCTCATTGGGACAATGCTCTAATAATGATGATCATCACACTTTTATTTACTTACAACTCAATATTACAACTCGATACTAGAACAAATATGACTCTATATGAATGCCTCTGGCAGTGTACCAGGATGTGCAATGATCTAGCGTAACATGTATAAAAAATGATGAAAGGTGGCTTTGCCACAAATACGATGTCAGCTATATGATCATGCAAAGCAATATGACAATGATGATGTGTGTCATATAAACGGAATGGTGGAAGTTGCATGGCAATATATCTCGGAATGGCTATGGAAATGCCATAATAGGTAGGTATGGTGGCTGTTTTGAGGATGGTAAAAGGGGGTTTATGTGTGAAAGAGCGTATCATATCACGGGGTTTGGATGCACTGGCAAAGTTTGCGCCAACTCTCGAGGTGAGAAAGGGCAAGGCACGGTACGGAAGAGGCTAGCAAATTGCGGAAAGATAGGAGTGCGTATAATCCATGGACTCACATTAGTCATAAAGAACTCACATACTTATTGCAAAAGTCTATTAGTCCTTGAAGCAAAGTACTAACCGCATGCCCCAAGGGAGGAGGTTGGTAGGAGTTAACCATCGTGCGCCCCCGATTATAACAGCACTCAAGGATTTCATTTCAGACCTATAAATGCTCGAACTTCCTCACCATGCCATGGCCAATACTTAGATGAGTAGTCATAACAAACTTTAATACCGATATTTATACTAACCAATGATCATGAACCTATATCCTTTCATATTACGACATTAATAAAATTAACCATGCACTTCATATTTAGTGATCTACATGAAAGTTTTTATTATATCCCCCTTGAATACCTTATCATATCAGGACCATTCTTTTAACAAGTGCAAATTGCCATTACTATTTATTAGACTCTCAAAAAGATATAAGTGAAGCATGAGAGTGCAACTATTTCTTTTAAAATATAACCACCGCCGTGCTCTAAAAGATATAAGTGAAGCACTAGAGCAACTGCCTAGCTCAAAAGATATAAGTGAAGCACATAGTGTATTCTAACAAATCACGAATAATGTGTGTCCCTCTCAAAAATGTGTGTTTAGCAAAGATGATTGTGGCAAACTAAAAAGCTAACAAAGAAAATAAAACTATGGCACAAGACGCTCCAAGTAAAACACATATCATGTGATGAATAAAAATATACCTCCAAGTGAGTTACCGGTAGATTGTAGACGAAAGAGGGGATGCCATCCGGGGCATCCCCAAGCTTAGACGCTTGGTTCTTCCTTGAATATTACCTTGGGGTGCCTTGGGCATCCTCAAGCTTAGGCTCTTTTCGCTCCTTATTCCTTTATTCATCATGATCTCCCCCAAAACTTGAAAACTTCAGCACACGAAACTAAACAGAAACCTCGTGAAATCCGTTAGTATAATAAATATATCAAAAAATTTAGGTACTGTTGTAAATTGATTCTTATTTAATCTTGGCATAATGCTACTGTACTCCAACTTCCCCATGTCTTATACCCCTCGATACAATCCATAGATTCATCAAAATATGCAAACTATGCAACAAAAACAGAATCTGTCTAAAACAGTACAATCTGTAATGACGGAATATTTGACTATACTTCTGTAACTCCAAAAATTCTGAAAAATTAGGGCAACTTAAAAAATTCATATTGCAATACTGTTTAAACAATTCATCAATTATTGACATTCTAGAGGGGATAAACAATTCCCGTACTGGGCGTAAAAGTTTCTGTTTACAAACAGCATCAATAATACTATCATCCACATCATCCTAAAGGCATTACTTGGCACAAACACTAATTAAAACATAAAAACACAATTATAACAGTAGCTAAAATTTTGTGACACAAGAAGAATAAAAACTGTAGTAAAAATAAATATTGGGTTGCCTCCCAACAAGCGCTATTGTTTTATGCCCCTAGCTAGGCATAATGCATAGTTCCAAGTGTTATCATCCTTCAAATTTATTCAATATGTGGACCTCATAATAGATTCATATGGAGGCTTAATTCTCTTTGTACGGAAGTGTTCCATCCCTTTCTTTAGTGGAAATTGGAATCTTATATTACCTTCTTTCATATCAATAATAGCACATATGGTTCGTAGGAAAGGCCTACCAAGTATTATAGGACAAGACGGATTGCATTCAATATCAAGCACAATGAAATCCATGGGCACATAATTTCTATTAGCAAGAATAAGCAGATCATTTATACTACCCAATGGTTTCTTAATAGTAGAATCCGCTAAATGCAAATCAAGGGAACAAGCATCCATATTGGTAAGGCCTAGCACATCACATAAAGATTTTGGTATAGTAGAGACGCTAGCACCAAGATCACACAAAGCATTACATTCATAATCTTTAATTTTAACTTTAATAGTAGGTTCCCATTCATCATGCAATTTTCTAGGTATAGAAACTTCCAACTCAAGCTTTTCTTCATGAGCTTTTATCATAGTTTCTACAATATGTTTAGTAAAAGCTTTATTTTGTTCATAAGCATTGGGTGAGCTAATCATGGATTACAACAAGGAAATACATTCAACTAAAGAGCAATTATCATAATTAAAGTCCTTGTAATCCAAAGTAGTGGGCGCATCACTATTTAAAGTTTTGACCTCTCCAAACCCACTTTTATCATTTTTATCATTAAGATCATCACCCTCCGAACAATTGGGACGCCTTCTAGCTAAAGTTGACTCATCTTCAGTCCCTTTTTCATAAAGTTTTATTTTACCAAATAAAGATTCAATAGGTGTGACACCAATCATTTTAATATCTTCATCATTACTACGATAAAAATCGGGTGGAATAGCTTTTTCTAGGAATTCTCGCTTAGCTCTCAACCTAGCGGTTCTCTCTTTACTTTCATTAATGGAAACATGGATGGCCTTAATAGACTCATTAGTATCATGTTTAGGTGGAGAAATTTTAATTTTGAGATTTTCCACATCATGAGCAATTCTATCCATGTTCCTAGACATTTCATCAACTCTATTCAATTTTTCCTCTATCATAACATTAAAATTCTTTTGAGAATTAATAAATTCTTTAATATTGTTCTCAACATCAGTAGGTATCCTATTATTATTATTATTATTATTATTATTATTATTATTTTTATAAGAATTACCATAGGAATTACCATAATTATTAGAGGAATTTCTGGGAAACGGTCTAGAATTGAAATTTCCCCTATAAGCATTGTTGTTGAAATTATTCCTAGAGACAAAATTCACATCAATGGCATCATTATTTTGTTTAATCAAAGTAGACAATGGCACATCATTTGGATCAATATGAGCATTTTTACTACTCCCTCCATCCAAGTGCATAAGTCACATTAGGAAGTGCAGCGCAACCAAGGTGTAAGCAGATTGGAGGAGAAGGAGAAGCTGCCTTCCAATCAAAGCCCTCATTTCTCTCTTTAAACGCAACAATTAATCACAACAATTAAAAGATGTCGTTCTAGCTACCATGCAGGCCCACGTACTAATTTGCATGCAAGCCGGCTTTGATTTCTTACCTAATCAAAGCGTAGACGCGCTGCATGCATTGGGTTTTCACGGGGAGATAACGAGATAGAGCAAGAAGTGCTCGCTAGAGAACAAGGCTGGGAGGGAATTGAGATGCAAAGTTAATGAACGACGCCTAAACATTTTGGGAATACCTGATTTTCATAATATGACTTATGCACCTGGACGGAGGGAGTAGCAAGTATTTTCATAATAGCATCCATTTTATCACCCAAAGTAGAGATTTCTTCAACAAAATTTTCCTTCTTACCAGTTGGAGTTCTTTCAGTGTGCCATTGAGAATAATTTTTCATAATATTATCAAGAAGTTTTGTAGCTTCTCCCAATGTAATTTCCATAAAAGTTACACCTGCAACAGAGTCTAGAAGATTTCTAGAAACAAATTTTAGTCCCGCATAATTTTTTTGTATGATCATCTACAAGCTTAAACCATGAGTGGGACAATTTCTTATCATTAATTTCATTCTCTCCCATGCTTGTGCAACATGTTCTTGCTCGAGTTGCTTAAAATTCATAATTTGATTTCTTAAAGAAATAGTTTTTGCGGGAGGAAAAATACTTGGCAATAAAAGCATCCTTACACTTATCCCAAGAATCAATACTATTGCGAGGCAAGGATGAAAACCAAGTTTTAACACGATCTCTTAGTGAAAATGGAAATAATTTCAACTTAATAATATCATTATCCACATCTTTTTTTTCTTTTGCATATCACATAATTCAACGAAAGTATTAAGATGGGAAGCAGCATCCTCATTAGGAGTTCCAGAAAATTGTTCTTTCATAACAAGATTTAGCAAAGCAGCATTAATATCATAAGACTCCACACTAGCAGCGGGAGGAGCAATTGGAGTACTAATAAAATCATTATTATTAGTATTTGAAAAGTCACACAACTTGGTGTTTTCTTGAGACATAGTGACAAAGCAAGCAAACAAAATAAAATATATTTTTTGTTTTTGTAAAAAAAATAGAAGTGGGGGAGATGCAAAAGCAAATAAAAAGGCAAATAAAATAAGAGCAAGTAGATGATAGTTTGTGCGAAGGTACTTGATAAGTTTTGGTGATATCTCCTCGGCAACGGCGCCAGAAATTCTTCCTGCTACTTGAGAGCTGCGTTGGGATTTCCTCGAAGAGGAGAGGATGATGCAGTACAATAGAGATAAGTATTTCCATCAGTTAAGAACCAAGGTTATCTATCCAGTAGGAGAACCACGCAGAACCTCGTTAGCAACACCTACACACACAAAAGCAAATACTTGCACCCAACACGAACAAGAGGGTTGTCAATCCCCTTGGCGGTTACTTGCAAGGATTAATTCTGATAGTGATAGATAGATAGTAAATTGCAAAATAAAATAAAAGTAAATAAATTGCAGCAAGGTATTTTTGGATTTTATATATAATAGATAGATGACCTTGGGGCCATAGTTTTCACTAGAGGTTTCTCTCTCGAACGCATAGCATACGGTGGGTAGACAAATTACTGTTGGGCAATTGATAGAAAAGCGCATAGTTATGACGATATTCAAGGCAGTGATCATGTATATAGGCATCACGTCCGAGACAAGTAGACCGACTCCTGCCTGCATCTACTACTTTTACTCCACCCATCGACCGCTATCCAGCATGCATCTAGGGTATTAAGTTAATAAAAACAGAGTAACGCCATAAGCAAGATGACATGATGTAGACAAAGTAAACTCAATCAATATGAATAAACCCATTGTTTTATCCTTAATGGCAACAATACAAATACGTGTCTTGTCCCTTTCTGTCACTGGGATAGAGCACCGCAAGATTGAACCCATCGCAAAGCACCTCTCCCATTGCAAGATAAATCAATCTAGTTGGCCAAACCAAACGGATAGATCGGAGAGAAATACAAAGCTATAACAATCATGCATAAAAGAGTTCAGAGAAGACTCAATTAATATTCATAAATATTCAGATCATAAACCCACAATTCATCGGATCCCAACAAACACACCGCAAAAGAAGATTACATCGGATAGAACTCCAAGAACATCGAGGAGAACATGGTATTGAAGATCAAAGAGAGAGAAGAAGCCATCTAGCTACTAACTATGGACCTGTAGGTCGGTGTTGAACTACTCACACATCATCGGAAGGGCAGCAAGGTTGATGTAGAAGCCCTCCGTGATCAATTCCCCCTCCGGCAGAGTGTCAGAAAAGGCCTCCAGATGGGATCGTGGAAGAACAGAAGCTTGCGGCGGCGGAAAAGTTTTCTCGTGTGGCTCTCTGGTATAATGGGAATATTTTGGAATTTATAGAGGTGGAATTAGGTCAGGAGTTGCCATGAGGGAACCATAAGCCCGGGGGGCACGCCCTACCCCCTGGGCGCGCCTCCCAAGCTTGTCGCTCCCTCGTGACTCCTCCGGTCTTCTCCCAAAGCTTCTAGGGTCTCTTTTGGTCCAGAAAAAATTAATCCAAAGTTTTTTCTTCGTTTGGACTCCGTTTGATATTGATTTTCTGAAAAGACAAAAACAAGCAAAAAACAGCAACTGGCACTGGGCACTAGGTTAATAGGTTAGTCCAAAAAAATGATATAAAATTGCATAAAGTTGCATATAAAACATCCAAGATTGATACTATAATAGCATGGAACAATCAAAAATTATAGATACGTTGGAGACGTATCAATATGTTACTTACCCGAGATTCGATCGTCGGTATCTCCATACCTAGTTCAATCTCGTTACCGGCAAGTCTCTTTATTCGTTCCGTAATATAAGATCCCGTGACCAAACTCATTAGTCACTTGCTTGCAAGCTTCTTATGATGTTGTATTACCGAGAGGGCCCAGAGATATCTCTCCGTCACACGGAGCGACAAATCCCAGTCTCGATCCATGCCAACCCGATAGACACCTTCGGAGATACCTGTAGAGCACCTTTATGATCACCCAGTTACAAAGTGACATTTGATAGCAGACAAAGTATTCCTCTGGTATCCGGGAGTGGCATGATCTCATGGTCTAAGGAACTAATACTTGACATGAAGAAAGCTATAGCAATAAACTTAAGTGATACGATCAAATGCTAAGCTTACGGTTGGGTCTTGTCCATCACATCATTCTCCTAATGATGTGATCCCATTATCAAATGACAACTCATGTCTATGGTTAGGAAACCTTAACCATCTTTGATCAACGAGCTAGTCTAGTAGAGGCTCACTAGGGACACGGTGTTGTTTATGTATACACACATGTATTTAAGTTTCCGGTCAATACAATTCTAGCATGAATAATAAACATTTATCATGAACAAGGAAATATGATAATAACCAATTTATTATTTCCTCCAGGGCATATTTCCAACAGTCTCCCACTTGCACTAGAGTCAATAATCTAGTTTACATCGTAATGAATCTAACACCCATGGAGTCCTGGTGCTGATCATGTTTTGCTCACGGAAGAGGTTTAGTCAATGGGTCTGCCACATTCAGATCCGTATGTACTTTTGCAAATCTTTATGTCTACAACGCTCTACTTGGAGCTACTCCAGCCAACTGCTCCACTATTCAATACGTATCCGGATTGAGACTTTTAGTCATCTGGATCAGTGTCAAAGCTATCATCAACGTAACCCTTTACGACGAGCTTATCTTCACCTCCATAAACGAGAAACATGTCCTTAGTCCTCTTTAGGTACTTAAGGATATTTTTGACCGCTGTCTAGTGATCTACTCCTGGATCACTCTGGTACCTACCTGCCAGACTTATGGCGAGGCACACATCAGGTCTGGTACACATCATGGCATACATTGTAGAGCCTATGGCTGAGGCATAGGGGACGACTTTCATCCTTTCTCTTTCTTCTGTCATGGTCAGGCTTTGAGTCCTACTCAACTTCACACCTTGCAACACAGGAAAGAACCCCTTCTTTGACTGGTCCATTTTGAACTTCTTCAAAATCTTGTCAAGGTATGTGCTTTGTGAAAGTCCTATTAGGCGTCTTGATCTATCTCTATAGATTTTAATGCCCGGTATGTAAGCAGCTTCACCCAGGTCTTTCATTGAAAAACTCTTGTTCAAATAACCTTTTATGCTTTCCAGAAATTCTATATCATTTCCGATCAACAATATGTCATCCACATATAATATTAGAAATGCTACAGAGCTCCCACTCACTTTCTTGTAAATATAAGCTTCTCCGTAAGTTTGTATAAAACCAAAAGCTTTGATCACCTCATCAAAGCGTATATTCCAACTCCGAGATGCTTGCACCAGTCCATAGATGGATCGCTGGAGCCTGCATACTTTGTCAGCATCCTTAGGATCGACAAAACCTTCTGGTTGCATCATATACAACTCTTCCTTAATAAACCCATTAAGGAACACTGTTTTGACGTCCATTTGCCAGATTTCAGTCATAAAATGTGGCAATTGCTAACATAATTCTAACAGACTTAAGCATCGCTACGGGTGAGAAAGTCTCATTTAGTCAACCCCTTGAACTTGTCGGAAACCCTTTGCGACAAGTCGAGCTTTATAGACGGTGACATTACCATCAGCGTCTGTCTTCTTCTTAAAGATCCATTTATTCTCAATGGCCTGCCGATCATCGGGCAAGTCCACCAAAGTCCATACTTTGTTCTCATACATGGATCCTATCTCGGATTTCATGGCCTCAAGCCATTTGTCGGAATCTGGGCTCATCATTGCTTCTTCATAGTTCGTAGGTTCGCCGTTGTCTAACAACATGACTTCCAGGACTGGATTACCGTACCACTCTGGTGCGGAACGTACCCTAGTTGACCTATGAAGTTTAGTAGTAACTTGATCCGAAGTTTCATGATCATCATCATTAGCTTCCTCTCCGGCTGGTGTAGGCATCACGGGAACTTCTTTCTGTGATGTGCTACTTTCCAATTCGAGAGAAAATACAATTACCTCATCAAGTTCACTTTCCTCCCACTCACTTCTTTCGAGAGAAACTCCTTCTCTAGAAAGGACCCATTCTTGGCAACAAAGATCTTACCCTCAGATCTATGATAGAAGGTATACCCAATGGTCTCTTTAGGGTATCCTATGAAGACGCACTTCTCCGCTTTGGGTTCGAGCTTATCAGGCTGAAGCCTCTTGACATAAGCGTCGCATCCCCAAACTTTAAGAAACGACAGCTTAGGTTTCTTGCCAAACCACAACTCATACGGTGTCGTCTCAGCGGATTTAGACGGTGCCCTATTTAAAGTGAATGCGGCTGTCTCTAATGCATAACCCCAAAACGATGGTGGCAAATCAGTAAGAGACATCATAGAACGCACCATATCCAATAGAGTACGATTACAACGTTCGGACACACCATTACGCTGTGGTGTTCCAGGTGGCGTGAGCTGTGAAACAATTCCACATTGTCTTAAATGCATACCAAACTCGTAACTCAAATATTCACCTCCACGATCAGATCGTAGAAATTTAATTTTCTTATTATGATGATTCTCTACTTCACTCTGAAACTCCTTGAACTTTTCAAATGTTTCAGACTTGTGTTTCATTAAGTAAATATACCCGTATCTACTCAAATCATCCGTGAAGGTAAGAAAATAACGATATCCACCGCGTGCTTCAACACTCATCGGACCGCATACATCGGTATGTATTATTTCCAACAAGTCACTTGCCCGCTCCATTGTTCCGAAAAACGGGGTTTTAGTCATCTTGCCCATGAGGCATGGTTCACATGTCTCAAATGATTCATAATCAAGAGATTCCAAAAGTCCATCAGCATGGAGTTTCTTCATGCGCTTTACACCAATATGACCTAAGCAGCAGTGCCACAGGTATGTGGTACTATCATCATTAACTTTGCATCTTTTGGCATCAATATTATGAACATGTGTATCACTAGGATCGAGATTCAACAAGAATAAACCATTCAACAAGGGTGCATGACCATAAAAGATATTATTCATATAAATAGAACAACCATTATTCTCTGACTTAAATAAATAACCGTCTCGCAATAAACAAGATGCAGATATAATGTTCATGCTTAACGCAGGCACCAAATAACAATTATTTAGGTTCAAAACTAATCCCGAAGGTAAACGTAGAGGGAGCGTGCCGACGGCGATCACATCTACCTTGGAACCATTTCCGACGCGCATCGTCACCTCGTCCTTAGCCAGTCTTCGTTTATTCCGTAGCTCCTGTTTCGAGTTACAAATATTAGCAACTGAACCAGTATCAAATACCCAGGCGCTACTACGAGCACTAGTAAGGTACACATCAATAACATGTATATCAAATATACCTTTGTTGACGTTGCCAGCCTTCTTATCTGCCAAGCACTTGGGGTAGTTCCGCTTCCAGTGACCATTCCCCTTGCAATAGAAGCAATCAGTCTCAGGTTTGGGTCCAGCCTTGGGTTTCTTCACGGGAGCGCCAACTAGCTTTCCATTCCTTTTGAAGTTCCCTTTCTTTCCCTTGCCTTTCTTCTTGAAACTGGTGGTCTTGTTGAGCATCAACACTTGATGCTCTTTCTTGATTTCTACCTCCACGGCCTTAAGCATCGCGAAGAGCTCAGGGATCGTCTTTTCCATCGCTTGCATATTATAGTTCATCACAAAGCCTTTGTAGCTCGGTGGCAGTGACTGGAGAACTCTGTCAATTGCTACTTCATCCGGAAGCTTAACTCCCAATTGGTTCAAGCGGTTGAAGTACCCAGACATCCTGAGTACGTGCTCACTAACGGAGCTGTTCTCCTCCATCTTATAGCTAAAGAACTTGCCGGAGGTTTCATACCTCTCGACCCGGGCGTGAGCCTGAAATACCAATTTCAGCTCCTTGAACATCTCATATGCTCCATGGTGCTCAAAACGTCTTTGGAGCCCCGGTTCTAAGCCGTAAAGCATGGCGCACTGAACTATCGAGTAGTCATCAGAACATGCCTGTCAGACGTTTATAACATCTGCAGGCGAATCTTGGGAGGGGTGCATCACCAAGCGGTGCATCAAGGATATAAGCCTTCTGTGCAGCAGTGAGGATAATCCTCAAATTACGGACCCAGTCCGCATAGTTGCTTCCATCATCTTTCAACTTAGCTTTCTCTAGGAACGCATTAAAATTCAGGGGAGCTACAGCGCGAGCCATTGATCTACAACATTAATTTGCAAAGACAATTAGACTAAGTTCATGATAATTGGTTCTGTTAATCAAATTACTAAAGAACTCCCACTTAAATCAACATCCCTCAAGTTGTCTAAGTGTTACATGATCCAAATCAACTAACCCATGTTCGATCATCACGTGAGATGGGGCAGTCATCAATGGTGAACATCTCCATGTTGATCATATCTACTATATGACTCATGTTCGACCTTTCGGTCCTCCGTGCTCCGAGGCCATGTCTGTACATGCTAGGCTCGTCAAGTTTAACCCAAGTATTCTGCATATGTAAAACTGGTTACACCTGTTGTATGTGAACGTAGAGTCTATCACACCCGATCATCACGAGGTGCTTCGAAACGACGAACTTTCGCAACGGTGCATACTTAGGGCGAACACTTTTATCTTGAAATTAAGTGAAGGGATCATCTTATAATGCTATCGTCATCCTAAGCAAAATAAGATGCATAAAAAGATAAACATCACATGCAATCAATATGTGACATGATATGGCCATTATCATCTCGTGCCTTTGATCTCCATCTCCAAAGCACCGGCATGATCTCCATCATCACTGGCATGACACCATGATCTCCATCATCGTGCCGTCATATAGTTGTCTCCGCCAATTATTGCTTCTACGACTATTGCTAACGCATAACGATAAAGTAAAGCAATTACATGGCGGTTAATAGTTGACACGCAGGTCATACAATAAATTAAAGACAACCCTATGGCTCCTGCTGGTTGCCGTACTCATCGACATGCAAGTCATGAACCTATTACAAAACATGATCATCTCATACATCAACATATATCACATCACGTTTTGGCCATACCACATCACAACATGCCCTGCAAAAACAAGTTAGACGTCCTCTACTTTGTTGTTGCAAATTTTACGTGGCTGCTATGGGCAACTAGCAAGAACCGTTCTTACCTACGCATAACCACAACGGTGATATTCAAGTTGCCTTTTAACCTTCTACAAGGACCGCCTTTGTCAAATCAGATTCAACTAAAGTGGGAGAGACAGACACCCGCCAGCCACCTTATGCAATACAAGTTGCATGTCAGTCGGTGGAACCGGTCTCTTGTGCGAGGATAAGTAAAGTTGGTCTGGGCCGCTTCATCCCACAATACCACCGAATCCAAATAAGACAAAAGAAGTAAGCAATTTGAGCATCAACGCCGACAACTTCTTTGTGTTCTACTCGTGCATATACATCTACGCATAGACCTAGCTCATGATGCCACTGATGGGGAACGAAGTATGAAAATCAAAAAATTTCCTACGAACACCCATGATCAATCTAGGAGATGCATAGCTACGAGAGGGGAGTGAATTTACATACCCTTGTAGACCGAAAGCCTTAACGATCTAGAGATCGTGGTTGGCGTAATCGTACTCGCGTCGCGATCCAATCCGATCCAAGCCCCGCACGTGCGGCACCTCCGAGTTTAGCACACGTCCGGCTCGGTGACGTATCCTCCTTCTTGATCTAGCAAGAGAGGTAGAATAGGTAGATGAGATCCGAATCAACACGACGGCGTGGTGGTGGTAATGGCAGCGGAACACCGACAGGGCTTCGCCAAGCGCTGACAGATCGAGGTGGAGGCTTATCGGGAGAGAGAGGAGGCTTGGGTTAGGTGTGTCCAGCCCTTGCGCCCCCTTCCCACTATATATAGGGGTGTGGGAGGGCTAGGGGCGCAGCCCTAGCCCCTCCTCCAAGGAGGGGAGGCGTCCAAGGGAGGAAACTTGCCTCCCAAGGCAAGTGGACTCCCTCCCACTTAGGGTTTCTCCTTCCCAGGCTCATGGGCCTTGTAGGGGCTGGTGCCCCTGGCCCATTACGGCCAAGGCGCCCCTACAGCCCATGCTACTGTATGGGACGTGGTGGAACCCTTCGAGGACTTCCGGACCCCTTCGAAACCTTCTGGAACCTTCCGGTGACTTCCCAGTACAATACCGAAAAAACCGGACTTTTTCCCGGAACCCCGACAACAACTTTCCATATATAAATCTTTACCTCCGAACCATTCCGGAGCTCCTCGTGATGTCTCGGATCCCATCCGAGACTCCGAACAACCTTCGGACTTTCCACTATTAATATCTCAATACTCACCTAGCGCTACCGAATGTTAAGCGTGTGACCCTACAGGTTCGAGAATCATGTAGACATGACCGAGACTCCTCTCCGGTCAATAACCAATAGCGGGACCTGGATGCCCATATTGATTCCTACATATTCAACGAAAATCTTTATCGGTTGAACCACGATGTCAAGGATTCAGTTAATCCCGTATACAATTCCCTTTGTCCGGCGATATGTTACTTGCCCGAGATTCGATCGTCGGTATCTCCATACCTAGTTCAATCTCGTTACCGGCAAGTCTCTTTACTTGTTCCGTAATACAAGATCCCGTGACCAAACTCATTAGTCACTTGCTTGCAAGCTTCTTATGATGTTGTATTACCGAGAGGGCCCAGAGATATCTCTCCGTCACACGGATCGACAAATCCCAGTCTCGATCCATGCCAACCCAACAGACACCTTCGGAGATACCTGTAGAGCACCTTTATGATCACCCAGTTACGAAGTGACGTTTGATAGCACACCAAGTATTCCTTTGGTATCCGGGAGTGGCATGATCTCATGGTCTAAGGAACTGACACTTGACATGAAAGTTATAGCAATAAACTTAAGTGATACGATCAAATGCTAAGCTTACGGTTGGGTCTTGTCCATCACATCATTCTCCTAATGATGTGATCCCGTTATCAAATAACAACTCATGTCTATGATTAGGAAACCTTAACCATTTTTTATCAACGAGCTAGTCTAGTAGAGACTCACTAGTGACACGGTGTTGTTTATGTATCCACACATGTATTTAAGTTTCCGGTTAATACAATTCTAGCATTGAATAATAAACATTTATCATGAACAAGGAAATATGATAATAACCAATTTATTATTGCCTCTAGGGCATATTTCCAACAGTGACATGGTCCGGTTTTCTCCCCTGTTTTTTTCTTTTTCCTTTTTTCATCGTTTTTTCTCCTTTTTTCTCTGTTTTCAAATACAAGTTTTACTGGTTTATTTTTTAAATACATAGTCAACATTTTTTCTATAGACATTTGTTCAACTTTTTTCAAACACTTGTTCAACACTTTTTGTTTTTTTTCTTCTCCGGGGGTTTTCATTTGTTTCTTCAGCTTTTTTCATTTTTTCCTTTTCCTTTGGTTTTTTTGTTTCTTTTTCGATTTTCATTTTTTGGGGTTTTCTTTGTTTCTTTTTCATTCTACATTCTTATATACATGATCAACATTTTTTCAAATACTTGTTCAATATTTTTCAAATATTTGATTAACATTTTTTTAAATATTTGTTCAACATTTTCCAAATACATGCTCAACATTTTTCAAACGCTTGATTAACATTTTTCAAATACTTGTTCAATATTTCTTCAAATACTTGTTCAAGATTTTTCAAAATGCTTGATTAATATTTTTCAAATACTTTTTCAACATTTTTCAAATGCTTGATCAACAGTTTTCAAATACGTCTTCAACATTTCTCCCAATGCTTCATTAAAAAAATTCAAATACTTGTTCAATATTTTTTTCTAATGCTAGATAAATTTTTTCAAATACTTGTTAAACATTTTCAAATATTTATTTAATATTTTCTAAATATTATTCAACATTTTCCAAATGTTTTTTGTAGAGTTTTGTTGTAATATATATATTTAAAATATTTTAAAGTATAAAAAGAGTATAAAAATAAAACAAAAAACTAAAACAAAAAACGTATTTAAAAAAAAAACAGGCTGTGGCCTCGCTCGCATGTGGGCCGGCCCATCTTGCTCGCCCCTTCAGCGAGTCGGGAGTTACACTCGCGTTCCACTCGCGTTCCCTCACGTGCAAGATGTTGACGACGTATTTGAAAACTGAAGATGTGGAAAATGTCGACTATTGAAGATGTGGACAATGTTTAGAAGCGTTCCACCGTTCCAATACGCCCAAGATTTTTGAAACTGAAGATGCCATCTATGATAAGGATCTACTCAGCCATGATGATATGGGTGTTACAGATGATACACCTGTGACCGTATCTGCTGGCTGGAAGATGCGGACAATGTTTAGAAGCATTTCTTGGGACTATTGGCACAAGGGTAACACTATCCATGTTGACGATGTATCAGCCTGTCCAACAGAACCCTCTATGCAGCTGTCTCAGCTGTGGAGTGATAGGGACAGGAAATGGACATTGAGAAACCTGAAGTGTACAGGCTTCCCGGCCTTCAGCATTTGCGGTGGTGATGTTGTCTACCTCGTCTGTAAGGCGGAGGATCATGATAAAGACGCATTCATTGTTGGTGTTGATATTGGAAACAAGAAGCTGGAAGTCATCAAACCGTATTGTGGCGCGAGAGCGACGTCTTCCGATCAGACATTCATTTCCTATGCATTCTCAGAATATCTGAATGCCACTCCAAGTCCAAGGCATGGTTTTCTTTTACTCTGTTCCTGTTAACTCTATTCTGTTAGCCTTCATACACTCGGAAAAAAGATTTTTCAAACCAGTTCACTTATTTTACCACATGGCACCTGACATTTTGCCTCTTAATTTGCTTAAGTCCATGTGATGAGGAAGTTGGAGCAGAGTCTGCTCAGAATGGTGTGTCGAATGATCATCTTTCATCGGTCGATACTGTTTCAAACAATGTGGTAGGCACGCTGTAATCATCTTTCTTTCTACTAATATAGATGTGTCCATTTTGCCATCTCCTCCAATAAGATGTATGTAAACCCTTCTACAGCATCCCCATAATGGGAATGGCCACTACGGGAGCTGGAATGAAGATGGTTATGGTGTGCACCAAGAATGCTACGACAACTATCAGCAGCCAACCCCGTTCCAGCCACGCTTCATACTGGCACCCAGTTTGACACAAACTGAGCAGCCCATGTCGTCTACAACTTCAACTCAATCAGGTAAAAACATTGTCAACCCTTATAATACGGCGCTGTTCTTTCATCCTAGTTCTTATCGACTTAACTCTAAAATGTTATAAATGGTTGAACATTAACATTTGGTATCATGGTTTCAATAAAAAAAAAGTGTGAAAAACTTGGGTCACCATATTGCCTTTATTGCTGTATAAAACAACTGCCATTAGGAAGCAGATGTTGGTTGAACTTTATGTTCTTGCATCTCTTTGTGAGTTTTATACTGAATGGAACTTAATTGGATAAATAGTAATCATTATTTGCAATTCAGAGACCATATTCAAGTTGCTACCCTGTTAACAACTTGCAACATTATAACAGGGGTATTATCTGTAAACTATACTTAATGTGCCAAATAAGTAAGTGAAACCGTTGCATGGCCTAAGAAGCATCTTCTAGGACTCGCAAAATTTTCATTCAACTTACAGGCAGGACATATTGAAGTTTTATGTTGGGGTTTCTCCCAGAAGGGAAAAACATATCTCAAATTGGGGAATACAATCTTACAATTGCAAATTAGCCATTGCAGTAAAGCTGAGTGCAAAACCTAGCCGTGGTCAATAAGTAGGCATACTAGCTGACGTTTTCAAAATTCGAATTTCTGAAGACATTATATGGGATGATGATGGGAATCTTGGTTTCTCTGTGCGAGTGACTCAGTCTTGTGATATATTGAACTTTTGAGCATTCCCTGGTTTGTGGTGGAAGCTTTTTCCCCACTGTATTTTGTATTTTGTATTAACAGGTGACTTTTGGGAGTTATGCTTGTTACTTTAACTAGTTGATTGTTTGAGAATGTGAAACTACTTTGTATTGCGATAAATTTTCTGTTGGATAGTCTTATCAGAACAAAAAGATCAAGTGAAAATGTTCCTCCAAATTTTCTAGCATGTGGAATCGTTTCCATTTTGGTCTAATTTCTCTTAGTAACATGTTTTTAGTTTTTATTTATTTATATATTACTATTACTTACTCATGTTGCCTTTGCAGAAGGGTATATCTATGCCCGTTGGACGGAGCTAGACGACTGTGGATGGATGTATTTATCAGTGCCGTTGAATGAAATGTATAAGCCGATGATGTTGGCCCAGCCCTTGGCCACCCATTCTTTGCACCACTGATGGGACCTCCAACGGCTGTCCTCAACCACGGCCAACAGCATACTACATGAAGCCATTTTCATCTCTTGCACATCGTGAACAGGTGTAATATCATGGTTGATAACCTGGAATGTCTACGAAGTATCATATCATGGATGCTGTGCCGCCATGTCCACATACTGCTACCAATCTATTTATCATATGGATGATGTTTTAAAACATTTGAATACTTTAATGTATATTGAGTTACTTAGGGCAACCTCCAACGCTTCAACGCGGATTTGGTCTGCTTTTTGTCCGTTTGGGTCGGCTATAGGGGCGGCATCCTGTCCCCTTCCCCGTCCGTGTTTTGCTGGCTAGTGTGACCAACTGGCCGACGCATTTTGTTCGCGCGGCCGGTATGTGGCCATGTTTTCACACAATTTTTGCATACAAATCTAAACATTGTCCAATTTTCACACAATGCAGTCGCCAACCATGGCTTTGTAACTAGCAAAGGAAATCTCATCCCCAACAATAATGGATTCGCCATCACGAAGGAACCGAGCATCAATTACTACCTGATCCTCAACCAGAAGAGCAAGACGGTTTTAGCTAGGGAGATTGATCATTGGTAAATAGTGAATTTAGCCATCCGCAGATCAGCACGAAAACTGGCCGCCTAACGCGCGGCCAAACTCGTGGAGGCAATGTCCGCCCTGGCGAAGAGCTGATCGGCCCAAGACATGGCGGTGAGAGAGGGAGTAGGGGGGAAGAGACCTTACCAGCAAGTGAAAGGGTGCCGCCGTGGCTGTGGCGGGGCCGGCCGGCGGTGATTAGCCGGCAGGCGCGATCGCCGATCCGTAATTACCGGAGCATCACCTCTCGGACCTGTCCTTACCAGCATCAGGACTTGCCTTTCTCTTGGAGGTCTTCACAAATTAGGCTTCACCGGTCTCGAATTCTCCAATAGTCCGAATTTCAAAACTTTCGTTCAGGTTTTCCAAAATTTTGGTTTTTCTCATTATTTTATTTATGGGTATTTCCGGGTGAGGCGACTGTGAACGGAAGAATTGATGATAACCCCCCTGTTGGTCTGCCTTCTATCATAAGCCCCC
Organism: Elymus sibiricus; assembly: GCA_039707655.1. Lineage (NCBI taxonomy): Eukaryota > Viridiplantae > Streptophyta > Magnoliopsida > Poales > Poaceae > Elymus > Elymus sibiricus. The sequence continues at coordinate 86,941,085 of CM077668.1, read as the reverse complement.
CTTTGTCTGCCACACAAAGGGGGGCTTATGATAGAAGGCAGACCAACAGGGGGGTTATCTCAAATCCCCCCCACTGTGAACTCGCAGACGCAGGAAGGAAGACAAATCCTCCAACCCAGACTCTGCCCGCACGCCGCTGTCCCTATACAAAAAGGAAATCGTTTGCCGGCCCCCTCGATTGAGATTGAGAGGTAAACCCTAGTTCCCAAATCCTCGCCGCCGTCCCCGAGAGGTAACCCTAGCTCCCAAATCCTTCTTGGATCCAGCCGCCATGGAAGGATCTTTCGTGTCCGCCTCCATCCAGCCGCCATGGCGGAGAGCTGATCGGCCCAAGACATGGCGGTGAGAGAGGGAGTAGGGGGGAAGAGACCTTACCAGCAAGTGAAAGGGTGCCGCCGTGGCTGTGGCGGGGCCGGCCGGCGGTGATTAGCCGGCAGGCGCGATCGCCGATCCGTAATTACCGGAGCATCACCTCTCGGACCTGTCCTTACCAGCATCAGGACTTGCCTTTCTCTTGGAGGATTTGGGAGCTAGGGTTACCTATCGGGGACGGCGATACAACCTGAACCACGTGCACATTCAGAGAGCCACAGGGGCAGTTTGGTCCTTTCATTAGCCAGTTAATGTTAAAAGCAAATAAAAATGAACAAAATTGATCCGATGGCATAGGAATCAAGGTGTAAACCACCTATGTGGCAATTTTACGAATGCAATGTTGAGAATGGCAAATCTGCGAAGCCCAAAGAAGAGAGTGGCAAAATTCTAAATTTCTCTTCTTGGATCCAGCCGCCATGGAAGGATCTTTCGTGTCCGCCTCCATCCAGCCCCCCGCCGACGACGGTGCTAACCCCTCCAGCTACCCGTCCTGGATCCTCCTCGACAACAGAGCCCGCTTCGCCGACCTCGACAACGCCACCACCATGAAGGCCAAGGCCAGCACGGGGCACGAAGTCAAGGTCACCTTCTGCCTCGCCGAGCCGCCTGCCGTCTCCTACTGCTGCGTCCACTGCCCCGAAACCACGGAGGCCCGCGTCGTCTCCTCCGCCAATGAGCTCGTCCTCCTCTGCGTCGCCTTCAGAACCGTCCCACGGAGCACAGAAAAGGACTCCCATTTCCTCGAGTACTTCGTCTACAAGGCTGCCTCCGGCGGCAACCAGTCCATCAGAACCATCCCGTGTTCTTCTCCAACCTACAGGGACTCATGGCACGCGGCCATCTTGCCCTGCGAGGGCGACCATTTCTTGGTCGCTGATCTTGTCCGGAATGAGGACCTTGTGCACTACGACCTGCACATGTTCTCGTCGGAGACGAACGAGTGGAGCACCACACGCCTGAAGCTGCAGACTCCTCCCGATGTCCTGCCACGGAACTTGCCAAGCCAGACGGACAAGGTGATCTCTCTCGGAGGAAGCATGGTGGGATGGGTCGACCTCTGGTGCGGCATCCTTGTCTGTGATGTGCTTGAGAAGGAGCCTGGTCTCCGCCTCATCCCACTGCCCAAGGGCGATTCTGATCAGCAAGATCGCCTAGTACGGGACGTCATGGGCTTCCCCAATGGTCTGATCAACTTCATCGAGATTGAACATTGTTCCAAATGGTTTAATTTTACCAAGATGAGGAGGTTCAAGACGACCTCGTTTCTTGACTTCCTAGATACCATCCAGGATTCTGAGATCCTCAGCGATGATGAAATGCTCGTTATGGATGATGGACTGAAGTCTGTAGATGATGGCTGGAAGATCCGAACATGCTTTAGGAGCATTTCTTCGGACCATTGGAGAAAGAGACACATTGTCCATGTTGATGACATATCAGCCGACGCACAGCATTCTGTGCTGGTACCTCAGCTGTGGGATAGTAGAGCTCGGAAATGCATACTAAGAAACCTGAAGACTACTGCAGGCATCCCGACCTTCAGCATTTACAATGACAATGTTGTCTGCCTCAAGGTGGCGTCTCGTGATGAAGATGCATGGACAATTGGTGTTGATCTTGGGAAAAAGAAGCTAGAAGTTATCAAACCATGTTGTGATGCTTCTTTGGATCAGACCTTCCTTCCCTGTGAATTCTCTGAATATCTGAATACCACTCCAAGGCATGTTTCCCTTTTGCTTTTTCACATTAACTCTGTTCTTGTAACCATCATACACGCTAAAAAATATTTGTCAAAATAATTGTAAGTTCTGTAGTTCTCAACTTATTTTACCCAGTGTCATCTGACATTTTGCCTATTTCCTTAAGGCCATATGTTGAGGAAGTTGCAGTAGATTGTGCTCAGACCGGTGCGCCAAATGATCATCTTTTATTGAGCAATACTATTCCAGGAGCAGACACTGCTCAGACTGGTGTGGCAAACAATATGCAGCAAAACATGAATGGGGATAACTACTATGGAAGTTATAAGCAATATGGTTATGGCACCTATCCAGGCTGTGGCAACTTTCAGCAGGCAAGCCCTTTACAGCCACCGTTAACACAAGCTGTACAGCTCATGTCATCTTCAGCTCGATTAGGTAATAACATCTTTAGCACTTACAATAAGGTGCTTTTCTTTTATCCCAGTGCTTCTTGACTCAGATATCTAACTACAAAATGTTGGAAATGATTGAACATCGTTTGATATCATGATTTCAACAGAAGGTGTGAAAAGACTTAGGCCACCATGTTGCTGTTCATGCTGCCAGTGTTGGCCATTAGGAAGCAAATCTTAGTTGAACTTGCATCTCTTTGTGAGGTTTTGCATTTAACCAAACTGAATTAGATAATTAATTATTCATTATTTGTAATTCACAGACCATTTTCAAGTTGCTACCCTGTTTCCCTCCAAAAAAAAAAAGTTGCTACCCTGCTAACAACTTGCAACATTATCAAAAAGGGATATTATTTGTAAACTGTACTTAATGTGCCAAATAAGTAAGTGAAGCCGTTGCATGAGCTAAGAATCATCTTTTAGGCTTGCAAAATTTCATTCAACTTATAATCAGAACAAATCAAAGGTTTGTGTTAGCCTCCAAAAGGAAAAATATATCTTGGATTGGAGAATACAATATCTAACTGCAGGCTGAGTGCAGAACCTAGCTATGGTTAATGAGTAGGCTTAAGCTGTGTTTGGTTGAGCTGTGTATTTTGGAAAAGCTACTGTGAGAAAGCTGCTGTGAACTTTCAGCTGTGGAAGGCTGAGACAACTGTGAAACTGTAGATTTGGTTGTGAGTTGTTTGTAATGCCCCTGAGGCCTTAGTGAATATGTTTATATGCTAATTGACTATAAAGTAGCGATCTGTATATTGATAGGCAATTGAACAACCATTTTGCAAAGAAAATTTATGACAATGCACACGATTCATAGCTATCGCATAGGCAATTCAACTACTATTTTTTGATATTGCATCAGTGTAAATAGATAGTAATTCCGTAAAAATATATTGGCAACTTGTTCATTCCAAGTGAATATTTGCATTTTTTTTATGATCAAACATAGTCCAAACAAATTGCAGAGAACTCAAAATATTATAACTTAGATAAAAAATTCAGAGAGCTATCTGAAATGTGCTTGTAAGCACCAAAAAGGAATATCTGAATCATCACTGTGCTGGCAAAAGAATGGTAAGTCAATTCTTTGACGCTTCCTACAAGAAGTGATCACACTTGGCCGCATTTGGTTCCAGCCGGGAGGCCTCTTTTGATTTGATTCTCAAGATTTTCACACGCAAGAACAACCCCCCCCCTCCCAAACGCTGCTATCCGGACAGCCAAGCCGGCGTGGCCATTTCTACGCCCTCCGCTCCACTCGGCACGGCTGTCCAGATGGCATGGGCCCGTAGCTCCCACACAACGCGCTGTGTATCTGTCTTCGGCTCCAGCCGTAGCTCCGAGGGTTCAAGCTGCTGGGCGGGAACAGCTGCTCCAGGCAGCTCAGGGAGCGGCAGGGGGGGGGGGAGGTCCGGCTGGGCATGGCAGTTGGCACGACGGAGGGCCGCACACAGCGGCTACGAACCCTACCCGGCGTGGTCGGGAGCACTGGCCTGATCGTTTCGACGCTCGTTGGCCCTTACTGATCGAATCGTTACGTAACTTGGGAGTGGCATTGGTGGGTAAATAGCTTCCAACTTCTAGGGGACAGCTAAAAGTGGTCAGTTTAGAAGCTGAGAAGTTGGGGTTGGCCAGCTGCGAGATTTGCAACACTTAGGGCGTGTTCGGATCTTCACAAAACTTCACATATCCAGCTTCTATTCGTGGCTTCTCACTTCAGGTAGCGATCCCAGATCCGTTCTGCTGCGTCGGCAGCTTCTCCAGCGCTGCAGCCCACCTGGAAGAGCTGGGGCCTGTTCGGGGCAGAATGGGCCGACTGGAGGCAGCTCAATTAGGACCAGCAAGTGCACCGATTAGAAGGGGAGAGGGGTCAGCGAGGCGAGGGGATCACTCCTGTAGCGAGGCGTTCTTTTTTTCGAGGGGGAGGCAACGAACCGGTATCTTTAGCGGTGGCAAGTGGATGTAAATTGGGTGAACTCCAACTTTTCCAATCCGTGGAGCTGGGCCAAGCTCGCTCCAGATTTTTGTACTGCGATTGGGCTCAGCTTCTTGGAGCCCAAACGTTCGGGTAAAAATCATCCGTGAAGTTCGTGGAGAAGTTGGAGATCCTAACAGGCCCTTAAAAGCTATAGCTTCTCATAAACTGCTGCGAAATTTTACTCTGGTTAGCTTTTAGCTTCTTCAAAGCAGAAGTTGGATAAAAAAGCCCAACCAAACACAGCCATACTAGCTGATGTTTATAAAATTCGAACTTGTGAAGACATTATGTGGGGTGATGAAGGGAATCTTTAACTAGTTGGTTGTTTGAAAATGTGACATAAGTTGTTGGGTGCTTGGGTTTCAAAATTCACACGCAGTATTGCGATAAATGTAAAAATGTTTCCTCCAATTTTTTTAGCCCCTTGAAATGTGACACTAAGTTGGGTGCTTGAGTAGAATCATTCCACTTGTTCAACTTCACTTCATGAAAGGACTCCATGCATTAAATAACATGATTTATTTTTATTTATATACTAACATAACTTATGTTGCTTTTGCAGAAGGGTTTATCTATGCCCGTTTGACAGAGCCAGATAACTGTGGACGGATGTCCTCGGTACCATTGAATGAAATTTATAAGCCGACTACGTTATCTCTGCCGCCCCCCCATCGATGCCTCCAATGCCAAGGCAGCCACCTTTGGCCCAACTGGTGCGGACCAGCCAATCCTTCGCGCCAGCAATGATTTCAACAGATGTTCTCAACCACATAGTCGGTAGGTCCAATTTCACGTTTGATGTCCTGGAATGTCAACAAAGTACATGCTCTCGCATCTAGATGCTGAGTAGCCATGTCCGCATGCTGCTACTGCCAACTGTTACCATATCATGGATGATGTTTTCAAACATTTGAATACTTTTTAATGTACTAGCAAATATGCCCGTGCGTTGCAACGGGAAAAAAAATCTATAGCACAATGCTTTGACTCACACCCAGGCACGTTGCTCGCCCATGATTCCACTGTTTGAGAGGAAATAAATAAAAATGTGATGATAACATCCACTATATCGACCAGCTACTTTTCTCATATAACCGGATGGAAGGACTGACATGGTGGTTCATCAAAGTTTTCTCAAAGACTGTCTTCCAGAGTAAGAGATCATTAGCATTTGTATGTGCGTTAATAATGAGACTACAGATAACACGTTTGTAATCCAGGTAAGCTAAGCACGATTTTTTATGGAATCCAGATAAGTTAAGCATGATTTGTATGTGGGTTAATAATCACCAAAATGAAATGATCAACATGCTTAGCTTACCTGGATTCCATCGAAAATCATCCCGAGAATAAAAGGTCCTATTTTATGTTAGAAGAGTAAACCGTGGATCTCCACAAAGAGGTGCAGTAGATCATGAAAGCAACATCTGTGATGTCTGACATATACTACCACATGCTGTTCAGAGAGCCCGGAACCAAATATTATTAGACCACCATGCAAGATGAAAAAAGGTTCCCTGCTGCATAGCCTCTTCTTTTTGGTCCTGCTGCATACATTGAATCATTTTCAAGGCGAATAATTTCTCCAATGATGACTTTATTTGTTCCTAACACGGACAAGCTCATACATGGCAGCACCTCCCATTCCATCAGCCATGACCACAGGTTCAGAGACCTACAGCAAGCCGGCAGTACAACACCAAGGTTAATCAAAATTTTCAAAACATAATTAACAAACTAGAGTTAATTATATTTATACCATATGCAAGAGAAAAGATGATTGTTATACATAATGCAATGCAGAAAATGTTTGCCCAAGAATCGAGATTGCTTGTTCATAAGGATTTAGTACACTGCTAATGTGATGTAAACTACGTCCATGGAAGGAGAATTATTTGCCTGATAAATAAAGACAACAAATCATTAGCATCAGGAGCAGTGCAACTGATCGATTATACTGCATGCTGCACTCGTAGGTCACTGCTGATCCCCTTTAATTTTATTTGTCCATACAATCTGTACTAAACTGAACTAATCCTCTGTACATGATTACGACAAGAGTTGCAAAGCACATGATTTTACAGTTAGCTGTCTACAAATTGCTATACTATCACAAATCACCGTTCCATCTGTACCAGAATCCTGGTAAAAAAATCAAGTCTATAAAGTTGGCAAGCCACAGTCAGTGTCACTCTGTACTAATCCTCTATCTCTTTTGTTCATAAAACTGAACATATATGCATAATACTGTAGGGGTTTAATTAAGGGTGTGTTTAGGGCACATCTAGATGTGACAACATCTAAGTTGATTTTCATCAGTTTTTTTCCTTTGTTTTTTCTTTCCTTTGTTTTTTCTTTTTTGCGGTTGTGCAGGTGCTTGCAGCGAGGCGGAAGTAACGTTCAATTCAGTTTACGTAGCTTCGTTCAGTTAGGCTAGGCTATCCTTCGTTCTTTTTTTTTCTTTTCTTTTTTCTGTTCGATGGCTCGTCTTTTTCCTTAAAGAATGTTGTTTCTCGTATAAACCATTTCGTGTATAGTTTAGAGATACATGAAAACATTACTATTTTTTTATGTTCATTTAAATTTTAGAAAAGTGTCCACATGTTTTAAAAATGTTCACCGCAAATTCAAAAAATGTAAACACAATGTAAATTTTTTGTTAGCGTAATTTAAACAAACGTTGATAACATTCCCAAAAAATGTTCGTGACATTTAAAAAATGCTGACATGTTTCAAAAAATGTATGTGAAATTTTAGAAAAAAAATGTTATACAGCATAAACATGTTTGCGTAATTCAAAAAGAATGTTTCCTACCATTAAAAAAAAATGCATGTGACATTTAGAAAAGATATGTTTGTGCCATTTAAAAAATGTTTATACGCGAACCAACCTGTGGTTGGATGGTTAGAGGGACAGTGGTATCCTCAGCCCACCAGGGTTCAAGTCCTGGTGCTCGCATTATTCCTGGATTTATTTCAGGATTTCCGGCGATGTGCTTTCAGTGGGAAGAGACGTTCCCGTCGATGACGAGGCGCCTACGGTGACTTCATAAATTTCAAGATGATATGCCGGCTCAGTCTCTCGAAGGTGCTCATAGGGGTAGGGTGTGCGTGTGTGCGTTCATAGGGGTGAGTGTATGCGCGTATGTATGAGCGCTTGCGTCTGTACTGTGTTAAAAAAATGTTTATACAATTGTAAAAAATGTTCGTGTAGTATGAAAAGTGTTTCGTATTATTCAAACAAATGTTCAATGTTTATTTGAAAAATGTTTAACACAGAATGGAAAAAATGTTCAAAACATGTATTAGAAAAAATGTTAATCGTGCATTTGAAAAAATCAATGTGTATAAAAAAATCCAGATATATACAGAAAAGGCACAACGTGTATTTGGAAAGAGTATTACGAAAACATGTATAATCATGTATTAAAAAAATGTTAAAGACATGCTTGTTGCACTTATGTTGAAGACATGCAGTTGCGGGGCGGGGGTGACACATGAAGTTGAAAGGTGAGGGAGAGACTTCTAGTTGCATGTCGATGATGGTCAGGCAACTGGCATTAAAAAAATCATGAGTTTTAAAAGCAAAAATAAAAAAGTAAAAATTGAAAGGAAAAAAGAAAAACAAAAGAGGATGGACTTGCAACTGGGACAAAAATTTGTCGGGCCCACCAGTTGCGTATCAAGGGTGGACTTGCAACTTGGACAAAAAGGGATCGCCCCCACCCCGGTTGCGTGTCAAGGGTGGATTTGCAACTAGGACGAAAATGGGCCGGGTTGCATGTCAAGGATTGACTTGCAACTGGGACAAAAATGGATCGGGCCCCCGGTTGCGTATCGTGGGAGGAGTTGCAACTAAGAAAAAAGGGATCGTCCCACACCCCAGTGGCATGTCGAGTGTGGACTTGCAACAGGGACAAAAATAGGTCAGGTCTAATTGGGTGTCGAGGATGCACTTGCAATTGGGACAAAAATGATTAGGGCCCTCAGTTGCGTATTGAGGATGGAATTGCAACTCGGACAAAAAGCCACCCCTAGTTGTGTGTCGAGGAAGGACTTACAACTGGGACAAAAATTGGCCGCGGCCCCAGTTGCGTGTCGAGTGTAGATTTGCAACTAGGACAAAAATAGTTCGGGGCCAATTGCGTGTGAAGGATGGACTTGCAACTAGGACAAAAATGGGCCAGACCCACAACTGCGTATCTAGGGTGGAGTTGCAACTGAGAACAAAGGGGTCGCCGCCACCCCCAGTTGTGTGTCGAGGGTGGAGTTGTAACATCGACCAAATGGGTTTGGTCCAGTTGCGTGTTGATGATGGACTTGCAACTGGGACAAAAATGTGGCCCTCAGTAGCGTATCGAGGGTGGAGTTGCAACTAGGATAAAACGCCACCCCCGTTGTGTGTCGAGGATGGATTTGAAACTGTAATAAAAATGTGTCGCCCCCTAGTTGCGTAATGAGGGTGGAGTTGCAACTGAGACAAAAAGGATTCGCCTTACCCTCGGTTGCATGTCGAGAGTGGAGATGTTACTAAGCCAAAAATGGGTCAAGTCCAGTTGCGTGTCGAGGATGGACTTGCAATTGGGACAAAAAAAATGGGTCGGGCCCTCAATTGCGTGTCGAGGAGTGTGGGCTTGCAACTCGGACAACTACGAGCCCAGTTGCGAGTCGAGGATGGACTTGTAACTGGGACAACTACGAAACTACGAGCCCAGTTGCGAGTCAAGGGTTGACTTTGCAGCTGTGATGAAACAAGCTATGGGCCCTGTTGTGAGTCAAGGGTGGACTTGCAACTGAGGTGAAAAACAAAACATATGCTCTAGTTGCAAGTTGAGGGTGGGCTTACAACTCGGACAACTACGAGCCGAGTTGCGAGTCGAGGGTGGACTTGCACGTGGGATAACTACAAAACTATGAGCCTAGTTGCGAGTCAAGGGTCGACTTGCAATTAGGATGAAACAACTACGGGCCCAGTTGCGAGTCAAGGGTAAACTTGCAACTGGGATGAAAGACAAAATACAGGCCCAGTTGCGAGTCAAGGATGGGCTTGCAAATGTGATGAAACAAATTACGGGCCTAGTTGCGAGTCAAGGGTGGACTGGTGTGACGCCCCGACTCGACCGTGCACTAACACTACTGCAGGCGACCGCTAACGCGACACATGAATCAGAGACCCCGCGACCAAACTGTGTGCGATGCATGTATCGCAAACGGTGTCGTAATAAAACCGTCGCCAATAAGACGAACTGTGTGCGATGGCGGAGACATCAAGCACGATTCAGATTAGAGACGCGTGTGCGATACGTGGCATACAGTTGATCCATGCGAACTATTTGCGATAAGCCAGAACAACAGAAACGGGCAGCCAGTTCGAGGTGTGTGCGATACACGGCATACGGTTCACTCGAATGAACTGTTTGTGATTACCCAACACAACAGAAACGGTTAGGCAGATCAAGGTGTGTGCGATATACGGCATGCGGTTCACTCGGATGAACTGTTTGCGATTACCCAACACAACAGAAATGGTTCAACTTAACAAGATGTGTGTGATACGCGGCAAACAGGTCAGTAATCAGAAATGTGTGGGAAGACCGATAACAACATAGACGATTCCTGCTAATAACCCGTGTGTGTTGTGGGAAAACGCTTGCTGGTAAACAATTGTCAGCGATTGATGAAATCATCACCGACGGGTTCCGTAGACTAATCCGTGTGCGATGTGATTTGCTCAGTCTGCACAACATCTACGCTCTCTGTCTACAGAAAAACAACATATATGCTTCTAAGGACATGATTGCATAGCCAAATTAAACATCCAATTACATAACTGACTACACACATAGCATTTGCACACACCAAAGTAAACAATTACATGCATAATAAACTAGGATAAACGATCATATCTAATCATCATCTACTTTTTCTTGTGACGCTTGCCGCTGTTGCTCTGCTGGTGGCTCGATCCCTCGTCGTCTACAAGAAGGAGGCACTCCCTCATGTCAACGATCCGCTTGTGCATCTCGTAGCATGTGTACATGTTCTTGGCTACAAACTTGAGGTGAGGTTCATCCAGTCTCCGCACACAGGCACCGTGCCAGGATCCAGGATTTCTCTTGGAACCTTCCTTCATGTTTTCCTAGTAGGGGTCGATGATGGCCGCGGCGAGTTCAACCAGGGAGTCCTTCTTCGTGCTGCCCCAGACCCTATAGTGGCCACGGATGTCGACAAGCTTCGGGCAGGCCAAGCCCGAAATCTGGAGCGCTTTTACATCATCGACGGCGTCCACCGTAGCGAACTTGTAGTCAGAGCTCTTGACAAACCTGGCGAAACGCTCGCAAGGCCTTGTGGCCAGGCAGTAGTGGTAGACGAGGACATGATGGCCCACGCACAACTGGGCGACGGCAACCGCCTGATCAACCCCGGGACGACCGGCGGTGTACTGGAGGTCGAAGCCGACCACTTTGTACTTGTCATCCTTAGCAAGCAACTGCTACATGGTGTTGATGGAGTCCTCCACCACGGCCGGGTCGATGGTGTACACCACCGAGAGGTCCTTCCCCCTCACGTGGGTGTCCACACACTGCTTGTCGAACTCCATTGGAGCGCCACTGGATATCCTCTCTCTATGTGTCGTCGTGGGTGTGCTTGTTGTGTTGTGGGGCGCGATCGAAAGGTTGAAGAGACTAAGGTTATAATGGCCATGTGAATAAATGGGGAGGCCGAACGGCCTGGAGTATCAGCGCGCGCGGATGGCAGTTGTTGCAGCGCGTAACTGCATCGTGCCGCACGTATTAACTGCACCATGGCGACGCGCGCGGACGCAACCACATGCATATGGCGCCCAAAACGTGATCGTGCACCAGCCCCAACCGTTGAAAGAGCGCGTGCGGAGGGACGCGAGCAGAGCGTGCCGCGGCCGCCTCAACGTCGAGCAGAGCGCGCGAAGGGACGCGAGCATAGCGTGCCGCAGCCGCCTAAACGGCGAGCAACCACCTGCGTATAGCAGTTCTGGTCAACCGTCTGGCACGCGTGGGAGGCGAGACGGCCCATCCATCGGACACGCTGACACACCGATCAAACCTAAACGTGTTCACACCGATCAAATTACCACGCAATAAGTAATTGCAAATCTGTTCACACCGATCAAACCTAAACATGTTCCCACTTAGCACTGGGCTATAAAAACTACCCACTCGAAAATTACTGCACATTCCTCTCCTCATCACCAAAAAAACAGGTCTTTCCTCTTAAGTCGTTCCTTGCGTCTGCCATGGCCGGTAGGAGGAGTTCTGGGTCGACATATAACCAGGGAGCAAAGACCAAGGCCACGGAAGCACTAGAGAGGTCCCGCCGCAACGCGGCAGCCGCATCAGAGATGTCCTGCAGCGCCGCGGAGCCCTCGAACGAGCTCTCACGGGCAGGCGAGGGCTCTCACAAGCACACTCGCCGCATCGGCGAACTCGACGAGCTAGCGGGGCTGAAGTCCTTAGCCAGCGACGATGACATTCTCGCTGGCCTAATTAACCAGCAGGGGCTGCTCGCCGGCTTGGAGAAGCTGCTCGAGATTAGCGATGCCTCGGTTGATAAGGCGACCATCCTCGTCGTGAAACTCATGGGTGACAATGCGAAGCTCCACAAGGAGCTCGACAAGCAGAAGGAGGAGGCCGCCGGCTGGAGGGAGCTGTATGAGAAGAGCATTGCCTCGCGGATGACGCTGACAACCGTCGTCCATGAATTTGGGGATGACTTGAAGAAGCTCCGCATCGAGCGCGAGCTGCAGGTGGAGGAATCCGTGGCTGCTGTCAAGCAAAGTCATGAGGATGTGAAGAAGGAGCTGGAAGAACTCCTTGCCCAGCGATCCATCGAGAAATAGAGAGCAATGACTTCCTTCTTCTCTTGCTCCTGTGTCTTTTGGGCGTTGCCGTATGTGGCATTTTAAATTATCCGGGATATGTAAGACAATTATTATCCGTTGCCATTGTCAATTTGTCGTCGTATTATTTCGTTCGTAACCTCGTAGGTACATGTATATGAGTCGAAAACAGGCTAAAAGTCACGTTCTCAGCGAGGCATGAACAAAACAATGCTAGCTAGCGTTGAGCGGGGCCATGGGATCACAAACTAACACCTTCCGTCCATGTGCATTAACCGCATGTTAAACAGCGGCTCGGCCGCCATTAATGGAGAAGTTGGGAGCGAGGCGGCGGGTGGAGGTCAAAGAGCTCGCTTCCCGGTGAGCCTGCTCGACCGCCATTAATGGAGAAGTTGGGAGCGAGGCGGCGGGTGGAGGTCAAAGAGCTTGCTTCCCGGTGAGCCTGCGCGGCAGACTGCTCGCACGCGTCCCGTCGAGCCGCGCGGTAGACTTCTCGCACTCGTCCCGTCTAATCAAACAACTGCACGCAACGCCGGGAAAATATCAGATGATACCATCCTTCACATGCTACCATGCTCCAATTTTCAAAAATCACACTTGTATGTTTCAAAAAAATCTAAAAAACATTGTGGATGTTCACAAGACATATATCTATAACCCCTAAAAAATTCAGATCAAAATTAGAAATACACATGGAGTAGCAAAAAAGACAAATCTGTAATGAATAGTGTCAAAAGAAGACAAAACATGAATAGTGTCAGAAATGACACTATTCACATATGGATTTGTATTTTTTGTTTCTCAATGTGTATTTTGAATTTTGATCTTAATTTTTTAGGAGTTATAAATATATGTCTTGTGAACATCCACAAATTTTTTTAGAATTTTTTGAAACATCTAAATGTGACTTTTCAAAATTTGGATCATGGGAGCATGTGAAGGATGGTATCACCTGATATCCACCCCACGCACGCCACCTAGTATGGTCAAATTTTGGCACAAAATACAATGAGGACCAATAAACCAGGATCGAGGTAGTACTCTCCAATAAAAAGAGGGACGCATGGCTGCACGTAAATGGTTAGTGGAACGCCCACGGTTCAAACAATACAACCGTTTGCGATATTAACGTGTCATCTATTTGTTCCAAAATGCCTACGTTGGCTATTAATGTGTGCGCCTTGTCTCAAATTGGACAAATTTTTTACCACGACATATATGTGCCATATAATGACAATATGCCAAGTTTCATGAATTTCGGGTGAGTTTTGGATTTACGGGGATTTAAAAACCGAGATTCTCAATGTTTGAAGTTGAGCCAGGACGGCGAGATGTTTGTAATTCATTCCCATTTCTTGCATGGGACCTAAACATGCACCCAAGGACACATGTATGGTATTTGAGGCCATTTTAGTGCACTAGAGCATGTGCTTGTAATTCAAATTTGAATTATGCAGATTAAATGCCTAGAAAACTCAATTAATGTATAAAAAGGCCAAACGAACCCTGAATAATTCCATATTTCAGCGCGAATCTCCTGTTGGTCTATGTTGCATGTAGAAAAAAATACAAGGCGAGAAGAGGCAGCAACGATTGTCGTTTCGCCCACAAGGGTGACACGTTCCCTATCGGAACCACGAGGCTTCTTGCTAGAAGCTCTGGTTTTTAAGAGGCTTGTACCAAAACTTGCCCCAAATTGGACAAAATTTTTACCACGGCATATATGTGACATGTCATAACATGATGCCAAGTTTCACAATTTTCGGGTGAGTTTTGGATTTACGGGGATTTAAAAACCGAGATTCTCAATGTTTGAGGCCGAGCCAATACGCCGAGATATTTGTAATTCATCCCCATTTCTTGCATGGGACCTAAACATACACCCAAGGACACATGTATGGTTTTTGAAGCCATTTTGGTGCACTGGAGCATGTGCTTGTAGTTCAAATTTTAATTATGTGCCTAGAAAACTCAATTAATGTATAAAAAGGCCAACAAACCCTGAATAATTCAATATTTCAGCGCGAATCTCCTGTTGGTCTATGTTGCCTGTAGAAGAAAAATACAAGGCAAGAAGAGGCAGCGATTGTCATTTCGCCCACAAGGGTGACACGTTCCCTATCGGAACCACGAGGCTTCTTGCTAGAAGCTCCGGTTTGTAAGAGGCTTGTACCAAAACTTGCCCCAAATTGGACAATTTTTTTACCACAGCATATATGTGCCATGTCATGACACAATGGCAAGTTTCATGAATTTCGGGTGAGTTTTGAATTTACTAGGATTTAAAAACCGATATTCTCAATGTTTGAGGCCGAGCCAGTACACCGAGATGTTTGTAATTCATCCCCATTTCTTGCATGGGACCCAAACATGCACCCAAGGACACATGCATGGTTTTTAAAGCCATTTTGGTACACTGGATCATGTGCTTGTAGTTCAAATTTGAATTATGGACATTAATGCCTAGAAAACTCAATTAATGTATAAAAAAAGGCCAAACGAACCCTGAATAATTCCATATTTCAGCACAAATCTCCTATTGGTCTATGTTGCCCGTAGAAAAATAAATACAAGGCGAGAAGAGGCAGCGATTGTCATTTCGCCCACAAGGGTGACACGTTCCCTATCGGAACCACGAGGCTTCTTGCGAGAAGCTCCGGTTTGTAAGAGGCTTGTACCAAAACTTGCCCCAAATTGGTCAGTTTTTTTACCATGGCATATATGTGCCATGTCATGACACCATGTAAAGTTTCATGAATTTCAGGTGAGTTTTGGATTTATGGGGATTTAAAAACCAAGATTCTCAATGTTTGAGGGTGAGCCATGACGTCAAGATGTTTGTAATTCATCCCCATTCCTTGCATGGGACCTAATCATGCACCCAAGGACACATCTATGATTTTTCATCCCATTTTGGTGCACTGGAGCATGTATTTGTAGTTCAAATTTGAATTATGCACATTAAATGGCTAGAAAACTCTATTATAATGTATAAAAATGCCAAACAAACCCTGAATAATTTAAAGCAGTTCTGTTCAACCGTCTGGCACCCGTGGGTAAGCACTATGCACACGCGTCGTAAGAGCTCGCGCTTCCTTCTTCCCCAAGTTTTCCATATTAATGGTGTTATATATCCAAACACGCTACCATTTCCCGCCACTCCCCAATCGGTTTCCCGCCACTCCTCCCAATCGGTTTCCCGCCACTCCCTCCCATCGGTTTCCCACTGCCAGTGTACAGTGGGCATAGAAGGCTAGGCGGCGACACATCGGCCATATCGCAGTATAACAATCCAAGCATGCCAATCCGGCGAAGCGCCGCCACCGTCATCAACCTCCTCGACGAGGAGAATGACTTGGAGCAGGCTGGAGAGCCAGAACGGCCGTGCGCCGTCGAGCAAGAGAGGCAGTGCGCCGCCGAGCCTGAGCGGTATCATCGCGCCCCAGTGCTTGAGCGGGCCAATGTCTACACATGTGTTTGTCGCCGCCCATGGAGCGGAGCGGAGCAAGAGTGGGAAAGCGCTGCTAGAATCCACCGCCACGACGCCGATTGGTTCTTCGACCTCCTCGGCCCCCCAGGTGCCGCCAACGACGAAGCAGAGCAAAATACTCGTCGTGGCTTGGAATCGACCGTCGCCGATGAAATATCTTGGGCGGAGATGGATATTGCGGTACAACAGTTCCGCGAGCGTATCAGACACGTGGACGAAGGCCTGTACCAGTTCATGCTCAGCCAAGAGTTCTCGTAGGTTTAGGCCCTGTTTGTATCAGTTTTCGCCCGGTTTTTCGCAATTAACTGGGCAACTATCTTCTTCTTAATTAATGAAAAGGCAAAGCTTTTGCTTCTTCTGGCTAGTTTTATTAAGTAGTAAAAAATTAATGTAAGTTTGAATGGAAGTGGTCCGGTATGTTAAGATTGCACATAGTTTCTAAAAGCACAAACGTGTGTGATAGTAAGGAGTAGGTCCCACACGGTGACCATCGGTAAACGCCTTAAACACGAGGAGGCAACTCTTATCAGCAAGGGCAACCTTCCATCCGCTAGCCTAGTCGAATAGAACGCATGAGTTAAGCGTGCTCGTGATGGAGCAGTCTAAGGATGGGTGACCGGGTGGGAATTTGCTATATCTCAAGCTTCATTTAAGCGCCATGATATAGTCATTATAGACATTTAGCATCTAAATGTGTCTGTAGTGACTGATCATGTCGATTAAAAAAACCTTGAGATCCTTGTTTTGAAAATTTGGAGAATGATGTTTTTTTTGTTATTTGTTGTTTTGAAAAATTGGAGAATAATGATCGAGATCGATCTGTGGGCCCGCCACGTTCTATCCTTTGACCCACAACGTTCGAGATCTGTGGGCCCGCACATTCTATCCTTTGACCCACAATGTTTGAGATCTGTGGGCCCACATGTTCTATCCTTTGACCCACAACGTACGAGAAGGGTTTGACCATGACGGGTTCCTCTTGGTATAGGTCATGGTGGCATGTCAGACCAAATTTACTTTGGGAACATTTGTTGGATTCCCTCCCGCCGGCTCGAAGTTGGGGAATAGGCATCATACGTAACCTGGCTTCCTGGGGGTACGGTGTTCGGTTTGTAATGCAGCTGGTGCCCCATCGAAGTTGTGCATTGGGGATTTGATCACATCACACACCACCCATATATACATATATTTGGGCCACATGCAGGGTATAGGGTCTTCTGATCGACCCCGTCTCCCATGTGCGGTTTTCAATGACACGCCTATCTGTGGGCCTGGTCTATATATATCATCCCATTGGCTGATAACGAGGGGTTTTGGCCATGAATGGATTCCTCCTGGTTCGTGTTACCGCGGGTCATGGTGACATGTCCGAGCAAAGTTCAAGCTCATGCGTTCTTAGGATTCCCTCCCATGCGCTCGAAATGGTGAGTTGGATCGACACCCTATGTATGCTGACGTCATCCTTAATTACTACCTACCTTTCATGGGGGTTGTCCATTTTGTGAGGTAGGCGCCACATCAAAATTGTACATTATTGGGTATTTAAAACACATCACCCTTCCAACGTACATCAATTTGGGCCCCATGCAGGTGGTGCTGGTTTTGTGGCCCCTCTCGTGCGGTTTACGGTGATGGTCCAATCTTTGGGCCCGAGCGGTCTATTATATCCCTTTTTGACCGACAACAACAATGGTCGTTTGGCCGTCCATCTTATGGTAGGTCATGGTGACATGCATGCATGTCCGACCAAAGTATGAGTACGTGCATGCGTCCCGCCGACACGAAGTGGGGGTGGGGAGGCACCCTAGCTAGTAGCTACGACCTTAACCTATCATTATAGATATCCAAGGGGGCTTTTCGGTTTGCGAGGGAGGTGCCACATCAAAGTTGTGCATTGTGTATTTAAACATCACACCCTTTATTCCTACATATATTTGGCCACTTCCAGGTGGTGGTTGTCTTCTGGCCCCTCTCACCCGATCTTCGACGACGCGCCCACCCGTGGGCCCGCGCGTCAAAGTTGTTCATTGGGAATTTGAACATCACACACCACCCTTTTCATACATATATATTTGGGCCACATGCTGGTGTGGTTGTGTTCTTACCCTCTCTCGCGTTATTTTGTTGCCAAATGGTGCTATATAAAATAGCAGACGACTCGGATGAAAAACTGCCTGCGAACGTACATGCAATGGACATGGGTGCACTGGCTTAACCGTGTGCGAAGCTCATGCCCTGTAAAATCGCCACGACTTCGCAAGCGCCAGCAAGGGTGAAGGGGTAATGTGTACAGGATATTTAGGATGAATTCCACGTGTGCGTCTGAAAATTAGGACGAACCGTGTGCGATAAACCAGCTAGCTAGAAATCTCAAAAAAAACTACCCGCCTTGAGCGATGCAAAAATTGGTGGTTCTGCGGCTTGTCCTTATTATCGTACACAATTATTATGTTTGGACCGTGTGCGATCTTGGTTGCTCCCTCCCCGCTTCATTTCCTTTACCCAAATTTTAGTTGCCACGGTATTTCAACCGTCGCCCTCACTCCTCCACCACCGACCTCATAGTAAAATTCCAGTAGCCGAGGCATTTGAACCATCGCCCTCCCTCGTCCACCACCATCCCCACCCACCATTACTAAAATTTTCAGTAGCCGCGACATATCCTCAAACACCACCCGGCCTAACCCCGTCCCTCCTCCACAGTCTACACCCCCCCGCTCGAACCTGTGGCACCCCGGCCCAGAGGACCGGTTTACCTTGTGTTCCCAACCCAGAGATCAAGTCTTCTGGAAACACACAACAACTTGGAACATAACTGAACTGATCTTTATTAATATTATGCAAGTACAAGCTTGGATATTACATAGGTTGATGAGGCCAGGAGCACTACTCGTGCAATGACAGTATCTACATTATTTATGAAACATCAAAGGGCCTCAATACTAGTGGAAAGACTACAGCGTAGTGGAACATCGCGTGGGAAACTCCATCCCATAGGGACACTGCTGGGACGTGGCCTAGTTAGCGTAGCATGAACCTTCGGGATCTCCGTCACCGACTTCTCCTGCATCTGGCATGATACACCAGGTGAGTACTTGGAATGTACTCGCAAGCTCACAGCAACCAAAACAGTGTAGCAAACAACAGCATGGCAATGATTATATTAAATGCTTTGAAAAGCTCACTTACGGTTACCGGTTACCAACTTACTCTCTTCCGGGCTCACACATGACCCCCGGAACACTCGTGACCCATCGGTCACTTTCGAGCATGAGACGAGTTCTTCCATCATTATTATAATTACGGTTGACCACACAGTGTGACCTAGTGCGGACTGTGTCCAATACCATGGAAGCGGCTATTCGAATAGATTCTTACACTCTGCAAAGGTTGCACACGTTACCCACACCATGGACATTCGTCCAACGAAACTTGCCTAACCCGTGGCTCCTCTATCGTACCACCGACAATCATCCCCCGTCCGAGTCATGCCTTGGGTGGCCCTTGTGTCACTCCTGACACCTGCCACCGTCGTGGCCAACTAAACTGTCCCAAACGGGGACGCCGGCAAATAACTCAACTTGGGCTCATGAGGTTATCGTTGCCTACCTAATCAGGGCAGCACGCATGCATAACCTCCCCTCTTTGGTGGTACCGGTAAAAGAGCACGCGGTCAGACCAAGTCAAGGCCGTCCCATTCCGGCAGATGTGGCTGCACGGGTAAGTCCGGGTCGGTGGCACTTGATCAACCATCCAGGTGATATTTAACGTGCAAAGTTACTACTCATATTAGCTATGTTGAATTAACATGGCAGGGTTTAAGCAATATATTCAACAATATAGAATTTAGCATATTTAAATGGAGTTAAATGCAAAATAATCCAATATTAAACCAATACTATTGCTATGCCTTATGCAATGGATGATGTGGCTTGCCTTGCTCAAATGGAGTATCAGGAAACTCCTGGTCTTCAAATCCACAACAATTTCCTTCTGAAAACATTTTTAAATAGCAAAAGAAAATGTTACATAGAGCCTTTTTGTTTGCCAAAAATTCTGTGAGCATTGGAAAAATACCAAATTTGGTCAGAAGATAGAGGGGCTCAATACAAAACCATAGCAAAAATAATCAACTCAATTGGACTTGTGGTTTAAAAGATAGAGCTGGTCAAAGTTTCTGGTCAAATCTAATTTAAAATTGAATTTAAACTAAAAATAGAAAAACCTCCAGTGGGCCACGTCGAAAGCGTAAAGTGGAAATACGCTTCCACTTATACTGCTTCGGTGCGCGGGTGAGAGGTTGATAGGTGGGGCCGGGTGGTCAGATTTAAAAGGAACAGGAGGGAGCAGAGAGAGGGCGGCTCACCGACGGCGATAGCCGGCGATTGCGACGGCGGCGAGGTCGGGAGATGGCCGGGATGGACCGAGTACTCGACGGCGAGTCTCCCTGTACCCGTGGCTTCCCCGAAGATGGCCTAACGGCATCGCCCCCTTCCTCTCCGGCGACAGCTGCTCTCGGTGGTCGTCGGGGACGGCAACTCCGGCAGCGTTCCGGCTAGGAGAGAGGTCAGGGAGGGCTGCGGAGGTGCTCTGAGCTCGACCGTGGGGTTGGACAGAGCTGGGGCGGAGTGGAGTGTGCTGGGTGGCGGAGCTCACTTGGCGGCAGAATGCCGGCGAGATGCGAGGCCTGAGGGCCTCTCGGCCTTGGCTCAATGCTCTGGAGCTCGATTGGGAGGTGGTGGAGTGCGGTGAGGAGTGGAGCGAGCCGGGCGGGGCTATTTATAGGTGGAGGAGGGGGTTCTGTAGCCGAGCGGTGCCATGGCCACATCGCCGGAGCAAGGACGACGAGTTGGCTGGCGCGGCACGGGCGACATGATGGAGGAGGGCAGAGGGAGTTAATGCACGTAGTGGCGGCACGCGGGGAAGAAGACGGCCAGCTCAGCCACAATGGCGGCATGGGTGACACAGTGCGGCGCTGCGGTGGCGGCCGGCGAGGGCGATTCCGGCGAGGGGAAAGCTCTGGAGCGGCTTAGGTGGACGGCGGAGAGGCAGTCGGCGCACGGGGACAAGGTATGGCTACGCGGGACGGCCAGAGCAATCACATCCGACGCGGTTGGCACGCAGAGCGCGTGCACAGGCATGCCAGTGCGGTGCTCACCACGGGTGCTAGCACCTGGAGGCCACGCACGCCTGGCACACCTTGTCCATTGCCTCGACCCTAGATCATATCGTCTCTCTATGCCACTGAATCGGCTAGATACACTCTGAGCTGAAGTGTAGCATCAAATACAGTTTCTGGTCAGAAGCTTGGAGAGGTTCTAGAGAAGAGATGAGGTGGAGATGGAGCCAAGTGACTTGTCTGGTACGATCTAGGTTGGAAGGATTATCTGCTGGCAAAATTTGATAAACTTTGGCAAAGGTTTGAACATGGTTCATATGTAAACCACATTCTAGTCCAGAAACTAGTTGATGAAGATGCACTCACATGGCTTGGCTCCTAGAAGTGAAATTTGGTGTTGGAGGCTTATTTGGTGAGTACAAGATGCTATAAAAATTTCAGAGCAAATGGCTACTCTAGCTGGTACTTCCTTCACAGAGGTTTTAAATGAGCAGAAGCTTGGTAGAATATTTTTACTGAAAATTTGTACTGGACTAGATGATATTTTTGGATATTGTGGAAAGATATAGTCTCTAGTATCTCAGGGATTTATTTGAGAATTATCTGAGGCAAGGAAATATATGTTGCTTCACAAAGGGTCAATTCTTTCCAGAAGATAAAAGGAATATTCTGGACAAAATTTTATACTGGCCAATGAAATATTTTTGGAGAATGTGGGAGTAGATGATCTCAAGAAGATGTGGGATTAATTTGAGATTTTTCTGACTAGCAGAACTATAGGTTGCTTCACAACCCATAGTGAAGATGAGCATATCCAAAGGGATAAATGAATGATTTAGAGAGAATAGAAATTAGGGTTTGATCCAGTAGGGTTTTGGAAAGATTATGAAAGCCTTGGCACACTTTGGAGAAGAAATGGAAGTGTGCTCAAAACCAAAGTCCAAAGAATTGACTCCAAAAACCAACAAATGGCAAATAAAACCAGAGGGGTTTTGTGAAAAAGTTTGAAAAAAAATCAGGGTGTCACAAACCTACCCCCCCTTAGGATGAATCTCGTCCTTGAGATTCAGTTGCTCAGGGAACAAATACGGATATGCTGATCTCAAAAAATCTTCTCTTTCCCAGGTAGCCTCTTCTTCAGTATGGTGATCCCACAGTACCTTGTAAAACCTGATCACTTTACTCCTAGTGGTTCTTTCCATCTCATCCAAAATTCTGACAGGCTTTTCCTCATAGGTCAAATCCTTGGTCAGCTCTAGTTCACTCATGTCCGCCTGTTTAATCGGGGGTGCAATACACTTTCTCAGTTGTGATACGTGAAAGACATCATGAACTTCAGACAGTTCCGGTGGTAACTCCAACTGATATGCCACTCTGCCTCTTCTATCAATCACTGGAAAGGGAGCAATATATCGGGGTGCAAGTTTTCCTCGAGTATGAAACCTCTTTACCCCTTTCATAGGAGTTACTCGAAGGTAAGCATACTCTCCGGGCTCAAAAGTTACTTCTCTATGCTTTGGGTCATAGTAACTCTTCTGACGGGATTTAGCTGCTCGAAGACGTTCCTGAATGTCCTTAACTTGCTTCTCAGCCTTGAGCATCAAATCTGTGCCAAAAATACTGCTGTCCCCTGTCTGTGACCAATTTAAAGGAGTGCATCATTTCCGCCCATACAGTGCCTCAAATGGTGACATCTTGAGACTTGATTGATAACTGTTATTGTAGGAAAATTCCGCATAGGGTAGACTGTCCTCCCACTTGGGTCCATAGGTGAGGGCACAAGACCGAAGCATATCTTCCAATATCTGGTTCACTCATTCGGTCTGCCCATCTGTTTGTGGGTGATATGCCGTGCTACGCTTCAACACGGTTCCCAAAGCTTGATGCAAGCGTAACCAGAAGGCTAAGGTGAACAAGGATCCTCTATCCGATGTGATAGACTTGGGTACTCCATGAAGGCTGACTATCCAAGACATATAGAGCTGTGCGAGTTGGTCGGCCCGAAAAGTAGTCTTTACTGGAATGAAATGGGCCACTTTGGTAAGTATATCCATGATAACCCAGATGGCATCATGGCCTCTTGTTGACTTAGGTAGTCCAACAATGAAGTCCATGCATATATCATCCCATTTCCATTGAGGAACTTGTAAGGGTTGCAGCAGTCCAGCTGGTTTTTGGTGCTCAGCCTTAACCTTATTGCATACATCGCAACACGCGACATAGTACGCAGTATCTCTTCGCATTCCTAGCCACCAAAAGGTTTCTCTCAGGTCCTGATACATTTTTGTTCCTCCCGGGTGAATGGAATATGCTGATTCAGGTACCTCTCACAATATCTGCTGCCTCAGGTTTTCCTGGTCAGGTACGCATATTCGGCTGTCAAACCATAATGTCCCTTGCTCGTCAACATGGAAGGTCTTGGCCTTTCCTTGCTGCATGTTTTCCTTGATCTCTTGTATGCCCTTGTCTGTTTTCTGAGCTTCCTTAATTTCTTCCATAAGTGTTGGAGTGATTTCCAATATATCCGGCCTGATTGGGCCACAAAGTACCAAGTTGAGCTTGGCAAACTCTTCTTGTAACCATGGATGGATACCCTCCATTATTGCATTCACCGTGCCTGGTTTCCTGCTGAGGGCATCTGCGACCACATTGGCTTTTCCCGGATGGTAATTGATCCCAAGGTCATAGCCCTTGACCAATTCAAGCCATCTTCTTTGTCTGAGGTTGAGATCGGGTTGTGTGAAAATATACTTGAGACTCTTGTGGTCTGTGTATATCTCACAGCGTTGCCCAATGAGATAATGCCTCCAAATCTTTAGGGCATGAACCACGGCTGCCAATTCTAAGTCACGAGTGGGGTAATTCTCTTCATGGGGTCATAGCTGTCTGGATGCATACGCTACAACCTTTCCTTCTTGCATTACTACACTGCCGATTCCACGCTTGGAAGCATCACAGTATATGTCGAAACTTTTATGGATATCTGGAAGAACTAAGACAGGGGTGGTAGTTAGCCTCATCTTTAACTCCATAAAGCTGCTATCGCATTCTTCTATCCAAACAAACTTGTGATTCTTCTTCAACAATTCTGTCAGTGGCTTGGCTATCTTGGAGAAGCCTTCAATACAACGACGGTAGTAGCCTGCCAATCCCAGGAAAATGCGGACTTCAGTTACCGAGGCTGGTGTCTTCCAGTTTAATACAGCAGTCACTTTGCTGGGGTCAACGGCCACACCTTGTTCTGACAGAATGTGCCCCAGAAATCCCACCTCTCTTAGCCAAAATTCACATTTGCTAAACTTGGCATACAAGCGATGGGTCCTTAATCTTTCCAGGACAGCACGAAGATGTTGTTTGTGCTCCTCTTCATCCTTGGAGTATATAAGGATATCATCGATGAACACCACTACAAACTTGTCCATAAAGTCCATGAAGACCTTGTTCATCATGCTCATGAAGTAAGCTGGAGCATTTGTCAGCCCAAACGACTTGACTGTAAATTCATACATACCATATCGAGTAGTGAAGGCTGTTTTGGGGATATCCTCTTTCCTAATTTTCAACTGGTGATATCCCGTTCGGAGGTCAATCTCGGAAAATACCCGGGCTCCACTCAACTGATCGAACAGGTCATCAATGCGAGGAAGTGGGTACTTATTTTTGATAGTGACCTCATTCAACTGGTGATAGTCCACGCACATTCGTAGGCTGCCATCCTTCTTTTTAACAAACAGCACGGGTGATCCCCATGGCGAGATGCTTGGGCGAATGTACCCTTTTTGTAGCAATTCGTCCAACTGCTTCTTTAATTCCACCAGCTCTGGTGACGGCATGCGGTAGTACTTCTTGTAAATTCGAATGCCATTCCCTTCTTTGACATCATTCTGCTGGCAATAAACTGCACTGTTTGTCCTGCCGGGTTGACCAGTGTCACTGTTCTGGTGGCGCAGTTGATGCAGACTTGATGCGGTGTCAACTAGTCCATCCCCAGAATTATGTCCAACCCAGGGGATTCAATGGCGACAAGGGTGGCTGGAAACTTAACTCCATGTATCAAGATTTCCAGATCCTTATATATCACATTTGTTCTGAGCATGGAGCCAGGGGATTGTACCACCATGATTTTATCCAAAAGAGAAGGGGAAAATTTGTGTATGGTGGCAAAACTTCGCGAAATAAACGAATGGGAAGCCCCGGAATCAAATAAAATTATTGCAGGTATGTCGTTAACAGAAAACATACCAAGGACCACATCTGGTGCTTCGCGGGCTTCCTCAGCGGAGATATGATGGACTTGGCCGCTACAGAAGTTCTGATTGGGGCGGCGTCCAATAGTGTTGACTTGTGGCTTGAAGTCGGATGGTGGCTTCCCAGCTCTTGTGGGGCATTGCTTAGAATAATGTCCGCCTTGTCTGCAAGTGAAACAGGTGTTGTTGCGGCGGCAATCTTCCATCACGGGCTGCTTGCCATAAGTCTTGTCCTGATTACCTGACTTATTGTTATTATTGCCATTGCTCCAGGTAGGCTTGTACTCATGCTGAACTGGTTGCCAGATACGCGGCTTTTGCGTGAACTGCACATGATTGTCCTTCTTGGGCTCAAACTTACGCTTGTGGTCATCATATCCAGACTTATGCTCCCGTTCAGCTATGAAAGCTTTGTTTACCAGAGTCTGAAACTCCGGAAAATCCAGCATGTAGAGCTGACAATGGAGGGCATGGTTGAGTCCTCCTAGGAATCAATCTATCTTCCTTTCTTCGGTGGACACATCATGGGTCGAGTATCGTGCCAGATTATTGAATTTATTCAGATACTCACCGACTGACATACTTCCTTGAGTAAGAGCAAGAAATTCCCTCTGCTTCACCTTCATGATGCCGGTGGGGATATGGTACCTTCGGAACACTTCCTTAAATTTCTCCCAGGAAATATCTTCCCCAGGAGGCCATGCCATTTTTGCATTATCCCACCAGATAGCTGCCGGTCCTGCCAGGTAGTGAGTAACAAAAGGAACCTTGTCTGACTCATCACAGCGAGCTATTTCCAGCTTCTTTTCCATGGTCCTTAGCCAGTCATCAGCTTCAATTGGATCAACAGCTTGACCAAAACTGGGTGGCTTGGTACGCTAAAAATCAGACAGCTTGGAGTGTGTCCCCTTGTTCTGATTCTGTCCGACCATAGTCTGCATACTTTTCAAAAATTCCATCAGATCCTGATTTCTCTTTTCCTCAAACATCCTCATGATCTGATCAGTGCTCGGTGGTTGTGGTGGTGGAGGTGGTAAATCTTCTGGCGATTGTCCTGCCTGTTTGGCGGATCGACGGACCGGAGTTCCATCGCCGCCTTGATTGCTACACCTCTTCATCCTATATCCATTCCCGTTGCAAAACACCAAATTGATGAGCAACATCCATAGGGGAAATATGGCAGAATAACACCACGAAAACCAAATCAAGGAAAAAGCGAGAAAAGCAACTTAATTATACAAGGCATTCCAACATCATACATGGCAAACTAGTAGAGGTTATCATGACGGGTACTGCTCATACGGCAGTTGACATATGCAAAGATGCTACAATGCATACACATGCTGAAACTCAAGCATCCACTCTAGTAGAGCGGGTGGCATGGACACTGACAAACTGAAGACTCCTCGTCGTCTGATCCTGTCTCGAAATCAGAACTGATGATGTGGACCACGTCCTCCGGAACAAAGGAAACACGACGACGCTGACGGGAAGGTTCTCCCTCTGAGGAAGAAGAAGTACGACGCCTCAGCATCAGAGCAGCTAGAGTGGCTAGCAGCGAGGCCCACTCAGCTGGGGTCTCACGTCGGGTACCAGACGAAGTGCCTGGCTGTCCGAGCGAGCTAGAAGGAGTCTCAGGCATACATGGAGGTGGAACAGGTGGTGTATACAAAGGTGAGAACGCAGGAGGAGGAGGAGATTGTGCTGCAGTAGCAGCTGCAAGTGCCTCTTGGACACGGGTCAGCTCCTCATCCAAGGAAATGATCATATGATAACTGGCGTTCAGATAGCGAGATAAAACACCAGTAGCACGATCACTCGCCGGATCAACAGGCGCAAAAAGGACTTGCCCTGTCGTAGGCGACAGAGTGGGGTAGTGAAAGAAACCTGGGTGTGTCTGCATCTCGACCTCGTGGAAGCGCAAGTCAGTGAGAGCCTCCATCGTAGCAAACTGGATCACCAGATCGGGAGTGGAAGCAGTTCCGCCCTTGGAAGAGCGGGAGTAGCTGCCGATCTCCGAACTCGCAGTCAGGAAAGCCTCAGCGTGATACTCGAACACCGACTCTGCAAGCTGCTCTCGGAACACCTGGTACACTAGGTCTTCGCCGTTGGGACACAGTCGAAGCCAGACGCTGTGGAGCAGTATCGGGAAAGTGAACGGTGCCGGCTCATGGTTGTAGTGGTACGGAACTGGTGCCATCTACACTCATCAGACCAGCGGTTAGTAAAACAAATGAATCGAGATGCATGCTATGCAACAAACAAATGCAGCAAGCAAGACACACACCAAAACCTTATACTAATCGCGTTTCTAGCGCGGGGTTAACTAGGGTGTCCTAAAGTCAGCGAGGCTCTAATACCAAGCGTTGTGGCACCCCGGCTCAGAGGACCGGTTTACCTTGTGTTCCCAACCCAGAGATCATGTCTTCTGGAAACACACAACAACTTGGAACAGAAATGAACTGATCTTTATTAATATTATGCAAGTACAAGCTTGGATATTACATAGGTTGATGAGGCCAGGAGCACTACTCGTGCAATGACAGTATCTACATTATAATTGGAACATCAAAGGGCCTCAATACTAGTGGAAAGACTACAGCGTAGCGGAACATCACGTGGGAAACTCCATCCCATAGGGACACTGCTGGGACACGGCCTAGTTAGCGTAGCACGAACCTTAAGGATCTCCGTCACCGGCTTCTCCTGCATCTGGCATGATACGCCAGGTGAGTACTTGGAATGTACTCGCAAGCTCACAACAACCAAAACAGTGCAGCAAACAACAGCATGGCAATGATTATATTAAATGCTTTGAAAAGCTCACTTACGGTTACCGGTTACCAACTTACTCTCTTCCGGGCTCACACATGACCCCCGGAACACTCGTGACCCATCGGTCACTTCCGAGCATGAGACGAGTTCTTCCATCATTATTATTATTACGGTTGACCACACAGTGTGACCTAGTGCAGACTATGTCCAATACCATGGACGCGGCTATTCGAATAGATTCTTACACTCTGCATAGGTTGCGCACGTTACCCACACCATGGACATTCGTCCAACGAAACTTTCCTAACCCATGACTCCTCTATCGTACCACCGACAATCATCCCCCGTCTGAGTCATGCCTTGGGTGGCCCCTTGATGTCTACTACACAACTTATTCTTGTAGACTCGTGTTGGGCCTCCAAGCGCAGAGTTTTGTAGGGCAGTAGCAATTTTCCTTCAAGTGGATGACCTAAGGTTTATCAATCCGTGGGAGGCGTAGGTTGAAGATGGTATCTCTCAAACAACCCTGCAACCAAATACAAGAAATCTCTTGTGTCCCCAACACACCCAATACAATGGCAAATTGTATAGGTGCACTAGTTCAGCGAAGAGATGGTGATACAAGTGTAGTATGGATAGTAGAAATATATTTTTATAATCTGAATAAATAAAAACAGCAAGGTAGCAAACGATAAAAGTGAGCACAAACGGTATTACAATGCTTAAAAACAAGGCCTAGGGTTCATACTTTCACTAGTGCAATCTCTCAACAATGCTAACATAATTGGATCATATAACCATCCCTCAACGTGCGATAAAGAATCATTCCCAAGTTCCTATTAGCGGAGAACATAAGATAGAAATTGTTTGTAGGGTACGAAACCACCTCAAAGTTATTCTTTCCGATCGATCTATTAAGCTAATCCTATATGTGTCACAAACATCCCTAGAGTTCGTACTAAAATAACACCATATGATACACATCAACCAACTCTAATGTCACCTAGATACTCCAATGTCACCACAAGTATCCGTGAGTTGATTATACGATATGCATCAAACAACTTCATAATCATCATATTCAATCCACACAAAGAACTCCAAGGAGCACCCCAAAGTTTCTATCAGAGAAAATATAATGAAAACGTGCATCAACCCCTATGCATAGATTACCCCAATGTCACCACGGGAATCCGCGAGTTGAGTGCCAAAACATATATCAAGTGAATCAATATAATACCCCATTGTCACCATGGGTATTCATATGCAAGACATACATAAAGTGTTCTCAAATCTGAAATATTCAATCCAACAATAACGAAACCTCAAAGGGAAAAGATTCGATTCATCACAACAAGGATAGAGAGGGAAGAAACACCATATGATCCAACTATATTAACAAAGCTCGCGATACATCAAGATCGTGCCAAATCAAGAATACGAGAGAGAGAGAGAGATAAAACACATAGCTACTGGTACAAACCCTCAGCCCCGAGGGTGAACTACTCCCTCCTCGTCATGGAGACCGCCGGGATGCTGAAGATGGCCTCTGGTGATGATCCCCCCCTCCGGCAGGGTGCCGGAAAAGGGCTGTAGATGAGATCGTGGAGGTACAGAGGCTTGCGGCGGCGGAGTCGAAGTTCTACGGTTATTTCTGGGGGTTTCTCTATTTATATGATTTTTCAGAGTTGGAATCAGGTCAGACGGAGCCACGTGGGCCCCACGAGGTACCAGGGCACGCCTGGGGGGGGGTGGCACGCCCTGGTGCCTCGTGGGCACTGGGTGGCCCCCCTCCAGTGGGTCTTGGTTCCAGTATTTTTTATTTATCCCATAAAAAATCTCCAAAAAGTTTCATCCAATTCCAAGAGCTTTTATTTCTGCACAAAAAAACAACACCATGGCAATTCTGCTGAAAACAGCGTCAGTCCGGGTTAGTTCTAATCAAATCATACCAAAACTATATAGAATTGTTATAAACATGGCATGAATACTTCATAAATTATAGATACATTGGAGACGTATCAGCATCCCCAAGCTTAATTCCTGCTCGTCCTCGAGTAGGTAAATGATAAAAGAAATAATTTATGAAGTGTGAATGCTAGCATAGTGCATAAGTTTGATCAATGATAATTTCAATCACTTTTCCTAGCATCATAACATCAACTTTTTCTCATAAAACTCATCATGATAAAGTAGCAATCAATTCACATGTTATGGTTCAAACAATGCAATCTCTTGAAACTTAACAACCTATGTTCTTAGTCACCAAACAATTGCAATTCAACTTAATTTCAACAAAGTCTAAGTAAGAGCTCCACATACTCAATTATCATATAGTCTTCTATGATTGCTAGTACTCAAAGCATATTTTTAGAACAGATGGCATCCATCGAACTCAGAGAAAGATAGGGGCTTAGTGTTTCGCCTCCCAACTTATTTATCATAGAGATAATTGTCAACAATAATAATTCATGATCAAATATATTTGACTGGCCATATGTGCTTGGATCTTCCTCCACCACATGATGCTTACCAACTAGATAATAATTGAGGTTGAAATGCGAATGAATACTTATTGACTCTTGCATAAAAGTAAATACATAAAAATAAATGCATAAAAGTAAAAGATAGGCCCTTCGCAGAGGGAAGCAGAGTTTGTCATGCGCTTTTTATTTTTGGATGCACAAGCCCTTAATGCAAAGGAACGTCATGTTATATTGCCCCTTGTGATAGCAACCTTTATTATGCGGTCCGTCGCTTTTATTTCTTTACCATCACAAGTTCGTACAACGCTTATTTTCCCTTGCAATTAAAGATCATACATATTTTAGGAGCAATTTTTATTGCTTTTTGCACCGATGACAACTTACTTGAAGGATCTTATTAAATCCATAGGTAGGTATGGTGGACACTCATGGCAAGAAACTGGGTTTAAGGGTTTTTGGATGCACAAGTAGTATCTCTACTTAGTATGAATTTTTGGCTAGCAAAAGATCCTAAGCAAGCACCACATGTTGGAGGATCCATAACAATATAACTTCTATGCAAATATACCCAAACATAACTCATTACGTTGTCTTCCTTGTCCAACTTCAACTAATTTGCTGAAGTTTGAAAATAATTAATGGGTATTCACAATCATAAAAGATTTCCAAGATAATATATTTATATGTGAAAGTCCTCTTCCTTATACTAATCATTCATTAATTGCTTGTATGACCAATATTGTGGTTGTCAAACTTTAATAGATTTTACTTTCTAAACCAAATGTGAAATTACTACTAGGCATGATACAAGCATATGAAGCACATATAATTTCAACTTTATGATATTCAATTCATTCAACAATTTACTCATAGGATATAAGTGAAGAACAAGAGTAAATGACAAACTACTCCAAAAAGATATAAGTGAAGATCAATGAGTAGTCAAACAATTAAGTAGCTATGTGAAGACTCTATCCAAATAAAAATTTCAGATCTTGATAATTTTATTAAAACAGCAAACAAAATTAAAATAAAAGGACTCTCCAAGAATAGCACATATCATGTGAACATGCAAAAACTTAGGCTCAACCAAGACTAACCGGTAATTGTTGATGAAGAAAGGTGGGATGCCAACCGGGACATCCCCAAGCTTGGATGCTTGAGACTTCTTGGAATATTATATTGGGATGCCTTGGGCATCCCCAAGCTTGAGCTTTTGTGTCTCCTTAATTCCTCTCATATCACGGTTTCTATAAATCTTAAAAACTTCATCCACACGAAACTCAACAAGAACTCGTGAGATAAGTTAGTATAAATCAACTCAAAACCTCAACATTCTCTACTGTAGCAAATCACAAAAATTATAATTAAACATTGCATACTAAATGCCTCTGCATATTTAATACTCCTATCCTCAAATAGAATCATTAAACAAGCAAACATATGCAAACAATACAACTATAACAGCAATCTGCCAAAACAGAACAGTCTGTAAAACGGGAATAAGAATCCATACTTCATTAACTCCAAAAATTCTGAAAAATTACCATGTGACAGATAACTCATGCATTCTTACTGTATAAAAATTTAAGATTTTTATCATGTTCTGACTATTCAGGAATATTCTGGACATAACAGAAAACTTTCTATTTTCAAACAGCAACGCATGAACTTGCAAACTGAGCATGGTAAAGGCTATACTTGGCATTTTATTGAACTAAAAGATACAAAACATGATTATTGATTACAGAAAACAAATCTCAACAAAAGAAAATGACGCTCCAAGCAAAACTCATATTATGTGACGAATAAAAATATAGCTCCAAGTGAGGTTACCGATAATGTTGAAGACGAAAGAGGGGATGCCTTCCGGGGCATCCCCAAGCTTAGACGCTTGAGTATTCCTTGAATATTACCTTGGGGTGCCTTAGGAATCCCCAAGCTTAAGGTATTGCCACCTCTTATTCTCCTCATATCAATATCTGACCCAAAACTTGAATAGTTCAATCACATAAAACTTAACGGATCTTGTGAGATAGGTTAGTATGATAGAAATAAATCATCCACTTAGGTACTGTAAATACAAGTTTCATAATTGTTC
Organism: Elymus sibiricus; assembly: GCA_039707655.1. Lineage (NCBI taxonomy): Eukaryota > Viridiplantae > Streptophyta > Magnoliopsida > Poales > Poaceae > Elymus > Elymus sibiricus. The sequence goes on along the minus strand of CM077668.1, from coordinate 86,908,483 downwards.
TCACATAATTACTACTGTATTCTATCATTTACACAATTTATATTACTCAATATAAGCTATGGAAACACTAAAACAAGCAAACTATGCACCGAAAACAGAATCTGTCAAAAACAGAATAGCATGTAGTGAGCGATTTAAAAACCATACTTATGTACCTCCAAACATTCTGAAAAATTAGGAAAACATAAAATATTTGTTAAACAATACGGTGTAAAAATTTCAGAATTTTTTCATGCTCCAGTACAGAATAGAAATTCCAGCACTGGACACAAAAGTTTCTGTTTTTTCACAGAATCAAATCAACAAGCATCCACACTATCCCAAAGGCTTTACTTGCACATTATTGAAAGAAAACATATAAAACATGATTACTACAGTAGATTAATCATGTGAACACACAAAAACAGTAGGTATAAATATTGGGTTGTCTCCCAACAAGCGCTTTTCTTTAATGCCTTTTTAGCTAGGCATGATGATTTCAATGAGGCTCACATAAAAGTGAAGAATTGAAACATAATGAGAGCATCATGAAGCATATGACAAGCACATTTAAGCCTAACCCACTTCCTATGCATAGGTATTTTGTGAGAAAATAGTTTATGGGAGCAAGAATCAACTAGCATAGGAAGGCAAAACAAGCATAACTTCAAAACTTTCAACACATAGAGAGGAAACTTGATATTATTGCAACACCTACAAGCATATGATCCTCTCTCATAATAATTTTCAGTAGCATCATGAATGAATTCAACAAATAGCTATCACATAAATCATTCTTTTCATGATCCACAAGCATAGAAATTTTACTACTCTCCACATAAGCAATTTTCTTCTCATTCATAATAGTGGGAGCAAACTCAACAAAATAACTATCATGAGATACTTGATTGGCATAATCCAATTGAAAATTAAAATCATGATGACAAGTTTCATATTTATCATTATTCGTTATAGCATACATGCCATCACAATAATCATCATAGATAGGAGGCATGCAATCATCATAATAAATTTTCTCATCAAAACTTGGGGGACTAAAAATATCATCTTCATCAAACATAGCATCCCCAAGCTTATGGCTTTGCATATCACTAGCATCATGGATATTCATAGAACTCATACTAGCAACATTGCAATCATGCTCATCATTCAAAGATTTTATGCCAAACATTTTATTGAATTCTTCTTCTATCAATTGAGCACAATTTTCCTTTCCATCATTTTCACGGAAGACATTATAAAGATGAATAATATGAGGCAACCTCAATTCCATTTTTTTGTAGTTTTCTTTTATAAACCAAACTAGTGATAAAAAAAGAAACTAAAAGATTTGATTGCAAGATCTAAAGATATACCTTCAAGCACTCACCTCCCCGGCAACGGCGCCAGAAAAGAGCTTGATGTCTACTACACAACTTATTCTTGTAGACTCGTGTTGGGCCTCCAAGCGCAGAGTTTTGTAGGACAGTAGCAATTTTCCCTCAAGTGGATGACCTAAGGTTTATCAATCCGTGGGAGGCGTAGGTTGAAGATGGTATCTCTCAAACAACCCTGCAACCAAATACAAGAAATCTCTTGTGTCCCCAACACATCCAATACAATGGCAAATTGTATAGGTGCACTAGTTCGGCGAAGAGATGGTGATACAAGTGTAGTATGGATAGTAGAAATATATTTTTATAATCTGAATAAATAAAAACAGCAAGGTAGCAAACGATAAAAGTGAGCACAAACGGTATTGCAATGCTTAAAAACAAGGCCTAGGGTTCATACTTTCACTAGTGCAATCTCTCAACAATGCTAACATAATTGGATCATATAACCATCCCTCAACGTGCGATAAAGAATCACTCCCAAGTTCCTATTAGCGGAGAACATAAGATAGAAATTGTTTGTAGGGTACGAAACCACCTCAAAGTTATTCTTTCCGATCGATCTATTGAGCTATTCCTATAAGTGTCACAAACAGCCCTAGAGTTCGTACTAAAATAACACCATATGATACACATCAACCAACTCTAATGTCACCTAGATACTCCAATGTCACCACAAGTATCCGTGAGTTGATTATACGATATGCATCAAACAACTTCATAATCATAATATTCAATCCACACAAAGAACTCCAAGGAGCACCCCAAAGTTTCTATCGGAGAAAAGATAATGAAAACGTGCATCAACCCCTATGCATAGATTACCCCAATGTCACCACGGGAATCCATGAGTTGAGTGCCAAAACATATATCAAGTGAATCAATATAATACCCCATTGTCACCACGGGTATTCATATGCAAAACATACATCAAGTGTTCTCAAATCTGAAATATTCAATCCAACAATAAGGAAACCTCAAAGGGAAAAGATTCGATTCATCACAACAAGGATAGAGAGGGAAGAAACACCATATGTCGGGGTACGACCATCTATGGGGCCATGCAGCCCCTTGTGGTTCGGCGGGGAAGATCGACGTGCACAAAGAGCATGAACAATGGAACGCGAGGGATTTTACCCAGGTTCGGGCCGCTGAGAAGCGTAAACCCCTACTCCTGCTTTTGGTGTATTAGTGGTCTGGAAGCACAGCACAAGGAGCGCTTCTCCCGGCAAGGTGTGGAGAGAGCAGCTACACGAGAGGTGCTTGTGTTTGAAAAGGGGTCCGAATCCCCAATCGTCCGAATCCTCTAAACAGTTGCCTTGGCCCTCCTTTTATAGTTCAAGGGGTTACCACAGTGGCAAAACAGTAATTACAGCGTGACTAGATAGTAAACAGTGCTATCATACCTAACTCTGCCAGTTTAGGACAAAGGCATTTAATGCGCCGTTAGGTGTCGCGTGGAGAGGCAGATCCGGCAAGGTTTCTGCACCGCTTGCCCAGCTACCTCGTATTATCTTGACACGCCTCCTGGACGGGTGTCATTAGAGGCAAATCTTGTCCCAGCGAACTGACGTGCCCGACAAGCCTCACCAACCAACCTGCGCGGTCGACACCTCATGCATCAGCGAACACATGTGCGGCGAGGTGGAGCGCTGGAGGGCTGGCATAAGCTTGCCGGCATGGAGCTTGCCGGGTCTTCACCTTGCCAGTTTATGCTTGCCGGCAAGGAATGTCTTCATCTTTGGTACTGGTTGAGTGCCGAGCCTCGAGCTTCTCTCTGGTAGCTTCTTCGGCTGGACTTGGAGTCTTGGTCTTGGTAGTTCCTGGCAAGGCCTTGGCCGGCAAGGAGGCTGCTACTGTCTGTGCATAAGTCAGGGTATAAAATACCCATGTTTTATACACCGACACGAGCCCCCGGGCCTGGGCCATACACGCGTCCGAAGCATCTTTGGGCTAGGCCCAAGTAATGCACAGACACGCGGCGGGAAACTGTCGTTACAATTTTTGCCATGATGGCCTTCATTCTTTGAGATCTTCTTTGCTTCCTCACTAATCTGGACTTGGGTGTGTCCTCGGCCGTCTTCTGGCAACTCTTGCCGCCGGGCTAGTCATGAACCGGCGCGCGGCTACGCGTGGCAAGGAGTAACTGCCATATCTGTCTTTACTCCTCCTTTTTCTGCGCCCCTCCATCACGCGCGTCCGCATACATGCAAGGCAGTGGATTGGCGAAGAGGGGCGTTCGTTGGAGTGGTGCGCCTGTCAATGGGCGCAGAACGCGGGATTGGCGAACTTGGACGGTCGCCGGAGTAGTGCGCCCGCCCATGAATGCAGGGCGTAGGATTGGGGAGATTGGGCGGCCGCCCGAGGACGGTGAAGAGCCAGCCCCCGCATCCTCCCTATAAAGAGGGGGGCTACGGGATGTGATGCTCATCCACTTCCTTCGTCCCATCCTTCCAGTGGCTGCTATCCTCGCCTCCTCCCTCTTCCTCCTACTTCCGTGGGCACCATGGTGAGGGGGGAAGGCCGGGCTCGTGGGCCTGCCACCGCCACACGGGCTTCCCTTCGGGATCGTTGAAGCTTCCGCCAACGGCATCTTGTACTTCACGCGAGGGTGGAAGTCCTTCGTTCGTGCTCGCTGCCTGGGGCAGGGGCATCTCCTCCACTTCAGGCTGGATGGGGCCGACACGCTTGTCGTGAAGTTCTTCGGGGCTTCAGGCGCTCGTCTGGAGTGCTGCGCGGAAAGCTCGAGTGACTCCGACACCGCTTCCTCCAGCGAGACTGAGGACGATGACGATGACGGCGATGACGACGGCGGCGCTCCAGGCGTGAAGGTCGAGGACGACGGCTCCGACTCCTTCGTCTCGTATTGATCGCCGGCAGCACCATCATCTGGCTCTCCGGGAGCGATCCGCCTAGGCGCCCCTTTTGCCCTTGTACCGCACTTGAGATAAACCCTGGCAAAGGGCCGATGAACATGTAATCGAGTACTTTCTTAATGAACATCTGGTGTTTGACGGTTTTAAATAAGTGTGCGTCGTTTTCCCTTGTCTTATTTTGCCTTTGCATGAATGTGCTCCCTACGCTTACTGGAAGCCTGCCGGTGCGCACACTTGCCGCGAGCGCTTCGAGGAACAGGTCCTTAGCAGCCTGCTGGAGGTGCCGCAGCCGGCAAGATATCTTGTCGGGCCAGGACGCAGCCGCCAAGCTTGCCGAGCGGACTCGAGGCAAACAGGGGCACGGGCTGACCGCAACAAGGTTCCTCTCGCGTGCAGGTTTCTCACACAAAGTGAAAAATCATTCATGGGAGAACGCAAATGTAACTAAGGAATTTTTTTAAAATCTTCCAACTTAGCTTTTCTCTGTGTCGTTTTTCTTGTTGCATGAAATGATCACTTGAACGTCATTTAGAAATGGTACCCATCTCCACTCCCCCCGGGAAACTTGCGCGTGAGGGATTCCCTTGTCCTTTTAAGAAAAAGACAGAAGAGAAAAGAGAGTTTTGGGAACCTTGACGGTTCATTAGTTATCTCATACAAACCAAAGTGTACATCACAACATCACATGCATCGATACGTAAATGAACATGTATGAGGAGTCACGAAGCACTTAGCTTTATTATGCACAGGTTCTGCGCCTGGCTTTGTACGAAGGGTTACATGTCTTGCCGACAAGGCTTGTACAAAAGGGGTTGCCGGGAGATGTCCCGGCAACTGCGCCTCACGGGTAGAACTTGCGAAGATGCTCAATATTCCATGAGTTTTGCACTGGGGTGCCATCTTCGGTCTCCAGCCGGACTGCGCCAGGCCTGGTGACTCGTACTACCTGGTAAGGGCCTTCCCACTTCGGTGTCAACATGTTTGATCCTTTGGCGGACTGGGCGCGCCGAAGAACAAGGTCACCTTCCTCAAGGCTTCGGGCGCACACTTTGCGGCTATGGTAGCGGCGCAAGGCTTGCTGGTAGCGTGCAGCTCGCACAGCCGCCCGAAGACGATCTTCCTCAAGGAGAAACGCATCGGCTTGCCGCAGTTGCCCTTGCTCAGCTTCATCATAAGCGAGTACTCGAGGTGACCCGTATTTGAGTTCCGTGGGGAGCACCGCCTCTGCACCATAGATTAGGTAGAAGGGTGTTTGGCCGGTAGCTCGATTTGGTGTCGTCCTGACTGACCAAAGAACCGCCGGCAACTCATCAACCCAGCGCTTTCCGCATTTGCGCAGCTTGTCAAAAGTTCTTGTCTTGAGTCCACGCAGCACTTCAGCATTCATCCTTTCTGCTTGGCCGTTGCTTCTCGGGTGAGCGACAGACGCAAAACAGATTTTGCTGCCAAGGTCTTGAATGTACTGCATGAAGGTGCGGCTCGTGAATTGCGTGCCGTTGTCGGTGATGATCCTGTTAGGAACCCCGAAACAGCAAGCTAATCCTTTGAAGAACTTGACGGCTGATTGCGCTGTCACCTTCCTCACTGGCTCCACTTCTGGCCACTTCGTGAACATGTCGATGGCGACGTACAAGTACTCAAAGCCCCCCGCAGCGCGGGGGAAGGGGCCCAAGATATCGAGCCCCCAGACCGAAAAGGGCCAGGAGAGAGGGATCGTTTGGAGAGCTTGAGCTGGTTGATGTGCATTCTTTGAATGGAACTGGCATGCTTCACACTTGGTTACTAGCTCAGTCACATCCTGGAGGGCGGTGGGCCAATAGAAGCCTTGCCGGAAAGCTTTTCCGGCAAGTGCCCTTGATCCTATGTGAGAGCCACATATGCCTCCATGTATCTCTGCCAACAACCTTAGTCCGTCTTCCCGGCAGATACACTTCAATTTCACACCGTTTGGTCGTTTTCTGTATAGGATGTTATCCACAAACTGATACATACTTGACTGGCGGGGTACTTTCTCAGCTTCCTCTTGCTCATCGGGAGGTTCTCCCGTTTGAAGAAAATGGACTATCTGCCATGCCCATGCCGGAGCCTGTGGCTCAACAACAAGGACTAAAGGCTTCTCTTCGGCCATGGGAGCGCTTGCTTCCACGGCAAGAACATGTGGTCCCGCGCTAAGCCGCTGCTCATCACCAGCCGTGTCATTGTTCCCGGTAGCATCGTTGCCGGTGGCTTCTGGGAGCTCTGCCGGAAAGTGCTTGCCGGTACTCAACTTTCTTCTCTTACTGGCCTACGTTGATGGAGTAACTGTGGGTTGATTCAAATGGAGCACAAAGGTTCCCGGTTCCATGGGAAGCTTTTGCGCGGCACACTTTGACAGGCCATCAGCAATGCTATTTTCCGTACGAGGGACGTGCTCTGTTAGCAGTCCGTCAAAGTGTTCCTCCAATTTCCTCACTTCTTCCACATATGCTCTCATCAATGGGCTATGGTAATCCTTATTCACTTGCTTCACAACAAGCGGCGAGTCACCGCGGATGATCAATTTCTTGATTCCAAGGTCCACTACGATCCGAAGACCGGCAAGGAGCCCTTCGTACCCAGCAGTGTTGTTTGTAGCTTGCTCCCTGGGAAAGTGCATTTGGACCACATACTTGAGGTGCTCCCCGGTGGGTGCGACAAGCAGCACTCCGGCACTGGCGCCTTGCAGCGAAAAGGTACCATCGAAGTACATAACCCATTCTTTTGCTGTTTCCTTGTCGGGGAGAGCCGTTTCTTGAATCTCTTCGTCTTGCGTTGGTGTCCATTCAGCAATGAACTCTGCCAAGGCTCTGCTCTGGATTGTTGAAGTGCTTTCAAACTTGAGTGCAAAGCTTGACAATTCCAACGCCCACTCCACTACCCTGCCGGTTGCCTCTGGATTTCTCAAGATGCGTCGCAGCGGGAAGCGAGTGACGACGGTGATCTCGTGTGCTTGGAAGTAGTGGCGCAGCTTCCTCGAGGCCATAAGGAGGCCGAAAAGCAACTTCTGCACTCCAGAGTATCTCGATCTAGAAGGGAACTAACGAAATACACCGGTCGCTGCACCATTTTCTTCTTTGGCACCACTTGCTGATCAGCTTCATTTACTTGCGCTGCATCTGCCTTGTCGGCGTCAGACCTTGCCGGTGAAGATTCTGGTTTGTCGCCGGATGGGCTTGCCGTGGTTGCTTCTTCGTCATTGATTTCCCTCTGTGCCACTAATGCAGCACTGGCCACTTGATTCGTTGCCGCTATGTATAGCAGCAACGGCTCTTGTGGTCTAGGCGCAACTAGTGTTGGCGCAGAGGAGAGGTATCTTTTCAAGTCTTGCAGCGCGGCCTCCGCTTCTGGAGTCCATTTCATTGGACCTGCCTTTTTCAAAATTTTGAAGAACGGCAAGGCGCGCTCGGCAGATCTTGAAATGAACCTACTCAAAGCAGCAACACAACCGGCAAGACGCCTTACATCCTTGATGCTTTTCGGTGCTTGAATCTGCTCAATTGCCTTGATCTTGTCGGGATTTGCCTCAATTCCCCGCTGAGATACAAAGAATCCGAGAAGCTTGCCGGACGGGACGCCAAACACACACTTCTCGGGGTTGAGCTTCAGATTAATCTTGCGCAGGTTTGCAAATGTCTCTTCCAAGTCTTGAATGAGGGTTGATTTGTCCTTGGTTTTGACCACTATATCATCCATGTAGGCTTCTACATTCATGTGCAGCTGGGGCTCAAAACCAGTCTAGACTGCTCTTGCAAACGTGGAACCGGCACTCTTTAATCCGAAAGGCATACGCACGAAGCAGTACGTGCCACATGGAGTAATGAACGCGGTTTTCTCCTCGTCCTCCTTGGCCATGAATATCTGATGGTATCCAGAATATGCATCAAGGAAGGAGAGCAGATCGCAGCCAGAGGTGGAGTCCACAATTTGATTGATGCGTGGCAATGGGAAAGGATCTTTTGGACAAGCTTTGTTGATATCAGTGTAGTCTATACAAAGTCTCCACTTCCCGTTTGCCTTGCGCACCACCACTGGATTCGCCAACCACGTGGGATGTAACACTCCTCTGACCAGGCCTGCTGCTTCGAGTTTCTTGATTTCTTCGGCAATGAACTGCTGTCGCTCCAAAGCTTGCTTCCGGACGCCGTCGCCGAGGAGATTGCGGAGGTGAACCGGAGGCTCGAGAGGTCCCAGGAGGATCTCAACCTGGCGAACCAGAAACTCGAGCAGTCTCAAGGTAAGCAAGTTTAAACTTGTGCTGCACTTCATCTCTGAGATATGTTTTATAAGATAAAAAACTAAGGCCGAACTATTTGAATAACAGCGGCGTTTGCAAAGCTGGATACGCTCAAGGCCGAGCTCGAAAGGGCTCGGCAGGAGGCGGAGCAGCATAAGCCTGCTGCTGCCGAGGCAGAGAAGGCCCGAGCCGCCGAAAAGGCGGTCAGGGACAAGCACCAGGCGCGGGTGCTGGAGGTCGAGGAGACCCTGAAGGGCGTGTTTGAAGCACGCGACAAACTTCAGGTGGAGGGGCAACGAACAAAGGAGGAGCTCGAGAAGCTTCAACTTGCCTACTCCGAGCTCCAGACCTCGGCCCGAGCTGACCACGAGGTGCTTCAGCAAGTGGAGCAAATCGCCTCGGGTAAGCTATTTTTGCTGCAGTGTTCGTTTGGCAGCCAAGGGTGCGTCGAGCTCACCCAGTTATGGCCTTCCACAGAGGTCTTTGCGGATCTTCCGTAGAGCACGGCGGATGTGGTGGCGTACTTTGGCCAACTGGCGGGCCACGAGGCGGAGAAGGCCTTTTGGGGGCAGTTTCTGGGGTCGCCGTCAGCACGGCTGCTGAATCATCGCATGAAGCAGTGATACGTCTCCAACGTATCTATAATTTTTTATTGTTCCATGCTGTTATATTATCAATCTTGGATGTTTTTATGATCATTTACAGCAATTATATATCATTTTTGGAGACTAACCTATAAACTTAGTGCCCAGTGCCAGTTACTGTTTTCTGCCCTATTTTTGTTTTACAGAAAATCAATACCAAACGAAGTCCAAATGCCACGAAACTTTTTGGAGATTTTTTATTTGGCAAGATAAACACTAGAAGCCTCGGCAGGAGGCCAAAAGACCCTGGTGGGGCCCACGAGCCACCAGGGCGCGCCTGGGGGGCAGGCGCGCCCTGGTGCCTCGTGGGGCCCACCAAGCTCCGTTTGACCTAATTCCTCCACTATAAATTCAGAAAAAATCAGAAACCCTCAAGGGAGTCCACGAAATACTTTTTCCGCCGCCGCAAGCTTCTGTTCCAGAGAGATCCCATCTGGGGTCCTTCTCCGGTAATCTACCGGAGGGGGAATCGATCACGGAGGGGCTCTACATCAACCTTGCTGCCTCTCCGATGATGTGTGAGTAGTTTACCACAGACCTTCGGGTCCATAGTTAGTAGCTAGATGGCTTCTTCTCTCTTTTTGATCTTCAATACAATGTTCTCCTCAATGTTCTTGGAGATCTATCCGATGTAATCTCTTTTTGCGGTGTGTTTGTTGGGATCCGATGAATTGTGAGTTTATGATCAGATTATCCATGAAATTATTTGAGTCTTTGCTGCACTCTTTTATGCATGATTATTATAGCCTCGTATTTCTTCTCCGATCTATTGATTTGGTTTGGCCAACTGAGTTGATTTATCTTGCCATGGGAAGAGGTGCTTTGTAGTGGGTTTGATCTTGTGGTGCTCAATCCCAGTGACAGAAAGGGACATGACATGTATGTATCATTGCTACTAAGGGTAAAAAGATGGGGTTTATTCATACATGAGTTTATCTTGTCTACATCATGTCATCATTCTTAAGGCATTACTCCGTTCTTTATTGGACTTAATACACTAGATGCATGCTGGATAGCGGTCGATGTGTGGAGTAAAAGTAGTAGATGCAGGCAGGAGTCGGTCTACTAATCTTGGACATGATGCCTATATACATGATCATTGCCTTGGATATCATCATGATTATTTGCTTTTCTATCAATTGCCCAACAGTAATTTGTCTACCCACCGTATGCTATTTTCTCGAGAGAAGCCTCTAGTGAAAACTATGGCCCCCGGGTCTATCTAAATCATATTACTAAAACCCTAAAAATATTGCTGACATTTTCCTTTATTTATTTTATTTTGTATTTTTGTTTCAATCTATCAATCTATCACATACAATTTAATCTTGCAATTTACCGCCGAGGGATTGACAACCCCTCGTTTGCGTTGGGTGCAAGGGTTTGTTGTTTGTGTGCAGGTACTGCTAACGAGGTGTTGTGTGATTCTCCTACTGGTTCAATAACCTTGGTTTCATAATTGAGGGAAATACTTATCTCTACTGTGCTGCATCATCCCTTCCTCTTCGGGGAAATACCAACGCAAGCTACAAGTAGCAGGAAGAATTTCTGGCGCCGTTGCCGGGGAGACATCATCAACATCTATGAACTACCTTTGCATAAACTCTCATCTCCTTGCACTTACTTTATTTGCCATTTGCCTCTCGTTTTCATCTCCCCCACTTCTAAAACGTTTTTACAAAAATACAAAAATATTTTCCGTTTGCCTTTTTGTTGTTTGCTTGTTTGCTATCTTGTTTGCGTAGTCATGATGTCTCAAGAAAATACAAAATTGTGTGATTTTTCTAATACTAATAATAATGATTTTATTAGTACTCCAATTGCTCCTCCCGCCGCTAGTGCGGAGACTTGTGATATTAATGGTGCTTAGCTAAATCTTGTCATGAAAGATCAATTTTCCGGTAGTCCTAATGAAGATGCTGCATCCCATCTTAACACTTTTGTAGAATTGTGTGATATGCAAAAGAAAAAAGATGTGGATAATGATATTGTGAAATTAAAATTATTCCCATTCTCATTGCGGGATAGTGCAAAAAATTGGTTTTCATCTTTACCATGAAATAGTATCGATTCTTGGGATAGGTATAAAGATGCTTTTATTACTAAGTATTTTCCTCCCGCGAAAATTATTTCACTAAGAAATCAAATTATGAATTTTAAGCAACTTGATCATGAACATGTTGCCCAATTTTGGGAAAGGATGAAATTAATGATAAGAAATTGCCCTACTCATGGTTTAAATTTATGGATGATCATACAAAAAAATTATGCGGGATTGAAGTTTGTCTCTAGAAATCTTTTAGATTCCGCCGCGGGTGGTATGTTTATGGAAATTACTTTGGGAGAAGCTACTAAATTTCTTGATAATATTATGGCAAATTATTCACAATGGCATACTGAAAGAACTCCTACTAGTAAAAAGTGAATTCTGTTAAAGAAATTAATACTTTGCGTGATAAAGTTGATGCGCTTATAAAATTGGTTGCTAGCAAAAATCCTCCTATTGATCCTAATGATGTGCCTTTATCAGCTTTGATTGAGCAAAATAATGATCCCGTAGATGTGAATTTTGTCTCACGAAACAATTTCAATAATAATGCGTATAGAGGTAATTTCAACGCTAGACCGTTTCCTAGAAATTCCTCTAATAATTATGGCAATCCTTATGGTAATTCTTATAATAATAATAGGATGCCCTTTGATCTTGAAAGTAATATTAAATAATTTATTAATGCTCAAAAAGTTTTCAACACTAATATAGAAGAAAAATTGAATAAAATTGATGATATGTCTAGGAGCATTGATAGAATTATTCATGATGTGGAAATTCTTAAGACTAAAATTTTGCCACCCAAAATTGATATTAGTGAATCAATTAAAGCTTTCTATGTCTCCATGGATGAGAGTAAGAAAAGAACCGCCATGCTAAAAGTTAAACGAGAATTTTTAGAAAAAGCGATTCCTCCTGATTTTAATCATAGTAATGATGAGGATATTAAAATGATTGGTGTTTCATCCATTGATTCTTTGTTGATCAATATTAAACTTGATGAAAAGGGAACTGAAGACGAGTCAACTTTAGCTAGTAGGTGTTCCCATAATTTGGAGGGTGAAAATCTTAATGAAAAAATTGCTAAAAGTGGGTTTGGAGAGGTAAAAACTTTAAATAGCGATGTGCCAACTCTTTTGGATTACAAAGATTTTAATTATGATAATTGTTCTTTGATTGAGTGCATTTCTTTGTTACAATCCATGTTAAATTCACCCAACGCTTATGAGCAAAACAAGGCTTTTTAGTAAACATATAGTAGAAGCAATGATGAAAGCGTTAGAAGAAAAGCTTGAACTTGAAATTTCAATTCCTAGGAAATTATATGATGAATGGGAACCCACCATTAAAGTTAAAATTAAAAATTATGAGTGCAATGCTTTATGTGATTTGGGTGCTAGCGTTTCCACAATTCCAAAATCTTTATGTGATGTGCTAGGTTTCACCAATATAGATGAATGTTCTCTTAATTTGCATCTTGCGGATTCTACTATTAAAAAGCCTTTGGGAAGAATTAATGATGTTCTTATTCTTGCAAATAGGAATTATATGCCCGTTGATTTTATTGTTCTTGATATTGAATGCAATTCTTCTTGCCCAATAATACTTGGTAGACCGTTCCTACGAACTATAGGTGCCGTTATTGATATGAAAGAAGGGAATATAAAATTTCAATTTCCATTAAAGAAGGGTATGCAGCATTTCCCTAGGAAGAAAATTAAAGCACCATATGAATCCATTATGAGGGCCACTTATGGAATCAACTTGAAAGATGACAATACTTGAAATTATGCATTATGCCTAGCTAGGGGCATAAAACAATAGCGCTTGTTGGGAGGCAACCCAATGAATAAAATAAATTTTTGCTATAAGTTTCTGTTATTGTGTGTTTTCACTGTCATGCTACTGGTATGATTGTGTTTTTGTGTTTTTAATTAGTGTTTGTGCCAAGTAAAGCCTTTAGGATGATTTGGAAGATAGTATAATTGATGCTGTTTGAAAACAGAAAGTTTTGCGTCCAGTGCTGGAATTTTGGTTTTTCTCTGGAATGTCAGAACCTTCTGAATTTTTTAGACAATATTGGTATATGAATTTTCCACGTTGTCCTAATTTTTCAAAAAAATTGGAATTACAGAAGTATGACGATAATTCAGATTTCTACAGACTATTCTGTTTTTGACATATTCTGTTTTTGATGCACTACTTGCTTGTTTTGATGAATCTATGGATTGTATCGGGGGGTATAAGCCATGGTGAAGTTAGAGTACAGTAGGTATAATGAAAAAATAAAATATGAATGGTTTTGCAACAGTACTTATAGTAGTGATTTATTTTGTTATACTAACGGATCTCACGAAGGTTTTGTTGAGTTTTGTGTGATTGAAGTTTTCAAGTTTTGGGTGAGATCACGATGGATGAAGGAATAAGGAGTAGCAAAATCCTAAGATTGGGGATGCCCGAGGCACCCCAAGGTAATATTCAAGGAAGACTCAAGCGTCTAAGCTTGGGGATGCGCCGGAAGGCATCCCCTCTTTCTTCTACCAACCATCGGTAATTTTACTTGGAGCTATATTTTATTCGTCACATGATATGTGTTTTGCTTGGAGCGTCTTGTATGATATGAGCCTTTGCTTTGTTTGCTTTTTAGTTTGTCACAATCATATTTTCTGAACACACCTATCTTGAGAGAGCCACACGTTAATCATCATAATTTGTTAGAATACTCTATGTGCTTCACTTAAATTTTTTGAGCTAGGCAGTTGCTCTAGTGCTTCACTTAAATATTTTTTAGCACGGTGGTGGCTATATTTTGAAGAAATAAACTCTCATGCTTCACTTATATTATTTTGAGAGTTGATTAAAATTTTGAAGAAATGAATTCTCATGCTTCACTTATATTATTTTGAGAATTGATAAGATTGAAATTTTGAAGAAATATTTGCACTCTCATGCTTCACTTAAATCTTTTTGAGATTTGATCAATAGTAGCGGTAACTTGCACAAGATATGAATTTAGTTCCAAAGTGATGAATATTCAAGAGGGATATAATAAAAACTTTCATATAGATCATTGGATATGATAAGTGTGATTCCTTGCAATAGTTTTGCGATATGGAGATGATGATATGTGAGTCATGTTAGTGAGTAATTGTGATTAAGTAAAAATATTAGTGTTAAGGTTTGTGATTCCCTATGCATGCACGTCAAGTCAATAGTTATGCAATGAAATTATATCCTACTTATGGTGCATTATTCGGTGTTAGTTGTGTTCAATGCATGTTTATGACCGTTTTCGTTTTTTTGGTTGGTTGCTTCTCAATCTTTTGCTAGCCTTCATTTGTACTAAGCAGAAATACTGCTTGTGCATCCAAAATCCTTAAACCCAGTTTTGCCATATGAGTCCACTATATCTACCTATATGCGGTATTTCAATGTCGTTCCAAGTAAATTTGCGTGTGCCAACTCTAATTTTCAAAATAATTTTTCTGTTTTGTGTGCCCGTACCGCTCATGAAGCGGCAGGGGGTGGCTGATATTTTCCATGCTAGGTGTGTTATTCTCATGATGAGTGTTTATTCACTTGTCATTGCACGAGAGTATGGTTGGTAATAGGGATGTCCAGTCCCGCACGAAATCAAAATTAATAACAACAAAATTCCTTGGAAAGTGATTGTCGTGGGAAACGAACATCTATGGGATCGAGGATCCCTTTTGGTTCGGCAAGGGGAGAGGATTGCACAAAGAGCAGAGCTAGCGAACAGCACGCAAGGGATTTACCCAGGTTCGGGCCGCACGGATGCGTAAAACCCTACTTCTGCTTTGATTGTATTATCAGTGTGTTCTTGGCCAAATCTGGGAGCTACAGTGTTCAGCAGCTACGCATGCAGAATGGGTCGTCTGCTATCCGGAGTCTGGAATCCTCTCTCTGTATGCCTTGGGCCTCCTTTTATATGAGAAAGGGGCTACCATAGGCGGCGTATGAGATAAGGAATGAGGTGGAAAGCAGCTACAGTGCTATCACGGTACTATCATACCTAACCCTGACGGCTTAGGACAAACCCATTAAATGCACCGTGAGGTGTCCGTCGAGGTGTCCGTCATCGTCTTGGGCTTGGAAAAGCTTTACGGGGGATGGGAAAAGCAGCCATCCCATCAGAACCGCTTAAGCGTCTCGTGGCCAGCATCGCGCCACGTCATCACGAGGACAAGCCCTAAACGACAAGCTCGGCCGCTGCACTGGAGCGACAGCGCTACGTTGTGCAGAGCCTTGTCGGGGCTGAATCCTTGCCGGGCCCGGGGCTTGCCGGGACCGGGTCTTGCCGGGTGCGAGACCTTGCCGGCAAGAGTCTTGCCGGGTCTCCGCAACCCTTTGGTCTTCAGTCTTCTGATCCTCAGCTCGAACGCCTCCCCCGGCAAGCCTTGCCGAGGACGGAGCTTGCCGGATCCTTGGCTTGCCGGCTCACTCCTTGCCGGCAAGCGCTGTCTTCTGGACTATCTGATTGTTGACTTGAATGCCTTCTTGGCATCCGATCTTGTGATTACTCCTAGCTATTCCCCGACAAGGCTTCGCCACGGTATGGCTACAACTGCCCGTGCACAAGTAAGGGGTACTAAAAAGGCCCATACTTTAGTACACCGACAGGAGCCCCCGGGCCTAGGCCACACACGGCTGCCAGGCCTGTTGGGCTAGGCCCAAAATAGTGCATGGACACGCATGGCAGGGAATAAATGTTCGCAATCATTATCTCTTTTACCATGCCCCCCCACCACTACGCGCACTAATCGCGCAACGTGGGAGACGTGGGCGCGCAGTAAAAGCGGGCGGTAAAGAGCCAGCCCCGCGCCTTCCCCATAAAAAGGAATCGCAGGAGGCGCTGCTCATTTACCCCCATCGCTTTCACCTTTCCAATCTCGAGCCATCGCTACCGTCTTCTTCCTCGCGCCCGCACCAGAGCTCCGCCTTCCCCATCCGCTCCCACCGCGCTCTCGATGCCTTCAGCGCCCACCTCCATGGCCACCATGCCGCCCAAGCCGAGCAAGGGCAAGAGCAAGGCCAAGGAAAAGGCGGCCGCCACGGAGAGCAAGCTGGTCAAGATGCGGAAGGAGATGGCCGTCTTCCCTTCGGTGCTTGACGAGGAGACCCTGGCGAAGAAGTACAAGTTCGTCTGGGCGAAGGAGACTCCGGCGCATCCAGCCACTCAAGTAAGGGCAGCGTCGCCTGTCCCAAAGCCAGGGGAGTACCCTTTCTTCGCCGATTATTTCTGGTGCGGCCTCTGCCCACCGTACTCAGAGTTCTTCATAGATATCATGTACACGTACGGCCTCCAGTTGCTAGACTTTACACCCAATGCCGTCACGTGCATGTCTGTCTTCGCACACCTCTGCGAGAACTTCGTCGGGGTCCACCCAAGCACAGCACTTTTCTGGCACTATTTCACTCCACGCATTCAAAAGGGCGACGCCCTCTCTGGCAGCGTTGACGAGGATACTTACCTAGGGGAGGGTATTAGGTCTGTCCTACATGCCCCACCTAAGGACACCTCATTGAAAACCAACAAGACTGCAAGGAAGATTCCGACTGAACTAGCCAAGACATACGAGTCACTCGACGGATGTTCACTCGGAAGACCCCCCCTCCACTCGACAGTCAGCTCTCACTCGGAGGGGCTGCTATTCACTCGACAACAGAAGACCGGGAGGCACCCCAGGGAGGCCAACGGGCAGGCGTTACGTTCGCCGCCTTAACTAGTATTCATTGTATACGTTACCAGTAACGTTCCCTCTTTATTACCTACAATCAATCCCCTTAATGCCAGACGTTTATGAGGGGCAGCGCACTCTATATAAGCCACCCCTCCCCACTGGCACAAGGGTTCGCAATCCTTTGTAACACAACACACATATCACTCGACAGAGTAAGCTCCCTGAAGCACCTGAGACGTAGGGCTGTTATCACTTTCGAGTGAGGCCTGAACTCATACATCTGTGTGTACACCCTCGCCGTAGCTAGGACTCTGCCCTCTCCATTCGTACCCCTACCATCTACTGTCAGGCATGTTCCCACGACAGTTGGCGCCCACCATGGGGCAGGCGTCTAAGCGACTTCCGGCGAGGTTGCAGTTTTTCATCTTCACCATGTCTTCCGGCGGCTGTTTGATCCTGGGCTGCGAGATCCGTCTCGGCGCGTTCACCTTCATCACCGATGACTCCGCATGGCTCCAGGAAGCCCCTCTCGACGTTGAGGCTCTCCCCGTCCGCGGGGCGACGCACTTCAACGCGAGCGCGTGCGGCATTCTTCTCCGTCAGCCGTCGACTCCGTACATATCGGCTCCAGCGTCGTCTGCTCTCCCCGCTGTGCGTCGCCGCAAGCGATCTGGTCGTTCGCGGCTCCAGCGATGGGTGAGGCATGCGGCGGCGCGCCAGGCGTCAACTCCGCAGATCGCGGCCATCGAGCCCGCCGAGTCTTTTCTCGGCCTATCCGATTCGGCATCAGATCCGTCTGGACACTCTTCCGAGTGCGAGAGCTGTGATCCCGCAGCAGAAGTTTTCATGGCGGGTTCTCACCAGAGTCCACCCGGTTACGGCCGCGGCGGCCGTGAGCATGGTGGCCCGTCGAATGATCAGCATCGCAGGGATGAGGAGGTCCTCCAAACCCCCATCATTGGCGCGACCGCAGAGGCCCAAGCTCTGGAGGCTGCGCATCTCGCCACCTTGGCGGAGCGCACGCGCCTCGAGGAGATGCAGAGGTCACTCGACGAGCGCACTCGGCAGCGCCGCGAGCGTCAGTTGTTCCCTCCAGTCGACGACAATCGTCAGGTATACCGAACTCCGATTCAGAATTTGGCAGCAGCGGCTAGGATTGCGGATTCCATACAGCCGTCCGATTCAGAAGCCGGCAGGGGACTCGAGCAGATCCGAACCTTGCTGGGGGCGGCTCGACAGCAGAACTCTGCTGTTTCTCAGTCGCGCAACAGGATTCACAGTCGGTCAGTTAGAGCAGAAATAGTCCAGTCGGCCCATAGCCCTGGGTCGCCACAGCGCCGCAGAGGCGGTGATTATCGCAATGACCAGTACAGAGATCAGAGGCGAGATCAGTACGCTCCTCGACCCCACCGTGACGACCACCGTCGGGTGCCCACTCCTCCGCGGAGTGGTCAGTACGCGCCCCGGCGCTACGACGATAGGCGCCGTATGGTGATGAGCGGGACCCTGGGTTTGATGCGAGATCCGTTCTCGTTCAGAACCGGGTCGATAGGGGTAGATACAACCGAGGCGGCTATGACAGAGATCTTCCGAGTGGCAGTGGCACAGCTGTTTCTGGTCCAGAGTGTTTCAGCAGAGCCATCCGATCTGCGGAGATCCCCCCAACTTCAGGTTGGCGGCTGGGATTAGCAAATTCACCGGAGAATCAAAGCCAGAGACCTGGTTAGATGACTACCGAGTGGCTGTTCAGATCGGTGGAGGCAACGACAATGTGGCCATGAAGCACCTGCCCCTGATGTTGGATGGTCCGGCCCGGGCGTGGCTGAATCAGTTGGCTCCTTCTAGCATCTATTGCTGGGAGGATCTTGCCCGAGTGTTTATCAAGACCTTTGAAGGCACCTGCAAGCGCCCTGCCGGTTTGCTCGAGTTACAGCACTGTGTCCAGAAGCCGAGTGAAACCTTGAGAGATTACATTCAGCGGTGGACCACTCTGCATCACACGGTGGAAGGTGTTTCCGAGCACCAGACCGTTTGTGCCTTCAAGGCAGGAGTCAGATACAGAGAGCTCTATCTGAAGTTTGGTCGGACAGGAGACATGTCCATGAGCAAGATGATGGAGATTGCCACCCGATACGCCAACGGCGAAGAGGAGGACCGCCTCCGCAGTGGCAAGGGTAAAGCAGTCGACAACGGTCCCAGCGGCGGAAATCCCAGTCGGAAGCAGAAACGAAAAGCTGACGGCTCTGTTCAAACAGAAGTAGCCGCTCTGGCGGCGAAAGGGAAAGCAAAGCCAAAGGGGCAGTTTGTTCCGAAGAAGTCCAAGAACCAGTCGACAGATGTCCTGGATTTGCCGTGTCCCCTCCACTCGAGGAGGGATGAAGAAGGAAACGTGATACCGGCGAAGCACACCACTCGACAGTGCCGATTGCTGATCCAAGGGTTCAAGGGAGAGCAGTCGAGTGACAAAGATCCAGAGAAAGAGGACAAAGATAAGGAAGAATTCCCTGAGATAAATGCCACTTTGGTGATTTTTGCGGACGTAGAAAGCAAGAGTCGACTGAAGGTCATCAACAGAGAAGTCAACATGGCTGCTCCAGCTACCCCCGAGTACCTCAAGTGGTCCCAGACAGCTATCACCTTCGATCAATCGGATCACCCAGCCCATGTCCCCACCCCGGCTCGACAGGCGTTGGTAGTGGATCCGGTGGTAGGAGGCACTCGGCTCCGCAAGGTTCTGATGGATGGAGGCAGTGGTTTGAACATTCTGTACACTGATACCCTCAAGGGAATGGGCATTCCGATGTCCAGACTCAGCGAAAGCAACATGCAGTTCCACGGAGTCATCCCTGGGAAGAAAGCAAAATCACCCGGACAGATTGCGCTGGATGTGGTGTTCGGCACAGACAAGAACTTCCACAAGGAGAAGCTGATATTCGAGGTAGTGGACTTCAAGAGTGCTTATCATGCCATCCTTGGCTGTCCGGCGCATGCGCCTTTCATGGCCCGCCCATGTTACGTGTATCTCAAGCTGAAGATGCCCGGGCCCAAAGGCGTGATCACCATCACCGGCAATCGACAGAGGGCTGAGGAGTGCCTCCAGCAGGGCTCCAAGATCGCCGACATGCAGATGGCTGTGGTCGAGCTATAAGAGTACAAGAAGACTGCTGATCCTGCTGATCTGTTGCGCACCAAGAAGCCCACCACCGAGTCAGCCTTTCAGTCGGCAGGAGAACTGAAGCAAGTGCACATCCACCCGACAGATCCTAATGCTGCTCCGACCAACATCTCAACCACACTCGACAGCAAATAGGAAGCCGTGCTCATCCAGTTCCTCCGTGAGAACTGGGACATCTTCGCATGGAAGCCCGCTGACATGCCTGGTGTACCCAGGGGACTGGCTGAGCACCGACTGCGAGTTGATCCGAAGGCCAAGCCTGTCAAAGAACACTTGCGCCGATCGGCAACTGAGAAGCGGAAGGCAATCGGCGAGGAGGTGGCTCGACTCCTAGCGGCTGACTTCATACGCGAGGTTTACCACTCCGAGTGGCTTGCGAATGTTGTCATGGTCCCCAAGAAGGACAAGTCGCTCCGAATGTGTATAGATTTTAAGCATATCAATCGGGCCTGTCCGAAGGATCATTTCCCGCTCCCCCGCATCGATCAGATTGTCGACTCGACTGCGGGGTGCGAGCGTTTGTCTTTCCTTGATGCTTACTCTGGGTACCATCAGATCCGTCTGTTTGGCCCGGATGAAATAAAAACGGCCTTCATCACCCCTTTCGGGTGTTTCTGCTACATCACCATGCCTTTTGGTCTGAAGAATGCTGGCGCTACTTTTATGCGCATGATTCAGAAGTGCCTCCTTGACCAGATCAGTCAGAACGTCGAGGCATACATGGATGATATTGTGGTCAAGTCTCGCAAAGGTTCCGACCTGTTGACTGACCTGGCGGAAACATTCGCCAACCTCAGAAGATACGACATCAAGCTCAATCCGACCAAGTGTACTTTTGGAGTTCCGGGTGGAAAGTTACTCGGTTACCTTGTTTCCGAACGAGGAATCGACATCAATCCAGAGAAGATCGGTGCCATCGTCCGAATGAAACGCCCCGAGCGTATTCACGATGTCCAGAAGCTCACTGGTTGCCTGGCAGCGCTCAACAGATTCATTTCACGTCTCGGAGAGAAGGCACTGCCTCTGTACCGACTGATGAAGAAATCCGATACGTTCGAGTGGAATTCCGAGGCAGAAGCAGCGTTTGTCCAGCTCAAAGCCCTGCTATCCACCCAGCCGGTGCTTGCCGCTCCATACAGCAAAGAACCCCTGCTCCTGTACATTGCAGCTACGAATCAAGTCGTCAGTACGGTTCTCACTGTCGAGCGGGAAGAGGAAGGCAAAGCCTACAAACTCCAGTGCCCAGTTTATTATATCTCTGAAGTGTTGACTCCTTCGAAGCAAAGGTACCCACATTACCAGAAGCTTGTCTATGGTATATACCTGTCAGCGAAGAAGGTGGCGCACTACTTCCAAGATCACTCGGTTTCAGTCGTCAGTGATGCTCCTTTGAATGAAATCCTCAACAATCGAGACGCGACCGGTCGAGTGGCCAAATGGGATATTGAACTTCTCTACTTCGATATCAAGTTTGAAGCGAAGAAAGCAATCAAGTCTCAAGCACTCGCTGACTTCATGGCCGAGTGGATTGAGCAGCAGTAGCCGGTCCAAATCCACTCGGAACACTGGACCATGTTCTTTGACGGCTCGAAGATGCTGAACGGCTCTGGTGCTGGTGTGGTGTTGGTGTCTCCCAAGGGCGATAAACTCAGCTATGTCCTCCAGATTCACTTTGATTCCTCGAATAACGAAGCTGAATATGAAGCACTCCTTTACGGGTTGCGTATGGCCATCTCACTCGGCGTCCGTCGCCTGATGGTATACGGTGACTCGGATTTGGTGGTCAATCAAGTGATGAAGGAGTGGGATGTCAGGAACGCCGCCATGACTGGATACTGCAATGCGGTGAGAAAGCTTGAGAAGAAGTTTGAAGGTTTGGAACTCCACCATGTTCCCCGAGTGAAGAATCAGGCAGCTGACAAACTGGCAAAAATCGGTTCCACTCGGAAGCCTGTGCCCAGCAATGTGTTCCTTGAGCATTTGCACTCTCCTTCGGTACAAGAGGACCCCTTCACCGAAGAGCTCCCGCAACCTATCAGCGCCTCCAATCCGACGGAGGTGGATGTCCCGGCAGTCATAGACCTGATCAGTGAAATCCTGGTGATAACTCCCGATTGGACGGTGCCCTACATCGCATACATCCTCAGGCGAGAACTTCCAGAAGACGAAGTTGAAGCTCGATAGATTGTTCGCAGATCCAAGGCGTTCACAGTCATGAATGGACAGCTCTACAGAGAGAGCGTAACCGGCGTGGCTCAGTGATGCATCTCCCCGGAAGAAGGTCGACTGATTCTGGAGGAAATTCACTCGGGGACTTGCGGCCATCATGCGTCCTCTCGTACGATTGTTGCCAAGGCATACCGAGCCGGTTTCTTCTGGCCACGCGCCAACGAGATGGCCAAGGACATAGTTCAGCACTGTGAAGGATGCCAGTTCTATGCAAATTTGTCACACAAGCCTGCGTCTGCCCTGAAGACTATCCCACTCGTCTGGCCGTTCGCTGTATGGGGATTGGATATGGTCGGACCTCTCCGGACGGGCCAGAGTGGCTTCACGCATCTTCTGGTGGCAGTCGACAAGTTCACCAAGTGGATTGAGGCCAAGCCTATCAGGAAGTTGAACTCTCGCACGGCTATCAAGTTCATGAGGGAAATAATATTCAGATACGGAGTACCTCACAGCATCATCACGGACAATGGTTCAAACTTTGACTCGGAAGAATTCAGAGCCTTTTGCTCCTCTCAAGGCACTCGGGTGGACTACGCATCTGTTGCGCACCCCCAGTCAAACGGTCAGGCGGAACGAGCAAATGGTCTTATCCTTCAAGGGTTGAAGCCCCGACTCATGCGCGAACTTGATCACGCAGCTGGAGCTTGGGTTACTGAGTTACCGTCTGTTCTGTGGGGCTTGAGGACAACTCCGAACCGGTCGACTGATCGCACTCCTTTCTTCATGGTGTATGGAGCCGAAGCTATCCTGCCGAGTGATGTTCTCCACAATTCTCCTCGGGTGGACCTGTACTCAGAGGCTGAAGCTGAGCAAGCACGCCAGGATGCTGTGGATCTCCTTGAAGAAGAGCGAGAGATGGCCCTGATTCGGTCGACTATATACCAACAAGATCTGCGTCGCTTTCACGCAAGGCACGTCAGGAGTCGGACCTTCCACGAAGGGGACCTGGTGCTCCGAGTGGATCAGGACCGGCCTCACAAGCTTGCCCCCGCATGGGAAGGCCCTTTCGTCGTCACCAAGGTGCTGAACAATGCGGCCTACCGCCTTTACAACCTCAAGAAGAACGCTGACGAGCCCCGAGCCTGGAATGCGGATTTGCTTCGTCGATTCTATACCTGAAGACTGGGTTGCTTGATGTAATAAGAGAACAGTTTTGCTTATCAATGATATGACCCCTGCAGTCTTTCATCGATTCCGATCGCACAATTCTGAGTTCAAAAACACTCCGAGTGATGAACAATCCTCTCACTCGAAGGGCTTAGCTGCGATTCCGCATCGCCTAAGTCAAAAACTATTCCGAGTGATGGGCGATCCCCACGCTCGGGGGCTTAGCCGCGATTCCGCATCGCCTAAGTTACAAAATACTCTGAGTGATGAGCGATCCTCACACTCGGGGGCTTAGCCGCGACTCCGTGTCGCCTAAGTTCAAAACCTCGTCGAGTGAATAGCATCGCATTCACTCGAAGGCTTAGCCGCGATTCCGCATCGCCTAAGTCAAAAACTACTCCGAGTGATGGGCGATCCCCACACTCGGGGGCTTAGCCGCGATTCCGCATCGCCTAAGTTACAAAATACTCCGAGTGATGAGCGATCCTCACACTCGGGGGCTTAGCCGCGACTCCGTGTCGCCTAAGTTCAAAACCTCATCGAGTGAATAGCATCGCATTCACTCGAAAGCTTAGCCGCGATTCTGCATCGCCTAAGTTTAAAAGCTACTCCGAGTGTCGAGCGATCCTCGCACTCGGAGGCTTGGCTGCGAATCCGCTTCGCCCAAGTTAAAACCCTACTCCGAGTGTCGAGCGATCCTCGCACTCAGGGGCTTAGCTGCGATTCCGCATCGCCTAAGTCGGAAACTACTCCGAGTGATGAGCGATCCTCACACTCGGAGGCTTAGCTGCGATTCCGCATCGCCTAAGTCAAAAAATACTCCGAGTGATGAGCGATCCTCACACTCGGGGGCTTAGCTGCGACTCCCCGTTGCCTAAGTTCAAAACCACATCGAGTGAATAGCCTCGCATTCACTCGAAAGCTTAGCTGCGATTCTGCATCGCCTAAGTTTAAAGCTCTACTCCGAGTGTCGAGCGATCCTCGCACTCGGGGGCTTGGCTGCGAATCCGCTTCGCCCAAGTTAAAGCTCTACTCCGAGTGTCGGGTGATCCTCGCACTCGGGGGCTTGGCTGCGAATCCGCTTCGCCCAAGTTAAAACTCTACTCCGAGTGTCGAGCGATCCTCGCACTCGGGGGCTTGGCTGCGAATCCGCTTCGCCCAAGTTAAAACTCTACTCCGAGTGTCGAGCGATCCTCGCACTCGGGGGCTTGGCTACAAATCCGCTTCGCCCAAGTTAAAAAACTACTCTGAGTGACGAGCGATCCTCTCACTCGGGGACTTAGCTGCGATTCCGTATCGCCTAAGTCTAAAACTACTCTGAGTGTCGAGCAATCCTCGCACTCGGAGGGCTTAGCCGCGAACCAGCTTTCGCCCAAGTCCAAAATCAACCAAACAAATTTAAGACCCCTGCCGATGTCGCCGCCATTCGACAGCGGTCTCGGGGACTACACCCAGTGGGTGCACTCTGCGTTCCCCCACTGGACCAGAAACCACTCGACAAGACCTGATCTACTCGAGAAGAAATCAAGCAAAGGACTGAAAAGCAAATTCAGATAAATCCAGAGTATTCAGCATGGATAAAAGTTGCCCATGCAAACGACGAAAGTACTCGGGCCCAAGACCCGAAAGAAGTTTTAACGATACACCATCACTCGGCATACCGAGGCAAATTAAAGTTTTTTGATCACCAACAAAGTTTCTAAGCTCCAGAGGGACTCGCAGGCTCGACGAAGATGTCAAGGTCAATCCCATCAGCGATCCGAGTGGCCGCTTCGATGAAGGTCTCCATGAAGTCTTGGAACTGGAGCTTCTTTGTGTTGGCCACCTGAAGTGCTTTCAGCTTGTCCTCCTTGACCTCCTTGCAATGGACCCTGACGAGTGAGAGCGCTATGTCTGCTCCGCAGCGTGCAGCAGATTTCTTCCATGCCTGCACTCGACCAGGGAGCTCGTCAAGCCGAGTCATCATTGATTCGAGGTCAGCCCGAAATGAGTCTTCCGGCCACAGCTCCTTGTCGACCTTCTCCATTGCACCCCGCAGTCGAGCGACGTACTCCCGGACGCCTGCGACTCGAGCTTCAAGCTGGAACATGTTCATAGCCACAGCATCCCTGACAGGTGACTTGGAAGGGTCCAGATTGGGCTCGACCGCTTCGGTCTCCTTCTCGAAGTCCTTGCAGAATTCTACATGAAGAAGATGGGAAGGATTAGTTATGCTGCTGTTCTTTGGGAAATTTGTGGAATTTACTCGACTGGATGAAGCTGGAATCAACGGAGTTCACTCGATTGTAGAAAATTACCTTCAAGCAGAACATACATCTTCTGGGCGTAATTCCCCAGATAGGCCTCCAAGCCCTTTTCTCTCTTGGTGGCATGGTCAAGCCTTTTGCTCCAGTCAGCTCGCTCCTGCTTCAGCTTCGTGTTCTCTTCCTCAAGCTTGTTTGCAGCGGCGAGCTTCTTTTCGGCAGCTTCAGTCTTTTCTCTCGCCACCTTTTGAGCATCAGCGAGTGCTTGGTCTTTGTCCTCCAGCGCCTTCTTCATCGTATCTAAGGAAACAGCATTGTTGAGACGCGCTTGGAGTCGGCGGTTTTCAGCACGCACGTCTGCTCGAGTGGAGTCACTCGGTTCAAAGATAGAAGAAACAAATGATGGAGTGTTCAGTCAACAAAGTTTACCTCCTGAAGCCCTGAGATCGGCCTGTGCACGCTCCAGGTCCTTTCGTGCTAACTCCAAGTCCAGTTCAAGCCGGGTTTTCTCCTTCTCCAAGTCAACGTATCGAGTTCCGAGCTCACAAGCCTTCTGAAGATCAAACAACAAAGACAATTCAGTCGACAGAGATATGGGCTCCGAGTCCAAAGTTCTAAGACTCCCGCCGACTGCCCGCAGCCGATGGCAGTCTCGGGGACTACACCCAGTGGGTGCACTCAGCGTGCCCCCACTGGAACGGTATCCACTCGGAACGGTCCGCCCGATCCGAGTGATGGCCGAGCAGAAAAAAAGAAGAAGAAACAAAGCAGAAAGTTCTTAGACTCCTGCCGACTGCCTGCAGTCAACAGCAGTCTCGGGGACTACACCCAGTGGGTGCACTCAACGTGCCCCCACTGGAACGGTATCCACTAGGAACGGTCCGCCCGATTCGAGTGATGGCTGAGCAAAAAAAAAAGATGTCCACTCGACCAGGTCAGCCCTGACCGAGTGCATGACAAGCGATTACCACTCGACGGACAGAAAACACCCAGCGGGTGCAGAGTCAAGTCATGGTAAACAGTAAGCAACACAATCAAAAAACGCACTTACAAGTGCACTTACTTGGACATTCGCCTGAAGCGCGGAGCTAGCGTCGTAAGCCAGCTTGCTGGCCTCGTACGCCTCCTTGGTTCGCTGCATCATGTGTTCAGCCTGCATTATCGCTTCCTTGGCAGCTCCAGTTTGATCTTCTGGAACGCGATGCAGGGAGAAGATGGTCTGCGAAGGGGCCGACGGTGCAGTCACAAGGACTGGTGCTTGCGAGGCTGGCGCTGCGGAGACAGGCGCTTGAGGCGGGCTGGCGAGCTCCATGGCCGTTTGAGTCGGTGTTGCAATCGGTTCAGTCGGAGGCGGGGCTACAGGGTCGATATCTATTGGCTCTGCAGGTCACCAGTCGACATTTCACAAAGTTTGTCGAATGGTTTGAGAAAAGTGTCGAATGGTAGTGCAACATACCTTGGCGAGAAGTGGCTGCATCAGGCGTGTCCTTCTCCGCGCTGTCCTCTCCTCATCCCGGCGATGTCACCGAGGTAGCAGCCCTGACATTCCAGAGTCACTCGACCAGCAAAAATATGAAGTTCAACAACAAGCTAAGCAAAGAGCAAGGACACTTACGTCGAGACAATCGGCACAGCAGCTATGATTCTGGGAAGGGCCTTCCGGGGCTTGGTGGTGGTGACCTTGGGCTGCTTGACAACCTTTTCAGTCGGCTCCGGCGTCGACGTCCGACTGCGTTTGGAGCTCCTGGTGGTCGACCCCCCGGCCCAACCTCGGCCGGGCGCAGGGTCGTGGCGCTGCTTGAATCGTCCTTCGGTTCGAGGAGGAGACACAACCTCAACGTCATCGCTCCCTGAGTCGTCGCTGCCACCTTCGCTGTCCTCATCATCGCTGATGCTGTCACTGTCTTCTTCACTCCCCAGTCCTTCAAGGTCCCGGCTACCATTCGGCACGGGGGAATACATGTTCGTAAACTCCTGCGAAGATTCAAGTCAGTCGGCAGAAAGGCGTATTCACTCGACAAGATGCAGAAGCAATCGACAGCTACAATACTTACCACATTCGGCTGGCGCTCGGCAGAGAAGGGCAGGAATCTCTTAGACCCTCTGGGGTTGTCCCGTTCTCCCGTGATGCCGCGCAGCCACTGAGAGACAGTTTCCTCAGAGACCTCTTCCGGGTGTGTGCGGGTGGTATCGTCAGATCCCGAGTAATGCCACATTGGGTGGTCCCGCGCCTGGAGCGGCTGGATCCGTCGACCCAGGAACACCTCCAGCAGGTCCAGGCCAGTCACTCCATCGCGGACCAGATTGATTACGTCGTTCATCAGAATCCCCACGTTGGCCTTCTCTTCCTCAGCTACTACCAGAGAGGGGGGCGTAGTGGGTCGAGCCAACGTGAAGGGTGGAAGGCCAGTCGACATGTTCGGAGACGCCACGTCATTGCAGTAGAACCAGGTCGACTGCCAGCCTCTAACCGACTCCGGAAGAGTCAGCGATGGAAACGCGCTCCCCTTCCTCTTCTGGAGGCCTAAACCCCCACAAAGCTGGATGACGTTGGTCCTACTATCACTAGACTGGGCTTTCTTCACCGACTGAGATCGAACGGTAAAGATGTGCTTGAACAGACCCCAGTGGGGAGGACAACCCAAAAAACACTCGCATAGCGTCATGAAAGCAGCAAGATATGTAATGGCGTTGGGAGGGAAGTGATGCAGCTGAGCCCCGAAGAAATTCAGAAAATCGCGGAAGAAGGGATGCGGGGGCAGAGCGAAACCTCTCTCCAGATGGGTCGTTAGGAGGACCCTTTCGCCTTCGCGCAGCTCCGGCTCCGCTTCCGTCCCCGGCAACCTCCACGACCCAGCCGCGACGAGGCCGTCGACGACGAGATTCTCCACATCCTGCACCGTCACGGTCGACTGCATGAAATCGCCCTGCATCCATCCGGGCGGCACGGCAGCCCGGGCGCTCGAGGGCTTCTTCCCCTTCATCGTCTTCTTTGGCGCCATGGACGCAACAGTGAGTGGATTCGATCTGGGTGGCGCGGCGGCGGAACAGAGGAAGCGAGAGAGATGGGGGGAAAATGACGCACTGTTGCAAATTCCCCCCCCCCCCCCCGCTCGTCTTTTATCTTCATCGACCCGAGTCACTGGCGCGTGGGTCCGCCGTATCCCTGTGCATCCCACTAACGGCGGGGGCGCGATACGTGGCATTAAAATCGGTGCGAGGATCGAGGAGCCGCTGCTCCGACGGTCGCGTCATCCCTGCTCTGTACGCCTTCCCCGTAAATTCAAATCCCGTGAAATCCGGGCCGGACAGAGCGTCCTGTCACATCCGAAGATCCTGTCGACCATTCAGACCCGAACTTGCCTCTAAATTCACTCGGAAGAACTGACCAGTTGAATAGATCAAGGCAGACATTGGAAGGCACAGTCATCACAGGTATCCTGAAGATCTCGAAACTCACTCGGGATGCTGAGTTCGGCAGAACCTGCACTGCACCTTCTCCACTCGAACCCTGATCCATTCGGGGGCTAATGACGAGGATACGTACGTAGGGTAGGGTATTAGGTCTGTCCTACATGCCCCACCTAAGGACACCTCATTGAAAACCAACAAGACTGCAAGGAAGATTCCGACTGAACTAGCCAAGACATACGAGTCACTCGACGGATGTTCACTCAGAAGACCCCCCCTCCACTCGACAGTCAGCTCTCACTTGGAGGGGCCGCTATTCACTCGACAACAGAAGACCGGGAGGCACCCCAGGGAGGCCAACGGGCAGGCGTTACGTTCGCCGCCTTAACTAGTATTCATTGTATACGTTACCAGTAACGTTCCCTCTTTATTACCTACAATCAATCCCCTTAATGACAAACGTTTATGAGGGGCAGCGCACTCTATATAAGCCACCCCTCCCCACTGGCACAAGGGTTCGCAATCCTTTGTAACACAACACACATATCACTCGACAGAGTAAGCTCCCTGAAGCACCTGAGACGTAGGGCTGTTATCACTTCCGAGTGAGGCCTGAACTCATACATCTGTGTGTACACCCTCGCCGTAGCTAGGACTCTGCCCTCTCCATTCGTACCCCTACCATCTACTGTCAGGCACGTTCCCACGACAAGCGTCACTTGGATTCCGAAGCCGGGAACCAAGGAGACATACCCAGAGGGGTCCTATCGTGAAAGGTGGGAAGAATGGCGCGGCAAGTGGTGCTGGGTCTGGGAGAAGGAACCCCAAGCCTTCTGCAGGGTGCGGAAGGAGAAACCGGTTCGCGGCAAGGACTGGAGTGCCATGGATCCCGACGACAGCAAGCTCAGCATCGCCACCACCCGAATCCTCCGCCTCAGGACTGCCGGGTTGACGGTGGAGATGATTGCGTCGGATTTCATTCGCCGGCGTATCGCCCCGTTGCAGAACAAAGGGCGTCCGGCGTGGGAGTACAAGAACGCCGCTATCCTCATGAGGCTGCGGCCAGGGCTGGATGATAATCTGACAACCATGGGGCACGGATTTCTCTGCTAGCAGCTGTTCAGGTCTGCAACAGTGGAGGACTTGCCGGCGGGTGTTGTCCCACTATGCAATAATTCTTCAACAAGTGCCATCATTGCCATGATGCCGGCGCTCGACGCCCATAGCATCGACGCAAGATGGGCCGAGCCGCCTGCAGAGCAAGTACAGGCGTTCTTCGACAACTTGGTGGAGAGGGCCATCCACGAGGAGAACCTTACCCGCGTTACCACGGAGGCGGAGCTTGCCCACATCGCCAACAGGGCGAGAGAGGCAAACCTTGCCGAGGAGGCTGGTGGCTCCGGCTTCGCGGGAGAGGACTCTAGCGAAAGCGAGGATCTGTCGCCAGAGGACCTTGCCGGGGAAGACGAGGCTGCCGGGGAACCGAGCGGAGCCGCTGCCGGAGACCTTTCCGTTAGAGGCGCCATCGAGGAGGAAGAGGAGGAGGAAGAGCCCCTAGCTCTTCGACACACGAGGAGGTGCGTCCTTCGGAAGGCCAGCACCGGTGCTCCTGCTCGCCAGCCAACGCCAAGTGATGAAGCTTCCGGCAAGGAGGCGGCCGGCGAAGAGGCGCGGCAAGCCGCTGCCGACGAGGCAGTGCGGCAAACCGCTGCTGGCAAGCGCCCCAGGACGACTCCTCCCCCTCCCTCGTCAAGCACCGCGACGGGGGCCGGCTTTGACCTGTCCATCCTCGAATCCGAGGAGGAGGAAGAAGAGGAGTAAAAGTCCTGCCGCAGCTTCCATTTTTCTTTCCCTGGCTCTTCTTAATTTAATCTTTGCTAATTCTGTCTCCACATGGATGAGGAAACCCTGGCGGAGAGGATGGCCAAGAGGGCCAAGACCACAGCAGGCGGCGAGCCGCCGGCGAGCACCTCTGGTGCGCCGGTGATTATTGAAATCAGCCCGGGATCCAGCCCACAGCACAGTCCTTGCCTTAGCCCCCGGCACAGCCCCCAACGTGAGTCTGTTACTCTCTTTCCGCTGGCGAGTGCCGGGGTGGTAATCTTCACAGCTAACATCTTGGGGCGCGCAGGAACAGAACAGCAGCAGGGAGCACCGGCAAGGGCCGCCCCCGACATGCCGCCTCCGTCGACCACGCCGCCCATGGAGGAATCTTCGGGCGGGCTCTACCGCGACGACCTTGACGCAGGTAAGCCACTTGCCTCAAAGAACCTATCGCCTTAGTTTTTCTTTTCTCTCTGCTTTTTGTCTTCTTGAACTTCCTTCCCAGCTCCATCTCACTCGTCTCCTTGGCTGTCAATCTTCTTCTGACAGGGCTCATGGACATTGACCCCGTCATCGAAGAGATTGCCAAGGACGCCGCTACCGAGGCCGAGAAGGTTGCCGCTGAGGAAGCCGCCGAGCGTGCTGCCGCGGAGGCCGCCAAGGCTGCCACTGCTGAAGCTGCCGCTGCCGAAGCTGCTACCTCCGAGGCTGCTGCTGCCGGGGCTGCTGCTACCGAGGCCGCCAAGGCTGCCGAAGAGGAGGTCGCCAAGGGACTTGCCGAAGATCAGTCGTCATCCTCGGGGGCCCCATCCTCGAGCCAGTACGTCAGGGCCGGCAAGAACATCGTCAACATGCCAGGGACGGCAAACATCGAGGAGCTGGCTGAAGGCTAGCAGCTTGACGGGGAGATCGTCACCGCCACTGCCACCGGCGAACCCAAGGAGGAGCAGCTCCTTCAGGCCTTCCAGGAGAGCTACCAGAAACTTCTGGCGTTTCACCGGAACCGGAAGGAGAAGCTCGACTCGCGGGCTGCGGTCGTCGAGGCGGCAGAAGGAGATTTCTGGCAGCGCCTTGACGAGACGCGAACTTGGTATACCGGAGCCCTTCAGGAGCTGAGCGCTTATCGGGAGCAGCTGTCAGAAGAACGGAACGTCCTCCTGCTACAGCGATCTGATCTCGAGAAGGCGGAGGAGGAGGCCGGCCAACAAGCTGCTACCGCTGAAGCCCTCTTGACGGAGCGCCGCATCGGCCTTGACGCCCAAGAGGAAGACCTTGTCGCGCGCGAGGCGGCGCTTGCCGCCAAGCTGCGCAGCAAGGATGAAGAGCTGGAGGGTCTTGTCACACGGCGGGTCCAGGAGCTCGAGCAGAAGCACGCGGCAGCGCTCGTGGCTCTTACTGAAGACCACGCCGGCAAGCTCAAGGAGGCTCTCGACGCTGCCGGAGCTGCGGAGGCCGCCAAGAACTTGCTGGAGGAGAAGGCGAAGCAGCTGGAGACCGCTCTCGAGGACCACGGCAAGAAGGTCTCTACACTCGAGGCCGAGAGAGACAAGGCTCTCCACAGCCTGATGGAGGCACAGGTTGCCACGTCCGAGAAGATCCAGCAGCTGTCTTCCGCCAAGGACTCCATCGAGGATCTGAAACTGAAGCTGTCCACGCTGGAAGAGTCTCTTGAGGCTGTCCGAGTTCGCGAGAGGACTCTCATCAAAGATCTCCACGACGAACAGGAGCTGCTCAAGAACGTCGCTTCCACGCAGAAGGATTATGTCACCAGCACAGAGATCTGGACTGCCAAGCTGGTGGACGTCGCCGAGAAGCTTGCCACGGAGCTGGAGGCCATGAACCTACAGGGCTTCGGGTATTCCGCCAACGACAGAATAACCGAAAGCGCTAGGGTAACCATGTTCTTCGAGGGCCTCGTCGACGCGCTTAAGCAACTCCAGGCAACCCACACAAGCAAGCTTGCCAACGAGTCCAGGAAGCTCTGCCAAGACGTGATCCAGAAGCTGCTGATGAAGGTGGTGTACAGGAACCCCGGCGTCGACTTCTCCAAAATCTTCAGGGGCTTGCCGAAGGATGCGGACGTCAAGGCTCTGCAGGAGCTTGTTGCGCCCATCGTCGATCGGGTGGGCCAAGTGAAGAGGGTCGAAGGCGACCGCCGAGATTAGATGTAGCCTCTTATCTTCTCCTTTGGTCTTGCCGCCAGCGTCACATGTAAAGACAATATTTTGCCTTATGTTAGTAACGCGGCAACTATCTTGCATATATCTTACTTTGTTTAAATTTAAGTATGCTATTTCCCTTGTTCAATTCCTCTCTGTATGGTGCACCCTACGCTTTGCTGGGAACTTGCCGGAGCATAACCTTGCCGCGGCGCTGGATTCGGGTCGTCAGCAACTCGCTGGCGCAGTACTGCTCACGGCAAGAAATCTTGACGCTTTCGGCGCGGCCACTTAGACTATTGAGCGGACTCAAAACAGAATAAGGGCGCAGCCTAATCACGACAAGATTCCATCGCGTGCAGGTTTTCCCATACAAAGTCGAAATCATTCAAGGGATACAGCCTTACAAAATTCAAAATCTCCTTAAGGGGTTCAGCAACTTAGCTCTGCTTTTCGTCGCTGTTCTTTCTTCTTCCGGTAAGGCGCCAACCTTGAACGTCACTTGGTGGTATCCATACCATCCTCCTCCCCCCCGGCAAACTTGTGCGCGAGGGAATCTTCTGTCTCTTGAGAAAAAGAAAGAAGAGAAAATAAAGGTATGGAACCTTGACGGTTCGTTAGCTCTTACCGGGATTAGGTGCAATACACATCTCAGATAAACATGCACATATAACATGAAATCGACAAGAAATGTAAAGCACACAATCTTATTAACTATACACAAAAGATGTGCCTGCTCTGTACAAAGGATTACATGCCATCCGGCAACACTCGTACAGAATGGCGTTGCCGGGATCTTGCCGGAGCATTACGCTGCCGCGAGCGATGGATTCGGGGCGTCAGCAGCCTGCTGGCCGTATCGCTATCACGGCAAGAAGCCCGAACAACTGCCCCTCATGGGTAGAACTTGCGAAGGTTCTCGATGTTCCAGGAGTTGCTCACCGGCAAGCCCTCTTCGGTCTCCAGGCGGACAGCGCCAGGCCTGGTGACTCGCACTACCCGGTAAGGGCCTTCCCACTTCGGCGTCAACTTGTTGGAATTCTTGGCCGACTGAATGCGCCAAAGAACAAGGTCGCCTTCCTCAAGGCTCCGGGCGTGAACTTTGCGGCTATGATAGCGGCGCAAAGCTTGCTGGTAGCGAGCGGATCGCACAGCAGCCCGAAGACGGTTCTCCTCAAGGAGCAGCACGTCATCTTGCCGCAGCTGCTCTTGCTCGAGCTCATCATAAGCGAGCACTCGAGGTGACCCGTATATGAGTTCTGTGGGGAGAACTGCTTCCGCTCCGTAGACCAGAGCGAAGGGTGTCTGGCCGGTGGCTCGATTTGGCGTCGTCCTGATCGACCAAAGAACCGCCGGCAGCTCATCAATCCAGCGTCTTCCATGCTTGTGCAGCTTGTCAAAAGTTCTGGTCCGGAGACCGCGCAGCACTTCAGCGTTCGCCCTTTCCGCTTGGCCGTTGCTTCTCGGGTGAGCAACAGAGGCAAAACAGATCTTGCCGCCAAGGTCCTGAACGTACTGCATGAAGGCGCAACTGGTGAACTGCGTACCGTTGTCGGTGATGATCCTGTTCGGCACACCAAAACGGCACACAATCCCCTTGAAGAACTTGACTGCTGACTGAGCTGTGACTTTCCTCACTGCTTCCACTTCTGGCCACTTCGTGAACTTGTCGATAGCGACGTACAAGTACTCGAAGCCCCCGGTAGCACGGGGGAAGGGACCCAGTATGTCGAGCCCCCAGACCGAGAAGGGCCAGGAGAGAGGTATCGTCTGGAGAGCTTGAGCTGGCTGATGAAGTTTCTTCGAATGGAACTGGCACGCTTCACACGTGGTTACTAGTGCCGTTGCATCCTGGAGGGCAGTAGGCCAGAAGAAACCTTGCCGGAATGCCTTGCCGACAAGAGCCCTTGAGCCTATGTGGGATCCACATATGCCCCCATGAATCTCTGCCAACAGCTCTAGTCCATCCTCCCGAGGAATACACTTCAATTTCACACCGTTCGGCCTCTTTCTGTATGTGGGGTTCTGCGGGAAGCCGCTGCTCACCGGCAACCGTGTTGTTCCCGGCAAGATCCTTGCCGGGAGCAGCCCCGTCGTCCCCGGCAAGATCCTTGCCGGGGGCTTCGGGGAGCCCTGCCGGGAAGTACTCGCTGGTACTTAACTTTCTTCTCTTGTCAGGCCTTGCCGATGGAGATACGGATGGCTGAGTCAAGCGGAGCACAAAAGTCCCTGGTTCCACAGGTAGCTTGAGTGCGGCACGCTTCGACAGGTCATCGGCAATGCTGTTCTCTGATCGAGGAACATGCTCTGTCTGAAGACCATCAAAGCGCTCCTCCAGCTTCCTCACTTCATCAACGTATGCCTCCATCAACGGGCTCTGATAATCTTTGTTAACTTGCCGAACAACAAGCTGGGAGTCACCTCTGACAATGAGCTTCCGAATTCCGAGGTCTGCCGCGATCCTGAGACCGGCAAGCAGTCCTTCGTACTCAGCCGTGTTGTTGGTCGATCTCTCCTGGGGAAAATGCATCTAGATGACGTACTTGAGGTGCTCTCCGGTGGGTGCGACAAGCAGCATGCCAGCACCGGCGCCTTGCAGCGAGAAAGCTCCATCAAAGTACATGACCCATGCTTGCTCTGATTCCTTGCCGGGGGTCGCTGATTCTTGCACTTCGTCGTCTGGCGTTGGGGTCCATTCCGCAATGAACTCTGCCAAGGCTCGGCTCTGGATGGTTGAGGAACTTTCAAACCTAAGACCAAAGCATGACAGCTCCAGCGCCCACTCGACAATCCTGCCGGTTGCCTCTGGATTCCGCAGAATCCGTTGCAGCGGGAAGCGAGTGACGACGGTGATCTCATGTGCTTGGAAGTAGTGGCGCAGCTTCCTCGAGGCCATGAGAAGGCCAAAGAGCAGCTTCTGCACACCAGAATACCTCGACCTAGCCCCCTGCAATAGGGAGCAGACGAAATAGACTGGGCGCTGCACCATCTTCTTCTTCTGCACAAGTTGGCTTGACTGCGCGGATCCTTCCTTGTCGGCGTCAGACTCTGCCGGGGCTGGCCCCGGCAAGCCGCTTGGTGGGCCTGCCATTGCCGCTGCATCCTCCTCTGCTCTCTCTCTGCCACTAGCGCTGCACTAACCACTTGATTCGTTGCCGCTAGATATAGCAGCAATGGCTCTTGTGGCCTAGGCGCGACTAGTACTGGCGGAGAGGAGAGGTACTTCTTCAAATCCTGCAGCGCTGCCTTCGCTTCCGGAGTCCACTTCATGGGACCTGCCTTCTTCAAAATTTTGAAAAAGGGCAGGGCGCGCTCAGCAGATTTTGAGATGAACCTGCTCAAAGCAGCGACGCAGCCGGCAAGGCGGCGCACATCCTTGACTCGTCTTGGCGCTTCAATTTGCTCAATGGCTTTGATCTTGTCGGGATTGGCTTCAATTCCACGTTGAGACATAAAGAACCCGAGAAGCTTGCCGGATGGGACACCAAACACGCACTTCTCGGGATTGAGCTTCAAGTTGATCCTACACAGATTTGCAAATGTCTCCTCCAGATCTTGAATGAGCGTGGCCTTGTCCTTGGTCTTGACCACTATATCATCCATATAGGCTTCCATATTTCTATGGAGTTGGGTCTCAAAACCAATCTGGACAGCCCTTGCGAAGGTCGAACCAGCACTTTTCAACCCGAAAGGCATACGCAGAAAGTAGTATGTGCCACATGGGGTGATAAATGCGGTCTTCTCTTCGTCTTCTTTCGCCATAAAGATCTGGTGGTAGCCTGAGTATGCGTCGAGGAACGACAGCAAATCTCAGCCGGTAGTAGAGTCCACAATCTGGTCGATGCGCGGCAAGGGAAACGGATCTTTTGGACAAGCTTTATTGATATCCGTAAAGTCAATACAAAGCCGCCATTTACCATTTGCCTTGCGCACTATGACGGGATTGGCCAACCATGTAGGATGGAGGACCCCTCTAACCAGGCCTGCTGCCTCAAGCTTCTTGATCTCTTCGGCAATGAACTCTTGCCGCTCCAAGGCCTGCTTCCGCACCTTCTGCTTGACGGGCCGCGCGTGGGGACAGACAGCTAGGTGGTGCTCAATCACTTCCCTGGGAACACCGGGGATGTCAGATGGTTGCCATGCAAACACATCGACATTCGCCCGCAGGAAAGCAACGAGCGCGCCTTCCTATTTGTCGTCAAGGGTGGAACTTATGGTGAAAGTTCCTCCCGTCCCGTCCTCTTTGGCGGGCACCTTCTTGGTCTCTGGTGGAGCAGCCTTGGACTTCTTGCCGGTAGAGCTCTCCGGCACGTCCTCAACGGTAGCGCAGCACTCCGAGGAGGCGCACTTGCCGGAGTGGGTGCAGGAGGTCTTGCCGGTCTTCCTCTTTTTCTTGCCGGGATTCTGAGCGGCAGGAGCATGCGCCTTGGCGGCGGACGCTGCAACTGCTTCCCGGTACATCTTGTCGGTGCAGATGAGCGCGTCTTTCTTGTTGGAGTGGACAGTGATGACGCTCATCGGACCGGGCATCTTTAAGACGTTGTAGGCGTAATGCGAGGCCGCCATGAACTTGGCCAGCGCGGGGCGGCCAAGGATTCCATTGTACGGCAACGGAATCTTGGCGACGTCGAAGACGACCTTCTCCGTCCTGAAGTTCAGCTCGCTGCCGAATGTTACCGGTAGCGTGATCTTGCCTTTCGGCTGGTATCTTCCTGGATTGACCCCTTGGAAAGAGCCTGTCTCCTCAAGGTCTTCGTCAGGAATCTGCAGCCTCTTGAGGACGTCCGGCGAGATCAAGTTCAGGCCGGCCCCACCGTCAACCAACATTTTCGTCACCTGGAGGTTGCGAATTGTTGGTGAGACCAACAACGGCAAGCACCCGACCGCAGTGGTGCGATCAGGGTGATCCTCGGCATCGAAAATGATGGGCGTGTGGGACCACTTCAGTGGCCTCTGCGCATCAATAGAGGGCTCGGTCTCAAGAATCTCATGCGCCCACTGCTTGAGCTAGCGGTGAGAAAGATGCAGCGAGGCGCCTCCGTCGACACACATGACCTCCATGGCCTTCTGGAACTCTCGCTCGCTAGACTCGTCATCGTCCTCCTCTCCATCATCATCCCCCTCTTTCTTGTCGCGGCCCCGGGCAGGCTTCTCTTGCCGCTGCCCGGGCTTGCCGCGGCATCCTCCTCGACCGCGCTTCCTGCCGGATCCTCCGGCACCATCTTGGGCTCGCTCCTTGTCGCGCCGTTCGTACTCGGTGCGCTGCTTCTCGACAAGCTCCTCCACTTGCCGGCAGTCCTGAAGGTCGTGGCCCTTGGTGCGGTGGATCTTGCAGTACTGCTTGCCGAATCCCTCCGGCTTGTCGGCAGCCGCCAAGGCCTGACAGTCGGCACACCCGGCAACGTCCTTCCCGGGGGCTTCAGTCTTGGCCTTCTTGGCGGTGTCGGACTTGCCGGATCCTTCCACGGCAAGCACGGCCTTGCCCTTGCACTTCCTGTTCTTCCGGTTCCCTTTCTTTGTCGGGGCAGGAGCGTCGTCGCTTTCGGAGTCGACTCCAGCGCCAGCGTTCTCGCCGGGGAGCCTCCTTCCTTCCTCTGCCCGGGCGCACTTGTCGGCCAAAGCATAAAGCTCGGCGACATCCCGAATCTTGTTCATCGCCAACGCCTCCCGCATCTTTCGATTGCGCACATTCTGATGAAAGGCGCTGATGACGGCGGCGGGATGAACGTCAGGGATGTTGTGCTGGATGCGGCTGAACCTCTGGATATACTTGCGCAGGGTCTCGCCCTCCTTCTGAGGGATGATGTGCAAATCGCTCTCCTGGCCAGGAGCTTGATGGCCGCTAGTAAAGGCGCCAACAAACTGATGGCACAGGTCGGCCCAAGAAGAGATGGAATTCTCGGGCAGGTGCATCAACCACGATCTCACGTTGGGCTTCAGCACCAACGGAAAGTAGTTGGCAAGCACCTTATCGTCGTGAGCCCCGGCAGCCTGCACCGCGATGGTGTAGATGCTCAAGAACTCGGACGGATGGGTTTTGCCGTCGTACTTCTCCGGTACTTCCGGCTTGAAGGAGCGGGAACTAGGCCACTGGACTTGCCGCAGCTCACGGGTAAATGCCAGGCAGCCCACCTTGTAAGGTAGGCAACCAGGGTACCCTGGCGCGGGCTCGTCGACAGTGGTCCCAGCGTGCTTGTCGGACTGACGACGCGCTTCCCTTTGGCGCTCGATGGTGGTTCGAGCGTCTTCCTTCTTTCGTTCCCGAAGAACGTGACGTTGGTCGTGGCGAACCCGCGGATCAGACGATGCCGTGGAATCGTCATCACGGGCGCTGGTCCGGCGGGTTAACGACCGCTCTTGATGCAGTGGAGGGGAACGCAGCGTGGTCGTTCCAGCTCCAATCTTCTCTCCATAGCGACCACGCACCAGCGCAGACGACTGCCGCCGCGAGGGCTCACCCTGCTGCGGCGCGTCGTTGTCGGCTAGGCTGAGGAGGCTCTGGATAGTAGCTCGCCACTCGTCGAGCTTCTCCGCAGCGGGAGGAAAGTCGAGGAGTAGCTGCGCTCGCGCCAGCGCTTCAGCTCGTGTGGGCGGCGGCGACAGATGCGAAGAACGTGAGGTGCTCAAACTCCTAACTGGGTTAGAAGGAGCATCATCATGACTCAGCACCTGCGCGCGGCTTCCACCAGCATGTTGACGCGGATCTTGACCCTGCGCACCCTGAGAATGATGCGCAGGGGTCTTCCCATGCAGACGCCTAGAACCACCAACGTCATGAGGCCGCACATCACACGCGTCCTGAGAAGGTCGCGGTGCATGCGCCGGCGTGGTCGTCCTAGAAGGCGCCGCTCCGTCCTTGGAAGTAGCTGCACCACCCGCAGGTTGTGCAGCTCCATCCTTGGACCTGTTGCTCGTCTGGCTCGGATCGCCGGAACGTCGTGGAAGCTCGGAGCCTCCACCTCCTCCACCCGCGTCTACTTCGTCGCCTGTGCGCGTAGCATCAGGCACAGCGGACGTGGACGGACCAACCGCCATGAAACCCTTCTTCTTGGGGGCCATAGCGATGAAGATCAAAGATCTGACGCACTGATCACTAGATCAGGTTCACACAACCTCGATCCCCCTACCTGGCGCGCCAAAGATGTCGTGGGAAACGAACACCTATGGGATCAAGGATCCCTTTTGGTTCGGCAAGGGGAGAGGATTGCACAAAGAGCAGAGCTAGCGAACAGCACGCAAGGGATTTACCCAGGTTCGGGCCGCACGGATGCGTAAAACCCTACTCCTGCTTTGATTGTATTATCAGTGTGTTCTTGACCAAATCTGGGAGCTACAGTGTTCAACAACTACGCATGCAGAATGGGCCGTCTGCTATCCAGAGTCTGGAATCCTCTCTCTGTATGCCTTGGGCCTCCTTTTATATGAGAAAGGGGCTACCACAGGCGGCGTACGAGATAAGGAATGAGGTGGAAAGCAGCTACAGTGCTATCACGGTACTATCATACCTAACCCTGACGGCTTAGGACAAACCCATTAAATGCACCGTGAGGTGTCCGTCGAGGTGTCCGTCATCGTCTTGGGCTTGGAAAAGCTTTATGGGGGATGGGAAAAGCAGCCATCCCATCAGCACCGCTTAAGCGTCTCGTGGCTAGCATCGCGCCACGTCATCACGAGGACAAGCCCTAAACGACAAGCTCGGCCGCTGCACTAGAGCGACAGCGCTACGTTGTGCAGAGCCTTGTCGGGGCTGAATCCTTGCCGGGCCCGGGGCTTGGCGGGACCGGGTCTTGCCGGGTGCGAGACCTTGCCGGCAAGAGTCTTGCCGGGTCTCCGCAACCCTTTGGTCTTCAGTCTTCTGATCCTCAGCTCGAACGCCTCCCCCGGCAAGCCTTGCCGGGGACGGAGCTTGCCGGATCCTTGGCTTGCCGGCTCACTCCTTGCCGGCAAGCGCTGTCTTCTAGACTATCTGATTGTTGACTTGAATGCCTTCTTGTCATCCTGATCTTGTGATTACTCCTAGCTATTCCCCGACAAGGCTTCGCCACGGTATGGCTACAACTGCCCGTGCACAAGTAAGGGGTACTAAAAAGGCCATACTTTAGTACACCGACAGTGATGGTATGGAGGGCACCCGTGGATACGGCTGGCCATGGATTGTGAAAGAAATGGTGGAAAGGAAATAAACTTTACTTTCTGTTTGGGAACCACCTACGATGTGTCTAGCATGGAAAATATTGGGAATTCTCGGTCGTTTTCGTTGACAGGAAAAGCATGCCTCTCAAAATATTTTTATCTCTTTAATTTCAGCTTTGAGCTCTGGCACATTTGACAAATCTCTGCTTCCCTCTG
Organism: Elymus sibiricus; assembly: GCA_039707655.1. Lineage (NCBI taxonomy): Eukaryota > Viridiplantae > Streptophyta > Magnoliopsida > Poales > Poaceae > Elymus > Elymus sibiricus. The sequence continues at coordinate 86,867,089 of CM077668.1, read as the reverse complement.
CGAAGGGCCTATCTATTTACTTTTATGCAATTTTTATTTTTATTTGAGTCTCCATCTTCTCTTACAAAAGCACCAACTAGAGAGCACTATTGTCATACTTGTGCATTGGATGTAGCTAATATTCAAGTGTGTTTCATGAATGGATCAATGATTGAGCATAATGGGCTAGGGATAACTTTCTTTAGCGTTGATATTTTGAAAGACATGGTTACTTGTTAGTATGCTTGAGTATGTATGTTTTCATGTCAAACTATAGACTATTGCTCTGAATCATACAAGTCCAATGTCCATGCTACAAAAGAAAAGAATATGTGATGAATATGTTAGGCAACATTCCACATCAAAAATTATGTTTTTATCATTTACCTACAAGAGGACGAGCAGGAATTAAGCTTGAGGATGCTGCTACGTCTCCAACGTATCTATAATTTTTGATTGTTCCATGCTGTTATATTATCAATCTTGGATGTTTATATGATCATTTACAGCAATTATATATCATTTTTGGAGACTAACCTATTAACTTAGTGCCCAGTGACAGTTGCTGTTTTCTGCCCTGTTTTTGTTTTACAGAAAATCAATACCAAACGAAGTCCAAATGCCACGAAACTTTTTGGAGATTTTTTATTGGGCAAGATAAACACTAGAAGCTTAGGGAGGAGGCCAGAAGACCCTGGTGGGGCCCACGGGCCACCAGGGCGCGCCGTTTGACCTAATTCCTCCACTATAACTTCAAAAAAAATCAGAAACCCTCAGGGGAGTCCACGAAATACCTTTTCCGCCGCCGCAAGCTTCTGTTCCAGAGAGATCCCATCTGGGGTCCTTCTCCAGTAATCTGTCGGAGGGGGAATCAATCATGGAGGGGCTCTACATCTACCTTGCTGCCTCTCCGATGATGCGTGAGTAGTTTACCACAGACCTTCGGGTCCATAGTTAGTAGCTAGATGGCTTCTTCTCTCTTTTTGATCTTCAATACAATGTTCTCCTCGATGTTCTTGGAGATCTATCTGATGTAATCTCTTTTTGCAGTGTGTTTGTTGGGATCTGATGAATTGTGAGTTTATGATCAGATTATCCATGAAATTATTTGAGTCTTTGCTGCACTCTTTTATGCAGGATTATTATAGCCTCGTATTTCTTCTCCGATCTATTGATTTGGTTTGGCCAACTGAGTTGATTTATCTTGCCATGGGAAGAGGTGCTTTGTAGTGGGTTCGATCTTGCGGTGCTCAATCCCAGTGACAGAAAGGGACATGACACGTATGTATCGTTGCTACTAAGGGTACAAAGATGGGGTTTATTCATATGTGAGTTTATCTTGTCTACATCATGTCATCGTTCTTAAGGCATTACTCTGTTCTTTATTGGACTTAATACACTAGATGCATGCTGGATAGCGGTCGATGTGTGGAGTAATAGTAGTAGATGCAGGCAGGAGTCGGTCTACTAATCTTGGACGTGATGCCTATATACATGATCATTGCCTTGGATATCGTCATGATTATTTGCTTTTCTATCAATTGCCCAACAGTAATTTGTCTACCCACCGTATGCTATTTTCTCGAGAGAAGCCTCTAGTGAAAACTATGGCCCCCGGGGCTATCTAAAACATATTACTAAAACCCTAAAAATATTGCTGCCATTTTCCTTTATTTATTTTATTTTGTATTTTTGTTTCAATCTATCACATACAATTTAATCTTGTAATTTACCGCCGAGGGATTGACAACCCCTCGTTTGCGTTGGGTGCAAGGGTTTGTTGTTTGTGTGCAGGTACTGCTAACGAGGTGTTGTGTGATTCTCCTACTGGTTCGATAACCTTGGTTTCATAACTGAGGGAAATACTTATCTCTACTGTGCTGCATCATCCCTTCCTCTTTGGGGAAATACCAACGCAAGCTACAAGTAGCAAGCAGCTGGTGGAGTTGTTTCGCATGACGAGACCAGCGCTCCAGGACCTCTGCATTGCACTGTGGCCTGCCGAAGCCATGCCCAGAAGCCTCTTCGGCCTGATGGCCCGTCTCCAAGATGCCGTGCCCCCGTCTAGACCGCTGGAAGCGGTCCGCGTGCTTTGAAGGAGCGCGGAGGGCATACGCCTGCGTGAAGACGCACTTCCGAAAGGTTGATGTGGTGACATGTGCCATGGGCCCACCTGCCGACAAGCTGCGCACCGCCGAATAGTTCTTCGCCGAGGTGGAGGAGGGAGCCCGCATCACCGAAGACATGTGTCCAAAGGACACTATGTATTTTTAAAGAGTACTTCGGAATGCTGAAGTGTGTGATGTACAAAACGTTATCTTTTGATTGAATGAATATGGCTTTAAATTCCATGTGTGTTTTTATTTTGAATTAGATTTACCTCCTGTGTGACTGTTTCAAAATGAGAGCGGCCAGTCGTCGGCTTCAGCCCCTGTGTAGGCTATACAAAGGGTGTTCCTTAAGGCACCCTTGACCCTTAGCCGACGTCTCGGTACCCGGAGGTGGTCGGTGCTTATAGGAACTAGGCAATCAGACTATAGTGGCTTTATGACTTTCACTTAGTCATAGGAGTTTGACTATGGGGGCTGATGACCAGCCCCCGGTGTGGGAAGTGGCCGGCCTGGTCGGCCGAGGTCTAGGCCATAACGCACTTCGGCTAGAAATGAAAGCCCTTCATTTAACACGGGTGTTCTCTATCGTCACATCGCTTAACGCGGTCTACAGATGGCAGACCAGTTTACGCCTACCTAGATAGTCAGTTTTCGGCTTTCTCCACTGAGGCGCTATGCCAATTGACCTGGTGGCGCAATCACAGTGGTTCTCCCGTTACGCCCTTAGCCGAATTCATCGGAAACGTAAGGGGTACACCTAGGAGCTGGGCAACCCAACTATTGACCAAAATCTAGGTTCGAAACTGATGCATATAAAGCCAGAATCCGAGACGCCGAATACTTCGGACTTGTGAAACACTTGTATCTTTTTTAGAAAACTTCTCCGTGTCACAGGGGCCATGCTTATAAAGAAATATGGTAGGGACCTTTAAGGGGCACAAAGATTGTTTTTATTTCATAATTGCAAATGTTTACATGCCCAGCTGGAACGAGGGGAGTTGAAAGAATACAATGTAAAAAGTAAGAAGGGGAAGAAACAGGGCTGATGTTTGTCATCGGATTTTGAAGAATCCGGGCCGCTACCTGCCGCATGTCTGCGTTTCCGAACTGTTAACCAGGTATTCGCCTTTAAAGGTGGGGACTAGCGGAGGCTGATGCCTTTACGGTCCTTTATACTCTCCAAGCGTTGATTGACTGAGCTCCTTGATGGGGGCGTCGTTGAAGTCCGTTTTGTGGTTCACACCACGTTGACGTAGTCATGGTTGGCTATTTCTTTGACAGAGACTTACCTATACAGGGGCTTGAAGCCACGTCCTTGCTTGGTTGAACCATGCCGACGTTTGAGTAAATTCTTGGCTCCTCGACGACCCAGGGAATCTTCAGCGCAAAATTATGCGCCCTGGGGACGTAGTGCCCACTCAAAAGAGGGCACGCGAGGAGCCCGTATCCCTATTTCGGGTGTGGTGGTGCATTGCCGAGGTCGAGTAGTGCGGCCCGGGCGCGCTTCAAAGAGCGAGCGGCGCGTTTATCGCTGCGGGCTGCCTCCTTGGATGCTTGTATTTTGGCTGCGAAAGCCACGGTCTGTTCCTCCGTCTGAAGTGGGCGTTCGGTGTTACCATTGACTGTGATAACACTGTTAGGTCCCAGAATTTTGAGCTTGAGGTAAGCATAATGCGGGACTGCGTTAAAACGCGTGAAGTCTGTGCGCCCTAGGAGCACGTGGTACCCACTTCGGAAAGGTACGATGTCGAAGACTAACTCCTCACTTCTGAAGTTCTCGGGCGAGCCGAAGACTACCTCCAGGGTAACCGTTCCGGTGCAGCGGGCTTCGACTCCCGGGATGACACCTTTAAAGGTGGTGGAGCTCGGCTTTATCCGAGATGAGTCGATGCCCATCTTTCGAAACGTGTCCTCGTAAATAAGGTTGAGGCTGCTTCCTCCGTCCATCAGGACGCGTGTTAGATGATAACCATCGACAATAGGGTCCAGGACGAGCGCCGCTGATCCGCCATGCCTGATGCTGGTCGGATGGTCATGCTTCTCAAACGTGATCGGGTAAGCCGACCATGGGTTGTACTTCGGGGCGACTTGCTCTAGCGCGTATACATCCAGGAGCAGATGCTTCCTCTCCCTTTTAGGTATGTGGGTGACATAGATCATATTGACCTCTGTCACCTCCTCAGGAAACTTCTTTTGGCCTCCATTATTATGCCGCCGAGGTTCATCCTCGTCTTCACTGCGATGTTGGGTTTTATTTTGACCCTCTGTCGCTATTTTGCCGACTTGTTTAAAGACCCATCAATTTCTGTTAGTATGAGTTGCTGGTTTTTCCTGGGTGCCGTGGATCCCACATGGGCGGTCCAGGAGTCTATCAAGCTGGCTAGGTCCATCCTTGTTCCCTTTATAGGGTTTTCTTTTTGGTCCGGACCTAGGTCCAGTGAACCCTGCGTTGACCGCGGCGTCTTCTGTATCGCTTCCACCATTTTTATACCCGCGCTTATTTTTATTGTGCTTGGGTTTTCCATTGGCGTCGCGGATTTCCAAGGTGCCTGCCTCGTCGTTATGAGTACTATGGGCGAGCTAGCTATCTTCCCCCGCACAAAAGCGAGTCATCAGTGAGCTGAGGGCCGCCATAGTCCTCGGTTTATCCTGGTCGAGCTGATGAGCCAACCATTCATCTCGGATATTGTTCTTGAATGCGGCGATGGCCTCAGCGTCGGAGCAATCTATGATCTGGTTCTTCTTGGTGAGGAACCTGTTCCAGAATTTCCGGGCTGATTCGCCTGGCTGCTGGGTGACATGGCTGAGGTCATCAGCGTCCGGAGGTCGGACATATGTGCCCTGGAAGTTTGCTCGAAAAGCGTCTTCTAGGGCCTCCCAGCTACCGATAGAGTGAGGAGGGAGGCTGTTAAGCCAATGCCTTGCCGGCCCCTTTAGCTTGAGCGGCAGGTATTTGATGGCGTGGAGATCATCTCCATTGGCCATGTGTATCTGAAGAAGGAAATCCTCGATCCATACTGCTGGATCGGTGGTGCCATCGTACGATTCTATATTGATGGGCTTAAATCCTTTCGGGAATTGATGTTCCATCACCCTGTCTATAAAGTAGATTGGCTGAGCCGGTCCTCGGAACCGGGGAGAATCTCGTCCGAGGTCGGGGGAGAGCCGTGAGTAGGCCTGATCTCGGGCGCGGCCGTTCCTGTCAATCCAGGCGTCGTAGCCATCCCGCCCAACGGGCGCGCGTCCTCTTTAACCATAGATGGACCGAGGGGGTGCCCTATTTTCCTCGATGCGACGTCTAGCATCGTGAGGATCTGGGTAATCCATGGGGTCCTTGCCATAACGGCGTGGAGGTGGCCGGTCATTGAGGTCTTCTCGTCTTGGCCTGTCCCGGCCTCTAGGGGGTCGGTCGTGGTCGTCGGCGAGCTCCTCATCGAACTCCGGCAAGAGACGCCTGCATGGGTATGATTTCGGCGCACTGTGGCGCCGGTTTTCCATGTCTTGCTTAGCGGAGCGCACTTCGACCCACTTTTCATTTAGTGCGTCGGTATTGGCCAGCAGCTGCTGCTGCTTAAGTTTTATGCTCCGGGCCATCGCAATGAGGCGCCGTCGGAAGCGTTTTTGTTTGAAAGGGTCCTCGGGGACGATGTAGTCCTCGGTACCGAGGCTCTCATCCTCCTCGGATTCTAGCATGTAGTTGTCGTCGGCCCCTTCAAAGAGGTTATCGGGATCTGAGTCCCTGAGAAGCTGGTCAGGTGTGCCGTTCCTTACTGGGGAGGCTTGAACGTCCTCCTCGTGGTTATTGGCGTCACCGTTCACTTCGTTGCCATTATTGGTTGTCGCGTTATTGCCGCTGGGTTCCCCATTATTGCCTCTTCGGCGTCTCCGCCCACGTCTTGGAGGTGATTTGGGGGTGTCCACCATGTAAACGTCGTAAGTGGACATGGCGGTCCACCTGCCCGCGTTTACCGGTGGAGAGGTGCTACCGATAAGGCCATCAGCATCTTCCTCCATGTATGTGGCCTCACCATAGTCCAACACGTCGGTTAAATCGTCGACTGTGGCGACTAGGTGGGTGGTGGGTGGGATGTAAATTTCCCGATCGTCGGCTTTAAGTCCGATCCGATTGTAAACCGAAGTCTTGCCGTCCGAGATGGACATGCTCTGGATGCGGTCTAGCATCTCATTGAGGTGAGATAGTTCTTCGGGATCCATTGATGCATCATAGGCAGGGCTGACTCGAAGTATGCCCGGCGTGTATCCTGACGTGTCTTCGGTGTGAAGGGAATCCGAACATAATACCGGGTTCTGTGCCGAAGTCGGTTCTAGCACTGACGTAGTTTCGGAGGTGGGAGCTGGATCTATCTCCGGACTGACGATCGGAAGAAAACTGGCCGGAGTGGTCGTGTCGGGGGTCTCTATAGGTGCCGCGACGGAGTCCGGTTCCGGAGTCGAGCCTCCAGCACCGGTCGAGCTCTCAATTTGGCTGGGAGTCCATCCCGATAGGATGAGTTCACCACGGGAATCCACGGTGTATTCGAGGCCGCCGAAGGTCACAATCCGACCTGGGGCGTAGTTCTCGACAGAGGCTAGATGCCCTGTTGAGTCGGCGCAGAACACCATGCTGCCAAAAACAAAAAGCTGGCCGGGGGTGTAAACGTCCCTGCGGCCGTTAATGCAGTTGATCTGCAGGTGAGCCATCAATCCTTCTGGTGATCGCACAGCGGAACTCTCAATGAAAGCACTAGTGTCGGTGTCAAAACCGGCAGACCTCGGGGTAGGGGGTCCTGAGCTGTGGATCTCGGATCGGTGGGAACAGAGACAAGGGAGATGGTGTTTACCCAGGTTCGGGCCCTCTTGATGGAGGTAAAACCCTAAGTCCTGCTTTGATTTATATTGATGGAGATGTATCGAGTACAGAGTTGATCTACCTCGAGATCGTAATGTGTGTCTAACTCTAGGGCTAGGTGAATGATATTGCGTTGATGTCCCCTCTACAGGCTAAACCCCATGGCTTATATACACGCCAGGCAGCGTATCTAGGGTTACAAAGTCGATATCTAGGAGCAAGGCGGAAGGAGAAATCTTGGAGTATGCGACAAGTCTTCGGCAGAGGCAGTCTTGATCACGCTTCTTGTGCCCGGCCTCCGGAGTCCACCTTGATCACGCACGAGGGCCCATCGGCCCAACCAAGGAGACGGACTGGCTAGGTTAGCACTGATGTCTACTACACAACTTATTCTTGTAGACTCGTGTTGGGCCTCCAAGCACAGAGTTTTGTAGGACAGTGGCAATTTTCCCTCAAGTGGATGACCTAAGGTTTATCAATCCGTGGGAGGCGTAGGTTGAAGATGGTATCTCTCAAACAACCCTGCAACGAAATACAAAAAATCTCTTGTGTCCCCAACACACCCAATACAATGGTAAATTGCATAGGTGCACTAGTTCGGCGAAGAGATGGTGATAAAAGTGTAGTATGGATAATAGATATAGGTTTTTGTAATCTGAAAAATATAAAAACAGCAAGGTAGCAAGTAACAAAAGTGAGCACAAATAGTATTGCAATGTTTAAAAACAAGGCCTAGGGTTCATACTTTCGCTAGTGCAATCTCTCAACAATGCTAATATAATTGGATCATATAACCATCCCTCAACGTGCGACAAAGAATCACTCCAAAGTTCCTATTCACGGAGAACATAAGATAGAAATTGTTGTAGGGTACGAAACCACCTCAAAGTTATCCTTTCCGATCAATCTATTGAGCCATCCCTATAAGTGTCACGAATAGCCCTAGAGTTCGTATTAAAATAACACCATATGAAACACATCAACCAACCCTAATGTCACCTAGATACTCCAATGTCACCACAAGTATCCGTGAGTTGATTATACGATATGCATCAAACAACTTCAGATTCATAATATTCAATCCAACACAAAGAACTTCAAAGAGTGCCCCAAAGTTTCTATCGGAGAAAAGATAATGAAAACGTGCATCAACCCCTATACATAGATTACCCCAATGTCACCGCGGGAATCCGCGAGTTGAGTGCCAAAACATATATCAAGTGAATCAATATAATACCCCATTGTCACCATGGGTATTCATACGCAAGACATACATCAAGTGTTCTCAAATCTAAAATATTCAATCCGACAATAACAAAACCTCAAAGGGAAAAGATTCGATTCATCACAACAAGAATAGAGAGGGAAGAAACACCATATGATCCAACTATATTAACAAAGCTCGCGGTACATCAAGATCGTGCCAAATCAAGAACACAAGAGAGAGAGATCAAACACATAGCTACTAGGACATACCCTCAGCCCCGAGGGTGAACTACTCCCTCCTCATCATGGAGACCGCCGGGATGATGAAGATGGCCTCCGGTGATGATTCCCCCCTCCGGCAGGGTGCCGGAAAAGGGCTGTAGATGGGATCTCTCTGGTACAGAGGCTTGCGGCGGCATAAAAACTCATCTAGGTTAACTTTCGGGGGGTTCTGAATATATATGATTTTTTGGCGTTGGAATCACGCGAAGAAGGGCCACAAGGGGCCCACGAGGCACCAGGGCGCGCCTGGGGGGGTGGCGCGCCCTGGTGGCTCGTGGAGCCCCTGTGGGTCTTCTGGCCTCCTCCCGAAGCTTCTAGTGTCTCTTATGTTCCAGTAAAAATCGTCAAAAAGTTTCGCTGCATTTGGACTTCATTTGATATGGATTTTCTGGAAAACCAAAAACAAGCAGAAAACAGCAACTGGCACTGGGCACTAGGTCAATATGTTAGTCCATGAAAATCATATAAAAGCCATATAAAAGTGCACCAAAATCATACAAAACTATAATAAACATGGCATGAATACTTCATAAATTATAGATACATTGGTGACGTATCAGCATCCCCAAGCTTAATTCCTGCTCGTCCTCGAGTAGGTAAATGATAAAAGAAATAATTTATGAAGTGTGAATGCTAGCATAGTGCATAAGTTTCATCAATGATAATTTCAATCACTTTTTGTAGCATCAATATATATCATAATCTGTAGCTCATCTCGTAAAACTTCTCATGATCAAGTAGCAAGCTATTCACATGTTTAAAGTATAGGCCATAAACTTTCTTGAAAACTAACAAACTATGTTGTGATGCCCCTGCTCGACACGTGCACTAATCATACACGCAAACGTGCACGCTCGAGATCAGAGACTCATGGGAAGATATCACAACACAACTCTAAACTCAAAATCAAACATAAATCATCATATTACAAACCAGGGGTCACGAGGACCGGAATACATAAGTCATACAAACCATAATATCTGAGTATAGACATAGTTAGTCAAGTTTTGCCTTAAGAAGGCTAGCACAAACAGCGACATCTGATCGAAGAGGCGCAGGCCTCCTGCCTGGGAGCCTCCCAACTACTCCTGGTCGGCTGGCTCAACCCAGTAGTACGTGCCTCCGGGACTCTCCTGGTAGTAGTCTCCTACAGCGGCGTCTGGCTCCTGGGCTCCGTCATCTGGTCGCAAGTATCGGGTATGGGGAAAAGAATAGCAAAGCAACCGTGAGTACTCATCCAAAGTACTCGCAAGACTGACATCAGAAACTATACTAAATGCATTGTATCAAAGGAGTGGGGCTTTATCTTTGGACTGTACTGCAGAATGCCAGAATAGAGGGGGGGAAGCCTAGCCTATCGAAGACTAGCATCTTGAAGCAATCTTGCAGCATCAGAAGAGAGTAGAGCAAGATATAATATAGCAAACATAGTTTAGTAACTCCCTGAGATCCTTCCTCGTCTACCCGGCAAGAAAGTGATCCCGAGAGCAGTAGTAGCAGTTTAGTAATGTGACAGTATCCATTTATAGTTGTAGCAGATCGAGATACAACTCTGAGCGTCCTGTTACCGTGGACACGACTATTCGAATAGATAACTTCCCTGCAGGGGTGCACTACTGTTACCCAGCACGCTCGATTACATCTGGCCGAACACACTTGCTGGGTAATACCCGGCCTCGGGTAATCGACATGAAGCAGCGTCCTACCTAAGCTCGGCAGAGAGGTCAACACGCCGGTCTAAATCCTAAGCATGAAGGGGTCTTGGGCCATCGCCCTTCGCACTCCTGCACGTTGCGTGGCTGGTTGGGGCCCAGGCGCGACACTGTATACACAACTGACGTAACCAGCCCACCCCAACAATTAGGCCGCATCTCTGAGCTGTGACATCTGAAGAGCTTTTGGGAGAAACGTACGATGCAGAGGGTCCCATAACCATTATCCCACGTGGTGGTAGTGCGTTTAGGGCCAACGACCCACTCAGATCAAATACCCAAATCCGTTTAATCATGTTTAGTAACTCGCAGAGTCGTACAGGGTTCCTGCCGCTCCGACTTGGTAAGGCATGACGCGCGGGTACTCTTGGAGCCGACCCGTCTTTAATGATATTCACTCGCGGGCACCCTTGGGGCCAGCCCGACTTTAACAGTTTAAGCATTGCAGAAATGTAAACAGTTCCATGATCCTCACCCAGAGTGATCACGGCCCGGTAACAAGCATGGCATACGGACAAGGGTGATGGGTCACCGATGAAGCAGTAGCACAGCCAACTAAGCATTTTGGGACAACAGATGGTGTATCAATAGCAGACTACAAAATCAGGCTATGCATCGGGATAGGTGCTATCGGAACAGTAGCAGGGGCATTTCTAATGCAAGAATAAGAGAGAAGGGAATGGGTGATATCTGATGATCAAGGGGGTTTTGCTTGCCTGGAAGCTCTGCGGAAGGGGCCTGGTCGTCGGCGACGTCGTCGTACACGGCAGCGTCGTCGGCAGTCTCGGGGGCTATCGGGAGAGAAGGGGGAGAAGAAACAATAAATACACGACAAAAATGTAACAACGATGCATGACATGCCTAAATGATATGCAGATGTGCTATTCTGCCTATCTAAATGGTTTAGTTAATTTAGAAATTTATTTGGATTTATTGTATTAAAGTTGGCCACTATTCATTTATCGGATACGGGCAAAATGTTGCATGTTCAGTATGTTTGAGGGGTGTGGCAGACATGTGGATAGGTTATTCAGATTCTACACATTTTTCTGATCATTTTTCATATATAAATTATTTTCATCCGAATTACGGTTTAAAAGATATGAATTTTCAAAGTTTTAAACATTTTCTAGAATTTTCTGAAATTATTTAAATCAACATTATCCGAAACAGTAAGGGGGTGACGTCAGCATGACGTAGTGCTGGCGTCAGCAGTCAACAGGATGGTGGACTGGTCAATCTGACCAGTGGGTCCAGTGGGTCCCACTGGTCAGCCTCACAGTAGTTAATTAGGTATTAATTTAACTAAATTAGGTTAATTAGGGTGGTGGGGCCTACTGTCAGTGACTAATCAGCGTTTAAGTTAATTAATTAATTAACAGATTATCTATTTTAAAAAACCGTTTAATCGCGCGGGACCCACATGTCAGTGACACGGGGCCGCGTTGACTCGGTCAACTGGGCCCAATGGGACCCAGCGTCAGTGACTGAGCGGTGGGGCCCGCGGTGCCAGGTGGCAGCCACGTAGGACGCCAGACACCGGAGCTCTCCGGCGAGCTCGCGCGATGGCGAGCAACTCCGGTGAGCCCGGGTTTCGTCTACGGGGCATCTTTTCGGGCGATTCTTGCGGCGTTCGAATGAGTGGAGCAGCGCGCGTCGATCTAGCCTATCGGCGCTGGCTACGGTGGTCGGAGTGGAGCTCGACATCGACGACAGCGGCGGTGAGGTACGGGCGGAATCGGGCACGCGGCAGCGGTGGGCTTTCGCGCGCGCATTCGGGCTCATTCGAACGAGAGCGCAATGCTGCATCCAAACGAGGCGGTGCGAGGTCACGGTGACAACCGGAAACGGCCGGACGGCGAGGTGCCATGGCGGACAGAACGCGGTGAGGCGGCGAGCTAGCTACGGCGAAGCACGCGGCGCGAGAAGAGAAAAGGAGGGAGGGAGGAGCTCACCGATCGGCTAAGTAAAGCCCGTGGAAGCTTTGGAGCGCAGAGGAGCTCGGGGACGACGGAGATCGCCGGAGATAGAGAAGATGAAGCCGGGGTCGATCCCGTTCGTGCGGTCCTCCCCGAGCTCGATGGTGAGGCGCAGACGAAGGAGTCGAGGACGGCGACGACGTAGGACACGGCGGCGAGGCAATCGGGGCACGGTGGCCGCGTGTTCAGCAATGGACGTCCATGGCGGCGCTCGGGTGAGGGGAGAGGGGACGAGGGAGAGGGAGTGGAGTGGCTAGGGCATGTCCACGGGGTCGGGGGAGGGTTAATCATGCAGGGGGCGGGCGCGTGCAGCTCGCTGTCGAGCAGGCACGAGGGGGGCCGAGGCGGCGATCGCGACAGAGGCGACAGCGCGCACGCGCGTGAGCAGTGCTAGCTAGGAGACGACCTTGTCGGGCTGGGCCGGCTGACTTAGGTCCAGCAGCGCGGGCAGTTTCTCTTTTCTTCTTTCTTTTCTATTTTCTATTTTCTATCTCTGTTTAGTGAAATGTTTGGACACTATTTGACTTTTATAAAACATGAGACTTGGTTCAAATATTACACTGCATTATTACCAACCACCAGAAATTGGTTTGGTGAAGAAAGGATTTCATTTGAATTCTAATAAAATAAAAATGGATTAAAAGTGGCTGTATTGGTTCTGTTCTAGGCTGTTAGGGTCATCTAACTAATTCAATTAATGTGGATCATATTTTTATAAATGCCTCTGAATTATTTGCAATACTATGAACATTTTGGTTTCTGGATTTGAACAACTTTTATTTTTACTTTTAGATTTGATTTGCAATTTGAATTGGAATTTGAAATGAGATATGATGCAATGATGATCAAGCACTGTTCCACTTGATGACTTGGCATTATCAAAAGGGGATTACTATTGCTAATACATGGGGGTGTTACAATTCTCCTCCTCTAACAAGAATTCTCGTCCCGAGAATTAGGAGGTAGGCTGAAAGAGAGAGGGGTACTCTTCACGAAGACGATCTTCGCGTTCCCAAGTAGCTTCATCCTCAGAATGATTCGACCACTGAACTTTAAGGAATTTGGTTGCCTTCTGACGGGTTCGACGTTCAGCTTGATCAAGAATGCGGATCGGATACTCTTGATAAGAAAGATCCTCTTGCAATTCAAGCATTTCGTGATCCACTGCTCAGATAGGATCCTTGAAGCAGCGACGGAGTTGCGACACATGGAAGACGTCGTGAACTTGAGAAAGGTTTGGCGGCAATTCCAATTGATATGCCACTTCTCCTCGACGGGCGAGGATACGGAACGGGCCAATGTAGTGGGGAGCTAACTTGCCCTTGATTCCAAATCGGTGGGTGCCTTTCATCGGAGTGACGCGAAGGTAAGCTTGTTCGCCAGGTTGATAGACCATTACCTGGTGTTTGCGGTCATAATTGCTCTTCTGGCGAGACTGAGTAGTTTTCAAATGTTCACGGACAATGCGGACTTGTTCTTCAGCTTGTTGAATAATGTCTGGTCCAACGAGTGATCGTTCCCCAGTTTCTGACCAATTCAGAGGGGTTCGACACTTACGTCCATAGAGAACTTCAAACGGTGCCATCTTCAAACTAGCCTGATAGCTATTATTGTATGAGAATTCGGCATACGGGAGAGATTCCTCCCATTTCTTACCAAATGAGATGACACAAGCTCAAAGCATATCCTCAAGCACTTGATTGACTCGTTCAACTTGTCCCTGGGACTGGGGGTGAAATGCGGTGCTGAAGGACAGATGAGTTCCCATAGCTTCCTGGAAACTGTTCCAAAATCTTGAGGTGAAAAGGCTACCACGATCTGAACTGATCTCCAATGGAACACCGTGGAGTGACACAATTTTGGAAACATATAAGTCTGCTAACTGACTAGCAGTGATCGTCTCCTTGACTGGCAGAAAGTGAGCAACCTTGGAGAAACGGTCGATGACGACAAAGATAGCATCATGACCTTTCTGCGATCTGGGAAAACCAGTGATGAAGTCCATTTTGACCTTGCCCCATTTCCATTCAGGAATTTCAAGTGGTTGCAGAAGTCTAGCAGGCCTTTGATGTTCTGCCTTGATGCGACGACAAACATCACACTCAGCAACATAACGAGCAATGTCTCGCTTCATATCAGGCCACCAGTATCTCTGTCGAATGTCTTGGTACATCTTGGTGCTACCAGGATGAATTGAAAGAGGGGTATCATGCGCTTCCTTCATGACACGCGATGTCAGATTCAGGTGTCCCAATCTAGGAACCACTAAACGGTTTTTGAAGAACAAGGTGCCATCAGCATCAATAGTGAAGAATGAAGGCTTTCCTCTTTTGATATCCCGTTTAGCTTTCTCGACCTCAGAGTCAGCTTTCTGTATATGCTTGATGAGGTCATCGAGATCTGGTGCGACAACTAGGGTATTGAGATAACCCTGAGGAACTATGTGAAGGTTCGACTTACGAAGCTCTTCATAGAGTTGAGGCTATGTTGCTGAACCATGAGGTTGTTGCAATATGACTTGTGGCTCAAGGCATCGGCCATTACATTAGCCTTGCCAGGGGTATAAGAGATATCCATGTCATAATCGGCTATTGTCTCGAGCCATCTTTGTTGACGAAGGTTCAAGTCTGGTTGAGTGTACAGATACTTCAATCTTTGGTGGTCCGTGTATATCTCGCAACGATTACCGAGAAGGTAATGTCGCCACAGCTTCAAAGCATAGATAACTGCTGCTAACTCGAGATCATGCGTTGGGTACTTATCTTCATGAGGATGCAACTAACGAGAGCCATAAGCAATCACTTTGCGCTCTTGCATTAGGACACAGCCTAATCCTTGACGGGATGCGTCGCAGTATATCACAAAGTCCTTGCGAGAATCTGGAGGAGCAAGCACTGGGGCAGATGTCAACTTGTCCTTGAGGGTTTGAAAACTTTCCTGACATTTTTCTATCCACTCAAACTTAACGCCTTTGTGAAGCAGATCAGTCAGTGGTTTTGCAATCCTGGAGAAGTTCTCGACGAAGCGGCGGCAATAGCTAGCAAGACCGAGAAAACTTCTGACTTGCTTGACATTCTTCGGGGGAGTCCAGTCAAGAATAGCCTGAACTCGTTCTGGGTTAACTGCAATGCCATCTTTGGAAATCACATGACCAAGATAGGTCACCTCAGATAACCAGAATTCACACTTGGAGAATTTGGCATACAATTGATGTTCTCGAAGTCTCTCCAATACAAGCCGAAGATGTTCGGCGTGTTCTTCTTCATTCTTGGAAAATATAAGGATATCATCCAAGTAAACCACGATGAACTTGTCGAGGTAGTCCATGAAGATATAGTTCATTAATCGAGAGAAGGTTGCTGGAGCATTAGTCAATCCGAAGGACATGACGGTGTACTCGTATGATCCATAGCGAGTAACGAAAGCGGTCTTCGGAATATCCTCCTTACGGACTCAGATCTGATGGTAACCCAACCTTAAGTCGAGTTTAGAGAACACAGAGGATCCAGCAAGCTGATCATAAAGATCATTGATCCGAGGCAGTGGATATTTGTTCTGGATTGTTGCTTGGTTGATAGGCCGATAGTCCTGGACCATTCGGTTAGTTCCATCCTTCTTCTTAACAAAGAGAGAAGGTGCTCCCCAAGCAGAGGAACTGGGACGTATGAAACCCTTTTTCAGTGACTTGTCAATTTCCTCCTTAAGTTCAAGGAGCTCATGCGGCGGCATCTTATATGGGCGCTTAGCAATAGGGGTGGTGCCCGGTTTCAAGTCGATGACAAATTCAACGGCTCTAACCGGGGGTATTCCTGGAAGTTCTTCTGGAAAGACGTCTGGAAAATCACGAACAACTGGAATGTTCTGAATTCCCTCAAGAGGTGAAGCGTTCAATGCATTCAGAGCATATATCTGGGCTTCGGCATTCCGAGTAATGCGGGCGGTGTAGTTTACTATCTCGTCAGAGGGGTGAAGGAGTTGAACGACTTTGGTGGCACAATTGATCGAAGCAATGTGAGCTTTCAACCAATCCATTCCCAGAATGAGGTATATGGTGGAAGATTTCAAGATGATAGGTGAAACAAGGAATTCAAGTCCTTTGATTTCAACAGTGACGTTGTGTGCCATCATGGAGGTACGACAGTGGCCTCCAGGGGTGCGGACTTGTAGGTTCATGTTATCGAATGCAATGTCATGTGATAATGCAAATGCTTCTGACATGAATGAATGCGATGCTAATGAATCAAATAAAACAAAAGGAGGTACTGTGTTAACGAGAAGGGTACCCATCACAGTATCAGGTTGATCCTGAACTTCTTCAATGTCGACATGGTAAGCCTGTCCACGTCCATAAGCAGCAGGCGCGGTATTATAGTTACGGGTCTGATTGTTGCCACGACCATTGCCACGGCCATTACGAGGAAATGCCAATTGATTCTGAGTCTGGCGGCAGTTTTTGGCAAGGTGACCTGGTTTGCGGCACTTGAAACACAGACCGTTTTCAGGACGAAGAGGAGCAGCTTGAGTTCTTGGCTGCCTCGGTGGTGGAGGAGGCAGACGGGGTGAAGCATAGGAGGGCCTTGGCGCAGGGGCAGTTGGATGGTACATGCTGTTGGGAATCCACATCTTACGCCTCTGACCTGAGCTCGAGGACGAGCCAACATCACGATAGCGCTTCTATGACTCCTTGTGCTCCATCTGAGCGGTCTCAATCCGGATTGCCTTGTTCACGAGAGTGGCAAAGTCGGTGAAGTCTTGAGCAGCAAGGGCGAGCTTAAGGTCTGGGTGGAGTCCATTGAGGAACTTCTCCTGTCTACGAGCATCAGTGGCTATGTCTTCTTCAGCATAGCGGGGTAAGTTAAGAAACTCCTGCTGATAGGCTTCGACAGACTTGTTGCCCTGAGTGAGGTTGCGAAATTCTATCTTCTTCCGGTCCATGATTCCCTGAGGAATGTAGCGGGCACGGAATGCAGTCTGGAATTCAAGCCAAGTGATGGATGTTCCCTCAGGTAGTGAACGCCTGTGGGTGGACCACCATTGAGCAGCGGGGCCTTTCAGAAAGTAGGTCACGAAGGTGACATAGCTGTCAAGGGCGACACTGGCAGATTCCATCTCATAGGCGATGTCGCGAAGCCAGTCATCAGCATCCAGTGGCTGTTCAGAGTTGTGGTAAGTGGTTGGGTTGAGACGCACAAACTCCTGCAGAGTTATTGCGGCAGGTTGCTGGTTCTGATTCTGGTTCTGATGCGGAAACTGGGCCATGATGCCTTGTATGAATTGACGGTTCACTACGAACTGTTGCATCATTGCGGCCATGTAGTCGGGCGGTGGTGGCTGCTCGGGGGCACGACCACGACCACGACCACGAGCACCTGGCCTAACCATCCTGCTAAAATTTAACAGGGGGTAGTTTAGTAAAAGCAACTGCAAATGTTTAGTAACAAACATGATGTAACACGACAACGATTAAGTAGTGCAATAGATACATAACAGTAGTCAATTAAGACATACAGATCCATACACAGAGTCGGTTACACGCGGACAGCATAAGTTCGCAATTTAAACAGCTAGACATACTAGGTGGCACGCAGGCACGCGGTGGAGGGATACAACAACGAGACATAGCGATATGCTACATCAACGTCGGAGAAAACTACGGAACTCAGGTAACTGCAAGTGACGACACCGGGCACTCTCAAAGTGAGGATCCTATGCTCCGTGGACACTCTGGTGCAGATACTGGTCCTGAACTAGAAGAAGAGGACCACGTGGAGGGTCAAAACCTCCAACAGCAAGCCACTCAAGACCTGGTGGCATCTCCGTCCTGCGCGGGTAAAGAATGTACTCTGGGTGCATCCTTGCACTGACTGCTGGCAGCAACTGTGTCAGAGCATCGTAAAGACGAGCACGAGTGGCGTGCAACTCAACAGCAAGAGCTCGAGCAGTGCGATCCAGAGTCTGAGTGTATTGAACCAACACCTGCGGGTCATATCGACGCGACACGTAAGGAGTACAAACAGCAGTGTAGTATCCAGTCTCGTCCCTAGCAGGGGCATACGGGATGTATCTGAAGGCAGTATGCTCCAAGCGACTGATGTATTCGCCACGAAGATGGGCAATAGTAGTATAGGCAGCATCATGGACGGCCATCTCGACAGTCATTCCAACACCATGAAAGGTGTGTAACTCAGTGATGGAGTTGTCCTGCCGATCCAAGATGCGAACCTCAGCATGGTACTGCTCCTGGTTGAACTCGCGGTAATCCTCGTATACAGTGTACTCAGGGTACCAGCGATATCCCAACCTGGTCAAGAGATCGACCAGAATGGCCGGAAACCCAGTCGCATCACTAACCACAGTCAGGCGTACAAGCTGTCTTGCGGGACGCATCTGAAATAAGATAGTGCAGATGTCAAAAGACAGTGTGTGAATTCTTGCATCATGCATTCAAGGAATTAATATTGCAGATAATCAAAGTGCCGGGTGGATGTGATCACGAGAACCTAGAGTCAGTGTTAGCAAAATCATTTAACCCGAAAGGATGAGAAGTTCAGAGTCCCAGAGTAAAGAAGAGGAATAAAAGATCCTAATCCCATCCATGTGCATCGTGGGCCCGTAAGCCACACACCACTGTTAGTAAAATAGTTTTACAATGTCTAGACTCAACTTCGACCAAGGAATCGGAAGGGGGCTTCCTACAGGCAGTCGGCTCTGATACCAACTTGTGACGCCCCTGCTCGACGCGTGCACTAATCATACACGCAAACATGCACGCTCGAGATCAAAGACTCACGGGAAGATATCACAACACAACTCTAAACTCAAAATCAAACATAAATCATCATATTACAAGCCAGGGGTCACGAGGACCGGAATACATAAGTCATACAAACCATAATATCTGAGTACAGACATAGTTAGTCAAGTTTTGCCTTAAGAAGGCTAGCACAAACAGCGACATCTGATCAAAGAGGCGCAGGCCTCCTGCCTGGGAGCCTCCGAACTACTCCTGGTCGGCTGGCTCAACCCAGTAGTACATGCCTCCGGGACTCTCCTGGTAGTAGTCTCCTGCAGCGGCGTCTGGCTCCTGGGCTCCGTCATCTGGTCACAAGTATCGGGTATGGGGAAAAGAATAGCAAAGCAACCGTGAGTACTCATCCAAAGTACTCGCAAGACTGACATCAGAAACTATACTAAATGCATTGTATCAAAGGAGTGGGGCTTTATCTTTGGAATGTACTGCAGAATGCCAGAATAGAGGGGGAGAAGCCTAGCCTATCGAAGACTAGCATCTTGAAGCAATCTTGCAGCATCAGAAGAGAGTAGAGCAAGATATAATATAGCAAACATAGTTTAGTAACTCCCTGAGATCCTTCCTCGTCTATCCGGCGAGAAAGTGATCTCAAGAGCAGTAGTAGCAGTTTAGTAATGTGACAGTATCCATTTATAGTTGTAGCAGATCGAGATACAACTCTGAGCGTCCTGTTACCATGGACACGGCTATTCGAATAGATAACTTCCCTGCAGGGGTGCACTACTGTTACCCAGCACGCTCGATTACATCTGGCCGGACACACTTGTTGGGTAATACCCGGCCTCGGGTAATCGACACGAAGCAGCGTCCTACCTAAGCTCAGCAGAGAGGTCAACACGCCGGTCTAAATCCTAAGCACGAAGGGGTCTTGGGCCGTCGCCCTTCGCAATCCTGCACGTTGCGTGGCTGGTCGGGGCCCAGGCGCGACACTGTATACACAAGTGACATAACCAGCCCACCCCAACAATCAGGCCGCATCTCTGAGCTGTGACATCTGAAGAGCTTTCGGGAGAAACGTACGACGCAGAGGGTCCCATAACCATTATCCCACATGGTGGTAGTGCGTTTAGGGCCAACGACCCACTCAGATCAAATACCCAAATCCGTTTAATCATGTTTAGTAACTCGAAGAGTCGTACAGGGTTCCTGCCGCTCCGACTTGGTAAGGCATGACGCGCGGGTACTCTTGGAGCCGACCCGTCTTTAATGATATTCACTCGCGGGCACCCTTGGGGCCAGCCCGACTTTAACAGTTTAAGCATTGCAGAAATGTAAACAGTTCAGTGATCCTCACCCAGAGTGATCACGGCCCGGTAACAAGCATGGCATACGGACAAGGGTGATGGGTCACCGATGAAGCAGTAGCACAGCCAACTAAGCATTTTGGGACAACAGATGGTGTATCAATAGCAGACTACAAAATCAGGCTATGCATCGGGATAGGTGCTATCGGAACAGTAGCAGGGGCATTTCTAATGCAAGAATAAGAGAGAAGGGAATGGGTGATATCTGATGATCAAGGGGGTTTTGCTTGCCTGGAAGCTCTGCGGAAGGGGCCTGGTCGTCGGCGACGTCGTCGTACACGGCAGCGTCGTCGGCAGTCTCGGGGGCTATCGGGAGAGAAGGGGGAGAAGAAACAATAAATACACGACAAAAATGCAACAGCGATGCATGACATGCCTAAATGATATGCAGAGGTGCTATTCTGCCTATCTAAATGGTTTAGTTAATTTAGGAATTTATTTGGATTTATTGTATTAAAGTTGGGCACTATTCATTTATCAGATACGGGCAAAATGTTGCATGTTCAGTATGTTAGAGGGGTGTGGCAGACATGTGGATAGGTTATTCAGATTCTACACATTTTTCTGATCATTTTTCATATATAAATTATTTTCATCCGAGTTACGGTTTAAAAGATATGAATTTTCAAAGTTTTAAACATTTTCAGGAATTTTCTGAAATTATTTAAATCAACATTATCCGAAACAGTAAGGGGGTGACGTCAGCATGACGTAGTGCTGGCGTCAGCAGTCAACAGGACGGTGGACTGGTCAATCTGACCAGTGGGTCCAGTGGGTCCCACTGGTCAGCCTCACAGTAGTTAATTAGGTATTAATTTAACTAAATTAGGTTAATTAGGGTGGTGGGGCCTACTGTCAGTGACTAATCAGCGTTTAAGTTAATTAATTAATTAACAGATTATCTATTTAAAAAACCGTTTAATCGCGCGGGACCCACATGTCAGTGACACGGGGCCGCGTTGACTCGGTCAACTGGGCCCAGTGGGACCCAGCGTCAGTGACTGAGCGGTGGGGCCCGCGGTGCCAGGTGGCAGCCACGTAGGACGTCGGCCACCGGAGCTCTCCGGTGAGCTCGCGCGACGGCGAGCAACTCCGGTGAGCCCGGGTTTCGTCTACGGTGCATCTTTTCGGGCGATTCTTGCGGCGTTCGAACGAGTGGAGCAGCGCGCGTCAATCTAGCCTATCGGCGCTGGCTGCGGTGGTCGGAGTGGAGCTCGACGTCGATGACAGCGGCGGTGAGGTACGGGCGGAATCGGGCACGCGGCTGCGGTGGGCTTTCGCGCGCGCATTCGGGCTCATTCGAACGAGAGCGCAATGCCGCATCCAAACGAGGCGGTGCGAGGTCACGGGGACAACCGGAAACGGCCGGACGGCGAGGTGCCGCGGCGGACAGAACGCGGTGAGGCGGCGAGCTAGCTACGGCGAAGCACGCGGCGCGAGAAGAGAAAGGGAGGGAGGGAGGAGCTCACCGAGCGGCTAAGTAAAGCCCGTGGAAGCTTTGGAGCACAGAGGAGCTCGGGGACGACGGAGATCGCCGGCAACAGAGAAGACGAAGCCAGGGTCGATCCCGTCCGTGCGGTCCTCCCCGAGCTCGATGGCGAGGTGCAGACGAAGGAGTCGAGGATGGCGACGACGTAGGACACGACGGCGAGGCAATCGGGGCACGGTGGCCGCGTGTTCAACGACGGACGTCCATGGCGGCGCTCGGGTGAGGGGAGAGGGGACGAGGGAGAGGGAGTGGAGTGGCTAGGGCATGTCCACGGGGTCAGGGGAGGGTTAATCGTGCAGGGGGCGGGCGCGTGCAGCTCGCTGTCGAGTAGGGACGGGGGGGGCCGAGGCGGCGATCGCGGCAGAGGCGACAGCGCGCGCGCGTGAGCAGTGCTAGCTAGGAGACGACCTAGTCGGGCTGGGCCGACTGACTTAGGTCCAGCAGCGCGGGCAGTTTCTCTTTTCTTCTTTCTTTTCTATTTTCTATTTTCTATCTCTGTTTAGTGAAATGTTTGGACACTATTTGACTTTTATAAAACATGAGACTTGGTTCAAATATTACAGTGCATTATTACCAACCACCAGAAATTGGTTTGGTGAAGAAAGGATTTCATTTGAATTATAATAAAATAAAAATGGATTAAAAGTGGTTGTATTGGTTCTGTTCTAGGATGTTAGGGCCATCTAACTAATTCAATTAATGTGGATCATATTTTTATAAATGCCTCTGAATTATTTGCAATATTATGAACATTTTGGTTTCTGGATTTGAACAACTTTTATTTTTACTTTTAGATTTGATTTGCAATTTGAATTGGAATTTGAAATGAGATATGATGCAATGATGATCAAGCACTGTTCCACTTGATGACTTGGCATTATCAAAAGGGGATTACTGTTGCTAATACATGGGGGTGTTACATATGTTCTCAGTCATCAAACAATTGCAATTCATCTTATTTTCAGGAAGGGTCTATGTAAGAGCTTTGATCTAGCAAATTCCACATACTCAACTATCATTTAGTCTTCCATGATTGCTGACACTCAAAGCATATTTTTAGAACAAACCGTTTCATTCAAACACATAGGAAGATAGGGGCTTAATGTTTCGCCTCCCAACTTATTTATCTCAGGGATAATGTCAACAATAATAACTCAAGATCACCTATATTCAACTGGATATATGTGTCTGGATCTTTCCCTACCACATAATGCTTGCCAACTAAAGAATAAATAGAGCGGAATTGGGATGAACATTAATGACTCTTGCATAAAAGTAAATACAGAAAAGTAAAAGATAGGCCCTTCGCAGAGGGAAGCAGAGGTTGTCATGCGCTTTTTGTTATTGGATGCACAAGCCCTTAATGCAAAGGAACATCACATTATATTGCCCCTTGTGATAGCAACCTTTATTATGTAGACCGTCGCTTTTATTTCTTTACCATCACAAGTTCGTACAACGCTTATTTTCCCTTGAAATAAAAGATCATACATATTTTAGGAGCAATTTTTATTGCTTTTTGCACCGATGACAACTTACTTGAAGGATATTATTGAATCCATAGGTAGATATAGTGGACTCTCATGGCAAGAAATTGGGTTTAAGGGTTTTTGGATGCACAAGTAGTATCTCTACTTAGTACGAATTTTTGGCTAGCAAAATATCCTAAGCAAGCACCACATGTTAGAGGATCCATGACAATATAACTTCTATGTGAATATAAACAAACATAACTCATTACGTTGTCTTCCTTGTCCAACGTCAACTACTTGATCAAACTTGAAAATAATTAATGGGGGCTCACAATCATAGAAGATGTCCAAGATAGTATATTTATATGTGAAATTTCTCTTCCTTCAAAATTCTTTCATGAATTGTTCATGTGACCAATGCTATGTTTGTTAACTTTCAATAAATTTTACCACTTATACTTCTTGTATGTGAAGTCACTACTCCCCATGGGACAAGCATATGAAGCATATAAATTTCAACTTTATGATATTCAATTCATTTCAACAATTTACTCATAGGATATAAGTGAAGAACAAGAGTAAATGACAAACTACTCCAAAAAGATATAAGTGAAGATCAAATGAGTAGTTAAGTAAATGGGTAGCTATGTGAGGACTCTCTCTCATTTAAAATTTTCAGATCTTATTATTTTATTCAAACAGCAAGAAAAACAAAATAAAATTACACTCCTAGAATAGCACATATCATGTGAAGAAGCAAAAACTTAGGCTCAACCAAAACCGACCGATAGTTGTTGAAGAAGAAAGGTGGGATGCCTACCGGGTCACCCCAAGCTTAGATGCTTGAGACTTCTTGAAATATTATCTTGGGATGCCTTGGGCATCCCCAAGCTTGAGATTTTGTGTCTCCTTAATTCCTCTCATATCACGGTTTCTCTAAATATTAAAAACTTCATCCACCCAAAACTCAACAAGAACTCGTGAGATAAGTTAGTATAAATCAACTCAAAACCTTAACATTATCTACTGTAGAAAATCACTAAAATTATAATTAAACATTGCATACTAAATGCCTCTGCATATTTAATACTCCTATCCTCAAATAGAATCATTAAACAAGCAAACATATCCAAACAATGCAACCATAACAGCAATCTGTCAAAACAGAACAGTCTGTAAAGGGTGAATAAGAATCCATACTTCCCTAACTCCAAAAATTATGAAAAATTACCACGTGACAGAGAACTCATGCATGCTTACTGTGTAAAATTTTCAGATTTTTATCATGTTCTGACTATTCAGGAATATTCTGGACATAACAGAAAACTTTCTGTTTTCAAACAGCAACACATGAACTTGCAAACTGAGCATGGTAAAGGCTATAATTGGCATTTTATTGAACTAAAAGATACAAAACATGATTATTGATAGCAGAAAGCAAATCTAAACAAAATAAATGACGCTCCAAGCAAAACTCATATTATGTGACGAAAAAAAATATAGCTCCAAGTGAGGTTACCGATAATGTTGAAGACGAAAGAGGGGATGCCTTCCGGGGCATCCCCAAGCTTAGACGCTTGAGTCTTCCTTGAGTATTACCTTGGGGTTCCTTGGGCATCCCCAAGCTTAGGGTCTTACCACTCCTTATTCTCCTCATATCGATATCTCACCCGAAACTTGAAAACTTCAATCACACAAAACTTAACGGAACTTGTGAGATAGGTTAGTATGATAAAAATAAATCATCCACTTAGGTACTGTAAAGACAAGATTCATAATTGTTCTCACATAATTCCTAATGTATTCCATCATTACCACAATTTATATTACTCAATATAAGATATGGAAACACTAAAACAAGCAAACTATGCACCGAAAACAGAATCTGTCAAAAACAGAACAGCGTGTAGTGAGTGATTTAAAAACCATACTTATGTACCTCTAAAAATTCTGAAAAAATAGGAACAAATAAAAAATTTGTAACCCAATACTGTGTAAAAAATTAATAATTTTTTCACTCTCCAGTACAGAATAGAAATTCCATCACTGGACGCAAAAGTTTCTGTTTTTGCACAGAATCAAATCAACAAGCATCTACACTATCCCAACGGCTTTACTTGGCACATTATTGAAAGAAAACATATAAAACATGATTACTACAGTATCTTAATCATGTGTACACACAAAAATAGTAGGTATAAGTATTGGGTTGTCTCCCAACAAGCGCTTTTCTTTAATACCTTTTAGTTAGGCATGATGATTTCAATGATACTCGCATAAAAGTAAAGAATTCAAACATAACGGGAGCATCATGAATCATATGTTCCTCTCTCATAATAATTTTCAGTAGCATCATGAATGGATTCATCAATATATCTATCACATAAAGTATTCTTTTCATGATCCACAAGCATGGGATTTTTATTACTCTCCACAGAAGCACATTTCTTCTCTTCAATAAGAGTAGGAGTATCATATGAAACTCGAATACAATAAATTGTTTCCACATTCAAAGAGTAATGTTTAGTAAAAGGGGAATCACAATTATGATAAGTTTTATAAATATAATCATCACTACTTTTTATAACATAAGTATCATCACAATAATCATCATAAGTAGGAGGCATGCAATCATCATAACAAATTTGATCATTCAAAGTAGGGGGACTAAAAAGATCATCTTCATTAAGCATAGCATCCCCAAGCTTGGGACAAACATTAATTGCAGCAAATAAATTCTCAAACATGTCATTTTCATCAAACATAGCATCCCCAAGCTTGTGGCTTGGCATATCATAAGCATAATCACTCTCATCATTAATAGTGTGAATAGCACCAATAGTATAACAATTATTATCATCACAATTTTCTAAGTTGGTGCCAAAAAGATTTTCAAGATTATAAGAAGTGTCATTATTTTCCCAATCATAATCATCATAATGAGTAATAGGCATAACAAAATCATCCTCAATAGTTCCTTCGGACATTGTGCCCTAAGACAAAGAAGCAATATCATCATCAAGTGTATCATCTTCCACAATTGTTTTTGATTCATTCTTATGAGGCACAACAATAATAGGAGCAACATTATTTGGGAGAGATACCTTTTTACCTCTACTTTTTCTTCTTTTCTTCACCACATCATGTGTGGGTTTAATCAATTTTTCCGAGCTTCTTATTGATGAGATTGGTTGAATAGGAAGTTCCTCCTCGTCACCTATTTCATCATGAGGGACAATAGGAGGGAAAGTGGAAATCTTTACCCTTTCATTAGTGTTCCTTTTATATTCTATTGGTTTTCCCGTCTTTCTAAAGTTGGCAATATAAGCATTCTCATTGCAATTTACCATACAAAACATATAGATTTCCTTTAGATTAGTTTCAATGTCATTCGTGAGAATGAATACTTCAAACCAACTATTTTTATGTGATAATTCCTCACACCCCAAAAATAGATAAAGCTCATTATATAGTTCAAGGGCGGTCAAGTCATTACAATATTTAGCCATAATTCGATCATGAAAAAGTATGCATTGAAAATTAAGGTGACCAACTTTATTGCAAAGTTCACAAGTAATCGGATGAAGAGAGCATAATTTTGTAGCAAATTCATCTATCACTTTGAGAAAAAAATTGGTTCTATCATGTTTATGCTTCTTACAAAATCTATCCTCCCTATAAGGCATGTCTTCACAAACTTTATGCACTACACAACTTATTCTTGTAGACTCGTGTTGGGCCTCCAAGCGCAGAGTTTTGTAGGACAGTAGCAATTTTCCCTCAAGTGGATGACCTAAGGTTTATCAATCCGTGGGAGGCGTAGGTTGAAGATGGTATCTCTCAAACAACCCTGCAACCAAATACAAAAAATCTCTTGTGTCCCCAACACACCCAATACAATGGTAAATTGTATAGGTGCACTAGTTCGGCGAAGAGATGGTGATAAAAGTGTAGTATGGATAATAGATATAGGCTTTTGTAATCTGAAAATATAAAAACAGCAAGGTAGCAAGTAACAAAAGTGAGCACAAACGGTATTGCAATGCTTAAAAACAAGGCCTAGGGTTCATACTTTCGCTAGTGCAATCTCTCAACAATGTTAATATAATTGGATCATATAACCATCCCTCAACGTGCGACAAAGAATCACTCCAAAGTTCCTATTTGTGGAGAACATAAGATAGAAATTGTTGTAGGGTACGAAACCACCTCAAACTTATCCTTTCCGATCAATCTATTGAGCCATCCCTATAAGTGTCACGAATAGCCCTAGAGTTCGTACTAAAATAACACCATATGAAACACATCAACCAACCCTAATGTCACCTAGATACTCCAATGTCACCAAAAGTATCCGTGAGTTGATTATACGATATGCATCAAACAACTTCAGATTCATAATATTCAATCCGACACAAAGAACTTCAAAGAGTGCCCCAAAGTTTATATCGGAGAAAAGATAATGAAAACATGCATCAACCCCTATGCATAGATTACCCCAATGTCACCGCGGGAATCCACGAGTTGAGTGCCAAAACATATATCAAGTGAATCAATATAATACCCCATTGTCACCATGGGTATTCATATGCAATACATACATCAAGTGTTCTCAAATCTGAAATATTCAATCCGACAATAACGAAACCTCAAAGGGAAAAGATTCGATTCATCACAACAAGGATAGAGAGGGAAGAAACACCATATGATCCAACTATATTAACAAAGCTCGCGGTACATCAAGATCGTGCCAAATCAAGAACACGAGAGCGAGAGAGATCAAACAAGCTACTAGGACATACCCTCAGCCCCGAGGGTGAACTACTCCCTCCTCGTCATGGAGACCGCCGGGATGATGAAGATGGCCTCCGGTGATGATTCCCCCCTCCGGCAGGGTGCCAAAAAAGGACTGTAGATGGGATCTCTTTGGTACAGAGGCTTGCGGTGGCGTAAAAACTCATCTAGGGTAACTTTCAGGGGTTTCTGAATATATATGATTTCTTGGCGTTGGAATCACGCGAAGAAGGGCCACAGGGGGCCCACGAGGCACCAGGGGGCGCCTGGGGGGTGGCGCGCCCTGGTGGCTCGTGGAGCCCCTGTGGGTCTTCTGGCCTCCTCCCGAAGCTTCTAGTGTCTCTTATGTTCCAGAAAAAATCGTCAAAAAGTTTCGCTGCATTTGGACTTCATTTGATATGGATTTTCTGGAAAACCAAAAATAAGCCGAAAACAACAACTGGCACTGGGCACTAGGTCAATATGTTAGTCCATGAAAATCATATAAAAGCCATATAAAAGTGCACCAAAATCATATAAAACTATAATAAACATGGCATGAATACTTCATAAATTATAGATACGTTGGAGACGTATCAAGCACCCCCTAATCCAGGACACCATCAATGATGTTAACCATAGAATTGCATCGCCTTATCATCCTCAATCTAGTGGTCAAGTTGAATTGAGTAATAGAGAAATAATGTTCATCTTGCAAAAGACCGTTAATAGATCTAGAAAGAATTGGTCTAAGAAACTTGATGATGCTTTATGGGCTTACAGAACTGCTTATAAAAATCCTATGGGTATGTCTCCATATAAAATGGTTTATGGAAAAGCATGTCATTTACCTCTTGAGTTAGAACATAAAGCTTATTGGGCAATTAAAGAACTCAACTATGATTTTAAACTTGCCGGTGAAAAGAGGTTATTTGATATTAGCTCTCTAGATGAATGGAGAACGCAAGCCTATGAAAATGCCAAGTTGTTTAAAGAAAAAGTAAAGAGATGGCACGATAAGAGAATTCAAAAATGGGAATTCAAAGTAGGTGATCACGTTCTATTATACAATTCTTGTTTAAGATTCTTTGCAGGAAAACTTCTCTCTAAATGGGAAGGACTATACATCATCGAAGAAGTTTATCGCTCCAGAGCTATGAAGATAAATAACTCTGAAGGCACTAATCCGAGAGTGGTTAATGGGCAAAGAATTAAACATTATATCTCAGGTACGCCCATTAATGTTGAAACTAATATTATTCAAACAATGACACCGGAGGAGCACATAGAGGAAACCTTCCGAAACGCTCCAGAACCCTGAAAAGGAGTAGGTATGTGGTACGGTAAGTAAACCGACTCCAAAAATTCCATAAAAGTACTTTTTGTTCATTTCGGAATATATAAAAAATTAGGAAAATAATAAATAGTCCAAATAGTGCACGAGGGAGCGACAAGCCTGGGGGCGCCCTACCCCCAGGGCATGCCTACCGAGCTTGTGGCTCCCCCGTGGATTTTCCTGACTCCGTTTTTCTTCCATATTACTTGTCCTGCACAAAAATAATTCATTATATATACTCTCGGATGTTTTGACCACCACATCGCAAGTTTCTCCTATGTTCTTGTTTCGGGCTGTTTTTCTGACAGATCTAGACGCACTATGTCGTCTCAAGATTTGGATGGGGAGAGCTATGTTTCACACCTTATTGCGAACCTAGAGTCTATGGGGATATTGATCCCTATGGATGGACAACTGATGAAGAAGAGGATGCCGATTTGAGAAGGAAGCAAGATTATTCCATCGAGGAAGAAGAGGATCTCCCTTTGCCCCAACCAGGAGATATGCATGTTGAATTCAAGAGGTCTAGCCTGCCCAACATGGTGAAAGTTCCTAAAGTTCAATTCACTCCTTTTCATCATGTGCAGGAAGATTTCGATAAACTGCGTCGCAAAATTTGGGATCTCGAAAGAGAGATCGACAAACTAAAGGAAGAAATTCACATTCTCAAGTGGAAGGACGAGCCCTCATCACCACCATCACCGAAGAAAGACACTTGAGCACACGGGTATCCAAGCTTGGGGGAGGTGCCCCGGTATCGTATCACTAGCACTTTCATCATAATTATCTATCTTAGTTTGATCTTTAGTTATTTCGTGATTTAGAAGAATAAAAGTTTAGTATGTTTTAGTTTTGAGTGCTTGCTTTGTGATCTATCTATCTATGTAATCGAGTGTGAGAGTTATATAATAAAGAGTAGTTTGCTTTTTGCTTCTTTACTTTTATGTTTAAATCTAAGCAATAAAAGAATGAAAAATATCATATGCTAATCCCATGGGGAGTGATAACTTCACATAAAAGAAGTATAATTGATAAAACTTGTTGGAAGTTAACAAACATAGCATTGGTCATTGTTGCAATTCATGAAAAAGTAATAAAGAAAGAGAGGTCTCACATATAAATATACTATCTTGGACATCTTTTATGATTGTGAGCCCCCATTAAATATTCTATGTCAAATAGTTCACGTTGGACAAGGAAGACAACGTAATGAGTTATGTTTGCTTATATTCACATAGAAGTTATATTGTCATGGATCCTCTAACATGTGGTGCTTGCTCACTATCTTTTGCTAGCCAAAAATCTGTACTAAGTAGAGATACTACTTGTGCATCAAAAACCCTTGAATTCAGTTTCATGTCATGAGATTCCACTATATCTACCTATGGATTGAATATGATCCTTCAAGTAAGTTGTCATCGGTGCACAAGGCAATAAAAATTGCCTCTAAATATGTATGAACTTTTATTGTAAGGGAAAATAAGCTTTGTACGAACTTGTGATGGTGAAGAAATAAAAGCGACAGACTGCATAATAAAGGTTGCTATCGCAAGGGGCAATATAAAGTGACGTTCCTTTATGTTAAGAGTTTGCACAACCAAAAACAAAAAGCGCATGACAACCTCTGCTTCCCTCTACGAAGGTTACTTTTATGCAAGAGTTAATAGTATTCTCCTCTATTCCATTTTATTTTCTCTCTTGGCAAGAATCATGTGGTGGGGAAAGATCCAGGCATATATATCCAGTTGAATGTAGGTGATCATGAATTATTACTGTTGACATTACCCTTGAGGTAAATACGTTGGGAGGCGGAATTATAAGCCTCTATCTTTCTATGTGTCTGACTGAAACTTTTGCTCCATAAGTATGCCATGAGTGTCAGCAATCATAGAAGACTAAATGATAGTTGAGTATGTGAACTTGCCAAACAAAGCTCGTACATAGACTCCTTCTGATAATATGATGAATTGCAATTGCATCAGTGACTGAGATCATAGTTTGTTAGTTTTCAATATGGTTTATGGTTCATACTTTATCTTGTGGATGAATTGTCACTTATTCATGAGAAGTTTTATGATGATATATTGCTGTTATGATAATGATCATGATGCTTTCATGTCCGTATTTTGTTTTATTGACACCTCTCTCTCTCTAAACATGTGGTCATGATTATCGATTTCGGCTTTCGCTTGAGGACAAGCGAGGTCTAAGCTTGGGGGAGTTGATACGTCCATTTTGCATCATGTTTTCCTACTGTTATTTATTATGTTTTGGGTCATTATTTCACTTTATGATACAATTCTTATGCCTTTTCTCTCTTATTTTGCAAGTTTCACATGAAGAGGGTGTCGGTGTATAAAACATGGGTATTTTATACCCTGACTTATGCACAGACAGTAGCAGCCTCCTTGCCGGGCGAGGCCTTGACGGGAACTGACAAGACCAGCCGAAGGAGCTACCAGAGAGAAGCTCAGGGCTCGACACTCACCCAGTACCAAAGATGAAGACATTCCTTGCCGGCAAGCATAAACCGGCAAGGTGAAGACCCGGCAAGCTCCACGCCGGCAAGCTTATGCCAGCCCTCCAGCGCTCCACCTCACCGCACAGGTGTTCGCTGATATATGAGGTGTCGATCACGCAGGCTGGTTGGTGAGGCTTGTCGGGCATGTGTCAACACGCTGGGATGAGATTTGCCTCTAATAACACCCGTCCAGGAGGCGTGTCAGGATACTACGAGGTGGCTGGGCAAGCGGTGCAGAAACCTTGCCGGGACTACCTCTCCGCGTGACACCTAACGGCGCATTAAATGCCTTTGTCCTAAACTGGCAGAGTTAGGTATGATAGCACTGTTTGCTATCTAATCGCTATGTAATTACTGTTTTGCCACTGTGGTAACCCCTTGAGCTATAAAAGGAGGGCCAGGGCAACAGCTTAGAGGATTCGGACCCCCGAACGAACACAGGCACCTCTTGTGTAGCTGCTCTCTCCGCGCCTTGCCGGGAGAAGCGCTCCTTGTACTGTGCTCCCATACCACTAATACACCAAAGGCAGGAGTAGGGTTTTACGCTCCTCAGCGGCCCAAACCTGGGTAAAATCCCTCGCGCTCCATCGACCATGCTCTTTGCGCATGTCGATCTTCCCCGCCGAACTGCAAGGGGCTGCATGGCCCCATAGATGGTCGTACCCCGACATCTATGGCGCGCCAGGTAGGGGAAGAGAGGCGTTTGTGCGAACCTTGATCGGCGGACTGCGCGTCTTCTTCATCTTCATCATCAACTTCATCACCATCCTCCTCGTCATCGATGGCGCCCAAGAAGAAGGGCATCACGATGACGGCCACGCCGCACGTATCCACAGGCGGCACGGACGACACAGCCAATGCGGGCGGCGCGGGCACTGCGGTCGGCGCGACCAGCGCGGGCGGCACGGTCATTGCGCCCACCGCGACCGGCACGAGGGACGAACGCGACGGAGCCGGTCGACCTCCTCGGTCCTCTGGCAAACGAGGCCACAACAGCGCGGGCGGAGCAGGCGGGCCCCTTCCTCCTCCTCCTCCTCCTCGCCACGATAGCGAACGCAGCCACCGGAGCGGCAATGCCCGGGCTGGCGCGAGCCGAAACCCCGCTGCAGCGACGACCAAGGACACTACTCCAGGACGAACGCCGCGCCCCTCACACGATGAGCGCGGTACGACCCCGAGCGGCGCCAATGACTCCGGGCAGCGGCGCCCTCACGGCAAGACGCCCGTGGACCAAGCCCCAGGTCCTCAGGCACCGCCCCCGCCACGGCAACCCGCTACTGATCATGTGCCGCAGCAGCAGAGCCGCGATGCCGCTCCTACTGGCTCTGCCAGGAGTAGAGCGACGCCGCGCTCTTCACTCCCAGCCATGCCGGCCATAGCAGCGGAAGCAATGGCGCGGGCTCAGATGTTGCTGAACTTCCCTCCGGCAGCAGAAAAGATGGACGAGTGGAGGGCCACCATCCAGAACTTGATTGGGTTTGCCGAAGCCAGTAAATCACAGCAAGCAGAACCCTCACGGCGTCCGTGACCGGCGCCGGCATCTCCAGCTGGTGGCCGCGCTGACGGAACTACACTAACGGTGCAGTCTCCGCCATGGCAACAGCCTCAACGGCAACAACGCCAGCAGCCGCGACAAGCCTAGCAATCTTTTGGGCCCGACGAAATGTCGATCGCGTCTTCAGATCCACGAGCGCGGCAAGATCAGCGACAAGTACTACAAGATAGGCGAGCTGAAGACGCCTGCACCACCATCGAACGCCGCCGCGAGGCACGGCGTCAATCCGACGCACGTAACGGCCCCGTCGCTGATGAGCCTGCGCCGGGGGTCGGTGGATACCTACCTTACGAGGTCGGGTGTCCTGCCTTCACTCGTGAGCTGCGGCAAGTCTGGTGGACATCCTTTCGGGCATTCAAGCCAGAAGTGCCGGAAAAATACGACGGCAAGCTAAACCCGGCAGAGTTTCTGGGCATCTACACGATTGCCGTACAAGCTGCCGGAGGAAGAGATGAGAAAATCCTCGCCAACTACTTTCCGTTGGCACTAAAACCCAACGTGAGGTCTTGGCTGATGAACTTGCCAGAGAACTCCATCTCTTCATGGTCAGACCTCTGCAACGAGTTCGTTGGTGCCTTTACCGGAGGCCACAAGACTCCTGGACAGCCCAGCGATCTGCAGGTGATCCCACAAAGAGACGGTGAAACCTTGCGCAAGTACATCCAGAGATTCAGCCGTGTGCACCGCAACATTCCGGACGTGCACCCCGCAGCCATGATTGCCGCCTTTCACATGAACGTGCGCAATCAGAGGATGCGGGAGAAAATGAACGTCAAGTTGCCCAAGACCGTCAACGAGCTCTACACGCTGGCGGACAAGTGCGCGCGTGCCGAGGAAGGGAGAAGGCTTCCCGGGGAGGACGCTGGTGCCGAGGTAGACTCTGAGGACGATGATGCTGCCACCCCGGGGAAAAAGGGCCGAAAGCGCAACAGGAAGCGCAAGGGCAAAACTGTGATGGCCGTCGAAGGTTCCAGCAACTCTGAGCCCGCCAAGAAAGCCAAAACAGAGAGTCCCGGCAAGGAGGCAGCTGCATGCGCCGCTTGTCGGGAAGCGGCGGCAAATGAGAAGGCCGGCAAGTCCGATGGTCCATACTGCAAGATCCATCGCACCAAGGGCCATGATCTCCAAGAGTGCCGGCAAGTCGAGCACCTTGTCGAGAAGCAGAAGGCTGAATACGAGAAGCGCGACAAAGAAAAAGGTCAAGATGGTGCTGGTGGGTCCGGCAAGAAAGGCCGCGGTGGTCGAGGAGGGCGCCGCGGCAAGGCCAAGCAGCAGAAGGAGAAGCCTGCTAGGGGCCGTGAAAAGAAAGAGGGAGATGATGGAAGTGAAGAAGAAGATGACGATGAGACCAGCGAGCAAGAATTCCAAAAGGCGACTGACGCCATGTGCGTTGACGGAGGCGCATCTTTGCACTCATCCCACCGCCAACTTAAGCGGTGGGCTCGTGAAGTTAACGCGGCGGAGCTGGCAATGGGCTCTCAAAAACCACTCAAATGGTCGCACACGCCTATCATCTTTGATGCTGAGGATCACCCTGATCGCGTAACCACGGTCGGGTGCTTGCCGTTGTTGGTCTCGCCAACAATTCGCAACCTCCAGGTAACAAAGATGTTAGTTGACGGTGGGGCCGGCCTGAACCTCATCTCTCCGAAAGTTATCAAGAGGCTGCAGATCCCCGATGAGGAACTCGAGAGAACGGGCACGTTTCAGGGAGTGAACCCGGGAAGAAGCCAGCCCAAGGGAAAGATCACGTTGCCGGTGACGTTTGGCGGGGAACTGGATTACAGGACGGAAAAGATTGTCTTTGACGTCGCCAAGACCCCCCTGCCGTATAATGGAATTCTTGGCCGCCCAACCTTGGCAAAATTCATGGCGGCGTCTCACTACGCTTATAACTCACTGAAGATGCCATGGCCGATGGGTGTCATTTCTATCAACTCCGACAAGAAAGATGGAGTCATTTGCGTCGACAAGATGTACAGGGACGCGGTTGCAGCAGAGGCGGCCGAGGCGCCATCTCCCGCCAAGAAGAAGGAAAAGAAGAGCTCCGGCAAGACCTCTAGCAAGGATTCCAAGAAGCGCACCTCTTCGGAGTGCTGCGCACCCGTTGAAGACTTGCCGAAATGCTCTGCCGGTAAGAGATCCAAAGCCACTGCACCGGCAACCAAGAAGGTGCCAGCGAAGGAGGACGGCGCTGACGGTACCTTCACCATCAGCGCCACTCTTGACAGCAAATAGGAAAGCGCGCTTGTTGCCTTCCTGCGGGCGAATGTCGATGTGTTCGCGTGGCGGCCATCTGACATCCCCGGCGTTCCCAGGGAGGTAATTGAGCACCACCTTGCCGTTTGTCCCCACGCTCGGCCCGTCAAACAGAAAGTCCGGAAGCAAGCTTTGGAGCGGCAGCAGTTCATTGCCGAAGAAATCAAGAAACTTGAAGCAGCAGGCCTGGTCAGAGGAGTGTTACACCCCACGTGGTTGGCGAATCCGGTGGTGGTGCGCAAGGCAAATGGGAAGTGGAGACTTTGTATAGACTACACTGATATCAACAAAGCTTGTCCAAAAGATCCTTTCCCATTGCCACGCATCGATCAAATTGTGGACTCCACCTCTGGCCACGATCTGCTCTCCTTCCTTGATGCATATTCCGGATACCATCAGGTATTCATGGCCAAGGAGGACGAGGAGAAAACCGCATTCATTACTCCATGTGGCATGTACTGCTTCGTGCGTATGCCTTTCGGATTAAAGAGTGCCGGTTCCATGTTTGCAAGAGCAGTCCAGATTGGTTTTGAGCCCCAGCTGCACAGGAATGTAGAAGCCTACATGGATGATATAGTGGTCAAAACCAAGGACAAATCAACCCTCATTCAAGACTTGGAATAGACATTTGCAAACCTGCGCAAGATTAATCTGAAGCTCAACCCCGAGAAGTGTGTGTTCGGCGTCCTGTCCGGCAAGCTTCTCGGATTCTTTGTATCTCAGCGGGGAATTGAGGCAAATCCCAACAAGATCAAGGCAATTGAGCAGATTCAAGCACCAAAAAGCGTCAAGGATGTGTGGCGTCTTGCCGGTTGTGTTGCTGCTTTGAGTAGGTTCATTTCAAGATCTGCCGAGCGCGCCTTGCCATTCTTCAAAATTTTGAAAAAGGCGGGTCCAATGAAATGGACTCCGGAAGCGGAGGCCGCGCTGCAAGACTTGAAGGGATGCCTCTCCTCTGCGCCAACACTAGTTGCGCCTAGACCACAAGAGTCGTTGCTGCTATACATAGCGGCAACAAATCAAGTGGCCAGTGCTGCATTAGTGGCACAGAGGGAAATCAATGACGAAGAAGCAACCACGGCATGCCTATCCGGCGACAAACCAGAATCTTCGCCGGCAAAGTCTGACACCGACAAGGCATGTACAGCGCAAGCAAATGGAGCTGATCAGCAGGTGGTGCCGAAGAAGAAAACGGTGCAGGGACCAGTGTATTTTGTTAGTTCCCTCCTGCAGGGGGCTAGATCGAGATACTCTGGAGTGCAGAAGTTGCTTTTCGGCCTCCTTATGGCCTCGAGGAAGCTGTGTCACTACTTCCAAGCACACGAGATCACCGTTGTCACTCGCTTCCCGCTGCAACGCATCTTGAGAAATCCAGAGGCAACCGGCAGGGTAGTGGAGTGGGCGTTGGAGTTGTCAAGCTTTGCACTCAAGTTTGAGAGTACTTCAACAATCCAGAGCAGAGCCTTGGCAGAGTTCATTGCTGAATGGACACCAACGCAAGACGAAGAGACTCAAGAAACAGCTCTCCCCGGCAAGGAAACAGCAAGAGAATGGGTTATGTACTTCGACGGTGCCTTTTCGCTGCAAGGCGCCGGTGCCGGAGTGCTGCTTGTCGCACCCATCGGGGAGCACCTCAAGTACGTCGTCCAAATGCACTTTCCCAGGGAGCAAGCTACAAACAACACTGCCAAGTACGAGGGGCTCCTTGCCGGTCTTCGGATCGCAGTAGACCTCGGAATCAAGAAATTGATCATCCGCGGTGACTCGCAGCTTGTTGTGAAGCAAGTGAATAAGGATTACCAGAGCCCATTGATGAGTGCGTATGTGGAAGAAGTGAGGAAATTGGAGGAACACTTTGACGGACTGCTAAGAGAGCATGTCCCCCGTGCAGAAAACAGCATTGCTGATAGCCTGTCAAAGTGTGCCGCGCAAAAGCTTCCCATGGAACCGGGAACCTTTGTGCTCCATTTGAATCAACCCATAGTTACTCCATCAACGCCGGCCAGTAAGAGAAGAAAGTTAAGTACCGACAAGTACTTTCCGGCAGAACTCCCAGGAGCCACCGGCAAGGATGCTGCCGGGAACGACAACGCGGTTGGCGGTGACCAGCAGCTTAGCGCAGAACCACAGGTTCTTGCCGCGGAATCAAGCGCTCCCATGGCCGAAGAGGAGCCTTTAGTCCTTGTTGTCGAGCCACAGGCTCCGGCATGGGCACAGCAGATAGTCCGTTTCCTTCAAACAGGAGAACTCCCTGATGAGCAAGAAGAATCTGAGAAAGTAGCCCGCCAGTCAAGTATGTACCAGTTTGTGGATAGCATCCTGTACAGAAAACGACCGAACAGTGTGAAATTGAAGTGTATCTGTCGGGAAGACGGACTAAAGCTGTTGGCGGAGATACATGGAGGCATATGTGGCTCTCACATAGGATCAAGGGCACTTGCTCACTGCCCTCCAGGATGCGACTGCCCTCCAGGATGCGACTGAGCTAGTAACCAAGTGTGAAGCGTGCCAGTTCCATTCAAAGAATATACATCAACCAACTCAGGCTCTCCAAACGATCCCTCTCTCCTGGCCCTTTTCGGTCTGGGGGCTCGATATCTTGGGCCCCTTCCCCCGCGCTGCCAGGGGCTTCGAGTATTTGTACGTCGCTATCGACAAGTTCACGAAGTGGCCGGAAGTGGAGCCGGTGAGGAAGGTGACAGCGCAATCAGCCGTCAAGTTCTTCAAAGGGTTAGCTTGCCGTTTCGGGGTTCCTAACAGGATCATCACTGACAACGGCACGCAATTCATGAGCCGCACCTTCATGCAGTACATTCAAGACCTTGGCAGCAAAATCTGTTTTGCGTCTGTCGCTCACCCGAGAAGCAACGGCCAAGCAAAAAGGATGAATGCTGAAGTGTTGCGTGGTCTCAAGACAAGAACTTTCGACAAGCTGCGCAAGTGCGAAAAGCGCTGGGTTGATGAGTTGCCGGCGGTTCTTTGGTCAATCAGGACGACACCAAATCGAGCTACCGGCCAGACACCCTTCTCCCTAATCTATGGTGCAGAGGCGGTGCTCCCCACGGAACTCATATACGGATCACCTCGAGTGCTCGCTTATGATGAAGCCGAGCAAGAGCGGCTGCGGCAAGACGACGCGTTACTCCTTGAGGAAGATCGTCTTTGGGCGGCTGTGCGAGCTGCACGCTACCAGCAAGTCTTGTGCCACTATCATAGCCGCAAAGTGCGCGCCCGAAGCCTTGAGGAAGGTGACCTTGTTCTT
This sequence comes from Elymus sibiricus, assembly GCA_039707655.1. Taxonomy (NCBI): domain Eukaryota; kingdom Viridiplantae; phylum Streptophyta; class Magnoliopsida; order Poales; family Poaceae; genus Elymus; species Elymus sibiricus. The sequence continues at coordinate 86,828,189 of CM077668.1, read as the reverse complement.
CGGCGTGTTCAGTCCACCAAGGGATCAAACAAGTTGACGCCGAAGTGGGAAGGCCCTTACCGGGTAGTACGAGTCACCAGGCCTGGCGCAGTCCGGCTAGAGACCGAAGATGGCACCCCAGTGCAAAACTCATGGAATATTGAGCATCTTCGCAAGTTCTACCCGTGAGGCGCGGTTGCCGGGACATCTCCCGGCAACCCCTTTTGTACGAGCCTTGTCGGCCAGACATGTAACCCTTTGTACAAAGCCAGGCGTAGATCCTGTGCATAATAAAGCTAAGTGTTACGCAACTCCACATACATATTCACTTATATGTCGATGCATGTGATATTGTGATTTACACTTTAGTTTGTATGAGATGACTAATGAACCGTCAAGGTTCCCAAAACTCTCTTTTCTCTTCTTTCTTTTTCCTAAAAAGGACAAGGGAATCCCTCGCGCACAAATTTCCCGGGGGGGAGTGGAGACGGGTACCATTTACAAATGATGTTCAAGTGGCCATTTCATGCAACAAGAAAAATGACACAGAGAAAAGCTAAGTTGGAAGATTTTTAAAAAAAATCCCTTAGTTACTTTCACGTTCCCCCTTGGATGATTTTGCACTTTGTATGAGAAACCTGCACGCGAGAGGAACCTTGTCGCAAACGGTCTGCGCTCTAGCTTGCCTCGAGTCCGCTCGGCAAGCCTAGCGGCTGCATCCTGTCCCGGCAAGTTGCCTTGCCAGCAGTAGCACTTCTAGCAGGCTGCTAAGGACCCGTTCCTCAAAAGCGCTCGCGGCAAGTGTGCGCACCGGCAAGTTTCCAAACAAGCGTACGGAACACGATCATGCAAAGGCAAATGAGACAAGGGAAAACGACGCACATTTATTTAAACCCGGCAAACACCAGATGTTCATTAAGGAAGTGCTCGATTACATCTTCATCGGCCCTTTGCCAGGGTTTATCTCAGGTGCAATACAAGGGCAAAAGGGGCGCCTAGGCGGATCGCTCCCGGAGAGCCAGATGATGGTGCTGCCGGCGATCAATACGAGACGAAGGAGTCGGAGCCGTCGTCCTCGACCTTCATGCCTGGAGCGCCGCCGTCGTCATCGCCATCATCGTCGTCATCCTCAGTCTCGCTGGAGGAAGCGCTGTCGGAGTCGCTCGAGCTTTCCGCGCAGCACTCCAGATGAGTGCCTGAAGACCCGAAGAACTTCATGACGAGCGTGTCGGCCCTGTCCAGCCTGAAGTGGAGAAGATGCCCTTGCCCTAGGCAGCGAGCAAGGACGAAGGATTTCCACCCTCGCGTGAAGTACAAAATGCCGTTGGCGGAAGCTTCGACGGCCACCCGGACCGAGCTATGGCAGCAGCCGTCGACACGCAGCCACAAGCCGCGCAAATCGACGCCCTCCATCTCCCTGGCGAAAGGGCGAGGGAGCCGCAGCCGGCTCCATGGCCGGTCACGCAGTTCCACGACGAACTCACGCGCCGTGTTCTCCGTGTGGCCTTCTGCCAAGGACTGGTTGGCCGGAGGTGGAGTAGCGAGCGCACCGCCACGGCCACCTCGTCCCCGGGCGGCGCGTCTTCCACGACCCGCGGTTCCACCCCGAGCGCTGGGGCCGGCCTCCACGGCTGCTGCAGAAGCGCCAGCACGATCCCGAAGAGAAGCCCGCGTGGCGGTGGCAGGCCCACGAGCCCGGCCTTTCCCCCTCGCCATGGTGGCCATGGAAGCGGGAGGAAGGAAGAGGAAGGAGGCGAGGATGGCAGACGCTGGAAGGATGGGACGAAGGAAGTGGATGAGCATCGCGTCCCGCAGCCCCCTCTTTATAGGGAGGATGCGGGGGCTGGCTCTTCATCGTCCTCAAGCAGCCGCCCAAACTCCCCAATCCTGCGCCCTGCATTCATGAGCAGGCGCACTACTCCGGCGACCGCCCCTCTTCGCCAGTCCACTGCCTTGCATGTATGCAGACGCGCGTGATGGAGGGGCGCAGAAAAAGGAGGAGTAAAGACAGATATGGCAGTTACCCCTTACCACGCGTAGCCGCGCGCCGGTTCATGACTAGCCCAACGGCAGGAGTTGCCGGAAGGTGGCCAAAGACGCGCCCAAGTCCAGATTAGCGAGGAAGCAAAGAAGATCTCAGAAAATGGGGATCATCAAGACCAAAAATTGTAACGGCAGTTTCCCGCCGCGTGTCTGTGCATTACTTGGGCCTAGCCCAACAACGCTTCGGACGCGCGTATGGCCCAGGCCCGGGGGCTCCTGTCGGTGTATAAAACATGGGTATTTTATACCCTGACTTATGCACAGACAGTAGCAGCCTCCTTGCCGGGCGAGGCCTTGACGGGAACTGACAAGACCAAGACTCCAAGACCAGCCGAAGGAGCTACCAGAGAGAAGCTCAGGGCTCGACACTCACCCAGTACCAAAGATGAAGACATTCCTTGTCGGCAAGCATAAACCGGCAAGGTGAAGACCCGGCAAGCTCCATGCCGGCAAGCTTATGCCAGCCCTCCAGCGCTCCACCTCACCGCACAGGTGTTCACTGATATATGAGGTGTCGATCGCGCAGGCTGGTTGGTGAGGCTTGTCGGGCACGTGTCAACACGCTGGGACGAGATTTGCCTCTAATGACACCCGTCCAGGAGGCGTGTCAGGATACTACGAGGTGGCTGGGCAAGCGGTGCAGAAACCTTGCCGGGACTACCTCTCCGCATGACACCTAACGGCGCATTAAATGCCTTTGTCCTAAACTGGTAGAGTTAGGTATGATAGCACCGTTTGCTATCTAATCGCTATGTAATTACTATTTTGCCACTATGGTAACCCCTTGAGCTATAAAAGGAGGGCCAGGGCAACAGCTTAGAGGATTCGGACCCCCGGACGAACACAGGCACCTCTCGTGTAGCTGCTCTCTCCGCGCCTTGCCGGGAGAAGCGCTCCTTGTACTGTGCTCCCATACCACTAATACACCAAAGGGAGGAGTAGGGTTTTACGCTCCTCAGCGACCCGAACCTGGGTAAAATCCCTTGCGCTCCATCGACCATGCTCTTTGCGCACGTCGATCTTCCCCGCCGAACTGCAAGGGGCTGCATGGCCCCATAGATGGTCGTACCCCGACAGAGGGAGATTGCCGGCAGCTGGAATTCTGGACCGAAAAGGGCTACAGCAGAGACATCTATTCTGCACAACTCCAAATGACCTGAAAATTTACGGAGAATTATTTTGGAATATATTAAAATATTGGCGGAAGAAATACCAGAGGGGGACCCACCAGGAAGCCACAAACCTGGGGGCGCGCTCTACCCCCTGGGCGCGCCCCCCGAGCTTGTGGGGCCCCTGGCAGGCCTCTGGGACCATCTTCTCCTATATGAAGCCATTTGCCCTAGAAAAAAATCAGAAGAAGACTTTTGGGACGAAGCGCCGCCGTCTCGAGGCGGAACTTGGGCAGGAGCACTTTTGCTCTCAGCTGGCGGAGCGATTCCGCCGGGGAAACTTCCCTCCGGGAGGGGGAAATCGAAGCCATCGACATCACCAATGATCCTCTCATCGTGGGAGGACTAATCTTCATCAACATCTTCACCAGCACCATCTCATCTCAAACCCTAGTTCATCTCTTGTATTCAATCTTTGTCTCAAAACCTCAGATTGGTACCTGTGGGTTGCTAGTAGTGTTGATTACTCTTTGTAGTTGATGCTAGCTAGTTTATTTGGTGGAAGATTATATGTTCAGATCCGTAATGATATTCAATACCCCTCTGATCTTGAACATGTATATGATTTGTGAGTAGTTACTTTTGTTCTTGAGGACATGGGAGAAGTCTGGTTATAAGTAATCATGTGAAGTTGGTATTCGTTCGATATTTTGATGATGTGTATGTTGTATTTCTTCTAGTGGTGTCATGTGAACATCGACTACATGACACTTCACCATCATTGGGCCTATGAGAATGCATTGGGGAGTAATAAGTAGATGATGGGTTGCTAGAGTGACAGAAGCTTAAACCCTAGTTTACGCGTTGTTCCGTAAGGGGCTGATTTGGATCCATATGTTTCATGCTATGGTTAGATTTATCTTAATTCTTCTTTCATAGTTGTGGATGCTCGCGAGAGGGGGTAATCATAAGTGGGAGGCTTGTTCAAGTAAGAATAGCACCCAAGCACCGGTCCACCCACATATCAAATTATCAAAGTAGCGAACGCGAATCAACTAAACATGATGAAAGTGACTAGATGAAATTCTCATGTGTCCTCGAGAATGCCTTGCTTTATATAAGAGTTCGTTCTGGCTTGTCCTTTGCTATAAAAAGTATTGGGCCACCTTGCTACACTTTTGTTACACTTTTTACTTGTTGCGAATTATCATGCTACCAAACTATCTGTTACCGATAATTTCAGTGCTTGCAGAGAATACCTTGCTGAAAACTGCTTATCATTTCCTTCTGCTCCTCGTTGGGTTCGATACTCTTACTTATCGAAAGGACTAAGATTGATCCCATATACTTGTGGGTCATCACCTACCCCCCTAGGCGCGCCTCCCAAGCTTGTCGCTCCCTCGTGACTCCTCCGGTCTTCTCCCGAAGTTTCTAGGGTCTCTTTTGGTCCAGAAAAAATTAATCCAAAGTTTTTCTTCGTTTGGACTCCGTTTTATATTGATTTTCTGAAAAGACAAAAACAAGCAAAAAAAATAGCAACTGGCAGTGGGCACTAGGTTAATAGGTTAGTCCCAAAAAATGATATAAAATTGCATAAAGTTGCATATAAAACATCCAAGATTGATACTATAATAGCATGGAACAATCAAAAATTATAGATACGTTGGAGACATATCAAGCATTCCCAAGCTTAATTCCTGCTCATCCTCGAGTAGGTAAATGATAAAAACAGAATTTTTTATGTGGAATGCTACCTAACATGTCTATCATGTAATCTCTTTTATGGCATATAAATTGTGAAGCGATGAATTAACAATATCAACATAATAATATCCATGAACATAAGAAGCATAATCATTAAACTTTCAAAATATACGATCCTTAATGAGTGTTATCCCTACTCACTTTGTCATATTAATAATGGCATGGCTCTATCTTCACCACAAATATATAAATAGTGAGCACCCCGGTGTTAAACCAGGCAATTGGATCGTACTTCTAACGCGCTTCAGCATTTTGAACTCTCACGCAATACATGAGCGCAAGCCATGGACATAGCACTAGGTGGAATTGAATGCGGTGATAGGTATCAAATAATGGAAAGGAGGAGAAGAAAGTCTCGCATCAACTCGACGAATCAACGGGCTATGGACATGCCCATCAATCGATATCAATGCGAGGAGTAGGGATTGCCATGCGACGGATGCACTAAGAGCTATAAGTGTATGAAAGCTCAAACTGAAAATTAAGTGGGTGTGCATCCAACTTGTTTGCTCATGAAGACCTCGAGCATTTGAGGAAGCCCATCATCAGAATATACAAGCCAAGTTCTATAATGAAAAATTCCCACTAGTATATGAAAGTGACAACACAGGAGACTCTCTATATGAAAAACATGGTGCTACTTTGAAGCACAAGTGTGGAAATAGATAGTAACATTGCCCCTTCTCTCTTTTTCTCTGATACGTCTCCAACGTATCTATAATTTATGAAGTATCCATGCCATGTTTATAACAATTCTATATGGTTTAGGTATGATTTGATTAGAACTAACCCAGACTGACGCTGTTTTCAGCAGAATTGCCATGGTGTTGTTTTTTGTGAAGAAATAAAAGTTCTTGGAATTGGATGAAACTTTTTGGAGATTTTTTATGAAATAAATAAAAAATACTGGAACCAAGAACCACTAGAGGGGGGCCACCCAGTGCCCACGAGGCACCAGGGCGCGCCACCCCCCCAGGCACGCCCTGGTACCTCGTGGGGCCCACGTGGCTCCGTGTGACCTGATTCCAGTGCTGAAAAATCCTATAAATAGAGAAACCCCCAGAAATAACCCTAGATGAGTTTTTACACCGCCGCAAGCCTCTGTACCTCCACGATCTCATCTACAGCCCTTTTCCGGCACCCTGCCGGAGGGGGGAATCATCACCGGAGGCCATCTTCATCATCCCGGCGGTCTCCATGATGAGGAGGGAGTAGTTCACCCTCGGGGCTGAGGGTTTGTACCAGTAGCTATGTGTTTGATCTCTCTCTCTCTCGTGTTCTAGATTTGGCATGATCTTGATGTATCGCGAGCTTTGTTAATATAGTTGGATCATATGGTGTTTCTTCCCTCTCTATCCTTGTTGTGATGAATCGAATCTTTTCCCTTTGAGGTTTCGTTATTGTCGAATTGAATATTTCAGATTTGAGAACACTTGATGTATGTCTTGCATATGAATACTCGTGGTGACAATGGGGTATTATATTGATTCACTTGATATATGTTTTGGCACTCAACTCGCGGATTCCCGCGGTGACATTGGGGTAATCTATGCATATGGGTTGATGCACGTTTTCATTATCTTTTCTCCGATAGAAACTTTGGGGTGCTCCTTGGAGTTCTTTGTGTGGATTTAATATTATGATTATGAAGTTGTTTGATGCATATCGTATAATCAACTCACGGATACTTGTGGTGACATTAGAGTTGGTTGATGTGTATCATATGGTGTTATTTTAGTACGAACTCTAGGGCTGTTTGTGACACTTATAGGAATAGCTCAATAGATCGATTGGAAAGAATAACTTTGAGGTGGTTTCGTACCCTATAAACAATTTCTATCTTATGTTCTCCGCTAATAGGAACTTGGGAGTGATTCTTTATCGCACGTTGAGGGATGGTTATATGATCCAATTATGTTAGCATTGTTGAGAGATTGCACTAGTGAAAGTATGAACCCTAGGCCTTGTTTTTAAGCATTGCAATACCATTTGTGCTCACTTTTGTTACTTGCTACCTTACTGTTTTTATATTTTTTAGATTACAAAAACCTATATCTACTATCCATACTACACTTTTATCACCATCTCTTCGCCGAACTAGTGCACCTATACAATTTACCATTGTATTGGGTGTGTTGGGGACACAAGAGATTTCTTGTATTTGGTTGCTGGGTTGTTTGAGAGATACCATCTTCAACCTATGCCTCCCATGGATTGATAAACCTTAGGTCATCCACTTGAGGGAAAATTGCTACTGTCCTACAAAACTCTGCGCTTGGAGGCCCAACACGAGTCTAAAAGAATAAGTTGTGTAGTAGACATCAAGCTCTTTTCTGGCGCCGTTGCCGGGGAGGTGAGTGCTTGAAGGTATATCTTTAGATCTTGCAATTGAATCTTTTAGTTTCATGTTTTATCACTAGTTTGGTTTATAAAAGAAAACTACAAAAAAATGGAATTGATGTTGCCTCATATTATTCGTCTTTATCATGTCTTTCTTGAAAATGATGGAGCGGAAAATTGTGCTCAATTGATAGAAGAAGAATTCAATAAATTGTTTGGCATAAAATCTTTGAATGATGAGCATGATTGCAATGTTGTTAGTATGAATTCTATGAATATCCAAAATACTAATGATGATTGCACTAGTCGTGACAAAAATGTTTCTTATAAGCATGTCAATTTTTGTGGAGTGCATAAAGTTTGTGAAGACATGCCTTATAGGGATGATAGATTTTGTTAGAAGCACAAGCATGATAGAACCAATTTTTTGCTCAAAGTCATAGATGAATTTGCTACAAAATTATGCTCTCTTCATCCCATTACTTGTGAACTTTGCAATAAAGTTGGTCAGCTTAATTTTCAATGCATACTTTTTCATGATCGAATCATGGCTAAATATTGTAATGACTTGACCGCCCTTGAACTATATAATGAGCTTTATCTATTTTTGGGATGTGAGGAATTGTCACATAAAAATAGTTGGTTTGAAGTATTCATTTTCACAGACAACATTGAAACTAATCTAGAGGAAATCTATATGTTTTGTGTGGTAAATTGCAATGAGAATGCTTATATTGCCAACTACAGAAAGATGGGAAAACCAATAGAATATAAAAGGAACACTAATGAAAGGGTAAATATTTCCACTTTCCCTCCTATTGTCTCTCATGATGAAATAGGTGACGAGGAGGAGCTTCCTATTCAACCAGTCTCATCAATAAGAAGCTCGGAAAAATTGATTAAACCCACACATGATGTGGTGAAGAAGAAGAAAAGAAGAAAGAGTAGCGGTAAAAAAATATCCCTCCCAAATAATGTTGCCCCTATTATTGTTGTGCCTCATGAGAGTGAATCAAAAATAATTGTGGAAGATGATATACTTGATGATGATATTGCTTCTTTGTCTTATGGTACAATGTCCGAAGGAACTATTGAGGATGATTTTATTATGCCTATTACTCACTATGATGATTATGATTGGGAAGATAATGATACCTCTTATGATCTTGAAAATCTTTATGGCACCAACTTGGAAAATTATGATGATAATTGTTATACTATTGGTGCTATTCATACTATTAATGATGAGAGTGATTATGCTTATGATATGCCAAGCCACAAGCTTGGGGATGCTATGTTTGATGAAAATGACATGTTTGAGAATTTATTTGCTGCAATTAATGTTTGTCCCAAGCTTGGGGATGCTATGCTTAATGAAGATGATCTTTTTAGTCCCCCTACTTTGAATGATCAAATTTGTTATGATGATCGCATGCCTCCTACTTATGATGATTATTGTGATGATACTTATGTTATAAAAAGTAGTGATGATTATATTTATAAAACTTGTCATAATTATGATTACCCTTTTTCTGAACATCACTCTTTTAATGTGGAAACAATTTATAGTATTCGAGTTTCATATGATACTCCCACTATTATGAATGAGAAGAAAATTGCTTGCGTGGAGAGTAATAAAAATTATATGCTTATGGATCATGAAAAGAATGCTTTATGTGATAGCTATATTGATGAATCCATTCATGATGCTACTGAAAATTATTATGAGAGAGGAACATATGATTCATGATGCTCCCGTTATGTTTCAATTCTTTACTTCTATGTGAGCATCATTGAAATCATCATGGCTGGCTAAAATGCATTAAAGAAAAGCGCTTGTTGGGAGACAACCCAATACTTATACCTACTGTTTTTGTGTGTACACATGATTAAGCTACTGTAGTAATCATGTTTTATATGTTTTCTTTCAATAATGTGCCAAGTAAAGCCTTTGGGATAGTGTGGATGCTTGTTGATTTGATTCTGTGCAAAAACAGAAACTTTTGAATCCAGTGCTAGAATTTCTATTATGTACTGGAGAGTGAAACAATTATGAAATTTTTACACACTATTGGGTTACAAATTTTTTACGTTTTACTAATTTTTTAGAATTTTTGGAGGTATAGAAGTATGGTTTTTAAATCGCTTACTACACGCTGTTCTGGTTTTGACAGATTCTGTTTTTGATTCATAGTTTGCTTGTTTTAGTGTTTCCATAGCTTATATTGAGTAATATAAATTGTGGAAATGATAGAATACAGTAGGAATTATGTTAGAACAATTATGAATCTTGTCTTGACAGTACCTAAGTGGATGATTTATTTTTATCATACTAACCTATCTCACGAAGTTCCGTTAAGTTTTGTGTGATTGAAGTTTTCAAGTTTTGGGTGAGATATCGATATGAGGAGAATAAGGAGTGGCAAGACCCTAAGATTGGGTATGACCAAGGCACCCCAAGGTAAAATTCAAGGAAGACTCAAGCGTCTAAGCTTGGGGATGCCCCGTAAGGCATCCCCTCTTTCGTCTTCAACACTATCTGTAACCTTACTCGGAGCTATATTTTTATTCGTCACATAATATGAGTTTTGCTTGGAGCGTCATTTTATTTTGTTGAGATTTGCTTTCTTTTATCAATAATCATGTTTTGTATCTTTTAGTTCAATAAAATGCCAATTATAGCCTTTACCATGCTCAGTTTGCAAATTCATGTGTTGCTGTTCAAAAACAGAAAGTTTTCTGTTATGTCCAGAATATTCCTGAATAGTCAGGACATGATGAAAATCTGAAATTTTTACACAGTAAGAATGCATGAGTTCTCTGTCATGTGGTAATTTTTCAGAATTTTTGGAGTTAGGGAAGTATGGATTCTTATTCACCCTTTACAGACTATTCTGTTTTGGCAGATTGCTATTATAGTTGCATTGTTTGCATATGTTTGCTTGTTTAATGATTCTATTTTAGGACAGGAGTATTAAATATGCAGAGGCATTTAGTATTCAATGTTTAATTATAATTTTAGCGATTTGTTACAGTAGAGAATGTTGAGGTTTTGAGTTGACTTATACTAACTTATCTCACGAGTTCTTGTTGAGTTTTGTGTGGATGAAGTTTTAAGATTTAGGAGAAGCCATGATATGAGAGGAATTAAGGAGACACAAGAGCTCAAGCTTGGGGACGCCCAAGGCACCCCAAGATAACATTCCAAGAAGTCTCAAGCAACTAAGCTTGGGGATGCCCTGGTTGGCATCTCACCTTTCTTCATCAACATCTATCGGTTAGCCTAAGTTTTTACTTGTTCACATGATATGTGCTATTCTTGGAGTGTCCTTTTATTTTCATTTTGTTTCCTATTTTAATAAAATTATCAAGATCTGAAATTTTTATTTGGAGAGAGTCTTCACATAGCTACTTAATTGTTTGACTACTCATTGATCTTCACTTGTATCTTTTTGGAGTAGTTTGTCATTTACTCTTGTTCTACACTTATATCCTATGAGTAAATTGTTGAATGAATTGAATATCATAAATTTGAAATTATATGTGCTTCATATGCTTGTATCATGCCTAGTAGTAATTTCACATTTGGTTTAGAAAGTAAAATCTATTGAAGTTTGACAACCACAATATTGGTCATACAAGCAATTCATGAATGATTAGTATAAGGAAGACAACTTTCACATATAAATATATTATCTTGGATATCTTTTATGATTGTGAATACCCATTAATTATTTTCAAACTTGAGAAAATTAGTTGAAGTTGGACAAGGAAGACAACGTAATGAGTTATGTTTGGGTATATTTGCATAGAAGTTATATTGTTATGGATCCTCCAACATGTGGTGCTTGCTTAGGATCTTTTGCTAGCCAAAAATTCGTACTAAGTAGAGATACTGTTCGCACACGAACATGTCAACATGTACCCGCAGAGCCGGGGGTGATACACCGCAACTCGCCCTGCAGGAGGCCGGCTTACAGCGCGATACGCAAGACAGTAAGCCGGCTCTTTTTAGACCCGAAGCCCCGGTTCCTCGGGAGGGACCCCGTCTGAGGTTCCGGCGACTATGGGCTGAGCTAAGCCGGATTTGACCGCTCTTAACTCGGTTGTCGATATCCGATGAACTTACGCGAAGTCGCCGAATAACGGAAGCATGAACAAGGGTTAAGGGGTAAAAAGTAGATTGTATTGATATGTCGATTGTTTGCTTGATTCAATCGGCCATCACCTCTCACATATATATGAGGCGGCTGGACTTCCCGTGCAAGTAATAGACTCCTACACGGATTACAAGTTACAATCAGAGTCGGTTTCTAGCCCTAACTAGGTAAGGCACCCGCCAGGGCCGTCTTGGGCACAGACTCCCTGTTGGGCCGGCTTACAGTGTGAGTCGCCGAAAGTGTGGGCCGGCCTTGGTCTTCTGAGTCCATCCTTAGCTTCTCGCAGTTAGCTTTCCCTCTCCTGAGCCGTAGAGCCGGCTTTCTGAGTCGCCCTTTGCTCTTGGCTCCCTGAGTCGCCCGTTGCTCTTGGCTCCCTGAATCGCCCGTAGCTCTTGGCTTCCTGAGTCGCCCGTAGCTCTTCTGTGTTGACGCCAGTTCACTTTGCTTTGTAATCCGCCACTTTGCTGGTCAGCCGCCTTGCCGGGTCTCGATGGGCACGGTACTACCACTCTGGGCACGGCTAAGTGCCGCGCTACTTCCGCTCGGGGGTCCAGAAGTATTTTCTTAAGCGGTAGTAGAGCGGTAGTAAATATGCGGTAGTATCGCTCGAGAGGCTGTCTTGATGGCTTATAGGTTCATATCTGCCGGGTCATCGTCACCTGCCGAGTCTCAGCCTTGTCAGCCCTTGATAACCCTGTGAACTGGGGCATAACACCATGATCAATAGCCCTTAAACATTACCGGCTCAATAAGCTAGTGGCGGCTCATCGGTTTGTCAGAGTCGCCAGTATGGTGGAGCCGCTTCCATGATGAGCCGGTTTGGTCTTGAGCCAGTTCCTTACGGCCGGGTTACTGCCACGCCGGGTCGCCGCTCGTCTAGCCGTTGCTTGCCGATTCACTGCCACGCCGGGTCATCGCCTCCTAGGGCGGGTTACCAAGCCCTGAATCGGCTTCTGCCAAAAATGAGTGCTAACAGATACTACTTGTGCATCCAAAAACCCTTAAACCCAGTTTCTTGCCATGAGTGTCCACCATACCTACCTATGGATTGAATAAGATCCTTCAAGTAAGTTGTCATCGGTGCAAAAAGCAATAAAAATTGCTCCTAAAATATGTATGATCTTTTATTGTAAGGGAAAATAAGCATTGTACGAACTTGTGATGGTAAAGAAATAAAAGCGATGGACTGCATAATAAAGGTTGCTATCACAAGGGGCAATATAACGTGATGTTCCTTTGCATTAAGGGCTTGTGCATCCAAAAATAAAAAGCGCATGATAACCTCTGCTTCCCTCTGCAAAGGGCCTATCTTTTTACTTTTATGCATTTACTTTTATGCAAGAGTCAATAAGTATTCATTCGCATTTCAACCTCAATAATTCTCTAGTTGGCAAGCATCATGTGGTGGGGAAAGATCCAGGCACATATGGCCAGCCAAATATATTTGATCATGAATTATTATTGTTGACAATTATCTCTATGATAAATAAGTTGGGAGGCGAAACATTAAGCCCCTATCTTTCTCTGTGTTCGATGGATGCCATTTGTTCTAAAAATATGCTTTGAGTACTAGCAATCATAGAAGACTATATGATAATTGAGTATGTGGAGCTCTTACTTAGACTTTGTTGAAATTAAGTTGAATTGCAATTGTTTGGTGACTAAGAACATAGGTTGTTAAGTTTCAATAAAATGCATTGTTTGAACCACAACATGTGAATTGATTGCTACTTTATCATGATGAGTTTTACGAGAAAATGTTGCTGTTATGATGCTAGGAAAAGTGATTGAAATTATCATTGATCAAACTTATGCACTATGCTAGCATTCACAATTCATTAATTATTTCTTTTATCATTTACCTACTCGAGGACGAGCAGGAATTAAGCTTGGGGATGCTGATACGTCTCCAACGTATCTATAATTTATGAAGTATTCATGCCATGTTTATAACAATTCTATATGGTTTTGGTATGATTTGATTAGAACTAACCCGGACTGACGCTGTTTTCAGCAGAATTGCCATGGTGTTGTTTTTTGTGCAGAAATAAAAGTTCTTGGAATTGCATGAAACTTTTTGGAGATTTTTTATTGAATAAATAAAAAATACTGGAACCAAGAACCACTGGAGGGGGGCCACCCAGTGCCCACGAGGCACCAGGGCGCGCCACCCCCCCCCCCCCCCCCCGGCGCGCCCTGGTACCTCATGGGGCCCACGTGGCTCCGTCTGACCTGATTCCAATGTTGAAAAATCCTATAAATAGAGAAACCCCCAGAAATAACCCTAGATGAGTTTTTACGCCGCTGCAAGCCTCTGTACCTCCACGATCTCATCTACAGCCCTTTTCTGGCACCCTGCCGGAGGGGGGAATCATCACCGGAGGCCATCTTCATCATCCCGGCGGTCTCCATAACGAGGAGGGAGTAGTTCACCCTCGGGGCTGAGGGTTTGTACCAGTAGCTATGTGTTTGATCTCTCTCTCTCTCTCTCTCTCTCGTGTTCTTGATTTGGCACGATCTTGATGTATCGCAAGCTTTGTTAATATAGTTGGATCATATGGTGTTTCTTCCCTCTCTATCCTTGTTGTGATGAATCGAATCTTTTCCCTTTGAGGTTTCATTATTGTCGGATTGAATATTTCAGATTTGAGAACACTTGATGTATGTCTTGCATATGAATACCCGTGGTGACAATGGGTATTATATTGATTCACTTGATATATGTTTTGGCACTCAACTCGCGGATTTCCGCGGTGAGATTGGGGTAATCTATGCATATGGGTTGATGCACGTTTTCATTATCTTTTCTCTGATAGAAACTTTGGGGTGCTCCTTGGAGTTCTTTGTGTGGATTGAATATTATGATTATGAAGTTGTTTGATGCATATCGTATAATCAACTCACGGATACTTGTGGTGACATTAGAGTTGGTTGATGTGTATCATATGGTGTTATTTTAGTACGAACTCTAGGGCTGTTTGTGACACTTATAGGAATAGCTCAATAGATCGATCGGAAAGAATAACTTTGAGGTGGTTTCGTACCCTACAAACAATTTCTATCTTATGTTCTCTGCTAATAGGAATTTGGGAGTGATTCTTAATCGCACGTTGAGGGATGGTTATATGATCCAATTATGTTAGCATTGTTGAGAGATTGCACTAGTGAAAGTATGAACCCTAGGCCTTATTTTTAAGCATTGCAATACCATTTGTGCTCACTTTTGTTACTTGCTACCTTGCTGTTTTTATATTTTTAGACTACAAAAACCTATATCTACTATCCATACTACACTTTTACCACCATCTCTTCGCCGAACTAGTGCACCTATATAATTTACCATTGTATTGGGTGTGTTGGGGACACAAGAGATTTCTTGTATTTGGTTGCAGGGTTGTTTGAGAGATACCATCTTCAACCTACTACGCCTCCCACGGATTGATAAACCTTAGGTTATCCACTTGAGGGAAAATTGCTACTGTCCTACAAAACTCTGCGCTTGGAGGCCCAACACGAGCCTACAAGAATAAGTTGTGTAGTAGACATCATTCTCCCATTCATTTTTTCTCTTTTTCGTCCGGAGCCTCATCCCGACTTGTGGGGGAATCATAGTCTCCATCATCCTTTCCTCATTGGGACAATGCTCTAATAATGATGATCATCACACTTTTATTTACTTACAACTCAATATTAAAACTCGATACTAGAACAAATATGACTCTATATGAATGCCTCTGGCAGTGTACCAGGATGTGCAATGATCTAGCGTAACATGTATAAAAAATGATGAAAGGTGGCTTTGCCACAAATACGATGTCAACTATATGATCATGCAAAGCAATATGACAATGATGATGTGTGTCATATAAACGGAATGGTGGAAGTTGCATGGCAATATATCTCGGAATGGCTATGGAAATGCCATAATAGGTAGGTATGGTGGCTGTTTTGAGGATGGTAAAAGGGGGTTTATGTGTGAAAGAGCGTATCATATCACGGGGTTTGGATGCACCGGCAAAGTTTGCGCCAACTCTCGAGGTGAGAAAGGGCAAGGCACGGTACGGAAGAGGCTAGCAAATTGCGGAAAGATAGGAGTGCGTATAATCCATGGACTCACATTAGTCATAAAGAACTCACATACTTATTGCAAAAGTCTATTAGTCCTTGAAGCAAAGTACTAACCGCATGCCCCAAGGGAGGAGGTTGGTAGGAGTTAACCATCGTGCGCCCCCGATTATAACAGCACTCAAGGATTTCATTTCAGACCTATAAATGCTCGAACTTCCTCACCATGCCATGACCAATACTTAGATGAGTAGTCATAACAAACTTTAATACCGATATTTCTACTAACCAATGATCATGAACCTATATCCTTTCATTTTACGACATTAATAAAATTAACCATGCACTTCATATTTAGTGATCTACATGAAAGTTTTTATTATATCCCCCTTGAATACCTTATCATATCAGGACCATTCTTTTAACAAGTGCAAATTGCCATTACTATTTATTAGACTCTCAAAAAGATATAAGTGAAGCATGAGAGTGCAACTATTTCTTTAAAATATAACCACCACCGTGCTCTAAAAGATATAAGTGAAGCACTAGAGCAACTGCCTAGCTCAAAAGATATAAGTGAAGCACATAGTGTATTCTAACAAATCACGAATAATGTGTGTCCCTCTCAAAAATGTGTGTTTAGCAAAGATGATTGTGGCAAACTAAAAAGTTAACAAAGAAAAGAAAACTATGGCACAAGACGCTCCAAGTAAAACACATATCATGTGATGAATAAAAATATACCTCCAAGTGAGTTACTGGTAGATTGTAGACGAAAGAGGGGATGCCATCCGGGGCATCCCCAAGCTTAGACGCTTGGTTCTTCCTTGAATATTACCTTGGAGTGCCTTGGGCATCCTCAAGCTTAGGCTCTTTTCGCTCCTTATTCCTTTATTCACCATGATCTCCCCCAAAACTTGAAAACTTCAGCACACAAAACTAAACAGAAACCTCATGAAATCTGTTAGTATAATAAATATATCAAAACATTTAGGTACTGTTGTAAATTGATTCTTATTTAATCTTGGCATAATGCTACTGTACTCCAACTTCCCCATGGCTTATACCCCCCGATACAATCCATAGATTCATCAAAATAAGCAAACTATGCAACAAAAACAGAATCTGTCTAAAACAGTACAATCTGTAATGACGGAATATTTGACTGTACTTCTGTAACTCCAAAAATTCTAAAAAATTAGGGAAACTTAAAAAATTCATATTGCAATACTTTTTAAACAATTCATCAATTATTGACATTCTAGAGGGGATAAACAATTCCCGTACTGGGCGTAAAAGTTTCTGTTTACAAACAGGATCAATAATACTATCATCCACATCATCCTAAAGGCATTACTTGGCACAAACACTAATTAAAACATAAAAACACAATTATAATAGTAGCTAAAATTGTGTGACACAATAAGAATAAAAACTATAGTAAAAATAAATATTGGGTTGCCTCCCAACAAGCGCTATTGTTTTATGCCCCTAGCTAGGCATAATGCATAGTTCCAAGTGTTATCATCCTTGAAATTTATTCAATATGTGGACCTCATAATAGATTCATATGGAGGCTTAATTCTCTTTGTAGGGAAGTGTTCCATCCCTTTCTTTAGTGGAAATTGGAATCTTATATTACCTTCTTTCATATCAATAATAGCACATATGGTTCGTAGGAAAGGCCTACCAAGTATTATAGGACAAGACGGATTGCATTCAATATCAAGCACAATGAAATCCATGGGCACATAATTTCTATTAGCAAGAATAAGCAGATCATTTATACTACCCAATGGTTTCTTAATAGTAGAATCCGCTAAATGCAAATCAAGGGAACAAGCATCCATATTGGTAAGGCCTAGCACATCACATAAAGATTTTGGTATAGTAGAGACGCTAGCACCAAGATCACACAAAGCATTACATTCATAATCTTTAATTTTAACTTTAATAGTAGGTTTCCATTCATCATGCAATTTTCTAGGTATAGAAACTTCCAACTCAAGCTTTTCTTCATGAGCTTTTATCATAGCTTCTACAATATGTTTAGTAAAAGCTTTATTTTGTTCATAAGCATTGGGTGAGCTAATCATGGATTACAACAAGGAAATACATTCAACTAAAGAGCAATTATCATAATTAAAGTCCTTGTAATCCAAAGTAGTGGGCGCATCACTATTTAAAGTTTTGACCTCTCCAAACCCACTTTTATCATTTTTATCATTAAGATCATCACCCTCCGAACAATTGGGACGCCTTCTAGCTAAAGTTGACTCATCTTCAGTCCCTTTTTCATCAAGTTTTATTTTACCAAATAAATATTCAATAGGTGTGACACCAATCATTTTAATATCTTCATCATTACTACGATAAAAACCGGGTGGAATAGCTTTTTCTAGGAATTCTCGCTTAGCTCTCAACGTAGCGGTTCTCTCTTTACTTTCATTAATGGAAACATGGATGGCCTTAATAGACTCATTAGTATCATGTTTAGGTGGAGAAATTTTAATTTTGAGATTTTCCACATCATGAGCAATTCTATCCATGTTCCTAGACATTTCATCAACTCTATTCAATTTTTCCTCTATCATAACATTAAAATTCTTTTGAGAATTAATAAATTCTTTAATATTGTTCTCAACATCAGTAGGTATCCTATTATTATTATTATTATTATTATTATTATTTTTATAAGAATTACCATAGGAATTACCATAATTATTAGAGGAATTTCTGGGAAACGGTCTAGAATTGAAATTTCCCCTATAAGCATTGTTGTTGAAATTATTCCTAGAGACAAAATTCACATCAATGGCATCATTATTTTGCTTAATCAAAGTAGACAATGGCACATCATTAGGATCAATATGAGCATTTTTACTACTCCCTCCATCCAAGTGCATAAGTCACATTAGGAAGTGCAGCGCAACCAAGGTATAAGCAGATTGGAGGAGAAGGAGAAGCTGCCTTCCAATCAAAGCCCTCATTTCTATCTTTAAACACAGCAATTAATCACAACAATTAAAAGATGTCGTTCTAGCTACCATGCAGGCCCACGTACTAATTTGCATGCAAGCCGGCTTTGATTTCTTACCTAATCAACGCGTAGACGCGCTGCATGCATTGGGTTTTCACGGGAGATAACGAGATAGAGGAAGAAGTGCTCGCTAGCGAACAAGGCTGGGAGGGAATTGAGATGCAAAGTTAATGAATGACGCCTAAACATTTTGGGAATACCTGATTTTCATAATATGACTTATGCACCTGGACGGAGGGAGTAGCAAGTATTTTCATAATAGCATCCATTTTATCACCCAAAGTAGAGATTTCTTCAATAGAATTTCCCTTCTTACCAGTTGGAGTTCTTTCAGTGTGCCATTGAGAATAATTTTTCATAATATTATCAAGAAGTTTTGTAGCTTCTCCCAATGTAATTTCCATAAAAGTTACACCTGCAGCAGAGTCTAGAAGATTTCTAGAAACAAATTTTAGTCCCGCATAATTTTTTTGTATGATCATCTATAAGCTTAAACCATGAGTGGGACAATTTCTTATCATTAATTTCATTCTCTCCCATGCTTGTGCAACATGTTCTTGCTCAAGTTGCTTAAAATTCATAATTTGATTTCTTAAAGAAATAGTTTTTGCGGGAGGAAAAATACTTGGCAATAAAAGCATCCTTACACTTATCCCAAGAATCAATACTATTGCGAGGCAAGGATGAAAACCAAGTTTTAACACGATCTCTTAGTGAGAATGGAAATAATTTCAACTTAATAATATCATTATCCACATCTTTTTTTCTTTTGCATATCACATAATTCAACGAAAGTATTAAGATGGGAAGCAGCATCCTCATTAGGAGTTCCAGAAAATTGTTCTTTCATAACAAGATTTAGCAAAGCAGCATTAATATCATAAGACTCCACACTAGCAGTGGGAGGAGCAATTGGAGTACTAATAAAATCATTATTATTAGTATTTGAAAAGTCACACAACTTGGTGTTTTCTTGAGACATAGTGACAAAGCAAGCAAACAAAATAAAATATATTTTTTGTTTTTGTAAAAAAATTAGAAGTGGGGGAGATGCAAAAGCAAATAAAAAGGCAAATAAAATAAGAGCAAGTAGATGATAGTTTGTGCGAAGGTACTTGATAAGTTTTGGTGATATCTCCTCGGCAACGGCGCCAGAAATTCTTCCTGCTACTTGAGAGCTGCGTTGGGATTTCCTCGAAGAGGAGAGGATGATGCAGTACAATAGAGATAAGTATTTCCATCAGTTAAGAACCAAGGTTATCTATCCAGTAGGAGAACCACGCAGAACCTCGTTAGCAACACCTACACACACAAAAGCAAATACTTGCACCCAACGCGAACAAGAGGGTTGTCAATCCCCTTGGCGGTTACTTGCAAGGATTAATTCTGATAATGATAGATAGATAGTAAATTGCAAAATAAAATAAAAGTAAATAAATTGCAGCAAGGTATTTTTGGATTTTATATATAATAGATAGATGACCTTGGGGCCATAGTTTTCACTAGAGGTTTCTCTCTCGAACGCATAGCATACGGTGGGTAGACAAATTACTGTTGGGCAATTGATAGAAAAGCGCATAGTTATGACGATATTCAAGGCAGTGATCATGTATATAGGCATCACGTCCGAGACAAGTAGACCGACTCCTGCCTGCATCTACTACTTTTACTCCACCCATCGACCGCTATCCAGCATGCATCTAGGGTATTAAGTTAATAAAAACAGAGTAACGCCATAAGCAAGATGACATGATGTAGACAAAGTAAACTCAATCAATATGAATAAACCCATTGTTTTATCCTTAATGGCAACAATACAAATACGTGTCTTGTCCCTTTCTGTCACTGGGATAGAGCACCGCAAGATTGAACCCATCGCAAAACACCTCTCCCATTGCAAGATAAATCAATCTAGTTGGCCAAACCAAACGGATAGATCGGAGAGAAATACAAAGCTATAACAATCATGCATAAAAGAGTTCAGAGAAGACTCAATTAATATTCATAAATATTCAGATCATAAACCCACAATTCATCGGATCCCAACAAACACACCGCAAAAGAAGATTACATCGGATAGAACTCCAAGAACATCGAGGAGAACATGGTATTGAAGATCAAAGAGAGAGAAGAAGCCATCTAGCTACTAACTATGGACCTGTAGGTCGGTGTTGAACTACTCACACTGTTGGGGAACGTCGCATGGGAAACAAAAAAATTTCCTACGCAACACACAAGATCTATCCATGGTGATGAGCATCTACGAGAGGGAGAGTGAATCTACATACCCTTGTAGATCGCTAAGCGGGAAGCGTTTAAGCAACGTGGTTGATGTAGTCGAACGTCTTCTCGTGATCCAAATCACCGGCGTCCCGCGATCCAATCACGATCCGTCCCGATCAAGTACCGAACGGACGGCACCTCCGCGTTCAGCACACGTACAGCTTGATGACGATCTCCGCCGTCTTGATCCAGCAAGAGAGAGCGGAGAGGAAGAAGAGTTCTCCAGCAGCACGACGGCGTGGTGGTGGTGGTGGTGGAGCTATTCCGGCAGGGCTTCGCCTAAGCACCGCTGAAAATAGACTAGAGGAGAAACCGATCTAGATGAAGTAGAGGGAGCACGTGGCAATTAGGGTTATTTTTCTCCTCTAAATCCTCTAGTATATATAGGAGGGAGGGAGGGGAGGAGGCAGCCTCAAACCCTCAAGGGCTGGCCGAAATTGGAGGTGGAGGAGTCCTACTCCTCCACTTCCAATCCTAGTCCAAATAGGACACCTTCCATATTTGGATTTCCCTTCCCTTTACTTGGGGTTTTTCCTTTCCAACTCTATCCTAGCCGCATGGGCCTTGTAGGACTTGTTTGTCCAGCCCACTAAGGGCTGGTGCAACCCCCTTCAGGCCCATGTGGCCTCCCGGCGTGGGTGGCCCCTCCCGATGGCCCTCCGGCACTCCCGGTACACTACCGGAAATACCCGAAACTTTTCCGGTGGCCAAAACGGGACTTCCTATATATCAATCTTTACCTCCGGACCATTCCGGAGCTCCTCGTGATATCCGGGATCTCATCCGGGACTCCGAACAACCTTCGGTCACCAACATACATAACTCAATACTACCGAAACGTCACCAAACCTTAAGTGTGCAGACCCTGCGGGTTCGAGAATTATGTAGACATGACCGAGACACCTCTATGGCCAATAACCAATAGCGGGACCTGGATGCCCATATTGGCTCCTACATATTCTATGAAGATCTTTATCGGTCGAACCTCTATGTCAAGGATTCAATTAATCCCGTATGCTATTCCCTTTGTCCTTCGGTATGTTACTTGCCCGAGATTCGATCGTCGGTATCTCTATACCTAGTTCAATCTCGTTACTGGCAAGTCTCTTTACTCATTCCGTAATACAAGATCTCGTGGCTAACACCTTAGTCACATTGCTTGCAAGGCTCATCGTGATGTTGTATTACCGAGTGGGCCCTGAGATACCTCTCCGTCACACGGAGTGACAAATCCCAGTCTTGATCCATGCCAACTCAACAGACACCCTCGGAGATAACTGTAGAGCATCTTTATAGTCACCCAGTTACGTTGCGACGTTTGATACACACAAGGTATTCCTCCGGTGTCAGTGAGTTGCATGATCTCATGGTCATAGGAACAGATACTTGACATGCAGAAAACAATAGCAATAAACTGACACGATCAAATGCTACGTTTATAGTTTGGGTCTTGTCCATCACATCATTCTCCTAATGATGTGATCCCGTTATCAAATGACATCACATGTCCATGGCTAGGAAACCTTCACCATCTTTTGATCAACGAGCTAGTTAACTAGAGGCATACTAGGGACACAGTGTTGTCTATGTACCCACACATGTATTTGAGTTTCCAATCAATACAATTATAGCATGGATAATAAACGATTATCATGAACAAGGAAATATGATAATAACCAATTTATTATTGCCTCTAGGGCATATTTCCAATAGTCTCCCACTTGCACTAGAGTCAATAATCTAGTTCACATCACCATGTGATTTACATTGTTATGAATCTAACACCCAATGAGTTCTGGGGTTCGATCAGATCATGCTTTGCATGTGAGAGAGGTCTTTAGTCAACGGGTCTGTGACATTCAGATCCGTGTGTACTTTGCAAATCTCTATGTCATACTGTAGACACTTCTACCACACTCCACTTGGAGCTATTCCAAATGGCTGCTCCACTATATGTATCCTGACTACTATTCAGAGTCGTCCGGATAGGTGTCAAAGCTTGCATCGACGTAACCCTTTACGACGAACTCTTTATCACCTCCATAATCGAGAAATATTTCCTTAGTCCTCTAGTTACTAAGGATAATCTTGACCGCTGTCCAGTGATCCACTCCTGGAACACTCTTGTACCCCTTGACAGACTCATGGCAAGGCACACACTAGGTGCGGTACACAGCTTGGCATACTATACAGAGCCTATGGATAAGGCATAGGGGACGACCTTCGTCCTTTCTCTTTCTTCTGCCATGGTCGAGCTTTGAGTCTCACTCAACTCCACACCTTACAAATCAGGCAAGAACTCTTTCTTTGACTGATCCATTTTGAACTCTTTCAAAATCTTGTCAAGGTATGTACTCATTGAAAGTCTTATCAGACGTCTTGATCTTATCTCTATAGATCTTGATGCCCAATATTTAAGTAGCTTCATTCCAGGTCTTCCTTTGAAAAACTCCTTTCAAACGACCCTATATGCTTTCCAGAAATTCTACATCATTTCCGATCAACAATATGTCAACCACATATACTTATCAGAAATTCTATAGTGCTCCCACTCACTTTATTGTAAATACAAGTTTCTCATAAACTTTGTATAGACTCAAAAACTTTGATCAACTTATCAAAGTGTATATTCCAACTCCGAGATGCTTGCTCCAGTCCATAGAAGGATCGCTGGAGTTTGCATACATTTTAGCATCCTTAGGACTGACAAAACCTTCCGGTTGTATCACATACAATTTTTCCTTACGGATACCGTTAAGGAAATGATGTTTTGACATCCATCTGCCAGATTTCATAATTGAAAAATGCAGCAACTGCTAACATGATTCCAACAGACTTTGAGCATCGCTACGGGTGAGAAAGTCTCATCGTAGTCAACTCCTTGAACTTGTGAAAAACCCTTTGCCACAAGTCGAGCTTTATAGACCGTGACATTACCGTCCGCGTCCGTCTTCCTCTTAAAAATCCATTTGTTCTGAATGGCCTTACGCCCTTCAGGTAATACTTCCAAAGCCCATACTTTGTTTTCTTACATGGATCCCATCTCGGATCTCATAGCCTCTAACCATTTCTCGGAATCCGGGCCCAACATCGCTTCTCCATAGCTCGTAGGGTCGTCGTTGTCCAACAACATGACCTCTAAGACAGGGTTGCCGTACCACTCAGGAGCAGTACGCGTCCTTGTCGACCTACGAGGTTTGATAGTAACTTGATCCGAAGCTTCATGATCATCATCATTAACTTCCTCTTCAACTAATCATAGGCTCCACAGAAACAACTTTCTGCGCTGCGCTACTCTCTGGTTGAAACAAAGGTTCAACAACCTCATCAAGTTCTATCTTCCTCCCACTCAATCTTTCGAAAGAAACTCTTTCTCGAGAAAGGACCCGTTTTAGCAACAAACACTTTGTGCTTGGATCTAAGATAGAAGGTTTACCCAACTGTTACGTTAGGGTATTCTATGAAGATGCATTTGTCCGCTTTGGGTTCGAGCTCATTAGGTGAAAACCCTTTTTCACATAAACGTCGCAGCCCCAAACATTAAGAAATGACAGCTTAGGTTTCCGCCAAACCAAAATTCATACGGTGTCATCTCAACGGACTTAGATGGTGCCCCTTTTAAAGTGAATGTGGTTGTCTCTAATGCATAACCCTAAAACGATAGTGGTAAATCGATAAGAGACATCATAGTTCGCACCATATCCAATAGAGCATGACTACGACGTTCGGACACACCATCACACTATGGTGTTCCAGGTGGCATGAGTTGTGAAACAACTTCCACATTGTCTTAAGTTGTATACCAAACTCGTAACTCAGATATTCACCTCCACGATCATATCGTAGACATTTTATCTTCTTGTCACGATGATCTCAAACTTCACTCTGATTTTGTTTGAACTTTTCAAACGATTCAGACTTGTGTTTCATTAAGCAAATATACCATATATCTACTCAAATCATCAGTGAAGGTAAGAAAATAACGATATCCACCGCACGCTACAACACTCATTGGACCGCATACATCAACATGCATCATTTCCAATAAGTCAATTGCCCGCTCCATCATACCGGAAAACGGGGTTTTAGTCATCTTGCCCATGAGGCATGGTCCGCATGTCTCAACCGATTCGAAATCGAATGAGTCCAAAGATCCATCAGCATGGAGTTTCTTCATGCGTTTTACACCAATATGACATTTAGCGGCAGTGCCACAAGTATGTGGTAATATCATTATTAACTTTGCATCTTTTGGCATCAATATTATAAACATGTGTATCACTACGATCAAGATTCAATAAACCACTCTTTATTGAGTGCATGACCATTGAAGGTATTATTCATGTAAACAGAATAACTATTATTCTCTAATTTAAATGAATAACCGTATTGCAATAAACATGATCTAATCACGTTCATGCTCAACGCAAACACCAAACAACATTTATTCAGGTTCATCACTAATCCCGAAGGTAGAGAGAGCGTGCGATGGTGATCACATCAACCTTGGAATTACTTCCAACAATCATCGTCACCTCGCCCTTAGCTAGTCTCCGTTTATTCCGTAGCTTTTATTTCGAGTTACTAACATTTAGCAAACCGAACCGGTATCTAATACCCAGGTGCTACTAGGAGTACTAGTAAGGTACACATCAATAACACGTATATCAAATATACTTCTGTCGACGTTGCCAGCCTTCTTATCTACCAAGTATCTAGGGTTGTTCCACTTCAGCGACCGTTCTCCTCATAATAGAAGCACTTAGTCTCGGGTTTGGGTTCAACCTTGGGTTTCTTCACTGGAGCAGCAACTGACTTGCCATCCATGAAGTTTCCCTCCTTGCCCTTGCCCTTCTCGAAACTAGTGGTTTCACTAACCATCAACACTTGATGCTCCTTCTTGATTTCTACCTTCGCGGTGTCAAACATTGCGAACAGCTCAGGGATCATTATTTCCATCTCTGGCCTTTTATAGTTCATCACGAAACTCTAGTAGCTTAGTGACAGTGTCTTGGAGAATTATATCAATCACTATCTTATCTGGAAGGTCAACTCCCACTTGATTCAAGCGATTGTAGCACCCAGACAATCTGAGCACATGCTCAACGATTGAGCTATTCTCCATCATCTTGCAGGCAAAGAATCTTGTTGGAGGTCTCATACCTCTCAACACGGGCACGAGCCTGAGATCCCAATTTCAGCTCTTAGAACATCTCATATGTTCCATGACGTTCAAAACGTTTTGGAGCCTTAATTCTAAGCCGTAATGCATGACGCACTGAACTATTAAGTAGTCATCGGAACGTGTCTGTCAGATGTTCACAACATCTACAGACGACGCTAGAGGGGGTGGCGCACCGAGCGGTGCATTAAGGACATAAGCCTTCTGTGCAGCATCGAGGACAATCCTCAGATCACGGACCCAGTCCGCATTATTGCTACCATCATCTTTCAAATATATTTCTCTAGGAACATATAAAAAATCAAGGGAGCTACAGCGCGATCTAGTAATCTACAACATAATTTGCAAAGACACTATGACTATGTTCATGATAATGAGTTTAGTTAATCATATTACTCAAAACTCCCACTCAAATTGACATCCCTCCGGTTATTCGAGTGTAACATGATCCAAATCCACCAACTCAAGTCCGATCATCACGTGAGTTGAGTGTGGTTTCAATGGTGAACATCTTCATGTTGATCATATCTACTATATGACTCATGTTCGACCTTTCGGTCTCTTGTGTTCCGAGGCCATGTCTGTACATGCTAGGCTCGTCAAGTTTAACCCGAGTGTTCCGCGTGTGCAACATGGCTTGCACCCGTTGTATGTGAACGTAGAGTCTATCACACCCGATCATCACGGCGTGTCTCGAAACGACGAACTTTAGCAACGGTGCACACTCGGGGAGAACACAATTTTATTTTGAAATTTAAGTGAGGGATCACCCTATAATGCTACCGTCGTCCTAAGCAAAATAGGATGCATAAAAGGATTAACATCACATGCAAATCATAAGTGACATGATATGGCCATGAACTCGTGCTTTTGATCTCCATCTCCAAAGCACCGGCATGATCTCCATCGTGACCGGCATGACACCATGATCTCCATCATCTTGATCTCCATCAATGTGTCTCCATGAGGTTGTCGCGCCGACTGTTGCTTCCACGACTATTGCTAACGTTTAGCGATAAAGTAAAGCATTACATAGCGCTTAATGATTGACACGCAGGTCATACAATAATTAAAGACAACTCTATGGCTCCTGCCAGTTGCCGTACTCATCGACATGCAAGTCGTGATATTCTATACAATACATGATCATCTCATACATCACATATATCTCATCATGTAATTGGCCATATCACATCACAACATACCCTGCAAAAACAAGTTAGACGTCCTCTAATTGTTGTTGCAAGTTTTACGTGGCTGCTACAGGTATCTAGCAAGAACGATTCTTACCTACGCAAAAACCACAACGGTGATATAAAAGTTGCTATTTCACCTTCTACAAGGACCGCCTCTGTCGAATCTGATTCAACTAAAGTGGGAGAGACAGACACCCGCCAGCCATCTTATGCAACAAAGTTACATGTCAGTCGATGGAACCGGTCTCTCGTACGTGTACGAGTAAAGTTGGTCCGAGCCGCTTCATCCCACAATACCGCCGAATCAAGAAAAGACTAAGGAGGGAAGCAATCTGAATATCAACGCCCACAAACTCCTTTGTGTTCTACTCGAGATCTCATCTATGCATAGACCTAGCTCAGATGCCACTGTTGGGGAACGTCGCATGGGAAACAAAAAAATTTCCTACGCAACACACAAGATCTATCCATGGTGATGAGCATCTACGAGAGGGAGAGTGAATCTACATACCCTTGTAGATCGCTAAGCGGGAAGCGTTTAAGCAACGCGGTTGATGTAGTCGAACGTCTTCTCGTGATCCAAATCACCGGCGTCCCGCGATCCAATCACGATCCGTCCCGATCAAGTACCGAACGGACGGCACCTCCGCGTTCAGCACACGTACAGCTTGATGACGATCTCCGCTGTCTTGATCCAGCAAGAGAGAGCGGAGAGGAAGAAGAGTTCTCCAGCAGCACGACGGCGTGGTGGTGGTGGTGGTGGAGCTATTCCGGCAGGGCTTCGCCTAAGCACCGCTGAAAATAGACTAGAGGAGAAACCGATCTAGATGAAGTAGAGGGAGCACGTGGCAATTAGGGTTATTTTTCTCCTCTAAATCCACTAGTATATATAGGAGGGAGGGAGGGGAGGAGGCAGCCTCAAACCCTCAAGGGCTGGCCGAAATTGGAGGTGGAGGAGTCCTACTCCTCCACTTCCAATCCTAGTCCAAATAGGACACCTTCCATATTTGGATTTCCCTTCCCTTTACTTGGGGTTTTTCCTTTCCCACTCTATCCTAGCCGCATGGGCCTTGTAGGACTTGTTTGCCCAGCCCACTAAGGGCTGGTGCAACCCCCTTCAGGCCTTTGTGGCCTCCCGGTGTGGGTGGCCCCTCCCGATGGCCCTCCGGCACTCCCGGTACACTACCGGAAATACCCGAAACTTTTCCGGTGGCCAAAACGGGACTTCCTATATATCAATCTTTACCTCCGGACCATTCCGGAGCTCCTCGTGATATCCGGGATCTCATCCGGGACTCCGAACAACCTTCGGTCACCAACATACATAACTCAATACTACCGAAACGTCACCAAACCTTAAGTGTGCAGACCCTGCGGGTTCGAGAATTATGTAGACATGACCGAGACACCTCTATGGCCAATAACCAATAGCGGGACCTGGATGCCCATATTGGCTCCTACATATTCTACGAAGATCTTTATCGGTCGAACCTCTATGTCAAGGATTCAATTAATCCCGTATGCTGTTCCCTTTGTCCTTCGGTATGTTACTTGCCCGAGATTCGATCGTCGGTATCTCTATACCTAGTTCAATCTCGTTACTGGCAAGTCTCTTTACTCGTTCCGTAATACAAGATCTCGTGGCTAACACCTTAGTCACATTGCTTGCAAGGCTCATCGTGATGTTGTATTACCGAGTGGGCCCTGAGATACCTCTCCGTCACACGGAGTGACAAATCCCAGTCTTGATCCATGCCAACTCAACAGACACCCTCGGAGATACCTGTAGAGCATCTTTATAGTCACCCAGTTACGTTGCGATGTTTGATACACACAAGGTATTCCTCCGGTGTCAGTGAGTTGCATGATCTCATGGTCATAGGAACAGATACTTGACATGCAGAAAATAATAGCAATAAACTGACACGATCAAATGCTACGTTTATAGTTTGGGTCTTGTCCATCACATCATTCTCCTAATGATGTGATCCCGTTATCAAATGACATCACATGTCCATGGCTAGGAAACCTTCACCATCTTTTGATCAACGAGCTAGTTAACTAGAGGCATACTAGGGACACAGTGTTGTCTATGTACCCACACATGTATTTGAGTTTCCAATCAATACAATTATAGCATGGATAATAAACGATTATCATGAACAAGGAAATATGATAATAACCAATTTATTATTGCCTCTAGGGCATATTTCCAACACACACATCATCGGAAGGGCAGCAAGGTTGATGTAGAAGCCCTCCGTGATCAATTCCCCCTCCGGCAGAGTGTCAGAAAAGGCCTCCAGATGGGATCGTGGAAGAACAGAAGCTTGCGGCGGCGGAAAAGTTTTCTCGTGTGGCTCTCTGGTATAATGGGAATATTTTGGAATTTATAGAGGTGGAATTAGGTCAGGAGTTGCCATGAGGGACCCATAAGCCCGGGGGGCACGCCCTACCCCCTGGGCGCGCCTCCCAAGCTTGTCGCTCCCTCGTGACTCCTCCGGTCTTCTCCCAAAGCTTCTAGGGTCTCTTTTGGTCCAGAAAAAATTAATCCAAAGTTTTTTCTTCGTTTGGACTCCGTTTGATATTGATTTTCTGAAAAGACAAAAACAAGCAAAAAATAGCAACTGGCACTGGGCACTAGGTTAATAGGTTAGTCCCAAAAAATGATATAAAATTGCATAAAGTTGCATATAAAACATCCAAGATTGATACTATAATAGCATGGAACAATCAAAAATTATAGATACGTTGGAGACGTATCAATATGTTACTTACCCGAGATTCGATCGTCGGTATCTCCATACCTAGTTCAATCTCGTTACCGGCAAGTCTCTTTATTCGTTCCGTAATATAAGATCCCGCGACCAAACTCATTAGTCACTTGCTTGCAAGCTTCTTATGATGTTGTATTACCGAGAGGGCCCAGAGATATCTCTCCGTCACACGGAGCGACAAATCCCAGTCTCGATCCATGCCAACCCGATAGACACCTTCGGAGATACCTGTAGAGCACCTTTATGATCACCCAGTTACAAAGTGACATTTGATAGCACACAAAGTATTCCTCTGGTATCCGGGAGTGGCATGATCTCATGGTCTAAGGAACTGATACTTGACATGAAGAAAGCTATAGCAATAAACTTAAGTGATACGATCAAATGCTAAGCTTACGGTTGGGTCTTGTCCATCACATCATTCTCCTAATGATGTGATCCCATTATCAAATGACAACTCATGTCTATGGTTAGGAAACCTTAACCATCTTTGATCAACGAGCTAGTCTAGTAGAGGCTCACTAGGGACACGGTGTTGTTTATGTATACACACATGTATTTAACTTTCCGGTCAATACAATTCTAGCATGAATAATAAACATTTATCATGAACAAGGAAATATGATAATAACCAATTTATTATTTCCTCCAGGGCATATTTCCAACAGTCTCCCACTTGCACTAGAGTCAATAATCTAGTTTACATCGTAATGAATCTAACACCCATGGAGTCCTGGTGCTGATCATGTTTTGCTCACGGAAGAGGTTTAGTCAATGGGTCTGCCACATTCAGATCCGTATGTACTTTTGCAAATTTTTATGTCTACAACGCTCTACTTGGAGCTACTCCAGCCAACTGCTCCACTATTCAATACGTATCCGGATTGAGACTTTTAGTCATCTGGATCAGTGTCAAAGCTATCATCAACGTAACCCTTTACGACGAGCTTATCTTCACCTCCATAAATGAGAAACATGTCCTTGGTCCTCTTTAGGTACTTAAGGATATTTTTGACCGCTGTCTAGTGATCTACTCTTGGATCACTCTGGTACCTACCTGCCAGACTTATGGCGAGGCACACATCAGGTCTGGTACACATCATGGCATACATTGTAGAGCCTATGGCTGAGGCATAGGGGACGACTTTCATCCTTTCTCTTTCTTCTGTCATGGTCAGGCTTTGAGTCCTACTCAACTTCACACCTTGCAACACAGGAAAGAACCCCTTCTTTGACTGGTCCATTTTGAACTTCTTCAAAATCTTGTCAAGGTATGTGCTTTGTGAAAGTCCTATTAGGCGTCTTGATCTATCTCTATAGATTTTAATGCCCGGTATGTAAGCAGCTTCACCCAGGTCTTTCATTGAAAAACTCTTATTCAAATGACCTTTTATGCTTTCCAGAAATTCTATATCATTTCCAATCAACAATTTGTCATCCACATATAATATTAGAAATGCTACAGAGCTCCCACTCACTTTCTTGTAAATATAAGCTTCTCCGTAAGTTTGTATAAAACCAAAAGCTTTGATCACCTCATCAAAGCGTATATTCCAACTCCGAGATGCTTGCACCAGTCCATAGATGGATCGCTGGAGCCTGCATACTTTGTCAGCATCCTTAGGATCGACAAAACCTTCTGGTTGCATCATATACAACTCTTCCTTAATAAACCCATTAAGGAACACTATTTTGACGTCCATTTGCCAGATTTCAGTCATAAAATGTGGCAATTGCTAACATAATTCTAACAGACTTAAGCATCGCTACGGGTGAGAAAGTCTCATTTGGTCAACCCCTTGAACTTGTCGGAAACCCTTTGCGACAAGTCGAGCTTTATAGACGGTGACATTACCATCAGCGTCTGTCTTCTTCTTAAAGATCCATTTATTCTCAATGGCCTGCCGATCATCGGGCAAGTCCACCAAAGTCCATACTTTGTTCTCATACATGGATCCTATCTCGGATTTCATGGCCTCAAGCCATTTGTCGGAATCCGGGCTCATCATTGCTTCTTCATAGTTCGTAGGTTCGCCGTTGTCTAACAACATGACTTCCAGGACTGGATTACCGTACCACTCTGGTGTGGAACGTACCCTGGTTGACCTATGAAGTTTAGTAGTAACTTGATCCGAAGTTTCATGATCATCATCATTAGCTTCCTCTTCGGCTGGTGTAGGCATCACGGGAACTTCTTTCTGTGATGTGCTACTTTCCAATTCGAGAGAAAATACAATTACCTCATCAAGTTCACTTTCCTCCCACTCACTTCTTTCGAGAGAAACTCCTTCTCTAGAAAGGACCCATTCTTGGCAACAAAGATCTTACCCTCAGATCTGTGATAGAAGGTATACCCAATGGTCTCTTTAGGGTATCCTATGAAGATGCACTTCTCCGCTTTGGGTTCGAGCTTATCAGGCTGAAGCCTCTTGACATAAGCGTCGCATCCCCAAACTTTAAGAAACGACAGCTTAGGTTTCTTGCCAAACCACAACTCATACGGTGTCGTCTCAGCGGATTTAGACGGTGCCCTATTTAAAGTGAATGCGGCTGTCTCTAATGCATAACCCCAAAACGATGGTGGCAAATCAGTAAGAGACATCATAGAACGCACCATATCCAATAGAGTACGATTACAACGTTCGGATACACCATTACGCTGTGGTGTTCCAGGTGGCGTGAGCTGTGAAACAATTCCACATTGTCTTAAATGCATACCAAACTCGTAACTCAAATATTCACCTCCACGATCAGATCGTAGAAATTTAATTTTCTTATTACGATGATTCTCTACTTCACTCTGAAACTCCTTGAACTTTTCAAATGTTTCAGACTTGTGTTTCATTAAGTAAATATACCCGTATCTACTCAAATCATCCGTGAAGGTAAGAAAATAACGATATCCACCGCGTGCTTCAACACTCATCGGACCGCATACATCGGTATGTATTATTTCCAACAAGTCTTGCCCGCTCCATTGTTCCGAAAAACGGGGTTTTAGTCATCTTGCCCATGAGGCATGATTCACATGTCTCAAATGATTCATAATCAAGAGATTCCAAAAGTCCATCAGCATGGAGTTTCTTCATGCGCTTTACACCAATATGACCTAAGCAGCAGTGCCACAGGTATGTGGTACTATCATCATTAACTTTGCATCTTTTGGCATCAATATTATGAACATGTGTATCACTACGATCGAGATTCAACAAGAATAAACCATTCAACAAGGGTGCATGACCATAAAAGATATTATTCATATAAATAGAACAACCATTATTCTCTGACTTAAATAAATAACCGTCTCGCAATAAACAAGATGCAGATATAATGTTCATGCTTAACGCAGGCACCAAATAACAATTATTTAGGTTCAAAACTAATCCCGAAGGTAAACGTAGAGGGAGCGTGCCGACGGCGATCACATCTACCTTGGAACCATTTCCGATGCGCATCGTCACCTCGTCCTTAGCCAGTCTTCATTTATTCCGTAGCTCCTGTTTCGAGTTACAAATATTAGCAACTGAACCAGTATCAAATACCCAGGCGCTACTACGAGCACTAGTAAGGTACACATCAATAACATGTATATCAAATATACCTTTGTTGACGTTGCCAGCCTTCTTATCTGCCAAGCACTTGGGGCAGTTCCGCTTCCAGTGACCATTCCCCTTGCAATAGAAGCAATCAGTCTCAGGTTTGGGTCCAGCCTTGGGTTTCTTCACGGGAGCGGCAACTAGCTTGCCATTCCTTTTGAAGTTCCCTTTCTTTCCCTTGCCTTTCTTCTTGAAACTGGTGGTCTTGTTGAGCATCAACACTTGATGCTCTTTCTTGATTTCTACCTCCGCGGCCTTAAGCATCGCGAAGAGCTCAGGGATCGTCTTTTCCATCCCTTGCATATTATAGTTCATCACAAAGCCTTTGTAGCTCGGTGGCAGTGACTGGAGAACTCTGTCAATTGCTACTTCATCCGGAAGCTTAACTCCCAATTGGTTCAAGCGGTTGAAGTACCCAGACATCCTGAGTACGTGCTCACTAACAGAGCTGTTCTCCTCCATCTTATAGCTAAAGAACTTGCCGGAGGCTTCATACCTCTCGACCCGGGCGTGAGCCTGAAATACCAATTTCAGCTCCTTGAACATCTCATATGCTCCATGGTGCTCAAAACGTCTTTGGAGCCCCGGTTCTAAGCCGTAAAGCATGGCGCACTGAACTATCGAGTAGTCATCAGAACATGCCTGCCAGACATTTATAACATCTGCAGGCGAATCTTGGGAGGGGTGCATCACCAAGCGGTGCATCAAGGATATAAGCCTTTTGTGCAGCAGTGAGGATAATCGTCAAATTACGGACCCAGTCCGCATAGTTGCTTCCATCATCTTTCAACTTAGCTTTCTCTAGGAACGCATTAAAATTCAGGGGAGCTACAGCGCGAGCCATTGATCTACAACATTAATTTGCAAAGACAATTAGACTAAGTTCATGATAATTGGTTCTGTTAATCAAATTACTAAAGAACTCCCACTTAAATCAACATCCCTCAAGTTGTCTAAGTGTTACATGATCCAAATCAACTAACCCATGTTCGATCATCACGTGAGATGGGGCAGTCATCAATGGTGAACATCTCCATGTTGATCATATCTACTATATGACTCATGTTCGACCTTTCGGTCCTCCGTGCTCCGAGGCCATGTCTGTACATGCTAGGCTCGTCAAGTTTAACCCAAGTATTCTGCATATGTAAAACTGGTTACACCTGTTGTATGTGAACGTAGAGTCTATCACACCCGATCATCACGAGGTGCTTCGAAACGACGAACTTTCGCAACGGTGCATACTTAGGGAGAACACTTTTATCTTGAAATTAAGTGAAGGGATCATCTTATAATGCTACCGTCATCCTAAGCAAAATAAGATGCATAAAAAGATAAACATCACATGCAATCAATATGTGACATGATATGGCCATTATCATCTCGTGCCTTTGATCTCCATCTCCAAAGCACCGACATGATCTCCATCGTCACTGGCATGACACCATGATCTCCATCATCGTGCCGTCATATAGTTGTCTCCGCCAATTATTGCTTCTACGACTATTGCTAACGCATAACGATAAAGTAAAGCAATTACATGGCGGTTAATAGTTGACACGCAGGTCATACAATAAATTAAAGACAACCCTATGGCTCCTGCCGGTTGCCGTACTCATCGACATGCAAGTCATGAACCTATTACAAAACATGATCATCTCATACATCAACATATATCACATCACGTTTTGGCCTTACCACATCACAACATGCCCTGCAAAAACAAGTTAGACGTCCTCTACTTTGTTGTTGCAAATTTTACGTGGCTGCTATGGGCAACTAGCAAGAACCGTTCTTACCTACGCATAACCACAACGGTGATATTCAAGTTGCCTTTTAACCTTCTACAAGGACCGCCTTTATCAAATCAGATTCAATTAAAGTGGGAGAGACAGACACCCGCCAGCCACCTTATGCAATACAAGTTGCATGTCAGTCGGTGGAACCGGTCTCTTCTGCGAGGATAAGTAAAGTTGGTCTGGGCCGCTTCATCCCACAATACCACCGAATCCAAATAAGACAAAAGAAGTAAGCAATTTGAGCATCAACGCCCACAACTTCTTTGTGTTCTACTCGTGCATATACATCTACGCATAGACCTAGCTCATGATGCCACTGATGGGGAACGAAGTATGAAAATCAAAAAAATTCCTACGAACACCCATGATCAATCTAGGAGATGCATAGCTACGAGAGGGGAGTGAATTTACATACCCTTATAGACCGAAAGCGTTAACGATCTAGAGATCGTGGTTGGCGTAGTCGTACTCGCGTCGCGATCCAATCCGATCCAAGCCCCGCACGTGCGGCACCTCCTCCCCACTATATATAGGGGTGTGGGAGGGCTAGGGGCGCAACCCTAGCCCCTCCTCCAAGGAGGGGAGGCGTCCAAGGGAGGAAACTTGCCTCCCAAGGCAAGTGGACTCCCTCCCAATTAGGGTTTCTACTTCCCAGGCTCATGGGCCTTGTAGGGGCTGGTGCCCCTGGCCCATTAAGGCCAAGGCGCCCCTACAGCCCATGCTACTGTATGGGACGTGGTGGAACCCTTCGAGGACTTTCGGACCCCTTCGAAACCTTCTGGAACCTTCCGGTGACTTCCCAGTACAATACCGAAAAAACCGGACTTTTTCCCGGAACCCCGACAACAACTTTCCATATATAAATCTTTACCTCCGGACCATTCTGGAGCTTCTCGTGATGTCTCGGATCCCATCCGAGACTCCGAACAACCTTCGGACTTTCCACTATTAATATCTCAATACTCACCTAGCGCTACCGAATGTTAAGCGTGCGACCCTACAGGTTCGAGAATCATGTAGACATGACCGAGACTCCTCTCCGGTCAATAACCAATAGCGGGACCTGGATGCCCATATTGATTCCTACATATTCAACGAAAATCTTTATCGGTTGAACCACGATGTCAAGGATTCAGTTAATCCCGTATACAATTCCCTTTGTCCGGCGATATGTTACTTGCCCGAGATTCGATCGTCGGTATCTCCATACCTAGTTCAATCTCGTTACCGGCAAGTCTCTTTACTTGTTCCGTAATGCAAGATCCCGTGACCAAACTCATTAGTCACTTGCTTGCAAGCTTCTTATGATGTTGTATTACCGAGAGGCCCAGAGATATCTCTCCGTCACACGGATCGACAAATCCCAGTCTCGATCCATGCCAACCCAACAAACACCTTCGGAGATACCTGTAGAGCACCTTTATGATCACCCAGTTACGAAGTGACGTTTGATAGCACACCAAGTATTCCTTTGGTATCCGGGAGTGGCATGATCTCATGGTCTAAGGAACTGACACTTGACATGAAAGCTATAGCAATAAACTTAAGTGATACGATCAAATGCTAAGCTTACGGTTGGGTCTTGTCCATCACATCATTCTCCTAATGATGTGATCTCGTTATCAAATAACAACTCATGTCTATGATTAGGAAACCTTAACCATTTTTTATCAACGAGCTAGTCTAGTAGAGACTCACTAGTGACACGGTGTTGTTTATGTATCCACACATGTATTTAAGTTTCCGGTTAATACAATTCTAGCATGAATAATAAACATTTATCATGAATAAGGAAATATGATAATAACCAATTTATTATTGCCTCAAGGGCATATTTCCAACAGTGACATGGTCCGGTTTTCTCCCCTGTTTTTTTCTTTTTCCTTTTTTCATCGTTTTTTCTCCTTTTTTCTCTGTTTTCAAATACAAGTTTTACTGGTTTATTTTTTAAATACATAGTCAACATTTTTTCTATAGACATTTGTTCAACTTTTTTCAAACACTTGTTCAACACTTTTTGTTTTTTTCTTCTCCGGGGTTTTTCATTTGTTTCTTCAGCTTTTTTCATTTTTCCTTTTCCTTTGGTTTTTTTTTTTTTCATTTTCGATTTTCATTTTTTGGGGTTTTCTTTGTTTCTTTTTCATTCTACATTCTTATATACATGATCAACATTTTTTCAAATACTTGTTCAATATTTTTCAAATACTTGTTCAATATTTTTCAAATATTTGATTAACATTTTTTTAAATATTTGTTCAACATTTTCCAAATACATGCTCAACATTTTTCAAACGCTTGATTAACATTTTTCAAATACTTGTTTAATATTTCTTCAAATACTTGTTCAAGATTTTTCAAAATGCTTGATTAATATTTTTCAAATACTTGTTCAACATTTTTCAAATGCTTGATCAACAGTTTTCAAATACGTCTTCAACATTTCTCCGAATGCTTCATTAAAAAATTTCAAATACTTGTTCAATATTTTTCAATATTTTTTTCTAATGCTAGATAAATTTTTTCAAATACTTGTTAAACATTTTCAAATATTTATTTAATATTTTCTAAATATTATTCAACATTTTCCAAATGTTTTTTGTAGAGTTTTGTTGTAATATATATATTTAAAATATTTTAA
Source organism: Elymus sibiricus (assembly GCA_039707655.1). NCBI lineage: Eukaryota > Viridiplantae > Streptophyta > Magnoliopsida > Poales > Poaceae > Elymus > Elymus sibiricus. The sequence continues at coordinate 86,790,218 of CM077668.1, read as the reverse complement.
AGTATAAAAAGAGTATAAAAATAAAACAAAAAACTAAAACAAAAAACGTATTTAAAAAAAAAACAGGCTGTGGCCTCGCTCGCATGTGGGCCGGCCCATCTTGCTCGCCCCATCAGCGAGTCGGGAGTTACACTCGCGTTCCCTCAGTCCCAATCCCAAATCCTCCCTCAGTCCCAATCCCAAATCCTCGCCGCCGTCCCCGAGAGGTAACCCTAGCTCCCAAATCCTTATTGGATCCAGCCGCCATGGAAGGATCTTTCGTGTCCGCCTCCATCCCGCCCCCCGCCGACGACGGTGCTAACCCCTCCAGCTACCCGTCCTGGATCCTCCTCGACTACAGAGCCCACTTCGCCGACCACGACAACGCCACCACCGTGAAGGCCAAGGCCAGCACGGGGCACGAAGTCAAGGTCACCTTCTGCCTCGCCGAGCCGCCTGCCGTCTCCTACTTCTGCGTCCACTGCCCCGAAACCACGGAGGCCCGCGTCGTCTCCTCCGCCAATGAGCTCGTCCTCCTCTGCGTCGCCTTCGGAACCGGCCCACGGAGCACAGAAAAGGACCCCCATCGCCTCGAGTACTTCGTCTACGAGGCTGCCTCCGGCGGCAACCAGTCCATCAGAGCCGTCCCGTGTTCTTCTCCAACTTACAGGCACTCATGGCACGCGGCCATCTTGCCCTGCGAGGACGATCATTTCTTGGTCGCTGATCTTGTCCGGAACGAGGACCTTGTGCACTACGACCTGCACATCTTCTCGTCGGAGACGAACGAGTGGAGCACCACACTCTTGAAGCTGCAGACTCCTACCAAGCCATGGGACCTGCCATGCCAAACTGACAAGGTGATGTCTCTCGGAGGAAGCATTGTAGGATGGGTCGACCTCTGGCGCGGCATCGTCATCTGTGATGTGCTTGAGAAGGATCCTGTTCTCCGCTTCCTCCCGCTCCCCAGGGCCGATTTTGACCTGCTCCGGGAAGGGCAAGCACGGCCGGTGCGGGACGTCACTGGCTGCCACGATGGTTTCATCAACTTCGTCGAGATCCAACACTGTCGCAAATTCCTCAATGTTATCAGTAGGAGCCGTTCCAATACGCCCAAGATTTTTGAAACTGAAGATGCCATCTATGATAAGGATCTACTCAGCCATGATGATATGGGTGTTACAGATGATACACCTGTGACCGTATCTGCTGGCTGGAAGATGCGGACAATGTTTAGAAGCATTTCTTGGGACTATTGGCGCAAGGGTAACACTATCCATGTTGACGACGTATCAGCCTGTCCAACAGAACCCTCTATGCAGCTGTCTCAGCTGTGGAGTGATAGGGACAGGAAATGGACATTGAGAAACCTGAAGTGTACAGGCTTCCCGACCTTCAGCATTTGCGGTGGTGATGTTGTCTACCTCGTCTGTAAGGCGGAGGATCATGATAAAGACGCATTCATTGTTGGTGTTGATATTGGAAACAAGAAGCTGGAAGTCATCAAACCGTATTGTGGCGCGAGAGCCACGTCTTCCGATCAGACATTCATTTCCTGTGCATTCTCAGAATATCTGAATGCCACTCCAAGTCCAAGGCATGGTTTTCTTTTACTCTGTTCCTGTTAACTCTATTCTGTTAGCCTTCATACACTCGGAAAAAAGATTTTTCAAACCAGTTCACTTATTTTACCACATGGCACCTGACATTTTGCCTCTTAATTTGCTTAAGTCCATGTGATGAGGAAGTTGGAGCAGAGTCTGCTCAGAATGGTGTGTCGAATGATCATCTTTCATCGGTCGATACTGTTTCAAACAATGTGGTAGGCACGCTGTAATCATCTTTCTTGCTACTAATATAGATGTGTCCATTTTGCCATCTCCTCCAATAAGATGTATGTAAACCCTTCTACAGCATCCCCATAATGGGAATGGCCACTACGGGAGCTGGAATGAAGATGGTTATGGTGTGCACCAAGAATGCTACGACAACTATCAGCAGCCAACCCCGTTCCAGCCACGCTTCATACTGGCACCCAGTTTGACACAAACTGAGCAGCCCATGTCGTCTACAACTTCAACTCAATCAGGTAAAAACATTGTCAACCCTTATAATACGGCGCTGTTCTTTCATCCTAGTTCTTATCGACTTAACTCTAAAATGTTATAAATGGTTGAACATTAACATTTGGTATCATGGTTTCAATAAAAAAAAGTGTGAAAAACTTGGGTCACCATATTGCCTTTATTGCTGTATAAAACAGCTGCCATTAGGAAGCAGATGTTGGTTGAACTTTATGTTCTTGCATCTCTTTGTGAGTTTTATACTGAATGGAACTTAATTGGATAAATAGTAATCATTATTTGCAATTCAGAGACCATATTCAAGCTGCTACCCTGTTAACAACTTGCAACATTATAACAGGGGTATTATCTGTAAACTGTACTTAATGTGCCAAATAAGTAAGTGAAACCGTTGCATGGCCTAAGAAGCATCTTCTAGGACTCGCAAAATTTTCATTCAACTTACAGGCAGGACATATTGAAGTTTTATGTTGGGGTTTCTCCCAGAAGGGAAAAACATATCTCAAATTGGGGAATACAATCTTACAATTGCAAATTAGCCATTGCAGTAAAGCTGAGTGCAAAACCTAGCCGTGGTCAATAAGTAGGCATACTAGCTGACGTTTTCAAAATTCGAACTTCTGAAGACATTATATGGGATGATGATGGGAATCTTGGTTTCTCTGTGCGAGTGACTCAGTCTTGTGATATATTGAACTTTTGAGCATTCCCTGGTTTGTGGTGGAAGCTTTTTCCCCACTGTATTTTGTATTTTGTATTAACAGGTGACTTTTGGGAGTTATGCTTGTTACTTTAACTAGTTGATTGTTTGAGAATGTGAAACTACTTTGTATTGCGATAAATTTTCTGTTGGATAGTCTTATCAGAACAAAAAGATCAAGTGAAAATGTTCCTCCAAATTTTCTAGCATGTGGAATCGTTTCCATTTTGGTCTAATTTCTCTTAGTAACATGTTTTTAGTTTTTATTTATTTATATATTACTATTACTTACTCATGTTGCCTTTGCAGAAGGGTATATCTATGCCCGTTGGACGGAGCTAGACGACTGTGGACGGATGTATTTATCAGTGCCGTTGAATGAAATGTATAAGCCGATGATGTTGGCCCAGCCCTTGGCCACCCATTCTTTGCACCACTGATGGGACCTCCAACGGCTGTCCTCAACCACGGCCAACAGCATACTACATGAAGCCATTTTCATCTCTTGCACATCGTGAACAGGTGTAATATCATGGTTGATAACCTGGAATGTCTACGAAGTATCATATCATGGATGCTGTGCCGCCATGTCCACATACTGCTACCAATCTATTTATCATATGGATGATGTTTTAAAACATTTGAATACTTTAATGTATATTGAGTTACTTAGGGCAACCTCCAACGCTTCAACGCGAATTTGGTCTGCTTTTTGTCCGTTTGGGTCGGCTATAGGGGCGGCATCCTGTCCCCTTCCCCGTCCGTGTTTTGCTGGCTAGTGTGACCAACTGGCCGACGCATTTTGTTCGCGCGGCCGGTATGTGGCCATGTTTTCACACAATTTTTGCATACAAATCTAAACATTGTCCAATTTTCACACAATGCAGTCGCCAACCATGGCTTTGTAACTAGCAAAGGAAATCTCATCCCCAACAATAATGGATTCGCCATCACGAAGGAACCGAGCATCAATTACTACCTGATCCTCAACCAGAAGAGCAAGACGGTTTTAGCTAGGGAGATTGATCCTTGGTAAATAGTGAATTTAGCCATCCGCAGATCAGCACGAAAACTGGCCGCCTAACGCGCGGCCAAACTCGTGGAGGCAATGTCCGCCCTGGCGAAGAGCTGATCGGCCCTAGACATGGCGGTGAGAGAGGGAGTAGGGGGGAAGAGACCTTACCAGCAAGTGAAAGGGTGCCGCCGTGGCTGTGGCGGGGCCGGCCGGCGGTGATTAGCCGGCAGGCGCGATCGCCGATCCGTAATTACCGGAGCATCACCTCTCGGACCTGTCCTTACCAGCATCAGGACTTGCCTTTCTCTTGGAGGTCTTCACAAATTAGGCTTCACCGGTCTCGAATTCTCCAATAGTCCGAATTTCAAAACTTTCGTTCAGGTTTTCCAAAATTTTGGTTTTTCTCATTATTTTATTTATGGGTATTTCCGGGTGAGGCGACTGTGAACGGAAGAATTGATGATAACCCCCCTGTTGATCTGCCTTCTATCATAAGCCCCCCTTTGTCTGCCACACAAAGGGGGGCTTATGATAGAAGGCAGACCAACAGGGGGGTTATCTCAAATCCCCCCCACTGTGAACTCGCAGACGCAGGAAGGAAGACAAATCCTCCAACCCAGACTCTGCCCGCACGCCGCTGTCCCTATACAAAAAGGAAATCGTTTGCCGGCCCCCTCGATTGAGATTGAGAGGTAAACCCTAGTTCCCAAATCCTCGCCGCCGTCCCCGAGAGGTAACCCTAGCTCCCAAATCCTTCTTGGATCCAGCCGCCATGGAAGGATCTTTCGTGTCCGCCTCCATCCAGCCGCCATGGCGGAGAGCTGATCGGCCCAAGACATGGCGGTGAGAGAGGGAGTAGGGGGGAAGAGACCTTACCAGCAAGTGAAAGGGTGCCGCCGTGGCTGTGGCGGGGCCGGCCGGCGGTGATTAGCCGGCAGGCGCGATCGCCGATCCGTAATTACCGGAGCATCACCTCTCGGACCTGTCCTTACCAGCATCAGGACTTGCCTTTCTCTTGGAGGATTTGGGAGCTAGGGTTACCTATCGGGGACGGCGATACAACCTGAACCACGTGCACATTCAGAGAGCCACAGGGGCAGTTTGGTCCTTTCATTAGCCAGTTAATGTTAAAAGCAAATAAAAATGAACAAAATTGATCCGATGGCATAGGAATCAAGGTGTAAACCACCTATGTGGCAATTTTACGAATGCAATGTTGAGAATGGCAAATCTGCGAAGCCCAAAGAAGAGAGTGGCAAAATTCTAAATTTCTCTTCTTGGATCCAGCCGCCATGGAAGGATCTTTCGTGTCCGCCTCCATCCAGCCCCCCGCCGACGACGGTGCTAACCCCTCCAGCTACCCGTCCTGGATCCTCCTCGACAACAGAGCCCGCTTCGCCGACCTCGACAACGCCACCACCATGAAGGCCAAGGCCAGCACGGGGCACGAAGTCAAGGTCACCTTCTGCCTCGCCGAGCCGCCTGCCGTCTCCTAATGCTGCGTCCACTGCCCCGAAACCACGGAGGCCCGCGTCGTCTCCTCCGCCAATGAGCTCGTCCTCCTCTGCGTCGCCTTCAGAACCGTCCCACGGAGCACAGAAAAGGACTCCCATTTCCTCGAGTACTTCGTCTACAAGGCTGCCTCCGGCGGCAACCAGTCCATCAGAACCATCCCGTGTTCTTCTCCAACCTACAGGGACTCATGGCACGCGGCCATCTTGCCCTGCGAGGGCGACCATTTCTTGGTCGCTGATCTTGTCCGGAATGAGGACCTTGTGCACTACGACCTGCACATGTTCTCGTCGGAGACGAACGAGTGGAGCACCACACGCCTGAAGCTGCAGACTCCTCCCGATGTCCTGCCACGGAACTTGCCAAGCCAGACGGACAAGGTGATCTCTCTCGGAGGAAGCATGGTGGGATGGGTCGACCTCTGGTGCGGCATCCTTGTCTGTGATGTGCTTGAGAAGGAGCCTGGTCTCCGCCTCATCCCACTGCCCAAGGGCGATTCGGATCAGCAAGATCGCCTAGTACGGGACGTCATGGGCTTCCCCAATGGTCTGATCAACTTCATCGAGATTGAACATTGTTCCAAATGGTTTAATTTTACCAAGATGAGGAGGTTCAAGACGACCTCGTTTCTTGACTTCCTAGATACCATCCAGGATTCTGAGATCCTCAGCGATGATGAAATGCTCGTTATGGATGATGGACTGAAGTCTGTAGATGATGGCTGGAAGATCCGAACATGCTTTAGGAGCATTTCTTCGGACCATTGGAGAAAGAGACACATTGTCCATGTTGATGACATATCAGCCGACGCACAGCATTCTGTGCTGGTACCTCAGCTGTGGGATAGTAGAGCTCGGAAATGCATACTAAGAAACCTGAAGACTACTGCAGGCATCCCGACCTTCAGCATTTACAATGACAATGTTGTCTGCCTCAAGGTGGCGTCTCGTGATGAAGATGCATGGACAATTGGTGTTGATCTTGGGAAAAAGAAGCTAGAAGTTATCAAACCATGCTGTGATGCTTCTTTGGATCAGACCTTCCTTCCCTGTGAATTCTCTGAATATCTGAATACCACTCCAAGGCATGTTTCTCTTTTGCTTTTTCACATTAACTCTGTTCTTGTAACCATCATACACGCTAAAAAATATTTGTCAAAATAACTGTAAGTTCTGTAGTTCTCAACTTATTTTACCCAGTGTCATCTGACATTTTGCCTATTTCCTTAAGGCCATATGTTGAGGAAGTTGCAGTAGATTGTGCTCAGACCGGTGCGCCAAATGATCATCTTTTATTGAGCAATACTATTCCAGGAGCAGACACTGCTCAGACTGGTGTGGCAAACAATATGCAGCAAAACATGAATGGGGATAACTACTATGGAAGTTATAAGCAATATGGTTATGGCACCTATCCAGGCTGTGGCAACTTTCAGCAGGCAAGCCCTTTACAGCCACCGTTAACACAAGCTGTACAGCTCATGTCATCTTCAGCTCGATTAGGTAATAACATCTTTAGCACTTACAATAAGGTGCTTTTCTTTTATCCCAGTGCTTCTTGACTCAGATATCTAACTACAAAATGTTGGAAATGATTGAACATCGTTTGATATCATGATTTCAACAGAAGGTGTGAAAAGACTTAGGCCACCATGTTGCTGTTCATGCTGCCAGTGTTGGCCATTAGGAAGCAAATCTTAGTTGAACTTGCATCTCTTTGTGAGGTTTTGCATTTAACCAAACTGAATTAGATAATTAATTATTCATTATTTGTAATTCACAGACCATTTTCAAGTTGCTACCCTGTTTCCCTCCAAAAAAAAAAGTTGCTACCCTGCTAACAACTTGCAACATTATCAAAAAGGGATATTATTTGTAAACTGTACTTAATGTGCCAAATAAGTAAGTGAAGCCGTTGCATGAGCTAAGAATCATCTTTTAGGCTTGCAAAATTTCATTCAACTTATAATCAGAACAAATCAAAGGTTTGTGTTAGCCTCCAAAAGGAAAAATATATCTTGGATTGGAGAATACAATATCTAACTGCAGGCTGAGTGCAGAACCTAGCTATGGTTAATGAGTAGGCTTAAGCTGTGTTTGGTTGAGCTGTGTATTTTGGCAAAGCTACTGTGAGAAAGCTGCTGTGAACTTTCAGCTGTGGAAGGCTGAGACAACTGTGAAACTGTAGATTTGGTTGTGAGTTGTCTGTAATGCCCCTGAGGCCTTAGTGAATATGTTTATATGCTAATTGACTATAAAGTAGCGATCTGTATATTGATAGGCAATTGAACAACCATTTTGCAAAGAAAATTTATGACAATGCACACGATTCATAGCTATCGCATAGGCAATTCAACTACTATTTTTTGATATTGCATCAGTGTAAATAGATAGTAATCACGTAAAAATATATTGGCAACTTGTTCATTCCAAGTGAATATTTGCATTTTTTTATGATCAAACATAGTCCAAACAAATTGCAGAGAACAAAAAATATTATAACTTAGATAAAAAATTCAGAGAGCTATCTGAAATGTGCTTGTAAGCACCAAAAAGGAATATCTGAATCATCACTGTGCTGGCAAGAATGGTAAGTCAATTATTTGACGCTTCCTGCAAGAAGTGATCACACTTGACCGCATTTGGTTCCAGCCGGGAGGCCTCTTTTGATTTGATTCTCAAGATTTTCACACGCAAGAACAACCCCCCCCCCCCCCAAACGCTGCTATCCGGACAGCCAAGCCGGCGTGGCCATTTCTACGCCCTCCGCTCCACTCGGCACGGCTGTCCAGATGGCATGGGCCCGTAGCTCCCACACAGCGTGCTGTGCATCTGTCTTCGGCTCCAGCCGTAGCTCCGAGGGTTCAAGCTGCTGGGCGGGAACAACTGCTCCAGGCAGCTCAGGGAGCGGCAGGGGGGGGGGGAGGTCCGGCTGGGTGTGGCAGTTGGCACGACGGAGGGCCGCACACAGCGGCTACGAACCCTAGCCGGCGTGGTCGGGAGCACTGGCCTGATCGTTTCGACGCTCGTTGGCCCTTACTGATCGAATCGTTACGTAACTTGGGAGTGGCATTGGTGGGTAAATAGCTTCCAACTTCTAGGGGACAGCTAAAAGTGGTCAGTTTAGAAGCTGAGAAGTTGGGGTTGGCCAGCTGCGAGATTTGCAACACTTAGGACGTGTTCGGATCTTCACAAAACTTCACATATCCAGCTTCTATTCGTGGCTTCTCACTTCAGGTAGCGATCCCAGATCCGTTCTGCTGCGTCGGCAGCTTCTCCAGCGCTGCAGCCCACCTGGAAGAGCTGGGGCCTGTTCGGGGCAGAATGGGCCGACTGGAGGCAGCCCAATTAGGACCAGCAGGTGCACCGATTAGAAGGGGAGAGGGGTCAGCGAGGCGAGGGGATGGCTCCTGTAGCGAGGCGTTCTTTTTTTCGAGGGGGAGGCAACGAACCGGTATCTTTAGCGGTGGCAAGTGGATGTAAATTGGGTGAACTCCAACTTTTCCAATCCGTGGAGCTGGGCCAAGCTCGCTCCAGATTTTTGTACTGCGATTGGGCTCAGCTTCTTGGAGCCCAAACGTTCGGGTAAAAATCATCCGTGAAGTTCGTGGAGAAGTTGGAGATCCTAACAGGCCCTTAAAAGCTATAGCTTCTCATAAACTGCTGCGAAATTTTACTCTGGTTAGCTTTTAGCTTCTTCAAAGCAGAAGTTGGATAAAAAAGCCCAACCAAACACAACCATACTAGCTGATGTTTATAAAATTCGAACTTGTGAAGACATTATGTGGGGTGATGAAGGGAATCTTTAACTAGTTGGTTGTTTGAAAATGTGACATAAGTTGTTGGGTGCTTGGGTTTCAAAATTCACACGCAGTATTGCGATAAATGTAAAAATGTTTCCTCCAATTTTTCTAGCCCCTTGAAATGTGACACTAAGTTGGGTGCTTGAGTAGAATCATTCCACTTGTTCAACTTCACTTCATGAAAGGACTCCATGCATTAAATAACATGATTTAGTTTTATTTATATAAACATAACTTATGTTGCTTTTGCAGAAGGGTTTATCTATGCCCGTTTGACAGAGCCAGATAACTGTGGACGGATGTCCTCGGTACCATTGAATGAAATTTATAAGCCGACTACGTTATCTCTGCCGCCCCCCCATCGATGCCTCCAATGCCAAGGCAGCCACCTTTGGCCCAACTGGTGCGGACCAGCCAATCCTTCGCGCCAGCAATGATTTCAACAGATGTTCTCAACCACATAGTCGGTAGGTCCAATTTCACGTTTGATGTCCTGGAATGTCAACAAAGGACATGCTCTCGCATCTAGATGCTGAGTAGCCATGTCCGCATGCTGCTACTGCCAACTGTTACCATATCATGGATGATGTTTTCAAACATTTGAATACTTTTTAATGTACTAGCAAATATGCCCGTGCGTTGCAACGGGGAAAAAAATCTATAGCACAATGCTTTGACTCACACCCAGGCACGTTGCTCGCCCATGATTCCACTGTTTGAGAGGAAATAAATAAAAATGTGATGATAACATCCACTATATCGACCAGCTACTTTTCTCATATAACCGGATGGAAGGACTGACAAGGTGGTTCATCAAAGTTTTCTCAAAGACTGTCTTCCAGAGTAAGAGATCATTAGCATTTGTATGTGCGTTAATAATGAGACTCTACAGATAACACGTTTGTAATCCACCCCCGCAAAAAAAAAAAAAAAACACGTTTGTAATCCAGGTAAGCTAAGCACGATTTTTGATGGAATCCAGATAAGTTAAGCATGATTTGTATGTGGGTTAATAATCAACAAAATGAAATGATCAACATGCTTAGCTTACCTGGATTCCATCGAAAATCATCCCGAGAATAAAAGGTCCTATTTGATGTTAGAAGAGTAAACCGTGGATCTCCACAGAGAGGTGCAGTAGATCATGAAAGCAACATCTGTGATGTCTGACATATACTACCACATGCTGTTCAGAGAGCCCGGAACCAAATATTATTAGACCACCATGCAAGATGAAAAAAGGTTCTCTGCTGCATAGCCTCTTCTTTTTGGTCCTGCTGCATACATTGAATCATTTTCAAGGCGAATGATTTCTCCAATGATGACTTTATTTGTTCCTAACACGGACAAGCTCATACATGGCAGCACCTCCCATTCCATCAGCCATGACCACAGGTTCAGAGACCTACAGCAAGCCGGCAGTACAACACCAAGGTTAATCAAAATTTTCAAAACATAATTAACAAACTAGAGTTAATTATATTTATACCATATGCAAGAGAAAAGATGATTGTTATACATAATGCAATGCAGAAAATGTTTGCCCAAGAATCGAGATTGCTTGTTCATAATGATTTAGTACACTGCTAATGTGATGTAAACTACGTCCATGGAAGGAGAATTATTTGCCTGATAAATAAAGACAACAAATCATTAGCATCAGGAGCAGTTCAACTGATCGATTATACTGCATGCTGCACTCGTAGGTCACTGCTGATCCCCTTTAATTTTATTTGTCCATACAATCTGTACTAAACTGAACTAATCCTCTGTACATGATTACGACAAGAGTTGCAAAGCACATGATTTTACAGTTAGCTGTCTACAAATTGCTATACTATCACAAATCACCGTTCCATCTGTACCAGAATCCTGGTAAAAAAATCAAGTCTATAAAGTTGGCAAGCCACAGTCAGTGTCACTCTGTACTAATCCTCTATCTCTTTTGTTCATAAAACTGAACATATATGCATAATACTGTAGGGGTTTAATTAAGGGTGTGTCAAGGGCACATCTAGATGTGACAACATCTAAGTTGATTTTCATCAGTTTTTTTCCTTTGTTTTTTCTTTTTTGCGGTTGTGCAGGTGCTTGCAGCGAGGCGGAAGTAACGTTCAATTCAGTTTACGTAGCTTCGTTCAGTTAGGCTAGGCTATCCTTCGTTCTTTTTTTTTTTCTTTTCTTTTTTCTGTTCGATGGCTCGTCCTTTTCCTTAAAGAATGTTGTTTCTCGTATAAACCATTTCGTGTATAGTTTAGATATACATGAAAACATTACTATTTTTTTATGTTCATTTAAATTTTAGAAAAGTGTCCACATGTTTTAAAAATGTTCACGGCAAATTCAAAAAATGTAAACACAATGTAAATTTTTTGTTAGCGTAATTTAAACAAACGTTGATAACATTCCCAAAAAATGTTCGTGACATTTAAAAAATGCTGACACGTTTCAAAAAATGTATGTGAAATTTTAGAAAAAAAATGTTATACAGCATAAACATGTTTGCGTAATTCAAAAAGAATGTTTCCTACCATTAAAAAAAATGCACGTGACATTTAGAAAAGATATGTTTGTGCCATTTAAAAAATGTTTATACAATTGTAAAAAATGTTCGTGTAGTATGAAAAGTGTTTCATATTATTCAAACAAATGTTCAATGTTTATTTGAAAAATGTTTAACACAGAATGGAAAAAATGTTCAAAACATGTATTGGAAAAAATGTTAATCGTGCATTTGAAAAAATCAACGTGTATAAAAAAATCCAGATATATACAGAAAAGGCACAACGTGTATTTGGAAAGAGTATTACGAAAACATGTACAATCATGTATTTAAAAAATGTTAAAGACATGCTTGTTGCACTTATGTTGAAGACATGCAGTTGCGGGGCGGGAGTGACACATGAAGTTGAAAGGTGAGGGAGAGACTTCTAGTTGCATGTCGATGATGGTCATGCCACTGGCATTAAAAAATCATGAGTTTTAAAAGCAAAAATAAAAAAAGTAAAAATTGAAAGGAAAAAAGAAAAACAAAAGAGGATGGACTTGCAACTGGGACAAAAATTTGTTGGGCCCACCAGTTGCATATCAAGGGTGGACTTGCAACTTGGACAAAAAGGGATCGCCCCCACCCCGGTTGCGTGTCAAGGGTGGACTTGCAACTGGGACGAAAATGGGCCGGGTTGCATGTCAAGGATTGACTTGCAACTGGGACAAAAATGGATCGGGCCCCCGGTTGCGTATCGTGGGAGGAGTTGCAACTAAGAAAAAAAGGGATCGTCCCACACCCCAGTGGCATGTCGAGTGTGGACTTGCAACAGGGACCAAAATAGGTCAGGTCTAATTGGGTGTCGAGGATGCACTTGCAATTGGGACAAAAATGATTAGGGCCCTCAGTTGCGTATTGAGGGTGGAGTTGCAACTCGGACAAAAAGCCACCCCTAGTTGTGTGTCGAGGAAGGACTTACAACTGGGACAAAAATTGGCCGCGGCCCCAGTTGCGTGTCGAGTGTAGATTTGCAACTAGGACAAAAATAGTTCGGGGCCAATTGCGTGTGAAGGATGGACTTGCAACTAGGACAAAAATGGGCCAGACCCACAACTGCGTATCTAGGGTGGAGTTGCAACTGAGAACAAAGGGGTCGCCGCCACCCCCAGTTGCGTGTCGAGGGTGGACTTGTAACATCGACCAAATGGGTTTGGTCCAGTTGCGTGTTGTTGATGGACTTGCAACTGGGACAAAAATGTGGCCCTCAGTTGCGTATCGAGGGTGGAGTTGCAACTAGGATAAAACGCCACCCCCGGTTGTGTGTCGAGGATGGATTTGAAACTGTAATAAAAATGTGTCGCCCCCTAGTTGCGTAATGAGGGTGGACTTGCAACTGAGACAAAAAGGATTCGCCTTATCCTCGGTTGCGTGTCGAGAGTGGAGATGTTACTAAGCCAAAAATGGGCCGAGTCCAGTTGCGTGTCGAGGATGGACTTGCAATTGGGACAAAAAAATGGGTCGGGCCCTCAATTGCGTGTCAAGGAGTGTGGGCTTGCAACTCGGACAACTACGAGCCCAGTTGCGATTGACTGTGATAACACCGTTAGGTCCCGGAATTTTGAGCTTGAGGTAAGCATAATGCGGGACTGCGTTGAAACGCGCGAAGGATGTGCGCCCTAGGAGCGCGTGGTACCCACTTCGGAAAGGTACGACGTCGAAGACTAACTCCTCACTTCTGAAGTTCTCGGGCGAGCCGAAGACTACCTCCAGGGTAACCGTTCCGGTGCAGCGGGCTTCGACTCCCGGGATGACACCTTTAAAGGTGGTGGAGCTCGGCTTTATCCGAGATGAGTCGATGCCCATCTTTCGAACCGTGTCCTCGTAAATAAGGTTGAGGCTGCTTCCTCCGTCCATCAGGACACGTGTTAGATGATAACCATCGACAATAGGGTCCAGGACGAGCGCCGCTGATCCACCATGCCTGATGCTGGTCGGATGGTCATGCTTGTCAAACGTGATCGGGTAAGCCGACCATGGGTTGTACTTCGGGGCGACTGGCTCTAGCGTGTATACATCCCGGAGCACACGCTTCCTCTCCCTTTTAGGGATGTGGGTGACATAGATCATATTGACCTCTGTCACCTCCTCAGGAAACTTCTTTTGGCCTCCATGATTATGCCGCTGAGGTTCATCCTCGTCTTCACTGCGATGTTGGGTTTTATTTTGACCCTCTGTCGCTATTTTGCCGGCTTGTTTAAAGACCCAGCAATTTCTGTTAGTATGAGTTGTTGGTTTTTCCTGGGTGCCATGGATCCCACATGGGCGGTCCAGGAGTCTATCAAGCTGGCTAGGTCCATCCTTGTTCCCTTTATAGGGTTTTCTTTTTGGTCCAGACCTAGGTCCGGTGAACCCTGCGTTGACCGCGGCGTCTTCTGTATCGCTTCCACCATTTTTATACATGCGCTTATTTTTATTGCGCTTGGGTTTTCCATTGGCGTCGCGGGTTTCCGAGGTGCCTGCCTCATCGTTATGAGTACTATGGGCGAGCCAGCTATCTTCCCCCGCACAAAAGCGAGTCATCAGTGAGGTGAGGGCCGCCATAGTCCTCGGTTTATCTTGGCCGAGCTGACGAGCCAACCATTCATCTTGGATATTGTTCTTGAATGCGGCGATGGCCTCGGCGTCGGAGCAATCTATGATCTGGTTCTTCATGGTGAGGAACCTGTTCCAGAATTTCCGGGCTGATTCGCCTGGCTGCTAGGTGACACGGCTGAGGTCATTAGCGTCCGGAGGTCGGACATATGTGCCCTGGAAGTTTGCTCGAAAAGCGTCTTCTAGGGCCTCCCAGCTACCGATAGAGTGAGGAGGGAGGCTGTTAAGCCAATGCCTTGCCGACCCCTTTAGCTTGAGCGGCAGGTATTTGATGGCGTGGAGATCATCTCCATTGGCCATGTGTATGTGAAGAAGGAAATCCTCGATCCATACTGCTGGATCGGTGGTGCCATCATATGATTCTATATTGATGGGCTTAAATCCTTCCGGGAATTGATGTTCCATCACCCTGTCTGTAAAGTAGATTGGGTGAGCCGGTCCTCGGAACCTGGGAGCATCTCGTCCGAGGTCGGGGGAGAGCCGTGAGTAGGCCTGATCTCGGGCGCGGCCGTTCCTGTCCATCCAGGCGTCGTAGCCATCCCGCCCGGCAGGCGCGCGTCCTCTTGAACCGTAGATGGACCGAGGGGGTGCCCTGTTTTCCTCGATGCGACGTCTAGCATCATGAGGATCTGGGTAATCCACGGGGTCCTTGCCATAACGGCGTGGAGGTGGCCGGTCATTGAGGTCTTCTCGTCTTGGCCTGTCCCGGCCTCTAGGGGGTCGGTCATGGTCGTCGGCGAGCTCCTCATCGAACTCCGGCAAGAGACGCCTGCGTGGGTATGATTTCGGCGCACTGTGGCGCCGGTTTTCCATGTCTTGCTCAGCGGAGAGCACTTCGACCCACTTTTCATTTAGTGCGTCGGTATTGGCCTGCAGCTGCTGCTGCTTAAGTTTTATGCTCCGGGCCATCGCAACAAGGCGCCGTCGGAAGCGTTCTTGTTCGAAAGGGTCCTCGGGGACGATGTAGTCCTCAGTACCGAGGCTCTCGTCCTCCTCGGATTCCGGCATGTAGTTGTCGTCGGCCCCTTCAAAGAGGTCATCGGGATCTGAGTCCCTGAGAAACTGGTCAGGTGTGTTGTTCCTTACTGGGGAGGCTTGAACGTCCTTCTCGTGGTTATTGGCGTCACCGTTCACTTCGTTGCCGTTATTGGTTGTTGCGTTATTGCCGCTGGGTTCCCCATTATTGCCTCTTCGGCGTCTCCGCCCACGTCTTGGAGGTGATTTGGGGGTGTCCACCATGTAAACGTCGTAAGTGGACGTGGCGGTCCACCTGCCCGCGTTTACCGGGGGCGAGGTGCTACCGATAAGGCCATCAGCATCTTCCTCCATGTCTGTGGCCTCACCATAGTCCAACACGTCGGTTAAATCGTCGACTGTGGCGACTAGGTGGGTGGTGGGTGGGATGTAAATTTCCCGATCGTCGGCTTTAAGTCCGATCCGATTGTAAACCGAAGTCTTGCCGTCCGAGATGGACATGCTCTGGATGCGGTCTTATTTTGCAAGTTTCACATGAAGAGGGAGATTGCCGGCAGCTGGAATTCTGGACCGAAAAGGGCTACATCAGAGACATCTATTCTGCACAACTCCAAATGACCTGAAAATTTACGGAGAATTATTTTGGAATATATAAAAATATTGGCGGAAGAAATACCAGAGGGGGACCCACCAGGAAGCCACAAACCTGGGGGCGCGCTCTACCCCCTGGGCATGCCCCCCGAGCTTGTGGGGCCCCTGGCAGGCCTCTGGGGCCCATCTTCTCCTATATGAAGCCATTTGCCCTAGAAAAAAATCAGAAGAAGACTTTTGGGACGAAGCGCCACCGTCTCGAGGCGGAACTTGGGCAGGAGCACTTTTGCTCTCAGCTGGCGGAGCGATTCCGCCGGGGAAACTTCCCTCCGGGAGGGGGAAATCCATCGACATCACCAATGATCCTCTCATCGTGAGAGGACCAATCTTCATCAATATCTTCACCAGCACCATCTCATCTCAAACCCTAGTTCATCTCTTGTATTCAATCTTTGTCCCAAAACCTCAGATTGGTACATGTGGGTTGGTAGTAGTGTTGATTACTCTTTGTAGTTGATGCTAGCTAGTTTATTTGGTGGAAGATTATATGTTCAGATCCGTAATGATATTCAATACCCCTCTGATCTTGAACATGAATATGATTTGTGAGTAGTTACTTTTGTTCTTGAGGACATGGGAGAAGTCTGGTTATAAGTAATCATGTGAAGTTGGTATTTGTTCGATATTTTGATGATGTGTATGTTGTATTTTTTCTAGTGGTGTCATGTGAACGTCGACTACATGACACTTCACCATCATTGGGCCTATGAGAACGCATTGGGGAGTAATAAGTAGATGATGGGTTGCTAGAGTGACAGAAGCTTAAACCCTAGTTTATGCGTTATTCCGTAAGGGGCTGATTTGGATCCATATGTTTCATGCTATGGTTAGATTTATCTTAATTCTTCTTTCGTAGTTGTGGATGCTTGCGAGAGGGGGTAATCATAAGTGGGAGGCTTGTTCAAGTAAGAACAGCACCCAAGCACCGGTCCACCCACATATCAAATTATCAAAGTAGCGAACGCGAATCAACTAAACATGATGAAAGTGACTAGATGAAATTCTCATGTGTCCTCGAGAATGCCTTGCTTTATATAAGAGTTCGTTCTGCCTTGTCCTTTGCTATAAAAAGTATTGGGCCACCTTGCTTCACTTTTGTTACACTTTTTACTTGTTGCGAATTATCTTGCTACCAAACTATCTGTTACCGATAATTTCAGTGCTTGCAGAGAATACCTTGCTGAAAACCGCTTATCATTTCCTTCTGCTCCTCGTTGGGTTCGATACTCTTACTTATCGAAAGGACTAAGATTGATCCCCTATACTTGTGGGTCATCACCTACCCCCTTGGGCGTGCCTCCCGAGCTTGTCGCTCCCTCGTGACTCCTCCGGTCTTCTCCCGAAGTTTCTAGGGTCTCTTTTGGTCCAGAAAAAATTAATCCAAAGTTTTCTTCGTTTGGACTCCGTTTTATATTGATTTTCTGAAAAGACAAAAACAAGCAAAAAAACAGCAACTGGCAGTGGGCACTAGGTTAATAGGTTAGTCCCAAAAAATGATATAAAATTGCATAAAGTTGCATATAAAACATCCAAGATTGATACTATAATAGCATGGAACAATCAAAAATTATAGATACGTTGGAGACGTATCAAGCATCCCCAAGCTTAATTCCTGCTCGTCCTTGAGTAGGTAAATGATAAAAATAGAATTTTTGATGTGGAATGCTACCTAACATGTCTATCATGTAATCACTTTTATGGCATATAAATTGTGAAGCGATGAATTAACAATATCAACATAATAATATCCATGAACATAAGAAGCATAATCATTAAACTTTCAAAATATACGATCCTTAATGAGTGTTATCCCTACTCACTTTGTCATATTAATAATGGCATGGCTCTATCTTCACCACAAATATATAAATAATGCGCACCCCGGTGTTAAACCAGGCAATTGGATCGTACTTCTAACGCGCTTCAGCATTTTGAACTCTCACGCAATACATGAGCGCAAGCCATGGACATAGCACTAGGTGGAATTGAATGCGGTGATAGGTATCAAATAATGGAAAGGAGAATAAGAAAGTCTCGCATCAACTCGGTGAATCAACGGGCTATGGAGATGCCCATCAATCGATATCAATGCGAGGAGTAGGGATTGCCATGCGACGGATGCACTAAGAGCTATAAGTGTATGAAAGCTCAAACTGAAAATTAAGTGGGTGTGCATCCAACTTGCTAGCTCATGAAGACCTCGAGCATTTGAGGAAGCCCATCATCAGAATATACAAGCCAAGTTCTATAATGAAAAATTCCCACTAGTATATGAAAGTGACAACATAGGAGGCTCTCTATATGAAAAACATGGTGCTACTTTGAAGCACAAGTGTGGAAAAGGATAGTAACATTGCCCCTTCTCTCTTTTTCTCTGATACGTCTCCAACGTATCTATAATTTATGAAGTATTCATGCCATGTTTATAACAATTCTATATGGTTTGGGTATGATTTGATTAGAACTAACCCGGACTGACGTTGTTTTCAGCAGAATTGCCATGGTGTTGTTTTTTGTGCAGAATAAAGTTCTTGGAATTGAATGAAACTTTTTGGAGATTTTTTATGGAATAAATAAAAAATACTGGAACCAAGAACCACTGGAGGGGGCCACCCAGTGCCCACGAGGCACCAGGGCGCGCCACCCACCCCCCAGGCGCGCCCTGGTACCTCGTGGGGCCCACGTGGCTCCGTCTGACCTGATTCCAACGCTGAAAAATCCTATAAATAGAGAAACCCACAGAAATAACCCTAGATGAGTTTTTACGCCGCCGCAAGCCTCTGTACCTCCACGATCTCATCTACAGCCCTTTTCCGGCACCCTGCCGGAGGGGGGAATCATCACCGGAGGCCATCTTCATCATCCCGGCGGTCTCCATGACGAGGAGGGAGTAGTTCACCCTCGGGGCTGAAGGTTTGTACCAGTAGCTATGTGTTTGATCTTTCTCTCTCTCTCTCGTGTTCTTGATTTGGCACGATCTTGATGTATCGCGAGCTTTGTTAATATAGTTGGATCATATGGTGTTTCTTCCCTCTCTATCCTTGTTGTGATGAATCGAATCTTTTCCCTTTGAGGTTTCATTATTGTCGGATTGAATATTTTAGATTTGAGAACAGTTGATGTATGTCTTGCATATGAATACCCGTGGTGACAATGGGGTATTATATTGATTCACTTGATATATGTTTTGGCACTCAACTCGCGGATTCCCGTGGTGACATTGGGGTAATCTATGCATATGGGTTGATGCACGTTTTCATTATCTTTTCTCCGATAGAAACTTTGGGGTGCTCCTTGGAGTTCTTTGTGTGGATTTAATATTATGATTATGAAGTTGTTTGATGCATATCGTATAATCAACTCACGGATACTTGTGGTGACATTAGAGTTGGTTGATGTGTATCATATGGTGTTATTTTAGTACGAACTCTAGGGCTGTTTGTGACACTTATAGGAATAGCTCAATAGATCGATTGGAAAGAATAACTTTGAGGTGGTTTCGTACCCTACAAACAATTTCTATCTTATGTTCTCCGCTAATAGGAACTTGGGAGTGATTCTTTATCGCACGTTGAGGGATGGTTATATGATCCAATTATGTTAGCATTGTTGAGAGATTGCACTAGTGAAAGTATGAACCCTAGGCCTTGTTTTTAAGCATTGCAATACCGTTTGTGCTCACTTTTGTTACTTGCTACCTTGCTGTTTTTATATTTTTTAGATTACAAAAACCTATATCTACTATCCATACTACACTTTTATCACCATCTCTTCGCCGAACTAGTGCACCTATACAATTTACCATTGTATTGGGTGTGTTGGGGACACAAGAGATTTCTTGTATTTGGTTGCAGGGTTGTTTGAGAGATACCATCTTCAACCTACGCCTCCCATGGATTGATAAACCTTAGGTCATCCACTTGAGGGAAAATTGCTACTGTCCTACAAAACTCTGCGCTTGGAGGCCCAACACAAGTCTAAAAGAATAAGTTGTGTAGTAGACATCAAGCTCTTTTCTGGCGCCGTTGCCGGGGAGGTGAGTGCTTGAAGGTATATCTTTAGATCTTGCAATTGAATCTTTTAGTTTCTTGTTTTATCACTAGTTTGGTTTATAAAAGAAAACTACAAAAAAATGGAATTGAGGTTGCCTCATATTATTCGTCTTTATCATGCCTTTCTTGAAAATGATGGAGCGGAAAATTGTGCTCAATTGATAGAAGAAGAATTCAATAAAATGTTTGGCATAAAATCTTTGAATGATGAGCATGATTGCAATGTTGTTAGTATGAATTCTATGAATATCCAAAATACTAATGATGATTGCACTAGTCATGAAAAAAATGTTTCTTATAAGCATGTCAATTTTTGTGGAGTGCATAAAGTTTGTGAAGACATGCCTTATAGGGATGATAGATTTTGTAAGAAGCACAAGCATGATATAACCAATTTTTTGCTCAAAGTGATAGATGAATTTGCTACAAAATTATGCTCTCTTCATCCCATTACTTGTGAACTTTGCAATAAAGTTGGTCACCTTAATTTTCAATGCATACTTTTTCATGATCGAATCATGGCTAAATATTGTAATGACTTGACCGCCCTTGAACTATATAATGAGCTTTATCTATTTTTGGGGTGTGAGGAATTGTCACATAAAATAGTTGGTTTGAAGTATTCATTTTCACAGACAACATTGAAACTAATCTAGAGGAAATCTATATGTTTTGTGTGGTAAATTGCAATGAGAATGCTTATATTGCCAACTACAAAAAGATGGGAAAACCAATAGAATATAAAAGGAACACTAATGAAAGGGTAAAGATTTCCACTTTCCCTCCTATTGTCTCTCATGATGAAATAGGTGACGAGGAGGAGCTTCCTATTCAACCAGTCTCATCAATAAGAAGCTCGGAAAAATTGATTAAACCCACACATGATGTGGTGAAGAAGAAGAAAAGAAGAAAGAGTAGAGGTAAAAAAATATCCCTCCCAAATAATGTTGCCCATATTATTGTTGTGCCTCATGA
This sequence comes from Elymus sibiricus, assembly GCA_039707655.1. NCBI lineage: Eukaryota > Viridiplantae > Streptophyta > Magnoliopsida > Poales > Poaceae > Elymus > Elymus sibiricus. The sequence continues at coordinate 86,769,333 of CM077668.1, read as the reverse complement.
GAGTGAATCAAAAATAATTGTGGAAGATGATATACTTGATGATGATATTGCTTCTTTGTCTTATGGTACAATGTCTGAAGGAACTATTCAGGATGATTTTATTATGCCTATTACTCATTATGATTATGATTGGGAAGATAATGATACCTCTTATGATCTTGAAAATCTTTATGGCACCAACTTGGAAAATTATGATGATAATTGTTATACTATTGGTGCTATTCATACTATTAATGATGAGAGTGATTATGCTTATGATATGCCAAGCCACAAGCTTGGGGATGCTATGTTTGATGAAAATGACATGTTTGAGAATTTATTTGCTGCAATTAATGTTTGTCCCAAGCTTGGGGATGCCATGCTTAATGAAGATGATCTTTTTAGTCCCCCTACTTTGAATGATCAAATTTGTTATGATGATCGCATGCCTCCTACTTATGATGATTATTGTGATGATACTTATGTTATAAAAAGTAGTGATGATTATATTTATAAAACTTGTCATAATTATGATTACCCTTTTTCTGAACATCACTCTTTTAATGTGGAAACAATTTATAGTATTCGAGTTTCATACGATACTCCCACTATTATGAATGAGAAGGAAATTGTTTGCGTGGAGAGTAATAAAAATTCTAAGCTTATGGATCATGAAAAGAATGCTTTATGTGATAGCTATATTGATGAATCCATTCATGATGCTACTGAAAATTATTATGAGAGAGGAACATATGATTCATGATGCTCCCGTTATGTTTCAGTTCTTTACTTCTATGTGAGCATCATTGAAATCATCATGGCTGGCTAAAAGGCATTAAAGAAAAGAGCTTGTTGGGAGACAACCCAATACTTATACCTACTATTTTTGTGTGTCCACATGATTAAGCTACTGTAGTAATCATGTTTTATATGTTTTCTTTCAATAACGTGCCAAGTAAAACCTTTGGGATAGTGTGGATGCTTGTTGATTTGATTCTGTGCAAAAACAGAAAATTTTGCGTCCAGTGCTAGAATTTATATTATGTACTGGAGAGTGAAACAATTCTGAAATTTTTACACAGTATTGGATTACAAATTTTTTACGTTGTCCTAATTTTTCAGTATTTTTGGAGGTACAGAAGTATGGTTTTTAAATCGCTTACTACACGTTGTTCTGTTTTTGACAGATTCTGTTTTTGATTCATAGTTTGCTTGTTTTTTCCATAGCTTATATTGAGTAATATAAATTGTGGAAATGATAGAATACAGTAGGAATTATGCGAGAACAATTATGAATCTTGTCTTGACAGTACCTAAGTGGATGATTTATTTTTATCATACTAACCTATCTCACGAAGTTCCGTTAAGTTTTGTGTGATTGAAGTTTTCAAGTTTTGGGTGAGATATCGATATGAGGAGAATAAGGAGTGGCAATACCATAAGCTTGGGTATGCCCAAGGCACCCCAAGGTAAAATTCAAGGAATACTCAAGCATCTAAGCTTGGGGATGCCCCGGAAGGCATCCCCTCTTTCGTCTTCAACACTATCGGTCACCTCACTCGGAGCTATATTTTTATTCGTCACATAATATGAGTTTTGCTTGGAGCGTCATTTTATTTTGTTGAGATTTGCTTTGTGTTATCAATAATCATGTTTTGTATCTTTTAGTTCAATAAAATGTCAATTATAGCCTTTACCATGCTCAGTTTGCAAGTTCATGTGTTGCTGTTTGAAAACAGAAAGTTTTCTGTTATGTCCAGAATATTCCTGAATAGTCAGAACATGATAAAAATCTGAAATTTTTACAAAGTAAGCATGCATGAGTTCTATGTCATGTGGTAATTTTTCAGAATTTTTGGATTTAGGGAAGTATGGATTCTTATTCACCCTTTACAGACTGTTCTGTTTTGGCAGATTGCTGTTATAGTTGCATTGTTTGCATATGTTTGCTTGTTTAATGATTCTATTTGAGGATAGGAGTATTAAATATGCAGAGGTATTTAGTATGCAATGTTTAATTATAATTTTAGTGATTTGTTACAGTAGAGAATGTTGAGGTTTTGAGTTGATTTATACTAACTTATCTCACGAGTTCTTGTTGAGTTTTGTGTGGATGAAGTTTTAAGATTTAGGAGAAGCCATGATATGAGAGGAATTAAGGAGACACAAGATCTCAAGCTTGGGGATGCCCAAGGCACCCCAAGATAACATTCCGAGAAGTCTCAAGCAACTAAGCTTGGGGATGCCCCGGTTGGCATCCCACCTTTCTTCATCAACATCTATCAGTTAGCCTAAGTTTTTACTTGTTCACATGATATGTGCTATTCTTGGAGTGTCCTTTTATTTTCATTTTGTTTCCTATTTTAATAAAATTATCAAGATCTGAAATTTTTATTTGGAGAGAGTCTTCACATAGCTACTTAATTGTTTGACTACTCATTGATCTTCACTTATATCTTTTTGGAGTAGTTTGTCATTTACTCTTGTTCTTCACTTATATCCTATGAGTAAATTGTTGAATGAATTGAATATCATAAAGTTGAAATTATATGTGCTTCATATGCTTGTATCATGCCTAGTAGTAATTTCACATTTGGTTTATAAAGTAAAATCTATTGAAGTTTGACAACCACAATATTGGTCATACAAGCAATTCATGAATGATTAGTATAAGGAAGAGAACTTTCACATATAAATATATTATCTTGGACATTTTTTATGATTGTGAATACCCATTAATTATTTTCAAACTTGAGCAAATTAGTTGAAGTTGGACAAGGAAGACAACATAATGAGTTATGTTTGGGTATATTTGCATAGAAGTTATATTGTTATGGATCCTCCAACATGTGGTGCTTGCTTAGGATCTTTTGCTAGCCAAAAATTCGTACTAAGTAGAGATTCAACTTGTGCATCCAAAAACCCTTAAACCCAGTTTCTTGCCATGAGTGTCCACCATACCTACCTATGGATTGAATAAGATCCTTCAAGTAAGTTGTCATCGGTGCAAAAAGCAATAAAAATTGCTCCTAAAATATGTATGATCTTTTATTGTAAGGGAAAATAAGCGTTGTACGAACTTGTGATGGTAAAGAAATAAAAGCGACGGACTGCATAATAAAGGTTGCTATCACAAGGGGTAATAGAACATGAAGTTCCTTTGCATTAAAGGCTTGTGCATCCAAAAATAAAAAGCGCATGACAACCTCTGCTTCCCTCTGCGAAGGACCTATCTTTTACTTTTATGCAAGAGTCAATAAGTATTCATTCGCATTTCAACCTCAATAATTCTCTAGTAGGCAAGCATCATGTGGTGGGGAAAGATCCAGGCACATATGGCCAGCCAAATATATTTGATCATGAATTATTATTGTTGACAATTATCTCTATGATAAATAAGTTGGGAGGCGAAACATTAAGCCCCTATCTTTCTCTGTGTTCGATGGATGCCATTTGTTCTAAAAATATGCTTTGAGTACTAGCAATCATAGAAGACTATATGATAATTGAGTATGTGGAGCTCTTACTTAGACTTTGTTGAAATTAAGTTGAATTGCAATTGTTTGGTGACTAAGAACATAGGTTGTTAAGTTTCAATAGAATGCATTGTTTGAACCACAACATGTGAATTGATTGCTACTTTATCATGATGAGTTTTATGAGAAAAAGTTGATGTTATGATGCTAGGAAAAGTGATTGAAATTATCATTGATCAAACTTATGCACTATGCTAGCATTCACACTTCATAAATTATTTCTTTTATCATTTACCTACTCGAGGACGAGCAGGAATTAAGCTTGGGGATGCTGATACGTCTCCAACGTATCTATAATTTATGAAGTATTCATGCCATGTTTATAACAATTCTATATGGTTTTGGTATGATTTGATTAGAACTAACCCGGACTGACGCTGTTTTCAGCAGAATTGCCATGGTGTTGTTTTTTGTGCAGAAATAAAAGTTCTTGGAATTGGATGAAACTTTTTGGAGATTTTTTATCGAATAAATAAAAAATACTGGAACCAAGAACAACTGGAGGGGGGCCACCTAGTGCCAATGAGGCACTAGGGCGCGCCACCCCCCCAGGCGCGCCCTGGTGCCTCATGGGGCCCACGTGGCTCCGTCTGACCTGATTCCAACGCTGAAAAATCCTATAAATAGAGAAACACCCATAAATAACCCTAGATGAGTTTTTACGCCGCCGCAAGCCTTTGTACCTCCACGATCTCATCTACAGCCCTTTTCCGGCACCCTGCCGGAGGGGGGAATCATCACCGGAGGCCATCTTTATCATCCCGGCGGTCTCCATGACGAGGAGGGAGTAGTTCACCCTCGGGGCTGAGGGTTTGTACCAGTAGCTATGTGTTTGATCTCTCTCTCTCTCGTGTTCTTGATTTGGCATGATCTTGATGTATCGCGAGCTTTGTTAATATAGTTGGATCATATGGTGTTTCTTCCCTCTCTATCCTTGTTGTGATGAATCGAATCTTTTCCCTTTAAGGTTTCGTTATTCTCGGATTGAATATTTCAGATTTGAGAACACTTGATGTATGTCTTGCATATGAATACCCGTGGTGACAATGGGGTATTATATTGATTCACTTGATATATGTTTTGGCACTCAACTCGCGGATTCCCGCGGTGACATTGGGGTAATCTATGCATATGGGTTGATGCACGTTTTCATTATCTTTTCTCCGATAGAAACTTTGGGGTGCTCCTTGGAGTTCTTTGTGTGGATTGAATATTATGATTATGAAGTTGTTTGATACATATCGTATAATCAACTCATGGATACTTGTGGTGACATTAGAGTTGGTTGATGTGTATCATATGGTGTTATTTTAGTACGAACTCTAGGGCTGTTTGTGACACTTATAGGAATAGCTCAATAGATCGATCGGAAAGAATAACTTTGAGGTGGTTTCGTACCCTACAAACAATTTCTATCTTATGTTCTCCGTTAATAGGAACTTGGGAGTGATTCTTTATCGCATGTTGAGGGATGGTTATATGATCCAATTATGTTAGCATTGTTGAGAGATTGCACTAGTGAAAGTATGAACCATAGGCCTTGTTTTTAAGCATTGCAATACCGTTTGTGCTCACTTTTGTTACTTGCTACCTTGCTGTTTCTATATTTTCAGACTACAAAAACCTATATCTACTATCCATACTACACTTTTATCACCATCTCTTCGCCGAACTAATGCACCTATACAATTTACCATTGTATTGGGTGTGTTGGGGACACAAGAGATTTCTTGTATTTGGTTGCAGGGTTGTTTGAGAGATACCATCTTCAACCTACGCCTCCCACGGATTGATAAACCTTAGGTCATCCACTTGAGGGAAAATTGCTACTGTCCTACAAAACTCTGCGCTTGGAGGCCCAACACGAGTCTACAGGAATAAGTTGTGTAGTAGACATCATTCTCCCATTCATTTTTTCTCTTTTTCGTCCGGAGCCTCATCCCGACTTGTGGGGGAATCATAGTCTCCATCATCCTTTCCTCACTGGGACAATGCTCTAATAATGATGATCATCACACTTTTATTTACTTACAACTCAATATTACAACTCGATACTAGAACAAATATGACTCTATATGAATGCCTCTGACAGTGTACCAGGATGTGCAATGATCTAGCGTAACATGTATAAAAAATGATGAAAGGTGGCTTTGCCACAAATACGATGTCAGCTATATGATCATGCAAAGCAATATGACAATGATGATGTGTGTCATATAAACGGAATGGTGGAAGTTGCATGGCAATATATCTCGGAATGGCTATGGAAATGCCATAATAGGTAGGTATGGTGGCTGTTTTGAGGATGGTAAAAGGGGGTTTGTGTGTGAAAGAACGTATCATATCACGGGGTTTGGATGCACCGGCAAAGTTTGCACCAACTCTCGAGGTGAGAAAGGGCAAGGCACGGTACGGAAGAGGCTAGCAAATTGCGGAAAGATAGGAGTGCGTATAATCCATGGACTCACATTAGTCATAAAGAACTCACATACTTATTGCAAAAGTCTATTAGTCCTTGAAGCAAAGTACTAACCGCATGCCCCTAGGGAGGAGGTTGGTAGGAGTTAACCATCGTGCGCCCCCGATTATAATAGCACTCAAGGATTTCATTTCAGACCTATAAATGCTCGAACTTCCTCACCATGCCATGACCAATACTTAGATGAGTAGTCATAACAAACTTTAATACCGATATTTCTACTAACCAATGATCATGAACCTATATCCTTTCATATTACGACATTAATAAAATTAACCATGCACTTCATATTTAGTGATCTACATGAAAGTTTTTATTATATCCCCCTTGAATACCTTATCATATCAGGACCATTCTTTTAACAAGTGCAAATTGCCATTACTATTTATTAGACTCTCAAAAAGATATAAGTGAAGCATGAGAATGCAACTATTTATTTAAAATATAACCACTGCCGTGCTCTAAAAGATATAAGTGAAGCACTAGAGCAACTGCCTAGCTCAAAAGATATAAGTGAAGCACATAGAGTATTCTAACAAATCACGAATAATGTGTGTCCCTCTCAAAAATGTGTGTTTAGCAAAGATGATTGTGGCAAACTAAAAAGCTAACAAAGAAAATAAAACTATGGCACAAGACGCTCCAAGTAAAACACATATCATGTGATGAATAAAAATATAGCTCCAAGTGAGTTACCGGTAGATTGTAGACGAAAGAGGGGATGCCATCCGGGGCATCCCCAAGCTTAGACGCTTGGGTCTTCCTTGAATATTACCTTGGGGTGCCTTGGGCATCCTCAAGCTTAGGCTCTTTTCGCTCCTTATTCCTTTATTCATCATGATCTCACCCAAAACTTGAAAACTTCAGCACACGAAACTAAACAGAAACCTCGTGAAATCCGTTAGTATAATAAATATATCAAAACATTTAGGTACTGTTGTAAATTGATTCTTATTTAATCTTGGCATAATGCTACTGTACTCCAACTTCCCCATGGCTTATACCCCCCGATACAATCCATAGATTCATCAAAATAAGCAAACTATGCAACAAAAACAGAATCTGTCTGAAACAGTACAATCTGTAATGACGGAATATTTAACTATACTTCTGTAACTCCAAAAATTCTGAAAAATTACGGCAACTTAAAAAATTCATATTGCAATACTGTTTAAACAATTCAGCAATTATTGACATTCTAGAAGGGATAAACAATTCCCGTACTGGGCGCAAAAGTTTCTGTTTTCAAACAGCATCAATAATACTATCATCCACATCATCCTAAAGGCATTACTTGGCACAAACACTAATTAAAACATAAAAACACAATTATAACAGTAGCTAAAATTGTGTGACACAAGAAGAATAAAAACTGCAGTAAAAATAAATATTGGGTTGCCTCCCAACAAGCGCTATTGTTTTATGCCCCTAGCTAGGCATAATGCATAGTCCAAAGTGTTATCATCCTTCAAATTTATTCCATATGTGGCCCTCATAATAGATTCATATGGAGGCTTAATTCTCTTTCTAGGGAAGTGTTCCATCCCTTTCTTTAGTGGAAATTGGAATCTTATATTACCTTCTTTCATATCAATAATAGCACCTATGGTTCGTAGGAAAGGCCCAAGTATTATAGGACAAGACGGATTGCATTCAATATCAAGCACAATGAAATCCATGGGCACATAATTTCTATTAGCAAGAATAAGCAGATCATTTATACTACCCAATGGTTTCTTAATAGTAGAATCCGCTAAATGCAAATCAAGGGAACAAGCATCCATATTGGTAAGGCCTAGCACATCACATAAAGATTTTGGTATAGTAGAGACGCTAGCACCAAGATCACACAAAGCATTACATTCATAATCTTTAATTTTAACTTTAATAGTAGGTTCCCATTCATCATGCAATTTTTTAGGTATAGAAACTTCCAACTCAAGCTTTTCTTCATGAGCTTTTATCATAGCTTCTACAATATGTTTAGTAAAACTTTATTTTGTTCATAAGCATTGGGTGAGCTAATCATGGATTACAACAAGGAAATACATTCAACTAAAGAGCAATTATCATAATTAAAGTCCTTGTAATCCAAAGTAGTGGGCGCATCACTATTTAAAGTTTTGACCTCTCCAAACCCACTTTTATCATTTTTATCATTAAGATCATCACCCTCCGAACAATTAGGACGCCTTCTAGCTAAAGTTGACTCATCTTCAGTCCCTTTTTCATCAATTTTTATTTTACCAAATAAATATTCAATAGGTGTGACACCAATCATTTTAATATCTTCATCATTACTACGATAAAAACCGGGTGGAATAGCTTTTTCTAGGAATTCTCGCTTAGCTCTCAACCTAGTGGTTCTCTCTTTACTTTCATTAATGGAAACATGGATGGCCTTAATAGACTCATTAGTATCATATTTATGTGGAGAAATTTTAATTTTGAGATTTTCCACATCATGAGCAATTCTATCCATGTTCCTAGACATTTCATCAACTCTATTCAATTTTTCCTCTATCATAACATTAAAATTCTTTTGATAATTAATAAATTCTTTAATATTGTTCTCAACATCAGTAGGTATCCTATTATTATTATTATTATTATTATTATTATTATTTATAAGAATTACCATAGGAATTACCATAATTATTAGAGAAATTTCTGGGAAACGGTCTAGAATTGAAATTTCCCCTATAAGCATTGTTGTTGAAATTATTCCTAGAGACAAAACTCACATCAATGGCATCATTATTTTGCTCAATCAAAGTAGACAATGGCACATCATTAGGATCAATATGAGCATTTTTACTACTCCCTCCATCCAAGTGCATAAGTCACATTAGGAAGTGCAGCGCAACCAAGGTGTAAGCAGATTGGAGGAGAAGGAGAAGCTGTCTTCCAATCAAAGCCCTCATTTCTCTCTTTAAACACAGCAATTAATCACAACAATTAAAAGATGCTGTTCTAGCTACCATGCAGGCCCACGTACTAATTTGCATGCAAGCCGGCTTTGATTTCTTACCTAATCAACGCGTAGACGCGCTGCATGCATTGGGTTTTCACGGGGAGATAACGAGATAGAGGAAGAAGTGCTCGCTAGCGAACAAGGCTGGGAGGGAATTGAGATGCAAAGTTAATGAACGACGCCTAAACATTTTGGGAATACCTGATTTTCATAATATGACTTATGCACCTGGACGGAGGGAGTAGCAAGCATTTTCATAATAGCATCCATTTTATCACCCAAAGTAGAGATTTCTTCAACAAAATTTCCCTTCTTACGAGTTGGAGTTCTTTCAGTGTGCCATTGAGAATAATTTTTCATAATATTATCAAGAAGTTTTGTAGCTTCTCCCAATGTAATTTCCATAAAAGTTACACCTGCAGCAGAGTCTAGAAGATTTCTAGAAACAAATTTTAGTCCCGCATAATTTTTTTGTATGATCATCTATAAGCTTAAACCATGAGTGGGACAATTTCTTATCATTAATTTCATTCTATCCCATGCTTGTGCAACATGTTCTTGCTCAAGTTGCTTAAAATTCATAATTTGATTTCTTAAAGAAATAGTTTTTGCGGGAGGAAAAATACTTGGCAATAAAAGCATCCTTACACTTATCCCAAGAATCAATACTATTGCGAGGCAAGGATGAAAACCAAGTTTTAACACGATCTCTTAGTGAGAATGGAAATAATTTCAACTTAATAATATCATTATCCACATCTTTTTTTCTTTTGCATATCACATAATTCAACGAAAGTATTAAGATGGGAAGCAGCATCCTCATTAGGAGTTCCAGAAAATTGTTCTTTCATAACAAGATTTAGCAAAGCAGCATTAATATCATAAGACTCCACACTAGCAGTGGGAGGAGCAATTGGAGTACTAATAAAATCATTATTATTAGTATTTGAAAAGTCACACAACTTGGTGTTTTGTTGAGACATAGTGACAAAGCAAGCAAACAAAATAAAATATATTTTTGTTTTTGTAAAAAAATTAGAAGTGGAGGAGATGCAAAAGCAAATAAAAAGGCAAATAAAACAAGAGCAAGTAGATGATAGTTTGTGCGAAGGTACTTGATAAGTTTTGGTGATGTCTCCCCGGCAACGGCGCCAGAAATTCTTCCTGCTACTTGTGAGCTGCGTTGGGATTTCCTCGAAGAGGAGAGGATGATGCAGTACAATAGAGATAAGTATTTCCATCAGTTAAGAACCAAGGTTATCTATCCAGTAGGAGAACCACGCAGAACCTCGTTAGCAACACCTACACACACAAAAGCAAATACTTGCACCCAACGCGAACAAGAGGGTTGTCAATCCCCTTGGCGGTTACTTGCAAGGATTAATTCTGATAGTGATAGATAGATAGTAAATTGCAAAATAAAATAAAAGTAAATAAATTGCAGCAAGGTATTTTTGGATTTTATATATAATAGATAGATGACCCCAGGGCATAGTTTTCACTAGAGGCTTCTCTCTCGAACGCATAGCATACGGTGGGTAGACAAATTACTGTTGAGCAATTGATAGAAAAGCGCATAGTTATGACGATATTCAAGGCAGTGATCATGTATATAGGCATCACGTCCGAGACAAGTAGACTGACTCCTGCCTGCATCTACTACTTTTACTCCACCCATCGACCGCTATCCAACATGCATCTAGGGTATTAAGTTAATAAAAACAGAGTAACGCCATAAGCAAGATGACATGATGTAGACAAAGTAAACTCAATCACTATGAATAAACCCCATTGTTTTATCCTTAATGGCAACAATACAAATACGTGTCTTGTCCCTTTCTGTCACTGGGATAGAGCACCGAAAGGTTGAACCCATCACAAAGCACCTCTCCCATTGCAAGATAAATCAATCTAGTTGGCCAAACCAAACGGATAGATCGGAGAGAAATACAAAGCTATAACAATCATGCATAAAAGAGTTTAGAGAAGACTCAATTAATATTCATAAATATTCAGATCATAAACCCACAATTCATCGGATCCCAACAAACACACCGCAAAAGAAGATTACATCGGATAGAACTCCAAGAACATCGAGGAGAACATGGTATTGAAGATCAAAGAGAGAGAAGAAGCCATCTAGCTACTAACTATGGACCCGTAGGTCGATGTTGAACTACTCACACATCATCGGAAGGGCAGCAAGGTTGATGTAGAAGCCCTCCGTGATCAATTCCCCCTCCGGCAGAGTGTCGGAAAAGGCCTCCAGATGGGATCGTGGAAGAACAGAAGCTTGCGGCGGCGAAAAAGTTTTCTCGTGTGGCTCTCTGGTATAATGGGAATATTTTGGAATTTATAGAGGTGGAATTAGGTCAGGAGTTGCCACGAGGGGCCCACAAGCCCGGGGGGCACGCCCTACCCCCTGGGCGCGCCTCCCAAGCTTGTCGCTCCCTCGTGACTCCTCCGGTCTTCTCCCAAAGCTTCTAGGGTCTCTTTTGGTCGAGAAAAAATTAATCCAAAGTTTTTTCTTCGTTTGGACTCCGTTTGATATTGATTTTCTGAAAAGACAAAAACAAGCAAAAAACAACAACTGGCACTGGGCACTAGGTTAATAGGTTAGTCCCAAAAAATGATATAAAATTGCATAAAGTTGCATATAAAACATCCAAGATTGATACTATAATAGCATGGAACAATCAAAAATTATAGATACGTTGGAGACGTATCAATATGTTACTTACCCGAGATTCGATCGTCGGTATCTCCATACCTAGTTCAATCTCGTTACCGGCAAGTCTCTTTATTCGTTCCGTAATACAAGATCCCGTGACCAAACTCATTAGTCACTTGCTTGCAAGCTTCTTATGATGTTGTATTATCGAGAGGGCCCAGAGATATCTCTCCGTCACATGGAGCGATAAATCCCAGTCTCGATCCATGCCAACCTGATAGACACATTCGGAGATACCTGTAGAGCACCTTTATGATCACCCAGTTACAAAGTGACATTTGATAGCACACAAAGTATTCCTTTGGTATCCGGGAGTGGCATGATCTCATGGTCTAAGGAACTGATACTTGACATGAAGAAAGCTATAGCAATAAACTTAAGTGATACGATCAAATGCTAAGCTTACGGTTGGGTCTTGTCCATCACATCATTCTCCTAATGATGTGATCCCATTATCAAATGACAACTCATGTCTATGGTTAGGAAACCTTAACCATCTTTGATCAACGAGCTAGTCTAGTAGAGGCTCACTAGGGACACGGTGTTGTTTATGTATCCACACATGTATTTAAGTTTCCGGTCAATACAATTCTAGCATGAATAATAAACATTTATCATGAACAAGGAAATATGATAATAACCAATTTATTATTTCCTCCAGGGCATATTTCCAACAGTCTCCCACTTGCACTAGAGTCAATAATCTAGTTTACATCGTAATGAATCTAACACCCATGGAGTCCTGGTGCTGATCATGTTTTGCTCACGGAAGAGGTTTAGTCAATGGGTCTACCACATTCAGATCCGTATGTACTTTTGCAAATCTTTATGTCTACAACGCTCTACTTGGAGCTACTCCAGCCAACTGCTCCACTATTCAATACGTATCCGGATTGAGACTTTTAGTCATCTGGATCAGTGTCAAAGCTATCATCAACGTAGCCCTTTACGACGAGCTTATCTTCACCTCCATAAACGAGAAACATGTCCTTAGTCCTCTTTAGGTACTTAAGGATATTTTTGACCGCTGTCTAGTGATCTACTCCTAGATCACTCTGGTACCTACCTGCCAGACTTATGGCGAGGCACACATCAGGTTTGGTACACAGCATGGCATACATTGTAGAGCCTATGGCTGAGGCATAGGGGACGACTTTCATCCTTTCTCTTTCTTCTGTCATGGTCAGGCTTTGAGTCCTACTCAACTTCACACCTTGCAACACAGGAAAGAACCCCTTCTTTGACTGGTCCATTTTGAACTTCTTCAAAATCTTGTCAAGGTATGTGCTTTGCGAAAGTCCTATTAGGCGTCTTGATCTATCTCTATAGATTTTAATACCCGGTATGTAAGCAGCTTCACCCAGGTCTTTCATTGAAAAACTCTTGTTCAAATAACCTTTTATGCTTTCCAGAAATTCTATATCATTTCCAATCAACAAATTGTCATCCACATATAATATTAGAAATGCTACAGAGCTCCCACTCACTTTCTTGTAAATATAAGCTTCTCTGTAAGTTTGTATAAAACCAAAAGCTTTGATCACCTCATCAAAGTGTATATTCCAACTCCGAGATGCTTGCACCAGTCCATAAATGGATCGCTGGAGCCTGCATACTTTGTCAGCATCCTTAGGATCGACAAAACCTTCTGGTTGCATCATATACAACTCTTCCTTAATAAACCCGTTAAGGAACACTGTTTTGACGTCCATTTGCCAGATTTCAGTCATAAAATGTGGCAATTGCTAACATAATTCTAACAGACTTAAGCATCGCTACGGGTGAGAAAGTCTCATTTAGTCAACCCCTTGAACTTGTCGAAAACCCTTTGCGACAAGTCGAGCTTTATAGACGGTGACATTACCATCAGCGTCTGTCTTCTTCTTAAAGATCCATTTATTCTCAATGGCCTACCGATCATCGGGCAAGTCCACCAAAGTCCATACTTTGTTCTCATACATGGATCCTATCTCGGATTTCATGGCCTCAAGCCATTTGTCGGAATCCGGGCTCATCATTGCTTCTTCATAGTTCGTAGGATCGCCGTTGTCTAACAACATGACTTCCAGGACTGGATTACCGTACCACTCTAGTGCGGAACGTACCCTGGTCGACCTACGAAGTTTAGTAGTAACTTGATCCGAAGTTTCATGATCATCATCATTAGCTTCCTCTCCGGCTGGTGTAGGCATCACGGGAACTTCTTTCTGTGATGTGCTACTTTCCAATTCGAGAGAAAATACAATTACCTCATCAAGTTCACTTTCCTCCCACTCACTTCTTTCGAGAGAAACTCCTTCTCTAGAAAGGACCCATTCTTGGCAACAAAGATCTTGCCCTCAGATCTGTGATAGAAGGTATACCCAATGGTCTCTTTAGGGTATCCTATGAAGACGCACTTCTCCGCTTTGGGTTTGAGCTTATCAGGCTGAAGCCTCTTGACATAAGCGTCGCATCCCCAAACTTTAAGAAACAACAGCTTAGGTTTCTTGCCAAACCACAACTCATACGGCGTTGTCTCAGCGGATTTAGACGGTGCCCTATTTAAAGTGAATGCGGCTGTCTCTAATGCATAACCCCAAAACGATAGTGGCAAATCGGTAAGAGACATCATAAAATGCACCATATCCAATAGAGTACGATTACAACGTTCGGACACACCATTACGCTGTGGTGTTCCAGGTGGCGTGAGCTGTGAAACAATTCCACATTGTCTTAAATGCATACCAAACTCGTAACTCAAATATTCACCTCCACGATCAGATCATAGAAATTTAATTTTCTTATTACGATGATTCTCTACTTCACTCTGAAACTCCTTGAACTTTTCAAATGTTTCAGACTTGTGTTTCATTAAGTAAATATACCCGTATCTACTCAAATCATCCGTGAAGGTAAGAAAATAACGATATCCACCGCGTGCTTCAACACTCATCGGACCGCATACATCGGTATGTATTATTTCCAACAAGTCACTTGCCCGCTCCATTGTTCCGAAAAACGGGGTTTTAGTCATCTTGCCCATGAGGCATGGTTCACATGTCTCAAATGATTCATAATCAAGAGATTCCAAAAGTCCATCAACATGGAGTTTCTTCATGCACTTTACACCAATATGACCTAAGCAGCAGTGCCACAGGTATGTGGTACTATCATCATTAACTTTGCATCTTTTGGCATCAATATTATGAACATGTGTATCACTACAATCGAGATTCAACAAGAAAAAACCATTCAATAAGGGTGCATGGCCATAAAAGATATTATTCATATAAATAGAACAACCATTATTCTCTGACTTAAATAAATAACCGTCTCGCAATAAACAAGATGCAGATATAATGTTCATGCTTAACGCAGGCACCAAATAACAATTATTCAGGTTCAAAACTAATCCCGAAGGTAAACGTAGAGGGAGCGTGCTGACGGCGATCACATCTACCTTGGAACCATTTCCGACGCGCATCGTCACCTCGTCCTTAGCCAGTCTTCGTTTATTCCGCAACTCCTGTTTCGAGTTACAAATATTAGCAACTGAACCAGTATCAAATACCCAGGCGCTACTACGAGCACTAGTAAGGTACACATCAATAACATGTATATCAAATATACCTTTGTTGACATTGCCAGCCTTCTTATCTACCAAGCACTTGGGGCAGTTCCGCTTCTAGTGACCATTCCCCTTGCAATAGAAGCACCCAGTCTCAGGTTTGGGTCCAGCCTTGGGTTTCTTCACGGGAGCGGCAACTAGCTTGCCATTCCTTTTGAAGTTCCCTTTCTTTCCCTTGCCTTTCTTCTTGAAATTGGTGGTCTTGTTGAGCATCAACACTTGATGCTCTTTCTTGATTTCTACCTCCATGGCCTTAAGCATCGCGAAGAGCTTAGGGATCGTCTTTTCCATTCCTTGCATATTATAGTTCATCACAAAGCCTTTGTAGCTCGGTGGCAGTGACTGGAGAACTCCGTTAATCGCTACTTCATCCGGAAGCTTAACTCCCAATTGGTTCAAGCGGTTGAAGTACCCAGACATCCTGAGTACGTGCTCACTAACGGAGCTGTTCTCCTCCATCTTACAGCTAAAGAACTTGCCGGAGGCTTCATACCTCTCGACCCGGGCGTGAGCCTGAAATACCAATTTCAGCTCCTTGAACATCTCATATGCTCCATGGTGCTCAAAACGTCTTTGGAGGCCCGGTTCTAAGCCGTAAAGCATGGCACACTGAACTATCGAGTAGTCATCAGAACGTGCCTGCCAGACATTTATAACATCTGTAGGCGAATCTTGGGGGGGGGGGTGAATCACCAAGCGGTGCATCAAGGACATAAGCCTTCTGTGCAGCAGTGAGGATAATCCTCAAATTACGG
Source organism: Elymus sibiricus (assembly GCA_039707655.1). Lineage (NCBI taxonomy): Eukaryota > Viridiplantae > Streptophyta > Magnoliopsida > Poales > Poaceae > Elymus > Elymus sibiricus. Next base: position 86,753,269 of record CM077668.1, on the reverse strand, counting down.
ACCCAGTCCGCATAGTTGCTTCCATCATCTTTCAACTTAGCTTTCTCTAGGAACGCATTAAAATTCAGGGGAGCTACAGCGCGAGCCATTGATCTACAACATTAATTTGCAAAGACAATTAGACTAAGTTCATGATAATTGGTTCTATTAATCAAATTACTAAAGAACTCCCACTTAAATCAACATCCCTCAAGTTGTCTAAGTGTTACATGATCCAAATCAACTAACCCATGTCCGATCATCACGTGAGATGGGGCAGTCATCAATGGTGAACATCTCCATGTTGATCATATCTACTATATGACTCATGTTCAACCTTTCGGTCCTCCGTGCTCTGAGGCCATGTCTGTACATGCTAGGCTCGTCAAGTTTAACCCAAGTATTCTGCATGTGTAAAACTGGCTTACACCTATTGTATGTGAACATAGAGTCTATCACACCCGATCATCACGAGGTGCTTCGAAACGACGAACTTTCGCAACGGTGCATACTTAGGGAGAACACTTTTATCTTGAAATTAAGTGAAGGGATCATCTTATAATGCTACCGTCATCCTAAGCAAAATAAGATGCATAAAAAGATAAACATCACATGCAATCAATATGTGACATGATATGGCCATTATCATCTCGTGCCTTTGATCTCCATCTCCAAAGCACCGACATGATCTCCATCGTCACTGGCATGACACCATGATCTCCATCATCGTGCCGTCATATAGTTGTCTCCGCCAATTATTGCTTCTACGACTATTGCTAACGCATAACTATAAAGTAAAGCAATTACATGGCGGTTAATAGTTGACACGCAGGTCATACAATAAATTAAAGACAACCCTATGGCTCCTGCCGGTTGCCGTACTCATCGACATGCAAGTCATGAACCTATTACAAAACATGATCATCTCATACATCAACATATATCACATCACATTTTGGCCATACCACATCACAACATGCCCTGCAAAAACAAGTTAGACGTCCTCTACTTTGTTGTTGCAAATTTTACGTGGCTGCTATGGGCAACTAGCAATAACCGTTCTTACCCACGCATAACCACAACGGTGATATTCAAGTTGCCTTTTAATCTTCTACAAGGACCGTCTTTGTCAAATCAGATTCAACTAAAGTGGGAGAGACAGACACCCGCCAGCCACCTTATGCAATACAAGTTGCATGTCAGTCGGTGGAACCGGTCTCTTGTGCGAGGACAAGTAAAGTTGGTCTCGGCCGCTTCATCCCACAATACCACCGAATCCAAATAAGACAAAAGAAGTAAGCAATTTGAGCATCAACGCCCACAACTTCTTTGTGTTCTACTCGTGCATATACATCTACGCATAGACCTAGCTCATGATGCCACTGATGGGGAACGAAGCATGAAAATCAAAAAAATTCCTACGAACACCCATGATCAATCTAGGAGATGCATAGCTACGAGAGGGGAGTGAGTTTACACACCCTTGTAGACCGAAAGCGTTAACGATCTAGAGATCGTGGTTGGCGTAGTCGTACTCGCGTCGCGATCCAATCCGATCCAAGCCCCGCACGTGCGGCACCTCCGAGTTTAGCACACGTCCAGCTCGGTGACGTATCCTCCTTCTTGATCCAGCAAGAGAGGTAGAATAGGTAGATGAGATCTGAATCAACACGACAGCGTGGTGGTGGTAATGGCAGCGGAACACCGACAGGGCTTCACCAAGCGCTGACAGATCGAGGTGGAGGCTTATCGGGAGAGAGAGGAGGCTTGGGTTTGGTGTGTCCAGCCCTTGCGCCCCCTCCCCACTATATATAGGGGTGTGGGAGGGCTAGGGGCGCAGCCCTAGCCCCTCCTCCAAGGAGGGGATGCGTCCAAGGGAGGAAACTTGCCTCCCAAGGCAAGTGGACTCCCTCCCAGTTAGGGTTTCTCCTTCCCAGGCGCATGGGCCTTGTAGGGGCTGATGCCCCTGGCCCATTAAGGCCAAGGCGCCCCTAGAGACCATGCTACTGTATGGGACGTGGTGGAACCCTTCGAGGACTTCCGGACCCCTCCGGAACCTTCTGGAACCTTTCGGTGACTTCCCAGTACAATTCCGAAAAAACCGGACTTTTTCCCGGAACCCCGACAATAACTTTCCATATATAAATCTTTACCTCCGGACCATTCCGGAGCTCCTAGTGATGTCTCGGATCCCATCCGAGTGTCCAAACAACCTTCGGACTTTCCACTATTAATATCTCAATACTACCCTAGCGCTACCGAACGTTAAGCGTGCGACCCTACAGGTTCGAGAATCATGTAGACATGACCGAGACTCCTCTCCGGTCAATAACCAATAGCGGGACCTGGATGCCCATATTGATTCCTACATATTCAACGAAAATCTTTATCGGTTGAACCACGATGTCAAGGATTCAGTTAATCCCGTATACAATTCCCTTTGTCTGGCGATATGTTACTTGCCCGAGATTCGATCGTCGGTATCTCCATACCTAGTTTAATCTCATTACCGGCAAGTCTCTTTACTTGTTCCGTAATACAAGATCCCATGACCAAACTCATTAGTCACTTGCTTGCAAGCTTCTTATGATGTTGTATTACCGAGAGGGCCCAGAGATATCTCTCCGTCACACGGATCGACAAATCACAGTCTCGATCCATGCCAACCCAACAGACACCTTCGGAGATACCTGTAGAGCACCTTTATGATCACACAGTTATGAAGTGACGTTTGATAGCACACCAAGTATTCCTTTGGTATCCGGGAGTGGCATGATCTCATGGTCAAAGGAACCGACACTTGACATGAAAGCTAAAGTAATAAACTTAAGTGATACGATCAAATGCTAAGCTTACGGTTGGGTCTTGTCCATCACATCATTCTCCTAATGATGTGATCCCGTTATCAAATGACAACTCATGTCTATGGTTAGGAAACATTAACCATTTTTTATCAACGTGCTAGTCTAGTAGAGACTCACTAGTGACACGGTGTTTTTATGTATCTACACACGTATTTAAGTTTCCGGTCAATACAATTCTAGCATGAATAATAAATATTTATCATGAATAAGAAAATATGATAATAACCAATTTATTATTGCCTCTAGGGCATATTTCCAACAGTGACATGGTCCGGTTTTCTCCCCTGCTTTTTTCTTTTTCCTTTTTTCATCGTTTTTTCTCATTTTTTTCTCTGTTTTCAAATACAAGTTTTACTGGTTTATTTTTTGAATACATAGTCAACATTTTTTCTATAGACATTTGTTCAACTTTTTTCAAACACTTGTTCAACACTTTTTGTTTTTTTCTTCTCCGGGGTTTTTCATTTGTTTCTTCAGCTTTTTTCATTTTTCCTTTTCCTTTGGTTTTTTTGTTTCTTTTTCGATTTTCATTTTTTGGGGTTTTCTTTGTTTCTTTTTCATTCTACATTCTTATATACATGATCAATATTTTTTCAAATACTTGTTCAATATTTTTCAAATACTTGTTCAATATTTTTCAAATATTTGATTACATTTTTTTAAATATTTGTTCAACATTTTCCAAATACATGCTCAACATTTTTCAAACGCTTGATTAATTTTTTTCAAATACTTGTTCAATATTTCTTCAAATACTTGTTCAAGATTTTTCAAAATGCTTGATTAACATTTTTCAAATACTTGTTCAACATTTTTCAAATGCTTGATCAACAGTTTTCAAATACGTCTTCAACATTTCTCCGAATGCTTCATTAAAAAATTTCAAATACTTGTTCAATATTTTTCAATATTTTTTTCTAATGCTAGATAACATTTTTCAAATACTTGTTCAACATTTTCAAATATTTATTTAATATTTTCTAAATATTATTCAACATTTTCCAAATGTTTTTTGTAGAGTTTTGTTGTAATATATATATTTAAAATATTTTAAAGTATAAAAAGAGTATAAAAATAAAACAAAAAACTGAAACAAAAAACGTATTTTTAAAAAAAAAAACAGGCTGTGGCCTCGCTCTCATGTGGGCCGGCCCATCTTGCTCGCCCCTTCAGCGAGTCGGGAGTTACACTCGCTGAAGGCGAGGAATAGGGGTGCCCAGAGGCCCGCCCGCAGGAATCATTTTTGGTGGGCTGGGAGCTCGCCCAATGAATTAAAATTGCATCCAATTTTTGAGGGGCCATACAGCCTACATTTATTTTTTAGGGGCCATACAGCCTACGTCCTTGTGTGGCAGCGGCCCAGCCCAGGAACACGCAGGAAGGAAGACAAATCCAACCCAGGCTCTGCCCGCACGCCGCTGTCCCTATACAAAAGGAAATTGTTGGCCGGCCCCTCTATTGAGATTGAGAGGTAAACCCTAGTTCCCAAATCCTCGCCGCCGTCCCCGAGAGGTAACCCTAGCTCCCAAATCCTTATTGGATCCAGCCGCCATGGAAGGATCTTTCGTGTCCGCCTCCATCCCGCCCCCCGCCGACGACGGTGCTAACCCCTCCAGCTACCCGTCCTGGATCCTCCTCGACTACAGAGCCCACTTCGCCGACCACGACAACGCCACCACCGTGAAGGCCAAGGCCAGCACGGGGCACGAAGTCAAGGTCACCTTCTGCCTCGCCGAGCCGCCTGCCGTCTCCTACTTCTGCGTCCACTGCCCCGAAACCACGGAGGCCCGCGTCGTCTCCTCCGCCAATGAGCTCGTCCTCCTCTGCGTCGCCTTCGGAACCGGCCCACGGAGCACAGAAAAGGACCCCCATCGCCTCGAGTACTTCGTCTACGAGGCTGCCTCCGGCGGCAACCAGTCCATCAGAGCCGTCCCGTGTTCTTCTCCAACCTACAGGCACTCATGGCACGCGGCCATCTTGCCCTGCGAGGACGATCATTTCTTGGTCGCTGATCTTGTCCGGAACGAGGACCTTGTGCACTACGACCTGCACATGTTCTCGTCGGAGACGAACGAGTGGAGCACCACACTCTTGAAGCTGCAGACTCCTACCAAGCCATGGGACCTGCCATGCCAAACTGACAAGGTGATGTCTCTCGGAGGAAGCATTGTAGGATGGGTCGACCTCTGGCGCGGCATCGTCATCTGTGATGTGCTTGAGAAGGATCCTGTTCTCCGCTTCCTCCCACTCCCCAGGGCCGATTTTGACCTGCTCCGGGAAGGGCAAGCACGGCCGGTGCGGGACGTCACTGGCTGCCACGATGGTTTCATCAACTTCGTCGAGATCCAACACTGTCGCAAATTCCTCAATGTTATCAGTAGGAGCCGTTCCAATACGCCCAAGATTTTTGAAACTGAAGATGCCATCTATGATAAGGATCTACTCAGCCATGATGATATGGGTGTTACAGATGATACACCTGTGACCGTATCTGCTGGCTGGAAGATGCGGACAATGTTTAGAAGCATTTCTTGGGACTATTGGCGCAAGGGTAACACTATCCATGTTGACGACGTATCAGCCTGTCCAACAGAACCCTCTATGCAGCTGTCTCAGCTGTGGAGTGATAGGGACAGGAAATGGACATTGAGAAACCTGAAGTGTACAGGCTTCCCGACCTTCAGCATTTGTGGTGGTGATGTTGTCTACCTCGTCTGTAAGGCGGAGGATCATGATAAAGACGCATTCATTGTTGGTGTTGATATTGGAAACAAGAAGCTGGAAGTCATCAAACCGTATTGTGGCGCGAGAGCCACGTCTTCCGATCAGACATTCATTTCCTGTGCATTCTCAGAATATCTGAATGCCACTCCAAGTCCAAGGCATGGTTTTCTTTTACTCTGTTCCTGTTAACTCTATTCTGTTAACCTTCATACACTCGGAAAAAAGATTTTTCAAACCAGTTCACTTATTTTACCACATGGCACCTGACATTTTGCCTCTTAATTTGCTTAAGTCCATGTGATGAGGAAGTTGGAGCAGAGTCTGCTCAGAATGGTGTGTCGAATGATCATCTTTCATCGGTCGATACTGTTCCAAACAATGTGGTAGGCACGCTGTAATCATCTTTCTTGCTACTAATATAGATGTGTCCATTTTGCCATCTCCTCCAATAAGATGTATGTAAACCCTTCTACAGCATCCCCATAATGGGAATGGCCACTACGGGAGCTGGAATGAAGATGGTTATGGTATGCACCAAGAATGCTACGACAACTATCAGCAGCCAACCCCGTTCCAGCCACGCTTCATACTGGCACCCAGTTTGACACAAACTGAGCAGCCCATGTCGTCTACAACTTCAACTCAATCAGGTAAAAACATTGTCAACCCTTATAATACGGCGCTGTTCTTTCATCCTAGTTCTTATCGACTTAACTCTAAAATGTTATAAATGGTTGAACATTAACATTTGGTATCATGGTTTCAATAAAAAAAAGTGTGAAAAACTTGGGTCACCATATTGCCTTTATTGCTGTATAAAACAGCTGCCATTAGGAAGCAGATGTTGGTTGAACTTTATGTTCTTGCATCTCTTTGTGAGTTTTATACTGAATGGAACTTAATTGGATAAATAGTAATCATTATTTGCAATTCAGAGACCATATTCAAGCTGCTACCCTGTTAACAACTTGCAACATTATAACAGGGGTATTATCTGTAAACTGTACTTAATGTGCCAAATAAGTAAGTGAAACCGTTGCATGGCCTAAGAAGCATCTTCTAGGACTCGCAAAATTTTCATTCAACTTACAGGCAGGACATATTGAAGTTTTATGTTGGGGTTTCTCCCAGAAGGGAAAAACATATCTCAAATTGGGGAATACAATCTTACAATTGCAAATTAGCCATTGCAGTAAAGCTGAGTGCAAAACCTAGCCGTGGTCAATAAGTAGGCATACTAGCTGATGTTTTCAAAATTCGAACTTCTGAAGACATTATATGGGATGATGATGGGAATCTTGGTTTCTCTGTGCGAGTGACTCAGTCTTGTGATATATTGAACTTTTGAGCATTCCCTGGTTTGTGGTGGAAGCTTTTTCCCCACTGTATTTTGTATTTTGTATTAACAGGTGACTTTTGGGAGTTATGCTTGTTACTTTAACTAGTTGATTGTTTGAGAATGTGAAACTACTTTGTATTGTGATAAATTTTCTGTTGGATAGTCTTATCAGAACAAAAAGATCAAGTGAAAATGTTCCTCCAAATTGTCTAGCATGTGGAATCGGTTCCATTTTGGTCTAATTTCTCTTAGTAACATGTTTTTAGTTTTTATTTATTTATATATTACTATTACTTACTCATGTTGCCTTTGCAGAAGGGTATATCTATGCCCGTTGGACGGAGCTAGACGACTGTGGACGGATGTATTTATCAGTGCCGTTGAATGAAATGTATAAGCCGATGATGTTGGCCCAGCCCTTGGCCACCCATTCTTTGCACCACTGATGGGACCTCCAACGGCTGTCCTCAACCATGGCCAACAGCATACTACATGAAGCCATTTTCATCTCTTGCACATCGTGAACAGGTGTAATATCATGGTTGATAACCTGGAATGTCTACGAAGTATCATATCATGGATGCTGTGCCGCCATGTCCACATACTGCTACCAATCTATTTATCATATGGATGATGTTTTAAAACATTTGAATACTTTAATGTATATTGAGTTACTTAGGGCAACCTCCAACGCTTCAACGCGGATTTGGTCTGCTTTTTGTCCGTTTGGGTCGGCTATAGGGGCGGCGTCCTGTCCCCTTCCCCGTCCGTGTTTTGCTGGCTAGTGTGACAAACTGGCCGACGCATTTTGTTCGCACGGCCGGTATGTGGCCATGTTTTCACACAATTTTTGCATACAAATCTAAACATTGTCCAGTTTTCACACAATGCAGTCGCCAACCATGGCTTTGTAACTAGCAAAGGAAATCTCATCCCCAACAATAATGGATTCGCCATCACAAAGGAACCGAGCAACAATAATGTCCGGATCACGAAGGAACCGAGCAACAATAATGTACGGTGATTAGCCGGCAGGCGCGATCGCCGATCCGTAATTACCGGAGCATCACCTCTGGGACCTGTCCTTACCAGCATCAGGACTTGCCTTTCTCTTGGAGGTCTTCACAAATTAGGCTTCACCGGTCTTGAATTCTCCAATAGTCCGAATTTCAAAACTTTCGTTCAGGTTTACCAAAATTTTGGTTTTTCTCATTATTTTATTTATGGGTATTTCCGGGTGAGGCGACGTGCGAGGAATCGATTTTGTGTTGCCGCGGCCCAGCCCAGGAACTCGCAGACGCAGGAAGGAAGACAAATCCAACCCAGACTCTGCCCGCACGCCGCTGTCCCTATACAAAAAGGAAATCGTTTGCCGGCCCCCTCGATTGAGATTGAGAGGTAAACCCTAGTTCCCAAATCCTCGCCGCCGTCCCCGAGAGGTAACCCTAGCTCCCAAATCCTTCTTGGATCCAGCCGCCATGGAAGGATCTTTCGTGTCCGCCTCCATCCAGCCCCCCGCCGACGACGGTGCTAACCCCTCCAGCTACCCGTCCTGGATCCTCCTCGACAACAGAGCCCGCTTCGCCGACCTCGACAACGCCACCACCATGAAGGCCAAGGCCAGCACGGGGCACGAAGTCAAGGTCACCTTCTGCCTCGCCGAGCCGCCTGCCGTCTCCTACTGCTGCGTCCACTGCCCCGAAACCACGGAGGCCCGCGTCGTCTCCTCCGCCAATGAGCTCGTCCTCCTCTGCGTCGCCTTCAGAACCGTCCCACGGAGCACAGAAAAGGACTCCCATTTCCTCGAGTACTTCGTCTACAAGGCTGCCTCCGGCGGCAACCAGTCCATCAGAACCATCCCGTGTTCTTCTCCAACCTACAGGGACTCATGGCACGCGGCCATCTTGCCCTGCGAGGGCGACCATTTCTTGGTCGCTGATCTTGTCCGGAATGAGGACCTTGTGCACTACGACCTGCACATGTTCTCGTCGGAGACGAACGAGTGGAGCACCACACGCCTGAAGCTGCAGACTCCTCCCGATGTCCTGCCACGGAACTTGCCAAGCCAGACGGACAAGGTGATCTCTCTCGGAGGAAGCATGGTGGGATGGGTCGACCTCTGGTGCGGCATCCTTGTCTGTGATGTGCTTGAGAAGGAGCCTGGTCTCCGCCTCATCCCACTGCCCAAGGGCGATTCGGATCAGCAAGATCGCCTAGTACGGGACGTCATGGGCTTCCCCAATGGTCTGATCAACTTCATCGAGATTGAACATTGTTCCAAATGGTTTAATTTTACCAAGATGAGGAGGTTCAAGACGACCTCGTTTCTTGACTTCCTAGATACCATCCAGGATTCTGAGATCCTCAGCGATGATGAAATGCTCGTTATGGATGATGGACTGAAGTCTGTAGATGATGGCTGGAAGATCCGAACATGCTTTAGGAGCATTTCTTCGGACCATTGGAGAAAGAGACACATTGTCCATGTTGATGACATATCAGCCGACGCACAGCATTCTGTGCTGGTACCTCAGCTGTGGGATAGTAGAGCTCGGAAATGCATACTAAGAAACCTGAAGACTACTGCAGGCATCCCGACCTTCAGCATTTACAATGACAATGTTGTCTGCCTCAAGGTGGCGTCTCGTGATGAAGATGCATGGACAATTGGTGTTGATCTTGGGAAAAAGAAGCTAGAAGTTATCAAACCATGCTGTGATGCTTCTTTGGATCAGACCTTCCTTCCCTGTGAATTCTCTGAATATCTGAATACCACTCCAAGGCATGTTTCTCTTTTGCTTTTTCACATTAACTCTGTTCTTGTAACCATCATACACGCTAAAAAATATTTGTCAAAATAATTGTAAGTTCTGTAGTTCTCAACTTATTTTACCCAGTGTCATCTGACATTTTGCCTATTTCCTTAAGGCCATATGTTGAGGAAGTTGCAGTAGATTGTGCTCAGACCGGTGCGCCAAATGATCATCTTTTATTGAGCAATACTATTCCAGGAGCAGACACTGCTCAGACTGGTGTGGCAAACAATATGCAGCAAAACATGAATGGGGATAACTACTATGGAAGTTATAAGCAATATGGTTATGGCACCTATCCAGGCTGTGGCAACTTTCAGCAGGCAAGCCCTTTACAGCCACCGTTAACACAAGCTGTACAGCTCATGTCATCTTCAGCTCGATTAGGTAATAACATCTTTAGCACTTACAATAAGGTGCTTTTCTTTTATCCCAGTGCTTCTTGACTCAGATATCTAACTACAAAATGTTGGAAATGATTGAACATCGTTTGATATCATGATTTCAACAGAAGGTGTGAAAAGACTTAGGCCACCATGTTGCTGTTCATGCTGCCAGTGTTGGCCATTAGGAAGCAAATCTTAGTTGAACTTGCATCTCTTTGTGAGGTTTTGCATTTAACCAAACTGAATTAGATAATTAATTATTCATTATTTGTAATTCACAGACCATTTTCAAGTTGCTACCCTGTTTCCCTCCAAAAAAAAAAGTTGCTACCCTGCTAACAACTTGCAACATTATCAAAAAGGGATATTATTTGTAAACTGTACTTAATGTGCCAAATAAGTAAGTGAAGCAGTTGCATGAGCTAAGAATCATCTTTTAGGCTTGCAAAATTTCATTCAACTTATAATCAGAACAAATCAAAGGTTTGTGTTAGCCTCCAAAAGGAAAAATATATCTTGGATTGGAGAATACAATATCTAACTGCAGGCTGAGTGCAGAACCTAGCTATGGTTAATGAGTAGGCTTAAGCTGTGTTTGGTTGAGCTGTGTATTTTGGAAAAGCTACTGTGAGAAAGCTGCTGTGAACTTTCAGCTGTGGAAGGCTGAGACAACTGTGAAACTGTAGATTTGGTTGTGAGTTGTCTGTAATGCCCCTGAGGCCTTAGTGAATATGTTTATATGCTAATTGACTATAAAGTAGCGATCTGTATATTGATAGGCAATTGAACAACCATTTTGCAAAGAAAATTTATGACAATGCACACGATTCATAGCTATCGCATAGGCAATTCAACTACTATTTTTTGATATTGCATCAGTGTAAATAGATAGTAATCACGTAAAAATATATTGGCAACTTGTTCATTCCAAGTGAATATTTGCATTTTTTTATGATCAAACATAGTCCAAACAAATTGCAGAGAACAAAAAATATTATAACTTAGATAAAAAATTCAGAGAGCTATCTGAAATGTGCTTGTAAGCACCAAAAAGGAATATCTGAATCATCACTGTGCTGGCAAGAATGGTAAGTCAATTATTTGACGCTTCCTGCAAGAAGTGATCACACTTGACCGCATTTGGTTCCAGCCGGGAGGCCTCTTTTGATTTGATTCTCAAGATTTTCACACGCAAGAACAACCCCCCCCCCCCCCCCCCCCCCCCCCCCCCAAACGCTGCTATCCGGACAGCCAAGCCGGCGTGGCCATTTCTACGCCCTCCGCTCCACTCGGCACGGCTGTCCAGATGGCATGGGCCCGTAGCTCCCACACAGCGTGCTGTGTATCTGTCTTCGGCTCCAGCCGTAGCTCCGAGGGTTCAAGCTGCTGGGCGGGAACAACTGCTCCAGGCAGCTCAGGGAGCGGCAGGGGGGGGGGGGGGGGGGGAGGTCCGGCTGGGTGTGGCAGTTGGCACGACGGAGGGCCGCACACAGCGGCTACGAACCCTAGCCGGCGTGGTCGGGAGCACTGGCCTGATCGTTTCGACGCTCGTTGGCCCTTACTGATCGAATCGTTACGTAACTTGGGAGTGGCATTGGTGGGTAAATAGCTTCCAACTTCTAGGGGACAGCTAAAAGTGGTCAGTTTAGAAGCTGAGAAGTTGGGGTTGGCCAGCTGCGAGATTTGCAACACTTAGGGCGTGTTCGGATCTTCACAAAACTTCACATATCCAGCTTCTATTCGTGGCTTCTCACTTCAGGTAGCGATCCCAGATCCGTTCTGCTGCGTCGGCAGCTTCTCCAGCGCTGCAGCCCACCTGGAAGAGCTGGGGCCTGTTCGGGGCAGAATGGGCCGACTGGAGGCAGCCCAATTAGGACCAGCAAGTGCACCGATTAGAAGGGGAGAGGGGTCAGTGAGGCGAGGGGATCGCTCCTGTAGCGAGGCGTTCTTTTTTTCGAGGGGGAGGCAACGAACCGGTATCTTTAGCGGTGGCAAGTGGATGTAAATTGGGTGAACTCCAACTTTTCCAATCCGTGGAGCTGGGCCAAGCTCGCTCCAGATTTTTGTACTGCGATTGGGCTCAGCTTCTTGGAGCCCAAACGTTCGGGTAAAAATCATCCGTGAAGTTCGTGGAGAAGTTGGAGATCCTAACAGGCCCTTAAAAGCTATAGCTTCTCATAAACTGCTGCGAAATTTTACTCTGGTTAGCTTTTAGCTTCTTCAAAGCAGAAGTTGGATAAAAAAGCCCAACCAAACACAGCCATACTAGCTGATGTTTATAAAATTCGAACTTGTGAAGACATTATGTGGGGTGATGAAGGGAATCTTTAACTAGTTGGTTGTTTGAAAATGTGACATAAGTTGTTGGGTGCTTGGGTTTCAAAATTCACACGCAGTATTGCGATAAATGTAAAAATGTTTCCTCCAATTTTTCTAGCCCCTTGAAATGTGACACTAAGTTGGGTGCTTGAGTAGAATCATTCCACTTGTTCAACTTCACTTCATGAAAGGACTCCATGCATTAAATAACATGATTTAGTTTTATTTATATACTAACATAACTTATGTTGCTTTTGCAGAAGGGTTTATCTATGCCCGTTTGACAGAGCCAGATAACTGTGGACGGATGTCCTCGGTACCATTGAATGAAATTTATAAGCCGACTACGTTATCTCTGCCGCCCCCCCATCGATGCCTCCAATGCCAAGGCAGCCACCTTTGGCCCAACTGGTGTGGACCAGCCAGTCCTTCGCGCCAGCAATGATTTCAACAGATGTTCTCAACCACATCGTCGGTAGGTCCAATTTCATGTTTGATGTCCTGGAATGTCAACAAAGTACATGCTCTCGCATCTAGATGCTGAGTAGCCATGTCCGCATGCTGCTACTGCCAACTGTTACCATATCATGGATGATGTTTTCAAACATTTGAATACTTTTTAATGTACTAGCAAATATGCCCGTGCGTTGCAACGGGAAAAAAAATCTATAGCACAATGCTTTGACTCACACCCAGGCACGTTGCTCGCCCATGATTCCACTGTTTGAGAGGAAATAAATAAAAATGTGATGATAACATCCACTATATCGACCAGCTACTTTTCTCATATAACCGGATGGAAGGACTGACAAGGTGGTTCATCAAAGTTTTCTCAAAGACTGTCTTCCAGAGTAAGAGATCATTAGCATTTGTATGTGCGTTAATAATGAGACTACAGATAACACGTTTGTAATCCAGGTAAGCTAAGCACGATTTTTGATGGAATCCAGATAAGTTAAGCATGATTTGTATGTGGGTTAATAATCAACAAAATGAAATGATCAACATGCTTAGCTTACCTGGATTCCATCGAAAGTCATCCCGAGAATAAAAGGTCCTATTTGATGTTAGAAGAGTAAACCGTGGATCTCCACAGAGAGGTGCAGTAGATCATGAAAGCAACATCTGTGATGTCTGACATATACTACCACATGCTGTTCAGAGAGCCCGGAACCAAATATTATTAGACCACCATGCAAGATGAAAAAAGGTTCTCTGCTGCATAGCCTCTTCTTTTTGGTCCTGCTGCATACATTGAATCATTTTCAAGGCGAATGATTTCTCCAATGATGACTTTATTTGTTCCTAACACGGACAAGCTCATACATGGCAGCACCTCCCATTCCATCAGCCATGACCACAGGTTCAGAGACCTACAGCAAGCCGGCAGTACAACACCAAGGTTAATCAAAATTTTCAAAACATAATTAACAAACTAGAGTTAATTATATTTATACTATATGCAAGAGAAAAGATGATTGTTATACATAATGCAATGCAGAAAATGTTTGCCCAAGAATCGAGATTGCTTGTTCATAAGGATTTAGTACACTGCTAATGTGATGTAAACTACGTCCATGGAAGGAGAATTATTTGCCTGATAAATAAAGACAACAAATCATTAGCATCAGGAGCAGTTCAACTGATCGATTATACTGCATGCTGCACTCGTAGGTCACTGCTGATCCCCTTTAATTTTATTTGTCCATACAATCTGTACTAAACTGAACTAATCCTCTGTACATGATTACGACAAGAGTTGCAAAGCACATGATTTTACAGTTAGCTGTCTACAAATTGCTATACTATCACAAATCACCGTTCCATCTGTACCAGAATCCTGGTAAAAAAATCAAGTCTATAAAGTTGGCAAGCCACAGTCAGTGTCACTCTGTACTAATCCTCTATCTCTTTTGTTCATAAAACTGAACATATATGCATAATACTGTAGGGGTTTAATTAAGGGTGTGTCTAGGGCACATCTAGATGTGACAACATCTAAGTTGATTTTCATCAGGTTTTTTCCTTTGTTTTTCTTTTTTGCGGTTGTGCAGGTGCTTGCAGCGAGGCGGAAGTAACGTTCAATTCAGTTTACGTAGCTTCGTTCAGTTAGGCTAGGCTATCCTTCGTTCTTTTTTCTGTTCGATGGCTCGTCCTTTTCCTTAAAGAATGTTGTTTCTCGTATAAACCATTTCGTGTATAGTTTAGATATACATGAAAACATTACTATTTTTTTATGTTCATTTAAATTTTAGAAAAGTGTCCACATGTTTTAAAAATGTTCACGGCAAATTCAAAAAATGTAAACACATTGTAAATTTTTTGTTAGCGTAATTTAAACAAACGTTGATAACATTCCCAAAAAATGTTCGTGACATTTAAAAAATGCTGACACGTTTCAAAAAATGTATGTGAAATTTTAGAAAAAAAATGTTATACAGCATAAACATGTTTGCGTAATTCAAAAAGAATGTTTCCTACCATTAAAAAAAATGCACGTGACATTTAGAAAAGATATGTTTGTGCCATTTAAAAAATGTTTATACAATTGTAAAAAATGTTCGTGTAGTATGAAAAGTGTTTCATATTATTCAAACAAATGTTCAATGTTTATTTGAAAAATGTTTAACACAGAATGGAAAAAATGTTCAAAACATGTATTGGAAAAAATGTTAATCGTGCATTTGAAAAAATCAACGTGTATAAAAAAATCCAGATATATACAGAAAAGGCACAACGTGTATTTGGAAAGAGTATTACGAAAACATGTACAATCATGTATTTAAAAAATGTTAAAGACATGCTTGTTGCACTTATGTTGAAGACATGCAGTTGCGGGGCGGGAGTGACACATGAAGTTGAAAGGTGAGGGAGAGACTTCTAGTTGCATGTCGATGATGGTCATGCCACTGGCATTAAAAAATCATGAGTTTTAAAAGCAAAAATAAAAAAAGTAAAAATTGAAAGGAAAAAAGAAAAACAAAAGAGGATGGACTTGCAACTGGGACAAAAATTTGTTGGGCCCACCAGTTGCATATCAAGGGTGGACTTGCAACTTGGACAAAAAGGGATCGCCCCCACCCCGGTTGCGTGTCAAGGGTGGACTTGCAACTGGGACGAAAATGGGCCGGGTTGCATGTCAAGGATTGACTTGCAACTGGGACAAAAATGGATCGGGCCCCCGGTTGCGTATCGTGGGAGGAGTTGCAACTAAGAAAAAAAGGGATCGTCCCACACCCCAGTGGCATGTCGAGTGTGGACTTGCAACAGGGACCAAAATAGGTCAGGTCTAATTGGGTGTCGAGGATGCACTTGCAATTGGGACAAAAATGATTAGGGCCCTCAGTTGCGTATTGAGGGTGGAGTTGCAACTCGGACAAAAAGCCACCCCTAGTTGTGTGTCGAGGAAGGACTTACAACTGGGACAAAAATTGGCCGCGGCCCCAGTTGCGTGTCGAGTGTAGATTTGCAACTAGGACAAAAATAGTTCGGGGCCAATTGCGTGTGAAGGATGGACTTGCAACTAGGACAAAAATGGGCCAGACCCACAACTGCGTATCTAGGGTGGAGTTGCAACTGAGAACAAAGGGGTCGCCGCCACCCCCAGTTGCGTGTCGAGGGTGGACTTGTAACATCGACCAAATGGGTTTGGTCCAGTTGCGTGTTGTTGATGGACTTGCAACTGGGACAAAAATGTGGCCCTCAGTTGCGTATCGAGGGTGGAGTTGCAACTAGGATAAAACGCCACCCCCGGTTGTGTGTTGAGGATGGATTTGAAACTGTAATAAAAATGTGTCGCCCCCTAGTTGCGTAATGAGGGTGGACTTGCAACTGAGACAAAAAGGATTCGCCTTACCCTCGGTTGCGTGTCGAGAGTGGAGATGTTACTAAGCCAAAAATGGGTCGAGTCCAGTTGCGTGTCGAGGATGGACTTGCAATTGGGACAAAAAAATGGGTCGGGCCCTCAATTGCGTGTCAAGGAGTGTGGGATTGCAACTCGGACAACTACGAGCCCAGTTGCGAGTCGAGGATGGACTTGTAACTGGGACAACTACGAAACTACGAGCCCAGTTGTGAGTCAAGGGTAGAATTTGCAGCTATGATGAAGCAAGCTATGGGCCCAATTGTGAGTCAAGGGTGGACTTGCAACTGAGGTGAAAAACAAAACATATGCTCTAGTTGCAAGTTGAGGGTGGGCTTACAACTCGGACAACTACGAGCCGAGTTGCGAGTCGAGGGTGGACTTGCACGTGGGATAACTACAAAACTATGATCCTAGTTGTGAGTCAAGGGTCGACTTGCAATTAGGATGAAACAACTACGGGCCCAGTTGCGAGTCAAGGGTAAACTTGCAACTGGGATGAAAGACAAAATACATGCCCAGTTGCGAGTCAAGGATGGGCTTGCAAATGTGATGAAACAAATTACGGGCCTAGTTGCGAGTCAAGGGTGGACTGGTGTGATGCCCCGACTCGACCGTGCACTAACACTACTGCAGGCGACCGCTAACGCGACACATGAATCAGAGACCCTGCGACCAAACTGTGTGCGATGCATGTATCGCAAACGGTGTCGTAATAAAACCGTCGCCAATAAGACGAACTGTGTGTGATGGTGGAGACATCAAGCACGATTCAGATTAGAGATGCGCGTGCAATACGTGGCATACGGTTGATTCATGCGAACTGTTTGTGATAAGCGAGAACAACAAAAACGGGCAGCCAGTTCGAGGTGTGTGCGATACACGGCATACAGTTCACTCGGATGAACTATTTGTGATTACCCAACACAACAGAAACGGTCAGGCAGATCAAGGTGTGTGCGATATACGGGATGCGGTTCACTCGGATGAACTGTTTGCGATTACCCAACACAACAGAAATGGTTCAACTTAACAAGATGTGTGTGATACGTGGCAAACAGGTCAGTAATCAGAAATGTGTGGGAAGACCGATAACACATAGACAATTCCTGCTAATAACCCGTGTGTGTTGTGGGCAAACGCTTGCTGGTAAACAATTGTCAGCGATTGATGAAATCATCACCGACGGGTTCCGCAGTTTAATCCGTGTGCGATGTGATTTGCTCAGTCTGCACAACATCTACGCTCTCTGTCTACAGAAAAACAACATATATGCTTATAAGGACATGATTGCATAGCCAAATTAAACATCCAATTACATAACTGACTACACACATAACATTTGCACACACCAAAGTAAACAATTACATGCATAATAAACTAGGATAAACGATCATATCTAATCATCATCTACTTCTTCTTGTGACACTTGCCGCTGCTGCTCTGCTGGTGGCTCGATCCCTCGTCGTCTACAAGAAGGAGGCACTCCCTCATGTCGACGATCCGCTTGTGCATCTTGTAGCATGTGTACACGTTCTTGGCTACAAACTTGAGGTGAGGTTCATCCAGTCTCCGCACCCAGGCACCGTGCCAGGATCCAGGATTTGTTGGAAATATGCCCTAGAGGCAATAATAAAATGGTTATTATTGTATTTCCTTGTTCATGATAATTGTCTATTGTTCATGCTATAATTGTGTTAACCGGAAACCGTAATGCATGTGTGAATACATAGACCACAACATGTCCCTAGTGAGCCTCTAGTTGACTAGCTCGTTGATCAATAGATGGTCACGGTTTCATGACCATGGACATTGGATGTCGTTGATAACAGGATCACATCATTAGGAGAATGATGTGATGGACAAGACCCAATCCTAAGCATAGCACAAGATCGTGTAGTTCGTCTGCTAGAGCTTTTCCAATGTCAAGTATCGTTTCCTTAGACCATGAGATTGTGCAACTCCCGGATACCGTAGGAATACTTTGGGTGTGCCAAACGTCACAACGTAACTGGGTGGCTATAAAGGTACACTACAGGTATCTCCGAAAGTGTCTGTTGGGTTGGCACGAATCGAGACCGGGATTTGTCACTCCGTGTGACGGAGAGGTATCTCTGGGCCCACTCGGTAAGACATCATCATAATGAGCTCAATGTGACTAAGGAGTTAGCCACGGGATGATGTGTTACGGAACGAGTAAAGAGACTTGCCGGTAACGAGATTGAACAAGGTATAGGGATACCGACGATCGAATCTCGGGCAAGTATCATACCGGTAGACAAAGGGAATTGTATACGGGATTGATTGAATCCCCGACATCGTGGTTCATCCGATGAGATCATCGTGGAGCATGTGGGAGCCAACATGGGTATCCAGATCCCGCTGTTGGTTATTGACCGGAGAGGTGTCTCGGTCATGTCTACGTGCCTCCCGAACCCGTAGGGTCTACACACTTAAGGTTCGATGACGCTAGGGTTATAGGGAAATAGTGTACGTGGTTACCGAAGGTTGTTCGGAGTCCCGGATGAGATCCCGGACATCACGAGGAGTTCCGGAATGGTCCGGAGGTAAAGATTCATATATAGGAAGTGAGGTTTTGGTCACCGGAATTGTTTCGGGCGACACCGGTAGTGTACCGGGACCACCGGAAGGGTTCCGGGGGTCCACCGGGAGGGGCCACCTGCCCCGGATGGCCACATGGGCTGTAGGTGCGTGGGAACCAGCCCCTGGTGGGCTGGTGCGCCACCCGCTAAGGGCCCAAGGCGCATGGGGCTGAAACCCTAAGGGTGGGGGGGACTTCCCACTTGGCTTGGGGGCCAAGTTACCCCCCTGGCCGCCGCCCAGATTGGATCTGGGGCTGCCGCCGGCCCCCTAAGGGGAACCCTAGGGCGCAGCCCCTCCCCTCCCCTCCTCCTATATATAGTGGTGAGTTTTGGGGCTGCCAACACAAGAGTTTTCCCTCTCTCTCGGCGCAGCCCTACCTCTCCCTCTCCTCGTTCTCCGTAGTGCTTGGCGAAGCCCTGCCGGAGTACCACGCAGCTCCACCGCCACCACGCCGTCGTGCTGCCGGAGCTCTCCCTCAACCTCTCCTTCCTCCTTGCTGGATCAAGGCGTAGGAGACGTCACCGGGCTGCACGTGTGTTGAACGCGGAGGCGCCGTTGTTCGGCGCTTAGATCGGAATCGACCGCGATCTGAATCGCTGCGAGTACGACTCCACCAACTGCGTTCTTGTAACGCTTCCGCTTAGCGATCTTCAAAGGTATGAAGATGCACTCTTCCCTTACTCGTTGCTGGTTTCTCCATAGATAGATCTTGGTGAACACGTAGGAAATTTTTTGATTTACTACTACGTCTCCCAACAGTGGCATCATGAGCTAGGTCTATGCGTAGAATCTATGCACGAGTAGAACACAAGTTGTTGTGGGCGTCGATCTTGTTAATTTGCTTGCCGTTACTAGTCTTATCTTGATTCGGCGGTATTGTGGGATGAAGCGGCCCGGACCAACTTTACACGTACGCTTACGTGAGACCAGTTCCACCGCCTGACATGCACTTGTTGCATAAGGTGGCTAGCGGGTGTCTGTCTCTCCCACCTTAGTCGGATTGGATTCGATGAAAAGGGTCCTTATGAAGGGTAAATA
This sequence comes from Elymus sibiricus, assembly GCA_039707655.1. Taxonomy (NCBI): domain Eukaryota; kingdom Viridiplantae; phylum Streptophyta; class Magnoliopsida; order Poales; family Poaceae; genus Elymus; species Elymus sibiricus. Next base: position 86,733,341 of record CM077668.1, on the reverse strand, counting down.
GCAATTGGCATATCACGTTGTGGTTTTGGCGTAGGTAAGAAACGTTCTTGCTAGAAACCTATAGCAGCCATGTAAAAACTTGCAACTACAAATTAGAGGACGTCTAACTTGTTTTTGCAGCATATGCCTTGTGATGTGATATGGCCAAAAGGATGTGATGTGATGCATTGTGATGTATGAGATTGATCATGTTCTTGTAATAGGATTCACGACTTGCATGTCGATGAGTATGACAACCGGCAGGAGCCATAGGAGTTGTCTTATTTTATTGTATGACCTGCGTGTCAATCATAAACGCCATGTAATTACTTTACTTTATTGCTAAACGTTAGCCATAGTAGTAGAAGTAGTAGTTGGCGAGACAACTTCATGAAGACACAATGATGGAGATCATGATGATGGTGATCATAGTGTCGTGCCGGTGACAGTGATGATCATGGTGCCCCGAAGATGGAGATCAAAGGAGCAAGATGATATTGGCCATATCATGTCACTATATTGATTGCATGTGATGTTTATCATGTTTACATCTTATTTGCTTAGAACGACGGTAGTAAATAAGATGATCTCTCAATAAAATTTCAAGAGAAGTGTTCACCCTAACTGTGCACCGTTGCTAAGGATCGTTGTTCCGAAGCACCACGTGATGATCGGGTGTGATAGGTTCTATCGTTCGCATACAACGGGTGTAAGCCAGATTTACACACGCGAAACACTTAGGTTGACTTGACGAGCCTAGCATGTACAGACATGGCCTCGGAACACGGAAGACCGAAAGGTCGAACATGAGTCGTATAGTAGATGCGATCAACATGGAGATGTTCACCATGGATGACTAGTCCGTCTCACGTGATGATCGGACACGGGCTAGTTGACATGGATCATGTATCACTTGGATGACTAGATAGATGTCTATCTGAGTGGGAGTTCATTAAATAATTTGATTATGTGAACTTAATTATCATGAACTTAGTCTAAAAATGTATTTACAATCTATATTGTAGATCCAATGGCCAACGCTAATGTCACCCTCAACTTCAACGCGTTCCTAGAGAAAACCAAGCTGAAAGATGATGGAAGCAACTATGCGGACTGGGTCCGTAGCTTGAGGATCATCCTCATAGCTTCCAAGAGATTGTATGTCCTTGATGCACCGCTAGGTGACCCACCCATTTTCCCAGCGGACCAAGACGTTACGAACGCCTGGCAGTCACGCTGCGATGATTACTCCCTTGTTCAGTGCGGCATGCTTTACAGTTTAGAACCGGGGCTCCAAAAGCGTTTTGAGCAACACGGAGCATATGAGATGTTCCAAGAGCTGAAACTGGTTTTCCAAGCTCATGCCCGGGTCGAGAGATATGACGTCTCCGACAAGTTCTTCAGCTGTAAGATGGAGGAGAATAGTTCTGTCAGTGAGCACATACTCAAAATGTCTGGGTTGCACTACCGCTTGACTCAGCTGGGAGTTAATCTCCCGGATGACTCGGTCATTGACAGAATCCTCCAGTCGCTTCCACCTAGCTACAAGAGCTTTGTGATGAACTACAACATGCAGGGTATGGAGAAGTCCATTCCTGAGTTGTACTCGATGCTGAAATCAGCGGAGGTCGAGATCAAAAAGGAGCATCAAGTGTTGATGGTGAATAAGACCACTAGTTTCAAGAAAGGCAAGGGTAAGAAGAACTTCAAGAAGGACGGCAAAGCTGTTGCCGCGCCCGGTAAGCAAGTTGCCGGGAAGAAGAACAAGAATGGACCCAAGCCTGAGACTGAGTGCTTTTATTGCAAGGGTACCGGTCACTGGAAGCGGAATTGCCCCAAGTACTTAGCGGATAAGAAGGCCGGCAACGTTAAAGGAGCTGCGGAATAAGCGGAGACTGGCAAAGGACGAGGTGACGATGCGCGTCGGGAATGGTTCCAAGGTCGATGTGATCGCCGTCGGCACGTTACCTCTACATCTACCTTCGGGATTAGTTTTAAACCTCAATAATTGTTATTTAGTACCAGCTTTGAGCATGAACATTGTATCTGGATCTCGTTTGATGCGAGATGGCTACTCATTTAAATCTGAGAATAATGGTTGTTCTATTTATATGAGAGAAATGTTTTATGGTCATGCCCTGCTGGTCAATGGTTTATTTTTGATGAATCTCGAACGTGATGTTACACATGTCCATAGTGTGAGTACCAAAAAGTGTAAGGTTGATAACGATAGTCCCACTTACATGTGGCACTGCCACCTTGGTCATATTGGTGTCAAACGTATGAAGAAGCTCCATGCTGATGGACTTTTGGAGTCTCTTGATTTCGAATCATTTGACACGTGCGAACCATGCCTCATGGGCAAGATGACCAAGACTCCGTTCTCTGGAACAATGGAGCGAGCAACTGACTTGTTGGAGATAATACATACCGATGTATGCGGTCCAATGAGCGTCGAGGCTCACGATGGCTACCGTTATGTTCTCACCCTCACTGATGACTTGAGCAGATATGGGTATGTCTACTTAATGAAACACAAGTCTGAAACTTTTGAAAGGTTCAAGGAATTTCAGAGTGAGGTAGAGAATCAACGTGACAGGAAAATAAAGTGCCTACGATCTGATCGTGGCGGAGAATATTTAAGTCACGAGTTTGGCACGCACCGAAGGAAATGTGTAATTGTTTCACAACTCACGCCGCCTGGCACACCTCAGCGAAATGGTGTGTCTGAACGTCGTAATCGCACTCTATTGGATATGGTGCGATCTATGATGTCTCTTACCGACTTACCGCTATCATTTTGGGGATATGCATTAGAGACTGCCGCATTCACTTTAAATAGGGCACCGTCAAAGTCCGTTGAGACGACACTGTATGAATTATGGTTTGGAAAGAAACCTAAGCTGTCGTTTCTAAAAGTTTGGGGATGCGATGCTTATGTGAAGAAACTTCAACCTGAGAAGCTCGAACCCAAAGCGGAAAAGTGCGTCTTCATAGGATATCCCAAAGAGACTATTGGGTACACCTTCTACCTCAGATCCGAAGGCAAAGTCTTTGTTGCCAAGAATGGATCCTTTCTCGAGAAAGAGTTTCTCTCGAAAGAAGTAAGTGGGAGGAAAATAGAACTTGATGAGGTAATTGTACCTCCACTCAAACCGGAGGGTAGCGCAGCACACAAAGTTGTTTCTGTGGAGCCTACATCGGCTGGAGAGGAAGTTAATGATGATGATCATGAAACTTCAGATCAAGTTACTATTGAACGTCGAAGGTCCACTAGGACACGTTCCGCACCAGAGTAGTACGGCAACCCTGTCCTGGAGATCATGTTGTTGGACAACAGTGAACCTTCGAACTATGAAGAAGCGATGGCGGGCCCGGATTCCAACAAATGGCTTGAAGCCATGAAATCCGAGATAGGATCCATGTATGAGAACAAAGTGTGGACTTTGGTGGACTTGCCTGATGATAAGCGAGCCATTGAAAATAAATGGATCTTTAAGAAGAAGACTGACGCGGATGGTAATGTGACCGTCTATAAGGCTCGGCTTGTCGCTAAGGGTTATCGACAAGTTCAAGGAGTTGACTACGATGAGACTTTCTCACCCGTAGCGATGCTGAAGTCTGTCCAAATCATGTTAGCAATTGCCGCATTTTATGATTATGAGATCTGGCAAATGGACGTCAAAACGGCATTCCTTAATGGCTTCCTTAAGGAAGAACTGTATATGATGCAGCCGGAAGGTTTTGTCGATCCTAAAGATGCTAACAAAGTATGCAAGCTCCAGCGCTCCATCTATGGGCTGGTGCAAGCATCTCGGAGTTGGAACATTCGCTTTAATGAGGTGATTAAAGCGTTTGGGTTTATACAGGTTTATGGAGAACCCTGTATTTACAAGAAAGTGAGTGGGAGCTCTGTAGCATTTCTCATATTATATGTGGATGACATATTGTTGATGGGAAATGATATAGAACTTTTGGAAAGTGTAAAGGCCTACTTGAATAAATGTTTTTCAATGAAGGACCTTGGAGAAGCTGCTTACATATTAGGTATTAAGATCTATAGAGATAGATCGAAACGCCTCATAGGTCTTTCACAAAGCACATGCCTTGAAAAGATATTGAAGAAGTTCAATATGGATCAGTCCAAGAAGGGGTTCTTGCCTGTGTTACAGGGTGTGAGATTGAGTACGACTCAATGCCCGACCACGGCAAAGGATAGAGAAGAGATGACTGTCATCCCCTATGCTTCAGCCATAGGCTCTATCATGTATGCCATGCTGTGTACCAGACCTGATGTGAACCTTGCCATAAGTTTGGTAGGGAGGTACCAAAGTGATCCCGGAGCGGAACACTGGACAGCGGTCAAGAATATCCTGAAGTACCTGAAAAGGACAAAGGACATGTTTCTCGTATATGGAGGTGCCAAAGAGCTCGTCGTAAAGGGTTACGTCGATGCTAGCTTCGACACAGATCCGGACGACTCCAAGTCACAAACCGGATACGTGTATATTTTGAACGGAGGGGCAGTCAGCTGGTGCAGTAGCAAGCAAAGTGTCGTGGCGGCATCTACATGTGAAGCGGAGTATATAGCTGCTTCGGAAGCAGCAAAGGAAGGAGTCTGGATGAAGGAGTTCATCACCGACCTAGGAGTAATTCCCAATGCGTCGGGCCCGATGACTCTATTCTGTGACAACACTGGAGCTATTGCCCTTGCCAAGGAGCCCAGGTTTCACAAGAAGACAAGACACATCAAGCGCCGTTTCAACTCCATCCGTGATTACATTCAGGAGGGAGATATAGATATTTGTAAAGTACATACGGATCTAAATGTCGCAGATCCGTTGACTAAACCTCTCTCACGAGCAAAACATGATCAACACCAGAATGCTATGGGTGTTCGATTCATCACAATGTAACTAGATTATTGACTCTAGTGCAAGTGGGAGACTGTTGGAAATATGCCCTAGAGGCAATAATAAAATGGTTATTATTGTATTTCCTTGTTCATGATAATTGTCTATTGTTCATGCTATAATTGTGTTAACCGGAAACCGTAATGCATGTGTGAATACATAGACCACAACATGTCCCTAGTGAGCCTCTAGTTGACTAGCTCGTTGATCAGTAGATGGTCACGGTTTCATGACCATGGACATTGGATGTCGTTGATAACGGGATCACATCATTAGGAGAATGATGTGATGGACAAGACCCAATCCTAAGCATAGCACAAGATCGTGTAGTTCGTCTGCTAGAGCTTTTCCAATGTCAAGTATCGTTTCCTTAGACCATGAGATTGTGCAACTCCCGGATACCGTAGGAATACTTTGGGTGTGCCAAACGTCACAACGTAACTGGGTGGCTATAAAGGTACACTACGGGTATCTCCGAAAGTGTCTGTTGGGTTGGCACGAATCGAGACTGGGATTTGTCACTCCGTGTGACGGAGAGGTATCTCTGGGCCCACTCGGTAAGACATCATCATAATGAGCTCAATGTGACTAAGGAGTTAGCCACGGGATGATGTGTTACGGAACGAGTAAAGAGACTTGCCGGTAATGAGATTGAACAAGGTATAGGGATACCGATGATCGAATCTCGGGCAAGTATCATACCGGTAGACAAAGGGAATTGTATACGGGATTGATTGAATCCCCGACATCGTGGTTCATCCGATGAGATCATCGTGGAGCATGTGGGAGCCAACATGGGTATCCAGATCCCGCTGTTGGTTATTGACCGGAGAGGTGTCTCGGTCATGTCTACGTGCCTCCCGAACCCGTAGGGTCTACACACTTAAGGTTCGATGACGCTAGGGTTATAGGGAAATAGTGTACGTGGTTACCGAAGGTTGTTCAAAGTCCCGGATGAGATCCCGGATGTCACGAGGAGTTCCAGAATGGTCCGGAGGTAAAGATTCATATATAGGAAGTGAGGTTTTGGTCACCGGAATTGTTTCGGGCGACACCGGTAGTGTACCGGGACCACCGGAAGGGTTCCGGGGGTCCACCGGGAGGGGCCACCTGCCCCGGATGGCCACATGGGCTGTAGGTGCGTGGGAACCAGCCCCTGGTGGGCTGGTGCGCCACCCCGTAAGGGCCCAAGGCGCATGGGGCTGAAACCCTAAGGGTGGGGGGGACTTCCCACTTTGCTTGGGGGCCAAGTTACCCCCCTGGCCGCCGCCCAGATTGGATCTGGGGCTGCCGCCGGCCCCCTAAGGGGAACCCTAGGGCGCAGCCCCTCCCCTCCCCTCCTCCTATATATAGTGGTGAGTTTTGGGGCTGCCAACACAAGAGTTTTCCCTCTCTCTCGGCGCAGCCCTACCTCTCCCTCTCCTCGTTCTCCGCAGTGCTTGGCGAAGCCCTGCCGGAGTACCACGCAGCTCCACCGCCACCACGCCGTCGTGCTGCCGGAGCTCTCCCTCAACGTCTCCTTCCTCCTTGATGGATCAAGGCGTAGGAGACGTCACTGGGCTGCACGTGTGTTGAACGCGGAGGCGCCGTTGTTCGGCGCTTAGATCGGAATCGACCGCGATCTGAATCGCTGCGAGTACGACTCCACCAACCGCGTTCTTGTAACGCTTCCGCTTAGCGATCTTCAAAGGTATGAAGATGCACTCTTCCCTTACTCGTTGCTGGTTTCTCCATAGATAGATCTTGGTGAACACGTAGGAAATTTTTTGATTTACTACTACGTCTCCCAACAGGATTTCTCTTGGAACCTTCCTTCATGTTTTCCTAGTAGGGGTCGATGATGGCCGCGGCGAGTTCAACCAGGGAGTCCTTCTTCGTGCTTCCCCAGACCCTGTAGTGGCCACGGATGTCGATAAGCTTCGGGCAGGCCAAGCCCGAAATCTGGAGCGCTTTTACATCGTCGACGGTGTCCACCATAGCGAACTTGTAGTCGGAGCTCTTGACAAACCTGGCAAAACGCTTGCAAGGCCTTGTGGCCAGGCAGTAGTGGTAGACGAGGACATGATGGCCCACGCACAACTGGGAGACGGCAACCGCTTGATCAACCCCGGGACGACCGGCGGTGTACTGGAGGTCGAAGCCGACCACTTTGTACTTGTCGTCCTTAGCAAGCAACTGCTAAATGGTGTTGATGGAGTCCTCCACCACGGCCGGGTCGATGGTGTACACCACCGAGAGGTCCTTCCCCCTCACGTGGGTGTCCACACGCTGCTTGCCGAACTCCATTGGAGCGCTGCTGGATATCCTCTCTCTATGTGTTGTCGTGGGTGTGCTTGTTGTGTTGTGGGGCGCGATCAAAAGGTTGAAGAGACTAAGGTTATAATGGCCATGTGAATAAATGGGGAGGCCGAATGGCCTGGAGTATCGGCGCGCGCGGATGGTAGTTGTTGCAGCACGTAACTGCATCGTGCCGCACGTATTAACTGCATCATGGCGACGCGCGTGGACGCAACCGCATGCATATGGCGCCCAAAACGTGATCGTGCGCCGGCCCCAACCGCTGAAAGAGCGCGTGCGGAGGGACGCGAGCAGAGTGTGCCGCGGCCGCCTCAACGTCGAGCAGAGCGCGCGAAGGGACGCGAGCATAGCGTGCCGCAGCCGCCTAAACAGCGAGCAACCACCTGCGTATAGCAGTTCTGGTCAACCGTCTGGCATGCGTGGGAGGCGAGACGGCCCATCCATCGGACACGCTGACACACCGATCAAACCTAAACGTGTTCACACCGATCAAATTACCATGCAATAAGTAATTGCAAATCTGTTCACACCGATCAAACCTAAACATGTTCCCACTTAGCACTGGGCTATAAAAACTACCCACTCGAAAATTACTGCACATTCCTCTCCTCATCACCAAAAAATAGGTCTTTCCTCTTAAGTCGTTCCTTGCGTCTGCCATGGCTGGTAGGAGGAGTTCTGGGTCGACATATAACCAGGGAGCAAAGACCAAGGCCGCGGAAGCACTAGAGAGGTCCCGCCGCAATGCGGCAGCCGCATCAGAGATGTCTTGCCGCGCCACGGAGCCCTCGAACGAGCTCTCACGGGCAGGCAAGGGCTCTCACAAGTGCACTCGCCGCGTCAGCGAACTCAACGAGCTGGCGGGGCTGAAGTCCTTAGCCAGCGACAATGACATTCTCGCTGGCCTAATTAACCAGCAGGAGCTGCTCACCGGCTTGGAGAAGCTGCTCGAGATTAGCGATGCCTCGGTTGATAAGGCGACCATCCTCGTCGTGAAACTCATGGGTGACAATGCGAAGCTCCACAAGGAGCTCGACAAGCAGAAGGAGGAGGCCGCCGGCTGGAGGGAGCTGTATGAGAAGAGCATTGCCTCGCGGATGACGTTGACAACCGTCGTCCATGAATTTGGGGATGACTTGAAGAAGCTTCGCATCGAGCGCGAGCTGCAGGTGGAGGAATCCGTGGCTGCTGTCAAGCAAAGTCATGAGGATGTGAAGAAGGAGCTGGAAGAACTCCTCGCCCAGCGATCCATCGAGAAGTAGAGAGCAGCGACTTCCTTCTTCTCTTGCTCCTGTGTCTTTCGGGCGTTGCCGCATGTGGCATTTTAAATTATCCGGGATATGTAAGACAATTATTATCCGTTGCCATTGTCAATTTGTCGTCGTATTATTTCGTTCGTAACCTCGTAGGTACATGTATACGAGTCGAAAACAGGTTAAAAGTCACGTTCTCAGCGAGGCACGAACAAAACAATGCTAGCTAGCATTGAGCGGGGCCATGGGATCACAAGCTAACACCTTCCGTCCAGGTGCATTAACCGCATGTTAAACAGCGGCTCAGCCGCCATTAATGGAGAAGTTGGGAGCGAGGCGGCGGGTGGAGGTCAAAGAGCTCGCTTCCCGGTGAGCCTGCGCGGCAGACTGCTCGCACGCGTCCCATCGAGTCCTGCGCGGCGGACTGCTCGCACGCGTCCCATCGAGCCACATGGCGGACTTCTCGCACTCGCCCCGTCTAATCAAACAGCTGCACGTAACGCTGGGAAAATATCAGATGATACCATCCTTCACATGCTACCATGCTCCAATTTTCAAAAATCACACTTGTATGTTTAAAAAAAATTCTGAAAAACATTGTGGATGTTCACAAGACATATATCTATAACCCCTAAAAAATTTAGATCAAAATTAGAAATACACATTGAGTAGCAAAAAAGACAAATCTATAATGAATAGTGTCAAAAGACGACAAAACATGAATAGTGTCAGAAATGACACTATTCACATATGGATTTGTCTTTTTTGTTTCTCAATGTGTATTTTGAATTTTGATCTTAATTTTTTAGGAGTTATAAATATATGTCTTGTGAACATCCACAAATTTTTTCAGAATTTTTTGAAACATCTAAATGTGACTTTTCAAAATTTGAATCATGGGAGCATGTGAAGGATGGTATGACCTGATATCCACCCCACGCACGCCGCCTAGTATGGTCAAATTTTGGCACAAAATACAATGAGGACCAATAAACCAGGATCGAGGTAGTACTCTCCAATAAAAAGAGGGACGCATGGCTGCACGTAAATGGTTAGTGGAACGCCCACGGTTCAAACAATACAACCGTTTGCGATATTAACATGTCATCTATTTGTTCCAAAATGCCTACGTTGGCTATTAATGTGTGCGCCTTGTCTCAAATTGGACAATTTTTTTACCACGGAATATATGTGCCATATAATGACAATATGCCAAGTTTCATGAATTTCGGGTGAGTTTTGGATTTACGGGGATTTAAAAACCGAGATTCTCAATGTTTGAAGCCGAGCCAGGACGGCAAGATGTTTGTAATTCATTCCCATTTCTTGCATGGGAGCTAAACATGCACCCAAGGACACATGTATGGTATTTGAGGCCATTTTGGTGCCCTAGAGAATGTGCTTGTAATTCAAATTTGAATTATGCAGATTAAATGCCTAGAAAACTCAATTAATGTATAAAAAGGCCAAACGAACCCTAAATAATTCCATATTTCAGTGCGAATCTCCTGTTGGTCTATGTTGCATGTAGAAAAAAAATACAAGGCGAGAAGAGGCAGCAACGATTGTCGTTTCGCCCACAAGGGTGACGCGTTCCCTATCAGAACCACGAGGCTTCTTGCTAGAAGCTCCGGTTTTTAAGAGGCTTGTACCAAAACTTGCCCCAAATTGGACAAATTTTTTACCACGGCATATATGTGACATGTCATGACACGATGCCAAGTTTCATAATTTTCGGGTGAGTTTTGGATTTACGGGGATTTAAAAACCGAGTGTTAGCACTCATTTTTGGCAGAAGGCGACTCAAGGCCTGGTGACCCGCCCCAGGAGGTGGTAACCCGGCATACTGATGACCCGGTGAGTAAAGTGGCCAGACAAGCAATGATCCGGCATGGCGATGACCCGGCATTCACAGGATTATCAAGGGTTGGCAAGGCTAAGACTCGACAAGCAACAATGACCCGGCAGATATGAACCTACAGGCGATACGAAGCCGGCGATATTGAGACCCAGCAGGGCGGCTAACCAGTGAAGCGGCGGATCACGAAGCAAATGAGCTTAGCTCAGTTATAAGCCGGATGTGAGATGACTGTTGCCCAGGAGTCCGAGAAAGCAAGCCGGATTTAGCACGAAACGAGGTAAGCAGACGTCAACACAGAAGAGCAAAGGGCGACTCAGGAAGCCAAAGACGCCAAAAGACGAAAGCCAGCCATTGAAAGCCGGCTCTACGGGACAGAAGGACGAAGACCAGCCTTGCGAAAGCCAGCTCAGGTAAGCCGGCTCAGGTAAGCTGGCTCTGTAAGCCGGCTCTACGAAAGATGACTGCGAGAAGCCAAGGGTGGACTCAGAAGACGAAGGCCGATTCATACTTTTGGCAACTCATGCTGTAAGCCGGCTCTACAGAGAGAGTCCGCGCCTAAGCCCGCCCTGGCGGGTGCCTTACCTAGTTACAGCTAGAATCTGACTTTGATTGTAACTTGTAATCCATGCAGGAGTCTATTACTTGCACGGGAAGTCCAGCCGCCTCATATATATGTGAGAGGTGATGGCCGATTGAATCAAGCAAACAATCGACATATCAATACAATCTACTTTTTACCCTCAAACCCTTGTTTATGCTTTCGTTATTCGGTGACTTCGCGTAAGTTCATCGGATATCGACAACCGAGTTAAGAGCGGTCAAATCCGGCTTAGCTCAGCCCATAGTCGCCGGAACCTCAGACGGGGTCCCTCCCGAGGAACCGAGGCTTCGGGTCTAAAAAGAGCCGGCTTACTGTCTTGCGTATCGCGCTGTAAGCCGGCCTCCTGCAGGGCAAGTTGCGGAGCATCTCCCCCGGCTCTGCGGGTACACGTTGACGTGTTCGTGTGCGAACACACTTTTTGGCGACTCCGCTGGGGACGATTCGATCTAAAAATTGGACAGCAATGACCAATTCTAAGACCGACGCCGATGGCATTAGCACTGACAACATCATCAAGCCGGCTCTTGAAGAATTGTCAGAAGAACAACGCCAAGGCTTGGCGGCTTGGAAGAAGAAGCGTGACGAGGAGTTCGAGTAACTGCGGTAGAAGCGGGACGAAGCAGATCGGGAGCTGTATCTGGCGAGTTTCAAGAAGGATCGGCAAGGAGTCATCTCGCCGATCAGAGAGCCGGAATATGCACCTCTGACCATCAAGATCGACCGACCCGCTGTAAGCAATAGCCTCTTTACTCCTGAACAAGTAGCCGAAATTCAGTACCATGTTTCACAAGGCACACATAATGTTTATGATCTGATGCTAGAACATGGTAAGGCTAGAGAAAACACGCCACTAAGCCGGCCATCGGAGGTACAGCCGATGAGCCAAAGTAGAGATAACCGGCTTATGCCTGTGCTGCCATGTCCGACTCCCATCCAAAGCATGCCTTATTCGGCTAGACAGTCGGATCAAGCAGTACGTTTTGGAGATGAGTCGGCGCCGGCTCAGAATCCGGTTCTCTGGGCACAAGCCGCCCCTATGACCAACTCATCCCCTGTGCTGGCTCAATCGTCCAACTTGGACGATATCATGGACAAGTTCAGGAGAGAGTTGGACCAGATGGCTTACGACAGATTCGGGGTGATGCCAAAGCACAGAACTTACACTAAACCCTATCCCGAATATTTTGACTTACAGCCTTATCCCCCTGGTTACCGAGTTCCAGAATTTTCTAAGTTCAATGGGGTGGATAACAAATCAACATGGGAACATATTAGTCAGTATTTGGCTCAACTAGGTGAAGCCAATCATGACCATCATAAAGTTCGCCTGTTCTCATTATCTTTAACCGGCACTGCTTTTTCATGGTTTTCTGCTTTAGCTCCTAACTCCATACATACGTGGTTTCACTTAGAGTAGAAGTTGCATGAACACTTTTTTGCCGGAGAAATTGAGTTAAAATTGTCCCACCTTACATCGGTTAAGCAAAAGCATGACGAGTCGGTATCTGACTATGTCAAAAGGTTTAGGAACACAAGAAACCGGTGTTATAGCTTGGTTATGACTGAGAGAGATATGGCCGACTTAGTACTTAATGGTTTGCGATCCCACTTGAAAGAGAAATTAGAGGGGTATGAGTTCCTAAGTGTCGGCTAAGTGCAAGAGAAGGCTATGGTTCAGGAGAGACGGGCCAACGAGACAAAAGACTCACATCGGATGAGCCGGAGCCGGCTTAACACCATTGAAGGAAATGCCGGCTCAGACGAGGAAACCGATATTTACACTGCTGAGTTCGTTTGGCCGGGTAAAGCCAAACCTTATGTGTGTGATGATCTTAAGCCGGTTCGTAAGAATCGGGAAGATGAGTTTAAATGCAGTTTTGACGTAGGCAAGTGTGATAAAATATTTGATGCCTTGTTGAAAGATAAAATTATAAAGATCAGTCATGTTATACCACCGCCTGAAGAGATAAGGCGGCGGGCTTATTGCAAATATCATCATTCTTTCTCTCATGCTATTAACGATTGTAATGTTTTTCGTCGACATATCCAATCGGCCCTTAATGATGGACGATTGAGTTTTGCTAGCATGGCAATTGATCAACAGCCGTTCCCAATGAACGCGCTAGACTTGGAGGGAAAGAAGGTTCTCGTTCGGCCAGAGATGGCCGGGTCAGCTAACAGAACTAATGTTGTTGTTGGTGAGCCTAGGAACACGCAAGCCGGCAACATGGTGACTGGGAGGAAGGCGACGATAAGTCGGGAACCCGACGGCAAGGAGGTTATTAAGATCACCATCAACAATCCCACGCTCGAGGGGCAACAACAAGAACCGCCCAGATCACCGCAAAGGTTCATTAAGCCAAAAAGCCCGGAAGTCGGCCAATGGAGGGTCAACATAGCAAATGCTAAGTACAAGCGCATTAAGCCAACTTTCGACATGTTGATGAGCAAGTATGTCAGACAAGCCGGCCCTATGGAAAGCGTTCAAGGTCATCGGCAGAGTTCAGTTGGTACGTTAAGCCGGCTGTAGCAAAGACGCCACCTTTGAGAGGCACCTTTGACAAGAGCCGGCTAGGGCCAACAAGCCGGCTCAAGGAGTATATGCCGAGTTCAGAGAAATGAAAGATATGGCGTATCAAGCCGCAAGGTGCGAAGGCGGGTGAGCCGGAAAACATGACAAGCCAGACATTTGGCGGCTCACTTACCATTGGCAGCCAGATACTGAAGATAAAAGAGCCGATTGTAGAATCGGCGAAAGGCGGACCGATACTTGTTATCGGGCCTAACGGCGTGGCAAATGATCATGAAGCCAGCTCCAGTCAGGCTAAGCCACGTGACCCGAAATATACTCAGCCAAGGTGGTGCCCTGCCGGGTTAACCAAAACACAGAAAAGGAAACTACAAAGGTTGAGGAATCAGGAGAAGGCTGCAGAAGAAGCTGAATGGCTCAGAGATGCAGGTTTCAATAGGGATCGTCCAATGATACGTTCTCAAGTCTGGGTGCCTAAGCCGACAGAGCTAATAACTCAAACACCCGGCATACTAGTCTCTGCGTTGGAAAAGGATAAAGAGCCGGTTGCAGTACCGGCTATTACTTATTCATCATGGGCTGATGAGGTTGAAGCCGCAGATCTGGCAAGGGATAAGCCGGCAACCGATGAGCCGGCAATGTCAGAATCAAAGCTGGGAGAGCCAGCAATACTAGAGTCAGCCATGGATGAGCTGTCGGGCGAGTCAGCGGCTAACAAAGATCTTCTAAATTACGTGACAGATGAGCCGGCAGTCTCAGGAGAGTCGGCCATGGATGAGCCGTCGGGCGAGTCAGTAGATGATGAAGAACTTCTAAACTATGAAGGAACACCGACTCACATGAGCATGGATATCAACATGGTATACTATCTGCCTGCTGAATTTCGCGCCGTTGACGAAGCCAGCTCAGTCACCCAGATTAACTTTGGACCCAAGAATGTCGTCTTCGAGAAGCCGGAGGAACCGGTTAAGCATCTCAGGCCTTTGTATATCAGAGGGCACATCAATGGGAAGCCGGTTACCAGGATGATGGTTGATGGCGGTGCTGTAGTCAATCTGATGCCTTATTCAGTCTTCAAAAAGTTACAACTGGATGATGATGAATTGATGAAGACGAACATGGTACTCAACGGGTTCGAAGGCGGAGAAGGAGTGGAAGCCAAGGGGGTTATCAGTTTGGAACTCACAGTTGGAAGCAAGACCCTGGCCACTGCCTTCTTTGTTGCTGAGGTGCAAGGAAACTATAATATACTGCTAGGACGAGATTGGTTACATGCAAACCAGTGCGTTCCATCTACTCTGCACCAGCAGCTGGTTCAGTGGGTCGACGATGAAGTGGAAGTCGTCCCTATAGATGACTCGGCATGCATTGCATTAGCCGAGTCACTAGTTGACTGGCAACACTCCAGTGCTACATGTCTTTCAGGACGTGACTTGTCCGGGTTTGATTTTCTGAGTGCCACCAGAGACGGATTCGTGCCAGTATCTCTAAAGCCGGTTGGCGAAAACCGGCTCAGACTCAAGTGAATGGATAACAACGATGAGTGGCTCCAAAGCCGGCTTGACAAGTATCGGGCCAACAGGAACGATATGTTTGAGACTATTGAAGAGCCCGGCGACTTAGATAAGTTAGGGCAAGGTTTTACGTCGGCTGACCCGCTTGAAGAGGTGGACATTGGAGATGGCACAATACCAAGGCCGACGTTTGTAAGCCGGAATCTAGAAGCCGGCTATAAGCACGCGTTAGTCAACCTAATCAAAGAATATCCAGACTGCTTCGCGTGGGAGTATCATGAGATGCCCGGGTTAAGCCGCCAGCTCGTTGAGCATCGGTTGCCCATCAAAGCCGGCTTTAGACCATATAAACAGCCGGCTCAAAAATTCAATCCACAGATATATGGCCGGGTCAAGGAAGAGATCGGCCGGCTTATAAAAGCAAAGTTCATCCGGCCCTGTAAGTATGCTGAGTGGATTTCAAACATTGTCCCAGTTGAGAAGAAGGGGTCAGGAAAAATCAGGGTGTGCATAGACTTCAGAGATTTAAATCGAGCTACACCCAAAGACGAGTATCTTATGCCAATAGCCGACATGCTTATCAATGACGCCTCAGGACACAAAATCATCAGCTTCTTGGACGGTAATGCAGGTTACAACCAGATATTTATGGCCGAAGAAGACTCGGCTAAAACAGCATTCCGCTGCCCCGGCTTTGTTGGTTTATTTGAATGGGTAGTGATGACCTTTGAGTTGAAAAACGCTGGTGCTACATATCAAAGAGCGATGAACTTAATATTTCATGACCTTCTTGGAGTCATACTGGAAGTCTACATTGATGACGTGGTGGTTAAGTTGGACGGTGGGTTAACTCATTTGGCCGACTTACGACTTGCGTTTGAAAGAATGAGGAAGTATGGGCTCAAGATGAATCCGTTAAAGTGTGCCTTTGGCGTGTCAGCTGGGAAGTTTCTGGGTTTCATCATACATGAGCATGGCATAGAGATTGACCCGCAGAAAATTGAAGCTATCCAGAAGGTGCAGGCACCGGCTTGCAAAAAAGACATGCAGAAGTTCCCTGGCAAGGTGAATTATTTGAGGCGGTTTATTGCTAACCTGTCTGGGAAGGTCAATGCATTTACTCAGATTCTTCGGCTTAAGAACGATGATGAGTTCACTTGGGGGGCAGAGCAGCAAGAGGCATTTGAAAAGATAAAGACGTGCTTATCAACTCCTCCGGTTCTGAGAGCGCCAGCTCACGGGCAGCCATGCCGGCTCTACATTGCTGCTGAAGAGAGGGTGATTGGAGCCGCCTTAACCCAAGAAGCCGAAGGGAAAGAGTATGTCATCACATATCTAAGCCGCCGTTTGTTAGACGCCGAGTCAAGATACAGTTTTGTGAAGAGATTGTGATTATCTCTTTATTATGCCTGCACTAAGCTACGCCATTACCTCTTATCTAGTGAGTGTAAGGTTGTTGGTCAGACCGATGTTCTCAAACACATGATTCAAAGGCCGATTCTCAGCGGGCGAGTCGGCAAGTGGGCATATGGGTTAATTGAGTATGACTTGGCTTATGAACCTCTCAAATCTGTGAAAGGCCAGGTCATAGCTGATTTTATTGTTGAGCATCGGATTGACCCGGAGCAAGGAGCCGGCTTACACATTGTGTCGGCTAAGCCGTGGCGACTCTATTTTGGCGGCTCAGTTTGCAAGAATGGGCAAGGAGCTGGCGTCGCATATATTTCACCCCACGGTACTGTATTCGAGGCTTCCTGCCGGCTTGACTATTTTTGCACTAACAATCAGGCCGAATATGAAGCGCTTCTATTCGGACTCGAGCTTTTAGTCAATGCAGGGGTTTCTCATATCGAGGCATACGGTGATTCGTTACTAATTGTTCAGCAAGTGGCAAAGGTGTTTCAGTGCAATGACGAATCGCTCAACATGTACCTTGACAAATGCTTAGACATTATAGCGGGTTTGGATTATTTTTCTATCTCTCACGTGTCTAGGCAGGACAATTGGCTTGCCAATGAGTTAGCACAACAGGCATCAAGCTATCATGTCGACAGAGGCATGTTCTTCACAGCAGAAAAGCGGATGCTGGTTGCTGCCGGCTCAGAAAAAGCCGGCTCAGGTAAGCCGGCTGACAAAGGAGACGCCGGCTCAGGTAAGCCGGCTGATAGAGAAGACGCCGGCTCAGGTAAACCGGCTGCTGAGGAAGGGACAACCCGAATTTCTGACTGGAGAACGCCTATCATGGATTATCTGAAGAATCCGAGTCAGAAAACAGACAGAGCCGTTCGGTGACTTGCTCTCAAGTATACACTGAACGATGGCGACTTGTGCCGCTGAATGGCTGATGGTCTTCTGTTGAAATGCTTGGACGAGGATCAAGCTAGAGTCGCCATGGGAGAGGTACATGACGGCTTATGTGGGACGCATCAGTCGGCTCACAAGATGAAGTGGATGCTACGGCGAGCCGGATTTTATTGGCCGACGATGATCAATGACTGCTTCAAATACTACAAGGGGTGCGAGGCTTGCCAAAAGTTTGGGGATATCCAGCTGGTTCCAGCTTCCAAGCTCAATCCTATCATAAAACCGTGGCCTTTCCAGGGTTGGGCGCTTGACTTTATCGCCATGATTCACCCGGCTTCGTCAAAAGGGCATCAGTTCGTGTTAGTTGCCACCGATTATTTCACCAAGTGGTCTGAAGCAATACCTCTCAGGAACATGACCCACAAAGAGGTGATTCGATTTATTACTGAGCATATTGTTCACAGATTCGGTATTCCACAGACTATCACTACAGATTAGGGGACTTCGTTCATGTCAAAGGAGGTTAGACAGTTTGCCGAATCACTCGGGATCAAGATGCTCAGTTCATCTCCATATTATGCTCAAGCCAATGGACAAGCCGAGTCTAGCAATAAGATCTTGATCAAATTGATTAAGAAAAAAGTCGAGGACCACCCAAGGCGGTGGCATGAGGTGCTATCCGAGGCATTGTGGGCTCACAGAATCTCAAGGCATGGGGCTACTAAGGTGACTCCTTTTGAGTTAGTATATGGGAAAGAGGCCGTCTTACCAGTTGAGGTGAATCTGGCCACCTTAAGATTTGCTAAACAGAACGATTTGTCGGCCGAAGACTACTACAGCTTGATGACGGATAACATAGACGACATAGCCGACAAGCGAGTGGCGGCTCTAAGGGACATTGAGAAGGAAAAGTTGCGGGTGGCAAAGACTTATAACAAGAGAGTCCGGCTTAAGGATTTTCAAGTTGGCGACTTAGTGTGGAAAGTTATACTACCAGTCGGCTACAGAAGCCGGAAATTCGGCAAATGGTCACCGAGTTGGGAAGGACCGCTGCGAGTCGCCAGAATTTTACCCGACAACTCTTATCTGGTGGAGACTTTGGAGGGCGACTTGCTACCTCGAGCTATCAATGGAAAATACTTAAAGAAATTCCACCCAAGTGTGTGGCAATCCGCCTGAGATCGTACTTATGGCCGGTGCAAATACATCGCCCTTATACCACATGGCCGATGAGCATAAGCATCGCCCTTAGTAAAAAATTCTACATGGAATATTTTCTAGCACGCAAGCTCTGCTAGAAAACAGGGGGGCATATGTTAGCACTCATTTTTGGCAGAAGGCGACTCAAGGCCTGGTGACCCGCCCCAGGAGGTGGTAACCCGGCATACTGGTGACCCGGTGAGTAAAGTGGCCAGACAAGCAATGATCCGGCGTGGTGATGACCCGGCATTCACATGATTATCAAGGGTTGGCAAGGCTAAGACTCGACAGGCAACGATGACCCGGCAGATATGAACCTACAGGCGATACGAAGCCGGCGATATCGAGACCCAGCAGGGCGGCTGACCAGTGAAGCGGCGGATCACGAAGCAAACGAGCTTAGCTCAGTTATAAGCCGGACGTGAGATGACTTTTGCCCAGGATCCCGAGAAAGCAAGCCAGATTTAGCACGAAACGAGGTAAGCAGACGTCAACACAGAAGAGCAAAGGGTGACTCAGGAAGCCAAAGACGCCAAAAGACGAAAGCCGGCCATTGAAAGCCGGCTCTACGGGACAGAAGGACGAAGACCAGCCTTGCGAAAGGTGGCCTTGCGAAAGCCAGCTCAGGTAAGCCGGCTCAGGTAAGCTGGCTCTGTAAGCCGGCTCTACGAAAGATGACTGCGAGAAGCCAAGGGTGGACTCAGAAGACGAAGGCCGATTCATACTTTTGGCAACTCATGCTGTAAGCCGGCTCTACAGAGAGAGTCCGCGCCTAAGCCGGACCTGGCGGGTGCCTTACCTAGTTAGGGCTAGAATCCGACTTTGATTGTAACTTGTAATCCATGTAGGAGTCTATTACTTGCACGGGAAGTCCAGCCGCCTCATATATATGTGAGAGGTGATGGCCGATTGAATCAAGCAAATAATCGACATATCAATACAATCTACTTTTTACCCTCAAACCCTTGTTTATGCTTCCGTTATTCGGCGACTTCGCGTAAGTTCATCGGATATCGACAACCGAGTTAAGAGCGGTCAAATCCGGCTTAGCTCAGCCCATAGTCGCCGGAACCTCAGACGGGGTCCCTCCCGAGGAACCGGGGCTTCGGGTCTAAAAAGAGCCGGCTTACTGTCTTGCGTATTGCGCTGTAAGCCGGCCTCCTGCAGGGCGACTTGCGGAGCATCTCCCCCGGCTCTGCGGGTACACGTTGACGTGTTCGTGTGCGAACACCGAGATTCTCAATGTTTGAGGCCGAGCCAGTACGCCGAGATGTTTGTAATTCATCCCCATTTCTTGCATGGGACCTAAACATACATCCAAGGACACATGTATGGTTTTTGAAGCCATTTTGGTGCACTGGAGCATGTGCTTGTAGTTCAAATTTGAATTATGTGCCTAGAAAACTCAATTAATGTATAAAAAGGCCAAACGAACCCTGAATAATTCAATATTTCAGCGCGAATCTCCTGTTGGTCTATGTTGCCTGTAGAAGAAAAATACAAGGCGAGAAGAGGCAGCGATTGTCGTTTCGCCCACAAGGGTGACACGTTCCCTATCGGAACCACGAGGCTTCTTACTAGATGCTCCGGTTTGTAAGAGGCTTGTACCAAAACTTGCCCCAAATTGGACAATTTTTTTACCACAGCATATATGTTTGAGGGCGAGCCAGGACGTCAAGATGTTTGTAATTCATCCCCATTCCTTGCATGGGACCTAATCATGCACCCAAGGACACATCTATGATTTTTCATCCCATTTTGGTGCACTGGAGCATGTATTTGTAGTTCAAATTTGAATTATGCACATTAAATGGCTAGAAAACTCTATTATAATGTATAAAAAATGCTAAACAAACCCTGAATAATTTAAAGCAGTTCTGTTCAACCGTCTGGCACCCGTGGGTAAGCACTGTGCACATGCGTCGTGCTAGCTCGCGCTTCCTTCTTCCCCAAGTTTTCCATATTAATGGTGTTATATATCCAAACACGCTATCGTTTCCCGCCACTCCCCAATCGGTTTCCCACCACTCCCGCCAATCGGTTTCCTGCCACTCCCCCCATCGGTTTCCCGCTGCCAGTGTACAGTGGGCATAGAAGGCTAGGCGGCGACACACCGGCCATATCGCAGTATACCATTCCAAGCATGCCAATCCGGCGAAGCGCCGCCACCGTCATCAACCTCCTCGACGAGGAGAATGAGCCGGAGCAGGCCGGAGAGCCAGAACGGCCGTGCGCCGCTGAGCAAGAGAGGCAGTGCGCCGCCGAGCCTGAGCGGTATCATCGCACCCCAGTGCTTGAGCGGGCCAATGTCTACACATGTGTTTGTCGCCGCCCATGGAGCGGAGTGGAGCAAGAGTGGGAAAGCGCTGCCAGAATACGCCGCCACGACGCCAACGGGCTGGTCGATTGGCTCTTTGACCTCCTCGGCCCCCCAGGTGCCGCCAACGACGAAGCAGAGAAAAATACTCGTCGTGGCTTGGAATCGACCATCGCCGATGAAATATCTTGGGCGGAGATCGATATTGCGGTATAGCAGTTCCGCGAGCATATCAGACACGTGGACGAAGGCCTGTACCAGTTCATGCTCAGCCAAGAGTTCCCGTAGGTTTAGGCCCTGTTTGTATCGGTTTTCGCCTGGTTTTTCACAATTAACTGGGCAACTATCTTCTTCTTAATTAATGAAAAGTCAAAGCTTTTGCTTCTTCCGGCTAGTTTTATTAAGTAGTAAAAAATTAATGTAAGTTTGAATGGAAGTGGTCCGGTATGTAAAGATTGCACACAGTTTCTAAAAGCACAAACGTGTGTGATAGTAAGGAGTAGGTCCCACACGGTGACCATCGGTAAACGCCTTAAAGACGAGGAGGCAACTTTTATCAGCAAGGGCAACCTTCCATCCGCTAGCCTAGTCGAATAGAACGCATGAGTTAAGCGTGCTCGTGATGGAGCAGTCTAAGGATGGGTGACCGGGTGGGACTTTGCTATATCTCAAGCTTCATTTAAGCGCCATGATATGGTCATTATAGACATTTAGCATCTAAATGTGTCTGTAGTGACCAATCATGTCGATTAAAAAAACCTTGAGATCCTTGTTTTGAAAATTTGGAGAATGTTGTTTTTTTGTTATTTGTTGTTTTGAAAAATTGGAGAATAATGATCGAGATCGATCTGTGGCCCACCACGTTCTATCCTTTGACCCACAACGTTCGAGATCTGTGGGCCCACACATTCTATCCTTTGACCCACAATGTTTGAGATCTGTGGGCCTGCACGTTCTATCCTTTGACCCACAACGTACGAGAAGGGTTTGACCATGACGGGTTCCTCTTGGTATAGGTCATGACGGCATGTCAGACCAAATTTAGTTTGGGAACATTTGTTGGATTCCCTCCCGCCGGCTCGAAGTTGGGGAACAGGCATCATACGTAACCTGGCTTCCTGGGGGTACGGTGTTCGGTTTGTAATGCAGCTGGTGCCCCATCGAAGTTGTGCATTGGGGATTTGATCACATCACACACCACCCATATATACATATATTTGGGCCACATGCAGGGTATAGGGTGTTCTGATCGACCCCGTCTCCCATGTGCGGTTTTCAATGACAGTCCTATCTGTGGGCCTGGTCTATATATATCATCCCATTGGCCGATAACGAGGGGGTTTGGCCATGAATGGATTCCTCCTGGTTCGTGTTACCGCGGGTCATGGTGACATGTCCGAGCAAAGTTCAAGCTCATGCGTTCTCAGGATTCCCTCCCATGCGCTCGAAATGGTGAGTTGGATTGACACCCTATGTACGCCGACGTCATCCTTAATTACTACCTACCTTTCATGGGGGTTGCCCATTTCGTGAGGTAGGCGCCACATCAAAATTGTACATTATTGGGTATTTAAAACACATCACCCTTCCAACGTACATCAATTTGGGCCCCATGCAGGTGGTGCTGGTTTTGTGGCCCCTCTCGTGCGGTTTACGGTGATGGTCCAATCTATGGGCCCGAGCGGTCTATTATATCCCTTTTTGACCGACAACAACAATGGTCATTTGGCCATCCGTCTTATGGTAGGTCATGGTGACATGCATGCATGTTCGACCAAAGTATGAGTACGTGCATGCGTCCCGCCGACACGAAGTGGGGGTGGGGAGGCACCCTAGCTAGTAGCTACGACCTTAACCTGTCATTATAGATATCCAAGGGGGCTTTCCGGTTTGCGAGGGAGGTGCCACATCAAAGTTGTGCATTGTGTATTTAAACATCACACACTTTATTCCTACATATATTTGGCCACTTCCAGGTGGTGGTTGTCTTCTGGCCCCTCTCACCCGATCTTCGACGACGTGCCCACCCATGGGCCCGCGCGTCAAAGTTGTTCATTGGGAATTTGAACATCACACACCACCCTTTTCATACATATATATTTGGGCCACATGCTGGTGTGGTTGTGTTCTTACCCTCTCTCACATTATTTTGTTGCCAAATGGTGCTATATAAAATAGCAGACGACTCGGATGAAAAACAGCCTGCGAACGTACGTGCAACGGACACGGGTGCACTGGCTTAACCATGTGCGAAGCTCATGCCCTGTAAAATCGCCACGACTTCGCAAGCGCCAGCAAGGGTGAAGGGGTAATGTGTACAGGATATTTAGGATGAATTCCACGTGTGCGTCTGAAAATTAGGACGAACCGTGTGCGATAAACCAGCTAGCTAGAAATCTCAAAAAAAGCTACCCGCCTTGAGCGATGCAAAAATTGGTGGTTCCGCGACTTGTCCTTATTATCATACACAATTATTATGTTTGGACCGTGTGCGATCTTGGTTGCTCCCGCCCCGCTTCATTTCCTTTACCCAAATTTTAGTTGCCGCGGTATTTCAACCGTCGCCCTCACTCCTCCACCACCGACCTCATAGTAAAATTCCAGTAGCCGAGGCATTTGAACCGTCGCCCTCCCTCGTCCAACACCATCCTCACCCACCATTACTAAAATTTTCAGTAGCCGCGGCATATCCTCAAACACCACCCGGCCTAACCCCGTCCCTCCTCCATAGTCTACACCCCCCCACTCGAACCTGTGGCACCCCGGCCCAGAGGACCGGTTTACCTTGTGTTCCCAACCCAGAGATCATGTCTTCTGGAAACACACAACAACTTGGAACAGAACAGAACTAATCTTTATTAATATTATGCAAGTACAAGCTTGGATATTACATAGGTTGATGAGGCCAGGAGCACTACTCGTGCTATGATAGTATCTACATTATTTATGGAACATCAAAGGGCCTCAATACTAGTGGAAAGACTACAGCGTAGCGGAACATCGCGTGGGAAACTCCATCCCATAGGGACACTGCTAGGACACGGCCTAGTTAGCATAGCATGAACCTTCGGGATCTCCGTCACCGACTTCTCCTGCATCTGGCATGATACGCCAGGTGAGTACTTGGAATGTACTCGCAAGCTCACAGGAACCAAAACAGTGCAGCAAACAACAACACGGCAATGATTATATTAAATGCTTTGAAAAGCTCACTTACGGTTACCGGTTACCAACTTACTCTCTTTCGGGCTCACACATGACCCCCGGAACACTCGTGACCCATCGGTCACTTTCGAGCATGAGATGAGTTCTTCCATCATTATTATTATTATGGTTGACCACACAGTGTGACCTAGTGTGGACTGTGTCCAATACCATGGACGCGGCTATTCGAATAGATTCTTACACTCTGCAAAGGTTGCGCACGTTACCCACACCATGGACATTCGTCCAATGAAACTTGCCTAACTCGTGACTCCTCTATCGTACCACCGACAATCATCCCCCATCCGAGTCATGCCTTGGGTGGCCCCTGTGTCACTCCTAATACCTGCCACCATCGTGGCCAACTAAACTGTCAAAAATGGGGACGCCGGCAAAGAACTCAACTTGGGCTCACGAGGTTATCGTCGCCTACCTGATCAGGGAAGCACGCACACATAACCTCCCCTCTTTGGTGCTACCGGTAAAAGAGCACGCGGTCAGACCAAGTCAAGGCCGTCCCATTCCAGTAGATGTGGCTGCACGGGTAAGTCCGGGTCGGTGGCACTTGATCAACCATCGAGGTGATATTTAACGTGCAAAGTTACTAGTCATATTAGCTATGTTGAACTAACATGGCTGGGTTTAAGCAATATATTCAACAATATAGAATTTAGCATATTTAAATGGAGTTAAATGCAAAATAATCCAATATTAAACCAATACTATTGCTATGCCTTATGCAATGGATGATGTGGCTTGCCTTGCTCAAATGGAGTATCAGCAAACTCCTGGTCTTCAAATCCACAGCAATTTCCTTCTGAAAACATTTTTAAATAGCAAAAGAAAATGTTACATAGAGCCTTTTTGTTTGCCAAAAATTCTGTGAGCATTGGAAAAATACCAAATTTGGTCAGAAGATAGAGGGGCTCAATACAAAACCATAGCAAAAAGAATCAACTCAATTGGACTTGTGGTTTAAAAGATAGAGCTGGTCAAAGTTTTTGGTCAAATCTGATTTAAAATTGAATTTAAACTAAAAACAGAAAAACCTCCAGCGGGCCACGTCGAAAGCGTAAAGTGGAAATACGCTTCCACTTATACCGCTTCAGCGCGCGGGTGAGAGGCTGACAGGTGGGGCCGGGCGGTCATATTTAAAAGGAACAGGAGGGAGCAGAGAGAGGGTGGCTCACCGACGGCGATAGCCGGCGATTGCGACGGCGGCGAGGTCGGGAGATGGCCGGGATGGATCGAACACTCGACGGCGAGTCTCCCTGTACCCGTGGCTTCCTCTAAGACGGCCTAACGACATCGCCCCCTTCCTCTCCGGTGACGGCTGCTCTCGGTGGTCATCGGGGACGGTAACTCCGGCAGCGTTCCGGCTAGGAGAGAGGTCAGGAAGGGCTGCAGAGGTGCTCTGAGCTCGACCGTGGGGTTGGACAAAGCTGGGGCGGAGTGAAGTGTGCTGGGTGGCGGAGCTCACTTGGCGGTAGAACGCCGGCGAGATGCGAGGCCAAAGGGCCTCTCGGCCTTGGCTCAATGCTCTGGAGCTCGATTGGGAGGTGGTGGAGTGCGGTGAGGAGTGGAGCGAGCCGGGCGGGGCTATTTATAGGTGGAGGAGGGGGTTCTATAGCCGAACGGTGCCACGGCCACGTCGCCGGAGCAAGGACGGTGAGCTGGCTGGCGCGGCGCGAGCGACGTGATGGAGGAGGGCAGAGGGAGTGAATGCGCATAGTGGCGGCACACGGGGAAGAAGATGGCCAGCTCAACCACAGTGGCGGCACGGGTGACACAGTGCGGCGCTGTGGTGGCGGCCGGCGAGGGCGATTCCGATGAGGGGAAAGCTCTAGAGCGGCTTAGGTGGACGGCGGAGAGGTAGTCGGTGCACGGGGACAAGGTATGGCTACGCGGGACGGCCAGAGCAATCACATCCGACGCGGTCGGCGCGCAGAGCGCGTGCACAGGCATGCTAGTGTGGTGCTCACCACGGGTGCTAGCACCTGGAGGCCACGCACGCCTGGCACACCTTGTCCATTGCCTTGACCCTAGATCATATAGTCTCTCTATGCCACTGAATCGGCTAGATACACTCTGAGCTGAAGTGTAGCATCAAATACAGTTTCTGGCAGAAACTTGGAGAGGTTCTAGAGAAGAGATGAGGTGGAGATGGAGCCAAGTGACTTGTCTGGTACGATCTAGGTTGGAAGGATTATCTGATGGCAAAATTTGATAAACTTTGGCAAAGGTTTGAACATGGTTCATATGTAAACCACATTCTGGTCCAGAAACTAGTTGATGAAGATGCACTCACATGGCTTGGCTCCTGGAAGTGAAATTTGGTGTTGGAGGCTTATTTGGTGAGTACAAGATGCTATAATTTTTTTTTAGAGAAAATGGGTATCTCTAGCTGGTACTTCCTTCACAGAGGTTCTAAATGAGCAGAAGCTTGGCAGAATATTTTTGCTGAAAATTTGTACTGGACTAGATGATATTTGTGGATATTGTGGAAAGATATAGTCTCTAGTATCTCAGGGATTTATTTGAGAATTATCCGAGGCAAGGAAATATATGTTGCTTCACAAAGGGTCAATTCTGTCCAGAAGATAAAAGGAATATTCTGGACAAAATTTATACTGGACAATGAAATATTTTTGGAGAATGTGGGAGTAGATGATCTCAAGAAGATGTGGGATTAATTTGAGATTTTTCTGACCAGCAGAACTATAGGTTGCTTCACAACCCATAGTGAAGATGAGCATATCCAATGGGATAAATGAATGATTTAGAGAGAATAGAAATTAGGGTTTGATCCAGTAGGGTTTTGGAAAGATTATGAAAGCCTTGGCACACTTTGGAGAAGAAATGGAAGTGTGCTCAAAACCAAAGTCCAACGAATTGACTCCAAAAACCAACAAATGGCAAATAAAACCAGAGGGGTTTTGTGAAAAAGTTTGAAAAAAAATCAGGGTGTCACAAACCTACCCCCCTTAGGATGAATCTCGTCCTCGAGATTCGGTTGCTCAGGGAACAAATACGGATATGCTGATCTCAGAAAATCTTCTCTTTCCCAGGTAGCCTCTTCTTCAGTATGGTGATCCCACAGTACCTTGTAAAACCTGATCACTTTACTCCTAGTGGTTCTTTCCATCTTATCCAAAATTCTGACAGGCTTTTCCTCATAGGTCAAATCCTTGGTCAGCTCTAGTTCACTCCTGTCTGCCTGTTTAATCGGGGGTGCAATACACTTTCTCAGTTGTGATACGTGAAAGGCATCATGAACTTCAGACAGTTCCGGTGGTAACTCCAACTGATATGCCACTCTGCCTCTTCTGGCAATCACTGGAAAGGGACTGATATATCGGGGTGCAAATTTTCCTTGAGTATGAAACCTCTTTACCCCTTTCATAGGAGTTACTCGAAGGTAAGCATACTCTCCGGGCTCAAAAGTTACTTCTCTGTGCTTTGGGTCATAGTAACTCTTCTGACGGGATTTAGCTACTCGAAGACGTTCCCGAATGTCCTTAACTTGCTTCTCAGCCTTGAGCATCAAATCTGTGCCAAAAATATGGCTGTCCCCTGTCTGTGACCAATTTAAAGGAGTGCGGCATTTCCGCCCATACAGTGCCTCAATTGGTGACATCTTGAGACTTGATTGATAACTGTTATTGTAGGAAAATTCCGCATAGGGTAGACTGTCCTCCCACTTGGGTCCATAGGTGAGGGCACAAGATTGAAGCATATCTTCCAATATCTGGTTCACTCGTTCGGTCTGCCCGTCTGTTTGTGGGTGATATGCCGTGCTACGCTTCAACATGGTTCCCAAAGCTTGATGCAAGCGTAGCCAGAATGCTGAGGTGAACAAGGATCCTCTATCCGATGTGATAGACTTGGGTACTCCATGAAGGCTGACTATTCGAGACATATAGAGCCGTGCGAGTTGGTCGGCCCGGAAAGTAGTCTTTACTGGAATGAAATGGGCCACTTTGGTAAGTATATCCACGATAACCCAGTTGGCATCATGGCCTCTTGTTGACTTAGGTAGTCCAACAATGAAGTCCATGCATATATCATCCCATTTCCATTGGGGAACTTGTAAGGGTTGCAGTAGTCCAGCTGGTTTCTGGTGCTCAGCCTTAACCTTATTGCATACGTCGCAACACGTGACATAGTACGCAATATCTCTTTGCATTCCTGGCCACCAAAAGGTTTCTCTCAGGTCCTGATACATTTTTGTTCCTCCCGGGTGAATGGAATATGCTGATTCAGGTGCCTCTCGCAATATCTGCTGCCTCAGGTTTTCCTGGTCAGGTACACATATTCGGCTGTCAAACCATAATGTCCCTTGCTCGTCAACACGGAAAGTCTTGGCCTTTCCTTGCTGCATGTTTTCCTTGATCTCTTGTATGCCCTTGTCTATTTTCTGAGCTTCCTAATTTCTTCCATAAGTGTTGGAGTGATTTCCAACGTATCCGGCCTGATTGGGCCACAGAGTACCAAGTCGAGCTTGGCAAACTCTTCTTGTAACCTTGGATGGATACCCTCCATTATTGCATTCACCGTGCCTGGTTTCCTGCTGAGGGCATCTGTGACCACATTGGCTTTTCCCGGATGGTAATTGATCCCAAGGTCATAGTCCTTGACCAATTCAAGCCATCTTCTTTGTCTGAGGTTGAAATCGGGTTGTGTGAAAATATACTTGAGACTCTTGTGGTCTATGTATATCTCACAGCGTTGCCCAATGAGATAATGCCTCCAAATCTTTAGGGCATGAACCACGACTGCCAATTCTAAGTCACGAGTGGGGTAATTCTCTTCATGGGGTCGTAGCTATCTGGATGCATATGCCACAACCTTTCCTTCTTGCATTAATACGCAGCCGATTCCACGCCTGGAAGCATCACAGTATATGTCGAAACTTTTATGGATATCTGGAAGAACTAAGACCGGGGCGATAGTTAGCCTCATCTTTAACTCCATAAAGCTGCTATCGCATTCTTCTGTCCAGACAAACTTGTGATTCTTCTTCAACAATTCTGTCAGTGGCTTGGCTATCTCGGAGAAGCCTTCAATGCAACGACGGTAGTAGCCTGCCAATCCCAGGAAACTGCGGACTTCAGTTACCGAGGCTGGTGTCTTCCAGTTTAATACAGCAGTCACTTTGCTGGGGTCAACGGCCACACCTTGTTCTGACAGAATGTGCCCCAGAAATCCCACCTCTCTCAGCCAAAATTCACATTTACTGAACTTGGCATACAAGCGATGGGTCCTTAATCTTTCCAGGACAGCACGAAGATGTTGTTTGTGCTCCTCTTCATCCTTGGAGTATATAAGGATATCATCGATGAACACCACTACAAACTTGTCCATAAAGTCCATGAAGACCTTGTTCATCATGCTCATGAAGTAAGCTGGAGCATTTGTCAGCCCAAACGACTTGACTGTAAATTCATACAGACCATATCGAGTAGTGAAGGCTATTTTGGGGATATCCTCTTTCCTGATTTTCAACTGGTGATATCCCGTTCGGAGGTCAATCTCGGAAAATACCCGAGCTCAACTCAACTGATCGAACAGGTCATCAATGCGAGGAAGTGGGTACTTATTTTTGATAGTGACCTCATTCAACTGGCGATAGTCCACGCACATTCGTAGGCTGCCATCCTTCTTTTTAACAAACAGCACGGGTGATCCCCATGGCGAGATGCTTGGGCGAATGTACCCTTTTTGTAGCAATTTGTCCAACTGCTTCTTTAATTCCACCAGCTCTGGTGACGGCATGCGGTAGTACTTCTTGTAAATTGGAGCAGTTCCGGGAATAGCATCAATAGCAAATTCCAATTCCCGGTCGGGTGGCATCCCTGGTAGTTCCTCAGGAAATACATCCGGAAATTCACTGACTACCGGAATCACGTTCATATCCGTAACGGTAGTTTTGAATGCCATTCCCTTCTTTGACATCATTCTGCTGGCAATAAACTGCCCTGTTTGTCCTGCCAGGTTGACCAGTGTCACTGTTCTGGTGGCGCAGTTGATGCAGACTTGATGCGGTGTCAACCAGTCCATCCCCAGAATTATGTCCAACCCAGGGGATTCAATGGCGACAAGGGTGGCTGGAAACTTAACTCCATGTATCAAGATTTCCAGATCCTTATATATCACATTTGTTCTGAGCATGGAGCTAGGGGATTGTACCACCGTGATTTTATCCGAAAGAGAAGGGGAAAATTTGTGTATGGTGGCAAAACTCCGTGAAATAAACGAATGGGAAGCCCCGGAATCAAATAAAATTATTGCGGGTATGTCGTTAATAGAAAACATACCAAGGACCACATCTGGTGCTTCGCGGGCTTCCTCAGCGGAGATATGATGGACTTGGCCGCGACAGAAGTTCTGATTGGGGCGGCGTCCAATAGTGTTGACTTGTGGCTTGAAGTCGGATGGTGGCTTCCCAGCTCTTGTGGGGCATTGCTTAGAATAATGCCCGCCTTGTCCACAAGTGAAACAGGTGTTGTTGCGGCGGCAATCATCCATCACGGGCTGATTGCCATAAGTCTTGTCTTGATTACCTGACTTATTGTTATTATTACCATTGCTCCAGGTAGGCTTGTACTCATGCTGAACTGGTTGCCAGATACGCGGCTTTTGCATGAACTGCACATGATTGTCCTTCTTGGGCTCAAATTTACACTTGCGGTCATCATATCTAGACTTATGCTCCCGTTTAGCTATGAAAGCTTTGTTTACCAGAGTCTGAAAGTCCAGAAAATCCAGGATGCAGAGCTGACAACGGAGGGCATGGTTGAGTCCTACTAGGAATCGATCTATCTTCCTTTCTTCGGTGGACACATCATGGGTAGAGTATCGTGCCAGATTATTGAATTTATTCAGATACTCACCGACTGACATACTTCCTTGAGTAAGAGCAAGAAATTCCCTCTGCTTCACCTTCATGATGCCGGTGGGGATATGGTACCTTCGGAACACTTCCTTAAATTTCTCCCAGGAAATATCTTCCCCAGAAGGCCATACCATTTTTGCATTATCCCACCAGATAGCTGCCGGTCCTGCCAGGTAGTGAGTAACAAAAGGAACCTTGTCTGACTCATCACAACGAGCTATTTCCAGCTTCTTTTCCATGGTCCTTAGCCAGTCATCAGCTTCAATTGGATCAACAGCTTGACCAAAACTGGGTGGCTTGGTACGCTGAAAATCAGACAGCTTGGAGTGTGTCCCATTGTTCTGATTCTGTCCGACCATAGTCTGCATACTTTTCAAAAATTCCATCAGATCCTGATTTCTCTTTTCCTCAAACACCCTCATGATCTGATCAGTGCTCGGTGGTTGTGGTGGTGGAGGTGGTAACTCTTCTGGCGATTGTCCTGCCTGTCTGGCGGATCGACGAACCGGAGTTCCATCGCCGCCTTGATTGCTACACCTCTTCATCCTATATCCGTTCCCATTGCAAAACACCGAATTGATGAGCAACATCCATAGGGGAAATATGGCAGAATAACACCACGAAAACCAAATCAAGGAAAAAGTGAGAAAATCAACTTAATTATACAAGGCATTCCAACATCATACATGGCAAACTAGTAGAGGTTATCATGACGGGTACTGCTCAAACGGCAGTTGACATATGCAAAGATGCTACAATGCATACACATGCTGAAACTCAAGCATCCACTCGAGTAGCACGGGTGGCATGGACACTGACAGACTGAAGACTCCTCGTCGTCTAATCCTGTCTTGGAATCGGAACTGATGATGTGGACCACGTCCTCCGGAACAAAGGAAACACAACGACGCTGACGGGAAGGTTCTTCCTCTGAGGAAGAAGAAGCACGACGCCTCAGCATCGGAGCAGCTGGAGTGGCTAGCAGCGAGGCCCACTTAGCTGGGGTCTCACGTCGGGTACCAGACGAAGTGCCTGGCTATCCGAGCAACCTAGAAGGAGTCTCAGGCATACGTGGAGGTGGAACAGGTGGTGTATACAAAGGTGAGAACGCAGGAGGAGGAGGAGACTGTGCTGCAGTAGCAGCTGCAAGTGCCTCTTGGACACGGGTCAGCTCCTCAGCCAAGGAAATGATCATACGATAACTGGCGTTCAGATAGCGAGATAAAACACCAGTAGCACGATCACTCACCGGATCAACAGGCTCAAAAAGGACTTGCCCTGTCGTAGGCGACAGAGTGGGGTAGAGAAAGAAACCTGGGTGTGTCTGCATCTCGACCTCGTGGAAGCACAAGTTAGTGAGAGGCTCCATCGTAGCAAACTGGATCGCCAGATCGGGAGTGGAAGCAGTTCTGCCCTTGGAAGAGCGGGAGTAGCTGCCGATCTCCGAACTCGCAGTCAGGAAAGCCTTAGCGTGATACTCGAACACCGACTCTGCAAGCTGCTCTCGGAACACCTGGTACACTAGGTCTTCGCCGTTGGGATACAGTCGAAGCCAGACACTGCGGAGCAGTATCGGGAAAGTGAACGGTGCCGGCTCATGGTTGTAGTGGTATGGAACTGGTGCCATCTACACTCATCAGACCAGCGGTTAGTAAAACAAATGAATCGAGATGCATGCCATGCAACAAACAAATGCAGCAAGCAAGACACACACCAAAACCTTATACTACTCGCGTTTCTAGCACGGGGTTAACTAGGGTGTCCTAAAGTCAGTGAGGCTCTGATACCAAGCGTTGTGGCACCCCGGCTCAGAGGACCGGTTTACCTTGTGTTCCCAACCCAGAGATCATGTCTTCTGGAAACACACAACAACTTGGAACAGAACTGAACTGATCTTTATTAATATTATGCAAGTACAAGCTTGGATATTACATAGGTTGATGAGGCCAGGAGCACTACTCGTGCAATGATAGTATCTACATTATTTATGGAACATCAAAGGGCCTCAATACTAGTGGAAAGACTGTAGCGTAGCGGAACATCGCGTGGGAAACTCCATCCCATAGGGACACTGCTGGGACACGGCCCAGTTAGCGTAGCACGAACCTTTGGGATCTCCGCACCGGCTTCTCCTGCATCTGGCATGGTACACCAGGTGAGTACTTGGAATGTACTCGCAAGTTCACAGGATCCAAAACAGTGCAGCAAACAATAGCATGGCAATGATTATATTAAATACTTTGAAAAGCTCACTTACGGTTACCGGTTACCAACTTACTCTCTTCCGGGCTCACACATGACCCCCGGAACACTCGTGACCCATCGGTCACTTCCGAGCATGAGACGAGTTCTTCCATCATTATTATTATTACGGTTGACCACACAGTGTGACCTAGTGCGGACTGTGTCCAATACCGTGGACGCAGCTATTCGAATAGATTCTTACACTCTGCAGAGGTTGCGCACGTTACCCACACCATGGACATTCGTCCAATGAAACTTGCCTAACCCATGACTCCTCTATCGTACCACCGACAATCATCCCCCGTCCGAGTCATGCTTTGGGTGGCCCCTTGATGTCTACTACACAACTTATTCTTGTAGACTCGTGTTGGGCCTCCAAGCGCAGAGTTTTGTAGGACAATAGCAATTTTCCCTCAAGTGGATGACCTAAGGTTTATCAATCCATGGGAGGCGTAGGTTGAAGATGGTATCTCTCAAACAACCCTGCAACCAAATACAAGAAATCTCTTGTGTCCCCAACACACCCAATACAATGGCAAATTATATCGGTGCACTAGTTCGGCGAAGAGATGGTGATACAAGTGTAGTATGGATAGTAGAAATATATTTTTATAATCTGAATAAATAAAAATAGCAAGGTAGCAAATGATTAAAGTGAGGACAAACGATATTGCAATGCTTAAAAACAAGGCCTAGGGTTCATATTTTCACTAGTGCAATCTCTCAACAATGCTAACATAATTGGATCATATAACCATCCCTCAATGTGCGATAAAGAATCACTCTCAAGTTCCTATTAGCGGAGAACATAAGATAGAAATTGTTTGTAGGGTACAAAACCACCTCAAAGTTATTCTTTCCGATCGATCTATTGAGCTATTCCTATAAGTGTCACAAACAGCCCTAGAGTTCGTACTAAAATAACACCATATGATACACATCAACCAACTCTAATGTCACCTAGATACTCCAATGTCACCACAAGTATCCATGAGTTGATTATACGATATGCATCAAACAACTTCATAATCATAATATTCAATCCACACAAAGAACTCCAAGGAGCACCCCAAAGTTTCTATCGGAGAAAAGATAATGAAAACGTGCATCAACCCCTATGCATAGATTACCCCAATGTCACCACGGGAATCCGCGAGTTGAGTGCCAAAACATATATCAAGTGAATTAATATAATACCCCATTGTCACCATGGGTATTCATATGCAAGACATACATTAAGTGTTCTCAAATCTGAAATATTCAATCCAACAATAACGAAACCTCAAAGGGAAAAGATTCGATTCATCACAACAAGGATAGAGAGGGAAGAAACACCATATGATCCAACTATATTAACAAAGCTCGCGATACATCAAGATTGTGCCAAATCAAGAACATGAGAGAGAGAGATAAAACACATAGCTACTGGTACAAACCCTCAGCCCCGAGGGTGAACTACTCCCTCCTCATCATGGAGACCGCCGAGATGATGAAGATGGCCTCCGGTGATGACCCCCCCCCTCCGGCAGGGTGCCGGAAAAGGGCTGTAGATGAGATCATGGAGGTACAGAGGCTTGCGGCGGCGGAGTCGAAGTTCTACGGTTATTTTTGGGGGTTTCTCTATTTATAGGATTTTTCAGCGTTGGAATCAGGTCAGACGGAGCCACATGGGCCCCATGAGGTACCAGGGCGCGCCTGGGGGGGGGGGGGTGGCGCGCCCTGGTGCCTCGTGGGCACTGGGTGCCCCCCCTCCAGTGGGTCTTGGTTCCAGTATTTTTTATTTATCCCATAAAAAATCTCCAAAAAGTTTCATCCAATTCCAAGAGCTTTTATTTCTGCACAAAAAAACAACACCATGGCAATTCTGCTGAAAACAGCGTCAGTCCGGGTTAGTTCTAATCAAATCATACCAAAACCATATAGAATTGTTATAAACATGACATTAATACTTCATAAATTATAGATACGTTGGAGACGTATCAGCATCCCCAAGCTTAATTCCTGCTCGTCCTCGAGTAGGTAAATGATAAAAGAAATAATTTATGAAGTGTGAATGCTAGCATAGTGCATAAGTTTGATCAATGACAATTTCAATCACTTTTCCTAGCATCATAACAGCAACTTTTTCTCATTAAAATCATCATGATAAAGTAGCAATCAATTCACATGTTATGGTTCAAACAATGCAATCTCTTGAAACTTAACAACCTATGTTCTTAGTCACGAAACAATTACAATTCAACTTAATTTCAACAAAGTCTAAGTAAGAGTTCCACATACTCAATTATCATATAGTCTTCTATGATTGCTAGTACTCAAAGCATATTTTTAGAACAAATGGCATCCATCGAACTCAGAGAAAGATAGGGCTTAGTGTTTCGCCTCCCAACTTATTTATCATAGAGATAATTATTAACAATAATAATTCATGATCAAATATATTTGACTGGCCATATGTGCCTGAATCTTTCCCCACCACATGATGCTTACCAACTAGAGAATAATTGAGGTTGAAATGCGAATGAATACTTATTGACTCTTGCATAAAAGTAAATACATAAAAGTAAATGCATAAAAGTAAAAGATAGGCCCTTCGCAGAGGGAAGCAAAGGTTGTCATGCGCTTTTTATTTTTGGATGCACAAGCCCTTAATGCAAAGGAACGTCACGTTATATTGCCCCTTGTGATAGCAACCTTTATTATGCAGTCCGTCGCTTTTATTTCTTTACCATCACAAGTTCATACAACGCTTATTTTCCCTTGCAATAAAAGATCATACATATTTTAGGAGCAATTTTTATTGCTTTTTGCACCGATGACAACTTACTTGAAGGATCTTATTAAATTCATAGGTAGGTATGGTGGACACTCATGGCAAGAAACTGGGTTTAAGGGTTTTTGGATGCACAAGTAGTATCTCTACTTAGTACGAATTTTTGGCTAGCAAAAGATCCTAAGCAAGCACCACATGTTGGAGGATCCATAACAATATAACTTCTATGCAAATATACCCAAACATAACTCATTACGTTGTCTTCCTTGTACAACTTCAACTAATTTGCTCAAGTTTGAAAATAATTAATGGGTATTCACAATCATAAAAGATGTCCAAGATAATATATTTATATGTGAAAGTCCTCTTCCTTATACTAATCATTCATGAATTGCTTGTATGACCAATATTGTGGTTGTCAAACTTCAATAGATTTTACTTTCTAAACCAAATGTGAAATTACTACTAGGCATGATACAAGCATATGAAGCACATATAATTTCAACTTTATGATATTCAATTCATTCAACAATTTACTCATAGGATATAAGTGAAGAACAAGAGTAAATGACAAACTACTCCAAAAAGATATAAGTGAAGATCAATGAGTAGTCAAACAATTAATTAGCTATGTGAAGACTCTCTCCAAATAAAAATTTCAGATCTTGATAATTTTATTAAAACAGCAAACAAAATGAAAATAAAAGGACACTCCAAGAATATCACATATCATGTGAACAAGCAAAAACTTAGGCTCAACCAAGACTAACCGATAATTGTTGATGAAGAAAGGTGGGATGCCAACCGGGGCATCCCCAAGCTTGGATGCTTGAGACTTCTTGGAATGTTATATTGGGATGCCTTGGGCATCCCCAAGCTTGAGCTTTTGTGTCTCCTTAATTCCTCTCATATCACGGTTTCTATAAATCTTAAAAACTTCATCCACACAAAACTCAACAAGAACTCGTGAGATAAGTTAGTATAAATCAACTCAAAACCTCAACATTATCTACTGTAGCAAATCACAAAAATTATAATTAAACATTGCATACTAAATGCCTCTGCATATTTAATACTCCTATCCTCAAATAGAATCATTAAACAAGCAAACATATGCAAACAATGCAACTATAACAGCAATCTGCCAAAACAAAACAGTCTATAAAAGGGGAATAAGAATCCATACATCCCTAACTCCAAAAATTCTGAAAAATTACCACATGATAGAGAACTCATGCATTCTTACTGTATAAAAATTTCAGATTTTTATCATGTTCTGACTATTCAGGAATATTCTGGACATAACATAAAACTTTCTATTTTCAAACAGCAACACATGAACTTGCAAACTGAGCATGGTAAAGGCTATACTTGGCATTTTATTGAACTAAAAGATACAAAACATGATTATTGATAACAGCAAACAAATATCAACAAAATAAAATGACGCTCCAAGCAAAACTCATATTATGTGACGAATAAAAATATAGCTCCAAGTGAGGTTACCGATAATGTTGAAGACGAAAGAGGGGATGCCTTCCGGGGCATACCCAAGCTTAGACGCTTGAGTCTTCCTTGAATATTACCTTGGGGTGCCTTGGGCATCCCCAAGATTAAGGTCTTGCCACTCCTTATTCTCCTCATATCGATATCTCACCCAAAACTTGAATACTTCAATCACATAAAACTTAACGGATCTTGTGAGATAGGTTAGTATGATAGAAATAAATCATCCACTTAGGTACTGTCAAGACAAGTTTCATAATTGTTCTCGCATAATTCCTACTGTATTATATCATTTCCACAATTTATATTACTCAATATAAGCTATGGAAACACTAAAACAAGCAAACTATGCACCGAAAACAGAATCTGTCAAAAACAGAACAGCATGTAGTGAGCGATTTAAAAACCATACTTATGTACCTCCAAAAATTCTGAAAATTAGGAAAACGTAAAAAATTTGGAACCCAATACTGTGTAAAAATTTCAGAATTTTTTCACGCTCTAGTAGAGAATAGAAATTCCAGCACTGTATGCAAAAGTTTCTGTTTTTTCACAGAATCACATCAACAAGCATCAACACTATCCCAAAGGCTTTACTTGCACATTATTGAAAGAAAACATATAAAACATGATTACTACAGTATATTAATCATGTGAACACATAAAAACAGTAGGTATAAATATTGGGTTGTCTCCCAACAAGCACTTTTCTTTAATGCCTTTTTAGCTAGGCATGATGATTTCAATGAGGCTCACATAAAAGTGAAGAATTGAAACATAATGAGAGCATCATGAAGCATATGACAAGCACATTTAAGCCTAACCCACTTCCTATGCATAGGTATTTTGTGAGCAAATAGTTTATGGGAGCAAGAATCAACTAGCATAGGAAGGCAAAACAAGCATAACTTCAAAACTTTCAACACATAGAGAGGAAACTTGATATTATTGCAATACCTACAAGCATATGATCCTCTCTCATAATAATTTTCAGTAGCATCATGAATGAATTCAACAATATAGCTATCACATAAAGCATTCTTTTCATGATCCACAAGCATACAAATTTTACTACTCTCCACATAAGCAATTTTCTTCTCATTCATAATAGTGGGAGCAAACTCAACAAAATAACTATCATGAGATACTTGATTGGCATAATCCAATTGAAAATTAAAATCATGATGACAAGTTTCATATTTATCATTATTCGTTATAGCATACATGTCATCACAATAATCATCATAGATAGGAGGCATGCAATCATCATAATAAATTTTCTCATCAAAACTTGGGGGACTAAAAATATCATCTTCATCAAACATAGCATCCCCAAGCTTATGGCTTTGCATATCACTAGCATCATAGATATTCATAGAACTCATACTAGCAACATTGCAATCATGCTCATCATTCAAAGATTTTATGCCAAACATTTTATTGAATTCTTCTTCTATCAATTGAGCACAATTTTCCTTTCCATCATTTTCACGGAAGACATTATAAAGATGAATAATATGAGGCAACCTCAATTCCATTTTTTGTAGTTTTCTTTTATAAACAAAACTAGTGATAAAACAAGAAACTAAAAGGTTTGATTGCAAGATCTAAAGATATACCTTCAAGCACTCACCTCCCTGGCAACGACGCCAGAAAAGAGCTTGATGTCTACTACACAACTTATTCTTGTAGACTCGTGTTGGGCCTCCAAGCACAGAGTTTTGTAGGACAGTAGCAATTTTCCCTCAAGTGGATGACCTAAGGTTTATCAATCCGTGGGAGGCATAGGTTGAAGATGGTATCTCTCAAACAACCCTGCAACCAAATACAAGAAATCTCTTGTGTCCCCAACACACCCAATACAATGGCAAATTGTATAGGTGCACTAGTTCGGCGAAGAGATGGTGATACAAGTGTAGTATGGATAGTAGAAATATATTTTTATAATCTGAATAAATAAAAAAAACAAGGTAGAAAACGATAAAAGTGAGCACAAATGGTATTGCAATGCTTAAAAACAAGGCCTAGGGTTCATTCTTTCACTAGTGCAATCTCTCAATAATGCTAACATAATTGGATCATATAACCATCCCTCAACGTGCGATAAAGAATCACTCCCAAGTTCCTATTAGCGGAGAACATAACATAAATTTTTTGTAGGGTACGAAACCACCTCAAAGTTATTCTTTCCGATCGATCTATTGAGCTATTCCTATAAGTGTCACAAACAGACCTAGAGTTCGTACTAAAATAACACCATATGATACACATCAACCAACTCTAATGTCACCTAGATACTCCAATGTCACCACAAGTATCCGTGAGTTGATTATACGATATGCATCAAACAACTTCATAATCATAATATTCAATCCACACAAAGAACTCCAAGGAGCACCCAAAAGTTTTTATCGGAGAAAAGATAATGAAAACGTGCATCAACCCCTATGCATAGATTACCCCAATGTCACCACGGGAATCCGTGAGTTGAGTGCCAAAACATATATCAAGTGAATCAATATAATACCCCATTGTCACCACGGGTATTCATATGCAATACATACATTAAGTGTTCTCAAATCTGAAATATTCAATCCAACAATAACGAAACCTCAAAGGGAAAAGATTCGATTCATCACAACAAGGATAGAGAGGGAAGAAACACCATATGATCCAACTATATTTACAAAGCTCACGATACATCAAGATCGTGCCAAATCAAGAACATGAGAGAGAGAGAGATAAAACACATAGCTACTAGTACAAACCCTCAGCCCCGAGGGTGAACTACTCCCACCTCGTCATGGATACCGCCGGGATGATGAAGATGGCCTCCGGTGATGATCCCCCCTCCGGCAGGGTGCCGGAAAAGGGCTGTAGATGAGATCATGGAGGTACAGAGGCTTGCGGCGGCGGAGTCGAAGTTCTAGGGTTATTTCTGGGGGTTTCTCTATTTATAGGATTTTTCAGCGTTGAAATCAGGTCAGATGGAGCCACGTGGACCCCACGAGGTACCAGGGCGTGCCTGGGGGGGGGGGGGTGGCGCGCCCTAGTGCCTCGTGGGTACTGGGTGGCCCCCTCCAGTGGGTCTTGGTTCCAGTATTTTTTATTTATCCCATAAAAAATCTCCAAAAAGTTTCATCCAATTCCAAGAACTTTTATTTCTACACAAAAAACAACACCATGGCAATTCTGCTGAAAACAGCGTCAGTCCGGGTTAGTTCTAATCAAATCATACCAAAACCATATAGAATTATTATAAACATGGCATGAATACTTCATTAATTATAGATACATTGGAGACGTATCACCTCTGTGTCACTCCTGCCACCTGCCACCGTCGTGGCCAACTAAACTATCCCAAACGGGGACGCCGGCAA
Source organism: Elymus sibiricus (assembly GCA_039707655.1). Classification (NCBI taxonomy): domain Eukaryota; kingdom Viridiplantae; phylum Streptophyta; class Magnoliopsida; order Poales; family Poaceae; genus Elymus; species Elymus sibiricus. The sequence continues at coordinate 86,692,569 of CM077668.1, read as the reverse complement.
ATAACTCAACTTGGGCTCACGAGGTTATCGTCGCCTACCTGATCAGGGCAGCACGCATGCATAACCTCCCCTCTTTGGTGGTACCGGTAAAAGAGCACGCGGTCGGACCAAGTCAAGGCCGTCCCATTCCGGCTGATGTGGCTGCACGGGTAAGTCTGGGTCGGTGGAACTTGATCAACCATCCAGGTGATATTTAACGTGCAAAGTTACTAGTCATATTAGCTATGTTGAACAAACATGGCAAGGTTTAAGCAATATATTCAAAAATATAGAATTTAGCATATTTAAATGGAGTTAAATGCAAAATAATCCAATATTAAACCAATACTATTGCTATGCCTTATGCAATGGATGATGTGGCTTGCCTTGCTCAAATGGAGTATCAGCAAACACCTGGTCTTCAAATCCACAGCAATTTCCTTCTGAAAACATTTTTAAATAGCAAAAGAAAATGTTACATAGAGCCTTTTTGTTTGCCAAAAATTCTGTGAGCATTGGAAAAATACCAAATTTGGTCAGAAGATAGAGGGGCTTAATACAAAACCATAGCAAAAAGAATCAACTCAGTTGATCTTGTGGTTTAAAAGATAGAGCTGGTCAAAGTTTCTGGTCAAATCTAATTTAAAATTGAATTTAAACTAAAAACAGAAAAACCTCCAGCGGACCATATCGAAAGCGTAAAGTGGAAATATGCATCCACTTATACCGCTTCGGCGCGCGGGTGAGAGGCAGACAGGTGGGGCCGGGCAGTCAGATTTAAAAGGAACAGGAGGGAGCAGAGAGAGGGCGGCTCACCGACGGCGATAGCCGGCGATTGCGACGGCGACGAGGTCGGGAGATTACCGGGATGGATCGAGCACTCGACGGCGAGTCTCCCTTTACCCGTGGCTTCCCCGGAGACGGCCTAACAGCGTCGCCCCCTTCCTCTCCGGCGACAGCTGCTCTCGGTGGTCGTCGGGGATGGCAACTCCGGCAGCATTTCGGCTAGGAGAGAGGTCAGGGAGGGCTGCGGAGGTGCTCTGAGCTCGACCGTGGGGTTGGACAGAGCTGGGGCAGAGTGGAGTGTGCTGGGTGGCGGAGCCCACTTGGCGGCAGAACACCGGCGAGATGCGAGGCCAGAGGGCCTCTCGGCCTTGGCTCGATGCTCTGGAGCTCGATTGGGAGGTGGTGGAGTGCGGTGAGTGCTACTTGTAGCTTGCATTGGTATTTTCCCCGAAGAGGAAGGGATGATGCAGCACAGTAGAGATAAGTATTTCCCTCAGTTATGAACCCAAGGTTATCGAACCAGTAGGAGAATCACACAACACCTCGTTAGCAGTACCTGCACACAAACAACAAACCCTTGCACCCAACGCAAACGAGAGGTTGTCAATCTCTCGGCGGTCAATTGCAAGATTAAATTGTATGTGATAGATTGATAGATTGAAACAAAAATACAAAATAAAATAAATAAAAAGAAATGGCAGCAATATTTTTAGGGTTTTAGTAATATGATTTAGATAGACCCGGGGGCCATAGTTTTCACTAGAGGCTTCTCTCGAGAAAATAACATACGGTGGGTAGACAAATTACTGTTGGGCAATTGATAGAAAAGAAAATAATCATGACGATATCCAAGGCAATGATCATGTATATAGGCATCACATCCAAGATTAGAAGACCGACTCCTGCCTGCATCTACTACTATTACTCCACACATCGACCGCTATCCAGCATGCATCTAGTGTATTAAGTCCATAAAAGAACGGAGTAATGCCTTAAGAACGATGACATGATGTAGACAAGATAAACTCACGTATGAATAAACCCCATCTTTTTACCCTTAGTAGCAACGATACATACGTGTCATGTCCCTTTCTGTCACTGGGATTGAGCACCGCAAGATCGAACCCACTACAAAGCACCTCTTCCCATGGCAAGATAAATCAACTCAGTTGGCCAAACCAAATCAATAGATCGGAGAAGAAATACGAGGCTATAATAATCATGCATAAAAGAGTGCAGCAAAGACTCAAATATATTCATGGATAATCTGATCATAAACTCACAATTCATCGGATCCCAACAAACACACCGCAAAAAGAGATTACATCGGATAGAACTCCAAGAACATCGAGGAGAACAATGTATTGAAGATCAAAAAGAGAGAAGAGGCCATCTAGCTACTGCTTATGGACCCGAAGGTCTGTGGTAAACTACTCACACATCATCGGAAGGGCAGCAAGGTTGATGTAGAGCCCCTCCGTGATCGATTCCCCCTCCGGCAGATTACCGGAGAAGGACCCCAGATGGGATCTCTCTGGAACAGAAACTTGCAGCGGCGGAAAAAGTATTTCGTGGACTCCCCTAAGGGTTTCTGATTTTTTCTAAATTTATAGTGCTGGAATTAGGTCAAATGGAGCTCTGTGGGCCCCACAAGGCACCAGGGCGCGCCTGCCCCCCCAGGCACGCCCTGGTTGCTCATGGGCCCCACCAGGGTCTTCTGGCCTCCTCCCGAAGCTTCTAGTGTTTATCTTGGCCAATAAAAAATCTCTAAAAAGTTTCGTGGCATTTGGACTTCGTTTGGTATTGATTTTCTATAAAACAAAAACATGGTAGAAAACAACAACTGGCACTGGGCACTAAGTTAATAGGTTAGTCTCCAAAAATGATATATAATTGCTGTAAATGCTTATAAAAACATCCAAGATTGATAATATAACCGCATGGAACAATAAAAAATTATAGATACGTTGGAGATGTATCAGCATCCCCAAGCTTAATTCCTGCTCGTCCTCGAGTAGGTAAATGATAAAAACAGAATTTTTGATGTGGAATGCTGCCTAACATATTCATCACATATTCTTTTCTTTTGTAGCATGGACATTGGACTTGAATGATTCAAAGCAATAGTCTATAGTTTGACATGAAAACATAGATACTCAAGCATACTAACAAGCAACCATGTCTTTCAAAATATCAATGCTAAAGAAAGTTTATCCCTAGCCCATTATGCTCAATCATTGATCCATTCATGAAACACACCCGAATATTAGCTACATCCGATGCACAAGTATGACAATAGTGCTCTTTAGTTGGTGCTTTTGTAAGAGAAGATGGAGACTCAAATAAAAATAAAAATTGCATAAAAATAAATAGATAGGCCCTTCGCAGAGGGAAGCAGAGATTTGTCAAATGTGCCAGAGCTCAAAGCTTTAAATGAGAGAGATAAAAATATTTTGAGAGGCATGCTTTTCCTGTCAACGAAAACGACCGAGAATTCCAAATATTTTCCATGCTAGACACATCATAGGTGGTTCCCAAACAGAAAGTAAAGTTTATTTCCTTTCCACCATTTCTTTCATAATCCATGGCTAGCCGTATCCACGGGTGCCCTCCATACCATCACTTTCCAAGGAATTTTGTTGTTATTAATTTTGATTTCATGTGGGACTGAGCATCCCTATTACCAACCATACTCTCATGCAATGACAAGTGAATAAACACCCATCGTGAGAATAACACACCTAGCATGGAAAATAATGGCCACCCCCTGCCGCTTCATGAGCGGTACGGGCACACAAAACAGAATAATTAATTTGAATATTAGAGTTGGCACACGCAAATTTACTTGGAACGGCATTGAAATACCACATATAGGTAGATATAGTGGACTCATATGACAAAACTTGGGTTTAAGGATTTTGGATGCACAAGCAGTAGGAGAATCACACAACACCTCGTTAGCAGTACCTGCACACAAACAACAAACCCTTGCACCCAACGCAAACGAGAGGTTGTCAATCTCTCGACGGTCAATTGCAAGATTTAATTGTATGTGATAGATTGATAGATTGAAACAAAAATACAAAATAAAATAAATAAAAAGAAATGGCAGCAATATTTTTAGGGTTTTTGTAATATGATTTAGATAGACCCGGGGGCCATAGTTTTCACTAGAGGCTTCTCTCGAGAAAATAGCATACGGTGGGTAGACAAATTACTGTTGGGCAATTGATAGAAAAGCAAATAATCATGACGATATCCAAGGCAATGATCATGTATATAGGCATCATGTCCAAGATTAGTAGACCGACTCCTGCCTGCATCTACTACTATTACTCCACACATCGACCGCTATCCAACATGCATCTAGTGTATTAAGTCCATAAAAGAACGGAGTAATGCCTTAATAACGATGACATGATGTAGACAAGATATACTCATGTATGAATAAACCCCATCTTTTTACCCTTAGTAGAAATGATACATACGTGTCATGTCCCTTTCTGTCACTGGGATTGAGTACCGCAAGATCGAACCCACTACAAAGCACCTCTTCCCATGGCAGGATAAATCAACTCAGTTGGCCAAACCAAATCAATAGATCGGAGAAGAAATACGAGGCTATAATAATCGTGCATAAAAGAGTGCAGCAAAGACTCAAATATATTCATGGATAATCTGATCATAAACTCACAATTCATCGGATCCCAACAAACACACCGCACAAAGAGATTACATCGGATAGAACTCCAAGAACATCGAGGAGAACATTGTATTGAAGATCAAAAAGAGAGAAGAAGCCATCTAACTATTGCCTATGGACCCGAAGGTCTATGGTAAACTACTCACGCATCATCGGAAGGGCAGCAAGGTTGATGTAGAGCCCCTCCGTGATCGATCCCCCCTCTGGAAAATTACCGGAGAAGGACCCCAGATCGGATCTCTCTAGAAACAGAAACTTGCGGTGGCGGAAAAAGTATTTCATGGACTCCCCTGAGGGTTTCTAATTTTTTCTGAATATATAGTGCTGGAATTAGGTCAAACGGAGCTCTGTGGGCCCCACGAGGCACCAGGGCGCGCCTGCCCCCCCAGGCGTGCCCTGGTGGCTCGTGGGCCCCACCATGGTCTTCTGGCCTCCTCCCGAAGCTTGTAGTGTTTGTCTTGGCCAATAAAAAATCTCCAAAAAGTTTCGTGGCATTTGGACTTCGTTTGGTATTGATTTTCTATAAAACAAAAACATGGAAGAAAACAACAACTGGCACTGGTCACTAAGTTAATAGGTTAGTCTCCAAAAATGATATATAATTGCTGTAAATGCTTATAAAAACATCCAAGATTGATAATATAACAGCATGGAACAATAAAAAATTATAGATACGTTGGAGACGTATCAGTGAGGAGTGGAGCAAGCCGGGCGGGGCTATTTACAGGTGGAGGAGGGGGTTCTGTAGCCGAGCGGCGCCACGGCCACGTCGTCGGAGCAAGGACGGCGAGCTGGATGGCACGGTGCAGGCGATGTGATGGAGGAGGGCAGAGGGAGTTAATGCGTGCAGTGGCGGCACGCGGGGAAGAAGACGGCTAGCTCAGCCCCAGTGGCGGCACGGGCGACACAGTGCGGCGCTGCGGTGGTGGCCGGCGAGGGCGATTCCGGCGAGGGGAAAGCTTTGGAGCGGCTTAGGTGGACGGCGGAGAGGTAGTCGGCGCACGGGGACAAGGTACGGCTACGCGGGACGGCCGGAGCAATCACATCCGACGCGGTCGGCGCACAGAGCGCGTGCACAGGCATGCCAATGCCGTGCTCACCATGGGTGCTGGCACCTGGAGGCCACGCACGCCTGGCACACCTTGTCCATTGCCTCAACCCTAGATCATAGAGTCTCTCTATGCCACTGAATCGGCTAGATACACTCTGAGATGAAGTGTAGCATCAAATACAGTTTCTGGTCAGAAACTTGGAGAGGTTCTAGAGAAGAGATGAGGTGGAGATGGAGCCAAGTGACTTGTCTGGTATGATCTAGGTTGGAAGGATTATCTGATGGCAAAATTTGATAAACTTTGGCAAAGGTTTGAACATGGTTCATATGTAAACCACATTCTGGTCCAGAAACTAGTTGATGAAGATGCACTCACATGGCTTGGCTCCTGGAAGTGAAATTTGGTGTTGGAGGCTTATTTGGTGAGTACAAGATGCTATAATTTTTTTTAGAGAAAATGGGTATCTCTAGCTGGTACTTCCTTCACAGAGGTTCTAAATGAGCAGAAGCTTGGCAGAATATTTTTGCTGAAAATTTGTACTGGACTAGATGATATTTGTGGATATTGTGGAAAGATATAGTCTCTAGTATCTCAGGGATTTATTTGAGAATTATCCGAGGCAAGGAAATATATGTTGCTTCACAAAGGGTCAATTCTGTCCAGAAGATAAAAGGAATATTCTGGACAAAATTTTATACTAGCCAATGAAATATTTTTAGAGAATGTGGGAGTAGATGATCTCAAGAAGATGTGGGATTAATTTGAGTTTTTTCTGACCAGTAGAACTATAGGTTGCTTCACAACCCATAGTGAAGATGAGCATATCCAAAGGGATAAATGAATGATTTAGAGAGAATAGAAATTAGGGTTTGATCTAGTAGGGTTTTGGAAAGATTATACTGCCTCCGTTCCATAATGTAGTGCATACAAATCCACGACTGGACACTTTTTAGCTTCTAATATTGACTTGTTGCTTGTAGGTACATATGTCCTAGGCAAAGATCCATGCCTCGACCCTTTTTGCGTATGGGGCAATGAGATATTCATGAACCAGCATCAAGTGAGGAAACTGATAAGAATTATTAGCAAAAAGATACGACCGATGGCAATTAAATTATTTGTCTGCATAGCTTGGGCTTTCGAGTTCATCCACCAATGCAAAGCCTCGGGGAAGGAGATTTTGCTAATTAAAATGGACTTTGCCAAGGCGTTTGACACTATTGAACATGCACCGATGTTGAAGATTATCAAACATATGGGGTTTGATGATCGCTGGCTTGGATGGATACAGAGCCTGTTCTCCTCGGGGAAATCCTCTGTACTTCTTAATGGTACACCTGGCACACAATTCTTGTGTCGTCGTGGTGTGAGACAAGGTGATCCCCTGTCGCCTCTCATCTTTGTCCTCGCGGCAGATCTTCTGTAGGCGGCGATCAATGATGCCCATCAGAGAGGACTGATTGCCAAGCCTATTCCCACCAATGATGATGACTACCCAGTGATCCAGTACGCGGAGAACACCATTGTTGTCATGCCGGCAGATGAGGAGCAAGTGACTCAAACGAAAAACATCCTCGAGGACTATGCCACGTCAGTTGGGCTCAGGATAAACTTTTAGAAATCCACAATGATCCCGCTGAATGTTCCCGATGATCGTGTGTTGGCCTTAGCATCTCTTTTCTAGTGTGGAATTGGTAAATTACCATTCACGTACCTGGGGTTGCCCCTAGGCACCACCCGACCAAATGTTCTGGACTTAATGCCTCTGGTCACTTCAGTAGAGAGGAGACTAACAACTGCTGCGTCTCTGCTTGATTATGGATCTAAGCTCACCTTGGTTAACTCCATGGTCACATCCCTTGCCATCTATGCGATGTGTGAGGGTGTCCTGGACTAGGGGGTACTCGGGCCGCCGGCCTATCTCACGTGGGCCGGACTGGTGGGCCGCTCTCTACTCGTCAATGGAAGGCCGGATTGTGGGCGACCCCATGTATCGGAAGGAAATCCCCGAAGACTTGGCGTATCCTCCAAGGAACAATTGGCGTAACCGGCATGTTTATCCCCTGATGGTAACCAACCATGTGTAACCCTAGGACCTCCTGGTGTCTATATAAACCAGAAGGCCTAGTCCATAGAGGATATATCATCATCATATCCATTGCCTAGGGTTTAGCCCATCTGATCTCGAGGTAGATCCACCCTGTAACCTTCATACAATCACATCAATACAATCTAGCAGGACATAGGGTATTACCTCTTCGAGAGGGCCCGAACCTGGGTAAATCGCTGTCTCTACGTTCCCTGTTACCATTGATTCCTTGATCCATAGTTTGGATCCCCTACCCGAGATCTGCTAGTTTTGGTACCGACATTGGTGCTTGCATTGAGAGTTCCGTTGTGGGTCACCAAGGATCAATGGCTCGCCGTCCCCAGACAGCTCTTCAGCGATGGAATCTGCAGCGGGGACATCTTCGTCACTGGACAGCTCTTCTCTTCAGCGACGGAATCCGCAGCGGGGACATCTTCGTCCCCGGACAGCTCTTCGCGTTCGGCAGCATTGTATTGCACGCCGATCCGACCGGTCACCTCGACCAGGTCGGCAGCTTCGCCCCCGAGCAGGAAATCAGGTTCGGCGGCCTTGAGTACGTCGCCGATGCTCAAGGCGATCTGGTCTTTACTGGGTTCTCGGCCTTACCCGAGGAACCTACCAATCCCGAGGCCTTGACCTCGGATTCCTTCCCCGCCCCCGTCCTCGTGTTGGGCCTCAGTTTGGATCTGGCCTTGAGTTCAGATCCAATCCCGGAGCCGGAAATCCAAGGGTCACCGTTGGCCGAACACACTCCCGTTATCGGCGTGCCGGAGCTCAACTCCGATGGCTGCCCGAACATAGATCCGGCAGACCACTCGTTATTAAGCGAGATGCTAGACCGGATCTAGAAGATAAATATCGCGGATGGCCCATCCTCGGACCAGGAGCAGGTCGGACAGGATGCCAGCCGCGGGGAATTTTGTGTCCCACCCACCACCCACTTGGTAGCCACTGTCGAAGATTTAACCGACATGCTGGACTACGCCTCCAAGGAGGCTGACGACATGGACGAGGACATTGACGTCCCGCCCTACACGGATACCTTCCTTGCCACTGCCAATATCGGAAAGTGGACCGCCACCTCCACCTATGACGTTTACATGGTTGACACCCCCTTGAAGGACGGTGACACAACCAAGAAGGACGGCGACGATCCCACCGGAGAACCACCCAGACGCCGCCGCCGACGGGCTAGAGGGCGGGGAAAGGGCAAGGAAAATCACACAGACATGAACGGCACCGGAGATAATGAGACTCTGGACAACTTGGGGGAGCTCGGCGATAACACGCTCGAGCAGCGACCCGACGCCCCAGAAGGGCACGAGGACCAGGGTGACCCCGAGGACCTCGACGATTCCGACGACAGCAATTACCTCCCTCCGTCCGAAGAGGAAGATAGCCTTGGACCCGAAGACGTTATCGTCCCTGAGGATCCCCTAGAACAAGAGAAATTCAAGCGGCAACTCATCGCCACTGACCGAAGCTTGAAAATGAAACAACAACAGCTAAAGGCCAAACAAGATACGCTCAACGACAGATGGACGATGGTCTTAGCTGCCGAGGAAGGCCTTGACGATCAACGTCAGGGCCAATACAAGAGTTACCCACGGCGGCGCCTACTCCCAGAATTCGAGGATGAGGCCTTCGAGCCCATGCCTCCCAGACGAACTTAGGCAAACCAGCCCGACCACCCCCTCGAGGACAAGATAGGCCGGCTGTGGAAACCGAGCTCCCACCCGCGCCCCCTCGAGGACGAGATAGAGCGGCCAGAGAAGCCGAATACCCACCCGCGCCCCCTCGAGGACGAGATAGAGTGGCCGGAGAAGCTGAATACCCACCCGCGCCCCCTCGAGGATGAGATAGAGTGGCCGGAGAAGCCGAATACCCACCCGCGCCCCCTCGAGGACGAGATAGAGCGGCCGGAGAAGCCGATCTCCCACCCGCGCCCCCTCGAGGACGGGATAGGGCGGCCAGGGAAACCAAATACCCACTCGCGCCCCCCACCGAGCAGGAAAAGACCCGGTTCATCCGGACGACCAATACGATCTGCGCCACGATCTGAACGCACGAGGGCTCCAGTCGAGGTCCATCTATGGATCCACAGGATACGCACCCGCCGGATGGGATGGATACCAAGCCTGGCACGATAGAAATGATAGAGCTCGGGAGCAGCACCGTCCCCGGATGATAATCGATCTCCGGCGTGATGTGGCCCGGGCCAGGGGCACCGCACACCCAATGTGTTTCACAGACGAGGTCATGCAACATCAGTTCCCCGAGGGGTTCAAACCCGTCAATATAGAATCCTACGATGGGACAACTGACCCGGCCGTGTGGACTGAGGATTTTCTTCTCCACATTCACATGGCCCGAGGAGATAATCTCTACGCTATTAAGTACCTACCATTGAAACTCAAGGGACCGGCAAGGCATTGGCTGAACAGCCTACCCGAAAACTCCATCGGGAGCTGGGAAGAGCTCGAGGATGCATTCCGAGCTAACTTTCAAGGAACCTACGTTCGGCCACCGGACGCCGACGACCTGAGCCATGTTATTCAGCAGCCCGGAGAGTCAGCCCGGCAATTCTGGAACCGGTTTTTGACCAAGAAAAACCAGATCGTCGAATGTCCGGATGCCGAAGCGATTGCGGCATTCAAGCATAGTATTCGGGACGAGTGGCTCGCCCGCCAGCTCGGCCAAGACAAGCCGAGAACAATGTCGGCCCTTACCTCCCTAATGACCCGCTTTTGCGTGGGTGAAGATAGCTGGTTGGCTCGTCGAAGTAACCACCCCGAAGACCCCGGCACTTCAGAGGCCCGGGACGGGAACGGAAAACCCCGGCGCAACAGGAATAAGAAGCGCCGACACTCAAACAACGACGGTGAAGCCGATGACACAGCAGTAAACACCGGATTCAGTGGCTCGAAATCGGGACAGCGGAAAAAAGCCTCTAAAGGGAACCGGGATGGCCCGTCTGCGCTGGATAGAATATTGGATAGGCCCTGCCAGATTCACGGCACCCCTAACAAGCCAGCTAACCACACCAACCGTAACTGTTGGGTCATTAAGTAGGCTAGCAATGTCACAGCCGAAGAACAGGGCAAGGGCCCCCGCAGCGAGGACGACGACGAACCTCGCGGGCCGAATAATGGAGGCCAAAAACAGTTCCCTCCAGAGGTCAAAACCGTGAACATGATCTATGTCACGCACATACCAAAGAAGGAGCGGAAACGCGCGCTTCGGGATGTCTACGCCTTAGAGCCGGTGGCCCCAAAATTCAACCCGTGGTCGGCTTGTCCGATCACTTTCGACCGTCGAGACCATCCGACCAGTATACATCATGGAGGAACGACGGCTCTGGTACTCGACCCCATCGTGGATGGCTTTCACCTCACCAGAGTCCTTGTGGACGGAGGTAGCAGCCTCAACCTGATTTACTCAGATACAGTGAAAAAGATGGGGATTGACCCGTCAATAATCAAACCCAGCAACACCACCTTTAAAGGTGTAATCCCAGGAGTCGAGGCACGCTGCTCGGGATCCGTGACATTGGAAGTTGTCTTCGGCTCGCCCGATAACTTCCGCAGCGAGGACTTGATCTTCGATATCGGCCCCTTCCGCAGCAGTTACCACGCACTACTCGGCCAGACTGCATTCGCCCGCTTCAACGCTATCCCGCACTATGCATACCCGAAGCTCAAGATGCCAAAACCAAAGGGCATTATTACCATCAACGGTAATACCGAGCGCTCGCTCCGAATAGAGGAACATATGGTGGCTCTAGCCGCCGAAGTCCAAGCCGCCGAAGAAGCGTCGCAAGCCCAGTCTACTGCCAAGCCACTGGGCGCACGCAAGTGCTCCCGAGCTGTAGCCTCGGTCCCGTAGCACTCCCACGCTCACCCCAAATAGGGGCACGCGCCCCACAGCTCGGCCCACCTAGCCGCGAAATACGTACCTCGAGTGCACAATTTCGCGCTTAAAATTCCATGTGCAGTTGTGGGGGAACATGACACAAAGACCAGGTGCCCGGCTCGACCGAGCAATGGCCCACACGTGTCTTCAAATCAACATCGACAACGGGCACCATCTAGGGCCCTATCAGCGTCAAACTGATATACCAAGGTGACTTCTCAAAGCCCTTCTCCAAGGGCTCGTCCGCCGAACATTACTACTCCCGCCGACCATACGGTGGACAGCTTCGCTTACACGGAAGCTTCTTGAAGAGCAAAGGCGCAGACGTGCAGCAGGGCGTAGTAGGGACGTCAAACCACTTATAAAGGCCCTGTCTAAACCTTTACTCTCACATATTCATTTCTTCAAAAGTATCTATCAAAGTTACTTCGGCAATCCGGATTGTACGGTTGGACGTCACATATTCAAAGGAAATAAATACCAATTTTTTCTATGGTACTCACGCAGTCATTCGCGTTGCATATTCCTTTCCACCTTTTTAAAGCCGAAGTAAACTATTACGATACGTCCTTTTTTTTGTAACCGGCTAATAGACCTGGGGCTCGAACATAGATCTTGGCTTAAACTTTATCCTGGCACTTATTTTTATTTTATGTGCTCGGCATCGCGGATATTCCACCATATGAATCAGTTCCGAATTGTGTCTTTGGTCAATAGTTGGGTTGCCCGGCTCCTGTGTTTACCCTCTTACATTCTGCATTGTTCGGCTAGGAGGGTAAAGGGAGAACCACTGCGATTGTACTTCTAGCTAGCCTGGTTAAGTACCTCAGTGGAGAAAGCCGAAAACTGACTGTCCCAATAGGCGAGAACTAGTCGGCGATCCGATGACTGGTGTTAAACTCAAATCGTTGGAGGTTAGTCCGTGTTAAACGAAGGGTTCTCTGTTACAGGATCCATGTGATGATGGTATCAACCGCGGCTCGTCCGAATATCACAAAACACTAGGGGCTAGTCACCATCTCCCGCAGTCAAGCTCCTATGGCTAAGTGAAAGCACTAAAAGCGCATAGTCTGATTGCCTGGTTTTCTGTACATACAACCGCCTCCGGGCACCGAGACGTCGGCTAAGGGTTCAAGTATTACGAGAAAACACCCCATGCAGTATCTGCCTGGGGGCTGAAGCGGACGACTGGTAACTTTCAGTTTCAAAGCGGCCGCACGGGAGTCAAAATTAACATAAACAGGCACTATAATAGCCGACAACTTGCATTACAATAAAGCACAAATTTCAACTCCTTGCTTACGAGGAAAATAAATCTACTCATATATTACATCTTTTGAACATTGGGCCTCTACTGCCCAAGCACCATCCATCACGATGGGAAAGTATTGCTCGGGGCGCCTATGCTCCTTCCCTGGCGGCGGAGGGCCGGTGGCCATCTCGGCTGGCTTTATCTTCGGCCAATGTACCATTGTTTTGCCGAAGGCCATCCAAGCCCCCTCAATGCATGTGGAGCGCTTCCAGGCATCAATCCGGGGAGCAGCGTCATACAACCTCTACACCAGACCGAAGTAGCTGCTCGGCAGCGGTTCCGCCGGCCATAGCTTAACGCAGAGGTCCTTCATCATCGGCTCCGCCATCCGATGAAGCTCCACTAGCTGTTTCATTTGGTTGTTGAGGAGGGGAGGGAGTTCGGGCGCTTGAAATTGTGCCCAGAACAGCCTCTGCTCGGCCCGACCCTCCTGAGCAGCGAAGAACCTGGCCGCGTCCGCCGCACTCTTCGGGAGGTCCGCAAAAGCGCCTGGGAACGCCATACTCGCGTGAGCAACGCGAACCTGTTACCTCCTGTTGGCGCGGAAATTCGCACCGCGCAACACAACGATAATCCTCGCACTTTCGCGGCGAGGGGCGGATGCTTTTCGAGCAAAGCAACAAAGAGGGTTCCTCAATTTCGGAGAGGAGGGACGGATGCTTTTCGAGCAAAGCAACAAAGATGAAGACGGTAAACGAAAGTAAAAGTACGAAAAAGTAGTAGATGTGTTTGTTCGATTGTGTCTCGTTCAATCGGCCGTCACCCCAACATATATAAAGGGCGACTGGACTTCCCGTACAAGTAAAGGATTCAGATTTCCTTCCAAAGGGTCAAAAAATGCTATCCAAACTCAGACTCTCCAAAATCTGCCCGAATATACGCGAACACGTCATAGAACTACCGCTTACAAGCGGTACTTCCGCTCTGGAGGCAGCGGTACTACCGCTTACAAGCGGTACTTCCGCTCTGGAGGCAGCGGTACTACCGCTTACAAGTGGTACTTCCACTCTGGAGGCAGCGGTACTACCTCTTAAAAGTGGTACTTCCGCTTTGGAGGCAGCGGTACTACCGCTCCGGAGGGCGGTGTACTACCGCTGGACTGCCGCTTGAACCCGACACGAAAAATCGCGTCCCGAATCAAAGCGGTAGTACGATCGGTACTGGCAGCGGTACTACCGCTTATAAGCGGTACTACCGCCCGGGGGCGCGGTACTACCGCCCAGAGGCTGTCTTGATGGGCTGGCTTACGTCTCCTCATGTCCATCTTGATCTTCGGTCTTCGACGGGCTACCGCCTTCCCGGGACTATCATCAGGGTAACCTGCCTGGGTCACCTTGCCGGGTCGTCTCCTTGCCGGATCGTCTCCTGCCGGGCCACCTTCAACCTCTGTTTGGGTTTTCACATTACTGCATTTTGCATCGTGCCAAAATCAGGTGTCAACACATGCCCCCCTTGTTTTTCGGCAAAGCTTGCATGCCAAAAAATAACTTGCACCATGTTGGTTCTAAGGACGATGTCAACACTCCATCGGCCATTTATATTCTTAGGGCGATAATCACATATCGGCCATGTTTGTTCTTAGGGCGATAATCACATATCGGCCATCGCCTATTTAGGCTTCTTGCCACACACTTGGGTGGTACTTCTTCAGATATTTTCCATTGAGGGCTTTAGCCAGCTTCTCCCCTTGCAAAGATTGTACAAAATATGAATTGCCAGGGACAATCTCTACAACTTTATATGGACCTTCCCAACTCGGCGACCACTTGCCTAATTTTCTATCTTTAGTTCCAATGGGTAAAATCGTTTTCCATACTAAATCTCCTATTTGAAACGATTTTTCTTTCACCCTTTTGTTATAAGCCTTGGCTACTCTTAATTTTTCTTTCTCAATCTCTCGCAAAGCTTTTAATCTTTCTTCTGGAACATCATCTATTTTGTCCATCATCAAATCAGTGTACTCCACAGCCGACAAATCATTTTGTCTGGCTACCCTAAGAGCTTGCAACTTAACTTCCACGGGTAACACCGCCTCCTGGCCATACACTAGCTCAAAAGGTGATACTTGAGTAGCTCCATGCTTAGATATTCTATGAGCCCATAAAGCTTCCGAGAGCACCTCGTGCCATCTTCTCGGATGTTCTTCAATTTTCTTCTTTATAAGTTTGATCAAAGTCTTATTGCTAGATTTGGCCTGTCCATTAGCTTGAGCATAATAAGGCGACGAATTCAACAACTTAATTCCATATGATTTGGCAAATTCATGAAATTGATGGGACATAAAAGAAGCACCTTGATCAGTAGTCAAAGTTTGAGGAATACCGAATCTATGAATAATATGCTCCAAAACAAAATTAATTACTTCTCTATGAGTCATATTTCTCAAAGGAATCACTTCCTTCCACTTGGTGAAATAATCAGTGGCTACCAGGACGAAGCGATGTTGTTTAGAAGATGAAGGATGTACCTCACCAATAAAATCTAAGCCCCATCCTCTAAACGGCCATGGCTTAATTATGGGATTCAACATAGCTGCAGGTGCTAATTGTATATTGCCAAACTTCTGACAAGCCTCACAGCCTTTATAATAACGGAAGCAATCTTCTAACAAAGTCGGCCAATAAAAACCCACTCTTTTTATCAACCACCGCATCTTATGAGCCGACTGGTGTGTCCCACATATGCCCTCATGCACTTCACCCATGGCCAACCTAGATTGGTCAGAATCCAAGCATTTTAGCAGTAGCCCATCTATAGTTCGGCGATGTAACTCATCGTTAAACAAAGTATACTTCAAAGCTTGTTGCCGAATTTTCCTATCTCTCGTTTGACTTGGATCTTTTAAATGATTAATCAAAGGAACTCTCCAATCTACAATTTCCGAATTATTAGCTAATTCGGTCACTGGTGATAATTCATTTATTTGTAACTCGGTCTCATCCTTTGTAGCAATCAACATCGGTTTTTCTAGGATGAAAAATTCTCCTCTACTGATATTATAACCGGATGCCTGCTGTGCCAAAGAATTAGCTCTTGAATTTTCTTCTCTATGTATATGATGGGTGGTGAATGTATCTAGAGATTTAATTATGTCCAAACATCGGTCCAAATAACTATTTAACAACCCGTTAAAACATTGAAATTAGCCTTTAATTTGTTGCACTAGCAGAAGCGAATCACCAAAAGCATCTACATCCTTAACACCCATATCCAGTAAATTTTGTAACCCAAACAAAAGAGCCTCATACTCAGCTTGGTTTTTTGTGCAAGGATATTATAAGCGAACCGATGCTTCATATATAACATTATTAGGAGAAATCAGAACATTGCCGACGACTTGTCCCTCTCTAAAAACCGATCCATCAAAATAAAGTTTCCATGGGCATATGCTAACATAATTAATATCTTCCTCATCTTTAACTCTATGATCAACAATGAAATCGGCGATAATTTGACCTTTCATAGCGCTCAACGATTCATATGTCAAGTCATACTCTATTAGTGCACAAGCCCATTTACCAATCCTACCACTAAGAATCGGTTTTTGCAACATGTGTTTAACTACGTCGGCTTGACAAGCTACTACACAAGTACTGGACAGCAAATAAGGTCAAAACTTGGTACATGCATAATATAAGGATAAGCATAACTTTTCAATAAATACATACCGAGTTTCGGCGTCAATCAAACGACGACTTAAATTTGCTATGATATACTCCTTCCCGCCATCTTCTTGTGCCAATACCGCGCCGATCACTTTATCTTGTGCAGCAATATATAATTTGAACGACGCACCAGATTTGGGTGCACACAACACCGGAGGATTCGACAAATATTTCTTTATGTTATTAAAAGCTTCCTGTTGTTCTGCCCCCCAAGTGAATTCGGCTTCATTCTTTAGCCGAAGTATTGGAGCAAACGATTCAATCTTCCCTGCCAAGTTAGATATGAATTGTCTCAAGTAATTGATTTTCCCCAATAACTTTTGCACATCTCTTTTGCAAGTCGGCTGTCCCAGATTTTTAATTGCCTCTACTTTCTTAGGGTCAATCTCTATACCACCTTCATGAATTATAAATCCTAAGAATTTTCCAGCCGACACACCAAAAGCACATTTAAGGGGATTCATCTTCAACCCATACCGGCGCATTCTTTCAAAACGGAGTCGCAAATCGGCAAGATGATGTTCAAACCCATCCGATTTAACAACTATATCATCAATGTATATTTCTAATATAATGCCTGGAAGATCATGAAATATTAGATTCATGGCACGTTGATATGTAGCACCGGCAACCCAAAAGCCATGACTACCCACTCAAACAAACCGACAAAGCCAGGGCACCGAAAAGCAGTCTTAGACATGTCCTTCTCGGCCATAAATATTTGATTATAACCAGCATTGCCATCTAAAAAACTGATTATTCTATGTCCCGAAGCATTATTAATAAGGATGTCGGCAATAGGCATAGGATATTCATCTTTCGGAGTAGCCTTATTCAGTCCCTGAAATCAACACATATTCTAATTTTGCCAGTTGTTGGCGCAGAAATTTGGCACCGTGCAACACAAGGGTGATCCTCGCACTTTCGCGGCGAGGGGCAGATGCTTTTCGAGCAAAGCAACAAAGAGGGTTCCTCAATTTCGAAGAGGAGAGACGGATGCTTTTCGAGCAAAGCAACAAAGATGAAGACGGTAAACGAAAGTAAAAGTACGAAAAAGTAGTAGATGTGTTTGTTCGATTGCGTGTTGTTCAATCGGCCGTCACCCCAACATATATAAAGGGCGGCTGGACTTCCCGTACAAGTAAAGGACTCAGATTTCCTTCCAAAGGGTCAAAAACGCTATCCAAACTCGGACTTTCCAACATCTGCCAGAATCTGCGCGAACACGTCACGACACTACCGCTTACAAGCGGTA
Source organism: Elymus sibiricus (assembly GCA_039707655.1). NCBI lineage: Eukaryota > Viridiplantae > Streptophyta > Magnoliopsida > Poales > Poaceae > Elymus > Elymus sibiricus. Next base: position 86,674,816 of record CM077668.1, on the reverse strand, counting down.
CTTCCGCTCTGGAGGCAGCGGTACTACCACTTACAAGCGGTACTTCCGCTCTGGGGGCAGCGGTACTACCGCTTACAAGCGGTACTTCCGCTCTGGAGGCAGCGGTACTACCGCTTACAAGCGGTACTTCCGCTATGGAGGGCGGTGTACTACCGCTGGACTGCCGCTTGAACCCGACACGAAAAATCGCGTCCCGAATCGAAGCGGTAGTACGAGCGGTACTGGTAGCGGTACTATCGCTTATAAGCGGTACTACCGCCCAGGGGGCGCGGTACTACCGCTCGGAGGCTATCTTGATGGGCTGGCATACGTCTCCTCACGTCCATCTTGATCTTCGGTCTTCGACGGGCTGCCGCCTTCCCGGGACTATCATCAAGGTATCTTGCCTGGGTCGCCTTGCCAGATCATCTCCTTGCCGGATCGTCTCCTTGCCGGGCCGTCTCCTTGCCGGGCTGTCTCCTTGCCTTGAATCCACCTTTACTGCATTTTGCACTGTGCCAAAATCAGGTGTCAACACATGCCCCCCTTGTTTTTCGGCAAAGCTTGCATGCCAAAAAATAACTTGCACCATGTTGGTTCTAAGGACGATGTCAACACTCCATCGGCCATTTATATTCTTAGGGCGATAATCACATATCGGCCATGTTTGTTCTTAGGGCGATAATCACATATCGGCCATCGCCTATTTAGGCTTCTTGCCACACACTTGGGTGGTACTTCTTCAGATATTTTCCATTGAGGGCTTTAGCCAGCTTCTCCCCTTGCAAAGATTGTACAAAATATGAATTGCCAGGGACAATCTCTACAACTTTATATGGACCTTCCCAACTCGGCGACCACTTGCCTAATTTTCTATCTTTAGTTCCAATGGGTAAAATCGTTTTCCATACTAAATCTCCTATTTGAAACGATTTTTCTTTCACCCTTTTGTTATAAGCCTTGGCTACTCTTAATTTTTCTTTCTCAATGTCTCTCAAAGCTTTTAATCTTTCTTCTGGAACATCATCTATTTTGTCCATCATCAAATCAGTGTACTCCACAGCCGACAAATCATTTTGTCTGGCTACCCTAAGAGCTTGTAACTTAACTTCCACGGGTAACACCGCCTCCTGGCCATACACTAGCTCAAAAGGTGATACTTAAGTAGCTCCATGCTTAGATATTCTATGAGCCCATAAAGCTTCCGAAAGCACTTCGTGCCATCTTCTCGGATGTTCTTCAACCTTCTTCTTTATAAGCTTGATCAAAGTCTTATTGCTAGATTCGGCCTGTCCATTAGCTTGAGCATAATAAGGCGACGAATTCAACAATTTAATTCCATAAGATTCGGCAAATTCACGAAATTGATGGGACATAAAAGAAGCACCTTGATCAGTAGTTAAAGTTTGAGGAATACCGAATCTATGAATAATATGCTCCAAAACAAAATTAATTACTTCTCTATGAGTCATATTTCTCAAAGGAATCGCTTCTGTCCACTTGGTGAGATAATCAGTGGCTACCAGGATGAAGCGATGTTGTTTAGAAGACGAAGGATGTATCTCACCAATGAAATCCAAGCCCCATCCTCTAAACGGCCATGGCTTAATTATGGGATTCAACATAGCTGCGGGTGCTAATTGTATGTTGCCAAACTTCTGACAAGCCTCACAGCCTTTATAATAACGGAAGCAATCTTCTAACAAAGTCGGCCAATAAAAACCTGCTCTTTTTATCAACCACCGCATCTTATGAGCCGACTGGTGAGTCCCACATATGCCCTCATGCACTTCACCCACGGCTAATCTAGATTTGTCAGAATCCAAGCATTTTAACAGTAACCCATCTATAGTTCGGCGATGTAACTCATCGTTAAACAGAGTATACTTCAAAGCCTGTCGCCGAATTTTTCTATCTCTCGTTTGACTTGGATCTTTTAAATGATTAATCAAAGGAACCCTCCAATCTACAATCTCCGAATTATTAGCTAATTCGGTCACTAGTGATAATTCGTTTATTTGTAACTCGGTCTCACCCTTTGCAGCAATCAACATCGGTTTTTCTAAGATGAAGAACTTTCCTCTACTGATATTGTAACCGGATGCCTGCTGTGCCAAAGAATTAGCTCTAGAATTTTCTTCTCTAGGTATATGATGGATGGTGAATGTATCTAGAGATTTAATTATGTCTAAACATCGGTCCAAATAACTATTTAACAACCCGTCAAAACATTGAAATTTGCCTTTAATTTGTTGTACTACCAGAAGCGAATCACCAAAAGCATCTACATCCTTAACACCCATATCCAGTAAATTTTGTAACCCAAACAAAAGAGCCTCATACTCAGCTTGGTTATTTGTGCAAGGATATTCTAAGCGAACCGATGTCTCATACATAACATTATTAGGAGAAATCAGAACATTGCCGACGCCTTGTCCCTCTCTACAAACCGATCCATCAAAATAAAGTTTCCATGGGCATATGCTAACATAATTAATATCTTCCTCATCTTTAACTCTATGATCAACAATGAAATCGGTGATAATTTGACCTTTCATAGCACGCAACGACTCATATGTCAAATCACACTCTATTAGTGCATAAGCCCATTTACCAATCCTACCACTAAGAATCGGTTTTTGCAACATGTGTTTAACTACGTCGGCTTGACAAGCTACTACACAAGTACTGGACAGCAAATAAGGTCAAAACTTGGTACATGCATAATATAAGGATAAGCATAACTTTTCAATAAATACATACCGAGTTTCGGCGTCAATCAAACGACGACTTAAATTTGCTATGATATACTCCTTCCCGCCATCTTCTTGTGCCAATACCGCGCCGATCACTTTATCTTGTGCAGCAATATATAATTTGAACGACGCACCAGATTTGGGTGCACGCAACACCGGAGGATTCGACAAATATTTCTTTATGTTATTAAAAGCTTCCTGTTGTTCTGCCCCCTAAGTGAATTCGGCTTCATTCTTTAGCCGAAGTATTGGAGCAAACAATTCAATCTTCCCTGCCAAGTTAGATATGAATCGTCTCAAGTAATTGATTTTCCCCAATAATTTTTGCACATCTCTTTTGCAAGTCGGCTGTTCCAGATTTTTCATTGCCTCTACTTTTTTAGGGTCAATCTCTATACCACCTTCATGAATTATAAATACTAAGAATTTTCCAGCCGACACACCAAAAGCACATTTAAGGGGATTCATCTTCAACCCATACCGGCGCATTCTTTCAAAACCGAGTCACAAATCGGCAAGATGATGTTCAAAGCCATCCAATTTAACAACTATATCATCAATGTATATTTCTAATATAATGCCTAGAAGATCATGAAATATTAGATTCATGGCACGTTGATATGTAGCACCGGCATTCTTCAACCCAAAAGTCATGACTACACACTCAAACAAACCGACAAAGCCAGGGCACCGAAAAGCAGTCTTAGACATGTCCTTTTCGGCCATAAATATTTGATTATAACCAGCATTGCCATCTAAAAAACAGATTATTCTATGTCCCGTAGCATTATTAATAAGGATGTCGGCAATAGGCATAGGATATTCATCTTTCGGAGTAGCCTTATTCAGGTCCCTAAAATCAACACATATTCTAATTTTGCTAGTGTTCTTCTTTTCAACAGGAACAATATTAGACACCCAATCCGCATATCTACATGGCCGAATAAACCTTGCTTTTATCAACCGATCAACTTCTTCTTTGATGCGGTCATACATGTTAGGATTAAAATTTCTGCGAGGTTCCTTATACGGCCTAAAACCAGGTTTGATAGGTAATCTATGTTCCACTAAATCTCTATTTAAGCCAGGCATTTCGGTATAGTTCCAAGCAAAGCAATCAACAAATTCTTTAAGTAACACGGTTACCTTGCTTTTCTGATCGGCTTTTAAATTAGCATTGATAAATGTAGGTCTCGGAATGCTCCCATCACCAATGTCTATTTCTTCAAGTGGATCAGCCGATGAGAATCCATGCCCAAGCTTGTCCATGTCTTCAAATTCTTCAATAGTTTCATGCATATCGTTCTTTCCAGAACGATACTCTTCTGTACGTTTTTGTAACCATTTAATGCTATCTTCTTTATTCATCATTTACATAGATAGATCATTAAGCCGAGCTACATCAGCCGGCTGTACATTTATAGGCACAAAACCATCTCGACCTATACTAATGTAATCATAGTCTGATAAATCTCTACCGGTCAAGCATTGCATATCACCGAGTTGCCAATCAACCGGCGCTTCTGTCAAGGCTATGCAAGTTGAGTTGTCTGCCCCAATCACTTCCACATCATCATCTACCCATTGAATTAAGCACTGATGCAAAGTAGATGGGATGCAACAATTCGCATGAATCCAGTCATGCCCTAACAGAATATTGTATCGGCCTTTGACATCAACTAAAAGAAAGCAGTCGGCAATGTCTTGCTTCCGACTGTAAGCTCCATAGATATAACGCCTTTGGCTTCAGATAGCTCTCCTGAAAACCCACTGAGTGCCATGTTGGTCTTCATTAGCTTGCTCTCCTTTCGGTTCAGTTTGGAAAACACCAAAAGAGGCATGATATTAACACCTGCGCCGCCATCAACAAGCATGCGCCCAATGGGCTTGCCATCAATATCTCCCTTGATGACTAACGGCTTCAAGTGCTGGTCGGGCTTCTCTGGTTTCTCAAACATAGCCTTGCTTGGTCCAAAACTAACTCAGCAACCTTAGACTCAGGCGCGCGGAACTCGGCGGGCAATGCAAAAACCATGTTAATATCCATATCAGTGAATGTATTGTTGCCATTTTCCGAGTTGACGCCGTCAGCCTTGTCATCTGCCATGTCATCATCTGAGTACTTGCCATCATCTTCCGAGTAATCGCCACCATCTTACGGATTGTGGGCGGCATCTGCCGAATAACTGGTGACTGGATCAACCGAGCTTGTGGGAGCATCAACCGAATTATCGGCAACTGCATCTTCCTCTTTCGATACGTGCTTTTCTCTCCACACCAGTCGGGGTATCATTGGTTTTTCTTTATTGAATAGCTCATCCCGCTTTTTCTCGGCCATCTCTTTTTTGATTTCCAATGCTCGCAGCTGCTGCACTCGGCGTTTCTGAGTGTGATTCAGTCCTGTCGGACACCATTCAAGTTCCGGTTTGGTCCCTGGAGCGACAGATTTGCTACCCCCCGAATTACTAGGCATATTCTGACGTATTGTCCTGTTGCCCCCCGAGTAATCCAGCCTGTACTGACTGCCTCCTGAGTATCTCGGCATGTTGCCTCTCACGTAGCTCGGCCTGTTCCGAGTAGCCGAAACACCCTGCTGCTGATGCGACACAGCCCCTGCTGCAAAATTCTGGCTTCCACTAGTACTTGGATTCCCATGCTGATTGAGCGAGCCAAAAATAACTGGAGACTGGCCAGGGGATGTACGTGAGCTGTTCTCCTTGATGAGTGGATCAATTATCACACCAACCGCTCCAACTTTCCGAGTTACGCCGGAAGATTCAGTATGTGCATTGGCATCTTTTCCCTGAACAGAATTATCTTTCAACTCGGCAATGTCCTCTTTTCCTGGACTCTTCTTTTCAACTCCAGCCGGTTGATCTTCGCCGAGTTCTTTTGCAGACTTACGCACCCAAGTGAGCCCACGGCCATTACTATTTCTGCCAGCCACTTGGCGCACCGGTGACCGATCCCTTCGAATCGTGTCTTCATCAAACCGAGTCCTTTTCTGACGCACTGGCCCCCTGTGCATATTACTCGGTTGATTCTACTCTGGCTGAAAATAACCCGGTGGCCCCATAGGGTGTGGTGCCCAAGGATTAAACCCCAACGGAGGACACGGAGGAAGATATGGATGCATAGGAGGTGGGCATCCCCAATAAGCCGGTTGCATTGGGAAACACGACTGTTGCTCATATGAATTTCTCCCCCAATGCTCATGATCGTTAAGTCTAGGAGGAGACCTTGGACGCTTAACTCCTCCAAGCCGATTGAACACACTGCTGTTTCTACGTGAAGTGTATTTCTCCAACAGCATGTTAACAGTTGGCTTTGGTCTTGGACCTTGCTTTTTCCTTCCGTTGACTTTCCATACTCCGACCTCTAGATTCTTGGGTTTAATCATTTTTGGTGGAGCATTCTCATCAACAGTATTTTTCTCCTTGGCTGACTCGGCCTGATCCGACCGAATTAGCATCTTTTTGCCTTCAAACTTGGTCACATGAACAGGGAAAGGGTCACTATCGAGCTTCATCTTGGCATCCTCTGTGAATATCAATCGTCCTTCGTTAATGGCTGATTGCACCTGTCGATGAAAAAAGAATGATGCCACTTACAGTAAGCTCTTCGTCCCAATTCTTCCGGAGATGGGATCACATGACCTCCTCTCAATCTTATTTGTTTCCCTTGCAATAACATGTCAAAGATCTTATCACACTTGCTAACATCAAAAGTATATTTAATGTCATCTTTCTTAGCAGGTGTAGGTTTTAAAGCAGGACACACAAAAGGTTTGGACTTTGGCGTTTGAATCCATTCGGCTACACATATGTCTGACTCATCATCACTAGCCGAATCACTTTCACACTCTAAAGTGTTAACAGCAGGAATAACCTTATCTTTGTTTTTGTTATCTCTGAACCGATTCGATTGCTTAACTTCCCTAGCTCGGTTTTCCTGCGCCAAAGCCTTTTGTAATACTTGGTTTACATCTAAAAATTCTTGCCCTTCTAGCTTATCTATAATGTGAGCAAGCAAACCCGAAAAGGCTAGATCAGCCAAGTCCTTTTCGGCTATAGTTAAGCTGTAGCAGCGGTTCTTTACATCCCTAAACCTTCTAATGTAATCATGCACCGGCTCATTATACTTTTGCCTAACCATAGTCAAGTCAGAAAGCCGAAGCTCAGTTTCACCGCTATAGAAGTACTCATGAAATCACTGCTCTAACTGTACCCATGAAGAAATAGACTTAGGAGCAAGGGATGAAAACCAAGTGAATGCAGTGCCGGTTAAAGACAAAGGAAATAGTCTAACCCTATAAATATCTGAATTACCAAACTCACTGCATTGTGCTAAGAACTGTGCCACATGTTCAACAGTAGATCTACCACTTTCCCCGGTGAATTTAACAAAATCAGGAATTCTAACACCTCGAGGATAAGGAGTGGATTCAAAGTACTTGGGGTATGGTTTCCGATAGGTACATGTTGTACCTTTCGGTGCTAAACCATATCGACTCAGTATCTCAGTTACCTGATATTTCACACTAATATATGTCTGTGGAACAGTAGCATGTGGTGGATTCTCCGGCAATACGGTTTGAGCATATGAAGTTTGCAATGGAGGATCATTAACTTGTGAATCAAGTACCGGCCCATATGGAATCCCGATACTAGCAACTGGCGGCATAGTCTCTGAATTATTTACAATTCGGTGAGGGTTCGTACCGAATTGATTGTAACCCGGCGGGTTTACACCGAGTTGGTTGTAACTCGGTGGTGAGTTTGCTCTGAGTTGATTGTAACTCGGTGGCGTGGTATACGCTACTGTTTGATAATAGGGTTGCTGCAGATTTGAATTCAAAACCCTACTTCGGTTATTGCTGTCATAATTTTGTGCAACCGAAGTAGAAACAATAAGAGGAGCACTAGGGATAAAATTATGGGCCGAACTATTAGCATGGTTCCGGCCACTTTGATCATTATTTAGAACAACATGAATTTGATATCTGTTAGCCGATGCACTTTCAACATGTTGCCCTAATGATTGAATATGATGAGATGAACCTACCCCTAAATCTTTGCTAATTTGCTTTCTAAGCTCTTCAAATTTATCGGCCACGGATTTGGAAATTGAGTCCACCGCATCTGTTATGCTGGATCCAAATTTGCTAGCTACAGACGCATCAATTAAATGAGCAATTTCTTCAGTTGATTGTTTTACCTCAGTGCCGAGTGAATTTGAATTACTCGGCATAGCGCCTGGCGTAGCCACTTTCTTGACAACACCGTTCCGAGTCTTCTGGAATCCTGCCAGGATCATATTTCTCCGTTCTTCAAGTTCGCACTCAACCTCCAGGCGGTCTTCCTCCGAGAGATCTTCCATTGCAGCAGGGATGATGTTGTCTGGGTTGATGTGGCTGTTGTTATTGGGATCGGTGGTCATCTTGTCCTGAGTGGATGTTGCCCTTGTTCTTCTCGTCGCCGAGTAGATTGGAAGTACTCGGCGTTCTTCGTGTCCCCAGCGGAGTCGCCAATTTGTGTTGGCGCGGAAATTTGGCACCGCGCAACACAAGGGTGATACTCGCACTTTCGCGGCGAGGGGCGGATGCTTTTCGAGCAAATCAACAAAGAGGGTTCCTCAATTTCGGAGAGGAGAGACGGATGCTTTTCGAGCAAAGCAACAAAGATGAAGACGGTAAACGAAAGTAAAAGTACGAAAAAGTAGTAGATGTGTTTGTTCGATTGCGTGTTGTTCAATTGGCCGTCACCCCAACATATATAAAGGGCGGCTGGAATTCCCGTACAAGTAAAGGACTCAGATTTCCTTCCAAAGGGTCAAAAACGCTATCCAAACTCGGACTTTCCAACATCTGCCCAAATCTGCGTGAACACGTCACGGCACTACCGCTTACAAGCGGTACTTCCACTCTGGAGGCAGCGGTACTACTGCTTACAAGCGGTACTTCCGCTCTGGGGGTAGCGGTACTACCACTTACAAGCGGTACTTCCGCTCTGGAGGCAGCGGTACTACCGCTTACAAGTGGTACTTCCGCTCTGGAGGGCGGTGTACTACCGCGTGACTGCCGCTTGAACCCGACACGAAAAATCGCGTCCCGAATTGAAGCGGTCGTACGAGCGGTACTGGTAGCGGTACTACCGCTTATAAGCGGTACTACCACCCAGGGGGCATGGTACTACCGCCCGGAGGCTGTCTCGATGGGCTGGCTTATGTCTCCTCACGTCCATCTTGATCTTCGGTCTTCGACGGGCTGCCGCCTTCCCGGGACTATCATCAGGGTATCTTGCCTGGGTCGCCTTGCCGGATCATCTCCTTGCCGGATCGTCTCCTTGCCGGGCCGTCTCCTTGCCGGGCTGTCTCCTTGCCTTGAATCCACCTTTACTGCATTTTGCACTGTGCCAAAATCAGGTATCAACACCAGTGTTCTTCTTTTCAACAGGAACAATATTAGACACCCAATCCGCATATCTACATGGCTGAATAAACCTTGCTTTTATCAACCGATCAACTTCTTCTTTGATGCGGTCATACATGTTAGGATTAAAATTTCCACGATGTTGCTTATATGGCCTAAAACCAGGTTTGATAGGTAATCTATGTTCCACTAAATCTCTATTTAAGCCAGGCATTTCGGTATAGTTCCAAGCAAAGCAATCAACAAATTCTTTAAGTAATATGGTTACCTTGCTTTTTTGATCGGCTTTTAAATTAGTATTGATAAATGTAGGTCTCGGAGTGCTCCCATCACCAATGTCTATTTCTTCAAGTGGATCAGCCGATGAGAATCCATGCCCAAGCTTGTCCATATCTTCAAATTCTTCAATAGTTTCGTGCATATCGTTCTTTCCGGAACGATATTCTTCTGTACGTTTTTGTAACCATTTAATGCTATCTTCTTTATTCATCATTTATATAGATAGATCATTAAGCCGAGCTACATCAGCCGGCTGTACATTTATAGGCACAAAACCATCTCAACCTATACTAATGTAATCATAGTCCGATAGATTTCTACCGGTCAAGCATTGCATATCACCGAGTTGCCAATCAACCGGCGTTTCTGTCAAGGCTATGCAAGTCGAGTTGTCTGCCCTAATCACCTCCACATCATCGTTTACCCATTGAATTAAGCACTGATGCAAAGTAGATGGGATGCAGCAATTCGCATGGATCCAGTCACGCCCCAACAGAACATTGTATCGGCCTTTGACATCAACTACAAAGAAAGCAGTCGGCAATGTCTTGCTTCTGACTGTAAGCTCCATAGATATAATGCCATTGGCTTCAGATAACTCTCCTGAGAACCCACTGAGTGCCATGTTGGTCTTCATTAGCTCACTCTCCTTTCGGTTCAGCTTGGAAAACACCGAAAGAGGCATGATATTCACACCTGCGCCACCATCAACAAGCATGCGCCCAATGGGCTTGCCATCAATATGCCCTTTGATGAATAATGGCTTCAAGTGCTGGTCGGGCTTCTCGGGTTTCTCAAACATAGCCTTACTCGGCCCAAGAACTAACTCAGCAACCTCAGACTCAGGCGCACGGAACTCGACGGGCAATGCAAAAACCATATTAATATCCATATCAGTGAATGTATTATTGCCATTTTCCGAGTTGGTGCCATCAGCCTTGTCATCTGCCATGTCATCGTCCGAGTACTTGCCATCATCTTCCGAGTAATTGCCATCATCTTCCGGATTGTGGGCGGCATCTTCCGAATAACTAGTGACTGCATCAACCGAGCCTGTGGGAGCATCAACCGAGTTATCGGCAACTGCATTTTCCTCTTTTGATATGCGCTTTTCTCTCCACACCAGTCGGGGTATCATTGGCCTATCCTTATTGAATTGCTCATCCCGCTTTTTCTCGGCTATCTCTTTTTCGATTTCCAACACTCGCAGCCGCTGCACTCGGCGTTTCTGAGTGTGATTTAGTCCTGTCGGACACCATTGAGGTTCCGGTTTGGTCCCTGGAGCGACAGATTTGCTGCCCCCCGAGTTACTCATCATTTTCTGATGTACTGTCCTGTTGCCCCCCGAGTAACCCGGCCTGTACTGACTGCCTCCTGAGTATCTCGGCATGTTGCCTCTCACGTAACTCGGCCTATTCCGAGTAGCCGAAACACCCTTCCGCTGATGCGATACAGCCCCTGTTGCAAATTTCTGGCTTCCACTAGCACTTGGGTCCCCATGCTGATTGAGCGAGCCAAAAATGACTGGAGACTGGCCAGGGGATGCACGTGAGCTGTTCTCTTTGATGAGTGGATCAATTATCACACCAACCGCTCCAACTTTCCGAATTACACTGGAAGATACAGTATGTGCATTAGCATCTTTTTCCTGAACAGAATTATCTTTCAACTCGGCAATGTCCTCCTTTCATGGACTTTTCTTTTCAACTCCAGCCGGTTGATCTTCGCCGAGTTCTTTCGCAGACTTACGCACCCAAGTGAGCCCATGGCCATTACTATTTCTGCCAGCCACTTGGCGCACCGGTGACCGATCCCTTCGAATCGTGTCTTCATCAAACCGAGTCCTTTTCTGATGGACTGGCCCCCTGTGCATATTACTCGGCTGATTCCATTCTGGCTAAAAATAACCCGGTGGCCCCATAGGGTGTGGTGCCCAAGGATTAAACCCCCACGGAGGACACGGAGGAAGATATGGATGCATAGGAGGTGGGCATCCCCAATAAGCCGGTTGCATTGGAAAACACGGCTGTTGCTCATATGAATTTCTCCCCCAATGCTCATGATCGTTAAGTCTAGGAGGGGACCTCGGCCGCTTAACTCCTCCAAGCCGATTGAACACATTGTTGTTTCTACGTGAAGTGTATTTTTCCAACAGCATGTGAACAGTCGGCTTTGGTCTTGGACCTTGCTTTTTCTTTCCATTGACCTTCCATACTCCGACCTCTGGATTCTTGGGTTTAATCATTTTTGGTGGAGCATTCTCATCAACAGTATTTTTCTCCTTGGCTGACTCGGTCTGATCTGACCGAATTAGCATCCTTTTTCCTTCAAACTCGATCTCATTAACAGGGAAAGGATCACTATCGAGCTTCATCTTGGCATCCTCTATGATTGTCAATCGTCCTTCGTTAATGGCCGATTGCACCTATCGATGAAAAATATTACAATCATTAGTAGCATGTGAAAAAGAATGATGCCACTTACAGTAAGCTCTTCGTCCCAATTCTTCCGGAGATGGGATCACATGACCTCCTCTCAATCTTATTTGTTTCCCTTGCAATAGCATGTCAAAAATCTTATCACACTTGCTAACATCAAAAGTATATTTAATCTCATCTTTCTTAGCAGGTGTAGGCTTTAAAGCTGGACATGCAAAATGTTTAGACTTTGGCGTTTGGATCCACTCGGCTACACATATGTCTAGATCATCATCACTAGCCGAATCACTATCATAGTCTAAGACATTAACCACATGATTAGCTTTCTCTTTATTTCTATTATCTTTCAACCGACTATATTGTTTAATTTCCTTAGCCCGGTTTTCCTGCGCCAAAGCCTTTTGCAAAACTTGATTAACATCCAAAAACTCCTGCCCCTCTAATTTATCTTTAATATGAGTGAGCAGACCCGAAAAGGCTAGATCAGCTAAATCCTTTTCGGCTATGGTCAAGCTAAAACATCAGTTTTTCACATCTCTAAATCTCCTAATATAATCATGCACATGCTCATTATATTTCTGTTTAACCATAGTTAAATCTGAAAGTCGAAGTTCAGTTTCACCGCTATAAAAATATTCATGAAATTTCTGCTCCAATTGTGCCCATGTTGAAATAGAATTAGGAGCAAGCGATGTAAACCAAGTAAATGCAGTACCGGATAAAGATAAAGGAAATAACTTCACTCTATAAATATCCGATGTGCCGACCTCACTACATTGTGCTAAAAATTGCCCCACATGCTCAAAAGTTGTTCTACCATCCTCCCCTGTAAATTTAACAAAATCTATAATTCTAAAACCACGAGGAAATGGTGTCGAGTCAAAATAATCAGGGTATGGTTTTTGATACGCTCGTGCTCTACCTTTAGGTTCTAAACCAAATTCTCTAAGTACACTACCAAGTTGATCTTTAAAACTATCATTGGGTCGTGGAGAATTTGTTTGTGGAACAAGCGGAATGCCAGCACGCGATGAAAACTCCGGCGTAGAGATTTGAGCATGCGACGTTTGCAATGGAGGCCCACTAAAATATGAATCGGGTACCGGCCCATATGGAATCCCGGTACCGACAGCCGGCAGCGATGGTGTATTATATGCTACTGTTTGATAAAAAGGTTGCTGCAAATTAGAATTTAAGATGCCACTTCGGTCATTGCTGTTGTCATTTTGTGCAACCGAAGTTGAAACAATAGGAGGAGCAACACCTGAAACAATATCATTAGCCGAACTACTAACATAGTTTCGGCCCCCTTGATTATTACTTAAAGGAACGTGAATATTCTATGCAGCACTAACCGATGCACCTGGTGTGTGCGTATTACTAGAAAGACTAAGTAATCCGCTACTTTCATTAGGCATCGGCTTCTTACCAAAATTTTCATCATTAATTTGCAGCACTACTGAACGCACATGACGAGGGATACTATCTTCAAGCTGCTCCTTAAATTCTTCAAATTTATCAACTACAGCTCGAGTAATTGTGCGTGACATGTTTTTCATGTCCGAACCATATTTACTAGCTACGGACACATCAATTAAATGAGCAATTTCTTCGGTTGGCTTGTTTACCTCAGTGCCGAGTGAATCTGAATTACTCGGCATAGCGCCTGGTGTAGCCACTTTCTTGACAACACCACTCCGAGTCTTTTGGAATCCCGCTAGCATCATCTTCCTCTTTTCTTCAAGTACACGTCCAATCTCCAGGCGGTCTTCCTCCGAGAGATCTTCCATGGCGGCGGGGATGATGTTGTCTGGGTTGATGTCGCTGTTGTTATTGGGATCGTGGTCATCTTGTCTTGAGCGGATGTTGCCCTTGTTCTTCTCGTCGCCGAGTAGATTGGAAGTACTCGGCGTTCTTCGTTCCCCAGCGGAGTCGCCAATTTGTGTTGGCGCGGAAATTCGCACCGCGCAACACAATGATAATCCTCGCACTTTCGCGGCGAGGGGCGGATGCTTTTCGAGCAAAGCAACAAAGAGGGTTCCTCAATTTCGGAGAGGAGGGACGGATGCTTTTCGAGCAAAGCAACAAAGATGAAGACGGTAAACGAAAGTAAAAGTACGAAAAAGTAGTAGATGTGTTTGTTCGATTGTGTCTCGTTCAATCGGCCGTCACCCCAACATATATAAAGGGCGGCTGGACTTCCCGTACAAGTAAAGGACTCAGATTTCCTTCCAAAGGGTCAAAAAACGCTATCCAAACTCGGACTCTCCAAAATCTGCCCGAATCTGCGCGAACACGTCATAGCACTACCGCTTACAAGCGGTACTTCCGCTCTGGAGGCAGTGGTACTACCGCTTACAAGCGGTACTTCCGCTCTAGAGGCATCGGTACTACCGCTTACAAGCGGTACTTCCGCTCTGGAGGCAGCGGTACTACCTCTTACAAGCGGTACTTCCGCTCTGGAGGCAGCGGTACTACCGCTTACAAGCGGTACTTCCGCTCCGGAGGGCGGTGTACTACCGCTGGACTGCCGCTTGAACCCGACACGAAAAATCGCGTCCCGAATTGAAGCGGTAGTACGATCGGTACTGGCAGCGGTACTACCGCTTATAAGCGGTACTACCGCCCGGGGGCGCGGTACTACCGCCCGGAGGCTGTCTTGATGGGCTGGCTTATGTCTCCTCACGTCCATCTTGATCTTCGGTCTTCGACGGGCTGCCGCCTTCCCGGAACTATCATCAGGGTAACCTGCCTGGGTCGCCTTGCTGGGTCGTCTCCTTGCCGGGCCGTCTCCTTGCCGGATCATCTCCTGCCGGGCCACCTTCAACCTCTGTTTGGGTTTTCACTTTACTGCATTTTGCATCGTGCCAAAATCAGGTGTCAACACCTCCAAAGATACTTTGCAGCAAGTACGGCTTACCGTCCACAATAAGCCTGACTTGGCAGAGCTCTTCTTGGTAGCCGCGCACCTCTGTCCGCGCTTTCGTAGCCAGCGCCACCAACGAGGTCAGCTCGGCGGCCTGCTCCTTATTCTTCTGCTCGAGGGCCTCACACCTTGTGACGGCATCCCTGAACTCTTGCTGCACTTCCAGCACCCTGGCCTCATGCTTCTCACTAGCGGTTCTCATCGCAGCCAGCTCGGCAGCCGCCTGTTCGGCTGCCGACTTTTGCACCGCTGCATCCAGCTGAGCCGTCCTCAGTGCGGCCTTGAGGTTTTCCACCTCCGCGGCGGCAACTGCAGTAGAATCGGTTAACTCCATTAGGATACTTCGAAACCTGCATATAAAACAACGGCTGTATTCACTATTACAGCTCGGACTTACCTTGCACCTCGTCGAACCTCTTGTTTACCAGGCTCAGGTCATCTTCGGAGCTCTTCAGCTTCCGATTCAGCTCGGCCAACTCTTCGGTGTTGGCGGCTGCGGCTGAAGATGATGCCTGTGCATTATTATACACATGTTAGTGTCCGGGATATTGATTTTCGATCCTCTGACAGGCTTTGCCCAAGCCAGTCAGCGTCTCAGGGGCTACTGTGTATGAGGCTATACATTTACACAAAGGAATTTTTCTATGGGAAAAGCATTACTTCGCTCACCTTGAAGCCGGTAAGAAGGCCACTAAAGGCCTCCTTCAGTCCGTTATCCACGGACCGAATACTTTGCAACACCGCGCCCATAAGTGCACGGTGCTCTTCGGCGATAGAGGAGCTGGTTAGAGCATCCTCCATCTCGTCCGGCCACCCGGTTGACGCCTGCTCTGGGGCAGGCGGGGGTGGCGGGGGCGCTTCGGCTCCTTCCTTCTCGAAGTCCGGAGTGCCGGACTCTGGACGCCTTGACGTCTCCGGAGTCGTCCTCGGAGAGAGCTCGGCTTGTCCGGACTCCTCCTCTTCATTCACCAGAGGGGCCCTCCCCTCCTGGTCTTCGGCGACCAAGGTGTTCACCTCGGCCATGATAGTGTCGCCCCCTCCCCCCGCGTGCGGCACGGGGGGGGGGGGGGTCCTCCTCGGCCTCCTCGATGATCAGGGGAGGTGAGGCACGGGATTCGTTCCCGCTCTCCGCTAGCGCTGCCGGTGGAGAATCCCCCTCCGAGACTCGGTCGGCGGGGAGATCGCGCAGCGGGCTACAAAATTATAAACGGAAACGTGATCAATATTAAGCCCAGTTCGGGTAAAGATGGTCGAGCGGTTACTAGAACGCGTACCTTTGAGCCCGTGGCATGGCCCTGGGGATCCTCCGAGGAACCTCTTCGGAGGCCTCAAAGTCCTCGGCAGAAGCCGAACTATCGCCGGACAAGGCTACCTTGGCCTTGCGCGGTCTTTTGAGAGCGGGTTGTGGCGGCTCCTCCTCGGCGTCCTCGGACGCCGCTCTTTTCCCTGTCCAGGAGGAATCATCTTCCTCCCCGTCCTCTCCCTGCTCTTTCTCCTCCTCTTGCATGGAGGGAGCATTGGTGTCCCCGGATTTAGCACCCGGGGGTCCTCGGGAGCGGAGGCCCTCTCTGGGCTCCTTTCTCTGGTCCTTCTTCTTCTCCTTTCTCTCCGGCGCCTCATATGGCTCCGCGGCCAACATGGCCATCAGAAAGGGGGTCCTGGGCCCCTCTGGTAGCGAGGCCGGACTGTCGATCCGCTCGGCCTTCTTCAGCCAATTCTACGGATGAAAAGTAACAAAGCTGAGTACCTTGTTAAAAGGGAACAGTTCGGATATAAAGTACAAAATTATTCATACCTCCCGTGGAGGATTTGCAGCGTCGAGTCCGATGTCTTCCTCCTCGGACGGCCAGTCCTTCTGCGGCTTGAATAGCGCCCTCCACAGTTGGGCGTGGGAGGTGTGGAAGAAGCTGCACACGGTGGTCGGGTCTTCGGGCTTGTAGGCCCACATGGGGGAAGCCCTGTCCTGGGAAGGGAGGATTCGGCTTCCGAGCATGATCTGGATCACGTTGACTAGCTCGACGCCCTTCTCTATCATTTTGACGATCTGGCTCTGCAGCAGCACCACCTCCTTATTCGGCCCCCAGTCGAGGCCCTTCTTGGTCCATGAGACCAGCCTTGTAGGGGGCCCGGATCGGAAGGCCGGAATCACCCCCCAATCTGCGCGCCTCGACTCTGTGATGTAGAACCTTTCCTTTTGCCAGATCTTGATGGTCCCGATGAAAGTACCATCTGGCCACTCCACTTGCGGAAGCTTGCTGACCATCGCCCCCCCACAGTCCCCCTGCTGGCCATCTACTATCTTCGGCTTGACGTTGAAGATCTTCAACCACAGACCGAAGTGTGGCCAGACCCGGAGAAAGGCCTCGCAGACGATGATAAAGGCCGAGATGTGGAGGAAGGAGTTCGGCGTGAGGTCATGGAAGTCGAGTCCGTAGAAGAACATGAGGCCCCTGACAAAGGGGTGAAGGGGGAAACCCAAACCCCGGATGAAGTGGGGCATGAACACCACTCTCTCGCCCTGCCGCAGCGTGGGGATGGCCTGGCCCGCCTCCGGAGCATGGTGGGCGACATTGGCCGGGAGGTAGCCCGCGCTCTTCAACTCCAAGATGGCGCAGTTGGTGACGCTAGAGGCCTCCCACTTGCCCTTGGACCCGGAACCTGCCATTGCTGAGTTGGGCGGGTGGATGGAAAGGTTCTTGGGAGGGAAAGCGGATCTGGGCGTCGGAGCTCAAGAGATGGGGAAGCCAATGGCGAAGGGGGGAAATGAGAGCGTACGAAAGGAACGAAGGCTGTGCCCCTTTTATGGGCTGTAAAACCCACAGTCCCTTTACTGCGCCGCAGTCCTCGCCATTTCCCCATGTAACTATGCCATTATGCGTGCATGGGGTGAGGCGGATTATTGATCATATCCCTTGAAAATAGGACACGATCTCCATATCGATGGGACGTGCCAATGAAAACTGCCTCGAACTGCGAATCGAGTTTTTCATAAGCCAACTCGCGGTCGTGGCGAGGTGTGACCCTTCGGTAAAAGTTATCAGATGAGGAAATTGTTCACACCGAAGCAGCTAGCCTTCGGGGTTAAGTTATTATTATACTTCGTTACCGAGGTACAGCTCGGCGCATATACGACCAGGCAATGCTTGAGAATACAACTCGGAGTGATACAGGCCTGTTACCGGTGTCACGGAGGAAAGGGAACTGGTCTACAAAGCCAATAATGTTCAGCACCTACCTCATCTTCGAAGACTAGTTCGGGGGCTACTGAGGGTGTCCTGGACTTGGGGGTACTCGGGCCGCCGGCCTATCTTACATGGGCTGGACTGGTGGGCCGCTCTCTACTCGTCAATGGAAGGCTGGATTGTGGGTGACCCCGTGTATCAGAAGGAAACTCCTGAAGACTTGGCGTCTCCTCCAAGGAACAATTGGCGTAACCGGCATGTTTATCCCCTGATGGTAACCGACCATGTGTAACCCTAGGACCTCCTGGTGTCTATATAAACCAGAAGGCCTAGTCCGTAGAGGATATATCATCATCATATCCATTGCCTAGGGTTTAGCCCATCTGATCTTGAGGTAGATCCACCCTGTAACCTTCATACAATCACATCAATACAATCTAGCAGGACGTAGGGTATTACCTCTTCGAGAGGGCCCGCACCTGGGTAAATCACTGTCTCTACGTTCCCTGTTACCATTGATTCCTTGACCCATAGTTCGAATCCCCTACCCGAGATCTGCCGGTTTTGGTACCGACAATGTGCTCCATTAAAATCCCACCAAAAATTCTTGAACACCTTGACAAACTACGCCGCCACTGTCTATGGGCCAAGAAAACTGAAAACGGGCTAAAGAATTACTCTTTGGCTGCCTGGGATATCGTCTGTAGACCCAAATAGAAAGGGGGGTTGGGGATTGTTGATTTGAAGGTGCAAAACCAGGGTCTATTGCTCAAGCAAATGCACAAGTTCTACAACAAATTAGATGTACCGTGGGTTAAATTGATCTGGTCTACGTACTATCAGCATGGTGTGCCGCTCGCGATGGATGCCTGCGGATCCTTCTAGTGGCGTGACATTCTCCAATTATCTTCCATTTATAGGGGGGTCACGAGAGTGGAGGTTGGGGATGGCTCATCTACCCTCTTTTGGAAAGATCTATGGCGTCAAGAAATTCTATCAGAGAGCCACCCAAGGGCCTTCTCCTTTGCCAAGACAGAAGACTCTTCTGTCAAAACCCTGCTTACGGCTCACACTATTGGGGAGAGTTTTCATCTTCCGTTCACGTCGCAGGCCAGAGAGGAACTCCTGAGTATACAGACTGATCTGCAAGATATATCACTGGTTACAGATCAACTAGACAGATGGTCCTGCGTGTGTGTGTGTGGGGGGGGAAACCAATTCAAATCAAGCAAATTTTATTCATATTGCTTCAGAGATATGCAAGTGGATGATGCCTTTTGTTGGATCTGGAAATCCAAATGTACGATGAAGTGGAAGTTCTTTGCTTGGCTGCTATTGGCTGATAGGATAAACACAAGAGATATGTTGCGCCGAAGGGGTGTGCCACTGCAAGGCAACATCCATTCCTGTCTCCTATGCTCTAGCCCCCCGGATGAAACCCTAGAGCACCTGTTCTTTGCTTGTCCCTTTAGTGCTGCTTGCTGGGATTCAGTCGGGATGGTGTGGCAACCTGATGGCAACAGACTGCAGCTCATCCACTCCGCGAAAAGTAACTGGTCCAAGCCCATGTTCTTTGAGATATTCACAATTGCTGTATGGGGGATCTGGAAGGAACGGAACAACAAGCACTTTAGAGGGATCCTGCCCACTCATGCGTCATGGTTGGCCAGATTTAAAGTGGACTTGGGACTCATGAAGCACAGAACCAAGGAGGGTCTATGGCCTTTCATTGATCTTTTTGTGTCAAACATCTCCTAGGCAGTGCTTCACGTCTAGTCATATGTAAAGGTGCACGCCACCCCTCTTCACTCTTTAATCCTCTCTGATGTAAATACCTGTTGTAACTCTTATTGTTCGTTTTGAGTAATTTAAAGTCAGTGGGGGTTGCCCCACTGTCCCAGTTCTCAAAAAAAAACTATGAACTCTATAGCCTTCTCTTTTTATTGCCCATAATGAGTTGTTAGACAACAATGTCTGAATATTTTTCATTTGCAGTGGTTCCCAAAGCAATTTACTTAAGATTACCTCGCAAAGTACATGATTGGTGGACATGCAATGAAGGTTAAAGTATTTCATCTAGACTACAATGAGGATCGAGAAGTCCTAATGAAGATAGTGAAGGATGGGCGGGCGGCCATCACAAGGGGTTGGCCTAGAGTCGTGCGCGCATTAGGCATGGAGGAGGGCACAATATGGGCATTCTGCTTCACCTTCTCTAGCAACCAGAATGTCTTCCACCTCTCTCTTTATAGTCTTTAGTACAACTGTGGTTCATCATTCTTTCCTTGCTGCTTCTGTAGTTCTTCAGTATATGTACCTGTGCATCAAATTATTCATTCGTCCTTGAACTTGTATTTGTAATAAACATGGTTCGATATGAAATAAGTGATTGCCTACTTTCATATTGAAAATCTGTTTCAATTTCAAATTCTATGAATTTTAAATGCAGGGATTAAATTTGGGATAAATTAGGATCTGCAGGCCATTACACTGCACATGGTTTACGAAAGCAAAACGTCTATGATAAACGTCAAGATCAGACACATTTCTTAGATCAGTACATGTGCGATGAAACTCTACTGCACACATGACCAGACAAGAAAAAATGTGTGAGATTAACAACAACAACGCACACAGTTCCTTCTTAATAAATGTTTGTGAAAGTCACCTTATCACACACACTAGGCAATCATGAACTGTTTATGATGCCGTGTGCATCGTAAACATTTGCTCATAGAAGAATGCGTGCGATAGGCCTTCATCCGACATGGGTAATATGGATGAATCGTTTGGGACATTTTATACATCTCAAACGTTTATGTACATACAAATGTGTGGGATATTCAAGCTTCGCATACGGTGTACAACTGTGAACTGTTTGTGATGGGGTGAGCATCGCAAACATTGCAGCACAGAATACTGAGTGTGATGGTAATGCAAGCACAGACGAGTAGCAAGGACGGAGCGTTTAGGAAAGATGCGGGCATCGCATACGCTTAGTTCTACGAAACATATGCTTGCATGCTCCCTATCACCGACGGTTTCTGGGTCGTGTGGGAAGACCCCCCCCCTATCGCACACACAGGCAAGGCGACGGTTTAAAACTCTATCACGGAAAGGGGGTAAAACCGTTTGTATAGCAGGTCGCTGCACCAGTGTAATCATACACGCAAACATGCACGATCAAGACCAGAGACTCATGGGAAGATATCACAACACAACTCTAGACACAAATTCAAACATAAGGGAGTTATATTACAAACCAAGGGTCATGAGGACCTGAATACGTAAGTCAGCGAAAGCAACAATATCTGAGTACAGACATAATCAGACAAGTTTGCCTTAAGAAGGCTAGCAAAACAATGACAACTAGATCGAAAAGGCGTAGGCCTCCTACCTGGGGCCTCCTAACTACTCCTGGTCATCGGTCTCCATGTAGTAGTAGGCTCCGTCGGGGTAGTAGTAGTCATCGGCGGGATCAGTTGCCTCCGGGGCTCCGTCATCTGGTCGCAACAACCGGGTAGAGGGGAAAAAGGTAGCAAATCAACCGTGAGTACTCATCCAAAGTACTCGCAAGACTTACATCAGATCTAAACTAAATATGCATCGGTATCAAAGGGAAGGGGTTGTATCTGTGGACTAAACTGCAGAATGCCAGAGTAGAGGGGAAAGGCCTAGCCTATCGAAGACTAGCTTCTTGCAGCATCAAAAGAGAGTAGAGTAACATATAATATAGTAACAAGTATATATTAGCAACGCCCAGAGATCCTTCCTCGACTCCCTGCGAGAAAGCGATCCCGGAGCCATCATATTAGTTTAGTAACACAAGTATCCAGTTCTAGTTGTAGTAGATAGAGATACAACTCCGAGCGTCCGTTACCATGGACACGACTATTCGAATAGATTACTTGCCTGCAGGGGTGCACCAACTTACCCAACACGCTCGATTAACTCTGGCCGGACACACTTTTCTGGGTTATGCCCGACCTTGGCTGATCGACACACCGTAGTCCTACATAGGCTCAACAGAGAGGTCAGCACGCCTGTCTACATCCTAAGTGCGAAGGGGTCATGGGCCAATCGTTCTAAGCACTCCTGAGCGTTGCGCGACTGGCCGGGGACCAGACCCACCTCTTTAATACAAAGACGGTGGTTACTGTCCACCCCAACAACCAGCCCACATCTCTGAACTGTGACATCTGAAGAGCTTTGGGAGAATCGTACTATGCCAAGTGCCCATAACTTATCCCGTGTGGTGATTAGTGTGAAAAGGCCAGAGGCCTACTCAGATCACATATCCAAACCCGTTAGTGTATTAGGAGCTCATGGAGATGATCAGTGATCCTGTCGCCCCGTCTCGTGGTCTTAAGACAAGGGCCAGTCCCATCCCTCTCTAGGGCAGTCTCTGCCTGCCCGGTCGTGCCGCGTCATAAACTCTCGTGGGTACCCTTAGGTTCGACCCGACTTCATCATAGTACCGCACTAACTCTTGCGGGTACCCTTGGGGTCGACCCGACTTCATCTAGGGACTGTAGTAATAGCCAAGGTAACAATGTGTCCATAACATCAAGGGAATATGAGGAATCACCCTCGATAGATTATTGCTTGATGTAAAATGTCAAGGTGAACTTGGAGAAATCACCCTCGATGGGTTCACGCTTGAGGTGCTGCACGACAGAGTCATCATCGGGAGTGGTGAGCGAGGAATCACCCATGGTAAACCACATCTGATGTGCTACACTATAGAGATATCATCAGAAGTGAGATACGAGGCATCACCCTCGGCACTCGATAGTAGCTCTGCAGAGTCATACAACTAAGGGGGTGCTGGTGGTGTGTTCGGTCTCTGTACGTCGATCACCTTGATTGAATCAACCAATAGTAAAGCATGGCAACACGGACAAGGTGTAGGGCCACTGATGGATCATTAACCAGCCTATCCTAAGCTTATAGGACAACAGGTAAAGTATCAACAACAGGTTACAAAATCAGGCTATGCATCAGAATAGGAGCTACCGAATACAGTAGCAAAATCTAATGCAAGCATGGGAGAGAAAGAATGGGCGATGTAGGAATGATCAAGGGGGTTTTGCTTGCCTGGAAGCTCTGCTGCAAGTGGCTGGATGTCTGTGGCATAGTCGTACTCGGTGGCGTCAGCGTCGGTCTCGGGGTCTACCGAAGAAGAGGGGGAAGAAACAATAAATACAAAGCAAACAAATGCATCACATTGCATGACATGACAGTATGCTATGCTAGGGGTGACCTAATGCAGTGCTGGGTGTTATAGACGGAGCGGGAAAACATCCGAAAATGTTTTCCCGGCTCCAGGCATTTATCAGTCAGACGACCCAGAGGGGAAGGTTCCATGTCTGCTATGTTGGGGGCATGTGACAGGTATATGGATGGCATATTCGGATTCACCTTAGTTTTCTGATCATTTTTCATATATAAATTATTTTCATCTAAGCTACGGTTGAATTTATATGAATTTTCAAAGTTTTAAACAATTTTTGGAATTTCCTGATTTAATTTTAATTCAAAAATTGCAGAAGAAACACTTGGTGCACCCGGTGCAGTGCACACACATTGCACCACAGAGGCTGGCCGGTGGGCACAGTTGATTGGGTCAATAGCCCAGTCAGCAGAGGCTGACAGTGGGCCAGGAGGCTGAGTCAGCGGGTCAGTGTTGACCCATTGACTAGTCAACTGGGCCGTGGGACCCAGCTGCCAGCGACCCAGGGTGGCCCAGTGGCAGTGCCACATGGCAGCGGCGCCAGAGAACAGCTCCGGCGACCATTTTTCGTGGTGGAGCGCGCCTGCCCGCGTCAGGTTTCATCAACAAGAGGCCATTTGGCCCGCGCGACGGCGCGTTCAAACGAGCGAACCGCGCCACATCGATCTAGCCTACGGGCGCGACCTGAGGTGGACGGAAACGTCAAAGGCGTCCACCGTAGCGGGCACCGGAGTTCGGGCCTCGATGGATTCATGCATAGAGAGCATGGGGATGCGTGCGCGTGCGCTTGCCGGGCTCCTGGAAGCACCAGGAGCACGATGCCGTGCCCGAACGAGAGCTCTAATGGCCATGGCCATGACGGTGAGGCGAGGCAACGGCGGCAGGCTCGGGCACCAATGGCAACGATGACTATGGGCACGGAAACGATGCGCGAAGAGAGAGGGAAGAAGCAGGAGCTCACCAGGGAGCACACGAAAGGCTCAGTGAGAGGTTAGTAGCAGCAGCGGCGCTGGAGTCGAAGAAGAATGCCGGTGGATGCAAAGGAAGAAGACGGGGCTGATCCGACAATGCAGAGGCGTTCGGCTTGGTCTCGTGGGCGAGGAAGGCATAGCAGTCGACGGCGGAGCTTGTGGGCATGGCTGTGCGGCGCGGGGAGGCCAATGGCTACGTGGGCGGCGAGGCCATGGCGACGGCAGTGGCGGCCATGGCGAGAGAGGAAGCAGCAGCGTGTGGGGAAGGGGGGAAAGATCTTGCGCGGGTCCAGAGGGGTCGTGGTGGCATTCTTATCCACTCTGCGGCGACTGTAGCGATGCGAGGAGGCGAGCTGGTGTGGTGACGACGACGTCCATGGCTCAGGCGCGCGCGTGCGGTGCCGACACGGGGAGGAGAGAGGAGGGAGACGACGGGGGAGGCAGGCTGGGCCGGCTGGGCCGTCCACTATGGACTAGAGCCCAGTCTGCCTAGCTCTTTTTCATTTTCTTTCTCTGTTTTCTTTATTCCTTTCTGTTTTGCATTTCTTTTTAGTATCAAATGAGTTTTGTAAAATATGGAACTTGGCCACATATTTACATTGCAATATTTGGCACTATCACAAAAAGTTTGGGAAATGTTTGAAGTTGTTTGAATTTGTCATAAATGGAAAAGCATTTAAATATGCTGATTTGGCACTGTTTTAATTGCTATAGCCCATTTAAGCAAATAAGTGATGTTGTTTTCCTTAACAAATAATTGTTATGGAATATTTGCTAAATGATGGACTATTTTGCAACCATGTATGTGAAACTTTAAATTTCACTTGCAATTTGAATTGATTTCAGTGGTGGAGTTTGAAATGAGATATGAATCCAATATGATCAAGCACTGCAAAGCAAAGTGACTTAGCATAATCATGATGGATTACTATAGCTCAATATATGGGGGTGTTACAACTCTCCTCCTCTAAAAGAAATTCTCGTCCCGAGAATTAAGAGGTAGAAGGGAAAAGATTGGGGTATTCTTCACGAAGGCGATCCTCACGTTCCCAAGTGGCTTCATCTTCAGTATGATTCGACCACTCCACTTTAAGGAACTTGATTACCTTCTGACGGGTTCAACATTGAGCTTGATCAAGAATGCGGATCAGATGCTCTTTATAAGAGAGATCATCTTGCAATTCGAGCATTTCATGATCCACTACACGGTGTGGATCCTTGAAGCAACGACGAAGCTGCGATACATGGAAGACATCGTGGATGTGAGAAAACTGTGGTGGCAATTCCAATTTATAAGCCACATATCCACGTCTGGCGAGAATGCGGAAGGGTCCAATGTAGCGAGGAGCTAACATGCCCTTGATTCCAAAACAATGAGTGCCCTTCATAGGAGTGACACGCAGATATGCTTGTTCACCAGGTTGATAGATCGATCCCCAGTGTTTACGGTCATAGTTGCTCTTCTGGCGGGACTGGGCCGCCTTGAGATTTTCCCAGATAATACGGACTTGCTCTTCAGCTTGTTGGATAATATCCAGACTGATGAGCGGTCGTTCCCCAGTTTCTGACCAATTCAGAGGGGTTCGGCACTTACTTCCATATAATACCTCGAAGGGTGCCATCTTCAAGCTAGCTTGATAGTTATTGTTGTATGAGAACTCAGCATACGAGAGAGATTCTTCCCACTTCTTGCCAAATGAGATGACACAAGTACGTAGCATATCTTCAAGCACTTGGTTAACTCGTTCAACTTGACCTTGGGACTGGGGGTGATAAGCCATGCTCCAGGTTATATGAGTTCCCATAGCTTCTTGGAAACTTTCCCAGAACTTTGAGGTGAAGAGGCTGCCACGGTCTGAACTGATCTCCTTCATAATACCGTGGAGGGTCACAATCCTAGAGATATACAAGTCTACTAACTGACTAGCAGTGATCGTCTCCTTGACTGTCAAAAAATGTGCAACTTTGGAGAATTGGTCAACGGCGACAAGAATAGCATCGTGACCCTTTTGTGATTTGGGAAGGCCAGTGATGAGATCCATTTGAACCTTATCCCATTTCCATTTAGGGATAGGAAGCGGTTGCAGAAGTCCAGCAGGTTTTTGATGTTCTGCTTTGACACGACGGCAAACGTCGCATTCAGCAACATATCTAGCAATGTCTTGCTTCATATTAGATCACCAGTACCTCTGACGAATGTCTTGGTACATATTGGTACTACCCGGATGAATAGACAGAGGTGTGTCATGTGCTTCTTTCATAACTTTCCCTATCATATCATCGAACTGGGGTACCACAAGGCGATCTTTGAAGAACAGAGCTCCATCCTTATCAAGCGAGAAATCTGAGGCCTTACCAGAGCCAAGATTATGCTTAATCCGGTCAACTTCAGTGCCATTCCTCTGCGCAGTCTTGATAGATTTCTCGAGAGTTGGTTCCATGACAAGGGTATTGAGGGAACCCTAGAGAATAATATGAAGGTTCAACTTGCGAAGTTGTTCGTAAAGAAGGGGTTGAGCTTGCTGAACCATGAGGTTGTTGCAATAAGACTTGCGGCTCAAAGCATTGGCCATAACATTAACCTTACCAGGGGTATATGAAATACTGCAGTCATAGTCTATAATTGCCTCCATCCATCTTTGTTGATGGAGATTCAAGTCTGGCTGAGTAAACAGATATTTCAGACTTTGATGATCAGTGTAGATCTCGCAACGACTACCAAGAAGGTAATGTCGCCACAACTTCAGTGCATATATAACTGCAACAAGTTCGAGATCATGAACTGGGTAGTTCTCTTCATGAGGACGCAACTGTCGAGAGCCATAAGCAATCACTTTGCGCTCTTGCATTAGGACACAGCCTAATCCTTGACGGGATGCGTTGCAATAAATCATGAAGTCCTTGCGAGAATCTGGAGGAGCAAGCACTGGGGTAGATGTCAACTTGTCTTTGAGTGTCTAGAAACTTTCCTGGCATTTTTCTGTCCACTCAAACTTAATGCCCTTGTGAAGCAAATTAGTCAAAGGCTTGGCAATCTTGGAGAAGTTCTCGACAAAACGGCGGCAATAGCTGGCGAGTGCGAGAAAACTCCTGACTTGCTTAACATTCTTTTGAGAAGTCTAGTCAAGAATAGACTGAACTAGCTCTGGGTTGACAGCAATACCATCCTTGGAAATCACATGACCAAGATAGGTTAATTCAGATAACCAGAATTCACACTTGGAATATTTGGCATATAGCTGATGCTCTCGAAGCTTTTCCAGTACAAGACGAAGATGTTCAGTATATTCTTCTTTATTCTTGGAATACACTAGGATATCATCCAGATAAACCACAACGAACTTGTCGAGGTATTCCATGAAGATATAGTTCATCAATCGAGAGAACGTTACTGGAGCATTGGTTAAGCGGAAAGACATGACGGTGTACTCGTATGAGCCATATCGAGTAACGAAAGCAGTCTTCGGAATATCCTCTTCACAGACTCTGATCTGGTGGTAACCCAACCTCAGATCGAGTTTAGAGAATACTGAGGAACTAGCAAGTTGATCATACAGATCGTTGATTCAGGGAAGCGGATATTTGTTCTGAATTATTGCCTAGTTGATAGGTTGGTAATCTTGGACCAAACGATTCGTACCATCCCTTCTTCTTAACAAAGAGAGAAGGTGCTCCCCAAGCAGAGGAACTTGGATGAATGAAACCCTTATGAAGTGACTTGTCGATTTCCTCCTTAAGTTCAAGGAGTTCATGTGGCGGCATCTTGTAGGGTCGCTTTGCAATAGGAGTGGTGCTTGGTTTTAAGTCGATGACAAATTCGACAGCTCTAACAGGGGGTACTCTTGGAAGTTCTTCTGGAAAGACATCTTGGAATTAGCAAACGATTGGAACATTTTCGATTCCCTCAAGAGGTGAAGCATTCAACGCATTCAACGATTGGAAACGCTTTGACATTTTGAATAATTCGAGCAGCGTAGTTCACTATCTCGTCCGAAGGATGTAGGAGTTGGACGGTTTTAGTGGCACAATCGATTGAAGCAATATGAGCTTTCAAACAATCCATTCTGAGTATGACATCGATGTTGGATGACTTAAGGGTGATAAGTGAGGCAAGAAATTCTAGACCTTCGATCTCAATGGGAACATTATGGCTTATCATGGAGGCATGACAATGGAGAAAGCACAGGATAACTCCCAGAGGGGGGGGGGGTGAATGGGAGATTTTTAGAAATTCATCAAACTCCTAAGACTTTGACAAATTCAGAGTGAAGAAATAGAAATAGAATTGAAACTAAGTCTACACAGATATGAAAAGCATGCATACGAAGTCTAAGGAAGTCAAGAACATACAATCATACAGACAGATAAGCATGAGGAAGATGAACTGAAGAAAATGAGACAGCATGATGAAAGTCTTCAGTTCAAATTCTTCAGAAAGGTAAGACACAAGTTCTTCAGCAGCGGAATAGTAATAAAGTAAAGGAGTGAGGAATTTGAAACTAGTTTAGCTTGACGAAGACACAACGATTTGGTAGACCAGTTCCAGTTGCTGTATCAATTGTATGTGTAGGATCGAAAGTATGTCTAGAGGGGGGTGATTAGACTACTTGACCAAATAAAACCTAACCTTTTCCCAATTTTAGTTGTGGGCAGATTTTAGCAATAGTACATGTCAAGCATCACCCTACACATGCAATTCTAAGAGTATAGCAGCGGAATGTAAGCAATTGCATATGTATGTAAAGGAGGGATTGGAGATTTCAAATGCAATGAAGACACGGTGGTTTTTGGCGTGGTTCCGATAGGTGGTGCTATCGTACGTCCACGTTGATGGAGACTTCAACCCACGAAGGGTAACGGCTGCGCGAGTCCACGGAGGGCTCCACCCACGAAGGGTCCACGAAGAAGCAACCTTGTCTATTCCACCATGGCTTACGTCCATGAAGGACTAGCCTCACTCGGGGTAGATCTTCACGAAGTAAGCGATCTCCTTGCCCTTACAAACTCTTGGTTCAACTCCACATCTGGTTGGAGGCTCCCAAGTGACACCTAACCAATCTAGGAGACACTACTCTCCAAAAGGTAATAGACGGTGTGTTGTTGATGAACTCCTTGATCTTGTGCTTCAAATGATAGTCTTCCCATCACTCAAACAACTCCTCACAGATTTGGCTATGGTGGAAGAAGGATTTGAGTGGAAAGCAACTTGGGAAAGGCTAGAGATCAAGGTTCAAATGGTAGGAATGGAATATCTTGATCTCAACACATGAGTAGGTGGTTCTCTCTCAGAAAATGAATGGTGGAAGTGTAGGCACGTTCTGATGGCTCTCCTTACTGAGAAGGATGTGGTGGAGGGGTATATATAGCCTCCACACAAAATCGAACCGTTACACACTTTTGACCCAACTCGGTGGCACCGAAACAATCATCTCGGTAGCACTGAACTGTGTAAAAGATATGAACGTTAGGAATCTCGGTGGGACCGATACGGACAACTCGGATGGACCGAAGTGCAATGGCTTAGGGCAAACATCATCTCGGTGGCACCGATTGCATCAACTCGGTTGGACCGAAGTGAAGAAATAAGGCAACAGAGACTTGGCAAGCCATCTCGGTGAGACCAATTTGCAAACTCGGTGAGACCGAAGTAAATGCAAACGATTACAGATAGTTGGCAAGGCCATCTCGGTGGGACCGAGATCCATTTCGGTGGATCCGATTTGTTAGGGTTTGGCAGTGGCTAAGTCTTGGATGAACTCGGTGGGGCCGGATAGGAAAGATCGGTGGGGCTGAGTTGGACTTTAGGTTTAGGACAAATTTGGGTAGAGAGAGTGGTTGAGGGTTTAGGAATACTGTCACGAAGCACTTGAGCAAAAAGACCATTAAGCAACACCTCATCCCCTTTTAATAGTATTGGCTTTCCTATGGACTCAATGTGATCTTGGATCACTAAACCAAAAATGTAGAGTCTTGATCTTTTGCCAATCCTTGTCCTTAGCATTTTGAGGGGTCCACTTCTCTAGTCCATGCCATGCCAATCATTGAACATCCTGAAATCTTAATCTTGAATGGTCATTAGTTCAATGAGATATATGTTGTTATGAATTACTAAAACCACCAAGGGAGCAAATGTGCTTTCAATCCCCCCCTTTTTGGTAATTGATGACAACATATAGATCAAAGCTTCGACAAATGATTTAAATGAATGAAATACATCGTCGCTTTGAGAAGTATGTGATAAGCGAGAGCTCCCCCTAAATTTGTGCATTATTAAAATTTTTGCGTTTGAATGCAAATGCACAATCGATTAGGCTCATGGGTTACTCTCCCATGTCACATACATCTTGGTGGAGCGCACAAAATGATAAGATTGGAATAATAGGCACGCATCACCAACATAAGTAATTGATCATACAAGATAATGAAAAAGATAAACATGAATCATCACAATGAGCATAGTATGATCAATCAACATAGTATCTCACAAGCATAAATGACAGAATACTATAGCAAGCGCACATAAAACAGAGTAGCATCAAACAAACAAGTAGCACAAGAAACTCTCGAAGCAAATCAAAAGCAAGAAACTCTCTCTCTCGAAGCCTATGATCTATACATATTCTCCCCCTTTGGCAACAAGTACCAAAAAGTTCAAATGAGTATAGCACTAATCGACTCTCTTGGCACGGTCCTCTGAAGCTCCTGAAGGCGACCTCCTACTGGCAGCTCCGGTGTGCGTAGATGGCATTGAGATGAGAGCGTCCGTGAATGCTTCTGACGATGTCTGTTGAGCTGGTGGAGTTGAGACCTGTGGTGGCACTGTGGCTGTAGCGGCTGGTGCAGATACTGTGGTCCGTGGATCCACAACTGGTATCGCAGCAGATCTAGCTGCCCTAGGCACTGACTGGAATCTCTCTGTGGTTGGTCCATCATCTCCACTGTCATTTGATCTGGCAAGCTTGACAGCATCAACATCACCTTGCAGCTGTTCCACTGAAGTCTGAATCTCAGTCACTTTGACATCCAAATCATGAAATTTAGTCTCAATGATCCGCTCAAAACTAGCCTGGGTTGGGTGAGGTTGGCCAAACTTCGCTCAATCCTCAGAGTGGCTTCAAGCAGATATTGCATTTGATCCTTTGGTGTCTTGAGACTGGCCATTTGAGCATTGGGAGCTGCTGCCTCCTGAGCTGCTTTAGCTTCTACGGCTTTGCGGATTTCCTCTTGAGCTTGTGCAGAGGTGGGATGCGAAGGATCCATCACTATGACATTGTCTTCAAAATCTGGATGCAATGGCAAGTGCTCGCGATCAAGAAGATATGTGCTGGTTCCAACCTTGGAATTGATCAACAGCTGAATATGTGGAGCATATCCGCATGATCTCTTCTGATTTGCTGCAGTCCTCTTGATAGTCTCTACTATCAGGCTCATCACCTTGAATTTCTGTGGTGTATCGAATAAATGCAGCAAATTTATGGAGTGGCCACGAATCATCTTAATATCGCCTGACTTGGGTAACAAGGTGTACCGCAAGATAGTGTTCGATGTGGCCAGTCCTGGTAGCAAATGCTTCACTGATCCAATCTTGTGTGTATCAAGGTCTTTCTGAGGAATTGCAGTATACATGTTGGCCATTGAGTTGTGATCCATCTTGAGCTTGGCATATATGTCAATATCATCCTCCTCTTCCTTGGGTGCACCAAGAAGATTTGCCCACTCAGAGATGGTAGACTGGTATCTTATACCCTCAGTCATCCACACTATTCTACCATCTGGATAGAAATGAGCAGTAGAGTAGAATTGCATGATCATGTCATCATTCCACTTGGTCAACTTCTTTCCAACAAACTCGTCAACACCTGCAATCCTGAAGCTTTCATGGACATGGGGAAAGTAATCCTCATTCACATCGATGTATTCCCAGTCCACCCACTTCATGTCACTGACTATGGGCTTCTTGTCAAGCAAAACTGTCTCGTAAAAATCCTGTTGCTCTCGAGTATGAAAGCGATAATCACACGCTGTCCTTCTTCTGATAGCATAAGGATCTGACTGTCTCCATTGATGCAGTCCTTTATCCTTTCTCAACATCATGTTCTCCACTACTGGGTGTGCATTGTCATGGTCTGGAATCTTTGGCTTCAACTTTCTGAGCACTAGAGGCTCTTCATCAACATTTGACTCAGGCACTGGGGCCTTGTTCTTCTCTGCAGCTGATATGTTTTTGGTTGACCTCTTGGGTGCTGATGCCTTTGGCTTGGACTTGGGAGGGGCAGCAGTCTTGATTGTATTAGACATGAGCTTCCGAGCTTTTGCAGGGGGTGCATCAGCTGGCTCATCCTCCTCCTCTTCCTCCTCTTCAATCATCATGGAGGGTCTGCCAATCACACGGGCAAATGATTTCCTCACTCTCTTCTTCTTAGCTTCTGCAACTACCTCTGTGTCACTAGGCTCTTGCATAGTCTGTTTGGGAACTTTCCTCACAGCAGTTCTTTCTTTGGCAGAAGTAGGCTTTGTGCTGTCCTCCTTAGCAAGCACTACTCTCTTTTTCTTGGGTGCAGCTTCACTTGCAACAAAGTCCTCATCCTCACTGTCAGAGGTTTTCTTCTTCCTTGTTCTGGTTGCAGCATTGGGAAGATCTGGAGAGCTCCTCTCTCCCACATAGAAACTTTCACTATGGCTTGACCCTTCACTCATCTCTTCCTGCTGTTCAGACCTGTTCTGACTGTCACTGCCACTTGACATATTGCTGAGCTGACCCTGTGAATAGATAGGTATGGGTAGAGTAGATGAGTCATCACAAAAAATAGATAGTTTGTCCCAAAAATTGAGTTCAAACTTTAGTCTTAGGTTTTCACAGAATGCAGTTCGGATGGACCGAGTTGATAATCTCGGTGACACCGAAGCACACTACAGAGACCTTGCACGCCACTTCGGTCAGACCGATATGGGTTTTGGTGGCTCTGAGATGCTAGGGTTTCACTGAGACGTTACTTTCGGTCTCACCGATTCGCACAACTCGGCGACACCGAGATGTACTATTGCTATGGCCAGAGGCCAAATCGGTAGGACCGAAAATTTCGAATCGGTCGGTCCGAGATGCATTCGGCGGAAACCTAACCCTAAATTTTTTGCTCGAATCTTGTTCTTATGAACTAATCTGGTGGAAAGAGTATTGCATTCGTGGCAAGAATCATGGCATTCCTAACATGCATTGAATCGGAAATTGGAAGCACGAAAGGGATCGAATCTCACCCTAACTCGGTGGAGATCCTCTACGGCGGCAACGGCGGGGCAGATTGCCGTTGATGGCGACGGAGTCCTACGGCGAAGGTGCACAGGCGACGATGGTGACGATCCGGAGACCAAAGGGGCGGCAGCAATGGGGCGCGGGCGCATGACGTTTGAAGTAATTTTCAACCGTACGGGCCGCTGGATATATATACCCACGTGCTGTCGGTGGCACCGAATGGAACAAATCAGTAGCACCGAGACGTGCAACTGCTTGCAGTTACATCAACTCGGTCCGACCGAGTTGGTCTAATCGGTAGCACCGAGATGAAAACCTAGATCAGTCTAAGTGATTTCGGTTCGACCGAGTTTGAGTGAGTTGGTTCGGCCGAAATCAATTAGAAGGTTTTGGAGGTTCAGCCCTTTCAGATCGGTGGCTCCGAGTGCTCCTCACCCGGAGGGTCCGAAAAAGACTTGTTCAATTTTTGTGATGCAGCAAGAATAGAATTTGAGACAAGAAAGCATAGATAGCTAGAGAAGGTTCTTAGGCATTCTTGTACATCCACTTGGCCAGAAAAACCAAGACAATCAAAACTACAAATGGATGTCCTCGAATGATAAAAACATGCAAACCAACATGCTCACACAATAAGATTGCAAATGAAATATGTGTCAAACATGCACAACCAATTCTAGCACCTATCAAGCAATGGCGATGACTAGGTCATCTATATATGAGTATGTTGACTTAGGAGCCAAATGAGAACATTTGATCATAGGTCATACTCATCGTTTAAGCACGAGTGGGGTTACCACTTTTACATAAAGCATTAATGTGTTCACACCATTAGAGTTGCTTTAGCTCAATTGTTTAGAGCAAAGCTCCCCCTAGATGTGATGTCCCCCCTAAGAGGGATGAACTAACCTTGGGTTTTGTCGATGATGACTTCATGTAGATGTTGAAGATGTGGATGCTCAATGTTGATGTAGACCATCAAGAGTTGGGAGCAATCCTTTGGAGTTTTGTGCTTTCAATACCTACATGGGTTAGTCCCACACAAGAAACATGCAAGGATATCCATAGACATAGAGTGATATACACATATGATGATGTCCATGAATGCATTGATTACCTTGTCCCTTGTCTTACCAACAAGAGGGTTTGTGACTCCATGAACTAGTGCAAAATGTGGAAGTTGGTTGCACAAGTCCTTGCCATAAATAATATGAGTGAAGTTTGTTGGCGGAGTCACCCTCAAGAACTCTCTAGTTCTTCTTCTTTTGGACCCACATCAACTTGATGGGAATCCTTGGAGTTGTAGTAGCACTTGATGAAGTAGAACTTGATGAAGTCTTGGGAACCCACTTGACCATGGCTTGAGGAGCTTCTTCAAATGAATCAATCCCTTCTTGAAGCTTGTCCTTGCCTTTTAGCTTGTGGTCTTGTGGTGGAAGATTTTCTTGAGCTTGTGTTCCCTTGAAGGAAGTAGGATCATACTTCTCTTGTTGAGGAACAAACTTTGTCTTGGGGTATTGACCTTCTTCCCACTCAACTCCATCGGTATTGAACTTTCGTTCAAAACCAACACCTTGGTTCTTCCAGTGCCTTCCTTGCTTGCGTACAATTTCCTCAAATTGCTTACTCACGGCAAGACTCTTGTAGACACCTTTTTCTATAATTCCTTTCAATAGCATATTTTCTTGCTCAAGTGTAACTTGGCTAAGAGAATTGTTTGTGGAATCAATAGAACTACTAGAAGCAACAATATTGGATTTAGCATTGTTATTGTTACTACTAGAGGTAGAACCATTTCTACCCTTGTTGCTAGTTTGCTTAGATTTAACTTGTGGCATAAAGGTAGACAAGAGTAAACGCTTGGCAAGATATGAAGAACTCTTCTTTCGAAGATCGTCATTGATAGCTTTAAGAAACTCATGCTCTTGCTCTAAATTTAGCTTCTCGAAGCATAGCTTCTCATGAGTTCTTAGAAGTTCTCTATGATCCTCTTGAGTTGTTTCATGAGCTATCTTAAGAGCATTTAGTTCTTTAGTTAGACGCTCAATCTCCTTCATAGCATTGTCACTTGTTTCCTCTTGACTATCATGATTACTAGCATTTTCATCACAGCTCACATTACTATCTCTATCAACAAGTAAATCATCATCACCAAGCAAATCATCTTCATCACTATTGAAATCAAGATACTCGGGGTGTGATACCTTGGGGCATTTTGCCATGAAGCATCTTCCAATTCCTTCATTTGGTGAGTCAAATAGATCATAGGAGTTGGATGACACAAGTGCAAGTCCGGCAACACCTTCATCTTGACTATAGTCGGGGTTGGAGTGATAACTTCTCTCGGAGTGGTTGTCGGAGTCAGAGCTGGAAACCCATTCACCAACATGAGCTTGATGTCTTCTTCTTGTGTAGCTCCTTGATGACTTGTCCTTCCTCTCTGAATCCTTGCTTCTTCGAGAGTGTCTTCGTTCATAATGATCATCTCTACTCCTTCTCTCTTTATGAGGTGATTCATCTCTTCTATGTCTTCCTCTTGGTGATTTGTCTCTTTTCTTGTAGGGTGCCGTACATTCATTTGAGTAGTGTCCGGGCTTCCCACAATTGTAGCAATTACGGTCACGACTTGATGATCTTCTCTCATAATGTATTGAGCTAGAGCTTCTTTCTTTTCCTTTGTTCTTGTAGAACTTGTTGAACCTTTTCACCATTAGGCTAATCTCTTCATTGGATACTAGCTGGTCACTTGAAGTTGTTGGAGCATCGGTTGAGGCTTTGTAAGCACCACTTGACTTGTTGTGCAGCTCCTCTTTGTCCTTGAGTGACATTTCATGAGCGACAATCCTTCCAATGACTTCCGTGGGCATGAGATCTTTGTAATTTGGCATCATGTGGGTCAATGTGCAGACGGTATCATATTTTCCATCCAAATCTCTAAGTATCTTCTTGATGATGAATTTGTCAGTCATCTCTTCACTTCCTAAGCCGGCAATCTCATTTGTGATGAGAGCAAGCCTAGAGTACATCTCAGCGACTCCTTCACCATCCTTCATCTTGAACTTGTCAAGTTGACTTTGGAGCACATCCAACTAAGATTCCTTGATGGATTCGGTACCCTCATGCATATCAACCAAAGTATCCCAAATTTCCTTTGCATTCTCAAGGCGGCTGATTTTGTTGAATTCTTTGGGACATAGACCGTTGAATAGAATGTCACAAGCTTGAGCGTTGTATTGCAACATCTTCAATTCTTCCGGAGTTGCCTCACGATCCGGTTCCTTGCCATCCACAAAGAAGTCACCTTGCAAGCCAACACGAACAACAGCCCAAACGGAGGGGTTATGACCAAGAATACGCATTTTCATCTTATGTTTCCAACTAGCAAAGTTTGTACCATCAAAATATGGACCTCTACGGTGATAGTTACCCTCACTAGACGCCATACTCTCCTAGGTTGTGAAACCAAGGCTATGATCACCAAAGCTATGGAAATCAAGGCTTACGGAGACCAAAGCTCTGATACCACTTGTAGGATCGAAAATATGTCTAGAGGGGGGGTGATTAGACTACTTGACCAAATAAAACCTAACCTTTTCCCAATTTTAGTTGTGGGCAGATTTTAGCAATAGTACATGTCAAGCATCACCCTACACATGCAATTCTAAGAGTATAGCAGCGGAATGTAAGCAATTGCATATGTATGTAAAGGAGGGATTGGAGATTTCAAACGCAGTGAAGACACGATGGTTTTTGGCGTGGTTCCGATAGGTGGTGCTATCGTACGTCCACGTTGATGGAGACTTCAACCCACGAAGGGTAACGGCTGCGCGAGTCCACGGAGGGCTCCACCCACGAAGGGTCCATGAAGAAGCAAACTTGTCTATTCCACCATGGCTTACGTCCATGAAGGACTAGCCTCACTCGGGGTAGATCTTCACGAAGTAGGCGATCTCCTTGCCCTTACAAACTCTTGGTTCAACTCCACATCTGGTTGGAGGCTCCCAAGTGACACCTAACCAATCTAGGAGACACCACTTGTTCTTGTGCTTCAAATGATAGTCTTCCCAGCACTCAAACAACTCCTCACATATTTGGCTATGGTGGAAGAAGGATTTGAGTGGAAAGCAACTTGGGAAAGGCTAGAGATCAAGGTTCAAATGGTAGGAATGGAATATCTTGATCTCAACACATGAGTAGGTGGTTCTCTCTCAGAAAATGAATGGTGGAAGTGTAGGCATGTTCTGATGGCTCTCCTTACTGAGAAGGATGTGGTGGAGGGGTATATATAGCCTCCACACAAAATCCAACCGTTACACACTTTTGACCCAACTCGGTGGCACCGAAACAATCATCTCGGTAGCACCGAACTATGTAAAAGATATGAACGTTAGGAATCTCGATGGGACCGATACGGACAACTCGGATGGACCGAAGTGCAATGGCTTAGGGCAAACCTCATCTCGGTGGCACCGATTGCATCAACTCGGTTGGACCGAAGTGAAGCAATAAGGCAACAGAGACTTGGCAAGCCATCTCGGTGAGACCGATTTGCAAACTCAGTGAGACCGAAGTAAATGCAAACGATTATAGAGAGTTGGCAAGGCCATCTCGGTGGGACCGAGATCCATTTTGGTGGATCCGATTTGTTAGGGTTTGGCAGTGGCTAAGTCTTGGATGAACTCGGTGGGGCCGGATAGGAAAGATCGGTGGGGCCGAGTTGGACTTTAGGTTTAGGACATATTTGGGTAGAGAGAGTGGTTGAGGGTTTAGGAATACTGTCACTAAGCACTTGAGCAAAAAGACCATTAAGCAACACCTCATCCCCTTTTAATAGTATTGGCTTTCCTATGGACTCAATGTGATCTTGGATCACTAAACCAAAAATGTAGAGTCTTGATCTTTTTCCAATCCTTGTCCTAAGCATTTTGAGGGGTCCACTTCCCTAGTCCATGCCATGCCAACCATTG
This sequence comes from Elymus sibiricus, assembly GCA_039707655.1. Taxonomy (NCBI): domain Eukaryota; kingdom Viridiplantae; phylum Streptophyta; class Magnoliopsida; order Poales; family Poaceae; genus Elymus; species Elymus sibiricus. The sequence goes on along the minus strand of CM077668.1, from coordinate 86,636,408 downwards.
AACATCCTGAAATCTTAATCTTGAATGGTCATTAGTTCAATAAGATATATGTTGTTATGAATTACCAAAACCACCAAGGGAGCAAATGTGCTTTCAGTATGTCTGGCTGAGGCGGCTGAGTTTTACCTCAGAGGACACTTAGTCCTCACCGTATTCCTCTTGAGCTAAGGTCACTTAGTCCTCGCCCGATCACTCGTGGTAAGTCTTCAAGGTAGACTTTTGAAACCTTCACAGACTTGTTCACCGGCACGCCACAATTACTCTTGGGTGCTCAGAACATGATGCTTAACCGTCTGGAGGAATGACAGTCCTCAAAGGTAACAAGCGTCGGATCACACAGATCAACTTCTTCAGTGATGCTCAATCACTTAGGCTCTTGTTGGGTTTTTCCTCACTTGGGTTCTCACAAAGTCGTCAGGGGAAGGGTTGCTTAAAATGACAAGTGTCAATCTCTCTCTAGAGCAGCCAACTAACTAGTGGTTGTAGGGGGCGGCTATTTATAGCCAGGAGGCAACCCGACATGAAATGTCATAAATGCCCTTCTCAGACAAGACCGTTGTCAGGTTAAGGATCCACTCGACAGTTGGCACGCGGTGCAGCAATGGTTGGAATTGAACTCTCAATTTCGTCGGGGCACTCAATTTCCTCACAATAGGCCGATCGCACTGGTGAAATCCTAACTCCTCAGTCTGACCAAATTCGTCAGAGACCAGATGAACTTCGTCACTAACACTGTTAAATTCGTCAGCTATTCCGGAGATTTCCAAAGGCTTCACTCGAAGCGGCTTGTGTATGAATAGGTTTGAGCATCACTTTGGAAATGTGATAAATGTTTCACCTTGACCCCCTTTAACAGTACGGTTTTTCCTATGACTCAAATAAAAAGAAAAAGAAACTATGAAAACAAAGTCTTCAAGCTTCAAAGTCTTCACATCAATTTCTTCAAAGGCGGCACCAAATTCTTCACTTGAAGAAATACATTTTTAGGGGTTGTCTTCCATAGTTAAACCAAGTCTTCAGGGACTATATTCTCCTGTGTACACTCACAAACATATTAGTCCCTTAACCTATTTGTCTTCAATACTCCAAAACCACTAAGGGGGCACTTGATGCATTTACAATCTCCCCCTTTTTGGTGATTGATGACAAATTAGTTAAGTTTTTAACGGGAGTAAAATATTGGAAGTGTAAGTACTGAATGTGAAGACATTGGTTACAAGATATTGAGGAACTCCCCCTGAAGATGTGCATATGAAGAATTTGCTTTTGAATACAAATGCACATGGCAGGTTGAAATTGTGGAGATCTCCCCCTATATCTTGGAATCCAATCATGCATGATCATAAGATATTGAAGAATTTGAATGCATGATGAAAATTGGTGTCTGACGAATTGCAGCATGCATGTACACATAATATTGAGGAATTAGAGCGTAAGCATACAAGCAGATAAACCATCACAGAAAAGAGTCAGACCACCAACAGTTTTTAGTTACAACTCTTCAAAGAGTAAATCAAATGAACACAATAGTTGCAACATCGCAAAATAATCCACCCCATAGTTTATATGACCCGTTTGAAGACTTAACACTCAAATTTCTCCTCCTTTGTCATCACATGACCAAAAGGAGAAGAAACTGAGGACTAACGCGCCCTGAAGTATGTGATCATGAAGCCGTTGAGGGAGCGCCAGCATTGTCGTCGGGGTCGCGGGTTGAAGAAGGGCCTGTTGCAGTGTCTTCAACATCTTCATTTTCATCAGTAGCGCGTAAGGAAGACACAGAGCTTGGAACCATCGGAGGAACTTGAACCCTCTTGAACTTCTTCTTGGGCGGATTGTCCCAATCAAACTTCATTTGGAATTCCATTTCTTCAAGTTCTTCAGGGGTCTTTAGATGTGAAGGAATGGCCCAACTCCTGTCAAATATCTCATGCAGATTTTGCGCACAGAATTTTGCGTCACTGTCATATTTCCCAAAATGGCATGGAGTTGATGCTTAACCCAATTGTGGTTTTTGTCAACTTTTTGATGAAGACTTATGATCAACTCATGATCAGTCATTACACGAGGAGCTTCACCTTGAGGGGTTTGCTGAGTGGCATTTGCGTCAGCGTCAGGGCTTGAAGAATTATAACCAGTGGCCTGTGAGACAGGCTGATGAAATTGGCCATCAAGGGGATGAACTCCTTCATCAATAATAGCTTTCCCTTTCCCAGGAACTGAAGCAATTGTGCTTTGAAGAATTTCAACATCTGGCAGAAAACTGAGATGATTTTGACAGTCAGCTTTGTAGTTGATTGATGATCTTGTGCGGATGAATCTCATGAGCCAGGGAGCATAAGGCTTCAAGTCAAATGGAGATTGTGCTACAGTGGCCAAAGTCCTCATGAAGAAATCATGCACATTGATAGGAATACCATGGATGATATTGAACAACAAGTTCTTCATGATTCCCACAACTTCTTTAGTGTGGCATCCCGCCTGAATACCACTGTAGCCAGACGGTCACCGCACACACCAGCCCAGGAAATCACTCTGGCGTGCGCGTTTACAACAAGTATCATGAACACATGCATTTCTATTAATGGATATATAAGTCTTACATGATAATTTTACAAGGGTGCTGGCTGCGGAAAAGCTCTATCTAAGGCAGCATGGTCTTGGGCGGCTCCAATCCACATGGATCTGACTGGGTTACTCTTCTGGCATGCGAACACTCCAGCTCCTCACTAGTGGACGTCGGATCCTTAGGTGAACCCGGCCACATTGAAGGCCGCTGAGTACTTTTGAATGTACTCGCAAGCAAACCAAACCAACATATACACCAAGCAAAGCAATCCATGGCATTCAAGCATGCATTTATTATCTTAACAATATTAGCTATCATGTTTTAGCAGGATTATCTAGCAATATCATATCATAACAGGATTATCTAGCATGTTAACTATCAAAGTAACTGTAGTATGATGAAGATACAGCATGTCAAGTAATTAATCCATAGTCCAAATAATCTTAGGATCCAATCCAAACCCGATCCAAATCAAATCCAAGTCATGCGGTCATCCGACCACTCATCTCATAGCCATTGCATGGTTGGCATTCATACCCCTGACATCATCTGGTGTCCTTGCATCTGCACCGCAAGTCTACCAAACCTTACCATTCTCTGGTTCAGTCTTAGCAATAACGTTATATAGTTTGTTCCTCCAGCCTCGACATAGACCAAATAGTGTGACCTAGTATGAACTGTGTCCCATGACCGAGGACGCGGCTATTCCAATAGATTTACACTCTGTAGAGGTTGCGTACTTTACCCACACTATGGAGCTCCTGGCCTCATGCTCCCATTCGGGTGGACCGGTGCTGCTCCAACAAAACTTGTCTATTGCCTGGCACTCTTCCGGTCCCAACGACAATCATACCCTCCCAGGGTCATGTCCTGGGTGGCCCCTGTGTCACTCCTGACACCTGCCACCGTCGTGGCCAAACAAAACTGTCCCAAACGGGGACCCTGGGCTAAACAAACAACTGGGCTCACAAGGTTATCGCCGCCTACCGGGCCAAGGTAGCACGCACGCATAACCTCCCCTCTTTGGTGGTACCGACAAGAGGCAAGACAACAGACCAAGTCAGGGCCTTCCAATAAAGACAAGTGTGGCTGCACTTATGAGCTCGGTTCGGTGGCACTATGACTCGATCCAGCCGATGGAGGAGGTTGTTGTCATTAAGTCACATTCTTAATTATTGCAATAACGGCAGTAATACACACTGAAAACATAACAACCTATCCCCATAATGTCACCTATGAGTCACTAGTGCGATAATATGATGAGTACTATAAAGTAATGTAAATGACAAGTTCAACTTAGCAGGAGTTTAATTATTCCTAACACATGCATATTCATTAATTAAACACGCAAGAATAACATAGAGCAATGCTTTAGGGAAAATATCAAATGGTCGGCTTGCCTGGGGGTCGATGAATTCATCGGAGAGAAGTGCGATCACCTCGCGGAAAAATTCGCCGGAGAAGATTTTCCCTCTCGGAGGGGCTGAATAGAGGGCAGGGGCAAAATGGGCATTTTTCAGAAAGTGTCAACATGGTGGAAATGATGTCATCGGAACGGGCTCGACGAACTGAGAAAGTGGGCATTGGAATCACCTGATTTAGAGTTGCGAGCAAAAAGTTACATGGGTTTTTCTGCCAGGAACCTATCTGTAAAGAAAATATTTGTATCTGGGTCCCTGACAGCACTCCGATAGGCGCCTTCTCTGCGAATACGTTTCCCAGTAGAGAAAACATATTCTGACCCGAGTACGCTTCTAGTAACCGAAAACGTACGCGCCCTAGTACGCCTTCGGTAAGGCGAAGACGTATTCCGAGGAATACGCTTCCACTTATCCGACGTGGCGAGGGCGGGGCCGAGCTGCTGCCACTGACTGGCGGGTCCCACGCTGCCCTTCCTCTCTCCTGCTCCTTCTTCTTTCCTCTCCTCTGCTTCTCCCCGACGCCGCGGTAGAGAGCTCGGCCTTCGGTGGCCGGTGACGCTCTGGCGAGTCTCTCGGGCGGGCGAGGCCACAGACGTGGTCGCCGGAGAGCGCCACATCCGGTAGTGGGCATCGCGGGCCTTGGGGACGACCGGAGACGTGGCGGCGAGCCAGGGCAGTGGGCGGCAGCTCCGGTCACTATGGAGAGCTCCGGCGGCCGGGGAGGCTGGGAGATGGGGCGAGGATGGTCCACTGCGAGCAAGGGGTCCAGTGGTGGGTTAGGTGGATGCAGAGAACGCTGGAGATGAGAGAATTTAGGAGGATGGTGGCGGCGGCCATGGCGGTCGGAGGCAGAGCAGGGGGGCTCCGGTGCTTCTCTTAGCAAGCTAACAGATGGAGGGGAGGGAGAGGAGAGTGGTGAGCGTGCTCGGGGAGGCTCGGGCTGGCTATTTATAGCCCGACGAGGAGAGGGGATAAGCTCGGCCGTGCAGTGGCCGCGGCGATGAGCTGGACCACGTGCGGAGGTGATGGCTCGGCCGGTTCCCGGCATCGTGAAGCGTCACGGGGGAGCAGAAGAGCTGCGCTGGCATGCTCGAGGAGCTTCGGCTCGGCCGGATGTGGCGGCGCATGTGCGGGCACAGTGGCGGAGCAGAGTGCTCATCGCGGCGTGGCGAGGAAGAGGCCAGAGGGAGAAGGAGCTGGAGAGGGGATACGTGGACGGCGGCGACGTAGTCGGCACTAGGGGACACGCTACGGCGGCCTGAGTTGGCCTGCCCGAGGTGACGACCACGTAGAGGACTGACTTGGCCTGTCGCTCACGCGGTCACCACGCGGACCGCGTGCTCTGGCCCGCGTCTGCCTGTCTAGACTTGTCCAACATGTTCAACACTGCTCAAACGGGTGATGTGGATCACTAGATGGACCAGGATGGGTCTAGAGTGGTCGAGCTGATCCAGAGTAGCTTCTAGACAGAATTTTGGAGGAGTTACTGAGGTGAAATGGTTTGGTAAAAGGAGCTAAGTTGTTGCCAAAATGGAATGTAGTAGGAAGGTGTAGATGCTGGCAAAACTTGAGGTCATTTGGACCAAGTTTGAATGCACTTCCTTTGAAATGCTAAATTTGGTCCAGAAGCTAGGTTTTGATGTTGTGCTCAAATGACTTGATGGAATGATCTTAATTTTTGTGGAGGGAGGTTATTTGGGTGTATGGAGGTGCTGGCAAAATTTCAGCTCATTTGGAAATGCCAAAGTGGTACTTCCTTCACAAAGCTTTCTACTGGACAGAAACTAGATGTAATTTTTGGGAGAAATTGGCATGATAAAATGATGTGAATTTTTGCATGGTCACATTATATAGGGAATTTGAGGTCCTGGATTAATTTCAAGAATTTTGAAGCAATATAAAATATAGTTGCTTCACAACCTCAAAATAGGTCCAGAAACAAGAATTGGAAGATGTGCTCAAAACTTGAACTGTGGAACTTGGGTTCTTGATGGAAATGGTGAAGATATGGATAGGAGAAGCTCCACAAATTATTTGGGATTTTTCCTGGCTACCAAAATGGTAGTTCCTTTGGAAAGTGCCCAAAATGCAATATTGGCTTTAAATAGGAAAATGCAATTTCCCTTATTTAATTATGGCCAATATTTTTATGAGAGCTCAATATGATCACAAAGAGTACCTTCACAAGTTTTCATGAACTTTGGAGATGGATAGATATTTTTCTGGATTTAATTCCTTTAATTGGCAGAAAAAGGAATTAATTTTAAATGAAAAATATTGGAAATGACTTGGAAATATTTTTGCATATCCAGGGTTTATAGGTATAGGAGAGTCTCTGGGAAAAGTTTGGGAGGCAATAGATCAAAGGAAATTGGGTTTCCTTTGTAACTGCCAGAATTAGGGTTTCCCTTCCGGTAACTCGGAAGGTATGGTTTCGGTGGCAAAATCCTGAGATTATATCTTGTATGGTAAGGTTGGGTTGGAGAGAGTCTCTAGTTGGATAGGAAGGCAAGGCTATATGACCATCTTCATATACCCAAGAGCGAGAGAAAATCCAATAACACCGAAAAAAAGACGGGAGCCAAATCCCGCGAAGGGAAAAATCAAGGAGCGAAAACCAGGGTGTTACAAACCTACCCCCCTTAAGAAAATATCGTCCTTGAGATTTCTGGGTTACCTCCCGGAAAAGGGGAACTTACCTGTGTGTGACTTGGATCCATCAGCTGTCTTGTCTTCGTCGGTTCACTGGCCTTTTAACTGCCTCTTCTTATGACTCAGGTGTTGTCTTTTCACACAGCTACCTTGAATCCTTCTCTTTCCTGGCAGGTGTACCTTTATCCTGGTAGTGGTGTTGCTGGGTGGGGTAGCGGGTAATACCAACAAATAGCTTGACTTCCATGGCCTGGAGCTTGCTGCTTTAGGTTTTATTGCTATACTTCACTACTAGGAGAAATTCTTGAGTCTCGGCGAGTTTGAACGTAAAGCTGCTAGGGACTACATCGAATACTTCATGGTAACGAATAAGGACAAGGAAACGATTCTCCTGCCTTATCATCCAATGTAAGTCATTGCCGGACAACCCTTTCATACGTTTCAATCATTCCTTCGCTCATATGGAGACTAATTTGAGGTGTCGTGGTTTTCCGCAGCAACGGGCGCGCCGTCCTTATCGTTCTTTTCCCGCGAGTCTCCCACGCCGTGTATTTTGACTCATCTAGAAACTTCGAGAAGAAAGACTACACCCACATAATGGATATTCTGGATGATGCTCTCCACGGCTTCAGCATGAGGGGTGGCAACAAGCTGATCAGGAAACAAACGAAGAACAAGCCGGGTTTCTCGCATAAAACTACCTTCTGCTCCATCCATCAACCAACAGCAAGCAAGAACGACGGATTCTACCTCCTCCATCTCATGATGGAGTACAGAAGGGATCACCAACATCTTCGCATGACAATAAGAAACGATGAACATATCCGCAAATGGGCAGAATCCTTAAGACACGAACTGGATTATAGAATCAGAGATGACTTCTTTCGCATCCAGAAGGACATTGCAACGATCATCATGAAAGAAGTTGTCGAAGAGAAGGGGATGTTCCACCATGGCCCTATATCACGAGCTGACGTCAGAACTCGCATAGGCATGCAACATCAAGACCTGACACCATTCACGAAGCTAGGAGACATCCTCCCGGATATGGATGGGTGGAACTTCCAGTGATTGACGACGCCGATGATGATGTGTCGGTTGAACTTGTAGTTTCTGTAGCGATGAAACTTTGTGATGTCAACGGTCCTGCTGAACTTGCGTAACGCTAGTTTGTTAGTTTGGGTACGATGACCTTATGTTTACTATATGTTGCATCTCTTAGCTAACTCTTTCTTTTCGTGTTGCTCAAATATATTAAGTTGCATATTATTGTTGAATTCGCTTGATGAAGATGCATCTCTAACAGGTACATAGGTCCTTGATGGCGAAGAAGTGCTATGCCGTGTACATAGGGAGGGTTCCGGGAGTGTACGATGAGTGGCCCGAGTGTCAGGCCCAAGTGTCACGGTTCTTGGGCGGCAGCCATAAAGGGTTTGATAGCAGACAAGAAGCAGAAGCTAGTTACTTGAGGTTCACGCTAGCGCGAGAGAGGAATCACAACCGACGCCTCATGTACTGCATAATTCCGCTCTTACTCATAGTGATAGCTCTTCTCTTCTATATCATCGTTTTAGATGGATGATGAAACATGTGTATGGGATAATGATGTAGTTGCATGTATTCGAGACATATCATAACTTGTATCGCTATTTCGAGATCGATGATGATGATAGACATCATTTGTGTTGGATGATGATGGCATGATTTGATGAGAATATTTGCATGTGTATGATATGATGAGACTATTGTGTGTGATATGACAGGCTATTGTATAAACCTATTAAAAAACAGATAAAAAACGTTGCAGAATTTTTTTTACAGACAATAGTAACAGTAGTGCGGGGTATGTGTATCAGTAGCGCTGCTTTATCAGTAGCGCGTGTTAAATAGGCGCGCTGCAGCTTTTAGCAGTAGCGAGGTTCACCTAAACGTGCTACTGATAAACTCTGTTAGCAGTAGCATGGGTGGAACAGTGCTACTGCTAATAGTTAGCAGTAGCGCCGTAGCAGTAGCGCGCCCACCCGCGCTACTGATATTACAAAACCCCGTGCTACTGCTAGGGTTTTCCCTAGTAGTGCTTGGTACACTGCCTGCCAAGGGCAAGTCAATCTTTCTTGGGGCATGGTATTGCATGCATACATCCACTATTCCTCCTGAGTATCTATGGACAGTTATCCCCGTGTCTTGCTCAGGATAAATCCTTAGTCTGGCTGTGGGTTCTATAAGGGTGCTTTCTTCTGTCATATACATTCGGGCTTTGTCCTTAGGTGATCCACAATCCAACATGACCAAGCTACTGCTGCTATATCCCCAATTGAAATGTCAGGCATGATCATAAAGTAGTCATAGACAGTAATCTCTTATCATGGCATCTACGAACTATTGATGCTGATGTGTATGTGCTTTCAGCTATTCTTTCTGAATGTCTTATCGCCATGTGAATTCGGACTGTCAAACTTTGTCAATTACTGAGGTGGCTTTGCCATACGTATCCTCTACAGTCCTTGTTATGACCACTGAGTTGAACATAATATGGCTAGCATCTGGTGTATTTTCTGGAGCACAGCCTCTTATCTTGGTTGATGGCCCGTACTCCCGATGTGTATGACATGCTGGCTGCATTGTTGTGGACGTATATGCAAGATTCTGACAAGGGTTGGTATTATTACCTTGTCCATGAAGCTTTATTTATCTGATCGTCACAGAGACTGTTTGTCCACAAACTCTTTGTTCTTGAGAATTCCTTTGATGGACCTGTCGTGACCTGCCAACACGGCTCCTTGGTCATAACCTAGCTTGTTGGGCTTGTACACACAACTTACTCTTGCATATCTCGTAGGGGTTGCTGTGTTCATATCCTTCTTTGATATTTGGGCCGATGTTTCTCTGAACACAGTCATTCCCGTGTACGAGTGGCTCGCATGAACTGATCCACTAGACTGCATGCTCACAACATATGCAGGGGTGGTATAAATCCTTTCATAACCACTGATTTCTAAGGCGGACGGGTGTCTGGGCTAGCTTGTGCTTCTGACAAACTTGTTGTGGCCATGATGTCGTGTTGAAGGAGGATGAATTCCTTATGCTCAAAGCTTCTGCCAGGGTAGTGTGCCGAAGAAGGCTGGGTATCGTACCCCAGAAGCTTTTCCCCATAGTGACGTAGCGAGAAAGATTGGGGAGTCTTGCGTTGTAAGCTCTTCTCGATAACTTGCGGAAAAAGGTTGGGTTCCTTATACCAGAAGCCTTTCACTGTGATATGCGGTCGGATCTATGGCCGATTCTGGCTTCCTTCCGGATATCCAGAATTTACTCATAGCGGAGCCAAAACTTGGTGTAGGCCATACCTTGTCTGAAAATATCCTGTTGGTCATGCACACCGCTAATCCTTCTGCTGGTCTGCTCAAGGTTGCACAACTGATGCCGTCTTCATGTTGATAAGTAATTCGGAATACCCTTTTGCGTTCACCCAAGTGTTGCCGGTAGTGAGCAGTTGGCAGATACTTCCATTCGGTTTAGCTGAACTTCCAGGTATTTGAAATTCTCATTAATTTCGGATAGCCGTGGACTTAACCATATACCTCGCAAACCTTGTTCACAGTGCCCGGAAAATTTGGTATATGCACCAGTGAATTCAAAATATTCTAACATACCAGAGTTTTGTTGTTGCTCTCGGCACATCCACATTCTTGAAGTATGTCTTCTGTGGGTAATAAATGATTCTTGAGTCCATTGAGAAAAGACTCAAGGTCCACCCCACTAGCTGAAATACTCCTTATGTCGGGGACCGAATAATTTGCTCTTGCTGTAATCTATTCCGCGGCAAACTCCCTTAGGTATAATCTGGCCTTGTCGGTTGCACTCAGATTCTGCTTCTGACCCATTCTTCATTTGGCAGATCCGGTGATGATGTTCTGAATATCGGGCAGTTGGCTTGGCTTGATTCTTACTGAATTTGGATTATTGGGTATAATCCAAGTTGTGTGTTGGTCTTCTTTGGTAGCTCTTGCGGATGGATCCAGTCAAAGTGACAGAACGAAGTTGACAAAAGAAGCAAAAACCGCGAAAAACCCAAAAAGAATACTACAAAGCAAATAAAGCTCAAATTTTGCAGACCTTACACACGTGGCCAATGATCCACTAGTATAACTAGCCTAGCGCACTTGATGTACCTCTAAGGACTTAGAAGCAAAACCACACAATGCTCCTGGTAGCAATTGGTGTCAAGCTCCTACTACTTCCTTAGGGAACATCAACCTCGACGCATGACCATAGCCAAGGTGGCTTAGTTAACGATCCTAGGGTTGTCGGGGAAAGATGGAATTTATAGGCGTTTCCCAAAGGAAACTGGATTTGAGAAGAGAAATGCCATGGTTAGCAAGCAAGGTAGGGATATTTGGTTTACCTAGGGGTTCAGGGCTCACGGGTCATTGCCTGGTGCGGGCATTTCATCCCGAAGACAAAGACCATGAGAGTTGGGGTCTGATGGAGTCAAAAACCTTGGGGGTTGCCTTATGATCAAAAGTAGCCGTGCCAATTTGGTGAAGATGGCTGAAATCCATCTGGGCTTTCTACTGATCCAGAGGCAATGAAATCTGGCTAGGGTAACCTACCGTTAGCCTGGCTCTGATACCATCCGTTGTGGCGCCCCGCCTGAATACCACTGTAGCCAAACGGTCGCCGCACACACCAGCCCAGGAAATCACTCTAGCGTGCGCGTTTACAACAAGTAACATGAACACAGGCATTTCTACTAATGGATATATAAGTCTTACATGATAATTTTACAAGGGTGCTGGCAGCGGAAAAGCTCTATCTAAGGCAGCATGGTCTTGGGCGGCTCCAATCCACAGGGATCTGACTGGGTTACTCTTCTAGCACGCGAACACTCCAGCTCCTCGCTAGTGGACGTCGGATCCTTAGGTGAACCTGGCCACAATGAAGGCCGCTGAGTACTTTTGAATGTACTCGCAAGCAAACCAAACCAACATATACACCAAGCAAAACAATCCATGGCATTCAAGCATGTGGAGGAGGTTGTTGTCATTAAGTCACATTCTTAATTATTGCAATAATGGCAGTAATACACACTGAAAACATAACAACCTATCCCCATAATGTCACCTACGAGTCACTAGTGCCATAATATGATGAGTACTAGCAAGTAATGTAAATGACAAGTTCAACTTAGCAGGAGTTTAATTATTCCTAACACATGCATATTCATTAATTAAACATGCAAGAATAACACAGAGCAATGCTTTAGGGCATATATCAGATGGTCGGCTTGCTTGGGGGTCGATGAATTCACCGGAGAGAAGTGCGATCACCTCGTGGAAAAATTCGCCGGAGAAGATTCCCTCTCGGAGGGGTTGAATAGAGGGCAGGGGCAAAATGGGCATTTTCAGAAAGTGTCAACATGGTGGAAATGATGTCATCAGAACAGGCTCGACGAACTGAGAAAGTGGGCTTTGGAATCACCTGACTCGGAGTCGCGAGCAAAAAGTTACAAGGGTTTTTCTGCCAGGGACCTATCTGTAAAGAAAATATTTGTATCTGGGTCCCTAACAGCACTGCGGTTGGCGCCTTCTCTGCGAATACGTTTCACAGTAGAGAAAACATATTCTGACCCGAGTACGCTTCTAGTAATCAAAAACGTAAGCGCCCTAGTATGCCTTCGGTAAGGCGAAGACGTATTCCGAGGAATACGCCTCCACTTATCCGATGTGGCGAGGGCCGGGCCGAGCTGCTGCCGCTGACTGGCGGGTCCCACGCTGCCCTTCCTCTCTCCTCCTCCTTCTACTTTCCTCTCCTCTGCTTCTCCCCGACGCCGCGGCAGAGTGCTCGGCCTCCGGTGGCCGGCGATGCTCCGGCGAGTCTCTTGGGCGGGCGAGGCTACAGATGCAGTCGCCGGAGAGCGCCGCATCCGGTAGTGGGCATCGCGGGCCTTGTGGACAGCCAGAGACAAGGCGGCGAGCCAGGGCAGTAGGCGGCGGCTCCGGTCACTATGGAGAGCTCCGGTGTCCGGGGAGGCTAGGAGATGGGGCGAGGATGGTCCACGGCGAGCAAGGGGTCCAGTGGTGGGTTAGGTGGAGGCGGAGAAGGCCAGAGACGAGAGAATTTAGGAGGATGGTGGCGGCGGCCATGGCGGTTGGAGGCGGAGCAGGGGGGCTCCGGTGCTTCTCTGAGCAAGCTAACGGATGGAGGGGAGGGAGAGGAGAGTGGTGAGCGTGCTCGGTGAGGCTCGGGCTGGCTATTTATAGCCCGGCGAGGAGAGGGGATAAGCTCGGCCGTGTGGTGGCCGCGGCGATGAGCTGGACCGCGAGCGGAGGTGATGGCTCGGCCAGTTCCCGGCGTCGTGAAGCGTCACGGGGGAGCAGAAGAGCTGCGCTGGCATGCTCAAGGAGCTTCGGCTCGGCCGGATGCGGTGGCGCATGTGCGGGCACAATGGCGGAGCAGAGTGCTCGTCGCGGCGCGGTGAGGAAGAGGCCGGAGGGAGAAGGAGTTGGAGAGGGGATACGTGGACGGCGGCGACGTAGTCGGCACTAGGGGACATGCTACGGCGACCTGAGCTGGCCTGCCGGAGGTGACGACCGCGTAGAGCACTGACTTGGCCTGTCGCTCATGCGGTCACCACGCGGACCGCGTGCTCTGGCCCACGTCTGCCTGTCTAGACTTGTCCAACAGGTTCAACACTGCTCAAACGGGTGATGTGGATCACTAGATGGACCAGGATGGGTCTGGAGTGGTCGAGCTGATCCAGAGTAGCTTCTGGACAGAATTTTGGAGTCACTGAGGTGAAATGGTTTGGTAAAAGGAACTAAGTTGTTGCCAAAATGGAATGTAGTAGGAAGGTGTAGATGCTAGCAAAAGTTGAGGTCATTTGGACCAAGTTTGAATGCACTTCCTTTGAAATGCTAAATTTGGTCTAGAAGCTAGGTTTTGATGTTGTGCTCAAATGACTTGATGGAATGAGCTTAGTTTTGGTGGAGGGAGGTTATTTGGGTGTATGGAGGTGCTGGCAAAATTTCAGCTCATTTGGAAATGCCAAAGTGGTACTTCCTTCACAAAGCTTTCTGCTGGACAGAAACTAGATGGAATTTTTGAGAGAAATTGGCTAGATAAGATTATGTGAATTTTTGCATGGTCACATTATATAGGGAATTTGAGGTCCTGGATTAATTTCATGAATTTTGAAGCAATATAAAATATAGTTGCTTCACAACCTCAAAATAGGTCCAGAAACAAGAATTGGAAGATGTGCTCAAAACATGAACTGTGGAACTTGGGTTCTTTATGGAAATGGTGAAGATATGGATAGGAGAAGCTCCACAAATTATTTGGGATTTTTCCTGGCTACCAAAATGGTAGTTCCTTTGGAAAGTGCCCAAATGCAATATTGGCTTTAAATAGGAAAATGCAATTTCCCTTATTTAATTATGGCCAATATTTTTATGAGAGCTCAATATGATCACAAAGAATACCTCCACAAGTTTTCATGAACTTTGGAGATGGATATATATTTTTCTGGATTTAATTCCTTTAACTGGCAGAAAAAGAAATTAATTTTAAATGAAAAATATTGCAAATGACTTGGCAATATTTTTGCATATCCATGGTTTATAGGTATAGGAGAGTCGCTGGGAAAAGTTTGGGAGGCAATAGATCAAAGGAAATTGGGCTTCGTTTGTAACTGCCAGAATTTGGGTTTCCCTTCCAGTAACTCGGAAGGTAGGGTTTCGGTGGCAAAATCCTGAGATTATATCTTGGATGGTAAGGTTGGGTTGGAGAGAGTCTCTAGTTGGATAGGAAGGCAAGTCTATATGACCATCTTCATATACCCAAGAGCGAGAGAAAATCCAATAACACCAAAAAAAAAGGGAGCCAAATCCCGCGATGGGAAAAATTGAGGAGTGGAAACCAGGGTGTTACATTCAGTCTCAGAGTTGTGGCCTTTGATAGGACTGAGGGTTTTGGCCAAAATGCGATATACTGTCCCTGGCACAAATAGCAAATCCTTCACTAAGAAGGTTTTTCTCTGAGGTTCTCCTTGAGCCAAAGGCTTCATCAACACTTGCATCCGATGATTTGGCAATTCAGGTTCTCATCACTGGGGTAGTGGAACCTACATCCACGTCCTCATTAGTTTCTTCATCAGTCACTTGAACTGGAGGCGATGATACCTGGTGTAAAGAAGCATCTGCTTCAATCTCAATTTCTTCATCCACTTGCTCTATTGAAGCAGCAAAGTGGGAATTCTCTTCTCCATCTTCAGGTGGGATGACATAGTCCACACCGAAGGGAATGATCTGAAGCTCTTGAGTGGGACTTGTTGGTGGGGCAGAAGAAATTGGTATGGCATCGATAAGTGCATTTGAAGACATTGGAGTCATCTTCAATTTCTTCACTGTTTCTGAGGCAGAGGGTGCTGACGCTTTTCTCTTCTTAGCAGCCTTTGTTTTCTTCACTTCTGATGCAGAAGGAAGTGTGAGACGCTTCAAAGACGAAGACTGTTCTGGTGCTGCTGCTGAGGAACTTGGTGGTATAATTTCATCAGGTATGACTGATGCAGTCGCCCTGGCAGTTTCTTTAGGCATAACAGTTGCAGTTGCCCTGGTAGATTCTTGCGGTGGAGCTGAAGAACTGGTTGGAGGAGCTTGACCACACTTAGCAGCCTCCCTTCTGTTATGTTCATCAACCACCTTGTTGGAAGCGCTGATGAATCTATCTTTCACTCCACAGCAGTGCTCAGCCTGGCGCTCATATTCCTCAGAGAAGCGCTGAATCTCTGTTTGCATAGCAACTAGTTGCTGAGGGGATATAGAAAGCATTCTATCCTTGAGCTCCTTCTGCTTTTTCTTCATTTCTTTTCTTATGAGCTTTGCCTTCTCAATCTTGTGTTTTTCATTGAGGACAAAGGCAGACATAACGTGACTTGGTCCAGGTGGCAAATCCAAGTCATCAAGTGGTGTATCTGGTTTCTGACACCATACATCAATGAAGTCAAGGATCTTTTTCGGACTCAGAAATGTTGGGACTGAGGAATTCTTGGCACGAGCGGCCTCTTCCATTCTTCTTTGTACAAATTCTGCAAGTTCATCTTCATCAACCATATCGTGTTCATCAGCTTGGGGCAACACAACCTTGCTCTTGGGGCTGGGCCTAGTTCCTCGGCCTGCAGTGGCTTTCTTCTTCAGCATCGACGTGTTTGAGGATATATGCCCAGATGCTGAGGCACTTGATGCAGCAATTTTGGCTATTTGAAAGCCTTCAGTGCGCTGGCATGAAGCTAGCACGACTGGCGTTGAAGCTTGTGCAGCAGCCAATGAGGAACTTGTGGCTTGCGGAGGTGCTGAAGAAGTTGGAGTAGTAGGAGCCTTAGGCGTTGAAGCCTTTGATGATGACGGCTTGGGCTCTGAGGACTTTGTAGAAGTTTTAGCCACTGAAGATTTTGGAGCTGAAGCTTTTGGCCGTGAGGGCACATCAGCTGAGGGCTTCGGCTTTTGAGCCGGCTTCTTCTGCATAGATTTCTTGGGCGCTCCACCACTTGAGCCTGCACCAGCATCAGCTGATGCTTTTGAAGCCCTGTTGAATTCTTCAACAACTTTTTGAGCTTGCTTCTGCAATTTTGCTTGATGCTTTTTCCATTCCTCAGGGAATTCCTCACCTCTCCTGATGCTTGTGGGATCTGCAGTTTGTCCAGGAGCCAGAGGTGGCCTTTTGCAAGGTGGCTTTATGGTGAATTCCTTCATATACTTTGGAGTCACATATCTGTATGCCCTCCATTCATATGCCCACCTGCGTTTAATTTTCTGTAAGCGCGTCTTGCGCTGCTTGTCAGTCTCTTTGCCATGAGTTGCCTCATCTGGCGTACAGTACCCTGCATATAATTCATCAGGAATCTCAAAAGTAGCATGTTCCTCTTTCCTCTTGTCTCCCTTCTGAGGCCTTTTGCCATCTGTCATTTTCTTCAACTGAGGGGTTTGAACTTTTGATGTTTCTGAAGAAGTCTGGAGATTTTCCTCAAGCAATGCTGCAAATGAATTAATTTGATGAGAACCAAGAGATTCGTCTGCAGACATGGGTGCCTATGAACATAGTATAGTTGCGAGGAAATTGGGAAGAGTCACATGCATTCTCAGAGATTTTCAAAATTAAACCTAGTTGAGGATCGTCTTGAAGAAATTCACTAAGTGTTCTTGACTCAGATTCCAGGGCTGTATAGATTGAAGCAATGCGCACAACTGAGGAATCTATGAATTAAGAGTAACTTAGGTGAAATAACCAAGACTGGCCAGAAGGAAGTGCTGAAGATTTGGAAAGAAGTGGTAAAAACAACACTTAAAGAATTTGAGGCAGTAAAAAGATCAAACTTGGGTAGTAAAAATAAATTTTAATTACCCCAAGGATGAACTCGATGAGCTGGATGACGAGTTGATGGAAATCGTCAGCTCAGATCTTTCATGCCCTAACTTGGCGATGAAAGACAGCTACGGCGGCGGCGCAGGTGAAGATATCCGTGGCTAGCGCGAGTACGACGATGAAGAAGTCGAGGCAGTCAAGCTCTTCCTCTCCGGCGACGATGAATTCCAGCGGCGGCGCTAGGGTTTTGAGAGCGACAGGGGCGCAAGAGTGAAATGAGTTAGGGTTGACGAGGTCAAGCCTTTATATAGGCGTGGTGAAAACTGAGCGATCCAAAGATTTTGGGCGGATATGCCCCTGGCATTTCGCATCTGGGTGACACGCACACACATGCATTTTGAGTGCGCTTATCCATGCATCGAAGGCGCGGGATGAGGTTACTGTGGCAACCGCCAAAAAATGATTAGAATATTTTCAAAATGTGTTCGCAATTTCTTCAGCTAACAAGGACACAGTGAAGACTTTGAACAGTGTCAATTAGAACACATATGAAGAGATTGAGAACAGAGTGGTTTGAGTTTAGCATAGAGGGGAGCGGGTCCGATCACATCCACATAGGTGACGAAAAACACAGTTTGAAGAATTAGCTATATGTGGATGCTGTTGAGGACATGAAAAAAACTCAAATATATATATAATCTCCTCAAGAAATGAAGAATAACCACAAATGATGAATTTGAAAAGTTTGACGAAATTGCAAATGACAAAAAACTCAAATTGAAGCAAGTCATAAAGTGGTGGTGGCGTTAACCACCATATAAGAACTGTGATGATTACAAACACTGCATACACTTGTCGTATGGTTCTGAGAATCAAGTTCTTCATTAATTTCTTCACACTTAGAGGGTTAGTCTTCATTGATTGAAGAAAAACGTTACTTCGTGTGTTGTGCATCAAAGTCATCAAGAATGCATAAGTGTTAGGATGTGTGTCCTTTTCAAAGGACATTCGAAGATTCTAGGATGTTTAGCTCACACTGCAACATGCAAAACCTTCTCTCATCCAAGGGCTTAGTGAAGATATCGGCAAGCTGGTCTTCTGTCTTCACGTGGTCGATGACGATGTCTCCCTTCAGCACATGATCACGAAGAAAATGGTGACGAATCTCAATGTGCTTCGTCCTTGAGTGTTGCATAGGGTTGTGGGCGATCTTGATGGCGCTCTCATTGTCACAGTAGAGTGGCACTTTCTTCATGTTGACACCATAGTCCTTGAGGGTTTGCTTCATCCATAGTAACTGAGAGCAGCAGGCGCCAGCAGCATTGTACTCAGCCTCGGCAGTAGAAAGTGAGACGCAGTTCTGCTTCTTCGAGGACCAACATACAAGAGATCGTCCAAGGAAATGTCATGTGCCTGAGGTTGACTTGCGATCCACACAATCTCCAGCATAATCAGAATCAGAATATCCAACAAGATCGAGTGATGAGCCCTTGGGATACCATAATCCAAGCATTGGTGTGTGAGCTAAATATCGAAGAATTTGTTTCACAGCCTGGTGGTGTTATTCCTTCGGTGACGCTTGAAAGCGGGCACACATGCAAATGCTAAGCATAATATCTAGCCTAGATGCACATAGGTAAAGGAGCGAACCAATGATGCAGCGATATACCTTCTGATCGAAATCTTTACCATTTTCGTCAGTGTTGAGTTGGCCATTTGTTGGCATTGGTATCTTGAGGCCTTTGCAATCTTGCATTCCGAATTTCTTCAGGCAATCTTTGAGACATTTCTCCTGAGATATGAAGATGCCATTTGGTTGTTGAGGAATTTGAAGTCCGAGGAAGAATTTCAACTCCCCCATCATAGACATCTGATATTCTTCTTGCATCATATGTGCAAATTCGTCACTGTATTTCTTGTTAGTGCAACCAAAGATAATATCATCAACATATATTTGACATATGAACAGTTCACCATCATAAGATTTTGTGAAAAGAGTAGGGTCAAGTGAACCGGGCTTGAACCCCTTTTTCTTCAGGAATTCCTTCAGTGTATCATACCAAGCCCTTGGGTCTTGCTTGAGGCCATAGAGAGCCTTGTTGAGTCTGAAGACTTTGTCAGGATGCTTTGGGTCCTCAAAACCTGGTGGTTGAGCAACATATACTTCTTCCTCAAGCTTACCATTGAGGAATACACTTTTCACATCCATTTGATATATAAGAGGATATCATGATGGTTAGCATATGCAAGCAATATACGAATGACTTCAAGCCTAGCAACAGGTGCAAATGTTTCATTGAAATCAATACCCTCAACCTGTGTGTAGCCTTGAGCTACAAGATGGGCCTTATTCCTCACCACTTGGCCATTTTCATCTTGTTTGTTGCGGTAGATCCACTTAGTGCCGATGATATTGTGCTTGCGTGGATCGGTTCGCTTGACAAGCTCCCACATATTGTTGAGCTCGAACTGATGCAATTCATCTTGCATTGCTTGAATCCATTCAGGTTCCAGAAAGGCTTCATCAACTTTGGTGGGCTCTGAAATAGAGACAAACGCGTGATGCCCACAAAAGTTGGCTAAATGTGAAGCTCTTGAGCAGGTGAGGGGACCAGGTGCATTGATGTTGTCGAGGATCTTCTCGATCTGCACTTCATTTGCCTCTCGTGGATGTGCTGGACGAGGGCCTTGATGTTGTTGTTGCTGTGCAGATTCCTCAACATCATTTTCGTCAGGATGTTCATTTTCTTCATGACGAGGAACAACCACTTCTTCATCAGCAGCTATTTCTTCACTGGGCACAATTTCACCAGTGCCCATCAGCTTGATAGATTCCTCCGGAGGCATTTCATCTAGCACAGGAGGCAGGTGCTCTCTTTGTGAGCCATTAGTTTCATCGAACCGCACATCTACAGTTTCAACAACCTTGTGATGAAAGGAGTTGAAGACTCTGTAGGTGTGCGAGTCCTTTCCGTAACCAAGCATAAAACCTTCATGTGCTTTCGGTGCAAATTTAGAACTGTGATGAGGATCTCTAATCCAACATTTAGCATCGAAGACTTTGAAATAACTCACATTGGGTTTCTTGTCAGTGAGGAGTTCATATGAGGTCTTCTTGAGGAATTTGTGAAGATATACCCGGTTGATGATGTGGCATGCAGTGTCAATTGCTTCAGGCCAGAAATGACGAGGTGTCTTGTATTCACCAAGCATAGTACGCGCCATCTCGATGAGGGTTCTGTTCTTGCGCTCCACGACTCCATTCTGTTGAGGCGTATAGGGAGCAGATAGCTCATGAGTGATGCCAAGTTCATCAAGATAGTCGTCGAGGCCTGTGTTCTTGAACTCAGTGCCATTGTCACTCCTGATGTGCTTGATCTTGAGACCATAATTCTTCATGGCCCGATTGAAGAATCGTCTGAAGACATCCTGAACTTCAGTCTTGTAGGAAATGATGTGCACCCAGGTGTAACGAGAGTAGTCATCAACTATGACGAATCTGTAGAGAGATGCTGCATTGGTTAGTGTGGCATAATGTGTAGGACCAAACAAATCCATATGAAGCAATTCAAAAGGACGAGTAGTGGTCATGATTGTCTTAGCCAAGTGCTTGGATCTGGTCATCTTTCTAGACTCACAAGCACCACAGAGATGATCTTTGACGAATTTGACACCCTCAATGCCAATGATATGCTTCTTCTTGACGAGAGTGCTCAAATTCCTCATCCCAGCATGTCCAAGTCGTCGATACCATAGCCAGCATTCTGAAGCTTTTGCCATTAGACATGTTGCAGGTTGAGGACCTGTGGAGAAATCTAGAATGTACAAGTCACCTCTCCTAAAGCCTTCGAAGACTTTGGATTTGTCAGATTCCAACAGCACAATGCATCTATATTTGACAAAGATGACAATCATATCAAGATCACAAAGCATTGAGACAGACATGAGGTTGTATCCAAGGGACTCGACAAGCATCACCTTTTCCATGTGTCGATCCTTTGAGATAGCAACCTTACCTAGACCCAATACCTTGCTTTTTTCTTTGTCAGCGTATGTGATATGCTTCAGATGAGACGGAGTAAGGGGAGCATCAGTGAGGAGATTCCTATCTCCAGTCATATGATTTGTGCAGCCACTGTCCAAGACTCATTCAGTGGCTGAAGGTGTATCATCCTGTAGAAGCATTAGTCTGACTTACAAATTCATATACTTCAAAGTGAAGAATATGATGATGATCAATTTCATCAGACAATTTCATCAAGGAATAATATCTAGCAGCATAAGGGATGTGTGAAATGAAACATTCATTTCATTGTGATTAGCCTGCATCCCAACAGGCATTATATCAGGTCTTCAGCAAATTCATCAAACATTTTGTTCTTTGAAGACCTGACCCTGTAGAAGAGATTAGTTCTTCTTCTAAACCACCCACATCTGAATGGGTGGCTAAGAAGCAATGTAACGAAGTGCATTAATGGAGAACTTAGGCATTGAAGAATATGCATTTCTGTTCATAGGAGGGTTATAGTAACTGAATGAATAAGCAGAGAAATTCTTCGATGATTTTGTGAACGTAGTGGTTTGAAGAATAGTGCTCATACTCACCAAATCGCTGTTTGTTTCCCTGCGAAATAGAGGCATTAGTACGACCATAAGTGGGTCTGCGTCCATTTGACGACTTTGATCCCTGTGAAGAATTTGCCTTGGGAAGTTTCTTCTTCATCGGTGGTGTCATGATAACATTCACCTGAAGATTTTCCAGAAGGCTTTTGGGAACCCAGATTTTCTTCAAAGGTGGACCATTCCTACAGTTAGTACCAATGAATCTGGCAAAGACTTCACCATTCTGATTCTTGAACAGTTTATAGTTGGAGTCAAATGACTCATCTGAAGAATATGAAGAATCACAAGAATAGCCAGATAAAGTGGATGGATATATTGGATGTCCTTTTGCAGCAACCCACGTGGTTTGGGGATACTGCTCGGGCTTCCAATACGAACCATCAGCGTTGAGCTTTCTCTCAAAGGCAATACCCTCTTTCCTAGGGTTCCTGTGAAGAATTTGCTTTTTGAGCACGCCACACAGGGTTTGCTGCCCTTTGAGGCTTTTGTACATGCCAGTGACATACAATTCCTTCAGCCCTGCATTTTCATCAGTATCACTGGTGGCTTCCTCAGATGAGGGGTTAGCGGCCACGGTAGCAGTTGAAGCAATTGCAAGTACAGAAGCATTTGAACATTCAGCTGAAGAATTTGCATTATCACATTCAAGGCATTTTAGGCATGGTGCAACAAATTCTTCTTGAGCGGTACTGATCTGTTGAGCGAGGAGTGAATCATTTTCCTTTTGAAGATCATCATGAGATGCTCTCAGCTTCTCGAGATCTTGCTTCCTTTGAAGAAATTCATAGGACAGCTTCTCGTGTTCAGTTGAGAGCGACACATGACGACTTTCAAGTTCATCATATTGAGACTTAAGCCTTCTGAGATCCTCAGACAAAGCTTGACTATGATCCATTTCCTCGTGCAACAGGTCATCGCTTTTGTCTAGCAATTTTGGAATCTTTTCCATGGCATGTTGTTGCTCAGTTGCAATTTTAGCAAGTTTCTTATAGCTTGATTTAGATTCACACTCAGAGTCGTCATCACTGGAAGTTTCAAAGTAAGCTTCTCGTGAGGTTACCTTTGCACCTCTTGCCATGAAGCAATAGGTGGGAGTGAAGTCATCAGCACAGTCATCATTGTTGGTGGAGATACCATTACCCTCAGAGTTGAAGATGGACTTGCTGACGTACTCAGTAGTGAGTGCAAGGCTCGCCACACCTGTGTCTGACTCCTCCTCAGATTCCTCAACTTGCTGATCATCAGATTCTTCTTCAGAATCCATTTCCTTCCCAATGAATGCACGTGCTCTGCTAGAACTGGTTTTCTTGTGAGATGAGGACTTTGATGAAGACTTTGAGGACTTCTTCTTTTTGCCATTAGATTCATCATCATCCCTGTTCTTCTTCTTCTTCTTCTTCAGCCAGAGAGGGCAGTCGGCGATGTAGTGGCCTGGCTTCTTGCATTTGTGATAGGTTCTTTTGTTGTAGTCTCGAGCAGATGCTTCTCCAATGTTCTTCGAGTTATACTTTGAAGATTTTCCAAATCGGTTCTTCTTGGAAAACTTCTGGAAGTTCTTCACCAGCATACCCAGTTCTCTGCCAATTTCCTCAGCACCATCAGAACTGCTCTAATATTCCTCTTCTTCTTCAGATGAGGAAATAGCCTTGGCTTTTGTTTTTGCCTTCAGAGCGCGAGGACGACCATAGCTGGGTCCATACATATCTCTCTTCTCTACTTGCTGAAATTCATGTGTGTTGAGCCTCTCAAGAATGTCAGCAGGATGTAGTGACTTGTAGTCAGGGTGCTCTTGAATTACCAGTGCCAAGGTGTTGAAGGAACTGTCCAAAGACCTCAGCAATTTCTTCACCAACTCATGATCGATGATGTCAGCAGCACCAAGAGCCTGAAGCTCATTGGAGATATCAGTAAGGCGGTCGAAGGTTTGCTGCACATTCTCATTGTCAAGTCTCTTGAAGCGATTGAAGAGATTGCGAAGGACGTCAACTCGAGAATCACGTTGAGTGGAAACACCCTCATTGACTTTGGAGAGCCGGTCCCAGATCAGCTTTGCAGTTTCCAAAGCACTCACTCTACCATACTGGCCTTTGTTCAGATGACCACATATGATATTCTTCACTTGAGAGTCCAGTTTCTTGAATTGCTTCACGTTAGTGGCGTTGATGCTTGGAGCCATAGTGGGCACTCCATTCTCCACAATGAACCAAAGATCGTTGTCAATTGCCTCAAGATGCATTCACATCTTGTTCTTCCAGTAGGGGTAGTCTGTGCCATCGAAGATCTGGCACGCAGCGGAGACCTTGATCATTCCTGCGGTCGACATAACTAAAACTCCAGGTGGTTAAACCAAAATCACATAGAACAAGGGAGTACCTTGCTCTGATACCAATTGAAAGCACAGGATAACTCCCAGAGGGGGGGTGAATGGGAGATTTTTAGAAATTTGTCAAACTCCAAAGACTTTGACAAAAATTAGAGTGAAGAAATAGAAATAGAATTGAAACTAAGTCTACACAGATATGAAAAGCATGCATACGAAGTCTAAGCAAGTGAAGAACATACAATCATACACACAGATAAGCATGAGGAAGATGAACTGAAGAAAATGAGACAACATGATGAAACTTCAGTTCAAATTCTTCAGAAAGGTAAGACACAAGTTCTTCAGCAGCGGAATAGTAATAAAGTAAAGGAGTGAGGAATTTGAAACCAGTTTAGCTTGACGAAGACACAGCGATTTGGTAGACTAGTTCCAGTTGTTGTGTCAACTGTACGTCTGGTTGAGGCGGCTGAGTTTTACCTCAGAGGACACTTAGTCCTCATTGTATTCCTCTTGAGCTAAGGTCACTTAGTCCTCGCTGTCGGTACCAAAACCGACAGATCTCGGGTAGGGGGTCCAAACTATGGGTCAAGGAGCCGATGGTAATAGAGAGCGTAAAGACAGCGATTTACCCAGGTTCGGGCCCTCTCGAGGAGGTAAAACCCTACGTCCTGCTTGATTGTATTGATGTGATTGTATGAAGGTTACAGAGTTGATCTACCTCGAGATCAGATGGGCTAAACCCTAGATTATCAGTCTCCCCCCTACGGACTAAACCTCCTGGTTTATATAGACACCAGGGGGGCCCTAGGGTTACATATGGTCGGTTACCATCAGGGACAAACATGCCGGTTACGCCATCTATTCCTTAGAGGAGACGCCAAGACTTCAGAGATTCCCTTCTATCATGCGGGGTCGTCCACAATCCAGCCTTCCATCGACGTGTAGAGAGCGGCCCACCAGTCCGGCCCATGAGAGATAGGCCGGCAGCCCGAGTACCCCCTAGTCTGGGACACCCTCAGTAGCCCCCGAACTAGCCTTCAATTCCGAGGTCTACGGTCTTCGGCAGCTTCATGCTTCAGAAATCTTCGGCTTAGATGGCGAGTTCCTCCCGTTACCTATATTTGGATTAATAATAATTCGGCCACCAATAGGTCACTTACCGAGGTATCTTCAGAGATAGAATTAAATGACGACCCTCGATTTCTGCGCGCCCACGGAATGCGAGTGGCCCGATGGGTTCTTACAAAAATGTCCCTTTAATAGGCCAAGGACGTGGAGGTTAACGCACCCCACCCCCTGCCATTCTTCTCCACATCCTCGCAAAGCCAAAGTCAACAAACAATGGCAAGCGCCCCAGGCTCTTCCTCACGCCCTCATGGCCCCCGTCAAGGTGATTGGGCGGGATGCTCCGTATCTTGTATGCGACTACGTAGGCTTGAGGCACAGGGGTATCTGCCCGCCTCAGATCTCACATCCACCCTCCCCGGATTAACTTCCGCAGACGGAAAGGCCCTTGCGGAGAATTTCCCTCCCCCTCACGGGGAGGAGAGAGTTTGCTTCGTGCCCTTCGTGTTGCGAGGCCTGGGTTTTCCCATCCATCCCTTCTTGAGGGGTTTACTAGAGTTCTACGGGATTCTGCTCCACCACCTTACCCCTGGATTGATCCTTCATATTTCGGGCTTCGTCGCTTTATGCGAGATGTTCCTGGGCTGTGAGGCGCACTTTGAGTTGTGGAGGAAATTCTTCTGCCTAGTCCCCCGCACCCGGGAAGGGGTCATCTATGAGGTCGGCGGAGCCGAAGTATGGTGCATTGCCGGGACCGAATACCCCGTTGGGACTCCGAAGAAGGATGCCGAAGAGTGGACTTCGGAATGGTTTTATATCGAAGACGTCCCTTTATTCGATCCAGTTTGAAGGGGTCTACCGGAATTTTCATTGGCTTCTCCAATGAAGCGGTTCAGCTGGTGCCCAAAGAGTCCTTCTCAAGAGGAAAGTGCCGAAGTAGCTCGTCTGGCTGCTGAAGTGAGGTGGTTAGCTCATGACGGACTAACCATCGTTGATGTGATGGCAATAGCCATTGCTCGATGTGTCCAGCCTCTCCAACAGAGAATTCATCAGCTATGGAACTACAATGGGGAGGACGACACTGCCCGGTACACCAAGAAGGGGCCCGCCAATCAGGCGGCGATAGCCACCATACTAGCCGGTTTGTTCAAGGGGGAAGAGCAAGAGTTCGCTCGACTAAAGCTCAAGAAAGGCTTCTCGATGTATGATCCCATCGAAATGGTGAGTTTGACCACTCTTTTTAGTTCGGATATTACCCCAGACCTTTCATAATCGGATCTTCATCTTGTCCGAACAAAGTTGGAGGCGATGGATCCAAACGGTGAGTTGCCCGGCTCCTCAACCGGAGAATTACTCTCGTGATGACGATCCTGGGTTCCATGACGACCCTGAAATATCCATTAATTTCGAGGACGGGGTCTTCTACCAGGAGAGCCTTGATGGCTCCAAGGTGGCCCTGTTGGCCGATCATCCCGGGGCGCTTCCCTCCTCCGTGGTAAGTGGCCAATGGGCTTCCTCTCGAAAGAAACGCTCAGCCGCTGCAGGCCCGAACACACTGACACCTACTCCCAAGGGCCGCCGCACGACGCACCGAACAGCCGCAAAGGTGGCACCAGTGGCTCCGACGACAAGTAGTCATGGGGTGACCCCACGTATGGCCCCAACGGGAGCTACATCATCGGCGCCCCGCCCGAAGAGGTAATGTATTCACTGTACTGTTATGGCCTCTATCGTCAACATCCACCGCATATGCCAATAATTTGTTCCATGGTGTTCGATAGACGATGTGTGGAACCACGCGCGGCCGAGGATGTTGAGAAGGTGCCAAGGGGTGACTCAAATCTAAGGTCGCCAGCTGTAACCGGAGTTACTCCGGGAGCCACTGCCGAGGACCAAAATCCCGAGGACTCGGGAGACGTCTCGGTCACTAATTCCGAAGTTGAAAGTGTGATGAATCATCGGCGGCGCAAGGCATCACTTCGGCAAACCACGTTGTCTAATCAGGAGGTCAATGCTCTTAGCTCAGTAGATGCATACCTCGGCGCCACCCGAACGGGGCTTGAAGGCGCAATGAGGCTCATGTCTATGAATATGCAGGTATAGTAATAGTTTTGACAACTAGTACCTAACCCAGTAGCCCCCGAGCCTTAATTTGGGCGGGACGGCCGAGTTAAGGGTCTGATATCCATGCTGCCCTGCTATTTGTGCAGATTGTTCGGGAGCAGAACAAAAAGCTGTCCGAGGACCTCAAGCTGGCTCAAACAGAGTTAAAGTCTGTGAAAACCGAGCTAGAGGGGGTGAAAACATTCACCAGAGAGGCACATGGTAAGTGCCGAATTTAAAGTTCATTAAAGAGAAAATGGGGTGGAACATCTCCACTAATGAAAAATGTTTCCATAGCAGCCGAGACGATAAATCAGTTACAGAAGGACCTGGATATGGCCAGGAAAGCCCAAAGGTATGCGGAGGCACAGAAGAGGCTGGCTACCGGGTGCTGTCCCGAAGTCATGAGGAGAGGGATAAGTTTAAGGCGGAAGGCGAACAACAGGTCCAAGAAATCAAAAGCTTAAAAGCTCAACTGACTGTAACCCAAGAGGAGAATCAAAGACTGAAAACAGGCATGTTCGGTAAGTGCAATCTAAGTCGCCCGTTCAATAACCGAACGTATATGGTAGCTAGATGAACAATGCCACGTCTTATTGTAGTTCTGCTGACCGGGCGTCCCGAAGAGGAAGCCGGTTCCTTCGGGCGGGACCTGCTGAAGAAGCTATCCGCTGTACATGAGCGGGCCCGGAGAGCCATGAAGAGCTTGTTCAAAGCACTGTGGCCTGGCGAAGTGGCTCCGGAAGGGATGGCCGAACTCGCGAGTCGCTTCAAAGGAGCTCGGCGCTGCTTTGAGTCATGGAAGATGTCATCCTGTCGTGAAGGAGCACGGGAAGCGTGGGCGATGATCAAGACCCGATTCACCAAGCTGGAACCGGAGCATTTAGCGAGAGTTGGGCCGGTAGGGCCAGATGGGCAGGAAGTGCCCGTGCATCTGGTATATGACCAGGTTATGCCCGCAGCTCGGCTGTCCCAAGCAGATTGTGCTCTGGAGACCATAATAGACGGTCTAGATCAAGATTGATAGGTCGATTCTATGTACCTATGTACTTTACATCGGATAGTCTCCAAACCGTGCATAAAAAACGTTGTCTTAACCGGCCATCGGCTTCCCCCTCCTAAACCAGAAGCCAAGGAGTGTTTTCCTACTATGTAATCCGAGAACATCGGAAAGATACTTCGGAAAACTAGGCAATCCGGCCATTTGGTGCAAACAGACAAAAACGTGCTCGGGGAGTTATGTTATATTACTGATTAACGTAAGAAACATCTTCTGACGAAAATAGTTCCGCTATGGGTTCCTTTCGTCAGGTGACCACGTTATCCGTGGATGGATAACCGAGTACCCGAATTTAGACGGGGACGGTTACTTCGGAAAAATACCCCAGAAACTTGGTGATAGGTATCAATTATTTTCACTTCGCCCCGTGGCCGACCAACTTGTTGTCTTAAGACGCTAGCTTTCGGCTTCACCCGTTTGAGGTACGTACCCGGGAAATCCAGACGTAACAATCGCAGAGGTGCTCCCTTTACTCCCTAGCAGAATAATCGGGAACGTAGGGGGTAAACACAGGAGCGAGGCAACCCAGCTTGGCCAAATCTTCAGTCAAGTTGATGCATATAGTGGCTTGAGAACGACGCAGGAAGGTTGCAAACACGTAAAAAATGGATGATTGCATAAATGAAATTTGACGAGCTTCGTAAAAGAAGCCCCCAGGTAACAAAGTGTGGTACATTCAAAGATGTTTGCCGAAGAAGAATTTAACGTAATTCAGCATTTCCGAACACAACCCGGGAGAGACTATTGACTAGAAAGATGAAGATCCGAAAAGGATAAATCAAACAAGGTAAGTTTGCGGGACTAGCCATAGAAACGTCGCAGCCGAGCTGCATTCCATGGGTTGGGTTCGAGGCGATCGTCTGTCGGGTCGTGGAGGCGGTACGCCCCGCCCGTGAGTACTTGGTCGATTATGAAGGGCCCCTCCCATTTGGGCGCCAGCTTATGCTTCTGCTTCTCCGGGAGGCGCAAGACTAAATCACCAACATTGTAGGCCTTCGCCCGTACTTCCCTGCTCTAATAGCGTCTGGCCTGCTGCTGATAAAAAGCAGAACGAGCCCGAGCTATGTCGCGCTCGCCTTCCAAGGCGTCCAGGTCATCTTGCCGATCCAGCTCGGCCTCCTTTTCTTCATACATATGCACCCGAGGGGCGTCGTGAATAAGGTCGTAGGGGAGGACGGCTTCTCCCCCATATACCATGAAGAATGGTGTGTAGCCCGTGGATCGATTAGGAGTGGTGCGTAGGCCCCACAGTACGGAGTCGAGCTCCTCAACCCAATGGCAGCCATAGTCTTTCAAAGATCGGACCAAACGAGGCTTAATGCCGCTCAAGATCAGGCCATTCGCTCTCTCGACCTGTCCATTAGACTGTGGGTGATACATCGAGGCGTAGTCGAGCTTAATGCCTAAATTAGCGCACCAGTCTTTGACTTCCTGGGCGGTAAAGTTGGATTCGTTGTCCGTTATTATGCTGTGGGGAACACCATAACGGTGTATGACGCCGGATATAAAGTCGATGACCGGCTTAGACTTGGCTGAAGTGACCGGCTTTACCTCGATCCATTTAGTGAATTTATCTACCATGACGAGTAGATATTTCTTTTTCTTGGTCCCCCCTTTAAGTGGTCCAACCATGTCCAGCCCCTAGACCGCGAAAGGCCAAGTAATTGGGATCGTCCGAAGGGCCGTGGGGGGCATATGACTCTGATTTGCAAAGAGCTGGCATCCAACGCAATGTTGGACCAATGTCTGGGCGTCTGTTCGGGCCGTGAGCTAAAAGAACCTTGCTCGGAAAGCCTTGCTGACCAGGTTCCGAGCTGCCGCGCAGTGACCGCCCATGCCAGCGTGAATCTCGGCCAGAAGCTGCCTTCCCTCCTCTTCGGAGATACATCTCTGGAGGACGCCAGTAGTACTTTTCTTATATAGCTCTCCCTCGTGGACTTTATAGGCTTTAGATCGTCGAAGGATACGCCTGGCCTCAGTCTGGTCAGCCGGGAATTCTTGGCGGAGGAGGTAGGCGAGGAAAGGCTCGGTCCATGGCGCGATTACCGCCATGACTTCGTGAGCCGAAGTTGTCATTGCGATGGCCGAGCCCCCGATAATTCCATTATCTGGTTCAATAGGCGGAGGGACGAACTCCCCTGGGGTATTGGTGTCCGAGCCCTAGGCGTTCTCCTGCCACACCACGGACGGCTTGAAAAGTTGTTCCAAGAAGGTGTTCTCGGGGATGGGGTCGCGCTTAGCGCCCATTCAAGCCAGGATATCCGCAGCTTGATTGTTGTCACGAGGTATATGGTGAAACTCCAGTCCTTCGAAGCGGGCGGAGATCTTCAGGACGGCGTTGCGGTATGCTGTCATTTTTGGGTCTTTTGCGTCGAATTCGCCGTTAACTTGAGAGATGGCAAGATTAGAATCTCCCCGTACCTCGAGCCGCTGAATGCCCATTGACACTGCCATCCGAAGTCCGTGCAGCAGAGCCTCGTATTCGGCTGCGTTGTTGGAGTCGGTGTACATGATCTGGAGTATGTACCGAATATTGTCGCCAGTGGGGGATGTGAGGACCACTCCAGCCCCCAGTCCTGTGAGCATTTTGGAGCCGTTGAAGTACATCGTCCAATGTGAGTATGTGCTGTACTCCCTAGGGAGTTCGGCTTCCGTCCATTCCGCGATGAAATCAGCCAAGACTTGAGATTTAATAGCTCGGCATGGTCGATAGATGATTTCGAAGGGGAGAAGTTCCATAGCCCATTTGGCTATGCGCCCTGTGGCATCATGATTGTTGATTATGTCATTCAATGGTACTTCGGATGCTACCATAACTGAGCACTCCTGGAAGTAATGGTGGAGCTTTCGAGATGCCATGAAAACTGCGTAGGCGATCTTCTGGTAATGCGGGTACCTTGTTTTACACGGGGTAAGCACTTCGGATACATAGTACACAGGTTTCTGTACCTGGAGCTTGTGACCCTCGGCCTCTCGTTTGACAACGAGAACCGCACTGACCACTTGATTCATTGCCGAGATATATAGCAGCATTGGCTCAGCCGGGCTGGGTGCCATCAAAATCGGGTTGCTGGCCAGTAGAGTTTTTATTTCTTCGAGTGCCGCCGCCGCTTCGCTAGTCCATTCGAAGTTCTTCGTCCGTTTGAGCAATTTATATAGCGGCAGGGCCTTTTCGCCAAGGCGCGAGATGAAGCGGCTTAGGGCTGCAACCGTACCGGCCAGTTTCTGGACGTGTTTGAGCTCAGTGGGGACAGCCAACTCGTACAGTGCCCGGATTTTCGCTGGGTTGGCCTCTATTCCTCTATGGGAAACTATGAAGCCGAGCAGCTTGCTGGCCGGCACTCCGAAGACGCACTTTTCTGGATTAAGCCGTATATCGAAAGTCCGAAGATTGTCAAAGGTTTGCCGGAGATCGTCCACCAGCTGGCTGACCTGTTTGGTTTTGATAAGCACATCGTCCACATAAGCTTCGACTGTTTTGCCGATTTGTTTCTCCAGACACGTTTGGATCATGCGCTGCTATGTGGCCCCTGTGTTCTTTAAACCGAAGGGCATTGTGTTGAAGCAGAATGGTCCATAGGGAGTGATGAATGCAGTGGCCGCCTGGTCGGACTCCTTCATTTTGATTGGATGGTATCCGGAGTAAGCGTCAAGGAAACATAGCGAGTCGAGCCCGGCGGTGGCATCAATGATCTGGTCGATGCGGGGCAAGGGGAAAGGATCCTTAGGGCATGCTTTGTTCAAATTCTTGAAGTCGACGCACAATTGCCAGGACTTATCCTTTTTCGGCACCATGACCAGGTTGGCCAACCACTCAGGATGTTTGATGTCCCGGATGAACCCGGCTTCGAGCAATTTGGCCAGTTCCTCACCCATGGCTTGACGCTTGGGTTCGGAAAACCGACGGAGAGTCTGTTTAACTGGCTTGAAACCTTTGATTATCTTCAGGCTGTGCTCGACTAATCTACGCGGGATACCTGGCATGACTGAAGGGTGCCAGGCAAAGATATCCCAGTTTGCGCACAGAAAATGGCGCAATTCTTCATCAACCGCGGGGTCCAGCTGGGCTCCGATGGACGCCGTCTTGTTGGGATCTGTTGGGTGCACTTGGAATTTAATGATTTCATCTGCTGGTTTAAAGGACGTGGATTTTTTGCCTTTTATCAAGGATGACATCGTCCTTGTCCACCGTGGAGCGGAGCGCGGTTAATTCTTCGGCCGCGAGGGCTTCGGATAACGCTTCAAGGGCGAGCGATGCCGTCTTATTCTCGGCTCGCAGGGCTCTATCCGGATCACTTATTACTGTGATTATACCATTTGGCCCTGGCATTTTAAGCTTCATGTACCCGTAATGTGGTACAACATGGAATCGTGCGAAGGCATCGCGCCCTAGTAAGGCATGATACCCGCTGCGGAAGGGCACGATGTGGAAAAGCAGTTCTTCGGACCGGTAGTTCTCGGGAGTTCCGCAGACCACATCAAGAGTCACGCGGCCACTGGCACGCGCCTCCTTTCCGGGGATAATCCCTCGAAAGGTAGTGTGACTTTGCTCTATGCGGGATCTGTCGAAGTGCATTTTATCCAAGGTATCCTCATAGATGAGGTTTAGCCCGCTGCCGCCGTCCATCAACACCTTTTGTAGTCGGAATCCATCCACTATGGGGTTAAGGGCAAGGGCGGCAATGGCTCGAGTAGGACAGGATCTCGGCTGATCTTGTTCAGTAAAAGTGATGGGTGTATCTGTCCAGGAGTCTGTCTCTGCCACATGGTGAATTTGGGTGAGCTCTCGAAGGGCTCTCTTCCTCTGATTCTTCGAAGAGTAAGTCTCGTAGATTGTTAAGATTTTGGC
Source organism: Elymus sibiricus (assembly GCA_039707655.1). Taxonomy (NCBI): domain Eukaryota; kingdom Viridiplantae; phylum Streptophyta; class Magnoliopsida; order Poales; family Poaceae; genus Elymus; species Elymus sibiricus. The sequence goes on along the minus strand of CM077668.1, from coordinate 86,603,384 downwards.
ATCGTCGTCCAGGTGCATAACTGGACTTTTGGTGGAGTACGGGCCTCCGAGAATGGCCTCGCCGCTCTTGGTGACTTGCCTGACCACCCAGCAAGCTCGAAGGCTGTGGGTTGGATTTGCAGAGTGTATGGGGCACGGTTTATCCAATATTCCGTCAAGGACCGTTCTGGACCTCTTCAGGGGTTTCATCTTTTTCTCGGATGGCTCATATTGGCGTGTCCGGTGAGGGAGCGCGCGTTTCGCCCAAGCTCAGTTTAGTTCTTCTGTGCAGGTTGACTCCCTTTTCTCAAGCTGGGCCTGCCAAGCGTACTCCATGGTGCAATATTTGGACACCAGATCCGATAACTCAGAGAAATTTTGGATGTGGCGGCGGGCGAGGGCGTTTAAGACGCCCCCGTCTCTGCAGTTTTGCCGGAAGATCTCTAGAATGTCCTTGTCGCAGCCGCCCGTCATCTTAGTTTTGATGATAAGGAATCTGGCCCAGACGTGCCAGACTGTCTCTCTGGGCTGCTGCTTAACGTACATCAGGTCCCATATGTTGGGACGTCCTGTGTTATCCGGACAATACTCAATGTGGGGGGTGGGCGGGATAAAAAACTTGATCCCAGCGGAGGGTGAGTCCGGAGTTTTGGGGGCCGCGTCCTGGGTTGTCATGGAATCCGGTGCGCCGAGACCTGGATAATTAACCAGGTGCGGGTGAGCGGATCCAGACTTGCATGTTGAGTCGGACTCCGGCTCTAAACCCTCTCCGGAGCGGAATTCGGCTGCCGAGCTGGAAGGCGAAGCCTGTTGGTTGAAAACCCGCACCTCATGCGTTTTTGGTTCGGAGGTAACGGGTGAGGCCTCTGAGGGGCCTTCTATAGTGGCGACCAAGTGAGTAGTGGCGGGGGTATAAATTTCTCTATCGTCGGTTTTAAGCCCGATCTGATCGTATACCGAGGACTGGCCATCGGCGATTCGCAGAGCTTGGATCCGATCTAGTATCCCGTTTAATGACGAGAGATTGGTTAATTCCAGGTTCGGGTAATTTGCGGGGTTGACCTGTAGTATGGCCATGACGGTGTCAGAATTTGTCCCGAAGTTACATTCGGCTGAGGCGAGAGTTCGACAACCGAGCGCGGAGGTAAGATCCGGACTCAAGGTTGAATCTGCAGCGGCTGCCATCTCGGCGGTGGGGTTGGCCGTATTCGAAGCCGGCGCCTCAGGATTCGTGGGTCCGTCGGGCGAAGCTGAGGACCCCGTGACGATAAGATCTCCACGGGAGTCGGCGACGAATTCTAAGTTTCCAAACCTGATCTCCTGGTCGGGGGTGAAGCTGTCGACCCGGCCAAGGTGACCGGCCGGATCGGCGTGTAGCACGATGCTTCCGAACGCGAAGAGCTGGCCGGGAACAAAAGTGTCCCTGCGGCTAGCGCTGTTGCTGATGATTAGGTGAGCCATTGACCCTTGATGTCCCACGGCGGAACTCTCAATGAAAGCACCAATGTCGGTACCAAAACTGGCAGATCTCGGGCAGGGGGTCCGAACTATGGGTCAAGGAGCCGATGGTAATAGAGAGCGTAGAGATAACGATTTACCCAAGTTCGGGCCCTCTCGAGGAGGTAAAACCCTACGTCCTGCTTGATTGTATTGATGTGATTGTATGAAGGTTACAGAGTTGATCTACCTTGAGATCAGATGGGCTAAACCCTAGATTATCAGTCTCCCCCTACGGACTAAACCTCCTGGTTTATATAGACACCAGGGGGGCCCTAGGGTTACATATGGTCGGTTACCATCAGGGATAAACATGCCGGTTACGCCATCTATTCCTTGGAGGAGACGCCAAGATTTCAGAGATTCCCTTCTATCATGCGGGGTCGTCCACAATCCAGCCTTCCATCGACGTGTAGAGAGTGGCCCACCAGTCCGGCCCATGAGAGATAGGTCGGCAGCCTGAGTACCCCCTAGTCCGGGACACCCTCACTCGCCCAATCACTCATGGTAAGTCTTCAAGGTAGACTTCCGAAACCTTCACAAACTTGTTCACCGGCATGCCACAATTACTCTTGGGTGCTCAGAACATGACACCTAACCGTCTGGAGGAATGACAGTCCTCAAAGGTAACAAACGTTGGATCACACAGATCAACTTCTTCAGTGATGCTCAATAACTTAGGCTCTGGTTGGGTTTTTCCTCACTTGGGTTCTCACAAAGTCGTCAGAGGAAGGGTTGCTCTCAAATGACAAGTGTCAATCTCTCTCTAGAGCAGCCAACCAACTAGTGGTTGTAGGGGGCGGCTATTTATAGCCAGGAGGCAACCCGACATGAAATGTCATAAATGCCCTTCTTAGACAAGACCGTTGTCAGGATAAGGATCCACTCGACAGCTGGCACGCGGCGCAGCAATGGTCGGAATTGAACTCTCAATTTCGTCGGGGCACTCAATTTCCTCACGATAGTCAGATCGCACTGGTGAAATCCTAACTCCTCAGCCTGACCAAATTCGTTAGAGACCAGATGAACTTCGTCACTGTCACTGTCAAATTCGTCAGGTGTTCCGGAGATTTCCAAAGGCTTCACTCGAAGCGGCTTGTGTATGAATAGGTTTTAGCATCACTTTGGAAATGTGATAAATGTTTCACCTTGACCCCCTTTAATAGTACGATTTTTCCTATGACTCAAATAAGAAGAAAAAGAAACTATGAAAACAAAATCTTCAAGCTTCAAAGTCTTCACATCAATTTCTTCAAAGGCCGCACCAAATTCTTCACTTGAAGAAATACATTTTTAGGGGTCGTCTTCCGTGGTTAAACCAAGTCTTCCGGGACTATATTCTCCGGTGTACACTCACAAACATATTAGTCCCTTAACCTATTTGTCTTCAATACTCCAAAACCACTAAGGGGGCACTTGATGCACTCACAAATGGGATCCCGGGGTACTAACACTACTGGAATCTGGCATTTTGCCATCTGTCCCCTCTTTGCCATCTGCCAGCTGATGGCAAAGAGGCTCTTTGCCGTCTGCTTTGGCAAAGCAGACGGCAAAGAACCAGCTGATGGCAAAGAGGGTAATTGCCGTCAGCTGTCTCTTTGCCGTCTGCCAGCTGACGGCAAAGAGGGCAATGGCAGACGGCAAAGAGCCTGGTGGGCCTCCCGTGGCACGGCATTCGCTAGGGCACCTTCTTTGCTGTCTACCACCTCTTTGCCGTCTGCTAGCAGATGGCAAAGAAGGGCTAGGCAGACGGCAAAGAGGTGAGGGTGGGGCCCACAAGGTCACGGCGTTGGCTAGCTAACGGCAAAGAGTTCTTTGCCGTCTGCCAGCAGACGGCAAAGAGGGGGGTTACCTTAACGGCTGTGCACCCCGCCCGAAACCCCCACTCCCACGCGCCTCTCTCTCTCTCTCTCATCCACCGCCGCCGCCCCGTCGCTGCCCCGTCGCCGCCCCCTCTTTGCCACCCCGCCCCGTCGCTGCCCCTCCCTGCCACCCCGCCCCGTCGCCGGCCCTCCCTGCCGCCCCGTCGCCGCCCGACCGCCCCCGAAGCCTGGCCCGGCCGCCCCCGCTGCCCGGCCGCCCCGGCGGCCTAGACCCCCCTGCCCCCCTTTGGTGAGCTCCCCCTCCTGCCCCTCTATTTTGTTTTTTTAGTTTTTTTTTTTCTGTTTTTGTAGTAAGAAAATTAGATGTTTAGGTAAATAGATGTTTAGATGTTTAGGTAAATAGAAAAAAAGGAAAACAAGAAAAAATAAGAAGAAGAAGAAGAAGAAAAAGAAGAGGAGGAGGAGGAGAAGAAAAAAGAAGAAGAAGAAGAAGAAAAAAAGAGGAGAGGAGGAGAAGAAGAAGAGGAAAAAGGAAAGGAAGAAGAAGAAGAAGAGGAGGAGGAGAAGAAAAAAGAAGAAGAAGAAGAAGAAGAAGAAGAAGAAGAAGAAGAAAAAAGAGGAGAGGAGGAGAAGAAGAAGAGGAAAAAAGGAAAGGAAGAAGAAGAAGAAGAAGAAGAAGAAGAAGAAGAAGAAGAGAAGAAGAAGAAGAAGAAGAAGAAGAAGAAAAAAAGGAAGAAAAGGAAGAAGAGGAAGAAGAAGAAAAGGAAAAAGAGAAAAAAAAGACCCCGACACCCCGACACCCCGACCCGACAGCACGACACCCCGACACGACACCCCGACACCCCAACACCCCGACACCCTGACAGCCCGACACCCGACAGCCCGACACGACACCTCGACACCCCGACACCCCGACACGACACCCTGACACCCCGACACCCCGACACCCCGACACCAAGACACGACACCCTGACACCCCGACCCGACACTCTGACACCTCGACCCGACACCCCGAACCGACACCCCGTCATATATTTGTGAATTATGAGTTAGGTCATATATTTTCTGATTTTGTTATGAAAAACATCATATATATTTGTGTTGATCGGGTGGATTTAAATGTGCAGTTGTTTCGTCGCTGCGAGGGTCTGGTGTTCGACGACCTCCCCGTGCGTTCGACGAGCTCCGCCTCTGCGTTCATGGGTGAGCACAAATGACATCTCCTCCTCCCCCCTTCATTTGCTCTGTTCCGGTCTTCGTGCCGATGAAACTTGCTAGCTATAGGTGTCTTCAATCATCAGTATGTGTGACCACTATGCGTCTCCCGTTCGAAAGGGTTACATCTATAAATATGCATGCATTTGCATATTTATAATTGTGATTCTTTCGAATTGTCCAACATTATCCATGGACAGCCTGAGTATGTGTAGATTGGGTTCATTTTCCCATATGCTCTGCTCCGGATCCGATGCAGAATTTCGTCAGTGCCTCCCTGTTGTTCTCCGGGTACACATCCTCTCTGCTTATTGCCGAGACGTGTATCAGGAGAACAGCAGGGAGGTGCTGCCAAAATTTTGCGTCGGATCCGGAGCAGAGCATGGGAAAATGAACCCAATCTACACATACTCAGGTGGGATTACGACCTATCTTTACCTATTAGCGTCTAGGTTGCATGGATGTAATAAAACTGACAAACTCCATTAACTGATGAATATGGTTTGCTGAATTATGTATATATTTCTTGTGTGTCCAGTAGCTAGGCAAGATGAGTGATCGTGCGTGGATGTACACCGGTCACACTAGTCAGAAAGACATGATCGATGAATGGTTAACAAAAACCAAGGGGTTTGTGAGAGCTGCATTTGCAAATGGCCAGAGAAAAACCTGGTTTCCCTGTGTCCGGTGCGACAACTATCATAAGAGGACAGAGCTTGAAATGAGTAAACACCTGCAGAAGTGGGGTTTTACACCTGCTTATACGGTCTGGACATTTCATGGTGAGTCTGCCCAACGTGCCAGAGCTGAGGTGGGCCGTCGTCGCACCGACGAGCATGGTACCGGGATCGAAGACATGGTGGAAGACTTTGGTGATGCTCGGGATTCGGACGATGAGATGGAGGAATCTGCAAAGGCCTTCAATGATATGTTGGAGTCTTCAAAACGTCCTCTCCACGAGCACACTGAGCTTTGTCAGCTGGATGCCATCGCACAAGTAATGGCTCTGAAGGCTCAATTCAACTTGGGCAGAGAAAGCTACGACGAGATGATGACACTATTTGGACGATTTCTACCCAAAGGCCATGTAATGCCTGCAAACCTGTACCAGTCGGACAAAATCCTCCGTGTACTTAAGATGCCCTATGAGAAGATAGATGCCTGTGAGAATGGATGTGCCTTATTTAGGATTGAGTATGCGGACTTGAACTATTGTCCCATTTGCAAGTCTTCCAGGTATGTTGTGGTAGACAACGGTATGGGTGAGAAGAGTCAGACAAAAATCCCAGTTAATGTTCTTCGGTATATGCCAATCATACCAAGACTTCAACGTCTTTTCATGGTCGAAGAGACGGCCAGACAGATGACATGGCACAAATTGGGCAAAAGAACCGAACTAGATGCAGATGGGAATCAGATGTTGGTACACACATCGGACGCTTTTGCGTGGAAGCACTTCGATGCAATACATCATGATAAAGCGGCAGATCCAAGGCATCCTCGAGTCGCCATCAGCACGGATGGGTTCAATGTGTTTGGTATGATGGCAGCCCAATGCAGTTGTTGGCCTGTATTTGTCATTCCACTCAATCTCTCCCCCGGACAGATTATGCAAAGAAAGAACATTTTCCTGACGTTGATAATTCCGGGGCCCAACTATCCGGGGAAGAGAATGAATGTGTACATGCAGCCGCTTAAGGATGAATTGCAAGAAGCTTGGGATAATGGGATCAAGACATACGACGCCGCTACAAAAAAAACTTCCTAATGCATGTGTGGTACATGTACTCGATGCATGACTTGCCGGCGTATGCGCTATTCGTTGACTGGTGTGTGCATGGAAAGTTCCCGTGCCCCACATGCAAGGCAGCTATTGAGTTTCGTTGGCTAGATGCGGGTCGGAAGTATTCTTGCTTCGACTTGCATAGACAGTTCCTGGATCCTCGCCATAAGTTCAGAAAAGACAAGAAGAAATTCATCAAAGGTAGAGTTGTCAAAATCTCTGCACCACCTGCGTTGACAGGCCAACAGACCCTGGATCAGTTAAACACTCTCAAGCCGGATCCAGAGCGTCCAGGGTATTTCAAGGGGTATAATTCGGAACACGCCTGGACTCACAAGACATGCTTGTGGGATCTGCCTTACTTCACAGACCTCCTTTGCCCACACAACATCGACGTGATGCACACTGAAAAGAATGTCGCCGAGGCCCTCTTTGGTACATTGTTCAGCATAGAGGGGAAGTCAAAGGATAATCCTAAGGCTAGAGTCGATCCGGAGGCTCTATGTGATAGACCGTTACAAAACATGCGACAACCGAAAGGAAAGCAGAACTGGACGAAGCCAAAGGCATGGTTCAATCTTGGAAGGCCAGATATGAGGGAAATTATCCTGTGGGTGAAAAAGGAGTTGATGTTCCCCGATGGGTATGCAGCGAATCTAAAGAGGGGAGCGAGTCTTGAAAAATTGAAAATATTTGGTCTCAAGAGTCATGATTGGCACATATGGCTTGAGCGGGTAATGTCGGTGATGTTGTGTGGCTTTATCCCTGAGGATGAATGGCTAGTACTGGTAGAGCTGAGCTATTTCTTCCGTGTTCTTTGTGCGAAAGAACTATCGCCTGGCTTGCTAGATGAAATGGAAGAGTTGGCGCCGGAGTTGATCTGCAAGTTAGAGAAGATCTTCCCACCGGGCTTCTTTAATCCAATGCAGCATTTGATTTTGCATCTCCCGACCGAGGCACGATTGGGGGGGCCCGTGCAAAATCGTTGGTGCTACGCAACTGAGAGGATGCAGAAGACGCTTCGAGCAAAAATGTAAAAATAAACATAGAATTGAAGCATCGATGGCCGAGGCATTCATTACTGAGGAGGCGGCAAACTTCATGACAGCACACTACAAAGCCAAAAATCGTCATTTGCATAATCCGAAGCCTCGGTACAATGCTGGCGACCCTAAAAAGGGTGGATCCAACCTCAGCCTATTCAAAGGGAAGCTCGCACCAGCCGGTGCTTCTAATTCCTTATCGTTGGATGTCGAAGAATGGCGGACCATTTCGTTGTATATCTTCAACAACCTAACAGAAGTGCGGCCGTACATCGAGTTAGTTCTCGGGACATTGTTTCGCAACTTCTAATTCCTTTGAACTGCTCTTATCCCCGGATATTTGATGAAGTCGATACGTCGCCAAATTCTCGTATGGAGCGGTGATCCAAAAGAATTCCGTCGAAGTGTATGAGCTTCTGGCAAAGCATGGAGGCGGCTATCCCGGTTTCATCTCTTGGTTCAAACAAACAGTAATTTCCATTAGACCATTTCATTTCTTCGTCTAAATTGCGGCTAATGCAACAATCCTTTCGTATTAAACTTGTAGGCTAATTCAGAGTCTATGGACGCCGAATTGAGACAAGTCGCTAATGGTTTTGACTATAAGGTCCGTTCATTTGACAAATACGACATCCACGGGTATCGCTTTCATACCTATGGCAAAGAGCTATCTATGGCCGACCGAAAGTCCACAAATTGTTGTGTCTCTGCTATCGGCGAAGGAGATACCGAGTATTATGGAAGAGTTGAAGCAATTTATGAACTTCTATTCTATGGTGCAAACCCACCGAACGTCGTAGTCTTCAAATGTTTTTGGTTCCAGCCGAGGGAGACTAGAAGGACTCATGAACATATAGGGCTAGTCGAAATCAAACAAAGCACCCATTTGGATGTTCCCGATGTCTATATTACGGCTCAACTGGCAACCCAAGTTTTCTATCTACCGTGGGCCTGTCAAAGTGATCCAAATCTCAATGGTTGGGATGTCGTTTATGAAGTGCCGCCAAATGTTAGACCACCTCCCCCCAATGATGAGGATTATGAACCTCACATTAATCCATACACATATGAAGGAGAATTCTTCCAAGAAACATGTCTTTCCAAAAAACGTTTCAAGAACCGCTCTACTTCACCCCAGAACATTGAAGTAGACAGCGACAGTGAATCCGACTTCACCCCTGAGCCGGAACAAGAAGAGCCGGAACAAGAAGAGCTGGAACAAGAAGAGGTTACTGCTGCGGATGACCTGTCAATGCTTGACCGATTACGTAAAGGAGGCCTTCCACATGTTGATGCATTTATTGATGATGATGATGAGCACGTCATTACTGATAGTGATGATGATGATGCATTTATTGACCCCAGAGCATATATAGACGATGAAGATTAATATTAGTTCATGTGAGGTATTCAATTATTATTATGTACATATATATTATTAATTAGTTCATGTTAGGTATTCCATTTTTTATTATGTTCATGATGATGATGCACTTAAATTATATACATATTATTATTCATGTCAGGTATTCAATATTTTTATGTTGTACTAATTTCGTTTACTCTTTGTCATTGCAGGTGTTGACAGATGGTGGGCGCGGGTCCAGAGCGCTCTGAGGCTCCTTCCTCGGTGCGTGGTGGGAGGGGTGCTTCCATTCCACCCCAGCACCTCCAGAGAGTGCTGCATCTCAGTATGCAGACACCACCGGCGGGCGCTTCTTCTTCGGCCGGGAGAGGTCGAGGGAAGAAGAGGGGTACTTGAGGTGGCCGTGGCGGCGGGAGAGGTAGGAAGGCTGCTACGCCTTCCTCGCCGCCACCCCCTACTGATTCACCCGACCACAGGACTGCTCCATCTGAGGTGGACCCGTTTCAGACTCCGGTCCACGAGCCTCGGGCCGACGAGCCTCGGGTCGCCGAGCCTTCGCCCCATGAGACTCCGGTCCACGAGCCTCAGGCCGCCGAGCCTTCGCCCCACGAGACTCCGGTCCCAGAGGCTTCATCCCATGAGACTCCGGAGCAGAGCACGGATCAGGCTACGTCACAGTCGACCCGATGGGGGGACTGGCCGCCAGAGGCGAGTGGCCATGCTGATGGTGGCGAGGATCGCTTTTCGGATTATAGCTATAGCGAGGGCGAGCTGGTTGAGGGGGGCAACGTCTACCAGCGTGGTGGTACAAAGCTCCCGCCCGTGCCGGCGACCCGCGAGCAGAGGTGGTTGATTGTGCCTAATGGGGAGAAGTAAGTGCATTTACTCTTTTTTAACCTTTTGCCTTCACGTTTCTTCAAAATCTAATGCGTTGGCCTTGTCATACTACAGGGGTTGGATACACGGCCCTAGTTTTTGCAAGCCCAACTTCGTCCTTGGTGTGCTTTGCCAGCAGAACTTCCCGGGGTGGGTCACGTTGCCCGGTGAGGGTCAGGTTTGACAGCTCGGACTGAGCTGGGAGCTGTACTTGGCTGCCCCGGCCCTGCCGCAGGAGAGGATCGACGGTGTCTTGTGCCGCACGAGGGCCGAGATGGTGATCCAGATGTTTTGGGTAATTTCTAATTTACAGAATTAAAAATCAACAATACCGAGTTATTGTATGAATCAGTGTTGTCTTGTTTGATTGCAGACCTTCTACAGGTGTCTTGAGGGAGAGGAGGAGGCCACGGCTATGGTTATCGAAGCCGAGTGCAGGCGCCTACTTCAGAACTTATGGCACGAGGCTCGGGTGCAGGCTGTTCCAGACTACTACGCCTCGACTGGTATTAAGAGGTCCAAGACGAAGTGCCGCGGCAAGTTTCTGAGTAAGGAGAAGTACATGAAGGTAAATACCTATTCTTAAGGCCTTGTACTTAGTTTCCTTGATTTGATTCGTAGGCGTAGCGCTGAAATTTCTCTTGACTAACTTAGGTTCCCCCGAGATGGTGTGCGGATAGGATGGACTGTTGGGAGGCATTGGTGGATGAGTGGTGCTCTCCCCAATGGCTAGCCGTCCACAACAATGCCAAGGAGCGGCGTGCCAAAATGGTTGGTGTGCCACACCATCAAGGGAGCACCAACCTATATGAGTACGGGAATAACTGGGTATGTGGTTTGCTTCATGATTCATGCAATTTCATTCTTCATGCTAGCTTGAGCCCTTAACTAATACTTTGTTCCTCTCTTTTAGGCGCGACACAACAAGACGGAGGTGCCAGAGGTGTTCGACCTCTATGCCATGGCCCATACTGCAAAGTACAAGAAGGCCAAGGCATTCTCTGAGTCTGACCTTGATCATCCAGAGAGCTTCACCAACATCTCCTCCCACAACAAGCTCATGAGGTACAGAGATGAGGGGAAGGTGAGGAAAGGGGAGGACTTTAACCCGAGCCGGCAACCTCTTGATCCAGAGCTGGTGATGATATCTGGTGGCGGGAGGCCCCATGGCTCGATAGCCATTGGGGATGGACTGATACGTTCTCCTAGCACTCTCCCGGAGATCGAGAAGCGCCAGACGAGCTCCGATCCTGAGATAAGGCCTCGTCCACGGCCAATGGAGGTCCAAATTGAGGTTAGTTATACGGACTTAGATACCTTTCCTCCATTACATTGTGTGTGCGGCCGTCGATGGTTACAATGCTAACGAGGAGTGGTGTTGCAGGCTGCTCTTGAGAAATAGAGAGCGAAGACCCAGGAGCTTCTGGCGGAGGCAAAGAGGCAGGCGGCGGAGAGGGAGAGGGAGTTGGAGGAGAGGACTGCTACGCTGTTGGAGGAGGAGAGGAACCGGAACGACGCATCTCATCGGGCCTTATACGAGCTCTTCGTGGTAAGTTTCTTCTGCATATTAGCCAAATCATGCACGTAATGTTTGTTTCATTACTAACTAATATGACTGACTCGTGAAAACCAAATATGCAGACCATGTGCCAGAGCAACGGTCAGACCCCTCCGCCGATGCCAGTCATTGCTCCGGCGGTCACGGTGAGTTTCATTTGAATGGTCATTAGTTACTAGTCTTCACATTTGAGTTGCATCATGCTAACGAGACATTGCAAATGATCTTTGGTGCAGCTTAACTCCCGACAAGCATCGACCGATCCTTTTGCGTCTGCCACGGCGCGACCGGTCCTTCACCTCCGTGATGACGGTACGTTTTCCCTAGTATTTTGCTTAACAAATGCATACTTAGCTTAAGAAATGACCTATTTAGCTCCAAAATGTCATATAGTTAGCTTATTTTTCTCGAAAATGACATAATAACCTTACTTAGCTCCAAAATGACCTATTTTACCTAGGCTAGCTCAATAATGACCTATACTTAGCTTAATTAGTTCATTTATGACATAATTAGCTTACTTAGGTCAAAAATGGCATAATAACCTTGGTTTAGCTCCAAAATGTCATATACTTAGCTTATTTTCCTCGAAAATGACATAATAACCTTACTTAGCTCCAAAATGACCTATTTTACCTAGGATAGCTCTAAAATGACCTACACTTAGCATTTGTTTCCTCCAAAATGACTTAATATGCTTTGTTAGCTCAAAATGGCATAACTACCTAGGCTATCTCAAAAATGACCTATACTTAGCTTAGCTAGTTCATTTATGACATAATTATCTTACTTAGGTCAAAAATGGCATAATAACCTTGGTTTAGCTCCAAAATGTCATATACTTAGCTTATTTTCCTCGAAAATGACATAATAACCTTACTTAGCTCCAAAATGACCTATTTTACCTAGGATAGCTCTAAAATGACCTACACTTAGCATTTGTTTCCTCCAAAATGACTTAATATGCTTTGTTAGCTCAAAATGGCATAACTACCTAGGCTATCTCAAAAATGACCTATACTTAGCTTAGCTAGTTCATTTATGACATAATTATCTTACTTAGGTCAAAAATGGCATAATAACCTTGGTTTAGCTCCAAAATGTCATATACTTAGCTTATTTTCCTCGAAAATGACATAATAACCTTACTTAGCTCCAAAATGACCTATTTTACCTAGGTTAGCTCTCAAATGACCTATACTTAGCTTAGCTAGTTCATTTATTACATAATTAGCTTACTTAGGTAAAAAATGGCATAATAACCTTGGTTTAGCTCCAAAATGTCATATACTTAGCTTATTTTACTCAAAAATGACATAATAACCTTACTTAGCTCCAAAATGACCTATTTTACCTAGGATAGCTCTAAAATGACCTATACTTAGAATTTTTTCCTCCAAAATGACTTAATATGCTTAGTTAGCTAAAAAATGGCATAACTACCTAAGATAGCTCAATAATGACCTATACTTAGCTTAGCTAATTCATTTATGACATAATTTGCTTACTTAGGTAAAAAATGGCATAATAACCTTGGTTTTGCTCCAAAATGACCTATTTACCTAGGTTAGCTCTAAAATGACCTACACTTAGCATTCTTTCCTCCAAAATGACTTAATATGCTTAGTTAGCTCAAAAATGGCATAATTACCTAGGTTAGCTCAATAATGACCTATACTTAGCTTATTTAGTTCATTTATGACATACTTAGCATACTTAGGTCAAAAATGGCAAAATAACCTTGGTTACCTCCAAAATGTCATATACTTAGCTTATTTTCCTCGAAAATGACATAATAACCTTACTTAGCTCCAAAATGACCTATTTACCTAGGTTAGCTCTAAAATGACACAAGTAAGCAATAAGAAGAAGAAAAAGAAGAGGAGAAAAAGAAAGAGAAGAAAAATTCTTCTTCTTCTTCTTCTTCTTCCTTTTCTTCTTCTTCTTCTTCTTCTAGTCTTCTTCTTCTTCTTCTTCTTCTTCTTCTTCTTCTAGTCTTCTTCTTCTAACTTTCTTCTTTCCCATTTTGCAGATTTGCTTCAGATCACGGAAGCTTGCGTTGATGGAGTCTACTCTTCTCCTTGTCCTTCCTTTTTGTTTTGATTTTGTAGGATGAACAATGTGAAACTTGCTACCTATATATGTATGTATGGATGAAACCATTGTATATGGACTTTTTGCTTAATTGTTGGATATGTTGGCTATATATATGTTGGATATGGACTTTTGATTTGGTATATATATGTGTTGGATGATCATATCCATATGGCAGGGATATGTACGCTTGTTGAAAGTATTTTCAAATGAATATATATATATATATATATATATATATATATATCTGTGAAATTGATTGAATTTAAGAAAAAACAGAATTAACAGGGGCAATACAGGCACTTTGTCATCTGCCAGCAGACGACAAAGAGCTTTGCCGTCTTCCAGCGGACGGCAAAGCTGCCATGTGGCAGCTACCTGTGCAACCTGGGGGGCACCTGGGCTGGCCTATTCGGGCACTTTGCCGTCTGCTAGCAGACGACAAAGGCTGGTGTGCTTTGCCGTCTGCTGGCAGACGGCAAAGGGCATGCATTAACCCCAGCTGACGCCTGACGTCAGCTGTCGTCAGCTGGCAGACGGCAAAGAACTTTGCGCCTTTGACGTCTGCTGGCGGACGGCAAAGTACGCCGTTAGCCACCTAACGGGCCTAACCCTACGCGCACTTAACGTTCACTTTACCTAGATGTACTTTGTAGGTGTAGTAGGATAGTTTGCAAGAATAAAACTAGAAGTAATTTGCGAGATAATAAAACTACGAGTAAATTGCAAGATAATAAAAGTTAGTTGTTTAGTAGAAAGTTTTTGTAACACAAGAAAGTTATTTGTCCCTAGGCAATCAATAACTAGACCGGTAATCATTGTTGCAATTTTATATGAGGGAGAGGCATGAGCTAACATACATTCCGTACTCGGATCATATGCACTTATGATTGGAACTCTCGCAAGCATCTGCAACTACCAAAGATCATTAAGGTAAAATCCAACCATATCATTAAGTATCAAGTCCTCTTTACTCCCGTACGCAACAACCCCCTTACTCGGGTGTAAGCTTCTGTCACTCTAGCCGCCCACCATAAGAGAATTATGAACGTATTGCAAACCGTACAGCGGGAATCCCCCATGTGTGCGCGGCATGGAAGGCACCATAGGATAGCACCAAAATAAAACATACAACTCAAACCAATCACGATCATCAATCAACCCATAGGACAAAACGGATCTACTCAAACATCATAGGATGGCCACAAATCATTGGATAATAATATGTAGCATTAAGCACCATGCTTAAGTAGAGATTATAGCAGGGAGCAGAGGTGTTACACCACTGCATCGAGGGGGAGAGAGTTGGTGTTGACGGTAGCGAGGTTGTTGATGTAGATCGCCGTCACGATCCTTGCCCCGGCGGCACTCCGGCGCCACCGGGAGAGAGGGGGAGAGAGCCCCCTCCTTCTTCTTCTTCCTTGGCCTCCCCCATAGATGGGAGGAGAGTTCCCCCTCTGGTCCATGGTCTCCATGGCGGCGGAGGGGCAGGAGCCCCTCCTAGATTGGATCTCTCTCTGTTCTGTTCTGTTTCGCGTTCCTGGTTTCTGGCCCTTCACCGTTTCTTAAATTCCTGGAGATCCGTAACTCTGATTGTGCTGAAATTTTAACACGATTTTTTTCTAGATATTAGCTTCCTTGCGCCCGAAGAAGAGCCCCAACCGACTTACGGTGTGCCCACGAGGCATCATCGCGCGCCAGGGGGGGCACGCGCCTAGGTGGCTCATGGAGGCTGTGGGCCTCCGTTTGCGATGATTCCACCTCCCAAAAATCACATATATTCCAAAATAATTCTCTGTAAAATTTTATTGTATTTGGACTTCGTTTGATATGGATTTTCTGTGAAACAAAAAACAAGCAGAAAACAGGAACTGGCACTGGGCACTGGATCAATAGGTTAGTCCCAAAAATAATATAAAATGTTGGCAAAAGTATGTGAAAGTTGTAGAATATTGGCATGAAACAATCAAAAATTATAGATACGGCGGAGATGTATCACTTGTGTACACGTCCTTGGCCACATACTTGACGTGTTCTTCATCTAGTCTCCGCACCGAGGCCTCGTGCCAGGCATCCTTGATCTTGTTGCACTCTTCCTTCATGTCTCCGTAGTAGGGGTCGATGATGGCCACGGCGAGGTCAACCAGGGAGTCCTTCTGCTTCTTTCTACCCCAGACCCTATACTGGCCTTGGATGTCGACAAGCTTCTGGCAAGCCAACACTAGTGCAGCGACCTGCTATACAAACGGTTTTTACCCCCTTTCAGCGATAGAGTTTTAAACCATCCCCTTGCCTTTGTGTGCGATAGGGGGTGTCCTTTCCACGCGACCCAGAAACCGTCCGCGATAGGGCCTCCGGTCACACACGCGGGGTAAAAAGAGCTCGTGTGCGATCGGGCGAGCCATCGCAGACAATTATACTGGCCCAATCATTTCTGTTTGTATGTAGATCCCACACAGTGAATCCCAGACAAATGTTTCCGTTCATATATACATCCCACACAGTGAATCCCATACAAACGTTTCCGTTTGTATATACATCCCACACAGTTCCGCATCACATCGTCTGTGATAGCATTGCCATTGCAGACGACAGTAATAATTTTATCGTTTGTGTTATAGAATGCATCACGCACGGTGTCTAGAAGAAACTATGTGGCATAGGCTGTCCATCACACACACGTTTTATGTGGAAAATGTTTGTGCAAGGTGGCCTAACGCAAACAGTTGTCTAGAGGAAATCGTGTGTGATTGTTCATTGATCCAACACATTTACTTCCTAGAAACTATGTGGGTTGTCTGAGATCATCGCCCACGGTGTTGTCTCAATAACTGTTTGCACTAGAAAAACCCAATAAGCAGGCTAATTGGCCTATTATTATTAATCCATTGAGTAATCAAATTTACATTTCATAATAAACACACAATATATTTCATTTTCGTATTACGGAACCAGGATTTCATAATTGAAATACATCAGAGTATAACATCATATAGCTTCAGCACTGACTCACACCATATAGACATATAGCTAGCTACCCCATTACACAATAGCACCAAGTTTCACATGCAACATCTAAATCCTTTGGAAATTAGCATCATAGACGGTAGATAGACAGATGAATCTCATATTGAAAACTGCTGAAGCGGAAGGCGAATATTGAGCCTTCAATGATGTTGAAGGTCCTTGCAACTTTAGGCCAGTGCCTGTGGATGATTGACCGCCCTCCTTCGTCCTCTTGAGGAAGACTTCAATATTGTACCGTGGGTGTTCTATGAACACCTTCCTCACCTCTTGACCATACAGGTGGTTTGAGAGGTAATCATCTGTGAACTGCTTTGGAAAGGCCTGAAAACAAAGATATGCATAAATATCTTCTCTGAATTTTGAAATGGCGCAAAGGAATAAAAAACAAGGTACTCCCTCCGGTCCTTTTTACTTCGCGCATTTGATTTGTATCAAGTCAAACTTTGTAAAGTTCACCAAATTTATTTAAAAAAATATCAACATCCACGATACCAAATATGTATACTATAAAATTTTCCATGAATGTTGATACCTTTTTCTATAACTTTGGTCAAAGTAGAGATACTTTGACTTCAGACAAAAGTTATATGCAGACTAAAAAGGACCGGAGGGAGTATAAGGGTTAGTACCATCCTGTAGTTCACCGATGTCTTCTTCATTGTGCAGACAAAGATCTTGTTGTTTTTCATCGCTAGTTTCTTTATCCTAACAATCTTTCTGAGTTTCTTGACTTGACTGATATTCATGGACATCTCATTTCCCCATATACAAAATGGGTCAAAAAGTGGGTCAAAACCTCTGACAGCAGGACCTACATGTGCAAGACCAAATTGTTAAAAACCTAAATACTATAATGGTTCCTGCAATTGCACAACAATGTGCTGTTAGACAAAGGACCATGCATGTGTGAACCTCGATGGTAAACCTCAGTGCCTTCCATTGTTTCCCTGCAACGCATATAAGGTAGTTATTGATCAGGTTAAGTGAGGGTTGGCATACTATCAGTAAAATATGTTGATGAAAAATAAACACATTGCAGATTCAGGAGATTAATTTGAGCCACATGGAAAAGTCATTTTTCCAAATCAAGCATGCTTATGAACTAGGAAATATAGCAATTGTATATGTTTCTCATGTATTTAGTACAGCCAAATTCGATTTATTTCTCACATGCATAACAATACAAAATTGTACCCATGACAATTGAACATCGCATTGCATAATTGAACCAAACAGTTAACTAAGCACCGCAACAAATGAACCAAACAGTTAACTGAGCACCACATTGCACATGAGAACATACTAGAAGATCAGACAGTTAACCAAACCTAGTATGCCTAACAACTTGGAAATATAGCAATTGTATTTGTATCTCATGTATTTTGTACAGCCAAATTCGATTATTTCTCACATGCAAGAGAATACAAAATTGCACCCATAAGAATTGAGCATCACATTGCAGAATTGAACTAAATAGTTAACTGATCATGACAAAAAATTAACAAAACAGTTAACTGAGCACCACATTGCACAATATATAGAACATATATACAAGAGAATTAGATTGCATAGTAACAGTACATAGGAAAATTCCCTAGAATTTGTAAAGGAAAGGTAGGAGCAGCACATGCAACAAGTAAACCGAACATGCTTAACTGGTGTAGCTAGCTAGCTGAACATAGGTCCTTGTAGTGAGCTAAAAAAACAAGCTACTCCTCATCGTCGGAGATATCAATGACGATGGGCTCCTTAGACTAGGAAGAGGGTGAGGCCTCCACATCGTGGGTGCCCTCCTCATAGTGGTGAGTCGCCTGAGCCGCTCCAGGCACTAACCTGTTAGCTCTGGAGTTGAGGTAAGCACAGGCACGCTAAGAAAACACCTCATAGTCTTCGTCGAAGGCATCGATGGTGGCCTCGAGAAAACGCCATGAACTGTCGTTTAAAGTAGCGAACCGCGTGGCAGTGTCCGCACATGAGGCATCGACGGTGGCCTGGACGGCAAGGTGCTCCTCCAAGATCTGGGGGTCGGCATGCATGGTGGCCATCGCGACCTCATCCGCGCATGCGGCCACGATTTGCTTATCCCCTGCCAAATGCTCCTTAAGCTCCTGGCTATACTGTGTGCACCATGGCTTAGGGTAGCGCTTATTTGGAGGATGGGTCGGTGATTTGGGTGGAAGGTGTCATGCCCGCGGTCGGGGCATGTGGGATGTAGAAGGAGGTGGAGGATGGGGGTCGGGTGTGGATTACCTGACTAGATCGACGTAGCCGAGCAGTAGGAAGGAGCTTCGCCGGTGAGGCGGCGGCGCTGCAAGCAAGCAGTGAAGGTTTGAACTTGGAATGGAAGGCGGAAATAGGGGAAATGTGGCTTTTGGTAAGGAGGAGGGGGCACGGGAGGTAGATATTTCCACGGATGCCGAAATTTTTTGCTCCGTGCAGCGAAAAACTGGCGCGCGAAGTGTCATCAGACACGGTCCCTTATTCAGCACTGTGTATGATATCTGAACATCACAAATGATTCATATGGCTTACCCCGTGTGTGATGAGTTTGAACGTGCAAATTTTGGTTCGAATTTCCCTAGTTACAGTGGTCATCCACATCATTGCATAATTTGGGTATACAAAAGAGCCTACAGCACACCCACACTTCTTAATCGAGCAAGTTCAGCAATTAAATAGAGCTAGTTGACATAAACATTACTCTAACAGAAGACTGATGCTCTAAACAAAGACTACTACTCTGCCTGGCGCTCGTCAATCTCCGCTGCCTCCTTCATGTCCAGCTCATGCCCGACGATCTCCTGGGGAAGGGGCTCTATGGCATCCATCGCACCATACTCGGCAAGCATCTCGCCATCCGCGTCCGCCATCTCTTTGGAAAAGGCCACCACGAGCTAGGCGTGGGCGGTCGTGGTCTGGGCTTGGATGGGCTCCATTGCGGCAAGGTTTGCCGCGAACGAACGGACGGATTCTCGAATGCACTCGGCGATTGCCAACTCTTCAGCCGTGGGTTGCCGACCGTTGTCGGAGAAGCTTCGTGCGATTTGTGCGGTGATCGCCAGGAGCTGGGCATGGGCAGCCTTGACATGGGCGCGGGCGGCCTCCATCAGGGCTAAGGCGGCTGCCGCGGAACGGATAGCTGTTGTCCCGCTCTCGTCATTTGCTATCCCCGTCGCAGATGTTGCTGCCGCCATCTAAGCTGCAGTAGCGGCCATTTCGGCTACCGCAGCCACCCGGTCGTAGATTGCGGCCGTGCTCATGCAGGTTGTGAGCACGCTCATGGAGGCTGCGGCCGCACTCTCTCCGGAGTGGGCCACCGAAGTTGCCCTCACGACGCGGGTCCACGTCCCCATCTTTGACCGGCGATGATTGAATAGTGAAATGATATTTAGGGAGCTAGTTTGCTTGATGCGCCGGCTATGGACTGTAGCCGACAAACCTTCTCGCGTAAGCCATATATGACGGTGCTCCAAGATATTTTGTACTACATGTCACACGGTCGGTGATAATAAACTGTGTGTGATGTACTTGATTTTTCGTCTTGATTTGAAATAAGGAATGGGGTCACAGTGGCAAAGGATGGTGTTTGAATTGCTAGAACATTTATCTGCAGTGAACATAAAACTATACGAGTGTCGTGTTAAATTTTGGAATTATTCGGGGTTCGTTTGGACATTTTTATACATTAACTGAGTTTTCTAGGCATTTTATGTGCATAATTCAAATTTGAACTACAGGCACATGCTCCGGTGCACCAAAATGGGTTCAGAAATCATATATGTGTCCTTGGGTGCATGCTTAGGTCACATGCAAGAAATGGGAATGAATTTCAAACACCTAGGCTCTTCGTGGCTCCACCGCAAACGTTGAGATACTTGGTTTTGAAATTCTAGTAAATCAAAAACTCATCTGAAATTTATGAAACTTGGCATGCTATCATGGAATGGCACCAACATGCTGTGGTAATTTTTTTGTCCCATTTGGGGCAGGTTTTGGTAGAAGCTTCTCACAAACCAGAGCTTGTCACAAGAAGCCTTGTGGTTCTGGTGGGGAACGTGTGTCACCTTGGTGGACGAACCGACATTCGCTGCCTTTTCTTGCCTTGAGTTTTTTTTCTAGATGCAACATAGACCAATAAGAGTGTCGTGTTAAAATTTGGAATTATTCGGGCTTTGTTTGGACATTTTTATACATTAAGTGAGTTTTCTAGGCATTTTATGTGCATAATTCAAATTTGTACTGCAGGCACATGCTCCGGTGCAACAAAATGGGTTGAAAAATCATACGAGTGTCCTTGGGTGCATGCTTAGGTCCCATGCAAGAAATGGGAATGAATTTCAAACACCTCGGCATCGTGGCTCGGCCGCAAACCCTAAGATACTTGGTTTTGTAATTCTAGTAAATCCAAAACTCGTCTGAAATTCATGAAACTTGGCATCCTATCATGGAATGGCACCAACATGCTGTGGTAAATTTTTTGTCCCATTTGGGGCAGGTTTTGGTATAAGCTTCTCACAAACCAGAGCTTCTCACAAGAAGCCTCATGGTTCCGGTAGGGAACGTGTCACCTTTGTGGACGAAACTACATTCGTTGCCTCTTCTTGCCTTGATTTTTTTTCTAGAGGCAACATAGACCAATAGGAGTGTTGTGTTTAATTTTGCAATTATGCGGTGTTTGTTTGGACATTTTATACATTAACTGAGTTTTCTAGGCATTTTATGTGCATAATTCAAATTTGAACTCCATGCACATGCTCCTGTGCACCAAATTGGGCTAAAAAATCATATGTGTCCTTGGTTGCATGTGTAGGTCCCGTACAAGAAATGGGAATGAATTTCAAACACCTAGGCTCTTCATGGCTCGGCCTCAAACTTGAGAACTTGGTTTTGAAATTCTAGTAAATCCAAAACTCGTCTAAAATTCATGAGACTTGGCATGGTGTCAAGGAATGGCACCAACATGCTGTGTAAATTTTTTGTCCCATTTGGGGCAGGTTTTGGTATAAGCTTCTCACAAACCAGAGCTTGTCACAAGAAGCCTCGTGGTTCTGGTAGGGAACGTGTGTCACCTTTGTGGACGAAACGACATTCGTTGCCTCTTCTCGCCTTGATTTTTTTTCTAGATGCAACATAGACCAACAAGAGTGTCGAGTTAAAATTTGGAATTATTCGGGTTCATTTGGACATTTTTATACATTAACTTAGTTTTCCAGGCATTTTATGTGCATAATTCAAATTTGAACTGCATGCACATGCTCCTGTGCACCAAGATGGGTTGAAAAATCAGATATGTGTCCTTGGGTGCATGTTTAGGTCCCATACAAGAAATGGGAATGAATTTCAAACACCCAGGCTTCGTGGCTCGGCCGCAAACATTGAGAAACTTGGTTTTTAAATTCCTTTAAATCCAAAACTCCTCTGAAATTGATGAGACTTGGCGTGGTGTCATGAAATGGCACCAACATGCTATGGTACAAAAATGTCCAATATGAGAGAAGGCGCACACATTAACAGCCAAGAAATAGCTGTCACATTATCATCACAAAGGGTTGTACAGTATTATTTAAATCATGGGCGATGTACTGACCATTTACGTGCCGCCATGCGTCCTACTTTTTTAATAGCAAGGAGGTGCCATCAGGGCAGCTGTTTGAGTAGACGGGAGGCGTGCGAGCGAAGTCCGTGGCCCAGGCTGACTGGGAGGCATGCGACCAGTCCTGCTCTGCGCTGGCTGACCGGGAGGCGTGCGACCTGTCCTACACTATGCAGGCTCACCGGGAGGCATGCGAGCAGTATGCTGCACAGGCTCATCGGGAAGTGAGCCCTTTGACCTCCATCACCGCCCGCCTCACTCTCAACTTCTCCATTAATGGTGCCCGAGCCGCTATTTAATAGGCGGCCTTACTGATCTCTCTTCGCCTCCCATTCCCCACTCGCCCGAATCCTATCTTCCAGAGCTCCACCTACTCCATAGCGCACAAGGATCATTTGCCACTAGTCTTCCGGTTTGGTGAAGTCAACTCCGAGACAAAGGAGATAGAAAATAAGGAGGAATGGGACCTCAGGGACATGGCCCTGAACAAGCTGGCCGCGTCGGATGCTGCCCCCGCACCCGTGCCAGCGACCATCCCCGTGGCATTGACGGGTTGGTCGCCGAGCACCATCGTAGCACTGGAAGCCTCGGGCGTCGGCGAGGACCCCGCGGGCCTACGCGAGCTCGTGTACGTGCCTGCGCCAGCACCCCCGCCTATGCTCGTGGGCGCCACAGCACCCACCGTGGTGCCGGTCCCCGTGCGCTTTCCTGCACCAGCCACTCCCGTGCCCGTGCGCGCGCCTGCACCCGTCACGGCCCCCTCAGCATCATGGGATGCCGCCGTCGACCGCTACCTCATAGCACCGCGAGTCACCGTCCCCCACCCCCCGCCCGTCGATAGCGCGACGAACGACTCTTGGATTTGCAAGTCTAGAACATTTTGGGATGGCTTGAAGACTTGAACAACGGCGTCCTGGAGGACAACAACGCCGGCGCAGCATGCCGCCATCGCCACCGCCGCAATTAGTTTTTTTGTTTAATATTGTATCCCGATCGTATAAATGTAAAACCACAGTGTCACTGAATGAAATCTATGGTTTTGGCCAACTTAGCATTTTTTCTCTGAATGTACAGACTTATCAAAGTAAAAAAACATCAATGTTTTTCTCTGAATAACACACTCATCGCAAACGTTTTAGACTGAACACCCGTATGCAAAGCGAGCGTTGGGTTCCTTCGTAGCTAAGCCAAGGGAAAAGGTGGCGTGCCAGTTTTGTGCATCTCTTCATCGCAAACGATTTTGCACGATGACCCATGTGCAACGACGTACAAACAATGTGGTAAGATGTGCATCTGCCCTATTGGGTATATTTGCCATTTGTCAAATTGGAAAAATTGGTATTTGTCAATCTAGTTACATTGCCATTTGTCAACCTTGTAACACTGCCATTTGTGATCCTAAAAAAACACTGCCATTTCACAAATTTTTCAACTAAAAATCACTAGTACTATCTAATTTTTGCAAATGAAATTCAGTAAGCATAGATTTCATTCATAGATTAAGCAATCGTTCTTTATACAAACAGTTCAACTTGACAGCTGAACCGAACAAAATTTTACCCAATTGTTGCCAACCACGTACTGAAATAGCTAGTTCAACTATATATACTAGCTAGTTTTAAGTACGTAGTACAGTTCAACCATATCTATAGTCAGATGAACTGAACAATATAGCACCTAAATACTACTACTACGGAGGGGCTTTGTACTACTTCCAGCAGCCTCTCCTCTGCCAAGCGCGCTCAGTAAGAGGCAGAGGAGGAGGAGCCTACCGACGAGCTGGAGAAGCGGAATCCGGCGCCTTCCGCTGCTGCACCTTTAGCGACGCCCAGCTCGAACGCCCTCTGCCGCTCTAGACGATCCCTCTTGAAGCGGTCAGAGTCCTCATAGATCTCCGCATTCCACGCCACGGCGGCGGCTTCTGCTGTGGCCACAGCGGCGGTAAGACTCTTTGCGTGCTCGACCAAGCACTCCTCCTTCTCCCGCAGGAACTCGATGTAGCGCGCGGCAAGGTCGCTAAGGCACATGCGGGCCTCCACCTCCCGCCTTCGTGCCGTGGTGGCGAAGCGGGTGATGACCCCGACGGTCGACGGTGGGGTGGCGGCCACCTCCCGCCTTCGGGCCGCGGTGGCGGAGCGGGTGATGGCCACGGCTGCCAATGGTGGGGTGGCGGCCACGACAGCCACCACCTGCCTTCGGGCCGCAGTGGTGGAGTGGGCGATGGCCCTGGCGGGCGACGGTGGTGTGGTGGCCACGGCGGCCGACGGTGGGGTGGCGGCAACAGCGGCCGGCAACAGCTGCCGTCGGGCAGCGGTGGCAGAGCATGTGGCGGGTATTGTGCGCACACCCAATAGGGACGCCACGCATATTACACATCGCCGAGGACTGCGCCGCCACCACGGTGTAGCCTCCCAGCTGGAGCTATCCTCAGATGACGGCAGAGTGGCTGAGCGACGACGACGGACTGGTGCCATTGGAGATGGTGGGAGAAGCAGGCGAGATAAGCTACGGGGAGGGAGGGGAAAATGCGATGCCGACTTACCCGCCGTGACTGTTTATATAGCAGCCGGTAAGCACTGGGGTTTTTTGGGATTTCGCCGAATCGGGCGGGAGCTTGTGCGCTTCCGCATGGGAACCTGCACGGTTATGCGGGAACGGGCTCACCGACGATTCATTGGTGCCTCTTTGAGCTAACGTTTGGCCAAAAGAACATCTATGCGGTGCTCAAGCTTGCACTCGAAGCCTTCTGCGGCAGCGCGGTGACAAGTCGTGCGAGAGAAGGACGAAATGACACGTACACAAATGGTTAATAAAAAAACATTTGCGATTTAATTACCTAGCACACAACCGCTCTCTACGCAGCGTCGCGAACGATTGTTCGCCCCCTGTGTGATGTGGAATGCGACGTAGTTTCACATCACGCCGTCAGCTCGCAACTGTTGGCCGGCTTGTAGACGGCCATTCCTTGCGTGTTCAACTGCTCTATGCATGTGGTCGCTCGCGGTTGAGGCGGCCGCGGCACGCTCTGCTCGCGTCCCACCGCACGCGCTCTGCTCGCATCCCTCCGCGCGCTCTACCTGCATCCCTCCGCGAGCGTTGCAACCATTTCAGGCCGGCGCACGATCACGTACGTTCGGGGTGCCATATGCATGTGGTTACGCCAGACGCGGTGCCATGTCGCAGTTACGTGCGGCAAAAACTGCCATGCAGATGTGCCGAGAATCCCGGCTGCTCGGCCCTCATTTATTCCCGCGGTCATTTACCTTCATCTCTTGTGTCCCACAACACAATAAGCACACGCACGATGACACATACATAGAGGATATCTAGCGGCTCCAATGGTGCTCCTGGCAGCTGACGACGACGACAGGCGGTAGTTCACCACGCCTCATGTAGTGGACACCAACATGAGGGGGAAGGACCTCCACCAACGAGTCAGTCTCGGTGGAGAGCTCCTTCCACACTATGGAGCAGTTGCTTGTTGAGGACAAGTACCAAGTGGTCGGCTTCGACCTTGAGTTCACCGGCGGTCGTGCTGGGCATGATCAGAAGGTTGCCATCGCCAAGTTGTGCATGCGCCATCACGTCCTCATCTACCACTACTCCCTGGCCACAAGGCCTTGCGAGTGTTTCGCTAGGTTTATCAACAGCCCCGACTATAGGTTCGCTACGGTGGACACCTTGAACGATCTAAAGGTGCTCAAGACTACGGGCTTGGCCTGCCAAAAGCTTGTCGACATCCAAGGCCAGTACACTGTTTGGGGCTGAAAGAAGGGGAAGGACTCCCTGGTTGACCTAGCCATGGCCATCATCGACCCCTACTACAAAGGCATGAAGGATGAGTGCAAAAAGAACAAGGATGCCTGGCACGAGGCCTGGGTGCGGAGACTGGATGAAGAACACGTCAACTACGCGGCCAAGGACACGTACACAACCTACGAGATGTATAGGCAGATCATTGACATGAGGGAATGCCTACTTCTTGTGGACGAGGAGGGATTGAGCCTCAAGTGGAGCAGTGGCGGTAGCGTCACAAGAAGTAGATAATTAGATGATCATTTCTCCTAGTTTAGAATGCATGTAATTGTTTATTGAGGTGTGTACGAATGTTTTGTATAGTCACCTATGTAATTGGATGTTTAATTTGGTTATATATGTTGTTCTTCTGTAGACTGAGCAAATTACATCGCAGACGGACTAAACTAGGGAACCCGTCGGTGATGATTTCATCAATTGCTGACAATTGTATACAAGCAAGCCTTTGCCCACAACACACATGGGTTATTAGCAGGAATCGTCCGTGTTGTTATCCGTCTTCCCACACATTTTGGATTACTAACCTATTTGCCACGTATCACACACATCTTGTTAAGTTGAACCGTTTCTGTTGTGTTGGGTAATCACAAACAGTTCATCCGAGTGAACTGTATGATGTGTATCGCACACACCTTGATCTATCTAACCATTTCTGTTGTGTTGGCTAATCGAAAACAGTTCATCTGAGTGAACTGTATGCCGTGTATCGCACACACCTCGGACTGGCTGCCCGTTTCTGTTGTTCTGGCTCATCGCAAATAGTTCATATGGATCAACTATATGCCACGAATCGCACACACGTCTCTAATCTAAATCATGCTTGATGTCTCCGCCATCGCACATAGTTTGTCTTATTGGTGACGGTTTTATTACGACACCATTTGTGATGCATGCATCGCACACAGTTTGGTCATGGGGTCTCTGATTCATGTGTCGCGTTAGCGGTCGCCTGCAGAAGTGCAAGCCCGTAGCCTGCATGTCGGGGCTGTTGATAAACCTAGCAAAATGCTCGCAAGGCCTTGAGGAGAGGGAGTAGTGGTAAAAGAGGACGTGATGGTGCATGCACAACTGGGTGACGGCAACCTTCTAATCATACCCGGCACGACCACCGGTGAACTCGAGGTCGAAGCCGACCACTTGGTACTTGTCATCAGCAAGCAACTTCTCCATAGTGTGGATGGAGCAATCCACCGAGACCGGCTCGTTGGAGTACACCACCGAGAGGTCCTTCCCCCTCACGTGGGTGTCCACTACGTGAGGCATGGTGAACTGCCGCCCGTCGTAGTCGTCAGCCGCTGGGAGCGCCATTGGAGCTGCTAGATATCCTCTCTATATGTGTCATTGTGGGTGTGCTTATTGTGTTGAGGGGCGTGAGAGATTAAGGTAAATTGCCCCGGGAATAAATGGGGGCCGGACGGCCTGGATTCTCGGCACGTCTGCATGGCAGTTTTGCAGCGGGTAACTGCATTGTGGTGCACGTAACTGCATCGTAGCGCCATGCCCGGCGCAACCCCATGCATATGGTACCCCGAACGTACATGATCGTGCGTCGGCCCCAACCGCTGGCAGCGCGCGTGGAGGGAGGCGAGGAGAGCGCGCCGCGGCCGCCTCAACCACGAGCAACCACACGCATAGAGCAGTTGAACACGCAGGGAATGGCCGTCTACAAGCCAGCCGGTGGCATGATGTGAAACGACGTCGCATTTCACATCACACCATGCGGGAACAACCGTTCGTGACACTGCATAGAGAACGACCGTTTGCTAGGTAATTAAATCACAAACATTTTTTTATTAACTGTATGTGTACGTGTCATTTCATCCTCCTCATGTAGGTCTTGTCACCACGTTGCCACCCAAGGCTTCGAGTGCAAGCTTGAGCACTGCATAGGCATTTCTTTTGGCCACATGTTGGCTCCATGCAGGTCTTGTCACCACGTTGCCACCCAAGGCTTCGAGTGGAAGCTTGAGCACCGCACAGGCGTTTCTTTGGGCCACATGTTGGCTCGAAGAGGCACTAATGAATCATCGGTGAGCCCGTTCCCGTGCAACCATGCAGGTTCCCATGCACAACCGCGCAAGCTTCCCTGCCGACTCGGTGAAATCCCCCAGAACCCCAATGGTTACCGGCCTGCTATATAAACCCTCAAGGCCGGCGAGTCCGCATCACATTTTTGCCTCCCTCCCCGTAGCTTATCTCGTGTGCTTCTCCCACTGTCGCCAATGGCACCGGACCGTTGTCGTCGCTTAGCCACTCCGCCGTCAGTGGACAGCTCCAGCTGGGAGGCTACACCGCGGCGGTGGTGCAGTCCCCGGCCGTGTGTAGTGCGGGTGGCGTCCCTGTTGAGTGTTCGCACAACACCCATCACCCGCTCCGCCACCGCAGCTCGAAGGCGGAAGGTGGCCGTCGTGGCCGCCACCCCACCGTCAGCCGCTGTGGCTATCACCTGCTCTGCCACCGTGGCCCGAAGGTGAAAGGTGGCCGTCGTGGCCGCCACCCCACCGTCGGCTGTCGTGGCCATCACCCGCTCTGCCACCACGGCCGGAAGAGGGGAGGTGGAGGCCCGCATTTGCGTCAGCAACCTTGCGCGCTACATCGAGTTCCCGCGGGAGGAGGAGGATCGCCTGGTCGAGCACGCAAAGAAGCTTACCACCGCCGTGGCCAGTGCAGAGGCCGCCGCAGTGGTGCTGAATACGGAGCTCTACGCGGAGTCCCGCCACTTCGATCTGGAGAGGCTGCTGAGGAGAGGCTGAGGAGAGGCTGCTGGAAGTAGTACAAAGCCCCTCCGTAGTTGTATTTAGGGGCTATTTTGTTCAGTTCATCTGACTATAGATATGATTTAACTGTACTTCATACTTAAAATTAGCTACTATATATAGTTGAACTAGCTATTTCAGTACGTGGTTGGCAACAATTGGGAGAAAGTTTGTTTGGTTCAGCTATCGAGCTGAACTGTTTGTATAAAGAACGACTGCTTAATCTATGAATGAAATCTATGGTTTGTGAATTTCAGTTGCAAAATTAGACAGTACTAGCAATTTGTAGCTGCAAAATTTGACAAATGTCAGTGTTACAAGGTTGACAAATGGCAATGTTACTAGATTGACAAATGCCAATGTTTCATATTTGACAAATGGCAATATACCCAATTTGATAGATGCAAATCTTACCAAATTGTCTGTAGTACGCACATGGGTCATCATACAAAATTGTTTGCGATGAAGCTATGCACAAACCCTTCGCGCCAACTTTTCCCTTGGCTTAGTGGTGAAGGAACCCTAGGTCTGGCTTTGCATACGGGTATTCAATCTGAAACATTTGCAATGGGTGTTTTATTCAGAGAAAAAAATGATGTTTTTTTATTTTTTACTTTGATTAGTGTGTACATTCAGATAAAAACACTCAGTTGATCACACCATATATTTCATTCAGTCACACTATGACTTTACATTCATACGATCGAGATACAATATAAAACAAAAAAACTAATTGCGGCGGCGGCGGTGGCGACGTGCTGCACGGGCGTTGTTGTCCTCCGGGACACCGTTGTTCAAGTCTTCAAGGCAGCCCAAAATGTTATGTACTTGCAAATCAAAGAGCCAGTCATCGCGCGATCAACGGGCGGGGGGTGGGGCAACGGCGACTCACGCGCTAGGAGGTAGTGGTCGATGGTGGTGTCCCATGATGTTGAGGGGAGTGCGGCGGGTGAAGGCGCACACACGAGCACGGGCGCGGCGGGTGCAGGCACACGCATGGGGAACGGCACCGCGGTGGGTGCAGGGGCGTGCACGAGGACAGGCGGGGGCACTGGCGCTGGCACGTACACATGCTCACGAGGGTCCGCGGGGACCTCTCCGATGCCCGCGGCTTCCAGCATTGTGATGGTGCTTGGCGACCAGCCCATCAATGCCTCAGGGATGGTCGCTGGCGCAGGCACGGGGATGGGAGCTGGGACGGGCGCGGGGGCAGCATCTGCCGCGGCCAGCTCATTCAGTGCCATCTCCATGATGTCCCATTCCTCCTTATTTTCTATCTCCTCCGGCTCAGAGTCGACTTCACCAAACCGGAAGACTAGTGGCAGATGATCCTTTTGCGCCATGGCGTAGGTTGAGCTATGGAAGATAGGATTCGGGCAAGAGGGGAATGGGAGGGGAAGAGAGATCAGTAAGGCCGCCTATTAAACAACGGCTCAGGCGCCATTAATGGAGAAGTTGGGAGCGAGGCGGGCGGCGATGGAGGTCAAAGGGCTCGCTTCCCGATGAGCCTGCACAGCGTAATGGTCACATGCCTCCTGGTGAGCCTACGCAGCGGAGGACCGGTCGCACGCCTCCCAGTCAGCCTGCGCAGTGGACTTCGCTCGCACGTCTCTCGTCTACTCAAATAGCTACTCGCACGACACCTCCTAGCCAATAAAACGTGGGACGTGTGGCGGCACGTAAATGGTCAGTAGAACGCCCATGATTTAAATAATACTGTACAACCGTTTGTGATGATAACGTGACAACTATCTGTTCCAAAATGGCTATGTTGGATGTTAATGTATGTGCCTTCTGTCATATTGGACAATTTTTTTAGCACAACATGTTGCTGCCAGTTCATGACACCATGCCAAGTTTCATGAATTTCAGACGAGTTTTGGATTTACAGGAATGTAAAAACCAAGTTTCTCAATGTTTAAGGCCGATCCACGATGCCGAGGTGTTTGAAATTCATTCCCAGTTCTTGCATGGGACCTGAACATGCACCCAAGGACACATATATGATTTTTCAACCCATTTTGGTGCGCTGGAGCATGTGTCTATAGTTCAAATTTGAATTATGCACATTAAATGACTAGAATACACAGTTAATGTATAAAAATGTCTGAACGAACCCTGAATAATTCCAAATTTTAACACAACACTCCAATTAATCCATGTTGCCTCTGAAAAAATATTCAAGGCGAGAAGAGGCAACGAATGTTGTTTCGTCCACAAAAGTGACACGTTCCCCATCGAAACGACGAGGCTTCTAGTGAGAAGCTCTGGTTTGTAAGAAGCTTATACCAAAACTTGTTCCAAATTAGACAATTTTTTTACCACAACATGTTGGTGCCTTTTCATGACACCATGCCAAGTTTCATGAATTTCAGACGACCTTTGGATTTACAGGAATTTAAAAACCAAGTTTCTCAATGTTTGCGACCGATCCACGATGCCGAAGTTTTTGAAATTCATTCCCATTTTCTTGCATGTGACCTAAACATGCACCCAAGGACACATATATGATTTTTAACCCATTTTGATGCACTGGAGCATGTGGCTGTAGTTCAAATTTGAATTATGCACATTAAATGCCTAGAAAACCCAGTTAATGTATAAAAATGTCCAAACAAACCCTGAATAATTCCAAATTTTAACACAACACTCCTATTAATCCATGTTGCCTCTGGAAAAATATTCAAGGCAAGAAGAGGCAACTGATGTCATTTCGTCCACAAAGGTGACACGTTCCCCATCGGAACCAGGAGGCTTCTAGTGAGAAGCTCTGGTTTGTAAGAAGCTTATACCGAAACTTGTTCCAAATTGGACAAAAAATTTACCACAACATGTTGGTGCCATTTCATGACACCATGCCAAGTTTAATGAATTTCAGATGAGTTTTGGATTTACAGGAATTTAAAAACCAAGTTTCTCAATGTTTACGGTTGATCCACGACGCTGAGGTGTTTGAAATTCATTCCCATTTCTTGCATGGGACCTAAACATGCACCCAATGACACATATATGATTTTTCAACACATTTTGGTGCACTAGAGCATGTGCCTGTAGTTCAAATTTGAATTATGCACATTAAATGCCTAGAAAACTCAGTTAATGTATAAAAATGTCAAAACGGACCATGAATAATTCCAAATTTTAACACGACACTCCTATAGTTTCCTGTTCACCGCAGATAAATGTTCTAGCAATTCAAACACCGTCCTTTCCCGATGTGACCCGATTCTGTATTTCAAATCAAAACGAAAAATCAAGTACATCACACACAGTTTATCATCAGGAATCGTGTGAGATGCAGTACAAAATATCTTTGAGAAACATCATCTATGGCTTACACCGGAAGCTTCGTCGACTACATTCCACCGCCGGCCCGTGAACCGCACTTTCTCCCCAATATCATTTTACTGCTCAATCGTCGCCGGTCAAAGATGGGGTGGAGGACCCGCATCGTGAGGGCAACTTCGGCGGCCCACTTCGGCCAGAGCACGGCCGCAGCCGCCATGAGCGCGCTCACAACCTCCATTAGCACGGCGGCTGTGGTAGCCGAAAGGGCAGCTATTGCAGTTGAGATGGCGGCAGCAACATCTGCGATGGGGATAGCAAATGGCGAGAGCGGCACAACAGCTGTCCGTTCCCCGGCGGCCGCCATAGCCCTAATGGAGGCGGCCCATGCCCATGTGGAGGCCGCCCACGCCCTGCTCGTGGCGCTCACCGCACAAATCACATGAAGCTTCTCCGACACCGGTCGACAACCCACTTCCGAAGAGTTGGCAATCGTTGAAGCGCTCGAGCATCCATCCGTTCATCGGCGGCATCCCTAGCCGAGATGGATGTTGTCCAAGCCCGAACCGTGGCCGCCCACGCCCAGCTCATGGCGGCCTTCTCTAAAGAGATGGTGGACGTGGACGGCGAGATGCTTGCCGAGTATGTTGCGATGGGTGCCATGGAGCCCCTTCCCCAGGAGATCGTCGAGTGTGAGCTCGACATGGAGGAGGCGGCAGAAATCGATGAGCGCCAGGCAAAGTAATAGTATTTGTTTAGAGCGCCGGTCTTTTCTTAGAGTAATGTTTAGGTCAGCTAGCTTTGTTTAATTGCTAAACTTGCTCGATTAAGAAGTGTGGGTG
Organism: Elymus sibiricus; assembly: GCA_039707655.1. NCBI lineage: Eukaryota > Viridiplantae > Streptophyta > Magnoliopsida > Poales > Poaceae > Elymus > Elymus sibiricus. The sequence goes on along the minus strand of CM077668.1, from coordinate 86,570,831 downwards.
TGCTGTAGGCTCTTTTGTGTACCCAAATTATGCAATGATATGGATGACCACTGTAACTAGGGAAATCCAAACCAAAATTTGCACGTTCAAACTCACCACACACAGGGTAAGCCATATGAATCGTTTGTGATGTTTAGATATTGTACACAGTGCTGAATAAGGGACCGTGTCTGATGACACTTTGCGTGCCAGTTTTTCGCTGCACGGAGCGAAAAATTTTGGCATCCGCGGAAATATCTACCTCCCCTCCCCCCTCCTCCTTACCAGAAGCCACATTTCCCCTGTTTCCGTCTTCCTTTCCAAGTTCAAACCTTTACTGCTTGCTTCCAGTGCCGCCTCCTCGCCAATGACTCTCCTTCCTCCTGCTCGGCCTCATCGATCTAGTCAGGTAATTCACACCCGACCCCCATCCTCCTCCTCCATCCCAACATGCCCCGACCGCCGGCGTGACACCTTCCACCCAAATGACCGCCCCATCCTCCAAATAAGCGCTGCCCAAAGCCATGGTGCACGCAGTATAGCCAGGAGCTCAAGGAGCATTTGACAGCGGAGAAGCAAATCGCGGCCGCACGCGCGGATGAGGTCACGATGGCTGCCATGCGTGCCGACCCCCAGATCTTGGAGGAGCACCTCGCCGTAGAGGCCACCGTCGCCTCGTGCGCGGACGCTGCCATGCGGTTGGCTACTTTAAACGATAGTTCATGGTGTTTTCTCGAGGCCACCACCGGTGCCTTCGACGAAAACTACGATGTGTTTTCTTAGCGTGCCCGTGCTTTCCTCAACCCCAGGGCTAGCAGGTTGGTGCTCGGAGCGGCTCAGGCGACTAACCACTATGAGGAGGGCACCCATGATGTGGAGGGCTCACCCTCTTCCAAGTTTAAGGAGCCCATCATCATCGATATCTCGGACGATGAGGAGTAGCTTGTTTTTTATCTTACTATAAGGACCTATGTTCAGCTAGCTACACCGGTTAAGCATGTTAGGTTTACCTATTGCATGTGCTGCTCCTGCCTTTCCTTTAGAAATTCTAGTGAATTGTCCTATGTAATGTTATACTATGCAATCTGATCTTCTACTATATATGTTCTATATATTGTGCAATGTGGTGCTCAGTTAATTGTTTGGTTCATTTGTTGTGATGTTCAGTTAAATGTTTGGTTCAATTTTGCAATGTGATGTTCAATTCTTGTGGGTACAATTTTGGCTTGTTATGCATGTGAGAAATAAATCGAATTTGGCTATACTAAATACATGAGAAACATATACAATTGCTATATTTCAAAGTTGTTAAGCATGCTTGGTTTGGTTAACTGTCTAATCTTCTAGTATGTTTGATTATGCAATGTGATGGTCAGTTGACTATTTGGTTCATTTGTTCTGGTGTTCAGTTAACTGTTTGGTTCAATTCTGCAATGCGATGTTCAATTGTTGTGGGTACAATTTTGTATTGTTATGCATGTGAGAAATAAATCGAATTTGGCTGTACTAAATACATGAGAAACATATACAATTGCTATATTTCCTAGTTCTTAAGAATGCTTGGTTTGGATAACTGGCTTTTCCATGTGGCTCGAATTAATCTGCTGGATCTGCAATGTGTTTATTTTTCATCAACATATTTTACTGATAGTATGCCAACTCTTACTTAACCTGATCAATTACTACCTTATATGTGTTGTAGGGAAACAATGGGAGGCACTGAGGTTTACCATCGAGGTTTGCACATGCATGGTCCTTTGGCTAATAGCACATTATTGTGCAATTGCAGGAACCATTCTAATATTTAGGTTTTTAACAATTTGGTCTTGCAGATGTAGGTCCTGCTGTCAGATGTTTTGACCCACTATTTGACCCATATTGCATATGGGGAAATGAGATGTCCATGAATATCAGTCAAGTTAAGAAACTCAGAAAGATTGTTACGATAAAGAAACTAGCGACGAAAAACAACAAGATCTTTGTCTGCACAATGAAGACATCAGTCAACTACAGGATGGTACTAACTCTTATGCCTTATTTTTTCATTCCTTTGTGCCATTTCAAAATTTAGAGAAGATATTTATGAATATCTTTGTTTTTGGGCCTTTCCAAAGTAGTTCACCGATGATTACCTCTCAAACCACCTGTATGGTCAAGAGGCAAGAGTATAAAGGATGGGCGGTCAATCATCCACAGGCACTGGCCTAAAGTTGCAAGGACCTTCAACATCATTGAAGGCTCAATATTTGCCTTCCGCTTTAGCAGTTTTCCAGATGAGATTCATCTGTCTACCTACCGTCTATGATGCTAATTTCCAAAGGTTTTAGATTTTGCATTTGAAACTTGGTGCTATTGTGTAATGGAGTAGCTAGGTATATGCCTATATGGTGTAACTGAGTGCTGAAGCTATATGATGTTGTACGTACTCTAATGTATTTGAATTATGAAATCCTGGTTGCACTACAAAAAAACACTTCCGTGATGATACGTCTTTGTCACAGTAGGTCACATTTTCTTGTGACACCCTGATTTTGGCGACTTTTTCTTTCCAAAAATTATTTGGGTTTTATTTGCAATTTAGCTGGTTTTCCAAAATTTCTTCAGTTGAGTTGATTTATGCCTTGCCAAAATTTTTCTCCAAGCCTTCCAAAACCTTTGTCATCTTGATAAAACCTTTCCATGCCTCTCTTGGATAATTTTCCAATATTCTATCTTTTCTCAAAATCATTTTCTTAATTTGGGAATTTAGGTCATCACTGTGGGTTGTGAAGCAACCTATAGTTTGGGTGGTCAATTAATTCCCAAATTTTTCCCCCATCTTCTTATCATCATGAGATTTCATATTCTTCAAAAATATTCCATTGCCCAATGGGAAATTTTGGCCAGAATAATCATTTTGTTTCTGACTAGAATCTGTCCATTGTGAAGCAACCCTATTATTTCTATTCCAGAAAATTCCCAATAAATTCTCCAAGCTTCTAGAGATCCTATCTTGTCCCGATATCCAAAAATATCATTGTGGCCAGTGCAACTTTTGAGCAGCAGGGCGCTGACAAGTTTCTGCATTTTTGAAACCTCTATGAAGGAAGTGCTAGCTAGAGATGCCTAATCATCCTGAGATTTTTATGGCATCTGCTATGTGCAAAATAACTCCCTTCCACCAAGTTTCATCATTTGCAGAGCATCTATGTGAGTGCCACAAGCTCATTTGTGTTCTGGACCAGAATGACAGTTTTCAAAGCAACCCCATTCATTTCTTTCTCAAATCCTCTCAAATTTTGCCCGTTGCTAGTCCTTCCAACCTTGATGATCCTAGACATTTCCTCTGGCTCCATCCCTATCTCTTCTTCTCTCCAGAACCTCCTCAAGTTGTCAGCAGTAAACTGTTGGAGATGAGACCTCTCCTCTCAGTGGCCTATTGGGCCAGCTGGTGCCACTGGTGGGCTATAGTATGGAAGGACGATGCTCCAGACAAGACGGGGCAAGCCAGCGCGCGCCACGGGTGCCTGCGCACGCGGTGACCGCGTGGCCAGCCTGCTAAAACCACGCTCTGGGCGCCGCCAGGCTCGGGTCTTGTCGGAGCGAGACGCCCGCGTCGCCATACTTCGTCCGCTAGTGCCGACTAGCTCCCCGACAGCGACCTATCCCCTCCAGACCCTTCCCCCTCGCCGGAGAAGCCCTCGCTGGCCGCCACGCAGCGCCGCACTGTGAGACCCGTGCGGGCACAGTGGCATTTCCGCCGTCGTCTTCCCCAGCGAGCCGTCCCTTCGCGCATTGAATGCCTCTGCCCTCCTCCATCACCTCAGGCCACGCCGCGACGGCCAGCTCACCGTCCTAGCTCCAGTGGCCGGCCAGAACCTCACCGCTTTGGGAGAGATCGTCGCGCTTTGCCCTCCGCCTATTTAAAGCCCTCCCCATCCCTCCGAGCTCGTCAACCATCTCCTCATCCCCTCAATTGCTTCCCCGAGCAACGAGCCAAGGCCGAGAGGCCCTCTGGCCTCGAAACCTCGCCGGAGCTCCGCCATCTGAGTCCCCCTCCTCGCCAGCAGTTCCTCTCCCTCCCGAGCCCAGCCGACCTCTCCATCGAGCTCAGGGCAGTCCCCTGGTGCTCCTCGACCTCCTGCCCGAGCTTTCCATCGCCAGAATGGTCGTCTTCGATCCCACCCGAGCGCCGCCGCCGCCGGAGACGAAGGGGACGACGCCGTCCGGCCATCCCTTGCCATTTTGCGGGTACGTGCATGCTCACCGTCGAGCGCCCGATCCATTCCCCTCCTCTCCGAGCGCAGCCGCCGTCTCTATCGCCGGCGACCGTCGCCGGAGCGCCGCCCCTCCTCTGTTCCCTCCTCCCTCCTTCTGTTTAATTAGAGCCGACCCCACCCGTCAGTGAATCAGCCGCGGCCGAAGCGGTACGTAAGTGGAGGCACCTCCTCCACTTTACGCCTTCGACGTGGCCGGCTCTGGGAATTTCTGATTTTCTATTAAATCTATTTAAAACAGAATTTTGACTGAACTTTGACCTTGAATAACTTTTTATCCATAATTCCAATCCAGTTGATTCTTTTTGCATCATGTTTGTCTTGAGCCCCTTTATTTTCTGGTACATTTTGGTATTTTTCCAATGCTCACAGAATTTCTGTTTAGCAGAATTGCTTTATGTGACATTTCCAATTATATTTGAAAATATTTTCAGAAGGAGACTTTGGTGCTTGTGAAGATCCAGAGTGTTTGAACCACCCAACAGAGCAAGGCAAGCCATGATACCCAATTCATGCATGCATTTCCATAGCATTGCATTTTTAAATACATTATGATGATTTATTTGATATAGTTTAATTCATAATATTAATTAAATGCTCAAGAATTGTGATGAACCACTATAATGACTAATGAACGTAGTGGTTGATCTTGAGTCACCTGTCCGGGAATAATCGTGCAACCACATTTGCCGGTATGGGACGGCCCTGACCGGGCCTGGCTGCGTGATCTTTCACCGGTACCTCCAACGAGGGAGAGTTATGCACGGCATGCTACCTTGATCAGGTAAGCGGTGATAACCCTGTGAGCCCAGTTGATAGTTGAGTTTATGCCGGCGTCCCCGTTTGGGACAGTAGGCCCCGTTTGGGTCTACAGAGTTTGGCCACGACGGTGGCTGGTGTCATGAGGACACAGGGGCCACCCAAGGCTGACCTCCGGGGGAGGAAGAGTGCCGGTGGTACGATGAAAGGTCACGGGTTAGGCAGGTTTTGTTGGAGCAACACTGGTCCACCCGAATGGGATCAAGAGGCCAGATGCTTCATGGTGTGGGTAAAGTGCGCAACATCTGCAGAGTGTCAAATCTATTCGAATAGCCGTGTCCACGGTAATGGACAGCCCGTCCAGACCTCAATAGGAGATCAACCATAATAATGATATTAATGATGGAAGAACTCGTCGTGTGTTCGGAAGTACTCGGTGAGTATTCCGAGGGTTGTGGGACAACCCGGGAGAGAGTAAGTTGTTAATCAGTACAGTAAGTAAATTGCTTTACAGTTTGATTGCCATGCTATTGTTTGCTGCATTTCTTGGTTGTTGTGAGCTTGCGAGTACATTCAAAGTACTCACCTGGCGTATCATGCCAGATGCAGGAGAATCCGAAGACGGAGATCCTGAAGGTGCTGGCTATGCTAACTAGACTGTGTCCACAGCGGTGTCCCTGTGGTTGGAGTTGCGCTATGTTCCGCTACACTGTAGAAGTTCCTAGTATCCGAGGCCCTGCTATGTGACATAAATAATGTGGATACTGTCATAGTACCGAGGGTGCTGATGGCCTCGTTTCTATTGTAAGATATGCGCCTGTACTCGACTCTTATCAATAAAATTCAGTTCTGTTCTGTGCCAAGTTGTTGTGTGTTTCCAGAAGACATGATCTCTGGGTTGGAAACACTGGTAATCCGGTTCTCTGAGCCGGGGTGCCACAAAGCTTGGTATCAGAGCCGTGCTGACTGTAGGACACCTAGTTAGCCAGCGCTAGCACTGCGATTAGTATAGGATCCTGAGTTTGCATTCGATTGTTGCATTTGATTGCTACATTTGATTGTTGCATGGCATGCATCATCATTCATGATTCTTCTAACGGTGGTCTTGTGAGTGTAGATGGCACCGGTTCCATTCCATTACCAGTTTGAGCCTGCACCATCCACCTTTCCAGTTCTGCTCTGGAACATCTGGCTTCGGCTGTACCCTCACGGCGAAGATCCAGTGTACCAGGTGTTTCGCGAGCAGCTTGCTGAGTCGGTGTACGAGTACCATGTAGAGGCTTTCATGATTGCGAGCTCAGACATTGGTTGCTACTCTCGCTCTACCAAGGGCGGAACGGCTTCCACCCCGGAGCTGGCGATTGAGTTTGCCACAATGGAGGCTCTCACTAACTTGCGCTTCCACGAGGTTGAGATGCAGACTCATCCAGGTTTCCTCTATTATCCCACCCTGTCGCCTACGACAGGGCGAGTCATTTTTACTCCTGTTGACCCGGCATGTGACCGTGCGACGGCTGTGCTGCCTCGCTATCTGAATGCCAGCGACCGTACGATCATATCCCTGGCTGAGGAGATGTCCCGTGTCTTAGCGGCGCTTGCAGCCGTAGCCCCAGTGCCACCTCCACCTCAGACTACCTATCCACCCATATATCCACCACCAGCTCCACTGCCACCCAGATTCGATGCTCCTTCTACTTCCACTGTGCCACCAGGCTTTCCGCCTGGTAGTCGTCGTGAGACGCCAGCTGAGTGGGCCTCGCTTCTTGCCACTCCAGCAGCTCCGATGCTGAGGCGCCGTGCTCCTTCTACCCCAGAAGGAGAACCGCCCCAGCAGCGTCGTCGTGTTTCCTTTGATCCGAAGGATGAGATTCACGTCATCAGCTCTGACTCGGACTCAGGATCAGATGACGAGGAGTCTGTGGTTTGGCCGCGCTCGTGCCATCATCGCCATTAGAGTGGAGGCTTGAGTTGTTGAGCATGCATCTTTGCATATGTCAACTGCCGTATGAGCAGTCTAGCCATGTTATTCTCCTACTAGCTTGCCATGTATGATGTTGGGTTACCTTGTATAATTATGTGGTTTGCTTTATTCGCCTTCTTTTCGCATATTTTTCATTCTGGTGTCATATAATTGTGTTTCCCTGATGGATATTGCTCATCGAGTCGGTATTTTGGCAATGGGAACAAATTTAGGATGAAGAGAAGTTGCAGCCAAGGAGGCGATGGGACCCCCGTCCGTCGATCCGCTAGACAAGCAGGTCAAGCACCGGAAGATCTACCACCCCCACCGCCTCAAGCACCTACTACTGATCAGATTATGAGAATGTTTGAGGAAAAGAGAAACCAGGATCTTATGGAATTCCCGAAGAGTATGCAGGCTATGGTAGGTCAGAACCACAATCATAATGGGTCACACTCCAGGCTGTCTGATTTCCAGCGCACAAAGCCACCCAACTTTGGTCAAGCTGTGGATCCGATAGAAGCAGATGATTGGCTAAGGACTATAGAGAAGAAGCTGGAAATAGCCCGTTGTGAGGATTCCGACAATGTTCCGTTTGCCACTCATTACCTAGAAGGGCCAGCAGCCATATGGTGGGATAACACAAAAGCAACATGGTCTTCTGATGAAGAAATTACTTGGGAGAAATTCAAGGAATTATTCCACAAATACCATATTCCTACCGGCATCATGAAGGTGAAACAAAGGGAATTCCTTGCTTTGACACAAGGAAGCATGTCGGTAGCAGAGTACCTTAACAAGTTCAACAATCTATCACGGTACTCTACATATGATGTGGCCACCGAAGAGAGAAAGATTGATCGGTTCCTGGGAGGACTGAACCACTCTCTCCGATGTTAGCTATGCATGCTACACTTTCCCGACTTCCAGACGCTGGTGAACAAGGCCTTTATAGCCGAAAGGGAGCACAAGTCCGGCCAAGACAACCATAAGCGGAAGTTCGAACCTAAGAAGGACAACCGGGAGCCGTATGCTCAGAAGCCGCGCACCTGGCAGCCAGGCACCTCTGAATATAAGCCTACCTGGAGCAACGGTAGCAACAATAACAAGACAGTGAGCCAAACCAAGACCTTCGGCAAACAGCCCGTGATAGAAGACTGCCGCCGCAACAATACTTGCTTCACTTGCGGCCAGAGCGGACACTATTCCAAACAGTGCCCTGCCAACAATGGGAAGCCATCCACTGAAGTCAAGCCGCAGGTCAACACCATAGGACGCCGCCCCAATCATAACCTCTACCGTGGAAGCGTCCACCATATCTCCGCCGAAGTCTGCGAAGCTCCAGAAGTGGTCGTCGGTATGTTTCCTGTTAACAACATACCTGCAGTAATTTTATTTGATTCTGGGGCTTCCCACTTGTTTATTTCGCGGAGTTTTGCCACCTTGCACAAATTTTCGCCGTCGCTTTTAGACAAAATCATGGTGGTACAATCCCCTGGCTCCCTGCTCAGAACCAATTTGATCTATAGAGATCTGGAAATTTCAATACAAGGAGCTAAGTTCCCAGCTGCCCTCATCGCCATTGAATCTCCGGGATTGGACGTAATACTGGGAATGGACTGGTTGGCACCGCATAAGGTGTGCATCAATTGTGCCAGCAGGATCGTAACCCTGGTTAACCCAGCAGGACAAACCATCCAATTCCTTGCCCGCAAGATGTTATCAAAAGAGGGGATGGCATGTCAAGCTACCGCCACGGATATGAACTTGATTCCGGTAGTTTGCGAGTTTCCGGACGTATTTCCCGAAGAATTACCAAGAATGCCACCCAACAGAGAATTGGAGTTTGCAATCGAAGTAGTTCCCGGCACTGCTCCAATTTATAAGAAATATTACCGTATGCCAGGACTAGAATTGGCAGAGCTAAAGAAGCAACTGGATGAACTGTTGCAGAAAGGGTATATTCGCCCAAGTATCTCGCCATGGGGATCACCCGTACTCTTTGTCAAGAAGAAGGATGGAAGTCTACGTATGTGCGTAGATTATCGCTAGCTGAACGAGGTCACTATCAAGAACAAGTACCCGCTCCCACGCATTGATGATCTGTTTGATCAACTGAATGGAGCCCGGGTATTCTCAAAGATTGATCTTCGAACTGGATATCATCAGCTAAAGATTCGAAAAGAGGATATCCCCAAGACAACGTTTACCACCCGATACAGACTGTATGAATTCACAGTCATGTCATTTGGATTGACGAATGCTCCAGCCTATTTTATGAGCATGATGAATAAAGTCTTCATGGACTTTTTGGATAAATTTGTGGTGGTATTCATCGACGATGTCCTGATATACTCCAAAGATGAAGAGGAGCATAAGTAGCATCTCCGTGCTGTCCTGGAAAGATTGAGAGACCACCGTCTGTACGCCAAGTTTGGCAAGTGTGAATTTTGGCTAAAAGAGGTGGGATTTCTGGGGCACATTCTGTCAGAACAAGGAGTAGCCGTCGACCCTAGCAAGGTAACCGCAGTATTGAATTGGAAGACCCCAGCCACGGTGACCGAAGTCCGCAGTTTCCTGGGATTGGCAGGCTATTATCGACGCTTCATAGAAGGCTTTTCTAAGATAGCCAAGCCCCTAACGGAGTTGCTCAAGAAGAACCAAAGGTTTGTCTGGACGGCGGAATGTGACAGTAGCTTCCTGGAATTGAAGACCAGACTCACTACCGCCCCTGTTCTAGTACTTCCAGACATACATAAGAGTTTCGATATATACTGCGACGCTTCCAGACGTGGAATCGGCTGCGTATTGATGCAAGAAGGGAAGGTGGTAGCATATGCATCCAGGCAGCTACGACCTCATGAGGAGAATTACCCTATGCATGATTTGGAGCTAGCAGCCGTAGTGCACGCCCTAAAGATTTGGAGGCATTATCTCATCGGTCAACGTTGTGAAAGATACACGGACCATAAGAGTCTTAAGTATATTTTCACTCAACCTGATCTGAATCTCAGGCAACGAAGATGGCTTGAGCTAGTCAAGGACTATGATATTGGGATAAATTATCATCCGGGGAAAGCTAATGTGGTCACGGACGCTCTCAGCAGAAAGCAAGGCACCGTGAATGCCCTAATGGGAAGGATGCATCCAAGGTTGCAAGAGGAGTTTGCTGAGCTCAACATGGTGATATGCGGACCAACCACCTTGGACATGTTGGAAATTACCCCCACCCTTACGGAAGAAATTAAGAAGGCCCAAGAGCCAGATGAGGGAATCAAAAAGATCAAGGAGCTGATTCCAAAAGGGAAAGCCAAGTCTTTCCACATGGATGATCAAGGCACCGTATGGTTCGAGAAACGGATATGTGTGCCCGATCAAGAAAATCTGAGACTGCGAATTCTCAAGGAAGCTCATGAGTCCCCATATTCCATCCACCCGGGAGGAACAAAGATGTACCAAGATCTGAGAGAGACATTTTGGTGGCCAGGAATGTGAAGAGATATAGCCTACTATGTCGCATGCTGCGACATCTACAACAAAGTCAAGGCGGAACACCAGAAACCCGCTGGGCTATTGCAACCCTTACCGGTACCCCAGTGGAAGTGGGACAACATCTGTATGGACTTTATTGTTGGACTACCCAAGTCAGCAAGAGGCAACGATGCTATTTGGGTCATCGTGGACATACTCACGAAAGTGGCTCACTTCATTCCAGTAAAGACCACTTTCAACGCAAATTAGCTAGCACGGCTCTACATGTCCCGGATAGTTAGCCTCCATGGAGTCCCCAAGTCCATCACCTCAGACAGAGGTTCCCTATTCACCTCAGCATTTTGGATGCGTTTACATCAAGCCTTGGGAACCACACTAAAACATAGCACGGCATACCACCCGCAGACAGACGGGCAGACAGAAAGTGTGAACCAGATACTGGAGGATATGCTTCGGTCATGTGCCCTCACCCATGGACCCAAGTGGGAAGATAGTCTACCTTATGCAGAATTCTCATACAACAACAGCTATCAGTCAAGCTTGAAGATGTCACCGTTTGAGGCATTATATGGGCGGAAGTGCCGCACTCCTTTGAACTGGTCTCAGACGGGGGACAGCCGAATCTTTGTTACAGACTTGATGCTTGAGGCTGAGAAGCAAGTTAAGGATATCCAGGAACGTCTTCGAGCAGCCAAGTCTCGTCAGAAGAGTTATTATGATCCAAAGCACCGGGAAGTAACCTTTGAACCCGGAGAATATGCGTATCTCCGAGTAACCCCTATGAAAGGAGTAAAGAGATTCAAGACGTGGGGAAAACTTGCGCCAAGGTATATAGGCCCATTTCCAGTGGTTGCTAGAAGAGGAAGAGTGGCATATCAGTTGGAATTACCGCCAGAACTGTCAGAAGTGCACGATGTGTTTCACATATCACAACTAAGGAAGTGCATTACACCACCGGTCAAGCAAGCGGACATGAGTGAGTTAGAACTGGCTAAAGACCTGACCTACGAAGAGAAACCTGTGAGGATCTTGGATGAGATGGAAAGGACCACCAGAAGCAAGGTAATCAGATTTTATAAGGTGTTGTGGGAACACCACACAAAGGAAGAGGCTACGTGGGAAAGGGAAGACTTCCTAAGATCTGCATATCCATACCTGTTCCCTGAGCAACCGAATCTCAAGGACGAGATTCATCCTAAGGGGGGTAGGTTTGTGACACCCTGATTTTGGCGACTTTTTCTTTCCAAAAATTATTTGGGTTTTATTTGCAATTTAGCTAGTTTTCCAAAATTTCTTCAGTTGAGTTGATTTATGCCTTGCCAAAAAATTTCTCCAAGCCTTCCAAAACCTTTGTCATCTTGATAAAACCTTTCGATGCCTCTCTTGGATAATTTTCCAATATTCTATCTTTTCTCAAAATCATTTTCTTAATTTGGGAATTTAGGTCATCACTGTGGGTTGTGAAGCAACCTATAGTTTGGGTGGTTAATTAATTCCCAAATTTTTCCCCCATCTTCTTATCATCGTGAGATTTCATATTCTTCAAAAATATTCCATTGCCCAATGGGAAATTTTGGCCAGAATAATCATTTTGTTTCTGACCAGAATCTGTCCATTGTGAAGCAACCCTATTATTTCTATTCAAAAAAATTCCCAATAAATTCTCCAAGCTTCTAGAGATCCTATCTTGTCCCAATATCCAAAAATATCATTGTGGCCAGTGCAACTTTTGAGCAGCAGGGCGCTGACAAGTTTCTGCATTTTTGAAACCTCTGTGAAGGAAGTGCTAGCTAGAGATGCCTAATCATCCTGAGATTTTTATGGCATCTGCTATGTGCAAAATAACTCCCTTCCACCAAGTTTCATCATTTGCAGAGCATCTATGTGAGTGCCACAAGCTCATTTGTGTTCTGGACCAGAATGACAGTTTTCAAAGCAACCCCATTCATTTCTTTCTCAAATCCTCTCAAATTTTGCCAGTTGCTAGTCCTTCCAACCCTGATGATCCTAGACATTTCCTCTGGCTCCATCCCTATCTCTTCTTCTCTCTAGAACCTCCTCAAGTTGTCAGCAGTAAACTGTTGGAGATGAGACCTCTCCTCTCAGTGGCCTATTGGGCCAGCTGGTGCCACTGGTGGGCTATAGTATGGAAGGACGACGCTCCAGACAAGGCGGGGCCAGCCAGCGCGCGCCACGGGTGCCTGCGCATGCGGTGACCGCGTGGCCAGCCTGCCAAAACCGCGCTCTGGGCGCCGCCAGGCTCGGGTCTCGTCGGAGCGAGACGCCCACGTCGCCGTACTTCGTCCGCTAGTGCCGACTAGCTCCCCGACAGCCACCTAGCCCCTCCAGACCCTTCCCCCTCGCCGGAGAAGCCCTCGCCAGCCGCCACGCAGTGCCGCACTGTGAGACCTGTGCGGGCACAGTGGCATTTCCGCCGTCGTCTTCCCCAGCGAGCCGTCCCTTCGCGCATTGAATGCCCCTGCCCTCCTCCATCACCTCAGGCCATGCCGCGACAGCCAGCTCACCATCCTAGCTTCAGTGGCCGGCCAGAACCTCACCGCTTCGGGAGAGATCGCCGCGCTTCGCCCTCCGCCTATTTAAAGCCCTTCCCATCCCTCCGAGCTTGTCAACCATCTCCTCATCCCCTCAATTGCTTCCCCGAGCAACGAGCCAAGGCCGAGAGTCCCTCTGGCCTCGAAACCTCGCCGGAGCTCCGCCATCTGAGTCCCCCTCCTCGCCAGCAGTTCCTCGCCCTCCCGAGCCCAGCCGACCTCTCCATCGAGCTCAGGGCAGTCCCCTGGTGCTCCTCGACCTCCTGCCTGAGCTTTCCATCGCCGGAATCGTCGTCTTCGATCCCACCCGAGTGCCGCCGCCGCCGGAGACGAAGGGGACGACGCCGTTCGGCCATCCCTTGCCATTTTGCGGGTACGTGCATGCTCACCGTCGAGCGCCCGATCCATTCCCCTCCTCTCCGAGCGCAGCCGCCGTCTCTATCGCCGGCGACCGTCGCCGGAGCGCCGCCCCTCCTCTGTTCCCTCCTCCCTCCTTCTGTTTAATTAGAGCCGACCCCACCCGTCTGTGAGTCAGCCGCGGCCGAAGCGGTACGTAAGTGGAGGCGCCTCCTCCACTTTACGCCTTCGACATGGCCGGCTCTGGGAATTTCTGATTTTCTATTAAATCTATTTAAAACAGAATTTTGACTGAACTTTGACCTTGAATAACTTTTTATCCATAATTCCAATCCAGTTGATTCTTTTTGCATCATGTTTGTCTTGAGCCCCTTTATTTTCTGGTACATTTTGGTATTTTTCCAATGCTCACAGAATTTCTGTTTAGCAGAATTGCTTTATGTGACATTTCCAATTATATTTGAAAATATTTTCAGAAGGAGACTTTGGTGCTTGTGAAGATCCAGAGTGTTTGAACCACCCAACAGAGCAAGGCAAGCCATGATACCCAATTCATGCATGCATTTCCATAGCATTGCATTTTTAAATACATTATGATGATTTATTTGATATAGTTTAATTCATAATATTAATTAAATGCTCAAGAATTGTGATGAACCACTATAATGACTAATGAACATAGTGGTTGATCTTGAGTCACCTGTCCGGGAATAATCGTGCAACCACATTTGCCGGTATGGGACGGCCCTGACCGGGCCTGACTGCGTGATCTTTCACCGGTACCTCCAACGAGGGAGGGTTATGCACGGCATGCTACCCTGATCAGGTAAGCGGTGATAACCTTGTGAGCCCAGTTGATAGTTGAGTTTATGCCGGCGTCCCCGTTTGGGACAGTAGGCCCCGTTTGGGTCTACAGAGTTTGGCCACGATGGTGGCTAGTGTCATGAGGACACAGGGGCCACCCAAGGCTGACCTCCGGGGGAGGAAGAGTGCCGGTGGTACGATGAAAGGTCACGGGTTAGGCAGGTTTTGTTGGAGCAACACTGGTCCACCCGAATGGGATCAAGAGGCCAGATGCTTCATGGTGTGGGTAAAGTGCGCAACATCTGCAGAGTGTCAAATCTATTCGAATAGCCGTGTCCACGGTAATGGACAGCCCGTCCAGACCTCAGTAGGAGATCAACCATAATAATGATATTAATGATGGAAGAACTCGTCATGTGTTCGGAAGTACTCGGTGAGTATTCCGAGGGTTGTGGGACAACCCGGGAGAGAGTAAGTTGTTAATCAGTACAGTAAGTAAATTGCTTTGCAGTTTGATTGCCATGCTATTGTTTGCTGCATTTCTTGGTTGTCGTGAGCTTGTGAGTACATTCAAAGTACTCACCTGGCGTATCATGCCAGATGCAGGAGAATCCGAAGACGGAGATCCTGAAGGTGCTGGCTATGCTAACTAGACTGTGTCCACAGCGGTGTCCCTGTGGTTGGAGTTGCGCTATGTTCCGCTACGCTGTAGAAGTACCTAGTATCCGAGACCCTGCTATGTGACATAAATAATGTGGATACTGTCATAGCACCGAGGGTGCTGTTGGCCTCGTTTCTATTGTAAGATATGCGCCTGTACTCGACTCTTATCAATAAAATTCAGTTCTGTTCTGTGCCAAGTTGTTGTGTGTTTCTAGAAGACATGATCTCTGGGTTGGAAACACTGGTAATCCGGTTCTCTGAGCCGGGGTGCCACATTTCTGTCATGCATGTACATCCGTGACAAATTTATGAATGAATCAAGATAGTCATACATGTGCTGTCATAGAAGTGTTCCATGACAATACTGAAATTATCATCACAGAAGTGTCCACTTCCATGACGATAAATGTCGTGTCATGGAAGTGTTTTCATCAAGGGTAACCGATACATGGCATCCACCGTAATAGGTCGCCGTTAAGCTATTGGGTTCGGGTTGGATCCGATAACCCGTTAACAGCTCGGACCAATGGCGATTTTCCACGTGTAAAATTCTCATTGGCCGAAGGAACCACGTGTCAGCTCGGCGTCGCGACAGTTGTCATCCTTTCATTGGACGGGAAACACCTATTACAGGTCGACATGTGGCACGGCCCAATAGTAGCCCATTCAGGTTAAACAGGCCGGCCCAGCCGAAAGCCCACAAGATTTTGTCAGATAAGAGTGGACCGGCCTGTTAACAGCCTTCATTGTTTTGGGCCAAATTACGGCCCATATCAGATATGGCCCGTTAACAGTGCACTGTATTTTTGGCCCATTTATGTCCCGGTTTGTATTACGGCCTATTAAAGGCCCGTTGAATAGTTTGACCCAGTTCAGCCCGATGATTGTTTCGTCCTGTTAGCAGCCCTTCGCGCAATTGGGCCCTTTTTAGCACGATTTAACTTTTTGCCATTTAACGGCCCATGCGGCATTTGGGCCCATTTCAAGTACAAGTGACTTTCGGCCTCTTAACGGCCCGTGCAGAATTTGGGCCCATTTCTGGTACAAGTGACTTTCGGCCTCGTAACGGCCCGTGCAGCATTTGTGCCCATTTTTGGTACAAGCACTACTGCAGGCGACCGCTAAAGTGACACATGAATCAGAGACCCCGCGACCAAACTGTGTGCGATGCATGAATCGCAAACGGTGTCCTAAAAAACCATCCCAAATAAGACGAACTGTTTGTGATGCCGGAGACATAAAAAATGATTCAGATTAGAGACCCGTGTGCGATACGTGGCATACAGTTGATCCATATGAACTGTTTGCTATAAGCCAGAACAACAAACATGGTCAACCGGTTCGTGGTGTGTGCGATACACGGCATACAGTTCACTCGGATGAACTGTTTGTGATTACCCGACACAACAGAAATGGGCAACTAGTTCGAGGTGTGTGCGATACACGGCATACAGTTCACTCGGATGAACTGTTTGTGATTACTCAACACAACAGAAATGGTCAGACAGATCAAGGTGTGTGCGATGCACGGCATGCGGTTCACTCGGATGAACCATTTGTGATTACCAAACACAACAAAAATGGTTCAACTTAACAAGGTGTGTGTGATACGTGGCAAACAGGTCAGTAATCCGAAATGTGTGGGAAGACGGATAACAACATGGACGATTCCTGCTAATAACCCGTGTGTGTTTTGGGCAAATGCTTGCTGGTAAACAATTGTCAGCAATTGATGAAAATCATCACCGACGTTTCCGTAGTTTAATCCGTTTGCGATGTGATTTGCTCTATCTGCACAACATCTACGCTCTCTGTCTACAGAACACCAACATATATACTTATAAGAACATTGTTGCATAACCAAATTAAACATCAAATTACATAAGTGACTACACACACCAAAGTAAACAATTACATGCACACTAAACTAGGAGAAACGATCATCTAATCATCAACTTATTCTTGTGACGACGCTTGCCATTGCTCTGCTTCTAGCTGGATCCCTGGCCGTTTTGGGGAAGAAGGAGGCACTTCCTCATGTCAATGATCTGCCTATACATCTGGTAGCTCATGTACGCCTCCTTGGCCGCATACACGATGTGAGCTTCGTCGAGTTTCTCCATCCAGGCTAAGTGCCAGGCACACTTGTCCTTGTTGTAGGAATCCTTCATGTCTCTATAGTAGGGGTCGATGATGGCCTCGGCGAGGTGAACCAGTGAGTCCATCTCATTCTTCTTGCTGCCCCAGATCTTGTATTGGCCCTGGATGTCGACAAGATTCTGGCAGGCGATGCCTAAATTCTTGAGCACCTTTACATCATTGGTGATGTCCACCATAGCAAACATGTAGTGGGGGCTGTTGACAAACCTGGCGAAATGCTCACAAGACCTTGTGGCCAGGTAGTAGTGGTAGACGAGGACGTGATTGCGCACGCACATCTGGGTGACGGTGACCTTGTGACGAGACCCAGCACGAGCGCGGGTGTACTCGAGGTCGAACCTGACCACCTTGTACTTCTCCGCAGTAAGCAACAACTCCATAGTGTCGATGGAGTTCTCCACCCAGATGGGGTTGTTGGTGTACACCACCGAGAGCTCCGTGAAACTTCTGTGGGTGTCCACTACGGCATGCATGGTGAACTGCCGCTCGTCGTTGGTAGCCGCTGGGACCGCCATTGGATCCACGCAGGATACCCTCTCTGTGTTTGTCGTCGGGACCTTTATCGTCGTGGGTGTGCTTCTTGCAATACTGGGGCACAATCGAAAGGTTGAAGAGACACAAGGGTTAAATGGCCGATGTAATAAATGGGGGCCGGACGGCCTGTAATCATCATGTCTTGTCACCGCGTTCCTAGCGGAGGATTCCAGTGCACACTTGAGCTGTTGAGCACCCCACACGTGTTTCGTTTGACCATGTGTGGGCTCGAAGAGGCGCCAAGTTTACCCGTGGGTGATGAGGTCAAAGTTACACAGACGGGTAATGATGGACACTTGAGTGCGATAATTCTGGGCACACAGTTGAGGAAACCAACTGTGTACAATAATGTCAAAGATCGCTGTCGTGTCCACAATATAGATCATTTGCGATTGAGATCGACAAGGGAAACACATTCGAGAATGGTCAATAAAATCAAATCCATTGAGGTCCAGATACTAATCATCCATTGCATATGAATGTCAAAATAGTACTATCAATATACGAGTCTCATACGATGCCATTTCAATGATTGTACCACAAAATCCCAAAATATTACAAGGTTCAAATTCCAGAGTTAGAAGGCTCAAATTCGAAGATTAATTACAAGGTTCAAACTGATATTATAAATGAAATTCAGCTCATGCAGCTACAGACGCCTGCGCTGATCAACTGAACTTGGACATATGAGTGGTTCAAAATAGATTGGACTGGTAGTGTCTGTTTCCAAACCTCAACATTTCTGCAAAGTGATCAGCCACTGACAAGTCATGTATGGGCTTGACATAATGACTTCAGATTACTCTGTCAGCTGAACTTCCAAAATGAAATTCAGCTTCCACAGAGCCTTTTCCATTCTGCCGTAGCCGCCGGCGCTGATCAGCAAACCATTCAGTTTTGCGAATCAAATGTAGGGCAAACCTCATTACCTTTAGCACCCTTGCTCTCACAACAAAGAACCTGGCGAATATAATCTCTGGTAAGGACCCTCGGTAGGAGTTCAAAGTAATTTCTGAGAGATGTAGATCAAGGCATTCGATGTGGTTGTTATATTGTATCACATTATCCACAACCGGTCCTAATCTTATCTGCAAAAGAAGAGAACATATTAGTGCCTACATGCAGTTTTTAACACTACTACAGGCCTCTTTGATTTGCAGGATTTCTAAAATACAGGAATAGAGTGACATGCCATCTTCGATCATACATGATTAACATGGGCATTTGATTACAATCTAGAAAAACGTAGGCTCCTTCCCAAGAGGTTGGAGTGGATGGAAATTTACCTACGAAAACTAGTATAGATGAATCGAAAGGGGAAATGCATATGGATTGTAACCTTATGAATCAAGCAACCACTATAAGGAAAAAAACATCAATGTACTGTCATCCTCCAAAATTCCTTCAGAAATCGTAGTACATTCGTCCTTGTAAACTTGGGAAAAGGTAACAAAAAATTGAACTCCCTTATGGTTAACATTTAACAGGAAAGGAGCATCACCTCGATATATAGCTTCTCCAGGCACGGAAAGCATCTAAGGAAACTGACAACTTTGTCCAGGTTGGGACCGATAGATTCTAGTGCAAAGACCTTCACTGTGCGCAGATACGTTGTCAAGCTTGTCGGGTTCATTTTCTGGATAACAGATGAACATAGATCTTCAAAATTAGAAAAAAATGTTAATTCAAGAAGGAAAATAAGAAGGTGACTGTAGTACCTGAACGGTTGTGGATCCAATAACAAGTTCAGAGAATTTGAAAGACGAGTAGCCCACCACTGTCAATTTTCACGCAGAAATGACACTGATTCTTGTTGGACCTTGTTGATCAACTACAAGTAACCTCTCAAGTAAAGGTGTGTCCTCAATGACCATACTGTGAGACACCTTCTGTGATCTCCTGTTGCAGCACCAGCAACACACATAAATTGTCCGGAGAGTCATGGAGGTGATGGGGAAGCTACTCAACCCATTGATCGCCTGAAGACGAAGGTACTCGAGTGCAGTACAGCCACGGAGCAGGCGCTCCATGTCATACTTGGGGATGCTGATGGCGACGAGCTTGAGGTGCTTCAGTCGAGGGAGAAAAAGAGCGGGCGCGTCATTAATCAGGGGCAAATGGCTGTTCATGAACCTGGCGACCCGCAGCGTGGGCGCGAGGCGGAGCGCAGACGGTGGCAGCAAGCGCATATGTCCATCATTAAAACTGAGCTCCTCAAGGTGATTAAGGGTGGGGGATCGGAACCACTCATCAAGCTTGGCTCGGTCCTTGCCGTTGGAACGGAACTTTCCCGTGATAAGGCCTCTGATTGGGCCAAGGTGCCTGCCGAGGATCTGGGACAATGCGTCCAAGCTTTTGCGATAGCCATGGCAGAGCTTGTGGACATCGATGAGGTCAAGAGGGGTCGAATGCCATAGGGGGCGCCGCCGCCAGGAAAGGACGGTTGTCCGCGCGCCATATTTGATTGGGAGGAGGGAGATGATGACTATCAACATATCATCGCAGAGGCTGCTGATGAAGTCTAGGCCCGCCGGAGTCGCTTGCGGTTCTTGATCGACCCGCCTCCGCTTGTTGGCAGCCTTGTCCTCCACCTCCGGAGTCTCCTCAGTGGCGATGCTATCTGATAGGACAGGAGGAGTGGGAGGATAGGGAATATGAAGTTAGAACAGGGCAGAAGAAAACTGTGTTGGTAACTATAAGTTACTAGGTAGGAACAGACTTAACAGAGTCAGAAAATGGAATCCATATTGGTTGCTTAAATACTACACAATTACTTTGATATTGCTAGGTAAGTCAACATGCAGATACTTGGAAAGAACACTTACTTGGAACAAAGTCCGGACGAATGATATCGTCGGGGAAGTTAGCATATATCATATGACCAGGCTCTTTTAGGTGCAGTGCAATTTTAGAGACCAACTTTCACTACATAAAACTTAGAAATTTCTCTCCAAAGGCCCGCGCCAAAATAGGAGTGACCATGTTCATCAAGTTTTACAGAAGCAACGATTGTAAATCCATGGTTTGTGTTCAATATGACATTCCTGGAGTTTTCAGTTATGTAAAGGCCAAGATTGTGTACTACAGTTGCTGTTGCAAAGCAAGGGATGTACTGCAGGAAATGATAAGATTGTTAAAGAATAGTGTAACATGCAAATATGGGAGTAATTGAAAGAACAGTACACAGCAGTTGAAATCAAAGGACACAAATTTATAGTTAAACAGATAGTGTAACCATGATGTCATGCAAATATGAGAGTAATCGAAAGAACATTACAGCATTAATTTGCCTAGTGTAGAAAGAAGAAAAATCCCCTTTGACGTATAAACTGCATGTGGCACCTTTTATCCAAATGTAGCAATATATACTATATGTTCAGAAAAGTAGGCCATGCCAACCGAGGTAGGGTGAGATTGAACATACCGTGCGATTCCTGAAGCCAGCTGGTACGGTGAGATGGAACTTCTCGACTGTCTAGCCGAGGCCGCATAGGCCTGATGTCTCCTTGCACTGTACACTCTATGAATGAAAGAAAACCCTCGAATCAGCTAGAGGAAAAATGAATCCACGGCGATTTCGGCCGGGTGATTAAAAGGGGCAGACGTACTGGGATAAGAGATGATTGAATATTTCAATAAATTAGTTACCTGGTTCTCCATGAGAAAAGAACCCCAATACCGCAGAATCCCCAATCGGGTAGAGCTGGGTCGATGGCGAGCCGCGTCGAGAAAGTCGGTGGCGATAGGCGGTGGCAAGCGGCAGTGGCGAAATGCAGTGGGGTATGCCGGTAGCCGGCGTCGGTGATAGGCGTCTAGCAAAGTGGTTGCCATGGCGATAGGCGGTGACACGCTGAGCCGCGGAGGAGTGCAGGTGTGACTGGGGATGGGGAGGGGGAGGTGGCGGGCGGGGGTGAGGGTTTTGTGACGTGGGGTGTGGTGAGGGTTTTCTTTTTTTCCTTTTTGAATTGGGTGGTGAGGGTTTTCTGTCCCAGAGCCCAGAATGCGTTTCGGAGGCAATGGTTTGGTAGACTCAACCATGTGAAATTAACATCACTCTGTGTGTGATGTGGGCAATCATATGTTGGTCTAAGAGAAGCATACAATTCTATCAACCAGACTAATTGCATACCCATCCCACATCTAGACATAAGTAAACATATATATATATATATATAAGCATACTCAGGCATAGATAATAAGCGTACTCAAGCATTGTTCAACCATACTTCAACCAATATTAAGCATACTCAAGCATAGTTATAATTAAGACACTACATAGCCATAGTTCAATCCCGCATCTCATCTGCCGGCAAGAAGGCCAAGCTTCTCCAGGTACTCAGCGTATGCGGCATGCGCCACCCTATGAGAATACTTCTACTTGAAGGAGCCAATGGCTCGTCCTCTTGCATGCTCCAGAACACTTTCATACTCGTTATGAAGGAGTTGGTTGCAGAACAGGCATCCAAAGCCCCCATTCCAGGTCCTCACATGCCTGTTATGCTTTCCTGCATAAAGCTCCCTGAGCTTTTGCTTCTTATACTTCCTCTAGGCATCTTCATCCTCGTTGTCGACATAGTCAGATAGCACCTATACATATAGTAAAAAATGTGGCATCAGTATATTTTATAATAATGCGAATTCAGCAGGCAGAGTTTATGAAACATAATATATCCTGTGACAGCGTGAACCCTAAATCATCAAGTGATCTTGATGAAAGAAATGCATAAATAGAGAGCACACAACTTAGTGCAACAAAATTAAGAGTCTGATTGGTTCACTACCAACATTTGGCAGAATCAAAAGTTTGATTTGCTACCGACAATTGGCAAAATCAAAAGTTGACAACACTTGGCAACCTTTTGTGAGATTGGCAATGAACAATGGAATGCAAACTAATCTCTAGCGGACATTTGGGAGTTGCCAAAATTTGGCATGGCGACGACTTTTGGCATCAAACCAATTTACTTGCCGTAAAGTAGGATCAAAATTTGGCATGACAATGACTTTTGGCATCAAAATCAATTGTCAAGATATGGCTAGGAATTATTAGCAACACTAACCCTAGTCGGATTTTTTTAGAAGAACAGGGAGGCTCGTCCCTGGTTCCATTACTTGAATGAAACCCTCATAGTGTCATACATCAGCTCACTGACAGGAGATGTTCGAAAGCAACAGCTAAAGGGAAATACACAACGATAGAAGTATGAGGATTACAAGTTATCCTGCGCCCCAAAAGGGTCCCTAGTCGGATTTTTAGCAGAAATCATTTGTACAAAAGAAACAATTAATCACTTATCATTTGTACCATTCAAACAATCAATACACTACATGGATCTATCGAATCTAACTCATATTTCATGGATCTATCGAATCAAACTCAGATTTCATGGATTGAGAGAACATAACCATAGGATATCTATTTCAAAAAGGGAGAGGCAGGACTAACTAGAGAAACCCTAAGATATATTTGCCACATAAATGGGTAAAGATGACTAACCAGTTCTCCGTCGTTGTCGAAGTCATCAACAGAGTCACCGTCGGAGTCGTTGCTAGAGTCGCTGTGGACCTCCGGCTCCGACAGCGGAAGCACGACGCCGTCGCCGTCGCGCTTCTGCCCGCGCGAGACCTCGTGGCGGCGACGGCAACCTCTGTCTCTAGCTTCACGCCGTGCTCAGGTGCTTCAGCAGCCCCGGCGTCGCCACCCCCTCTGATGGTGCGCTTCGGCAGCATCCTCATACACTGACAGCGGTGACGACTGAGAGCGGCGTCGAGGATGCAGGCGGAAAGAGAGGATTGTGTGTGTAGCGAGAATGGGGGTGCGGCCACCTATTATAACCACCGGCTCAGGCGCGCCATTAATATGGAGCAGTGGGGAGCGAGGCAGGCGGCGGTCAAAGGGCTGGCTCGCCTCCTGGTGAGCCTGCGCAGTGGACTGCTCGCATGCCTACCTTAATTTCACACAGCTACTCGCACGCCTCCCGGTGACACTGCGCAGCGAACACGCCTCCTGTCAATTCACACACCTGCCCGCACGCCTCCCGGTCTGCCTGCATGGCGGACTGCGCGCATGCGTCCCGTTAACTCACGCCTGCTCGGATGGCACACGGGACGTGTGGCGGCATGTATATTGTTTTTCTTTTTTGATGATTAATTATGCCGCTATATAACTTAACCGAAGCATGGCACGTACATTGTTGGTATAACGCCCATGGTATGAATAAATAATCCGTTTGCGATATTGGTTGCCAATTATTAATAATCTCCCATTTGTAAGAATAATATATCAAAACTTGTCTCAAATTTAAGAAAACAATACAATATCACAGTCTATTGGTGTCCATATGACACCACGATAGGTTTCATGAATTTCAACTAAGTTTTGGATTTACTAGATTTTAAAAATCAAGATTCTCAATGTTTGAAATTACTTGCATGGGGACTAAACATGCACCCAGAGACACACATATGATTTTCCAATCCATTTTGGTGCACTATCACGTGTGCATGTAGCTCAAATTTGATATTTGCACATTATATCCCTAGGAAATCAGTCTATGTATAAAAATGTTTGAATGATGATCTCTGATTTTTCTTCCTTCCAAATTTTAACACAACACTCCTTTGGTCACATATGTTCACCGCGGAAAAAGTTTAACATGCCTCGTACTGGCGGCGGTGGTGGTGCGGTGTGTGTATGTCGGGGGGGGGGGGGGTCCGACAGTATAGAGCCACCGTGTGGGGTTGACTGTTTTGTGAGGCAGGTGCCACATCAAAGTCGTGAATTGGTTATTTAAAACATTACACGGCCCTTTCATACATACATGTTTGGGCCACATGCATGCACATGGTGGTCCTCGGACACTCCCCCGTGCGGTTATCAGCGATGCGCACATTCGTTAGCCCGCGAAGGGTTATCACTTTTCACCGACATCGGGAGGCATTTGACCAAAGGCGGATTCATCTTGGGATGAGTTACGGTGTGGACATGGTGAGATTCCATATCAAAGTTCGAGCGCGTGTGCGTACACATGAATCCCTCCCACTGGCTCGAAGTGAGGGGGACTACAATGACACATCGTGAACCTCTGTGTAGGGCATTTTCGGTTTGCGAAGCTTGTGACACATCAAAGTTGTGCAGTGGCTATATTCAAACATCACACAACACCTCTTTGGGCATGCAGGCAGGTGATTGTCCTAGGACACACTCACTCGCGTGTGACGCTTTTTGTTGGCCCGCGAGGTCGTCGTCCATCACTTTGACCTACAGCGAGACAGGTTAATTTGACTAACAAGGATGATTCTTTTTGGTTTGTGTTACGGTAGGAGTATATAGTACGCGTTGAAGAGGTGGGGAGGGGACGAGCATATAGTATGCGTGATGAACCTCCCTCCTTGTGGAGACTTTCTGGTTTCCGAGGCAGGTGCCACATGAAAGTTGTGCATTGGGTATTCAAAGATCACACAGCACCTCTTTGGGCCACATGCAGGCGGTGGTTATCCTACAGGACACTCACTCGCGTGAGACGCTTCCATCTGTGGGCCCACGAGGTCATCGTCCATCACTTCGACCCAACGAGAGAGGTTATATTTGACCGACAAGGAGGATTCCTTTTTGGTTTGTGTTACGGTAGGAGTATATAGTACGCATCGAAGAGGGGGTGGGACCAGCATATACTACGCGTCATGAACCTCACTCTGTGTGGGGACTTTACAGTTTTCGAGGCAGGTGCCACATCAAAGTTGTGCATTTTGGGTATTCAAACATCACAACAACCACACACCTCCGTACGTACATATGTTTTGGCCCACGTGCAAGCGATGGCGGTTGTCCTCTGGCATGCACTCACTCACGCGGTTATCGACGATATCGATGCTTTCCATCTGTGGGCCCGCTTGGTCCATCACTTTGACCGATAGCGAGAGAGGTTAATTTGACTTAGGAAGGGATTAATTTTTGGTTTGTCTTACAATATAGGTCATGGTATGAGATTACATAATATATTTTGAGCGCATGCATGTGTACTCATGCATTAATCCCTCCCACCGGATCGAAGTGGGGGGACAGCACACAACGCGTCATGAACCGATCTCGCTCTGTGTGGGGATTGTACGATTTTCAACGCGGGCGCCACATCAATGTTGTGCATGGTATTCAAACATGCATGCATCACCTCCATACATATGTTTGGGACACACATGCATGCAGTGGTTGTCTTCGGACATTACTCTCCCTTGCGTGGTTATTGGCAGCAAGCCTATATATTCATGGGCCCGCGTGGACATCCATCACTTCGACCGGCAATGAGAGAGAGGTTACCAGGGTGGGTTCTTCTTCTTTGGTTCGTGTTACCGTGTAGTAGGTCATGGTGAGATTCCAGACATAAGTTTGAGCGCGTGCGTACATGAATCCCCGTCACCGGCTCGAAGTGGGGTGACATACATAGTACGCGTCGTGGACCCTCGCTCCGTGAGGGGACTTTCCAGTTCCAAAGCACGGTGCCACATCAAAGTTGTGCATTGGGTATATTCGAACACACCACACAACACTTCCATATATATATATATATATATATATATATATATATATATATATATATAGGTTGGGTCTATTCTACCAACCCCCTTAAGACCTTATTCTACCATCAATCTCCTTATTCTGCCAACACTACCGAGCTGCCCACGCACCCGCACCGACAAAAACGAACTGCATCAAAACGAAAAAAAAACCTTTCCCCACCTGACCCGCCTCCTTCTACCCCACAACCGCCCCCACCCACCCCCACCCCACCACTTCTTCCACCTTCTCTCTACGCCGGCTCACCCCAACAGCAACCTACGCCGCCGCTCCCATCTTCCTCCTCCGGCGCGCCGCCCCACCCCACAACCTCCCTCGTTCTCCGGCGCCCCCCCTTCCTACCCACCTTCTCTCTCTGATTTCCCCATCGGCGCTGCCCACTTTCTACATCACCCCTGAACCTCCGCGCCGACCGCCGCCCTCCCCGGCCTCCCTCGCTACCAGATCGGGCCACCCCCGGCCTTTCTCTACCGGATCCGTAGGGCCACGGTCTCGCGCGCCTCCCATCGCTCCCCCTGCCAGCTCCGCCTGACCCGGTGCTGCTTGGCCGCTCTCCATCGAGGTGAGCCCTGGCAACCGGATTCGGTGCCCCTTCCAGCGGCACCGCCGGCCATGCCGCGCCGCCGCCAGCGCCCCGCTGTCCAGCACCCCAGCCTCCTCCTCCCCCGATGCGGCAGGCTTCCCTCTCCCTCCTCTCCGGTGAGACCTCCCCCATGATGCGACGACTTGGGCCGTGCTCCTCCTCGACCTCAACTCGGCCGACGGCACTGGCCAAAACCTTCCCTGACCCCGGATCCACACCGCCTCGACCGGGATCCGGTGGAGGGAGGCCGAATCGCGGCGGTGGGGGTTGGCTCCCCACGGCGATAGGGCCAGATCGCAGCCCGCATCTCCAGCGGGAGTAGCTTGGATTCCACCCACGTGCATGTTCAACAGCCGTTCGTCAGCTCGTCCCCGTGCAGCTCAGTTTCTCCAAGCAGGCGGTGCGGCATCTCGCATGGTGCAGTTCGGCAGCGGGTTCGACAGCTTGTCTCGTTTTGCAGTCTGGTGCCACTGCGTCTGCGTGCATAGCAGACTTATGCGGCGATTGTTTGTAAATATTTGGAAAATGGAGCAGTGCACTGCAATTCCGCATGTAGTGTAGATCGGGCATCGCGCTAGGTTGCCGCGCTGATTTTTTTGGGGGTAATTTTGCAGTTCACTCGCTTTGGCGAGCGGTTCGGCGGGCACTTCCCGTGCAGTGCGGCATGTGTGTTCATGCAATGCAGAAACAACGGTGTTGTATGTCGGCGGCAGGAGACAAAGTGGACTGCACCCCCATGAAAAAAGCAGCTCAGTTTGTCCTGGTATAGAGATTTTTTGTTTTTTTTAGAGGTTCGTTCCTCTGTCCTATGCAGTTCTTTTTGTTTTGAGAAAAGTAACATGCGAACAAATGCAGATCCAGAAATGAAAATAACATTGCAAGAAGTTCACTTCCTTTTATTTCTGCCTTGCGGTTTGCTTTCTCCGACCGAACAATGCAGTTCTCTAGCCTCGATCATGTAGTCCTCATGCAAAATTTAAAAAGCTAGAAAAAAGAAAAAAAATGCGGTTCACTTGCCCGTTTGATGCAGTGCGGTCTTCCATCTGAAGCAGTGTGGTTCGCCTTCTAATGATGTTCATCTCGTAAGTGTGAGAAAAATGTGACGGAAACAGCAAATAAAAGTAATGCGGTTCACTACTCGATAGTGTTGCGGTTCACTTACGCCCGAATTGAAGCTTAGTTCACTTCCTCTCCTGAGAAAATTTACGTCTAACAAAAAGAAAATCATGCAGCTCGCTCACCTGTAGGATGCAGTGCGGTTTTTAGTATGAAGCAGTGCGGTTTTTTGTAAGATGAAGTTCACTCGTCGATTTTGGTGTCGCGAAAAACAGTGTCCGCATTTCGGTAAAATCAAAACTGCTCTTAAACCGTAAGGAATTAGAGAGAGTGTTCTACATGAAAAAGTTGCGCCTAGCTTGTTTTGCTTAACTAGCTTGCTTAAACCTGCACACTCAAGCTATCATTTGGAGATTATGTTGTCTACCATGGATATATTTGGTTGATGTTTAGCCTATTGTGCTTAACATGCCTTTCGATGTACTTACACAGGACAATATTGGGAACGACGGCTGTTTTCCATCAAGGTTAGTTTCATCCCATGGCTTATATATACTCACTGTTCAGGATATCGGTAGCTGGTACCATATAGGCCAGGGGCTGATAAGGGATTAATCGGCGAATCGGACATTTAACTGAATATATCTGTAACCCATTTATCTGTAGGTTAACTAGGGCCATATCTAATATATCTGAGGCTACATAGCAACATGCATTGTACTGAATGCCTAAATATGCAATCCTAGGCTACATAGCAACAAGGAAGAGTGTTACCTTAATGTTCTGATGATGTCTAGGTATACATAGAAGAGCAGCAACAACAACAACAACAACAACAACAACAACAACAACAACAACAACAACAACAACAACAACAACAACAACAACAACAACAACAACAACAACAACAACAACAACAACAACAACAACACAACAGTTAACTTCAGTTAATCGGCCGATATTTGAAAGCATTGTCTTTTAAACTGGGAATAACTGGAATGGGGTTCCAATCTGTAGGAATTGGGGCACTCTATAGTTGGAATAGGTCTTTGGCCTGTGGATTTGGTGTACTTTTTGCTGGATTGGGATTTTTCTGTGGTACGGCTGGTGCTATGGAAACTGAAATCGGCATACCTTTTGCTGGAGTGTGGTTCCTGTGTGGTGGGGCTTGTGGTATGGACAGTGGGGTATGGGTAGAGTCTGCTGGAGATCGGCCTAGGTTTTGTGGCGCTGGTTCTGTCACCAATATAAGTGGGGTGCTATCTAATTTCTCCGTACCACCACCTTTTTCAAAGACTTTATTTGTACTCCTTCAGGTTCTGCAATCACCCTCTTCTTTTTGGATGTCTGATACACAAGAACAACATTTGAATGGAAAAACATGGTATGATGATAGATGGAATAGGTATTGATAATAGATGGGCATGGCATCTTCACATATATGATGAGTAAACTAAGCAGATGGCGGTGCAATGAATTAGAAGAAATGCAAGACACCTTATGCAAGATAAGTGCAACAAATAAAACCTTGCCAAATTAGAACAGGCACCTTGATGGGTGAACACGATAGGCAATCTGCCTTTGACTGCACAAGCTCAGAATAGTCATTAGGAACATATTCTGAACACGAATCTGTAGGTGGGGAGCGTGTGGGTTTCATTCCATCCAGAATGGAACTCAATCCCTTGATGCCAAGTTTGTTAGCCATTGCACTTTTTTGCAATATTCCTTTGATGCGCGCATTCTCATATTCATTATTATCATATTCTATATCTGATATGCATGAAAACTGAAATAGTAGTGAGATTATCTTCGAAATGCATAGGATATCCTAATATAATAGGGGCTCCCTGTAAAACCTTGTGTGCTACCTCTGGAATTCTGATGAGAGATCCCAGGTGTGCTGTAATTTGGTGCGTACATTAATATAATTTGGCACAACTGCTCAAAAAAATAGGCTCCCTGTTGGGAGCTCCAGAAGTAATGATAGTTGGCAGATGATAGGTTCAAAATACTGTATGCAAATTTTATTGCCAAAGCATGATGGCGAGAGCGCACAGAGAAATAGTATTCCCTCATGACTCTATATGTGGCGCATATGCATTTCAAAACTCGCATAGTAACATTAGCTGACCAATTAAATGTGTCTCTATTTTATTAGTATTTGTATCATATCAGATTTGAATTTGATAACTAAGCTTTGGAATTATGAGTGGCATGTAGTTTATCTTGAAGGATGGAGTGCTGCTAGCACGACAAGCAGTATCTAGGCAGATAGTAGTGTAGATAAAAGGGGGAAACCATAACATCATAAATAAATTTGGAAAGTGGAACTGGCTCGAAAATATGGAGTCATATTGCAGCTACTAATCGAAAGCATGTCGATCCCCTACAGGCTAGCTCTATTCAACTGAAGGCGCACTACTGTGACTATCAGTCTAGTCTCTCAAAGGCCACACAACTCCTAGCATTTCCTGGATATTATGGCAGACCAACTCGAAGTGCTGAAAGCATCTAGCAGAAGCGGCCAATAGACCTGTTTACTACAGATACTCTCCCTGCTCCCCTTCCTGACAAGGAACATACTGTACTTATTAAAGAAAAATAGAAGAGGAACATGTTAAAGAATAGAAGAGGAAGCATATTATGGAGATTCCACTTCTTTCTATACATTTGGAAACTAAGCTCATGATAAACCAGGCCATGTGCATTTGGAAACTCAAGTGGGAACATTAGTTGACCAATTAAATGTGTTTGTTAACTAATATCATTATCATATCACATTCGGATATGAACAACTAAGCTTTGGAAATATGAGTGGTGTGTTGTTTAGCTTGAAGGGTGGAGTGATGCTAGTACGACACAAAGCACTTACGCTGCTGATAGTGTAGATAAAATAGGAAGACCCTAAGCATCACGAGTAAAATTGGGAAAGTGGAACTAGCTGGAAAATATGGGCTTGTATTTTTGTTACGGCTACAAAGGCTTTGGATCCCCTATAGGGGCAGCTCTCTTCAACTGAAGGGGAACTACTATTACTATCAGTCTAGACTATCAAAGGTGACACATCTATCAGCATTTCCTGGATATTATGGCAGACCAACTCGAAAGTTGAAAGCATCGATCAGAAATGACCCAACAGACCTGTGGACTGCAAGTGTCCCTGCTCCTCTTCCCGACAAGGAACATACTGTACTACTATACTTATTAAAGAAGAACATAAGAGGAACATGTTAAAGAAGAGCAAGCAAATTTTGGATAATACAATGTTCGTTGCTGACCCATGATGAACCAGATCGCACAAAGAAATGCAATTCCCTCCTGTCTCTCTATATGTGGCCACGTGCGTTTGGGAACTCAAGTGGAAACATTAGCTGACCAATTAAATGTGTGTCTGTTAACTAATATCATTATCATATCACATTCATATATGAACAACTAAGATTTGGAATTATGACTGGTGTGTTGTTTAGCTTGAAGGGTGGAGTGCTGCTAGTACGACACAAAGCACATACAAACCATAATGTAGATAAAATGGGAAAACCCTGAGCATCACGAGTAAAATCAGGAAAGTGAAACTAGCTGGAAAATATGGGCTTGTATTGCCGGTACGGCTAGATAGGCTTTGGATCCCCTACAGGGATAGCTCTCTTCAACTGAAGGTGCACTACTGTTACTATCAGTCTAGACTCTCAAAGGCGACACAGCTCCCAGCATTTCCTGGATATTATGGCAGACCCAACTCGAAGAGTTGAAAGCATCCATCAGAAGCGACACAATAGACCTGTTGACTGCAAATGTCCCTGCTCCTCTTCCAGGCAAGGAACATACTGTACTACTATACATAATAAAGAACAGAAGTGGAATAGGTTAAAGAAGAGCAAGCAGAGTTTGGATACTACAATGTTCGTTGCCCACCCATGATGAACCAGAGCACATAAAGAAATGCAATTCCCTGATGCCTCTCTATATGTGGCACACGTGCTTTTTCGAACTAAAGTAGGAACATTAGCTGACCAATTAAATGTTCTCTATTTTAGTAATATCAGCATAATATTAGATTTGTATTTGAACAACTAAGCTTTGGAAATATGAGTGGCATGTTGTTTCGCTTGATGGGTTGAGGAGCAGTACTGGCACGACACGAAGCACCTAGGATGATGGTAGTGAATATAAAAGGGGAAAACCATAAGCATTGCGAGTATAGTGTTGAGCGTACCATGGCGGATCTGAAGGTGCAAAGGAGACAAAGGCTACTTCGCAAACAATGTTTGCTTTCAACTAACAAGTAAGATTCTAAGTGATGGACAAGAAACCACAGTAAAGCAGTGGTAATATATTTTCTGGCTGAGATAAATAACTTGAGCAGATATGGAAGAGTACCGCCTCTGTTGCAGCACCGTGTAGGCATCTGTTGAGAAGTTGAGGGTGTTCTGGTTGCGATGGCTGTCGGCGGCATGGAAGCAGATCTGCAGGACAGACGGTGGCGGCGAGGGATATGTCCCGGCACGGTGGATGAGACAGTCGTAGGAGCAGCCCCGGCAAGGTGGACGACGAAGCGGATGAAGCGAGAGGATGCGATGCATGGATCCTGGTCCAGAACCGTGGATAAGAGACGTCGATCTCTTGTAATGGACGACGGTGTCGGGGTATCAGCTCCGGCATGGTGGAGGAGGACGGCGGCGGATGGGGTGGCGGACGGATGAGGCTAGGGTGGAGAGGGTGTTTTGGCGCCCACGGAGTACGAATGGGGAAATGGAGGGAGAGAGAGGTAGGGGGGAACCATGTCTTTGGGACGCGCTTGTCTCAGATGTGGGGAAAGTTACAAACTTAGCCCCCATTTAAAATTTTAGACATCAAAGCGATATTGGTCAGTTGGGGGTAGGACGGTAATCTCCCATACCCCGAATATTGGACGAGAGCGATTTCGGCCGAGGAGAGTTTGTTTTGGCGCCCACTGTTGGCGCCCACCGTCCATGAATCGGGGTGAGAGCCAATTTCGGCCGAGGAGAGACTGTGTTTTGGCGCCCACCGTGTATGAATCGGGGTGAGAGGCGGTTATGTCAAGTTTGAGTGAAATTACAAACCTACCCCTATCGAGACCTATAGAAATCGAGCCTGTAGGTTTTGCGTGTCAGAGCATAGGCAGTAATTTCCATCACCCAAAATTTGGTTTCGGGCGGTTATGGCTGATGAGGGACTGGGTGTTTCGCCGCTTCGTTCAAATTTTAGGAGAATGAGCTTGCACGTTTACCATGCCATCTCAATTCGAATCAATTTTGTATTCTTTTTTTTGGGCAGGATCTGGTTTGTATTCGAATACAAATCTATATACATCATTTCTTTATATATATTTTCAAAAGCACAACACCCTTTGTATATATAAATGGTTTACAAATGCCATAATCTCAAACTCATAAGGTTGAATTCAAATATTTGAAACCACTTTATGTTCAACTCAAGTGCATGGATCACTAATATCAAGAAATTAAATAACATACATGTGCCCAAATTCAAATGAATATGCATGTTTGATAGATCAATTTTGGTTCGAGTATGAATTACATGTATCGTCATCTCTAAATCAAATATTTGAATCCCTTTTATGTTGACATCTTTTACACACACAACTAAATACTTGAATCTCCTTTCATGCCCATCTCTCTCTAGGTCTCTCTTGCGTGCCCCTTCATATAGCAGTATAGCTATCACTCTCTTTTCTCTATCTCACCCACACACTCAGTACATGTTTCTCTTTTTTCACAAACACAACCTCTCGCCGTCTCTCTCGACATGTGTCACACTCTCTCTATCTCTGTAGACCAATCGGCTTTCATTATCTCTTACGTCTCTATCGTGCTCTGGTATCTCTCTAGCTACCTAGCGTTATTTTTACCCGCCACACACACTCTCTCACTCACCTTTCATTTTGTCACTCTCTCTCTAGGGATCTATCACGCACCTCATCTCTTTCTAGATATGACTCCTACCACTAAAATTTATCTATATCTATCACATACACCGTTTGTCGGTGTCTCCTTTGTTGGGGAACGTAGCATGGGAAACAAAAAATTTCCTACGCACATGCAAGATCTATCCATGGTGATGAGCATCTACGAGAGGGAGAGTGAATCTACATACCCTTGTAGATCGCTAAGCGGAAGCGTTAAGAAACGCGGTTGATGTAGTCGAACGTCTTCGCGATCCAAATCGCAAGTCGTCCCTTGATCCGATCATGAACTAGTGCCGAACGGACGGCACCTCCGCGTTCAACACACGTACGGCTTGATGACGCTTTCACCTCCTCGATCCAGCGAGCGATGGTGAAGTAGTAGACGAGTTCCGGCAGCACGACGGTGTGATGACGGTGTTGGTGAAGAACAATCTCTGCAGGGCTTCGCCAAGCACTACGGAAACTATGACGGAGGAGGAACGAGAGGGTCAGGGTTGCCGGCACACGGCTTGGGGAAATCTTGATGTGTCCCGTGTGCTATTCCTGCCCCTCTATTTATATGTTGAGCCCTGGGGTCTAAACTTGGAGAGAAAGCCTCCACAAGGTCGGTTTTGCCCGCACAAGGTCAGTTTGGCCCGCAAGGCAGCGGTAGTACTGCTTTACAAGCGGTAGTACTGCCTTAGTGGTAGTACTGCTTTACAAGCGGTAGTACCTCTTAGGCAACAGCAAAACTTATTTTTGCACCAGTCCAAAGCCTCGTGGGTTTTACCCCTTGGCCCATATAAAGTGTTGCTGCACCCGAACACTTCGGTAAACATCCGGAACCTCTTCCAGTGAATTCCAGAACCCTTCCGGAGTTCAAAACACTATTATCACATATATCAATCTTTACCTCCGGACTCTTCCGGAGATCCTCGTCATGTCCGGGATCTTATCCGGGACTCCGAACAACCTTCGGTCACCAACACAATAACTCAACTATACTAATCGTCACCAAATGTTAAGTGTGTAGACTCTGCGGGTTAGAGAACTATGTAGACATGACCGAGACACCTCTACGGTCAATAACCAATAGCGGGACCTGGATGCCCATATTGGTTCATACATATTCTACGAAGATCTATATCGGTCGAACCTCTATGTCAAGGATTCAGTTAATCCTGTATGTTGTTCCCTTTGTTCTTCGGTATGTTACTTGCCCGAGATTCGATCGTCGATATCTCTATACCTAGTTCAATCTTGTTACCGGCAAGTCTCTTTACTTGTTCCGTAATACAAGATCCTGTGGCTAACTCTTTAGTCACTTTGCTTACAAGGCTCATTATGATGTTGTATTACCGAGTGGGCCCTGAGATACCTCTCCGTCACACGGAGTAACAAATCCCAGTCTTGATCCATGCCAACTCAACAGACACCCTCGGAGATATCTGTAGAGCATCTTTATAGTCACCCAGTTACGTTGTGACATTTGATACACACAAGGTATTCCTCCGGTGTCAGTGAGTTGCATGATCTCATGGTCATAGGAACAGATACTTGACATGCAGAAAACAATAGCAATAAACTGACACGATCATATGCTACGTTTATAGTTTGGGTCTTGCCCATCACATCATTCTCCTAATGATGTGATCCCGTTATCAAATGACATCTCATGTCCATGGCTAGGAAACCTTCACCATCTTTTGATCAACGAGCTAGTTAACTAGAGGCTTACTAGGGACACAGTGTTGTCTATGTACCCACACATGTATTTGAGTTTCCAATCAATACAATTATAGCATGGATAATAAACGATTATCATGAACAAGGAAATATGATAATAACTAAATTATTATTGCCTCTAGGGCATATTTCCAACAGTCTCCCACTTGCACTAGAGTCAATAATCTAGTTCACATCACCATGTGATTTACATTGTTATGAATCTAACACCCAATGAGTTCTGGGGTTC
Organism: Elymus sibiricus; assembly: GCA_039707655.1. Taxonomy (NCBI): domain Eukaryota; kingdom Viridiplantae; phylum Streptophyta; class Magnoliopsida; order Poales; family Poaceae; genus Elymus; species Elymus sibiricus. The sequence continues at coordinate 86,535,194 of CM077668.1, read as the reverse complement.
GATCATGCTTTGCATGTGAGAGAGGTCTTTAGTCAATGGGTCTGCGACATTCACATCCGTGTGTACTTTGCAAATCTCTATGTCATACTGTAGACACTGCTACCACACTCCACTTGGAGCTATTCCAAATGGCTGCTCCACTATATGTATCCTGACTGCTACTCAGAGTCGTCCGGATAGGTGTCAAAGCTTGCATCGACGTAACCCTTTACGACGAACTCTTCATCACCTCCATAATCGAGAAATATTTCCTTAGTCCTCCAGTTACTAAGGATAATCTTGACCGCTGTCCAGTGATCCACTCCTGGACCACTCTTGTACCCCTTGACAGACTCATGGCAAGGCACACACTAGGTGCGGTACACAGCTTGGCATACTATACAGAGCCTATGGATAAGGCATAGGGGACGACCTTCGTCCTTTCTCTTTCTTCTGCCATGGTCGAGCTTTGAGTCTTACTCAACTCCACACCTTACAAATCAGGCAAGAACTCTTTCTTTGACTGATCCATTTTGAACTCTTTCAAAATCTTGTCAAGGTATGTACTCATTGAAAGTTTTATCAGACGTCTTGATCTATCTCTATAGATCCTGATACCCAATATTTAAGTAGCTTCATTCCAGGTCTTCCTTTGAAAAACTCCTTTCAAATGACCCTTTATGCTTTCCAGAAATTCTACATCATTTCCGATCAACAATATGTCAACCACATATACTTATCAGAAATTCAATAGTGCTCCCACTCACTTTATTGTAAATACAAGTTTCTCATAAAATTTGTATAGACTCAAAAACTTTGATGACCTCACCAAAGTGTATATTCCAACTCCGAGATGCTTGCTCCAGTCCATAGAAGGATCGCTGGAGTTTGCATACATTTTAGCATCCTTAGGACTGACAAAACCTTCCGGTTGTATCACATACAACCTTTCCTTACGGATACCGTTAAGGAAACGATGTTTTGACATCCATCTGCCAGATTTCATAATTGAAAAATGCAGCAACTGCTAACATGATTCCAACAGACTTTAGCATCGCTACGGGTGAGAAAGTCTCATCATAGTCAACTCCTTGAACTTGTGAAAAACCCTTTGCCACAAGTCGAGCTTTATAGACGGTGACATTACCGTCCGCGTCCGTCTTCCTCTTAAAAATCCATTTGTTCTGAATGGCCTTACGCCCTTCAGGTAATACTTCCAAAGCCCATACTTTGTTTTCTTACATGGATCCCATCTCGGATTTCATGGCCTCTAACCATTTCTCGGAATCCGGGCCCATCATCGCTTGTCCATAGCTCGTAGGTTCGTCGTTGTCCAACAACATGACTTCTAAGACAGGATTGCCGTACCACTCAGGAGTAGTACGCGTCCTTGTCGACCCACAAAATTCGATAGTAACTTGATCCGAAGTTTCATGATCATCATCATTAACTTCCTCTTCAACTAACGTAGGCTCCACAGAAACAACTTTCTGCGCTGCGCTACTCTCTGGTTGAAACAAAGGTTCAACAACCTCATCAAGTTCTATCTTCCTCCCACTCAATCTTTCGAAAGAAACTCTTTCTCGAGAAAGGTCCCATTTTAGCAACAAACACTTTGTGCTTGTATCTGAGATAGAAGGTTCACCCAACTGTTACGTTAGGGTATTCTATGAAGATGCATTTGTCCGCTTTGGGTTCGAGCTCATTAGGTAAAAACCCTTTTTCACATAAGCGTCGCAACCCCAAACATTAAGAAACGACAGGTTAGGTTTCCGCCAAACCAAAATTCATATGGGGTCATTTCAACGAACTTATGGTGCCCCATTTAAAGTGAATGTGGTTGTCTCTAATGCATAGCCCTAAAACGATAGTGGTAAATCGATAAGAGACATCATAGTTCGCACCATATCCAATAGAGTATGACTATGACGTTCGGACACACCATCACACTATGGTGTTCCAGGTGGCGTGAGTTGTGAAACAACTTCCACATTGTCTTAAGTTGTATACCAAACTCGTAACTCAGATATTCACCTCCACGATCATATCGCAGTCATTTTATCTTCTTGTCACGATGATCTCAAACTTCACTCTGATTTTGTTTGAACTTTTCAAACATTTTAGACTTGTGTTTCATTAAGTAAATATACCCATATTTACTCAAATCATCAGTGAAGATAAGAAAATAACGATATCCACAGCACACTACAATACTCACTGGACCGCATACATCTATATGTATCATTTCCAATAAGTCAATTGCCCGCTCCATCATACCGGAAAACGGGGTTTTAGTCATCTTGCCCATGAGGCATGGTCCGCATGTCTCAACCGATTCGAAATCGAATGAGTCCAAAGATCCATCAGCATGGAGTTTCTTCATGCGTTTTACACCAATATGACATTTAGCGGCAGTTCCACAAGTATGTGGTACTATCATTATTAACTTTGTATCTTTTGGCATCAATATTATGAACATGTGTATCTCTATGATCAAGATTCAATAAACCACTCTTATTGGGTGCATGACCATTGAAGGTATTATTCATGTAAATAGAATAACCATTATTCTCTAACTTAAATGAATAACCGTATTGCAATAAACATGATCTAATCACGTTCATGCTCAACGCAAACACCAAATAACATTTATTTAGGTTCATTACTAATCCCAAAGGTAGAGAGAGCGCGCGATGGTGATCACATCAACCTTGGAATTACTTCCAACACTCATCGTCGCCTCGCCCTTAGCTAGTCTCCGTTTATTCCGTAGCTTTTATTTCGAGTTACTAACATTTAGCAAACTGAACCGGTATCTAATACCCAGGTGCTACTAGGAGTACTAGTAAGGTACACATCAATAACACGTATATCAAATATACTTCTGTCGACGTTGCCAGCCTTCTTATCTACCAAGTATCTAGGGTTGTTCCACTTCAGCGACCATTTTCCTCATAATAGAAGCACTTAGTCTCGGGTTCGGGTTCAACCTTGGGTTTCTTCACTGGAGCAGCAACTGACTTGCCATCCATGAAGTTTCCCTCCTTGCCCTTGCCCTTCTTGAAACTAGTGGTTTCACTAACCATCAACACTTGATGCTCCTTCTTGATTTCTACCTTCGCGGTGTCAAACATTGCGAACAGCTCAGGGATCATTATCTCCATCTCTGGCCTTTTATAGTTCATCACGAAGCTCTAGTAGCTTAGTGACAGTGACTTGGAGAACTATATCAATCACTATCTTATCTGGAAGATCAACTCCCACTCGATTCAAGCGATTGTAGCACCCAGACAATCTGAGCACATGCTCAACGATTGAGCTATTCTCCATCATCTTGCAGGCAAAGAATCTTGTTGGAGGTCTCATACCTCTCAACACGGGCACGAGCCTGAAATCCCAATTTCAGCTCTTAGAACATCTCATATGTTCCGTGACGTTCAAAACGTTTTGGAGCCTCAATTCTAAGCCGTAATGCATGACGCACTGAACTATTAAGTAGTCATCGGAACGTGCCTGTCAGATGTTCACAACATCTACAGACGACGCTAGAGGGGGGTGGCACACCGAGCGGTGCATTAAGGACATAAGCCTTCTGTGCAGCATTGAGGACAATCCTCAGATCATGGACCCAGTCCGCATTATTGCTACCATCATCTTTCAACTCTATTTCTCTAGGAACATATAAAAAATTCAAGGGAGCTACAGCGCGATCTAGTAATCTACAACATAATTTGCAAAGACACTTTGACTATGTTCATGATAATGAGTTTAGTTAATCATATTACTTAAAACTCCCACTCAAATTGACATCCCTCCGGTCATTCGAGTGTCACATGATCCACATCCACCAACTCAAGTCCGATCATCACGTGAGTTGAGGTGGTTTCAATGGTGAACATCTTCATGTTGATCATATCTACTATATGACTCATGTTCGACCTTTCGGTCTCTTGTGTTCCGAGGCCATGTCTGTACATGCTAGGCTCATCAAGTTTAACCCGAGTGTTCTGCATGTGCAATACTGGCTTGCACCCGTTGTATGTGAACGTAGAGTCTATCACACCCGATCATCACGTGGTGTCTCGAAACGACGAACTTTCGCAACGGTGCACACTCGGGGAGAACACAAATTATCTTGAAATTTAAGTGAGGGATCACCTTATAATGCTACCGTCGTCCTAAGCAAAATAAGATGCATAAAAGGATTAACATCACATGCAAATCATAAGTGACATGATATGGCCATGAACTTGTGCTTTTGATCTCCATCTCCAAAGCACCGGCATGATCTCCATCGTCACCGGCATGACACCATGATCTCCATCATCTTGATCTCCATCAACGTGTCGCCATCGGGGTTGTCACGCCAACCATGCTTCTACTACTATTGCTACCGTTTAGCGATAAAGGAAAGCATTACATAGCGCTTAATGATTGACACGCAGGTCATACAATAATTAAAGACAACCCTATGGCTCCTGCCGGTTGCCGTATTCATCGACATGCAAGTCGTGATATTCTATACAATACATGATCATCTCATACATCACATATATCTCATCATGTAATTGGCCATATCACATCACAACATACCCTGCAAAAACAAGTTAGACGTCCTCTAATTGTTGTTGCAAGTTTTACGTGGCTGCTACGGGTATCTAGCAAGAACGATTCTTACCTACGCATAACCACAACGGTGATATAAAAATTGCTTTTCAACCTTCTCAAGGACCGCCTTTGTCAAATCCGATCCGACTAAAGTGGGAGAAACAGACACCCGCTAGCCATCTTTATGCAACGAAGTTACATGTCAGTTGAAGGAACCGGTCTCTCGTAAGCGTACGAGTAATGTTGGTCCGAGCCGCTTCATCCCACAATAACACCGAAACAAGAAAAGACTAAGGGAGGAAGCAATCTGAATATCAACGCCCACAAAACCCTTTTGTGTTCTACTCGAGATCTCATCTACGCATAGACCTGGCTCAGATGCCACTGTTGGGGAACGTAGCATGGGAAACAAAAAATTTCCTACGCACACGCAAGATCTATCCATGGTGATGAGCATCTACGAGAGGGAGAGTGAATCTACATACCCTTGTAGATCGCTAAGCGAAAGCGTTAAGAAACGCGGTTGATGTAGTCGAATGTCTTCGCGATCCAAATCGCAAGTCGTCCCTCGATCCGATCATGAACTAGTGCCGAACGGACGGCACCTCCGCGTTCAACACATGTACGGCTTGATGACGCTTTCACCTCCTCGATCCAGCGAGCAATGGTGAAGTAGTAGACGAGTTCCGGAAGCATGACGGAGTGATGACGGTGTTGGTGAAGAACAATCTCCGCAGGGCTTCGCCAAGCACTACGGAAACTATGACGGAGGAGGAACTAGAGGGTCAGGGTTGCCGGCACACGGCTTGGGGAAATCTTGATGTGTCCTGTGTGCTAGCCCTGCCCCTCTATTTATATGTTGAGCCCTGGGGTCTAAACTTGGCGAGAAAGCCTCCACAAGGTCGGTTTTGCCCGCACAAGGTCGGTTTGGCCCGCAAGGCAAGAGTCCAACTCAGACTCCAGCACGGCAGTACCGCGTACAAGCGGTAGTACTGCAAGGCGGTAGTACTGCTTCACAAGCGGTAGTACTGCAATAGCGGTAGTACTGCTTTACAAGCGGTAGTACTGCCTTAGCGGTAGTACTGCTTTACAAGCGGTAGTACCTCTTAGGCACCAGCAAAACTTTTTTTTGCACCAGTCCAAAGCCTCGTGGGTTTTACCCCTTGGCCCATATAAAGTGTTGCTGCACCCGAACACTTCGGTAAACATCCGGAACCCCTTCCAGTGAATTCCGGAACCCTTCCGGAGATCAAAACACTATTATCACATATATCAATCTTTACCTCCGGACTCTTCCGGAGATCCTCGTCATGTCCGGGATCTTATCCGGGACTCCGAACAACCTTCGGTCACCAACACAATATCTCAACTATACTAATCGTCACCAAACGTTAAGTGTGTAGACCCTACGGGTTCGAGAACTATGTAGACATGACCGACACACTTCTACGGTCAATAACCAATAGCGGGACCTGGATGCCCATATTGGTTCCTACATATTCTACGAAGATCTATATCGGTCGAACCTCTATGTCAAGGATTCAGTTAATCCCGTATGCTGTTCCCTTTGTTCTTCGGTATGTTACTTGCCCGAGATTCGATCGTCGGTATCTCTATACTGTTAGCACTCATTTTTGGCAGAAGGCGACTCAAGGTTGATGACCCGCCGCCAGGATGTGACCCGATATGGCGATGACTCGGCTAGCGGCGGCTCAAGGATCACTGCTAGAAAGGCGCCATTGTGAAGGAGATGCAGCAGCCCAGAGAGGTGAATTATCAGCTCAGCAACTCAGTAACCCGGCCACAGAAATCAGCTTAAGGCAGAACCGGCTCATCATGGATGCAGTTCCACCATACTGACGACTCTGACAAAGACAATGAGCCGCCATTAGCTTATTGAGCTGGTGATGTTTAAGGGTTGTTGATTATGGTGTTAGGCCCCAGTTGACGATGACCCGGCAAGGCGACTGACCAGCAAAGCGGCGGATAACGAAGCAAAGAGGACTGGCGTCAACGCAGAAGAGCAACAGGCGACTCAGGGAGCCAAGAGCAACGGGCGACTCAGGAAGCCAAGAGCAAATGGCGACTCAGAAAGCCGGCTTTGTAAGCCGGCTCTACGGCTCTGGAGAGGGAAAGCTGACTGCGAGAAGCTAAGGATGGGCTCAGAAGACCAAGGCCGGCCCACGCTTTCGGCGGCTCACATTGTAAGCCGGCCCAACGGAGAGTCCACACCCGAGATGGCCTTGGTGGGTGCCTTATCTAGTTAGGGCTAGAAACCGACTCTAATTGTAGTTTGTAATCCGTGTAGGAGTCTCTTACTTGCACGGGAAGTCCAGCCGCCTCATATATATGTAAGAGGTGATGGCCGATTGAATCAAGCACACAATCGACATATCAATACAATCTACTTTTTACCCCTTAACCCTTGTTCATGCTTCCGTTATTCGGCGACTTAGCATAAGCTCATCGAATATCGACAACCGAGCCGGGGGCGAGCGAATCGACCCGGTTCAGCCAATCGTCGCCGGCTTCCTCCGACGGGGTCCCTCCCGAGGAACTGGGGCGTCTGTTCCTAAAAGAGCCGGCTTGCTGTCCTTCGTATCGCGCTGTAAGCCGGTCTCCCGCGGGGCTAGTTGCGGTGCATCACCCTCGGCCCTGCGGGTACACGTTGACATGTTCGTGTGCGAACACACTTTTTGGCGACTCCGCTGGGGACGATTCGATCTAAAAATTGGACAGCAATGACCAATTCTAAGACCGACTCCGCTGGCATCAACACTGACAACATCATCAAACCGGCTCTTGAGGAGCTATCGAAAGCATAACGCCAAGGCTTGGCGGCTTGGGAGAAGAAACATGACGAGGAGTTCAAGGTGCTGCAGCAGAAGCAGGCTGAGGCAGATCGAGAGCTATATCTGGCGAGTCTCAAGAAAGATCGGCAAGGAGTCATCTCACCGATCAAAGAGCCGGAATACGTGCCTCTAAGCATCAAGGTCAGCCAACCCGCCGTAAGCAATAGCCTCTTTACTCCTGAGAAATTAGCCGAAATCCAGTATTACGTTGGACAAAGCACAAATAGTATGTATGATCTAATGCTGGAACGTGATAAGGCTAAAGAAAACACGCCGCTAAGCCGGCCATCGGAGTTATAGCCGATGAGCCAAAATAGAGATAATCGACTTGTGCCTATGCTGCCAAGTCCGGCTCCCATCCAAAGCATGCCTTATTCGGCTAGACAGCCGGATCAAGCAGTACGTTTTGGGGATGAGCCGGCGCCGACTCAAAATTCGGCTCTCTGGGCACAAGCCACCCCTGTGACCAACTCATCCACTGTGCCGGCTCAATCGCTCAACGTGGATGATGTGATGGCCAAGTTAAGGAGTGAGTTGGACCAGATGGCTTACGATAGATTCGGGGTGACGTTAAAACCTAGAAATTATACTAAACCCTATCCCGAATATTTTGACTTCCAGCCTTATCCCCCTGGTTACCGAGTTCCAGAATTTTCTAAGTTCAATGGGGTGGATAATAAGTCAACATGGGAACATATTAGTCAGTATTTGGCTCAACTAGGTGAAGCCAATCATGAGCATCATAAAGTTCGCTTGTTCTCATTATCTTTAACCGGCACTGCTTTGTCATGGTTTTCTGCTTTAGCTCCCAACTCCATACATACTTGGTTTCATTTAGAGCGGAAGTTTCATGAACACTTTTTTTCCGGAGAAATTGAGTTAAAATTGTCCCACCTTACATCGGTTAAGCAAAAGCATGACGAGTCGGTATCCGACTATGTTAAAAGATTTAGGAACACAAGAAACCGGTGCTATAGTTTAGCTATAACTGAGAGAGATATGGCCGACTTAGTACTTAATGGTTTACGACCCCACTTAAAAGAGAAACTAGAGGGGTATGAATTCTTAAGTGTCGGCCAAGTGCAAGAGAAAGCTCTGGTTCAAGAGAGCCGGGCCAATGAGTTGAAAGACTCACATCAGATGAGCCGGAACCGGCTTAACACCATTGAGGGAAGTGCCGGCTCAGACGAGGAAACCGATATTTACGCTGCTGAGTTCGTTTGGCCGGGTAAGGCCAAACCTTATGTGTGTGATGATCTTAAGCCAGTTCGTAAGAATCGGGAAGATGAGTTTAAGTGCACTTTCGACGTAGGCAAGTGTGATAGAATATTTGATGCCTTGTTAAAAGATAGAATTACAAAGATCAATCATGTTATACCACCGCTTGAAGAGATAAGGCGGCGGGCTTATTGCAAATATCATCATTCTTTCTCTCATGCTACTAACGATTGTAATGTTTTTCGTCGACAGATCCAATCGGCCCTTAATGACGGACGATTGTGCTTTGCTAGCATGGCAATTGATCAACAGCCGTTCCCAATGAACGCTCTAGACCTGGAGGGAAAGAAGGTACTCATTCGGCCAGAGACGGCCGGATCATCTAACAAAGCTAACGTTGTTGTTGGTGAGCCCAGGGAAACGCAAGCCGGCAACATGGTGACTGGGAGGAAGGCGACTATAAGTCGAGAACCCGGCGGCAAGGAGGTTATCAAGATTACCATCAGCAATCCTACGCTCGGGGGGCAACAGGAAGAGCCGCCCAGATCACCGCAAAGGTTCATTAAGCCAAAGAGCCCAGAAATTGGCCAGTGGCGGGTCAACACGGCTAATGCTAAGTACAAGCGCATTAAGCCGACTTTCGACATGCTTATGAGCAAGTACGTCAGACAAGCTGGCTCAAGTACAAGCCGGCCCTACGGAAAGCGCTCAAGGTCACCAGCAGAGTTCAGTCGGTACGTTAAACCGGCTGTAGCTAAGACGCCACCTCTGAGAAGCACTTTTGATAAAAGCCGGCTAGGGTCAGCAAGCCGGCTCAAGGAGCATATGCCAAGTCCAGAAAGACGAAAGGTGTGGCATGTCAAGCCGCGAGCTGTTAGGGCTGGTGAGCTGGAAAACATGACAAGCCAGACGTATGGCGGCTCACTTACCATTGGCAGCCAGATACTGAAGATGAAAGAGCCGGTTGCAGAGCCGGCAAGAGGCAGACCAATACTGGTTATCGGGCCTAACGGCGCGGCGAACGACCATGAAGCTAGCTCCAGTCAGGCTAAGCCACGTGATCCAAAATATACTCAGCCAAGGTGGTGCCCTGCCGGGTTAACCAAGACGCAGAAGAGAAAACTGCAAAGGTTGAGAAATCAAGAGAAGGCTGCAGAAGAGGCTGAACGGCTCAGGGATGCAGGCTTTAACAAGGATCGCCCAATGATATGTTCTCAAGTCTGGGTGCCTAAGCCGACAGAGTTCATAACCCAAACACCCGGCGTACTGGTCTCTGCGCCGGAGAAGGGCAAAAAGCCGGTTGAAATACCGGCTGTTACTTATTCATCGTGGGCTGATGAGGTTGAAGCTGCAGACCTAGCAAGAGATAAGCCGGCCGCTGATGAGTCGGTAATGTCACAACTCACCTCAGAGGATTCAGCGGTGAATGAGCCAGCAATGATAGAACCAATGCTGAGAGAGCCGGTAATCATAGACTCAGCCATGGATGACCTGTCTGGCGAGTCGGCGGCTGACGAGGAACTTCCAAGCCTCGTGACAGACGAGCCGCCAGTCCCAGGAGAGTCGGCCATTGATGACCCGCCAGGCGAGTCAGCAGATGATGAAGAGCTTCTGAATTATGAAAGAACGCCGACTCACGTGAGCATGGACATTAACATGGTATATTATCTGTCCGATGAGTTTTGTGCCGTTGACGAAACCGGCTCAGTAGCTCAGATTAACTTTGGACCCAAGAACATCATCTTCGAGAAGCCGGAGGAACCGGTTAAGCATCTCAAGCCTTTATATATCAGAGGGCACATCAATGGGAAGCCGGTTACCAGGATGATGGTTGATGGCGGTGCTGTGGTTAACCTGATGCCTTATTCAGTCTTCAAAAAGTTACAACTTGATGATGATGATTTGATGAAGACGAACATGGTACTCAACGGGTTCGAAGGCGGAGAAGGAGTGGAAGCTAAAGGGGTTATCAGTCTAGAGCTTACAGTCGGAAGCAAGACCCTGGCTACTGCCTTCTTCGTTGCTGAGGTGCAAGGGAACTACAATGTGCTGCTAGGACGAGATTGGTTGCATGCAAACCAGTGCGTTCCATCTACTCTGCACCAACAGCTGGTTCAGTGGGTCGACGATGAAGTAGAAGTCGTCCCTGTAGATAACTCGGCATGTATTGCATTGGCCGAGTCACTAGTTGACTGGCAACACTCCACTGCTACATGTCTTTCGGGGCGTGACTTGTCCGGGTTTGACTTCCTGAGTGCAACCCGGGATGGATTCGTGCCAGTATCTCTAAAGCCGGTTGGCGAAAACCGGCTCAGACTCAAGTAAATGGATAACAACGACGAGTGGCTCCAAAGCCGGCTTGACAAGTATCGGGCCAACAGGAACGATATGTTTGAGACTATTGAAGAGCCTGGCGACTTAGACAAATTGGGACAAGGCTTTACGTCGGCTGACCCGCTCGAAGAAGTGGACCTTGGAGACGGCACGGTGCCAAGGCCGACGTTTATAAGACGGAATCTGGAAGCCGGCTATAAGCTGGAGTTAGTCGCCCTAATCAGAGAGTATGCAGACTGCTTCGCGTGGGAGTATCATGAGATGCCTGGGTTAAGCCGCCAGCTCGTTGAGCATCGGTTGCCCATCAAAGCCGGCTTTAGACCTTACAAGCAGCCGGCTCGAAAGTTCAATCCACAGATATATGGCCGGGTCAAAGAAGAGATTGGCCGGCTTATCCAAGCAAAGTTCATCCGGCCCTGTAAGTATGCTGAGTGGGTTTCAAACATTGTCCCAGTTGAGAAAAAGGGGTCAGGAAAGATAAGGGTATGCATAGACTTCAGAGATTTAAATCGAGCTACACCCAAAGATGAGTATCCTATGCCAATAGCCGATATGCTTATCAACGAAGCCTCATGACACAAGATCATCAGCTTCTTGGACGGTAACGCAGGGTATAACCAGATATTCATGGCCGAAGAGGATTCGGCTAAGACGGCATTTTGCTGCCCCGGCTTTGTTGGTCTATTTGAGTGGGTAGTGATGACCTTTGGATTAAAGAACGCTGGTGCTACTTATCAAAGAGCGATGAACTTGATATTTCATGACCTTCTTGGAGTTATACTAGAAGTCTACATTGATGACGTGGTGGTTAAGTCAGACGGCGGGATAAATCACTTGGCCAACTTACGACTGACGTTTGAGAGGATGAGAAAGTATGGGCTCAAGATGAATCCGTTGAAGTGTGCCTTTGGCGTGTCAGCTGGGAAGTTTCTGGGTTTCATCATACATGAGCATGGCATAGAGGTTGACCCGGAAAAGATTAAAGCTATTCAAAAGGTGCAGGCGCTGGCTTGCAAAAGAGACATGCAGAAGTTCCTTGGCAAGGTCAATTATTTGAGGCGGTTTATTGCTAACCTATCTGGGAAAGTCGATGCATTTACTCAGATTCTTCGGCTTAAGAACGATGATGAATTCACTTGGGGGGCAGAATAGCAAGAGGCGTTTGAAAGGATAAAGACGTGCTTATCAACCCCTCCGGTTCTAAGAGCGCCGGCTCATGGTCAGCCATGCCGGCTCTACATTGCTGCTGAGTAGAGAGTAATAGGAGCCGCCTTAACCCAAGAAGCCGAAGGGAAAGAGTATGTCATCACATACCTAAGCCGCCGTTTGATAGACGCCGAGTCAAGATACAACTCTGTGGAAAAATTGTGCTTATCCCTTTATTATGCCTGCACTAAGCTACGCCACTACCTCTTATCTATTGAGTGTAAGGTGGTGGGTCAGACCGATGTCCTCAGACACATGATTCAAAGGCCGATTCTCAGCGGGCGAATCGGCAAGTGGGCATATGGGTTAATTGAGTATGACTTGGCTTATGAACCTCTCAAATCTGTGAAGGGCCAGGTCGTAGCTGATTTTATTGTTGAGCATCGGATTGACCCGGAGCAAGAAGCCAGCTTACACGTTGTGTCGGCTAAGCCGTGGCGGCTCTATTTTGATGGCTCAGTTTGCAAGAACGGGCAGGGAGCCGGCGTTGCATACATCTCGCGCCAAGGTACTGTATTTGAGGCCTCCTGCCGGCTTAACTACTTTTGTACTAACAATCAAGCCGAATATGAAGCACTTCTATTCGGGCTCGAGCTTTTAGTCAATGCAGGGGTCTCTCATGTCAAGGCATACGGTGATTCGTTACTAGTTGTTCAACAAGTGGCAAAGGTGTTTCAGTGCAATGACGAATCACTCAATATGTACCTTGACAGATGCTTAGACATTATAGCAACTTTGGATTATTTTTCTATCTTTCACGTGTCTAGGCAGGATAATTGGCTCGGCAATGAGTTAGCGTAATAGGCATCAGGCTATCATGTCGACAGAGGCATGTTCTTCGTAGCAGAAAAGCCGATGTTGATTGCTGCCGACTCAGAGAAGGCCGGCTCAGGTGAGTCGGCTGGCGAAGGAAAAGCCGGCTCAGGCGAGCCGGCTGATAAGGGAGACGTTGGCCCAGATAAGCCGGCTGATAGAGAAGAAGCCGGCTCAGATGAATCGGCTACTGAGGAAGGGGCAACCCGGATTTCCGACTGGAGAGCACCTATTGTGAGTTATCTGAAGAACCCAAGTCAGAAAACAGACAGAACCGTTCGGCGACTTGCTCTCAAATATACACTGGATAATGGCGACTTATGCCGCCGAACGGCTGATGGTCTTCTGCTTAAATGCTTAGACGAGGATCAATCTAGAGTCGCCATGGGAGAGGTACATGACGGCTTATGTGGAACGCATCAGTCGGCTCACAAGATGAAGTGGATGCTCCGGCGAGCCGGATTTTATTGGCCAACGATGATCAATGACTGCTTAAAGTACTACAAGGGGTGCGAAGCTTGCTAGAAGTTTGGGGATATCCAGCTAGTTCCGGCTTCGAAGCTCAATCCTATCATAAAACCGTGGCCTTTCCGGGGTTGGGCGCTTGACTTTATCGGCATGATTCACCCGGCTTCATCAAAAGGGCATCGGTTCGTGCTAGTTGCCACAGATTATTTCACCAAGTGGTCTGAAGCAGTACCTCTCAGGAACATGACCCATAAGGAGGTAATTCAATTCATTACTGAGCATATTGTTCATAGATTCGGTATTCCACAGACTCTAACTACGGATCAAGGGACTTCCTTCATGGCAAAGGAGGTTAAACAGTTTGCCGAATCACTTGGGATCAAGATGCTCAGTTCATCTCCATATTATGCTCAAGCCAATGGATAGGCCGAGTCTAGCAATAAGATCTTGATCAAGTTGATTAAGAGGAAGGTCAAGGACCACCCAAGGCGGTGGCATGAGGTATTGTCCGAAGCATTATGGGCTCACCGGGTCTCAAGACATGGGGCTACCAAGGTCACTCCTTTTGAGTTGGTATATGGGCAAGAGGCCGTCTTACCAGTTGAGGTGAATCTGGCCGCCTTAAGGTTCGCTAAGCAGGACGACTTGTCGGCCGAAGACTACTACGGTTTAATGATGGATAACCTAGACGATGTGGCCGACAAACGATTAAGGGCTCTAAGGGACATTGAGAAGGAGAAGTTGCGGGTGGCAAAGACTTACAACAAGAGAGTCCGGCTCAAAGATTTTCAAATTGGCGACTTAGTATGGAAAGTTATACTACCAGTCGGCTCCAAAAGCCGGAAATTTGGCAAGTGGTCACCGAGTTGGGAAGGGCCGCTGAGAGTCGCCAGAATAACACCCGGCAACTCTTATTTGGTGGAAACTTTGGAGGGCGACTTACTACCTCGAGCTATCAACGGAAAATACTTAAAGAAGTTTCACCCAAGTGTGTGGCACTCCGCCTGAGATCGTGGTTATGGCCGATGAGTATAAACATCGCCCTTAGACTTTATGGCCGATGAGTACAAACATCGCCCTTAGACCACATGGCCGATGAACGTAAGCATCGCCCTTAGTCAAAAAATCCTACATGGAGTATTTTCTAGCACGCAAGCTCTGCTAGAAAACAGGGGGGCATATGTTAGCACTCATTTTTGGCAGAAGGCGACTCAAGGCTGATGACCCGCCGCCAGGATGTGACCCGGTATGGCGATGACTCGGCTAGCGGCGGCTCAAGGATCACTGCTAGAAAGGCGCCATTGTGAAGGAGATGTAGCAGCCCAGAGAGGTGAATTATCAGCTCAGCAACTCAATAACCCGACCACAGAAATCAGCTTAAGGCAGAACCGGCTCATCATGGACGCAGTTCCACCATACTGGCGACTCTGACAAAGACAATGAGCCGCCATTAGCTTATTGAGCCGGTGATGTTTAAGGGTTGTTGATTATGGTGTTAGGCCCCAGTTGACGATGACCCGGCAAGGTGGCTGACCAGCAAAGCAGCGGATAACGAAGCAAAGAGGACTGGCGTCAACGCAGAAGAGCAACAGGCGACTCAGGGAACCAAGAGCAACGGGCGACTCAGGAAGCCAAGAGCAAATGGCGACTCAGAAAGCCGGCTTTGTAAGCCGGCTCTACGGCTCTGGAGAGGGAAAGCTGACTGCGAGAAGCTAAGGATGGGCTCAGAAGACCAAGGCCGGCCCACGCTTTTGGCGGCTCACATTGTAAGCCGGCCCAACGGAGAGTCCACACCCGAGACGGCCTTGGCGGGTGCCTTACCTAGTTAGGGCTAGAAACCGACTCTAATTGTAATTTGTAATCCGTGTAGGAGTCTCTTACTTGCATGGGAAGTCCAGCCGCCTCATATATATGTAAGAGGTGATGGCCGATTGAATCAAGCACACAATCGACATATCAATATAATCTACTTTTTACCCCTTAACCCTTGTTCATGCTTCCGTTATTCGGCGACTTAGCATAAGCTCATCGAATATCGACAACCGAGCCAGGGGCGAGCGAATCGACCCGGTTCAGCCAATCGTCACCGGCTTCCTCCGACGGGGTCCCTCCCGAGGAACCGGGGCGTCTGGTCCTAAAAGAGTTGGCTTGCTGTCCTGCGTATCGCGCTGTAAGCCGGTCTCCCACGGGGTGAGTTGCAGTGCATCACCCTCGGCCCTGTGGGTACACGTTGACGTGTTCGTGTGCGAACATATACCTAGTCAATCTCGTTACCGGCAAGTCTCTTTACTCGTTCCGTAATACAAGATCCTGTGGCTAACTCTTTAGTCACTTTGCTTGCAAGGCTCATTGTGATGTTGTATTACCGAGTGGGCCCTGAGATACCTCTCCGTCACACGGAGTAACAAATCCCAGTCTTGATCCATGCCAACTCAACAGACACCCTCGGAGATACCTGTAGAGCATCTTTATAGTCACCCAGTTACGTTGTGACGTTTTATACACACAAGGTATTCCTCCGGTGTCAGTGAGTTGCATGATCTCATGGTCATAGGAACAGATACTTGACATGCAGAAAACAATAGCAATAAACTGACACGATCATATGCTACGTTTATAGTTTGGGTCTTGTCCATCACATCATTCTCCTAATGATGTGATCCCGTTATCAAATGACATCTCATGTCCATGGCTAGGAAACCTTCACCATCTTTTGATCAACGAGCTAGTTAACTAGAGGCTTACTAGGGACACAGTGTTGTCTATGTACCCACACATGTATTTGAGTTTCCAATCAATACAATTATTGCATGGATAATAAACGATTATCATGAACAAGGAAATATGATAATAACTAAATTATTATTGCCTCTAGGGCATATTTCCAACATCCTTTCCCTCTTCACCTCTGTTCCAAAACTGAAACTATTACTTTGTTTACTGGTCAGACAATCTCTCTCTCACTCTCTCTTACTCTCTCTCTCTCACACACACCTCTTTGCTTTTGCCCGCCCCCTCCCGACCCCTGTCTCCCTCACACACAGACAACTCTCCCTTTCGCACCCCCGACTCCTGTCTCTCCCACAAACACTTATCGACCAACCTCTGGCTAGGTTTATCCATCTATTACACACTCTCGCTTCCCCTCTCTCATATATGTCTCTCTCGCACTCCTTCTATCTATGTAGATATCTCACACCTTCTTAAAACACACCCTCTCTGTGTGGTGTCTCCCGCGCTCCCTATTTGTTTGTAGCAAGAACTCTCTTTCTTCGCAGCACACATACACACACACACTCAACATTCTTTCTCGTGCGTTCTCTCTAGGTCTCTCTTGCACAATGTTTGTAGGCCCCTTCGTTCCATGCACCCCGTCTCTCTCAGCCTCCCTTGCACACAATATATCTCACTCCCTAACCATTCATGTGTAATCCATGTAACGTGCTCAATCGATCACCGAGCCTTCTTCCTTACATCTCTCACACCCGCATACTCTGATGTCTCTCACCGATCCTCGATCTTTTGTCTACCTCTATTTCTCTCGATCATGCACACACACTAGCTACCATCTCTCTTTATGTCGATACCTCTCGCACACACACTCTTCATGTCTTTTCACACATGTAGTACTCCCTCCTCTCTCTCTCTCCCTCTCTCTTTCAGACACACGATCTATCTCGAGGTTGATCTCTCATATGCACGCTCTCCCCCCCTCTCTCTCTAGGTTACTCTCTTTCTCCATGCCGGTTCTCATGCACACACACCATTTGTTTGTAGGACGATCCCTTGTAGGAAAAAATCTGGTGCTCCAAGGCCGCCCAAGCTCCCACGATAAGATAGTTCTCCGGCCGTTGGATCATGGAAAAAACCTCTGGACCCGAGCGAAATTTTGAGACTCTTTGAGGGGCTGCAAATTTTTATGACCTCTACCTATGTCCGTTTGATCGACGATCCAACGGTCCCCACAGGAACGCTGGAGTATTATAATTATTTTTTGGACATCACACAAATAATGGAGTACATATACAAAGAGAAGAGGCGCACGCAGTCGGTCTCTCACTGTCTTGCACATATGAGAGTTACGTAACGCATAGTAAACCAACAAACCTGTAGGTGCATGATTTCTGCATGCGCAGGTACCGGGTATGTGGTGGAGCGCACTTTTGTATGAAGAGTCAGCTCGCGTGATAATTTGATCCACAGGTGTTGACGGTCCGGGACTACACGTGAACGACCTGGAGGCGGTGGCTTGCTACTGATCGAGTTGCCATGTTTATAAAATACAGTTTTTTAGCAAGACAGAAGTTTCATTTTTCAATGGCGCGTTATACTTTTTTTTGAGAATCGCATTATACTATTTATTAAAATGATTGGTATGGACCGAAAAATGAAAATCGTCACTACACGTAGGCTGGAGTTTCAGCATTTGCTGCTAGCCAGGGTTGCTCCCTTCACACTCTCAACCTCTCGTGATCTAAACAAGATGGGCGGTAGCCATTGTCTCTCTCCTCACCAGTGGTGAAAGATCCGACCGGATCCTGTCCACCGTGGAAGGGCGGCGATGAAGCATTGATGTGGTTGCCGTCGGTGAGGTACGAGACATATTACCGGCGTGTCCCGATCTGCAGACCATGCTGTCCTCTCTAACCCGGTGCCAGAGCAGATGCGACCTCTCTCACTGGCATAGGCATTGAACCGGCACGCCGGCCGAGAGAATAGCACCCACTACACGCTAGGCTGAACATGTCTCCTCGCCGCATTATATCTTTGCTTAGTTGGAGGACAGAGAAGAGGAGAGAGAAGGAAAGCGGGCTGTAGAATAAGAGCGAGCTATAGCATGAGACCCAAGACACTTTGTGAGAATGTATGGCGGGCCAGCTATTAACAAAGTACTACATATTTAAATCTTACTATTGTACAAGCCGGATATTAGGTTGACTCTAATAAATGACATGGCAATTTCTTATAGCCAATTGTTGGCTATATTATTAACAATGCTCTCAACCAGCTTCAGACTGCCCCGCCTACGTCCATTGAACCCTCGCGTGTGCCGAGAAACCAACTCCGCCCACATGTCCGTCCGCGAGCCAACCGGCATTCAACACAACGCCGCTTGGCTCCTAGTATCTGCCCGCTAGTTAAACGAGGCTAGACGCCTGGCAAGAACAGCACCACACCTTCGCTCCCCATCTCCTCCTTGCACCATTTTCTCCACACTATCCATAGCATCCCGTGAGCATGAAGACGAGTTCTCTGGCATAAAAGCCGGCTGGGTGCCAAGCCGAGCCTGCCGGATACAAGCCAGGAAACTCGCTGCTTCACCTCCTTCCCTGCCCCAGGACGCTAATACCATGGGCAAGGCTGCAGGCGGGCAAGCGGAGGAGCAAGCCGTCGCTCCAAGCTGGCCCCTGGTTCAGCAACTCGCCGCTCCAAGCCAGCTCGTAGAGGAGTGGCCAGTTGCTCCACGCCGGCACGCGGGGGACCACAGCATCATGTGCACCATGGCCGGCCGCGCCATCTACTACAAACGTTGGCGAAACCGTGGCTTGCCGGTGTAGGCGGCCAGCACCTCCGTGGCGGCCGTCGACACCGAGGAAAAGTAGACCATGGGAGTCGCCACCGCTTGGGTCCCACTAAGGCCAACGCCACCGCGTCGCTGGCATACACACCCGGTGTGTTGCCTGGTTTAGCGCACAACACCGTTGACCCCCGCCTCGGCTTCACGGAAGCGGAGGAGCCACTCTTCCCCTAGGTCATCCCCTTTGGCTGAAGCGTAGCCGGACACAGGGAAGTTATGGTGGAGGCGGAGGCCACGAAGGCAGAAGGCATGAAGGGCCACCGCGGCTGGCATTAGATTATACCTGCCTCCGGAAGCTATTCTTGTTTAGTTAAAAAATGTCCAAAATGTAATTAATTTCATATGGTCTAGTTTTGTTGTGCTCGCACTAATATGTTTGTTGCTCTCGGCAACGAGCTCTGCCTCAAAAATTTATTGCATCTGTGGAGGTACTTTACATTGTGTTGGCGCGCCCAACATCGCCATGCCCTTATATTGCCATTGTTTAATTGTTGTCAATCCAATGTCACCTGAAAAATGATGAAATGTCACACAGGGAGTAATATGCTACTGTCAATCCAGTGCCATCGATAAATCCAATGGCACTTGTAAAATGATGCAATGCCATCGATAACCCTTTTACATATATTTGCAAACACGGATGTCAATCTCAGGCATGTTTGTGCAAACAGAAGCAGATACCTCAATTTTAGTGGAACCACAAAATTATACGGGAGTCCCTCCGCCATTGGTAGAAAATGCACCTTTTTCATCAATGCTCTCAGAAGGAATTTGAGTTTTGGCTGTGAACTAAATGTTGTTTTGGAGAAGCATTGATGTTGGTATTAAGAACTATAGATTTTTCTTTATTTCTAATTCTCCTCACTTTTTTTAGCTTTGAAGTGAATCATTGAGATGCATAAACTATTTCAACTATGGCTATTAATTGGTTGTGGACATTATCTATGAATGTCAAGATATCTGTGAACATGAGTTTGATGTGAAAGTTAAACTTGGAATGTTGGGCTTGCATGTGAACTATACCATGTCCCATGGTTTGTCTATTATTGTGCTGGAAATAGAGTAAGTTATTACATGACCCGGAAAAAATATATTCTGTGCCACATCTCGGCATCAGACTTACATACATCTCAGTCGATGCACGAACATCACAATATGCATGCTGACTGGATCAACATTTGAACCTAGCTATTATGAATGAAAATTCGGATTGACATCAGTTTTAGATAGCAGGAGACACTTAGCCCCCTCTGCCTCTGCTAGCTTCTTTCTGGCTTCTTCCATTTCTTGTTTGGCTTGGGTGAACAGAGCATCTGATTGCTCTTTTCGCATCTTCAGGAACTCAGCTACATTCTCAAGGGCTGCTACACGCTTTCTTTCAGCCTTTACTAGAGCCTCGAGGACACGAACACTTGACGACTTCACCTGGCTACTGTGTAATCCAACATCATTTAGGAAATGGCACCTTGTGTCTAATCTGGCATCATTAGGGAACTGGCATCTTGTGTGTAATCCAGCATCATTTGGTAACTGGCACATAGGACTATCCTCAAATCCTGATCTTGAGGTTGACCATACTTCCCTCCTCGCACGAACTGCATCCTGACATGAAGAAATTACTTCTTTTTTAGATCAATAGTGAGAGCTCCACATATCCATTCAGTAGAAGCCCCATAAACAGGACTAGTAGAAGTGAGTTCAGAAGGAGAAATATAAAAACAGACTCGTAGGGTGAGACCACCTACTTCCTACATCAAGCTAAGGGCCTCTTTAATTCGCAGGATTTTGAAAATGTAGGAATAGGAAAAGTATAGGATTGGAGTGGCATGCCAACTTGATTCCTATAGGATTAGCAAGGAGTGTTTGATGCCACATGAAAAACAAAGGAATTGTAAAAGATGTTGGAGTGCATGTTAGATTTCCTATAAAATGTAGTACAAAAGATTCCATAGGAAAAATTCCTATGGAATCCAATCCTATGAATCAAAGGGCCAACATAGGAAAAATTCCTAAGGGTTTCAATCCTCCAGAAATCCTATAGAATTCCTTTGAATCAAAGGAGCCCTAAAAAGGAAAGCATTAGGATGATTAAGAGTGTGCTTATTACATATCGAGCAGAGCTACTTTACAGAAACTACAATATATACATCAAAGAACACAAGGCTAAGCCAAATAGGAAAACCAGCACAGGGGTGCACTAAGCCAAGGGTAGCTGCAGCAAAACAACCGGCAACTAGATGATCTCCAGGGCGTCTGTAGCCGCGTTTGACTGACTAGTTTTTCATCCTACGGCATGGTGGGTCCAGTGAGTAAATTGAGATCCTACAAATGATAGAGAGCCTAATCAAGTGTAGAGGCAATTGTTTGTCCCGCCTATTACTATTTAATAATTTGCCACACCGCTGGATTGCATGGCAAGAACCCTAGCCAAGCACACAACATTGTTTGACACTGTTTTTGGCTCGGCGCTTGTCCAGGGCCTGGCCTGGTCCTGTCTACAATACTGCTGCCAGACACATACCATATCAAAATAATTGAATGGCTGTTACTTACCAAAGCTCATTTTACAGGTTCGGTGCAACTCGTCTTTATCTTGCGACGTTCCTAGAAGATGTCCCCAACATCCCGTATTTGATCTTCATTTCCCCTCTGCATGGCATTAGTAGTTTTGTAAAATCCCAACATGGCAAGAAAAATATAGTAATACCCACACATCTTGTGGGCAACATTAAAGCACTCATCTGCAATGTTGGCACGAGTAATTTTTAATATCCTACTTTGTGGTTATTCAACTTTGCTACCAATACATTGTGGTCTCATTTTGAGTCAATAGAACTGCGGGATCACCTCCCTGCTATTCTCAAAAACTTTTAACCATCTGCCACACTACTGGATAGAGATGAAGAACCTACGCAAGCACACCACAATACAGGAGGTGCGCCCAATTACAAGATGATATTCTATTGGATAATGCAAGCTATAACCAATTACTTTTACTGGAACAATAGCAGCCAGGAAAGGGGAACAATAGCAGCACGGAAATTTGATGGGTAGGTATGAATACAATCGGAACTGCACAAGTACAGCTAAGAGAATCAATGTACACTTTACCAATCGTAGAGGAGCACGAATGTTGCAGCAATGGGAGTCAGTTCATTGACGCTGACGGTGCTGCTGTTGCCCTTGCCGTCGGCTACCGGGAAGCAGATCCGAGACCATGGACGACGGCGCCAGGGAAGCGGCTCCTGCGCGGTGTATGACGGCGACGGTGGACCGGCTCCAGTGCAGCATACGACGTCGTCGATGAGGCAGATGCACTGCGGTGGACGAGTGCACCGATGTAGAAGGGGATGGGCAGGAAGGCCGGCTAACCGCAGTCGGCTTGTTGTGGGGTGTTGCGGGGTCGTGAAGTTTATTTTGCTGTGGGGATAGAAAATGGGGATTATTGAGGTGTCCTCTGGGTGCGGGGGTGGGGGTGGCTGGGCGGGGTGAATGTGAAGTTACCAAAGCAACCCCCAACCCAACACCTTCCTTCGGCTAGTTGTACAAAGGGTATGATGGTCATTTCGCATTGCTCGAATCTGGGTCGCGGGAGATATCAATGGAAACGGGAGATTTTGCCGCCGACCTGAAAATTTGTAACACTGTACTCCCCGTCCGGCATGTTGGATGATTGGGCTAAGCAACTAGGAGTACTAGTACACATCTGTTTTCTTAGTTTACTGTCGTCACATTAATGATTTGTTGTAGTTGTCAAATAAATATGTTAAGCTATTGACTTCGAATGTAATGGTTTATACAATTCAACAGTTAGAATCATTGTTGAATTCCAAGATGAATACCAAGTCTATGGTACTTCTCAATATACTCAAACTCACATAATCCAATTCAAATGAAAATATAAATGCATTTCTTAATTATTAATTAGTTAGATGCAACGAAACCATCAATAACTCTACATGATCCAGTCCAAAACAATATTTGAACACATCCCAATGTGTGAATTCCTGCGTTTGTGAATGAAGCGTAGAGAGAGAGTGTGTGACGATGGAGCAATGGCAGGAGAATGATTTGTGTGCGCAACACACAAGATATACACCCCATGGAAGAGAGAGACAGAGGGCGGGAAAGATTGTATATATGTGGGTGAGAGAGTATGAGAGAAACCTCATGAGAGAGAGAGAGGAAGTGTGCGAGAGAGGGACATTTGCATAGGAAGGAAGAAGTTAGGTCTGTGAGAAAGATGGAGACATGTATATATACAGAGTGAGATGCGTGCGTGCGATTGAGATTTTGTACATGTGGAAGGAGAAGAGACAAAAGTTTGATGAGAGAGCTCAAAAAAACATGGACGAGAGGGGGGAGCTTGTGTGTGTGCTTGTGGCCTTGTGGGTTCTGGGATTGATATTTTTGTGCGGGGGAGAGAGAGAGAGCAAAGGAGTCAGTCTGCCACTTTTACGTCAGCCTGCTTCCAACTGGCCCCACATTCTCTAGTGCGGTATGGTCGGCATCTTCGTTCTTCCTGATGCCCCCTTGAAGATCGAGGTGGTGTGCATGCCAGGGTGTAGAGAAGCACAAGGGACAGTGGTCGCTATATAACCTTGAACGGGGATGGATAGTGTGCGAGGGGGGTGTGTGCGAAATATTGAGACAAATCAAACCTATGGAGAGAATGTGTGTGCATTGTGTGCAGGCGAGAGAGGCTAAGGGTGCGAGATGGATACATCGTGTGCATGAGTGTTTAAGCAATATAGAGAGACCATGTGCGGGATACGAAGAGAGGACTATGGGGAGTGTGTTTGTGAGGCAGAGAGACATAGCGAGAGATAAATGTGTGTGCATGGTGTAGGGTGTATGTGACGGAGAGGTACATGCTAAATAGGGTTTTCGGCAAGAGGTTGTGTATGCGAGAGAGAGAGAGAGAGAGAGAGAGAAAGAGAGAGAGGCCTTGAGGCAGGCAGGGGCTGGGTGAGGGTGTGAAAATGTGTGCGTTGATGCATGTGTTACATGCGTGTGTGCGAGGGAGGGTCGAATCGAGAGAGATGGTTGTTGTGTTACATATGCCTTTCTCTCTCTCTCACACACACACAAACACAAATACAAGACCGTTCTCTCACACATACACCATATCTCAGCATCTCTCTATGTCTCACTTATACATGATCATTTGCACATTCACACCTCTCTATATCACACACACACCGTCTCCACATTGCCCTTTCGCCACAACACATATAGACACATACACACGTTCTCTCTCCGTCACACCCACAGAATCTCTCTCAAAAAAATACTATTAGGGTGCACCTAAAATATCCAAATCCAAATTAGCACGAACTGAAGCTAAATTCAAATATATGGAAATATTGTAACGTGAAGAACTTTTCCAGCAAAAAAGTGTAGCATGATATTCGGGGATTGTTTTCACACACACACAAAGGTTCGGTGGATGTCCTTCGAGCGCGACACCATGACGCACCGTTCGATCGACCGCGCAGCCGTGGTGCACGCACTTGCAGAGGATTCCATATCGATGTTGTGTTAATTAATGTGGTACTGCTCCGGCCGACCATTTCTCGCCCATCACCGACGTGTCCCCGCCATCCCGGTGCCATGAAGTCGCAGGCTCGCCAGCTCACATCATCTGCAGTCCCCCCAGGCGATGCCGCCGTGCTGGCAAGGACGCGAGTAGCTGGAGCCACGTCTATGCTTGCAGCGTACGAAGAGGAGGAGGATGAGCGCATGCTCCAGCATGCCCGCGAGGAGGAGGCCCGCATGGTGGTTGTCGCGGCGGAAGCCGGTCGCGTCTGCGCCGAGGCTGCAAACCGGGTGCGGATGTGGAATCTACCCTCGAGACCTTCAACGCCACGTGGCTGATCTAATCTGAAGGAACAATTTGGGCCAGTCGACTCTTGTGAGTCGTTGGATGCAACATGGATGGCCAGAAGGGCTTCTTCAACCTCCGAAAATGATGCACTCTTCATCTTCTCTCTCAAACATCGAGCCGCCACAGGACTAACCGCCTGCTGCCGCCGCCCTGCCCTCCCCTCAACCGCCTCCCACCGCCGTGGTCCCCCCACCCCCTTGCCATCCATCTAACCCTGGGCACGATCCATTTTTTTGGCAAACTGCATCCCACACCCAACACTCATAAGATAGATCATGGGCACCCTGCCACCATAATATAGATACTGGGGTAGCATCTCTGCCGTCTTCTTCCTTCCCTCTGGCGAACTTCTTTCACAAATTGACTGACCCAAATTGCTATAGCTATTGTGTAAGAAATGAGTAGTACAGACGAATAGTACCAACTAGTTAGACGGATGGAAATAATACTACTAGTACTTATTAAGTACAGTAGGAAGGTGAAGAAACGAGTAGTAGTACTATCTACAACTCGAACTGTAAGAAATACTAGTACGTACAGTAAAGAGTTCAAGTAACGAGAAAGAACATAACATAGTTCTGCTGGGGGCTCAGCACAACACACCCCTGAAATAAAACTAAGCACACTGAAATAAAACTAAGCACCTTGAAATAAAACTAAGCAACTAATCCGGTTGACACTACATCAGAACCAGCATGAGCAACGACAATGCCACCTTACTTGGAGTCCTCGTCCACGTCCTCGACTTCGTCCTTGTCCCTCTTCCTCTTTGCCGATACTTCCTTGCTTGAACCAGACACTAGGCTTCGCCTCTTCATCCAACCCTTGTAGATATTTAAACAAAGGTAGGCATCCAGTGCTGCGTACCCGATGTGAGCTTCATCTATATTCTTCCGCTCCCATGAATAATGAAACCTATAGTGAGGTTTCTTCAGTTTACCATACGAAGGATCAATCATGGCTTCTGCCAGGGTCAGCATTGAAGGCTGAGAGGAGGACACCAGGCGTTTCTTCTGGAGGTCGAAGGGCTGGTGTACAACGAGGCCTATCCGACCCAGGACTTCCTTGTCGTTGTTAAAGTCTACATAACAAATTTGACTCTTTCGTCCTTGAGGAATTCTTCAAAATTCTGGCACCTAACGTCGGCATGGCATATGTGGTGCACCAAGCACAAGTTATGTACGCAAACCTGGATCATGGCGGGCTTCTTCTTCTCTTCCTCCTTTAGAAACCTCTCTTTCTCCAAGACTATGGTGTACTCAACATCCAGCCCAGCGACCCACTCATCATCTAAATTTTGGAACATGCGTTGGAAGCGACCAAGGCATCCTTGCACCGTCGCGAAAGAACGGGTGTAGATGACGTCGAACTCATCGCCGGTGATGGTTTTAACCTTGTTTCACCGCCGATCATGGAGATTTGGGAGGCCATGGAGTTTGGAGGAGGGCTAGGAGAAGTGGAACTGCTGTAATGCGAAAGGACGGGACGAGTGGGAGCGAACTGCTGTAATGTTAAAGGACGGGGACGAGTAGGAGCGAACTGCTAGCGGTTTTCCGATTGTAAAAATGCTGAGTAGGGCATGCGAATGGCGTGGGGTAGTGGCATGCCCGGTGGATAAACAGCTGCATGCCCCCAAAGAGTTCTCTAGTACTATGGGGGACCCACTAGATGTCATGTCTATTAGACCCACTTCGTGCGGCCGACAGTATAGGTTTTGCGTGTTCGCATGCCATGCCGGCGTGTGCATGCAACTTTGACTTAATTCCGTCAAGCGTCACGCCTCCCACGACCGTCGCCTCGCTCGCGCGGTCGCGCCCTTTGAGACTTCAGACAGCTATAAATGAGCATTTTTTTCCGATTTAACCTCTCTCTAAGGCTCGTCTCCTAATGCGAATTACTCATGCTAGTTACTCTCTACCAGTCCTTTCTACTTTTTTCCATTGGTGGAAACGACTAGCATGCCAGCGGGTGGGAATTCCATTGGTCTTCATGAGGGGGGCTGCATTGACCGCACCGTGAGAATACAATTGCATGCGTGCATATCATGGGAAACCAACTCTATTTAATTAACTAAATAGGATCTTGATTGGAGCAATGGAACAAGACGAGTAATCGCTACTAGCCAGTAGTCATCCACCTTGGTCACGATGTGATTTCTAGTGAGCCTTACACACCAGACCAGAGTACTACTTCCTCCGTCTGGGTGCGTTAGGCTATATGATGTTACCATGTCATATATAGTCATCACTTATAGTCACTCATACAACAAGGTTAGCTATAAGGTTGGCTATAAAAGTACTATTTTTTTCGATTACCTTCTCTCTATCTTGTTCTTCGTATTTCTTGCATTTGCCAAGGAGTATGCATATAGCTAGGCTCTTGCATGAGAGCCCAGTCCCACCATTTTTCCATTTCTCTCTACTCCACATAGGAAAAAGTGTCATGTAAGCGGGTTATAAGCTCATTATTGTACTTACTCTAAGAGAATTCAGAAAATCTTAAAGTATTAGCTGCGATGTACAGTAGTAATTAAACTGCGCCTCATTTAAATCAACCGCCTCATGCGCCCACCTCCCTCTCGATTCATTTTTTTCGTTCGGCCTACCAAGAAACCCGTTTGCCTCCAAATCTTTTCCTCTCCATGTGTGAAAACAGTCTGCTGCATGACTCTCCTTCTCCCCCCTGCAGTCCCACATGTCCTCCCCATGTGAAAACAATCTGCATGCATCAAAGCAAGTAGTACAATAAGGTGCTGTAGGCGGGCTGTAATATTTTAAATACTAATATATTTTTGCTGAGTTGGATGAGAGAGAAGAGGAGAGAGAAGAGAAGCGGGCTACAAACTTACAGCTGGCTGTAGCACAAGCTCCAACACACTTTCTGAGAGAAACATGTGGGCCATATATTAATGCTACAACATACTAGTAGTATAGCCAATTGTTGACTCTCCCTCCCGTGCTCGTCCAATCTCCTCCTGCCTAATAAATCACAGATCACCAAAACCCTAAATCGTTGTGACCAGCAATATCTCCACCTCGCCCCCTGAATTCAGCTTGGTGCCCCCACCTCCCCCTTAATTTCCTCCAACAAAAAAATGCCCACCTAGCTGTTATGATAATCACGCAACCTATCTTACGTAGGTGTACCATTGCTCGCTATAAATAATGCGCCTCCCACGGCATTCCGAAGAACGCTCACATTCATCTCCTTGCCCTCCCTCTCAATTACGGACCCATCGACCACCATGGCATCGCCCCTCCCTAGCCCTAGGCGCCCCTCGCTGCCCCGCGCGAAGGTTCATGCGTCGGTGTTCCATTCCTTGCTGCCACAATTCGAGGAGGACGTGTCAGCATTCCGCTCCTCGCTGCCACGAGTCGAGGATGATGTGTCGGCGTTCCGCTCCTCGCCGTCACCGTGACGCGTTGAGGTGGATGCATCGGTGTTCCCAGACTCGCCAGCACGCTCATCGGAGGACGCGTCACTGCCCTGCTACGAGGAGGATGTCGCGCCGGCCCCTGAGTCGCCCAGCTTGGAGGAGCTATGGAAAGAAATGGAGGTTGCCTTGTGGGTGGCATTGCCTCCGGCGGAGCGCGCCAAAAGAGAGGCAGAGAAGAAGGCCGAGGAAGAGAAGCGCGCTGTAAGGGATGCTGCCTGGCAGGCCTATGTCGCCTCCGAGAGAGTCAGGCAATTCAATCTTTGGTAGAAGGCTCATGCGAGGGCCGTGTGGGTGGCGGAGGACGCCCGTGCCAAAGCCCTGAGTGCAGTCGGGTCGATGCGCCTCATCTACACTTGTGTATCCGTACGCTTGTTACTTTTTGTAAGTAGAGTACGTACATAGCATGAAGTTCAACACTATATATCGTAGTACATGTCTCTCTCTAGTACATGTCTCTCTCTATATCTAGGCTTATGCACTAGGACAACTAGTATATATGTATACACACACGTGTGAATGCACGTTTGAATATTAAGATGCGGTTTTGGTAGAAGTAGTAAAATAATAGACAACCTTGTGAAATGATTCAATGCAAAAGAAATGCAAGAACAAGAAGTGAAAACTCCATTGATTGTTTTCTCATGAGCTATAAATGGTGGGACTCATTCTCATTTGATTGTTTACTTCCTTCTCTCTGTAGATTTTTCTCTATCATAGTAGTTATATCTCACTGGTCGGGAGTCATGCAAATTTTACGGACAAGTGCCCTTGTGATTGTTCCAGAACAGTACCGATGCAGCAGCTACTGTTCAAGCAAATCCCGCAGATCAGCCATTCGATCTATGCCCTATGCACCGGGGAGGGAGTAGTGGCCTTTGGTGGCACACCGTACGTACTAGCACGTACTCCTACGAGTGACTCCTACTACCCTCCGTTCCATAGTGTAGTGCATATAGACTTTTTCAAAAGTCAAACTTCACTAAATTTGACCCAGTTTTTGGAGAAAAATATTTTCATCTAGAGTGCAAAACATATTTCATTAGATTCATCACAACACATAGTTTCATAATTTATGTATTCACTATTATAGATACAAGTAGTTTTCTGTATAAACTTGGTCAAAGATTCTAAAATTTGACTTTTCAAAAAATATATACGCACTATTTTTTTTTGCAAGTACTACTACTACTCCCAAATCGCTTTGTACACGAAGTTGTGCCGTGCAATTGGAATTCCAACTTGAGTACTACTAGTAGATAGGGATCGAGCGTGCCGCTTTACGATCGACCGTAAATGTGGAGATATGAACCGGACTGCAGAGAGATGAAATGCAATAAAGACAGGAGTGATATGATGGTTGCTTGTCCGTTCATTTTACCAGGCCACTTATTATTGGGAGTGGTGCGGTTTTGTGATATGACGTCTTTACTGCCGCGCCACGAGCGGGGTGAGACTCCCCTGCAGCGCCGCCCTCTACTCTAGTAGCCCCTACTACTCCTACTTCCGTCCTGGTTTACTAGCACCTCTCGTACTTCGACTTTTTGACCTATATTTTTTACCATAAATTTAACTAGTAGGGAAATAGTACTCTAGTATAAAGTTCGACGTCGGAACCGCGTGACACATGTGGTAAGCAATCCAAACAATTCAAAAAAAATATAGAATTCGACGTTGGATTCGGGAGAAAAAATAGTGTATGTTATATGCCTTGGCAAAAATAATATTACTAGAAAGTGCATTCAAATGCAAACTATGATAGCTGTGAGTCAAGAAACCGGTTCCGATGATCAAAGAGGATCCAGGAAGCGTTAGATTTTTTTAGAGAAAAGGCAGATCACCCGCCCAACCATCCAAATCACAGAGTTGCAACATGAACAGTACAACAACAAGGAAGGTTTAATACAGCCAAGCAGGCAAAAGGCACGCAAGCCCAACGAAACGAACGAAGATAAAGTAGCACAAATCACACTCGAGGGAGCTGGCTCTCACGGGCTGCAGGACGAAGGCAAAGGGCAGACGTACGGATCTTGGTAATGAAACCGGTGAGAGCGTCGGTGTCCACATGATTACACAGCTGCTTCCATTGAGCGAAGACTAATGATGAACAGTTAACTTTGTAATGCATATGCCCATGTGAACACGCGCGATCCGTGTGGCTGGGGTTCTGGCCATTCAGAACGCAACGCACAACAGGTCAGCGCACACAGTTCTCATAGGCAATCGGATCTCGAGTGCTCTAAAAAACCACCGCACTATACGGTTGTCCGGCCACCCCATCCCCACTACAAAAAAAATACTTCCGTGATGATACATCTTTGTCACAGTAGGTCACATTTTCTGTCATGCATGTACATCCATGACAAATTTATGACAGAATAAAGATAGTCATACCTATACTGTCGTAGAAGTGTTCCATGACAATACTAAAATTATCATCATGGAAGTGTCCACTTCCATGACGATAAATGTCGCTTCATGGAAGTGTTTTCGTCAAGGGCAACCGACATGTGGCATCCATCGTAACGGGTCGCCGTTAAGCTATCGGGTTCCGGTTTGGATCTGATAACTCGTTAGCAGCCCTGACCAATGACAATTTTCCACGTGTAAATTTCTCATTCGCTGGCGGAACCACATGTCAGCTCGGCGTTGGGATAGCCATTTACGTTAAAAAGGCCGGCCCGTTTGACTTGGTGAAAAGTAAGCGGGCCGGCCCATGGAAAGCCTGTTAACGGCATGTTTGCATACAGCCCATTTATGGCCCGGGTACTAACGGCCCGTCATGGCCTTCCAAAATTTGGCCCAGTAGCGCCATGTGGGCCATGCCTTTTGATTTCAGCCCATTCTCACTTTCGGCCCATCTATGGCCCGTGACGTCTTTCGGCCCATATTAGGCCTTTTGTTTCTCTGGGCCCATTGACGGCCCATGGTGATTCTGGCCCATCATGAAAAGTAAACGGCTTTGAGCCCATTCACGGCCCATGATTCAGTTGGGCCGTTTCCAGCCCGTGTTTTCTTTCGGCCTTCTAAGGACCCATAAAATCTTGGGCTCATTTTCGGCCCTCGATTACTTATGGTCTGTTACTGGCCTGTTATGCTAATGAGCCAGATTCAGCCCATGGTTACAATCGGCCCGTTTGTGGTCTATTAACCCATTGGGCCATTTTTAGCCCATCATATATTCCGGCCCATTAATGACCCGTTATGACTGTCGATAGAATTAAGCCTGTGATGACTTTCGGCCTGTTAATGACCCGTTATGCTATGGGCCCTTAAACGGACCATTCCCACTATGGGCCATTTACGGCCCGTAATGCGGTCCGCTTTTGACCCACGGATCCTACCGCCCGTAGATGGCCCTTGGGCACTACAGCAGGTAGAAGGCCCATGGTTACCACGGGCCGTATGTGGCCCATGGTTATTGCGGCCACTAACAAACAAAGGAAAAAGATGACTATGAGGAAATAAATAAGCAAGCAACTAACGCTAGGCTATTACGGTGATTGCACAGATTACATCCACTGGGCATCAAAGTTCGCCACCCGTGCAAATATAGGGAACACCCTACACTATACAAAAATAGCTTGTTGTTTTCTTCAGCCGGTCGCTGCCCGTTAAGAACAAATTTTTGTATCACAACAAAACAAATTACAGCCATATAACAAAAGGAGGGTTGGCATAAAAGTAAATGCACCATTAGAAGTTAAGAAGCTGGGATGATTTAACCTGACTGGTACATTTTCATGCTGTAGTTTCTGATGGAGCAACATAAACTTCGCTGTCATTTCTCCTAGGCTCCTGAACAGCATAGCAAATGTCTAATAGTCTGGTTTCAAAACCATGCATATCTATAACACCCCAAAAATTTAACCACATTTTTATTAAGTAAAATTTGGCCAGAGATAAAATTTTGAATTATATTAGGTCTTTTATTAATTTCAGAGTCTTTCTGTTTTGTGTTTTTCAAAATTCTTCTCTCCATATAATTTTTTTTTGGTAAAATATTATGGGCTCTGGTAGTTTTCTTAAATCATTTCATTTATATTTCAAATAACAGTAGGAAATGTTTTCATAATAAAAAAATTCCCAAGATAATTCTTTTAAAGGCATTTTCAATACTTGAAATGCCTCTGTTGCACATCAACTATGTCAAATAATTATTTTAAATTTCCACAAAAATTATGAGGGGTCATATGATGCCTATAGATCACTCCTATGCAAAAACCCAACCTGGTCTTTTGAAAATTTTCAGTGAAACATCCTCTTTTCAATTCTGTTCCATTCTTGAGTTATAACTAGAACCTCAATTTTTCTTACTCCAAATTTTTTGAAATTATTCCACCTTATAGTACTTCAAACCAGACCCTTAAGTCCAGAATATCAGACCCATTGGCATCTCTTAAATCCACCAAATAAATCCTTGGATATTTGGGTCAGAACTGAATTTCTCCAAGACTTCCATTGGCAAGTTTCTCCTCTGGTCTATCCAACTCCACCATCCTTCTTAACATCCAGTGAAGCATCATCCTGGCAATTTTTGCAGCCCACAAAATCTCCTAAATAGCTCTAGCATTTTGTCAAGCAGCTTATGGGCATGGCAGAAACATTGCATCCTTCTAACTTACATTACAAACTTACTCATCTAGCCAAACCAGCATGTCCAGCATCATCACCATCCACACTAGCACCACCCTGCCAAAGATTAGCTCATTTGGGACAGCCTAGGATGCACTGGCATTGGGTCGAACACGTGGTGTGCATGTCCCGTGCGCGGCCAGAGTGCGTGTATTGCACCGCTAGCATCGAGCTACTGCCGCTCCCCCTGCTGCCTCTACTCGCGCGCAAGCCATCCAAATAACCTCAAGGGGAAGCCACCGCCTTCACCGACACCCTCCCCTGTCCGCTACCGCCGTCCACCGCCCCCACCGGCCTGCATCTCCCGTTGCCGCAAGTCAATTTGGGGATGGCACCGACCAGGGCAGCTGGCGCCCTTCCCAGCCCTCCAGCTCACCAGGAGCATAACTACGGACTATACACCTCTCCACCGGCCCCAGCTACCTTGCCACCAGCCACGGTTCTTCGTGAATGGAGCCGCCGCAATCGGTTGAAATAGTTCACCATCGAACCGACCTCCAGGAGCTATTTAAGCACCACCCTGAGCTTCCTCTTGGATCATCGGAGTCCACACACCGACCCCCAGCACCAGCTCCACCCCTCATGCTCATCTTCCCCACCTATGGTCGATTTTGCCGCCGCCACCTCTCGGGTTAGACCAAGCTCTCCAGTGCCTCCCCTCCGCAAGTGACCTCCCCAGCAGACCCACACCACAACCACATATCCTTCCCCTGCTCCAATTCCTCCTCCCTGAGGCCGAGTTGAGCTCGGCAAATCCACCTGTAGCTCTCCTCCGCCATTGTTGACGCCTTGCTTGAATCCGAGCTCCCCGGCGCCCATCTCTACCTCCCATGGGTGCGGCGCCCATCTCTGTCTCCCACCTGCCACTGGGAATCATCGCCGGAGTTCTCCCCTATTCCTGTCCAGGCGCGCGCGAGGTGGGAGACAAACCCGACAAGTGGGGCCAACCTGTCGGTGAGACACCTCTCCCCTCAGGCAGCGCATCCCCGTGGGTACGCTTTCCCTACGAGGTAACGTACTTCTGCAAATACGCCGCCGACGTCGGCGGGTTTTTTCTCCCAGCCGAATGACTGGGCCCGGCCTAGTGGCACCACGCGGCTAAGCCGCGCCCATGCTTACCAGATCTAGCTTTTCCTCTTTTTATCTTTCCAGCTGTTTTCCAATAATTCTACAGCAACCTTTTGAAACCTAAATTTGATGATTCAAATTTCTAAATACTCCTAAAATCATGGTCTCATAATCCAGCTAGGGTGAACATTTTTCCTAAGCTTAGTTTCTGTTGGATCTATTAAATAGTCCATTTCTTTACTTATTTCAACTTAGAAATTCCCTAGGAAAATCATATGAACTCTAAATGAATTGATTCTTTTTCTGTTATTTTGTTTATTTTTCATCTAGTTTATTTTAGTAATTATCTCAAAATTTCCAAAACAATTTTTTGCACTGTTTTGGCTTTATGTGGTGATTGTAATATTTTTGAAAATAGGAAATGGATGGAAGATAAAATTTTCAAACTTTTGGAGTGCACCCAATCTTTCTACATGCTCAAGGCAAGCATCTTGAACACTTGATATGGTGAATGCATGGTTAATTGTTGCCAGAATAATGGATTCGTGAATATGTTGAATTCATATAAAGTTTGCATATTGCTAGCTATGCATGCATGATCCCCTAATAATATATGATATTCATTTAAGTATGAGTGAATACGGTCATTTTCACATGTCACATATGCATATGTTGATTCAAGCTAATCTGCAGAAAATAATCAGTCACGAGAAAAGTGACCGTGAGACTGAATTCTCGTTGAGACGAGAATGATCAGTGAGGGCATGTTGGGACATGCCAGTTGGTGACCCTGTTGGGTATTACCAAGAAAAATTATTGTGCTAATCACTGCAGGATTTATAAACCTCCTGAGTCGACCGTAGATCGAGTCTTGTCACCGGTAACCCCCCAAACTTGATCTATGCTACCACATGTCTCTGCCGCAGGTAGGGTATGGTTCAGTAAGTTGTTAACCCCTTTCCCACACATACCGTATAGAGAGGCCATAGTGAAAGATACCATTGATCACTGGTAGGCATGTCACTTGGTCAGGGGGCATGGGTGTATTCGGCTGGGCCAAGAGGGATAGCGCCCCTGATCTTTGCGCACGTTATATATAAGGTGGTGATCCCATGCTATTTGAGATTGCAGTCTCCCCGTCTTAGAGTTTATCTTGAATGATGCCTTGGGTGATTCATGGCATCAGGAAAGTTAATCTGGTGTGTGTTGGTCAGGTGTGTTTTCAACCCAAAGACCATAATTGGAATTAGTCAGCGTCTCGGTGCTGGCTAAAGAAATCCTTTAGTTGTGGTTAAAGAGCACACCCTCTGCAGAGTTATATCTATTCGAATAGCCGTGTCCGCGGTTAAGGACTATAGTCTGGGTTGGTCAAGTGTCGGTCTTCGTGTCGGTCTCCGGAGGAAATAATTAAATTGGTTGTGATCCATTTTTGCAGGATTATTATTGACACTACTGATGATATCATGAATATTATTGTTATCATAAATATCATTATGGACTAATCTTTTCTTTTATGTGCATCTTTTTGAATATCTCTTGGGATAGCTGGACTACCCGAGATATTCATTTTTCTTTTCTGAGTACCTCATGGGATGGCTAGACTACCCGGATACTCAGTTTTATTTTCTTTCTGAATATCTCTTGGGATGGCTGGACTACCCGAGATATTCATTTATTTTCAAGACCTCTCGAGGCGTCGCTTTTAGACACCCGTTTGGCATTTCTTTTCAAGACCTCTTGAGGCGTCACTTTTAGACACTCGTTTGGCATTTCTTTTCAAGACCTCTCGAGGCGTCGCTTTTAGACACCCGTTTGGCATTTCTTTTGGATTCTCGGGCGGTCCTGTCTCACCTGATTCTCCACTTTTATATTTTCTTTTGGATTCTCGGGCGGTCCTGTCTCGCCCGATTCTCCATTAACTTTCTTTGCTTGTCACTAAAATTTTATATTTATTCTTCCGCACCGTATTAATACTTATCATGCCATGATTAAATTTCGTTCAACATATGCATAGTATTTAATCCAGCATGAGCATATGCATTCGGTATATCTTTTGTTCATTATGTTTGTGAGTACATTCAAACATACTCACTGGATTGTCCCTGGCTATTTAATTGGCCAGGTCAGGATTTCAGCGAGGAGTACTATAACGACATCCATGTGGAGCCTAGGATAGCAGCCATGTGGGTAGGAATTATCCGGGTCAGCTGTTCCTGTGGGAATGGAGCCCCATCGGCGTCGGATAACCACGAGTCGCTTCCGTCACCCGTCACCAGAAATCATTGTTGTATCATTAGACCTTTATGGTCTTGTATCCAATTCTTGTAATTGCTTGGTCATCTGTAACAAGGACATGTCCACCAGTAACAGTAATCCTGGGGCTGGTGATGACACGAGGGGTTAATTTCTAGAATATCGTGTCCCGGAAATCCGGCCCCTACAGCCTTAGTATCAGAGCCAGGCTAACCACTGGCTAATCCTATCTTAGCCTGGTCATTATCCTTAGGTTTCCACACCGTCCAAATCTTTTCCTGCCCATAGCCAAATCCATCTCCTCCGATAGCTTGAACAGTGGCCAACTGACATCTTTGGACAGTCGGTGCCCAACCTATCAGTCTGCCCATAGGCCGTGTGCCTGTGGCCGACCCCTGAGTTGTCCCATCGACAAGCATGCGATGGAAGACTCCACTGGCCTATAAAGGGAGCCTTGCTCCAAACTCAGCACGTCACAGCCTCACTCTTAGTTCGATATCTAATCACCAAGATGCCTGGCCCCATCGTTCGCAATGAGACCACTGCAGCCGAGCTGGGAGGCTTTGTAGCCATCCTCTTTAATCTCACCCGGCGAGCTTTTGGCATAGAAGAGCCGCCGGAGTATGTCGTGTACCAGGAGCACATGAGTGACTCCATCCACCACTTCTAGGCCATGGTGCACATCTACGGGAGGGGCACCCCGTCAGAACGCCCCTACCAGTTCACCGGGAGGACGACCTCCGACGAGCCCCAAGCTATCCAACTTGCAGCCCGAGAGGCTGTAGTTCAACTCCGGCATCGGTCGCCGAGGGTTAACACCCGCCCTTTCTACTACTACCCTAGTCGTGAAGGCTATGGTAGTTCGACCCAAGTCACCAACGGAGACCATGAAACGGATCCTGCCCTAGTGCATCTGTTGTGCTACCTGAGAGCGCTAGAGGCACTGTTCGATCAGGTCACCCTTGATCTGATTGCGACCCGTAGGACGCTCACTCTCCTGACCCCGGTGAGAAGTGAAGCTGCACCCGCCACCAACACCCCGATAGTGCTGCTTGCGAGGCCTGTTGAGCCCCCAAGTTCCGCCCCTGTTATCTACCCGAGCAGTGCCTTCGCCTCCCCCGAGGAACTCCATCGGCTCTTGGAGACCTACTCCAACGGGACGGTGACCTCGACACCCCGTGAAGGGCACCACCTCTACCCCAGCCCTATAGCTCCCCATCCGACCCCAGTCAACTCCGACACCGAAGCACACGGAGAGGCCTCGACATCTACAAGACGCGCTCGACTAGATGTCAATGAGGTGGACTGAGTCCACCAGTATTGTTGTAGAGCCTTAGTGGCCCTGTTACCCTGTATTTTCGTAGTAGCAGTTGTATGGCGTAGTAAGTTTGTAAATTACTTGTGTGCCATTGTCTTAGTATGCATGGCCTAGCGTAATTTGCTTGACGAGTGACTGCAGAGTAAATTTTAGATGTGACTGCCGAACCCCCCCCCCTAACCGACACGCATAGTAATACGTCACATTTCTTTTTGGGGAATGGGGTCTGAGATTTTGACTCAGACAACCGCACGCCGGAACCGATACACAAGTCGTATTGGCGCCGCCTCATGTTCCCTAACCCAGGCGCTCTATAAGAGGCCCCTTCCATATCAAACACCAGCAACCACCAGCCGTGAGCACCGCATCCATCACCCTTGTGCACTGCGTTCATAACCAACCTCTCCAATGTCTCACCTCGGAGCCTACCTGAGAATCCCGGCTGCAAGCCCGGGTAGTTTTGCTAAGGTTTTGTGGGATTTCACTCGCAAAACCCTTGGCTCCACCCACCCACCACAGTATGAGTTGTTCAAGTTGAGGATCACCCCCAGTTCCTCGAAATATTGGGCAGTTATGCACATTCGACCAGAGGACCCAAACCAAGACCCTCCGTATATTGTCTTCGTCGGGAAATCCATGCCAACTCCAGGCATGGCCATAGAAATTGCTGCATATGAAACAATTACCCGTCTTCGATTCGCGGTGCCTTGTGCCAGCGAAAGGGGCTATTATTACTTTCCGAGCCGTGCAGCACCCAAAGCAGAATCAACATTCCCCTGCAGACAAATAGAGAGCGATCCAGTGCTGGCCAACCTTGTTCAATATGTCATCGCTCAGGAGCATTTGACTGAGCAACTGATGGATTACCTTCAAATTCTTGCTGTTCTAAATCCTTGGATCGCCATTGGCGGACCACCCCTGCCAACTCAGGAGGGGCATGTTCTTCGCCTACTTCCTCCACTTCCTCTGGAAGAAGAAGAATGTGCTCCAGCACCAGGAACCCTTATGCAAGACCCCGTAGATCTCACCTTCGAACCATAGATGGTCATGAGGGTAGTTGTTGTTGTGTCTTGCGCTAGTTTGCATGATAGAACCTTGGATTGTATTTTAGGGCGTATGTCATAAGTGCATTGCTATGTTTGCATTCTGCATATGATTGTTTGTTGTGTTATGCATTTAGTTCTTCCGCCCTTAACAAATCTCGAGGATGAGATTTTCTTAAGGGGGGTAGAGTTTGTAACACCCCAAAAATTTAACCACATTTTTATTAAGTAAAATTTGGCCAGAGATAAAATTTTGAATTATATTGGGTCTTTTATTAATTTCAGAGTCTTTCTGTTTTTTGTTTTTCAAAATTCTTCTCTCCATATAAATTTTTTTGGTAAAATATTATGGGCTCTGGTAGTTTTCTTAAATCATTTCATTTATATTTCAAATAACAGTAGGAAATGTTTTCATAATAAAATTTTGCCCAAGATAATTCTTTTAAAGGCATTTTCAATACTTGAAATGCCTCTGTTGCACTGCAACTATTTCAAATAATTCTTTTAAAATTCCACAAAAATTATGAGGGGTCATATGATGCCTATAGATCACTCTTATGCAAAAACCCAACCTGGTCTTTTGAAAAATTTCAGTGAAACATCCTCTTTTCAATTCTGTTCCATTCTTGAGTTATAACTAGAACCTCAATTTTTCTTGCTCCAAAAATTCTGAAATTATTCCACCTTATAGTACTTCAAACCAGACCCTTAAGTCCAGAATATCAGACCCATTGGCATCTCTTAAATCTACCAAATAAATTCCTGGATATTTGGGTCAGAACTAAATTTCTCCAAGACTTCCATTGGCAAGTTTCTCCTCTGGTCTAGCCAACTCTACCATCCTTCTTAACATCCAGTGAAGCATCATCCTGGCAATTTTTCCAGCCCACAAAATCTCCTAAATAGCTCTAGCATTTTGTCAAGCAGCTTATGGGCATGGCAGAAACATTGCATCCTTCTAACTTGCATTACAAACTTACTCATCTAGCCAAACCAGCATGTCCAGCATCATCACCATCCACACTAGCACCACCCTGCCAAAGATTAGCTCATTTGGGACAGCCTAGGGTGCACTGGCATTGGGTCGAACATATGGTGTGCGTGTCCTGTGCGTGGCCAGAGTGCGTGTATTGCACCGCTGGCATCGAGCTACTGCCGCTCCCCCTGCTGCCTCTACTCGCGCGCAAGCCATCCAGATAACCTCAAGGGGAAGCCACCGCCTTCACCGACACCCTCCCCTATCCGCTACGGCCATCCACCGCCCACCACCGGCCTGCATCTCCCGTCGCCGCAAGTCAATTCGGGGATGGCGCCGACTAGGGCACCTGGCGCCCTTCCCGGCCCTCCAGCTCACTCGGAGCATAACTGCGGAGTAACCACCTCTCCACCGGCCCCAGCTACCTTGCCACTGGCCACGGTTCTTCATCAATGGCGCTGCCGCAATCGGTTGAAATAGTTCACCGTCGAACCGACCTCCAGGAGCTATTTAAGCACCACCCCGAGCTTCCTCTTGGATCACCGGAGTCCACACACCGACCCCCAGCACCAGCTCCACCCCTCTTGCTCATCTTCCCCAGCTACGGCCGATTTTGCCGCCGCCACCTCTCGGGTGAGACCGAGCTCTCCAATGCCTCACCTCCGCAAGTGACCACCCCAGCAGACCCACACCACCACCACATATCCTTCCCGCGCTCCAATTCCTCCTCCCCGAGGCCGAGTTGAGCTCGGCAAATCCACCCGTAGCTCTCCTCCGCCATGGTTGACGCCTTGCTTGAATCCGAGCTCCCCGGCGCCCATCTCTACCTCCCACGGATGCGGCTCGTCCTCAGGAACACGCCAGTACCACCAGCTTCGCAAATGGTGGCCCCTACCGCTGGGAATCATCACCGGAGTTCTCCCCTGTTCCTGTCCAGGTGCGCGCGAGGTGGGAGACAAACCTGAGAGGTGGGGTCCACCTGTCGGTGAGACACCTCTCCCCTCAGGTAGCGCATCCCCGTGGGTATGCTTTCCCTATGAGGAAACGTACTTCTGCAAATACGCCGCCAACGTCGGCGGGTTTTTTCGCGCGGTCGAATGACTGGGCCCGACCCAGTGGCACCACGTGGCTAAGCAGCGCCCAGGGCGCATCTCTGTTTACCAGATCCAACTTTTCCTCTTTTTATTTTTCCAGCTGTTTTCCAATAATTCTACGACAACCTTTTCAAACCTAAATTTGATGATTCAAATTTCTAAATACTCCTAAAATCAAGCTCTAATATTCCAGCTAGGGTGAACATTTTTCCTAAGCTTAGTTTCTGTTGGATCTATTAAATAGTCCATTTCTTTACTTATTTCAACTTAGAAACTCCCTAGGAAAATCATATGAACTCTAAATGAATTGATTCTTTTTTTGTTATTTTTTATATTTTTCATCTAGTTTACTTTAGTAATTATCTCAAAATTTTACAAACAACGTTTTAGCACTGTTTTGGCTTTATGTGGTGATTATAATATTTTTGAAAATAGGAAATGGAGGGAAGATAAAATTTTCAAACTTTTGGAGTGCACCCAATCTTTCTACATGCTCAAGGCAAGCATCTTGAACACTTGATATGGTGAATGAATGGTTAATTGTTGCCAGAATAATGGATTTGTGAATATGTTGAATTCATATAAAGTTTGCATATTGCTAGCTATGCATGCATGATCCCCTGATAATATTTGATCTTCATTTAAGTATGAGTGAATACGGTCATTTTCACATGTCACATATGCATATGTTGGTCCGGGCTAATCTGCAGGAAATAATCAGTCACGAGAAAAGTGACCGTGAGACTGAATTCTCGTTGAGATGAGAATGATCAGTGAGGGCATGTTGGGACATGCCAGATGCTGACCCTGTTGGGTATTACCAAGAAAATTTATTGTGCTAATCACTTCAGGATTTATAAACCTCCTGAGTCGACCGTAGATCGAGTCTTGTCACCGGTAACCCCCAAACTTGATCCGTGCTACCACACGTCTCTGCCGCAGGTAGGGTATGGTTCAGTAAGTTGTTAACCCCTTTCCCACACACACCGTACAGAGAGGCTATAAGGAAAGATACCATTGATGACTGGTAGGCATGTCACTTGGTCAGGGGGCATGGGTGTATTCGGCTGGGCCGAAAGGGGTAGCGCCCCTGATCTTTGTGCACGTTATATATAAGGTCGTGATCCCATGCTATTCGAGATTGTAGTCTCCCCGTCT
Source organism: Elymus sibiricus (assembly GCA_039707655.1). Taxonomy (NCBI): domain Eukaryota; kingdom Viridiplantae; phylum Streptophyta; class Magnoliopsida; order Poales; family Poaceae; genus Elymus; species Elymus sibiricus. The sequence goes on along the minus strand of CM077668.1, from coordinate 86,493,273 downwards.
TAGAGTTTATCTTGAATGATGCCTTGGGTGATTCCTGGCATCAGGAAAGTTAATCTAGTGTGTGTTGGTCAGGTGTGTTTTCAACCCAAAGACCATAATTGGAATTAGTAAGTGTCTCGGTGTTGGCTAAAGAAATGCTTTACTTATGGGTAAAGAGTACACCCTCTGCAGAGTTATATCTATTTGAATAGCCGTGTCCGCGGTTAAGGACTATAGTCTGGGTTGGTCAAGTGTCGGTCTTAGTGTCGGTCTCCGGAGGAAATAATTAAATTGGTTGTGATCCATTTTTGCAGGATTATTATTGACACTACTGATGATATATTGAATATTATTGTTATCATAAATATCATTATGGACTAATCTTTTCTTTTATGTGCATCTTTCTGAATATCTCTTGGGATGGCTGGACTACCCGAGATATTCATTTTTCTTTTTTGAGTACCTCATGGGATGGCTAGACTACCCGGATACTCAGTTTTATTTTCTTTCTGAATATCTCTTGGGATGGCTGGACTACCCGAGATATTCATTTCTTTTCAAGACCTCTCGAGGCGTCGCTTTTAGACACCCATTTGGCATTTCTTTTCAAGACCTCTTGAGGCGTCGCTTTTAGACACCCATTTGGCATTTCTTTTCAAGACCTCTCGAGGCGTCACTTTTAGACACCCGTTTGGCATTTTTTTTCAAGACCTCTCGAGGCGTCGCTTTTAGAGACCCGTTTGGCATTTCTTTTGGATTCTCGGGCGGTCCTGTCTCGCCCGATTCTCCACTTTTATATTTTTTTTGCATTCTCGGGCGGTCCTGTCTCGCCCGATTCTCCATTATCTTTCTTTGCTTGTCACTAATATTTTATATTTATTCTTCTGCACCGTATTAATACTTATCATGCCATGATTAAATTTCAGTCAACATATGCATAGTATTTAATCCAGCATGAGCATATGCATTCGGTATATCTTTTGTTCATTATGTTTGTGAGTACATTCAAATGTACTCACTGGCTTGTCCCTGGCTATTTAATTGGTCAGGTCAGGATTTCAACGAGGAGTACTATAACGACGTCCATGCGGAGCCTAGGATAGCAGCCATGCGGGATAGGAATGATCTGGGTCAGCTGTTCCTGTGGGAATGAAGCCCCATCGGCATTGGAGAACGACGAGTCGCTTCCGTCACCCGTCACCAGAAATCATTGTTGTATCATTAGACCTTTATTGTCTTGTATCCAATTCTTGTAATTGCTTGGAGATCTGTAACAAGGACGTGTCCACAAGTAACAGTAATCCTGGGGCTGGTGACGATGCGAGGGGTTAATTTCTGGAATATCGTTTCCCAAAAATCCGGCCCCGACAATATCTTGACGACATCGAACAATGACTGTTCTTGTTTCACAAAGGGTCTCTGTTAGGGATTGGACTTGGGTCTGTAGCGCAGATATATCATTCTGTCGAGCTTGCAGATCTTGTTCATGAGGCGGTTTGGACGAGGTTGCCTTAACAACCAACCCAGTATTACGCAGGAAGGTGCTTTTGCCACTGTTAGTGGAGAGATACTGACCCACTGCAGCAAGAGGTGACATTGTGGTTATGGTTGCCTCATCACCTTTAGGAGGTTGTGGCGGTTCCACCATTTGTTCCATAGCTTGCTGAAAAGTTGTGTTTGTACATTAGTAGTACCAGAACAGAAGTTATTAATGAGGCAGCAAAACCAAACAGAATAGCTTTGGTTTATATACAGAACTTATTTTGGTGAACCCGTGTAAAATATTAGTTGTATTTTACTTCAAAGTACATAATAAAACCAGTTCGAAACATATGACCATATACCATGGCTAATGTATTGTCTATTTCTTCACATTGTATTGACAGCTAAGATAAAGAGACAAAGTTTATAATACGGTGAGCATAGTATGACATCATTCATATCACAAAACTATTGTGATAAGACAAACAGGCAATTGTAACATTGTGTGCAGCACGGAACTAGATTACAGATCAAGAGCAAAGGAACATCGTTCCTCTCTTTTAAACCTTGTAAAGTGCAATGATACATTCAGACAACTGTGTATAAAATTGAAAAGAGTACTAGACATTGGCTGCAAACCATGCAGTTCAATGCACCACAAGTCAGAGTAGCCAGTAGTTCAAAGGGCCTGAGGATAAAGGACTTACTACATCGGCTTTGACTAGTGTAGTCATGCCCTTCGTCTTGCTGGTGTGATAGCCCTTGAAGATTTCCACCGCATTTGGTTCGGGTTCTTTTTGGTCCTTGCGGGCTTTCCTCTGCATTTGGAACAAGTCAATATAGATCTGATAATATGGCACAGCCAAAAGAGTGAAACAGCAGCTAGTTACTAGAGCCTCGCAGTGTGCAATGTAGCTACGAGATCCTGTCGTCTGTTGGAATTTCACTTTTGTACGGTTGGCCTTGTTCTTTGAACAGTTCACCTAGAAGAAGATAGATTTGTGAGGGACATGCATAAATAGGAGTTCAACATGTGATCTGATCACATCTATATAACATACTTGATACTTTGGATCAGACCAGTATTTAACAAGGGTTGTCCAGTCTTCATCCATTATATTTTCCACTGGAGATATTTGGGCAAGTTCATTGTTAGCCTTGCCTTCAAAGTGAGTTTTCCTCAGATTATACCGATACTATCGCAGAGCAGACTTGAAAACATGAGTGCATGCTTTTCTGGTTGCTTCATCTTGCGGATCCAACTTGAACCTCATCTGTTCAAAATTATAGGAGTCTCATTACCAGCAACCTAGAAAGTATGGGACAGAGCAAGACAATATTACTAAGTTCCATAAATAACCATACTTACAGAGAAATGGTCAAGGAAGGTGTTAAACTGGATTTCGTCTTTGTCATTCCTGAACTGAATCCATGTTGGGACGATACGTGTATGACACCTAACAGCAACGGCTACCTCTGATACTAACTTGGCTGACTCTGTAGCATCACGTGGCCTTTTTAAAGCTGACTCAAAATGGATCTCCATTCTTCCTCCTTTAGATTTGGTTAACCTGTCGAGAATTATCCCTAATGTCTGTTTCCTCTTGCGCCTAGGTGCTAGTTCAACAACAAACATGGGAAGTGTTAGTGTACATCAAACTGTGAGACTACATATAAAGACGCATGCAACTGTAACTTGACTTGATCAACTACCATCTTGGTGTTGAAGCTCACAAGGTTCATCTGATCTTGCCAAGTCCTCTTGTGCCAAGAGTGCTTTGGAAGTAGTGTCAGGTGGCAAAGGAGCTTGGGAACTTGCCGCTAGAAGAGTTAACGAACGAGTAAGTCGAGCACTTGTTGGTACTGTGGAAGAAGGTGCTGCAATCACTAGGGCTGTCATTGCTTTTTTGGTTCATTTGTCTTTGGTACATTTTGCAGGTGGTGTAGCAGGGGATACTATGTTTGTACATTTATCCGGTGGACTTTGACCTTCTCTTGCACTATTAGTACCAGCAGAATCTGCAGAGCTGTTCCGCTTCCATTTCCGTGCATCCTGAGTAGTAACACCATCCCCTACCATTCTGTGTACCTTCCTCTCTTTTTTCCATGTCAAGTCAAACCCACGAGAAAAAGGAATAAAAATTTAGTTCTTCAGAACTAATTGATGTGTGATTCAAACAAACCGAACTTTGATGTTAGACAACCGCATGATAGGAGGATGTAATATGTACGAAAAACAGGACGGCACGAGATAATCAGACCTATGATGTGTAAACTAAGCAGAAGGCATTTCAATAAATTAGAAGCAATGCAATGGAAGCTAGACACCATATGAAAGATGCTACAAATATCACTCTGCCAAGTTAATAGTGTCTCGTCATAAGTGGCATTTAAACAAATGTCAAGCAGTACAAGCAATAAATCATATGCAAGATCCAAACAATATCACACTACCAAGTTAAAGGTGTCTTGTCATAAGTGATTGATGCAGGATAGACACGAACAGTACTTCGATGTTAGAACATGTAATAGACAGATGTAGTATATGCCAAAAAAAGGAAGACATGCCATGTTAACATGTATAATGTGTAAACTAAGCAGATGCAATTTAATAAAATTAGAAGCAATACAAGATAGACACCATATGCAACATGCAAGCAAATATCACACTGCCAAGCTAGAGAAAGAACCTGGGATGCTGGAGTAGGGTTGCTGGGCACATCATATTTACTTGGAACTTCTACTGCACTAGCAGTAGTAGTAGAATCTCTAAGGTGCCTACTTACTGGTGGCGCCAGATGACCGCCATCAGCCTCTGCCTTACTTTTTTCCTTCCTCTCTCTTATTTTTTTGCCTTGTCAAGTCAAACCCACAAGAAAAATGAATGAAATTCGCTTTTCAGAACACATTGATGCATGATGCTGACGAACACTACTTTCATGTAAGGCGACCGCATGATAGGAGGATTGAATATGTAAGAAAAAAGGACAGCATTGCATATTCACACCTATGATGTGTAAACTAAGCAGCAGGCATTTCAACAAATTAGAAGCAATGAAAGCTAGACACCATATGAAAGATGCAACGAATGTCACTCTACCGAGTTAAAATTGTCTTGTCATAAGTGCCATTTCAACAAATTAGAAGCAGTACAAGCTAGAAAACAATGCAAGATGCAACCTATATATCACACTCCCAAGTTAAATGTGTCTTATGATAAGTGATTGTTGCAGGTTACACAATAGTAGTACTTTGATGTAAGAACATGGCGTGATAGACAAATATTATATGTTCTAGAAACAGGAACACGTGTCTTATTCACAAGTATAATGTGTAAACTAAGCAGATGCAATTCAACAAAATTAGAAGCAATACAAGCTAGACATCATACGTAACATGCAACCACATATAACAGTGCCAAGTTAGAACGAGCACCTGTGATGGTTGGGTAGGGGATATGTGCTCATCATCAACACAACTACGTTGACTGTCTATGCATGTGTTGTCTTGCAAATCTTGTTTGGAGGATGGTAGAGTAGAATCTGTAGAGACCCTCCATTTCATTTGGTTGGAAGGAGCACCATCATCCACTGCCTTGCTAATTTCCTTCTACTTTATTGATTTTGCATTGTCAAGTCAAACAACAAGAAAAAGGAATAAAAATTACTCTTCAGAACTCATTCATGCATGATACTGACGAACACTACTTGGATGTAAGGCAAACACATGATACGAGGATGGAATATGTACGAAAAACAGGACGGCATGGCATATTCACACCTATTTGTGTAAACTAAGCAGAAGTCATTTCAACAAATTAGAAGCAATGCAAGGTAGACACCACATGAAAGATGCAACCATTATGACTCTGCCAAGTTAAAAGCATCTCATAATAAATGGCGTTTCAACAAATTAGATGCAATACATGCTATAAATCATATGCAAGATGCAACAAATATCAAGCTGCATATACTAAAGGTGTCTCGTCATAAGTGATTGATGCGGGATACACAAGAACAGTAGTTTTATGTAAGTACATGGTTAATAGACAGATGTAGTATGTACCAAAAACAGGAAGGCATGTCACATTAACAGGTATAATGTGTAAACTAAGCAGAATAACAGATGCAATTTAACCAAATTAGAAGAATTGCAAGCTAGACACCATATGCAACATGCAACCACATATCACACTGCCAAGTTAGAGCAAGCACCTGCGATGGTGGTGTAGGGGAAATGTGGTCACCAACTATAGAGCTACGTTGACTATCTTCATCTAGCCTTGCTGTTTGTTGAGAATCATGTGGCGAGGATGACACTGCACTCTTTAAAAGAGTAGCGCATCTCACACTAACCCACCCGTCTGACTGTCTCATCATAAGTGATTGATGAGGGGTACACAAGAACATTAGTTTGATGTAAGAACGTGGTTAATAGACATATATAGTATGTACCAAAAACAGGAAGGCTTGTCATAGTCACAATATATGGCTAAGCAGATGCAATTTAGCCAATTTAGAAGCAATATACAAGGTAGACACCATATGCAACATGCAACCACATATGACACCGTGAAGTTAAAGCAAGCACCTGCGATGCTGGTGTATGGCGAATGGGGTCAACAACTACAGAGCTATGTTGACAGTCTTCATCGAATGACACTACACTCTTCTGTAGAGCGTCAAACCGCGCGCTTTCCAATCCTTGATGCAAACTGGAGCAATAGCTATGTTTTCTTTTTAGAATACTATGGTCGAGATTCTGAAATACCCATGCATAATAAAACAATAGTGAGAGAGTATAGGTGTAGTTTGTGCACAAGTAGTGCAGTGTAAAAGTATCAGATAGCAGGTGGGTCAAAAATAAATGAAGGCAGACATATGATAGCTCTACAACATGCATGGCACACGAAATTAGATTCTAGGCTTTTGAAATATGAGCACAGGGATGGCTGGGAAGTGCAGGTAATCTTCCAACAAACCACCACATGTGGTCCGATGAAAATAACAATCTACTGAAAACAAATAGGTCAGTCGATTTTTTCTGCACCGTCCGATCTACAAGGAATGGGCAGATGGCCTTCATCTACCTCCCGCCAGTCACTGTTGATGATCTTCCTCGAACCACCAGCGACCACCGGCCCAGACCCCTGCCTCCACCGCCCCGCCCTCCCAACGACCTCACCTCACCGTCGTGCTTGGCAGCGCCCCCCGGCCATCCCTTTAAGCCCGGCGGACCTCCAGATCGGGCGCCAGCAGCTCCTGCGCCACACACACCTCTAAGATAGACACTGAGGCTCTGCTTCCCCAGCGAACAGGTGGACTATGTGCTCCGCGCACCTCTGCGGGTGGTGCTTCCTTTAATTGGGAATCAACTGACTCTGAATTGAAATCCAGGTAGGCGACGGACCTCTAGCTAAAGTGAAATCGTAAATGGGGGGAAACCTTGTCCTTCACGAGTTACTTGGAACATCTAGTATCAGGAAGAATGTGTAGTAAGAAGTGGTCAGCTAGTTTCCTTCATGGGATGAATACCGTGTGAGCAGACATGTAATATTTGCAAGAATAAGGGAAGAGGAGTACCAATATCGGCTTGCCATGCTGTGTCCTCCTTATGCTTTTTTGACGATCCTCTTGTGGTTCGCTGGCAACCAGATGTTGTGGAGGACGGCGGAGCCTTGGACGCACCCATGGCCAAGTAGTTGAGTGTGGTGCGGTGACCCTCTGTCGGCGGCGGAGAAGCAGATCCGAGACGGCGAACGACGATGTAGCGGGAATAGCTTCGGTGCGGTGGACGGTTGTGATGTGGGAGCGGCAGCGGTGAGGCGCAGGATGGAGGGGTTGAAGTGGCTCGGGTACGGCGCACGTCCGCATCGTGGAGGCAGCTCTGCCTCGGCTTCAACTGCTAAGTCATGGAGGGTGCTGCGGTTGAGGTTGCGGTGGTCCACGACGTCGGGGTATCGGCTCCGGCGTGATGGAGGAGGGCGGCAGTGAATCGGTGCGATGGGGTGGCGGACGGAGGAGGCTGGGGTTTCGCGGCTGGTGGAGAGGGAATTTTGGCACCCACGGAGTATGAATGGGTAATCAGACGGGGGAGGTGGGAAAGCTAAGGGGTAACCATGTTTTCGGGACGGGCTTGTTTGAAATTTGGGGAAAGTTACAAACTTTTCCCCCCGTCTAAAATTTCAGACATGTTGCGGGTCGGGGGTAGGACAGTACTCACGTGTCCAAAATAGTGGGCGGGAGTGATTTCGGCCGAGCGCATCGGCGTTTAGGCGCCCACGGTATATGAATGTTTTTCGGAAGCGGTTGTGTGGCGTCTCGGTGAAGTTACAAACCTACCCCGGTTTATACTTCTGGACGTCGGGCAATAGGCTTCACGGGTCAGAGTTAGGACGGTAATTTCCTTCTACCAAACATTGGTCTCGCGAGGTTTCGGGCGAGGAGAGGCTCTTTTGGCGCTTCGTTCAAAATTTTGAACCAGAAGCATTCACGTTTACAGTATTAGGATTGACCTTAATAGACCTCGTTAAATTTGACCTTGTATGATTGAAAACCTCATTAAATTATGCGCTTCTTTTGAAATTTTGACTCTTGAAAATCCTATAACTACTATTATTTTGGAATGGAGGTGGTAAATTTGAATGTATTTTGTACATGACTATATGTTATTATGTACGAAAGCAAAGCAAAGATTGATGCACCCTTAATTTAGGTATGATTTACAAATGCCATGATCCCGAATTCAAATAATTGAATGCACTTCATGTTGAATTCGAATATTTGAAACCACCTTAAGTTGAGTTCAAACGTATGCTAGTTCCTAGCTAGCTATTTAGAATCTTCACTATGTATCTTTTGTATGTATAATGTTCTTTACACACACAACATAAACTATAATCTCGTTTATATTGGAATTGCTAAAGCCATGCATTGTCTGGATTTCAAAATACTGACTCTATGAATCAATTATGTCGAATAATACCATACACATGCTCAAATTCGATAGAATATGGATGTTTGATACACCAATGATCGTTCCATACGTGAATCGCAAATATCATGATCCCATCCAAATATTTGGATACAGTTTAGATTTTAAATTGATGTGTACATTAGTCTTTTACCCATAGATTCACTCTCCCTCGGCCCCTCCTCACACACGTGTTATCTTTCTCTCTCACACATATGCGCACACGCTGTATATCCATCGGCCTTCTCTCTTGCACATCCTCACACTCTCTCCTGAGGTGTCTCTCATACACACGTTGTCTATATATATCACCCTCCGTCCCTCTATCTCACAACTATCTACGACTCCTTTCACTAATATGTGTCACAAGAACTCTTTCACACGCATAGGCACGCACGATCTCCATTGACCCTTTTCTCTGTACATATACCTGCCTATGTGTCTCCCGGACGCTTAGGCCTATCTCGCATGCATTGTCTCCACCTCTCTTACTAGTTGACGAATATGATTCCAGCAGAGCATTCAGTAGGATATCCCTTACAGCTAGGTTGGATGCATGGTAATAAGAGACAAGGATTTACCTTAGTTCGGGCCCTTGCGATCTAGGAAATACCCTACCCCCCTCATGTATATTTGTGAGTAGGGCATATACAGAGTACACTACGTGAATACCAAGGGATTTTGTGTATGCTATCGACGAACTAGGCCCCGGGCTTGTATAAACATACCCGGGGCCTAGGGTTACAATTCCTAGCCGGCTTTGTCAGTGGACACAAAGTCCTTCACGGCTCTGGTTTCTTTGTCTTGTGCGACTAGTCCTCCAGGGGTCTCCGTATAATGTGTTACGGGCGGACCAATGTGGCGCAGGACAGAACCGACCGGGGGCCTCACCTCGGCCCACCAGACCTCACACACCCCTACCCCTAGGTCTCGGTATCTTGTCACACCCACACATGTATACCACACACACACACCCCACACACTATTTCTGCTCATGTCTCTCTCCCCTTCTCCCATGCATACACACACTCAAGACCATCTCTCGTTGAGACATCCCATTCGTCTATATCTCTCTAGACCTTTCTCATTTCCCGTGATATCTATCTCTCATCGCACACACACCCCCTCTATCCGCGCCTCTCTCGAATTTGTAAACATACCCTCTCCAGGCCCTGCCAAATACCTAAACTACACATTCACACATGTTGCATCTTATCATGTGCCCCATTGATCAAAAAGCCCTTTGTTCACTTTTACTTCGCATACAAGATTCCTTTTGAATTCAAAGTGTGGCCAAAATTTATTTTATAAAATCTACATCTATACAATATTGCAAAGTTATATGGAGTACGAAAGTTAATTGCATGGTGCATCCAATGATATTTATTTCGCATTGTGAATGTTTATATTTTTATACTATATGAAGTTAATTAGTCATAATAAATAGAAACGAAGAGCATCTCTCTCTCTCTCTCCCCATCGCCCCCCCTCTCTATGCCTCTTTCACATACGCACACAAACTATCTTTAGGCCCTCTAAAAGTACGCCCCGTCGCATTCACGCATGTTCCATCTTTCTCTCGCGATATATACACCGACGATCACTTTATTTGAAGCGAAAGCACGATACGATCACTGGACTTCACAATACACTCATTACGGTCACCATATACGTTTTGTGGTTGTTATACACTCACGGGCTCACTGTAGAGCTCTGTATTTGCTGAAGACACAATTAGTTGACCAGTTAAACAGTCCACGTGGCGCATCTAGCTAGTGTTTCATCATCAGCGCACATTATCTCACTACCATAGGGCCCACCTGTCAGCGGGTACAAGAATGTAAACAAAAAATAATAAAATATTGCACGGTGGGTATAACTAGTAGAAGGGATTCGAAGTGGCGCGGAAAAGGTTGACGGTGTCCTAGGGTAGGGGGTACTCACCACATCGTCTCCCGACCAGGTGGGTTGAGCCGAGGACCCCCATGGCGGTTCACTAATGGGCCACTTCGGGCAGCCCATGCCGAATACAAGGAAGATTCCACAAGACTTGGCACCCAAGACAAGGACTCTCCTAAATCCTAGGCCTCCGGTACATTATATAAACCGAGGCTAGGCTAGTCAATAGATGATCTGATATTCATTAGAACAATCTCGTGGTAGATACATGTACTCTGTACTACCCCCCATATCAATACAATCAAAAGTAGGACGTAGGGTATTATCTCTTCAAGAGAGCCCGAACCTGGGTAAAATCCTGTGTCCACGTTACAATCGCTCCAAGACGCCTAGCTTAGGACCCCTACTACGAGATATGCCGGATTTAGAACCGACATTGGTGCTTTCATTGAGAGCCTGCTGGGCAGTCGCCGCGGTGCGATGGGAATTCAGATCGGCTCCACCGCGATCTATGCGTCGGAACCGAGCTACATCGTCAGCGTCGGCATCTTCATCGCCGACCCGACTGGTCACTTTGGCTGGACCGAGGACTAGGCTTCTCTTCGGATCATCAAGTTCAGACGGATGTCTTCGTCATCATCAACTCCGATCTCATCCGGGATCATCGAAAAATCGTCCATGGTGCTCGGGGGCTCAACGTCAACATTGCCCTCGCGCGATCATGCAGTTTTTTCTGGACAGCGGATTCGTGTTCACCGTCCCCGTCTCCTCGAGCGTCGCTTTGAGTCTAGAACAACCCTGCAAAATTTTGTCGCGTTCCGATGGAGGAATCTCTGGCGATCTCCGATATACCGGAGCCCTGTCGAATCTGGACAGGAATCTGGACGAGTTTAGGGCGAGGAGTCCAGCAGTCATCTCGGACGTCCTTTGGAAGATCCAACCATTCATCGGCTGCGGAATTCTCATATCTACCACCCCTCAAAATTTCATCTCGATCCGACTGCTCAAACTCCAGGAAGCATCCAATGAGTGCATCAATTTTCGGATCTGTTTTCTGTGCGAAAACGACTCCGGCCCGAGTTCATCTTTTTCATGAACAGATTATCGGACATCCTTTTTGAAGGGAATTTTTTATTGGGTATTGTGTTTTGTTTTCAAGCACGTGCCTGCAAATTTTAAGCCTTTTCCGAGGCGATCTTCATCGTCGCGCCGGTGTCAAACCAGCCTGGCCACGTTGCTCCATGGCTACCGACCTGCGCCAGCATCGATAGCGCCGTCGCTTCATCGAGCCGACGACAACCACCTCGGATCATCACGTCGGCGAGCCGACCAAGAGTTCAGCACCGCTCTCCCTAATGATCGTCAAGATAACATCGTCACCTTACAGATTGCATGGGTCGAGCACGCCAGCATCGCCGCGTGGTCACTTCTCAAGCCAGCATTGAGCGCGTCACAAAGTTTCGACCTGCGTCGGCATCGCCGCGCCGTTGCTTCTTTGAGCCGACGTCCACCTCGCCGACCTGCTTCGACACCTCGGCTGGCATGGGGGTTGCATCGTCACCTTACCGACCTGCTCCGACACCTCGTCTAGACCGGGGGCTTCGCCATCTCTTCATCAACCTACTGCGGAGACTTCGGCGTCACCAGCCGATCAGCTTCGTCACCTCGGCTAGACCGGGGGTTCGCCTCGCCACATCAACCGTACTGTGTCACTACTTCAAAGTGCCGAGCTCCTCGCTCGGCCACCTCGGGCTTGGGGTCTGGGACCTCGATCAAGCCGAGGACTATGCGTCTTCGTCCTGCCACAAGCCCACACCACGTCATCAACGCCGAGCATATTAACCAGCTAAGTCGCTTTCATGCTCAACTTTTTTAAATGTTCATTTTTTGTTAGGTTCGACCAAGCATTATATTTATGTTAAAATCTGTTTGTTAAAAATGAGGTTCGTTAAAAACCGCTTCTTTTTCTCATGTTAACTGGGGGCTCTTAAATTTATATTAGCCGTTTTATAATAAGTGTTTTCTTCTAAGTCGTTGCAAAGTCTTTTTCTACTACTCCTTTTTCCGACGCGAGTGTGTGGTGACGGTGTCCTGGATTAGGGGGTGCCAACCTAGCCGGCCCGACACCTCGGATGGGCTGATATGCCCTCGTACGTGATCAAGATGGACTCTGGAAGTCGCACATGGGAGACGTGATCAAGACTGCCTCTACCGAAGACTTGACGTATGCTTCAAGATTATTCCAACCGCCTTATTCCAAGATACCGACCTTGTAACCCTAGATACCCTCCCTGGCGTGTATATAAGCCATAGGGTTTAGCCCGTAGGGGACATGAGAAAAACATCGAACACCTAGCTATAGTAGTTAGACATATATTATGATCTCGAGGTAGATCAACTCTGTACTCGATACACCTCCATTAATATAAACAGAAGCAGGAGGTAGGGTTTTACCTCCATCAAGAGGGCCCGAACCTGGGTAAAACATTGTCTCCCTTTGTCTCTGTTACCCTCGATCCGAGATCCGCAGCTCGGGACCCCCTACCCCGAGGTCTGCCGGTTTTTACACCGACATGTGGTCAATAGCCGGATAGCCTAGTTTCTCTGTAAAGCCGGTCGAGTTTAGTTCGCTAAACTGGTCTGAGAAGCACTCCGCCTTCGGGATAGGAGGTTGAAGCCGAAGGCTGACCCACTTGAAGTCAGGAGATCGGATGTATCATGTTAAAGCACGACGGAAGCACAAACTAATTTTAAGACCAATTTTTGGATTGGCATCAAAAAACTTGATTTAGTTCGGACGTAAAGTTTTTACTAAAGGTTTTTGGTTTTTCGAGCTTATGAAGCTTTTAACCTATTTTTATGTTTTTTTCCAGGAGGCGGGACATCCTCTTGACCGAGGTGTTGTGCATAATAATTCGGCTCGGGAAATCTTTTCTGACCCGTAGTTCGGCAACTTCCCTGCCGAGCTGCACCTCGGCACGCCCGAACACTCCAAACACCGGGGGCTAGTTACTTGCCCCCACAGTCAAGCTCCTATGACTAAGTGAAAGTTGTAAAGCCTACATATCTGATTGCCTCGTTTCCGCTAACACAACCGCCTCTGGGCACCGAGACGTCGGCTAAGGGTTGTCTTGTTATTGTGGAAACACCATGCGTAGCATCTACAAACAGGTGGAAGCCGATGATGGGCCACTTTCAAATTATAAACAGTCGCAATGGAGTCAAAATAACATATAGCATAAAGCTGCAAAATACCGCTTAAAAGCTGACTACCACAAACATGCGCCAATTCAATCGGCCGATCAGCTTGCTTTCATAAAAGTGTTCGGCTTGTCCGAGGTCACTTATAGCAAAGCAGTCCGGCCGTCTTTGAAAAAACTGTGCAATTCTAACCTCGAGTTTTTGGTATAAAACACTTCGGACATATAAAAGAGTCCAATAAACCGTACCAGGGGCTCCTTGAGGCACCTCGGCACGGTTACTTTGGGACTCCTGGAGAGTCCGACATATTTTCAGCATTTGTATTCAATATACGAGTGCTGTCTTCCCATAAATCATTATAAAGCCACAATATGCATCAATTTGACTTGAGATATGGCCAAGCTGGGTAGCCTGGCTCATGTGCTTACCCCATACGTTCCCGATTGTTCAGCTAGGGGGTAAAGGGAGCACCTCTGTGATTGATACTACCGGGTTATCCGGGTTAGTACCTCAGACTGGGTGAAGCCAAAAGCTAGCAATCTCAAGAACATAATTGGTCGGCAATGACGGAAGTGAAAATCTCGGTTTTTTAAAGCCAAATACTTCGGGAATTTTCCCCGAATTAATCTTCACTATTTTCTCCCACTTAGATCGGAGGTGAAGTTACATAATCATGGTTAGCATGATAACCTATGAAAAGGAACCTATAAAGGAACTATTTTTCCCAGAAGATGTTTCTTACGTTAAAGAGTAATATAACATATCTCTCCGCGTACCTTTGTTTATAAAACTGTATGGCCGGATTGCCTTGTTTTCCGTAAATCTTTGCCCTTATAAAGGCTTTATAAAGTAGGAAAACACTCCTTGGCTACTGGCCGAGGAGGTTGAAGCCGATGGTCGGTCAACAAAGTTTTGTACAATGCGGATCCGAGCATTAATGATGTAAAGTACTTGGATACATAGAATCATTACACACAAATTATGATTAAAATCAATTTACTCCAGATATTGATCCTTAATTCGGCCACCCTTGCCCAACTTAAGGCTCAGGGGCTACTGGGCTTCACGCTTCTCACTTAAAATCCATTAACGGGTTACATCGATCCCCTGATCTGGTGTTGCCACCCGACCAGTGGCTCGGGGGCTACTGCATTGATGATTCAATGCAGAAAATTCAAAGTGCAAAACAGTTTCCGAGGAGATTATGATCCTCAGGTTGGTCGGCCGCACCCAACCTGAGTCTCGAGGACTATGCACACCGCGTTTCCATTCCTAAGTATGCTGCCGAGCTAGGAGTTGATCCTCAGGCCGATTTCGTGAATCGACCTGAGTCTCCGGGGCTACTGGGATCAGCGGTTTTATGTTTTCCTTCAGGTGCATCCCGGATCTTAGGCCAGCACATAGCTTGAGGGCTACTGGCTATATATCTCGGCAGAGAATAAAGTGCACCAATCGGAAAAAATATTCGCAAAAAATCAGCCCAAACCCGAGGTGGTGCACCACCTCGGAAGCAGTCCGGCATAAAGCTCGGCTGCGAGTGGCTGGCTCCATAGAGAACTTTTTTCGGTGTTAAGCTCGGATAACCTCCTTCAAACTTTTTCAAAGACGAGGTACTCTATGCCTCCTCGGATGCAGTCCGGCGTTGGAGCTCGGCTGCTAAAATATACCTCGGATGTAGACCGGCATTGGAGCTCGGCGGCAAGAAGACACCTCGGATGCAGTCTGGCTCTGGAGCTCAGATGCAAAGAGGACACCGCCACGCCAGAAACATTTCGGACCCAAGGTGTGGCATAAAAAATAACAAGGCATTGATAAAGGCTGAGAACTTAAAGGACTCCTCGGATACCTGACGTATGAACTCTTCGGATACACCTTGGCGATCCTCAAGATCGGAGATGGGAAGATTTGTTGAACCGGTTTTCAAGACCAACGACCGAAGACGAAGAATAGTTCGGAAGAACCAGGAGCATCCCCAACTTGAAGACCAGTTCAAGGGGCTACTGACGGTGTCCTGGGGTAGGGGGTACTCACCACATCGTCTCCCGACCAGGTGGGTTGAGCCGAGGACCCCCATGGCGGCTCACTAATGGGCCACTTCGGGCAGCCCCTGCCGAATACAAGGAAGATTCCACAAGACTTGGCGCCCAAGACGAGGACTCTCCTAAACCCTAGGCCTCCGGTACATTATATAAACCGGGGCTAGGCTAGTCAATAGATGATCTGGTATTCATTAGAACAATCTCGTGGTAGATACATGTACTTTGTACTACCCCCCCATATCAATACAATCAAAAGCAGGAGGTAGGGTATTATCTCTTCAAGAGAGCCCGAACCTGGGTAAAATCCTGTGTCCACGTTACCATCGCTCCAAGACGCCTAGCTTAGGACCCCTACTATGAGATATGCCGGATTTAGAACTGACAAAGGTGGCCTTGTATTGGTAGGCTGTGCTGGTTGACTGGTTCTTTTAATACACATGATCTAGTGTGGTGATTATACACACACGCACGCATTCACACAAACTACATGCATGCAACACTCACACACACACGCACGCATGCATGCACACACACGCAGACACGCACGCACGCACGCATGCATGCACTCACCACACGACCAACTCACAAGCTCACGCTCAAGTGCTCAACCTACACATGCATGCACACACATCAGGCCCTGACACACACATACACAGCCAGGTGGTTCATGCGCAAGGGTTCGAGTCTTGTTGCACCTGCGTAAATTTCTGTTTATCTTATCTCTTTCCTCTGCCAACTGACAGGTGGTACCCACAAGGAATGTGGCAAATTTAACCAGTCAACATAGTGCCACGTAGACTATTTGGTCGGTCAACAAAGTACAATACGATGCTGAACGGTGAGCGAGTGACCGTATAATCACCGTCAAATGTATATAGTGACCCTAATGAGCGTATTCTGAAGTCCGGTGACCGTATTATGCTTTCGCTTCAAATACAGTGACCGCCAGTGTATTTATCTCTTCTCTCGCTCTCTCCGTGGAGCCGAATAGGCCAACCTCCCACGCCTAAATTGGCGCACGCCACACCAATATTGTTGTACTAGTTTCGTAAGAGCGAACAAGCATTCACATCTATCCTGTAAACTCTAGATATGAGTTACAAATGCTATGATGACGAATACAAATATTTGAATCCACTTTATGCCGAATTTCTCTCTATAGGCCCTCCAAAAGTACGTCCCTACAAGTTCTTGCATGTTATATCTAACAACTATGGAATACAATACTATTATACTCTAACACAATAAATCATATGTATTTTAAGTTTTAGATCTCATATTGTTACTTCAATTATTCATGTTGCATACATTAAAATTGTGTTGAAATGTATGGCTAGTATCATCTAGTGATCTGAAAGGTCCGAGTACACACACATGACACACACAAAAAAGGGCCCACTACACATTCAAGCATTTCACATCTTTCTCTCGGTTTCTCTGTCAAACCGACTATGCCAAACTACCCTGCCTACCGCACGGGAAAAGACCCACCCTCGTCTGTTATATTGGGTTAGCATCGATGGGTCACGCGAAACAGCAAAACCAAGTGGTACAAGAGTAGTACAAGACTACCACATAGTACTACTACAGTAGTACAGTACAAGTTACAGTTCATTGGGCCGCCGTGTCTTGTACTCCTCCGTTGTAAGAGTGGAGCGCTTGCTTTCATAAATGTTCTACTCCCTTTCGCCGACATGTGGGACATCCAGCATCCGGGTCCACGTGCCACGCACCAAATAACAGTGCAGAGCAGCAGGGGGGACGCACCCCGGTCGAGGCGCCACAGTAGTAATGAGCAATGAGGCATCAAATCACAAAGATGCAGCTTTCCCGCAGTATAAGTTGGAGGGATGAAGGAACCATCATTTCACTCTTCACTGAAGTTGCTTCTGCCGTTGTTCTGCCTCATGTAGTCATGTGGGACGCGGATTGGCTTGGTACATCACTGACACGTGGGACCGCATGTTAGCAAACCATGAGGCCAACCTCCCCCGCCTTCCGCACAGCAAAAGCACCTCCTCTTTACTAATCAAAACCAAGTGGTACGCTTAAGGGCATCCACAATGTGTAGCCAAATGGTAAAATAGCTTTTGGCATCGATGGGAACCATTGTGGAGGGTGCTGTGAAAGCCAACAAAAGAGGGAACCGGAACTCGGTGGTTCACCGATGCAAAATTGATTGAAGGAATAAAAAAATGCAACCTCTCTCCTCTTTCTCCCTTGTATGGACGCATGCATAGAGCAGAGAGTCTACTCCCTTCTACTATCACAAATCACAAAGCAATGAGGCGTCAAATCACAAAGTCACGGGCGAAGCAGCCATCATTTCACTCTTCGCTGAATCCGCTTCTCCATCGTCTTCTTCCAGAAATGACCTTTCCTGCAGTAAGCTGGACGGACGAAGCTATTGTGCAACATTTAATAATATAGGAAATCCTGCATCGAGTATTTTAAAAATTCATATGTCTTCCCTATGACATCAAACACACAATCCTAATCCTATACTCCAATCCAAGCCATTCCCATCCAAAGAGAACAATCCTATATTTTTGTGATTCCTGCGTTTTAAGGATCCTGCAAATCAAATAGGCCAAGGTGATTCTGGCTGGTGGAGTGGAGCCCAATGGTAACATCTCATTTGATCGTGACAATGTTTCAAATTTAGCTCGGACATCCACGGCTACGCAACATTCACCAAGTAGTACCAGTTACTCAATGGTTACAAATATAGTACTAGTACTTATTAGTGACAAGACCAAACATACATAGAGCATTATATGATTTAAAAATTCTCGTATGTGCATCAATAGGCTGGCGAAAGCCTAGATAAGTGGTACTACTATACTACTTGTTTGATGGTGTGTGCGAGACATGCCGGGCACGTCCCAGCACCTTCCTCGCCAAGAAGCTTCTCCACGAATGTAGCGCTGGTAGGGTAACAACATGACGCCGGTCCACATTCATGTTGAAGCTGAAGTCACACCCTCCTCGTTGATTCAACCGCCGACGATTCGCCTCTTGGACTATCTTCCTCACAACACCGTCGGGGACGATGGTCTCCCACTCTGTTTCATTGGGACATAGATCGACGAGTGGAGCCAGCCCCGAACTGCATGCCGGCATTTCCGTTGGTTGCACAGGCTGGACGGGTCCCCGATGCGGAAGAGCCTTTCCGACAGTAAACCGGTGCCCATGTAAGGGTACATGGTCACGTTCGAGTCCCGTTGCGGCAGCTCGAGCTCGAACGATGTGGTCACGTCGCATCCAACGGTCACGGTGACATAGTACTAAAATCGAAGTTGCTCACTCACAAACCAAATGTTACGATTTACAAGTTCAAAATGAAAAGGCAGTACACTTACGCACGCCTGTCACGGTCACACCGCACCCTCACACAGTCTGTCCGGCATGCCGCAAATCCAAGGGAACGCGCCTCGGCTTGCCTTTATCATTGACATGTGGTACTCCCTCCGTCCAGGTGCATTTAAGTCACCTAAGGTGGAGCAGTGCGAGTGCGTGACCCGGTGGCTACGGATTGGAGGAGGCAAAAGAGTCGGACCGGGAATTCTTCCAATCACCGCGCCAGTTTTTTCCTCGTAAACCAAACGAAAACTAGCAATGAATCCCTAATTAATAGGGCTGCCATTTCAGCCAACCCGTGCATGCAAACTGGGGTCAATCCCTCCCCTAATCAATGTGTTCCTTCTCTGCATGCATAGGTCACCATTTCCTCCACACGCGTGTGGTTCGGCCTAAATTTTCACTCGCTGATGAACGAGGCAGTGAGGGGAACGAGGACGGAATTAATTGCATTGCACCTAAAGCATTTTGGAATATCTAATTTTTGTAAGTTGACTTATACACCTGGACGGAGGGAGAAACCACATGAGATCAAACCAAACTCAGCCATCCAACCACTGACACCTAATTTTCGTCGATACAATATGTTTATAAGGCTGATTTATTAAATATAAATATGTTTTTACACAGGAAATGATCCCTAAAAAGAACAACATAAAGAAAAACTATCACTGCTCACGGTACGAGCCGGCCTCGTCGTCTTTGGCTGCCGGCGCGAACCAGCCAGAGTTGCCGACGTGTGTCTCCGCGGCGTGGTTGTCCTCGGCCTCCAGCTACTCGTTCACGCGGAGCGTGATGGCGCTCTACACGAATGCGAGCACTGATATGTCTCCAACATATCTATAATTTATGAAGTATTCATGCCATGTTTATAACAACTCTATATGGTTTTGGTATGATTTGATTAGAACTAACCCGGACTGACGCTGTTTTCAGCAGAATTGCCATGGTGTTGTTTTTTTGTGCAGAAATAAAAGTTCTTGGAATTGGATGAAACTTTTTGGAGATTTTTTATGTGATAAATAAAAAATACTAGAACCAAGACCCACTGGAGGGGGTCACCCAGTGCCCACGAGGCACAAGGGCGCGCCACCCCCCCAGGTGCGCCCTGGTACCTCTTGGGGCCCACATGGCTCCGTCTGACCTGATTCCAACGCTGAAAAATCCTATAAATAGAGAAACCCCCAGAAATAACCCTAGAACTTTGACTCCGCCGCTGCAAGCCTCTGTACCTCCACGATCTCATCTACAGCCCTTTTCCAGCACCCTGCCGGAGGGGGGATCATCATTGGAGGCCATCTTCATCATCCCGACGGTCTCCATGACGAGGAGGGAGTAGTTCACCCTCGGGGCTGAGGGTTTGTACCAGTAGCTATGTGTTTTATCTCTCTCTCTCTCTCGTGTTCTTGATTTGGCATGATCATGATGTATCGCAAGCTTTGTTAACATAGTTGGATCATATGGTGTTTCTTCCCTCTCAATCCTTGTTGTGATGAATCGAATCTTTTCCCTTTGAGGTTTCGTTATTGTTGGATTGAATATTTCAAATTTGAGAACACTTGATGTATGTCTTGCATATGAATACCCGTGGTGACACTGGGGTATTATATTGATTCACTTGATATATGTTTTGGCACTCAACTCGCGGATTCACGTGGTGACATTGGGGTAATCTATGCATAGGGGTTGATGCATGTTTTCATTATCTTTTCTCTGATAGAAACTTTGGGGTGCTCCTTGGAGTTCTTTCTGTAGATTGAATATTATGATTATGAAGTTGTTTGATACATATCGTATAATCAACTCACGAATACTTGTGGTGACATTGGAGTATCTAGGTGACACTAGAGTTGGTTGATGTGTATCATATGGTGTTATTTTAGTACGAACTCTAGGGCTGTTTGTGACACTTATAGGAATAGCTCAATCGATCGGAAAGAATAACTTTGAGGTGGTTTCATACCCTACAAACAATTTCTATCTTATATTCTCCGCTAATAGGAACTTGGGAGTGATTCTTTATCGCACGTTGAGGGATGGTTATATGATCCAATTATGTTAGTATTGTTGAGAGATTGCACTAGTGAAAGTATGAACCCTAGGCCTTGTTTTTAAGCATTGCAATACCGTTTGTGCTCACTTTTATCGTTTGCTACCTTGCTGTTTTTATTTATTCAGATTATAAAAATATATTTCTACTATCCATGCTACACTTGTATCACCATCTCTTCGCCGAACTAGTGCACCTATACAATTTGCCATTGTATTGGGTCTGTTGGGGACACAAGAGATTTCTTGTATTTGGTTGCAGGGTTGTTTGAGAGATACCATCTTCAACCTACGCCTCCCATAGATTGATAAACCTTAGGTCATCCACTTGAGGGAAAATTGCTACTGTCCTACAAAACTCTGCGCTTGGAGGCCCAACATGAGTCTACAAGAATAAGTTGTGTAGTAGACATGAAGCACCACCCGGTTCACATCCACGACATTCGGTTCCACCTACAGGAGGTCCTCAATGGCAGCGGCATCCGCGCGCTCCGCATCGAGTTGAGACTCCGCCGCCCAGTTCAAGTCCACGACGTCCGGTTCCGCCTGCAGGAGGGCCTCGAGGGCAGTGGCATCCGTGCACTCCACGTCGAGTTGAGCCTCCGCCGCCTGGTTCATGACCACCACATCCAGTTTCGCCTGCAGGAGGGCCTCGATGGCAGCGGCATCCGTGCGCTCTGCATCGAGTTGAGCCTCCGCCGCCTGGTTCACGACCACGACATCCGGTTCCACCTGCAGGAGGGCCTCGATGGCAGTAGCATCTGCGCACTCCGCGTCGAGTTGAGCCTCCGCCGCCCGGTCACGACCAGGACATCTGGTTCTGCCTACAGGAGGGCCTCAATGGCAGCGGCATCCGCACGCTCCGCGTCGAGTTGAGCCTTCGCCGCCCGGTTCACGACCACGACATCCGGTTCCGCCAGGAGGGCCTCGATGGCAGCGGCATCCGCGTGCTCCGCGTCGAGTTGAGCCTCCACCGCCTGGTTCATGACCACGACTTCCGGTTCTGCCAGGATGGCCTCGATGGCAGCGGCATCCACACGCTCCCCGTCGAGTTGAACCTCCGCCGCTCGGTGCTTCTTTAGGATCGCTAGGTTGAACCGTTGGTCTGCCTGCACCATGGGAGACCCGGACGCCGGCACGAAGTCGATGTCCATCGTCTCCTTCGCCGCGGGGGCCTTCTGCGCCGCAACCTCCGCCATGAACATTGGATCGCCTTCATCCTCAGAGCTCGGCTCTAGAGGACTCGGGGATTGACCCGCCGCAAAGCGAGGTTGGGAATGGAGGTCTGTGGCACCTACCGCTGTCACGATTTCTGCGCTACGCTTCGGCGTCAACATCTTGTAGTACGTGATCTTGCTGTGCACCATGGCTATCCGGTGAATCACGGGACGGCTGATGCGGGCTAGGGGAACGAAAGGTGGGAGAATGGTCTGGGAGGTGTGGTTTTGGGGCAGTGGTGACCGGCCGGCAAGTAGCTGGCGTAGGCCGAGCAGCGAAGGTTCCGGTGTGAATAGTGGTACTGGTGACGACCGGTCAATCAGTTTAAAAAAATGAGACCATCCAGGACTAGCCCTTGGAGGCATATTTTTATATAGAAGAAACTCTAAGCACCACGGGTCACTTCATGATTCGAACCCGGGTAGGCTAGATAGCACCATGCTATCCTAGCCAACAGGGTGACACCCTATTCTCGGTCAATCGGTTTTGACTGTGCGGAGTTTGCAAAGCCGGACGGCTGGAGCCTGGAGAGTTGTGGGGTGGGATGGGACCAGAGTTTCGGAGTTTGACGTCGCAGACGTCCGGACCTCCCCACCGGTCGGTCTGTGGGATTTGTTTTTTTGAGATGCTGTGGGTGGGATTTGTATCATTGGATTGCTCGAAGCAGCAAAACCAAGTGTTACATACGCCATAGTACTTGAAGTATAGAAGTTCATTCCCTCCAAAAAAAGAAGTACGGAAGTTCAAAAGGAACTGATGGTGTACATCACACTTGTCGCGTTCGCGTTGCACCCTGACACGGTCGGTCTGGCACATCGCTCACCGAATGGAACGCGCTTCGTCTTGCGTTTTCGCTCGCTTGCGGGACCGCAGTAGAGAGCAAACAGACAGTAGGCAAACTTTCCCCCTCCATCTCCCCCTCCCCCGCCCGCGTAGGCTGAATTTAGAAGAGAGCGACGACTGATGTAAAAAAACACTAGAAGAGAGAGACGAGGAGGGAGAGATTGTAGCATGGATTCCAAGAAATTTGTTGAGAGTGTGAGGTGGGCCATGTGTTAATAAGCACTCCATACTCTAGTGCAAATGCCTCCATCTTGGTTTATTGGTCCCCTTCTTATTTTGTGTCAAATTTTGACCTTAAATTTAACTAAAATAATATTAATTCATGTCACCGACAATAAAATCATTGGAAACTCTGTTCAAATATGAATCGAATGATATGTTTTTTTATGACATGCATTAAAAAAAATTAGTTAAAATTATGGTCAAAATTTGGCACGAAAAACAAAGGTAGTACCAGTACTAGTACTCCTACTGCTATTGGACTGGCTAGACGTGGCGAAATCCTAGTAGCAAGCGCATGCGCGAGAACAAACATTCACGAGTTTGAATACAAATTGGAAACCAGTTTCTGTTTGAATACAAATTTATGTACGTGCTTGTACATGGTATATTGTAGTACGTTGAAAAGGGAAACAAAGATTGAATGCCCTTTACATATGATTTGCAAATGCTATGATCACCGGTTCAAATATTTGAATCCACTTTAGGATGAATTCTAATATTTGAAACTTTTTTAGGTTGGATTCAAGTACAAAGTGTCTTCTTATGCATAATGTGTCTCACACACCCAACATAGAGTGTTGTCACATTTTTTTTTCCTTTGACGCACTCTCTCTCTGTATTGCACACCTACTCGATCTCTCTCGGTTTCATCTCAGGGTCTCTCTCTCTCTCTCTCTCTCTCTCGCACACACGCATAGCACCTCTCTTCCTCTTTGTGCATGTCACACATGATCGACCTCTTGAGGTATCGGGATTGTATCTCGCTCATCAGGTCGCTCTTCGACACACGCCTGAGTCGCTCTACCATGCATTAATTATAACCAAGCCTTTCATCTATCTTTTTTTAAGCGTACATTCATCTTTCTCTACACCCCTATGTACATCGGTCGATCGATCGATCTCCGGACCCACCCTAGTCCTCTTTCAATCGATCTACAGCTAGATGGTACATGACCAACTAGCGTACACACAAACACCCCCCCCCCCCCGCTCTCCACCACACATGATCATTTCTATCATAGACACACACCAAAACCTTGATTTGCACGACACACACTCGATCTCTCCACATCTATCGATCTCGTCAAGGAGTGTCGGGTCATGAACCGAAGGGGTTTGTCACTACTAAGATGGGGAGCGACATGTAGTGGACGGCTCACAAAACCGACCTAGGTAACTATTTTTTCAAGCAACTTACATAGTACTACAGCCGGAACATGGTAAGTTAGACACCTAAATGCGGGCACAGACCGGGCACACCTCAATTATTCCTTCAAACAGTCGGACACCTCAAATACATACAAAGATAGGCAACACACATTGTCCGGCTACTTAATCAAGCGTTAAGCTTCACGAGTTGAAAAGGAAAGGGTGGTACACTGTGATAGCCTGGCTTATTAGGGATGATAGACTACTCATATCAATAAGGAATTCCTTCTTTTCCGGGAGCCCATTCGGAAAGAACTCCAAAGTTAAGCGTGCTCAGCTTGGAGTAATTTCAGGATGGGTGACCGACCGGGAAGTTAGTCCCGGGTGCGCATGAGTGAGGACAAAGTGCGCAGGAAAGACTAGTATTGATCTGTGGGGCCAGTCTAGATCCCGCCAGGAGTAACGACCACCGGCGGGTGTGTCCGGGGCATTATAAGTTGGTATCAGAGCCGACCCTCGTGGTTACACGGATGTTTGCAGACAGGTGTGCGGTCATGTTGTTCATGACGTTTGTGACCCGTCATGGCACACGACATGGCACATGTGCCGGACTGGATGCACAGACGTATGTGCCAAGAGGGAACGTTCCTGTGGCCCGACGAGGACGTCGGTTCCTCTGAGTGGGGGTGTATGTGATAGCCTGGCTTAATAGGGATGATAGACTACTCATATCAATAAGGAATTCCTTCTTTTCCGGGAGCCCATTCGAAAAGAACTCCAAAGTTAAGCGTGCACAGCTTGGAGTAATTTCAGGATGGGTGACCGACCGGGAAGTTAGTCCCGGGTGCGCATGAGTGAGGACAAAGTGCGCAGAAAAGACTAGTATTGATCTGTGGGGCAAGTCTAGATCCCGCCAGGAG
Organism: Elymus sibiricus; assembly: GCA_039707655.1. Classification (NCBI taxonomy): domain Eukaryota; kingdom Viridiplantae; phylum Streptophyta; class Magnoliopsida; order Poales; family Poaceae; genus Elymus; species Elymus sibiricus. The sequence goes on along the minus strand of CM077668.1, from coordinate 86,467,940 downwards.
TAACGACCACCGGCGGGTGTGTCCGGGGCGATCTAGACTGGCCCCACAGATCAATACTAGTCTTTTCTACGCACTTTGTCCTCACTCGTGCGCACCCGGGACCAACTTCCCGGTCGGTCACCCATCCTGAAATTACTCCAAGCTAAGCACGCTTAACTTTGGAGTTCTTTTCGAATGGGCTCCCGGAAAAGAAGGAATTCTTTATTGATATGAGTAGTCTATCATCCCTATTAAGCCAGGCTATCACATACACCCCCACTCAGAGAAACCGACGTCCTCGTCGGGCCACAGGAACGTTCCCTCTTGGCACATACGTTTGTGCGTCCAGTCCAGCACATGTGCCCTGCCGTGTGCCACGACGGGTCACAAACGTCATGCACAACATGACCGCACACCTGGCCCGCAAACATCCGTGTAACCGCGAGGGTTGGCTCTGATACCAACTTATAACGCCCCGGACAGACCCGCCGGTGGTCGTTACTCCTGGCGGGATCTAGACTGGCCCCACAGATCAATACTAGTCTTTTCTGCGCACTTTGTCCTCAGTCGTGCGCACCCGGGACCAACTTCCCGGTCGGTCACCCATCCTGAAATTACTCCAAGCTGAGCACGCTTAACTTTGGAGTTCTTTTCGAATGGGCTCTCGGAAAAGAAGGAATTCCTTATTGATATGAGTAGTCTATCATCCCTATTAAGCCAGGCTATCACATACACTAAGTATACTGGTACATATGCTAGTATGAATAACTATTGTACATGTGGGCTACTAGGCTGGATATAGGTGAGGTGCCAACTTCATACTATATGCTTTTGGTCTTACGCTCTACAAGTGTTACGGTTTACAAGTTTGAAATGAAAGGCGGTGCACTGACAACACCCCTGTCGCGTTCACGTCACACCCCCAGACGGTCGGTCCGGCATGCTTCTGATGCAAGGGAACGCGGGTCGTCTTGCTTTGTCACTGACATGTGGTATCGCATGTGAGCAAAGGGCATCTGCAACGTTGCCACGCCCACAGCTGACTACCTTGACCCACAAAAAACCCTCGTCCCTCGCCCACGTGCGTTCCCCCTCGGCGTCAGCTGCCCGCATTCATGTCGTCCGTCCGCAAGCCATTAAGCAGGCTCGCCCCCCGAGGTACGAACTTCGGCGACTCATTGGCGCACTCAGACGCTTGGCCTCACTGGTATGCGCTACTAAAAGGTGGCAACACCCAGCTAAACTATAGGGCCGGATTTCCGGGACACAATATCCCAGCAAATGACCCCTCGTGTCGTCACCACCCCCAGGGTTACTGTTACTGGTGGACACGTCCTTGTTACAGATTTCCAAGCAAATACAAGAACTGGATACAAGACCAAAAAGGTCCAATGATACAACAATGATTTCTAACAGCGGATGACGGAAGCGGGTAGCGGATTTCCATCTCTGGTGGGGCTCCATTCCCACAGGAGCAGCTGACCTGGGTAACTCCTATCTCACGTGGCTGCTATCTCAGGCCCCTAGGCCGCATCGACGTCATGGTAGTACTCCTTGTTGAAATCTAACCTGGCCAATTAAATAGCCAGGGACAAGCCAGTGAGTACGTTTGAATGTACTCACAAACATTATGAACAAAAGATATACGGAATGCATATGTTCATAATGGATTAAATTATATGCATATGTTGACCAGAATTAAAGCATGGCATGCTAAATGTTAATATGGTGTGGATAAATAATTATATAATTTCAGTAATAAACCAAGAAAATAAAATGGAACATCGGGCATTGGACCGCCCAAGAAATTCCAAGAAGAATGCCAAACGGGTGTCTGAATGCGACGCCTCGAGAGGTCTTGAAAATAAATGCCAAACGGGTGTCTGAATGCGATGCCTCGAGAGGTCTTGAAAAGAAATGCCAAATGGGTGTCTAAATGCGATGCCTCGAGAGCTCTTGAAAAGAAATGCCAAAAGGGTGTCTGAATGCGACGCCTCGAGAGGTCTTGAAAAGAAATGCCAAACGGGTGTCTGAATGCGACGCCTCGAGAGGTCTTGAAAAGAAATGAGTATCCAGGTGGACTAGCCATCCCAAGTGATACCCAGAAAAGAAAATAAAACTGAGTATCTAGGTTGACTAGCCATCCCAAGTGATACTCAGAAAAGAAAATAAAACTGAGTATCCAGGTGGACTAGCCATCCCAAGTGATACCCAGAAAAGAAAATAAAACTGAGTATCCAGGTGGACTAGCCATCCCAAGTGATACTCAGGGTTGCACATAGAAGAAAAATGTTAGTCCACAATAATATTCATATTAGCAACAATATTCATGATAGCATCAGTGGTGACAATAATTATCCTGCAAAATGAATCATGCTCAATTTTAATTATTTCCTCCGAAGACCGACACCAAGACCGACACTTGACCAACCCAGACTGTAGTCCTTAACCGCGGACACGGCTATTCGAATAGGTTTTAAAACTCTGCAGAGGGTGTACTCTTTACCCACAAGTAAAGGATTTCTTTAGCCAACACCGAGACGCTGACTAATTCCCATTACGGTCTTTGGGTTGAAAACACACCTGACCAGCACACACCAGATTAACTTCCAGATGCCATGAATCACCCAAGGCATCGTGCAAGAGAATCTCTAAGTCGGGGAGATCATCGTCTTGAATAGCATGGGATCAGTATTTATAACGCGCGGATTACAAGGGGTGCCCCCCTCTCGGCCCAGCTGGATACACCCATGCCCCCTGACCAGGTGACATGCCTACCAGAGGCCTCTGGTATCTTTCACCATGGCCTCTCTGTACGGTGTGTGCAAGGGAAGGGGTTATCAACTTACTAAACCATACCCTACCTATGGCAGGGACAAGTGGCAGTACGAAACAAGTATGGGGGTTACCGGAACAAGACTCGATCTACGCTCGACCCAGGAGGTTTTAATTTTCCTGCAGTGGTTAGCACAATGTGTTTCCTTGGTAGTACCCAACAGGGTTACCAGCTGGCATGTCCCAACATGCCCTTACTGATCATTCTCGTCACCACGAGAATTCAGTCTCACGGTCACTTTTCTCGTGACTGATTCTTTCCTACAGATTAGTCCGGACCAACATAGGCATAGGTGATATGTGCAAATAACCATACTCACTCATACTTCATGTTTAAATGAAGTTTAAAATATTATCAAGGGATCATGCATGTATAACTAGCAATATGCAAATTTTATTTTAATCCAATATCTTCATGATTCCAATCTTGCAAATAAACAACCATGCATTCACCATATCAAGTGTTCAAGATGCTTGCCTTGAGCATGCAGAAAGATTGGGTGCACTCCAAAACTTTGAAAATTTCATCTTCCCTCCATTTTCCTCTTTTCAAAATATTGAAATTATCACATAAACTTGCAACAGTATAGAAAAGTTGTTTGGAAAATTTTGAAATAAATACTAAAATAAACTAGATGAAAATTGGGGAATATCAGAAAAAGAATCAATTGATTTGGAGTTCATATGATTTTCCTAGGGAATTTCTAAGCTGATATAAATGAAGAAATGGACTATTTAATAGATCCAATAGAAACAAAGCTTAGGAAAAAAGTTCACCCTAGCTGGATTAATAGAGCATGAATTTAGGAGTATGCAAAATTTTGAATCATCAAATTTGGTTTTGAAATGAGTGCTGTAGGATTATTTGGAACCTGCTGGAAAAGAAAAAAGAAAAGGCAGCAACCTGATGGGTAAGCAAAAACATGCCCTGGGCGTGATTTAGCCGCATGGCGCCACAGGTGTCGGTGTAAAAACCAGCAGACCTCGGGGTAGGGGGTCCCGAGCTGTGGATCTAGGATCGGTGGTAACAGAGACAATGGAGGCGATGTTTACCAAGGTTTGGGCCCTCTTGATGGAGGTAAAACCCTACGTCCTACTTCTGTTTATATTGATGGAGATGTATCACGTACAGAGTTGATCTACCTCGAGATCGTAATATGTGTCTAACTTCTAGGGCTAGGTGAGCGATATTGCGTTCTTCCCCTCTACGGGCTAAACCCTATGGCTTATATACACGCCACAGAGGGTACCTAGGGTTACAAGGTCAATATCTAGGAGTAAGGCGACTGGACAAATCTTGAAGAGTACCACAAGTCTTCGGTAGGGACAGCATTGATCACGTCTCCTGTGTGTGGCCTCCGGAGTCCATCGTGATCACGTACGGGGGCATATCGGCCCAACCGAGGAGACGGGCCGGCTAGGTTAGCACCCCCTAATCCAGGACACCGTCAGTAGCCCCTGAACTGGTCTTGTACACCGAGGACGACTTCCAACAAACATCACTTCAGATCCGGAGTCCTCGGCTTGATAGATGAGTTCCACTTTGCATTTCGGATTCTCTTAATAGAGCATCAACATCCGTGGTCCAACCGAGCTTGTACCCTGCCCGAGGTGGGTAGGTATCTTAGCCTCGAAGGCTGGTTGTACAGGTATGAACAATCCAATCCTGCCTGACAACTTTATCGGAGAGGCTCGCCCCATGACAGGTCGAGTAGTTATTGCCTCCCCCTCAAATCGCGGTTCGAGGCAGCCTGTTTACTGGCACGTCCCTTCGAGGAAGAGATCGTGCCCGCTTTCTTAGGGATATCATCAAGATTTCATTTTCCCCCATATGTTTCAACGGCATTTTTTGATAGCAACCGCGAATTTATCGGCGCAACGGTGGGGACTCTTAGCCTTTCATAGGCCTATAAGAGCAAAGGGGAGAATAGCGCGATAGCCCACGCTCCCATTCTTCCCCCACTGTTGCTTCGTCTAGCTCCAGCGCCCAGATCCAACCAGCGCGCCTTTCCCTTTCAAGAGCCCAACTGCTCAATCAGCCATGGCCGACACCCTCAAGGGACACTGGGGCGGCTCCATCGTGACAGCTGTGACCATCGCCGAGCTACGCGACGTGGGGTATCTGGCCCCTGCCATCGCCGCCCGCGCTCCAGCGGCCGACCAGCTGGTGCCCGCTCCGAACGCCGGGGAGCGGGTGGTCTTTGTCCCCCACCTCATCTGAGGCCTTGGGTTCCCGCTGCACCCCTTCGTGCGTGGGGTAATGTACTATTACGGGTTAGATTTCCACCACCTGGCCCCCAACTCCATTCTCCACCTCGCCGCTTTCATCACAGTCTGCGAGGCCTTCCTCCGCTGTGAGCCGCACTTCGGCTTATGGCTGAAGCTCTTCGGGATAAAACCGAAGTAAAGTGGCTCGGATCTCATGGAGTGCGGAGGGTCCATGATTAGCAAGAACCAGGGGGCCACCTGGTTGAAGGGCACCTTCATCGAAACGGTGAAGGAGTGGCAAAGAGAGGGGTTCTACATCACCGAGCCAATCGCCCCTAGTCAAACCGAAGTCCCGGCCTTCTCGGCCAGGCCTCCCAAGAAACTCAAGTCCTGGAAGGAGAAGGGCGTTGCTTGGGGGAAGCCAGAAGAGGTGGAGACCCTGATCGACAGGATCTTGTGGTGGTCCACAATGGGGAAGGTTGAGCTGGCCGACGTCATAAATGTCATGCTCAACCGCCGTATACTCCCTCTCCAACTTTGGGCTACCCTGATGTGGGCACAAAAGCCCGAGGACATGGACACCATCAACACCTTCTTCCGCTCCACCTTGGCCGCCATGTGGTCGAAGCTCATGAAGCTGGCCAAGGACAAAATCCCTAAGGCGGGGGAGGATCGCAGCCTCGAGCACGGCTATGAGCCCCCCCCCCCCCCCCGGTGAGTGGTTTCGCCCTTCAATCTTTGTTTTTTGCTCATTGCGCCGAGGAATAAAGTTTTTACTTGAACCGTCGTGTTTTGACATTTTTGCATAAGTGGTTGGCCTGGGTACAAGGGGTACGATGCCCAGCCCCACTGCCAGAGCAGCCCCCAACTCCCCTGCTCTCAGCGCTTCTGACCGAGGAGCCGCATGTGGTGGCCTCCAAAGGGACAAAGTCCCAGACGGGGAGGCAAGTGCTCGGACCCGAGGGACTTCGGTCACCCTGTCCGAAGAGACCCACACCTCCGCCGCTCAAGACGGCGGTGCCGAGGAGGGTGAGGAGGAGGAGGTTCCTCCTCCAAAGGGGAAGAGGTCGGCGTTAGAAGACGCCAACGTGGATATGCCGCCGAAGGGCCCAAAGAGGCCAAGGCGAGCCTCATCCGAGGCCGCCAACAAGTCATCGGAGAGGGCCGAGCTCTCCGGTGACTCAGAGGAAGACCTCCTCGCTATGGGGAGGAAGAAGCCGGCACCCCGAGGGTAAGTCCTTGTCCTTATTTTCTTTCCTTGAGTGTCAGAATAAGGTTGTAGTGCAAATTACCAATCTGGACCAGAATAAAGATGAGGATGGTTTGCTCAAATATTCCAAAGAACTCAAATGTATTCTTGCATAAAACTGAGTTATATACTTCTATTGACATCCCAGAATTTTTATGGAATTTTTAAGGGAATATTCAAATGGGTTGTAGTGCAAACTGCAAATTGAACCAGATTTGAAATCTTGAAGTGGTGCTCAAAATTCACACATGGCCAAGCTGGGTTTTTGCATAAAAGTGATCCAGGGACATTACAAGACTTCTACAATTTTTTTGTGGAATTTATAAATGAAGTTATAAAATAGTTGCAGTGCAAATGAGGCTCTAAAAATGGTTAAAATGCTATTAAATGAATTAATCCTTGACAATTTTTTATTATAAAAATTATTCCCCTGGTTTTAATGAATGCAATAAAATGCTTAAATAGAACACTCAAGCCATACAACAATATTCAAAAGTTTTCAGATAGAACAGAAGAATTTTTGAAATTCAGGCAAAAAGTGTGGCTCTGAGATCACAAGAAAATCCAGAAAGAAAATTTTCAAATCCTGGCAGAATTTTAAATTAACAAAACATGGTTAAATTTTTGGGGTGTTACAACACTACCCCCCTTAAGAAAAATCTCGTCCTCGAGATTTGCTAAGGATGGTTTCAAATATATAATTATCAAAAATATCCCGAAAATTTAGCATTTTGTTCATGTGATTTGACGAGGCTACAGGGAGTGGGCAAATAATTGGTGCAACTATCATGAGGTACAGGCGCTGTGTGCAAAAATCTACGGTTGAGGAAACTGAGAGGTTTTTACTGAGGAGGTGGTAAATTTAGAATTAATGAAATTCTAAACTCCCAAATTACGCTAGTCGTACCCGAGTGCATAGTGCTCCTCCTGGCTGACAGGTGGACCCGGGGCCCACTGTCAGTCCCTCCTCCTACCTCTGGCTCCCCTTTCTTCCTCTCTCTCGCGCTTTTCCCGCACTTTCTCCTCGACGGCGTCTAGCGCGTAGGGCAGCTAGGCCGTACTGCGGCAGTGCGCGGCGTGCTGGCTGCTGGTGTAGCGCGCACTCACCTCGCGGGCCAGCGCACGGTCGGCACTGCTCGCGGATTCGCCTCCGAAAGCCGGCGATCGAGCGACGAGCGGCGCTGGTGGACTTCGTTCACCATACACCGATCTCGAGTTATAAAAAGATCGCGGTGCCTCTCTCTTCCTCCTCACGCCTGGCCTCGCTTCTACTTCTTCTTCCTTCTTCTCCATTTCGGTTTGCAGGAGCTCAAGACGAGGCTCTAATGGCGGAGGTGATGCCGGACTGGTTCGTGATCCTGGTGTGCGGAGGGTTGGAGGCAGTGCTGGGGTTATCCGTGCTCTTGTGCGCGATGATCCTTGATGATCGCCGTGATGCTGCTGCTCGAGTGTTGGCTCTTCACGGCGGCGGTGATCACGAGGATTAAGTGTCAGTGTTAGGTGCTAACTCCTGTCAGCGTGCTGGAGGCAATTGTACTAGAATAGTTACCCACAGATTTCTTTTTCGGAAATTGTGGTATGTTAGTGAGGTGTTCAGTTAGGTGCAAAAACGTGTACGTGTTTTGCAATTAGTGCATGTGGTCAAGTGGTTGTGGCTGTGAGCCTGCTGTTGTGGTGCTGCGCGAATATAAATCTATGCCATGGAGAAATATTCGCAATGGCTCAAAGAAAATCCCACCTCGAGATTCACTGAGAGCTAAAACAGTTGATCAAAAATCACAGCAGTACAAAATTACTCACATACAATTGAAATGAAACAATTTATTCATCACACAAACTTAGGATACACGCATAAGCTGCAACACTTAATTAAATGCTAGGCTAACAAACACGGTAGTGGCGTCTACAGCGCAAACGTGAGAGATGCTGGGTCCTGAGGAAATGTCTCCGGCACTGGGGCACACTCTTCTTCTATCGGAGGAACCGGATTGACTAGTCGAAAAATGCGCCTTTCCTGGTCTGGCCTCAGTGGTCTGCCAATGGCGATCTGAGGATTTAATTCAGCGAGCCTCTGGAGATAACACATTACTCGCTGGGTTAACCGCTCTTGAGCGATGACGTACTAGACAAGATTGGCCAGTACTGGGTCTCTTTCTACTCTCCCACCGGGAAAAACTGCTACTACACCGGGTGCTGCACGACTCGGGAAGTAAGTATACCCCCTTTCGCTGGCATAGGGTACTGTGAAGCGAAGACGAGTAATTTCTTCGTACGCAGCAGCTTCTATGGCCATTTGCGGAGTCGGCATAGATCTCCCCACGAAAGAGACTTCCGTTGGGTCTTGATTTGGGTTTGAGGGAGGGATGTGTACTACTGCCCAGTATTTCGAGGCGACTGGGGTGATCCTTGTTTTGAGCAGCTCATACTGGGGTGGATGGGTAGAACTCATGGTACTGCAGGTAAAGTCCCACAATATCTTAACAAAACTGCCTGGGGTTGCATCTGGAGTTCTCAGATGAATGCTAGGGCTCGGCATGGCAAAAATGGCTGTGAGAGCTGTGCTCAAAGTGAGGGATGCTTGGTAAGGTCACGGAGTGGCCTCCTATATAGCATCAGGGCTGGGTCACCGATTGTGGTGTTGGGGCAATCTAGGTTGACAATTCTGCCCTATGGGGTCGGGTCAAAGCCACAGATACACACATCTCTCAAAAGTGACGCATTACTGTGGTTGTCGTCAGGGGTGGTTTTTGGTAGCTGCGCCTGAAATTTAATATGTAATCGTACTTATACGCGGATACTTATAAAAATAATGGGATGCAAACAAACTGCATTTATATCATGGCGATTACAAGGTCACACTATTACACGGCGTAGAATACTAAGACTCGCGCTACTCGAGTGATTTAATCTACCTCGTTAATGTCTAAACGAGCGTGCCTCGTGGATGTCGAGGCTTCTCCATGGGCTTCTCCATCGGGGTTCGCTGGATGGGGTTGAGGAGCTGCAGGGTCGGGGTAGCGATGATGGCCGTCGCGGGGGTTGGTGGTCACAATCCCGTCGGAGCGTGTCCCTAAAAGGCGACGAAGCTCTTCCGGGGATACAAATGCATTCTGGTCGGTTGCAGGGGCAGACCTCAAGGACTCGATTGGGTGTCCGAACAGCACGACTGGGTTGTCGGTGCCGGGCACGTCCTCTCCTCTCGCCGGGGCTCGATGGGCAAGTTCTCCACGAGCTGCGAGCAGATCAAGAGTGACCTGATCGAACAATGCCTCTAGTGCGCCTACGTAGCGCACCAGATGCAGCAAGGCAGGGTCCGTCTCGTGGTCTCCGTTGGCAACCTGGGGTGGCCTACTATACCCGTCATGGCTGGGGTAGTAGGAGAACGAGCGGCAGTTAACTCTTGGTGACAAGTGCCGGAGTTGAACTATAGCCTCTCGAGCGGCCAGCTGGATGGCTTGGGGTTCGAAGGAGGTTGTCCTTCCGGCGAACCTGTAGGGGCGTTCTGGCGCCATACCCCTACCATAGATGTGCACTGTGGCCCAGAATTGACGGCTTTCACCGCTCCTGAGCCCTTGGTACACCACATATTCTGGGGGCTCTTCTATCGCAAAGGCACGACGGGTGAGGTTTGCTAACACGGTGACAAAACCTCCAAGGTTGGTTGCTGTGGTTTCATTGTGAACAATGGGGCAAGGCATCCTGGCTAGGTTTTTGGGGTAGAGGCTGTGCTGTGCTTGGTTGGGGCTAACGTTCCTTCTTATAGAAAAAGAAACGGAGTCTTCCTTCGCACGCTTGTGAATGAGACAATTTAAAGGTCGGTCACAGGCGCGTGATCGACGGGCTAGGATGATAGGTTGGGCACCGACTGCCAAAAAGTGTCGGGGTCACTGTGGGGCTATCGTACGCGAGAAGCTAGCCAATGGTCAACCTGGCTCTGATACCAAGGTTGCCAGGACCGGATTTCCAGGATATTAATTTCCCAGTAAATGGTCCTTGTGCTCACCAGCCCCAGGATTACTGTTAGATGATGAGACACAATCTTGATATAGAAATTCCAAGCAAAAGTACAAAATATGTAGTACAAGACCATTGTGGTCTATGAGTACAACAACAGGTTTCTAGTGGTTGATGGCGGAAGCGGTCTGCGGAACATCAGCGTCTATGGGACTCCATTTCCCACAGGAGCAGCTGACCTGGATAACTCCTATCTTCGCGAGGCTGCTATCATCGTTGCCTAGGTTCCGGGCTGTCTTCGGTGCGCTCCTCTCCAATCATGAAATCTGGCCAAGACAATAGCCAGGGACAAGCCAGTGAGTACTTTGAATGTACTCGCAAACATCATGAAAACAGGTATAATATAACCGATGATAATCATGCACTGTAATAATCCATGATCACTTAGTTAGTCATGAAATAAAAATCTATGATGCGAGCAAGCAGGTTATTCATATTAATCATGAATAAGCAATCAGAGAAAATAAATAACAAGCATGCCACAGTCGGGCGTCTGAGCGACACCCCATAAAGGGCTTATAAGAAAAAAAAAATTAACAAGTATGCCACAGTCGGGCGTCTGAGCGACACCACATAAAGGGCTTATATATAAATTAAATGACAAGCATGCCACAGTCGGACGTCTGAAGCGACATCACAGAAAGGGCTTATATAAATTAAATGACAAGCATGCCACAGTCGGACGTCTGAAGCGACATCACAGAAAGGGCTTATATAAATTAAATGACAAGCATGCCACAGTCGGACGTCTGAAGCGACATCACAGAAGGGGCTTATATATAAATTAAAGGACAAGCATGCCACAGTCGGACGTCTAAAGCGACATCACAAAAAGGGCTTATATAAATTAAATGATAAGCATGCCACAGTCGGACGTCTGAAGCGACATCACAGAAAGGGCTTATATATAAATTAAAGGACAAGCATGCCACAGTCGGACGTCTGAAGCGACATCACAGAAAGGGCTTATATAAGAATAATCACAATGAATATCCAGGAGGTAGAACCATCCCAGGGATACTCAACAATTCAAATAATATACATGGTTAGTCCACAGCAATAATTAATAATCATAATCATCACATGTTATGATCAATGCTCCGGTTTAGAAGTTTTCCTCCGAAGACCGACACTAAGACCGACACTTGACCCATCCCAGACTGTAGTCCTTAACCGCGGACACGGCTATTCGAATAGATATAAACTCTGCAGAGGGTGTACTCTTTACCCACAAGTAACGGATTCCTTTAGTCCACCGGGACTAATTCCGATTACAGTCTTTGAATTGAAAACACACCTGACCGCACACACCAGCTTCACTTACCGGAGTCTGGAATCACCCACGACACCCGTTAAGCAAAACTCTAAGTGGGGAGGCTACAACCTCGACTAGCATGGGATCACAAAATTTATACCGCGCGCAAACTAGGGGAGCTACCCCTTCGGCTCCAACCGAACACCCATGCCCCCGGACCAAGTGACATGCCTACCAGGGGCCACTGGTATCTTTCACTATGGCCTCTCTGTACGGTGTGTGCTAAGAAAGGGGTTGACAACTTACTGAACCATACCCTACCTGCGGCAGGGACGAGTGGTAGTACGAGACAAGTATGGGGGTTACTGGAACAAGACTCGATCTACGGTCGACTCAGGAGGTTTAAGTGTTTCCTGCATGATTAGTATAACAATAATATTCCATATCAACAGACAGAATCCTCCCTCATCATACCCCTTCATGCCTCACTGACCATTCTCGCTTCAACGAAAAGTCAATAGCAAACCCGTGTCTACCCGAGACAGAGGCTGCTCCGGATCTCTTCCGGTAGGCATGAGAGGCATAAGAGGATGAATACTTTCACAAGTATATAAATTTCCACAGCAAAGAAATTCTATCAGGCACTTAAAGAGCGTGATCACAACATCACATAAAATAATGCGTGCTTCGGATTAACTCGGTGTTGTAGTCACCACAAATAACCCACAACAAAAATTATACCAGGGTTCAGAGTGCTTGCCTTCCATGTGCATGTAGGTGGGGTGCACTCCAAATTTTTTTTTGAAAGTTTACTCTTCTCTCCAATTCCTATTTTTGAAAATATTCTAATTAACACATAATTTAAAAACAGTACAAAAAGTTGTCTCGAATTTTTTTCAAATAAATATGAAAATAAACTAGATGAAATTTCAGAGAGGTAGGAAAAAGAATCATTTCATTTGGGGTTTGATTTAAAAAGATATGGCCAGTCGAAGTTTTAGTCAAACTCTGTTTTTAATATAATCAGAAAATAGAAAACGGTTCGGACCGAATACGTTTTCGGGAGAAGAAGACGTACTTCCGGGTGGTTACGCTTTCCGAAAACGTTCGCGTACTTCCTGGAATATGTTTCCTTTTTAAGAAAACGTATTCTGAGGCAAGACGCCGTCTGGCCAGGGCCTGTCTCGCCGACAGACGGGGCCCGCCTGTCGGGTTCTTCTCCTATCTCCCGCTCGCAGGAGGCAGGGGCAGAGGCGAGCTTTCGATGGCGATTGCCGGCGCCAGGAGGCACCTCTCCCGGAGCTGCGCATACCGGCGTGCTCAGGGAGGACCTCATCCCCTGGGGAGCAAAAGGGGCGCCTGCGAGCTCGGGGGTGAGCACCTCTTCCTCCGAGGCGGACCGAGAGCTCCGGCGAGTGTGGCCTCGGCCTACCACCGCTACGGCTCAAATTAACAGGGGGAAAGGGCTCTATAGATCGAGGTGGAGCTAATGGAAAGGAAAGGAGGGGACGGGAGGCTCTGGTTCGTCCGGAACCATCGGAGTCGAGGCGGCGGGTTGCTTGGCCGGAGACGGGGAAGAAGGGTCCCTCTGGTCAAATTGGAGCTAGGGGGGGTTCACAGGGGTTGCAGGGTCTTGATGAGGACGGCAGGGAGCGCGAGGGGGTCCTATTTATAGCGCAACGAGGTCGGTTCCGAGGCGGCCGTGGATAAGATCGCCGACGAGTCGTCCCTGTGCTTTGCAGGCGACGTGGCGACGACCAGTGGTGATAGCAGGGCGAGAGGATGAGCTCGGCCTGTTCCAGAGGGCAGCTGTCGAGCTGGAGTGGTCGGGGCGGTGCTGCCATGGCAGGGGCGTGCTGTGGCCATCCGCTAGCTGCCATGGCCGACCTGATGGCGGCGCTGTGGAGGCTTGGCTGGCTCCGACGAGCGGATAAGAACGGGGCGTAGCCCTGCGGGCGAGCAAGGGCCAGGGGCAGAGCTAGGCGACGCGGCGGCTCGGGCGGACGCGTGCAATAAGCACGTTCTTCTCGTGCTCCGGGCATGCACGCCAGGCGTTCGGCAAAATGCCAATGCCTGCCAGGAGGCTCCTCTGCCCACGGGGCTCTACCAGGATGGATTGCTGGCCAAGGCAAAGCTAGAGGACAAGCTGAGCTGGCCAGATGAGCTAACTTCCAATGCAAAGCAAAGATCTTGTCAAAACAGTTCATGCTCTTCAACTGTTCGGCAAAATGCTAGGGGCATCCAGAAGGTTTTTCTGGTGACCAAAATTTCCAGATCAGAGTCTCCTTAGATGCAGGTGGTGATGGCAAAGTTAGTTTGGGCAGAACAAAAACTTGCTAATGCAATTCTTGGAGAAAAGCAAATCTGGACAGAAACTGAAGACTATTATTTCATGTGCAAAATTTATTTCAATGGATCCAATATTCTGGACTTAAGGGTTTGGTAGCAAGTATTAATAGCAGGAAAAATCTCAAGAGTGATGGGGCAAGATAAAATAAGGTTGTAGTGCAAATTACCAATCTGGACCAGAATAAAGATGAGGATGGTTTGCTCAAATATTCCAAAGAACTCAAATGTATTCTTGCATAAAACTGAGTTATATACTTCTATTGACATCCCAGATTTTTTATGGAATTTTTAAGGGAATATTCAAATGGGTTGTAGTGCAAACTGCAAATTGAACCAGATTTGAAATCTTGAAGTGGTGCTCAAAATTCACACATGGCCAAGCTGGGTTTTTGCATAAAAGTGATCCAGGGACATTACAAGACTTCTACAATTTTTTTGTGGAATTTATAAATGAAGTTATAAAATAGTTGCAGTGCAAATGAGGCTCTAAAAATGGTTAAAATGCTATTAAATGAATTAATCCTTGACAAATTTTTATTATAAAAATTATTCCCCTGGTTTTAATGAATGCAATAAAATGCTTAAATAGAACACTCAAGCCATACAACAATATTCAAAAGTTTTCAGATAGAACAGAAGAATTTTTGAAATTCAGGCAAAAAGTGTGGCTCTGAGATCACAAGAAAATCCAGAAAGAAAATTTTCAAATCCTGGCAGAATTTTAAATTAACAAAACATGGTTAAATTTTTGGGGTGTTACATTGAGTCACTTTTTCAGCAAGGGAAATCTTTACAAAAGCAATCTTTCACATGCAGTCCGCCGAGGGTAATCCCCAGCGGTTCTTCAAGTGGGCTGCCATCTGCCAGCGGGACTCCAGAGCCCGCCGCGTCTCCCCCAAAGCATGACGGGCTAGGGGAGGCGACATCCACCCTGGTCCCGGACGTCAACTTGATGGGGGCCGACGAGGTGGCGACCATGGCCGAGGTCAATACCTCGGCCCAACAAGACCCGGGGACGGAGCGCCCCGAGGTCGTCGAAGAAGGGCTGGGCCAGTCATCGGTCCAGCCAGCGGTAACACCCTGATTTTTGGCCCTTGCTTTTTTCTTTTGGATTTCTTCGAATTTTCATTTGGATTTCTTTTTTCGTGGCTATGTGGTCTGGAAACATGGGAGGATCTTCTCTCCTGCCACTTCCTAGTGGCTTGTCATTCTCAAATCTATCCCAAGGTCATGTCATTTCCATCTTAGCCCAACTCCAATATTTATTTATTGGGAATATTCCTTTTGCTATTAAAGGAATAACCCTGTTTGCCCTAGGTTGTGAAGCAACCTATATTTTTGTCTTCCACAAAATTCCCACAAAATTCTCATAAATTATTTAGATCATATCTCCCACTAATATGCCAAAACACATCCTTGCCTAGTTCAAAAATAATTCTGGAATATTCATTTTCCATTCTGTCCAGAATGGCACTTTGTGAAGGAAGTGCTATTTATTTTTTCTTGATTGACCTCAAAATTTTTGGGCACTCTTTCACATCCAAATCATTGCCACATGCCAAAATTCAACTTCATTTACCAAGTAAATCTTCCTCAGAAAATTTACAAAGTTTCTGTCCAGAGGGAAGCTTTGTGAAGGAAGTACGGGCTAGGCTTATCTAAATGAGTTGAAATTTTGGGAGGTCATTCATATGATCAAATAATTACTCTCCAAAAAATTTCATCTCCACCCAACAAACTATGTGAGCACACCTTCAAATCTTTGTTTCTGGCCATAATTTCAGTTTGTGAAGTAACTATATTTTCTATTCTTTCAAAAATTCTGAAATTAATCCAGGACCTAAAAATCCCTGTATCATTTGAGCATGCCAAAATTCACATCATTTTGCCAAGTCATTTTTGCTGCAAAATTCCCCCAAGTTTCTGTCCAGTGTGGATCATTATGAAGGAAGTACCATTTATACTTACCCAAATGAGATGAAATTTTTATGGAACGTTCATATGCCCAAATGATCATATTCCACCAATTTTCAGCTCAAACCAAGCAACCATATGAGTGCTACTTCATGATCAAGTTTCTGGACCAGATTTGGCAGTTGTAAAGCAACTAGGTTAAATATTGATCCAAATCCTTTCAAAATTCCCAGGATCATAGTCCTTCCTACCCTAAGCCTCTGTGACATCCTAGTTGGCTCTTATCCCCTCTAATATGATCACTATTTCATGCCCAAGTTTGCAACAGCAAACTTCAGTCGATCACTCACATCAGAACACAGCTGATTTCCTCGATCCATCACCTCAGGTAGGACCCACTTTGGAAGGACTACACTGTAGACATAGTGTGGGCGGCCCTAAAGTCCCGCGTGCACTAGTGCACGCGGTGACCACGCGGTCTGGCACGCCGAAAGTGCGCTCTAGGCATCGGGTCCCTCTGCCGCCGCCCAAACTCCATCCTCGCAACACCGCACCTTGTCCATCGCGTAGCCCAGCCTCTCCTGCGTCCGCGTGTCCTCTCTGGACCCCTCTCCCCCTCCTCTTTCCTCTCCGGCAAGCTGCGCCACATCGCGTGCCCGTGGCCGTTGTCGCCTTGCCCTTGTCCGCTTCCCTCCCCATAGCATCTCCACGCCGAATGCACTCCCCCTGGCCTCTCTCCCTCTCCGCGCATGCGCGCACGCACGCGGTCATGCCAGAGCATCAACCGCAAGCTCCAGTCGTCGTCCGGCGAGAGCATCCCCGCCTTGGCTATTTAAGCCACCCCGAGACCTCTCGAGCACTCCAACAGCCTCTCCACCCTCCTAGCTCCCTCCCCGACCCATCTTTTTGTCGGCAGAGTCACTCTTCGCTTGCCACGGTCGCCATCGCCGCCGCCGGACTCCGCTCAAATACGAGCAAGTCCGAGCCCCTCCCCTCCTCCTCTCCTCACCAGAGGCCCTCTCGAGCTCCCTGGAGCTCCCCCACCTCTTCCCCTCCTCCTCCAGTACTCCAGAGCGTCGTGCCCAAACTTGCCCATGGCCGCCGTCCGCTGCGGCCAACATCCCGCTCTACCCCAAGCTCCCCGGTGGCCGTGGAGTACATCATTGGATGCGTCGCTCAATTCTGAGCTCCTCCATAGGCGGAGCGTCGCTGGAGACCTCCTGTGGCGCCGGCAACCACCGCCCGACGCCGGCCGTGCCCCGAGCGCGGGAGGTTGAAGACGACCCGTTCGTCCCGACCGGTGGGCCCCCTCTGTAAGCGGCAGCGGCAGCGTGTGTGTGAAGCTGACGAGCGGGCCTGCGTCATTTTAAGTGGAAGCGTACTCGGGAAAGTACGTTTTCCCTTGGAGAATGTGGCGCCCCACCTGAATACCACAGTAGTCAGACGGTCACCGCACATACCAGCCCAGGAAAATCACTCTGGCATGTGCTTTTACAACAAGTATCATTCATGAACACAAGCTTTTCTATTAATGAATAAATCAGTCTTACATGATATATTACAAGGGGAATGGCAGCAGAAAAGCTCTATCTAAGGCAGCATGGTCTTGGTGCGCCTCCAATCCACATGGATCTGGCTGGGTTACTCTTCTAGCCCGCGAACACTCCGGCTCCTTGCTAGCGAACGTCGAAATCTTAGGTGAACCTGGCCACATTGAAGGCCGCTGAGTACTTTTGAATGTACTCGCAAGCAAACCAAACTAACATATACACCAAGCAATGCAATCCATGGCATTCAAGCATGCATTTGCTATCTTAATAGTATTAACTATCATGTTATGACAGGATTATCTAGCATGATAACTATCAAAGTAACTGCAAAGATACATCATATTAAGTAGTTAATCCATATTCTGAATAATCTTAGGATCCAAATCTAGTCCAAACTTTGCGGTCATCCGACCACTCATCTCATAGCCATCCCATGGCCAGTATTTCATATCCCTGACATCAACTGATGTCCATGCATCTGCTCTGCAAGTCTGACAAACCTTACCCTTCTCTGGTTCATTATTAACATCATATGGTTTGTTCCTCCAGACTCGACACAGACCAAATAGTGGCCTAGTATGAACTGTCCATGACCGAGGACGCGGCTATTCGAATAGATTTACACTCTGCAGAGGTTGTGTTCCCATTCGGGTGGACCGGTGCTGCTCCAACGAAACTTGCCTAACCCGTGACTCCTCCACCGTACCACCGACAATCATCCTCCCCCGGAGTCCTGCCCTGGGTGGCCCCTGTGTCACCCCGTGACACCTGCCACCGTCGTGGCCAAACTAAACTGTCCCAAACGGGGACCGCGCGCAAACAAACAACTGGGCTCACAAGGTTATCGCCGTCTACCTAATCAGGGCAGCACGCACACATAACCTTCCCTAGGTGGTGGTACCGATAAAAGAGCACGATGTTAGACCAAGTCAAGGCCGTCCCATACCGGCAAATGTGGCTGCACGGATAAGTCCGGATAGGTGACACTATGACTCAATCCAGCCGACGGAGGAGGTTGTCATTATTAAGTCATATTCTTAATCATTGCAATAACAATAGTAATGCGCGATGAAAACATAACAACCTATCTCCTTAATGTCACTTACGAGTCACTAGTGCGATAATATGATGAGCATTATCAGGTAATGTAAACAGCAAATTCAACCTAGCAGAAGTTTAATTACTTTACAAGTCTTAGTTGTAAGTGA
Organism: Elymus sibiricus; assembly: GCA_039707655.1. NCBI lineage: Eukaryota > Viridiplantae > Streptophyta > Magnoliopsida > Poales > Poaceae > Elymus > Elymus sibiricus. The sequence continues at coordinate 86,449,379 of CM077668.1, read as the reverse complement.
CAACCATCTGAACCCTTGTATGAAACCGGCAAATAAACCAGTAGCCACCAGAACGGTCTTTACAACTCAGATCTGGGACGTTACCGGAATAACTCAACCCCGGCTCAAGACGGCTGAAAAGCAGCTCAGAGCATGAGACAGTGTTGATAAAAAAAGAGTGTAGCAGTTCCCTAAGACGGCCGAAGATCAGCTCAGAGCATAGGGGCACCGCTACAGAGAGAAATTCAACAGCTGCCCGAGATGGCCGAAAAGCAGCTCAGAACACGGGCCAGTTGTTGAGAGGAGAAATATAAAGTCGGCATCCACCCCGGATGGCCGAAAGCAGCTCAGAACATAGGCGTGGTGCCGTCATCAAAGAAAGGCAGACAAGGGTTCGACAGAGTCACATACAACCCACTACAATGCACACGAGCATCAACATATTAATTTAAACATGCAAGAATAACACACAGAAATGCTTTAGGGCATATATCAGATGGTCGGCTTGGCTGGGGGTCAAGGAATACTCCGGGAGAAGTGCGATGAAACTCCGGAAAAATTCGCCGGAAGAATTCCCTCTCGGAGGGGCTGAATAGAGGGCAGGGGCAAAATGGGCATTTCAGAAAGTGTCAACATGGTGAAAGTGATGTCATCGGAACGGGCTCAATGAACTGAGAAAGTGAGCATTGGATTCACCTCGATCGGAGTTACGGTTAAAAAGTTAGGGCCATTCGTTCGTTAGGCAGAAAAACAAACAAAAACTGAGCTTTTCTGCTGCTAACGGGCGAACGCCCACAATTTAACCTTTTCGGCCGGCTGAGTAAACAGAAAGCATATTCACGGGAATACGTTTTCAGAGTAGTGAAAGCGCACTACGGCCGAAGAACCACCAGAGTACGCCTTCGGAGGAGGGAGACGTATTCCACTGAATACGCCTCCACTTAAATGACGTGGCGGGGGCGGGGCCTGGCTACAGCCGATGACACATGTGGCCCACACCACCTTCTCTCTCTTCCCTCCATCTCCTTCTTCCTCCTCCCGACCGAGAGCAGTAGAGGCCTCGGCCTCGCCGGCACCGGCGACTGGAGGCCACGGCGAGCTTGGGCGCCGCCGGGGATGGATGCACCACCCCACCCCGCGCCCACAGGTGGTGGAAAGGGTGCCGGGGTGGCCGGAGCTGGCCACGGCGACGATGGCCGAAGGCGGCGGCTCCGCAGTGGAGGAGGTGCTCCGGTGGCGGAATTGGCCGGGAGAGGGGGTGGGGGTGGCCGTCGTGGAGTGGAGAGTCCAGTGGGTAGCTCGGTGGAAGAGGAGGAGGCCGGGGCAGCGAGAATTTAGGAAAGGGGTGCCGGCGGCCATGGCGGCTGTGGGGAGGGCGTGGAGCATCTCGGCTCGATTCCTCGAGCGTGGGTGGTCTTGGGAGGGAGGAGAGGAGAGTGGTGCTGCTCGGGTGGGCGCAGGGCTAGGCTATTTATAGCCGGCGAGGGGAGACGATGAGGACGGCCGCGGTGGCGATCTCATCGGCGCACTGGCGCTGCGGGGAGACATGGCTGGACGGTAGCGATGTCGGCAGTTGCTCTGGGAGAATAGAGGAGCTCGTAGGAGCTTCGGGAGAGCTCGAGGAAGAAGGGTTCAGAGAGGAAGGCGACGACGGCGCGGTCACGGGCGGGACAGAGTGGTGGCGGGACTCGCCGCAGCATGGAGAAGAAGAAATCGGAGAGGAGAAGGTGCGGGAGAGGGGTACGTGGGCGATGCGGAGACGTGGGACATGTTCGGACGAGCGGAGACTGGCCGGAGATGACCGGACGGAGCTGACAAAGTGCAGAGCACCGTTTCTGCATGGTGGCTACGTGGTCACCACGCGCACTACCAGCTCTGGCACTTTCCTGCCTGTCCAACCTTGTCAAACAGCTCCCTCACTGCTCAAGTAGATAGAAGAAGTAACTGGAACTAGCTGGGTGGCTCTGAGGTGAGAGATACTTGCAGAAGAAGATTGCAACAGCAAACTTGGGTGGACATTTCTGGAGAAATGGATGAGGGAGAGGAGCTGGATCCTTGTCACAGTGAGATAGGGTAGGAAGGACTAGATGCTTGCCAAATTTGAGCCCATTTGGACAAGTTTTGCATACACTTCCTTTGCAATGCAAATTCTGGTCCAGAAACTCGACTTTGAAGCTGCACTCATATGGCTTGATGAAATGAGCTGAATTTTGGTGGAGAATGATGATTTGGAGCTATGGAGGTACTGGGAAAATTTCAGCTCATTTGGATATGCCAAAGTGGTACTTCCTTCACAGAGTTAGAATCTGGACAGAAACTTGATGAAATTTTTGGGAGAAATTGGCTAGATGAAATGATGTGAATTTTTGCATAGTCACATCATATAGGGAATGTGAGGTCCTGGATTAATTTGAGAATTTTTGGAGCAATATAAAATATAGTTGCTTGACAACCTCAAAATAAATCCAAAAACAAGAATTGGATGATGCTCTCAAAATTTGATCTGTGGAACTTGGGATCTTGATGGAAATGGTGAATATATGTATAGGAGAGGCTCCACAAATTATTTGGGATTTTTCCTGGCTACCAAAATAGTAGCTCCTTCGGAAAGTGCCAAAAATGCAATATTAGCTTTAAATAGGAAAAGGCAATTTCCCTTATTTAATTATTGCCAATATTTTTATTGGAGCTCAATATGATCACAAATAATATCTCCACAAGTTTTCATGAACTTTGGAGATGGATAGATATTTTCCTGGATTTAATTCCTTCAACTGGCAAAAAAAGGAATTAATTTTAAATGAAAAATATTGCAAATGACTTCGCAATATTTTTGCATATCCAGGGTTTTATAGATAAGGGATGATCACTGGGAAAGATTTGGGAGGCAACGAATCAATGGAAATTGGAGTTCCTTTGCAACGGAAGGAATTAGGGTTTCCCTTCCGGTAGACCGGAGAGTAGGGTTTTGGTGGCAAAGTCTTGAGAAAATATCCTGGGTGGCAAGATTGGACTGGAGAGAATCTCTGGACAGATAGGAGAGGCAAGGCTAAATGACCATCTTCATATACCCAAGAGCGAGAGAAAATCCGATAACACCAAAAAAAAAACGGGAGTCAAATCCCGCGAAGGAAAAAAAACAAGGAGCGAAAACCAGGGTGTCACAGAGAAAGCGTATTTTTCTTTTGCTTTGGCTGAGAATACGTTTTCCATATACTGAAAGCGTATTTTCTAAAGTGCGCTTTCTGTTTTTCAGCCGCCGGCCGAAACTGTTAATTAGCGGACGTTCGCCCGTTAAGCGCAGAAATGAATATTTTTATTTAAATTTCTGCCTAACGAATGAACGGCCGTAACTCCGCAACCGTGACTCTGATTCAGGTCAATCCAAAGCCCACGATCTCAGTTCATCGAGCCCGTTCCGATGGTATCATTTTCATGAGGTTGTCACACTGTGAAAATGACCATTTTGCCCTTGCCCCTAATCAGCTCCGCCGGGAAGGAAACTTTTCCGGCGATTCTTTCCGCGAGTTCATCGCACTTCTCCCCGGTGAATCCTTCATCCCCAGGCAAACCACGACAGCCACTTGCATGATGACATTGATATAGCCATGGTTTCTACTTGAATGTTTGAATAATTGGTTGCTCATATAAATTTAGTGAATGTTACTGATATGTTTGTGAATCCATGCTCATTGCTTATGCCATGTTCATTTTTCATCTAGTAAGTGATATGACTAATTGCTAAGGATATTCTTATCATGTGTTATTCTTGTAATTATTTCCGATGCTAGTGATAATGTTATGCTCACATTAGTAGTTATGGATTGATATGAAAATACTTGTGATATTCGTGATCATCGTTATGCTATGTTCATTTGCATCCCGTAGCATAAATGATTTATCATCGTTCATGTCATGATGTTAAATGGTTATGTGGCCCATCCATGGTTACACTGATATCATGCTCATATGCAATGTTATTTCATCATGTTATTTTTATTGTGACTCAGCTCATCACCATTCAAGTTGAACCTGACATTAATCGAACTTGAACAAATCTGTTGGCCGAGTCATGGTGCCACCGAATCGAGCTCACCAGTGCAACCACACTTGCCTGGATGGGGAGGCCCTAATGCGGTCTATTGTCATGCCTCTCGTGTAGGGGAACGCAGAAGAAAACAAAAAATTTCTGACCTACGCACCAGCCCAGGACCACTATGGAGACTGCATACAAGGTTTGATCTTTTTCGTTACCGACTCGTAGCGCAGCGGAAGTAGAGTCGATGACGATCGGCGGTGCAGATCCCCGCAGTTAGGATTTACAACCTCCCAACCGCAAGGATGTACTCCCTCGTCAGCTCACCGGACGGATCTCCGGGCAGCCCTTCGGGAGGCCTCGGGACAGTCCCTCGAATAGTCCCACCGGACGGATCCTCGGACAGCCCTTCGGGAGGCCTCTGGACAGTCCCTCGGATAGTCCCACCAGACGGATCCTCGGACAGCCCTCCGGGAGGCCTCTGGACAGTCCTTCGGATAGTCCCACCAGACGGCTCCTCAGACAGCCCTCCGGGAGGCCTCACGGAAAGCCCTTCGGGCGGGTCACTCGGACAGCCCTTCGGGAGGACCCTCGAAACTCGAACGGTCACTCGGACAGCCCTTCTATAGGCACTCTCGAACTAAGACCGAAACTACGATCTCTCTACAGAGTTGCACACATATGGTGTCATCTATCCGGCAGGGCTTCGCCGTCCAGAACTAGTTCCCACTGGAACCCAGACAGCCTTTCGGCTCTACGAAACTATTTCGCTGGGAGGGAGAGAGAAAGCCAGATCATGCATGGCATTTGTATGTTGAGAAAGAGTGTGTCTTTAGGCAGCCCCCTCCACCCCTATTTATAGGCCAAGCCCAAGGGTAGCTTCTCCAAGAAGCTAAGGGGAAAAATACCAAAAGGCCCTCAAGGTAGCTTCTCCAAGAAGACACCCAAAAAGCACTTTCACTATTCATGGAAACATTTTTCCGCGATCGTTAAATCCAAAAATATTTATGTGGGTCTTAGAATAATTCTAGTACCCACACAAATGATTTTGGGCGCGTTCCGAAACAATTCCGGATTAGTGATTTTCATCTGCGAAAAGCAAACAAAGCGGTTCGGGCAGCTCCGGAACATTTCCGGGTTTGTTCTCCGAAAAATCCCAGAAGTTCCCAGACCAATTCTGGCACCCTCCAAGAATTTCCAGGCATGTGTCGAAACCAATTTGACTTAATGGTATACCCTAAAACAACTTTTCAGTTTTACCGAAACTATTCCGGTGCTCTCTCTCCGGAACTTTTCCGTTGTCTCCAAAACTTTTCCGGTGACTTTCTCTCAGACTCCCTGTCTAGTATTCAGCAGATAGATGATACTTAAGCGTGTGACCCTATAGGTTCGGTGAAGTATAGACATGACCGGAACTCTTTCCGATCAATGACCAACATCGAAGCCTCCCATATTGACCCCTATACCCACACGAATGAATATTCGAGTGAACCTCCAGTTGCCGTGTGCTATTCATGTTGCTTCGCGATATGTTAAAAAACCCGAGGTGAGATTTATCGACATCCCCGTGGATCAACACTTGTCCACAATGCCAGTTACCTCGTTACCGGTTTTGTTCTCTTTTCTCGTTCCCGTGTTCCGGCATCCCTGTGATAAAATCACAATGTGTCTGGCCAGACGATGGTGGATACCGTAACACCGAGAGGGCCCAGAGATATTTCTCCATCGTCGGAGGAGCAAATCCCAATCTTGAGCTATCAAGTCCCTTGACATACTTTCCCATGAACCCGTAAGCCACCGTAATAGCCACCCAGTTACGGATGACGTTTAACAAACCCCAAAGTTCATGAAGCAAGCATGAAGAACCTCGACACTCTCATGGTCTAAGGAATTATGCAAACATTAACTTTTTGTGTTATTAACCATTAACTTGTGACGAATGAATCTCATAGGATAACATCAATTCGGGTCGATTCAACACAAGTGTTCTCCTAACATTGTGCCCTCAAAATTGCCGGCATAGTCATGCCCATGATCAGGAAAACATAACCATCATGCAACACTTGAGCTAGTCTCAGAGGCCAGACTAGGAATAATTTTTACCGTTTATTATTCCACACGTGCATATGAGTCTTCCTCCGAGCCTCGTGGTTATTGCGGACTCGAGAACCATAGCAGTTATAGGACGGAATATAAACTTAATTACAAACATGGAGATTAATAATAACACTTATTATTGCCTCTAGGGCATATCTCCTACAGACTCCCACTTGCACTAGAGTCAATAATCTAGTCAATGCTGATGCACTTTACACCTATGGCATACCGGTGTAAAAATGCTTTGCTTGTGGTATAGTCTGATGTCCAACGGATCTGACAACTTCAGTTCCGTGTGTATCTCTGCATATCCTCGCGTTTTCACGTTTTCACAAAATTCATATTTTGTGTGGACTTGGCTTCGTATATATGTGAATCACTGGTCAAACCTTGATTCCTCAGACTGAGCTATGGAGCAACTATCTTCAATAGTGTTCCAATGACCAAAGCCATCTTGGAACCGTACTAAGTTCATGAACGAACTGTACGATTCAACATCTTCTATCACTACACCACGACACTCAAAGCAGCGTCAGACAATCTGTCGGAATAGGTCACCTACGGCGACACATTTAGTGTCGGCAAAGACCTTTCCCGATAGAAAGGAGCTGTCGCCTATAGTCCTGCCGGGAAAGGTCTTTGCCGACAGATAAATATATGCCGACAGAAAGTATGTCAAGATTGGTGAGATTTACGCCGACAGACATTTCTACAGCGACAGACAACTCTATGCCGACAGTTCATCTGACACTGAGCTATGCCGACGGATTGTGTGATGCCACAGCTACGCCGACAGTCTATCTGATACTACATGTGCCGACAGATAGTGCATCGCCCATATCTATTCCGACAGTTTATCTGCCAGTGTGTATGCCAACAGATAATGTGACATGCAGCACTTCTACCAACACACTTAGTGTGAGGATTATACATTACCGCATAAATGCTAATGCACCATATATATGAAATTAAAATCATAATATTCAATTCATGTTCAGTATGCAATACAATTGCACTCTTCTATTCATCAGAGGATAACAGCCAATCCATTCATTCAACATATATAGATGATTCCAATTGCACTCATCCATTCATCACAAGATAACAGCCAATGCATTGATTCAACATATATAGAAGATTCACTAGCTTTCTTCACTCAAGTTAGCTACAGCCATCAAGGGAATACGCAAGTCAACATTCAGGTCATGGCCTGTTACAAAATATGATGAGCAAGTTCTCAAGAGACCAATCGTTTGATCACTTGACTACTACAAAATATTATGGAAGGTACCCAGTCTTCTATCAAGCTGACATCAACTTCCATATGTACAAAATGCGTCGACCATGTTCCATGTCATGGACAAAAGCGATCAGCGGAACAACCTAGATCAACTTCAGTACTTGCTACTTTCTCCCATTTGTTCCTGCAAAAGAACTTGTATCTTTGAGCAATCTTAGAAAATGAGAACAACAAAATGAAGTCAGAATGGAAGAGAAGTGATTTTCTGGACCATAATATTGTACGAAATGCTGTATATTTCAGTCCAAAAGAGATGATAAAAATAGTATGCTGACTGCTGCTACAAGTTCTGTACAACAACAGAGATGTTCTATATTTTTAGTCCAAAAGAGATGATATTTTCAGTCCTCAACATCCAAATAGCAGGGGAGCCTTTCATATATATAAAGCAGTCATATTAACAAACAGAAGGCAAAATACACAGAAAAACGATTCTTCAAATAAAAGCTCAAGTACACTGCTTCTCTCTCTCTCATTGGTTTGCTGTAGCTTTTTTTTTTGAGAAGCAGTTCTGTTGTACTAGCTGCTAGCCTGCTACATGCTGGACCGTGGACAGCCTCTCTCTCTATTTATTTAGGATGAGGAAATCCTCTCTCGAACCAATAAAAACTGCAGCTACATGTTATGACTTCTTATAGCAAGTTGATTAGAAATTTGATATGGTGCTGCCATACAGAGGAGTTATTTAATGTAAAATATTAGAGTGTGAGGTTGGATGCATTTATTTAGTATTTTACTATAGCTAAAAGTGGAACTTTAATGGGATTGAACTGGTGCATATGATAGAACTTTTAGTTACAGAAAGATCTTAACTCTCTCATGTTTCCCCATTCTCCCTAGGACAGAACGAGGAATCAGAAATAAAGAAAAAACAAAACAAGCATAGAAGATTGTACCAGGACACAAACAGGTCACAGATAGATGTACTACTTGCTCTCAGTTCTAAGTGTCAGATAGACATGGTGATGTTGACAGGAATAATACCTGAACTCTGCGATGACGACAAGCGTGACTTGGTGCAAGGTTTGATCTACAAAAATAACAATTAGTTAGCATCATGTGATAGTTTACACTAGGCAGGAAAATGTATAACAATTAGTTAGCATCAGATCAGATGTACTTAAATAGTTGTTAAGCACCCTATAACCGCTAAAAATTGTGTGGTGTACCTAGGCTCATCCATCCACCTTTTGTCCATGGTGGCTGCACCTTCACAAGTGATTCACAGACTACTAAGTGAAATGTAGACTCAGAATATCGATGTTGCTGCAAAAATAGGGACATTGAGCTTCTAAAACAGGTCTGGGTGCACATAATCATGTTAATGCAAGAGAGATCTATCTGATTTGAACTGATGGTTCACTACAGATAAAAACAGATCACACTAAGTAGGGTTACCCAATCTGCAACTACTTGAAATACAAAATATAAGAAGGGTAACTACTAACTAACTACTCCCTCTGTAACTTTTTACAAGATTTTTAGAGTCCACTATGAGCTAAAAGTCGTATGGTCGTCATCCTGCACAGGCTGCTGTAGGTCCCAAGTTTGCTTGACCGCAGCTCCAGACATGCTATACAAGTTGGCTAATCAGATTTGATTGTATAGCAGACGTCGAGTAATAATCAGCAATAAACAAAAAACTGAAACTGAAAGAATATCATGCAAGTCATCCAATCATGTCGTCACGCAAGCATTCTTCAATCAGGCCATTAGTGACAATGTGAACTACAGAAGGTACCTCTCGAATTCTGTAGGCAAAGCGGAGGAAAGTAAATCAGCCGGAACAGTGGTCGCCCGTGGAGGAAGAACACGTGGATCCTCACGGCTGACCTTGCTGCCTTGTAGGTGGACGGTGCTGCTGCTCCTCCTCGGCGCGGCGGACGGCGTTGTTGCTCCTCGGTGCGGCGGACGGCGCTGCTGCTCATCGGCACGGCGGACGAAGCAGCTGCTCCTCGGCGCGGCGGACGGAGCTGCAGTTCGGGCGGATGGTGCGCTGTGGGGCGAGGGGACAGCGGATGGGCGGCGGCTTGCAGGTCGGGGCGGAAGGGTGTGGAGCGAGGGGGCAGCGACGGGCGGCGGCTTGCAGGTCGGGGCGGAGGGGTGTGGCGCGAGGGGGCAGCGGACGGGTGGCGGCTTGCAGCTTGGGGCGGCGGCGCACTGGTCGGGGCGGCGGCTGAGATTGGGGATCGAAGGGAGATTTAGTTTGGTTTGGGTGGGTCGGGCTGGGGCTGGGGCGCACTCTGTCTTTTTCTTTTCTTTTTTTTTCTCCTCTAGTCGTTTCACTTGGCGCGCGCTAAGATCTCTTTCCGCGCCATATTTTTCGGGGGTGGGCCGAAGGAAGCAACGCCGACACTTTTTGTGTCCCCACGAATCGGCGACACACAACGTATCAGTAAAGTTCATATCTACCGACAGAAATAACGTCAGTGCTTGGGTGGTGATTTGGCGACAGATAATGCGTCATGAGCTTATACAACACTAACGTACTATGCGGCGGCATAGGTTGTGACTTAAAAATGTCGGCGATGCTCACTTCTACCAACAGATGCATGTCGTCTTTGTAGTGTCGTGGTGTAGTGTATGTCGCTTTGAAAGCGGCAACATACTTAGCCTTAGTTATAGAATTTGCCACAGTAACCTGTTTGGAACGATTTCCAAACACCGTGCCACCATATCGTGTATTACACAAAACCCTTAACTTAAATCGAAAATCGCATGGAGTATTGATGAAGACTGTATCGATGCAATTACTTACAACGAGCACTTCATAATCTCTGCTTGCGAGAAAACATGTCATGAGTGCTACTCCAGTACTCAATGACATTTTTCACTGTTGTCCCATGATCAGTATTTTGATCACTTTGGTATCTATACTCGCAACTCCTTGGGAGTACTGGACATATTTGGTTGTTTTACATACCATGGAATACATGATTAATCCAAACATGAAAGTGTGTGGAATCTCCATCATGTATTTTGCTCATCAGTGTTTTGGGACACCGAGTCTTGCAAAAACCCTTTCCATGTGACTTCGGCAAGAATCACTCCTTGGTGTTTTAATGCTAAAATGTTTTAGCATCTTGTCAATATGTATTTTTGGCTTTAGCCTATTAGACAATTCTATCTCGTAGATAAATATGCCTAATGTCAAGGCTATTTAGCCCAAGCACTTCATCGAAAAATTATTTTTAATGAAGTCCTAATTCGTGTCAAGAAATTTCCAATCAACAATGTTTCAAGCACACAAAGTTTTTAGAAATATTATTATGCTCCCACTTACTTTCTTGAAACCACAAGCATCTTTGTTATCCATTGATGAAAACAAACTTTGTTGACTATTTCATAAAAAACGAAGAATCCAACTCCATTTTGCTCTCTTCTATCCATTGCTGGAACTCTGAAGTTTGCATACTTACTAGCATACTCTGGATTGACAAAATACTTTGGACTGTACCACATGCAAGTCCTAGGTTGTATTTCCATCACATGGAAATCCTTTTGGCATCCATGTATCATATCTCAAGATTGAAATATGTATTAATTGCTAGTTTAACCTGATCTAACTTTAAGCATCGCTATGGTGAGACAACCTCATCGTAGTCAACTCCTTGAACTTGTTATTGCAACAAGTCGAGCTTTATGGATAAAACATTTTATCCACATCAGTTTATAGTTCCATTAATGTTCGTTAGACTCTAAGTCTTCCGAAGGGTTTATCAAGATATAATCTTGAATCATTTATGGAAACTATCTCGGATTATATTGGCATTTAGCCAATTCCGGAGTCAGGGCCCATCAACGCTTCCTTGTGTATCGTAGGTATATTGTTGTCTAACAACAATATCTCGCTTGCGCACCTGAGAGGTTTGCACGAGTTTTGCCTACGTGGTTCAGTTGCAAGTTCGACCGAAGTCCATACATCTCATGTAGAGGCTTCCGTATCAGTCGCAGTAGGAAACTCTGGAATTACTTTCAAGGTTTCTTTCCTTTGATCTGATGACGAAGATACTGTTATCTCGTCGAGTTGCACTGTTCTCCCACTCACCTTTTTGCAAGAACCATTCTCTTTAAAAGCATACCGTTCTTGGTGGCAAACCTTTTTGCCTCGGTATAGTGGTGGAGGAATTCCCAATTACTTGGGATAACCTACAAAGTAGTACTTCTCTGATTTGGAATAGGTTTGTAAATATTTTACACAAGCCCCATATTCCAAATGAAAAGAAAATACAAAGCATGGTTGGGCGTACCATACCATGGCGTCATTTCAACAGACCTGATGGCGCTCTTTTCAGTGTAAAAGCCGCAGTCTCTAAAGCATTACTTTAAAAGGGATAATGGCAAATTGATTTATGTCATCTTTGATCTTACCATGTCACAAATGGTTTGAATACATCTTCACGGACGTACCACTCATAGTGGAGTTCCGGGAGGTGTAAGTTATGAAACCTTTTTCACAACTCATCAGACATTCGCTAAGCTTGTAACTCAAATATTCCTTTTCGCAATCAAATTGCAGAAAAATAATTTTCTTGTCACAATAATTTCTACTTCATATTGAAAACCTTATGAATGATTTCAAAAGATCCAGACTTACGTCTCATCAAGTAAATATCCATATATCCAGTTGAGTCATTTCTGAAGATAGATAAATCCACTGCCAGCAACAACATTTATTGGACTACACACATCAAAATGTATGATCACCAATAAGTTTGTTGCTCGTTCCTTATGGCCTATGAATGGTATTTCAGTCACTTCACTTTTTGGAGGAAAGTTGCAAGTGTCAAATGATTTATAATCAAACGACTTCAAAATCCATCATTATGATATTTCTCCATGCGGGTTTCTCCAATGTGACCAAATGCAGTGCCACACATGTGTGGTATTCTTTTAGTCTTGCGACATTTAGCGTCAGTGTTATGGATGTATCATATTACCATCAATATTCATAACATACATCCCATCCACGATGGAAGCATAGCCCTTATGTTATTCATAATACTGAACAACAATTGTTCTTTTATGAACAACCCTTTTGCAACAAACATTATGCAATGGGCTAGAGTGTGTAAAAACTCTAAAATGAATTATGAAAGTAAATTCGGAGGTAATATATTATTATCAATATTCATAACATACATCCCATCCATGATGGAAGCATGGCCCTTATGTTATTCATAACACCGAACATCAAAAGTTCTCTTATGAACAACCTTCTTGCAAGATACTTTATGCAATGGGCTAGAGTGTATAAAAACTCTAAAATGAATTATGAAAAAAAATACATAGGTAATGTACCGAGTATAGAAACTTTTACTATGTTCCCAGCGCATATCTAAACCTCACTCCGGCAAGTCTTTTAGGCCGTAGTAGTCCTTGCATCGATTCGCAGCAGAATGCAATCGAACGGGTATCTTTGTGATCAACTCACAATACCCAAGAATCACTGATTAACATGTTTAATCATAATTCCCAAGAACTATTTCCTTGACCAGCCTTCTATACATCAATAACTTGTATGAATTTCATACATGAGCTGGACATTCCAGTCTTCACTCTTTTTGCCTTTATACTTCTAACAATTTAACTTTTAGTATTTCTGCTACTCTCAGAAGAAGCATCCAACTTAAGAGTGGCGTTAGCCCTGGACTTCCTAGGTGTGTAAGTCACACTAACACCCTTTGGACATTTCCTTTCTCTTTAAGTTGTTGTTTTATTCACCTTCATCACATGATAGGCGTTCTTCTGGATCCCTCTGTTATTAGTCAAACGCATAGTAAACACTTTTACTAACAGTTTGCAAAACAAACATTGCTTTGGATATCCCATATCTTTTAGCCTTTGTTTGTGTCTGAAAATGATTTTCAATTCCATGAATATCACATAGCTATCCCAAACTTTTGAAGTCCGGGTCTCATGGAAGCAAACATATTGCACTTGACTGTAACGGAATTCTAGTTTTTGGATCGAGGGACGAGAGTCACATTATCCATAGCATTAGCAGGAGAATACCAAAAGCATGCGATAGGACAAAATCCTTCTCGGCACTTTTGAGGACAATCCTCACATTACGTTACCAACCGTAAAGTTTAACCAGATATTTTAACAGCTATTCAATTTTAATAGGGAAGGTGGAAACGCGAGCCATTCTTCTATAACTATTATGCATATAACACTTAGACAGTGTTCATAATTAATTGCACTAAGAATTAAAAGAATTAATTCTAAAGTGCGCTCCCACTGAAATCAATATCTCTCATAATTGATTTTGAGTGATACAAGATCCAGACTTCAATTCATCGCCATAGAATCATCATCTCATGACGGGAATTTTAATCGGTAGGCCAACTTGCCGATCACATCTCTATGTAACTCTTGTTCATCTTTCGATGCGTGTGTTCCTAGCTCAGGACAATCCTGCCATGAACGTCAAGACAACCAAGTGATCTTCCTGCGAGGTCTGACCTCACCCGCCTCACACTTCTCTAATCGTTCGTACCCATGCATCCATGGCGCACCCCGAAAAGATAGGTGCCGTGACGGTGCTACACTTGGGAGAACACTAACTACTTGATATTTTAAGTGAGAGATCACCCTAATAAAAGCGACTACCGTGCAATCAAGAAGGGTGCATCATAAGGGATAAACATGTCAGGCAATTCATAATAGCATGATATGGTATAGCCCTTTCTGACGGAGAAGTCTTGTATTTCTTCGTCTTCGGCATTCGCGTCGGTGTTCACCTTCGCGAAGTTTGCCACCACCTTGTCAATGCACCAGATAATATTGCTATCTCTGTAGCTAATAAAATAAGTGCATTACTTAAGGTTGACACGCAGGTCATTAAAGTGACAATCATATGGATCTAGCTATCATGCCGAATCATGACACGCATGTCATGTTAATTTACATTGTATAGTCATCTCATACATAATCAAATTAATAGGAGCATTGCTATACCACATCACATGCACATCCTGCAAAACCAAGTTAGACGCCTCTAATCGGTTTATGCAAAATTTTATTTTACGTGGCTTCTAAGGTTTCGAAACAAACCGAAGCTACCAACGTCCATCATCAAGTATGATTATTCAAGTCGCTAGATTAACTTTGCGGGGTGTATGAAACACGAGATAATAAAATCTCGAGCCCCATACTTAACTTCATCATACGCATGACCCCCGTGCAGATCATATCTGCATTGCCCTTTCGTCTGCGAAATTTCATCTTTCTCTCTAACTATGGTGGAATTCAACGAACTGTTAGCACTTCGTTGATCAATCAGGATCGCAGATTGCCAGAACTTTGAAACTCCACCATGCTGTTATCAAGAACAGAAATATGCAAAGTCCAGGGAAGCAACAATAACATCGGGTAACAGATTTCATTTGCTACCCGCACAAATAATTTTCATCAATAGAACTCATCTACTACAAATTATATTGTGCAACACCCATACATCTCTATGTATTCTAGATCGTAACCTACATCTACGCATAGCACGGCTCATGATGCCACTTTAGGGGAACGCAGTAGAAAACAAAAAAAAATCGACCTACGCACCAGCCCAGGACCACTATGGAGACTGCATACAAGGTTTGATCTTTTTCGTTACTGACTCATAGCGCAGCTGAAGTAGAGTCGATGACGATCGGCGGTGCAGATCCCCATAGTTAGGATTTACAACCTCCCAACCGCAAGGATGTACTTCCTCGTTAGCTCACTGGACGGATCTCCGGGCAGCCCTTCGGGAGGCCTCGGGACAATCCCTCGGATAGTCCCACCGAACGGATCCTCGGACAGCCCTTCGGGAGTCCTCTGGACAGTCCCTCGGATAGTCCCACCGGACGGATCCTTGGACAGCCCTCCGAGAGGCCTCTGGACAGTCCTTCGGATAGTCCCACCGGACGGATCCTCGGACAGCCCTCCGGGAGGCCTCACGGACAGCCCTTCGGGCGGGTCACTCGGACAGCCCTTCGGGAGGACCCTCGAAACTCGGACGGTCACTCGGACAGCCCTTCGGGAGGCACTCTCGAAATAAGACCGAAACTACGATCTCTCTAAAGAGTTGCACACATACGGTGTCATCTATCCGGCAGGGCTTCGCCGTCCAGAACTAGTTCCCACCGGAACCCAGACAGCCTTTCGGCTCTACGAAACTATTTCACTGGGAGGGAGAGAGAAAGCCAGATCATGCATGGCATTTGTATGTTGAGAAAGAGTGTGTCTTTAGGCAGCCCCCTCCACCCCTATTTATAGGACAAGCCCAAGGGTAGCTTCTCCAAGAAACTAAGGGGAAAAATACCAAAAGGCCCTCAAGGTAGCTTCTCCAAGAAGACACCCAAAAAGCACTATCACTATTCACGAAAACATTTTTCCGCGGCCGTTAAATCCGAAAAAAATTCTGTGGATCTTAGAATAATTCCAGTACCCACACAAATGATTTTGGACACGTTCTGAAACAATTCTGGATTAGTGATTTTCATCTGCGAAAAGCAAACAAAGCGGTTCCGGCAGCTCCGGAACATTTCCGAGTTTTTTCTCCGAAAAATCCCAGAAGTTCCCAGACCAATTCTGGCACCCTCCAAGAATTTCCAGGCATGTGCCGAAACCAATTTGACTTAATGGTATACCCTGAAACAACTTTTCAGTTTTATTGAAACTATTCCGGTGCTCTCTCTCCGGAACTTTTCCGTTGTCTCCGAAACTTTTTCGGTGACTTTCTCTCAGACTCCCTGTCTAGTATTCAGCAGATAGATGACCCTTAAGCGTGTGACCCTATAGGTTCGGTGAAGTATAGACATGACTGGAACTCTTTCCGATCAATGACCAACATCGGAGCCGTGGACACCCATATTGACCCCTATACCCACACGAATGAATATTCGAGTGAACCTCCAGTTGCCGTGTGCTATTCCTGTTGCTTCGCGATATGTTACAAAACCCGAGGTGAGATTTATCGGCATCCCCGTGGATCAACACTTGTCCACAATGCCAGTTACCTCGTTACCGGTTTTGTTCACTTTTCTCGTTCCCGTGTTCCGGCATCCCTGTGATAAAATCACAATGTGTCTGGCCAGACGATGGTGGATACCGTAACACCGAGAGGGCCCAGAGATATCTCTCCATCGTCGGAGGAGCAAATTCCAATCTTGAGCTATCAAGTCCCTTGACATACTTTCCCATGAACCCGTAAGCCGTCGTAATAGCCACCCAGTTACGGATGACGTTTAACAAACCCCAAAGTTCACGAAGCAAGCATGAAGAAACTCGACACTCTCATGGTCTAAGGAATTATGCAAACATTAACTTTTCTGTGTTATTAACCATTAACTTGTGACAAATGAATCTCATAGCATAACATCAATTCGGGTCGATTCAACACAACTGTTCTCCTAACATTGTGCCCTCAAAATTGCCGGCATAGTCATGCCCATGATCAGGAAAACAGAACCATCATGCAACACTTGAGCTAGTCTTAGAGGCCAGACTAGGAATACTTTTTACCGTTTATTATTCCACATGTGCATATGAGTCTTCCTCCGAGCCTCGTGGTTATTGTAGACTCGAGAACCATAGCAGTTATAGCACGGAATATAAACTTAACTGCAAACATGGAGATTAATAATAACACTTATTATTGCCTCTAGGGCATATCTCCTAAATCTCGCCGGTGCCTACTACTAGGGAAGGTTATGGGTGCGTGCTACCCTGATCAGGTAGGCTACCATAAGCCTTGAGGACCCGAGTTTTATGGTACCGAGGTCCCCGTTTGGGACGATGTTTATGTTTGGCCACGACGGTGGCAGCCACAGAGGTGGCGGATGTCACATGTTGGCATCGGGGTCACCCAGGACATAGCCCAAAGGGGAGTTTGTCAGAGTGGCCGGGAGAGTGTCATGCAATAGATTAGTTTTGTCGGAATGTCGTTGGTCCACCCGAATGGGAGCACGAGGCCATGAGTTCCGTAGTGTGGGTACAGTGTACTAACCTCTGCAGAGTGTATAATCTATCGATAGCCACGTCCTCGGTCATGGACACAGTTCGTAGTAGGTCACACTATGGGTCAACAGTAATAATATTCTGAATAATAAACAACCCCGGTTCGATGAGAAAAGACGTTGGTTGATCTTTATGTGGTCACGAGATGATCACGATGCTATTCTTGATGATGGCTGATCATGAGGTGATCGTGTGATGATCACGATGGTAAGAAAGATTGGTACATATGGTGGTTACGAGATAACCTCCCAGCAGAGTAAGTTGGTCCATGAGACCTTAAAAGTCGACCCCCTTGCATGCTAGTGCTAGTATCATCCTGCTCATATCATGAATTATATGTACATGCCATGCTCATGTTGTTGCCATGCTTATGTTGTTCTAGTAGTATCGCGTTCATCTTGGATGATTAACCTGTAAATGCCATGTTGTTGTATGTCTTTATTGCTTTGGTTGTTGTGAGCTTGCGAGTACATTCAAAGTACTCACCTGGCGTGTCATGCCAGATTGCAGGTGATGCCGTGATTGCTTGTTTGTCGAGGACCTCGAGGTTGCGCTCTAGGATGCGTCCCAGCCAGAGTCCCTGTGGAGTGGAGTTCATCACCGTCGTCGTTGTTCCACTGCTAGGAGTTATTCTGCTACGAGATGTCTCACAGCTAGCATAGAGCTATCTGAGCGGGCGAAGTGTCGTCGTGCCCCTGTTATCTTCGTGCCTTCAGAACCTTTGTACCCGTGCTATTTGTAATAAAGAGCTAATTTGTTCTATTCCAAGCAGTGCCGTATTCCAGAAGACTTGATCTCTGGGCTGGAATACGGGGTGTTCCGGTCTCTCTGAGCCGGGGTGCCACAACGATTGGTATCAGAGCAGGTCTGGCTGTAGGACGCCCTAGTCAGCGCGAGCGTTAGAAACCGGTAGTTCAGAGTCTAGTCAGTTTGCTGCAATTGGTTGCTGCATTTGTTTGCTGCATAGCATGCATGTAGTCTTATTATCTTGTCACTAACGGTTGATCTTGTGAGTGTAGGTGGCATGTGTTTCGATCCACTACCTGCACCCTCTAGTTTTGCATACTTGCTCGTTGGTGTTTGGTGTCAGCTTTGTCCCAGCAGAGTGATGCTGAGATACCTAGTGGTGTCGATCACTTGCAGGATTGATGCATAGGTATCGCACCAATTTATTCTTTTCAGCCCCACCTATCGTTTCGGTGGTAGACGTGTTTCTACCACGGATCTTGCCATCCAACCCACCATTTTGGCAACCCTCACTGGTCTTTGTTACCAGCAAAGGGCAATGCCAGCAGGCCCTGCTTTCCACCGCTATCCTACCCTATCTGGACGAGTACGGTTTCCGTCCGTACGCTTGATGATGATGTGGCCAGGACATCCATGTTCCGCTACATGATCACCGAGTCCGTCCTCACCTCCGAGCCCGTCTAGATGCAACCGGTGCTGAGTCAGCGCTTGGTGTAGCTATGTTTACACCAACCCCTCCACACATTGATTCACTTTCATGCACACTGCCACAGCATATTAGCTTGTAGTACTGGCATTTCCTTGAGAATTGTGTGCTTAAGTAGGCATGCATAGTGAGGTGAATAGCTCTAAAATGTGATATTGCTTGTAGGTGATCTTGATGCTTGGTGTGCTTTTGTTTAAATCGTTTCTTTTGCTTCTTTCTTTGGGCCCTCGGTGTTACCTTATTTCCCCTTATGAAAGTTGCTCATCAACCGACACCGGACTCGAAGAATTAGTGAGGATTTCAAATATTTTGAAGCACAGCTAAACAGTATGGAATTGTCAGTGGACTGTATTATATTGGGAATATCTGATCTGAATGCAAATGATATTCTGAATTGATTATCACCATCAAGATTTACCTCAGTGGAGCAATCTTCACATCTGTAATGATTAAACTAGCCGAAAGACAAGTGGTGTGCAAGACCAACCGTATATTATCAGTCAAAGGAATATCAAGGGCATGTATATATATATGGCATTCAGTCCGCATATCAGAGAGAAAAGCTGCTAGTGTAAGCAACCCAGTCTTTCTCGGCAAGCTACCAGAGAAGCTTGACACATGGTTCTGCAGTCTTCGTCAGTATGATATGTGGATAGCTTATAGTGTATGGTACTCAGTCTTCTTTGGTAAGCCACCGCAGAAAGCCCCCGGCATAAGGCACCGAATCTTCCCCGGTACGCAACCAAGGGAGAAGCTTCTGAGGTACGGTACCCAGTCTTCTTCAGCACGCTATCCCGGCAAAAGCTTCAAGTGCAAGATATCCAGTCTTCCTCAGCACGCTACTCTCGATGGCTTCCAACACAAGCTATCCAGTCTTCGTCAGTACGGCACTACCAATAGTCATCGTCATTGGTACAAGATATTACACAGTAAGTTGGCAACATATGGCAGTGCATCTCAACAGTTTGGTCAGAAACACGAGCTAGTCAAGACACAAGTGTCTGCCCCAGGAATCAAATGTTCAGCTACACAGCCTCTCATATTTATTGTGAGCATGCTGCCAAGGTCATGCGAGTCACTCGTACGATGAGGCCAACACGGGGAGAATCCAACAAATCCGTGAGTATGTAAGAGGAAGAAAGCAAGTTATACACCTCAGTGTGATGCAATGTCTAACAAGCTATGAAGCAAGACAATGTTGGGACAACAATCCTGACAGTGGATATCAAGGCCAGCTTCCTCACACCTGACAAAGCGATATCATTAACCTCTGTCACTGTCATGTATGATTGACCACAGCAGTGAGCTCTATACAAGTAACTATGAACCTGATATATGATCCTGATGAACCCTTGCTTACCTTTTCCTGGTAACGCCACCACGCCTGTGTTCTGAGCTGTTTTCAGCCGTCCAGGGTGGATGCCGACTTTATATTTCTCTTTTCAACAACTGGCCATGTTCTGAGCTGCTTTTCGGCCGTCTCGGGCAGCTGTTGAGTTTCTTTTGTACCAGTGACCCTATGCTCTGAGCTATTCTTCGGCCATCTTAGGGAACTGCTACATTCTTCTCATCAACACTGCCTCATGCTCTGAGCTGCTTTTCAGCCGTCATGAACCATGGTTGAGTTATTTCAGTAATGCCCAGATCTGAGTTGTAAAGACCGTTCTGGTGGCTACTGATTTATTTGCCGATTTCAAGCAAAGGTTCAGATGATCATTGCCCCACAGTTAAAGCTCGGGAGATGATCAACTTGCCAGTTGAACGTTGTTGCATGGCCATAGGATAAGGCATGCTTACCAAAATATTGCACCTGACAGCACCTATGGCCACACGAAGGATTAAGGGTATATATGGCCAAGCTCTTTCAGAAAAAAGATTCAGAAAAAGAGAACGATAATGAAGGAGCAAGACAGACAATACATGTATGATAATTGTGACATGAACAACATGGCACGGATACCCAAGACAGTCTAATTCCGTATTGATCATCATGAACACACACCCAAGGGGTCTACTTTGTTCGTAAGGACCTCATATCAAGGTGACAGTCGAATCATCGGTACTGATTCGAGACAGTGGAGCCAGCCAAGGTAATTCAGAACTACCTTCAAGCAGTCAGACTCTGCCAAAAGAATGACTATGATTCTCAGCATTGTTTTGAACCCGGAGGACATGCATCTAGTAACCCGATGCAAGGAGTAAATGTTTTGTGTCCATCAAGGAAATTTATGCACAACTCCATTGATACTATCAGTGTTGGATGTAAGAATGGCACGTCAATGGGGAAATTCCTCCCGGACTTATGGAAATTCCAGTCAGGATAACATATCAGACAAGCCAGACGATGTGAAAGAATTGAAGTCAGAACAAGGATGAACATATGAAGGAAGGCCTATCAGAATGTGGGATACAGTGAAGCAAACCACCCCAGAGCAAGTCAGTCAGTCAGATGGAATTCAGAGGGAACATCAAGGAAAAGGATACCCGAGTTGGAAACGGTTTCCTTAAGTCAGAATATTCATACCTGTTCCCTGAGCAACCAAATCTCGAGGACGAGATTTATCGTATGGGGGGTAGGTTTGTAACACCCCGATTTTTGGCCCTTTCTTTTTTCTTTTGGATTTCTTTGAATTTTCATTTGGATTTCTTTTTCCATGGCTATGTGGTCTGGAAACCTGGGAGGATCTTCTCTCCTGCCACTTCCTAGTGGCTTGTCATTCTCAAATCTATCCCAAGGTCATGTCATTTCCATCTTAGCCCAACTCCAATATTTATTTATTGGGAATATTCCTTTTGCTATTAAAGGAATAACCCTGTTTGCCCTAGGTTGTGAAGCAGCCTATATTTCTGTCTTCCACAAAATTCCCCCAAAATTCTCATAAATTATTTGGATCATATCTCCCACCAATATGCCAAAACACATCCTTGCCTAGTTCAAAAATAATTCTGGAATATTCATTTTCCATTCTATCCAGAATGGCACTTTGTGAAGGAAGTACTATTTATCTTTTCTTGATTGACCTCAAAATTTTTGGGCACTCTTTCACATCCAAATCATTGCCACATGCCAAAATTCAACTTCATTTTCCTAGTAAATCTTCCTCAGAAAATTTCCAAAGTTTCTGTCCAGAGAGAAGCTTTGTGAATGAAGTACTGGCTAGGCTTATCTAAATGAGTTGAAATTTCGGGAGGTCATTCATATGATCAAATCATTACTCTCCATGAAATTTCAACTCCACCCAACAAACTATGTGAGCACACCTTCAAATCTTTGTTTCTGGCCATAATTTCAATTTCGGAAGCAACTATATTTTCTATTGCTTCAAAAAATTTGAAATTAATCCAGGACCTAAACATCCCTATATCATTTGAGCATGCCAAAATTCACATCATTTTGCCAAGCCATTTTCTCTGCAAAATTCCCCCAAGTTTCTATCCAGTGTGGATCATTGTGAAGGAAGTACCATTTATACTTACCCAAATGGGATGAAATTTTTATGGTACCTTCATATGCCCAAATGATCATATTCCACCAATTTTCAGCTCAACCCAAGCAACCATATGAGTGCTACTTTATGATCAAGTTTCTGGACCAGATTTGGCAGTTGTAAAGCAACTAGGTTAAATATTGATCCAAATCCTTTCAAAATCCCCAGGATCATAGTCCTTCCTACCCTAAGCCTCTGTGACATCCTGGTTAGCTCTTATCCCCTCTAATATGATCACTATTTCATGCCCAAGTTTACAACATCAAACTTCAGTCGATCACTCACATCAGAACACAACTGATTTCCTCGATCCATCACCTCAGGTAGGACCCACTTTGGAAGGACTACACTGTAGACATAGTGTGGGCGGCCCTAAAGTCCCGCGTGCACCAGTGCACGCGGTGACCACGTGGTCTGGTGTGCCGAAAGCACGCTCTGGGCATCGGGTCCCTCTGCCGCCACCCAAACTCCGTCCTCGCGACCCCGCACCTTGTCCATCGCATAGCCCAGCCTCTAATGCGTCCGCGTGTCCTCTCTGGACCCCTCTCCCTCCTCTTTCCTCTCCGGCAAGCCGCGCCGCATCGCGTGCCCGCGGCCATCATTGCCTTGCCCTTGTCCGCTTCCCTCCCCGTAGCATCTCTGCGCCGAATGCACTCCCCCTGGCCTCTCTCCACCTCCGCGCCTGTGCGCGCGCACACGGTCATGCCAGAGCATCAACCGCAAGCTCCCGTCGTCGTCCGGTGAGAGCATCCCCGCCTTGGCTATTTAAGCCACCCCCGAGACCTCCCGAGCACTCCAACAGCCTCTCCACCCTCCTAGCTCCCTTCCCGACCCATGTTTTCGTCAGCAGAGTCACTCTTCGCTCGCCACGGTCGCCATCGCCGCCGCCGGACTCCGCTCAAATACAAGCAAGTCCGAGCTCCTCCCCTCCTCCTCTCCTCACCAGAGGCCCTCTCGAGCTCCCTGGAGCTCCCCCACCTCTTCCCCTCCTCCTCCAGTACCCCAGAGCACCATGCCCAAACTTGCCCATGGCCGCCGTCCACTGCGGCCAACATCCTGCTCTACCCCAAGCTCCTCGGCGGCCGTGGAGTACATCGTTGGATGCGCCGCTCAATTTTGAGCTCCTCCATAGGCGGAGCGTCGCCGGAGACCTCCTGTGGCGCCGGCAAGCGCCGCCCGACGCCGGCCGTGCCCCGAGCGTGGGAGGTTGAAGACTACCCGTTCGTCCTGACCGGTGGGCCCCCTCTGTAAGCAGTAGCGGCAGCACGTGTGTGAAGCTGACGAGCAGGCCCACGTCGTTTTAAGTGGAAGCGTATTCGGGAAAGTACGTTTTCCCTTGGAGAAAGCGTATTTTTCTTTTGCTTTGGCAGAGAATACGTTTTCCATATACTGAAAGCGTAATTTCTAAAGTGCGCTTTCTGTTTTTCAGCCGCCGGCCGAAACTGTTAATTAGCGGACGTTCGCCCGTTAAGCGCAGAAATGAATATTTTTATTTAAATTTCTGCCTAACGAACGAACGGCCGTAACTCCGCAACCGTGACTCCGATTCAGGTGATTCCAAAGCCCACGATCTCAGTTCGTCGAGCCCGTTCCGATGGTATCATTTTCATGAGGTTGTCACACTATGAAAAAGACCATTTTGCCCTTGCCCCTAATCAGCTCCGTCGGGAGGGAAACTTTTCCGGTGATTCTTTCCGCAAGTTCATCGCACTTCTCCCCGGTGAATCCTTCATCCCCAGGCAAGCCACGACAGCCACTTGCATGATGACATTGCAATAGCCATGGTTTCTACTTGAATGTTTGAATAATTGGTTGCTCATATAAATTTTGTGAATGTTACTGATATGTTTGTGAATCCATGCTCATTACTTATGCCATGTTCATTTTTCATCTAGTAAGTGATATGACTAATTGCTAAGGATATTCTTATCATGTGTTATTCTTGTAATTATTTCCGATGCTAGTGATAATGTTATGCTCACATGAGTAGTTATGGATTGATATGAAAATACTTGTGATATTCGTGATCATCCTTATGCCATGTTCATTTGCATCCCATAGCATAAATGATTTATCATCGTTCATGTCATGATGTTAAATGGTTATGTGGCCCATCCTTGGTTACACTGATATCATGCTCATATGCATTGTTATTTCATCATGTTATTTTTATTGTGACTCAGCTCATCACCATTCAAGTTGAACCTGACATTAATCGAACTTGAACAAATCTGTTGGCTGAGTCATGGTGCCACCGAATCGAGCTCACCAGTGCAACCACACTTGCCTGGATGGGGAGGCCCTAATGCGGTCTATTGTCATGCCTCTCACCGGTGCCTCCTACTAGGGAATGTTATGGGTGCGCGCTACCCTGATCAAGTAGGCTACCATAAACCTTGAGGACCCGAGTTTTATGGTACTGAGGTCCCCATTTGGGACAATGTTTATGTTTGGCCACGATGGTGGCAGCCACAGAGGTGGCGGATGTCACATGTTGGCATCGGGGTCACCCAGGACATAGCCCAAAGGGGAGTTTGTCGGAGTGGCCGGGAGAGTGTCATGCAATAGATTGGTTTTGTTGGAATGTCATTAGTCCACCCGAATGGGAGCACGAGGCCATGAGTTCCGTAGTGTGGGTACAGTGTACTAACCTCTGCAGAGTGTAAAATCTATCGATAGCCGCGTCCTTGGTCATGGACACAGTTCGTAGTAGGTCACACTATGGGTCAACAGTAATAATAATCTGAATAATAAACAACCCCAGTTCGATGAGAAAAGAAGTTGGTTGATCTTTATGTGGTCACAAGATGATCACGATGGTATTCTTGATGATGGTTGATCATGAGGTGATCGTGTGATGATCATGACGGTAAGAAAGATTGGTACATATGGTGGTTACGAGATAACCTCCGAGCAGAGTAAGTTGGTCCACGAGACCTTAAAAGTCGACCCCCTTGCATGCTAGTGCTAGTATCATCCTGCTCATATCATGAATTATATGTACATGCCATGCTCATGTTGTTGCCATGCTTATGTTGTTCTAGTAGTATCGCGTTCATCTTGGATGATTAACCTGTAAATGCCATGTTGTTGTATGTCTTGATTGCTTTGGTTGTTGTGAGCTTGCGAGTATATTCAAAGTACTCACCTGGCGTATCATGCCAGATTGCAAGTGATGTCGTGATTGCTTGTTTGTCGAGGACCTCGAGGTTGCGCTCTAGGATGCGTCCCAGCCAGAGTCCCTGCGGAGTGGAGTTCATCACCGTCGTCGGTGTTCCGCTGCTAGGAGTTATTCTGCTACGAGATGTCTCGCTTCTAGCATAGAGCTATCTGAGCAGGCGAAGTGTCGCCGTGCCCCTGTGATCTTCGTGCCTTCAGAACCTTTGTACCCATGCTATTTGTAATAAAGAGCTGATTTGTTCTATGCCAAGCAGTGCCGTATTCCAGAAGACTTGATCTCTAGGCTGGAATACGGGGTGTTCCAGTCTCTCTGAGCCGGGGTGCCACACCAGCGTCTACCTCGGCTCCGCCACACCAGGCGGAAGCTGCTCGGGCGGATACGCCCGAGGTCATCCCTTCACCCCAGCCTACTGCCCAAGGATGGACCAGCGTGGGGTGGATCGAGAAGGTCGAGGAGGCCCTAAAAGGCTCTTCCATCAAGGAGGAGCGTCGTGCCTTGATAGGCACGACGCTGGAAGGCTACCAGTCCACAGGGGCCGTCCTGCATGAGGTTTTCAAGAACCTCATAGCAGGTTTCGAGGTACGCCTTCTGTGCATTCAATTTGTTTATTTAAGCTGTTTGTTTTATGAATTTTGTCCGAGGACATAAGAGTACAGCCTGCTAAACGGCTTAGTGAGTGAGTAGCCCTCGAGCCCGAAGTCTGTTTCAAGAAACCGGCATCGGGGTTGCTTGATTGAGTAGGAGCCCGTTGAGTAGCCCCCCAGGGCACTGCTTGAGGCAGTCATCCTGGAGCCTTGTAGTGATCTTAACTATTCCCTTTATAATAAGGATCTTTTGTTTTTTTTACCAGGTGTCGACCTCGGTTCCGGACTCCGTCTCCGAAGAGATGGCGGAGATGAACCGGAAACTTGAGCAATCTGAAGGTAAGCAAGTTTAAACGTGCCTTATTCTTTGGACGAAGAGGTATAATGGGTGTTTAAAGAAAACAACTAAGGCCGAACTATGTTGACAGCGGAGCTGGAGACGCTCAAGGCCGAGCTCGAGAGGGCTCGGAAGGAGGTGCAGCAGTAGTGTCATGGTGAAATCACGGCAGATGCCATGAGATGGCTAAAAGTGGGGGGCTGCGTGAGGACTCCGGTGGGTTTCGGAAGCAAGGTTGGCATGCGCGTGCGGGAGACACAAGGCGTACCCAGGTTCAGGGCCCTCCGGGGAGGTAACACCCCTAGTCCTACCGAATGGGTTGATAGGCTCAGAGGCCACAATGGTTACAATGGTGCTCCTGGAGCTGTTTGGGCGGAGGAGGAAGAAGGAGCTGGTTCTTCGTTCAGCCTCTCCTACGAGTGTGTGTGTGTTGCTACTGGATCTGAATCCTCTGCATGGAGGCCTCTGGGGGTCTTATAGCCCGACCCCCCAGGGTTACATGGGTAAAAGTACACATCCCGGGACCCGGAAGTCGGCATTTGGAGCCGGCTGTGGGCCCGCCAGCTGCTGGGCCCCGCCAGCTGCTCGGCATTGTGGCCCGTTGCCTCGAGCGTCACGGAGTGGATGGCGTCATGGGGTGCAGTGGCGCACTGGAACTGACGCCGGCCGTCCCGGCCAGCAGGGTTGGCAGCTCTACCGGCGCGCCTTCCCGAGACGGTTTGCATTGTAGCCATGTTCTCTCGTCATGGGGGGCCGTCTTGTCATGGGGAGCGATGGGATGCTCGCTGACCCATCGTCAGCCGGTTATCGGATAGCCGGACCCGGCCCGGGGCCGGGCCTAGCCGGCTTGCGCTGGGAAGCCGACCGGATGGCTAGCCGGCAGGGTGGGGCACGGGCTGCCCCGATATTTTTTAAAAAGGGACTCCGGGTTCGCTTGCCTACCCGGGGGTCATCCCCCCGATAGTAGTCCCCGAAGCTATAAAGGCTCGCCGGCTTCAAGTGGGGGAGGCTTTGCAGCTTATCCCCCCCGAAGGAGCGCGGTTGCATGGAGAGGTAGTGCCAGCTCGAGGCCACTGTTTACCGGCTTCCGGGAGCCGGGTCAAGGTACTTGGTTTCACCGGAGTCTGAACGGCTCGGCCGGCTGGCCCTGCCGATACGGGGGAGCGCGCCGGTCGCCAGATGAAATCTCGCCACGTGCAGCCCAGCGGCTGAAGAGGCCTGCCAGGCCACGCGCGTGACGAGATGTTGCGGTGGGCTGGGTCACACTGGGCCGCGGCCTCAGCCCGCGCGTGGGATTTACTGTGGCCGCACGCGCCTGTTGGGATCCTCGGGGCAGTTAAGGCGTGACTTAACACGCCCGTGTATTGCGGTGGAGTGGGGATCGTGGGCGCAAACGAGATCCCACTGCCCCAACTTCGATCGGGGTCTTTAAATGGGAAGGGAGGGTGAGAGGCCGAGGCATTCGGTCCTCTGCCCCCGCCCGTTGCTTCGCCTCTACCTGCCCATCTTCCTTCTCACGCACACCGCCGCCGTACGCCGTCGCCTGCACGCCGTCGCCCGCTAGGCACGCCACCGCACCGCACTGCAACCCTCGCGCGGCCATTCTCTCTTCGCTCCACCACGCTGCTTTCTTCCTTCCCCGACCGCGCTTCTCCTGCTTTCGCCATTGGCGCTGCCGAAAGGCTCGTGGGAGGGGTCGGTGGTCACCGATGACGACATCGCCTATCTTCGCCGCGCCCGGCGAGGAGATGGCACCGGAGCCGCGGAGTGGTGAAGTGGTGGTGTTCTACACCCACTTCCTCCGCGGGCTCGGGCTTCCGGTGAGCGTCTTCTTCAGGCGCTTCCTCACCTACTTTGGTCTCCAGCCGCACCATCTGGGGCCGAACGCCATCTTGCAGCTCGCCGGCTTCGCAACGCTGTGCGAGGGCTACATCGGCATCCTCCCGTACGTGGAGCTGTGGTGCCGGATGTTCTACCTCAAGCAGCAAGGAGCATCAGCTGGCATCATGTCCGAGTGCGGGGCGGCCGTGTCGGTTACCCGGACGGCGGGCCCCTTGCCGAAGCTGCCGCTCAAGGACTCCGCCAAAAAGTGGCAGAAGTCCTTCTTCTATGTGAAGAACGTGGACCCGGCCAACGACCGCATCACCCTCCCTCCCTTCGTCGATGTGCCCCCGGCCGAGAAGCTAAACTGGGGGCACAACCCGAAGAGCCCGTCCGCGGAGATCTTGGGGATCTGCCGCCGGGTCAAGGAGATGACGGACCGCGACGGGCTCACCGTCGTGGACCTCATTGCCGCCTTCATCGGTCGCCGGATGCTGCCGCTGCAGAGGCGGCCGCACCGGATCTGCGATATGAGTGGCCAGCGCGACCCCTGCCAGCTGTCGATGAAGGAGCTGACGACGGAGGAGATCGACGTGCGCGTCAACGACATCTCCGCTGTCGGGCTCAAGGTGAAGGAGTGCCGGTTCGGCAAGGAGCCGTATAGCCGGGATGCCCCGGCGCCAGCGGTAAGTCTCTGGTCTTTGTTCTTCGCCGCGTACGCCCTTCTCATGCGCCCTAACGCGCTGGGCCGGCTGCAGCGCTTCCCGAGCAGCTGGTGCATGATGACCCAAGTCCCATGGTTCTGCAACCGGACCGGGACGAATCGGACCCAGAGGACGAGGAGGCCGGCAACGCGGGAGCCGAAGGCGGCGAGGAGCGCCCCGCGGGCGTGGAAGCCGGCGGATCCGCTCAAGCCGGTTAGTCTCTGATCCCGGATGTTTTGCGTGAGTGGTCGGATGACGACGAAGATGACGAGGACGGGACGGGCGATGCAGCTCCTCAGGGTGCGGAGGTGATCGATGGGGCCGCCCCCAGGGGGTGGCAGAGGAGGGCGACCGGGGAGCCGGCGGGCCCAAGCCGGCCGCACGGGAAGAAGCCGGTCGAGGCTCGGCCGGCTGCGAAGCGCCCCGCCGCGGCGCAGACGGGCGCCCTAAAGAGGTCCGCCATGAAGGCGCGCCAGATGGCGCCGCCGGCGGGTCCGACGCGAGCGGTTCCCGTGGTCATAGGGTAAGTTTCTCTTGCGGTTGAATTGTTGCCTTATTGGCCGCTGCTGCTGTTGTTCTTTCTTTTCTTTTCTTCTTCTTCATCTCTCTCGCACGCCGTCCAGGAGCGCGCTCGAGCTGGCGGAGGCGGCCGCGGCAGCGGCAGCCACGGAGGAGGCCGACCGTCGGCGGGGCCAGAGCGGCGCGGTGGAGCGCGAGGCGGCAGAGACCACCAAAGAGGTGCTCGCGGCCCGCCAAGACGGCTCCGCCTTCGAGGACGCCCAGCGGGACGCCTGGAGGGCCCGGGCCGATGCCGAGAAGGAGATGGCCGAGACGTCGGCCAAGGCGTGGAGCGTCACCGGGGCCGAGGTCGTGGCGAGGCGGCGGCGGGTCGCGGAGGAAGCCGCGTGGCCGGAGTGGACGGCATCGTCGCCATCGTCGTCGCCGGTTTCGGAGCACTGCTCCAAAGCGGCGCATGTCCCGGCCCGCCGGGCGGAGGCGGATGCCCGCGCGGCCGCCGAGGAAGCAGCCGGTCACTGCGAATCCGGCAACCACGAGCCGGAGTTCGACACGACGACAAACCCGGAGGTGCCGCCGACTGTCGACCCGGCGGACAGAGGCGGAGGCGGAGGCGGACGGGACCGCAAGCCGGAGGCCGCACCGGGCAGAGGAGGAGCGCCGCCGCCAAGGACGGAGACCGCGCCAGGGAGCTCACGTGCCCTGGTGACGGCAGAGCCGCGGGCCGCGGGGCTTAGCCTCGAACTGAGGCCGGCCGACAGCGGGACCAGTGCCGGGTCCGCGGTTCAGCCGCAACGGACCTGGGCGGCGGGCTCCAGCGAGGCAAAGAGCGGCGCCCCCCGGAGCGAGCTGGACACGGTGGTGGATTCTCTGCGGCTACAGATCGCCACCACCACAGCCAGTGGCAGAGCTTTGCCCAGGCGGATAGCGGCCGGCTGCAACAGATGGAGCAAACTTTCGCGGTGAGTTCTCCTGCCCTTCATGCTTTCTTGCTTTTCGTTTCCTCTTTGCTCTTCTTGACCGGCTTGGTCACTTTCCAGTGGGGGCGCGTCAGCGCACCCACTGGGTGTAGCCCTCGAGGCCCGGGCCGGCTGCGCAGCAGGCGGGTCGGGCCTTCTCAGGCGTCCGTGTGCTGACTTTTTCTTCTTTGCTGTCCATCTACGACCAGCGGGTGGCGGCATACAACCGCCTCCTGGGCAGGTACCGCGTGGCCAGGGATCAGCTGGCGGCCATGGAGGGGGAGCTTTGCCAGGCCAGAGGTATTTTATCGAGCTTCTCTCTTGCGTTCTTCCAGTGGGGGCGCGCCAGCGCTCCCACTGGGTGTAGCCCCTGAGATCCGGGCCGGTTGCGTAGCAGCCGGGTCGGATCTTCTTTGCTTCTTGTTTTGCTTTCTCGTCCGGCTTCTTACCTGAATCCGGATCCAGATGCGCAGCCGCCGCCGTTGACCCGGCAGAGATGGAGGGGCTCCGGCTCCGGCTGGTGAAAGTAGGCCAGCTCCATGACCAGGCAGCCGTGAAGCGAGACCGGCTGCGGGAGGAGGCGGTTCGGGTAGTCCGGGAGAGGGACGAGGCCGCCGCCACCCATAAGGCCGAGCTAGACCGGCTCGCCAAGGAGCGCCATCAAGCGGCGGCGCCGCAGGAGGAGGCGGCGAAGAAGGCCGCCGAGGAGGTCGCCCAGCTCAAGGCGGACCGCGACCGCAGCGCCAACGCGCTGGTGGCGAGGGAGCGGGAGGCGCTGTAGGACGCGCTCTACATCGACGAGCTCCTCACGCGTAAGCTTTTTCGCTTGTGTCTTTCGCTTTTTTCTGTTTTCCGCCCTTTGGCGTCTTGGTCAATCTTCTTTCCCTTTTCTTCCAGGGTTCTTCCCCGAGACCCAAGGGTCGGCCGAGGCGGCGGTGAACGCCTATCGCCAGGAGCAGATGGCGGCGGGGGCCACCGTCGAGGAGTACGCCGCCTAGTCGGTGGCGGAGATCACCATGGCCGCCAAGGCTCGCTTGGAGGCGGTGGAGCACCAGATGAACCGGCTTTTCGAAGCCGGTTTGTCGATGGTGGCCGCCCTCTGGCCGGGTGCGGTGGCGCCGAGCAGCGTGAGCCGGCTGGCGCGTTGGCTGGAGGCCGGCGCGGCGTGACTCAACGTGTGGAGGGCCTCCGCGGCTCGAGCCAGCGCGGACATGGCGCTTGAGGTCATGTTGTCTTGGTACCCGACCATCCGCTTGGACCAGCTGCGCGCCTGGAG
Source organism: Elymus sibiricus (assembly GCA_039707655.1). Classification (NCBI taxonomy): domain Eukaryota; kingdom Viridiplantae; phylum Streptophyta; class Magnoliopsida; order Poales; family Poaceae; genus Elymus; species Elymus sibiricus. The sequence continues at coordinate 86,417,643 of CM077668.1, read as the reverse complement.
GGCTGGGGCAGAGACGGACTTGGCGGAGCGGGCGACGCCGATCGCCGTGCGGGCTAGCGACATTGCGTCGTTTGCCCCGTATGGGGAGTTCATGCCGGAGCGGCCGCCGGACGGCGCGGAGCTTCCCGCCGATGACTTCGGCCTAGAGCTCGAGGACCAGGAGGGCAGCTCGGCCAAGACGGGCGCCGACGCGGATGATGACGTCGGCGAGCTGGACGACACCGCCACTACGGAGAACCCGGCACCGAGCGATGCCAACGAAGCCGCAGCCTAGGGCTTTTATTTTTCCTGTCTTTCTTTCTTTCAAACTTGAAACTTTTGTTAGCCGGGAGATCCACCCACTGGGGGTGTGAGTTTAATGTAATGAACTACTGGCCGCAGGCCTTGCTATATATATGAATGCATGTTTGTCTCTTGTATGCTTGCGCCTGCCGTTTGGTGGTTTCGGTTTTGTTCTTTTCCCTTAGCTGTTTTCCTGTTCGCTTCCCCTTTTGTCCTCCTCCTCGTCAGCCGGACAGCCGAGATCCGGTCTGTAGCTGGGACGGGGAGCTGGACTCAGAAGAGAGCGATTAGTACTTAGGCCTTAGGATTTGAGCATAAGCGAAACACCCACTGGGCCGGCTGGCTGCAGGCGGCGAAGCCGGCTGGAGCGCAGCCGGTCTGTGTGGTGGAGCGTAAGGTGAGAAGGGCCGGGTTGGCCGAGCCGGTCGTTCGTACTTAGCCGTTTTTCGCGTGAGGATGCTTGCAGCCTTTGGCTCTTACCAGCCTTGAACAGCCGGGAGCCGGTCTGTGGCTTATGGCAGAGAGAGGGCTTCGGCGGTGCGCACGTTACTGACCGGGTTGAGGACAACGCGGCGCGGGCTAGACGGCGAGCCCTCGTGCTGACCCGGCGGGAGGGAGGCGAATGCGGTAAAGTGTGCAAGAACTCGATAGAGATGAAAAGGTAGCCCCCGAGTGTCGTTCGGGGGACCTGCTGCTTTCATTAACTTCCAAAAGGGGTCATGATACATACATACATGGTTCAACTGTAAAACGGACGGAGGAGCTCCGCGTTCCAGGGGCGTTCCGTCTCTTCGTCGGAGGCATCTCTCTTGCGCTTGCTTTGCTTTTGCCCGTCAATGAGGTAGTACGCGTTGTTGCGCAAGGCCTTGCTGATGATGAAGGGGCCCTCCCATGGGGAGGATAGCTTGTGCTGGCCGGCTGTTCGCTTGATCAGCCAGAGCATGAGGTCGCCCTCACGGAAATCAAGGGGCTTGATCTTCTTGCTATGTTAGTGGCGTAGGTTCTGCTGGTAGATGGCTGACCGGCTGAGGGCCAGCAGGCGCGCCTCCTCTAGCAGGTCGACGCCGTCTTCGCGCGCTGCTGCGGCCTCCACCTCCGTGTACAGGGTGACCCGAGGTGAGTCGAACTCAAGATCCGTGAGGATGATTGCCTCGGCCCCATAGACAAGGAAGAATGGGGTGAAGCCGGTTGAGCGGTTGGGGGTGGTCCGGAGACTCCATAGGACGGCCGGCAGCTCGTCGATCCAGCTGCCGGGTGAACGCACGAGCGGCTCGACGAGTCGCGGCTTGATGCCGGCCAAGATGAGGCCGTTTGCCTGCTCCGCCTGGCCGTTGGACTAAGGGTGTGCGACGGAGGCCAGGTCAAGCCGGATGCCAGAGATGCAGCAGTAGCGCGCTAGCGCGCCTTTGGCGAAGTTGGTGCCGTTGTCGGTGATGATGTTGTTGGGGACGCCATAGCGGACAGCGATGTCTTTGATGAACTTGACGGCCGTGGGGCCGTCGAGTTTCTTGATCGGTCTTGCCTCGATCCACTTGGTGAATTTGTCGACGGCCACCAGAAGGTGTGTCATGCCGCCCCAAGCGGTTTTGAAGGGTCCCACCATGTCGAGGCCCCAGACGGCAAAGGGCCACGCAATGGGGATGGTTTGGAGTGCCACAGCCGGCTGGTGGCTCTGGGCCTTGAAGTGCTGGCAGCCCTTGCACTTGAGGACCAGCTCCTCGCCGTCCTTCAGCGCAGTTGGCCAGTAGAAGCCGTGGCAGAATGCTTTGGCCACCAGAGACTGGGAGGCGGCGTGGTGCCCGCACTTGCCCTGGTGGATATCGAACAAGATCTTGAGGCCCCTGGCCGTCTCGACGCATCGCTGGAAGACGCCGGTTGTGCTACGCTTGACAAGCTCGCGGTTGATGATGTTGTAGGCGGACGCCCGGGGCTGCACCTTCCGAGCCTCGACCTCGTTCGCCGGGAGCTCGCCGTTTGCCAGGAAAGCGGGGATCGGTTGGGCCCAGGACGGTGCCTCCAGCACCATGAGGACGGCCACTTGCGCGGGTTCGGCCGGGTCGGGAGGTGGCGAGCTGGAGCCGGCAGCCCCCGGGGCTGGGTGTGAAGCGGCGGCGCCCGGGATCGGGATGGCAGCCCCCGGGGTGGCGCTGGCAGTCCCCGAGCCGGAGCCGACAGCCCCCGAGACGGAGGAAAAGATTGTTGGGTTGGCCGGGGCGAAGATGGATTCCGAATCCGGAGACGGCTTGATGGACGGCTTGCGCAGGTGCTCGAGGGAGACGCTGGTTAGGATTGCTTGCCGGCTGGAACCAAGGTTGGCCAGAGTATCCACCGCCTCGTTCTCGTTTTGGGGGACGTGGAGGAACTCGCAGCCGTCGAAGCTGCCGGTAATCTGCTGGACCAGGTTGCGGTAGCTGGCCATGTTGGAGTCCCTGGCGTCCCACTCGCCAGAGGCTTGCTGGACCACCAGGTCGGAGTCGCCGAAGCAGAGGATGCACCGGATGCCGATTTCTTTGGCCAGCTGGAGGCCGTGGACAATGGCTTCATACTCGGCGACATTGTTGGAGGCGGCGAAGTGGATTTGAAGTTCATAGCGCAGCCGGTCGCCCTTGGGGGAGGAGAGCACGATGCCGGCTCCCAAGCTGGAGGCCATCTTCGAGCCGTCAAAGTGCATGCGCCAGTGCATCGCATCGGGAGCTGGCGGCAAGTACTAGGTCTCCGCCCAATCGACGAGGAAGTCGGCCAACGCCTGTGATTTGATGGCGGTATGAGGCTCGTAGAGGATGGTGTGGCCGGCTAGCTCGATGGCCCACTTGGCGATCCGTCCAATGGCATCCCGACATCCCATGATCTCATCGATGGGGGCTGTGCTCCCCACGGTGATGGCGTGCTCCTGGAAGTACTGCCTGAGATTCTTGGTGGCCAAGTACACGCCGTAGCACATCTTTTGGTAGTGGGGGTAGTTCTGCTTGGAGGTGGAGAGGACCTCGCTTAGGTAGTACACAGGGCACTGGACCGGCTGTGCCTTGCCTTCCTCGGGGCGCTCTACCACCAGCACCACGCTGACCATGCGGGTGGTTGCCACGATGTACATCAGGAGCGGCTCCTTTTCTGCCGGCGCGGCCAAGATGGGTGTGGTGGAGAGCATGTGCTTGAGGTCGCGGAAAGCTTCGTCCGCCTGGTCGGACCACTCGAATGGCATCGTCTTCTTCATCAGCTGATATAGGGGCAGGGCCCTCTCCCCTAGCCAGCTGATGGACCGGCTGAGAGAGGCCCAGCAGCCGGTGAACTTCTGGACATCGCGCAGTCGAGCCGGCTTGCGCATGTGGTCGATTGCCTTGATCTTCTCCGGATTGGCCTCGATGCCACGCTCCGAGACGAGGAAACCAAGGAGTTGGCCAGCCGACACGCCGAAAATGCATTTCTCCGGGTTGAGCTTGATCTGGAACTGGCGCAGATTGGCAAACGTCTCCCTGAGATCCTCGAGGAGGGTGAGGTGCTGCTTGGTCTTCACTACGATGTCATCGACGTAGACGTGCACGTTCCAGCCAATCTAAGGCAGGAGGCGTTTTTGCATGCAGTGCTGGAAGGTGGTGCCAGCGTTCTTCAAGCCGAACGACATGGTGATGTAGTAATACGCCCTGAAGGGGGTGATGAAGGACGTCTTGAGGGCATCCACCGGGTCCAGCTTGATCTGGTGGTAGCCGGAGTAAGCGTCCAGGAAGGACAGGAGCTCGCAGCCGGCTGTGGAGTCGATGACTTGGTCAGTCTGGGGTAGGGCAAACGGGTCCTTGGGGCAGGCCTTGTTCAGGCTGGTGTAGTTGATACACATGCGCCAAGTGCCGTTCTTCTTCAGGACGAGGACCGGGTTGGCCAGCCACTCGGGGTGGAACACTTCCATGATGAACCTGGCTTTGAGCAGCCGGGCGATCTTGTAGGATCGAAAGTATGTCTAGGAGACACCACTCTCCAAAAGGTAATAGACGGTGTGTTGTTGATGAACTCCTTGCTCTTGTGCTTCAAATGATAGTCTTCCCAGCACTCAAACAACTCCTCACAGATTTGGATATGGTGGAAGAAGGATTTGAGGGGAAAGCAACTTGGGAAAGGCTAGATATCAAGGTTCAAATGGTAGGAATGGAATAGCTTGCTCTCAGCACATGAGTAGGTAGTTCTCTCTCGGAAAATGTATGGTGGAAGTGTAGGCACATTCTGATGGCTCTCCTCACTGAGAAGGATGTGGTGGAGGGGTATATATAGCCTCCACACAAAATCCAACCGTTACACACTTTTGACCCAACTCGGTGGCACCGAAACGATAATCTCGGTAGCACCGAACTGTGTAAAAGATATGAACTTTAGGAATCTCGGTGGGACCGATACGAACAACTCGGATGGACCGAAGTGCAATGGCTAGGGCAAACCTCATCTCGGTGGCATCGATTGCATCAACTCGGTAGGACCGAAGTGAAGCAATAAGGCAACAGAGAGTTGGCAAGCCATCTCGGTGTGACCGATTTGCAAAACTCGGTGAGACCGAAGTAAGTCCAACCGATTACAGAGAGTTGGCAAGGCCATCTCGGTGGGACCGAGATCCATTTCGGTGGATCCGATTTGTTAGGGTTTTGGCAGTGGCTAAGTCTTGGATGAACTCGGTGGGGCCAGATAGGAAATATCGGTGGGGCCGAGTTTGAATGTAGGTTCAGGACATATTTGGTTAGAGAGAGTGGTTGAGGGTTTAGGAGTACTGTCACTAAGCACTTGAGCAAAAAGACCATTAAGCAACACCTCATCCCCCACTACTAGGGAAAACCTTATACACAGAATCTTACCAGCAGCGAGTATTAAAATAAGGCGCTACTGATAATTATCAGTAGCGCTTTCCAATAATGAGCGCTACTGCTAAAATGATACCAGTAGCGCGTTACTTAGAAAGAGCGCTACTACTATAATTGCCCCGCCGTTGCCACCAGACTAGGTATAGTAGTAGCGCCTGTTAACGAACCGCTCTACTGATAACCCGAATAGCAGTAGCGCGGCAGGAGGCAACAACGCTACTACTACAATTGCCAGGACCTTGCCGCAGACTAGTTATAGCAGTAGCGCCTGTTGTATAAACGCGCTACTGCTATGACCTTTAGCAGCAGCGCTTTGTCGCAAAGAGCGCTACTGCTAAGGCCAATCTTCTCCACCAATCGGCCGCCCCTCACTCTCCCCTCTCCACTCCACTCTCACTCTCCCCCGCACCCCCGTCGTCCGCCGCCGCCGCCGTTCCCCGACCACCGTCGTCGCCCGCCGCCGCCGACGCTCCTGGTCCTCCTCCACTGAGGTAGTCCCTCCTCCTCCCTCCTCCCTCCTCCTCCTCTCTCCTCCCTCCTCCCACCACCACCCTCCTCCCCCTCCGCGCCCCTCCCTCCTCCTCCGGCCGCCCCCTCCTCCTTCGGCCAAGCCCACCGCCGGCAGCCCTCCTCCCACCGCCCTCCTCCCCATCCTCCTCTCTCCTCCCTCCTCCCACCCCCTCCTCATTCCTCCTCCTCCCTCCTCCCACCGCCGGCAGCCCTCCTCCCACCGTTTTTTACTGTTTTTTATAAGTGTTTAATAGAAATAGTTTATTTAGTAAGTAGTTAATAGAACTAGTTTATTTAGTAAGTAGTTAATAGAAAAGAAAAGAAAAAGAGAAAAGAAAAGGAAGAGAAAAGAAAAGAAAAGAAAAAGAGAAAAGAAAAGGAAGAGAAAATAAAGGAAAGTGTTAATAGAACTAGTTTATTTAGTAAGTAGTTAATAGAACTAGTTTTTTATATTTAGTAAGTACTTAACAGAACTAGTTTTTTATATTTAGTATAATGCGTGTGTGACTTTCGGTGAGGTAGTGTCCACCATATATGAGAGAAGAACTGTTTTTTATAAGTGTTTAATAGAAATAGTTTATTTATAGTAAGTGCTTAATAGACCTTTGTTATGCACTAGGGGAAGAACTAGTAGCGACCATCATTGACGAGGGAGTGTCCACCATATATGAGAGAAGAAGAATGCCGACTGTTGTCGTGGGGGTCGCTTCTCCTTCTTCTCCTTGTGCTAGATATTTGGTATGCACTAGGGGAAGGAGGAGTAGCGACTATCATCGACGGTCGAAAAATTGTCGCGGAAAATCATCGACGGCCTATGTTTTGCCGGAATGTTGATTCATTTCCGTTCCGGCAAATTTCAGGCGCTCGATATGTCCTGTTTTAAGCAAAGGTCATGCCGATTTTTTTTATGAATTTTAGCATGCCCTCCCCCCCCTCCTCCTCTCTCCTCCCTCCTTCCACCCCCTCCTCATTCCTCCTCCTCCCTCCTCCCACCGCCCTCCTCTCTCCTCCCTCCTCCCACCCCTCCTCCCTCCATCTCTCCTAAACCCTAAACTGTTTTTTACTGTTCTTGCATAATGTAGTTTTTTTACTGTTTTTTATAAGTGTTTAATAGAAATAGTTTATTTAGTAAGTAGTTAATAGAACTAGTTTATTTAGAAAAGAAAAAGAGAAAAGAAAAGAAAGAGAAAATAAAGGAAAGTGTTAACAGAACTAGGATATTATAAATGTATTAGTGATATTTTATCGGTATAATGCGTGTGTGACTTTCGGTCTGTCGTTGCTCCTTGTGTGACTTTCATGTGTGTTCTTGATGGAGGAATCCCGACTGTTGTTGTGGGGGGCGCTTCCTCTTCTTCCCTTCTTTGTGATATATTCGTCAGTATAATGCGCAAGAAGGGAAGAGGGGGAGCGTCCATCACCGACGGTCGAACTATTACTGTGAGAGATCCAAGCGCGTGTCGTAATTCTTGAATCATGAACATAGGAAATGTCGTCGTCATCAGACGACGAAAGGATCCAAGCGTGTGAATTTTGCAGTGAAGATAAGGGTCTTTGCAACCAGCCTGGGCTGCGAGACGGCAGGTTCTTCACCATGAAGCTTTACGAGGACTTTGATATTTCTACGGTACGCAACGATGACAACTGTTTTTCCGTAATTAAGCGTGACTTCTATTTCTTTCCTTCAACACGTAATTTATGTTTTATTCAATTTGACTAGTTCATCCCCTATCATGCAAGACGGTATTTCTTGGAGAGGCTCGGTTTCGAAGAGCACGAGAGTTTCGAGACGAGGACAGCCAACCTGAGGACTAAACATGGTCACACATTTCTGGTGAAAGTAATGAATGCTCCTAATAACACAGAATTAGGGTGCTCAAATTGGGAAGCTCTTTGCAAGGCATATGGATTTCAGGAGGATATGGAAATAACCTTCGATCTTCGTCCTGAAGATCATATTGAAGGAAACATCGACATTTGGGTGGATGTCGATATGCTTCCTGTTTTACCTCCATGTGAGTTTGTTAACCATGCATATTTGTCAAGTAATTTGCATTCTATATTTAAAAATATTTGGTGTTCATCCATTCTAAATTTGCTAATTTATAAGTTATAGCTTATTTCAATTCTTTGAGTGAAACACAGAACATAATCGACACGACACACTACACTTATGGATCACATCTAACTTGGGAGGAGAAGGATGATCTTATCAACTTTGTTATTGGTGTCCAAGTTGGTAGGGAGATCTTCCCGTATAATTTGGGAACTGGCCCAAATTATACATTGTACAGGACACTAGTGCATAGGTTGAGGGCGGATGACATTCGCCAAAATATCTTGGTAAGAGGTGCTAATTAAGTACACTACTATTGCATAAATGGTATTGATTACATTGCTAACTAGGCTACTATTATGTTCTTCAACAGAAACTGCCAAATGAAGTTGTGCCTCCATTGATGCAAGCCGAAGGTAATATGACAATTAAAAGTCCCTTCCAGCCCGAGTTCTCTTTTGCAAACTCGACTGAGCGCAAACCAGCAAGACGTCTCCAAATTGAAGCATGGGGACAAATAAAGAAGGATCGCAAGCCACCAGTTGGAGACCATTGGATCTCTTTGCTTCATCATGGAGACATAGGTGTTATTTTGTTTTATGTCATTTTACCTAGGAGGGAGGAACTAGGTCCTATGAGAGAGAAGTTTAGTTAACTTGTATGATACTGATACTGTATTATGATGATACTGTAGCTAGTTATACAAGTAAAAGGAAAAGTTATGATAAACTTATTATGATGATACTTGTACATAGAGTTGGCTGCTGATACTTGTACTACTGTTAGCCTTTTACTTGAATGATTATGTAAGAACAAATTTATCATAATTAGTTATATTGGCTACTGATACAGCGCCAATATGCAGTAGAAAAAAAAATACAGGAAAAGTTAGCAGTAGCGCGGGTACACAGGTAGCAGCAGCGTGCTTTTATCAGCAGCGCGCTCTGTAGAGAGGCGCTGCTGCTATTAGCTGCAGCGCGTTTTACTAAGAACGCTACTACTAAGTAAAGTTATCAGTAGCGCGGGTAGACCCGCGCTACTACTACATGTTAGCTGTAGCGCCACGCTACTGATATCCCATAGACCCGCGCTACTGCTAGCCTTTTCCCTAGTAGTGCCCTTTTAATAGTATTGGCTTTCCTATGGACTCAATGTGATCTTGGATCACTAAACCAAAAATGTAGAGTCTTGATCTTTTGCCAATCCTTGTTCTTAGCATTTTGAGGGGTCCACATCTCTAGTCCATGCCATGCCAATCATTGAACATCCTGAAATCTTAATCTTGAATGGACATTAGTTCAATGAGATATATGTTGTTATGAATTACCAAAACCACCAAGGGAGCAAATGTGCTTTCAATCTCCCCCTTTTTGGTAATTGATGACAACATATAGATCAAAGCTTCGACAAATGATTAAATGAATGAAATACATTGTCGCTTTGAGAAGTATGTGATAAGCAAGAGCTCCCCCTAAATTTGTGCATTATTAAAAATTTGCGTTTGAATACAAATGCACAATCGATTAGGCTCATGGGTCACTCTTCCATGTCACATACATCTTGGTGGAGCGCGCAAAAAGATATGATTGGAATAATAGGCACGCATCACCAACACAAATGAATGATCATACAAGATAAAGGTAAAGATAAACATAGATCATCACAATAAGCATAGTACAGGCATAAATGATAGAATATCAGACAGACACTGTAGCAAGCACACACATCAAACAAAGTACGAACAAGCAAATAAGTAGCAAAAGAACTCTCGAGAGAAAAAACAACAACCAAAACACTCTCTCTCAAAGCCTATGATCTATACAAATTCTCCCCCTTTGGCAACAAGTACCAAAAAAGATCGAATAAGTATAGGACTAGTCGGCACTCTAAGCACGGTCCTCCGAAGCTCCTGAAGGCGATCTCCTGCTGGCAGCTCCGGTGTGTGTAGACGGCGTGGAGAGGAGAGCGTCCGCGAATGCTTCTGCAGAAGTTTGCTGGGCTGGTGGAGTGGCGACCTGTGGTGGCACTGTGGCAACAGCAGCAGGTGCAGAGACTATGGTCCTTGAATCCACAACTGGCAATGCAGCAGATCTCGCTGCCCTAGGCACTATCTGGAAACGCTCTGTGGTAGGTCTGTCATCTCCACTGTCATCTGATCAGGCTATCTTGACAACATCGACATCATTCTGCAGTTGTTCTACTGAAGTCTGAATCTCTATGACCTTGACATCCAAATCATGAAATTTTGTCTCAATAATCCGCTCAAAACTAGCCTGGGTCTGGGTGAGGTTGGCCAAACTTCGCTCAATCCTCAGAGTGGCTTCAAGCAGATATGTCATTTGGTCCTTGGGTGTCTTGTGATTTGCAATTGGAGCATTTGGAGCTGATGCCTCCTGAGCTGCTTTTGCTTCTGTGGCTTTGCGGATCTCCTCTTGAGCTTGTGCAGAAGTGGGATGCGAAGGATCCATCACTATGACATTATCCTCAAAATCTGGATGCAATGGCAGATGCTCTCGATCAAGAAGGTATGTACTGGTTCCAACCTTAGAGTTGATCAATAACTGAATATGTGGAGCATATCCGCATGATCTCTTCTGATCTGCTGCAGTCCTCTTGATAGTCTCAACTATCAGGCTCATCACTTTAAATTTCTAAGGAGTATCAAACAAATGCAGCAAATTGATGGAGTGGCCACGAATCATTTTGTCATCTCCTGACTTGGGTAGCAGAGTGTACCGCAAGATGGTGTTCGATGTGGCTAATCCTAGGAGCAGATGCTTCACTGATCCAAGTTTATGAGTCTCAAGGTCCTTCTGAGGAATTGCAGTGTACATGTTGGCCATGGAGTTGTGATCCATCTTGAGCTTGGCATAGATATCTATGTCATCATCCTCTTCCTTGGGTGCACCAAGCAGACTTGCCCACTCAGAGATGGTAGACTGGTATCTTATACCCTCAGTCATCCACACTATTCTGCCATCTGGATAGAAGTGTGCAGTAGAGTAGAATTGCATGATCATTTCGTCATTCCACTTGGTCAACTTCTTCCCAACAAACTCGTCAACTCCTGCAATCCTGAAAATCTCATGGACATGGGGAAAATAATCCTCATTCTCATCGATATATTCCCAGTCCACCCACTTCATGTCACTGACTATGGGCTTCTTATCAAGCAAAACTGTCTCATAAAAGTCCTGTTGTTCTCGAGTGTGAAAGCAATAATCACATGCTGTCCTTCTCCTTATAGCATAAGGATCTGACTGTCTCCACTGACGCAGTCCTTTATCCTTTCTCAGCATCATGTTCTCCGCAACTGGGTGTGCATTGTCATGGTCTGGTATCTTAGGCTTCAACTTTCCGAGCACTAGTGGCTCTTCATCAACATTTTACTCAGGCACTGGGGCCTTGTTCTTCTCTGCAGCTAAAATGTTCCTGGTTGACCTCTTGGGCGTTGGTGCCTTTCGTTTGGACTTGGGAGGGGCAGCAGTCCTGATTGCATCAGACATGAGCTTCTGAGCTTTTGCAGGGGGTGCAGTGGCTGCTGGCTCCTCCTCCTCTCCCTCCTCATCAATCATCATGGAGGGTCTGCCAATCACACGGGCAGTAGTTTTCCTCATTCTTTTCTTCTTAGCTCCTGCAGCTGCCTCTTTGTCAGTAGGCTCTTCAAGAGTGAATTGCATAGTCTGCTTTGGAACTTTCCTCACAGCAGTTCTCTCTTTGGTAGATGTAGGCTTGGTGTTGTACTCCTTAGCAAGCACAACTCTCTTCTTCTTAGTTGTTGTTTCACTGGCAAAAAAATCTTCATCCTCACTGTCAGAGGCTTTCTTCTTCCTTGTTCTGGTGGCTGCCTTAGGAAGATCTGGAGAGCTCCTCTCTCCCTCATAGAAACTCTCATCAGGGCTTGACCCTTCACTTAGTTCTGCATGTTGTTCAGACCTGTTCTGACTGTCACTGCCAGTTGACATCTTGCTGAGCTGACCCTGTGAATAGATGGGTATGGGCAGAGTAGATGAGTCATCACAAAAAGCAGAGATTTTTCATAAAATTTGAGTTCAACTCTTAGTTTCAAGTTTTCACAGGATGCATTTTGGATGGACCGAGTTGATCATCTCGGTGATACCGAAGCACACTACAGAAACCTTACACACCACTTCGGTCAGACCGAGATGGGTTTCGGTGACTCCGAGATGCTAGGGTTTCACTGAGATTTACTTTCGGTCTCACCGATTCGCACAACTCGGTGACACTGAGATGTACTAGTGCTATGGCCAGAGGCAAATCGGTAGGACCGAAAATTTCGAATTGGTCGGTCCGAGATGCATTCGGCGGAAACTTAAACCTAAAATTTTTACTCGCATCTAATCTACGGAGTATGTAGTGTAACAGGAGTTCTCAATCTGTGGCATAAATTCAGGCAGTCCAATCGTGCATTGAATCGGAAATGGGAGCACGAGAGGGATCGAATCTCACCCTAACTTGGTGGAGATCCTCTACGGCGGCAACGGCGGGGCAGATTGCCATTGACGGCGGCGGAATCCGGCGACGAGGGCGCGCTGGAGACGACGGTGAAGTCCGGAGACGAGGGCGATGGCAGCGACGGGGAGCGGGAATGAGTGGGGTCGAGAAATTTCAACCATTTGGTCCGCGCGATATATATACCCGTACGCTGTCGGTGGCGCCGAGTTGAACAACTCGGTGGCACCGATATGTGTAACTGCACATAGTTTAGCACATCGGTGGCGCCGAAATGGTTCAATTCGGTAGCACCGAGATGGAAAACCTAGATCAATCTAAGTGATTTCGGTTGGACCGAGTTTGAGTGAATTGGTTCGGCCGAAATCATTTAGAAGGTTTTGGAGGTTCAGCCCTTTCAGATCGGTGGCTCCGAGTGCTCCTCACCCAGAGGGTACGAAAATGACTTGTTCAATTTTTGTGATGCAGCAAGAACAGAATTTGAGACAAGAAAGCATAGATAGCTAGAGAAGGTACTTAGGCATTCTTGTACATCCACTTGGCCAGAAAAACCAAGACAATCAAAACAACAAATGGATGTCCTCGAATGATGAAAACATGCAAACCAACATGCTCACACAATAAGATAGCAAATGAAATATGTGTCAAACATGCACAACCAATTCTAGCATCTATCAAGCAAAGGCGATGACAAGGTCATCTATATATGAGTATATTGACTTAGGAGCCAAATGAGAACATTTAATCATAGGTCATACTCATCGTTTAAGCACAAGTGGGGTTACCACTTTTACATAAAGCATTGATGTGTTCACACCATTAGAGTTGCTTTAGCTCAATTGTTTAGAGCAAAGCTCCCCCTAGATGTGATATTCCCCCTAAGAGGGATGAACTAACCTTGGGTTTTGTCGATGATGACTTCATGTAGATGTGGAAGATGTGGATGCTCAATGTTGATGTAGACCATCAAGAGTTGGGAGCAATCCTTTGGAGTTTTGTGCTTTCAATACCTACATGGGTTAGTCCCACACAAGGAACATACAAGGATATCCATAGACATAGAGTGAAATTCACATATGATGATGTCCATGAATGCATTGAATACCTTGTCCCTTGCCTTACCAACAAGAGGGTTTGTTACTCCATGAACTAGTGCAAAATGTGGAAGTTGGTTGCACAAGTCCTGGCCATAAATAATATGAGTGAAGTTTGTTGGTGGAGTCACCCTCAAGAACTCTCTAGTTCTTCTTTTTTGGACCCACATCAACTTGATGGGAATCCTTGGAGTTGTAGTAGCACTTGATGAAGTAGAACTTGATGAAGTCTTGGGAACCCACTTGACCATGGCTTGAGGAGCTTCTTCAAATGAATCAATCTCTTCTTGAAGCTTGTCCTTGCCTTTTAGCTTGTGGTCTTGTGGTGGAAAATCTTCTTGATCTTGTGTTCCCTTGAAGGAAGTAGGATCATACTTCTCTTGTTAAGGAACAAACTTCGTCTCGGGGTATTGATCTTCTTCCCACTCGACTCCATCGGCATTGAACTTTTGTTCAAAACCAACACCTTGGTTCTTCCGGTGCCTTCCTTGCTTGCGTACAATTTCCTCAAATTTCTTACTCCCGGCAAGGCTCTTGTCGACACCTTTTTCTATAATTCCTTTCAATAGCATATTTTCTTGCTCAAGTGTAACTTGGCTAAGAGAATCGTTAGTGGAATCAATAGAACTACTAGAAGCAACAATATTGGATTTAGCATTGTTATTGTTACTACTAGAGGTAGAACCATTTTCACCCTTGTTGTTAGTTTGCTCAGGTTTAACTTGTGGCATAAAGGTAGACAAGAGTAAACGCTTAGCAAGATATGAAGAACTCTTCTTTCGAAGATCATCATTGATAGCTTTAAGAAACTCATGCTCTTGCTCTAAATTTAGCTTCTCGAAGCGTAGCATCTCATGAGTTCTTAGAAGTTCTCTATGATCCTCTTGAGTTGTTTCATGAGCTAACTGAAGTAGACGCTCAATCTCCTTCATAGCATTGTCACTCGTTTCCTCTTGACTATCATGATTACTAGCATTTTCATTATAGCTCACATTACTATCCTTGTCAGCAAGTAAATCATCATCACCAAGCAAATCATCTTCATCACTATTGAAATCAAGATACTCGGGGTGTGATACCTTGGGGCCTTTTGCCATGAAGCATCTTCCAATTCCTTCATTTGGTGAGTCAAATAGATCATGGGAGTTGGATGACACTAGTGCAAGTCCGGCAACACCTTCATCTTGACTATAGTCGGAGTTGGAGTGATAACTTCTCTCGGAGTGGTTGTCAGAGTCGGAGCCGGAAACCCACTCACCAACATGAGCTTGATGTCTTCTTCTTGTGTAGCTCCATGATGACTTGTCCTTCCTATCCGAATCCTTGCTTCTTCGAGAGTGTCTTCGTTCATAATGATCATCTCTACTCCTTCTCTCCTTATGAGGTGATTCATCTCTTCTATGTCTTCCTCTTGGTGATTCGTCTCTTTTCTTGTAGGGAGCCGTACACTCATTGGAGTAGTGTCCGGGCTTCCCACAATTGTAACAATTACGGTCACGACTTGATGATCATCTCTCAAAATGTCTTGAGCTAGAGCTTCTCTCTTTCCCTTTGTTCTTGTAGAACTTGTTGAACCTTTTCACCATTAGGCTAATATCTTCATTGGATACTAGCTTGTCACTTGAAGTTGTTGGAGCATCGGTTGAGGCTTTGTAAGCACCACTTGATTTGTTGTGCAGCTCCTCTTTGTCCTTGAGTGACATTTCATGAGCAACAATCCTTCCAATGACTTCTGCCGGGGATATACCCCGCGGTATGACCCGGCCTGATGTATAACCCGGCCAGAACTTGGCGACTCATTAATGATCCGGCTGAAGCTTGGCGATTCACTGGTCTGACGATTCACTAGTGACCAAGACGGTGGGTCAGACGAAAGACAAGGCCCAAGGCCCAGAAGGTGACTTAGGAGAAGGCCGGCTCAAGGCGAGGTATCCGGTGGGCCGGCTTGCGAGGAAAGGCATAAGGAATATTTCCCTTACAAGGGAAGCAAGACTAGGATTCCACTTGTAATAGAGTAGTCCTAATCCTACTAGGACTCTTCATGTAAGCCGCCCCTTCAACTTATATAAGGAGGGGCAAGGCACCCCAAGAGGGACGAGTTTAGACAGACAGACAAGTCTTAGACAAGATCAAAGTAGAGACACTCGAGATTAGATGTAGCGACTTCGCTCCCTTGTAACCGAGATCGTCGTCATCGTTAATACAAGACAAGCAGGGCATAGGCTTTTACCTCCATCGGAGGGGCCAAACCTGGGTAAACTAGCATCTCTCGATTCCGACTAACCCCTCTCAAGCCGCCACATAGTTGCGATGGCCTCACACCTAAGTCCGTTAACCCAGACATATGTCGTGATAAATCCATGACATTTGGCGCCCACCGTGGGGCTACTCGCACGGTGGTATTGTGTTCTTGGAGGGATCTCTTCAGGGATCGAGAAACTTGCAATTGACTGGATGAAAGAAGACCCGGGTTTCTTTGCTGACCCGGCCACCCTCGCCATGCACCTATGCGGAGCTGCACCAGCCGCCACCGCCAGCTGCAACCTCGCCTCGCGCGCAAGACGCCATGGCTGGCTCTGTCGCGCCTCGCCGCCGCCTCGTTTCACCACCACCGAGCTGTCGCTCGCCTCCGCCTTAGTCGCCTCGCCGTTTCCGGCTCCTCTGCCGACGATGTCGTCGTGCCGTCTCACCTCACCACCGCCGCCTCCTGGCCACGTGTCTCCACCGCAGCGCCTCCACATCACCTTGCTTATTGACCGGCTGCCTTGCAGCTGCAGCTGTCGCTCGCCTCCGCTCGAGCCGCCCACCGACTTACCGTCGCCCTGCCGCCGGATCCACAGCCGCCGCGGCCTCCGAGTCGCCCTGCCGCCGGGTCAACGGTCGCACTGTGAGCCGCCGCGGCTTATGAGTTGCCTCGCCTCACCTCCATACCGTTTTGTTCCACCAATGCCCCACCTGGAGCCAGCCCTACTCGCGCGCCCGCCCGTCTGCACTGTTCGATTTAAGCCGGCCGCCGGCTGTAGTGCCGCTTCGCGTCACCTCGCCTCCACACCTGCCAGCTCACCGCTGTAGTGCCGCTTCGCGACACCTCGCCTCCACACCTGCCAGCTCGCCGCTGTGGTTTCGCCTCTGCCTCCGCGCCCTCTGCGCCGCCTCTCCGCCGCTGCGCCTTGCTCCGAGTCAAGTTTAACATGCTGGCGCGTGATGAGTCAGTCTCTGCTAGAGCGGCCATAGCTGCCGCGTTCGCCGAGTCGCCCTCACCGTTTCCCGCTAACCTCCGCCGCACCTTGAGCCACCGCTGTGCTTCGCCCCGCTCCTGCCTAGCTCCATCACACGCGCACGCAGCTCTCCCCGTGTCTCCCGTGCCTCGGTTCCCCCCTGCGCGTGCTGAGAGCCGCCACTACTCCCACGCACTCTTCTGACTGCGCCCAGCTCTCGGCCACGCGTACGCCTCGCCTCCGCCGCGTCGCCTTCGAGCAGTCGCCGCAGCCTCATCCCACCAGAGCAGGCCCAGAGCCGCCGCTGTGAACCATCTCCGCTGGAATAGGCTTCGAGCCTCCGCCGTCGCCGCTGCGACCTCGCGCCTGAGGCCCCCTCACCGCCTGTTTTGAGCCACCTGGTCAGGGCTGGCTTCGTATCTGCTCCTCCATACTCCCCTGCTGGCTGAAGTCATCGCCAACCCTGCGGTTGATGCCTTCTGATAAAACATATCAGGTGAAATCCATCCAGTCAAGCTTTTATACATTGTCATTCTTTCAAGAACAATTACTCTGGCTTGTGATTGTTTTCCTGCAGGACAATCATTCACTGCAAGAGCAAATATCGTGCCAAGGACACGAAGAGCGTGCAACTGGCGTCCTTCTGCACCAACGCCCGTCTGCACCGGCTTACAACGCCCGTGGCCGACTCTCCCGTCTGCACCGGCTTACAACGCCCGTGGCCGACTCGCCCGTCTGCACCGGCTTACAACGCCCGTGGCCGACTCTCCCGTCTGCAACGGCTTACAACACCCATGGCCGACTCTGACGTCTACACCGGATTACAACGCCCGTGACCGATTCTCCCGTCAGCGCCGGCTTACAACGCCGCGGGCGACTCACCGTCTGCCCGGCTCACAACGCCGCAGCCGTTTCTCGTGACCGCACCGGCTTACAATGCCGCGTCTGTCTCTCACAACCGCGCCGTCTTCAAACGCACGGCTAACTTCTACATCTACATCGGCATGCTGGTGCTGTGCTTGCTCGTTCAAGCCGCCGAACGGACGCTTATGAGTCGCCGCCCTGCGGTCCAATCTACATTGACATGCTGGTGCTGTGCTTGTCCGTTCAAGCCTCCCAACGGACGCGCGCAAGTCGCCGCCCACGGTCTGATCTACATCAACATATCGACGCAATGCTCGCCTATACGAGCCGCCCAAACGAACAGGTGCACAAGTTGCCGCCACTGCAGTTCGGTTAACTTCAACAACCAGCCAGGACGAACCATCGACCGGATTATTGAAACAGTTCATACGGGATTGTCTATAACCCGCCACGGTCAACCTCAACCTTCAGTAGAGACTCTCAAGCCGCCTCTTCGAGTCAACTTAAGACTCGGGTGCTACAGACATGGCTCGACACATTTGGTCGTTTTCAACAAGAACCCCGAGTCATTGCAAGGAAGCCAACCCGATCTCGGGGGCTACTACATTATTGGCGGAAGGATTAAAAGTTACCCAAGAAGATGAGCCGCCATTATGCACCGTTTAGCTTGGGGGCTTCTGTTGTTTCTTCATACAGGATGGCGGTTTACAAGACGGTGCACAGGTTGACTCTGTCAACAAGGTCATTTGGGGTGCAGCGAGTTGTACACTTACCCCCTCTTGATCGGCTCTTCAGCCACTGTAAGACGGGTCGTGGACCCAAAGGTTGACTCCGTCAACAAGGTCATTTGGGGTGCAGCAAGTTGTACACTTACCCCCTCTTGATCGGCTCTTCAGCCACTGTAAGACGGGCCGTGGACCCAAAGGTTGACTCCGTCAACAAGGTCATTTGGGGTGCAGCAAGTTGTACACTTACCCCCTCTTGATCGGCTCTTCAGCCACTGTAAGACGGGTTGTGGACCCAAAAGTTGACTCTGTCAACAAGGCCAAATTTGGGGTGCAGCAAGTTGAACACTTACCCCCTCTTTTGATGACCTTTACAACATTGGGGTGCAGCGAGTTGTATACTTACCCCCTTTTGATGATTTGGCATCATGCATTGCATCGTGCATTCCATCATACATTACATCACGCATTTCATCATACTTACATATCATGCCGGTTTGCCAAACCGGGTTAGAGCAAGACTGTGAAAGAAGCAAGACTATAAATTTTTTTAACATCTCCGGGTTGTGCCTCTTCAAGCCGCCCTTACAGCAATTCAGAGTATATTCTGTCTTGTTGTTTTTGCAGGTCATGTCTCCTAAGATAAGCCGGTTATCAAACTGGGTTACATGGTAACCTCGGTAAGAACAATAGATCTTTAATAGACAACATGGCTGGATCTTCATTATGGTTTATCATAATCAGTACTAAATGATTGGGGTTTTTTCAAGCCAGCTTGGAAAATTGATTATTCATGATGAGCCGCCCTATCGATTATAATGCCGGGTCATTTAATTGACTGGCTCTTGGATTCCTTCAACCAGTGCTCTGTAATATACTACAGCACTCATGGATTTCTCAAACATATATTTGCCGGGTTGCACCGCAACCACGAGCAGGAATTTCACTATTCATACCGGGTTACAACCACGGCCAAGGAGTCAAATTATTCTTACACAGTCCCGAGTCGCCGCAGGCATGCAACCCGGCACTTGGGGGCTAATGCAAGCTGGTTTTCAAATCATTACATTATCAACAAGACCCTGTTATCTCAAGGAGATGAGCCGGCCTTTCTATATTTTTCTAAGTCCCAGCCCAGTACTTCTTACTGACCCGGCACTTGGGGGCTACACCGCTCAGATCAAATTTTCTAAAGTCCCAAGTCGCTGCAGGCATGCGACCCGGCACTTGGGGGCTACAGTATTCAACTGTTCAAGCAGATTATAAGGTCCAAATTGGAAGACCCGGCCCATCACACGCTGATGACCTGGCCCTTGGGGGCTACACTTGAAATACAGGACACTCAGTATATATCTGGTGACTCAGAAGACAACCCAGATTTCTCAACATTCAACACAACAGTTACAAGTCCCAGTCTGCTGCAGGCAAGACAGCCTGGTACTTGGGGGCTACACAATCAAAGATATTATTGCAAAGCACCAAGTCATCATGGATAAACTTGGAGCTTGGGGGCTACAGTAATATGGATAAATCAAAAAATTGAAGAGAATTTTCAAGATGTCAATTGAGAGTGAGACCGGCTCAACGGATTCTTATTTTAGCCGAAGTGTTAAAAGACCGGCTCTACATCAGATGGATTTTTCATCCCAATATTTTTATTAAGACGGTTGGAGTCTAGCTATTTGACACGGCGTCACCAACGATACATGACCCGGCATCATCAATGATTATGACCCGGCGGGGATGACCCGCCAAAAGTGTTGAGGCCGACTCAATGGCATATGGGTGTTATATTCCCAATATTTTACTTCAAAGGACACTGACAAGCAAGACGATTGAGAAGACGGCTCGTTCATATGAAGAAGGAACCCGGATTTTCAACGAGCTACTTCATTAAGCCGGCCAGTGGAGCAAGCCGGTCACTTAACATATTTATTCTTATTTCAGGAGCTTAGCATGAATAAATTCAAGCTAACCTGGGGGCTAATGTCGGGGATATACCCCGCGGTATGACCCGGCCTGATGTATAACCCGGCCAGAACTTGACGACTCATTAATGATCCGGCTGAAGCTTGGCGATTCATTGGTCTAACGATTCAGTAGTGGCCAAGACGGTGGGTCAGACGAAAGACAAGGCCCAAGGCCCAGAAGGCGACTTAGGAGAAGGCTGGCTCAAGGCGAGGTATCCGGTGGGCCGGCTTGCGAGGAAAGGCATAAGGAATATTTCCCTTACAAGGGAAGCATGACTAGGATTCCACTTGTAATAGAGTAGTCCTAATCCTACTAGGACTCTTCATGTAAGCCGCCCCTTCAACTTATATAAGGAGGGGCAAGGCACCCCAAGAGGGATGAGTTTAGACAGACAGACAAGTCTTAGACAAGATCAAAGTAGAGACACTCGAGATTAGAGGTAGCGACTCCGCACCCTTGTAACCGAGATCGTCGTCATCGTTAATACAAGACAAGTAGGACGTAGGCTTTTACCTCCATCGGAGGGGCCGAACCTGGGTAAACTCGCGTCTCTCGATTCCGACTAACCCCTCTCAAGCCGCCACATAGTTGCGATGGCCTCACACCTAAGTCCGTTAACCCGGACATATGCCATGATAAATCCACGACAACTTCCGTGGGCTTAAGATCTTTGTAATTTGGCATCATTTGGATCAATGTGCAGACGGTATCATATTTTCCATCCAAAGCTCTAAGTATCTTCTTGATGATGAATTTGTCGGTCATCTCTTCACTTCCTAAGCCGGCAATCTCATTTGTGATGAGAGCAAGCCTAGAGTACATCTCAGCGACTCCTTCACCATCCTTCATTTTGAACTTGTCAAGTTGACTTTGAAGCACATCCAACTTAGATTTCTTGACGGACTCGGTACCCTCATGCATATCAACCAAAGTATCCCAAATTTCCTTTGCATTCTCGAGGCGGCTGATTTTGTTGAATTCTTCGGGACATAGACCGTTGAATAGAATGTCACAAGCTTGAGCATTGTATTGCAACATCTTCAATTCTTCCGGGGTTGCTTCACGATCTGGTTCCTTGGCATCCTCAAAGAAGTCACCTTGCAAGCCAGCATGAACAACAGCCCAAACGGCGGGGTTATGACCAAGAATGTGCATTTTCATCTTATGTTTCCAACTAGAAAAGTTTGTACCATCAAAATATGGACCTCTACGGTGATAGTTACCCTCACTAGACGCCATACTCTCCTGGGTTGTGAAACCAAGGCTATGATCACCAAAGCAATGGGAATCAAGGCTTACGGAGACCAAATCTCTGATACCACTTGTAGGATCGAAAGTATGTCTAGAGGGGGGTGATTAGACTACTTGACCAAATAAAACCTAACCATTTCCCAATTTTAGTTGTGGGCAGATTTTAGCAATAGTACATGTCAAGCATCACTCTACACATGCAATTCTAAGAGTATAGTAGCGGAAATTAAGCAATTGCATATCTATGTAAAGAAGGGGATCGGAGATTTCAAACGCAATTGTCAGGGCCGGTTTTCCAATAAAACATTTATTGAAAAATCGTCCTGATAATCTGGCCAGTACAGAAAATCCTTCTTACTGGTAGACAAATCCTTGATACAGAAGTCCAGTAGTATTAAATATATTACAGGGTTGAGCTGAGGCTACTCAACAATTTATTACAACCACGCCAATATTACACATAAAGGCGGATATGGCACAATGGATGTGGTGGCATACTACTGACTCGTAAAATAAAAAGAGTGGTGGATATGTCACAGTGAAGAGAGTGACATAACTCTAATATCTTACAGATCATCAAGCGTCGGAGTGAGGCTCGATGATTTATTTGGGTAGCGGAAGCGTATATAATACAAGTGACAAACTCCAGGATCGCAAGAGACTGACTGGGACTCCTCTAGGCGTCGGACTTGCTATCAAACTCTTCATCCATAAGATCGCCTTCGTCAGCATCTGGCCAAAACAATAGCCAGGGACAAGCCAGTGAGTACTTTGAATGTACTCGCAAACAGTTTGGACATAAGATATAACAAATGCAAACATGATGCAAACGAGCAGAAATAATAATACACCACAGGTATTAAAATTAGCACAGTAAATATAAAGAAAGGAAGTCGGGCGGTAGTCCTCCCGAAATCCCAGTAAAACAAGAAGAAGACCGATCGGGTGTCTGAAACGATGCCTCGAAAGGTAAGAAAATAAAAGACATGCCTCAGTCGGGCGTCGGTGCGACACCTCCTAAAGGACTTTATGTCAAAATATAAAATAACAAGAATGCCACAGTCGGACGTCTGCGCGACATCACAGAAAGGGCTTATATTGAAAGGTAAATGACAAGCATGCCACAGTCGGACATCTGCGCGACATCACAGAAAGGGCTTATATTGAAAAGTAAATGACAAGCATGCCACAGTCGGACGTCTGCGCGACATCACAGAAAGGGCTTATATCAGAAAGTAAATATAAGCATGCCACAGTCGGACGTCTGAAGCGACATCACATAAAGGGCTTATATCAGAAAATAAATATAAGCATGCCACAGTCGGACGTCAGAAGTGACATCACATAAAGGGCTTATATCAGAAAGTAAATATAAGCATGCCACAGTCGGACGTCTGAAGCGACATCACATAAAGGGCTTATATCAGTAAAAAAATATGAGTAATCCAGGAGGTAGCACCATCCCAAGGAATACTCGGCACATCACAATCATAAACAGGGTTAGTCCATCCACGAGAGTAATATTCAGTCAAATTTACTTCGGTTGTTTAACATATTAGTTCTCCAGAGACTGACACTGAGACCGACACTTGACCTGTCAACCAACGTCCTTGACCGTGGACATGGCTACTCGAATAGTTTTGACTCTGCAGAGGTTGTACTCTTTACCCACAGTCAACGGATTTCGGTAGTCACAAAGGACTAGTTCCATCTACGGTATTTTAGAAGAAAACACATCTGACCAGTACACACCCAGTTTTCATCCCGCTGCCAGGAATCACCCTAGGCAACGTTCTAGAAAAACCTTAAGACGGGGAGGCCACTACCTCGAATAGCATGGGATCAAATTTATATCGCGCGCTCTAAGGGGTGCCCCCCTCTCGGTCCCGGACCGGAAACACCCATGCCCCCTGACCGGATGACTGGCTTTATCCAGGGCCATGGTACCTTCATCACGGCCCCTCTATTTGGTGTGTACATGGAAAGAGGTTTAAAACTTACTAAACCGTATTCTTTGCAGAAAAATGTGGCAGCACGAAAAGAAGGTAAACGGGGACAAGACTCGATCTATGTCAATACTGGAGTTTAAACAGTTTCTTTGTTAATACCGGCATGCTCCAACAATACCGACATACAACCTATCATGCCACAACATGACTAGGTTGTCTCATATCTCATCAAGTTTTGTGGCTTACTTGCAACCCATCATGCATGAAATAATACGTAGTTCAAAAACTTCCATAACCATGTCATGCAAACCATCATGCAAGCAAACATGCAAAACACTCATCATATCAAAGGTTCAAACATGCTTGACTGGTTCGGAGTAGTCGGAGTCTAACTCGGTAAAGTAGACGGCACCGTCTTCTTCCTCGGTATCTACGAAATCACATATACGAATTCTAACGTAAATATCGTGCGTGACAAAAAGTTGATCCAAATATTTTTCAAATAAATACTATAAAAAACTAGACAGAAAAATAAAGATGACAGAAAAAGAATCAACTCAAAATCATTTGTGGTTTAAAAGTTATTCAAGTTTTAAAACCGGGGACTAATCTATGATAAACAGAAAACTTCCCAGGGGGCTGACTGAATAAAACAGAAAACATTTCGGTAGGAAAGCGCCAGCCAGGGAAGAAGACGTACTTTGCTAAAATACGCTTTCAGAAAACGGTTCGAAAAAAGAAAACAGAGGCTGACGCGCGGGACCCACGCGTCAGGTTTGAAAACAGCTCGCCGGTGCCTGAAGCTTGTGGCGATCGCCGGCGACGAACCACGGCGAGACAGAGGGAGGGAGAGGTATCGGCGTGTTCAGGGAGGTGCACCACGTCGGGGAGAGGTGGAAGGAGTCGCCGAAGAGCACCACGTCGATGGCAGCTTCCACTCCGGCGGACGGCGGCGTCGGGTGATGTTGGATATCACCGGAGAGGGAACCTATCGTCCAATTGGAGCGGGGGTTAGAACGGGTGGTGGATTTGAAGGTCTCTGGCAAGATTTGGGCGGCGAGGATGCACCCACCAGAGTGAATCGAGCCGGAGCCCGAAGCGGATCGGGGCGGCCGGAGTCGGGGAAGACGACCCTCCCGAGATCCTTTGATGAGCTTGGCGGGGTTCTGGGGTGAGGAGGAGAGGTGCTGGTTCGAGTGGAGGCTTGGGGGCTCTATTTATAGCCGGATTCGAGGGGTGCCCGAGAACGGGAAAATTCCGGCGAGCTATTACGGCGAGGCAGAGGATGGACAGGGGATTAGGATACTGGGCAGCTTCGCATTCGACCACTGGCTCCATTCAAGTCTTAAGCTCGATCCAATTTGGCTTGCAACCCACAGAATCGACAGGACGGCGGTACGGGCACGTCGGTGGCAGAGAGCGTACCCTGTGCTTCCCAGGCCACGGCCACGGTTCAGCAGCGATCACAGAGGAGGATATGGACACGCGGAGCTCGCTGGTGGTTTGGGCGGTGCGGAGGACGCCGTTCTGCAGAGCTGCTCCCTGACGGCCGCCACGGGCGGCACTGCCATCGCGGAAGACGCCGGCATTGACAGGACAAGACGCCACCGACGCTCACCACTGGCCAAACGACCGTGCGGCGGTCTGGATAAGAAGGAGCAACAGGGGAGCAAGGCGCCAAGGCGAGCACTGGCGAGATCGACGACGATCTCTGACGGAAGACGACACTGTCATCTCTGAATCCCTGAATTTTCTGAAACTGACAGGAACAGTGCACTGAACCTGCTCGACGAAATGATTTTGGCATGGGGGAAATTTATCTGGAGCTGAAACTTGGTGAGGGGGTCTCTTGATGCATCTAGAGGCTACATGAATTATCTCAGAATTTTTGGAAGAAAGAAAATATGAATTTCATCCAAATTTGCAAATCTGGTCCAAACTTGCAGTGGATAAAATTTGAAATTTTTGAACTTTGGACCAGAATGTTTTTGGTGATCTAGGTTGAGGGTACTAAAGAGGAGCTGGGATAATTTATTTGGGGTCAAAGATCAAATCCATCCGGTACTTCCTTTGTAAATTCAAAAGAGTCCAGAAAATGACAGAAAAAGATTTGGGGCAGAATTAAATAGAATAAAAATATATAAGAGGTTGAAACTTGCTGAAATTGGATGCTTGGCTTGATCCAAAGTAGGGGAAGGAGTATTGGAAGAAAAAATTTCAATATAGGTTATGTCAAGGGGGGAAATGGAATCCTCTTAGAAAGGAAAGGGATAAATCCAATAATAAAAGAGTTCTTTTTAATAAAAGAAAAGTAAAAGAATTGTCAGGACCGGTTTTCCAGGATATTAATTTCCCAGTAAAGGGTCCTTGTGCTCACCAGCCCCAGGATTACTGTTAGCTGATGAGGCACAATCTTGATACAGAGATTCCAAGCAAAAACACAAAATATGAAGTACAAGACCATTGTGGTCTATGAGTACAACAACAGGTTTCTAGTGGTTGATGGCGGAAGCGGTCTGAGGAACATCAGCATCTATGGGACTCCATTTCCCACAGGAACAGCTGACCTGGATAACTCCTATCTTCGCGTGGCTGCTCTCATCGTTGCCTAGGTTCCGGGCTGTCGTCGTTGTGCTCCTCTCCAAGCAAGAAATCTGGCCAAGACAATAGCCAGGGACAAGCCAGTGAGTACTTTGAATGTACTCGCAAACATTAAGAACACAAGCATAATATAACCGATGCTAATCATGCACTGAAACAATCCTCGATCACTTAGTCAGTCACAAAATAAAATTCATGATGCATACAAGCAGGTCAATCATATTAAACAGGAATAAGCAATCAGAGAATAAAAATCAGATAAACCGATCGAGTGTCTGAAGCGACGCCTCGAAAGGATAAAAATATAAAGCATGCCACAGTCGGGCGTCTGAGCGACACCACATAAAGGGCTTATATTGAAAACTAAATAACAGGCATGCCACAGTCGGACGTCTGAGCGACATCACAGAAAGGGCTTATATTGAAAAGTAAATAACAGGCATGCCACAGTCGGACGTCTGAGCGACATCACAGAAATGGCTTATATTGAAAAGTAAATAACAGGCATGCCACAGTCGGACGTCTGAGCGACATCACAGAAAGGGCTTATATTGAAAAGTAAATGACAATAAGTATCCAGGAGGTAGAACCGTCCCAAGGGTACTCAATAATACAAATATAAAAGAAAAGGTTAGTCCACAATAATAATAGTCATAATCATCATTATCACATGCCAGGATCAATATTCCGGTTTAGAAATTTTTCCTCCGAAGACCGACACTAAGACCGACACTTGACCCATCCCAGACTGTAGTCCTTAACCGCGGACACGGCTATTCGAATAGATATAAACTATGCAGAGGGTGTACTCTTTACCCACAAGTAACGGATTCCCTTAGTCCACCAGGACTAATTCCGCTTATAGTCTTTGAATTGAAAACACACCTGACCGCACACACCAGCTTCACTTACCGGAGTCTGGAATCACCCACGACCCCCGTTCAGCAAAACTCTAAGTGGGGAGGCTAGAACCTCGACTAGCATGGGATCACAAAATTTGTACCACGCGCAAACTAGGGGAGGTACCCCTTCGGCTCCAACCGAACACCCATGCCCCCGGACCAAGTGACATGCCTACCAGGGGCCACTGGTATCTTTCACTATGGCCTCTCTGTACGGTGTGTGCTAAGAAAGGGGTTGACAACTTACTGAACCATACCCTACCTGTGGTAGGGACGAGTGGTAGCACGAGAAAAGTATGGGGGTTACTGGAACAAGACTCGATCTACGGTCGACTCAGGAGGTTTAAGTGTTTCCTGCATGATTAGTATAACAAATATATTCCATATCAACAGACAGAATCATCACTCATCATACCCCTTCATGCCTCACTGACTATTCTCGCTTCAGCGAGATGTCAACAGTAAGCTCGTGTCTACCCGAGACAGAGACTGCTCCGGATCCCCTCTGGTAGGCATGAGAGGCATAAGAGGATGAACACTTCCACAAGTATTTAAATTTCCAACTGCAAAGAAATTCTATCATGCACTCAGGAGCATGATCACAACGTCTCATAAAATAATGCATGCTTCGAGTCAATATGGTGTTGTAATCACATCAAACAACACCCAACCATTATTATGCCCGGGTTCAGAATGCTTGCCTTCAAGGTGTGGAGGGGTAGAGTGCATCGTAAAGCTTTCAAAAGTTTTCTCCTCTCTTTAATTCCTATTTAGAGAAATATTCAAATTAACAAATAAATCAAAAACAGTACAAAAATTTGTCTCGGAAAATTTTCAAATAAATATGAACATAAACTAGATGAAATTTGAGAGTGGTAGGAAAAAGAATCAACTCAATCGGAGTTTTATTTTAAAAGATATAGCCAGTCAAAGACAGGGTCGAAACTGTTTTTAATATAAATCAGAAAAAGAAAACGGTTCGGACCGAATACGCTTTCCAGAACAGAAAACGTATTTCCGAGAAATACGCTTGCGCGAGGAGATAACGTTTCAGGCCAGAATACGCTTTCGAGAGGGGGAGACGTACTTCAGAGTTTACGCTTTCACTTATCCAACGCGGCGAGACGGCTAGCCACTGACAGTGGGCCCGCCTGGCCCACCGGTCAGGTTTGACTAGTCTTCCCTCCCTCCCTCCTCTGGCGACAGAGATGGCCGCGGCTCCGGCGACCGTTGCCGTCGAACGGCGGCTCCCCACGGGATTCCGAGGTCAGGGATGGATCAGTGACTCGAGGGCGATCCTCCCAGTTGTCGACACGACCGGAGAGGTGGGTTGGTTCGTCGGCGGCGAGCTCCGAGGCGGACGGTGGCTACGGGATTGATTGGGCGTATGGGTTACGGTGGCTCCCGATCGAAATTGAGAGGCGGGGCGGCTCCGCGGGGTAGAGGGGAGGCTAACGGTGGCAAGAATGAGGAGGGAGACGTTCTGGCTTGCTCGGATTCAAGCAGAGAGTGACGGCGGCTGAAGCTGCCGGAGTTGGAGAAGACGGTGGTTCCGGCTAAATTGGAGCTAGGGGAAGCTTTCTACGGTTCATCGGAGAGGACTGGCCTACGCTGCGTCCACGAGGCGCTTATTTATAGCCGGTTGAGGTCAGTTCCCGTCGTTGGAGTGGATAAGAATGGCGGCAACAGACAACTCCGGCGACAGTAGCTTGCAGGCGACGTGGCGATGGCCGGCGGTACCAGACGAGCTGGCGGATGAGATCGCCCTGTTCCAGAGGGCAGCTGGCGGGTGAGAGTGGCTCGGGCGGTGCCGTATATGGCAGAAGTGGCTGCGGCCGCCCGCTAGTTGCCATGGCCGACCTGACGGCAGTGCTGGGGAGCTCCAGGAATTGGCCAGGGTGGCTCTGCGACGAGGGAGAAGGTCGAGGCTGCGTCTCTACGAGCTAGCAAGGGTCAGGGGCAGAGCTAGGTGACGCGGCGGCTCGGGCGGATGCGTGCAATAAGCACGTTCTGCTCGTGCTCCGGGTATGCACGCCAGGCGTTCGGCAAAATGCCAATGCCTGCCAGGAGGCTCCTCTGCCCACGGGGCTCTACAGGTATGACTTGATGGCCAAGGCATAGCTAAGGGACAATCTGATAAAGCCAGATAAGCTAACTTCCAATGCAAAGCCAAGATCATGTCAAAACAGTTCATGCACTCCAACTGTTCGACAAAATGCTAGGGGCATCCAGAACGTTGTTCTGGTGACCAAAACTTCCAGATCATAGTCTCTTTAGATGATAAAGAGGATGGC
Organism: Elymus sibiricus; assembly: GCA_039707655.1. Classification (NCBI taxonomy): domain Eukaryota; kingdom Viridiplantae; phylum Streptophyta; class Magnoliopsida; order Poales; family Poaceae; genus Elymus; species Elymus sibiricus. The sequence goes on along the minus strand of CM077668.1, from coordinate 86,388,618 downwards.
AAGGTTATTTTGGCCAGAGCAAAAACTTCATAGTGCAAGTTCTTGAGAAAACCAAATTTGGACATAAAATATATGCCATTATTGCATGTGTCAAAAATATTCCCATGGGTCCAATCTTCTGGACTTAAGGGTTTTATAGGGTGAACTATGAGCAGGGACAATCTCAAGGGCAAAAGAGAAAATTAAAATGGGGTTACAGTACAAACTACCACTCTGGACCAGAATGAAGATGAGGATGGTTTGCTCAAATTTTTCAAAGAACCCAAATGGATTTTTGCATAAACATGAGTTATATACTTCTACTGACATCCCCAAATTTTTATGGAATTTTTAAAGGAATATTTAAATAGGTTGTAGTGCAAACTGCAATTTGAACCAGATTTAAAAACTTGAAGTGGAGCTCAAAATTTTCAAATGGCCAAGTTGGGGTTTTGCATAAAAGTGATCCAGGGACATTACAAGACTTCTACAATTTTTTTGTGGAATTTACAGATGAATTTATAAAATAGTTGCAGTGCAAATGAGGCTAAAAAAAATGCTATTAAATGAATTAAATCTTGTCAAATTTTTATTATAAAAATTATTCCACTGGTTTTAATGAATGCAATAAAATGATTAAATAAGACACTCAAGCCACGCAAAATATTCAAAAGTTTTCAGATAGAACAGAAGAATTTTTGAAATTCAGGCAAAAGGAGTGGCTCTGAGATCACAAGAAAATCCAGAAGAAAAATTTCAAATTCCTGGCAAAATTTTAATTAACAAAACATGGTTAAATTTTTGGGGTGTTACAACACTACCGCCCTTAAGAAAAATCTCGTCCTCGAGATTTGCTAAGGATGGCTTCAAAAATATAGTTAGCAATAATATCCCGAAAATTAAACATTTTGTTCACGTGATTTGACGAGGCTACAGGGAGTGGGCAGATAATTGGTGCAACTTTATTGGGTACTGGTGTTGCGTGCAAAAATCTACGGTTGAGGAAACCGAAAGATTTCTACTGCGGAAATGGTAAATTTAGAATTAATGAAATTCTAAATTCCCAATTTACGCTAGGCGTACCCGAGTGCATAGTGCTCCTCCTGGCTGACAGGTGGACCCGGGGCCCACTGTCAGTCCCTCCTCCTACCTCTGGCTCCCCTTTCTTCCTCTCTCTCGTGCTCTTCCCGCACTTTCTCCTCGACGGCGTCTAGCGCGTAGGGCAGCTAGGCCGTACTGCGGCACTGCGCGTCGTGCTGGCTGCCGGTGTAGCACGCACTCACCTCGCAGGCCAGCGCACTGTCGGCACTGCTCGCGGATTCGCCTCCGAAAGCCGGCGATCGAGCGACGAGCGGCGCTGGTGGACTTCGTTCACCATACACCAATCTCGAGTTATAAAAAGATCGCGGTGCCTCTCTCTTCTTCCTCACGCCTGGCCTCGCTTCTACTTCCTCTTCCTTCTTCTCCATTTCTGTTTGCAGGAGCTCGAGACGAGGCTCTAATGGCGGAGGTGATGCCGGACTGGTTCACGATGTTGGTGTGCGGAGGGTTGGCGGCATTGCTGGGTTTCTCCGTGCTCTTGTGCGTGATGACCCTCGATGATCGCCATGATGCTGCTGCTCGAGTGTTGGCTCTTCGCGGCGGCGGTGATCATAAGGATTAAGTGTCAGGGTTAGGTGCTAAGTGCTGTCAGCGTGCTGGGGGCAAATGTACTAGAATAATTATCCACAGATTTCTTTTTCAGAAATTGTGGTGTGTTAGTGTGGTGATCAGTTAGGTGCAAAATGTGTGCGTGGTCTTACAATTTGTGCATGTGGTCGAGTGGTTGTGGCTGTGAGCCAGTTGTCGCGGTGCTGTGTGAATTTAAATTTTTATGCCTTGGAGAAATGTTGTTGTAATAGCTCAAGGAAAATCCCACCTCGGGATTTATTGAGAGTGAAAAATAGTTGATCAAAAATTCACAGCAGTAAAAATTTTCCACACATAATTGAAATCAAACAATTTATTCATCGCACAAACTTAGGATACAACGCACAAGCTGCAACACTTAATTAAATGCTAGGCTAACAAACACGGTAGTGGCGTCTATGACGCAAACGTAAGAGATGCTGGGTCCTGAGGAAATGTCTCCGGCACTGGGGCACACTCTTCTTCTATCGGAGGAAGCGGATTAACTAGTCGAAGAACGCGCCTTTCCTGGTCTGGCCTTAGTGGTCTGCCAATGGCGATCTGAGGATTTAAATCAGCGAGCCTCTGGAGGTAACACATTATTCGCTGGGTCAACCGCTCTTGAGCGATGACGTACTGGACAAGATTGGCCAGTACTGGGTCTCTTTCTACTCTCCCACCGGGAAAAACTGCTACTACACCGGGTGCTGCACGACTCGGGAAGTAAGTATACCCCCTTTCATTGGCATAGGGTACTGTGAAGTGAAGATGAGTAATTGCTTCGTACGCAGCAGCTTCTATGGCCATTTGCGGAGTCGGCATAGATCTCCCCACGAAAGAGACTTCCGTTGGGTCTTGGTTTGGGTTTGAGGGAGGGATGTGTACTACTGCCCAGTATTTTGAGGCGACTGGGGTGATCCTTGTTTTGAGCAGCTCATACTGGGGTGGTTGGGCAAAACCCATGGTACTGCAGGTAAAGTCCCACAATACCTTCACAAAGCTACGTGGGGTTGCATCTGGAGTTCTCATATGAATGCTAGGGCTGGGCATGGCAAAAATGGCTGTGAGGGCTGTGCTCAAAGTGAGGGATGCTTGGTAAGGTCACGAAGTGGTCTCTTATATAACCTCAGGGCGGGATTACCGATTGCGGTGTGGGGCGATCTAGGTTGACGATTCTGCCCTATGGGGTAGGGGTCAAAGCCACAGATACACACATCTCATAAAAGTGACGTATTACTGTGGTTGCCGTCAGGGGTGGTTTTGGTAGCTGCGCCTGAAATTTAATATGCAATCGTACTTATATGAGGATACTTATAAAAATAATGGGATGCAAACAAACTGCATTTATTTCATGGCGATTACAAGGTCACACTATTACACGGCGTAGAATACTAAGACTCGGTGCTACATAGTCTACCTCGTTAATATCTAAACGAGCGTGCCTTGTGGATGTCGAGGCTTCTCCATGGGCTTCTCCGTCGGGGTTTGCTGGATGGGGTTGAGGAGCTGCAGGGTCGGGGTAGCGATGATGGCCATCACGGGGGTTGGTGGTCACAATCCCGTCGGAGCGTGTCCCTAAAAGGCGACGAAGCTCTTCCGGGGATACAAATGCATTCTGGTCGGTTGCAGGGACAGACCTCAGGGACTCGATTGGGTGTCCGAACAGCACGACTGGGTTGTCGGTGCCGGGCACATCTTCGCCTTTTGCCGGGGCTCGACGGGCAAGTTCTCCACGAGCTGCGAGCAGATCAAGAGTGACCTGATCGAACAATGCCTCTAGTGCGCCTACATAGCGCACCAGATGCAGCAATGCAGGGTCCGTCTCGTGGTCTCCATTGGCAACCTGGGGTGGCCTACTATATCCGTCACGGCTGGGGTAGTAGTAGAACGAGCGGCAATTAACTCTTGGCGACAGGTGTCGGAGTTGAACTATAGCCTCTCGAGCGGCCAGCTGGATGGCTTGGGGTTCAAAGGAAGTTGTCCTTCCGGCGAACCTGTAGGGGCGTTCTGGCGCCATACCCCTACCATAGATGTGCACCGTGGCCCAGACTTGACGGCTTTCACCGCTCCTGAGCCCTTGGTATACCACATATTCTGGGGGCTCTTCTATCGCAAAGGCACGACGGGTGAGGTTTGCTAGCACGGTTACAAAACCTCCAAGGTTGGTTGCTGTGGTTTCATTGTGAACAATGGGGCCAGGCATCTTGGCTTGGCTTTCGGGGTAGAGGCTGTGCTGTGCTTGGTTGGGGCTAACGTTCCTTCTTATAGAAAAAGAAACGGAGTCTTCCTTCGCACGCTTGCAAATGAGACGAAGTAGGTGTCGGTCACTGGCGTGTGATCGACGGGCTAGGCTAGTGGGTTGGGCACCGACGGCCAAAAGGTGTCGGGGTCACTGTGTGGCTATCGTACACGAGAAGCTTGGCTAGGGTTTAGGTTAAGGTCTGGTGGGTGGGTTAACCTAGGTTTATTGACCTGGCTAAGATAGGATTAGCCAATGGTTAGCCTGGCTCTGATACCAAGGTTGTCAGGACCGGTTTTCCAGGATATTAATTTCCCAGTAAAGGGTCCTTGTGCTCACCAGCCCCGGGATTACTGTTAGCTGATGAGGCACAATCTTGATACAGAGATTGAAAGCAAAAACACAAAATATGAAGTACAAGACCATTGTGGTCTATGAGTACAACAACAGGTTTCTAGTGGTTGATGGCGGAAGCGGTCTGAGGAACATCAGCGTCTATGGGACTCCATTTCCCACAGGAACAGCTGACCTGGATAACTCCTATCTTCGCGTGGCTGCTCTCATCATTGCCTAGGTTCCGGGCTGTCGTCGTTGTGCTCCTCTCCAAGCAAGAAATCTGGCCAAGACAATAGCCAGGGACAAGCCAGTGAGTACTTTGAATGTACTCGCAAACATTAAGAACACAAGCATAATATAACCGATGCTTATCATGCACTGAAACAATCCTCGATCACTTAGTCAGTCACAAAATAAAATTCATGATGCATACAAGCAGGTCAATCATATTAAACAGGAATATGCAATCAGAGAATAAAAATCAGATAAACCGATCGAGTGTCTGAAGCGACGCCTCGAAAGGATAAAAATATAAAGCATGCCACAGTTGGGCGTCTGAGCGACACCACATAAAGGGCTTATATTGAAAAGTAAATAACAGGCATGCCATAGTCGGACGTCTGAGCGACATCACAGAAAGGGCTTATATTGAAAAGTAAATAACAGGCATGCCACAGTCGGACGTCTGAGCGACATCACAGAAAGGGCTTATATTGAAAAGTAAATAACAGGCATGCCAGAGTCGGACGTCTGAGCGACATCACAGAAAGGGCTTATATTGAAAAGTAAATAACAATAAGTATCCAGGAGGTAGAACCGTCCCAAGGGTACTCAATAATACAAATATAAAAGAAAAGGTTAGTCCACAATAATAATAGTCATAATCATCATTATCACATGCCAGGATCAATATTCCGGTTTAGAAGTTTTTCCTCCGAAGACCGACACTAAGACCACACTTGACCCATCCCAGACTGTAGTCCTTAACCGCGGACACGGCTATTCGAATAGATATAAACTCTGCAGAGGGTGTACTCTTTACCCATAAGTAACGGATTCCCTTACTCCACCAGGACTAATTCCGCTTATAGTCTTTGAATTGAAAACACACCTGACCGCACACACCAGCTTCACTTACCGGAGTCTGGAATCACCCACGACCCCCGTTCAGCAAAACTCTAAGTGGGGAGGCTACAACCTCGACTAGCATGGGATCACAAAATTTATACCGCGCGCAAACTAGGGGAGCTACCCCTTCGGCTCCAACCGAACACCCATGCCCCCGGACCAAGTGACATGCCTACCAGGGGCCACTGGTATCTTTCACTATGGCCTCTCTGTACGGTGTGTGCTAAGAAATGGGTTGACAACTTACTGAACCATACCCTACCTGTGGCAGGGACGAGTGGTAGCACGAGACAAGTATGGGGGTTACTGGAACAAGACTCGATCTACGGTCGACTCAGGAGGTTTAAGTGTTTCCTGCATGATTAGTATAACAAATATATTCCATATCAACAGACAGAATCATCACTCATCATACCCCTTCATGCCTCACTGACTATTCTCACTTCAGCGAGATGTCAACAGTAAGCTCGTGTCTACCCGAGACAGAGACTGCTCCGGATCCCCTCCGGTAGGCATGAGAGGCATAAGAGGATGAACACTTCCACAAGTATTTAAATTTCCAACTGCAAAGAAATTCTATCATGCACTCAGGAGCATGATCACAACGTCTCATAAAATAATGCATGCTTCGAGTCAATATGGTTTTGTAATCACATCAAACAACGCCCAACCATTATTATGCCCGGTTTCAGAATGCTTGCCTTCAAGGTGTGGAGGGGTAGAGTGCATTGTAAAACTTTCAAAAGTTTTCTCCTCTCTTTAATTCCTATTTAGAGAAATATTCAAATTAACACATAAATAAAAAACAGTACAAAAAGTTGTCTCAGAAAATTTTCAAATAAATATGAAAATAAACTAGATGAAATTTGAGAGTGGTAGGAAAAAGAATCAACTCAATGGGAGTTTTATTTTAAAAGATATAGCCAGTCAAAGACAGGGTCAAAACTGTTTTTAATATAAATCAGAAAAAGAAAACGGTTCGGACCGAATACGCTTCCCAGAACAGAAAATGTATTTCCGAGAAATATGCTTGCGCGAGGAGATAACGTTTCGGGCCAGAATACGCTTTCGAGAGGGGGAGACGTACTTCAGAGTTTACTCTTTCACTTATCCAACGCGGCGAGACGGCTAGCCACTGACAGTGGGCCCACCTGGCCCACCGGTCAGGTTTGACTAGTCTTCCCTCCCTCCCTCCTCCGGCGACAGAGATGGCCGTGGCTCCGGCGACCGTTGCCGGCGAACGGCGGCTCCCCACGGGCTTCCGAGGGAAGGGATGGATCAGTGACTCGAGGGCGATCCTCCCAGTGGTCGACACGGCCGGAGAGGTGGGTTGGTTCGTTGGCGGCGAGCTCCGAGGCGGACGGTGGCTACGGGATCGATTGGGCGTATGGGTTACGGTGGCTCCCGATCGAAATTGAGAGGCGGGGTGGCTCCGCGGGGTAGAGGGGAGGCTAACGGTGGCAAGAATGAGGAGGGAGACGTTCTGGCTTGCTCGGATTCAAGCAGAGAGTGACGGCAGCTGAAGCTGCCGGAGTTGGAGAAGACGGTGGTTCCGGCTAAATTGGAGCTAGGGGAAGCTTTCTACGGTTCATCGGAGAGGACTGGCCTGCGCTGCGGCCACGAGGCGCTTATTTATAGCCGGTTGAGGTCGGTTCCCGTAGGTGGAGTGGATAAGAACGGCGGCAACAGACAACTTCGGCGATAGTAGCTTGCAGGCGACGTGGCGATGGCCGGCGGTAGCAGACGAGCTCGCGGATGAGATCGCCCTGTTCCAGAGGGCAGCTGGCGGGTGAGAGTGGCTCGGGCAGTGCCGTATATGGCAGAAGCGGCTGCGGCCGCCCGCTAGTTGCCATGGCCGACCTGACGGCGGTGCTGGGGAGCTCCAAGAAGTGGCCAGGGCGGCTCTGCGACGAGGGAGAAGGTCAAGGCTGCTTCTCTACGAGCTAGCAAGGGTCAGGCGCAGAGCTAGGCGACGCGGCGGCTCGGGCGGATGCGTGCAATAAGCACGTTCTGCTCGTGCTCCGGGTATGCACGCCAGGCGTTCGGCAAAATGCCAATGCCTGCCAGGAGGCTCCTCTGCCCACGGAGCTCTACAGGTATGACTTGATGGCCAAGGCATAGCTAAGGGACAATCTGATAAAGCCAGATAAGCTAACTTCCAATGCAAAGCAAAGATCATGTCAAAACAGTTCATGCACTCCAACTGTTCGACAAAATTCTAGGGGCATCCAGAAGGTTGTTCTGGTGACCAAAACTTCCAAATCATAGTCTCTTTAGATGATAAAGAGGATGGCAAGGTTATTTTGGCCAGAGCAAAAACTTCATAGTGCAACTTCATAGTGCCATTATTGCATGTGTCAAAAATATTCCCATGGGTCCAATCTTCTGGACTTAAGGGTTTTATAGGGTGAACTATGAGCAAGGACAATCTCAAGGGCAAAAGAGAAAATTAAAATGGGGTTGCAGTACAAACTACCACTCTGGACCAGAATGAAGATGAGGATGGTTTGCTCAAATTTTTCAAAGAACCCAAATGGATTTTTGCATAAACCTGAGTTATATACTTCTACTGACATCCCCAAATTTTTATGGAATTTTTAAAGGAATATTTAAATAGGTTGTAGTGAAAACTGCAATTTGAACCAGATTTAAAAACTTGAAGTGGAGCTCAAAATTTTCAAATGGCCAAGTTGGTTTTTTGCATAAAAGTGATCCAGGGACATTACAAGACTTCTACAATTTTTTTGTGGAATTTACAGATGAATTTATAAAATAGTTGCAGTGCAAATGAGGCTCAAAAAAAGGCTATTAAATGAATTAAATCTTGTCAAATTTTTATTATAAAAATTATTCCACTGGTTTTAATGAATGCACTAAAATGATTAAATAAGACACTCAAGCCACGCAAAATATTCAAAAGTTTTCAGATAGAACAGAATAATTTTTGAAATTCAGGCAAAAGGAGTGGCTCTGAGATCACAAGAAAATCCAGAAGAAAAATTTCAAATTCCTGGCAAAATTTTAATTAACAAAACATGGTTAAATTTTTGGGGTGTTGCAAGAATCCAAGAGTAATTGTGTTGACAAAATCACAAAATGAAAGACCCTCAAGACCAGAACCACATTTGAGAAAGGTCTCAAAAAGAATTGCCATCAAGGTTTTCAGAAGAACATTCTTTTGGGAAAAAGAAAAATTCAAATAACCTCCTCTAAAACCAAATAAAGAAATTTGCTGGCAAAAATCCAAATGAAAATTTTGGGGTGTTACAACACCTACCCCCTTAGGAAAAATCTCGTCCCCGAGATTTCAGCTGATCCTCAAACAGGTGGGGGTGCTCTGCCCGAAGAAAATCCTCTCTTTCCCATGTTGCTTCGTCCTCCGTATGATTGCTCCATTGAACCTTAAAAAACTTAATTATATTCTGACGGGTCCTTCTTTCAGACTCTTCTAATATTTTTATTGGACGTTCCCGGTATGTGAGATCTGGTTGAACGTCAATACTCTCATGAGATACCCGCTTCTCTGGGTTGCTCACACATTTCCTTAATTGTGAGATGTGAAATACGTCATGGACGTCTGACAGTTCTTCGGGTAGGTCTAGCTGGTAGGCTACTGTGCCTCTCCGTGCAAGTATACAGAAAGGTCCGATAAATCGGGGTGCCAGCTTTCCTTTAACTTTGAATCTCTGCAGGCCCCTCATAGGTGATACTCGTAGATACACGTAATCACCGGGTTCAAAGCTGATTTCACGATGCTTTTGGTCATAATAACTCTTTTGCCAGCTCTGGGCTGTCTTGAGTCGATCCCTGATTTGTTTAACTTTTTCCTCGGCCTCTTTGAGCATGTCTGGGCCGAAGATACGGCTGTCTCCGGTCTCTGACCAATTTAATGGGGTACGGCATCTTCGTCCGTACATGGCTTGAAAAGGTGCCATTTGTAGACTGGCTTGGTAACTGTTGTTGTACGTGAATTCGGCGTATGGCAAGCTTTCTTCCCAACTGGTTCCATAAGTGAGAACACATGCTCTTAGCATGTCCTCTAGAATTTGGTTCACACGTTCAGTCTGCCCTCCCGTCTGGGGATGGTATGCTGTACTGAATACTAGTTGAGTTCCCAGAGCTTGTTGTAGATGATCCCAAAATCTGGAGACGAATTGAGTGCCTCTGTCAGATATTATAGTCTTTGGCACACCATGTAAACAGACAATACGGTTGAGATAAAGTCTGGCAAGCTTCTGTGAGGTGTAGGTTGTTTTGACTGGAATAAAATGTGCCACTTTGGTTAACCTGTCAGTGATGACCCATATGGCATCATTTCCGTGTCGTGACCGGGGTAGTCCGACAATAAAATCCATTCCAATTTCGTCCCACTTCCATTCGGGTATTCTATTTGGCTGTAATAAACCTGCTGGTTTTTGGTGCTCGGCTTTAATGCGCTGACATGAATCACAACATGCAATAAAAGAGGCTATATCTCTTTTCATACCGTGCCACCAAAACTTTTCCTGAATGTCCTTGTACATTTTTGTCCCTCCTGGGTGAATTGAGTATGGAGCGGTGTGGGCTTCAGCTAAAATTTGCTGTTTGAGGTCCTCTATATTTGGTACGCATAGCCTGTTTCCGTACCATAATATTCCTTTGTCGTCTACGACAAATTCTGAGGCCTTGCCCATACTTACTTTTCTTTTTATGCCTTCAATGCTGGGGTGTCCGTGCTGAGCTTCTTTAATCTGTTCCATCAAGATGGGCTGAATCTCCAAATTTTCCACAGTGCCTTCTGTGACTAAAACCATGTTGAGTTTTGCAAACTCCTGCTGAAATTCAGGTCTCAAATTTTGCATAGTGCCGTTGCTTGAGCTTGGGTTCCTACTGAGAGCATCCGCCACGACATTTGCCTTGCCTGGGTGGTAGTGAATGCCAACATCATAATCCTTTACTAATTCCAACCAGCGTCGTTGCCGTAAATTGAGTTCCGGCTGTGTGAAAATATATTTGAGACTTTTATGGTCCGTATATATTTCACAACGATTCCCAAGCAGAAAATGTCGCCACTCCTTGAGTGCGTGTATAACTGCTGCCAATTCCAAGTCATGGGTAGGATAATTTTCTTCATGTCGTCGGAGTTGTCTTGAAGCATAAGCAACCACTTTACCTTCTTGCATTAGTACACATCCAAGACCTTTCCTGGACGCATCGCAATATACCTCAAAATTTTTGTGTATGTCTGGTATGACCAATACTGGTGCTGTTGTTAATCTCTTCTTTAATTCTTGAAAGCTTTTCTCGCAGGCATCAGTCCATTCAAATTTCTTATCTTTCTTGAGCAGTTGGGTCATAGGTTTTGCTATGGTGGAAAATCCCTCAATAAATCTTCTGTAATATCCAGCCATTCCCAGAAAACTTCGAACATCTGTCACGTTGGCTGGTTGTTTCCACTCGAGTACGGCTTTGACTTTTTTTGGGTCCACGGCAACACCTTCTTGGTTTAGTACGTGGCCTAGAAAACCAACTTGTTTTAACCAAAATTCACATTTGCTGAATTTGGCGTATAACTGATGTTTTCTTAATTCTCCCAGTACAATTCTGAGATGTTCAACGTGTTCTTCTGGTGTCTTGGAATATACCAAAATATCATCAATGAACACCACAACAAATTTGTCCATATATTTTATAAACACCTTGTTCATGAGATGCACAAAATATGCAGGAGCATTTGTCAGTCCGAACGACATTACTGTAAATTCATATAAACCGTATCGGGAAGTGAATGCTGTCTTTGGAATATCTTCTGTCCGTATTTTTATAATTGATGATATCCAGACCTCAGATCAATTTTTTGAGAAAACCTTGGCTTGCGCGAGCTGGTCAAATAAATCATTTATTCGTGGCAGTGGATATTTATTTTTGATGGTGACCATGTTCAGTGCTCGATAGTCCACACATAATCTCAGAGTTCCATCTCTTTTCTTGGCAAATAATACTGGTGATCCCCAAGGTGAGGAGCTGGGCCTGATATAACCTTTGTCCAGTAATTCTTTTATTTGCTTCTTTAATTCTACCAACTCAGATGGTGCCATCCTGTATGGTTTCTTGTAGATAGGTTCGGTGCCAGGTGCTAGTTCAATGATGAACTCTATTTCACGATCTGGTGGCATACCTAGTAGCTCTTCTGGAAATACATCTGGAAATTCACAGACCACCGGAACTTTACTTAGTTCAGAAATATCTATCTTGTTCAATCTTGGTTGAAGTGATATTGGTCTTTCTTGAGCTGCAATTCTTATGGTCTTCCCGTGATGATGAGTGAGAGTCACGGTCCGATTGAAGCAGTCAATAAAACCTTTATTTGTTGCTAACCAATCCATTCCAAGAATAACATCCAGTCCCTTGTTTTCTAGTACAATGAGGTTTGCCCAAAACTTCAGTCCTTCAATCTCAATAACCACACCTTGGCAGTAACTTTGAGTAATTTGCTTAATCCCGGGGGACTTGATAGTCATAGAATTTTCCAAGGGAAGAATCGGAAAATCATGTTTCAAAGCAAATTTCTTGGAAATGAACGAATGAGAAGCTCCAGAATCAAACAAAACTGTGGCAGGTATTGTGTTGACAGGAAACGTACCGAGTACGATATCTGGGGCATTCTGTGCTCCTTCCTTGGTCACATGGTTCACGTGACCCTTCCTGTGGTGTTATTGGGGTTGAAATTGATGCGCTTGGGAGCTGAATTATTTCCATTGTTGTTCGGCTTGGGAGCCGAGTTTCTTGGCTTTGGACACTGCCGGGCATAATGTCCTTCTTCCCCACAGGCGAAACAGGTAACGCCTGGGCGATACGTGAAATCCTTTTCCCTTGTATGGAAATTTTTATTTGGGCGAGGAACATTGGTGGAAGATTTGTTCGCCCCATTTTTCTGGAAATCATTTTTGTTCTTGAGGTTGCGAGAATGAGCAGTCTTGTCCCTTTTGCGCTTACGAAAATCATCCAAGCTACGACGCTCATTTTCCAGTGTAATGGCCTTATCCACAAGTGTCTTGAAATCTGGAAAGGTGTGAACGACCAGTTGGCATTTTAATGCTGGTGCCAGACCGTCCAGAAAATTTTCCATCTTTTTTATTTTCAGTCATATGTTCTTCATTGGCATAGCGAGATAATTGTGTAAACTGGCTGTTGTACTCAGTCACTGTCATCGTTCTCTGCTTCAGGTCATCAAACTCCCTTTTCTTGATCTTCATAACACTTTTTGGAATGTGCGCCCCACAAAATTTTCTTTAAATTCCTCCCAGGTGATGTTGTTTTCATTGGGGTGCATGTGTAGAAAATTTTCCCACCATGATGCAGCTGCTCCAGTAAGGTAGTGAGGAGCATACAGTACCTTCTCTCTATCTGAACATTGAGCAATAATTAATTTCCTCTCAATGCCTCGAAGCCAATCATCGGCCTCAAGAGGTTTATCAGTGTGAGAGAAAGTTGGGGGACGTGTCTTTTGAAGCTCGGATAATTTGGAATGCTGCTGGAATGGTTCACGGTGATTTCCCATATTGATAATATGATTCATCATTTCTTGGTGCTGCTGCTGGCTTTGCTCATACAGACGACAGACTTGAGAAAATGCTGTTCCACTGTCTTGCTGACTTGACTGCACCTGTGTGAAATTGTTACCAGTCTGCGTACCATTTTCTTCTGGCGGACTTGGCATAGAACGAGTCCAGGGACGATGCATTTTCCACTCTGGGGTACATTTTGCAAAACCCAAGAGAAAACAAATCTGAGAGGCAAAAATAAATATTGCAAGGGCAGAAATTCAAATACTCCAAGATTTTTCAAGAAAATATTTGATTGCGCACGGAGAAGGACCGCTCAGTACATATCTTACAAGCAAGCATAATTATACAATACACCACTCAGGATGCGCGTACACAATCCTGACATGTTATTTAGGCTAGTGCACTTCTCCACATTCCTACATGATGCGCAAACAAACTACTTCTCTCCAAGCCTATATACATATAAACATATCATACAAACTGCTGCTTCACAAAGCTGCTAGGCGTACTCAGTCGGAGATGGTATAAACTTCCCTCGACCTGCCGAGGGTAAGTCCGAGAGGCGCTGGAGACTCAACCTCCTCCTCAGGAATAGGCTCTAGGCGCGGAGTGCTGGGCTGCGGAGCTGGTGCAGGCGTAGCAGGTGGTGCAGCGCTAACTGGGGTAGGAGCAATGACTTGGTCAAACTCCTCAGTAGTAGGCAGACGGCGTGCGGTGGCTAAGATGGCAGGCGTATAAGATGCTGCAGACGAGATGTACGACAGAGGTGGGGCTGTATGGAGGAGCTCCCTCCTGCTGGCAACACAGCCCTGAACTGAGTCCATACGAGCAGCTACATAGTCGTCCACGAGGTTATCAAAAGCTGCCTCGAGAGCTTTGAGATACTCAACAAGCATCTCAATGGCTTCATCTCGCTCGCCCCTAGCGCACGCAAATGCATAGTGACAAGTGTAGGGCACGTGGCATGGAAGGTAGCAGTAGCGACGAGCCTTCATTGAAGGAAGAGCATCCCGGAGACGTGCAATTGCCTCACGGGTAGCCATCTGCATCGCATGCCTCTTCGTAGGCATGGCCCTCCCAACAAAACGGAAGTGGCGTGTTTCATTACGCCCTCCCTTAAACTGCACTGCGGCCTGATGCATAGACACACTGTCGCTGAGCTTGTGCTGGTAGAGTGTGAATTCCGGACGAGTCGATGGCCCGATCGCGATCTTGGTGATGGAGACGAGGAGCTTAATAAACCCCTCGGGCACATTGGCAAACACCTGTGACTCACAGTCGCCGCCAGCCATCTACAAAAGTAGACAAATATTCCAGATAGTCAAATCATAAATTTATGATGACTAACAGAAAAATTGCTACAATTTGCAACAAAATAAATTACGCTAATAACCGATTAGCGATCGCACCTAGTGGCTTCCTACAGTCAGCCTGGCTCTGGTACCAAGGTTGTCAGGGCCGGTTTTCCAATAAAACATTTATTGAAAAATCGTCCTGATAGTCTGGCCAGTACAGAAAATCCTTCTTACTGGTAGACAAATCCTTGATACAAAAGTCTAGTAGTATTAAATATATTACAGGGTTGAGCTGAGGCTGCTCAACAATTTATTACAACCACGCCAATATTACACATAAAGGCGGATATGGCACAATGGATGTGGTGGCATACTACTGACTCGTAAAATAAAAAGAGTGGTGGATATGTCACAGTGAAGAGAGTGACATAACTCTAATATCTTACAGCTCATCAAGCGTCGGAGTGAGGCTCGATGATTTATTTGGGTAGCGGAAGCGTATATAATACAAGTGACAAACTCCAGGATCGCAAGAGACTGACTGGGACTCCTCTAGGCGTCGGACTCGCTATCGAACTCTTCATCCATAAGATCGCCTTCGTCAGCATCTAGCCAAAACAATAGCCAGGGACAAGCCAGTGAGTACTTTGAATGTACTCGCAAACAGTTTGGACATAAGATATAACAAATGCAAACATGATGCAAACGAGCAGAAATAATAATACACCACAGGTATTAAAATTAGCACAGTAAATATAAAGAAAGGAAGTCGGGCGGTAGTCCTCCCGAAATCCCAGTAAAACAAGAAGAAGACCGATCGGGTGTCTGAAGCGACGCCTCGAAAGGTAAGAAAATAAAAGACATGCCTCAGTCGGGCGTCGGTGCGACACCTCCTAAAGGGCTTTATGTCAAAATATAAAATAACAAGAATGCCACAGTCGGACGTCTGCGCGACATCACAGAAAGGGCTTATATTGAAAGGTAAATGACAAGCATGCCACAGTCGGACGTCTGCGCGACATCACAGAAAGGGCATATATTGAAAAGTAAATGACAAGCATGCCACAGTCGGACGTCTGCGCGACATCACAGAAAGGGCTTATATCAGAAAGTAAATATAAGCATGCCACAGTCGGACGTCTGAAGCGACATCACATAAAGGGCTTATATCAGAAAATAAATATAAGCATGCCACAGTCGGACGTCTGAAGCGACATCACATAAAGGGCTTATATCAGAAAGTAAATATAAGCATGCCACAGTCGGACGTCTGAAGCGACATCACAGAAAGGGCTTATATCAGTAAAAAAAAATACGAGTAATCCAGGAGGTAGCACCATCCCAAGGAATACTCGGCACATCATAATCATAAACAGGGTTAGTCCATCCACGAGAGTAATATTCAGTCAAATTTACTTCGGTTGTTTAACATATTAGTTCTCCAGAGACTGACACTGAGACCGACACTTGACCTGTCAACCAACGTCCTTGACCGTGGACACGGCTACTCGAATAGTTTTGACTCTGCAGAGGTTGTACTCTTTACCCACAGTCAACGGATTTCGGTAGTCACAAAGGACTAGTTCCGTCTACGGTATTTTAGAAGAAAACACATCTGACCAGTACACACCCATTTTTCATCTCGCTGCCAGGAATCACCCTAGGCAACATTCCAGAAAAACCTTAAGACGGGGAGGCCACTACCTCGAATAGCATGGGATCAAATTTATATCGCGCGCTCTAAGGGGTGCCCCCCTCTCGGTCCCGGACCAGAAACACCCATGCCCCCTGACCGGATGACTGGCTTTATCCAGGGCCATGGTACCTTCATCACGGCCCCTCTATTTGGTGTGTACATGGAAAGAGGTTTACAACTTACTAAACCGTATTCTTTGCAGAAAACATGTGGCAGCACGGAAAGAAGGTAAATGGGGACAAGACTCGATCTATGTCAATACTGGAGTTTAAACAGTTTCTTTGTTAATACCGGCATGCTCCAACAATACCGGCATACAACCTATCATGCCACAACATGACTAGGTTGTCTCATATCTCATCAAGTTTTGTGGCTTACTTGCAACCCATCATGCATGAAATAATACGTAGTTCAAATACTTCCATAACCATGTCATGCAAAACATCATGCAAGCAAACATGCAAAACACTCGTCATATCAAAGGTTCAAACATGCTTGCCTGGTTCGGAGTAGTCGGAGTCTAACTCGGTAAAGTAGACGGCACCGTCTTCTTCCTCGGTATCTACGAAATCACATATACGAATTCTAACGTAAATATCGTGCGTGACAAAAAGTTGATCCAAATATTTTTCAAATAAATACTATAAAAAACTAGACAGAAAAATAAAGATGACAGAAAAAGAATCAACTCAAAATCATTTGTGGTTTAAAAGTTATTCAAGTTTTAAAACCGGGGACTAATCTGTGATAAACAGAAAACTTCCTAGGGGGCTGACTGAATAAAACAGAAAACGTTTCGGTAGGAAAGCGCTAGCTAGGGAAGAAGACGTACTTTGCCAAAATACGCTTTCAGAAAACGGTTCGAAAAAAGAAAACAGAGGCTGACGCGCGGGACCCACGCGTCAGGTTTGAAAACAGCTCGCCGGCGCCCGAAGCTTGCGGCGATCGCCGGCGACGAACCACGGCGAGACAGAGGGAGGGAGAGTTACCGGCGTGTTTAGGGAGGTGGACCACGTCGGGGAGAGGTGGAAGGAGTCGCCGAAGAGCACCACGTCGACGGCAGCTTCCACTCCGGCGGACGACGGCGTCGGGTGATGTTGGATCTCACCGGAGAGGGAACCTATCATCAAATTGGAGCGGGGGTTAGAACGGGTGGTGGATTTGAAGGTCTCTGGCAAGATTTGGGCGGCGAGGATGCACCCACCAGAGTGAATCGAGCCGGAGCCCGAAGCGGATCGGGGCGGCCGGAGTCGGGGAAGACGACCCTCCCGAGATCCTTTGATGAGCTTGGCGGGGTTCTGGGGTGAGGAGGAGAGGTGCTGGTTCGAGTGGAGGCTTGGGGGCTCTATTTATAGCCGGATTCGAGGGGTGCCTGAGAACGGGAAAATTCCGGCGAGCGATTACGGCGAGGCAGAGGATGGACAGGGGGATTAGGATACTGGGCAGCTTCGCATTCGACCACTGGCTCCATTCAAGGCTTAAGCTCGATCCAATTTGGCTTGCAACCCACGGAATCGACAGGACGGCGGTACGGGCACGTCGGCGGAAGAGAGCGTGCCCTGTGCTTCCCAGGCCACGGCCACGGTTCAGCAGCGATCACAGAGGAGGAGATGGACACGCGGAGCTCGCTGGTGGTTTGGGCGGTGCGGAGGACGCTGTTCTGCAGAGCTGCTCCCTGACGGCCGCCACGGGCGGCACTGCCGTCGCGGAAGATGCCGGCGTTGACGGGACAGGACGCCACCGACGCTCACCACCGGCTAAACGACCGTGCGGCGGTCTGGATAAGAAGGAGCAACAGGGGAGCAAGGCGCCAAGGCGAGCACTGGCGAGATCGACGACGATCTCTGACGGAAGACGACACTGTCATCTCTGAATCCCTGAATTTTCTGAAACTGACAGGAACAGTGCACTGAACCTGCTCGACGAAATGATTTTGGCATGGGGGAAATTTATCTGGAGCTGAAACTTGGTGAGTGGGTCTCTTGATGCATCTAGAGGCTACATGAATTATCTCAGAATTTTTGGAAGAAAGAAAATATGAATTTCATCCAAATTTGCAAATCTGGTCCAAACTTGCAGTGGATAAAATTTGAAAATTTTGAACTTTGGACCAGAATGTTTTTGGTGATCTAGGTTGAGGGTACTAAAGAGGAGCTGGGATAATTTATTTGGGGTCAAAGATCAAATCCATCTGGTACTTCCTTTGTAAATTCAGAAGAGTCCAGAAAATGACAGAAAAAGATTTGGGGCAGAATTAAATAGAATAAAAATATATAAGAGGTTGAAACTTGCTAAAATTGGATGCTTGGCTTGATCCAAAGTAGGGGAAGGAGTATTGGAAGAAAAAATTTCAATATAGGTTATGTCAAGGGGGGAAATGGAATCCTCTTAGAAAGGAAAGGGATAAATCCAATAATAAAAGAATTCTTTTTAATAAAAGAAAAGTAAAAGAATCCAAGAGTAATTGTGTTGACAAAATCACAAAATGAAAGACCCTCAAGACCAGAACCACATTTGAGAAAGGTCTCAAAAAGAATTGCCATCAAGGTTTTCAGAAGAACATTCTTTTGGGAAAAAGAAAAATTCAAATAACCTCCTCTAAAACCAAATAAAGAAATTTGCTGGCAAAAATCCAAATGAAAATTTTGGGGTGTTACAGCAATGAAGACACGGTGGTTTTTGGTGTGGTTCCGATAGGTGGTGCTATCGTACGTCCACGTTGATGGAGACTTCAACCCACGAAGGGTAACGGCTACGCGAGTCCATGGAGGGCTCCACCCATGAAGGGTCCACGAAGAAGCAACCTTGTCTATTCCACCATGGCTTACGTCCACGAAGGACTAGCCTCACTCGGGGTATATCTTCACGAAGTAGGCGATCTCCTTGCCCTTACAAACTGCTTGGTTCAACTCCACATCATGTTGGGGTCTCCCAAGTGACACCTAACCAATCTAGGAGACACCACTCTCCAAAAGGTAATAGACGGTGTGTTGTTGATGAACTCCTTGCTCTTGTGCTTCAAATGATAGTCTTCCCAGCACTCAAACAACTCCTCACATATTTGGATATGGTGGAAGAAGGATTTGAGTGGAAAGCAACTTGGGAAAGGCTAGAGATCATGGTTCAAATGGTAGGAATGGAATAGCTTGATCTCAGCACATGAGTAGGTAGTTCTCTCTCAGAAAATGTATGGTGGAAGTGTAGGCACGTTCTGATGGCTCTCCTCACTGAGAAGGATGTGGTGGAGGGGTATATATAGCCTCCACACAAAATCCAACCGTTACACACTTTTGACCCAACTCGGTGGCACCGAAATGATAATCTTGGTAGCACCGAACTATGTTAAAGATGAACTTTAGGAATCTCGGTGGGACCGATATGAACAACTCGGATGGACCGAAGTGCAATCGCTAGGGCAAACCTCATCTCGGTGGCACCGATTGCATCAACTCGATAGGACCGAAGTGAAGCAATAAGGCAACAGAGAGTTGGCAAGCCATCTCGGTGAGACCGATTTGCAAACTTGGTGAGACCAAATTAAGTCCAAACAATTACAGAGAGTTGGCAAGGCCATCTCGGTGGGACCGAGATCCATTTCGGTGGATCCGATTTGTTATGGTTTTGGCAGTGGCTAAGTCTTGGATGAACTCGGTGGGGCCGGATTGGAAATATCGGTGGGGCCGAGTTGGAATGTAGGTTTAGGACATATTTGGTTAGAGAGAGTGGTTGAGGGTTTAGGAGTACTGTCACTAAGCACTTGAGCAAAAAGACCATTAAGCAACACCTCATCCCCTTTTAATAGTATTGGCTTTCCTATGGACTCAATGATCTTGGATCACTAAACCAAAAATGTAGAGTCTTGATCTTTTGCCAATCCTTGTTCTTAGCATTTTGAGGGGTCCACATCTCTAGTCCATGCCATGCCAATCATTGAACATCCTGAAATCTTAATCTTGAATGAACATTAGTTCAATGAGATATATGTTGTTATGAATTACCAAAACCACCAAGGGAGCAAATGTGCTTTCAGATCTCTTTGCCAATGGTTCTTCGCTTTTCCTCGGAGAAGCGGCGTAGCGGCTGCCGGACCGGCTTGGCATCCGGCCGGACGTGGAGTTTGTGCTCGGCGTACTTCCTCGGAACACCCGGCATGTCTTTAGGGGACCATGCGAAGACATCCCGATTATCACAGATGAAGTCGACGAGCTCGCCTTCCTATTTGCTATCAAGGATGGAGCCCATGACGATGTACTCGCTGGAGTTGGGGTTGGATGGGTCGAGCGATACCTTCCTTGTGCCCTTGGCCGGCTTGAAGGACCCCTCATCGGCCGGCTGCTTGAGCTGAGCCAGCATGACTAGCTGCTCGCCAGCTAGTACGACAAGACGGTCGAGCTGGCGCCTCTCCTCGGCGATGACCAGCGACTCGGCCAGCTTAGAGCCGGCTTTGGCGCACTCGAGGGACTTCTTGTAGTCGCCGGTGATGGTGATGATGCCCTTGGGACCTGGCAGCTTCATCTTGAGGTAGGCATAGTGGGGGACCGCCATGAATTTGGCCATGGCGGGTCGGCCCAAAAGCGCGTGGTAGGGGCTGGCGAGGTTGACCACTTCGAACCAGATCGGCTCTCGGTGGAAATGGGTGCTGGTGCCGAACAGCACGTCCAGCCGCACCAGACCGATGGGGGAGCACGAGGCGCCTGGCACAATGCCGTGGAACACCGTCTGGGTGGGCTGCAGCTGGCCCTCCTCGATGCCGAGCTTGACCATGGTGTCACGGTAGAGGATGTTGATGCTACTGTCGCCATCGATCAGCACCCGTGAAAAGTGGCAGGTGCGCTTCTCAGCGACGAAGGTGGGGTTGAGGACGAGCGCGTAGCCACTCGGCGTGGGCATCATGGCTGGGTGGTCCTCCCGGGTCCAATTGACGGGACGGTCGGACCAGTGCATGTACTGGGGGACCGGGGGGACGACGGTGTTTACCTCGTGCTGGTACTTGCGCTTGCTGTGCTTGTCGTTGCCCTCGCTGGTGAAGACGACATAGGCCGCGTCCTGCTAAGGGTAGGGGTTGTTGGCGAGGGCGCCGGCTGCCGGAGGTGGCGGGGGAGGCGGCGGTAGCTGCGGGTCGGGACCGGGCGGTGGTGGTGGGAAATCGCCACGCATCACGCGCTATGAGCTCCGTGTCGACCGTAATCTTTACGCGCATCGCGGAGTCGGCCGTGGTGTACTTGTCTG
This sequence comes from Elymus sibiricus, assembly GCA_039707655.1. Classification (NCBI taxonomy): domain Eukaryota; kingdom Viridiplantae; phylum Streptophyta; class Magnoliopsida; order Poales; family Poaceae; genus Elymus; species Elymus sibiricus. Next base: position 86,367,501 of record CM077668.1, on the reverse strand, counting down.
CCACCGCCATGAGCTCCACCAGGGTGTCCGGCTCGTCGCACATCAGGCGGTGCTTGAGCAGGGTGCCGTCTCAGCACCCGTCGATGACGTACTGGACGGCTTGCACTTCGTGGACGCCTTCACAGGAGTTGCGCGGTTCGGTCCACCGTGTGAGGAAGTCACGGAGAGGCTCGCTCGGGCCCTGGACGCACATGGAGAGCTACCGAGGCCGACCCGGACGCTTGTACATGCTGGTGAAGTTGCGTACGAATGCATCCTTGAAGTCCAACCAGGAGTTGACGCTGCAGGCCCTCAGGCTGTTAAGCCATGTTCGGGTCGAGCCGAGCAGCATGAGGGGGACGTAGCGGACCGCTACGCGCCGGTTGCCGCCGGCGAGGCCGACGGCCGTGGTGTAGTCAGTTAGCCAGTCTTCCGGCTTGGTGATGCCGCTGTACTTGGGGGTGTCGTGGGCCAGCGTGAACCCTTTGGGGAAGGGCTCTTCGCGGATGCGGGGTCCGAAACACACGGGGCCAACGGAGCTCTCCTCCTCGAGAAGCGTGGACCGCGCCAGCCGGTCGATGCGGTGGCGGGCGTCGGTTTCATCGTAGGGCTCGCGGGGGCCCAGCCGGCTCACGACGGGGCCACGTGGCACCGCGCCGGCGGAAGCCGGCCGGGGTCGTCGAGGCGGCGAGGGAGGAAGTTCCGACTGCTGGACCCGGCCGTCACCGGCAGTCTTGTTGGCAACGCCATCGTCAGCCGCCGCGACGCTGTTGTGCCGGCTCCGGCTTTCCCGGCGCTGGCCAGAGACGCGACTCGTCGAGCCGGCAGGGGAAGACGCCTGCTGTGTGTCCCAAAGGGCCCTCTCCCGGTTCGCGGTGTTTCCCGAAGCGGAGGCGGATGGCTGGGCCGGGTCGAAATGCCTCTGCTGCTCGTTCGCCACGGTGATGAGGTCGCGGATGCGCTGCTGCTGCTGCTGCAGCTCCTCGCCCTCCAGGAACTCGAGATCCGCCATGGCCGCCTGCGCTGCGCACATGTTCTTGACGTGGGTGTCGTAGACAGGGCGGCCTGCGCCTAGCGCACGGCCGATTGCGCTTCCACGAATCCGCACTTTCGCGACCCGGCTGGGCTCTGCAGCGGCCGGCGTGAAGCCATGGACGCTGTCATACTCTCGCTAGGCGGACTCCAGCCGATGCCGCGTTGCCGCGAGCGTCGTGGCCTCGACCAGCAGATGCTCACGGTCCTTGTTGAGCTGAGCCGCTGCTGCCACCGTGTCGGCATCGGGCTTGATGGGGGCTTGCAGGCTCCGGATCATCTCGCGGAGCGGGTCGACCCGGCGAGGCGGGGCCGCTGCCGCGGCGGCGTTCTCCTTGCCACGTGGGGAGCTCGAGCTAGCGCCGATGGTCAGCACCTCTGCGCGGGTGCAGAGGTCTGTGACGTTGTCGGAGACGGCGTAGCCAACGGGGACGGGCGAGTCAGCGAAGCTGTGTACTTTGCTGGGCTACTCGTTGGGAATTTGCGCAACGAAGACACGCAGTGCGCCGAAAGGAATGACGAGGCAGCCTGTGGGGCAGGCGGCGTCCGCGCCAGGCGCTGCGTCGCAGCCGGCCGGGGTGGCCGTGCGAGGCGCGCGGACCAAGCCGTGCGTGATGCGCTCGCCGGAGCTGGTGAAGGGCCTCGTCCAGAACTTGACTCCGGCCGACGCCGTGAGCAGCCCCACGGTGGGCGCCAACTGTCTTGGTGAAATCACGGCAGATGCCATGAGATGGCTAAAAGTGGGGTGCTACATGGGGACGCCGGTGGGTTCCGGAAGCGAGGTTGGCACGCGCGTGTGGGAGACACAAGGCGTACCCAGGTTCAGGGCCCTCCGGGGAGGTAACACCCCTAGTCCTGCCGAATGGGTTGATAGGCTCAGAGGCCACAATGGTTACAATGGTGCTCCTGGAGCTGTTTGGGCGGTTTAGGAAGAAGGAGCTGGTTCTCCGTTCAGCCTCTCCTACGAGTGTGTGTGTTGCTACTTGATCTGAATCCTCTGCATGGAGGCCTCCTGGGGGGTCTTATAGCCCGACCCCCCAGGGTTACATGGGTAAAAGTACACACGCCAGGACCCAAACGTCGGCGTCTGGACCCGGCTGTGGGCCCGCCGGCTGCGAGGCCCGCCGGTTGCTCGGCATTGTGGCCCGTCGCCTCGAGCGTCACGGAGTGGATGGCATCGTGGGGGCTGTAGTGGCGCACTGGTGCTGACGCCGTCCGTCCCGGTCAGCAGGGTTGGCAGCTTTGCCGGTGCGCCTTCCCAAGATGGTTTGCACTGTAGCCATGTTCTCTCGTCGTGGGGGGCTATCTTGTCACGGGGAGCGATGGGACGCCCGCTCACCCATCGTCAGCCGGTTATCGGATAGCTGGACCCGGCCCGGGGCCGGGCCTAGCCGGCCGGATGGCCAGCCGGCGGGGTGGGGCACGGGCTGCTCTGATATTTTTTAAAAAGGGGCTCCGGGATCGCTTGCCTACCTGGGGGTCATCCCCCCGACAAGTAGGAGGCTGCTGCCGCCGCGGCCGATAAGGCCTGGGCCGCCGAGAAGGCAGCCGGGGAAAAGCACCAGGCGCGGGTGCTAGAGGTCGAGGAGACCCTGAAGGGCGTGTTCGAAGCATGCGATAAACTTTAGGAGGAGGGGCAACGAACGAATGAGGAGCTCGAGAAGCTTCAACGTGCCCACAACGTGCTCAAGACCTCGGCCCGAGCTGACCGCGAGGTGCTCCAGCAAGTGGAGCAAATCGCCTCAGGTAAGATATTTTTGTTGTAGTGTTTGTTTGGCAGCAAAGGGTGCGTCGAGCTCACCCAGTTATGGCGTTCCGCAGAGGTCTTTGAGGATCTCCCGCAGAGCACGGCGGATGCGATGGTGTACTTCGGCCAGCTGGCGGGCCATGAGGCGGAGAAGGCCTTCTGGGGGCAGTTTCCGGGATCGCCGTCCACACAGCTCCTGAATCATCGAGTGAAGCAGCTGGTGGAACTATTTCGCATGACGAGACCGGCGCTCCAGGACCTCTGCGTTGCTCTGTGGCCTGCCGAAGCCATGCTGAAGAGCCTCTTCAGCCTGACGGCCCGTCTCCGAGATGCCGTTCCCTGGGTGGATCGCTGGAAGAGGTCCACATGCTTTGAAGGGGCGTGGAGGGCATATGCTTGCGTGAAGACTCACTTCCACAAGTTTGATGCGGAGACATGTGCCGCGGGCCCCCCTGCCGAGAAGCCGTGGACCGCCGAGCAGTTTTTCGCCGAGGTAGAGGCGGGAGCTCGGACCACGGAGGCCATGTGTCCCAAAGACACTCTGTATTTCTAGGAGATACTTCAGAATGCCGGAGTGTATGATGTAAAAACTTTATCTTTTGTTCAATGACAATGGCTTGAAATTCCATGTGTGTTGTGTTATAATTTAATTATTCCTCCGATTTGACTGTTTAAAATGAGAGTGGCCAGTCGTCGGCTTCAGCCCCTCTGTAGGTCATACAAAGGGTGTTCTTTAAGGCACACTGCACCCTTAGCCGACGTCTCGGTACCCGGAGGCGGTCGGTGTCTTATAGGAACTAGGCAATCGGACTATAGTGGCTTGATATCTTTCATTTAGTCATAGGAGTTTGACTGTGGGGGATGATGACCACCCCCCGGCGTAAGAAGTGTTTGGCCAATGCGGCCGAGGTCTAGGCTATAGCGCACTTCGGCTAGGAATAAAAGCCCTTCATTTGACACGGGTGATCTCTATCGTCACATCGCTTGACGCGGTCTACGGATGGCAGACCAGTTTATGCCTACCTAGATAGTCAGTTTTTGGCTTTCTCCACTGAGGCGCCATGCCAATTGACCTGGCGGCGCAATCGCAGTGGTTCTCCCGTTACACCCTTAGCCGAATTCATCGGAAACGTAAGGGGTACACGTAGGATCCGGGCAACCCAACTATTGACCAAAATCTAGGCTCGAAACTGATGCATATAACGCCAAAATCCGAGACGCCGAATACATCGGAATTTATTATGCAATTGCATCTTTTTAGAGCACTTCATCGTCCCAGAGCTATGCTGATAAAGAAATACAATAGAGACCTTGAAAGGGCACAGTTTATTTATTTCATAATATCAATCGTGTACTTGCCCAGCTGTGGCGATAGTAATTGAAAGAGTACAATGTTAATGGTAAAAAAGGAAGGGGAAAAACAGGTCGGATAATTGCTGACGGATTTTAAAGGATCCGGACCACTACCTGCCGCACGTCTGCGTTTCTGAACTGTTGACCAGATCGTCACCATCGATGGCGAAGAATTTGCGAAGGTCGATGCCCTTCCGGCCCTTTATACACTCTAGGGGTTTGATTGACCGAGTTCCTTAAAGGGAGGTGTGGCCGAAGTCACTCTATGGTTTTAAAACCACATAGAGGTTTGGCAGTTTCTTTTACAGATGCTTGCCTGTGCAAGGGCTCTAAGCCTCGTCTTTGCGTGGTTAATCCATGCCGATGTTTGGGTAATCGTTCTGGCTCCTTGACGTCCCAGGGAATTTTGAGTGTGAAGTTATGCACTCTGGGGACGTAGTGCCCACTCCAAGGAGGGCACACGAGGAGCCCGCATCCCTATTTTGGGTGCGGGGGTACCTGGCCGAGGTCGATTTGTGCAGCCCGGGCGCGCTTCAAAGAGCGGGCGGCGCATTTATCACTGCGGGCTGCTTCCTCAGATGCTTGTACCTCGGCTGCAAAAGCCGCGGTCTGTTCCTCTATCCGGAGTGAATGTTCTGTGTTACCATTGACTGTGATGACGCCGTTGTGTCCCGGCATTTTGAGCTTGAGGTAGGCATAATGCGGGACCACGTTAAAGTGTGCAAAGGCTGTGCGCCCTAAGAGCGCATGGTATCCACTCCGAAAGGGTACGATATCAAAGATTAACTCTTTGCTTCTGATGTTCTCAGGTGAACCGAAGACTACCTCTAGGGTGACTGTTCCGGTACAACGGGCTTCGACGCCCGAAATGACACCTTTAAAGGTGGTAGAGCTCGGCTTGATCCAGGATGAGTCAATGCCCATCTTTTGAACCGTGTCCTCGTAGATGAGGTTAAGGCTGCTTCCCCCATCCATCAGGACACGTGTTAGATGATAACCATCAACAATAGGGTCCAGGACGAGCGCCGTCAATCCGCCATGCCTGATGCTGGTCGGATGGTCGTGCTTGTCGAAAGTGATCGGGTAGGCCGACCATGGGTTATACTTCGGGGCGACTGGCTCCAGCGCGTATACGTCCCGAAGTGCACGCTTCCTTTCGCTTTTAGGGATGTGGGTGACATAGATCATGTTGACCTCTGTTACCTCATTAGGAAATTTCTTTTGGCCTCCATTATAGGGCTGCCGAGGTTCATCCTCGTCATCACTGCGGTGTTGGGTTTTACTCTGACCCTCTGCCGCTATCTTGCCGGCTTGATTAAAGACCCAACAATTCCTATTAGTGTGGTTTGCTGGTTTTACCTGAGTACCATGGATCCCACATGGGCGGTCCAGGAGCCTATCAAGCTGGCTAGGTCCATCTTTGTTCCCTTTAAAGGGTTTCCTTTTCTGCCCAGATTTAGGTCCGGTAAATCCTGCGTTGACCGCGGCGTCTTCAGTGTCGCTTCTGCCATTTTTATACCTGCGCTTATTTTTGTTACGCTTTGGTTTTCCATTAGCGTCGCGAGTTTCCGAGGTGCCCGCCTCGCCATTATGGGTACTTCGGGTGAGCCAGCTATCTTCTCCCGCGCCAAAGCGGGTCATCAGTGAGGTCAGGGTAGCCATAGTTCTTGGCTTCTCCTGGCCGAGTTGTAGGGCCAACCATTCATCTCGAATATTGTTTTTGAATGTGGCGATGGCCTCGGCTTTGGAGCAGTCTATGATCTGGTTTTTCTTGGTGAGGAACCTATTCTAGAATTTCCGGGCTAATTCCCCTGGCTACTGGGTGACACGGCTGAGGTCATCAGCGTCCGGAGGTCGGACATATGTGCCCTGGAAGTTTGCTCGAAAAGCGTCTTCTAGGGCCTCCCAGCTGCCGATAGAGTGAGGAGGGAGGCTGTTGAGCCAATGCCTCACCGGCCCCTTTAGCTTGAGCGGCAGATATTTAATGTCATGGAGATCATCTCCATTGGCCATGTGTATATGTAGGAGGAAATCCTCGATCCAAACTGTTGGGTCCGTGGTACCATCATATGATTCTATGTTGATGGGTTTAAACCCTTCCGGGAATTGATGTTCCATCACCCTGTCTGTAAAGCAGATTGGGTGAGCTGGACCCCGGGACCGAGGAGGATCTCGTCGGAACTCGGGAGAAAGCCATGAGTAGGCTTGATCTCGGGCACGGCCGTTCCTGTCCATCCAGGCATCGTATCCGTCGGGCCCAGCGGGCGCACGTCCCCTTCATCCGTAAATGGACCGAGGGGGAGCCCTATTTTCCTCAATACGACGTCTAGCATCGCGAGGATCCAGGTAGTCCACGGGGTCTTTTCCATGATGGCGTGGAGGTGGCCGTTCACCGTGGTCTTCTCGTCTTGGCCTGTCCCGGCCTCTAGGGGGCTGATCGAGGTCGTCAGCGAGCTCTTCGTTGAACTCCGGTAAAAGGCGCCTGCGTGGGTATGATTTCGTCGCATTATGGCATCGATTCTCTATATCTTGCTCGGCAGAGAGCACTTCAACCCACTTTTCATTTAGCGCATCGGTATTTTCCTGCAGCTGTTGCTGCTTGCGCTTTAAGCTCCGGGCCGTCGCAACAAGGTGTCGCCGGAAGCGTTCTTGTTCAAAGGGGTCTTCGGGGATGATGTAATCCTCGGTACCGAGGCTCTCATCCTCCTCGGATTCCGGCATGTAGTTGTCGTCGGCCCCTTCGAACAGGTCATCGGGATCGGAGTCCACAAGAGGTCGGTCTGGTGTGCCGTTCCTTACTGGGGAGGCTTGAACGTCCTCCTCATGGTTATCGGCATCGCCGTCCTCCCCGTCGCCATTATTGGCTGTCGCGTCATTGCCACTGGGTTCCCCATTATTGCCCCTTCGGCGCCTTCGCCGATGTCTTGGAGGGGTTTTGGGGGTGTCCACCATGTAGACATCATAGGTGGACGTGGCTGTCCACCTGCCCGCGTTTACCGGGGGCAGGACGTTCTCGACGGGGTCATCGGCGTCTTCCTCCATGTCTGAGGGTTCGCCGTAGTCCAACACGTCGGTTTAAATCATCGATCATGGCGACTAGGTGGGTGGTGGGTGGGATGTAAATTTCCCTATCGTCGGCTTTAGGTCCGATCTGATTGTAAACTGAAGTCCTGCCGTCCGAGATGGACATGCTCCGGATGCGGTCAAGCATCTCATCGAGGTGAGATAACTCTTCGGGATTCATGGATGCGCCATAGGCATGGTTGATTCGTGGTACACCCGGCATGTAACTAGAAGCGCCTTCGGAATGAAGGGAATCTGAACATAATTTCGGGTTCTGATTCGAAATCAATTCTGGCACCGGCGCAGTTTTGGGAGTGGGAGCCGGATCTATCTCCGGACTGGTAATCTGGGAGGGACTGGCCGGAGTGGCGGCGTCAGGGGTCTCAAGAGACGCCGTGACAGAGTTCGGTTCCGGAGTCGAGCCTCCAGATTCGGCCGAGCTCTCGATCCGGCAGGGGGTCCATCCCGATAGGATGAGTTCACCACGGGAATCTGCGGTGTACTCAAGTCCACCGAAGGTCACGATCCGACCTGGGGCATAGTTCTCGACAGAGGTCAGGTGACCCGTTGAGGCCGCACAAAACACCATGCTACCGAAAATGAAAAGCTGGTCGGGGGCATAAACGTCCCCGTGGCTTTTGGCGCAGTTGATCTGCAGGTGAGCCATCAATCCTTCTGGTGATCGTGCAGCGGGACTCTCAATGAAAGCACCAGTGTCGGTATAAAAACCGGCAGACCTCGGGGTAGGGGGTCCCGAGCTACGGATCTCAGATCAGTGGTAACAGAGACAATGGAGGCGATGTTAACCCAGGTTCGGGCCCTCTTGATGGAGGTAAAACCCTACGTCCTGCTTCTGTTTATATTGATCGAGATGTATCGCGTACAGAGTTGATCTACCTCGAGATCGTAATATGTGTTGAACTTCTAGGGCTAGGTGAGTGATATTGCGTTCTTCCCCTCTACGGGCTAAACCCTATGGCTTATATACACGCCAGGGAGGGTACCTAGGGTTACAAGGTCAATATCTAGGAGTAAGGCGGCTGGACAAATCTTGAAGTGTACCACAAGTCTTCGGTAGAGACAGCCTTGATCACGACTGAAAGCACAATTGCTCCCTTGGTGGTTTTGGTAATTCACAACAACATATATCTCATTGAACTAATGTCCATTCAAGATTAAGATTTCAGTTTGTTCAATGATTGGCATGGCATGGACTAGAGATGTGGACCCCTCAAAATGCTAAGGACAAGGATTGGTAAAAGATCAAGACTCTACATTTTTGGTTTAGTGATCCAAGATCACATTGAGTCCATAGGAAAGCCAATACTATTAAAAGGGGATGAGGTGTTGCTTAATGGTCTTTTTGCTCAAGTGCTTAGTGACAGTACTCCTAAACCCTCAACCACTCTCTCTAACCAAATATGTCCAAAACCTACATTCCAACTCGGCCCCACTGATATTTCCTATCCGGCCCCACCGAGTTTATCCAAGTCTTAGCCAATGCCAAAACCCTAATAAATCCACCAAAATGGATCTCAGTCCCACCGAGATGGCCTTGCCAACTCTCTGTAATCGTTTGCACCTACTTCGGTCTCACCGAATTTTGTAAATCGGTCTCACCGAGATGGCTTGCCAACTCTCTGTTGCCTTATTGCTTCACTTCGGTCCTACCGAGTTGATGCAATCAGTGCCACCGAGATGAGGTTTTCCCTAGCCATTGCACTTCGGTCCATCCGAGTTGTTCGTATCGGTCCCACCGAGATTCCTAAAGTTCATATCTTTTACTCAGTTCGGTGCTACCGAGATTATCGTTTCAGTGCCACCGAGTTGGGTCAAAAGTGTGTAACAGTTGGATTTTGTGTGGAGGCTATATATACCCCTCCACCACATCCTTCTCAGTAAGGAGAGCCATCAGAACGTGCCTACACTTCCACCATACATTTTCTGAGAGAGAACCACCTACTCATGTGTTGAGATCAAGCTATTCCATTCCTACAATTTGAACCTTGATCTCTAGCCTTTCCCAAGTTGCTTTCCACTCAAATCCTTCTTCCACCATATCCAAATCTGTGAGGAGTTGTTTGAGTGCTGGAAAGACTATCATTTGAAGCACAAGAGCAAGGAGTTCATCAACAACACATCGTCTATTACCATTTGGAGAGTGGTGTCTCCTAGATTTGTTAGGTGTCACTTGGGAGCCTCCAACCTGATGTGGAGTTGAACCAAGCAGTTTGTAAGGGCGAGGAGATCGCCTACTTCGTGAAGATCTACCCCGAGTGAGGCTAGTCCTTCGTGGACGTAAGCCATAGTGGAATAGACAAGGTTGCTTCTTCGTGGACCCTTCGTGGGTGGAGCCCTCCGTGGACTCGCGCAGCCGTTACCCTTCGTGGGTTGAAGTCTCCATCCACGTGGACATACGATAGCACCACCTATCGGAACCATGCCAAAAACCACCGTGTCTTCATTGTGTTTGAAATCTCCGATCCCCTCCTTTACATACATATGCAATTGTTTATTTTCCGCTGCTATACTCTTAGAATTGGATGTGTAGGGTGATGCTTGACATGTACTATTGCTACAATCTGCCCACAACTAAAATTGGGAAAAGGTTAGGTTTTATTTGGTCAAGTAGTCTAATCACCCCCCCTCTAGACATACTTTCGATCCTACAAGTGGTATCAGAGCTTTGGTCTCCGTATGCCTTGATTTCCATTGCTTTGGTGATCATAGCCTTGGTTTCACAACTTAGGAGAGTATGGCGTCTAGTGAGGGTAACTATCACCGTAGAGGTCCATATTTTGATGGTACAAACTTTGCTAGTTGGAAACATAAGATGAAAATGCATATTCTTGGTCATAACCCCGCCATTTGGGCTGTTGTTCGTGTTGGCTTGCAAGGTGACTTCTTTGAGGATGGCAAGGAACCGGATCGTGAAGCAACCCCGGAAGAATTGAAGATTTTGCAAGACAATGCTCAAGCTTGTGACATTCTATTCAAAGGTCTATGTCCCGAAGAATTCAACAAAATCAGCCGCCTCGAGAATCCAAAGGAAATTTGGGATACTTTGGTTGATATGCATGAGGGTATCGAGTCCGTCAAGGAATCTAAGTTGGATGTGCTTCAAAGTCAACTTGACAAGTTCAAGATGAAGGATGGTGAAGGAGTCGCTAAGATGTACTCTAGGCTTGCTCTCATCACAAATGAGATTGCCGGCTTAGGAAGTGAAGAGATGACCGACAAATTCAAGTGACAAGCTAGTATCCAATGTCACTCAAGGACAAAGAGGAGCTACACAACAAGTCAAGTGGTGCTTACAAAACCTCAACCGATGCTCCAACAACTTCAAGTGACAAGCTAGTATCCAATGAAGAGATTAGCCTAATGGTGAAAAGGTTTAACAAGTTCTACAAGAACAAAGGGAAAGAGAGAAGCTCTAGCTCAAGACATTATGAGAGAAGATCATCAAGTCGTGAACGTAATTGTTACAATTGTGGGAAGCATGGACACTACTCCAATGAGTGTAAGGCTCCCTACAAGAAAAGAGACGAATCACCAAGAGGAAGACATAGAAGAGATGAATCACCTCATAAGGAGAGAAGGAGTAGAGATGATCGTTATGAACGAAGACACTCTCGAAGAAGCAAGGATTTGGAGAGGAAGGACAAGTCATCAAGGAGCTACACAAGAAGAAGACATCAAGCTCATGTTGGTGAATGGGTTTCCGGCTCTGACTCCGACAACCACTCCGAGAGAAGCTATCATTCCAACTCCGACTATAGTCAAGATGAAGGTGTTGCCGGACTTGCACTTGTGTCATACAACTCCTATGATCTATTTGACTCACCAAATGAAGGAATTGGAAGATGCTTCATGGCAAAAGGCCCCAAGGTATCACACATCGAGTATCTTGATTTCAATAGTGATGAAGATGATTTGCTTGGTGATGATGATTTACTTGTTGACAAGGATAGTAATGTGAGCTATAATGAAAATGCTAGTAATCATGATAGTCAATAGGAAACGAGTGACAATGCTATGAAGGAGATTGAGCGTCTAACTAAAGAACTAAATTCTCTTAAGTTAGCTCATGAAACAACTCAAGAGGATCATAGAGAACTTCTAAGAACTCATGAGAAGCTATGCTTCGAGAAGCTAAATTTAGAGCAAGAGCATGAGTATCTTAAAGCTATCAATGATGATCTTCGAAAGAAGAGTTCTTCATATCTTGCCAAACATTTACTCTTGTCTACCTTTATGCCACAGGTTAAAACTAAGCAAACTAGCAACAAGGGTAAAAATGGTTCTACCTCTAGTAGTAACAATAACAATGCTAAATCCAATATTGTTGCTTCTAATAGTTCTATTGATTCCACTAATGATTCTCTTAGCCAAGTTACACTTGAGCAAGAAAATATGCTATTGAAAGGAATTTTAGAAAAAGGTGTCTACAAGAGCCTTGCCGGGAGTAAGCAATTTGAGGAAATTGTACGCAAGCAAGGAAGGCACCGAAAGAACCAAGGTGTTGGTTTTGAACAAAAGTTCAATGCCAATGGAGTTGAGTGGGAAGAAGATCAATACCCCAAGACTAAGTTTGTTCCTCAACAAGAGAAGTATGATCGTACATCCTTCAAGGGAACACAAGCTCAAGAAGATCTTCCACCACAAGACCACAAGCTAAAAGGAAAGGACAAGCTTCAAGAAGAGATTGATTCATTTGAAGAAGCTCCTCAAGCCATGGTCAAGTGGGTTCCCAAGACTTCATCAAGTTCTACTTCATCAAGTGCTACTACAACTCCAAGGATTCCCATCAAGTTGATGTGGGTCCAAAAGAAGAAGAACTAGAGAGTTCTTGAGGGTGACTCCGCCGACAAACTTCACTCATATTATTTATGGCAAGGACTTGTGCAACCAACTTCCACATTTTGCACTAGTTCATGGAGTCACAAACCCTCTTGTTGATAAGACAAGGGACAAGGTATTCAATGCATTCATGGACATCATCATATGTGAATTTCACTCTATGTCTATGGATATCCTTGTATGTTCCTTGTGTGGGACTAACCCATGTAGGTATTGAAAGCACAAAACTCCAAAGGATTGCTCCCAACTCTTGATGGTCTACATCAACATTGAGCATCCACATCTTCAACATCTACATGAAGTCATCATTGACAAAACCCAAGGTTAGTTCAACCCTCTTAGGGGGAATATCACATCTAGGGGGAGCTTTGCTCTAAACAATTGAGCTAATGCAACTCTAATGGTGTGAACACATTAAAGTTTTATGTAAAAGTGGTAACCCCACTTGTGCTTAAACGATGAGTATGACCTATGATCAAATGTTCTCATTTGGCTCCTAAGTCAATATACACATATATAGATGACCTAGTCATCGCCATTGCTTGATAGATGCTAGAATTGGTTGTGCATGTTTGACACATATTTCATTTGCTATCTCATTGTGTGAGCATGCTGGTTTGCATGTTTTCATCATTCGAGGACATCCATTTGTTGTTTTGATTTTCTTGGTTTTTCTGGCCAAGTGGATGTACAAGAATGCCTAAGTACCTTCTCTAGCTATCTATGCTTTCTTGTCTCAAATTCTATTCTTGCCGCATCACAAAAATTGAACAAGTCATTTTCGGACCCTCCGGGTGAGGAGCACTCGGAGCCACCGATCTGAAAGGGCTGAACCTCCAAAACCTTCTAAATGATTTCGGCCGAACCAATTCACTCAAACTCGATCCAACCGAAATCACTTAGATTGATGTAGGTTTTCCATCTCGGTGCTACCGAATTGAACCATTTCGGTGCCACCAATGTGCTAAACTGCGTGCAGTTACACATATCGGTGCCACCGAGTTGTTCAACTCGGCGCCATCGACAGCGTACGGGTATATATATCGCGCGGACCGAACAGTTGAAATTTCTCGACCCCACTCGTTCCCGCTCCCCGTTGCTGCCGTCGCCCTCGTCTTCGGACTTTGTCGTCGTCTCCAGCGTGCCCTCACCGCCGGATTCCGCCGTTGTCAACAGAAATCTTCTCTGCCGTTGCCGCCATAGAGGATCTCCACCAAATTAGGGTGAGATTCGATCCCTCTCGTGCTCCCATTTCTGATTCAATGCACGATTGGACTGCCTGAATTCATGCCACGGATTGAGAACTCCTGTTACACTACATACTCAATAGATTAGATGCGAGTAAAATTTTTAGGTTTAAGTTTCCGCCGAATGCATCTCGGACCGACCGATTCAAAATTTTCGGTCCTACCGATTTGGCCTCTGGCCATAGCACTAGTACATCTCGGTGTCACAGAGTTGTGCGAATCGGTGAGACCGAAAGTAAATCTCAGTGAAACCCTAGCGACTCGGAGTCATCGAAACCCATCTCGGTCTGACCGAAGTGGTGTGTAAGGTTTTTGTAGTGTGCTTAGGTATCACCAAGATGATCAACTCGGTCCATCCGAAATGCATCCTGTGAAAACTTGAAACTAAGAGTTGAACTCAAATTTTATGAAAAATCTCTGCTTTTTGTGATGACTCATCTACTCTGCCCATACCTATCTATTCACAGGGTCAGCTTAGCAAGATGTCAAGTGGCAGTGACAGTCAGAATAGGTCTGAACAGCATGCAGAACTAAGTAAAGGGTCAAGCCCTGATGAGAGTTTCTATGAGGGAGAGAGGAGCTCTCCAGATCTTCCTAAGGCAGCCACCAGAACAAGGAAGAAGAAAACCTCTGACAGTGAGGATGAAGATTTTGTTGCAAGTGAAGCTGCAACCAAGAAAACGAGAATAGTGCTTGCTAAGGAGTACAGCACCAAACCATCAACTGCCAAAGAGAGAACTGCTGTGAGGAAAGTTCCAAAGCAGACTATGCAATTCACTCTTGAAGAGCCTAGTGACAAAGAGGCATTTGCAGGAGCTAAGAAGAAAAGAGTGAGGAAAACCACTGCCCGTGTGATTAGCAGACCCTCCAAGATGATTGATGAGGAGGAAGAGGAGGAAGAGCCAGCAGTCACTGCACCCCCTGCAAAAGCTCAGAAGCTCATGTCTGATACAATCAGGACTACTGCCCCTCCCAAGTCCAAACCAAAGGCACCAGCGCCCAAGAGGTCAACCAGGAACATTTCAGCTGCAAAGAAGAACAAGACCCTAGTGCCTGAGTCAAATGTTGATGAAGAGCCACTAGTGCTCAGAAAATTGAAGACAAAGATACCAGACCATGACAATGCACACCCAGTTGCAGAGAACATGATGCTGAGAAAGTATAAAGGACTGCGTCTGTGGAGACAGTCAGATCCTTATGCTATAAGGAGAAGGACATCATGTGATTATCGCTTTCACACTCGAGAACAACAGGACTTTTATGAGACAGTTTTGCTTGATAAGAAGCCCATAGTCAGTGACATGAAGTGGGTGGACTGGGAATACATCGATGAGAATGAGGATTATTTTCCCCATGTCCATGAGAGCTTCAGGATTGCAGGAGTTGACGAGTTTGTTGGGAAGAAGTTGACCAAGTGGAATGACGAAATGGTCATGCAATTCTACTTTACTGCACACTTCTATCCAGATGGCAGAATAGTGTGGATGACTGAGGGTATAAGGTACCAGTCAACCATCTCTGAGTGGGCAAGTCTTCTTGGTGCACCCAAGGAAGAGGATGATGACATAGATATCTATGCCAAGCTCAAGATGGATCACAAGTCCATGGCCAACATGTACACTGCAATTCCTCAGAAGGACCTTGAGACTCATAAACTTGGATCAGTGAAGCATCTAATCCCAGGATTAGCCACATCAAACACAATCTTGCGGTACACCTTGTTACCCAAGTCAGGCGATGATAAAATGATTCATGGCCACTCCATCAATTTGCTGCATTTGTTTGATACACCTCAGAAATTCAAGGTGATGAGCCTGATAGTAGAGACTATCAAGAGGACTACAGCAGATCAGAAGAGATCGTGCGGATATGCTCCACATATTTTGTTATTGATCAACTCTAAGGTTGGAACCAGCAC
The DNA here is from genome assembly GCA_039707655.1 of Elymus sibiricus. NCBI lineage: Eukaryota > Viridiplantae > Streptophyta > Magnoliopsida > Poales > Poaceae > Elymus > Elymus sibiricus. The sequence goes on along the minus strand of CM077668.1, from coordinate 86,352,302 downwards.
ATACCTTCTTGATCGAGAGCATCTGCCATTGCATCCAGATTTTGAGGATAATGTCATAGTGATGGATCCTTTGCATCCCACTTCTGCACAAGCTCAAGAGGAGATCCGCAAAGCCAAAGAAGCAAAAGCAGCTCAGGAGGCATCAGCTCCAAATGCTCAAATTGCAAATCTCAAGACACCCAAGGACCAAATGACATATCTGCTTGAAGCCACTCTGAGGATTGAGCAAAGTTTGGCCAACCTCACCCAGACCTAGGCTAGCTTTGAGCGGACTATTGAGACTAAATTTCATGATTTGGATGTCAAGGTCACAGAGATTCAGACTTCAGTAGAACAGCTGCAGGGTGATGTCGATGCTATCAAGATAGCCCGATCAGATGACAGTGGAGATGACAGACCTACCACAGAGCGTTTCCAGATAGTGCCTAGGGCAGCCAGATCTGCTGCAGTGCCAGTTGTGGATCCACGGACCACAGTATCTGCACCAGCTGCTACTGCCACAGTGCCACCACAGGTCTCCACTCCACCAGCCCAGCAGACTTCTGCAAAAGCATTCACGGACGCTCTCCTCTCCACGCCATCTACGCACACCAGAGCTGCCAGCAGGAGATCGCCTTCAGGAGCTTCGGAGGACCATGCTTAGAGTGCCGACTAGTCCTATACTTATTCGATCTTTTTGGTACTTGTTGCCAAAGGGGGAGAATTTGTATAGATCATAGGCTTCGAGAGAGAGTGTTTTGGTTGTTGGTTTTTCTCTTGAGAGTTCTTTTGCTACTTATTTGTTTGTCCCTACTTTGTTTGATGTGTGTGCTTGCTACAATGTCTGTGTGATATTCTGTCGTTTATGCTTGTGAGATACTTTGTTGATTGATCATACTATGCTTATTGTGATGATCTATGTTTATCTTTACCTTTATCTTGTATGGTCATTCATTTGTGTTGGTGATGTGTGCCTATTATTCCAATCATATCTTTTTGTGCGCTCCACCAAGATGTATGTGACATGGAAGAGTGACCCATGAGCCTAATCGATTGTGCATTTGCATTCAAACGCAAATCTTTAATAATGCACAAATTTAGGGCGAGCTCTTCCTTATCACATACTTCTCAAAGCGATGATGTATTTCATTCATTTAATCATTTGTCAAAGCTTTGATCTATATGTTGTCATCAATTACCAAAAAGGGGGAGATTGAAAGCACAATTGCTCCCTTGGTGGTTTTGGTAATTCATAACAACATATATCTCATTGAACTAATGTCCATTCAAGATTAAGATTTCAGGATGTTCAATGATTGGCATGGCATGGACTAGAGATGTGGACCCCTCAAAATGCTAAGGACAAGGATTGGTAAAAGATCAAGACTTGACATTTTTGGTTTTGTGATCCAAGATCACATTGAGTCCATAGGAAAGCCAATACTATTAAAAGGGGATGAGGTGTTGCTTAATGGTCTTTTTGCTCAAGTGCTTAGTGACAGTACTCCTAAACCCTCAACCACTCTCTCTAACCAAATATGTCCAAAACCTACATTCCAACTCGGCCCCACCAATATTTCCTATCCGGCCCCACCGAGTTCATCCAAGTCTTAGCCACTGCCAAAACCCTAACAAATCAGATCCACCGAAATGGATCTCGGTCCCACCGAGATGGCCTTGCCAACTCTCTGTAATCATTTGCACCTACTTCGGTCTCACCGAGTTTTGCAAATCGGTCTCACCGAGATGGCTTGCCAACTCTCTGTTGCCTTATTGCTTCACTTCGGTCCTACCGAGTTGATGCAATCGGTGCCACCAAGATGAGGTTTGCCCTAGCCATTGCACTTCGGTCCATCCGAGTTCTTCGTATTGGTCCCACCGAGATTCCGAAAATTCATATCTTTTACACAGTTTGGTGCTACCGAGATTATCGTTTCGGTGCCACCGAGTTGGGTCAAAAGTGTCTAACGGTTGGATTTTGTGTGGAGGCTATATATACCCCTCCACCACATCCTTCTCAGTAAGGAGAGCCATCAGAATGTGCCTACACTTCTACCATACATTTTTTGAGAGAGAACCACCTACTCATGTGTTGAGATCAAGCTATTCCATTCCTACTATTTGAACCTTGATCTCTAGCCTTTCCCAAGTTGCTTTCCACTCAAATCCTTCTTCCACCATATCCAAATCTGTGAGGAGTTCATCAACAACACACCGTCTATTACCTTTTGGAGAGTGGTGTCTCCTAGATTGGTTAGGTGTCACTTGGGAGCCTCCAACCTGATGTGGATTTGAACCAAGCAGTTTGTAAGGGCAAGGAGATCGCCTACTTCGTGAAGATCTACCCCGAGTGAGGCTAGTCCTTCGTGGACGTAAGCCGAGGTCTAATAGACAAGGTTGCTTCTTCGTGGACCCTTCGTGGGTGGAGCGCTCCGTGGACTCGCGCAGCCGTTACCCTTCGTGGGTTGAAGTCTCCATCAACGTGGATGTACGATAGCACCACCTATCGGAACCACGCCAAAAACCACCGTGTCTTCATTGCGTTTGAAATCTCTGATCCCCTCCTTTACATACATATGCAATTGTTTATTTTCTGCTACTATACTCTTAGAATTGCATGTGTAGGGTGATGCTTGACATGTACTATTGCTAAAATCTGCCCACAACTAAAATTGGGAAAAGGTTAGGTTTTATTTGGTCAAGTAGTCTAATCACCCCCCCCTCTAGACATACTTTCGATCCTACAACGTTTCTCGTGTGTGGCCTCCGGAGTCCATCGTGATCACGTACGGGGGCATATCGGCCCAACCGAGGAGACGGGCCGGCTAGGTTAGCACCTCCTAATCCAGGACACCGTCAACTGGGCCAGGCCCAGTCGCTCGGCCGCGCGGGAGGGCGGCTGACGTCGAAGGCATATTGATAAGAATACATTTTCCCCGCACGAAGACGGCTTCGGGGGAAGCCCATCTCCACTTAGAGATGAGTCAGCGCGGTTTCAGTCACTGACAGTGGGACCCCTTGGTCAAGTTTGACCCTGGGTCAATCTCTCGCGTGGGGAGCTGAGCACACGTGCGTGCTCAGGAGATTAAGACGATCCTCAGGGTACTCATCTCGGTATCCGGGGTGGACGGAGTCGCCGGCGGCGAGCTCTCCCGAGAAGCTTCGGCGGCGACGAATTGGGGCTTTCGCCCATGGTTGATCTCTAGCTAAATTGAGAGGGGGAATGGGTTCGTGGGGTTGAGAGGAAGCTGTTGGTGAAGATAGTGGAGAGGGGGAGGCTCAGGTGGCGTCAGAATCATTTGGACAGTGGCGGTGGCAGTGGCTGTCGGAGACGAGGAAGACGGCCATTCCCGGCCGTGTGGCTGCTCGAGGAGGTGCCTAGGGGAGGGGAAAATGGTCTGGTGTAGTGAGGCGAGCTCGGGGAGGCTTTATATAGCTGGAGGAGAGTCGGTTCATCACGGCCTTATCCACCCGACGCGGTGAAGGCCATTGATGGCGCCGATGAGGCTGGTGAGGTCGGCGTGTGGCCGGTGCGAGTTGGTATGGACGGTGGCCGTCCAAATTTACCACAGGGGTGCGCTGGCTGGGTCGGGTGGCTTGGGCAGTGCCGTGCCTAAGACGGCGGCATGGGCGGCGGCCCTGGACGGCGGAGGGCGGCGCTAGAGGATGCAGGGGAGTGTCGACGGGGTCGATGGGTTCATGGTGGCGCCATCTGGGCGGTTGCGGGGAATGGGGAGGCAGCAGGGAGGGCCACGCAGGACGGTGCTGACGCCTGCACTTCTGGCGCTCTGGCCACGCCCAGTGCATGCACGCTATGCGTTCGATGAAATGCCATGGCATCTACAGGGACCGTAACGAGCTAAAAATTAGCAGGATGGTGCTTCTGATCATGAGAGGGGTGATGGACATGCTGGTTTAGGGAGAGGGTTTGGTGTCCAGTGCAATGTAGAAAGATGCCCAATTTCTGTGATGCTCACCAGGTTCTTGATGAAATGCTATGGCAATTTAGGAACTTTTGTTGACTATGGAAATTGGCAGGATGATGCCTCTTTGAATGAGGGATAAGGTGGTATAGTTGGATGAACGAGAGGACAAACTTGAAAGTGCATGTTTTACTGAAATTCAGTTCTCGACCATATTTTGAGGGGATTATTTGGTGGTATTCCAAGATGCAAATGGAGTTGACCTTCTGGACTTAAGAGTATGGTTGAAGGACTATAAGTGGGAAAAATTTCAGAATTTTTTTATGAAGGAAAATTAGGGTTGCAGTTATAACCTAGGAATGGGACAGAATTGAAAAGACGATGTTTTGCTCAAAATTTTCAAAAGACCATGTTGGGCTTTTGCAAAAAAAAGTGATCTATAGGCATCACATGACCCCTCATAATTTTTGTGGAATTTTAAAAGAATTATTTAAAATAGTCTTAGTGCAACAGAAGCATTTCAAGTATTGAAAAATGCTATTGAAAGGATTATTTTGGGAATTTATTATGAAAATATTTCCTATTGTTAATTAAACATAAATGAAATGATTTAAGAAAACTACCAAAGCCCATAATATTTTCCAAAATTTCTATATGGAGGGAAGAATTTTGGAAAACAGAAACAGAAAAGGCTCTGACTTTATTAAAAGACCTAATATGAATCAAAATTTTATTTCTGGCCAAATTTTACTTAATAAAAATATGGTTAAATTTTTGGGGTGTTACAAACTCTACCCCCGTTAAGAAAATCTCGTCCTCGAGATTTGTTAAGGTGGTCATTAAAATTAAACTGACCTTTTCGAGCAGATTTCTCTAAGCTAAATTATCTAAATAACCTAATTAGGCACAGTTGATGTGGGGCTACTGGTAATTGGCGTGCAACTATAGTGAGTACTGGTGCTGTAGTTCTACTGTACGACAAATTTGGAAAAAGTATAATTCCTAAATTCTAAATTTCGCTTGCCGTACTCCAGTGCACAGTGTTCTCTCCGGCTGACAGGTGGACCCAGGGCCCACTGTCAGTCTCTTCTTCTTCCTCCGGTTCTCCTTTCTCTTCTTTCTCTCACATGCGTTCTCGCACTTCCTCCTCCTGTGGCGCCTAGCGCGTAGGGCATCTAGGGCCGTACCGCAGTAGTGCGCGGCGTGCTTGTCGCCGGCGCAGCATGCACTCACCTCGCGGGCCAGTACCCTATCGACACTGCTCGCGGATTAGCCTCTGAACATCGGCGATCGAGCGATGAGCGGCGCTGATGGACTTCGCTCACCTTGCACCAAGCTCGAGCTATAAAAATGTGTTGGGGAACGTTACATGGAAAACAAAATTTTTTCTATGCACACGCAAGATCTATCCATTGAGATGCATAGCTACGAGAGGGGGAGTGTGTCTACGTACCCTCGTAGACCGTAAGAAGAAGAGTTAGAACAACGTGGTTGATGTCGTCGAACAACTTCACGATCCAACCGACCGAGTACCGAACGTACGGCACCTCCGCGTTCAGCACACATTCAGCTCGGTGACATCCTTGACTTCTTGATCCAGCAAGACAGCGAGGTAGTGGATGAGTTCTGGTAGCACGACGGCGTGGTGACGGTGATGGTGATGCTATCTCCGCAGGGCTTCGCCCAAGCACTGCGAAAATATGACCGAGGGACGGAACTGTGGAGGGGGCCGCCGCACACGGCTAAGACAATGTTGTGTCTTCTTTGGGGCGCCCCCTCTCCTCTATTTATATATGTGTAGGGGCTTGGAGTAGAAGGAATAGTGCCACGTGAACAGTACCACGTGAATAGTACACACGTGGACTTGGACTCCAAAGTCCAATCCTATTCCTACTAGGACTCTCCTTTTTTCCTTCCCTAGCTGTGTGGGCTTTTGAGGACTTGGTGCGCCTGGCCCAATAAGGCCAGGGCGCCTCCCCTTATCCCATGCCAGCCCTTGGGACGTGGTGGACCCACTTGTGGACTTCTGGACCCCTCCGGAATCCTCCGGAACCTTCTGGAAGCTTCCCGGTACAATACCGAAAAAACTGCACCTTTTTCCGGAACCCAAAATATGAATTCCCATATATAAATCTTTACCTCTCGAACATTCCGAGACTCCTCGTGACGTCTGGGATCTCATCCGGGACTCCGAACAACATTCGGTTACCAATTCACATAACTCATATAACACTATATCGTCAACAAACGTTAAGCGTGCGGACCCTACGGGTTCGGGAATGATGTAGACATGAGCGAGACGCCTCTCCGGTCAATAATCAATAGAGGACCCTGGATGCCCATATTGGTTCCTACATATTCCACGAAGATCTTATCGGTCGAACCGCAATGACAACATACGTAATTCCCTTTGTCCGTCGGTATGTTACTTGCCCGAGATTCGATCGTCGGTATCTCCATACCTAGTTCAATCTCGTTACCGGCAAGTCTCTTTACTCGTTCCGTAATACATCATCCCATAACTAACTCCTTAGTAACTTTGCTTGCAAGCTTCTTATGATGTGCATTACCGAGAGGGCCCAGAGATACCCCTCCAAAACACGGAGTGACAAATCCCAGTCTCGATCCATGCCAACTCAACAGGCACCTTCAGAGATACCTGTAGAGCATCTTTATGATCACCCAGTTATGTTGTGACGTTTGATAGCACACAAGGTATTCCTCCGGTATCCGGGAGTTGCATGATCTCATGGTTGGAGGAACATGTATTTGACATTCAAGAAAGCAGTAGCAATAAACAGAACTATCATATGCTAAGCAAACAGATGGGTCTTGTCCATCACATCATTCTCCTAATGATGTGATCCCGTTATCAAATGACAACTCATGTCTATCGTTAGGAAACCTTAACCATCTTTGATCAATGAGCTAGTCTAGTAGAGGCTCACTAGGGACACGGTATTTGTTTATGTATTCACACATGTATTTAAGTTTCCAGTCAATACAATTCTAAGATGAATAATAAACCTTTATCATGAACAAGGAAATATAAAATAATAACAACTTTATTATTGCCTCTAGGGCATATTTCCATCAAAATGACCGCGGTTTTTTTCTTCCTTCTGCCTCACACCTCACCTCACTTCTTCTTCTTCTTATCCTTCTGGTTGCAGGAGCTCGAGGCGAGGCATTAATGGAGGACGTGGTTCCGGGGCTGATCACGATCCTCCTGGTGGGTATGCTGGCGGCGTTGGTTGGCTTGTCGTTGCTGCTATGTGCGATGATCCTCGATGATCACTGTGATGCTGCAGCTTGAGTGGTGGCTCTCAGAGGCGGCGGTGATCATGGGAACTAGGCATCGGTGTCGGTTACGAGTGAGTGTTAGTGCATTCAGCAGCAGCCTCCGTAGGAATAAAAACCCACGAGTTTTTCTTCAGAAAAACTATGGTGTGGTGAGAGTGATCCAGTGAGCGAGGCAGTTAATTAAATGCTAAGTGTGTGTGTGTGTGTGTGTGTGTGTGTGTGTGTGTGGTTTCTGTACTTAGTGCATGTGGTAGAGTCAGTGTGACTGTAAGCCGGATGTCGTGGTGGCACGTGAATTAAACCTATGTTGGAAAATCTTGTGAGAGTGGCCCTTAAGAAATTTCTCCTCTAAGTGCGGATGAATTAAATGCAAATCACCATGATCAAATATTCTTAAACAAACTACAATCATATTAATGCATTCGTGACATATGCCCTAAAATACATCGCACAGATTGCATCAAGTAAACAAGTGCTAGATACAGTAACAACCATACATATGACCGTCTACGGTTCGAAGGTAAGATCTACGGGGTCTTGCGGAAGGGTTCCCGGTGCTGGAGCACATTCTTCTTCTTCCGGGGGAAGTGGAGGAAGTAGGCGAAGAACATGCCCCTCCTGAGTTGGCAGAGGTGGTCCGCCTGAGATGCTCCTGGGCCATCACATACTGAATGAGATTGGCCAGAGCTGGATCCCCTCTCTATACATTCACAGCGGAACGTAGATTCTGCTCCAAAAGCTACGTGGCTCGGAAAATAGCAGTATTTCCTTTCGCTGGCAGCGAGTACCATGAATCAAAGACGGGTAACTACTTCATAAGCAGCAGGCTCAATGGCCATGCCTGAGGTGGGCATGGATCTCCTGATGAAGATAACATATGGAGGGCCTTGGTTTAAATCCTCTGGTGGGATGTGTACAACTGCCTAGTATTTCGAGGAACCAGGGGTGATCCTTGATTTGAACAACTCATACTAGGGTGGGTGGATGGAACCAAGGGTATTGCAGGTAAAATCCCACAAAACCTTAACAAAACTACCAGGGCTTGCATCTAGAGTTCTCAGGTAGGCTCCGGAGTGAGATATGGATGGATGGATGGGGAAAAGCAGTGCTCAAGGTTGATGGTGGAGGGTGTAGAGTGGGATACGGCCGCTTATAAAGTACCTGGGTTAGGAAACATGAGGCGGGGCCGGTACGACTTGTGTACCGGCTCCGTCATGGGGTTGTCCAAGTCAAAGTCTCGGACCTCACTTCCTAAAAGGAATGTGATGTATTACTATGCATGTCGGTTAGGGGTTTGCAGTCACGTCTGGAATTTACTCTGCCACCACACGTCAAACAATTTACGCTATGTCACACATGACATACAAGTAAATTACAACCCTACTACGCCATACAACTGCTACTTTGAAAATACAGAGAAATCGGGCCACTAAGGCTTGATAACAATTCTGGTGGGCTCAGTCCACCTCGTTGACATCTAGCCGGGCGGGTCTTGCAGATGTCAAGGCTTCTTTGTGAGCTTCGGTGTCAGAGTTGGCCGGGGTAGGATGGGGAGCTATAGGGCTGGGGTAGCAGTGGTGCCCTTAGCGGGGTGTCGAGGTCACAGTCCCGTTGGAGTAGGTCTCCAAGAGACGATGGAGTTCTCCTGGAGAGACGAAGGCATTACCTGGATGGACAGCAGGGGCAGACTCCGAGGGCTCGATTGATCTCCCATATAGCACTATCGGGGTGTCGATGGTGGGTGTAGCTGCTCTTCTCACCGGGGCCAGGAGAGCAAGCGTCCTGCGGGTCGCAATCAGATCAAGTGTGACCTGATCGAATAGTGCCTCTTGCGCTCTCAGGTAGCGCACCAGATGCACTAGAGCAGGATCCGTCTCATGGTCTCCGTTGGTGACTTGGGTCAGGCTACCATAGCCTTCACGACTGGGGTAGTAGTAGAAAGGACATATGTTAACCCTCAGCGACAAATGCCGGAGATTAACTACAGCCTCTCGGGCTGCAAGTTGGACGGCTTGGGGCTCATCGGAGGTCGTCCTCCCGGTGAACCGGTAGCGTCGTTCTGAGGTGGTGCCCCTCCCGTAGATGTGCACCATGGCCCAGAAGTGGTGGATGGCATCACTCGTGTGCTCTTGGTACACGACATACTCCGGGGGCTCTTCTATGCCAAAAGCTCGACGGGTGAGATTAGTGAGGATGACTACAAAGTCTCCAAGCTCGGCTGCGGTGGTCTCGTTGCGAACGAAGGGACCAGGCATCGTGGTGATTGGATATCGAACTGAGATTGAGGCTGTGTTGTGCTGAGTTGGGGCAAGGCTTTCTTTATAGGCTAACTGAGTCTTCCATTGCACGCTTGCGGATGTGACAACTCATGTGTCGGCCATAGGCACATGGCCTATGGACAGGCTGATAGGTTGGGCACCGACAGTCAAAAGATGTCAGCTAGACACTATGCAGGCTTATTTGATGGAATGGGCTTGGCTATGAATAGGAAGAATTTGGACGGTGTGGAAACCTAGGGATAGCAACCAGGCTAAGATAGGATTAGCCAATGGTCAGCCCTAGCTCTGATACCAAGGCTGTAGGGGCCGGATTTCCGGGACACAATATCCTAGCAAATGACCCCACGTGTCGTCACCAGCCCCAGGGTTACTATTACTGGGGGACACGTCCTTGTTACAGATTACCAAGCAAATACAAGAATTGGATACAATACCATAAAGGTCCAATGATACAACAATGATTTCTAACAGTGGATGATGGAAGCGGGTAGCGAATTTCCATCTCTAGTGGGGATCCATTCCCACAGGAGCAGCTGTCCTGGGTAACTCCTATCTCACGTGGCTGCTATCTCAGCCTCCTAGGCCACATGGACGTCGTGGTAGTACTCCTTGTTGAAATCTGACCTGGCCAATTAAATAGCCAGGGATAAGCCAGTGAGTATGTTTGAATGTACTCGCAAACATTATGAACAAAAGATATACCGAAGTCATATGTTCAGAATGGATTAAATTATATGCATATATTGACCAGAATTAAAGCATGGCATGCTAAATGTTAATATGGTGTGGATAAATAATTATATAATTTCAGTAATAAACCAAGAAAATAAAATGGAACATCGGGCGTTGGACCGCCCGAGAAATTCCAAGAAGAATGCCAAACGGGTGTCTAAATGTGACGCCTCGACAGGTCTTGAAAAGAAATGCCAAACGGGTGTCTGAATGCGACACCTCGAGAGGTCTTGAAAAGAAATGCCAAATGGGTGTCTGAATGCGATGCCTCGAGAGGTCTTGAAAAGAAATGCCAAACGGGTGTCTGAATGCGATGCCTCGATAGGTCTTGAAAAGAAATGCCAAACGGGTGTCTGAATGCGACGCCTCGAGAGGTCTTGAAAAGAAATGAGTATCCAGGTGTACTAGCCATCCCAAGTGATACTCAGAAAAGAAAATAAAACTGAGTATCTAGGTGGAGTAGCCATCCCAAGTGATATTCAGAAAAGAAAATAAAACTGAGTATCCAGGTGGACTAGCCATCCCAAGTGATACTCAGCAAAGAAAATAAAACTGAGTATCTAGGTGGACTAGCCATCCCAAGTGATACTCAGGGTTGCACATAGAAGAAAAAGGTTAGTCCACAATAATATTCATATTAGCAACAATATTCATGATAGCATCAGTGGTGACAATAATTATCCTGCAAAATGAATCATGCTCAATTTTAATTATTTCCTATGAAGACCGACACCAAGACCGACACTTGACCAACCCAGACTGTAGTCCTTAACCTCAGACACGGCTATTCGAATAGGTTTTAAAACTCTACAGAGGGTGTACTCTTTACCCACAAGTAAAGGATTTCTTTAGCCAACACCGAGACACTGACTAATTCCCATTACGGTCTTTGGGTTGAAAACACACCTGACCAGCACACACCAGATTAACTTCCGTATGCCAGGAATCACCCAAGGCATCGTCCAAGAGAAACTCTAAGTCGGGGAGACCATCGTCTCGAATAGAATGGTATCACTATTTATAACGCGCGGATTACAAGGGGTGCCCCCCTCTCGGCCCAACCGGATACACTACTGGAATCTGGCATCTTGCCATCTGTCCCCTCTTTGCCGTCTGCCAGCTGAAGGCAAAGAGGCTCTTTGCCGTCTGCTTTGGTTCCAGCCAAAGGAGACTAGAAGGACTCATGAACATTTAGGGCTAGTCGAAATCAAACAAAGTACCCATTTAGATGTTCCCGATGTCTATATTACGGCTCAACAGGTGACCCAAGTTTTCTATCTACCGTGGGCCTGCCAAACTGATCCAAATCTGAATGGTTGGGATGTCGTTTATGAAGTGCCACCACGTTTTAGACCACCTCCCCCCAATGAAGAGGATTATGAACCTCACATTAACCCAGACACATATGAAGGAGAATTCTTCCAAGAAACACGTCTTTCCAAAAAACATTTCAAGAACCGCTCTACTTCACCCCAGAACATTGAAGTAGACAGCGACGGTGAATCCGACTTCACCCCTGAGCCAGAAGAAGAAGAGGTTACTGCTGTGGATGACCTGTCAATGCTTGACCGATTACATAAAGGAGGCCTTCCACATGTTGATGCCAGTGAACCCGATGAGCACGTCATCCAAGATAGTGATGATGATGATGATGATGATGCATTTATTGATCCCGGAGCATATATAGACGATCAAGATTTCTATTAGTTCATGTCAGGTATTCAATTTTTATTATATACATATATATTAATAGTTCATGTCAGGTATTCAATTTTTATTACATACATATTATTGGTTCATGTTAGGTATTCAATTTTTATGATATATACATGATGATGATACACTTAAATTATATACATATTATTATTCATGTCAGGTATTCAATTTTTTTTATGTTGTACTAATTTCGTTTACTCTTTGTCATGGCAGGTGTTGGAAGATGGTGGGCGCGGGTCGTGAGCGCTCCGCGGCTCCTTCTTCGTCGGCACGTGGTGGGAGGGGTACTTCCATTCCAGCCCAGTCTCTCCGGAGAGCGTTGATCGACAGTCTGCAGACACCGGTGGGCGCTTCTTCGTTGGCATCGTTGCCCACCGAGAGAGGAGGTCGGGGGAAGAAGAGAGCTAGTAGAGCTGGACGTGGCCGCGGGAGAGGTAGGCAGGCTGCTATGCCTTCCTCGCCGCCACCCCCAGCTGATTCACCCGAGCACAGGACTGCTAGGGTGGACGACCCGTCTGAGGTGGAGGCTACGCGGACTCCGGTCCACGAGCCTCGGGTCGACGAGCCTTCGACCCATGAGACTCCTGTCCCAGAGGCTTCATCCCATGAGACTCCGGACCAGGGCAGGGATCAGGCTATGTCTCAGGAGACCCGATGGGATGCCTGGCCGGAGTCGAGTGGCCATGCTGATGGTGGCGGGGATCAGTTTTCTGATAGCGAGGGCGAGGTGGTACAAAGCTCCCGCCCGTGCCGGTGACCCGCGAGCAGAGGTGGTTCATTAGGCCTGATGGGGAGAAGTAAGTGCATTTACTTTTTTTAACCTTTTGCCTTCACGTTTCTTGAAATATCTAATGCGTTGGCCTTGTCATATTGCAGGGGTTGGCACCACGCCAAGGAAGTCCGCAGGCCCAACACCGTCCTTGGTGTGATATGACGGCAAAACTTCCTGGGGTTTGTCACGTTGCCCGGTGAGGGTCAGCTTTCATAGCTAGGATTGAGCTGGGAGCACTACTTGGCTGCCCCGGCCCCGCCGGAGGAGAGGATCGATGGTGTCTTGTGCACCACGAGGGCCGAGATGGTGCACAGAAAGTTTTGGGTAATTCATCCTTTACACAATTAAAAATCAACAAAAGCTAGTTATTGTACTAATCAGTGTTGTCTTGTTTGATTGCAGACCTTCTACAGGTGTGAGGAGGGATACGAGGAGGCCGCGGCATAGGTTATCGATGCCAAGTGCAAGCGCCTACTACAGAACTTACGGCACGAGGCTCGGCCGCAGGCTGTTCGAGACTACTACACCTCGCGTGGTATTAAGAAGGACAAGCCGTCATGCCGCAAAAAGTTTCTGAAGAAGGAGCAGTACATGCAGGTAATTACCTATTCTTAAGGCCTTGTACTTAGTTTTCTTGATTTGATTCGTAGGCGTAGCGCTCAAATTTCTCTTTACTGACTTAGGTTGCCCCCGAGATGGTGTGCGGATAAGATGGATTGTTGGGAGGCGTTTGTGAATGAGTGGTGCTCAGACGAATGGCTAGCCGTCCACAACAATGCCAAGGACCGACGTGCCAAAATGGTTGGTGTGCCACACCATCAAGGCAGCGCCAACTTATATCAGTTCGGGCGGAACTGGGTATGTGTTTTGCTTCATGATTCATGCAATTCATTCTTCATGCTAGCTTTTGGGTATCTGAGCCCGCGTCATTTACTAATACTTTATTCCTCTCTTTTAGGCGCGACACAATAACACGGAGGTGCCACATGTGTACGACCTCTATGCCATGGCCCATAGTGCAAAGTACAAGAAGGCCAAGGCATTCTCTGAGTCTAACCTCGATAATCCAGAGAACTTCACCAACATCTCCTCCCACCACAAGCTCGTGAGGTACAGAGAGGAGGGGAAGGCGAGGAAAGGGGAGGACTTTAACCCGAGCCAGCAGCCTATTGATCCAGAGCTGGTGATGATATCTGGTGGCGGGAGGCCCCATGGCTCGATAGCCATTGGAGATGGACTGATACGTTGTCCTCGCACTCTCCCGGAGATCAAGTCATGCCAAACGAGCTCCTGTCCTGAGATAAGGCCTCGTCCACGGCCACTGGAGCTCGCCATCGAGGTTAGTTATACGGACTCAGATACCTTTCCTCTCCATTACATTGTGTGTGCATCTTCTCGATGATTACAATGCTAACGAGGAGTGGTGTTGCAGGCTGCTATTCAGAAAGAGAGAGAGGCAACCAAGGAGCTTCTGGCGGAGAGGGACCGGCAGGCGGCGGAGAAGGAGCGGGAGTTGGAGGAGAGGATGGCCAAAATTTTGGAGGAGGAGAGGTCACGGAATGACATGGCGAACCGGGCCATGTACGAGCTCCTCGTGGTAAGTTTCTTCTGCATATTAGCCAAAGCATGCACTTAATGTTTGTTTCATTACTAACTAATATGACTGACTCGTCAAAACCAAATTTGCAGTCTGTGTGCGAGAAAACCGGTCAGACCCCTCCGCCGATGCCAGTCATTGCTCCGGGGACCACAGTGAGTTTCATTTGAATGGTCATTAGTTACTAGTCTTAACATTTCAGTGTCATCATGCTAATGAGACATTGCAAATGATCTTTGGTGCAGCGTAACTCCAGACAAGCATCGCACAATCCTTCTCCAGGTGGTACCGGCACGAGCACCCCCGGTGCTTCAGCTCCGTGATGACGGTAAGTTTTCTCTAGTGTTTTGCTTAACAAATGCATAATGTCCTAGACTTAGCTTTATTTCCCCCAATATGCTTACCATAATGACATAGACTTAGCTTATTTTCCTCCAAAATGACATAATAAGCTTACTTAGCTCCAAAATGATCCATTTTACCTGAGTTAGCTCTAAAATGACCTAAGTTAGCTCTAATATGCTAAGTTAGCTCTAATATGCTTAGTTACCTAGGTTTGCTCAATAATGACATATACTTAGCTTACTTATGTCAAAAATGGCATAATTAGCTTACTTAGGTCAAAAATGGCATAACAACCTTGGTAACCTCATAAATGTCATATACTTAGCTTATTTTCGTCCAAAATGACATAATAAGCTTACTTAGCTCCAAAATGATCCATTTTACCTAAGTTAGCTCCAAAATGACCTAAGTTAGCTCTAATATGCTTAGTTACCTAGGTTAGCTCAATAATGACCTACACTTAGCTTACTTATGTCAAAAACGGCATAATATGCTTAGTTAACTCAAAAATGGCATAATTACCTAGGTTAGCTCAATAATGACCTATACTTAGCTTATTTAGTTCATTTATGACATAAGTAGCTTACTTAGCTCATAAATGGCATGATAACCTTGCTAAGCTCATAAATTTCATATACTTAGCTTACTTAGCTCATAAATGACATGATAACCTTGCTAAGCTCATAAATGTCATATACTTAGCTTACTTAGGTCAAAAATGGCATGATAACCTTGGTAAGCTCATAAATGTCATATATTTAGCTTACTTAGCTCATAAATGGCATGATAACCTTGGTAAGCTTGCATTGATGGAGTGCTTCTTTTTACTTTCTTCTTCTTCTTCTTCTTCTTCTAGTCTCCTTCTTCTTCTTCTAGTCTTCTTCTTCTAACTTTCTTATTTCCCATTTTGCAGATTTCATTCACTTCACGGAAGCTTTCATTGATGGAGTGCTTCTTTTTACTTTCTATTTTGATTTAGTACCTTTGAACAATGTGGAACTTGCTATATGGATGAAACTATGTATGTGGAACTTGCTATGTATGTATGGATGGAACTATGTACGTATGGATGAAACTTATGTGTTGGATATCTCATATGTTTGCTGTGAAACTTGCCCTGTGAAATATATATATATATATATATATCATATATTTGCTGTGAAAATGCTTGGATATAAGAAAAAACAGAATAAAAAGAGGCAATGCAGGCTCTTTGCCATCTGCCACCGACGGCAAAGAGCTCTTTGCCGTCCACCGCAGACGGCAAACTGGCCACGTGGCAGCAACTTGTGCAACCTGGGAGCACTGGGGGCTGACCCATTTGGTCACTTTGCCGTCTATGGCAGACGGCAAAGGATGGTGTGGTTTGCCATCTGTGGCAGACGGCAAAGAGTGGCAGTGGCAAACGGCAAAGAGCGGGGAGGGTGATGGGTCTGATGATGTCATGAAGCAGACGGCAAAGGGGAGGGCACATTTGCCATCAGCCGGCAGACGACAAAGCCTCCCGTTAGCCACCTAACGTGGCTAACGTCTATCCTTTGCCGTCAACTTTCTTTGCCGTCTGCTTGCCCAGGAAAGCTGACGGCAAATGTCTTTGCCATCCGCTGTGCGAAAACAGACGGCAAAGAAGCTCATTACCGTAACTTACAGTGCCGTCCATGTTTGCCATCTGCGGCTGACGACAAAGACCTTTGCCGTCAGCTTTATGGTCCTTTGCCGTCTGCCATGGCAGACGGCAAATCAGCTGATTCCTGTAGTGATACACCCATGCCCCCTGACCAGGTGACATGCCTACCAGAGGCCTCTGGTATCTTTCACCATGGCCTCTCTATACGTTGTGTGCAAGGGAAGGGGTTATCAAGTTACTAAACCATACCCTGCCTGTGGCAGGGACAAGTGGCAGTACGAAACAAGGATGGGGGTTACCGGAACAATACTCGATCTACGGTCGACCCAGGAGGTTTAAATTTTCTTGAAGTGGTTAGCGCAATGTGTTTCATTGGTAGTACCCAACAGGGTTACCAGCTGGCATGTCCCAACATGCCCTTACTGATCATTCTCGTCACCATGAGAATTCAGTCTCATAGTCACTTTTCTCGTGACTGATTCTTTCCTGTAGATTAGTCCGGACCAACATAGGCATAGGTGATATGTGGAAATAACCATACTCACTCATACTTCATGTTTAAATGAAGTTTAAAATATTATCAAGGGATCATGCATGTATAACTAGCAATATGCAAATTTTATTTTAATCCAATATCTTCATGATTCCAATAAACTTGCAAACAAACAACCATGCATTCACCATATCAAGTACTCAAGATGCTTGCCTTGAGCATGCAGAAAGATTGGGTGCACTCCAAAACTTTGAAAATTTCATCTTCCATCCATTTTCCTATTTTCAAAATATTGAAATTACCACATAAACTTGAAAACGTATAGAAAATTTGTTTGGAAATTTTTTAAATAAATACTAAAATAAACTAGATGAAAAATGGGGAATATCAGAAAAAGAATCAATTGATTTGGAGTTCATATGATTTTCCTAGGGAATTTCTAAGCTGAAATAAATGAAGAAATGGACTATTTAATAGATCCAACAGAAACAAAGCTTAGGAAAAATGTTCACCCTAGCTAGATTAATAGAGCATGAATTTAGGAGTATGCAGAAATTTGAATCATCAAATTTGGTTTTGAAATGAGTGCTGTAGGATTATTTGGAACCTGCTGGCAAAGAAAAAAGAAAAGGTAGCAACCTGATGGGTAAGGAAAAACGCGCCCTGGACATGATTTAGCCGCATGGCGCCACTGGGCCAGGCCAGTCGCTCGGCCGCGTGGGAGGGCGGCCGACGTCGAAGGCGTATTCATAAGAATACATTTTCCCTACGCGAAGACGGCTTCGGGGGAAGCTCGTCTCCACTTACAGACGAGTCGGCGCGGTTTCAGTCACTGACAGTGGGCCTCCTTGGTCAGGTTTGACCCTGGGTCAATCTCTCACACGAGAACAGGGCCGAGCTCCTGCCAGCGACGATTGTCGGTGGACGGCGGCACCTCTCGGGGACCTGAGCACACATACGTGCTCAGGATATTAAGACAATCCTCTGGGTACACGTCTCGGTCTCCGGGGTGGACGGAGTCGCCGGCGGCGAGCTCTCCTGAGAAGCTTCGGCGGCGACGAATTGGGGCTTTCACCCATGGTTGATCTCGAGCTAAATTGAGAGGGGGAATGGGTTCGTGGTGTTGAGAGGAAGCTATTGGTGAAGATAATGGAGAGGGGGAGGCTCAGGTGGCGTCGGAATCATCTGGACAGTGGCGGCGGCAGTGGCTGTCGGAGACTAGGAAGACGGCCATTCCCGGCCATGTGGCTGCTCGAGGAGGTGCCTATGGGAGGGAAAAATGGTCTGGTGTAGCGAGGCGAGCTCGGGGAGGATTTATATAGCCGGAGAAGAGCCGGTTCGTGTAACACCCCAAAAATTTAACCACAATCTTAATAAGTAAAATTTGGCTAGAAATAAATTTTTTGATTTATAACAAGTCTTTAATAATTTTTAAGAGCCTTTCTGTTCTGACTTTCAAAATTCTTCACTCCATATAGAAATTTTCAGAAATAATAATGTGGCCTTGGGAGTTTTCTTAAAACATTTCTTTATTACTTAAATAACAGTAGGAATTATTTTCAAAATAAAATGTTGCCCAAGATAATTATTTTAATAGCTTCTTCAATATTTTAAATGTTTCTGTTGCACTGCAACTACATTAAATAATTCTTTAAAAATTCCACAAAAATTATGGGAGGTCATGTGATGCCTATAAATCACTTTTATTCAAAAACCCATCTTGGTGTTTTGTAAGTTTTGAGTGAAACTTCTTCTTTTCAGTTCTGCCCTGTTTTGAGTTTTAACTACAACCTATTTAAATAATTCCTCAAAAATGCTATAAAAATTTGGAGATGTCAATATAGGTATATAATTCATTTTTATGCAGAAACCCAAGCTTGCCCTTTTGAAATTTTGAGCAAACCATCCTCTTTTCTTTTCTGGTCCAGATTCAGCTTTACACTGCAACCTTATTTTTATTTGCTCCAAAAATTCTTAAATTAATCCCACCTATAGTCCTTCCAATAAAACCCTTAACTCCAGAAGAATAGATCCATTTGCCTCATTCTAGTCCACCAAATAATTCCCTGAAATTTCTGTCCAGAACTGAATTTCTCAGAAACTTGCATTATGCACTTTCTCCTGCTTCCAAACAAACTCCACCATCCTCATTCCCATCCAGAGAGACATCATCCTGGCAAATATCACATCCAGCAAAACCTTCTAGATGGTCATAGCATTTTGTCAAGCACCTTGTGTGCATGACAGAAATTTTGTCACTTCCTAAATTGCATTGGGTACTTGAGCATCTGACCAAACTAGCATGTCCAACAGCTCTGCCACCCTTTAGAACATCACCCTACCAAAAATCAACTCATCTGGACCACCCTAGGACCCCTTTTGGCATATCATCAAACACCTCTGGTGCACGTCCAGAGCGCCGGGACTGCAGGCTCTGGCATCGAGCTCCTGCAGCTCATTCTACGGCTCTCTCGCTCATTCTACCGCTTTCTCTGGATCGGCCAATCCACCCTGAGCATCGCCGACATCTTCCCCTGTCCCCTAGTGCCGACCACCGCCGTCCTCATCAGTTACAGCCGCCGCCGCCGCATTCTTCTCGGGCAAGCCACCGCCCAACCCGCGTGGAGCCTCTCCGAGCCAACCAGCTATCCTGGAGCTTGCCTACGAAGCCACCGACCCCACCGCCCACACCAACCTCGCCACTGTCCGCGGTTTGCCATTAATGGCCGCCGCCGTCGTGGCCTGTTCGGGAAGTCACGGCACCGCCTCTTCATGGCTATAAAAAGCCACCTAGAGCTCGTCTCCTAGCACAGCAACCTCGGCCTCTCCTCCAGATACTCTCCCGAGCAGCCAATTGAGACAGGGAAGGTCGTCTTCTCCGTTTCCGGTCAAGACACCCGCCGCCACCCTTCTGTCAAATCCGTCGTCCCGAGAACCCCTCCCTCTCAGTTATCTCCACCTTCAGATCCCTCTAGCTCCTACGAGTCCATCCCCGTCGTCAATTTCTCCGGAGGTGGTCCGTAGGCAAAAGCCCCAAATCACTTCCGCCGGCGTTTCTCGGGAGTCCTCATCGCCGGCGAGACAGAGCTCCCCGACGACCAACTCTTCCACCCACGGATTCGGTCCAACCTCACGAGCACAGCGGTGCAGTCAGTTTCACCGGAGACGGCTTCTGTCGCCGGCAATCATCGCCGGAGGCCGCGCCTCTCCTCGGGCGAGAGGAGGGAGGAGACGGCGCCCCCGTGACCAGTCAAACCTTACTGGTGGGCCGTGAGGGACCCAACCGTCAGCGACTCCACCGCGGGCCCCGCCGTTTAAGTGAACACGGGCTCCCCTGGAGCTGCCTTCGTGCGGGGAAAGCGTAATCCCCTGAAGGCGCCTTCGACGTCATCGGCCTCCTGTGCGACTGGGCAACTGGGCTCGGCCAAGTAACGCCTGGCGGCTATAGCGCGCTCAGGGCGCACCTCCTTTTCTTTCCCTTTTTCAATTTCAACTTATCTTCAGATAATTCTTCTGAGACCATTTCTAACCCAAACTTAGTAATTCAAATTTCAGTAGACTTATAAAATCAGGTTCTATTTATCTAAAATAGGTGAACATTTTCCAAAGTCCTGTTTATACTGGGATCTTTTAAAATAGTCCATTTCCTTATTATTTTCAACTTAGTAATTCCCTAATTAATTCATATTAACTCCAAATAAAATGATTCTTTTTCTGTAATTCATAATTTTTCATCTAGTTATTTTTAGGATTTATTTCACTATTTCCTAAACAAATTTTTATTACTGTTTTACTTTATGTGGTATTTGCTATATTTTTGGAAATAGGAAATGGAGGGGAGATATTTTTCTTGCAAAATTTTGATGTGGCCAGCACCACTGCATGCTCAAGGCAAGCATCTTGAACACTTGATATGGTGATTGCATGTTTGATTATATGCATGAATAAGTAATCATGAGCATGTAGAATTCCAATAAAATTTGCATATGGTTGTTTTTGCATGCATGATCACATGAGAGCATTTCATATGCATCGTAGCAAGCTGTTTGAATGAACTTGGTTGTTATCACTTGCCATGTCTGCCCACGTTGGACTGGGCTAATTCTGCAGAAAGGAAACAGTCACGAGGAACGTGACCGTGAGATTGAATTCTCGTGATGACGAGAATGATCAGTATGGGCATGTTGGGACATGTCAGGTGATGACCCTGTGGGGTATCACCGAAGAATTATGTTGTGCTAATAACTGCAGGAAATATTGAACCTCCCGAGTCGACCATAGATCGAGTCTTGTTCCGGTAACCCCCATACTTGTTTCGTGCTACCACTTGTCCCTGCCGCAGGCAGGGTATGGTTTAGTAAGTTGATAACCCCTTTCCGTGCACACACCGTACAGAGGGCCATGATGAGGGTTTCCACTGGCCAGGGTCTAATCCCCGTCATCAGGTCAGGGGGCATGGGTGTATCCGGTCTGGGACCGAGGGGGTCGCACCCCTGTTTGCGCGCCGATATAAATATGTTGATCCCATGCAAGACAGTGTGTCTCCCCGTCTTAAGGTTTATCTGGACAGATGCCGAGGGTGATTCCGACCATCTAGAAGTTAAACTGGTATGTGCTGGTCAGGTGTGTTTCAACCCAAAGACCGTAATTGGAATTAGTCAGCGTCTCGGGGCTGACTAAAGAAATCCTTTACTTGTGGGTAAAGAGTACACCCTCTGCAGAGTTTATATCTATTCGAATAGCCGTGTCCGCGCTTAAGGACTACAGTCTGGGATGGGTCAAGTGTCGGTCTTAGTGTCGGTCTCCGGAGGAAAATAATTAATTGAAGCACCTGTTATTTTGCAGAATATTATTTCATCATTAACACTGTCATGCATATTTATTATCATGAAGGTTACTGTTATGCATATTATTATTGCAAGCATGAATATTATTGTGGACTAACCCTCTTCTATTATTTTATTTTTCTGAGTGTCTCATGGGCTGGCTAGACTACCCGGGCACTCTTTTATTTTCAAGACCACTCTGTGGCGTCTCGTGAGACTTCTCGCGTGGACACCCGTTTGGCATTTCTTTTCAAGACCACTCTGTGGCGTCTCGTGAGACTTCTCGCGTGGACACCCGTTTGGCATTTCTTTTCAGGACCACTCTGTGGCGTCTCGTGAGACTTCTCGCGTGGACACCCGTTTGGCATTTCTCTTCAAGACCTACCGTGGTGTCACTTGACGCCCGACCGGCATTTCTTTTCAAGACCACTCAGTGGCATCTCTCGAGTTCTCGGATGGTAGCGTCCGATTCTCTTGTAGACACCCGTTTGGCATTTCATTTATATTTCTTTTTGGATTCTCGGGCGGTCTGGTCTCGCCCGATTTTCCCATTAACTTTCTTTGTTTGTCACTAACATTTAATTTGCTCATACTTCTGTATATGCTAATCATTATCATGCCATAATTTAATTTCAGTCATCATATGCATATCATTTAATCCAGCATGAGCATATAATTTAACTCATCATAATCATATGCATTCGGTATATCTTTTGTCCATGATGTTTGCGAGTACATTCAAATGTACTCACTGGCTTGTCCCTGGCTATTGGCTTGGCCAGATTTATTGCCTGGAGAGGAGTACAACGACGACAGTCCCGGAACCTAGGCCTCGGAGATAGCAGCCTCGCGAAGATAGGAGTTATCCAGGTCAGCTGTTCCTGTGGGAATGTGGAATCCCATAGACGCTGATGATCCGCACATCGCTTCCACCATCTACCACTAGAAACCTTTGTTGTACTCATGGACCAGAATGGTCTTGTACCACATATGTTGTATCTTGCTTGGAATTTCTGTATCAAGATTGTGTCTCATCAGCTAACAGTAATCCTGGGGCTGGTGAGCACAGGGACCATTTGCTGGAAATTAATATTCCGGAAATCCGGTCCTGACAACCTTGGTATCAGAGCCAGGCTGACCATAGGCTAATCCTATCTTAGCCTGGTCGCTATCCCTAGGTTTCCACACAAACCACATCCTTTCCTGTCCGTATCCAAGTCCATCTCACCTGGTAAGCCTGTACAGTGGCCAGCCGACACCTTTTGGTCGTCGGTGCCCAACCTATCAACCCTACCCATAGGCCGTGTGCCTGTGGCCGACACCTGAGTTGTCCCATCCACAAGCGTGCGATGGAAGACTCTGCTGGCTTATAAAGGAAGCCTTTCCCAACTCAGCACCAGGAACCCTCCCGCAAGACCCTGTAGATCTCACTTTCGGACCGTAGACGGTCATGAGCGCGTTTGTGTGACATGTAGTACTTGTTTGCATGATGTGACCTTTAGCATATGTCATGAATATATTGCCCTGATTGCATTTTGCATATGAGTGTTTGATTGTTGTGTTATGCATTTTTAATCTTCCGTCCTTAACAAATCTCGAGGATGAGATTTTCTTAAGGGGGGTAGAGTTTGTAACACCCCAAAAATTTAACCACAATCTTAATAAGTAAAATTTGGCTAGAAATAAATTTTTTGATTTATAACAAGTCTTTAATAATTTTTAAGAGCCTTTCTGTTCTGACTTTCAAAATTCTTCACTCCATATAGAAATTTTCAGAAATAATAATGTGGCCTTGGGAGTTTTCTTAAAACATTTCTTTATTACTTAAATAACAGTAGGAATTATTTTCAAAATAAAATGTTGCCCAAGATAATTATTTTAATAGCTTCTTCAATATTTTAAATGTTTCTGTTGCACTGCAACTACATTAAATAATTCTTTAAAAATTCCACAAAAATTATGGGAGGTCATGTGATGCCTATAAATCACTTTTATGCAAAAACCCATCTTGGTGTTTTGTAAGTTTTGAGTGAAACTTCTTCTTTTCAGTTCTGCCCTGTTTTGAGTTTTAACTACAACCTATTTAAATAATTCCTCAAAAATGCTATAAAAATTTGGAGATGTCAATATAGGTATATAATTCATTTTTATGCAGAAACCCAAGCTTGCCCTTTTGAAATTTCGAGCAAACCATCCTCTTTTCTTTTCTGGTCCAGATTCAGCTTTACACTGCAACCTTATTTTTATTTGCTCCAAAAATTCTTAAATTAATCCCACCTCTAGTCCTTCCAATAAAACCCTTAACTCCAGAAGAACAGATCCATTTGCCTCATTCTAGTCCACCAAATAATTCCCTGAAATTTCTGTCCAGAACTGAATTTCTCAGAAACTTGCATTATGCACTTTCTCCTGCTTCCAAACAAACTCCACCATCCTCATTCCCATCCAGAGAGACATCATCCTGGCAAATATCACATCCAGCAAAACCTTCTAGATGGTCATAGCATTTTGTCAAGCACCTTGTGTGCATGACAGAAATTTTGTCACTTCCTAAATTGCATTGGGTACTTGAGCATCTGACCAAACCAGCATGTCCAATAGCTCTGCCACCCTTTAGAACATCACCCTACCAAAAATCAACTCATCTGGACCACCCTAGGACCCCTTTTGGCATATCATCAAACACCTCTGGTGCACGTCCAGAGCGCCGGGACTGCAGGCTCTGGCATCGAGCTCCTGCAGCTCATTCTACGGCTCTCTCGCTCATTCTACCGCTTTCTCTGGATCGGCCAATCCACCCTGAGCATCGCCGACATCTTCCCCTGTCCCCTAGTGCCGACCACCGCCGTCCTCATCAGTTACAGCCGCCGCCGCCGCATTCTTCTCGGGCAAGCCACCGCCCAACCCGCGTGGAGCCTCTCCGAGCCAACCAGCTATCCTGGAGCTTGCCTACGAAGCCACCGACCCCACTGCCCACACCAACCTCACCACCGTCCGCGGTTTGCCATTAATGGCCGCCGCCGTCGTGGCCTGTTCGGGAAGTCACGGCACCGCCTCTTCATGGCTATAAAAAGCCACCTAGAGCTCGTCTCCTAGCACAGCAACCTCGGCCTCTCCTCCAGATACTCTCTCGAGCAGCCAATTGAGATAGGGAAGGTCGTCTTCTCCGTTTCCGGTCAAGACACCCGCCGCCACCCTTCTGTCAAATCCGTCGTCCTGAGGACCCCTCCCTCTCAGTTATCTCCACCTTCAGATCCCTCTAGCTCCTACGAGTCCATCCCCGTCGTCAATTTCTCCGGAGGTGGTCCGTAGGCAAAAGCCCCAAATCACTTCCGCCGGCGTTTCTCGGGAGTCCTCGTCGCCGGCGAGACAGAGCTCCCCGACGACCAACTCTTCCACCCACGGATTCGGTCCAACCTCACGAGCACAGCGGTGCAGTCAGTTTCACCGGAGACGGCTTCTGTCGCCGGCAATCATCGCCGAAGGCCACGCCTCTCCTCGGGCGAGAGGAGGGAGGAGATGGCGCCCCCGTGACCAGTCAAACCTGACTGGTGGGCCGTGAGGGACCCAACCGTCAGCGACTCCACCGCGGGCCCCGCCGTTTAACTGAACACGGGCTCCCCTGGAGCTGCCTTCGTGCGGGGAAAGCGTAATCCCCTGAAGGCGCCTTCGACGTCGTCGGCCTCCTGTGCGACTGGGCAACTGGGCTCGGCCCAGTAACGCCTGGCGGCTATAGCGCGCTCAGGGCGCACCTCCTTTTCTTTCCCTTTTTCAATTTCAACTTATCTTCAGATAATTCTTCTGAGACCATTTCTAACCCAAACTTAGTAATTCAAATTTCAGTAGACTTATAAAATCAGGTTCTATTTATCTAAAATAGGTGATCATTTTCCAAAGTCCTGTTTATACTGGGATCTTTTAAAATAGTCCATTTCCTTATTATTTTCAACTTAGTAATTCCCTAATTAATTCATATTAACTCCAAATAAAATGATTCTTTTTCTGTAATTCATAATTTTTCATCTAGTTATTTTTAGGATTTATTTCACTATTTCCTAAACAAATTTTTATTACTGTTTTACTTTATGTGGTATTTGCTATATTTTTGGAAATAGGAAATGGAGGGGAGATATTTTTCTTGCAAAATTTTGATGTGGCCAGCACCACTGCATGCTCAAGGCAAGCATCTTGAACACTTGATATGGTGATTGCATGTTTGATTATTTGCATGAATAAGTAATCATGAGCATGTAGTATTCCAATAAAATTTGCATATGGTTGTTTTTGCATGCATGATCACATGAGAGCATTTCATATGCATCGTAGCAAGATGTTTGAATGAACTTGGTTGTTATCACTTGCCATGTCTGCCCACGTTGGACTGGGCTAATTCTGCAGAAAGGAAACAGTCACGAGGAACGTGACCGTGAGATTGAATTCTCGTGATGACGAGAATGATCAGTATGGGCATGTTGGGTCATGTCAGGTGATGACCCTGTGGGGTATCACCGAAGAATTATGTTGTGCTAATAACTGCAGGAAATATTGAACCTCCCGAGTCGACCATAGATCGAGTCTTGTTCCGGTAACCCCCATACTTGTTTCGTGCTACCACTTGTCCCTGCCGCAGGCAGGGTATGGTTTAGTAAGTTGATAACCCCTTTCCGTGCACACACCGTATAGAGGGCCATGATGAGGGTTTCCACTGGCCAGGGTCTAATCCCCGTCATCAGGTCAGGGGGCATGGGTGTATCCGGTCTGGGACCGAGGGGGTCGCACCCCTGTTTGCGCGCCGATATAAATATGTTGATCCCATGCAAGACAGTGTGTCTCCCCGTCTTAAGGTTTATCTGGACAGATGCCGAGGGTGATTCCGACCATCTGGAAGTTAAACTGGTATGTGCTGGTCAGGTGTGTTTCAACCCAAAGACCGTAATTGGAATTAGTCAGCGTCTCGGGGCTGACTAAAGAAATCCTTTACTTGTGGGTAAAGAGTACACCCTCTGCAGAGTTTATATCTATTCGAATAGCCGTGTCCGCGCTTAAGGACTACAGTCTGGGATGGGTCAAGTGTCGGTCTTAGTGTCGGTCTCCGGAGGAAAATAATTAATTGAAGCACCTATTACTTTGCAGAATATTATTTCATCATTAACACTGTCATGCATATTTATTATCATGAAGGTTACTGTTATGCATATTGTTATTGCAAGCATGAATATTATTGTGGACTAACCCTCTTCTATTATTTTATTTTTCTGAGTGTCTCATGGGCTGGCTAGACTACCCGGGCACTCTTTTATTTTCAAGACCACTCTGTGGCGTCTCGTGAGACTTCTCGCGTGGACACCCGTTTGGCATTTCTTTTCAAGACCACTCTGTGGCGTCTCGTGAGTCTTCTCGCGTGGACACCCGTTTGGCATTTCTTTTCAAGACCACTCTGTGGCGTCTCGTGAGACTTCTCGCGTGGACACCCGTTTGGCATTTCTCTTCAAGACCTACCGTGGTGTCACTTGACGCCCGACCGGCATTTCTTTTCAAGACCACTCAGTGGCGTCTTTGGAGTTCTCGGATGGTAGCGTCTGATTCTCTTGTAGACACCCGTTTGGCATTTCATTTATATTTCTTTTTGGATTCTCGGGCGGTCTGGTCTCGCCCGATTTTCCCATTAACTTTCTTTGTTTGTCACTAACATTTAATTTGCTCATCTTCTGTATATGCTAATCATTATCATGCCATAATTTAATTTCAGTCATCATATGCATATCATTTAATCCAGCATGAGCATATAATTTAACTCATCATAATCATATGCATTCGGTATATCTTTTGTCCATGATGTTTGCGAGTACATTCAAACGTACTCACTGGCTTGTCCCTGGCTATTGGCTTGGCTAGATTTATTGCCTGGAGAGGAGTACAACGACGACAGTCCCGGAACCTTGGCCTCGGAGATAGCAGCCTCGCGAAGATAGGAGTTATCCAGGTCAGCTGTTCCTGTGGGAAAGTGGAATCCCATAGACGCTGATGATCCGCACATCGCTTCCACCATCTACCACTAGAAACCTTTGTTGTACTCATGGACCAGAATGGTCTTGTACCACATATGTTGTATCTTTCTTGGAATTTCTGTATCAAGATTGTGTCTCATCAGCTAACAGTAATCCTGGGGCTGGTGAGCACAGGGACCATTTGCTGGAAATTAATATTCCGGAAATTCGGTCCTGACAGTTCGTTGCGGCCTTATCCACCCGACGAGGTGATGGCCATTGATGGCGCCATTGAGGCCGATTGTTGGGCCTGTTTCCGGAATAAATCACAGAATAGCCCCAAGTCACACCAGCCCCAAGATCAGAACAACTTGTGGACTCCCTTGATATAGATAACCAGTACATACATAATATTACACACGGTTGAGCCAGAGTTCTCAACATTTATTACAAACTTGTCAATATAAGGTGGTGGTGGAATAAAACAGTGGTGTGGGTATTATACAACACTGATACAATAAAGTAAAGTCAAGCATCAGTACGAGGCTTGACTAATTTATTGGCGTAGCGGAAGCAATGCGGATGATACATGTGGTAGACTCCAAGACAACAAGTTGATTGACTGGGAACACCTCTGAGCATCGGGCTCGCTAGCGCACTCTTCCTCCACAAGCTCGTCTTCCTCTAGGTCTGGCTAAATTAACAAGCTAGGGACAAGCCTATGAGTATGTTGGAATGTACTCGCAAACATTATGAACAAAAGATATACCGAATGCATATGCTCATGATGGACTAAATTATATGCATATGCTGACCAGAAATTAAGTTATGGCATGATAAGTATTAATATGGTGCGGAAAAATAAACAAACTATTTTAGTAATTAAGCCAAGAAAATTAAATGGAACATTGGGCGCTGGACCGCCTGGGGAATTCCAAGAAAAATGCCAAACGGGTGTCTGAAAGCGACACCTCAAGAGGTCTTGAAAAGAAATGCCAAACAGGTGTCTGAAAGCGACGCCTCGAGAGGTCTTGAAAAGAAATGCCAAACGGATGTCTGAAAGCGACGCCTCAAGAGGTCTTGAAAAGAAATGCCAAACGGGTGTCTGAAAGCGACGCCTCGAGAGCTCTTGAAAAGAAATGAATATCTAGGTGGACTAGCCATCCCAAGTGATACTCAGAAAGAAAATAAAACTGGGTATCCATGTGGACTAGCCATCCCAAGTGATACTCAGTGATGCACATAGAAGAAAAAGTTAGTCCACAATAATATCCATGGTAACAATAGTATTCATGATAGCATCAGTAGTATCCATAATTATCCTGCAAAATGAATCATGCTCAATTTTTAAATTATTTCCTCCGAAGACCGACACCGGAACCGACACTTGACCCTTCCCAGCTAACGTCCTTGACCATGGACACGGCTACTTGAATAGATATAACTCTGCAGAGGGTGTACTCTTTACCCACGGGTATGAGATTTCTTTAGCCAGCACCGAGACACTGACTAATTCCCATTATGTTCTTTTGGTTGAAAACACACCTGACCAGCACACACCAGATTAACTTTCCGGATGCCAGGAATCACCCAAAGCATCATTCAAGAAAAACTCTAAGTCGGGGAGACCATCGTCTCGAATAGCATGGGATCACTATTAATAACGTGCGGATTACATGGGGTGCCCCCCTCTCGGCCCAGCCGGATACACCAATGCCCCCTAACCCGATGACTGGCATTAGTCCATGGCCATGGAACCCTCATCACGGCCCCTCTAAGTGGTGTGTACATTGAAAGGGGTTAGCAACTTACTAAACCACACTCCCCTCGCGGGAAGACAAGTGGCAGCACGGTATTTAGCTAGGCTTGATGGAACAAGACTCGATCTCGACTCAGGAGGTGTTGTTATTATGACTGGCATGCCTCACATGCCACGGTGACACCATCGTGTCATGATATGCTCCGTGCCCACCGGTACGACAAGGC
Organism: Elymus sibiricus; assembly: GCA_039707655.1. Classification (NCBI taxonomy): domain Eukaryota; kingdom Viridiplantae; phylum Streptophyta; class Magnoliopsida; order Poales; family Poaceae; genus Elymus; species Elymus sibiricus. The sequence continues at coordinate 86,322,737 of CM077668.1, read as the reverse complement.
AGGGGTGCACCCCTGATTTTCTCACCACTTGAACCAAGTTAGAATGATTCTTGAGTGAATGCAAGAAATGCACAAAGAAATGATATGACCATGCATGCACTCCTATCCACTACATAACCGGTGATATTTCGAACTTATGCAAATATGCATGCAAACACCATATCCCAAGTTCAATATGCTTGCCTTGATCAAAGTAGGCAGAAGGTGATCCCTCAAAATTCCCGGCAAAGTCCCCCTCTTCGTTTTCTAGAAAATAAGAATTCAAGTTCAAATTAAAAAAATTGCAACAGTACAAAAAGTTGTCTCAAAATATTTTCAAATAAATACTAAAAAAACTAGAGTGAAAAAGAAGAATTTCAGAAAAAGAATCAACTGAAAATGATTTGTGGTTTAAAAGTTATTAATGTTTTAAAACTAGGGACCTCTTTGTAATTATAAAAACTACCACCAGGCCCCTGCTGTAAAAACAGAAAATGCCTCGCGAAATTATACGTCTTCCCGTTCAGAAGACATTAAGCGGCAGAAGGCGTCTTCGAAATAACGCGGAAAAGAATAAAACACTGAAGGGTGGGCCCCACCCGTCAGGTTTGAATTTCAAACGCGCCTCGCGCGCGTGTACAGAGGAGGTGCGGTGTTAACCGGTGACGATCGCCGGCGTTCCAGAGGGCAGCGATGGTCGAGATGTGCTCGGTGAAGGATTCCGCGTCGGTGGGTGGTGGAGTTGGTCGCCGGCGAGCACTGTAGCGACGGCGAGGTCAACTCCGGCGGACGGCGGCGTCGAGTGGTGTTCGATCTTGTCGGGGAGGACTCCGGACGTCGAATTGATGCGTGGAATGGACGAGTGGGTGCACGAGAGGGCTACTGGTGGAGTTTGAGGGGTGGAGATGGAGTAACGGCGGAGGGAGGCTTGCAGGGACAATGGCGGATCGAGCGGCTGGAGTCAGGGAAGACGACCTCCCCAAGGTCGTCCGACTCCTCTGGGGGTCGATTGGGTGTGGGTGGAGGTGGTGCAGGTACTGAACGGAGCTCGAGGGGGCTTTTTATAGGCGATTCGGTGATGGCCGAGCGGGTTCAGATCACGCCGGAGTAATTCCAGCCGGCGGAGGTAGCTACGGTCGGTGGTCTTGGACGGTGGTCATCAGTGAGGTCGATGGAGTCCTCTCGAAGTGCCAGCACGGACGGAGTCGAGCTCTATCCATCCCTCCTGTGGATGAGCTCCCGTACTGGCATGGTAGATTGCGCCAGCTCCGGCGACTGACAGGCAGGGCTGGGTGGCTTGGGCGGCGCATGGAGGTGGTGGGGAGGCTGCCGCATGGAGAGGAAGTAGGAGAGGGAGCGATGGGAGGACTGAAGGTGGCTGGGGACATGCTGATCCCCTCGGCCGCCATGGCCGAGGACAGTGGCCGTTGCACCGGTCGGCCACTGTGCTGTCGGCGGCGAGAGTCTGGTGATGGGACCCCCTGGCAGTGCATTGATGTTCACCAAAAGTGTGGATGAGGAGGAGATGGAGTGGATTGCACCGCACAGCGCTGATCGCCCCTGCCTCTGAACTTCTCTGTTTAACTGATTTTTTTTTGACATTAGCTACAGTGCACGTGAAGTGTTTGACACAATGCTAGATGGCTCTAGGCAATTTAGGAATTTTGGAGAATTTTTGTGGTGAGGTACTGATGCATAATAGAGATGCTGGCAAAATTTTAGAATTTTTGGAGTAATTAAAACTAGGTTTTTATCAGAGAGATTGAATCTGGTCCAAATTTCAATTGAATGAAATTTGAAAATTTTGAACTGTGGAACAGAATGTTTTTGGTGAAACGGAGTGTGGGTACTGTCAAGTAGTTGGAGTAATTTTTGTGGGTGTAGAAGAGTTAGGAAAATTATAGTTCCTTTGTAAATCAAGGAAACTAGGAATAAATAAAATTCCAACTTTGGAATTTGTTAAATATAATAAAAATATTTTTGTGTAGAGGAGAGGTATTGGGTACTGTCCTAGGGTGTGAGAATGGCTTGGATGATAATTTAGAAGTGACAAAATAATTTTTGGGAGAATTCTAAGTGTTTGAAAGAAGAATGAAAGGGCCATTTCATTGGAATAATTTTTAATTATCCAAAAACTTTTCTGAAATAAAAATATTTGTGATCCTCCAAAAATAATTACTCAAGTAATAAACCATCAAATCAGAACCATTTAAATTTTTTGAAACCCAATTGAAAATTCAAAAATGATTTTCAAAACAGAAGAAAGAAAAGAAGAAAAATAGGGCCATAATAATTCAAAGTATTTTCTTTTAAACAAAAGATTTTGAAAATTCAAAGAAAATATTTTGGGGTGTTACAACACCTACCCCCCTTAAGAAAAATCTCGTCCCCGAGATTTCAGCTGTCCCTCAAATAGGTATGGGTAGTCAGTCCTTAGGTGATCCTCTCTTTCCCACGTTGCCTCTTCTTCGGTGTGATTACTTCACTGAACCTTGTAAAATTTTATCACATTCCGACGGGTTCTCCGTTCTGACTCTTCCAAAAAATTTATAGGACGTTCCTTATATGTGAGGTCTGGTTGGAGATCCAGGTCCTGATGTTGAACTTGTTTGTCTGGATTACTGACACATCTCCTTAGTTGTGACACATGAAATACATCATGAACATCTGACAATTCTGCCGGTAGCTCCAGTTGGTAGGCAACCTTGCCTCTCCTTGCAATTATCCTAAATGGTCCTATAAATCTCAGTGCCAGTTTCCCTTTGACTCTAAATCTCTGTAGCCCCCTCATTGGGGATACTCTGAGATACACATACTCGTCGGGTTCAAAACTGACCTGACGGTGTTTCTGGTCATAATAGCTCTTCTGACGGCTCTGAGCTGCTTTCAGTCTGTCTTGGATAAGTTTTACTTTTGTTTCTGCTTCTTTGAGAACTTCCGGACCGAAGATTCGGCTATCCCCGGTTTCAAACCAATTGAGTGGGGTACGGCACCTTCGTCCGTATAGGGCTTTGAAGGGCGACATCTTTAGACTGGCTTGATAACCGTTGTTATATGAAAATTCCGCATATGGTAAACTATCCTCCCAGCTGACTCCATAGGTGAGAACACAAGCTCTCAGCATGTCTTCCAATATCTGTTTTATCCGTTCAGTCTGCCCTCCTGTCTGTGGGTGGTATGCTGTACTGAATACCAGCTGAGTTCCTAAGGCTTGCTACAAGTGATCCCAAAACCTAGAGACAAACTAAGTGCCTCTATCGGAGACTATGGTCTTGGGTACTCCGTGTAAGCAAACAATTCGGGAGAGGTATAACTTAGCAAGCTTCTGTGTTGAATATGTTGTTTTCACTGGAATGAAGTGTGCCACCTTTGTTAATAAATCTGTGATAACCCATATAGCGTCATTCCCGTGTCGTGACCTTGGTAACCCAACAATAAAATCCATTCCTATCTCATCCCATTTCCATTCAGGTACTCTGAGTGGCTGTAACAATCTTGCCGGCCTTTGGTGTTCTGCCTTTATACGCTGACAAGAGTCACAACGTGCCACATATACGGCTATATCCCTCTTCATCGCATGCCACCAAAATTTGTCTTGAAGATCTTTATACATCTTGGTTCCCCCTGGGTGAATGGAGTACGGAGTGGTGTGGGCTTCTGCCAAAATCTGTTGCTTTAGCTCTTCCTGATTGGGTACGCATAACCTTTTCCCGTACCATAGGTTTCCTTGACTATCAATGGTAAATTCGGATGCCTTGCCTGAATTTACTTTCCTTTTAATTCCTTCGATACTAGGGTGTCCTTTCTAGGTTTCTTTGATCTGATCTTCCAAGGTTGGTTTTACTTCTAGTCGAGCAATAGTTCCTTCCGTGACTAGAACCATGTTGAGTTTGGCAAATTCCCGGTTGAACTCATGCTGTGAGAATTGCACACTGTCCTTGTCGGTGCATGGATTTCGGCTGAGGGCATCTGCCACAACATTTGCTTTACCCTGATGATAATGAATTCCCACATCATAATCCTTAATTAGCTAAAGCCAGCGACGTTGTCGTAGATTTAGCTCTGGCTGGGTAAAGATATACTTAAGACTTTGGTGATCCGTGTATATCTCACATCGATTACCCAGAAGGTAATGTCACCATTCCTTGAGTGCATGTACCACTGCTGCTAGTTCCAAGTCATGAGTAGGATAATTTTCTTCGTGTCATCGTAGTTGCCTTGAAGCATATGCTACGACCTTTCCCTCTTGCATTAATACACATCCAAGGTCCTTTCTAGAAGCGTCACAATATATTTCAAAATTCTTGTGCACATCTGGCATGGTCAGAACAGGTGCCGTTGTTAACCTCCTTTTTAATTTTTGAATTTTTTTCTCACATGCTTCGGTCCATTCAAACTTTTTATCCTTCTTGAGCAATTGAGTCATGGTTTTGGCTATGGTGGAGAATCCTTCAATAAATCGTCGATAGTAGCCAGCCAAAGCAAGAAAACTCCTGATCTCAGTCATGTTGGTGGGTTGCTTCCATCCTAAGACATCCTTTACTTTATTTGGGTCCACTGCTATCCCATCCTATGTCAGTACATGTCCCAGAAAACCAACTTCTCGTAACCAAAATTCACACTTACTGAATTTGGCATAAAGTTGGTTTTTCCGTAATTCTTCCAGGACTATTCGAAGATGTTGCTCATGTTCTTCCGGTGTCTTGGAATAAATAAGTATGTCATCAATGAACACAACCACGAACTTGTCCAAATATTTCATGAAAACCTTGTTCATGAGATGCACAAAATATGCAGGAGCGTTGGTCAATCCGAATGGCATCACAGTGAACTCATATAACCCATATCTGGTGGTAAAAGCGGTCTTGGGTATGTCTGAGGATCGGATCCTTAACTAATGGTAGCCTGACCTCAGGTCTATTTTTGAGAAAACCTTGGCTTCTGCCAGTTGGTCGAACAGGTCGTTGATCCGTGGTAGTGGATATTTATTTTTGATAGTAACCATATTGAGTGCCCTGTAATCAATACATAACCTTAGGGTACCATCCTTTTTCTTGGCAAATAAAACCGGTGATCCCCACGGTGATGTGCTGGGTCGGACAAAACCCTTTTCCAACAATTCCTTAATTTGTTTCTTCAGCTCAACCAATTCTGTTGGAGCCATTTGATAAGGCTTCTTGTAAATGGGTGCCGTCCCAGGTGCTAGTTCAATAACAAATTCAATTTCACAATCTGGTGGCATGCCTGGTAGCTCCTCAGGAAATACATCGGGGTATTCGCATACCACAGGAACCTTGCTTAATTCTGTCATGTCCACTTGATTTAACTTTCCTTGCGATGTAGAAATTTCCCTTGTACCAAACTTTACTATCTTCCCTTGACAATTGGTGAGAGTCACTATTTGATTGTAGCAGTCTATAAAGCCTTTATTTGTGGTCAACCAGTCCATTCCCAAAATAACGTCCAAATCGACTGCTTCCAATATAATAAGATTTGCTAAAAACTTCATCCCCTGTATTTCAATATTCACATCCTTGCAGTACCATTGTGTGCTTTGTTTTGATCCTGGGGACTAAATAACCATTGAATTTTTTCAAAGGCGAAAAAGAAAACTGATTCTTAGAGGCAAATCTTTTAGAGATGCATGAATGGGAAGCTCCAGAATCAAATAAAATTGTAGCATTAATGGTGTTGACAGGGAACGTACGAAACACGATGTCCCGTGCATTCTGTGCTTCCTCAAATGTCACGTGATTCACCTGCCCCTTTCTTTGATTGTTGTTGAGGTTGTTGCGTCGCGGAGCTGCATTTGTACTGCGGCCATTGTTGTTGGGTTTGGGGCATTATAACCCTGTTTTGGGCATTGCCTAGCATAATGCCCCTTTGCTCCACAAGCATAACAAGTGATGCCAGGACGAATATTGCTTCTTTGGTCCTGTTGGTGAAGGTACTGCGGTTTTGTTGCAGTCGTGGTGTGGTAATTGCTGGTCAGGGTGCCACAAGCCTTTGAAATTCATTTCGGGGCCTGTTGTTGCGAACCTGTACTGACTGGTTCATGCGGCGCTTGCAAATTTCATTCATGTTGCGGTGCTCATTTTCCAAGATAATAGCCTTGTCTACCAGTGTCTTGAAATTCAGAAAAGTATGGACCACCAGTTGGCTTTTTAGAGATGGAACAAGTCCGTCGAGGAGTTTCTCCATCTTTTTGCTCTCGGTCATATATTCATCATTGGCGTACTGGGCTAGCTGAGTAAACTGGTCGAGGTACTGAGTTACCGTTGTGCCCCGTTGCTTGAGATCCTCAAATTCTCTTTTCTTTAATTTCATGATGCTGTTGGGAATATGGGCTCCCTGGAAGCTTTCCTTGAATTGCTCCCACGTCATGTCTCCTCCATTGGGATGTGTATGGCATAAATTTTCCCACCATGATGCTGCTGTCCCAGAGAAATAATGCGGAGCATATAATAATTTTTCCTGGTCCGTACACTGGGCTATGACCAATTTTCTTTCAATATCACGCAACCAGTCGTCTGCCTTCAAAGGTTTATCTGTGTGAGAAAAGAAAGTTGGATTGGTCCTCTGGAGTTCAGATAATTTTGATCTGGGTTGGTGTTGTCCTTGATGATTCCCCATATTTATTAAATGCTGCATCATTTCCTGGTGCTGCTGCTGACTTTTTTCATAAAGATGGCACACTTGTGAGAATGCTGAATCATTGCGCTGACTTGTCTGTCCTGGTGTGAAATTATTTCCCATCTGTGCAAAGTTGTCCTCTGGTGGACTGGGCATAGAATGAGTCCAGGGACGATGCATTTTCTTTCTGGGGTATTTGTGTAACACCAACGAGAAAAGAAATTATCAAAGGAACAAAATAAATTTTAAGAGACTGAAAATAATTTCCCCCAAAATGTAAGTACATAAAAGTAGCGAGTTATATTATACATGCATGATTTAATTATACATGCAAGATTTAATTATACATGCATGACCTAATTATACAATATGCTTGCCGTAGTCGTGATGCTACAGGACCGCTTATTTAAACTAGTGCACTGCTCCATCCTCTTAGCATGTTGCGATCCCAGTCTACTACTCGCCATCTTACAAAGAGGAAAAGAAACAGAAAATAAATATTTTACAACTACACTCTCATAAGAGGCAACTGCGGTGCTGACGCCTAGTCTGCTATCACGGAGTGTCTGGAACGTCGTAGGCCCTACTAAGGGTAAGTCCCAGATGGGGTGCTGAAGACTGGACCTCCTCCTCCTCCTTGGGTATGGTCTCCAGTCGGGCAGCTGTCGATGCCATGCCTGCTCATGGTGGAACTGTGCTCGTAGGCGGTGAAGCTCTAACCAGAATGGGAGCAGCCAAGTGACTAGACTCATTGCTCGGGGATGAGCGTCGAATCGCGGAATGAGTAGGAGGATCGTATGGTGGAGTCAGAATGCGAGGAGCGCATGGTAACGGAGAACGGAACTCACTCCTGCGAGGAGCCCTCGCACGAGCCAAGTCCATCCATGCACCAAGATAGTCATCCACCAGTGAGGTGAAGACTGACTCTAGAGTCATGATGTACTGAACAAGGGGCTCAATCGCCTCGTCCCTTTCTCTCGCAGTGCAAGAGAAAGCGTAGTGACTAGTATATGGAACATGGCATGGAAGATAGTGATAGGGACGTGTCTGCATGACTGGAAGGATGTCCCTAAGACGAGCGATGGCCTCTCGGGCAGCCATCGGGATAGCATGCCTCTCAGTAGGCATGACTCTCCCCACAAAATGATAGTTGTGGTGAGGCACGGCCTCTCCACCCCGAATATATACCAAGGCCTGGTACATAGTCAGGGTGTCCGAGATCCTGTCGGGATAAACGGTGTACTCCGGATGACTCGGAGATCCCATCGCGACCCTGGCGATGTAAACGAGAAGACGGGAAAATCCCGTAGGCTCATTGGCGAAAATCTGGGTCGGGCAGCTGCCGCCAGACATCTACAACAGTAGACAAAAAATCCAAATAGTCATATCATAAGTATATGATGACCAAGGAAAATTTGTTATGATGCATGAAATGCATGCTAAAAATGTTTGGACTGACTCTATTACTAGCGATCGTACCTAGGGCTTCCTACAGTCAGCCTGGCTCTGATACCAAGGTTTGGCAGGCCTGTTTCTGGAATAAATCATAGAATAGGCCCAAGTCACACCAGCCCCAAGATCAGAACAACTAGTGGGCTCCCTTGATATAGATAACCAGTACATACATAATATTACACAGGGTTGAGCCAGACTGCTAAACATTTATTACAAACTTGTCAATATAAGGCGGTGGTGGAATAAAACAGTGGTGTGGGTATTATAAAACACGGATACAATAAAGTAAAGTCAAGCGTCAGTGCGAGGCTTGACTAATTTATTGGCGTAGCGGAAGCACTGCGGATGATACACGTGGTAGACTCCAAGACCACAAGTTGACTGACTGGGAACACCTCTAAGCGTCGGGCTCGCTAGCTCACTCTTCCTCCACAAGCTCGTCTTCCTCCAGGTCTGGCCAAATTAACAAGCTAGCGACAAGCCTGTGAGTATGTTGGAATGTACTCGCAAACATTATGAACAAAAGATATACCGAATGCATATGCTCATGATGGACTAAATTATATGCATATGCTAACCGGAAATTAAGTTATGGCATAATAAATATTAATATGGTGCAGAAGAATAAACATACTATTTTTGTAATTAAGCCAAGAAAATTAAATGGTGCTGGACTGCCCGAGGAATTCCAAGAAAAATGCCAAACAGGTGTCTGAAAGAGACGCCTCGAGAGGTCTTGAAAAGAAATGCCAAATTGGTGTCTGAAAGCAACACCTTGAGAGGTCTTGAAAAGAAATGCCAAATGGGTGTTTGAAAGCGACGCCTCGAGAGGTCTTGAAAAGAAATGAATATCCAGGTTGACTAGCCATCCCAAGTGATACTCAGAAAGAAAATAAAACTGGGTATTCAGGTGGACTAGTGTGGCGCCCCACCTGAATACCACTGTAGCCAGACGGTCGCCGCACACGCCAGCCTAGGAAATCACACTGGCGCATGCCTTTACAACAAGTATCATGAACACAAGCTGTTCTATTAATAGATATATAAGTCTTACATGATATATTTTACAAGGGTGATGGCAGCGGAAAACTCTATCTAAGGCAGCATGGTCTTGGTGCGGCTCCAATCCACAGGGATCTGACTGGGTTACTCTTCTAGCCCGCGAACACTTCGGCTCCTTGCTAGTGGACATCGGATCCTCAGGTGAACCTGGCCACATTGAAGGCCGCTGAGTACTTTTGAATGTACTCGCAAGCAAACCATACCAACATATACACCAAGCAAAGCAAACCATGGCATTCAAGCATGCATTTGTTATCTTAACAATATTAACTATCATGTTATGATAGGATTATCTAGCAAGATTAAACATCTAGCAGCATTAATCATCATGTCATAGCAGGATTATCTAGCATGATAATTACTAAAGTAAACGCAGTAAAGTAAAGTATATCAGGTAAATGATCCGAACTCCAAATATGCTCACGATCCAAATCTGATCCAAGCTTTGCGGTCACCCGACCACTCATCTCATAGCCATCTCATGGCTAGCATTCAAACCTTTGACATCATCTGATGTCCATGCATCTGCACTGCAAGTCTGACAACCCTTACCACTCTCTAGTTCAGTCTTAACAATACGTTATATAGTTTGTTCCTCCAGACTCGACACAGACCAAATAGTGGCCTAGTACGAACTGTCCATGACCGAGGACGTGGCTATTTGAATAGATTTAAACTCTGCAGAGGTTGCGCACTTTACCCATGATACGTCTCCAACGTATCTATAATTTATGAAGTATTGATGCCATGTTTATAACAATTCTATATGGTTTTGGTATGATTTGATTAGAACTAACCCGGATTGACGCTGTTTTCAGCAGAACTACCGTGGTGTTGTTTTTTGTGCAGAAATGAAAGTTTTCCAAATGAGCTGAAACTTTTTGCAGATTTTTTATTGGACAAATAAAGAATATTGGCACCAAGACCCACTGGAGGGGGGCCACCCAGTGCCCACGAGGCACCAGGGCACGCCACCCCCCAGGCGCGCCTTGGTACCTCATGGGGCCCACGGCTCCGTTTGACGTGATTCCAACGCTGAAAAATCCTATATATTCAGAAACCCCCAAAAGTTAACATTGATGAGTTTTTACGCCACCACAAGCCTCTGTACTAGAGAGATCCCATCTACAACCCTTTTCCGACACCCTGCCGGAGGTGGGAAAGCATCACCTGAGGCCATCTTCATCATCCCGGCGGTCTCCATGACGAGGAGGGAGTAGTTCACCCTCGGGGCTGAGGGTTTGTACCAGTAGCTATGTGTTTGATCTCTCTCTTTCGTGTTCTTGAGAGGGCACGATCTTGATGTATCGCGAACTTTGTTGATATAGATGAATCATATGGAGTTTTCCCCTCTCTATCTTCTTGTGATGAATTGAGTTTTCCCTTTGAAGTTTTCTTATCGGATTGAGTCTTTAAGGATTTGAGAACACTTGATATATGTCTTGCATATGGATATCTGTGGTGACAATGGGATATTCACTTGAGTCACTTGATGTATGTTTTGGTGATCAACTTGCGGGTTCCATGACCTTGGGGATTTATGCATAAGGGTTGGCACACGTTTTTGTCTTGACTTTCTGATAGAAACTTTGGGGCACTCTTTGAAGTTCTTTGTGTTGGTTTGAATAGATGAGTCTGAGATTCTGTGATGCATATCGTATAATCAAACCCGTGGGTACTCGTGGTGACATTGGAGTGCCTAGGTGACATTAGGGTTTTAGTTGATGTGTATCTTAAGGTGTTATTCTAGTACAAACTCTAGGGCTGTTCGTGACAATTAATGGGGATGGCTCATAAGATTGATCGGGAAGGATAACTTTGAGGTGGTTTCGTACCCTACAACAATTTCTTCGTTTCTTCTCCGCTATTTGTGACTTTGGAGTGAACTCTTTGTCACACGTGAGGGATTTACATATGATTCAACTATGTCAACAATGTTGGGAGATCGCACTAGTGAAAGTATGAATCCTAGGCCTTGTTTCTAAGCATTGCAATACCATTTTTATGCCCGTTTACTATTTACTACCTTGCTGTTTTTATATTTTCAGATTACAAAAACCTATATCTACTATCCATACTACACTTTTATCACCATCTCTTCGCCGAACTAGTGCACCTATACAATTTACCATTGTATTGGGTGTGTTGTTTGAGAGATTTCTTGTATTTGGTTGCAGTATTGTTTGAGAGATACCATCTTCAACCTATGCCTCCCACGGATTGATAAACCTTAGGTCATCCACTTGAGGGAAAATTGCTACTGTCCTACAAAACTCTGCGCTTGGAGGCCCAACACGAGTCTACAAGAATAAGTTGTGTAGTAGACATCAAGCTCTTTTCTAGCGCCGTTGCTGGGGAGGTGAGTGCTTGAAGGTATATCTTTAGATCTTGCAATCGAATCTTTTAGTTTCTTGTTTTATCACTAGTTTGGTTTTATCAATTGATAGAAGAAGAATTCAATGAAATGTTTGGCATAAAATCTTTGAATGATGAGCATGATTGCAATGTTGTTAATATGAATTCTTTGAATACCCATGATGCTAATGATATGCAAAGCTACAAGCTTGGGGATGCTATGTGTGATGAAGATGATATTTTTAGTCCCCCAAGTTTTGATGAGAAAATCTATTATGATGATAACATGCCTCCTATTCATGATGATTATTGTGATGACTTGTATGCTATAAATAATAATGATAACCATGAAACTTGTCATCATGATTTTAATGTTCAATTTGATTATGCCAATCAAGTATCTCATGATAATTATTTTGTTGCGTTTGCTCCCACTATTATGAATGAGAAGAAAATTGCTTATGTGGAGAGTAGTAAGATTTCTGTGCTTATGTATCATGACAAGAATGCTTTGTGTGATGGATATATTGTTGAATTTTTTCATGATGCTACTGAAAATTATTTTGAGAGAGGAATATATGCTTCTACATATTTTAATAATATCAAGTTTCCTCTCTATGTGTTGAAAGTTTCAAAGTCATGCTTGTTTTGCCTTCCTATGCTAGTTGATTCTTGCTCCCATAAACTATTTACTCACAAAATCCCTATGCATAGGAAGTGGGTTAGGCTTAAATGTGTTTGATATATTTCTCATGATGCTCCCTTTATGTTTCAATTATTTACTTCTATGTGAGCATCATTCAAAATTATCATGCCTAGCTAAAAGGCTTTAAAGAAAAGCGCTTGTTGGGAGACAACCCAATATTTATACCTACTGTTTTTGCATGTTCAAATGATTAATCTACTGTAGTAATCATGTTTTATATGTTTTCTTTCAATAAAGTTCCAAGTAAAACCTTTAGGATAGTGTGGATACTTGTTGATTCAATTCTGTGCAAAAACAGAAACTTTTTCCTCCAGTGTTTAATTTCCCAGATTTTACTGGAGCATCAAAAAATTCTGAAATTTGTATACAGTATTGATATGCAAATTGTTGACGTTTTCCTAATTTTTCAGAATTTTTAGAGTTCCAGAAGTATGGTAGTTGCTCAGATCATTACAGACCATTCTGTTTTTGACAGATTCTGTTTTCAATGCATAGTTTGCTTGTTTTAATGTGTCCATAGCTTATATTTTGAGATATAAATTGTGGAAATGATAGAATACAGTAGGCATTATATGGGAACAATTGTGAATCTTGTCTTGGACAGTACCTAAGTGATGGTTTATTCTTTATCATACTAACCGTTCTCACGAAGTTCCGTTAAGTTTTGTGTGATTGAAGTTTTCAAGTTTTGGGTGAGATATCGATATGAGGAGAATAAGGAGCGGCAAGACCCTAAGCTTGGGGATTCCCAAGGCACCCCAAGGTAATATTCAAGGAATACCCAAGAAACTAAGCTTGGGGATGCCCCGGAAGGCATCCCCTCTTTCGTCTTCAACATTATCGGTAACCTCACTTGGAGCTATATTTTTATTCGTCACATAATATGAGTTTTGCTTGGAGCATCATTTTCTTCTGTTGATATTTGCTTGGTGTTATAAATAATCATGTTTTGTATCTTTTAGTTCAATGAAAAGCCAATTATAGCCTTTACCATGCTTATTTTGCAAGTTCATGAGTTGCTGTTTCAAAACAGAAAGTTTGCTGCTATTGATTAAATTGCCTAGAAATGTAAGAATGTGATAAAATCTTGAAATTTTCATATAGTCAACTTTGATAAATTATTTCCAGTGTGGTAAATTTTCAGATTTTTTTTGAGTTATCTAAGTATGGATTCTTAATTATCCTTTACAGACTATTCTGTTTTGGCAGATTGCTGTTATAGTTGCATTGTTTGCATATGTTTGTGTGTTTAATGTTTCTATTTGAGGATAGGAGTATTAAATATGAAGAGGCATTTAGTATGCAATGTTTAATTATAATTTTTGTGATTTTCTACAGTAGAGAATGTTACGGTTTTGAGTTGATTTATACTAACTTATCTCACGAGTTCTTGTTGAGTTTTGTGTGGATGAAGTTTTTAAGATTTAGAGAAACCGTGATATGAGAAGAATTAAGAAGACACAAAAGCTCAAGCTTGAGGATGCCCAAGGCATCCCAAGTATTTATTCCAAGAAGTATCAAGCATCTAAGCTTGGGGATGCCCCGGTAGGCATCCCACCTTTCTTCATCAACATTATCGGTTAGTTTTGGTTGAGCTTAAGTTTTTGCTTCTTCACATGATATGTGCTATTCTTGGAATGTCATTTTATTTTGTTTTTCTTGCTGTTTGAATAAAATACTTAAGATCTGAAATTTTTAAATTAGAGAGGTTCCCCACATAGCTACCTATTTACTTAACTACTCATTTGATCTTCACTTATATCTTTTTGGAGTGGTTTGTCATTTACTCTTGTGCTTCACTTATATCCTATGAGTAAATTGTTGAAATGAATTGAATATCATAAAGTTGAAATTTATATGCTTCATATGCTTGTCTTATGGAAAGTAATGACATTACATAAAGAAAAGTATAAGTGGTAAAATTTATTGGAGATTAACAAGCATAGCATTAGTCAATGATGCAATTCATGAAAAAGTTAATAAGGGAAGAGAAGAGTCACATGCAAATATACTATCTTGGACATCTTTTATGATTGTGAGCCCCCATTAAGTATTTTATGTCAAATTGTTGACGTTGGACAAGGAAGGCAACGTAATGAATTATGTTTGTTCATATTCACATAGAAGTTATATTGTTATAGATCCTCCAACATCTGGTGCTTGCCCAATATCTTTGCTAGCCAAAAATCCACACCAAGTAGAGATACTACTTGTGCATCCAAAACCCTTAAACCCAGTTTCTTGCCAAGAGAGACCACTATATCTACCTATATATGGATTGAATAAGATCCTTCAAGTAAGTTGTCATCGGTGCAATAAGCAATAAAAATTGCTCCTAAAATGTGTATGATCTTTTATTGTAAGGGAAATAAGCGTTGTACGAACTTGTGATGGTAAAGAAATAAAAGCGATGGACTGCATAATAAAGGTTGCTATCACAAGGGGCAATATAACGTGACGTTCCTTTGCATTAAGGGCTTGTGCATCCAAAAATAAAAAGCGCATGACAACCTCTACGAAGGGCCTATCTTTTACTTTTATGCATTTACTTTTATGAATTTATTTTTTTATGCAAGAGTCAATAGTGTTCTCCTCTACTTCCTTTTTATTTTTCTCTTTTGCAAGCATCATGTGGTGGGGAAAGATCTAGGCACATATATCTAGCTGGATATGAGTGATCATGAGTTATTATTGTTGACATCACCCTTGAGGTGAATAAGTTGGGAGGCAAAATCACAAGCCCCTATGTTTCTATGTGTCTAGCTGAAACTTTTGCTCCATATATATGTCGTGAGTGTTAGCAATCATAGAAGACTAAATGATGGTTGAGTATGTGGACTTGCTAAAAAGCTCCTACATGAGACCCTTCCTGAAAATATGATGAATTGCAATTGCATTGTTGACTAGAATTTTTTGTTAGTTTCCAAGAAAGTTTATGCCTTATACTTCATTGTTACTTGCTCATGAGAAGTTTTATGATAATAAATATTGCTGTTATAATAATGATCTTGCTTTGAATCATTCAAGTCCAATGTCCATGCAACAAAAGAAAAGATTATATGATGATTATGATAGGTAGCATTCCACATCAAAATTTCTGTTTTTAATTCCTACTTTATCATGATGACTTTTATGAGAAAATGTTGCTGTTATGATGCTAGGAAAAGTGATTGAAATTATCATTGATGAAACTTTTGCAATATGCTAGCATTCACACTTCATAAATTATTTCTTTTATCATTTACCTACTCGAGGACGAGTAGGAATTAAGCTTGGGGATGCTGATATGTCTCCAACGTATCTATAATTTATGAAGTATTCATGCCATGTTTATAACAATTCTATATGGTTTTGGTATGATTTGATTAGAACTAACCCAGACTGACGATGTTTTCAGCAGAACTACCGTGGTGTTGTTTTTTGTGCAGAAATGAAAGTTTTCCAAATGAGCTGAAACCTTTTGAAGATTTTTTATTGGACAAATAAAGAATATTGGCACCAATACCCACTCGAGGGGGGCCACCCAGTGCCCACGAGGCACCAGGGCGCGCCACCCCCCCTCAGGCGTGCCCTGGTACCTCGTGGGGCCCACGTGGCTCCGTTTGACGTGATTCCAACGCTAAAAAATCCTATATATTCAGAAACCCCCGAAAGTTAACCTAGATGAGTTTTTACACCGCCGCAAGCATCTATACCAGAGAGATCCCATCTACAGCCCTTTTCCGGCACCCTGTCGGAGGGGGGAAAGCATCACCGGAGGCCATCTTCATCATCCCGGCGGTCTCCATGACGAGGAGGGAGTAGTTCACCCTCGGGGCTGAGGGTTTGTACCAGTAGCTATGTGCTTGATCTCTCTCTTTCCTGTTCTTAAGATGGTACGATCTTGATGTATCGCGAACTTTCTTGATATAGATGAATCATATGGAGTTTTCCCCTCTCTATCTTCTTGTGATGAATTGAGTTTTCCCTTTGAAGTTTTCTTATCGCATTGAGTCTTTAAGGATTTGAGAACACTTGATATATGTCTTGCATATGGATATCTGTGGTGACAATGGGATATTCACTTGAGTCACTTGATGTATGTTTTGGTGATCAACTTGCGGGTTCCGTGACCTTGGGGATTTATGCATAAGGGTTGGCACACGTTTTCGTCTTGACTTTCCGGTAGAAACTTTGGGGCACTCTTTGAAGTTCTTTGTGTTGGTTTGAATAGACGAGTCTGAGATTGTGTGATGCATATTGTATAATCAAACCCGTGGAAACTCATGGTGACATTGGAGTGCCTAGGTGACATTAGGGTTTTTGTTGATGTGTATCTTAAGGTGTTATTCTAGTACGAACTCTAGGGCTGTTCGTGACAATTAATGGGGATGGCTCATAAGATTGATCGGGAAGGATAACTTTGAGGTGGTTTCGTACCCTACAACAATTTCTTCATTTGTTCTCCGCTATTTGTGACTTTGGAGTGAACTCTTTGTCGCACGTGAGGGGTTTACATATGATTCAACTATGTCAACAATGTTGGGAGATCGCACTAGTGAAAGTATGAATCCTAGGCCTTATTTCTAAGCATTGCAATACCGTTTTTATGCCCGTTTACAATTTGCTACCTTGCTGTTTTTATATTTTCAGATTACAAAAACCTATATCTACTATCCATACTACACTTTTATCACCATCTCTTCGCCGAACTAGTGCACCTATACAATTTACCATTGTATTGGGAGTGTTGGGGACACAAGAGATTTCTTGTATTTGGTTGCAGGGTTGTTTGAGAGATACCATCTTCATCCTACACCTCCCACGGATTGATAAACCTTAGGTCATCCACTTGAGGGAACAATGCTACTGTCCTACAAAACTCTGCGCTTGGAGGCCCAACACTAGTCTACAAGAATAAGTTGTGTAGTAGACATCAACCCACACTATGGAGCTCCTGGCCTCATGCTCCCATTCGGGTGGACCGGTGCTGCTCCAACAAAACTTGTCTATTTCCCGGCACTCTTACGGTCCCACCGACAATCATACCCTCCCAGGGTCATGTTCTGGGTGGCCCCTGTGTCACCCCGTGACACCTGCCACCATCGTGGCCAAACTAAACTGTCCCAAATGGGGACCGCGCGCAAACAAACAACTGGGCTCACAAGGTTATCGCCGCCTACCGGGCCAGGGTAGCGTGCACGCATAACCTTCCCTCTTTGGTGGTACCGATAAGAGGCAAGACAATAGACCAAGTCAGGGCCGTCCCATACCGGCAAATGTCGTTGCACTTGTTGAGCTTGGTTCGGTGGCACTATGACTCGATCCACCCGACAAAGGAGGTTGTTGTCATTATTAAGTCACATTTCATAATATTGCAATAACCGTAACCATGCATGATGTAACAACTATGAAAACATAACAACCTATCTCCATATGCATTACAACGAGTCATTAGTGTGATAACATGATGAGCAATAGCAGGTAATGTAAATAGCAAATTCAAACTAGCAGGAGTTTAATTATTTCTAACACAGGCATAATCATTAATTAAACACGCTAGAATAACACAGAGCAATGCTTTAGGGCATATATCAGATGGTCGGCTTGCCTGGGGTTGACGGATTTACCGGAGAGAAGTGCGATCACCTCGCGGAAAATTTCACCGGAGAAGATTTTCTCTCGGAGGGGCTGAATAGGGCAGGGGAAAAATGGGCATTTTCAGAAAGTGTAAACATGGTGAAAGTGATATGATCGGAACGGGCTCGACGAACTGAAGACGTGGGCTTTGGATTCACCTTAATCGGAGTTACGAGCGAAAAGTTGTGGCCGTTCATTGATTAGGCAGAAAACAAATAGAATCTGCTCTTAACCAGTGAACGTCCACTATTTAGGGGTTTCGGCGCCGGCTAAAAAAAATAGAAAGCGTATTCACGGGAATGCGCTTTTGCTGTAGTGGTCGCGTAGTCCTCGGAGTACGTCTCCACTTATCCTACGTGGCGGGACAGGGCCTGGCTTCAGCCGATGACAGGTGGGGCCCGCACCATCCTCTCTCTCCTCCCTCTCCTTCTTCCTCCTCCCCCTCTGTCTTTCCTTGACGAACAAAGGCACAGGCGAGGCCGGCGACCCCGACGGCGAGCCCCGGCGACTCCGGCCACCATCTCGGGCGTTCCAGGTACCAGCGAGATCGGGGAAGAGCGCTGCATCCAATGGTGGGCAGCGTGAACGGCGGGGGTGGCGGGAAGTGCGGTGACGGGAGGAGGCAGTAGGCGGCGGGCTCGAGCAATGGTGGGGCTCCGGCGAGCCGCTGAGGCGGGCGAGGCCGCAAACGGATGCGCCGACGAGTGCCGCATCCAGCACAGAGGTCAGGCGAAGCTAGGGATGGCCGGAGGAGGGAGCTGCAGTGGTGGCCGAGCCGCGGCGGCTCCGACCAATGGAGGGGCTCCGGCGGGTGGGGTGGCTGGGAGAGGATGCGGGGGTGGACTACGGCAACTGGGGATCCTAGGTGTGGTCTCGACGGAGGCGGGGAAGGCCAGAGGCGGGCGAATTTAGGGGGGGGGGGTGGCAGCGGCCTAGGAGGCAGAGGGAGGCGACGAGTGGTCCTCGAGCTTGCTGGAGAGGCCGGGTAGGGCTAGGGGAGTGAGAGGGAGGTGGTGGTGAGGTCGGGAGGCTCGGGGCCGCGACTTTTATAGCCGGCCGGGGCGGGCTTCTCGGCGACAGCCGAGGCTTCGGGAGCTCGATGCCGTGGCGGCATTCCGGCGAGGTGGCAAGATCCGGGTGGTGCTGACCTGACGCGGGGCAGCACGACGAGACACGGCGGCGAGGAACAGGCCAATGGGAGAGGAAGACAACGGCGGTCACGGGCGGATAGAACCTTGGCGGCGACCACCGTGGCGTCCAGAGGAAGGAAGAGGAGGGGAGAAGCTGCGGGAGAGGGGTGCGTGGACGCCGGGGAGTCGCTGGACATGCCCAGACAAGCCGGAGTTGGCCGGAGCTAGCTGGCTGACGCGACAACCGTGTAGAGCACAGTCTCTGCTCGCTGTTCACGCGGTCACCACTGGCACAGCGCGCTCTGCTGCCAGTCTGCCCGTCACACCTTGTCCAATATGTCACTCGTTGCTTAAATAGATAAGATATGGATCTGGGTGAACCAGGAAAAGTCTAGATGGATCGAGGGGAGTCAAAACAGTTTCTGGACAGAAACTTGGACAGGAAGTTGGGGTCAAACAGAGGTGCTAATGAGCTGTCCAGGTTGTCACAGGGGAAAGAGATAAGAAGGAGCACCTGCTGGAAAAATTTGAAGGCATTTGGACCAAGTTTGCATATACTTCCTTTGCAATGCCAAATTTGGTCCAGAAACTTGACTTTGAAGCTGCACTCATTTGGCTAGATGAAATGAACTGAATTTTGGTGTAGGGTGATGATTTGGAGATATGAAGGCACTAGAAAAATTTCAGCTCATTTCGAAATGCCAAAGTGGTACTTCCTTCACAGAGCTTAGATCTGGACAGAAACTAGATGGAATTTTTGAGAGAAAATGGCTAGATAAAATGATGTGAATTTTTGCATGCTCACATCATATAGGAATTTGAGGTCCTGGATTAATTTTCGAATTTTTGAAGCAATATAAAATATAGTTGCTTCACATCCTCAAAATAAATTCAGCAACAAGAATTTGATGATGTGCTCAAAATTTGAACTATGGAACTTGGGTTCTTGATGGAAATGGTGAAGATATGGATAGGAGAAGCTCCACAAATTATTTGGGATTTTTCCTAGCTACCAAAATGGTAGTTCCTTTGGAAAGTGCCCAAATTGCAATATTGGCTTTAAATAGGAAAATGCAATTTCCCTTATTTATTTATGGCCAATATTTTTATGGGAGCTCAATATGAACACCAAGAATATCTCCACAAGTTTTCATTAAATTTGGAGATGTATAGATATTTTCCTTGATTTAATTCCTTTAAACAGCAAAAAAAGGAATTAATTTTAAATGAAAAATATTGCAAATGACTTGGCAATATTTTTGCATATCCAGGGTTTATAGATATGGGATGATCACTGGGAAATGTTTGGGAGGCAAAATATCAAAGGAAATTGGGTTCCTTTGTAACGGAAGGAATTAGGGTTTCCCTTCCGATAACTCGGAAGGTAGGGTTTCGGGGTAAAATCTTGAGAATACATCTTGGGTGGCAAGGTTGAATCGGCGAGAATCTCTGGTTGGATGGAAGAGGCAAGGCTAAGTGACAATCTTCATATACCCAAGAGCGAGAGAAAATCCAATAACACCGAAAAAGAGACGGGAGTCAAATCCCGCGAAGGAAAAAAAACAAGGAGCGAAAAAACAAGGAGCGAAAACCAGGGTGTTACAAACCTACCCCCTTAAGAAAATCTCGTCCTCAAGATTTCCGGGCTTACCTCCCGGCTAAGGGGGACATACCTGTGTGCGACTGGGATCCATCAGCTGTCTTGTCTTCGTCGGTTCACTGACCTTTTTAACTGCCTCTTCTAACAGCTCGGGTGTTGTCTTTCCACACAGCTACATTGAATCTTTCTCTTTTCTGATAGGCAAACCTACTCTCCTAGTAGTTTGTAGCCTAAGGTTGGTTGGTAGCGAGTAGTATCAACAGAATAGCTCATTTCCATGGCTTGGAGCTCGCTGCTTCGGGTTTTATTGCGATACTTCATACACTGACTCTCATGGGCAAGACATCCTTCTTGGTGCATGGTACCGCATGCATACATCCTCGGTAATCCCTGTTAAAACCTCTGAGCCAAACATAGTGTGGCCGTCATTCAGTGCATCTTTTGGAGCATAGCCTCTCATCTTGGTTAATGGCCCACGCTCAGGAAGGGTACAACATGCTTGCTGCATTGTTGTGGCCGTATATGCAAGAGTCTTACAAGGATTGGCAATATCACCTTGTCCGTGGAGCTCTATTTTGTTAACCATCATGGAAGTTGTTTATCCAAAACTTCTTTGTTCTTGAGGGTTCCTTTTTGTGGAGCTGTCATGACTGGCCAACACGGCTCCTTTGTCGTAGCATAACTTACTCTTGCATATCTCGTAGGGATTGCTGCGTTCATATCCTTCTTTGAAATATGGGCCAATGTTTCTCTGAACACAATCATTCCCGCATACGAGTGGCTCACATGAACTGATCCACTGGACTGCATGCTCACAACATATGCAGGGGTAGGGTAAAGCCTTTCATAACCACCGAATTCTAAGGCAGGCGTGTGTCTGGACGAGTTTGTGCTTCTGACAAGAATGTTGCGAGCACGATGGCGTGTTGAAGAAGGCTGAGTTCCTTACGCTCGAAGCTTCTGCCAGGTAGTGTGCTGAAGAAGGCTGGGTATCATACCTCAGAAGCTTTCCCTCACGTGGCTTACTGTGGAAGGTCAGGTACCTTATGCCGGCAGCTTTCCGTGGTAGCACGCTGAGGGAGATGGGAGTGTCGTATTCCAGAAGATTTTCCCCTTTAGTAGCATAGCGAGGAAGATTGGGGAGTCTTGCATCGTAAGCTTCTCCCGACAGCTTGCAGAGGAAGGCTGGGTTTCTTCTACTAGAAGCCTTTTGCTGTGGTATGCAGTCGGACTTGTGGCCGGTTCTGGCTTCCTTCCGAAGTATTCACAATTTACCCATGGTGGAGTGAAAACTTGGTATAGGCCATACCTTATCTGAAGGTATTCTGTTGGTCATGCACACCGCTTGTCCTTCTGCTGGCCTGATCATTGTTGCTGTAGAGGTTGCATAACTGATGCAGACTTTATGTTGACAATTAATTCAGAATACCCTTTGCATTCAAACAATGTGTAGCCAGTAGTAAACAGTTGGCACATAATTTCATTCGATTTAACTGAACTGGAAATTCTCATTAATTCCGGGCAGTCGTGAGTTTATCCATAGTTCTCACAAACCTTGTTCACTTTGCCCAGAAAATTCTGTATGTGCACTGATAAATTTCAAAATATGCTTTGAACTTTTGTATCAACATACTAGAGTTTTGTTGTTGTTCTCGACACCTTCACATTCTTGAAATATGGTTTCCGAGGGTAATACATGATTCTTGAGTCCATTGAGAAAAGACTCAAGGTTCAACCCACTAGCTAAAATGATCCTTGTGTCGAGGACGGAATAATTTGCTCTTGCTGGTGTCCATTACTGATAGCTCATCTGACTATTCCTTAGATGTGATCTGTTCTGAGGGAAACTCTCTTAGGTATACTCTGACCTTGTCGGTTGCACTCAGATTCTACTTCTGACCCAGTCTCCATTCTTGACAGATCTGGTGATAATGTTCTGGATATCGGGCAGTTAGCTTGGCTTGACTCTTACTGAATTTGGATTATTGGGTATTATCCAAGTTGTATGCTGGTCTTCTTTGGCAGTGCTTGCAGATGGATCCAGTCGGAGCGACAGAACGGAACCGACAAAAGAGGCAAGAATTGCAAAAACCAAAAAGCAAATAAAGTTCAAATTTTGCAGACCTTACACATGTGGCCGAAGATTCACTAGTATAACTAATATAGCGCACTAGATGTACCTCTAAGGATTAGAAGCAAAACCACGCAATGCTCCTGGTAGCAATTGGGGTCAAGCTCCTACTACTTCATTAGGGAACATCAACCTTGACGCATGACCATAGCCAAAGTGGCTTAGTCAACAATCCTAGGGTTGTCAGGGAAAGATGGAATTTATAGGCATTTCCCAAAGGAAACTGGATTTGAGAAGAGAAAGGCCATGGCTAGCAAGCAAGGTGGGGATATCTGGTTTACCTAGGGGTTAAGGGCTCACGGGTCGTTGCCTGGTGCGGACATTTCACACCGGAGGCAAAGGCCACGAGAGTTGGGGTCTGATGGAGCCAAAGGCCTAGGGGGTTGCCTTATGATCAATAGTAGCAGTGCCATTCTAGCAAAGATGGCTGAAATCCATTGGGGCTTTCTACTGATCAGGAGGCAATGAAATCTGGCTAGGGTAACTTACAGTCAGCCTGGCTCTGATACCATCCGTTGTGGCACCCCGCCTGAATACCAATGTAGCCAGACGGTCGCCGCACACGCCAGCCAAGAAATCACACTGGCGCGTGCCTTTACAACAAGTATCATGAACACAAGCTTTTCTATTAATAGATATATAAGTTTTACATGATATATTTTACAAGGGTGATGGCAGCGGAAAACTCTATCTAAGGCAACATGGTCTTGGTGCGCCTCCAATCCACAGGGATCTGACTGGGTTACTCTTCTAGCCCGCGAACACTTCGGCTCCTTGCTAGTGGACGTCGGATCCTTAGGTGAACCTGGCCACATTGAAGGCCGCTGAGTACTTTTGAATGTACTCGCAAGCAAACCATACCAACATATACACCAAGCAAAGCAAACCATGGCATTCAAGCATGCATTTGTTATCTTAACAATATTAACTATCATGTTATGATAGGATTATCTAGCAAGATTAAACATCTAGCAGCATTAATCATCATGTCATAGCAGGATTATCTAGCATGATAATTACTGAAGTAAATGCAGTAAAGTAAAGTATATCAGGTAAATGATCCGAACTCCGAATATGCTCACGATCCAAATCTGATCCAAGCTTTGTGGTCACCCGACCACTCATCTCATAGCCATCTCATGGCTAGCATTCAAACCTTTAACATCATCTGATGTCCATGCATCTGCACTGCAAGTCTGACAACCCTTACCACTCTCAGGTTCAATCTTAACAATATGTTATATAGTTTGTTCCTCCAGACTCGACACAGACCAAATAGTGGACTAGTACGAACTGTCCATGACCGAGGACGCGGCTATTCGAATAGATTTACACTCTACAGAGGTTGCGCACTTTACCCACACTATGGAGCTCCTGGCCTCATGCTCCCATTCGGGTGGACCGGTGCTGCTCCAACAAACTTGTCTATTGCCCGGCACTCTTACGGTCCCACCAACAATCATACCCTCCCAGTGTCATGTCCTGGGTGGCCCCTGTGTCACTTTGTCACACCTGCCACCGTCGTGGCCAAACTAAACTATACCAAACGGGGACCGCGCGCAAACAAACAACTGGGCTCACAAGGTTATTGCCGCCTATCGGGCCAGGGTAGCGCGCACGCATAACCTTCCCTCTTTGGTGGTACCGACAAGAGGCAAGACAATAGACCAAGTCAGGGCCGTCCCATACCGGCAAATGTGGTAGCACTTGATGAGCTAGGTTTGGTGGCACTATGACTCGATCCAGCCGACGGAGGAGGTTGTTGTCATTATTAAGTCACATTTCATAATATTGCAATAACCGTAACCATGCATGATGTAACAACTATGAAAACAGAACAACCTATCTCCATATGCATTACAACGAGTCACTAGTGCGATAACATGATGAGCAATAGCAGGTAATGTAAATAGCAAGTCCAAACTAGCAGGAGTTTAATTATTTCTAACACAGGCATAATCATTAATTAAACACGCAAGAATAACATAGAGCAATGCTTTAGGGCATATATCAGATGGTCGGCTTGCCTGGGGTTAACGGATTCACCGGAAAGAAGTGCGATCACCTCGCGGAAAATTTCGTCGGAGAAGATTTTCTCTCAGAGGGGCTAAATAGGGCAGGGGAAAAATGGGCATTTTTAGAAAGTGTAAACATGGTGAAAGTGATATGATCGGAACGGGCTCGACGAACTGAAGAAGTGGGCTTTGGATTCACCTCAATCAGAGTTACGAGCGAAAAGTTGTGGCCGTTCGTTGATTAGGCAAAAAACAAATAGAATCTGCTCTTAACCAGTGAACGTCCAGTATTTAGGGGTTTCGGCGCCGGCTGAAAAAAAAACAGAAAGCGTATTCACGGGAATGCGCTTTCGCTGTATTGGTCGCGTACTCCTCGGAGTACGTCTCCACTTATCCTACGTGGCGGGGCGGGGCCTGGCTTCAGTCGATGACAGGTGGGGCCCGCACCATCCTCTATCTCCTCCCTCTCATTCTTCCTCCTCCCCATCTGTCTTTCCTCGACGAACAGAGGCACAGGCGAGGCCGGCGACCCCAACGGCGAGCCCCGGCGACTCCGGCCACCATCTTCGGCATTCCAGGTACCGGCGAACTCGGGGAAGAGCGCAGCATCCGATGGTGGGTAGCGGGGACAGCGGGGGTGGCGGGAAGTGCGGTGACGGGAGGAGGCAGTAGGCGGTGGGCTCGAGCAATGGTGGGGCTCCGGCGAGCCGCTGAGGCAAGCGAGGCCGCAGACGGATGCGCCGGCGAGTGCCGCATCCAGCGGAGAGGTCAGGCGAAGTTAGGGACGGCCGGAGGAGGGAGCTGCGGTGGTGGCCGAGCCGCGGCGGCTCTGACCAATGGAGGGGCTCCGGCGGGTGGGGTGGCTGGGAGAGGATGCGGGGGTGGACTACGGCAACTGGGGATCCTAGGAGTGGGCTCGACGGAGGCGGGGAAGGCCAGAGGCGGGCGAATTTAGGGGGAGGGTGGCGGTGGCCAAGGTGGCAGAGGGAGGCGACGAGCGGTCCTCGAGCTTGCTGGAGAGGCTGGGTAGGGCTAGGGGAGCGAGAGGGAGCTGGTGGTGAGGTCGGGAGGCTCGGGGCCGCGGCTTTTATAGCCGGCTGGGGCAGCCTTCTCGGCGACAGGCGAGGCTTCGGGAGCTCGATGCCGTGGCGGCATTCCGGCGAGGTGGCAAGATCCGGGTGGTGCCGACCTGACGCGGGGCAGCATGATGAGACACAGAGGCGAGGAAGAGGCTAAGGGGAGAGGAAGATGACGGCGGTCACGGACGGAAAGAACCTTGGCAGCGACCACCGTGGCATGCAGAGGAAGGAAGAGGAGGGGAGAAGCTATGAAAGAGGGTTGCATGGACGCAGGGGAGTCGCTGGACATGCCCAGACAAGCCGGAGTTGGCCGGAGCTAGCTGGCCAATGCGATGACCGCGTAGAGCACAGTCTCTGCTCGCTGTTCACGCGGTCACCACTGGCACAGCGCGCTCTGCTGCCAGTCTGCCCGTCACACCTTGTCCAACAGGTCACTCGTTGCTCAAATAGATAAGATATGGATTTGGGCGAACCAGGAAAAGTCTAGATTGATCGAGGGGAGTCAAAACAGTTTCTGGACATAAACTTGGACAGGAAGTTGGGGTCAAACAGAGGTGCCAATGAGCTATCCAGGTTGTCACAGGGGAAAGAGATAAGAAGGAGCACCTGCTAGAAAAATTTGAAGGCAGTTGGACCAAGTTTGCATATACTTCCTTTGCAATGCCAAATTTGGTCCAGAAACTTGACTTTGAAGCTGCACTCATTTGGCTTGATGAAATGAACTGAATTTTGGTGTAGGGTGATGATTTGGAGATATGAAGGCACTGGAAAAATTTCAGCTCATTTCGAAATGCCAAAGTGGTACTTCCTTCAGAGAGCTTAGATCTGGATAGAAACTAGATGGAATTTTTTAGAGAAAATGGCTAGATAAAATGATGTGAATTTTTGCATGCTCACATCAAAATAAATTCAGCAACAAGAATTTGATGATGTGCTCAAAATTTGAACTATGGAACTTGGGTTCTTGATGGAAATGGTGAAGATATGGATAGGAGAAGCTCCACAAATTATTTGAGATTTTTTATAATTACCAAAATGGTAGTTCCTTTGGAAAGTGCCCAAATTGCAATATTGGCTTTAAATAGGAAAATGCAATTTCCCTTATTTATTTATGGCCAATATTTTATGGTAGCTCAATATGATCACCAAGAATATCTCCACAAGTTTTCATGAACTTTGGAGATGGATAGATATTTTCCTTGATTTAATTCCTTTAAACAGCAGAAAAAGAATTGATTTTAAATGAAAAATATTGCAAATGACTTGGCAATATTTTTGCATATTCAGGGTTTATAGATATGGGATGATCACTGGGAAAAGTTTGGGAGGAAAAATATCAAAGGAAATTGGGGTTCCTTTGTAACGGAAGGAATTAGGGTTTCCCTTTCGATAACTCGGAAGGTAGGGTTTCGGGGCAAAATCTTGAGAATACATCTTGGGTGGCAAGGTTGAATCGGTGAGAATCTCTGGTTGGATGAAAGAGGCAAGGCTAAGTGACCATCTTCATATACCCAAGAGCGAGAGAAAATCCAGTAACACCGAAAAAGAGACGGGAGTCAAATCCCACGAAGGAAAAAAAACAAGGAGCGAAAACCAGGGTGTTACAACTAGCCATCCCAAGTGATACTCAGAAAGAAAATAAAACTAGGTATCCAGGTGGACTAGCCATCCCAAGTGACACTCAGTGATGCACATAGAAGAAAAAGTTAGTCCACAATAATATCCATGATAACAATAGTATTCATGATAGCATCAGTAGTATCCATAATTATCCTGCAAAATGAATCAGGCTCAATTTTTAAATTATTTCCTCCGAAGACCGACACCAGGACTGACACTTGAGCCTTCCCAGCTAACGTCCTTGACCATGGACACGGCTATTCGAATAGATATAACTCTGCAGAGGGCGTACTCTTTACCCACAGGAATGAGATTTCTTTAGCCAGCACCGAGACACTGACTAATTCCCATTACGGTCTTTAGGTTGAAAACACACCTGACCAGCACACACCAGATTAACTTTCCGGATGCCAGGAATCAGCCAAAGCATTGTTCGAGTAAAACTCTAAGTCGGGGAGACCATCGTCTCGAATAGCATGGGATCACTATTAATAACGCGCATATTACAAGGGGTGCCCCCCTCTCGGCCCAGCCGGATACACCCATGCCCCCTGACCCGATGACTAGCATTAGTCCATGGCCATGGAACCCTCATCATGGCCCCTCTAAGTGGTGTGTACACGGAAAGGGGTTAGCAACTTACTAAACCGCACTCCCCTCGTCGGAAGACAAGTGGCAGCACGGTATTTAGCTAGGCTTGACGGAACAAGACTCGATCTAGGCCGACTCATGAGGTGTTGTTATTATGACGGGCATGCCTCACATGCCACGGTGACACCATCGTGTCATGATGTGCTCTGTGCCCACCGGCATGACAAGGCAGGGCACACCCCTGATTTTCTCACCACTTCAACCAAGTTAGATTGATTCTTGAGTGAATGCAAGAAATGCACAAAGAAATGACATGACCATGCATGCACTCCTATCCTTAACATAACCGGTGATATTTCAAACTTGTGCAAATATGCATGCAAACACCATATCCCAAGTTCAATATGCTTTCCTTGATCAAAGTAGGCAGAAGGTGATCCCTCGAAATTCCCGGCAAAGTCCCCCTCTTCGTTTTCTAGAAAATAAGAATTCAAGTTCAAATTAAAAAATTTGCAACAGTACAAAAAGTTGTCTCAATATATTTTCAAATAAATACTAAAAATAACTAGAGTGAAAAGGAAGAATTTCAGAAAAAGAATCAACTGAAAATGATTTGTGGTTTAAAAGTTATTAAGGTTTTAAAACCAGGGACCTCTCTATAATTATAAAACGACCACCGGGCCCCTGCTGTAAAAATAGAAAACTCCTCGGGAAAGAATATGTCTTCCCGTTCAGAAGACATAAAGCGGCAAAAGGCGTCTTCGAAATAACATGAAAAAGAATAAAACACTGACGGGTGGGCCCCACCCATCAGGTTTGAATTTCAAACATGCCTCGTGCGCGTGTACAGAGGAGGTGCGGTGATCACCGGTGACGATCACCGGCGTTCCAGAGGGCGGCGATGGTCAGGATGTGCTCGGGAAAGGATTCCACATCGATGGGTGGTGTAGTTGGTCATCGGCGAGCACCGTAGCGACGGTGAGGTCAACTCCGGCGGACGACGGCGTCGGGTGGTGTTCGATCTCGTCGGGGAGGACTCCGGACGTCGAATTGAAGCGTGGAATGGACGAGTGGGTGCACGAGAGGGCTACTGGTGGAGTTTGAGGGGTGGAGATGGAGTAACGTCGACAAGAGGCTCGCGGGCACAGTGGTGGATCGGGCGGACGGAGTCGGGGAAGACGACTCCCAGAGGTCGTCCGACTCCTCTGGGGGTCGATTGGGTGTGGGTGGAGGTGGTGCAGGTACTGAACTGAGCTCGAGGGGGCTTTTTATAAGCGATTCGGGGATGGCCAAGCGGGTTCAGATCATGCCGGAGTAATTCTGGCCGGCGGAGGTAGCTACGGTCGGTGGTCTTGGACGGTGGACATCAGTGAGGTCGATGGAGTCCTCTCGAAGCGCCAGCGCGGACGGAGTTGAGCTCTATCCATCCCTCCCGTGGATGAGCTCCCGTACTGGCGTGGCGGACGGCGCCAGCTCCGGCGACTGACAGGCGGGGCTGGGTGGCTTGGGCGGCGCGTGGAGGTGGCGTGGAGGCTTCTGCGTGGAGAGGAAGTAGGAAAGGGAGCGGTGGGAGGAGTGAAGGCGGTTGTGGACGGCGGCCGAGGATAGTGGCCGTTGCACCGGCCGGCCACTATGTTGTCGGCGACGAGAGTTTGGTGAGGGGGACCCCCTGGCGATGAATTGATGTTCACCAAGAGTGTGGATAAGGAGGAGATGGAGTGGAGTGCACCGCACGGCGCCGATTGCCCCCGCCTCTGAACTTCTCTGTTTAACTGAATTTTTTGACAGTAGCTACAGTGCACGTGAGGTGTTTCACACAATGCTAGATGGCTCTATGCAATTTAGGAATATTGGAGAATTTTTGTGGTGAGGTACTGATGCATAATAGAAATGCTGGCAAAATTTCAGAATTTTTGGAGTAATTAAAATTAGGTTTTTATAAGAGAGATTGAATCTGGTCCAAATTTCAATTGAATGAAATTTGAAAATTTTGAACTGTGGAACAGAATGTTTTTGGTGAAATGGAGTGTGGGTACTGTCAAGTAGTTGGAGTAATTTTTGTGGGTGTAGAAGAGTTAGGAAAATTATAGTTCCTTTGTAAATAAAGGAAACTAGGAATAAATGAAATTCCAACTTTGTAATTTGTTAAATACAGTAAAAATATTTTTGTGGAGTGGAGAGGTATTGGTTACTATCCTAGGGTGTGAGAATGATTTGGATGATAATTTAGAAGTGACAAAATAATTTTTGGGAGAATTCTAAGTGTTTGAAAGAAGAATGAAAGGGCCATTTCATTGGAATAATTTTTAATTATCGAAAAACTTTTTCTGAAATAAAAATATTTGTGATCCTCCAAAAATAATTACTAAAGTAATAAACCATCAAATCAGAACCATTTAAATTTTTTGAAACCCAATTGAAAATTCAAAAATGATTTTCAAAACAGAAGAAAGAAAAGAAGAAAAATATGGCCATAATAATTCAAAGTATTTTATTTTAAATAAAAGATTTTGAAAATCCAAAGAAAATATGTTGGGGTGTTACACCGGTGAGGTCGGTGTGTGGCCGGTGCGAGTTGGTATGGACAATGGTCGTCCAAATTTACCACCGGGGTGCGCTGGCTGGGTCCGGTGGCTTGGGCGGTGCCGTGCCCGAGACGGCGGCACGGGCGGCGGCCCTGGACGGCGGAGGGCGGTGCTAGAGGACGCGGGGGAGTGTCGGCGGGGTCAGTGGGTTCATGGCGGCGCCATCTGGGCGGTTGCGGGGGCCGGGGAGGCAACAGGGAGGGCCACGCGGGACGGTGCTGACGCCTGCAGTTCCGGTGCTCTGGCCACGCCCAGTGCATGCACGCTATGCGTTCGATGAAATGCCAATGGCATGTACAGGGACCCTAACGAGCTAAAAATTAGCAGGATGGTGCTTCTGATCATGAGAGGGGTGATGGACATGCTGGTTTGGGGAGAGGGTTTGGTGTCCAGTGCAATGTAGAAAGATGCCCAATTTCTGCCATGCTCACCAGGTTCTTGATGAAATGCTAGGGCAATTTAAGAACTTTTGTTGACTATGGAAATTGGCAGGATGATGCCTCTTTGAATGAGGGATAAGGTGGTATAGTTGAATGAACTAGAGGAGAAACTTGAAAGTGCATGTTTTACTGAAATTCAGTTCTGGACCAGATTTTGAGGGGATTATTTGGTGGTATTCCAAGATGCAAATGGAGTTGACCTTCTAGACTTAAGAGTATGGTTGGAAGGACTATAAGTGGGAGAAATTTCAGAATTTTTTGATGAAGGAAAATTTGGGTTCCAGTTATAACCTAGGAATGGGACAGAATTGAAAAGAGGATGTTTTGCTCAAAATTTTCAAAAGACCATGTTGGGTTTTTGCAAAAAAAAGGTGATCTATAGGCATCACATGACCCCTCATAATTTTTGTGGAATTTTAAAAGAGTTATTTAAAATAGTCTTAGTGCAACAGAAGCATTTCAAGTATTGAAAAATGCTATTGAAAGGATTATTTTGGGCAAATTTTATTATGAAAATATTTCCTACTGTTAATTAAACATAAATGAAATGATTTAATAAAACTACCAAAGACCATAATATTTTCCAAAATTTCTATATGGAGGGAAGAATTTTGGAAAACAGAAACAGAAAAGACTCTGACTTTATTAAAAGACCTAAAATAAATCAAAATTTTATTTCTGGACAAATTTTACTTAATAAAAATATGGTTAAATTTTTGGGGTGTTACATAAACTCCACACCAGAGCACATCCTCCTCCCTAGCACCACATCCACCATGACCGCGGGCGGGAACGCTCTGCGGGAGAGCTTGTCTTCGGAGATGAAGCTCGAGGTTGCCGCACTTGCTCAACCCGCCACTTGCAACGCAATGCCGGCGTAGCCGGACGCGGACGTGGCCGCACAATCGCTGGCCGCGCCGATGGCCGAGGACAAGAGCACCGCCAGCTGTGCGTTCTACGCGCCACCATCCAACATTCGGGGGCACATATGGCACGTGAACAGCGACGGACCATCCACGTCTGTCGTGGTTTTGTCACGGCAGATGCCCGAAGGCTTAGGTTCGAGGTCATCGCTAAAGCGGTGGACTCAAAGGAGTTAAATGGGACAAAGGACACGAGTTTACCCAGGTTCGGCCCCTCACGGGGGAGGTAAAAGCCTACGTCCTGCTTATCTTGTATTGACTGGTGTATCGGTTACAAGGGGCGGCTTGCTTTCCCTAACTCTCGATTACTTAGTGTCTCTCACCGCAAGGCTTGTCTGTCTGTCTTAACTTGTCTAACTCGCCGCCAGGTCTCGCCTTTATATACATAGGCAGAAGGTCCGGCGGCCTACACGAGTCCGGGTCGGGTTATACAACGTAACCGATCCTGGTTCCAACTCCCTAGTCTTATAGAACAAGTCATCTCATGGCGGCTTACATCTTCTAGCCTATGAGTCGCCTCCTGCCTCTTGGGCCTTGGCCTCAGCCCATCTGGTAAGCCGCCATATGGCCTGGTCTTCATGTCTTGTCTTCCTCTTGGCCCACTTGGTAACCCGCCATGTAGCTTGGTCTCCGTCTTCTGGCCCACCTTATGGGTCTTGACTATGAGCCGCCAAGCCGGATTCCGGGTCTTCAGTGAATCGCCAAGTCCTGGCCGGGTTATACTCCGGCCAGGTTATATCGCGGGGTTATATCCCTGACATTAGCCCCCAGGTTAGCTTGAATTTATTCATGCTAAGCTCCTGAAATAAGAATAAACGTGTTAAGTGACCGGCTCGCTCCACTGGCCGGCTTTAATGATGTAGTTCCTTTCAAAATCCGGGTTTCTTGCGTACGAGCCGTCTTTCCCATTGTCTTGCTTATTAGTGTCCTCCGAAGTAACATTCTGGGAATACAACACCCATATGCCATTGAGTCGGCCTCCAATACTCTCGGCGAGTTATCACCGCCGAGTTATAATCTTTCACAACGCCGGGTCATGTAATGTTGGTGACGCCGGGTCAAATAACCAGACTCTAGCTGACTTTGATAACTCCTTTCAATTTTTTGATATATCCATATTACCTGTAGCCCCCAAGCTCCAAGTTTATCCATGATGACTTGGCGCTTTGCAATCATATCTTTGACTGTGCAGCCCCCAAGTATCAGGTTGTCTTGCTTGCAGCAGCCTGAGACTTATAACTGTTTTATACCTTATAAAGCTTCAGCTGGTGTAGCCCCCAAGAGCCGGTTCTTCAGTATATGATGGGCCGGGTCTTCAATGGGAACTTTATAGTCTGCTTGAACAGCTGAATACTGTAGCCCCCAAGTTCCGGGTCGCATGCCTGCGGCGACTTGGGACTTTAGAGAATTTGATCTGAGCGGTGTAGCCCGCAAGTGCCGGGTCAGTAATATATACTGGGCCGGGACTTAGAAGGATTGTAGAAAACCGGCTCATCTCCTTGAAATAACAGGGTCTTGTTTGATAATGTACTGATTTGAAAACCGGCTTGTATTAACCCCCAAGTGCCGTGGTGCATGCTTGCAGCGACATGGGACTTGCATATTTGATATAAACCGGATTTGAATAATGTAGCCCCCAAGTGCCGGGTTACATGCCTGCGGCGACTCGGGGCTGTATAAGAATAATATGATTCCTTGACCGTGGTTGTAACCCGGTATTAATAATGAAATCCCTGCTCGGTACAACCCAGCAAATATATGCTTTGAGAAATCCATGAGTGCTGTAGTGTACTACAGGGCACTGGTTGAATAAAGTCAAGAGCCGGTCAATTTAGATGACCCGGCATTATAACTTATTGGGCGGCTCTCCAAGAATATCCAGCCGTGTCAGCTATTTAGAGTCTTTGTTATGCTTGCAGAGGTTACAATGTAACCCGGTCTGGTGACCGGCTTGTCTTTAGGAGACAAGACCTGCAAAACAGAAACATGTTCTGCATTGTCATGAAGACGGCTTGAAAAAGCACAACCCGGAGAGGTTAATTCTCGCAAACTTGCTTAAAACTCAGGCTTTATCTTGTAAATACTTAGGCATGATTGCCACTCATGTGCCGGCTCTCACATGGCACAGATTCGTCGTTTTAACCTTAACCAGCTCAAGGTCTTATTGCGAGATTGACTGCCAAGAGACAAGTTTAGGGCCTCTAAAGATTGACTGTTAAGAGTACAACAATTTATAAAACTGACTCTTTGACAAGTTCAGTGTCTTATAGATTGACTGTCAAAGAGAGGTAAATCATAATCCGGCTCTTGACAGTTCAGGGTCATATAGATTGACCGTCGAGAGACGTAAATCATAAGCCGGCTCTTGACAGTTCAGGGTCATATAGATTGACCGTCGAGAGACGTAAATCATAAGCCGGCTCTTGACAGTTCAGGGTCATATAGATTGACTGTCAAAGAGACGTAAATCATAAGCCGGCTCTTGACAGTTCAGGGTCATATAGATTGACTGTCAAAGAGACGTAAATCATAAGCCGGCTCTTGACAGTTCAGGGTCATATAGATTGACTGTCAAAGAGACGTAAATCATAAGCCGGCTCTTGACAGTTCAGAGTCATATAGATTGACTGTCAAAGAGACGTAAATCATAAGCCGGCTCTTAACAGTTCAGGGTCATATAGATTGACTGTCAAAGAGACGTAAATCATAAGCCGGCTCTTGACAGTTCAGGGTCATATAGATTGACTGTCAAAGAGAACGGCGGGTCACCTGTTGGAACAGCAAGATGCAAACAGGCAGGTTTAAATTTCCACCAAAGTGGTGGCAATCTCCAGGACCAGGTTTATCTTCTTTGAAATAACGATCTTTGCCGAGTCATAACTGCATAGTCCCCAAGTTTTTAAGATGACTTGAGGAGTCGGCTTAATAATCTCCACTGAAAGTTGAAGTTTCCCATGGCGGGTTATAAATGATCCCGCTGGAAGTGTTTTAGTAATCCTCGTTGAGGTGTTTCGGGTTCCACTGATACCCTGACTGTTTATTCTGCTGCTGGCCTCCGCCGCGAGGCTGTTGATTATGACTTCCATGGTTTCCTTGACCCTGGTAACCGGACCCTGAGCCGCCAGCACCAAAGCCGGCTTCTGAACCGCCCGGCCCTGAGCCGCCCGATGGGCCATCACCGTTATCATGATGCTGTTGAATGCTGTAATTTCGGAACTGTCGCATAGTATAGCAATCCCTCCATAAATGGTTTGTCGGTTTATTTGGCCGGGTGTGCTCTGGACAAGGTTGGCCGAGCCTCTCTCCTCCAGGTTGAAAGTAGTTTTTCCCTTGTTAAAAGACTGCTCGAAGTTCCCGTTGCCCTTAGCACGGTTGTTCCTGATGTTGGTGTTTGCCACCAGTTCTGACCTGCCATCCGGGTGCTTCCGCTTGCCATTGCTACCTTTCTTCCCCTGACCTGATTTCTCATTATCAGAGTCCGGGTCCTTCGTGTTATCAGAATTGGCATACTTGGTGAGAGCCGCCATGAGCTCCCCCATGTCTTGGCATGAGCGTTTGAGCCGGCTAAGCTTCTGCTTCAAAGGCGTGAAATGACAATTCTTTTCTAGAATCAAAACCGCCTGAGACGCCGTAATCTGCTCAGAAGAGTGGATGATTTCGGAGACCCGCCAGACCCAGTGATGAGGCGACTCATCCTCACGCTGCACACAATGGTACAAATCCACGATCGTCATGGGCTGCTTGCACGTTCCTTGAAAGTTTTTGATGAATTTTGCCCTTAACTCGGCCCAAGAATTAATGGTGTTGGGTGGCAAACCCTTCAACCATGTGCGAGCCGGCCCTTCCAGCATCATGATAAAGTATTTGGCGCATACTGCATCACTGACGTCTAACATCTCCATGGCTAGCTCATAGCTTTCAATCCAAGCCTCCGGAGGTAAGTCAGCTGTATAATTGGCCACCTTACGAGGACCCTTGAAATCTTTCGGCAGACGCTCATTCCGCAGAGCCGGCACCAAACATGGCACTCCGACAGCCCTGGAAGTCGCCCCCGCTCCTCCTGAGACGGAAGGTGCAACTTTGGGTTCCTGATAAGCCGCCGCCGCTACCAGAGCCGCCGCTTCTCGCTGTGCTTTTGCCTGATCCACCAGCGCCTGAGCATCTAGAGCCGCCCGATCAGCCTGCGGCGGGTTACGATGTCGTTCACTGCTAGAAACCGCCGGCGACTCATAACAAGGGCTGTAGCTACGACTGGGGATGGGGGTTGAGTGCACGCGACTCCGGCTGTAATTATATTTCTCCTGCTGGGCCATCGCCGTTCGCAGGTATCCGATGGCATTCCGCACCTCCTCTGCATAAGGCGCCTCATCGGGGATTGGGATTGTATCAAGCCTGGTTGCCGCTGCCACCATGTTCTCCGCCGGGCTAGAATAATGACCCGGCGGTGTTGGATAAAGTGGTGGCGGGTTTTGGTTCCGTCGGGGCGGGTCTAGCTGCTGACGCTGAGCCGCCACCCGGCTTCCAGGTATTTCCGCCATCCGGGTTACGGTCAAAGGTACGTTCCGTCCCGTTCCTGGTGTGTTAAAAAGATTCCTAGCTTCATATTGCTCTGGCAAGCGGGATTGATGTCTCATGTGATAAACCGCCGCTTCTGACTGCTGCTCTAACTCAAAACGAAAAGCGTCTGCCTTAAGGCGTTCTGCCTCTGCATTCATCTGAGCCTTCAGCTCATTGATCTCCTGTTGGACTCCGGCCATCTGATCTTTCAACCTTGCGATTTCTGCGTTACGGGCCGCTTGGTTGTCAGCAGTGACCTCAGCCTCCATTAGGGTTGTAAACTCATCCATCAGATCCAGAAGAACCTGAGCCGGGGGGTGCCTGACCCGGACCCGGTTAGACCGGCGGCTGTGCTGCCCTGAGCCGCCGCTGCACCCGCCATGAAGACGGCGGCATGGCTTGGCGGCTCATATTCCTCCGGCTCATGGTACTCCGACTCGGGGTAAGGCTCGTTGTAGCCCCCAAGCCCACCATTATGGAGCTGGTAGATTGATTCCGTCTCTCCACACGAGGATCCCTCCTCTGAGTAGACGTGAGTCTTTTCCTCTGACATAGAACCTTCAAGCCCCATGCCCTGAGTAAAGCCGATGAAGACATCCTTCCTGCCCGGGTCAGCACGGGCGGTTTGCACGCTCCGGCCAAGTTGCTTGCGCCGAGCCGGCTCGACGATGTCGGTGCAGATGTTCGGCCCGGGTTCAGATCCGCCGATCTTACCGATGAAGACGTGGATTCCACCAAAGGGGACCCGGAAACCGTACTCGATTGAGTCGGCCTCAGGACCCCAGCCGGCGTCGTCGATGTAAAGCTTTCCGCGGCGACTCTTAGTCATCTCACCAACAACGTACCCCTCGCTCCCAGAGAGAGAGCCCTTTGAGAATTCAACACCATCAAGCGCTGGCCCCACGGTGGGCGCCACCATAAACCGCCGCTGCTGACTGCTGCTCTATCAAGGCTTAGGTTCGAGGTCATCGCTAAAGCGGTGGACTCAAAGGAGTTAAATGGGACAAAGGACACGAGTTTACCCAGGTTCGGCCCCTCACGGGGGAGGTAAAAGCCTACGTCCTGCTTATCTTGTATTGACTGGTGTATCGGTTACAAGGGGCGGCTTGCTTGCCCTAACTCTCGATTACTTAGTGTCTCTCGCCGCGAGGCTTGTCTGTCTGTCTTAACTTGTCTAACTCGCCGCCAAGTCTCGCCTTTATATACATATGCAGAAGGTACGGCGGCCTACGCGAGTCCGGGTCGGGTTATACAACGTATCCGATCCTGGTTCCAACTCCCTAGTCTTACAGAACAAGTCATCTCATGGCGGCTTACATCTTCTAGCCTATGAGTCGCCTCCTGCCTCTTGGGCCTTGGCCTCAGCCCATCTGGTAAGCCACCATATGGCCTGGTCTTCATGTCTTGTCTTCCTCTTGGCCCACTTGGTAACCCTCCATGTAGCTTGGTCTCCATCTTCTGGCCCACCTTATGGGTCTTGACTATGAGCCGCCAAGCCGGTTTCTGGGTCTTCAGTGAATCGCCAAGTCCTGGCCGGGTTATACTCCGGCCGGGTTATATCGCGGGGTTATATCCCTGACAACGTCCATCATCGACCTCACGTCCACCGGCACCGCCGAGGTCGCAGACTCCTTCGAGGATGAGTAGGGCATGGGAGGCGGTAGGCATGGTGTCCCAAGTGGGCCGGTCCATCTCCTGTGTTCTACTCTTCCTCACCGGAGACCACACCTTTACTTCATAGGTCTTGAACACCGCCGCCGTTCATGGAGACGGCAGATGGAGGACGTGGTCGCCGATGCGGAATACAAAGGAAAGTCGATGTACACCGTCGCCGTAGGATAGGTTTAGGGTCGTGTTTCTTTTCTTTTTTTGTCCTAAAAGTTTGAAATGTAATGAAAATCTGTCGTGTTTGCATGAATCTCGTCCGGTTATATGAACTTTCACAATAAAAACATATGTTGTATGAAAATATATTGAATAATGATACTAATCA
This sequence comes from Elymus sibiricus, assembly GCA_039707655.1. Classification (NCBI taxonomy): domain Eukaryota; kingdom Viridiplantae; phylum Streptophyta; class Magnoliopsida; order Poales; family Poaceae; genus Elymus; species Elymus sibiricus. The sequence continues at coordinate 86,284,264 of CM077668.1, read as the reverse complement.
TACTTACTTCGTATTGTGGTTTTCATTGTTTTTGTATGTATAAACTTGGTCAAAGTTTAGAAAGTTTGACCCGAGACAAAGCTAATATGCGAAGTAAATAAATACAGAGGGTTTACATACACAATTTCTCTTAGGCCCTCCAAAAGTACGTCCACTACACATTCTCGCATTTCACGTCTTTCTCTCGCTCTGTCTGTCAAACCAACTAAGCCAAACTCCCAGCATATCGCACGGGAAAAGACCCCGCCCACACTGTTTTAGTCGGGATTTGTATCGATGGATCGCGCCAAGCACCAAAACCAAGTGTTACGCTCTACAAGTTAAAAAGGAAAAGGCGGTACACTTACAGCACGCCTGTCGCAGTCGCATTGCACCCCTCGCACGATCGGTCCTGCACACCGCTCACCCAAAGGGAACGCGCTTCGGCTTGCCTCTTCACTAACACATGGGACCGCAATTGGAGAAACCGACCATTCGCCAAACTTCCCCGCCCACCGCGTGAAAATTCCCCTCAATTCCCAAATTCAACTCCCCTTGGCCAACTAGCCAATAATATTCCCCAAACCCCCCTCCCCCCGCCCCCCTCCACTCCAATCGCTCCGCCAAACTAGCCCTCCCTGCCGCACCGATACGTCGGCGCCACGGTTCTTCGAGGGGACGTATGGCGATCCTCTCGATCCCATAGTACGCTCTCATAAACTGCCATCCTCCAGCCACGCCGCCACCGCTGGCGACGTTCTTGTGGAGAAGCACGGCGGTCAGCTTCTCCCACGGTACACGCATTCTAGACTGACACCCTGTGCATGTCGGAGTAGCGCTGGATGTTAGCTGATAGACGCTGTTAATCTCACTGCTTGCCGAAATAGGTTACACTCAATATGCTCTGCTTAAAAAGCTACCTTGCCCTGTTCTGCACTCAATCTGCTTTGCTGAGATGGCATGCCACCGCTGATTAGTTGCTAAAATATCCTGCCATATTTTAGGACCATGTATGTATTGTGAGGTAGATTTTCATTGTCTAGTAGCCAATCTATTAGGTGAAATAGCTCGACACCGTTTTACACTCAATCTTTGTTGCTGAGATGGCCTTCAATGGCTGTGTGCTGGGCCTCACTGATTGTTGAAATAGCCTGCCATAATTTAGCACTCAATCTGTTTGCTGAATCAGCTTTACATATATTTCGTTACTTAGATCTGCTTGTCCAAATATCTTGTCATATATTTAGACATCGACCTAGGTATTTTTTCTGGAGTTTATAATGAAACATACATGTTTTTCCTATAATATCTAGTAGAAGAACTAATTTGTATGTCTGACAGATGGACAGGACTTGGATAACTTCTGCTCGACGATTCTCCCCTGCATATGTCGAGGGGGTTCAAAACTTCATGAACTTTATCAGAGCTGAGTACGGTGGTCCAAAAGCAGATGTGCGCTGCCCGTGTAGTAGTTGTATGAATTTAGTTTCAAGACCCCAGTCAACTATGCAAAATCATCTACACTTGTATGGGATGTCAGTCACATATACTAGGTGGGTTCATCATGGTGAAGCTGTGAACATCAATGTCACTGACTATGTGGAAGCAGCAGATCACCATCTTGATCTGCCTGATGCTCAGGAGGAAGAGGAGGAGGTGGAGGTGGCGGCGGAGCCAGTGATTTTGACCAAGATTGAGACAATGCTACGAAATGCTTGCGCATTTTGAAAACTTACACCTGTACAAGAAAAACGGTGGGCCCGCATGTTGGACCAATGCAATGTGGCAGTCACCGCAGGTTGTAAGCTGTCAGTATTCTCAGCTATGGTCACCTTTCTTCAGGTGAAGACATGTCAGTGGATGACCAACAAATCATTCAATGCGATGATGGCTGCTTTCCGCGATTCTTACCCAACTGTGTCAGAGCTGCCACACACCTATAGTAAAATGAAGAATTTCCTCCGTGCGGTTGGAATTGGATATGATATGATCCATGTTTGCGAGAATAATTGTGTTCTGTTCCGGAAGGATTATGCCAACTTAAGTGAATGCCCAAAATGCAAATCATCCAGATGGAAAGATGGCGATGCTGTGAAGAGGATTCCTCATAAGGTTCTGAGACATTTTCCAATTATACCAAGATTGCAGAGGTTGTTTCATGATGCTCAAACAAGAGAGGATGTACTGTGGCATTCTAGGAACCTAGAGCACAGAGATCGGAATGTAATGAGCCATCCATCTCATGGTAGTGACTGGACAAACTTCAATCTGAAACACAAAAAGTTTGCTGCTGAGCTGAGAAACATTAGACTTGGCTTAGCTACAGATGGATTCAACCCATTTGGCCACCAGAGCGTGACATATAGTATGTGGCCAGTGCTTGTTATCCCTTACAACATGCCGCCAAATGTCTGCACCAAAGAACCAAACTACATCATGGCCTTGCTCATCCCAGGTCCAAAAAGTCCTGGAAAGGATTTTGATTTATTCATGGAGCCTGTTATGGAGGAACTTCAAAAGCTATGGAGGGGTGTTCGCACTCAAGACCTATATAGTAGCCCACCAGCTGATTTCATTCTGCGTGCTGTTATAATTTGGTGCATCCATGATTATCCGGCTTTGGGCACTATGTCAGGGCGAACGACACATGGTTACAATGCATGTGTTCATTGTGACAAGAATCCGCTGTCGTACCCAATACTTAGCAAGGTCTGTTACATTGGACACCGCCGTTTCCTTGACAAGGACAAGCTGCGTCTTAGAAAATACCGAAAACCTACGTTCAATGCAAGTGATGAAAACCGTGATGCACCAGAGAGGCTCACCAGTGATGAGTTGCAGGGGGAATTAGAGAAGGTCAGGCATATTACACCAGGAAACCATCCCGATAATGGTAGCAGGAAAAGGAAGTGTAGCAAGGCAAAAGAGAGATTATTGTTTACCCGCAGGTCCACTTTGTGGGACTTGGAGTATTGGAAGGATTGGGATCTGAGGCATAATCTTGATGTGATGCACATCGAGAAAAATATACGTGACAGCATTATCGGCACACTTCTTAATATTGAAGGCAAGACAAAAGATACCTTAAAATATAGGATTGATTTGACACACCTGGCTATCAGATATGATTTGCAGGTGAAAGACAATGGTGAATCACGGGATACGGCACCAGCTGTGTATGTCTTGGACAAGCAAAAGATAAAAGAATTCTGCAAGATCCTGTCACGTGTGAGATTCCCATATGGATTTGCTTCCAACCCTAAAAGGAGAATCAGTGCAGATGGAACCAAGGTACAAGGTTTGAAAACTCATGACTGCCACGTCCTACTTCAAAGGGTTTTACCTGTTCTCCATAGAGGATTGGGCCGCCCTGACTTATACAGAGCAGTTGCAGAGTTGGGACAATTCTTCAGGGAACTCTGCAGTAGAAATATCAGGATAGATGCTGTGAATCATCTTAAAGAGAGGATACCAACTATCCTATGCGACCTTGAGAAGATATATCCTCCAGCCTTCTTTGATGTAATGGTGCATTTGGCTGTTCATCTACCTGATGAGGCACTACTTGGAGTTCCAGTACAGTATGGATGGATGTACCCTATTGAAAGGCGGCTAGGCACTTTCAAGGGCTATGTTAGGAACAGAGCTAGACCTGAGGGTTCCATTGCAGAGGCCTACATTGCTACAAAAGCGTTGACATTCTGCTCAAGATACATTGAAACAGCTGATCAGCCTAGCAAAATGGTGGGCGAAAAAAATCTTGAGCTTAATGTTTTCGATCCTGCTATTCGAGTAACAGGGAAGAGTCGACAAGATGACAAACCTAAAGATTTGGACAAAATGGTTTGGTATGTGTTGAATAACTGTCCTGAGATTTGTCAGGGCCGGATTTCCGGGACATGATATCCCAGAAATTAACCCCTTGTGTCGTCATCGGCCCAGGATTACTGTTACTGGTGGACACATCCTTGTTACAGATTACCAAGCAATTACAAGAATTGGGTACAAGACCATAAAGGTCTAATGATACAACAATGATTTCTAGTGAGGATGACGGAAGCGACTCGTGGTTCTCCAACGTCGGTGAGGCTCCATTCCCACAGGAACAGCTGACACGGATAATTCCTATCCTGCGTGGCTGCTATCCTAGGCTCTGCATGGACGTCGTTGTAGTACTCCTCATTGAAATCCTGACCTGGCCAATTAAATAGCCAGGGACAAGCCAGTGAGTACGTTGGAATGTACTCGCAAACATAATGAACAAAAGATATACCAAATGCATATGATCATGATGGGTTAAATTATATGCATATGCTGAATGAAATTAAAGCATGGCATGATGAATATTAATACGGTATTGAAGAATAAATATGAAATGTTAGTGACAAACAAAGAAAGTTAATGGAGAATCAGGCGAGACAGGACCGCCCGAGAATCCAAAAGTAAATATAAAAGTGGAGAATCGGGCGGGACAGGACCGCCCGAGATTCCAAAAGTAAATATAAAAGTGGAGAATCGGGAGAGACAGGACCGCCCGAGAATCCAAAAGAAATGCCAAACGGGTGTCTAAAAGCGATGCCTCGAGAGGTCTTGAAAAGAAATGCCAAACGAGTGTCTAAAAGCAACGCCTCGAGAGGTCTTGAAAAGAAATGCCAAACGGGTGTCTGAAAGCGACGCCTCGAGAGGTCTTGAAAATAAATGAGTGTCACGGGTAGTCTAGCCAGCCCATGAGACACTCAGAAAAGAAAATAAAAACTGAGTGCCCGGGTAGTCTAGCCAGCCCATTAGACACTCAGTTTTTAAATTAATATATATTTATTTTTCAAATTAGTTTGAATTGGACTCAAAATTTTGGGATTAAAAATAGTTCAGACCCCACCGAAATATGCAAAATTTCGTTGAATTTTTTAACCGTGGCCAGAATATGGGCTGTAATGCTAGCAAAAAGAATATGGGCTTCAAAAAAATCCGTAAGAATTAGCAAATGGGCTGGCAAATGGGCTGTATGCTGTTTGCCACAGATTTGGAGGCTGACTTGTGGGCCTACTAAGTTGATGCGTACGCAGGGCTTTATCAATTTAGTCAACAAACGATTCTAGCAGCAGCGACCGTTGCATGTTAATCCACCGGCCGTGCTGCTTCTTCAATCTCTGATCTTCTTGCTCTAGCCGCCCAAACCAGCTCCGGTGGGACCGCCTGCTCCTGCCTCCCGTGGCCGGCTGTGCTGCCGCGCAGGCCTCAACGCCCCACCCTACTCCCACCGCTGGCCAGGCCATCCCTCTACTCACCCACATCCCCTGTTATTCTTTGACGACGGCAGCCTCACACCGCAGCCGAACCAGTCAACCCTCATACTCCCTTCCGCGTGGGTATCCACTGCTGCGTCTTTCCCGGCTCCACGTAGTTCCCTTCCTAGGCCTCACCGTCGTCCACCGCCTTGGTGCTCTCGGCGCGGCGTGGTCAACGTGGTCAATGAACAGCAGCCATCGGAAGAGGACTGTGCACGGTGAGGCTGACAGCTGGACCCACCATCTACATCCTCGCACGCAAGTAAGTGCCTCCTTATTACGCGCAAAAAAAATGACCCCCCCTGACAGCTGGGACCCAACAGCTATATCTTCGCATGCAAGGAAGTGCCTCCTATCCTCCCTGACAGCTGGGACCCACCCGGTCGAAGCATACGTAGCGTTGTTTGTATGGTCGCGAACGTGTACGTACATACTGGTCAATCGGTCTCTCTGCAATGATTAACCATTGGCTTATAAGGAGCGGCACGTGTCGTAGTAGAGCCCCCGATGTAGCAGTTCAGGCAGCCCTGTCTAAATCGTGTACACGTATGTACAGCCACACAGCAAAAAATACGGCCCCGGAAGTACATATACGGGCAGGGTCTCGAATGCGTACTTGCGCATACGTATGGCTAGGGCTCGTGTACATGCAGAGAGGCAACGGACGGCAGCAACGGCGTCGTGTTCATCGGCAGCCAAACGGCTGGGTCGGAATGAAGGAAACAGCATCATATTCATCGGGAGCCAAGCGACTGAGTCGGAACGCGTCCTGTTCATCGGGAGCCAACCGGCTTGGACGGAACAGCCGAAATGGGGTCCTGTTCATCAACTCGGGGTCTGGCATACCGCAAAATGGATGAAACAGCCTTCTGTTCGAGCGCCTATGGTCGAAACGGGGTCTTGTTCATCGGCCGGGGGTCTGGCGTACCGCAAAACAGAGGAAACGGACTTCTGTTCAACCGCCTACAGTTGAAACGGGGTCCTGTTGATCGGGAGGGGTGTGGCATAGCGCAAAACGGAGGAAACGGACTTCTTTTCGAGCACCTACGGTCAAAACGGGGTCCTGTTCATCGGGAGGGGTGTGGCGTACCACAAAACGGGACTCCACGGGCTACTGTTCATCCACAGTCGACCTCCTCCAGCCTCCAGTAGCTACTGTTCATCCACCGTCGACTTCCTCCAGCCTCCACCGGCTACTGTTCATCCAGCCTCCACGGGGCCCTGTTCATCCACCCCCAACCGGCTGGCCTCCTCAGGGTCCTGTTCATCCAGCGCCAACCACCTTCACATGGCCAGGGTACTGTTCATCCACAGCCAACCCACCGGCTGGGGTGGGCGTACGAGCGGGCGGCAGCAACAGGAACTGTTCATCCACAGCCAACCAACCGGCTAGGTCAACTCACCACGTCTCGCGCAATGGGCTCGATCGATGTGTCTCGACTCATTCTACGTATCACGTGCACGGCAACAATGGGCACTGTTCATCAAGAGGTAACCCAACACCGGCTACGTCTCGCACATATGGGGGCTCGACCGGCTTCAGTTAGCAGCGAAGGAATCGCTCGGGTTCAGTTAGCAGCGAAGGAATCGCTCGAGTTCAGTTAGCAGCAAAGGGATTGATCGGCTTCAGTATGTAGCTAGTGCGATCGCTCGGGTTCACTAAGTGAACGCCTCGCTCGGGTTCAGTTAGCGAATGCCTCGCACGCACGCGCGCGTATGAGAGAGAAACACGTAAACCACACTGCATCGCATGGCCCCGACCACCCACCGTAACCGGGAACTCCCCGAAAATTTCCTGGCCCTCAGTTCTACCATGATTTTTTACGTCATGGACGGCCCAAAGAAGGTCATGCGGGTGCATCTCCGGCCAGCCCAGGATGAAAAGCCCATTTTCTGTCATAATTTTTTGTCATAGAAGTGTCACAACCATGACAGAAAAAGTTTTCGTTCGGGCCATAATGTCATGGATGTCTCTTTTTTTTGTAGTGCCCAGAGCTCTCTCCTAGCATCATCGTTCATGCCACCGCGCCACACACTAACTGGTAAGGAAGCGATGGCATCCCGCCGTGCCGAGTTCATCGCCGCTCGTGACCGCACACGAACTGGTAAGGAAGTGATGGCATCCCGTCGCGCCGAGTTCATCGCCGCCCATGACCACACACCTACATGGGCGGACTTTGAAGCTGCCATGGCCGAATGGGCAGTGGAGCAACAGGACACCAAAGCGGCATAGAAGGAGCGGAAAAGGTAGAAAGCACTCAAGAAAAGAGAGTCTCACCGCCGCAAGAAAGAAGCTGCCGCACGCGCTGCCGAGGAGAGCCGAGCAGAGATCCAAGCAAGGTGGGCTGCCGCCGAGAAGGCCGGGAGGGAGAACAACGGTCTCTGGGCAGCATGGCCCGATGCCTCCACCAGCTAGGATCACGGCGGTAGCTACCGCGATGCTGAGGAGAGCTAGGCAGAGGTCCAACAAGCATGGTGGGCTGTCGTTGACAAGGACGAGAAAGAGAACGATGGCGTTTGGGTCTGGCCAGCATGGCAGAAGTAGTTAGTGTGTGTGTCGCCCGTACGTTTGTTTAATTAATTATGAGCATCTACCAGTACTACTTACTAGTTAGTAATGATACCTGGCGAACGTTTGCCACGAGCCCAATCCTGGCGAACGCCCACATAACCGCCAGATTTCCATCCGACGGTGGCCTTTTTTTAAGCCCATCACTACTACGGAAAATCCTAGTAGTAGCGCGGGGATAGGGCCTAGCAGTGGCGTGGGTGCCGGTGCTACTGCTATGGCGCTACAACTAACATTTAGAAGTAGCTCTCGTTTCGCCGCGCTACTGATAAGTCTATTATCAGTAGCGCGTTCCATAGCCCGCGCTACTGCTAGTTACTAGCAGCGTGCCTGGACCCCACGCTACTACTACTATTACGTATTCCATTTCTATTTTAGTTTATATCGTATTTATACACCATTATACAAGTTTTCATATAGTAGCAATTTAGAGATTGTTATATCATTATGATCATGATGGGTTATTATATCATTGGGTGAAAGAACCACGGATTAGATTCAAGTGGATGGATCCAAAGTGACCAAGTGAACCAAGTTGGTCACTTTGGATCCATCCACTTGAATCTAATCCGTGGTTCTTTCACCCAATGATATAATAACTCATCATCATCATAATAACTCATCATCATCATCATCATCATCATCATCATAATATTAACAACTCATCATCATCATCATCATCATCATCATAGTCATATAACAACTCCACATCATCATCATCATCATCATCCATGAGTCATATAACAACTCATCATTCTAAAACATTGTAGCACATAATAACAACTTCTCATCATCATCATAGTCATAATCAACACTAACTAATTGTTCTTAATACCTAGGACCTACTCCTCTCTCCTAGGTAAAATAGCATAAAAGAGGTAAACGGGTCCATCTCCAAAATGGAGAATGGAGATCCACCTGTTGCCAACTTGTGGCTTGCGCACATGCATGTTATCTCCAATCGGTTGCGTGCATGCATTCGTTAGTTTGCTCCATTTTTTAATATTGAGCCTTGCATCATTCAAATAAATAGAGTATGCACTATGGTAAGCCGTCGGCGGAAACGGTCGTAAGCTAACCATATACATATGACCTTCGGTAAGCCTCATGTCAGGCACAACCTCCTTCGGGAGCTTCTGTTGAACAACATAATAGTAACATATATAGTTAGCAATGTAGTTTACTTAAGAAGAATGTATGCAATGAAGACCGTCATTAACAAAATCATACCAAGTTTTTGGCAATGAAGTTACCATCCTTCAACTGATGGACTAGTGGCACGTATCCACTAAAATTTGGGCTGATAAAGTGTTTGGTCTTAAAGGTCTCAACATCATCTATAAATGAGACAAGATATCCTTTCTCTTCACAATTAAGCTCGGAGCCATAGCTGTAGTACGTCCTATCTACAGAATTCTGAGTATTTCTTGATGATAAGAAATAAGCTGACAATTATAAATAAACAAGTTTAGTAGCGATGAACACCAAATATTTTCAAATAAACAATATAATTTACTTAACAAATTTGTTTGACAAACTCACATTTAGGCAAAACTAGAGGCATATCCACATCCACCCCGATGTCGATATTATTTTCAATATCATCATCTTCGCGATGAATATCGAATGTTATTTGCATATTCTCCTCAAATCCATAGGCCTTGCAGAAAGCTTCCCAATTAGAGCAGCCGAAATGTGAGTGATTAAGCGCATTGTAGCGCTTAACCCAAAAAGCATAACCGTGTTTAGTCCTGAGGTGAGCCCTCCTCGTCTCCATATTCTCAAAGTCTCGGAAACCAAGCTTCTACAAGACATACGGTCTTGCATGGCACGGGATGTACTAGTCGAATTGAAAAAAACGGAAATTACACGTTGAAGTAAAAAATCACAAGTCATGATTAATTATGATGAAATACTTGTCGTTGCATACCGTACAAACATCGAAGGTCTCTTCCAGCTTCACGGTGAAGAACCTACCATTTTGCAGGTGAGGCTCCCTGTCGCACAAACCCCGGTCATCGCAGCAATAGTCGCACTCCGGGATCCTATCATCGTCAGACATTTCCTGTATTCAAAATTCAAAGATTATAAATCGATGGCAACTAATAGGAACTCAACACACAGATCATTATTATTCATCACCGGTTGACTGTCGGTTTGTCGAGTCTTTCCTTGAAAACTCTCAACTCACGTGGTGTATATGGTGGACACTCCCTCACTGATTTTTCGACCGTCGGTGATGGTCGCTACTCCTCCTTCCCCTAGTGCATAGCAAAGGTCTAGCACAAGGAGAAGAAGGAGAAATGACCCCCACGACAACAGTCAGCACTCTTCTTCTCTCATATATGGTGGACACTCTCCCTCACTGATTTTTTTACTGTCATGTATGGAGCCCCGACAGACTTAAAGTCAACCCGAAATGTCATTTAATTCTCTTTCCGGCAAATCCAGGGCACTCGATATTTCCTATATATTCTAGCACAAGTCATGCTAAAATTCACAAAAAAATCCGGCATGACCTTCGCTAAAATAGGACATATCGAGCGCCTGAAATTTGCCGGAATGGAAATGAATCAACACTTTGGCAAAACATAGGCCACTTGGATTTTCTCTGCGATACAAAGAGTCAAATGTGGCCATCTTTGGCACCATATACACAGCAGCTCAAGATAAAAAAAAACTAGCTTCGCATTGTCATAGCTACTCATCTACTACTAATACATCTATAAAAACATCTATGAAAACTAGCATATAACAGGACCTCTATGCATGTTCATCATTGACATTCACAACACATCATCATCGACACGGGGATTTGGTTGGTCTCACCTCGAGGTCGGAGGGGGTCGATGACGGGGACGACGGCGGGGACGATGCAGGGGCAAATACTTGATTTCTGTCAAAACAAAATATAAACAAAAAGATTATGATGCTGATTTTAGGACTTAGTTAAACCCTATAAGCTATCAACTAAACCCTAGAAGCATACTAAATCAAAGTGTTACATATCAACTAAATATATTAACTATGTCTAAATTTTTACTAATTCACTCTAAACCCTAAAAAATATTAACTATATCAAAGTGTTACATATCAACTAATCAAAATGACTAAATCTATCAACTATGTCTAAATTTTTACTAATTCAATCTAAACCCTAAAAACTATTAACTAAATCAAAGTGTTACATATCAACTAATCAAAATGTAGGAGGGGTTGTGCATGGAGGAGGGGGGAGGAGATGCTATGTGGATCGAGGAGGGGGGAGGAGGGGATGTGGATGGGGGGGGGGAGGGAGGAGCGGCTGTGGAGGGAGGAGGGGCTGTGGATGGAGGAGGAGGGCGGCTAGAGGAGGGAGGAGGGAGGAGAAGGGGCGGCTAGAGGATGGAGGAGCAGGGGGAGGGAGGAGGAGGGAGGAGGGAGGAGGAGGGGGATGGAGGAGGAAAGAGGCAGGAGGAGGGAGGAGGAGGCTTACCGAGGCTGGGGGATGGCGGCGACGATGGCGGCAATGCGGCGATGGCGGCGACGGTAGGAGGAGGACGGCCACGACGGTGAGAGAGTGAAACAGGGAGAGTGGGGAATGGGCGGAACGGGGAGGATAAGGCTGGATTAGCAGCAGCGTGGGTCATGGCCCAGCGCTACTGCTAACTGAGTTAGTTGTGGCGCGTGTTCCAGCCCAGCGCTGCTGCTAAGTGGGTAAGGGCAGCTGGGCCCGGGCTGGCCACAGTAGCAGCGCGGGCCGTGGGCCAGCGCTACTGCTAATGTGTTTAGCAGTAGCGTTGGGCCGATATCCGCGCTGCTGCTATGGCCTGCCCGTGGGGGGACGGCGGGGCCCTCATAGTAGTAGCGCCTGCTCGGCATGCACGCGCTACTACTAAACTACACCTGCAACGCGTGTGATAAGCCTGCGCTACTGCTAAATAACAGTAGCGCCCATTATCCCCACGCTACTGTTAATCCTCTACCAATAAGGTATTTCCTAGTAGTGCATGGTATTTGACAAAACTGCCACCCTTACATATGTAACTGCGACGCGGGAGTTTGCAACTGCCATGTCTCCCAGCGAACGTTTGAAGGAGATTGGCGTTAGCACCGATGGTGGTTCCTAGTAGTTCCACGCTCGGGCATTGAATTTGTACTATTTACTATACTACTCCGGTAGAGCAGAGTCCTACTCCACTATAGTAGGTACTGTAGTTTATAGGAGTAGGAGTATATTTTAGTAGTACTGTAATTAGTCAAGTTGTCTCACATCGATATGACCCTACACTGCTGGGATGTGTCTCATAAGTCAAGCGGCGTGCTGCTGTTACATTGTCATCATCACCTGTCCACTTCCCGCAGCACATATTCGCTTCTCCATCCTCGCCAGCACAAAATCGTCTAATCTTCCATCCACGCTAGGCGCCTCCCCCATCTTCCAAAACCCAAGCACTAACAATGGCAGAACCGAGCAGCGTCTACCAAAAGAGTGGCTGAAATTCGCTCCCCACAGAGGTAATGAAACTCATTGTTTCGCGTGTGGACAATCTCAGTACCATGCCTCTCGCCGCGTGCTCGTCGGGGATGTACCGTTTACTCAAAGCCCTCAGGCCGGAGCTTTTTAAGCCAGCTCCCTGCTTGCTGATGCTGCTTGATCTTCAGAAATGGTGTGTCACGCAGCTTAAGGATCCTAGGGTGGCAAGCATCAACCCCCTCAACTGCGATTCGATCCCTGTCACCCTCAACTACATTAACGGTATGTACTGGGTCGTCATGAACACGTCTTGGATGGTTCTCGTCGATGGACGCGGCAGGTGGATGCTCGTGGAGGTCTACACCCGACGATTGATACCCCTTCCTTTGATTAACACTGCACTGCTTTGGCACCGCGGCCCAGAATACTCGGAATCTTACAGTGGCAACATGATACCAAGTTTGATTTGCTCAAGGTTGTAATCTGCCAAGTGCCCACAAGATCTGCGAAATATAAAGACTTCAGACTAATTGCGTTCTTCAACTGCGGTCTCGCCTATCTGATAGGTCACTATGGTAAGTGGATAAATCCCCACGTCCATCGCAGGATCATACAAACTCCATGGCTCTCTGATGCCATTGAACACAAGGGCTTCATTTACGCTATGGACTCCTTCTACGGCTGGACATATTGCTGGCCTACTCCAGTCATCGCTACAAATGGTTGTTACGGCAGTATGTTACTCCTCATTTCCCATGATATCATGATGGCTTGCTTCCTATTGTCAGAGTACAGTTTGAGAAGAGTTAGAATCATGACATTGTTGTTAGAAATTAACACCACGCTGTCAAATACACCGTCTGTTCAGTAACGTGGACGCTTTGACAGTTTAATTTGAACTGCCAAAACGTCCCACATTGGTGATCAGATGTAGTAGAATTTTGGTGAAATCAAATCATCCTTCCCATGCTTATATTACTGTCAACATTTACAGAAAAAATATTCATGCTCTGAACATGTTGTTCATAGATTTACAGTACCAGCCCATTTTTATTTGACTCCAACTTGATATGATGTTGTAGGCCGCGTGGTGTCCCTTCCCTTCCTAATCCCAGAACCTTTCAAAGAAAAGTGACATGGCAGTTGCAGGTGGTTCTTGGCTCAATCAGACGATGGTGAACGATTGATTATCGTTCGCACGTACCGGACATGTTGTTTTGTGGAATACAATCATAGTCACTGCATGGTCTTTGAGCAGGATCCCGGCTTCTTTGGGCCTTCAGGAATTTTTGACTAGAGGCGGGTAACTAGCCTCGGCAGACACTCTCTGTTTCTCGGACTGAATTATCTGATTAACTAGGAGATCACCAACATCAAGGATCATGATGGCAGCGCGGTTCCGTTCATCAGGCAAAACTATGTGTACACAGCGTACCATGCGTCTCTCCATGCACCATACCCTGATATGTGCCGCCACGCTCTGCAACCCAAAGTAGGAGAGTGGGTCGCATGTATCATACTTCGACCTGCAGGCTGGAATTTCCCCCGTCAGGCACCCAACTGGTTCAAGCCTTCAGCCAATCTCCATAGCTTAGTAAATAGTAACATCTAACTAAGCCAGTTAGTTAGATGCGTACACTTGGTGTAGTAGGATCTTTGTTAAGTTTGATGCATACACTTGGTTTTTTGGTAGCCCTTCTGTAATGTTGGCTGATGTTTGGTTGGAAGAGTGAGCTGCGTCTTTACTCTTCTGGCCTGCTTACTACTTCTGTTGCAGCCCCACCCTTGGTGGTCTCTTCAATCCCAAGGCTCCTTTGTAGGGCTCTAGTTTGCTGTGAACCTCTAGTGGTTTCTATTAATGGAAAATTGGCGGCAAACCCCTTTTACTAAAACAATATAGAACCATGGATGCTGCTGGTGTTTTCAATGTACAATGAGTAATATATTTTATCTATTGGTTGAATAAATAGTGGTGTTAGAATGATAAAAACAATGTTTTGGAAGTCATTGCACGCTCCGATCCTTTAGTGACCCATACGTTTTTTTAGAGGTTAGTGCCCCGTACGTAGCACATACTATTTTTTCTAGGGAACAAATCTTCCACTTGTTGAGGACATGCAGCCCAGTGATTTAGGCCCAATAGAAGAGCCCATAATTAACTGGGAGGGAGGCTCTCACATGAATCCGGCCCAGCTACATGCTCATGCTCCCCTAAATAAATAATAAAGCTAAATGTTCATGCACAGGTTGTTTAAGTTTACGATTTGAAAAGTACGATTTTAACTGGAGGATATTACTTTCCTATGAGAGTATCTTTACATTCAATCGATATTATTCTTAGGCAAAGATAGCAACCAGTCTTTTCTCTCACACCCTTTTCTTCGTGCAACCGGCAAACTGTTAATTGGTACCCACCAGGTTGAAGCCGATGCAAATCGTAGTCAACATGGTCAACATCTAACAATTATTAGCGGCAAGTTGTAATAAATATCACAATTTTTTTCCGTTGCATTTGTATGTTTTATGGATTGTGCTGCCCAGGTCTCCCGTTCGAAACCCAGGTACCACAAGTTTTTTGACAAGACGAGTTTTTTTTATGATAAAAAGTTCCAGCCCAACATTATTTTTCGATAAGAATGCCCAGCCCAGCCCAACACATGTGGCGACCCCACTTTATCCCACGACTTCTGAATGTTCTCGGCTTCACACCTAAAGAAAAAAAGTGCTCGGCTTCACTTTACAATAAGTTGTAGCCATATAAAATTAATTCTTATTATCGAGCATGCTGAGTTTTTGGGTCTGACTGATCCAGGCGCCAAAACCAAACTAGCGCTGGCGGGACGGCCTGTTCCTACCTTCCATGGCTGGTTGTGGTGCCGTGCCTGGATCGCCGCCCTATCGTACCATGAAATGCTGGCCAGGCCATCCCTCTACTCCCCCACACATCATATTCTTCTCCGGCGATGGCAGCCCACCACGCACCAGAACCAGTCAACCCTCGTACTCCCCGCCGCCTTCGACCACACTGCCGCATCTTCCCCGGCTCCTATTCATTCCCGTCCGAGGCCTCGCCGTCGTCCTCTGCCTTGGTGCGCTCGCCACGATGCTGCCGTCCGGCCTTGTCAACATGGTCAACATGGTGAATCGGGGGAGGATTGTACTTGAGAGTATGATAGCAGGAACCCACCAGGTCCACTGCCGAACGCAAGCAAGTGCCTCCTTACTATTCAGATCCACCCCTCAATTTTTTACTCATATCCACCTTGCTGATATCTGGGACCGACATCATTGTCAACGTATACTCAATTAACGACAGAATTGCACAAGGAGTGACTGACACCAGGGATCTAGTAGCTTGAGCAGTTCTTTTGGTTGTTCAGATGGAGCAGCGTATAAACTGGGTTGTGCGGTGTCTGCAGCCCGTCTAACAACATGACCAGGCTAGCTGTTTTTTCTTTGGGAAAATGGGTATCCCACCATTTTTTTTGAAGAATACCCAACCTAGGCCTATTTGTTTTCTCCGACTTGCTGGATTGCAAATCTTTCAAGATGAGGAGGGATGCATTCGGCCTGGCCAGAAAATGTGCAGTAAATCATAAAAGTAATATGAAATGGGCTGCAAATGTAGAAAAAAATAGAACAGATGGGCAATTAGTTTCATATTATGTTTTTTTTTCTTCTTTGAGATTTTATATTTCATTGGATTTTAACATTTTTTTAAATTAGTTTTAATCTCGCTCCTAATTTTGGGATTAAAAATAGTTCGGACCCCAGCAAAAATATGCGAACTTTCGAATATTTTTTAGCAAATTTTTAACCCTGGTCCTTACCACAAAATGGCAGGAATTCTAAAAATGGCAAATGGGTTGTAATAAATTCCATATGAATTAGTAAATGGGCTTTAAATTGTAAAAATAATAGGAAATGGGCTGTACACGCCACAGATTTCCAGGCTGACTTGTTGGCCGACTAAGTTGACGCCTACGTAAGGCTTTGTCAACTTATAGTCAACAAACGATTCTAGCAGCAGTGACTGTTGGATGTCCATCAAACGGCCGTTGTGCTTCTTCAATCTCTGATCTTCCTGCTCCAGCCACACAAACCAGCGCCGGCTTTACTGCCTGCTCCCACCCTACTCTCACCGCTGGCCAGGCCATCCCTCTACCCACCCACACGTCCTATTATTTTCCGGCAACGACAGCCTCACCCCGCAGCCGAACCAGTCAACCCTCATACTCCCCTCTACATGGGCATCCACTGCTATGTCTTCACTGGCTCCGGGTCATTCCCTTCCTAGGCCTCGCCATCGTCCACTGTGTTGTTGCTCTCGGCGTGGCATGGTCAATGTGCTCAACAAATGACAGTCATCGGAAGAGGGATGTAGGTGGAGAGGTTGACAGTAGGGCCCCACATGGTCCATGGCCGCACGCAAGCAAGTGCATCCTTATTACCCGAAAAAATGATTCTTCCCCCTGACAGGTTGAACCCACCAACAACATCTTCGCACTCAAGGAAGTGCCTCATTATTACGCGGAAAAAAAGTTTCATCCCTCTGATAGCTGGGACCTACCATCTGCATCTTTTTCAAGGAAGTGCCTCCTTATTAGGCGGAAGAAAAATAATTCCTCCCCCTGCTAGCTGGGTCCCACCTGATTTGGAGGCTGGCTTGTGGGCCTACTAAGTTGACGCGTACGCAGGGCTATGTCAACTTACTCAACAAAATTGACTCTAGCAGCGTGGGACCATTAGATGTCAATCCAACGGCTGGTGTGCTTCTTCAATCTCTGATCTTACTCCTCCAGCCGCCCAAACCAGCGACGGCGTGACCGCCTGCTCCCGCCTTCCGTGGCCGGCTGTGCTACCACACAGGCCTCACCGCGCCACCCTACTCCCATCGCTAGCCAGGCCATTCCTCTACTGACCCACACCTCCTGTTATTCTCCGGCGACGGCAGCCTCACACCGCAGCCGAGCCAGTAAACCCTTGTATTCCCCTCCGCGTGGGCATCCACTTCTGAGTCTTCCCTAGCTCTGGGTCGTTTCCCTCCCTAGGCCTCGCCGTCGTCCACCGCCTTGGTGCTCTCGGCATGGCATCGTAAACGTGGTCAACGAACGACAACCAACGGAAGAGCACTGTACGTGGACAGGCTGACAGCTGGGACCCACGAGGTCCATGGTCGGACACAAGGAAGTGCCTCCCTATTACGTGGAAGAAAAATGATTCCACTCCCTGCCTGCTGGGACCCACCAGCTACATCTTCGCATGCAAGGAAGCTCCTCCTTATTACATGAAAAAACATTGCTGACACGTGGGTCCCAGTTGCTCGATCAGTTTTGTTGTTGTTGTTTTTTTGTTGTTGTTGAGAGGGAGTAGGTTATCAACTGGGTTGTGCGGTGTCTGTGGCCCGTCTAGCCTAGGCTTTTATTTTATCTTTAAAACATGATGAGCCCAGCTGTTTTTTTCTCGGTGAAAATGGCTAGCCCACCTCTTTTTTCATAGAATAGCCTACACAGGCCGATTTCTTTTTCTCCATCCTGCTGAGATGCAAATCTTTCAAGACGACGAGGGATACATTCGGCATGCCTAGACAAAAAGGGTTGTAAATCTTATAAGTAATATGAAATGGGTTGTATATGTATAAAAACAAAGAAAATGGGCAATTAGTTTCAAATTGCGGATTTTCTTTTATTTTTTGATATTTCAATTTTCATTTTTTAACATAATTTAAATATAATATTAATTTAGTTTTTATCGGGCTCAAAATTTCGGGATTAGAAATAGTTCGGCAATTTCAATGAAATATCGCTGAAATTTTTAATCATGTCCGTGCGAGAAAATGGTATGGTATTCTAAAATATAATATGGGCTACAATAAATTACGTAATAATTAGCAAATGGTCGCTAAATTTAGGAAAATAGCAAATGGGCTATATGCTGTCCGCCATAGATGTTATGCTGACTTGTGGGCCTACTAAGTTGACGCGTACGCAGGGCTTTGTCAACTTAAAGTCAACAAACGATTCTTGCAGCGGTGACCGTTGGATGCTAATCCAACGGCCATGCTGCTTCTTCAATCTCTGATCTTCTTGCTCCAGCTACCCAAACCAGCGCCGGCGGGACCGCCTGCTCCTGCCTCTCGTGGCCGGCTGTGTTGCCGCGCAGGACTCAACGCCCCACCCTACTCCCACCGCTAGCCAGTCCTTCCCTCTACTAACTCACATCCCCTGTTATTCTCCAGTGATGGCAGCTTCACACCGCAGCCAAACCAGTCAACCCTCGTACTCCCATCTATGTGGGCATCCACTGCCGCGTCTTCCCCGGCTCCGCGTCGTTCCCTTCCGAGGCCTCGCCGTTGTCCACCACCTTGGTGCTCTCGGCGTGGTGTAGTCAACATGGTCAATGAACGACAGCCATCGGAAGAGGACTGTGCGCGGTGAGGCTGACAGCTGGACCCACCAGCTACATCTTCGCACGCAAGGAAGTACCTCCTTATTATGCGCAAGAAAAAATTGATTCCTCCCCCTTACAGTCGGGACCCACCAGTTATATCTTCGCACGCAAGGAAGTGCCTCCTTATCCACTGACAGCTGGGACCCACCAGGTCGAAGCATACGTAGCGTTGTCTGTCTGGTCACGAACGTGTACATACATACTGGTCGATCGATCTCTCTGCAAGGTTGAACCATGGCCGAGTAAGTAGCGGCACGTGTCGTAGTAGAGCCCCCGACGTGGCAGTTCAGACAGTCCTGTCTAAATCATGTACATGTACGTACAGCCACACGGCAAAGAATACGGCCACGTACGTACATACGGGCAGGGTCTCGAATGCATACTCGCGCATACGTATGACCAGGGCTCGTGTACATGGAGAGGCAACGGACGGCAGCAACGGCGTCGTGTTCATCGGCAATCAACCGGCTGGGTCGGAATCGAGGAAACAGCGTCGTGTTCATCGGGAGCCAAGCGACTGGGTTGGAACGCGTCCTGTTCATCGGGAGCCAACCGGCTTGGACGGAACAGCCGAAACGGGGTCCTGTTCATCGACTCGGGGTCTGGCGTATCACAAAACGGAGGAAACGACCTTCTGTTCGACCGCCTACGGTCAAAATGGGGTCCTGTTTATCGGTTGGGGGTTTGGCGTACCACAAAACAGAGGAAACGAACTTCTGTTCGAGCGCCTATGGTCGAAATGAGGTCCTGTTGATCGGGAGGGGTGTGGCGTATCGAAAACAGAGGAAACACACTTCTCATCAAGCACCTATGGTCAAAACGGGGTCCTGTTGATTGGGAGGGGTGTCACATACCGCAAAACGAAGGAAACGGACTTCTCATCGAACGCCTACAGTCAAAACGGGGTCCTATTCATCGGGAGGGATGTGGCGTACTGCAAAATGGCACTCCACGGGCTACTGTTCATCCACGATCGACCTCCTCAGCCTCCACCAGCTACTGTTCATCCATCGTCGACTTCCTCCAGCCTCCACCGGCTACTGTTCATCCAGCCTCCATGGGGTCATGTTCATCCACCCCCAACCGGCTGGGGTGTGGCGGCCTCCTCGGGGTCCTGCTCATCCAGCGCCAACAACCATCACACGGCCAGGGTACTGTTCATCCACAGCCAACCCACCAGTTCGGGTGGGGCGTACGAGCGGGCGACAGCAACGGGAACTGTTCATCCACGGTCAACCAACCGGCTAGGTCAACTCACCACGTCTCGCGCAAGGGGCTCGATCGATGCATCTCGACTCGTTCTACGTATCGCGTGCGCGGCAGCAACGTGCACTATTCATCGAAAGGCAACCCAACACCGGCTACGTCTCGCACATACAGGGGCTCGACCGGCCTCAGTTAGCAGCGAAGGAATCGCTCAGGTTCAGTTAGCAGCGAAGGAATCGCTCGGGTTCAATTAGCAGCGAAGGAATTGCTCGGGTTCAGTTAGTAGTGAATGGATCGATCGGCTTTAGTACATAGCTAGTGCAATCGGTCGGGTTCAGTAAGCGAATGCCTCGCTCGGGTTTAGTAAGCGAACGCCTCGCACACACGCGCGCATATGAGAGAAACGCGCAAACCACACTGCATCGCTCAGCCCCGACCACCCACCGTACCCGGGAACTCCTCGAAAATTTCCTCGCCCTCACTTCTACCATGATTTTTTACATCATGGATGGCCCAAAGAATGTCATGCGGGTGCATCTCCGGCCCGCCAAGGATGAAAAGCCCATTTTCTATCATAATTTTTTGTCATAGAAGTAGGATCCCACCACATCTATGATGATACGTGTTTTTGTCACAATTATTGTCATAGAAGTGTCATAGCCATGACAGAAAAAGTTTTCATTCAGGCCATAATGTCACGGATGTGTATTTTTTTGTAGTGTTGCCGTAATAGGAAAATGAAATATATTGTGTCTTTAATCTGAAATGTCAATTTGATTACTAAATGGATTAAAAATAATAGGCCAATTAGCCTGCTTATTCGGTTTTTCTATTGCAGATGGTTATTGAGACAAAACCGTGGGGGATGACCTTAGACAACCCACACAGTTTCTAGGAAGTAAACGTGTTGGATCAATGAACAATACCACACGATTTCCTCTGGACAACCGTTTGCGTTGGGCCACCTTGCACATATGTTTTCTACATAAAAAGTGTGTGTGATGGATAGCCTATGCCATACAGTTTCTTCTAGGCACCGTGAGTGATGCATTCAATAACGCAAACAATAAAATTATAAATATCGTATACGATGTCAGCGCTATCACAAACGATGTGATGCGGTAAATCGTGTGTGATGTACATACGAATGGAAACGTTTGTATGGGATTCATGCTGTGGGATGCTATGTATATCTCACACGATTGGGCTTGTATAATTGTCTGTGATGGCTCGCTCGATCGCACTCAAGCTCTTTTTGCCCAGCGTGTGTGACCGGAGGACCTATCGCCGATGGTTTCTGGGTCGTGTGGGATGGACCCCCCCTATCGCACACATAGGCAAGGCGACGGTTTAAAACTCTGTCACGGAAAGGGGGTAAAAACCGTTTGTATAGCACTTGCCTGCACTAGTGGGCCGCGATGGGGACATGCCCCGATGCAGGGCGCTGGTGGCGGCCAATGACAGAGCAGGGAAGCGATGGGGGCATCCATCAAAATTGGATTGCACCAACCACGGTTTCAGATCGGAGTGAGGCAGGGGGATGGAGAGCCGCTTCTGGCAGGTAGCCGGCTTGGGGAGGGAGAGCCGCCACAACCCTACTGCTCGCGCGTGTGCTACTTGTGAGGTGCATTGGGATTTTCCCCGAAGAGGAGGGGAGATGCAGTACAGTAGAGATAAGTATTTCCCTCAGTGATGTGGTGCCCCGCCTGAATACCACTGTAGCCAGACGGTCGGCGCACACACTAGCCCAGGAAATCACTCTGGCATGCGTGTTTACAACAAGTACCATAAACATAGGCACAACTGTAATAAGAATATATTTATTAGCCATTGTGGCTGGAATAAATACATCATGGTTACAAAGATGGGGTAGTGGAAAAATACTAACTAAGGCAGCACGGACTTGGAGAGGCTCCATTCCACAGGGATCTGACTAGGTTACTCTTCTAGCCTGCGAACACTCCCGCTCCTCGCTGGTGGACGTCGGATCCTTAGGTGAACCTAGCCATGTTGAAGGCCGCTGAGTACTTTTGAATGTACTCGCAAGGAAACCAAATAACATATACACCAAGCATAGCAATCCATGGCATTCAAGCATGTACTTGTTGTCCTAACAATATTAGTTATCATGTTATGGCAGAATTTTCTAGCAATATTACTCATCATGTCGTAACAGGATTACCTAGCATTGGAACTACCAAAGTAAATGCAGTAAGGTAAAGTGTAACAGTGCAGGTAACTTATTAAGTTTCTCTCATGATCCCTCTGGACCATATCCAAGTTCTTATGGTTATCCGACCATCTCCTACATAGCCATCCCATGGATAACATCTCAACTTCCTGACATTATCCGATATCCAGGCATCCGCGCTGTAAATCTGACAAAGCTTACCTTATATGGTTCATTCTTAGCAATCATTTAGTTAACTCCTCCAGACTTGACACAGACCAAATAGTGTGACCTAGTATGAACTGGGCCCATGACTGAGGACGCGGCTATTCTAATAGATTTACACTCTGCAGAGGTTGCACAATTTACCCACACCATGGAGCTCCTGGCCTCATACATCAGTACATGCTCCCATTCGGGTGGATCGATGCTGCTCCAACAAAACTTGTCTATTGCCTGGCACTCTTACGGCCCCACCGACAATCATACCCCTTCCAGGTCAAGTCCTGGGTGGCCCCTGTGTCACTCCTGACACCTGCCACCGTCATGGCCAAACTAAACTGTCCCAAACAGGGACCCGCGCGCAATAACCTAGGCTCACAAGGTTATCGCCACCTACTGGGCCAGGGTAGCATGCACGCATAACCTCCCCTCTTTGGAGGTACCGACAAGAGGCAAGACAATAGACCAAGTTAGGGTCGTCCCATACCGGCAAATGTGGCTGCACTGATGAGTTTGGTTCAGTGGCACTATGACTTGATCCAGCCGACGGAGGAGGTTGTTGTAATTATTATGTCACATTCTTGATTATTGCAATAACAGTAGTAATGCACAATGAAAACATAACAACCTATCTCCATATTGTAACACAACGAGTCATTAGTGCGATAATATAATGAATACTAGCAAGTAATGCAAACAGTAATACAAACTATCAGAAGTTTAATTATCTCTAGCACAAACATATTCATTAATTAAACATGCAAGAATAAAACAGAGCAATGCTTTAGGGCATATATCAGATGGTTGGTTCGCCTGGGGTCGATGGATTCACCAGAGAGAAGTACGATCACCTTGCGGAAGAATTTGCCGGAAAAGATTCCCTCTGGAAGGGCTCAATAGAGGGCAGGGGCAAGATGGTCATTTTCAGAATGTGTAAACATGGTGAAAGTGATATCATCGGAACGGCCTCGATGAATAGAGAGCGTGGGCTTTGGATTCACCTGAATCGGAGTTACGAGCAAAAAGTTAGAGAGGTTTGACTGCCAAGGACTGATCTACAAAAGAAATAATTGCGTCTGGGTCCCTAACAGCACTGCGGCTGGCTCCTTCTCTGCGAATGCATTTTCCAAAAAAGGAAATGTACTCTTGGCCTGGTGCACTTTCAGTAATCGAAAGCGTACACACCCTAGTACGCCTTTGGTAATGCAAAGACGTATTCCGAGGAATACGCCTCCACTTATCCAACGTGGCGGGGGTGGGGCCCGGCTTCTACCGCTGACTGGTGGGTCTCGCTCCACCTTCTCTCTCTCCTCCTGACCTCCTCCTTCTTCCTCCCAACAAACAGGGCAGGGGAGGCCCGGTCGAGCGGGCGCCGGCGCGCTCTGGTGACCTAGGCCA
Source organism: Elymus sibiricus (assembly GCA_039707655.1). Classification (NCBI taxonomy): domain Eukaryota; kingdom Viridiplantae; phylum Streptophyta; class Magnoliopsida; order Poales; family Poaceae; genus Elymus; species Elymus sibiricus. The sequence continues at coordinate 86,260,526 of CM077668.1, read as the reverse complement.
CCTCCGGCTGTGCTCCGCCTACCGGCGAGATCGGCGTGACAAGGCGCACCCGTCCCGGCACCGCACGGACTCCGGGAAGGGCCGTACCAGTGGCGGTTTGAGCTCCCGCAGAAGAGGCCATCGGCCAGATTCGGAGACGAGGCCACGGGCGCCCCGGAGATGGAACGAGGATAGGGGAAGGCTCGCCATGCTCTGATGGTTCCATTGGATGGGAAAGGAGGGGAGGAGGGGCTCCGGTCGGCTAGAATTCGAGCGGTGGCTGCCGGTGGGGCTCCGGCCAGAGAGAGGAAATGGGGGCTCCTCGAGCTCGCCTGCTTGGTCCAGAGGAGAGCTACGAGGGAGGGAAGGAGGCTGGCGTGCTCGGGGAGCTCGGGTGCGGGCTATATATAGTCGAGTGAGCTTGTCGGATAAGCTTGGCCGCCGTGGCCTTCTTATCCGTGCACTGGAGCTTGGAGGCCATGCAGAGGGAGGGGGAGAGGCATCAAGAGGGTTCACGGGGAGTGGAGAGGTCTCGGGTGTGCTCAAGAAGGCTCGGGGAAGAAGCTAGGAGAAGACGACGACGTCATGGGCGCGCACTGTTGGCAGCAGTGCGGCAGAGCTCGTCGTGGCTCGGTGAGGAAGAAGACGGAGGGGGAAGGAGCTGGAGAGGGGGCATGCGGGCACTGCGGAGCCGTCGGACATGCCTGGACAGGCCGAAGTTGGCCAGAGCTGGCCTGCCCGATGCGACCAGACGCTGTCAGTGCGCAATGCGCGCATTTGGCCTTGTCCGTGGCGTGGTCACCACGTACACCCCATGTTCTGGGCCCCCTCTGGATGCCACATCTTGTCAAACGCGGTAGTCATTGATCATATAGATGAGTTATGACATTTGATAAACCAGGACGACTCTAGAGTGGTCGAGAAGGTCTAGAACAGTTTCTGGTCAGAATTTTAGAGCAGTTGCTGAGGTGAAATGATTTGGTAAATGGACCTGAGCTATTGCCACACTGAAATGTAGTAGGAAGGAGTAGATGCTGGGAAAATTTGAAGTCATTTGGACCTTGTTTCCATGCACTTCCTTCACAATGCAAAATTTGGTGCAGAAACTAGATTTTGAAGCTGTGCTCAAATGGCTGAATGGATTGGGCTGAAATTTGGTTTATAGAGATCATATAGAAGTATGGAGGTACTGGTAAAATTTCATAACATTTGGACATACCAAAGTGGTACTTACTTCACAGTGCTACTCTGTGGACAGAAACTTGAGAAAATTGCTGGGGAATATTAAATGAATGGTTTGAGCTGATTTTTGGTTTACAGGAGTGAATTATCAAGCTTAACCACCCTACAAAATTTCAGCTCAAATGGATCCATGGTTCAAGCACTTACTTTGCAAATTTACCAACTAGACAAAATTTGCAAATGGATGCTTTACTCAAAATTTGAACTATGGAATTTGGGTTCTTGATGGAAATGGTGAAGATATGGATAGGAGAAGCTCCACAAATTATTTGGGATTTTTCCTGGCTACCAAAATGGTAGTTCCTTTGGAAAGTGCCCAAAATGCAATATTGGCTTTAAATAGGGAAAATGCAATTTCCCTTATTTAATTATGACCAATATTTTTATGAGAGCTCAATATGATCACAAAGAATATCTCCACAAGTTTTCATGAACTTTGGGGATGGATAGATATTTTCCTCGATTTAATTCCTTTAACTGGCAGAAAAAGATATTAATTTTAAATGAAAAATATTGCAAATGACTTGGCAATATTTTTGCATATCCGAGGTTTACAGAGATAGGATGATCACTGGGAAAAGTTTGGGAGGCAACAGATCAAAGGAAATTGGGGTTCCTTTGTAACTGCAGGAATTAGGGTTTCCCTTCCGGTAACTCGGAAGGTAGGGTTTCGGCGGCAAAATCCTGAGAATATATCTTGGGTGGCAAGGTTGGACAGGAGAGAATCTCTGGTTGGATAGGAAAGGCAAGGCTATATGACCATCTTCATATACCCAACAGAGAGAGAAAATCCAATAACACCGAAAAAAAGACGGGAGTCCAATCCCGTGAAGGAAAAAAACGTGGAGCAAAAACCAGGGTGTCACAAGTGAGAACCAAGGTTTATCGAACCAATAGGAGAATCACGCAAACCCTCGTGAACAGCACCTGCACACACAAAAGCAAATACTTGCACCCAACGCAGGCAAGAGGGTTGTCAATCCCCTTGAACTCGTTAATTGCAAGGATTAAATCTTGTATAGGAAAAACTATAAATTGCAAAACAAAAGAAAAAGAAATAAATTGCAGCAAAGGTTTTTAGGTTTTCTTTTTATATTTAAATTAGACCCCGGGGCCATAGTTTTCACTAGAGTCTTCTCTCTTGAACACATAGCATACGGTGGGTAAACAAGTTACTGTTGGGCAATTGATAGAAAAGCACATAGTTATGACGTATTCACGACAATGATCACGTATATAGGCATCACGTCCGAGACAAGTAGACCGACTCCTGCCTGCATCTACTACTATTACTCCACCAATCGACCGATATCTAGCATGCATCTATGGTTTTAACTTCATAATAAATAGAGTAACACTTTAAGCAAGATGACATGATGTAGATAAAGTAAACTCAATCAATATGAATAAACCCCACCGTTTTATCCTTAATGGCAACAATACAAATACGTGTCTTGTCCCCTACTTTTTCATTGGGATATAGAGCACCGCAAGATTGAACCCATTACAGAGCACCTCTCCCACTGAAGATAAATCAATCTAGTTGGACAAACCAAACGGATAGATCGGAGAGAAATACAAAGCTATAACAATTATGCATAATAAAGTTCTGAAAAGACTCAATTACTTTCAATGAATAATCTGATCATAAACCCACAATTCATCGGATCCCAACAATCACACCACAAAAAAAATTACATCGGATAGAACTCCAAGAAGATCGAGAAGAACATGGTATTGAAGATCAAAGAGAGAGAAGAAGCCATGTAGCTACTAGCTATGGACCCATAGGTCTGTGGTAAAGTACTCACACATCATCGGTAGGGCAGCAAGGTTGATGTAGAAGCCCTCCGTGATCGATTCCCCCTCCAGCAGATTACCCGAAAAGGCCTCCAGATGGGATCGCAGAAGCACAGAAGTTTGCGGCGGCGAAAAAGTTATTTGGGGTGGCTCTCTGTTGGTTTGGGAATATTTGGGAATTTATAGGCTTGGAATTAGGTCAAGCGGAGCTGCGTGGGGCCCACTAGCTCAGGAGGCACGCCTACCCCCCTGGGGCACGCCCCTCGAGCTTGTGGCTCTCTCATATCTCTTCTGGCCTCCTCCCGAAGCTTCGAGGGTCCCTTCTAGTCCAGAAAAAATTAATCTAAAGATTTTTTCCTGTTTGGATTTCGTTTGATATTGATTTTCTAAAAAGCCAAAAAACAAGCAAAAAACAGGAACTGGCACTGGGCACAAGGTTAATAGGTTAGTCCCAAAAAATGATATAAAATAGCATATTATTGCATATAAAGCATCCAAGATTGATAATATAATAGCATGAAACAATCAAAAATTATAGATACGTTGGAGACGTATCAGCATCCCTAAGCTTAATTGCTGCTCGTCCTCGAGTAGGTAAATGATAAAAACAAAAAATTTGATGTTGAATGCTACCTAACATGTTTATCATGTAATCTATTTTATGGTATGAATGTTAAGATACAAGTGATTCAAGGAAATAGTCTATCATTTGATATAAAGACATCAATACTCAGGCATACCAGCAAACAATCATGCCTTTCAAAATGAAGAATGCTAAAGAACGCTATCCCTACAAAATCATATAGCTCATCATCCTTAGTCTTCCTAGCACAAAAATATTAATCATGAACTACCCCATTGACAAGCCAAGCAATTGGATCATACTTTTTAACGTGCTTCATCATTTTCAACTTCACACAATACATGAGCGTGAGCCATGGATATAGCACTATGGTTGGAATAGAATGTGGTGGTAGAGATTAATAAGGGAAGTCAAAAAGGAAGAAAGTCTCGCATCAACTCGGCGGATCAACGGACTATGGAGATGTCCATCAATCGATATCAATGCGAGGAGTAGGGATTGCCATGTAACTGATGCACTAAGAGCTATAAGTGTATGAAAGCTCGACTGGAACTAAGTAGGTGTGCATCCAACTTGCTTGCTCATGAAGACCTTGGGCATTTGAGGAAGCCCATCATCGGAATATACAAGCCAAGTTCTATAACAAAAAATTCCCACTAGTATATGAAAGTGACAAAATAGGAGACTCTCTATATGAAGAACATGGTGCTACTCTCAAGCACAAGTGTGGTAAAAGGATACTAACATTGCCCCTTCTCTCTTTATCTCTCATTTTTTTGTTGGGCTCTTTTTGGCCTCTTTTTTTTCGTCCGGAGTCTCAACCCGACTTGTGGGGGGAATCATAGTCTCCATCATCCTTTCCTCACTGGGACAATGCTCTAATAATGATAATCATCACACTTCTATTTACTTACAACTCGATAAAAACTATACAGAATGACTATATATGAATGCCTCTGGCAGTGTACCAGGATGTGCAATGATCTAGCGTAACATGTATGAAAATGATTAACGGTGGCTGTGCCACAAATATCATGTCAGCTCTATATGATCAGGCAAAGCAATATGATGATGAACACACAAGTCATGAGACGGAACGGTGGAAGTTACATGGCAATATATCTCGGAATGGCTATGGAAATGCCATAATAGGTAGGTATGGTGGCTGTTTTGAGGAAGATATATGAAGGCTTATGTGTGATAGAGCATATCATATCATGGGGTTTGGATGCACCGGCAAAGTTTGTGCCAACTCTCGAGGCGATAAAGGGCAATGCATGGTACCGAAGAGGCTAGCAAATTGCAGAAGGGTGAGAGTGCGTATAATCCATGGACTCACATTAGTCATAAAGAACTCACATACTTATTGAAAAGCCTATTAGACCTCGAAGCAAAGTACTACTCGCATGCTCCTAGGGGGATATATTGGTAGGAAAAGACCATCACTCATTCCCGACCGCCACTCATAAGGTAGACACTCAATAATAAATCATGCTCCAACTTCATCACAAAATAGAGACTATACATGCATGCTTCGGGAATCACAAACCTTAACATCAATATTTTTACTAAACCACAATCATCCACTAATACACCCCCATATTACCATCTTAATATCGCAAAACTATTGCAGGGAATCAAACATATCATATTCAGTGATCTACATGAAAGTTTTTATTATATCCCTCTTGAATACCTATCCTTTTTGGACTAGTATTATAAAACATGCAAATTGCCATTACTATTTATTAGACTCTCAAAAAGATTTAAGTGAAGCATGAGAGTGCAATTTTTTCTACAAAATATAACCACCGCTGTTCTCTAAAAGATATAAGTGAAGCACTAGAGGAACTGCCTAGCTCAAAAGATATAAGTGAAGCACATAGAGTATTCTAACAAATCACGACAAATGTGTGTCCCTCTCAAAAGTGTGTCCAGCAAAAAATGATTGTGGCAAACTAAAAAGCAAACAAAGAAAAGAAACTATGGCACAAGATGCACCAAGTAAAACTCATATCATGTGATGAATAAAAATGTAGCTCGAAGTAAGTTACCAATAGATTGTAGACGAAAGAGGGGATGCCATCCGGGGCATCCCCAAGCTTAGACGCTTGGGTCTTCCTTGAATATTACCTTGGGGTGCCTTGGGCATCCCCAAGCTTAGGGTCTTGCCGCTCCTTATTCCTTCATCCATCGTAATCTCACCAAAAACTTGAAAACTTCAGCACACAAAACTCAATAGAAACCTCGTGAGATCCGTTAGTATAACAAACAAATCTTAAATTTTAGGTACTGTTATAAATTGATTCATATTTTAATCTTGCATAATAGTACTGTACTCTAACTTCTCCATGACTTATACCCCCTGATATAATCCATAGCATCATTAAAACAAGCAAACTATGCAATAGAAAACAGAATCTGTCTAAAACAGAATAGTATATAAAGATCTAAATTAAAGTCATACTTCTGTAACTCTAAAAATTCTGAAAAATTAGGAAAATGTAAAAAATTTGTATTCCAATACTTTGAAAGAACTCAATATTTTATCATGTTCCAGTATAGAATAAAAATTCCAGAACTGGGTGCAACACTTTCTGTTTTTCTAACAACATCAATTATACTATCATCCAAATCATCCCAAAGGCATTACTTGGCACAAACACTAATTAAAAGATAAAAACACAATCATGACAGTAGCTATAATTGTGAAAACACACAAAACATAAAATAAAAGCAAAAAGTTAAGATACATATTGGGTTGCCTCCCAACAAGACTATTGTTTTATGCCCCTAACTAGGCATAATGCATTGTTTCAAGTATTATCATCCTTCAAATTAATTCCATAGGTGGCCCTCCTAATGGATTCGTATGGTGGTTTAATTCTCTTCCTAGGGAAGTGTTCCATCCCTTTCTTTAACGGGAATTGAAATCTTATATTCCCTTCTTTTATATCAATAATAGCACCTATGGTTCGTAGGAAAGTTCTACCAAGTATTATAGGACAAGAAGGATCACATTCAATATCAAGCACAATGAAATCCATGGGCACATAATTTCCGTTAGAAAGAACAAGCACATCATTTATTCTACCCAATGGTTTCTTAATAGTTGAATCCGCTAAATGCAAATTAAGGGAACAAGCATCCATATCGGTGAGACCTAGCACGTCACATAAAGATTTTGGTATAGTAGAGACGCTAGCACCTAGATCACACAAACCATTACATTTATAATCTTTAATTTTAACTTTAATAGTAGGTTCCCATTCATCATGCAATTTCCTAGGTATAGAAACTTCCAATGTAAGTTTTTCTTCATCAGCTTTTATCATAGCTTCTACAATATGATTAGGAAAAGCTTTATTTTGTTCATAAGCAATAGGTGAATTTATCATGATTGCAACAAGGAAATACATTCAATCAAAGAACAATTATCATAATTAAAGTCCTTGTATTCCAAAGTAGTGGGAACATCACTATTTAAAGTCTTGAGCTCTCCAAACCGACTTTTATCAATTTTATCATTAAGATCATCACCCTCCAAACAATTGGGACGCCTTCTAGCTAAAGTTGACTCATCTCCAGTCCCTTTTTCATCAAGTTTTATATTACTAATCAAAGATTCAATGGGTGTCACACCAATCATTTTAATATCTTCATCATCACTAGCAAGGGGATATGACTCTGGTTTAGCAGCCATCTTATTAACTACCATAGTTTGTATATCATATATCTTTCCTATTAAATTCTCAGTACAAGCAAGTTGAGACTGAAGGTTAGCAACTTCTTGATTAACTTCATCAAGTTGTTTACTAATAGCATCCAGTAAGGTGGAGTGTTCTTTAAGTTCCTCAGCAAAGAATCTATTGTGCTCATGTTGTGTAAACATGAAATTCTTAGTAGTATTTTCAATCTCAGCCAAACTTCTACGATAAGAACTATTGTAGAATTTTTCTTGAGACATAGCGACAAAGCAAGCAAACGAGCAAACATAAATATTTTTGTGTTTTTTGATTTTTTTAGAGAAGTGTGGGAGATGAAATAAAAAGGCAAATAAAAACTAGAGCAAGTAGATGATAGTTTGAGTGAAGGTACTTGATAGGATTTGATGATGTCTCCCTGGCAACGGCGCCAGCAGTTCCTCCTGCTACTTGTGAGCTACGTTGGGATTTTACTAGAAGAGGAGTGGAGATGCAGTACAATAGAGATAAGTATTTCCCTTAGTGAGAACCAAGGTTTATCGAACCAATAGGAGAATCACGCAAACCCTCATGAACAGCACCTGCACACACAAAAACAAATACATGCACCCAACACGGGCAAGAGGGTTGTCAATCCCCTTGAACTCGTTAATTGCAAGGATTAAATCTTGTATAGGAAAAAGTATAAATTGCAAAACAAAAGAAAAAGAAATAAATTGCAGCAAAGGTTTTTTTGTTTTCTTTTTATATTTAACGTAGACCCGGGGGCCATAGTTTTCACTAGAGGCTTCTCTCTCGAACACATAGCATACGGTGGGTAAACAAATTACTATTGGGTAATTGATAGAAAAGCGCATAGTTATGACGTATTCATGGCAATGATCATGTATATAGGCATCATATCCGAGACAAGTAGACTGACTCCTACCTGGATCTACTACTATTACTCCACTAATTGACCGCTATCCAGCATGCATCTATGGTATTAAGTTCATAACAAACAGAGTAACACTTTAAGCAAGATGACATGATGTAGACAAAGTAAACTCAATGAATATGAATAAACACCATCATTCTATCCTTAATGGAAACAATAAAAATACGTGTCTTGTCCCCTACTTTGTCACCAGGATATAGAGCACCGCAAGATTGAACCCATTACAAAGCACCTCTCCCACTAAAGGTAAATCAATCTAGTTGGCCAAACCAAACAGATAGATTGAAGAGAAATACAAAGCTATAACAATCATGCACAATAAATTTTAGACAAGACTCAATTACTTTCAATTAATAATCTGATCATAAACCCACAATTTATTGGATCCCAACATACACACTGCAAAATAAGATTACATCAGATAGAATTCCAAGAAGATCGAGGAGAACATAGTATTGAAGATCAAAGAGAGAGAAGAAGCCATCTAGCTACTAGTTATGGACCTGTAGGTCTATGGTAAACTACTCACACATCATCGGTAGGGCAGCAAGGTTGATGTACAAGTCCTCCGTGATCGATTCCCCCTCCGGCAGATTATCGGAAAAGGCCTGCTGATGGGATCACAGAAGAACAGAAGCTTGCGGCGGCGGAAAAGTTATTTCGGATGGCTCTCTATTGTTTTGGGAATATTTGGGAATTTATAGGCTTGGAATTAGATCAAATGGAGCTACGTGGGGCCCATAAGCTCAGGAGGCGCGCCTACCCCCCTGGGGCACGTCCCTCGAGCTTGTGGCTCTCTCGTATCTCTTCTGCCCCCCTCCCGAAGCTTCAAGGGTCCCTTCTGGTCCAGAAAAAAATAATCTAAAGATTTTTTCCCGTTTGGACTTCGTTTGATATTGATTTTCTGAAAAGCCAAAAACAAGCAAAAAACAGGAACTGGCACTGGGCACTAGGTTAATAGGTTATTCCCAAAAAAAGATATTAAATAGCATATTATTGCATATAAAGCATCGAAGATTGATAATATAATAGCATGAAACAATAAAAAATTATAGATACGTTGGAAATGTATCAGCGCGCATGCCGGACTGCATGTGGTGCTGCCCCACCATGGATCCATGGCAGAGCTGCCTTGCAGCCACAACCGTACTGCACGGGCGCGTATGCCGGACTGCATGGTCATTCTACCCCTCCATGGTTCCATTGCAGAGAGGCGAGTAGTCTGCCATGCCGTGGAAGAGGAAGAGGCTCAGGGGAGGAAGGTTGCTGGGGGAGTCACGGGGCGGCGCGAGGTCCAGAGTGCTGGAAGGCGGGGACGGATGCGGTGGCGTGAGGCCGGGGCGATGGAAGGTGGGGACGGCCGTGGAGTGAGGCCGGAGTGATGGAAGGCAGGGACGGCCGTGGCGGCGCGAGGCCGGAGTGGTGGAAGGCGGGGACGGCCATGGCGGCGCGAGGCCGGAGTGGTGGATGGTGGGATGGCCGTGGCGGCGCGAGGTCGGAGTGGTGAAAGGCAGGGATGGCCGCACTGGCGCGAGGTCGGAGTGGTGGAAGGCAGGGCCGATGACTTGGTTACAGGCGCCCAAGGGAGGACGGGGGTAACGTGGAAGGTCGGATCCATCGCCGGCTAGGACGTAGCGGTGACATCCGGCCAGAGGAGGGTGGAGCGGGTGGGCACGACGGCCAGGTGGCGCAAAAGAAGGTGGGGATGGGAGTAGGCGGGCGCGGGATGGGGTTGACCGGGAGGAAGATAAGGTGGGGAGGGGTGGTTCGCTTCTGTCGGTTATGGGGTTTCTATCTTGGGTTCAGCAGTAGTGCAAAAGTGTTAGTAGAATAAGGTTTTGTTAGTAGACTAAGACTCTTAAGAGTAACACTATTCTGATCCCAGGATCAGAATAGTTATTCTGATCACAGCGCCATATATAGGGCCCGATGGGATGTTCCCGAGATCCAGAACAGGGAAAAAACGGAGCAACCTACTAGCCCATTGTGCACATCCCGAACGGCCCATTACCACCCACACGACCTTCTCCTCCCTCTGGAGTCTGGCCGCCTCCACCATCCCCGATCCCCGACGAGCAAGCCACCGTGCCGCCCCTTCCCGCTGGCCCCGTGCTGCCTCCTACGCGCCGGCCTCCTCCGGCACAGTCGTCCGCCCCGACCACGTCCGCCGCCGCCGTCCTTTCCCCAGGCCTCGACCACTTCCACCACCACTCTCTGCCCCGACCACCTCTGCCTCCACCCCAGCCACCTCCGTCCCCGCCCTCCGGCCCAACCACCTCCACCCTCGTCTGCCCAAAACACCTCCTCCATCGCTGCTCTCCGCCCCGACCCCAACCTCCCCTCCGGCGCGACCTTCCCTCCGCTCCCGCGCGGCCTTCCCTCCCTTCCGACATGGCCTGCCTTCTGCTCCGGCGCGCCAGCGCTCTGCTCCGTTGGCCCCGTCCTGACCGACCACCCGCATCGCGGCCGGCCTCCCGCACCACCGTCGCTCCGTACGCACCCTCCATGGTGGACTCCCGCTGTCACCAATTGCAGTTCGCGCCTGCACTGCCTATCCAAGGTCGCAGCTGCCCATCCTTCTGTCCCTCATGTCGCTCGCCACCAGCCGCTGCTCTGCCTCCCCTACCCAGCGCACTACAGCTCCTGATTCCACCAAGATGGTGCCCACTGATGGACACTCTGGCAACAAGGACATTTTGTTGTGCCATGTAGGTTATGGCAGCGACAGAATTTCTCCCTTACAGCTGTCCTAATGTGTGCATTTCTGTTGCAGACAGAGAAGGAGAACGGCAGGGGCATTCGTCCTTGAACTTCCATCTGCAGGTGTTGAGGCTAGCTATGGTTGTTATGTGACGCCCCCGGCTTAATCGTGCACTAATCATACACGCAAATGCACATGATCAAGCCTAGGAACTCACTTGAAGATATCACAACACAACTCTAGACACAAATTAAAATAATACAAGCTTTATATTACAAGCCAGGGGCCTCGAGGGCTCGAATACAAAAGCTCGAAGCAAACAAGCGTTAGCGGAAACAAAAGTATCTGAGTACAGACACAAAGTTAAACAAGATGCCTTAAGAAGGCGAAAACAAACAACAGCTCTGATCGAAAGAGGCAAGGCCTCCTGCCTGGGAGCCTCCTAAACTACTCCTGGTCGACGGGGATCTCCACGTGGTAGCAGACTCCTCCGGGGATCTCCTGCTCCTGGGCTCCATCGTCTGGTTGCAGCAATCGGGTATGGGGGAAAAGGGGAAGCAAAGCAACCGTGAGTACTCATCCAACGTACTCGCAAGACTGACATCAGATCTATTCTAAATATGCAGCATTATCAAAGGAAGGCTGTATATGTGGACTGAATTGCAGAAATGCCAGAATAGGGGGAAAGGCCTAGTCTATCGAAGACTAGCATCTTCATGGTCTTGCAGCATAAGAAGAGTACAGATAGCATATTATTAATTAACAAACATGTTGAAGCAAAGCCCAGAGATCCTTCCTCGACTCCCTGCGAGAAAGCGATCCCGGAGCTTACAATTAATTACAAGTAACCAGTTCAAGTAGTAATAGATCTGGATACAACACTGAGCGTCCTGTTACCGTGGACACGGCTATTCGAATAGATATCTTCCCTGCAGGGGTGCACTACTGTTACCCAACAAGCTCGATTAACTCCGGCCACACACCCTTGTTCCTGGTGATGTCCGGCCTCGGCTGATCGACACACCGCAGCCCTACCTAGAGCTAAGCAGAGAGGTCCCCACCGGTCTACATCCTAAGAGCTCAGGGGTCTTGGGCCATCGCCCTGTGCCCTCCGGGTCATTGTGTGCAGGGTAGACCAGGCACCACCTCTGTCATGGATGGCGCCGGCCCGACCCGGCCACAATGCTGAATTGGACGTCTGACAAAGCTTTCGGCTGATACATACAGTGCGGAGGGCCCCATAAACCATTATCCCACTTGGTGGTAGTGCGTAAAGGGCACGACGACCCACTCAGATCAATACCCAAATCCGTTAAGCTCATTTAGCATTGCTCGCTCATCCAACATGCTCGATTAACTCCGGCCGCACACCCTTGTTCCTGGTGATGTCCGGCCTCGGCTGATCGATGCGTCGCGGGCGAGCCCGACTTTGGTATTATTCGCTCGACCAACACGCTTGATTAACTCCGGCCGCACACCCTTGTTCCTGGTGATGTCCGGCCTCGGCTGATCGACGCGATGCGGGCCAGCCTGACTTTACATTTCCCCGCGGGTACCTCTCGAGGTAGACCCGCCTGTAACAAAGGCCAAAGTAACTATGTGTCCAAGTATCGAGGAGGAGTCCGAGGAATCACCCTCGATGGATTCCACTCGATGTAATCCATTAAGGAGAACCAGGAGGAATCACCCTCGATGGCTTCCACTCGGGGAGTTGCACTACGTCAGCTTTATCGAAAGTGATGAAAGAGGAATCACCCCCGATAACACACATCCGTATAGCTATTCCACAGAGACACCATCGAAAGTGAGCTAAGAGGTATCACCCTCGGCACTCGATGCCAACTCTGCAGTGTCGAGCAATTTAGGGGGTGTGTAGTGATGTGCTGTTCTCAGCCCATCGATCATTCGATCGGGGCACCAGATACTAAAGCGTAGCAACTACAGCAAGGGAGAGGGGCCACAGATGGTTTACCATCCCACCTATACTAAGCAGTTTAGGATAACGGGCAGGTATCAATAACAGTTTACAAAAATAGGCTATGCATCAGAATTGAGATCAAACAAATGCAGTAGCAAATTCTAATGCAAGAAGGAGGGAGAAAGAATAGGTGATATAGGCATGCTCAAGGGGGTTTTGCTTGCCTGGTTGCTCTGCGGCAAAGGAGGGGTCTTCAGGGATGTAGTCAGTCTCCTGGGCAGCGTCGGTCTCGGAGGCTATCGAAAAGAAGGGGGGGGGAAGAAAAAAATAAATACACGGCAATCATATGCAACACAGAGCATGACATGCTAGAGTGCAGTGCAGGGTTGCCTAAAAGCATGTCTAAACCATTTTAGTTATTTTAGGGTTTAAGTTGGAATTATTAACCGGTATGTATGCACTATTCATCTACCGGAAACAGGCAAAAAGTTGCAGGTTCACCTACGTAGAGGGTCCCGACAGATAAACATATGGCACGGTTGGCTTCGTCTCGTTTTTCTGAGCAACTTTCATGTGGAAAGTTTTTCGATCTGAGCTACAGATTATTATATACGATTTTTCAAAGATTATTCAATTCCTGGAATTAACAGAATTAAATTAATTCGAAAAATGCTATTATAACATCATGCTGACATCAGCATTGCATCAGCAGTCAACAGTCTCAGCTGACTGGTCAATCTGACATGTGGGACCCACATGTCATACACTCACTTTTTAAACCAGTGTTAATTTAATCTAAACAGGTTTAATTAGGGGAGGGCCCCACTGGTCAGTGTCACAATAGGCCAATTAATTAGTTTTAATTTAACCTATTTACTAATTAATCGCGCGGGCCCCACTGGTCAGTGTCAGGGGGTACACAGTAACCCGCGTTGACCGTGGTCAACGCGGTCAAACACGGTCAGGGGGCCCACTGGCAGCCTCACTGAGCGGGCCCCACACGGTCCACGTCGGTGCGTCACCGGAAAACGGCTCCGGCGAGCTCCCGCGGCGGCGTTCTCGCCGGAGATGCTCGGATTCGCTCCACAGGGGCTCAAATCGCGCGCCGTTTGGTTCTTTGGATCGGGCACTCGACCGCGCGTCGGATGGTGGGGTCGGAGCGAGTAGGGGAGGCCGGCAGGGCCGCCGGCGACGAGCCGTCGCAGCGGTGGTTTTCGGGCTCCGACGAAAACGGCGAAACGGCGAGCGAACGAACGATCTAACTAGCTAGGGAGGCTCTACGCGGCACTACGAGCACGTTGGTGGAATCGGGTGACCACGACAGCATCTACCACGCCGGCGGCGAGCGGCGAGGTGGAGGTGAGCTCGGCCGTTCATGGCGACAGCCGCTAGAGCTCGGGAAGGAGCTCGGGAAGGGAGAGGGAAGGGGGTGGTGGCTCACCGAGCGGCGCAAGGAGGCCCGTGAAGGTTTTGTAGCAGCAGAGGAGGCCGGAGGCGCCTGTGATCGCCGGCGATCCAGAAGTGGGGACCGGCCCGATTCCGGCAATGCAGTGGCCTCCTCCTCGAATGCGCGGTCGGAGAGGAAGGAGGAGACGTCGGCGGAGCTGATGGAGAGCTCGGAGAGGCGAGGGAGGCACCGTGGCCGTCGGGGTGGAGCCGGGCGATGGCGGCGTTTGGTACAGAGAGGGGGAGGAGAGTTGCGAGCGCTGAGAGAGGGAGAGAGGTAAGAATGGGGGCGCGGCGACCAGGGGAGATGGACGGGGACGGCCTTATCCCCTCCTCACCTGCCCATCGCGGTGGCAAGCCGAGAACGGCGGAGGCGCGCGCGCCATGGCGGCAGCGACACGGCGGCGGGAGCAGGTAGACGGCACTGCTCCCGCGGGCTGGGCCAGCTGGGCCGCACCAGATAAGTCAGGTAGGCCTTTTCCTTTTCTTTTCTTTTCTGTTTTTCTTTTTATTTATTAACAGAGAGGGAAAAAGAAATATATGGGCTACCCATTCATTTTAGAAAAATGTGGAGTTTAGCCCAAAATATTCTTTGCAATTTTTGGCACTGTTACAATTATTTTGGAGCCCAGGGGAATTCATTTGTATTTTTCATGAATGAATTTGCAATTTAAATTGCTGGTTTGGCACTGTTATAAATGCCACTGTCCATTTTTGCATAAGAGTGAGGTTGATTTCCTTAACAATAAATTGTTTTGGAATTTATGCTAAATGATGAACATTTTTCCAGCAACTTTTAGGCAACTTCAAAATTCACTTGCATTTGAATTTGAATTTAGTGGCAGAATTTGAAATGAGATATTTCACCACTGTGATCAAACATTGCAAATGATGATGACTTGGCAAGATTACCAGAAGGTCACAGTGCTTTATTACATAGGGGTGTTACAATTCTCCTCCTCTAACAAGAATTCTCGTCCCGAGAATTAAGAGGTAGGAAGAAAGAAGGTGGGGTATTCTTCGCAAAGACGATCCTCGCGTTCCCAGGTGGCTTCATCTTCAGAGTGATGCGACCACTGGACCTTGAGGAACTTGATCGACTTCTGACGGGTTCGACGTTCGGCTTCATCAAGAATGCGGGCCGGAAATTCTGGATAAGAGAGGTCTTCGCTCAAATCAAGCATCTCATGATCCACTGCTCGGATAGGATCCTTGAAGCAACGACGAAGTTGTGATACATGAAAGACATCATGCACCTGAGAAAGGTTTGGCGGCAACTGCAACTGATATGCCACTTCTCCTCGACGAGTGAGAATGCGGAACGGGCCAATGTAGCGAGGAGCTAACTTGCCCTTGATTCCGAACCGATGAGTGCCCTTCAACGGAGTGACACGAAGGTAAGCTTGCTCACCAGGCTGATAGACCATTACCTTGTGCTTTCGGTTATAGTTGCTCTTCTGACGAGACTGAGCAGTTTTCAGATGTTCACAGACAATGCGGACTTGTTCTTCAGCTTGTTCAATAATGTCCGGACCAATGAGTGAACGTTCCCCAGTTTCTGACCAATTCAGAGGGGTTCGACACTTACGTCCATTGAGAACTTCAAACGGTGCCATCTTCAAACTAGCTTGATAGCCATTGTTGTAAGAGAATTCGGCATACGGAAGAGATTCCTCCCATTTCTTACCGAATGAGATGACACAAGCTCGAAGCATATCCTCAAGCACTTGGTTGACTCTTTCGACTTGACCCTGAGACTGAGGGTGAAAAGCAGTGCTGAAAGACAGATGAGTTCCCATGGCTTCTTGGAAACTGCTCCAAAATCTGGAGGTAAAGAGGCTGCCACGATCTGAACTGATCTCCAACGGAACACCGTAGAGTGACACAATTCGGGAAACATACAAGTCTGCTAACTGACTAGCAGTGATAGTCTCCTTGATAGGCAGAAAGTGGGCAACCTTTGAGAATCGGTCGATGACGACAAAGATAGCATCATGACCCTTCTGCGATCTGGGAAAACCAGTAATGAAGTCCATTTGGACTTTGTCCCATTTCCATTCCGGAATTTCAAGGGGTTGCAAAGTTCCAGCAGGCCTTTGATGTTCTGCCTTGATGCGACGGCAAACGTCACACTCAGCAACATATTTAGCAATATCTTGTTTCATATTTGGCCACCAGAATCTTTGACGGATGTCTTGATACATTTTGGTACTACCCGAATGAATAGACAGCGGAGTATCATGTGCTTCTTTCAGTATTTTAGCAGTAATATTCAGGTTTTTCTTCTTTGTGGGAACGAATAAGCGACCCTTGAAGTACACGGCTCCATCATCAGCGACGGTGAAGCATGATGGTTTACCCTTCGCCAGATAGCTTTTGATCTTAACGACTTCACTGCAATAGCGTTGCATATTTTTGATGCTGCTCACGAGGTCTGGCACAGCAACCAAGTTGCTCAAAGAACCCTGGTTAACAACACGAAGGTTCATCTTGCGGAACTCCGATGGAGGGGGAACGAGATAACCCTGAGGAACAATATGGAGGTTCAGCTTGCGGAATTCTTCTTGAAGCAGGGGGTGAACCTTGTGAACCTGGAGGTGGTTGCAGTAAGACTTGCGGCTCAAAGCATCAGCCATTACATTAGCCTTGCCAGGTGTATAAGAGATATTCATATCATAATCGGCTACTGTCTCAAGCCATCTCTGTTGACGAAGGCTCAGGTCTGGCTGAGTATACAGATACTTCAAACTCTTATGATCCGTGTATATCTCACAACGATTACCAAGGAGGTAATGTCGCCATAGTTTCAGAGCATAAATAACCGCAGCAAGCTCGAGATCATGTACTGGATAATTCTCCTCGTGAGGACGCAATTGACGAGAGCCATAAGCAATTACTCTGCGCTCTTGCATTAGGACACATCCTAATCCTTGTCGGGATGCATCACAATAAATCGAGAAGTCCTTTTTGGAATCCGGGGGTGCTAGCACTGGGGCAGATGTCAACTTATCTTTGAGTGTTTGGAAACTTTCCTGACAATTTTCTGTCCACTCAAACTTGACACCTTTGTGGAGCAGATCAGTCTGCGGCTTAGCAATCTTGGAGAAGTTCTCGACGAAACGGCGGCAATAGCTGGCAAGACCGAGAAAACTTCTAACTTGCTTGACATTCTTCGGAGGAGTCCAGTCAAGAATGGCCTGAACTCGTTCTGGGTTGACAGCAATGCCATCTTTGGAAATGACATGGCCGAGATATGTCACTTCAGATAACCAGAATTCACACTTGGAATACTTGGCATACAGTTGATGTTCACGCAGTTTCTCCAGTACAAGCCGAAGATGTTCGGCGTGTTCTTCTTCATTCTTGGAATATATAAGGATATCATCCAAGTAAACCACGACGAATTTGTCGAGATAATCCATGAAGATATAGTTCATCAACCGAGAGAAAGTTGCTGGAGCATTGGTTAAGCCAAAGGACATGACGGTATACTCGTATGATCCATAGCGAGTAACAAAGGCTGTCTTCGGAATATCCTCCTTGCGAACTCGGATCTGATGATAACCCAACCTCAAATCAAGCTTAGAGAACACTGAGGAACCAGCAAGTTGATCATACAAATCGTTGATTCTGGGGAGCGGATACTTATTCTGAATTGTTGCCTGGTTGATAGGTCGGTAATCTTGGACCAACCAATTTGTTCCATACTTCTTCTTAACAAAGAGCGAAGGTGCTCCCCAAGCAGAAGAACTGAGGCGGATGAATCCCTTTTTAAGCGACTTGTCGATTTCTTCCTTAAGTTCAAGGAGTTCATGCGGAGGCATCTTGTACGGCTGCTTGGCAATCGGAGTGGTACCTGGCTTCAAGTCGATGACGAACTCGACAGCTCTAACAGGGGGTATCCCTGGAAGTTCTTGTGGAAAGACGTCCGGAAAATCGCGAACGACTGGAACGTTCTCAATTCCTTCCAGAGGTGAAGCATTCAAAGCATTCAGAGTATAAATCTGGCTCTCGGCATCTTGAACTGTTCAGGTTGAGTATTTGACTGTCTGGCCAGAAAGATGTGTGAGCTGGACTGTCTTGGCGGCACAGTCTATTAAGGCTTTATGAGCGGTCAACCAGTCCATACCGAGAATGATGTCTATGTCGGAGGGTCCGAGAGCAATGAGGGAAGCAGAGAACATCAACCCTTCAATTTTGATCTGATTGTTGTGACTTACCATCTTGGTCTGCCACCTAGAACGGGGAGTGATAATCTCTAGTGGGGTGGGCAACAGCTGTAGAGGTAGCTCATGCTGTTGAGCAAATTGTTGAGACACAAAGGAATGTGATGCCCCGGAATCAAAGAGAACAGATGCTGTAACTGAATTAACTGGAAGAGTTCCCATCATGATTTTTGGGGATTCACGAGCTTTTTCCATCTTGACGTGGGTGACTTGACCACAACCCATAGCAGGTGGCCTGGCATTACAATTTCTGGAAGGATGGTTTCGACGGCCCTTCTTACGACCAACAGGAGGAAGTGGTGTACTCTGAGGCTGGTTCTGGCGACAGTTGATAGCACGGTGTCTTGGCTGTCCACACTTGCGGCATAAACCGTCATTAGGGG
This sequence comes from Elymus sibiricus, assembly GCA_039707655.1. Classification (NCBI taxonomy): domain Eukaryota; kingdom Viridiplantae; phylum Streptophyta; class Magnoliopsida; order Poales; family Poaceae; genus Elymus; species Elymus sibiricus. The sequence continues at coordinate 86,241,607 of CM077668.1, read as the reverse complement.
GAGGGATCATAACATTGGGTTGTCCACTCTGAACCCTTAGCTGTCTCGGCGGCGGAGGCGGCCGAGTTGCAACATAAGACGGCCTTGGTGTTGGAGCTGGTCAGTGATGCACATTGTGCGGAATCCAGACTTGACGCTTCTGAGCAGGCTGACCCGAGGATGAGCCAACGTCACGAGTGCGCTTGAGCGACTCTTGGTACTTATCCAAAGCAGTTTCGATTTGGAAAGACTTGCTGACAAGCGTTGCAAAGTCTGCAGCTTCATGAACAGCAAGTGCGAGCTCGATATCAGGATGCAGTCCTTCACGGAATTTCTCCTGCTTGCGAGCGTCAGTGCAGACGTCATCCTCAGCATAGCGGGATAAATCAAGAAATTTCCTCTGATATTCATCCACAGTCATTTTGCCCTGAGTGAGTTTGCGGAACTCCTGCTTCTTCTGGTCGATCAGACCTTGAGGAATGTATCGTGCACGAAAAGCTACCTGAAATTCCTGCCAAGTGGTTACAGTCCCAGTAGGCAGCATGCGCCTGTGGCTTTCCCACCATTGAGCAGCTGGACCCTTCAGGTGAAATGCCGCAAAGGTGACGTAACTGTCAGGGGCAACTTTAGCGGACTCCATTTCAAACAGGATGTCACGAAGCCAATCATCAGCATCCATATGATTTGTGGAGTTGCGGTAAACAGACGGGTTGAGGCGCACGAATTCTTGCAGTGTTATTGGGGCAGACTGTTGCTGAGCATTCTGAGTTGGAAATTGGGCCATTACCCCAGTCATAAACTGACGATTCAGTTCAAACTGCTGCATTATTTCGGCAATATATGGTGGAGGGGGAGGATCGTCAGCCATTCTGCCAAAACAACAGGGGCAGTTTAGCAAGAACAACTACATGTGTCAGAGATCATTTATGACGCAACATGAGAAATGAACAAGAAGTGCATTAGATACATATTAGTAGTCATTAAAGACATACAGATCCATGCACAGAATTGGATATCAACGGACAGCGTGAGTTCGAAACACACGCAGCTAGACAAGCTAGGCGGCGCGCAGGCACGCGGTGAGGAACTACACGACGAGACATAGCAAAGGCTATATCAACATCGGAGAAAACTTTTGGAGCGAGGAATCTGCAAGGAACAACGCAGGGTGTCCTCGATAAAAGGATCCTGTGGTCCATGGTATTGTGTAGCAGAACCTGGCCCTCATCTTGAAGAAAGGGGGGATAATTCAGAACTCCGGGTGGATGTGATCACGAGAACCTAATGTTAGAATTAGTAAAATCTTTAACCCAAAAGGAAGAGAAGTTCAGAGTCCCAGAGTAAGGAAGAGGAATAAAAGATCCTAATACCACCCAGTTGGCGACGTGGGCCCGTAAGCCACACAGCCATGTTAGTAAAACAGTTTTTGGAGACTAGACTCAACTTCGGCCAAGGAGTTGGAAAGGGGGCTACCTACAGGCAGTCGGCTCTGATACCAACCTATGATGCCCCCGGCTTAATCGTGCACTAATCATACACGCAAATGCACACGATCAAGCCAAGGAACTCACTTGAAGATATCACAACACAACTCTGGACACAAATTAAAATAATACAAGCTTTATATTACAAGCCAGGGGCCTCGAGGGCTCGAATACAAAAGCTCGAAGCAAACAAGCGTTAGCGGAAACAAAAGTATCTGAGTACAGACACAAAGTTAAACAAGATGCCTTAAGAAGGCGAAAACAAACAACAGCTCTGATCGAAAGAGGCAAGGCCTCCTGCCTGGGAGCCTCCTAAACTACTCTTGGTCGACGGGGATCTCCACGTGGTAGCAGACTCCTCTGGGGATCTCCTGCTCCTGGGCTCCATCGTCTGGTCGCAGCAATCGGGTATGGGGGAAAAGGGGAAGCAAAGCAACCGTGAGTACTCATCCAAAGTACTCGCAACACTGACATCAGATCTATTCTAAATATGCAGCATTAACAAAGGAAGGCTGTATATGTGGACTGAATTGCAGAAATGCCAGAATAGGGGGAAAGGCCTAGTCTATCGAATACTAGCATCTTCAGGGTCTTGCAGCATAAGAAGAGTACAGATAGCATATTATTAATTAACAAACATGTTGAAGCAAAGCCCAGAGATCCTGCCTCGACTCCCTGCGAGAAAGCGATCCCGGAGCTTACAATTAATTACAAGTAACCAGTTCAAGTAGTAATAGATCCGGATACAACACTGAGCGTCCTGTTACCGTGGACACGGCTATTCGAATAGATATCTTCCCTGCAGGGGTGCACTACTGTTACCCAACACTCTCGATTAACTCCGGCCGCACACCCTTGTTCCTGGTGATGTCCGGCCTCGGCTGATCGACACACCGCAGCCCTACCTAGAGCTAAGCAGAGAGGTCCCCGACGGTCTACATCCTAAGAGCTCAGGGGTCTTGGGCCATCGCCATGTGCCCTCCGGGTCGTTGTGTGCAGGGTAAACCAGGCACCACCTCTGTCATGGATGGCGCCGGCCCGACCCGGCCACAATGCTGAACTGGACGTCTGACAAAGCTTTCGGCTGATACATACGGTGCGGAGGGCCCCATAAACCATTATCCCACTTGGTGGTAGTGCGTAAAGGGCACGACGACCCACTCAGATCAATACCCAAATCCGTTAAGCTCATTTAGTATTGCTCGCTCATCCAACATGCTCGATTAACTCCAGCCGCACACCCTTGTTCCTGGTGATGTCTGGCCTCGGCTGATCGATGCATCGCGGGCGAGCCCGACTTTGGTATTATTCGCTCGACCAACACGCTCGATTAACTCCGGCCGCACACCCTTGTTACTGGTGATGTCCGGCCTCGGCTGATCGACGCGATGCGGGCCAGCCTGACTTTACATTTCCCCGCGGGTACCTCTCGAGGTAGACCCGCCTGTAACAAAGGACAAAGTAACTGTGTGTCCAAGTATCGAGGAGGAGTCCGAGGAATCACCCTCGATCGATTCCACTCGATGTAATCTGTCAAGGAGAACCTGGAGGAATCACCCTCGATGCCTTCCACTCGGGGAGTTGCACGACGTCAGCTTTATCGGAAGTGATGAAAGAGGAATCACCCCCGATAACACACATCTGTATAGCTATTCCACAGAGACACCATCGAAAGTGAGCTAAGAGGTATCACCCTCGGCACTCGATGCTAACTCTGCAGTGTCGAGCAATTTAGGGGGTGTGCAGTGATGTGCTGTTCTCAGCCCGTCGATCATTCGATCGGGGCACCAGATACTAAAGCGTAGCAAGTACAGCAAGGGAGAGGGGCCACAGATGGTTTACCATCCCACCTATACTAAGCAGTTTAGGATAACGGGCAGGTATCAATAACAGTTTACAAAAATAGGCTATGCATCAGAATTGGGAACAAACAAATGCAGTAGCAAATTCTAATGCAAGCAGGAGGGAGAAAGAATAGGTGATATAGGCATGCTCAAGGAGGTTTTGCTTGCCTGGTTGCTCTGCGGCAAAGGAGGGGTCTTCGGGGATGTAGTCAGTCTCCTGGGCAGCGTCGGTCTCGGAGGCTATCGGAAAGAAGGGGGGGAAGAAACAAATAAATACACGGCAATCATATGCAACACAGAGCATGACATGCTAGAGTGCAGTGCAGGGTTGCCTAAAAGCATGTCTAAACCATTTTAGTTATTTTAGGGTTTAAGTTGGAATTATTAACTGGTATGTATGCACTATTCATGTACCGGAAACAGGCAAAAAGTTACGGGTTCACCTACGTAGAGGGTCCCGACACAGAAACAGATGGCACGGTTGGCTTCGTCTCGTTTTTCTGAGCAACTTTCATGTGGAAAGTTTTTCGATCTGAGCTACAGATTATTATATATGATTTTTCAAAGATTATTCAATTCCTGGAATTAACAGAATTAAATTAATTCGAAAAATGCTATAATAACATCATGCTGACATCAGCATTGCATCAGCAGTCAACAGTCTCAGCTGACTGGTCAATCTGACATGTGGGACGCACATGTCATAGACTCACTTTTTAAACCAGTGTTAATTTAATCTAAACAGGTTTAATTAGGGGAGGGCCCCACTGGTCAATGTCACATTAGGCCAATTAATTAGTTTTAATTTAACCTATTTACTAATTAATCGCGCGGGCCCCACTGGTCAGTGTCAGGGGGTACACAGTAACCCGCGTTGACCGTGGTCAACGCGGTCAAACACGGTCAGGGGGCCCACTGGCAGCCTCACTGAGCGGGCCCCACACGGTGCACGTCGGCGCGTCGCCGGAAAACGGCTCCGGCGAGCTCCCGCGGCGGCGTTCTCGCCGGAGATGCTCGGATTCGCTCCACAGAGGCTCAAATCGCGCGTCGTTTGGTTCTTTGGATCGGGCACTCGACCGCGCGTCGGATGGTGGGGTCGGAGCGAGTAGGCGAGGCTGGCAGGGCCGCCGGCGACGAGCCGTGGCGGCGGTGGTTTTCGGGCTGCGACGAAAATGGCGAAACGGCGAGCGAACGAACGATCTAACTAGCTAGGGAGGCTCTACGCGGCACTACGAGCTCGTTGGTGGACTCGGGTGACCACGACAGCATCTACCACGCCGGCGGCGAGCGGCGAGGTGGAGGTGAGCTCGGCCGTTCATGGCGGCAGCCGCTAGAGCTCGGGAAGGAGCTCGGGAAGGGAGAGGGAAGGGGGTGGTGGCTCACCGAGCGGCGCAAGGAGGCCCGTGAAGGTTTTGTAGCAGCAGAGGAGGCCGGAGGCGCCGGTGATCGCCGGCGATCCAGAAGTGGGGACCGGCCCGATTCCGGCAATGCAGTGGCCTCCTCCTCGAATGCGCGGTTGGAGAGGAAGGAGGAGACGTCGGCGGAGCTGATGGAGAGCTTGGAGAGGCGAGGGAGGCACCGTGGCCGTCGGGGTGGAGCCGGGCGGTGGCGGCATTCGGTACAGAGAGGGGGAGGAGAGCTGCGAGCGCTGAGAGTGGGAGAGAGGTAAGAATGGGGGCGCGGCGACCAGGGGAGATGGACGGGGACGGCCTTATCCCCTCCTCACCTGCCCGTCGCGGTGGCAAGCCGAGAACGGCGGAGGCGCGCGCGCCATGGCGGTAGCGACACGGCGGCGGGAGCAGGTAGACAGCACTGCTCCCGCGGGCTGGGCCAGCTGGGCCGCGCCAGATAACTCAGGTAGGCCTTTTCCTTTTCTTTTCTTTTCTGTTTTTCTTTTTCTTTATTAACAGAGAGGGAAAAAGAAATATATGGGCTACCCATTCATTTTAGAAAAATGTGGAGTTTAGCCCAAAATATTCTTTGCAATTTTTGGCACTGCTACAATTATTTTGGAGCCCAGGGGAATTCATTTGTATTTTTCATGAATGAATTTGCAATTTAAATTGCTGGTTTGGCACTGTTATAAATGCCACTGTCCATTTTTGCATAAGAGTGAGGTTGATTTCCTTAACAATAAATTGTTTTGGAATTTATGCTAAATGATGAACATTTTTCCAGCAACTTTTAGGCAACTTCAAAATTCACTTGCATTTGAATTTGAATTTAGTGGCAGAATTTGAAATGAGATATTTCACCACTATGATCAAACATTGCAAATGATGATGACTTGGCAAGATTACCAGAAGGTCACAGTGCTTTATTACACAGGGGTGTTACATGTTAGTTCTAAACCGTATATCTCTGAATTTTCTTTTCTTATTGGAATTGAAATCAACGGGCCAACAGCCGTAGCTTCACACACCTTTTTTCTCTCTCTGTAACATTTTACCTAGGATTGCTGGACTGACATGGATTACTTCGTGGAAGTCTGAATGTGGTGTTTGGATGAGATCTGCAGTTCAAGTTGTTGGCTAGCTGAATATCCATGAGCCATCTTGCTATTAGGAGTGGCGGTGATATACACAGGGGAAGTTCAGACATAACAGGGGAAGAAAATGTTTAGAGAGTTTTTGCATAAAAAATCAATAATTTTGTTCAGATTGCGATGGACTTTCTAGCTCATGCTATTGTTCAAGCTAGTTCGTACTCTCTTTTCTTCTCACTATGTGTTCAGATTTTGGTTTTGAAAAAAGTATGTGCATGTTGACAAAGACAATTTGTATGAAGAAGTTCAAATATTATTGACTTGTAGGTTCATGTATTACTTCACAAGATGTACCCTTATTTTTCTCTCTCTCAAAAGTGTGTGTTTTCAGCACTACATACAGATCTAAAACCAAGTTTGGGAGGCGAACTTAGAACCAAGTGTGTGTGCGTGATATCGCTATTGGTTTCTGCTATGAGGCGAATTTAGTTGTTGTTGTTCTGAAGATTCTATAATTTAACAAAAAATTAGGAAGAAATCAACTTGTTGTGCTACTAATTCTTAACTTGTTGCATTTCATAAAAAACAATGGAAAAGCATGAACTAGGTGTGCTAGTTCAAAAATGTGTCATATCATCAGCTTGAAATAGTATGTCATTCACAAAAACATTTGGAGAGAATATGAAAAGTGTGATATTACATTGCATTAAAATAATAGAGGTTTACAAAAACTCACGAGGATGTTGATATTTTAAAATTCCAAAAGTTCAAAAAAAAAATAGAGCAAGAAGTTCAAATAGAAAAGAGGAACATTTCAAAAGAATTTCTAAAAAAATTGGTATTCCCATTCTAAAAAAACTAGAAGTTCAAATTAAAATAACGGTGCGGTTCAATGTTTATAAAAATGGGTTTTTCCCATTACTAACCAATAAAACTAAGAAGTTCAAATTTAAAAAATGGTAAAGTTCGATGTCTATTAAAAATTCAGATTTTTTCTCATTATTAAAAGAATAAAACCAAGAAGTTCAAATTTACAAAATGGTGAAGTTCGATGTCTGTAAAAAAAGGATTTTGAGCAAAGAATGATTTCCCCCATTCAAAAAAATATAGAAGTTCAAATTAAAATAACGGTGTAGTTCAAAGTTAAAAAAATCCAAAATTTCGCTTTTCAAAAAAAATAAAAACCTAGAAGTTCAATTTTGAATAACAGGTCATTTGATTTTCACCGTTTCAAAAAAACCCGAGAAGTTCAGTTTAAGGAACCTAAGAAGTGCGAATTTAAAAACTCAGATTTTCCTTGCTGCTAAACAAATAAAAATTCACTACAAGAAATATGGCAACTTGCGACCATCAATATTGGTCACTGAATGGTCACTATTTTCCATTTGTGACCTTTTTGTGACCAAAAATAGTTGGTCAAAAGTTGGCCATCTTTAATGAAACTTAACGACCTTCTTTGTTAAATGGTCGTATTGGTTACAACCAAAATAAAAGGTCGTAGATTTTATGACCTACTGTTTTGGTCACTGGCAGTCTGCCCAGACCACGTCAGATCCAACGTGGCAAGCTGACGTGGCAAAATTATGACCAAATTAAATGGTCATAGCTCGGAATCGGCCCGGTGCAATTCGGTGTTTTACATGGGCCGAGCCCAACAAATTCAGCTTATTTATAGTTTTTTTCCTTTCAATTTTGGTCAGCTACATGGGCCTAGCCCAACATTGCAGCCTTTTTATTTTCAGAGCTTCCTTTATTATTTTTGGGCCTCAGCCTTTTTGTGGTCTATTTCTTTTTTTTCCAAGACTTTGTTTAATTTTTTTTAGAAATGGTCCGATGCTTGTTAGGCTGTGGCCTTTCCAGCCCAATTATTTGTCCAGTATAAAATCTCAGCATTTTGTAAGAAAATGTTTGGACCAGCCTTTTAATGTTGAGAATTGTTTGGGCCCAAGGCCTCTTTAGCTCAGTTACACACATACATCCAGCATTATTTCATATTCAAATCAGGAAAACTCCAGGTCGAATTCAAATCATCCATCGTATCACATCACATAACACATCTCCCAGGTTTATATAACACAACAAATCATCTCAGGAATACATTTCCTTACACAGGAATATAGTAGGAATGAAGGGAATGCACAATAAAACATTTATGGCACATCTGCTACTATCCTAACGATACAATGGACTTCATTGCTCTATTATGAGACGTGCTCGAGCTGCGACAACTATGGTGTCGTCACGGTAACCCTGAACTTCATGCCATACATACTTCATGCCATACATACCTGGTTGTATTTGGCCAGACGCTCAGACCTGCAGGGAGTCCATTCTTGATCTGGCCCTGCAACAAGCAAGTGGAGAAAGATACGACCATGGACTCACAACTGAACCATGGATTAATAACGTGATAAAAAGTGTAAGGATTTCAAACTCTGTTTCAGCCGAAAACCGGTGCCGTACCGTGGCCAGGCTGACCGAGAGGTCGGAGATGAAGGTGCCCTCAGTCTCACCACTTCAAAGGGCAGAAAGAATGTTCAGTGCAAACATAGCATATGACAATTGCAAACCATCGCCATCCTACAAGAACATTATACTGCACATGAATGGATCAAGAGGAAGGAAACAGAAAAATAGGCTCCAATCAACGAGCATTCAATAAGTAATAAAACTGTTGCTAGTCAATTTAGGATTACCTTGGGTACGCACAGTTCGGCAAGTAGGTGTTCCCAAGGCTTGAATGTGAACACTCTGCAATTGAAGCACACAAACCTTAAGTCAGCCACGCAAAGGACCCATACTTTAAGCAGATTGTGTATAAATAAATATGATGCACTATGCGCCTCTATGACTGGGCAACTTTTCGAATGAACAGTCTCGAGAAGCCAAAGGTGCGAGAGGCACGATGAATCACACTTGTACCATGGCATAGCTCAAACTACAATCATTTATCTTGGACAAAATAAACTGCCATTGTTATACAAATACATCAATCAAGCTCAGGCTAGGGATCATCAGCATTTAACGTATAGGTACCATGGCATAGTGGCAGCAAATAGTGCAACACCGCAACACATTAATCTTTGACCAAATATAAACATTCAAACATCATGACTACAAAATGCCCAATAGACTAATTGGCTGGCAAAACAATAAAGAGCAGTTAAGTAAGCATCCTTGGTTGTATAAATATAACCACACGTCACCTCTATCTGTTTTTACTGTACATGTAAAGAAAATTATGTACCAACTTTATTCATCTTATATTGTAGTAAAGCTGTGTTAAACCACATTGACCATCGAGTATGAAAATCAGCCTGACAAAAATAAACCAAACCAAACAACCCTGTACTTATCCAGTTAGATCATGTACCTGGATTAGAACCTCCAAGCATGGGAGTGAACCAGCAGCAACAGAAGATAGCAGCGGTGAGATGTCGTTAGTAGTTTCATTGTTTGGCTGCAACAGCAAGGTTTGGAAGAACTAGCTTGAGTACAAAAACATAAGGGAATCACATAACTAAATTTGATATGCATTCGGCGATTTGCACAAACAATTGATATAGGTGTTTGCTGCTCATAGTTATAAATTGACTAGTCAGGCACTCAATGACTAAAAACTCAGATTAACAATTTCATGGAGAGAAAGCATCGACCACCAACTACCTTGGCATTGTGTTCGAGCATAAGTTTGACTACCTCTTGCTGCCCATTTAAAACGTCCCAAACAAGGGGAGTACCAGCGTCGCTCTTGGATTTGTACCAGCGCCATAAGCTCTATGTGTCCTACATCAAGAAACAAAGCAATGCATCTTTTTTCAGCTTTCCATTCCACTTCAATGTAAAAAACAACAAGCACAAATAGATCAGCATCATGACATTGCACAGGCCGAGTTATTGTTACCTCTCCCTGCAGTATGATGCCATGCCGTGGCTCCCATATTAGCCCACTAGCCACACGGCACAACTACAGTAATGCAAATGACCCCAGTTATGTAGTTATGGTATCTTGTATCCTATAATTGCCAGTTTTATTAGATAAGCTGAGATCACAAAACATAAGCAAGATGAGAACTGCTAGTTCTGGTATCTTGTATCCTATGATGCCAAAGATGATTGATGGAGGCACACAAATATCATAAACAAGTATGCACAGATTATTATTGAAATCTTGCTAGCGAGCAGTCAAGTATTACTCCTTTGCATGGTAGGATACAAATATTATAAACAAGTATTTGCATTGTGTGCATAAACAAGAGTGCCACTTCAATTTAATGCCAGCCATCACATTACACACATTCACAATTAAAAGCCGGACATCCAATGTACATCAGTACACAAATAGAGTGTTCTCAGATCATAAGCATGGGTTGTTGAAGGAAATTTACTAATTAAGGACATAGTAGTATCTGGTGTAACAAGGGATGATGGGACAAGAGCCATATATCTAGTTTTGAAAATGGAAAAGTATCAAGGAAATTTCTAGATATGGCAGATAGTACATGCTCTAGGTAGAGTACATGCCCTTGATCCGGGTTCATGGTTAAATTCATTTTTGAATGCTAGAGTGGCTAAAAACACACACTGGGTCATGGTAGATAGACCTACAGAAAAACTTCACACATGCTCACTGAGTAACATGAGAACAGGTAGGCAAATTCACAAACAGATGGAGTGCATACTCAGCATGTACCAAATGAACAACTACATATCATGGAAGCAATTTAGCAAACATGTAGACTGCAGATCAAGGGAGCACCATCGGATGGGTCCAGGGTTACCGCCGCTCCTCTGTGTGGACGTTGAGGTCAGAGACGCCGGATCCGTGCAGGCATCTACCTCCCATAGTTTCTTCTCGAGCTCCAGTGAAGGCCTTCAGATCCGGCGAGTCCACTGCCTGCCTTCTGTGGGGCGCCCTCGGGAAGACGACGACCCTGGCCTGCAGCACAAGGTGGACGACGGCCTCCGAGGCTCGTGTCGGCGCCGTCGCCGTCCTGGTGGCCGGAGACCCGTGGCCGGCACGCAGCGCCACCACCACAAACCCTAGGCCGGCCACGCACGCGCTGCGGTCCGGCCAGCTCGACGGAGCGCCGCGCATGGAAGCATGCACGCGCGCGCCGGCGAGCAACCCAGCCGTGGTTGCTGGGCGGCGACGGATAGGACGTGCTGGGCTCGGTGGATCTGAATCGGGGGAGAGAGGGAGAGATGAAAGGGGGTCGACAGGGTGGGTGGGAAGGTCAGCATCAAAGGGCCATGAGCCAGGAGACGACGGCGGGGGCGGGGAAGGACAGCATCAAAGGGTCAGGAGCCGCCACCACCGGGGACGGTGTGGCTTGAGGGGAGAAGGGGATAGGGGTGAGGGAAGCTAGGGTTTGGGCTTGGACCGGTTTCAGGATAAGAGAAGGGAGTGGTGGGTCCCGCGTGTTAGTGGTGGGAGAAATTGGCGCTAGGAGAGTTTGGGGCGGAATTTTCTTGAGCATTTTTGGGTCCTTTTAGGTTTGGAGGGAAAAAAATTGGGTTTGGAAGAAATTTTCGTTCATGGTACCTCTTTTTTAGAACACTTTTCCTAGAAAACATCCGTATTCCAAGGTTTTTGTTTTTCCTGATTGCTAGGTCACATATCATGACGCAATGTGGAGGTTTCCCATTTTTCGATTTTTTTTGAATTTCTATGGTGTTTTCAAAATCTGTTCGAAGTTGCCGCAGTGACCGTTCGTGGCTAGGGGTTGAATCATGCAGAGCTCTCGGTGGATTTGATGAAATGCCTACTTGTCCATTTTCCATTTTCTGAATGTCCAAAATGAGTTTTTTTTTGTAAAGAACCTACCAAATATTTGTTGCAAAATTGGACCACAACAATTTTCAAAAATATTTGACCGCATTTCGTCTACAATTAACCAAATGGTTCCATGTAAACAACTTTCCATCTACCTCTACTGAAATTGACAATTTTTTGCCGAATCAGTAGGAACCAGGTCAAATTTGAACTACAGCTGCCTCATAGTTCGCTCATTATTTTTTCCAAAAATTATTTTTAGGTACACAGGTATCTATTTCATCAGAGATACACCAAGAGTTTTGCAAGGCTCCAACCCTAGCTACGAACGATCGTGCCCGCCATTTTGACCGCATTTTGAAATCGGCATAAAGAATTAAAAAAACAGAAAAATGGAAAACATTTGCATTGTGTCATTATATGTGACCTAGTTTTCAGAAAAATAACAAACTTGTAATACGGTAAATACTTTGAAAAAGTGTTCTCAGAAATGAGCTATCATGTATGAAGATTCATGGCTTTCAATCCAAATGACCAATGTTATGGATACATTCATGGCATAGTTTGTTCAAATGATCACAAATTGTGCATATGGGTGCATCTTGAAATGGGAAACAATATTGCCAAAGGAAGTTTTCATATTCTTTGCACAAAATATTCATTTTCCATTTTCCAAGTGTCCAAAATGAGTTTTTTTGTGAAGAACCTGGCAAATATTTGTTGTAAAATTGGACCACAACAATTTTCAAAAATATTTGACCGCATTTCATCTACAATTAACCAAATGGTTCCATGTAAACAGCTTTCCATCTACCTCTGCTGAAATTGACAAATTTCTGCCGAATCAGGAGGAACCGGGTAAAATTTGAACTATAGCAGCCTCATGGTTCGCTCATTATTTTTTCCAAAAATTATTTTTAGGTACACATGTATCTATTTCATTAGAGATACACCAAGAGTTTTGCAAGGCTCCACCCCTAGCTACGAACGATCGTGCCCACCATTTTGACCGCATTTTGAAATCAGCATAAAGAATTCAAAAAAAATGAAAAAAATGGAAAACCTTTGCATTGTGTCATTATATGTGACCTAGTTTCCAGAAAAAATAACAAACTTGTAATACAGTAAATACTTTAAAAAAGTGTTCTCAGAAATGAGCTATGATGTATGAAGATTCATGGATATCAATCCAAATGACCAATGTTATGGACACATTCATGACATAGTTTGTTCAAATGATCACATATTATGCACAAGGGTGCATCTTGGAATGGGAAACAATGTTGCCAAAGGAAGTTTTCAAATTCTTTCCACAAAATATTCATTTTCCATTTTCCGAATGTCCAAAATGAATATTTTTTTGTGAAGAACCTGCCAAATATTTGTTGCAAAATTAGACCACAACAATTTTCAAAAATATTTGACCGCATTTCATCTACAATTAACCAAATGGTTCCATGTAAACAGCTTTCCATGTACCTCTGCTAAAATTGACAAATTTCTGCCTTATCAGCAGGAACCGGGTCACACTTGAACTGGAGCTGCCTCATAGTTTGCTCATTATTTTTTCCAAAAATTATTTTTAGGTACACAGGTATCTATTTCATCAGAATTACACCAAGAGTTTTGCAAGGCTCCACCCCTAGCTACGAACGATCGTGCCCGCCATTTTAACCGCATTTTGAAATTGGCATAAAGAATTCAAAAAAATTGAAAAAATGGAAAACCTTTGCATTGTGTCATTATATGTGACCTAGTTTCCAAAAAAAATAACAAACTTGTAATACGGTAAATACTTTAAAAAAGTGTTCTCAGAAATGAGCTATGTTATGGCCACATTAATGACATAGTTTGTTGAAATGATCTCATATTTTACACAAGCGTGCATCTTGGAATGAAGAACAATGTTGCTGAAGAAAGTTTTATTTTATTTGCACAAAAAAATTATTTTTAAATTTCCAAGTGCAAACTGTTGTTTTTTGAAGAACCTACCAAATATTACTTGCAAAAGAAAATACAAGATTTTTTTTTTAATATAGGATTAAAAAATTCATACATGATCGACATTTTTATATACACATTTAACATTTTGTCAAATGCTTGAGTAATATTTTTTGAATACAAGATTAAAATTTATTTATTACATGTTCAACTTTTTTTATACACATTGTTAACATTTCTAGAATATGTGAACATTTTTTTTGAAAATGTGAAAATATATTTTGAATTGCATGAACGAATTTTAAAAATGCGAACATTTTTTTGAAAATGTGAAAATATTTTTGAATTGCATAAATAAACATTAAAAAGAAAAGAAGAATAAAAAAAAGGAAACAGAAAAACTACAAAGCGATTAAAAAAGGAAAAAAGAAAAAAAAGGAAAGAAACAAAAAAAAGAAAAAAAGAAAAAGGACGGCCTAGTCAGGGGCGCCCCTGACGCGACGGTACACCAATTATTTTCTAACTCGACCATTGGGTCTAGCTCTACACGTTTTTGGAAATGGGCTTTGGCCCAACTCGGACTGTGAGACAACAAAACGAATTCTTCTTATGTTTTGTCACGTGAGGTGGAGCGGTCTGGTGGTTAGAATTTGGAATTATGTGAGCGAGGTTGTGGGTTCGAATCCCCTCTTGGCATATTTATTTTATATGGTTCGCTCGTTCTCTTGCAGTGTGCCTCTAATGTGGTTCCCACTCGTCAGGGTTGGTAGGGCCACTTGTCAGGTCGTGGTAGGTCCCACACATAATTTTGGTGGGGTCTACGCTCAGATCGGTGGTGGGTCCCACGTGCCAGGTTGGCAGTGGGCCTCGCATGTCAGTTTGGTGGGTACAAGTTGGCGATGGGTCCCGCATGTCAGTTTGGTGGATACAAGTTGGTGGTGGGTCCTGCATGTCATTGATAAGCAGTGTAGTTTGACTTGGGTTAATGTATGTGTCCCACCTGTCAGTGGTAGGTTTAAATTAGTTCTATTCATCCACGTAAGCGCAATTTGACACATGTACATGACACATAGGCGAAACTGGTGATGTGGGTGACACAGGGACATGACACATAGGCGAAACTGGTGATGTCGGTGACACATGGACATGACACATAGGCAAAACAGGTGATGTGCCTGCCCAACGCATAACAAATTACAATTATGACCATCTAGATTGGTCGTAATCAGTTAGAAATAAGGCCATCGATCATGCTGTCTGCTTTACGACCATTTCATGTAAGAAAATTACGACCTTCCTGGCCAAAAAGGTCGTTATGATTTAGGGTTTGGACACTCTCAAACTGCTTACGACCAATTGGATCGAAATGGTTGTAGATTTACGACCAATTTGCCCACGGTCACTAAGAGAGGGTCACAAGTTAACATATTTCTTGTAGTGATTGAGAAGTTCAAAATAAAAAAACGGAGTAGTTCAATGTATACGGAAAAATCAAATTATTTCCGTTTCAAGGAAAAATAAAAGTATGAAAGTACAATTTTAAAAAAATTGTTTGATGCTTATTTGAAAACATATTTTTTCTAAGAATAAGACTAAGAAGTTCAAATTAAAATAACAGAGAAGTTCGAAGTATATAAAAAGCTCAGATTTTTTTCTCGTTACTAAAGAATAAAATGAAGAACTTCAAATTAAAATAAAGCAACAACTAAAAAAGTTTACAAAGTGTTGATGTTTATTAAAAAATCTAGGATTTTCACAGGTATCCGTTTTTGTTAAATTATCAACGATGAAGTTCAAATTGAAAATGTAGTCAAATTTGATGTTTATTTAAAAATAAAAAACAATTCTTTACTCAAAAATATAAAAAGGTGAAGTTTAAATTGAAATAACACAGAAGTTTGGAGTTTATTAAAATCTAGGATTTACATGTTCAAAAAATAAAAAACACAACGCCATTTTTTGCACTTTTAAAAACAACTCATAAACGGAAAAAATGGTTGCTAGAAGTTCAAGTCCTCGGCGAGGAAAAGTTCAAAAATTCTTGTGAGAGAGGTTCACCGTGTATTTAGATGTCCAAAACACATAAAAATATGTTGTTTTTGGTGTTTTAAAATAATTCTCTCAAACCAGAGAGAAGTTCAAAGTGATAACAACCGGAAGTTCACGTACTGCGTGGTGTGTGTTTCATATGAGAAAAATACAATAAAAAGGTAAACAATTTGTTGCTAGAAGTTTACGTGCTCGGCCCGGGAAAAGTTCAGAAATTTGTGTGAGAGAGGTTCACCATGTATTCAAAAACTTTCCAAACGGTATATCGTATGCTCTATTCCAAAGGGTATATCGTATGCTCTATTCCAAAAAACGGTTAAAACAAATTGGTGTATGTTCTTCGAAGCAAAAGTTTAACCATATTAGAAAAAAGTTGAGTCTTTTCAATAGGTTTCTAATGGTTTATCATTTATGGAACTCCGGGGAACGGGTGAGGAACTACGAACAAAAATACGAGACCGAAGTTCAACATGAAAACAGCGAGCAGCTCAACTACTATACGGAATGCGTTTAAGAAGAGAATAAAAGGAACAAAACTAAAAGCCTAAAAGTGTTGTTGCAAGAAGTTCACGTGCTTCTCCCTGCATGGTTCAAAATTTCTAGTGAGAGAAGTCCATCATTCATTTACATAATAAAAAAGGCAAAAAACAACGTTGTTTTTGCCATTTTTAGAACTGCTCGCAAACGGCAACGAATTTGTGACAACTATCTACATGAAAAAGTTGCTCCTATTCATAAGCTTTCCAATGATATATTATATGGTTCATTCTGATGAACGGTTTAAAAGTTTCATGTATACCGTTAAAAACAAGTTTTTGTGTATTCAAAAAAAATATCTTGAACCGTCGCGAATATGAAAAAATGATCAACACATGGAAGTTGCGCGTTTTCAACAGCTTTCCATCGATATATCATTCGCTCAATTCCGACAAGTGGTTGGGAAGTTACGGGCAAAAATCAGCACGAGAAAAACAGAGTGAAGTTCAAGCTGAGATGTACGAGAAGTCCAACTTCTTCACAGAGTGCATTTTCGAAGACTCTGTATCGCGATGAAGGCAGAACGCATGATCTCGTCGTTTTCAAAATTACATAAAAACGGCTGGGAATTAGAGAAAACTTTCTATATGAAAAAGTTTCGCATTTTCCATAGCTTTCCAACGGTTTATTATTTGACCCATTCCAATGAAGTTTGCGAAAATTACAGCCAAAACACGATTTCGGCCATATTCAAAATTGACATAAAACCGTAAAGAATTAGGAGAAACATTCTATACATGAAAGTTTCGCATTAGTTCAAGCTTTCCAAAGCCATATCGTTTGCTGCATTCCGACATACCATTTAAAAATTGACGTGAAAATACCATCTCGGCGGAACTTCGGCCGTTTTCTAAATTACAATTAAACAGTATAAAATTAGGAAAAACTTTCTATATGAAAAAGAAGCGCATTTTCATAAGCTTTCCAACGCCGTTTCATTTGCCTCAATCGGATTAGCCGTTTTCAAATGGCGCCAAAAATACGAGCTCGGCTGTTCGGTTTCAAAAATTCCGCCATTTGTGAAATTGCTCTTTAACCGTAGGGAATTTGGGAAACTTTCTATATGCGGAATGAGCGGATTTGCAGCAACTTTCCAACACCGTATCATTTGCCTCATGTCGATAAACGATTTAGAAATGGGCTCAAAAATACGATTCACGTTTTTTTGTGTGAAGAAAAACGGTTTTCAAAACTGCTCTTAAACCGTTTAGATTTTGACAAAAATTCAACTTAGGTCGTGACCCCCATGTCTACAGCTTTCCAACGGGATATTGCAAGCCTCATTTGGACAATGTTAGCGGGAAGTTCAACCTGTCACCAAGTGAAGTTCAGGTCGAACAACTCAGGCAGTTCAACTAAGAATCAGAATATTATTCTGATCCCGTGATCAGAATAGTGTTTATGTAGTGCTCCCCTGCTGCCGCCGCGCACGATGCTTGGTGGCATCCCAGGTGCCTCTCCAAAACAGTGTGTGTAGTGCTCCCCTGAAAATCCTCTCATGTGTGCAAAGCTATGGCATCCAGCTACTACGGTTGTCTCTGTTTAGCATTTTTTTTCTCTTTGAAGTAGCTGCCGATTTGCACCGGTCTCTCAAACGTGCTCCTACATTTGGATGTGTTGCTCATGTGAAAAATGGTGCTAACTGAATTTAATAATCTTGACAAAACTGTAGGGGTGTGCGTGTGTGTTTCTAATTTACTGTAAAATTTCTCATTTTCCCCATTTACAACCATTGAGATGTTCAGAGACGTTGCATGAAGTTCTACAACAACTATACGCCAAGTCCTACTACGGCTATGCACTTTTCTTCGTGGTGGTTTGCATTCCTTGCTGCTGCTGGATACTGGACGTGTGTGCTTGTGGGCTTGTTGGACGTGTGTTTGCTAGCGTCAGGCTCTGGAGAGCGGAACAAACTTGACCTTCCATGCCAAGAATTCAAATATGTTCTACTATTGTCATTCATCTACGGTAGTTCATAGTCCCACATGTATGGTTTTCGTTTGCTGAATCTACACAAGCCATGCTGAGTATTCTTGCTACAATATTGCTAATTCCATGAATCCTTACTGAATCTTTATACTAAATCTAAAAGAAATACTGCCTGAAGCAACACGAACACTTTCAGTTCAGAATTATGTATCCCTTCTTGCCCAACAACACAACTTGCTTCCCAAACCTGAATTTTCGATCGGTCCAGTCTTCATATTTGTTTTTATGATGTTTCGGCGAAGTATTGATCAAGCGTTCACTCACTCCTAAAAATGTGTGTGCTTTGCATGTGTGCATGCGTTGCCACTAGCCTGCGGTTGTTCAAGTCTTTCCCAAATCTCACATACTAGTGCCGGTGTTCTGCTCTCTCTCTCTCTCTACAAGATTTGATTGCGGGAGTATGTATAGAAGCTTTATATATTTGTACTGTGAAATCAATGATTCTTTGCTTTGCTCAACTCCGTCCAAAAGCTTCAGAAAAATCCCCGTGCACACACTCATGTGTGTGTGTGTGCGCGCGCCAAAGCCGGTCGCCTTACAGATGACCAGTGAGCACGCCTCCATGCAGGTCGTTGCATACCCCGCATGGTGAAGATGGTCATGTGACCCTCTTCCCCAAATGGATTTTCCCCGTTTTAAAAAACAACCTATAGGTTGAAATTTAAATAATGGATTAGTTCATTGTTTATTTCAAAAACCAAGAAGTTCAATTTTAAAAAATAGAGCAGTTCAAAAAATACATATATAGAAGCTCAAAAATAATAATTGAGGAAGAAGTTCAAAAACAACTTCAAATTAAAAAAAGGAACATTTAAAAAAGTTTATAAAAATGATTTCCCCTCTTAAAAAAACTAGAAGTTTAAATTAGAATAACGAAGGGGTTCCATGTTTATAAAAAAAGAAATTTTCCTGTTGCTAACCAAAAACTAAGAAGTTCAAACTTAAAAAATGGTGAAGTTTGATGTTTATAAAAAAATCAGATTTTTCTCATCATTAAAAGAATAAAACCCAGAAGTTCAAATTTTTAGAACAAAGAAGTTCAAATTAAAGTAACGGAGCAACTCGATGTATACAAAAAAACTCAGATTCTTCTCGTTTCTAGAGAAAAATATATTTAATTCAATTCAAGAAAAAAGTTGTTCGATGTTTACTTAAGAAATTTATATATTTTTTGTTTCCTAAAAATAAAGTAAGAAGTTCAAATTAAAATAACAGTGAAGTTTGAAGTTATACAAACCTAGAATTTACAAGTTAAAAAAATCGATGCCATTTTTAGGGATCTTTAAAACAACCCATGAAAATGGCAACGAATTTGAAAAAATTGTCTACATGAAAAAATGTCTTCTAAAACATAAGCTTTCCAACGGTATATCATACGCGTTATTCCCATAATATAATTTGAATGTTTTGTGTATATCGTTCAAAACAAGTTTTAGCGTGTTGAAAAGATGCTCTTTACACGTCATGATTTTGTTTAAAAAAAATGCTTTCCAATAAGTTTCTAATGGTATCATTTTGTTTAAACAGAGTATTTTGTTTGTATAACTAGGACTTTTCTCGTTACTAATGAATAACACCAAGAAGTCCTAATTAAAAAATGAAGTTGTTTGATGTTTATAAAAATCTCAGATTTTCCCCGATACTAAAGATTAAAACCAAGAAGTTCAATTTTAAAAAACGGAGTAGTTTAATGCATATAAAAAACTCAGTTTTTTTCGTTGCTGAAGAACAAAACCAAGAAGTTCAATTTTAAAAAGCGGAGCAGATTGATATTTATTTAAACACTCAGTTTTCTGGCTACTAAAGAATAAGACCAATAAGTTCTATTCGAAATAACGAAGAAGTTCGATATTTCTAGCAAAACTTCAATTTTCAAATTTCTAAAAAAAACACAAAGAAGTTCAAATAAAAAAGTTAGAGCGGTTCAATGTCTATAAAAAAACTCAGTTTTTTTCCGTTACTAAAGCGACAATAGAGAGAAGTTCAAATTGATAACAGCCGGAAGTTCACATACTGCATGGTGTGTGTTCCGTATGAGAAAAAAAGAATAAAAAGGCGAAGTCTAAATTTTTTATTGCTAGAAGTTCAACTGCTGTGCCCGGGAAAGTTCAAAAAGTTCTTTCTATTCAACAAATTTCCAAGGGTATATCATATTCTTATTCCAAAACAAACGGTTAAAACAAATTGGTGTGTGTTGTCCGAAACAAAAGTGTACTCGTGTTAAAAAACATCGCATCTTTTCAACAAGTTTCTAATGGTTTATCATTTGTGGAACTCCGAGGAACGGGTGAGGAATTACAAACAAAAATACGTGACCGAAGTTCAATGTGAAAACAGCAAGCAGTTCAACTACTATACGGAATGTGTTTCAGATGAGAATAAAAGAATACAAAACTAAAAGCCTAAAAGGTTTGTTGGAAGAAGTTCACGTGCTCCACCCTGCATGTTTTAAAAAATATATTGCGAGACGTCCAACCATCAATTACATGTAAAAAAGGCAAAAACAATGTTGTTTTTGCCATTTTTAAAACTGCTCTCAAACGACAACGAATTTGTATGAACTGTCTACATGAAAAAGTTGCACCTATTCATAAGCTTTCCACCCGTATATTATATGCTACATTCCGATGAACGGTTTAAAAATTTCATGTACATCATTTAAAACACGTTTTTATGTATTCAAAAAATTCTTTTGAACCGTCGCAAGTATGAAAAACTGATCAACACGGGAAAATTGCGTGTTTTCAACAGCTATCCATCGGTATATCATTTGCTCAATTCCGGTAAGTGGTTTCGGAGTTACGGGCAAAAAACAACACGTGAAAAACAGAGTGAAGTTCAAACAGACATGCCCCAGAAGTTCAACTTCTTCACGCAGTGCATTTCTGAATACTCTATATCATTTGGACAATGTTCGCGGAAGTTCAACCTAGCACTGGGGGAAGTTCAAGTACAGCTGCTGGGATGGGTCAGGTAGTAATCAGAATATTATTCTCATCCCGTGATCAGAATAGTGTTTATATATATATATATATATATATATATATATATATGATAGGGTACGGTGGTGTGATGTTTAAATAGCCAATGCAACTTAATTTGATGTGGCACGGCCTCACAAAAACAGACCCCCAAGGTAAGTTATGGTTAAGGACGCAGGGTGGCGAAATATGCTGAAATAACTAAATTTCATTCTCAAATTTTTTGAAACAACAAATAACAGACCTTATTGAAATCAATAAAAAAAGCACATTACATGTTGAAATAACAAATTTCCAGTAGCAAAATTTTCAAAAAACCATTCTCAAAAATTTCAAAACAAGGACCTTGATGTTTATTTAACCGACCTGATGGATCACAACATACATTTAGATATCTAAATATTTGCAGTGACCCATCCCATTGTTTAAATGAAACTCAAGATATCGCAACTTCCCACCCGGCCACCCATCCTTGGACTGCTCCAGCCCCAGCACGCTTAACCTGTGTGTTCTATTCGACTCAGCTAGCAGATGGGACGCTGCATCTTGCTAATAAGAGTTGGCTCCTCGTGTTTAAGGCGTTTCCCGATGGTCACCATGTGGGACCTACTCCCTACTATCACACATGTTTGTGCTTTTAGAAACTGTGTGGAATAGTTACATACCAGACCACTTCCATTCAAACTTACATTATTTTTTACATAAAACTAGCCGGAAGAAGCCAAACTTTTGCCTTTTCATTAATTAAGAACAACATGGTTGCCCAGTTAATTGTAGAAAATGGGTGAAAACCGATACAAACAGGGCCTAAACCTACGGGAACTCTTGACTGAGCATGAACTAGTACATGCCTTCGTCCACGCGTCTGATACGCTCGCGGAACTGCTGTACCGCGATATCAATCTTCGCCTAAGATATTTCATTGGCGACTGTCGATTCCAAGCCATGACGAACATTTTGCTCTGCTTCATCGTTGGCGGCACCTGGGGGGCCAAGGCGGTCGAAGAGCCAATCGACCAGTCCGTTGGCATCGTGGCGGCAGATTCTGGCAGTGTGTATGCTATCCGGGGTAATAATGGCGTTGACGGCGTCTGCCCATTCCTGGCGGGGAATCGGGATGCTTATCGACCCTGGAAATGGCCTCTCGAGTGATTGAGTCACCAGGATGCTGACACGGTTCCGCTCAAATAGTGTGGCGCACCGCACCTGATGCCCGATGACGTTCTCCTGCTCTTGCGCGGTAGTGCTTTGCCGCTCTTGCTTTGCTCCACTCCATGGCCAGCGACGAACACATGTGTAGATGATACGTCCATTTTGCATCATGTTTTCGTACTGTTATTTATTATGTTTTGGGTCATTATTTCACTTTATGATGCAATCCTAATGCCTTTTCTCTCTTATTTTGCAAGTTTCACATGAGGGAGATTGCCGGCAGTTGGAATTCTGGACCGGAAAAAGCTACAGTAGAGATAGATATTCTCCACAACTCCAAATGACCTGAAAATTTATGGAGAATTATTTTCGAATATATAAAAAATATTGGTGGAAGAAATACCAGGTGGGGAGCACCAGAGAGCGACGAGCTGAGGGGGAGCGCCCCCCTAGGGCGCGCCTACTGAGCTCGTGGGCCCTCCAGCAGGTTTCCGAGGCCCATCTTCTCCTATAAGATGCTATTTGCCCTAGAAAAAATTAGAAGAAGAATTTCGGGATGAAGCGCCACCGTCTCGAGGTGAAACCTGGGCAGGAGCACTTTTGCTCTCCGACGGAGCGATTCCGCCAGGGATACTTCCCTCCGGGAGGGGGAAATCGAAGCCATCGACATCACCAACGATCCTCTCAACGTGGGTGGACCAATCTTCATCAACATCTTCACCAACACCATCTCCTCTCAAACCCTACTTCATCTCTTGTAATCAATATTTGTTCCAAAACCTCAGATTGGTACTTGTGGGTTACTAGTAGTGTTGATTACATCTTGTAGTTGATGCTAGTTGGTTTATTTGGTGGAAGATTATATGTTCAGATCCTCAAGCATATTCAATACCCCTCTGATCTTGAACATTAATACGATTTGTGAGTAGTTACTTTTGTTCTTGAGGACATGGGAGAAGTCTTGTTATAAGTAATCATGTGAAGTTGGTATTCGTTCGATATTTTGATGATATCTATGTTGTTCTTCCTTTAGTGGTGTCATGTGAACGTCGACTACATGACACTTCACCATAATTGGGCCTAAGGGAAGGCATTGGGGAGTAATAAGTAGATGATGGGTTGCAAGAGTGATAGAAGCTTAAACCCTAGTTTATGTGTTATTCCGTAAGGGGCTGATTTGGATCCATATGTTTCATGCTATGGTTAGATTTATCTTAATTCTTCTTTCATAGTTGCGGATGCTTGCGAGAGGGGGTAATCATAAGAGGGTTGCTTGTTCAAGTAAGGACAGCACCCTAGCACCGGTCCACCCACATATCAGATTATCGAAGTAGCGAACGCAAATCAACTAAACATGATGAACATGACTAGACGATAATTCCCATGTGTCCTCAAGAATGCTTTGCTTATTATAAGAGAAAGTTCCAGCTTGTCCTTTGCTATAAAAAGGATTGGGCCACCTTGCTGCACCTTTCTTACTATTGTTACTTGTTACTTGTTCTGAATCATCTTGCTACAATACTATCTATTACTACTGTTTACAGCACTTGCAGAGAATACCTTGCTGAAAACCGCTTGTCATTTCCTTCTGCTCCTCGTTGGGTTTGACACTCTTACTTATCGAAAGGACTATGATTGATCCCCTATACTTGTGGGTCATTAGTAGACATCAGCCTGCTCAATCACTGGGGCACGATGATACCGCTCACGCTCGGTGGCGTGTTACCACTCTTGCTCGGCAGCGCACGGCCGTTCTTGCTCTCCGTCCTGCTCCGGCTCGTTCTCCTCATCAAGGAGGTTGATGACGAGGGCGGTGCTTTGCCAGATTGGCATGCTTGGAATGGTATACTACGGTATGGCTTGTGTGTCACCGCCTAGGCTTCTATGCCCACAGACACGGGTAGTGGGAAACCGATGGGAGGAGTGGCGGGAAACTGATTGGGGGAGTGGCAGGAAACGATAGCATGTTTGGATATATAACACCATTAATATGGAAAACTTAGGAAAGAAGGAAGCGCGAGCTAGCATGACGCGTGTGCAGACAGTGCTTACCCACGGGTGCCAGACGGTTGACAAGAACTGCTTTAAATTATTCAGGGTTCATTTTGCCTTTTAACACATTAATTGAGTTTTCTAGGCATTTAATGTGCATAATTCAAATTTGAACTACAAGCACATGCTCCAGTGCACCAAAATGGGTTGAAAAATCATATATGTGTCCTTGGGTGCATGTTTAGGTCCCATGCAAGAAATGGGAATGAATTATAAACATCTCGGCATCCTGGCTCGGCCTCAAACATTGAGAATCTTGGTTTTAAAATCCCCGTAAATCCAAAAGTCACCTAAAATTCATGAAACTTGGCATGGTGTCGTGAAATGGGACATATATGCTTTGGTAAAAAAATGTCCAATTTGGGGCATGTTTTGCTACAAGCCTCTTACAAACCGGAGCTTCTCACAAGAAGCCTCGTCGTTTCGATAGGGAATATGTCACCCTTGTGGGCGAAACGACATTCGCCGCCTCTTCTTTCCTTGGATTTTTTTTCTACAGGCAACATAGACCAATAGGACTGTTGTGCGGTAATATGGAATTATTCAAGGTTCGTTTGGCCTTTTTTATACATTAATTGAGATTTCTAGGCATTTAATGTGCATAATTAAAATTTGAACTACAAGCACATGCTCCAGTCCACCAAAATGGGATGAAAAATCATATATGTTTCCTTGGGTGCATGTTTAGGTCCCATGCAAGAAATAGGAATGAATTACAAACATCTCGGCGTCCTGGCTCGGCCTCAAACATTGAGAATCTTGGTTTTTAAATTCCCGTAAATCCAAAACTCGCCTGAAATTCATGAAACCTGGCATGGTGTCATGACATGGCACATATATGCTGTGGTAAAAAAATGTGCAATTTGCGGCACGTTTTGGTACAAGCCTCTTACAAACCGGAGCTTCTGACAAGAAGCCTCATCGTTTCGATAGGGAACGTGTTACCCTTATGGGCGAAACCACATTCGCCGCCTCTTCTCGCCTTGGATTTTTTTTTCTATAGGCAACATAGACCAATAGGAGTGTGTGCTATAATATGGAATTATTCAGGGTTCGTTTGGTCTTTTTATTCATTAATTGAGTTTTCTAGGCATTTAATGTGCATAATTCAAATTTGAACTACAAGCACATGATCCAGTGCACCAAAATGGGTTAATAAATAATATATGTGCCCTTGGGTGCATGTTTAGTTGCCATGCAAGAAATGGGGATGAATTACTAACATCTCGACATCCTGGCTCAGCCTAAAACATTGTGAATCTTAGTTTTTAAATCCCCATAAATCCAAAACTCGCCTGAAATTCATGAAACTTGGCGTGGTGTCATGACATGGCACATATATGCCGTGGTAAAAAAAATCCAATTTCGGGCAAGTTTTGGTACAAGCCTCTTAAACACCGGAGCTTCTGACAAGAAGCCTCGTGGTTCCGATAGGGAACGTGTCACCCTTGTGGGCGAAACGACATTCACTGCCTCTTCTCGCCTTGGATTTTTTTTTCTACAGGCAACATAGATAATAGGAGTGTCATGCTAAAATATGGAATTATTCAGGGTTCGTTTGGCCTTTTTTATACATTAATTGAGTTTTCTAGGCATTTAATGTGCATAATTCAAATTTGAACTACACGCACACTACTAGGAAATACCTTATAGGTAGCAGCTTAACAGTAGCGTGGGGTAGAAGCCCCACGCTGCTATTAACTAGCAGCAGCGCGGGCCTAAATCCAACGCTAGAGGTAAGACTTAGTAGTAGTGCGGGCGCATGGGCCAAGCGCTGCTGCTAAGTGGGCCAGAAGGCCGCCCCCAGGTCTACCTTAATAGCAGCATGGGATGCGTAACCCGCGCTACAACTAATATGTTAGCTATAGCGCCGTGTGCACGGCCCACGCTGCTACTAAAACTGCACGTGGGCAGGTGGTGGGCCCAAATTATCAGTAGCGCCGGTCACCGGACGCGCGCAACTGGCACTGACCTTAGCCGTAGCGTGGGTCACCTGGCCCGCGCTACTGCTAAGCCCACCTTATCCTACCCCGCCCGACCCGTCGGTTTCCTCTCCCTCACCACACTCACTCTCACTCCATCTCTCTCGCGTAGCGCTCGGTCGCCGTCGCCAGCCGCCGCCGCCCGCCACCGTCGCTCACCGCCGTCGCCCGCGCGGCACCGCCACCGAGGTAGCTCCTCTCGTCCCTCCCTCCTGCCCTCCCCTCCTCCCTCCTTCCTCCTCGATCCCTCCCTCCTCCCTTCCCCATCCTCCCTCCCTCCTTACTCCCCCTCCTCCCTCCCTCCCTTCTCTCTCTGTTCTTGTAGAATGTAGGTAATTTGAATGTAAGTTTTAGAATGTAGACATTGTAGAATGTAGGTTTTTTAAATAGAATAATTTTTTTAGGTCATTTGAGTAAATGAGGTTTTTTTTTACTATTTTAGGTGTTGTGAATACAATAGGAAATTTTAGGTCTTTTGATTAGAAAGTTTAGTAATAGAAATTTTTAGTAAAACAATTTAGTAATAGAAATTTTTTAGGTATAGAAATTTTTCAATATAGAACTGTATCGGAATGCCATATGAGAAATTTAGTAATAGAAATTTTTAGTAAGAAAATTTAGGTATGGAAATTTTTAGTAATTTTCTTTTTCAATATGGAAATTTTTAGGTATCGGTATGCTATATGAGATTTGATGATCCGAAATTTTCACTCGGTGGAATATTCAAGCTTTGTAGTGTCGTGTCTCCCTGGATTGATCGTCGTCGGAGCTACCTCTACTTCCTCTACACCCGAGTCGGTGAGCTAAAATTTCACCTCCTCCTTCTCTACTCCTCGGTGTTGAATAGAATAGAACTAGGGTATTTAGTTATGCTTCTTAACCAAATGAAATGTTCGGGTTATAAGATATATTGAAATGTTTTTGTCAATATTGAACCATTGTATGTGTATGAACATCTTTGTATCACATGGAAAATCCGAGTGGCCTATGTTTTGCCGGAATGTTGATTCATTTCCGTCCCGGTAAATTTCAGGCGCTCGATATGTCCTATTTTAGCAAAGGTCATGCTGGATTTTTCCGTGAATTTTAGCATGACTTGTGCTAGTATGTAGGAAATATCGAGTGCCTTGGATTTGCCGGAAAGAGAATTGAATGACATTTTAGGTTGACTTTAACTCTGTCGGGGCTCAATACATGACAGTCAGAAAATTAGTGAGGGAGAGTGTCCACCATATATGAGAGAACAAGAATGCCGACTGTTGTCGTGGGGGTCGCTTCTCCTTCTTCTCCTTGTGCTAGACCTTTGTTATGCACTAGGGGGAGGAGGAGTAGCGACCATCACCGTCGGTCGAATATCAGCGAACACCACGTCGGAGGAGAGTTTTCAAGGAAAGAGTCGACAGACCGAAAGTCAACCCGTGATGAGTAATAATGATCTGTGTGTTGAGTTCCTGTTATTTGCCGTCGATTTTTAATCTTTGACTTATGAACACAGGAAATGTCTGATGACGATATGATTCCTGAGTGCGAATACTATGAAGACGACCGGGGTTTGTGCGACAGGATGCCTTATCTGCAAAACGGTAGGTACTTCACCATCGTGCTGAAGGAGACTTTCGACGTTTTTACGGTACGTAAGGACGACAAGTATTTTTCCGTAATTATGCATGACTTGTGAATTTTGGCTTCAACGTGTAATTTTCCATTTTTTTAAATTGAAATAGTTCATCCCATGTCATGCAAGACCGTATGTCTTGGAAAAGCTCGGTTTTGAAGATAGGGAGAGAACAGAGACAAAGACTGCTCACCTTAGGACGAAGCATGGTTTCACTTTTTTGGTTAATCTATTTAATGCACCAAATAGCTCACATTTCGGTTGCTCAACTTGGAGAGGATTTTGCAAGGCCTATGAATTTAAGGAGGATATGCAAATCACCTTCGATCTTCGGCCCAAAGATAAAATTGACGATAATATCGACATTTGGGTGGATGTCGAGACGCTTCCAGTTCTACCTCTTTGTGAGTTTGTCAAATAAATTTGTTATGTAATTTATATTGTTTATTTAAAAATCATTGACGGCTTATTTCCATTGACAGCTTATTTCCATTCTTCAAAAAATGTACGGAAGATAGTAGACAGAACCTACTACACTGATGGCTCTAAACTAAGTTACCAGGAGAAAGATCATCTTATCTCATTTATTATTGATGTTGAGAATTTCAATATCAATTATGAAACTCCTCCACATTATGGTCAATATGTGCCACTAGTGCACGTGTTGAACTATGGTAACATCCATGGAGATGGCATGGTAAGATTTTTTACTATTACGACATCAGTGCATCTTTTGCATACATTCTTCTAAAGCTAAACTACATTGCTAACTAAGTTATTATTATGTTCTTCAACAGAAAATCCCCAAGGATTGTGTGCCTCATCTGATGTTTACGAAAGGTTGCATTGATGTTATTAGATTACGGCCAAGTCCGCCTCGGGTTCACCGCTGTTCATACAAGATTTCTCAAACCGATGAAGACATCACAATCAAAGAATGGAAAAAAGTTATGAATAATGAAAGGGAGCTACTTGGAAGCAACATTGTGTGAAGCGCACGAATTGGAGACAGGATAATCTCCATTCTTCATAATGGAGAGTCAGGGGCTATGTTGTTTTATGCTATTTTACCTTAGAGAGCGTAGCAGGTCCTAGCTAATACTCATGATCATGTGCTAAGAAGAATTAACTAGGGTTGGTTATGACTATGATGATGATGAGTATGACTTGTTATTATGATAACGAGTAGAAGTTGTTAGATGACTATATATGATGATGATGATGAGTATGACTTGTTATTATGATAACGATGATGAGTTATTATTATGATGATGATGCTGAGTTGTTATATGAGCATGATGAGTTATTATATATATCAGTGGGTGAAATAAACGTGGATTAGATTCAAGTGGAGGCAACTTGGTGCAGATTGAAAGTACTACTAATCCAAACTAAAGTGATCAAGTTTGGATTAGTAGTACTTTCGATCTGCACCATGTTGCCTCCACTTGAATCTAATCCATGTCTCTTTCACCCACTGATATAATAACTCATCATGATCATAAAATCATATGATGAAACTATTGTATAAAACCTGTACAAATACAGGGCCAATATGCTGCAGAAAAAAAAATACAGGAAAAATTAGCAGTAGCATGGGCATGCATGTAGCAGCAGCATGCTCTGGAAAGAGGCATTGCTGCTATTAGCAGCAGCACGGTTTCATGAGCACGCTACTACTATGTATAGTTAGCAGTAGCGCGGGTAAACCCATGCTACTGCTAAAGTTTAGCTGTAGCGCCTTAGCAGTAGCGCCGGTGCCCGCGCTACTGATAAGGTAAAACCCCGCGCTACTGCTAGCCTTTTCCCTAGTAGTGGCACATGCTCCAGTGCACCCAAATGGGTTAAAAATCCACTACAAAAAAACACTTCCGTGATGATACGTGTTTGTCACAGTAGGTCACGTTTTCTGTCATGCATGTACATCCATGACGATTTTATGACGGAATCAAGATAGTCATACCTGTGCTGTCATAGAAGTGTTCCATGATAATACTCAAATTATCATCACGGAAGTGTCCACTTCCATGACGATAAATGGTGCATCATGGAAGTGTTTTCATCAAGGGTAACCAACACATGGCATGCACCGTAACAGGTCGCCGTTTAGCTATCGGGTGTGGGTTTGGATCTGATAACCCATTAACAGCCCGGACAAATGGCGATTTTCCACGTGTAAATATCTCATCCGCCAAAGGATCACGTGTTAGCTCGGCGTGGCGACAGATGTCAAACATCCAATGGGCAGGAGTCGCCAATGAAATGTCGACATGTGGAACAGCCCAGCAGTGGCCCATTTAGGTTAAAAGGGCCAGCAAAGTCAAAATAAGCGGGCCGGCCCATTTACCGCCTACTTGCGTCTGGCCCATTTACAACCACGGCCCATACGAGTTCTGCCAATTCGGTCCATCAAAGGCTCATTAAAGATTTGACACCATTGCTGCCCATCGTCAGTTCCAGCCCGTTAACATCCCGCTATGTCTTTGGGCTCAATTATGGCCCGATCTTCTTTCGGCATGTTAGCGGCCCATTCTAGAGATGGGCCAATATCCAGGCGGTATGACTTTCGACCTTTCATCGGCCAATTTCTATAATTGGGCCAATTTCAAGACTGGTGTGTCTTTCGGCATGTTAACGACCCGCACCACAGTTGGGTCATTTACGGTCTGACCTGACTTTGGGTCTATTAGCGGCCCATGTTCTCCATGGCACAATTCCAGGCCAACCTAACTTTCAGCCTATTAATGGCCCATGTTGTACATAGGCCCACTTTTCGCCTGATAGGATTTCGGCCTCGAAATGCCCCGACATGGAAATGGGCCAAGACTGAACTGACGTTCATTTTGGCCTGCTAGTGGCCCGTGGGCTCGTTTCCATTATTGCGGCCCTATCGAGCTTTTGGCCTGTTAACGTCCTGGTAAGAGCCCTTGTTAGGATGGGCCCACATTCGAACCCAAAATCCATTTGTGCCATGGGACGACCCATGATTGTAACGGGCCTCATAGATTGGACCATCCGAGCCATTATGGGCCCCGTTTCAATGATAGCATATATAACAACAAAGAATTATCCTACTCTACAATCCCCTCAAAAAAAACCCTACACTATACAATAAAGAGATTAAGGCATAGAAACGAAGAATAATCCTACACTATACAATAAAGAAATTACAGCAGATTACATCCACTGGGCATCATAGTTCGCCACCAGTGATAATAAAGCATAAACAAACAGCAAATTACATACACTGGGCACATACAACTCATACATCATGTCCGCGCATCAACATAACTTACCATTTGAACTATAATCTCTTCAGAAAATTGGATTGGCCAGATTCAGATAGCATAAATTTCAGTCTACAAAATCTCCACTTTGTTTGTGGTTTCCTCAGTCTCTTGTTTCATTTTTTTGACTGTTGCATCTGATATCTGCACCTCCAATCTCAATATGTTGATTAAATCTTGAGACTCATATGCACGCTATCTTGCCGCCTGTAGTTGATACTTTAGAAAATCAGCACATTCGAATTCCAATCCATAATCATTTTGTAACAGCCATGCCGCACTGCTCTGAGAGCTTTGTGTTGATGTCACTTTATCCTGAAATGTTTCTGTAAGTACACATGACTACGGCAAAAATATATTACAACAGTAAAGTGAGCAAGACAGACTATCTTGTACAAGGCAAAACAGGACTAACAATAATGTACACGTCATGAAGCATAAGCAGGTGATATTTTAAAAATTACAGAGATGGTAGTCTGTGCAGGCCGCATACAACAATCTCTCTTAGCTCACCAAAGGAGCATGATGTTGGGGCCAAATCCAAAACACAGACATGTTATAAATTTAGACCACGCACAGCTACTGAACATTAGATATATCTTGCGTATAAGTAAGCAAGCAGTTAGCCATTGTGTAGTGATACGTCCTAAATGTATCTACTTTTCCAAACACTTTTGCTCTTGTTTTGGACTCTAATTTGCATGATTTGAATGGAACTAACCCGGACTGACGCTGTTTTCAGCAGAATTGCCATGGTGTTGTTTTTGTGCAGAAATAAAAGTTCTCGAAATGTCCTGAAAGTTTACAGAGAATTATTTTAGAATATATAAAAAATACTGGCAAAGAAATCTACCAGAGGGGGACCACCCAGGAGCCACATGCTCAGGGGGCGCGGCCACCCCCCCAGGGCTCGCCCCCAGGCTTGTGGGGCCCTGGCAACCCCGTTTGCCCTACCTCCAACGCTATAAGTACCTATTCATGGAGAAAAAATAGGGAGAAAGATTCATCATGTTTTACAATACGGAGCCACTGCCACCTCTTGTTCTTCATCGGGAGGGCTGATCTAGAGTCCGTTCTGGGCTCCGAAGAGGGGGATTCGACACCGTCGTCATCATCAACCATCCTCCATCACCAATTTCATGATGCTCACCACCAGGCATGAGTAATTCCTTCATAGGCTTGCTGGACGGTCATGGGTTAGATGAGATTTATCATGTAATCGAGTCAACTTGTTAGGGCTTTGATCCCTAGTATCCACTATGTTCTGAGATTGATGTTGCTATGACTTTGCTATGCTTACGGCTTGTCACTAGGGCCGGAGTGCCATGATTTCAGATCTGAACCCTTTATGTTTTCATGAATATATTTGTGTTCTTGATCCTATCTTGCAAGTTATATGCACCTATTACGTGTTATGATCCGCATACCCCAAGGTGACAATAATTGGGATTCTTTCCGGTGATTACCATAGTTTGAGGAGTTCATGTATTCACTAAGTGCTAAAGCTTTGTTCTGGTTCTCTATTAAAAGGAGGCCTTAATATCCCTTAGTTTCCTTATGGACCCCGCTGCCATGGGAGGGTAGGACAAAAGATGTCATGCAAGTTCTTACTATAAGCACGTATGACTATATACGGAATACATGCCTACATTCACTACTAGAAAAAAGGCTGTTAGTGGCGCACCTATTTTGGCTATTAATGGCGCACTATAGGTGCGCCACTATTATCACGCCACTAGTAACAAATACTAATGGCGCACCACTGGTGCGCCATTAGTATCCCAGATAATAGTGGCGCACCACATGGTGCGCCATTGATATGCCTCCTGGTGCGCCATTGATATGCCTCCTAGGGGCCCTGGTATTTAACTGGGTGCGCCATTGCTATGCCTCCTGGTGCACCATTGATATGCCTCCTAGGGGCCCTGGTATTTAACCGGGTGCGCCATTGCTATGCCTCCTGGTGCGCCATTGATATGCCTACTAGGGGCCGTGGTATTTAACTGGGTGCGCCACTAATATGAATTATGGTGCGCCACTAATATTAATTCTAGGAATTATTATTTTTTGATTTTCTGGTATTTGCACAGGTTACAGAATACAATACACAGCACAGAATAAAAACAACACATAATATAAACAGCACATATATAATACAATTCGTCATATTAGTCTCCGAATTCGAAATAGCGAACAAAGTTCAAATATTAGACAAGTTTAGGTCTCGAGACCGAGTAGCGAGTTTGTCGTCACATTACAAAGTCGATATCATCTAAACTACCATCACATAGAAGAGAGCTACGGTCACGATGAGCATCATCGCGATGAAACTGGTCTTCATCCGGTTCCTCCTCCGCTCCCTCCTCTCTCCCGCTAGATAGCGCGCGTATCTAGCTTCCGCCTCCGCCCTAGTGGTGTACCCTTTGTAACTGTTACCGCTGAAACGGTGAACCTGTTTCCGACACTCCTCCCAGTCGTCGTAGACTCCGGGAACCTCACCCTTGTACACGACATACGACGGCATCTCTATGCACTAGACAAACAAAACGTTAGTAGCAATTCACAGATAATATATAAGCAATATATAAGTATGCAACAAAAGGATCGGAAGAGAAAAGCAACACATTAATAGCACGGTTCATGGTCCTACTAATAAATAGCATCGATTACATATAAGTTGAATGACTGTCCAAACTAAAGAGACATACAAGTTCATTAAAGTTTAATTACAACATGAGCTAATCGATATTTCAGAACTACATAGCATCAATACTTTCGACTCGACTCAGGGACCGGAGCGTGGATGAAGCCGCCGTCTTTCGTGATGATCATGAATGTGCGGTCGTTGTCAGCCTGCATTTGTAGCGTTGTTTCTATTTCACTGTTGGACGGTTGATACTTGAGGTAGAACTGCCCCGAGGTACGAAGGACATCTTGATAGATGATTTCCGCTAACTCCGACTGGATGCGAAAGAATTCTTGTCTGATGTCCTCGTCCTGGATTGCCGACAAGCATGCGGCCAATTCTTTGAGATTATTTGGTAGCATACACTGATGATGGTTCCGTACGATCGCCCGCATGTGATGGAGGGCGTAGTAGGCATCCTTCTGACTGCCAGGCGGCTGATTGACGCAGGGGAACGTCGTTACGTGGGTGAACACGTGCTTGCCGTACCTACAAATTGGCCTCCTGAAGGTGCCTCCAGATTTGGCATAGCCGGGGAGAGCATCATCAAGAACTTTCTTGATATCTGTGTAGTCTTTCTTCGACTGATGGTCCGAGTCGAAATACGTGGCCATGGAATATTTCGGGTTTAAGAGGATGAGTGTGCAATGTGTGTCACTGCACAAAGCACGGAATGTTAGAAAAAAAAGAACGATCGAAATCTAAGAAATCATATGTTACGGGGCGGTGAGGGGATGACTTACTCGGAAAAGTAAGGCACGAGGAAGTTATCCTTATCTGGGTTCGCCAGAATGACGCCTTCGAGGTATGAACTCGCGACTTGCCGGTCCCCAGCGCTGCCCAAGATCTTGGCACGCATGTAGAAGGGGTCGACTATCACGATGTCCAGGGTCTTGTCTCTAATGATCCGCATCTGCATACTGAGCGAAAATAGCCGAATGAAGGTGTAGTGCAGCGGATAAAGGTTAAACATAGCGAAGATGTCATCAAACCGCAGGACGATCATATGCCCGATGGTGCTATCGACAAAGCCCTTGCCCTCTGGCACCTTGGCGATGAAAACCGGGTATGCCACATCATTCTCGGAGAGACGCCGCTTCTCCATAGAAAGAACAGCGTCATGCAGACTCCGCATAGCACCGGTTGCAGCATTGAGCAGATTAGTCGGTAGCATCGGCCTACCCGCCACATGCACCCTCCTCGAGATATCCTTAGGTATTGGTGGCCCGTTCTGAGCACGGATCGTACTCGGTGCCGGCTGGCTCGCACCCTTGTTATTTTTTCTTTTCCGTCCCTTCTGCTTCTTCTGCAGTAATGGGATCGAGTTCTGCTCAGAGACCACCTTCTTGAGTGTGTTGGGGTTGATAATATTTCGCACCTCGGCTATTTGAGTCTCGGTGAAGGCGGCATCTGGAGGCGTCTCCTGAGAACTGAACAGACGATGCCTGTTGCAATTGGGTTTCTCCGTGGTACCAGCTAGATCGCGATCGTCTTTTGCAGGGTTGGGTTCTTGAGAAGGAGGCCCCAAGAATTCGTCACCGTACCCATGTTCATTGATGTACTTATCGACGTTGGAAAATGTACCGTCGTCATCGTCCGGATCCTGTGTCTTATGCATGTCCGGATCAGCTGACGGCGGTAGCGTTGCGGCGGTCTTGCCATGGCTTGGCGCCGGCACGACTGGCGGTGTTGTCTGTGTGGTGGTGTCCCCCGCCCCCAAACGAATCTGGCTCTTCGGCCAAAGCATGGACCAGTTTAAGCAGGCGCTGAGGGTCATCACATCATCTTCGTCGGCCCCAGGGGGTCGATACGGAGGTAACAAGTCGTCGCAGCCCCGTAGCACCCGAACCAGTTGAACCCTATACACGGTGGGTGGCATCGGATTACCGTGGAACACGTGGTTGCCCGGTTCAACGATTTTGGCCTTGGCGACATCGATCAACTCGTCGTCCACGAAGTGCAGGAGAGTGCATGGAACGTTGGCGGCGCCCTGCGAAAACATGTAGGGCATCAGGGATGCCCAGTCAAAGGCAAGGAGATGAAGTCATCGGCCGAGGCTTAGTTACCGTGATGGCGTCGAGCTCGGCTAATGTCGAGGCACTGCCAACGGCGGGCGTGCAAGTGACGGAGGGGCCGCTTGCTGCCGAGGTGCCGGCCGGTGTATTCTTCCCACACCCGGGTGCATTAAGCTCCAATACCGGCGCCGTCGCCGGAGACACCAATGCCGCCTCCGCCGGAGACACCAATGCCGGCGCGTTGTGCGAGTTGCTGCCCGTGAAGCTGGGAATCGGGGGCGGCCCCTGTTGGCCGCCCGTAATCCACCCCCGCAGCCCCTCAAGCAAGGTAGGCATAATGGCGGTGATCGTCGCTCCCAGTTGGTCTCGCACTTGCTCTTGGAGTATCTCCGGAATCCGCGCCACTTGTCCCTTGAGTTCTTTAACCTCGCACTCCTGGCTTTCCGAGCTGGTCTTTCTCTCCTTTCGCCCAGCCTTATAGTATTCCGACAATTTCGTGGACAAGCCTTCGCCGGCCACACGACCAGCTGACGACGGCTTACTGAACTTATCCTTGTGTTTCATTACGTTCAACGCCCTATTTAAAGTGGTGTCCCAAGGGGCAGACGAGGAGCTCTGAGACCCCGCGCTACTGCTTTCAGTTTCCTGCAGAAGGAACGTGAACCATTTAGAAATTTGGCTTCATTAATTAGAATGCAACCATATGGAGCTAATTACGCGGGGGTGTATTCCTTACCAGAACACGCTCAAGATCCTTCACCTTCGGATCCGTGGTAAGCTCCTTTGTTACCGCGTCCACCTTGTACCGGGCCCTGACATAGTTCCTGGTCTGCTTTTCATGGTATTTATCGAAGAGGGGCGGTAGGCCTTGCTCGGCACGCTCCGCGTCCTCCTTGTCCCATTTAGGTTCCGCCACTCTATAACCGCCGGGACCGAGTTTGTGGACCCCTAAGTTCAAGTCCCGCATATCTTTCCCCCACTGACTTGATTCCGCGGATGCGTTGCTCTCGCACTTGATCTTGAACTCCAGGTAGTCAGCTTCGCTGATCGAAGGATTTTTCTCCTTGATCTCCTCATAACAATCACCTCTTAGAATCATTCTCTTCACCGCGGCTCTCCAAGTAGCCAGGGCCGTGCTCATGTTCGTGAGGGCGGCACTGTTCACTTTATTCCCTGAGAGGCGTGTGTTTGCGAAGTCACCGGGGAACTTGTATCGTTCGTGCAGCTTCATGAAGAGGAGGTTGCGCAAATTCCCTCGGTCACGATGCCTTAGGTTGTCGGTGTTGATCGAGACGGTGCTCCGGAGAATGCACCCGAGTTGTCCCGCGTACCCACCGACTAATTCTTTGGGCGCCGTTGGATGCCCACTAGAGGACACTTCAGTAAATTCCTCCTTGACAGTGCCGAGCACGTTCGGGCGCCGGTCCTTCCGTTGCCTCTTCGGTTGGCTGCCATCTATGCGTTCGCTGCCATCATCAGTGGTGGCATCCCCGGCGGCACCATCAGTGGTGTCATCCCCAACGCCACTAGGGGTTGTGTAGTCGGGATCGGTGTCTTCCGCGGCGTCCTCATAGCGGTGAGGTTCTTCCTCCATCTCCTGGGACAGCTCCCAGAATGGCTTGCCCGAACCGCCGGCCTCATCGTTGTCGGCCATGTTCGCTCTAAATAGGAAAAAAGGCTACTAGAGTTATTGGATGAGATCAGGGTAGTATCTATTCTTCTCAGATTTAGAGGAAAACTGAGAATAAAACATGCAAATTGATGCACACCCATAGGTAAGATCTCCTTTTCTTGGTTTATTTTACTTTGCATGTGATTCAGATTTACAAAAGATATGTGGTCAAGATACTATGCAGGTGTTTTAAAGAAGCCACAAATCATAGTGGTTAATTATGAGAAAATTTGTCTTCTGTTATTTCCATCTGGATATGTTTTCCATAAATGTGAAATTGTTTGAAAATGACAAGGAGGTGCTAGTAGTAATCTTTGCTGCAACAATCTCTTATTTTGACAAGGCAGGTTTTAAAATTTTTGGTCAAGTGAATGATGTGCAACCAGAAAATAACAACTAGTCAATACAAATACTTAACTAACGTATCCATACAACTAGTCACTTTTCCAGCCAGTACACGAACACGGGCGATACGGCCAACTCCAGGACCCCACC
Organism: Elymus sibiricus; assembly: GCA_039707655.1. Taxonomy (NCBI): domain Eukaryota; kingdom Viridiplantae; phylum Streptophyta; class Magnoliopsida; order Poales; family Poaceae; genus Elymus; species Elymus sibiricus. The sequence continues at coordinate 86,203,586 of CM077668.1, read as the reverse complement.
GAAGACTTCTACGCACCAAAATATAAAGCACAGAACACTTTTAGTACTAGAACATCAAAAGGACATCCTAGAAATTATAGCCATGAATTTTCCCAGCCTACAACTACGTACGTACTACTCGAACATCTTCCCGGACTCCTGGGGTTCAGGAGTGTCGTCCGTGGAAGGCTTGCAGATCTGCAGCTTTTCCTTCGCTGTATCCAACACAGCCGCCGTCGTCCAGACCACAACTGCTCCGAAGAATGAATTCTTCCACTGAAACTTCTTAGGCTGCTCCCTGTGGATCAGCCTTGCAGCTGTGCGAAGATGCCCCCGGCACCTGGCCCAGCAGACCTAGACATGGTGACTACATGCAGCAGCAAATGGAATAACTCAATCATACAAGTCCTTAGAAAAACTTGCTATCCCTGCATTCTGATTACCAAGCATACAAACAAAGCATTTTTCATGATAAACAGCCAAGGCAACCAATATATATATCAAACAAATAAACAAATAAAAATGAGTTATTGCTAGAGCCTGATGGTTGAGCTTTCGTTAGCATGGCATATGTATGGAAGAAAAAATAGTTTGCATTTCAACTTAAGGGAAAACTATAAAAGCCACTTAGAAATATTTGCTTTGTAGAAATAACATTGTCTCTAAATGTTGATTAATTTTTGTTTCGGTTGAGAATCGGGCACCTTCTAGGTCAAGAAAATTGGGCATGACCTTTGCTAATTTTCTTGACCTAGGAGTGCCCCATTCTCAACCGAAACGGAAATTAATCAACATTTCAGGAGAAAGGGGTAACTATTTGTCCCTGCACAAAAAAAGGCCTACATATAGGCATAACCAACATATAGGCACAAGCAGCATATCTTCAATTTACTATTTTTTCAGCATATATAGGCACAACCAACATCCTCCTAGGAGGCAGATTCCATGGCAGTACACAGTAACAAGTTGCATTGTTTATACTTTAAAGAACTTCTGGAAATCAAACTCATTCTGGATACAAGTAAAAGCACTCCATGTTTTTCAACAGAACAGGATACAGGGAAACAGTTAGAGATTAGCTGATAATAAGCATCACATAGATGTCACTGTTACAACAGAACAGAGGTAGTGACTTTGAGGATGACCAGATTAAGAAAAAACAACATTTCACAGTTCACATTAGCAAAGATAACAAAATCATATGACAGCCCTATCAATTCCTGCTTAACATTTGGAACGAACAACATCGAGGCTTAACTCAGGAATCAGTAAGTCCGTCAGTTCACCATCAATCATATTGGAAACATATCATACACAACTTACATGCTACACTAAAAATGTACAATATGCTGATCTATGGCCTAAGTGATATAAAGATCTAGGACAGTTATGATAGAGCACTAACAGGAAACATGCTGTAATTTTGAAGAACAGATCAGTATTCAAGTCCCCCACAGACCACAATCCCAGTCAGACATAGCGTTGTTCTTTCTCTAAATTAACAGCCACGGGGAAATGATGATAGGACTGAATTGTTTTAGGAACCACAATTCTCCATAACCGGTCCGAGCGGATGACTACCACCAGGAAAGCATCGCTCAGACCAACTAAAAACGCACACAGGAGTTTGAAATGTTGTCCCTCTGCTACTAATCCTTCCCAGCAGCAGAACTTTTGATAAAAAAAATATGTTGACGCGCACTTGCACTTAAGAACTAACTATATGATTTATCTAGTTTAGTTTCTACGGTAAATCTATAATTACTAACTTGTTTGTTTGGTCAAAAGCTATGCAGTAATTGGTCATTAATTTATCTTTTCTTTCTCTGATAAAGCTCTGTCATAAAACAAGTTACTTCTATATCTTATCTCAAATTCTCAGGCATCGTCATCCTGGTTGATACGCAGTTCAGTTTTTTTTCCGTGTTCCTTCAAGATCACTAATTAAAATGTGTACTGAAATTTGTTTGCAAATGACAAGTGGGTGACAGGACGCTTTTAATCCTATGGTTATTTGTGAACAGCGGTATAGTCTGCTTTACTGGTTATTTATCAAATACTAGAGATTGACAGTTCATCCGTCTGTGCAAATCTGTATTTCAGTTCATCCAGTTGCGCTTGGACCCAGCAAGCAGCAGCACCCTTCTGGCCAGTGGCAATGGTTCAATTACGCAAAGCCTCAGTGTCACTAATAATCAACATGGGCAGGTATTTGACAGTATGCCTGTCGGGGGGGAATAAGTCCCGTCCCCAAATGCTTTCGCCTGGAGGAGCGCGCCCTACCTACGCAGCTAGGGAATCCCGCATCAGTTTAGGCCAATCGAGTTGGAGCACGGGCATCATTTTAGCGCAACCCTAGATCAACAGACACACACGGAGGCGCGGCGAACAAATCTCACGATAGAGCAAGGGGGGCGGGGGATCGTGGAGCTTATGGAAGAGGATGAGGCCGCCGAAGGTGCCGGCGAGTGAGGAGTAGGCGACGCGGCGGATGGAGAGGTCGAGGCAGGCGTCCCACTTGGCGTCGAGGTCGTACCGCGGCGGGATCCCGGACATGGTGGACGGGGACGGCTTCGGCGGCACCGGGGCGGGAGCGGCGGGTGGCGTGGGCGCGGATCTGGGGTGGTGGAGGCAGAGGGGTGGGGGGCAGGTCGATGGGTGGCGGCGCGGTCATGGAGGAGAGACAAAGAGTGAGAGTGAGAGAAGAGAGAAGTGCGAGGGGAGGGCGGCCGGGGAAGTTGGGTGGACACATAACAATGGCGCACCTTTGCGAGATGCGCCACACCTACCTATAGCAATGGCGCACCGCAAAGGTGCGCCACACCTACCTATAGCAATGGCGCACCTTTTTTAGGTGCGCCACAACTACCCGCATATGTTAAAAGAGGAAATTGTGGAACCTGGATAGTGCAACTTAGATAGCCTATTGGTTGCCCACCCTGGTCCTATGGATGCAACCAAGCCAGCCAGGTTCGAATCCTGGTGGCCCCATTTTTTTCTTTTCATTTTAATTTTTTTTAACCTTGTAATAAATATCCAAATACTCTAAAATAAATAAGCACAAATAATTATAATATAATATCTTTTAAACAAATAAGCACAAATGTGTAGATTAACAATATGCCATATCCATCTCCATAGAAAAATGATACATAATATAATATGCCCACATACACACGCGGCCGACACGTCATGATTCGATCTTAGCTATCTTTTCACAATCTTCTTGCCCTTCTTTCTCGCGGTTGAATAATTTAGCCCCGGAACCCCTTGAATTCTTCTCTTGAACGGACGTCCTTTAGGTAGGGTGGTCCTGCTTCTTCTTGTGGTGTATGGTACTTCATCATCGTCGTCATCTTCCATCTTCGGGTCGCCGTACTTGGCGAAGTCTTGCTCATTGGCGACTCCATCCATTCCGATGATGTTCCTTTTGCCTCTCCTCACGACAACACGACTGGGCTTTGACGGGTCGGTAATGAAGAAGCATTGGTCCACTTGGCAAGCCAGTACCCATGGCTCATTTTTCGCGGTGACGTTTGCGCCCGCGGTCTTGGATTTGGCTTCGGGTATAACCATGGTGGTGAAATACCGGTCTTCTTTTAGGACGCTCTTGGCCCATTTGACACGGAACATCGGGACCTTCTCTCCAGCGTAGCTCAGCTCCCAGATCTCCTCGATCCTTCCGTAGTATCTGTCCTTGTCGTTACCGGTGTAGGATTCCATCGTTACCCCGGAGTTCTGATAATCGCTCTTCATGTCCTTTTCCTCGGTGTAGAATGTGTAGCCGTTGATATCGTACGCCTGATAAGTCATCAGGTTGTGCTCGGCGCCCTGTGACAAGGCGAATATGAGTTTTTCTTCCGCGGAAGAATCCTCATGTAAAGGGTACGACAGAAGCTTGTCCTTGAACCAACGCGTGAAACATGAGTTGTGCTCTTTGATTATATCTCCGTCCGTCCTCTGTTGGCCTCGGTCATTGTACGTCTTCTCAATAAAGGTTTTGTGCTCAACCACCCAAGGATCGACCACGTCTATGTGTTGTAGCGCGACTAGGTTTGCTCTTTCAAAGTCGGCGAGTCGACCCTCGAAGTCGACATGCATTTCGCGGCGAGCCTCGCGGTGACCCCATCCAGCGAGCCTGCCGAGGTGCCTGTTGACGGGCAGACCAACGGGGTTCTCGATGCCTAGATAATTCGTGCAGAAGGAGATGCACTCTTCGGTCAGAAAGCCCTTGGCTATACTTCCATCTGGACGTGCCCTATTGCGAACGTATCCTTTGATGACACCATTCATCCTTTCGAACGGCATCATGCTGTGCAGGAACGTCGGCCCGAGTTGGATGATATCCTCCACGATATGGACCAGCAGATGCACCATAACATCGAAGAATGCGGGCGGGAAGTACATCTCAAGCTCGCATAGTATCACCACGATCTCTTCCTGTAGCCTTCTGAGTTGCCTCATGCCAACCGACTTCCGAGAGATGACGTCGAAAAAGTTGCATAGGCCAAATAGCGTTTCACGGAAGTGCACGTCCATGATCCCACGGATTGCAACTGGAAGTATCTGCGTCATCAGCACGTGACAGTCGTGAGACTTCATCCCGCTGAACTTCTGCTTCGCTGAGTCTAGGTATCTGCTTATCTTCCCCGCGTAACCGTAAGGAAGTTTTACTCCTACGAGGCAGGTGAAAAACTGCTCGATCTCCTTCTGACTTAGAGTGAAGCACGCGGGAGGGCAGTCATATTCGATCTTCTTGGCCTTTTTGCCTTTGCGACGACTTTCCGTGTCCTTCGCCTCATCATCATCATCATCATCATCATTAGGGCGTTTTGCGTGAAGCTCCTCCCTGATGCCCATTGATTGCAAGTCTGCCCTTGCTTTTGGCCCATCTTTGGTCCTCTCTGGCATGTTGAGCAGGGTACCAAGCAGACTCTCGCACACGTTCTTCGTGATATGCATGACATCAAGGCTGTGAGGCACACGAAGGATCTTCCAGTACGGCAAGTCCCAGAAAACAGACCTCATTTTCCATACCTTCAGCAGCGGCTCTGGCGCCTTTTGCTTCTTTCCCGGCGATGGGCACTCTTTCCAATTTTTCAACAGCCCGTCTATTTCCTCGCCGCTCCTCGTACGTGGGGGTCTTCGGGGTTCGGTTTCACCATCGAACAGATCCTTGCATTTTCTCCATGCGTCATCGTCGCGAAGCTACCTTCGATGTCCCATGAACACGGTTTTCGAAGACCCAGGATCTCTATCTAGCTGGCGATACGTTGTGTCATCCATGCACCTGACGCATGCACAAAATCCATGGACCACCTGCCCCGCGACATATCCGTAACCGAGATAGTCGTGCACCGTCGTGAGCAGTGCAGCTCTCATAGGGAAATATTCTTTCGCTGCGGTGTCCCACGTATTGGCTAGCGTTTTCCACAGCGTGTCTAGCTCCTCTTTCAGCAGCCCCAGATACAGGTTGATGTCATTCCCTGGTTGTTTCGGCCCTTCAATTAGCATACTCATGTGAATGTACTTCCTCTTCATGCACATCCAGGGGGGAAGGTTGTACATCCACACAAACACAGGCCAGATGCTATGTGTGCTTCTCTGGCTGCCAAACGGATTGACTCCATCGGTGCTCGCGCCTAGCATGATGTTCCTTGGATCGTCCCCAAATTCTGGGTGTTCGAAGTTCAACGCTTGCCACTGGCTCGCATCCTTAGGGTGACTCAGAATCTTGTCTTTTTTATTTATCTCCGGATCATTTCCGTCATCTTCTCGCTTCTTCTCCTTCCTATCCGCGTGCCAACGCAGGAGCTCTGCTAGCTTAGGGTCCGCGAAATACCGCTGCAGACGAGGAGTGATCGGAAAGTACCACACCACTTTTCAAGGAGCTTTCTTCCTCTTCTTGTATCGAGTGACGCCGCACACCGGACATATGGTAGACTCCGCGTGCTCGTCCTGATAAATGATGCAATCGTTCATGCACACATGGTATTTCACGTGCGGTAAATCCATAGGACACACGATTTTCTTTGCCTCCTCGAAACTGGTCGGGCACTTGTTCCCCTTGGGAAGACGTTCGTGCCAGAATGACATGTTCTCGTCGAAGCATGCGTCGGTCATTTTGTGTTTTACCTTCATCTCCAGAGCCATGAGCGTTACTTTCAGGCGGGTATCCTTGGGCCTGCATCCTTCATAAAATGGAGTAACCGCGTCTATCTCCAGTTGATCCAGCTTGGCTTTCTCTCGGGCGGCAGCTCTTGCGTTACCTGTCTGCTTGAGAAGCAGCTCTTGAATATGAGGGTCCTGCACCCAGCCCATCGATGGTCCATCGTCGTCTACTCCGGCATCTTCATCTTCATGATCATGCCCTTTGTCTTGATCTTCCTCATCATCATGTCCGACATCTTCTACATGATGACTGTGTCCTGCATCTACTTCGTGATCATGTCCTGGAGATTCTTCGTCTTCTCGCCCGCCCTTGCCGCTATTGTCTTGCTGCCCTTCCTTATTTCTTGCCCGGCCCCCATGGACGACTTCATAATCATCTTCATCACCTTGCCACCGATAGCCATCCATGAAACCACGCACGAGCAGGTGGTCCCGCAACTGTCTGGAATCCGGGTCCATAAGGCTCTTCAGCTTGCATCTTCGACACAGACATCTTATCTCCGTCTCGTTCTTTTGAAGCATCTCGGCCTTCGCGGAGCTCCAAAACCTATTCACGATGCCTTCGGTCATCGTGCGGACCATGGTTGCCTACGGGGTAGAGCAAAACGATATTTTAGAACCAAAAAAAAATTTGGCATGACTTTGCCTAAAAATAGGACCAAAAAGAATGCATAGTGCCAAATTCTCGCCGAAACAGAAATGAATCAACATTCCGGCAAAATATTGGCAACTATCGCATTTCAAATACCGGTACCTGCAAACACAAACTTATGCAACACCACAAACATACGTAGATCTAGCTCAATGAGAAAAGTGTAGATCTAGGCCATAAAAAGTGTGTACGTTGGAGGGAGAAAAAAGTAGATCTAGAACATAAAGAAAGCTTTCCCCTTACTTACCTATCAAAAAAAGGAAATTTAACCACTTAATTTGGGTGAATCTATGGTGCAAATGAGGTGAGGAGGAGGAGGCAGCCGAGACCAAGCTTGGTAGAGGTGGAGAGAATGAAGTGGGGAAAATGAGTGTGGTAGGTGGCTGTCAAAAATATCTAGCTGCTCATAGGTCACCAATGGCGCACCTCCTAAGAATGCGCCATTGGTAACCAGGGTTACTAATGGCGCACCGGTGTGTGGTGCGCCATTACTAGTTTTGAAAAAAAAATTGAAAAAAAAATTGTTAGTAGTGGCGCACCGGGGTGTGGTGCGCCATTACTAGTTAAAACTAGTAATGGCGCACCACACCCCGGTGCGCCATTACTAGTTTTGAAAAAAAAATTGAAAAAAAAATTGTTAGTAGTGGCGCACCGGGGTGTGGTGCGCCATTACTAGTTAAAACTAGTAATGGCGCACCACACCCCGGTGCGCCACTGGTAAGTCTGGGGAGGGGGGTGTGCCCAAGAGAAACTTAGCAGTGGCGCACCAGACACCACGTGCGCCATTAGTAATATGGACATTAATGGTGCACCCATATCTGGTGCGCCACTGCTATATAGCAGTGGCGCACCACATACATGGTGCGCCATTAATGTCCATATTAGCTATAGCCATTTTTCTAGTAGTGATTCTATTGATGAATTGGAGCTATTGTGTATCGCCCTAGGTTGTGACTGTTATATGATGAATGTCATCCAACATAATTATCATCACCGATCCAATGCCTACGACTTTCGCATATTGATCTTTGCTAAGTTACTTCGTTGCTACTACTGCTACAATCACTACAAAACTGCTACTATTACTGTTACCGTTACTATTGTTGCTGCTATCAAAACTATCATACTACTGTGCTACTAAATTCTTTGCTGCAGATATTTTATCTCCAGGTGTGGTTGAATTGACAACTCAACTGCTAATACTCGCAAATATTCTTTGGCTCCTTTTGTGTCGATTCAATAAATCTGGGTGAAATACTACCCGCGAAAACTGTTGCGATCACCTATACTTGTGGGTTATCAAGACCTTTTTCTGGCGCCATTGCCGGGGAGCATAGCTCTATTTGTTGAGTCACTTGGGATTTATATCTATTGATGTGGCACCCTGGCTCAGAGCAACCGGTTTACCTTGCATTGCCAGCCCAAAGATCAAGTCTTCTGGCAATACACAACAACTTGGTACAGAAAACAACCGCTTTATTGATCTCTTATCGGGAACATGGGTTCACATATTACATGATAAGTGAGGCCAAGCGGCACACACGGTGCGGCTACACTTATGTACATTATTTAGTAGACATGGCAGGGGCCTCGATGATAAGGGAACTACTACATGGTAGCGGAACGACGAGGTAGCGGAACTCCACTCCACAGGGACACTGCTGGGACACGGCCTAGAGCGCGGCATACTGCTCGACATCCACACCATGCACGGCTTCACCTGCATCTGGCATGATAAGCCAGGTGAGTACTTTGAATGTACTCACAAGCTCACAGCAAACAAAACAAGTGCGACAAACAACAACAAGGCATTTAACAAGATTAATGCATGAGCATGGTACTATCCAACATGAGGTGTGCGTGAAACAATGCCACGGACCCGTGGACCAAGTTACCATTTCGGGGTTACCACGTAACCACCATTCATAACTTACCCACGTGATCCTCACTTGATCACATTCATACCTTTCATAGTGATCCTCACTCGATCACCACTTCTGCATGTGCCATCTTGTGAGTCTTAGTGTGCAAGTTAATTATATCTGTTGACCCACGGTGTGACCTACTATGAACTATGTCCATATCTGAGTACGCGGCTATCGATAGATTATACACTCTGCAGAGGTTAGTACACTGTACCCACACTACGGAACTCATGGCCTCGTGCTCCCATTCGGGTGGACCAACGACATTCCGACAAAACCAATCTATTACATGGCACTCTCCCGGCCACTCTGGCAAACTCCCCTTTGGGCTATGTCCTGGGTGACCCCGATGCCAACTCGTGACATCTGCCACCTCTGTGGCTGCCACCGTCATGGCCAAACATAAACATCATCCCAAACGGGGACCTCGGTACCATAAAACTCAGGTCCTCAAGGTTATGACAGCCTACCGGGCCAGGGTAGCGCCAGAGCACAACCTTCCCTCGTAGGAGGCACCGGCGAGAGGTATGACAATAGACCGCATTAGGGCATCCCCATCTAGGCAAGTGAGGTTGCACTGGTGAGCTCAATTTGATGGCACCATGACTCGATCAACAATATGTTCAAGTTGAATTAACATCAAGTTTAAATTGAAATGAAATGATTCGAGCCATAGTGTGCGAATGGATGCACGGGTCACGATCATGAATGATGAATGCATCATACTACCATATGTGTATATGACATGATTTCTACTGCCCACATTAGCAAGTAAGCATATACCCTACTGCATAATATCAAAATGACAGAACCAAGTCAATGCAAAAAGAGCTATATAGCAAATTATTTTAAATAGTGAATATATGATGAATTGAATTCAATTAAACCAAAGTCATTGCAATGCCATCCTTGCATATGAATGTTGTGGCTTGCCTTGGTTCAGAGGAGTGTCACAATACTCCTGGCCTTCTCCAACACAACTAGGTTCTTCTGAAAATATTTTGAATGCAAAAAGAAAATGTCAAATAACACATTTTATTTCACCAGAAAATCTCAACAGCAAGAAAAATTCTGAAATTTGGCATACACAAACTATGGAATTTTACAAACCAGTAGCAAAAAGAATCAACTCAATTGGACTTATAGATTAAAAGTTATAGCCGGTCAAAGTTGGGTTAAATCTGGTCAAAATTTCCATTTAAACGAAAATCCAGAAACGGCCACGTCGAAGGTGTATTCGGCGAATATGCCTCCAATTATACCGCTTCGGGAGGGCGAGAGAGAGACTGATGGGTGGGTCCCGCTGGTTAAATTGGAGAGAGGGAGGGAACAGAGAGAGCGGCGCTGTCGCCGGCGATACTCCGGCAAGGAGACCACGGCGGTCGCCAGAGTTGGGTGGGATGGACTCAGGGCGTCACGGCAATCACGTACGTACCCGAAGTGATGACGGGGGTGGACGGACGGCGTCAGAAACTTCCTCTCTAGAGACAGCGGCGGCGGAGCTTCTCGGACTCGGCGATTCCGGTGACAATCCGGCGAGCTAGCAGCACCGTCGAGCTCAGGAGGTTACCACGGTCTCGGGGGAAGCAGTGGTTGGAGCTGGGATGTGCTAGGATGAGTGCACGTTGGTGGGGGATCCGCGGTGGGTTCCGGCGATCAACGGCGTCGAGAGGCCCTCCCGGCCTTGCCGCGCTCATGGGGGAGTAATTTGTGGCCAGAGAAGTGGAGGGGGATGACTAGAATGGCTCGGGGGTGCTTCTGGCGATGCGGTGTTCGGGTGCCCGCCGGTGACGAGCTGCAGCAGAGGAGATGGGGAGATAAGCATGGGCTCGGCATGGGGAGGAGCAGTGGAGCTCTGGCGACGCGGTGCACGTGTGCGGGCATAGTGGCGCGCACTACGCGGAGAATGCGGGCATGCGCGCTCACTGTTCCGCCGCGTAGTGCTCGGCCATTTTCGGCGAGCGGCTTGCTGGCATCGGGGAAGAACAGGGAGAGGCTTAGGTGGTTTGCAGGAGTTTGCTGGCGAGCTAGGACATGGTGCGGTGTCGAGGGGAGGGCGAATGGATGGTGGTCGAGGGCCCCGACGCACAGAGCGTGGCGAGCGCATGCAGTGCACCGCGCTCTCACGCGGTCACCGCGTGCACTGGCACGCGGGGTGCTTTCGGCGCTGCCACACCATGTCCATCGTGTAGTCCTCTCAACGCGGTGCCTAGAAATGCTCTTGCCTTGCCATCTGGCGCGGTGGAGGTGACTAGAGCAAGCTGCAAAGCTTCTGGACAGAAACTTGTGCCAAGCACTAGGGACAAACGGCTAGGAGTTTTGAGCTGAAATTTTGGGGCTAAGCATTACTTAGGAGGGTAGTCATGTGGTAAAAATTTCAGCCCCAACAGATCAAGGAAAAATATAGTTGCTTCACAAAGTGACTATTCTGTCCAGAAGCAAAAACATTTTCCTTGGCTGAAATTTTCCAAATGACCATGGGATATTTTTGCATAGGAAGGTGAGGCATGATCAAAAGAATATTTGGGAATTTTCTTGGAAATTTTAGAGCAATAAAAATAGGGGTTGCTTCATAGCTATATGAGCAAATGGGCATTATTAGGGAGAAAATGAATATAATGCCATTAAATAAAAATACCCAATGGCATTATGGTGAGAGGGATGAGGTTGTGGCACCCCGCCTGATTACCACTGTAGTCAGACGGTCACCGCACATACCAGCCCAGGAAATCACTCTGGCATGTGCTTTTACAACAAGTATCATGAACACAGACATTTCTATTAATGAATATATAAGTCTTACATGGTATATTACAAGGGTGATGGCAGCGGAAAAGCTCTATCTAAGGCAGCATGGTCCTGGTGCGGCTCCAATCCATAGGGATCTGACTGGGTTACTCTTCTAGCCCACGAACACTCCGGCTCCTCGCTAGTGGACGTCAGATCCTTAGGTGAACCTGGCCACATTGAAGGCCGCTAAGTACTTTTGAATGTACTCGCAAGCAAACCAAATAACATATACACCAAGCAAAGCAAACCATGGCATTCAAGCATGCATTTATCATCTTAACAGTATTAACTATCATGTTATGATAGGATTATCTAGCAAGATTAAACATCTTGCAGCATTAATCATCATGTCATAGCAGGATTATCTAGCAAGATTAAACATCTAGCAACATTAATCATCATGTCATAGCAGGATTATCTAGCATGATAATTACTGAAGTAAATGCAGTAAAGTAAAGTATATCAGGTAAATGATCCGAACTCCGAATATGCTCATGATCCAAATCTGATCCAAGCTTTGCGGTCACCCGACCACTCATCTCATAGCCATCTCATGGCTAGCATTCAAACCTTTGACATCATCTGATGTCCATGCATCTGCACTGCAAATCTGACAACCCTTACCACTCTCTGGTTCAGTCTTAACAATACGTTATATAGTTTGTTCCTCCAGACTCGACACAGACCAAATAGTGGCCTAGTACGAACTGTCCATGACCGAGGACACGGCTATTCGAATAGATTTACACTCTGCAGAGGTTGCGCACTTTACCCACACCATGGAGCTCCCGGCCTCGTACTTTAGTACATTACCCACACCAAAACTTGTCTATTGCCCAGCAATCTTACGGTCCCACCGACAATCATACCCTCCCAGGGTCATGTCCTGGGTGGCCCCTGTGTCACCCCGTGACACCTGCCACCATCGTGGCCAAACAAAACTGTCCCAAACGGGGACCACGCGCAAACAAACAACAGGGCTCACAAGGTTATCGCCGCCTACCGGGCCAGGGTAGCGCGCACGCATAACCTTCCCTATTTTGGTGGTACCGACAAGAGGCAAGACAATAGACTAAGTCAGGGCCGTCCCATACCGGCAAATGTGGTTGCACTTGATGAGCTTGGTTCGGTGGCACTATGACTCGATCCAGCCGACGGAGGAGGTTGTTGGCATTATATCAGATTCTTACTCATTGCAATAACAACAGTAATGCATGATGAAAACATAGCAACCTATCTCCATGTTGTCTCTTACAAGTCACTAGTGCGATAATATGATGAGCATTAGTAAGTATTGCAAATAATAATACAAATTATCAGGAGTTTAATTATTTCTAACACATGCATATTCATTAATTAAACATGCAAGAATAACACAGAGCAATGCTTTAGGGCATATATCAGATGGTCGGCTTGCCTGGGGGTCGATGAATTCACCGGAGAGAAGTGCGATCACCTCGCGGAAAATTTGCCGGAAAGGATTCCCTCTCGGAGGGGCTGAATATAGGGCAGGGGCAAAATGGGCATTTTCAGATAGTGCAAACATTGTGAAAGTAATGTCATCGGAACGGGCTCGACGAACTGAAGAAGTGGGCTTTGGAATCACCTGAATCGGAGTTACGGGTGAAAAGTTGTGGCCGTTCATTCGTTAAACGGTGAAATGAACAGAAAATGTCCACTTCGGCCGCTAACCGGTGAACGTCCGTAACTTAAACCTTTCGGTGACTGTGCTGAAATTGAAAGCGCGTTACCGGGAATACGCTTTCAGTAAAGAGGAAGTGCACTCTACGCTGAAGTTGCGGTGGATTACGCCTTGCTTAAGGGAAAACGTATTTCATTAAATACGCATCCACTTAAACAGTGCGGGCCCAACAGCTGAGTCACTTACACGCGGGCCCCACCTGCCTTCTCTCTCCTCCCCTGCCTCCTTCTTCCTCCTCTCGATTTGGAAGCAGAGGGCGGCCGGTCGCTGGCGTTTCCGCAGCTCCGGCGGTCGAGAGCTCCGGCCGAGGGTGGGGATGGACTCGTGGCTCCCTCCCGCGGCTGGTGGTGGTGGTCTTGGCTCCGGGGACGGCCGGAGTGAGGCGCTGAGGTGGCGGCAGAGTATGCTTGCTCGGCAAGTATATGACATCCCCGGTGTCTCTAGGAAGGCAATTGAGCACCACCTTGTTGTCTGCCCTCATGCGAGACCCGTCAAGCAGAAGGTCAGCAATCAAGCCTTGGTGTAGAAACAGTTTTCCCCACAGAACTCAGACACGGGTCACCACGAGTCTTGTCCTTCAACAAGGAGGTCCAAGATGAGTTGTAGCATGATGATGCCACGCTCCTTGAGGAAGATCATTTCCGGGCTGCTGCCCGTGCTACACGGAACTAGCAAGCTTTATGCCACTTCCATAGCCGCAAAGTGAAGGCCCGGAACATTGAGAAAGGCGACCTTGTTCCTCGTCGGATTCGATCCACGAAGGGTAGAAACAAGTAGGACGCCAAAGTGTGAAGGCCCTTACTGGGTACCACGAGTCACTAGGGCCGGCTCCGTCCACCTAGAGACCAAAGATGGCACTCCAGTGCTCGACTCATGAAATATTGAGCGTCGTCGTAAGTTCTACCCACAAGGCGCGGTTGCCGGGCTGCCCGGCAACCTGTTTTGTACAAATTTGTCGGCAAGGCATGTAATCCTTTGTACAAAGCCGGGCACAGATCCCGTGCACATAAATAAAACTTAGATGTTTCACAATTCTTTGTCAAAGTTCATATTTGTTTATGCCTTGCAGGCAACTTTGTGCTACATTTTCCCCTTTACATAGGATGATTAACGAACCATTAAGGTTCCAGCCTCCTCTTTTCTCTTCTTTATTTTTCTTAAAGGAAGGAAGGATTCCTCGCGTATAGATTTCCCGGGGGGAGTGATGGTATGGAAACCCAAAGGACGCGTTCAAGATCTCATCCTACGGCAAGAAGCATAGCAAGGAATAAGCTAAGTTGCAGAACTTTGAAATAAATTCATTGTTATAGTCGCGACTCTCCTTGTAAAGTTTTGGCTTTAGTATGAGAAACCCGCACGCTAAGGAACTTTGTCGTGATCAACTGCACTCTTATTTTGCTTTGAGTCCGCTCAGCAACTTAAGTAGCCACGTTGTGATCGTCAAGTTTAATGTTGCCGGCAGTGGCACTTCCAGCAGGCTGTAAAGGACCTGTTCCTCAAGCGCTCGCAGCAAGAGTGTGCGCACCAGCAAGTTTTCGGCAAGCGTAGGGTACAAAAAGATCATGCAAAGATAAAACGGGATAAGGAGAACAACATGCATACATTCATCCAAAATACTAGTATATATTTGTAACACTCTGGTTTTCGCTCCCCGATTTTTCGTTCGCGGGATTTGACTCCCGTCTTTTTTTTTCGATGTTATTGGATTTTCTCTCGCTCTTGGGTATATAAAGATGGTCATATAGCCTTGCCTTTCCTATCCAACCAGAGATTCTCTCTAGTTCAACCTTGCCACCCAAGATATATTCTCAGGATTTTGCCGCCGAGACCCTACCTTCCGAGTTATCGGAAGGGAAACCCTAATTCCTTCCGTTACAAAGGAACCCCAATTTCCTTTGATCTGTTGCCTCCCAAACTTTTCCCAGTGATCATCCCACATCTATAAATCCTGGATATGCAAAAATATTGCCAAGTCATTTGCAATATTTTTCATTTAAAATTAATTCCTTTTTCTGCTTTTTAAAGGAATTAAATCCAGGAAAATATCTATCCATCTCCAAAGTTTATGAAAACTTGTGGAGATATTCTTTGTGATCATATTGAGCTCCCATAAAAATATTGGCAATAATTAAATAAGGGAAATTGCCTTTTCCTATTTAAAACCAATATTGCACTTTGGGCAGTTTCCAAAGGAACTACCATTTTGGTAGCCAGGAAAATCCCAAATAATTTGTGGAGCTTCTCCTATCCATATCTTCACCATTTCCATCAAGAACCCAAGTTTCATAGTTCAAATTTTGAGCACGTCATCCAGTTCTTGTTTCTAGACCTATTTTGAGGTTGTGAAGCAACTATATTTTATATTGCTTCAAAGAACTTTAAATTAATCTACGACCTCACATTCCCTATATGATGTGAGCATGCAAAAATTCACATCATTTTATGTAGCTAATTTCTCCCAAAAGTTCCATCTAGTTTCTGTCCAGAGGGAAGCTCTGTGAAGGAAGTACCATTTAGGTTTATCCAAATGAGCTGAAATTTTTCCAGTACCTCCATATATCCAAATAATCACTCTCCACCAAATTTTAGCCCAATCCATCTAGCCATTTGAGCACAGCTTCAAATTCTAGATTCTGGACCAAATTCTGCATTGCAAAGGAAGTGCATGCAAACAAGGTCCAAATGGCCTCAAATTTTTCTAGCAGGTGCTCCTTCTTATATCTTTCCCCTGTGACAAGCTGGCCAGCTCATTGGCACCTCTGTTTGACAACAGCATCTTGTCCTAATTTTTGTCCAGAACCTAGGTCATCTCCAATCAGTCAACTCTTGTCTCCACTTCCCTCCAAACCCTCACAGGTCAATTCACTAACCTCTGATGCATCTGTTTAACATGGCCTAGAGTCAAATAGGTGCTTTGGACGCATGGTGCCCGTAGTGACCACACGGAGAGCATGCCAAAGCGGTGCTCTGAGCTCTGTCAGCTCCGTTCGGTCATCTCCGGCCTACCCTCGCCTGTCCAAACTTGTCGACTAGCTCCCCCTCGTCTGCGTGCCCCCTCTCCAGTAGGTTCACCCTCCATTCTCTTCCTCGCCGGACGGCGACAAGTGCCGCCGTAAGCGTGTGTGTCCCAGCCGTCGTCGTCTTCCTATGTCCTCTTCCTCCCCGAGTCCTCCCGAAGCTGCTGCTGGCTTCTCCACCCTCCCGGAGACCTTGCCGACATTGCCCTCTCCCTCCGTGTGTCCCCGAGTGCCAGTATGCCGATAAGAATGCCACGGCGGCCGTGCTCATCCACTCCGGCCAGCTGGCTATAAATAGCCCCGCCCGAGGCCCCTCGAGCTCACCATCAGCCCTCCCTCTCCCTCTAGCTCACTCCCGTACCCGTGCCCGACCGAAGCCCTCACCGGAGCACGGCAATTTAGCCGGAGTTCGCTCTCGGCCTTCGCCTCCAATTCCCCTGTCCAGCCATCCCCGGCTCCGTCCGAGCCCACCTCCGTGCGCGCCTCCCTCCGGCGACCCCACATGGCCCCTTGCCTGGCCGCCCCGCCCGCCGGAGCGCCCCCTTTGCTCGCGGCCGCCGCCCACTGCCTTCCCTCGCCGCCACACTCCCAGCCGTCCCTAGTGCCTACGCCGCCCACCACCGGATGCGGCAGTCGCCAGCGACCACGCCCATGCCGTTGCCTGGCCGAAGAGCCCACCGGAGCACCGGAGCCCCACGCCGGAGCCGCGCTCCCGTCGCCATGTCGGGGACAGTAGAGGGGGAGGAGAAAGAAGGAGAGGGAGGAGAGAGAGGGTGTCGTGGGGCCCAGCCGTCAGCGGCTGGGGGGCGTGTAACAATAGCTACTGTGATCACCCTTTTGATAATGCCAAGTCACCATGTTTAACCATGCTTGATCATCATTTGCATCATATCTCATTTCAAATTCCAATTCAAATATAAAGTGAAATTAAAAGTTGTTCAAATTTGAAAACCAAAATGTTCATAATATTGCACATAATTCAGAAGCATTTATAAAAATATAATCCACATTAATTGAATTAGTTAAATGACCCTAACATCCTCAAATAGAACCAGAACAACAACATTTAATACCTTTTTATTTAATTAAAACTCATATGAAATCATATTGCCACCAAACCAATTTCTGGCAGTGTTAAATATTATCTAATATTTAAATAAACAACACACATATTTTACAAAAGTCATGTAGGGCCCTAACTATTTGCAAAACAGAAGAAAAGAGAAAACAGAAAAACAAAAGGTAAAAATAAAAATAAAAACAAAACCCCCCTTCCCCAACTGGGCCTTGGCCCAGCCGGCCCACCCGCTCGCCCCTGGCCTATATGGCCTCCTTCCCTCGCACCCCCGAAACCCTAACCGCCCACTCTCCCTCGCGCCCTCCCCTTCTCCCTCTGGGCGCCGCCTCGCCCGACGCCGTCGCCCCGCCGTCCCCATCGCCGTCGCCGCCACCTCGTCGGCGTCGTCTCCCCGCCTCTTCCTCGCCGGCTCCATCGTGCCTCGCCGCCCCCCTTCCCTCCAACGTTGGTGAGGCCCGGCCTCTCCCTCTCGCTGCCTCGCCGCGTCGTCTCGCGCGCGCGCCCGCGCCACTCGCCTCGCACGCCGCCTGCTTTACCGCGGCCTCACCTTCCTCTGCCCTGGCCCCGCCTCGCCGCCGTGCCGCAGCCGCTCGCCGCGGCCCCGCTCACCCTTGCTGGTGCCTCGCCGTGGCCCGCGCGCCTCGCCGCTGCCCCGCTTCCCGCCGCTACCCCGGCCACCGCTCCAGCTACTGCTCCTCCCCTGCGGCTGCACCTGCTCCGCCACCGCCCCTCTGCACCGCGGCCCTCGCCTGGTCGCCGCCCCTTTTGCCACGGGCCTGCCCTGCCGTGGCCGCCGGCGCGCACCCTCCTGGGCACCCGAGTGCACGCCCGCCCCCTGTGGCCCTGGGCCACTTACAGGTGGGGCCTAGCCCCTGTTAAAAAAAGAAAAAAAAAGAAAAAGAGAATTAAAATAAAAATAAATAATAAATAAAATGATTAATTAATTAATCATTTAATTAGTAAATTAATAAACTTAATTAATTTTGTTTAATTAACTAATTATTTAATTAGCCTAATTAATCTGTAATTAGCTTAATTAAACCCTAATTAGCCTAAAGAGACGCTGACAGGCGGGACCCGCATGTCAGGTTTGACTCTGACCAGTCAGAGTTGACTGCTGATGTCACAGTGACGTCATGATGACGTCATCATTATTGTTTCGAATAATTCTAATTAAATAATTCCAGAAAATGATTAAAACTTTGAAAAATCATATAAATTAAACCGTAACTCCGATTAAAATAATTTATATATGAAAAACGATCAGAAAAATATGACGATTCCGAATATACACTCTGTTCATCTATCACGTGCCTCTATCATAGTGAACATGGAACCGTCCCCTCCATTCCATCTGACCGAAAAACGCCAAACTTCGGGAAAACATTCCCGGATGTTTTCCCCCTTCACCTGTATCACGTAGTACTGTGTTAGGTCACACCTAGCATTGCATATTGCCATGTCATGCATCCCTGTTACATTATTGCCGTGTATTTATTGTTTCTTCCCCCTCCTTCTCTCCCGATAGCCGCCGAGACTGCCGACGACGCTGCAGTGTACGATGACGTCGCTGACGACCGGACCCCTTCAGCTGAGCTTCCAGGCAAGCAACCCCCCTTGACGCATGCCTATATCACCTATTCCTTCTCCCTCCTGCTTGCATTAGAAATTGCTACTGCTTTGTTTTATCCTATTCTGATGCATAGCCTGTTCTTGTAATCGTTATTGATACCTGCCTGTTATCCTAAACTGCTTAGTATAGGTTGGATGGAAAACCATCTGTGGCCCCTCTTCCTTGCTGTAGTTGCCCCGCTTTAGTACTGGTGCCCCGATCAATGTGATCGAATGGGCTGAGAACAGCACAACACCGCACACCCCCTAAGTTGCTCGTCCCTACATAGCTGGCATCGAGTGCCGAGGGTGAATCCTCTTATCTCACTTCTGATGATGCCTCTGTAGAATAGCTATCCGGTTGTGTGTTACCGAGGGTGATTCCTCTTCCATCACTTCCGATAAAGCTTCCGTCGTGCAACTCCTCGAGTGGGAATCCATCGAGGGTGATTCCTCAGATTCCTTCTCGATACTTTGGACACACAGATACTTTGACCTTTGTTACAGGCGGGTCGACCCCGAGGGCTACCCGCGGGGAAAATGTGAAGTCGGGTTTGCCAGGAGGGCACCCGCGAGAGATTAATGTGGCGGAATGATAGGGCAGGCGGAGTCCACCCTGATCAATATCCGTGTGTTACCAAGTCAGAGCGACAGGTAGTCTGATCGCCTCTCCGACTTACTAAATACGTCTAACGGATTTGGGTATTTGATCTGAGTGGGTCGTTGGCCCTAAACTCCCTACCACCACATGGGATAATGGTTATGGGACCCTCTACGTTGTATGTATCAGCCGAAAGCTCTGTCAGACGTACAGTTCAGCATTGTGGGCCTGTCGGGCCAGTGCCATCTAGGATGAGGTGGTGCTCGTCCCGGCTTATTGCATAACGACCCGGAGTGCAAAGGGCGATGGGCCCAAGACCCCTAAGCGCTTAGGATGTAGACCGGCGGGGACCTCTCTGTTGAGCCTAGGTAGGATTACGTCGTGTCGATTACCCGAGGCCGGGTATTACCCAGCAAGTGTATCCGGCCAGATGTAATCGAGCGTGCTGGGTAACAGTAGTGCACCCCTGCAGGGAAGTTATCTATTCGAATAGCCGTGTCCACGGTAACAGGACGCTCAGTGTTGTATCCCGATCTTCTATAATTTGAACTGGATACATGTTAATTAACTGTAAGCTCCGGGATTGCATTCTCGCAGGGAGTCGAGGAAGGATCTCTAGGCTTTATCACAACATGCTTGCTACTTTAATTATGTACTAATCTGCACTCTTCTAATGCTGCAAGACCACTGAAGATGCTAGACTTCAATAGGCTAGGCCTTTCCCCCTATTCTGGCATTTCTGTAGTTTAGTCCAAGGATATAGCACCATTCCTTTGATACCGATGCATACTTAGTATAGTTCTGATGTCAGTCTTGCGAGTACTTTGGATGAGTACTCACGGTTGCTTTGCTACTCTTTTCCCCATACCCGATTGCTGCGACCAGATGACGGATTCCAGGAGTCAGCTGCTACCACCGACAACCGCTACTACACTTCCAGTGGAGCCTACTACGACGTGGAGATCCCCGACGACCAGGAGTAGATTCGGAGGCTCCCAGGCAGGAGGCCTTGCCTCTTTCGATCAGAGCCGTTGTTTGTTTTCACCTTCTTAAGGCATTTCTATTTATCTTTTATATCTGTACTCAGATATCTAATGCTTTCGCTGACGCTTGTATGCGCAAGCTTATGTATTCGAGCCCTCGAGGCCCCTGGCTTGTAATATTAAAGCTTGTATTATTTTATTTTGTGTCTAGAGTTGTGTTGTGATATCTTCCCATGAGTCCCTAGGCTTGATCGTGTGCATTTGCGTGTATGATTAGTGCACAGTTGGGCCGGGGGCGTCACAGGCCGCCACGTCAGAGTAAGTGGAAGCGCACTCTGGTGAGTACGCTTTCCCCTCTGGAAGGCACACTCCCAGCGGAGGCGCCACCGTCCTGGCGACCATGGGCCAGCCCAATAGTAACAGCAGCAGCCACGGCGGTTTCAGCCCAAGCCAGCCCAAACGCACAGTGTGCTTTATTCTTTTCCGGCCGAAATTCAGCCATGGGCTCGTTTGTGAATATTTCATTTACAGACTAGTCCCTCGCATTCACATGGCCCTAACTTCCCGACCGTGACTCCGAATCAGGTGATTCCAAAGCTCATATTCTCTGTTCGTCGAGCCCGTTCCAATGATGTCACTTTCACAATGTTGACACTTTCTGAAAATACCCATTTTTCCCCTGCCCTATATTCAGCCCCTCTGAGAGGGAATCTTCTCTGGCGAATTTTTCTGCGAGGTGATCGCACTGCTCTGATGGGAATCCATCGACCCCCAGGCAAGCCGACCATCTGATATGTGCCCTAAAGCATTGCTCTGTGTTATTCTTGCGTGTTTAATGAATATTCCTGCGTTACAAATAATTGAACTCCTGCTAGGTTGAATTTGCTATTTACCTTACCTGCTAATGCTCATCATATTATCACACTAGTGACTCGTAGGTGACAATATGGAGATAGGTTGTTATGTTTTCATTGTGCATTACTGTTGTTATTGCAATAGTAAAGAATGTGACTTAATAATGACAACCATCTCCGTCGGCTGGATCGAGTCATAGTGCCACCGAACCGAGCTCATCAGTACAGCCACATTTGCCTTTATGGGAAGGCCCTAGCTTGGTCTATTGTCTTGCCTCCTGACGGTACCACCAAAGAGGGAAGGTTATGCGTGCGTGCTACCCTGGCTCGGTAGGCGGCGATAACCTTGTGAGCCCAGTTAAGTTATTTGTTGGCGTCCCCGTTTGGGACAGTTTTGTTTGGCCACGATGGTGGCAGGTGTCAGGAGTGACACAGGGGCCACCCAGGACATGACCCTGGGAGGGTATGATTGTCGGTGGGAACGTAAGAGTGCCAGGCAATAGACAAGTTCTATTGGAGCAGCACCGGTCCACCCGAATGGGAGTATGAGGCCAGGAGCTCCATAGTGTGTGTAAAGTGTGCAACCTCTGCAGAGTGTAAATCTATTCGAATAGCCGTGTCCTCGGTCATGGGACACAGTTCGTACTAGGTCACACTATTTGGTCTGTGTCGAGTCTGGAGGAACAAACTATATAATGTTATTGCTAAGCCTGAACCAAAGAATGGTAAGGTTTGTCAGACTTGCAGTGCAGATGCATGGACATCTGTTGATGTCAGGGGTATGAATGTTAGCCATGCGATGGCTATAAGATGAGTGGTCAGATGACCGCAAAGTTTGGATCGGGAGAATATTCGGAGTATGGATTAATTACTTGATATGATGTTTCTTCATCATACTATAGTTACTTTTATAGTTAACATGCTAGATAATCCTGTTTTGACATGATCAGTAATAATGTTGCTAGCTAATTCTGCTATGACATGATAATTAATAATGCTAGATGGTTAAACCATAATAATAAATATTGCTATAAGAATTGATACATGCTTGAATGCCATGGATTGCTTTGCTTGGTGTATATGTTGGTTTGGTTTGCTTGCGAGTACATTCAAAAGTACTCATCGGCCTTCAATGTGGCCAAGTTCACCTAAGGATTCGACGTCCAGTAGCAAGGAGCCAGAGTGTTCGCAGGCTAGAAGAGTAACCCAGTTAGATCCCTGTGGATTGGAGCTACACCAAGATCATGCTGCCTTAGATAGAGCTTTTCCGCTGCCATCACCCTTGTAAAATATCATGTAAGACTTATATATCCATTAATAGAAATGCCTGAGTTCATGATACTTGTTGTAAAAGCGCATGCCAGAGTGATCTCCTGGGCTGGTGTGTGCGGCGACCATCTGGCTACAGTGGTAATCAGGCGGGGCGCCACAATGGATGGTATCAGAGCCACGCTGACGGTAGGTTACCCTAGCCAGATTTCATTGTCTTATGCTTAGTAGAAAGCCCAGATGGATTTCAGCCATCTTTGCCAAACCGGCATGGCTACTACTGATCATAAGGCAACCCCATAGGCTTTTGGCTCCATAAGACCCCAACTCTCATGGTCTTTGCCTCCGGTGTGAAATGTTCGCACTAGGCAACGACCCGTGAGCCTTGAACCCCTAGGTAAACCAGATATTTCTACCTTGCTTGCTAACCATGGCATTTCTCTCCTTAAATCTAGTTTCCTTTGGGAAACGCTTATAAATTCCATCTTTTCCCGATAACCCTAGGATTGTTGACTAAGCCACTTTGGCTGTGGTCGTGCATCGAGGTTGATGTTCCCTAAGGAAGTAGTAGGAGCTTGACACAAGTTGCTACCAGGAGCATTGTGTGGTTTTGCTTCTAAGTCCTTAGAGGTGCATCGAGTGCGCTAGGCTAGTTATACTAGTGAATCTTCGGCCACATGTGTAAAGTCCGCAAAATTTGAGCTTTATTTGCTTTGTAGTATTCTTTTTGGGTTTTTCGCGGTTCTTGCTTCTTTTGTCGATTTTGTTCTGTTGCTCTGACTGGATCCATCCACAAGTACTGTTACAAAGATCAGCATACGCCCTAGATAATACCCAATAATCCAAATTCAGTAAGAGTCAAGCCAAGCCAACTGCCCGATATTCAGAGCATTATCACCGGATCTGTCAAGAATGAAGGATGAGTCAGAAGCAGAATCTGCGTGCAATAGACAAGGCTAGAATATCCCTGAAAGAGTTTGTCGCAGAACAGGCCACACCTAAGGAACAGTCAGATGAGCTATCGGGAATGGACACCAGCAAGCGCGAAGTATTCGGTCCTCGACACAAGGATTATTTCCGTCAGTGAAGTGAACCTTGGGTCTTTTCTCAATGGACTCAAGAATCATTTATTACCCACCGAAGACATATTTCAAGAATGTGAATGTGCCGAAAGCAACAACAAAATTCTGGTATGTTAATATAAATTTCAAAGCATATTCTAGAATTCATCGGTGCATATACAAAAATTTCCGGGCATTGTGAACAAGGTTTGCGAGGAATATGGATAAGTTCGCGGTTGCCCAGAATCAATGAGAACTTCACATGCTTGGAAGCTCAGCTGAACCGAATGGAATTATCCATCAACTGCTCACTACCGGCAACACTTGGTTTGAATACAAAGGGTATTTTGAATTAATTATCAACATGAAGTCTGCATCAGTCGTGCAACCTTTATAGTAGCAATGATCGGAGCAGCAGAAGGACAAGCAGTGTGCATGACCAACGAAGTGTCTTCAGTGAAGGTATGGCCTATACCAAGTTTTGGCTCCTCTATGGGTAAATTTTGGATACTTCGGAAGGAAGCCAGAATCGGCCATAGATCTAACCGCATATCAATGCAAGGCCTCTGGTATAAGGAACCCAGCCTTCTTCCGCAAATTATCGGGAGGAGCTTGCGACACAAGAATCCCAATCTTCCTCGCTACGCCACTAGGAAGAAAATCTTCTGGGGTACGGCACTCCAATCCCCCTCAGACCGCTACCACGGAAAACTTCCAGCATAAGGCACCTGACCTTCCGCAGTAAGCCACATGAGGGAAAGCTTCTGAGGTACGTTACCCAGCCTTCTTCAGCACATTACCTGGCGAAAGCTTCGAGCATAAGGAATTCAGCCTTCTTCAACACTCCATCAACAATCTTGTCAGAAGCACGAACTAGTCCCGACATACGTCTGCCTCAAAACTCAGTGGATTATGAAAGGATTTATCCTACACTTGCATATGTTGTCAGCATGCAGTCTATTTGATCATGCGAGCCACTCGGGAATGACTGTGTTCAGAGAAACATCGGCCCCATAATTCAAAGAAGGATACGAGCGCAGCAAAACCCCACGAGATATGCAAGAGAAGGTTGTCAGTATCAGCCCGACAAGCTAGGATGCGACCAAAGAGCCATGATGGTAGGTCATGACAAGTTCCCCAAAAGGAACCCTCAAGAACAAGGAAGTCTTGAATAAACAATCTCCGTGACGGTCAATGAAGTAAAGCTTCATGGACAGAGTGATATTGCCAATCCTTGTCAGACTCTTGCATATACGGCCACAACAATGCAGCCAGCATGTCATACTCATCATGAATATGGGCCATCAGCCAAGATAAAAGGCTATGCTCTAAAAGATTCACTGAATGACAGCCACACTATGATTAGCTCAGAGGTTTTAATAGGGATTACCAAGGATGTATGCGTGCAATACCATGCACCAAGAAGGATGTCTTGCCCATGAGAGTCAGTGTACGAAGTATCGCAATAAAACCCGAAGCAACTAGCTCCAAGCCTTGAAAATGAGCTATTCTGTTAATACTACTCGCTACCAACCAACCTCTGGCTACAAACTACCAGGAGAGAAGGTTTACCTGATAGGAAAGAGAAGGATTCAAGGTAGCTGTGTAAAAAGACAACACCTGAGCCCTCAGAAGAGGCAGTTAAAAGGCCAGTAAACCAACAAAGACAAGACAGCTGATGGATCCAAGTCGCACACAGGTATGTCGCCCTTCGCTCGGAGGTATGCCCAGAAATCTCGAGGACGAGATTTTCTTAAGGGGGGTAGGTTTGTACCACCCTGGTTTTCGCTCCCTGATTTTTCCTTCGCGGGATTTGACTCCCGTCTTTTTTTCGATGTTATTGGATTTTCTCTCGCTCTTGGGTATATAAAGATGGTCATATAGCCTTGCCTTTCCTATCCAACCAGAGATTCTCTCCAGTTCAACCTTGCCACCCAAGATATATTCTCGGGATTTTGCCGCCGAGACCCTACCTTCCGAGTTACCGGAAGGGAAACCCTAATTCCTTCCGTTACAAAGGAACCCCAATTTCCTTTGATCTGTTGCTTCCCAAACTTTTCCCAGTGATCATCCCACATCTATAAACCCTGGATATGCAAAAATATTGCCAAGTCATTTGCAATATTTTTCATTTAAAATTAATTCCTTTTTCTGCTGTTTAAAGGAATTAAATCCAAGAAAATATCTATCCATCTCCAAAGTCTATGAAAACTTGTGGAGATATTCTTTGTGATCATATTGAGCTCCCATAAAAATATTGGCAATAATTAAATAAGGGAAATTGCCTTTTCCTATTTAAAGCAAATATTGCACTTTGGGCACTTTCCTAAGGAACTACCATTTTGGTAGCCAAGAAAAATCCAAAATAATTTGTGGAGCTTCTCCTATCCATATATTCACCATTTCCATCAACAACCCAAGTTCCATAGTTCAAATTTTGAGCACATCATCCAGTTCTTGTTTCTGGACCTATTTTGAGGTTGTGAAGCAACTATATTTTATATTGCTTCAAAAATCTTCAAATTAATCCAGGACCTCACATTCCCTATATGATGTGAGCATGCAAAAATTCACATCATTTTATGTAGCCAATTTCTCCTAAAAATTCCATCTAGTTTCTATCCAAAGGGAAGCTCTGTGAAGGAAGTACCATTTATTAAGTTTATCTAAATGAGCTGAAATTTTTCCAGTATCTCCATATATCCAAATAATCACTCTCCACCAAATTTTAGCCCAATCCATCTAGACATTTGAGCACAGCTTCAAATTCCAGATTTTGGAACAAATTCTGCATTGCAAAGGAAGTGCATGCAAACAAGGTCCAAATGGCCTCAAATTTTTCCAGCAGGTGCTCCTTCTTATATCTTTCCCCTATGACAAGCTGGCCAGCTCATTGGCACCTCTGTTTGACCACAGCATCCTGTCCAAATTTTTGTTCAGAACCTAGGTCATCTCCAATCAGTCAACTCTTGTCTCCACTTCCCTCCAAACCCTCACAGGTCAATTCACTGACCTCTGATGCATCTGTTTAACATGGCCTAGAGTCAAATAGGTGCTCTGGACATGTGGTGCCCATGGTGACCACACAGAGAGCATGCCAAAGCGGTGCTCTGAGCTCTGTCAGCTCCGTTTGGTCATCTTCGGCCAGCCCTCGCCTGTCCAAACATGCCGACTAGCTCCCCCTCGTCCGCTTGCCCCCTCTCCAGTAGGTTCCCACTCCATTCTCTTCCTCGTCAGACGGCGACAAGTGCCACCGTACGCATGCGTGTCCCAGCCGTCGTCGTCTTCGTATGTCCTCTTCCTTCCCGAGTCCTCCCGAAGCTGTTGCTCGCTTCTCCACCCTCCCGGAGACCTTGCCGACATCGCTCTCTCCCTCCGCGTGTCCCCGAGCACCAGTACGCTGATAAGAATGTTGCGGCGGCTATGCTCATCCACTCCGGCCGGCTGGCTATAAATAGCCCTGCCCGAGGCCCCTCGAGCTCACCATCAGCCCTCCCTCTCCCTCTAGCTCACTCCCGTACCCGCGCCCGACCGAAGCCCTCACCGGAGCACGGCAATTTAGCCGGAGCTCGCTCTTGGCCTCCACCTCCAATTCCCCTGTCCAGCCATCCCCGGCTCCGTCCGAGCCCACCACCGCGCGCGCCTCCCTCCGGCGACCCCGCATGACCCCTTGCCCGGCCGCCCCGCCCGCCGGAGCGCCCCATTTGCTCGCGGCCGCCGCCCACTGCCTCCCCTCGCCGCCACACTCCCAGCCGTCCCCAGTGCTGCGTCGCCCACCACCAGATGCGGCAGTCTCCAGCGACCATGCCCATGCCGTTGCCTGGCCGAAGAGCCCACCAGAGCGCCGGAGCCCCACTCCGGAGATGCGCTCCCGTCACCATGTCGGGGACAGCAGAGGAGGAGGAGAAAGAAGGAGAGGGAGGAGAGAGAGGGTGGCATGGGGCCCAGCCATCAGCGGCTGGGGGGCCGCCACATCGGAGTAAGTGGAAGTGCACTCCGGTGAGTATGCTTTCCCCTCTGGAAGGCACACTCCCAGCGGAGGCGCCACCGTCCAGGCGACCTTGGGCCGGCCCAATAGCAACAGCAGCAGCCACGGCGGTTTCAGCCCATGCCAGCCCAAACACACAGTGTGCTTTATTCTTTTCCGACCGAAATTCAGCCAGGGGCTAGTTTGTGAATATTTCATTTACAGATTAGTCCCTGGCATTCACACGGCCCTAACTTCGCGACCATGACTCAGAATCAGGTAATTCCAAAGCTCATTTTCTTTGTTCGTCGAGCATGTTCCGATGATTTCACTTTCACAATGTTGACACTTTCTAAAAATACCCATTTTGCCCCTGCCCTATATTCAGCCCCTCTGAGAGGGAATCTTCTCTGGCAAATTTTTCCGCGAGGTGATCGCACTTCTCTCCGGCGAATCCATCGACCCCCAGGCAAGCCAACCATCTGATATGTGCCCTAAAGCATTGCTCTATGTTATTCTTGCGTGTTTAATGAATATGCCTGTGTTACAAATAATTGAACTCCTGCAAGGTTGAATTTGCTATTTACCTTACCTGCTAATGTTCATCATATTATCGCACTAGTGACTCGTAGGTGACAATATGGAGATAGGTTGTTATGTTTTCATCGTGCATTACTGTTGTTATTGCAATAGTAAAGAATGTGACTTAATAATGACAACCTCCTCCGTCAGCTGGATCGAGTCATTGTGCCACCGAACCGAGCTCATCAGTGCAGCCACATTTGCCTTTATCGGAAGGCCCTAGCTTGGTCTATTGTCTTGCCTCTTGTCGGTACGACCAAAGAGGGAAGGTTATGCGTGCGTGCTTCCCTGGCCTGGTAGGCGGCGATAACCTTGTGAGCCCAGTTAAGTTATTTGCCGACGCCCCCATTTGGGACAGTTTTGTTTGGCCATGACGGTGGCAAGTGTCAGGAGTGACATAGGGGCCACCCAGGACATGAACCTGGGAGGCTATGATTGTCGGTGGGACTGTAAGAGTGCCAGGCAATAGACAAGTTCGATTGGAGCAGCACCGGTCCACCCGAATGGGAGTATGCGGCCAGGAGCTCCATAGTGTGGGTAAAGTGCGCAACCTCTGCAGAGTGTAAATCTATTCGAATAGCCGCGTCCTCGGTCATGGGACACAGTTCGTACTAGGTCACACTATTTGGTCTGTGTCGAGTCTTGAGGAACAAACTATATAATGTTATTGCTAAGACTGAACCAGAGAATGGTAAGGTTTGTCAGACTTGCAGTGCAGATGCATGGACATCGGTTGATGTCAGGGGTATGAATGTTAGCCATGCGATGGCTATGAGATGCGTGGTCGGATGACCTCAACGTTTGGATCAGGAGAATATTCGGAGTATGGATTAATTACTTGATATGTTGTTTCTTCGTCATACTACAGTTACTTTGATAGTTAACATGCTAGATAATCCTGTTTTGACATGATCAGTAATAATGTTGCTAGCTAATTCTGCTATGACATGATAATTAATAATGCTAGATGGTTAAACCATAATAATAAATATTGCTATAAGAATTGATACATGCTTGAATGCCATGGATTGCTTTGCTTGGTGTATATGTTGGTTTGGTTTGCTTGCGAGTACATTCAAAAGTACTCAGCGGCCTTCAATGTGGCCAGGTTCACCTAAGGATTCGACGTCCACTAGCAAGGAGTCGGAGTGGTCGTGGTCTAGAAGAGTAACCCAATTAGATCCCTGTGGATTGGAGCCGCACCAAGACCATGCTGCCTTAGATAGAGCTTTTCTGCTGCCATCACCCTTGTAAAATATCATGTAAGACTTATATATCCATTAATAGAAATGCCTGAGTTCATGATACTTGTTGTAAAAGCGTATGCCAGAGTGATCTCCTGGGCTGGTGTGTGCGGCGACCGTCTGGCTACAGTGGTAATCAGGCGGGGCTCCATAATCTTACATTGAACCCAAGTCCAGTTCTAACCTAAGATAAACAGGCCCTTTTCACGATCTTATACGCGCCAAGGTGGGATGGCGAGCCTAACTCATGATTTCGCCCTCTTTCCGGGGGATTTCGCTAACCCTGTCGGTGATAGGCGTGATGAGATCATCGATGGCTCTGGTGTCGACTCCCTTGGGAAGGCTCTTGAAGACCTTGGAGAGGTCAATGTTCGGGTTCTGGTACACCACTTTCCAAAGCACCTTGAAAAGGACACCCCGGCAGAGCTTGCGGGACTAGCTGGCAAGATATGCAGCTCGAGCCCCGTGATGTTTTTCCAGCGCCTCACCCAAGATTTCAGAAAAGAAGGTAAGCCTAGCGCTGGAGGTGTCCCCTTCAACAGTGGAATAGTGGTAGCCCGTCAAACCCAAGGCAAGCAGATTGGCGGAAATGTTCTCTGCGGCAACCACAAGGCGGTCAGTCCAAAGTTGGTAGGCGTCCTTGAGTTTCTTGAAGGAAGTCGAGGCGTTTGCAAGTTTAACCTTCTCGTCCTGAAGTTCCTTTGCCAAGGTTTTCTCACGCTTCCTGGCTTCGTCAAGGTACTGCCCCAAGGTGGTCAATTTCATCCTGTGATCGATCGTATCTTTGGCCTTGGCAAGGTCTTGGTTCTTGGCGGATACTAAAGTTTGCAGCTCCACCAAGGTGACGACTGCTTTCTCCGCATCTGCTTTGAGCGCTAAGATAGTCATTTCGCACGACACTAGTTGATTATGCCATTGATATGAGTGAATATAATTTCTAAGTGTTATCGTGTGCATGGTTAGTTCATGATCTTTGCTGAAAACATGGGTGCTATTTAAGCTTATATATGGATACAAGAACAAAAGAGTTCGTAAAGTTTTTCTTTATCACTTTCAGTTTGCCAACTGAATTGCTTGAGGACAAGCAATGTATCTACTTTTCCAAACACTTTTGCTCTTGTTTTGGACTCTAATTTGCATGATTTGAATAGAACTAACCCGGACTAACGCTATTTTCAGTAGAATTGCCATGGTGTTGTTTTTGTGCAAAAATAAAAGTTCTCGGAATGTCCTGAAAATTTAAGGAGAATTATTTCAGAATATATAAAATTACTGGCGAATAAATCTACCAGAGGGGGGCTGTAGGAGATATGCCCTAGAGGCAATAACAAAAGTTATTATTTATCTCCATGTTCATAATTATGTTTATGTTCCATGCTATAACTGCTATGGTTCTCGAGTCTACAATAACCACGAGGCTTGAAGGAAGACTCATATGCACGTGTGGAATAATAAACGGTAAAATGTATTCCTAGTCTGGCCTCTAAGACTGGCTCAAGTATTGCATGATGATCCTGTTTTCCTGATCATGGGCATGGCTATGCCGGCAATTTTGAGGGCACAATGTTAGAAGAACATTTGTGTTGAATCGACCCGAATTGATGTTATGCTATGAGATTCATTCGTCATAAGTTAATGGTTAATAACACAGAGATGGTTTACGTTTGCATAATTCCTTAGACCATGAGAGTGTTGGGTTTCTTCATACTTGCTTCATGAACTTTGGGGTTTGTTAAACGTCATCCGTAAATGGGTGGCTATTACGGCGGCTTACGGGTTCATGGAAAAGTGTGTTAAGTAACCTGATAGCTCAAGATTGGGATTTGCTCCTCCGACGATGGAGAGATATTCTCGGGCCCTCTCGGTGTTACGGTATCCATCATCGTCTGGCCAGACACAAGTGTGATTTGATCACAGGGATGCCGGAACACAGAAACGAGAAAAGAGAACAAAACCGGTAACGAGGTAACTTGCATAGTGGACAAGTTGTTGATCCACGGGGATGCAATAAATCTCACCTCGGGTATTTGTAATATATCGTGAAGCAACAGGAATAGCACACGGCAACTGGAGGTTCACTCGAATATTCATTCGTGTGGGTATAGGGGTCAATATGGGTGTCCACGGCTCCGATGTTGATCATTGATCGGAAAGTGTTCCGGGTCATGTCTATACTTCACCGAACCTATAGGGTCACACGCTTAAGGGTCATCTATCTGCTGAATACTAGACGGGGAGTCTGAGAGAAATTCACCGAAAAAGTTTCGGACGAAACGGAAACGTTCCGGAGAGGATATCGGAATAGTTCCGGTAAAACTGAAAAGTTGTTTCAGGGGATACCATAAAGTCAAATTGGTTTCGGCACATGCCTGATAATTCTTGGAGGGTGCCAGAATCATTCTGGAAACTTTCTGGAATTTTCCGGGATGAAAACCGGAAATGTTCCGGAGCTGCCGGAACCGCTTCAGATGCTTTTCGCAGATGAAAATCACTAAACCGGAATTGTTCCGGATCGCATTGAAAATTATTTTAGTGGGTACTGGAAATGTTCTAAGCCCACATAAATATTTTCAGTTCGACCGGACGCTGAAAAATGTCGTCATGAATAGTGAAAGTGCTTTTTGGGATATTTATGAAAAAGTCACCTTTTGGGATATTTTCTCAAAAGGTTTCTAGAAGGCTTGGGGGCCAAGATACCCTACCCCTTGGATTTCCTATAAATAGAGGTGGAGGGGCTGCCTCCACACTCACTCCTTCTCACATACAAGTGCCATGACATTTCTGGCTTCTCTCTCCCTCCCAGCGAAATAGTTTCGTAGAGCCGAAAGGCTGTCTGGGTTCCGGTGGGAACTAGTTCTGGACGGCGAAGCCCTGCCGGATAGATGACACCGTATGTGTGCAACTCTGTAGAGAGATCGTAGTTTCGGTCTTAGTTCGAGAGTGCCTCCCGAAGGGCTGTCCGAGTTACTGTCCGTGTTTCGGGGGTCCTCCCGAAGGGCTGTCTGAGTGACCCGCCCGAAGGGCTGTCCGTGAGGCCTCCCGGAGGGCTGTCCGAGGATCCGTCCGGTGGGACTATCCGAAGGACTGTCCAGAGGCCTCCCGGAGGGCTGTCCGAGGATCCGTCCGGTGGGACTATCCGAGGGACTGTCCCGATGCCTCCCGAAGGGCTGCCCGGAGATCCGTCCGGTGAGCTGGCGTGGGAGTTCATCCTCGCGGTTGGGAGGTTGTAAAATCCTAGCTGCGGGGATCTGCACCGCCGATCGTCATCGACTCTACTTCCGCTGCGCTACGAGTCGGTAACGAAAAAGATCAAACCTTGTATGCAGTCTCCATAGTGATCCTGGGCTGGTACGTAAGTCGGAAAATTTTTGTTTTCTGCTGCGTTCCCCAACAGTGGCATCAAGAGCCGTGCTATGCGTAGATGCAGGTTGCGATCTAGAATACATGAGATGTATGGGTGTTGCACAATATAATTAGGTAGTAGATGAGTTCTATTGCTGAAAATTATTTGTGCGGGTAGCAGATGAAATCTATTACCCGATGTTCTTGTTGCTTCCCTGGAATTTGCATATTTCTGATCTTGATAACGGTATGGTGGAGTTTCAAAGTTCTGGCAATCCGCGATCCTGATTGATCAACGAAGTGCTAACAGTTCTTTGAATTCCACCATAGTTAAAAAGAAAGATGAAATTTCGCAGACAAAAGGGCAATGCAGATATGATCTGCACGGGGGTCACGCGTATGACGAAGTTTAGTATGGGGCTCGAGATTTTATTATCTCGTGTTTCATACACCCTGGAATGTTAATCTAGCGACTTGAATTATCATACTTGATGATAATACGTAGGTAGCTTCGGTTTGTTCGAAACCTTAGAAGCCACGTAAAATGAAATTTTGCATAAACCGATTAGAGGCGTCTAACTTGGTTTTGCAGGATGGTTTGCATGTGCATGTGATGTGGTATAGCAGTGCTCATATTAATTCGATTATGTATGAGATGACTATATGATGTAAATTTGTTAACATGACCTGCGTGTCATGATTCGGCATGATGGCTGGAGCCATATGATTGCACTTTAATGACCTGCGTGTCAACCTTAAGTAATGCACTTATTTTATTAGCTATAGAGATAGCAATATTATCTGGTGCATCGACAAGGTGGTGGCAATCTTCGCGAAGGTGAACACCGACGCGAATGCCGAAGACGAAGAAATACAAGACTTCTTCGTCAGAAAGGGCTATACCATATCATGCTATTATAAATTGCCTGAGATGTTTATCCCTTTGATGCACCCTTCCTGATTGCGCGGTAGTCGCTTTTATTAGGGTGATCTCTCACAAAAATATCAAGTAGTTAGTGTTCTCCCTTGTGTAGCACCGTCACGGCACCTAACTTCTCGGAGTGCGTCATGTCCACATGAGTACAAACGATTAGGGAAGTGTGAGGCGGGTGAGGTCAGACCTCGCAGCGAGATCACTTGGTTGTCTTGACGTTCTGGCATGATCGTCATGAGCTCGGAACACACGCATCGAAAGATGAACAAGAATCACATAGAGATGTGATTGGCAAGTTGGCCTACCGATTGAAATTCTCGTCATCAGTGATGTCCACATCAATGGCGTTGAATGGAAATGTGGATCTTGCATCACTCACAATCAATTATGAGAGATATTGATTTGAGTGGGAGCGCACTTTAGAATTAATTCTTTTAATTCTTAGTGCAATTAATTATGAACTTTGTCTAAGTGAAAATTGCATAATAGTTGTAGAAGAATGGCTCGCGTTTCCACGTTCCCTATTAAAATTGAATTAGCTGTTAAATATCTGGTTAAATCTTTACGGTTGGTAACGTAATGTGAGGATTGTCCTCAAGAGTGCCGAGAAGGACTTTGTCCTATCGCATGCTTTTAGTATTCTCCCGCAAATGCTATGGATAATAAGACTCTGGTCCTTTGATCCAAAAGCTAGAATTCTGTTACGGTTAAGTGCAATATGTTTGCTTCCATGAGACCCGGACTTCAAAAGTTTGGGATAGCTATGTGATATTCATGGAACTGAAAATCATTTTCAGACACAAACAAAGGCTAAAAGATATGGAATATCCAAAGCAATGTTTGTTTTGCAAACTGTTAGTAAAATGTGTTTACTATGCATTTGACTAATGACAGAGGGATCCAGTAGAACGCCTGTCATATGATGAAGGTGAATAAAACAACAACTTCAAGAGGAAGGAAATGTCCGAAGGGTGTTAGTAAGATTTTCACGCCTAGGAAGTCCGGGGCTAACGCCACTCTTAAGTTGGGTGCTTCTTCTGAGAGTAGGAGAATTATTAGAAGTAAAACTGTTAGAAGTATAAAGGCAAATAGAGTGAAGACTGGAATATCCAGCTCATGTATGAAAGTCATACAAGTTATTGATGTATGGAAGGCTGGTCAAAAGAAATAGTTCTTGAGAATTATGATTAAATTGTTAGTCCATAATTCTTGGGTATTATGATTTGATCACAAAGATACCCGCTCGATTGCATTCTGCTGCGACTCGATGCAAGAACTACTACGGCCTAAAAGGACTTGCCGGAGTGAGGTTTAGATACACGCTGGGAATATAGTAAATGTTACTATACCTTCCATTGGTGTATTTCTGTCTGTATTTATTTTCATAATTCATTTAGAGTTTTTACACACTCTAGCCCATTGCATAAGGTATCTTGCAAGAAGGTTGTTCATAAGAGAACTTTTGATGTTCGGTGTTATGAATAACATAAGGGCCATACTTTCATTATGAATGAGATGTATGTTATGAATATTGATAATAATACTTTTCCTCTGTATTTACTTTGATAAATCATTTTAGAGTTTTATACACTCTAGCCCATTTGCATAATGTTTGTTGCAAGGGTGTTGTTCATAAAAGAACAATTGTTGTTCAGGATTATGAATAACATAAGGGCCATACTTCCATCATCGATGGAACGTATGTTATGAATATTGATAGTAATATGATACATCCATAACACTGACGCTAAATGTCACAAGACTAAGAGAATACCACACATGTGTGGCACTGCATTTGGTCACATTGGAGAAACCAGCATGTAAAATTCCATTTTAATGGATTTTGAAGTCGTTTGATTATGAATCATCTGACACTTGCAACTTTCCTCCAGAAATGTGAAGTAACCAAAATACCGTTCACAGGCCATAAGGAACGAGCAACGAACTTATTGGTGATCATACATTTTGATGTATGTAGTCCGAGAAAGGTTATTGCTAGCAGTGGATTTTGTCTATCTTCAAAATGACTCAAGTAGATATATGGATATTTACTTGATGAGACGTAAGTCTGGATCTTTTTGAAATCATTCAAAAGGTTTTCAACATGAAGTAGAAATTATTGTAACAAGAAAGATTATGTTTCTGCAAACTAGATTGCAGAAAGGAATATTTGAGTTACAAGTTTAGCGAATGTCTGATGAGTTCTGAAAGGAGTTTCATAACTTACACCTCCCGGAACGCCACTGTGTGTGGTATGTCTGTGAAGATGTAATCAAACCATTTTCGACATGGTAAGATCAAAGATGACATAAATCAATTTGCCATTATAACTTTTAAAGTAATGCTTTAGTGACTGCAGCTTTTACACTGAAAAGAGCGCCATCAGGTCTGTTGAAATGGCGCCATGGTATGGTACGCCCAACCATGCTTGGTCTTTCCTTAACATTTGGAATAAGGGGCTTGTGTAAAAGGTTACAAACCTATTCCAAATCAGACAAGAGCTACTTTGTGGGTTATCCCAAGTAATTGGGTATTTCCCCACCACTATACCGAGGCAAATAGGTTTGCCACAAAGAACGGTATGCTTTTTGAAGAGAATGGTTCTTGCAAAAAGGTGAGTGGGAGAACAGTGCAACTGGACGAGATAAGTAGTATCTTCGTCATCAGATCAAAGGAAAGGAACCTTGGAAGTAATTCTAGAGTTTCCTGCTGCGACTGATACGGAAGTCTCTACAATAAAATGTATGGACTTCGGTCGAACTTGCAGCTGAACCACGTAGGCAAAACTCGTGCAAACCTCTCAGGTGCGCAAGCGAGATATTGTTGTTAGACAACAGTATACCTACGATACACAAGGAAGCGTTGATGGGCCCTAACTCCGGAATTGGCTAAATGCCAATACAATCTGAGATAGTTTCCATATAAGTGTTTCAAGATTAAAATCTTGTTACACCTTTCGGAAGACTTAGAGTCTAAACGAATATTTATGGAACTGTAAACTGATGTGGATAAAAAGGTTTTATCCATAAAGCTCGACTTGTTGCAATAACAAGTTCAAGGAGTTGACTACGATGAGATTGTCTCACCGTAGCGATGCTAAAAGTCGGTTCGGATTGAACTAGCAATTAATACATATTTCAACATGAGATATGAAACATGGATGCCAAAAGGATTTCCATATGATGGAAATGCAACCTAGGACTTGTATGAGATACAGTCCAAAGTAATTTGTCGATCCAGAGGATGCTAGTAAGTATGCAAACTTCAGAGTTCCAGCAATGGACAGAAGAGAGCAAAATGGAGTTGGAATCTTCGTTTTTGATGAAACAGTCAAAGAAGTTTGATTTGATCAATGGATAACGAAGATGCTTGTGGTTTCAAGAAAGTAAGTGGGAGCATAATAATATTTCTAAAAACTTTGTGTGCTTGACACATTGTTGATTGGAAATTTCTTGACACGAATTAGGACTTCATTTGAAAATAGTTTTTCAATGAAGTGCTTAGGCTAAATAGCCTCAATATTAGGCATGATGATCTATGGAGATAGATTTACCTAATGGGGCTAAGCAAGGAATACATATTGACAAGATGGTAAAACATTTTAGCATTTAAAACGCCAAGGAGTGATTCTTGCCGAAGTCACATGGAAAGAGTTTTTACAAGACTCGGTGTCCCAAAACACTGATGAGTAAAATACATGATGGAGATTCCACACACTCTTGTGTTTGGATTAATCATGTATTCCATGGTATGTAAAACAACCAGATATGTCCAATACTCCAAAGCTGTTGCGAGTAT
Organism: Elymus sibiricus; assembly: GCA_039707655.1. Lineage (NCBI taxonomy): Eukaryota > Viridiplantae > Streptophyta > Magnoliopsida > Poales > Poaceae > Elymus > Elymus sibiricus. The sequence continues at coordinate 86,166,026 of CM077668.1, read as the reverse complement.
AGATACCAAAGTGATCAACGTACTGATCATGGGACAACAGTGAAAAATGTCATTGAGTACTATAGTAGCACTGATGACATGTTTTCTCGCAAGCTGAGATTATGAAGTGCTCGTTGTAAGTGATTACATCGATAAAGTCTTCATCAATGCTCCGTGCGATTTTTGATTTAAGTTAAGGGTTTTGTGTAACACACAATATGGTGGCACAGTGTTTGGAAATCGTTTCCAAACAGGTTACTGTGGCGAATTCTATAACTAAGGCTAAGTATGTTGACGCTTTAGAAGCGACAAAGAAGATGTTGAATCAAATAGTTCGTTCATGAACTTAGTATGGTTCCAAGACGGCTTTTGTCAATGGGACACTACTGCAGGTAGTTGCTCCATAACTCGGTCTGAGGAATCCAGGTTCGACCTGTGATTCGCATATATACAAAGCCAAGTCCACACAAAATATGGATTTTGTGAAAGCGTGAAAACGCGAGGACATGCAAAGATACACACGGAACTGAAGTTGTCAGATCCGTTGGACATCAGGCTATACCACATGCGAAGCATTTTTACACCGGTGTGCCACAGGTGTAATGTGCATTAGCATTGACTAGATTATTGACTCTAGTGCAAGTGGGAGATTGTAGGAGATATGCCCTAGAGGCAATAACAAAAGTTATTATTTATCTCCATGTTCATAATTATGTTTATGTTCCATGCTATAACTGCTATGGTTCTCGAGTCTACAATAACCACGAGGCTTGAAGGAAGACTCATATGCACGTGTGGAATAATAAACGGTAAAATGTATTCCTAGTCTGGCCTCTAAGACTGGCTCAAGTATTGCATGATGATCCTGTTTTCCTGATCATGGGCATGGCTATGCCGGCAATTTTGAGGGCACAATGTTAGAAGAACATTTGTGTTGAATCGACCCGAATTGATGTTATGCTATGAGATTCATTCGTCATAAGTTAATGGTTAATAACACAGAGATGGTTTACGTTTGCATAATTCCTTAGACCATGAGAGTGTTGGGTTTCTTCATACTTGCTTCATGAACTTTGGGGTTTGTTAAACGTCATCCGTAAATGGGTGGCTATTACGGCGGCTTACGGGTTCATGGAAAAGTGTGTTAAGTAACCTGATAGCTCAAGATTGGGATTTGCTCCTCCGACGATGGAGAGATATTCTCGGGCCCTCTCGGTGTTACGGTATCCATCATCGTCTGGCCAGACACAAGTGTGATTTGATCACAGGGATGCCGGAACACAGAAACGAGAAAAGAGAACAAAACCGGTAACGAGGTAACTTGCATAGTGGACAAGTTGTTGATCCACGGGGATGCAATAAATCTCACCTCGGGTATTTGTAATATATCGTGAAGCAACAGGAATAGCACACGGCAACTGGAGGTTCACTCGAATATTCATTCGTGTGGGTATATGGGTCAATATGGGTGTCCACGGCTCCGATGTTGATCATTGATCGGAAAGTGTTCCGGGTCATGTCTATACTTCACCGAACCTATAGGGTCACACGCTTAAGGGTCATCTATCTGCTGAATACTAGACGGGGAGTCTGAGAGAAATTCACCGAAAAAGTTTCGGACGAAACGGAAACGTTCCGGAGAGGATATCGGAATAGTTCCGGTAAAACTGAAAAGTTGTTTCAGGGGATACCATAAAGTCAAATTGGTTTCGGCACATGCCTGATAATTCTTGGAGGGTGCCAGAATCGTTCTGGAAACTTTCTGGAATTTTTCGGGATGAAAACCGGAAATGTTCCGGAGCTGCCGGAACCGCTTCAGATGCTTTTCGCAGATGAAAATCACTAAACCGGAATTGTTCCGGATCGCATTGAAAATTATTTTAGTGGGTACTGGAAATGTTCTAAGCCCACATAAATATTTTCAGTTCGACCGGACGCTGAAAAATGTCGTCATGAATAGTGAAAGTGCTTTTTGGGATATTTATGAAAAAGTCACCTTTTGGGATATTTTCTCAAAAGGTTTCTAGAAGGCTTGGGGGCCAAGATACCCTACCCCTTGGATTTCCTATAAATAGAGGTGGAGGGGCTGCCTCCACACTCACTCCTTCTCACATACAAGTGCCATGACATTTCTGGCTTCTCTCTCCCTCCCAGCGAAATAGTTTCGTAGAGCCGAAAGGCTGTCTGGGTTCCGGTGGGAACTAGTTCTGGACGGCGAAGCCCTGCCGGATAGATGACACCGTATGTGTGCAACTCTGTAGAGAGATCGTAGTTTCGGTCTTAGTTCGAGAGTGCCTCCCGAAGGGCTGTCCGAGTTACTGTCCGTGTTTCGGGGGTCCTCCCGAAGGGCTGTCTGAGTGACCCGCCCGAAGGGCTGTCCGTGAGGCCTCCCGGAGGGCTGTCCGAGGATCCGTCCGGTGGGACTATCCGAAGGACTGTCCAGAGGCCTCCCGGAGGGCTGTCCGAGGATCCGTCCGGTGGGACTATCCGAGGGACTGTCCCGATGCCTCCCGAAGGGCTGCCCGGAGATCCGTCCGGTGAGCTGGCGTGGGAGTTCATCCTCGCGGTTGGGAGGTTGTAAAATCCTAGCTGCGGGGATCTGCACCGCCGATCGTCATCGACTCTACTTCCGCTGCGCTACGAGTCGGTAACGAAAAAGATCAAACCTTGTATGCAGTCTCCATAGTGATCCTGGGCTGGTACGTAAGTCGGAAAATTTTTGTTTTCTGCTGCGTTCCCCAACAGGGGCCACCCAGGAGTCACAAGCTCAGGGGACGGGGCCACCCCCCAGGGCGCTTGTGGGGCCCTGGCAACCCCGTTTGCCCTACCTCCAACGCTATAAGTACCTATTCACGGAGAAAAAAATCAGGGAGAAAGATTCATCGCGTTTTACGATACGGAGCCACCGCCACCTCCCGTTCTTCATCGGGAGGGCTGATCTGGAGTCCGTTCTGGGCTCCAGAGAGGGGGATTTGACACCGTCGTCATCATCAACCATCCTCCATCGCCAATTTCATGATGCTCACCATCGGGCATGAGTAATTCCTTCGTAGGCTTGCTGGACGGTGATGGGTTGGATGAGATTTATCATGTAATCGAGTCAATTTGTTAGGGCTTTGATCCCTAGTATCCACTATGTTCTGAGATTGATGTTGCTATGACCTTACTATGCTTTATGCTTGTCACTAGGGCCCGACTGCCATGATTTCAGATCTGAACCCTTTATATTTTCATGAATATATTTGTGTTCTTGATCCTATCTTGCAAGTTATATGCACCTATTACGTGTTATGATCCGCATACCCGAAGGTGACAATAATTGGTATTCTTTTCGGTGATTACCGTAGTTCGAGGAGTTCATTTATTCACTAAGTGCTAATGCTTTGTTCTGGTTCTCTATTAAAAGGAGGCCTTAATATCCCTTAGTTTTCTTATGGACCCCGCTGCCATGGGAGGGTAGGACAAAAGATGTCATGCAAGTTCTTACTATAAGCACGTATGACTATATACGGAATACATGCCTACATTACATTGATGAATTGGTGCTATTGTGTATCGCCCTAGGTTGTGACTGTTATATGATGAATGTCATCCAACATAATTATCATCACCGATCCAATGCCTATGACTTTCGCATATTGTTCTTTCCTAAGTTACTTCGTTGCTATTGCTGCTACAATCACTACAAAACCGCTACTGTTACTGTTACCGTTACTATTGTTATTGTTGCTACTGATATCAAAACTATCATACTACTGTGCTACTAAATTCTTTGCTAGAGATATTTTATCTCCAGGTGTGGTTGAATTGACAACTCAACTGCTAATACTCGCAAATATTCTTTGGCTTCCCTTGTGTCGAATCAATAAATCTGGGTGAAATACTACCCGCGAAAACTATTGCGATCCCCTATACTTGTGGGTTATCATGTAGCTCGTATTAAGTAGCTGGAACATTGTGTGCCATGTTTCAGAAAAGTCTTAGGGAGCATAATGAACTGCAGAGGGATTCATACAAACCTACTACAGCAAGCAAAACTATGCAATTGTTAGCCTCGTATAAACTAGATTGTGAGCCTCATGCAGTAATAGTTGGTTAATGGGCTTCAAAGCTTCAGGCACACTTTGCCAGAGTAATGAAATGGAAAGGCATTTAATTATGTCAACTAATAGTTATACAAGTACCCTACATCAGGCAGCATTGTTTGGGCATCTCATTAACCAAGGACAAATAAAGCAATTGAAAAGAGCAATTTAACTATGCCTGAAGCAGACAAGCAATTGAACTGTTGCGTTGGCAGCATGCATACATGCACGCCTCAATAACATCCTTGGCCTGGCTACATTTGAATCAACGGATGTATCTTCTATATAATGGAACAAGTAATGTAACATTGTTTGCCCCCTATGAAGTATCTCGACTAGTATATACTCAAGATCCTAGTAATGATAGGGAGGCTAATGATGTGAACATGCGTTTGGTTATGACATTTATGACATCGAGAACTCTACCATAGCAGGAAGGAGTGTTCAGTAATATAAGATGTTTTAGATATTTAAATGTAGAGTACATCCGTACTGAAATGAGTGAACAGACACATTAAAATGTGTATACATACATCTGATTTAGGAAAAAGTTAGAACATCTTATCTTATAATAGTGAGTGGAGGGAGTATTAATCAATGGCCCAATGACTGGGTTACAGGTGAAGAACCCTACACAAGCACAATGTCAGACAAATAGGATGTCCTGGTAATTGTAATATAGTGACTTACCATAACTGGTTGTACAGGCTCAGCGTTGCTCCTCCTTCTCTTGCAAGGCTCCTTCCTAACATCTTGTACTTGGAAATCCTGAATCTTTGCTTCGTTGCATGCACTCTGCCAGGTGACACAAACTAGTTACAGGTCTCCATACATCTCCACTACTAATAAAAGAGCAAACTTAAATTACCCTACAACCACACCTAAAAATGTACACAGGATTACCAGGGGCATTTGATCTAATCCAGTTAACTAAATCTGAGAGTCCTTATTGCTTTGATGGTCTGCCAATCTAATCAAAGGCTAGGATTCAATGTTCTGCCAAGCAGAACAATCACCGCGCACGTACTGCCATCCTGTCCCTCGCGAGTCACGATCGACCTCAACTAAAAAATCTGTCTCAGCAAACCGCTGCTGCCTATTTTTTCTCTCTTCTCCTAACTTCCTCCGCCCTAGCGCCGCGCTGCCCATCCTCTCCTCACGTCTCACCCTTTCCCGGCGGCTCCGACGGACCGCCCCCCGCTTGCATCCCACCCGCCGCCTGGCCGCTGCAATCCTCCGCTCATCCACGGCCGGCAGATCCCGCAACCGCCGACCCCATCGATGCCGCACAGATGATGCAAGCGATCTTCTACTTCCCCAGTGGTGGTAAGCCTCGCATTCTCTCTGACACTTCCTTCCCCGCCCCCGCTCCTCCCTGGCCTGGCCCGCTCCTTGCACAGCTTCGTTGTGGGCGCGGACGCTGCAGGTGGAATATGCGGCCACGTATACCATTGGTCTTCCCCATCAACTCAAGGGGCTGGCTGGGCAGTTCAACTCTTCTGCGACAGGCCGACAGCCACAACAACGAGGACTCTATAAAGGTACTGTTGGGGATCGAGTCTATCTCTGTCTCACGAACAGGGTGGACAGGTTCACGACTCGATTGATTGACTGAATCGGAACAAACAATTCAGCAAACACCTTATGGGCAGAGTTAGAGATGCAGAGTATGGGCACTAGCATAGCGTGCCTTTTTATTTTGCTGTAAGTGCTGCACTGAGGCACTTTGCTCTTTCATTTGTAATCAACAGGTACACACAGTATACAAACCCAGTTTTGCTATGACGCCGTAACTTTGCTCAGTTCTTCTGTAGAATTAATTCGTCTGAATTACTAGCTATGGTCCCTTCTTATTCTTATTCTAATTAGCAGACAAACTTAAGATATATTTGTTCAATTAAATCTGAATCTACAACTAATATTGTTATCTCTGTTTATCTCATTTGTTGAGCAGCGCTGCTATGTTTAGGGCTGCTTGTTGAGCATTTCCATGGTAGATCCTAGATTCAAACAATGTATTCTTACACTTCCATGTATCACAGTTTATATTCTTGTTTCGTTGATGCAAGCCTTCCTGTTTACCCGAATGATTTTGAATATGTAATACTACGTACATGTCTTACGTACAATCCAGCCTAGACACAAAGTCAGAAATTATCTGCTATCTGTTACAGATTCAGCTCGACGTCAACCCCTTTCATGTTGTGCATATGGTCTTGGTTTCGGATTTAGAATATCTTTTGAGTTAGAGATGAAGAGACGATGGATAGATATTGACAAGCCTCATTTTCTGTTTCTTCTGGAGGTTCTGGGTCTTAATGTCAGTCAAATATTTAATTTTTAGCTGAATGACGAAATAATGGATAGTGCTGCTCATCTCGAAGTAGGGCCACTGGGTCTAAATAATTTGGTCATCTCAAAATTTGGCAAGCATATGAGATATCTGTAGTAATTTGTGTATGCATTACAGATTGGACTGGCAGCATGGACTGGAAAATTGTCCCAACCATCTTGGACACACCCCTGGCAGGTGCTACCATGGCCGAGGCACGGGGTTCGACGTGGTGATCAAGGAGGTACAGGGTATGCTCTTCAGCTCTTGTAATTAGTATGATGATTTCCACATGTAGTAATGCTACTCTCAGTGTTTTTGCATAACAATCTTGAGATTATGTATTGAAATCTTCGTAGTGGTTCTTCCAGTTAAGTTGAGCTTAAGACGTTTGTCTCCTGCTCTCAGCTAATTTAGGATTTTGTATTATATTTATATAAGCATTTGCCTTACATGTTGTGCTACCTTACAAGCACTGTGTTAATCAATTTTTCCTTGATCAAGTTTACTATTATTTCCATCGCTCTGCAGTTTATTTAATTACACTGCTTTACATTATTCTGGTATGAAGTTTTCCAAATGCATTTTCCAATACAAAATTTCTTTTTCTAAATATAGACTCTTTTTGCTAATAAATAGGCCAATCTGGATTCAAAGTTAAATAAAATTTATGGCCTTGTGTTGATAGATGGCATTACACACTGATGGGTTGTGGTTTTCTATTTTTCTTATAGAAATAGAGAAACCGAAAATTCTGTTTGCAAGACGGTTATCATATATTCTAATTCAGACATAAGTGATGATACAACAACGCTCTTCCCCAAATTCTAATTCAGGCGAGCGTAGCTTAGCTTGGGACCAAGCCCGTGCAATAGTTATTGTCATCTTCATGCCCCATAAGTTGCTTCTGTCATGCATGGAAACAAAGACGCCACCGATGGTAACGACATGCATAACGAGGTCATTGCCCGACAGGATTTTGCTTTGAGCTGCTTGGATGATACTGTGTCGGTGTATTCTCGCTTCATTGTCATGTTTTTCAGTGAAAATCTGAAGATATGTAGTTGATTACCACTATTTGATCGCCCTGCAATATTTTTGACTTGGTATTTGTACATAGTATGAGCTTGAATATTGAATAAGCAGCGTATCTATTTAATATATGCAATAAAATTTTGTGCATTAGTTTGTATGTGCATTTGCACACATGCATATGATTATTCAGGTCAGATTTGCCATGTCCTCTGTTTGCCACCAAAGCTAAGTGCCCCACCTTATTTTCAGGTTATGATTTGAAGTTTTTTTTGAATAGTCTATTTGTATATCAAACCGACCTTTCTCTATGAGGACCTTGCAGTTTGGGATGTTGTATTTTTTCATTGGGCAAATGCAGTACAGAAAAAAACATTCTATGCCGAGCACCCGGCGAAGGCAGATATGTACTCGGCATAGGGTTTTGCCGAGTGTAAAACTTGGTGAAGTGCACTTGGCATACACCTGGCATGGGGTTTGCTGAATGTATTCATCGGTTTTTGAAAGGAATGTTAAGATTCGTATGTTCAATTGTAATTTATCTCTGAAAGCTCATTCTAGAATATTTGTATATAGATTCCTATTTATGAACTTTTTTTATAAATTTTACTAGGACATGGATTTTAAATTTCGGGTCCTTTGAGCATACTCACATTTATATTTGATGACGGACACGTGCGTTGCTTGTGCATGGTTACTAGTGGAAGATAAATATGCATACTTTCTAGTCTTTGGGCAACACCAAAGCATGAGTTTATAACAAAATGATACCACATAATGAAACATGCCACATCTCTTGCACACACTCAAATGAGCATTTACTATGTGTGCGCTATGTATAAACTAGGCATACCTTCGTGAACTGGACCTCCACGTACTCTTGGGGAGCCTAGTTTAGTGTACAGGCAAACCTTTATGTCACCTATGAGTTATACAAGCTCCCACTACAACAGCCATTAGTGTTTAAATCATTGACAAGCTCCGTTAGGTCATGAACAGCAAGTAATCAAAGCAAACAGTTCTAGTATGGCCGGCTGATAAAAACAAGCAATTGAACACATGTGTGAGAAAATCTTGCACAACACTGAATTACATATCAAGAAAACAAGCATAGAAGGAGGCTTAAAGACCATCACTTGACTGACCGGATTTAGGAGGCATTTAAACATATTGTGCAATGTATGAACTAGCATAAATATTGCATATTTCAGATGCTATAATGAAATGCACATGTATTAGGTTGTGCCATGTATGATGTCTAAATCTACACTATAGCAGGTAGGAGTGATTCATCATGGCATGCACAATTGAATTGCAGGTTAAGGGCCAGTTCTTTTCCACCTTTTGAGAGCTTATTGTCAAAATAAGCCATAAAAGCTCTAAAGAACTCATTTTTGAGTTATGGGCTTGAACTTAACTTATTTCCACCACCCATTCCTTCACAATGAGAAAAAGCTTGGGGGTTGCGTCCCATAGAAGCTCACTTAAATTGAAGGGGTATAGCGAAATGACTCTATTGTTTGCCCATATTACACTGAAAATGCCACTGCTCAAGCCCGCGTCACACCCGACCCCCAAGTAAAAACAAACACACAAGCGTTCGTTCCCCTGTCCGCTCGCATCTCCTCTCCCCTTTCCCTCTACCTCAATCACCTGCATGCAGCGCTAGGGTTCCTCCAGCGAGCCGCCGCCACCGGTCCCATCTGCCCTGCTCTTCGATGATGCTCTCTCCAGCGAACCTACATGGCCTGCGGGTAGGGCTCCATCTCCCCGGCTGCTCCTCCCTCTAGCACTGCCCCTCACTCTCCTGGTCCCCAGCAGCTACTCCGCTATGGTCCATCCAACGCTCCACTCCAGTGGTCGCCGCCCAACTACGGCTGACGCCCCACTCCGGCAAAAGGCCCCTCGTTCCCCCTCCCCTCCTCCCAGGCCGTGGCCATGAGGTGCTGTTGCGGGATGAGCTCATCCAAGAAGATGAGGATCTCCTCTAATTTTTTGCCAATTTTGCATTCTGATTTGCTATATGATGAATTGCTATGAGCTGCTGCTATATGATGAATTGCTATGAGTTGTTGTTGTTGCTGCTGCAATATGATGAATTGCTATGAGCTGCTGGTGCTGCTATATGATGAATTGCTATGAGCTACTGCTGCTTCTATATGATGAATTGCTATGAGCTGCTACTGCTATATGATGAATTGCTATGAGCTGCTGCAGCTGCTGCTGCTATATGATGAATTGCTATGAGCTACTGCTGCTATATGATGCTTTCAGGTGGTGCTGCTATATGATAAAAACCAGCCACTTGGACCATGAAATTTTGATAGATAATGGTTAAGCATATAAATTTAGGCAATTATCCTCTGTTTGGAAGACATTGACCAAAGTAGATTGTGCCAAGTAGATGGTATCTTTGTATTTGCATTTTGAACAAATAATGATGGTATGTTTTCCTATCATATTAATTACTATGATGTGTTCAATTCATGATGTTTGCAAGTTAAATTTATTTTCATATGGGCAGCAAAATGACAAAATATAATGCAATATAGACTTTTCACTGATCATCCAACAGATAAGCTAAAAAAGCAGGCAATGAAAAGAACTGGTTGGCTTATTATCGCGAGCTTATATTCACAGGAGATTATTTTCATAGGATAACTCAAAATAACTGGCCCTAAGAACCCTGGCCAACAACAATGCCAAACAAATAACATGTCATGATGATTGCAATGGAGTGACTTACCATACCACGTTGTATAAGCTCACCGCTGCCCCTCATTTTTTTGCGATGTTCCATGAAAATGCCCCATACGTCTTGTACTAAGAAATCTTCTACTTTTTCATTGCTGCACCCCATCTGCAAGTTGACACATCTAATTTGAGATATCTCTACATGATAATACATTGCATATCCCTTGCACATAATTAAACCACCAATTAATGATTGTGTGTGTCGCATAAACTAGCCATGACTTTGTGTACAGAACTTGCAAGCACTCTAAGGGAGCCTAATTTAGTGCACTGGCATTCCTTCATGCCACCTATGACTTTGTGTAATGTATGACGTCTATATCTCTAACTTAGCAGCCAGTAGTGGTAATCATTGGCTACACAAAGGGATTACTCATCGAAAATCCTAGCAAAGCACGCTGGAAGGCACACAACAATACAAGAGAGAGACGCACTTACAAGATCATAGCAATGCTTCAGGCCAAGGTTTTGGTTCGCCAAGGTGTTAGATCCAGAAGAAATATTGTCCTTGTGGCTCTTGCCAGCTCCATAACATGTAACAGGGACCTGTTAGTATATTTGAAGTACATCTGGCAGGTGATGCTGGACGGGTTTAAAGGTGACAAGTACCTAGGTCACGGCGGGTGTTTGACATCATGCCAGATGGTGGGAACCAGGTTAAAAACGACAAGGGTGATGACGCCGCGGTGGTTATCGGGGTCCGGTAAGGAGATCTAGGACCGTGGATGAGGGTGTTTGTGAAGCGGCTACGGTAGTGTCGAAGACGGTATGGATGAAGCGAATCTGAGGCCATGGACGAGGGCGTCGGTGAAGCTGCTCCGGTGATAGGGTTGAGGATGGTGTCGATGATGCGTACCTGCGGCCATGGACGAGGGCGTTGGGAAGCTGCTCTGGTAGGGTGGACGATGGTGTCAATGAAGCAGATCTGAGGCCGTGGACTTGGGCGTCAGCGAAGCGGCTCCGGTAGGGTTGAGGATGGTGTCGGCGAAACTGCTTCAGTAGGGTTGAGCATGGGGTCGGTCAAGCGGCTCCGGTAGGGTTGAGGACAGTGTCGACGAAGCGGATCTGAGGCCGTCGATGGGGGCGTCGGTGAGGCGGCTCCGGGGGTGTGGACAAAGCAGCTCCGGTGCGGTGTAGGAAGGAGCCGCTACAGATGCGCTGCAGTTGATGAGAGCACCGGTGAAGCAGATCCGGCGCGGTGGACATGGCCGGCACTGAATGGGCTGTGGTACAGTGGTGGATGAGCAGTCTACGGTTTCTAGGGGAGGTGGGAGGGCTAGATGCGGCCGCCGAAGCAGATCCGGCGAGGTGAACGACGCCAGCAGTGAATAGGCTCTGGTACACCGGTGGATGAGCAGTCTAGGCTTTCGAGACGAAAGGGGTAGAATCACCGATGAAGTACGGACGGCGTGCTGTAAGATGCTCTGGTGTTGTGGAGTAGTCATTTTTGCGGAAGGGGAGAGGAAATGGGGTACCGTGTGGTGGGGGGACTGGAAGTTACCAAAGCAACCTGACCTATTATGTAAATGAGGGCCATGTTGTTCTCCGTGCACCAAGGACAAAGGGGTAATTTTGCATGCTCCAGACTAGGTCGCGGAAATTTTAGAAGGAGGCAGGAGATTTTGCCGCCCGTGGGATCATTCGTATCCAGTTTCAACTAATTTTGGATAGTGCTAGCAGGAAGCTGATACATCCCAAACATATCTACTTTTCCAAACACTTTTGCTCTGGTTTTGGACTCTAATTTGCATGATTTGAATGGAACTAACCCGGACTGACGCTGTTTTCAACAGAACTGCCATGGTGTTATTTTTGTGTAGAAATAAAAGTTCTCGGATGGAGCTAAAAATTTATGGAGAATTATTTCAGAATATATAAAAAATACTGGCGAAGAGATCTACTGGAGGGGGCCACCCAGGAGCCACAAGCTCAGGGGGCGCACCTATCCCCTCCAGGGCGCACCCCCAGGCTTGTGGAGCCTTGGCAGCTCCGTTTATCCTAATTCCAATGCTATAAGTACCTATTTGTCCAGAAAAAAAATCAGAGAGAAAGAATCATCATGTTTTACGATACGGAGCCGCCGCCACCTCCTATTCTTCATCGGGAGGGCTGATCTGGAGTCCGTTCGGGGCTCCGGAGAGGGGGATTCGACGCCGTCGTTGTCGGTACCAAAACCGGCAGATCTCGGGTAGGGGGTCCGAACTATGGATCTTGGAGTCAATGGATAACAATGAACGTAGAGACAGCGATTACCCAGGTTCGGGCCCTCTCGAAGAGGTAAAACCCTACGTCCTACTTGATTGTATTGATGTGGGAGTATGACAATTACAGAGTTGATCTCTCGAGATCGGATGAACTAAAACCCTAGGTGGGTATGTCGATGATGGTTCTGCCCTCTACGGACTAAACCCTCTGGTTTATATAGACACCAGGGGTACCTAGGGTTACATATGGTCGGTTGCCATCAGGGATACACAGGCCGACTAAGCTAAACCTTTCTTGGAGGAGACGCCAAGTCTTCGGAGGTTTCCTTCTAGAATATGGGGTCACCTGTAGTCTGGCGTTCCTTCGATGAATTATGAGCGGCCCACCAGTCCGGCCCACTAGAGATAGGCCGGCAGCCCGAGGACCCCTTAGTCTGGGACACCCTCAATAGCCCCCGAACTAGCCTTCAATGCCGAGGATGTTAGTCTCCATTAGCTCCATGCTTCCAAGATCTTCGGCTTGAGAGGCGAGTACCTTCCATCACCGGTGTTCGGCCGTCAGTAGTTTGGCCGCCCACAATCCTTCGATTGGTGAGGAGTTGCGGGGCCCGCCGTACCATGCCCTTTATTCAGAATTAAAGACGCCCCTCGATTTCCACGCACCCGGGGAATGCGAGTGGCCCAACAGTTTTTTACAAAAATGCCCCTTTTGGGGGGAAAGAATGCCCTTTTAATAGGCCAAGGGAGTGGAGGCTAATGCACCCCATTCCTTGCCATTCTTCCTCACACCCCCGAGAGGTCACAACTAGCAAACAATGGCGAGCGTTCCAGGCTCCTCCTCACGTCCTCACGGCCCCCGTCAAGGCGACTGGGCGAGCTGCTCAGTCTCCCGCATGCGACTGGGTAGCCTCGAGATGTAGGGGTATCTTCCCGTTTCAGATCTCGCATCCACCCGCCCCGGATTGACTTCCGCGGACAGGAGGCCCTTGCGGAGAACTTCCCTACCGCCCATGGGGAGGAAAGGGTATGCTTCATGCCCTTCCTCTTGCAAGGTCTAGGCTTCCCCATTCATCCCTTCCTGAGGGGTCTACTAGAGTTTTACGGGATCCAACTCCACCACCTCACCCCAGGATCGATCCTACATATCTCGGGCTTCGTTGCCCTTTGCGAGATGTTTCTGGGCTGTGAGGCTCATTTCGAGTTGTGGAGGAAATATTTCTGCCTTGTCCCCCGCACCCACGGAGGGATAATTTACGAGGTCAGCGGGGCCGAGGTATGGCACATTGCCAGAATGGGATATCCCATAGGGACTCCCAAGAAGGATGCTGAGGAGTGGACCTCGGAATGGTTTTATATTGAACACGTCCCCCTATTTGATCCAGCTCGGAGGGGGTTGCCCGAATTCTCACTTGCTTCTTCGAAGAAGAGGTTCAACTGGCGCCCGAAGAGTTCTTCCCAAGAGGAAAGTGCCGAAGTAATGCACCTAGCCGCTCAAGTGAGGTGGCTAGCCCACAACGGGCTAACCATCATTGATGTGGTGGCAGCTGCCATTGCTCGGTGCATTCAACCTCTTCAACAGAGAGTGCACCCACTATGGTGCTACAATGGGGCGAATGACTCGACCCGATACACACGGAAGGGACCTGCCGATCAAGTGGCGATGGCAGCCGTACTGGCCGATCTTTTCAAGGGGGGAGAGCAAGAGTTTGCTCAGCTAAGGCCCAAGGATGGATTCTCGAGTTATAAACCCATTGAAACGGTGAGTCCAAGTACGCTTCATAGCTCGGATGGCACGCCAATTTCTCTTAATCAGATTTTTAACTTGTCCGAACAGAGCTGGAGGCGCTGGATCGAGACAGTGAGCTGCCCTGCTCCTCAACCGGAGAGTCATTCTCATGATGACGACCCTGGGTTTCATGACGACCCCTAAACGTCAATCAATTTCGAGGAGGGAGTCTTCTACCAGGAGAGCCTCGATGGCTCAAAGTGGCCCTTTTGGCTGATCACCCCGGGGTGCTTCTCTCCTCCGCTGTAAGTGACCAATGGGCTTCTTCTCAAAAAAGACGCTCAGCTCCTGCGGCTCCAAATACACTGACTTCTACTCCCAAGGGCCACCGCACGATGCGCCGGACATCTGCAAGAGCGGCACCAGCGGCCCCAGCGGCAAGTGGCCGCAGGGTGTCTAAACGTGCGGCCCCAATGGGAGCTACGTCGTCCCCCCCCCCCCCCCCGAAGAGGTAACGCATCTGTTGTACCAACACAGTCTTTATTTTTGACACTTGCCGAGAATACTTTTCTTTGCGGTGTTCTGCAGGTGATATGTAGAATCACCTTCACCTGAGGATACTGAAGAGGTGCCCGGGGGTGACCCAAAACCAAGGTCCCCAGTTGTAGCTGGTGTTACTTCGGAGGTCCCTGTCGAGGACCAACATCCCGAGGACTCAGGGGGCATCTCGGTCACCAACTCCGAGGTCGAAAGTGTGATGAATCACCGGTGGCGCAAGGCATCGCTATGTCACTCTGCATTTTCCGATCAGGAGTTTAATGCTCTTAGTTTGGTAGATGTGTACCTCGGAGCTGCCCGAACGGGACTCGAGGGGGCAGTTAAGCTTATGTCTACTAACCTGCAGGTATGCTATTGGTTTTGACAACCGATTACCTAACCCAGTAGCCCCCGAGCCTTAATTTGGGCGGAATAGCCAAGTTAAGGGTCTGATGTTTATAATGTCGTGCTATTATGCTGACTATTCGGGAACAGAACAAAAAGATGTCTGATGACCTCGGGCTGTCAAAAACATAGTTGCAATCTGTGAAAGCCGAATTGGAGGAGGTCAAGAAATTTACCAGAGAGGCGCGTGGTAAGTGCCTGACTTAAATGTGTAGAAGAATTTGATGGAACACCTTTTCTAATGAAAGATCGATCCATAGCAGCCGAGTCTATAAATCAGCTGCAAAAGGATCTGAACGCTGCCAGAGAAGCTCAAAGGTATGCAGAGTCGCAGCAAGAGGCTGGCTACCGCGTGCTGACCCGAAGTCATGAGGAAAGGGATAAGCTCAAGGGGGAAAATCAACAATAGGCCCAAGAAATCAGGAGCTTGAAAGCTCAGCTGGATCTATCCCAGGAGGAGAACCAGAGACTGAAAGCTGGCATGTTCGGTGCGTGCAACCTAGTGTTCCAATACATAGACTGTATGTATTAGGCAGCAATATGAACAATGCCATGTATCCTTTTAGTTCTTCTGACCGAATGACCCAGAGAGGAGGCCAGCTCTTTCAGACGGGACTTGCTGAAGGAGCTATCCGCCATACATGAGCGGGCCCAAAAAGCCATGAAGAGCATGTTCAAGGCACTGTGGCCTGGCGAGGTGGCTCCGGAAGGGATGGCCGAACTTGCTAATCAATTCAAAGGAGCTCGGCGCCGCTTTGAGTTATGGAAGATGTCATCTTGTTGAGAGGGAGCACGGGAAGCTTGGGCGATGATCAAGACCCGCTTCACCAAGCTTGAACCAGAGCATTTAGCTAGGGTTGGGCCGGTAGGGTCAGATGGGCAGGAAGTGCCCGTGTGTTTGGTATATGACCAAGTAATGCCCGCAGCTTGGTTGTCCCAAGCAGATTGTGCTCTGGAGAGCATAATAGATGGTCTTGATCAAGAGTGATGGTTTGATTCTATGTATCTATGTACTTTACATCAAATATTCTCCGAACCGTGCTTGAAACGTTGTCTTAACCGGCCATCAGCTTCTGCCCCCTCAGCCAGGGGCCGAGGAGTGTTTCCTACTATTCGATCTGAGAACTTAGGGAGAACACTTCAGAGAACCAGGCAATCCGGCCATTTGGTGCAAACAGACAAAACGCGCTCGGGGAGTTATGTTATATTACTGTTTAACGTAAGAAACATCTTCCGACGAAAATAGTTCCTCTATGTGTTCCTTTCTTTGGGTTGTCATGTTGACCATGGATGCATAACCGAATTCCCGAAATAGACGGGTGATGGTTACTTCGGGAAAATAACCCCGGAATTTGGTAATAGCTATCAATTATTTTCACTTCCCTTCGTGGCCGACCAATTATGTTCTTAAGAATGCAAGCTTTTGGCTACACCCGTCTGAGGTATGCACCCGGGTAATCCGGATGTAACAATCGCAGAGTTGCTCCCTTTACTCCCTAGCCGAACAATCAGGAATGTAGGGAGTAAGCATAGGAGCAAGGCAACCCAGCTTGGCCAAATCTTAAGTCAAATTGATGCATATGATGGCTTTAGAATGGTACTGGAAGGTTGCAAACATGGTAAATCTGATGGTTGCACAAATAATATATTACCGGCTCCGTAAAAGAAGCCCCCAGGTAAAAGCGTGTGGTACATTCGTAGATGTTTGCCGAAGAAAAACTTAACGTAGTTCGGCTTAACCGAACACAACCCGGGAAAGACTAGTCACGCGAGAAAAGCAAAATATAAATCCAAGAAGGATAAACCGAAGAGGGTGATGACGCTGATTTAGCCATAGAAGCGTCGAAGCCGAGCCGCGTTCCATGGGTTTGGCTCGAGGCGATTGTCCTTTGGGTCGTCGAGACGATACGCTCCGCCAGCGAGTACCTGATCAATCATGAAGGTCCCCTCCCATTCGGGCGACAGCTTATGCTTCTGCTTCTCCGGGAGGCGCAGGATGAGATCGCCCACGTTATAGGCTTTTGCCCGTACTTCCCTGCTCTGATAGCATCTGGCCTACTGTTGATAAAAGGTAGTGTTAGCACTCATTTTTGGCAGAAGGCGACTCAAGGCTTGGTGACCCGCCCCAGGAGGTGGCAACCCGGCATACTGGTGACCCGGTGAGTAAAACGGCCAGACAAGCAATGATCCGGCGTGGCGATGACCCCGCATTCACAGGATTATCAAGGGTTGGCAAGGCTAAGACTCGACAGGCAATGATGACCCGGCAGATATGGATCTACAGGCGATACGAAGCTGGCGATATCGAGACCCGGCAAGGCGGCTGACCAGCGAAGCGGCGGATCACGAAGCAAACGAGCTTAGCTCAGTTACGAGCCGGACGTGAGGAGACGATTGCCCGAAAAAGCCCAAAGGAACAAGGCCAGGATTTAGCACGAAGCAAGGTGAACAGACGTCAACACAGAAGAGCAAAGGGTGACTCAGGAAGCCAAAGACAATAAGGGACGAAAGCCGGCCTTGAAAGCCGGCTCTACGGGACAGAAGGACGAAGACCGGCCTTGCGAAAGGTGGCCTTGCGAATGCCGGCTCAGGTAAGCTGGCTCAGGAAAGATGACTCTGTGAGCCGCTTCTACGAAAGCTGACTGCGAGAAGCTAAGGATGGACTCAGAAGACCAAGGCCGGCTCACACTTTTGGCGACTTACGCTGTAAGCCGGCTCAACAGAGAGTCCGTGCCCAAGACGACTCTGGCGGGGGTTTACCAATTTAGGGCTAGAATCCGACTTTGATTACAACTTGTAATTCGTGTAGAAGTCCATTACTTGCACGGGAAGTCCAGCCGCCTCTTATATATATGTGAGGGGTGACGGCCAATTGAATCAAGCAAACAATCGACATATCAATACAATCTACTTTTTACCCTCAAACCCTTGTTCATGCTTCCGTTATTCGGCGACTTCGCGTAAGTTCATCGGATATCGACAACCGAGTTAAGAGCGGTCAAATCCGGCTTAGCTCAGCCCATAGTCACCGGAACCTCAGACGGGGTCCCTCCCGAGGAACCGGGGCTTCGGGTCTAAAAAGAGCCGGCTTGCTGTCTTGCGTATCGCGCTGTAAGCCGGCCTCCTGCAGGGCGAGTTGTGGAGCATCTCCCCCGGCTCTGCGGGTACACGTTGACATGTTCGTGTGCGGACACACTTTTTGGCGACTCCGCTGGGGATGATTTGATCTAAAAATTGGACAGCAATGACCAATTCTAAGACCGACGCCGCTGGCATCAACACTGACAACATCATCAAGCTAGCTCTTGAAGAGTTGTCAGAAGAACAACGCCAAGGCTTGGCGGCTTGGAAGAAGAAGCGTGACGAGGAGTTCAAGTTGCTGCGGCAGAAGCGGGACGAAGCAGATCGGGAGCTGTATCTGGCGAGTTTCAAGAAGGATCGGCAGGGAGTCATCTCGCCGATCAAAGAGCCGGAATACACACCTCTGAGCATCAAGATCGACCAAACCGCTGTAAGCAATAGCCTTTTTACTCCTGAGCAAGTAGCCGAAATTCAATACCATGTTGCACAAGGCACACATAATGTTTATGATCTGATGCTAGAACATGGTAAGGCTAGAGAAAACACGCCGCTAAGCCGGCCATCAAAGGTACAGCCGATGAGCCAGAATAAAGATAACCGGCTTATGCCTATGCTGCCATGTCCGACTCCCATCCAAAGCATGCCTTATTCGGCTAGACAGCCGAATCAAGCAGCATGCTTAGGAGAGGAGCCGGCGCCGGCTCAGAATCCGGCTCTTTGGGCAGAAGCCAGCCCTACGACCAACTCATCCCCTGCGCCGGCTCAATCGTCCAACTTGGACAATATCAAGGCCAAGTTCAGGAGCGAGTTCGACCAGATGGCTTACGACAGATTCGGGGTGATGCCAAAGCGTAGAACTTACACTAAACCCTATCCCGAATATTTTGACTTACAGCCTTATCCCCCTGGTTACCTAGTTCCAGAATTTTCTAAGTTCAATGGGGTGGATAATAAATCAACATGGGAACATATTAGTCAGTATTTGGCTCAACTAGGTGAAGCTAATCATGAACATCATAAAGTTTGCCTGTTCTCATTGTCTTTAACCGGCACTGCTTTTTCATGGTTTTCTGCTTTAGCTCCTAATTCCATAACTACATGGTTTCACTTAGAGCAGAAGTTTCATGAACACTTTTTTGCCGGAGAAATTGAGTTAAAATTGTCCCACCTTACATCGGTTAAGCAAAAGCATGACGAGTCGGTATCTGACTATGTCAAAAGGTTTAGGAACACAAGAAACCGGTGTTATAGCTTGGTTATGACTGAGAGAGATATGGCCGACTTAGTACTTAATGGTTTACGATCCCACCTAAAAGAGAAATTAGAGGGGTATGAGTTCCTAAGTGTCGGCCAAGTGCAAGAGAAGGCTCTGGTTCAGGAGAGCCGGGCCAATGAAACAAAAGATTCACATCGGATTAGCCGGAGCCGGCTTAACACCGTTGAAGGAAGTGCCGGCTCAGACGAGGAAACCGATATTTACGCTGCTGAGTTCGTTTGGCCGGGTAAAGCCAAACCTTATGTGTGTGATGATCTTAAGCCGGTTCGTAAGAATCGGGAGGATGAGTTTAAGTGCAGTTTCGATGTAGGAAAATGTGATAAAATATTTGATGCCTTGTTGAAAGATAAAATTATAAAGATCAGTCATGTTATACCACCGCCTGAAGAGATAAGGCGGCGGGCTTATTGCAAATATCATCATTCTTTCTCTCATGCTACTAACGATTGTAATGTTTTTCGTCGACAGATCCAATCGACCCTTAATGATGGACGATTGAGTTTTGCTAGCATGGCAATTGATCAACAGCCGTTCCCAATGAACGCTCTAGACTTGGAGGGAAAGAAGGTCCTCATTCGGCCAGAGGCGGCCGGGTCAGCTAACGAAGCTAACGTTGTTGTTGGTGAGGCCAGGAACACGCAAGCCGACAGCATGGTGACTGGGAGGAAGGCGACGATAAGCAGGGAACCCGGCGGTAAGGAGGTTATTAAGATCACCATCAGCAATCCTATGCTCGGGGGGGGGCAACAACAAGAACCGCCCAGATCACCACAAAGGTTCATTAAGCCAAAGAGCCCGGAAGTCGGCCAATGGAGGGTCAACACAGCAAATGCTAAGTACAAGCGCATTAAGCCGACTTTCGACGTGTTGATGAGCAAGTATGTCAGACAAGCCGGCTCAAGCACAAGCCGGCCCTATGGAAAGCGTTCAAGGTCACCGACAGAGTTCAGTCGGTATGTTAAGCCGGCTGTAGCAAAGATGCCACCTTTGAGAGGCACCTTTGACAAGAGCCGGCTAGGGCCAACAAGCCGGCTCAAGGAGTATATGCCGAGTTCAGAAAGAGGAAAAATGTGGCGTGTCAAGCTGCAAGGTGCAAAGGCGGGTGAGCCGGAACACATGACAAGCCGGACATTTGGCGGCTCACTTGCCATTGGCAGCCAGATACTGAAGATAAAAGAGCCGGTGGTAGAGCTGGCAAAAGGCGGACAGATACTTATCATCGGGCCCAATGGCGCGGCAAATGATCATGAAGCCAGCTCCAGTCAGGCTAAGCCGCGTGACCCGAAATACACTCAGCCAAGGTGGTGCCCTGCCGGGTTAACCAAAACACAGAAAAGGGAACTACAAAGGTTGAGGAATCAGGAGAAGACTGAAAAAGAAGCCGAACAGCTCAAAGATGCAGAGTTCAATAGGGATCGTCCAATGATACGTTCTCAAGTCTGGGTGCCTAAGCCGACAGAGCTAATAACTCAAACACCTGGCATACTAGTCTCTGCGTTGGAGAAGGATAAAGAGCCGGTTGCAGTACCGGCTATTACTTATTCATCATGGGCTGATGAGGTTGAAGCCGCAGATCTGGCAAGGGATAAGCCGGCAACCGATGAGCCGGCAATGTCAGAATCAATGATGGGAGAGCCGGCAATACTAGTATCAGCCATGGATGAATTGGCGGGCGAGTCAGCGGATGACAGAGAACTTCCAGGCTACGCGACAGATGAGCCGATAGTTTCGGAAGAGCCAGCAATACCAGAGTCGGCCATGGATGAGCTGTCGAGCGAGTCAGTGGATAACGAAGATCTTCTAAATCACGTGACAGATGAGCCGGCAGTCTTAGGAGAGTCGGCCATGGATGAGCCGCCGGGCGAGTCAGAGGATGATAAAGAACTTCTGAACTATGAAGGAACGCCGACTCACATGAGCATGGATATCAACATGGTATACTATCTGCCTACTGAATTTCGCGCCGTTGACAAAGCCAGCTCAGTCGCCCAGATTAACTTTGGACCCAAGAATGTCGTCTTCGAGAAGCCGGAGGAACCGATTAAGCATCTCAGGCCTTTGTATATCAGAGGGCACATCAATGGGAAGCCGGTTACCAGGATGATGGTTGATGGCGGTGCTGTAGTCAATCTGATGCCTTATTCAGTCTTCAAAAAGTTACAACTTGATGATGATGAATTGATGAAGACGAACATGGTACTCAAAGGGTTCGAAGGCGGAGAAGGAGTGGAAGCCAAGGGGGTTATCAGTTTGGAACTCACAGTTGGAAGCAAGACCCTGGCCACTGCCTTCTTTGTTGCTGAGGTGCAAGGAAACTATAATATACTGCTAGGACGAGATTGGTTACATGCAAACCAGTGCGTTCCATCTACTCTGCACCAGTAGCTGGTTCAGTGGGTCGACGATGAAGTGGAAGTCGTCCCTGCAGATGACTCGGCCTGCATTGCATTAGCCGAGTCACTAGTTGACTGGCAACACTCCAGTGCTACATGTCTTTCAGGACGTGACTTGTCCGGGTTTGATTTTCTAAGTGCCACCAGAGACAGATTCGTGCCAGTATCTCTAAAGCTGGTTGGCGAAAACCGGCTCAGACTCAAGTGAATGGATAACAACGATGAGTGGCTCCAAAGCCGGCTTGACAAGTATCGGGCCAACAGGAACGATATGTTTGAGACTATTGAAGAACCCGGCGACTTAGATAAGTTAGGGCAAGGTTTTACGTCGGCCGACCCACTTGAGGAGGTGGACATTGGAGACGGCATGGTACCAAGGCCGACGTTTGTAAGCCGGAATCTAGAAGCCGGCTATAAGCACGCGTTAGTCGCCCTGATCAAGGAATACGCGGACTGCTTCGCATGGGAGTATCATGAGATGCCTGGGTTAAGCCGCCAGCTCGTTGAGCATCGGTTGCCCATCAAAGCCGGCTTTAGACCGTACAAATAGCCGGCTCGAAAATTCAATCCGCAGATATATGGCCGGGTCAAAGAGGAGATCGGCCGGCTTATAAAAGCAAAATTCATCCGGCCCTGCAAGTATGCCGAGGGGGTTTCAAACATTATCCCAGTTGAGAAGAAGGGATCCGGGAAGATCAGGGTATGCATAGACTTCAGAGATTTAAATCGAGCTACACCCAAAGACGAATATCCTATGCCAATAGCCGATATGCTCATCAACGAAGCCTCAGGACACAGAATCATCAGCTTCTTGGACGGTAACGCAGGGTATAACCAGATATTCATGGCCGAAGAAGACTCGGCTAAGACGGCATTTCGCTGCCCCGGCTTTGTTGGTTTATTCGAGTGGGTAGTGATGACCTTTGGATTGAAAAACGCTGGTGCCACTTATCAAAGAGTGATGAACTTAATATTTCATGACCTTCTTGGAGTCATACTGGAAGTCTACATTGACGACGTAGTGGTTAAGTCAGACGGCGGGTTAGCTCACTTGCCCGACTTACGACTTGCGTTCGAAAGAATGAGAAAGTATGGACTCAAGATGAATCCGTTGAAGTGTGCATTTGGCGTGTCGGCTGGGAAGTTTCTGGGTTTCATCATACATGAGCATGGCATAGAGGTTGACCCGCAGAAGGTCGAAGCTATCCAGAAGGTGCAAGTGCCGGCTTGCAAAAAAGACATGCAGAAGTTCCTTGGCAAGGTAAATTATTTGAGGCGGTTTATTGCCAACCTGTCTGGGAAAGTCGATGCATTTACTCAGATTCTTCGACTTAAGAACGATGATGAGTTTGCTTGGGGGGCAGAGCAGCAAGAGGCGTTTGAAAACATAAAGACGTGCTTATCAACTCCTCTAGTTCTGAGAGCGCCGGCTCACAGGCAGCCATGCCGGCTCTACATTGCTGCTGAAGAGAGGGTGATTGGAGCCGCCTTAACCCAAGAAGCCGAAGGAAAAGAGTATGTCATCACGTATCTAAGCCGCCGTTTAATGGATGCCAAGTCAAGATACAGTTTTGTAGAAAAATTGTGCTTATATCTTTATTATGCCTGCACTAAGCTACGCCATTACCTCTTATCTAGTGAGTGTAAGGTTGTTGGTCAGACCGATGTTCTCAAGCACATGATTCAAAGGCCGATTCTCAGCGGGCGGATCGGCAAGTGGGCATATGGATTGATAGAATATGATTTGGCCTATGAACCTCTTAAATCTATGAAAGGCCAGATTGTAGCTGATTTTATTGTTGAGCATCAAATTGACCCGGAGCAGGGAGCCGGCTTACACATTGTGTCGGCTAAACCGTGGAAATTCTATTTCGACGGCTCGGTTTGCAAGAATGGGCAAGGAGCCGGCGTTGCATACATCTCACCCCACGGCACTGTATTCGAGGCCTCCTGCTGGCTTAACTATTTTTGTACTAACAATCAAGCCGAATATGAAGCACTTCTATTCGGGCTCAAGCTTTTAGTCAATGCAGGGGTTTCTCATATCGAGGCATACGGTGATTCGTTACTAATTGTTCAACAAGTGGCAAAGGTGTTTCAGTGCAATGATGAATCACTCAACATGTACCTTGACAAATGCCTAGACATTATAGCGGGTTTGGATTATTTTTCAATCTCTCACGTGTCTAGGCAGGACAATTGGCTCGCCAACGAGTTAGCACAACAGGCATCAGGCTATCATATCGACAGAGGCATGTTCTTCGTAGCAGAAAAGCCGATGCTGGTTGCTGCCGACTCAGAAAAAGCCGGCTCTGGTGAGCCGGCTGACAAAGGAGACGCCGGCTCAGATAAGCCGGCTGACAGAGAAGACGCCGGCTCAGATAAACTAGCTGCTGAGGAAGGGACAACCCGGATTTCTGGCTGGAGAGCACCTGTCGTGAGTTATCTGAAAAATCCGAGTCAGAAAACAGACAGAGCTATTCGGCGACTTGCTCTCAAGTATACACTGAACGATGGCGACTTGTGCCGCCGAACGGCTGATGGTCTTCTGCTGAAATGCTTGGACGAGGATGAAGCTAGAGTCGCCATGGGAGAGGTACATGATGGCTTATGTGGGACACATCAGTCGGCTCACAAGATGAAGTGGATGCTCCGGCGAGCCGGATTTTATTGGCCGACGATGATCGATGACTGCTTCAAGTACTACAAGGGGTGCGAGGCCTGCCAGAAGTTTGGGGATATCCAGCTAGTTCCGGCTTCCAAGCTCAATCCTATCATAAGACCGTGGCCTTTCCGGCGTTGGCGCTTGATTTTATCGGCATGATCCACCCAGCTTCGTCGAAGGGGCATCGGTTCGTGTTGGTTGCCACAGATTATTTCACCAAGTGGTCTGAAGCATTACCTCTCAGGAACATGACCCACAAGGAGGTAATTCGATTTATTACTGAGCATATTGTTCACAGATTCGGTATTCCACAGACTATCACTACAGATCAAGGGACTTCCTTCAAGGCAAAGGAGGTTAGATAGTTTGCCGAATCACTCGGGATCAAGTTGCTTAGTTCATCTCCATATTATGCTCAAGCCAACGGACAAGCCGAGTCTAGCAATAAGATCTTGATCAAATTGATTAAGAAAAAAGTCGAGGACCACCCTGTTGGGGAACGTTGCATGGGAAACAAAAATTTTCCTACGCACACACAAGATCTATCCATGGTGATGAGCATCTATGAGAGGGAGAGTGGATCTACATACCCTTGTATATCGCTAAGCGGAAGCGTTAAGAAACGCGGTTGATGTAGTCGAACGTCTTCGCGATCCAAATCGCCGAGCGTCCCGCGATCCCATCACGATCCGTCCCGAGATCAAATCATGAACCGTCTCGTGATCCTAATCACGGTCCTTCCGATCTAGTGCCGAACGGACGGCACCTCCGCGTTCAACACACGTACAGCTCGATGACGCCTTCACCTCCTCGATCCAGCGAGCGATGGTGAAGTAGTAGATGAGTTCCGACAGCACGACGGCGTGGTGACGGTGGTGGCGAAGAACAATCTCCACAGGGCTTCGCCAAGCACTACGGAAACTATGACGGAGGATGAACTAGAGGGGCGGGGTTGCCGGCACACGGCTTGGGGAATTCTTGATCTCTTCCGGGTGCTAGCCCTACCCCTCTATTTATATGTTGAGCCCTGGGGTCGAAACTTGGAGAAAAAGCCTCCTCAAGGTCGGTTTGGCCCGCAAGGCAAGAGTCCTACTCGGACTCCAGGACGGTAGTACCGCGTACAAGCGGTAGTACCGCTTACGAGCGGTAGTACCGCTTACGAGCGGTAGTACCGCTTAAAGCGGTAGTACCGCTTACGAGCGGTAGTACCGCCCCAGGCACCAGGGATCCTGGCATCTGGCCTCTGGCCTCCGCACCCAAAGCCTCATGGGCTTTACCCCTTGGCCCATATAAAGTGTTCTCGTACTCGAACATTTCGGGAAACATCCGAAACCCCTTCCGGTGAATTCCGGAACCCTTCTGGAGTCCAAACACTATTATCCCATATATCACTCTTTACCTCCGGACTATTCCGGAGATCCTCGTCATGTCTGGGATCTTATCCGGGACTCCGAACAACCTTCGGTCACCAACATAACAACTCAATTATACTTATATCGTCACCAAACATTAGGTGTGTCGACCCTGCGGGTTCGAGAACTATGTAGACATGACCGAGACACCTCTACGGTCAATAACCAATAGCGGGACCTGGATGCCCATATTGGCTCCTACATATTCTACGAAGATCTTTATCGATCGAACCTCTATGTCAAGGATTCAGTTAATCCCGTATGCTGTTCCCTTTGTTCTTCGGTATGTTACTTGCCCGAGATTCGATCGTCGGTATCTCTATACCTAGTTCAATCTCGTTACCGGCAAATCTCTTTACTCATTCCGTAATACAAGATCCCGTGGCTAACACTTTAGTCACATTGCTTGCAAGGCTTGTTGTGATGATGTATTACCGAGTGGGCCCTGAGATACCTCTCCGTCACACGGAGTAACAAATCCCAGTCTTGATCCATGCCAACTCAACAGACACCCTCAGAGATACCTGTAGAGCATCTTTATAGTCACCCAGTTACATTGCAATGTTTGATACACACAAGGTACTCCTCCGGTGTCAGTGAGTTGCATGATCTCATGGTCATAGGAACAGATACTTGACATGCAGAAAACAATAGCAATAAACTGACACGATCATATGCTATGTTTACAGTTTGGGTCTTGTCCATCACATCATTCTCCTAATGATGTGATCCCGTTATCAAATGACATCTCATGTCTATGGCCAGGAAACCTTGACCATCTTTGATCAACGAACTAGTTAACTAGAGGCATACTAGGGACACAGTGTTGTCTATGTACCCACACATGTATTTGAGTTTCCAATCAATACAATTATAGCATGGATAATAAACGATTATCATGAACAAGGAAATATAATAATAACCAATTTATTATTGCCTCTAGGGCATATTTCCAATAGTCTCCCACTTGCACTAGAGTCAATAATCTAGTTCACATCACCATGTGATTTACATTGTTATGAATCTAACACCCAACGAGTTTTGGGGTTCGATCATGCTTTGCATGTGATAGAGGTCTTTAGTCAACGGGTTTGCGACATTCAGATCCGTGTGTACTTTGCAAATCTATATGTCATACTGTAGACACTGCTACCACACTCCACTTGGAGCTATTCCAAATGGCTGCTCCACTATATGTATCCTGACTGCTACTCAGAGTTGTCCGGATAGGTGTCAAAGCTTGCATCGACGTAACCCTTTACGACGAACTCTTTATCACCTCCATAATCGAGAAATATTTCCTTAGTCCTCTAGTTACTAAGGATAATCTTGACCGTTGTCCAGTGATCAACTCCTGGATCACTCTTGTACCCCTTGACAGACTCATGGCAAGGCACACACAGGTGCGGTACACAGCATGGCATACTATACAGAGCCTATGGATAAGGCATAGGGGACGACCTTCGTCCTTTCTCTTTCTTCTGCCGTGGTCGAGCTTTGAGTCTCACTCAACTCCACACCTTACAAATCAGGCAAGAACTCTTTCTTTGACTGATCCATTTTGAACTCTTTCAAAATCTTGTCAAGGTATGTACTCATTGAAAGTCTTATCAGACGTCTTGATCTATCTCTATAGATATTGATGCCCAATATTTAAGTAGCTTCATTCCAGGTCTTCCTTTGAAAAACTCCTTTCAAATGACCCTTTATGCTTTCCAGAAATTCTACATCATTTCCGATCAACAATATGTCAACCACATATACTTATCAGAAATTCTATAGTGCTCCCACTCACTTTATTGTAAATACAAGTTTCTCATAAACTTTGTATAGACTAAAAAACTTTGATCACCTCATCAAAGTGTATATTCCAACTCCGAGATGCTTGCTCCAGTCCATAGAAGGATCGCTGGAGTTTGCATACATTTTAGCATCCTTAGGACTGACAAAACCTTCCGGTTGTATCACATACAACCTTTCCTCATGGATACCGTTAGAAAACAATGTTTTGACATCCATCTGCCAGATTTCATAATCGAAACATGCAGCAACTGCTAACATAATTCCAACAGACTTTAGCATCACTACGGGTGAGAAAGTCTCATCGTAGTCAACTCCTTGAACTTGTGATAAACCCTTTGCCACAAGTCGAGCTTTATAGACGGTGATATTACTGTCCGCGTCCGTCTTCCTCTTAAAGATCCATTTGTTCTGAATGGCCTTACGCCCTTCAGGTAATACTTCCAAAGCCCATACTTTGTTTTCATACATGGATCCCATCTCGGATTTCATGGCCTCTAACCATTTCTCGGAATCCGGGCCCATCATCGCTTCTCCATAGCTCGTAGGTTCGTCGTTGTCCAACAACATGACCTCTAAGACAGGGTTGCCGTACCACTTAGGAGTAGTACGCATCCTTGTCGACCTACGAGGTTCGATAGTAACTTGATCCGAAGCTTCATGATCATCATCATTATCTTCCTCTTCAACTGATGTAGGCTCTATAGAAACATCTTTCTGCGCTGCGCTACTCTCAGGTTGAAACAAAGGTTCAACAACCTCATCAAGTTCTATCTTCCTCCCACTCAATCTTTCGAAAGAAACTATTTCTCGAGAAAGGACCCGTTTTAGCAACAAACACTTTGTGCTTGGATCTGAGATAGAAGGTTCACCCAACTATTACGTTAGGGTATTCTATGAAGATGCATTTGTCCGCTTTGGGTTCGAGCTCATTAGGTGAAAACCCTTTTTCACATAAGCGTCGCAGCCCCAAACATTAAGAAATGACAGCTTAGGTTTCCGCCAAACCAAAATTCATACGGTGTCATCTCAACGGACTTATGGTGCCCCTTTTAAAGTGAATGTGGTTGTCTCTAATGCATAGCCCTAAAACGATAGTGGTAAATCGATAAGAGACATCATAGTTCGCACCATATCCAATAGAGCACGACTACGACGTTTGGACACACCATCACACTATGGTGTTCCAGGTGGCGTGAGTTGTGAAACAACTTCCACATTGTCTTAGGTTGTATACCAAACTCGTAACTCAGATATTCACCTCCACGATCATATCGTAGACATTTTATCTTCTTGTCACGATGATCTCAAACTTCACTCTGATTTTGTTTGAACTTTTCAAACGTTTCAGACTTGTGTTTCATTAAGTAAATATACCCATATCTACTCAAATCATCAGTGAAGGTAGGAAAATAACGATATCCACCGCACACTACAATACTCACTGGACCGCATACATCAACATGTATCATTTCCAATAAGTCAATTACCCGCTCCATCATACCGGAAAATGGGGTTTTAGTCATCTTGCCCATGAGGCATGGTCCGCATGTCTCAACCGATTCGAAATCGAATGAGTCCAAAGATCCATTAGCATGGAGTTTCTTCATGCGTTTTACACCAATATGACATTTAGCGACAGTGCCACAAGTATGTGGTACTATCATTATTAACTTTGTAACCATTATTCTCTAACTTAAATGAATAACCGTATTGCAATAAACATGATCTAATCATGTTCATGCTCAACGCAAACACCAAATAACACTTATTTAGGTTCATCACTAATCCCGAAGGTATAGAGAGAGTGCGCGATGGTGATCACATCAACCTTGGAAACACTTCCAACACTCATCGTCACCTCACCCTAAGCTAGCCTCCATTTATTCCGTACCTTTTATTTCGAGTTACTAATATTTAGCAACCGAACCGGTATCTAATACCCAGGTGCTACTAGGAGTACTAATAAGGTACACATCAATAACACGTATATCAAATATACTTCTGTCGACGTTGCCAACCTTCTTATCTACCAAGTATCTAGGGTTGTTCCACTTCAGCGACCGTTCTCCTCATAATAGAAGCACTTAGTCTCGGGTTTGGGTTCAACCTTGGGTTTCTTCACTGGAGCAGCAACTGACTTGCCATCCATGAAGTTTCCCTCCTTGCCCTTGCCCTTCTTGAAACTAGTGGTTTCACTAACCATCAACACTTGATGCTCCTTCTTGATTTCTACCTTCGCGGTGTCAAACATTGCGAACAGCTCAGGTATCATTATTTCCATCTCTGGCCTTTTATAGTTCATCACAAAGCTCTAGTAGCTTAGTGACAGTGACAAGGAGAACTATATAAATCACTATCTTATCTGGAAGATCAACTCCCACTCGATTCAAGCGATTGTAGCACCCAAACAATCTGAGCACATGCTCAACGATTGAGCTATTCTCCATCATCTTGCAGGCAAAGAATCTTGTTGGAGGTCTCATACCTCTCAACACGGGCACGAGCCTGAGATCCCAATTTCAGCTCTTAGAACATCTCATATGTTCCGTGACGTTCAAAACGTTTTGGAGCCTCAATTCTAAGCCGTAATGCATGATGCACTGAACTATTAAGTAGTCATCGGAATGTGCCTGTCAGATGTTCACAACATCTACAGATGATGCTAGAGGGGGTGGTGCACCGAGCGGTGCATTAAGGACATAAGCCTTCTGTGCAGCAATAAGGACAATCCTCAGATCACGGACCCAGTCCGCATTATTGCTACCATCATCTTTCAAATCTATTTCTCTAGGAACATATAAAAAATTCAAGGGAGCTACAGCGCGAGCTAGTAATCTACAACATAATTTGCAAAGACACTTTCACTATGTTCATGATAATGAGTTTAGTTAATCATATTACTTAAAACTCCCACTCAAATTGACATCCCTCCGGTCATTCGAGTGTCACATGATCCAAATCCGCCAACTCAAGTCCGATCATCACGTGAGTTGAGGTGGTTTCAATGGTGAACATCTCCATGTTGATCATATCTACTATATGACTCATGTTTGACCTTTCGGTCTCTTGTGTTCTGAGGCCATGTCTGTACATGCTAGGCTCGTCAAGTTTAACCTGAGTGTTTCGCACGTGCAACACTGGTTTGCACCCATTGTATGTGAACGTAGAGTCTATCACACCCGATCATCACCTGGTGTCTCGAAACGACAAACTTTCGCAACGGTGCACACTCGGGGAGAACACAATTTTATCTTGAAATTTAAACGAGGGATCACCTTATAATGCTACCGTCGTCCTAAGCAAAATAAGATGCATAAAAGGATTAACATCACATGCAAATCATAAGTGACATGATATGGCCATGAACTTGTGCTTTTGATCTCCATCTACAAAGCATCGGCATGATCTCCATCGTCACCGGCATGACACCATGATCTCCATCATCTTGATCTCCATCAACGTGTCGCCATGAGGTTGTTGCGCCGACTGTTGCTTCCATGACTATTGCTAACTCATAGCGATAAAGTAAAGCAAAACGGTGAAAATAATTAAAGACAACCCTATGGCTCCTGCCGGTTGCCGTACTCATCGACATGCAAGTCGTGATATTCTATACAATACATGATCATCTCATACATCACATATATCTCATCATGTAATTGGCCATACCACATCACAACATACCCTGCAAAAACAAGTTAGACGTCCTCTAATTGTTGTTGCAAGTTTTACGTGGCTGCTACGGGTATCTAGCAAGAACAATTCTTACCTACGCAAAAACCACAACGGTGATATAAAAATTGCTATTCAACCTTCTCAAGGACCGCCTTTGTCAAATCCGATCCGACTAAAGTGGGAGAAACAGACACCCACCAGCCATCTTTATGCAACGAAGTTACATGTCAGTTGATGGAACCGGTCTCTCGTAAGCGTACGAGTAATGTTGGTCCGAGCTGCTTCATCCCACAATACCGCCGAAACAAGAAAAGACCAAGGGAGGAAGCAATCTGAATATCAACGCCCACAAACTCCTTTGTGTTCTACTCGAGATCTCATCTACACATAGACCTAGCTCAGATGCCACTGTTGGGGAACGTTGCATGGGAAACAAAAAATTTCCTACGCACACACAAGATCTATCCATGGTGACGAGCATCTATGAGAGGGAGAGTGGATCTACATACCCTTGTAGATCGTTAAGCGGAAGCGTTAAGAAACGCGGTTGATGTAGTCGAACGTCTTCGCAATCCAAATCGCCGAGCGTCCCGCGATCCCATCACGATCCGTCCCGCGATCAAATCACGAACCGTCTCGCGATCCTGATCATGGTCCTTCCGATCTAGTGCCGAACGGACGGCACCTCCGCGTTCAACACACGTACAGCTTGATGACGCCTTCACCTCCACGATCCAGCGAGCGATGGTGAAGTAGTAGATGAGTTCTGATAGCATGACGGCGTGGTGACGGTGGTGGTGAAGAACAATCTCCGCAGGGCTTCGCCAAGCACTACGGAAAATATGACGGAGGATGAACTAGAGGGGCGGGGTTGCCAGCACACGGCGTGGGGAATTCTTGATCTCTTCCGGGTGCTAGCCCTGCCCCTCTATTTATATGTTGAGCCCTGGGGTCAAAACTTGGAGAAAAAGCAAGAGTCCTACTCGGACTCCAGGACGGTAGTACCGCGTACAAGCGGTAGTACCGCTTATGAGCGGTAGTACCGCCCCAGACGCCAGGGATCCTGGCGTCTGGCCTCTGGCCTCCGCACCCAAAGCCTCGTGGGCTTTACCCCTTGGCCCATATAAAGTGTTCTCGTACGCGAACATTTCGGGAAACATCCGAAACCCCTTCTAGTGAATTCCGGAACCCTTCCGGAGACCAAACACTATTATCCCATATATCACTCTTTAACTCCGGACTATTCCGGAGATCCTCGACATGTCCGGGATCTTATCCGGGACTCCGAACAACCTTCGGTCACCAACATAAAAACTCAATTATACTTATATCGTCACCAAACGTTAAGTGTGTAGACCCTGCGGGTTCAAGAACTATGTAGACATGACCGAGACACCTCTACGGTCAATAACCAATAGCGGGACCCGGATGCCCATATTGGCTCCTACATATTCTACGAAGATCTTTATCGGTCGAACCTCTATGTCAAGGATTCAGTTAATCCCGTATGCTGTTCCCTTTGTTCTTCGGTATGTTACTTGCCCAAGATTCGATTGTCGGTATCTCTATACCTAGTTCAATCTCATTACCGGCAAGTCTCTTTACTCATTCCGTAATACAAGATCCCGTGGCTAACACTTTAGTCACATTGCTTGCAAGGCTTGTTGTGATGTTGTATTACCGAGTGGGCCCTGAGATACCTCTCCGTCACACGGAGTAACAAATCCCAGTCTTGATCCATGCCAACTCAACAGACACCCTCGGAGATACCTGTAGAGCATCTTTATAGTCACCCAGTTATGTTGCGACGTTTGATACACACAAGGTACTCCTCCGGTGTCAGTGAGTTGCATGATCTCATGGTCATAGGAACAGATACTTGACATGCAGAAAACAATAGCAATAAACTGACATGATCATATGCTATGTTTATAGTTTGGGTCTTGTCCATCACATCATTCTCCTAATGATGTGATCCCGTTATCAAATGACATCTCATGTCTATGGCCAGGAAACCTTGACCATCTTTGATCAACGAACTAGTTAACTAGAGGCATAGTAGGGACACAGTGTTGTCTATGTACCCACACATGTATTTGAGTTTCCAATCAATACAATTATAGCATGGATAATAAACGATTATCATGAACAAGGAAATATAATAATAACCAATTTATTATTGCCTCTAGGGCATATTTCCAACACACCCAAGGCGGTGGCATGAGGTGCTATCCGAGGCATTGTGGGCTCACAGAATCTCAAGGCATGGGGCTACTAAGGTGACTCCTTTTGAGTTAGTATATGGGCAAGAGGCCGTCTTACCAGTTGAGGTGAATCTGGCCGCCTTAAGATTTGCTAAACAGAATGATTTGTCAGCCGAAGACTACTACAGCTTGATGATGGACAACATAGACGACATAGCCGACAAGCGAGTGGCGGCTCTAAGGGACATTGAGAAGGAAAAGTTGCGGGTGGCAAAGACTTACAACAAGAGAGTCCGGCTTAAGGATTTTCAAGTTGGCGACTTAGTGTGGAAAGTTATACTACCAGTCGGCTCCAGAAGCCGGAAATTCGGCAAGTGGTCACCGAGTTGGGAAGGACCGCTGCGAGTCGCCAGGATAGTACCCGGCAACTCTTATCTGGTGGAGACTTTGGAGGGCGACTTGCTACCTCGAGCTATCAATGGAAAATACTTAAAAAAGTTCCACCCAAGTGTGTGGCAATCTGCCTGAGATCGTACTTATGGCCAATGTAAATACATCACCCTTAGAACACATGGCCGATGAGCATGAGCATCGCCCTTAGTCAAAATTCTACATGAAATATTTTCTAGAACGCAAGCTCTGCTAGAAAACAGGGGGGCATATGTTAGCACTCATTTTTGGCAGAAGGCGACTCAAGGCTTGGTGACCCGCCCCAGAAGGTGGCAACCCGGCATACTGGTGACCCGGTGAGTAAAATGGCCAGACAAACAATGATCCGGCGTAGCGATGACCCGGCATTCACACGATTATCAAGGGTTGGCAAGGCTAAGACTCGACAGGAAATGATGACCCGGCAGATATGGATCTACAGGCGATACGAAGCCGGCGATATCGAGACCCGGCAAGGTGGCTGACCAGCGAAGCGGCGGATCATGAAGCAAACGAGCTTAACTCAGTTATGAGCCAGACGTGAGGAGACGATTGCCCGAAGAAGCCCAAAGGAACAAGGCCAGGATTTAGCACGAAGCAAGGTGAATAGACATCAACACAGAAGAGCAAAGGGTGACTCAGGAAGCCAAAGACACTAAGGGATGAAAGCCGGCCTTGAAAGCCGGCTCTACGGGACAGAAGGACGAAGACCGGCCTTGCGAAAGGTGGCCTTGCGAAAGCCAGCTCAGGTAAGCCGTCTCAGGAAAGATGACTCTTTGAGCCGGTTCTACGAAAGCTGACTGCGAGAAGCTAAGGATGGACTCAGAAGACCAAGGCCGGCTCACACTTTTGGTGACTTACGCTGTAAGCCGGCTCAACAGAGAGTCCGTTCCCAAGACGACTCTGGCGGGTGGTTTACCTAGTTTAGGGCTAGAATCCGACTTTGATTACAACTTGTAATTCATGTAGAAGTCCATTACTTGCACGGGAAGTCCAGCCGCCTCTTATATATATGTGAGGGGTGACGGCCGATTGAATCAAGCAAACAATCGACATATCAATACAATCTACTTTTTACCCTCAAACCCTTGTTCATGCTTCCGTTATTCACCGACTTCGCGTAAGTTCATCGGATATCGACAACCGAGTTAAGAGCAGTCAAATCCGGCTTAGCTCAGCCCATAGTCGTCGGAACCTCAGACGTGGTCCGTCCTGAGGAACTGGGGCTTCGGGTCTAAAAAGAGCCGGCTTGCTGTCTTGCATATCGCGCTGTAAGCCGACCTCCTGCAGGGCGAGTTGCGGAGCATCTCCCCCGGCTCTGCGGGTACACGTTGACATGTTCGTGTGTGGACAGGTAGAACGAGCCCGAGCTATGTCGTGCTCGCCTTCCAGGGTGTCCAGGTCATCTTGCCGATCCAGCTCGGCCTCCCTTTCTTCATACATACGTACTCGAGGTGCGTCGTGAATAAGATCGCTGGGGAGAACGGCTTCTGCCCCATACACCATGAAGAACGGTGTGTAGCCAGTGGATCGATTAGGAGTGGTGCGCAAGCCCCACAATACGGAGTCGAGCTCCTCAACCCAGTGGCAGTCGGATTCTTTTAAAGATCGGACCAAACGGGGCTTAATGCCGCTCAAAATTAGTCCATTAGCTCGCTCGACCTGTCCATTGGACTGTGGGTGGTATACAGAGGCATAGTCAAGCTTAATGCCTAGATTAGCGCACCAGTCTTTTACTTCCTGGGCGGTAAAATTGGATCCATTGTCCATTATTATACTATGAGGGACACCGTAATGGTGAACCACGCCAGATATAAAATCAATGACTGGCTTGGACTTGGCTGAGGTTACTGGTTTTGCCTCAATCCATTTAGTGAATTTGTCTACCATGATGAGTAGATATTTCTTCTTCTTGGTCCCCCCTTTAAGTGGTCCGACCATGTCCAGCCCCCAGACCACGAAAGGCCAAGTAATCGGTATCGTCCGAAGAGCCGTGGGGGGCATGTGACTTTGGTTTGCGAAGAGCTGGCATCCAACGCAATGTTGGACGAGTGTTTGGGTGTCTGCGCGGGTGGTGGGCCAGAAGAACCCAGCTCGATAGGCCTTGCTAACCAGGGCCCGAGCTGCTGCATGGTGACCGCCCATGCTAGCGTGAATCTCGGCCAAGAGCTGTCTCCCCTCCTTTTCGGATATGCATCTTTGGAGGACGGCGGTAGTGCTTTTCTTGTACAGTTCACCCTCATGGACTTTGTAGGCTTTAGATCGTCGAATTATGGGCCTTACCTCAGTTTGGTCATCGGGTAGTTCTTGGCGGAGGATATAGGCGAGGAAGGGCTCGGTCCATGGCACGATTATTGCCATGACTTCATGGGCCGAAGACGTTTCTTCGATTCCCGAGCCCCCGATAATTCCCTTGTCTGGTTCGATGGTTGGGGGGACGAGTTCTCCTGAAGCCTTGGTTTCAGCATCCTTGCCGTCCTCCTGCCACACCACGGATGGCTTGAAGAGTCATTCCAAAAGAGTGTTCTCAGGAACGCGATCGCATTTAGCGCCCATTCGAGCAAGGACATCAGCCGCTTGATTGCTGTCTCTAGGGACATGGTGGAACTCCAGCCCTTCAAAACGGGCGGATATTTTTCGGACGACGTTGCAATATGCTGTCATTTTTGGGTCTTTTGCGTCGAACTCGCCGTTGACTTGAGAGATGGCGAGATTAGAGTCTCCCCGTACCTCGAGCCACTGTACACCCATTGACACTGTCATCCGAAGTCCGTGCAACAGAGCCTCGTATTCGGCCGCGTTGTTAGAGTCGGTGTACATGATCTGCAGTACGTACCAGATATTGTCGCCAGTGGGAGATGTGAGAACCACTCCAGCCCCCAGCCCGGCGAACATTTTGGAGCCGTCGAAGTACATCGTCCAATGCGAATACGTATTGTACTCTCTAGGGAGCTCGGCTTCCGTCCATTCCGCTACGAAATCCGCCAACACCTAAGATTTAATAGCTCAGCGCGGTCGGTATATGATTTCGAAGGGGAGGAGCTCGATAGCCCATTTGGCTATTCGGCCAGTGGTGTCTCGATTGTTGATTATATCATTCAGGGGTACTTTGGATGCCACCGTGACCGAACACTCTTGAACATAGTGTCGGAGCTTTCGGGATGCCATGAAAACTACGTAGGCGATCTTTTGGTAGTGTGGGTACCTCGTTTTACACGGGGTAAGCACTTCGGATACGTAGTACAATGGCTTCTGCACCTGGAGCTTGTGACCCTCTGCCTCTCATTCGACGACGAGAACTGCACTGACCACCTAGTTCGTGGCCGAAATGTATAGCAACATTGGCTCGCTAAGGCTGGGTACTGCCAAGATAGGGTTGCTAGCCAGCAGTGTTTTGATTTCCTCTAGTGCAGCCGATGCCTCGCTAGTCCATTCGAAGTTCTTGGTCCGCTTAAGCAGCTTGTAGAGTGGCAGGGCCTTCTCACCGAGGCGCGAGATGAAGCGGCTCAAGGCTGCCACGCAGCCGGCCAGTCTCTAGACGTGCTTTAGCTCGGTAGGAACCGCTAGCTGGGACAGTGCCTGGATTTTCGCCGGGTTAGCCTCTATTCCTCTATGGGAAACAATAAATCCGAGCAGCTTACCAGCCAGCACTCCGAAGACACACTTTTCCGGATTGAGCCGTATGTCGAAAGTTCGTAGACTGTCGAAGGTTTGACGGAGATCGTCCACTAGCTAACTGACGTGTTTGGTTTTGACAACCACGTTGTCCACATATGCCTCGACTGTTTTGCCGATCTGTTTTTCCTAACACGTTTGAATCATGCACTGGTATGTAGCCCCTGCGTTTTTTAATCCGAAGGGCATTGTGTTGAAACAGAATGGTCCATAGGGGGTGATGAATGTTGTGGCCACTTGATTGGACTCCTTCATTTTAATTTGATGGTATCCGGAGTATGCATCGAGAAAACACAGCGAGTCATGTCCGGCAGTGGCGTCTATGATCTAGTCTATGCGGGGCAAGGGGAAAGGATCCTTGGGGCAGGCCTTGTTTAGGTCCTTGAAATCGACACACAACCGCCAGGATTTGTCCTTCTTAGGTACCATGACCAGATTAACCAACCACTCCGGATGTTTGATATCTCGGATGAATCCGGCTTCGAGCAATTTTGCCAATTCTTCGCCCATAGCTTGACGCTTGGGTTCAGAAAATTGGTGTAAAGCCTATTCGACTAGCTTGAAACCTTTAATTATGTTCAAGCTATGCTCGGCTAAACTTTGTGGGATCCCTTTCATGTCTGACGGGTGCCAGGCGAATATGTGGCACCCCGGCTCAGAGGACCGGTTTACCTTGTGTTCCCAACCAAGAGATCATGTCTTCTAGAAACACACAACAACTTGGAACAGAACTGAACTGAACTTTATTAATATTGTACAAGTCCAAGCTTGGATCTTACATAGGTTGATGAGGCCAGGAGCACTACTCATGCTGTGACAGTATCTACATTATTTATGCTACATCTCAAGGGCCTCAGTACTAGTGGGAATTCTACAGTGTAGCGGAACATCGTGTGGGAAACTCCATCCCATAGGGACACTGCTGGGACATGACCTAGTTAGCGTAGCACGAACCTTCGGGATCTCCATCACCGGCTTCTCCTGCATCTGGCATGATACGCCAGGTGAGTACTTGGAATATACTCGCAAGCTCACAGCAACCAAAACAGTGCAGCAACCAACAACATGGCAAGAATTATGTTAAATGATTAACTATGCTACTCACTGTTACCAGTTATAAACTTAGTGTCTTTTCCGGGTTCACTCCATGACACCGGAGCACTCGTGACCCATCGGTCACTTTTGAGCATGAGACAAGTTCTTCCATCATTATTATTAATGCGGTTGATCACACAATGTGACCTAGTATGGACTGTGTCCAATATCGTGGACGCGGCTATTCGAATAGATTCTTACACACTGCAGAGGTTGCGCATGTTACCCACACCATGGACATTCGTCCAACGAAACTTGTCTAACCCGTGACTCCTCTATCGTACCACCGACAATCATCCCCTGTCTGAGTCATGCCCTGGGTGGCGCCTGTGTCACTCCTGACACCTGCCACCGTCGTGGCCAACTAAACTATCCCAAACGAGGACGCCGGCAAATATCTCAACTTGGGCTCACGAGGTTATCGTCGCCTACCTGATCAGGGCAGCACGCACGCATAACCTCCCCTCTTTGGTTGTACCGGAAAAAGAGCACACAGTCAAACCAAGTCAAGGCCGTCCCATTCCGGCAAATGTGACTGCATGGGTAAGTCTGGGTCGGTGGCACTTGATCGACCATTCAGGTGTTGTTTAATGTACAAAATTATTGGTCATGATAATCAAGTTGGACAAATGAACTAACATGGCATGGTCATTGCAATATATTAAACATTATAGCATATTTATATTAAATTAAATGCAATATAAGCCAATACTATTGCTATGCCTTATGCAATGGATGATGTGGCTTGCCTTGCTCAAGTTGAGAGTCTACAAACTCCTGGTCTTCAAATCCACAGCAATTTCCTTCTGAAAATATTTTTAAATTGCAAAAGAAAATGTCACATAAAGCCTTTTTGTTTTCCAAAAGTTCTGTGGACATTGGAAAAATACCAAATTTTGCCAGAAAATAGAGGGGCTCGGTACAAAACTAATGCAAAAACAATCAATTCAATTGGACTTGTGGATAAAAAGTTAGAGATGGTCAAAGTTGCTGGTCAAAGTTGGATTAAATTAACAGAAAACAGTAAATAAGAAAATCCTACAGCGGCCACGTCGAAGGCGTTTTTTCCGAATGCGCTTTCACTTACGTACCACTTCGGGCGTGGCTGGGTCACTGATGTGCAGGGCCCAACTTTCATATTTAAAAGGAAAAATGAGGGAACAGTAAGAGGATGGGTCAACGACGGTGATAGTTGGCGATAGCGACGGTGACGAGGTCGGGAGATGGCTGGGATGGATCGGGCACATGACGGTGGTCCTCCCTGTACCAGCAGCGTCTCTGGAGATGACCTGACAGCGTCGCCCCCTTCCTCTATGGTGGCGGGTGGCTCCGGTTGTCATCGGCGACGGCTTCTCCGGCAGTGGTTCGGCTAGGCAAGGGGTGGAGAAGAACCAGGGGAGTGCCCTAAGCTCGCAAGTGAGGTCGGGTAAGGCTGGGGTGGAGCGGAGTGTGCTGGGTGGCGGAGCTCTCTTGGCGGCAGAACGCCAGTGAGATGCGAGGCCAGAGGGCCTCTCGGCCTTGGCTCGGTGCTCGGGAGCTCGATTGGGAGTGGAGGGAGTGCGGTGAGGAGCTGGGAGAGGTCGGGCGGCCTATTTATAGGCGGGGAGGAGGCTTCTGGAGTGGGGCGGTGCCACAGCCACGTCGCCGGAGCAAGGACAGCTAGCTGGCTGGCGCGGTGTGGGCGACGTGATGGAGGAGGGCAGAGCATTAAATGGGCAAGGCGACGACTCGCGGGGAAGAAGACGGCCAGCTCACGCTACTGTGGCCGCACGGGCGCCACAGTGCGGTGCTCGGTGGCGGCCGGCGAGGGGAAGAACCTGGGGCGGGGTACGTGGGTGGCAGAGAGGTAATCGGCACACGGGGACATGGTACAGCTACGCGGGGCGGCTGGAATAGTCGCGTCCGACACGGGCGGTGAGGGTGTCCCGGACTAGAGGGACTCGGGCTGCCGGCCTATCTCTCATAGGCCGGACTGGTGGGCCATCCTCTACTTGTCGATGGAAGGCCGGATTGTGGATGACCCTATGTATCAGAAGGAAACCTCCGAAGACTTGGCGTCTCCTCCAAGGAATAATTGGCGTGGCCGGCATGTTTATCCCCTGATGGTAACTGACTATATGTAACCCTAGGACCCTCTTGTGTCTATATAAACCAGAGGGTTTAGTCCGTAGAGGATCATCATATCCGTTGCCTAGGGTTTAGCCCATCCGATCTCGAGGTAGATCGACTCTGTAACCTTCATACAATCACATCAATATAATCTAGCAGGACATACGGTATTACCTCTTCGAGAGGGCCCGAACCTGGGTAAATCGCTGTCTCTACGTGGGTCACCAAGGATCAATGGCTCGCCTTCTCATCATCGATGGAATCCGCAGCAGGGACATCTTAATCCCCGGACAGCTCTTCACGTTCGGCAGCATTGTGCTGCACGCCGATCCGACCGGTCACCTTGACCAGGTCGGTAGCTTCGCCCCTGAGCAGGAAATCAGGTTCGGCGGCCTTGAGTACGTCGCCGATGCTCAGGGCGATCTGGTCCTTACTGGGTTCTCGGCTTTACCCGGGGAGCCTACCAACCCCGAGGCCTTGACCTCGGATTCCCTCCCCGTCCCTATCCCCGGGCCGGGCCTCAGTTCGGATCTGGCCCTGAGCTCAGATCCAACCCCAGCACCAGAAAACCAAGGGTCACCCTTGGCCAGACACATTCATAGCATTGGCGCGCCAGAGCTCAACTCCGACGGATGCCCGAACGTGAATACGGTTGACCTCTCGTTTTTAAGCGAGATGTTAGATCGGATCCAGAGGATGAATATCGTGGATGGCCCGTCCTCGGACCAGGATCAGGTCGGACAGGAGGCCAGCCGCGGGGAATTTTGCGTGCCACCCACCACCCACTTGGTAGCCACTGTCGAAGATTTAACCGACATGCTGGACTACGCCTCCGAGGAGGCTGACGACATGGACAAGGATATTGACGTCCCACCCTACACGGATCCCTCCCTTGCCACTTCCAATACCGGAAAGTGGACCGCCACCTCCACCTATGACGTTTACATGGTCGACACCCCCATGAAGGACGGTGACACAACCAAAAAGGATGGCGATGATCCCGCCGAAGAACCGCCCAGACGCCGACGACGGCGAGCCTGACGGCGAGGAAAGGGCAAGGAAAATCACACAGACATGAACGGTATAGGAGATAACAAGACTCCAGACAACTTGGGGGAGCTCGGCGATAACATGCCCGAACAGCGCCCCGACGCCCCTGAAGGGCACGAGGACCAGGGTGACCCCGAGGACCTCGACGATTCCGAGGACAACAATTACCTTTCTCCATCCGAAGAGGAAGATAACCTCGGACCAGAAGACTTTATCGTCCCAGAGGATCCCCTGGAGCAAGAGAAATTCAAGCGGCAACTCATCGCCATTGCCCGAAGCTTGAAGAGGAAACAGCAACAGCTAAAAGCCGAACAGGATACGCTCAACGACAGATGGACGATGGTCTTAGCTGCTGAAGAAGGCCTTGACGATCAATGTCAGGGCCAATACAAGAGTTACCCAAGGCGGCGCCTACTCCCAGAATTTGAGGATGAGGCCTTCGAGCCCATGCCTACCAAATGAACTTACGCAAACCAGCCCGACCGCCCCCCTCGAGGACGAGATAGGCCGGCTATGGAAACCGAAATCCCACCCGCACCCCCTCGAGGACGGGACAGGGTGGCCGGAGAAGCCGAATATCCACCCGCACCCCCTCGAGGATGGGATAGGGCGGCCGAGGAAGCCTAACTCCCACTCGCGCCCCCTCGAGGACGGGATAGGGCGGCCGGAGAAGCCGAATACCCACCCGCGCCCCCTCGCTGAGCAGGCAAAGACCCGGTTCAACCGGATGACCAATACGATCTGCGCCACGACCTGAACGCACGAGGGATCCAGTCGAGATCCATCTATGGATCCACAGGATACGCACCAGCCGGACGGGATGGATACCAAGCCCGGCGCGATAGAAATGACAGAGCTCGGGAGCAGCACCGTGCCCGGATGATAACCGATCTCCGGCGCGATGTGGCCCGGGCTAGGGGCGCCGCACACCCCATGTGTTTCACTGACGAGGTGATACAGCATCAGTTCCCCGAGGGGTTCAAACCCATCAATATAGAATCCTACGACGGGACAACTGACCCGGCCGTGTGGATTGAGGATTTTCTCCTCCACATTCACATGGCCCGAGGAGATGATCTCCATGCTATTAAGTACCTACCGTTGAAACTCAAGGGACCAGCAAGGCATTGGCTGAATAGCCTACCCGAAAACTCCATCGGGAGCTGGGAAGAGCTCGAGGATGCATTCCGAGCTAACTTTCAAGGCACCTACGTTCGGCCACCAGACGCCGATGACCCGAGCCATGTTATTCAGCAGCCCGGGGAGTCAGCCCGGCAATTCTGGAACCGGTTTTTGACCAAGAAAAACCAGATCGTCGACTGTCCGGATGCCGAAGCGATTGCGGCATTCAAACACAGTATTCAGGACGAGTGGCTCGCCCGCCAGCTCGGCCAGGACAAGCTAAGAACAATGTCGGCCCTTACCTCCCTAATGACCCGCTTTTGCATGGGTGAGGATAGCTATTTGGCTCATCGAAGCAACCACCCCGAAGACCCCGGCACTTCAAAGGCCCGGGACGGGAACGAAAAACCCCGGCGCAATAGGAATAATAAGCGCCGGCACTCAAGCAACGGCGGTGAAACCGATGACACAGCAGTAAACACCGGATTCAGCGGCTCGAAATCGGGACCGCGGAAAAAACCCTCTAAAGGGAACCGGGACAGCCCGTCTGCGCTGGATAGAATATTGGATAGGCCCTGCCAGATTCACGGCACCCCTGACAAGCCAGCTAACCACACCAACCATAACTGTTGGGTAATTAAACAGGCCGGCAAAGTCACAGACAAAGAACAGGGCAAGGGCCCCCGTAGCGAGGACGACGACGAACCTCGCGGGCCAAACAACGGAGGCCAAAAATAGTTCCCTCCAGAGGTAAAAACCGTGAACATGATTTATGTCACGCATATACCAAAGAAGGAGCGGAAACGCGTGCTTCGGGATGTCTACGCCTTAGAGCCGGTAGCCCCGAAATTCAACCTGTGGTCGGCTTGCCCGATCACTTTCGACCGTCGAGACCATCCGACCAGTATACGCCATGGAGGAATGGCGGCTCTGGTGCTCGACCCCATCGTGGACAGATTTCACCTCACCAGAGTCCTTATGGACGGAGGTAGCAGCCTCAATCTGATTTAATCAGATACAGTGAGGAAAATGGGGATTGGCCCGTCAAGAATCTAACCCAGCAACACCACCTTTAAAGGTGTAATCTCGGGCGTCGAGGCACGTTGCTCGGGATCCGTGACATTGGAAGTTGTCTTCGGCTCATCCGATAACTTCCGCAGCGAGGACTTGATCTTCAATATTGTCCCCTTCCGCAGCGGTTACCACGCACTCCTCGGCCGGACTGCGTTCGCCCGCTTCAATGCCGTCCCGCACTATGCATACCTGAAGCTCAAGATGCAAGGACCAAAGGGCGTTATTACCATCAACGGTAATACCGAGCGCTCGTTCTGAATAGAGGAACACACGGCGGCTCTAGCCGCCGAAGTCAAGCTGCCGAAGAAGCGTCGCAAGCCCCGTCTACTGCCAAGACACTGGACACACGCAAGCGCTCCGGAGCTGCAGCCTCGGTCCTGGAGC
Source organism: Elymus sibiricus (assembly GCA_039707655.1). Lineage (NCBI taxonomy): Eukaryota > Viridiplantae > Streptophyta > Magnoliopsida > Poales > Poaceae > Elymus > Elymus sibiricus. The sequence continues at coordinate 86,121,525 of CM077668.1, read as the reverse complement.
ACTCCCATGCTCACCCCAAATAGGGGTACGCACCCCACAGCACGGCCCACCTAGTCACGAAATACGTACCTCAAGTGCACAATTTCATGCTCAAAATTCCATGGGCAGTTGTGGGGAAACATGACACAAAGACCAGGAGCCTGGCTCGGCCGAGCAATGGCCTATAGGTGTCTTCAAATCAACATCGACAACGGGCACCATCTAGGGCCCGATCAGCATCAAACTGATATACCACGGCGACTTCTCAAAGCCCTTCTCTAAGGGCTCGTCTGCCGAACATTACTACTTCTGCCGAACATACAGTCGACATCTTCGCTCATACGGAAGCTTCTTGAAGAGCAAAGGCGCAGACGTGCAGCAGGGCATAGTAGGGACGTCAAACCACTCATGAAGGCCCTGTGTAAACCTTTACTCTAACGTATTCATTTCTTCAAAAGTATCTATCAAAGTTACTTCGGCAATCCGGATATTACGGTTGGACGTCACATATTCAAAGGAAATAAAGACCAATTTTTATATGGTACTTGTGCAGTCATTCGTGTTGCATATTCCTTTCCGCTTTTTAAGCCAAAGTAAACTATTACGATACGTCCTTGTAACCTGCTAATAGACCGGGGGCTCGAACATAAATCTTGCCTCAAACTTTATTCCGGCACTTATTTCTATTTTATGTGCTCGGCGTTGCGGATATTGCACTATATGAATCAGTTCTGAATTGCGTCTTTGGTCAATAGTTGGGTTGCCCGGCTCCTGTGTTTACCCTCTTACATTCCGCACTATTCGGCTAAGAGGGTAAAGGGAGAACCACTGGGATTGTACTTCTAGCTAGCCTGGTTAAGTACCTCAGTGGAGAAAGCCGAAAACTGACTGTCCCAATAAGCAAGAACTGGTCGGCGATCCAATGACTCGTGTTAAACTAAAATCGTTGGGGGTTAGTCCATGTTAAACGAAGGGTTCTCTGTTACAGAAACCATGTGATGATGGTATCAACCGTGGCTTGTCCGAATATCACAAACACTGGGGGCTCGTCACCAGCCCCCACAGTCAAGCTCCTCTGGCTAAGTGAAAGCACTAAAACCGCATAGTCTAATTGCTGGTTTTCCGTACATACAACCACCTCCGGGCACCGAGACATCGGCTAACGGTTCAAGTATTATGAGAAAACACCCCATGCAGTATCTGCAAGGGGGCTGAAGCAGACGACTGGTAACTTTCAGTTTACAAACGGCCACACAGGAGTCAAAATGAACATAAGCAGACACTCTATTCACAGCCAAACAACTTGCATTACAATAAAACAAAAGTTTCAACTCCTTGGTTACAAAGGAAACTAAATCTACTCATAAATTACATCTTTTGAGCACTGGGCCTCTACTGCCCGAGCACCATCCATCACGATGGGAAAGTATTGCTCGGGGCACCTATGCTCCTTCCCTGGCGGCGGAGGTCCGGTGGCCATCTCGGCTGGCTTTATCTTCGGCCAATGTACCATTGTTTTGCCGAAGGTCATCCGAGCCCCCTCAATGCATGTGGAGCGCTTCCAAGCATCAATCCGGGAGGTGGCATCGTATAGCCTCTGCACCAGACCAAAGTAGCTGCTCGGCAGCGGCTCCGACGGCCATAGCTTGACGCAGAGGTCCTTCATCACTGGCTCCGCCATCCAATGCAGCTCCATCATCTGCTTCATTTGGTTGTTGAGGAGGGGAGGGTGTTCGGGCGCTTGAAATTGCGCCCAGAATAACCTCTGCTCGGCCCGCCCCTCTTGGGCGGTGAAGAACCTCGCCGCATCAGCCGCACTCTTCGGGAGGTCCGCAAAGGTGCCTGCGGAACGCCACACCCGGGTGAGCAAAGCGAACCTGTTACCCCCAAAGACACTCTGCAGCAAATATGGCTTACCATCCGCAATGAGCTTCACTTGGCAGAGTTCTTCTTGGTAGCCGCGCGCCTCTGTCCGCGCTTCCTTGGCCACCGACCCTAGTGAGGTTAGCTCGGTGGCCTACTCTTTATTATTCTGCTCGAGAGCCTCACACTTTGTGATGGCATTCGCGAGCTCTTGTTGCACTTCCGCCACTCTGGCTTCGTGCTTCTGACAAGCGGTTTTCACCGAAGTCAGTTCGGCAGCCGCTTGTTCGGCTGCCGACCTCTGCTCCGCCGCTTCTAGCTGAGCCGTCCTCAGCGCGGCCTTGAGGTTCTCGACCTCCACGGCGGCAGCTGTAGTCATTCCAGTTGATCCCATTTAGGCTAATTTGAACCTTACTTAACAAAAATGCAATGGCCGTAAGTAAATACTGCAGTCCAGACTTGCCTTGCGCCTCGTTGAACCTCTTGTTTACCAGGCTGAGGTCGTCCTCGGAGCTTTTGAGCTTCCGATTCAGCTCGGCCAACTCCTCGGCGTTGGCAGCTGCTTCCGAAGACGACGCCTGCGCATAACTCTACGCACCTTAGTATCCGAGATATTGATTTTTGATCCTCTGACCGGCTTTGGTCCAGCCAGCCAGAGTCTCGAGGGCTACTGTGTGTAAGGCCATACATCTATACAAAAGAAATTCTTTAAGGGAAAACATTACTTGGCTCACCTTGAAGCCTGTAAGAAGGCCATTGAAAGCCTCCTTCACTCTGCTATCAACGGACCGAAGACTTTGCAACACCGCGCCCATAAGGGCACGGTACTCTTCGGCGATAGAGGAGCAGGTTAGAGCATCCTCCAGCTCATCTGGCCACCCAGTCGACTCCCGCTCTGGGGCGGGCGGGGCTGGTGGGGGCACTTCGGTTTCTTCCCTCCCGAGGACCGATGTGCCCGACTCCGGACCTCTTGATGACTCCGGAACCGCTCTCGGAGAGAGCTCGGATTAACCGGGCTCCTCCTCTTTGTGAACCAGAGGGGCCCTCCCCTCCTGGTCTTCGATGACCGAGGTGTTCGCCTCGGCCATGATGACGTCGCCCCTCCCCCTGTGTGCGGCACGGGGGGGGGGGGGGGGGGTTCTCCTTGACAGGACCTCTTCGGCCTCCTCGGCGATTGGGGGAGGCGAGGCACGCGATTCGGTCCCACTCTTCGCCAGCGAGGCCGGTGGAGAATCCCCCTCTGAGACTCGGTCGGTGGGGAGGTCGCGTAGTGGGCTGCGATATCAAAACCGAAAAGTGATCGATATTGAGCTTAGTTCGGCCGAAAACACGTCCGAGGATACTGGAATGCGTACCTTTGGGCCTGCGGTTTGGCCCTGGGGATCCTCCGAGGAACCTCTTTGGAGGGCTTGGAGTCCTCGGAAGAAGCCGAGCTATGGTCGGACAGGGCCACCTTGGCCATGCATGCTCTCTTGGGGGGAGGGCGAAGCGGCTCCTCCTCGACGTCTTCGGACGCCGCCCTTTTTCCTGTTCGGGAGGAATCATCTTCCTCCCCTTCTCCCTGCTCCTTCTCTTCCTCCTGTGCGGAGGGAGCATGAGTGTCCCCGGATCTAGTGTCCGGCGGTCCTCGGGAACGGAGGCCCTCTCTGGCCTCCTTCTTCTGATCCTTCTTCTTTTCCTTCCTCTCCGGCGCCTCGTATGGCTCCACGGCCAACATGGCCGTCAGTAGGGGTGTCCTGGGCCCCTCTGGCAGCGGCACCGGACTGTTGATCCGCTCGGCCTTCTTCTGTCAGTTCTGTGGGTGGAAGGTGAAAAGGCTAAGTACCTTATCAAAAGGGAACAGTTCGGATATAAGTACAAAATTATTCATACCTCCCGTGAGGGATTTGCGGCGTCGAGTCCGATGTCTTCCTCCTCGGCCAGCCAATCCTTCTGCGGCTTGAACAGCGCCCTCCACAGTTGAGCGTGGGAGGTGCGGTAGAAGTTGCGCATGGTGGCCGGGTCTTCGGACTTGTAGGCCCACATGGGGGAGGCCCTGTCCTGGCATGGGAGGATTCGGCGGCCGAGCATGATCTGGATCACGTTGGGCAGCTCAACGCCCTGCTCTATCATCTTGGCGATCCGGCTCTGCAGTTGCGCCACCTCCTTGTTCACCCCCCAGTCGAGGCCCTTCTTGGTCCATGAGACCAGCCTCATAGGAGGTCCGGATCGGAAGGCTGGAATTGCCCCCCAATCTGCGCTCCTTGGCTCGGTGATGTAGAACCATTCCTTCTGCCAGACCTTGATGGTCTCGATGAAGGAGCCCTCTGGCCACTCCACTCGGGGGAGCTTGTTGACCATAGCACCCCCACAGTCTGCCTGCTGGCCATCGATGATCTTCGGCTTGATGTTGAAGATCTTCAGCCACAGGCCGAAGTGTGGCCGGATCCGAAGAAAGGCCTCGAAGATGATGATGAAGGATGTGGAGGAAGGAGTTCGGCGTGAGATCGTGGAAATCAGGCCCGTAGAAGAACATGAGTCCCCTAACGAAGGGATGGAGGGGAAAACCCAGGCCTCAAATGAAGTGGGGCAGGAATACCACCCTCTCGCCCTGCCGTGGTGTGGGAATGACCTGGCCGGCTTCTGGGGCCCGGTGGGCGACGTTGGCGGGGAGATAGCCCGCGTCCTTCAGCTCCAAGATGGCGCTCTCAGTAACGACGGACGCCTCCCACTTGCCTTTGGACCCGAAGCCTGCCATTGCTGGATTGAAACTGGCGGCCAGGAAGGTTCTTGGATAGGAAAGTGGATCTGGGCGCTGGAGCTCGAAGAATGGGGAAGGAAATGGCGAAGGCAGAGAGGGAGCATGCGAAGGAAATGGAGACCGTTCCCCTTTTATGGGCTGTAAAACCCACAGCCCCTTTACTGCGCCGCAGTCCTCGCCATTTCCCCATGTAACCATGCCATCATGCGCGCGTGGGGCGGGGTAGATTATTGATCATATCCCTTAAGACCAGGGCACGATCTCCATATCGATGGGACGTGCCAATGAAAAAACTGCCTCGAACCGTGAATCGAGTTTTTCATAAAACAACTCATGGTCGTGGCGCATTGTGACCCTTCGGTAAAAAGTTGTCAGATGGGGGTACTATTCACACCGAGTTGACTGGCCTTCGAGGCTAAGTTATCGATACCCCTTGGCGACCGAAGAATATTTCAGGGCGGGCGCGGCCAGGCAACACATAAAGACTCGACTCAGGAGGAGATGCAGGTCGGTCATCAATACCACAGAAGGAAGGGAACTGGTCCACAAAGCCGATGGTGTTCGGCGTCTACCTCGGCTTCGAAGACTAGTTCGGGGGCTACTGAGGGTGTCCCGGACTAGGGGGGACTCGGGCTGCTGGCCTATCTCTCATAGGCCGGACTGGTGGGCCGTCCTCTACTCGTCGATGGAAGGCCGGATTGTGGATGACCCCGTGTATCAGAAGGAAACCTCCGAAGACTTGGCGTCTCCTCCAAGGAATAATTGGCGTGGCCGACATGTTTATCCCCTGATGGTAAGCGACTATATGTAACCCAAGGACCCTTTGGTGTCTATATAAACCAGAGGGTTTAGTCCGTAGAGGATCATCATATCCATTGCCTAGGGTTTAGCCCATCCGATCTTGAGGTAGATCAACTCTCTAACCTTCATACAATCACATCAATATAATCTACCAGGACGTAGGGTATTACCTCTTCGAGAGGGCCCGAACCTGGGTAAATCGCCGTCTCTACGTTCCCTGTTACCCATTGATTCCTAGACCCACAGTTCGGATCCCCTACCCGAGATCTGCCGGTTTTGGTACCGACAGGCGGCGCACAGAGCGCATGCACAGGCATGCCAGTGCCATGCTCACCACGGGTGCTGGCACCCGGAGGCCACGCACGCCTGGCATACCTTGTCCAGTGCATCGACTCTCGATCACCCAGCCTCCCTGTGCCTCTGGTTTGGCCAGATACACTCTGAATCGAGTGGTAGCATCAAGTATAGTTTCGGGACAGCAACTTGGGAGAGATCCAGAAGAGAGATGAGTTGGAGATAGAGCCAATGGAGTTCTCTAGGGTGCTCTGGATAAGAAGGACTATAACCTGGAGAGATTTGAGAAACTTTTGCGAAGATTTGAACATGGTTCATATATAAGTCATGTTCTGGTCTAGAAACTTGTTGAGCTAGATGCACTCATCTGGATGATCTTCTGGAGCTGAAATTTGGTGTGTGAGGGTTATTTGGTGGTAACAAGCTATCATAAAAATTTCAGCTCAAATGGATGCCTCTAGCCAGTACTTCCTTTAAAATGGTCTAAAATGACCAGAAGCTTGGCAGAATATTTTTGCTGAAAATTTGTATTGGACTAGATGATATTTTTGGATATTGTGGAAAGATATAGCCTCTGGTACCTCAGGGAATTATTTGAGAATTTTCTGAGGCATAGAAGTATATGTTGCTTCACAAAGGGTCAATTCTGTCCAGAAGGTAAAAGGAATATTCTGGACAAAATTTTATACTGGCCAGTGAAATATTTTTGAAGAATATGGGAGTAGATGATCTCCAGAAGATGTGGGATTAATTTGGGATTTTTCTGAGCAACAAAACTATAGGTTGCTTCACAACCCATAGTGAAGATGAGCATATCCAAAGGGATAGATGAATTATTTTGGGAGAATAGAAATTAGGGTTTGATCCAGTAGGGTTTTGGAAAGATTATGAAAGCCTTGGCACACTTGTAAGATGAAATGGAAGTGTGCTCAAGTCTAAGTCCAAAGAATTGACTTCAAGAACCAACAAATGGCAAATAAAACCAAAGGGGTTTTGTGAAAAAGTTTGAAAAAAACAGGGTGTCACAAACCTACCCCCCTTAGGATGAATCTCGTCCTCGAGATTTGGTAGCTCAGGGAACAAATACGGATATGCGGATCTCAGAAAATCCTCTCTTTCCCAGGTGGCTTCCTCTTCAGTATGATGATCCCACAGTACCTTGTAAAACCTGATCACTTTACTCCTGGTGGTCCTTTCCATCTCATCCAAAATTCTAACATTTTATCCTCATAGGTCAAATCCTTGGTTAGCTCTAGTTCACTCATGTCTGCCTATTTGATCGGGGGTGCAATGCACTTGCTTAGCTGTGATATGTGGAAGACATCGTGAACTTCGGACAATTCCGGTGGTAACTCCAACTGATATGCCACTCTGCCTCTTCTAGCAATCACTGGAAAGGGACCTATATGTCTGGGTGCGAGCTTTCCTCGAGTATGAAACCTCTTCACCCCTTTCATGGGAGTTACTCAGAGGTAACCATACTCTCCAGGCTCAAAAGTTACTTCCCGGTGCTTAGGATCATAGTAACTCTTCTGACGAGATTTAGCTGCTCGAAGACATTCCTGAATGTCCTTAACTTGCTTCTCAGCCTCGAGCATCAAATCTATGCCAAAGATATGGCTATCTCCGGTCTATGACCAGTTTAAAAGAGTGCGGCATTTCTGCCCATACAGTGCCTCAAATGGTGACATCTTGAGACTTGATTGATAACTGTTATTGTAGGAAAATTCTACGTAGGGCAGACTATCCTCCCACTTGGGTCCATGGGTGAGGGCACAAGACCGAAGCATATCTTCCAGTATCTGGTTCACTCATTTGGTCTGCCCATCCGTCTGTGGGTGATATGCAGTGCTGTGCTTCAACACGGTGCCCAGGGCCTGATGCAAACGTAGCCAGAATGCTGACGTGAACAAGGATCCTCTATCCGAAGTGATAGACTTGGGTACTGCATGAAGGCTAACAATCCGGGACATATAGAGCTATGCAAGTTGATCGGCCCGGAAAGTAGTCTTTACTGGAATAAAGTGAGCCACTTTGGTAAGTATATCCACAATGACCCAAATGGCATCATGGCCTCTTGTTGACTTAGGTAGTCCAACGATGAAGTTCATGCATATATCATCCCATTTCCACTTGGGAACTTGTAAGGGTTGCAGCAGTCCAGCTAGCTTCTGGTGTTCAACCTTAACCTTATTGCATATGTCGCAACACGCGACATAGTACGCAATATCCCTTCGCATTCCTGGCCACCAAAAAGTTCCTCTTAGGTCCTGATACATTTTTGTTCCTCTTGGGTGAATAGAATATGTGGACTCATGCGCTTCTCGCAATATTTGCTGCCTCAGATTTTCCTAGTCAGGCACACATATTTGGTTGTCAAACCATAATGTCCCTTGTTCGTCGACACGGAAGGACTTGACTTTTCCTTGCCGTATGTTTTCCTTGATCTCCTGTATGCCCTTGTCTGTTTTCTGAGCTTTCTTAATTTCTTCCATAAGGGTTGGGGTGATTTCCAATGTACCCGGGCTACTTGGGCCACAAAGTACCAAGTTGAGCCTGGCAAACTCTTCTTGTTGCCTTGGATGGATACCCTCCATTATTGCATTCACCGTGCCTGGTTTCCTGCTGAGGGCATCAGCGACCACATTGGCCTTTCCCTGATGGTAATTGATTCCAAGGTCATAGTCCTTGACCAATTCAAGCCATCTTCTCTGTCTGAGGTTGAGGTCGGGTTGTGTGAAAATATACATGAGACTCTTGTGGTCTGTGTATATCTCACAGCGTTGCCTAATGAGATAATGCCTCCAAATCTTTAGGGCATGTGCCACGGCTACCAATTCTAAGTCATGAGTGGGGTAATTCTCTTCATGGGGTCGTAGCTATCTGGATGCATATGCTACAACCTTCCCTTCTTGCATTAATACGCAGCCGATTCGACGCCTGGAAGCATCACAGTATATGTCAAAGCTCTTGTGGATATCTGGAGGAATTAAGACAGGGGCCGTGGTTAGCCTCGTCTTAAGCTCCATAAAGCTGCTATCACACTCTTCCATCCAGACAAACTTGTGATTCTTCTTCAACAATTCTGTCAGTGGCTTGGCTATCTTAGAGAAGCCTTCAATGAAACGACGGTAGTAGCCTGCCAATCCCTGGAAACTACGGACTTCTATTACCGAGGTTGGTGTCTTCCAGTTTAACACAACAATCACCTTGCTGGGGTCGACGGCCACACCTTGTTCTGACAGAACATATCCCAGAAATCCCACCTCTCTTAGCCAAAATTCACACTTGCTGAACTTGGCATACAAGCGATGGGTCCTTAACCTTTCCAGGATAGCACAGAGATGTTGTTTGTGCTCCTCTTCTTCATTGGAGTATATAAGGATATCATCGATGGACACCACAACAAACTTGTCCAGAAAGTCCATGAAGACAACATGACTGTAAATTCATACAGACCATATCGGGTGGTGAAGGCTATCTTGGGGATATCCTCTTTCCTGATTTTCAACTAGTGATACCCCGTTCGGAGGTCAATCTTGGAGAATACCCGGGCCCCATTCAACTGATCAAACAAATCATCAATGCAAAAGAGTGGGTACTTATTTTTTATAGTGACCTCATTCAATTGGCGATAGTCCACACACATCCGTAGACTGCCATCCTTCTTCTTAACAAACAACATTGGTGATCCCCTTGGCGAGATGCTTGGGCGAATGTACCCTTTTTGTAACAATTCATCCAATTGTTTCTTTAATTCTACCAGCTCTGGGGATGGCATGCGGTAGTACTTGTAAATTGGAGCAGTTTCGGGAATAACATCAATAGCAAATTCCAATTCCCGGTCGGGTGGCATTCCGGGTAATTCCTCAGGGAACACATCCGGAAATTCACTGACTACCGGTATCAAGTTCATGTCTGTAATGGTGGTCTTGAATGCCATTCCCTTCTTTGACATCATCTTGCTAGCAATAAACTGAACTGTTTGTCCTACCGGATTAACCAACGTCACTGTTCTGGCGGTGCAGTTGATGCAAACTTGATGCGGTGTCAACCAGTCCATCCCCAGTATTATATCCAATCCAAGGGATTCAATGGCAACAAGGGTGGCTGGAAAGTTAACTCCATGTATCAAAATTTCCAGATCCTTATATATGACATTTGTTCTGAGCATGGAGCCAGGGGATTGTACCACCATGATTTTGTCCAGAAGAGAAGGAGAAAATTTGTGTATGGTGGCAAAACTCCGTGAAATAAATGAATGGGAAGCCCCAGACTCAAATAAAATTATTGTGGGTATGTCGTTAATAGAAAACATACCGAGGACCACATCTGGTGCTTCGCGGGCTTCCTCAGCGGAGATATGATGGACTTGGTCACGGCAGAAGCTCTGATTAGGGCGGCGTCCAATGGTGTTGACTTGTGGCTTGAAGTCGGATGGTGGCTTTCCAGCTCTTGTGGGGCATTGCTTAGAATAATGCCCGCCTTGTCCACAAGTAAAACAAGTGTTGTTGCGGCGGCAATCTTCCATTACAGGCTGCTTGCCATAAGTCTTGCCCTAGTTGCCTGGCTTGTTGTTGTTGTTGTGGCCGCCACTCCAGGTGGGCTTGTACTCAGACTGAACTGGTTGCCCGATATGCGGCTTTTGCGTGAACTGCACCTGATTGTCCTTCTTGGGCTCAAACTTACGCTTGCGATCATCATATCCAGACTTATGCTCTCGTTCAGCTATGAAAGCTTTGTTTACCAACGTCTGAAAGTCCGGAAAATCCAGCATGTAGAGCTGACAATGGAGGGCATGGTTAAGTCCTCCTAAGAATCGATCTATCTTTCGTTCTTTGGTGGACACATCATGGGTGGAGTATCATGCCAGATTATTGAATTTATTCAGATACTCACCGACTGGCATACACCCTTGAGTAAGAGCAAGGAATTCCCTCTGCTTCACCTTCATGATGCCGGTAGGGATATGGTACCTTCGAAACACTTCCTTAAATTTCTCCCAGGAAATATCTCCCCCAGGAGGCCAGGCCATTTTTGCATTATCCCACCAGATAGCTGCCGGTCCTTCTAGGTAGTGAGTAACAAAAGGAACCTTGTCTAACTCGTCACAGTGAGCTATTTCCAGCTTCTTTTCCATGGTCCTCAGCCGGTCATCAGCTTCAATTGGATCAATAGCTTGGCCAAAACTGGGCGGCTTGGTACGCTGAAAATCAGACAGCTTGGAGTGCGCCCCATTATTCTGAGTCTGTCCAACCATAGTCTGCATACTTTTTAGAAATTCCATGAGATCCTGGTTTCGTTTCTCTTCAAACATCCTCATGATCTAATCAATATTCTGTGGTTGTGGTGGTGGAGGTGGAAAATCTTCTGGTGATTGTCCTGCCTGTCTGGCGGATCGACGGACCGGAGTTCCATCGCCGCCTTGATTGCTACACCTCTTCATCCTATATCCATTCCCATTGTAAAACACCAAATTGATGAGCACATCCATAAGGGAAATACGGCAGATTAACACCAAGAAAGCGAAATCAAAGAAAACCGAGGAAAGCAACATAATTATACAAGGCATTTCAACATCATACATGACAAACTAGTAGGGGGTTATCATGATGGGTACTGCTCATACGGCAATTGACATATGCAAAGATGCATGCACATGCAGAAACTCAAGCATCCACTCTATTCACGCGGGTGGCATGGACACTGGCAGACTGAAGACTCCTCGTCGTCTGATCCTGTCTCGGAATTGGAACTGAAGATGTGGACCACGTCCTCCGGATCAAAGGAAACACGACGACGCTGATGGGAAGGTTCTCCCTCTGAGGAAGAAGAAGCACGACTCCTCTGCATTGGAGCAGCTAGAGTGGCTAGCAGCGAGGCCCACTCGGCTGGGGTCTCCCATCGGGTACCAGACGAAGTGCCTGGCTGTCCGAGCGAGGTAGAAGGAGTCTCAGGCATACGTGGAGGTGGAACAGACGGTGTATACATAGGCGAGAACACAGGAGGAGGAGACTGTGTTGTAGTAGCAGCTGCAAGTGCCTCTTGGACACGGGTCAGCTCCTCAGCCAAAGAAATGATCATACGGTAACTGGCATTTAGATAGCCAGATAAAACACCAATCGCACGATCACTCGCCGGATCAACAGGTGCGAAAAGGACTCGCCCTGTCGTAGGCGATAGGGTGGGGTAGTGGAAGAAGCCTGGGTGTGTCTGCATCTCGACCTCGTGGAAGCGCAAGTCAGTGAGAGCCTCCATCACAGCAAACTAAATCGCCAGATCGGGAGTAGAAGCAGTTCTGCCCTTGGAAGAGCGGGAGTTGCTGCCGATCTCCAAACTCGCAGTCCGGAAAGCCTCAGTGTGATACTCGAACACCAACTCCGCAAGCTGCTCTCGGAATACCTGATACACCGGGTCTTCACCGTTGGGATACAATCGAAGCCAGACACTACGGAGCAGTACTGGAAAGGTGAACGGTGCCGGCTCATGATTGTAGTGATACGGAACAGGTGCCATCTACACTCATCAGACCAGCTGTTAGTAAAACAAATGAATCGAGATGCATGCTATGCAACAAGCAAATGCAGCAAGCAAGACACACACCAAAACCCTATGCTAATTGAGTTTCTAACGCGGGGTTAACTAGGGTGTCCTATAGTCAGCACGGCTCTCATACCAAGCATTGTGGCACCCCGGCTCAAAGGACCTAGTTAGCGTAGCACGAACCTTCGGGATCTCCATCACCGGCTTCTCCTGCATCTGGCATGATACGCTAGGTGAGTACTTGGAATGTACTCGCAAGCTCACAGCAACCAAAACAGTGCAGCAACCAACTACATGGCAAGAATTACGTTAAAAGATTGACTATGCTACTCACTGTTACCGGCTATCAACTTACTCTCTTTTCCAGGTTCACTCCATGACACCGGAGCACTCGTGACCCATCGGTCACTTTTGAGCATGAGACCAGTTCTTCCATCATTATTATTAATGCGGTTGATCACACAATGTGACCTAGTACGGACTGTGTCCAATACCGTGGATGCGGCTATTCGAATAGATTCTTACACTCTATAGAGGTTGCGCACGTTACCCACACCATGGACATTCGTCCAACGAAACTTGTCTAACCCATGACTCCTCTATCGTACCACCAACAATCATCCCTCATCCGAGTCATGCCCTGGGTGGCCCCTGTGTCACTCCTGACACCTGCCACCATCATGGCCAACTAAACTGTCCCAAACGGGGACGCCAGCAAATATCTCAACTTGGGCTCATGAGGTTAACGTCGCCTACCTGATCAGGGCAGCACGCACGCATAACCTCCCCTCTTTGGTGCTACCGGTAAAAGAGCACGCGGTCAGACCAAGTTAAGGCCGTCCCATTCCGGCAGATGTGGCTGCATGGGTAAGTCCGGGTCGGTGGCACTTGATCAATCATTCAGGTGTTGTTTAATGTACAAAATTATTGGTCATGATAATCAAGTTGGACAAATGAACTAACATGGCATGGTCATTACAATATATTAAACATTATAGCATATTTAAATTAAATTAAATGCAATATAAGCCAATACTATTGCTATGCCTTATGCAAAGGATGATGTGGCTTGCCTTTCTCAAGTTGAGAGTCTACAAACTCCTGGTCTTCAAATCCATAGCAATTTCCTTCTGAAAATATTTTTAAATTGCAAAAGAAAATGTCACATAAAGCCTTTTTGTTTGCCAAATTCAGTGGACATTGGAAAAATACCAAATTTGGCCAGAAAATAGAGGGGCTCAGTACAAAACTAATGCAAAAAGAATCAATTCAATTGGACTTGTGGATAAAAAGTTAGAGATGGTCAAAGTTGCTGGTCAAAGTTGGATTAAATTAACAGAAAACAGAAAATAAGAAAATCCTACAGCGGCCACGTCGAAGGCGTATTTTCTGAATACGCTTTCACTTACGTACCGCTTCGGGCGTGGCTGGGTCACTGACGTGCGGGGCCCAGCTATCATATTTAAAAGGAAAAAGGAGGGAATAGTAAGAGGGCGGCTCACTGACGGCGATAGCAACGGCGGTGAGGTCGGGAGATGGCTGGGATGGATCGGGCACACGACGGCGGTCCCCCCTGTACCAGCAGCGTCTCCGGAGACGGCCTGATGGCGTCGCGCACTTCCTCTCCGGCGGCGGCTGGCTCCGGGTGTCGTCGGCGATGGCTTCTCTGGTAGTGGTTCGGCAAGGCAAGGGGTGGAGAAGAACCAGGGGAGTGCCCTAAGCTCGCAGGTGAGGTCGGGTAAGGCTGGGGTGGAGCGGAGTGTGCTGGGTGGCGGAGCTCTCTTGGCGGCAGAACACCGACGAGATGCGAGGCCAGAGGGCCTCTCGGCCTTGGCTCGGTGCTCGGGAGCTCGATTGGGAGTGGAGGGAGTGCGGTGAGGAGCTGGGAGAGGTCGGGCGGCCTATTTATAGGCAGGGAGGAGGCTTCTCGAGTCAGGCGGCGCCACGGCCACATCGCCGGAGCGAGGACGGCTAGCTGGCTAGTGCGGCGCATGCGACGTGATGGAGGAGGGCAGAGCATTAAATGGGCAAGGCGACGACTCGCGGGGAAGAAGACGGCCAGCTCACCCTACTGTGGCCGCACGGGAGCCACAATGCGGTGCTCGGTGGTGGCCGGCGAGGGTGTCTCCGGCGAGGGGAAGAACCTGGGGCGGGGTACGTGGGTGGCGGAGAGGTAGTCGGCACACGGGGACACGGTACGGCTATGCGGGGCGGCTGGAGTAGTCGCGTCTGACGCGGGCGGTGCACAGAGCGTGTGCACAGGCATGCCAGTGCCGTGCTCACCACGGGTGCTGGCACCTGGAGGCCATGCATGCCTGGCACACCTTGTCCAGTGCATCGACTCTGGATCACCCAGCCTCCCTGTGCCTCTGGTTTGGCTAGATACACTCTGAATCGAGTGGTAGCATCAAGAATAGTTTCTGGATAGGAACTTGGGAGAGATCCAGAAGAGAGATGAGTTGGAGATAGAGCCAATGGAGTTGTCTGGGGTGCTCTGGATAAGAAGGACTACAACTTGGAGAGATTTGAGAAACTTTTGTGAAGATTTGAACATGGTTCATGTATAAGTCATGTTCTGGTCCAGAAACTTGTTGAGGAAGATGCACTCCTATGGATGATCTTCTGGAGCTGAAATTTGGTGTGCGAGGGTTATTTGGTGGTAACAAGCTGTCATAAAAATTTCAGCTCAAATGGATGCCTCTAGCCAGTACTTCCTTTACAATGGTCTGAAATGACCAGAAGCTTGGCATAATATATTTGCTGAAAATTTGTATTGGACTAGATGATATTTTTGGATATTGTGGAAAGATATAGCCTCTGGTACCTCAGGGAATTATTTGACAATTTTCTGAGGCATATATGTTGCTTCACAAAGGGTCAATTCTGTCCAGAAGGTAAAAGGAATATTCTGGACAAAATTTTATACTGGCCAGTGAAATATTTTTGAAGAATATGGGAGTAGATGATCTCAAGAAGATGTGGGATTAATTTGGGATTTTTCTGAGCAGCAAAACTATAGGTTGCTTCACAACCCATAGTGAAGACGAGCATATCCAAAGGGATAGATGAATTATTTTGGGAGAATAGAAATTAGGGTTTCATCCAGTAGGGTTTTGGAAAGATTATGAAAGCCTTGGCACACTTGTAAGAAGAAATGGAAGTGTGCTCAAGTCCAAGTCCAAAGAATTGGCTTCAAGAACCAACAAATGGCAAATAAAACCAAAGGGGTTTTGTGAAAAAGTTTTAAAAAAACAGGGTGTCACCGAAGATGTCCCAGTTTTGGCTCAAAAAATTGCGCAATTCTTCATCGACCGCGGGGTCCAACAGAGTTCCAATGGATGCCGTCTTGTTGGGATCTGTTGGATGCACTTGGAATTTGACGATTTCGTCTGCTGGTTTGAAGGACGTAGATTTGGGCCTTTTATCGAGGATTACATCGTCCTTGTCCAGCGTTGAATGGAGTGCGGTTAGTTCTTCTGCTGCGAGGGCCTCGGACAACGCTTCAAGGGCGAGCGATGCTGTTTTATTCTCGGCCCGAAGAGCTCTGTCCGGATCACTTGTGAGTGTGATCACGCCGTTTGGCCCTGGCATCTTAAGTTTCATATACCCGTAATGTGGGATAGCATGGAATCGTGTAAATGCGTCACGCCCCAATAAGGTGTGGTAGCCACTGCGAAAGGGCACAATGTGGAAGAGCAATTCCTCAGACCGATAATTCTCGGGAGTTCCGAAGACTACATCGAGAGTGACTCGACCGCTGCAACGTGCCTCCTTTTCGGGGATGATCCCTCGAAAGGTGGTGTGACTTTGCTCGACGCGAGATCTGTCAAACTGCATTTTTTCCAGGGTATCCTCGTAAACAAGGTTTAGCCCACTGCCGCCGTCCATTAACACCTTTCGGAGTCGAAATCCATCCACTATGGGATCAAGGACAAGGGCGCCAGCAGCTTGGATAGGGCGGGACCTCGGCTGATCTTGTTCATTGAAAGTGATAGGTATGTTTGTCCATGAGTCCACTGCTGCCATGAGGTGAATCTGACCGAGCTCTTGAAGGGCTCTCTTCCTCTGATTCTTTGCAGAATACATCTCGTAGATTGTCAGGATCTCGGCGTCATCGTCAAGTGGCGCTGCTGGACATTTATTTGAGTATGAGCCTCCGAGGATGGCTTCGCCGCTCTTGGCAACTTGCCTGACCACCCAGCAAGCTCGAAGGTTGTGAGTTGGGTTTGTGTTGAGCAGGGCGGAGCGTATGGGCCATGGTTTGTCTAGTAGTTCGTCAAGGACCGTTCTGGATCCTGTCAGGAGTTTCTTCCTTTTCTCAGATGGCTCATATTGAGGTGCCGGCGAGGGGGTGCGCGTTTTGCCCGAGCTCGGCTTGATCCCTTGGCATGGATTGACTCCGTTTGCTCGAGCTGAGCCTGCCAAGCATAACTCGGAGAATTTTTGGATGTGACAGCGGGCGAGGGTGTTTAAGATGCCTTTGTCTCGGCAGTTCTGTCGGAAAGCCACCAGAATTTCCTTGCTGCAACAGTCTGTTATCTTGTTTTTGACGAGAAGGAATCTGGCCCAGAAGTGCCGAACTGTCTCTCTGGGCTGTTGCTTTACGTACATTAGGTCCATTATGTCGGGCTGTCCCGAGTTACTTGGATAGTACTCGATGTGGGGGGTGGGCGGGATAAAAAAATTTGATCCCAATAGGATGTGAGTCCGGGGTTTTGGCGGCTGCGTCCTGGATCGACATGGAATCCGACGTGCTGGGCTTTGGATCCTGGTTTTCCGCCAGGTGCAGTTGCGTAGACTCGAGGTCATGCGCAGAATTAGACTTCGGCTTTGAATTCTCTCCGGAGCGGAGTTTGGCTGCCGACCTGGGGGACGGAGCTTGATGATCGGGAACACAATCCGCTCTCGGCTCCGGGAGGAGGAGGGGCGAGCCCTCGGCCGAGCTTTCGATAGTGGCGATCAGGTGGGCAGCCGGCAGGATATAAATTTCCCTGTCATCGGCTTTAAGCCCGATCTGGTCGTAGACCGAGGACTGGCCATCAGTGATTCCCATGGCTTGGATCCGATCTAGTACCCCTTTTAATAGCGAGAGATCCGTCGGATCCAAGTTCTGGCAGTTTTCAGGGTCAACCCGCAGTATGGCTGTGCCGGGAATATTCGACATCGCCCCGCAGTCATGTGCAGCTGAGGCCGATCTTCGGCCACCAAGCGCAGAGACTGGATCCAGGCTCAAGGCTGGATCCGGAGTGACGGCCATCCGGATAGTGGGGTAGGTCGTACCCGAAGTCAAAGCATCAGGATTTGCGGGTCCTCTGGGCGAGGCCGAGGACCCTGTGAGAATAAGGTCTCCCCGGGAGTCGGCGACAAACTCTAAGTTTCTGAACCTGATCTCCTGATTGGGGGTAAAGATGTCGACCCGGCCCAGGCGACCGGCCGGATCGGCACATAGCATGACGCTACCGAACGCAAAGAGCTAACCGGGAATGAAAACGTCCCTGCAGCGGACGCTGTTGCTGATGACCAGGCGAGCCATTGATCCTTGATGACCCTATAGCGGAACTCTCAATGAAAGCACCAATGTCGGTACCAAAACTGGCAGATCTCGGGTAGGGGGTCCGAACTGTGGATCTTGGAGTCAATGGATAACAATGAACGTAAATACAGCGATTACCCAGGTTCGGGCCCTCTCGAAGAGGTAAAACCCTACGTCCTGCTTGATTGTATTGATGTGGGAGTATGACAATTACAGAGTTGATCTACCTCGAGATCGGATGAACTAAAACCCTAGGTGGGTATGTCGATGATGGTTCTGCCCTCTACGGACTAAACCCTCTGGTTTATATAGACACCAGGGGTACCTAGGGTTACATATGGTCGGTTGCCATCAGGGATACACAGGCCGACTAAGCTAAACCTTTCTTGGAGGAGACACCAAGTCTTCGGAGGTTTCCTTCTAGAATACGGTGTCACCTGTAGTCCGGCCTTCCTTTGATGAATCACGAGCGGCCCACCAGTCCGGCCCACGAGAGATAGGCCGGCAGCCCGAGGACCCCTTAGTCCGGGACACGCTCAGTCGTCATCATCAACCATCCTCCATCACCAATTTCATGATGCTCACAACCGGGCGTGAGTAATTTCTTCTTAGGCTTGCTGGACGGTGATGGGTTGGATGAGATTTATCATGTAATCACGCCAATTTGTTAGGGCTTTGATCCCTAGTATCCACTATGTTCTGAGATTGATGTTGCTATGACTTTGCTATGCTTAATGCTTGTCACTAGGGCCCGAGTGCCATGATTTCAGATCTGAACCCTTTATGTTTTAATGAATATATTTGTGTTCTTGATCCTATCTTGCAAGTTATATGCACCTATTACGTGTTATGATCCGCATACCCCAAGGTGACAATAATTGGGATTCTTTCTGGTGATTACCGCAGTTTGAGGAGTTCATGTATTCACTAAGTGCTAATGCTTTGTTCCGGTTCTCTATTAAAAGGAGGCCTTAATATCCCTTAGATTTCCTTATGGACCCCGCTGCCACGGGAGGGTAGGACAAAAGATGTCATGCAAGTTCTTACTATAAGCACGTATGACTATATACGGAATACATGCCTACATTACATTGATGAATTGGAGCTATTGTGTATCGCCCTAGGTTGTGACTGTTACAAGATGAATGTCATCCAACATAATTATCCATCACTGATCCAATGCCTATGCTTTTCGCATATTGATCTTTGCTAAGTTACTTTCGTTGCTGCTGCTATTACAATCACTACAAACTGCTACTGTTACTGTCCTTGTTACTATTGCTACTGTTACTACTGGTATCAAAACTATCATACTACTGTGCTACTAAATACTTTGCTATAGATATTTGTTCTCCAGGTGTGGTTGAATTAACAACTCAACTGCTAATACTCACAAATATTCTTTGGCTCCCCTTGTGTCGAATCAATAAATCTGGGTGAAATACTACCCGCGAAAACTATTGCAATCCCCTATACTTGTGGGTTATCAAGACCTTTTTCTGGCACCGTCGCCGGGGAGCATAGCTCTACTTGTTGAGTCACTTGGGATTTATATTTGTTGATCACTATGAAGAATCTGAAAGACGCTAAGACCAAGTCGTTCCCTCTAAGACGAGGGGAGGTAAGGAACTGCCATCTAGTCCGCACTTGATTCACCTTCTGTTTTGAGTAGGCCTACGACACCGCCACCTGTTATTCATTTTGATATGTCGCAAGTAATTGATGATACTAGTTCTGCTATAAATGATACTCATGATGATGCTAGTACTATGCTTGATAATTCTGTGCCACTAGGTGAATTTCTTAATGAACAACTTGCTAGAGCTAAAGAAATTGAGAATGCTGGAATTAATGAAACTTCTGAAAATTATGAATCACCTGTTATGCCTAGTCCTCCTACTAGAGTTGAAATACCTGATGGTTATGTTTTTGATGGAGAGACAGCTAGGGCAATTCTTGCTTGTAATGATAGAGATGATGTTAGAAAATTGCTTGCTAAGTTGAAAGAAAAATCCATGATGGAGAGAATGAAATATGATCCTAAGTTTGCTACCTCTCCTATATTTACCGATAAGGATTATGCATGAATTCTCTGTCGATCCTGAGTTAATTACTTTGGTTGAATCTGATCCTTTTCATGGCTATGAAACTAAAATTGTTGTGGCACACCTTACTAAATTGAATGATATTGCCACCCGATTTGCTCATGAGGAAAAAATTTGCTATTACTACATCCTTAAGTTGTTTCGTTTCTCATTAAAGGGTGATGCTAAGAAATGGTTTAATACTCTTGCTCCTGGTTGTGTGCGTAGTCCCCAGGATATGATATATTACTTCTCTGGAAAAAAAATCCTGCTCATAAGAAACAAGCTGCCTTGCAGGAAATATTTAACTTTGTGCAAATTGAAGAAGAGAATCTCCCTCAAGCTTGGGGGAGGCTTCTCCAATTACTTAATGCTTTGCCTGATCATCCTCTTAAGAAGAATGAAATACTTGATATCTTTTATAATGGACTAACCGATGCTTCTAGGGACTACCTAGATAGTTGTGCTGGTTCTGTATTCAGGGAATGAACTGTTGGACAGGCTGAAGAACTATTGAATAATATGTTGAGAAATGTCGATGATTGGACACTTTCTGAACCACCACCTAAGACAACTCCGAAGAAGAGAGGTATTCTATTCCTCAGTTCAGAAGATATGCAAGAAGCTAAGAAATCTATGAAAGAAAAAGGTATTAAAGCTGAAGATGTTAACAGTTTACCACCTATTGAAGAAATACGTGGGCTTGACATCCTGACACGGGTAGTGGAGGTAAATTCTCTCCGTAGACTCGATGAAGGTGATATTCCTTATAATAAATCTGCTTGTCAGTGTTTGGATGAATTTGATAACTACATTGTTAAGCAAGAGAATTTCAATATGCATGTTAGCAATCAATTAAAAAGAAATGCCATCATGATTGATCACTTGAGTGATTTGATGTTTAGAATTGCTAATGATGTTAAGGGTTTGAGTAAACATGCTTCTATGGTCCAAACTCAGTTAGAACAAATTGCCAAGTCACAAAATGATTTACTTGATGAGATGAATAATAAAATGAATGATCGTGCTGTTAGAGTTGTTACAAGAGGAGGTAGAATGACTCAGGATCCTCTATATTCTGAAGGTCATCCTAAAAGAATTGAACAAGAAGAATTAATATTGATGCACCTAGTCCATCTAAGAAGAAAAAGAAAAAGAAAAATGATAGGACTTTGCATGCTCCTAATGAACCCGAGATAGAAAAACCTCCTGGGAATCAGAATGATATTTCTATTTCTGATGCAGATGTTGGGGAACGTTGCATGGGAAACAAAAATTTTCCTACGCACACACAAGATCTATCCATGGTGATGAGCATCTACGAGAGGGAGAGTGGATCTACATACCCTTGTAGATCGCTAAGCGGAAGCGTTAAGAAACGCGGTTGATGTAGTCGAACGTCTCCGCGATCCAAATCGCAAGTCGTCCCTCGATCCAAGCACGATCCAGCGCCGAACGGACGGCACCTCCGCGTTCAACACACGTACGGCTTGATGACGATCTCCGCCTTCTTGATCCAGCAAGAGGGAGCGGAGAAGAAGAAGAGTTCCAGCAGCACGACGGCGTGGTGATGTTGGTGAGGAACTATTTCAGCAGGGCTTCGCCTAAGCACTACTGAAATTATGACGTTGGAGGAACTAGAGGTTGCCGGTACACGGCTTGGGGCAATCTAATGTCTCCCGTGTGCTAGCCCTGCCCCTCTATTTATATGTTGAGCCTTGGGGTCTAAACTTGGAGTAAAAGCCTCCTCCAAGTCGGTTTTGCCCGCACAAGGTCGGTTTGGCCCGCAGGGAAAGAGTCCAACTCGGATCCCTGCAGTACCGCGCACAAGCGGTAGTACCGCTTCAAACAAGCGGTAGTACCGCTTGGGTGGTAGTACCGCTTCACACAAGCGGTAGTACCGCTTGGGCGGTAGTACCGCTTCACACAAGCGGTAGTACCGCTCGGGCGGTAGTACCGCTTCACACAAGCGGTAGTACCGCTTACGCGGCAGCAAAACTACTTTTGCACTTTCCAATACCTCGTGGGCTTTTATCCCTTGGCCCATATAAAGTGTTGCTGCACCCGAACACTTCGGTAAACATCCGGAACCTATTCCGGTGAATTCCGGAACCCTTCCGGAAACCAAAACACTATTATCACATATATCAATCTTTACCTCCGGACTATTCCGGAGATCCTCGTCATGTCCGGGATCTTATCCGGGACTCCGAACAACTTTCGGTCACCAACAAAATAACTCAACTATACTAATCGTCACCAAACGTTAAGTGTGTAGACCCTGCGGGTTCGAGAACTATGTAGACATGACCGAGACACCTCTACGGTCAATAACCAATAGCGGGACCTGGATGCCCATATTGGCTCCTACATATTCTACGAAGATCTTTATCGTTTGAACCTCTATGTCAAGGATTCAGTTAATCCCGTATGCTGTTCCCTTTGTTCTTCGGTATGTTACTTGCCCGAGATTCGATCGTCGGTATCTCTATACCTAGTTCAATCTCGTTACCGGCAAGTCTCTTTACTCGTTCCGTAATACAAGATCTCGTGGCTAACACTTTAGTCACATTGCTTGCAAGGCTCATTGTGATGTTGTATTACCGAGTGGGCCCTGAGATACCTCTCCGTCACACGGAGTAACAAATCCCAGTCTTGATCCATGCCAACCCATCAGACACCCTCGGAGATACCTGTAGAGCACCTTTATAGTCACCCAGTTACGTTGCGACGTTTGATACACACAAGGTACTCCTCCGATGTCAGGGAGTTGCATGATCTCATGGTCAAAGGAACAGATACTTGACATGCAGAAAACAATAGCAATAAACTGACACGATCATATGCTACGTTCGTAGTTTGGGTCTTGTCCATCATATCATTCTCCCAATGATGTGATCCCGTTATCAAATGACATCTCATGTCAATGGCTAGGAAACCTTCACCATCTTTTGATCAACGAGCTAGTCAACTAGAGGCTTACTAGGGACACAGTGTTGTCTATGTACCCACACATGTATTTGAGTTTCCAATCAATACAATTATAGCATGGATAATAAACGATTATCATGAACAAGGAAATATAATAATAACCAATTTATTATTGCCTCTAGGGCATATTTCCAACAGTCTCCCACTTGCACTAGAGTCAATAATCTAGTTCACATCACTATGTGATTTACATTGTAATGAATCGAACACCCATGCAGTTCTGGTGTTGTTCATGTTTAGCCCTTGGAAGAGGTTTAGTCATCGGATCTGCAACATTCAGATCCGTGTGTACTTTGCAAATATTTATGTCGTCCTCCTTGATGTAATCGCGGATGGAATTGAAACATCGCTTTATGTGTCTGGTCCTCTTGTGAAATCTTGGTTCCTTGGCTAGAGCAATGGCACCAGTATTATCACAAAACAGAGTCATTGGGTTAAGCGCACTAGGCACTACTCCAAGATCTGTCATGAACTCCTTCATCCAGACACCTTCCTTCGCCGCCTCCGAGGCTGCGATGTACTCCGCTTCGCATGTAGAATCAGCTACCACGCTTTGCTTGGAACTGCACCAGCTAACCGCACCCCCATTAAGAATAAATACGTATCCGGTTTGAGACTTAGAGTCATCCGGATCAGTGTCAAAGCTTGCATCGACGTAACCCTTTACGACGAGCTCTTGATCACCTCCATAAACGAGAAACATGTCCTTAGTCCTTTTCAGGTACTTCAGGATATTCTTGACCGCCGTCCAGTGTTCCATTCCTGGATCACTTTGAAACCTTCCGACCATACTTATGGCAAGGCTGACATCGGGTCTTGTGCACAGCATTGCATACATAATAGAGCCTATGGCTGAAGCATAGGGGATGACACTCATCTTTTCTCTATCTTCTGCAGTCACTGGGCATTGAGTCTTACTCAACTTCACACCTTGCAAAACAGGCAAGAACCCCTTCTTGGACTGATCCATTTTGAACTTCTTCAAAATCTTATCAAGGTATGTGCTTTGTGAAAGTCCTATTAAGCGTCTTGATCTATCTCTATAGATCTTGATGCCTAATATGAAAGCAGCTTCTCCTAGGTCCTTCATTGAAAAACTCTTGTTCAAATATTCCTTCACGCTTTCCAACATTTCTATATTGTTTCCAATCAGCAATATGTCATCCACATATAATATTAGAAACGCTATAGAGCTCCCACTCACTTTTCTTGTAAATACAAGCTTCTCCGTAAACTTGTATAAACTCGAACGCTTTGATCACCTCATCAAAGCGAAGATTCCAACTCCGAGATGCTTGCACCAGTCCATAAATGGATCGCTGGAGTTTGCAAACTTTGTCAGCATTCTCTGGATCGACAAAACCTTCTGGTTGCATCATATACAACTCTTCCTTAAGGAAACCGTTAAGGAACGCTGTTTTGACATCCATCTGCCAAATTTCATAATCGAAAAAGGCAGCTATTGCTAACATGATTCTGACGGACTTAAGCATCGCTACGGGTGAGAAGGTCTCATCGTAGTCAACTCCTTGAACTTGTGAAAAACCCTTTGCCACAAGTCGAGCTTTATAGACGGTGATATTACCGTCCGCGTCCGTCTTCCTCTTAAAGATCCATTTGTTCTGAATGGCCTTACGCCCTTCAGGTAATACTTCCAAAGTCCATACTTTGTTTTCATACATGGATCCCATCTCGGATTTCATGGCCTCTAACCACTTCTCGGAATCCGGGCCCATCATCGCTTCTCCATAGCTCGTAGGTTCATCGTTGTCCAACAACATGACCTCTAAGACAGGGTTGCCGTACCACTCAGGAGCAGTACGCGTCCTTGTCGACCTACGAGGTTCGATAGCAACTTGATCCAAAGCTTCATGATCATCATCATTAACTTCCTCTTCAGCCAATGTAGGCTCCACAGAAACAACTTTCTGTGCTGCGCTACTCTCAGGTTGAAGTAAAGGTTCAACAACCTCATCAAGTTCTATCTTCCTCCCACTCAATTCTTTCGAGAGAAACTCTTTCTCAAGAAACGTTCCGTTTTTAGCGACAAACACTTTGCCTTCGGATCTGAGATAGAAGGTATACCCAACTGTCTCTTTTGGGTATCCTATGAAGACGCATTTCTCCGCTTTGGGTTCCAGCTTTTCAGGCTGAAGCTTTTTGACATAAGCATCACATCCCCAAACTTTAAGAAACGACAGCTTTGGCTTCTTGCCAAACCAAAGTTCATATGGCGTCGTCTCAACGGATTTCAATGGTGCCCTATTTAAAGTGAATGCAGCTGTCTCTAATGCATAACCCCAAAACGATAGTGGTAAATCGGCAAGAGACATCATAGATCGCACCATATCCAATAAAGTTCGATTACGACGTTCGGACACACCATTACGCTGTGGTGTTCCAGGCGGTGTTAGTTGTGAAACAATTCCACATTGTCTTAAGTGACTGCCAAACTCATAACTCAGATATTCTCCTCCTCGATCAGATCGTAGGAATTTAATCTTCTTGTTACGATGATTCTCAACTTCACTCTGAAATTGTTTGAACTTTTCAAACGTTTCAGACTTGTGTTTCATTAAGTAAATATACCCATATCTACTTAAGTCATCAGTGAAGGTGAGAAAGTAACGATAACCACCGCGCGCCTCAATGCTCATCGGACCGCACACATCAGTATGTATGATTTCCAATAAGTAACTTGCCCGTTCCATTATTCCAGAGAACGGCGTTTTAGTCATCTTGCCCATGAGGCATGGCTCACATGTGTCAAGTGATTCAAAATCAAGTGACTCCAAAAGTCCATCAGCATGGAGCTTCCTCATGCGTTTTACGCCAATATGACCTAAACGGCAGTGCCACAAGAAAGTGGTATTATCATTATTAATTCTACATCTTTTGGCATCAATGTTATGAACATGTGTATCATTACTATCGAGATTCAATAAGAATAAACCCCTCACATTGGGTGCATGACCATAAAAGATATTACTCATATAAATAGAACAACCATTATTCTCTGATTTAAATGAGTAACCGTCTCGCAATAAACAAGATCCAGATATAATGTTCATGCTTAACGCAGGCACTAAATAACAATTATTCAGGTTCATCACTAATCCCGATGGTAATCGAAGAGCGAGCGTGCCGACGGCGATCACATCAACCTTGGAACCATTTCCCACGCGCATCGTCACTTCATCCTTTGCCAGCCTCCGTCTATTCCGCAGTTCCTGTTTAGAGTTGCAAATATGAGCAACCGCACCGGTATCAAATACCCAGGCACTACAACGAGGGTTGGTAAGGAACATATCAATAACATGTATATCATATATACCTTGTTTGTTGTTGGCCGCCTTCTTGTCAGCCAAATACTTGGGGCAGTTCCGCTTCCAGTGTCCAGTTCCCTTGCAATGAAAGCACTCAGTTTCTGGTTTGGGTCCAGCCTTGGGTTTCTTCACAGGAGTAGCAACTGCTTTGCCACCCTTCTTAGATTTACCCTTCTTACCCTTGCCATTTTTCTTGAAACTAGTGGTTTTATTGACCATCAACACTTGATGCTCCTTCTGAATTTCAGACTCAGCGGCTTTCAGCATCGCAAACAGCTCGGCGACTGACTTGTTCATCCCGTGCATGTTATAGTTCAACACGAAGCTCTTGTAGCTAGGTGGCAATGATTGAAGAACTCTGTCAGTGATAGCCTCTGGCGGAAGGGGCATCCCCAATTCAGCCAGACGGGTGGAGTACCCAGACATTCTGAGCACGTGATCACTGATAGACCCGTTCTCCTCCATCTTGCAAGTATAGAACTTATCGGAGATCTCATATCTCTCGATCCGGGCATTCTTCTGAAAGATAAACTTCAACTCCTGGAACATCTCATATGCTCCATGACGTTCAAAACGTCTTTGAAGTCCCGGTTCTAAGCCATACAACATTGCACATTGAACTATTGAGTAATCATCAGAACGAGCCTGCCAGGCGTTCACAACGTCTAGAGACTCAACTGGAGCGGGTGGATCACCAAGCGGTGCATCAAGGACATAAGCCTTCTGGGAAGCCGTAAGGATAATCCTTAGATTACGGGCCCAGTCCACAAAGTTACTTCCATCATCTTTCAACTTAGCTTTCTCTAGGAACGCATTAAAATTCAGGGGTGCTACTGCGCGAGCCATGATCTACAACATAAATATAGCAAAGACAACTTAGACTATTGTTCTAGATAATGAGTTTAGTTAATCATATTACTTAAAAACTCCCACTCAAATTGACATCCCTCCGATCATTCGAGTGTAACATGATCCAAATCCACCAACTCAAGTCCGATCATCACGTGAGTTGAGGTGGTTTCAATGGTGAACATCTTCATGTTGATCATATCTACTATATGACTCATGTTCGACCTTTCGGTCTCTTGTGTTCCGAGGCCATGTCTGTACATGCTAGGCTCGTCAAGTTTAACCCGAGTGTTCCGCGTGTGCAACATGGCTTGCACCCGTTGTATGTGAACGTGGAGTCTATCACACCCGATCATCACGGCGTGTCTCGAAACGACGAACTTTCGCAACGGTGCACACTCGGGGAGAACACAATTTATCTTGAAATTTAAGTGAGGGATCACCTTATAATGCTACCGTCGTCCTAAGCAAAATAAGATGCATAAAAAGGATTAACATCACATGCAAATCATAAGTGACATGATATGGCCATGAACTTGTGCTTTTGATCTCCATCTCCAAAGCACCGGCATGATCTCCATCGTCACTGGCATGACACCATGATCTCCATCATCTTGATCTCCATCAACGTGTCGCCATGAGGTTGTCGCGCCGACTGTTGCTTCCACGACTATAGCTAACGTTTAGCGATAAAGTAAAGCATTACATAGCGCTTAATGATTGACACGCACGTCATACAATAATTAAAGACAACTCTATGGCTCCTGCCAGTTGCCGTACTCATCGACATGCAAGTCGTGATATTCTATACAACACATGATCATCTCATACATCACATATATCTCATCATGTAATTGGCCATATCACATCACAACATACCCTGCAAAAACAAGTTAGACGTCCTCTAATTGTTGTTGCAAATTTTAGGTGGCTGCTACGGGTTTGCAAGAACCGTTCTTACCTACGCAAAACCACAACGTGGTGTAGTGATTGCTTTTTGATCTTCTAAAAGAACCCTCTTCATTGAAATCGATTCAACTAAAGTGAGAGATACAGACACCCGCTAGCCATCTTTATGCAACGAAGTTACATGTTAGTTGAAGGAACCAGTCTCGCGTAAGTGTACGCGTAATGTCGGTCCGGGCCGCTTCATCTCACAGTACCGCCGAATCAAATATCAACTAGTAACGGCAAGCAATATGTATACACCCACGCCCACAACTCGTTTGTGTTCTACTCGAGATCTCATCTACGCATAGACCTAGCTCAGATGCCACTGTTGGGGAACGTTGCATGGGAAACAAAAATTTTCCTACGCACACACAAGATCTATCCATGGTGATGAGCATCTACGAGAGGGAGAGTGGATCTACATACCCTTGTAGATCGCTAAGCGGAAGCGTTAAGAAACGCGGTTGATGTAGTCGAACGTCTCCGCGATCCAAATCGCAAGTCGTCCCTCGATCCAAGCACGATCCAGCACCGAACGGACGGCACCTCCGCGTTCAACACACGTACGGCTTGATGACGATCTCCACCTTCTTGATCCAGCAAGAGGGAGCGGAGAAGAAGAAGAGTTCCAGCAGCACGACGGCGTGGTGATGTTGGTGAGGAACTATTTCAGCAGGGCTTCGCCTAAGCACTACTGAAATTATGACGTTGGAGGAACTAGAGGTTGCCGGCACACGGCTTGGGGCAATCTAATGTCTCCCGTGTGCTAGCCCTGCCCCTCTATTTATATGTTGAGCCTTGGGGTCTAAACTTGGAGTAAAAGCCTCCTCCAAGTCGGTTTTGCCCGCACAAGGTCGGTTTGGCCCGCAGGGAAAGAGTCCAACTCGGATCCCTGCAGTACCGCGCACAAGCGGTAGTACCGCTTCAAACAAGCGGTAGTACCGCTTGGGCGGTAGTACCGCTTCACACAAGCGGTAGTACCGCTTGGGCGGTAGTACCGCTTCACACAAGCGGTAGTACCGCTCGGGCGGTAGTACCGCTTCACACAAGCGGTAGTACCGCTTACGCGGCAGCAAAACTACTTTTGCACTTTCCAATACCTCGTGGGCTTTTATCCCTTGGCCCATATAAAGTGTTGCTGCACCCGAACACTTCGGTAAACATCCGGAACCTATTCCGGTGAATTCCGGAACCCTTCCGGAAACCAAAACACTATTATCACATATATCAATCTTTACCTCCGGACTATTCCGGAGATCCTCGTCATGTCCGGGATCTTATCCGGGACTCCGAACAACTTTCGGTCACCAACAAAATAACTCAACTATACTAATCGTCACCAAACGTTAAGTGTGTAGACCCTGCGGGTTCGAGAACTATGTAGACATGACCGAGACACCTCTACGGTCAATAACCAATAGCGGGACCTGGATGCCCATATTGGCTCCTACATATTCTACGAAGATCTTTATCGTTTGAACCTCTATGTCAAGGATTCAGTTAATCCCGTATGCTGTTCCCTTTGTTCTTCGGTATGTTACTTGCCCGAGATTCGATCGTCGGTATCTCTATACCTAGTTCAATCTCGTTACCGGCAAGTCTCTTTACTCGTTCCGTAATACAAGATCTCGTGGCTAACACTTTAGTCACATTGCTTGCAAGGCTCATTGTGATGTTGTATTACCGAGTGGGCCCTGAGATACCTCTCCGTCACACGGAGTAACAAATCCCAGTCTTGATCCATGCCAACCCATCAGACACCCTCGGAGATACCTGTAGAGCACCTTTATAGTCACCCAGTTACGTTGCGACGTTTGATACACACAAGGTACTCCTCCGATGTCAGGGAGTTGCATGATCTCATGGTCAAAGGAACAGATACTTGACATGCAGAAAACAATAGCAATAAACTGACACGATCATATGCTACGTTCGTAGTTTGGGTCTTGTCCATCATATCATTCTCCCAATGATGTGATCCCGTTATCAAATGACATCTCATGTCAATGGCTAGGAAACCTTCACCATCTTTTGATCAACGAGCTAGTCAACTAGAGGCTTACTAGGGACACAGTGTTGTCTATGTACCCACACATGTATTTGAGTTTCCAATCAATACAATTATAGCATGGATAATAAACGATTATCATGAACAAGGAAATATAATAATAACCAATTTATTATTGCCTCTAGGGCATATTTCCAACAGCAGAGACACAATCTGGTAATTGATACGTCTCCAACGTATCTATAATTTTTGATTGTTCCATGCTATTATATTATCAATCTTGGATGTTTTATATACATTTACAAGCAATTATATATCATTTTTTGGGACTAACCTATTAACTTACTGCCCAGTGCCAGTTGCTGTTTTTTTGCCTGTTTTTGGTTTTCCAGAATATCAGTACCAAACGAAGTCCAAATGCCACCAAACTTTATGCTAGCACACACGGTACTCGATGAAATAGCATAAAATCACATGTAAAAAGTAACGTAGATACTATTACCTTAATCGAAACAGCGGAAATATCAACAGAGGTTGTGGAGTCCCATCAACACCAACGGCAAAGTTGAGTGTAGACAACGTAACCCTATCGTATCACTTACTCGTTGTATAATTCCTGCAACATGAGACGTTGCAGCCGTGTAGGTCAGTACGTTGAATGTACTGGCAAGTCACACCACAAGAGATGATGAAATTCCTACTTCTACATGCAATATGGCTGGTGGAAGGTTCTAAGTTTAATTTGCATAAAGCTGATTTTTCCCTACCATCAAAAGAATATCAAATTATTACTACCAAGCTTATCATAAAATGATTGAGATGGTTTCTCCAATCAATCTATACCCAAATTGTTTCAAACCCATTAAATTAATTAAATGTGATGAGATCGCTCAAATTCCCAGTTTCCAGATGCTCAAATTGTCCATAACCGGGGACACGGCTAATCGATTAGTTTTACACTCTGCAGAGGTTTGCGCACTTTTCCCCACAAGACTCGATCACCTCCTTTGTAGTCCTCGCACTGCTTGATGTTTGAGAACCGGAAGATCGAGACATAGTCTTTCAGAAGCATTTCCCCTTAACCCTGGGTAGACCGGTACACCTACATATATAACTACATCTGCTAGCCTACCCGGAAAGAGGTCACGCAACGTACTCAACTAAGCCAGAGCCCATAATGGCTTGTGGCTGCGCAGGTAAGCTTCTAGTCATGAAAAATTGATAAATCCCTTTGAGCCTGGGTGGCATTCCATAGGGTGATCTCACGGGTACTCCGGGATCCCCTAGGCAAGCACTGGTTTCTCTAGGTGCCCGGGCTAGACCACTGATTACTCCAGGGTGCCCCATACCAATCCACCCGTGTGTTAATGTTGCCACCTTAAGGTTACCCAAAATTATAATATCCCTCGCAACTTGCATGAATCACACATACCAATCCCCGTCTACTATAGCATAGCAAAATTCCTACAACGTTGGCAACAAGGGAGTAAAGGCTCAGACCTACCTCAATGAACTACTGGGTTTATAATATGGCCAACTTATATATTCATGCAATCCTACATCAAAAGGACTAAATGCATATAGAAAACATAGGTATTAAAGGGGCATGATCAAGATGTAACTTGCCTTGTATTGTTGATGAAGATTCTTCACACTCATAATCATGATAGTTCTACTCGTCACACTCCGATCAATCTATCGTAACCACACAATTACATACAAATAAGCAATCACTCCACAAGCAAAAGAAAGCATAAAGAAGCATAGAGAGCTTATGAAACACTCCGAGAAAACCAAATAAAGGTTCAAAATTTGAAACTAATGATGCTACTAGATGTAGGAAGTCATTATGAATATGTAGGAAGAAGAATCGGTAGATTCGGAATAACGGATCGACACATACAAGTAATTCAATATGATATTGAATCTGCTTAGAACGCTGTGTGGCAACACTTTTATGGACTACTAGAATAATTTGACTATGATCAAAATTATATATTGAAAGGACGACGTTAATTGTGCGAATGGAAAGATTTCTTCGATACGAATCCGACGCAATTGGATACATCGGAAACGGAGTTACGGTTAAAAAGATATGATCAAAGGAAGTTTGAATATGAATCTGAACAAATTTCGGAATTTGAAAGTTGCAAAAAGTTTATTTGATAGATTCACTGGATAGGTGAAATCAAGACGAAAATGTAGGCGTTGGTTTTATCTAATTCGTATGAACGAGTAAAAAGTTATGGCTATTTAAAAAATCAGGGCCAAACTGTTTTACGAAAGAAAAAGAGCTATGGCTAAAAGAATTCTAGGCCTAAAGTGTAAATATAGGGACTAATTGATAAATCTAATTATTTTATAGATAAGACCCTACGATGAACGAAATAACTAACTAAGAGGAAAACTAGATTTCTACCGTATACTAGTCTAAAAATAAAGAAGGATACCTTTATAAGGTAGAGAAGAGACGACTTCGGAGAGAGGTGGCGACTTCCAGAATTCCCGCCGGAGAGAAGAAATATATTTTTCTTTTGTGAAGCTAGTCAAACCAAAATATTGATTTAACCCGAAGTGGACGGTTTTTTTGAATGCTCCGATGGGTCTATATTTATAGGAAGAAAGGAGGTTCGAATGTCTAAGAATAGACGAGGTGGGACTAAACGTAGACGAAAAAGAGACACGCGGTATGGGCCAAAAGGCCTTCGCCAGCCGCGCCTACACTGTGGCGCGCAGAGTTTTTTTTTCAGAAATATATTTTTTTCCTGGAAATATTTTTATGTAAAACAAATAAAATATTTTTTGCAAACATAACAGAAAAAAAAATAATGTATGGGCCGGCCTGCTGCTGCACTGCGCACGCGGGTGAAGGATAAGTAAGCATCGCCAGGCGCAGGAGAAAGATGTGTGCCGCTCTGTGCGAGAAATATATATGGGTCGCTCAGTCAATCTGTTTTTTCTAATATAACAGAGAAGGAGAAAGACAGAAAATAAAATAAATTCTAAATATAATATATACATATTATATATCAAAATGATTAGAAAAATAATTTATAAAATATGGACTATATTTCAGAGGCAAAATAAATATTTCATAAAAATCATTTTTTTTTGAAAAAATTCAAATAAATCCAAATTTGACTTTCAATATTTTGGCATTTATTTCTTCTGACTTTTTGGAGGGTCATGTTACCTCCTCTAATACTTTTTGATCAATTCAATTGCCATTTTGAAATGGAGGCAAAGCAAAATATTGAGAATTCAAATGTCATTTTGAAAATGGCCTTCTACTTCCCACTCTATTTCCAATATTTGAAGAAGTCATATTATCTTTCCTCATGAAAATCCTTGAGTGGCATAAAGTCTCTGGTTTGAAAATATTTCAAATGAAATTCAAATCATTTTCAAATCCATTTTCATTTCTTTAAATGGAAGAAGTCATATCATCTTCACTCTAGGGTTTTGTGATGAAATGAATTTGAATTCATGGAAACCAAATGCAAGAATGAAAGTTTGGGAAAGTCCTTTTATTCCCTCTCATTTAACTTTCAAAAAGTTTTTCGAATTCCACTAACTTTCAATCAATCATTCAAACAAACAATCATATTATTTAATTAATATAACATTCCAAAATTTAGAATTTTGGGATGTTACAAGGAGTCGGTGTTAGTTCTATGCCTTTCTCTTTATATAGAAGACTTGATTTGAATAAGCTTACACCTCCTGAAATATCGTTGCAAATGGCTGATAAATCAACTGCTATACCTATTGGAATTTGTGAGGACGTTCCCGTTGTAGTTGCAAACGTTACTATCTTAACAGACTTTGTTATACTTGATATGCCCGAGGACGACAACATGTTGATTATCCTTGGAAGACCTTTTTTGAATAATGCAGGGGTTGTTATTGATTGCAACGAATCAAGGTTACTTTTCATGTCAATGGTAATGAGCATACGGTTTATTTACCGAAGAAACAAAGTTTGGTGAATGGTATCAATATTATTGAAAAAGTTTCGACAATTACTATTGGAAGCTTCAAATTTCCTCTTCCTACTGTCAAAAAGAAATATGAAAGTCTTATTGTTGGGGAAATGCATATCCCCGTTGAGGTAACTTAGTGCTATACGAAAATTCTTCGGTTTCATGCCACCTAGAAATGGTTTCTTAATAAGACCTGATCAACCTTATTAATGGATTCTTTTCGAGGGGTATGTGGTCGATGAATTTAGTAAGTGCAACCTTCTGTACCTACCTTTTGCTCTCTGTTATTTAAATTTAATAAAGTAGAAATGCCATGATTATCCTTTTTTCTGAATTATCCGTGCAATAAAAAATGACCCAAAAATAAAAGTTCTCAGAATGCCCTAAAAATTTAGTATGATTTTTTATGCAATATTTAAGAATTTTTGGCACTGAACACACCCCAGGGGGGTGCACCTGTGAGCCACAAGCTCACAGGGCGCGCCCACCCCCCTGGGCGCGCCCAACAGGCTTGTGGGTCCCACAGGGACCCACTCACTTATGCCAGCCACCCATTGCCTTCTTCTTCCTCCAGAAAAAATCAAACTTGCTCCCAAGCCCGTGTTCTAGCTCATTTTGCTATGATTTTTGATCTCCTTGCTCGGAACTCCATTTCCGAAACTATTTTGAGGAATTACTCCTTGGTATGTGACTCCTCCAATGCTCCAATTAGTTTTTGTTCTAGTGCTTTATACTTTGCATATTTTGCTGCTGTTGGTGACCATGTTTATGAGCTTGCATGTTGAATTTGTATGGTCCAAAGTAGTTTTGATGCATGATATAGCCTCTAGATACTTGTGGGAGTAGTTGCTATCAATTTTGTTGAGTTTCGTTCACTTTCATTTTGAGTTACTAAAAATTTCAGAAATTTTCAGAGGAAGAAAATGTTTAGGAAGATGTTCCATGGTGGTTCCTCGAGCAAGAGTGCTCCTAGGCCCGCAATACGCGAGCCAGATACTGAACAGCCGCGGGAGGCCGCGGTCCTACCATGCAAGTGACCGTCGGATGCCTTCATGATTCGAGCCGGCATCAAGGAAGAGTTTGATATGTACGTGCGCAACGCCGAGCTAAATGACTTCTTGACAGATAAGTGTCAGCAGTACTATGATCTCACTGACTCCTTTGTGTGGAGATTCGAGTATGTATCTCAGCGCACTTCACATGATGTTATTTTCAACTTATATGAAAAGCCTTTTTGCATGTCCGTTGAAGAATTTAGTGAAGTTTGTAAAATTCCATTTTGGGGGACTTGCACTGAACCTCGTAAATCTAACTGGAATGAATTTCTCATGAACATCACTAGGGGTGAAACTAGAGGCATAACACAAGCTACTATGGGGAGCATTCATTTTAGTTCTATACATTATTTTGCTCTATTCATTGGTAGATGCATTAATGGTAAACATGACCCTAGTCATCTTTGTGCCCCTGACTTGAGCATTCTTAGAAGTGCAGTGCTGAGAGATAGACAATTTAACATGGGGGCTATTGTTGCACATCGTTTACATAATAATGCCTTAGTTGGTGACTTCTTTGGTGGAATTTATGCTACTCGCTTAGCTACTTATCTTGGTGTGCCCATTAAACAAAATGATACCCTGTTGCCACCGAGTTTTCTTAATTATGATGCTATGGAATGCCACCAGTTCCTTGAGAGGGGTGTCCCCCCGTTCAGATATAGGCTAATCTTTAACAGGCGCCGCGTTTTCCATACTGTTTTGCCTACTCCTGCCTTCTTTAATTTCCAGGAAAAACATAGACATTTCATACTTGAGGAGGAGGCTGAGGAGTATGAGAGAGCGGCAAAGACCGAACGCCTCAATGAGACAGCTCGCCAAGCTGTGGCAGCTGCACTCCAGTATAACCCGAACTACTATCACAGGCATTATCTAGGCCAGGAGTGGCCATAGACCAACTTAGGCCAAAAGCCTAAGCTTGGGGGAGTACGTATTTCTCACTGACATTACATTCATGCACCACACATTCATGCCAGTTGTCGGTGTTCATCCTTTTTCATTGTATATCCATGTTAGTTTTATTTTTGCTTTCTTCTTGTGTGTTTGATAAACTTCGAAAATCCAAAAATATTTCTCGCTTCTTTTTCTTTCTTGTTTAGTTAATTCATAGTAGTAAAATAAAACCCAAAAATATTTCTCGTTTCTTCTTTGCTTGTTGGGAGTTTTCCCATGTAAATAGTTTTTCTTGTTTCTCGTTTTCCTTCGTTAAATTTGCATTCTTCAGAAAAACCAAAAACTCCAAAAATATTTCAGTGTGTTTCTCTGAATTTCTTTTCTTTTCATTATGTCGTCGTAGGGAGAAGACCACGATGAAAATGTTGAGTGGTTCGCATATGCTTTATTGTTGATCTGACAAAGAGCCACCATTACCTTGTCTTCTCCTTTGAATAAATGTTTGCAGATTCCAGCTTAGTCCACGACACACTTGCACTATTATTATTATTATCACCTCATTCGGTCATGCAAGTGAAAGGCAATAATGACGAAATTTGATGAAGTGATTGTGGTGAAGAAAAGCTGGTATGAACTCTTCTTGTTTTTGTCTTTGTAAATATGTTTTGCTCGGTATTCATGATTCAGCATTATTATGAGTAAACATGTTTGTGATGACAATTAGAGATTATAGTTGCTCATGCCATGCTTAAATAGCTAGGAGTGGATAATTATTTATCTTGAGTGTGAACATGCATTAAAAATGGTTGTGATGTAGTATGTTGGCATGGTATCTTCCTCTGAGTAATTCGAGTGGCTTGACTTGGCACATGTTCATACATGTAGTTGAATCAAAACCAACATAGCCTCCATGATATTTATGTTCAAGGTGTTGATATCCTACTCATGCTCGTATTCAATGTTAATTATTCGCAATGCATGTCTATGACCGTTTTCGCTCTCTAGCTGATCGCTTCTCAATCTATTTGCTAGCCTTCGCCTGTACTTAGCGGGAATACTGCTTGTGCATCCAAATCCTTAAACCCAAAGTTGTTCCAGATGAGTCCACTATATCTACCTATATGCGGTATTACTTAGCCGTTCCAAGTAAATTTGCATGTGCCATCTCTAAACATTCAAATGAACATCTGTTTTGTGTGCCCGTACCGCTCATGGAGCAATAGGGACATTCATAATCTTCCATGCTAAGCGGGTTATTCTTAGATGAGTGTTTATTCACTTGTCATTGCACGAGAGAGGCTGGTATTTGGGATGCCCAGTCCTATGGTCGAAATCGAATTATAAATGCAAACAAACTCCCCCAGAAAGTTGTTGGTATGGAGGGCACCCGTGAATTCGGCTAGCCATGGCTTGTGTTGGTATGGTGGAGGGGGGGTAAACTTTACCTTTCCGCTTGGGAACCGCCTATAATGTGTTTAGCATGGAAGATATTGAAAATTCTCGGTCGTAGCGTTGACAGGAAAAGCATACCTCTCAAAATTGTTTTAATCTCTGATTTAAGCCTTGAGCTCCGGCACCACTGCAAATCCATGCTTCCCTCTGCGAAGGTCCTATCCATTTACTTTTATGTTATTTTACTTTTATTGTTGAGTCATCACCTTCTTGTTTAAGCACCAGTTGGAGAGCACTATTGTCATTTTTATGCATTGAGTATATTTAATGTTGGATGTGACCATGAATGGATATCCTCTACCCTAAATTACAATGTTTAGTCGCTGCTTGAACCTCAGAGGTGCTCTGCATTTATGTTTTGCGGTTTCAGAAAGGGCTAGCGAGATACCATGTTATCATATTATATCATGATTGTTTTGACAAATTGTTGGCATTCGAGATATCTTACTATTGCTCGCTAGTTGGTTATGTTATTGCCATGAGTAAATGTGAGACCTAAGTGTTATCATTCATATGGTTAGTTCATAGTGTTTGCAGAAAACTTGGATGCTAGTTAAGTATATATACAAACAACAAGAACAAAAGAGTTTTAAAAGTTTTTCTTTGTCACTTTCAGTTTGTCAATTGAATTGCTTGAGGACAAGCAATGAGTTAAGCTTGGGGGAGTTGATACGTCCCAAACGTATCTACTTTTCCAAACACTTTTGCTCTGGTTTTGGACACTAATTTGCATGATTTGAATGGAACTAACCTGGACTGGCGCTGTTTTTAGTAGAATTGCCATGGTGTTATTTTTGTGCAGAAATAAAAGTTCTCGGATGGAGCTGAAAATTTATTTAGAATTATTTCAGAATATATAAAAAATACGGCGAAGAGATCTACTGGAGGGGGCCACCCAGGAGCCACAAGCTCAGGGGGCGCGCCTACCCCCAGGGTCGTAGGCGCGCCCCCAGGCTTGTGGGGCCCTGGTAGCTCCGTTTACCCTAATTCCAATGCTATAAGTACCTATTCATCAGGAAAAAATCAGAGAGAAAGAATCATCGCGTTTTACGATACGAAGCCACCGCCACCTCTTGTTCTTCATCGGGGGGGCTGATCTGGAGTCCGTTCGGGGCTCCGGAGAGGGGGATTCGACGCCGCCGTCATCATAAACCATCCTCCATCACCAATTTCATGATGCTCACCACCGGGCATGAGTAATTTCTTCGTAGGCTTGCTGGACGGTGATGGGTTGGATGAGATTTATCATGTAATCGAGTCAATTTGTTAGGGCTTTGATCCCTAGTATCCACTATGTTCTGAGATTGATGTTGCTATGACTTTGCTATGCTTAATGCTTGTCACTAGGGCCCGAGTGCCATGATTTCAGATCTAAACCCTTTATGTTTTCATGAATATATTTGTGTTCTTAATCCTATCTTGCAAGTTATATGCACCTATTACGTGTTATGATCCGCATACCCCAAGGTGACAATAATTGGAATTCTTTCCGGTGATTACCGTAGTTTGAGGAGTTCATGTATTCACTAAGTGCTAATGCTTTGTTCCGGTTCTCTATTAAAAGGAGGCCTTAATATCCCTTAGATTTCCTTATGGACCCCGCTACCATGGGAGGGTAGGACAAAAGATGGCATGCAAGTTCTTACTATAAGCACGTATGACTATAGACGGAATATATGCCTACATTACATTGATGAATTGGAGCTATTGTGTATCGCCCTAGGTTGTGACTGTTACATTATGAATGTCATCCAACATAATTATCCATCACTGATCCAATGCCTATGCTTTTCGCATATTGATATTTGCTAAGTTACTTTCGTTGCTGCTGCTATTACAATCACTACAAACTGCTACTGTTACTGTCCTTGTTACTATTGCTACTGTTACTACTGCTATCAAAACTATCATACTACTGTGCTACTAAATACTTTTCTGCAGATATTTGTTCTCCAGGTGTGGTCGAATTGA
This sequence comes from Elymus sibiricus, assembly GCA_039707655.1. Taxonomy (NCBI): domain Eukaryota; kingdom Viridiplantae; phylum Streptophyta; class Magnoliopsida; order Poales; family Poaceae; genus Elymus; species Elymus sibiricus. Next base: position 86,082,208 of record CM077668.1, on the reverse strand, counting down.
CAACTCAACTGCTAATATTCACAAATATCCTTTGGCTCCCCTTGTGTCGAATCAATAAATCTGGGCAAAATACTAGCCGCGAAAACTGTTGTGATCCCCTATACTTGTGGGTTATCAGAAGCCGGTGATGCGCGACTGTGTGCACGACGCACATGTCAGCAATAACTCATATGAAGTCGACCCTAGAAAAAAAAGACAACAACGCCGGATGATGCTCCGATAACTTGTTACGATCACACGGGCGCGGCCGATCGTACGGGTGTAACTGAGGCGCGTTCATAAAAAACAGAGCAAACACTTTGCCTATGTATTTCTCGTGTATATATAATTTTGTGCCATTGGTTATTTATTTTAAACACAATGCATTGATGTGTTGATTTCAATTATATTGTACAATAACAAATGGATAATATAGATGCACAAAAGAAATGGATATTATAGTCCGCTACTTAAAAGTGTTACCTCATATGATTACATGGCCTCCATTTCATAAATTGCAGTACCTGTTGAATTCATATATGAATATTATATATATTACTTCATAACAGAACCTTAAATCATCCAAAACTAATGAATTTGAATGCAACACTAACAATGGTGCATGTACATGATAACTACAATGGTTGTTTGAAGAAATATCACTATAACTTTGGCATGCATGATTGAAAAAGGCTATTTGAAAAAAAAGAGTATAACTTATGCGATATGTGAGTGTCCAATCTTTATAGCGTTGAATTGATATTGTATCTTCAACTACAATACGAAGTAGATATTGGTTATGTTCAAGCGTGGCATGTCCTCGACTGTTAGATAGTGATACGTGAATGAATTGTGCAATCTCTCTCACACACATACAAATCTCCCTTCTTCGTGGGCATCTCAATCACACACGCGTGCTCCATCTATTTCTCTCCCTCCGTCAAGGTTAGAAATCATCTTTCTACCTCGCCCTACAAGTCTCTCACACAAAAACACACACACTCTCTCTGTCGAACACGCCCACCCCTTTAATTCCGCCCACCCACCGCCCCTCATGTCTCAAAGTATAAGTACGTCTCGCTCACATATCCCTAAGGTTAACTCGAGTCCCCGGAACCATATGAATCCATACAATGGGATTCCAGCTGAGCACCTTTTGTTTTGAGATTTCGAGAAGAGTTCGCTCACACACACACACACACACACACACACACACACACACACACATTGTTTCTCTCTTCATTTATTTCAGGCATTTGCATCCACACCCGCTTGTTTATCTCCCTGATGTTTTAGGTATGCCTCACACACATGCTATCTACCTATCTCCTAATATAGATCTATAACACAAACTCTCTCTCTCTTTCTCTCTTTCTCTCTCTCTCTCTCTCTCTAAGTATCTCTAGCACCCTCCCCCCTCCCAACACTGATAGGACCAGGGTGACATCTCGATCTTGATCTTAATCTATCTACTGGCTTCTCTCTCAAACACACACACACTCGCTTGTGTCTCTGTGCCTAGCACACGCACACTCTCGATACGTCTTTCTCTCCCTATCCTGCCCCCCAACAAACACAGGAGCAGGGCAACACCTCGATCTTGATCTTAATCTATATATTGGCTTCTCTCTCAAACACACACACTCACACTCGCTAGTTGTGTCTCTGTGCCTCACACACACACTCTCGATACATCTTTCTCTCCGTAGCCCCCGTCGATATGTAGATTTATCGGTGGTCGTTGATGGTGGGGTCGGAGTCACGCGTGCAGAGGTGTAATGACGATGACGTCGAATTGGAACCTCAACGACGCTTTTCTCTTCGACAACATGTGTGCGTTCATGTGTGTGTAGCCAGCTTGCCCATTGTGACCTGTTTTTACGGGCCTGATGTGATGGTTTTCGCCCGGTTTTCTGTTAATTAACTGGGCAACTCTTTTCTTTGTTATTAATGAATTTGAGATCCTCGGGTCACACATAAAATATATCACTTTAAACCAATTATCACAGTAAGTATATAAAAAGACAAACATCTCTTGCTTGTTCGAGAAAGAACATCTGGTGGAGTGGTTAGCGCCCGATGCTCGCAACGCGTTGTCCTGAGTTTGAATCCTGTCGGATTTAGTTTCTTATATGTTTTTATATATACTTCTTTCTCTACCCTACTGATAGTGGAACCCACAGATAAAACGAGAGCGGGCACCATGTTACGTAGGCGGATTTAACAGAGAGTACTTAGAATACAAGTTTAAGGATAGAATATTCATTTCTGAGCCCAGGCTCATCTGCACCCGCGCTGAAGAAAAAAAATGAAAACAAATACTAGAAAAATTCAAACAATTCCATTTTTTTGCATGGTAGATAATTTGGTGTGTGAGGTCCGCTCCAATTTTCAGATCATTTGGACATCTGAGTAGCTCTCAGCAAAAAAGACAAATTTGGGGTTTGTAAAAAAAGTTTAATGTTCATGTACTGTTCTGACCCAATTTGTCTTTTTTTGCTGAGAGCTACTAAGATGTCCAAATGGTCTGAAAATTGAAGCGGACCTCATGCAACAAATTATCTACCATGCAAAAAAATTGGGAATTTTTTGAATTTTTTTGAATTTTTTGTGGATTATTTCTTGACCGGGTGCAGATGAGCCTGGGCACCGAATCGATGCACTAATTTTTTAAGGATTGATTTGTTTCATTTTTTTACTTTTTGTACGAATCTGTACCCACCATGCAAGTTCATGTACTGTACATGCAATTAAATTTTTATTTTTGAGAATCATACATGCAATTAACTCACACGGATTTGATGTGACTCTATAATTTCCAGCATAAGGGCATCTCCAACGTCAACCAGCAAATTTCCTCCCGCATCCGTCCATGGACACGGATGCGGGAGGACGACATCCAACGCTAGCCGCATACATTTTGACAACAACTCGAACCAACCGGCCGAAATTCGTGCAAACACGGCCGGATTTCATATAAACATGATGGATTTCATACAAAAATGCCGGATTTTCATATAAACATTACGGATTTCATTACATTTACATCAACTAAGTGGTGCTAGTCCGGCTCTGGAGGTATAATTAATACCTAATCTAAATGGTTGCCTGCGGATCCCTTTGTCCTCCTCATGTCCGACAGCCCGATCAAGACACTTGCGGGGTCGACGATGGTCCTCGCAAGAGAAGAACCGGGTAAGACACCGGTTGTGTACGCCGTCGTTGCCTCAGCGGTGGCCTTCATGGGACCCAAGCGGCGGCGGCCTCCCGTGTTCTACTTCTCCTCGATGATGGCGGCGGATGCGGACGCGCTGGGCATCGACTCGTCGCTCTCCGCGCACCCTGCTTCTGTCTCTGCCTGCATGGTGATACATCTCCAACGTATCTATAATTTTTTATTGTTTCATGCTATTATAGTATCAATCTTGGATGTTTTATATGCAATTATATATCATTTTTTGCGACAAACCAATTAACCTAGTGCCCAGTGCCAGTTGCTGTTTTCTGCTTGTTTTTGGTTTTTCAGGAAATCGGTACCAAACGAAGTCCAAATGCCACAAAACTTTTTGATGATTTTTTTTCTGGACAAAAGAGACCCTGGAAGCTTTGGGAGGGTGCCAAAAGCCCACAAGGAGGCCACAAGGCAACAGGGCGCGGCCCCGGGGGGGCGCGCCCTGATGCCTTGTGGGCCCCTCGTGGCTCCTTTTGACCTAATTCCACTTCTATAAATTCTCAAATATTCGGAAACCAACAGAGAGCTAGATGAGAAAACCCTACCGCCGCCGCTACCCTCTGTTCTTCCGCGATCCCATCTGGATGCCTTTTCCAGTACTCTGCCGGAGAGGGAATCGATCACGGAGGGCTTCTACATCAACCTTGCTGCCCTTCCGATGATGTGTGAGTAGTTTACCACAGACCTACGGGTCCATAGCTAGTAGCTAGATGGCTTCTTCTCTCTCTTTGATCTTCAATACCATGTTCTCCTCGATGTTCTTGGAGTTCTATCCGATGTAATCTTCTTTTGCGGTGTGTTTGTTGGGATTCGATGAATTGTGGGTTTATGATCAGATTATTCATGAATATTATTTGAGTCTTCTCTAAAATCTTTTATGCATGATTGTTATAGCTTTGTATTTCTCTCCGATCTATCCGTTTGGTTTGGCCAACTAGATTGATTTATCTTGCAATGGGAGAGGTGCTTTGTGATGGGTTCAATCTTGCGGTGTTCTATATCCCAGTGACAGAAAGGGACAAGACACGTATTTGTATTGTGGCCATTAAGGATAAAAGGATGGGGTTTAATCATATTGCTTGAGTTTACTTTGTCTACATCATGTCATCTTGCTTAAGGCGTTACTCTGTTTTATACTTAATACCCTATATGCATGCTGGATAGCGGTCGATGGGTGGAGCAATAGTAGTAGATGCAGGCAGGAGTCGGTCTACTTGTCTTGAACATGATGCCTATATACACGATCATTGCCTTGAATATAGTCATAACTACGTGCTTTTCTATCATTTGCCTAATAGTAATTTGTTTACCCACCGTATGTTCTGCGCTCGAGAGAGAAGCCTCTAGTGAAAACTATGGCCCCCGGGTCTACCTTTATCATATATTAAAATCTAAACATACCTTGCTGCAATTTATTTAATTTTATTTTCTTTTACAATTTATCTTTTTATCTATCACTATCAGAATTAATCCTTGCAAATAACCGCTATGGGGATTGACAACCCTCTTATTTGCGTTGGGTGCAAGTGTTTGCTTTTGTGTGTGTAGGTGCTACTAACGAGATTCTATGTGGTTCTCCTACTGGATTAATAACCTTGGTTCTTAACAAAGGGAAATACTTATCTCTTCTGTACTGCATCATCTTCACCTCTTCGGGGAAATCCCAACGCAGTTCACAAGTAGCATGAAGAATTTCTGGCGCCGTTGCCGGGGAGACATCACCGAAACCTATCAAGTACCTTCGCACAAACTATCATCCACTTGCTCTTATTTCATTTGCCTTTTTATTTGCATTTTCCTCTCGTCTTCATCTCCCACACTTCTCTAAAAAAATCAAAAATACTAAAAATATTTTGTGTGCTTTCTTTGCTTGTGTTGCCATGTGCCTTCTATTTGCTTGCATCTTCGCTTGCTAAAAATCTATTGATATGGATCCTCATCCACTTGCTAATCTTTTCAAAAGATCCAATTATAATGAACTAATTGCTAGTGAGTTGAGTGCACTTGATTATCTCTATGAAGTTTTGCTTGAAAATCATGAATCTGAAAATTGTGATGAAGTGTTAAAAGAAGAAATTTATAAAGTGATTCATGATAGCTTCTTGAATGAAAAGCATGATTGCAATGATGTTATTGTAAACTCTATTAATGTCAATTGTGCTAATGATATGCAAAACTACAAGATTGGGGATGATAATTTTGTTATGTCCACTACTTATTGTAATGATCATGATTGGGGTGATAATGCTTCTTACGATATTGAAAATTTATTTAAGCCTCAGGATGAGTATATTATTGATAATAATGTTTGCAATAATATTGAAAGCGGGTTTGGAAGAGTGTCAACTTTAAGTAAAAAGAATCCCACGTATTTGGAGAGTGTTCAATCTTATGAAATTTTTGATAAAAGTGGGTTTGGAGAGGTCATGACTTTAGTTGATGTTAATCCCACTATCTTGGAAGATTATAAAACTTTTATGCATATTGGTCATGAAGAGAATATTTTATATGAGAGCTATATTGTTGAATTTGATTATGATCCTACATGCAATTATTATGAGAGAGTAAAATATGGTTATAGAGGTCATCATGCTATTAAATTACCTCTCTTTGTGTTGAAATTTTTAATGCTTCATTCTTCCTATTTGCATATGCTAGATATTGCTTGTCTTGATAATTTGTTTTCCTATAAAATGCCTATGCATAGGAAGTATGTTAGACTTAAATGTGTTTGTCACATGTTTTATGATGCTCTCCTTGTGCTTCAATTCTTGTCTTTGACATGAGCATCATTGAAATCTCAAGGCCTATCTTAACGGCTGTAAAGAAAGAGCTTGTTGGGAGATAACCCAATAGTTTTATTTTCTGTTTTTGTGTGTTTAAACAATTGTAGCTACTGTTATGATTTTGTTTTTATCTTTTAACTAGTAAAGTGGCCCGCTCTACGCGCGGGCATGATCTTTTGATACTTTTTCAGATGGATTTTGTGCAAGAGACCCTAGCGTCTTTTAATTGTCTATTATATATTGTGATTGAACTTCATATATAGTAAGTCTATACACATGTTATAATCATATTTATTAATACTATTAAAAAATCAGAAAGTCAACCCATTCTGAAATTGTTGTTGTTAATGTGAGTATAGCATCTGAAGTCCTACAAGTATGCACCAAAATTGCCACATTACGGATCATGAATTTATATTACACATATGTATACATTAACTGGATTTCATAATCAAGTAATTCTTAAGTATATCATTTGTTGAAATAAACAATTTTCTATAGCTTAGTGTTTGGATATTCCTAGTATTAACCGACCAAACAACACTTTTGACCTAGTAGATTGCGCTCTTTTGTAATTGTGTCATGTCTTTTTGTTTATGTGCAATTGATAGTTTCACCTATTATATTTCACGATTGAACTTCCTATATGAAGTCAGAGTATACATATTTATACTCAATTATACTCATTTCTCAAAGTTAAATTAAATTATAGATTTTAGTAAATATATGTGAATAGCTCGTGACTATGTGATTTGGGTTAAAAAATCTCTAGGAATCTATCATTTTCTACATATAATTGTAGTGAAAGATAACCCTAATGTCACATTATTTGCCCACACTTTTTATTATCAAAATATGTAGGAAAGAAGAGTGATATATGTCCCTACCCAGTGAAACACAATGGTACTTCATGCCAGAAGCGAATACAACAATAATTATTCATGTATTTAATATGTTTATAGTAGCCATACATGGCAGAAAATATTTATGGACATAACCCCAAATATTTACGGACATATTGTTTTGTATTTACACCAACTAATACAACATGTGCACATTGAAGCACAATTGCTCTTCCTCGATGTCAATGGAGCTGCATTTAGCAAACCGTCTGCCATAAACAATGATGGATTGCCACCTAATGCAATAAACAGTGGGATTCTAGGTGCTTGTCTTGTACTGTAACATAGCTGCTATTAACAAAAAAACCATAAAAATTTATCAAACAAAGCCTCATCATCCATAAAAAATGTCACTTTTTATATGAGCTTAGTCATAACAGGCTGTAGTTTTGTATGAATAAATGCGTTTAAAGCATAAATTTATTTTCTTGTTGAAATATTCACAAAATTCTAGAGATATTATTCCTTACTGATGGAAACTTTTCTTGCATTATAAGTCAAAAGCAGAACTTATTATTGCAGGCCTCTTCAACTATAGTTTGTTTATGAACAGAGACAAAAATTAAAACAATATGCAGAAATGAACCACTAACATTTATATGTAGAAAATTAACTCGAAGCCATGAAACTATATACTATAAATAGAAGATGGTGATATAATGAAGTACCTTATGCATGCATGTGTGTTCATCACCGGCATCATGGTGCATAATTACATAATTCTTAGCTCTCTGTCACCTTTCAGTACATCAAATGTCTTCAAAGTAATAACCTACAAATTTTAATATTCATATTCAAGTACGTAAGGTAATTCACAAGCCTTCATATGTGCATTAAGCCGCTTGATCGTAGGCAGGACAACTACAAGAACCATTGCTAGTATAGTCAAAATTTCCTTTGATCAATACATAGCTCAAGTCATGCGTTTGCGCTTGAGTACACATGCGTTTTGTCTAACATGTGCAGATGATTTCAATGTTATTCATCATTGCTCTATCGATTTACTCTTCTGAAGGTCAGCGAAAATCGGTGCAAGGACCTTCTGATGGACCATCGTGTGTCAAGAAAATCAGGGGTCTAGTGTGGATCATCAGGACTATGCAATATGCCTCCAGCGAGCCACCCTATACTCTGCGGTGAGAACGAACTCCTGAAAGCGTAGCCTGGGGATTAGATTGATGTGGTCCTATGAGGATGAAAGGCATGCACCGGAAACATGAAAACAGGAATAGTCTAGATTTGGGGGTAATCCTCCTTTTCGAAAAAAGGAGTAGACTGGATTTCTCTCGTAGATAAATCAGCTAATTTTTTTAAAATAATACTTTTTTTAATGAATTTGAAAAATAATACACAGTTTCAATATTTTCGAAAAATAATACACCGTCGGCCCAGCCCTGGCCGACTGGGTCTAATCGGCCTACTATGGGCCGACTAGACTCTAGTCGGCTGGGGCCTGGCCGACAGGCCACTGCAGGGGTGCGTGGCAGCCTATGGTAGGCCGGGCCGCATCACTCGGCTGGGTGGGCTATCAGTCGGCCCAGCCAGAGCCGACAGGGGGCAGTCGGCCGAGCCAGAGCCGACTGACGAGTGGATAAGGCGCCGGCGCCCTCTTCTTCCTCCTCCCTCCTTCCTTCTTCCTCCTCCCTCATTTTCTTCCTTTCTAACCTTCATTTCTACCCGATTTCCAGCCGATTTCTTCCCCGTTTTCCACCGTAGTTGCATTGTAGAGGGAAGGAGGAGGCAAGAAAGACCTCGATCTCGCGGTGGGATAGCTCGTGGTGGTTATGGTGAGCATTTCTTAAGTGGTGGAGTACGTGAAGGTGGTGGAGGTGGAGTTGGAGGTGGTGGAGGAGGGGGTGCTGCACGTGGAGGAGTGGGTGCTGCACGTGGAGGAGTGGGTGCTGCATGTGGTGGTGGTGGTGGTGCTATCCGGTGTTCGTCGTTCGTTGTTTCTTCGCACGCTTCAAGGGTATAATAGAAGTTACATTTTGTGTGTCATATTACTTGTGCGATTTTGTAGTTGGTTCGGTAATATATCTTAACATATTTTGTATTTAGGTGACCGGTAATATTTAGGTGTCCGTTATTATTTAGGTGTCCGGTAATATTTAGGGGACCGGTAATACATAGGCTGCCGGTAATGTAGAGTTGTCCATTAATATTTTAAGTGCACCGATAATATCCCATAATATATTATAAGTTTGACTTGCTGCTGAATATTTTAGGTCGACAGATATGTCAGATGTAGTGAAGTTCACATTTTTCTACGGTCATGGTAGTGTCCAAACAAATCAGTTGGGAGTTGATCTCAGTGAGTTCGAGAACATAGTGGTGCCAATTAGTGCCCCCCAAACATGGTCTGTTAGTCAGTTGACAGAGTGGTTGACAAGATGTTTAGGGTATAATACTGAAACTCACACCGTCGGTGTTCATGCATTGTGGAGCCGGTCAAGTTCGAACATTTTCTTTTATTTGAGGCCAATCGAGCGGGACTCTCAGTGGGTGCGCTGGTTGCAAGGATGTGCAAAAAGGATATTAAATCCTTGCGCCTTAGTGCTTCCTGTCCTGAAGGAGGTCAGTGCCCCTGAAGGCGAGGGTGGTTATGATCCTGGCCAGAGCAGTGCAGGGATACATTTATCTATGTTAGATGATCCGTCAAATGATGGATATGATGGCCACGAATCAGGGCAGAGTAGTCAGGTAGAAGGAGGAAATGCTGATGGTTATGACGTTGGCCAGGCTGATGCTGACGAGGTAGATGGCCAAATGCAAAACCTGATGGAAGATGAAGATACAGATGTTGATATTGTTCATGCTGACGAGTCGGATGAAGATGAGAACGTAGAGGTGGTGCCTAATCCTGCAGCATGGAATCATGACTTCTCATCTGCAATGACCGTGAATGATGGCCATGATTCAAATTGGCAATATCACCAGAACAACATTGCGACGGGTGGTATGTACCCCAACAAGGAAGCTTTGAAGGATGCAATAATTCAGTGGGCAATGTCCACGCAAAGGGTTTTGAGAGCTAACGTGTCTAGTCAGAAATTTTTGACAATGGTATGCAAGGACGATGATTGTCCCGCGAGGGTGCATGGCTATCTCCCAAAGTATGGCACAAGTTGGGTGATTAGTGACTTCGTTCAACACACATGTGTTATTCCGTATATCCCTCAAGATCATGGTAACCTTTCGTCCACGCTTATTGCTTGATTGCTTTACAGCGAGATAGTCGATAGCAAAGCGATGGAAGTGAAGGCTATCCAGACAAAAGTCTTCGTCAGGTTCAATTACAGAATTTCTTATGGCAAGGCTTGGAGGGCTAAGCACATGGCGCTTGAGAAGAGATTTGGTTCGTATTTCGATGCATATGACTGTGTTGTCCGTCTCCTCCGTACACTGCAGTACCGGAATCCAGGCACCTATGTTGACATCCAAGACTTGGTCATGCCAGAGTTCCCAACTGTGATGGTGCTGCATCGATTGTTCTTCTCTTTCGGTGTATGCATCGAAGCTTTCAGTCATTGTAGACCGGTGATATGTGTAGATGGCACATTTCTCACTGGCAAGTACAAGGGTCAGATCCTCACCGCCATTGGTCAAGACGGTCAAAATCAAGTAGTGCCACTAGCATTTGCTTTTGTGGAGAACGAGAATATTGAAAGTTGGACATGGTTCTTCAGGCAACTGAAAATAGCAGTGGTGAAGGATAAGCCGAATGTGTGCATCCTTCATGACAGGCATGCAGGTATACTGAGTGCGATAAGGACACTGACAAACCCTGGGCCTGATGAGCCAACTCCATGGCAGGACATGCAGAGCCGTTGGTGCATGCGTCACCTGGGGGCCAATTTCTTCTCGCAGTTCAGAAATAAGAACCTTATGAATCTATTCAAAAAACTCTGCAAGCAGAACCAGGAATGGAAGTACACGAAGATACGTGAGAGACTTAATGACTGCACTCTGAGACATGTTAGGGACAGGAAAGCCGCAAGGGATGCAGCTGTGAGGGCACATGTAGAAGCAGTAGCTGCACAGTTAGCAACAGGACCAGCGGCCGAGGAGGAAGAACCTGTTGGGCTATGTGATTTGCAAGGATTTGACCCACCTGGTACTAGGAGAAGGCTTGGCAGGACGATTAAAACATTTGAGCAGTGGATAGAGCATGAGCCTCTGGAGAGGTGGTCTTTGCTGCATGACACACATGGAGCTAGGTATGGTGTCATGACTACCAACCTAGCTGAAACTTATAACTTTGTCCTCAGAGGAAACCGTGCTTTACCACTGACAGCAATCGTTGAGGGTATTTTCTATGGCACGGTGAAGTATTTCAGAGATAGGCGTCAAGCAGCAGAGTTGCATATCACAAACAACCCGAACACACGTTATTGTGAAAGGGTTATGAAGTACATGAATGATAAGATGCGGAAAGCTAGGACTCACACTGTAGTCTCCATCGGAAATCAAGAAAGAAGGTTTGAGGTCCGATTAGCTAACAACAGATTCGGATGTGGAAATCAGGTGTTGACGCATGAGGTGAAAATTGGCAATGAAGTCAGGCCAACGTGTGAATGCACATGCAACAAACCGAAGTTGCTTCATCTACCTTGCTCTCATGTACTTGCTGCTTGCGGGCAGCTAGGACTTGACGCAATCTCTTTCGTGTCTCCATATTTCCTGAAAGAGTCCGTGGTCAATACCTGGACAGGTGAGTTGCAGGGATTTCAATCAATGGGTAACTTCACCATTGTTAACCCTTTTGAAAGGCGGTACATTCCGGACCCACGGAATATGCGTACAAGCAGAGGCAGACGTCAGACTCAGCGCATCCGGAATGATATGGATGAATCTGAAGCCGGAGGGCCAACTATTCAATGCATTCTATGCAATGGATTTGGCCACAGGGACCCTAATTGTCCCACCTTCGTGAATGGCCGTGGACGAGGAAACCGGGGACGAAGAGGAAGAAAAGGGAGAGGAGGGAGAGGAAGAAACTAAGTGCGGCACTCTATTTAATTTGTATTAAGTGTGGCACTCTGTTTAATTATGTACTAAGTGTGGCACTCTGTTTAATTTGTAATAAGTGTGGCACTCTGTTTAATTCTGTACTAAGTGTGGCACTCTGTTTGATTTGTAATAAGTGTGGCACTTTGTTTAAATTTGTATGGTGCGTGCAACTATGTTTTCATAAGTGCAGGAATGGAGGATGAACGTCCTCCATTGATTGATCCTCTCATTGATAGTGGCCATCGTGCTACGATGTTGGATGAACGCGCTCTGTTACCACTAGTCACTCGCACCGCTGGGCATGACTGGAGGATACACCCGGATTGGACTGAGAGGTACGGGTTTTATTAATTTTGTTCTTTGTTATGTGTTTTTTCCGATAACAACTCATTGAACCTTTGTGCTTCGTTATAAGCAGGTTGAAATGGGCTGGGCTTTTACCTTTCGCGCGTCTTGTTGAGGCCCCCACAGATGGAGACCTCCCACACGTCGCCATTGACCACTCTTTGCTCACGTGCTTAGTGGATCGATGGAGGCCCGAGACCCACACGTTTCACTTCCGTTGGGGAGAGATGTCTCCTACTCTGGAGGATGTGTCACTTTTGCTAGGACTACCCTTGTCGGGTCATGCCATAGGACCGTTGGAGGCACCGGCTGATTGGGAGCAGCAACTTCGTCAACGTTTCCAGAATCTCTCGTGAAAATGGACGAGGATCACCCATCACTGCGGAATTGTTAATGCTACCACAACAAGCAGTGAGGAGAAGAGGCAGTGAGGAGAAGTGCTGTGAGGACAAGAGGCAGAGAAGAGCTCTTTTTAAAGAACCGCCGAGGCTCAGTGCGCTGCTGTTTTCCAGTCACCTCACTCGTAATCAGTGCAGATGCTCTCCTCGGAGTTAGCGCAATCACTGTCAAACTCACGACCGAAAGAAGCACTGCCAGTCACACTCACCACCGAAAGCAACACTGGACCTCAGCTGCCAGTCAAACTCACCACCGAAAGCAGCACTGCCAGTCACACTCACCACCGAAAGCAACACTTCCAGTCACACTCACCACCGAAAGCAACACTGCCAGTCACACTCACCACCGAAAGCAGCACTGGACCTGAGCTGCCAGTCACACTCACTACCGAAAGAAGCACTGCCAGTCACTTTTTCGTTACCCTGCGGCGCCCACACCCGACAGCATCAATTTTCCCTCACTTTCGGTGGTGAGTGTGACCGGTGAGCAGTGCAGTGTAGTGACCGGTGAGTGTGAAAACAGCAGCGGGTCTTCTTCTCTCCCTCGCCCTGGTTGCTTTAAAAGGGTGCTCTTCTCTGCCTCTTCTCTTCACTGCCTCTTCTCCCCACAGCCTTTCTCCTCACTGCCTCTTCTCATCACTGCCTGTAAACCGACAGCGGGTGGACCGGTGGATAAGGCAGGTACACTCCCTTATCCTCCTCCTCTCTTTTGTTTCTGTTCCTTTTTCCTCCCCCATTGCTTCTCATTTATCCTCCCCCATTCGCGATTTTTCACCGATTTCCACCATAAGTACTGCCCCAAATTCAACAATGTTGTAGATCCTCTAGTAGTCAGCCGATTCCACCAAATTTTTTTTGAATTCCATGGTTATTTTGTGCAAATCATGTAATATATTTATTGTGTTTTACAGATGACTAGTAAGAACGGTTATCCTGGTCCAATTTGGTTTATTATGTACAATGTGCATGTAAAAGATGCCCTACCACCATTTTATGAAGCATGGCTCGAAGAAATTATTAATTTTGTTAGTTTGAACAATCATATGCTGAATTTTGGGTTGTCAACTGAGGATTTCATGTACTACGAAACAGAAGATGAATATGGGAACCGCGAGCTGATCGACGTCAAGAATGAATCTGTAGTGAAGCAAATGCTTGAAGAATTCAAACCAATACGTAGGGTTGTTTTGCATGTCTACAGGAGACCTAGTTCGTATGTTCAGCCTGCACCATATGTACCTAAGGGTGAGAGATCTTCATCTAAGGGTGGTGATGAACCTAAGGGTGAGACCTCTTCATGTAAGGACACCTAGTTGGTGGGTTGAGTGATCATGAGCAGTCAATTGAACTAGTAATTTGTATCGTAGACTTATTTATGTACACCTAATATAATAAAAAATACTACCGGATCAACTAAAAAAATCCGCACACCTAAATATTTCACATCTACATATAATAAGGAGAAGTGAGCAAAGGAGGAAGAAGCAGGGAGCAGCGTATATTATTTCTGTAATTTACCAAAAAAATGTATTATTTAAAAAAAATTAGCATGTTACTGCTGGTGTGAATATTTGCCGAATTATTACAATATAAATATATTAATATGATTTCTAAAGTTTCAATTTAAAAGCCATGCACCAGTCGGCTTACTATAGGCCGATTAGTGCTAATCGTCCTACTATAGACTGATTAGTACTAATCGGCCTATAGTAGGCCGACTGGAGCATGGGCTGGTGGCCGAGTGGCCAGTCGGCCAGGCCCCAGCCGACTGGAGTCCAGTCGGCCCATAGTAGGCCGATTAGACCCAGTCGGCCGGGGCTGGGCCGACGGTGTATTATTTTTGAAAATTATTGAATCTGTGTATTATTTTTCAAATTTACTAAAAAAATGTATTATTTAAAAAAAATTAGCGATAAATCATGCTTGCATCTGCTCATGGAATTCACCAACGTTAGCTAGCAAAGTCCAAGCTAGCTTAACTTAGGCTAACGCCATGGCATCTAAACTTCTTCATATATGCCATCTAATGGTATATGGCTAAGATAAAGGAACCTGAAGCCCATGGTTTAGACTTTCCATTGCAATAAATCATTTGCACTTGCCGGACGACCGATTATGCGATAGTCTGCCTGCGCTTTCAGCATAGAGACACCGCCTCAGCCAAATCGTAGTACCCGAGGTGCCTCTTATAGTAGACGGCCTGAGAAGATTTGTAATAATCCTCCTATGTACAACATTATTTATACCTTGAAACGATTGATCAAATGTGTGAAGCTCGAGGAGGAAGTCCAAGTCATAGCAGGGCTGACCTTGGCCAACACCTTGGTGGTGGACTTGCCAGCACCCACAGCCTCGAGGCAAGCCACTACCGGTACCCAGGAAGCCTCGACGTAGCCTGTGATGTGCCGCTCTACTCTGCTATGGTGCCATGTGGCCCATTTGTCTACGCCGAGCACGTCGGCATGGAGAGAGGGGCGTGAGATTGAAGGGCAGTTAGATGCGAAGACGGACTTGAAGACAAAGATTCTTAGGGTCACGTATATGTATACATCCTTTTTCTTTCTTTTGTGGATTAAGGATGTGGGATGTGGACATGCTTAATGAATATGCGAGGGGTACGCCTGTACAATGAATCTAAAACTACTACCTATGCCACTGCACACAGGTACAATAATAAATAATAAAATTAATTTAGAGTTCAACTCTTCTTCACAAAAGTAATAGGTGTACGTCTCGACATTCTCGGGTACTTATATTTGTAATAGAGATCATGTAATTTAATTTATCTGCAAAAAGATTTGTTCTTTTGAATTTTGAGTATACAATTTGGTTAATGCGAATTTCAAGTGTTTCTAGCTTTTTTAGGCATTTTCAAAGTTCTAGTTGTTTCCTACGTTCTGCTAGCACATTTGTGCAAATTTGGATCAGAACACTTTTTAACCAAAAAAAAATCCAAGCACATTTCACATGCTATAAATTGAAACTTCACAATGAATTGCACACATAATCATTTTCTTGCATATTGATGGATAAACGCAGGTCTTTTTCTATGTTGCTAACCCTTACGAAGTTGTAGAGACTATGTGTCACATTGCAGAGAAATAGATATGGATCAGTAAAATAAAATATACATGTTGCGTATGTACCATTACCTAGATAGTCGGTCATTGATCGATCGATCTTGCACGGATGTATTCATGGTGCATACATGAGGCAAGATTTAAATCTTAAGACACTGATATGCATGTACGTGGAGGAGAACTGACCAGCCCAAGAAACCTAGGTGAATACGGTGGCGGCCAGGACAACTTGCATGTGGGCGGCGGCTCGAACAGCATGCAGATCGAAATACAGCGGCGGACGCAGCTTCCGTTACCAAGGACCTGGTCACGGACGTACACAAGGTTAGCATCAAAATTGTCGAGCATGCGTGGAGGCACTACATGAAGCACTTATCAACCTTATTTCTTTTTTTTTGCGGGTAATATCAATCTTATTTCCACTGTGTGTATGCTAAAAGTCTTTGATCCATCTCGTACATATCTTACCTATATCCTTGCTTGTTGCTTGTAGGGCTGCATGCAAGAGGTGGGTTTGGAACTTGAGGCTGCCGACAGCGCTCCATTGCAGCCCCGGCGACCTTGGCGGCGCTTCAACGCAGCACCGGTGACGCTTGCAAAGCTCCATTGCAGCCCCAGCGACCCCGGCGGCGCTCCATTGCATCCACGGCGAAGCTTCAACGACCCCGACAGCGCTCCATTGCAGCCCCGGCGACCCCGGCGGCGCTCCATTGCAGCTCGCTCCATTGCATCCACGACGAAGCTTCAACGACCCCGACAACGCTCCATTGCAGACCCGACAACCTCGGCGGCGCTTCAACGCGGCACCGGCGACGCTCCATTGCAGCCCCGGCGACCTCGGCGGCGCTTCTGCGCAGCACCGGCGACGCTCCATTACAGCCCTGGCGACCCAGGTGGCGCTCCATTGCAGCTGTGGTGGCTCTCCATTGCATCCACGGCGAAGCTTCAACGACCCCGTCGACGCTCCATTGCAGCCCCGGGTGGCTTCTAGGAATTGGAATGCTGCACCATTGGAGGCTCGCACCGGAATGTTGTACAGGGGCCGGCCGGCCGCAGCGGTGGCGCTGCTGCAAAGACCGGCAGGGTTGGAAACCGGAGCCCCCGCTCCTGTGAGGGTGAGCGGTGTTGCTTGTATGGCCGCGAAGCAGAGATGACGCCTGCTGCGAGCGTCGGCGGCGTGGTGGTTGTAATTGGGGAGGGGCCTCCGCGAACCTCCAGTGCCTCTCGCCGGATGTGGCGGAGAAAGAAATTCCGGCGAGATTGCAGAAAAAACGAAACGAGATGCGGCCTGTGAGGCTGGGATTGGCTAGTTGACCGTGCGCAAGATGCATCAACGTGGGTGAGCCATAGACGCGTGGCGCTTAGAGGACCAGGCTGATTTCTTCCAAAAATCATCCGGCTGAATTAAAGTGTTTCCCATTTAGAATTTAGTGTCAATAGATTAATTCGGAAATCCAACGGTTGTGATCAGTTAAATTAAATTAATTAATGGTCGGATATTTCTAATTTTTGTGGTAATTTCTAGAGTATTTATCTTTTTTCCTGGTGATCCCGTAAATTACGCCGGCCGGTCGACCGATGGACGGCATCGATGTGAACGTGCGAGCGTGGACGGCGGCATGCATGTGTGGAATTTCCTCTACGGCTGTACGCATACATATGGGAGCAACTAGAGTAGAATCTGGGCTTGTGGTAGAAGAATAGAAAAATTGATACTAGGCCGTTGGATCAAAAATGGTTGGTACAGATTCTGTTTGAGGGATCCCAGGCCACTTATTGTACATTTCATGAAAACCCCCCTAGTACAGTTAGATATAAAACAGGAGCTTTTCCAGTAACCACATCAAAGTTTCTCATTATTGAATCGTTGTATCCTTGTAATGCAACCAATTTCGAACTTCACACGTTTGTGTCTCCTCTTAAGTCAGCAGAATTGATGCTTGCCAAATTACCAATACCCTCAAACTTAGGTTCATCTTCCTCACCCACACATTTTAAAGATCTGTGCACTGCCATAATCTGAACCATACCCTTTTCTCACAATCAAAGGTGCTCAAGTTTACTCAGTTTGGATACAAATAGCAAGTTGATTCAGAAAAGCATTACCCCACAACCTCCGGTCATGAACCAGGGGTAGCTTAGCACACAAGTATGCACAGAAACTAGCCTCTGCGAATAAAAGACATAGTAAAATTACAAAAGGCTTGGCTTAGCTCCTCAATTTCACACAAGATACCATAGTCTAACCAAACCATGGCATTGAGCTTTTAGAACCGGCAGTTTCATCAACCATGCAAACTGTTTCCACAACGTGGGTACCTCTTGAGATATTGATTGTTTCTTTTTCGGTGTACTGAAATCATCAATGGAAGCACTGCGGAATTAATCTCTCCAAATAGCATCGGTGAAATCTTGATTTTGAACACTATTGGTAGATTCGACGGCTGCAAACCATTTTTGGCAAAACAACATCAAAACAAGGATAACAGAATATTAGGCACATCAGGATATTCTTGCCTTTCCTAGACGGTTGTTCTCACCTGATAGTGTTGGTGCACACTTTGCGACCATTGGAACCAAGGGCTCTCCTAAAGGCGATTTTGCAGTATTGACCCCCTTCATTACTAGATCCTGGGATGAGAATTGCGAAGTCAGAGAGGAGATCATCTTTCGCATGTGAGATGTCCACATGGACCAGAACAAGGGCACATCAACTTATGGCAACAGTTCTAATGTTCTTTAGGCATAGAAAAAAAATTCTGCATCATAGTACTCGAGGTAAACAATCTGTCATTGCAAAGACCGAAGAATGGGAGCGCAAAAGAGTGCAGATGATGCGAAAAAACAGGAGGTATGTTTGTTTAACATATATTTCTAGATAACAAATGAGTCTGCAATTGGCTTTTGAGCGAACACTTGAACCCGAGACTCAGCAACATTCATGGGAATGATATGGCGATTAATTATTCATGTTCTATTTATAGTTCTGTTACATACCGTGACAATTCAGACCATAATGGTTGGCTTTGCTGTTGTAGAATTTCTTCAGCTTTGGCGAGTTATTCATCCAGCCATGTCCTGTTTTTGTTCCAGGAAACTACCCTTCCATAGAGTCCTTCTGAGTCAGGACCTCTTCTGTTAGAGCCTTCTGGTTCATTGATCGCGAAAGAAAATGTTTGTACCAAATCAGTAGAGAAGGTTAAAGAGAGTACGAGGTATGACCATTTCAATTTGATTCATCCATTTGCATAAGAAAATCGTGTAATATAATTATTTGCACAAATATTCAAAACAACTTTTACATTTGGCCATTTCTTTACCAGATTTTGTGTTCTGTTTCTGACACTAACGATGCTTCATGGCATCACTTAGCAATTGATACAGGAGCTGCTATGGGTTTACTAAAAAAAAGCTCTTAACTGACTCAGAAACAGAAGCATGCTTTCCAGAGAATCCTGACAGATTTGGCATCTGTCGTTCCAATAGGAATACTCATGCTTCTACTAGCGAGTATTTTTTGTTGGATTTGTACGTCCTGAATAAGTCTCTGGAGGTGCTGCTCGTGAATATGCTTGTACATGAATGGGTAACCAATCAACTATACGGCAGTTAAAAGTTTCTTTTTGTCTTTCCGAGCCGATAAAATTTAAAATAAATCATCAATCGCAAGCTCATATTGACGTCAAAAGTTCAGACAAAGGTATTTTAACGCGTTGTCAATTGCTAGAACAAGGTAATCGTGTAATACTAAGAACCAAGGCAACACATCTATGCCCAAGAATCACTTCTTTATACGTCAATGACTAAACAGTTTCAGCCCTTTCCAAAAATTGAAGTGTAATATGGATATGATGCGAGAATAACTCAATCAGACCATGCACCATTCATTAATTGGAAAACGATTTCTAATCTAAAAATGCAAAACAATTAACACACACTGGATCTAAACAAACGTGGCAATTTGCAACCTTATAATCTATTCTGTACAGGTTTACCAATGTAGGCAAGCGCACAAACATAGGAAAATAGCATCAAGTGCAACAACGTGAGGCGTTCAGAGATCTGCCTCGTATTCGCTAGATAGAAATCAAAATAAACTGAACTTGACTTGCCACAGGAGCATACCTTGATGTTCAGCGTGAGAGGGGAAGGAACAGATGAGCCCAACATGGGATAGCCATAAGTGAGCTGCTGGGGCACAGATTGGGGCGGAGCTTGGTAGTACAGGGATCCTCGTACTCGAACTGGGCCGCCGGCGACGAGACGGCCAGGAGCCGTCAGAGTGGAGATGGAACGACACCTTCAGTACAAGCTTGGCACAGGATCTGAACGCCGCCACCGTCGCCAAGCGAGAGAGACAGAGATGGGCGAGAGGGGTTGGTCCAGGAGGGATTTCTTACGACATTAGGTTGGGGAAATTTGGGGGCTGCACTGCCGCTATGGAGGGCTCGAAGAAGAAGGGCACCGGGAGCAAATTGGCCAGGAGAGAGGGACTCGAATGTTAAATTGTTTGCACGGATTCCCCACTACAATCTGTACCCATTAGTATTTGATCCGACGGCCCAGAATCAATTTTTCTATTCTTCTACCACAAGTCCAGATTCTACTCTCACAACTGGAATCTGATAATTTGCCGTCTGCTGCCTCTTTGCCATCAGCCAGCTGACGGTAAAGACTGTCTTTGCCGTCAGCTTTGGGGAAGCAGACGGCAAAGAAAGGACTCATGGCAATGATAGTTTTCGCCGTCAGTCCTTGCTTTGCCGTCTGCTTGCTGACGGCAAAGAGCAATATGGCAGACGGCAAAGAGGAGGGTGGGCCCCACCGAAGAGTGGCATTGGCTAGGTCAACTCTTTGCCGTCTGCTGGCTCTTTGCCGTCGGCTAGCAGACGGCAAATAATGAAATGGCAGATGGCAAAGAGGAGGGTGGGCCCCACCCGCCGCGCGGTACCGTTGAGGGCTAACGGACGACTGCTATGCCGTCTGCTGGCAGACGGCAAAGACTAACGGGACTATTTGCCGTCTGCTAGCAGACGGCAAAGAGGCGCCCTTACCTGTTCGTCCATAGCCCGCGTGAATTTAGTTTGCAATTCCCCCCACCCCGCGCTGTCCTGTCTGAACCGCCGCCGCCCGAGCCGAGCACGCCCCCCGCCGCCACCCGAGCCGAGCACGCCCCCCGCCGCCACCCGCGTGTCGTAGTCACCGCCGGTGAGGCCCGTCGCCCCGCCCTCCTCTCTTCTCCTCCTCTCTTCTCCTCTCCTCTGACCGGGGTCAGATCGGCCGCTGCAGGTGTCGACGCCGCCCTCGTCGTCCCACCGCCCCCACCGCCGACCAGCCGCGGCACTCGCCCCCGACGCCGCCGGTGAGCCCCCCGCCCCCTTCGCCTATTCTCCTCCTCTCCTCTAACCGGGACCGCAGCAGGTGTCGATGTAGGAGATATGCCCTAGAGGCAATAACAAATGTTATTATTTATCTCCATGTTCATAATTATGTTTATGTTCCATGCTATAACTGCTATGGTTCTCGAGTCTGCAATAACCACGAGGCTTGAAGGAAGACTCATATGCACGTGTGGAATAATAAACGGTAAAATGTATTCCTAGTCTGGCCTCTAAGACTAGCTCAAGTGTTGCATGATGGTTCTGTTTTCCTGATCATGGGCATGACTATGCCGGCAACTTTTGAGGGCACAATGTTGGTAGAACACTTGTGTTGAATCGACCCGATTGATGTTATGCTATGAGATTCTTTCGTCATAAGTTAATGGTTAATAACACAGAGAAGTTAATGTTTGCATAATTCCTTAGACCATGAGAGTGTCGAGTTTCTTCATGCTTGCTTCATGAACTTTGGGGTTTGTTAAACGTCATCCGTAAATGGGTGGCTATTACGGCGGCTTACGGGTTCATGGAAAAGTATGTGAAGTAACTTGACAGCTCAAGATTGGGATTTGCTCCTCCGACGATGGAGAGATATTCTCGGGCCCTCTCGGTGTTACGGTATCCATCATCGTCTGGCCAGACACACTGTGATTAGATCACTGGGATGCCGGAACACGGAAACGAGTAAAGAGAACAAAACCAGTTACGAGGTAACTTGCATAGTGGACAAGTTGTTGATCCACGAGGATGCAGAAAATCTCACCTCGGGTATTTGTAACATATCGCGAAGCAACAGGAATAGCACACGGCAACTGGAGGTTCACTCGAATATTCATTCGTGTGGGTATAGGGGTCAATATGGGTGTCCACGGCTCCGATGTTGATCATTGATCGGAAAGAGTTCCGGGTCATGTCTATACTTCACCGAACCTATAGGGTCTCACGCTTAAGGGTCATTTGTCTGCTGAATACTAGACGGGGAGTCTGAGAGAAATTCACCGAAAAAGTTTCGGACGAAACGGAAACGTTCCGGAGAGGATATCGGAATAGTTCCGGTAAAACTGAAAAGTTGTTTCAGAGGATACCATAAAGTCCGATTGGTTTCGGCACATGCCTGATAATTCTTGGAGGGTGCCAGAATCATTCTGGAAACTTTCTGGAATTTTCCGGGATGAAAACCGGAAATGTTCCGGAGCTGCCGGAACCGCTTCAGATGCTTTTCGCAGATGAAAATCACTAAACCGGAATTGTTCCGGATCGCATTGAGAATTATTTTAGTGGGTACTGGAAATGTTCTAAGCCCACATAAATATTTTCAGTTTGAACGGACGCTGAAAAATGTCGTCGTGAATAGTGAAATCAGATTTATGGATATGGTTGGAAGTTGGCTTTCCACAAATATCTTCCCAAGATATTTTGGGATGACATGGCATTTTGGATATGCCCATCCTACCCCTTGTTTTTCCTATAAATAGAGGGGAGGAGGCAGCCCCATATGCTTCATCCTTGCTCTCATACACATGCCATAGACTTGTCTGGCTTCTCTCTCCCTCCCAGCGAAATAGTTTCGTAGAGCCGAAAGGCTGTCTGGGTTCCGGTGGGAACTAGTTCTGGACGGCGAAGCCCTGCCGGATAGATGACACCGTATGTGTGCAACTCTGTAGAGAGATCGTAGTTTCGGTCTTAGTTCGAGAGTGCCTCCCGAAGGGCTGTCCGAGTTACTGTCCGTGTTTCGGGGGTCCTCCCGAAGGGCTGTCCGAGTGACCCGCCCGAAGGGCTGTCCGTGAGGCCTCCCGGAGGGCTGTCCGAGGATCCGTCCGGTGGGACTATCCGAAGGACTGTCCAGAGGCCTCCCGGAGGGCTGTCCGAGGATCCGTCCGGTGGGACTATCCGAAGGACTGTCCAGAGGCCTCCCGGAGGGCTGTCCGAGGATCCGTCCGGTGGGACTATCCGAGGGACTGTCCCGATGCCTCCCGAAGGGCTGCCCGGAGATCCGTCCGGTGAGCTGACGAGGGAGTACATCCTCGCGGTTGGGAGGTTGTAAAATCCTAGCTGCGGGGATCTGCACCGCCGATCGTCATCGACTCTACTTCCGCTGCGCTTCGAGTCGGTAACGAAAAAGATCAAACCTTGTATGCAGTCTCCATAGTGATCCTGGGCTGGTACGTAGGTCGGAAATTTTTGTTTTCTGCTGCGTTCCCTAACAGTGGCATCAAGAGCCGTGCTATGCGTAGATGCAGGTTCGATCTAGAATACATGAGATGTATGGGTGTTGCACAATATAATTAGGTAGTAGATGAGTTCTATTGCTGAAAATTATTTGTGCGGGTAGCAGATGAAATCTGTTACCCGATGTTCTTGTTGCTTCCCTGGAATTTGCATATTTCTGATCTTGATAACGGTATGGTGGAGTTTCAAAGTTCTGGCAATCCGCGATCCTGATTGATCAACGAAGTGCTAACAGTTCTTTGAATTCCACCGTAGTTAAAAAGAAACATGAAATTTCGCAGACGAAAGGGCAATGCAGATATGATCTGCACGGGGGTCACGCGTATGACGAAGTTTAGTATGGGGCTCGAGATTTTATTATCTTGTGTTTCATACACCCTGGAATGTTAATCTAGCGACTTGAATTATCATACTTGATGATAATACGTAGGTAGCTTCGGTTTGTTCAAAACCTTAGAAGCCACGTAAAATGAAATTTGCATAAACCGATTAGAGGCGTCTAACTTGGTTTTGCAGGATGGTTTGCATGTGCATGTGATGTGGTATAGCAGTGCTCATATTAATTTGATTATGTATGAGATGACTATATGATGTAAATTAACATGACCTGCGTGTCATGATTCGGCATGATGGCTGGAGCCATATGATTGCACTTTAATGACCTGCGTGTCAACCTTATGTAATGCACTTATTTTATTAGCTATAGAGATAGCAATATTATCTGGTGCATCGACAAGGTGGTGGCAATCTTCGCAAAGGTGAACACCGACGCGAATGCCGAAGACGAAGAAATGAAAGACTTCTCCGTCAGAAAGGGCTATACCATATCATGCTATTATGAATTGCCTGAGATGTTTATCCCTTATGATGCACCCTTCTTGATTGCGCGGTAGTCGCTTTTTATTAGGGTGATCTCTCACAAAAATATCAAGTAGTTAGTGTTCTCCCAAGTGTAGCACCGTCACGGCACCTAACTTCTCGGGGTATCACATGGATGCATGGGTACGAACGATTAGGGAAGTGTGAGGCGGGTGAGTTGAGACCTCGCAGCGAGATCACTTGGTTGTCTTGACGTTCAGGCATGAAAGTCATGAGCTCGGAACACACGCATCGAAAGATGAACAAGAGTCACATAGAGATGTGATTGGCAAGTTGGCCTACCGATTGCAATTCTCGTCACTTGAGATGGATGCATCCTTGGCGTTGAATTGTAATATGGGTCTTGAATCACTCACAATCAATTTTGAGAGATATTGATTTGAGTGGGAGCGCACTTTAGAATTAATTCTTTTAATTCTTAGTGCAATTAATTATGAACTTTGTCTAAAGTGAAAATTGCATAATAGTTGTAGAAGAATGGCTCGCGTTTCCACCTTCCCTATTAAATTGAATTAGCTGTTAAATATCTGGTTAAAACTTTACGGTTGGTAACGTAATGTGAGGATTGTCCTCAAGAGTGCCGAGAAGGATTTTGTCCTATCGCATGCTTTTTAGTATTCTCCCGCTAAAGCTATGGATAATGAGACTCTCGTCCTTTGATCCAAAAAGCTAGAATTCTGTTACGGTCAAGTGCAATATGTTTGCTTCCATGAGACCCGAACTTCAAAAAGTTTGGGATAGCTATGTGATATTCATGGAACTGAAAATCATTTTTCAGACACAAACAAAGGCTAAAAGATATGGGATATCCAAAGCAAGGTTTGTTTTGCAAACTGTTAGTAAAAGGTGTTTACTATGCATTTGGCTAATAACAGAGGGATCCAGTAGAACGCCTGTCATATGATGAAGGTGAATAAAACAAACAACTTAAAGGAAATGTCCGAAGGGTGTTAGTGAGACTTTCACGCCTAGGAAATCCGGGGCTAAATAGCCACTCTTAAGTTGGATGCTTCTTCTGAGATAGAAGAAATACTAAAAGTTAAACTGTTAGAAGTATAAAGGCAAAAAGAGAGAAGACTGGAATATCCAGCTCATGTATGAAAGTCATACAAGCTGTTGATGTATAGAAGGCTGGTCAAAGAGAATAGTTCTTGAGAATTATGATTAAACATGTTAATCACCAATTCTTGGGTATTGTGAGTTGATCACAGAGATACCCGCTCGATTGCACTCTGTTGCGACTCGATGCAAGAACTACTATGGCCTGAAAGACTAGCCAGGCATGAGGTCTTAATACACGCTGGGAACTTAGTAAAAGTTACTATACCTTCCATCGGTATATATCCTATGTATTTATTTTTCATAATTCATTATAGAGTTTTACACACTCTAGCCCTTTGCATAAGGTATCTTGCAAGAAGGTTGTTCATAAGAGAACTTTTGATGTTCGATGTTATGAATAACATAAGGGCCATACTTTCATTATGAATGAGATGTATGTTATGAATATTGATGGTAATATGATACATCCATAACACTGACGCTAAATGTCGCAAGACTAAAGAGAATACCACACATGTGTGGCACTTCATTTGGTCACATTGGAGAAACCCGCATGGAAAATTCCATTATGATGGATTTTGAAGTCGTTTGATTGTGAATCATCTGACACTTGCAACTTTCCTCCGGAAAAATGAAGTGACTAAAATACTGTTCACAGGCCATAAGGAACGAGCAACGAACTTGTTGGTGATCATACATTTTGATGTATGTAGTCCAATAAATGTTGTTGCTAGCAGTGGATTTTGTCTATCTTCAAAATGACTCAAGTAGATATATGGATATTTACTTGATGAGACGTAAGTCTGGATCTTTTGAAATCATTCGAAAGGTTTACAATATGAAGTAGAAATTATTGTAACAAGAAAATTATATTTCTGCAATTGTATTGTGGAAAGGAATATTTGAGTTACAAGTTTAGCGAATGTCTGATGAGTTGTGAAAAGAGTTTCATAACTTACACCTCTCGAAACACCACTGCAAGTGGAAAGTTCGTGAAGATGTAATCAAACCATTTTTGACATGGTAAGATCAAAGATGACATAAATCAATTTGCCATTATCCCTTTTAAAGTAATGTTTTAGTGACTACGGCTTTTACACTGAAAAGAGCGCCATCAGGTCTGTTGAAATGACGCCATGGTATGGTACGCCCAACCATGCTTGGTCTTTCCTTAACATTTGGAATATGGGGCTTGTGTAAAAGGTTACAAACCTATTCCAAATCAGACAAGAGCTACTTTGTAAGGTTATCCCAAGTCATTGGGTATTCCCCCACCACAATACCGAGGCAAAGGATTTTGCCACAAAACGGTATGCTTTTAAAGAGAATAGTTCTTACAAAAGGTGAGTGGGAGGACAGTGCAACTCGACGAGATAAGCAGTATCTTCGTCATCAGATCAAAGAAAGTAACCTTGGAAGTAATTCCAGAGTTTCCTACTGCGACTGATACGGAAGTCTCTACAATAAAATGTATGGACTTCGGTCGAACTTGCAGCTGAACCACGTAGGCAAAACTCATGCAAACCTCTCAGGTGCGCAAGCGAGATATTGTTGTTAGACAACAGTATACCTACAATACACAAGGAAGCGTTGATGGGCCCTGACTCCAGAATTGGCTAAATGCCAATACAATCCGAGATAGTTTCCATATAAGTGATTCAAGATTAAAATCTTGATACACCTTTCGAAAGACTTAGAGTCTAACGAATATTTATGGAACCAAAACTGATACGGATAAAATGTTTTATCCATAAAGCTCGACTTGTTACAATAACAAGTTCAAGGAGTTGACTACGATGAGATTGTCTCACCGTAGCGATGCTTAAAGTCGGTTCGGGTTGAACTAGCAATTAATACATATTTCAATCATGAGATATGAAACATGGATGACAAAAAGTTTTCCATCTGATGAAAATGAAACCTAGGACTTGTATGTGATACAGTCCAAAGTAATTTGTCGATCCAGAGGATGCTAGTAAGTATGCAAACTTCAGAGTTCCAGCAATGGACAGAAGAGAGCAAAGTGGAGTTGGAATCTTCGTTTTTGATGAAATGGTCAAAAGAGTTTGATTTCATCAAATGGGTAACGAAGATGCTTGTGGTTTCAAGAAAGTAAGTGGGAGCATAATAATATTTCTAAAAACCTTGTGTGCTTGACACATTGTTGATTAGAGATTTCTTGACACAAATTAGGACTTCATTAAAATAGTTTTTCGATGAAGTGCTTGGGCTAAACAGCCTTGATATTAGGCATGATGATCTATGGAGATAGATTTACCTAATGGGGCTAAGCTAAATTGCATATTGACAAGATGCTAAAACCTTTTAGCATTAAAACGTCAAGGAGTGATTCTTGCCGAAGTCACATGGAAAGAGTTTTTGCAAAACTCGGTGTTTCAAAACACTGATGAGCGAAATACATGATGGAGATTCCACACACTTTCGTGTTTGGATTAATCATGTACTCCATGGTATGTAAAACAACCAGATATGTCCAATACTCCAAAGTTGTTGTGAGTATAGATACCAAAGTGATCAAAAGTACTGATCATGGGACAACAGTGAAAAGGGGTCATTGAGTACTAAAGTAGCACTGATGACATGTTTTCTCGCAAGCGGAGATAATGAAGAGTTCGTTGTAAAAGGTTACATCGATACAGTCTTCATCTTTTCTCCATGCGGTTTTCAATTTAATTTGAGGGTTTTGTGTAATACACAATATGGTGGCACGGTAAGTTGGAATTGTTCTAAACAGGTTACTGTGGCGAATTCTATAACAAATGGCTAAGTATGTTGACGCTTTAGAAGCGACAAAGAAGATGTTGAATCATATAGTTCATTCATGAACTTAGTATGATTCCAAAATGGCTTTGGTCAATGGAACACTATTGAAGATAGTTGCTCCATAGCTCAGTCATAGGAATCAAGGTTTGACCAGTGATTCACATATATACAAAGCCAAGTAAACACAAAATATGAATTTTGTGAAAGCGTGAAAACGCGAGGACATGCAAAGATACACACGGAACTGAAGTTGTCAGATCCGTTGGACATCAGGCTATACCACATGTGAAGCATTTTTACACCGGTGTGGCACAGGTGTAATGTGCATTAGCATTGACTAGATTATTGACTCTAGTGCAAGTGGGAGATTGTAGGAGATATGCCCTAGAGGCAATAACAAATGTTATTATTTATCTCCATGTTCATAATTATTTTTATGTTCCATGCTATAACTGCTATGGTTCTCGAGTCTGCAATAACCACGAGGCTTGAAGGAAGACTCATATGCACGTGTGGAATAATAAACGGTAAAATGTATTCCTAGTCTGGCCTCTAAGACTACCTCAAGTGTTGCATGATGGTTCTGTTTTCCTGATCATGGGCATGACTATGCCGGCAACTTTTGAGGGCACAATGTTGGTAGAACACTTGTGTTGAATCGACCCGATTGATGTTATGCTATGAGATTCTTTCGTCATAAGTTAATGGTTAATAACACAGAGAAGTTAATGTTTGCATAATTCCTTAGACCATGAGAGTGTCGAGTTTCTTCATGCTTGCTTCATGAACTTTGGGGTTTGTTAAACGTCATCCGTAAATGGGTGGCTATTACGGCGGCTTACGGGTTCATGGAAAAGTATGTGAAGTAACTTGACAGCTCAAGATTGGGATTTGCTCCTCCGACGATGGAGAGATATTCTCGGGCCCTCTCGGTGTTACGGTATCCATCATCGTCTGGCCAGACACACTGTGATTAGATCACTGGGATGCCGGAACACGGAAACGAGTAAAGAGAACAAAACCAGTTACGAGGTAACTTGCATAGTGGACAAGTTGTTGATCCACGAGGATGCAGAAAATCTCACCTCGGGTATTTGTAACATATCGCGAAGCAACAGGAATAGCACACGGCAACTGGAGGTTCACTCGAATATTCATTCGTGTGGGTATAGGGGTCAATATGGGTGTCCACGGCTCCGATGTTGATCATTGATCGGAAAGAGTTCCGGGTCATGTCTATACTTCACCGAACCTATAGGGTCTCACGCTTAAGGGTCATTTGTCTGCTGAATACTAGACGGGGAGTCTGAGAGAAATTCACCGAAAAAGTTTCGGACGAAACGGAAACGTTCCGGAGAGGATATCGGAATAGTTCCGGTAAAACTGAAAAGTTGTTTCAGAGGATACCATAAAGTCCGATTGGTTTCGGCACATGCCTGATAATTCTTGGAGGGTGCCAGAATCATTCTGGAAACTTTCTGGAATTTTCCGGGATGAAAACCGGAAATGTTCCGGAGCTGCCGGAACCGCTTCAGATGCTTTTCGCAGATGAAAATCACTAAACCGGAATTGTTCCGGATCGCATTGAGAATTATTTTAGTGGGTACTGGAAATGTTCTAAGCCCACATAAATATTTTCAGTTTGAACGGACGCTGAAAAATGTCGTCGTGAATAGTGAAATCAGATTTATGGATATGGTTGGAAGTTGGCTTTCCACAAATATCTTCCCAAGATATTTTGGGATGACATGGCATTTTGGATATGCCCATCCTACCCCTTGTTTTTCCTATAAATAGAGGGGAGGAGGCAGCCCCATATGCTTCATCCTTGCTCTCATACACATGCCATAGACTTGTCTGGCTTCTCTCTCCCTCCCAGCGAAATAGTTTCGTAGAGCCGAAAGGCTGTCTGGGTTCCGGTGGGAACTAGTTCTGGACGGCGAAGCCCTGCCGGATAGATGACACCGTATGTGTGCAACTCTGTAGAGAGATCGTAGTTTCGGTCTTAGTTCGAGAGTGCCTCCCGAAGGGCTGTCCGAGTTACTGTCCGTGTTTCGGGGGTCCTCCCGAAGGGCTGTCCGAGTGACCCGCCCGAAGGGCTGTCCGTGAGGCCTCCCGGAGGGCTGTCCGAGGATCCGTCCGGTGGGACTATCCGAAGGACTGTCCAGAGGCCTCCCGGAGGGCTGTCCGAGGATCCGTCCGGTGGGACTATCCGAAGGACTGTCCAGAGGCCTCCCGGAGGGCTGTCCGAGGATCCGTCCGGTGGGACTATCCGAGGGACTGTCCCGATGCGTCCCGAAGGGCTGCCCGGAGATCCGTCCGGTGAGCTGACGAGGGAGTACATCCTCGCGGTTGGGAGGTTGTAAAATCCTAGCTGCGGGGATCTGCACCGCCGATCGTCATCGACTCTACTTCCGCTGCGCTTCGAGTCGGTAACGAAAAAGATCAAACCTTGTATGCAGTCTCCATAGTGATCCTGGGCTGGTACGTAGGTCGGAAATTTTTGTTTTCTGCTGCGTTCCCCAACAGTCGACGCCGCCGACCTGCCGCGCCACCCTCCTCGCCGGCCCCGACATCGCCGGCGCCAGCTCCCCCCCACCCGCAGCCATCCTCCTCCCCCCAGCCACCTCCCCCCACCCACAGCCACCGGAAGGTAAGCCCCCCTCCTCCCCTGTTCTTTTTTTTGGTATTTTTCCTGTTAATTAGCAAATAGTTAGATGTAGTTAATTTTAGTTTTATTTACGTTTAATTAGATTTGTTCTCTGTTTGTATTAGTTAGATTTAATTTTTAGGTTGAATTAGATTTAGTTTTAGATTTGTTCTCTGTTTGTATTATTTAGGTAATAGGAGTAAGATTTAGGAGAAGAAAAAGGAAAGAAGAAGAGAAGAAGAAAAAAGAAAGAAGAAGAAGTAGAAGAAAGATAGGAAATAAAAGAAAAGAAAGTATAATAGGAAATTAAAGAAAAATAATAGGAAGTAAAAGAAAAAAGAAGAATAATAGGAAGAGAAGAAATAAGTAGAAGAAAAAGGAAATAGAAGAAAGAAAGAAAATGAAAAGAAAGAGAAGAAAAAGATGTAGATGTAAAAATAAAAGGAAAATGGAAAGGAAAAAGAAAAACAGAATAAGAAGATAAAGAATAGGAAGAGAAGGAGAAGGAGGAGGAGAGGAGGAGGAGGAGGAGATGAAGGAGAGAAGCAGGAGGAGCAGCCCGAACCGTCGCCGCCGCAACCCACCGCTCCCGCCCGGACCTCCTGCCGGTGAAGATGGAGGTGGACGACGACGCGCCGCTCCTTCCGGTGAAGATGGAGGAGCCACTCTACGTAGACCTTGTCTCGGGGTCGTAGTAGATCGTATCCCGGCGATGAGGAGGAGAGAAGAAGAAGAATGTTAGTATTAGATAATGTAGTTAGTAATTAGATGTTAGTATTACTTAGCTTAATTACTGGTACTAGTGTTTGTGTTGATTTTCTGCATTTTAATGTGCAGTTGTTTCCCCTTCACCTCGAGCACCGCCGTTGAGGGTCTGTTGTTCGACGACCTCCCCCTGCGTTCAAGGGTGAGCACAAAATGTCCTTCCTGCTCCCCCTTCCTTTGCTCTGTTCCAGCCTTCGTGCCGATGACACTAGCTAGGTAAATACAGTTGCGTGACCAATATGCGTCTCCCGTTCGAAAGGGTTACATTTATAAATATGCATGCATTTGCATATTTATAACCGTGATTCTTTCGAATTGTTTAACGTTATCCATGGACAGCCCGAGTATATGTAGATTGGGTTCATTTTCCCATATGCTCTGCTCCGGATCCGATGCAGAATTTCGTCAGTGCCTCCCTGTTGTTCTCCGGGTACACATCCTCTCTGCTTATTGCCGAGACGTGTATCAGGAGAACAGCGGGGAGGTGCTGCCAAAATTTTGCGTCGGATCCGGAGCAGAGCATGGGAAAACGAACCCAATCTACACATACTCGGGTGGGATTAGGACCTATCTTTACCTATTAGCGTCTAGGTTGCATGGACGTAATAAAACTGACAAACTCCATTAACTGATGAATATGGTTTGATGAATTATGTATATATTTCTTGTGTGTCCAGTAGCTAGGCAAGATGAGTGATCGTGCGTGGATGTACACCGGTCACACTAGTCAGAAAGACAGGACCGATGAATGGTTAACAAAAACCAAGGGGTTTGTGAGAGCCGCATTTGCAAATGGCCAGAGAAAAACCTGGTGCCCCTGTGTCCGGTGCGACAACTATCATAAGAGGACAGAGCTTGAAATGAGTAAACACCTGCAGAAGTGGGGTTTTACGCCTGCTTATACGGTCTGGACATTTCATGGTGAGTCTGCCCAACATGCCAGAGCTGAGGTGGGCCGTCGTCGCACCGACGAGCATGGTACCGGGATCGAAGACATGGTGGAAGACTTTGATGATGCTCGGGATTCGGACGATGAGATGGAGGAATCTGCAAAGGCCTTCAATGATATATTGGAGTCTTCAAAACGTCCTCTCCACGAGCACACTGAGCTTTGTCAGCTGGATGCCATCGCACAAGTAATGGCTCTGAAGGCTCAATTCAACTTGGGCAGAGAATGCTACGACGCGATGATGACACTATTTGGACGCTTTCTACCCAAAGGCCATGTAATGCCTGCAAACCTGTACCAGTCGGACAAAATCCTCCGTGTACTTAAGATGCCCTATGAGAAGATAGATGCCTGTGAGAATGGATGTGCCTTATTTAGGCTTGAGTATGCGGACTTGAACTATTGTCCCATTTGCAAGTCTTCCAGGTATGTTGTGGTAGACAACGGTATGGGTGAGAAGAGTCAGACAAAAATCCCAGTTAATGTTCTTCGGTATATGCCAATCATACCAAGACTTCAACGTCTTTTCATGGTCAAAGAGACGGCCAGACAGATGACATGACACAAATTGGGCAAAAGAACCGAACTAGATGCAGATGGGAATCAGATGTTGGTACACACATCGGACGCTTTTGCGTGGAAGCACTTCGATGCAATACA
The DNA here is from genome assembly GCA_039707655.1 of Elymus sibiricus. Taxonomy (NCBI): domain Eukaryota; kingdom Viridiplantae; phylum Streptophyta; class Magnoliopsida; order Poales; family Poaceae; genus Elymus; species Elymus sibiricus. The sequence continues at coordinate 86,049,120 of CM077668.1, read as the reverse complement.
TCATGATAAAGCGGCAGATCCAAGGCATCCTCGAGTCACCATTAGCACAGATGGGTTCAATGTGTTTGGTATGATGGCAGCCCAATACAGTTGTTGGCCTGTATTTGTCATTCCACTCAATCTCCCCCCCCCCCCCGGATAGATTATGCAAAGAAAGAACATTTTCCTGACGTTGATAATTCCGGGGCCCAACTATCCGGGGAAGAGTATGAATGTGTACATGCAGCCGCTTAAGGATGAATTGCAAGAAGCTTGGGATAATGGGATCAAGACATACGACGCCGCTACAAAAAAAACTTCCTAATGCATGTGTGGTACATGTACTCGATGCATGACTTGGCAGCGTATGCGCTATTCGTTGGCTGGTGTGTGCATGGAAGATTCCCGTGCCCCACATGCAAGGCAGCTCTTGAGTTTTGTTGGCTGGATGCGGGTCGCAAGTATTCTTGCTTCGACTTGCATAGACAGTTCCTGGATCCTCGCCATAAGTTCAGAAAAGACAAGAAGAAATTCATCAAAGGTAGAGTTGTCAAAAACTCTGCACCACCTACGTTGACAGGCCAACAGACCCTGGATCAGTTAAACGCTCTCGAGCCGGATCCAAAGCGTCCATGGTATTTCAAGGGGTATAATTCAGAACACGCCTGGACTCACAAGACATGCTTGTGGGATCTGCCTTACTTCACAGACCTCCTTTGCCCACACAACATCAACGTGATGCACACTGAAAAGAATGTCGCCGAGGCCCTCTTTGGTACATTGTTCGGCATAGAGGGGAAGTCAAAGGATAATCCTAAGGCTAGAGTCGATCAGGAGGCTCTATGTGATAGACCGTTACAAAACATGCGACAACCGAAAGGAAAGCAGAACTAGACGAAGCCAAAGGCATGGTTCAATCTTGGAAGGCCAGATATGAGGGAAATTATCCTGTGGGTGAAAAAGGAGTTGATGCTCCCCGATGGGTATGCAGCGAATCTAAAGAGGGGAGCGAGTCTTGAAAAATTGAAAATATTTGGTCTCAAGAGTCATGATTGGCACATATGACTTGAGCGGGTAATGCCGGTGATGTTGCGTGGCTTTATCCCTGAGGATGAATGGCTAGTACTGGCAGAGCTGAGCTATTTCTTCTGTGTTCTTTGTGCGAAAGAACTATCGCCTGGCTTGCTAGATGAAATGGAAGAGTTGGCGCCGGAGTTGATCTGCAAGTTAGAGAAGATCTTCCCACTGGGCTTCTTTAATCCAATGCATCATTTGATTTTGCATCTCCCGACCGAGGCACGATTGGGGGGCCCGTGCAGAATCGTTGGTGCTACGCAACGGAGAGGATGCAGAAGACGCTTCGAGCAAAATGTAAAAATAAACGTAGAATTGAAGCATCGATGGCCGAGGCATTCATTACTGAGGAGGCGGCAAACTTCATGACAGCACACTACGAAGCCAAAAATCGTCATTTGCATAATCCGAAGCCTCGGTACAATGCTGGCGACCCTAAAAAGGGTGGATCCAACCTCAGCCTATTCAAAGGGAAGCTCGCACCAACCGGTGCTTCTAATTCCTTATCGTTGGATGTCGAAGAATGGCGGACCATTTCGTTGTATATCTTCAACAACCTAACAGAAGTGCGGCCGTACATCGAGTAAGTTCTTGGTACATTGTTTCGCAACTTCTAATTCCTTTGAACTGCTCTTATTCCCGGATATTTGATACAGTCGATACGTCGCCAAATTCTCGTATGGAGCGGTGATCCAAAAGGATTCCGTCGAAGAGTATGAGCTTCTGGCAAAGCATGGAGGCGGCTATCCCGGTTTCATCTCTTGGTTCAAACAAACGGTAATTTCCATTAGACCATTTCATTTCTTCATCTAAATTGCGGCTAATGCAACAATCCTTTCGTATTAAACTTGTAGGCTAATTCAAAGTCTATGGACGCCGAATTGAGACAAGTCGCTAATGGTTTTGACTATAAGGTCCGTTCATTTGACAAATACGACATCAACGGGTATCGCTTTCGTACCTATGGCAAAGAGCTATCTATGGCCGACCGAAAGTCTACAAATTGTGGTGTCTCTGCTATCGGCGAAGGAGATACCGAGTATTATGGAATAGTTGAAGCAATTTATGAACTTCTATTCTATGGTGCAAACCCACCGAACGTCGTAGTCTTCAAATGTTATTGGTTCCAGCCGAAGGAGACTAGAAGGACTCATGAACATATAGGGCTAGTCGAAATCAAACAAAGCACCCATTTGGATGTTCCCGATGTCTATATTACGGCTCAACAGGCAACCCAAGTTTTCTATCTACCGTGGGCCTGTCAAAGTGATCCAAATCTCAATGGTTGGGATGTCGTTTATGAAGTGCCGCCACATGTTAGACCACCTCCCCCCAATGAAGAGGATTATGAACCTCACATTAACCCAGACACATATGAAGGAGAATTCTTCCAAGAAACACGTCTTTCCAAAAAACATTTCAAGAACCGCTCTACTTCACCCCAGAACATTGAAGTAGACAGCGACAGTGAATCCGACTTCACCCCTGAGTCGGAACAAGAAGAGCCGGAACAAGAAGAGGTTACTGCTGCAGATAACCTGTCAATGCTTGACCGATTACGTAAAGGAGGCCTTCCACATGTTGATGCATTTATTGATGATGATGATGAGCACGTCATTACCGATAGTGATGATGATGATGCATTTATTGACCCCGGAGCATATATAGACGATGAAGATTAATATTAGTTCATGTCAGGTATTCAATTATTATTATGTACATATATATTATTAATTAGTTCATGTTAGGTATTCCATTGTTTATTATGTTCATGATAATGATACACTTAAATTATATACATATTATTATTCATGTCAGGTATTCAATTTTTTTATGTTGTACTAATTTAGTTTACTCTTTGTCATTGCAGGTGTTGACAGATGGTGGGCGCGGGTCCAGAGCGCTCCGAGGCTCCTTCCTCGGCGCGTAGTGGGAGGGGTGCTTCCATTCCACCCCAGCACCTCCAGAGAGTGCTGGATCTCAGTATGCAGACACCACCGGCAGGCGCTTCTTCTTCGGCCGGGAGAGGTAGGAAGGCCGCTATGCCTTCCTCGCCGCCACCCCCAGCTGATTCACTCGACCACAGGACTGCTCCGTCTGAGGTGGACCCGTCTTGGACTCCGGTCCACGAGCCACGGGCCGACGAACCTCGGGTCGCCGAGCCTTCGCCCCACGAGACTCTGGTCCACGAGCCTCGGGCCGCCGAGCCTTCGCCCCACGAGACTCCGGTCCCAGAGGCTTCGTCCCACGAGACTCCGGAGCAGAGCACGGATCAGGCTATGTCGCAGTCGACCCGATGGGGGGACTGGCCGCCGGAGGCGAGTGGCCATGCTGATGGTGGCGAGGATCGCTTTTCGGATGATAGCTATAGCGAGGGTGAGCTGGTTGAGGGGGGCAACGTCTACCAGCGTGGTGGTACAAAGCTCCCGCCCGTGCCGGCGACCCGCGAGCAGAGGTGGTTGATTGCGCCTAATGGGGAGAAGTAAGTGCATTTACTCTTTTTTAACCTTTTGCCTTCACGTTTCTTCAAAATCTAATGCGTTGGCCTTGTCATACTGCAGGGGTTGGATACACGGCCCTGGTATCCGCAAGCCCAACTTCGTCCTTGGTGTGCTTTGCCGGCAGAACTTCCCGGGGTGGGTCACGTTGCCCGGTGAGGGTCAGGTTTGACAGCTCGGACTGAGCTGGGAGCTGTACTTGGCTGCCCCGGCCCCGCCGCAGGAGAGGATCGACGGTGTCTTGCGCCGCACGAGGGCCAAGATGGTGATCCAGACGTTTTGGGTAATTTCTCCTTTACAGAATTAAAAATCAACAGTACCGAGTTATTGTACTAATCAGTGTTGTCTTGTTTGATTGCAGACCTTCTACAGGTGTCTTGAGGGAGAGAAGGAGGCCGCGTCTATGGTTATCGAAGCCGAGTGCAGGCGCCTACTTCAGAACTTACGGCACGAGGCTCGGGTGCAGGCTGTTCGAGACTACTATGCCTCGGCTGGTATTAAAAGGTCCAAGACGAAGTGCCGCGACAAGTTTCTGAGTAAGGAGAAGTACATGAAGGTAAATACCTATTCTTAAGGCCTTGTACTTAGTTTCCTTGATTTGATTCGTAGGCGTAGCGCTGAAATTTCTCTTGACTAACTTAGGTGCCCCCGAGATGGTGTGCGGATAGGATGGACTGTTGGGAGGCGTTGGTGGATGAGTGGTGCTCTCCCCAATGGCTAGTCGTCCACAACAATGCCAAGGAGCGGCGTGCCAAAATGGTTGGTGTGCCACACCATCAAGGGAGCGCCAACCTATATGAGTTCGGGAATAACTGGGTATGTGGTTTGCTTCATGATTCATGCAATTTCATTCTTCATGCTAGCTTGAGCCCTTAACTAATACTTTGTTCCTCTCTTTTAGGCGCGATACAACAAGACGGAGGTGCTAGAGGTGTTCGACCTCTATGGCATGGCCCATACTGCAAAGTACAAGAAGGCCAAGGCATTCTCTGAGTCTGACCTTGATCATCCAGAGAGCTTCACCAACATCTCCTCCCACAACAAGCTTGTGAGGTACAGAGACGAGGGGAAGGCGAGGAAAGGGGAGGACTTTAACCCGAGCCGGTAATCTCTTGATCCAGAGCTGGTGATGATATCTGGTGGCGGGAGGCCCCATGGCTCGATAGCCATTGGGGATGGACTAATACGTTGTCCTAGCACTCTCCCGGAGATCAAGAAGTGCCAGACGAGCTCCGATCCTGACATAAGGCCTCGTCCACGGCCAATGGAGCTCCAAATCGAGGTTAGTTATACGGACTCAGATACCTTTCCTCCATTACATTGTGTGTGCGGCCGTCGATGATTACAATGGTAACGAGGAGTGGTGTTGCAGGCTGCTCTTGAGAAAGAGAGAGCGAAGACCCAGGAGCTTCTGGCGGAGGCAAAGAGGCAGGCGGCGGAGATGGAGAGGGAGTTGGAGGAGAGGACTGCTACACTGTTGGAGGAGGAGAGGAACCGGAATGACGCGTCTCACCGGGCCTTATACGAGCTCTTCGTGGTAAGTTTCTTCTGCATATTAGCCAAATCATGCACGTAATGTTCGTTTCATTACTAACTAATATGACTGACTCGTGAAAACCAAATGTGCAGACCATGTGCCAGAGCAACGGTCAGACCCCTCCGCCGATGCCAGTCATTGCTCCGGCGGGCACGGTGAGTTTCATTTGAATGGTCATTAGTTACTAGTCTTCACATTTGAGTTGCATCATGCTAACGAGACACTGCAAATGATCTTTGGTGCAGCGTAACTCCTGACAAGCATCGACCGATCCTTCTGCGTCTGCCACTGGCGCGACCGGTCCTTCACCTCCGTGATGACGGTACGTTTTCCCTAGTGTTTTGCTTAACAAATGCATACTTAGCTTAAGAAATGACCTATTTAGCTCCAAAATGTCATATAGTTAGCTTATTTTCCTCGAAAATGACATAATAACCTTACTTAGCTCCAAAATGACCTATTTTACCTAGGCTAGCTCAATAATGACCTATACTTAGCTTAATTAGTTCATTTATGACATAATTAGCTTACTTAGGTCAAAAATGGCATAATAACCTTGGTTTAGCTCCAAACTGTCATATACTTAGCTTATTTTCCTTGAAAATGACATAATAACCTTACTTAGCTCCAAAATGACTTATTTTACCTAGGATATATAGCTCTAAAATGACCTAGACTTAGCATTTTTTTTCCTCCAAAATGACTTAATATGCTTAGTTAGCTCAAAAATGGCATAACTACCTAGGCTAGCTCAAAAATGACCTATACTTAGCTTAGCTAGTTCATTTATGACATACTTAGCTTACTTAGGTAAAAAATGGCATAATAACCTTGGTTTAGCTCCAAAATGTCATATACTTAGCTTATTTTCCTCGAAAATGACATAATAACCTTACTTAGCTCCAAAATAACCTATTTTACCTAGCACTACTAGGAGAAAGCTTATAGATAGAAATTTAGTAGTAGCGCAGGTTACCTGGCCACCGCTACTGATAATTAGTCGTAGCGTTGTGTACCAACAACCGCTACAGATACCAAAGTAGCAGTAGCGCTGGGATCCCTGGCAGCGCTACTGCTAAGTGGTCCCATCACCACCGGCAGGGGATACGCGTAGTAGTAGCGGTTGGCCGGAACCAGCGCTACTACTAGAGTCGTAGCAGTAGCGCTGGTTGGATGCCCACCGCTACCGCTAAGTGTGCACGGTGCCAGCAGGTGGGCCCAACTTAGCAGTAGAGCTGGGCCGCCAGCCAGCGCTACTGCTAATGCTACCTTATCCTCCCCGGCCGGCCCGACCACTCTCCCTTCCCACACTCTCACCGTCTAACCCCCGCTGCCGCCGCCCGCTGCCGTCGTTGCGCTACCAGCGTCGCCCACTGCCGTCGTCGCCCGGTATGTCTCCCTCCCACCCTCTCCTTCCATCCCTCCCTTCTCCCTCCCTCCCTCCGACCCTGCCTCTCCTTCCATCCCTCCCTTCTCCCTCCCTCCCTCCGACCCTGGCTCTCCCTCCCTCCCACGGACCCTCTCCTTCCCTCTGATCCCTCCTGCATTGCATAGATAGATGGATAGATAGATGGTTAGAACTATGGTATTTTTGATATATTGCATAGATAGACAAATGGATGGATAGATGGATGGATGGATATATTGATGGATATATATATAGATGGATGGATGGATAGATGTTTGGGCTAGAACTAGGGTATTTTTAGTAAATGTATAGGTCTTTTCAATTTTTAGGGTTAGAACTAGGTTTTACAAATTTTTAGTAAATGTATAGATGTTTACTGTTTTTTAGTAAGTGTTTAATAGAAATAGTTTATTTATAGTAAGTGCTTAATAGACCTTTGTTATGCACTAGGGGAAGAAGGAGTAGCGACCATTATCGACGGTCGAAAAATCGGTGAGGGAGTGTCCACCATATATGAGAGAAGAAGAATGCCGACTGTTGTCGTGGGGATCGCTTCTCCTTCTTCTCCTTGTGCTAGATATTTGTTATGCACTAGGGGAAGGAGGAGTAGCGACCATCATCGACGGTCAAAAAATCGTCGCGGAAAAAAGGAAAAGAAAAGAAAAGAAAAAGAAAAGAAAAGAAAAGAAAAAGAGAAAAGAAAAGGAAGAGAAAATAAAGGAAAAGACAATAGAAGAAACAAACAGGAAAACCTCCACTTAGCAAGTGTTTAATAGAAATAGTTTATTTAGTAAGTGGTAAATAGAAATAGTTTATTTAGTAAGTGGTTAATAGAACTAGTTTATTTATAGTAAGTGCTTAATAGAACTAGTTTATTTAGTAAGTAGTTAATAGAACTAGTTTTTTATATTTATTAAGTACTTACCAGAACTAGTTTATTTTTAACAGAACTAGTTTATTTAGTGTTTTTTATATAACTAGCTAGGGTTAGAACTAGGATGGATGGATAGATGTTAGTGTTAGAACTAGGATAGTTTTAGTATACATGATGTATTAGTGATATTATATTCGAGTTCATTATAAATGTATTAGTGATATTTTATCGGTATAATGCGTGTGTGACTTTCGGTCTGTCGTTGCTCCTTGTGTGACTTTCATGTGTGTTCTTGATGGAGGAATCCCGACTGTTGTCGTGGGGGGCGCTTCCTCTTCTTCTCTTCTTTGTGATATATTCGTCGGTATAATGCGCAAGAAGAGAAGAGGGGGAGCGTCCATCACCGACGGTCAAACTATTACTGTGAGAGAGTGTCCACCAACATATATACACCACCATATCAATGTGAGAGAGTGCGCACCAACACACCATGAGATATGAGAGTTATTTAAGGAAAGCCTCGACGGACCGAAAGTCACACACGCATTAGGATCCAAGCGTGTCGTAATTCTTGAATCATGAACACAGGAAATGTCGTCGTCATCAGACGATGAAAGGATCCAAGCGTGTGAATTTTGCGGTGAAGATAAGGGTCTTTGCGACCAGCCTGGGCTGCGAGACGGCAGGTTCTTCACCATGAAGCTTTACGAGGACTTTGATATTTCTACGATACGCAACGATGACAACTGTTTTTTCGTAATTAAGCATGACTTCTATTTCTTTCCTTCAACGCGTAATTTCTGTTTTAATCAATTCGACTAGTTCATCCCCTGTCATGCAAGACGGTATTTCTTGGAGAGGTTCGGTTTCGAAGAGCACGAGAGTTTCGAGACGAGGACAGCCAACCTGAGGACTAAACATGGTCACACATTTCTGGTGAAAGTAATGAATGCACCTAATAACACAGAATTAGGGTGCTCAAATTGGGAAGCTCTTTGCAAGGCATATGGATTTCAGGAGGATATGGAAATAACCTTCGATCTTCGTCCTGAAGATCATATTGAAGGAAACATCGACATTTGGGTGGATGTCGATATGCTTCCTGTTTTACCTCCATGTGAGTTTGTCAACCATGCATATTTGTCAAGTAATTTGCATTCTATATTTAAAAATATTTGGTGTTCATCCATACTAAATTTGTTAATTTATAATTTACAGCTTATTTCAATTCTTCGAGTGAAATACAGAATATAATCGACACGACACACTACACTTATGGATCACATCTAACTTGGGAGGAGAAGAATGATCTTATCAACTTTGTTATTGGTGTCCAAGTTGGTAGGGAGATCTTCCCGTATAATTTGGGAACTGGCCCAAATTATACATTGTACAGGACACTAGTGCATAGGTTGAGGGCGGATGACATTCGCCGAAAAATCTTGGTAAGAGTTGCTAATTAAGTACACTACTATTGCATAAATGGTATTGATTACATTGCTAACTAGGCTACTATTATGTTCTTCAACAGAAACTGCCAAATGAAGTTGTGCCTTCATTGATGCAAGCCGAAGGTAATATGACAATTAAAAGCCCCTTCCAGCCCGAGTTCTCTTTTGCATACTCGACTGAGCGCAAACCAGCAAGACGGCTCCAAATTGAAGCATGGGGACAAATAAAGAAGGATCGCAAGCCACAAGTTGGAGACCGTTGGATCTCTTTGCTTCATCATGGAGACATAGGTGTTATTTTGTTTTATGTCATTTTACCTAGGAGGGAGGACTAGGTCCTATGAGAGAGAAGTTTATTTAACTTGTATGATCGATTAGGATGATTACTATTATGATGTTTTTCTGTTTTATGAGATTTTAACTTGATATGATTAAGATGATGATGAGTTGTTAGATGAGTAAGATGATGTTGAGTTATTAGTAGTTGTTGGAAGGCATCTAGCGGGAATAATGTATAATCTGTGAAAGCAGGAATACTAGCAGCAGCGCTGGAAGGCATCTAGCGGCAGCGCTGGATTAGCAGCGCTTACCATTCTGCAGCGCTACAGATAGTTATCAGTAGCGCTGGACGGAAAAGCGCTACTGCTAATCATCATTAGCAGTAGCGCTGCTCTGACCAGCGCTACTGCTACCACTTAGCTGTAGCGCGATAGCAGTAGCGCTGGACACAGCGCTACTGCTATAGGTTTTTCCAGCGCTATTAGTAGGCTTTCTCCTAGTAGTGTAGGATAGCTCTAAAATGACCTACACTTAGCATTTTTTCCTCCAAAATGATTTAATATGCTTAGTTAGCTCAAAAATGGCATAACTACCTAGGCTAGCTCAAAAATGACCTATACTTAGCTTATCTAGTTCATTTATGACATACTTAGCTTACTTAGGTCAAAAATGGCATAATAACCTTGGTTTAGCTCCAAAATGTCATATACTTAGCTTATTTTCCTCGAAAATGACATAATAACCTTACTTAGGTCCAAAATGACCTATTTTACCTAGGTTAGCTCTCAAATGACCTATACTTAGCTTAGCTAGTTCATTTATGACATAATTAGCTTACTTAGGTAAAAAATGGCATAATAACCTTGGTTTGGCTCCAAAGTGTCATATACTTAGCTTATTTTCCTCGAAAATGACATAATAACCTTACTTAGCTCCAAAATGACCTATTTTACCTAGGATAGCTCTAAAATGACCTATACTTAGAATTTTTTCCTCCAAAATGACTTAATATGCTTAGTTAGCTAAAAAATGGCATAACTACCTAAGATAGCTCAATAATGACCTATACTTAGCTTAGCTAGTTCATTTATGACATAATTAGCTTACTTAGGTAAAAAATGGCATAATAGCCTTGGTTTAGTCCAAAATGACCTATTTACCTAGGTTAGCTCTAAAATGACCTATACTTAGAATTTTTTCCTCCAAAATGACTTAATATGCTTAGTTAGCTAAAAAATGGCATAACTACCTAAGATAGCTCAATAATGACCTATACTTAGCTTAGCTAGTTCATTTATGACATAATTAGCTTACTTAGGTAAAAAATGGCATAATAGCCTTGGTTTAGTCCAAAATGACCTATTTACCTAGGTTAGCTCTAAAATGACCTACACTTAGCATTTTTTCCTTCAAAATGACTTAATATGCTTAGTTAGCTCCAAAATGGCATAATTACCTAGGTTAGCTCAATAATGACCTATACTTAGCTTATTTAGTTCATTTATGACATACTTAGCATACTTAGGTCAAAAATGGCATAATAACCTTGGTTACCTCCAAAATGTCATATACTTAGCTTATTTTCCTCGAAAATGACATAATAACCTTACTTAGCTCCAAAATGACCTATTTACCTAGGTTAGCTCTAAAATGACACAAGTAAGCAATAAGAAGAAGAAAAAGAAGAAGAGAAAAAGAAAGAGAAGAAAAATTCTTCTTCTTCTTCTTCTTTTTCTTCTTCTTCTTCTTCTTCTTCTAGTATTCTTCTCCTTCTTCTTCTTCTTCTTCTTCTAGTCTTCTTCTTCTAACTTTCTTCTTTCCCATTTTGCAGATTCGCTTCAGATCACGGAAGCTTGCGTTGATGGAGTCTACTCTTCTCCTTGTCCTTCCTTTTTGTTTTGATTTTGTAGGATGAACAATGTGAAACTTGCTACCTATATATGTATGTATGGATGAAACCATTGTATATGGACTTTTTGCTTAATTGTTGGATATGTTGGCCATATATATGTTGGATATGGACTTTTGATTTGGTATATATATGTGTTGGATGATCATATCCATATGGCAGGGATATGTATGCTTGTTGAAAGTATTTTCAAATGAATATATATATATATATATATATATATATATATATATATCTGTGAAATTGATTGAATTTAAGAAAAAACAGAATTAACAGGGGCAATACAGGCACTTTGCCGTCTGCCAGCGGACGGCAAAGCTGCCACGTGGCAGCTACCTGTGCAACCTGGGGGGCACCTGGGCTGGCCTATTTGGGCACTTTGCCGTCTGCCAGCAGACGACAAAGGCTGGTGTGCTTTGCCGTCTGCTTGTAGACGGCAAAGGGCATGCATTGGCCCCAGCTAATGCCTGACGTCAGCTGACATCAGCTGGCAGACGGCAAAGAACTTTGCGCCTTTGCCGTCTGCCAGCAGACGGCAAAGTACGCCGTTAGACACCTAACGGGCCTAACCCTATCCCTCTGCCGTCCAAGGCGTTTGCCATCTGCTTGCTTAGTATGGCTGACGGCAAACTTCTTTGCCGTCCGTTTTATTTAAGCAGACGGCAAAGAAGCCCTCTGCCATAGTTCATTCAGCCGGACGTGGGGCCGTCTGCTGGCTGACGGCAAAGGGCTTTGCCGTCCGCCAAACATGCCTTTGCCGTCTGCCATGGCAGACGGCAAAGTGCCTGATTCCTGTAGTGTCTAGTTGCTCCCCATACATATGACGGCGGCGGCATGCGTGGGAGTTTGCAGGTGGAGTCCGTATGGGTAACACTATCTTTTTCTATCTTATTCGCCTTTGACCGTGGAGTTAACCTTACAAACTAATGAGGGGCATTGGTGGGTAATTAATTTAAAATTTAGCATCAATACATTAATTCAGAAATCCAACGGTTGTGATCAGTTAAATTAAATTAATTAATGGTCGGATATTTCTAATTTTTGTGGTAATTTCTAGAGTATTTATCTTTTTTTCTGGTGATCCCGTAAATTACTTTTTATATATAAATATATTAGTGTTTGTGCCAAGTAATGCCTTTGGGATGATTTGGATGATAGTATAATTGATATTGTTTGAAAATAGAAACTTTTGCGCTTGGTTCTGGAATTTACATTCTGTACTGGAGTATGGTAAAATTCTGAATTTTTTACACATTATTGATATATGAATTTCCCACTTTGTACTAATGTTTCAGAAGTTTTGGAGTTACAGAAGTATGACTTTAATTCAGATCTTTACAGACTATTCTGTCAGGAATATAACCCCGCGGTATAACCCGGCTGGAAGTATGACCCGGCCAGGACTTGGCGACTTATTGGTAACCCGGTCGGTACCAGGCGGTTCGTGGACGGGTCGTACCAGGCCAGAAGATGGGCCATAAGATGGGCCAGAAGATGAAGACCAGGCCGTATGGAGGCTTACCAGATGGGCTAAAGACCAAGGCCCAGAGGCCGAAGATGGTAAGAGACCCGGGCGGTTAAGCCGCCCGGAGACGGCTTGCTCAAGGAGGCAAGGCGGCTTAGAGACAGGATTGACTACGTTGTAAGACTTGGATTAGAACCAGAGTCGGTTACGTTGTGTGACCCGACCTGGACTCTTGTAAGCCGCCGGACCTCGACCTGTGTATATAAAGGCGAGACCCGGCGGCGGGTTTGAAAAGAAAAGACAAGTAGGAAGAAACCAAGTAATCGAGAGCTAGGGAAAGCAAGCCGCCCCTTGTAATCGATACACCAGTCAATACAATATAAGCAGGATGTAGGCTTTTACCTCCACCGTGAGGGGCCGAACCTGGGTAAACTCGTGTCCCTCGTCTCGATCAACCCCTTTGAGTCCACCTCCTTAGCGATGGCCTCGAACCTAAGTCTTCGGACATCCGCCGTGACAAAACCACGACAGTTGGCGCCCACCGTGGGGCTAGCGCTCGGTGGTGTTGAGTTCTCAAAGGGTTCTCTCTCTGGGAGCGAGGGGTACGTCATTGGTGAGATGACCAAGAGTCGCCATGGGAGACTCTACATCGACGACGCCGGCTGGGGTCCTAAGGCCGATTCAATCAAGTATGGTTTCCGGGTCCCCTTCGGCGGAATCCACGTCTTCATCGGCAAGATCGGCAGATCTGAACCCGGGCCGGACATCTGCACCGACATCGTCGAGCCGGCCCGGCGCAAGCAACCCGCCCAGAGCGTGCAACCCGCCCGTGTTGACCCGGGCAGAAGCGTGTCTTCGTCGGCTTTACTCAGGGCATGGAACTTGAAGGTTCTATGTCACAGGAAGAAACTCTCATCTACTCAGAGGAAGGATCCTCGAGTGGAGAGATGGAATCGATCTATCAACTTCATAATGGAGGGCTTGGGGGCTACGTCGAGCCTTACCCCGAGTCAGAGTATCATGAGCCGGAGGAGGATGAGCCGCCAAACCGCGCTGCCGTCTTTATGGCGGGTTCCGCGGCAGCCCCGAACAGCACAGCCGCCGATGCGACCGGGTCTGGGTCTGGCAGGCCACCGGCTCAGGTTCTTCTGGATCTGATGAACGAGTTTACAACCCTAATGGAGACTGAGGTCACTACTGAAAACCAAGCGGCCCGTAATGCAGAGATCGCAAGGTTGAAGAATCAGATGGCCGGAGTCCAACAGGAAATCAATGAGCTGAAAGCTCAGATGGATGCTGAGGCGGAACGCCTTAAGGCGGACGCTTTTCGCCTTGAGTTAGAACAGCAGTCAGCAGCGGCGGTTCATCGCATGAGACATCAATCCCGCTTGCCGGAGCAGTATGAAGCTAGGAATCTTTTTAACACGCCAGGAACGGGACGGAACACGCCTTTGACCGTAACCCGGACGGCGGAAATACCTGGAAGCCGGGCGGCGGCGGCTCAGCGTCAGCAACTAGACCCGCCCCGACGGAACCAAAACCCGCCACCATCTTATCCAACACCGCCAGGTCATTATTCTAACCTGGCGGAGAACATGGTGGCAGCGGCAACCAGGCTTGATACAATCCCAATCCCCGATGAGGCGCCTTACGCAGAGGAGGTGCGGAATGCCATCGGATACCTGCGAACGGCGATGGCCCAGCAGGAGAAATACACTTATAGCCAGAGTCGCGTGCACTCAACCCCCATCCCCAGCCACAGCTACAGCCGGCGTTACAAGTCGCCGGCGGTTTCTAGCAGTGAACAACGTCGGAACCCGCCGAAAGCTGATCGGGCTGCTCTGGATGTTCAAGCGCGGGTAGATCGGGCAAGAGCACGGTGACAAGAGGCGGCTCAGGCGGCGGCGGCTTCTCAGGAACCCACAGTTACACCTTCCGTCTCAGGAGGAGCAGGGGTGACTTCCAGGGCTGTGGGAGTGCCATGTTTGGTGCTGGCTTTGCGGAATGAGCGTCTACCAAAGGATTTCAAGGGCCCTCGTAAGGTGCCCAATTATACTGCTGACTTACCTACAGAGGCTTGGATTGAGAGCTATGAGCTAGCCATGGAGATGTTAGACGTCAGTGATGCAGTATGTGCTAAATATTTCATCATGATGCTGGAAGGGCCGGCACGTACATGGTTGAAGGGTTTGCCACCCAACACCATTAATTCCTGGGCCGAGTTAAGGGCAAAATTCATCAAAAAAATTCAAGGAACATGCAAGCAGCCCATGACGATTGTGGATTTGGACAATTGTGTACAGCGTACAGACGAGTCGGCTCATCACTGGGTCCGGCGGGTCTCCGAAATCATCCACTCTTCTGAGCAGATTACGGTGTCTCAGGCGGTTTTGATTCTAGAAAAGAATTGTCACTTCACGCCTTTGAAGCAAAAGCTTGGCCGGCTCAAACGCTCATGCCAAGACATGGGGGAGCTCATGGCGGCTCTCACCAAATATGCAGATTCCGACGACACGAAAGACCCAGGCTCTGATGATGAGAAATCAGGTCAGGGGAAGAAAGGCAACAATGGAAAGGGTCAACAGGAAAGCATGGCTGGAAGTAGTAACCCGGGCAAGCGGAAGCACCCGGACGGCGGGTCAGAACTGGTGGCAAACACCAACGCCAGGAACAACCGTGCTAAGAACTTCGGACAGTCTTTTAATAAGGGTAAAGCTCCTCTTAACCTGGAAGAGATGCTCAATAAACCTTGTCCAGAGCACAGCCGGCCTGATAAGCCGGCACGCCATACATGGGGGGATTTCTATATTATGCAACAGTTCCAGGATTACAGCCTTCAACAGCATCGTGATAACGGTAATGGTCCATCAGGTGGCTCTGGTTTGGGCGGTTCGGGTGCCGGCTTTGGGGCCGGCGGCTCAGGGCCCGATTACTAGGGTCAGGGCGATCATGGAGGTCATAATCAACAGTCTGGCGATGGAGGCCAGCAGCAGAGTAACCAGTCGGGGTATCTGAGTAACCCGAAATAGCTCAGCCGGGGTCAGTACCGTGTTTAAAACCCAGCTCAAAAGAAATCTGTCTCTCACAAAGCTTTGAGATCTCGATATCCGGCTCAGCGTCCGGCTCAAAAGGAATTCGTCTCTCACAAGTTCGAGTTTTCAAGAGAATTTTAAAGTCGCCCAAGAGGACGAGCCGCCATGATGCACCGTTCAAATATGGGTGCCCTGATTCATTGGATGATCATAAAGTCACTTGGAGGCTCATGCCGCCTCCTCATACAAGATGGCAGCTTACAAGATGGTGCACAAGTTGATATCATTGACAAGGTCATTTGGGGGCTTCCAACCCACCGGGTTTAGCTTTCATACCCTCTTGACTGGCTTTTAAGCCATAACCAGACCGAGTTAAACCTGCCTGTTTGCCAAGATGCTGCTCCGACCCCCTGTACTTTCGATAAGTCAATCCATATGGACCCTGAACTTATCCAGGTTAAAACATGATTGGGTCATGTGAGAGCCGGCTTACAGAAAGCGAGGGGACTCCATGGGCTGTTAAGCCATCTTCATTGAAACTTGGTTAAACCTGCCTGTTTGCCAAGATGTTACTCCGACCCCCTGTACTCTCGATAAGTCAATCCGTATGGACCCTGAACTTATCCAGGTTAAAACATGATTGGGTCATGTGAGAGCCAGCTTACAGAAAGCGAGGACAAACCAGTGGCTATCATGCTAGTTTCATTGAAGTAAGACTCGAGCCACAAAAGCAGGCATTTTTTATTATATACATACATCATACATTGCATCATACATTGCATCATACATCACATCATCATACTTACATATCATTCTGGTTTACCAGACCGGGTCAGGGAAAGATTATGAAAGAAGCAAGATTATGAAAGGTCGTTTGGGAGCTTCTAACCCGCCGGGTTAAGCTTTAACCCTTTCGATCAGGCTCTTCAGCCACCATAAGACCGGGTTAGATACCCAAAAGGTTGACACCGTCAACAAAGTCATTTGGGGGCTTCCAACCCACCGGGTTTAGCTTACACACCCTTTTGACCGGCTCTTCAGCCACCGCAAGTTTGAGTTAAACCTGCCTGTATGCTGCTGCAGCTCCACTGGATAACAAGTCGAACTCTTACCAGTTAATCTCGACTAGAGACCCTGAACTGTTCAAAGTACTTGGCAGTCACTCTCAGTTGAAACTCTGTACTGGTCAAGGTTAAATCGGCGGATCTTGTCACGTGAGGGCCGGCTTATGGAAAGCAAGGATAAACTTGCCCATTTGCTGCCGACTCTCTGCTCTGTGACTCGCCCAGGAGAGCCAGCATATGAGTTTTCAAACATAAAGGGAAAGCAAGACTATGAAAGACTTAACAGTTCCGGGCTATGCTTCTTCAAGCCGCCCTCGCAACAATGCAGAACATATTCTGTTTTGTTTTGTTTTTGCAGGTCTTGTCTCCTAAAGATAAGCCGGTCGCCAAAACCGGGTTACATCGTAACCTCTGCAAACATAATAAGACTTTAAATAGCCAAACATGGCTGGATCTTCATCCTGGTTTATCATAACCAGTGTCAAGTGATTGGGATTTTTTCAAGCCAGCTTGGAAAATTGATTTTTGAAGAGCCGCCCTATTGATCATAATGCCGGGTCACTTAATTCACCGGTTCTTGGTTTTCTTCAACCAGTGCTCTGTGGTATACTATAGCACTCATGGATTTCTCAAGCATATATTTGCCGGGTTGCACCGCAACCATGAGCAGGGATTTCACTATTCATACCGGGTTACAACCACGGTCAAGGAGTCATATTATTCTTATATAGTCTCGAGTCGCCACAGGCATGCAACCCGGCACTTGGGGGCTACATTATTCAAGTTCGGTTTATATCAAGTATGCAAGTCCCATGTCGCTGCAAGCATGCATCACGGCACTTGGGGGCTAATGCAAGTTGCTTTTCAAGGAGATGAGCCGGCCTTTCTATATTTTTCTAAGTCCCAGCCCAGTACTTCTTACTGACCCGGCACTTGGGGGCTATAGTATTCAGTTGGTCAAACAGATTATAAGGTTCCAAATTGAAGACCCGGCCCGTCACATACTGACGAGCCAGCCCTTGGGGGCTACACCAGCTAAAGCTTTATAAGGTATAAGACAGTTACAAGTCCCAGGCTGCTGCAGGCAAGACAACCTGGTACTTGGGCGCTGCACAGTCAAAGATATTATTGCAAAGCACCAAGTCATCATCGATAAACTTGGAGCTTGGGGGCTACAGGTAATATGGATATATCAAAAAATTGAAAAGAGTTTTCAAGATGTCAATTCTGGAGTCTAGTTATTTGACCCGGCGTCACCAACAATACATGACCCGGCATCTTCAATGATTATGACCCGGCGGTGATGACCCGCCAAGGGTGTTGGAGGCCGACTCAATGGCATATGGGTGTTGTATTCCCAGTATTTTACTTCAAAGGACACTGACAAGCAAGACGATTGAGAAGACGGCTCGTTCACATGAAGAAGAAACCCGGATTTTGAAAGGAACTACTTCATTAAGCCGGCTAGTGGAGTGAGCCGGTCACTTAACATATTTATTCTTATTTCAGGAGCTTAGCATGAATAAATTCAAGCTAACCTGGGGGCTAATGTCAGGGATATAACCCCGCGGTATAACCCGGCTGGAAGTATGACCCGGCTAGGACTTGGCGACTTATTGGTAACCCAGTCGGTACCAGGCGGTTCGTGGACGGGTCATACCAGGCCAGAAGATGGGCCGTAAGATGGGCCAGAAGATGAAGACCAGGCCGTATGGCGGCTTACCAGATGGGATAAAGACCAAGGCCCAGAGGCCGAAGATGGTAAGAGACCCGGGCGGTTAAGCCGCCCGAAGACGGCTTGCTCAAGGAGGCAAGGCGGCTTAGAGACAGGATTGACTACATTGTAAGACTCGGATTAGAACCAGAGTCGGTTACGTTGTGTGACCCGACTTGGACTCTTGTAAGCCGCCGGACCTCGACCTGTGTATATAAAGGCGAGACCCGGCGGCGTGTTAGAAAAGAAAAGACAAGTAGGAAGAAACCAAGTAATCGAGAGCTAGGGCAAGCAAGCCGCCCCTTGTAATCGATACACCAGTCAATACAATATAAGCAGGACGTAGGCTTTTACCTCCATCGTGAGGGGCCAAACCTGGGTAAACTCGTGTCCCTCGTCTCGATCAACCCCTTTGAGTCCACCTCCTTAGCGATGGCCTCGAACCTAAGTCTTCGGACATCCGCCGTGACAAAACCACGACATGTTCTGTTTTAGACAGATTCTGCTTTTATTGCATGTTTACTTATTTTGATGAATCTATGTATCGTATCGGGGGGTATGAGCCATGGGGAATTTGGAGTACAGTAGCATTATGCCAATATTAAATATGAATCAATTTACAACAGTACCTAGAGTTTAAGATTTATTTGTTATACTAACGGATCTCACGAGGTTTCTGTTGAGTTTTGTGTACTGAAGTTTGCAAGTTTTGGCTGAGACTACGATGGATAAAGGAATAAGGAGCGGCAAGAGCCTAAGCTTGGGGATGCCCAAGGCACCCCAAGGTAATATTCAAGGAAGACTCAAGCGTCTAAGCTTGGGGATGCCCCGGATGCCATCCCCTCTTTCGTCTACAATCTGTCGGTAACTTACTTGGAGCTATATTTTTATTCATCACATGATATGTGTTTTACTTGGAGCGTCTTATTCTATAGTTTTCTTGCTTTTGTTTGCTTTTTAGTTTGCCATAATCATCTTTGCTGAACACACCTTTTTGAGAAGGACACACATTATTCGTAATTTTTTAGAATACTCTAAGTGCTTCACTTATATCTTTTGAGCTAGCCAGTTGCTTTAGTGCTTCACTTATATCTTTTAGAGCACGGCGGTGGTTATATTTTAAATAAATAGTTGCACTCTCATGCTTCACTTATATCTTTTTAAGAGTCTAATAAATAGTAAAGACAATATGCATGGGTTATGAATTTGGTCCTAATATGATAGGTATTCAAGAGGGATATAATAAAAAAAATCATGTAGATCACTGAATATGATAAGTTTGATTCCTTGCAATAGTTTTGCGATATTAAGATGGTAATATGGGGGAGGTACTAGTAGATAATTGTGGTTTAGTAAGAATATTTATGTTAAGATTTGTGATTCCCGAGACATGCACGTATGGTCTGTCGTTATGCTAAGAAGTTGGAGCATGATTTATTATTGATTGTCTACCTTATGAGTGGCGGTCGGGGACGAGCGAGGGTCTTTTCCTACCAATCTATCCTCCTAGGGGTATGTGTAGTAGTACTTTGCTTCGAGGGCTAATAAACTTTCACAATAAGTATGTGAGTTCTTTATGACTATTGTGAGTCTATGGATTATATGCACTCTCACCTTTCCACAATTTGCTAGCCTCTTCGGTACTGTGCATTGCTCTTTCTCACATCGAGAGTTGGTGCAAAATTCGCCGGTGCATTCAAACCCCGTGATATGATGCGCTCTATCACACATAAGCCTCCTTATATCTTCCTCAAAACAGCCACCATACCTACCTATTATGGCATTTTCATAGCCATTCTGAGATATATTGACATGCAGCTTCCACCGTTCTTTTTATATGACACACATCGTCATTGTCATATTGCTTTGCATGATCATATAGCTGACATAGTATTTGTGGCTCAGCCACCATTCATCATTTTTCATACATGTTTGATGTCTACTACACAACTTATTCTTGTAGACTCGTGTTGGGCCTCCAAGCGCAGAGTTTTGTAGGACAGTAGCAATTTTCCCTCAAGTGGATGACCTAAGGTTTATCAATCCGTGGGAGGCATAGGTTGAAGATGGTATCTCTTAAACAACCCTGCAACCAAATACAAGAAATCTCTTGTGTCCCCAACACACCCAATACAATGGTAAATTGAATAGGTGCACTAGTTCGGCGAAGAGATGGTGATAAAAGTGTAGTATGGATAGTAGATATAGGTTTTTGTAATCTGAAAATATAAAAACAGCAAGGTAGCAAGTAACAAAAGTGAGCACAAACGGTATTGCAATGCTTAAAAACAAGGTCTAGGGTTCATACTTTCACTAGTGCAATCTCTCAACAATGCTAACATAATTGGATCATATAACCATCCCTCAATGTGCGATAAAGATTCACTCCCAAGTTCCTATTAGCGGAGAACATAAGATAGAAATTGTTTGTAGGGTACGAAACCACCTCAAAGTTATTCTTTCCGATCGATCTATTGAGCTATTCCTATAAGTGTCACAAACAGCCCTAGAGTTCGTACTAAAATAACACCATATGATACACATCAACCAACTCTAATGTCACTTAGATACTCCAATGTCACCACAAGTATCCGTGAGTTGATTATACGATATGCATCAAACAACTTCATAATCATAATATTCAATCCACACAAAGAACTCCAAGGAGCACCCCAAAGTTTTTATCGGAGAAAAAATAATGAAAACATGTATCAACCCATATGCATAGATTACCCCAATGTCACCGCGGGAATCCACGAGTTGAGTGCCAAAACATATATCAAGTGAATCACTATAATACCCCATTGTCACCACGGGTATTCATATGCAAGACAAACATCAAGTGTTCTCAAATCTGAAATATTCAATCCGACAATAACGAAATCTAAAAGGGAAAAGATTCGATTCATCACAACAAGGATAGAGAGGGAAGAAACACCATATGATCCTACTATATTAACAAAGCTCGCGATACATCAAGATCGTGCCAAATCAAGAACACGAGAGAGAGAGAGAGATCAAACACATAGCTACTGGTACAAACCCTCAGCCCCGAGGGTGAACTACTCCCTCCTCATCATGGAGACCGCCGGGATGATGAAGATGGCCTCCGGTGATGCTTTCCCCCCTTCGGCAGGGTGTCGAAAAAGGGTTGTAGATGAGATCGTGGAGGTACAGAGTCTTGTGGCGCCGTAAAAACTCATCTAGGCTTATATCTGGGGGTTTCTCTATTTATAGGATTTTTCAGCATTGGAATCAGGTCAGACGGATCCATATGGGCCCCACGGGGTACCAGGGCGTGCCTGGGGGGTGGCACGCCCTGGTGCCTCGTGGGCACTGGGTGGCCCCCTCCAGTGGGTCTTGGTTCCAGTATTTTTTATTTATTCCATAAAAAATCTCCAAAAAGTTTCATCCAATTCTAAGAACTTTTATTTCTGCACAAAAAAACAACACCATGTCAATTCTGCTGAAAACAGCGTCAGTCTGGTTTAGTTCTAATCAAATCATACCAAAACCATATAGAATTGTTATAAACATGGCATGAATACTACATAAATTATAGATACGTTGGATACGTATCAATGTTATGCTATTATCATTACACATCCTGGTACACTGCCACAGGCATTCATATAGAGTCATATTTGTTCTAGTATCAAGTTGTAATTTTTTGAGTTATAAGTAAATAGAAGTATGATGATCATCATTATTAGAGCATTGTCCCAGTGAGGAAATAATAAAAAAAGAAAAAGAAAAAGAGGCAAAAAAGAGCCCACGAAACAAAGGGAAAGAAAAAAAGAAAAGAAAAAATAAAAAATAAAAAAAATAAAAAAATGAGAGAAAAAGAGAGAAGGGGCAGTGTTACTATCTTTTTCCATACTTGAGCTTCAAAGTAGCACCATGTTTTTCATATAGAGAGTCTCCTATTTTGACACTTTCATATACTAGTGGGAAGTTTTTATTATAGAACTTGGCTTGTATATTCTGATGATGGGCTTTCTCAAATTCCCGAGGTCTTCATGAGAGCAAGCTGGATGCACACCCACTTAGTTTTCATGTTGAGCTTTCATACACTTATATCTCTTAGTGCATCCGTTGCATGGCAATCCCTACTCCTCGCATTGACATCAATTGATGGGCATCTCCATAGCCCGTTGGTTAGCCTCGTCGATGTAAGACTATCTTCTTATTTTTGACTTCCCCTTTTTAATCTCTACCACCACATTCTATTCCACCCATAGTGCTATAACCATGGCTTGTCGTCATGTATTGCGTGGGGGTTGAAAAAGCTAAAACGCGTTAAAAAGTATGAACCAATTGCTTGGCTTGTCATTGGGGTAGTGCATGATAAATACTTTGTGTTAAGAAGATGGAGCATGACAGGATTATTTGATTTTGTAGGGATAACTTTCTTTAGCATTTTTATTTTGAAAGGCATGATTGTTTATTAGTATGCCTGAGTATTGATGTCTTTATATCAAATTATAGACTATTGCTTTGAATCATTTGGATCTTAATATTCATACCGTAAAGATATTACATGATGAAACATGTTAGGTAGCATTCCACATTAAAAATTCTGTTTTTATCATTTACCTAGTCGAGGACGAGCAGGAATTAAGCTTGGGGATGCTTGATATGTCTCCAACGTATCTATAATTTTTTATTGTTCCATGCTATTATAATATCAATCTTGGATGTTTTATATGTAATTATATATCATTTTTGGGACTAACCTATTAACCTAGTGCCTAGTGCCAGTTGCTGTTCTCTGCTTATTTTTGGTTTTTCAGTAAATCAGTACCAAACGAAGTCCAAATGCCACAAAACGTTTTGATGATTTTTTTCTGGACAAAAGAGACCCTAGAAGCTTCGGGAGGATGCCAGAAGCATCACGAGGAGGCCACAAGGCAACAGGGCGCGACCCCAGGGGGGCCCGCCCTGATGCCTTGTGGGCCCCTCGTGGCTCCTTTTGGCCTAATTCCACTTCTATAAATTCTCAAATATTCGGAAACCAATAGAGAGCCAGACGAGAAAACCCTACCGCCACCGCAAGCCTCTGTTCTTCCGCGATCCCATCTGGAGGCCTTTTCCGGTACTCTGCCGGAGGGGGAATCGATCATGGAGGGCTTCTACATCAACCTTGCCGCCCTTTCGATGATGTGTGAGTAGTTTACCACAGACCTACGGGTCCATAGCTAGTAGATAGATGGCTTCTTCTCTCCCTTTGATCTTCAATACCATGTTCTCCTCGATGTTCTTGGAGTTTTATCCGATGTAATCTTCTTTTGCGGTGTGTTTGTTGGGATCCGATGAATTGTGGGTTTATGATCAGATTATTCATGGATGTTATTTGAGTCTTCTCTGAACTCTTTTATGCATGATTGTTATAACTTTGTATTTCTCTCCGACCTATCTGTTTGGTTTGGCCAACTAGATTGATTTATCTTGTAATGGGAGAGGTGCTTTGTGATGGGTTCAATCATGCGGTGTTCTATATCCCAGTGACAAAAAGGGACAAGACACGTATTTGTATTGTTGTCATTAAGGATAAAAAGATGGGGTTTAATCATATTGCTTGAGTTTACTTTGTCTACGTCATGTCATCTTGCTTAAGGTGTTACTCTGTTTATACTTAGTACCCTAGATGCATGCTGGATAGCGGTCGATGGGTGGAGTAATAGTACTAGATGCAGGCAGGAGTCGGTCTACTTGTCTCGGACGTGATGCCTATATACATGATCATTGTCTTGAATATCGTCATAACTATGCACTTTTCTATCAATTGCCCAACAGTAATTTGTTTACCCACCAGATGTATTGCGCTCGAGAGAGAAGACTCTAGTGAAAACTATGGCCCCCGGGTCTACCTTTATCATATATTAAAATCCAAAAATACCATGCTGCAATTTATTTACTTTTATTTTCTTTTGCAACTTACCTTTTTATCTATCACTATCAGAATTAATCCTTGCAAATAACCATTAAGGGGATTGACAAACCTCTTATTTGCGTTGGGTGCAAGTGTTTGCTTTTGTGTGTGTAGATGCTGGTAACGAGGTTCTGTGTGGTTCTCCTACAGGATTGATAACCTTGGTTCTTAACTGAGGGAAATACTTATCTTTATTGTACTGCATCTGTTGGGGAACGTTGCATGGGAAACAAAAAATTTCCTACGCTCACCAAGATCGATCTAGGAGATGAACATCTACGAGAGGAGAGATTGCATCTACATACCCTTGTAGATCGCTAAGCGGAAGTGTTAAGAAACGCGGTTGATGTAGTCGAACGTCTTCGCGATCCAATCCGATCCGAGCACTTCACGAGCGGCACCTCCGAGTTTAGCACACGTACGGCTTGGTGACGTCTCCTCCTTCTTGATCCAGCAAGGGAGGGTGGAGAGGTAGATGGGATCTGAACCAACACGACGGCGTGGTGGTGGTGGCGGCAGCGGAACTCCAGCAGGGCTTCGCCAAGCGCAAACCGGAGGAGGAGATGGAGCATCAGGAGGGAGAGGAGGCTAGGGTTGTGGATTGTCCAGCCCCCTTGTGCCTCCCACCCTTTATATAGAGGAGAAAACTTGGAGGAGGGGAGTACTATTCATGTGAACAGTAATGTAAATAGTACTTGGCCTCCAAGTCTCTCCCTATTTTCAAGGGATTCTATCTTATCCTCTTATCCCATGTGCATGGGCCAAGTGGGGCTGGGCGCCTGGCCCATGTAGGGCTGGTGCGCCACCCCTTGGTCCATGTGGGACGTTCTGGACAAGTGGGACCCACCATGGAACCCTCCGGAACATTCTAGAAGCTTCCCGGTACAATACCGGAAAAAACCGAACTTTTCCGGAATCCCGAAAAACAACTTTCCATATATAAATCTTTACCTCCGGACCATTCCGGAGCTCCTCGTGATATCCCGGATCCCATCCGGGACTCCGAACAACCTTCGGACTTTCCACTTATTAATATCCCAAAACTACGCTAGCATTACCGAACGTTAAGCGTGCGACCCTACGGGTTCGAGAATCATGTAGACATGACCGAGACACCTCTCCGGTCAATAACCAATAGCGGGACCTGGATGCCCATATTGGTTCCTACATATTCCACGAAGATCTTTATCGGTTGAACCACGATGTCAAGGATTCAGTTAATCCCGTATACAATTCCCTTTGTCCATCGGTATGTTACTTGCCCGAGATTCGATCGTCGGTATCTCCATACCTAGTTAAATCTCGTTGCCGGCAAGTCTCTTTACTCGTATCGTAATACAAGATCCCGTGGCTAACTCTTTAGTCACATTGCTTGCAAGCTTATTGTGATGCTGTATTACCGAGTGGGCCCTGAGATACCTTTCCGTCATACGGAGTGACAAATTCCCAGTCTTGATCCATGCCAACTCAACAGACACCCTCGGAGATACCTGTAGAGCATCTTTATAGTCACCCAGTTACGTTGCGACGTTTGATACACACAAGGTACTCCTCCGGTGTCAGTGAGTTGCATGATCTCATGGCCATAGGAACAGATACTTGACATGCAAAAACGATAGCAATAAACTTGACACGATCATATGCTACGTTCATAGTTTGGGTCTTGTCCATCACATCATTCTCCTAATGATGTGATCCCATTATCAAATGACAACTCATGTCTATGACCAGGAAACCATGGCCATCTTTGATCAACGAGCTAGTCTGGTAGAATATAATAATAACCATTTTATTATTGCCTCTAGGGCATTTTTCCAACAGTCTCCCACTTGCACTAGAGTCAATAATCTAGCATTACATGGTTATGAATCTAACACCCATAGAGTTCTGGTGTTGATCATGTTTTGCCCGTGGAAGAGGTTTAGTCAACGGATCTGCAACATTCAGATCCGTGTGCACTTTGCAAATGTTTATGTCCTCCTCCTTGATCGCATCGCGGATGGAATTGAAGCGTCGCTTTATGTGTCTGGTCCTCTTGTGAAACCTTGGTTCCTTAGCTAGAGCAATGGCACCAGTATTGTCACAGAACATAGTCATCGGGTCCAGTGCACTGGGCACAACTCCAAGATCTGTCATGAATTGCTTCATCCAGACACCTTCCTTCGCCTCCTCCGAGGCAGCTATGTACTCCGCTTCGCATGTAGAATCAGCTACCACTCTTTGCTTGGAACTGCACCAGCTTACCGCTCCCCCATTTAGAATATATACGTATCCGGTTTGAGACTTAGAGTCATCCGGATCAGTGTCAAAGCTTGCATCGACGTAACCCTTTACGACAAGCTCTTGATCACCTCCATAAACGAGAAACATTTCCTTAGTCCTTTTCAGGCACTTAAGGATATTCTTGACCGCTGTCCAGTGTTCCATTCTTGGATCACTTTGAAACCTTCCGGCCATACTTATGGCAAGGATGACATCTGGTCTTGTGCACATCATCGCATACATGATAGAGCCTATGGCAGAAGCATAGGGGATGACACTCATCTTTTCTCTATCCTCTGTAGTCGCTAGGCATTGAGTCTTACTCAACTTCACACCTTGCAAAATAGGCAAGAACCCCTTCTTGGACTGATCCATTTTGAACTTCTTTAAAACTTTATCAAGGTATGTGCTCTGTGAAAGTCCCCTAATATGATCACCTCATCAAAGCAAAGATTCCAACTCCGAGACGCTTGCACCAGTCCATAAATGGATCGCTGGAGTTTGCAAACTTTGTCAGCATTCTCTGGATCGACAAAACCTTCTGGTTGCATCATATACAACTCTTCCTTAAGAAAACCGTTAAGGAACGCTGTTTTGACATCCATCTGCCAAATTTCATAATCGAAAAATGCAGCTATTGCTAACATGATTCTGACGGACTTAAGCATCGCTACGGGTGAGAAAGTCTCATCGTAGTCAACTCCTTGAACTTGTGAAAAACCCTTTGCCACAAGTCGAGCTTTATAGACGGTGACATTACCGTCTATGTCCGTCTTCTTCTTGAAGATCCATTTATTCTGAATGGCATTTCGTCCTTCAGGTAATACTTCCAAAGTCCATACTTTGTTTTCATACATGGATCCCATCTTGGATTTCATGGCCTCTAACCATTTGTCAGAATTTGGGCCCACCATCGCTTCTCCATAGCTCGTAGGTTCATCGTTGTCCAACAACATGACATTCAAGACAGGGTTACCGTACCACTCAGGAGCAGTACGTATCCTTGTCGACCTACGAGGTTCGATAGTAACTTAATCCGAAGCTTCATGATCAACATCATCAGCTTCCTCTTCAACTGACGTAGGTTCCACAGAAACATCTTTCTATGTAGTGCTACTCTCTGGTTGAAGTAAAGGTTCAACAACCTCATCAAGTTATATCTTCCTCCCACTCAATTCTTTCGAGAGAAACTCTTTCTTGAGAAAGGACCCGTTCTTAGCGACAAACACTTTGCCTTCGGATCTGAGATAGAAGGTATACCCAACCGTCTCTTTTGGGTATCCTATGAAGACGCATTTGTCCACTTTGGGTTCAAGCTTTTCTGGCTGAAGCCTTTTGACATAAGCATCGCATCCCCAAACTTTAAGAAATGACAACTTTGGTTTCTTGCCAAACCACAGTTCATACGGTGTCGTCTCAACAGACTTAGATGGTGCCCTATTTAAAGTGAATGCAGTTGTCTCTAACGCATAGCCCCAAAATGATAGTGGCAGATCGGCAAGAGACATCATAGAACGCACCATATCCAATAAGGTTCGATTACGACGTTCGGACACACCATTACGCTGTGGTGTTCCAGGTGGCGTCAACTGTGAAACAATTCCACATTGTCTTAAGTGACTGCCAAACTCGTAACTCAGATATTCTTCCCCTCGATCAGATCGTAGGAATTTGATTTTCTTGTTACGATGATTCTCAACTTCACTATGAAATTTCTTGAACTTTTCAAACATTTTAGACTTGTGTTTCATTAAGTAAATATACACATATCTACTCAAATCGTCGGTGAAGGTGAGAAAATAGCGATATCCACCGCGTGCCTCAATGCTCATCGGACCGCACACATCAGTATGTATGATTTCCAACAAGTCACTTGCCCGTTCCATTGTTCCGGAGAACGGGGTCTTAGTCATCTTGCCCATGAGGCATGGTTCGCATGTGTCAGGTGATTCAAAATCAAGTGACTCCAAAAGTCCATCAGCATGGAGTTTCTTCATGCGTTTTACACCAATATGACCTAAGCGGCAGTGCCACAAAAAAGTGGTACTATCATTATCAACTCTACATCTTTTGGCATCAATGTTATGAACATGTGTATCATCACTATCGAGATTCAATAAGAATAAACCCCTCACAATGGGTGCATGACCATAAAAGATATTACCCATATAAATAGAACAACCATTATTCTCTGATTTAAATGAGTAACCGTCTCACATTAAACAAGATCCAGATATAATGTTCATGCTCAACGCAGGCACTAAATAACAATTATTCAGGTTCATCACTAATCCCGATGGTAATCGAAGAGCAAACGTGCCGACGACGATCACATCAACCTTGGAACCATTTCCCATGCGCATCGTCACTTCGTCCTTCGCCAGCCTCCGTCTATTCCGCAGTTCCTGCTTTGAGTTGCAAATGTGAGCAACCACACCGGTATCAAATACCCAGGCACTACAACGAGAGTTGGTAAGATACACATCAATAACATGTATATCATATATACCTTGTTTGGCGTTGGCCCCCTTCTTGTCGGCCAGATACTTGGGGCAATTCCGCTTCCAGTGGCCAGTTCCCTTGCAATAGAAGCACTCAGTTTCCAGCTTGGGCCTAGCCTTGGGTTTCTTCACGGGAGGGGAAACTACTTTGCCACTCTTCTTGGAGTTTCCCTTCTTGCCCTTGCCATTCTTCTTGAAACTAGTGGTTTTATTGACCATCAACACTTGATGCTCCTTCTGGATGTCTGACTCAGCGACTTTCAGCATCGTAAACAGCTCGGCGACTGACTTGTTCATCCCTTGCATGTTATAGTTCAACACAAAGCTCTTGTAGCTAGGTGGTAGCGATTGAAGAACTCTGTCAGTGATCGCCTCTGGCGGGAGCACAACTCCCAACTCAGCCAGACGGTTGTAATACCCAGACATTTTGAGTATGTGTTCACTGACAGACCCGTTCTCCTCCATCTTGCAAGCATAGAATTTATCGAAGGTCTCATACCTCTCGATCCGGGCATTCTTCTCAAAAATAAACTTCAACTCCTGGAACATCTCATATGCTCCATGACGTTCAAAACGCCTTTGAAGTCCCGGTTCTAAGCCATACAACATGGCGCACTGAACTAACACGCGCCTGCCAGGCGTTCATAACGTCCACAGACGCTGGAGGGGGTTGCTCACCAAGCGGTGCATCAAGGACATAAGACTTTTGGGCAGCCGTGAGGATAATCCTCAGATTACGGGCCCAGTCTACAAAGTTACTTCCATCATCTTTCAGCTTGGCTTTCTCTAGGAACGCATTGAAATTCAGGGAAGCTACTGCGCGAGCCATTGATCTACAACACAAATTTGCAAAGACAACTTAGACTATTGTTCAAGATAATGAGTTTAGTTTACTTAAAAACTCCCACTCAAATCGACATCCCTCCGGTCGTCCGAGTGTAACATGATCCAAATTCACCAACCCAAGTCCGATCATCACGTGAGATGAGGTGGTTTCAATGGTGAACATCTCCATGTTGATCATATCTACTATATGACTCATGTTCGACCTTTCGGTCTCTTGTGTTCCGAGGCCATGTCTGTACATGCTAGGCTCGTCAAGTTTAACCCAAGTGTTCCGCGTGTGCAAAACTGGCTTGCACCCGTTATATGTGAACGTAGAGTCTATCACACCCGATCATCACGTGGTGCTTCGAAACGACGAACTTTCGCAACAGTGCACACTTGGGAAGAACACAATTTTATCTTGAAATTTTAGAGAGGGATCACCTTATAATGCTACCATCGTCCTAAGCAAAATAAGATGCATAAAAAGATTAACATCACATGCAAATCATAAGTGACATGATATGGCCATGAACTTGTGCTTTTGATCTCCATCTCCAAAGCACCGGCATGATTTCCATCGTCACCGGCATGACACCATGATCACCATCAATTGTCTCCATCGGGGTTGTCACGCCAACCATGCTTCTACTACTATTGCTACCGTTTAGCGATAAAGTAAAGCATTAGATAGCACTTAATGATTGACACGCAGGTCATACAATAATTAAAGACAACCCTATGGCTCCTACTGGTTGCCGTATTCATTGACATGCAAGCCAAGATAAACTATTATAAAATATGATCATCTCATACATCAAATATATTTCATCATGTCTTTGGCCATATCATATCACAACATACCCTACAAAAACAAGTTAGACGTCCTCTAATTTGTTGTTGCATGTTTTATGTGGCTGCTATGTGTATCTAGCAAGAACGATTCTTACCTACGCAAAACCACAACGGTGATATGCAAGTTGCTATTTAACCTTCTACAAGGACCGCCTTCGTCGAATCCGATTCAACTAAGGTGGGAGAGACAGACACCCGCCAGCCATCTTATGCAACAAAGTCGCATGTCAGTCGATGGAACCGGTCTCATGTACGTGGACATGTAAAGTTGGTCCGGGCCGCTTCATCCCACAATACCGCTGAATCAAGAAAATACCAAGGAAGGAAGCAATCTGAATATCAACGCCCACAAACTCCTTTGTGTTCTACTCGTGATGTCATCTACGCAAAGACCTAGCTCATGATGCCACTGTTGGGGAACATTGCATGGGAAACAAAAAAATTCCTACGCTCACCAAGATCGATCTAGGAGATGAACATCTACGAGAGGAGAGATTGCATCTACATACCCTTGTAGATCGCTAAGCGGAAGCGTTAAGAAACGCGGTTCATGTAGTCGAACGTCTTCGCGATCCAATCCGATCCGAGCACCGCACGAGCGGCACCTCCGAGTTTAGCACACGTACGGCTCGGTGACGTCTCCGCCTTGTTGATCCAGCAAGGGAGGGTGGAGAGGTAGATGGGATCTGAACCAACATGACGGCGTGGTGGTGGCGGCGGCAGCGGAACTCCGGCAGAGCTTCGCCAAGCGCAAACCGGAGGAGGAGATGGAGCAGCAGGAGGGAGAGGAGGCTAGGGTTGTGGATTGTCCAGCCCCCTTGAGCCTCCCACCCTTTATATAGAGGAGAAAACTTGGAGGAGGGGAGTACTATTCACGTGAACAGTAACATGAATAGTACTTGGCCTCCAAGTCTCTCCCTATTTTCAAGGGATTCTATCTTATCCTCTTATCCCATGTGCATGGGCCAAGTGGGGCTGGGCGCCTAGCCCATGTAGGGCTGGTGCACCACCCCTTGGTCCATGTGGGACGTTCTGGACAAGTGGGCCCCACCATGGAACCCTCCGGAACATTCTAGAAGCTTCCCGGTACAATACCGGAAAAAACTAAACTTTTCCGGAATCCCGAAAAACAACTTTCCATATATAAATCTTTACCTCTGGACCATTCCGGAGCTCCTCGTGATATCCCGGATCCCATCCGGGACTCCGAACAACCTTCGGACTTTCCACTTATTAATATCCCAAAACTACCCTAGCGTTACCGAACGTTAAGCGTGCGACCCTATGGGTTCGAGAATCATGTAGACATGACCGAGACACCTCTCCGGTCAATAACCAATAGCGGGACCTGGATATCCATATTGGTTCCTACATATTCCACGAAGATCTTTATCGGTTGAATCACGATGTCAAGCATTCAGTTAATCCCGTATACAATTCCCTTTGTCCATCGGTATGTTACTTGCCCGAGATTCGATCGTCGATATCTCCATACCTAGTTCAATCTCGTTACCGGCAAGTCTCTTTACTCGTACCGTAATACAAGATCCCGTGGCTAACTCTTTAGTCACATTGCTTGCAACCTTATTGTGATGCTGTATTACCGAGTGGGCCCTGAGATACCTTTCCGTCATACGGAGTGACAAATTCCCAATCTTGATCCATGCCAACTCAACAGACACCCTCAGTGATACCTGTAGAGCATCTTTATAGTCACCCAGTTACGTTGCGACGTTTGATACACACAAGGTACTCCTCCGGTGTCAGTGAGTTGCATGATCTCATGGCCATAGGAACAGATACTTGACATGCAAAAACGATAGCAATAAACTTGACACGATCATATGCTACGTTCATAGTTTGGGTCTTGTCCATCACATCATTCTCCTAATGATGTGATCCCGTTATCAAATGACAACTCATGTCTATGACCAGGAAACCATGGCCATCTTTGATCAACGAGCTAGTCCGGTAGAGGCTCACTAGGGACATGTTGTTATCTACGTATCCACACATGTATTTGTGTTTCCAACCAATACAATTATAGCATGGATAATAAACGATTATCATGAATAAGGAAATATAATAATAACCATTTTATTATTGCCTCTAGGGCATATTTCCAACAGGTCCTCTCCTCTTCGGGGAAATCCCAACGCAGTTCACAAGTAGCACATGGCGCGGCCGCAGGCACGTACGGGAGGCGCGGTCACAGGCACAGAATGCGTGGCCATAGGCACGGGAGGCGCGTCCATAGACATGGGAGGCGCGGTAGCAGACATGGGAGCGACGACGCCCGTGCCGGCGTGGAGCAACTTGCCACTCCTTATCAAGCTGGCCTAGAGCGGTGACTTGCTGAACCACGCGCCGGCTTGGGGCGGCAACTGGCTCCGTCGAGCTAGGCGAGGGAGGTGGAGCAGCGAGCTACCTCGCTCGTATCCGGCAGGCTCGGCGGGCCACCCAGCCGGCTTGTATGCTGGAGAACTGCTCCTCGAAAGCCATTGGAAGAGTGGAAAAAATGGTGAAGGAGGAGATGGGGGAGCGGCGGAGGGGTGCGATTCTTGCCCGGCGTCTAGCCTCAGTTAAAATAGAGGACGGACGGGAGGAGTTTGGCCGGCGTTGCGTTTAATGCCGGCCCACTCATGAACGGACGTGTGGTCAGAGTAGGTTTCTAAGCTTCCACGCGGGTTTAATGGAGGCGTTTGAATGCGGCGAGGAGGCGTGTTCAGCCGGGCGTGCAGCGGGCGGCGCCCTCGGCCGGCGCACCAGTCCCTACTAGTACTTTACAACTAGTAAACCAGGACGGTAATTTTTTTTGAGAAAGGGATGGTAAACTAGTAAACCAGGATAGTTCCCGATACGGCTTGAATGCAGACGAGGGAGGGGGTAGTGATACGTCTCCAACGTATCTATAATTTTTGATTGTTTCATGCTATTATATTATCAATCTTGGATGTTTTATATGCAATAATATGCTATTTTATATCATTTTTTTGAGACTAACCTATTAACCTAGTGCCCAGTGCCAGTTCCTGTTTTTTGCTTGTTTTTGGCTTTTGCTGAAAATCATTATCAAACGAAGTCCAAACGGAAAATAATCTTTAGATTATTTTTTTCTGGACCAGAAGGGGCCCTAGAATCTTCGGGAGGAGGCCAGAAGACCTACGAGAGAGCCACAAGCTCTAGGGGTGCGCCCCCTGAGCTTGTGGGGCCCACGCAGCTCCATTTGACCTAAATCCACTTTTATTAATTCCCAAATATTCCCAAACAAACAGAGAGCCACCCGAAATAACTTTTCCGCCACCGCAAGCTTCTGTTCTTCCGCGATCCCATCTGAAGGCCTTTTTCGGTAATTTGCCGAAGGGGGAATCGATCACGGGGGACTTCTACATCAACCTTGCTGCCCTTCCGATGATGTGTGAGTAGTTCACCACGGACCTACGGGTCCATAGCTAGTAGCTAGATGATTTCTTCTCTCTCTTTGATCTTCGATACCATATTCTCCTCGATCTTCTTGGAGTTCTATCCGATGTAATCTTCTTTTGCGTTGTGTTTGTTGGGATCCGATGAATTGTGAGTTTATGATCAGATTATTCATTGAAAGTAATTGAGTCTTTTCTGAACTTTATTATGCATGGTTGTTATAGGTTTGTTTTTCTCTCCGATCTATCTGTTTGGTTTGGCAAACTAGATTGATTTATCTTCAGTGGGAGAGGTGCTTTGTAATGGGTTCAATCTTGCGGTGCTCTATATCCTAGTGACAGAAGGGAACAAGACACGTATTTGTATTGTCGTCATTAAGGATAAAACGATGGGGTTTATTCATATTGATTGAGTTTAATTTGTCTACATCATGTCATCTTGCTTAAGGTGTTACTCTGTTTGTTATGAACTTAATACCATAGATGCATGCTGGATAGCGGTCGATTGGTGGAGTAATGCATGCAGGAGTCGATCTACTTGTCTTGGATGTGATGCCTATATATATGATCATTGTCGTGCATATGTCATAACTATGCGCTTTTCTATCAATTGCCCAAGAGTAATTTGTTTACCCACCATATGCTATGTGTTCGAGAGAGAAGCTTCTAGTGAAAACTATGCCCCCCTACTTAAAATATAAAAAGAAAACCTAAAAACCTTTACTTCAATTTATTTACTTTTCTTTTGTTTTGCAATTTATACTTTTGCCTATATAAGATTTAATCCTTACAATTAACGAGTTCAAGGGGATTGACAACCCTCTTGCCCGTGTTGGGTGCAAGTATTTGCTTTTGTGTGTGCAGGTGTTGTTCATGTGACTTTCCTTGATTCTCCTATTGGTTCGATAAACATTGGTTCTCACTGAGGGAAATACTTATTTCTAGTGTACTGCATCTCCCCTCCTCTTCGGGAAAAATTCGAACGCAGCTCACAAGTAGCAGAAAGAATTTCTGGCGCCGTTGCCGGGGAGACATTACCAAATCCTATCAAGTACCTTCACTCAAACTATCATCTACTTGCTCTACTTTTTCTTTGCATTTTTATTTGCCTCTCTTTTTCATCTCCCTCCATTTCTCTAAAAATTCAAAAATACCAAAAATATCTTGTATGCTATCTTTACTTTTGTTGCCATGTGCTTTCTATTTGCTTGTATCTTTGCTTAATAAAAATTATTGATATGGATGCTCATCCACTTGCTAATCTTTTAAAAAAATCCAATTATGATGAAACAATTGCTAGTGAGTTAAGTGCACTAGATTATCTTTATGAAGTTTTGCTTGAAAATCGTGAATCCAAAAATTATGATGAAGTGTTAAAAGAAGAAATTTATAAAGTCATTCATGATAGCTCCTTGAATGAAAATCATGATTGCAATCATGTTATTATAAATCTATTATATACTTAAAACAAGAGACAAATAAGCAATTACGTTCATCCACACTGATTAAACTATCTCAATCGTCAAGTTAAAGTATTGATGGCCGAGATTTAAAGATGTAGCGTTACATACAAATATTGTTAGGTACAAATTGTTTGACACGTCTTTGGTCCGACACATATTCCTTTTCCTTTAAAAAGTTGGCTGAATCAATCAGGACATAAGCTTGCCAACTAAGAAAAATCCAAAGCACACGGCAAAAAAGAAGAGTCCTAGCATATCAACGCACTTCAGGAATTAAACAACACGGGCTCCTTCTTTTTCCGCGTCAACCAACGCGAGCTCCTTCCACACGGTAACCAAAGCGCAGACAAAAAGACTCCTAGCATCATAAGCTTAAAAAGTCTATGATTTCAGCAATTAACCAACATGGACTCCTTCCTTTTATGCGTTAAAAAAATCAACCTGGACTCCTTCTTCAATGCTTGACGTTGAGAGGTGCTAAAAGTGCGTACTTCACATTGGGATAATACACTTTCTTTACATAGACTATATAAAAAATAAAAATTGATGTGTACGCACATAACAAATGAATTGGGGCAAAGAGCTACACCAAAGTACTTTTGTTTAATATATAAATACTAAAGTATGCCTCAAAAAATTTCAATTTACAATCATTTAGGTGAACAGTCATATATTGTATAAAATCAATCATGTTTGGTCGCCATTACGAATATTAATCTACGCCGAGTTTTTTACAAAATTAGTTTTACAAATATCCCTTTCTGCATACGAAAATATACTATAAACCTAGCAGAGGAAAAATGAGCCATCCAACATTTAACAGCGCGTCACACGCTTCACGAACTTTTTTTTTTTTTTGCATGGTAATATGTGTCTCATTCATATCATCTCTACTCCTAATGTCTCAGTTGGTAGGATCGTACCCCCACCTTTCAACCGGTTTATTTCGACAGGTTTTTTTTCGTCCCCTCCCAACCCCCCGCCCCGCCCCCCACCCGCACACAAAAAAAAAACCCGCACGGACCA
The DNA here is from genome assembly GCA_039707655.1 of Elymus sibiricus. Classification (NCBI taxonomy): domain Eukaryota; kingdom Viridiplantae; phylum Streptophyta; class Magnoliopsida; order Poales; family Poaceae; genus Elymus; species Elymus sibiricus. The sequence goes on along the minus strand of CM077668.1, from coordinate 86,012,550 downwards.
AAAAAAACCCCCGCACGGGCCTCCCCGGTTTTATTTTTGTCTGGTTTTATATTCGTCCCACCTCCCATCACCCCCTCTCACTGGTTTTCTAATCCATTGGTTTATTTTTCTCTCCACTCTTTTCTTTTAAAAAATCAACACTTTCCTAACATACAAAAGATCACGGATCTAACTTTCCTAACTTATTCAAATCAACCGATCTCTCTCATTAATGCAATTTGTTTTGGGAAACAAATAATTGATTTTCTGGAAATCAACACTTTCCTAACATACAAAAGATCACGGATCTAACTTTCCTAACTTATTCAAATCAACCGATCTCTCTCATTAATGCAATTTGTTTTGGGAAACAAATAATTGATTTTCTGGAAATCAACACTTTCCTAACATACAAAAGATCACGGATCTAACTTTACTAACTTATTCAAATCAACCGATCTCTCTCATTAATGCAATTTGTTTTGGGAAACAAATAATTGATTTTCAGGAAATAAATAATGGATTTTAAGGAAATCTCCATGGTTTTTTTTTCGTTTCACCTCCCACCTTCGTCTGGTTTTATTTTCGTCTCTCCTCCCATCTAGCAAGCCCCCTCGCACGAAAAATCGGACCCTGAACCCTGTAGCGAGGCCCCCTCGCACGAAACAAAAGTCGGACGAACCAGGAGCGAGGCCCCTCGCACGATAAACAAGGCTGCCCTCGATTTATTCACTACGACGATAGGAACCACGCCCCAGTCGCGCTGCCGCCGATCTATCCCCCTTTGCCGCCGCCGAGGTGTTAGAGGAGCCGCCGCCAAGGTGCTAGAGGAGCCGCCGCCGCCTTCATTGCATACCTCCAGGTCGCCGTCGGGACACCGCTGCCGAGGGCCGCGTGTCCGACACCCTCGAGCCGCTCTTTCTTTCCAAGGCCACGGCGGGGAGGCCCGTGCGATCTCGTGCGATCTATCTCGCCACCGCCTACGTACGGGGCCCGATCTCCTGCGATCGGTCTGGCCACCGCCTGCGATCTATCTCGACAGCCTCGACGGTACTGGATCGCCGCCGCCGACGTAATCGCAGGAGGAGACGACCGCGCCAGCAGTGGAAAACCTGTACCGTGGGTCAGGCTGCCACGGGCGGCGCAAAAACTCAGGTACGACGTAACCTGCCGTGATTTGCATATCACTCAGGAACACCCGTGGGCTAGGCATATATTGTACAAGGATTTTCCCGGAAGCTTCACGTGGCAGAAGAGAAAGAAGTATTGGAAGCCGCGGGTGGAGTGTTTTCAAATAGGTCGTATCGTGTCTGCCAATCCTGCCGAGGGGGAGCGATACTACCTGCGTGTGTTGCTAAACCATGTTACGGGCAAGACATCCTTCGAGGACTTGCTCACCGTGGACGGCATGCTATGTGGGAGCTTTAGAGAGGCTGCTGAAAGGTTGGGACTCATCGAGGCAGACACCACGCTCGACGACTGTCTTACTGAGGCGGAGCAGTGGGCGATGCCATGTTCGCTTAGGAGGCTCTTCGCAACCATCTTGGTGCACTGCGAGCCAGGCGACGTGCGCGGTTTATGGGATAGGCACCTCGAGCCTATGTCTGATGACTACCGTCGATCACACACATCCCCGAATGAGGTGGAGCAGATGGTGTTGCTTGACATTAGGGGTATGTTGCAGTCCATGGGTAAAGACATAGTTGATTTCACTCTTCCAAGCATCGATGATGCGTTTGACCCAACCGGGGGCGAGGCCAGAGAGGTCATTGAGGAGTCCACCGTTGAGTTTGACGTAGATGACACTAAATTGGCATCTTCCCTGAACTTGGAGCAGAGGGTTGCATACGACGAGATACTGGCGGCAGTTGAACGCGGTGATGGGGGTGTATTCTTTGTTGATGGCCCCGGAGGTACAGGGAAGACCTTCCTCTACAGGGTGCTGCTCGCCAAGGTGAGGAGCGAGGGCAACATCGCTATCGCTACCGCGACGTCGGGCGTCGCCGCTTCTATCATGCCTGGCGGCAGGACTGCCCACTCGAGGCTCAAGATCCCATTGAGTTGCGATGATGGAGCCTCGTGCAGCTTCACCAAGCAGAGTGGGACCGCCAAGCTGCTAAGGATGGCCTCATTGATACTATGGGACGAGGCCACCATGACAAAGCGACAGGCGATCGAGGCACTGGACAATAGCATGCGCGACATCATGGGAAGACGCGACCGACCCTTTGGAGGAAAGACTGTTGTTTTTGGTGGGGACTTTAGGCAGGTGCTTCCGGTCATCAGAAGGGGGTCGCGGGGTCAGATAATCGATGCAACCCTCCGAAGTTCTCATCTATGGAAGGGTATGCGCCAGCTTTGGCTCATCACCAACATGAGGGCTCATAATGACACGTGGTTTGCAGATTACTTGCTAAGGGTCGGCAATGGCACCGAGGAAGCTGACGATCAAGGCAACATACTACTCCCTGAAGACATTTGTCTGGCGTCTACAGGCGAGGTTAACGACCTGGAGAAGCTGATTGACCATGTATTTCTGAGTCTAGATGACAACATGTCTGATCCGAATTACATGACATCTCGCGCAATCCTTTCCACGACAAACGACAACGTCGACAAGATAAACATACGCATGATAGAGCGTTTTCACAGAGAAGAAGTAATCTACCATAGCTTTGACAGTGCGGAGGACGACCCATATGGCTACTACGCTCCTGAGTTTCTGAACGGATTGACTCCCAACGGTCTGCCTCCGCATGCACTCAAACTAAAGCTGAACTGTCCTGTCATACTTCTGAGGAACATTGATCCAGCTAATGGACTGTGTAACGGGACTAGGCTTGTTGTCCGAGGTTTCGAGAGGAACACCATTGATGCGGAAATCGTGATTGGACAACACGCAGGTAGGAGGGTCTTCCTTCCTCAAATACCGTTGTGCCCATCTGACAACGACATGTTTCCATTCAAGTTTAAGAGGAAGCAATTTCCTATAAGGCTTAGCTTTGCTATGACGATTAACAAGGCTCAAGGGCAGACCATCTCGATTGTTGGTGTGTACCTACCTAATCCGGTGTTCTCTCATGGTCAACTCTATGTCGCTTTGTCTCGAGCCACCGCGAAGAGAAACATAAAGATCCTCATTCAGAAGGAGAAGCCGAAGGAGAAGGCCAACAAGCAAAATAGTAATCCAAAGAAGCGAAAAAGACCGACCGTGTCCTTACTGACCTCGATGAAGAACATCGTCTATAAGGAAGTCCTTACAGGCTGAAGTCCGGACTTAATAGACTGGCAGGATTTGAAATGACAGAGCATTTACTCTTCTGATACTCAAGATTTGCTGCAATAAGATTTTTGATAGACGATGTTCTTTTTCTTTGGGTTTTTTTTTGCTGAAATCTTTATCTTTTGTTGTTAGCAACTGAGCTTTATTATGAGTAGAGATAAAGTCAAATATTAATAATATTTCCTCAAAGAAGTGATTTTGCAATTTGCCTAATTTTTCTGTATTTGACAAACATTATGCCAGCAAAATATGTGTCTAAACGTGCGCGACGACTATGTTTTCCTGCACAAAAATTGCACACTGCCAGGGTCACTTTGATGTTGTGAAACTAGACTCCACTGTTGTGTTATACTTTACAGAAATATTATGATGCGGTAAAGATATGTAGGCACACACAATGTCCTCAAAACTAAAATCGCGGTATAGTAGTTACTTAGTTTGTTTTATTTTGTGTCTGTTTGCTCCTTTTGTCTTTTTTAGGCAGTTGGAGGTAGACTCCATTTAGGTGAACTACTAACTGCATTTCAATAATAAATGGAAATAGTAGTACCATCGTCGCTGTTTTAGGTTTTCTATTATCGCAATGTTTCTGGCAATATACGTGTCACAGAGTATACTATGATATGTGTAATATGAGATTAAGATATAATGGTTGGCCTGATACAGACCTTGAACATGCACTGAAAACTGTTGTTTACAGTTTGAATTCTCAAACTGAATAAAACCCTATGGATAAATGGATTTCATAGAATTTGTTGTTATTATTTTGGTAATTTGTTAATATATCGCTCCTTATGCTTGATGGTAAATTTCTTGGCATCCTTATTATCCCAGTATTATTCTGATTGGTCAGAACTATAAGATTCTGATTGTTAATATAAGTGAGGGCATCCTTTAGAGCATAAATTTCTTGTCATCATTTTAGCATGCATGGTATATGTCAATGTCCTAATACATTTGATGCATTGGAATACAAGACCATATGTATGCTCTAAAGGCTTAAAGCATACATGCTCATGAAAAGGATGAAAGCATACATGTATATCAAGTTCTGCTACTGCCACGAGCAGTATGAGTGTCTAATATTTGGTTTCCTCCACTCAGTTTTATACACTGTTCATTTTCAAGGTAAGAGATAGCTAACCAGGCTTGCTGTTAGTATATATAGTCATGTCTGTGGTATGCTGCAGAATGATAAAATGAAACATAAATGAATACATGTCTGGACGGTTCAATATAAGGGCGATGGCCTCACTGCCTTAGGCTGGACGGTTCAATATTTAGTAGCAAACCGTTCAATATACTTATAAAAAAAACGTACGTTGTTAACATAACATGAAAGGGAAAATGGAAATAACTTAATGTGAATATCAGTAAGTTTAATAAATATGTAGAAAGAAGAAAGTCAGATTCCCCCATTTAATATATTACGACAAGTAGATGAGGTTGTATTGAAATGTGATAAATCCGACTCGTTATGTTAAGGAAAGTGATCATACGAATCAGAAATTTCCTTTCATTAAATATATTGTCAATCAACCCAGTTGATTCACAGACGGATTTCGTGATGGCTGTTTCCTTATAAGCAGCTATATATTGATTGTGCGTTGCATCACCCAAACCAGACTTTTCGTGAACAACTCCTTCGATATCACGCCATTCCAGCGTCCTTTGTCATGTCGTTCTCTGACTTTTCCTCTGGCTTCAACAATGAGGGGGTTGAGGATCAGCATGAAGATCAGGAAGAAATGACGCAACTGCACCCTGATGTTCTAGCTCAACCGGAAGATGAGCAAGAACCTAGGTCACCAGAGGTTTGCATCTTCACCATACCAACAAATCCTCGTGTTGGCAAGGAAACCGCACCGAGGGGAAAACAACTTAAGACCCTTAAGATGCATACGCACAACCTGCCTATTAACTTCCCATCCATGCTTCCCATCCATGTTGAGGAAGCGGTTTTTATTATACTTACTAAAATATCGTGGGAATGAAGCTAAAGACAACTTTCCTGATATTGTGAAAGAATTTCTTAAGCGCATCATCTAGATATTGATAGTTTTGTAATAGATGTTTAGTTGGAACATCGCTCAGTTTGTTACATGGACATGTCGTTAATCTTTCTTTTTGTTATCAATTTACATTGCAAAAATGGACTTCAATTATTCAATAATTGTGTTTGTGTTATATTGTTTGTACATTTGAAATTTAACATGTAACTCTTGCAAACTATTTCAAGAGCCCGTGGCAACGCACGGGCACTCTACTAGTAAAGATTAAAGTACAAGTCACATAATGACCGACATGACAAAACTGAAAAGGTAGCAGAATGTCTCTGATCTTGACACCAACGCTCGTCACCTGCCTCCGGCACCACCACAGCAGCCACCGAAAGAAAAAATAACGGATCACCTCCTCACCCGAGTTCAACGCGGCTCCATCGCTGATATGCAGCTTTGCGGACCTCCAAGGTGACTCGCCAAAGGCGAAACCATTACCGTTGAACGGATCAGACCGGGGCAACACCCCGGACACGCCATCGAACTCCAGATCTAGCACCCCCACATGACTAAGACGTCGAGGCAGGAAACCATACCTGCCATCCACGAACCCAGCACACGTTCCGTCTTCCAGATGTCGTCGATGCAGACCACAATCTGCATCCGCTCCTCGACTACCTCCCAAGCTCTGCGCCGACGTTGGAGCAGACGCCGTCGCAACGGCGGAGCCCGAGGACACATGTCCACCACAAGGATGCCGCCGCCGCCACGACATCCCCGCTTGAACAGACTGGTTCCCAAATCCATCATCGACCATAGAGACGATTGCCTCGCCGGAAAAGAATCCAGAACTTCTTTATTCAGCATCGCCGTTGCCGCCGCCGAAGACAAGACGTCGAACGACCCAAAACCCTAAGCTTCTTGGGCCCTAAAACCTAAAGCTAAAACGATCCAGACGCGCGGGATCCGGCGACCCCCCTCAGCACCGACGACCAAAAGGTCGCCGGCGGAGGAGAGCCGCCGGAAGACGGCGCCGGAAGGAGCGACTATCCTGTGGCGGCGGCTAGGTTTCGCTACAGGAGGAAAACGATCGCTGGAGGCCAGCCTTGACGTGGCCTTTTTACGCTTCACGAACTAGGACAGGACAATCTGTCTATCTATCACGTATATACTTATAAAACAAAACAAGCGATTATGTCTGTCCACACAGTCTAAAAAAACATGCTCTGTTGATTTAGAGCGTAATGGTTGAGATTAAAAAGATTTAGAAGTTACGCAAAACTGTAACATGTACCCATCTTATATGTTGACACGTACGGAGTAACGGAAGTAAAAATTAGAAGGGCGTACATGTTAGAAGCGGATATATATAGCAAACCAATCAGGCGTTTGACAGATTGATTATACGGAGAATGAGATTAGCATGCACACGTGTGAACGCACTTCAGGAATTAAACAACACGGGCTCTTTCCTTTTCCGCGTCAACCAACGCGAGCTCCGTCCACACGGTAACAAAAGCGCCAACAAAAAGACTCCTAGCATCATCTATACCTACCTACTAATAAAGCAAGATGATATTTTTGGTTTCGTCTCACTTTATTGTTTTTTAGTAACTCGTCTTACCTTAAGATGTTACGTTTTTTACCAATGTACGTGCAAAAGAAGCCGGACTCCTCAACTCGGTTTGTTTTCGTCCGAGAGATGCAGACCTTTAGTTCGAGACAAACTCCACCTCCCACGCTGCCTTACATAACGCCTCCAATACATATCGGTTTGAGAGAGAGAAAGGAGGGGACAGATGAATCCTGAGCGAGCGGAGGAGCGGCGGACGAGGCCCAAAGAATCCGACGGTGGCGGTCGCCCCTGTTCGATCGTGGCGTGCGTTTCGTATATCGTCTCTCAGTCGTACGTGGCACCTCTTCCGATCCAGCCCCCTGCTCCCTGCTGATAGGTTAAGGAGATGGACGCTGCGGAGGTCGGGTCGGGCACGGCAAAGCAGATTGGATCCCATCCAGCCCCATCCTCCCCGGTGTGGCAAGCAGACGGGCGCTTCCAAGACGAGGTCGGGCCCGACGAAATAGACAAGATCGATCTAATGCACTGAATCGGGGCTGACTGCGGCTGAATCGCATCCATGGACGCGAGGTCTCCGTGCTGGTCATGGACGGCTGCGTCCTCGCCGAGTCGCTCATCATTCTCGGATACATCCATGACGTGTGGCGTAGTAGGGCGCCGCATGCCACCCTTCATCTAGATGCAACGGGAGTACGACGCGAGGAGGTGCATTGCCAACGTCGGCTGGTGGAAGGACCACACCACCGTGGAGGACATAAACCATGGGGACGTCCATGCCATGCTACATCGGACACTACGAGGTGTCGGTGCCGCGACATGTACGAGGATGCCGGCGTTGTGACGGGGACGAGAGCGAGGAAAAGGCTGCCGCCATGGAACCCGGCCAGAGTATGCCACGCCGACACACAGAGCAGGCTGCCATCGCTGAAACTTGCCTGCCAAAACGGTGAATGGAAAAGGCGGGCGCAATCGAACCCACTTTGGCAGCCAGAGTGTGTGCGTGTGCATGGAACACCAAGGTGCAGGCCAGCGTGCATTGTGTTACCTGGCAGGGGTGAAGATTACAAGATGCGTGTGGTGTTGGTGTGTTGTCCATTTGCGCGGCCATCTTGCATGCACACGCTCTCATAGCCCTCTTAAGGTGCGGTCGTATGATCTCCTGGGCGGACGGGGCTTGCCTGCTCTAGTCTCCATGCTCCCATCGGTGCTCCGCACCGTTCCTTTTGCATCCCACGGTTCCATTATTATTTTTCTCTCCCACACTCCTTTTTTACTGCCAAAAGATAAATCAAGACAACCAATTTGTTACTTCATCCCATCCGTAATACACGCTCATCGTTGAAACCTCCTTTCTCAATACATGTAGAAATTACGCGTCCATGGACTGGAGTCCGTTCGCAGTAGCCATGCCGATGTCAACGTCGCCGGCTAAACTCCGGCCAAAGCTCCAAGCTACAAAGACCTCCTTGATATTAGCGTGCAGCTCTGCACCTGCCGTGAGCACAGGCAAGCCGACCTCAAACCCCACGTCACCGTGAACCGCCTCTCGCGCTCACACTACGAGCTTGACAGCTTGTCGTGCTCTTGCAGCCGGCTCTTGCGAGCTCGTCGTGCTCTTGCTGCCGGATTGCTGTGTTCCAGGAGATCACCGGCAAGCAGCTGGTCTGCTCGAGTACGTGTGTAGCACTCACCGGATTCTGCCCGCCATCTGCCGCCGGCGCCCGTGTTGCCGCTCCATCCGCCTCAACGCTCCAGCCACGACGCCGGTGCTGATGGTCGGCACCTGCGTTGCCGCTTCATTCGCCTCAACGCTCTAGCCGCACTATACACGGGATACATGTATCAAAAGGAAAGCAATACAAATTGTCTCTAGATTTATTTTCACAGTGGGGGAAGAGAAAACACTGGACCGTGCGATGCCAAAAAGGAACGGTGCGGAGCACATATGGGAGCATGGAGACGGGAGCAGGCAAGCCCCGTCCCTCCTGGGCGGCATAGATATACATCGTGCATGCATGTAGTACGCACAAATTAAGCATGGGCCTGATAGACAATTTTTTTGTAGGAAAATCCTGACAGACAGTTGTAGCTCCTCGATTTATCCATGTCTAAAGTTTCAAAGCAAGGATCGATATGGCAACCAGGTTACTGCTAAAACTTCAATTTTCACTAACCGATGTTGCCAGTTCATCGAGCTGTTTTGTAGCTACGTACATGCAGACAAGCATCATGCTCAGGAATTTGACACGAACCATTGAAAATTTAATGGAGAAAGTCCATGACAAATTACCGTCACATGCAATTACTGGCTACTTCATTCTATTGATCATACAAGGAGCCACAATGGGAAGATAAAGTAATGCAAAAGCAGATGGACTGGAACCTACAACTCGATACTGCCGGCCGCTAAACTTGATTACCACCCGAAGTCTCAAATTTATTTTATACATATACCCGTTGCAGCGCACGGGTCTTTTGCTAGTCTCTACCTAATAATAAAGCATATACCCGTTGCAGCGCACCGGCCCTTTTGCTAGTCTCTACCTAATAATAATAATAATAATAATAAAGCGTGGATAACTTCTGGTCGTACGTCGTCGCGTTTTTTGCAAAAAAGTCCATATAGTTCAGGGTATTCAACCCGCAGTCCATGTAATAAGTCAACCGAAGCGGTATGTACGAGATAAAAGAAAAAAACCTACCACTCGATCCCCTCTCGACCTCCAGGCTCCAGCGCGCCGCCACCTCCTGCTGACCGCCACCCCCGGCGCCGCGCGCCTCCATGGACGCCGCGACCGTTGGCGGCTCCCACAGCCACCCCCACCCCCCACCCCCCGTCCCTGGAAGCGGACGCGCGCGGGAGGACCTGCCATCCATCGTGCGGGCCAGCAACCGCCGCCGCCGCCAGCAGCAGCAGCAGGCGCGGCGGAGATCCCCTCGTGGGGCCGACGCCGGCCGAGAAGCCAGCGGCCGATGACAATAGGAGCAAGGGCGTCGCCAACCCGGACACCCGCTCGCCTTCCCCAAGGACGACGAGCACGACGTGGCGGCGACGGCAGAGGACAAGGCCAAGGCCAGCGCCCAGGACAAGGTGAGCCGCCGGGCCGCGAAACGATTCGCTAGCGTCATCCACCCCCAATTTCCCCTCGGCCGCCGCCGCGAGAGAAGCCCGCCCACCCGATTCCGCGCCACCCAACGGAGACCCGCCCGCCGCCGACGAGGGCCACACCGCTGATCTCCCCTCAGCCTACATCCTCCTCTTTCCTCTCTGTTCTCCTCCTTCTCTCTCCACTCCCTGTTCATCCGCGACCGACGAAGCTCGCCCAGATCCATAGCCCTCTCCTTCCGCCCAGCTCTGGTCCGTCGCCGGTCGTCCGTGGCGCGAGCGCCGCGCCTCCTCCTCAACCCCCTCATTTGGTGACGCGGACTGCACTGCGCACGTGCGCCTCCCGAGCCATGGCCGCCTTCTGCTGAGCTGCGGGATCGACGTCTGACCGCCGCCACGACCGGCCTCTTGCGCATCTACCGCCGTCTCCTGCGCCTCCTCCTGCGTCTTCCCCACCTCGCATGTGCAACACCGTGGTTGCACGATCGCCGGCGACATCTGCTGCAGCCCCGCGGTCAACCACCTGCACGCCATGGGCAGCGGCCATGGAAGCCGCACCTCTGGCCGCTCAATCGCCGCTCGCCAGCCAGTACCTCCGCCAACACCTCATCCATTTAGGTATGTATCAGCAACTATGCAGGAGGATTGCACGTGATTTTGGTTCTGTACTGAATATATTTTTGGAGCCACCGGGTGATTACAAGCCAGGTTGAATGAGTCCTTCGGCCGCTGGCTAGCTAGCTATTCTTCTCTTACCATTATATGTCTTCCTCAATACTGATTTGTGAATTATTTCATTTTTGAAACTATGCAGAGGACTGCATGTGATGAGTTAAGGCACAAGAAGAATTACAACCATTTAGCTCCACCAGTAAAAGTACACAACCAATGAACAATGCATTTTCAGGTCCAGGCTTCTGAATTCTGACTGACAGGCTCGCTGGCACAGCCACCTAATCTCAGGCATTAAAATTGCTAGCTACATGCGATGCATCGAAATACGCCCAGATTTACGAGTAGAAATCCAAGGTAACACTTATTGCCTATAAGTATTTACTTCATTTTTTATCTTCATGTAAAAAGAGAATGCAAGCTGAAATATACTGTCTGCATTTTGCTCCTGTATCTGTATGTTCAATTTTCAAAATAGGAAGAACCAGACCAAAACCCCTTACTGTTGTGATTGGTTGAAGCAGCATACATACATATTACAGTTTTGCATTTTAAATTTGAAGAACAAGGCATGGCCTGATCGATGAAATTGGAGGTGAATGTCTGTTTTTTTTTGTTTCTATTTAATCTTAGAAACTAGAATCCCATCAAGTGAAAATCCGCACGCATTGCAGTCCAATTGTTCTAGGAGTTGGATCCAGACGTGTGACTGAATACTGCTTGGAACATGTGATTCTGCAAAGTTTACGTACAAGCACCTTCTTGGATGATACAACTCTATGTCTGCACCCTCTTCGTTTGTTATTAGTCTCTGCGATCTCATTGTTTGGCATCTGATGTGGTAGACCCTTTATGCAATTTTCGCAGATAGGCTAGCTCATATGTTTTTGATCTGAGTGGTGTGAGTGACCTTTTTTCTTCATTGATTGGTAATGAGATTGTTTCATCATCTTCATTGATTGGTAATGAGATTGTTTCTTCATGAAACCTCACAAGGAAGTTAGATTCTTCTTCGTATCTTCAAATTGGTTGTTGATTGATTAGCCAAGGTTGATTTGAGCCGTCTATGTATGTAAGTGCTCAATTGCAACCTTAACACCAGTCACGAAATTGTTTTGGTCCATGTAGGCATGTACGACTTAAATAACCTACTGTTTATTTAACTATTGATGTGTATAGGCAATCATTTACTTCTATATACGAGTGTCTTCGTTCCATAAAAATGTTACGGTGTACTAATTGCTAAGTAAATTAATTTAAAATAGTCACTATGATAGTTTTTCTCTCCTCAAGTCTCAGACCCGTTTTTCATCACCCTTTGGTATGTTTCGTGGGGATCTTTTTTATTCAGCAAATACATGTTGATTCGTTCTTGTGTTTTGAAGTAAGACGTGCAGCATGACGGGCGTCCTCGAAGAAGTAGTTGAGCAGAGGGTCTTCTTAGCATTTTCGATGTACAGAGTTTATGGTACAAAGACCTATTTTCTTTTTGTACTGATTCTTGATTTTTCTCCTTTCTATTTCTGAACCCTTTTGATATGTACTTTACTCCTGATTTCAACCTTTAAAGTATGTTGTTCTTCAGGTATTGCAAAGAGCATGGACCACTGTATGGACGAAGGAGATGCCATCCTTGACTGTCGTTGTCGTTGGCGTGTTGCTGGGATTTTCTATTCCTTGCACTGCAGAGACCTTAGTCTATCCACGTAGGTCATGCCTTCTGATCAATTTTTTGATTCGTATGTACGTGTGTGCTCTTGCATTTTGTCAACTGATTCAAGTCTGATTGGTCCCTGTTTGATTCAAGTCTGAAAGATGATAGATGCTACATTTCAGTTAGTATGTGCACCAAAAGCTTATCTTATATGTGTGACCTGAATTGCAGGATATGAATAGGGGAATGACCATAGGTGTCAACACCTACAGTATGGTTTATCTTGATAGAGGTGCACTGGTAGTTTTAGTGTACAATTAACCTGTGTAATTTGGATGTGCAACGCCAAAGACCATTTGATTGAACTCGTTGTATTTTTCTGACCCAAATCATTTCATAGTAATTCTAGCCTGATACAATTATCAGATCCTATTGTCCTGTCAAGCAGATGATCTTTTGTCCTATTATACAGATGGTCTTTTGTTCTGCCAAGCAGGTGATTAATTACTGGACAAGTAGAGAATGGCATTTTCCGTGTGCAACAGCCTCGATCCACAGTGACAAGCCTTTTGAGGCTACTTCAAGTCAAGTGGCTTCAGATTTTTTTTACTATGTATACACATTATTATTTAAGTTAGAATAGTATCAGATTGACCATATTTACTGATATGACTTACTTTCTCATTCTAGAATTTTTTAACATGCACATATATATTGTACTATAAGCATCCAGGCTTTGTCATCTTATTAGCTTAATTTCTTACTGTATTCGTCTACTTCGCAACCGTCAGGACTTCTCTGCCATCGACTTCGCCGCAAGACAATCTGCCATCGCCTCCGCCGACTTTCCCGGAAGATCATTAGCTGTCGCCTAGGCCTACTTTGGCGCATGTACTTTTGAAGCATCTGATGGGGGGCATCTGTTTGTTACATATATATGTATAGTGTTTAGAAGTTGGGTACATGGGTGACCAGAACACAGTATTGCACTGAGTGTTTAGAAGTTGGGTACATGGGTGACCAGAACACAGTATTGCAGCATATTATCTTAAATTTTGTATTTGGTTATGACACACCACAAGAAACCCAAATAAGTGACCTTTTTAGTCATGCGGTGAAAGCATATATTGTTCAGTAAAGCTTTTCAACTATATAAGTAGCATGCAATGGATATGTCCAGTTTTTAGATCAAAGTTCTCAGGAAAAGTCACTATCATAAGTTTCATAAACATGTAATGGATCGATCGTGTGTCCTGGTTTTTCCTCTTTTCTTTGGTTTTGCACCTAGAATTTTTTAACATGCGCATATGTAGCTGCTTAATCAACTGTGTTCCTTTATGATGTGCGGCAGACCACATTTACTGATATGACTTACTTTCTCACACACAACAGAAATATATGCTTGCCTCGGAGAAAAAAAAAACTTATGGTCCCAGATCCCCATAGAAACAATTGTTCATGAATGAACTAAATGAAACAAGGAGTTTTCAATACCCAATTGTGCCTACCTCAAAAAGTACCCAACTGTGCCAGCAAAGTCTATAGGCATTGTCCAATTCATTAGATTTATGAACAACTCTTTCGGCCATTTGGTTTTAATTGAATATATTTAAAATCTGTAATAATGCAGATCATCTTGTGGTCTGTGGATGTTATATTTTATGAAGAAAATAAAATAACATATTGCTAAAATAATGACCATTGGAATTGCTATATCTCTTACAAAAATCAACTTTTGAAGTTTGCGCCAATCAGTTTCTGCCTTTATGTACAACTTAACTTTCAATTGCTACTGATACAGATGCAAGCAGCTGTTCTTCAGCGCTGCTGGGCAGCCATTCACATGGAGGAAATTGTTTCTATTAGTACCTTTTATTTTCTTCCGCTTCGGGAGTTTCTATAGGTATTAGTTGCTATAGGTGTGTCGTACGTTTGCATATCTACTTGCACTTCAATGACGTTGCGTAGCTCAAGTAGATCTTGATGGAGGACATGAGGGGAGGGGGACTTTTCACATGCAAAATTCTTGATCTGAAAATTGACAATCTAACCCGGTGCAACGCACGGGCACTTTTACTAGGCTTGTTGTCCGAGGTTTCGAGAGGAACACCATTGATGCGGAAATCGTGATTGGACAACACGCAGGTAGGAGGGTCTTCCTTCCTCAAATACCGTTGTGCCCATCTGACAACGACATGTTTCCATTCAAGTTTAAGAGGAAGCAATTTCCTATAAGGCTTAGCTTTGCTATGACGATTAACAAGGCTCAAGGGCAGACCATCTTGATTGTTGGTGTGTACCTACCTAATCCGGTGTTCTCTCATGGTCAACTCTATGTCGCTTTGTCTCGAGCCACCGCGAAGAGAAACATAAAGATCCTCATTCAGAAGGAGAAGCCGAAGGAGAAGGCCAACAAGCAAAATAGTAATCCAAAGAAGCGAAAAAGACCGACCGTGTCCTTACTGACCTCGATGAAGAACATCGTCTATAAGGAAGTCCTTACAGGCTGAAGTCCGGACTTAATAGACTGGCAGGATTTGAAATGACAGAGCATTTACTCTTCTGATACTCAAGATTTGCTGCAATAAGATTTTTGATAGACGATGTTCTTTTTCTTTGGGTTTTTTTTGCTGAAATCTTTATCTTTTGTTGTTAGCAACTGAGCTTTATTATGAGTAGAGATAAAGTCAAATATTAATAATATTTCCTCAAAGAAGTGATTTTGCAATTTGCCTAATTTTTCTGTATTTGACAAACATGATGCCTGCAAAATATGTGTCTAAACGTGCGCGACGACTATGTTTTCCTGCACAAAAATTGCACACTGCCAGGGTCACTTTGATGTTGTGAAACTAGACTCCACTGTTGTGTTATACTTTACAGAAATATTATGATGCGGTAAAGATATGTAGGCACACACAATGTCCTCAAAACTAAAATCGCGGTATAGTAGTTACTTAGTTTGTTTTATTTTGTGTCTGTTTGCTCCTTTTGTCTTTTTTAGGCAGTTGGAGGTAGACTCCATTTAGGTGAACTACTAACTGCATTTCAATAATAAATGGAAATAGTAGTACCATCGTCGCTGTTTTAGGTTTTCTATTATCGCAATGTTTCTGGCAATATACGTGTCACAGAGTATACTATGATATGTGTAATATGAGATTAAGATATAATGGTTGGCCTGATACAGACCTTGAACATGCACTGAAAACTGTTGTTTACAGTTTGAATTCTCAAACTGAATAAAACCCTATGGATAAATGGATTTCATAGAATTTGTTGTTATTATTTTGGTAATTTGTTAATATATCGCTCCTTATGCTTTTTGGTAAATTTCTTCGCATCCTTATTATCCCAGTAGTATTCTGATTGGTCAGAACTATAAGATTCTGATTGTTAATATAAGTGAGGGCATCCTTTAGAGCATAAATTTCTTGTCATCATTTTAGCATGCATGGTATATGTCAATGTCCTAATACATTTGATGCATTGGAATACAAGACCATATGTATGCTCTAAAGGCTTAAAGCATACATGCTCATGAAAAGGATGAAAGCATACATGTATATCAAGTTCTGCTACTGCCACGAGCAGTATGAGTGTCTAATATTTGGTTTCCTCCACTCAGTTTTATACACTGTTCATTTTCAAGGTAAGAGATAGCTAACCAGGCTTGCTGTTAGTATATATAGTCATGTCTGTGGTATGCTGCAGAATGATAAAATGAAACATAAATGAATACATGTCTGGACGGTTCAATATAAGGGCGATGGCCTCACTGCCTTAGGCTGGACGGTTCAATATTTAGTAGCAAACCGTTCAATATACTTATAAAAAAAACGTACGTTGTTAACATAACATGAAAGGGAAAATGGAAATAACTTAATGTGAATATCAGTAAGTTTAATAAATATGTAGAAAGAAGAAAGTCAAATTCCCCCATTTAATATATTACGACAAGTAGATGAGGTTGTATTGAAATGTGATAAATCCGACTCGTTATGTTAAGGAAAGTGATCATACGAATCAGAAATTTCCTTTCATTAAATATATTGTCAATCAACCCAGTTGATTCACAGACGGATTTCGTGATGGTTGTTTCCTTATAAGCAGCTATATATTGACTGTGCGTTGCATCACCCAAACCAGACTTTTCGTGAACAACTCCTTCGATATCACGCCATTCCAGCGTCCTTTGTCATGTCGTCCTCTGACTTTTCCTCTGGCTTCAACAACGAGGGGGCTGAGGATCAGCATGAAGATCAGGAAGAAATGACGCAACTGCACCCTGATGTTCTAGCTCAACCGGAAGATGAGCAAGAACCTAGGTCACCAGAGGTTTGCATCTTCACCATACCAACAAATCCTCGTGTTGGCAAGGAAACCGCACCGAGGGGAAAACAACTTAAGACCCTTAAGATGCATACGCACAACCTGCCTATCAACTTCCCATCCATGCTTCCCATCCATGTTGAGGAAGCGGGTTTTATTATACTTACTAAAATATCGTGGGAATGAAGCTAAAGACAACTTTCCTGATATTGTGAAAGAATTTCTTAAGCGCATCATCTAGATATTGATAGTTTTGTAATAGATGTTTAGTTGGAACATCGCTCAGTTTGTTACATGGACATGTCGTTAATCTTTCTTTTTGTTATCAATTTACATTGCAAAAATGGACTTCAATTATTCAATAATTGTGTTTGTGTTATATTGTTTGTACATTTGAAATTTAACATGTAACTCTTGCAAACTATTTCAAGAGCCCGTGACAACGCATGGGGACTCTACTAGTAAAGATTAAAGTACAAGTCACATAATGACCGACATGACAAAACTGAAAAGGTAGCAGAACGTCTCTGATCTTGACACCAACGCCCGTCACCTGCCTCCGGCACCACCACAGCAGCCACCGAAAGAAAAAATGACGGATCACCTCCTCACCCGAGCTCGAAGCGGCTCCATCGCTGATATGCAGCTTTGCGGACCTCCAAGGTGGCTCGCCAAAGGCGAAACCATTACCGTTGAACGGATCAGACCGGGGCAACACCCCGGACACGCCATCGAACTCCAGATCTAGCACCCCCACATGACTAAGACGTCGAGGCAGGAAACCATACCTGCCATCCACGAACCACGAACCCAGCACACGTTCCGTCTTCCAGATGTCGTCGATGCAGACCACAATCTGCATCCGCTCCTCGACTACCTCCCAAGCTCTGCGCCAACGTTGGAGCAGACGCCGTCGCAACGGCGGAGCCCGAGGACACATGTCCACCACAAGGATGCCGCCGCCGCCACGACATCCCCGCTTGAACAGACTGGTTCCCAAATCCATCACCGACCATAGAGACGATTGCCTCGCCGGAAAAGAATCCAGAACTTCTTTATTCAGCATCGCCGTCGCCGTCGCCGCCGCCGAAGACAAGACGTCGAACGACCCAAAACCCTAAGCTTCTTGGGCCCTAAAACCTAAAGCTAAAACGATCCAGACGCGCGGGATCCGGCGACCCCCCTCAGCACCGACGACCAAAAGGTCGCCGGCGGAGGAGAGCCGCCGGAAGACGGCGCCGGAAGGAGCGACTCTCCTGTGGCGGCGGCTAGGTTTCGCTACAGGAGGAAAACGATCGCTGGAGGCCAGCCTTGACGTGGCCTTTTTACGCTTCACGAACTAGGACAGGAAAATCTGTCTATCTATCACGTATATACTTATAAAACAAAACAAGCGATTATGTCTGTCCACACAGTCTAAAAAAACATGCTCTGTTGATTTAGAGCGTAATGGTTGAGATTAAAAAGATTTAGAAGTTACGCAAAACTGTAACATGTACCCATCTTATATGTTGACACGTACGGAGTAACGGAAGTAAAAATTAGAAGGGCGTACATGTTAGAAGCGGATATATATAGCAAACCAATCAGGCGTTTGACAGATTGATTATACGGAGAATGAGATTAGCATGCACACGTGTGAACGCACTTCAGGAATTAAACAACACGGGCTCCTTCCTTTTCCGCGTCAACCAACGCGAGCTCCGTCCACACGGTAACAAAAGCGCCAACAAAAAGACTCCTAGCATCATAAGCTTAAAAAGTCTATGATTTCAGCAATTAACCAACATGGACTCCTTCCTTTTATGCGTTAAAAAAATCAACCTGGACTCCTGCTTCAATGCTTGACGTTGAGAGGTGTTAAAAGTACGTACTTCACATTGGGATAATACACTTTCTTTA
Organism: Elymus sibiricus; assembly: GCA_039707655.1. Taxonomy (NCBI): domain Eukaryota; kingdom Viridiplantae; phylum Streptophyta; class Magnoliopsida; order Poales; family Poaceae; genus Elymus; species Elymus sibiricus. Next base: position 85,994,046 of record CM077668.1, on the reverse strand, counting down.
CGTATACTATATAAAAAATAAAAATTGATGTGTACGCACATAACAAATGAATTGGGGCAAAGAGCTACACCAAAGTACTTTTGTTTAATATATAAATACTAAAGTATGCCTCAAAAAATTTCAATTTACAATCATTTAGGTGAACTGTCATATATTGTATAAATCAATCATGTTTGGTCGCCATTACGAATATTAATCTACACCGAGTTTTTTACAAAATTAGTTTTACAAATATCCTTTTCTGCATACGAAAATATACTATAAACCTAGCAGAGGAAAAATGAGCCATCCAACATTTAACAACGCGTCACACGCTTCACGAACTAGGACAGAACAATCTGTCTATCTATCACGTATATATACTTATAAAACAAAACAAGCGATTATGTCTGTCCACACAGTCTAAAAAAACATGCTCTGTTGATTTAGAGCGTAATGGTTGAGATTAAAAAGATTTAGAAGTTACGCAAAACTGTAACATGTACACGTTTTATATGTTGACACGTACGGAGTAATGGAAGTAAAAATTAGAAGGGCGTACGTGTTAGAAGCGGATATATATAGCAAACCAATCAGGGCGTTTGACAGATTGATTATACGGAGAATGAGATTAGCATGCACACGTGTGATAGAGAATCCTTTCTTTTTTTGGACAAACGATAGAGAATCCAATACTGCCTCCTGCTCCTCCTCCAAAAAAAAAAGCTAGGGTTCCTGCCTCTCGCCGGCGCTGCCGCAGGTCCGCCTCGTCTCCGGTGGCCCTAGGGCCATGGGGGCGCGGTGGATCCTGGCAAGGGCCGGCGGGAGGGCTCCGATTTTAGTCGTTCATTTCCGTTTTGTTAGGGTTTGTGTCCTGCTCAGGAAGACGAGACGGCGGCGGCTCCCTGAAGATGGAATAAAGGTCTCCCCGCCTAGCCCCCGTTCCGGCGGTGCGTATAGCATCGTTGGTGGGCGTGTGGAGGTGTGTCTCCGGCGGATCTATCTTTGGTGGATTTGCTCGGATCTCGTCGTTGTTCTTCTACGTTCGTGTGTCTTTGGGTTGGATCCTTCCGATCTACGTTATTCTTCATCGGCGGCGGTTGCTGTTCTGGTGCGCTGGTCCTATGTGGCCTTAGCACGACGACTTCCCGACTGTCTACTACAACAAGTTGTGCCCGACTCCGGCGATGGAGGGGCGATGACGGCGGCGCGCCTTCGGCTCGCTTCAGTACTTGTAGTCGTCGCTAGGTGGTCTACGAATCTGGATGTAATTTTTATTATTTCTGGTGTTCGTTGTACTGCCATGATTGAAGATGAATAGATCGAAAGTTTTCTCGCAAAAAAAAAAAAAAAAACGATAGAGAATCCTTTCAGTGATTCACTTTTTTTTTTTGAGAATCCAGTGATTCTCTCTATAACTCACGTTTGTATGAGGGGCTCTCTATAACTCACGTGATATCCAAGATCCAGAAAGATGAAAGATTTATCAGGCCAAAGCCCAACATGTTAGTAACATCAAGATGAAACCAGCAGGAGCCCACACTTTGCCTAAAAAAACAGGAGCCCGCACCTTCCTCGCGAAAAAAAACAGGATCCTACACGTCATTCTCACGAAAAGGAAAAATAGGAGGAGCACGCACAGCTACCTATAAAATAGGAACCTTCACGCAGAAAAATAGGAACACGCCACCAGCAAATCAACAAGCATGCAATTTTTTCTTCAACCTTATATGATCTAGCGGCAAGAAAGCTGCAAGCATGCATTCATTTTCAATCCATTACGTTCAACTATAACGCATACGAGCTAGCTTCGGCAAAAGACATGTACTAGCTACCACAAGAATGCTGCACACATGCAATGTTTTCTCAATCCATTACAGTGGAGTACTTAATTGTCTGACACACACGAGCTAACTTCATAAAAACACATACGATCTGGCTCCAGGAGAAACATTCGAATTCTAGGACTCCTAGAAATAATTAATTTTAATGTTCAAGTTTACTCTGTGAATTTTTTTTTTGGTTCAACAAGTCAGATATGGTGGCAATATATAATTTCCCTTTGATAGAACTAGCAAAAAATTAGTTAATCGCTCTGAGATGATTTCAAATCGATACCATCTATCTGTTATATTATTAAAACAAGAGACAAATAAGCTATCGCGTTTATCCACATAAGTTAAAAATATATGCTCCATTGATCTTGATTTTGACAGACAAGACTTAAATTTTAGAAGAGTTCCGTAGAACAATATGATGTACACATATTTCAATCTGGCACACCTAAACTTTATCATGTAAGAGAAGAAATGCTAAAAGACCATTGTTTTTTTTTTTTTTGCGAAAAGATCAGATCTATTATAAAGATTCATCGGAAGTACAAAACAGCTCAAACATAATAAAAATTACATCGAGGTCCAAAAAGAACATTGTTTACTTAAAGAAAAAAGAAAAAAAAACATGATGTGTCCAGATGCACAGTGTGATTTGTCATCATCTATACAATGCAAGTATATTCCTAGGAATAGCAAACCGAATAAAACTCCTGGGCGGACATAAATACATCAAAACATATGATGACATCATATCATACCATATGACATCATATCTTCCTCAGCAAATGAACACATCCGGGTTGTATGGGATTTTTTCTCTTTCTTGCGTGAGGTTCATCGGTAGCGCCAAAGGAAAGCGAGTACCAAAAATTCCCACATGGTTACAACAAGGACGATTGATAGCATTAATCAATTGTTGTCAATGGTGGAGTTCACAATAACAAAGTGAGGCCGAAATGTACTACAACAAGAAGAACCAAATAACATATGCATGTATACATGCATAATTGAAAAATCATGCATGACTCGAGTAAGAAGAATGTGTTGTGTGGTGAGCGTGTGTCATATATCAAAATTAAACTATGTTAGCAATAAAGGTTAGAAGTAACAAATCATGTTGAGAACATAATCGATAGTTTCAGATGTGCAAAAAATATTCCTGCAAAAAACTTGTGCAAAAAATATTAGATATTTATGCAAATAATATTGGCGTGACCAAATAAATGGAAGCTATAACATGTTTGAGTGAGTGAGAATGTTTACATATGATAAATATGTAGTATCATGGATTGTGTGACAATACAAATTATAAGTAGAAACATTATAAAGTCTAGCCGCGCAAATGCGCGGGTGACACTGCTAGTTCTATTAATGTCAATTGTGTTAATAATATGCAAAGCTACAAGCTTGGGGATGATAATTTTGTCATGTCCACTACTTATTGCAATGATCATGATTGGGGTGATAATGCTTCTTATGATCTTGAAAATTTATTTAAACCACACGATGAATATGTTATTGATAATAATGTTTGCAATAATATAGAAAGTGGGTTTGGAAGAGTGTCAACTTTAGGTAAAAAGAATCCCACATATTTAGAGAGTGTTCAATCTTATGAAATTTTTGATAAAAGTGGGTTTGGAGAGGTCATGACTTTAGTTGATGTTAATCCCACTATCTTGGAAGATTATAATTTTTTTATGCATGTGGATCATGAAGATAGTATTTTATACATGTAATTATTATGAGAGAGGAAAATATGGTTGTAGGAACTTTCATGTCAATAAATTATCTCTATTTGTACTGAAATTATTAATGCTTCATTCTTCCTATTGGCATATGCTAGATATTGCTTGTCTTGATAATTTGTTTTCCTATAAAATGCCCATGCATAGGAAGTATTTTAGACTTAAATGTGTTTGTCACATATTTTATGATGCTCTCTTTCTGTTTCATTTATTATCTTGCATGTGAGCATCATCGAAATCTCAAGCTTACCTTAATAGCTATAAACAATAGCGCTTGTTGGGAGGTAACCCAATATGTATCTTAAGTTTTTGCTTTTATTTTCAGTTTTGTGTGTTTGCACAATTATAGCTACTGTTATGATAGTGTTTTTATCTTTTAATTAGTGTTTGTGCCAAGTAATGCCTTTGGGATGATTTGAATGATAGTATAATTGAAGCTGTTAGAAAAACAGAAAGTTTTGCACCCAGTTCTGGAATTTCTATTCTGTACTGGAACGTGATAAAATCCTGAATTTGTTTCACAGTATTGGAATACATATTGTTTATGTTTTCCTCATTTTTCAGAATTTTTGGACTTACAGAAGTATCACTTTAATTCAAATCTTTACAGACTGTTCTGTTTTAGACAGATTCTGTTTTCTATTTTATAGTTTGCTTATTTTAATGATGGTATGGATTATATCGGGGGGTATAAGTCATGGTGAAGTTAGAGTATAGTAGTATTATGCAAGATTAAAATATGAATCAATTTATAACAATACCAAAAGTTTAAGATTTATTTGTTATACTAATGGATCTCACGAGGTTTTTTGTTGAGTTTTGTGTGCTGAAGTTTTCAAGTTTTGGGTGAAACTACGATGGATGAAGGAATAAGGAGTGGCAAGACCCTAAGCTTGGGGATGCCCAAGGCACTCAAAGGTAATATTCAAGGAAGACCCAAGCGTCTAGCCTGGGGATGCCCCGGATGGCATTCCCTCTTTCGTCTACAATCTATCGGTAACTTACTTGGAGCTACATTTTTATTCATCACATGATATGAGTTTTACTTGGAGCGTCTTATGCCATAGTTTTCTTTTATTTGTTTGATTTTTAGTTTGCCACAATCATTGTTTGCTAGACACACTTTTGAGAGGGACACACATTTATCGTGATTTGTTAGAATACTCTATGTGCTTCACTTATATCTTTTGATCTTGGCAGTTGCTCTAGTGCTTCACATATATCTTTTATAGCACGGCGGTGGTTATATTTTGTAGAAATAATTGCACTCTCATGCTTCACTTAAATCTTTTTGAGAGTCTAATAAGTAGGAATGGCAATTTGCACATGTTATAATACTAGTCCAAAAAGGATAGGTATTCAAGAGGGATATAATAAAAACTTTCATGTAGATCACTGAATATGATATGTTTGATTCCTTGCAATAGTTTTGCGATATTGAGATGATAATATGAGGGTGTATTAGTGGATGATTATGGTTTAGTAAAAATATCGATGTTAAGGTTTGTGATTCCCGAAGCATGCACGTATAGTCTCTATTATGCGATGAAGTTGGAGCATGATTTATTATTGAGTGTCTACCTTATGAGTGGCGGTCAGGGACGAGCGATGGTATTTTCCTACCAATCAATCCCCCTAGGAGCATGCGAGTAGGACTTTGCTTCGAGGGCTAGTAGGCTTTACAATAAGTATGTGAGTTCTTTATGACTAATGTGAGTCCATGGATTATACGCACTCTCACCCTTCCACAATTTGCTAGCCTCTTCGGTACCGTGCATTGCCCTTTCTCACCTCGACAGTTGGCGCAAACTTGGCCGGTGCATCCAAACCCCGTGATATGATACGCTCTATCACACATAAGCCTCCTTATATCTTCCTCAAAACAGCCACCATACCTACCTATTATGGCATTTCCATAGCCATTCCGAGATATATTGCCATGTAACTTCCACCGTTCTGTAATATGATTTGTGTGTTCATTGTCATATTGCTTTGCATGATCATATAGAGCTGACATGATATTTGTGGCACAGCCACCGTTCATCATTTTCATACATGTTACGCTAGATCATTGCACATCCTAGTACACCGCCAGAGGCATTCATATAGAGTCATTTTGTATAGTTTTTATCGAGTTGTAAGTAAATAGAAGTGTGATGATCATCATTATTAGAACATTGTCCCAGTGAGGAGAGGATGATGGAGATTATGATTCCCTCACAAGTCGGGATGAGGCTCCGGAAGAAAAATAATAAAAAACAAAACAAAGGAAAAAATTAAAATGAGAAATAAAGAGAGAAGGGGCAATGTTACTATGCTTTTACCACACTTGTGCTTTAGAGTAGCACCATGTTCTTCATATAGAGAGTCTCCTATTTTGTCACTTTCATATACTAGTGGGAATTTTTCGTTATAGAACTTGGCTTGTATATTCCGATGACGGGCTTCTTCAAATGCCCGAGGTCTTCATGAGCAAGCCAGTTGGATGCACACCCACTTAGTTTCAGTCGAGCTTTCATACACTTATAGCTCTTAGTTCATCCGTTGCATGGCAATCCCTACTCCTCGCATTGATATCGATTGATGGACATCTCCATAGTCCGTTGATCTGCCGAGTTGATGCGAGACTTTCTTCCTTTTTGACTTCCCCTATTAATCTCTACCCCACAGCATTCTATTCCACCCATAGTGCTATATCCATGGCTCGCGCTCATGTATTGCATGAAGTTCAAAATGCTGAAGCGCATTAAAAAGTATGATCCAATTGCTTGGCTTGTCATCGGGGTAGTTCATGATTAATATTTTGTGTTAGGAATACTAAGCATGATGAGCTATATGATTTTGTAGGGATAACATTCTTTAGCATTCTTTATTTTGAAAGGCATGATTGTTTGTTGGTATGCCTGAGTATTGATGTCTTTATGTCAAATGATAGACCATTGCCTTGAATCACTTGTATCTTAACATTCATACCATAAAACAGATTACATGATAAACATGTTAGGTAGCATTCAACATTAAAAATTCTGTTTTTATCATTTACCTACTCGAGGACGAGCAGGAATTAAGCTTGGGGATGCTAATACGTCTCCAACGTATCTATAATTTTTGATTATTTCATGCTATTATATTATCAATCTTGGATGTTTTATATGCAATAATATGCTATTTTATATCATTTTTTGGGACTAACCTATTAACCTAGTGCCTAGTGCCAGTTCCTATTTTTTTTTGCTTGTTTTTGGCTTTTTCAAAAAATCATTATGAAACGAAGTCCAAATGAAAAAAAATCTTTGGATTAATTTTTTTGGATCAGAAGGGACTCTAGAAGCTTCGGGAGGAGGCCAGAAGACCTACGAGAGAGCCACAAGCTCTAGGCGCGCGCCCCAAGGGGGTAGGCATGCCGCCTGAGCTTGTGGGTCCCACACAGCCCGTTTGACCTAATTCCACTTCTATAAATTCCCAAATATTCCCAAACCAACAAAGAGCCACTCGAAATAACTTTTCCGCCGCCGCAAGCTTCTGTTCTTCCGCGATTCCATCTGGAGGCCTTTTTCGGTAATCTGCCGGAGGGGGAATCGATCACGGAGGGCTTCTACATCAACCTTGCTGCCCCTTCCGATGATGTGTGAGTAGTTCACCACAGACCTACGGGTCCATAGCTGGTAGCTAGATGGCTTCTTCTCTCTCTTTGATCTTCAATACCATGTTCTCCTCGATCTTCTTGGAGTTCTATCCGATGTAATCTTCTTTTGCGGTGTATTTGTTGGGATCCGATGAATTGTGGGTTTATGATCAGATTATTCATTGAAAGTAATTGAGTATTTTCTGAATTTATGCATGATTGTTATAGCTTTGTATTTCTGTCTGATCTATCCGCTTGGTTTGGCCAACTAGATTGATTTATCTTCAATGGGAGAGGTGCTTTGTAATGGGTTCAATCTTGCGGTGCACTATATCCCAGTGACAAAAGGGGGCAAGACACGTATTTGTATGGTTGCCATTAAGGATAAAATGATGGGGTTTATTCATATTGATTGAGTTTACTTTGTCTACATAATGTCATCTTGCTTAAGGTGTTACTATGTTTGTTATGAACTTAATACCATAGATGCATGCTGGATAGCGGTCGATTGGTGGAGTAATAGTAGTAGATGGATGCAGGAGTCAGTCTACTTGTCTCAGACGTGATGCCTATATACGTGATCATTGTTGTTAATACGTCATAACTATGCGCGTTTCTATCAATTGCCCAACAGTAATTTGTTTACCCACCGTATGCTATGTGTTCGAGAAAGAAGCCTCTAGTGAAAACTATGGCCCCAGGTCTACTTTAAATATAAAAAGAAAACCTAGAAACCTTTGCTGCAATTTATTTAATTTTCTTTTGTTTTGCAATTTATACTTTTGCCTATACAAGATTTAATCCTTGCAATTAACGAGTTCAGGGGGATTGACAACCCTCTTGCCCGCGTTGGGTGCAAGTATTTACTTTTGTGTGTAGGTGCTGTTCATGTGGCTTTGCTTGATTCTCCTATTGGTTCGATAAACCTTGGTTCTCACTGAGGGAAATACTTATCTCTACTGTACTGCATCTCCTCTCCTCTTCGGGGAAAATCCCAACGCAGCTCACAAGTAGTAGGTAGCGGTTCCCGAAACGCTGAACAACCAATGATGCATCCTCCTTCAATTAGCATGTTGAGGGAAGTAATTAATGGGAGAAGCGGAAAGGAGGCAGCACGATGTGAATGCGACGCAGTTTGCACTCATATATAGGCGCCCCTCCACTCTAATGCATCTACCAGATTGTATGCACCTACGCACCTACACTAAGCGCAACAATGCTCACTCTAATTCCCAAACCAAGTGACCAGAAGCCAGACCCATGGCGGTGATGCACGCGAGTGGCCTGCGGCTATGCCAAATAGTCCAAGACGCCGGCCTGCAGCATGACACCGCGGATCGTCTTGAGCCGGTGCTTTGGACCGGCTGGTTAATGGCCCGCGTCGACGCCAGCTACGACTCTCAGTTGGACAAGACGATCGTCGACACCATCAACAAGTTCATCGTCGTCAAGAAGCTCGTGGATGACATCGTCGTACTCCTCCAGCCCGCACGCCCAAGCTCCTTGTTGCCTGCCACCCTAATTGGCCTCCATGGTGAGAACCTCTTTCAAGCACTGGTGGCCCTGCGACTACCCGCCGACGCGACGAAGAATGTCCACCTCGAGGTCACGCTCGCCGTGAGGCACCTCACCCTGCAAGCATTCATCGACCTACACATCCACGTGTACGAGCAAGTCGTGTACATATGCCTCTACAAGGCCAGTGAGGATGCTATGACATTGGCCTTCGTCAACCGGCTGGAAGCCTTGGACGCCTTTGTTTAGAAGCACCTTGACCTCGCCACAAAAGTCGCTGCTCCTCAGCCGCCGGTTGGTGGCCCGGTGCACTGAGTCGAGGAGGAGGAAGTCGTTGATGGATGCATCTTTCTTCTTGCCTCCTGTAACCACCACTGCAATCGCGTCGTCGTGGCCTTAATTCTTATTGTATTGCATTCTCATTCCAGTCGATAAAGACATGTGTGATCCCTTTGCTAACATTTGGCGTCAATTATATGCATCACTGTAACTACTAGTACCTCCGTCCTGGTTTATTGGTCACCTTCGTGAATAATATCACTGGAAACTATGTTCAAGTACGAATCCAACGATATATTTTTTGGTGACATGCATTAATTTTTTGTTAGTTAAATCTATGGTTAACATATGGCACAAAGGGAACCAACAAACTAGGACGGACGTTGTGCTTACCTTTTGCACCAACTTCGTAATTTACGTACGATGCTTGATCCAACCTACCGAACTACTCGTAAATTCAAAACTACGACCGAACTTATAAATTCAAAACTACTCATGCAGCACACCTGTCCTGATCGCAAGTTCAAAATGAGAAACTGGAACGCGTACAGCAAGCCTGTCCCATTCGCGTCGCATCCCACACCGTCGTTCCGGCCCGCCGGTCAACGCGCATTAGCTAGGCTTATATCACTAACATGTGGGACCGCATGTGAGCAAACCGACGATGCGCCAAACTGGCTAGCTCCCCCACTTATCGGGCGGGAAAAGCCCCGCCCAAGCATTTTCAATCGTTATTTATATCTATCGATCGCGCCAAGGAGTAGAACCAAATGTTACAATTTATACAAGTTTAAAAGGAAAAGCCTGTCGCGTTCGCGTCGTACCCCCACACGGTCGGGACTCAGGAGTACTACACGGTCGGTTCGGCACGCCGCATAGCTAGGGAAGGCGTGTTGCCTAGCGCTTTCACTGTCATGTGGGACCGTAGTTGAGCAAACCGACTATCGGCAAACCCCCACCCCGCCCGCCGCGCGTCGGCTAAGTTTGAATTCGAAAACAGAAATGAGGAGGGGAAGAGCTAGCTGTAGCACGGACGCCAAGAAATTTGGTGTCAGATGGGACTCGTCTTGATAGAGTAGAAGAACTCCGTACTAGTTTGTACTACTACCACTATACAACTACTGTGCTGTACTAAAGTTATAGAGTACTAGTACTCCGGTATGTGCACGTGTCGGGTGATTTCTCTTTGTTTCAGTAAATGTAGTATGAATAATATGATGTGGGGGGCACCATGAAGACACGTGGCACATCTGGAGGTCTTGTGGAGAGCTTCTTGTGTGGATCAACCACACTATCGTGCTGCTGGTTCGAGAAGAATGTGTCTGGGTACAATTAGGATATAGTAGATCCGATTCCCAGCCACCTGGAGCACTATATCAACATCAATCAACGGTTTATATCGTGTATGTGCAAATACACGCATTGACTATATAAAAATAATGAATATATAATATATAATACATAATACCGCATATTAGGTTTCTCTAAAGTCAAACTTTTGTATACTTTCAATAAGTTTGTAGAAAAAATTATTAACATATACACCACCAAATATATATCATTTGATTCATCATTGCATATATTTTCACATCATGTAAATTTGTTAGTGTAAATGTACATATTGTTTTCCACGAACTTGGTCAAGCTTTATAAAGTTTGACTGCAGTCAAAGCTATATGCGGAGTAAATAAAAACGGAGGGAGTGGTATAGATATAGATATAACTATAGAAATAAAAAATATAGTACTATAGTCTATAGATATAGATATATAGCTACTACCTTTTTTCTAGGTTAAAACTCATGTTTTTGCTTAGACATTGTTTAGCTTCGGTACAATTTGCATCTGCGAGATGTGTAGGACTACTGCCTTGTTCAGATCCTATATCAGGAACCCCACCATTATCCTTAATTAATTCATATTGGCAATTTAGATTGCATTATCTTAGTTCTTGCCGGTTCTTCGGTTGCTTGCAGGAACTCGATCTCGTTATTCCGGTTGTTCATGCATACAACAAGATCAGTGACCATCGGAGATTGGTTTAGTTAGCGATTGTCGATTTGTATCACCGGGTACAATATAGCTGGATCGTCAACGTCAAAATCCAAATCCACCTAATCGATACTTATCCCCACTCTCATCGAAAGATTGGGTCTCCATCACATGACTACCAGCTAGACAATTCCCTCCCTATAACATACATATGAACACCCATCTCACTATCTAGGTCTACGCCTCCCTCTCTCTGGTAACGCACACACCTCTCCACACGATGCATGTCTCTTGGTCTCTCTCCCATCCCATGAAAAAAAGGCACACCGCCATTCTCTTCTTCTCGCTACCCCCATCTATGTAGTTAGGTATCCCTGTGACACACAAGCATTCCTCTCTCTCTACTATCTCTCTCTGCCACACTTAACCTTACACCCCCAGCCAGCTGTGCTGTCGAGGTCTATCTAACTCTCTCACAGGCAAACAGGCGTTGTGTGTGTGTCCCTTCATCGCACACACACTATCGCTCTCCCAATATCCCCGACCCCGTAACCTTGTCGATCCCCTCTATGTCTATATCATGTATACAGTTGATGTTACACGCACCTCTCTCTCTCCCTCTCTCTCTCTCACACACATGCACACGCACACACCCTCTCTCTCCCTTTCGAACACTCCTCTCTCCCGACACACACAGTCTTTCAAACACACATATGCCCCTCTCTCTTTAGGTCTCGCTGCCCCCTCTTTGTCACAAAAATATTCTCTCTATATCTATTTCTCACAATAATACATGGATAGTATAAATTGAAATCAAGCAAAGGACCACACTTCTCTTGATTCTCTATTGAAAAAATGAGCTCCAATTACAAAAATCAAATCCACTCTCAAACAGAATATGAACATACGGTGGCACCTTCCACACAAATGTTTGTTGCGTGCATGCATGTCAATGATATGAATGTACTACTTGTACATCCACACTGACCCAATTCACACAAATTATATTAAACCCTTCTCAAAATATGGTGCACATGTGATGTTTGTTGTACTGCTCCTACTAGCTAGCCCCAGACACGTTCCAACATATTGTGCTACTTGAGATTCTATTTTTCTCGATCAGACCATGTGAAACCATGAAAAGGTCAACCCCTGCCCCCATTGGTACTGTAGCTCGAAGCTCCCATACGGACGCAACACCCACCGGCGCACGCAGCCGTTGCCGAAGTGGACGGCGCCGCGGCCTGGGAAGAGGACGGAGTCTCCGACATCGCCGAGGTTGAGCACGCCCTCGATGGCCACGAGTAGCGCACGCTCACTGGCCACGCGGAGCATAGTGTGATCTAGTGGCTCACCCTCGTTGGCCACGAGGGGGAGCGCGTGCTCCAGTAGCACGCCCTGGTCGGTCACGAGGAGGTGCATCGCATCCTCGCCACTCACAAGGTGGACAAGCGCGTTCTCCAGCAGTATGCCCGTGAGCATCGCATCCTTGCCGCTCTCGATGTGGATGAGCGAGTGCTCCGGCACGCCCGCGAATATCTCATCCTCGCCACTCTCGACGTGGACGAGCACGTGGTCCGCCAGCGCGCCCGCGAACATCATGTCCTCACCACTCAGGCGCACGAGCGTGTGCTCCAACGGCATGTCTGCGAGCATGGCATCCTCGCCGCTCACGAGGTGGACGAGCGCATACTCCAGACAGTACCCCAGGAGTCGGGACGCGAGCACCGCGCCCCCGGCGATGAGGTGTACTGCATGGTGCCCATCGTGGTTCAGGAAAATCCCGTGACTCCGCTGCGCCCTGGAGGAGCGCGAGCTCCAGTGAGCGCTCGAGGAGTCCCGTGCCGATATGTAGGTGGTGGCCGACGTGCAAGATTATCCTTCGAGCTCCCCTCCTCCTACGACGATGCCTCCACCGCTCCCGTCCTACGTCCTCTGCCTTAGCTCCGGCGGACCTTTGGAGTTTAGTTGTATGGAACATGAATATTTGGATTAATCATATGACTACTTAAAAAGAATGTCATTTCTAACAACATGTGAAGGATTAAGACTAATGCAAAAAACAACCTATGACTGGCAGGCATGAAAAGATGATGTGGCAGCATTGCATGCTGGAGAGAAATGCAATATATTGCAATTTATGGATTGCATGCATGCCTAGATTATGTGGCATGGTTGCATGGCTAGGAAAGAAAATAGATAATGTGTTGTATATATATTTAGGAATAGAAGATACTCCACATGCACAATTGCTTTGGAGCATGTAAAGATCTTTAGAGTGCACTCCAATTTTTTTCAGAGGCTTAGGTGCACCGGATGCCGTGCCACGTTACAAAATGTTAGAAAAGAGTAAGAAACAAATCTCGAGTTTGGCACGAGCACCACAAGGGTGGGGTGCAGCAGATACATTCCCCTCTCGGCGCACGCAGCGGAGGGGCGATGGGGCTGTGAGGGGTGAGGCATACTTCGAGGGACGTCGTGTCATGGGTTCGAGCGGCGTCGTGGGAATCACGTGTAGCAGTGGTGGAAACGTGATGGTCACCGTAGTTCAGTGTCCATGGACAAGCTGTCATGTCTTCTGACACATGCATTGCATACTGATCATTGCAAGGAGTAGGAGAGAAAACTAGGCGGATAAATACTTCATTATATTCAAGCGGACCTACGCTACTACATTTGTTCCAAAGACATGCACACGGGTGAAATAGTTCATCTATCCATATATACAGAGAGGATTTTTTTTATGAATAAGAGAGGAAATAGTTCATCCATCTATAGTGCCCTGCTTCTTCTTCTTCTTCTTCTTCTTCTTTTTCTCATTTTCTATGGGGGATGGCTTCGCTACAAGCTCTTTTGACCTTGCAGCTATCTCGAAACTCACACGGGCATCGAGGGCTGCATATTTTATCTGCTCATAGGTCAAGGGATAAATCTCCCATCTAGACGACCTTAATTCCAGCGTCTCGTCGCCCTTCTCAAGCTTTGTTCTAAGTACAAAATTTGCTACGTAGAATAAGGATGGTGTTGGTTTCTTACAACCCTCTATAGGAATTTTGGAATGTAGGTCAGCGGTGTTTTTCAGATCAAGGTTGTACGGCGCTAGCTTTTCTTTGTCCCCATCTATGGCTGCTCCACAGAAGAACATGTCCTCCCGAGACAAGAAATCATGGAGCTCACCTGGTATGGAGGGCGCATGCATTATGTGATACACCAAAACTTCATCTTCGAGGCACAGCTGAAGGACAGCGACGCATTGAATCTTCCCACTGACATGCGTGGTGTACTTTGCGTCGAGACCAACAATCTTCATCTCCACATTTTCGAGGGAGTTGGATACATTGCTGATCCACTCCCGAACAACCCTTGCGTGTTCAATGACAGTGGCGGCTATCCTCAACGAGCCTTCGTTGATCACATGTTTGACACTAAAAACCTGCATATGTATCTCTTTCTCCATTTGGAACCACCGGGCCGGAGGGCTGTGCATGGTTTGGAGTATTAGGGTTAGGTGGCTAAACAGAGTGGAAGAAGATGGGATTAGGTGTCTAAACAAAGTGGAAGAAGATGATTATTTAAAGGGATTTCAGAGGTATCTAAAGAGGTTAAAACAGTGTGAATCCAGTGGGGTTTGAATGCAAACGAAGGAGAGGTGAAGAAGCCGAGGAAAATCGGTTCCCGATGGAGAATTAATGGAGAAGTGGCATGCAGGCAGTTGATTAGACGGCTAGGTAGACCGGCCTACAAAATGAAAAGCCTATGTGAAAGCACATTTGCTCCCTTGGTGGTTTTGGTAATTAATGTCAACATACATGTTGTTGGACTACCATTTTTATCCAGTGTATTTCAGATAAGTTCAACAGTGGCATGGTAAGGACAAGAAGAAGTGGACCCCTTCAAAATGCTAAGGACAAAGATTGGCAAAGCTTCAAGACTCTACATTTTTGGTTAAGTGATCCAAGATCACATTGAGTCCATAGGAAAAGCCAATACTATTAAAAGGGGATGAGGTTTTGGTCACGACTCATTTGCTCAAGTGCTTAGTGGTATTGCTCCAAAACCCTCAAACACTTCTCCACTTCATTCCTATCCAAAACCCTAAAGTTGATCTCGGTCCCACCGAAACACTCCCATCCGGACTCACCGAGATTGCCATATACATTGCCACATGCCAAACCCTAACACTTCGGTGCAACCGAAATGGTTCTCGGTCTCACCGAGACGGCATGACCAAGTTGCTGTAACGATGTCACTTCACTTCGGAATTTCCGAGATGAAATTTTCAGAACTACCGAAACGTGGTCTTGCCCTAGCCATTGCACTTCGGTCTCACCGAGATGTTCTGTTTGGTCTCACCGAAAAGCTGAACGGTCAAGTCTTTCACACTAGTCGGTCTAACCAAGATTTTCATGTCGGTGTCATCGAGTTGGGTCAAAGGCTTGTAACAGTTGGATTTTTGGTGCTACCTATATATACCCCTCCACCACCACTTACTCTCTAAGAGAGCCATCAGAACGTGCCTACACTTCCACCATTCATTTTCTGAGAGAGAACCACCTACTCATGTGTTGAGATCAAGAGATTCCAATCCAACCATTTGAACCTTGATTTCTAGCCTTTCCCAAGTTGCTTTCCACTCAAATCCTTCTCCTACCAAAGCCAAATCTGTGAGAGAGTGATTGAGTGTTGGGGAGACTATCATTTGAATCACAAGAGCAAGGAGTTCATCATCAACACACCATCTATTACCTTTTGGAGAGTGGTGTCTCCTAGATTGGTTAGGTGTCACTTGGGAGCCTCCAAGATCATGTGGAGTTGAACCAAGGAGTTTGTAAGGGCAAGGAGATCGCCTACTTCGTGAAGATCTATCCGAGTGAGGCTAGTCCTTCATGGGCGTAAGCCATGGTGGAATAGGCAAGGTTGCTTCTTCATGGACCCTTCGTGGGTGGAGCCCTCCGTGGACTCGCGCAACCGTTACCCTTCGTGGGTTGAAGTCTCCATCAACGTGGACGTACGATAGCACCACCTATCGAAACCATGCCAAAAACCACTGTGTCTTCATTGCATTTGATCTTCTCCTCTCTACCCCATTAATTTACACACAATTGCATGCTTTACTATTTCCGCTGCTCTATCTCTAGATATGCATGTGTAGGAAGTCTTGGTGATATCTTAACTTGTGCTAAAATCTGCCTAAATTCTAAGAGAATTAAAAACTACAACTTTGATTGGTTAAGAGTCTATTCACCCCCCTCTAGACCTATCTTCTCGATCCTAAAATTGGTATCAGAGCATTGGTCTCCATTGCTTTGGTTTAATCACCATTGGAGGAAGATGGATGTGTCTACTTTGGGGAGTCTTAGATGTAGAGTGCCTATTCTCAATGGAGAGTATTTTCACTTTTGGAAGGATGAAATGCTTGATATCTTTGATGAATTTAATTTGAGCAAGTATATTCATAGCCGATATGTGCCTCCCATTGATCCCTTGCATCCCGCTCTAGAGGAAGAAATTGACATGCTTCGTAATCTTAGAACCATCAATCTTATCATTAGAGGATTACCTAAAATTGTGCTTGGTTGTATGCAAAACTTTGAGTGCGCCTATACTCTATGGAATGACTTGGAAAAGCGGAACCCCAACTACTCTTTAAAGAATCTTGATGAGATTCTTCATAAGACCATTGCTTTTCACAAGATGAAGCCTAGTGATACTAACTTTGATAATTGCTTATTGGAGGTTCATGATCTTATGCGTGCTAAAGGAGATGTTAGAACCATTAGTAACATTATCATGGAAGCCATTAGAGTCCATAAACTTGAACATTGTCATGATCATGAAACTAATGAATCCATTGCCTTAGGTGATGATCACATACATGTTGATGATGATGATGTTGAACATGGCTATCATGATGAGGACGAGGAATTCGACATCGAATATGAGAAGACTATGAGGAATCTTAGTCTCATGGCAAATCTTTGAGATTACATGGTCGGAGGAAAAGAGTGGATTCTTGATAGTGGATGCATCGATCACATGACCGGAGATAGAGACATGTTTCGTGAGCTTGCTAAAAATGATCGTCCACGCAAGTATGTGACTTTTGGAGATAACTCCAAGGGTAATGTACTTGGCCTTGGTAAGGTGGCCATATCCAATGATAGCTCCATTCAAAATGTTATGCTTGTTGAATATCTTGGTTACAATCTTCTTTCCGTATCTAGACTAGCCGACTTTGGTTTCAATGTTCTATTTACCGAAGTAGATTGCCAAGTGTTTCATCGAGATAATCATAATATGTTCTTTACTAGCATTCATAGAGGTGATTTATACATTGTTGATTTCACTAAAAGAGCCCAACCTCGTACATGTTTAATTACTAAATATTCTAAAAGTTGGTTATGGCATATAAAGCTAGGACATGTTTGCATGCATAATCTTGATAAACTTGTTAAGGGTTATCATATTCTTGGTTGTGGCGCCCCGCCTGAACACCACTGTAGCCAGACGGTCGCCGCACACGCCAGCCCAGGAGATCACTCTGGCATGCGCGTTTACAACAAGTATCATGAACACAAGCTTTTCTATTAATGGATATATAAGTCTTACATGGTATATTACAAGGGTGATGGCAGCGGAAAAGCTCTATCTAAGGCATCATGGTCCTGGTGCGGCTCCAATCCACAGGGATCTGACTGGGTTACTCTTCTAGCCCGCGAAGACTCCGGCTCCTTGCTAGCGAACGTCGGATCCTTAGGTGAACCTGGCCACATTGAAGGCCGCTGAGTACTTTTGAATGTACTCGCAAGCAAACCAAACCAACATATACACCAAGCAAAGCATACCATGGCATTCAAGCATGCAATTGTTATCTTAATAGTATTAACTATCTTGTTATGACAGGATTATCTAGCATGATTAATCATGTAGCAGCATTAATCATGATGTCATAGAAAGATTATCTATCATAACAACTATTGGAGTAGATACAGTAAGGTAAAGCATATCAAGTAAATAATTCATATTCCGAGTATTCTCACGATCCAAGTCCAATCCAAACCTTGCGGTCATTCAACCGCTCATCTCATAGCCATCACATGGCTAGCAATCATACCTCTGACATCATCTGATGTCCATACATTTGTACTGCAAGTCTGATAAACCTTACCATTCTCTGGTTCAGTCTTAACAATAACATTATATAGTTTGTTCCTCCAGACTCGACACAGACCAAATAGTGGCCTAGTACGAACTGTCCATGACCGAGGACGCGGCTATTCGAATAGATTTACACTTTGCAGAGGTTGCGCACTTTACCCACACCATGGAGCTCCTGGCCTCGTACTTTAGTGCATGTTCCCATTCGGGTGGACCGGTGATGCTCCAACGAAACTTGCCTAACCCGTGACTCCTCTACCGTACCACCGACAATCATACCCTCCCAGGGTCATGTCCTGGGTGGCCCCTGTGTCACCCCGTGACACCTGCCACCATCGTGGCCAAACAAAACTGTCCCAAACGGGGACCGCGCGCAAAAAAACAACTAGGCTCACAAGGTTATCGCTGCCTACTGGGCCAGGGTAGCGCGCACGCATAACCTTCCCTAATTGGTGGTACCGATAAAAGAGCACGAGGTTAAACCAAGTCAAGGCCGTCCCATACCGGCAAATGTGGCTGCACGAATAAGTCCGAATAGGTGGCACTATGACTCGATCCAGCCGACGGAGGAGGTTGTCATTATTAAGTCACTAGTGCAATAACATGATGAGCATTAACAAGTAATGTAAATAACAAGTTCAACCTAGCAGGAGTTTAATTACTTAACAAGTCTTAGCTGTAACTGACAACCATCTGAACCCTTGCATGAAACCGGCAAATAAACCAGTAGCCACCAGAACGGTCTTTACAACTCAGATCTGGGACGTTACTGGAATAACTCAACCCCGGCTCAAGACGGCAGGAAAGCAGCTTAGAGCATGGGACGGTGTTGATAAAAAGAGGGTAGCGGTTCCCTAAGACGGCCGAAAAGCAGCTCAGAGCATAGGGTCACCGCTACAGAAAGAAATTCAATAGCTGTTCGAGATGGCCGACAAGCAGCTCAGAACACGGGCCAGTTGTTGAAAAGAGAAACATAAAGTCAGCATCCACCCCGGACGGCCGGAAGCAGCTCAGAACACAGGCGTGGTGCCGTCACCGAAGAAAGGCAGCCAAGGGTTCACTGGCGTCACATACAGCTCACCACTACGCATACAAGCATATTAATTTAAACACGCAAGAATAACACAGAGCCATGCTTTAGCGCATATATCAGATGGTCGGCTTGCCTGGGGGTCGAGGAATACTCCCAGAGAAGTGCGATCGCCTCGCGGAAGAATTCGCCGGAAAGGATTCTCTCTCGGAAGGGCTGAATAGAGGGCAGGGGCATAATGTGCATTTTAAAAAAGTGTCAACAGTGTGAAAAGGGTACCATCGGAACGGTCTCGACGAACTGAAGAAGTGGGCGTTGGAATCACCTGATTTGGAGTCATGGATGAAAAGATATTGCCAGTTGATTGCCAGGGACCAATCTGCAGAAGAAATATTTATAGACAAGTCCCTGACAGGAATACGGCCGGAAAAAGAGAAATAGCACTATTCCACCGGGCTGGCTTGGGTCGAGACTGCCATGGCTGCTGTTGCTGCTGCATTGGGCCGGCCCAAGGAGAAGGCGCCTTTCGGAGAGTGCGCCACCACTGCGGGAAAACGCACCCTGGCGAACCGCCTCCACTTACCCCTTCGCTGTCCCTATGAGAGGGGGCCCCGCCCGACAGGTTCTTCTCGCTCCTCGCAAAACAGAGGAGGAGCTCAGCTGGACGTGCGCCGGCGCTCGTTCCAGCGACGGTGATGCTCGAGGGGGCCGGCCGAGGATGGGGATGGATGAGGTGCTCCAAGCCACACCCGCACGTACCCGCGGTGAAGGCAGGGGTGCACTGTGGCGGCCAGACGGAGCTTGGCGGCGGAGCACAGCCACTGGTGGAACTCGGTGTCGCGGCCATGGCCTGCTCCGGCGCCAAAGGAAGGTGGGGAGGGTGCCGTGGGGATGGTGGTGGTCGGATGCAGTGGCTAAGCAGAGAGGAGGGAGCCCCGGGATGAGTGAATTTGGCCGAGGCCGAGCGGCGACCTTGGCGGCGGTGGGGAGGAAAGAGAGCTCTTCGAGCTCAAATGAGAGGCCATGGAGGTAGCTGGGAGGGAGAGGAGGCTGCTGCGGGGGTTGGGATGCTCGGGGAAGGCTCTGGCGCTGGCTATTTATAGCCGGCTGGAGCGGGTGGATAGAGACGGCCGCGATGGCGATCTTAGCCGCTCACTGGAGCTCCGGCGAGGTGGCGCGCGAGGAGAGGTGCCGACCTAACGAGCTTAGAGGGAGGCGACGGCTCAGGAAGGTAGAGCCCAACGGGAGGGAGGGGACAGGAGCAAAACGACGGTGGTCACGGGATAACAGTACCGCGGCGGCGACCGCCGTGGCGTGGAGAAGAAGAAAGAGGAGGGGAGAAGCTGCGGGAGAGGGGTGCGTGGACGTCGCGAACCCACTAGACATGGCCGGACAAGCCGGGGATGGTCGGAGCTGGCTGGCCGACGAGAACAGTGCCGCAGAGCACCATTTTGGATTGTTGTCCACGCGGTCACCACGTGCACTACAAGCTCTGGCACTCTCCTGCCTGTCCAACCTTGTCAAACAGCTCCCTCACTGCTCAAATAGATGAGGTTGGTCACTGGATGGACCAGGATGGCTCTAGAGGGGTCGAGGGGATCCAGAATAGTTTCTGGATAGAAACTTGGGGAGGAAGCTGTGGTCAAACAGAGGTGCCAATGAGCTGGAAAAGTTGTCACAGGGAAATGTGGTAGGAAAGACTAGGTGCTTGCCAAATTTGAGGTCATTTGGACAAGTTTTGCATATACTTCCTTTGCAATGCAAATTCTGGTCCAGAAGCTTGACCTTGAAGCTGCACTCATTTGGCTTGATGAAATCAGCTGATTTTTGGTGTAGGGTGATGATTTGCAGATATGAAGGTAATGGAAAAATTTCAGCTCAATTGGAAATGCCAAAGTGGTACTTCCTTCACAGAGTTTAGATCTGGACAGAAAATAGATGGAATTTTTGGGAGAAATTGTCTAGATGAAATGATGTGAATTTTTGCATGCTCACATCATATATCGAATATGAGGTTCTGGATTAATTTGAGAATTTTTGAAGCAATATAAAATATAGTTGCTTCACAACCTCAAAATAAATCTAGAAACAAGAATTGGATGTTGCTCTCAAAATTTGATCTGTGGAACTTGGGATCTTGATGGAAATGGTGAAGATATGTCTAGGAGAAGCTCCACAAATTATTTGGGATTTTTCCTAGCTACCAAAATGGTAGCTCCTTTGGAAAGTGCCCAAATTGCAATATTGGCTTTAAATAGGAAAAGGCAATTTCCCTTATTTAATTATGGCCAATATTTTTATTGGAGCTCAATATGATCACAAAGAATATCTCCACAAGTTTTCATGAACTTTGGATATGGATAGATATTTTCCTGGATTTAATTCCTTTAACTGCCAGAAAAAGGAATTAATTTTAAATGAAAAATATTGCAAATGACTTGGCAATATTTTTGCATATCCAGGGTTTAAAAAGATAGGATGATCATTGGGAAAAGTTTGGGAGGCAACAGATCAAAGGAAATTGGGGTTCCTTTGAAACTGCAGGAGTTAGGGTTTCAGCAGAGAAATCCTGAGAAGAAATCTGGGATAGCAAGGTTGGGTTGGAGAGAGTCTCTGGTTGGATAGGAAAGGCAAGACTAAATGACCATCTTCATATACCCAAAGGCAAGAGAAAATCCGGTAACATCGAAAAAAAAGACGGGAGTCAAATCCCGCGAAGGAAAAAAACAAGGAGCGAAAACCAGGGTGTCACAAACCTACCCCCCTTAAGAAAATCTCGTCCTCGAGATTTCCGGGCTTACCTCCCGATGAAGGGGACTTACCTGTGGGCGACTTGGATCCATCAGCTATCTTGTCTTCATTTGTTTACTGACCTTTTAACTGCCTCTTTTGATGGCTCAGGTGCTGTCTTTTCACACAGCTACATTGACTCTTTCTCTTTCCTGTCAGGTGTACCTTTTGTCCTGGTAGTTTGTTGCTTGGTGGGGTTGGTTGGTAGCTCCGAGTATCGACAAATAATCTGGTTTCCATGTCCTGAGACTAGCTGCTTCAGGTTTTTTTGCGATACTTCGTACACTGACTGCCAAGGGCGAGACATTCTTTCTGGGTACCGGACTCACGTGCTCGTATGGCCTGGAGTGACTAGGAGTGGCTCTCTTTTTGCCTTGTCAGAATGCTCAATCTGGCTATGGGTTCCGTACGAGATGCTCCCTTCTGTCCCTTGCATTCTAACTTCGTCCTCAGGTGATTTCCAACTGAAATGTCGGGCACGATCACAAAGTAATCATAGACGGTAATCTCCTATCTTGGCCCATATTCATGATGAGTATGGCATGCTGGCTGCATTGTTGTGGCCGCATATGCAAGAGTCTGACAAGAATTGGTAATATTACCTTGTCTGTGAAGCCTTATTTTATTGACCATCGTGAAGGTGGTTTGTCCGAACTTCATTGTCCTTGGGGGTTCCTCTTTGGGGAACCTGTCATGACCTGCCAACACGGCTCCTTGGCCGTATCATAACTTACTCTTGCATATCCCGTAGGGGTTGCTGTGCTCACATCCTTCTCTGAAGTATGGGGCCGACGTTTCTCTGAGCATGGTCATTCCCGTGTACGAGTGGCTCGCATGAACTGATCCACTGGACTGCATGCTCACAACATATGCAGGGGTAGGATAGATCCTTTCATAATCACTGAGTTCGGAGGCGGATGTTTGTCCGGACTAGTTCGTGCTTCTGACAAGATTGTTGCGAGCATGATGGCGTGCTGAAGAAGGCTCAATTCCTTACGCCCGAAGATTCTTCCAGGGTAGTGTGTTGAAGAAGGCTGGGTATCATACCTCAGAAGCTTTCCCTCATGTGGCTTACTGCGGAAGGTCAGGTGCCTTATGCTGGAAGCTTTCTGCGGTAGCACGCTGAGGAAGATGGGAGTGCCGTACCCCAGAAGATTTTTCCACCAGTGGCGTAGCAAAGAAGGTTGGGAGTCTTGCATCGTAAGCTCCTCCCAATAGCTTGCGGAGGAAGGCTGGGTTCCTTGTACCAAAAGGCTTGTACGGTGCTATGCAGTCGGGCCTGTGGCTGATTCTGGCTTCCTTACGTAGCATCCAAAATTTACCCATGGCGGAGTCAAAACTCGGTATAGGCCATACCTTATCTGAAGGTATTCTGTTGGTCATGCCCACCGCTTGTCCTTCTGCTGATCAGATCATTGTTGCCGGAGAGGTTGCATGACTGATGCAGACTTTATGTTGACAATTAATTCGGAATACCCTTTGCATTCAAACCAAGTGTTGCCAGTAGTAAACAGTTGGCAGATAATTCCATTCGATTTAGCTGAGCTTCCAGGTGTTTGGAGTCCTCATTGATACTGGGCAGCCATGAACTCATCCATATTTCTCGCAAACCTTGTTCATCATGCCCAGAAAATTTGTATATGCATTGAAAAATTCCAGAATATGCTTTGAAATTTGTATCCACATACCAGAGTTCTGTTGTTGCTCTCGGCACATTCACATTCCTATAGTATGCCTTCGGTGGGTAATAAATGATTCTTGAGTCCATTGAGAAAAGACTCAAGGTCCACCCTACTGACTGAAATAATCTTTGTATCGAGGACGGAATAATTTGCTCCTACTGGTGTCCATTCTTGGTAGCTCATCTCACTGTTCCTTTGGTGTGATCAATTCTGAGGCAAACTCTCTCAGGTATATTCTGGCCTTGTCGGTTGCACTCAAATTCTGCTTCTGACCCATCCTCCATTCTTGACAGATCCGGTGATAATGTTCTGAATATCGGGCAGTTGGCTTGGCTTGACTCTTTCTGAATTTGGATTATTGGGTATTATCCAAGTTGTATGCTGGTCTTCTTGACAGCACTTGCGGATGGATCCAGTCGGAGCGAAAGAACGGAACCGACAAAAGAAGCAAAACCATGAAAAACCAAAACAAATAAAGATCAAATTTTGCGAACCTCACACATGTGGCCGAGGATTCACTAGTATAACTAATATAGCGCACTCAATGTACCTCCAAGGACTTAGAAGCAAGACCACACAATGCTCCTGGTAGCAATTGGTGTCAAGCTCCTACTACTTCCTTAGAGAACATCAGACTCGACGCACGACCATAGCCAAAGTGGCTTAGTCAGCGATCCTAGGGTTGTCGGGGAGAGATGGAATTTATATGCGTTTCCCAAAGGAAACTAGATTTGAGAAGAGAAAGGCCATGGCTAGCAAGCAAGGTGGGGATATCTGGTTTACCTAAGGGTTCAGGGCTCACGGGTCGTTGCCTGGTGCGGACATTTCCCACCGGAGGCAAAGGCCACGGGAGTTGGGGGTCTGATGGAGCCGAAAATCCAATAGGATTGCCTTATGGTCAATAGTAGCTGTGCCTATCTGGCAAAGATGGCTGAAATCCATCTGGGCTTACTACCGATCAAGAGGCAATGAAATCTGGCTAGGGTAACCTACAGTCAGCCTGGCTCTGATACCATCCATTGTGGCGCCCCGCCTGAATACCACTGTAGCCAGACGGTCGCCGCACATGCCAGCCCAGGAGATCACTCTGGCATGCGCGTTTACAACAAGTATCATGAACACAAGCTTTCCTATTAATGGATATATAAGTCTTACATGGTATATTACAAGGGTGATGGTAGCGGAAAAGCTCTATCTAAGGCAGCATGGTCCTGGTGCGGCTCCAATCCACAGGGATCTGACTGGGCCAGGGTAGCGCGCACGCATAACCTTCCCTAATTGGTGGTACCGATAAAAGAGCACGAGGTTAAACCAAGTCAAGGCCGTCCCATACCGGCAAATGTGGCTGCACGAATAAGTCCGAATAGGTGGCACTATGACTCGATCCAGCCGACGGAGGAGGTTGTCATTATTAAGTCACATTTCTTAATCATTGCAATAGCCACAATAATGCACGATGAAAACATAACAACCTATCTCCATATTGTTACATACGAGTCACTAGTGCAATAGCATGACGAGCATTAACAAGTAATGTAAATAACAAGTTCAACCTAGCACGAGTTTAATTACTTAACAAGTCTTAGCTGTAAGTGACAACCTTCTGAACCCTTGCATGAAACCGGCAAATAAACCAGTAGCCACCAGAACGGTCTTTACAACTCAGATCTGGGACGTTACTGGAATAACTCAACCCCGGCTCAAGACGGCTGGAAAGCAACTCAGAGCATGAGACGGTGTTGATACAAAGAGGGTAGCGGTTCCTTAAGACGGCCGAAAAGCAGCTCAGAGCATAGGGTCACCGCTACAGAAAGAAATTCAACAGTTGTTCGAGACAGCCGAAAAGCAGCTCAGAACACGGGCCAGTTGTTGAAAAGAGAAACATAAAGTCGGCATCCACCCCGGACGGCCGGAAGCAGCTCAGAACACAGGCGTGGTGCCGTCACCGAAGAAAGGCAGCCAAGGGTTCACTGGCGTCACATATAGCTGACCACTACGCATACAAGCATATTAATTTAAACACGCAAGAATAACACAGAGCCATGCTTTAGCGCATATATCAGATGGTTGGCTTGCCTGGGGGTCGAGGAATACTCCGGGAGAAGTGCGATCGCCTCGCGAAAGAATTCGCCGGAAAGGATTCTCTCTCGGAGGGGCTGAATTGAGGGCAGGGGCAAAATGGGCATTTTTAGAAAGTGTCAACAGTGTGAAAAGGGTACCATCGGAACGGGCTCGACGAACTGAAGAAGTGGGCGTGGAATCACCTGATTCGGAGTCACGGATGAAAAGATATTGCCAGTTAATTGCCAGGGACCAATCTACAGAAGAAATATTTACAGACAAGTCCCTGACAGGAATACGGCCGGAAAGAGAGAAATAGCACTATTCCATCGGGCTGGCTTGGGCCGAGACTGCCGCCGCTGCTGTTGCTGCTGCATTGGGCCAGCCCAAGGAGAAGGCGCCTTTCGGAGAGTGTGCCACCGCTGCGGGAAAATGCACCCTGGCGAACCGCCTCCACTTACCCCTTCGCTGTTCCTATGACAGGGGGCCCCGCCCGACAGGTTCTTCTCCCTCCTCGCAAAACAGAGGAGGAGCTCGGCTGGACGTGCGCCGGCGCTCGTTCCGACGATGGTGACGCTCGAGGGGGCCGGCCGAGGATGGGGATGGATGAGGTGCTCCAAGCCGCACCCGCACGTACCCGCGGCGAAGACAGGGGTGCACTGTGGCGGCCAGACAGAGCTTGGCGGCGGAGCACAGCCACTGGTGGAACTCGGGGTCGCGGCCATGGCCTGCTCCGGCGCCAAAGGAAGGTGGGGAGGGTGCCGTGGGGATGGTGGTGGTCGGATGCGGTGGCTAAGCAGAGAGGAGGGAGCCCCGGGATGAGCGAATTTGGCCGAGGCCGAGCGGCGACCATGGCGGCGGTGGGGAGGAAAGAGAGCTCTTCGAGCTCAAATGAGAGGCCAGGGAGGTAGCTGGGAGGGAGAGGACGCTGCTGCGGGGGTTGGGATGCTCGGGGAAGGCTCTGGCCCTGGCTATTTATAACCGGCTGGAGCGGGTGGATAGAGACGGCAGCGGTGGCGATCTTAGCCGCTCACTGGAGCTCCGGCAAGGTGGCGCGTGAGGAGAGGTGCCGACCTAACGAGCTTAGGGAGAGGCGACGGCTCAGGGAGGAAGAGGCCAACGGGAGGGAGGGGACATGAGCAAAATGACGGTGGTCACGGGATAACAGTACCGCGGCAGCGACCGCCGTGGCATGGAGAAGAAGAAAGAGGACGGGAGAAGCTGCGGGAGAGGGGCGCGTGGACGTCGCAAACCCACTAGACATGGCCGGACAAGCCGGGGATGGCCGGAGCTGGCTGGCCGACGATAACAGTGCCGCAGAGCACCATTTTGGCCTGCTGTCCACGCGGTCACCACGTGCAATACAAGCTCTGGCACTCTCCTGCCTGTCCAACCTTGTCAAACAGCTCCCTCACTGCTCAAATAGATGAGGTTGGTCACTGGATGGACCAGGATGGCTCTAGAGGGGTCGAGGGGATCCAGAATAGTTTCTGGATAGAAACTTGGGGAGGAAGCTGTGGTCAAACAGAGGTGCCAATGAGCTGGAAAAGTTGTCACAGGGAAATGTGGTAGGAAATACTAGGTGCTTGCCAAATTTGAGGTCATTTGGACAAGTTTTGCATATCCTTCCTTTGCAATGCAAATTCTGGTCCAGAAACTTGACCTGAAATGATGTGAATTTTTGCATGCTCACATCATATCTGGAATATGAGGTCCTGGATTAATTTGAGAATTTTTGAAGCAATATAAAATATAGTTGCTTCACAACCTCAAAATAAATCCAGAAACAAGAATTGGATGGTGCTCTCAAAATTTGATCTGTGGAACTTGGGATCTTGATGGAAATGGTGAACATATGGATAGGAGAAGCTCCACAAATTATTTGGGATTTTTACTGGCTACCAAAATGGTAGCTCCTTTGGAAAGTACCCAAATTGCAATTTTGGCTTTAAATAGGAAAAGGCAATTTCCCTTATTTAATTATGGCCAATATTTTTATTGGAGCTCAATATGATCACAAAGAATATCTCCACAAGTTTTCATGAACTTTGGAGATGGATAGATATTTTCCTGGATTTAATTCCTTTAACTGCCAGAAAAAGGAATTAATTTTAAATGAAAAATATTGCAAATGACTTGGCAATATTTTTGCATATCCAGGGTTTAAAAAGATAGGATGATCACTTGGAAAAGTTTGGGAGCCAACATATCAAAGGAAATTGGGGTTCCTTTGAAACTGCAGGAGTTAGGGTTTCAGCAGAGAAATCCTGAGAAGAAATCTGGGATAGCAAGGTTGGGTTGGAGAGAGTCTCTGGTTGGATAGGAAAGGCAAGACTAAATGACCATCTTCATATACCCAAAGGCAAGAGTAAATCCGGTAACATCGAAAAAAAAAGACGGGAGTCAAATCCCGCAAAGGAAAAAAAATAAGGAGCGAAAACCAGGGTGTCACATTGGTGTGAAAGATGTTGTCTTTGACAAGGATAGACTTTGTAGTGCTTGCCAAGAAGGAAAACAAGTTGGAGGAATTCATCCCATGAAGAACATCATGACTACAAGGAGACCACTCAAACTACTTCATATGGATCTCTTCGGTCCCAATGCCTGTAAAAGTCTTGGTGGTAACTCTTTCGATTTGGTCATAGTTAATGATTTTTCCAGATTTACGTGGGTGTTCTTTCTTGATGACAAATTGCAGGTACAAAAGATCTTCAAGAACTTTGCTAGGAAGCCCCAAAATCAATTTGAAGTGAAGATCAAGAAGGTTCGGAGCGACAATGGAATGGAGTTCAAGAACGCTAATGTGGATACCGTACCTTTCTTGATAAAGAAGGCATCTCACATGAGTTCTCGGCTATGTACACACCTCAACAAAATGGAGTTGTTGAGGGGAAGAACCGGACTCTAATCGAGATGGCAAGAACAATGCTAGATGAATACAAGATGCCAAAACACTTTTGGGTGGAAGCGATTGAGATGGCTTATCATGCTACAAATCGACTTTATCTACACAAGCTTCTTGGTAAAACAGCGTATGAGCTACTCACCGGTAATAAGCCACAAGTTGGATACTTTCGAGTACTAGGCTCAAAAATTTACATTCTTGATAAGCATCGTCATTCAAAATTTGCTCCTAAATCTCATGAAGGTTTCCTACTCGGTTACGGATCGAACTCTCACACTTACCGTGTCTACAACAACTTCACTTGAAAAGTTGAAGAAACGGTAGATGTGAAGTTTGATGAGACTAACGGCTTGCAAGTCGAGCAATTGCCAATTGATGTAGGAGATCAAGAACTATTGGAAGCAATCTAAGACTTGTCTATTGGCAAGATTCGCCCTGCTACTTGTAGACTGCGTTGGTATTTTCCTCGAAGAGGAGAGGATGATGCAGTATAGTAGAGATAAGTATTTCCCTAAGTTAAGAACCAAGGTTATCAATCCAGTAGGAGAACCATGACAAAATCCAGTGAGCAGCACCTGCACACACAAAAGCAAACACTTGCACCCAACGCAAATAAGAGGGTTGTCAATCCTCTTAGCAGTTATTTGCAAGGATTAAGTCTGATTGAGATAAATAGATAAACTAAATTACTAAATTAAATAAAAGTAAATAAATTGCAGCAAGGTATTTTTGGTTTTTTATATATGATTTAATTGACCCGGGGGCCATACTTTTCACTAGAGGCTTCTCTCTCGAATAGATAGCATACGGTGGGTAAACAAATTACTGTTGGGCAATTGATAGAAAAGCGAATAATCATGATGGATTCATGGCAATGATCATGTATATAGGCATCACATCCGAGATAAGTAGACCGACTCCTGCCTGCATCTACTACTATTACTCCACTCATCGACCGCTATCCAGCATGCATCTAGAGTATTAAGTTAATAAAAACAGAGTAATGCCTTAAGCAAGATGACATGATGTAGAGAAGCAAATTCAAGCAATATGAATAAACCCCATCTTTTTATCCTTAATGACAACAATACAAATACATGTCATGTCCCTTTCTGTCATTGGGATTGAGCACCGCAAGATTGAACCCATCACAAAGCACCTCTCCCATTGCAAGATAAACCAATCTAGTTGGCCAAACCAAATCGATAGATCAGAGAGAAATACAAAGCTATAATAATCATGCATATAAGAATTCAGAAAAGACTCAAATATTTCTCATGAATAATCTGATCATAAACTCACAATTCATCGGATCCCAACAAACACACCACAAAAGAAGATTACATCGGATAGAACTCCAAGAACATCAAGGAGAACATTGTATTGAAGATCAAAGGGAGAGAAGAAGCCATCTAGCTACTAGCTATGGACCCGTAGGTCTGTGGTAAACTACTCACACATCATCGGTAGGGCAGCAAGGTTGATGTAGAAGCCCTCCATGATCGATTCCCCCTCTCGCAGAGTACTGGAAAAGGCCTCCAGATGGGATCGCGGAAGAATAGAGGCTTGCGGTAGCGGAAAGGTTTTTTCTTCTGGCTCCTGGGTGGTTTCCGAATAT
The DNA here is from genome assembly GCA_039707655.1 of Elymus sibiricus. NCBI lineage: Eukaryota > Viridiplantae > Streptophyta > Magnoliopsida > Poales > Poaceae > Elymus > Elymus sibiricus. The sequence continues at coordinate 85,963,830 of CM077668.1, read as the reverse complement.
TTCTGAATTTATAGAAGTGGAATTAGGTTAAACGGATGCACGTGGGCCCCACAAGGTAACACGGCGCGCCCTCCCCCTAGGGCGCACCCTGTTGCCTTGTGAAGCCTCCGTGAGGCTTCTGGCCTCCTCCCGAAGTTTCCAAGGTGTCTTCTGTCCAGAAAAAAAATCTCCAAAAAGTTTCATGGCATTTGGACTTCATTTGGTATTGATTTTCTGTAATGCCAAAAACAAGCAGAAAACATCAACTAGCACTGGGCACTGGGTTAATAGGTTAGTCCCAAAAAATGATATATAATTGCATATAAAAACATCCAAGATTGATACTATAATAGCATGGAACAATAAAAAATTATAGATACGTTGGAGACATATCAAGCATCCCCAAGCTTAATTCCTGCTCGAACTCCAGTAGGTAAATGATAAAAATAGAATTTTTGATGTGGAATGCTACCTAACATGTTTCATCATCATGTAATCTCTTTTACGGTATGAATATTATGATCCAAATGATTCAAAGCAATAGTCTATAATTTGATATAAAGACATCAATACTCAGGCATACTAGCAAACAATCATGCCTTTCAAAATAACGATGCTAAAATAAGTTATCCCTACAAAATCATATAATTCTGTCATGCTCCATCTTCTTCACACAAAGTATTTATCATGCACTACCCCGATAACAAGCCGAGCAATTGGTTCATACTTTTTCATGTGCTTCAGCTTTTTCAACTCCCACTCAATACGTGAGTGCAAGCCATGGACATAGCACTATGGGTGGAATAGAATATGATGATATGGGTAAATAAGAGAAGTCAAAAAGAAGAAGATAGTCTCACATCAACGCGGCTAATCAATGGGCTATGGAGATGCCCATCAATTGATGTTAATGCGAGGTGTAGGGATTGCCATGCAACAGATGCACTAAGAGCTATAAGTGTATGAAAGCTCAACAAATGAAAACTAAGTGGGTGTGCATCCAATTTGCTTGCTCATGAAGACCTTGGGCATTTGAGGAAGCCCATCATCGGAATATACAAGCCAAGTTCTATAATGAAAAATTCCCACTAGTATATGAAAGTGACAACATAAGAGACTCTCTATATGAAAAACATGGTGCTAATTTATAGAAGTGGAATTAGGTCAAATGAATGCATTTGGGCTCCACAAGGCAACACGGCGCCCCCTGTGGCGCGCCCTGTTGCCTTGTGAAGCCTCCGTGAGGCTTCTGCCCTCCTCCCGAAGCTTCCAAGGTGTCTTCTGTCTAGAAAAAAAATCTCCAAAAAGTTTCATGGCATTTGGACTTCATTTGGTATTGATTTTCTGTAATGCCAAAAACAAGCAGAAAATAGCAAATGGCACTGTGCACTAGGTTAATAGGTCAGTCCCAAAAAAATGATATATAATTGCATATAATTGCATATAAAAACATCCAAGATTGGTACTATAATAGCATGGAACAATCAAAAATTATAGATACGTTGGAGACGTATCACGCCCCATGGAGGTGAAGGAGAGTGTTGGTGCAATAATGTTGCCTCCTTATGTTTTGGACATTGTTGACAAACAGTAAGGGACTGATGTGTTTGCTAGTGTGCACAGAGTAACAGGTCCCTGAAGTTGGGAGAAGTTTTGATTCATATCTCCGAAGTTTATCCCCTGCGTTGCAGTGAAAGTTATCACCGAAGGATATGACGACAAGAGTGACCCTCAAAAATTGCTAATGTGAAGCAATTGGTTCGGTGCCTGTCCGAAGGAAGTGACTGCAGCCGAGGAAATTGAAGACGAACAGAAGACGTAGCATTCTTTTCGTTGTTTCGTTTCCTTTCATTGAGTCATAGGACCACCGTACTATTAAGAGGGGTGTAGCGTTCGAAGCCTTGATTCTCTTATGCTAAACCCAAATCCTATGAAAGATGCGAGAGAAATCTCTTTGTGTTCCGTGCAAATACTTGCCAGCAAGAGACTGTGATCTTCTTCGCTGCGAGAGATTTGACTCTGACCGAGGAGTTAGCATTTCTTGCTTCGCAAGTAATGTTACCGTTGCTCCCAAATCCGACCGTTGTGAATGTGTCGGTTGGCCATTGGCTGGACCGCGTGTCCAAAATGGTCATTTCCCACCAGGGAAGGCTGCGGTTATAAATAGCCACCCCGCGCCGGCGTTGTCCGGTGGCTACTCTGTTTTGATTCTGAGAAGATTGTTGAGCAACCCCCTCTCCGAAAGATTTGAGTTTAAAATCCACCGAGAGAAAAATCCTAGAGCCGAAGAATTAGATAGTGGTTCAACATCACTAGAATCTAAGTCCAGTACACTCCGCCTATTACTCTTGAGAGCTGCAACTCTCTAGACGGATAGGTGTCAGTTCGAGTGTCGAAGAGTAATTGTCTTCACCGAGCAAAATCTTCAGCAACCAAGAGTATTGTGGTTCGCGAAGAGAGCTGAAGAGATTTTATCTTCAGTGAAGGTTTGGAGATCGCCGTCAAGTATTTACCACGAGTAATCGACATTGGTTGACGAACCAATTGTCGAGGAGAATAGGGCGAAGAGAGTTTATCTTCTGTGTTAAATCACAACCCCTCCAACCAGACGTAGTCCTTGTGCAGAAGGGCGAACTGGTCTACCAAACACCTTGTCGCCATCGAGCATCACTGGTCACTTCTACTACCCTTCATTATATTCGAACTGTGACACCCCATATTTCAATCATGTGATTTACCTCGGTACATGCGATTAGTTTCCATTCGGTAGTTTGTATTCGCTCACTGTTTATTGTATTATCATACGTTCCGCTACTGGGTTCCGAGAGTTTTGATATTTCCAAGAAAAATTTAAAACTCCCATTCACCCCCCCTCTGGTAGACATACTTCGATCCTATAATTGGCATCAGAGCGAGGTACTCCTTGACTCTGTTCATTTTGGTCTAACCACCTTGGAGTTTAAGTATGTCTTCAGCGAGCTACAAGTCGCACCTCAAGATTCCCATCTTCGATGGGACGGACTATCCCTTCTGGAAGGAGAAGATGAAGATCTGTCTTCGAGCTATTGATGATGATATGTGGAATGTGGTGCTGAATGGATTCACAGTTGAAGTACCCCAGGCCCCCACTGACCACGAGAAGAAACTTATCCAGATGGATGCTCAAGCTAAAGATGAAATTGGTGGCCATCTCTCTCGTGCTCAATTTCTTCGCTACCGTCAGTGTGAAACTGCAAAGGAATTGTGGGACATTCTCGAAAAGATAAATGAGGGTGTTTCAACTCAGAAAGAAGCTCGCATTGATACACTTCAGTCCAAGTTCAATCGGTTCAAGCGCATTGGAAATGAAAGCTGTCAGCAAACTTTCGATCGTCTGAGTGACATTGCAAACGAGCTACAGGGGCTTGGCGCTAAAGACATCACTGATCATGAAGTTGTGAAGAAGTTGCTTCGGTCTCTTGACAGTTCGTTCGATACACTTGTTCTGATGATTCAGGAACGGGCTGATTTCAAAGTTCTCGACTCTGCTGATATCATGGAAAGGCTAAACACCCACGAAGAACAAGAAGAAGAGAAGAGAGATCTCTATGGCTCAAGTCACCGAAAAAGTCATGCTCTCAAGGCTGTGCCTGATTCTTCCTCGGAAGGAAATGCCGATGAAGATTCAGATGACACCGAAAGGATTAGTCCGGATCTCGCATTGATCACGAAAAGATTCTAGCGTCTTCATAGGAAAAATCAGTTCCAGAAGAAAGGATCCAGCAACTCTGGCGGCTCCAAATCTTCATCAAAGCCAACATGAGAATACACCTGCTTCAAGTGCAGAAAGCCAGGTCATTTCATTTCGGACTGCCCTCTCTGGGAAGCTGAAATCCGTGCTAGTGGGAGATATGATTCAGGAAACCATGGCAAAAGCAAGAGCAAGAGCTACGACTCCGATGATGAAAAGAAAACAAAGAAGTTCTTCAAGAAGAAGGATTCCTCCAAGTCCTCATCAAGATCTTCCTCGAAGAATCCCTCCAAGTCCTCGTCCAACCGCAAGAACACTTCATGCAAGGCCAAGGCGTAAATCGGCAAGGAAATGGATTCCGAAGAAGAAGCATCTTCTGACGACGAAGAGGTTGATGAATCAGAGGAGGATTCCAACTCTGGCATGGCTGGCATAGCATGTGGCTCTACTCCTGCATCGAACTTCCTCGAAAATCATTCGAGCGACAACGTGTCTCCTGCGTACTACTTCATGGCCAAAGAAAAGGTATCCTCCAAACATCACAAGGTTCACTCCAGTGATCAATATTCTTCTGATGAGGATGACTATGCTAAACTGATCAAAATTGCTAATATACAACAAAACTCTCTGGAGAAAATTGAGAAAACCCTCAGGAAGACTGAAGGGTTGTTGGTTGAGGAGATGGAGAAAAATCAGTCGTTGACTGAAGAGCATTCTACTCTCGAGTCTCGAATGATAGAACTATCAAATCGTCATGATTTTCTCTCTGCAGACCACGAAGGATTGACTTATCATTACCTGAAATGAAAACAGGAACTCGAGTCACTGAGAGAGGCTCATGATGATTTGATCACAGAAAATTCTCTTCTCACCCAACAACTCCAAGAGAAACCTGAAGTGTTTGTACCTCCTTGCTTAAAATGTCTCGAACGCAGTAATGCTGAATCAAATGCTGAATCTTCTGTGAATGGTAACCCCTCGGCCGAGGAAAATGGTTCTGTTTCTGATGAAAATGCTAGGTTGAAGGATCTTCTTCAGACAGGAATGTACAAGTCTCTCAAAGGGCATCAAACCCTGTGTGATGTTCTGAAGAAATCCATTCTTCACAAAAACCCCAGGAAGGAAGGTATCGGTTTCGAAAGGAAACTGAATGAGAATGGCTCCTACTGGGAACCGGATCAATATCCTCGCACTGTGTGGGTGCCTGCTAAGAGCAAAACGCTCGATCCAGCTTTACCTTCGGGATATGACTCGCCAATCCCCGAATACTCATATGATGATTCTCTGGACAACTATAATTTGTTCAAAAACCAATGTGGTGAGGATGTTGCTCGCTATGTTGGTCCAAACAGCAGGAATGGCCCCCCAAAGAAATCTATCTGGGTGCCCAGGAAAACTATCGATGCATTACCTGTGTAGGATCGAAGTATCACTACCAGAGGGGGGTGAATGGGAGTTTTAAAATTTTCTCGAAAATATCAAAAATCTCGGAACCCGGCAGCGGAACGAATGATAACACAATACATAGTGAGCAAAAACATACATCCGAATGGAAATTAATTGTAGGCACCGAGGTAAATCACATGATTGACATAGAGCATATCACAGATCGAATATAAGGCAGAGTAAAAGAAGTGACCAGTGATGCTCGATGGCGACAAGGAATTTGGTAGACCAGTTCACCCTTCTGCACAAGGACTACGTCTGGTTGGAGGGGCTGTGATAAACTCTCACCGAGGATAAACTCTCCTCACCCTTTTCTCCTCGACAATTGGTTCGTCAACCAATGCTGATTACTCGTGGTAGATACTTGACGGTGATCTCCAAACCTTCACTGAAGATAAACTCTCTTCAGCTCTCTTCGCGAACCACAATTACTCTTGGTTGCTGAAGAGTTTGCTCGGTGAAGACAATCACTCTTCGACACTCGAGCAAAATGACACCTAACCGTCTAGAGAGTTGCAGCTCTCAAGAGTAATAGGCGGAGCGTACTGGACTTAGATTCTAGTGATGCTGAACCACTATCTAATTTTTCGGCTCTAGGGTTTTCTCTCGGTGGATCTTAAACTCAAATCTTTGGAGAGTGGGTTGCTCAACAATCTTCTCGGAATCAAAACGGAGCAGCCACCGGACAACGCCGGCGCGGGGTGGCTATGTATAGCCGCAGCCTTCCCTGATGGGAAATGACCATTTTGGACACGCGGTCCAGCCAATGGCCAACTGACACGTTCACAACGGTCGGATTTGGGAGCAACGGTAACATTAGTTGTGGAGCAAGAAATGCTAACTCCTCGGTCTGAGTCAAATCTGTCGCAGCGAAGAAGATCACAGTCTCTTGCTGGCAAGTATTTGCTCGGAGCACAAAGAGATTTCTCTCACAACTTTCATGGGTTTTGGGTTTAGCATCAGAGAATCAAAGCTTTCAAACGCTACACCCCTCTTAATAGTACGGTGGTCCTATGACTCAACGAAAGGAAAAGAAACGACGAAAAGAATGCTACGTCTTCTTCTTCGTCTTCAAATTCCTCGTCTGCGGTCATCTTCCTCGGACAGGCACCGAACCAATTGCTTAACATCAGCAATTTTTGAGGGTCACTCTTCTCGTCAAATCCTTCGGTGATAACCTTCACTGCAGCGTAGAGGTTAACCTTCGGATAAGTGAATCCAAACTCATCTCAACCTTCAGGAACCTTTTACTCTGTGTGCACTCGCAAACACATTAGTCCCAAGCTGTTTGTCAACAATCTCCAAAACATAAGGAGGCAACATCATTGCACCAACAATCTCCCCCTTTTTGGACGATTGATGACAAAACAGATAATCATCGAAGTGAAGATAGATAAGTGTAAAAGAGACAAGAAAGAGTAAGCGTTACTTGCTCGAATATGAAACGTACTCCCCCTAAATGTATGCAGGGTCGAAAGATATAAGATAGATTCTTCTGCAATAAATGACGTATATGGAGGAAGTTTCACTTATTCGAGACAATTGATTCGCACTGATGAGATATAATCCATCGAGATCGCAGTAATGAAGGTTATGAGATCTTTGATCGTACTGCGAACAATTTTTAACTTTTGAAAATAATTCCACCTGCAAGACAAGTACTTCGAGAGAAATGGTGCAGCAGTAGGGGTTATTAACATTACAGCACACAAGTTAAACGAAGGTAATTCTCTCACTTAAGATATAACAAGGAGTACCGAGAGATTCAGATACGAATGAAACCAAAACGAATGAAACACCAAAAGCAAATCTATCAAAACTCGATGTAATTCTCCCCCTTTTTGTCAAGAAGTGTCAAAAAGGTGATGAATGACATGAGTGAAGAACAGCAGATCGAGCATCAATCCGAGGCATCTCCAGAAGAGCTGTCCGATGAGGTTTCTTCTTCAGAAGTGACTGGAACAGCGTCGTCTTCAACAGCAACAGATTTCCCTTCAGGAACTTGAGCTTCAGGTTGAGCAGATGAACGAATAGCTGGAGTGGCCATAGGTGAAACACGAGACTGCACATTGCCTTCGGGTTTCTCAGTTGGGGACGTGGCTTCGGATTCATCAATCAGTCTGCGCAGCCTCAGATGTAGACGATCAGTAGTAGGATCACGAGGAGGCAGAGAAGGAGTCTGAGCTTGAAGATCTTCGAGACTAAAGCCTTTGTCAATGTAATCATAGAGCTCTTGGAGATTAACATTCAGAAGTTGTTTCTCGGTGAAGAATTTGCGAAGCAATTTCCAGAGCCGTTTCTTGTTTTCATCAGCAATGAGATGCATGATCTTCGTTCTATTGTTGATTGCATTCAGTTCGGAGGCAAGATGCTCTTTCTCTCGTCTGTCATCTGCCATGTGTTGCATAAGCAGTTGCTGGGTACGCAAGCTGATTTCCAGTTGCGAGGGAGGTTGAGGTGTTATCTTTCGATCACGCTGTGGCAGACGAGGCCCATCAAAATGTTTATGATAATCACGGGAGTTCGAAGGAGTAGACTTGCCCATAGAAAATTCTTCCAATACTTGTAGAGTATCGCGAACAGGAGGAATAAAGCTTCGGTGATTTTCTTTCGCAAGATACACTGTTCGCATGGCATGGTCAACAACCTTCTGAATCCACGGAGCATAAACTTTGATGAAGTATGGATGCTGAGCAGAATCCTTAAGAATTTGCAGAAACATGTCTTCCACATCAAAGATATATCTTTCGGAGATAGCATATATCGTGTTGCGAAGAACATCAGATATTGCATTATCAGCATTCATGCCTGCCATCGGACAGATTGTGTAGGAGAGCATATGAAAAAGAGTCTGATTGTCGAATGTTAAATGATCAGGCAGAGGAGGACCAAAGTAGTCACGAATCTTTTCTTGGTCCATGGTACACCGAAACATTTCATCTGATATGACATCAATGTTGTGAACCCTGATGTTGGTGTCACCATGCTCGAAATGAGGGAAATGAAAGTGCGAGACAAAATTAGTAGCTGTGCACTTGATTCATTTTCCTTCAGTCATCCACTCCATGATCCATTTGGAGCTATCATTCTCATCGCCAGAAATGTACAGAGTTGCATAGAACTGAAGAATGATTTCCCTATTCCAAGGGTGCTCAAACTCAAATATCTTCGTCAGGAAGAAATCATCAAGGTCTTGCAGCAACTGATTGAAACAGCCAATAGCTCTCATAGCAGAAATATCCAGATATTCGTGAGGGAAAATCTTCTTGCTTTCATAGAGGACCCGAGAATAATAGATTGCTTGTTCTTTGGTCCAGAAGCGAGGAGATTCAGAAGTGCGCAGCCCATCATAAGGACTAGCTTGAAAGAACTTGGGATGCGCATTCCGATTAAATAGAGGTCCTTTTGCGCCTGCACCTGTAGAAAACAGAGGCAGTTCTTCACGAGGAAATGGATACTTGAGTTCTTCCTCGGGAGAAATGACTTCATCCCCATACACAACAGAATCTGAATGGCGAATGGAGATGGATTTATGTTCGGAGGGGCCAGCATCTTCCATTCGTTTAGCAGTATCGAGGGAAAGCTTGAGTGGGGATGGAACAGGAGCCATAACATTCGGTGCAGCAGGGGCAGTTGGCATTCGAGCAGGAGATGGAACTGGGACTTGCTGCTCTTCATGAGCTGGGGAAGCTTGAGGTTCAGAGCGAGCAAATTCACCTTCTTCTGACACATTCAGTTTCGAATGAATTTCATCCTTGGCTGGGGAGGCCACAGGCACTGTTTCAGTTGGCCTTGGCGAGGGAGGTACGACTGATTCCTGAACAGGTGGTGGTGATGGAATAGCCGGCTCAGGAGATTTTTCTTTCTGAGCATCATCATGGACCGGTGATGATTCCTTCGGAGCTGCAGATACATTCTTCTTCGTAATTTTCTTTCGATGCTTGGCTTGCTTTGCAACGTGATCAATGTGACCCTTTACCAGATCATCATAGCCAGTCACTTTATCTTGATGTTCATCACAGATCTTGCGAACAATTTCATCCAGATCTGTATGAAAGCGTAACCTTCGGCTACGAAGAATACTCAATGCTTTGTTGATATCCTTGTAGGAATCTTCAAGAGTATTGATGATGAACTTGGAAGTAACAGATTTCATTGATCATTGATTTCCAAAAGTTCGGCAGATAGAGTATTGATCTCAACTGCATCCTCTCGCATGTATTGCACAACTTGTGATGCTTGAGCAATTACTTCGGCAGGGATAGGCAAAGATGCCACTTCTCCATCGAATGGATTGTCCACAAATTTATCAAGCTGCTCCATGATGAAGATATGATCATAATAGTGCGGAGCAACTGATTTGCCAGAAGGACCAGTCTGAACAGGAGCTTGCATTTGCTCGGAAGGTGGCTTTGAAGCCAGTGGTTGAGTCAGTTTAGGTGCGAATTTTGCAGCCTTTTCCTTCGCAGCAGCAGATGCAGAGGCTTCTTGCTCGGTAGACGACTTGATTTTCCTCACTTCAGGAATAGGAATGCTTTCACCAGGCTTTGCTGTGTTCACTGGAGCATCAACAACCAAATCCTTCAAATCAATTGCGTCAGGATGAGGAGTAGTGTCCACATGCTGTTTCATCGTGACTATTGTAGCTGGTGTTTTCCTGGCAGCCTTTTTCTTCGAAGGTGCCACAGTCTTTCGCAGATCGGGCAGCACGGTGGAGGTGGTAATGTTCACTTGCTCACTGAGAGTAGCTGCCATCTCTTCCTTTGTCAGCGGAGGATCATCTTGATCGGTCAAGGAATCATTCTTATCAGATGGTACAGCCTTTTTCCTTGGTGCGCGCTTTCTCTTCGGAGCAGCAGCGCTGGGATCATGCTTGAGCTTCGTGCGGCCTTCAGATATTCCTTCGGCCTTCTTCTTTTCCAAATCTTCTTTCAAAAGGCTAAGATTTTCTTCTTCTTTGGCCTTTTTCTTTTCGGCCCTTTCAGCTCTTTTGATTGCATTGCGCTGTCGCTTTGCAAGTTCCTCAGGATAAGATTCTGGAGTGCGGAGAGACAACTCATGAGCATTTGCAGGAGGAGGAGGTCGCTCTTGAGGTCCATTTGCCTTGATCAATGAAAGTTCTCGGCAGTCGCCCCACGGCGGATGGAAAGCAAAGTTCTTAGCAAAACGAGGAGCAACAAACTTATAGTTGAACCATTTTCGCACCCAGTGGCGACGAATTCTTTGCAGTCTCTGATCTCTTTCATGTTTCATTTCACCGAAAACTGTATTGTATCGGTCATGTGTAATAAATTCAGCATTGTTGGTTAGAGCTTGTCTGCCACCTTTCTTTTTCTTCGGTGCAGTTTCCACTTGTTCTTCATCATCATCTTCTCTTCTTCGCTTGCTGGTTAATGGGGCTACCATTGGGCCCTTATCATTCGGTGCTTTCGATTCATCAGCTGTGCCCAGAACAACATCATCTTTCTCGAGCTGGCTTCGCTGAGCAGAATCATCAACTGACCTCATTGTCCTGCGAATAGAAATAGGTGCGAGGGAAAAATGGGGACAGGGTTACGAATGCACAGAGCGAAGGTTTTTGTAAACAGATTTTGATGAAGAGGTAGATGCAGACTTTGAGTAATGTTTCAGGCGAAAGAAATGCATGGAACGAACTAGTAGATTCGAAGAAAATACTAGTATACGTGCTAAGCATTCCATTCGAACGAGACATAACACAAACCCTAGATCTGAAGTTTTTCCGGATGCGAGGAACAACTACAAACCACATCCGTAAAGATTACCTAGCAGTAAAGATCTAGAAATTGCGGTAAAAACAAGATTATTTCTACTGCGGTCGAACTTGAACTGGATGAACGGAAGAACAAGTCCGTGCTGCACATACCCTAGCTTGGTGATGCACAGCGGCTACGGCGGCGCGGAGGCGAAGATGATCCGCGGCGGCGAGGAAAGACTCCGGCGACTCCTTTCCGGCAGTGAAGCGGCGAAGGAGGTCGGCGACGTCGAGCTCGAGGAGGAGCAGTGGTGGCGAGGGTTTCGGAGGAGAGACGAGGCTAATAGAAGACGCGAGGGGGATCATGGAAGAGGGCGGCACAGTATATATAAAGAACGGTCCGTCCGCTTCCCGTGGATCTAATGGACTGAGTCTAGCGACTATTGCGCTTCGACGGTTAGGATAAACTTGGCGAAGGATAAAGAGCACGTGGAAATTGCCAACACAGAACGTGGTCCAGATCTGGGCGGGAAACCCCAAATTTTGGACGGCTTTCGCCAAAACAGATTTAGTTCGGACCGAACCCTTATCGTGGTCAAGGACACCAGATAAAGTTTCGTTCACAGATGAAATTGTGCATTCATAACGGAATAGCATGGACTGGATGAGATAGAATAGAGGGAAAAACAGGGTCCTAGGCATTTCACTCAGACGAAGGAAAACAAACACCCGAGAGATAAGCTATGAGTGAAATACATTCGGACAAACACGAAAAACTTCGAATACAGTCCAAACGAAAAAGATTGTGGTGGCGTTACCCACCGTATAAGAACTGTATGACCCCGGGCGTCGCACAATTGGTCGTGGCACTCGGTTAGTCTAGTTCTTCGTTAATGTATTTACTCTCAGAAAGAAAATTTCACTTTGTCGAAATTTTCAAACTCTTCGAGTATTATGCACCCATTCCTTCTAAGATGTGGAAGTGTTGGTACGGGTGCTGAGTCCATCTTACTGCACGTTTGCGGAATCTAGGATATTTAGATCACACCATAACGCACATAATCTTTTCTCGTCAAGAGGCTTGGTGAAGCTATCTGCAAGATTTTCTTCGGAGCTGACATCACTGATAACAATATCTTCCCGAGCAACATGATCACGAAGGAAATGATGTCTGATATCAATATGCTTCGTGCGAGAGTGCTGCACATGATTATGTGCAATTTTGATCGCACTCTCGTTGTCGCAAAATAGAGGGATCTTCTTCACCTTGATGCCGTAATCCTTCAGAGTTTGCTTCATCCATAATAACTGAGTACAGCAAGCGCCAGCAGCAATATATTCGGCCTCAGCCGTAGAGAGTGAGACACAATTCTGCTTCCTTGACGACCAACAAACCAATGATCTACCGAGGAAATGGCATGTCCCCGAAGTAGATTTCCTATCAATCCGGTCACCTGCATAATCTGAGTCTGAATAACCAACGAGGTCAAACTGTGCTCCCTTAGGATACCATAAACCTAAGGTGGGGGTGTGAGCCAAATATCTCAGAATACGCTTGACCGCTTGATGATGCGATTCTTTCGGTGCAGCTTGAAAACGGGCACACATACAAACACTCAACATAATATCAGGTCTGGATGCACATAGGTAAAGCAAAGAACCAATCATCGAACGATATGCTTTCTGATCGTAATCTTTACCGTACACATCTGCGTCCAGCTGGCCATTTGTAGGCATAGGAGTCTTGTACCCCTTCTATTTGCAATCCTGCATTTTGAACCTTTTGAGACAGTCTCTCAGGTATTTCTCCTGAGATATGAAAGTTCCATTGTTCTGTTGACGAATTTGCAGTCCGAGAAAGAACTTAAGTTCACCCATCATAGACATTTGATATTTCTCGGACATCATTCGCCCGAATTCTATTCTGCAAGCATTGTTAGTACAGCCGAAAATAATATCATCCACATAAATTTGACACACGAACAAATCGCTATCGATTGCCCGAGTGAAAAGAGTGGGATCAGTGGAACCTAGCTCAAAACCTTCTCGAGCAAAAACTTCTTGAGAGTGTCATACCATGCTCGAGGGGCTTGCTTCAATCCATACAGTGCCTTTTTCAACCTGAAAACTCTGTTAGGAAACTGAGGATTTTCAAAGCCAGGTGGCTGCCTAACATATACTTCCTCATCAATTTCACCATTGAGGAAAGCACTCTTCACATCCATTTGATAAAGCAGGATATCATTGTAATTTGCATAAGCGAGGAGAATGCGAATTGCCTCAAGGCGAGCAACAGGAGCATAAGTTTCACAGAAATCAATACCTTCTACCTGTGTATACCCTTGAGCAACAAGACGTGCTTTATTTCTCACAACTATGCCATTTTCATCTTGCTTGTTTCGGAAAATCCATTTTGTGCCGATAATATTGTGCTTCTTAGGATTCGGTTTGTCAACCAATTCCCACACATCATTTAGTTCGAATTGCACCAACTCTTCTTGCATGGCATTCATCCAATCGGGATCATTCATGGCTTCCTCATACTTGGTAGGTTCTGTCAATGAGACGAAGGAAAAACTGCCACAATAGTTAGCCAAACGAGTGCGAGAACGAGTTGTGGGTCTGTAACCTGGATTTTCGAGTTCATCGAGAATTAATGTAGGGTCAACTCGACCGGATACTCGAGGATGAGGATTCTCTTCATGATTTTCATCTTCCTCAGAATCAGTATCACGATTGGCATTCGTATCGCCATTTCCTTCATGATTGCCATTTTGATCGGCATTAGGATTCGGGTTGCCATTTGTATTCGGTTCAGCATTTGCTTCGGCAGTAGCTAGGCGTGTTCATCGAGCAATTGGAGCATCGTCATCGGAAGAATCGGGTACATTTCCTTCGACTGGCCTGACGTCTCCGATAGCCATTTGCCGAATAGCATCCGAAATCGGAGGTTCATCTATCACAATTGGCAGGTGCTCCTTTTGAGAGCCGTTAGATTCATCAAACCGCACATTTACCATTTCCATAACTTTCCCGTGATGAGAGTTATAGACACGATAAGTATGCGAGTTTGAGCCATAACCAAGAAGAAAACCTTCATGTGCCTTGGGTGCAAACTTGGAATTATGATTCATATCACGAATATAGCAAGGTGCACCAAAAACACGTAAATAAGAAACATTCGGTTTCTTGCCAGTGATAAGCTCATATGAAGTTTTCTTAAGGAATTTGTGAAGATAAACACGATTCACAACATGGCAAGCAGTATTAATAGCATCAGCCCAGAAACGAATAGGAGTTTTGTACTCACTGAGCATTGTTCTCGCCATTTCAATGAGAGTTCTATTCTTTCGCTCAACAACTCCATTCTGTTGGGGAGTGTATGCAGCAGAGAATTCATGTGTAATACCCTTTTCATCGAGAAAATCTTCGATATGAGTATTTTTGAACTCAGTGCCATTGTCGCTTCTGACATGCTTAATGCGCACTTCATATTCATTTTTGGCTTTCTTGGCGAATCTTTTGAAGATATCTTGAGTACAGGTTTTGTCTTCGAGAAAGAATACCCAAGTGTATCGAGAAAAATCATCAACGATGACCAGACCATAATGACTGCCTCCAAAGCTTGCATAGTTTTGAGGCCCGAATAAATCTATATGAAGAATTTCCAATGGTCTTGTAGTGGTCATAACAGTTTTTGATGAATGATGCTTTTTGGCTAATTTACCAGCCTCACAAGCAGCACAAAGACGATCCTTGTCGAATTTCACATCAGGAATACCACGGAGATGATTTTTCTTCACGAGTGTCTGCAAATTTCTCATACCTGCATGACCAAGTCTTCGGTGCCACAGCCATCCTTCGGTTGCTTTAGCAAGCAAACAAGTTTGGACTGAGGGACCCTTAGAGAAATCCACTATATATAAATCACCTTTTCTAATTCCTTCGAACACGAAGGAATTGTCAGTGGCCATGAAGACAATGCATTTAATTTTAGAGAAAAGGACTAGCATGCCTAAATCACATAGCTTGCCAACAGACATAAGATTGAATCCAAGAGATTGAACAAGTAAAACATCATCAATGGTTTTATCCTTGGATATAGCAATTTTACCTAGCCCAATTACCTTTCCTTTGTTGTTGTCGCCGAAAGTAATGAACTTCTCAGAAGAAGCAGTTAAATTTGGGTCAACAAACAACGACTTGTCTCCGGTCATATGACTAGTGCAACCACTATCCAATATCCATTCGGTACACCCGGAGACAGAGTCCTGCAAAGAAATCAGGCTTTCTTAACCACCCACATCATTGTAGGTGGCTTCGAAACAAATGAGCGAGCAGTATATGATTTCTTTCGAGAATTGTATGAATTGTAGCTCGAATCAGTACGATCATAATCGAAAGAATAAGCATTGAAGTTTCTTCCCAACGAATGAGTATAGTGGTTTGGTGAAACAAGTATGTACTCCTTTCGTCGAATCATTTCGAGGAGATATCGATCATTTTCTTCCTGCATGGTTAGTAGTCTAGTGACAGGTAATGCTTCGATATCTTTCTTAGGCACCCAGATAGCTTTGTTTGGAGGGCCATTCCTGCTGTTCGGTCCAACATAGCGAGCAATAGCCTCACCACGTTGGTTCTTGAACAACTTATAGTTGTCCAGAGAATCATCATATGAATATTCAGGGATAGGAGAGTCATATCCCGAAAGTAAAGCTGGATCGAGCATTTTGCTCTTAGCAGGCACCCACACAGTGCGAGGATATTGATCCGGTTCCCAGTAGGAGCCATTCTCATTCAGTTTCCTTTCGAAACCGATACATTCCTTCCTGGGGTTTTTGTGAAGAATGGATTTCTTCAAGACATCACACAGGGTTTGATGCCCTTTGAGAGACTTGTACATTCCTGTCTGAAGAAGATCCTTCGACCTAGCATTTTCATCAGAAACAGAACCATTTTCCTCGACCGAGGGGTTAGTATTCACAGAAGATTCAGCATTTGATTCAGTATTACTGCGTTCGAGACATTTTAAGCAGGGTGGTTCAAAAACTTCAGGTTTCTCCTTGAGTTGTTGGGTGAGAAGAGAATTTTCCCTGATCAAATCATCATGAGCCACTCTCAGCGACTCAAGATCCTGTTTCCTTTTCAGGTAATCATAAGTCAATCTCTCGTGGTCAGCTGAGAGAAAATCATGACAATCTGAGAGTTCTTTCATTCGCGACTCGAGAGTGGAATACTCTTCGGTCAACGACTGATTTTTCTCCATCTCCTCAACCAACAACCCTTCAGTCTTCCTGAGGGTTTTCTCATTTTTCTCGAGCGAGTTTTGTTGAATATTAGCAATTTTAATCAGCTTTGCAAGGTCATCCTCATCAGAAGAATAGTGATCACTGGAGTGAACCTTTTGATGTTTGGAGGATACCTTTTCTTTCGAAGCTTTGGCCATGAATGACTTTCGAAGAAGTTCGATGCAGACTTGGAGCCACATGCTATGCCAGCCATGCCAGAGTCGGAGTCCTCCTCTGATTCATCATTTTCTTCGTCTTCAGAAGATGATTCTTCTTCGGAATCCATTTCCTTGCCGATGTATGCCTTGGCCTTGCGTGAAGTGTTCTTGCGGTTGGACGAGGACTTGGAGGGATTCTTCGAGGAAGATCTTGACGAGGATTTGGATGAATCCTTCTTCTTGGAGAATCTCTTCGTTTTCTTCTCATCATCGGAGTCGTAGTTCTTGCTCTTGCTCTTGCCATGGTTTCCTGAATCATATCTCCCAGTAGCACGGATTCCAGCTTCCCAGAGAGGGCAGTCCGAAATGAAATGACCTGGCTTTCTGCACTTGAAGCAGGTGTATTCTCCTGTTGGCTTTGAGGATTTGGAGCCACCAGAGTTGCTGGATCCTTTCTTATGGAATTGATTTTTCTTGTACAGACGCTGGAATCTTTTCGTGATCAAAGCAAGATCCTGACCAAGCCGTTCGGTGTCATCTGAATCTTCATCGGCATTTCCTTCCGAGGAAGAATCTGGCGTAGCCTTAAGAGCATGACTTTTTCTGTGACTTGAGCCATAGAGATCTCTCTTCTCTTCTTCTTGCTCTTCGTGAGTGTTTAGCCTCTCCATGATATCAGCAGAGTCGAGAACTTTGAAATCAGCCCGTTCCCGAATCATCAGAACAAGTGTATCGAAGGAACTGTCAAGAGAACGAAGCAACTTCTTCACGACTTCATGATCAGTGATATCTTTCACGCCGAGACCTTGTAGCTCATTTGCAATGTCACTCAGACGATCGAAAGTTTCCTGACAGCTTTCATTTCCAATGCGCTTGAACCGATTGAACTTGGCCCGTAGTGTATCAATACGAGCTTCTTTCTGAGTTCAAACACCCTCGTTTATCTTTTCGAGAATGTCCCACCATTCCTTCGCAGTTTCACACTGACGGTAGCGAAGAAATTGAGCACGAGAGAGATGGCCACCAATTTCATCTTTGGCTTGAGCATCCATCTGGATAAGTTTCTTCTCGAGGTCAGTGGGAACCTGGGGTACTTCAACGGTGAATCCATTCTGCACCACATTCCACATATCATCATCAATAGCTCGGAGACGGATCTTCATCTTCTCCTTCCAGAAGGGATAGTCCGTCCCATCGAAGATGGGAATCTTGAGGTGCGACTTGTAGCTCACTGAAGACATACTTAAACTCCAAGGTGGTTAGACCAAAATGAGCAGAGTCAAGGAGTACCTTGCTCTGATACCAATTGTAGGATCGAAGTATGACTACCAGAGGGGGGTGAATGGGAGTTTTAAAATTTTCTCGAAAATATCAAAACTCTTGGAACCCGGCAGCGGAACGAATGATAACACAATACATAGTGAGCGAAAACATACATCCGAATGGAAATTAATTGTAGGCACCGAGGTAAATCACATGATTGACATAGAGCATATCACAGATCGAATATAAGGCAGAGTAAAAGAAGTGACCAGTGATGCTCGATGGCGACAAGGAATTTGGTAGACCAGTTCGCCCTTCTGCACAAGGACTACGTCTGGTTGGAGGGGCTGTGATAAACTCTCACCGAGGATAAACTCTCCTCACCCTTTTCTCCTTGACAATTGGTTCGTCAACCAATGCCGATTACTCGTGGTAGATACTTGACGGTGATCTCCAAACCTTCACTGAAGATAAACTCTCTTCAGCTCTCTTCGCGAACCACAATTACTCTTGGTTGCTGAAGAGTTTGCTCGGTGAAGACAATCACTCTTCGACACTCGAGCAAAATGACACCTAACCGTCTAGAAAGTTGCAGCTCTCAAGAGTAATAGGTGGAGCGTACTGGACTTAGATTCTAGTGATGCTGAACCACTATCTAATTTTTCGGCTCTAGGGTTTTCTCTCGGTTGATCTTAAACTCAAATCTTTGGAGAGTGGGTTGCTCAACAATCTTCTCGGAATCAAAACGGAGCAGCCACCGGACAACGCCGGCGCGGGGTGGCTATTTATAGCCGCAGCCTTCCCTGATGGGAAATGACCATTTTGGACACGCGGTCCAGCCAATGGCCAACCGACACGTTCACAACGGTCGGATTTGGGAGCAACGGTAACATTACTTGTGGAGCAAGAAATGCTAACTCCTTGGTCTGAGTCAAATCTCTCGCAGCGAAGAAGATCACAGTCTCTTGCTGGCAAGTATTTGCTCGGAGCACAAAGAGATTTCTCTCACAACTTTCATGGGTTTTGGGTTTAGCATCAGAGAATCAAAGCTTTCGAACGCTACACCCCTCTTAATAGTACGGTGGTCCTATGACTCAACGAAAGGAAAAGAAACGACGAAAAGAATGCTACGTCTTCTTCTTCGTCTTCAAATTCCTCGTCTGCGGTCATCTTCCTCGGACAGGCACCGAACCAATTGCTTAACGTCAGCAATTTTTGAGGGTCACTCTTCTCGTCAAATCCTTCGGTGATAACCTTCACTGCAACGCAGAGGTTAACCTTCGGATAAGTGAATCCAAACTCATCTCAACCTTCAGGGACCTGTTACTCTGTGTGCACTCGCAAACACATTAGTCCCAAGCTGTTTGTCAACAATCTCCAAAACATAAGGAGGCAACATCATTGCACCAACAACCTGTCACTAGACTACTAACCATGCAGGAAGAAAATGCTTGATATATCCTTGAAAAGATTCGACGGAATGAGTACATACTTGCTTCACCAAACCACTATACTCATTCATCGGGAAGAAACTTCAATGCTTATTCTTTTGATTATGATCGTACTGACTCAAGTTACAATTCACAAAATTCTCAAAAGAAATCATATACTGCTCGCTCATATGTTTCGAAGCCACCTACAATGATGTGGGTGGTTAAGAAAGCCTGATTTCTCTATAGGACTATGTCTCCGGGTGTACCGAATGGATAATGGATAGTGGATGCACCAGTCATATGACCGGAGACAAGTCGTTGTTTGTCGACCCAATTCTAACTGCTTCATCTGAGAAGTACATCACTTTCGGTGACAACAACAAAGGAAAGGTACTTGGGTTAGGTAAAATTGCTATATCCAAGGATAAGAACATTGATGATGTTTTACTTGTTCAGTCTCTTGGATTCAATCTTATGTCTGTCGGCAAGCTGTGTGATCTAGGCATGCTAGTCCTATTTTCTAAATTCAAATGCATTGTCTTCATGGCCACTGACAATTCCTTCGTATTCGAAGGAAATAGAAAAGGTGATTTATATATTGTGGATTTCTCTAAGGGTCCCTCAGTTCGAACTTGTTTGCTTGCGAAAGCAACCGAAGGATGGCTGTGGCACCGAAGACTTGGTCATGCAGGTATGAGAAATTTGCAGACACTCGTGAAGAAAAATCATCTCCGTGGTATTCCTGATGTGAAATTCGACAAGGATCGTCATTGTGCTGCTTGTGAGGCTGGTAAATTGGCTAAGAAGCATCATTCATCAAAAACTGTTATGAACACAACAAGACCACTGGAAATTCTTCATATGGATTTATTCGGGCCTCAAAACTATGCTAGTTTCGGAGGCAATCATTATGGTCTGGTTATTGTTGATGATTTTTCTTGATACACTTGGGTATTCTTTCTCGAAGACAAAACTTGCACCCAAGACATCTTCAAAAGATTCGCCAAGAAAGCTGAAAATGAATATGAAGTGCGTATTAAACATATCAGAAGCGACAATGGCACGGAGTTCAAAAATACTCATATCGAAGACTTTCTCGATGAAAATGGTATTACTCATGAATTCTCTGCCGCATACACTCAACAGAATGGAGTTGTTGAGCGAAAGAATAGAACTCTTATTGAAATGGCGAGAACAATGCTCAGTGAGTATAAAACTCCTATTCGCTTCTGGGCTGATGCTATTAATACTGCTTGCCATCTTGTGAATCGTGTTTATCTTCACAAATTCCTTAAGAAAACTTCATATGAGCTTATCATTGGCAAGAAACCAAATGTTTCTTATCTACGTGTTTTTGGTGCACCTTGCTATATTCGTGACATGAATCATAATTCCAAGTTTGCACCCAAGGCACATGAAGGTTTTCTTCTTGGTTATGGCTCGAACTCGCATACTTATCATGTCTATAACTCTCACCACGGGAAAGTTATGGAAACAGTAAATGTGCGGTTTGATGAATCTAACGGCTCTCAAAAGGAGCACCTGCCTAATGTGATAGATGAACCTCCGATTTCGGATGCTATTCGGCAAATGGCTATTGGAGATGTCAGGCCAGTCGAAGGAAATGTACCTGATTCTTCCGATGATGATGCTCCCATAGCTCGACGAACACGCCAAGCTACTGCCAAAGCAAATACCGCACCGAACACAAATGGCAACCCAAATCCTAATGCCGACCAAAATGGCAATCATGATGGAAATGGCGATACTAATGCCTATCCTGATGCTGCTACTGAGGAAAATGAAAATCATGAAGAAAATCCTCACCCTCGAGTGGCAAATCGAGTTGACCCTGCATTAATCCTCGAAGATCTCGAAAATCCAGGTTACAGACCCACAACTCGTTCTCGCACTCATTTGGCTAACTACTGTGGCAGTTTCTCCTTCGTCTCATTGACAGAACCTACCAAGTATGAGGAAGCCATGAATGATCCCGATTGGATGAATGCCATGCAAGAAGAGTTGGTGCAATTCGAATTAAATGATGTGTGGGAATTGGTTGACAAACCGAATCCTAAGAAGCACAATATCATCGGCACAAAATGGATTTTCCGAAATAAGCAAGATGAAAATGGCATTATTGTGAGGAACAAAGCACGTCTTGTTGCTCAAGGGTATACATAGGTAGAAGGTATTGATTTCGGTGAAACATATGCTCCTGTTGCTCGCCTTGAGGCAATTCGTATTCTTCTCGCTTATGCAAATTACAATGATATTCTACTTTATCAAATGGATGTGAAAAGTGCTTTTCTCAATGGTGAAATTGATGAGGAAGTATATGTTAGGCAGCCACCTGGCTTTGAAAATCCTCAGTTTCCTAACAAAGTTTTCAGGTTGAAAAAGGCGTTGTATGGATTGAAGCAAGCCCCGTGAGCTTGGTATGACACTCTAAAGAGGTTTTTGCTCGACAAAGGGTTTAAGCCAGGATCCTCTGATTCCACTCTTTTCACTCGTGCTATCGATGGCGATCTATTCGTGTGTCAAATCTATGTGGATGATATTATTTTTGGTTGTACTAACAATGCTTGCAGCATGGAATTCAGGCGAATGATGTCCGAGAAGTATCAAATGTCTATGATGGGTGAACTTAAGTTCTTTCTCGGACTGCAAATTCGTCAACAGGACAATGGAACTTTCATATCTCAGGAGAAATACCTGAGAGACTGTCTCAAAAAGTTCAAAATGCAGGATTGCAAACAGAAGGGTTACAAAACTCCCATGCCCTCAAATGGCCAGTTGGACGCAGATGTGTACGGTAAAGATTATGATCAGAAAGCTTATCGTTCGATGATTGGTTCTTTGCTTTACCTATGTGCATCCAGACCTGATATTATGTTGAGTGTTTGTATGTGTGCTCGTTTTCAAGCTGCACCGAAAGAATCGCATCACCAAGCGGTCAAGCGTATTCTGAGATATTTAGCTCACACCCCCACCTTAGGTTTATGGTATCCTAAGGGAGCACAGTTTGACCTCGTTGGATATTCAGACTCAGATTATGCAGGTGACTGGGTTGACAGGAAATCTACTTCGAGGACATGCCATTTCCTCAGTAGATCATTGGTTTGTTGGTCGTCAAGGAAGCAGAATTGTGTCTCACTCTCTATGGCTGAGGCCGAATATATTGCTGCTGGTGCTTGTTGTACTCAGTTACTATGGATGAAGCAGACTCTGAAGGATTATGGCATCAAGGTCAAGAAGATCCCTCTATTGTGCGACAATGAGAGTGCGATCAAAATCGCACATAATCCTGTGCAGCACTCTCGCACCAAGCATATTGAGATCATACATCATTTCCTACGTGATCATGTTGCTCGGGAAGATATTGTTATCTGTCATGTTAATAGCAAAGAAAATCTCGCCGATATCTTCACCAAGCCTCTCGATGAGAAAAGATTCTGTGCGTTACGGTGTGAGCTAAATATCCTAGATTCCGCAAACGTGCAGTAAGCTGGACTCGGCACCCGTACAAACACTTCCACATCTTAGAAGGAATGGGTGCATAATACTCGAAGAGTTTGAAAATTTCGACAAAGTGAAATTTTCGTTCTGAGAGTAAATACATTAACGAAGAACTAGACTAACCGGGTGCCACGATAATTGTGCGACGCTCGGGGTCATAAAGTTCTTATACGGTGGATAATGCCACGACAATCTCTCTTGGTTGAGCTGCAATTGAGGATTTGGTGTTTGTCCAAATGAATTTCACTCATAGCTTGTTTTTCGGGTGTTTGTGTTTCTTCGTCTGAGTGAAATGCCTAGGACCCTATTTTCCCTCTATTCTATCTCTTCCAGTCCATGCTATTCCGTTATGAATGCACAAACTTCATCTGTCAACGAAACTTTATCTGGTGTCCTTGACCACGTTAAAGGTTCAGTCCGAACTTAATCTGTTTTGGCGAAAGCCGTCCAAAATTTGGGGTTTCCTGCCCAGGTCTGGACCACATTCTTTGTTGACGGTTTCCACATGCTCATCATCTTCTGGCAGCTTATCCTATCCGTTGAATCGCAAACGTCCCTTGTCTCTGTCCGTCCGATTAGTTCTACAGGATGCGGTCGTTGTTTCTTATAAATTCTGCGCTGCCCCTTACCTTGATTCACTTCGCGTGTTCACCCTCGCCTCTCTCCGAAGCCCTACCTCACTGCTCCTCCTCGAGCTCGACGACGCCGACCACCTTCGCCGCTTCACTGCTGGAAAGGGGTCGCCGGAGTCCTCCCTCGCCGCCGCGGATCATCTTCGTCTCCGCGCCGCCGTAGCTGCTGCACATCACCAAGCTAGGGTATGTGCAGTGCGAACTTGTTCTTCCGTTCATCCAGTTCAAGTTCGTCCGCAGTAGAAATAACCTTGTTTTACTGCAATTTCTCAGACCCTTACTGCTAAGTAACTTTTGTGGATGTGGTTTGTAGTTGTCCCTCGCATCCGAAAGACTTCAGATCTAGGGTTTGTGTTGTGTCTCGTTCGAATGGAATGCTTAGCATGCTTACTAGTATTTTTCTTCGAACCTACTAGTTCGTTCTATACATTTCTTTCGCCCGAAACATTTCTCAAAGTCTGCATCTACATCTTCATCAAAATCGAATTGTGTTTTTCCAAAACTTAGTTGTGTGCATTCGTAACCCTGTCCCCATTTTTCTCTCGCATCTATCTATGTTCATAGGAAAATGCAGTTAGTTGCAGATTCAGCTCAGCGGAGCCAGCCTGAAAGAGATGATATTGTATTGGGCACTGCTGATGAATCAAAAGCTCCGAATTCTAAGGGCCCAACGGTAGGCCCGTCAACCAGCAAGAGAAAAAGGGGAGAACATGATGACGACGAGCAAGTAGAAACTGCTCCGAAAAAGAAGAAGGGTGGCAGACAGGCTCTCACAAACACAGCTGAATATATTTCTCATGACCGATACAACACTGTTCCAGGCGAATCAAAACACGAACGAGATACACGACAGCAATGGATTCGACACCACTGGGTGCGTAAATGGTTCAATTATGAGTTCGTTGCCCCTCGCTTTGCTCAGAATTTTGCATTCCATCCACCGTGGGGTGACTGCCGAGAACTTTCTCTAATCAAGTCAGACCACCTCCTCCGGCAAATGCTCATGAGTCCTCTCTTCGCACTCCGGCCTCATATCCCGATGAACTTGCTAAGCGTCAACGCAATGCTGTTAAAAGAGCTGAGAGGGCACAAAAGAAAAAGGCTCGTGAAGAAGAAAACCTTCGTCTTCTCAAAGATGATTTGGAAAAGAAAAGGGCCGAAGGGATGTCTGAAGGACGCACCAAACATAAGCATGATCCCAATGCTGCTGCTCCGAAGAGAAAGCGAGCACCAAAGAAGAAAAAGGCTGTACCAGCAGATGAAGCAAATATGTATGATTCCTCTACTGATAAAGATGATCCTCCGCTCACCAAAGAAGAGGTTGCGGCTGCTCTCAGCGAGGATGTGAACATTACCACCTCAACCGTGCTGCCTGATTTACGGATCAATTTGGTGCCATCGAAGAAGATGCCTGCCAGAAAAACACCAGCTACCACTGTCACCATGAAACAGCACGTGAACACAACTCCGCATCCAGATGCAATTGACTTGAAGGATTTGATAGTTGATGCTCCAGTAAATATTGCGAAGCCTGGTGAAAACATTCCCATACCTGAAGTGAGGAAGATCAAGACGTCTACCGAGCAAGATGCCTCTCAATCCTCTGCTCCGAAGGAAGAGGTTGCTAAATTTGCACCTACACTGACTCAACCATTGTCTTCTAAGCCACCTTCCGAGAAAGTTCATGCTCCTGTTCAGACTGCTCCCTCTGGCAAGTCAGATGCACCTCATTATTATGATCATATATTTATCATGGAGCAGCTCGATAAGTTTGTGGAGAACCCCTTCGATGGAGAAGTGGCATCCTTGCCTATCCCTGCTGAAGTTATTGCTCAAGCAACATCAGTAGTGCAAGAACTGAGAGATGATGTAGTTGAGATTAATTCCCTCTCTGCCGAACTACCGGATATTAATGACCGAATGAAAACTGCCTCATCCAAGTTCATCATCAACACACTCGAAGATTCCTACAAGGATATCAACCGAGCACTGAGTCTTCTACGTAGCCGAAGGTTGCGCTTTCACACAGATCTTGATGAAATTGTCCGCAAAATTTGTAATGAACATCAAGCCAAAGTAACTGGCTACAATGATCTGGTTAAAGGCCATATTGATCATGTTGCGAAGCAAAAGATCAAGCAAAGAAAGAAAATAGCGAAGAAAAATGTACCTCCGGCTCCGAAGGAACCGTCGCCTGTCCGTCAAGATGCTCAGTCTCAGAAAGAAAAATCTCCTGAGCCTGTTATTCCTTTGCCACCACCTGTTAAGGACTCGGATGCTCCTCCCTCGCCAAGGCCAACTGAATCTGTGCCTATGGCCTCTCCTGCTCGAGTACCAACCGCTCCTGCTGTACCATCTGTTGTGCCTCCTGCTCCCTCACCACTAAAATTATCCATCGACACAGTCGCACGAATGGCAGATGTTGGTCCCTCCGAGCACAAATCTGTCTCTCTTCACCGATCTGACTCCGTTGTGTACGGTGATGAAGTTATTTCACGCGAAGAAGAACTCAAATATCCATATCCTCGTGAAGAATTGCCATTGTTCTCAACAGGCGCAGGCGCAAAAGGACCGCTTTTCAATCGGAATGCGCATCCCAAATTCTTTCAGGCCAGTCCGTATGATGGCCCGCGCACTTATGAATCACCTCGGTTCTGGACCAAGGAACAAGCTATTTATTACTCTTGGGTCCTTTATGAGAGCAAGAAGATTTTTCCTCATGAATTTCTGGATATTCCTGCTATGCAAACCATTGGCTGCTTTAATCAATTGCTACAGGATCTAGATGATTTCTGCCTCACAAAGATTTTTGAGTTCGAGCACCCATGGAACAGGGAAATCATTCTTTAATTCTATGCAACTTTGTACATCTCTGGTGATGAAAACGATAGCTCTAAGTGGATCATGGAATGGATGACCGAAGGAAAACGCATCAAGTGTACTTCAATGGATTTTGTCTCGCACTTCCATTTTCCTCGATTCGAGCATGGTGACACTAACATTCGAGTTCACAACATTGACGTTATATCAGATGAAGTTTTTCAGTGCACTATGGACAAAGACAAGATTCGTGACTACTCTGGTCCTCCTCGTCCTGAACATTTGACATTCGAGAATCAGACATTATTTCACATGCTATCTTACACCATTTGTCCGATGGCCGACATGAATCCAGACAACTCAATATCAGATGTTCTTCGTAATGCGATATATGCAATCTCCGAATGATATATTTTCGATGTCGAAGACATGTTCCTGCATATCCTGAAGGATTCTGCTCAGTATCCATTTTGCATCAAGATATATGCTCCCTGGATACAGAAAGTTATTGATCATGCGATGCGTACAGTGTATCTTGCGAAGGAAAACCACAAAAGCTTCATTCCTCCAGTTCGCGATACTCTGCAAGTTATGGAAGAATTTTCTTTGGGAAAGTCGACTGCTTCAAGATCCCGTGACTATCACAAGCACTTTGATGGGCCTCGTCTGCCTCAGCGCGACCGAAAGATTACGCCTCAACCTCCATCGCAACTCGAAGTCAGTTTGCATACTCAACAGCTGCTCATGCAACATATTACAGACGATAGACGTGAGAAAGAACATCTTGCCTCCGAGCTGAATGCAATTAACAATCGCACGAGGATAATGCATCTGATTGCTGATGAAAATAAGAAAAGACTCTGGAAATTGCTTCGCAAGTTCTTTACTGAAAAACAACTCCTGAATGTCAATCTCCAAGAGCTTTATGATTATATTGACAAAGGCTTCACTCTCGAAGATTTTCAAGACATGACTCCTTCTCTGCCTGCTCGTGAGCCTACAACTGATCTCCTTCAGCTAAGGCTGCGTAAATTGCTTGATGAATCTGAAGCCACATCCCCAACAGAGAAACCTACCGAAGGCAATGTGCAGTCTCGTGTTCCTCCAGTGGCCACTCCAGCTATTCCTTCGTCTGCTCAACCTCAAGCTCTCATTCTTGAAGAAAAATCTGTTGCTGCTGAAGACGAAGATATTCCAGTCACTTCCGAAGAAGAAATCTCCTCGGACAGCTCATCTGGAGATGCCACTGATTGATGCAAGACCTGCGTTTCTTCACTCATGTTATTCGTCACCTTTTTGACACTTGTTGACAAAAAGGGGGAGAATTACATCGAGTCTCGATAGATTTTCTTTTGGTGGTTCATTTGTGTTGGTTTCGTTCGAGTTTGAAACATTCGGTTCTAGTCCATTTGCTCCTTGTTGTGAAACTCGATTAACTTATGTGCTGTAATATTATAACCCCTGCTGCTGCACCATTTCTCTCGAAGTATTTGTCTTGCAGGTGGAATTATTATCAGAAGTTAACTTTGATTGCACTAAGATCTCGATGGATTATATCTCATCAGTGCGAATCAAATGTCTCGAATGATTGAAACTTCCTCCATATAATTCAATTATTGCAGGAGAATTTATCTTATATCTTTCGTCCCTGCATACATTTAGGGGGAGTTCATTTCATATTCGAGCAAGTAACGCTTACTCACTCTTGTTTGTTTCACTTTACACTTAGCTATCTTCACTTCGATGATTATCTGTTTTGTCATCAATCGTCCAAAAAGGGGGAGATTGTTGGTGCAATAATGTTGCCTCCTTATGTTTTGGAGATTGTTGACAAACAGTAAGGGACTGATGTGTTTGCTAGTGCGCACTGAGTAACAGGTCCCAGAAGTAGAGAGAAGTTTGGATTCATATCTCCAAAGTTTATCCCCTGCGTTGCAGTGAAAGTTATCACAGAAGGATATGACGACAAGAGTGACCCTCAAAAATTGCTGACGTGAAGCAATTGGTTCGG
Organism: Elymus sibiricus; assembly: GCA_039707655.1. Lineage (NCBI taxonomy): Eukaryota > Viridiplantae > Streptophyta > Magnoliopsida > Poales > Poaceae > Elymus > Elymus sibiricus. The sequence continues at coordinate 85,935,838 of CM077668.1, read as the reverse complement.
TGCCTGTTCGAAGGAAGTGACTGCAGTAGAGGAAATTGAAGACGAACAAAAGACGTAGCATTCTTTTCGTTGTTTCGTTTCCTTTCATTGAGTCATAGGACCACCGTACTATTAAGAGGGGTGTAGCATTCGAAGCCTTGATTCTCTGATGCTAAACCCAAATCCTACGAAAGATGCGAGAGAAATCTCTTTGTGTTTTGAGCAAATACTTGCCAGCAAGAGACTGTGATCTTCTTCGCTGCGAGAGATTTGACTCTGACCGAGGAGTTAGCATTTCTTGCTTCGCAAGTAATGTTACTGTTGCTCCCAAATCCGACCGTTGTGAACGTGTCGGTTGGCCATTGGCTGGACCGCGTGTCCAAAATGGTCATTTCCCACCAGGGAAGGCTGCGGCTATAAATAGCCACCCCGCGCCGGCATTGTCCGGTGGCTGCTCTGTTTTGATTCTGAGAAGATTGTTGAGCAACCCCCTCTCCGAAAGATTTGAGTTTAAAATCCACCGAGAGAAAAACCCTAGAGCCAAAGAATTAGATAGTGGTTCAGCATCACTAGAATCTAAGTCCAGTACGCTCCGCCTATTACTCTTGAGAGCTGCAACTCTCTAGATGGATAGGTGTCAGCTCGAGTGTCGAAGAGTAATTGTCTTCACCGAGCAAAATCTTCAGCAACCAAGAGTATTGTGGTTCGTGAAGAGAGCTGAAGAGAGTTTATCTTCAGTGAAGGTTTGGAGATCGCCGTCAAGTATCTACCACGAGTAATCGGCATTGGTTGATGAACCAATTGTCGAGGAGAATAGGGCGAAGAGAGTTTATCTTCTGTGTTAAATCACAACCCCTCCAACCAGACGTAGTCCTTTTGCAGAAGGGCAAACTGGTCTACCAAACACCTTGTCGCCATTGAGCATCACTGGTCACTTCTACTACCCTTCATTATATTCGAACTGTGACACCCCATATTTCAATCATGTGATTTACCTCGGTAAATGCGATTAGTTTCCATTCGGTAGTTTGTATTCGCTCACTGTTTATTGTATTATCATACGTTCCGCTGCTGGGTTCCGAGAGTTTTGATATTTCCGAGAAAAATTTAAAACTCCCATTCACCCCCTATGGTAGACATACTTCGATCCTACAGAGAGTACTTCGTCCATTCAAGTTGAAGCCCCAACTTCACGTCAAGGTGAACCGCAAGTTGATATTGAGGCATCCACAAGTGGAACACATCAAGACGAAGAGAGTGAGGAAGTGCAGCAAGAAGATCCACCACAACCTCCTTCTCCACCACCTCAAGCGAACAACGACAACAACAACAATGAGGAAGATAATGATGATGATGATGAGGAATCCTCACCACAACTCAAGCAAAAGCTACCTTGAGTTAGAGCATGAATTGACAAGAATCATCCCGTTGAACAAATTCTTGCACTACAAAAAACAATACTTTCGTGATGATACGTCTTTGTCACAGTAGGTCACATTTTCTGTCATGCATGTACATCCGTGATGATTTTATGACAGAATCAAGATAGTCATACCTGTGCTGTCATAGAAGTGTTTCGTGACAATATTGAAACTATCATCACGGAAGTGTCCACTTCCATGACGATAAATGTCGCGTCATGGACGTGTTTTTGTCAAGGGTGACCGACACGTGGCATCCACCGTAACGGGTCGCCGTTAAGCTATTGGGTTCCAGTTTGGATCCGATAACCCGTTAGCCGCTCTGTACAATGGCGATTTTCCACATGTAAATTTCTCATTCACCGGCGGATCCACATGTCAGCTCGGCGTTGCTACAGATGTCATTCGTCTAATGGACGAGATGCGCCTATGATACGTCGACACGTGGTGCGGCCCAACAGTGGCCCATTTGACCTAAATGGTCCGGCCCAGCCAAAGGCCCACAAGATTTTGTCAAACACTAGTGGACCGGCCCGTTAATAGCCTACCATGGTTTGAGCCAAATTACAGCCCATATCGGATCATGTTTTGGGCCAAATTACGGCCCATAACAGATCCGGCCCATTAACAGGCCACTGTTCTTTTGGGCCCATTGTAGGCCCGATTTGTATCTCGGCCTATTAAAGGCCCGTTTAACAGTTCGGCCCGATATTCGTTTTGACCTGTTAGCCGCCGTTGCTGTAAGTGGGCCGTTTTCGGCCCGGTTTAACTTTCGGCCATTTAACGGCCCGTGCTGCATCTGTGCCTATTTCTAGTCCGAAGTGACTTTCGGCCTCTTAACGGCCCATACTCTTCATGGATAAATTTCAGCCCAACCTGACTAACAGCCTATTAAAGGCCCGTGACATAGTTGGGCCAAATTATGGCCTACTTTGCATCCGGCCTGCTTATAGCCCATAATTTTTTGGGCCAACCAAGGCCCGTGATAAATTTTGGCCTGTTAACAGCTCGTATGTAATTGGGCCAATAATATGGGACTACGGATGTTTCGGCCTACTATCGGCCCATGAATTGTTCGGCTCAATTCAGGCCCAATCTACTTTTCAGCTTATTAAAAGCCCAGGGAAATTTCTGGCCCAACTGAGGCCCACGTTTTACTCGGCCTGTTAAAGGCCCAAAACTACTTTACGTTTAGGCCTAATAATGGACCGAAATGATTATAGGCCGACTTTTTGGCCCATATATAACTAGTTACGGGCCAGCCCGTTTGGGTAGCGTAATTTCTTTTTATATACCGCTGACAGACCGATAACGTATTGAGCCGTTGAGCTCCGTTGAAGCTACCGGCCTAAATAACAGCATACCGACGAAGAATAAACTTAGACTATACAATAATGAAATTACGGAATATTACATCCACTGGGCATCAAAGTTCGCCACCAATGATAATAAAGGGTAGCCAGACCATATATTACATACACTGGGCATCAATGGTCGCCACCAGTGCAAAAAAAAAATGCGCCGACAAAATAATATGCAAAACCAACAGCACTTCAACACAATTCAAGAAATGTTAGTCCTACCTCGGTGTTGCAGCGCAAGCAGCTGAACAAGCTGATGAGACCTCAGTTGTCTGAACGTTAAATCCACTAGCTCTAGCCGCGTCGCTATAAAGCACGCACGGGTGTCCCCTTTGATCTTCGTTAGAGATTGTACTTCAAGTTGGACCTGAGCTGCACCAAGTCTTACAGCTTGAAGTTGAGACTGAAGAAGTCGAACTGATTCAGGCAGCAACTTGACCAAGGTTGTGTCACACCTGCCGGTGAGTAGCTTGAACTCACTGTCTTCATCAAGACATAACCTTGGGGTCATCTCGCTCTCTTCAAGATTGTTTACCTTCTTCGCTGCAATACAAGTGATAGATACCAGCAATGGGTTTGGCTCACGATCTTCCCTAAAGTTTTGCCTGGCGTCAGAGATATTAATCTGAAAGAGAAAGGAGACAGAGAACAAGTTTCACAAATATATAAGCAACGATGGTCAGTGTGTGACAATTCCATCCCATTTTATATTGGCAAATTCAGAGATACAATTTAAATAGCATTAATATAATACAGCATTATCCGTATCACCGGCAAAATCACTTAAGACAAAGCAGCAAATGAGATGATGCAGGCATGGGCAGGTTCACCAGACCACCAGATTAGAGATCTAGAACACAGGCAACATGCAGGGCTAAAGAAAATCAATGCATCTGTTCTGATTAATGTGAATGGTATGAATAAGGAACATGTTTTTGCAACTATAATTCGAAACTGGCAGTTGTTACAAACATGCAATCTGATGCAGACACCAAAGTAAAAAGCAGTGGAGGAAATGATGCCTATCCAAATCTGTACTAGAACAAAGTTTGAAGGCTTGAGAAGGATGGACTTACATTACATGTTAACATGGGCTCGACAAAGCCCTTCTCCATGTCAATGGAATGATAATTCAAGAAATTCCCCAAAGAAACTTCTTCATAAGCGTTGACTTTATTCTACATTGTTTAAAGAGTAAATATAGATCTAATAATATTGGAAGAAATAGAGGATAATGAAGCTCAGATGCAGAGTGATGATACATAATCAAATAGCTATCTATTAAGTACAACATTACAAGGTAAAAGGTACTGACAAAAGGAATGCAGACCTCAACTTGTGCAGTGGCATTGGCTTTATTCAACATTTTGGTAAGAGTAAATGTAGATCTAATAATTTGGAGAAAATGTAGGGCAGGGCAGATAAGATGCAAAGTAATGCCAAACAATCAACTATCTATCAATGTAAGTACAGTAATACTACCTCCGTCCGGAATTACTTGTCGCTGAAATGAATGTATCTAGCACTATTTTAGTTCTAAATACATCCAATTGAGCAACAAGTAATTTGATACGGAGGGAGTACATGCCAACATGTAATTACAAGAGCAATCCAGAACTTCATAACCATTGGGATTATTCTACATTTATGTAAGAGTGAATATAGATCTTATAATTTCGAGCAAATGGTGGATAAGGAAGCTAACATGCACATTGATGCTACATAATCAAATAGCAATGAGTGTAAGTATGGTGATAAAGGGCAAGAGGTACTGACAAGAGCAATGCAGTGCGCAGTATTTTTGTGAGATCCTATGATCCCTTGAGAATGGATCACTGCCTTTTGCAAATACTTTGTTTGTACTCCTTCAGGATCTGCAATCACCCTCTTCCTTTTGGACATCTATTACGAAAGAACAACATTTGAGTGGAAAAACCTAATATGATGAAACATGGAATAGGTACAGAAAATGGATAGGCATGGCATATTCTCATATATGATGTGTAAACTATGCAGATGGTGGTGTAACAAAGTAGAAGTAATGCAAGATACGTGCGACCAATACAACCTTGCCAAGTTAGAGCAAGCACCTTGATGGGTGAATAAGATAAGCCATCTGACTCTGACTCATCTAGAGAGCTAAATAGACTTGGGTCTCTATCTAGGTCAGAATCGTCTTTAGGATCATATTCCGCAATGGAATCTGTAGATGGGGAGCGTGTGCGTTCCATTGCATCCAGACAGGATCTCAATCCCTTGATGCCAAGTTTGTTAGCCAGTGGATTGTTCCACAATATTCCTCTGGTGCACCCATTCTCATATTCATTATGATCATGTTCAATACCTGACATGCATGAAAACATAAAAATAAGTGAGATTATCTTTGTATTGCATAGGGGATTCTAATCCAATACTGCCTCCCTGTAAACCACTATGTGCTATCTCTGTGCAATTCTTCTGATAGATGCCATGCGTGCTGTAATTTGCTGTGTGCATTAATATAATGTGGCCTACTGATAACCCACAAGTATAGGGGGTCGCGGGTAGTATTTCACCCAGATTTATTGATTCGACACAAGGGGAGCCAAAGAATATTTGCGAGTATTAGCAGTTGAGTTGTCAATTCAACCACACCTGGAGAATAAATATCTGCAGCAAAGTATTTAGTAGCACAGTAATATGATAGTTTTGATAGCAGTAGTAATAGTAGCAATAGTAACAGTAACAACAACAGAAGCAGTTTTGTAGTGATTGTAACAGCAGCAGCAACGAAAGTAACTTAGCAAAGATCAATATGCGAAAAGCGTAGGCATTGGATCGGTGATGGATGATTATGTTGGATGACATTCATCATGTAACAGTCACAACCTAGGGCGATACACAATAGCTCCAATTCATCAATGTAATGTAGGCATGTATTCCGTATATAGTCATACGTGCTTATAATAAGAACTTGCATGCCATCTTTTGTCCTACCCTCCCGTGGCAGCGAGGTCCTTAAGGGATATTAAGGCCTCCTTTTAATAGAGAACTAGAACAAAGCATTAGCACTTAGTGAATACATGAACTCCTCAAACTACGGTAATCACCAGAAAGAATCCCAATTATTGTCACCTTGGGGTATGTGGATCATAACACGTAATAGGTGCATATAACTTGCAAGATAGGATCAACAACACAAATATATTCATGAAAACATAAAGGGTTCAGATCTGAAATCATGGCACTCGGGCCCAAGTGACAAGCATTAAGCATAGCAAAGTCATAGTAACAACAATCTCAGAACATAGTGGATACTAGGGATCAAAGACCTAACAAATTGATTCGATTACATGATAAATCTCATTCAACCCATCACCGTCCAGCAAGCCTACGAAGAAATTACTCACGCCCGGTGGTGAGCATCATGAAATTGGTGATGGAGGATGGTTGATACAACGGCGACGAATCCCCCTCTCCGGAGCCCAGAACGGACTCCAGATCAGCCCTCCCAATGAAGAACAGGAGGTGGCGGCGTCTCCGTATCGTAGAATGCGATGAAACTTCTTCTTCTATTTTTTTCTTTGGGAAAGTGAATTTATAGCGTTGGAATTAGGTCAGACGGCCACCTGTGGGCCCCGCAAGGTAACAGAGCGCGCCCTAGGTGGGGGTCGCGCCCTGTTGCCTTGTGGGTAATAGGTGGCCCCTCTTCTGTTGATTCTTGCACCAATAATTTTTATATATTCCATAAAAATTCTCCAAAAAGTTTCGTCCAATTCGAAGAACTTTGATTTCTGCACGAAAACAACACCATGGTAATTCTGCTGAAAACAACGTCAGTCCGGGTTAGTTTCATTCAAATCATGCGAATTAGAGTCCAAAACAAGAGAAAAGTGTTTGGAAAAGTAGATACGATGGAGACGTATCAACTCCCCCAAGCTTAACTCATTGCTTGTCCTCAAGCAATTCAGTTGACAAACTGAAAGTGATAAATGAAAACTTTTACGAACTCTTTTGTTCTTGTATCCGTATATATGCTTAAATAGCACCCAAGTTTTCAGCAAAGATCATGAACTAACCATGCTCATAATAACACTTAGGAATTATATTCACTCATATCAATGGTATAATCAACTAGAGAGCAATAATAACATATCTCAAATGCCAACAATTTGTCAAAACAATCATGATATAATATGATAGCATAGTATCTCACTAGCCCTTTCTAAGACCGCAAAACATAAATGCAGAGCACCTCCAAAGTTCAAGCAGTGACTAAACATTGTAATTCAGAGTAGAGGAGATCTAGTCATGATGCACACAACATTAACTATACTCAATGCATAAGGATGACAATAGTGCTCTCAGGATTGGTGCTTAAAATGGGAAGGTGAGACTCAATAATAAAAGTAAAATAACATAAAAGTAAATAGATAGGCCCTTCGCAGAGGGAAGCATGGATTTGCAGAGGTGCCAGAGCTCGAAGCTTAAATCAGAGATGAAAAACAATTTTGGGAGGTGTACTTTTCCTGTCAATGTTACGACCAAGGATTTTCAATATCTTCCATGCTAAACACATTATAGGCGGTTCCCAAGCGGAAAGGTAAAGTTTACTCCCCCTCCACCATACCAACACAAGCCATGGCTAGCCGAATCCTCGGGTGCCCTCCATACCAACAACTTTCCGGGGGAGTTTGTTTGCATTATATAATCTGATTTTGAACATAGGACTGGGCATCCCAAATACCAGCCTCTCTCGTGCAATGACAAGTGAATAAACACTCATCTGAGAATAACCCACTTAGCATGGAAGATAAAGAATGCCCCCTATTGCTCCATGAGCGGTACGGGCACACAAAATGGATGTTTATTTGAATGATTAGAGGTGGCACATGCAAATTTACTTGGAACGGCAGAGTAATACCGCATATAGGCAGATATAGTGGACTCATCTGGAACAACTTTGGTTTAAGGATTTTGGATGCACAAGCAGTATTCCCGCTTAGTACAGGCGAAGGCTAGCAAATAGATTGAGAAGCGACCAACTAGAGAGCGAAAACGGTCATGATCATGCATTGAGAATAATTAACATTGAAGACTAGCATGAGTAGGATATAGACACCCTGAACATAAATATCGTGGAGGCTATGTTGGTTTTGAATCAACTACATGTGTGAACATGTGCCAAGTCAAGCCACTTGAAACATTCAGAGGAGGATACCATATTAACATACTACATCATAACCATTTTAATGCATGTTGACATCCAAGATAAATCATTATTCACTCCTAGCTACTTAAGCATGGCACGAGCAACTATAATCTTTAATTGTCATCACAAACATGTTTACTCATAATATGCTGAATCATGGATACTGAGTTAAATATATTTACAAAAATAAAAACAACAAGAGTTCATACAGCTTTTCTTTGCCACAGTCACTTCATCAAATCATCGTCATTATTGCCTTTCACTTGTACGACCGAATGATGTGAAAATAATAATAGTGCAAGAGTGCCGTGGACTAAGCTAGAATCTGCAAGCATTTTATTCAAGGGAGAAGACAAGGTAATATTGGCTCTTTGTTAGATCAAGCATAAAGCATATGAGAGCCACTCGAAATTTTCATCGTGGTCTTCTCCCTCCGACAACTCAACGAAAAGAAAAGAAATTCAAAGAAACACACTGAAATATTTTTGGAGTTTTTAGTTTTTCTGAAGAAAGCAAATTAAAGAAGAAAAACAAAAACAAGAAAAAAACTATGTAACACCCTGGTTTTCGCTCCCTGTTTTTTTCCTTTGCGAGATTTGACTCCCGTCTTTTCTCTCGGTGTTATCGGATTTCTCTAGCTCTTGGGTATGTGAAGTTGGTCATCTAGACTTGCCTTCCCTATCCAACCAGAGATTCTCCCCAGTCCAACCTTGCCACCCAAGATCTTTTCTCAGGACTTTGCCACCGAAACCCTACCTTCCGAGTTGTCGGAAGGGAAACCCTAATCCTTCCAGTTTCAAAGGAACCCCAATTTCCTTTGATCTTTTGCCTCCCAAATTTATCCCAGTGATCATCCTAGCTTTTTAAACCCTGGATATGTAAAAATATTGCCAAGTCATTTGCAATATTTTTCATTTAAAATTAATTCCTTTTTCTGCTAGTTAAAGGAATTAAAACCAGGAAAATATCTATCCATCTCCAAAGTTCATGAAAATTTGTGGAGATATTCTTTGTGATCATTTTGAGCTCCCACAAAAATATTGGCCATAATTAAATAGGATAAATTGCATTTTCCTATTTAATGCCAATATTGCATTTTGGGCACTTTCTAAAGGAACTACCATTTTGGTAGCCAGGAAAAATCCCAAATAAATTTTGGAGCTTCCCATATCCATATCTTCCCCATTTCCATCAAGATCCCAAGTTCCATAGATCAACTTTTGAGAGCATCATCCAATTCTTGTTTCTGGATTTATTTTGGGGTTGTGAAGCAACTATATTTTATATTGCTTCAAAAATTCTCAAATTAATCCAGGACCTCACATTCCATATATGATGTGAGTATGCAAAAATTCACATCATTTCATCTAGCCAATGTCTCCCAAACATTCCATCAAGTTTCTGTCCAGATTCAGGCTCTGTGAAGGAAGTACCATTTTGGTATAACCAATTGAGCTGAAAATTTTTCAGTACCTTCATATATCCAAATCATCAATCTCCACCAAAATTCAGCTCATTACACCAAGCCAAATGAGTGCAGCTTCAAGATTTAGTTTCTGGACTAAATTTTGACATTGTGAAGGAAGTGCATTCAAACTTGGCCCAAATGCCTTCAAATTTTGTCAGAACCTAGTCCTTCCTACCATCTTTCCCTGTGACAACTTTTCCAGCTCATTGCCACCTTTGTCTGACCACAACTTCCTCCCCAAGTTTCTATCCAGAAAGTATTCTGGATCCCCTCGACCCCTCTAGAGCCATCCGGGACCATCCAGTGATCAATATCATCTATTTGAGCAGTGAGGGGTCTAGATGACATGGTGTGACAAGCAGGTACGCGCCAGAGCACGTAGTGCACGTGGTGACCATGCAGCGGCCATGCAGAAACGGCGCCCCGCGTGCTGCCGGCTCCGTGCAGTCGCCTCCGGCAGGCCTCCGCTTGTCTGGGCATGTCCAGCGACTCCGCGGCGTCCACCTGCCCCTCGCTAGGTCCTTCTCCCCTCTTCTCCCGTCCTCTCCACGCCACGGCAGCGCCGCCATGGCCCCTGTCCCCCCCGTGACGCCGTCGTTTTCTCCCTGTCTTGGCCGTTTCCTCACAGAGCCGTCGCGTCCCCCTACACCTCGTCAGGTCGGCAGCGCCGCGACGCCCAGCTAGCCGCCAGCCACCGCCTGAGCCGTCGCCACCGAGCTGCAGGATGACGGCCAGCTCACTGCCACGGCCATCCTTATCCCGCGCCCTCCCTCGGCTATAAATAGCCGCGGCCGCACCCCTCCCCGAGCACCTCGCAGTCTCCCTCTCCCTCCTGGATCCTCCCCTGCCCAAAGGAGCAAGCTCCGGCGCCCAATCTCTCCTCTCTGGCTGCCATGGCCGCCCAAGCCCCAGCTCAAATTCGAGCGCACCGAGGCTTCCCTTCCTCTCCCCTTTCTCCCCTCAGCCTCCCTTACCGCGGCAGAGCCTCACCGCCCTTCATTTCCTCCTCCGGCGCATGGCAGCCCTGCGCCCCGAGCTCACCCCGCCGCTGTCCGCCTCCATCCACCGTTCAGCCGCCTCGGTCCATCCCCGTCTCCGCCACGGGTACGGGTGGGCGCGGCTTCGTCCGCTGCCTCCATTCCTCCCCTCGGCCGGAGTCCTCGACCACCGGAGCTGCCTCCGTGGCGACGGCCGGCCGCCTCTGTTGCCTGGGTCGGAGGGAAGAAGAGGGAGAGTGGGAAGAGAGAGAGAGGTGGTGCGGGGCCCGCTTGTAAGCGACTCAGCCACCGGGCCCACTGTTTAAGTGGTGGCGCACGCGCTAAAGTATGTCTTCCCATTCGGGAAGCGTACTGCTCCGAAAACGTTTTCTTCTCTGGAAAACGTGTCACCACGAAATACACTTTCCTCTCTGGAAAACGCATTCGCAGAAAAGGCGCCACCCGTAGCGCTGTCAGGGACCCGGATGCAATTATTTTTCTTGCAGAACAGTCCCTGGCAGTCAAACCCTCATATCTTTTTGCTCGTGACTCCGATTCCGGTGATTCCAATGCCCACCTCTTCGTATCTTCGAGCCCGAACTTTTGGTATCATTTTCACAGTGTGTTCACACATTGGAAATTACCATTTTGACCTTGCCCTTCCATCAGTCCCCTCCGAAGGAGAACCGTTCCGGCGAATCGTTCCGCGGCTTCACCGCACTTCTTCCCGAAGTATTCTTCGACCCCCAGGCAAGCCGACCATCTGATATATTCCCTAAGCATTGCTCTGTGTTGTTCCTGCATGTTTAAGTTAATATGCTTGTGGTTGTATGCGTAGTAGTGAGCTGTATGTGACACTGTCGAACCCTTGTTTGCCTTTCTTTGGTGACGGCACCACGCTTGTGTTCTGAGCTGTTTCCGGCCGTCCGGGGTGGATGCCGACTTTTTGTTCACTTTTCAACAACTGGCCCGTGTTCTGAGCTGCTTTTCGGCCGTCTCGGACAGCTGTTGAATTTCTTTCTGTAGCGGTGACCCTATGCTCTGAGCTGCTTTTCGGCCATCTTAGGGAACCGCTACACTCTTTTTATCAACACCGTCTCATGCTCTGAGCGGCTTTTCAGCCGTCTTGAGCCGGGGTTGAGTTATTCCGGTAACGTCCCAGATCTGAGTTGTAAAGACCGTTCTGGTGGCTACCGGTTTATTTGCCGGTTTTATGCAAGGGTTCCGATGGTCGTAACTTACAGCTAGAACTTGTAGGTGATAACTTGCCATTTAAGACTTGTTTCACTAAAGACTCATGGTGATGTTTTATAGAAATAGATTGTTATGCTTCCACAGTTGTTACCTCGTACTTAGTTACTACCATGTTAAGTTATTGATGATGAATAACTACGCTGGCTAAATGATGGCTAAAGTGAAACCTAGTCGGTTGGTCTTGAGCCACCTGTCCGGACTTACTCGAGCAACCACATTTGCCGGTATGGGACGGCCTTGGCTTGGCCTGATCGCGTGATCTTTCATCGGTACCTCCAAAGAGGGAGGGTTATGCGCGGCATGCTACCCTGATCAGGTAAGCGGCGATAACCCTGGGAGCCCAGTTGTTGATTGGTTTAGCCCGGGAGTCCCCGTTTGGGACAGTAGGCCCCGTTTGGGTCTACATAGTTTGGCCACGACGGTGGCAGGTGTCATAAGGACACAGGGGCCACCCAAGGCTAACCTCCGAGGGAGGAATAGTGCCGGTGGTACGATGAAAGAGTCACGGGTCAGGCAGGTTTCGTTGAAGCAACGCTGGTCCACCCGAGGCGAATCTCGAGGCCATGGGCCAGGTGCTTCATGGTGTGGGTAAAGTGCGCAACCTCTGCAGAGTGTCAAATCTATTCGAATAGCCACGTCCACGGTATTGGACAGCCCGTCCAGACCTCAGTAGGTGATCAACCGTAATAATAATAATAATAATAATAATAATGATAATGATGGAAGAACTCGTCTTGAGCAGACATCAGATGATGTCAGGAATATGATATGTTGGCCATGGGATGGCTATGAGATGAGTGGTCGGATGACCACATGAATTGGATTGGATTCGGATCAGATTCAGGTTGGATCATGAGAAAGTTCGGAGTATGGAATACTTACCCAGTATGCTTTACTTTACCATATTTACTTCAGTATTAACTTTGCTAGATAGGTATGCTATGCCATTATAATTAATGCTGCTCTAATAGTAATAAATGCATGCTTGAATGCCATGGAGTGCTTTGCTTGGTGTATATGTTAGTTTGGTTTGCTTGCGAGTACATTCAAAAGTACTCAGCGGCCTTTAACGTGGCCAGGTTCACCTAAGAATCCGTCTTCCGTCGTCGAGGAGCTAGAGCGTGCGCGGGCTAGAAGAGTAACCTAGTCAGATCCCTGTGGATTGGAGCCGCACCAAGACCATGCTGCCCCAGATTGAGCCTTTCCGCTGCCATCACCTTTGTAACATATCCCCTGTAAGACTTTTATATCCATTAATAGAAATGCCTGTGTTCTTGATACTTGTTGTAAACGCGCATGCCAGAGTGATTTCCTGGGCTGGTATGTGTGGCGACCGTCTGGCTACAGTGGTAATCAGGCGGGGCGCCACAACGAATGGTATCAGAGCAGCCAGGCTGACTATAGGTTACCCTAGCCACACTTCACTGTCTTGTGTTCAGTAGAAAGCCCAGATGGATTTCAGCCATCTTTGCCACCTGGCACGGCTACTATTGATCATATGGCAACCCCATAGGTTTTCGGCTCCATCAGACCCCAACTCTCCTGGCCTTGCCTCAGGTGTGAAATGCTCGCACCCGGCAACGACCCGTGAGCCCTGAAACCCCTAGGTAAACTAGATACCCTTACCCTGCTTTCTAACCATGGCCTTTCTCTTCTTACTCTAGTTTCCTTTGGGAAATGCTTATAAAAATTCTATCTCTTCTCGACAACCTTAGGAACGTTGACTAAGCCACTTTGGCTATGGTCCTGCGTCGAGTGTGATGTTCCCTAAGGAAGTAGTAGGAGCTTGACACCAATGCTACCAGGAGCATTGTGTCGTTTCGCTTCTAAATCCTTAGAGGTACCTCGAGTGCGCTATATTAGTTATACTAGTGAATCCTCGGCCATGTGTGTAAGGTCCGCAAAAATTTGAGCTTTATTCGCTTCTTGGTTTTTCGCGGTTCTTGTTTCTTTTGTCGGTTTCGTTTCTTCGCTCCGACTGGATCCATCCGCAAGAGTTGTCTAAAAGATCAGCATACAAGTGGGATAATACCCAATAATCCCAACTCAGTAAGAGATAAGCCAAGCCAACTGCCTGATATTCAGGATAGCAACACCGGATCTGTCAAGAACGAAGAATGGGTCAGAAGCAAAATATGTGTGCCACAGACAAGGCCAGAATATACCTGAGAGAGTTGGCCTCAGAACCGTTCATACCCGAGGAGCAGTCGGATGAGTTACCAAGAATGAACACCAGTAGGGACAAATGATTCCGTCCTCGACACAAGGATTATTTCAGTCAGTAAGGTGGATCAAGTCTTTCCTCAATGGACCCAAGAATCATTTACTACCCACCGAGGACATATTTCAAGGATGTGAAAGTGCCTAGAGCAGCAATAAAACTCCGGTACGATGGTACAAATTTCACCGTTACAAATACTAAGTTTTCTGGGTACTGTGAACAAGGTCTGCAAGGAATATGGATAAGATCGCGGTTGTCAGAATCAATGACAACTTCACATGCTTGGAAGCTCAGCTGAACCAAATGGAATTATCTGTCAACTACTTATTAATGGCAACACCTGGGTTGAATGCAAAGGGTATTCTGAATGAATTAACGACATGAAGTCTGCCTTAGTCTGCAGCCTTCACAGCAGCAATGATCAGACCAGTAGAAGGACAAGCGATGTGCATGACCAATGGAATATCTTCAGTCAAGGTATGGCCTATATCAAGTTTTGGCTCCGCTATGGGTAAAATTCTGGATACTTCGGAAGGAAGCCAGAATCGGCCAATAGATCCGACTGTGTACACAAGGCTTCTGGTATAAGGAACCCAGCCTTCCTCCACAAGCTACCGAGAAGAGCTCACGATACCAAACTGCCAATCTTCCTCGGTACGCCACTTGGTGAGAAAAGCTTCTGGGATACGGTACCCCGTATTCCACAGCGTACTACCGCGGAAGACTTCCGGCATGAGGCACATGACCTTCCTCAGCAGGCCACATGAAGGAAAGCTTTTAAGGCACGATACCCAGCCTTCTTCAGCATACTACCCTGGCAAAAGCTTCGAGCATAAAGAATTCAGTCAACACACCATCGTGCCTACAACAAGCTCGTCAGGAGCACGAATTGGCCTGGACACACAGTTGCCTCAAAACTCAATGAAAGGATTTATCCTACATCTGCATATGTTGTGAGCATGCAGTCCAGTGGATCAGTTCATGTGAGCCACTCATACACGGGAATGACTGCGTTCAGAGAAACATTGGCCCTATGATGAAAGGAAGAATATGAGCACATCAACCCCTACGAGATATGCAAGAGTAAGTTGTAGAAACAAGCCTGACAAGCCAAGGAGCCATATTGGCAGGTCATTACAGGTCCATCGAAGGAGTCCACAAGCACAAAGAAGTTGTGGACAAACAACCTACGTGACGGTCAACAAGATACAGCCTCACGAACAGGGTGGTATTACCAATCCTTGTCAGACTCTTGCATATACGACCACAACAATGCAGTCAGCATGTCATACTCATCCTAAATACGGGCCATTAACCAAGATAAGAGGCTATGCTTCGAAAGATACACCAGATGATAGCAATACTATGCATAGCTCAGTGGTCACAGCAAGGACTACAGAGGCTATATATATGACAAAGCCATCTCCACGAGCGATAGAGTTGGAAACAAGGCATTCAGATAGAATGGCTCAAAGCACATCAGCGTCAACAGCTCATAGACATCATGATATCATTGGAATAAGAGATTACTGTCTATGATTACTTTGTGATCATGCCTGACATTTCAATTGAAGATATAGCAGCCATAATTCAGTCGTGTTGTCCCTTGAATTGTGGATCATCTAAGGACAAAGTCGGAATGCTTAAGGCAGAAGGAAACATCAGTACGGAACCCACAGCCAGACTGAGCATTCTAAAATGGCAAAAAGAAATTCATCCCACTCACTCAAGACCATACGGGCACGTAAGCCTGGTACCAGGAAAGGATGTCTTGCCCATGACGGTCAAGGTACGAAGCATTATAATAAAACCCGAAGCAGATACTTCCAGGCCTTGGAAATCGAGTTGTTTGTTGGTATTACTTGCTACCCCACCCAGCAATACCAGGACAAAAGGTACACCTGACAGGAAAGAGAAGGATTCAAGAAAGTTGTGTGTAGAGACAACACATGATCCATCAGAAAAGACAGTTAAAAGGGCAGTAAGCCAGCAAAGAAAAGACAACTGATGGATCCAAGTCGCACACAGGTAAGTCCCCCTTCCCCGGGAGGTAAGCCTGGAAATCTCGAGGACGAGATTTTCTTAAGGGGGGTAGGTTTGTAACACCCTGGTTTTCGCTCCCTGTTTTTTTTCCTTTGCAAGATTTGACTCCCGTCTTTTCTCTCGGTGTTATCGGATTTCTCTAGCTCTTGGGTATGTGAAGTTGGTCATCTAGCCTTGCCTTCCCTATCCAACCAGAGATTCTCCCCAGTCCAACCTTGCCACCCAAGATCTTTTCTCAGGACTTTGCCACCGAAACCCTACCTTCCGAGTTGTCGGAAGGGAAACCCTAATCCTTCCAGTTTCAAAGGAACCCCAATTTCCTTTGATCTTTTGCCTCCCAAATTTATCCCAGTGATCATCCTATCTTTTTAAACCCTGGATATGTAAAAATATTGCCAAGTCATTTGCAATATTTTTCATTTAAAATTAATTCCTTTTTCTGCCAGTTAAAGGAATTAAAACCAGGAAAATATCTATCCATCTCCAAAGTTCATGAAAATTTGTGGAGATATTCTTTGTGATCATTTTGAGCTCACACAAAAATATTGGCCATAATTAAATAGGATAAATTGCATTTTCCTATTTAATGCCAATATTGCATTTTGGGCACTTTCTAAAGGAACTACCATTTTGGTAGCCAGGAAAAATCCCAAATAAATTGTGGAGCTTCTCATATCCATATCTTCCCCATTTCCATCAAGATCCCAAGTTCCATAGCTCAACTTTTGAGAGCATCATCCAATTCTTGTTTCTGGATTTATTTTGGGGTTGTGAAGCAACTATATTTTATATTGCTTCAAAAATTCTCAAATTAATACAGGACCTCACATTCCATATATGATGTGAGTATGCAAAAATTAACACCATTTCATCTAGCCAATTTCTCCCAAAAATTCCATCAAGTTTCTATCTAGATTCAAGCTCTGTGAAGGAAGTACCATTTTGGTATAACCAATTGAGCTGAAAATTTTCCAGTACCTTCATATCTCCAAATCATCAATCTCCACCAAAATTCAGCTCATTACACCAAGCCAAATGAGTGCAGCTTCAAGATTTAGTTTCTGGACTAAATTTTGACATTGTGAAGGAAGTGCATTCAAACTTGGCCCAAATGCCTTCAAATTTTGTCAGAACCTAGTCCTTCCTACCACCTTTCCCTGTGACAACTTTTCCAGCTCATTGCCACCTCTGTCTGACCACAACTTCCTCCCCAAGTTTCTATCCAGAAAGTATTCTGGATCCCCTCGACCCCTCTAGAGCCATCCTGGTCCATCCAGTGATCAATCTCATCTATTTGAGCAGTGAGGGGTCTAGTTGACATGGTGTGACAAACAAGTACGCGCCAGAGCACGTAGTGCATGTGGTGACCTTGCAGCGGCCATGCAGAAACGGCGCCCCGCGTGCTGCCGGCTCCGTGCAGTCGCCTCCGGCAGGCCTCCGCTTGTCTGGGCATGTCCAGCGACTCCGCGGCGTCCACCTGCCCCTCGCTAGGTCCTTCTCCCCTCTTCTCCCGTCCTCTCCACGCCACGGCAGCGCCGCCATGGCCCCTGTCCCGCCCGTGACGCCGTCGTCTTCTCCCTGTCTTGGCCGTTTCCTCACCGAGCCGTCGCGTCCCCCTGCACCTCGTCAGGTCGGCAGCGCCGCGACGCCCAGCTAGCCGCCAGCCACCGCCTGAGCCGTCGCCTCCGAGCTCCAGGACGACGGCCAGCTCACTGCTGCGGCCATCCTTATCCCGCGCCCTCCCTCGGCTATAAATAGCCGCGGCCGCGCCCCTCCCCGAGCACCTCGCAATCTCCCTCTCCCTCCTGGAGCCTCCCCTGCTCAAAGGAGCAAGCTCCGGTGCCCAATCTCTCCTCTCTGGCTGCCATGGCCGCCCCAGCCCCAGCTCAAATTCGAGCGCGCCGAGGCTTCCCTTCCTCTCCCCTTTCTCCCCTCAGCCTCCCTGACCGCAGCAGATCCTCGCCGCCCTTCATTTCCTCCTCCGGCGCACGGCAGCCCTGCGCCCCGAGCTCACCCCGCCGCCGTCCGCCTCCATCCACCGTTCAGCCGCCTCAGTCCATCCCCGTCTACGCCACGGGTACGGGTGGGCGCGGCTTCGTCCGCTGCCTCCATTCCTCCCCTCGGCCGGAGTCCTCGACCACCGGAGCTGCCTCCATGGCGACGGCCGGCCGCCTCTCTTGCCTGGGTCGGGAGGAAGAAGAGGGAGAGCGGGAGAAGAGAGAGAGGTGGTGCGGGGCCCGCTTGTAAGCGACTCAGCCACCGGGCCCGCTGTTTAAGTGGTGGCGCACGCGCTGAAGTATGTCTTCCCATTCGGGAAGCGTACTGCTGAGAAAACGTTTTCTTCTCTGGAAAACGTCTCAGCTCGAAATACGCTTTCCTCTCTGGAAAACGCATTTGCAGAAATGGCGCCACCCGTAGCGCTGTCAGGGACCCGGATGCAATTATTTTTCTTGCAGAACAGTCCCTGGCAGTCAAACCCTCATATCTTTTTGCTCGTGACTCCGATTCCGGTGATTCCAATGCCCACCTCTTCGTCTCTTCGAGCACGAACTTTTGGTATCATTTTCACAGTGTGTTCACACAGTGGAAATTACCATTTTGACCTTGCCCTTCCATCAGTCCCCTCCGAAGGAGAACCGTTCCGGCGAATCGTTCCGTGGCTTCACCGCACTTCTTCCCGAAGTATTCTTCGACCCCCAGGCAAGCCGACCATCTGATATATTCCCTAAGCATTGCTCTGTGTTGTTCCTACATGTTTAAGTTAATATGCTTGTGGTTGTATGCGTAGTAGTGAGCTGTATGTGACACTGTCGAACCCTTGTTTGCCTTTCTTTGGTGACGGCACCACGCCTGTGTTCTGAGCTGTTTCCGGCCGTCCGGGGTGGATGCCGACTTTTTGTTCTCTTTTCAACAACTGGCCCGTGTTCTGAGCTGCTTTTCGGCCGTCTCGGACAGCTGTTGAATTTCTTTCTGTAGCGGTGACCCCTATGCTCTGAGCTGCTTTTCGGCCGTCTTAGGGAACCGCTACACTCTTTTTATCAACACCGTCTCATGCTCTGAGCTGCTTTTCAGCCGTCTTGAGCCGGGGTTGAGTTATTCCGGTAACGTCCCAGATCTGAGTTGTAAAGACCGTTCTGGTGGCTACCGGTTTATTTGCCGGTTTTATGCAAGGGTTCCGATGGTCGTAACTTACAGCTAGAACTTGTAGGTGATAACTTGCCATTTAAGACTTGTTTCACTAAAGACTCATGGTGATGTTTTATAGAAATAGATTGTTATGCTTCCACAGTTGTTACCTCGTACTTAGTTACTACCATGTTAAGTTATTGATGATGAATAACTACGTTGGCTAAATGATGGCTAAAGTGAAACCTAGTCGGTTGGTCTTGAGCCACCTGTCCGGGCTTACTCGTGCAACCACATTTGCCGGTATGGGACGGCCTTGACTTGGCCTGATTGCGTGATCTTTCATCGGTACCTCCAAAGAGGGAGGGTTATGCGCGGCGTGCTACCCTGATCAGGTAAGCGGCGATAACCCTGTGAGCCTAGTTGTTGATTGGTTTAGCCCGGGAGTCCCCGTTTGGGACAGTAGGCCCCGTTTGGGTCTACATAGTTTGGCCACGACGGTGGCAGGTGTCATGAGGACACAGGGGCCACCCAAGGCTGACCTCCGAGGGAGGAATAGTGCCGGTGGTATGATGAAAGAGTCACGGGTCAGGCAGGTTTCGTTGAAGCAACGCTGGTCCACCCGAGGCGAATCTCGAGGCCATGGGCCAGGTGCTTCATGGTGTGGGTAAAGTGCGCAACCTCTGCAGAGTGTCAAATCTATTCGAATAGCCGTGTCCACGGTATTGGACAGCCCGTCCAGACCTTAGTAGGTGATCAACCGTAATAATAATAATAATAATAATAATAATAATGATGATGGAAGAACTCATCTTGAGCAGACATCAGATGATGTCAGAAATATGATATGTTGGCCATGGGATGGCTATGAGATGAGTGGTCGGATGACCACATGAATTGGATTGGATTCGGATCAGATTCAGGTTGGATCATGAGAAAGTTCGGAGTATGGAATACTTACCCAGTATGCTTTACTTTACCGTATTTACTTCAGTATTAGCTTTGCTAGATAGGTATGCTATGCCATTATAATTAATGCTACTCTAATAGTAATAAATGCATGCTTGAATGCCATGGATTGCTTTGCTTGGTGTATATGTTAGTTTGGTTTGCTTGCGAGTACATTCAAAAGTACTCAGCGGCCTTTAACGTGGCCAGGTTCACCTAAGAATCCGTCTTCCGTCGTCGAGGAGCCAGAGCGTGCGCGGGCTAGAAGAGTAACCTAGTCAGATCCCTGTGGATTGGAGCCGCACCAAGACCATGCTGCCCCAGATTGAGCCTTTCCGCTGCCATCACCTTTGTAACATATCCCCTGTAAGACTTTTATATCCATTAATAGAAATGATTGTGTTCTTGATACTTGTTGTAAACGCGCATGCCAGAGTGATTTCCTGGGCTGGTATGCGTGGCGACCGTCTGGCTACAGTGGTAATCAGGTGGGGCGCCACAAACTATTTACACGGGAGAGCTCCCAACAAACAAGAAAAGAAGAAACGAGAAATCTTTTTGGGTTTTCTTTTAATACTACAAAATAACTAAGCAGGAAAGAAAAACTGAAAAGAAGCAAGAAATATTTTTGGATTTTCAAAGTTTTTCAAACACACAAGAAGAAAGCAAAAATAAAAATAACATGGATATACAATGAAAAAGGATGAACACCGACAACAGGAATGAATGTGTAAACATGAATGTAATGTCGGTGAGAGATACGTACTCCCCCAAGCTTAGGCTTTTGGCCTAGCTTGGTCTACTGCCATGGTTGACCAGGATAATAATCAAAGTGGTAACTCGAGGAGGCACTCTGAGCAGCCTCCTCAGCCAGACGGGCAGCCTCAACTTCCGCGTTATACTTGTGCACCTCGTTCTCATGAAGAAAATATCTTTGTTTGTTATGAAAATAAAAGAGAACAGGAGCAGGCAAAACAACAAACATAGAATGATACTTATCGAATATCAAGTTATAGTCATATCTGTGAGTGTTGCTCTTAATGAACTCATGGTTCTACATTGCTTCAAAATTCAAATATTTATTAGGTAAAAGAGGGTCATTGAGCCGGGGCGAGACCCCCAGCATTGCAGCTACGCGGGAGGCATAAATTCCACCGTACAAATCACCATTACCCGAGTTGCGATGCAACCTACGTGCAACAATAGCCCCAAGATTATAATGTTTGCTACCCGTTAAAGCAGTATGAATGAGGCTAAGGTGAGGAGCACAAAGTGCACTGCAGTTTTGTTTACCAACAATGCATTTCCCACTAAAAAGTGCAAAATACCAAATAGAGGGAAAGTGAATGCTTTTTATCCTAGCTTGCGTAACTCCTCTATCCTCACCATTGCAAAGGCTATTAAGAAAAAATTCATATTCAGATTGCCGCGGTTCGCTAAGTGAACCCCAGAATGGAATTCTGCATGCATCACAAAACTCTTCTAGAGACATAACATAAGATCTATCATAAAGATGAAATAAAACTCTAGAAGTACGAGGATGATACTCAAAATTTTGAGTGAATGAATGAGTACGGTTGTAGTGCTGCGGTGGCTTATCTGCGATGATGGCGAAGAGCTCGGTGTTGTGAATATATTGGTCAAATTCTTCCTTAATGCATGTACCTAGCATGAACTCGTTGCACGACCATCGACATGAAATTGCTTCGGCACCTCGCACCAAACTTGCCCTTGGTTCCACATATGATTGATGCGCTGGGCTTTCACTTGATGATGCTTCGGAGGACCTCCACCTTGAAGAATTCCTCCTGAAAAGGTTCATATTCCTACGAACAAATTTCTGAAAGTTTTTGGACCACAAAAAGATGTTAACAAAACTTCACAAAATTGATAGCAACTACTCCTACAAGTGCCTAGAGGCTATATCAAGCATTCAAACTTCTTAGAACTCAAGGAATTCAACATGCAAGCTCATTTTTAGTAGCACCAATAGCAGCAATTTATGCAAAATATAATCCACTAGAACAAAAACTAATTGGAGCAATGGGAGAGTCACATACAAAGGAGCAATCCCTCAAAACAGTTTCGGAAATGGAGCTCCGAGCAAAGAGATCGAAAATCTCAGGTTTGGGAGCAAGAACATGAGAGAGAGCTACCACGATTTTTTCTAGAGGTAGGAGATGAAGTGGGCTGAATGGATAAGTGAGTGGGTCCCTGTGGGACCCAGAAGGAATCTTGGTGCGCCCTGGGGGGTGATGTCTACTACGCAACTTTTATTCTTGTAGACGTTGTTGGGCCTCCAAGTGCAGAGTTTTGTAGGACAGTAGCAAATTTCCCTCAAGTGGATGACCTAAGGTTTATCAATCCGTGGGAGGCGTAGGATGAAGATGGTCTCTCTCGAACAACCCTGCAATCAAATACAAGAAATCTCTTGTGTCCCCAACACACCCAATACAATGGTAAATTGTATAGGTGTAGTAGTTCGGCGAAGAGATGGTGATACAAGTGTAGTATGGATAGTGGATATAGGTTTTTGTAATCTAAAAATATAAAAACAGCAAGGTAACAAGTAGTAAAAGTGAGCACAAACGGTATTGCAATGCTTAGAAACAAGGCCTAGGGTTCATACTTTCACTAGTGCAATCTCTCAATAGTGCTAACATAGTTGAATCATATAACAATCCCTCAACGTGTGACAAAGAATCACTCCAAAGTTCCTATTAGCGGAGAACATAAGATAGAAATTGTTGTAGGGTACGAAACCACCTCAAAGTTATCCTTTCCGATCGATCTATTGAGCCATCCCTATAAGTGTCACAAACAGCCCTAGAGTTCGTACTAAAATAACACCATATGATATGCATCAACCAACTCCAATGTCACCTAGATACTCCAATGTTACCACAAGTATCAGTGAGTTGATTATTCGATATGCATCAAACAACTTCAAATTCATAATATTCAATCCACACAAAGAACTTCAAAGAGTGCCCCAAAGTTTCTTATCGGAGAAAAGATAATGAAAACGTGCAACCAACCCCTATGCCTAGATCACCCCAAGGTCATGGGAATCCGCGAGCTGATCACCAAAACATACACCAAGTGACTCAATAGAATACCCCATTGTCACCACGGGTATCCATATGGAAGACATACATCAAGTGTTCTAAAATCTGTAATATTCAATCCGACAATAACGAAACCTCAAAGGGAAAGATTCGATTCATCTCAAGAAGATAGAGAGGGAAGAAACACCATATGATCCAACTATATTAACAAAGCTCGTGGTACATCAAGATCATGCCAAATCAAGAATACGAGAGGGTGAGATCAAACACATAGCTACTGGTACATACCCTCAGCCCCGAGGGTGAACTAATCCCTCCTCGTCATTGAGACCGCCGGGATGATGAAGATGGCCTCCGGTGATGATTCCCCCCTCCGGTAGAGTGCCGGAACAGGGCTCCAGATGAGTTTTCTTCAGTACAGAGGCTTGCGGCAGCGGCGAGGAAGTTCTAGGTTTCTTTTCGGGGTTTCTAGAATATATAGGAATATTTTGCGTTGGAATTACGTCAGGGGGGTGCCCGAGGGTCCCACAAGCTCGGGGGGCGCACCCTAGTGGGGCGCGTCCCCCTAGGCTTGTGGCTCGCTCGGCCACCTCCTGGTCCATCTCCGGTGCTCCGTGGGTCTCCTCTGGTCCATAAAAAATCACCGTAAATTTTGGGGTCATTCTGAGAACTTTTATTTCTACACAAAAAACGACAACACGGTAGTTCTGCTGAAAACAGCGTCAGTCCGGGTTAGTTCTACTCAAATCATACCAAAGCCTTATAAAATTGTTATAAACATGGCATGAATATTTCATAAATTATAGATATGGTGGAGACGTATCAGCATCCCCAAGCTTAATTCCTGCTCGTTCTCGAGTTGGTAAATGATAAAAGAA
The DNA here is from genome assembly GCA_039707655.1 of Elymus sibiricus. Taxonomy (NCBI): domain Eukaryota; kingdom Viridiplantae; phylum Streptophyta; class Magnoliopsida; order Poales; family Poaceae; genus Elymus; species Elymus sibiricus. The sequence continues at coordinate 85,911,903 of CM077668.1, read as the reverse complement.
ATAATTTATGAAGTGTGAATGCTAGCATAGTGCACAAGTTTGATCAATGATAATTCAATCACTTTTTCTAGCATCATAATAGCAACTCTTTCTCATAAATAGTAGCTCATCTCATAAAACTTCTCATGATCCAGTAGCAAGCTATCCACATGTTAGTGTATAGACCATAAACTTTCTTGAAAACTAACATACTATGTTTTCAATCATCAAACAATTGCAATTCATCTTATTTTCAGGAAAGTCTAAGTAAGAGCTCCACATACTCAATTATCATATAGTCTTCTATGATTGCTAATACTCAAAGCATATTTTTAGAACAAATAGCATCCATCGAACAAAGAGAAAGATAGGGGCTTAATGCTTCGCCTCCCAACTTATTTATCATGGAGATAATTGTCAACAATAATAACTCATGATCAAATATATTTGAATGGATATATGTGCCTGGATCTATCCCCACCACATGATGCTTGCCCACTAGAGAATAGGCTAGAATAAGAAGTTGACTCAACAAAAATAAATAACATAAAAGTAAATAGAATGCCCCTTCGCAGAGGGAAGTAGGGATTTGCAGAGGTGCCAGAGCTCAAAGCTTAAATCAGAGATGAATATATTTTGAGAGGTGTACTTTTCCTGTCAACGTCATGACTAAGGTATTCAATATCTTCCATGCTAAACACATTATCGGTAGTTCCCAAGAAGAAAGGTAAAGTTTACTCCACCTCAACCATTTCAAACACAAGCCATTGCTAGCCGAATCCTCGGGTGCCTTCCATACAATCAACTTTCCGAGGGAGTTTGTTTCATTATATTACTTATTTTAATTTTGATTATAGGATTGGGCATCCCAATTACCAGCCTCTCTCATGCAATGATAAGTGAATAAACACCCATCGTGAGAATAACCCGCTTAGCATGGAAGATACTGACTGCCCCGTCGCTCCATGAGCGGTACGGGCACACAAAACTGATGTTTATTTGAAGGTTTTAGAGTTGGCACATGCAAATTTACTTGGAACGGCAAGGTAATACCGTATATAGGTAGGTATGGGTGACACTCATGGAAGAAACTTGGCTCAAGGATTTTGGATGCACAAGCAGTATTCTCGCTTAGTACAGAAATTTTGGCTAGCAAAAGATTCTAAACAAGCACCACATGTTGGAGGATCCATAACAATATAACTTCTATGCAAATATACCCAAACATAACTCGTTATGTTGTCTTCCTTGTCCAACTTTAACCAATTTGCTCAAGTTTGAAAATAATTAATGGGTATTCACAATCATAAAAGATGTCCAAGATAATATATTTATATGTGAAAGTTCTCTTCCATATACTATCTTTCATGAATTGCTTGTATGACTAATATTGTGATTGTCAAACTTCAATAGATTTTACTTTCTAAACCCAATGTGAAATTACTACTAAGCATATGGAACATGGATAATTTCAGATTTATGATATTCAATTCAATTCAATAATTCACTCGTAGGATATAAGTGAAGCACAAGAGTGAATGACAAACTACTCCAAAAGATATAAGTGAAGAACAATGAGTAGTTAAATAATTATATAGCTATGTGAAGACTCTCTCCAAATAAATATTTTTGATCCAAGTGTTTTATTAAAACAGCAAACAAAATGAAAAGACACACCAAGAATAGCACAAATCATGCGAACAAATAAAAACTTAGGCTCAAGCGAGACAAACCGATAGTTGTTGATGCAGAAAGGTGGGATGCCTACCGGGGCATCCCCAAGCTTAGATGCTTGAGACTTCTTGAAATATTAACTTTGGATGCCTTGGGCATCCCCAAGCTTGAGCTCTTGTGTCTCCTTAATTCCTCTCATGTCACGGTTTCCCTAAATCTTAAAAACTTCATCCACACAAAACTCAACAAGAACTTGTGAGATAAGTTAGTATAAATCAATACAAAACATTATCATTATCTACTGCAAAAAATCACTAAAATTATTCTTTAACATTGCATACTAAATGCCTCTGCATATTTAATACTCCTATCCTCAAATAGAACCATTAAACAAGCCAACATATGCAAACAATGCAAACATAACAGCAATCTCTCTAAACAGAATGGTCTGTAAAGGATGAAGCAATGTCCATACTTATTTAACTCCAAAAATTCTGAAAATTTACCACACTGTAGATAATTTACAATATCTTATTGTGTCAAAATTTCAAGATTTATCACATTCTGACTTTTCTAGGGAATTTAAGCAATAACAGCAAACTTTCTGTTTTAAAACAGCAACTCATACACTTGCAAACTGAGCATGCTAAAGGCTAAACTTGTCACTTTTATTGAAATAAAAGATACCAACATGATTATTAATAACATCAAGCAAATATCAACAAAATAAAATGATGCTCCAAGCAAAACACATATCATGTGATGAATAAAAATATAGCTCCAAGTGAGGTTACCGATAGTGTTGGAGACGAAAGAGGGGATGCCTTCCGGGGCATCCCCAAGCTTAGACGTTTGAGTCTTCCATGAATATTACCTTGGGGAGCCTTGGGCATCCCCAAGCTTATGGTCTTGCCCCTCCTTATTCTCCTCATATCGATATCTCACCCAAAACATGAAAACTTCAATCACACAAAACTTAACGGAACTTCGTGAGATAGGTTAGTATGATAAAGAGCAAATCATTCACCTTGGTACTGTCAAGACATGATCCATAATTGTTCTGACATAATTCCTACTGTACTCTATCATTTCCACAATTTATATCATTCAATATAAGCTATGGAAACGCTAAAACAAGCAAACTATGCAAACAAAACAGATTCTGTCAAAAACAGAACAGTCTGTAAAGATCTGAATTATGGTCATACTTCTGATACTCAAAAAATTCTGAAAACTTAGGATAACGTATTAAATTTGTATATAAATCATGTGTAAACATTTCAGAAGGTTTTGACACTCCAGTAAATTATAGTAATTTCTGCACTGGACGCAAAAGTTTTTGTTTTTGCACAGAATCTACTCAACTATCATCCACACTATCCCAAAAGTCTTACTTGGCACATTATTGAAAGAAAAAATATAAAACATGATTAGTACAGTAGATTAATCATGTTAACACACAAAAACTGTAGGGGTAAGTATTGGGTTGTTTCTCAACAACCACTTTTCTTTAAGGCCATTTAAGCTAGGCATGATGATTCAAATGATACTCACATGAAAGTGATGAATTGAAAAACAATGGGAGCATCATGAAGCATATGACTAGCACATCTAAGTCTAACCCACTTCCTATGCATGGGGATTTTGTGAGCAAACAATTTGTGGGAGGAAGAATCAACTAGCATAGGAATGCAAAACAAGCATAGCTTCAATACTTTCAACATATAGGGAGGAAACTTGATATTATTGCAACACCCACAAGCATATGATCCTCTCTCATAATAATTTTAAGTAGCATCATGAATGAATTCAATAATATAACTATCACATAAAGCATTCTTTTCATGATCCACAAGCATAGAAAATTTATTACTCTCCACATAAGCAAATTTCTTCTCATTCATAATAGTGGGAGTATCATATGAAACTCAAATACTATAAATTGTTTCCACATTAAAAGAGTTATGTTCAGTAAAAGAGTATTCATAATTATAACAAGTATTATAATAATAATCATCACTACTTTTCATAACATAAGTATCATCACAATAATCACCATAAGTAGCAATTTTATTCTCATCATAATCAATTGAAACCTCTTCCAAAGTAGTGGATTCAACATTAAATAAAGTCTTGACCTCTCCAAATCCACTTTTATCATTATAATAAGATTGAACACCCTCCAAAATAGTGGGATAATTATTGCCTAAAGTTGACACTCTTCCAAACCCACTTTCATTATTATTGCAATCATCATAGATGGGAGGCATGTCATCATCATAATAAACTTGCTCATCAAAACTAGGGGTACTAAAAATATCATCTTCATCAAACATAGCATCCCCAAGCTTATGGCTTTGCATACCATTAGCATCATGGATATTCAAAGAAAGCATACTAACAACATTGCAATCATGCTCATCATTCAAAGATTTTATGCCAAACATTTTATTGAATTCTTCTTCTAACACTTTGGCACAATTTTCCGATCCATCATTTTCAAGAAAGATATTATAAAGATGAAGCATTTGAGGCAACCTCAATTCCATTTTTTTTGTAGTTTTCTTTTATAAAACCAAACTAGTGATAAAACAAGAAACTAAAAGATTCAATTGCAAGATCTAAAGATATACCTTCAAGCACTCACCTCCCCGGCAACGGCGCTAGAAAAGAGCTTGAAGTCTACTACACAACTTTTATTCTTGTATACGTTGTTGGGCCTCCAAGTGCAGAGTTTTGTAGGACAGTAGCAAATTTTCCTCAAGTGGATGACCTAAGGTTTATCAATCCATGGGAGGTGTAGGATGAATATGGTCTCTCTCAAACAACCCTGCAATCAAATACAAGAAATCTCTTGTGTCCCCAACACACCCAATACAATGGTAAATTGTATAGGTGCACTAGTTCGACGAAGAGATGGTGATACAAGTGTAGTATGGATAGTAGATATAGGTTTTTGTAATCTGAAAATATAAAAACAGCAATGTAACAAGTAGTAAAAGTGAGCACAAACGGTATTGCAATGCTTAGAAACAAGGCCTAGGGTTCATACTTTCACTAGTGCAATCTCTCAATAGTGCTAACATAGTTGAATCATATAACACCCTCAACATGCGACAAAGAATCACTCCAAAGTTCCTATTAGCGGAGAACATAAGATATAAATTGTTGTAGGGTACGAAACCACCTTAAAGTTATCCTTTCCGATTGATCTATTGAGCCATCCCTATAAGTGTCACAAACAGCCCTAGAGTTCGTACTAAAATAACACCATATCATACGCATCAACCAACTCTAATGTCACATAGATACTCCAATGTCACCACAAGTATCCATGAGTTGATTATTCGATATGCATCAAACAACTTCAAATTCATAATATTCAATCCACACAAAGAACTTCAAAGAGTACCCCCAAAGTTTCTTATCGGAGAAAAGATAATGAAAACGTGCAACCAACCCCTATGCCTAGATCACCCCAAGGTCACGGGAATCCACAAGTTGATCACCAAAACATACATCAAGTGACTCAATAGAATACCCCATTGTCACCACGGGTATCCATATGCAAGACATACATCAAGTGTTCTCAAATCTGAAATATTCAATCCGACAATAACGAAACCTCAAAGGGAAAGATTCGATTCATCACAAGAAGATAGACAGGGAAGAAACACCATATGATCCAACTATATTAACAAAGCTCGTGGTACATCAAGATCGTGCCAAATCAAGAACACGAGAGAGAGAGCGAGATCAAACACATAGCTACTGGTACATACCCTCAGCCCCGAGGGTGAACTACTCCCTCCTCGTCATGGAGACCACCGGGATGATGAAGATGGCCTCCGGTGATGATTCCCCCTCCGGCAAAGTGCCGGAACAGGGCTCTGGATGAGTTTTCTTCGGTACAGAGGCTTGCGGCGGTGGCATGGAAGTTCTAGGTTTCTTTTTGGGTTTTCTAGAATATATAGGAATATTTGGCGATGGAATTACATCAGGGGGGTGCCCGAGGGTCCCACAAGCTCGGGGGTCGCCCCCCCAGGCTTGTGGCTCCCTCGGCCACCTCCTGGTCCATCTCCGGTGCTCTGTGGGTCTCTTCTGGTCCATAAAAAATAACCGTAAATTTTGGGGTCATTCCGAGAACTTTTATTTCTGCACAAAAAACGACACCACAGTAGTTTTGCTGAAAACTGCGTCAATTCGGGTTAGTTCTAATCAAATCATACCAAAACCATATAAAATTGTTATAAACATGACATGAATACTTCATAAATTATAGATACGTTGGAGACGTATCAGGGGGGTGGCTGCGCCCTGTTGCCTTGTGGGCAACTGTCGGGGCCGGATTTCCGAGACACAAATATCCAAGAAATTAACCCCTCGTGTCACCACCAGCCCCAGGTTTACTGTTACTGGTGGACACATCCTTGTTACAGATCACCAACCGATTACAAGAATTGAATACAAGACCATAAAGGTCTAATGATACAATAATGATTTCTAACAGCGGATGGCGGAAGTGACTCGTGGATCTCCAACGCCGGTGTAGCTCCATTTCCACAGGAACAGCTGACCCAGATAATTCCTATCTCGCGTGGCTGCTATCTTAAGCTCCTAATCCGCATGGACGTCGTTGTAGTACTCCTTGTTGAACTCCTGACTTGGCCAATTAAATAGCCAGGGACAAGCCTGTGAGTACGTTTGAATGTACTCGCAAACATAATGAACAAAAGATATACCGAATGCATATGCTCATGATGGATTAGGTTATATATATGCATATGCTGACTAATATTAAAGCATGGCATGATAAATATTAATATAGTGCGGAAGAATAAATATAAAATTTTAGTGACAAACAAAGAAAGTTAATGGAACATCGGGCGAGACTGGACCGCCCGAGAATCCAAAAGAAAATAAAAGTGGAGAATCGGGCGAGACAGGACCGCCCGAGAATCCAAAAGAAATGCCAAACGGGTGTCAAAAAGCGATGCCTCGAGAGGTCTTGAAAAGAAATGCCAAACGGGTGTCTAAATGCGATGCCTGGAGAGGTCTTGAAAAGAAATGCCAAACGGGTGCCTGAAAGCGAATCCTCGAGAGATCTTGAAAATAAAACTGTGTACCCAGGTAGTCTAGCCATCCCAAGTATTACTCAGAAAGGAAAATAAAATTGAGTGTCACGGATAGTCCAGCCAGCCCAAGTGACACTCAGAAAAGAAAAGAAAACTGAGTGTCACGGGTAGTCTAGCCAGCCCAAGTGACACTCAGAAAAGAAAAGAAAACAGAGTGTCACAGGTAGTCTAGCCAGCCCAAGTGACACTCAAAAAATTCATATAAGAGAAACGGTTAGACCACAATAATATTCATGAGAGTAATAATATTAATGCTGGCATTAGTGGTGACAATAATCATCCTGCAAAATAAATCATGCTCAATTTTAATTATTTCCAACGAAGACCGACACTAAGACCGACACTTGACCAACCCAGACTGTAGTCCTTAACCGCGGACACGGCTATTTGAATAGGTTTTAAAACTATACAGAGGGTGTACTCTTTACCCACAAGTAAAAGATTTCCTTAGTCAACACCGAGACGCTGACTAATTCCCATTACGGCCTTTGGGTTGTAAACACACCTAACCAGCACATACCAGATTAACTTTCCGGATGCCAGGAATGACCCAAAGCATCATTCAAGAAAAACTCTAAGACGGGGAGACCATCGTCTCGAATAGCATGTGATCACTATTAATATGCACGGATTAAAAGGGGTGCCCCCCTCTTGGCCCAGCCGGATACACCCATGCCCCCAGACCCGATGACTGGCATTATAACCGGTACCTGGAAAGCTTCATCGCGGCCTCTTTGTACGGTGTGTGCATGGAAAGGGGTTAACAACTTACTGAACCGTACCCTACCTGTGTCAAGGACAAGTGGAAGCACGAGACAAGTATGGGGGTTACCGGAACAAGACTCGATCTACGGTCAACTCAGGAGGCTTATGTATTTCCTGCAGTGGTTAGCACAATAAAGTGTCCTTTCAACAGTAACATCAAAACAGGGCCACAGCCCTTGCATGTCCCAACATGCATAACCAACAAGGCATGATCACGCTCCGACGTGATCACCCTTCTGCCGGTAACGGTATTTCTCTTATACCTGCTCCTGCAAGTTAGTCATGACAAGCACACGTTGCACGACACGAGGAAACATGCCAACACTACATGCATGCAAATTTTATTTGAATTCAACATATGCATGATTCAATTATTCTTGCAAACATTTAACCATGCAATCACCATATCAAGTGTTCAAGATGCTTGCCTTGAGCTTGCAGAAGTGTTGGGTGCACTCCAAAATTTTGAAAATTATATCTTCCCTCCATTTCCTATTTTCAAAAATATTGCAATTATCACATAAAGCAAAAACAGTACTAAAAAGTTGTTTGGAAATTTTTGAAATAAATACTAAAATAAACTAGATGAAAAATTAGGAATATCAGAAAAATAATCAAATTATTTGGAGTTCAGATGATTTTCCTAGGAATTTCTTAAGCTGAAATAAATGACTAAATGGACTATTTAATTAATCCAACAAAAACTAAAATTAGGAAAAATGTTCACCCTAACTGGATTAATAGACTATGAATATATGAGTATGTGGAAATTTGAATCATCAGATTTGGATTTGAAATGATGGCTGTGGAATTATTAGGAATCTACTGGAAAAGGAAAATAGAAAAGAGTAGAAGTGCGCCCTGAGCGCTGTTTAGCCATGCGTGCCACTGGGCCAGGCCCAGCCGTTCGGCCGCGCGAGAGGATTGATGACGTCAAAGACGTATTCCAGGAATATGTTTCCCCCACGCGAAGACAATTTCACGGAACCCGTCTCCACTTATCCACGCGGCGTGGGTCACTAACAGTGGGCCCACCTGTCCCACTGGTCAGGTTGGACCAGGTCACCATGCGTGCTCCTCTCTCTCCGGCAAAACAGAGGAGGACTCTGGCGGCCCTCGCCGGCGAACGGCGGCGCCCCACGGTGAGATGAGGCCACCCGCGTGTCCAGGGGAGCCTGGCGATCCCGACGAGGTACGGCATGGTCGCCGGGGAGCCCTATCTTGCCGGCGGCGAGGACACCCGAGAAACTCCGGCGGTGATGAATTGGGATTTCCGTCTACGGTGGCTCCCGAGCAAAATTGAGAGGAGGATTGGGTTCGTGGGAGCTCCAGAGAGCTAGTGGTGCAGAAAGCGAGGAGAGGGAGGGCCGGGTGACGTCGGAATCATTCGGACAGTGGCGGCGGCCGTGGTTGTCAGAGATGAAGAACATGACCGCTTCAGGTCATGGGGCTGCTCGAGGAGGCTTTCAGAGAGGTGTGGATACGTCCTGCCATCGATGAAGTGCTCGCGGTGGCGTTATATAGCGAGGGCGAGGTCGGTTCGCGGGTTCCAGAAGGTGGCCGTGTTGGCGGCAGCCATTAATGGCAGAGGAGGACGGTGGCGAGGCCGTTGGGTAGGTGAGGTGGTCGGTGGTCTGTAGCTGATCTCCAAGTGAGCTGGAGGGCTCAGGGGAGCGCCAGGTGGCCCGGACGGCGCCGTCCACAGCAGACTATGGCGGCGGCCATTAATGGCGAGCGCGGTCGGTGGCGAGGCCGGCGAGCAGCGGATGAGCTCAAGGGGTTGGGACTTAAGTGTGCGATGCACTGGTGGCCCCTGATTGGCGCCGAGCACCTTGGATGGTGCCGTACCCGAGTCGGTGACCCCGGGCGGCGGCTCTGGTCGGTACAGGTTGGTGGCGGGCGGCGCTTGGGGATCAGGGGGAGGTCGCAATAGGCGCGGTGGCTAGCTGGGGGAGTGGGGCGAGCCAGGGAGGCAGCAGCAGGGGTGGCAGAGGCTCGGGTGCGACGGGTGCAATGCGGGCGCTCTGGCCAGGCCAGGTGCACGCACGCAGTGCGCACGATCAAATGCCAGGGGGCTCTAGGGTGTCCCAATTGGGCTGAGTTTTGGTAGGGTAGCATTGCATGGTCTGGTGAGAGGGATGGACATGTTACTTTGGCTAGATGAGCAAGTGTGCAATGCAAGTTAGAAAGATGCAATGTTTCTGCCATGCCCATAAGCTGCTTGACAAAATGCTAGGGCTATTTAGGAGATTTTGTTGAAAATGAGATTTGGCAGGATGGTGTCTCTTTAGGTGATAAAGAGGATGGCAGGGTTGGTTTGACCAAAAGAAAAACTTGTTAGTGCAAGTTTTACTGAAATTCAGTTCTGGAATGAAACTTGGAGGATTTATTTGGAGGTCTTCCAAGATGCAAATGGAGTTGATCTTCTGGACATAGAAGTTTGGTTGGAAGGACTACAAGATGGAATAATTTCAGAATTTTTGGAGCAAGAAAAAGTGAGGTTGTAGTTCAAAGCTGAATCTGGACCAGAAATGAAAAGAGGATGTTTTGCTCAAAATTTTGAAAAGACCAAGTTGGGTTTTTGCATGAAAGTGATCTATAGGCATCACATGAACCCTCATAATTATTGTGGAATTTTTAAAGAATTATTTAAAATGGTTGTAGTGCAACAGAAGCATTTCAATTATTGAAAATGCTATTAAAATGATTATCTTGGGCAAAATTTTATTATGAAAATAATTCCTACTGTTATTAAAATATAAATGAAATGATTTAAGAGAGCTACCCAAGCTAATAATATTTTACAAAAATTTCTATATGGAGGGAAGAATTTTGGAAAACAGAAAACAGAAATTACTCTAAAATATATAAAAGACATAATATAATTCAAAATTTTATTTCTGGCCAAATTTTACTTAATAAAAATATGGTTAAATTTTTGGGGTGTTACAAGCTCTACCCCCCTTAAGAAAATCTCATCCTCGAGATTTGTTAAGGGCGGAAGAACTAAATGCATATCACAACAAACAATATTATGCAGAATGCAAACATAGCAATGCACTTATGAAATACGCCCTAAAATACAATACAAAGGTTGCATCATGTAAACTAGTGCTAGATACTGCAACAAACATACTTATGGTCGTCTACGACACGAAGGTGGGATCTACGGGATCTTGCGGAAGGGTTCCTGGCGCTGGGTACACAACATACTCCGGGGGCTCTTCTATGCCAAGAGCATGACGAGTGAGATTGGCGAGGATGACTACAAAGTCTCCAAGCTCGGCTGCGGTAGTCTCGTTGCAAACAATGGGGCTAGGCATCTTGGTGGTTGGATATCGAATTGAGAGTGAGGCTGTGATGTGCTGTGTTTGGGGCAAGGCTCCCTTTAAAGGCCAGTGGAGTCTTCCATCGCACGCTTGTGGATGGGACAACTCAGGTGTCGGCCACAGGCACACGGCCTATGGGCAGACGGATAGGTTGGGCACCGACTGTCCAAGGATGTCGGCTGGCCACTTTGCAAGCAATCAGAGGTGATGGATTTGGCTACGGACAGGAAAAGATTTGGACGGTGTGGAAACCTAAGGATAATGACCAGGCTAAGATAGGATTAGCTAATGGTCAGCCTGGCTCTGATACCAACGCTGTCTGGGCCGGATTTCTGGGACAGAAATATCCAAGAAATTAACCCCTCGTGTCACCACCAGCCCCAGGTTTACTGTTACTGGTGGACACGTCCTTGTTACAGATCACCAAGCGATTACAAGAATTGAATACAAGACCATAAAGGTCTAATGTTACAACAATGATTTCTAATAGCGGATGGTGGAAGTGACTCGTGGATCTCCAACGCCGGTGGGGCTCCATTTCCACAGGAACAGCTGGCCCGGATAATTCCTATCTCGCGTGGCTGCTGTCTTAAGCTCCTAATCCGCATGGACGTCGTTGTAGTACTCCTTGTTGAACTCCTGACCTGGCCAAATAAATAGCCAGGGACAAGCCTGTGAGTATGTTTGAATGTACTCGCAAACATAATGAACAAAAGATATACCGAATGCATATGCTCATGATGGATTAGGTTATATGCATATGCTGACTGAAAATAAAGCATAGCATGATAAATATTAATACAGTGCGGAAGAATAAATATAAAATTTTAGAACAAAGAGAGTTAATGGAACATCGGGTGAGACTGGACCGCTCGAGAATCCAAAAAAAAATAAAAGTGGAAAATCAGGCGAGACAGGACCGCCCGAGAATGCAAAAGAAATGCCAAACGGGTGTCTAAAAGCGACACCTCGAGAGGTCTTGAAAAGAAATGCCAAACGGGTGTCTAAATGCGACGCCTCGAGAGGTCTTGAAAAGAAATGCCAAACGGGTGTCTGAAATTAAGCGACGCCTCGAGAGATCTTGAAAATAAAATTGAGTACCTAGATAGTCTAGCCATCCCAAGTGATACTCAGAAAGGAAAATAAAATCGAGTGTCACGGGTAGTCCAGCTAGCCCAAGTGACACTCAGAAAAGAAAAGAAAACCGAGGGTCATGGGTAGTCTTGCCAGCCCAAGTGACACTCAGAAAAGAAAAGAAAACCGAGTGTCACGGGTAGTCTAGCCAGCCCAAGTGACACTCAGAAAATTCATATAAGAGAAACGGTTAGTCCACAATAATATTCATGATAGTAATAATATTCATGCTGGCATTAGTGGTGACAATAATCATCCTGCAAAATAAACCATGCTCAATTTTAATTATTTCCTCCGAAGAACGACACTAAGACCGACACTTGACCAACCCATACTGTAGTCCTTAACCGCGGACACGTCTATTCGAATAGGTTTTAAAACTCTGCAGAGGGTGTACTCTTTACCCACAAGTAAAGGATTTCCTTAGTCAACACCGAGACGCTGACTAATTCCCATTACGGCCTTTGGGTTGAAAACACACCTAACCAGCACACACCAGATTAACTTTCTGGATGCCAGGAATCACCCAAACCATCGTTCAAGAAAAACTCTAAGACGGGGAGACCATCGTCTCGAATAGCATGGGATCACTATTAATATGCACAGATTACAAGGGGTGCCCCCCTCTCGGCCCAGCCGGATACACCCATGCCCCCTGACCCGATGACTGGCATTATAGCCGGTACCTGGAAACCTTCATCACAGCCTCTCTGTACGGTGTGTGCAGGGAAAGGGGTTAACAACTTACTGAACCGTACCCTACCTGTGGCAGGGACAAGTGGTAGCACGAAACAAGTATGGGGGTTACCGGAACAAGACTCGATCTACGATCGACTCAGGAGGCTTATGTATTTCCTGCAGTGGTTAGCACAATAAAGTGTCCTTTCAACAGTAACATCAAAACAGGGCCACATCCCTTGCATGTCCCAACATGCATAACCAACAAGACATGATCACGCTCCGACATGATCACCCTTCTGTCGGTAACGGTATTTCTCATATACCTACTCCTGCAAGTTAGTCATGAAAAGCACACGTTGCACGGCATGAGGAAACATGCCAACACTACATGCATGCAAATTTTATTTGAATTCAACATATGCATGATTCAATTATTCTTGCAAACATTTAACCATGCAATCACCATATCAAGTGTTCAAGATGCTTGCCTTGAGCATGCAGAAGTGTTGGGTGCACTCCAAAATTTTGAAAATTATATTTTCCCTCCATTTCCTATTTTCAAAAATATTGCAATTATCACATAAAGCCAAAATAGTAGTAAAACATTGTTTGGAAAATTTTGAAATAAATACTAAAATAAACAAGATGAAAAATTTGGAATATCAGAAAAATAATCAAAGTATTTGAAGTTCAGATGATTTTCCTAGGAATTTCCTAAGCTGAAATAAATGACTAAAAGGACTATTTAATTGATCCAACAAAAAATAAGATTTGGAAAAATGTTCACTCTAACTGGATTAATAGACCATGAATATATGAGTATGTGGAAATTTGAATCATCAGATTTGGATTTGAAATGATGGCTGTGGAATTATTAGGAATCTACTGGAAAAGGAAAATAGAAAAGAGTAGAAGTGCGCCCTGAGCTCTGTTTTGCTGTGCGTGCCACTGGGCCAGGCCCAGCCGTTCGCCGCGCGAGAGGATTGATGACGTCAAATACGTATTCTAGGAATACGTTTCCCCCGTGCAAAGACAACTTCACGGAACCCGTCTCCACTTATCCACGCGGCGTGGGTCACTGAAAGTGGGCCCGCCTGGCCCACTGGTCAGGTTTGACCAGGTCACCACGCGCGTGCTTTTCTCTCTGGCTGAACAGAGGAGGACTCCGACGGCCCTTGCCGGCGAACGGCGGCGCCCCATGGTGAGATGAGGCCACCTGCTTGTCTAGGGGTGCCTGGCGATCCCGACGAGGTATGGCATGGTCGCCAGGGAGCCCTATCTCGCCATCGGCGAGGACTCTCGAGAATCTCCGGCGGCGATGAATTGGGATTTCCGTCTACGGTGGCTCCCGAGGAAAATTGAGAGGAGGATTGGGTTCGTGGGAGCTCCAGAGAGCTAGTGGTGAAGAAAGCGAGGAGAGGGAGGGCCGGGTGATGTCGGAATCATCTGGACAGTGGCGGCGGCCGTGGTTGTCGGAGACGAAGAAGATGACCACTTTAGGTCATGGGGCTGCTCGAGGAGGCTTTCAGAGAGGTGTGGAGAGGTCCTGCCGTCGATGGAGTGCTCGCGGTGGCGTTATATAGCGAGGGCGAGGTCGATTCATGGGTTCCAGAAGGTGGCCGAGGTGGCAGCAGCCATTAATGGCGGAGGAGGATGGTGGCGAGGCCGTAGTGTAGGTGAGGTGGTCGGTGGTCTGCAGCTAATCTCCGAGTGAGCTGGAGGGCTCAGGGGAGCGCCAGGTGGCCTGGACGGCGCCGTCCACAGCAGACTACGGCAGCGGCCATTAATGGCGAGCGTGGTCAGTGGCGAGGCCGGCGAGTAGCGGATGAGCTCAAGGGGTTGGGACTTAAGTGCGCTATGCACTGGTGGCCCCTGATTGGCGCCGAGCACCTTGGACGGTGCCATACCCGAGTCGGCGACCGCGGGCGGCGGCTCTGGTCGGTGCAGGTTGGTGGCGGGCGGCACTTGGGGATCAGGGGGAGGTCGCAGCAGGCGCGGTGGCTAGCTGGGGGAGCGGGGCGAGCCAGGGAGGCAGCACCAGGGGTGGCGGAGGCTCGGGTGCCGACGGGTGCAACGCGGGCGCTCTAGCCACGCCCAGTGCACGCATGCAGCGTGCTTGATCAAATGCCCGGGGGCCCTAGGGTGTCCCAATTGGGCTGAGTTTTGGTAGGGTAGCATTGCATGGTCTGGTGAGAGGGATGGACATGTTACTTTGGCCAGATGAGAAAGTGTGCAATGCAAGTTAGAAGGATGCAATGTTTCTACCATGCCCATAAGCTGCTTGACGAAATGCTAGGGCTATTTAGGAGATTTTGTTGAAAATGAGATTTGGCAGGATGGTGTCTCTTTAGATGATAAAGAGGATGGCAGGGTTGGTTTGACCAAAAGAAAAACTTGTTAGTGCAAGTTTTACTGAAATTTAGTTCTGGACAGACACTTGGAGGATTTATTTGGAGGTCTTCCAAGATGCAAATGGAGTTGATCTTCTGGACTTAGAAGTTTGGTTGGAAGGACTACAAGTTGGAATAATTTCAGAATTTTTGGAGCAAGAAAAATTGAGGTTGTAGTTCAAAGCTGAATCTGGACCAGAAATGAAAAGAGGATGTTTTGCTCAAAATTTTGAAAAGACCAAGTTGGGTTTTTGCATGAAAGTGATCTATAGGCATCACATGAACCCTCATAATTTTGGTGGAATTTTTAAAGAATTATTTAAAATGGTTGTAGTGCAACAGAATCATTTCAATTATTGAAAATGCTATTAAAATGATTATCTTGGAAATTTTTTTATTATGAAAATAATTCCTACTGTTATGAAAATATAAATGAAATGATTTAAGAGAGCTACCCAAGCCAATAATATTTTACAGAAATTTCTATATGGAGGGAAGAATTTTGGAAAACAGAAATCAGAAATTACTCTAAAATAAATAAAAGACCTAATATAATTGAAAATTTTATTTCTGTCCAAATTTTACTTAATAAAAATATGGTGAATTTTTTGGGGTGTTACAGCAACAGGTGCACTCCCCTGGGTTGTTTTCAGTGCCAAAAATTCTTATATATTCCAGAAAAAATCATGTTAAAATTTTATTGCATTCTGAGCACTTTTATTTTTGGGTCATTTTTTATTGCACGGATAATTTAGAAAACAGGATAATCATGGCATTTTACTTTATTAAACAATAAATAACAGAGAGCAAACTGTGGTTACAGAAAGTTGTGCTTACTAAATTCATCGACAACATATCCCTCCAAAAGAATCCATTAATAAGTTTGACCAAGTCTTATTAACAAACTATTTCCGAGTGACATGAAACCGAAGAATTTTCATATAACACTAAGTTACCTCAACGGGGATATGCATCTCCCCAACAATGAGAATCTCATATTTCTTTTTGACGGTAGGAAGAGGAAATTTGAAACCCCCAATAGTGATTGTCGAAACCTTTTCAACAATATTAATACCATTCACTGAAGTTTGTTTCTTCGGGAAATAAACCGTATGCCCATTACCATTGACATGAAAAGTAACCTTGCTATTGTTGCAATCAATAACAGCCCCTGCAGTATTCAAAAAGGGTCTACCAAGGATAATCGACATGTTGTCGTCCTCGGGCATATCAAGAATAACAAAGTATGTTATGATAGTAACGTTTGCAACCACAACGGGAACGTCCTCACAAATTCCAATAGGTATAGCAGTTGATTTATTAGCCATTTGCAAAGATATTTTAGTAGGTGTAAGCTTATTCAAATCAAGTCTTATAAAGAGAAAGGCATAACACTAACACCAGCTCTTAAATCATAGAAAGCAGTTTTAACATAACTTCTTTTAATGGAGCATGGTATAGTAGGTATTCTAGGATCTCCTAACTTTTTAGGTACTCCACCCTTAAAAGAATAATTTGTAAGCATGGTGGAAATTTCAGCTTCAGGTATCTTCCTGTTATTAGTGACAATATCTTTCATGTATTTAGCATAGGGAGACATTTTCAACATATCAATCAAGCGAGTGCACAAAAAGACAGGTCTAAGCATTTCAAACAAGCACTCAAAGTCTTCCTCATCTTTATTTTTAGATGGTTTTGTAGGAAAAGGCATGGGTTTTTGAACCCATGGTTCTCTTTCCTTTCCATGTTTTCTAGCAACGAAATCTCTTTTATCATATCTTTTTTTCTTAGGAGGTGGGTTATCAAGATCAACACCAGGTTCTGTTTCTACATCATTATCTGGTTGAGCATCAACATGAACATCATCATTATCATTTTCATTATCACTAGGTGAGTGTTCATTACCAGATTGTGTCTCAGCATCAGAAATAGAAACATCATTATGAGTATCAGGAGGTTTTTCTATCTCGGGTTCACTAGAAGCATGCAAAGTCCTATCATTTTTCTTTTTCTTTTTCTTCTTAGATGGACTAGGTGCATCAATATTAATTCTTTGAGAATCTTGTTCAATTCTTTTAGGATGACCTTCAGGATATAGAGGATCCTGAGTCATTCTACCTCCTCTAGTGACAACTCTAACAACACAATCATTCATTTTATTATTCATCTCGTCAAGCAAATCATTTTGTAACTTAGCTACTTGTTGTAACTGAGTCTGGACCATAGAAGCATGTTTACTCAAACCCTTAACATCATTAGCAATTCTAAACATCAAATCACACAAGCGATCAATCATGATGGCATTTCTTTTTAATTGATTGCTAACGTACATATTGAAATTCTCTTGCTTAACAACGTAGTTATCAAATTCATCCAAGC
This sequence comes from Elymus sibiricus, assembly GCA_039707655.1. Lineage (NCBI taxonomy): Eukaryota > Viridiplantae > Streptophyta > Magnoliopsida > Poales > Poaceae > Elymus > Elymus sibiricus. The sequence goes on along the minus strand of CM077668.1, from coordinate 85,894,437 downwards.
ATTAACTAGCAAATTTATTATAAGGAATATCACCTTCATCGAATCTACAAATAGAATTTACCTCCACTACCTGTGTCAGGATGTCGAGCCCATGTATTTCTTCAATAGGTGGTAGATTGTTAACATCTTCAGCTTTAATATCCTTTTCTTTCATAGATTTCTTAGCTTCTTGCATATCTTCTGCACTGAGGAATAGAATACCTCTTTTCTTCGGAGTTGGCTTAGGTGGTTTAGGAAGTGTCCAATCATCGGCATTTCTCAATATATTATTCAATAGTTCTTCAGCCTGTCCAACAGTTCGGTCCCTGAAAACAGAACCAGCACAACTATATAGGTAGTCCCTAGAAGCATCGGTTAGTCCATTATATAAGATATCAAGTATTTCATTTTTCTTAAGAGGATGATCAGGCAAAGCAGTAAGTAATTGGAGAAGCCTCCCCCAAGCTTGAGGGAGATTCTCTTCTTCAATTTGCACAAAGTTAAATATTTCCTGTAAGGCAGCTTGTTTCTTATAAGCAGGAAAATATTTTTCAGAGAAGTAATATATCATATCCTGGGGACTACGCACACAACCAGGAGCAAGAGTATTAAACCATATCTTAGCATCACCCTTTAATGAGAAAGGAAACAACTTAAGAATATAGTTGTAGCGAATTTTTTCCTCATGAGCAAATAGGGTGGCAATATCATTCAATTTAGTAAGGTGTGCCACAATAGTTTCAGTTTCATAACCATGAAAAGGATCAGATTCAATCAAAGTAATTAACTCAGGATCGACAGAGAATTCATAATCCTTATCAGTAACAAATATAGGAGAGGTAGCAAACTTAGGGTCATATTTCATTCTCTCCATCATACATTTTTCTTTCAACTCAACAAACAATTTTATAACATCATCTCTATCCTTACAAGCAAGAATTGCCCTAGCTGTCTCTCTATCAAAAACATAACCATCAGGTATTTCAACTCTAGTAGGAGGGCTAGGCCTAATAGGCAATTCATAATTTTTAGAAGTTCCATTAATTTCAGCATTCTCAATTTCTTTAGCTTTAGCAAGTTGTTCATCAAGAAATTCACCTAGTGGCACAGAATCATCAAGCATAGTACTAGCATCATCATGAATATCATTTATAGCAGAAGTAGTATCATCAATTACTTGCGACATATCAGAATGAATAGCAGGTGGTGGTGTCACAAGCCTACTCAAAATAGAATGTGAATCAAGTGCGGAGCTAGATGGCAGTTCCTTACCTCCCCTCATCTTAGAGGGAATGATCTTGGTCTTAGCATCTTTTAGATTCTTCATAGTGATCAACAGATATAAAACCCAAGTGACTCAACAAATAGAGCTATGCTCCCCGGCAACGGCGCCAGAAAAAGGTCTTGATAACCCACAAGTATAGGGGATCGCAACAGTTTTCGCGGGTAGTATTTCACCCAGATTTATTAATTGGACACAAGGGGAGCCAAAGAATATTTGCGAGTATTAGTAGTTGAGTTGTCAATTCAACAACACCTGGAGAACAAATATCTGTAGCAAAGTATTTAGTAGCACAGTAATATGATAGTTTTGATAGCAGTAGTAACAGTAGCAATAGTAACAGTAACAGAATCAGTTTTGTAGTGATTGTAATAGCAACAGCAATGAAAGTAACTTAGCAAAGATCAATATGCGAAAAGCATAGGCATTGGATCGGTGATGGATGATTATGTTGGATGACATTCATCATGTAACAGTCACAACCTAGGGCGATACACAATAGCTCCAATTCATCAATGTAATGTAGGCATGTATTCTGTATATAGTCATACGTGCTTATAATAAGAACTTGCATGACATCTTTTGTCCTACCCTCCCGTGGCAGCAGGGTCCTTATGGAAACTAAGGGATATTAAGGCCTCATACATGAACTCCTCAAACTACGGTAATCACCGGAAAGAATCCCAATTATTGTCACCTTGGGGTATGCGGATCATAACACATAATAGGTGCATATAACTTGCAAGATAGGATCAAGAACAAAAATATATTCATGAAAACATAAAGGGTTCAGATGTGAAATCATGGCACTCGGGCCCTAGTGACAAGCATTAAGCATAGCAAAGTCATAGCAACATCAATCTCAGAACATAGTGGATACTAGCGATCAAAGTCCTAACAAATTGGCTCGATTACATGAGAAATCTCATCCAACCCATCACCGTCCAGCAAGCCTATGGAGAAATTACTCATGCCCAGTGGTGAGCATCATGAAATTGGTGATGGAGGATGGTTGATGATGACAACGGCGATGAATCCCCCTCTCTGGAGCCCAGAACGGACTCTAGATCAGCCCTCCCGATGAAGAATACTAGGTGGTGGCGTCTCCGTATCGTAAAACATGATGAAACTTCTTCTTCTATTTTTTTCTTTGGGAAAATGAATTTATAGCGTTGGAATTAGGTCAGACGGCCATCTGTGGGCGCCACAAGGTAACAAGACGCGCCTCAGGGGGCGGTCGCGCCATGTTGCCTTGTGGGCAACAGGTGGCCCCTCTTATGTTGATTCTTGTGCCAATAATTTTTATATATTCCATAAAAATTCTCCAAAAAGTTTTGTCCAATTCTAAGAACTTTGATTTCTGCACAAAAACAACACCATGGTAATTCTGCTGAAAACAACATTAGTCCGGGTTAGTTTCATTCAAATCATGCAAATTAGAGTCCAAAACAAGAGCAAATGTGTTTGGAAAAGTAGATATGACGGAGACATATCACCTGCTACTCAAAATATAGGCTCCCTATTGAGAGCTCCAGAAGTAATGATACTTCACAGATGACAGCTTCAAAATATACTAAGGAAGAACAACTCGACCTGACCTGTCGACCGCAAATGTCACTACTCCTCTTCCCAAAGAAGGAACATACTATACTTATTAAAGAACAAGAGAAGAGGATAATGTTAAAGAAGAGCAGAAGAGCAAGCATATTGTAGATATTATAAGTCTTTCTATACAATGTCTGTTGCCCACCCATGATGAACCAGAGCACATTGAGAAATACTATTCCTTCCTGTCTCTCTATATGTGGCTCACATGCATTTCAAAACTAAAATAGGAACATGTAGCTAACCAATTAAACTTGTCTCTGTCTTACTAATACCAGCATCATATCAGATTCGAATTTGTAGAAATAAGCTTGTTTAGCTTGATGGGTGGAGCAGTGCTCTTATGACATGAATCACATATTCAGATGGTACTGATCATAAAAGGGGGAAACCCTAAGCATGATGAGTATAGTGTTGACCGTGGCATGGCAGATCTGAAGTTGCAAACCACACAAAGGCTACTTAGCAACCGATGTTTGCTTTCAACTGACAACTAAGATTTGGTATGGATAAGAAAGTACAGTAAACAAGTGACAAAGAAATGCAATTCCCTACTGTCTCTCTATATGTTGCCACATGCATTTCGAAACTCAAGTGGAAGCATTAGCTGACCAATTAAATGTGTGTCTGTTAACTAATATCAGTATCATATCACATTTGTATTTGAACAACTAAGCTTTGGAATTATGAGGGTGTGTTGTCTAGCTTGAAGGGTGGAATGCTGCTAGTATGACACAAAGCACCTACGCAGATCATAGTAGTGTAGATAAAAGGGGACCCTAAGCATCACGAGTGAAATCGGGAAAGTCGAACTAGCTGGAACATATGGGCTTGTATAGCTGGGACTGCTGGAAATGCTTCGGATCCCCTACAGGGGCAGCTCTATTCAACTAAAGGCTCAATACTGTTACTATCAGTTTAGACTCTCAAAGGCGACACAGTTCCCAGCATTTCCTGGATATTATGGTAGACCAACAAGAATAGTTGAAAGCATCCATCAGAAGCGACCCAATATACCTATCGACTGCAAATGTCCCTGCTCCAGTTCCCGACAAGAAACATATTGTACTACTATACTTATTAAGAAGAATGGAAGAGCAACATGTTAAAGAAGAGCAAGCAGATTTTGGATAATGCAATGTGTGTTGCCCACCCATGATGAACCAGAGCGCACAGAGAAATACTCGTCCTTCATGTCTCTCTATATGTGGCTCACATGCGTTTCGAAACTAAAGTAGGAACATTTAGCTGACCAATTAAACCTATCGATGTCTTACTAATATCAGCATCATATCAGATTCGGATTTGTACAACAAAGCTTGTTTAGCTTGATGGGTGGAGTAGTGCTCTTACGACATGAATCTGGTAGGCTGATCGTAGTGATCATAAAAGGGGGAAATCTAAGCATGATGAGCATGGTTGGTTTGCAGCCAATATTTGGCTAGCCAAATGTTGGCATTGCCAAATATTGGTCATACCAAGACTTGCCAAATATTGGCAACTTTATGTGAGATAGGCAAGACAACTAGACAAAAAATCAATTAGTAGCCAATATTTGGCACAATGCCAAACATTGGCATGCCAATTCTTGACACCAAACCAATTATGCTCGATCAGTATAGTGTTGACCATGGCATGGCAGATCTGAAGCTGCAAACCACACAAAGGCTACTTAGCAACCGATGTTTGCTTTCAACTAACAACTAAGATTTCGTATGGACAAGACAGTACAGTAAACAAGTGACAAAGAAATGCAATTCCCTGCTGTCTCTCTATATGTTGCCACATGCATTTGGAAACTCAAGTGGGAGCATTAGCGGACCAATTAGATGTGTGTCTGTTAACTAATATCAGTATCATATCACATTCGTATTTGAACAACTAAGCTTTGGAATTATGAGTGGTGTGTTGTTTAGCTTGAAGGGTGGAGTGCTGCTAGTATGACACAAAGCACCTACGCAGATCATAGTAGTGTAGATAAAAGGGGAAAACCCTAAGCATCACGAGTGAAATCGGGAAAGTGGAACTAGCTGGAACATATGGGCTTGTATTGCCGGGATGGCTGGAAATGCTTCGGATCCCCTACAGGGGCATCTCTATTCAACTGAAGGCGCAATACTATTACTATCAGTCAAGACTCTCAAAGGCAACACAGCTCCCAGCATTTCCTAGATATTATGGCAGACCAAGTAGAATAGTTGAAAGCATCTATCAGAAGTGACCCAATATACATGTCGACTGCAAATGTCCCTGCTCCAGTTCCCGACAAGGAACATACTGTACTACTATACTTATTAAGAAGAACAGAAGTGGAACATGTTAAAGAAGAGCAAGCGTATTTTGGATAATACAATGTGTGTTGCCCACCCATGATGAACCAGAGCGCATAAAGATATGGAATTCCCTGCCGTCTCTCCATATGTGGCGCACATGCTTTTCGAAACTAATGTAGGAACATTAGCTAACCAATTAAACATTCTCTATTTTAGCAATATCAGCATCATATCAGATTCGTATTTGAAAAACTAAGCTTTGGAATTATAAGTGGCATGTTGTTTCGCTTGATGGGTTGAGGAGCAGTGCTAGCACGACACGAAACACCTAGGATGATGGTAGTGAATATAAAAGGGGAAAACCATAAGCATTGCGAGTATAGTGTTGACCGTGCCATGGCAGATCTGAAGGTGCTAATCGGACAAAGGCTACTTCAGAACCAATGTTTGCTTTCAACTAACAAATAAAGATTAGGTACGGACAAGAAAGTACAGTAAACAAGTGACGATCTATTTTCCGGGTGAGATCAATAACTTAAGCAGATATGAAAGAGTACCACCTCTCTTGCGATGCCGTGTAGGCCTCTGCAGCGCGGAAGTAGATCTAAGACGGTAGATAGCGGCATCGGGGGATAAGTCCTATTGCTGTGGACGAGACGGTCGTAGGAGCGGCCACGGCAAGGTGGACAACGGCGCGGATGAAGCGAGAGGATGCGATGCTAGGATCCTGATCTAACGCGGTGGATGAGAGACGTCGATCTCTTGTAATGGACGGCGGCGTCGGGGTAGCTGCTCCAGCATGGTGGAGGAGGATGGCGGTGAATGGGTTGGCGGACGGAGAAGGCTGGGATGGAGAGGGTGTTTTGGCGCCCACGGAGTACGAATGGGGAAATGGATGAGAGAGGAGGGGGGAACCATGTCTATGGGACGCGCTTGTCTGAAATGTGGGGAAGTTACCAACTTAGCCCCTGTTTAAAATTTCCGATGTCTCGTCGATTGGGGATAGGACGGTAATCTTGCATCTCCCCAATATTTGCCGAGAGCGATTTCGGGCAAGGAGAGGGTGTTTTGGCACCCACGGTTGGCGCCCACGGTGTATGAACGGGGCTGACAGGTAGGGTGGTTGTGTCACGTATGAGTGAAGTTACAAACCTTCTCCTACTTAAAATATTTGCCTAGATCTATATCAGTCAAGGAGAGTTTGTTTTGCCGCCCACCATGTATGAATGGGGAAATGGAGGGGGAGAGAGAGGTCTTTGGGACGAGCTTGAATCAAATGTGTTTTGCCGCCCACATTTGGCGCCAACCGTGTCTGAATGGGGTGAGAGGTGGTTGTGTCACGTCTGAGTGAAGTTACAAACCTACCCCTATTTAGAGCAGTGGAAATCGGGCCGATAGGTTGCGCGTGTCAGGGGTAGACAGTAATTTCCATCTCCCAAACACTGGTTTCGGCAGTCGACGTGGGAGTGGGTGTTTTGCCGCTTCTTTCGATTTTTGGGCATAAGCATTCAAGTTTACCCTCACAACTAAATTCGAATCCATTTTGTATTCGATTACAAATCTTTATAAATCATTCTATGTTTTTTAGTTATCTTCAATAGCACAAAAAAGATGCATTCCACCTTTATATATGAATATGATTTACAAATGCCATGATACTCGAATTCAGAAGGTTGAATTCACTTTGAGTCAAACAGTTATTTCATCCAACACAATCTACTCACATGAAAAATAGTTCACCTTATGTCCACTCCTACAAGTACTGAGGATTGCCTCGCCTAAGAAAATCAAATCATTACAAGACATGGACAACAAATAAGGGGTCTTACAACATAATCCATTCACAAACATGACACAGCATGCAAGTATACTAATCTAATGACAATTTCAACTGGTATCTAAAGAAGAACTAGGATTAGCCTGGGCTTCAGATAGCATAAGCATCAGGACCTTCTCCATCTCCAAATGCAACTGTCTTACTTGCTCCACTTCTTGGTTTGCTTGCATAATGCGTGCAGCTAATTGCATAATTTCCAGCCTCATGATCAGGATTACCTCATTCATGGCAGCCACACCCTCTCTTTCTGCCTCTAGTAGAGCCTCAAGAACTATAATATCTGTGCTCGTTGCCTCTGAACTGCTACCATCTGGTAACATGGATGGCGCACTGCTTCCACAAATAGGTCCCGGGGTTGCACATTGTGTCCTAGTTTGAACTGCATCCTGAAAGGTTTCTGCTGGACATAAGTAACAGATAGTTATCACATGTTCTAGGCAGTAAGCTTACATGGTAAACTACATACAAATTATTGCCGAGCATGGCAAGCTATATTTGAATGGTTCAAAGTTGCATCAGCCGAAAAAAATTAAAATGGTTAGATGAAAGGCAGTGTACCACTGCTATATTTAAGTTGCCCAAGCATATAAATAGTTGAAATATTCTAAGAAAGCATTTAAACAGTGTGGCCTCATATAAATTACCAAGACAGTCTTGTGATGGAGTTCATAGGAAAAGTTAAGGAGTGAAATGAAGTATGCATGCATTTGTTTACGATAGTACGACAGGCACTTCTGACACATTGGACAACTCAGGTATAGCCTAAAAAGTACTCCCTCTATAAACTAATATAAGAGTGTTTATAGATTACTAAAGTAGTGATCTAAATGCTCTTATATTAGTTTAAGGAGGGAGTAACAAACAAGCATTCTAATCAAGCAATACAGCAAAGCAAGCAACTGAACTATTTGTAATTCTGTAGGATTACAGGTTGAGGGCACAAGCCAAGAAAGCAGCCCACACGCATGACATTTCATAGTAAGTTAAACACACTAGCTTACCATATGTCGCTGTGAAGGCTCGCTGCTATTGCAATGTTCTTTGAAGATGTCGTCAGCATCCCGTGCATGCAAACCTAGTCGTTGTAGTTTATTCTTCCCCCTCTATTTTGGTAAAACTAATTTTAATCACATGCACTGTTCAAATTGAACATCAATGATTCATCTAAACCAATGAAAGAAGGGTGTGTGCTTACACAACAATATGTGTGCTTCACTCTATTTTTATGCTTGTTCGAGGTGCTAGCCCCAAAAGAAAAAGCATTTTGCTTCATGCGGTTGGTAGCTCCATAATGAATAAAAGCAACAAATTAGTCATGCAACTTGGGAAGATCAATAACGCACAAAAGAGTTATGAACAGAGGCTCAGAGAAGTGCGGTAATAGCTAGCATTGAAAAATGTAGGTTAAGACGAACCAAAAGCAGCGGAACTACAAGCTAGTTTGCTGATGTGTAATTTAGCATAGAGAGCATAGAAGCAGTCCAGTACAATAATTGTAACCAAGAGGAGACATCAGAACAACACCATTATCATAAATATAGCATGCAAGAAGTAAAATAGGAGGCAGTAATATCTAGGAAGTACATTAATACTTAGGACAAAGAAAAAGCATTGTAACTACAGGTGCACTGATTTGTAATTTAGCACATATAACCTGTTCACTACCACATGTTTGGACCTACAGGTGCAAGCAGAATAACGCCTCTCATAAAAAAATGAATGATGCCCTAAAGAAATTCGAAGGTGCGGTGCTTATGCTAAGAAGGTGAACATAGGCACCGGCCGTTGGAGAATAGTACCCGATTCTCGACGGCGTATGGGCATCGTTGTCATACGTGAAAGCTCGTCGATGGTGCTCATGTTGCGGTTGAGTTGGACCGGCTGTCGCCGTTGGTGAAGCGGCTTCGGTGCTTAGGTGCGGCGCCTGTCGACATCCAAGAAAGCTGATCTGTGGTAAGTGAACTATTGTACAACAAAGATGAGAAAAACCAAAGGAGTGCTAATTGAAATAACCTGATGAGGCGGCGACGGCAGTAAAGCTGGTCCGGTGGAGTTGAATATGGCATCCGTGGAGTGGGTCTGGTGCAGTGGACGAAGGCGTCGGCGAAGCACATCCGGCGCGGTGTAATGTGCTTTCAGTGAGGTGGATCTGTTGCGGCGGACGAGGGCTTCTATGAAGGGCCAGCGATGTGGCGGACGAGGGCGTCAGTGAAGGGCCTACATTGTGGTGGACGAGGGTGCCGATGAAGCAGATCCGGTGCGCTGGACCATGATGGTATTCAAGGAGATCTGGTGCGGTGGACAAGCCAGTTGCTGAAGCGGCTCCGGTGCAGTGGTGAGTTGGCAGTTGGGGGTTCCAAGGTGCGGAAGGTAGATCCGGCAGGGTGTGAGGTGCACCGCCACGGCGGAGGACTAGATTCGTTGGCTTGGGGGAGGGGGGAGGGGAGTGGTTCTAGGTTAGAATGTTGGGGGCAAAGAGGGGAAAACAATGTATTTACCAAAGCTGCCCTTTTCCGTTGATGTGGCAAGGGTAAAAGAGGAATATCGTAGGGCTAAACTTTCGGGCGCGAGAAATTTCGATGTGAGCGGGAAGTTTAAAAGCTTTTGGTGGCTGAAATTATGTGTTCTTGTCTTGTACAACCGACTATGATATCATGGCCGTGTATTTATTTGTTGTGCACGCGAGAAAAAAAAGGTGCAAGTTTCGAAAATCAATGTCTCCAACTCGAAACTTAGATTGTCCATTCAATTCAAATATGGATCATTGAGCTAGTGCAAGCAAATACCAACATATGCTCCAATTCAAATGAAATTTCGAATGTGTTTCTCCTAAATATGATGACACAAACAAATATGTATGTGTATGAATAAAGTGGATGATTACAAGGTTTGAACATGACCGTATGTCTATATCTCTAGGTTTGATATATGAATTTGAAATCATGCAATCGGGTTAAAAATTGTACCCCCATTTAAATGAATTGAAAAAAAGCTAATAATGCAGTCGAATTCAGAATTTCCAATCTTAGGTCAGTAATTCTGGTACTTCAAAATATACCTCGCATGTTCAAAAGTATCGCTATCTCATAGTCCAAAAATATGAAAAAAATGATCAAGCATGAGTGCACATACTCTTGACCATGTATTTTAATTATGTCTATATCTCTCAGACATACACCCCTCACTCTTTATCTAAAGAACACCACCCCGGCCCCCCTCCCCCCCACAAGCCTTTCTCTCCCCCAGACACAAACACGTGCACACATTATCCCCTCTCTCTCTCTTCTAGGTCTGAACCCCAATATAGGTCTCTATCTCTTTGTCTCTCGGACATGCACACATCTGTTCCCCCACGGTCTAGGTCTCCCGGCATCTATCTTTCCCAAGCAGACACTCTATAGTCATGTAATATCTTTCCCATACACACAAAACACACTGCCCCCAACATCTTTCTCCCTACGTATATCTGGTTCTCGCACGCTCTCCACCATCACTCACTCTCACATTGACACACATCTCACTCACCACCCCCACTACACACAAACACCCTCCCTCTCCTTGTGCACCTCTCGCCTCTTTACATCTCTTCACATGCATACCCGAACCTCCTTCCCTCTATATGTCGCCACTCTCTCCATAAATCTCTAGCGTATCATCGATCTCAGACTCGCGCGATGTTCTCTCCACCATCTATTTTGATCTCTCATGAAGTCTCTCTGACGCACACAATGACTCGCTTTACTTGTGTCTCCCTACATAGGACACTTTCAAACACCATCGACCTCCTCTCCCTATCTATAGGCCACTTTTCGCACACAATCGACCTCCATCTCTCTCTCTCTCTCACTCTCTCTATCTCTCTCCCTCTCTCGCTCTCTCTCTCTCTCTCTCTCGCACCCCTCTCTCACACACACTCAATGTCTCTTCCAAATATATAGCACGGACCCCCGCCCGCACCCACGTTGTCCCGCTACTAGACATGCCTCTCTCTCTTGGACACACATGCCATATCATCCCCCTATCCCTACTAGGTTTACATCATTAGTGGTCTCTCTTCTCCACACACACACACACTCTCCCTTTCCCACACACGCGCGCACAAAACAGACACAGACACACACACACCACGCCATCTATCTGTATCCCTCTTTTAAGAAACACACCCTTGTATATTCTCTCCAGCTCTAGGTATATATATATATCCCTATCTCTCTCTCTCTCTAACTCACATGCACACCAAAATTCCCCGTCTCTCTAATTCACACCTCTCTCCCCATGTCCGCATGCGTATCTCACACACTCACTCAGTGACTATGTCTATGCGCCTCCACGTTACACTACACAAAGTCCCATAGGTCTCTCTCTCTATCTTCCACACAAACAAACACGCAATGACTCTCTTATCTCCGCCTTAGTCTCTCCATATCACACACACGCACGATCTCTCGCTCGCACACACACTCAACCAAGGTTTTCTTGGGAGATACTTATGATCTATTCATCAGTCATGGCAGTACAAAGAACATGAGACGTGAAAAAAATACATCTACACGTTCATAGACCACCTATTGATGACTACGAGCACTAGAGCCAGCCAAAGGCACACCGCAGTTATCCTCCTCCTTACCGGAGACGGGAAGACCTTGTTTTAGACAGTCGGGAAGTCATCGTGCTAAGGCCCCACATGCTCAGCCATTGAATAGAACATAGATCCAAGTTTATGGAAACAAGTATCAATAATACGTTTGTATTTCCATAGTTTCGAGTTTTCCATCAAGATATTAGTCACCCATGGTCGATATTTAGTTTGAATTACGTACACATACGTACTATGTAACTAGCCGTGCTTATAGACTTCCAAAGCTTAGCTTTCACTCCTACTTACAATATGTAGAGTATTTAACAAAAGACTACCACTTTCAACCAGCCCTAGCAAGAAACTATTGTACAAAAAATAGCAAAAACATACCAAAAATTTCTCAATCCGTGCCAAAAAACTACTACCAAACTCCTAAAAAAACTAGTACCAAGTGCCGATTAGGCTCGTTTAAACCCGTTTATGACAGGGTTAGCCCACACGTCTGTGTTGAAGACGCACCTTAAGTCAACACTGTATGTTTGACCGTAGAGTTAACTATTACGACAGGTGGTACCCACATATGAGCATCTATCCTCTTCTTCAACAATTCGTATGCATGTTCGTCGCCGGCGCCGGTGATGGGCAGGCTGGCCGCCGCTCCGCCGGATGGGCCGGCCGCCGCGCTGGCCTCCGCACGGGCTGGCTGGCTGGCCCAAGCACGGCTCACGCACGAGCAAGCCGCCACGCTGGCCTCTGCATGGGCTGGCTGGCTGGCCCGAGTGCACCTCACGCGGGAGCAAGCCGCCGCACTGGCCTCCGCCCGAGCCAGATGGCTGGCCTTAGCGCGGCACGCGCGAGGAAGCCACTGCGCTGGCCTCCACCCGAGCTGGATGGCTGGTCTTAGCGCGGCACGCGCGAGCAAGCTGCCACACCACCGTGCCAAGCTAGCTAGCAAAGCATGCACACAAGCAGCTGGATGCATCCAACAGGTTGTGTGCTAGCTTGGCTAGCTAGCGGCCGTGAGCGCCGCGTCGAGCTGGCTTCCGGCAGATGCAAGATGGGCTCCGCGCTGCCGGCGCTTTTGACCTCGCTTTCAGCCGGCGGCGGTGGCTGCCTCCCATGGCCGAGGATGACTAGGTGGACGGGCCGGAGGTAGGAGGTGACTCAGGGATTTTTTTTTCTAGACTGACATGTAGGTGCCACAAGTCATAACACCTAAGTTGCCGGTCAAACAGACGGCGTTGACTTAAGGTGCCACATGGGTTTAAACGAGCCTAATTGGCACTTGGTAGTTTTTTACGGCGGTTTAACAAATTTTTGGTATGTTTTTGCTAATTTTTGTAGATGGTGGTTTCTTGGTATTGCTGGTTTGAAAGTGGTAGTTTTTTGTTAAATACTCCAATATGTATAAGGAACAATCTACTAGCGACAAATAGGAATTCTACATTGAATTGTACTAGTGGTCGCGGATAGCCTAGCCACATGCACGGGTTTTCCCTCTCGTATATTTTGCACGCGCCATCATCTCGTGGCTCATGTAAAGTAGCAGCCACCCTCGCTTGTTGCTTCCTCAGCTGCCTTCTTTATTGCCACCTCCCAATTAAGCCGGAGGAGCCGGAAAAGCCTGGCACTGCATTGGGAACTGTGCAATATGGCCCTGGACCTGGACCTAATGTACTCTGTAGCTTGTGGCGTTGCACGCATGGACTTCGCTCCATATAGTACAAAATTATCTTGAAAAATGTTTTCATAATATGGGATGGAGGGAGTAGAATAGTTGATTTGTTATACTTTTCTAGAGCCACATGATTGTTTCTTTCTTTTGCAAAAATCATGGAAAAGTTGTATTCATAAATTGAATGTTGCACGTGCTGTGCACGTACGCATGTACTAGTGGAAAAGAAAAAGCCTACTCTCGCGGTATGAAAGAACTCAAATGTTTTGCCCCCGCAATAGTGTGTGCATGAGAGGAGTGGCTGAGCAGGCCAGCTACGCGCATGAATAGAGCAGCAAGCAAGTCTGCAGTACACAGGTGTACTTTCCCTGCATTGATAGTTACAGCGATGGTTCTAGAGAACAGTATTACTACTGCTACTTCTGGGCTGGTTTACTAGTCCCCATCGTATTTTGAGTTAAAGTTTGACCACATATTTGACTAGCAAAATGTTAATGCATGCCACCGAAAATTATATTGTTGGATTCAAATTTGAATGTACTACCCTCCACTTGCTACTGTAGCTCATTGGCCTTGAGATTCAAAAGTTGAAAACTGGTACACTAAGAGCATCTGCAATAGTCTGTACGATACTAGATTCGTTGGTATAAGGAACACGTCAGCAGTCATCAGTGTGTCATATACAAGTTCTCTAATGAATCGTACTCTGATGGGTACCACACACATTAAATCAATAAACAAAACCTGATGACCAATGCCCGAGAGAAGGAAATTGGGGAGGCAGCTGCCACAACTCTCACCAGGTCAGTCAAGGCCCACAGAAATGAATGTAATTATCTCAAAGCTTGTGCCCGGAAAGTTGGTTCAGGATCATACGATCTCATTCTCTCTCTTCTTTTATTTTGTGCCACCTCACCAAAACATTCTATGTGGATGATTTACCAACGATGATCATACGACCATTGGAGTACTAGTACTACTCCTATATTAAATAATACATAACTGCACCATCGCAGTACCGCTAATGCGTGCCCGCATAACTTCCTTCAGGAAGGGATGAGGCCCTGCGGTTACTCTCTTATCTCATCCTCGCCAGTTCCCCTCCCGAAGAGACCAAGGCAGTTCGTCACTGCTGCCATGGATTCGCCAGGCAGTTCTCCTCCTCACCGTGGCTGGGAGACCTTGGACAACGATTCTCTGGGAGAAATCACACGCCGCTCCGACTTCCTCACCGCCACAAGACTCGATGCTTCCTGCACCAACTATTTTAAGACGGTGCGTAAACAGGCTTGGGAGAAGGCCATGCTTGTTGGTCTTCCATGCATCCTCGAGGAGAAGGTTATTCAATGGGACTCCAGTCCACCGCAACGTGGCCGCAGTTGCATCTTGACGCTGCTTGAGTTGCCGACGTTGAGAGGCAGTCAGATTTTGTCTGATGAGAAGGTCAGTCATGGTGTTTGATCATGTAGCGTATATTCTGTATACTTAGTTATTCCATCCCATAATTTCTCTGCTGCCCACCGTCCCACAGGTTTTGGTTGGTGCCAACGGAGATTGGCTTGCATACCTACGGCCGGATACCACCATCATTTTGCACAACATCCACAACAGTGTGGCCGTTCCCGTAGACCCCTTGTCCAGCATTGGGATTGGCCTTCCGGACTGGCAGGGCTTGAATAGGTATGATGATGCCACCATGAGATTGAAGAAGATAGCAATTGCGGACCCGCCGACCAAGCACTGCAGCTACGACGATTACTGTCTCATCACGGTGTTTGACATAAGGATTGCCATCATTAAGAATGGCCCTGACGGCAGAGGCTGGCACATGTTGGCCGCGGCAGATTTGTTCCCGCACAAGTTCGAAGACGCCGTGTGCCATGTAGGCCGCATCTTCGCTGTGAAAAGCCAGGGGACTTGTTTCGTTTGGTTGCCATTCTACGGTACAGGAGATAACAAACGGAAAGGACTAACCATCATTTGCATCCCTAATGGTACTCCATTATTTTGCAGGGACCATGCATCCCCCGATCAAAATCAGATCAATCCTGGATGTGCGTGTGCATCCGCCATTCGGTCTAACCTGGAACCTTGTAGTTGACTTTAGCAAATTTGGATCAACTATCTTAGCAGTGGTTACCCATGGTACCATTGATGTGAAACAAGGTGCCACGATCTACCACGATCGGACCCTCACCATGTACCCAGGTAATCCATTCTCTCATTGCCTTCTCTTTCATTATACTAGTAGTACTACTACTAGTACTTCGGATCCATAGTAGTGTGTCGCAGGGATCGGCGGGAGTAGTACTTTTTACCTAGGAGTATGCGTACAGCTGGCTCTTCACTAGTGTAGAAAAGCACATCTATGGCGTGGGAAAAATGGCCTTGTTGGCGTAGCCACACGACGCCACCAATATGGCGCCATTGTTAAATAATGGTGGTGGCATTGGATCCCACGTCAGCAGTATTGGATGTGTTGCTGGCGTGCCACGTGGTCAATACCACCACTATCATCAATCACCTGCGACGTGCAATGTACTTTGCACACCACGAATGTTTCGTGCAGCCAAAAAAATATATTTTTCCCCACCATATAACATTTAGCATTTCACATTAAAACTAAGCACATATAAAACATTACACACTAGATCGAACAATGCCAGTTAATAATAAGTGACGATCTCACAAACAGTACTAGCTAGGTAGCTATTAAATATACGACAATCCTCACAAACACAAGCAAACTAACATCGTTAATAAGGAGTTCATTTCACATCGATGACCCGGCCACTCCATACTTTTAGAGGAGGTCGATGATGATCATCATCCTCAAGGCATGGCGTGGGGTGTTCCTGATAGTGACTAAGACGACCTACCCAACCCGGAGATTCTTGCTAGCAAGTAAGTTGCTCCACCCAGCTGCGCTCAAGACAGTGCGACCGTCCGTGTCCACTGCGTAAGCATAGGTGGTGATGGAGCCCCTTGTGGTAAGGCGTAGTCCAGCAATGCCTGCTTCATCCGGCTCGATGCCACAGCTCACAGATAGCCTCCTAGGTAATTTCTGAAAAAAACAAATATGATAAATGAGCATGTCACATTACTACACTATAAGCATATCATCACATTAATTACTACACTAAGCATATCATCAAATTCTAGCTACACTAAGCATATCATCACATTACTACACTAAGCATATCGATCATCACATTACTACACTATAATCATATATATCACATTACTAAAGCATATCACATTAATTACTACACTAAGCACATCACAATGTACTACACAAAGCAATCCATGGATGGCGGTTAACATTCGTCCGTGTTAGGCGGGTCACGAATGGCATCCTGACGTACACTGGTGCAGTGACCTGCTATACAAACGGTTTTTACCCCCTTTCCGCGATGGAGTTTTAAACCGTCGCCTTGCCTGTGTGTGCGATAGGGGGGGTCCTTCCCACATGACCCAGAAACCGTCGGGGATAGGTCCTCCGGTCACACACACTGGGCAAAATGAGCTCGTGTGCGATCGGGCGAGCCATCGCATACAATTATACAGGCCCAATCATTTCCGTTCATATGTACATCCCACACAGTGAATCCCAGACAAATGTTTCCGTTCGTATGTACATCCCACACAGTGAATCCCAGACAAACGTTTCCGTTCATATGTACATCCCACACAGTGAATCCCAGCCAAACATTTCTGTTCGTATGCACATCCCACACAGTGAATCCCAGACAAACATTTCCGTTCGTATCTACATCACACATAGTTTTCTGTATAGCCTCGTCTGTGATAGGTGTAACGATCACACACGCTCTGCCTCCATTTACCGTTTGCGTTATTCAAGTATATCACACACGCTTTTACGGCTAGAACCGTTTGTAAAGTTCATGACCCATTTAGCAGGTTTATTAGTTTACTATTAATAATTCCAGTATTAAGCAAAATCACATTTCATATCGAAAAGTTGTTTGCCAATTTCATATCAGGCACAAAAATATATTATAACATCACAGTACGATAGCTACGTGAAAACAGCACAGTACAACATATAGCTAGTTCACCTTCATAAGCACAATATTAGAACAATATATTAATTTCCCTAATTGACTGATGCATGATCAGCCTAATTAGTCTTCTCCACCTCTGCTTTCAGTTCAGTAAGAACCTGTTTTGCACTGACCAACTGGGAAAGTGCCTCCTCCTTCGCAAACACCATCTTAGCAAAGTCTAATTTAAAAAATCTGAGCTCATTCTCCATCTTCCTCTTTTTTCCAGTACCTTGAAATATTCTTCAGCGTTGACAACATTTTCTCTAAGCCTATCTCTATTCTCTTCCTCAAACATGCTCCAGAGCTTTGCTAGGCACATATTCAAAGACGGTGGCCAGTCTTGATCAACCCACTCCAGGTAAGAACACTTCCATTCATCCTATAATATTTAAAATTAAATCAGTTACATTTGTAGGGAAAATGGGCTTCTAGCAATATAGAAAATCACCACATACATATTTGAAAAACTGAAGAAAGACATTTATTATGACATATCTTCTCAAAAAGTTCAATGTGCAAATGAATTAATTGCTACTAAGACAACAACCAAATTCAGGAACATCACAAGCTATAATTATGTTCTTAGTCATGTACTATAATAAAAAATTGACCACTTTATGAGGAAGCTAAATATAACTGCAACAGCACGGCGACAGCGTTTCAATGCCATCAAATTAATACTAATAGGTATGTACATGCACAAATTTAATAACATAGAACTAATACCAATAAAGGCCCTCCACTATGTAGGCCAAAACCGGTGTCAAATCAACTGTTGCTACATTTGGCACCGGTGTCCTGCACTGCCGAGTCATTGCCAGAGGAAAAATTCAGGGAACTGGAGCACCTAGTTGCTCCGATGCCCAGTTCCTTCCTGCCATAAAGTATTAGTATTTTATTGCTTGGCTGCTCGGATGTGTGGAGCAAAGTTGGGTGCACAAACTGCTGAGCGGTGCCAAATAATTTTCTCAGGGCACCGCTGATGAGATGGCAACATTTTTAGATACTAGGTAGAAACTTTGACAGTGTCTTAATCACATCCATATTAACATAGCACAGTGACAGTGTCTGAATCACATCTAACAAATGATTTGTAACAACGAAAGTGGGGCTAACCTTCTCTGCACATGCCAAAAACTTCCCCCACTGTCCACAGATTCAAAAGCCACTAACTTCATGCATGGAGATTGATGGTGACAACGAGCAGGCAGATCTTCAGCTACCCCATTCCATTCCTTGCAAGTGATGGTCCTAGGGAGCTACAAGAGGAACAAATGGCTCAAATCGGTCTCCGGGTTAAAATCCTTTATTACAAATCAGAACCCTAAGCCTAGGGGGGCGAGAGAGAGGAGAGAGGCATACCCGGCTGGTGACATATTCGTCGGAGGAGGAGGAACTGCTGGAGAGGTCAAAGAAGACCATGGCATCTGCGGCGGTCGGATGCGAGATGGTGAGAGCGAGGAAAGCAAGAGAGGAAGCGGCTATAGCTTGGGAAGGAAGGAAGGAGTAAACAGGGGAAATGTGGCTCGTGGTCAGGGAGAAATGGGGGTGGGAAGGGGGGAAGAGTTAGATATTTCGGCGGTGGGCAAAAAAATTCAAAAGGTGTGGGGGGGAAACTTGGCGTGCAGTGTCATCGGACACGTTTCACTTTGAACAAATGTGTGCATCGCAAACGATTCTTCTGCTTTACGCGCATGCGATGAGTTTGAGCACTCGAATTTTGGTGGAAATTTCCCTGGGTACAGTGCTCATCCACGTCATTGCATATTTAACATCACTTGCTAATTTGGGGGGTACACAAAAGAGCCTACAGCACACGGACCACACTTACTGAATCGAGCAATTTTAGTAATTAAACAGAGCCAGTTGACCTAAACATTGCTCTAACAAAAGACCAGCATTATAAACAAAGGCTAAGTATGCATAATTTAAACAAAGCCGCCGACGCGCCGCCGCCCTATGCCTCGCCGGTGTAAGATGAGATGTCGATGACTTGTCCTAGCGACATGCCGCCGCTGGTGGACTCCGCGTCCCACAGGCTGAAGTCGACCGCGTCGTCGTCCTCGTCCTCGGTGCCGCCCTCAAGGTTGTAGTACTTGTAGTAGTGGCGGCGCCAGAGCTCGCGTTGGTACTCCACCGCCGATTCCTCAACGGACAGGCGGCTCTCTACCTCCTTCTTAGCCACGCGCAACTCCTCCTCCCGGCGCTCCTCGATCTCTGCCCCCTCCTGCATCTCCAGCTCCCACTTAGCGATCTCATGAGGAAGCAGGGGCTCCACGGCCTCCGCCGCCGCATCGTCGACAAGCATCTTCGCCGCCTTTTCGGACGTGGGGTGCATGCTGGATTCCGAGGAGGCCTGGAATATATTGGCGTGGGCGTCCTTGACCTGGGCGTGGATGGCCTCGACCTGGGCCAGGGCGACCTCCGCGATACGGACGGCTACTCGAGCGCTCTCGGCGTTTGCAGCCGCCGTCGCAGCAGCTGCTACAGCCGTCTCGGCTGCTGTAGCTGCCCTGTCGGCTCCCGCAGACGCCCTTTCAGCGGATGCAGCCACGCTCAATGCGGATGCGGCCGGGCTCTTGGCGGAGGCGGAGCCGCTCGGGGAGGACCCGACGACCGTACGGGCCCTCACGAAGCGTCTCCATGGCATCATTCTTTGCAAGAAGGGGATGTGGAATGGGTATCGGGGACTCAAGGATTCAGGGTGAACAACGCTTGAGCAGACGAATCCGACGAAGCTTATGGAGGAAGACATAAAAAGACCCGCGAATTTTCATCGCAAACGGTTCTTACAACCAACTGTGTGCGGTGTAGTCCATTTTTTAATTACCTGCGGCAGACTAATTTGGAGTACACTGGCAACGGATGGTGATGGAAATTGTTTGAATTTTTTTGTACCGTTAACATGCACTGATACAACTGTCATGTTAAAATTTGGAATTTTTCAGGGTTCATCTGACCTTTTTAAGACATTAAGTGAGTTCCTAGCTATATAATGGCCGTAATTCAAATTTGAACTACATGTACATGCAACAGCAAACCATCATGTATTGGAAAATCATATTTGTGTCCTTGTATGCAAGTTAATGCCCTGTGCAGTAAATTGGAAGGAACTTTCAAACATATTGGTGTCATGGCTTGGACACAAACATTGAGAACCATGGCTTTTAAATTCCAAAAAATTCAAAAATTATGAGAAATACATGAAACCTTGCTTGATGTCATGTCATGGGACCAAGATGCAGTGGTAAAAGAATTGGCCACTTTGACGAAATTTGTGACACACACCTCTCACAAATTGGAGCATCTCACGAGTAGACACGTGGTTTCGAGGGAACAATATGCATGTTTGACAACGAACTGGCGCTCGCTTCCTCGTATGACCCTGAATTTTTTTTACCATTAACATGCACTAATACAACGGAGAAGTTAAATTTGGGAAATTTTCAGGGTTCTTTTGACATTTTTAAGACATTAAGTGAGTTTCTAGCCATATATAATGGCCGTAATTCAAATTTGAACTTCATGTACATGCAACGGCAAACCATCATGGGTTGGAAAATCATATTTGTGTCCTTGTGTGCAAGTTAATGCCCTGTGCAGTAAATTGGAAGGAATTTTCAAACATATTGGTGTCACGGCTTGGACACAAACAGTGAGAACCATGGTTTTTAAATTCCAAAAAATTCAAAAATGATCAAAAATACATGAAACCTTGTTTGATGTCATGAAATGGTACTAAGATGCAGTGGTAAAAGAATTGGCCAATTTGACGAAAGTTTTGGCACAGACCTCTCACAAATCGGAGCATCTCACGAGAAGATACGTGGTTCCGAAAGGGAACAATTCATGTTTGATGATGAACCGGCGCTCGCTTCCTCGTATGACCCTGAATTTTTTTCTACTGTTAACATGCACTAATGCAACGGTCATGTTAGATTTTTGAAATTTTCGCTGTTGATTTGACCTTTTTAAGACATTAAGTGAGTTTCTAGCCATATAATGGCTGTAATTCAAATTTGAACTGCATGTACATGCAACGGCAAACCATCATGGGTTGGAAAATCATATTTGTGTCCTTGTGTGCGAGTTAATGCCCTGTGCAGTAAATTGGAAGGAATTTTTAACATATTGGTGTCAAGGGTTGGACACAAACAGTGAGAACCATGGTTTTTAAATTCCAAAAAAATTAAAAAATGATCAGAAAATACATGAAACCTTGCTTGATGTCATGAAATGGCACCAAGATGCTGTGGTAAAAGAATTGGCCACTTTGAAGAAAGTTTTGGCACACACCTCTCACAAATCGGAGCATCTCGCGAGAAGACACGTGGTTCCGAGAGGGAACAATGCATGTTTGATGACGAACCGGCGCTCGCTTCCTCGTATGACCCTGAATTTTTTTCTACGGTTAACATGCACTAATGCAACGGTCATGTTAAATTTTTGAAATTGTTGGTGTTGATTTGACCTTTTTAAGACATTAAGTGAGTTTCTAACCATATAATGGCCGTAATTCAAATTTGAACTGCATGTACATGCAACGGCAAACCATCATGGGTTGGAAAATCATATTTGTGTCCTTGTGTGCGACTTAATGCCCTGTGTAGTAAATTGGAAGGATCAAACATATTGGTGTCAAGGCTTGGACACAAATAGTGAGAACCATGGCTTTTAAATTTCAAAATAAAAATAAGAAATGACCAGAAATACATGAAACCTTGCTTGATGTCATGAAATGGCACCAAGATGTTGTGGTAAAAGAATTGGCCACTTTGACAAAAGTTTTGGTACACACCTCTCACAAATCGGAGCATCTCACGAGAAGACTCGTGGTTCCGAGAGGGAAGAATATGCATGTTTGGTGATGAACCGACAGTGGCTTCCTCTTATGGCTTGGCATATTTTTCTACCGTTAACATGCACGAATACAACTTTCATGTTAAAATTTGGAAATTTTCAGGGGTTATTTGACATTTTTAAGACATTAAGTAAGTTTCTAACCACTAGTCATCAACCCGTGCATCTGCACGGGCTAGTTTTTCTAACGACACATTATTTCAATACTTTTAGTTAACATTTGTTGTCTGCAGCCAGCAGAAAAATACATTTGTTGTTGTGTAGAACATTGGATGAATTATCAATATGAAAACAGATCAATAATATCTTGAAGTTTATTTATTTAACGCAAATTAGCTTGATTTATAACGGTCAGAAAATGTTTATATTTCATTTTGTGACAAATGCGAAAAAATATAATTGTGTAGGCACTCGAGATACCAGTGTCATATACGTAACTTAATTTTTATGATAAGTGTTATAAAATATATGTTATTTCCTTGAGTTAATATTTCTCATATTTTTTCTTATTATGGTGTTGCATTAAGCATGGGGTATCATTATGCTTAGACTCGCGGAATAAAATAAGCATATCACTATGCACTTCACTTTTTTTTAAATGGCCTTAGTTTACACACACCAAACCTAACCAAATACTAAAGAAGCAACGGAAGTGTACAAATTCTTCGACTGCACGTGCATTTTGCAGTTATCTCCCTCCAGCCTCCACATTTGGCAGCACCCATCGGGCAGTGTTTCCACCATCTTTGACTCGTTGTTACATTTTCTTGCGGATGGTTGGTTGAAGTTTCTCATAGCAATGTCTGCTTCTTTCCTAATGACAGAAGACTCCATTACTCTTTTACTTGTGTGTGATCTTTCAGCAATTAAACATACATAATTGTTCAATCAATGCTTTTGTAAGGTTAAATCTAAGGGAAAAGGGTTTTCTGTCTGCACTAATATACCACGGAAGCATGTCAGACTTAATACCATATAAAACATGTCGGTACAACAAAAAGTGAAATGCATATAGGTTTGAAAAGAATTGTGTTAAGGCTGCCAAACCAACCGACAGCATTCCTCCGGTCCATTTGATTACAGTCAATTATTAGTAATGGCTCTGATTACTTAGGGATTAATTCACCGTAGAGCATCATTGTTTCATGTTGTCAAAAGATGCTATCGAACACATCACATGGAATTTTCATTAACTCAGTATAGACGAATTTTGCCCGTCGAATGTGATGACATTAGCACTAAGTATGCATAAACGTAGAGTGTGTGCAAAGAATTCCCTTTAGGGATGTCCAAACAAAACTTCAAATGATTCATAACCTATTGTTTTCTCTTCTAAAACATAAGTTACTTAGTTCAGTTCAGAGTACTGTATAATTATTCTCACACGTTAATTTACTCGTTCTCAACACTAAATCCACCCATTTCAACTCGGTCACTATACATGTGTGAAATTTGATAAAACAGTGTGATAACTTTTTACTCAAAGAAAATAATATGGTAATCTATGACATGTACTTATTGTAGTTTAAATACATTTTTACGGCATGTTACCTATACCTAGTATCGCTTAGTGCACAATAACTTAACTTTTTATTTATCTCTTTCATTTATCTCAGCTTGAAAATTATCATATTTGCTGGGATGTATATGTACGTGTGTATATATGTTTTACATGCATTTAAATTATTGTATTTTAAAAAATAAAATAAAATAAAATATCATTTCCTCCATTTTAAGTTATCATGAGGTCAAGTTAGTGGAGGCCGATCCATGCTACTTTTTTGGTTCTCGGCGGAGTTCAGGCTTATGCATGGGAAGCTTTTCAACTCAATTTTGCACATCTATTCACATCGCACATGCATGTTGAAAAAATCATAAAAATGAACGCAAACCACTCTACTCGAGTTCGACTATGGGGAGATTTGTTGAGCACCTTGTCAATTTGTATATAGTCTAAAAAATAACCAAATATGGAGAAACAAACCTCCCAGATCAATTTGTATTTTTATTTTTTGCATTGAATTTTTAGAATACTTTTATCCATTGTTGGCAAAATCTTACGGTGTTGGCAAAGATTGATATCGTGTTCTCTTCATTGACGCTTTCAAATTTGCTTACCAGAGAGCAAATCAGATTTCTAGGCGGAGATTGTGCCATCTCTGAGCAAGTGTTATCCGTCATGGGACCGGAAGTTGATGGGCGGGCGAGCCGTATACACCGAAAAGATCTAGAAAGGAAGAAAAAAGTCAAGTTGCATAATCTGGAGAGAAGGAAAGATGTGGCACCATTGTATATTTTTCTGCATCAGTTCATCCACTCAAAACCCTGGACCCCATGGTTGCCGTGAATCAGCTGCAGGATCAATCAGTGTACGTATGTGCATCGCGTAGGCATCCAGCCACCGTCTAGCCTCATACGTGTCGTTTCTCAGGGCCGCAAGCACCGTCCATCAGCACATATAGGGGCGGCTTTGGGCAGCGCCATAACGCTTGCCGGAAAGTCCTTAGTGACTTTGATCAGGAACATCGCCGGATCGGGATTGCCCCAATGCTTCTGGCCGTGGCTTGTATCTCTTGTATCTCAACAGGGTAACAAAATTCAACGCGTCTATTCAGGGAATCATGGGGAGATAGAGACCAAGGTCAGGACGACTACACGTACGTGTGGGATAGTGGAGGGGCATGTCTTCATGAACGACTATCATCGAGGGAGCTCTTCATCCCTTGCAGCACCTGGCTTTGGGCTCCTTTGCGGTTCGTCCACGGCCATGCAGGTGGAGATCTCACTCGATGGTGATAATACAGAAAATTGTCGCCGTCGGCCAGATATAAGAGAGCAGGATTGAAAGGAAGGAGGACGAAGCGGCCATGTAGATGAGTCGACCGTGCTGTTTTTTTTTTTCCTTTTTGTATCCTTAGTCAAGGTTGAATAGAGGGACGTGCTATCATTTTTCTTCCACCCACGATGGTGGAATATTTTTTCCCGTTTTCATTTATCTGTGGGGTTTTTATGGGTGGAGACTTCCTCTTTCTTTTAACAACTGGTGGACGTGTTAGATGCTATCCTTATGGTATGGAACCATCTCTGTACGTAACTTTTCATTTTTTGGATCATAGAAGATTTTTCCTCCACCCCTGATTTGGTTGAGGCTTTCTCTTTTTTTTAACTACTAGGAAAATGGCCCGTGCGTTGCAACGGGATAAAAAATATGTCAAAAGCTACACCGTGCCTTGGTTTCAAAGAATTGTCTCACGAGCCTTTAATCCCGAACGAAGGTAATTGTGATCTAAACAGTCTTATATTAGTTTACAGATGAAGTAGTATTTTTGAGAATTGATCAAATTGCAATGGTAGCAAACAGTCATGATTGCAACGGTAGAAAAAATTGACATGTATTCAGTTTTTTTGAGAGTTGCATGTTAATCTAAGTGCGCTACCAATTATTATTGGATGGACATCAGAATGTAAATCCGGTGCCAGCGAGATACACCTCCCTCCTTGTTGTGGAGTGCACCGGATCTGATTTATATTCTGATAAGGCCTCTTCCAATGCATTGATGGTCAGCACGGTCGATGAGTGGTTCGTTTGGTCAGCACGGTCTGACGCGTGTGAAGTCTAGTGGCTTCGTGTGCATCCATGGCCGAGCCTTCCAACAGTGCTTAGCGACGCGTGTATCTCCATCTCATTTCTAGTTTACTTACATTACATTACACAAACATCGCAGTCCGTGCCTCCCAGATCCCACGCGCCCGAGCGGCGAGCACCTCCATGGCCGAACTCCTCGCACGCCCTCGTCCATGAAGCAATCAGCCTCCCAGGCGCCCCTCACCCGCAGCCTTCACGCGAGGGCTCACAGGAACTCGAACCCGAGTCAGTCGAGCAAGTCACCCCCGCCGGCGATCCGCAGCAGCAGTAGAGAAGCAGGCCCCCCGCCGGTGAGCCAGCTCCTCCGCGGTTCTCCCTCTCCTTCTTACCCTTGGTCTCCTCTCTCTCCTCACCCTCTCTTCTGTCCCGAACAGGAAGCAGCAGCTCCACAACAATGGCGCCGCGCCCCATGTATGGAAGCATCGGATCACCCTCGCGGCGGCGGCTTGTCCTTCCAAGGCTCCCCTTGCAGCCTCCCCGTACTTGGTCTTCGCTTGGTGTTGGCGGACAGTCCAGTAGGAGCATCTCCAGCACTGGCCTCGACCGCCTCTCGTCATCTCCCTCTCTTCGAGCCTCGTGGCGTTGACCTCCTCGTCGTCCGGTGGAGATTGGGCCTCGTAGGTCTCCTCTCCCATTAATTGTGGACGCTCTCCCTTGCAGCTCACATATGTATCCTCTTTATAATTAGGCCAGATTTCTTCTTTGACCATCTCCTTCAAGGCCGCTTGTTTTCTTTAGCTTGCAAACATATTTGAACTGGTGGGATTGTGTATAAGTAAAAATGAAAATAAAAAGGTAAGAAAGATTAGCTGGGCTAGCAAGTGAACCCGTCAAGATAACACACATTTGAACGCTGCAATTATACATCAAAAATTCGGAAAGAAAAAAGGGCAGGGATGGGATTCGAACTTAGGCTGCCTGGCTAAAAGAGCATCAGTCCAACCAGCCTGACGCCCCTGGAGTTGTGTAAATTTGGAGGATGACCTCCACTTAACCAATCACAACAGCCGATGTGAAAAAACGAAACGTTTTTCTCACTTACCGGTGGCATGGTGGGTAATTATTCGCAACTTCGGGGGTAAATATTATGACGGACGACCAGAAGTTATCCCTGCTTTATTATTAGGTAGAGATTGGTGGACGTGGCAGATGCTATTTTTATGGTACGGAACCATTTATGTACGTAACTTTTCATTTTTTTATCCTGGCCGTAAATTCTACAATCCAACGGTATGATTTATTTTAATGATGTGGATTAATGAGACGGCTTAAAAGGTGCCTCCAATTAGTAAATATAAGATTTAATGTCCGTAATTCAAATTTGAACTACATGTACATGCAACAGAATATCATCATGGGTTGGAAAAATCATTTATGTAATACATTTTCCAACAATATCATGGTAACACGAAATAAGCATTCATGCAAAACATTTGGAAAGAAAATATAAATATCTGGCAAGACAACTGGGCCCCACGTGATTGGCACTCTATTTCGCGCCGCGAGGTTTGGAAGGTGAGTGGCGCGGGTTATTAATCAGACGCGGTTCAGTCCTGGGAACCGTCAGCGATTTATTTCACACACGGATTTTGATGCTGGAATCGTGTGTAATTCAAGCTATAGTACTCGTAAATTCCGGCCACTGGTGCTTCTACTGCTCCCGTCGATCTAGATTCTGGCCGCCAATAAATACTACCCCGCCCACGTCGTCCCGCCTGCATTCTCATCTACATTTTCTCCTCGCTTGCCCCCCCTCTCTCTCACAAAACTCTGCCATGGCGCCGACGATCTGCCCACCCGTCAAGGAGGAGGCGTCGCCCAGCGAGGACATCCAGGCGCAAAGCAGTGACGAGGAGGACCCCTACGCGCCACCAGATGAGGTTGCGCTGGAACCCCCAACTTTGGAGTGGATTTGCGGCCAGTACAATCTTTGTCTGTGAAAAGCGCTGCCGCCGGTTAAGAAAGCCAGGCAAGTGGCGTTCAAGAAGGAGTTGGCGGAGGAGCGCGCCAGGTACCAGGCGGCCTGTGAAGCCCGTGGGGCCGCCTGGGAAAAGGAGAAGCGGGAGCTTTGGCGGCGGGCGCGTCGATGTGTGATACGTCTCCAACGTATCTATAATTTTTGATTGTTTCATGCTGTTATATTATCAATCTTGGATGTTTTTATAAGCATTTACAGCAATTGTATATCATTTTTGGAGACTAACCTATTAACTTAGTGCCCAGTGCCAGTTGCTGTTTTCTGCCCTGTTTTTGTTTTACAGAAAATCAATACCAAACGAAGTCCAAATGCCACGAAACTTTTTGAAGATTTTTTATTGGCCAAGATAAACACTAGAAGTTTCGGGAGGAGGCCAGAAGACCTTGGTGGAACCCACGAGCCACCAGGGCCTGGGGGGGGGGGCAGGCGCGCCCTGGTGCCTCGTGGGGCCCACAGAGCTCTGTTTGACCTAATTCCAGCACTATAAATTCAAAAAAAAATCAGAAACCCTCAGGGGAGTCCACGAAATACTTTTTTAGCCGCCGCAAGTTTCTGTTCCAGAGAGATCCCATCTGGGGTCCTTCTCCGGTAATCTGCCGGAGGGGGAATCGATCACGGAGGGGCTCTACATAAACCTTGCTGCGCTGCCGATGATGCGTGAGTAGTTTACCACAGACCTTCGGGTCCATAGTTGGTAGCTAGATGGCTTCTTCTCTCTTTTTGATCTTCAATACAATGTTCTCCTCGATGTTCTTGGAGTTCTATCCGATGTAATCTCTTTTTGCGGTGTGTTTGTTGGGATCCGATGAATTGTGAGTTTATGATCAGATTATCCATGAAATTATTTGAGTCTTTGCTGCACTCTTTTATGCATGATTATTATAGCCTCGTATTTCTTCTCCAATCTATTGATTTGGTTTGGCCAACTGAGTTGATTTATCTTGCCATGGGAAGAGGTGCTTTGTAGTGGGTTCGATCTTGCGGTGCTCAATCCCAGTGACAGAAAGGGAAATGACACGTATGTATCGTTGCTACTAAGGGTAAAAAGATGGGATTTATTCATACGTGAGTTTATCTTGTCTACATCATGTCATCGTTCTTAAGGCATTACTCTGTTCTTATGGACTTAATACACTAGATGCATGCTGGATAGCGGTCGATGTGTGGAGTAATAGTAGTAGATGCAGGCAGGAGTCGGTCTACTAATCTTGGACGTGATGCCTATATGCATGATCATTGCCTTGGATATCGTCATGATTATTTGCTTTTCTATCAATTGCCCAACAGTAATTTGTCTACCCACCGCACGCTATTTTCTTGAGAGAAGCCTCTAGTGAAAACTATGGCCCCCGGGTCTATCTAAATCATATTACTAAAACCCTAAAAATATTGCTGCCATTTCTTTTTATTTATTTTATTTTGTAGTTTTGTTTCAATCTATCTATCTATCAAATACAATTTAATCTTGCAATTGACCACTGAGAGATTGACAACCTCTCGTTTGCGTTGGGTGCAAGGATTTGTTGTTTGTGTCCAGGTGCTGCTAACGAGGTGTTACATGATTCTCCTACTGGTTCGATAACCTTGGTTTCATAACTGAGGGAAATACTTATCTCTACTGTGCTGCATCATCCCTTCCTCTTTGGGGAAATACCAACGCAAGCTACAAGTAGCAGGAAGAATTTCTGGCGCCGTTGCCGGGGAGACATCATCAACATCTATCAAGTACCTTCACATAAACTCTCATCTCCTTGCATTTACTTTATTTGCCATTTTCCTCTCGTTTTCATCTCCCCCACTTCTAAAACATTTTTACAAAAATACAAAAATATTTTCCGTTTGCCTTTTTCTCGTTTGCTTGTTTGCTTGTTTTGTCATCATGACTAGCGTAACTATCCCTCCTTTGTCACCGGATTTTGAAGTGCTTTACTTCAAACAGAAACAAGGAGAAAATCTTAAAGATGCTTGGTATAGGTTAATGGAATCCTACCGTGTTTGCTCTATAAAAGGGGATTTAAAAATATTGCTTCGCAATTTCTATATAGGTTTAACCATGCATCATAGACAACTTTTGGATTTTGCTGCAAAGGGGAATTTCATTGAGAGTGAGGCTAATACTGCCTATGAAATAATAGAAAGCATATTGGGGATTCCACCCCCACAAAAGGGTTTTGCTTTTACTCAAGAGGGGGCTCAAATATTAGACAAATTGGGTGATATGCAGAAAAATTTGGTTGAGTTGCAAAAGTCTAACGAGCCTCTTAAAAATATTAGTGGAAATCTCAATCGCACGAATACTTTGATTTCTTTATGCAATAAGCGATTGGATATTTTGGATCTTAAAATTGCCTCTTTTTCTAAGAATAATGGGAAGCGTAAAGAACCTCCCGGGTTTGAGAAAACTCCTATAAAATTTACTAAAACCAAGAATGACAATACTTGAAATTATACATTATGCCTAGCTAGGGGCATAAAACAATAGCGCTTGTTGGGAGGCAACCCAATGAATAAAATAAATTTTTGTTATAAGTTTCTGTTATTGTGTGTTTTCACTGTCATGCTACTGGTATGATTGTGTTTTTGTGTTTTTAATTAGTGTTTGTGCCAAGTAGAACTTTTGGGATGATTTGGAAGATAATATAATTGATGCTGTTTGGAAAACATAAAGTTTTGCGTCCAGTGCCCAAATTTTTTTTCTGTACGGGAGCGTCAAAAAAATCTGAAATTTTTACACAGTATTGGTATGTGAATTTCACATGTTGTCCTAATTTTTCAGAATTTTTGGAGTTACAGAAGTATGGATTTTAAATAGATTGCTACAGACTGTTCTGTTTTTGACAGATTCTGTTTTTGATGCACTACTTGCTTGTTTTGATGAATCTATGGATTGTATCGGGGGGTATAAGCCATGGTGAAGTTAGAGTACAGTAGGTATAATGCAAAAATAAAATATGAATGTGTTTGTGATACGTCCATTTTGCATCATGTTTTGCTACTGTTATTTATAGTGTTTTTAACCATTATAACACTTTTTGGAGCAATTCTAACACCTTTTCTCTCTTAATATGCAAGATTTACACAAGGAGGGAGAATGCCGGCAGCTGGAATTCTGGACCTGAAAAAGCTATGTCAGAGATACCTATTCTGCACATCTACAAATGAGCTTAAATTTTCTGGAGATTTATTTTGGAATAAATAAAAAATATTGGCATCAAGAAGTACCAGAGGGGGCCACCCCCCCCAGACGCGCCCTGGTATCTCATGGAGCCCCTGACCCACTTCGGGCCCCTATTTTCTGGTATATAAATGCATTTGACCTAAAAAATTATAGAGAAGACTTTTGGGATGGTGCGCCGCCGTCTCGAGGCGGAACTTGGGCAGGAGCACTTTTGCTCTCCAGTGGAGAGATTCTGCCGGGGATACTTCCCTCCGGGAGGGGGAAATCGTCGCCATCGACACCACCAGCGATCCTCTCATCGTGGGAGGACCAATCTTCATCAACATCTTCACCAGCACCATCTCATCTCAAACCCTAGTTCATCTCTTGTATTCAATCTTTGTCTCAAAACCTCAGATTGGTACCTGTGGGTTGCTAGTAGTGTTGATTACATCTTGTAGTTGATGCTAGTTGGTTTATTTGGTGGAAGATTAAATGTTCAGATCTATTATGCTATTCAATACCCTACTGATCATGGGCATGTTGATGATTTGTGAGTAGTTGCTTTTGTTCTTGAGGACATGGGAGAAGTCTTGTTATAAGTAATCATGTGAATTTGGTATTCGTTCGATATTTTGATGATATGTATGTTGTTGATTCTCTTAGTGGTGTCGTGTGAACGTCTACTACATGACACTTCACCATCTTTGGGCCTAAGGGAATGCATTGTGGAGTAGTAATTAGATGATGGGTTGCTAGAGTGACAGAAGCTTAAACCCTAGTTTATGCGCTATTCCGTAAGGGGCTGATTTGGATCCATATGTTTAATGCTATGGTTAGAGTTATCTTAATTCTTCTTTCGTAGTTGAGGATGCTTGCGAGAGGGGGTAATCATAAGTGGGAGGTTTGTTCAAGTAAGAACAGCACCCAAGCGCCGGTCCACCCACATATCAAATTATCAAAGTAGCGAACGTGAATCAAACAAACATGATGAAAGTGACTAGATGAAATTCCCATGTGTCGTCGAGAACGTGTTACTTATTATAAGAGATCGTTCCGGATTGTCCTTTGCTATAAAAAGGATTGGGCCAACTTGCTGCACTCTTTTTTACTATTGCTATTTGTCACTTGTTACAAATTATCTTGCTATCAAACTACTCGTTACCGATAATTTCAGTGCTTGCAGAAAACACCTTGCTGAAAACCGCTTGTCATTTCCTTCTACTCCTTGTTGGGTTTGACACTCTTACTTATCGAAAGGACTATGATTGATCCCCTATACTTGTGGGTTATCAAGACTCTTTTCTGGCGCTATTGCCGGGGAGTGAAGCGCCTTTGGTGAGTGGAATTTGGTAAGGAAACATTTATATTACGTGCTGAAATTTACTGTCACTTGTCACTATGGAAAGTAATCCTTTGAGGGGTTTGTTAGGGGTATCTTCACCTCGACCGGAAACACCAAGAGTTGCTCCTCAACCTACTGCACCTACTGAAAATATTGAATATGAAATTCCTACGGGTATGATAGAGAAACTGCTAGCTAATCCTTATGCAGGAGATGAAACAATACATCCTGATATGCACTTGATCTATGTGGATGAAATTTGTGGATTGTTTAAGCTTGCAGGTTTATCCGGAGATGGAGTTAAGAAGAAAGTATTCCCTTTATCTTTGGGGGGAAAGGCATTGACATGGTATAGGCTATGTGATGATACCGATACATGGGACTGGAACCGATTGAAACTGGAATTCCATCAGAAGTTTTATCCTATGCATTTGGTTCATCGTGATCGGAATTATATATATAATTTTTGGCCCCATGAAGGAGAAAGCATCGCTCAAGCTTGGAGGAGGCTTAAGTACATGATGTACACATGCCCCAATCATGACCTCGCAAAGGAAATTATCTTACAGAATTTTTATGCTCGGCTTTCTCATGATAATCAAAATACTCTCGATTCTTCTTCGACTGGCTCCTTTATGAAGAAAACTATTGAATTCAGATGGGATCTTCTGGATAGAATTAAACGCAACTCTGAAGACTGGGAACTTGACAAAGGTAATGAGTCAGGTATAATACTTGAGTTCGATTGTGTTAAATCTCTTATGGCCACCGATGCTTTTCATAAGTTTAGCACTAAATCTGGACTTGACTCTGAGATAGTAGCTTCCTTTTGTGAATCATTTGCTACTCATGTTGATCTCCCTAAGGAGAAGTGGTTTAAATATCATCCCCCTGTTAAAGAAAAGACTGAGGAACCTGTTAGTGTTAACGAAGAAACAATTGTTTACCATGTTGATCCAGTTGTGCCCACTGCTTATATTGAGAAACCACCTTTTCCTGTTAGAATTAAGGAACATGCTAAAGTTTCAACTGTGATTAACAAAAGTAATATTAGAGCACCACTACTAGGAAAAACCTTATAGGCAGGACACTATTAGTAGCGCTGGAAAATAACAACCGCTGCTGCTAATTAGCAGTAGCGCTGTCTTGTGGCAGCGCTACAAGTAAATACTTAGCAGTAGTGCTGGAAACATAAAGAGCGCTACTACTAAGAGGGACCCGACGAGCCCACCGCCACTATTTGTAGTAGCAGCGCTGCCCGCAAAAAAGCGCTACTACTAAAATCTTATCGGTAGCGCACTTTTACTAAAAACGCTACAGCTAATGTACCCTATCCTCTTCCCCTCGACCGCATTGCTCACTCTCCCCCTGCACACACACTCTCTCTCTCGCTCGCCGCCATGCCGTCGCCCCCATTGCCACGCCACCGTCTCCTCCATTGTGGTAAGCCTCCTCCTCGCCCCACCCTCGTCTCGCCCTCCTCCCCCGGCCCTCACCCTCCTCCCCCGGCCCTCACCCTCCTTCCTTCGTCCACCGCCCCATCTCCTCCGGCCACCACCCCTTCTCCTCCTCCGGCCACCGCCACTTCTCCTCCTCCGGCCACTTCCCTCCCTCCCTCCTCCCTCCATCCATCCCTCTCTCCCACCCTCTTCCTATGACCCTCTCCCTCCATCCCTCCCTCCCTCCCCTATTTCATTGAATTTAGTTTTAGTAACTAGCTAGGGTTAGAACTAGGATGGATGGATAGATGTTAGTGTTAGAACTAGGATAGTTTTAGTATTTTTTTTGAAATGAAAATGTGAAATAGGATTTTTTTGAAATGAAAATGTAAATTGAAAATGAAAATGTGAATTAGAAATGAAAATGAAAATGTGCAAATGAAAATGAAAATGAAAATGTGAATTGAAAATGAAAACGAAAGTGTGACAATGAAAATGTGAAAAGGAAAATGAAATTGTGAATTGATTCTAGGGTTAGGTTTGTTAGCTAAATTAGTTTAGAGCAAAATATGAATGTGCCCAAGTGCCCAAGTACTTTGAATTGTTCGATAATTGTGCCCAAGTGCCCTATATAATTGTGCCCAAGTGCCCTATTAGGACAGAAATATAGCTAGGTTTCAAATTAGGACAGAAATTTAGGTAGGCTGAATTTAGTTTCAAATATTGTGAAGAAAAACCTTATTGCATTTTCTTCAAGTTCTATATTTTTCTTACTGTTATATGGAAATGATCCGAGTGGCCTATGTTTCGCCGGAATGTTGATTCATTTCCGTTCCGGTGAATTTAAGGCGCTCGATATGTCCACTTTTTAGAAAAGGTCATGTCGAAATTTTGGCATGACTTGTGCTAGAAAGTAGGCATATCGAGTGCCAGGATTTGCTGGGAAACGGCATTCCGGAAAACCGAGTCAAAAATGAGTCTAAAATGAGTTTAAGAAACTAAGCATTTCTGAAATAGCAAAACATTATACGATAAGAAAATGTTCTCATAGGAATTTGTCTCAATGTCGATGATGCCTGGCCCGCACCCTCGTCGTCGTCGAGTCGGCGTCGACATCCTTGAGAGGCGCGATGTCCGGGACTGGGCTCTGCCGGGCTATCACTGGGAGGTGCTACCTTCCCGGGCTTGGAGCTTGGTGAGGAATCCTAGTCTCGTCGTGCAGAGGGAGCGAACCCCCCCAGAGGTGGTACGTCACCGTGTCAGGGAGGAGGACGAGCACGTGTATTAGTTAATATTTGATGATGCATTAACTGGATTATTCGAGATTATGTATTAGTGATATTATATTCGAGTTCATTATAAATGTATTAGTGATATTTTATCGGTATAATGCGTGTGTGACTTTCGGTCTGTCGTTGCTCCTTGTGTGACTTTCATGTGTGTTCTTGATGGAGGAATCCCGACTGTTGTCGTGGGGGGCACCTCCTCTTCTTCTCTTCTTTGTGATATATTCGTCGGTATAATGCGCAAGAAGAGAAGAGCGGGGGCGTCCATCACCGACGGTCGAACTATTACTGTGAGAGAGTGTCCACCAACATATATACACCACCATATCAGTGTGAGAGAGTGCGCACCAACACACCATGAGATATGAGAGTTATTTAAGGAAAGCCTCGACGGACCGAAAGTCACACACGCATTAGGATCCAAGCGTGCCGTAATTCTTGAATCATGAACACAGGAAATGTCGTCGTCATCAGACGACGAAAGGATCCAAGCGTGTGAACTTTGCGATGAAGATAAGGGTCTTTGCGACCAGCCTGGGCTGCGAGACGGCAGGTTCTTCACCATGAAGCTTTACGAGGACTTTGATATTTCTACGGTACGCAACGATGACAACTGTTTTTTCGTAATTAAGCATGACTTCTGTTTCTTTCCTTCAACGCGTAATTTTTGTTTTATTCAATTCGACTAGTTCATCCCCTGTCATGCAAGACGGTATTTCTTGGAGAGGCTCGGTTTCGAAGAGCACGAGAGTTTCGAGACGAGGACAGCCAACCTGAGGACTAAACATGGTCACACATTTCTGGTCAAATTAATGAATGCAGTTAATAACACAAAATTAGGGTGCTCAAATTGGGAAGCTCTTTGCAAGGCATATGGATTTCAGGAGGATATGGAAATAACCTTCGATCTTTGTCCCGAAGATCATATTGAAGGAAACATCGACATTTGGGTGGATGTCGATATGCTTCCTGTTTTACCTCCATGTGAGTTTGTCAACCATACATATTTGTCAAGTAATTTGCATTCTATATTTAAAAATATTTGGTGTTCATCCATACTAAATTTGTTAATTTATAATTTACAGCTTATTTCAATTCTTCGAGTGAAACACAGAACATAATCGACACGACACACTACACTTATGGATCACATCCAACTTGGGAGGAGAAGGATGATCTTATCAATATTGTTATTGGTGTCCTAGTTGGTAGGGAGATCTTCCCGTATAATTTGGGAACTGGCCCAAATTATACATTGTACAGGACACTAGTGCATAGGTTGAGGGCGGATGACATTCGCCGAAATATCTTGGTAAGAGTTGCTAATTAAGTACACTACTATTGCAAAAATGGTATTGATTACATTGCTAACTAGGCTACTATTATGTTCTTCAACAGAAAATGCCAAATGAAGTTGTGCCTCCGTTGATGCAAGCCGAAGGTAATATGACAATTAAAAGCCCCTTCCAGCCCGAGTTCTCTTTTGCATACTTGACTGAGCGCAAACCAGCAAGACGGCTCCAAATTGAAGCATGGGGACAAATAAAGAAGGATCGCAAGCCACAAGTTGGAGACCGTTGGATCTCTTTGCTTCATCATGGAGACATAGGTGTTATTTTGTTTTATGTCATTTTACCTAGGAGGGAGGACTAGGTCCTATCAGAGAGAAGTTTAGTTAAGTTGTATGATCGATTAGGATGATTACTATTATGATGTTTTTCTGTTTTATGAGATTTTAACTTGATATGATTAAGATGATGATGAGTTGTTAGATGAGTAAGATGATGTTGAGTTATATGATATATATTTGATTAAGGTGGATGGATGCAAGTGATCATATTGATTTAGAGGAAACTATGATGTTGCGATTGACAACATCATATTTTCTTCTAATTCAACATGATCACTTGCATCCATGCACTTTAATCTAAATGTAGTTGTTGGCACAATAATTATTGATGTTGTCATATGATGAAACTACTGTATAGAGCATGCACAAATGCGTAATCTGTGAAAGCAGGAATACTAGCAGCAGCGCTGGAAGGCATCTAGCGGCAGCGCTGGATTAGCAGCAGCGCTTGCCATCCTGCAGCGCTACAGATAGTTAGCAGTAGCGCTGGTCAGTGCAGCGCTACTACTAACAATGCTTAGCAGTAGCGCTTCTCTAACCAGCGCTACTACTACAACTTAGCTGTAGCGCGTTAGCAGTAGCGCTGGACCCAGCGCTACTGCTATATGTATTTCCAGCGCTACTAGTAGGCTTTCTCCTAGTAGTGCACCTAGACCCTCTGAACAAATTAAAGTTGAACCTAATGTTTCAATGGTTAAACATCTCTTGGTTGATAATATAGATAGGCATGTTATTTACTTCTGCGATGAAGCAACTAGAATTGCTAAACCTGATTCTAAAGATAAAAACAGACCCGTTGTGGGCATGCCTGTTGTCTCAGTTAAAATAGGAGATCATTGTTATCATGGCTTATGTGATTT
This sequence comes from Elymus sibiricus, assembly GCA_039707655.1. Taxonomy (NCBI): domain Eukaryota; kingdom Viridiplantae; phylum Streptophyta; class Magnoliopsida; order Poales; family Poaceae; genus Elymus; species Elymus sibiricus. Next base: position 85,856,939 of record CM077668.1, on the reverse strand, counting down.
GGGTGCTAGCATGAGTGCTATTCCATTTACCTTATATCAAGAAATTATGAAAGATATTGCACCTGCTGAAATTGAGGACATTGATGTTACTATTAAACTTGCAAACAGAGATACCATTACACCACTTGGAATCATTAGAGATGTTGAAGTCTTGTGTGGAAAAATAAAATACCCTACTGATTTTCTAGTCCTTGGTTCTCCACAAGATGATTTTTGCCCCATTATATTTGGTAGACCTTTCTTGAACACTGTTAATGCCAAGATTGATTGCACTAAAGAAATTGTTAGTGTTGATTTTGGTGGTATGTCTCATGAGTTTAATTTCTCCAAATTTCGTAGACAACCTCATGATAAAGAATTTCCTAGTAAAGATGAAATTATCGATCTTGCTTCTATTGCCGTACCTCCTACTGATCCGTTAGAACAATATTTGCTAGACCATGAGAATGATATGCATATGAATGAAAGAAATGAAATAGATAGAAGGTTCTTTCATCAGCCACCCATCCTTAAACATAATTTGCCGATTGAAACTCTTGGAGGTCCTCCTCCACCTATGGGTGATCCTGTGTGGCACCCCGGCTCAGAGAACCGGTTTACCAGTGTTTCCAGCCCAGGGATCATGTCCTCTGGAAACACACAACAACTTGGAACAGAACAGAACTAAACTATAATAAAATATCTCGAGTACAAGCTCATAATTTACATCGATAGCGAGGCCAGAAGCACTACAGGTGCTGAGAACAATATCTACATTATTTATGGAACAAAGCAGGGCCTCGATACTACTGGGTAGTCTATGGCGTAGCGGAACATAGCGCGGGAAACTCCATCCATAGGAACACTGCTGTGGACACGGCCTAGTTAGCGTAGCACGAACCTCCGGGACCTCCGTCCTCGGCTTCTCCTGCATCTGGCATGATACGCCAGGTGAGTACTTGGAATGTACTCGCAAGCTCATGGCAACCAAAACAATGCGGCAAACAATAGCATGGCAATTAACAGGTTAACAGATTAAGTTGCTCACTTACTGGTACCCAGTACCAACTTACTCTCATCTGGGTTGTCCCACCACCCTCGGAATGCTCACAAGCCACAGAGCACTTCCGAACATAGGACAAGTTCTTCCATCATTATTATCATTATGGTTGACCATCCTAGAGAGGCCTAAACGGACTGTCCAATACCATGGACGCGGCTATTCGAATAGGTTTTAACACTCTGCAGTGGTTGCACACTTTACCCACACCATGGAGTACCTGGCCTCGTGATCCCATTCGGGTGGACCGGTGGGGCTCCAACGAAACCTGCCTGACCCGTGACCCCTCTACCGTACCACCGACAATCATACCCTCCCAGGGTCATGTCCTGGGTGGCCCGTGTGTCACCCCGTGACACCTGCCACCATCATGGCCAAACAAACTGTCCCAAACGGGGACGCCGGCAAAATAACACAACTGGGCTCACAGGATTATGGTCGTCTACCTGATCAGGGCAGCACGCACGCATAACCCTCCCTAGTTTGGTGGTACCGATAAAAGAGCACAAAGCCAGACCAAGTCAAGGCCGTCCCATACCGGCAAATGTGGCTGCACGGAAAAGTCCGGGTAGGTGGCTCTTGATCAACCAACTAAGTGTAATATAGCCAAGCATTTAACCAGTATGGATATTTGATTGCAAGTAAATTATAATGGCAGTAGCTATATATTTAAATAAATTACTATGGATTATCACATATAAAAGTAATGCATGAAATTCAATTAAATAACCAACACTATTGAAATGCTTCATGCAATGAATGACATGGCTTGCCTTGCTCTGTTGGGTTGTCCACAAACTCCTGGGCTTCAAATCCAAAGTTATTTCCCTCTGAAAATATTTTTAAAAGGCAATTGAAAATGTCACATGCTACTGTTTTGAGCACCAGAAATTCTGTGAACATGGGAAAAATACCAAATTTGGCAAGCAAATGGAGGAGCTCAAGACAAACCAGATGCAAAAAGAATCAATTGATTTGGACTTATGGTTTAAAAGTTATGGACGGTCAGAGTTCTGGTCAAAATCTGGAATTTAAACAGAAAATAGAAAATCTCTCAGGGGGCCACGTCGAAGGCGTAAACCACCCGGGCGTCTCCACTTACCACTTCGGTAAGTCACTGACGGGCGGGCCCCATCGTCAGGTTTAAAGGGGGAAAAAGGAAACAGAGAGGGAGCGGAGGTCCGGCGACGCTCGCCGGCGACAAAGACGGCGGCGAGGTACGGTGAGTAGCGGAATGGATAGGGCTCAACAAAACGAACTCGCACGTACCCGAGACTTGGCGAACGGTGGCCGGACGGCGTCGTCCCCTTCTTCTCCGGCGGCGGCGGCGCTCGGGTGTCGTCGGAGACGACGACTCCGGCAGCAATCCAACCAGGAAAGAGCTTGGGCGAGACCAGGAGGATGAGCTGAGCTAGATGGAGGAGTAAGTGGAGCTCGGGGAGGAGTGAATCGGCGGAGAGGCAGGGCTCGGGTGGTGGCGGTGCTCCGGCGAGATGCAAGGCCAGAGGGCCTCTCGGCCGTGGCTCGGGCTCGGGGAGGATGATTGGGAGGAGGAGGAGTGAGTTGAGGAGCTCGGAAGAGGCCGGGGAGGGGTATATATAGCAGGGGGAGGAGCTCGGCGATCTCTCTAGAAATGGCGGGAACCGGGACACGTCGCCGGTGCCAGGACGCCGCGCTGGATGGCTGCTTGCGGGCGACGAGACGGGAGAGGGCAGGGGAGTTATGGCGGCCAGTGGCGGGTAGCGGGAGGAAGACGACGCGCCGCACGCCACAGTGCCGGCACGGGCGGCACAGTGCCCACGCGCGTGGCGGCCGGCGAGCTCGATTCCGGTGAGGGGAAGGATCGGGAGAGGGTTACGTGGACGGCAGCGAAGAAGTCGGCACCTCAGGACATCAAATGGCAGGGAGAGGACACTGGAATGACCTCGGCCGTCGCCGGCGAGGTGCAGAGCACGCGTACTGGCATGCTAGTACCGTGCTCACCAAGGGAGGTGATGTCTCGAGGCTGTCGAAGTCCAGCTCACCATGTCTAGGGCCTTCTCCTTTGATCATCTAGTGCCTCTGCATGCTTGCTTTGGCTAGGTTCACTCTGCTGTGAAGTGTAGCTTCAGCTACAGCTTCTGACAGGAAACTTGTGAGAGATCTAGAGGAGACATGAGCTGGGGATGGAGCCAAAGGAGATGTCTAGGGTGATCTATGTTGGAAGGACTCCAATCTGACCAAGTTTGAGAATATTTGATCAAGATTTGAATATAGTTCATGTATAAGTGCTGTACTGAACCAGAAACAGAGATGAGCTTGATGCACTCATCTGGTTGATCTACTAGGGCTGAAATTTGGTGTGGCAGTGTTATTTGGTGAGGAGAAGATGCCATAAAAATTTCAGCTCAATTGGATACCTCTAGCTGGTACTTCCTTCACAGAGGTTCCAACTGAACAGAAACTTGGCAGAATATTGGTGATGAAAATTTGTACTAGACAAGATGATATTTTTGGATATTGTGGAAATATAGGTTCCCTATTATCTCAGGGAATTTTCTAGGAATTAATTGAGTAGGGAAAATATGAGCTCCTTCACAAATGACCAGTACTGTCCAGAGAGAAAATGGAGTTTTCTGGACAAAATTTTGTACTGGACCATGAGATGTTTTTGAAGATTGTAGGAATAGATGATGACAATAAGGTCTGGGATTAATTTGGGATTTTTATGATCACCAGAACTATAGGTCGCTGTGTAACCTATAGTGATGACAGATTTTCCCAAAGGAAGAAAATGAATAATTGGGAGAGATGAAGAATTGGAAATTTGATCCAGATGGTGAGGGCTCTGGATCACTGAGAAAAATTTATAAGTCCAAAGTCAACTGAAAAGGTTCAAAATCCAATCAGATTGCAAATAAGGCCAGAAAGATTTCGAAAACAAAAAGTTGCCAAAAACCAGGGTGTCACAAACCTACCCCCCTTAGAATGAATCTCGTCCTCGAGATTCGGTTGCTCAGGGAACAAGTATGGATATGCTGATCTCAGAAAATCCTCTCTTTCCCAGGTAGCTTCGTCCTCAGTATGATGATCCCATAGTACCTTGTAAAACTTAATTGTCTTACTCCTGGTTGTCCTTTCCATCTCATCCAAAATTCTGACAGGTCTTTCCATGTATGTCAGATCTTTGGTCAATTCTAGCTCACTCATATCTGTCTGCTTGATCGGAGGTGCAATGCACCTTCTCAGCTGTGATATGTGGAAGACATCGTGAACGTCTGCCAACTCTGGTGGTAACTCTAGCTGATAGGCCACTCTGCCTCTTCTAGCCATGACTGGAAAGGGTCCGATATACCTCGATGCAAGCTTTCCTCGGGTGTGAAACCTTTTTATTCCTTTCATGGGGGTAACTCAGAGATAGGCATATTCTCCTGGTTCAAAAGTTACTTCCCGATGCTTTGGGTCATAGTAACTCTTTTGACGGGACTTGGCTGCTCGAAGACGCTCCTGGATATCCTTGACTTGTCTCTCAGCCTCGAGTATCAAATCCGTGCCGAAGATACGTCTGTCTCCTGTCTGAGACCAATTTAAAGGAGTGCGGCATTTCTGTCCGTACAAAGCCTCAAACGGTGACATCTTGAGACTTGACTGGTAACTGTTATTGTAGGAGAATTCTGCATAAGGTAGGCTATCCTCCCATTTGGGTCCATGGGCGAGAGCACAGGACCGAAGCATATCTTCCACTATCTGATTCACGCGTTCAGTCTGTCCATCTGTCTGTGGGTGATATGCCGTACTATGCCTTAGCATAGTTCCCAGGGCTTGATGCAGTCGCAGCCAAAACACTGAGGTAAACAGGGAGCCTCTATCTGATGTGATAGACTTGGGTACTCCATGAAGGCTGACTATCCGAGACATATAGAGATGTGCGAGCTGATTCGCGTTGAAAGTGGTCTTTACTGGAAGGAAGTGAGCCACTTTCGTAAGTATATCCACGATGACCCAGATAGCATCATGGCCTCTTGTGGACTTGGGTAATCCAACAATGAAGTCCATGCATATGTCATCCCATTTCCACTGGGGAACTGGTAAAGGTTGCAGTAGCCCAGCGGGTTTCTGATGTTCAGCCTTGACTCTGTTGCAGATGTCACAACATGCGACATAGTATGCTATGTCTCTTCTCATGCCTGGCCACCAAAAGGTTTCTCGCAAGTCCTGGTACATTTTTTTCCCCCCCGGATGGATAGAATATGCAGATTCATGTGCCTCTCTGAGTATTTGCTGTCTCAAGCTGTCTTGATCAGGCACACATATTCGGTTCTCAAACCATACTGTGTCCTGGCCATCAATTCGGAAGGACTTGGCCTTTCCTAGCGAAATGCGCTCTCTGATTTCTTGTATTTCTTGGTCTGATTTCTGAGCTGCCTTAATTTCTTCCATAAGTGTCGGAGTAATTTCCATTGTTTTTGGGCTAATTGGGCCGCATAACACCATATTCAGCTTGGCAAACTCTTCTCGCAGCCTTGGATGCATTCCCTCCATGAGTGCATTGAGGGTACCTTGCTTTCTGCTGAGGGCATCGGCGACCACATTGGCTTTTCCCGGATGATAATTTATCCCAAGGTCATAATCCTTGACCAATTCAAGCCATCTTCTCTGTCTGAGATTCAGATCAGGCAGAGTGAAAATATACTTGAGACTCTTGTGGTCCATGTATATTTCACATCGCTGCCCAATGAGATAATGCCTCCAAATCTTCAATGCATGAATCACGGCTGCCAGTTCCAAATCATGAGTGGGATAGTTCTCTTCATGAGGTCGTAGCTGTCTGGATGCATAGGCTACAACCTTTCCCTCTTGCATTAAAACGCAGCCGATTCCACGTCGGGAAGCATCACAATATATGTCAAAGCTCTTGTCAATGTCTGGAAGAACTAAGACCGGAGCGGTGGTTAGCCTCGTCTTTAGCTCCATGAAACTGCTATCACATTCTTCTGTCCAGGCAAATTTGTGGTTCTTCTTCAGCAATTCTGTCAGTGGCTTGGCTATTTTTGAGAAGCATTCGATGAAGCGACGGTAGTAGCCTGCCAATCCCAGAAAGCTACGGACTTCCGTTACCGTGGCTGGGGTCTGCCAGTTTAATACAACAGTCACTTTGCTGGGGTCGACAGCCACACCTTGTTCTGATAGAATATGTCCCAGAAATCCCACCTCTCTTAGCCAAAATTCGCACTTACTGAATTTGGCATACAAGCGATGGGTCCTTAGTCTTTCCAGGACAGTACGGAGATGTTGCGTGTGCTCCTCTTCATCTCTGGAGTAGACGAGAATATCATCGATGAATACTACCACAAATTTGTCCAGAAAGTCCATGAATACTTTATTCATCATGCTCATGAAATATGCTGGAGCATTTGTCAGCCCAAATGACATGACTGTAAATTCATACAGACCATATCTGGTGGTAAAGGCTGTCTTGGGGATATCCTCTTTTCTGATTTTTAGCTGATGATACCCTGTTTGGAGGTCAATCTTGGAAAATACCCGGGCTCCGTTCAACTGGTCGAACAAGTCATCAATGCGGGGGAGCGGGTATTTGTTTTTGATGGTGACCTCATTCAGCTGGCGATAGTCTATGCACATTCGTAGGCTGCCATCCTTCTTTTTGACAAACAGCACGGGTGATCGCCACGGTGAAGTGCTTGGACGAATATACCCTTTTTGCAATAATTCATCCAGCTGTTTCTTTAATTCCACCAGCTCTGGGGAAGGCATGCGGTAGTACTTCTTGTAGATTGGAGTAGTTCCAGGAACAACCTCAATAGCAAATTCTAGTTCCCGATCAGGTGGCATTCCCGGTATCTCTTCTGGAAATACGTCCGGAAATTCACTGACTACCGGAATCAGACTTGTGTCTGTAGCTGTGGCTTTGAATGCCATTCCTTTCTTTGACATTACACTGCTGGCAGTGAATTGCACCGTTTGGCCTGCCGGGTTAACCAGTGTCACCTTCCTGGTGGCACAGTTGATACACACCTGGTGTGGTACCAATCAATCCATTCCCAGTATTATATCCAGTCCCAGGGATTCAATGGCAACGAGGGTAGCTGGAAACTTCACATCGTGTATCCATATTTCCAGATTCTTGTATATCACATTTGTTCTGAGCATGGAGCCAGGGGATTGTACCACCATGATTTTGTCCAAAAGAGAAGGAGAAAATTTGTGCAAGGTGGCAAAACTCCGCGAAATAAATGAATGAGAAGCCCCAGAGTCAAATAAAATTATTGCAGGTATGTTGTTAACAGAAAACATACCAAGGACCACATCTGGTGCTTCATGGGCTTCCTCAGCGGAGATATGATTGACTTGGCCGCGATAGAAGTTCGTATTGGGGCGGCGTCCAACACTGTTGACTTGTGGCTTGAAGTCGGATGGTGGCTTCCCATTTCTTGCGGGGCATTGCTTGGAGTAGTGCCCGCTCTGGCCACAAGTGAAGCATGTGTTGTTGCGGCGATAATCCTCCAGCACTGGCTATTTGCCGAAAGTCTTATCCTGGCTGACAGGCTTATTGTTGTTGTTGCCATTGTTCCATGCAGGCTTGTATTTAGATGAGCTTGGTTGCCAGATACGCGGCTTCTGCACAAACTGCCCACGGTTGTCCATCTTGGGTTCAAACTTCTACTTGTGGTCATTGTTTCCTGACTTATGCTCTCGTTTAGCTATGAAGGCCTTGTTTACCAGAGTCTGGAAGTCAGGGAAGTCCAGCATACAGAGCTGACAATGGAGGGTATGATTCAGCCCTCCGAGGAATCGGTCAATCTTCCTTTCTTCGGTGGACACGTCATGGGTAGAGTACCGTGCCAGGTTATTGAACTTGTTCAGATACTCACCCACTGACATATTCCCTTGAGTAAGAGTCAGAAATTCCCTTTGCTTCACCTACATTATGCCAGTAGGTATATGATACTTGCGGAATACCTCTTTGAATTTTTCGCAGGAAATATCCTCTCCAGAAGGCCATAACATTTTGGTATTGTCCCACCATATAGCTGCTGGTCCCTCCAGGTAGTGAGTGACGAAAGGAACCTTATCTGCCTCATCACAACGGGCTATGTCCAGTTTCTTCTCCATAGTCCTCAGCCAGTCATCAGCTTCAATCGGATCCACAGCTTGACCAACACTGGGTGGCTTGGTCCGCTGGAAATCAGACAGCTTAGAGTGTGTACCATTGTGGTTGTTCTGACCCACCATAGTCTGCATACTTTTCAGAAATTCCATAAGATCTTGGTTTCTCTTCTCTTCAAACATCCTCATAATCTGATCAGTGGTAGGTGACTGTGGTGGTGGGGGTGGCAAATCTTCTGGTGGCTGTCCTGCCTGTCTGGCGGATCGACGAATGGGAGTTCCATCGCCGCCTTGAGTACTACACCTCTTCATCCTAAATTTTGTTCCCATTGCAAATTACCGAATCGATGAGGAAAAGCAGGGTAGTATGACACCCGAAAAGAAGCCAAATAAAAAGAGCGAATAAATGAAGCAACATAATTATACAAGGCAACCCAACATCATACATGACAAGCTAGTAGGGGAATGATCATGACTAGACTGCTCAGACGGCAGTTGACATCTGCAGGAATGCTATGATGCATGCACTGAAACTCAAGCCTCTGCTCTAGTGACGCCGGTGGCACGAACATTGGTACACTGAAGACTCCTCGTCGTCTGACTCTGACTCGGAATCTGAGCTGATGATGTGCACCTTGGCCTCCGGATCAAAGGAAACACGACAACGCTGACGGGAAGGTTCTCCCTCAGAAGGAGAAGAAGCACGACGCCGCAGCATCGGAGCAGCTGGAGTAGCTAGGAGTGAGGCCCGCTCTGACGGGGTCTCACGTCGGCTACCAGACGAAAAGCCTGGTGGTCCAAACGAACTAGAAGGAGTGTCGGAAGGTGGAGCGGGTGGAGTGTATATGGGTGAAAACGGAGGGGGAGGAGGAGACTGTGCTGCCGCAACAGCAGCAAGTGCCTCACGGGCAGAAGTCAGCTCCTCGGCTAGAGAAGTGATCATACAGTAACTGGCGTGCAGATAGCGAGATAAAACACCAGTAGCATGAACACTCACCGGATCAACGGGTGCGAAAATGACTCGCCCTGTCGTAGGCGACAGGGTGGGGTAGTGAAAGAAACCTGGATGAGTCTGCATCTCGACCTCGTGAAAGCGCAAGTCAGTGAGAGCCTCCATCACAGCAAACTGGATCGCCAACTCCGGAGTAGAAGCAGTTCCGCCCTTGGAAGAACGGGAGTAGCTGCCGATATCTGAACTCATAGTGAGAAAGGCTTCTGCGCGATACTCGAATACTGAACCAGCGAGCTTCTCTCGAAACACCTGGAACACTGGGTCTTCGCCGTTGGGATACAGCTGAAGCCAAACGTTACGAAGCAGTACTAGAAAAGTGAACGGTACCGGCTCGTGATTGTAGTGGTACGGAACTGGTGCCATCTACACTCATCAAACCAGCGGTTAGCACAATAAAACTATATGCATGCCATGCAAGCAATCAGATGCAACAATCAAATGCAGCAAGCAAGACACACCAAGACTCTAAACTACTAGCGGTTCTAGCGCAGGGTTAACTAGGGTGTCCTACAGTCAGCACGGCTCTGATACCAAGCGTTGTGGCACCCCGGCTCAGAGAACTGGTTTACCAGTGTTTCCAGCCCAGGGATCATGTCCTCTGGAAACACACAACAACTTGGAACAGAACATAACAGAACTTTATTAAAATATCTCGAGTACAAGCTCATAATTTACATTGATAGCGAGGCCAGAAGCACTGCAGGTGCTGAGAACAATATCTACATTATTTATGGAACAAAGCAGGGCCTCGATACTACTGGGTAGTCTACGGCATAGCGGAACATAGCACGGGAAACTCCATCCACAGGGACACTGCTGTGGACACGGCTTAGTTAGCGTAGCACGAACCTCCGGGACCTCCGTCCTCGGCTTCTCCTGCATCTGGCATGATACGCCAGGTGAGTACTTGGAATGTACTCGCAAGCTCATGGCAACCAAAACAATGCGGCAAACAATAGCATGGCAATTAACTGGTTAACAGATTAAGTTGCTCACTTACTGGTACCCAGTACCAACTTACTCTCATCTGGGTTGTCCCACAACCCTCGGAATGCTCACAAGCCACAGAGCACTTCTGAACATAGGACAAGTTCTTCCATCATTATTATCATTATGGTTGACCATCCTAGAGAGGCCTAAACGGACTGTCCAATACGTGGACGCGGCTATTCGAATAGGTTTTAACACTCTGCAGAGGTTGCGCACTTTACCCACACCATGGAGTACCTGGCCTCATGATCCCATTCGGGTGGACCGGTGGTGCTCCAACGAAACCTGCCTGACCCGTGACCCCTGTACTGTACCACCGACAATCATACCCTCCCAGGGTCATGTCCTGGGTGGCCCCTGTGTCACCCCGTGACACCTGCCACCGTCGTGGCCAAACAAACTGTCCCAAATGGGGACGCCGGCAAAATAACTCAACTGGGCTCACAGGATTATGGTCGTCTACCTGATCAGGGCAGCACCCATGCATAGCCCTCCCTAGTTTGGTGGTACCGATAAAAGAGCACAAAGCCAGACCAAGTCAAGGCCGTCCCATACCGGCAAATGTGGCTGCACGGAAAAGTCCCGGTAGGTGGCTCTTGATCAACCAACTAAGTTTAATATAGCCAAGCATTTAACCAGTATGGATATTTGATTGCAAGTAAATTATTATGCCAGTAGCTATATATTTAAATAAATTACTATGGATTATCACATATAAAAGTAATGCATGAAATTCAATTAAATAACCAACACTATTGAAATGCTTCATGCAATGAATGACATGGCTTGCCTTGCTCTGTTGGGTTGTCCACAAACTCCTGGGCTTCAAATCCAAAGTTATTTCCCTCTAAAAATATTTTTAAAAGGCAATCGAAAATGTCACATGCTACTGTCTTGAGCACCAGAAATTCTGTGAACATGGGAAAAATACCAAATTTGGCAAGCAAATGGAGGAGCTCAAGACAAACCAGATGCAAAAAGAATCAATTGATTTGGACTTATGGTTTAAAAGTTATGGACGGTCAAAGTTCTGGTCAAAATCTGGAATTTAAGTAGAAAATAGAAAATCTCTCAGGGGGCCACGTCGAAGGCGTAAACCACCTGGGCGTCTCCACTTACCGCTTTGGTAAGTCGCTGACGAGCGGGCCCCATCGTCAGGTTTAAAGGGGGAAGGAGGGAACAGATAGGGAGCGGAGCTCCGGCGACACAGACGGCGGCGAGGTCCGGTGAGTAGTGGAATGGATAGGGCTCAACGAGACGAACTCGCATGTACCCGAGACTTGGCAAACGGTGGCCGGACAGTGTCGTCCCCTTCTTCTCTGGCGGCGCCGGCGCTCGGGTGTCGTCAGAGACGGCGACTCTGGCAGCAATCCGACCGGGAAAGAGCTTGGGCGAGACCAGGAGGATGAGCTGAGCTCGATGGAGGAGTCAGTGGAGCTCGGGGAGGAGTGAATCGGCGGAGAGGCAGGGCTCGGGTGGCGGCGGTGCTCCGGCGAGATGCGAGGCTAGAGGGACTCTCGGCCATGGCTCGGGCTTGGGGAGGATGATTGGGAGGAGGAGGAGTGAGTTGAGGAGCTCGGGAGAGGCCGGGGAGGGGTATATATAGCAGGGGGACGAGCTCGGCGATCTCTCTGGAAATGGCAGGAACCGGGACACGTCGCCGGCGCCAAGACGCCACGCTGGCTGGCTGCTTGCGGGCGACGAGACGGGAGAGGGCAGGGGAGTTATGGCGGCCAGTGGTGGGTAGCGGGAGGAAGACGACGCGCCGCACGCCACAGTGCCGGCACGGGCGGCACAGTGCCCGCGCGCGTGGCGGTCGGCGAGCTCGATTCCAGCGAGGGGAAGGATCGGGAGAGGGTTACGTGGACGGCAGCGATGAAGTCGGCACCTCAGGACATCAAATGGCAGGGAGAGGACACTGGAATGACCTCGGCCATCACCGGCGAGGTGCAGAGCACGCGTACTGGCATGCCAGTACCGTGCTCACCAAGGGAGGTGATGTCTCGAGGCCGTCCAAGTCCAGCTCACCGTGTCTAGGGCCTTCTCCTTTGATCATCTAGTGCCTCTGCATGCTTGGTTTGGCTAGGTTCACTCTGCTGTGAAGTGTAGCTTCAGCTACAGCTTCTGACAGGAAACTTGAGAGAGATCTAGAGGAGACATGAGCTGGGGATGGAGCCAAAGGAGATGTATGGGGTGATCTATGTTGGAAGGACTCCAATCTGACCAAGTTTGAGAAGATTTGATCAAGATTTGAATATAGTTCATGTACAAGTATTGTACAGAACCAGAAACAGAGATGAGCTTGATGCCCTCATCTGGTTGATCTACTGGGGCTGAAATTTGGTGTGGCAGGGTTATTTGGTGAGGAGAAGATGCCATAAAAATTTCAGCTTAATTGGATACCTCTAGCTGGTACTTCCTTCATGGAGGTTCCAACTGAACAGAAACTTGGCAGAATATTGGTGATGAAAATTTGTACTATACAAGATGATATTTTTGGATATTGTGGAAAGATAGGTTCCCTATTATCTCAGGGAATTTTCTGGGAATTAATTGAGTAGGGAAAATATGAGCTCCTTCACAAATGACCAGTACTGTCCAGAGAGCAAATAGAGTTTTCTGGACAAAATTTTGTACTGGACCATGAGATGTTTTTGAAGATTGTAGGAATAGATGATGACAATAAGGTCTGGGATTTAGTTGGGATTTTTCTGATCACCAGAACTATAGGTTGTTGTGTAACCTATAGTGATGACAAATTTTCCCAAAGGAAGAAAATGAATATTTGGGAGAGATGAAGAATTGGAAATTTGATCCAGATGGTGAGTGACAAGGTTTTGGCAAGATGGTGAGGGCTCTGGATCACTGAGAAAAATTTATAAGTCCAAAGTCAACTGAAAAGGTTCAAAATCCAATCAGATTACAAATAAGGCCAGAAAGATTTCGAAAAGAAAAATTTGCCAAAAACCAGGGTGTCACATCCTGTATTCGAATTGAAGCAATTACCTGATACATTGAAATATGCTTATCTTGATGAAAAGAAGATATATCCTATTATTATTAGTGCTAACCTTTCAGAGCATGAAGAAAAGAGATGACTAAAAACTCTGAGGAAGCACCGAGCTACTATTGGATATACTCTTGATGATCTTAAGGGCATTAGGCCCACTCTATGTCAGCACAAAATTAATATGGAACCTGATGCTAAACCAGTTGTCGAACACCAACGATGATTAAATCCTAAGATGAAAGAGGTGGTAAGAACTGAAATATTAAAACTTCTGGAAGCAGGTATAATCTATCCTATAGCTGATAGTAGATGGGTAAGTCACGTTCATTGTGTCCCTAAGAAAGGGGGTATTACCGTTGTTCCCAATGATAAAAATGAACTCATTCCACAAAGAATTGTAACTGGTTATAGGATGGTAATTGATTTTAGAAAATTAAACAAAGCTACTAGAAAAGATCATTACCCCTTACCTTTCATTGATCAAATGTTAGAAAGATTGTTTAAGCATACACACTTTTGTTTCCTAGATGGTTATTCTGGTTTTTCTCAAATACCCGTAGCACAATCTGATTAAGAGAAAACCACCTTTACTTGTCCTTTTAGAACTTATGCTTATGGACGTATGCCTTTTGGTTTATGCAATGCACCTGCTACCTTTCAAAGATGTATGACTGCTATATTCTCTGACTTTTGTGAAAAGATTGTTGAGGTGTTCATGGATGATTTCTCCATTTACGGAACTTCTTTTGATGATTGCTTAAGCAACCTTGATCGAGTTTTGCAGAGATGTGAAGAAACTAATCTTGTCTTGAATTGGGAGAAGTGACACTTTATGGTAAATGAAGGTATTGTCTTGGGGCGTAAAATTTCTGAGAGAGGCATTGAAGTTGATAAAGCTAAGGTTGATGCTATTGAGAAAATGCCATGTCCTAAAGATATTAAAGGTATAAGAAGTTTCCTTGGTCATGCTGGTTTCTATAGGAGGTTTATTAAAGACTTCTCTAAAATTTCTAGGCCTCTTACCAATATTTTGCAAAAAGATGTTCCATTTGCTTTTGATGATGATTGTCTAGAAGCCTTTGAAACACTTAAGAAAGCCTTAACCAATACACCTATTGTTCAACCACCTGATTGGAACTTGCCTTTTGAAATTATGTGTGATGCTAGTGATTATGCTGTTGGTGCTGTTCTAGGACAAAGAGTTGATAAGAAATTAAATGTTATCCATTATGCTAGTAAAACTCTAGACAGTGCCCAAAGAAATTACGCTACTACTGAAAAATAATTTCTAGCAGTTGTGTTTGCATGTGATAAATTCAGATTCTATATAGTTGATTCTAAAGTCACTGTTCACACTGATCACGCTGCTATTAAATATCTTATGGAAAAGAAAGGTGCTAAACCTAGACTCATTAGGTGGGTTTTATTGCTACAAGAATTTGACTTGCACATTATTGATAGAAAGGGAGCTGAGAATCCCGTAGCAGATAATTTATCTAGAATTGAAAATGTCCTTGATGACCCACTTCCCATTAATGATGATTTTGCTGATGAACAATTAGCTATCATAAATGATTCTTGTAATACCCCATGGTATGCAGACTATGCTAATTACATTGTTGCTAAATACATACACTACTGGAATTCAGTTATTTCCCGTCTGCCATCTCTTTGCCGTCGGCTGGCGAATGGCAAAGAGGGCCTTTGCCGTCAGCTTTCAGAAAACAGACGACAAAGAGTTGGCAGACGGCACAGAGAATCTTTGCCATCAGTCATCTCTTTGCCGTCAGCTCGCAGACGGCAAAGAGCCGCACAGCAGATGGCAAAGAGACAGCTGGGCCCTACCTGACCGCGGGGTGGGCAGGTTAAATTTGACGTTGTATTTGCCGTCTGCTAGCGGACGGTAAAGAGTCCTAAAGCAGATGGCAAAGAGGCTAGCCTCTTTGCCGTCTGCCAGCGGACGGCAATGTTCTCACTCTCACCCACTCCCCTCTCTCCCCGACGCCCACCGCCACCACCCCTGCGGCCACCGCCGTCGTCCCCCCATCGGCCCCGTCGCGCCGCCGCCCCACCGCCCCCGTCGCCACCGCCGCCCGCCCCCCCCCCCCCCCGTGCCCCACCGACCCGGAGCTCGGCGGCCCCGTCGCCACAACCGTCCCCGCCGCCCGGCGCCTGCCGCCCCGCCCCCCTCCTCCACCAGCCGCCCCGCCCCCCTCCTCCACCTACCACCTCTTCCACTGGCCGCCCCACTTCCGAAGGTGAGCTCTAGCTCCTCTTTTTTTCTTTGTTTTTCTGTTTTTTTAGTTTTAGGTTTATGTTTAGTTTAGATATAGTTTTAGTTTTAGTTTTAGTTTTAGTTTAAGGTTTAGGTTTAGTTTTAGTTTTAGGTTTAGGTTTAGTTCTGAAAAAAAGAAAATAAGAATAATTAGAAGAAGAGGAAGAAGAAGAAGAAGAAGAAGAAGAAGAAGAGGAGGAGGAGGAGGAGGAGGAGGAGAAGAAAAGAAGAAGAAGAAGAAGAAGAAGAAGAAGAAGAAGAAGAAGAGGAGGAGGAGTAGGAGGAGGAGGAGGAGGAGGAGGAGAAGGAGAAGGAGAAGGAGAAGGAGAAGGAGAAGGGGAAGAAGAAGAAGAAGAAAAAGAGGAGAAGAGGAGAAGAGGAAGAAGAAGAAGAAGAAGAAGAAAAAGAGGAGAAGAGGAGAAGAAGAAGAGGAAAAAGGAAAACCGGGTCGAGGATTGTTTCCTTGTGAACAATGGTTTCCTAGAGTGATAAAACTAGCTAAACGTTTCTACACTTGAGATATATACTGTTAACTTTGTGCATTTCAGATATATACTGTTTTTGGATATGTCTTTTTACATTTACTTTGCCTATGTTCATTCTACTTTCCTCATTGGTCTTTATAAAAAATTATTCCTTGAGTAAGCTTACTGAGTATGAAAAGTTTAAATGTGATACTATCTGCTCTTATATTGCAGTATTTATGATTTTAGTAAAATTCTTCATAGCATTCTAGTATATCCATTTGTTGTTGCTGAAAATGTGAAAAAGAATTCAGGAAATTTCTGGTCCTGAAACTTCTGTTCCATCAGTTTTGTGAGATACATTCCTCTGAAATTTGTATGCAATTTGGTTTCCAGAGTCAGGGTTGTATGCAATTTGATAAGATCTGTGAGGCTGCTGAAAAACTGACTATAAATAAGGAGTAGTTGAACTGCTGTAGGAGTAGTGCATAATAGATTGACACCGCACTACAAAATTTTCTCTGTAATTAACTCTCATTTAGCTTTGTCAAATGGAATTGACTCTGAACTTGCAACTAAATCTGCAAAGCTATGTAATTTGCAAAGCTGATGAACAAGCTATCTACAAATATGCATGCTGTGGTTATTGTCATATACTCTTGTCCTGTATTTATTCTACTAGCCTGTTATATATATGTTGTATTTATTCTATACTCTGCAGTAATACTGCTAGCCCAAGTGCAAGTGTGTGTTGGGTTCTGCACATAGCAGATCTCATATCCTATGCTACATGGCCTAGTTCTTCTTATTGTTATGGACACTATGGTGCTGTTTGGTTAGGTTGTGTTGAGAGTTGCCCATTTCTCCCGAAGTGTTGATTCACTTCTGTTTCGGTTGAGAAATGGGCACTCATAGGTATATGATGATACACTTAAATTATATACATTTTATTATTCATGTCGGTATTCAATTTTATGTTGTACTAATTTCGATTACTATTTGTCATGGCAGTTGTTGAAAGATGGTGGGAAAGGGTCGAGAGCACTCCGCGGCTCCTTCGTCCGAGGGTGGTGGGATGGGTACTTCCATTTCTGCCGACTCTCTCCGGAGAGCGTTGCTCTCTAGTCTGCATACACCGGTGGCCCCTTCTTCGTCGACCCCCGTGAGAGGAGGTCGGGGGAAGAAGAGAGGTAGTAGAGGTTGGAGAGGAGGAGAGGAGGCCGCGACAGAGGTAGGGTGGCTGCTACGCCTTCCTCGCCGCCATCCCCAGCTGATTCACCCGAGCACAGGACTGCTAGGGTGGACCCGTCTGAGGACGAGGCTACGCGGACTCCGGTCCATGACCCTCGGGTCGACGAGCCTTCGACCTACGAGACTCTGGAGCAGAGTAGGGATGAGGGCACGTCCCGGCAGACCCCATGGGATACCTGGCCGGAGGAGCCTAGTGGCCATGCTGATGGCGGCGGGATCGTTTTTCTGATAGCGATGAGGAGGTGGCTGAGGGGGCCACCGTCTACCAGCGTGGTATGACACGGCTCCCGCCCGTGCCGGCGACCCGCGAGCTGAGGTGGTTGATTAGGCCTGATGGGGATAGGTAAGCGCATGTACTCTTTTTTAACCTTTTGCCTTCACGTTTTTTCAAATATCTAATGTGTTGGCTTTGTCATACTACAGGGGTTGGCATCAAACCAGGGATGCCCGCAGGCCCAACAGCATCCTTGGTGTCCTTGTCAGGCAAAACTTCCCGGGGTTTGTCATGTTGCCCGGTGAGGGTCAGGTTCCAGAGTTAGGACTGACCTGGGAGCACTACTTGGCTGCACCGGCCTCGCCTGAGGAGAGGATCGACGGTGTTTTGTGCCACACGAGGGCGGAGATGGTGATTAGACAGTTTTGGGTAATTTCTCCTTTACACAATTAAAAATCAACAATAACTAGTTATTGTACTAATAAGTGTTGTGTCGTTTGATTGCAGACCTTCTACAGGTGTCAGGAGGGATACGAGGAGGCTGCGGCAAAGGTTATCGATCAGCAATGCAGGCGCCTACTGCAAAACTTTCGGCACGAGGCTCGGGTGCAGGCTGTTCGAGACTACTACGCCTCACGGCATATTAGGAAGGAGAAGTCGACGTGCCACGGAAAGAATATGGAGAAGGAGCATTACATGAAGGTAATTACGTAGTCTTAAGGCCTTGTACTTAGTTTCCTTCATTTGATTCCTACGCGTAGCGCTCAAATATCTCTTTATTAACTTAGGTGCCCCCAAGATGGTGTGCGGATAAGATGGATTGTTGGGAGGCGTTGGTGGATGGCTGGTGCTCAGAACAATGGCTAGCCGTCCACAACAATGCCAAGGACAGGCGTTACAAAATGGTTGGTGTGCCACACCATCAAGGGAGCGCCAACTTAAATCAGTTTGGTCAGAACTGGGTACGTGGTTTGCTTCATGATTCATGCAATTCATTCTTGATGCTAGCTTGAGCCCTTTACTAATACTTTGTTCCTCTCTCTCTCTTTTAGGCGCATCACAACAAAACGGAGGTGCCACAGATGTACGACCTCTATGCAATGGCCCATACTGCCTCGTACAAGAAGGTCAAGGCATTCTCTGAGTCTGACCTCGATGATCCCTTGAAGTTCAGCAACATCTCCTCCCACAACAAGCTCATGAGGTACAGAGATGAGGGGAAGGCGAGGAAAGGGGAGGACTTTAACCCGAGCCAGGAGCCTATTGATCCAGAGCTGGTGATGATAGCTGGCGGCGGGAGGCCCCATGGCTCGATTGCCATTGGAGATGGCCTTATACGTTGTCCTAGAACTCTCCGGCAGATCAAGGCGCGCCAAACGAGCTCCTGTCCTGAGATAACGCCTCGTCCATGGCCAGTCGAGCTCGCCATCGAGGTTAGTTATACGGACTCAGATATCTTTCCTCATTACGTTGTGTGTGTGAACTAAGATGATTACAATGCTAACGAGGCGTTGTGTTGCAGGCTGCTATTCAGAAAGAGAGAGAGGCAACACAGGCGCTTATGGTGGCGAAGGAGAAGGAGATGGAGGAGAGGACGGCTAGGTTGTTGGAGGAGGAGAGGACACGGTCCGATGCGTCTTACCGGGCCATCTACGAGCTCTTCGTGGTAAGATTCTTCTTCACATTTGTCAAATCTTGCATTTAATGTTCATTTCATTAATAACGAATATCATTGACTTTGTGAAAACCAAATGTGCAGACTATGTGCGAGAAGAACGGCCAGACCACTCCGTCGATGCCAGTCATTACCACGGCTGCAATGGTGAGTTTCATTTGAATGCAATGATCTTTTCAGTGTCATCATGCTAACGAGACATTGCAAATCATCTTTGGTGCAGCATAACTCCGGAGTCGCATCGCACGACCCTTCTCTAGGGCATCCTTCTCCAGGTGAAACCGGCTCGAGGACGGTAAGCCCCAAACTTAGCTCATTTTCTCAAAGAAAGTCAAACTTAGCACTTAGACAAACTTAGCTCCTTGTGAGAGTTACATGTCTCTTCTTGATGGAGGAATCCCGACTGTTGTTGAGGGGGTCATTTTTTCTTCTCCTTTTTCTTCTTCTTCTTCTTCTTCTTCTTCTTCTTCTTCCTCTTCTCTTTCAAGCTCATAAATGTCATATACTTAGCTTATTTTCCTCCAAAATGACATACTAGCTCCAAAATGACTTATTCAAAAACTCTTCTTCTTCTTCTTTTTTCTTCTCTTTCTTCTTCTTCTTCTTCTAGTCTTCTTCTTCTAGTCTTCTTCTTCTTCTAGTCTTCTTCTTCTTCTTCTTCTTCTTCTTCTTCTTATTCTTCTTCTAGTCTTCTTCTTCTTCTTCTTCTTCTTCTTCTTCTTCTTCTTCTAGTCTTCTTCTTCTAGTCTTCTTCTTCTTCTTCTTCATCTTCTTCTAGTCTTCTTCTTCTTCTTCTTCTTCTTCTTCTTCTTATTCTTCTTCTAGTCTTCTTCTTCTTCTTCTTCCTCTTCTTCTTCTTCTTCTTCTAGTCTTCTTCTTCGTCTTCTTCTTCTTCTTCTAGTCTTCTTCTTCTTCTTCTTCTTCTTCTTCTTCTTCTTCTTCTTCTTCTTCTAGTCTTCTTCTTCTTCTTCTTCTTCTTCTAGTCTTCTTCTTCTTCTTCTTCTTCTTCTTCTTCTTCTTCCTCTTCTTCTTCTTCTTCTTCTTCTTCTTCTTCTTCTTCTTCTTCTTCTTCTTATTCTTCTTCTTCTTCTTCTTCTTCTTCTTCTTCTTCTAGTCTTCTTCTTCTTTTTCTTCTTCTTCTTCTAGTCTTCTTCTTCTTCTTCTTCTTCTTCTTCTTCTTCTTCTTCTTCTAGTCTTCTTCTAGTCTTCTTCTTCTTCTTCTTCTTTTTCTTCTTCTTCTAACTTTCTTACTCCCATTTTTGCAGGTTTGATTCACTTCATGGAAGCTGGCTATGGCAGAATGCTACTGTTTAGTTTTTTGTTTTGATTTGTATTGATGAACAAGTATATATGGTGAAACTATGTAGGTATATATGGATGAACATGGTGAAACTATGTATGTATTGGATGTTTTAATACCCTATGCAATGATGGACTGTTATGTATTGGTGTATTGGTGTACTGCTATGTATATATATCATATTTGTTTGTTGAAAATGCAGGGAAATAACAGAAAACAATAAAAACAGTGGCAGTGCAGCTTGTAAGCGGTAGTACCGCTCCCCCCGAGCGGTAGTACCACTTGTAAGCGGCAGTACCGCTCTCCCTGAGCGGTAGTACCGCTTGTAAGCGGCAGTACCGCGGCCTAGTGCAGACGGCAAAGGTGACACGTGGCAGCAACCTGTGCAACCTGGGAGCACTGGGGCTGACCCATTTGGTCACTTTGCCGTCTGCTGGCAGATGGCAAAGGAGAGTCTGCTGACCGGTCTGCTGACGTCAGGAAGCAGACGACAAAGGGGAGGGCACGTTTGCCGTCTACTGGCAGACGGCAAAGCCTCCCGTTAGATACCTAACGTGGCTAACGTCTATTTTTTGCCATTTACTTTCTTTACCGTCAGCTTGCCTATGAAAGCTGACGGCAAATGTCTTTGCCGTCCGCTGTGAGAGAGCAGACGGCAAAGAAGCTCTTTACCGGAACTTACGTTGCCGGACATGTTTGCCGTCTGTGGCTGACGGCAAAGACCTTTGCCGTCCGCTTTATGGTCCTTTGCTGTCTGCCATGGCAGACGGCAAATCTCCTGATTCCAGTAGTGATACCACCTAGTTTCACATACCAACAAAAGAAAAAGTTCTTTTATGATTTAAGACATTATTTCTGGGATGACCAACATCTTTGTAAAGAAGGAGAAGATGGTATTATTAGGCGTTTTATACCTGAGCATGAACAGGAACAAATCCTACGGAAGTGTCACTCCAAGGCTTACGGAGGACACCATGCGGGAGACAGAACTGCACATATGGTATTGCAATCTGGTTTTTATTGGCCTACTCTTTTCAAGGATGCTCTTAAGTTTGACTCATCTTGTGATGAATGTCAAAGAATTGGTAATGTTGGTAGACGTCAGGAAATGCCTATGAATTATTCACTTCTTGTTGAACCAATTGACGTTTGGGGATTTGATTATATGGGACCTTTTCCTAAATCCAATGGGTATACTCATATTTTAGTTGCTGTTGATTACGTTACTAAGTGGGTTGTTGTGGTATTCTCGCGGGGGGCGCGCGGTCACGGCAGATGCCATGGGATGGCTTGAGGTGAGGGCAAGGCTGCAGTGGAGATCCGGGACGGGTTTGGGCAACTGTACACGGTGGTTTACCCAGGTTCGGGGCCCTCCGTGGGAGGTAACACCCCTACTCCTGCATGTCTGAAATATATGCGGTGTATACGGTTGTACAGAGTTGCTCCTGGAGCTGTATTTAGAGGAGGAAGAAGGAGGCTGGGAGCGCTCCTCTTCCCTGCCTCATGTGTGTGTGTGAATGGGAGAACGAGAGAGAGCCAGCCCGTCCCCCTGAGCAAGGGCTCCCGGGGTCACCTTATAAAGGGGTGCCCAGGGGACAAGAGAGGGCCACAAGGCCCAACTGCATTGTTGGGGGAACACCAGATGCGTGAACAATGCCGGCTGTCCATGTACAGTGCTAGCCGCTCGACTACTGTGCTCTACTGTAGAGCATGGCCGTCTCGTCCGCGCAGTCCGACGGGATGTTGTGGTTGACTTCGCTGGATTCTAGCCGGACGGGCTCCACCTGGACGGCTCCACCCGGACGACTCCACCCGGATGGCTCTACTCGGACGGCTCCACCCGGATGGCTCCACCCGGACGGCTCCACCCGGATGGCCCTAACCGGACGGCTCCACCTGGATGGCTCTACCCGGATGACTCCACCCGGATGGCTCTACCCGGACGGCTCCACCCGGATGGCTCTACCCGGACGGCTCCACCCGGATGGCTCCACCCGGACGGGTTGCCAGGGGGCCAGACGGACGGGACGGTGGGTGGCGAGCCGGCCGGGTTGCCAGGTCGCCAGGCGGTGAGCCGGACGGGACGCCGGGTGGCGAGCCGGCTGGGTTACCAGGTCGCCAGGCGACGAGCCAGACGGGACGCCGGGTGGCGAGCCGGCCGGGTTGCCAGGTCGCCAGGCGGCAAGCCGGACGGGACGCCGGGTGGCGAGCCGGCCGGGTTGCCAGGTCGCCAGGCGGCGAGCCAGACGGGACGCCGGATGGCGAGCCGCCCGGGTTGCCAGGTCGCCAGGGACAGCTGGCGGTCCCTTTTTTCTTTTCTTCTTTATATTCAGGCTGTCGTATCTTTCGAGCCGGTCACACTCTTTTTTCTTTTTTCTTTTTTTTTCAGTCGGCATCAACTCTTTTTTTTTTCAGTCGGCAGCAACTCTTTTTTTTTCTTTCAGTCGGAAGCAACTCTTTTTTTCAGTCGGCAGCAACTCTTTTTTTTTCAGTCGACAGCAACTCTTTTTTTCTTTCAGTTGGCAGCAACTCTTTTTTTCTTTTTTTTGGGGGCCGGATGGGCACCTTCTTTTTCTTCTGTCTCCAGCCGGCAGGGGAGCGCATCGCGCGGGGCAGCGGAGCGGCCTGCTGGAGTGGCGCGGGGCAGCGGAGCAGCCGGCGTTGGCGGCACGAGCGCGCGGGGGCCGGCTAGAGCGGCGAGCCGGCGGGCGGGACGCGGCCGTGGCACAGCCGGCCGGAGCGGCAGCGGGGCGGTCGCGGGGAGGCGAAGCCGGTGAGCAGCCGGCGCGCGCGGAGCCGGCAGGCGGCCGGGTCGGAGACGTGGCTGGCGGGCAGAGCCGATGGAGCGGGAGGCCGGCTAGGCGAGGCGGCGAGCGGGCAGAACCGCTGCACGGGGCGGCGAGCGGGCGAAACCGGCGCACGGGGCGGCGAGCGGGCGAAACCGGCGCACGGGGCGGCGAGCCGGCCAGCCGGTGGAGCGGGAGGCCGGCTGGGCGAGGCGGAGGGAGCGGAGCCGGCGCGACGTGCGGATGGATCCGGCAGGCTGGGCTAGACGGAGTCGGCGGGCGGCTGAAGCACGGAAGCCGGCCATGGAGCGGCGAGCCGGAGGCGGCGCTGGGAGGAGTGGGCCGAAGGTGCGCGAGGACGAGCACGGGCGGAGCCGCGCGCGGCCGCGGAGGTGCTCGGGGGCGGAGCTAATAGCCCATGGCAGGGGCCGGCGGGGGCGGCCCGCGCGAAGGCCACGGCGAGCGCGAGACGCCCGGACTCGGGCACGTCCGCAGCGAGGTGGAGCGGGCCCAGGTTCCTGGGATGGAGCGGTGCGGGAGCGGACGGGAAGAGGCCGTCAGAGAAGCGGCACGGCGCGGGTCGAGAGGAGTCGAGGTGTGGCTGGACGGCCGAGGGCCATGGACAGGGCCGAGGGAATCGGGCGCAGCCGCCGCCGATGGAGCTGGGCACTGCCATGTTGTACCATGTTGTACTTTCTGAGGGCCATGTTGGAGCTGGGCGCTGCCATATTTTAGGGTCTTCTATGTAAATTCTGAGGGCCATGTTGTACTTTTCTTCCTTCCTGAGGTCCTCTATGTAATTCCCACCGTTTTTTAATGCAGCATCGAGGCCCTTCGTGGCCTCTCCTTTGTTCAAAAAAAAAGTGGCCTTTTTTCATTTAGATCGTGGATGAGCGCGTCCGGTGATCTAAAAAAAATCAGATCCACCGCCTGCCACACCCAGGCCCACGTGGCCTTTTAAATTTATTCGGTAAGCAGTGGCGCACACGATGTGTATAGCAATGGCGCACCCTATTGGTATACCATTGGCGCACCTGTAAGCTAGTAATGGCGCACTACCTGGTGCGCCATTGGTAGTGCACATAGTAGTGGCGCACCAGAGGTGCGCCATTACTATTTGTTACTAGTGGCGTGTTAATAGTGGCGCACCTATAGTGTGCCATTAATAGCAAAAATAGGTGCGCCACTAATAGCCTGTTTTCTAGTAGTGTCTGCTTGACGGAGGCAGAAGCTCAGAGCTCCAGAGGCGGGCCAAGCGAGAAGGGAGCTTGACGGCAGCCGGAGCAGGAGCTTGACGGTGGCCGGAGCAGGAGCTCGACGGCGGCGGCGGTCGGTGCACGAAGGCGCTCGAGGAGCCCACAGAGGTCTGACGGAGAAGAAAGCGAAGTGGAGTCGGCGCCGAGGCCGACAGCGAGGACACGCCGTCCCGCGCGGCCGCCCCGGGGGCGTGTTGATGTCGAACCCCCGAGTGCTGCCGGAGAGGCGACGGCGACGTCGCAGTGATGATGATGAAAGGGGTCCCGCCCGGACCGCGGTTCCAGCGGCAGCAAGCCCCACGGTGGGCGCCAACTGTCGTGGTATTCTCGCGGGGGGCGCGTGGTCAGGGCAGATGCCATGGGATGGCTTGAGGTGAGGGCAAGGCTGCAGTGGAGATCCGGGACGGGTTTGGGCAACTGTAAACGATGGTTTACCCAGGTTCGGGGCCCTCCGTGGGAGGTAACACCCCTACTCCTGCATGTCTGAAATATATGCGATGTATACGGTTGTACAGAGTCGCTCCTGGAGCTATATTTAGAGGAGGAAGAAGGTGTTGGGGAACGTTGCATGGGAAACAAAAATTTTCCTACGCACACGCAAGATCTATCCATGGTGATGAGCATCTACGAGAGGGAGAGTGAATCTACATACCCTTGTAGATCGCTAAGCGGAAGCGTTAATAAACGCGGTTGATGTAGTCGAACGTCTTCGCGATCCAAATCGCCGAGCGTCCCGCGATCCAATCACGATCCTTCCGATCTAGTGCCGAACGGACGGCACCTCCGCGTTCAACACACGTACGGCTTGATGACGCCTTCACCTCCTCGATCCAGCGAGCGATGATGAAGTAGTGGTTGAGTTCCAGCAGCACGACGGCGTGGTGATGGTGGTGAGGAACAATCTCTGCAGGGCTTCGCCAAGCACTACGGAGATTATGACGGAGGAACTAGAGGGCTAGGGTTGCCGGCACACGGCTTGGGAAATACTGATGTGTCCCGTGTGCTAGCCCTGCCCCTCTATTTATATGTTGAGCCTTGGGGTCTAAACTTGGAGTAAAAGCCTCCTCCGGGTCGGTTTTGCCCGCACAAGGTCGGTTTGGCCCGCAGGGAAAGAGTCCAACTCGGATCCCTGCCGAACCGTGCACAGCCGCGCACAAGCGGTAGTACCGCTTCACACAAGCGGTAGTACCGCTTGGGCGGTAGTACCGCTTCACACAAGCGGTAGTACCGCTCGGGCGGTAGTACCGCTTCACCAAGCGGTAGTACCGCTTACGCGGCAGCAAAACTACTTTTGCACTTTCCAATACCTTGTGGGCTTTATCCCTTTGGCTCATATAAAGTGTTGCTGCACCCGAACACTTCGGTAAACATCCGGAACCCATTCCGGTGAACTCCGGAACCCTTCCAGAGATCAAAACACTATTATCACATATATCAATCTTTACCTCCGGACTATTCCGGAGATCCTCGTCATGTCCGGGATCTTATCCGGGACTCCGAACAACTTTCGGTCACCAACATAATAACTCAATTATACTAATCGTCACCAAACGTTAAGTGTGTAGACCCTGCGGGTTCGAGAACTATGTAGACATGACCGAGACACCTCTACGGCCAATAACCAATAGCGGGACCTGGATGCCCATATTGGCTCCTACATATTCTACGAAGATCTTTTATCGGTCGAACCTCTATGTCAAGGATTCAGTTAATCCCGTATGCTGTTCCCTTTGTTCTTCGGTATGTTACTTGCCCGAGATTCGATCGTCGGTATCACTATACCTAGTTCAATCTCGTTACCGGCAAGTCTCTTTACTCGTTCCGTAATACAAGATCTCGTGGCTAACACTTTAGTCACATTGCTTGCAAGGCTCATTGTGATGTTGTATTACCGAGTGGGCCCTGAGATACCTCTCCGTCATACGGAGTAACAAATCCCAGTCTTGATCCATGCCAACCCAACAGACACCCTCGGAGACACCTGTAGAGCACCTTTATAGTCACCCAGTTACGTTGCGACGTTTGATACACACAAGGTATTCCTCCGGTGTCAGTGAGTTGCATGATCTCATGGTCAAAGGAACAGATACTTGACATGCAGAAAACAATAGCAATAAACTGACACGATCAAATGCTACGTTTACAGTTTGGGTCTTGTCCATCACATCATTCTCCTAATGATGTGATCCCGTTATCAAATGACATCTCATGTCAATGGCTAGGAAACCTTAACCATCTTTGATCAACGAGCTAGTCAACTAGAGGCTTACTAGGGACACAGTGTTGTCTATGTACCCACACATGTATTTGAGTTTCCAATCAATACAATTATAGCATGGATAATAAACGATTATCATGAACAAGGAAATATAATAATAACCAATTTATTATTGCCTCTAGGGCATATTTCCAACAGTCTCCCACTTGCACTAGAGTCAATAATCTAGTTCACATCACTATGTGATTTACATTGTAATGAATCGAACACCCATGCAGTTCTGGTGTTGTTCATGTTTAGCCCTTGGAAGAGGTTTAGTCAACGGATCTGCAACATTTAGATCCGTGTGTACTTTGCAAATATTTATGTCGTCCTCCTTGATGTAATCGCGGATGGAATTGAAACGTCGTTTTATGTGTCTGGTCCTCTTGTGAAATCTTGGTTCCTTGGCTAGAGCAATGGCACCAGTGTTATCACAAAACAGAGTCATTGGGTTAAGCGCACTAGGCACTACTCCAAGATCTGTCATGAACTCCTTCATCCAGACACCTTCCTTCGCCGCCTCCGAGGCAGCGATGTACTCCGCTTCGCATGTAGAATCTGCTACCACGCTTTGCTTGGAACTGCACCAGCTAACCGCACCCCCATTAAGAATAAATACGTATCCGGTTTGCGACTTAGAGTCATCCGGATCAGTGTCAAAGCTTGCATCGACGTAACCCTTTACGACGAGCTCTTGATCACCTCCATAAACGAGAAACATGTCCTTAGTCCTTTTCAGGTACTTCAGGATATTCTTGACCGCCGTCCAGTGTTCCATTCCTGGATCACTTTGAAACCTTCCGGCCATACTTATGGCAAGGCTGACATCGGGTCTTGTGCACAGCATTGCATACATGATAGAGCCTATGGCTGAAGCATAGGGGATGACACTCATCTTTTCTCTATCTTCTGCAGTCACTGGGCATTGAGTCTTACTCAACTTCACACCTTGCAATACAGGCAAGAACCCCTTCTTGGACTGATCCATTTTGAACTTCTTCAAAACTTTGTCAAGGTATGTGCTTTGTGAAAGTCCTATTAAGCGTCTCGATCTATCTCTATAGATCTTGATGCCTAATATGAAAGCAGCTTCTCCTAGGTCCTTCATTGAAAAACTCTTGTTCAAATATTCCTTTACGCTTTCCAGCATTTCTATATTGTTTCCAATCAGCAATATGTCATCCACATATAATATTAGAAACGCTATAGAGCTCCCACTCACTTTCTTGTAAATACAAGCTTCTCCGTAAACTTGTATAAACTCGAACGCTTTGATCACCTCATCAAAACGAAGATTCCAACTCCGAGATGCTTGCACCAGTCCATAAATGGATCGCTGGAGTTTGCAAACTTTGTCAGCATTCTCTGGATCGACAAAACCTTCTGGTTGCATCATATACAACTCTTCCTTCAGGTAACCGTTAAGGAACGCTGTTTTGACATCCATCTGCCAAATTTCATAATCGAAAAAGGCAGCTATTGCTAACATGATTCTGACGGACTTAAGCATCGCTACGGGTGAGAAGGTCTCATCGTAGTCAACTCCTTGAACTTGTGAAAAACCCTTTGCCACAAGTCGAGCTTTATAGACGGTGACATTACCGTCCGCGTCCGTCTTCCTCTTAAAGATCCATTTGTTCTGAATGACCTTACGCCCTTCAGGTAATACTTCCAAAGTCCATACTTTGTTTTCATACATGGATCCCATCTCGGATTTCATGGCCTCTAACCACTTCTCGGAATCCGGGCTCATCATCGCTTCTCCATAGCTCGTAGGTTCATCGTTGTCTAACAACATGACTTCTAAGACAGGGTTGCCGTACCACTCAGGAGCAGTACGCGTCCTTGTCGACCTACGAGGTTCGATAGCAACTTGATCCAAAGCTTCATGATCATCATCATTAACTTCCTCTTCAGCTAATGTAGGCTCCACAGAAACAACTTTCTGCGCTGCGCTACTCTCAGGTTGAAGTAAAGGTTCAACAACCTCATCAAGTTCTATCTTCCTCCCACTCAATTCTTTCGAGAGAAACTCTTTCTCAAGAAATGTTCCGTTTTTAGCGACAAACACTTTGCCTTCGGATCTGAGGTAGAAGGTATACCCAACTGTCTCTTTTGGGTATCCTATGAAGACGCATTTCTCCGCTTTGGGTTCCAGCTTTTCAGGCTGAAGCTTTTTGACATAAGCATCACATCCCCAAACTTTAAGAAACGACAGCTTTGGCTTCTTGCCAAACCAAAGTTCATATGGCGTCGTCTCAACGGATTTCGATGGTGCCCTATTTAAAGTGAATGCAGCTGTCTCTAATGCATAACCCCAAAACGATAGTGGCAAATCGGCAAGAGACATCATAGATCGCACCATATCCAATAAGGTTCGATTACGACGTTCGGACACACCATTACGCTGTGGTGTTCCAGGCGGTGTCAATTGTGAAACAATTCCACACTGTCTTAAGTGACTGCCAAACTCATAACTCAGATATTCTCCTCCTCGATCAGATCGTAGGAATTTAATCTTCTTGTTACGATGATTCTCAACTTCACTCTGAAATTGTTTGAACTTTTCAAATGTTTCAGACTTGTGTTTCATTAAGTAAATATACCCATATCTACTTAAGTCATCAGTGAAGGTGAGAAAGTAACGATAACCACCGCGCGCCTCAATGCTCATCGGACCGCACACATCAGTATGTATGATTTCCAACAAGTCACTTGCCCGTTCCATTATTCCAGAGAACGGCGTTTTAGTCATCTTGCCCATGAGGCATGGCTCACATGTGTCAAGTGATTCAAAATCAAGTGACTCCAAAAGTCCATCAGCATGGAGCTTCTTCATGCGTTTTACGCCAATATGACCTAAACGGCAGTGCCACAAGAAAGTGGTATTATCATTATCAATTCTACATCTTTTGGCATCAATGTTATGAACATGTGTATCATTACTATCGAGATTCAATAAGAATAAACCCCTCACATCGGGTGCATGACCATAAAAGATATTACTCATATAAATAGAACAACCATTATTCTCTGATTTAAATGAGTAACCGTCTCGCAATAAACAAGATCCAGATATAATGTTCATGCTTAACGCAGGCACCAAATAACACTTATTTAGGTTCATCACTAATCCCGACGGTAATCGAAGAGCGAGCGTGCCGACGGCGATCACATCAACCTTGGAACCATTTCCCACGCGCATCGTCACTTCGTCCTTTGCCAGCCTCCGTCTATTCCGCAGTTCCTGTTTTGAGTTGCAAATATGAGCAACCGCACCGGTATCAAATACCCAGGCACTACAACGAGAGTTGGTCAGGTACACATCAATAACATGTATATCATATATACCTTGTTTGTTGTTGGCTGCCTTCTTGTCAGCCAAATACTTGGGGCAATTCTGCTTCCAG
Source organism: Elymus sibiricus (assembly GCA_039707655.1). Lineage (NCBI taxonomy): Eukaryota > Viridiplantae > Streptophyta > Magnoliopsida > Poales > Poaceae > Elymus > Elymus sibiricus. The sequence goes on along the minus strand of CM077668.1, from coordinate 85,826,890 downwards.
TGTCCAGTTCCCTTGCAATGAAAACACACAGTTTCTGGTTTGGGTCCAGCCTTGGGTTTCTTCACGAGAGGAGCAACTGCTTTGCCACTCTTCTTGGAGTTACCCTTCTTACCCTTGCCATTTTTCTTGAAACTAGTGGTTTTATTGACCATCAACACTTGATGCTCCTTCTGAATTTCAGACTCAGCGGCTTTCAGCATCGCAAACAGCTCGGCGACTGACTTGTTCATCCCGTGCATGTTATAGTTCAACACGAAGCTCTTGTAGCTAGGTGGCAATGATTGAAGAACTCTGTCAGTGATAGCCTCTGGCGGAAGGGGCATCCCTAACTCAGCCAGACGGGTGGAGTACCCAGACATTCTGAGCACGTGATCACTGATAGACCCGTTCTCCTCCATCTTGCAAGCATAGAACTTATCGGAGATCTCATATCTCTCGATCCGGGCATTCTTCTGAAAGATAAACTTCAATTCCTGGAACATCTCATATGCTCCATGACGTTCAAAACGTCTTTGAAGTCCCGGTTCTAAGCCATACAACATTGCACATTGAACTATTGAGTAATCATCAGAACGAGCCTGCCAGGCGTTCACAACGTCTAGAGACTCAACTGGAGCAGGTGGATCACCAAGCGGTGCATCAAGGACATAAGCCTTCTGGGAAGCCGTAAGGATAATCCTTAGATTACGGGCCCAGTCCACAAAGTTACTTCCATCATCTTTCAACTTAGCTTTCTCTAGGAACGCATTAAAATTCAGGGGTGCTACTGCGCGAGCCATGATCTACAACATAAATATAGCAAAGACAACTTAGACTATTGTTCTTAGATAATGAGTTTAGTTAATCATATTTAAAAAACTCCCACTCAAATTGACATCCCTCCGATCATTCGAGTGTAACATGATCCAAATCCACCAACTCAAGTCCGATCATCACGTGAGTTGAGGTGGTTTCAATGGTGAACATCTTCATGTTGATCATATCTACTATATGACTCATGTTCGACCTTTCGGTCTCTTGTGTTCCGAGGCCATGTCTGTACATGCTAGGCTCGTCAAGTTTAACCCGAGTGTTCCGCACGTGCAACATGGCTTACACCCGTTGTATGCGAACGTAGAGTCTATCACACCCGATCATCACGGCGTGTCTCGAAACGACGAACTTTCGCAACGGTGCACTCTTGGGGAGAACACAATTTATCTTGAAATTTAAGTGAGGGATCACCTTATAATGCTACCGTCGTCCTAAGCAAAATAAGATGCATAAAAAGGATTAACATCACATGCAAATCATAAGTGACATGATATGGCCATGAACTTGTGCTTTTGATCTCCATCTCCAAAGCACCGGCATGATCTCCATCGTCACCGGCATGACACCATGATCTCCATCATCTTGATCTCCATCAACGTGTCGCCATAAGGTTGTCGCGCCGACTGTTGCTTCCACGACTATTGCTAACGTTTAGCGATAAAGTAAAGCATTACATAGCGCTTAATGATTGACACGCAGGTCATACAATAATTAAAGACAACTCTATGGCTCCTGCCAGTTGCCGTACTCATCGACATGCAAGTCGTGATATTCTATACATCACATGATCATCTCATACATCACATATATCTCATCATGTAATTGGCCATATCACATCACAACATACCCTGCAAAAACAAGTTAGACGTCCTCTAATTGTTGTTGCAAATTTTACGTGGCTGCTACGGGTTTGCAAGAACCGTTCTTACCTACGCAAAACCACAACGTGGTGTAGTGATTGCTTTTTGATCTTCTAAAAGAACCCTCTTCATTGAACCGATTCAACTAAAGTGAGAGAGACAGACACCCGCCAGTCACCTTTATGCAACAAGTGCACGCAGCGGTAAAACCAGTCTCGCGTAAGCGTACGCGTAATGTCGGTCCGGGCCGCTTCATCTCACAATACCGCTGAATCAAGTATCAACTAGTAACGGCAAGCAATATGTATACACCCACGCCCACAACTCGTTTGTGTTCTACTCGAGATCTCATCTACGCATAGACCTGGCTCATGATGCCACTGTTGGGGAACGTTGCATGGGAAACAAAAATTTTCCTACGCACACGCAAGATCTATCCATGGTGATGAGCATCTACGAGAGGGAGAGTGAATCTACATACCCTTGTAGATCGCTAAGCGGAAGCGTTAATAAACGCGGTTGATGTAGTCGAACGTCTTCGCGATCCAAATCGCCGAGCGTCCCGCGATCCAATCACGATCCTTCCGATCTAGTGCCGAACGGACGGCACCTCCGCGTTCAACACACGTACGGCTTGATGACGCCTTCACCTCCTCGATCCAGCGAGCGATGATGAAGTAGTGGTTGAGTTCCAGCAGCACGACGGCGTGGTGATGGTGGTGAGGAACAATCTCTGCAGGGCTTCGCCAAGCACTACGGAGATTATGACGGAGGAACTAGAGGGCTAGGGTTGCCGGCACACGGCTTGGGAAATACTGATGTGTCCCGTGTGCTAGCCCTGCCCCTCTATTTATATGTTGAGCCTTGGGGTCTAAACTTGGAGTAAAAGCCTCCTCCGGGTCGGTTTTGCCCGCACAAGGTCGGTTTGGCCCGCAGGGAAAGAGTCCAACTCGGATCCCTGCCGAACCGTGCACAGCCGCGCACAAGCGGTAGTACCGCTTCACACAAGCGGTAGTACCGCTTGGGCGGTAGTACCGCTTCACACAAGCGGTAGTACCGCTCGGGCGGTAGTACCGCTTCACCAAGCGGTAGTACCGCTTACGCGGCAGCAAAACTACTTTTGCACTTTCCAATACCTTGTGGGCTTTATCCCTTTGGCTCATATAAAGTGTTGCTGCACCCGAACACTTCGGTAAACATCCGGAACCCATTCCGGTGAACTCCGGAACCCTTCCAGAGATCAAAACACTATTATCACATATATCAATCTTTACCTCCGGACTATTCCGGAGATCCTCGTCATGTCCGGGATCTTATCCGGGACTCCGAACAACTTTCGGTCACCAACATAATAACTCAATTATACTAATCGTCACCAAACGTTAAGTGTGTAGACCCTGCGGGTTCGAGAACTATGTAGACATGACCGAGACACCTCTACGGCCAATAACCAATAGCGGGACCTGGATGCCCATATTGGCTCCTACATATTCTACGAAGATCTTTTATCGGTCGAACCTCTATGTCAAGGATTCAGTTAATCCCGTATGCTGTTCCCTTTGTTCTTCGGTATGTTACTTGCCCGAGATTCGATCGTCGGTATCACTATACCTAGTTCAATCTCGTTACCGGCAAGTCTCTTTACTCGTTCCGTAATACAAGATCTCGTGGCTAACACTTTAGTCACATTGCTTGCAAGGCTCATTGTGATGTTGTATTACCGAGTGGGCCCTGAGATACCTCTCCGTCATACGGAGTAACAAATCCCAGTCTTGATCCATGCCAACCCAACAGACACCCTCGGAGACACTTGTAGAGCACCTTTATAGTCACCCAGTTACGTTGCGACGTTTGATACACACAAGGTATTCCTCCGGTGTCAGTGAGTTGCATGATCTCATGGTCAAAGGAACAGATACTTGACATGCAGAAAACAATAGCAATAAACTGACACGATCAAATGCTACGTTTACAGTTTGGGTCTTGTCCATCACATCATTCTCCTAATGATGTGATCCCGTTATCAAATGACATCTCATGTCAATGGCTAGGAAACCTTAACCATCTTTGATCAACGAGCTAGTCAACTAGAGGCTTACTAGGGACACAGTGTTGTCTATGTACCCACACATGTATTTGAGTTTCCAATCAATACAATTATAGCATGGATAATAAACGATTATCATGAACAAGGAAATATAATAATAACCAATTTATTATTGCCTCTAGGGCATATTTCCAACAGAAGGATGCTAGGAGCGCTCCTCTTCCCTGCCTCATGTGTGTGTGGGAATGGGAGAACGAGAGAGAGCCAGCCCATCCCCCTGAGCAAGGGCTCCCTAGGTCTCCTTATAAAGGGGTGCCCAGGGGACAAGAGAGGCCCACAAGGCCCAACTACACTGTTGGGGGAACACCAGACGCGTGAACAGTGCCGGTTGTCCGTGTACAGTGCCAGCCGCCCGACTACAGTGCTCAACTGTAGAGCATGGCCGTCTCGTCCGCGCAGTCCGACGGGACGTTGTGGTTGACTTCGCCGGATTCCAGCCGGACGGGCTCCACCCGGACGGCTCCACCCGGACGACTCCACCCGGATGGTTCTACCTGGACGGCTCCACCCGGACGGCTCCACCCGGATAGCCCTTCCCGGATGGCCCTACCCGGATGGCTCTACCCGGACGACTCCACCCGGATGGCTCTACCCGGACGGCTCCACCCGGATGGCTCTACCCGGACGGCTCCACCCGGATGGCTCTACCCGGACGGGTTGCCAGGGGGCCAGCCGGACGGGATGCCGGGTGGCGAGCCGGCCGGGTTGCCAGGTCGCCAGGCGGCGGGCCGGACGGGACGCCGGGTGGCGAGCCGGCCGGGTTGCCAGGTCGCCAGGCGGCGAGCCGGACGGGACGCCGGGTGGCGAGCCGGATGGGACGCCGGGTGGCGAGCCGGCCGGGTTGCCAGGTCGCCAGGCGGCGAGCCAGACGGGACGCCGGATGGCGAGCCGGCCGGGTTGCCAGGTCGCCAGGGGACGCTTCCCTGGCTAAGTTTTGAAGTGTCGTTTCGCTGTCTTGGGCCAACCCGGGGGTCACCCCCCCCCCCGACATGGGTAGAAGCTATTCCAACTAGTAGTGCTGATCATAACACTTCTATTAAAATGCTTAAAGAAGTTATTTTCCCAAGGTTTGGAGTCCCTAGATATTTAATGACTGATGGTGGTTCACATTTTATTCATGGTGCATTCCGTAAATTGCTTGCTAAATATGATGTCAACCATAGAATTGCATCCCCCTATCATCCTCAAACTAGTGGTCAAGTTGAATAGAGCAATAGGGAAATAAAATTAATTTTGCAAAAAACCGTCAATAGATCTAGAAAGAATTGGTCTAAGAAACTTGACGATGCATTATGGGCTTATAGAACCGCTTATAAAAATCCTATGGGTATGTCTCCTTATAAAATGGTTTATGGAAAAGCATGTCATTTGCCTCTTGAGTTAGAACATAAAGCATATTGGGCAATTAAAGAATTAAATTATGATTTTAAACTTGTCGGTGAAAAGAGGTTATTTGATATTAGCTCATTAGATGAATGGAGAACCCAAGCCTATGCAAATGCCAAATTGTTTAAAGAAAAAGTTAAAAGATGGCATGATAGAAGAATTCAAAAACGGGAATTCAAAGTGGGTGAGCAAGTTCTATTCTACAACTCACGTTTGAGACTCTTTGCAGGAAAGCTTCTCTCTAAATGGGAAGGACCGTATATCATCGAAGCAGTTTATCACTCCGGAGCCATCAAAATAAACAACTCCGAAGGCACTAATCCGAGAGTGGTGAATGGGCAGAGAATTAAGCATTATATTTCAGGTACTCCCATTAATGTTGAAACTAATATTATTGAAACAATTACACCGGAGGAATACATAAGAGAGACCTTCCGGAACACTCCAGAACCCTAAAAAGGAAGAGGTATGTGATACGGTAAGTAAACCGACTCCAAAAATTCCATAAAAATATTTTCTGTCAGTTTTGGAATATTTACAAAAATACAAAAATAAGAAACAGCCGAGGGGACCCACCTGGTGCCCACGAGGCACCAGGGCGCGCCACTCCCCTGGCACGCCCTGGTGGCTCGTGGGCCCCACGTGAGCCTTCCCGACTCCGTTTTTCATCTGGATTACTTATTTTGCAAGATAAAAAATCTTTATATATACTCTAGTATGTTTTGACCACCGTATCGTAGAAATCCCCTCTGTTCTTATTTCGTGCTGTTTTCTGTCAGATTTTGTGGCCAGGCACCATGTCTTCCTCCTCCTGCAACAATGTGGGAGACGATGGTTTGTTGATGCAGATGGAGCTCAGGAGGGAGGAGGAAGGAGAAGTTACCATGGAAGAAGATGATGGAGATTCGCTTGAGGTCCACCCTCCGGCTTCCGAGAGAGGAACCCTTACCGGCATCTCCACAATCCCGAACCCGCACCAAGCCATAAGAAGCACTTCAAGCCTTGGGAATCCAGAGGTACAAGAAGGGCTTCCCCCTAGAAGGACCTTACTGTAACACCCCAAAAATCAGGTTATCGATTTTTGTGCTATTAACCCTTCCTAGCTTTCCTCACCCAAATTTTTTTCCTCTAGAATCTGGTGAGTGACCAGGTGAATCCAGACAATCCTCAATCTCTCCATATCCCTCCCATGCTTCTATGCCAGTCAAGCTTCCGTCAGTAAACCCCGAACCTCATTCAAACCCTAGTTCCAAAATATTGGAACAGGAAATCCTGCCTTTGTGTTTACAAAGGAGCTATTATTTTTCTTGCTCAGTTCATCCTCCCTAGATGTGCAAAAATATTGCCAAGTCATATGCAATATTTTTAATCTAGAATTAATTCCTCTTTCTGCCTTTCTGAGGAAATAAATCCAGGAAAATATCTATCCATCACCAAAGTCCATGAAAACTTGTGGACATATTCTTTGTGATCATATTGAGCTCTCACAAAAATATTGGCCATAATTAAATAAGGAAAATTGCATTTTCCTATTTAAAGTCAATATTTCAATTTGGGGCCTTTCCAAAGGAACTACCATTTTGGTAGCTAGGAAAAGTCCCAAATAATTTGTGGAGCTTCTTCTATCCATATATTCACCATTTCCATCAAAATCTCTAGTTCCACAATTCAAATTTTGAGCACAACATCAATTTGCAAATTCTGTCTAGATTTCCAGTTTGCAAAGGAAGTGCTTGTTCCCTTGATCTTTTTGGGCTGAGATTTTTCAGGGTGGTTAACAATGATAAATCACCTATGGATACCAAAAACCAGCACATTTCATCTAGCGAATCTTCCTTAGTAAATTATCTAAATTTCTGTCCAGATTGCATCTCTGTGAAGGAAGTACCTTCATAGATGATCAAGATGGGCTGAAAATTTTCCAGCAAGCTCTCATGACTATATCACCACTCTCCACCAAAAATCAGCTAATTCCATTTAGCCATTTGACCCCAGCATCATCATCTTCATTTCTGGCCAAATTGCTAGGTTACAAAGGAAGTACCATCTAGACTTGTCCATTTGTGCTGAAATTTGGCCAGGATGACTACCTTGGTAGATGACTAACCCTAGCCCAAGATCAGGCCAAGGGGAGCACTGTGTTAACCGCACCACATGTCAACAGTTTGCTGCTGGAAACTGTTTGACCAAGGTGCAGTCACACCAGAGCAGTTCATTGCATTTCAACCATGTAGGTCAACTCCAGGAAGGACGAAGAAGACCTCAGACAAGGTTTGGCCTTGCGTGGGGCGTGGCAATGCCGTGGCCACGCGGTGACCACGTGCAGAGCACGCCAAACCGGTGCACCGCCTGCCAGATCCTTTGGGAGCTCGTCTCCAGCGAGCTCTAGCTTGTCCGTGAGCGCCGGCGAGCTGCCCACCACACACATGTGCCTTCTGGAGCCCTCTCCCCTCGTCCCCTAGCCCATGGACACTTCTGCCAACCGCCGGAGTGCCGCCACCTCGCCGTGCGTCTCGGAGCTTCGGCCACCATCGCGAGACCCCCTCCCCGTGGCTATAAATAGCGCCCCCGAGCTCCCCTCCTCTCCACCAGTAACCAACCCAGCCCCTCCCTCGAGCTCAAGGAGGCCCCTGTCCTCTCCCATGGCCGATGGCCATCGCCACGGCTCCGCTCCAATCCGAGCGCCAGAGGCCTTCCCCTCTCCTTCTTCGGACACCCAGAGGAGCGGTAGAGCTCTCCCCAACTAGCCCCCACCCGAATTCCGACCACCATCGCCCGTGCCCGCCATCCCCAAACACCACCACGGCCATCCACTCGGCTGCCCATGGCTACCCTCCCTCCAGGCCATCCCGAGCTCTCTTGCGGCTGCCCCTAGGCGCGGGGTGGCGTCACAAGCTCGCTCGGCTCGCCGGCGGGCGCAGCCGAGGGGAGGAACGCCGGCAGCCAGCGCGACCGCACGGCCATGGCGCCTCCTTTGTTCCTTCCACGTCGAGAGGAAGGAGACCAGGGTAGGAGAGAGAGAGGAGATGAGCCGGGCCCCACCCGTCAGCCGGAGAGAGGAGTCAACCCGGGCCCGCTGTCAGATTAAGTGGGGGCGCCCTGTGCGGAGTACGCTTCCCCGCTTCGAAAGCGTATTTCCATAAATACGCTTTCAAATTCTCAGCCGCCGGCCGGACTGGTTAATTAGTGAACGTTCATCCGTTAGGGGCTGAAATGGACAGTTTCTGTCCGTTTCTCCGCTTAACGAACGAACGGCCCTAACTTCGCGACCGTAACTCCGATTGAGGTAAATCCAACGCCCACGTTTTCAGTTCATCAAGCCCGTTCCGATGGTAGCATTTTCATAATGTTTTCACACTATGAAAATGACCATTTTACCATTGTACTTAATCAGCCCCCTTCGAGAGGGAAACTTTTCCGGCAAATCTTTTCGGAGTTTCATCGCACTTCTTTCCGGTGACTCCGTCTACCCCAAGGCAAGCCAACCTCTTATCATGAGCTCCGGACTTGCGTGATGACTTTGCTTGCACCCTGTATGTGTGTTGTCGTATGTTTCAAATCATCTGTTAGTCTACACTGCCGTAGCCCTGTTATTTCATCTGTGCTAGATACTAGTGTTATTTACCATGTGAGATCATGAATTGCTTTCATGTCATATTTTCCCATGCTAGTAACAATACCTTTAACACCATTGTCATGTTAGTGCTATGATTTGATCTCATGCCATGATTGTCAATATTGTTATAGTTTTGTTATGCTGTTGTTAAGGGATTGTTCCCGCTCATAAATGTTGATGTTATGGTGAGATGATGGAGATGTCAAATTGAACTTGTAAACTAAACCTCCTCCATCATCAATGGGATCGAGTCATAGTGCCACCGAATCGAGCTTACCCATGCAGCCACATTTGCCGGTATGGGACGGCCTTGACTTGGTGTAGCTTTGTGCTCTCTTACTGGTACCACCAAAGAGGGAAGGTTATGCGCGCGTGCTACCCTGGCCCGGTAGGCGGCGATAACCTTGTGAGCCCAGTTGTTTGTTTAGCCCGGTAGTCCCCGTTTGGGACATTTTTGTTTGGCCACGACGGTGGCAGGTGTCACGGGGTGACACAGGGGCCACCTGGGGCATGACTCCGGGGGAGGATGATTGTCGGTGGTACGGTGGGGGAGTCACGGGTTAGGCAAGTTTTGTTGGAGCAGCACCGGTCCACCCAAAGGGGAAGTGTACTGAGGTACGGGACCAGGAGCTTCATAGTGTGGGTAAAGTGCGCAACCTCTGCAGAGTGTAAGAATCTATTCGAATAGCCGCGTACACGGTATTGGACACAGTTCGTATTAGGTCACACTATTTGGTCTTAGTCGATCTGGAGGACAAACCTGTTATTATAAACTTGTTAAGGAATGTGCTACTAAGTGAATGTGGTAATTTGGTTAATTGTGAGCTGTCACCATGTTGTCCTGATATGATCACGAAATGAGATCTCGGTGAGTCATGAGTTAGCCCAGCAAGGCAGTAAAGCTGAGTGATGTCACCACATGGGATTTTAATACTTCACAGGGCATAAGTGTAGTGTAGGCTTCAGTTTAATCTTGGATGCCATGTCTCGTAAGAATAGCAATGCCATGCCATTATATGTAGTTGTTATGCCCGATTCATGTTATGCCATACTTGATCCATGTTTTCCAGTTAATTCCATGCCATGTTTAGAATAAATTCATGTATAAGCATAGTGCTTGCTTTGTCATCTGCTTGTTCGGATGCTATGTATTTGGTTGTCTTGCGAGTACATTCAAAGTACTCACCTGGCCTTGCACGTGGCCAGTTGCAGGAGAAGATCCGTCATGCTAGATCGTAACCCAGCCAGTCCTGTGCGTTGTGGAGCCCAGCCAGAGATGTCGTTGCCACTGAACGAAGACCTCCGCTGCCATTTAGTTAGCCTTGGAGCCATGTAATATTGTTGTAAGCAACAGTATTGTAAAACTCCATTTCTCATAGTAAAGCCATTTTTGTGCCTGGAATTGTTGTATCATGTCTCAGGTGTGCGCCAGGTCTTATCCTGGGACTGGCATGCGTCGGCCCTCTATCGGGGTGCCATAAGACGTGGTATCTGAGCCAGGCTGGCTGTAGGTTACCCTAGCCTCAAACCACCCCTATTTTCAACCGGTAGTAAGCCCAATAGAGTTGACCCATCCCTGGCATCCGACACGGCCACCGTTGATCAATAGACGGCGCAGTCGGAATTGACGTACCCCTACTCAGCTGTCCGCCCAGCCATCCCTGGATTGGACCACTACCCTACCCAGTTGTTGGCCATGCCAGCATATCCTTTACCCGGCACGAGAAGGATCTACGCCATGCTGGTATGTCCCAGCCTGGCTGCCTATTTAAAACCCCTCCCACCTGCGAGTCGCAGCCCTCTCCGTTCAGTGAGCCAGATCCTCTCAAGAGAACCCAAGCCAGTATCCTCAAACCAGCAGGCATGGCTAGTTCCTCCAGAGCACCCACTTTCCATAGCCAAACTTTGGCTAATGGCTATGCTGGCTTTCCGCCCATCCTCTCGAGTATGCTCACCCAAGCCCTTGGCTGTAATACTAGCCCGGTGTATCTGGTGTTCCAATCGGAACCGGTTCCTCACCTTTGCCGATTCTATGCGAATGCGCATATCTGCCCAGGTCCAGCGGAGGATGGGAAGCCCTTGACTTTTTAGGGCAAACCCATGCCCACCCCCGCATTGGCTGTCCAGACAGCTGCTATGGAAGCCATCACCCGTATTCGTTTCCAATTCTCGCAAGTAGCGGAGATGCGGGAGTTCCGCTACTTTCCCTCTGCGTCCAGCACAGGTTGCGAGTTCTTCAGCACAGCCGAGGATGCCGACTCGGCAATGGCTCACCTAGTTCAGTTCATTGCTGCCAAGGGACTGCTGATCTCTGGCATCCTTGGAGAGTTTAAAGCCATTGACCGTAGCACCACTCGGGTTGTTGCGGAAGCATACCGCGATGCCCGTCAAGCTGCATCCCAGGCCACCAGTTCGATGATGCCAAACCCAGTGCCACCTTCGCAGCTAGTGTTAACCTCGAAGCCCGTGAACCCGTGGAACTCTGGCTCCGTCCACCCAAATTTTATTCGAGGAGCTATTTGGTGTCTTCATCGTCGGGATGTGTTACGGCAAGTTCCAGTGACAACTCCAGTAGTTGAGGCTCAACCCATAGAGGTGTCCGACGATGAAGATGGAAGTTGGCTGAGCCTCCGTCCCCCAGGAGAGCCCAGCAAGAGTAGAACCCTGTAGTTTGGAGTGAGTTGTTGTTGCTGCCTAGTAAGATTGCGTGTTGTTGTATGCTTGTATTGCTTGTAACTTGTGTGTTGTTGTATCGTTATGTATGTCTGCTTGCTCTATGTGTTTAGTTCGTTGTCTCTCTGTTAAGCAGAAATGTTTAGCAGAGCTGGCAATGGTTTCTTAACAAGATTTTGATCAGTAGGACACTTACACCTAATAACAACGGACTCGCTTGGAGTCCCTAATGAAATACGGGTTGGTGTAGGTGTATGTATACCAGGAGTACATACACCCACTAGCATTAAAAGACCGTATTGTAATCTGTTGGATGTGTTCTTTTCCTTTGCATGTATGTTGCTCCTATATGCATTTGCCTGCATTTTGGTTTGAGTAGATTGCATGCGTATTGTGTGAGCAATGTCTGCACACCAAGTTCATCGTCCTGAGTACAGACGCAGCAGTACTTGGGTGGAATGCAAAACCGCATACCCTCATCCATTCGTGCTTTCTCCGTTTACCAGCCTCCCAAACCCAGAACTCTGGAGAGCCAGTTCTCCCCTCCCTAGGCCCTAAATCTTTTTCCAGAAGCCCAGCTGCAAACTCGGAGAAATTCTGAGAAATTTTATTGCAGCATAAACCGTTACAACCCCTACAGTCTGAGATTTAACCCCAATTCTACTCCAACACCCACTCGTACCCAGCACAAATACCTTGTCTTCATGATCACCGCCGCCTTGGAGAGCCACCACTCAAGTAGCGGCATCACGGCGATCATCGAGGATCATCGCACATAGTAGCAGCAAGAAGCCAACCAATGCCACCAGCAGACCAACCAGGAGGATCGTGATCAGCTCTGAACCTACGTCCGCCATTAGCGCCTCGCCTCGAGCTCCTGCAACCAAAAGGAGAAGGAGAAGGAGAAGAGGTGAGGTGAGGTTCGAGGTAGAGGGAAGAAACCGCGGTCGTTTTATAGCCCAAGTCCGGTGTATGGTGAGCGACGTCCAGGAGAACCGCGCGTCGCTCGATCACCGGCGTCCAGGAGGCGAATCCGCGAGCAGTGCCGACCGGCGCTGGCCCGTGACGGGAGTGCTCTCTGCATCAGCCTCATGCATGCCGCGCACTATCGTCATAGGGTGCTTGACGCCCTAGGAGCTAGGTGTGCGCAGTGCCTGCCGCACGCGGAACAGCGCGTGAGCAAGAGAGAACCGTTGGTCGGAGGAAGAAGAAGGAGGCTGCCAGTGGGCCCTGGGCCCACCTGTCAGCGGGAGAGGCCACTGTTCCTCGGGGTACCTCTAGCATTTTTGGAAAAAGGAATTTTTTTACTTTTTCTAAAAATGTCAGGGCCACGAGAGCCACCCAGCGACCCCTACCTGTGGAGTAGATCCCGCGATATCCGTATCTCGATCTGGGTGTACCAATTTTTGTTACTCTTAACTCGGTTGTTTTCAACCGCAGGGTTAAGACCTAACCCAGAGGTTTTTCCAGGAGGCGTAGAATTTGTTTTGAGCTAACCCTAGGAATCTAGAGGACGAGATTCTCTTAAGGGGGGAAGGTTTGTAATACCCCAAAAATCGGGTTATCGATTTTTATGCTGTTAACCCTTCCTAGCTTTCCTCTCCCAATTTTTTTTCTTCTAGAATGTGGTGAGTGACCAGGTGAATCCAGACAATCCTCAATCTCTCCACACCCTTCCCATGCTTCTGTGCCAGTCAAGCTTCCGTCAGTAAACCCCGAACCTCATTCAAACCCTAGTTCCAAAATATTGGAACTGGAAATCCTGCCTTTGTGTTTACAAAGGAGCTATTATTTTTCTTGCTCAGTTGATCCTCCCAAAATTTCCAGAGATCCTCCATCATCCATAAACCCTGGATGTGCAAAAATATTGCCAAGTCATATGCAATATTTTTCATCTAGAATTAATTCCTCTTTCTGCCTTTCTGAGGAATTAAATCCAGGAAAATATCTATCCATCTCCAAAGTCCATGAAAACTTGTGGACATATTCTTTGTGATCATAGTGAGCTCTCACAAAAATATTGGCCATAATTAAATAAGGAAAAATGCATTTTCCTATTTAAAGTCAATATTTCAATTTGGGGCCTTTCCAAAGGAACTACCATTTTGGTAGCTAGAAAAAATCCCAAATAATTTGTGGAGCTTCCTCTATCCATATATTCACCATTTCCATCAAAATCTCAAGTTCCACAATTCAAATTTTGAGCACAACATCCATTTGCAAATTCTGTCCAGATTTCCAGTTTGCAAAGGAAGTGCTTGTTCCCTTGATCTTTTTGGGCTGAGATTTTTCAGGGTGGTTAACAATGATAAATCACCTATGGATACCAAAAACCAGCCCATTTCATCTAGCCAATCTTCCTCAGTAAATTATCTAAATTTCTGTCCAGATTGCATCTTTGTGAAGGAAGTACCTTCATAGATGATCAAGATGGGCTGAAATTTTTCCATCAAGCTCTCATGACTATATCATCACTCTCCACCAAAAATCAACTAATTCCATTTAGCCATTTGACCCCAGCATCATCATCTTCATTTCTGGCTAGATTGCTAGGTTACAAAGGAAGTACCATCTAGACTTGTCCATTTGTGCTGAAATTTGGCCAGGAAGACTACCTTGGTAGATGACTAACCCCAGCCCAAGATCAGGCCAAGGGGAGCACTGTGTTGACCACACCACATGTCAACAGTTTGCTACAGGAAACTGTTTGACCAAGGTGCAGTCACACCAGAGCAATTCATTGCATTTCAACCACATAGGTCAACTCCAGGAAGGACGAAGAAGACCCCAGACAAGGTTTGGCCTCGTGTGGGGTGTGGCAATGCCCTGGCCACATGGTGACCACGTGCAGAGCACGCCAAACCGGTGCACCACGTGCCAGAACCTTCGGGAGCTCGTCTCCAGCGAGCTCTAGCTTGTCCGCGAGCGCCGGCGAGCTGCCCACCGCACGCGTGTGCCTTCTGGAGCCCTCTCCCCTCGTCCCCTAGCCCATGGACGCTTCTGCCGACCGACGGAGTGCCGCCACCTCGCCGTGCGTCTCGGAGCTTCGGCCACCGTCGCGAGACCCCCTCCCCGCGGCTATAAATAGCGCCCCCGAGCTCCCCTCCTCTCCACCAGCAACCAACCCAGCCCCTCCCTCGAGCTCAAGGAGCCCCCTATCCTCTCCCATGGCCGACGGCCATCGCCAAGGCTCCGCTCTAATACGAGCGCCAGAGGCCTTCCCCTCTCCTTCTTCGGCCACCCAGAGGAGCGGTAGAGCTCTCCCCAGCTAGCCCCCACCCCAATTCCGACCACCGTCGCCCGTGCCCGCCATCCACAAATCCCGCCGCAGCCATCCTCTCGGCCGCCCATGGCTACCCTCCCTCCAGGCCTTCCCGAGCTCTCCTGCGGCTGTCCCTAGGCATGGGGTGGCGTCACAAGCTCGCTCGGCTCGCCGGCGGGCGCAGCCGAGGGGAGGAACGCCGGAAGCCAGCACGACCGCACGGCCATGGCGCCTCCTTTGTTCCTGCCGCATCGGGAGGAAGGAGACCAGGGGAGGAGAGAGAGAGAGGAGATGAGCCAGGCCCCACCCGTCAGCCGGAGAGAGGAGTCAACCCGGGCCCGCTGTCAGATTAAGTGGAAGCACCCTCTGCGGAGTACGCTTCCCCGCTTTGAAAGCGTATTTCCATAAATACGCTTTCAAATTCTCAGCCGCCGGCCGAACTAGTTAATTAGTGAACGTTCATCCGTTAGGGGCTGAAATGGACAGTTTCTGTCCGTTTCTCCGCTTAACGAACGAATGGCCCTAACTTCGCGACTGTAACTCCGATTGATGTAAATCCAACGCCCACGTTTTCAGTTCATTGAGCCAGTTCCGATGGTATCATTTTCATAATGTTTTCACACTATGAAAATGACCATTTTGCCCTTAACCTTAATCAGCACCCTTCGAGAGGGAAACTTTTCCGGCAAATCTTTCTGGAGTTTCATCGCACTTCTTTCCGGTGACTCCGTCTACCCCAAGGCAAGCCAACCTCTTATCATGAGCTCCGGACTTGCGTGATGACTTTGCTTGCACCCTGTGTGTGTGTTGCCGTATATTTCAGATCATCTGTTAGTCTGCACTGCCATAGCCCTGTTATTTTATCTGTGCTAGATACTAGTGTTATTTACCATGTGAGATCATGAATTGCTTTCATGTCATATTTTCCCATGCTAGTAACAATACCTTTAACACCATTGTCATGTTAGTGCCATGATTTTATCTCATGCCATGATTGTCAATATTGTTATAGTTTTGTTATGCTGTTGTTAAGGGATTGTTCCCGCTCATAAATGTTGATGTTATGGTGAGATGATGGAGATGTCAAATTGAACTTGTAAACTAAACCTCCTCCGTCATCGATGGGATCGAGTCATAGTGTCACCGAATCGAGCTTACCCGTGCAGCCACATTTGCCGGTATGGGACGGCCTTGACTTGGTCTAGCTTTGTGCTCTCTTACTGGTACCACCAAAGAGGGAAGGTTATGCGCGCGTGCTACCCTGGCCCGGTAGGCGGCGATAACCTTGTGAGCCTAGTTGTTTGTTTAGCCCGGTAGTCCCCGTTTGGGACAGTTTTGTTTGGCCATGACGGTGGCAGGTGTCACGTGGTGACACAGGGGTCACCCAGGGCATGACTCCGGGGGAGGATGATTGTCAGTGGTACGGTGGGGGACTCACGGGTTAGGCAAGTTTCGTTGAAGCAGCACCGGTCCACCCAAAGGGGAAGTGTACTGAGGTACGGGACCAGGAGCTTCATAGTGTGGGTAAAGTGCGCAATCTCTGCAGATTGTAAGAATCTATTCGAATAGCCGCATCCACGGTATTGGACACAGTTCGTATTAGGTCACACTATTTGGTCTTAGTCGATCTGGAGGACAAACCTGTTATTATAAATTTGTTAAGGAATGTGCTATTAAGTGAATGTGGTAATTTGGTTAATTGTGAGCAGTCACCATGTTGTCCTGATATGATCACGAGATGAGATCTCGGTGAGTCATGAGTTAGCCCAGCAAAGCAGTAAAGCTGAGTGATGTCACCACATGGTATTTTAATACTTCACAGGGGGTAAGTGTAGTGTAGGCTTTAGTTTAATCTTGGATGCCATGTCTCGTAAGAATAGCCATGCCATGCCATGATATGTAGTTGTTATGCCTGATTCATGTTATGCCATACTTGATCCATGTTTTCCAGTTAATTCCATGCCATGTTTAGAATAAATTCATGTATAAGCATAGTGCTTGCTTTGTCATCTGCTTGTTTGGATGCTATGTATTTCGTTGTCTTGCGAGTACATTCAAAGTACTCACCTGGCCTAGCACGTGGCCAGTTGCAGGAGAAGATCCGTCGTGCTAGATCGTAACCCAGCCAGTCCTGTGCATTGTGGAGCCCAGCCAGAGACGTCGTTGCCACTGAACTAAGACCCCCGCTGCCATTTAGTTTGCCTTGGAGCCATGTAATATTGTTGTAAGCAAAAGTATTGTAAAACTCCATTTCTCATAATAAGGCCATTTTTGTGCCTGGAATTGCTGTATCATGTCTCAGGCGTGCGCCAGGTCTTATCCTGGGACTGGCGTGCTTTGGCCCTCTATCGGGGTGCCACACTTACACAGGTTACATCAAAACAATTTTCATGACTTGGTTCACAATTATGGGATCGAAAATACTCCTCGTATGCACATACCCTCCAATTGGGACATCTCTCGTCCAAGTGGAAGTGATGTAGGAAAGGACGCTTGGGGCCCAGAGAATAAGCATATTATGGCCGAAGTCCAAAAGAATACAGAGATGATACAGCATGTGCTCCGAGAAATTCATAGCTTAAAGGAGATCCTAATTAATGTTACGAAGGACAAGTCAACTTCATCATCACCACCATCACCGAAGAAGGACACTTGAGCACATGGGTATGGGTACTCCCCAAGCTTTGGGGAGGTGCCCCGGTATCGTATCACCATCACTTTTATTATCTTTACCTACTTTTAGTTCGATCCTTTGTTATTTCATGATCTAGTTGAATAAATGTTTAGTATGATCTATTTTCGAGTGTTAGTTTCGTGATCCATTTATCTATGTAATCGAGTTGAGAGTTATATAATAAAGAGTAGTTTGAGTTTTTGCTTCTTTACTTTCATGTTTCAATCATAGCAATGAAAATAATGAAAAAGATCATATGCTAATCTTATGTAAAGTAATGACATTACATAAAGAAAAGTATAAGTGGTGAAATTTATTGGAGGATAACAAACATAGTATTAGTCAAAGATGCAATTCATGAAAGAATTAATAAGGGAAGAGAAGATTCACATGCAAATACACTATCTTGGACATCATTTATGATTGTGAGCCCCCATTAAATATTTTTTGTCAAATTGTTGACGTTGGACAAGGAAGACAACGTAATGAATTATGTTTGTTCATATTCACATAGAAGTTATATTGTTATAGATCCTCCAACATGTGGTTCTTGCCCAATATCTTTGCTAGCCAAAAATCCGCTCCAAGTAGAGATACTACTTGTGCATCCAAAACCCTTAAACCTAGTTTCATGTCATGAGAGTCCACTATATCTACCTATGGATTGAATAAGATCCTTCATGTAAGTTGTCATCGGTGCAAAAAGCAATAAAAATTGCCTCTAAATATGTCTGAACTTTTATTGTAAGGGAAATAAGCTTTGTACGAACTTGTGATGGTAAAGAAATAAAAGCGACAGACTGCATAATAAAGGTTGCTATCACAAGGGGCAATACAAAGTACGATCCTTTACATTAAGAGCTCTTGCATCCAACAACAAAAAGCGCATGACAACCTCTGCTTCCCTCTGCGAAGGGCCTATCCTTTACTTTTATGTATTTACTTTTTATGCAAGAGTCAATAGTGTTCTCCTCTATTTCCTTTTTATTTTTCTCTTTTGCAAGCATCATGTGGCGGGGAAAGATCTAGGCACATATATCCAGTTGGATATGAGTGATCATGAGTTATTATTGTTGACATCACCCTTGAGGTGAATAAGTTGGGAGGCAGAATTATAAGCCCCTATGTTTCTATGTGTCTGGCTGAAACTTTTTGCTCCATATATATGTCGTGAGTGTTAGCAATCATAGAAGACTAAATGATGGTTGAGTATGTGGACTTGCTAAAATAGCTCCTACATGAGACCCTTCCTGAAAATATGATGAATTGCAATTGCATTGTTGACTGAGAACATAGTTTGTTAGTTTTCAAGAAAGTTTATGACTTATACTTCATTGTTGTGATGAATTGTTACTTGCTCAAGAGAGGTTTATGATAATAAATATTGCTATTATAATAATGATCATGATGCTTCTATGTCCGTATTTTGCTTTTATCGACACCTCTCTCTCTAAACATGTGAACATGATTATCGATATCGGCTTTCGCTTGAGGACAAGCGAGGTCTAAGCTTGGGGGAGTTGATACGTCCATTTTGCATCATGTTTTGCTACTATTATTTATAGGGTTTTTAATCATTATAACACTTTTTGGAGCAATTCTAATGCCTTTTCTCTCTTAATATGCAAGATTTACACAAGGAGGGAGAATGCCGGCTGCTGGAATTCTGGACCTGAAAAAGCTATGTCAGAGATACCTATTCTGCACATCTCCAAATGAGCTGAAATTTTCTGGAGATTTGTTTTGGAATAAATAAAAAATATTGGCATCAAGAAGTACCAGAGGGGGCCACCCAGGTGCCCACGATGCACCAGGGCGCGCCACACACCCCCCCCCCCCAGGCGCGCCCTGGTACCTCGTGGAGCCCCTGGCCCACTTCTGGCCCCCATTTTCTGGTATATAAGTGCATTTGACCTAAAAAATTATAGAGAAGACTTTCGGGACGGTGCGCCGCCATCTCAAGGCGGAACTTGGGCAGGAGCACTTTTGCTCTCCGGCGGAGAGATTCTGCCGAGTATACTTCCCTCCGGGAGGGGGAAATCGTCGCCATCGACACCACCAGCGATCCTCTCATAGTGGGAGGACCAATCTTCATCAACATCTTCACCAGCACCATCTCATCTCAAACCCTAGTTCATCTCTTGTATTCAATCTTTGTCTCAAAACCTTAGATTGGTACCTGTGGGTTGCTAGTAGTGTTGATTACATCTTGTAGTTGATGCTAGTTGGTTTATTTGGTGGAAGATTAAATGTTCAGATCTATTATGCTATTCAATACCCTACTGATCATGGGCATGTTGATGATTTGTGAGTAGTTACTTTTGTTCTTGAGGACATGGGAGAAGTCTTGTTATAAGTAATCATGTGAATTTGGTATTCGTTCGATATTTTGATGATATGTATGTTGTTGATTCTCTTAGTGGTGTCGTGTGAACGTCGACTACATGACACTTCACCATCTTTAGGCCTAAGGGAATGCATTATGGAGTAGTAATTAGATGATGGGTTGCTAGAGTGACAGAAGCTTAAACCCTAGTTTATGCGCTATTCCGTAAGGGGCTGATTTGGATCCATATATTTAATGCTATGGTTAGAGTTATCTTAATTCTCCTTTCATAGTTGCGGATGATTGAGAGAGGGGGTAATCATAAGTGGGAGGTTTGTTCAAGTAGGAACAGCACCCAAGCGCCTGCCCACCCACATATCAAATTATCAAAGTAGCGAACGCGAATCAAACAAACATGATGAAAGTGACTAGATGAAATTCCCATGTGTCGTCGAGAACGTGTTACTTATTATAAGAGATCGTTCCGGCTTGTCCTTTGCTATAAAAAGGATTGGGCCAACTTGCTGCACTCTTTGTTACTATTGTTATTTTTCACTTGTTACAAATTATCTTGCTATCAAACTACTCGTTACCGATAATTTCAGTGCTTGCAGAAAACCGCTTGTCATTTCCTTCTTCTCCTCATTGGGTTTGACACTCTTACTTATCGAAAGGACTACGATTGATCCCCTATACTTGTGGGTCATCAGTTTGCAACAGTACCTAAGTAGTGATTTATTTTGTTATACTAACGGATCTCACGAAGGTTTTGTTGAGTTTTGTGTGATTGAAGTTTTCAAGTTTTTATTGAGATCACGATGGAAGAAAGAATAAGGAGTAGTAAAAGCCTAAGCTTGGGGATGCTCGAGGCACCCCAAGGTAATTTTCAAGGAAGACTCAAGCGTCTAAGCTTGGGGATGCCCTAGAAGGCATCCCCTCTTTCTTCTACCAACCATCGGTAATTTTACTTGGAGCTATATTTTTATTCGTCACATAATATGTGTTTTGCTTGGAGCGTCTTGTATTATATGAGTCTGTGCTTTGTTTGCTTTTTAGTTTGTCACAATCAGCTTTGCTGAAATCACCTATCTTGAGAGAGCCACACGTTTATCATCATAATTTGTTAGAATACTCTATGTGCTTCACTTAATTTTTTTGAGCTAGGCAGTTGCTCTAGTGCTTCACTCAAATATTTTTGAGCACGGTGGTGGCTATATTTTGAAGAAATAAACTCTCACGCTTCACTTCTATTATTTTGGGAGTTGATTAAAATTTTGAAGAAATGAATTCTCATGCTTCAATTATATTATTTTGAGAATTGACAAGATTAAAATTTTGAAGAAATGAATTCTCATGCTTCACTTATATTATTTTAAGAATTGATAAGATTGAAATTTTGAAGAAATATTTGCACTCTCATGCTTCACTTAAATCTTTTTGAGAGTTGATAATAGTAATGGTAATTTTCACAAGATATGAATTTGGTCCCAAAGTGATGAATATTCAAGAGGGATATAATAAAAACTTTCATATAGATCATTGGATATTATAAATGTGATTCCTTGCAATAGTTTTGCGATATGGAGATGATGATATGTGAGTCATGTTAGTGAGTAATTGTGATTTAGTAAAAATATTAGTGTTAAGGTTTGTGATTCCCTATGCATGCACGACAAGTCAATAGTTATGCAATGAAATTATATCCTACTTATGGTGCATTATTCGGTGTTGGTTATGTTCAATGCATGTTTATGACCGTTTTCGTTATTTGGTTGGTTGCTTCTCAATCTATTTGCTAGCCTTCATTTGTACTAAGCGGAAATACTGCTTGTGCATCCAAAATCCTTAAACCCAGTTTTGCCATATGAGTTCACTATATCTACCTATATGCGGTATTTCAATGCCGTTCCAAGTAAATTTGCGTGTGCCAACTCTAATTTTCAAAATAAATTTTTTTTTGTGTGCCCGTACCGCTCATGAAGCGGCAGGGGGTGGCCATTATTTTCCATGCTAGGTGTGTTATTCTCACGATGAGTGTTTATTCATTTGTCATTGCATGAGAGTATGGTTGGTAATAGGGATGCCCAATCCCACAATGAAATCAAAATTAATAACAACAAAATTCCTTGGAAAGTGATGGTATGGAGGGCACCCGTGGATACGGCTAGCCATGGATTGTGAAAGAAATGGTGGAAAGGAAATAAACTTTACTTTCTGTTTGGGAACCACCTATGATGTGTCTAGCATGGAAAATATTGGGAATTTTCAGTCATTTTCGTTGACAGGAAAAGCATGCCTCTCAAAATATTTTTATCTCTCTAATTTAAAGCTTTGAGCTCTGGCACATTTGACAAATCTCTGCTTCCCTCTGCGAAGGGCCTATCTATTTATTTTTATGCAATTTTTATTTTTATTTGAGTCTCCATCTTCTCTTACAAAAGCACCAACTAGAGAGCACTATTGTCATACTTGTGCATTGGATGTAGCTAATATTCGAGTGTGTTTCATGAATGGATCAATGATTGAGCATAATGGCCTAGGGATAACTTTCTTTAGCATTGATATTTTGAAAGACATGGTTGCTTGTTAGTATGCTTGAGTATCTATGTTTTCATGTCAAACTATAGACTATTGCTTTGAATTATACAAGTCCAATGTCCATGCTATAAAAGAAAAGAATATGTGATGAATATGTTAGGTAGCATTCCACATCCAAAATTCTGTTTTTATCATTAATTTACCTACTCGAGGACGAGCAGGAATTAAGCTAGGGGATGCTGATACGTCTCCAACGTATCTATAATTTTTGATTGTTCCATGCTGTTATATTATCAATCTTGGATGTTTTTATAAGCATTTATAGCAATTATATATCATTTTTGGAGACTAACCTATTAACTTAGTGCCCAGTGCCAGGTGCTATTTTCTGCCATTTTTTTGTTTTACAGAAAATCAATACCAAACGAAGTCCAAATGCCACGAAACTTTTTGGAAAATTTTTATTGGCCAAGATAAACACTAGAAGCTTCGGGAGGAGGCTAGAAGACCCTGGTGGGGCCCACGAGCCACCAGGGCGCGCCTGGGGGGGGGGGGCAGGCGCCCCCGTTTGACCTAATTCCATCACTATAAATTCAGAAAAAATCAGAAACCCTCCGGGGAGTCCACGAAATACTTTTTCCGCCGCCGCAAGTTTCTATTCCAGAGAGATCCCATCTAGGGTCCTTCTCCGGTAATCTGCCGGAGGGGGAATCGATCACGGAGGGGCTCTACATCAACCTTGCTGCCCTTTCGATGATGCGTGAGTAGTTTACCACAGACCTTCGGGTCCATAGTTAGTAGCTAGATGGCTTATTCTCTTTTTTTATCTTCAATACAATGTTCTCCTCAATGTTCTTGAAGTTCTATCCGATGTAATCTCTTTTTGTGGTGTGTTTGTTGGGATCTGATGAATTGTGAGTTTATGATTAGATTATCCATGAAATTATTTGAGTCTTTGCTGCACTCTTTTATGCATGATTATTATAGCCTCGTATTTCTTCTCTGATCTATTGATTTGGTTTGGCCAACTGAGTTGATTTATCTTGCCATGGGAAGAGGTGCGTTGTAGTGGGTTTGATCTTGCGGTGCTCAATCCCAGTGACAGAAAGGGACATGACACGTATGTATCATTGCTACTAAGAGTAAAAAGATGGGGTTTATTCATACATGAGTTTATCTTGTCTACATCATGTCATCGTTCTTAAGGCATTACTCCATTCTTATGGACTTAATACACTAGATGCATGCTGGATAGCGGTCGATGTGTGGAGTAATAGTAGTAGATGCAGGCAGGAGTCGGTCTACTAATCTTGGACGTGATGCCTATATGCATGATCATTGCCTTGGATATCATCATGATTATTTGCTTTTCTATCAATTGCCCAACAGTAATTTGTCTACCCACCGTACGCTATTTTCTTGAGAGAAGCCTCTAGTGAAAACTATGGCCCCCGGGTCTATCTAAATCATATTACTAAAACCCTAAAAATATTGCTGCCATTTCTTTTTATTTATTTTATTTTGTATTTTTGTTTCAATCTATCTATCTATCAAATACAATTTAATCTTGCAATTGACCGCCGAGAGATTGACAACCTCTCATTTGCGTTGGGTGCAAGGATTTGTTGTTTGTGTGCAGGTGCTGCTAATGAGGTGTTGCGTGATTCTCCTACTGGTTCGATAACCTTGGTTTCATAACTGAGGGAAATACTTATCTCTACTATGCTGCATCATCCCTTCCTCTTTGGGGAAATACCAACGCAAGCTACAAGTAGCAACGTGCGGACGAGGTGTACGAAGACGGCCGGTACTTCGCCAGGAAGGCCAAAGGCGCTAGGAGCCTCATCGCTGCGTGGAGGTGGGCCGATAAGCTCCAGTGTGCTACCGACGAGGATCTCCAGTGGGTGCCCAATGAAATGGCAAGAATGTTCGAACGCGTCCTCTAGCAAGAGGCAGATCGGCACGTCAAGCGCTGCGAGGCGGTGGAAGCGGAGAACTCCCTCTGCGCTGGGAAGATGCCGCACACCAGGGAGCTACTAGCGAGGGGCTGCCGGAATACTAGCTGCATAAGGAGGGATTATTAGTTTTAGTATTGTTTGTTTTCTATTTTATGCATTGTACTTAGTAGTTAAGTATGGGATCCCAGTTAAGTATCATCACGTATTGTTCGTTTTCGTACTAATTTCTATCTAGCTGTTTATCATCCACATGTACAAAATGGAAAACATACACATTGAAACAGAACAATATATAAGAACAGAAAACTGAGTACACACATTGAAACAGAGCAATATTATGATTGTTGGGAATACATAGCGATCAACGTCAAAACAACTCAACAAAATAAAACGCGTCCATGACCACCACCCCTGCCTACGGTAGCTCTTGCCTCTACCTGAACTCGTGCAGACGTTCGTCCAAGCGGTTGACATGCTCGCGGTACATCTGGAGCGCGATCTCGAGCTCCAGGTTGGCTATTTCATCGGAGAACACCAGCTCGAGGATGCGACGACCATGTTCCTCTACTGCGCCTATGTGGACACCTGGGCCAAGGAGGTAGTCGAGCCTAGCGACCAGCATGTTGGCATCGAGCGGGCTGCAGAAAAGGCGAACGGCGTGACCCATGAGAACGGCGCGGCCGGCGTCTGGTGCAAGCACGGCGCGACCGGCCTCTGGTGCTAGTATGGAGCAGACACTACAAGAAATATGCTAACTTGTGACCTTCTATCAGTGACCCTAGAAGAAATGGTAGTAAATCTACGACCATTTGAGACCAATTGGTCGTAAGCTGTTCGGGGGGCTCCAAACCCTAAACCATAACGACCATTTTGGTCAGAAAGGTCATAATTTCCTTACACGAAATGGTCGTAAAGCTGACAGCACTGGTCCGCTGCCTTATTTCTAGCTGATCACGACCAATATAAATGGTCATTACACTTGAGTTCGAATTCATTGGAATGATTAGGCAGCCACCTCAGCAATCTCGCGTATGTGTCAATGTTTAGGTGTCATTTTTGCTTACATGTCGTTCAACAGAGATCACACACTGACAGGTGGAACCCATTAGACAGCAAGAGCACACACACTGACAGGCGGGACCGAGCGCTTAATTTGCTTGGTAAAAGATGCATGAGCGGGGACTCGAACCCATGACCGCTGGCCTAAATTCACATGTTCACTACCGCTGGGCTAGAGAGGGACTGTTGGTCATGGTTCGGAATGTTTCTCTATATCATATAAAACAGTGGCTGTCTCGTATCAAACATAACTCATTGACAAGTGGTACCTATTGGCAGCATCGAACAGAGCCAACACTTAGCAAAAATTTCTAGGTCTTGCGGAGGCGACGGCAAAGGCGGCGATGGAGGTGGCTTGCATAGGCTCGGTTGGCGGGGGCTGGCAGCGGAAGCAACCGGCGGGGGCGGGGGCGGGGCCGGCGACCGAAGCGACCAGCAGGGGCGTGGGCGACCGGTGGTGGTGGTGCCGAGGCCAAGGCCTCGCCGCTCGCCTCGCCCACGACAGGAACGGCGACCTGGCCCACGCAAGGAGCGGCTCGCCAAGCATGGAGGACTCGCCGCCGCCGCAAGCACACCTCTCGGTATGCACCTCTCTCCTCTCCCCCCTCTCCTCTCCTGGTCACCTCTGAAATTTCTGCCTCAAATCTATTAAAGAACATCAATATTGATGTAGATTTGATGTAAACTTGGAAAAATCTCATTGATGTAGATTTGATGCAAACTTGGAAATGTCATTCATGTAAATTTGCAGTGCTGTTATTGTTGGTGGTTTAACCACAATAGTTCTTTGTGGCAGCATATGTTGTTATTGTTGGGGGTTTAACCACATTAGTTCTTTGTGAACCACCTCTGTTTTTTTGTGAACCACCAAGTTTTTGTTAGCTTTTCTTTTCTCCCATGTGAAATCTGTATTTCCTGTGAACTGCTTTTTCTTGCTCCCATGTGAAATCAGTAAACCATGTGAACTCGACTAAAGTAGTGAGAAATTGGAAATAGCTCAATGCTGTGGTTAGGCAATTAGCATATAAAATTGCGTGCCTACCTTATTTTCTGGATTTTTAGCTATCATTACTACCATCCATTTTCATTAATTAATGTTGATGCACTTAGATTGATTGCTAAGTTGCAACAATTTGTTATCTTTGGCAGATGGACAGAAGCTGGATTAGAAAAGGAGTTAGAAGGTTTTCCAAAGAACATATGAAGGGAGTTGATGAATTCATGCAATTTGTTTGGGCAAATTTTGCCAAGGATGCTGTCATTCTTTGCCCATGCTGCGAATGCCTCAATCGTTCAAGAATAGCTCAAGGAAGAGTGAAAGATCATCTGCTTCTTAATGGGATGGCAAACACATATGATAGATGGATATATCATGGAGAACCTTTATTTGGGCAACCTCAACATATTTAAGCTGATACACAGGCCCCTCATATGATGGGTGGTGGTGATGCTGGCATTGATTTTATGGAAAAGATTTTGCGAGAGAATGCTGGTTTGGAGGAAGAGGATGGGCATGAAGATGATAGGATTTCTGACCTATTGAAGGATCTGTACAATTCTAAAGACCGTGCTTATGGACAGAATTCGATGTTTGCAGAGGTGTTAGAGGAGGCGAAGTGCGCAGCTCATGAAGGGGGTAAATTTTCAAGATTTACCTTCACCATTAAGTTACTCCACATCAAGTGTTTCTACCGGATTAGCAATGCTGCATTCAACGTAATACTCCGCCTTTTGACCTTGCAATTCCCTGATAGCTGTGTTCCCAGGTCTTATGATGAAGCATTGAGCATAATCCACAGGCTGGGGCTAGGTTATGTTTCAATACATGTGTGCCCAAATAACTGTGTCTTGTTTCGGAAGGATTATGCCAAGCATGATAACTGTCCAAAATGCAATGCCTCTAGGTGGAAAGATGTTGATGGGAAGAAGTCAATACCGGAGAAGGTACTGAGGCACTTTCCGTTGATACCAAGGCTGCAGCAGATGTTTATCTTGAAGGAATCATCGCTGGAGGTACAATGGCACAAGATGAAGCGACAACCTGTGGACAATGAGCTGAGCCATCCAGCGGACGGAGAGGCATGGAAAGAATTTGACAGAATACATGAAGATTTTGCTGCAGATCCAAGGAACATAAAACTCAGCATTGCCACAGATGGCTTTAATCTGTTTGGGAACATGAGCACGTCTTATAGCATGTGGCCCATTTTTGTGGTGCCGTACAACCTGCCACCATGGGCATGCATGGATCAGTCCAACTTCATGATGGCGTTGCTTATCCCGGGTCCAGAGTCTCTAGGAAAGGATTTCAATGTCTTTATGGAGCCCCTCATAGAAGAACTGCTCTAGCTCTGGACTGGTGTACTTAGATACGATGCCTTGACTCCGAAAGAAAAGTTTAATCTACGTGCTGCAATCATATGGTCCATCCATGATTTCCCGGTGCTGCATACTCTGTCTAGGAGGATCACAACGGGTTATCAGACCTGTGTGCATTGTGACAAAGACCCTTGCTCGAAGAGAATAAGGAACAAGAACTTCTTTATTGGGCACTGCCATGTTCTTTCCCGAAACCATCGCTGGCGAAGAAGAAAAGATTTTAATGGTGAGACTGAAACCCGTGACAAGCTAGTGGAATTCACTAAAGAAGAGCTGGAGCAGCAACTTGAAAAGGTGAAAGATGTGAGACCAGGAAAGCTTGCAAAGAAAAGAAAGCTTGAGGAAGGTCAATGTTGGGACCGGAGGTCTAGTTTGTGGGACTTGCCATACTGGGCTGATCTGAAATTGAGGCATAATCTCGATGTAATGCACATTGAGAAAAACATATGCAAGAATCTGCTAGGGACGTTCCTAAACATTGAAGGGAAGACAAAGGACATGGTTAGTTCTAGCCTTGATTTGGAAGACATGGGCATAAGAGAAGATTTGCATCTACAACATAATGAAGATGAAGATTCATTTGAAATGCCACGAGCATGGTATACAATGAGTAAAGAACAAAAGCTTGCATTCTGTGAATTCATATGAGCGGTGAGATTTCCAGATGGTTAGGCTGCTAACCTAGCAAAGTGTGTTACTTCTGATGGATTCAAGCTTCAAGTACTGAAAACCCATGATTTTCACATGCTCCTCCAAAGGATTTTACCGGCTGGCCTCCGAGGAATCATGGACAAGGATATATATGAAGCGGTTGCTGAGCTGGGAAATTTCTTTAGAGAACTGTGCTGTAAAACACTCAAGTTAACTCTTCTAGAAAGACTTGAAAAAGAAATCCCAATTATTCTTTGCAAGCTTGAGAATATTTTCCCTCCAACTTTCTTCACCATGATGGTCCATTTGGCGGTGCATTTACCAAAAGAGGCAATGCTTAGAGGCCCTGTGCAATACGGTTGGATGTACCCAATCGAAAGAAGGCAACTTACTTGTAAGCATTATGTGCGAAACACGGCAAGACCAGAAGGTTCGATTGCTGAAGCATATGTCATTGATGAGTGCTTGACATTTTGCTCTAGATACTTTGGCGATGTGGAAACGAGATGGAATTGGCCGGGCAGAAATAGAGAGCGGTATGATTCGCAAAGTGGTGATGTCTCGGTTTTCAACCATGGTGTGAACTTTCTTGGAGCCTCACAATACTTGGAGGCTGGTGATGAGTATGACAAGATGGTTTGGTATGTGCTCAGCAATTGTGCTGAGGTTCTACCATATATCGAGTACGTTATATCTTGTGCACTCGTTATATTTTTTTGCTTGGCTTGGCACCAGCCTAATGTTTTAATTCACTTGTTTTGTTGGCATTGCAGGAAATGCAAGCAAGTCTTGAATCTGGAAGAAAGCCACATCCATGTTGATAAAAGGGTTGCCAAGGGATTTGCTAAATGGTTTAAGAATCATGTGAGATCTTTAGCCACATGTTTTATGTTTTCTATGTTATTCACCAACTGTTAAATACCATTGTTGCTAAATGGTTTATTTGTGCAGATTGGAAAGTTGCATGAGGAGAAGAAGGTCAGTGATGATCTATTTGCTTTGGCATGTGGACCAGATAAGCGAGTGAGACTGTATTCAGCATGTATTGCTGACGGTGTCCGGTACCACACTATTGACTGCGAGGAAAAAAGAAAGACACAGAATAGTGGAATCTTCACTGAGGGGTCACATGATGGTGAGAACATTGACTTCCATGGTCAGCTGAGAACCATTGCTAAGTTGCAGTACAACTCTAGCGGAGGCATCCATCGCTTGGTTGTCTTATTTCGCTGTGACTGGTTTGATCTTGGTGGCAAGAAGAAGAGAGGAGTCAAATATGATGGCCACTTCAAAAGCGTCAACACTGCAAGGTGCTGGTATAAGAATGATCCCTTTATTCTAACAGCACAAGCAACAATGGTATTCTATCTGCCAGACACTTATTTGCACGGAAAATAGCGAGTTGTGGAAAAGTTTGATCACAGACACTTGTGGAGTGTGACAGAAACTGAAATGGAAAAGGGCCCCGGTGGTAGTTGACTAACATACCCGGATGATGACTCTACGGAAGTTCCGGTGCAAGCAGATGATGACTCTACGGAAGTTCCGGTACAAAACAGTGTGTGAAGGGACCAGGAACGTGTGCTCGTTGGTGCTGCAATTGTTGAAGGCATTAAGAAAAAACAAAGGTGGTAGTGGATGGACATGAAAGCGAGGATGATGAAAACATGACTGATCATACTATGATGCAATATTGTAGTGACGATGAGGAAAACAGGACTGGGCATAGACTTCATTGTTTTGGTATCTATGATGATGAGTAGCAAATGGACATGAAGGTAAATTTTGTCTCCTTGGTGACCTAATACATGTGATCCTGATGTAGTTTTGATTGGTGATCAACCATCTCTATAGTTTTGTTGATGTGATCCTGATGTAGCTTTTGTACTACAATTCTCTCCAGGTAGCAAAATGCAAAATGATGGTTGTAGTGATGGAGAGGCAGATGGTGAAGATACAATGCAAAATGATGGCTGTAGTGATGGAGAGGCAGATAGTGATCCTAATGGATGTAGTGATTGACAACACTTCTGATTTCCTTTGATGGATGTAGCACTTTTGGTCTCCGTTTTGGTGCCATTTTGTCAGTACTATTGTAATGCTTGAAGATTGAATATTCCAGGAGCAAAATGTTGTTTTGTCAGTACTGTTGTAATGCTTGAAGATTGAATATTCCAGGAGCAAAATGTTGTTGTAGTATTTCATGAAGTTTTTTTGAACTGAATTTTGTCTCAAAAAAATGGATGTACTGTTGTTTTCAGAGCTGTTTTTCGTACTAATGTTGTTTTCATGAAGTTTTTCAAAACTGAATTTTGTAAAAAAAAAGTTGCGCGAGCGGGGACTCGAACCCACGCCCGAGCGCTTTTTTCTCTATGTTCACTACCACTGAGCTAGGAAGAGACTGTTGGTTATGTACCAGAACATTTCTACATATTATAAACTGTTGGTTGTCCACCCCCTCTTTTCCCCACTCGACCCACTCTTTTCCCCACTCGACTCCTTCCTCTCCCACCGCCGCCGATGCCTTCCACTCCCCCTCTCACCGCCGCCTCCTCCTTCCACTCCCTCCTCTCACAGCTGCCTCCTCCTTCCACTCCCCCTCTCGCCGCCACCTCCTCCTTCCACTCCCTCCTCTCACCGCCACCTCCTCCTTCCACTCCCTCCTCTCACCGCCGCCGCCTCACTGCGCCCGGAACCCTAGCCCGCGGCCATGAAGACTGCACGCATCAACAAGGCAGGTGTGACTGGCATCAACCTCTGTTCATCTCCCTATTCTATAACACCCCAAAATATTTTCTTTGGATTTTTAAAATCTTTTCTTTAAAAGAAAATACTTTGAATTATTATGGCCCTTTTTCTTCTTCTCCTTCTTCTGTTCTAAAAATCATTTTTTAATTTTTAATTGGGTTTCAAAATTTTAAATGGTTCTGATTTGGATGGTTTATTAATTGGGAAATTATTTTTGAAAGATTAAAAATATTTTTATTTCAGAAAAGTTTTTGGAATAATTAAAAGTATTCCAAGGACATGGTCATTTTGCCCTTTTCAAGCACTTCTAAAATTCCCCCAATATTTTTCTGCCACTTCTAAATTTTCCCCCAAGTCATTATCACATTTTAGGACAGTGTCCAATACTTTCCCTCTCGACAAAAATATTTCTCTTATATTAAATAAATTCCAAAGTTGGCATTTCAAATATTCCTAGTTTCTTTGATTTACAAAGGAACTATATTATTTCCAAATCTTCTGCACCCACAAAAATTACTCCAACTACTAGATAGTACCCACACTCCATTTCACGAAAAACATTTGGTTCCACAGTTCAAAATTTTCAAATTCCATTCAATTCAAATTTAGACCAGATTCAAACTTCATGATCAAAACCCAATTTTAGTTGCTCCAAAAAATTTGAAACTTTGCCATCCCCTCTTTTATGCATCAACACCTCACCACAAAAATTCTCACAAATTCCTAAAATGCCGAGAGCCATCTGGCATTTCATCATACACCTGGTGTGCACACTATAGCACTGTTGAAAAATTCAGTTAACTGAATCAGATTCAGAGAACTGGGGAGATCGTCGCGTGCGGTGCACTCCATCCTATCCCCTCCTCATCCACGCCTTCTCTGGCCATAAATGAGTCACTGCGGGACCTCCTGCCCAGCCACTCGCCGCTGACGGCACAGGAGCTGGCCGGTGTACCTACCACCGTCCTCGGCCACGGCGGCCGAGCGGATCGACATGGCCATCCGCCGCCTTCACTTCTCTCTTCTACTCCCTCCGCCTACCCTCTCCATGCGTCGCCTCCCTCCATAGCTTTGTGCGTCGTTCGCACATCTCGGTCCCGCTTGGCAATCACCGGAGCTGACCACCGCCACCACACCCGTATGCGAGCTTTGCCATGGATAAGGCGATAGAGCTTGAACTCGATCACGCTGGCACCTCCAGAGAGCTCCATCGACCTCATCCACTTCGCACCGACCTCGCCACCGACAGCAACCACCTCGTCGGCCGGAATTTATTCCACCATGATCTGCTCCACCACTGACCTCCCCGGATCACCTGTAAAAGGCCCTCCCGAGTCCGTTCACTACTCACACCACCCACACTTCCTCCCAATCGACCTCCCGTGCACTCCCCCGACCTCATGGAGGTCTTCTTCTCCACTTCCGGCCACTGATCCGCCGCCATCTCCCATGATCAGCACGTCATCGTTACTCCACCACTACTCCTCAAAATCGACGAGTCATCATCGCTTGCACCCACTCATCCATCCCGCATCTCAATTCGGTGTCCAGAGCCCTCTCCGGCGAGATCCAAACTCTCCCGACGCCGCCGTCCGCCGGAGTCGACCTCGCCGTCGTTCTGGTGCTCGCCGGCGACCACCACCACCAGCCCCGACGTGGAAGGACGCCCTGAACATGCCCCGACCATCGCCGCCTCCTAAAACCCCGGCGATCATTGCCGGTGATCGCCGCACCTCTCTGTTCTCGCGCGCGAGCATGTTCAAATTTAAACCTGACGGGTGGACCCCACCCGTCAGCATTTTCTTTTTTCTGTTTTAAAACCAAAAGCGTATTCTGCCTCGCTATGCTTTCTGCGCTAGAAAGTGTATTCTGTCCGAGGAGTTTTCTGTTTAAACTGCACATGGACCTGGATTTTTGCAGAAAAGCCCTTGATTTTAAAACTTTAATAACTTTTAAACCACAACTCAGTTTGAGTTGATTCTTTTTTTGAAATTATTATTTTTCACTCTAGTTTTTTTAGTATTTATTTAAAAATATTCTGAGACAACTTTTTGTACTGTTGCAATTTTTTTAATTTGAATTTGAATTCTTATTTTTCCAGAAAAGGAAGAGGGGGAATTTGCCGGGAATTTCGAGGGATCACTTTCTGACTACTTTGAGCAAGGCAAGCATTTTAACTTGGGATATGGTGATTGCATACACGTTTTCATCCATTCGAGTTTTCACCGGTTATATGGTGAATTGCATGTGCATGCATGGTCATATCATCTGGGCATTCCTGCATGCACCAGGAATCTTTCTAACGTGTGGAAATGGTGAGAATACAGGAGTATACCTCCTGCCTTGGATGTGCTGGTGAGCACGGGTCAAGTTATGACACGACGGTGTCACTGTGGCATGTGAGGCATGCCAGTCATAATAACAGCACCTCCTGAGTTGACCTAGATCGAATCTTGTTCTGTCAAGCCTAGCTAAATATCGTGCTGCCACGAGTCTTTCCGCAAGGAGAGTACGGTTTAGTAAGTTGCTAACCCCTGTCCGTGTGCACACCACATAGAGGGCCACGATGAGGGTTCCACGGCCATGGACTAATGCCAGTCATCGGGTCTGGGGGCATGGGTGTATCTGGCTGGGCCGAGAGGGGGCACCCCTTGTAATCCGCGCGTATGAATAGTGATCCGATGCTAGTCGAGATGATGGTCTTCCCGACTTAGAGTCTTTCTTGAATGATGCTTTGGGTGATTCCTGGCATCCGGAAAGTTAATCTGGTGTGTGCTGGTCAGGCGTGTTTTCAACCCAAAGACCGTAATGGGAATTAGCCAGCGTCACGGTGCTGGCTAAAGAAATCTCATACACGTGGGTAAAGAGTACACCCTCTGCAGAGTTATATCTATTCGAATAGCCATGTCCACGGTCAAGGACGTTAGCTGGGTAGGGTCAAGTGTCGGTCCCGGTGTCGGTCTTCGGAGGAAATAACTAAATTGACCATGATTAATTTTTGCAGGATAATTATGGTCACCACTGATGTCAGCATGAATATTATTGTTATCATGAATATTATTATGGACTAACCCTTTTCTTTTATGTGCATTTCTGAATATCTCTTGGGATGGCTGGACTACCCGAGATATTCATTTTCTTTTCTGAGTACCTCATGGGATGGCTAGACTACCCGGATACTCAGTGTGATTTTCTTTCTGAATATCTCTTGGGATGGCTAGACTACCCGAGATAT
Organism: Elymus sibiricus; assembly: GCA_039707655.1. NCBI lineage: Eukaryota > Viridiplantae > Streptophyta > Magnoliopsida > Poales > Poaceae > Elymus > Elymus sibiricus. The sequence goes on along the minus strand of CM077668.1, from coordinate 85,792,605 downwards.
TCATTTTATTTTCTGAGTACCTCATGGGATGGCTAGACTACCTGGATACTCAGTGTTATTTTCTTTCTAAATATCTCTTGGGATGGCTGGACTACCCGAGATATTCATTTTCTTTTCTGAGTACCTCATGGGATGGCTAGACTACCCGGATACTCAGTGTTATTTTCTTTCTAAATATCTCTTGGGGCATCACTTTTAGACACCTGTTTGGCATTTCTTTTCAAGACCTCTCGAGGCATCGCTTTTAGACACCCGTTTGGCATTTCTTTTGGATTCTCGGGCGGTCCTGTCTCGCCCAATTCTCCACTTTTATATTTTCTTTTGGGATTGTTGGGCGGTCCTGTCTCGCCCGATGTTCCATTAACTTTCTTTGTTTGTCACTAAAATTTGATATTTATTCTTCTGCACCGTATTAATATTTATCATGCCATGATTAAATTTTTGGTCAACATATGCATAACATTTAATCCAGCATGAGCATATGCATTCGGTATATCTTTCGTTCATAATGTTTGCGAGTACATTCCAACGTACTCACAGGCTTGTCCCTGGCTTGTTAATTTGGCCAGACCTGGAGGAAGATGAGCATGTGGAGCACGAGTGCGCTAGCGAGCCCGACGGTTAGAGGTGTTCCCAGTCAGTCACCTGTGATCTTGGAGTCTACCACGTGTACATCTGCAGTGCTTCCTATCGTGGCCGGATTTCCGGGACACAATATCCCAGAAATTAACCCATCGTGTCGTCACCAGCCCCAGGATTTCTGTTACTGGTGGACACGTCCTTATTACAGATTACCAAGCAATTACAAGAATTGGATATATGACCATAAAGGTCTAATAATACAACAATGATTTCTAGTGATGGGTGAAGGAAGCGACTCGTGGATCTCCAATGTTGATGGGGCTCCATTCCCACAGGAACAGCAGACCCGGATAATTCCTATCCCACGTGGTTGCTATCCTAGGCTCCGCATGGATGTCGATGTAGTACTCCTCGTTGAAATCCTGACCTGGCCAATTAAATAGCCAGGGACAAGCCAGTGAGTATGTTTGAATGTACTCACAAGCATAATGAACAAAAGATATACCGAATGCATATGATCATGATGAGTTAAATTATATGCATATACTGAACGAAATTGAAGCATGGCATGATGAATATTAATACGGTGCTGAAGAATAAATATGAAATGTTAGTGACAAACAAAGAAAGTTAATGGGGAATCAGGTGAGACAGGACCGCCCGAGAATCCAAAAGAAAATATAAAAGTGGAGAATCAGACGAGATAGGACCGCCCAAGAATCCAAAAGAAATATAAAAGTGGAGAATCGGGCGAGACAGAACCGCCCGAGAATCCAAAAGAAATGCCAAACGGGTATCTAAAAGTGACGCCTCGAGATGTCTTGAAAAGAAATGCCAAACGGGTGTCTAAAAGCGACGCCTCGAGAGGTCTTGAAAAGAAATGCCAAACGGGTGTCTAAAAGCGACGCCTCAAGAGGTCTTGAAAAGAAATGCCAAACGGGTGTCTAAAAGCGATGCCACGAGAGGTCTTGAAAATAAATGAGTATCCCGGGTAGTCTAGCCAGCCCATGAGATACTCAGAAAAGAAAATAAAACTGAGTGCCCGGGTAGTCTAGCTAGCCCATGAGACACTCAGAAAAGAAAATAAAAACTGAGTGCCCGGGGTAGTCTAGCCAGCCCCTGAGACACTCAGAAAAAGAAAATAAAAAGACAGGGTTAGTCCATAATAATCTTCATATCAACAATAATATTCATGACAATATCAGTGGTGACAACAATTATCCTGCAAAAATTTAATCATGATCAATTAAATTATTTCGTCCGGAGACCGACTCTAAGACCGACACTTGACCAACCCAGACTGTAGTCCTTAACCGCGGACACGACTATTTGAATAGATATAACTCTGCAGAGGGTGTACTCTTTACCCACAAGTAAAGGATTTCTTTAGCCAGTACCAAGACGCTGACTAATTCCCATTACAGTCTTTGGGTTGAAAACACACCTAACCCGCACATACCAGCTTTAACTTACCAAAGCCAGGAATCACCCAAGGCAATGATAGAGTAAAACTCTAAGTGGGAAGGCCTCATTCAACGGCCTCCAATAGCATGGGATCACAATATTTATAACGGCGCGCAAACAGGGGTGCTACCCCTCTCCGGCTACAACCGGAGACACCCATGCCCCAGGACCAAGTGACATGCCTACCAGTGATCAGATGGTATGATTCACTATGGCCTCTCTGTATGGTGTGTGCAGGGAAGGGGTTAACAACTTACTGAACCGTACCCTACCTGTGGCAGGGACATGTGGTAGCACGGTTCAAGTTTGGGGGTTACCGGAACAAGAATCGATCTACGGTCGACTCAGGAGTTTAAGTTTTCCTGCAGTGGTTAGCACAATATATTTCCTTGGTAGTACCCAATAGGGTCACCACCTAGCATGTCCCAACATGCCCTCACTGATCAATCTCGTCACAATGAGATTTCAGTCTTACGGTCACTTTTCTCGTGACTGATTCTTTCCTGCAGATTAGTCCAGACCAACATAGGCATATGTGACATGTGAAAATAACCATGCTCACTCATGCTTCATGTTTAAATGAAGATAGAATATTTCCAAGGGATCATGCATGCATAGCTAGCAATATGCAAATTTTATATGAATTCAACATATTCATAACTCAATTATTCTTGCAAACAACAACTATGCATTCACCATATCAAGTGTTCAAGATGCTTGCCTTGAGCATGCAGAAGTGTTGGGTGCATTCCATAACTTTGAAAATTTTATCTTCCCTCCATTTCCTATTTTCAAAAATATTAAAATTACCACACAATTTGATAACAGTACCAAAAAGTTATTTGGAATTTTTTAAAATAAATACTAAAATAAACTAGAGGCAAAATGAGGAATTTCAGAAAAAGAATCAATTGATTTGGAGATAAGATGATTTTCCTAGGAATTTCCTAAGCTGAATTAAATGACTAAATGGACTATTTAATTGATCCAACAAAAACTAAGCTTAGGAAAAATGTTCACCCTAGCTGGATTAATAGAGCATGAATTTATGGGCATGTGGAAATTTGAATAACCAAATTTTGTTTTGAAATGAGTGCTGTGGAATTATTTCAGATCTACTGGAAAAGGAAAAAGAGAAAAGGTAGAAGCACGCCCTGAGCGTAATTTAGCCGTGCGGTGCCACTGGGCCAGGCCCAGCCGCTCAGCCGTGCGGAAGAGGTGATGACGTCGAAAACATATTCATGGAGTACGTCTCCCTCGCGCGAAGGCGGTCTCAGTGGAGTCCGTCTTCACTTACAGGAAGTCGGCGGGGGCTGGGTCACTGACAGTGGGCCCGCCTGGCCCACTGGTCAGGTTTGACCAATCGTCTTGTGCCTTCTCTCCACGGCAGAACAGAGGAGGCGGCTGTCGGCGGTGATTGCCGGCAAACGACGGCATCTCTCGGGAAGCTGAAGCCATGCACGTGCTCAGGAGACCAAGGCGGTCCTCTGGGTACCCTTCTCGGCCTCCAGGGTGTACTGAGTCGCCGGTGGCGAGCTCACCCGAAGAGCTCCGGTGGAAGCAATTTGGGCAATTCGCCCACGGTGGCTCCCGAGCAAAATCAAGAGGGGGAATGGGTTCGTGGGGTTGAGAGGGGTCTGTTGGTGAAGAGAATGGAGAGGGGGAGGCTCGGGTGGCGTCGGAAACAACGCGACAGTGGCGGCGGGTGCCTCGGCCGGCAACGGAGAAGACGACCGTATCTGGTCGCCTGGATGCTCGGGGTGGTGCATAGAGAGGAGAGAGGTGTGGTGAGGAGTTGCTGGAGCTCAGTTGAGCTTAAATAGGCGGGGAGAGGTTGGTTCGCTACTTCCAGAGGCTGGCCACGGCGGAGCTCGCCATTCATGGCCGGGTGGGTAGCTGGCGTGGTCGGTGGCGGACGGTGGAGGTCAGTGATGATGGTGGTGGTTGGCAGTTAAGCTCCAGGCGCGCTGGTTGGATCAGAGGTCTCCGACGGCTTGGGCGGCGCCGTCCCGAGCTGACTGCAGCGGCGGCCATTCATGGCAAATAGTGGTCGGCGGCGAGGTGGTTGAGGGTGGCTGACCTCGGCCAGTAGGCATTTAGAGCTAGGGTGCGCTAGCTGGCTCGGGAACGGGCCTGGTGGCTTGGCCGATGAGTGACAGCGACGGGCGCATGTCGGCGGCGGCACTGGCCGGTGGAGGGCGGCGCCAGGGGGAGAGCTCCGGTGCGGGGAAGGCTGCGGCTGGTGCAGGCGGCTAGCAGGGGAGCGGGGTAAGCTAGGGGAGGCAGCAGAGGAGCCGCAGCGGCTCGGGTGCCACCGCCTGCAATACGGGCGCTCTGGCCGTGCCCAGTGCACACACGTTAAGTGCTCGACTGATTGCCAGAGTGTCCTAGGGTGCTCCAAATGAGCTGGTTTTTGGTAAGGTGACACCGACAAGGATGGCAAGGATGATGGACATGTTGGTCTGGCCAAGAGAACAAGTTTCTGATGCAAGTTGGAAAGTTGCAAAATTTCAGTCATGCTCACCAGGTGTTTGAAAAAATGTAAGGGCTATCTGGAGAACTTTGTTGGAAGTGAGATTTGGCAAGATGGTGTCTCTTTAGGTGATAAAGTGGATGGCAGGGTTGGTTTGAGCAAAAGAAAAACTTGCAAGTGCAAGTTTTACTGAATTTCAGTTCTGCACAAAAACTTGGAGTATTTATTTGGTGATCCAAAATGAGGCAATTGGGGCTGATCTTCTGTACTTAAGGTTTTGGTTGGAAGGACTATAAGTGGGAATAATTTCAGAATTTTTGGAGCAATAAAAATTGAGGTTGTAGTTAAAACTCAAGAATGGGACAGAATTGAAAATAGGATGTTTCACTCAAAATTTTCAAAAGGCCAAGTTGGTTTTTCGCATAAAAGTGATCTATCGGCATCACATGAACCCTCATAATTTTTGTGGAATTTTTAAAGAATTATTTAAAATAGTTGTAGTGCAACAGAAGCCTTTCAAGTATTGAAAATGCTATTAAAAGAATTGTTTTTGGGCAAATTTTATTATGAAAATAATTCCTATTGTTATTAAAATATAAATGAAATGGTTTAAGAAAACTACCAAAGCCCATAATATATTTCCCAAAATTTCTATATGGAGGGAAGAATTTTGGAAAACAGAAAACAGAAAATACTCTAAAATTAATAAAAGACCTAATATAATTCAAAATTTTCTTTCTGGCCAAATTTTACTTAATAAAATATGATTAAATTTTTGGGGTGTTACACTTCCGCTTCACAAATAAAATAGTCCAGCCTCACACTGACGCTTGGCTCTACTTTATTGTAGCAGTGTGTACCTTCCCCACACCACTGTCATATTCCGCCACCACCATATATTGACAAGTTTGTAATAAATTGTTGAGCACTCTGGCTCAACCCTGTGTAATATAATCTACTGAATATCTATATCAAGGAAGTTAACCAGTTGTTCTGATCTTGGGGCTGGTGTGACTTGAGGCTATTCTGCGATTTATTCCAGAAATTGGCCTGACAAACCTTGGTATCAGAGCCAGGCTGACTGTAGGAAGCCCTAGGCACGAACGCTAGTAATAAAGTCAGTACTAACATTTTTAGCATGCATCTCATGCATTGTAACAAATTTTCCTTGGTCATCATATACTTATGACATGACTATTTGGATTTTTTATCTACTACTGTAGATGTCTGGCGGCGGCTGTCCGACTCAGATTTTCGTGAACGAGCCTACGGGATTTTCCCGTCTTCTCGTCTTCATCGCCAGAGTCGCGGTGGGGTCTCCGAATAGTCCGGAGTACACCATTTATCTAGACAGGATTTCAGACACTTTGACAATGTACCAGACCTCGGTATATATTTGGGGTGGGAACGCCATGCCACATCGCAACTATCACTTTGTGGGGAGGGTCATGCCTACTGAGAGGCATGCTATTCAGATGGCTGCCCGAGAGGCCATCGCTCATTTTAGGGACATCCTTCCTATCATGCAGACACGTCCCTATTACTATCTTCCATGCCATGTTCCATACACTAGTCACTATGCTTTCGCTTGCACCGCGGAAGATAGGGACGAGGCTATTGAGCCCCTTGTTCAGTACATCATGGCTTTAGAGTCAGTCTTCACCTCACTGGTGGACGACTATCTTGCTGCACCGATGGACTTAGCTCGTATGAGGATTCCTCGTAGGAGTGAGTACCGTACTCCGTCACCACGTGCACCTCGCATTCTGACTCCACCATATGATCCTCCTACTCGTTTCGCGATCCGACGCTCATCTCCGAGCGAAGGGTCCAGTCGCTTGGCTGCTCCTATTCTGGTTAGAGCTTCACCACCTACGAGCACCGTGCCACCACGAGCAGGCATGGCATCGACAGCTGCCCGACTAGAGACCATACCCGAGGAGGAGGAGGAGGTTGAGTCTTTAGCACCTCGTCTGGGACTTACCCTCAGCAGGGCCTACGACGTTTCAGACACTCCGTGATAGCAGACTGGACGTCAGCACCGTAGTTGCCTTTTATGAGAGCACAGTTGTAAAATATTTATTTTCTGTTTCTTTTCTTCTTTGTAAGATGGCGAGCAGTAGACTTGGACCGCAGCATGCTACGAGGATGAAGTAGCGCACTAGTTTAAATAAGCGGTCATGTAAACGTCACGGCTACGACAAACATATTGTATAATTAATCATGCATGTATAATTAAATCTGGCATGTATAATTAAATCTGCATGTATAATATAACCAGCTACTTTTATGCACTTACGTTTTTGGGGGGAAATTATTTTCAGTCTCTTAAAATTTTATTTCCTTCCGTTATGATTTCTTTTCTCATCGGTGTTACACAAATACCCCAGAAAGAAAATGCATCGTCCCTAGACTCGTTCTATGCCCAGTCCGCCAGAGGACAACTTTGCACAGATGGGAAATTATTTCACACCAGGACAGACAAGTCAGAAGAGCAACGATTCAGCATTCTCACAAGTATGCCATCTGTATGAACAAAGTCAGCAGCAGCACCAGGAAATGATGCAACATTTAATAAATATGGGGAATCACCAAGGACAGCATCAACCTAGATCCAAATTATCTGAACATCAGAGGACCAATCCAACTGTCTTTTCTCACATAGATAAGCTGTTGGAGGTAGATGACTGGCTGCGTGATATTGAAAGAAAATTGGTCACAGCTCAGTGTATGGACCAGGAAAAAGTGCTATATGCTCCGCACTATTTTTCTGGGACAGCAGCATCATGGTGGGAAAATGTATGCCACACGCATCCAAATGGGGCAGATATGACATGGGAATAATTCAAGGAAAATTTCCGGCGAGCACATATCCCCAACAGTATTATGAAATTGAAGAAAAGGGAATTTGAGGATCTCAAGCAGAGGGGCACCATGGTAACTCAGTACCTTGACCAGTTTACTCAGCTAGCCCGGTACGCCAATGATGAGTACATGACAGAAAGCAAAAAGATGGAGAAGAGCTCGTTCCATCTTTAAAGTGTCAACTGGTGGTCCATACTTTTCCGGACTTCAAGACACTGGTAGACAAGGCAATTATTCTGGAAAATGAGCACCGCAATATAAATGAGATTCGCAAGTGCCGCATGAACCAGTCAGCACCGGTTCGCAACAACAGGCCCCGAAATGAATTTCAGAGGCCTGTGGCACCTCGACTAGCAGTTCCAACACCACGACCGCAACAGAGCCGCAGCACCTTCAACAACAGGACCAAGGACGCAATGTTTCGTCCTGGCATCACCTGTTATGCCTGTGGAGCAAAAGGGCATTATGCTAGGCAATGCCCAAAACAGGGGAACAATAATGCCCCCAAACCCAACAACAATGGCCGCAACACCAATGCAGCTCCGCGATACAACAACTTCAACAACAATCACAAAAAGGGGCAGGTTAACCACGTGACATTTGAGGAGGCACAGAATGCACCGGACATCGCGTTTGGTACGTTCCCTGTCAACACAATTAATGCTACAGTTTTATTTGATTCTGGAGCTTCCCATTCGTGCATGTCTAAAAGATTTGCCTCAAAGAATCAATTTTCTCTTTCGCCTTTGAAAAATTCAATGGTTATTCAGTCCCCAGGATCAAAGAAAAGCACACAATGGTACTGCAAGGATGTGAATATTGAAATACGGGGGATGAAGTTTCTAGCAAATCTTGCTGTATTGGAAGCAGTCAATCTGGATGTTATTTTGGGAATGGACTGGTTGACCACAAATAAAGGTTTTATAGACTGCTACAACCGTACAGTGACTCTCACCAATTGTCAAGGGAAGACAATAAAATTTGGTACAAGGGGAATTTCTACCTCGCAAGGAAAATTAAATCAAGTGGATATGATAGAGTTAAGCATGGTTCCTGTGGTGTGCGAATACCCCGATGTATTTCCAGAGGAGCTACCAGGCAAGCCATCGGATCGTGAAATTGAATTCGTTATTGAACTAGCACCTAGAACGACACCTATTTACAAGAAGCCTTATCGAATGGCTCCGACAAAATTGGCTGAGCTAAAGAAGCAAATTAAGAAATTAATGGAAAAGGGTTACGTCCGACCCAGCTCATCACCATGGGGATCACCGGTTTTATTTGCCAAGAAAAAGGATGGTACTCTAAGGTTATGCATTGATTACATGGCACTTAATATGGTTACCATCAAAAATAAATATCAACTGCCAAGAATCAATGACCTGTTCGATCAGCTGGCAGAAGCCAAGGTTTTCTCAAAAATAGACTTGAGATCAGGCTACCATCAATTAAAATCCGATCGCCAGACATACCCAAGACTGCCTTTACCACCAGATACGGATTATATGAGTTCACAGTGATGCCCTTCGGATTGACCAACGCTCCTGCTTATTTTGTATGGTCTTTTACATTTGTGTCCCTAACTTGAACCCACTACTCATATTTACCCCTAATTTTGAAGCATGCTCAAATTTGCCCCTCTGCCATCAAGTCACCTTATAGAAATGCCCTTCCGTGCTGTTACCGTCCGGTCAAAGGGCTTTGACCGTCTGGTGAACACTAACTTGATGAGCAGTAAATTCGTAAAAAATAGCAAAAAAAATCAAAATTTTTGTGGGATCGAAGATACTCGGGTGCGTAAGGTGCGTGCAAATTTTCGTGGTGTTTGGACATTCCAGGAGCTTGTGAGAAAGGAAAGAATTTAATCCGTGTGCCCGTGAACAGTAAATTGAAAAAAAAAGCAAAAAAATAAAAAAAATCTGAAATTTTGCGAGATCAAAGATGCTCGGGTGTGCAAGGTGCGTGCAAATTTTTGTGGTGTTTGGACATTGTAGGAGCTTGTGGGAAAAAAACAAAATAGTGCATTTTTTAAAGTTTTGTTTGAGCCAAATTTTGTTTTTTTCCCACAAGGTCCTACAATGTCCAAACACCACAAAAAATTTCACGCACCTTGCACACCCAAGCATCTTAGATCCCGCCAAAATTCAGATTTTTTTGATTTTTTTTTGCTATTTTTTTCAATTTTACTGTTCACAGGCACATAGATTAAAATCTTTCCTTTCTCACGAGCTACTGGAATGACCAAACACCATGAAAATTGGCACGCACCTTGTGCACCCAAGTATCTTCGATCCAACAAAATTTTAGATTTTTTTAATTTGTTTTGCTATTTTTTTGAATTTATTGTTCACCGAGTTACTGTTCATCAGACGGTCAAAGGCCTTTGACCGGACGGAAACTAGACGGAAGGGCATTTCTATAAGGTGACATGACGGCAGAGGGGTAAATTTGAGCGTGCTTCGAAATGAGGGGTAAATTTGAGTAGGTGGTTCGAGTTAGGGACAGAAATGCAAATGGCCCTATTTTGTACACCTCATGAACAAGGTTTTCATGAAATATTTGGACAAATTCATGGTCGTGTTCATTGATGATATACTTATTTATTCCAAGACACCAGAAGAACATGAGCAACATCTTCGAATAGTCCTGGAAGAATCATAGAAAAATCAACTATATGCCAAATTCAGTAAGTGTGAATTTTGGTTACGAGAAGTTGGTTTTCTGGGACACGTACTGACGCAGGATAGAATAGCAGTGGACCCAAGTAAAGTAAAAGATGTCTTAGGGTGGAAGCAACCCACCAACATGACTGAGGTCAGGAGTTTCCTCGGTTTGGCTGGTTACTATCGACGGTTTATTGAAGGATTCTCCACTATAGCCAAACCCATGACTCAGCTACTCAAGAAAGATAAAAAGTTTGAATGGACCGAAGCTTGCGAGAAAAGTTTACAGGAATTAAAGAAGAAATTAACCATGGCACCGGTTCTGATCGTGCCAGATGTGCACAAGAATTTTGAGATATATTATGATACTTCCAGGAAGGGACTTGGATGTGTATTAATGCAAGAAGGAAAGGTCATAGCATATGCTTCACGACAACTACGGCGACACGAAGAAAATTATGCTACCCATGACTTGGAACTGGCAGCGGTAATACACGCACTCAAGGAATGGCGACATTACCTCCTTGGTAATCAATGTGAGATATACACGGATCATAAAAGTCTCAAGTATATCTTCACCCAGCCAGAATTAAACTTGCGACAGCATCACTGGCTTGAATTAATTAAGGATTATGATGTGGGAATTCATTACCATCCGGGTAAAGCAAATGTTGTGGCAAACGCTCTCAGCCAAAATCCATGCACCGACAATGACAGTGTGCAATTCTCACAGCAAGAGTTCAACCGAGAATTTGCCAAACTCAACATGGTCCTAGTCACGTTAGGGACCATTACCCACCTAGAAGTAAAACCAACACTGGAAGATCAGATCAAAGAAGCTCAGAAAGGACACCCCAGTATTGAGGGTATTAAAAGGAAAGTAAATTTAGGCAAGGCATCTGAATTTACCATTGACGCCCAAGGAATTCTGTGGTACGGGAAAAGATTATGTGTACCCAACAAGGAAGAGCTGAAGCAACAAATTTTGGCAGAAGCTCATACCAGTCCGTACTCCATTCACCCAGGAGGAACCAAGATGTACAAGGATCTACAGGAAAAAATTTGGTGGCACGGGGTGAAAAGGGATATAGCCGTGTATGTCGCACACTGTGACTCTTGTCAACGTATAAAAGCAGAACACCAGAGGCCAGCAGGATTGTTACAGCCACTCAGAGTGCCTGAATGGAAATGGGATGTAATAGGAATGGATTTTATCATCGGGTTGCCAAGGGCACGACACGGAAATGATGCTATCTGGGTTATAATAGATTTACTAACCAAGGTGGCACATTTCATTCCGATAAAAACCACATACTCAACATAGAGGCTTGCCAGGTTATATCTCTCCCAGATTGTTTGCTTACATGGAGTACCCAAGACCATAGTCTCTGATAGAGGCACTCAGTTTGTCTCTAGGTTTTGGGAACACCTGCAACAAGCCCTAGGAACGCAGCTGGTATTCAGTACATCATATCACCCACAGACCGGAGGATAGATTGAACGGGTAAATCAGATATTAGAGGACATGCTAAGAGCTTGTGTTCTTACTTATGGAGTCAGCTGGGAAGATAGTTTGCCATATGTGGAATTCTCCTACAACAACAGTTATCAAGCTTGCTTAAAAATGTCACCCTTCGAAGCCCTGTATGGATGACGGTGCCGTGCCCCACTCAATTGGTCTAAAACCGGAGATAGCCGAATCTTCAGCCTGGAAGTTCTCAAAGAAGCAGAAACAAAAGTGAAACTCATCCAAGACAGATTGAAAGTAGCTCAGAGCCGTCAGAAAAGCTACTATGACCAGAAACATCGTCAGATCAGTTTTGAACCCGATGAATATGTGTACCTCAGAGTATCCCCAATGAGGGGACTACAGAGATTTAAGGATAAGGGGAAACTGGCACCAAGATTTATTGGACCATTCAGAATAATTGCAAGGAGAGGCATGGTTGCCTATCAACTGGAGCTACCCACAGAATTATCGGATGTTCATGATGTATTTCATGTGTCACAACTGAGGGGATGTGTCAGTAATCCAGACAAACAAGTCCAACATCAGGACTTGGATCTCCAACCAGACCTCACATATAAGGAACGACCTATAAAAATTCTGGAAGAGTCTGAACGGAGAACCCGGTAGAATGTGATAAAATTTTACAAGGTTCAGTGGAGTAATCTCACCGAGGAAGAAGCAACATGGGAACGGGAAGATCATCTGAGGACTGAATATCCATACCTGTTTGAGGGATAGCTAAAATCTTGGGGATGAGAATTTTCTTAAGGGAGGGTAGGTGTTGTAACACCCCAAAATATTTTCTTTGGATTTTTAAAATCTAATCTTTAAAAGAAAATACTTTGAATTATTATGGCCCTTTTTCTTCTTCTCCTTCTTCTGTTCTGAAAATCATTTTTAATTTTTAATTGGGTTTCAAAATTTTAAATGGTTCTGATTTGGATGGTTTATTAATTGGGTAATTATTTTTCAAAGACGAAAAATATTTTTATTTCAGAAAAGTTTTTGGAATAATTAAAAGTATTCCAAGGACATGGTCATTTTGCCCTTTTCAAGCACTTCTAAAATTCCCCCAATATTTTTCTGCCACTTCTAAATTTTCCCCTAAGTCATTCTCACATTTTAGGACAGTGTCCAATACTTTCCCTATCCATAGAAATATTTCTCTTATATTAAATAAATTCCAAAGTTGGAATTTCAAATATTCCTAGTTTCTTTGATTTAGAAAGGAACTATATTATTTCCAAATCTTCTGCACCCACAAAAATTACTCCAACTACTAGACAGTACCCACACTCCATTTCACCAAAAACATTTGGTTCCATAGTTCAAAATTTTCAAATTCCATTCAATTCAAATTTGGACCAGATTCAAACTTCATGATCAAAACCCAATTTTAGTTGCTCCAAAAATTCCGAAACTTTGCCATCCCCTCTTTTATGCATCAACACCTCACCACAAAAATTCTCACAAATTCCTAAAATGCCTAGAGACCTCTGGCATTTCATCATACACCTGATGTGCACACTGTAGCACTGTCGAAAAATTCAGGTAACTGAATCAGATTCAGAGAACTGGGGAGATCATCTTGTGCGGTGCACTCCATCCTATCCCCTCCTCATCCACGCCTTCTCTGGCCATAAATGAGTCGCCGCGGGACCTCCTGGCCAGCCACTCGGCGCTGACGGCATAGGAGCTGGCCAGTGTACCTACCACCGTCCTTGGCTGTAACACCCCAAAATTTTAATTTGGATTTTTTCCAGCAAATTCTTTATTTGATCTTTTGAGGAGGTTATTTGAATTTTTCATTTTCTCAAAAGAAGATTCTTCTTAAAACTTTTGTTGAGAATTCTTTTGAGATCTTCCTCAAATGTGGTACTGGTCTTGATGATCTTTCACTTGGTGATTTTGTCAACAATATTTCTCTGGAATTCTTTTACTTTTCCTTTTATTAAAAGAATTCTTTTATTTTGGAATTACCCCTTTTCTTTCAAAGAGGATTCTTTTACCTCTCTTGCTATGAACCCACATTGAAATTTTTTCTTCCAATAACCCCTCCCCTACTTTGGATCAAGTCAAGGATCAAATTCCAGTAGGTTTCAACCTCATATATATTTTTATTATATTTATTTCTTCCCCAAATCTTTTTCTGTCATTTTCTGGGACTCCTTTGAATTACAAAGGAAGTACCAATTCTCTTTGAGATCTGACCCCAAGTAAATTATCCTAGCTTGTCTATAGTACCCTCAACCAAGATCTCCAAAAACATTCAGGTCCACTGTTCAAAAATTTCAAAATTTGGTCACTGCAAGTTTGGACCAAATTTACTGTTTTGACTAAATTTCATATTTAATCTTCTCCAAAAATTCTGAGATAATTCATGTAGTTTCTAGGTGCATCAAGAGACCACTCCTCCAATTTTCAGATCAGGAAAAATTTCCTACAAACATGCAGCATTTCATCGAGCACGTGGTGAGCACCCTGATTCAGTCAAATTCAGAGAAGTGCATCTGACAGTGTCGTTTTCTTCAGTCATCATCGTCAATCTCGCCAGTTCCTCGCTTGGCCTCTTGGTCCCTGCTCCTCCTCCTTATCCTCGCGCCGCACGGTCGTTTGGCTGGACGTGGGTGTCGGTGCTGAGCCGTCCCATCGTCTCCGGCGAGTGCAGCGACGACAGAACCCCCCGCCACGGCCGTCAGATGAGTTCAGCGTTGATCACCGCAATCCAGCACCGCCCAACCCTGCTCTGGCTTCCGCGTGGCCATCTTATCCTCAGAGCGCGCTAAGGGACGCTCGCCGCAGCCTGAGACTCGCAGAGCGCGCCCCCTGCCGCCGACGAGCCCGTGAGGCCATTCCGTCGCGTTCTCAAGCTCCCGGCCAAATTAGACCAAGTTAATGCTTCAAATGGAACCGGGGGTCGAATCCGAAGCTGCCGACATCTGCTAACCGCCTACTAAGCCACTGCCTCGCCGTGATTTGCTCGCCGGACTTATCCCGTTCTAGGGTACCCCTCGATTCCGGCTATAAATAGAGCCCCAGCCCCTCCCCGCACTCCAGCACATCTTCTCCTACTCCCAAAGCTCCGCCAAGCACACCAGAGGGACTCGGGGAAGCTTTCTTCTCCGACTCCGGCCGCCCCGATCCGCCTCGGGATTCTGGTCGATTCGCTCTGGTCAGAGCCTCCCCGCCCCCCAAATCTTGCCTGTAACCCTATTCTCCACCGCCCGTTCTGACCCCACTCCAATTTGGTGTTAGGTGAGCTCTTCGGAGAGATCCATCCTCACCTGACGCCGCCGTCCGCCGGAGAGGAGCTGGTCGTCGCCGTGAAGCTCTCCGTCGACTGCTTCCACTGCTCATCGACGCGGCCCACTCTCCTGAGCATGACGGTACTCTCCTTTTCCCCTAACTCGCTGTGGTTCGTCGCCGGCGATCACCGGAAGCTCTCTGGCGCCGGCGAGGCCATTTCAAACCTGACAGGTGGACCCCACCTGTCAGCCTCTCTTTTCTTTTCCGAATCGTTTTCTGTTGGCGTATTCGGGCAGAATACGTTTCCCCCTTCGGGCTGGCGTAAAGTGCCCGAAACGTTTTCTGTTTTCTCAGTCTAGCCCCTGGAAATGTTTCTGTTCATTACAGATAGGTCCTTGGGCTTATTTCCTTTATAACTTTTAAACTAAAAATGATTTTGAGCTGATTCTTTTTCTGTCATTTTTATTTTTCTGTCTAGTTTTTTATAGTATTTATTTGAAAAATATTTGGAACAACTTTTTGTCACGCACGGTATTTACGTTAGATTTCGTATATGTATATTCCGTAGATACCGAGGAGGGAGCCGGTGCCGTCAACTTCACCGAGTTAGACTCCGACTACTCCGAACCAGGCAAGCACGTTTGAACCTTTGATATGATGAGTGTTTTGCATGTTTGCTAGCACGGTGTTTATCATGGCATAATTTTATGAGCATTCGAATATGTTATACTTCATGCATGTTGGGTTGCAAGTAAGCCATAAAACTTGCCGATAAATGTGGCAACCTAGTCATGTTGTGGCATGATAGGTTGTACACTGGTACTGTTGGAGCATGCCGGTGCTAACAAAGAAAACTGTTTAACTCCAGTGTTGACATAGATCGAGTCTTGTCCCCGTTCGCCTTCTTTTCGTGCTGCCACATGCTTTCTGTTATGAATATAGTTTAGTAAGTTGCAAACCTCTTTCCATGTACACACCAAATAGAGGGGCCGTGATGAAGGTACCATGGCCCTGGATAAAGCCAGTCATCCGGTCAGGGGGCATGGGTGTTTCCGGTCCGAGACCGAGAGGGGGGCACCCCTTAGAGCGCGCGAATATAAATTTGATCCCATGCTAATCGAGGTTGGAGCCTCCCCGTCTTAAGGTTTTTCTGAAACGTTGCCGAGGGTGATTCCGGGCAGCGGGATGAAAAATGGGCGTGTAATGGCTAGATGTGTTTTCTTCTAAAATACCGTAGACGGAACTAGTCCTTTGTGACTACTGAAACCCGTTGGCTGTGGGTAAAGAGTACAACCTCTGCAGAGTCAAAACTATTCGAGTAGCCGTGTCCACGGTCAAGGACGTTGGTTGACAGGTCAAGTGTCGGTCTCAGTGTCAGTCTCTGGAGAACTAATATGTTAAACAACTGAAATATTCTTGGAGGGACTAACCCGTTTATTTTTGGTGATGCACCGAGTATTTCCTTGGGAAGGTGTTACCTCCCGGATTACTCATATTTTTTTATACCACTGTTATAAGCCCTTTATGTGATGTCGCGCAGACGTCCGACTGTGGCATGCTTGTCATTTACTTTTCAATATAAGCCCTTTATGTGATGTCGCGCAGACGTCCGACTGTGGCATGCTTGTCATTTACCTTTCAATATAAGCCCTTTATGTGATGTCGCGCAGACGTCCGACTGTGGCATGCTTGTCATTTACCTTTCAATATAAGCCCTTTATGTGATGTCGCGTAGACGCCCGACTGTGGCATGCTTGTCATTTACTTTTCAATATAAGCCCTTTATGTGATGTCGCGCAGACGTCCGACTGTGGCATTTTTTGTCATTTTATATTTTGACATAAGCCCTTTATGAGGTGTCGCGCAGACGCCCGACTGAGGCATGTCTTTTATTTCTTACCTTTCGAGGCGTCGCTTCAGACACCCGATCGGTCTTCTTCTTATTTTATTAGGATTTCGGGAGGACTACCGCCCGACTTCCTTTCTTTATTTTTCCGCTGTGCATTATTTTAAATACCTGTGTGTGTATTATAATTTCTGCTCATATGCATCATGATTACATTTGTTATATCTTATGTCCAAACTGTTTGCGAGTACATTCAAAGTACTCACTAGCTTGTCCCTGGCTATTGTTTTGGCCAGATGTGGACGAAGGCGATCTTATGGATGAAGAGTACGATAGCGAGTTCGACGGCTAGAGGAGTTCCAGTCAGTCTCATGTGATCTTGGAGTTTGTCACGTGTTTTATATACGCTTCCGCTATCCAAATAAATCATCGAGCCTCACTCCGACGCTTGATGAGCTGTAAGATATCAGAGTTGTGTCACTACCTCACTGTGACATATCCACCACTCTTTTATTTTTATGAGTCAGTAGTATGCCACCACATCCATTGTGTCATATCCGCCTTTATGCTTTATATTGGCGTGCTTGTAATAAATTGTTGAGCAGCCTCAGCTCAACCCTGTAATATATTTAGTACTACTGGATTTTTGTATCAAGGAAGTGTCTACCAGTAAGAAGGATTTTCTGTACTGGCCAGACTATCAGGACGGTTTCTCAATAAATGTTTTGTTGGAAAACCGGCCCTGACATCGGCTGCTGCGGCCGAGTGGATCGACATGGCCATCCGCCGCCTTCACTTCTCTCTACTGCTCCTTCCGCCAACCCTCTCCATGCGTTGCCTCCCTCCACAGCTTCGCGCGCCGTCCGCCCGTCCCGATCCCTCCTGGCAGTCGCCGGAGTTGACCACTGCCGCCACACCCATACGCGAGCTTCGCCATGGATAAGGTGATAGAGCTCGAACTCGATCACGCTGGCACCTCCAGAGAGCCCATCGACCTCATCCACTTCGCACCGACCTCGCCACCGACAGCAACCACCTCGCCAGCCGGAATTTATTCCGCCGTGATCTGCTCCTCCACTGACCTCCCCAGATCGCCTATAAGAGGCCCTCCCGAGCTCCGTTCACTACTCACACCACCCACACTTCCTCCCAATCGACCTCCCGTGCACTCCCCCGACCTCAGGGAGGTCTTCTTCTCCACTTCCGGCCACCGCTCCACCGCCATCTCCCACGATCAGCACGTCATCGTTGCTCCACCACTACTCCTCAAAATCCACGAGTCGTCATCCCTTGCTCCCACTCATCCATCCCGCATCTCAATTCAGTGTCCAGAGCCCTCTCCGGTGAGATCCAAACTCTCCCGATGCCACCGTCCGCCGGAGTCGACCTCGCCGTCGTTCTGGTGCTCGCCGACGACCACCACCACCAACCATCGATGCGGAAGGACGCCCTAAACATGCCCCGACCATCGCCGCCTCCTAAAACCCCGGCGATCATCGCCGGTGATCGCCGCACCTCTCTATTCTCGCGCGCGAGCGCATTCAAATTTAAACCTGACGGTTGGACCCCACCCGTCAGCGTTTTCTTTTTTTGTTTTTAAACCGAAAGCGTATTCTGCCTCGCTACGCTTTCTGCGCTGGAAAGCGTATTCTGTCCGAGGCGTTTCTGTTTAAACCGCACAGGGACCTGGATTTTTGCAGAAAAGCCCCTGATTTTAAAACTTTAATAAGTTTTAAACCACAACTCAGTTTGAGTTGATTCTTTTTTTGGAATTCTTATTTTTCACTCTAGTTTTTTTAGCATTTATTTAAAAATATTTTTAGACAACTTTTTGTACTATTGCAAAAAATTTAATTTGAATTTGAATTCTTATTTTTCTAGAAAACGAAGAGGGGGAATTTGCCAAGAATTTCGATGGATCACTTTCTAACTACTTTGAGCAAGGCAAGCATTTTTGAACTTGGGATATGCTGATTGCATACACGTTTGCATCCATTCGAGTTTTCACTGGTTATATGGTGAATTGCATGTGCATGCATGATCATATCATCTGGGCATTCCTGCATGCACTAGGAATCTTTCTAACATGTGGAAATGGTGAGAATACAGGAGTGTACCTCCTGCCATGGACGTGCTGGTGAGTACGGGTCAAGTTATGACACGACGGTGTCACTGTGGCATGTGAGGCATGCCAGTCATAATAACAGCACATCCTGAGTCGACCTAGATCGAGTCTTGTTCTGTCAAGGCTAGCTAAATACCGTGCTGCCACGAATCTTTCTGCAAGGGGAGTACGGTTTAGTAAGTTGCTAACCCCTGTCTGTGTGCACACCACATAGAGGGCCATGATGAGGGTTCCACGGCCATGGACTAATGCCAGTCATCGGGTCAGGGGGCATGGGTGTATCCGGATGGGCCGAGAGGGGGCACCCCTTGTAATCCGCGTGTATGAATAGTGATCCCATGCTAGTTGAGGCGATGGTCTCCCCGACTTAGAGTTTTTCTTGAATGATGCTTCGGGTGATTCCTGGCATCCGGAAAGTTAATCTGTTGTGTGCTGATCAGGCGTGTTTTCAACCCAAAGACCGTAATGGGAATTAGCCAGCGTCACGGTGCTGGCTAAAGAAATCTCATACACGTGGGTAAAGAGTACACCCTCTGCAGAGTTATATCTATTTGAATAGTTGTGTCCACGGTCAAGGACATTAGCTGGGCAGGGTCAAGTGTCGGTCCCGGTGTCGGTCTTCGGAGGAAATAACTAAATTGATCATGATTCAATTTTGCAGGATAATTATAGTCACCACTGATGTCAGCATGAGTATTATTGTTATCATGAATATTATTATGGACTAACCCTTTTCTTTTTTGTGCATTTCTGAATATCTCTTGGGATGGCTGGACTACATGAGATATTCATTTTCTTTTCTGAGTACCTCATGGTATGGCTAGACTACCCGGATACTCAGTGTTATTTTCTTTCTGAATATCTCTTGGGATGGCCGGACTACCCGAGATATTCATTTTCTTTTCTGTACCTCATGGGATGGCTAGACTACCCGGATACTCAGTGTTATTTTCTTTCTGAATATCCCATGGGATGGCTGGACTGCCCGAGATATTCATTTTCTTTTCTGAGTACCTCATGGGATGGCTAGACTACCCGGATACTCAGTGTTATTTTCTTTCTGAATATCTCTTGGGATGGATGGACTACCCGAGATATTCATTTTCTTTTCTGAGTACCTCATGGGATGGCTAGACTACCCGGATACTCATTTCTTTTCAAGACCTCTCGAGGCGTCGCTTTTAGACACCCGTTTGGCATTTATTTTCAAGACCTCTCGAGGCGTCGCTTTTAGACACCCGTTTGGAATTTCTTTTGGATTCTCGGGCGGTCCTGTCTCGCCCGATTCTCCAGTTTTATATTTTCTTTTGGGATTCTCGGGCGGTCCTGTCTCGCCCGATGTTCCATTAACTTTCTTTGTTTGTCACTAAAATTTGATATTTATTCTTTCACACCATATTAATATTTATCATGCCATGATTAAATTTTTGGTCAACATATGCATAACATTTAATCCAGCATGAGCATATGCATTCGGTATATCTTTTGTTCATAATGTTTGCGAGTACATTCCAACGTACTCACAGGCTTGTCCCTAGCTTGTTAATTTGGCCAGACTTGGAGGAAGACGAGCTTGTGGGGGACGAGTGCACTAGTGAGCCCGATGCTTAGAGGTGTTCCCAGTCAATCACCTGTGATCTTGGAGTCTACCTTGTGTATCATCCGTAGTGCTTCCGCTTCACAAATAAAATAGTCAAGCCTCACACTGACGCTTGGCTCTACTTTATTGTAGCAGTGTGTACCTTCACCACACCACTGTCATATTCCGCCACCACCATATATTGACAAGCTTGTAATAAATTGTTGAGCACTTTGGGTCAACCCTGTGTAATATTATCTACTGGATATCTATATCAAGGAAGTTCCCTAGTTGTTCTGATCTTGGGGCTAGTGTAACTTGAGGCTATTCTGCGATTTATTCCAGAAATGGGCCTGACATGTTCTGCATGGATCAATGGATGTTGGATAGATGGATCTATGTTGCTAGTTACATACATATATGATTTTCTTGATGAATGGTGCTAGTTGCTTGCTAGATGGTGGTATGTAGGATTTTTTTGCTACTGTTTGAAGGGTAGTAATTGGTTCTCTTCTGCTACTGTGAAGGGCCAATACGTATATGATTGCCTTTTCGCAGTGCTGATTGACAAATAGGAAGTTTAATGTTGCTGTGAAGTTTAATGTTGTAATATTACTTTGAATTCTGAAATAAATTAGATAATCTTGGTATGTTTGATAAATAGGAAGCTCCACCATCCCACTGTGGTATACAGAAAAGGCAATCCTTTGCATAATCAGGCATCGAAGAAATAAACAAAGAAAAAGGGAGGTTAAACTCCAGAACAGATCTATCCAACCATTAAATTTGAATTGTACTAATAATGTTGTATGAATGTATGTCCAGTCCTGTTTATGGTAACTTGTTGTTTAATTACAATGCAGTAGTAATTGTTTGTTACAACGCTGGCTACTTTTCAGAGAAGGGGGAGGCCGCCACCGCCGGCTGCGCTCTACCACGCCAAGTGAGATGGCCAGCTTGGAAGGTTTTGAGTTCTTTGAGATCATACTTGAGAACTCCTCCAGTAGGTATGTATATACAAGACGAGATCTCCCCTTCACCCATCTCTTTATCATTACTCTGCTGTCTAGTGCTTGATCGGCACAATTAATCACTGCTTGACCCTCGCTGCAGAGGCTACCTAACAAGTTTGCGAAGAGGCTCAATGGCCGTGAGCCCCAGAAAGTGAAGCTGCGGGAGGCCGGCAACGAGCATCGTAGGCTGTGGGACATGGTGGTGGTGTTCGACGCCGATGACCACATGTACCTAGGGCGCGGCTGGGAGCAGTTCGCCCGCGCCCACAACCTACGGCTCGGGCACTTCCTTGTCTTCAGATACAATGGCGATGTCGTGCTCACCGTGAAGGTGTTCGACGGGACCATGTGCCGCAGGCACTACTAGCACAACGACGATGCCAGTATGATCTTCCTCTTCTTCCTCTCCATTTGGCTTCGTCTCACACCGATTGTTAAAAAAACTTTGTTGCATTTGGCCAGGCAATGGGAGCAGCAGCGACTGTGGCTACAGCAAAAGCAATAGCGGGGATGAGGAGGAGCGGAGTGGGGAAGAAGAGGAGCAGAGCGGGTAGGTGCAGCCTATTCTGGTGGACGACAGTATTGACGATGAGCCGCAGATGGCGATGGTTGTGGCTGACGATGACCTCGCGATGGTTGAGGCTGACGATGACCTCGCGATGGTGGTGGCTGACGATGACCTCGCGATGGTGGTGGCGCCGGCGATCCCATAGCTGGGCGACAGGACCAATCCAATTGTGGTAGAGGAGTACATCTGCGTCGGCATTCGCCACTCTGAGCGCATCAGGTTGATGAAGGAGAAGAAGGAGAAGAAGGAGGAGTGAAGATGTTAAGAAATCAAGTGGCAATGTTAAGCATGTTAATCTGAACATGTCAATGTTAAGTATGTTAGGTTTAAGCTTGTTAGTGTAAACCTCTTAAGTATGAAGTGTTAATCTACTGCAGTTTCTTAATTATGTGTGTCCATCTCCATCACCTTCCAAGCTCAGTTTGGTAATTGATGGGAATTTAAATTTTGTGCATGCTCATGGATGCTCAGGGATGAAACATAAAATTATGGGTTTTTGTGCATGCTCATGGATGAAACATTATGAGTTTCATTTTTTGATTGTCAAAAACATGGTTTTTTCGTTAAGATTTTAACCGGCTGAAATTTGAACTGCGGGTGCAACATAGCTTGCCCATTATTTTTACTAAAAATCATTTTTAGCTCCACGGGTAGGCATTTCATCAAAGAATCACCAAGACATTTGCATGATTCAACCCCTAGCCACGAACGGTCGCTGCGACAAATTCAACCGGATTTTGAAAACACCACAAAAAAATCAAAAAAAAAATCAAAAAAATGGGAAACCTCCGCGTCACGTCATGATATGTGACCTAGCAACAAGGAAAAATATTAAAATTGAAATACCGATGTTTTCTTGAAAAAGTGTTCTCAAAAACGACCTACCATGAACGAAGATTCATGGCTTTCAAGCCAAACGAGCAATGATATGGCCACATCTGTTGAATAGTTTATGATAATATGCCCAAATTTGGCACATGTCTGCATCTTGGGATGGCAAACAATGTTGCCAATGCGAGGTTCCAACTTGTTTCACAAAAAAACCCATTTTTCATTTTCTGAATGCTAAAAGCATGGTTTTTTCATGAAGCAGCTACAAAGAGTGTCATTCTAAATGGCACCATTCCTTGTCTATCTCAAAGTAGACCATGTTTTACGGACGGACACCAAAAATCATGCATTTCCGAGCCTTCTAGCTACTCCCGGCCATTCAGACAACCATCGGTCGATTCAGTTGGAACCGGCTGAAATTTGAACTGCGGGTGCTCCATAGCTTGCCCGTTATTTTTACTAAAAATCATTTTTAGCTCCACAGGTAGGCATTTCATCAAAGAATCACCAAAACATTTGCATGATTCAACCCGTAGCCATGAACGGTCGCCGCGATGAATTCAACCGAATTTTGAAAACACCTCAAAAAAATAAAAAAAAATCAAAAAAAGGGGAAACCTCCACGTCATGTCATGATATGTGACCCAGCAATAAGGAAAAATATTAAACTTGAAATCCCAATGTTTTCTTGAAAAAGTGTTCTCAAAAATGACCTACCATGAACGAAGATTCAGGGCTTTCAAGCCAAACGAGCAATGATATGGCCACATTCGTTGAATAGTTTATGATAATATGCCCAAATTTGGCACATGTCTGCATCTTGGGATGGCAAACAATGTTGCCAAAGCGAGGTTCCAACTTGTTTCACAAAAAAACCATTTTTCATTTTCTGAATGTTAAAAGCATGGTTTTTTCGTGAAGCAGCTACAAAGAGTGTCATTCTAAATGGCACCATTCCATGCCTATCTCAAAGTAGACCATGTTTTATGTACGGACACCAAAAATCATGCATTTTCGAGCCTTCTAGCTTCTCCCGGCCATTCAGACAACCACCGCCCGATTCAGCTGGAACCGGCTGAAATTCGAACTGTGGGTGCTCCATAGCTTACCCATTATTTTTACTAAAAATCATTTTTAGCTCCACAGGTAGGCATTTCATCAAAGAATCACCAAGAAGTTTGCATGATTCAACCCCTAGCCACGAACGGTCGCCGCAATGAATTCAACCGGATATTGAAAACACCACAAAAAAATAAAAATAAAAATTCAAAAAAATGGGAAACCTCCGCATCACGTCATGATTTGTGACCTAGCAACAAGGAAAAATATTAAACTTGAAATACCAATGTTTTCTTGAGCTATTCGTTATGATTTTAACCGTTATTTCTACAAAGTTTACAAAAAACCCCTAAAATTTCTGCCTCCAAACCCAAAAGAATTTCCCTCCCAGCACCAAAATTTCCCTCCCAGCGCCACCAAAATTTCCCTCCCACTACCACGCGGGACCCACCACTCCCTCTCCCACTAACCACGCGGGATCCCCTCCCCACTCCCCCCAATCTCCCCAAAATTTCCCCTCCCCATTCCCCTACCCGCAACCCTAGCCCTCTCCATTCCCCTCCCCGCCGATGACGAAGCCCCTTCCCGCAACCCCTATCCTCTCCCCGACGGCGAATCCCCTCTCCCCTCTCACCGACAGTGTGCGTGATAACGGATAATACCCTCTCCCCTCTCACCGACAGTGTGCGTGATAACGGATAATACCCTCTCCCCTCTCACCGACGGCGTGCGTGACGACGGCTACGTGCGGCGACTGCGACAGGAGGGTAGGCGCCTGCGACGACGGCGACAGGAAGATCGGCTGCATCGTCTACAACGTCGCTAGTGAGTTCTTCCATCCATCTCCCTAGTTCTTCCATCCTTCTAGGGTTAGGGTTAGGATTCAGTCGATCTCCATGTGGTTCTTCCGTCGTTCTAGGCTTAGGATTAGGACCTCCTGGTGGTTCGATAGATCCCCCTCACGGGTTCTTGTTCATGGGGATGGATCGATGGGGATGGGGATGGATTCATGTTTTTTGTTGCATGGGGATGATCTCCCTCCGGTTCATGGGGTTAGTGTTAGGGTTCATGGGGTTCACGTTGCTCCCTGGTTAGGGTTCTTGTTGCACGGGGGTAGGGTTCTTGTTACACGCCCATGGGGTTTGCATGGTGATTGATAAATCACTGCTGTGGCAGTGCCACTCATGTGACGAAGTCACCAATATGCTCCTCCTTAGTTTCTTGGTGTACTGGCGAGGGAGGGATTGCGGCGGCTGGAGGAGTAGAAGGGGTGCTTTTGTACTTCTGCAAGTATAGTTGTTTCATGCTTTACTAGTGGCCGCATCTGGTTGTTTTGAAGGTCCTCATGATATACTCGTCTAGCTTGTTATCAGACTGTCTAAGCATGTGTACATGACACGAATTCACTTAGTTGAGTTATGTACATTACTACCTCCTGCTTGATGTAGTTAAGATATTAAGGGATGCTTAATATCTTTCCTGTGTACATGCATGCTTGTTTAGTGCAGTTACATGTTTACTTAATTAATTTAATTGTATCACTATATTGTTGATCCAGCAAGTTTGTTTCACATGTATTACTGCTGATGCATTGCTACACCTGTATGTGCATGCTGGTTCAAGTGCTTTCCTTTATTGATAGAAGTGCATCATTCTACTTTATCCCTGTTGTATCTGATTCTTCTTTATTCTATTTTGCAAGCTATTAGGGTAACCGGATAAGGATGACAAGGATGACAAGGTCATCCATGGCAAGGATGACAAGGTCAAAGATGAGGCTGACCGTTGGTATGCAACTTGCTTTTTGTGGTTATACTGTCAGTTTTATAAAAGATGTGTGTTAATGTGCTAAGTGAAATGTATTGCTGTAATCTGAATAAGCTGGCTTAATTGTGCTTGTGTGCTGTTAGTCTTCCTTACCCGAATAACTAGGATTAAATGATAATAAAATCTGATAGCATATCTATCTTTGGCTGTTTGTCCATGCATTCCAACCATTCACCTAATAGTTATGTTTCCTTTATCATGCAAAGAAGCGCCTCTCTCCGAGTGTGAGAAGGTTAGGGCTAGAAATATGTTGAGAAACAATCGGATATTCAAGTCCCTTGGCATCGGTGCACTAGCATCAATGATTAGGAAAACAAATGATGTACAAGAAGGTAAAACAAATGAGGTTCAAGAAGGTAGTGGAGTTAACAATGATGACTCAGAGTACAATCCTAAGGAGGATGAAGTTATTGATGGAGAGGAAGTGGATGATGTTGTAGTGGACAAGACTGTTAAGGTGCAAACTCTGTCTTGCTTGGAGGGCTAGGAGTACTTGTATGTTTTGTGTTTCCTTGTGCTCACACATTTGTCTTGTGATCTAATGCTTTTTTCCGTGCTATTTATAAGAGGCACTGAAGGAATCTAGGAGGAAGAAGACTGCTGTTAAGAAGATAGTCAAGAAGAGGAAGGGCTCAGAAACATCTGCTGCAATGCCTCCGGGAAGGGTGATGGCCGTACCTCCAGGACAAACAAAGAGGATCCTGGAACCTGATGAACCTGCCCCTATTAGAGTGACAAGGCAGAAAGCAAAGATGACGGCTGCGACGGACCATCAGTAAAGTTTGCTGCGCATGGACTTCGAGAGCTTGCTGCAAATGGGTGATGAGTTTCTGCCCATGGATGAAGGAAGCACTCTCCGCATGGATGTAAGAGGCACTGACTGCCTAGATGAACGAGGAACTATCTGCATAGATGAAGCAGGCACTGTCCACATAGACCTCAGCCCTGTTGCACCTTCTGTGGACAGGAATGCTGTCATCACTGAAGAAGAACAACAACTTGTGCTTCAAGCAGGCACCTTTGCAGTGCTCTCTTTTACTAGTGCATTTTCCAAATGGAAGCAATCATATATGCTTACCTGTTTGGAGAACCATTCCTGCATTTGTTGATTTCTCTTCTAATTTATGAGGTCAATTTCATTTTTAGATGTAATGACTACCAAGCCTAAAAATAGAAAGGGCACAGGGCTAGAGAGGATCACCAAGGCGCTTCGTACCAAGGTGCCAATCCAAATTGCCAAAGGGATGAAGCTTGCTTCTGAGTGTGGACTCATTGCAAGAAGCCATCTGCCGGTTCTTCCACACTTCAAGGAATACAAAAGAGACGCTAATCTAGTGAAGAACTACATTGGAAAAGTTGTTGTAAGCTACTTGTTTCATAGCTAATGTGCTAATCTTGTCCCTACCTTGTTTGCTGTCTTGGTAGGCAAATTTTGAGATGGACGCTGACTCGGAGATCATTAAGACCGCGTGCAAAGATATTCTACAGAAAACTTCTAAGAACAGACGCCACCAGATCAAGAAGAAATATTTTGATCCCATAGCAGCAAACAAAGTTAGCATCAAGTCTCCGGTGCCATATATGACGGACGGTGAATGGCAAGCTCTGGTGAAGATGTGGTCTACCCCAAGACACAATGTTTATATCTGCTGTTGTGGCATCTTGTATACATGTAGCTGCTGGTTTATCTTCTGCACATGATATGCTAGTGCTAGATCATGCTGACAATATGTTTTTTTAGGAAACCTATGTGTCGAACAAGAGGAATCGAGAAAAAGTCGTGTACCAACAAACAACTAGTTCCAGGCACTACACAGCACACATTTTTGCCACTGTAAGAACTTTTGTCTAGAGAGCTTACCGTTTCATTCTCGTTTAATAACATTTTTAATTCTTGCTGAATAACATTTTGATTTTTGTTGAAAAACATTTTAGAAAGAAGAACGTAGGGGTGAAGAGCTGTCTGCGATTGACTTGTTCAAGGCCACCCACAACAGCAAGAAGTCCGGGTTTTCGGAGCCAGTTAAGATTGCTATAGTTAGTCACTCCATGCTTTGTCCAGCTAGTTAAGACTGCATCTAGAGCCTGAGGTTTTATGCTTTGCTGATGCTGCTGTATGTTCCATGCTTTGATGCTGTTGCTAGAGCCTAAGATAGGTTTGGTATCTCAACAAAGATATCCGAATTTGTTGTATAGTTCTCAACAAAGATATCAGAATTTGTTGTAGCTATTTGTTGCATTTTTTTGATATGATGAAAATTGATCTGAATGTCGTTGCCTTTGATGATTGGCTCACTCAGGAAGCCATCTTATATAGAACCACCATTCTAGGCTTAATGAAGCCATCATATTCTTCCATAAGCAGCTCCATTCTAGGGTCCCATGATCATCGCCCTGTTCCAATTGCATGTCTCCAGATCACATAATAGTGTGTACACTTGCTATAATGAATCTTAGAGCTGTGTTAGTATTTAAATATCTGTTATTGATAATATCTACGTGCAGATTCAAATAATGCTTTTAGGTTACTAGTCATCATTTTCTTCTGTTTGAGTTTGAGTAAAATATCTACGTATAGATTTAATGTTACTTCAAATAATTCATTTTGTGTGCTGGTTTGGTGGCATTCTTGTTTGGTTTCTCTTGCTTGCTAGTATGACACAGAGCGAAATGTGAAATACATCTGCTACTAATGTCATTTTCCTCCATATGCTAGCTTGAAATGGAAAAAAGGAACGACGCGCCGGTACCAGAAGGTGAATAGCCAATGTTTGCCGCTGAAATAGTTGATGAAGTGCTCAAGACCGAAGTCAAGCAAAGCACATTCCCGAGGAATGTTGGGCTCCAGTCATCTAGGAACAACTCCAGCAAGCAAGTGCTGCTGTGGCTACTCATGTGCGTGATCTTGAGCAGAAGCTGGAGAGGTAGGAGCTTCAATCTGAAGCGATGTGAGAAGAATTGATGGTAATCAAGATGAAGTCGAAAGAAGCTGAAGCTGAACGTGAGAAGGAATATGAGCTGCTGCGCAAGAAGTCTCAAGAACAGGATGAGAAGTTAGCCCACTTGATGGCTCTCTTTGGAGCTAAAGCATCTGACTGATGTTCTGGGAGCACTAAGTTATGCACTATGTCGTAGAAGCTCTATGTCGTGAACTATGTCTTGATGACTCATTTTGGAACCTGTCATGAACTTGTGAAGTTATGCACTTAGTTGAACCTGTTGTGAACCTGTGAAGTTATGCACTTGATGTTTCTGAATTATTTGAGTTTTTTTGGACCATGTCACAGGTTCATAGGATATTATTTGAATTATGCCAGATATTATTTGGATTAATTGGGCTCTAAACTTAGTTGGACCGCAAAAAGGCCGAGGCCCAAAAAAGAATTAGACTGAAAAGACTTGGGCCTAAAAAAAGAGTTGACTGTAAAAAAAACCTAGTCTATAAAAGGCTGCATCCCAGAAAATAAAAGGCCGAGGCCCAAACAAGAACTAGACTAAAAAATCTATGGCCCAAAAAAAGAGTTGACTATAAAAAAACTGGTCTGTAAAAGGCTCTATCCCTGAAAATAAAAGGCCAAAATGTTGGGCCAAGCCCATGCAGCTAAGCAAAATAAAGAGAAAAAGAAAATATTAAATGGGCTGAATTATTGGGCTCGGCCCATAGACACGGCTAGACCGGACCGGGCTGATTCTAATCTATGACCATTTTGTTTGGTCGTAATATTGCAACGTCAGCTTGCCACGTTGGATCCGACGTGGTCTGGGCAGACAACCAGTGACCAAAATAATTGGTCGTAGATTTTACGACCTTTTATTTTGGTCGTAACCTTCTACGAGCATAACGCAAAGAAGGTCGTTAAGTTTCATTAAAGACGGCCAGCTTTTGACCAACTACTTTTGGTCACAAATGGAAAACATTGACCATTCAGTGACCAATATTGATGGTCAAAAATTAGCATATTTCTTCTAGTGAGACGGCCTCTGCCCACTCCTCGCGAGGAATGGGGCTACTGGCGGGGCGTGTACCCAGCTGTAACGCCCTATCGACAGCAGGCAAGCACCGATGGAATCGCTCTTGCTGTGCGGCGCGCCGCGCCTCTCGCTCTACGGTGGTCCATCGGTCTCGCCGTGCGGCGAGCACAGCCTATCGGCGTGGACGCGCCTATCTTGCCCTGCGGCGCACCAACGATCATGTTGTGCGTTGAGTTGCAGCCTCTATGCGCTGAGTTGCCTATCTTGATCCGCGGCGCTGAAGCACCGTCCGCCAAGGGTCTGCTCAGCCCTGACGATGACGCGCAGCACGGCGTCATCCATTACGTTGTCGGGGACGCCCTTGGCCTCGATGGGCCGTGGCACCTGCTCGTTTACCTCGTCGAGGAGGTTGATGGCACAGGCAATGCTTCGCTAGGTTGGCATGCTTGGAAAAGGTAGCTAGAGGGGCTATAGGCTGAGCTTGTGCCTCTGTGTGTCGCGCGCCACCTAGGCTTATGCGCAATCACTTGGTGGCAGTAGGAAACCGATGGGGAAATGGCGGCAAATGGTGGCGTGTTCATAAAATGCCATCAATTAATGGAAACTTAGCATAGAAGGAAGCGCAAGCTAGCACGACGCGTGCGCGCACATTGCTTGCCCATGGGTGTGATCCATATATCTCGTGTGCCCAACAAAGCACACTATTCACACAAAATAATATTGTTTTGTACACAGAGAACATAGATGTTGTGCAGACTCAGCAAATCACATCGCACACGGATTAAACTACGGAACCCATCGGTGATGATTTCCTCAATCGCTGACAATTGTTTACGAACAAGCATTATCCTACAACACACACGACTTATTTGGAGCAATTGTCTGTGTTATTTTCGGTCTTCCCACACATTTCTGATTACTGACCTGTTTGCCACGTATGACACACATCTTGTTAAGTTGAACCATTTCTGTTGTGTTGGGTAATCACAAACAGTTCATCCTAGTGAACTGTATGCCGTGTATCGCACACACATCGAACTGGCTGCCCATTTCTGTTGTGTTGGGTAATCACAAACAGTTAATCCGAGTGAACTGTATGCCGCGTATCGCACACACCTTGAACTGGCTGCCCGTTTCTGTTGTTCTGGCTTATCGCACACAGTTCACATGGATCAACTGTATGCCACATATCACACACGCATCTCTAATTTGAATCATTTTTGATGTATCCGCCCTCACACATAGTTCGTCTTATTGGTGATGGTTTTATTACGGCACCGTTTGCGATGCATGCATCGCACACAGTTTGGTCGCGGGGTCTCTGATTCATGTGTCGCATTAGCGGTCGCCTGCAGTAGTGGTAGGCATCACATGGTGGAAGTTTTTCCTAGAGGCTGTCTGTTTCATCCTCACTCATCCTCATTCTTTGGGCATAGAGATCTTCATCAAGTGGGTCCTCATCTTCTTCCTCCGAGTTGACATAGATAACAGCCAGCCTTGGAGTTTGCCTTCTGAAGGAGAAGCAGATCAATTCACCCCCAGTGAGATGCATGTAGGCGATGAAACGATCCCATTCATCTCCTTCAATCTGGGTTATCTTCCGTCCCTTCTGGACCTCCATGGAGCGTCAAAGATCACAATGTCTCTGGTAATGAGCTCATTGAAGTCCAGTCACACATTGCAAGGGACGACCTATGTATGTAAGAAAAATGAAAAAACACACACAATGCATTAGTGGAAATAACAACAAAAACAAAAGAACAAACTATTAGAAGGTTCATATAATTTGTTACCGCTACAGGAACAAAACACAGATGGAAGTAGATGCCGAATAGCATGCCAGTTGCAAGGCTGGTTGCGCACCTTGACTTGCACACTCGACATGGTGGTGGTTGCGCCATTCTACACAAAACATATTGAAAACTAAGTATATAATAGGATTTCTAGACTATTGAAACAACACTAAGTATAATCAGTTTCTACACTAGTAAATCAATTTCTACTAAACATAATCGGATACTACGGTGCTAAATATAATTCTACACTAGTAATTGTATACACAAATAAACAAAATCCATGGAGGGAGATACAAATAAACAAATTGTACACTACCAAATTAAGTTGAACTTGAATCATTAATATTCTAGACACTCAAAAAATTTCAACTCAAAATGCACTATTAAAATTGGATTTTACATCGGATTATCACTAAAATTTCTACACAAAGCAATCCATGGAACTAATTAACATTGGATTCTACATCACACAAAGCAATCCATTATATGTACTACAATTTTTACACAAATCAATCCTAAATCAACTTATACATATACGAATCCCGCGCAGATGGAGGAGGGACGAGTGGAGAGGAAGGAGATGCGATGGGAGGGGAAGGAGAGGATTGAACCTTTGCTTGCTGCCGGCAGGGCGGCGAGGGGCGGCGACGGGGCGGCGACGGGCGGCGGTGGCTGGTCGAGGAGGGGAGTGGGCAGTAGTGGGTGAAATGAGAGTGGTCGGGTGGCGACTTAGGTCTTTTGCTAAGACACGCAGTTGACTCAGATGGGCCATTGCTGGCATGGGCCTGAAATACAACGCCATAGCTAATAACAGCCCAAATTAAAAAAGACTAAGATTAATGAAAGACTTAGCATAATTAAAGGCTCAAAATTAGAACTAGTAGTAAAGAAATAAGAGTCCCAAAATGATAAAAATACTAATAATAATGATGTCAAAAATATAATATAAAATGTTTATTATTTTTCGACTTAAAATACTTGATAAAGTGGAAAAATTATTTCTGGCTTGACATAACATGGAACGCCGGCACTAATAAATTAACTACGGTGTGCATAGAAATCCAACGACACCACTATCTTCCAAACGGTGAGTGCAGGTGGGCCAACCTATTTGTGGCGTGTCCAGAAATAACCACACCAGCACTAACCGTGTACAGCTGACGTACCAATTTGGCCAACGCCAGCAATATTTAAAAAAAATAGTGCTGACGTTGATGGAAAATGGCGCGCCACCAACGAAAGTTGTGGCTAGCTGTTTTCCCACTAGTGCTTGAATCCACTCCCACCATTTTTGTTTTTCCATGTCTTATCTCCTCTGTGTAGCCAAAAAATGGCTATATATAATCAGTCGGTTATTGAACTTCCTCTATAGTATGTATAGTAGTACTACTCGCTGCACAATATTACTGCGCGCCATATTTGAGCACAACATTATCCTGCATGGACCTTGACCATTTACGTCACCATGTGTCCAGATCGGAGATGCCACGTGTACCAGATGGACGTCTCCGAGTTCGACCTCCGTGATGCTATGTGGGAGCCGAGGAACACTCTTGGAGAGTACTCGCTTTTCATTGGGGACAGCTACCCCATTGTCAAACAGATGCCACCTTCCGTGCACGACACCGAAGGCCTGCCATTCATGAAGCATGGTTGTGTCTTCAGTGCGCACCGCCGGTTGAACATGTTGGTGCATGCAATCCCTAATTTATGCCGCTTCAGCTTGGATGAGTCTCCATCATGTGGAATCGGACTAGAAAGCTGCGACAATGATTCCCGTTGCCCACCACTATGGATCGTGCCATCTATGAAGAACACCTGGGACTGGAACCTGGAGGACGACATGGAGCCCATCTATAACGTGCAAGTGGACTATGGTAAATTGTGAATGGTAGCGCTGTAAATATATGTAGAGTAGTCGTGCACAAATTTATCACATGAAGTGGAGATGAACTTGTGTGGCATGTCGGCATTTGTCCTTTCGAATTTACTAGTAGATGTGTTATGTGTACGTGCAACTTGTGTGGCTGTTCCACGGGCTCCAACACGCTTTGTGAGAAAAAAAGGTGGCACAGCTTTGGCTATAGGTGACGTGGTAGCATCATACAGTAGCGGTTGTTTGCTATAGTTGTATGACTACTCATACTCCTGTAAACCTTGCGCTTGGCTCTTCGCCTCTTCGGGAGGTCCAAGTTCAACAATGATGGTACTACAGTACTATATGCTTCTAGCAATCTGACACGTCCTCGTCCTGCGAGCCACATGAGCGAGGGCGAGGGAGAGCGCACTGTAGTGAAAAGCTTCTCCTCGTCCTGCGAGCCACGGCACGCGTGGGCGAGGGAGAGGCCGTAGGCGTACTAAGCAAGCTTCTCCTCGTCCTGCGAGTCACCGAGCACGCGTGGGTGAGGGAGAGGGCGTAGTAAGCAAGCTTCTCCTCGTTTTGCGAGTTGACGGGACACAATAGTACTAGTAGTCCATATTGCCTCCTTTCCGGTTAATATGGATTAATTTGAAACGAGATAAATACTGTGGCGGTCACTGTATTTGTAACAATACGGTCACTAGACTTCATAATGCACTCATTACGGTCACTATATACGTTTTGCGGTGATTATACGGTCACTAGCTCACCATAGAGCACAGTATTGCACTCTGCTGACCGGCCAAATAGTCTACGTGGCACTTTCTTGACTGGTTAAATTGGCACATGGTTTCTAGGTCCCACCTGTCAGTTGGCAGAGCAAAGAAATAAGTTAAACAAAACTTTACGCAGGCGAGACAGGAATCCAACCCTTGCGCGCAAACCACCCTGGATGTGTGTGTGTGTGCATGCACGTTTAGGTTGAGCACTTGAGCGTGAGCGTGTGTGTTGCGTCCTGTGCTGTGTGCCGCATGCATGGCTGTGTGAGTGTTGCATGCGTGCATGTGTACATGTGAGTGTTGCATGCATGCATGAGGGTTCTAGTCCCTCCCATTCACATGTTCATATTTCAAGCTTCATTAATACGTTGCATGCAAGAATTACTCCAATGCATGTAAAAGTCCTGGTCATTTGTTGTTCACGCATGCACGCATGCATTGCAATTAATACATTGGTAAACACAATTTTCTTGAGGAAAACGAGCCCATTAATTGAGTACTTTTGCAAAGTAATACAGTAGTACTACAAAATTTTCTTCTGGCACTCATCATCTACTATTACCTTGGTTGATGAATCTTTTTTATTGAGCTGTATATAAACCGGAATGAGGGAGTAGGTACTACTACATAATTGGCGCCGGGAGCCTTGGCCAATGGTTCTTAATGTTGGACAGGATGAGAGTAGAGGCATAGATAGGAACTCATGGCGATCCATTATTTCCCATCGGTCTATTCAACTAGTCTTCATAGTGAAGTGACAATACACGCTGCAGCAGATGGGACACTTGATTAATAAGCTGAGCCAGTGTGCTGGTGTTACTAAATCATCCTTACCCTGTAGTGCCATCATGTCTGCCAGTGGAGCATGCTTCTGCAATTACGCATATGCATCTCTCTCTCTTCCGTTGACTGACATATAGGCCCGCTTCAGGTAGACCCACATGTCATCCGCTTAACTATTTACACTCATGTATACTAGTAGTACTAGTTGAATTGAGATTTAATGCACCTTCTTCCTTGTCTCCCCCTCTTCTTCCTCCTGTCTTCCCCATGGACGTCCCTTCCCCATCTGCATCCGCACAGCATTTTCCAGTGCTCACTGCTCGCCCGCCCGCGCCATCTTCCTCGGTCACTCGTGCGCACCATCTCCCCCCGCTCAATGCTCGCCCACACACGCCATCTTCTTCTCTCGCCCACCCGCATCCACTTCCCCGCTCACGTGCACGCACCGAAAACCCCAATCACTCAGTGCCCTAAAAACCAATGGCAGAACCGACTGACACGCAGAGCCGCGGTTGGAATTCCCTCCCTGATGTTCTCTCGGAGCAGATCTGTAATCGTATGGATCTACTCAGCACCGTGCATCTATCCGCATGCTCGGTGTCTATGCACAGTCTACTCATCGACAGCCATCCAGCCCTTTTCAAGACACACTGCTTGCTGATGCCCGATCCTCAGAACTGGCCCAGACACCAACATGACGATCCTACGGAAGTTGCCATCATACCCCTCGACATGTTACCACTCCCCGCCCACCTGCCCTTCATGCGCCGCCACTACTGGGCGGGCATGAAGGCCAATTGGATCATCCACCAATCGGGTAGTCCGTGGCGTCTCATGGATATCTACACCCAGCGAGAGATCACCCTTCCATCGTTGGATACTACCGACATCGAGTCTCGCGGCCCGCTGGACACTCCTGCGTACTACGCACGAGAGGCGTCGGGCACTTGGTTGGACCTCCATTTGCTAAAGGTTGTAATCTGCGAAGTGCCCACACCATCAGAAGACTACATGGATTACAAGCTCATTGCCTTGTTCGACGGGGGATTAGCCTATCTGGAATCCGGTCGCCATACATGGTTATGGCTCATCATCAATCCTATTTACCCTCCATTTCTGTCTGATGCTATAGTGCACGATGGCATCGTTTACGTGGTGGACGGACAGATTGGCTGCATATACTGGTGGAATCTATCATCGTGTAATTGTTCTATCTCATCTCATCTTTACCATATGAATACGACTGCCTATTGATTGTTAGAAATTTAGAATAGATAGTATGACTATAACCACATCATTGCTATATGTTCCACTCATTTCCATGATTTTTATGACCACACATGTTATTGGTAGAGTTGATATAAGAACAATTGACATCTAATGATTGTTAGAATAGATATTATGAGTATAACCACATGATTGCTATATGTTACTCTCATTTCCAAGATTTTTATAACCACGCATGTTATTATTAGAGTTGATACGAGAACTGTTGGCATCTAACTGTTATGGTAGAATATGAGTAGGCCCTGGCATAGATGTTTTCCTCTCATTTTTCATGATCATTGAACCATGACTTATTGCTAGAATATGAAAGCCATTGGCATTTTTTTTAAATTAGGGTATGATTATGACCACGGCATTGTAATTCTCTGGTTATGATATGTGTCACTATTATAATAATCTTAATTCCACACATACTCTGAACATGATTATATATTTTTGTCCTTTTGGTCTCCAATTTGATTTGTTGCAGCAGACGCAAATGCGCGGGCCTTTATAATTCCAGGACCTGGAAATATAAATGTCAATGGGTGGTGGTTTATCGCTCGTTCAACTGACGGTGGGCATTTGATGCTCATTCGCACATACCAAAGTGACCAAACCATTTTATCAAACCACATGCAGTACAATGCATGGGGCATTCGCGACTGTGATGGCTATGGCTGCTTCATGTTCGAGAAAGATCCCAGCTCCGTTGGGCCAGGCGTATTCAATTGGAGGCAGGTTTATAGCCTCGACAACCACTCCCTGTTCCTCGGGCTCAATTATCCGATCATCCAACCAATCATTGAACATATCAGCGGCGATGATTATCGTGCTATGCAATATGCAAGTTCCATTCACCTGGGGGAACTATGTTTACACATCGTACCATTGATTTCATGAAGCACCATATCCAGAGATTCGTCGACACGGCTTGTTGCCAGATGAACTTCAGTGTGTGAAAGGCATCAAGCTTCCAAGCGATGAATGGCTTTTGCAAACTCGACATGCGGCGATGTGGTTCATGCCAACAGCTAATATGCACAACTTGATTCATAGTGATATCTAGATTGAGCCATGTATCCTGCTAGTTGTCGCATGATCCTGTTCTATTGGTTATTTTGAACTATAGTTAGTTTGAAGGTTAAATACCTTTCTCGGATCAAGTGCATCCTACATCACCTGCGTAGCATGTATTTTGATAATGATGATGGAGATGCTGTGCAGAAGCCATATATAGCAATTAAGCTTCAAGTGCGTACTTGTTCGTGAAAGTGTTGTCCAATGGGAATTATATTTTGTATTACTCATGTAGCCGACAAGTCTGTCGCACAGCCTTGTAACTTTGTAGGCACCTGTTTGTAAGCTCCTTCTAAACACTCTTGCATAATGCCCTTAAAACTAAGGCTTTAGCAACGCCCCTCTGATATTATTTAAAGCAATATGGAAGCAACCTGGAGATTGGATGAATGTACACCATTTCTAAAATTTGTACTACTAGTAGTCCTCTATACCGTATATTGCGCTACTCATACTAGATAAGTAGTACTTGTACGACTAGTAGTACTAGTACACGTCGGTCAAATTATTCATCATGTCCTCACATTGAATTGATGTGACAACACGCTGCGCGTGCGGTGACACAAGAGTCCTGGCCGTGTGTTCGGTTCACCAAAGTGAGCCTCACCCCTCTGGTAGTCCAGCAGCACTCTCCTGTTCCCGCCCATTCTCTCGCATTCTCTCCTGGTCTCCCCGCCTCCCAGCCGCCGCCTTGTTCCGATCCAGTTGGTATGATGGACGATGAGCTAGTGGAGCTACTATACTTCATTGCCAGTAGTCAAAAGGAAGACGCTGAGAAATTTGATCTCAACAAGGAAGCTCTTCAAGCTAGCCGCATGAAGGGTGGAACCAGCGAGGCCGCTCCTGTGAGTATTCATCCCGTCGCCCTGTATGATGATTTCGATTTTATGGGGTTTTTAAGTCTTTAGAGTATGCATGTAATAATGAAGCCGAGACCCTAGTTTGTTCGGGTGTCATGGATTTTAGATTTGGAGTAGCACTTATTTGTCGAAATCTTTCATCATGTACTTAAACAGTTGATTGATCATACATTGAGTACAAAATAACTGGAATTAACCGCTGCAAGTCCAAGAAGGATTGGCCGGTGCTGCCGGCTGGCGTCAAGTTTGATCCCACGGATCAGGAGCTGATCAAGCACCTTGAGGCTAAAGTGAGTGCTGACAGCACGAGATCTCACCCTCGCATCGATTTGTTCATACCGACCATCGACAGCGAGCACGGCATATGCTCCACCCATCCTAAGAAACTTCCAGGTGAGACACCGATCGACCATCTACTTGCACAAAATATATTCCTTTCTGGTTACAAATTTTTGATGTATGCTGCCCAGCCTGGGATTGTATTTTGCCAATACTGCAGGTATCACACTGAGTGGCCTAAGCAAGCATTTCTTCCAGCGCAACTCTAGGGCATTCAAAAGGGGTACGTGAACGCGTCGCAAGATACAATCGGAGTGCGGCATGCACGCGATGTGGCACAAGACCGGCAATACCATGCCAGTGATGGTCAACGGCCGGCAGAGGGGCAGCTAAAAGGTTTGGTGCTGCACACCAACAAGAACTTCGACCAGCAGAGGACCAACTTGGTGATGCACCAGTACCACCTCGGGGACCTCGAGCAAGAGAAGGAGCGGGAGCTGGTCGTCTGCCAGATCTTCTACCCGACAAAAACGAGCGCTAGGACTAAAAAGATTATAAGTTAGTTTGGTAGTACTAGTTCTACCTGGTCGTCTGCAAGTTGGTGTTGTTTTTAAGGATCTTAATTCGGTCTGAACTTGGCATTTCCTTCCAACCATCATGTCGAGGGTCAATATGGATATAACGCTGAAGCAATTGTTGTGAAACGAATTTTCAGGCACCTGATATAAGTAGCAAAAGCACCTGCCGTTCGAATTCCCAGTTCTCCAAAATTATACTAACATCTTCCAGTACGCAGGGGATCCATCAGGTTTCATAGGCTGATAGTTGGACGCAGCACGTCAGGACTGGGCTGTGGCACGCTAAGCCCAGCTGCAAATTGTTATACAAAGGAGCGATAGATTTGGGCCTTCAAGAATAGTTAAGTGTCAAGACCTCGATCGCGGGAAGTGCCTCCCATGCCATCCCTCTAACCCACATACCACATACAGTATCAGTAAAAAAAACCCGCATACAACATGTTCTCTTGTTCGAGTTCTCAATTAACCAAAAAATTTAATAGTTGTGAGAAATGGGAGCCGCCGCTTCCAGCGATCATTTTTAGACTAAAAAAAGGCCTAGTCGGCTATCGTTTAGTTGAAATATGTAAAATGTTCCATAAGAAAAAGAAACATGTAAAATGTAATGAATTTGGTCCGGTTTCAATGAAAATCATCCGATTTGCATGAAATTCATCCGTGGAACCAGAAGAGGGATGTCCATACAGAGGATAACAGTACGGACCCAGCAGGTCCATGGCCGTACGCAAGCAAGTGCACGCACTTATTATCACGATGGAAAAAAAATATGCTGACGTCTGAGACCCATGAAATTTTCAACGTAGTCAATAAACGGGAGAATTCTACAAGGAGAGACTGAAAACTGGGATCCAACAGGTAGTATTTTTTTTTGAGGTGGAGCAAATATTGACTGGGCTGTAGACTACCCAGGTTATGTTTTGTTTATTAACAGGCGCAGCGCATGATGACATGCGGTCACAAGGATCTAGCAGGTATCAACTGGCCTCTGGGCCGCCCAGCCTTGGTTTTATTTTTTCTTAGAACATCAGCAGCCCAGCTGTTTTTTACTGAAGAAAATGCACAGCCCAGTTCTATTTTTCTCATCTCTAATTATAAATATATATATAGTTTTATTAGTTTATGTATAAAGTTGTGGGCCTACTAAGTTGATGTGTACGCAAGGCTATGTCAACTTAGTCAACAAATTGACTCTACCAGCGTGAGACCGTTAGATGTCAATCCGACTGCCGGTGTGCTTCTTCAATCTCTGATCTTCCTGCTCCAGCCGCCCAAACCAGTGCCGGCATCGCCTGCTCCCGCCTTCCGTGGCCGGCTGTTCTGCCGCGCAGGCCTAACCACCCCACCATACTCCCATCGCTTGCCAGGCCATCCCTCTACTGACCCACACCTCCTGTTATTCTCCGACGATGGCAGCCTCACACCGCAGCCGAGCCAGTAAACCCTCGTATTCCCCTTCGTGTGGGAATCCACTGCCGAGTCTTCCCCGGCTCTGGGTCGTTCCCTCCCTAGGCCTCGCCGTCGTCCACCGCCTTGGTGCTCTCGGCACGTTATCGTAAACGTGGTCAACGAACGACAGCCATCGGAAGAGGACTGTATGTGGACAGGCTGACAGCTGGGACCCACGAGGTCCATGGTCGCATGCAAGGAAGTGCCTCCTTATTACGTGGAAGAAAAATGATTCCACTCCCTGATAGCTGGGACCCACCAGCTACATCTTCGCACGCAAGGAAGCTCCTCCTTATTACATAAAAAATGCTTCCTCCTATTGGTTTGCTGACATCTAGGACGTAAAACATTGTCAACGTACGAGAGAATTGCACATGGAGTGGCTGACACATGGGACCCAGTTGCTCGAGCAGTTTTGTTGTTGTTGTTGAGACGGAGTAGGTTATCAACTGGGTTGTGCGCTGTCTATGGCCCGTCTAGCCCAGGCTTTCATTTTTTTTTTACAACATGACGAGCCCAGCTGTTTTTTTTTCTCGGTGAAAATGACTAGCCCACCTTTTTTTTCATACAATAGCCTACACAGGCTGATTTCTTTTTCTCCGTCCTGCTGGGCTGCAAATCTTTCAAGACGACAAGGGATACATTCGGCCTGCCCAGACAAAAAGGGCTGTAAATCATATAAGTAATATGAAATGGGCTATATATATAAAAACAAAGAAAATGGGCAATTAGTTTCAAATTGTGAATTTTCTTTTATTTTTTTATAGTTCAAATTTCATTGGATTTTAACATTATTTAAATATATTTTAAATTTAGTTATTATTGGGCTCGAAATTTCGGGATTAAAAATAGTTCGGAAATTTCAATGAAATATCATTGAAATTTTAATCTTGTCCTTGGAGAAAATGGTCAGGTATTCTAAAAATATAATATGGGCTGCAATAAATTACGTAATAATTAGCAATTGGTCTGTAAATTTAGAAAAAATAGCAAATGGGTTATATGCTGTCGGCCACAGATGTTATGCTGACTTGTGGGCCAACTAAGTTGACGCGTACGCAGGGCTTTGTCAACTTATAGTCAACAAACGATTCTAGCAGTAGTGACCGTTGGATGCTAATTCAACGGCCATGCTGCTTCTTCAATCTCTAATCTTCTTGCACCAACCGCCCAAACCAGCGCCGGCGGGACCGCCTGCTCCCTCCTCCTATGGCCGGCTGTGCTGCTGCGCAGGCCTCGTCGCCCCACCCTACTCCCATAGGTGGCTAGGCCATCCATCTACTCACCCACACCTCCTGTTATTCTCTGGCGATGGTAGCGTCACATCGTAGCTGAACCAGTAAACCCTTGTACCCCCCTCCACGTGGGCAACCACGACCGCGTCTTCGCTGGTTCCAGGTCGTTCCCTTCGTAGGCCTCGCCGTCGTCCACCGCCTTGGTGCTCTCGGCACGACGTCGTCAACACGGCCAACGAACGATAGCCATCGAAAGAGGACTATACGTGGAGAGGCTGAGAACTGGGACCCACGTGGTCCATGGTCACACGCAAGGAAGTGCCTCCTAATTATGCGCAAGAAAAATGATTCCTCCCCTTGCTTACTGGGACCCACCTTATTTGGAGGCTAACTTGTGGGCCTACTAAGTTGACCCGTATGCAGGGCTTTGTCAACTTTGTCAAAAATGATTCTAGCAGCAGTGACCGTTGGATGTTCGTCCAACGGCCGTGCTGCTTCTTCAATCTCTGATCTTCTTGCTCCAGCCGCCCAAACTAGCGCCGGCGGGACCACCTGCTCCTGCCTCCCGTGGCCGGCTGTGCTGTCGCGTAGGCTTCACCACCCCACCTTACTCCCACCGCTGGCTAGGCCTTCCCTCTACTGACCAACATTCCTGTTATTTTTTGACGACGGCAGCCTCACCGCAGCCGAACCAGTCAACCCTCGTACTCCCGTCCACATGGGCATCCACTGCCGTGTCTTCCTCGGCTCCACATCATTCCGTTCCTAGGCCTCGCCATCGTCCACCACTTTGTTGCTCTCGGCGTGGCGTAGTCAATGTGGTGAATGAACGACATCCATCGGAAGAGGACTGTACGCGGTGAGGCTGACAGCTGGACCCACTAGCTACATCTTCGCACGCAAGGAAGTGCCTCCTTATTACGCGCAAAAAAAATGATTCCTCCCCTGACAGTTGGGACCTACCTGCTATATCTTCGCACGCAAGGAAGTGCCTCCTTATCCTCCCTGATAGCAGGGACCCACCCGGTCGAAGTGTACGTAGCGTTGTCTGTCTGGTCACTAACATGTACGTACATACTGGTCGATCGGTCTCTCTGCAAGGATGAACCATGGGCGAGTAAGTAGCGGCACGTGCCATAGTTGAGCCCCTGACGTAGCAGTTCAGACAGTCCCGTCTAAATCATGTACACGTATGTATAGCCACACGACAAGAATACGGCCATGTATGTACATACGGGCGGGGTCTGGAATGC
The DNA here is from genome assembly GCA_039707655.1 of Elymus sibiricus. Lineage (NCBI taxonomy): Eukaryota > Viridiplantae > Streptophyta > Magnoliopsida > Poales > Poaceae > Elymus > Elymus sibiricus. The sequence continues at coordinate 85,749,766 of CM077668.1, read as the reverse complement.
ATACTCGCGCATACGTACGGCCAGGGCTCATGTACATGGAGAGGCAACGGACGGCAGCAACGGCCTTGTGTTCATCGGCAGCCAACCAGCTGGGTCAGAATAGAGGAAACATTGTCGTGTTCATCAGGAGCCAAGCGACTGGGTCGGAACTCGTCCTATTCATCTGGAGCCAACCGGCTTGGACGGAACATCCGAAACGGGGTCCTGTTCACTGACTTGGGGTCTGGTGTACCGCAAAACAGAGGAAACGGCCTTCTGTTCGACCGCCTACGGTCGAAACGGGGTCCTGTTCATCGGCTGGGGGTCTGGCGTACCACAAAACGGAGGAAACGGACTTCTGTTCGAGCGCCGACAGTTGAAACAGGGTCTTGTTGATTGGGAGGGCTCTGGCGTACCGCAAAATGGAGGAAACGGACTTTTGTTCGAGCGCCTACCGTCGAAACGGTGTCATGTTGATCGGGAGGGCTCTGGTGTACCGCAAAACAGAGGAAACAGACTTCTCCCCAACTGCCTACGGTCGAAACGGGGGTCATGTTCATCGGGAGGGGTGTGGCATACCACAAAACGGGACTCCACGGGATACTGTTCATCCACAGTTGACTTCCTCCAGCCTCCACCGGCTACTGTTCATCAAGCCTCCATGGGGACCTGTTCATCCACCCCCAATCCGCTGGCGTGTGGCGGCCTCCTCGAGGTCATGTTCATCCAATGCCAACCACACCTTCACATGGCCAGGGTACTGTTCATCTAGAGCCAACCCACCGGCTGGGGTGGGGCATACGAGCAGGCGGCAGCAACAGGAACTGTTCACCCACAGCCAACCAACCGGCTCGATCAATGCGTCTCGACTCGTGTCTACGTGTATCGCGCGCGCGGCAGCAACGGGCACTGTTCATCGAGAGGCAACCCAACACCGGCTGGATACGTCTTGCACGGGGGTTCGATCGGCTTTAGTAAGTAGTGAGAAGGATCGATCGAATTCAGTTAGCAGTGAAGGAATCACTCGGGTTCAGTTAGCAGCGAAGGGATTGCTCGGGTTCAGTTAGCAGCGAAGGCATCGCTCGACTTCAGTACGCAGTGGGATTGATCGCTCGGGTTCAGTACGTGTAGTAGTGCGAGGGATCGATCGACCGCTCAGGTTCAGTAAGCGAGTGCCTCACTCGGGTTCAGTTAGTGAACGCCTCGCACACACGCGCACATATGAGAGAAACACGTAAACCACACTGCATCGCTTGGCCCCGACCACCCACCGTAACCAGGAACTCCCCAAAAATTTCCTTGCCCTCACTTATACCATGATTTTTTATGTCATGGACGGCCCAAAGAATGTCATGCGGGTGCGTCTCCAGCCCGCCCAGGACGAAAAGCCCATTTTCTGTCATAATTTTTTGTCATAGAAGTAGGAGCCCACAACATCTATGATGGTACGTGTTTTTGCCACAATTATTGTCATAGAAGTGTCAAAACCATGACAGAAAAAGTTTTCGTTCGGGCCATAATGTCATGGATGTGTCTTTTTTTGTAGTGTTGGCGACATCAAATCTAGGAGAATCACTCGCTCTAAATCTCGTTTAGCTAACTTCTGTGAGTATTACTCATTCATCTCTAGTATTGAACCTATGAAGGTAGAAGTAGCCCTCGAAGACCCGGATTGGGTAAATGCAATGCATGAAGAGCTACACAACTTCAAGAGGAATCTAGTTTGGACGTTGGTTGAGAAGCCTAAGAATGAGCAAAACATCATTGGAACCAAATGGGTGTTTCAGAACAAGCAAGATGAAGATGGACAAGTTATACGCAACAAGGCTCGTCTTGTAGCTCAAGGTTACACACAAGTCAAAGGTATGGACTATGGTGAGACCTATGCCCCCGTTGCTAGACTTGAGTCCATTCGTATTCCACTTGCGTATGCCAATCACCATGATATCACCCTTTACCAAATGGATATTAAAAGTGCTTTCTTAAATGGTGAAATTGAGGAGGAAGTTTATGTTAAACAACCTCCCGGCTTTGTTAATCCCACGAAACATAACCACATTTATAAACTTCATAAAGCTCTTTATGGTCTTAAACAAGCCCCTAGAGCTTGGTACAAATGCTTGACAAAGTTTCTTCTTGAAAAGGGTTTCGAAATTGGGAAAATTGATTCAACCTTGTTCACTAAGAGGGTTAATGGAGAACTATTTGTATGCCAAATATATGTTGATGATATTATCTTTGGATCCACTAATCCCTCTTTTAGTGAAGAGTTTGGAAGGTTGATGTCGAAAAAGTATGAGATGTCTATGATGTGTGAACTCAAATTCTTTCTTGGTTGGCAAATCAAGCAAACTAAGGAGGGTACCTTTGTTTCTCAAACAAAGTATACCAAAGACTTATTCAAGAAGTTCAACATGCAAGAAAGCAAAGGTATGAAAACTCCCATGCCTACGAGTGGACATCTCGACTTGACTAAGGATGGCAAACCGGTTGATCAATAGGTTTATCGATCTATGATTGGTTCATTGCTATATCTATGTGCCTCCCATCCCGACATCATGCTAAGTGTGTTCATGTGTGTACAATACCAAGCGGCTCCAAAGGAATGTCATCTTAAGACCATGAAAAGAATTGTGAGATACTTGTTACATACACCAAATTTGGCATTTGGTATCCCAAAGGATCTTCTTTCGATCTTGTTGGCTACTCTGATTTGGACTACGCCGGAGACAAGGTTGATAGAAAATCCACTTCGGGTACATGTCAATTTCTTGGTAGATCTCTTGTGTCTTGGTCTTCCAAGAAACAAAACTTGGTATCTCTATCCACCGCCTAAGCGGAATACATTGCCGCCGGATCATGTTGTGCTCAATTGTTTTGGATGAAACAAACTCTCAAAGACTATGGTGTACATGTGAGACATGTTCCATTACTATGTGACAATGAGAGTACTATTAAGATTGCACACAATCCGGTGCAACATTCTTGAACTAAGCATATTGAGGTTCGTCACCATTCCATTCGAGATCATGTTGCTAAAGGTGACATTGACCTTAAACATGTTTGTACCGACAGGCAATTGGTGGATATCTTCACTAAACCTCTTCATGAGAAGGTATTCTGTCACTTGAGTAGTGAGTTGAACATCCTTGATGCTTCAAACATGAACTAGAAACTCAGTTGGATGCATGCAAGGGCATGAGCTTGCTTGACTAATCCTTGATGATACACTTATCATTTCATATCTTGGATACATTGCTCCCTTGTATTGCATCTAACCTTTTATAGGTACTTGGGTGAACATCATTCCATAAGGTTGCTCACAAACTCTCATCTTGAACAAGAAAATTGGACCAAGTATCTAAATCTTTGGTGTGTCCAAGGAACAAGACAACTCAAACATATCCTTTGACAATATTTGATTCTATACTTCATTCTTGTCATTTTGGATACATGTGTTGTTCCTTGCAAATCTAACCCATGTAGGAAGATGGACTGAAAATGATAGGATTGCTCCCAACTTCACTGCATGACCATAGATTTCAAGTTCAACTACATGATGGAAATCAACACCAAAAATCCCCAATGTAAGTTCTCACATCTTAGAGAAGCTATACTCCAAGCCATGAGCTAAAGCAACTCAACAAGATGTGAATACATTGAAATGCCTAAATGAAAAATGGTAACCCCATTTTGAGCTTAACGGTGAGTATGACCTATGATCAAGTGTTCTCACTTGACTCCTACGGCAATATACTCTAACATAGGTGACCTAGTCGCCGACCCTTATAGATGAAGTTCTCTTGTGTTTCTCGTGTTGCTTGTGTATATTTCTTCTCCTTTTCAAAAAAAAACTTCATCTAAATGTTTCTTTGTTTCTTTCCTTTCTACTAGTTTTTCTGTCTAGTAAATTCATTGCAAATCTTTGTGAGAGCCTATTGCCTAGTGAGCTGAGTTGACAAAATTTTCTCTTTGCACTGAACTCGGTCACACTGACTTGTTCCAACTCGGAGTCACCGATTTCATAGCTCATAGAATTTTTTTGTCAAATGTTTTCTGTCTTTTCTACTCCAGCTCCGCTCAATGATTCTTTCCCTCTGCTTGCATCTGACATATTATCATGGCTGGCTATGTTTCTCAAGGACCAGATCCACATGACCAATGACCTTTAAGCTATCCCTTTTTGGAAATTGATGTCAAAGGGGGAGAGAGATATGCACATCAAAGCTTATCATCATAATCTCTTCCATGTCAAAAGGTCAATCCTAAGGGAGAGTGATGCATCTTATAAGAGGAGAGAGTTCTACATGTTTCTAAGAGGGGAGTAACATGTCTTTATGTTTGTATTTGCACTAGTTATCTCACCCTACCTACTCCCAATATCCAATGCTAGATTCAAGGGGAGAGGAAGTTTACTTTAGGGGAGAATTTTCTGTAAGTTTATCTTATTTGGGGAAGTTTACTTTAGGGGAGAATTTTCTGTAAGTTTATCTTATTTGACATTTTGGGGACATGTCTGCTTCTGAAAGAAGTACTCACTTAGTGATACTCTCTTCTACATGTCATCCCAATCTTGGTATTCTTGTTGATCTTGTGTCTTTTCTTGGAGAAGTTATCTTGTGTTATCTAACCCTGTTTTCTCAAGTGTATTTCTTCAGGAATATGATCAAGAACTTCAAGGTAAGTATGTGCATCATACTCGTGTGCATGATGACCTCTTGCTTTTGCACATATTGTTTGCAAGAAAGAAATCATGGACATGAGAGTACTTCAATTTCATCTTGCTACTCTGATGCATATAGCCAAGATACATGTTACATGTACATTTCCTTCACTTTGTGCTTCTACTATCCATAAGCTATCATCATTTACTAGCTGCACATCTATAGGGGGAGCTTATGCATGTTACATGTTTCCTTCAAAGCTCTCATACAATCTCCTATTACATCTTTATTTGAAGCTTTGATGTATGTTGTCATCAATTACCAAAAGGGGGAGATTAAAAGCACATTTGCTCCCTTTGTGGTTTTGGTAATTAATGTCAACATACATGTTGTTGGACTAACATTTTTATCCAGTGTATTTCAGATAAGTTCAACAGTGGCATGGCAAGGACAAGAAGAAGTGGACCCCTTCAAAATGCTAAGGACAAAGATTGGCAAAGCTTCAAGACTCTACATTTTTGGTTAAGTGATCCAAGATCACATTGAGTCCATAGGAAAAGCCAATACTATTAAAAGGGGATGAGGTTTTGGTCATGACTTATTTGCTCAAGTGCTTAGTGGTGTTGCTCCAAAACCCTCAAACACTTCTCCACTTCATTCTTATCCAAAACCCTAAAGTTGATCTCGGTCCCACCGAAACACTCCCATACGGACTCACCGAGAGATTGCCATATACATTTCCACATGCCAAACCCTAACACTTCGGTGCGACCGAAATGGTTCTCAGTCTCACCGAGACAGCATGACCAAGTTGCTGTAACGATGTCACTTCACTTCAGAATTTTCGAGATGAAAATTTTGGAACTACCGAAATGTGTTCTTGCCCTAGCCATTGCACTTCGGTCTCACCGAGATGTTCTGTTTGGTCTCACCGAAAAGCCTAACGGTCAAGTCTTTTACACTAGTCGGTCTCACCGAGATTTTCATGTCAGTGTCACCGAGTTGGGCCAAAGGCTTGTAACGGTTGGATTTTTGGTGCTGCCTATATATACCCCTCCACCACCACTTACTCTCTAAGAGAGCCATCAGAACGTGCCTACACACTACTAGGGAAAACCCTAGCAGTAGCGCGGGGTTTTGTCATAGCAGTAGCGCGGGTGGGCGCGCTACTGCTACGGTGCTACAGCTAACTCCTAGCAGTAGTGCTATTCCACCTGTGCTACTGCTACCAGAGTTTAGCAGTAGCGCGTTTAGGTGAACCTCGCTACTGCTAAAAGCTGCAGCGCGCCTGTTTACCACGCACTACTGCTAATGCAGCGCTACTGCTACACACATACCCCACGCTACTGTTACTATTGTCTGTAATTTTTTTTCTGCAGCGTTTTTACTCTATTTTTAATAGGTTTTATTCAATAGCCTGTCATATCATACACACAATAGTCTCATCATATCATACACATGCAAATAGTCTCATCAAATCATGTCATCATCATCCAACACAAATGATGTCTCTCATCATCATTGATCTCGAAATAGCAATAAAAGTTATGATATGTCTCGAATACATGCAACTACATCATCATCCCATACACATGTTTCATCATCCATCTAAACGATGATATAGAAGAGAAGAGCTATCACTATGAGTAAGAGCGGAATTATGCAGTACATGAGGCGCCGGTTGTGATTCCTCTCTCGCGCTAGCGTGAACCTCAAGTAACTAACTTCTGCTTCTTGTCTGCCATCGAACCCTTTATGGCTGCCGCCCGAGAACCGTGACACATGGGCCTGACACTCGGGCCACTCATCGTACACTCCCGGAACCTTGCCTATGTACACGGCATATTACTTCTTCGCCATCAAGGACCTATGTACCTGTTAGAGATGCATCTTCATCAAGCGAATTCAACAATAATATGCAACATAATATATTTGAGCAACACGAAAAGAAAGAGTTAGCTAATAGATGCAACATATAGTAAACATAATTAATCAACGCAGGTTCATCGTACCCAAACTAATTAACTAGATGTACGCAGGTCACCGTACCCAAACTAACAAACTAGCATTACGCAAGTTCAGCAGGAGCGTTGACATCACAAAGTTTCATCGCTACATAAACTACAAGTTCAACCGACACATCATCATCAGCATCGTCAATCACTGGAAGCTCCATCCATCCATATCCGGGAGGATGCACCCTAGCTTTGTGAACGGCATTAGGTCCTGACGTTGCATGCCTATGCGAGTTGTGACGTCAGCTCACGATATAGGGCCGTGGTGGAGCATCCCCTTCTCTTCGATGACTTCTTTCATGACGATCGTTGCAATGTCCTTCTGGATGCGAAAGAAGTCATCTCTAAGTTTATGATCTGGTTCGTCTCCTAAGGATTCTGTCCATTTGCGGATATGTTCATCATTTCTTGTTGTCATGCGAAGCTGTTGGTGATCCCTTCTGAACTCCCATCATGAGATGGAGGAGGTAGATGTAACACCCCACAAATTTAACCATGTTTTGTTAATTAAAATTTTGCCAGGAAATTAAAATTTTTCTTTTTGGATTTTCTTGTGATCTCAGAGCCACTTCTTTTGTCTGAATTTCAAAAATTCTTCAGTCCTATCTGAAAACTTTTGAATAGTGTTGTGTGGCTTGAATGTTTTATTTAATCATTTTATTGCATCCATTAAAACCAGTGGAATGATTTTTAAAATAAAAATTTGCCAAGATTTAATTCTTTTAATAGCATTTTACCCCTTGTTAGAGCCTCATTTGCACTGCAACTATTTTATAACTCCAATTATAAATTCCACAAAATTTGTAGATGTCATGTAATGTCCCTGGATCACTTTTATGCAAAAACCCAGCTTCGCCATTTGTAAATTTTGAGCTCCACTTCAAGCTTTCAAATCTGGTTCAGTTTGTAGTTTGCATTACAACCTATTTAAATATTTCTTTTAAAATTCCATAAAAAATTTGGGGATGTCAGTAGAGGTATATAACTCAGGTTTATGCAAAAATCCATTTGGGTTCTTTGGAAAATTTGAGCAAACCATCCTCATCTTCATTCTGGGCCAGTTTGGTAGTTTGTACTACAACCCCATTGTATCTTGCCCTTTTGCCCATGAGATTTTCCCTGCTTTTAGTGCATCCTATCAAACTCTTGAGTCCAAGAGTTTAGACCCATTGCATTAAATTAAGCCCTTGGAATAATGCACTCCAGTTTCTGTCCAAAAAAGGTTTTCTCAAAAACTTGCACTAACAACTTTTTGCTTTTGCCAAACTAAGTTTACCATCCTAGTGTGCATCTAAAGAGACCATGATCAGGTAAGTTTGGTGGCCAGAAAAGTCTTCTAGGTGTCCTTGGCATTTTGTAGAACACCTTGTGTGTCTGGCCAGTTTTGACATAGTTTTGTAATTGCATTGTGAACTTGCTCTTCTGCACCATCAAGCATGTCCACTAGATCCTTAGTAACCCACCTAACCGTCCTGTTAATTTTCAGCATCGCCCAAGCCCTATAGCTAGCATTGGCATTTCATCGAGCACTTGACGTGCGTGCTCTGGGCGCGGCCAGAGCGCGGCCAGAGCGCACGTTTTGCTCGTGCTGCTCCCGAGCCGCCGCCACCAGTGCAGCCTCCCCCGCTAGTTCCAATCCATCCCCCCTGTCTCCTAGTTCTGCCCCGTCGCGTCCAGCTCCTCCCAGAGCAGCAGCAGTGGCCCCCTGGCGGCAAGCCTGCCGCAGCCAGAGCTCCTGCCATGGCCGGCGCCGCCTGAGCCTCCCTCGCCTGCCAGCTGCCCTCGTGAGCATGCCGTTCTCATCCGCGAGCTCGTCCGCTAGCTCGCAGCCCCGCCAGCCATCGCCACGTCGCCCTGCGACAGTCGCCAGCGTTCTTATCCGTTGCTGCCGCGGAACCGCCATTGCCACGCTATAAATAGCCCCCCCGAGCACGTTTGTGATAACCAGTAGCATCCCCGATGCCGTAGCAAGCAGCCCCTAGCTCCAATTCAACTAGTAGTCGTCGTCCTCCCCGCCTCCGACAGCTTCGGCCGCCGCAGCTCTTCGGCTTAATCCGACCAGAGCGGTAGTACCGCCCCCCCGAAACGGTAGTACCGCTTAAAGTGGTAGTACCGCCTTCAGGAAACGGTAGTACCGCTTAAAACGGTAGTACCGTGTTCTTTCTACCGCTCCACTACCGCTTATAAAAAGGCTTCGGGACCCCAGAGCGGTACTACCGCCCAGAGCGCCATCGATGAAGCCTTGCAACCAGTGACCCTCGCGCAACCGATACTTTCAAATTTTTGGAGTACTCACAATCCCTCTGCTTAACCAAGGCAAGCATTCTGAAACCTGGTCTAATATTTGTTGGGTGTTGTTTGATGTGACTACAACACCGAGGTGTTTTGAAGCATGCGTTGTTTCTTGTGATGTTGTGATTATGCCTTGGAGTGCATGATAGAAATTCCTTGCTGTTGGAATTTAAATATTTGTGACAGTATTCATCCTCTTATACCTCTCATGCCTACCGGAAGGGATCCAGAGCAGTCTCTGTCTCGGGTAGACACGAGCTTATTGTGGGCATCTCGTTGAAGCGAGAATGGTCAGTGAGGCATGATGGGGTATGATGAGTGATGACTCTGTCTGTTGGTGTGGGATATATTTGTTGTGCTAACCATGCAGGGAACACATAAGCCTCCTGAGTCGACCATAGATCAAGTCTTGTTCCAGTAACCCCCATACTTGAATCATGCTACCACTTGTCCCTGCCACAGGTAGGGTATGGTCGAGTAAGTCGTCAACCCCTTCCTTGCACACACCGTACAGAGAGGCCATAGTGAAAGATACCCTTGATCCTGGTAGGCATGTCACTTGGTCCGGGGCCATGCGTGTTTTCGGTTGGAGCCGAAGGAGGTAGCTCCCCCAGTTTGCGCGCGTTATAAATTTTGTGATCCCATGCTAGTCGAGGTTGTAGCCTCCCCACTTAGAGTTTTGCTTAACGGGTGTCGTGGGTGATTCCAGACTCTGGTAAGTTAAGCTGGTGTGTGCGGGTCAGGTGTGTTTTCAATTAAAAGACCATAAGTGGAATTAGTCCCGGTGGACTAAAGGAATCCGTTACGTGTGGGTAAAGAGTACACCCTCTGCAGAGTTTATATCTATTCGAATAGCCGTGTCCGCGGTTAAGGACTACAGTCTGGGATGGGTCAAGTGTCGGTCTTAGTATCGGTCTTCGGAGGATAAACTTCTAAACCCGAATATTGATCATGACATATGACAATTGATGATTATTATTATTGTGGACTAACCAATTATTTTGTCTGTTTATTGAGTATCCTTGGGACGGTTCTACCTCCCGGATACTCGTTGTGATTTTTCTTATAAGCCCTTTATGTGGTGTCGCTCAGACGCCCGACTGTGGCATTGCCTGTTATTTATTTTCTTATAAGCCCTTTATGTGGTGTCGCCGAGACGCCCGACTGTGGCATGCCTGTTATTTATTTTTCTTATAAGCCCTTTATGTGGTGTCGCTCAGACGCCCGACTGTGGCATGCCTGTTATTTATTTTTCTTATAAGCCCTTTATGTGGTGTCGCTCAGACGCCCAACTGTGGCATGCTTGTTATTTATTTTCCTTATAAGCCCTTTATGTGGTGTCGCTCAGACACCCAACTGTGGCATGCCTGTTATTTATTTCCTTATAAGCCCTTTATGTGGTGTCGATTAGACGCCGGCTGTGGCATGCCTGTTGTTTATTTTCTTATAAGCCCTTTATGTGGTGTCGCTCAGACGCCCGACTATGGCATGCCTGTTATTTATTTTCTTATAAGCTCTTTATGTGGTGTCGCCGAGACGCCCGACTGTGGCATGCTTTATATTTTTAACCTTTCGAGGCGTCGCTTCAGACACCCGATCGGTGTATTTTACTTTTGATTCTCTGATTGCTTATTCCTGTTTAATATGAATGACCTGCTTGCATGCATCATGAATTTTATTTTGTGACTGACTAAGTGATCGTGGATTATTTCAGTGCATGATTATCATCTGTTATATTATACCTGTTTTCATGATGTTTGCGAGTACATTCAAAGCACTCACTGGCTTGTCCCTGGCTATTATCTCGGCCAGATTTCTTGTCTGGAAAGGAGCGGAACGACGACAGCCCCGGAACCTAGGTAACGATGAGAGCAGCCTCGCGAAGATAGGAGTTATCCAGGTCAGCTATTCTTGTGGGAAATGGAGTCGCATAGACGCTGATGATCCGCATACTGCTTCCGCCATCAACCACTAGAAACCTTTGTTGTACTCATAGACCAGAATGGTCTTGTACTGCATATTTTGTATTTTGCTTGGAATTTCTGTATCAAGATTATGCCTTATCAGCTAACAGTAATCCTGGGGCTGGTGAGCACAAGGACCATTTACTGGGAAATTAATATCCTAGAAAACCGGTCCTGACAGTAGAATCCATTGTTGTTGCTTGTTGTCGGTTGATGGATGGAGTAGAAGGTAGTTTTATGCGAGAAACCCGGCTTGTTCTTCCTTTGTTTCCTGATCTCCATGTGGCCACCCCTCATGCTGAAGCCGTGGAGAGCATCATCCAGAATATCCAATATGTGGGTGTAGTCTTTATTCTCGAAGTTTTTGGATGAGTCAAAATACACGGCGTGGGAGACTCGCGGGAAAAGAACGATAAGGACGGCGCGCCCGTTGCTGCAGAAAATAAAGACACCTCAAATTAGTCTCCATATGAGCGAAGGAATGATTGAAATGTATGAAAGGGTTGTCCGGCAATGACTTACATTGGATGATAAGGCAGGAGAATCATTTCCTTGTTCTTATTCGTTATCATGATGTATTCGATGTAGTCCCTAGCAGCTTTACGTTCAAAGTCGTCGAGACTCAAGAAGGACTCGTGCGTGTAGTATGGATCCGCCACCGAGATTTGCGAGATTTGTTCTCTCCTGATGACGAAGTTCATACGTAGTGCAAAAAGGCGGACGAGCATAAAATCGAGCCGCCTCATGAGAAACATCTCAAAGATGTGATCAAACCATAGGAAGAACACCTCCGCAGGCAGTGTTTTGACGTAGCACTTGGCCTGAGGCACACGAACCACGTAAAGCGGATATCCTGGATCCTCCGAGGCGAGAAGGCTTTTCTCAGTCAACAGCACATGGTCGTGCAGTCTCCTGAGATCCACTGATATGCCTTCTAGCAGTTTTGGTGGTAGGATCGGCTCGCCCGTGACATGGTACATCACCGCACTTTTGACCGGTACACGGTCTGCAAAATCGGTCGGCTGGCTGCTAGAAGCTTTGACAGCTTTGGTGGCACCAGTGCCTCTCTTCGGCGGTCTCTTCCTCTCCGTTTTCTTGGGTTGACCGTCCAGACCCTTCCTTACCCCCGCCACCAGTGTCGTCGGGCTAAGCACTTTACGACCCTCAGCTAGATGACCCTGTGTTGAGGCGGCATCTGGAGGCGTGTCCTGTGAGGATTGCATGAAGAGAGACTTCTTGCAATCAACCCTAGGACGTTCCTGCCTGGGCACATCATCCATGTCCTCATCCGTATGCTCATAGCCCGAGTCATATGGCTGGCTCATCATTTGTCCGTCGTCATAGGTGGCGCCGGTATTGAGGAACCGGAGAGGGTCCTCCTCCTCCATCTCATCATCCATTCCTTGTTCCATGGGGGCGACTACATCATCCACTACTGGACCCCCTTCCTCGTGTTGTTCGCCACTCTCACCCGGCACGAGAGGCGCTGGTAATTGCATAGGCGGGGTGGTAGTGTTCATACCTTGCTGATGTGTGGTCATTGGTGTGCTCTCAGCCGCCTCCAGACGAAGAAGATTCTTCGGCCACAGCAGCATCCAACCCTTGCATTCTCCAAGCCACATCGGGGTCTCGTCCTCCTCTCCCCCGAGCTGTACTGGAGGAGTCAAATCCTCGTGGCCCGCTTTCACACTCGACAAGGTAACCCTGAAGGTGCCAACGGGGATCAGCTGGCCGTGGAACGTGAATTCCAAGGGTTTCGTTATCACTGCCTTTCCCACGTCCACCATCTGGCCGTTGATCATGTAGAGTACGGTGCACGGGGTTTCGTCGGCCTGTAAAGACATGTCTGTGGCGTAAGACATTCGAAAGGCAACGAAAAATGGAAGATTATATATATGTTGGTGCGACGTGTAATTACCGTGAGGGCGTCGAGGTCAGCCAAAGACGAAGGCCCGCCTAGCATGCCAGAGATAGAGGATGGGCTGCTATGAGAGGGTGCGTGACCTTGTGCGGTAGCGGCAGCAGGTGGTGGTGGTGCGATGTTCACTGAGTTGCTCCCGACGAAGCTGGGCATGGGAAAATTCTGTGCCGTCTTGTCTGGATTTTGCTTCGTCCAGTCGATAATAGCCGGAATCAAGTTAGTAGCGAAATCATTTCTGCAGGCAGCTACAGCTGCATTGACTGCCTGCTAGACCAACTCATTTTTGGTCACTTCTGCGGCCTCAGCTACTTTTTTCTTGGCCTCAGCTGCATTTTTCTCGACCGCAAGATTCACCTTCTCATCGATGTTCAACTGACTGAACTTCTTTTTCTGCTTTTTGGTCTCCGGGCCCTCGTTGTAGTAGTACTTCCACGTGGCGCCATCACTGATGCCGTGCACACGTCCATATTGCGGCCGCTGGTCCAAAGGGAATCCCTTCTGTTGTTTCAAGGCCCGGTTGAGAGGGGTGTCCCACTTGGGCCTCATCGACGACTGAGATGATGAGTCGCTTTCGGCCACAAGCCTGTGTTGCTCCTTCTGCAAAAGGAACATGAACCATTTACGAATGTTACTACAACATGTAATCGACCTGATCAGAAGCTAAATGTAAGGTGGTAAAAGAATAATTTCCAGTAATCTAATCAATTTCCTCGTGATCGGGTCCGTGTACCAAACCTTCTTTTCCTTGTCCCACTTGTACCGGGCCCTGATGAAGTCCCTTGGTTTTTGCAAATGCGGCGCTCAGAAACCCCTTGGTTTTTGTTAACCATTCAATGGTCATTTCTTTCTGACTAGGGTGACCGGTGTACATCCACGCATGATCACTCATCTTGCCTACCTACTAAACACACAAGAAATATATATATAATTCATCATCTATATTCATCCGTTAATCAAGTTTGTCGGTTTTATTACGTCCATGCAACCTACACGCTAATAGGTAGAGATAGGTCCTAATCCCACTCGGGTATGTGTAGATTGGGTTCATTTTCCCATGCTCCGCTCCGGATCCACCGCAGAATTTCGGCAGCACCTCCCCGCTGTTCTCCTGATACATGTCTCGGCAATAAGCAAAGAGGATGTGTACCCGGAGAACAATAGGGAGGCACTGACGAAATTCCACATCGGATCCGGAGCAGAGCATAAGGGAAAACGAACCCAATCTACACATACTCGGGCTGTCCATGGATAATGTTGGACAATTCAAAAGGATGGCGGTTATAAATATGCAAAGACATGCATATTTATAGATGCCGCCCTTTCAAACGGGAGACGCATACTGGTCACGCATACTGATGATTGAAGACACCTATAGCTAGCAAGTTTCATCGGCACGAAGACCGGAACAGAGCAAATTAAGGGGGGGGAGGAGATGTCATTTGTGCTCACCCACGAACGCAGGGGAGCTCGTCGAACGCACGGGGAGGTCGTCGAACACCAGACCCTCGCAGCGACGAAACAACTGCACATTTAAATCCAAAGATGAGTAACATAGCATTATTGTTTTTTCCATCAACCTAACTAAATATTTACAATAGGATGCTACCGCCAAGTTGTAAAAAAACGATTTGCACTGCTCGTTCCCCGCAACAACCCCTAACCTAAAGAGTTATCATTTAGGGTTTTTCCGTCGACACCTCTTCTTCTTCTTCTTCTTCTTCTTCTTTTCTTATCCTCCTCCTCTTCTTCTTCTTCTTCTTCTCCTCCTCCTCCTCTTCTTCTTCTTCTTCTCCTCCTCCTCTTCTTCTTCTTTTCTTCTTCTCCTCCTCCTCCTCCTCTTCTTCTTCTTCTTCTTCTCCTCTTCTCCTCTTCTTCTTCTTCTTCTTCTTCTTCTTCTTTTCTTCTCCTCCTCCTCCTCCTCTTCTTCTTTTCTTCTCCTCCTCCTCCTCTTTTTCTTATTCTTCTTCTTCTTCTTCTTCTTCTTCTTCTTCCTCTTCTTCCTTCTTTTCCTTTTTCCTCTTCTTCTTCTCCTCTTCTCCTCTTTTTCTTCTTCTTCTTCTTCTTCTTCTTCTTCTTCTTCTTCTTCTTCTTCTTCTTCTTTTCTTCTCCTCCTCCTCTTCTTCTTCTTCTTCTTCTTCTTCTTCTTCTTCCTCTTCTTCTTCCTCTTCTTCTACTTATTCTTATTTTTCTTCTTCTTTTTTTTCAACTTTCTTCTTTCTTCTTCTAATTATGTAAATCAAAACCTAAACCTAAACCTAGCAATCTAACCTAAACCTAAACAGCAAAAAACAGAAGAAAAAAAAACAGGAAAAAAAGCTCACCTCGGAGGGGCCGGTGGAGGAGGGGGCCAGTGGAGGAGGGCCACCGCAGGGAGGACGCCGGCGCTGTGGTGCTGGAGAAGGGCCGTGGGGAGGGGGGCGGCGCCGCGGCCTGGCTCGCCGGCGGCGGGTCGTCGCGGGGTAGGGGGATGGGGCAGGGGGGCGGCAGAGCGGCGGGGTAGGGGGGCGGCGGGGCGGGGGGGGCGGCGAGGCGGCGAGGCGTGGGAGCGGCGGGGCAGGGGGGCGGCGGGGCGGGGGAGCGGCGGGGCGGCAAGGCCTCGGCACGGGGCGGTGGGTCGGCGGCGGCGACAGGAGAGAGAGAGAGGCGCGGTGGTGGGGGGAGTGATGAGTGGGGGGTTTCGGGCGGGAGGTAGCCGTTAAGGCAAACCCCCGCTTTGCCGTCTGCTAGCGGACGGCATATCTCGCTTTACCGTCTGCTAGCAGACGGCATAGCGACCGTCAGTTAGCCCTTAATAGTACCACGCGGCGGGTGGGTCCCAGTGCTCTTTGCCATCTGCTATTTCTTTATTTGCCGTCCGCTAGCCGACAGCAACGAGCTAGCAGACGGCAAAGAGTTGACCTAGCCAATGAAACTCTTCGTTGGGGCCCACCCTCCTCTTTGCTGTCAGCCATATGGCTCTTTGCCGTCAGCAAGCAGACGGCAAAGAAAGGTCTGACGGCAAAAACTATCATTGCCATGAGTCCTTTCTTTGCCGTTTGCTTCCACAAAGCTGACGGCAAAGACTATCTTTGCCGTTAGCTGGCTGACGGCAAAGAGGTTGCAGACGGCAAATTATCAGATTCCAGTAGTGAAAAGTCAAAAAAAATTAAGGATTTGAACATATAATCTTCCACCAAATAAACCAACTAGCATCAACTACAGAGAGCAATCAACACTACTAGCAACCCACAGGTACCAATCTGAGGTGTTGAGACAAAGATTGAATACAAGAGATGAACTAGGGTTTGAGATGAGATGGTGCTGGTGAAGATGTTGATGAAGATTGGTCCTCCCATGCTGAGAGGATCGTTGGTGATGTCGATGGCTTTGATTTCCCCCTCCCGGAGGGAAGTTTCCTTGGCGGAATCGCTCTGCCGGAGAGCAAAAGTACTCCTGCCCAGGTTCCGCCTCAAGACAGTGGCGCTTCATCTGAAAGTCTTCTTGTGATTTTTTCTAGGGCAAATGGCATCATATAGAAGAAGATGGGTTTTGGAGGCCTGCCAGGGGCCCCACAAGCTCGGGTGCCGCACCCAGCGGGGTAGGGCGCGCCCCCAGGCTTGTGGCTGCCTGGTGGGTCCCCTTCTGTTGATTCTTTCGCCAGTATTTTTATATATTCCAAAATAATTCTCCGTAAATTTTTAGGTTATTTGGAGATGTGCAGAATAGCTATCTCTGTTTCACCCCTTTCCGGTCCAGAATTCCAGCTGCCGGCAATCTCCCTCTTCATGTGAAACTTGCAAAATAAGAGAGAAAAGGCATAAGAATTGTATCATAAAGTGAAATAATGATCAAAAACATAATAAATAATAGTAGGAAAACATGATACAAAATGGACGTCTCAGCGCTCCCCTTCCTCCCATGTCCAACCTTGAGGATTTCCCATGGCGAGCGATGCAGGTTCTTCGAGGCACCCTCACGGCCCTGTCGAAGGTGATTGAGGCAGTTGCGCCGTCTCGTGCCTTCAGCTGGAGCGCTTGGCTAGACAAGGATATCTGCCAGATTCACATCTGACAGCGACCCGCCCGGGCTTAACATCCATTAACGGGCAGGTACACGCAGAGAATTACCCTTCCCCTCAAAAGGATGAAAGGGTGTGCTTCGTTTCCTTCCTGTTGTGCAGATTAGCATTTCCAATTCACCCCTTCCTTTGAGGCCTGCTAGAGTTTTACGGGCTATAGCTCCACCACCTCACCCCCAACTCGATTTTGCACATTGCGGGGTATGTCGCCCTATGCAAGATGCATCTTGGGTGCGAAGCGCACTTCGGGCTGTGGAGGAGGTATTTTTGTGTAGTGCCATGCTCTCCCGCCAAAAAGCTCTACGAGATTGGAGCAGCCGAAGTCTGTCGAATCGAGGTGCCTGAATACCCATCGGGAACACCTCGGGAGGATACCGACATCTGGCCAACAGAATGGTTCTACATAGACGACGTCCCCCACCTAGACGCAGTTCGGCTCGGGCTCCCCTCTTTCTCTTCTAAGCCCCCGAAGAGGTGATATAGCTGGAGGCCGCAGGGTATGGCCCAGGAAGACAGTGCCGAGGTGTCCGAGCTAGCCGCCAAGGTGAAGCAATTAGTAAGGACCGGCCTTATCATAATAGACATAATGGCCACGGTGATAAACCGAAGAGTCCAACCACTCTGGCTGCGCCCTCACCCGCTATGCGCATACAACAGAACCGAAGACTATTCTCGATCAATTTGGCAAAGTTTCTTCAACCAAGCGGCCTTCGGGATAGTGATGGCCGGCATTTACCAGGGAACGGCGGAGGACTTTGCCCGACGACAATTCCGGGGTGGGCTGTCCTACTACAATCTGGCCAGCATAGTAACTCTTCCCACTTTATTTTGCCTACCCGAGTTGTTTTTCAATAGCCAATCCATTTGACCAATCTTTTACTGGTTTTGAATAGAGATGGAGGCGTCGGGTGGAGGCTCTATGCAGCCCGGCGCCCGAGCCGGAGACACAGCACCGAGCAGAAGATCCCCTCTTTCACGAAGACGAGGTCATGGCCCTTATCTATGAAGGCAGGAAATTTTATATGGAGTGCCTAGATGGCTCCAAGGTAGCTGTCACCCCGGATGCGCCAGGGATGAGGCCAGCTTCATCAGTAACACCCTCTTCATCTACTCGAAAGCGAGCCCCTCATCCCCAAGCCCATAGTTGCCTGACTTCTCCTCCAAAGGGACGACATTCAAAACGCTCGCGTGGAGAGACGGTTCCTCAAGGGAGCCACCCGCAAGAGGCGGAAGAAGCACAAGCCGAGGTCATGGAGGCAGGCGAAAGTGCTCCCTCAATTACTAGGTAACTTTGATTATTGTATGTTGTAGAAGCGCCATCTCGGGTTCTGACCGCTTTGATCATTCGCATGCAGCCTTTTCTTTCCTCCGTGGTAGCGAGCACGAGGGCCGAGGGGACGGCGGCTTCAAACAGGGAAGCAGAAGCACACCCTTCTTCGGGAGCCACTCCCGAAGTCCACCAGCCCGAGGACTCAGAGACCAGCTCGGCTACTCCTTCCGATATCCAATGTACCGCGAATTACCGGCGGTGAAAGACCTCCGTAACGAGTCTGGACTTCTCGGATCGGGAGTTCAATGCTCTTAGCTCGATGGACGTATACCTCGGGGCGACCCGCGCTGTTTTCGATCAGTGATTAGATGTCTTGTCGCAAGGGTTACAGGTAAGGTCCAGCCTGAGCTCATTTTATCTCAAAGATTTCTTACGTCTTTCTGTTTGTCTAAAAGACATGCAATACTGCCCACCGTGGTAGTAGCCCCTAAGGCTTGATATGGGCAAGAGTGCCCGTAGTGAGGCTTGATCTTAACCTGAAGAAGTTATTTTTTGGTAGAGTGCTCGGGCGAGGAATGACCAGCTATCCGAGGCCCTTTCCTAGACAAAGGTGAAGTTGGAGGCTGCCTTGGTCGAGGTGGAACAGGTGAAGAAGTTCACTCATGAGGCGCACGGTAAGTGCTTTGTATTGTATATAATAATCTTAGTTATTAAGATCTCCTGACAGCATAATCCAATGTAGCAGCGGAAGCCCTAGGTCAGCTTGAAAGAGATCTCAAGCAGGCTCGCGAGGATTTGCTTTATACAGAGTCGCAGCGCCAAGCCAACCAACATGTGGTGACCCAAAGGGTAGATGGCGTTAATGTGCTAAGGGACGAAAATGCCCGACAGGCTTATGAGATTAAGAGCTTAAAAGCTCAACTAGCTGCTGCTGAAGCCAAGAATCGTCGAACAGATGAGACGATTTTTGGTAAGTTTTTATTTCAAGAATCGTTACTTGGGTTTGGGGGCTTAGCCGAGATGATTAGCAGGCTAATACATGCTTTTTGCCAGTTTCGCTGTACAGCCTACCCCTTGATGGCCGAGGTCCGGGACCCGAAGACATGGCGGCTCGTCTAGCTGAGGTGCACGAAAGTGCATGGATATCGATGAAGGGAGTTTTCAAGGCGTTATGGCCTGAAGTGGAGCACGTCCCCAAAGACATGGCCATCCTAGATGAACATTTGCGAAGAGCTCGGCGTCGGATCCATGCGTGGGTGGTGTCCGCTTGCCGGGAAGGGGCGAGGGAGGCCTGGGCCATGGTCAAGACCCGGTATATGAAGGTTGATAAGGCGCACCTGGCCGAGGTAGGGCCAATGGGGCCAGACGGAGAAGAAATACACACTAGTCATGTATACGAGAATATCATGCCTGCTGCTCGGTCTTCGCAGAAGGACTACGCCCTAGATGTCTTAATAGATGGGTTAGACCATGTGTAGTGAAATGATGATGTATGACTCTATGTATCAAAGTACTTTACGTCATTATTCAATTCACGCATCTAAACTCTATCAACCAGCCATCGGCTTCTACCTCCTCGATCAGTGACCGAAGAGTGTCCGCTTACTACTGAATGAAGTAATCGGACCAGATGCTTCAAGAGATGAGGCAATCCGGCTATGTGGTGTGAACGACAAGAGTGAGGCAGAGAGTTATGTTATATTACTTTTTAACGTAAGAAATATCTTCCGAGGAAAATAGTTCTTCCAACAGTTCCTTTCCTCAGGTAGCTGTGTTGAACACATAAGTCCGAAGATGGGTGACCTCGGAGGTAAAGCCCCTGGTCGGGGTTTGAGAGACCCCCTCGACTTTACTTCTATGTCATGGCCGACCGATTTGTACGTTTAAGAGTGCTAGCTTTCGTCTTTGTCCGTCTGAGGTACTGCACCGGGTGACCCGGGAGTAACAATCACAGCGGTGCTCCCTTTGCCTCTTAGCTGAATGATCGGGAACTTAAGGGGCAAGCACAGGAGCCGGGCAACCCATCTTGGCCAAATCTTAAGTCAAATCGATGCATATTGTGGCTTAAAAGATAATAGTATGTAAGAGGTGGAATGGCGCGTGTTTTGAAAAGAACATGCAATATTGATTTTGTTTCTTGAGGCCCTTCGGGGGATGCCTCTGAAATCTCTTGAGAGAGATAAAAGAGAAATAGAGACAAAAAGGGAAAGTAGGGTGGTGTATGTACAGAGGTGAGTAATTTTCGGAGTTTCAACCACAGAAACGTCAGAGTAGGGCCACGTTCCAGGGGTTGGGTTCTAGACGCCCGTCCTCTGGGTCTCGAATTCGGTAAGCGCCTCCGATGAGGATCTGGTCGATGATAAATGGTCCATCCCACTTAGGGGAGAGTTTGTGCTTCTGCTTCTTCGGATGAAGCCGCATGACGAGGTCTTCTTTGTTGAAGTCCTTTGCGCGAACCTCCCCACTGTGGTAGCGGCAGGCCTGTTGCTAGTAAATAGCAGATCATGCCCGAGCAACATTACGTTCCACTTCTAGGGCATCCAGGGCATCCTGCCGATCTAACTCGGCCTCCCGCTCTTCGTACATGCGTACCCGAGGTGCATCGTGTATGATGTCGTAGGGGAGCACAGCCTCGCACCATACACCATGAAAAATGGAGTATACCCAGTGGATCTATTTGGTGTGGTGCGCAGACCCCATAGGACGGAATCAAGTTCCTCCATCCATTTGCAGTCAGCTTCCTTGAGGGAGCGAACTAGCCTAGGCCTGACGCCACTAAGGATTAGTCCATTGGCGCGTTCTACTTGCCCGTTTGACTGCGGGTGATATACAGATGCGTAGTCGAGATTGATGCCCATTTTTGCACACCATGTTTTCACTTCTTTGGCCGTGAAGTTTGTCCCGTTGTCTGTTATGAGACTATGGGGGATACCATAATGGTGTATTACTCCCGAGATGAATTCGAGCACATGGGCTGCGCCGGCCGACGTTACTGGTTTAGCTTCGATCCACTTAGTAAACTTGTCCACTATGACAAGTAGGTATTTATTTTTCCTTGACCTGCCCTTGAGTGGGCCGACCATATCTAGCCCCCAGACCGCGAAAGGCCAAGTGATAGGGATTGTGCGGAGAGCCGCAGAGGGCATGTGGCTTTGTTTGGCGAATACCTGATAGCCAGGGCAGCGCTGTACTAACGCAGAGGCATTGGCGCCCGCGGTTGGCCAGTAAAAACCAGCTCGGAAAGCTTTGCTGACCAAGGTCCGAGCAGCGCGTGATGTCCGCTCATGCTGGAGTGAATCTCCTAAAGTAATAATCGTCCTTCCTCTTCGGATATACAACACTGGAGGATGCCCGTAGTGCTTATCTTATAGAGTTCTCCCTCATGAACCATATAGGCTTTAGATTGCCTTACAATCCGATGTGCGTCGGTTTGGTCTTGGGGGAGCTCTTTATGGAGAAGGTATGCGAGGAGCGGCCCGGTCCATGGTGCAATGACTGCCATTACTTCGTGTGTAGAAGCTATTTTCTGAACAGCCGAGCTGCCCACTATATCTATCCCTTCGTCATCTTCGGGCAAGGTACGCTGTCCGACATCGTTTGATTCTGATGTTCCCGTGTCGTCTTGCCAAACAACGGAGGGCTTGAAGAGCCGTTCGAGGAAGGTGTTGTCCGGGACTTTTTCCTTCTTAGCGCCCATTCGGGCGAGTATATCTACGGCCTGGTTACTATCTTGGGGTATGTGATGAAATTCTAGCCCCTTGAAGCTGGCCGAGATTTTTACGACGGCATTCCGGTAGGCTGTCATCTTTGGGTCCTTCACGTCAAATTTGCCGTTTACTTGTGAGATGGCGAGGTCGGAATCACCTCGGACCTCAAGACATTGGACACCCATGGAAACTGCTATCCGGAGTCCATGTAACAGGGCTTTGTATTCCGCCGCGTTATTGGAGTCGGTATACATAATTTGTAACACATACCGAATACTGTCCCCTGTGGGTGAGGTAAGCACTACGCCGGCCCCTAGGCTAGCAAGCATTTTGGAAGCGTCGAAATACATGGTCCAATGCGAATAAGTGTTGTATTCTATAGGGAGCTCGGCCTCCGTCCATTCGGCCACAAAGTCAGCCAACACCTGAGATTTAATAGCTCAGCGTGGTCGGTAAGTTATTTCAAAGGGTAGGAGCTCTATGGCCCATTTGGCTATGCGCCCCATCGCATCCCTGTTGTTAATTATGTCACTTAACGGGACATCGGATGCCACGGTCACTAAGTACTCTTGCAAGTAGTGCTGAAGTTTTCGAGACACCATGAAGACGATGTAGGCTATCTTTTGATAGTGGGGGTAGTGTGTCTTGCATGGGGTTAATACCTTGGAGACGTAGTAAACAGGCTTTTGTACCTATAACCTGTGACCCTCCATGTCTCGTTCAACCATGAGTACAGCGCTGACCACCTGGTTTGTGGCCGAGATGTATAATATCATCGGCTCGCATATACCTGCACAGCTAAGATAGGATTGGTTGCAAGGAGAGCTTTGATGCCTTCCAGGGCCACCGCGGCCTCTTCGGTCAATTTGAAAGTCTTTGTTTGCTTTAACAGTCTATACAAAGGTAAAGCTTTCTCCCCGATTCTTGATATGGAGTGACTAAAAGCCGCGACGCATCCTGCCAGCTTTTTGTACATGTTTGATCTCTTTTGTTACCTCTAAGTGGTCCAAGGCTCTTATTTTTGCCGGATTGGCTTCAATTCCTCGGCTAGATATACGATAAAGCCGAGGAGTTTGCCGGCTGGTACTCCAAAGACACATTTCTCCCGATTGAGCTTAATTTGATACTCCCGTAGACTGGCGAATTTGTCATGGAGGTTATCTACCAATTGTCCAACGTGTCTGGTTTTGACAACTACATCGTCTACGTAGGCCTCGGCGGTCATCGTGATGTGTTTCTCCAAGCATGACTGAATCATGCGCTGGTATGTGGCGCCGGCATTTTTTAGTTCGAAGGGCATCGTATTGAAGCAAACAGGCCCATAAGGTGTGATGAATGCTGTTGCTGCCTGGTCGGATTCATTCATCTTAATTTGATGATACCCTGAGTAGGCATCCAAGAAGCACAGTGGATCGTGCCCGGCTGTGGCGTCCACAATTTGGTCAATTCGCGGTAAGGGGAAGGGGTCCTTGGGGCATGCTTTATTGAGGTCTTTAAAATTGACACACAAGCACCAGGACCTATCCTTCTTTGGTACCATGACCAAATTGGCAAGCCAATTGAGGTGTTTTATGTCTCGGATGAACCCGGCTTCCAACAATTTGGCCAGTTCTTCGCCCATTGCTTGACGCTTGGGTTCAGAGAAGCGCCGAAGTGTTTGTTTGACAGATTTATAGCCTGTCAATATGTTTAGGCTGTGTTCTGCAAGCCTACGGGGTATCCCTGGCATGTCCGAAAGGGTGCTAGCCGAATATATCCCAATTTTCCTTAAGGAAATTGCGCAGAGCCTCATCAATCTCTGGATCGAGGTTTGCCCCAATGGACACCGTTTTAGCCGGGTCCGTGGGGTGTACTTGGAATTTGATTATTTCATCGGCTGGCTTGAATGAGGTGGACTTTGGCTGTTTGTCGAGGACGACATCATCTTGGTCGACTTCGGCTCGTAATGTGATTAGTTAGTCGGCTGCGAGGGCTTCGGACAAAGATTTGAGTACGAGTGACGCCGTTTTGTTCTCGGCTTTGAGCGCTCTATCGGGGTCGCTCGAAGTGGTAATTATCCCGTTTGGGCCCAGCATTTTGAGCTTCATGTACCCGTAGTGCGGTACTGCTTGAAATTTGGAGAAGGCGTCCCGTCCCAGGAGGGCGTGATATCGACTCCTAAAAGGGGCGATGTGGAACGTAATTTCTTCGGACCGGTAATTGTTCGGGGTCCCAAAGACCACATCCAAGGTTATCTTCCCAGTTCCCACTGTAGCGTGCTTCTCGCCCAGGTATGACGCCTTTAAAGGTGGTTCTACTTTGTTCGATGCGCGATTTATCGATTTGCATTTTGTCCAGAGTGTCTGCATATATCATGTTTATGCTACTGCCCCCGTCCATTAGCACTTTTCGGAGACGGCAGCTGCCCACAATTGGGTCGAGGACCAGGGCGGCGGGGCACCTTTTCGGGGTCGACCTCAGTTGATCTTTATGATCAAAGGTGATGGGCGTGTCTATCCACGCTGTAGGGGAACACTACAGAAAACAAAAAATATTGGTACAGTGAGCACACCAAGGATCACTATGGAGACTGCATACAGGGTTTGATCTGATCATTACCGACTTGTAGTGTAGCGGAAGAAGAGTTGATGTAGATCGTCAGTGCAGATCCCCGCAGCTAGGATTTACAACCTCCCAACCGCGAGGATGTACTCCCTTGTCGGACAGCCATTCGGGAGGCGATCGGACAGTCCCTCGGACGATGTCACGGACAGCCCTTCGGGAGGACCCTCGAAGCTCGAACGGTAACTCAGACAGCCCTTCGGGAGGACCCTCTAACAGCCCCTCGGGCAAAAGATCGAAACTACGACCTCTCTACGGGGTTGCACACATACGGTGTCAGCTATCCGGCAGGGCTTCGCCGTCCAGAACTAGTTCCTGCCGGAACCCAGACAATCTTTCGGCTCTACGAAACTATTTCGTGGGAGGGAGAGAGAAAGCCAGATAATGCATGGCATGTGTATGAGAGCAAGGGATGAGTGTGGAGAGCTCCTCTCCACCTCTATTTATAGGAAAACCCAAGGGGTAGGGTGGCTCCCAAAATACAAAAAACCCATCACATTAATCTTCCACAAGGGTAAAATGGGAAGGCTAGAGGAGCACCATGGATGGGCTCCTCCTTGGTCGGCCAACCTCATGGGGGGCCCCCCAAAAGTGGTCCTTGGTCCCCAAGTCCTTCTAGAAGCCTTTTGGGAAAAGCCCTAAAAGGTGGCTTTCCATAAAGTAACCCAAAAAGTGATTTTCACTATTCATAGAGACAATTTTCCGCGACCGTTAAATCCGAAAATATTTCTGTGGGTCTTAGAATAATTCCAGTACCCACATAAATGATTTTGGATGCGTTCCGAAACAATTCCGGGTTAGTGATTTTCATCTGAGAAAAGCAACCAAACTGGTTCCGGCAGCTCCGGAACATTTTTGGTTTTTATCCCGGAAAAATCCCAAAAGTTTCCAGAACAATTCTAGCACCCTCCAAGAATTTCCAGGCGTGTGCCGAAACCAATTTGACTTAATGGTATACCCTGAAACAACTTTTCAGTTTTACCAAAACTATTCCGGTGTTCTCTCCGGAACTCTTCCGCTGTCTTCAAAACTTTTCCGGTGACTTTCTCTCAGACTCCCTATCTAGTATTCAGCAGATAGATGACCCTTAAGCGTGTGACCCTATAGGTTCGGTGAAGTATAGACATGACCCGGAACTCTTTCCGATCAACGATCAACATCGGAGCCGTGGACACCCATATTGACCCCTATACCCACACGAATAAATATTCAAGTGAACCTCCAGTTGCCGTGTGCTATTCTTGTTGCTTCATGATATATTACAAACACCTGAGGTGAGATTTATCGGCATCCCTATGGATAAACAATTTGTCCACTATGCCGGTTACCTCATTACCGATTTCGTTCTCTTTTCTCGTTTCCGCGTTCCGGCATCCCAGTGATCAAATCACAATGTGTCTGGCCAGACGATGATGGATACCGTAACACTAAGAGGGCCCGAGAATATCTCTCCATCGTCGGAGGAGCAAATACCAATCTTGATCTATCTCGTTTCTTGTCATACTTTTCTGTGAACCCGTAAGCCGCCGTAATAGCCACCCAGTTACGGATGACGTTTAACAAACCCCAAAGTTCATGAAGCAAGTACGAAGGAACTTGATACTCTCATGGTCTAAGGAATTATGCAAACATTAACTTTCTCTGTGTTATTAACCATTAACTTGTGACGAATGTATCTCATAGCATAACATCAATTTGGGTCGATTCAACACAAGTGTTCTACCAACATTGTGCCCTCAAAATTGCCGGCATAGCCATGCCCATGATCAGGAAAGCAGGATCATCGTGCAATACTTGAGCTAGTCTTAGACGCATGACTAGGAATACTTTTTACCGTTTATTATACCACACGTGCACATGAGTTTCCCTCCAAGCCTCGTGGATATTGTAGACTCGAGAATCATTGCAGTTATAGCATGTAACATAAACATTCATTACAAACTCGGAGATACAAAATAACTGTTATTACTGCCGCTAGGGCATATCTCCTATAGACCCCCACTTCCACTAGAGTCATAATCCAGTTACATGGCTTCCCTAACACCAATGGCTATCCGGTGCTGCTCATACTTTGCTCGTGGTAGAGGCTTTGTCATCGGGTCTGACACGTTCAGATCCGTGTGAACTTTGTGTACTTTCACTAAACCCGCTTCGACATGATGTCGAATGAGTTTATATTTGTGTTCAATATGTCTTGTCTTATGGTGCGAACTTGGCTCCCTTGCCTAAGCCACGGCACCACTATTATCACAATAGATCTCCACCGGGTCCAGAGCACTTGGAACCACACCAAGGTCCTCAAGAAATTGCTTGATCCATACCGCCTCCTTGGAGGCTTCTGAAGCTGCAACATACTCCGCCTCCATCGTAGAATCCACCACAGTTTTTTGTTTGGAACTTTTCCAATCAACTGCGCCGCCGTTCAATATGAAAACATTGCTTGATTGAGATTTGAAGTCATATGGGTCAGTCATGAAGCCTGCATCAGTGTAACCACTTACAATGAGCTCTTCATTACCTCCGTACACAAGGAGTAAATCCTTGGCCCTTCTGAGGTACTTAAGAATACTTTTGACTGGGGCCCAGTGTTCCAGTCCTGGATCACTTTGGTACTGGCTGCTAACACTTAGCGCACAGGAAACGTCCGGTCTTGTACATAGCATGGCATACATAATAGAACCAACTGCCGAGGCATATGGAACATCATTCATTTGTACTCGCTCATCGAGAGTCCGAGGACACTGATTCTTGCAAAGCACTGTGCCAGGTGACAAGGGGAGTAGGCCTTTCTTGGAGTTCTACATGTTGAACCTTTTCAACACCTTGTCAATGTACGTGCTTTGGCTAAGCGCTATTAGGCGTTTTAATCTATCACTATAGATTCTGATGCCCAATACATATGCCGCTTTGCCTAAGTCTTTCATTGAAAAACTCTTCTTCAATGAGTCTTTTATTTTGCTAAGAAAATTCACGTCATTTCCAATCAACAATATGTCATCCACATACAAGATTAGGAATGCTTTTGCGCTCCCACTAAACTTCTTGTAAACACAAGATTCTTCGTCATTCCTGATGAAGTCAAACTCTTTTAGTACTTCATCAAAACGAATGTTCCAGCTCCTTGATGCTTGCTTCAGACCATAAATGGCCTTCTGAAGTTTGCATACCTTTCCAGCATTCTCATGAACGACAAAACCTTCAGGCTATATCATGTATACATCTTCTTTGAGATTTCCATTTAGGAAAGCCGTTTTGATGTCCATCTGCCATATTTCATAATCGAAATAAGCAGCAATTGCTAGCAATATCTGAACGGACTTAAGCATAGCTACGGGCGAGAAAGTCTCGTCGTAGTCCACTCCTAGAACTTGCGTGAACCCTTTCACGACAAGTCTAGCTTTATGGATAGTAATGTTACCATCCGCGTCTGTCTTTCTTTTGAAAATCCATTTACAACCAATGGGCTTTACGCCTTCTGGAAGTTCTACCAAGTTCCAAACTTGATTTTTGTACATGGATTCCATTTCGGATTTCATGGCCTTGTGCCATTCCCTTGAGCTGGGCCCCGCCATTGCTTCCTTGTATTGCGCAGGTTCATCGTCTTCAAGAATGAAGATTTCGTTATGAAACCACTTAGGTGGCTGAATAGCCCTACCTGATCTGTGCAGTTTAGTTACAACATTGTCTGAAGTTTCCGCATCACATGTGACAACTCTCGGCTCGGTTGTAGGGATAATTTGCAGAATTTCTTCTGGTTCCTCAGCCATAACAACGGTTGCCAAAGATTCACTAATCTCATTAAGTTGTATTGTCCTCCCACTTAATTCTTTTGCGAGAAACTCTTTCTCAAGAAAAACCACATACCTTGCAACAAACACTTTGTTATCGGACGGGTGGTAGAAAGAATACCCAACTGTTTCCTTGGGTTAACCTACAAAGTAACATTTGTCTGATCTAGGATTGAGTTTGCTTGGTTGTAAACGTTTTACATAAGCTTCACAACCCCAAATTTTTACATGCGACAAACTGGGTTTGTTCCCATGCCATAACTCGTATGGTGTCGTCTCAATAGACTTAGACGGTGCTCTGGTTAATGTGTGAGTGGCAGTTTCTAGTGCAAGACCCCAAAAATATATTGGTAGATCTGTAAGAGACATCATCGACCTTACCATGTCTAACAGGGTTCGGTTACGTCTTTCCGACACTCCGTTTCGCTGTGGAGTTCCGGGAGGTGTAAGCTGTGAAACGAGTCCACGGTCACTCAGATGTTGGCTAAACTCATGACTAAGGTATTCGCCCCCGTGATCTGATCGCAGAAACTTAATCCTTTTGTTATGATGATTTTCTACCTCATTTTGAAAATCTTTGAACTTTTCAAAGGTTTCCTACTTATGCTTCATCAAGTAGATATATCCATACCTACTCAAATCATCAGTAAAAGTCATGAAGTAGAAATACCCACCCCGTGCGATTGTGCTCATTGGACAACATACATCACTATGTATTATTTCCAACAATTCACTCGCCCGTTCAGGATGACCCGTGAACGGCGTCTTGGTCATTTTCCCCATCAGGCAAGCTTCACATGTGTCAAATGATTCAAAATCAAAAGATGGTAAAACTCCATCTTTATGGAATCTGTGCATGCATTTCTTTCCAATGTGGCCAAGGCGACAATGCCACAACTAAGTGGTGGTGGTATCAGCCTTCTTAAGGCGTTTAGCGTTTACGTTAAAGACATCATTTCCACATTCAATATTTAATATGAAAAGGCCCCCAACAATGGGTGCAAATCCATAAAACATATCCTTACAATAAAGTGAACAACCATTGTTCTCAGACTTGTAGGAGTAGCCATCATGTACTAAACATGATCCAGAGATAATGTTTCTACACAATGCCAGAACAAAATAACAGTTACTTAGTTCCAAAATAAATCCTGAAGGGAGACGTAGAGGCATAATGCCGACGGCTTGAGCGGCGATCCCAGCGCCATTCCCGACACGCATAACGACTTCATTCTTTGCCAGCTTGCGCACCTTTTGAAGCCCCTGTATCGAGTTGCAAATGTGAGCAACCGATCCGGTATCAAATACCCAAGACTTAGAATTTTTGCTAGCAAGCAAAACCTCAATGACATTAACATGTATAACAGTTATACCTTTTCCGGTTTTCCTGGACTTCTTATCTGCCAGGTACTTCTTGCAGTTCCTCTGCCAGTGTCCAGGGCCTTTGCAGTAGAAGCACACAGTTTCAGCCTTGGCTCCGTCCTTACAGTAGCTTTGGGAGCTGGTCTTACCGGTGCCCTTGCCCTTCTTGGACTTGCCTTTCTTATTGAAATTGGCGGTCTTCTTCACCAGCAACTTTTGTTGATTCTGCAGTCCTATCTCATTTGTTTTGAGCATTGCTTCATAAAGTGAGGTAAGGATCAAATCATTACCAGGTGTCTTTGGAAAATTAATTCCCTTTTCAGCATAACTATCGTAATAGTTTGCTAGTCTGACACTATGCTCATCAACTGGAGATTTCTTGTTTATATTGCATTCTTTCATAGCCTTAGTCATCTCATGAACTTTAGCTGAATCCTGTTTGTGATACAGAACATCTAGAGCCTCGAGAATCTCGAAGGTACTAAGTCATTCAAAACAGTTCTGTAGCACATGATCCATGCAAGATAACATAAGGTTTTTAACAGCACTGCAATCATCCTTTCGTGAATCAAACACATTGATGATATACTGAGCCATTTCTGGCCTAGGGGAATCACCTAGAGGTTGATCAAGCACATAGTCTTTCTTAGCGCTCTTGAGGACAATCCTTAGGGTATGGACCCAGTCTGCATAGTTGTTTCCATTCGCAGCTAACTGTACTCTCTCTAACATTGGGGCTAAGAAGAACGCGGTGTTGCGAGCCATTTGATCTACAACGGTAAACACAAGTTTCACTTAGACTTTGTTCATAATTAATTTGCACCAGTGAATAAACAATTTTATCCTAAAGTGCACTCCCACTCAAATCAATATCTCTCGAAATTGATTATGAGTGATTCAAGATCTGCATTTAAATTCCACACCATTGATGGGAACATCACTGATGACGGGAATTTCAATCAGTAGGCCAACTTGCCGATCACATTTCTATGTGATTCTTGTTCATCTTTTGATGCGTGTGTTCCAAGCTCAGGACTGTCCTGCCTGAACGTCAAGTCAAGCAAGTGATCTTGCTGCGAGGTCTCAACTCACCCACCTCACACTTCTCTAATCATTCGCACCCATGGAGATCATGTGATGCCCCGAAGAGATAGGTGCCGTGACGGTGCTACACTTGGGAGAACACTAACTACTTGATATTTTAAGTGAGAGATCACCCTAATAAAAAGCGACTACCATGCAATCAAAAGTGTGGATCATAAGGGAATAACATCTCAGGCAATTCATAATAGCATGATATGGTATAGCCCTTTCTGACGGAGAAGTCTTTAATTTCTTCGTCTTCGGCATTTGCGTCGGTGTTCACCTTCGTGAAGATTGCCACCACCTTGTCGATGCACCAGATAATATTGCTATCTCTATAGCTAATAAAATAAGTGCATTACTTATGGTTGACACGCAGGTCATTAAAGTGATAATCATATGGCTCCAGCCATCATGTCGAATCATGACACGCAAGTCATGTTAATAAATTTACATCATATAGTCATCTCATACATAATCGAATTAATATGAGAGCTGCTATACCACATCACATGCACATCCTGCAAAACCAAGTTACACGCCTCTAATCGGTTTATGCAAAATTTTATTTTACGTGGCTTCTAAGGTTTTGACTTAAACCGGAGCTACCAATGTTTATCATCAAGTATGATTATTCAAGTCGCTAGATTAACTTTGCAGAGTGTATGAAACACGAGATAATAAAATCTCGAGCCCCATACTAAACTTCATCATACGCATGACCCCCGTGCAGATCATATCTGCAATGCCCTTTCGTCTGTGAAATTTCATCTTTCTCTCAACTATGGTGGAACCCAAAGAACTGATAGCACTTCGTTGATCAATCAGGATCGTGGATTGCCAGAACTTTTTGAAATTCCACCATGCCATTTCAAGATCAGAAATACGCAAATTCTAGGGAAGCAACAAGAACATCGGGTAACAGATTTCATCTGCCACCCACATAAATAATTTTCAGCAATAGATCTCATCTACTCCAAAATTATATTATGCAATACCCATACATCTCTATGTATTCTAGATCGTAACCTACATATACGCATAGCAAGGCTCTTGATGCCACTGTAGGGGAACACGACAGAAAACAAAAAAAATCGGTACAACGAGCACGCCCAGGATCACTATGGAGACTGCATACAGGGTTTGATCTGATCATTACCGACTTGTGATGCAGTGGAAGAAGAGTCGATGTAGATCGTCGGTGCAGATCCCCGCAGCTAGGATTTACAACCTCCCAACCGCGAGGATGTACTCCCTCGTCAGATAGCCCTTCGGGAGGCGGTCGGACAGTCCCTCGGACGATGTCACAGACAGCCCTTCAGGAGGACCCTTGAAGCTCGAACGGTAACTCAGACAGCCCTTCGGGAGGACCCTCGAACAGCCCCTCGAGCAAAAGATCAAAACTATGACCTCTGAGGGTGTCCCGGACTAGGGGGTACTCGGGCCACCGGCCTATCTCTCGTAGGTTGGACTGATGGGCCGCTCTTTACTAGTCGATGGAAGGCCGGATTGTGGGCGACCCCGTGCATCAGAAGGAAACCTCCGAAGACTTGGCGTCTCCTCCAAGGAATAATTGGCATGACCGGCATGTTTATCCCAGATGGTAACCGACCATATGTAACCCTAGGGCCTTCTGGTGTCTATATAAACCAGAAGGTTTAGTCCGTACAGGATCATCATAGCCATCTAGGGTTTAGTCCATCCGATCTCGAGGTAGATCAACTCTGTAACCTTCATACAATCACATCAATACAATCTAGCAGGACGTAGGGTTTTACCTCTTCGAGAGGGCCCAAACCATGGTAAATCGTTGTCTCTATGTTCTCTGTTAATCATTGACTCCTAGATCCACAGTTCGGACCCCCTACCCGAGATCTACCGGTTTTGGTACCGACATTGGTGCTTTCATTGAGAGTTCCGCCGCTGGGTCACCAAGGATCAATGGCTCGCCTTGTCATCAGCAATAGCATCTGCAGCGGGGACATCTTCATCCCCGGTCATCTTTTTCCGTTCGGTAGCATCATGCTGCATGCCGACCCAACCGGTCACCTTGGCAAGGTCGCAACCTTCGTCCCCGAGCAGGAAATCAGGTTCGGCAACCTGGAATACATCGTTGACTCTCGGGGCGATCTGGTCTTTACTGGGTTCTCGGCTTTACTTGAGGAGCCTAACAATCCTGAGGCCTTGACCTCGGATTCTCTTCCCATCCCTGTCTTCGTGCCGGTCCTCAGTTCAGATCTGGCCTTGAGTTCGGATCCAACCCTGGCGCTAGAAAACCAAGGGTCACCCTTGGCCGAACACACTCACAGCATTGGCGCGCCGGAGCTAAACTCCGATGGCTGCCCAAACGTGAATCCGGTGGACCTCTCGTTTTTAAGCGAGATGTTAGATCGGATCCAGAAGATGAATATCGCGGATGGCCTATCCTCGGACCAGGAGCAGGTCGGACAGGATGCCAACCGCGGGGAATTTTACGTCCCACCCACCACCGACTTGGTAGCCACTGTCGAAGATTTAACTGACATGTTGGACTACGCCTCCGAGGAGGCTGACGACACGGATGAGGATATCGACGTCCCACCTTATACGGCTCCCTCCCTTACCAGTTCCAACACCGGAAAGTGGACCGCCACCTCCACCTATGACGTTTACATGGTCGATACCCCCATGAAGGACGGCGACGCGACCAAGAAGGATGGCAACGATCCCACCGAAGAACCACCCAAACACCGACGACGGTGAGCTAGAGGGCGAGGAAAACGCAAGGAAAATCACACTGACACGAATGGCACCGGAGATAACGAGACTCCGGATAACTTGGATGTGATAGCCTGGCTTAATAGGGATGATAGACTACTCACATCAATAAGGAATTCCTTCTTTTCCGGGAGCCCATTCGGAAAGAACTCCAAAGTTAAGCATGCTCAGCTTGGAGTAATTTCAGGATGGGTGACCGACCGGGAAGTTATTCCCGGGTGCGCACGAGTGAGGACAAAGTGCGCAGGAAAGACTAGTGTTGATCCGTGGGGCCAGTCTAGATCCCGCCAGGAGTAACGACCACCGGCGGGTGTGTCCGGGGCGTTATAACACTGTTGGGGAACGTTGCATGGAAAACAAAAAATTCTATGCACACGCAAGATCTATCCATGGAGATGCATAGCTACGAGAGGGGGAGTGTGTCTACGTACCCTCGTAGATCGTAAGCGGAAGCGTTAGAACAACGCGGTTGATGTCGTCGAACAACTTCACGATCCAACCGACCGAGCACCGAACGTACGGCACCTCCGCATTCAGCACACGTTCAGCTCGGTGACGTCCTCGACTTCTTGATCCAGCAAGATGGTGAGGTAGTGGATGAGTACCGGCAGCACGACGGCGTGGTGAATGTGATGGTGATGCTATCTCCGCAGGGCTTCGCCCAAGCACTGCGAAAATATGACCGAGGGACGGAACTGTGGAGGGGGGCGCCGCACACGGCTAAGACAATGTTGTGTCTCCTTTGGGGCGCCCCCTCTCCTCTATTTATATATGTGTAGGGGCTTGGAGTAGAAGGAATTGTGCCACGTGAACAGTAACAGTGAATAGTACACACGTGGACTTGGACTCCGAAGTCCAATCCTATTCCTACTAGGACTCTCCCTTTTTTCCTTCCCTAGCTGCGTGGGCTTTTGAGGACTTGGTGCGCCTGGCCCAATAAGGCCAGGGCGCCTCCCCTTAGCCCATGCCATCCCTTTGGGACGTGGTGGACCCACTTGTCGACTTCCGGACCCCTCCGGAATCCTCCGGAACCTTCTGGAAGCTTCCCGATACAATACCGAAAAAACTGCACCTTTTTCCGGAACCCAAAATATGACTTACCATATTTAAATCTTTACCTCTCGACCATTCCGAGACTCCTCGTGACGTCCGGGATCTCATCCGGGACTCCGAACAATATTCGGTTACCAATTCACATAACTCATATAACACTATATCGTCAACGAACGTTAAGCGTGCGGACCCTACGGGTTCGGGAATGATGTAGACATGGCTGAGACGCCTCTCCGGTCAATAACCAATAGCAGAACCTGGATGCTCATATTGGTTCCTACATATTCCATGAAGATCATATCGGTCGAACCGCAATGACAACATACGTAATTCCCTTTGTCCGTCGGTATGTTACTTGCCCGAGATTCGATCGTCGGTATCTCCATACCTAGTTCAATCTCGTTACCGGCAAGTCTCTTTACTCGTTCCGTAATACATCATCCCGTAACTAACTCCTGAGTCACTTTGCTTGCAAGCTTCTTATGATGTGCATTACCGAGAGGGCCCAGAGATACCTCTCCGAAACACGGAGTGACAAATCCCAGTCTCGATCCATGCCAACTCAACGGACACCTTCGGAGATACCTGTAGAGCATCTTTATGATCACCCAGTTACGTTGTGACGTTTGATAGCACACAAGGTATTCCTCCGGTATCCGGGAGTTGCATGATCTCATGGTCTGAGGAACATGTATTTGACATTCAAGAAAGCAGTAGCAATAAACAGAACGATCATATGCTAAGCTAACGGATGGGTCTTGTCCATCACATCATTCTCCTAATGATGTGATCCCGTTATCAAATGACAACTCATGTCTATGGTTAGGAAACCTTAACCATCTTTGATCAACGAGCTAGTCTAGTAGAGGCTCACTAGGGACACGGTATTTGTTTATGTATTCACACATGTATTTAAGTTTTCGGTCAATACAATTCTAGCATGAATAATAAACCTTTATCATGAACAAGGAAATATAAAATAATAACAACTTTATTATTGCCTCTAGGGCATATTTCCATCAGTCTCCCATTTTCACTAGAGTCAATAATCTAGATTATATAGTAATGAATCTAACACCCATGGAGTCTTGGTGCTGATCATGTTTTGCTCGTGGAAGAGGCTTAGTCAACGGGTCTGCCACATTCAGATCCATGTGTACTTTGCAAATTTCTATGTCTCCATCCTTGACATATTCACGAATGGAGTTGAAGCGTCTCTTGATGTGTTTGGTCTTCTTGTGAAACCTGGGCTCCTTGGCTATGTCAATTGCTCCAGTGTTGTCACAAAAGATTGTCATTGGACCCGATGCACTAGGTATTACACCTAGATCGGATATTGTTGGGATCGAGAGTATATCGACTAGAGGGGGGGTGAATGGAAGATTCAAAATTTCTTTCGAAAGTTTTGAACCGAACCCAATCACGGCAGCGGAGATTAAGTTCGGTAGCAACGCACAAGATAAGGTTTGATATAGATGATCAGAACTAGCGTTAAACAATACAGCAATACGATTAATCGATGAATATCACAAGTTTAACCAGCTCGATGGAAATGCACATGACATACACAGCTACTGATACGAAAGATAACTGGATATAACTGCGAGAGATATGCACTGAGATTAATAACAGTGAATAAATATAGCACGAACGAAATCACAGAAGAACAAAATTACAAAGCAAATTAGTCAATGCTAATAAGATATGATATGAATAACTGACTGACAGCAAAGAAACTGTGATTGATCAGATACAACTATCGGCACAGAGCACGAATGAATACTGCTGAAACAAATGCAGTAAAGTAAAGCAAACCAGTGGTGCTCGATGGCGACACAGGGATTTGGTAGACCAGTTCGCCCTTCTACCAAAGGACTACGTCTGGTTGGAGGGGCTGTGATAAACTCTCACCGAGGATAAACTCTCCTCACCCTGTTCTCCATCAACCGCGGAGCTGATCAGACTCCAGTTGATTTACTTGTGGTAGATACTTGTCGGCTATCTCCAAACCATCACTGAAGATAAACTCTCTTCAGCTCTCTTCGCGAACCACAATTACTCTTGGTTGCTGAAGAGTTTGCTTGGTGAAGACAATTACTCTTCGACACTCGAGCAAAGACACCTATCCGTCTAGAGAGTGGGCAGCTCTCAAGAGTAATAGGTACAAGAACCCTAACTCAGAACTACTGTGATGCTCAACCACTGTCTAAGTTTTGGCTCTTGATTTTCTCTCGGTGGATTTTAAACTCAAATCTCTCGGAGTGGGGTTGCTCAATCAATCTTCTCAGAAATCTTAAGCGGAGCAGCCAACAAACAACGTTGGAGTGGGGTGGCTATTTATAGCCGCAGCCTTCCCTGAAGGGAAATGACCAAATTGGACATGTGGAGCAGCCAATGGCCGAACGACACGAGTCCAACGGTCGGAAATTGAACTCAACGGTAACATTACGTGCGGAGCAAGTAATGCTAACTCCTCAGTCCGAAAGATATCTCACACAGCGAAGAAGAACAGCGTCTCTTGCTGGTAGGTAATCATTCGAAGCATAAAGAGATTTCTCTCGGTCTCGCATAGGTTTGGGCTAAGCATCATAACGGATCTAAGCTTCGAGAACCTATACCCCTCTTAATAGTACGGAGGTCCTATGACTCAAATGAATGAAAGAAGAACCACGAAAAGAATGCTACGTCTTCACTTCATCTTCGTCTTCCATCGCTGCAGTCAACTTCTTCGGACGTAATCACCGAACTAATTGCTTTGCGTCTGCAATAAAGTTTTGAGGGGTCATCTCCGTCACTTCATTCTTCTTCGACTAACAGATTGAAACGATGTAGCTCATTCATCTTCTTTGACGTAGATAATCTTCGGTGAAGTTCTTCGAACTGTACACCTGGGACATCATAATCTTCGGTACTGCATGGACTATTTCTCTCTGTGTGCACTAGCAAACAAATCAGTCCATGCCTGTTTCTGTCAACAATCTCCAAAACACAAGGGGCAAGGAAATTGCACCAACAATCTCCCCCTTTTTGGACGATTGTTGACAAAACAGAATACATCGAAAGATAGATAAGTGAATGAAATGAAATGTGAAGGAAAATGAGAGACGAGAGATAATTACGAATATAAAACACGCTCCCCCTGAAGATATGCATTAGAGCAAAAGGGCCGAGGTGAATCTTCGTAAGAATGACATTGGCAGATGATCTCATTCGTAGCTTCATCCAATGCATTCGGTGGTGTCTGAGATATTTCCTGCCACACAACCTTCGACAAACGGTTAGTTCATTAATCAGAGTCAAAGGTTATTTCAATAGTGATGATGAATTGAATAGCGTTGTGGCGAAAGGATTTGTCATGAAGATATACTCGGAACACAGTTTTAGATTCCCTGCAAATTAGATGTATAAGAAATAATCAGAGCAAGAAGAATCAGAGTTGTAAATCCACAAGAGATAGATTCCCTGCTGGTTAGATATATAACAATCAGAGCAAAGCAGGGTTAATCAGAGTAAAGGAGATTGCGAAGGCAATCATGAGTGAGATATATTTCTCGGAGTGGATGAACTTCAGACGATGTTTTCCTGCAACAAAGATGATTAAGAGATGTATGCGAGGGAAAGAAAACATCTTGTCAGACAGATAGATTGGATTTTCTTTCGAGTCCTGAATCTGTTTTTCTTCTCCTGCATCGTTAGATATTGAAAGATAATCAGAGCAGAGAGATAAATATGGTTTCTTCTCCTGCATCGTTAGATATCGAAAGATAATCAGAGCAGAGAGAAAAAAAATAAGAGGAGATGAAAGATTTCTCTCTTCGAGAGACAATATCCAATTCTCCTTGAACTGCTTTCACTTATCCCTGCAAAAAAAATCAGAGCTAAAACTCCAAAAGAGTAGGCATTCGATGGCACCTGCAAATAACCAGAGCAAATAATGCATTCAATAGCATCTGCAAATAATCAGAGCTAAAAGCAAATGTAGCACTGCAGGGGTTATTAACGGTACATGACGACGCAGTTCCTTCACCACAGACGGTGAGAATAAGTTACCAAGAGTTCAACGACCAAAAGCAAAAAGTTTGAACAAAAAGCAAACAGCGAAAAGAAACACCCTGCAAATAGCCCGCTGAATCTATCTTCTCGATGTTCTTCTCCCCCTTTTTGTCAACAAGTGTCAAAAAGGAAAGAGAGCACACGAGGAAGTACTCGTCCGAAGAACCCCCAGAACTCGAACTGTCCGGCGAAGCAGAACGAGCGATGGTCGACACTGAAGCAGGAGTTGGAGTTGCAGCACAGGCTTCAGGATCAGCTTCGGGAGTTGGAGTAGCAGGGCGAGGTGCATCGGGCTTGTAGATGAAGGTGCCTGCTATGTCTTCAAGTTCATCATCGGGTTCGACAAACAACAGGTCAGTGGAGGCAGAGCGCTAAGGAAGTACTGGAGTTTGCCTTCGGATGTGAGGAACTTCAAACAACTCCAGATGATCATAATCTTTTTCAATTCCCTTCGCAGACAGTTGATTGCGAGAATAATGCTTGCGGAGAAGTGTCCATGAGCGCTTTTTCTGCTCCTTTTCATACAACAGAGCTTGACGAGCATAATTGTGAAGAAGATTGATTTCAATCATCATTTCTGCTTTTTCTTTGCGGTCAAGCTTGATGTGACTCTCCAGTGATTGCTGAGTGCGAAGACATATTTCATACAGAGAGGGATTTTCTTCACGAGGGATATCCACTCTGACCTTCTTTACTTTCGGAGCTCCTACAGAGGCAAAGGTAGTTGCATCAATTGGCATTTTTCCTTTTCCGATATCCTTCACAATCTGGAGTGTGTTTCTGACAGGTGGCATGAAAACTTTCGGGACAAACTAGCAGAAGTACTCTTTCTTCAAAAGTTGCTCTATGGCAAACATAACCCATGGTGCATATGGCTTCAAAACTTGAGGACTATCAGCAGCAGATGCTAGGTTTCGAATGAGAAGATCAGGAATGTCAAACCGAACGCCATGTGCTATAGCATGAAGAGCATTTGCCACAATCCCATGAATGCTTTCAGGTCGGTTTACTGGCGTGAGAGAATTGCAGAGGATGCAGAACAACACCTTGTTCTCATAGGCCAGATGTTTCGGATTTGCTTCGGCACAATCATCACCAACAATCTTGGGGTCCATTAGCATATGCAATTGAGCTTCAGATATATCCCAAAAGTGCAGCCTATGCTCTCGTGAGGCATCAAATTCGCAACGAGGTAAATTTAACATGGCTAAGAATTGATCAGCCAAGCATTTGATTCTTTCTTCCTCGGTTATCCATTCGAGAATCCAGGTACTGTTGTCATTGAGGTCCCCTCAGATATAAAGAGTGGCATAGAACTGAAGAATAACTTCACGGTTCCAGCCATGGTTGAAACGAAGAAAGCTCTTCAGGAACACTTGCTCGATCTGCTCAATGGTGTGATGGAAGCATGGTATGCTTTCTAGTTCGGCAAAGTTCAGAATCTTGTGCTCAAATATACGATTCTTTCCATACAGGATGCGAGCATAATAGACTGCTTGTTCTTTTGTCCAAAACCTCGGTGACAGATAAGTCCTTTCACCTTCATATGGACTGGTCCCAAAGAATGCAAGTTTCGAGTGATGAAACTGCTCATTGAATGGTGGACCATTCGGGCCATCACTAACGGGAAACAGAGGAAATGTTTCTAGTGGATTGCACAGAGGTTCTTCACCGGACATGAATTTTGTTCGAACATCATCGGGC
This sequence comes from Elymus sibiricus, assembly GCA_039707655.1. Classification (NCBI taxonomy): domain Eukaryota; kingdom Viridiplantae; phylum Streptophyta; class Magnoliopsida; order Poales; family Poaceae; genus Elymus; species Elymus sibiricus. Next base: position 85,709,496 of record CM077668.1, on the reverse strand, counting down.
GCTGGCACACTTTCATCAATGGGCTTGAGAGGAGCATAATGCTTCCTTGATTTCTCTCGGGCAGACACCTTTGATGGACTGATCTGACTGCTATTTTTGTTCGCCAGAACTCCTTCGGCATCTTTCTGTCTTTCGGGCACTGGGGCCTTTTCTTTTCTGGCATTTTCATCGACGGGAGGCGCAACAACCTCTTCGGCAGCTTGTGTCACAACAGGTAGAACGGTTTCTTCTTGAGCCATCGGCTCATCAGGTTTCTCTTTTGCTAGTACCAACTGTGGGGCAATGGCACTAGGAACTGGATCAACATCCATCTGGGTAGGGGCACCAGATGATGAGATCGGTGGAGTTTCCTTTCAGGAAGCATTTAGCTCCCCGTCAATCTTATCATTCTCCTTTTTCTTTTCAGTTTGCATTTTCCTTGGAGGCGATGATTCTGGCTTTTCAACCTCAATTTGTTCATCAACCTCATCAGGTGGGGATTTCTGCTCGGAAGGTACATTTTGCTCATCATTCCTTACTATATCAACATTTTCATGTTGCACTAGGGCAACAGGCTCAGGAATGTGAACTTCTTCGGTACCAGCTTCAGGCACGAGATTCTCTTCGCGAGGTGGTGAAGGTGGTACTTGCTGCAATGGTACATGAGAATCCATTGTGGTAGGATCAGCAGCAATATTCTGAGGGCGTCGTGCTTTGTGAGTTTTCGGCTTGCTTGTTCTTGCCATAGCCTTCTGACGCTTTTCCTCTTGAGCTCTTCTTCGAGCGAGATCTGCTTGATGAGCAATCTCCTCGTTTCTCCTATCACACAGTTGGGACACCTCCATGTGCAAGCGAGAGTGCCAAGCAATTTTATCATTCCGCAATACGCTCAGAGCTTTGGTGAGATCAACAATCTCTTTGTTCAGCTTTTTCCTTTCGGAGTCAGAAATGCCTTCATTTCTCTTTCGCTCGACATCTTGTTTTTCTTTGACAATTATGTTGATCTTCTTAGAGATTTCTTTCAGCTCAATGAAACGCTTCGTCACCAGTTTCATAACATCATCGGGCAAACCCAGATTGCATACATCATTTGCATCGGCATCATAAGCAGCGCTGTCAATGACATCAATCATGTACTGCAAGTCATATGTTTGTTCCTCTGTGGAAGCAGGAACATTCAGCTTGGTCCTCTTGGCAGACGCATCTGCTTTTTCTTCTAAATGCAGCTTTCTCTTCGGGACTGTCAGGGCCGGTTTTTCAACAAAACATTTATTGAGAAACCGTCCTGATAGTCCGGCCAGTACAGAAAATCCTTCTTACTGGTAGACACTTCCTTGATACAAAAGTCCAGTAGTACTGAATATATTACAGGGTTGAGCTGAGGTTGCTCAACAATTTATTACAAGCACGCCAATATTATACATAAAGGCGGATATGACACAATGGATGTGGTGGCATACTACTGACTCACGAAATAAAAAGAGTGGTGGATTGTAGGAGATATGCCCTAGAGGCAATAACAAATGTTATTATTTATCTCCATGATCATAATTATGTTTATATTCCATGCTATAACTGCTATGGTTCTTGAGTCTGCAATAACCACGAGGCTTGAAGGAAGACTCATATGCACGTGTGGAATAATAGACGGTAACATGTATTCCTAGTCTGGCCTCTAAGACTAGCTCAAGTGTTGCATGATGGTTCTGTTTTCCTGATCATGGGCATGTCTATGCCGGCAATTTTGAGGACACAATGTTAGTAGAACACTTGTGTTGAATCGACCCGATTGATGTTATGCTATGAGATTCATTCGTCATAAGTTGATGGTTAATAACACAGAGATAGTTAATGTTTGCATAATTCCTTAGACCATGAGGGTGTCGAGTTTCTTCATGCTTGCTTCATGAACTTTGGGGTTTGTTAAACGTCATCCGTAAATGGGTGGCTATTACGGCGGCTTACGGGTTCATGGAAAAGTGTGTTAAGTAACTTGATAGCTCAAGATTGGGATTTGCTCCTCCGACGATGGAGAGATATCTCTGGGCCCTCTCGGTGTTACGGTATCCATCATCGTCTGGCCAGACACAAGTGTGATTTGATCACAGGGATGCCGGGACACGGAAACGAGAAAAGAGAACAAAAACCGGTAACGAGGTAACTTGCATAGTGGACAAGTTGTTGATCCACGGGGATGCGATGTTTCTCACCTCGGGTATTTGTAACATATCGCGAAGCAACAGGAATAGCACACGGCAACTGGAGGTTCACTCGAATATTCATTCATGTGGGTATAGGGGTCAATATGGGTGTCCACGGCTCCGATGTTGATCATTGATCGGAAAGTGTTCCGGGTCATGTCTATACTTCACCGAACCTATAGGGTCACACGCTTAAGGGTCATCTATCTGCTGAATACTAGACGGGGAGTCTGAGAGAAATTCACCGAAAAAGTTTCGGATGAAACGGAAACGTTCCGGAGAGGATATCGGAATAGTTCCGGTAAAACTGAAAAGTTGTTTCAGGGGATACCATAAAGTCAGATTGGTTTCGGCACATGCCTGATAATTCTTTGAGGGTGCCAGAATCGTTCTGGAAACTTTCTGGAATTTTCCGGGATGAAAACCGGAAATGTTCCGGAGCTGCCGGAACCGCTTCAGATGCTTTTCGCAGATGAAAATCACTAAACCGGAATTGTTCCGGATCGCATTGAAAATTATTTTAGTGGGTACTGGAAATGTTCTAAGCCCACATAAATATTTTCAGTTCGAACGGACGCTGAAAAATGTCGTCGTGAATAGTGAAATCAGATTTATGGATATGGTTGGAAGTTGGCTTTCCACAAATATCTTCCCAAGATATTTTGGGATGACATGGAATTTTGGATATGCCCATCCTACTCATTGCTTTTCCTATGAATAGAGGTGGAGGGGCTGCCTCCACACTCACTCCTTCTCACATACAAGTGCCATGACATTTCTGGCTTCTCTCTCCCTCCCAGCGAAATAGTTTCGTAGAGCCGAAAGGCTGTCTGGGTTCCGGTGGGAACTAGTTCTGGACGGCGAAGCCCTGCCGGATAGATGACACCGTATGTGTGCAACTCTGTAGAGAGATCGTAGTTTCGGTCTTAGTTCGAGAGTTCCTCCCGAAGGGCTGTCCGAGTTACTGTCCGTGTTTCGGGGGTCCTCCCGAAGGGCTGTCCGTGAGGCCTCCCGGAGGGCTGTCCGAGGATCCGTCCGGTGGGACTATCCGAAGGACTGTCCAGAGGCCTCCCGAAGGGCTGTCCGAGGATCCGTCCGGTGGGACTATCCGAGGGACTGTCCCGATGCCTCCTGGAGGGCTGCCCGGAGATCCGTCCGGTGAGCTGATGTGGGAGCACATCCTCGCGGTTGGGAGGATGTAAATCCTAGCTGCGGGGATCTGCACCGCCGATCGTCATCGACTCTACTTTCGCTGCGCTACGAGTCGGTAACGAATAAGATCAAACCTTGTATGCAGTCTTCATAGTGATCCTGGGCTGGTACGTAGGTCGGAAATTTTTTGTTTTCTGCTGCGTTCCCCTACAGTGGCATCATGAGCCGTGCTATGCGTAGATGCAGGTTGCGATCTAGAATACATGAGATGTATGGGTGTTGCACAATATAATTAGGTAGTAGATGAGTTCTATTGCTGAAAATTATTTGTGCGGGTAGCGGATGAAATCTGTTACCCGATGTTCTTGTTGCTTCCCTGGAATTTGCATATTTCTGATCTTGATAATGGTATGGTGGAGTTTCAAAGTTCTGGCAATCCGCGATCCTGATTGATCAACGAAGTGCTAACAGTTCTTTGAATTCCACCATAGTTAAAAAGAAAAATGAAATTTCGCAGACAAAAGGGCAATGCAGATATGATCTGCACGGGGGTCACGCGTATGATGAAGTTTAGTATGGGGCTCGAGATTCTATTATCTCGTGTTTCATACACCCTGGAATGATAATCTAGCGACTTGAATTATCATACTTGATGATAAAACGTTGGTAACTGCGGTTTGTTTCGAAACCTTAGAAACCACGTAAAATGAAATTTTGCATAAACCGATTAGAGGCATCTAACTTGGTTTTGCAGGATGGTTTGCATGTGCATGTGATGTGGTATAGCAAAGCTCATATTAATTCGATTATGTATGAGATGACTATATGATGTAAATTTGTTAACATGACCTGCGTGTCATGATTCGGCATGATGGCTGGAGCCATATGATTGCACTTTAATGACCTACGTGTCAACCTTAAGTAATGCACTTATTTTATTAGCTATAGAGATAGCAATATTATCTGGTGCATTGACAAGGTGGTGGCAATCTTCGTGAAGGTGAACACCGACGCGAATGCCGAAGACAAAGAATACTTGACTTCTCCGTCAGAAGGGGCTATACCATGTCATGCTATTATGAATTGCCTGAGATGTTTATCCCTTATGATGCACCCTTCTTGATTGCGCGGTAGTCGCTTTTTATTAGGGTGATCTCTCACAAAAATATCAAGAAGTTAGTGTTCTCCCAAGTGTAGCACCGTCACGGCACCTAACTTTTCAGGGTCTCACATGCTAACATGGGCACGAACGATTAGAGAAGTGTGAGGCGGGTGAGTTGAGACCTCGCAGCGAGATCACTTGGTTGTCTTGACGTTCAGGCATGAAAGTCATGAGCTCGGAACACACGCATCGAAAGATGAACAAGAGTCGCATAGAGATGTGATTGGCAAGTTGGCCTACCAGTTGAGATTTTTCGTCATCTGTGATGCTACCATCGTGGCGAACAATCAAAACTCGGATCTTGTATCACTCACAATCAATTATGAGAGATATTGATTTGAGTGGGAGCGCACTGCAGAATTACCTTGTTTAATTCTCTGTGCAATTAATTATGAACTTTGTCTAAAGTAAAATTTGCATAATAGTTGTAGAATAATGGCTCGCATTTCCACCTTCCCTATTAAAATTGAATTAGCTGTTAAATATCTGGTTAAATCTTTACGGTTGGTAACGTAATGTGAGGATTGTCCTCAAGAGTGCCGAGAAGGATTTTGTCCTATCGCATGCTTTTAGTATTCTCTCGCTAAAGCTATGGATAATGAGACTCTCGTCCTTTGATCCAAAAGCTAGAATTCTGTTACGGTCAAGTGCAATATGTTTGCTTCCATGAGACCCGGCCTTCAAAAGTTTGGGATAGCTATGTGATATTCATGGAACTGAAAATCTTTTTTCAGACACAAACAAAGGCTAAAAGATATGGGATATCCAAAGCAATGTTTGTTTTGCAAACTGTTAGTAAAAGGTGTTTACTATGCATTTGACTAATGACAGAGGGATCCAGTAGAACGCCTGTCATATGATGAAGGTGAATAAAACAACAACTTAAAGGAAATGTCCGAAGGGTGTTAGTAAGACTTTCACGCCTAGGAAGTCCGGGGCTAACGCCACTCTTAAGTTGGATGCTTCTTCTGAGAGTAGAAGAAATACTAAAAGTTAAACTGTTAGAAGCATAAAGGCAAAAGGAGTGAAGACTGGAATATCCAGCTCATGTATGAAAGTCATACAAGTTATTGATGTATAGAAGGCTGGTCAAAGAAATAGTTCTTGGGAATTATGATTAAACCTGTTAATCACTGATTCTTGGGTATTGTGAGTTGATCACAGAGATACCCGCTCGATTGCTATCCGTTGCAATTCGATGCAAGAACTACTACGGCCTAAAAGGGCTTGCCGGAGTGAGGTTTAGATACGCGCTGGGAATATAGTAAATGTTACTATACCTTCCATTGGTGTATTTCTGTCTGTATTAATTTTCATAATTCATTTAGAGTTTTTACACACTCTAGCCCATTGCATAAGGTATCTTGCAAGAGGGTTGTTCATAAGAGAACTTTTAATGTTCGATGTTATGAATAACTTAAGGGCCATACTTTCATTATGAATGAGATGTATGTTATGAATATTGATAATAATACATTACCTCTGTATCTACTTTCATAAATCATTTTAGAGTTTTATACACTCTAGCCCATTTGCATAATGTTTGTTGCAAGAGTGTTGTTCATGAAAGAACAATTGTTGTTTGGAATCATGAATAACATAAGGGCCATGCTTCCATAGTGGATGGAACGTATGTTATGAATATTGATAGTAATATGATACATCCATAACACTGACGCTAAATGTCGCAAGACTAAGAGAACACCAAACTGCATTTGGTCACATTGGAGAAACCCGCATGAAGAAATTCCATTATAATGGATTTTGAAGTCATTTGATTATGAATCATCTGACACTTGCAACTTTCCTCCGGAAAAGTGAAGTGACCGAAATACCGTTCACAGGCCATAAGGAACGAGCAACAAACTTATTGGTGATCATACATTTTGATGTGTGCAGTCCAATAAATGTTGTTGCTGGCAGTGAATTTATCTATCTTCAGAAATGACTCAAGTAGATATATGGATATTTACTTGATGAGACGTAAGTCTGGATCTTTTGAAATCATTCGAAAGGTTTTCAAAAATGAAGTAGAAATTATTGTAACAAGAAAATTATGTTTCTGCAATTGGATTGTGGAAAGGAATATTTGAGTTACAAGTTTAGCGAATGTCTAATGAGTTGTGAAAAGAGTTTCATAACTTACACCTCCCGGAACTCCACTGAGAGTGGAACGTCCGTGAAGATGTATTCAAACCATTTATGACATGGTAAGATCAAAGATGACATAAATCAATTTGCCATTATCCCTTTTAAAGTAATGCTTTAGTGACTGCGGTTTTTACACTGAAAAGAGCGCCATCAGGTCTGTTGGAATGACGCCATGGTATGGTACGCCCAATCATGCTTGGTTTTTCCTTATCATTTGGAATAAGGGGCTTGTGTAAAAGGTTACAAACCTATTCCAAATCAGACAAGAGCTACTTTGTGGGTTATCCCAAGTATTGGGTATTTCCCCACCACTATACCGAGGCAAATAGGTTTGCCACAAAGAACGGTATGCTTTTTGAAGAAAATGGTTCTTGCAAAAAGGTGAGTGGGAGAACAGTGCAACTCGACGAGATAAGCAGTATCTTCGTCATCAGATCAAAGGAAAGGAACCTTGGAAGAAATTCCAGAGTTTCCTACTACGACTGATACGGAAGTCTCTACAATAAAATGTATGGACTTCGGTCGAACTTGCAGCTGAACCACGTAGGCAAAACTCGTGCAAACCTCTCAGGTGCGCAAGCGAGATATTGTTGTTAGACAACAGTATACCTACGATACATAAGGAAGCGTTGATGGGCCCTGACTCCGGAATTGGCTAAATGCCAATACAATCCGAGATAGTTTCCATATAAGTGTTTCAAGATTAAAATCTTGTTACACCTTTCGGAAGACTTAGAGTCTAACGAATATTTATGGAACTATAAACTGATGTGGATAAAAAGTTTTATCCATAAAGCTCGACTTGTTGTAATAACAAGTTCAAGGAGTTGACTATGATGAGATTGTCTCACCGTAGCGATGCTAAAAGTCGGTTCGGATTGAACTAGCAATTAATACATATTTCAACATGAGATATGAAACATGGATGACAAAAGGATTTCCATCTGATGGAAATGAAACCTAGGACTTGTATGTGATACAGTCCAAAGTAATTTGTCGATCCAGAGGATGCTAGTAAGTATGCAAACTTCAGAGTTCCAACAATGGACAGAAGAGAGCAAAATGGAGTTGGAATCTTCGTTTTTGATAAAATAGTCAAAGGAGTTTGATTTGATCAATGGATAACGAAGATGCTTGTGGTTTCAAGAAAGTAAGTGGGAGCATAATAATATTTCTAAAAACTTTGTGTGTTTAACACATTGTTGATTGGAAATTTCTTGACACGAATTAGGACTTCATTTGAAAATAGTTTTTCAATGAAGTGCTTAGGCTAAATAGCCTCAATATTAGGCATGATGATCTATGGAGATAGATTTACCTAATGGGGCTAAGCAAGGAATACATATTGACAAGATGCTAAAACATTTTAGCATTTAAAACGCCAAGGAGTGATTCTTGCTGAAGTCACATGGAAAGAGTTTTTACAAGACTCGGTGTCCCAAAACACTGATGAGTAAAATACATGATGGAGATTCCACACACTCTTGTGTTTGGATTAATCATGTATTCCATGGTATGTAAAACAACCAGATATGTCCAATACTCCAAAGCTGTTGTGAGTATAGATACCAAAGTGATCAAAGTACTGATCATGGGAGAACAGTGAAAAATGTCATTGAGTACTAAAGTAGCACTGATGACATGTTTTCTCGCAAGCGGAGATTATGAAGTACTCGTTGTAAATGATTACATCGATACAGTCTTCATCAATGCTCCATGCGATTTTTGATTTAAGTTAAGGGTTTTGTGTGATACACAATATGGTGGCACGGTGTTTGGAAATCGTTTCTAAACAGGTTACTGTGGCGAATTCTATATCAAATGGCTAAGTATGTTGCCGCTTTCGAAGCGGCAAAGAAGATGTTGAATCATATAGTTCGTTCATGAACTTAGTATGGTTCCAAAAATGGCTTTTGTCAATGGGACACTACTACAGGTAGTTGCTCCATAACTCAGTCTGAGGAATCCAGGTTCGACCTGTGATTCACATATATACAAAGCCAAGTCCACACAAAATATGGATTTTGTGAAAGCTTGAAAGCGTGAGGAGATGCAAAGATACACACGGAACTGAAGTTGTCAGATCCGTTGGACATCAGGCTATACCACATGCGAAGCATTTTTTACACCGGTGTGCCACAGGTGTAATGTGCATTAGCATTGACTAGATTATTGACTCTAGTGCAAGTGGGAGTCTGTAGGAGATATGCCCTAGAGGCAATAACAAATGTTATTATTTATCTCCATGATCATAATTATGTTTATATTCCATGCTATAACTGCTATGGTTCTCGAGTCTGCAATAACCACGAGGCTTGAAGGAAGACTCATATGCACGTGTGGAATAATAGACGGTAAAATGTATTCCTAGTCTGGCCTCTAAGACTAGCTCAAGTGTTGCATGATGGTTCTGTTTTCCTGATCATGGGCATGTCTATGTCGGCAATTTTGAGGACACAATGTTAGTAGAACACTTGTGTTGAATCGACCCGATTGATGTTATGCTATGAGATTCATTCGTCATAAGTTGATGGTTAATAACACAGAGATAGTTAATGTTTGCATAATTCCTTAGACCATGAGGGTGTCGAGTTTCTTCATGCTTGCTTCATGAACTTTGGGGTTTGTTAAACGTCATCCGTAAATGGGTGGCTATTACGGCGGCTTACGGGTTCATGGAAAAGTGTATTAAGTAACTTGATAGCTCAAGATTGGGATTTGCTCCTCCGACGATGGAGAGATATCTCTGGGCCCTCTCGGTGTTACGGTATCCATCATCGTCTGGCCAGACACAAGTGTGATTTGATCACAGGGATGCCGGAACACAGAAACGAGAAAAGAGAACAAAAACCGGTAACGAGGTAACTTGCATAGTGGACAAGTTGTTGATCCACGGGGATGCGATGTTTCTCACCTCGGGTATTTGTAACATATCGCGAAGCAACAGGAATAGCACACGGCAACTGGAGGTTCACTCGAATATTCATTCATGTGGGTATAGGGGTCAATATGGGTGTCCACGGCTCCGATGTTGATCATTGATCGGAAAGTGTTCCGGCTCATGTCTATACTTCACCGAACCTATAGGGTCACACGCTTAAGGGTCATCTATCTGCTGAATACTAGACGGGGAGTCTGAGAGAAATTCACCGAAAAAGTTTCGGATGAAACGGAAACGTTCCGGAGAGGATATCGGAATAGTTCCGGTAAAACTGAAAAGTTGTTTCAGGGGATACCATAAAGTCAGATTGGTTTCGGCACATGCCTGATAATTCTTGGAGGGTGCCAGAATCATTCTGGAAACTTTCTGGAATTTTCCGGGATGAAAACAGGAAATGTTCCGGAGCTGCCGGAACCGCTTCAAATGCTTTTCGCAGATGAAAATCACTAAACCGGAATTGTTCCGGGTCGCATTGAAAATTATTTTAGTGGGTACTGGAAATGTTCTAAGCCCACATAAATATTTTCAGTTCGAACGGACGCTGAAAAATGTCGTCGTGAATAGTGAAATCAGATTTATGGATATGGTTGGAAGTTGGCTTTCCACAAATATCTTCCCAAGATATTTTGGGATGACATGGAATTTTGGATATGCCCATCCTACCCATTGCTTTTCCTATAAATAGAGGTGGAGGGGCTGCCTCCACACTCACTCCTTCTCACATACAAGTGCCATGCCATTTCTGGCTTCTCTCTCCCTCCCAGCGAAATAGTTTCGTAGAGCCGAAAGGCTGTCTGGGTTCCGGTGGGAACTAGTTCTGGACGGCGAAGCCCTGCCGGATAGATGACACCGTATGTGTGCAACTCTGTAGAGAGATCGTAGTTTCGGTCTTAGTTCGAGAGTGCCTCCCGAAGGGCTGTCCGAGTTACTGTCCGTGTTTCGGGGGTCCTCCCGAAGGGCTGTCCGTGAGGCCTCCCGGAGGGCTGTCCGAGGATCCGTCCGGTGGGACTATCCGAAGGACTGTCCAGAGGCCTCCTGAAGGGCTGTCCGAGGATCCGTCCGGTGGGACTATCCGAGGGACTGTCCCGATGCCTCCCGGAGGGCTGCCCGGAGATCCGTCCGGTGAGCTGATGTGGGAGCACATCCTCGCGGTTGGGAGGTTGTAAATCCTAGCTGCGGGGATCTGCACCGCCGATCGTCATCGACTCTACTTTCGCTGCGCTACGAGTCGGTAACGAAAAAGATCAAACCTTGTATGCAATCTCCATAGTGATCCTGGGCTGGTACGTAGGTCGGAAAATTTTTGTTTTCTGCTGCGTTCCCCTACATGGATATGTCACAGCGAAGTAGTGACATCGCTCTAAATATCTTACAGCTCATCAAGCGTCAGAGTGAGGCTCGATGGTTTATTTGGGTAGCGGAAGGGTTTATAATACACGTGACAAACTCCAGGATCGCAAGAGACTGACTAGAACTCCTCTAGGCGTCGGACTCGCTATCGTACTCTTCATCCATAAGATCGCCTTCGTCCACATCTGGCCAAAACAATAGCCAGGGACAAGCCGGTGAGTACTTTGAATGTACTCGCAAACATTTTGGACATAAGATATAACAAATGTAATCATGATGCACATGAGCAAAAATCATAATGACAACAGGTATGAAAATATGCACAGCGGAAAAAAATAAAGAAAGGAAGTCGGGCGGTAGTCCTCCCGAAATCCTAATAAAATAAGAAGAGGACCGATCGGGTGTCTGAAGCGACGCCTCGAAAGGTAAGAAATAACAGACATGCCTCAGTCGGGCGTCAGTGCGACACCTCATAAAGGGCTTATGTCAAAATATAAAATGACAAGAATGCCACAGTCGGACGTCTGCGCGACATCACATAAAGGGCTTATATTGAAAAGTAAATGACAAGCATGCCACAGTCGGACGTCTGCGCGACATCACATAAAGGGCTTATATTGAAAAGTAAATGACAAGCATGCCACAGTCGGACGTCTGCGCGACATCACATAAAGGGCTTATATTGAAAAGTAAATGACAAGCATGCCACAGTTGGACGTCTGCGCGACATCACATAAAGGGCTTATATTGAAAAGTAAATGACAAGCATGCCACAGTCGGACGTCTGCGCGACATCACATAAAGGGCTTATATTAATATCATAAAAGAGTACGAGTAATCCGGGAGGTAACACCATCCCAAGGAATGCTCGGCATATCACAGAAATAAAGGGTTAGTCCATACAAGAACATTACAGTTGTTTAACATATTTGTTCTCCAGAGACTGACACTGAGACCGACACTTGACCTGTCAACCAACGTCCTTGACCGTGGACACGGCTACTCGAATAGTTTTGACTCTGCAGAGGTTGTACTCTTTACCCACAGCCAACGGATTTCAGTAGTCACAAAGGACTAGTTCCGTCTATGGTATTTTAGAAGAAAACACATCTGACCATTACACACCCATTTTTCATCCCGCTGCCAGGAATCACCCTCGGCAACGTTTCAGAAAAACCTTAAGACGGGGAGGCCACTACCTCGAATAACATGGGATCAAATTTATATTCGCGCGCTCTAAGGGGTGCCCCCCTCTCGGTCCCGGACCGGAAATACCCATGCCCCCTGACCGGATGACTGGCTTTATCCAGGGCCATGGTACCTTCATCACGGCCCCTCTATTTGGTGTGTACATGGAAAGAGGTTTGCAACTTACTAAACCGTATTCACAACAGAAAGCATGTGGCAGCACGAAAAGAAAGCGAACGGGGACAAGACTCGATCTATGTCAACACTGGAGTTAAACAGTTTTCTTTATTAACACCGGTATGCTCCAGTATTTCCGGTGTGCAACCTATCATGCCACAACATGACTAGGTCACCACGTTCATTGGCAAGTTTTATGGCTCACTTGCAACCCAACATGCATGAAATATACATATTCGAATGCTCATAAAATCATGCCATGATAAACATCGTGCTAGCAAACATGCAGAACACTCATTATATCAAAGGTTCAAACGTGCTTGCCTGGTTCGGAGTAGTCGGAGTCTAACTCGGTGAAGTTGACGGCACTGGCTCCCTCCTCGGTATCTACGAAATATGTATATACGAAATCTAACGTAAATACCTCGCGTAACAAAAAGTTGTTCCAAATATTTTTCAAATAAATACTATAAAAAACTAGACAGAAAAATAAAAATGACAGAAAAAGAATCAACTCAAAATCATTTTTAGCTTAAAAGTTATTAAGGAAGCAAGTCCAGGGACCCATCTGTAATGAACAGAAACTTTTCCAGGGGCTAGACTGAGAAAACAGAAAACGTTTCGGGCACTTTACGCCAGCCCAAAGGGAAGACGTATTCTGCCCAAATACGCCAACAGAAAACGATTCGGAAAAGAAAAGAGAGGCTGACTGGTGGGGTCCACCTGTCAGGTTTGAAATGGCCTCGCCGGCGCCAGAGAGCTTCCGGTGATCGCCGGCGACGAACCACGGCGAGTTAGGGGAAAAGGAGAGTACCGTCGGGCTCAGGAGAGTGGGCCGCGTCGATGAGCAGTGGAAGCAGTCGACGGAGAGCTTCACGGCGACGACCAGCTCCTCTCCGGCGGACGGCGGCGTCGGCTGAGGATGGATCTCTCCGAAGAGCTCACCTAACACCAAATTGGAGTGGGGGTCAGAACGGGCGGTGGAGAATAGGGTTACAAGCAAGATTTGGGGGGCGGGGAGGCTCTGACCAGAGCGAATCGACCAGAAGCCCGAGGCGGATCGGGGCGGCCGGAGTCGGAGAAGAATGCTTCCCCGAGTCCCTCTGGTGTGCTTGGCGGAGCTATGGGAGTAGGAGGAGAGGTGCTGGAGTGAGTGGAGGGGCAGGGGCTCTATTTATAGCCAGAATCGAGGGGTACCCGAGAACGGGATAAGTCCGGCGAGCAAATCACGGTGAGGCAGTGGCTTAGCAGGTGATTAGCAGATGTCGGCAGCTTCGGATTCGACCCCAGGTTCCATTTAAAGCATTAGCTTGGTCTAATTTGGCCGGGATCTCGGAAACGCGACGGAATGGCCTCACGGGCTCGTCGGCGGCAGGGAGCGTGCTCTGCGCGTCTCAGGCTGCGGCGATCGTCCCCTAGTGCGCTCTGAAGATAAGATGGCCACGCGGAGGCTTGAGGAGGCTTGGGCGGTGCTGGATTGCGGTGATCCTCGCTGAGCTCTTCTGACGGCCGTGGCGGGAGGCTCTGCCGTCGCTGCACTCGCTGGAGACGATGGGACGGCTCAGCACCGACGCCCACGTCCAGCCAACCGACCGTGCGGCGCAAGGATAAGGAGGAGGAGCAGTGAGCAAGAGGCCAAGGGCGGCACTGGCGAGATTGACGACGATCGACTGACGAAAACGACACTGCCCTCTCTCTGAACTTACTGAATCTCTGAAACTGACAGGAACAGTGCACATCACCTGCTTGATGAAATGATTCTGGCACGAGGGAAATTTATCTGGAGCTGAAACTTGGTGAGGTGGAGTCATGATGCATCTAGAGGCTCCCTGATTTTTGTCAGAATTTTTGGAAGCCAAAAAATATGAATTCCCTCCAAATTTGCAAATCAGGTTCAAACTTGCAGTGGCCAAATTTTGAAAATTTTGAACTATGGATCTGGATGTTTTTGGAGATCTTGGTTTAGGGTACTAAAGACAATCTAGGATAATTTACTTGGGGTCAGATCTCAAAGAGAATTGGTACTTCCTTTGTAATTCAAAGGAGTCCCAGAAAATGACAGAAAACGATTTGGGAAGAAATAAATATAATAAAAATATATATGAGGTTGAAACCTACTGGAATTTGATCCTTGACTTGATCCAAAGTAGGGGAGGGGTTATTGGAAGAATTTTTTTTCAATGTGGGTTCATAGCAAGAGAGGTAAAAGAATCCTCTTTGAAAGAAAAGGGGTAATTCCAAAATAAAAGAATTCTTTTAATAAAAGGAAAAGTAAAAGTATTCCAGAGAAATATTGTTGACAAAATCACCAAGTGAAAGATCATCAAGACCAGTACCACATTTGAGGAAGATCTCAAAAGAATTCTCAACAAAAGTTTTCAGAAGAATCTTCTTTTGAGAAAATGAAAAATTCAAATAACCTCCTCAAAAGATCAAATAAAGAATTTGCTGGAAAAATCCAAATTAAAATTTTGGGGTGTTACAACACCTACCCCCTTAGGAAAAATCTCGTCCCCGAGATTTCAGCTGATCCTTAAATAGATGTGGGTGCTCTGCCCGAAGGAAATCCTCCCTTTCCCAGGTTGCTTCATCCTCAGTATGGTTGCTCCATTGAACCTTGAAAAACTTAATTGATTTCTGACGGGTCCTCCTTTCAGATTCTTCCAATATTTTTATTGGACGTTCCCGGTATGTAAGGTCTGGTTGAACGACAATATTCTCATGAGACACATGCTTTTATGGATTGCTCACACATCTCCTTAGCTGCGAGATGTGAAATACGTTATGCACATCTGACAGCTCTCCGGGTAGGTCTAGCTGGTAGGCTACTGTGCCTCTTCGTGCAAGTATGCGGAATGGTCCAATAAATCGTGGTGCCAGCTTTCCTTTGACTTTGAATCTTTGCAGGCCCCTCATCGGGGATACTCGTAGGTACACGTAATCACCAGGTTCAAAACTGACTTCATGATGTTTTTGATCATAATAACTCTTTTGTCGGCTCTGGGCTGTTTTGAGCCGATCCCTGATTTGTTTAACTTTTTCTTCGGCCTCCTTGAGCATGTCTGGGCCGAAAATCCGGCTGTCTCCTGTCTCTGACCAGTTTAATGGAGTACGGCATCTCCGCCCGTACATGGCTTCAAAAGGTGCCATTTGTAGACTGGCTTGGTAACTATTGTTGTACGCAAATTCGGCGTACGGCAAACTTTCTTCCCAACTGGTTCCATATGTGAGAACACATGCTCTTAGCATGTCCTCTAGAATTTGATTCACATGTTCAGTCTGTCCTCCAGTTTGTGGATGGTAGGCTGTACTGAATACTAATTGAGTTCCCAGGGCTTGCTGTAAATGATCCCAAAATCTGGAGACGAACTGAGTGCCTCTGTCGGATATGATAGTCTTTGGAACCCCATGTAAACAGACAATACGGCTGAGGTAAAGCCTGGCAAGTTTCTGTGTGGTATGGGTGGTTTTAACTGGAATAAAATGTGCCACTTTGGTTAACCTGTCAGTGATGACCCATATGGCATCATTTCCATGTCGGGACCGGGGTAGTCCGACAATAAAATCCATTCCAATATCATCCCACTTCCATTCGGGTATTTTATTTGGCTGTAATAAACCTGCTGGTTTTTGGTGCTCGGCTTTTATGCGCTGGCATGAATCACAACATGCAATGAATAAGGCTATATCTCTCTTCATACCGTGCCACCAAAATTTTTCCTGAATGTCCTTGTACATTTTTGTTCCTCCTGGGTGAATTGAATATGGAGCAGTGTGGGCTTCAGTTAAAATTTGTCGTTTGAGGTCCTCTATGTTTGGTACGCATAGCCGGTTCCCGTACCATAATATTCCTTTGTCATCTATGACAAATTCTGAGGCCTTGTCCATACTCACTTTTCTTTTTATGCCCTCGATGCTGGGATGTCCGTGTTGAGCTGCTTTGATTTGTTCCGTCAAGACGGGCTGAATTTCCAAATTTGCCACAGTGCCTTCTGTGACTAAAACCATGTTGAGTTTCGCAAACTCTTGCTGAAATTCAGGTCTTAAATTTTGTATACTGCTGTTGCTTGAGCTTGGGTTCCTACTGAGAGCATCAGCTACGACATTTGCCTTGCCTGGGTGGTAGTGAATGCCAACGTCATAATCTTTCACTAATTCCAACGAGCGTCGTTGTCGTAAATTGAGTTCTGGCTGTGTGAAAATATATTTAAGACTTTTATGGTCCGTGTATATTTCACAACAATTTCCAAGCAGAAAATGTCGCCACTCCTTGAGGGCGTGTATAACTGCGGCCAATTCCAAGTCATGGGTAGGATAGTTTTCCTCATGACGTCGGAGTTGACTTGAAGCATAGGCGACCACTTTGCCTTCTTGCATCAGTACACATCCAAGACCTTTCCTGGACGCATCGCAATATACTTCAAAATTCTTGGGAATGTTAGGTATGACCAATACTGGTGCTGTTGTCAATTTCTTCTTTAACTCTTGAAAACTTTTCTCGCAGGCATCAGTCCACTCAAATTTCTTATCCTTCTTGAGTAGTTGGGTCATAGGCTTTGCAATGGTGGAAAATCCCTCAATAAATCTTCTGTAATATCCAGCCATCCCAAGAAAGCTTCGAACATCTGTTACATTGGCTGGTTGTTTCCACTCGAGTACGGCTTTGACTTTTTCAGGGTCCACGGTAACTCCTTCTTGGTTTAACACATGGCCTAGAAAACCAACTTGTTTTAGCCAAAATTCACATTTGCTGAATTTGGCGTACAATTGATGTTTCCTTAACTCTCCCAGTACAATCCTGAGATGCTCAGCATGCTCTTCGGGTGTCTTGGAATACACCAAAATGTCATCGATGAATACCACGACGAATTTGTCCATATATTTCATAAACACCTTATTCATGAGATGTACGAAATATGCAGGAGCATTCGTCAGTCCGAACGACATTACTGTAAACTCGTATAGACCGTATCGGGAAGTGAATGCTGTCTTTGGAATATCTTCTGTCCGTATTTTCAATTGATGATATCCCGATCTCAAATCAATTTTTGAGAAAACTTTGGCCTGTGCAAGCTGGTCAAATAAATCATTTATTCGTGGCAGAGGGTATTTATTTTTGATGGTGACCATGTTCAGTGCTCGATAGTCCACACACAGTCTCAGAGTTCCATCTCTTTTCTTGGCAAATAGTACTGGTGATCCCCAAGGTGAGGAGCTGGGCTTGATGTAACCCTTGTCCAGTAATTCTTTTTTTTGCTTCTTTAATTCTACCAATTCAGATGGTGCCATTCTGTAAGGTTTCTTGTAAATGGGTTCGGTGCCAGGTGCTAGTTCAATGACGAACTCTATTTCGCGGTCTGGTGGCATACCTGGCAGCTCTTCTGGAAATACATCTGGAAATTCACCGACCACCGGAACTTTACTCAGTTCAGAAATATCGATCTTATTCAGTCTTGGTTGAAGTGATATTGGTCTCTCTTGAGCTGAAATTCTTATGGTCTTCCCGTGATGATGAGTGAGAGTCACTGTCCGATTGAAGCAATCAATAAAACCTTTATTTGTTGCTAACCAGTCCATTCCAAGAATAACATCCAATACCTTGTTTTCGAGCACAATGAGGTTTGCCCAGAATTTCAATCCCTGAAGCTCAATAACCACACCTTGGCAGTAACTTTGAGTGATTTGCTTGATCCCGGGGGACTTGATAGTCATAGAATTTTCCAAGGGGAGAATCGGAAAATTATGTTGCAAAGCAAATTTCTTGGAAATGAACGAGTGAGAAGCTCCAAAATCAAACAAAACCATGGCAGGTATGGTGTTGACAGGAAACGTACCGAGTACGATATCTGGGGCACTCTGTGCTCCGTCCTTGGTCACATGGTTCATGTGACCCTTCTTGTGGTTGTTATTGGGGTTGAAGTTTATGCGTTTGGGGGCTGAATTGTTCCCATTGTTGTTCGGCTTGGGAGCCGAGTTTCTTGGCTTTGGACACTGCCTGGCATAATGTCCTTCTTCGCCACAGGCGTAACAAGTAACGCCTGGGCGATACATAAAATCCTTTTCCCTTGCCTGGAAATTTTTATTTGGGCGAGGAACATTTGTTGCAGATTTGTTCGCCCCATTTTTCTGGAAATCATTCTTGTTCTTGATGTTGCGAGAGTTGGTAGTCTTGTCCCTCTTGCGCTTGCGGAATTCATCCAGGCTGCGACGCTCATTTTCCATCGTAATAGCCTTGTACACAAGTGTCTTGAAGTCGGGAAAAGTGTGAACGACCAGTTGCCATTTTAGTGCTGGTGCCAGACCGTCCAGAAACTTTTCCATCTTTTTACTCTCAGTCATATTTTCTTCATTGGCATAACGGGATAGTTGCGTAAACTGACTGTTGTATTCAGTCACAGTCATGGTCCTCTGTTTGAGGTCATCAAATTCTCTTTTCTTGATCTTCATAACACTTCTAGGAATGTGCGCCCCACAAAAATTTTCCTTGAATTCCTCCCAAGTGATGGTGTTTTCATTAGGGTGCATATGCAGGAAATTCTCCCACCATGACGCAGCTGCTCCTGTGAGGTAGTGGGGTGCATAGAGCACCTTCTCTCGGTCTGAACACTGAGCAATGATTAATTTCCTTTCAATGTCCCGAAGCCAATCATCGGCCTCAAGTGGTTTGTCCGTGTGGGAGAAAGTTGGCGGACGGGTCTTCTGTAGTTCAGATAATTTTGAATGCAGCTGGTATGGCTCGCGGTGATTTCCCATATGGATAATGTGATCCATCATTTCTTTATGCTGCTGCTGGCTTTGTTCATACAAACGACAGACCTGAGAAAATGTTGCCTCACTGTCCTGCTGACTTGACTGTCCCTGGGTGTAATTATTACCTGTCTGTGTACCATAATGTTCTTCGGGCGGACTTGGCGTAGAACGAGTCCAGGGACGATGCCTTTCCATTCTGGGGCACATTTTGCAAAAACCCAAGAGAAAACCAATTTTTGAGAGGCCAGATGAATATTTCAAAGGCAGAAATTCCAAATACTCAAGGATTTTTCAGGAAAGCATTAAATTGCGCGCGGAGAAGGACCGCTCGGTACACATCTTACAAGCAGGCATAATTATACAGCATATCACTCAGGATGCGCGTACACGCTCCTGACATGTTATTTATGCTAGTGCACTTCTCCATGTCCTACATGATGCACAAACAGACTACTTCTCTCCAAGCCTATGTACATATAAACATATCATACAACTGCTGCATTACAACGCTGCTTGGCGCACTTAGTCGGAGATGGTGAAAATCTCCCTTGTCCTGCCGAGGGTAAGTCCCAAAGATGCTGGAGACTCAACCTCCTCCTCAAGAATAGGCTCTAGGCGCGGAGGGCTGGGCTGCGGAGCTGGTGCGGGCGTAGCAGGTGGTGCAGCACTAACCGGGGTAGGAGCGATGACTTGGTCAAACTCCTCAGTAGTAGGCAGGCGGCGTGCGGTGGCTAGGATAGCCGGTGTGTAGGATGCTGAAGACGAGATGTACGACAGTGGCGGTGACGTATGAAGGAGCTCCCTCCTGTTGGCGACACAGCCCTGCACTGAGTCCATACGAGCAGCCACATAGTCGTCCACGAGGTTGTCAAAAGCTGCCTCCAGAGCTTTGAGATACTCAACAAGCATCTCAATGGCTTCATCTCGCTCGCCCCTAGCGCAGGCAAATGCATAGTGACAAGTGTAGGGCACGTGGCACGGAAGATAGCGGTAGCGACGAGCCTTCATCGCAGGAAGTACATCCCGGAGACGTACAATTGCCTCCCAGGCAGCCATCTGCACCGCATGCCTCTCCGTAGGCATGGCCCTCCCAACAAAACGGAAGTGGCGTGATCCAGAACGCCCTCCCTTAAACTGAATTGCGGCCTGATGCATGGACACGCTGTCGCTGATCTTGTGCTGGTAGAGTGTGAACTCCGGACGAGTTGTCGGCCCGATCGCGATCTTGGTGATGGAGACGAGGAGCTTGATAAACCCCTCAGGCACATTGGCGAACACCTGTGAGTCACAGTCGCTGCCAGCCATCTACAAAAGTAGACAAAAATTCCAGATAGTCAAATCATAAATTTATGATGACTAACAGAAAAATTGCTACAATTGCAACAAAATAAAACTACGCTAATAACCGATTAGCGTTCGCACCTAGTGGCTTTCTACAGTCAGCCTGGCTCTGGTACCAAGGTTTGTCAGGGCCGGTTTTTCAACAAAACATTTATTGAGAAACCGTCCTGATAGTCCGACCAGTATAGAAAATCCTTCTTACTGGTAGACACTTCCTTGATACGAAAGTCCAATAGTACTGAATATATTACAGGGTTGAGCTGAGGTTGCTCAACAATTTATTACAAGCACGCCAATATTATACATAAAGGCGGATATGACACAATGGATGTGGTGGCATACTACTGACTCGCGAAATAAAAAGAGTGGTGGATATGTCACAGCGAAGTAGTGACATAGCTCTAAATATCTTACAGCTCATCAAGCGTCAGAGTGAGGCTCGATGGTTTATTTGGGTAGCGGAAGCGTTTATAATACACGTGACAAACTCCAGGATCGCAAGAGACTGACTGGAACTCCTCTAGGCGTCGGACTCGCTATCGTACTCTTCATCCATAAGATCGCCTTCGTCCACATCTGGCCAAAACAATAGCCAGGGACAAGCCGGTGAGTACTTTGAATGTACTCGCAAACAGTTTGGACATAAGATATAACAAATGTAATCATGATGCACATGAGCAAAAATCATAATCACAACAGGTATGAAAATATGCACAGCGGAAAAAAAATAAAGAAAGGAAGTCGGGCGGTAGTCCTCCCGAAATCCTAATAAAATAAGAAGAGGATTGATCGGGTGTCTGAAGCGACGCCTCGAAAGGTAAGAAATAACAGACATGCCTCAGTCGGGCGTCGGTGCGACACCTCATAAAGGGCTTATGTCAAAATATAAAATGACAAGAATGCCACAGTCGGACGTCTGCGCGACATCACATAAAGGGCTTATATTGAAAAGTAAATGACAAGCATGCCACAGTCGGACGTCTGCGCGACATCACATAAAGGGCTTATATTGAAAAGTAAATGACAAGCATGCCACAGTCGGACGTCTGCGCGACATCACATAAAGGGCTTATATTGAAAAGTAAATGACAAGCATGCCACAGTCGGACGTCTGCGCGACATCACATAAAGGGCTTATATTGAAAAGTAAATGACAAGCATGCCACAGTCGGACGTCTGCGCGACATCACATAAAGGGCTTATATTGAAAAGTAAATGACAAGCATGCCACAGTCGGACGTCTGCGCGACATCACATAAAGGGCTTATATTAATATCATAAAAGAGTACGAGTAATCCGGGAGGTAACACCATCCCAAGGAATGATCGGCATATCACAGAAATAAAGGGTTAGTCCATACAAGAACATTACAGTTGTTTAACATATTAGTTCTCCAGAGACTGACACTGAGACCGACACTTGACCTGTCAACCAACGTCCTTGACCGTGGACACGGCTACTCGAATAGTTTTGACTCTGCAGAGGTTGTACTCTTTACCCACAGCCAACGGATTTCAGTAGTCACAAAGGACTAGTTCCGTCTACGGTATTTTAGAAGAAAACACATCTGACCATTACACACCCATTTTTCATCCCGCTGCCAGGAATCACCCTCGGCAACGTTTCAGAAAAACCTTAAGACAGGGAGGCCACTACCTCAAATAGCATGGGATCAAATTTATATTCACGCGCTCTAAGGGGTGCCCCCCTCTCGGTCCCGGACCGGAAACACCCATGCCCCCTGACCGGATGACTGGCTTTATCTAGGGCCATGGTACCTTCATCATGGCCCCTCTATTTGGTGTGTACATGGAAAGAGGTTTGCAACTTACTAAACCGTATTCACAACAGAAAGCATGTGGCAGCACGAAAAGAAGGCGAACGGGGACAAGACTCGATCTATGTCAACACTGGAGTTAAACAGTTTTCTTTATTAACACCGGTATGCTCCAGTATTTCCGGTGTGCAACCTATCATGCCACAACATGACTAGGTCACCACGTTCATAGGCAAGTTTTATGGCTCACTTGCAACCCAACATGCATGAAATATACATATTCGAATGCTCATAAAATCATGCCATGATAAACATCGTGCTAGCAAACATGCAGAACACTCATCATATCAAAGGTTCAAACGTGCTTGCCTGGTTCGGAGTAGTCGGAGTCTAACTCGGTGAAGTTGACGGCACCGGCTCCCTCCTCGGTATCTACGAAATATGTATATACGAAATCTAACGTAAATACCTCGCGTAACAAAAAGTTGTTCCAAATATTTTTCAAATAAATACTATAAAAAACTAGACAGAAAAATAAAAATGACAGAAAAAGAATCAACTCAAAATCATTTTTAGTTTAAAAGTTATTAAGGAAGCAAGTCCAGGGACCCATCTGTAATGAACAGAAACTTTTCCAGGGGCTAGACTGAGAAAACAGAAAAAGTTTCGGGCACTTTACGCCAGCCCAAAGGGAAGACGTATTCTGCCCAAATACGCCAACAGAAAACGATTCGGAAAAGAAAAGAGAGGCTGACTGGTGGGGTCCACCTGTCAGGTTTGAAATGGCCTCGCCGGCGCCAGAGAGCTTCCGGTGATCGCCGGCGACGAACCACGGCGAGTTAGGGGAAAAGGAGAGTACCGTCGTGCTCAGGAGAGTGGGCCGCGTCGATGAGCAGTGGAAGCAGTCGACGGAGAGCTTCACGGCGACGACCAGCTCCTCTCCGGCGGACGGCGGTGTCGGGTGAGGATGGATCTCTCCGAAGAGCTCACCTAACACCAAATTGGAGTGGGGGTCAGAACGGGCGGTGGAGAATAGGGTTACAGGCAAGATTTGGGGGGCGGGGAGGCTCTGACCAGAGCGAATCGACCAGAAGCCCGAGGCGGATCGGGGCGGCCGGAGTCGGAGAAGAAGGCTTCCCCGAGTCCCTCTGGTGTGCTTGGCGGAGCTATGGGAGTAGGAGGAGAGGTGCTGGAGTGAGTGGAGGGGCAGGGGCTCTATTTATAGCCGGAATCGAGGGGTACCCGAGAACGGGATAAGTCCGGTGAGCAAATCACGGCGAGGCAGTGGCTTAGCAGGCGATTAGCAGATGTCGGCAGCATCGGATTCGACCCCAGGTTCCATTTAAAGCATTAGCTTGGTCTAATTTGGCCGGGAGCTCGGAAACGCGACGGAATGGCCTCACGGGCTCGTCGGCGGCAGGGAGCGTGCTCTGCGCGTCTCAGGCTGCGGCGAGCGTCCCCTAGTGCGATCTGAAGATAAGATGGCCACACGGAGGCTTGAGGAGGCTTGGGCGGTGCTGGATTGCGGTGATCCTCGCTGAGCTCTTCTGACGGCCGTGGCGGGAGGCTCTGCCGTCGCTGCACTCGCCGGAGACGATGGGACGGCTCAGCACCGACGCCCACGTCCAGCCAACCGACCGTGCGGCGCAAGGATAAGGAGGAGGAGCAGTGAGCAAGAGGCCAAGGGCGGCACTGGCGAGATTGACGATGATCGACTGACGAAAACGACACTGCCCTCTCTCTGAACTTACTGAATCTCTAAAACTGACAGGAACAGTGCACATCACCTGCTTGATGAAATGATTCTGGCACGAGGGAAATTTATATGGAGCTGAAACTTGGTGAGGTGGAGTCTTGATGCATCTAGAGGCTCCCTGATTTTTGTCAGAATTTTTGGAAGCCAAAAAATATGAATTCCCTCCAAATTTGCAAATCAGGTTCAAACTTGCAGTGGCCAAATTTTGAAAATTTTGAACTATGGATCTAGATGTTTTTGGAGATCTTGGTTTAGGGTACTAAAGACAATCTAGGATAATTTACTTGGGGTCAGATCTCAAAGAGAATTGGTACTTCCTTTGTAATTCAAAGGAGTCCCAGAAAATGACAGAAAAAGATTTGGGAAGAAATAAATATAATAAAAATATATATGAGGTTGAAACCTACTGGAATTTGATCCTTGACTTGATCCAAAGTAGGGGAGGGGTTATTGGAAGAATTTTTTTTCAATGTGGGTTCATAGCAAGAGAGGTAAAAGAATCCTCTTTGAAAGAAAAGGGGTAATTCCAAAATAAAAGAATTCTTTTAATAAAAGGAAAAGTAAAAGAATTCCAGAGAAATATTGTTGACAAAATCACCAAGTGAAAGATCATCAAGACCAGTACCACATTTGAGGAAGATCTCAAAAGAATTCTCAACAAAAGTTTTCAGAAGAATCTTCTTTTGAGAAAATGAAAAATTCAAATAACCTCCTCAAAAGATCAAATAAAGAATTTGCTGGAAAAATCCAAATAAAAATTTTGGGGTGTTACAGGGACTGCATCTGTCAATTTTCTCGGAGCCACGGAACCCGAAGGTTTATCAGTGGGAGGCATGGAAGCACGCCTTGGTGACTTCCTCGGAGACGGCAAAGGCTTCACTGGCGAAGGACTCATGTGTGGCTTGCTGAGAAGGGCAAGGCGATCATACATTGGCATATCATCAATGGTATCTTCTTCAGATGGCTCATCAGATGAGTCGGGAGCAGCCTTCTTTGATCTCTTGGACAGAGTTTTCTTTCGAGATGCATGTTCCTTTCTTTTCTGCACGTCCTGCTGAATTAGCTCGACGTTTTTAGCTTCCACTTTATATTTCTTCGCCTCTTTTGCATGACGCTTTGCTCTGGCTTTCGCTCTTTTTGCAACTTCCTCGGGAAAATCTGAGATAGTCTTGAGGGAGTCAGGATGAGCATTTTCTGGCGGAGGCGGCCTGACTTTTTCATCATCTGGGCCTATGCAGTTTTCTGCAATGCAGTCATTCCATGGTGGCGTGAAAGCAAACAGAATCTGATACTTCTCGCGAACATTTTGATATCGGAACCATTTGCTCGCCCAGTGGCGGCGAATCCTTTGCAATCTGTTGTTGCGATCTGTCTTGGATTCTCCTTCAGGTGGAGTCTTGTAGTTTTCTGGATCTGACATCTCAGCAGCAGTATTCTTCTCTCGGCCACGACCACCTTTCCTGGGATTTCCATCGGAGAAGATGGTAAGAGCATCAGTGATCAATTCATCTTCGGGCTGACTGTTAGTAGAGGGAACATCATCAGAATCTCCTTCGGACACCGAATCTTGTTTCTTTTGCTGTGCCTTGGGCTGCATCGAGGATTTACCACCTCTAGTTAATCTCATTCATTCTGACTTAGGTGGGAACTATAGCAGATAACCTTCAGAATCTGAGCAATCTTCCGAACTCTAAGACATGACCAACCTGTGAAAAGAGTAGATGCGAGGGAAAACAAGGTAGGGTCATAAGCATGCACAGAGTAGTTTTTGAATGAAAACAATTTTTGGAAGATTAGGGAACCCATGGGAATCCGAACAGATATCCTTGATAGATTTTACTTCTAGCCTCATTTGATGCACAGGCAGATATAAAATTATCTAATCTTTCGAATAACACATCTGCACCCAAGATGAGAAGACCCAGTGCGAGGAGGAACTACAAACCGCACCAGACGAATCCTAGTGATTCCTAAAGATCTACGGCAGAGAAAAATTAGAGATAAATTGCACCGGTAAGAACTGCCCAAGAACTGAGAACAGAAAAGAGGAGCAGTTCCAGATCTAGGCACCCTAACTTGGCAACCTAGATCAACTACGGCAATGCGGGAAGGAGGATTACCGCACTGGCGTGCATCGGCTGCGATGAGGCTTCACCGGAGTTGCACGGCGGAGGTTCTCGCCGGAGTCGCTGCGAGCTCGGGCTCGGACGAGGTGAAATGAGGGATTTGGCGACGGATGAGGAAGAAGGGGTGGCAAGAGGTATATATAGCAGGAGGAAAGAACCACCCTTCCGAAATCTACGGCCTACAAAAGTGGGACGTTCCGCATTCAACGGACACGATCATGACCAAAAAGATCGTGGGCACGTGGCAACCGAATCCTGCGAAAATCTCGGGAGGACGAAAGGATAGATGGGCACAAGGCCAAAAACGAGTAAATGTTCGAAGTTAATCTCTTTCGCGACCAAGGACGTCGGAGAGAGATTTCCTTCGTATCAAATTGCATGCTCATGACGGACAGCACAGAATTAGATGAGAAAGAATAGAGAGAAAACAGGGTCCGAAACAAATCACTCAGGCAAACGAAAAGAAACACCAAACAAGGAGCTATGAGTGAGTTGTTTCACGGACGAAACACAAACACGGCGATTCGAATAAAAACAAAAAACGAGGGAAAACAAAACACAAAGAACCAGCACCAACAACATAGATCTCAGGGCTAAGGATAGACAGCATAGAATCCCTGAGAGCAAGTTCCTGCAAGAAGGGGTTAGTTCTTCCTCACAACCCATACTTGTGTGGGCTGTGCAGACCTCATTTGTCTTGATAGAGCAGGAATATTTCTTCGTTGGTCTCTGTCGTTTACCTGTTCCTCTCGAGAGTAAATATATGAGTAAGCATTGAAATTGTTTCGAGAGACATGAGCATAGTGGTTCGAGGAGATACGCATGTAATCCTTTTGTCGAATGTTTGGTTGATATCCATTCGAAGAAGTGTCTGTGCTGCGCTGAGAGGGATTACAATAACCTCGAAGAGAATTATCCTGCATATTCAGGTTAGCAGTGACAGGCAAATTTTCAATGATGCACTTTTTCACCCATATTTGCTTCTTGGGAGAGCCGGACCTGCAGTTAGTTCCAACGTATCGAGCGAAAACCTTACCATTCTGCTGTTTGAATAATTTGTAGCTTGAGTCATCAGACTCGTCAGAGACAGCAGAAATGGGGGAGTCATATCCAGTCAGGAGCACAGGTTCGAGAGTTTTGTTCTTAGCCCGAACCCAAGTTGTTCGTGGATATTGCTCGGGGGTCCAGTATGTTCCATCAGCGTTGAGTTTCCTTTCGAAACCCAAACCTTCCTTTCGGGGGTTTTTGTGCAGTATAGATTTCTTGAGCACATCACAAAGTGTTTGATGCCCTTTGAGGCTCTTTAGCATGCCAGTCTCAAGTAAGCTCTTTAGCCTGCAATTTTCATCAGAAATAGCAACAAATTCCTCGGAGGAGGGGTTAGTTATATCATTCGAAGCAGTTGCTATATTCTCGATGTCAGCATTAGATGATTCAGCATTTGATTCATCATTGCTACATTCTAAGCATCTTGAGCAGGGAGGCACAAAACCATCAGGAAGGTTGTCAGATTGCTCGGCGAAGAGAGAAGATTTTTCTTTCGCAAGCACGTTATGAGAATCTTTCAGTGACTCGAGTTCTTGATTCCTGTTAAGGAGTTCATCTGATAAACTCTCGAAGTCAACTATTAGACGATCATATCGTTCGGAAAGATCATCAAACGTTGAAGAAAAAGCATTATGCTTTTCAGTCAACTCTTGATTTTTCTTCATCTCTTCGACCAGAAATCCTTCGGTTTTCCTGAGGTTCATCTCAAGTTGTTCCAGGTCATCTTGTTGAGTTTTTGCAATCTCAATAAGTTTGACAAGTTCAATGTATTCAGGAGATTTTTGCTTTGCTGATACCTGATCGTCTGAAGATTTTGCCATGAGACAGAATGCGATAGGTTCATCTTTACTTGAAGCATTTTCATCAGCGTCTGATTCGAAAGGCTTCTCAGATGATTCATATGCGACGAATGCATTGCTTCTGCCTAGGTTTCTGTAAAACTCTTCGTCTTCTGCTTCGGAGTCAGATGATTCATCTTCAGATTCCATATTCATTTTGGCACACAATCTGGTCAGCTGAGATATTTTCTTCAGATTTGATTCAAAGGTCGCTCTTGCTTGTACGTCAGTGACTGGTCTCGACAAATAAGATGATGCGGTAGCTTCATTTTTCTTCAATAGCTTAGGGTGACGATCCACTCGAGTGAATCCAGAGCAGTGACACTTAATCCATCTGTTGCTGTGTTTTTCATCTTGTTCCCAACTAGGGCAATCAGCTATGAAGTGACCAGGTTGTTTGCACTTGAAGCATGTCATTTCTTTCGGCGGTAATGTCTTCGAAGTTCCAGACGTGTTACCTCCATCATCATTTGTGAGAGTTAGATTCTGCCTTCTGAGATAGTTCAGCCTTTCAGTGAGCATTTCCATTTCTCTCGTGATAGAGTGTTGATTTTCGATGTCTTCTTCTTGAGAACTGCCATAGTGTGAGAGAACTTCTCCTTCGCTTTCTGAAGAGGATTCTTGCTGACCATTCTCAAGTTCCATCTTTTCTTCATGAGTGGTTAGCAGCGTCATAACTTCGATGTAGTGAAGTTCTTCATAGTCTGGTCTTTGCTTGATTTCAGTCACAATTGGATCATAGGTTGCATCAAGAGCACTGAGTAGCTTGTTGACCACATCTCTATCGGTGATATCAGTAACTCCTCGTTGACGAAGTCTTTCAACAATGTTTGTAAATCGATCGGTGAGTTCCATAGCACTTTCCCTACGAAGGCTTCTGAAACCGGCAAACATTTTACGAAGCATATCTGTTTGTAGATCTGTTCTGGCAATGAATTCTACATGAACATTCTTGATTGCATCCCAGATTGCTTTGCAGTGTCAAGCTTTCGGAATCGAATAAAAATATCTCTTGAGATGCTGTCAGATATGATATCTTTTGCTTGAGCATCCAAGGAAATCACAGCTTCATCGGAAATAGGATCATCAGGGTGTTGAACAGTGTATCCATTTTCCACAATGTTCCAAAGATCAATGTTGATAGCTTGAAGTCTGATTTTCATTCGATCTCTCCAGTAGATATAATCATTTCCATCGAAGATAGGAAACCTATCAGAGTGCGAAGATCTACCTGCATACGACATACTCAAAACTCCAAGGTTGTTAGACCTTTAATAAACAGAGACAGGCAATACCTGCTCTGATACCAATTGTTGGGATCGAGAGTATATCAACCAGAGGGGGGTGAATGGGAGATTCAAAATTTCTTTCGAAAGTTTTGAACCGAACCCAATCACGGCAGCGAAGATTAAGTTCGGTAGCAACGCACAAGATAAGGTTCGATATAGATGATCAGAACTAGCGTTAAACAATACAGCAATACGATCAATCGATGAATATCACAAGTTTAACCAGCTCGATGGAAATGCACATGACATACACAGCTACTGATACGAAAGATAACTCGATATAACTGCGAGAGATATGCACTGAGATTAATAACAGTGAATAAATATAGCACGAATGAAATCACAGAAGAACAAAATTACGAAGCAAATTAGTCAATGATAATAAGATATGATATGAATAACTGACTGACAGCAAAGAAACTGTGATTGATCAGATACAACTATCGGCACAGAGCACGAATGAATACTGCTGAAAGAAATGCAGTAAAATAAAGTGAACCAGTGGTGCTCGATGGCGACACAGGGATTTGGTAGACCAGTTCGCCCTTCTGCCAAAGGACTACGTCTGGTTGAAGGGGCTGTGATAAACTCTCACCGAGGATAAACTCTCCTCACCCGGTTCTCCATCAACCGTGGAGCTGATCAGACTCCAGTTGATTTACTCGTGGTAGATACTTGTCGGCTATCTCCAAACCATCACTGAAGATAAACTCTCTTCAGCTCTCTTCACGAACCACAATTACTCTTGGTAGCTGAAGAGTTTGCTCGGTGAAGACAATTACTCTTCGACACTCGAGCAAAGACACCTATCCATCTAGAGAGTGGGCAGCTCTCAAGAGTAATAGGTACAAGAACCCTAACTCAGAACTACTGTGATGCTCAACCACTGTCTAAGTTTTGGCTCTTGATTTTCTCTCGGTGGATTTTAAACTCAAATCTCTCGGAGAGGGGTTGCTCAATCAATCTTCTCAGAAATCTTAAGCGGAGCAGCCAACGAACAACGTTGGAGTGGGGTGGCTATTTATAGCCGCAGCCTTCCCTGAAGGGAAATGACCAAATTGGACATGTGGTGCAGCCAATGGCCGAACGACACGAGTCCAATGGTCAGAAATTGAGCTCAACGGTAACATTACGTGCGGAGCAAGTAATGCTAACTCCTCAGTCCGAAAGATATCTCCCACAGCAAAGAAGAACAACGTCTCTTGCTGGTAGGTAATCATTTGAAGCATAAAGAGATTTCTCTCGGTCTCGCATAGGTTTGGGCTCAGCATCACAATGGATCTAAGATTCGAGAACCTATACCCCTCTTAATAGTACGGAGGTCCTATGACTCAAATGAATGAAAGAAGAACCACGAAAAGAATGCTACGTCTTCACTTCGTCTTCGTCTTCCATCGCTGCAGTCAACTTCTTCGGACGTAATCACCGAACTAATTGCTTTGCATCTGCAATAAAGTTTCGAGGGGTCATCTCCTTCACTTCATTCTTCTTCGACTAACAGATTGAAACGATGTAGCTCATTCATCTTCTTCGACGTAGATAATGTTCGGTGAAGTTCTTCGAACTATACACCTGGGACATCATAATCTTCGGTACAGCATGGACTATTTCTCTCTGTGTGCACTAGCAAACAAATCAGTCCATGCCTATTTCTGTCAACAATCTCCAAAACACAAGGGGCAAGGAAATTGCACCAACAGATATGAACTCCTTCATCCAGACTCCTTCATGTGCTGCTTCCAAAGCAGTTATATATGCCGCTTCACACGTAGATCCCGCCACGATGCTTTGCTTGGAACTGCACCAACTAACAGCTCCACCATTTAATATAAATACGTATCCGGTTTGTGACTTAGAGTCATCCGGATCAGTGTCGAAGCTTGCATCGACATAACCCTTTACGATGAGCTCTTCGTCACCTCCATAAACGAGAAACATGTCCTTGGTCCTTTTCAGGTACTTCAGGATATTCTTGACCGCTGTCCAGTGATCCACTCCTGGATTACTCTGGTACCTCCCTGCCAAACTTATGGCAAGGCACACATCAGGTCTGGTACACAACATGGCATAGATAATAGAACCTATGGCTGAGGCATAGGGAATGACTTTCATTTTCTCTATATCTTCTGCCGTGGTCGAGCATTGAGTCTGACTCAACTTCACACCTTGCAAGACAGGCAAGAACCCTTTCTTTGACTGATCCATTTTGAACTTCTTCAAAACTTTGTCAAGGTATGTGCTTTGTGAAAGTCCTATCAAGCGTCTTGATCTATCCCTATAGATCTTGATGCCCAATATATAAGCAGCTTCACCGAGGTCTTTCATTGAAAAATTCTTATTCAAGTATCCCTTTATGCGATCCAAAAATTCTATATCATTTCCAATCAACAATATGTCATCCACATATAATATTAGAAATGCTACAGAGCTCCCACTCACTTTCTTGTAAATACAGGCTTCACCGTAAGTCTGTACAAAACCATATGCTTTGATCACCTCATCAAAGCGTATATTCCAACTCTGAGATGCTTGCACCAGTCCATAGATGGATCGCTGGAGCTTGCACACTTTGTTAGCACCCTTAGGATCGACAAAACCTTCTGGTTGCATCATATACAACTCTTCTTTGAGAAAACCATTAAGGAATGCAATTTTGACTTCCATTTGCCAGATTTCATAATCATAAAATGCGGCAATTGCTAACATGATTCGGACAGACTTAAGCATCACTATGGGTGAGAAAGTCTCATCGTAGTCAACCCCTTGAACTTGTCGAAAACCTTTCGCGACAAGTCGAGATTTGTAGACTGTGATATTACCATCGGCATCTATCTTCCTCTTAAAAATCCATTTATTCTCAATGGCTTGCCGATCATCGGGCAAGTCCACCAAAGTCCACACTTTGTGCTCATACATGGATCCTATCTCAGATTTCATGGCCTCAAGCCATTTGTCGGAATCTGGGCTTATCATAGCTTCTTCATAGTTCGTAGGTTCGCTGTTGTCTAACAACATAACTTCCAGAACAAGATTACCGTACCACTCTGGTGCGGAACGTACTCTGGTCGACCTACGAAGTTCAGTAGTAACTTGATCTAAAGTTTCATGATCTTTATCATTATCTTCCTCTCTTATTGGTGTAGGCATCATGGGAGCGGTTTTCTCTGATGAGCTACTTTCCAATTCAAGAGAAGGTACAATTACCTCATCAAGTTCTACTTTCCTCCCACTCACTTCTTTCGAGAGAAACTCCTTCTCTAGAAAGGACCCATTCTTGGCAACAAAGACCTTGCCTTCGGATCTGTGGTAGAAGGTGTACCCAATTGTTTCTTTAGGGTATCCTATGAAGATGCACTTCTCCGCTTTGGGTTCGAGCTTATCAGGTTGAAGCTTTTTCACATAAGCATCGCATCCCCAAACTTTAAGAAACGACAGCTTAGGTTTCTTGCCAAACCATAGTTCATATGGTGTCATCTTAACGGATTTAGACAGTGCCCTATTTAACGTGAATGCAGCTGTCTCTAATGCATAACCCCAAAACGATAGTGGAAAATTGGTAAGAGACATCATAGAACACACCATATCCAATAAAGTACGGTTACGACGTTCGGACACACCATTACGCTGTGGTGTTCCAGGTGGCGTGAGTTGTGAAACAATTCCACATTTTCTTAAATGAAGGCCAAACTCGTAACTCAAATATTCGCCTCCGCGATCAGATCGTAGAAACTTTATTTTCTTGTTAGGATGATTCTCTACTTCACTCTGAAATTCTTTGAACTTTTCAAATGTTTCAGACTTGTGTTTCATCAAGTAGATATACCCATATCTACTCAAATCATCTGTGAAGGTTAGAAAATAACGATACCCGGCGCGTGCTTCAACATTCATCGGACGGCATACATCGGTATGTATTATTTCCAACAAATCAGTAGCTCGCTCCATTGTTCCGGAGAACGGAGTTTTAGTCATCTTTCCCATGAGGCATGGTTCGCAAGTATCAAATGATTCATAATCAAGAGATTCCAAAAGTCCATTCGCATGGAGTTTCTTCATGCGCTTTACACCAATATGACCTAAACGGCAGTGCCACAAGTATGTTGCACTATCATTATCAACTTTGCATCTTTTGGCATCAATATTATGAATATGTGTATCACTACGATCGAGATTCAACAAGAATAGACCATTCACAAAAGGTGCGTGACCATAAAAGATGTTACTCATATAAATAGAACAACCATTATTCTCTGACTTAAATGAATAATCGTCTCGCAATAAACAAGATCCAGATATAATGTTCATGCTCAACGCTGGCACCAAATAACAATTATTGAGGTCTAAAACTAATCCCGAAGGTAGATGTAGAGGTAGCGTGCCGACGGCGATCACATCAACCTTGGAACCATTCCCGACGCGCATCGTCACCTCGTCCTTAGCCAATATTCGCTTATTCCGTAGCTCCTGTTTCGAGTTACAAATATGAGCAACCGAACCAGTATCAAATACCCAGGCGCTACTGCGAGCATTAGTGAGGAACACATCAATAACATATATATCAAATATACCTTTGCTCACTTTGCCATCCTTCTTATCCGCCAAATAATTGGGGCAGTTTCGCTTCCAGTGACCAGTCCCTTTGCAGTAGAAGCACTCTGTTTCAGGCCTGGGTCCAGCTTTGGGTTTCTTCGTGGGAGTGGCAACTTGCTTGCCGTTCTTCTTGAAGTTCCCTTTCTTTCCCTTGCCCTTTTTCTTGAAACTAGTGGTTTTGTTAACCATCAACACTTGATGCTCCTTCCCACGCAGCTAGGGAAGGAAAAAGGGAGAGTCCTAATAGGAATAGGATTGGACTTTGGAGTCCAAGTCCACGTGTGTACTATTCACGGTTACTGTTCATGTGGCACTATTCCTTCTACTCCAAGCCCCTACACATATATAAATAGAGGAGAGGGGGCGCCCCAAAGGAGACATAACATTGTCTTAGCCGTGTGCGGCGCCCCCCTCCACAGTTCTGTCCCTCGGTCATATTTTCGCAGTGCTTGGGCAAAGCCCTGCGGAGATAGCATCACCATCACCGTCACCACGCCGTCGTGCTGCCGGAACTCATCCACTACCTCGCCGTCTTGCTGGATCAAGAAGTCGAGGACGTCACCGAGCTGAACATGTGCTGAACGCGGAGGTGCCGTACGTTCGGTGCTCGGTCGGTTGGATCATGAAGTTGTTCGAAGACATCAACCGCATTGTTCTAACGCTTCCGCGTACGGTCTAAGAGGGTACGTAGACACACTCCCCCTCTCGTAGCTATGCATCTCCATGGATAGATCTTGCGTGTGCGTAGAATTTTTTTTGTTTTCCATGCAACGTTCCCCAACAGTGCTATACCAACTTGTAACGCCCCGGACACACCCACCGGCAATCATTACTCCTGGCGGGATCTAGACTGGCCCCACAGATCAATAGTAGTCTTTCCTGCGCACTTTGTCCTCAATCATGTGCACCCGGGACCAACTTCCCGGTCGGTCACCCATCCTGAAATTACTCCAAGCTGAGCACACTTAACTTTGGAGTTCTTTCCGAATGGGCTCCCGGAAAAGAAGGAATTCCTTGGTGATATGAGTAGTCTATCATCCCTATTATGCCAGGCGATCACATACACCCCCACTCAGAGGAACCGACGTCCTCGTCGGGCCACAAGAACATTCCCTCTTGGCACATACGTTTGTGCATCTAGTCCGGCACATGTGCCATGCCATGTGCCACGACGGGTCACAAACGCCATGCATAACATGACCGCGCACCTGTCCGAAAATATCCGTGTAACCGCGAGAGTCGGCTCTGATACCAACTTGTAACGCCCCGGACACACCCGCCGGCGATCGTTACTCCTGGCGGGATCTAGACTGGCCCCACAGATCAATACTAGTCTTTCCTGCGCACTTTGTCCTCACTCGTGCGCACCTGGGACCAACTTCCCGGTCGGTCACCCATCCTGAAATTATTCCAAGCTGAGCATGCTTAACTTTGGAGTTCTTTCCAAATGGGCTCCCGGAAAAGAAGGAATTCCTTGGTGATATGTGTAGTCTATCATCCCTATTATGCCAGGCGATCACATTAGAGGAGCTCGGCGACAACACCCCCGAGCAGCGCCATGACGCCCCTGAAGGGCACGAGGACCAGGGTGACCCCAAGGACCTCGAGGATTCCGAGGACAGTAATTACTTCCCTCCATCCGAAGAGGAAGATAGCCTACAACCCGAGGACTTCATCATCCTGGAGGACACTCTGGAGCAAGAGAAATTCAAGCGGCAACTCATAGCCACCGCCCGAAGCTTGAAGAGGAAACAACAACAGCTAAAAGCCGAACAGGATATGCTCAACGACAGATGGACGATGGTCTTAGCTGCTGAAGAATGCCTTGATGATCAACGTCAGGGTCAATACAAGAGTTACCCACGGCAGTGCCTACTACCAGAATTTGAGGACGAGGGCCTTGAGCCCATGCCTCCCAGATGAACTTACGCAAGCCAGCCCGACCGCCCCCCCTCGAGGACGGGATAGGCCGGCTGTGGAAACCGAACTCCCACCCGCGCCCCCTCGAGGACAGGATAGGGTGGCCGGGGAAACCGAATACCCACCCACACCTCCTCGCCGAGCAGGCAAAGACCAAGTTCAACCGGATGACCAATACGATCAGTGCCGCGACCTGAACACCAGAGGGATCTAGTCAAGATCCATCTATGGATCCACAGGACACGCGCCCGCTGGACGGGATGGATACCAAGCCTGGCGCGATAGGAACGACAGAGCTCGGGAGCAGCACCGTGCCCGGATGACAACCGATCTCCGGCGCGATGTGGCCCGGGCTAGGGGCGCCGCACACCCATTGTGTTTGACTGATGAGGTGATGCAGCATCAGTTCCCCGAGGGGTTCAAACCCGTCAATATAGAATCCAACGATGGGACAACTGACCCAGCCGTGTGGATTGACGATTTTCTTCTCCACATTCATATGGCCCGAGGAGATGACCTCCATGCCATTAAGTACTTACCGTTGAAATTCAAGGCACCAGCAAGGCATTGGTTGAACAGCCTACCTGAAAACTCCATTGGGAGCTGGGAGGAGCTCGAGGATGCATTCCGAGCTAACTTTCAAGGCACCAATGTTCGGCCACCGGACACCGATGACCTGAGCCATGTCATTCAGCAACCCAGGGAGTCAGCCCGGCAATTTTGGAACCAGTTCTTGACCAAGAAGAAGCAGATCGTCGACTGTCTAGATGCCGAAGCGATTGCGGCATTCAAACACAGTATTTGGGATGAGTGGCTCGCCCGCCAGCTCGGCCAGGACAAGCCAAGAACAATGTCGGCCCTTACCTCCCTAATGACCCGCTTTTGCGCGGGTGAGGATAGCTGGTTAGCTCATCGAAGCAACCACCCCGAAGACCCCGGCACTTTAGAGGCCCAGGACGGGAACGGGAAACCCTGGCACAATAAGAACAATAAGCGCCGGCACTCAAACAATGGCGTTGAAGCCAATGACGCAGCACTAAATGCCGGATTCAGGAGCTCGAAATCGGGACCACGGAAAAAACCCTCTAAAGGGAACCGGGATGGTCCGTTTGTGCTGGATAGAATATTAGATAGGCCCTGCCAGATTCATGGCACCCCGGATAAACCCGCCAACCATACCAACCATAACTGTTGGGTAATCAAACAGGCCGGCAAGATCATAGCCGAAGAACAGGGCAAGGGCCCCCGTAGCGAGGATGACGACAAACCTTGCAGGCCGAATAACGGAGGCCAAAAGCAGTTCCCTTCAGAGGTCAAAACCGTGAACATGATCTACGTCACGCATATACCAAAGAAGGAGCGGAAACGCGCACTTCGGGATGTCTACGCCTTAGAGCCAGTAGCTCCGAAATTTAACCCATGGTCGGCTTGCCCGATCACTTTCCACCATCGAGACCATTCGACCAGTGTACGTCATGGAGGAATGGCGGCTCTGGTGCTCGACCCCATCATGGACAGATTTCACCTCACCAGAGTCCTCATGGACGGAGGCAGCAGCCTCAACCTGATTTACTCAGATACAGTGAGGAAAATGGGGATTGACCCGTCAAGGATCAAACCCAGCAACACCACCTTTAAAGGTGTAATCCCTGGTGTCGAGGCACGCTGCTCGGGATCCGTGACACTGGAAGTAGTCTTCGGATCGCCCGATAACTTTCGCAATGAGGACTTGATCTTCGATATTGTCCCCTTCCGCAGCGGTTACCATGCACTCCTCGGCCGGACTGCGTTCGCCCGCTTCAACGCCGTCTCGCACTATGCATACTTGAAGCTCAAGATGCTAGGACCAAAGGGCGTTATTACCATCAATGGTAATACCGAGCGCCCGCTCCGAACAGAGGGACACACGGCGGCTCTAGCCGCCGAAGTCCAACCTACCGAAGAAGCATCGCAAGCCCAGTCTACTGCCAAGACACTGGATGCACGCAAGCGCTCCCGAGCTATAGCTTCGTTCCCAGAGCACTCCCATGCTCATCCCAAATAGGGGGACGCGCCCCACAGCACGGCCCACCTAGTCGCGAAATACGTGCCTCGAGTGCACAATTTCGCGCTCAAAATTCCATGGGCAGTTGTGGGGGCACATGAAACAAAGGCCGCGAGCTCAGTTCGACTGAGCAATGGCCAACAGATTTCTTCGGATCAACATCGACAACGGGCACCATCTAGGGCCTGATCAGTGAAAAACTGATATACCATGACGACTTCTCAAAACCCTTCTCCAAGGGCTCGTCTGCCGAACATTACTACTTCTGCCGAACATACAGTCGACAGTTTCGCTCACACGGAAGCTTGTTCATGAGCAAAGGCGCAGATGTGCTGCAGGGCATAGTAGGGACGTCAAACCACTCATGGAGGCCCTGTGTAAACCTTTACTCTAATGCATTTATTTCTTCAAAAGTATCTATCAAAGTTACTTCGGCAATCCGGATTGTACGGTTGGACGTCACAAATTCAAAGGAAATAA
Source organism: Elymus sibiricus (assembly GCA_039707655.1). Taxonomy (NCBI): domain Eukaryota; kingdom Viridiplantae; phylum Streptophyta; class Magnoliopsida; order Poales; family Poaceae; genus Elymus; species Elymus sibiricus. The sequence goes on along the minus strand of CM077668.1, from coordinate 85,671,236 downwards.
AGACCATTTTTTCTCTGGTAATTGTGCAGTCATTCCTGTTGCATATTCCTTTCCGCTTTTTTAGGCCAAAGTAAACTATTACGATACTTCCCCATTTTTTCCGGCTAATAGACCGGGGGCTCAAACATAAATCTTGCCTTAACCTTTATTCCAGCACCAATTTTATGTGCTCGGTGTCATGGATATTGCATTATATGAATCAGTTCCGAATTGCGACTTTGGTCAATAGTTGGGTTGCCCGGCTCCAGTGTTTACCCTCTTAGATTCCACATTGTTCGGCTAAGAGGGTAAAGGGAGAACCTCTGTGATTGTACTTCTTGCTAGCCTGGTTAAGTACCTCAGTGGAGAAAGCCAAAAACTGACTGTCACAATAAGCGAGAACTGGTCGGCGATCCGATGACTCATGTCAAACCAAAAATCGTTGGAGGTTAGCCGTGTTAGACGAAGGGTTCTCTGTTACAGGAAACACGTGATGATAGTATCAACCTCGGTTTACCCGGACATCACATACACTGGGGGCTAGTCATCAGCCCCCGCAATTAAGCTCTTATGGCTAAGTGAAAGCACTAAAACCACATAGTCTGATTGCCTGGTTTTCCACACATACAACCGCCTCCGGGCACCAAGACATCGGCTAAGGGTTCAGGTATTACGAGAAAACACCCCATGCAGTATCTGCAAGGGGGCTGAAGCTGACGACTGGTAACTTTCAGTTTAAAAACGGCCGCACAGGAGTCAAAATTAACATAAGCAGGCGCTATATTAACAGCCAACAACTTACATTGCCATAAAACAAAAGTTCCAACTCCTCGGATACAAGGAACATAAATCTACTCATACATTACATCTTTCGGGCACTGGGCCTCTAATGCCCGAGCACCATCCATCACAATGGGAAAATATTGCTCGGGGCGCCTGTGCTCCTTCCCAGGGGGCGGAGGTCCGGTGGCCATCTCGGCTGGATTGATCTTCGGCCAATGCACCATGGTCTTGCCGAAGGCCATCCGAGCTCCCTCAATGCACGCAGAGTGCTTCCAAGCATCAATTCGGGGTGTGGCATCACATAGCCTTTGCACCAACCCAAAATAGCTGCTCGGCAGCGGCTCTGAAGGCCACAGCTTGACGCAGAGGTCCTTCATCACGGGCTCCGCCATCCGATGCAGCTCCATCAGCTGCTTCATCTGGTTGTTAAGGAGGGGAGGGTGTTCGGGTGCCTGAAATTGCACCCAAAAGAGCCTCTGTTCGGCCCGACCCTCCTGGGCAGCGAAGAACCTTGCCGCATCAGCGGCACTCCTCGGGAGGTCCGCAATGGCGCCTGCGGAATGCCACAGCCACGTGAACAAAGCGAACCTGTTACCACCAAAGACACTCTGCAGCAAATACGGCTTACCATCCGCAATAAGCTTCACTTGGCAGAGTTCTTCCTGGTAGCCGCGCGCCTCCGTCCGCGCTTCTTTGGCTACCGACCCCAACGAGGTGAGCTCGGCGGCCTGCTCTTTATTCTTTTGCTCGAGGGCCTCACACTTTGTGACGGCATCCACGAGCTCTTGTTGCACTTCAGCCACTCTGGCTTCATGCTTCTGACTAGCGGTTTTCACCGTAGCTAGTTTGGCAGCTGCTTGTTCGGCTGCCGACCTCTGCTTCGCCGCTTCTAGCTAAGCCATCCTCAGCGCAGCCTTGAGGTTCTCGACCTCCGCGGCGGCAGCTGTAGTCACATCCACTCATTCTGTTTAGGCTACTTTAAACCTTACTTAACAAAACTAAAATAGCAGTAATAACACTGCAGTTCGGACTTGCCTTGCACCTCGTCGAACCTCTTGTTCACCAGGCTGAGGTCGTCCTCGGAGCTTTTGAGCTTCTGATTCAGCAGCGGCCGAAGACAACTCCTGCGCATCACTCTACGCACATTAGTATCCGAGATATTGATTTTCTATCCTCTGACCGGCTTTGGTCAAGCCAGTCAGAGTCTCGGGGGCTACTGTGTATGAGGCTATACATTTATTCAAAAGAAATTTTCTAAGGAAAAAGCATTACTTTGCTCACCTTGAAGCCTGTGAGAAGGGCACTGAAGGCCTCCCTCAGTCCGTTATCCACGGACCGAAGACTTTGCAACACCGCGCCCATAAGGGTACGATGTTCTTCGGCGATAGAGGAGCTGGTTAAAACATCCTCCATCTCATCCGGCCACCCAGTCGACGCCCGCTCTGGGGCGGGCGGGGGTAGCGGGGACACTTCGGCTTCTCCCCTCTCGGAGGCCGGAGTGCCCGGCTCCGGATTCCTTGACGACTCCGGAGCCGCCCTCGGGGAGAGCGCGGGTCGTCCGGGCTCCTCCTCTTTGTTTACCAGAGGGGCCCTCCCCTCCTGGTCTTCGGCGGCCGAGGTATTCACCTCGGCCATGACGGTGTCGCCCACTCCCCCTGTGTGCGGCACGGGAGGGGTCCTCCTCGACAGGACCTCCTTGGCCTCCTCGACAATTGGGGGAGGTGAGGCGCGAGATTCGGTCCCGCTTTCCGCTAGCGCGGCCGGTGGAGAATCCTCCTCCGAGACTCGGTCGGTGGGGAGATCGCGCAGCGGGCTGCAATATTATGAACATAAATGTGACCGATGTCAAACCCAGTTTGGCCGAATACACTTAGTGGATGATAGAACGCATACCTTTGAGCCTGCGGCTTGGCCCTGGGGATCCTCCGAGGAACTTCTTCGGAGGCCTCAGAGTCCTTGGCAAAAGCCGAGCTATTGTCGGACAGGGCCACCTTGGCCCTGCAAGTTCTCTTGGGGGAGGGATGAAGCGGCACGTCCTCAGCATCCTCGGATGCCGCCCTCTTCTTTGATCGCGGGGAGTCACCTTCCTCCCCCTCCTCCCCCTGCTCCTTCTCCTCCTCTTGCGCAGAAGGAGCATGGGTATCCCCGGATCTAGTGTCCGGGTGTCCTCGGGAACGGAGGCCCTCTTTGGCCTCCCTCTTCTTGTCCTTCTTCTTCTCCTTCCTCTCCGGCACCTCGTACGGTTCCACGGCCAATATGGCCGTCAGTAGGGGCATCCTGGGCCCCTCTGGTAGCGGCACCGGACTATTGATCCACTCGGCCTTCTTCAGCCAGCTCTGCGAATGGAAAGTAGAGAAGCTAAGTACCTTATCAAAAGGGAATAGTCCGGATATAAGAACAAAACTAGACATACCTCCCGTGGGGGGTTTGCGGCATCGAGGCCGATGTCTTCCTCCTCGGCCAGCCAGTCCTTCTGCGGCTGGAACAGCACCTTCCACAGTTGAGCATGGGAGGTGCGGAAGAAGCTGAGCACGGTGGCCAGGTCTTCGAGCTTATAGGCCCACATGGGGGAAGCCCTGTCCTGGAATGGGAGGATTTGGCGGCAGAGCATGATTTGGATCACGTTGGGCAGCTCGACGCCCTGCTCTATCATCTTGTCGATCCAGCTCTGCAGTAGCGCCACCTCCTTATTCGACCCCCAGTCGAGGCCCTTCTTGGTCCATGAGAGCAGCCTCGTGGGGGGTCCGGATCAGAAGGCCGGAATCGCCCCCAATCCGCGCTCCTTGGCTCTGTGATGTAGAACCATTCCTTCTGCCAGATCTTGATGGTCTCGATGAAGGTGCCCTTTGGCCACGCCACTCGGGGGAGCTTGCTGACCATCGCACCCCCATAGTCCGCCTGCTGGCCATCGACGATCTTCGGCTTGATATTGAAGATCTTCAGCCACAGGCAAAAGTGTGGCCGGATCAGAAGAAAAGCCTCGCAGATGATGATGAAGGCCGAGATGTGGAGGAAGGAGTTCGGCACGAGATCATGGAAATCAAGCCCGTAGAAGAACATATGGCCTCTGATGAAGGGATGGAGGGGAAATCCCAGACTTCGAATGAAGTGGGGAAGGAATACCACCCTCTCGCCCTGCCGCGGCGTGGGGACGACCTGGCCGGCCTCTGGGGCACGGTGGGCGACGGTGGCGGGGAGATAGCCCACGTCCTTCAGCTCCAAGATGGCGCTCTCAGTGACAACGGACGCCTCCCACTTGCCTTTGGACCCAGAGCCCGCCATTGCTGGATTGAAACTGGCAGCCGGAGAGGTTCTTGGAAAGGAGAGTGGATCTAGGTGCTGGAGCTCAAAGAATGGGGAAGGCAATGTCAAAGGCAGAGATGAGAGCGTGCGAAGGAAACAAAGACCGTTCCCCTTTTATAGGCTGTAAAACCCATGGTCCCTGGACTGCGCCGCAGTCCTCGCCATTTCCCCATGTAACCGTGCCATTATGCGCGCGTGGGGCGGGGCAGATTATTGATCATATCCCGTAAAAACAGGGCACGATCTCCATATCGATGGGACGTGCCAATGAAAAAACCGTCTCGAACCGCGGATCGAGTTTTTCATAAAACAACTCGCGGTCGTGACGCGTTGTGACCCTTCGGTAAAAAGTTGTCAGAGGGGGGTACTGTTCACACCGAAGTGACTAGCCTTCGGGGCTAAGTTATCAGTACACCTCGGCGATCGAAGCATATTTTGGGGCGTGTGCAGCTAGGCAGCACTTGAGAACTCAACTCAGAGGAGATGCAGGCCGGTCACCGGTATCGTGGATGGAAGGGAACTGGTCCACAAAGCCGATGGTGTTCAGCATATACCACGGCTTCGAAGACTAGTTCAGGGGCTACTGACGGTGTTCCGGCCAAGGGGGTACTCGGGCCACCGGCCTATCTCTCGTAGGCCGGACTGATGGGCCGCTCTTTACTAGTCGATGGAAGGCCGGATTGTGGGCAACCCCATGCATCAGAAGGAAACCTCCGAAGATTTGGCATCTCCTCCAAGGAATAATTGGCATGACCGGCATGTTTATCCCCTGATGGTAACCGACCGTATGTAACCCTAGGGCCTTCTGGTGTCTATATAAACCAGAAGGTTCAGTCCATACAAGATCATCATAGCCATCTAGGGTTTAGTCCATCCGATCTCGAGGTAGATCAACTCTGTAACCTTCATACAATCACATCTATACAATCTAGCAGGACATAGGGTTTTACCTCTTCGAGAGGGCCCGAACCTGGGTAAATCGCTGTCTCTACGTTCTCTGTTAACAATTGACTCCTAGATCCACAGTTCGGACCCCGTACCCGAGATCTGTCGGTTTTGGTACCAACAACCTCTCTATGGGGTTGCACACATACGGTGTCAGCTATCCGGCAGGGCTTCGCCGTCCAGAACTAGTTCCTGCCGGAACCCTGACAGCCTTTCGGCTCTACGAAACTATTTCGTGGGAGGGAGAGAGAAAGCCAGATAATGCATGGCATGTGTATGAGAGCAAGGGATGAGTTTGGAGAGCTCCTCTCCACCTCTATTTATAGGAAAACCCAAGGGGTAGGGTGGCTCCCAAAATACCAAAATACCCATCACATGGATTTTCCACAAGGGTAAAATGGGAAGGCTAGAGGAGCACCATGGATGGGCTCCTCCTTGGCCGGCCAACCTCATGCGGGGCCCCCAAAAAGGGGTCCTTGGTCCGCAAGTCCTTCTAGAAGCCTTTTGGGAAAAGCCCTAAAGGTGGCTTTCCATAAAGTAACCCAAAATGTTATTTTCACTATTCACGGAGACAATTTTCCGCGACCGTTAAATCCAAAAATATTTTTGTGGGTCTTAGAATAATTCCAGTACCCACACAAATGATTTTGGATGCGTTCCTAAACAATTCCAGATTAGTGATTTTCATCTGCGAAAAGCAACCAAAATGGTTCCGGCAGCTCCGAAACATTTCCGGTTTTTATCCCGGAAAAATCCCAGAAGTTTCCAGAACAATTCTGGCACCCTCCAAGAATTTCTAGGCGTGTGCTGAAACCAATTTGACTTAATGGTATACCCTGAACAACTTTTCAGTTTTACCAAATCTATTCCGGTGATCTCTCCGGAACTCTTTCGCTGTCTCCGAAACTTTTCTGGTGACTTTCTCTCAGACTCCCTGTCTAGTATTCAGCAGATAGATGACCCTTAAGCATGTGACCCTATAGGTTCGGTGAAGTATAGACATGACCCGGAACTCTTTCCGATCAATGATCAACATCGCAGCCGTGGACACCCATATTGACCCCTATACCCACACGAATAAATATTCGAGTGAACCTCCAGTTGCCGTGTGCTATTCCTGCTACTTCACGATATATTACAAACACCCGAGGTGAGATTTATCGGCATCCCCGTGGCTCAACAATTTGTCCACTATGCTAGTAACCTCGTTACCGGTTTTGTTCTCTTTTCTCGTTTCCGCGTTCCGGCATCCCAGTGATCAAATCACAATGTGTCTGGCCAGACGATGATGGATACCGTAACACCGAGAGGGCCCGAGAATATCTCTCCATCGTCGGAGGAGCAAATCCCAATTTTAAGCTATCTCGTTTCTTGTCCTACTTTTCTGTGAACCCGTAAGCCGCCATAATAGCCACCCAGTTACGGATAACGTTTAACAAACTGCAAAGTTCCCGAAGCAAGTACGAAGGAACTTGATACTCTCATGGTCTAAGGAATTATGCAAACATTAACTATCTCTTTGTTATTAACCATTAACTTGTGACGAATGTATCTCATAGCATAACATCAATTCGGGTCGATTCAACATAAGTGTTCTACTAACATTGTGCCCTCAAAATTGCCAGCATAGCCATGCCCATGATCAGGAAAACAGGATCATCATGCAATACTTGAGCTAGTCTTAGAGGCATGACTAGGAATACTTTTTACCGTTTATTATACCACACGTGCACATGAGTTTCCCTCCGAGCCTCGTGGATATTGTAGACTCGAGAATCATTACAGTTATAGCATGGAACATAAACATTCGTTACAAACTCGGAGATACAAAATAACTGTTATTACTACCTCTAGGGCATATCTCTTACACACGCGCCCCGAGTTGGCACCTGTCAAATTGAATTGATTTCTCGTAGAGCCCGCTTGCGCTGGTTGTTGGACGTAAAAGCCTCGTAAATCATCATGACCTCGGCCTCATCTGAGGATTCTTCTGTGTGACCGGGGGTGCCCATAAGAAGGGCAAGTCCTCTTTTTGCCACCTGCCTCACCACCCAACAGTCGTGAAGGCTGTGAGTCGGGCAGGAATTAAGCAGAATAGCATGTATCGGACATGGCTTATCTAGGAGACCATCAATGGTGGTCCCTGGGAGGTGTAACACCCCTATGTAATGAGCTACAGTGATCCTCATGATTATGCTTAATCACTTTGGTTTGCAATGCTTGATCACCTTTGGAATCATATCTCATTTCAAATTCCACCACTGAAATCAATTCAAATTGCAAGTGAAATTTGAAGTTGCACAAAAGTTGCTGCAAAATAGTTCATCTTTTAGCAAATATTCCATAACAAATATTTGCTAAGGAAAACAACATCACTTATTTGCTTAATTGGGCTCTGGCAATTAAAATAGTGCCAAATCAGCATTTTTACATGTTTTTCCATTTATGAAAAATTCAAATCAATTCAAATAAGTTCCAAACTTTTTGTGGCAGTGCCAAAAATTGCAATGTAATTATGTGGCCATGTCTCATATTTTACAAAAATTATTTACTGGCAAAAAGAAATGCAAAACAGCAGCTGGAAAAAGAAATCAGAAAAGGAATAAAAGAAATAAAAGAAGAAAGGCCACTGTGCACTGGGCCTTAGTGCACAGTGACCGGCCCAGCACACCGCGACTGTCTTCCTCCATCTCCCTCCTCCACGCGTCGGTGGCGACCGACGTCGGACGCCATTTCCGCCATGCCAACTCGCCACCCGCGTCGCTACAGCAGCCGCGGCAGGGATAAGAACGCCACCGTGGCCCCCCGGGACTCGCGCCAGCCCTTATCCCCCTTCCCCATCGATCTCTCCCTCGCCTCCACCTTAACCGAGCGCCGCCGTCACCATGGCCGTGCCGTAGCTGCGGCCACCGTCATCCCCATGCCTCGCCAGCACGTCCACGAGCTTCGCCGAGCTCCGCTATGACCTCCCCGACTAACGGCTCGAGCGCTACGCCTCCCCACCAAAGCGTGCGACCTTGTCTTCTTCCTCGGGCACCCGGGATCGCCGCCACCGTCCGTCTGCTTCAGGCCCTCCCCGAGCATGCTTTGCATAACTACGGGCTTGCGGTGAGCCTATCTTCCTTTCCCCTAACCTCCCACCATCGATTGCAAGCTCTAGCGAGCACCCCCACCGTGACCGAATGCGTCGCTGCCTCGTTGGTCGCCGGCGATGCTCCGGTGGACCATTGGTCCCGCCCTTGCGTCCGGCCGCTTAGTTAGGTCACGTAGATACCGTAGACGCTTTGCGCCGGCCGATTTGCAAACCGTAGCTCCATTTCCGTCGAGCTTCCGTGACCACCGCCGCCTGCCGTTGCTGCTCCGGCTAGCTCTGGCCATCTCAGCCGCTCCCACTGCCGCCATCCGACGCGGCTCGACGTCTGCTTTCGAACGCCGCAAACCGCGTAGCAAACGGAGCCTTGTACGCATTTTCTGACGCGAGGCCGAGCCCCTCCACTATGGTTTTGGTCACCGGCGGAGAAGCGCCGGTGCCGCTGACGTGGCCTACCATCGGGGCCCACCCTGGGTCACTGCAGGTGGGTCCCGTGGGCCCCGTTGACCACGTTGACTAGGTCAACGTGCTGACTGGGCTAGCCCCAGTCACTGACATGTAGGCCCCACCATAGTAATTAACTAAACTAATAATTAATTTAATTTGTTAACTAAATGTGTCAGTGACAGATGGATCCCACTAGTTAATTAACATAGTTAGTTAAAATTAACCTCTGTTAAATAGATCTGTCACTGACATGTGGGGCTCTGCCACTGTTTAAGTGGATAAGGCCGGCCCAGTCAGCTACTGAGTCAGCAGCTGGGCCCACCAGTCAGCCTCTGCTGACTGTGCGGTTGACCCAGTCAACTGGGCCCACTGTCAGCCACACATGCACCTCTCTGGGTACACTTTCTGTGTACCCATAGCATTTTATTCATTTATTTCGAAATTAAAATAATTCCAATAATTCCAGAAATTCAATAAAACTTTGAAAAATCATATAAAATTATCCATAACTTGGATGAAAATGTTTTCTATATGAAAAATGATCATAAAAATAAGACGAATCCGAATATGCCATCCACATACCTATCACATGCCTCCAACACTGTAAACATGGAACCTTCCCCTCCAGATCGTCTGTCCGATAAATGCCTATAGCCGGGAAAATATTCCTAGATATTTTCTCGCTCCGTCTATGACGTGTAGCACTGCGTTAGGTCACCCCTAACACAGCATATTGCCATGCCATGCCTTGTGTTGCATTTGTTTGCTTTATATTTATTGTTTCTTCCCCCTCTTCTCTCCGGTAGACTCCGAGGTTGACGCTGCTCCCGAGTATGGCTACGCCCCTGACGTCCAGCCCCTATCAGCAGAGCTTCCAGGCAAGCAAAACCCCCTTGATCATTCCTATATCGCCCATTCTTTCTCTCTCGTGATTGCATTAGATTTTGCTACTGTGTTCGATAGCTCCTATTCTAATGCATAGCCTGTTTTTGTAACCTGTTGTTGATACTTTACCTGTTGTCCTATATGCTTAATATAGGCTAGTTAGTGATCCATCAGAGGCCCCACATCCTTGTCTGTGTTGCCATGCTTTGCTTCCGGATGTTTTGATCAACGTGATCGATGGGCAGAGACCGACACATCACCGCACACCCCCTTAGTTGTACGACTCTGCAGAGCTACTATCGAGTGCCGAGGGTGATGCCTCCTACCTCACTTCTGATGCTATCTCTCTAGCGTAGCTAGTCGGTTGTGGGTTACCGAGGGTGATTCCTCTTTCACCACCTCCGATGATGCCTCTGTCGTGCAGCCCCTCAAGTGTGAACCCATCGAGGGTGATTCCTCCAAGTTCACCTTGATGGTTACATCGAGTAGGAATCCAACGAGGGTGATTCCTCGGATTCCCCCTTGATGTTATGGACACACGATTACCATGTTTTTACCTCAGTCTCTTGTTGAAGTCGGGTCGACCCCGAGGGGTACCCGCGAGAGATGTGAAGTCGGGTAGACCGTGAGGGTACCCGCGAGATAATTACACAGCACGGTCGGGCAGGCAGACCGCCCCAAGAGAGGGATGGGCCTGACCCTTGCCGTAAGTCCGTGAGATGGGACGACAGGATCACTGATCGTCACCGCGAGCTCCCAACACACTAATGGTTTGGATATATGATCTGAGTAGGCCTTTGGCCTTTTTCGCACTAACCACCATGCGGGATAAGTTATCGACACTCTGCGTCGTACGTTCCTTCCGAAAGCTCTGTCAGATGTCCAGTGCAGCATTGTAGCATGCTGACAGCAAATACCCACACGCACAATGTGGTGAGGCTGACCCTGCACGCAATGACCCGGAGTGCTTAGGGGTGAGCGGCCGAACTACCCCTCACACTTAGGATGTAGACCAGCGGGGACCTCTCTGCGGAGCCTAGGTAGGACTACGGCGTGTCGATCATCCAAGGCCGGGCATGACCAGGAAAAGTGTGACTGGCCAGAGTTAATCGAGCGTGTTGGGTAAGTTGGTGCACCCCTGCAGGGAAGTTATCTATTCGAATAGACGTGTCCACGGTAACAGGACGCTCAGTGTTGTATCTCGATCTGCTACAACTAAAACTGGATATTTGTGGTAATTAATTAATATGATGGCCCTGGGATCGCTTTCTCGCAGGGAGTCGAGGAAGGATCTCTGGTCGTTGCTAATATATACTGGTTACTATATTATATGTTACTCTACTCTCTTCTGTTGCTGCAAGACGCTGGAAGATGCTAGTCTTCGATAGGATAGGCCTTCCCCTCTATTCTGGCATTTCTGCAGTATAGTCCATAGATACAGCCCCTTCCCTTTGATACCGATGCATACCTAGCATAGATCTGATGTAAGTCTTGCGAGTACTTTGGATGAGTACTCACGGTTGCTTTGCTGCCTTTTTTCCCCTACCCGATTGCTGCGATCAGATGACGGAGCCCCAGAGACAGCTGATCCCGTCGATGACTACTACTACCCCGACGGAGCCTACTACTACATGGAGACCGACGACTAGACGTAGTTTAGGAGGCTCCCAGGCAGGAGGCCTGTGCCTTTTCGATCTAGATGTCGTTGTTTTGCTCAGCCTTCTTAAGGCAAAATTGTTTAGTTATGTCTGTACTCAGATATTGTTGCTTCCACTAAAGCTTGTACTCGAGCTTATGTATTCGAGCCCTTGAGGCCCCTGGCTTGTAATATAAAGCTTGTATTATTTTATTTTGTTTCTAGAGTTGTGTTGTGATATCTTCCCGTGAGTCCCTGGGCTTGATCGTGCGCATTTGCGTTTATGATTAGTGCACGGTCGAGTCGGGGGCATCACAGGAGGCCAGAGGTTTTCTTCTTTTTCCAAGGTCGCTCGGTCGGTATGGTCCCCGCGCGGGGTGTGCACCGAGGTGCAGGCCTTTCACGTTTTAACTTGTGTTCATAGATCGAATCTGCATTTTTTCTCGCGATCCAAGCATCTTCGATGGTGCAGAATCTGGACACTAAGTCAGACAACTCCGAGAGGGTTTGTACACAGCGGCGGGCAAGGGTGTTTGAGACACCGTTATCTTTGCATCTGCGCTGAAAAGCTATTATTACATCTGAGTCCTGGTAGTTTGGCATCTTGTTCTTGACCGATAAGAACCTGGCCCAGAACTGTCTGATTGACTCGTCGGGGAGTTGTTGTATGTAGGCCAGATCCCAGACATCTGGTGGCCCCGAATAATCGGGGCAATACCTGATGTGGGAAGTGGGTGAGTGGTTTTCGATCTCTATGGATGATGGGTTTGAAGTCTTGATACCTTCATCCCTTGATGGGCCTACGGCCGTCGAGCTGGCCAGACTGATTTGAAGATCAGGTTCATCGGCCATGACTGGCTGGTCGCCGTCTGACTCGCTTTCCAAGAAGTACCTCAGCCCTTCGCCCTTGAATGGGGTTTGGCCGGGGCTGAGTGGGAGTCATGGATCACTTCTGATCCATGGAGGAGGAAGGCACTTCTGTGACAGAAACTTCGGGTGCGAGAATTAAGCCCACAAGATCGGAGTCACAAGCCGATAATCCCGTCGATCCTTTTTTGATCTCACAGCAGAACTCTCAATGAAAGCAGTAGTGTCGGTGTGAAAACTGGCAGACCTCGGGGTAGGGGGTCCCGAGCTGCGGATTTCGGACTGATGGTAACAGGAACAAGGAGACGATGTTTACCCAGGTTCAGGCCCTCTTGATGGAGGTAAAACCCTATGTCCTACTCTTGTTTATATTAATGGAGATGTATCAAGTACAGAGTTGATCTACCTCGAGATCATAAGATATGTTCTAGTTCTAGGGCTAGGTGAATGAGATTGTGTTGAAGAGTCCCCTCAAAGGGCTAAACCCTTTGACTTATATACATGCCAGGTAGGGCATCTAGGGTTACAAGGTCAGTAACTAGGCCTGGAGGCTGCAGGAGGAGTCTTGGAGTATATGCTAAGTCTTCGGCAGATGTAGTCTTGATCTCTTCTTCTGCGTGTATCTTCCGTAGTCCACCTTGACAAGAATAAGGACCCACTGGCCCAGCCCAAGGAATATGGGCCGGCTAGGTTAGTACCCCCTAGTCTAGGACACCGTCACTGATGTTGCGGGATGGTGTGCTCACCACTATGCTCGCCACTGTCGCCATGATACGGAGGCGTACATCATGCCCCTCGACTTCGATCCGCCACCATCACCTAAAACTTCTTGTCAGGTATGTACTGGTTCGGCATGAACTACCACTAGATGGCTACCGTCGGAGAATACAGGAACAAGTGGGTGCTGGTGAACGTCCACACCTCCTATGAGATTATCCTTCCTCCCTTGGATCATATAGGGATTTGCCATCGCGGCTCACTTCCTGTTGATTACCATGTCTGCCGGACGGACCTTGTTTTGCTGAAGGTTGTAATCTGCCAAGTGCCCACGGCATCTGGGAATTACACATACTTCAAGCTAGTTGCCTTGTTCGACTGCGGAGTCGCCTATCTTTCCGGCGGTGCCGACTGTAGGTGGACACTACTCCCCTCGAAGAGCTGCATCGATGGTGATCCATAGTTCTGTGATGCTATTGAACACAATGGCATCATCTACGCGATCAACAATGCAGATGGCACCACGTATTGCTAGGGCGCCTCATGTAAGTTGTTTTCGTCCGATTTTAATGATAATGCCATGACATTGTTTGAACTTTTCTGATGATTGGCATATCCCTGTTACAGAAGAATTTGAGTAGAACTATGGCAATGTATTAGAGACGCCATAAATCAGGAAATAAAATAGGGAGATTTGGAAGTCCAAATGGTAATCTCTATATTTGGAAGTAGTTAAATCATGTGATTGTGACCATGTCTATACAGCCAATTTGTACCCTTGAATAATCAAAGGGTTAGGAAGATATGAATATTCTCCTAACCAGGGCCATCACTAGAAATTGGGGCCCCGATGCGAAATATAAAAAGATAGTGTTACGGTGTGGTAATAATTTAGCACGATGTGAGGTCATCGCCACATATATCGTTTGAGACATTATCACTCCATGACCTTTGCATGTATGGTTGTTGAGCATCCAACCGCATGCTCTGAATTCCATCGCCTTGGAGTAATAGAGGTTGCACATTCACGCGATATGATCACCAAGTATAAAATAGGGTTCTAAAATTTCACAAATTCATAACCCCCCCCCCCCCCCGGTTTCATATTATTAGGTGCATTAGGAATTATGAAATAGTAGGTATATTTGTTTTCTACCTGTTTGATTCTCTAATTTTCACCTGGTTGGTCTACGGTAAAAAAAGGGCCCCATGAATGGATTCCCAATAAAAAGGCCCACGAATGTTGCGTTGTGATTTCAGCTCATCTCCAATTTTCATGCATAACGGGTAGATCCGAAAATAAAGGAAGCACGCAGTAGAGAGTTCTGCGGGAGAAAAATCTTTCTAGTGTGAGATGGAAAGGATCAAAGGAATCCCATGCATGCATGGAGATAATTTTGGAGACAGCGGGGCCGTGCGTAAAGAAGGAAATAGTAAATCACTAGCCGGTTTGATCGATCGTGCATGACATCCTGTGCGTAATTAGTGCGATTTGGGGGCCCCACTTTTTCGGGGGCCCTGTGCGGTCGCTCACCTCGCACGCCCTCGTCGACGGCCCTGCTCCTGACTTTATAGTAATCTTTATACTACTAAATATGAGTGTGTATCAATAGCCATGTTAGTTTCCTCATTTTCATGATGTAGAAACATCCATACCACTATTGGTTTCATCTAACCATACATTAGTAGGGAACTAAAAGTGCATATGGAAAACTCTATACTTGGAAGTAGTGAAATCCTGTCATGCTTACCATGTCTACATGCCTATATTCCCCCTTCAGCAATCAATGGCTAGAATATTATCCTCACAAAAAAATTGCACCCAGAACATGAGTATATAACAATGCATGGTGTGTTAGTTTCCTTTGAAGAATTTATTGGTGAGAACAGAACATGACTACATAACATGCATGGCTATATTAGTTTCCTCTGAAGAATCGATTGCGAGATAACATGAGTATAACCATTCATGGTACTACTATATTTTCGACCCCAGTATACATTTCCCTCTATTTTCCTCTTAGTTCCAACAGGGACAGATCAATGTTGTTTCTTACATTATCCTACTCATACTCTGAACAATGTTGATCTTACATTAACAATGTCTATCCTTTTTGTCTCCTTTTTGATATGTTGTAGTGTCCATATGGCTCTTGCCCTTTGTAATCACACCACCTTTGCCAAAAATAGGGAAGCACAACTGGTTCCTCGCTCGATTAGACAACGGCGAAAGACTGATGATCATTTGCATGCATCAGCCGGCAAGTTTATATTGCAAAAACCCCACTGTGTACAAGCAGCGTGAAATATGTGAGTATCTGGAGAATGGCTGCTACGTCTATAAGCAGGACACCAGCTTGTTGGGGCCTTCAGGATTTTTGAGTTGGAGGCAGGTAAACAGCCTTGGTTCACACACTCTCTTTCTCGGACTCAATTATCCGATTAACCAGGAGATCACCTTCAAGGATCCTGATGGCAGAGAGGCTATGTTTGCTAGGAAAAACTGTGTGTACACGTGAACCCCATGTCTACGGGATCAACCGCCCCTGATACATCTCCAACGTATTTTCAATTTTTGATTGTTCCATGCTATTATTGTATCAATGTTGGATGTTTTATATGCAAATATATATTATTTTTTGGGACTAACCTATTAACCTAGTGCCCAGTGCCAGTTGTTCTTTTTTGCTTGTTTTTGGTTTTTCAGGAAATCAGTACCAAACGAAGTCCAAATGCCATGAAACTTTTTGATGATTTTTTTCTGGACAAAAGAGACCCTGGAAGCTTCGGGAGGATGCCAGAAGCCTCACGAGGGCTTCACAAGGCAACAGGGCGAGGCCCTTGGGGGGCGCGCCCAGATGCCTTGTGGGCCCCTCATGGCTCCTTTTGACCTAATTCCACTTCTATAAATTCTTAAATATTCGGAAACCAACAGAGAGCCAGACGAGAAAACCCTACCGCCGCCGCAAGCCTCTGTTCTTCCGCGATCCCATCTAGAGGCCTTTTCCGGTACTCTACCAGAGAGGGAATCGATCACGGAGGGCTTCTACATCAACCTTGCTGACCTTTTGATGATGTGCGAGTAGTTTACCACAGACCTACGGGTCCATAGCTAGTAGCTAGATGGCTTCTTCTTTTATTCTTTTTTTTGAACCGTGAATGACTGTAGGAGAGTTTCCTACAGTCATTGATATATTAGTTAAAAATCAGGGGTTACAAAGTTTACATATGAGTGTTTTGTACACACGTGTCAGAAGGGGCTTCTTCTCTCTCTTTGATCTTTAATACCATGTTCTCCTCGATGTTCTTAGAGTTCTATCCGATGTAATCTTCTTTTGCGGTGTGTTTGTTGGGATCTGATGAATTGTGGGTTTATGATCAAATTATTCATGAATATTATTTGAGTCTTCTCTGAACACTTTTATGCATGATTGTTATAGCTTTGTATTTCTCTCCAATCTATCCGTTTGGTTTGGCCAACTAGATTGATTTATCTTGCAATGGGAGAGGTGCTTTGTGATGGGTTCAATCTTGCGGTGTTCTATATCCCAGTGACAGAAAGGGACAAGACACGTATTTGTATTGTTGCCATTAAGGATAAAAAGATGGGGTTTAATCATATTGCTTGAGTTTACTTTGTCTACATCTTGTCATCTTGCTTAAGTCGTTACTCTATTTTATACTTAATACCCTAGATGCATGCTGGATAGCGGTCGATGGGTGGAGTAATAGTAGTAGATGCAGGCAGGAGTTGGTCTACTTGTCTTGGACGTGATGCCTATATACATGATCATTGCCTTGAATATCGTCATAACTATGCGCTTTTCTATCAATTGCCCAACAGTAATTTGTTTACCCACCGTATGTTCTGCGCTCGAGAGAGAAGTCTCTAGTGAAAACTATGGCCCCCGGGTCTACCTTTTTCATATATTAAAATCCAAAAATACCTTGCTACAATTTATTTACTATTATTTTCTTTTGCAATTTATCTTTTTATCTATCACTATCAGAATTAATCCTTGCAAATAACGTCTAAGGGGATTGACAACCCTCTTATTTGCGTTGGGTGCAAGTGTTTGCTTTTGTGTGTGTAGGTGCTGCTAATGAGGTTCTGTGTGGTTCTCCTGTGGGATTGATAACCTTGGTTCTTAACTGAGGGAAATACTTATCTCTACTGTACTACATCATCCTCTCCTCTTCGGGGAAATCCCAACGCAGTCACAAGTAGCAGGAAGAATTTCTAGCGCCGTTGTCGAGGAGACATCACCAAAATCTATCAAGTACCTTTGCACAAACTATCATCCACTTGCTCTAATTTTCATTTGCCTTTTTATTTGCATTTGTCTCTCGTTTTCATCTCCCCCACTTCTCTAAAAATCAAAAACACCAAAGATATTTTGTGTGCATTCTTTGCTTGTGTTGCCATGTGCCTTCTATTTGCTTGCATCTTCACTTGCTAAAAATCTATTGATATGGATGCTCATCCACTTGCTAATCTTTTCAAAAGATCCAATTATAATAAACCAATTGCTAGTGAGTTGAGTGCACTTGATTTTCTCTATGAAGTTTTGCTTGAAAATTGTGATGAAATGTTAGAAGAATAAATTTATAAAGTGATTCATGATAGCTCTTTGATTGAAAAGCATGATTGCAATGATGTTATTATAAATTCTATTAATGTCAATTGTGTTAATACTATGCAAAACTACAAGCTTGGGGATGATGATTTTGTTATGTCCACTACTTATTGCAATGATCATGATTGGGGTGATAATGCTTCTTATGATCTTGAAAATTTATTTAAGCCTCATGATGAATATGTCATTGATAATAATGTTTGCAATAATATTGAAAGTGGGTTTGGAAGAGTGAAAACTTTAGGTAAAAAGAATCCCACATATTTGGAGAGTGTTCAATCTTATGAATTTTTTTATGAAAGTGGGTTTGGAGAGGTCATGACTTTAGTTGGTGTTAATCCCACTATCTTGGAAGATTATAAAACTTTTATGCATGTGGATCATGAAGATAGTATTTTATATGATAGCTATATTGTTGAATTTGATTATAATCCTACATGTAATTATTATGAGAGAGGAAAATATGGTTGCAGAAACTTTCATGTCACTAAATTACCTCTCTTTGTGCTGAAATTATTAATGCATCATTCTTCCTATTTGCATATGCTAGATATTGTTTGCCTTGATAATTTGTTTTCCTATAAAATGCCTATGCATAGGAAGAGGGTTAGACTTAAATGTGTTAATTGCATGTTATATGATGCTCTCTTTGTGCTTCAATTCTTGTCTTTTATGTGAGCATTATTGAAATCTCAAGCCTATCTTAATGGCTATAAAGAAAGAGCTTGTTGGGAGGCAACCCAATAGTTATCTTATTTTTACTTTTTATTTTCTATTTTTTGTGTATTTACACAATTATAGACTCTAGTATTGTTGTATTTTTATCTTTTAATTAGTATTTGTGCCAAGTAATGCCTTTGGGATGATTTGGAAGATAGTATAATTGATGCTATTTGAAAACAGAAACTTTTGGGCTTAGTTCTAGAATTTTCATTCTGTACTGGAGCGTGAAAAAATTCTGATTTTTTTTACAAATTATTGATATATGAATTTTCCATGTTGTCCTAATTTTTCAGAATTTTTGGAGTTACATAAATATGACTTGAATTCAGATCTTTACAGACTGTTCTGTTTTAGACATATTCTATTTTGATGAATCTATGGATCGTATCGGGGGTATGAGTCATGGAGAAGTTGGAGTATAGTAGCATTATGTCAATATTAAATATGAATCAATTTACAATAGTACCTAAAGTTTAAGATTTATTTGTTATACTAACGGATCTCACGAGGTTTCTGTTGAGTTTTGTGTGCTGAAGTTTTCAAGTTTTGGGTGAGACTACGATGGATAAAGGAATAAGGAGTGGCAAGAGCCTAAGCTTGGGGATGCCCAAGGCACCCTAAGGTAATATTCAAGGAAGACTCGAGCATCTAAGCTTGGGGATGCCCCAGATGGCATCCCCTCTTTCGGCTACAATCTATCGGTATATCACTTGGAGCTATATTTTTATTCATCACATGATATGTGTTTTACTTGGATTGTCTTGTGCTATAGTTTGCTTGCTTTTGTTTGCTTTTTAGTTTGCCACAATCATCTTTGCTGAACACACCTTTGTGAAAGGGACACACATTATTCGTGATTTGTTAGAATACTCAATGTGCTTCACTTATATCTTTTGAGCTAGGCAGTTGCTCTAGTGCTTCACTTATATCTTTTAGAGCACGGCGGTGGTTATATTTTAAAGAAATAATTGCACTCTCATGCTTCACTTATATATTTTTGAGAGTCTAATAAATAGTAATGGCAATATGCATGGGTTATGAATTTGGTCCTAATATGATAGGTATTCAAGAGGGATATAATAAAAACTTTCATGTAGATCACTGAATATGATAAGTTTGATTCCTTGCAATAGTTTTGCGATATTAACATGGTAATATGTGGGAGGTGCTAGTAGATAATTGTGGTTTAGTAAGAATATTGGCATTAAGGTTTGTGATTCCCGAAGCATGCACGTATGGTCTGTCGTTATGCTAAGAAGTTGGAGCATGATTTATTATTGATTGTCTACCTTATGAGTGCCGGTCGGGGATGAGCGATGGTCTTTTCCTACCAATCTATCCCCCTAGGGGCATGCATAGTAGTACTTTGCTTCGAGGGCTAATAAACTTTCGCAATAAGTATGTGAGTTCTTTATGACTAATGTGAGTCCATGGATTATACGCACTCTCACCTTTGCGCAATTTGCTAGCCTCTTCAGTACCGTGCATTGCCCTTTCTCACATCGCAAGTTGGTGCAAACTTCGCCGGTGCATCCAAAACCCGTGATATGATACGCTCTATCACACATAAGCCTCCTTATATCTTCCTCAAAACAGCCACCATACCTACCTATTATGGCATTTCCATAGCCATTCCAAGATATATTGCAATGCAACTTCCACCGTTCTTGTTATATGACACACATCGTCATTGTCATATTGCTTTGCATGATCATATAGCTGACATAGTATTTGTGGCTCAGCCACCATTCATCATTTTTCATACATGTTACACTAGTATCATTGCACATCATGGTACACTGCTAGAGGCATTCATATAGAGTCATATTTGTTCTAGTATCGAGTTGTAATTTTTTGAGTTATAAGTAAATAGAAGTATGATGATCATCATTATTAGAGCATTGTGCCAGTGAGGAAATAAAAAAAAAGAAAAAAAGAGGCCAAAAAAGAGCCCATGAAAAAAAGAAAAAAAATGAAAGAAAAAGAGAGAACGGGCAGTGTTACTATCCTTTTCCATACTTGTGCTTCAAAGTAGCACCATGTTTTTCATATAGAGAGTCTCCTATTTTGACACTTTCATATACTAGTGGGAATTTTTCATTATAGAACTTGTCTTGTATATTCCAATGATGGGCTTCCTCAAATGCATGAGGTCTTCACGAGTAAGCAAGTTGGATGCACACCCACTTAGTTTTCATGTTGAGCTTTCATACACTTATAGCTCTTAGTGCATCCATTGCATGGCAATCCCTACTCCTCGCATTAACATCAACTGATGGGCATCTCCATAACCCGTTGGTTAGTGTCGTGGGAAAATGACGATCTATGGGATCGAGAGGATCCCTTTGCAGTTCGGCTATGGGATCAATATACTACGAAGAGCAGGGCTAATAGATGTGATCACAAGCAACGATTTATCCAGGTTCGGGCCGCTGAGTGCGTAAAACCCTACTCCTGTTCTTGTGGATTGATTGAGTGTGTGAGAGCTCAAAGGTTACAAGGAGTGCAGCTTGCTGGCAAGGTACACGGAATGTGCAGCTACAGCGTATAGTTGAGCTAGGAGTCGACCGTTCTAAGTGTAGCCGTGGGCCTCCTTTTATAGGGCAAGGGGTTACCACAGTGGCTAATATGGTCATTTACAGGATATGAATAGTGACTTGCACCGTCACCACGTCTATCTTCTAATGGGGTAAGACAAGCGCATTTAATGCACCGTTAGGTGCTACATCGGGGAGGCGAGGCCTTGGGCAAAAGATCTGTACCACCGGTCCTAGCGCCCTCCTGTAATCTCGACACGTCCCAGGGACGGGTGTCATTAAAGTTAATCTTCGCTCGGCATGCTGACTCACGTGCCTTGGCCAGCTATGTTGACTACCTGCCCGCTCGACACCTATCACTCAAGCTTATCTAGCCGATGATGAGGTGGGCGGTAACAGGACAGAACAAGCCTACTGGCGCGGACCTCGCCGGGCCTTGCTTGACGGCAAGGAGCTTGCCGGCAACTGGAGTCTTGGTCTTCACCTTGCCAGGTACGAAGCTTGCCGGCAAGGGCAATGCTGATCTTTAGTTCGAGAATAGTTGGGGCGCCCCGCCTGATTACCACTGTAGCCAGACGGTCACCGCACACACCAGCCCAGGAATCACTCTGGTGTGTGCTTTTACAACAAGTATCATGAACATAGGTGACGGTGTCTTGGATTAGGGGGTGCTAGCCCAGCCGGCCCGTCTCCTCGGATGGGCCGAGGGGGGCTTGTACGTGATCAAGGTGGATTCCAGAGGCTGCATATGGGAAGCGTAATCAAGACTGTCTCTGCCGAAGACTTGACGTATACTCCAGGATCTCTCCTGCCATCTCTCTCCTAGATACCGACCTTGTAACCCTAGATACCCTGTCTGGCGTATATATAAGCCATAGGGTTTAGCCCGTATAAGGGACATCAACGCAATATCGCTCATCTACCCCTAGAAGTTAGACACATTACGATCTCGAGGTAGATCAACTCTATATTCGATACATCTCCTTTAATATAAACAGAAGCAGGACGTAGGGTTTTACCTCCATCAAGAGGGCCCGAACCTGGGTAAACATCGTCTCCCTTGTCCTTGTTACCACCGATCCGAGATCCACAGCTCGGGACCCCCTACCCCGAGGTCTACCTGTTTTTACACCGACACTAGTGCTTTCATTGAGAGTTTCGCTGCGTGATCACCAGAAGGATCGATGGCTCACCTGCAGATCAACTGCGCCAATACCCACGGGGACGTTTATGCCCCTGGCCAGCTCTTTGTCTTCGGCAGCATGGTATTTTGCGCCAACTTGACCGGTCATCTGACCTCAGTCGAAAACTACGCCCCAGGTCGGATTGTGACCTGCGGCGGCTTCGAATACACCGTGGATTCCCGTGGTGAACTCATCCTATCAGGATGGACTCCCGGCCAGATTGAGAGCTCGACCGGTCCCGGAGGCTCGACTCCGAAACCGAACTCTGTCGCGATGCCTCTTGAGACCCCCGACGCCACCACTCCGGCCAGTTTCCTTCCGATTGCCAGTCCAGAGATAGATCCGGCTCCCACTCCTCAAATTACGTCAGTGCTAGAATTGACTCCGGCGCAGAACTCAGAATTATGTTCGGATTCCCTCCGCACCAAAAACGCATCCGGTTACACACCGGGCGTACTTCGAGTCAACCCCGCCTATGGCGCATCTATGAATCCTGAAGAGCTATCTCACCGCGATGAGATGCTTGACCGCATCCGGAGCTTGTCCATCTCAGACAGCAAGACTTTGGTTTACAATCAGATTGGACTTAAAGCCGATGATATATAGGAAAATTTAGATCCCACCCACCACCCACCTTGTCGGCACGATCGATGATCTAACCGACGTGTTGGACTATGGCGAGGCCTCAGACATGGAGGAGGACGCTGATGGCCCCATCAAGAACACCTTGCCCCCAGTAAACGCGGGCAGATGGACCGCCACGTCCACCTACGAGGTTTACATGGTGGACACCCCCAAATCCCCTCCAAGACGTCGGCGAAGATGCCGAAGGGGTCCTAACGGGGAACCCAGTGGTAATGACGTGACTGCCCATAATGGCGACGCAGAAGACGGTGATGCCGGTAACCGCGAAGAGGACAATCGAGCCTCCCCCATAAGGAACGGCACACCAGACCAACTTCTCAGGGACTCAGATCCCGATGACCTCTTCGAAGGGGCCGACGATAACTACATGCCGGAATCCAAAGAGGACGAGAGCCTCGGTACCGAGGACTACATCGTCCCCGAAGACCCTCTTGAACAAGAGCGCTTCCGGCGGCGCCTTGTTGCGACCGCTCGGAGCTTGAAACGCAAGCAGCAGCTGCTGCAGGCCAATACCGATGCACTAAATTAAAAGTGGATCAAAGTGCTCTCCGCTGAGCAAGACATGGAGAACCGGTGCCATAGTGCACCGAAATCATACCCACGCTGGCGTCTCTTGCTGGCATTCGGCGAGGAGCTCGCTGACGACCTCGACCGACCCCCTAGAGGCCGGGACAGGCCAAGACGAGAAGACCTCAGTGAACGGCCACCTCCACGCTGTTATGGCAAGGACCCCGTGAATTACTTAGATCCTCATGACGCTAGATGTCGCGTTGAGGAAAACAGGGCTCCCCCTCGATCCATCAATGGATCAAGGGGACGTGCGCCCGCTGGGCCTGACGGCTACGATGCCTGGGTTGACAGGAACGGTCATGCCCGAGATCAAGCCTACTCACGGCTTTCTCCTAACCTCTGACGAGATGCTCCTCTATCCCGGGGTTCGGCTCACCCAATCTGCTTCACAGACAGGGTGATGGAACATCAATTCCCGAAAGGGTTCAAGCCCATCAATATAGAGTCATACGATGGCACCACGGACCCAACAGTCTGGATTGAGGATTTCCTCCTACACATACACATGGCTAACAGAGATGATCTCCATGCCATTAAATATCTGCCACTCAAGCTAAAGGGGCCGGTGAGGCATTGGCTTAACAGCCTCCCCCCTCACTCTATCGGTAGCTGGGAGGCCCTAGAAGATGCTTTTCGAGCAAACTTCCAGGGCACATATGTCCGACCTCCGGATGCTGATGACCTTAGCCGAGTCACCCAACGGCCAGGCGAATCAACCAGGAAATTCTGGAATAGGTTCCTCACCAAGAAGAACTAGATCATAGACTGCTCCGAAGCCGAGGCCATCGCCGCATTTAAAAACAATATCCGAGATGAATCGTTGGCTCATCAACTCGGCCAGGATAAGCCGAGGACTATGGCAGCCCTGACCTCACTGGTGACTCGCTTTTATGCGGAAGAAGACAGCTGGTTTGCCCGTAGTACTCATAACGGCGAGGCAGGCACCTCGGAAACTCGCGATGCCAATGGAAAACCCAAGCGCAACAAAAATAAGCGCAGGTAAAAAAATGGCGGAAGCGACACTGAAGATGCTGCCGTCAACGCAGGGTTCACCGGACCTAAATCCGGCTAGAAAAGAAAACCCTTTAAAGGGAACAAAGATGGACCTAGCCAGCTTGATAGGCTCCTGGACCGCCCATGTGGAATTCACGGCACTCAGGAAAAACCAGCAACCCATACTAATAGGAACTGCTGGGTCTTTAAACAAGCTGGCAAGATAGCGGCAGAGGGTCAGAGTAAAACCCAACACCGCAGCAAAGACGAGGATGAACCTTGGCGGCCCAATAATGGAGGCCAAAAGAAGTTTCCTGACGAGGTAACAGAGGTCAATATGATCTATGTCACCCACATCCCTAAAAGGGAGGGGAAGCGTGTGCTTCGGGATGTATACGCGCTGGAGCCCGTCGCCCCAAAGTATAACCCGTGGTCAGCTTACCCGATCAGGTTCGACAAGCATGATCATCCGACCAGCATCAGGCATGGCGGATTGGCTGCACTCGTCCTGGACCTGATTGCTGATGGTTATCATCTAACACACGTCCTGATGGACGAAGGAAGCAGCCTCAACCTCATCTACGAGGACACAGTTCGGAAGATGGGCATCGACTCATCTCGGATCAAGCCGAGCTCCACCACCTTTAAAGGTGTCATTCCGGGCGTCGAAGCCCGCTGTACCGGAACGGTCACCCTAGAGGTAGTCTTCGGCTCGCCCGAGAACTTTAGAAGTGAGGAGTTAATGTTCGACATCGTACCTTTCCGAAGTGGATACCACGCGCTCCTAGGGTGCACAACCTTTGCGCGTTTCAACGCAGTCCCACATTATGCCTACCTCAAGCTCAAAATGTCGGGACCCAATGGCGTTATCACAGTCAACGGTAACACTAAACGTTCACTCTGGATAGAGGAACAGACCGCGTCTTTCATAGCCAAGGTACTGGCGTCCGAGGAGGCAGCCCGAAGCGATAAACGCGCCGCCAGCTCTTTGAAGCGTGCCCGGGCCGCACAACTAGACCTCGGCAATGTCCCCCCACCTAAAATAGGGATACGGGCTCCTCGTATGCCCTCTCTGGAGTGGGCACTACGTCCCTAGGGTGCATAATTTCACGCTTAAGATTCCCTGGGATGTCGAGGAGCCAACAATTTACTCAAACGTCGGCATGGTTTAACCAAGCAACGACGTGGCTTCGAGCCCCCAGTATAGGCCATTCTCTATCAAAGAAATAGCCAATCACGACTATGTCAACGTGGTGTCAACCATAGAACGGACTTTGGCAACGTCTCCTCTAAAGGAGCTCAGTCAATCAAACGCTTGAGGCGTATAAAGGACCGAAAAGGCATCAACCTCCACAAAGTCCTCACCATCAATGGTAAATATCTGGTTAACAGTTCAGAAACATAGACGTACGGCAGGTAGCGGCCCGGAATCTTTAAAATCTGTTAGCACTTATCCGCCCTGTTTTGTTCCTCTTTTTTCTTTACCTTTTACATTGTATTCTTTCAATTCCTCTCGCCACAGCTGGGCATGTACACGCTTGAAATTATGAAATAAAGAAACTGTGCCCCTTCAAGGTCTCTATCATATTTCTTTATCCGCATGGCCCATGTGGGACAAAGAAATTCTCTCAACAAAAAGATACAATTGTATAACAAGTCCGAAGTATTCGGCGTCTCGGATTTTGGCCTTATATGCATCCGTTTCGAACCTAGATTTTGGTCCATAGTTGGGTTGCCCGGCTCCTATGTGTACCCCTTACGTTTCCGATGAATTTGGCTAAGGGCGTAATGGGAGAACCACTATGATCACGCTGCCAGGTCAATTGGCATAGTGCCTAAGTGGAGAAAGCCTCAGATCGTGATCAAGGTGGACTCCGGAGGCTGCATATGGGAAGCGTGATCAAGACTGTCTCTGTCGAAGACTTGACGTATACTCCAGGATCTCTCCTGCCGCCTCTCTCCTAGATACCGACCTTGTAACCCTAGATACCCTCTATGCGCATATATAAGCCATAGGGTTTAGCCCGTAGAGGAAACATCAACGCAATATCGCTCATCTAGCCCTAGAAGTTAGACACATTACGATCTCGAGGTAGATCAACTCTGTATTCGATACATCTCCTTTAATATAAACAGAAGCATGATGTAGGGTTTTACCTCCATCAAGAGGGCCCGAACCTGGGTAAACAACGTCTCCCTTGTCCTTGTTACCACCGATCCAAGATCCATAGCTCGGGACCCCCAATCCCGAGGTCTGCCGGTTTTTACACCGACAATAGGCATTTCTATCAATGGATAGATAAGTCTTACATGATATTTTACAAGGGTGATGGCAGCGGAAAAGCTCTATCTAAGGCAGGATGGTCTTGGTGCGGCTCCAATCCACAGGGATCTGACTGGGTTACTCTACTAGCCCGCGAACACTCCGGCTCCTCGCTAGCGAACATCGGATCCTTAGGTGAACCTGGCCACATTGAAGGCCGTTGAGTACTTTTGAATGTACTTGCAAGCAAACCAAATAACATATATACCAAGCAATCCATGGCATGCAAGCATGCATTTGTTATCTTAACATTATTAACTGTCATGGCATATCTATCCGGCAATATTAATTATCAGGTTATAACAGTATTATCGAACAATATAACTACTAAAATGAAGACAATAAGGTAAAGCCTAACAGTAAGTGCAATTGATCAAGTTTATTCACATGATCCCTCCGGATCCAAGGTCTTACAGTCATTCGACCATCTCTCTCATAGCCATTCCATGGCTAACATCTCAACTTTCTGACATCATCTAATGTCCAAGCATTAGTGTTGTACGTCGGACACAGCTTACCTTATCTGGTTCATTTTTAGCAACCATTTGGTTAACTCCTCCAGACACGACACAGACCAAATAGTGTGACCTAGTACGAACTGTGTCCCATGACTGAGGACGTGGCTATTCGAATAGATTTACACTCTGCAGAAGCTGCGCACTTTACACACACTATGGAGCTCCTGGGCTCGTACCTTGGTACCTGTTCCCATTCGGGTGGGCCGGTGCTACTCCAACAAAACTTGTCTATTGCCTGGGACTATTATGGTCCCACCGACAACCACACCCCTTCCGGGTCATGTCCTGGGTGGCCCTTGTGTCTCTCCTGACACCTGCCACCATCATGGCCAAACAAAACTATCCCAAACGGGGACCTCAAACCATATAACTTGGGCTCACAAGGTTATCGCCGCCTAACAGGTCAGGGTAGCACGCACGCATAACCTTCCCTCTTTGGAGGTACCGATAAGAGGCAAGACAATAGACCAAGTTAGGGCCTTCCCATAAAGGCAAATGTGGCTGCACTGATGAGCTCGGTTCGATGGCACTATGACTCGATCCAGCCGATGGAGGAGGTTGTTATTATCAAGTCACATTCTTTATTATAGCAATAACAATTGTAATAATGCATAATGAAAACATAACAACCTATCTCCATACTGTTACATATGAGTCACTAGTGCAATAACATGATGAGCATTAACGAGTAATGTAAACAGCAAGTTCAAACTAGCAGGAGTTTAATTATTTCTAGCACAGGCATAGTCATCAATTAAACATGCAAGAATAACACAGAGTAATGCTTTAGGGCATATATCAGATGGTCGGCTTCCCTGGGGGTGAAGGAATACTTCGGAAGAAGTGCGATCCTCTCGCAGAAAAATTGCTGGAAAAGATTCTCTCTCGGAGGGGCTGAATATAGGGTAGGGGCAAAATGGTCATTTTCAGAATGTGTCAACATTATGAAAGTGACCTCATCAGAACAGGCTTGACAAATAGAGAACGTGGGCTTTGGAATCACCTGATTCGGAGTTACGGTTGAAGAGATACGGCCGTTCGTTCGTTACGCAGAAAAAGAAATAAAAATTGTCCGTTTCTGCTGCTAACTGACGAACGTCCGCTATTAAAGGGTTTCGGCCGGCGGCTGAAAAGTGAAAGCGCATTTCTGAAAATACGCCTTCTCTGCAGAGAAACCGTATTCCGGCCAAGAACTGCGCCAAAGTACGCTTTCAAAACAGGAAAGCGCATTCTTTGAAAAACCAGCTTGACTTATCCAGCTGGGACTGGCCTTAGCCGATGACAGGTGGGGTCGCGGGGGAGATGGGGCCCGCCTGACTGGTGAGGGGCTCGCCTTCAACCTCCAGCCCACGCTCGGGCGAGGCAGGGGCGCTCGGCCGGCGATCCCCGCAGCTACAGTGGGTCCCCGGCGGAGCTCCGGCCATCAGGGAGCTCAGCACGATGAGGTGCAGCTGCCCATGTGTCGCACACCTACCAGGGAGGGCTGTAGCGGCTGCTGCTTGGGCGCCCGCGGTGGAGGCAGAGGCGGCCGGGCGTGGCCGACATGATTCCCGGCGAGGCACGGCACGGCGGGCTTGGTCGGTAGTGGGGATGGACTCTAGGCGTCGTCCTGCGTCCGTGGAAGGTCAAGGCGGAGGCGGGGACGGTCTGTGGCAACCGGACGGTAGCGATGGCAGACGGCGGTGGAGGTGAGCTCGGGGTGGGTGACATGGCTTTCCCTGAGGCATAATGGAGGCGGAGAGGCCCTCTGGATGGTGGTGACCGTCATGTGAGAGGGTGAGATGGAGCGGGGAGGGCTTGGGTGACGGGGATTTTGCCGAGGCCGAGCAGCAGCCATGGCGGCGATGCGGTGGCCATTCAAGCAGAGGGGCTCGAACGCGCGGGCGGAGAGGCCCTAGGGAGAGGAGGAGGAGTGACTGGGGTCTGGTGGATGCTTGGGGAGGGCGTGGCTATGGCTTTTATAGCCGGCCGGCCGAGACGATAGACACGGCTGCCGTGGCATCCTCATCGGCGCACTGTCGCATGTGGACACGCGGAGCAAGGGGGAGACGTCGGCAGGGTCTCCGGGAGAGCGGAGGAGTTCGTGGAGTCTTCGGGGGAGCTTGAGGGAGAAGAGGACAGCGAGGAAGATGACGACGCGGTCATGGGCATACAGAGCTGCGGCGGAGCTTGTCGTGGCACGGCAGAGAAGAGGACGGAGGGGGAGAAGGGTCCAGAGAGGAGACGTGGGTGCCGCGGAGCCGCTAGACATGCCCAGACGAGCCAGGACCGGCCAGAGGCGACTGCACGAAGCAGGTCGTGCGCAGAGCGCGGTTTCTGGATGCTCATTGTGTGTTCACCACGGGCACCGCACGCTCTGGCGCGCATCTGACTTTGAAACTTTGTCCCTTGTGTGACTCAAAGATTGGATAGATGCTATGAGTGGCTTGAATCCACTAGGAGGCTGAGAGGTGAGAAACTTGACACGAAATTGATTCTAATAGCAAACTTGGATGGACTTTTCTGGAGAAATGGATGAAGGAGAGGACCTGGATCTTTGTCACAATGAAATGTGGTAGAAAGGAGTAGATGCTGGCAAAATTTGAGGCCATTCGGACCATCTTTGCATGCACTTCCTTCACAATGCAAAATTTGATCCAGAAACTAGAATTTGAAGCTGTGCTCAAATGGCTATATGAAATTAGCTGAATTTTTGTGTAGGATGATTATTTGGCTATATGGAGGTACTAGTAAAATTTCAGGTCATTTGGATGCCCTATGAAGGTACTTCCTTCACAGAGCTTCCTGCTGGACAAAAACTAGTTGGAATTTTTGGGAGAAATTGGCTTGGCAAAATGATATGAATTTTTGCATGCTCACATTATATAGGTAGAGTGAGGTCCTAGATTAATTTAAAGAATTTGGAAGCAATATAACATATAGTTGCTTCACAAACTCAAAATAGGTCCAGAGGCAAGAATTGGATGATGTACTCAAAATTTGAACTGTGGAACTTGGGTTCTTGATGGAAATGATGAAGATATGGATAGGAGAAGCTCCACAAATTATTTGGGATTTTTCCTGGATACCAAAATGGTAGTTCGTTTGGAAAGTGCCCAAAGTGCAATATTGGCTTTAAATAGGAAATTGCAATTTCCCTTATTTAATTATGGCCGATATTTTTATGGGAGCTCAATATGAACACAAAGAATATCTCCACAAGTTTTCATGAACTTTGGAGTTGGATAGATATTTTTCTGGATTTAATTCCTTTAACTGGCAGAAAAAGGAATTAATTTTAAATGAAAAATATTGCAAATGACTTGGCAATATTTTTGCATAACCAGGGTTGATAGATATGGGATGATAACTGGGAAAATTTTGGGAGGCAATAGTTCAAAGGAAATTGGGGTCCCATTGTAACTGCAAGAATTAGGGTTTCCCTTCCGGTAACTCGGAAGGTAGGGTTTCGGCGGCAAAATCCTGAGAATGTATCTTGGGTGGCAAGGTTGAACTGGTGAGAATCTCTGGTTGGATAGGAAAGGCAAGGCTAAATGACCATCTTCATATACCCAAGAGCGAGAAAAGATCCAGTAACACCGAAGAAAAAGACGGGAATCAAATCCCGCGAAGGAAAAAAACAAGGAGCGAAAACCAGGGTGTCACAAACCTACCCCCCTTAAGAAAATCTCGTCCTCGAGATTTCTGGGCTTACCTCCCGGCTAAGGGGGACATACCTGTGTGTGACTTGGATCCATCAGCTGTCTCTTGTCTTCGTCGGGTTACTGCCCTTTTAACTATCTTGTCTGATGGCTCAGGTGTTGCCTTCTTGAATTGCTGCATTGAATCCTTCTCTTTCCTGTCAGGTGTACCTTTTGTACTGGCAGTCTGTTGTCTAGGGTTGGTGGGGTGGGTAGTAGGTAGTATCGGCAAACAACTCGGTTTCCATGGCTTGGAAGTAGCTGCTTCGGGTTTTATTGCGATACTTCGTACTCCGACTGCCAAGGGTGAGACATCCTTTCTGGGCACAGGGCTTGCGTGTTTGTACGGCCTCGAGTGACTAGGGGTGGCTTTCTTTCTATCTTGCCAGGAGGCTCAGTCTGGCCATGAGTTCCGTACTGATGTTTCCTTCTATCTCATTCATTCTGACTTTGTCCTTAGGTGATCCACTACCCAAGGAACACATGACCGGGCTATTACCGCCGTATCCCCAACTAAGATGTCAGGCATGATCAGAAAATAATCATTGACGGTAATCTCTTGCTTGAACATCATCATGGCATCTACCAACCGTCGGTGCTGACGTACATGTGCTTTTAGCTATTCTATCGGAATGTCTTATTTCAGACTGTTAAACTTTGTCAATTATTGAGGTGGCTCTGCCATATATAGCCTCTATAGTCCTTGTTATAACCACTGAGCTGAGCATAGTATGGTTACCATTTGTTGCACCTTTTGGAGCATAGCCTCTTATCTTGGTTGATGGCCCATATTCATGATGGGTATGACATGCTGGCTGCATTGTTATGACCGTATATGCAAGAGTCTGATAAGGATTGGCAATATCACTCTGTTGGTGAAGTTTCATTTTATTGACCATCACGGAGATTGTTTATCCAAAACCTCTTTGTTCTTGGGGTTCCTTTTGTAGGCCGGTCATGACCTGCTGACATGGCTCCTTGGTCATATCCCAGCTTGTCGGGCTTGTATTCACAACTTACTCTTGCATATCTCGTAGGGGTTACTGTATTCATATCCTTCTTTGTACTATGGGGCCGATGTTTCTCTGAACATAGTCATTTCCGTGTACAAGTGGCTCGCATGAACTGATCCACTGGACTGCATGCTCACAACATATGCAGGGGTGGTATGAATCCTTTCATAACCATTGAGCTCTGAGGCAGACGTGTGTCCGGACTAGTCCGTACTTCTAACAAGTTTGTTGTGGGCACGATGGCGTGTTGAAGAAGGCTGAATTCCTTATGCTCAAAGCTTCTGTCAAGGTAGCGTGCCGAAGATGGCTGAGTAGCGTACCCCAGAAGCTTTTCGTCATGTTGCTTACTGAGGAAGGTTGAGTTCCTTATGCCGGAAGCTTTCCGCGGTAGCGGGCTGAGGAAGACTGGAGTACCGTACCCCAGAAGATTTTTCCCCTAGTGCCGTAGCGAGGAAGTTTGGGAGTCTTGCGTCGTAAGCTCTTCTTGATAGCTTGTGGAGGAAGGCTGGGTTTCTTATACCAAAAGCCTTTTGTGGTGATATGCGGTCTGAAGGTCATGCATACCTTTAAGACTTATGTTGCTGGTCACTTGTTTGAAAAGAGTTGTTCGTTTATCCATCCTGCTAATTACTGGATCTATAGCTGATTCTGGCTTTCTTCCGGAGTATCCCAAAATTTACCCATAGCAGAGCCAAAACTTGGTATAGGCCATACCTTGTCTAAAGATATTTCGTTGGCCATGCACACCGCTTATCCTTCTGCTAGTCTGATTATTGCCGCGGTAAAGGTTGCACAACTGATGCAGACTTCATGTTGATAATTGATCCAGGATACCAGATGTTGCCGGTGGTTGGCAGATAATTCCATTCTGTTTAGTTGAACTTCCAGGCATTTAGAATTCTCATTTATTCTAGGCAGCCATGAACTTACCCAAGTATTCTCTGCAAACCTTGTTCCCTTTGACCAGAAGGTTTGTATATGTACCGGTGAATTCCAAAGTATGTTTTAGAACTTGTATCAACATACCAAAGTTTTGTTGTTGCTTTCGGCACCTTCACATTCTTGAAATATGTCTTCTGTGGGTGATAAATGATTCTTGAGTCCATTGAGAAAGACTCAAGGTTCACCCCACTGACGGAAATAATCCTTGTGTCGAAGGTGGAATAATTTGTTCCTGCTGGTGTCCATTCTTGACAGCTCATCTGACTGTTCCTTTGGTGTGATCAATTCTAAGGAAACCTCTCTCAGATATATTCTGGCCTTGTCTGTAGCACGCAGATTCTGCTTTTGGCCCATCCTCCATTCTTGATAGATCTGATGTTGTTGTTATGAATATCAGACAGTTGGTTTGGCTTGACTCTTACTGAATTTGGATTATTGGGTATTATCCAGGTTGTATGCTGGTCTTCTTTGGCAGTTCTTGCAGATGGATCCAGTCGGAATGACAGAACGTAATCGACAAAAGAAGCAAGAACCACAAAAAAACCCAAAAAGAATACTACAAAGCAAATAAAGCTCAATTTTTGCGGACCTTACACATGTGGCCGAAGATTCACTAGTATAACTATTATAGCACACTCGATGCACCTCTAAGGATTTAGAAGCAAAACCACACAAGGCTCCTGGTAGCAATTGTGGTCAAGCTCCTACTACTTCGTTAGGGAACATCAAACTCAACGCACGACCATAGCCAAAGTGGCTTAGTCAATGATCCTAGGGTTGTTGGGGAAAGATGGAATTTACAGGCGTTTCCGAGAGGAAACT
Organism: Elymus sibiricus; assembly: GCA_039707655.1. NCBI lineage: Eukaryota > Viridiplantae > Streptophyta > Magnoliopsida > Poales > Poaceae > Elymus > Elymus sibiricus. The sequence continues at coordinate 85,637,996 of CM077668.1, read as the reverse complement.
AGATTGAAGGAGAGAAATGCCATGGTTAGCAAGCAAGGTAGGGATATCTGGTACCTAGGGGTTAAGGGCTCACGGGTCGTTGCTTGGTGCGGACATTTCCCACCGGAGTCAAAGGCCACGAGAGTTGGGGTCTGATGTGGGGAAAAACCTACAGGATTGCCTTATGATCAATAGTAGCCGTGCCAGTTTGGCGAAGATGGCTGAAATCCATCTAGGCTTTCTACTGGCCAATAGGCAATGAAGTCCAGCTAGGGTAACCTATAGTCAGCCTAGCTGCTCTGATACCATCCGTTGTGGCGCCCCGCCTGATTACCACTATAGCCAGACGGTCGCCGCACACACCAGCCCAGGAAATCACTCTAGCGTGTGCTTTTACAACAAGTATCATGAACACAGGCATTTCTATTAATGGATATATAAGTCTTACATGATCTTTTACAAGGGTGATGGAACCGGAATAGCTCTATCTAAGGCAGCATGGTCTTGGTGCGGCTCCAATCCACAGGGATCTGACTGGATTACTCTACTAGCCCGCGAACACTCTGGCTCCTCGCTAGCGAACATTGGATCCTTAGGTGAACCTGGCCACATTGAAGGCCGCTGAGTACTTTTGAATGTACTCGCAAGCTAACCAAATAACATATACACCAAGCAATCCATGACATTCAAGCATGCGTTTGTTATCTTAACATTATTAACTGACATGGCATATCTATCTGGCAATATTAATTATCAGGTTATAACAGTATTATCCAGCAATATAACTACTAAAATGAAGACAATAAGGTCAAGCCTAACAGTAAGTGCAATTGATCAAGTTTATTCACATGATCCCTCCGGATCCAAGTTCTTACTGTCATTTGACCATCTCTCTCATAGCCATTCCATGGCTAACATCTCAACTTTCTGACATCATCCGATGTCTAGGCATCTGTGCTGTAAGTCGGACAAAACTTACCTTATCTGGTTCGTTTTTAGCAACCATTCGGTTAACTCCTCCAGACTCGACACATACCAAATAGTGTGACCTAGTACGAACTGTGTCCCATGACCGAGGACGCGGCTATTCGAATAGATTTACACTCTGTAGAGGCTGCGCACTTTACCCACACTATGGAGCTCCTGGCCTCATACCTTGGTACCTGTTCCCATTCGGGAGGACCGGTGTTGCTCCAACAAAACTTGTCTATTGCCTGGCACTCTTATGGTCCCACCGACAACCATACCCCTTCCGGGTCATGTCCTGGGTGGCCCTTGTGTCTCTCCTGACACCTACCACCGTCGTGGCCAAACAAAATTGTCCCAAACGGGGACCTGGATCCATATCACTTGGGCTCACAAGGTTATCGCCGCCTACCGGGCCAGGGTAGCATGCACGCATAACCTTCCCTCTTTGGAGGTACCGATAAGAGGCAAGACAATAGACCAAGTTAGGGCCTTCCCATAAAGGAAAATCTGGCTGCACTGATGAGCTCGGTTCGGTGGCACTATGACTCGATCCAGCCGACGGAGGAGGTTGTTATTTTCAAGTCACATTCTTTATTATAGCAATAACAATAATAATAATGCATGAGGAAAACATAACAACCTATCTCCATACTGTTACATATGAGTCACTAGTGCAATAACATGATGAGTATTAATGAGTAATATTGTAAACAGCAAGTTCAAACTGGCAGGAATTTAACTATTTCTAGCACAGGCATAGTCATCAATTAAACATGAAAGAATAACATAGAGCAATGCTTTAGGGCATATATCAGACGGTCGGCTTGCCTGGGGGTGAAGGAATACTCCGGAAGAAGTGCGATCCTCTCGCGGAATAATTGCCGGAAAAGATTCTCTCTCGGAGGGGCTGAATGTAGGGATGGGGCAAAATGGTCATTTTTAGAGTGTGTCAACATTATGAAAGTGACCTCATCAGAACGGGCTTGACGAATAGAGAATGTGGGCTTTGGAATCACCTGATTCGGAGTTACGGTTGAAGAGATACAGCCGTTCGTTCGTTAGGCAGAAAAAGAAATAAAAATTGTCCGTTTCTGATGCTAACTGATGAACGTCCGCTATTAAAGGGTTTCGGCTGGTGGCTGAAAAGTGAAAGTGCATTTCTGAAAATACGCCTTCTCTGCAGAGAAAATGTATTCCGGCCAAGAATTGCGCCAGAGTACGCTTTCAAAACAGGAAAGCGCATTCTTTGAAAACCGCCTTCACTTATCCAGCTAGACCTGGACTTAGCCAATGACAAGTGGGGTCGCGGGGGAGGTGGGGAGCTCAGCATGATGAGGCGCAGCTGCCCATGCGCCGCACACCTGCCAGGGAGGGCCATAGCGGCGGCGGCTTGGGCGCCCGTGGTGGACGCAGAGGAGGCAGGGCGCGGTCGGTGTGATTCCCGGTGAGGCACGGCATGGCGGGCTCGGTCCGCGGTGGGGATGGACTCTAGGCGTCGCCCCACGCCCGTGGAAGGTCGAGGCGGAGGCGGGGACGGTCTGTGGCAACCGGACGGTGGCGATGGCAGACGGCGGTGGAGGTGAGCTCGGGGTGGGTTACATGGCTTTCCCCGAGGCAGAATGGAGATGGAGAGGCCCTCTGGATGGTGGTGGTCGTCGTGTGAGAGGTTGAGATGGAGCGGGAAGGGCTTGGGTGCCACGAATTTAGCCGAGGCCGAGCGGCGGCCTTGGTGGCGATGCGGTGGCCATTCGAGCAGAGGGGCTTGAACGCGCGGGCGGAGAGGCCCAAGGGAGAGGAGGAGGAATATCTGGGGTGTGGTGGATGCTCGGGGAGGGCGCAGCTACGGCCTTTATAGCCGGCCGGCCGAGACGATAGACACGGCTGCCGTGGCGTCCTCATCGGCGCACTGGCGCTTGTGGACTCGTGGAGGAAGGGGGAGACGTTGATATGTCTCTGTAGTATCTACTTTTCCAAACACTTTTGCTCTTGTTTTGGACTTTAATTTGCATGATTTGAATGAAACCCAGACTGACGCTGTTTTCAGCAGAACTACCATGGTGTTGTTTTTTGTGCAGAAATAAAAGTTCTTGGAATTGGACGAAAGTTTTTGGAGATTTTTTATGGAATAAATGGAATTGGAAGAAAGTTTTTGGAGATTTTTTATGGACTAAATGAAAAATACTGGAGCCAAGACCTACTAGAGGGGGGCCACCTGCTACCCACGAGGCACCAGGGCGTGCCACACCCCCCCAGGTGCACCCTGGTGGCTCGTGGGGCCCACATGGCTCCGCTAACCCTAATCTCAGGCTTATAAATTCCTATTTCCTGAGAAAAAATAGGAGAGGAAGTTTTATTGCGTTTCACGATATGGAGCCACCGCCACCTCCTGTTCTTCATCGGGAGGCCAGATCTGGAGTCCGTTCGGGGCTCCAGAGACGGGGATCTTCCCGCATCGTTATCATCAACCATCCTTCATCACCAATTTCATGATGCTCACCGCCGAGAGTGAGTAATTCCTTCGTAGGCTTGCTGGACGGTGATGGATTGGATGAGATTTATCATGTAATCGAGTTAGTTTTGTTAGGGCTTGATCCCTAGTATCCACTATGTTCTGAGATTGATGTTTCTATGACTTTGCTATGCTTAATGCTTGTCACTGGGGCCCGAGTGCCATGATTTCAGATCTGAACCCTCTATGTTTTCATGAATATATTTGTGTTCTTGATCCGATCTTGCAAGCTATATGCACCTGCTATGTGTTATGATCCGCATACCCCATGGTGACAATAATTGGGATTCTTTTTGGTGATTACCGTAGTTTGAGGAGTTCATGTATTCACTATGTGTTAATGCTTTGTTCTGGTTCTCTATTAAAAGGAGGCCTTAATATCCCTTAGTTTCCTTATGGACCCCGTTGCCATGGGAGGGTAGGACAAAAGATGTCATGCAAGTTCTTATCGCAAGCACGTATGACTATATACAGAATACATGCCTACATTACATTGATGAATTGGAGCTAGTTCTGTGTCACCCTAGGTTATGACTGTTACATGATGAATGTTATCCAACATAATTATCCATCACCGACCCAATGCCTACGAGCTTTTCACATATTGTTCTTTGCTAAGCTACTACTGTTGCTACTACTGTCACAATTGCTACAAAACTATTGTTGCTACCGTTACTGCTACTGTTACTATTAGTGCTATTGCTATCAGAACTACTATATTATTGTGCTACTGATCACTCTGATGCAGATATTTAGTCTCGGGTGTGGTTGAATTGACAACTCAACTGCTAATACTTGCGAATATTCTTTGGCTCCCCTTGTGTCGAATCAATAAATTTGGGTTGAATACTCTACCCTCGAAAACTGTTGCGATCCCCTATACTTGTGGGTTATCAAGACCTTTTTCTGGCACTGTTTCCGGGGAGCATAGCTTTATTTGCTGAGTAACTTGGGATTTATATCTCCTGATCACTATGAAGAATCTAAAAGACGCTAAGACCAAGATCGTTCCCTCTAGGACGAGGTGTGATAGCCTGGCTTAATAGGGATGATAGACTACTCATATCAATAAGGAATTCCTTATTTTCCGGGAGCCCATTCGGAAAGAACTCCAAAGTTAAGCGTGCTTAGCTTGGAGCAATTTCAGGATGGGTGACCGACCGGGAAGTTGCTCCCGGGTGCGCACGAGTGAGGACAAAGTGCGCAGGAAAGACTAGTATTGATCTGTGGGGCCAGTCTAGATCCCGCCAGGAGTAACGACCACCGACGGGTGTGTCCAGGGCATTACAAGTTGGTATCAGAGCCAGGTACTCGCGGTTACACGGATGTTTGCGGACAGGTGCGCGGTCATGTTGTGCATGACGTTTGTGACCCGTCGTGGCACACGGCATGGCACATGTGCCGGACTGGATGCACAGACGTTTGTGCCGAGAGGGAACGTTCCTATGGCCCGACGAGGACGTCGGTTCCTCTGAGTGGGGGTGTATGTGATAGCCTGGCTTAATAGGGATGATAGACTACTCATATCAATAAGGAATTCCTTCTTTTCCGGGAGCCCATTCGGAAAGAACTCCAAAGTTAAGCGTGCTCAGCTTGGAGCAATTTCAGTATGGGTGACCGACCGGGAAGTTGCTCCCAGGTGCACACGAGTGAGGACAAAGTGCGCAGGAAAGACTAGTATTGATCTGTGGGGCCAGTCTAGATCCCGCCAGGAGTAACGACCACCGACGGGTGTGTCCGGGGCGTTACACGAGGGGGGTAAGGAACTGCCATCTAGCTCTCCACTTGATTCACCTTCTATTTTAAGTAAGCTTGCACCACCACCACCTGCTATTAATTCCGATATGTTACAAGTTATTGATGATACCACTTCTGCTATGAATGATACTTATGATGATGCTAGTACTATGCATGATGATACTGTGCCACTTGGTGAATTTCTTGATGAACAACTTGCTAAAGCTAAAGAAATTAAATGATATATCCACCCTATTTGCTCACGAGGAAAAAATTCGCTATTACTATATTCTTAAGTTATTTCCTTTCTCGTTAAATGGTGATGCTAAGATATGGTATAATACTCTTGCTCCTGGTTGTGTGCGTAGCCCCCAGGATAGGATTTATTACTTCTCTGAAAATTATTTTCCTGCTCATAAGAAACAAGCTACCTTACAGGAAATATTTAACTTTGTGCAAATTGAAGAAGAGAATCTCCCTCAAGCTTGGGGGAGGCTTCTCCAATTACTTAATGCTTTGCCTGATCATCATCTCAAGAAAAATGAAATACTTGATATCTTCTATAATGGACTAACCGATGCTTCTAGGGACTACCTAGATAGTTGTGCTGGTTGTATTTTCAGGGAACGAACTATTGAACAAGCTGAGGAATTATTGAATAATATATTGAAGAATGATAATGATTGGAGACTTCCTGAACCACCGCCTAAACCCACTCCGAAGAAGAGGGGTATTTTATTTCTCAGTCCTGAAGATATGCAAGAAGCAAATAAATGTATGAAGCAAAAAGGTATTAAAGATGAAGATGTTAAGAATTTACCACCTATTGAAGAAATATATGGTCTTGACACACCGCCACAGGTAGTAGAGGTAAATTCTCTCGTAAAGTTTGATGAAAGTGATATTCCTTATAACAAACCTCCTAGTCAATGCTTGTATGAATTTGACAATTATATTATTAAGCAAGATCATTTCAATGCAAATGTCATGAAACAATTGAAACGAAATGCCTACATGATTGATCGCTTGAGTGACTTGATGTTTAGAATTGCTAATGATGTCAAAGGTGTAGGTAAACATGCATCAATGGTTCAAACCCAGTTAGAACAAGTTGCTAAATCTCAAAGTGAATTGCTCGATGAAATGAATAACAACATAAATGCTCATGCTATTAGAGTAATGACTAGAGGAGGTAGAATGACCCAGGAGCCACTTTATCCTGAAGGTCACCCTAAAAGAATTGAACAAGACTCTCAAAGAATTAATGTTGATGCACCTAGTCCATCTAAAAATAAAAAGAAAAAGAAAAATAAAAATGATAGGACTTTGCATACTTCTAGTGAACCCGAGGTAGAAAAACCCTCTCAGGATAATAATGATGTTTCTATTTCTGATGCTGAAACACAATCTGGTAATGAGCATTCACCTAATGATGATGATAATGATGATGCTCATGTGGATGCTCAACCAGATAATGATAAAGAACCTGATAATGATGTTGAAATAGAACCTGTTGTCGATCTTGACAACCCACCTCCTAAAAATAAACGTTATGATAAAAAGGACTTCGTAGCTAGAAAACATGGTAAAGAAAGAGAACCATGGGTCCAAAAACCCATGCCCTTTCCTCCTAAACCAACTAAGAATAAATATGAGGAAGACTTTGAACGCTTTGTTGAAATTCTAAGACCTGTTGTTTTGCGTACTCGTTTAATTGATATGTTGAAAATGCCTCCTTATGCTAAATATATGAAAGATATTGTCACAAATAAAAGAAAGATACCTGAAGCTGAAATTTCTACCATGCTTGCAAATTATTCTTTTAAGGACGGAGTACCTAAGAAACTAGGAGATCTAGGAATACCAACTATACCATGCTCCATTAAAAGAAATTATGTCAAAACTGCTTTGTGCGATTTAGGAGCCGGTGTTAGTGTTATGCCCTTCTCTTTATATAAAAGACTTGATTTGAAAAAACTCACTCCCATTGAAATATCATTGCAAATGGCTGACAAATCAACTACCATTCCCATCGGTGTTTGTGAGGATGTGCCCATTGTAGTTGCAAATGTTACTATCCTAACAGACTTTGTTATACTTGATATGCCCGAGGACGACAACATGTCGATTATCCTTTGTAGACCCTTTTTGAATACTACTGGGGCTGTTATTGATTGCAACCAAAGCAAGGTCACTTTTCATATCAATGGTAATGAACATACGGTGCACTTTCCGAAGAAACAATTTCAAGTAAATGGTATTCATGTTATTGAAAAGACTCCGACAATCACTATTGGAAGTTTCCAACTCCCTCTTCCTACTGTCAAAAAGAGATATGAAACACTTATAATTGGGGATATGCATATCCCTGTTGAGGTAACCTAGTGTTTTACGAAGGTTCTTCGGTTTCATGTTGCTCGGAAATAGTTTGTTAATAAGACTTGATCAACCTTGTTAATGGATTTTTTTTAGAGGCATGTGGTCGATGAATTTAGTAATCACAACCTTCTGTACCCACTTTTGTTTTTTGTTAATTTTAGTTAAATGCAATAAAATGCCATGATTTTCCTGTTTTCTGAATTATCCGTGCAATGAAAAAAAGTGCTCAGAATGATCTGAAATTTTTGCATGAATTTTTATACAATTTTTAAGAATTTTTGGCACTAAAAACATACCAGGGGGATGCCCCAGGTGGCCACGAGGCACCAGGGCGCACCACCCCCCCTGGCGCGCCCTGGTGGCTTGTGGGCCCCACAGGGAGCCCCTCACTTATTCCTTCAGCCCACTTCGTCTCTTACCTCTAACAAAAATTCCTGGTAGCTCTCTCTCTCGTGTTCTTGCTCCCAAACTTGAGATTTTCGATCTCTTTTCTCGGAGCTCCGTTTCCGAAACTGTTTTGGGAGATTGCTACTTGGTATGTGACTCCTCCATTGCTCCAATTAGTTTTTGCTTTAGTGGATTATATTTTGCATAATTAGCTACTCTTGGTGCTACTGAAAATGAGCTTGCATGTTGAATTCTTAGAGTCCCAAGTAGTTTGAATGCTTGATATGGCCTCTAGGCACTTGTAGGAGTAGTTGCTATCAATTTTGTGAAGTTTTGTTAACATCTTTTTGTGGCCCAAAAATTTTCAGAAATTTGTTCTTAGGAAAATGAACCTCTTCCGGAGGGGTTCTTTGAGGTGGAGATCCTCTAAAGCGTCCTCAAGTGAAAGCTCAGCACGCCAATCATATGAGGAACCAAGGGCAAGTTTGGTGTGGGGTGCCAAAGCAAAATCATGTCGATGGCCGTGCAACGAGTTCATGCTAAGTGCAGGCATCAAGGAAGAATTTGACCAATATATTCAGAACACCGAGCTTTCCGCCTTCGTCGCAGATAAGCCACCGCAGCACTACAACCGTACTCATTCATTCACTCAAAACTTTGATTATCATCCACGCACTTCTAGAGTTTTATTTCATCTCTATAATAAATCCTATAGTATGTCTCTAGAAGAATTCTGTGATGCGTGCAAAATTCCATATTGGGGTTTGTTAGATGAACCACCAAAACCAGATTATGAGTTTTTTCTTAGTAGACTTTGCAACGGTGAGGATAGGGGGGTTACACATGCCAGAATAATTAGCATTCAATTTCCTGCTATTCGGTACTTTGCGATTTTTAATGGTAAATGCATTGTTGGTAAGCAAGACTGCAGTGCGCTCTGTGCCCCTGATCTGAGTCTTATTCATACAGCTTTGACTGGTTGCAAGCATTATAATCTTGGGGCTATTGTTGCACGTAGACTGCAGCGTAACGCGGGTAATGGTGATTTATATGGAGGAATTTATGCCTCCCGTGTAGCTGCAAGGTTAGGGGTTTCGCCCAAATTCAATGATCCCCTCTTACCTTATAAGTATTTGAATTTCGAAGCAATGCGAGAACATAGGTTTTTAAAACGCGATGCACACGAATATGAATACAACTTAGTTTTTGATAAATATCGTTCTGTGTATGTTGCTTTGCCTGCTCCTGCCCTCCTTAATTTTCAGAACAAACAAAGATATTCTCTATCAGAGAGCGGGGTGCATGAGTACAATGCGGCAGTTGAGGCTACTCGTCGGGATGAGGCGGCGGCTCAGAACGCCTCTACGAGCTACCACTTCAATTATTATCCTGGACAGCCATGGCAGTAGACCAAGCTAGTCAAATGCCTAAGCTTGGGGCAGTACGTATCTCTCACCGACATTGCATTCATGTTCACATTTCATTATAGTTGTCGGTGTTCATCCTCTTTCATTGTATAATCCATGTTAGTTTTATTTTCTCGTTTTCTTCTTGTGTGTTCGAAAAACTTTGAGAAAATCCAAAAAATATTTCTCGCTTCTTTTTGGTTTTTCTTTCTAGTTTAATTAGTTGTAGTATTAAAAGAAAACCCAAAAAGATTTCCCGTTTCTTCTTTTGCTTGTTGGGAGCTTTCCCGTGTAAATAGTTTTTCTCTTTTTTGTTTTGTCTTCTTTAATTTGCTTCTTTCAAGAAAAACTAAAAGCTCCAAAAATATTTCAGTGTGTTTCTCTGAGATTCTCTTCTTTCGTTGAGTCGTTGTAAGGAGAAGACCACGATGAAAATGTTGAGTGGCTCTCGCATGCATTATTGTTTATCTAACCAAGAGCCCATATTACCTTGTCTTCTCCTTTGAATAAAATGTTTGCAGATCCCAGCTTAGTTCACGGCACTCTTGCACAATTAATATTTTCATATCATTCGGTTGTGCAAGTGAAAGGCAATAATGACGATAATTTGATGAATTGACCGTGGCAAAGAAAAGCGGGTATGAACTCAACTTGTTTTTGTTTTTGTAAATATGTTTAACTCAGTATCCATGATTCAGCATATTATGATTAAACATGTTTATGATGAAAATTAAAGATTATAGTTGCTCATGCCATGCTTAAGTAGCTAGGAGTGGATAATGATTTATCTTGGGTGTCAACACGCATTAAAATGATTGTGATGTAGTATGATGATATGGTATCCTCCTCTGAATGTTTCAAGTGGCTTGACTTGGCACATGTTCATGCATGTAGTTGATTCAAAACCAACATAGCCTTCACGATATTTAGTATTCAATGTTGATTATTCATAATGCATGATTATGACCGTTTTCGCTCTCTAGCTGGTCACTTCTCAACCTAATTGCTAGCCTTCGTCTGTACTAAGCGGGAATACTGCTTGTGCATAAAAATCCTTAAACCAAATTTATTCCAGATGAGTCCACTATATCTACCTATATGCGGTATTACTTTGTCGTTCCAAGTACATTTGCATGTGCCACCTCTAAATACTCAAATGAACATCTGTTTTGTATGCCCGTACCGCTCATGGAGCGACAGGGGGAGGTCAATATCTTCCATGCTAAGCGGGTTATTCTCATGATGAGTGTTTATTCACTTGTCCTTGCACAAGAGGGGTTGGTAATCGGGATGCCCAGTCCCATAATTAAAATTGCAAAGTAATGAAACAAACTCCCCCGAAAAGTTGTTGGTATGGAGGGCACCCGAGGATTCGGCTAGCCATGGCTTGTGTTTGTTGGTGGAGCGGGAGTAAACTTTACTTTACCGCTTGGTAACCGCCGCTAATTTGTTTAGCATGGAAGATATTGAAAACTCTCGGTCGTGACGTTGACAGGAAAGGCACACCTCCCAAAATTATATATATCTCTAATTTATGCTTCGAGCTCTGGCACCTCTACAAATCCCTGCTTCCCTCTACGAAGGGACAATCTATTTATTTTTATGTTATTTTACTTTTATTGTTGAGTCACCACCTTCTCAAATAAGCACCAGTCCTGAGAGCACTATTGTAATTCTCATGCATTGTGTGTAGTTAATGTTGTGTGCATCATGACTGGATCTCTTCTACCATGAATTACAATGTTTAGTCACTGCTTGAACTTTGGAGGTGCTCTGCATATATGTTTTGCGGTCTCAGAAAGGGCTAGCGAGATACCATGTTGTCATATTATATCATGATTGTTTTGACAAAGTGTTGGCATTTACGATACTTTATTATTGCTCGCTAGTTGATTATGCCATTGATATGAGTGAATATAATTTTTAAGAGTTATCATGTAACACCCTGGATTTTGCCTTTTTCTTTTATTTGGATTTATTTGGATTTATTATTTGCATTTGGGTTTTCCAGTCATTTCTTTTGGACTTACCACTTGGATTTATTTTTGATTTTCTTCCAAGTGGGTTCTTTCATCCTTAAACCCTCCCTAGACCTCATCCCTCTCCTAATAATGCCATTGGGTATTTTTACTTAATGGCATTATACCCTTTTTCTCTTTGAAAATGCCTCTTTTCTCACTAAGCTCTAAAGCAACCCCTATTTTTATTACCCAGAAAAATCCTAGAAAATTCCCAAATATTCTTTGGGTCATGCCTCACCTTCCTATGCAAAAATATCCCATGGTCATTTGGAAAATTTCAGCCCAGGAAAATATTTTTGCTTCTGGACAGAAAGGTCACTTTGTGAAGCAACTATATTATTCCTTGATCTTTTTAATCTGAAATTTTTACCACTTAATGACCCTCCTAAGTAATGCTTACATGCCTAAAATCAGCCCTAGAACCTCAGCCGTTTGTCCCAAGCACTTGGAGCAAGTTTCTGTCCAGAAACTTTGCAGCTCCCTCTTGTCACCTCCAGTGAGCTATTTGCCAAGCCCAGCGCATTTCTAGGCAAAGCTTTGAGAGGACTTTACGGTGGACACGGTTTGGCAGTGCCGAAAGCACCCCGCATGCCTGTGCACGCGGTGACCACGTGCGGGCAGGGTGCAATGCACGCGCTCTGTGCGCTCTGCCCGTCGGGTCCGATCGGCCGCCGTCCAACCACCCGCCCCGCGACACCTCTCCATGTCCCAGCGCCGCAGCCAACCCCCGTGCGCCACCCAATCCCCTTCCTGCTCCTCCCCGACGCCGGAATGCAGCTCGCCGGAAGAGGCCGAGAGCTAGCGGCGGGAACAGTGAGCTCACGTGCCCATTTTTCACGCGTAGTGCGCGCCACTGTGGCCGCACGCGTGCACCGCGTCGCCCTGTGCTCCTCTGCTTCACCCCACGCCGCTGCCCGAGTCCTCACCGCCCCCAGTTCACCATGCAACTCTACTCCGGCGGAGCTCGAGCTCTGCCTCGCCTCCCCCTATAAATAGAGCACTCTCCCGATCGGTCTGGCCATCCCAACCCACCTCTCCACGCTCAAATCGAACTCTAGAAGCTGGTGGCAACGCCAGGAAGGCCTCTGGCCTTAGAACCTAGCCGGCGACCGCCGCGGATCCCCCTCCTCCGAGCACTCATCCTAGTCCACCTCAGCTCCAACCACTGCCACCAACGAGACCGTAGCAACCTCCTGAGCACGACGGTAGCAAGAACTCACCGGATTGTCGCCGGAAATGCCAACTCCGATCAGCTCCGCCGCCGCCGTCTCTGGAGAAAATCACCGTGACGCCGTCCGACCTCCTCAGCTCGAGTTTCGGGTACGTGCGTAACCGTCTCGTCGAGCTAGTCCCATTCCCCCTCTCTCCAGTGATCGCCGACGTCTCCTCGCCAGAGAAACGCCGGCGACAGAGCCGCCAGGCCCTGTTCCCTCCCTCTCCTCTGTAAACCCAGCCAGCGGGTCCCGCTCGTCTGCCTCTCACTCGGCCGCCCGAAGCGGTATGAGTGGAGGCGTATTAGCCGAATACGCTTTCGACGTGGCCGCTTCTGGTTTTTCTTTTTATTTAAGATTTTGACCAGATCTAATCCATCTTTGACCAGCTATAACTTTTAATCTATAAGTCCAAATGATTTGATTCTTTTTGCTACTGGTTTATAAAATTCCAAAGTTTCTGTATGCCAAGTTTCAGAATTATTCTTGCTGTTGAGAATTTCTGGTGCAATAAACAGTGTTACGTGACATTTTCTTTTTGCATTTAATTTAATTTCAGAAGAACCTAGTTGTGTTGGAGAAGGCCAGGAGTACGGTGACACTCCTCTGAACCAAGGCAAGCCACAACATTCATATGCAAGGATGGCATTGCAATGACTGGGTTTAATTGAACTAAATTCATCCTTTAATCACTATTTAAAATAATTTGCTATATAAATCTTGTTGCATAAACTATGTTCTGTTATGCTGATAATTTGTGCAGTAGGTTACATGTTTTCTTGCTAGTATGCAGTAGGTATCATGGCATATACTCATATGACAACATGATGCATTTGTTATTCATGACCGTGACCCGTGCACCCATTCATTCACTATGGCTCGAATCATTTTCTTTTCAAGTTAAACTTGATAATAATCCAACTTGAACATGCTGTTGATCGAGTCATGGTGCCACCGAATTGAGCTCACCAGTGCAACCACACTTGCCTGGATGGGGAGGCCCTAATGCGGTCTATTGTCATGCCTCTCGCCGGTGCCTCCTATGAGGGAAGGTTGTGCTCTGGTGCTACCCTGGCCCGGTAGGCAGTCATAACCTTGAGGACCCAAGTTTTGATGGTACCGAGGTCCCCGTTTGGGACAGTTTTGATGTTTGGCCACGACGGTGGCAGCCACAGAGGTGGCAGATGTCACATGTTGACATCAGGGTCACCCAGGACATAGCCCAAAGGGGAGTTTGTCGGAGTGGCCGGGAGAGTGTCGTGCAATAGATTGGTTTTGTCGGAATGTCGTTGGTCCACCCGAATGGGAGCACGAGGCCATGAATTCCGTAGTGTGGGTACAGTGTACTAGCCTCTGCAGAGTGTATAATCTATCGATAGCCACGTCCTCGGATATGGACACAGTTCGTAGTAGGACACACCATGAGTCAACAGAAATAATTATCTTGCACACTAAGATCCACAAGATGGCACAGGCAGAAATGGTGATCGAGGATCACTATGCAAGGTATGAATGTGATCAAGTGAGGATCACGTTGGTAAGTTCTGAACGGTGGTTACGCGGTAACCCCGAGATGGTAAGTTGGTCCCGAGGACCATGGCAATGTTTCACGCACATCTCATGTCGAGTAGCATCATGCTCATGCATTAAATCTGTTAAATGCCTTGTTATTGTTTGTCGCACTTGTTTTGTTTGCTGTGAGCTTGCGAGTACATTCAAAGTACTCACCTGGCTTATCATGCCAGATGCAGGAGAAGCCGTGCAAGGAGTTGATGTTGAGCAGTTTGTCGCGATCTAGGCCGTGTCCCAGCAGTGTCCCTATGGAATGGAGTTCCTCTACCTCGTCGTTCTGCTGTCGCGTAGTAGTTCCCTTATCATCGAGGCCCCCACCATGTCTACTAAATAATGTACATAAGTGCAGCCGCACCATGTGTGCCGCTTGGCCTCGCTCATCATGTAAGATGTAAACCCATGTTTCCGCTAAGAGATCAATAAAGCGGTTGTTTTCTGTACCAAGTTATTGTGTATTGCTAGAAGACTTGATCTCTGGGCTGGCAATGCAAAGTAAACCGGTTGCTCTGAGCCGGGGTGCCACAACGCTTGGTATCAGAGCCGCGCTGACTGTAGGACGCCCTAGACAGCCAGCACGTTAGAAAACGGTAGTTTTAGCTCCTGTAGTGATTTGAGGTTGATTGTGCACTTGGGTGTTGCATCGCATGCATATAGTTTGCATTTTATGGTAACCAGCTAATGTTGTGAGTGTAGATGGCACCAGTCCCTTATCCGTACCAGCCTGAGCCGGCACCTTCCACCTTTCCACATCTGCTGACCAACGTGTGGCGCCGACTCTACCCCGATGGCGATGACCCCATATACCAGGTGTACCGAGAGAAGCTCGCCGATGGCGTTTACGAGTATCACGCAGAGGTCATCCTGCACAACAGTACCGTGGTGGGCTTGTACACTCGCTCCACCAAGAGCGGGACGGCTTCCACACCCGACCAGGCGGTCCAGTTTGCAGCATTCGAGGCTCTTACTGACTTGCGCTATAACGAGGTTCAGATGCAGACTCACCCAGGTTTCTACTTCTATCCGTCCCTGTACGAGTCAGGACAGATCCGCTTCCCTTACATTAATCCGGAGTGCGACCGGTCATCCAGCCACTTGTCTCGCTACATAACAGTGGGATACTTTCTGATCACCAGTCTAGCCCAGGAGCTGACCCGCGTTCGAGGTGAGCTAGCTGCCGCTCGATCTGCATTCGCTCCACCTCTGCTTATCCACACATCACTTGTTCCCCCAGCTACCTTACCCCCATCCACACCAGTGATCCCCACACCCTCCCAAAGTAGCTCAGGCACTTCGGTAGTGACTCCCCACGAGTCCCCAGCCCAGTGGGCTATGCTTCTTGCTACCCCAGCTGCTCCGATGCTGAGGAGTCACCCTGTTCCAGACCCCGAGGGAGAGCCTTCCCGTCAACGTCGTCGTGTTTCCTTTGCTCCGGATGTATCCATTATCAGTTCCGGTTCGGAGTCTGACACCGAGGAGACACCAGCAGGACTGTCAGTGTGCCAGTGCGATCCCGGTCGTCGCATGTAGACGAGGATGATGTGGTGTTTGGTTGTATGCATGTAGTGGTACTATCCATGTTGTTACCTTGCTATGTATGCTGAATGGTGTATTGTATAATTATGATGCTTTCTGTTATTCGCTTTGGCTTTTCTCGATTTCTTTTTTTTCGGGTTTGTTGCTTCACCTCCCTATTTGCTTGTTTTCCCCTAATGGATGTTGCTCATCTCGATGCTTCGTATTGGGAAACATATATAGGATGACAAGGTGTGGCAGTAACTATCATGGTGGCGACGACACTCCAATTCGTCGATCCACCAGACAAGCAGGACATTCCCCGGAACCATATCAGCCACCATCTCCTCCACCTCAAGCACCCACAACAAAACAGATTATGCGGATGTTTGAAGAAAAGAGGAACCAAGATCTGATGGAATTCTTGAGGAGCATGCAGACTGTGGTTGGGCAAAATAATCACAATGGTAATCACTCCAAGCTGTTAGACTTTCAGAGGACCAAGCCCCCAAGTTTCAGTCAAGCCGTGGACCCGATGGAAGCCGATGATTGGTTAAGGACCATAGAGAAGAAGCTGGAAATTGCTCGCACCGAAGATGCCGACAAGGTACCATTCGCCACTCATTATCTAGAAGGACCAGCTGCTATATGGTGGGACAATGCCAAAGAGATGTGGCCCGTTGAAGACTAGATTACTTGGGAAGAATTCAAAGACAAATTCCGCAAGTACCATATTCCTGCCGGCATCATGAAGGTCAAGCAGCGAGAATTTCTCACTCTTACCCAAGGAACCTCGACTGTAAGTGAATATTTAAACAAGTTCAATCATTTGGCCCGCTACTTCACTCATGATGTGGCCACTGAAGAACGGAAGATAGATCGGTTCCTCGGAGGGCTCAATCTTACCCTCCGATGTGCACTCAGCATGCTAGATTTCCCCGACTTCCAAACTTTGGTAAACAAGGCACTCATTGCCGAAAGGGAACACAAACTGGTTAATGATCATAAGACTGCCTTTGAGGACCGCAAACGCAAGTTTGAACCTAAGAAGGAAGGGCAAGTTTCTCAGAAGGTTCGTACTTGGCAGCAACCTCAGTTCGAGTTCAAGCCGACCTGGCAGCAGGGGAACATCAAGAATGAAAGTCAGATCAAGACTGTGGTTGCCAAGCTAAATAAGGAAGACTGTGAGCGTAACAATGCCTGTTTCACCTGCGGACAGACTGGGCATTACGCTAGGCAGTGTCCCAAGAACGCAAGGCACAAGCCAACCTAAAACCTCAAGTCAATTACGTGGGGCAATTCCCCAAACGGAGATACATTCAAGGGCAAGTTCATCATATCTCCGCTGAAGAAGCCGCCGAAGTCCCCGAGGTGGTCATTGGTATGTTTCCTGTTAATGACATGCCTGCAACAATTTTATTCGATTCCAAGGCTTCCCATTCTTTTATTTCGCGGAGTTTTATTGCCCGACATCGTCTTCCCTATACTCTTTTGGATAAAACTATGGTGGTACAATCCCCCTGGTCCAGGCTCAAGACAAATATTGTATGCCGAGGGTTGACGATATCAATCTATGGTGTCATCTTCCCCGCGTCACTAGTATCCATTGAGTCTCCCACCTTGGATATTATTTTGGGGATGGATTGGTTGACAAGACACCAGGTCTGCATCAACTGTGCAACAAGAGAAGTCACGCTAATAAATCCCTCGGGCCAGTCCACGTGATTCTATGCTGGTCGAGCCATACCAAAGAAAGGGATGGTTTATGCTGTCATTGCAACAGAAATGAATCTAGTCCCAGTGGTCTGTGAGTTCCCAGATGTGTTTCCAGATGAATTACCAGGCATGCCACCTGATCGAGCGCTTGAATTCTCAATCGAACTTGTGCCCGGGACAGCACCAATTTACAAGAAATATTATCGAATGCCTTCGTCTGAACTAGTGGAGTTGAAGAAGCAATTGGATGAGATGCTCCAAAAAGGATATATTCGCCCCAGCTCATCTCCTTGGGGTGCACCTGCAATATTCGTGGGCAAGAAAGACGGCAGTCTTCGGATGTGTGTTGATTACCGTGCTCTCAATGATGTCACAATCAAGAATAAATACCCGCTGCCAAGGATTGATGATTTGTTCGATCAACTCAGCGGAGCTCAAGTGTTCTCCAAGATCGACTTGCACACCGGGTATCACCAGCTGGAAATCAGAAAAGAAGATATCCCTAAGACAGCATTCACCACAAGATACGGGCTGTACGAGTATACGGTCATGTCATTTGGGCTGACCAACGCCCCTGCATTCTTCATGCACATGATGAACAAGGTGTTCATGGACTTCTTGGATAAGTTTGTAGTGGTGTTCATTGATGACATCCTCATATATTCCAAAAGTGAAGAGGAGCACAAGCAACATCTCCGAGCAGTGTTGGAATGATTACGCGCTCATCAACTCTACGCCAAGTTCAGCAAATGCGAATTTTGGCTAAAAGAAGTGGGATTCCTTGGGCATACTCTTTCCGCTCAAGGAGTGGCCGTGGACCAAAGCAAAGTCACCGAAGTTCTGAAGTGGAAGACACCTATTTCAGTAACAGAAATCAGAAGTTTCTTGGGTCTAGCAGGCTATTACCGTCGTTTCATTGAGGGCTTCTCAAAGATTGCCAAGCCAATGACTGAACTGCTTAAGAAGAATCAGAAGTTTATATGGACCGAAGCATGTGAGAACAGTTTCAATGAGCTCAAGACCCGTTTGACTACTGCTCCAGTGCTGACTCTACCAGACATCTATCGGAGCTTCGACATCTATTGCGATGCATCCAGGCGTGGCATTGGGTGTGTACTTATGCAAGATGGAAAGGTCGTAGCCTACGCATCAAGACAGCTCCGACCCCATGAGGAGAACTACCCTACACATGACTTAGAGATGGCAGCAGTGGTCCATGCCTTAAAGATTTGGAGGCATTACATCATCGGAAAGCGATGTCAAATCTACACCGACCACAAGAGTCTCAAATATATATTCACACAGCCGGACTTGAACCTCCGACAATGAAGATGGCTTGAGTTGGTCAAAGACTATGACCTGGGTATCAACTACCACACAGGAAAAGAAAATGTGGTCTCCGATGCCCTCAGTCGCAAACCGGCTACCGCAAACTCATTACTCGAGCGTCTGCACCCAGCACTCCAAGAAGAAATAGCTCAGCTCAATATGATCTTATGTGATGCAATCTACGCGGTTACCTTGGAAGTAACCCCTACTCTAGAAGACTAAATTCGAAAGGCTCAACCTGGTGACCCGATGTTACTAAAGATTATGACTCAAGTACGAGAAGGGAAGATGCTAGACTTCAACATTGATGACAAGGGTACACTGAGATTTCGGGATCGAGTCTGTGTACCGGACCTCAAGGACCTAAAGCAGCAGATTCTGAAGGAAGCTCACAAGTCCGCATACTCTATTCATCCTGGGGGCACCAAAATGTATCAATACTTAAAGCAAACATTCTGGTGGGGAGGTATGAAGAAAGACATCGCTTATTACGTCACCTGTTGTGATATATGCAACAGGGTGAAGGCTGAACACCAGAAACCAGCCGGTCTACTTCAACCCTTACCCGTTCCACAATGGAAGTGGGATGATATCTGCATGGACTTCATCGTGGGATTACCCAGAACCCCACGAGGAAACAATGCCATATGGGTCGTGGTCGACATGCTTACCAAGGTGGCCCACTTTATTCCAATTAGGACCACCTACCGTGTAGATCAACTTGCTCAACTCTATGTATCCAGGATTGTCAGTCTGCATGGGGTACCCAAGACTATCACTTCAGACCGAGGGTCTTTTTATACCTCGGCATTCTGGCTATGTCTACACCAAGCCTTGGGAACCGCCTTGAAGCACAGCACCGCTTATCACCCGCAGACAGATGGATAGACGGAGCGAGTAAATCAAATCTTGGAAGATATGCTCCGGGCATGCGCTCTTGCACAAGGACCCAATTGGGAAGACAGCCTGCCGTACGCTGAGTTCTCCTACAACAACGGCTATATCAGACTAGCCTCAAGATGTCACCTTTTGAGGCTCTATATGGACGAAAGTGTCATACCCCGCTGAACTGGTCTCAGACAGGAGACAGCCGAATCTTCGGGACTGACCTAATGATGGAAGCAGAGAAGCAAGTCAAAGAAATTCGAGACAGACTGCAAGTGGCAAAATCTCGTCAGAAAAGCTACTATGACTCAAAGCATCGGCAGATCAACTTCGAACCAGGTGAATATGCTTATCTCCGAGTTACCCCCATGAAAGGAGTTAAAAGGTTTCACACTCGGGGAAAGCATGCACCAAGATACATCGGTCCGTTTCCAGTTATGACCCGAGTTGGCAAGGTGGCGTACCAATTAGAATTGCCTCCCGAGCTATCAGAGGTTCATGATGTGTTCCACGTATCTCAGCTACGAAAATGCATCGCACCACCTGCAAAGCGGACAGATATGGTAGAACTAAAGCTTGCCAAGGATTTAACATACGAGGAGAAACCCTTGAGAATTCTGGAAGAGATGGACAGAGTCAGCCGCAGCAAGACTATAAAGTTTTACAAGGTCCAATGGGAGCACCACACCGAAGATGAAGCCACCTGGGAAAGAGCGGATTTATTAAGGACTGCATACCCATATTTGTTTCCTGAGCAACCAAATCTCGAGGACGAGATTGATCCTAAGGGGGGGAGGTTTGTAACACCCTGGATTTTGCCTTTTTCTTTTATTTGGATTTATTATTTGCATTTGGGTTTTCCAGTCATTTCTTTTGGACTTACCACTTGGATTTATTTTTGATTTTCTTCCAAGTGGGTTCCTTCATCCTTAAACCCTCCCTAGACCTCATCCCCCTCCTAATAATGCCATTGGGTATTATTATTTAATGGCATTATACCCTTTTTCTCTCTGAAAAGGCCTCTTTTCTCACTAAGCTCTTTAGCAACCCCTATTTTTATTGCCCAGAAAAATCCTAGAAAATTCCCAAATATTCTTTGGGTCATGCCTCACCTTCCTATGCAAAAATATCCCATGGTCATTTGGAAAATTTCAGCCCAAGAAAATATTTTTGCTTCTGGACAGAAAGGTCACTTTGTGAAGCAACTATATTATTCCTTGAACTTTTAATCTGAAATTTTTACCACTTAATGACCCTCCTAAGTAATGCTTAAATGCCTAAAATCAGCCCTAGAACCTCAGCCGTTTGTCCCCAGCGCTTGGAGCTAGTTTCTATCCAGAAACTTTGCAGCTCCCTCTTGTCACCTCCAGTGAGCCATTCGGCAAGCCCAGCGCATTTCTAGGCAAAGCTTTGAGAGGACTTCACGGTGGACACGGTTTGGCAGCGCTGAAAGCACCCCGCGTGCCTGTGCACGCGGTGACCGCGTGCGGACAGGGTGCAATGCATGCGCACTGTGCGCTCTGCCCGTCGGGTCCGATCGGCCGCCGTCCAACCACCCTCCCCGCGACACCTCTCCATGTCCCAGTGCCGCAGCCAACCCCCCGTGCGCCACCCAATCCCCTCCCTGCTCCTCCCCGACGCCGGAATGCAGCTCGTCGGAAGAGGCCGAGAGCTAGCAGCGGGAACAGTGAGCTCGCGTGCCCGTTTTTCGCGCGTAGTGCGCGCCACTATGGCCGCACGCGTGCACCGCGTCGCCCTGTGCTCCTCTGCTTCACCCCACGCCACTGCCCGAGTCCTCACCGCCCCCAGTTCGCCCTGCCACTCTACTCCAGCGGAGCCCGAGCTCTGCCTCGCCTCCTGCTATAAATAGAGCACTCCCCCGATCATTCTGGCCATCCCAACCCACCTCTCCATCCTCAAATCGAACTCTAGAAGCTTGTGGCAACGCCAGGAAGGCCTCTGGCCTTCGAACCTCGCCGGCGACCGCCGCGGATCCTCCTCCTCCGAGCACTCATCCTAGTCCACCTCAGCTCCAACCACTGCCACCAACGAGACCGTAGCAACCTCCTGAGCACGACGGTAGCAAGAACTCACCGGATTGTCGCCGGAAACGCCAACTCCAATCAGCTCCGCCGCCGCCGTCTCTGGAGAAGATCACCGCGACGCCGTCCGACCTCCTCAGCTCGAGTTTCGGGTACGTGCGTAGCCGTCTCATCGAGCTAGTCCCATTCCCCCTCTCTCCGGTGATCGCCGACGTCTCCTCGCCGGAGAAACGCCGGCGACAGAGCCTCCAGGCCCTGTTCCCTCCCTCTCCTCTGTTAACCCTGCCAGCGGCTCCCGCTCGTCTGCCTCTCACTCGGCCGCCCGAAGCAGTATGAGTGGAGGCGTATTCACCGAATATGCTTTCGACGTGGCCGCTTCTGGTTTTTCTTTTTATTTCAGATTTTGACCAGATCTAATCCATCTTTGACCAGCTATAAGTTTTAATCTATAAGTCCAAATGATTTGATTCTTTTTGCTACTGGTTTATAAAATTGCAAAGTTTCTGTATGCCAAGTTTCAGAATTTTTCTTGCTGTTGAGAATTTCTGGTGGAATAAACATTGTTATGTGACATATTTCTTTTTGCATTTAATTTAATTTCAGAAGAACCTAGTTGTGTTGGAGAAGGCCAGGAGTACTGTGACACTCCTCTGACCCAAGGCAAGCCACAACATTCATATGCAAGGATGGCATTGCAATGACTGGGTTTAATTGAACTAAATTCATCCTTTAATCACTATTTAAAATAATTTGCTATATAAATCTTGTTGCATAAACTTTGTTCTGTTATGCTGATAATTTGTGCAGTAGGTTACATGCTTTCTTGCTAGTATGCAGTAGGTATCATGGCATATACTCATATGACAACATGATGCATTTGTTATTCATGACCGTGACCCGTGCACCCATTCATTCACTATGGCTCGAATCATTTTCTTTTCAAGTTAAACTTGATAATAATCCAACTTGAACATGCTGTTGATCGAGTCATGGTGCCACCGAATTGAGCTCACCAGTGCAACCACACTTGCCTGGATGGGGAGGCCCTAATGCGGTCTATTGTCATGCCTCTCGCCGGTGCCTCCTACGAGGGAAGGTTGTGCTCTGGCGCTACCCTGGCCCGGTAGGTAGTCATAACCTTGAGGACCCAAGTTTTGATGGTACCGAGGTCCCTGTTTGGGATAGTTTTGATGTTTGGCCACGACGGTGGCAGCCACAGAGGTGGTAGATGTCACATGTTGACATCAGGGTCACCCAGGACATAGCCCAAAGGGGAGTTTGTCGGAGTGGCCGGGAGAGTGTCATGCAATAGATTGGTTTTGTCGAAATGTCGTTGGTCCACCCGAATGGGAGCACGAGGCCATGAATTCCGTAGTGTGGGTACAGTGTACTAACCTCTGCAGAGTGTATAATCTATCGATAGCCGCGTCCTCGGATATGGACACAGTTCGTAGTAGATCACACCGTGGGTCAACAGAAATAATTATCTTGCACACTAAGATCCACAAGATGGCACAGGCAGAAATGGTGATCGAGGATCACTATGCAAGGTATGAATGTGATCAAGTGAGGATCACGTTGCTAAGTTGTGAACGGTGGTTACGCGGTAACCCCGAGATGGTAAGTTGGCCCCGAGGACCATGGCAATGTGTCACGCACATCTCATGTCGAGTAGCATCATGCTCATTCATTAAATCTGTTAAATGCCTTGTTATTGTTTGTCGCACTTGTTTTGTTTGCTATGAGCTTGCGAGAACATTCAAAGTACTCACCTGGCTTATCATGCCAGATGCAGGAGAAGCCGTGCAAGGAGTTGACGTTGAGCAGTTTGTCGCGATCTAGGCCGCGTCCCAGCAGTGTCCCTGTGGAATGGAGTTCCGCTACCTCGTCGTTCCGCTGTCGCGTAGTAGTTCCCTTATCATCGAGGCCCCCGCCATGTCTACTAAATAATGTACATAAGTGCAGCCACACCGTGTGTGCCGCTTGGCCTCGCTCATCATGTAAGATGTAAACCCATGTTTCCGCTAAGAGATCAATAAAGCGGTTGTTTTCTGTACCAAGTTATTGTGTATTGCCAGAAGACTTGATCTCTGGGCTGGCAATGCAAGGTAAACCGTTTGCTCTGAGCCGGGGTGCCACATATCATTTGCATGGTTAGTCATAATCTTTGTTGAAACCTGGGTATTATTTAAGCATATATATAGATACAAGAACAAAATAGTTCGTAAAAGTTTTTCCTTATCACTTTCAGTTTGTCAACTGAATTGCTTGAGGACAAGCAATGAGTTAAGCTTGGGGGAGTTGATACGTCTCCATCGTATCTACTTTTCCAAACACTTTTGCTCTTGTTTTGTACTCTAATTTTGCATGATTTGAATGAAACTAACCCGGACTGACGCTGTTTTCAGCAGAACTACCATAGTGTTGATTTTTGTGCCGAAATAAAAGTTCTTGGAATTGGATGAAACTTTTTGGAGATTTTTTATGGAATAAATGAAAAATACTGGAGCCAAGACCTACTAGAGGGGACCACCTGCTGCCCACGAGGCACCAGGGCGCGCAACCCACCAGGCACGCCCTGGTGGCTCGTGGGGCCCACGTGGCTCCGCTGACCCTAATCTCAGGCCTATAAATTCCTATTTCCTGAGAAAAAAATAGGAGAGGAAGTTTTATTGCATTTCACGATATGGAGCCGCCGCCACCTCCTGTTCTTCATCGGGAGGACAGATCTGGAGTCCGTTTGGGGCTCCGGAGAGGGGGATCTTCTGGCATCGTCATCATCAACCATCCTTCATCACCAATTTCATGATGCTCACCCCGGGAGTGAGTAATTCCTTTGTAGGCTTGCTGGACGGTGATGGGTTGGATAAGATTTATCATGTAATCGAGTTAGTTTTGTTTGGGCTTGATCCCTAGTATCCACTATGTTCTGTGATTGATGTTGCTATGACTTTGCTATGCTTAATGCTTGTCACTAGGGGCCGAGTGCCATGATTTTAGATCTGAACCCTCTATGTTTTCATGAATATATTTGTGATCTTGATCCGATCTTGCAAGTTATATGCACCTGCTATGTGTTATGATCCGCATACCCCTAGGTGACAATAATTGGGATTCTTTCCTTAATATCCCTTTGTTTCCTTATGGACCCCGCTGCCACGGGAGGGTAGGACAAAAGATGTCATGCAAGTTCTTATCGCAAGCACGTATGACTATATACGAAATACATGCCTACATTACATTGATGAATTGGAGCTAGTTCTGTGTCGTCCTAGGTTATGACTGTTACATGATGAATGTTATCCAACATAATTATCCATCACCGATCCAATGCCTACGAGCTTTTCACATATGGTTCTTTGCTAAGCTACTACTGTTGCTACTACTGTCACAATTGCTACAAAACTATTGCTGCTACCGTTACTGCTACTGTTACTATTATTGCTATTGCTATCAAAACTACCATATTACTGTGCTACTGATCACTCTGCTGCAGATATTTAGTGTCAGGTGTGGTTGAATTGACAACTCAACTGCTAATACTTGCGAATATTCCGTGGCTCCCCTTGTGTCGAATCAATAAATTTGGGTTGAATACTCTACCCTCGAAAACGGTTGCGATCCCCTATACTTGTGGGTTATCAAGAGACATCGGTAGGGTCTCCGGGAGAGCGGAGGAGCTCGTGGAGTCTTCGGGAGAGCTCGAGGGAGAAGAGGACAGAGAGGAAGACGACGACACGGTCATGGGCGTACAGAGCTGCGGCAGAGCTCGTCGCGGCACGGCGGAGAAGAGGACGGAGTGGGAGAAGAGTCCAGAGAGGAGACGTGGGTGCCGCAGAGCCGCTAGACATGCCCGGACGAGCCAGGACCGGCCAGAGGCGAGTACATGAAGCAGGCCATGCGTGGAGCGTGTTTTCTGGATGCTCATTGCGTGGTCACCACGGGCACCGCACGCTCTAGCACGCGTCTAACTTCGAAACTTTGTCCCTTGTGTGACCCAAAGATTGGATAGATGCTATTAGTGGCTGGAATCCACTGGGAGGCTGAGAGGTGAGAAACTTGACACGAAATTGATTCTAACAGCAAACTTGGATGGACTTTTCTGGAGAAATGGATGAAGGAGAGGAGCTGGATCTTTGTCACAATGAAATGTGGTAGAAAGAAGTAGATGCTGGCTAAATTTGAGGCCATTTGGACCTTATTTGCATGCACTTCCTTCACAATGCAAAATTTGCTCCAGTATCTGGAATTTGAAGCTGTACTCAAATGGCTAAATGAAATGAGCTCAATTTTTGTGTAGGATGATTATTTGGCTATATGGAGGTACTGGTAAAATTTCAGGTCCTTTGGATGCCCTATGAAGGTACTTCCTTCACAGAGCTTCTTACTGGATAGAAACTAGATGGAATTTTTGGGAGAAATTGGCTTCGCAAAATGATATGAATTTTTGCATGCTCACATTATATAGGTAGAGTGAGGTCTTGGATTAATTTAATTTTTTTTGAAGCAATATAAAATATAGTTGCTTCACAAACTCAAAATAGTTCCAGAGGCAAGAATTGGATGATGTGCTCACAATTTGAACTATGGAACTTGGGTTCTTGATGGAAATGATGAAGATATGGATAGGAGAAGCTCCACAAATTATTTGGGATTTTTCCTGACTACCAAAATGGTAGTTCCTTTGGAAAGTGCCCAAAGTGCAATATTGGCTTTAAATAGGAAAATGCAATTTCCCTTATTTAATTATTGCCAATATTTTTATGGGAGCTCAATATGAACACAAAGAATATCTCCACAAGTTTTCATGAACTGATATTTTTCTGGATTTAATTCCTTTAACTGGCAGAAAAAGGAATTAATTTTAAATGAAAAATATTGCAAATGACTTGGCAATATTTTTGCATATCCAGGGTTGATAGATATGTGATGATCACTGGGAAAAGTTTGGGAGGCAATAGATCAAAGGAAATTGGGGTTCCCTTGTGTGACACACCGAGGCTGATTCTTTCCATTATTATTATTATTATATTGTTTGCCCGGTGTTATTTCTTTTGCATTGCATCATTTCATCATGCCATCCTGTCATTAAAATTGTGCAACCTAATAAATAAATTGTATGGATCTTCGATCCATTTAAATCAAGGGAATTGCACTGGTGATTTCTCTTTATAACATATCCTCCCAATATTTAGGGAGCTATTATAAAATATTTCAGTAATTTGGAATTAACCACAACCCACTTGCAATTTAATTCCATGCATTTTCTGCTTCAAGTTTGTTCCCCAAACTTTTCCCAAAATTCATTTTTCATTTACCGAGGCTCCTCCAAAAGTCTCAACTTTTTTGGACCTTCCAAACGCCCACTTCCCATTCAAACCCATTTGAATTAAATTCAAATGAGTTTGTATTCAAAACCCCTCAACCTTCCTCTTTGCAATTTTTCTGGATCAAGAACAATTTTGTGAGTCCAGGGAAATTTACCCCATGCCCAAATTCCTTCCCGAATCCTTTCTTTTCTCTCATTTTCTTTCTTCCTATTTTCTGTTTTTGGAAAAGAAGAAAGAGAGAGGAAGCCCAGCCACAGCCTCCAGCTGGCCCAACCTCCCCTAAGCCCAGTCGACGCCCTTAACCCTAGCCTCGATCCCCTCTGCTCTCTCTCGCTAGATCCCCATCTCTCTCGTTCCCCTGCTCGCGCCGCCACAGAGGAGCGACAGCGCCCGCGCCCGATCCCCTCGCTCCCTCTCCTTCCCTGTGCGCCGCACGCCCACACAAGGCCACCAGGGAGGCGCCTGATCCCCTCCTGTGCGCCACCTCCTTCCTCAACACCGCTAAGCCGCACCTCTCCTTCGCGTCCCGCGCCCAAGCTGCTCCGCCCTCGCTTCCCCTCGCCATGCTGCGCCGCCAGCACCCGACCTCCGCTCCAGCGACGACCAGCGCCGCCCCTCCCGGCCTCCTTCCTCTCCTCCAAGCCCGCGACCGTCCTCCTTGCCGCCTTGCTGCTCGCGCCGGAGCCCCGCCTGCAGCCATGGCCACTGCCTCGGTCCCCTCTTGCCAAGGTTGACCCCGAGCAGTCCACCTTCGGCCACCTCTGCCACCACCTTCAGTTGTTGCTCACCACGACCACGGGCTTCTCCCATGGCTGCCACTGCTGCTTGTTGCTCTACCTGGCCGCCATCCACGTGCACCTCCCGCTGCTGCTCTCGAGCTCCCTGGCTCGAGTTCCTGCCCTACACGGCTGTTCTGCCTCCATCACCATCAGTTTGTCCGCGTTGACCCCAGCTCCGGAACCACCATGCCATGGCTACGATTGTTCCAAGTTCCTGCCGGTCTTTGCACCGCACGGAGACGCCAAGACCACCCCATAATTGTTGGGTTCAAGACCGCCAAGTCCAAGAACACCACGACCCTCAAGGCCTTCGGACGGATGTTCACCGAAATGCCAAGCCCTCCAAGTACGACTACCGTAAGTGCACGACTACATCGTGTCGATGCGAGAACCACTACCGTCGCCATGGAACCGACAAGACCGATGCCTAGCACGACTACCCCACGTTGCGCCAAGAACCACTACCGTCGACCCCGAAGGGCTTGGATTCATCAAGTTCCTCTCCGACACGAGTACAACTACTTCCACGACGACCGTGTACCACTACCACCGACCCGCGAACGACTACTTCCACTACCGCCGAACTCGATCCACCCCGATTGCAAGCTTTGGAGGTATAGCCGCCGAGACGACCACCGTGTATGAATGCATGTGTGGTGTATGAAATGCTCGGTTATGCGTCGTGTCCGAATTGTTTCATGCACGTTCCCCGCTTCCATGCCACCGACACGTGGGAACCCGGTAACCGGGATCACCCCACCATCTCTTGCATGTTCCGCACATCCGCACACTTGTTCCTTCTTTACACCGGTATCTCAACGAGTTATCGGAACCGGAATGTTGCCGTGGCATCATTTTTGTTATCGCCGCCGTGGCACCCATTTCTTTCCGTCATGGCGACAAATGCTCCATGTCCTTTTATGCCATTATTTTTCATCAAAATTGTATACAACTTGAATATGTCATCCTCATGCATGTTAACAACATTTAATATTGTTGCTTGAATTAAAATTGCCTAATGACTTGATAAAATGGTTTATTTCATAACTAAATAACCGTTGCTCCGTTTTGATCATGCTCTATATGAAACTTGCTTAGATTTGTGTGTAGAATCACATTGTCATGTTGCATCCTTGATTTGTGTGTTCGTGGTTGATGTTTGCATGCATTCTTGCATCCTTGCCATGTTAGACTTGTTTAGCTCATATCTTTTAGACCGTAGCTCCGAATTAAATGTTCTACATATGTAACTTGACTAGAAAAATGTGTAGATCATCATGAGGCATGTTAACTTGCTGTTTAACAACTTTAACATTGTGTTTAATTCAGATCAGTACTAATTTCGAAATTTGCATATGGGGATTTTCTGGAATTGTTGTTTGTGGTTCCGGCCTCATTTAAACTTGCCTAGTGTATGGATTGCTTATGCATCATCTCTTGCCATGTTTAACAACATTTAATCTTGTCATGCATCATTTTGGATTGTGTATCATGCCATGTTTATGCTTGTGTGTTTACCATGTTGTTTGCTTCTTTCTTGTTGTGCTTCTTCTCGATAGTCCCGGTTATGTTGCGAAGTGTGAGGATTCGTTCGACTACGCGTGTTCGTCTGCTTCATGGACTCGATCTTCTTCCGAGCGGGATTTCAGGCAAGATGATCATGACCTTGGATATCTCTACTATCTTTGCTTGCTAGTTGTCTCGTTGCTATCGCTATGTTGCGCTTCCTACCACATATATGCCAGCCTCCCATATGCCATGATACAGCCTCTAACCACCCTTACCCAGCAAACCGTTGTTTGGCTATGTTACCACTTTGCTCAGCCCCTTTCTTATAGCGTTGCTAGTTGCAGGTGCTCTTGCAGGTTGTTCCATGTTGGGACATGGATATGTTGGGATATCACAATATCTCTTATTTAATTAATGCATCTATATACTTGGTATTGGGTGGAAGGCTCGGCCTTTTGCCTAGTGTTTTGTTCCACTCAAGCCGCCTTAGTTTCCGTAATGCTGGTGTTATGATCCATGTTTAGCGTTCCTAACATGCTCAGGGGAATGGGACCCTCTTGACAGTTCGCTTTGAATAACCGCTTCCAGCAAGGCCCAACATTGGTTTTAACATTTGCCAACATAATAATACTGAATTGAATAATTAATTTGCATAGGGAGTTAGCGCTACCCGAGGATTCTTAATTCAACATAATACAGGTGGGCCAGTGCTGATGGTGCTGGTCCAAAATAGAGCCACTTGTGGTACCTCCCTGGGCAACTGTGGTCTTTCGTAACCGTACATAGTGTTCATCCGGTCGTGGCCTGAGACGAGATACACGTGGCTACTATCAGGGTGTCGGCACGCCGGGAGGTCTTGCTGGAATTGTGTTACAATTGTCGAAATGTCTTGTGCACCGGGATTCCGAGGATACTTTGGGCTATCTCGAGGTTGAGGTATTTCCACTGCAGCTTGTGTAGGCTTATGATGGGCCAGGTTGGAACACCCCTGCAGGGTTAAATCTTACGCGAAGCCGTGCCCACGGTTATGTGGCGCTTGGATATTTATAACCTCCGGTTGTAGAAAATATGACACTAAATCCTAATTAAAATACACCAACCGTGTGCGTAACCGTGACCGTCTCTTTTCGAGGAAGTTCAAGGAGAGAACACGGTGGGGTTATGTTTGTACCCGTAAGTAGGTGTTCAGGATCACTTAGTGATCATTTGTAGTTTGTGTTTGTTTTGCGTAGATGCTCTTCTGATTCTTGTACTCATAAGTTAGCCACCATATAATGCTTAGTGCTTGCTGCAACCTCACCACCTTACCCTTCCATACCCATTTAAGCTTTGATAGTCTTGCTACCCATGGTTATGGGATTGCTGAGTCCTCGTGGCTCACAGATTACTACAATAACAGTTGCAGGTACAGGTAATGCGATGATCTGACGTGAGAGCGATGCTTGTTTGCTTTTGGAGTTCTTCTTCTGCTTCTTCTTCTTCGTCGATCTGGGGATAGGTTCCTGGTCGGCAGCCTGGGCTAGCAAGGTGGATGTCGTTCTTCTTTTCGTTTGATTTCATCCGTAGTCGGATGCTGTCCTTCCGTATGATGTTTGTTATGTATTAATGTATTCCTGTGATGATTGTATGTATTTGTTTGTATCCCCATCTATTATGTATGTGGTACGATGTAATGATATCCACCTTGCAAGCGTCTCCAATATGCGTTTCTACTCTTGGTGGGGCCTCCGAGTTCCTCGAGAATAGGATCGCATATTGGGCGTGACAAGTTAGTATCAGAGCCTTGACCGACCATAGGAGCCCCCTTGATCGATCGAACCCTGACGAGTCTAGAATAAAAACTATTTGGAGTCCTAGTTATATATCGGAGAGTAGGAATTCTTTTTACTCCTTATCCCCTTCGTCGCTCTGGTGAGGAATTGTGACGTAGGTGTTTTGATTCTACTATCTCTTCTCACTCAAATTTTTTTTAGGATCACGCGGGTATTTTGGAATCGTTATGATATCGTTGTGACGGGAATTCTGTCTTGGTGCCTCCTGACCGTATGGATTGGACCCGGGGAGTTGAGCTCCAAGGGGTTCTTGTCACATCCGCTATCGTTTCAGTTCAAGAATACCAGAGGACGCCGACATCGAAACGCTTCTATACTTTTTGTGGTGGCAAATAGTGCCGTTACTTTTCCCCAGTACTGGAGGAGATAGCTCGGATCATCCACTATGACTAGTATCGCTGTGCTTTCGAAGGTCTGAGGTAGACGGATTTGCAAAGTTTCTTGGTCGTGTGTGAAGGTTGCGGATTGGTTGCAGCTGATTAGGATATTATTGTTGTTGTGTGCTGAGTAGATTCCCATATCCGCAACCTGATCTTATAACCAAGAAGTTTCGGGAGTTCTTAGGTGGGAATTCAAGTATTACCTAGAATATCTTTTCCAATAGACACATGATACGATATGGGGTCTATCATATGTTTGTTCCGGCTTATTCTACAAGCCAAATCCTTGTGTTGTTTTTGTTGTGGTATTCGAGTTGCTTCGAAGTCAAGTGTGGAGTCTAAATCTTTCCTAAGCGGTGTTCCCATATTTTGATATGCAGGCCAATCCTTTTGATCATTGAGATTGTCATGACAATCCTTTTCACCCGGTGTGCTTCTCTTCAAGTTGATCCGATCCTTTCAACATTTGCAAGATCAATTCTTAGTTTTCTCAACGGTGTTCGTTTCCTCCATCCCAAGTTGTCTTTATTTTCCCCACCCTCCCACCCTTTTTCTTCATGGAGTAAAAATTCTCAAATCGAGTATCCATTTTATTCATGAGAAGTATGTCCATTCTTTTCCTTCAATGTTCTTAACTGATGATTTCTCGTGAAGATGCTCAGGAGCTACAAGTTCATCATTCTTCGTTCTCGTTTTCTTCTCCGGTGAATTCAATTCAAGCTTTCGATGTTGATCATATCCTTTTATTTTGTTCACATGCTTTTCCATGTTGGAAATTCTTACCCAAGCCTCTCTTCTTTATTCACCTCTCTCTATTCATATTCGGAGTGCAGACATTATCTCAGAAGATTCATCTTTCCATTTAAGATCCGTCCGTTCTCTTCGAGGTTGTTATTTCATTCAAGTCGTCCAAATCCAACCGGTGCTTTTTCTGTCTTTCAAACAATCGTTCCAACGGTGTTTCTTTTGAGTGGGCCCTAACCCACAGGTCTTTTTCCAAGATCTTACCTGACTCTTCTATTTTTTTTCCAGAGTTATTCTCAAATTCTTTCAAGTGTGACGTAAGAATGAATTTCATCCGTCAATTGCCTTCTTCGAGATTGCTTTCAAATTCTTTTCATCTTTGGCTCAACCTTTCTATTCTTCATTATCCTAGAGTACTTCACAAATTCTTCATGGTGGTTCTCGTCATCATTCTCAGCATTCGAAGACCGAAGAAGAGTTTCATTTAAATCTTGGTTCGTTCTCTTGAAGATTCGTGGTTCTAGCTTGTTGCCATCCTCATAATTGTTTTTGATTGTGAGAATTCTCTTCATACCCACCCGGAGCATTTCATGAGTCCTTTCCATTTTTGATTCTCCGAAGGCCATCATTTTAGAAGAATTCTTCATTCTCAATGTTCATCTCTCATTCTCAAATTCTTCCGGTGCATCGTTCAAGTATTCTTTAATTAGCTCGTGATCTCTTCGTTCTATTGTATCAAATCCCCTCAGGTATCTTCGTGCACTTCCTAATTCTTCCTGGCGATTCATTCTCTTTTTATTCGTTCTTTTCATTTCTTATGGTGTTTCCTCGAAGACTTCATCAAGTTAGTGCTATATCTCTCTTTAATCTTTTCAAGAAGAATAAGTAGTATGCAAATCCATTGCTTTTCATCAATTTATTTTGATGAAGGATAGACACATCATAATTCTTATTCTTGTTTCATGGAAGTGATTTAATTCCTTCTTCCGGAGTTTGTTCTTGACGAATAAATTCTCAGTTCTAGCTGTTCATCTTTCTTTTCCGGAGTTCCAAGTTTTCTTGGTTGTCTCATCGCGAAGCTCCATCTAAATCATTGCAAGGCTTCATCTTGTTCTTTTCAACCTTCATTTATATCATCCTTTTGTTTACCGGAGTTCTTCATGGTGGTTCATCAAGGATTTAATTCATTCTCGAAGTGTTCTTCCATGAGCTCAAGCGTTCTTTATCGTGCATTCTGAAGTGCAATCCTTTCTACCTTGTCTTTGAGGTGGTGTTATGTCTTTCTTGACAATTCCCTTCACGTTTCATGATTCACAAGTTGTCAGGAATGAGATATTTAAACCCATCATTTTCCCTTCGTTCAGGAGATCCTTTTCAACCCATCAATCTATTCGTTGGAGTTATCTTGGTATCGATTTCACCTAAAGCATTTTCCTAAGGATTGTTGCTATTTGTGGTACTTATCAATGATCCATGTTTCTCCTTCTCTTCTCGGTGAAAGGGGTTTTCATCTCTTCGAGATCTCAAGTAATCAGTTGTTTCTGTTAGTGGCCAGTTGTCACCTCAAATGTTGAGCAGTTTTCCATAAGCCCACAACAAGTTTATTCTTTTTGTTGTTGATTTTCCAACAACTTCGTTCAATCCTTCTTTGTAAGGACGCTTTTCAAATTCAATTATGGTAGAATTTGTCATTTGCTTCTCCCTTCTTTTCTTTCCAACAATCTAGCTTCTATTCTTTCGTTCCGGAGGCATTGTGGTGTTTCTCTCTTCGAACCATTATCTCGTTTCGCCAAGATCATGTTCTTTCCTTGCTTATCCATTTTACCGGAGTGTTGTGCCCTCTTTTCAAGTCCTTTTCTTCTTATCAAGCTTTGCTTCTCTTTTCTATCGGAGTGCTGCCCAAATTCTATTTTGTTCTCATTCCTTATCTATTTCGTTTCAACCAGAGTGGTTTAGAATTCTTGCTTGTTCCTCAAGCCATTCTTCAACTCTTCGCAACCTTTGAGGTTTGTTGGTTTCACTCGTTTGTCCAAGAAGCAACTTTGTTTTACCTCTTCCTTTTTCCTCTTCCTCTTCATGCTTAGATCTCAGGGCGAGATCTCTTGTAAGTGGGGGAGTGTTGTGACACCCCGAGGCCGATTCTTTCCATTATTATTATTATTATTATTATATTGTTTGCCCGGTGTTATTTCTTTTGCATTGCATCATTTCATCATGCCATCATGTCATTAAAATTTTGCAACCTAATAAATAAATTGTATGGATCTTCGATCCATTTAAATCGAGGGAATTGCACTGGTGATTTCTCTTTATAACATATCCTCCCAATATTTAGGGAGCTATTATAAAATATTTCAGTAATTTGGAATTAACCACAACCCACTTGCAATTTAATTCCATGCATTTTCTGCTTCAAGTTTGTTCCCCAAACTTTTCCCAAAATTCATTTTTCATTTACCGAGGCTCCTCCAAACACTACTAGGAAAAAGCCTACTAGTAGCGCTGGATTTTGTGCTAGCAGTAGCGCGGGTGCCTGCGCTACTACTACGACGCTACAGCTAAATTTTAGCAGTAGCGTGGGTTTACCCGCGCTACTGCTAACTATACATAGCAGTAGCGTGCTCATTAAACCGCGCTGCTGCTAATAGCAGCAGCGCCTCTTTCCAGAGCAAGCTGCTGATAATAGCACGCTGCTGCTACATGCATGCCCGCGCTTCTGCTAATTTTTCCTGTATTTTTTTTTCTGCAGCATATTGGCCCTGTATTTGTACAGGTTTTATACAGTAGTTTCATCATATGATTTTATGATCATGATGATTTATTATATCAGTGGGTGAAAGAGACATGGATTAGATTCAAGTGGAGGCAACATGGTGCAGATCGAAAGTACTACTAATCCAAACTTGATCACTTTAGTTTGGATTAGTAGTACTTTCGATCTGCACCATGTTGCCTCCACTTGCATCTAATCCACGTTTATTTCACCCACTGATATATGTAATAACTCATCATGCTCATATAACAACTCAGCATCATCATCATAATAATAACTCATCATCGTTATCATAATAACAAGGCATACTCATCATCATATATAGTCATCTAACAACTTCTACTCGTTATCATAATAACAAGTCATACTCATCATCATCATAGTCATAACCAACCCTAGTTAATTGTTCTTAGCACATGATCATGAGTATTAGCTAGGACCTGCTACGCTCTCTAAGCTAAAATAGCATAAAACAACATAGCCCCTGACTCTCCATTATGAAGAATGGAGATTATCCTGTCTCCAATTCGTGCGCTTCGCACAATGTTGCTTCCAAGTAGCTCCCTTTCATTATTCATAACTTTTTTCCATTCTTTGATTGTGATGTCTTCATCGGTTTGAGAAATCTTGTATGAACAGCGGTGAACCCGAGGCGGACTTGGCCGTAATCTAATAACATCAATGTGACCTTTAGTAAACATCAGATGAGGCACACAATCCTTCGGGATTTTTTGTTGAAGAACATAATAATAACTTAGTTAGCAATGTAGTTTAGCTTTAGAAGAATGTATGCAAAAGATGCACTGATGTCGTAATAGTAAAAAATCTTACCATGCCATCTCCATGGATGTTACCGTAGTTCAACACGTGCACTAGTGGCACGTATTGACCATAATGTGGAGGAGTTTCATAATTGATATTGAAATTCTCAACATCAATAATAAATGAGATAAGATGATCTTTCTCCTGGTAACTTAGTTCAGAGCCATCAGTGTAGTAGGTTCTGTCTACTATCTTTCATACATTTTTTGAAGAATGGAAATAAGCCGTCAATGGAAATAAGCCGTCAATGATTTTTAAATAAGCAATATAAATTACTTAACAAATTTATTTGACAAACTCACAAAGAGGTAGAACTGGAAGCGTCTCGACATCCACCCAAATGTCGATATTATTGTCAATTTCATCTTCGGGCCCAAGATCGAAGGTGATTTGCATATCCTCCTTAAATTCATAGGCCTTGCAAAATCCTCTCCAAGTTGAGCAACCGAAATGTGAGCTATTTGTGAATTAAATAGCTTAACCAAAAAAGTGAAACCATGCTTCGTCCTAAGGTGAGCACTCTTCATCTCTGTTCTCTCCCTATCTTCAAAACCGAGCTTTTCCAAGACATACGGTCTTGCATGACATGGGATGAACTATTTCAATTAAAAAAAATGGAAAATTACACGTTGAAGCCAAAATTCACAAGTCATGCATAATTGCGGAAAAATACTTGTCGTCCTTACGTACCGTAAAAACGTCGAAAGTCTCCTTCAGCACGATGGTGAAGTACCTACCGTTTTGCAGATAAGGCATCCTGTCGTACCAACCCCGGTCGTCTTCACAGTAGTCGCACTCAGGAATCATATCGTCATCAGACATTTCCTGTGTTCCTAAGTCAAAGATTAAAAATCGACGACAAATAACAGGAACTCAACACACAGATCATTATTACTCATCACGGGTTGACTTTCGGTCTGTCGAGTCCTTGAAAACTCTCATCTCACGTGGTGTATATGGTGGGCACTCCCTCTCTGATATATTCGACCGACGGTGATGGTCGCTACTCCTCCTCCCCCTAGTGCATAACAAAGGTCGAGCACAAGGAGAAGAAGGAGAAGCGACCCCCACGACAACAGCCGGCATTCTTCTTCTCTCATATATGGTGGACACTCTCCCTCAATAATTTTCTTTCAGGCAAATACACCAAGGCACTCGATATTTCCGGCAAATACACCAAGGCACTTGAGCCCCGACAGACTTAAAGTCAACCCGAAATGTCGTTTAATTCTCTTTCCGGCAAATCCAAGGCACTCGATATTTCTTACATACTAGCACAAGTCATGCTAAAATTCACAGAAAAATCCGGCATGACCTTTGCTAAAATAGGACATATCGAGCACCTGAAATTTACCGGAACGGAAATGAATCAACACTCCGGCAAAACATAGGCCACTCGGATTTTCCATGTGGTACAAAGATGTTCATACACATACAGAGATGTTTAAACTTGAAATTCTATCCGGATCAATTATCATTTAAAAAAAAACTAGCTTCACATTGTCACAGCTACTCATCTACTACATCTATAAAAACATCATGTTTACTCACTATAGACGATGGTTGTCGACCGGGCACGGGTGTCGTCGGTGATCTTTTGGGCATCGTCGACCGGCTCGTCGGTGATCTACCCCTGCGCCACATGAGCATTCACACATGAGCATTCAAACTTGGTGCTCATTGCATTTCAATGGTTCAATATATTAACAAAAACATTTCAATATATATCTTATAATCCGAACATTTCATTGGGACAATAAGCATAACTAAATAGGTCTCTCTCTCTCTCTCTAAATTTGGCAATGTGAGATTGACATAACTAAATACCCTAGTTCTAGAATTCAACACTTACTAAAAATTTCTATTACTATAATTGCTATACCTAAATTTTCTTACTACAAACTACTATTACTAAATGTGATACCTAAAAATTTCTCATATAGCATTCCAATACATTTCTATTACTAAATTTTCTATTCTATTACTAGTAATAATCTCTACCAAATTTTCTATTCTATTAACAAAAACATTTCATTGGGACAAGAAGCATAACTAATTTTTTAACTAATTAAGTAAACTAGAAAGTATAAAGTAGAAACTATAAACTAATTTACTAAACTATCAACCAAACATTATTATGCTGATTCAAAAGACCTACATTTACTAAAAATTTGTATTACTAGTTTTTTTACTAAAAATTTATATTACCAAAAATACCCTAGTTCTAACCCTAACATCTATCCATCCATCCATCTATCTATCCATCTATCTATCCAAGCATTACTAAAAAGAACCTAGTTCAATCCATCTGTCTATCCATCTATCTATCCAAGCATTACCGAAAAAAACCTAATTTCATCCATCCATTTATGCAATGCAGGAGGGAGGGAGGTAGGGATGGAGGTTGAGGGTCCGAGGGAGAGGGTGGGAGGGAGGGAGGAGGGAGAGGGTCGGAGGGAGGGAGGGAGGGAGGAGGGAGGGATGGAGGGAGGGAGACATACCGGGGGGCCAACGGCGGCAGCGGGCGACAGCAGTAGTGGGCGGTAGCGGCGGGCGGCGGGGGCGGCAATGCGGGGGCGGCAGTGCGGCAGCGATGGGGGAGATGGAGATGGAGAGAGTGGAGAGGGAGAGTGAGGGCCGCAGGATGAAGATAAGTTGGATTTGCAGCAGCACGGGATAGGAAACGATGCTACTGCTAAATTCTGTAGCAGTAGCACTGGTCTGTCGACCAGCGCTGCTACTAAGTGCGGCCCACCGGCTAGCACCGTGCATAAATAGCGGTAGCGGTGGGCCTCCGACAAGTGCTACTACTAATCGATTAGTAGCAGCGCCAATTTTTGACCACCGCTACTACTACGGTCAGCCCCGGTGGGTGAGGATGGGTCCACTTAGCAGC
This sequence comes from Elymus sibiricus, assembly GCA_039707655.1. NCBI lineage: Eukaryota > Viridiplantae > Streptophyta > Magnoliopsida > Poales > Poaceae > Elymus > Elymus sibiricus. Next base: position 85,599,277 of record CM077668.1, on the reverse strand, counting down.
AGCGTTGGTCGGCTGCCCAGCGCTACTGCTACAGATATACCTGTAGCGCTGGCTGACTCCACGCGCTACTGCTAAATAGCAGTAGCGCCACAGCCCAATCCCACGCTACTACTAAGGTTCTATCTATAAGCTTTCTCCTAGTAGTGAAAAGTCTCAACTTTTTTGGACCTTCCAAACGCCCACTTCCCATTCAAACCCATTTGAATTAAATTCAAATGAGTTTGCATTCAAAACCCCTCAACATTCCTCTTTGCAATTTTTCTGGATCAAGAACAATTTTGTGAGTCCAGGGAAATTTACCCCATGCCCAAATTCCTTCCCTAATCCTTTCTTTTCTCTCATTTTCTTTCTTCCTATTTTCTGTTTTTGGAAAAGAAGAAAGAGAGAGGAAGCCCAGCCGCAGCCTCCAGCCAGCCCAACCTCCCCTAAGCCCAGCCGACGCCCTTAACCCTAGCCTCGATCCCCTCTGCTCTCTCTCGCTCGATCCCCATCTCCCTCGTTCCCCTTCTCGTGCCGCCACAGAGGAGCGACAGCGTCCGTACCCGATCCCCTCGCTCCCTCTCCTTCCCTGTGCACCGCACGCACACACAGGGCCACCAGGGAGGCGCCTGATCCCCTCCTGTGCGCCACCTCCTTCCTCAACACCGCTGAGCCGCACCTCTCCTTCGCGTCCCGCGCCCAAGCTGCTCCGCCCTCGCTTCCCCTCGCCATGCTGCGCCGCCAGCACCCGACCTCTGCTCCAGCGACGACCAGCGCCGCCCCTCCCGGCCTCCTTCCTCTCCTCCAAGCCCGGAACCGTCCTCCTTGCCGCCTTGCTGCTCATGCCGGAGCTCTGCCTGCAGCCATGGCCGCTGCCTCGGTCCCCTCTTACCAAGGTTGACCCCGAGCAGTCCACCTTCGGCCACCTCTGCCACCACCTTCTATTGTTGATCACCACGACCACGGGTTTCTCCCATGGCTGCTGCTGCTGCTTGTTGCTCTGCCTGGCCGCCATCCACGTTCACCTCCCGCTGCTGCTCTCGAGCTCCCTGGCTCGAGTTCCTGCCCTACACGGCCGTTCTGCCTCCATCACCATCAGTTTGTCCGTGTTGACCCCAGCTCCGGAACCACCATGCCATGGCTACGATTGTTCCAAGTCCTGCCAGTCTTTGCACCACACGGAGACGCCAAGACCACCTTGTAATTGTTGGGTTCAAGACCGCCAAGTCCAAGAACACCACGACCCTCAAGGCCTTCGGACGGATGTTCACCAAAACGCCAAGCCTTCCAAGTATGACTACCGTAAGTGCACGACTACATCGCGTTGATGCGAGAAACCACTACCGTCACCATGGAACTGACAAGACCGATGCCTAGCACGACTACCCCACGTTGCACCAAGAACCACTACCATCGACCCCGAAGGGCTTGGATTCATCAAGTTCCTCTCCGACACGAGTACAACTACTTCCACGACGACCGTGTACCACTACCACCAACCCGTGAACGACTACTTCCACTCCGCCGAACTCGATCCACCCCGATTGCAAGCTTTGGAGGTACAACCGCCGAGACAACCACCGTGTACGAATGCATGTGTGGTGTATGAAATGCTCGGTTGTGCGTCGTGTCCGAATTGTTTCATGCACGTTCCCCGTTTCCATGCCACCGACACGTGGGAACCCGGTAATCGGGATCACCCCACCATCTCTTGCATGTTCCGCACATCCACACACTTGTTCCTTCTTTACACCGGTATCTCAACGAGTTATCGGAACCGGAATGTTGCCAGGGCATCATTTTCGTTATCGCCGCCGTGGCACCCATTTCTTTCCGTCATGGCGACAAATGCTCCATGTCCTCTTATGCCATCATTTTTCATCAAAATTGCATACAACTTGAATATGTCATCCTCATGCATGTTAAGAACATTTAATAATGTTGCTTGAATTAAAATTGCCGAATGACTTGATAAAATGGTTTATTTCATAACTAAATAACCGTTGCTCCGTTTTGATCATGCTCTATATGAAACTAGCTTAGATTTGTGTGTAGAATCACATTGTCATGTTGCATCCTTGATTTGTGTGTTCTTGGTTGATGTTTGCATGCATTCTTGCATCCTTGCCATGTTAGACTTGTTTAGCTCATATCTTTTAGACCGTAGCTCCGAATTAAATGTTCTACATATGTAACTTTTCTAGAAAAATGTGTAGATCATCATGAGGCATGTTAACTTGTTGTTTAACAACTTTAACATTGTGTTTAATTCAGATCAGTACTAATTTCGAAATTTGCATATGGGGATTTTCCGGAATTGTTGTTTGTGGTTCCGGCCTCATTTAAACTTGCCTAGTGTATGGATTGCTTATGCTTCATCTCTTGCCATGTTTAACAACGTTTAATCTTCTCATGCATCATTTTGGATTGTGCATCATGCCATGTTTATGCTTGTGTGTTTACCATGTTGTTTGCTTCTTTCCGGTTGTGCTTCTTCTCGATAGTCCCGGTTATGTTGCGAAGTGTGAGGATTCATTCGACTACGCGTGTTCGTCTGCTTCATGGACTCGATCTTCTTCCGAGCGGGATTTCAGGCAAGATAATCATGACCTTGGATATCTCTACTATCTTTGCTTGCTAGTTGTCTCGTTGCTATCGCTATGTTGCGCTTCCTACCACATATATGCCAGCCTCCCATATGCCATGATACAGCCTCTAACCACCCTTACCCAGCAAACCGTTGTTTGGCTATGTTACCACTTTGCTCAACCCCTTTCTTATAGCGTTGCTAGTTGCAGGTGCTCTTGCAGGTTGTTCCATGTTGGGACATGGATATGTTGTGATATCACAATATCTCTTATTTAATTAATGCATCTATATACTTGGTATTGGGTGGAAGGCTCGGCCTTTTGCCTAGTGTTTTGTTCCACTCAAGCCGCCCTAGTTTCCGTAATGCTGGTGTTATGATCCATGTTTAGTGTTCCTAACATGCTCAGGGGAATGGGACCCTCTTGACAGTTCGCTTTGAATAACCGCTTCCAGCAAGGCCCAACATTGGTTTTAACATTTGCCAACATAATAATACTGAATTGAATAATTAATTTGCATAGGGAGTTAGCGCTACCCGAGGATTCTTAATTCAACATAATACAGGTGGGCCAGTGCTGATGGTGCTGGTCCAAAACAGAGCCACTTGCGTTACCTCCCTGGGCAACTGTGGTCTTTCGTAACCGTACATAGTGTTCATCCGGTCGTGGCCTGAGACGAGATACGCGCGGCTACTATCAGGGTGTCGGCACGCCGGGAGGTCTTGCTGGAATTGTGTTACATTTGTCGAAATGTCTTGTGCACCGGGATTCCGAGGATACTTTGGGCTATCTCGAGGTTGAGGTATTTCCACCGTAGCTTGTGTAGGCTTATGATGGGCCAGGTTGGAACACCCCTACAGGGTTAAATCTTACGTGAAGCCGTGCCCACGGTTATGTGGCGCTTGGATATTTATAACCTCCGGTTGTAGAAAACGTGACACTAAATCGTAATTAAAATACACCAACCGTGTGCGTAACCGTGACCGTCTCTTTTCGAGGAAGTTCAAGAAGAGAACACGGTGGGGTTATGTTTGTACCCATAAGAAGGTGTTCAGGATCACTTAGTGATCATTTTTAGTTTGCGTTCGTTTTGCGTAGATGCTCTTCTGATTCTTGTACTCGTAAGTTAGCCACCATATAATGCTTAGTGCTTGCTGCAACCTCACCACCTTACCCTTCCATACCCATTTAAGCTTTGATAGTCTTGCTACCCATGGTTATGGGATCGCTGAGTCCTCATGGCTCACAAATTACTACAATAACAGTTGCAGGTACAGGTAATGCGATGATCTGACGTGAGAGCGATGCTTGTTTGCTTTTGGAGTTCTTCTTCTGCTTCTTCTTCTTCGTCGATCTGGGGATAGGTTCCTGGTCGGCGGCCTAGGCTAGCAGGGTGGATGTCGTTCTTCTTTTCGTTGGATTTCTTCCGTAGTCGGATGTTGTCCTTTCGTATGATGTTTGTTATGTATTGATGTATTCCTGTGATGATTGTATGTATTTGTTTGTATCCCCATCTATTATGTATGTGGTATGATGTAATGATATCCACCTTGCAAGCATCTCCAATATGCGTTTCTACTCTTGGTGGGGCCTCCGAGTTCCTCGAGAATAGGATCGCATATTGGGCATGACACCTTGTAACTGCATGAATTAGGGTTTCCCTTCCGGTAACTCGGAAGGTAGGGTTTCGGCGGCAAAATCCTGAGAATGTATCTTGGGTGGCAAGGTTAAACTGGTGAGAATCTCTGGTTGGATAAGAAAGGCAAGGCTAAATGACCATCTTCATATACCCAAGAGCGAGAGAAGATCCAGTAACACCGAAGAAAAAGACAGGAATTAAATCCCGCGAAGGAAAAAAACAAGGAGCGAAAACCAGGGTGTCACAATAGTACTTCTCGATGACCTGCCTTGAGGTCCTCTTCACGGTCTTGTTCTTTGAGTCTCGTGAGTCATGGTTATCCTCCGTCAAGCCCTTGCCGCCACGGAGGCTACAACTGCCTGTGCACAAGTCTGGGTACGAGGGCACCCATGTCTTATTACACCGACAGGAGCCCCTGGGCCTGGGCCACATGCGCATGTGAGGTGTCGTTGGGTTAGGCCAAAACAATGCACAGGCATACGCGTGGCAAAGGATAACTGTCACCTGCTGTAATCTACTCTTTTACTACGCCCCCCATGATGTGCATTAAATGCGGGCGTGGGAGAGGTGGAATGGAATGGGCACAGGGAGGTAGTGCGCCTGAAAAACGCAGCCACGTAGGACGGAAAAGAGCCAGCCCCGCGCCTTCCTCATAAAAAAGAAACGCGAGGTCGCCTGCCTCCTCGCATCTCTTTCCTCGATTCCTACTATTGAAGAAGGCGAGGCGGCAGAGAGGGTGACCCCCCTAGGGTGCTATAAAAAAGGACGATAGGGTGGCGACCTCCCCCACTCATCTTCTACCCTTGCCTCTCTCCTCCTTCAACCTCTTCCAGGACAACCGCTGCGATGGCCAGGCCTAGGGGATGAGCCCGTGCATCCGCCACTGCCATGAGGGTTCCTCCCCAGCGCTGAACACGCTCATCGGCGGCCGCCGTGGAGGCCACTCCTAGCGTCCGCGGGAGGGTCGCTGCTCGCGGCCGTGGAGGGCGCGGCGCTCGTGGACGAGGTGGGCATGGCAGAGTGGCCGCCCTTCCTCCCCAGGCGGAGGCCCACACGGCGGCGGCGCACGAGTTAGTTGTGGGGCTGCATCGTTGGGTCTGTAGTTGGCTCTGGCTCCCAGACTCCTTCGCAAGAGTGATGGAGGACAGCGGGTCCTGAGGCCTATGGCTGCAGGTGGACGGCTGCTGTAAAGGACCCTCCAGGATGGCGACTGAGTTCTCCCCTGCTGGTTTCATGTTCCTGAAGCGGCGCTGGATGTCATTCGCCCGCGCCCATGGCCTGAGGTGGGAGGATCTCCTCCAGTTCAGGTATGACGGAGCCGCCACGCTCTTTGTGAAGTTCTTCAAGGCCTCCGGTAGCCGCATGGAATGCTGCACGGAGAGTGAGAGTGGCAGCGGCGCCGACTCGTCCAGTGAGGGCCAAAGTGATGGCGGTACCGACTCCACCGGTGGGGGCAACAGCGACGAAAGCTCCCCGCGCATCAAGAGTGAAAACGAAGATTCCGACTAGGCATAGGTAGCGCCCGAATCGGATCTTGAAGTTGTGCCGCGCTCCGCGAAGGCTCTTCTCTTTTGCTCTTGTATCAGAACCAATGTAGCCCCGTGGGGGCGTGAAAAATGACTTTTGCATTTAAGCGCTTAATGGTTACTGTAATTTGTGTTTTAGATGGATGTATGCATGCTATTCCTCCTTATTCTATTCTGTTTTTGCATGATTTTGTACCCTACGCTTGCCAGAAACTTGCCGGTGCGTGCACTCTTGCCGCGAGCGCTTGAGGAACGGGTCCTTAGCAGCTTGCCGAAACTGCCGCTGCCGGCAAGGTCACGCTTGACGTTCATAACGCAGCTACTTAAGTTGCCGAGCAGACTCGAGGCAAAGTAAGAGCGCAGTTGATCACGACAAGGTTCCTTAGCGGCAGGTTTCTCATACAAAGGCCAAAATCGTTCAAGGAGAAATTGCAACTACAACGTAGAATTTCAAAGTTTTGCAACTTAGCTTTTCCTTTGTTGTGCTTCTTGCCGTAGGACGATATCTTGAACGTCATTCAGTATCCATACCATCCCTCCCCCCGGGAAACTTGTATGCGAGGAACCCTTCTATCCTTTGAGAAAAAGAAAGAAGAGAAAAGAGGAGGCTAAAACCTTGACGGTTCGTTAATCACCCTATGCAAGTGAAAATGTAACACAAGGCTGCCTGCAACACATAACAAATATGTACTTGACAAAGAGTTGTGAAACACTTAGCTTTATTTATGTGCACGGGATCTGCGCCTGGCTCTGTACAAAGGTTTACATGCCTTGATGGCAAACTTGTACAAAAGAGGTTGCCGGGCAGCCCGGCAACCACGCCTTACGGGTAGAACTTACAAAGATGCTCAATATTCCATGAGTTGAGCACCGGAGTGCCATCTTCGGTCTCTAGGCGGACTACGCCGGACCTAGTGACTCGTACCACCCGGTAAGGGCTTTCCCACTTCGGCGTCAACTTGTTTTGACCCTTCATGGACTGAATCCGATGAAGAACAAGGTCACCTTTCTCAAGGTTCCTGGCATTCACTTTGTGGCTATGGTAGCGGCGCAAAGCTTGCTGATACCATGTGGCACAGACAGCAGCCCGGAAACGATCTTTCTCAAGGAGCGTGGCATCATCTTGCCGTATCTCATCTTCATCCTCCTCATCGAAGGCCAAGACTCGAGGTGACCCGTATTTGAGTTCTGTGGGAGGACCGCCTCTGCACCATAAACAAGGGAGAAGGGTGTCTGGCCAGTGGCTCGACTCGGCGTCATTCTGATCGACCAAAGAACTGCCGGCAACTCTTCCACCCAGCACCTTCCACACTTGTGCAGCCTGTCAAAAGTTCTGGTCTTGAGACCAAGCAGCACTTCTGCATTTGCCCTCTCTACTTGCCCATTGCTTCTCGGGTGAGCAACAGAGGCATAGCAGATCTTATTTTCAAGTTCCTGGCAATATGCCGTGAAGGCGTGGCTCGTGAATTGGGTGCCGTTGTCGGTGATGATCCTGTTGGGGACACCAAAACGAGCAACCAATCCTTTGAGGAACTTGATGGCTGACTGTGCCATCACCTTCCTCACTGGCTCCACCTCAGGCCACTTTGTAAACTTGTCGATTACAACGTACAAGAATTCAAGGCCCCCGGTAGCACGGGGGAAGGGGCCGATGATGTCATGCCCCTAGATAGAGAAAGGCCAGGAGAGAGGGATAGTTTGGAGGGCTTGAGCTGGTTGGTGGATGTCCTTGGAGTGGAACCGGCATGCTTCACACCTGATAACCACCGCCAAGGCGTCTTGAAGGGCTGTCAGCCAGTAGAATCCTTGACGAAATGCCTTGCCGACAAGCGCGTGTGACCCAATATGGGAGCCACACATCCCTTCATGCATTACTTCCAACAGCCTTTGTCCATCTTCCCGGCAGATGCACTTCAATTTCACCCCATTTGGTCTCTTTCTGTACAAGATGTTGTCAACAAGCTTGTACATACTTGATTGACGGGCTACTTTTTCTATGTCCTCTTGTTCATCGGGAAGATCTCCTGTCTGAAGGTACTAGACAATTGGTTGTGCCCATGCCGGAGCCTGTGGCTCGACGACAAGGACTAAAGGCATTTCTTCCTCTACGGGGGCGCTTGCTTCGACGGCAAGTATCTAGCTTGCCGGAAACTGCTGCTCACCGGCCAAGGGTATCTTGTTGGCGGTATCGACTTTCTTGGCGATTGCCGGCAGCTCTACCGGAAAGTAACCACCAACATCTTGCTTTCTCTTCTTTGCCAACCTTGATGGTGTGACGGATGGTTGAGTCAGATGGAGCACAAAAGTTCCTGGTTCCACATGCATCTTTTGGGTGGCAAGCCTTGACTGGTCATCGGCAATCCAATTCTGGGCACGGGGAATGTGCTCTGCTTGTAGACCGTCAAAGTGCTCTTCCAACTTCCTCACCCCATCGACGTACGCCTCCATCAAAGGGCTCTGGTAATCCTTGTTGACCTGCCTCACCACAAGTTGCGAGTCGCCTATGATAATCAGTTTCCGAATACCAAGGTCAATTGCAATGCGCAGACCTGCAAGCAGTCCTTTGTACTCAGCAGTGTTGTTGGTGGCTTGCTCCCTGCGAAAGTGCATTTGAAGCACATACTTGAGGTGCTCTCCGATGAGTGCTATAAGCAACACGCCGGCACCAGCGCCTTTCAGTGTGAAAGCACCGTCAAAGTACTTGATCCAGTCATCAACAGTTTCCTTGCCGGGGAGAGAGGTTTCTTGAATTTCTTCGTCTGGCGTTGGGGTCCATTCTGCAATGAACTCTGCCAAGGCTCTGCTTTGAATTGTTGAGGTACTCTCAAACTTCAAGTCAAAGCTTGACACTTCCAATGCCCACTCCACAATCCTGTCGGTTGCTTCTGGATTTCTCAAGATATGCCGCAGCGGAAAGCCAGTGACGACGGTGACTAGGTGTGCTTGAAAGTAGTGGCACAACTTCCTTGAGGCCATGAGAAGGCCAAATAGCAACACCAAGTAGTGGCACACCAGAATACCTTGACCTAGCCCCTTGCAGGAGGGAGCTGACAAAGTAAACCGGGCGCTGCACCATCTTCTTCTTCACAACTTGCTGATTTGGCTTGCTGGCTTGCACAATCTCTGACTTGTCGGCACCTGACCATGCCGGAGAAGGCTCATCGGGTCGTGGCTCTGCGGCTGCTACCTCCTCTTCATCTGCCTCTCTTTTAGCCACAAGTGCAGCACTAACCACTTGATTCGTTGCCGCTAAATATAGCAGAAACGTCTCTTGCATCCTAGGCACAACTAAGACTGACGGAGAGGACAGGTACTCCTTCAAATCTCTGAGTGCGGCCTCCGCTTCCGGAGTCCAGTCCACTGGACCTGCCTTTTTCAATATCTTGAAAAATGCAAGGCGTGCTCTGCCAATTTGGAGATCACTACTGCAGGTGACCGCTAACGCGACACATGAATCAGAGACCCCGCGACCAAACTACGTGCGCTGCATGCATCGCAAACAGTGTCGTAATAAAACCGTCGCCAATAATACGAACTGTTTGCGATGCCGGAGAAATAAAAAACGATTCAGATTAGAGATGCGTGTGCGATACGTGGCATATAGTTGATCCATACGAACTGTTTGCGATAAGCCAGAACAACAAACACGGTCAGCCAGTTCGAAGTGTGTGCGGTACACGGCATACAGTTCACTCGGATGAACTGTTTGTGATTACCCATCACAACAGAAACGGTCAGACAGATCAAGGTGTGTGCGATGCACGGCATGCGGTTCACTCGGATGAACTATTTGCGATTACCCAACATAACAATAACGGTTCAACTGTAGTGATATAACCAAATTAAACATCCAATTACATAGGTAACTACACAAAACATTCGCACACAGCTCAATAAACAATTACATGCATTCTAAACTAGGAGAAACGATCATCTAATCATCTACTTCTTGTGACGCTGCCGCCACTACTCGTGGCTCGATCCCTCGTCGTCCATAGGAAGGAGGCACTCCCTCATGTCAATGATCCGACTGTACAGCTCGTAGCTTGTGTACGCATCCTTGGCCGCGTACTTGACGTGTTCTTCATCCAGTCTCCGCACCCAGGCCTCGTGCCAGGCATCCTTGTTCTTTTTGCACTCATCCTTCATGCCTCTGTATTAGGGGTCGATGATGGCCATGGCTAGGTCAACCAGGGAGTCCTTCACCTTCCTTTTGCACCAGACCCTGTACTGGCCTTGGATGTCGACAAGAATCTGGCAGGCCAAGCCCATAGTGTCGATTACCTTTAGATCGTTCACGGTGTCCACCATAGCAAATATGTAGTTGAGGCTGTTGATAAACCTGGCGAAACGCTCTCAAGGCCTTGTGGCCAGGGAGTAGTGGTAGATGAGGACGTGATGGCGCACGCACAACTGGGCGACGACAACCTTTTGATCATACTCGGCATGACCGCCGGTGAACTCGAGGTCGAAGCCGACCACTTGGTACTCGTCCTCAGCAACCAACTGCTCCATAGTGTGGATGGAGCTCTCCATCGAGACCGGCTCATTGGTGTACACCACCGAGAGGTCCTTCCCTCTCATGTGGGTGTCCACTACGTGAGGTGTGGTGAACTTCCGCCCATCGTCGTCGTCAGCCACTGGGAGCGCCATTGGAGCCGCTGGATATCCTCTCTGTATGCGTCATCGTGGGTGTGCTTTTTGTGTCGTGAGGCGCGAGAGATGAAGGTAAATGGCCACGGGAATAAATGAGGGCCGGGCGGCCGGGATTCTCGGCACGTCCGCAAGGCAGTTTTTGCCGCACGTAACTGCATCGTGGCGCCGCATCTAGCGTAACCGCATGCATAAGGCACCCCGAATGTACGTGATCGTGCGCCGGCCCGAAATGCTTGCAGCGTGCGTGGAGGGACGCAGGCAGAGCACGCGCGGCATAACGCGAGCAGAGCGCGCCACGGCCGCCTCAACCGCGAGCAACAACACGCATAGAGCAGTTGAACATGCAGGGAATGGCCGTCTACCAGCCGGCCGGCAGTTGCGAGCCGGCAGCGTGATGTGAAACTACGTCGCGTTCCACATCACACAGTGGGCGAACAATCGTTCGCGACGCTGTGTAGAGAGCGGCCGTGTGCTAGGTGATTAAATCGCAAACTTTTTTTAACCGTTTGTGTACACGTCATTTCATGCTCCTCTTGCACGTCTTGTCACCGCATTCTTTTGGCCAAAAGTTTGCTCGAAGAGGCGCCAATGAATCGTCGGTTAGCCTGTTCCCATGCAACCACGCAGTTTCCCGTGCGGAACCGCGCAAGCTTCCCGCCCGACTCGGCGAAATCCCAAAAAACCCTAGTGCTTACCGGCCTGCTATATAAACAGTCACGGCCGGCGAGTCGGCATCGCATTTTCCACTCCCTCCCCGTAGCTTATCTCGTCTGCTTCTCGCAGCATCACCAATGGCACCAGTCATTGTCGTCGCTTAGCCACTCCGCCATCGTCTGAGGATAGCTCCAACTAGGAGGCTACACCGCGGCGGCGGCGCAGTCCCCAGTGGCGTGTACTGCCCGTGGCGTCCCTGTTGGGTGTGCGCACATCACCCGCCACATGCTCCATTGCCGCTACCCGATGGCAGCTGTTGCCGGCCGCCATTGCCGCCACCCCAGCGTCAGCCGCCGTGGCCGCCACACCACCAAAGCCCGCCAGGGCCATCGACTGCTCCACCACTGCGGCCCGAAGGCGGGTGGTGGCCGTCGTGGCCACCACCCCACCATCGGCTGCCGTGGCCATCACCCGCACCGCCACCGTGGCCAAAAGGCAGGAGGTGCCCGCCACCCCACCGTCGGTCACTGTGGCTGCCACCCCACCGTCGACCGCCAGGGTCATCACCCGCTCCACCACCGCGGCCCGAAGGCCCGCACAAGCATCAGCGACCTTGCCACGTGCTACATTGAGTTCCTGCGGGAGGAGGAGGAGCGCTTGATTGAGCATGCAAAGCGTCTTACCACCGCCGTGGCCGCAGGAGAAGCCGCCGCAGTGGTGCAGAATATAGAGATATATGAGGAGTCCTGCCGCTTCGAGAGGGATCATCTGGAGTGGCAGAGGGCAATCGAGCTGGGCGTCGCTAAAGGTGTAGCAGTGGCAGGCGCCGGATTCTGCTTCTCCAGCTCGTCGGTAGGCTCCACCTCCTCGGCCTCTTACTGAGCGCGCTCGGCAGAGGAGAGGCTGCTGGAAGTAGTATAAAGCCCCACCGTAGTAGTAGTATTTAGGGGCTATTTTGTTTAGTTCATCTGACTATATATATGGTTGAACTGTACTATGTACTTAAATTTAGCTAGTATATATAGTCGAACTAGCTATTTCAGTATGCGGTTGGCAACAATTGGGTAAAAGTTTGTTTGGTTCAGCTGTCGAGTTGAACTGTTTGAATAAGGAACGACTGCTTAATCTTTGAATGAAATTTATGCTTACTGAATTTCATTTGCAAAAATTACAGTACTAGTGATTTTTAGCTGCAAAATTTGACAAATGGCAGTGTTTTTTTGCTGACGATCACAAATGGTAGTGTTACTAGGTTGACAAATGGCAATGTTACTAGATTGATAAATGCCAATTTTTCCATTTTGACAAATGGCAAATATACCCAATCTGACAGATGCAAATCTTACCACATTGTTTGTACGTCGTTGCACACGGGTCATCATGCAAAATCGTTTGCGATGAAGAGATGCACAAAACCTGTGTGCCACATTTTCCCTTTGCTTAGCTGCGAAGGAACCCAGCTCTCGCTTTGCATATGGGTGTTCAGTCTGAAACGTTTGCGATGAAGAGATGCACAACACTTGTGTGCCACATTTTTCCCTTGGCTTAGCTGCGAAGGAACCCAGCTCTCACTTTGCATACGGGTGTTCAGTCTAAAACATTTGCGATGGGTGTTTTATTCAAAGAAATACATTGATGTTTTTTTACTTTGGTAAGTCTGTACATTCAGAGAAAAAATGCTAAGTTGATCAAAACCATAGATTTCATTCACTAACACTATTGTTTTACATTCATGCGAGCGGGATACAATATTAAACAAAAAACTAATTGCAGCGGCCGCAGCGGTGGCGGCGTGCTACGCCGGTGTTGTCGTCGTCCTGGACGCCATTGTTCAAGTCTTCAAGCCATCCCAGATGTTCTGGACTTCCAAATCCAATAATCGTTCGTCGCGTGATCGACGGGCAGGGAGCGCGGGGACGGCGACTCGTGGCACTATGAGGTAGTGGTCGACGGCGGCGTCCCATGACACTGAGGGGGGCACGGCGGGTGCAGGCGCGCGCACGGGCACAGGTGTGGCTGCTGCAGGAAAGCGCACGGGGACCGGCGCTGCGGTGGGTGCTGGGGCTCGCACGAGCACATGCGGGGGCGCTGGCGCTGGTACGTACACGAGCTCCCGTGGGTCCGCAGGGACCTCACTGACGCCCACGGCTTCCAGCTCTGCGATGGTGCTCGGTGACTAGCTCGTCATTGCCACGGGGATGGTCGCTGGCGCGGGCACAGGGATGGGAGCTGGGACGGGCACGGGGGCAGCATCCGCCGCGGCCAGCTCGTTCAGGGCCATGTCCCTGAGGTCCCATTCCTCCTTATTTTCTATCTCCTCCGGCTCGGAGTCAACTTCACCAAACTGAAAGACTAGTGGCAGATGATCCTTATGCGCCATGGAGTAGGTGGAGCTCTGGAAGATAGGATTCGGGCGAGAAGGGAATGGGAGCCGAACAGAGATCGGTAAGGCCGCCTATTAAACAGCGGCTCGGGCGCCATTAATGGAGAAGTTGAGAGCGAGCCGGGCGGCGATGGAGGTCAAAGGGCTCGCTTCTCGGTGAGCCGGCACAGCGTACTGCTTGCACGCATCCCAGTGAGCCTGCGTGGCGGAGGACTGGTCGCACACCGCCTGGTCAGCCTGCACAACAGAGGACTGGTCGGACGCCTCCCGGTTAGCCTGCGCCGCGGACTTTGCTCGCACGCCTCCCGTCTACTCAAACAGGTGCCCGGACGGCACCTCCTTGCCATTAAAAAAGTGGGACGCGTGGCGGCACGTAAATGGTCAGTAGAATGCCCACAATTGAAATAATACTGTACAACCGTTTGTGATGATAACATGATAGCTATTTGTTGGCTGTTAATGTGTGCGCCGTCTCTCATATTGGACAATTTTTTTACGATAGCATGTTGGTGCCATTTCATGACACCATGCCAAGTCTCATGAATTTCAGAGGAGTTTTGGATTTATAGGAATTTAAAAACCAAGTTTCTCAATGTTTGCGGCCGAGCCACGAAACCTGGGTGTTTGAAATTCATTCCCATTTCTTGTATGGGACCCAAACATGCACCCAAGGACACATATATGATTTTTCAACCCATTTCTGTGCACAGGAGCATGTGCATGCAGTTCAAATTTGAACTATGCACATAAAATGCCTAGAAAACTCAGTTAAAGTATAAAAATGTCCAAACGAACCACAAATAATTCCAAAAAAATTACAACACTCCTATTGGCCTATGTTACCTCTGGAAAAAAATCAAGGCAAGAAGAGTCAACGAATGTCGTTTAGTCCACAAAGGTGACACGTTCCCTACCGGAACCATGAGGCTTCTTGTCAGAAGCTCTGGTTTGTGAGAAGCTTAGACCAAAACCTGCCCCAAATGGGACAAATTTTTTACCACAGCATGTTGGTGCCATTCCATGATAGCATGCCAAGTTTCATGAAATTTAGACGAGTTTTGGATTTACTAGAATTTCAAAACAAAGTATCTCAGCGTTTGCGGCCGAGCCACGATGCCGAGGTGTTTGAAATTCATTCCCATTTATTGCATGAGACCTAAGCATGCACCCAAGGACACACATATGAGTTTTCAACCCATTTTGGTGCACCGGAGCATGTGCATGTAGTTCAAATTTGAATTATGCACTTAAAATGCCTAGAAAACTCAGTTAATGTATAAAAATGTCCAAACAAACCCTGAATAATTCCAAATTTTAACACGACACTCATATTGTTTTATGTTCACTGCAGACAAATGTTCTAGCAATTCAAACACCGTCCTTTGCCGCTGTGACCCCATTCCGTATTTCAAATCAAGATGAAAAATCAAGTACATCACACACAGTTTATTATCACCAACCGTGTGAGATGCAGTACAAAATATCTTGGTGCACCATCATATATGGCGTACGTGAGAAGGTTCATCGGCTACTGTCCACAGCTCCCCAAATATCATTTCACTGTTCAATCATCGCCGGTCAAAGATGGGGACGTGGACCCGT
Source organism: Elymus sibiricus (assembly GCA_039707655.1). Taxonomy (NCBI): domain Eukaryota; kingdom Viridiplantae; phylum Streptophyta; class Magnoliopsida; order Poales; family Poaceae; genus Elymus; species Elymus sibiricus. Next base: position 85,584,250 of record CM077668.1, on the reverse strand, counting down.
GTCGTGAGGGCAACTTCGGTGGCCCACTCCGGCGAGAGCACGGCTGCAACCTCCATGAGTGTGCTCACAACCTGCGTGAGCGCGGCCGCAATCTGCGACCGGGCGGCTGCGGCAGCCGAAACGGCCGCTACTGTAGCTCAGATGGTCGCAGCAACATCTACGACGGGGATAACAAATGGAGAGAGCGGGACAGCAGCTGTCCGTTCCGCGGTGGCCACCTTAGCCCTGATGGAGGCCGCCCACGCCCATGTTGAGGCCGCCCATGCCCAGCTCCTGGCGGTCAACGCACAAATCACACAAAGCTTCTCCAACAATGGTCAGCAACCCACGGCCGAAGAGTTGGCAATCGCCGAGAGCATTCGAGCAGCCGTCCGTTCGTTCGCGGCATATATTTCCGCAATGGAGCCCGTCCAAGCCCAGACCATAGCCGCCCACGCCTATCTCGTTGCGGCCTTTTCCAAAGAGATGGCGGACGCGGATGGCGAGATGCTTGCTGAGTATGGTGTGATGGATGCCATGGAGCCCCTTCCCCAGGAGATCGTCGGGCGCGAGCTAGACATGGAGGAGGGGGCGGAGATCGACGAGCGCCAGGCGGAGTAGTAGTTTTTGTTTAGAGAATCGATCGTTTGTTAGAGTAATGTTTGGGTCAGCTAGCTCTATTTAATTGCTGAACTTGCTCCATTAAGAAGTGTGGGTGTGTTATAGGCTCTTTTGTGTACCCAAATTATGCAATGACGTGGATGACCACTTTAATCAGGGAAATTCAAACCAAAACTTGCACGTTCAAACTCATCACACATGGGGTAATCCATATGAATCATTTGTGATGTTCAGATATCGTACACAGTGCTGAATAAGGGACAGTGTCTGATGACACTTCGCATGCCAGTTTTTCGCTGCACGAAGCGAAAATTTTCGGCATCCGCAGAAATATCTACCTCCCAAGCCCCCTCCTCCTTACCAAAAGCCACATTTCCCCTGTTCCTGCCTTCCATTCCAAGTTCAAACCTTCACTGCTTGCTTGCAGCGCCACCGCCTCGCCGGCGATGCTCCTTCCTGCTGCTCGGCCTCGCCGATCTAGTCAGGTCATCCAAACTCGACCCACATCCTCCACCTCCTTCTACATCCCACATGCCCCGACCGCCGACGCGACACCTTCCACTCAAATCATCGACCCATCCTCCAAATAAGCGCCGCCCTAAGCCATGGTGCACGCAGTATAGCCAGGAGCTCAAGGAGCATCTGGCAGCGGAGAAGCAAATCACGGCCGCATGCGCGAATGAGGTCGTGATGGCTGCCATGCGTGCCAACCCCCAGATCTTGGAGGAGCACCTTGCTGTCGAGGCCACCATCGATGCCTCGGGCGTGGACGCCGCCACGCCGTTGGCTGCTTTAAACGATAGTTCATGGCATTTTCTCGAGGCCACCGTCGGTGCCTTCGACGAAGACTACGAGGTGTTTTCTCAGCGTGCCCGTGCTTACCTCAACTCCAGAGCCAGCAGGTTGGTGCCCGTAGTGGCTCAGGTGACTCACCACTACGAGGAGGGCACCCATGATGTGGAGGCCTCGCCCTCTTCCAAGTCTAAGGAGCCCATCGTTATCGATATCTCCGACGATGACGAGTAGCTTGTCTTTTTAGCTCGGTGCAACGACCTATGTTCAGCTAGCTAGCTACGCCGGTTAAGCATGTTTGGTTTACCTGTTGCATGTGCTGCTCCTGCCTTTCCTTTACAAATTCTGGTGATTTGTCCTATGTACTGTTACTATGCAATCTGATCCTCTAGTATATATGTTCTATATATTATGCAATGTGGTGTTGAGTTAACTGTTTGGTTATTTTTTTTGTCATGTTCAGTTAACTGTTTAGTTCAATTCTGCAATGTGATGCTCAATTCTTGTGGGTGCAATTTTGTATTCTCTTGCATGTGAGAAATAATCAAATTTGGCTGTACAAAATATATGAGATACAAATACAATTGCTATATTTCCAAGTTGTTAAGCATACTAGGTTTGGTTAACTGTCTGATCTTGTAGTATGTTCTCTTGTGCAATGTGGTGCTCGGTTAACTATTTGGTTCATTTGTTGTGGTGCTTAGTTAACTGTTTGGTTCAATTCTGCAATGCGATGTTCAATTGTCGTGGGTACAATTTTGTATTGTTATGCATGTGAGAAAAAATCAAATTCAGCTATACTAAATACATGAGAAACATATACAATTGCTATACTTCCTAGTTCTTAAGCATGCTTGGTTTGGATAAATGGCTTTTCCATGTGGCTCGAATTAATCTGCTGAATCTGCAATGTGTTTATTTTTCATCAACATATTTTACTGATAGTATGCCAACCCTCACTTAACCTGATCAATAACTACCTTATATGTGTTGCAGGGAGACAATGGAAGGCACTGAGGTTTACCATCGAGGTTCGCACATGCATGGTCCTTTGGCTAATAGCACATTATTGTGCAATTGCAGGAACCATTCTAGTATTTAGGTTTTTAACAATTTGGTTTTGCACATGTAGGTCCTGCTGTCAGAGGCTTTGACCCACTGTTCGACCCATTTTGCATATGGGGAAATGAGATGTCCATGAATATCAGTCAAGTCAAGAAACTCAGAAAGATTGTGAGGATAAAGAAACTAGCGACGAAAAACAACAAGATCTTTGTCTGCACAATGAAGAAGACATCAGTGAACTATAGGATGGTACTAACTCTTATACTCCCTGCGGTCCTTTTTAGTTTGCATATAAGTTTTGTCTGAAGTGAAAGTATCTCTACTTTGACCAAAGTTATACAAAAAAGTATCAACATTCAAACTGCAAAATCATTATTTTTAGATGCATTATGAAATACAATTTTAGTTACATATTTGGTATCGTGGATGTTGATATTTTTTAAAATAAATTTGGTGAAACTTTACAAAGTTTGACTTGATACAAATCTAATGCGCGGAGTAAAAAGGACCGGAGGGAGTACCTTGTTTTTTTATTCCTTTGCGCCATTTCAAAATTCAGAGAAGATATTTATGCATACCTTTGTTTTCATGCCTTTCCAAAGCAGTTCACAGATGATTACCTCTCAAACCACCTATATGGTCAAGAGGCGAGGAAGGTTTTCATACAACACCCATGGTACAAGATTGAAGTCTTCCTCAAGAGGATGAAGGATGGGCGGTCAATCATCCACATTCACTGGCCTAAAGTTGCAAGGACATTCAACATCATTGAAGGCTCATTATTCGCCTTCGGCTTCAGCAATTTTCCAGATGAGATTCATCTGTCTATCTACCGTCTATGGTGCTAATTTCCAAAGGTTTTAGATGTTGCATGTGAAACTTGGTGCTGTTGTGTAATGGGGTAGCTAGCTATATGCCTATATGGTGTGAGTGAGTGCCGAAGCTATATGATGTTGTACTCTGATGTATTTCAATTATGAAATCCTGGTTTCGTAATACGAAAATGAAATATATTGTGTGTTTATTATGAAATGTAAATTTGATTCCTAAATGGATTAATAATAATAGGCCAATTATCCTGCTTATTGGGTTTTTCTAGTGCAAGCGGTTATTGAGACAACACCGTGGGCGATGATCTCAGACAACCCACACAGTTTATAGGAAGTAAACATGTTGGATCAATGAACAATAACACACGACTTCATCTGGGCAACTGTTTGCGTTAGGACACCTTGCACAAATGTTTTCCACATAAAAAGTGTGTGTGATGGACAGCCTATGCCATACAATTTCTTATAGACACCGTGCATGATGCATTCAATAACACAAAGGATAAAATTATTACTATCATCTACAATGGCAACACTATCACAGATAGTGTGATGCGGAAAACTGTGTGCTTTGTATATACGAACGGAAACGTTTGTCCGGGATTCAGTGTGTGGGATGTATATACGAACGAAAACGTTTATCTTGGATTCACTGTGTGGGATGTACATACGAACAGAAACGATTGGGCCAGTATAATTGTCTGCGATGGCTCACCCGATCGCACACGAGCTCTTTTTGCCCCGCGTGTGTGACCAAAGGCCCTATCGCGGATGGTTTCTGGGTCGTGTGGAAAGGACCCCCCTATCGCACACACATGCAAGGTGACGGTTTAAAACTTTGTCGCTGAAAGGTGGTAAAAACCGTTTGTATAGCAGCTCGTTGTACTAGTGGATGAACCTGCAAAGGGCGGCAATGCAGCCAGCGAGACGCCTGACGTCCTTGAAGCGTCTTGGTGCTTCAATCTGCTCAATTTCTTTGATCTTGTCGGGGTTGGCTTCGATCCCTCTCTGAGATACAAAGAACCCAAGAAGCTTGCCGGACGGAACGCCGAACACACACTTCTCGGGGTTGAGCTTCAAGTTGAGTTTGCGCAAGTTCCTGAATGTTTCCTCTAGATCCTGGATCAGTATTGACTTGTCTTTCGTTTTGACCACAATGTCATCCATGTAGGCTTCCACATTTCTGTGCAATTGTGGCTCAAAACCGATCTGAACTACTCTAGCAAAAGTTTCCCCGGCACTCTACAATCCGAAAGGCATACACAAAAAGTAGTATGTGCCACATGGAGTGATGAATGCGGTTTTCTCCTCATCCTCCTTGGCCATAAAAATCTGATGATAACTAGAATAGGTGTAAAGGAAAGAGAGTAATTCATAGCCAGCAGTGGAGTCTACAATCTGGTCGATGCGAGGTAAAGGGAAGGGTCTTTTGGACAAGCTTTATTTTTATCAGTGAAGTCTATACAAAGCCTCCACTTCCCATTCGCCTTGCGCACTATGACTGGATTGGCTAACCACATAGGGTGTAGCACTCCTCTTACTAGACCTGCTGCTTCTAACTTCTTGATCTCCTCGGCAATGAACTCTTGCCGCTCCAAGGCTTGCTTCCTGACCTTCTGCTTGACGGGTCTCGCATGGGGGCAGACAGCAAGGTGGTGCTCAATTACCTCCATAGGAACACCGGGGATGTCAGATGCTTGCCAAGCAAACACATCGACATTCACCCATTGGAAGCCAGCGAGCTCGCTTTCCTATTTGTCACCGAAAGTGGCACTCACAGAAAAAGTGCCACTCATCCCATCCTCTCTCGCAGAAACTTGCTTGGTCGCTGACACGGAGGCCTTGGCTTTCTTGCTCTTGCCGGTAGAGCTCTTTGGTATGTGCTCGACGGGCGTGCTGCACTCTAAAGTGTGCTTCCCTGAGTCCATATCAGATGTCTTGCCGGACTTCTTCTTCTTCTTCTTTCCTCCCTCGGGAGCTTTGATGGCAGGAGCAAGTGCCTCGATGGCAGATGCTGCCACTACCTCCCGGTAGAGCTTGTCGGCGCAGATGATTACGTCTTTGTAGTTGGACTTGATGGTGAGAACGGCCATCAGCCCTGGTATCTTGATGACATTGTAGGCGAAGTGCGACACGGCCATGAACTTGGCCAGCGTCGGACGGCCCAGAATGCCATTGTATGGCAGTGGCATCTCGGCGACATCGAAGACGATCTTCTCCGTCCAGTAGTTGAGGTTGCTGCCGAATGTGACCGGCAGCGTGATCTCGCCCTTCGGCTTGTTCCTTCCGGGACTGGTCCCTTGGAACGTGCCGGTTTCTTCAAGATCCTTGTCAGGGATCTGCAGCCTCTTGATCATGTTGGGAGAGATCAAGTTCAAGCCGGCCCCACCGTCAACCAACATCTTTGTAACTTTGAGGTTGCGGATAGTTGGAGGAACCAACAACGGCAAACACCCGTCCGCAGTGGTGCGATCAGGGTGATCCTCGACGTCAAATATGATGGGCGTGTGCGACCACTTGAGTGGCTTCTATGCCCCCATCATGGGCTCCACGGCATTCACCTCGCAGATCCATTGCTTCAGTTGCCGGTGCGAGGAGTGCAAAGATGCGCCTCTGTCAACACACATGGCTTCCACCGCATTCTGGAACTCATTCTCGGACCCATCTTCGTCCTCATCTCCATCATCTTGGTCTTTCATAGCCTTCTCTTTTGGCTGCTTGTTCTTGTCGCGGCGGCCCGCTCGGCCACCAGGTTCTGCTTGCTGGATCCACCGGCACCTTCCTGGCCCTTCTCCTTGTCATGCTTCTCGTACTCTTGCTTCTGCTTCTCAACAAGCTGCTCCACTTGCCAGCACTCTTGGAGGTTGTGGCCCTTGATACGGTGGATCTTGCAGTACGGCCCACCGGTCTTGCCGCCCTTGTCGCCTGCCGCAGCCTCCCGGCAGTCAGTGCATCCGGCAACCTCCTTGCTTGGGATTTCTGCCCTGGACTTCTTGGCGGCATTGGCGTCACCGACGCTCTCGACTGCCATCACTGTTTTGCCTTTGTGCTTCTTGTTGCACTTCTGACTCTTCTTCTGCAGGGTCGACGCATCATCTGCGTCGTCATCTTCAGAGTCGACGTCGCCTCCCTTCCTCAGCACGTGCACACTTGTCTGCCAAGGTGTACAACTCGTTGATGGTCCTGACCTTCACGATGTTCATATCAGACCGCATTCTGCGGTTGCGCACATTCGTATGGAATGTGGTGCAAACAGCTATGGGATGAACATTGGGAATGTTATGGTGCACACGGCTGAACCTCTGCATATACTTGCGGAGGGTCTCGCCTTCTCTTTAGGGGATCACATGCAAATCACTCTCCTGACCAGGGAGCTTGTGGCCACCCTGGTAGGCACCCACGAATTGATGGCATAGATCTACCCAAGAAGAAATGGTGTCCTCAGGCAAGTTCAACAACCATAACCTGACGTTGGGCTGAAGCGCCAACGGGAAGTAGTTGGCAAGTATCTTCTCGTCTCGTCCCCCGGTGGCCTGCACCGTGATGGTGTAGATGCCGAGGAACTCTGCTGGGCTGAGTGTGCCGTCATACTTCTCGGGCAGCTCTGGTTTGAAGGGGCGGGAGGACAGCCAACGGACTTGCCGCCGCTCATGGGTAAATGCTGGGCAGCCCACGTCATAGGGCAAGTACCCAGTGTTTACCGGTGCAGGCACTTCCGCTGCAGGCCCGGCACGATCGTCTGATTGACGGCGTGCCTCCCGGCACTACTCGATCTTCGTACGGGCATCCTCGTAGCGCCGTTCACGGAGCACTTGGCACTGGTCTTGGCGGCCTCGCGGATCTGACGATGCCATGGGCACAGCGTCCTAGTCATCCAATCGACGAGCTTGCCGCCGCTGTGGTTGTGGAGGCGACTGCACCGTTGGTGCACCATCCCCGGCACGGTAGCCAGACGGTCCTGCTGGCACTGTGGGTGGTCATCTGGAGGGGCCCACATCTTGTGTCTTGCCAGGATCGGCAAAACTGATGAGGCTCTGAATGGTTGCCTTACATTCTTCCATCTTGTCTGGGTCTGGCGGGAAGTTTAAAGGCATTTGAACCCGCGCCATGGCCTCTGCTGCCGTGGTTGGCATGGCGGGGTGCATGGAACGGAGCGTCGCTCGACTCACGGTAGAACCAGAAGGAGCTTCGTCGCGTCCATGCTGCCGCGGCTCATGCTTGCCAGCAGGCCGGCGTGGTGGTGGTGGTGCCCCGTGAGCAATTGGAAGTTGCTCAATAGGGGTACCGTGTGGTCGTCTGGAACCGCCAGCAATGTGGGGGAGCGTGTCACGCCCATCTTGTGATGGTCACAGTGTACGTCTGCCTAGACCATTGCCAGACGCGACCGCTCCATCCTTGGACGTCGCGGCGGCTAGGTCCTGGGTCGTAGCAGTTCTAACTACGTGACTAAGATAACTGTGCTCACCAGAATGACTCGGGAGTTGGCCGGCTGCGACATCGCCGGTGTGGTGTCTAGGCTCACCAGCGCGGTGGGGATGCTGGACACCCGCACCACTCGCGCCTCCTGCTCTGCCCGCCCCAGCCGTAGCGCCCGTGCTGCCTGCGGTCACCTGGGACGGTGGCTTGGACGCGGTGGGAGCCATCACGGCTCTGGTCTTCTTCTTCGGTGCCATCGATGAGGGTGATGGGGCCGGTACTCACTATGAACACTGATTCATAATACAGGCCCCCAGCCTGGCGCGCCAACGATGTCGTGGGAAAACGCGATCTATGGGATCGAGTGGATCCCTTTGCGGTTCGGTTGTGGGATCAATATACTATGAAGAGTAGGGCTAATAGATGTGAGCACAAGCAACGATTTATCCAGGTTCGGGCCGCTGAGCACGTAAAACCCTACTCCTGTTCTTGTGGATTGATTGAGTGTGTGAGAGCTCAAAGGTTACAAGGAGCGCAGCTTGCCGGCAAGGTGCACGGAAAGTGCAGCTACAGCGTGTAGTTGAGGTAGGAGAAAACCATTCTAAGTGTAGCCGTGGGCCTCCTTTTATAGGGCAAGGGGTTACCACAGTGGCTAATATGGTCATTTACAGGGTATGAATAGTGACTTGTACCATCACCACGTCTATCTTCTAACGGGGTAAGACAAGCGCATTTAATGCACCGTTAGGTGCTACGTCGGGGAGGCAAGGCCTTGGGCAAAAGATCTGTACCACCGGTCTTGGCACCCTCCTATAATCTCGACACATCCCAGGGACGGGTGTCATTAAAGTTAATCTTGGCTCGGCATGCTGACACGTGCCTTGGCCAGCTATGTTAACTGCCTGCCCGCTTGACACCTATCACTCAAGCTTATCTAACCGATGATGAGGTGGAGCGGTAATGGGACAGAACAAGCCTACTGGCGTAGAGCATGCTGGGCCTTGCTTGCCGGCAACTAGAGTCTTGTTCTTCACCTTGCCGGGTACGAAGCTTGCCGGCAAGGGCAATGCTGATCTTCAGTATGACAATAGTACTTCTCGATGACCCGCCTTGAGTTCTTCTTCACGGTCTTGTTCTTTGAGTCTCTTGAGTCATGGTTATCCTCTGTCAAGCCCTTGCCGCCACGGAGGCTACAACTGCCTGTGCACAAGTCTGGGTATGAGGGCACCCATGTCTTAGTACACCAACAGTTAGCCTCGTCAATGTGAGATTATCTTCTTATTTTTGACTTCCCCTTATTAATCTCTACCACCACATTCTATTCCACCCATAGTTCTATATCCATGGCTTGCGCTCATGTAGTGCATGGGGGTGGAAAAAGATGTTAAAAAGTATGAACCAATTGCTCGGCTTGTCATCAGGGTAGTGCATGATAAATACTTTCTGTTAAGAAGATGGAGCATGACAAAATTATATGATTTTGTAGGGATAACTTTCTTTAGCATTTTTATTTTGAAAGGCATTATTGTTTATTAGTATGCCTGAGTATTGATGTCTTTATATCAAATTATAGACTATTGCTTTGAATCATTCGGATCTTAATATTCATACTGTAAAGAGATTACATGATGAAACATGTTAGGTAGCATTCCACATCAAAAATTCTGTTTTTGTCATTTACCTACTCGAGGACGAGCATGAATTAAGCTTGGGGATGCTTGATACGTCTCCAACGTATCTACAATTTTTTATTGTTCCATGCTATTATAGTATCAATCTTGGATGTTTTATATGCAATTAAATATCATTTTTTGGGACCAACCTATTAACCTAGTGCCCAGTGCCAGTTGCTGTTTTCTGCTTGTTTTTGGTTTTTCAGAAATCGGTAACAAACGAAGTCCAAATGCCACGAAACTTTTTGACGATTTTTTTTCTGCACAAAAGAGACCCTGGAAGCTTCGGGAGGATGCTAGAAGCCTCATGAGGGCTTCACAAGGCAACAGGGCGCGGCCCCAGGGGGGCCTCTCCCTGATGCCTTGTGGGCCCTGTCGGATTCCGGGCTCCGGGAACCCTGGTTCGAATACTGAGGGCGAGCTCGGGCTTTCCTACTCGACGGTGACCACGGCGACGCCGGCGAGAGTGCACGGAGCGGAACAGAGCACGACAGGGGGCACGGCGAGCTACCCAAGTTCGGGCCACCTTTCGGTGTAAAACCCTACTCCTGCTTGTGTTGGGATTATGCGGGCAAGGGAGTCTTGCGTACAAGGCAGAAGGTGGAGGAGCCGATCCCCTACAATGGCAGCACTGCCCCCTTTTTATATGCACCCTGGTTCTCTTCCCATGAAAATCTAGGCGGGAAGGGAAGCCACACTTGGCGGGATTTTGAAAGGGGACAGGCGATCAGGTTAACCTGACAAAAGGTGGTCTTCGCCTGTAAAAGCACGATCCATGATGCGCCGGTGGGCTCGATGATGACCTCCACCCTGCGCGTCTGGCCGTCCTGGTCTTCTTTCACCCAACGGGCAGTCTTCAGGACTTGCATTGGGGGACAGGCAGCTGGCGCTGCCCCTTAGCACCAAAGAGGAAAGTCCATGCTTCCGTGCCTGCTGGCACGGCCCTGCCACCGCTTGTCGCTGCGCGCGTCACCCACGTGGCGGCCTGAGACCGCGCGGCCCGAGCCTGGTGGAGCACGGCTCGGTGTCTTCGGGAGGCAGCCTCGCGAGAGGGCCTCGCGAGGCCACCCGATGCTTGCCGAGTCCTTGGCGGGCCCGCGTCTCCGGAGAGAGGGGTCCCCACGTGGCAAGCGCCTCGGGGGGTGTCTTCGCTTTGGCACGCCCACGAACGGGCCACGTACTAGGCCTTGCCAAGCGTCGGTTCCTGGGCCGCAGGCAGACGGGCCGAGGTACCCCGGTTCCCACGGGCCCGACAGTAGCCCCCGAGCCCACGACACGTGCGCGTTCCCGCTCGTTGGCGGCGAAGCGGCACGGGCCCTAACAGACTGCGGGCCAGGCGCGACGCGTGGCGCACAATGTGACGGGGGACGCCCCCACTTCCCCCACGATGCCTGGGAAACCGCCCGTGCTGACATAAAGCCTGCCTGCGTGTAGCGCAGGGCCATCATTGCCTTCCTTCACTTCCTCGATCCTTGTGAAGAAGGCGGAACGGCGGGGATACGCCCCCTCTATGGGCCATAAAAGGAGCGGAGGCGGAAGTCTTTCCGACTCACCTTCTGCCCCCGCTTCTCCCCTTTTGCGCCCCCTTCCTTCTTTGCTTCTTCCGTAGGCCACTGCAGCTATGGCAAGGGGCAGAGGACGAGCCCGCGCATCCTCCGCCGTGACGAGGGTTCCTCCCCGGGGTCGATCTCATTCACCGGCGGATGCCGCAGAGGCCGCCCCCAGGGGCCGCGGAAGGGGTGGTGCCCGTGGCCGCGGGGTGGCGAGGCGCCCGCGGCCGAGGTGGGCGCAGCGGGGCGGCAGCTCTTCCCCCCGAGCGGGGGTCCACTCGGCAGAGGCGGCGCACGAGTTCCTTATGGATATGCATCGCCGGCCCTGCACTTGGCTTCGGCTCCCAGACTCCTCCGCGAGGGTGATGGAGGAGCACGCGCCCCTGGGCCTGTAGCTGCAGGCGGACGGCTGCTGCAACGGCCCCTCCTGGGTGGCGATGGAGTTCACCCTCACCGGCTTCATGTTCTTGAAGCAGGGGTGGAAGTCCTTTGCCCTCGCCCGCAGCCTGAAGCGGGGGCATCTCCTCCATTTCAAGTACGACGGAGCTACCACTCTCTTCATGAAGATCTTCGGTGTCTCAGGTGCCCGCCTCGGGTGCTGCGCGGAGAGAGAGGCCGATAGCGGCTCCGATTCATCCGATGGGGGCGACAACGGCAGCAGCGGGGGCTCCGGCAGTGGGGGCGAGAGCGCCGAAGACTCCCCACGCATCAAGAGCGAGCATGAAGATTCTGACTAAGCGCAGGCGGCGCCCGTGTCGGGTCCAGAAGGTGCGCCATGTCCCCTCTTTGGCCCTCTTTCTTTTATTCCTGTAATAGGTTAATGCAGCCCCTGATGGCATGAAGAAAAACGATGTCTTTTGCCTAAGTATCTTATGATTTGCTATAACACATGTTTATTTCCTCTTGAAGTCCTCTCGTGGGGCCTCGTTTTTCTTTCTTGTTTGCCTTGGTGCTCTACGTCGTCAGGACCTAGCCCCTGGGCGGGCCTACAGCCGTCACTGGTATGTCAGGTCGCGATGCCTGGACAAGGCCAGGAGGTGAGGGGCACCGGGAGCTAGTAAGGGCTCCTGAGGCGCGATGCTCAGGAAGCCCCCCTTTGGCGTGCAAGCGGCTCGCGCGAAGGAGAAAATGTGGGCGCTCAATGAGAACGCAAAAGAGGGAGCTTGAGAGACGACGAGAGTGGCTCGCGAGATATTTAGACTTAGCTTTTCGAGGAGCGTGGCATCAGGCGAACTGTCACCTGCGGGGTGTGCCTCGTGAGGCCCCTGCCCCGTGAGGCCTCCCGCCGAGATGGCTGCCGTAGGTTGGCCCGCGAGGCCTCCTGAGGGCTCAAGGAGGGGTTGCCTCGTGAGACGGCGCTTGGGTGGCCTCGCGAATAACTTACTTCTGAGGTGGCTACAAGAAGGAAAGTTTCACAGACGGGAGAGCAGTGGGCGCTCACCGGCTCGCTCGTGGGCATCACGTGAGGAGAGAAGACACCAAGGACCTTGGTGAGATGGCGTGCACGGGAGCAGGCCCGCGAGCTAGAGCTCGGTGCCTTGTGTTTTTCAGCGCTGCTGGGACTGACCCGAGCACAGGCACCGTGTCCAGCCCTTGCTCGCGTGATGAACAGGAGGGAGTTCACGAGTGCGCACGACTCCTGAAGCAAAAAGCTTACCAAACACAGAGTATAAAGGGGAATCTGAACTTTACCGCAGCAAAATAACAAGTTCATTACACACCCAAAAAGAGATGCGGCTGCCGTGTCCGGCACGGGTCAGCTTGAGGTTGATGCAGCCCGTGGGGAGCCCTCAGTTTCACATCCAAAAAAGAGGAGGCTGCTGTGTCTGGCACGGGTTAGCTTGAGGTTGATGCAGCCCGTGGGGCACCCTCAGATGATGTAACACCCTGGATTTTGCCCATTTCTTTTTCTTTTGATTTTGGTCTGGATTTGCTTTTCTGTGGTTTGGTAGTCTTGGAACCTGGAGGGATCACCCTTGATTTTTCTTCCCTAGTGGCTTGCCAACCTCTAAACCCATTCCAAGACCTTGTTATCTCCATCTTGAGCCAATTCCAATATTCTTTTCTTGGGAATATTCCTTTTTTTCTATTAAAGGAATAACCCTGTCTGCTCTGGGTTGTGAAGCAACCCATATCTTCTTCATTCCAAAAATTCCCAAATAATTCCAATAAATTGTTTGGGTCATATACTCCTCAAATCCATCAAAACCCTTCCTTTCCATGTTCAAAAATATCTCTCCAATATTCCTTTTCCCATTCTGTCCCAGATGGCAGTTTGTGAAGCAAGTGCCATTTATCTTGGTTTGCTTGCTCTCAAACTTTTTGGGGACTCTTTCCTATCCATATCATTGCCACATGCCAAAATTCAACTCAATTTGGTTGGTAAATATTTCTTGGCAAATTTCCAAATTTTCTGATCCAATGGAAGCTTTGTGAAGCAAGTGCTAGCTAAGAGTATGCCAATGAGTTGAAATTTTGCAGGCATCTTCATAAGCTCAAATCATGACTCTCCTCAAGATTTGAGCATCATCCCATCTTCTATTTGACCTCAGCATCAAATCTTTGTTTCTGGTCATATTTTCCTGTTGTGAAGCAACTATATTTTATATTGCTTCATAATTGCTGAAAATTTACCAGGACATTCTCCCATCCATATAATCCATCTCCTCCAAATTTGGGCTCATTTCATCAAGCCATTTTTCCTCAGGAATTTTCCTAAGATTCTGGTCAGAGAGGACCATTATGAAGGAAGTACCATTTGTGCTCATGCGAATGGTATGAAATTTTTATGGCAACCTCATATTACCAAATCCCCATCTTGTGCCCATTTTCAGCTCAAGTGGCTACTCCATGTGAGTGCCACATCCTGATTTATCTTTTGGGGCCAGATTGGTCAGTTGCAAAGCAACTATATTAAATCTTGGTCCTCTTCCTCTCAAACTTCCCAGCATTGTAGTCCTTGCTATCCCAAATCTCCCAGACATCATGTTTGACTCTTATCATCTCTCTGTTCATCACAGATGTGTGGTCAAGTTTGCAACAGCAAACTTCCAGTGAAGCCTCACATCCACTCTTGGCCTCTTTTGCTGATCTATCACCTCCCTGAGACTGTGCTTTGGAGGGACTACCCTCTAGACAAGACGCTGCATACCAAGAGTACACCATGTGCGCCAGCTCACGCGGTGACCACGCCTTTGGCATGCCATGTGCGCGCTCTGGCAGTGGAGCCTCTCGGTCTCGTCCGTTTCCACCTCCCCCTCGCCACCTAGCCGTGTCTAGAGATGGCAATGGGTACCCATTACCCACGTACCCTGCGGGTAAAAATTCTATTAGGGTAAGGGTATGCGACAAAAATTTACCCATGGGTATATAAATAGGAAAATCTGAAACTCATCGGGTAGAGCGGGTATGGGTATGGGATCATATAACCCATACCCACATACCCATGTACCCATATAAAATCTATGTAAACTTAAAGTTATCTCTACAATCTACACTATGTTAAGAATTTGTAAAGTGAAAGTGTATGCCTATGTGTTGTTGTTTATGACTATATGATGTTGTTTATAAGTATATGTTGTTGTTATAATCTATTTTTGTAAACTATATTATTTGATGCAGTTTATGACTATGAGTTGTTCAAATTGATGCTTTGCAAATATGGGTAATTTTACCCACGGGTACCCGTCTACCCTGTCGGGTAATGGGTATGTGAAAAAATTGTACCCGTTCACGGGTATGGATAAGGGTGATGGGTAAGCTCAGATGGGACGGGTAAGGGTGTGGGGAGGCTCCACCCATACCCATACCCCGCGGGTGCCATCCCTAGCCGTGTCTAGGTGTTTCCCCTCGTCGTCATCTCCCTCCTGGACCCCTCTCCCCCTCCAGTCTTTTCCTCCTTGAACCTAGACGAAGTTCCGTCCACCTCCGGTGCCCATCGTCGTCTTCTGCTTCGAGCTCTCCCGAAGCCCCCTCTTGCTTCTCCTCGCCCCTGGAAGCCCCTCGTCGCCGCAAGCCGCCAGCCACGTCCCCCCCCCCCCGAGCGCCAGGACGGTGATAAGCTCGCCACGGCGGCCGTGGTTATCCACACACCGTCGGCCGGCTATAAATAGCCATGGCCAGAGCCTTCCCCAGGCATCCTCGAGCCCTCCTCCTCCTCCTCTCTCTCCCAGCAGTCCAGCCCCCTCTTCCCCGCGCTCCCCGAGCTCCCCTAGCCACCATATCGCCGCATTGGCCGCCGCCCCCCCTCTGCTAAATTCGCCCAGTGCCGAGCCCCTCCCCTTGCCACTCCTTCCCAGAGGACCCTCTCGAGCCTGGAGGAGCTTCCCTGCCCTTCTCCTTGCCCTCCGGTGCCCCGTAGCGATGCACCCCATCACCGGCCAAGCCGCCGTCCGCCGCAGCCGAGGTGCTGCCCGGGTCTGAGCTCCTCGGCGACCAACTCCTGCACCAATGGATGCGCCACTCGCTGCTGAGTCCGTCCATAGCCCGAGTGTCGCCGGAGGTGCCCCACAGCCCCGGCAATCGCCGTCGGGGGCGCGCCTCTCCTCGGCCGGGCACACGGGTGCGAGGTGGGAGACGCCCTGCTCGAGCTGCAGGCGGGCCCCGCATGTCGGCCACAGCGGCACAGTCCACGTGGATAAGTGGATGCGTATCCGCGCGTTTACGCTTTCCTTCACGGGACACGATTACGGTGTAGTGCGTTTTCTTCTCTAGAAAACGCCTCATCTCAGAATACGCTTTCCACTCTGGAAAACATATTCCCTGAGAAGGCGCCAGCCGCTGTGCTATCAGGGACCCGGATGCAATTATTTTTATTGCAGATCAGTCCCTGGCAGTCAAACCCTCATATCTTTTTGCTCGGGACTCCGATCGAGGTGATTCCAAAGCCCATGTCTTCGTCTCGTCGAGACCTTCATGCTGGTATCACTTTCACTATGTGTTCACATAGTGAAAATGACCAGTTTGCCCTTGCCCGTAAACAGTCCCCCTCCGAGAGAGAATTGTTTCCGGCAATCCTTCTGCGGCCTCTCCGCACTCCTTCCCGATGGATCCCTCATCCCAGGCAAGCCAGGACACCCATTCCATGAAGTATTTCAATAGCATTACATATTTAATTGAATTGCGTGCATTTACAAATGAATTACTTTCATTTACGTGCTATATGATAATTCATAGTAATTAATTTAAATGCCTAGTTGCTGCCGTCCTAAGTATTATGATGAACCACTATAATGACTAAATGAACGTAGTGGTTGATCTTGAGTCACCTGTCCGGGAATATTCGTGCAACCACATTTGCCGGAATGGGATGGCCTTGACTGGGCCCGACTACGTGATCTTTCACCGGTACCTCCAACCAGGGAAGGTTATGCGCGGCGTGCTACCCTGGCCCGGTAAGCGGCGATAACCTTGTGAGCCCAGTTGTTGAGTTTTGTCGGCGTCCCCGTTTGGGACAGTAGGCCCCTTTTGGGTCTACAAAGTTTGGCCACGACGGTGGCAGGTGCCATGGGGGCACAGGGGCTACCCAAGGCTGACCTCCGAGGGAGGAAGAGTGCCGGTGGTACGATGAAGGGTCACGGGTCAGGCAGGTCTTGTTGAAGCAACGCTGGTCCACCCGAAGCGAATTTCGAGGACATGGGCCAGGTGCTTCATGGTGTGGGTAAAGTGTACAACCTCTGCAGAGTGTCAAATCTATTCGAATAGCCGTGTCCACGGTAATGGACGACCCATCCAGACCTCAGTAGGAGATCAACCATATTAATGTTATTAATGATGAAAGAACTCTTCGTATGATCGGAAGAACTTGATGGCTTATGAGTATTCAGAGGGTTGAGAGTCAACCCGAACAGAGTAAGTTGAGGGTTGTGTGACAACCCAGAAGAGAGTAAGTTGATGACTAGTAACAGTAAGTGAAGCACTTAAGTGTTTAATATGATAATTGCCATGCTATTGTTTGCTGCATTGTTTGGTTGTCGTGAGCTTGCGAGTACATTCAAAGTACTCACCTGGCGTATCATGCCAGTTTGCAGGTCATGCCATGATTGCTTGCTTGTCGTGGATGTCGAGTTCGCGAGCTAGGATACGTGTTCCAGCCAGAGTCCCTGCGGAGTGGAGTCCATCACCGCAGTCGTTGTTCCGCTGCCGAGAGTTGCTCCGCTTCCTCAGGTTGCTCCGCTGTTAGCATAGAACTACCCTAGGCAGGTGTAGTATTGTTGTGCCGAGGTAATCCTTGCGACTTGTAATATTATTATAGTAATAAAGAGCTGATTTGTTCTATGCCAACAGTGCCGTATTCTAGAAGACTTGTCCTTGGGCTGGAATACGGGGCGTTCCGGTTTCCTCTGAGCCGGGGTGCCACAAGCGTTGGTATCAAAGCAGGTCTGGCTGTAGGACGCGCGGTCTAGACGCGAGCGTTAGTAACCGGTAGTATAGGATCCAGTTGGTTTGCTGCACTTGTTTGTTGCATTTGTTTGTGCATAGCATGCATATATACTAGATATTTTATCACTAACGATGGACCTGGTGAGTGTAGGTGGCATCGGTTTTGATTCACCACCTGCGCTCTCCAGTTTGCATGCTTGTTCCTTGGTGTGGTGTCATCTCCGTCCCAGCGGAGTGATGCCAAGGTGCTTAGTGTGTCGATCCCTTATAGGATTGATGCACCGGTACCACACCAATATATTCTCTTCAGTCCCCCTATAGTTTCGGTGATAGATATGTTTCTATCCCGGATCTTGTCCATCCTTCATCGCTTTGGGCAACCCTTACTGATCTTAGTTATCAGAACAGGGCAATGCCCGCAAGCCCTTCTTTCCACCGCCATCCTTTCCTGCTATCCATTCTCTGGACAAATACGGTTTTCCCCCGTACGCTTGATGATGATGTGGTCGTGACCCTTGTGTTCCGACCCACGATCACCAAGTTCGTCCTCGCCGTCGTGTCCATCCAGACGGAACCGGTGTAAGCCCCTCTTTGGTGTAGCTTTGTTTACACCAACTCCTTCCACACATTGATTCACTATCGTGCACACCGCCGCAGCATGTAGACCGTAGTACCAGAGTTCTTGCGATATTTGTGTGCCTAAGTAGGAATGCATATTATTGCTGTGAATAGCTGTAGAATGTGCGATTGCTTGGGTGTGATCTTGTGTGCTTTTGTTTTGGTCGTTTCTTTGGGCCCTTGGTGTTACCTTATTTTCCCCTTATGGAAGTTGCTCACCGACACCGGACTCAAAGAAATCAGTGAAGAGATAGACAGTTGGAATCTCAGCTTAGCAATATGGAATCTTCAGCAGATTGCATTATATCTGGAATATCAGGCCTGAATATAAATGATACCCTGGCTGGATTGGTTATCAGCATCAAGTATACATCAGTGCAACCTTCATAGCAGAAATCAGCGAATCAGCAAGATGACAGACTGTGTGCCGATCTACAACACATTTTGAGTCAAAGGTATGATTCATATACACGGTTTGAGTCTACTATGAGTACAATTTGAAACCTGCTATATTCTGAAAGCAAGTCAGAATGTGCTATGAACTTAGTGTTCAGCAAGAAGGATAGCGGAATACCCTGTTGCATACCACAAGTAACCGACAGCAGAAACATTAAGGGATATATATATATATATATATATATATATATATATATATATATATATATATATATATATATATATATATATATATATATATATATATATATATATATATATACAGTCAGCCAGCATATGACCATGCATTCCAAGGATCAGATCCGCAACAGTTGGTCAGAAGGCAAAAAGGTCAGTCAGGACACAAGCCTGCTTCAGGAATCAAGCGCTCAGCCACATATACTCAATAGCTATGATGGACATGCTGCCAAGGCCATCATACAATGATGCCAGCCGGTGCGAATCTGACTATTGCATGAGCTCTGTCAGAAGAAGACGAACGGCAGATATGCAAGATGACCAACAACCTATGGATAAGCTGTATGGGACACGGATGAACCCTTGCCCATCTTTCTTTGGTAGCGGCACCACGCCTGTGTCTGAGCTGTTTTCGGCCGTCCGGGGTGGATGCCGATTTTTATTTCTCTTCTCAGCAACTGGCCCGTGTTCTGAGCTGTTTTTCGGCCGTCTCGGGCAGCTGTTGAATTTCTTTCCGTAGCAGCGACCCTATGCTCTGAGCTGTTTCTCGGCCGTCTTAGGGAACTGCTACTTTCTTCTTATCGATACCGTCTCATGCTCTGAGCTGCTTTTCAACCGTCTTGAGTCGGGGTCGAGTTACTCCAGTAATGTCCCAGATCTGAGTTGTAAAGACCGTTCTGGTGGCTACTGGTTTATTTGCCGGTTTTTGTCCAAGGGTTCAGACGGTCGTTACCCTACAGCTACAACTTGTTAAGTAATATGCCTGCCGGAATATTGTACCTGGCAGTACCCATGGTCATCCAAAGAATCCAGAACACATCAAGCCAAGCTCTTTCAGCTAAGGATTCAGGCAAAGAGAACCATAATGAAGGAGCAAGATTAGCCATACAGGTATGATAATGGTTGCAAGGTCAACATGG
Source organism: Elymus sibiricus (assembly GCA_039707655.1). Lineage (NCBI taxonomy): Eukaryota > Viridiplantae > Streptophyta > Magnoliopsida > Poales > Poaceae > Elymus > Elymus sibiricus. Next base: position 85,564,772 of record CM077668.1, on the reverse strand, counting down.
TACAGATACTCAAAATAGTCTGGTTCGGTACCAATCACCGTGGATACACACCCATGGGGTCTATTCCATTTGCAAGGACCCATATCGAGTCAACCCACTTAGCCAGCTATATATTCTCGGAATCGTCAGAAGGGGATATTCAGGCATGTCAGACGGAACGACCAGAAGGATGATAACGGCCTCAAAGCATGTGTCCGCATCTATGGAAATCAGTCAAAAGATAACCTGCTGTTGGCAAAATCTTCCTGCTAGGACCACCGCCAGTCAAGCTTGGAGATAATGCCGTTATAAGGTCGTACCCTTTACGCTAGTCACGACAGGCTACGGCTAAGTCGTTGGTGCAGATGTGATGATAAGGGCAGTGAACATAGCCAAGATATTTTCGTAACCCCTGCAAGAAATCAGATTCTGCCAGGAGAAACGGTATGATTCGCAGCACCAGTTGAGTCTGGAAGGCACACAGCCATTGGAAGTCACCCAATGCAAATAGTAAAAGATTTGATGTCCACCGAGAGAATCTATTCACAACTCCATGGACGATCGACCGTATGGGACTGCATTGCAACACGTCCATGAGGAACAACTTCCGGACTTGCGAGAAGGACATATATTTCAGTCAGGATAAGCCATTGCATCCAGATAAGTAAGCAGACATAAAAGGATTGAAGTTAGAATAATATATGAGGTAAGACCTGTCAGAATGAGGATTCCGTGAGACAAACCACACCAAAGCCAGGCAGTGGGTCAGATGAAATCCAGCGGGAGCACTGTACAAAGGCAAAAAGGAAACCCGAGTTGGAAACGGTTTCCTCAAGTGGAGATATTTATGTTTAACCCCTGAGCAACCAAATCTCGAGGATGAGATTTCTTTAAGGGGGGTAGGTTTGTAACACCCTGGATTTTGCCCATTTCTTTTTCTTTTGATTTTGGTCTGGATTTGCTTTTCTGTGGTTTGGTAGTCTTGGAACCTGGAGGGATCACCCTTGATTTTTCTTCCCTAGTGGCTTGTCAACCTCTAAACCCATCCCAAGACCTTGTTATCTCCATCTTGAGCCAATCCCAATATTCTTTTCTTGAGAATATTCCTTTTTTTTCTATTAAAGGAATAACCATGTCTGCTCTGGGTTGTGAAGCAACCCATATCTTCCTCATTCCAAAAATTCCCAAATAATTCCCATAAATTGTTTGGGTCATATATTCCTCAAATCTATCAAAACCCTTCCTTTCCATGTTCAAAAATATCTCTCCAATATTCCTTTTCCCATTCTATCCCAGATGGCAGTTTGTGAAGCAAGTGCCATTTATCTTGGTTTGCTTGCTCTCAAACTTTTTGGGGACTCTTTCGTATCCATATCATTGCCACATGGCAAAATTCAACTCAATTTGGTTGGTAAATATTTCTTGCCAAATTTCCAAAGTTTCTGATCCAATGGAAGATTTGTGAAGCAAGTGCTAGCTAAGAGTATGCTAATGAGTTGAAATTTCGCAGGCATCTTCATAAGCTCAAATCATGACTCTCCTCAAGATTTGAGCATCATCCCATCTTCTATTTGACCTCAGCATCAAATCTTTGTTTCTGGTCATATTTTCCTGTTGTGAAGCAACTATATTTTATATTGCTTCATAATTGCTGAAAATTTACCAGGACATTCTCCCATCCATATAATCCATCTCCTCCAAATTTGGGCTCATTTCATCTAGCCATTTTCCCTCAGGAATTTTCCTAAGATTCTGGTCAGAGAGGACCATTATGAAGGAAGTACCATTTGTGCTCATGCGAATGGTATGAAATTTTTATGGCAACCTCATATTACCAAATCCCCATCTTGTGCCCATTTTCAGCTCAAGTGGCTACTCCATGTGAGTGCCACATCCTAATTTATCTTTTGGGGCCAGATTGGTCAGTTGCAAAGCAACTATATTAAATCTTGGTCCTCTTTCTCTCAAACTTCCCAGCATTGTAGTCCTTGCTATCCCAAATCTCCCAGACATCCTGTTTGACTCTTATCATCTCTCTATTCATCACAGATGTGTGGTCAAGTTTGCAACAGCAAACTTCCAGTGAAGCCTCACATCCACTCTTGGCCTCTTTTGCTGATCTATCACCTCCCTGAGACTGTGCTTTGGAGGGACTACCCTCTAGACAAGACGCTGCGTACCAAGAGTGCACCATGTGCGCCAGCTCACGCGGTGACCACGCGTTTGGCATGCCATCTGCGCGCTCTGGCAGTGGAGCCTCTCGGTCTCTTCCGTTTCCACCTCCCCCTCGCCACCTAGCCGTGTCTAGGTGTTTCCCCTCATCGTCATCTCCCTCCTGGACCCCTCTCCCCCTCCAGTATTTTCCTCCTTGCACCTAGACGAAGTTCCGTCCTCCTCCGGTGTCCATCGTCGTCTTCTGCTTTGAGATCTCCCGAAGCCCCCTCTTGCTTCTCCTCGCCCCTGGAAGCCCCTCGTCGCCGCAAGCCGCCAGCCACGTCCCCCCCCGAGCGCCAGGACGGCGATAAGCTCGCCACGGCGGCCATGGTTATCCACACGCCGTTGGCCGGCTATAAATAGCCATGGCCAGAGCCTTCCCCGGGCATCCTCGAGCCCTCCTCCTCCTCCTCTCTCTCCCAGCAGTCCAGCCCCCTCTTCCCCGCGCTCCCCGAGCTCCCCTAGCCACCATATCGCCGCAGTGGCCGCCGCCCCCCCCCCCCTCTGCAAAATTCGCCTAGTGCCGAGCCCCTCCCCTCGCCACTCCTTCCCCAGAGGACCCTCTCGAGCCTGGAGGAGCTTCCCTGCCCTTCTCCTTGCCCTCCGGTGCCCCGTAGCGATGCGCCCCATCGCCGGCCGAGCCGCCGTCTGCCGCAGCCGAGGTGCTGCACGGGTCTGAGCTCCTCGGCGACCAACTCCTGCACCAATGGATGCGCCACTCGCTGCTGAGTCCGTCCATAGCCGGAGTGTCGCCGGAGGTGCCCCACAGCCCCGGCAATCGCCGTCGGGGGTGCGCCTCTCCTCGGCCGGGCACACGGGCGCGAGGTGGGAGACGCCCTGCTTGAGCTGCAGGCGGGCCCCGCATGTCGGCCACAGCAGCACTGTCCACGTGGATAAGTGGATGCGTATCCGCGCATTTACGCTTTCCTTCACGGGACACGATTACGGTGTAGTGCGTTTTCTTCTCTGGAAAACGCCTCATCTCAGAATACGCTTTCCACTCTGGAAAACGTATTCCCTGAGAAGGCGCCAGCCGCTGTGCTGTCAGGGACCCGGATGCAATTATTTTTATTGCAGATCAGTCCCTGGCAGTCAAATCCTCATATCTTTTTGCTCGGGACTCCGATCGAGGTGATTCCAAAGCCCACGTCTTCGTCTCGTCGAGCCCGTCATGCTGGTATCACTTTCACTATGTGTTCACATAGTGAAAATGACCAGTTTGCCCTTGCCCGTAAACAGTCCCCTTCCGAGAGAGAACTGTTTCCGGCAATCCTTCTGCGGCCTCTCCGCACTCCTTCCCGGTGGATCCCTCATCCCAGGCAAGCCAGGACACCCATTCCATGAAGTATTTCAATAGCATTACATATTTAATTGAATTGCGTGCATTTACAAATGAATTACTTTCATTTACTTGCTATATGATAATTCATAGTAATTAATTTAAATGCCTAGTTGCTGTCGTCCTAAGTATTATGATGAACCACTATAATGACTAAATGAACGTAGTGGTTGATCTTGAGTCACCTGTCCGGGAATATTCATGCAACCACATTTGCCGGAATGGGACGGCCCTGACTGGGCCCGACTACGTGATCTTTCACCGGTACCTCCAACTAGGGAAGGTTATGCGCAGCGTGCTACCCTGGCCCGGTAAGCGGCGATAACCTTGTGAGCCCTGTTGTTGAGCTTTGCCGGTGTCCCCGTTTGGGACAGTAGGCCCCGTTTGGGTCTACAGAGTTTGGCCACGACGGTGGCAGGTGCCATGGGGGCACAGGGGCTACCCAAGGCTGACCTCCGAGGGAGGAAGAGTGCCGGTGGTACGATGAAGGGTCACGGGTCAGGCAGGTCTTGTTGAAGCAACGCTGGTCCACCCGAAGCGAATTTCGAGGACATGGGCCAGGTGCTTCATGGTGTGGGTAAAGTGTACAACCTCTGCAGAGTGTCAAATCTATTCGAATAGCCGTGTCCACGGTAATGGACGACTCGTCCAGACCTCAGTAGGAGATCAACCATATTAATGACATTAATGATGAAAGAACTCTTCGTATGATCGGAAGAACTTGATGGCTTATGAGTATTCAGAGGGTTGAGAGTCAACCCGAACAGAGTAAGTTGAGGGTTGTGTGACAACCCAGAAGAGAGTAAGTTGATGACTGGTAACAGTAAGTGAAGCACTTAAGTGTTTAATATGATAATTGCCATGCTATTGTTTGCTGCATTGTTTGGTTGTCGTGAGCTTGCGAGTACATTCAAAGTACTCACCTGGCGTATCATGCCAGTTTGCAGGTCATGCCATGATTGCTTGCTTGTCGTGGATGTCGAGTTCGCGAGCTAGGATACGTGTTCCAGCCAGAGTCCCTGCGGAGTGGAGTCCATCACCGCAGTCGTTGTTCCGCTGCCGAGAGTTGCTCCGCTTCCTCAGGTTGCTCCGCTGTTAGCATAGAACTACCCTAGGCAGGTGTAGTATTGTTGTGCCGAGGTAATCCTTGCGACTTGTAATATTATTATAGTAATAAAGAGCTGATTTGTTCTATGCCAACAGTGCCGTATTCCAGAAGACTTGTCCTTGGGCTGGAATACGGGGCGTTCCAGTTTCCTCTGAGCCGGGGTGCCACAGATGATTGTTCCACCAGTGCTAAGCTTGGGGCTTCCACTAGGCGTTGGCATGATCGCGGGTCGATCATTCCGCCAGCGCGGAGCATGGGGCTTCCACTGAGTCGTGGGCGGGGAGCTCTCGCGGGCCCATCAGGCGTACGCAGTGAGAGTCTTCGGAGCATGTACAGCTCCACTTCATTCATACACATGAGGGTCACGGGTAGAACTTGTGGAGGTGTTGGATGTTCCAGGCGTTAGGCACAGGAACTCCGTCCTCCATCTCCAGCCGGGCAGCGCCGAGCCTAGAGACATGAGCAACCCTGAAAGGGTCATCCCACATTGGTGAGAGCTTGTGGAGTCCTTCTCTGGAGAGGATCCTTCTCAGGATGAGGTCGCCAACCTCGAGCGTGCGCGGGCGGATGCTGCGGCTGTGATAGTGGCGTAGGGCCTGCTGGTAGCTTGCAACGCGTAGAGCAGCCTGGCAATGGGATTCCTCGAGGAGCAGCAGGTCAGCCTCCCGTGAGCCATCCTGCCGAGCCTCATCGAAGGCAAGGACTCGCGGGGATCCATTCTTGAGCTCGGATGGGAGGACTGCTTCAGCTCCGTAGACGAGGAAGAAGGGAGTTTCACCAGTAGGCTTGGTCGCTGTCATGCGGATGGACCAGAGCACGGACCGGAGCTCGTCGAGCCAGCCCTTCCTGCAGGCGTCGAGCTTTTTCTTGAAGCTTCGAGTCTTGAGGCCCTTGAGAACCTCAGCGTTGCCGCGCTTAGCCTGGCCATTGCTTTGCGAGTGCGCCACGGAGGCGCAGTAGATCTGCATGCCAAGGCTACCACAGTATGACTTGAAGAGGCCGCTGGTGAATTGAGAGCCATTGTCAGTGATGATGTGGTTGGGAACGCCAAAGCGGCTCACGAGGCCCTTGATGAACTTGACGGTTGATCCTGCTGGGATGGTGCGCACGGGCTCCACTTCAGCCCACTTGGTGAACTTGTCGATGGCGACGTAGAGGTAGCGGTAGCCGCCGACGGCTTGAGGAAAAGAACCCAGGATGTCCAGCCCCCAGACTGTGAAGGGCCACGAGAGGGGAATCGTCCGGAGGCCTTGAGCAGGCTGGTGGATTTGCCTGGCGTGGAATTGGCAGGCCTCAAAGGATTGGACCAGCTCGGTGGCGTCATGGAACGCGGTGGGCCAATAGAAGCCGCTACGGAACACCTTGCCAACAAGGCCGCGCGACGAGGAGTGGTGACCACATTCTCCACCATGGATGTCGGCGAGAAGCTCACGCCCTTGTTCCTCGGAGATGCAGCATAGTGAGACACCGTTGGTGCACGTGCGGTAGAGTTCGCCATCTTGCAAGCAGTAAGCGGTGGCTTGACGAGCCACGCGCTCTGCCTCTGAGTCTTCCTCCGGGAGAGTGCCGTGGAGCAAATAGGCCTTGAACTCGGCGCCCCAGCTCTCTGCTTGAGTCTCTAGTGCCAGCTATAGGCGGGCTCTCGACGGGGCCGCAATCAGGTGCACCTGTGGGTGGAGTGGGCGGGAGCTCCTCGTGAAGCAATGTGGCGCTCGCATTGGGGGCTGTAGCTGATGGCTTCAAGAGCCTCTCCTCGAAGACACCCGGGTCCTGCAGCTCGCGGCGAGACGCCCGCTTGGCGATGTCATCTGCTTCTCTGTTGGTGCCGCGAGGAACGTGCTGGAGCTCGAGGCCAAGGAAGCGCTTCTCGAGCTTGCGTACCTCCTCTAGATAGGCAGCCATGTGCTCGTCCTTGGGCTTCTAGCGCTTGTTGGAGAAGTTGACGAGGAGCTGTGAATCGCCCTTGATGGTGAGGCGCTTGATGCCTAGAGCAAAAGCAGCCTTGAGGCCGGCGATGAGGCCCTCATACCCCGCGATGTTGTTGGAAACCTTGTCAGTGCGCCTGAAGCAGAGCTACACAGCGTAGTAGAGCTTGTCTCCTGTTGGCGAGGTGAGCATGACTCCAGCCCCCGCGCCCTGCCGGGAGAATGCGCCGTCGAAGTGCATGGTCCAGCTGCCAGGCGCCTCGTCCCCAGGCAAGAGGGATTCACCCTCGCGAGGCTCCCCTCCCTACGGGTCTGTCCACTCCGCCACGAAGTCAGCCAGAGCTGCACCCTTGATGACTCTGGTGGTGCAGAAATCCAGCTGGAAAGCCCGTAGCTCGATGTTCCATTCGGCGACGCGGCCAGCAGCGTTGGGGCTGCGCAGGACTTGCTCCAAGGGGTAAGAAGAGATGACCTTGATGGGATGGCCTTGAAAGTAGTGGCGCAGCTTCCTGGAGGCGATGAGGAGAGCGAGGAGGAGCTTCTGCTGCATGGGGTAGTGCTCGCGCGCATCCCTCAGCACCGTGCTGACGAAGTACATGGGGTGCTCGACGAGGCCCATAGCTATGGTGGCAGCTTGCTCTTTAGGTGGCTCGTGAGGCTCGGCGGGCTCGGGAGGCTCACGAGGCTCAGAGGGCCCGGGAGGCTCATGAGGCTCGGGAGTCTCGGAGGGCTCACGAGGCTCAGAGGGCTCGCTAGGCTCACGAGGCTCGGGAGGCTCGGGGGGCTTCTCCTTAGCGTAGATGCACTCCTCTCGCACCGCCATGAGAGCCGCGCTGGCCGTCTAGGGGGTAGCCGCCAAGTATAGGAGCAAGGGCTAGTGAGGGCGCGGTGCGACCATGATGGGCGGGTTCATGAGGTACCTCTTGAGGTGTTCGAAGGCGGCGTCTGCCTCTGGAGTCTATTTGAAGGGGCCGAATCTCTTCATGAGCTTGAAGAACGACAAGGCTCGCTCGCCGAACTTGGAGATGAAATGCCCCAGGGAGGCCATGCATCCCGCCAAGCGCTGCATTTCTTTCAGGGTCTGGGGAGGACGCATCCTCTCGATGGCCTTGATCTTCTCACGATTGGCCTCGATGCCACGATGGGAGACCAGGAAGCCGAGGAGCTTGCCGAAAGGTACTCCAAAGATGCACTTGTCGGGGTTGAGCTTGAGGTTGACCTTGCGCAGGTTGGTGAACGTTTCCTCAAGATCCGTGACGAGGGACCCGGCCTCACGAGTCTTGACCACGATGTCATCGACGTAGGCCTCCACGTTTCTCCCCATGTTAGGCCCCAACGTGATGCGCATCAGCCTCTAGAAGGTGGCGCTGGCACTACTCAGACCGAAGGGCATGCAGATGTAGCAGTATACGCCGCAGGGGGTGATGAAGGCCGTTCTCTCGACATCCTCCACTGCCATCTTGATCTGGTGGTAGCCTGAGAAGGCGTCCAGGAAGCAGAGCAGCTCGCACCCAGTGGTGGAGTCGATGATCTGATCGATGCGCGGTAGCGGGAATGGGTCTTGAGGGCAAGCCTTGTTGAGGCTGGTGAAGTCGACACACATTCTTTCCTTGCCACCCTTCTTGGGGACGATGACTGGGTTGGCGAGCCATTCGGGATGGCGCACCTCACGGATGACTCCAGCTTCTTGCAGCTTGTGAACTTCTTGGACGATGAAATCTTGTTTCTTGGGCGCTTGGTGCCATGCCTTTTGCTTGATGGGGCGTGTGTTGGGGCACACCGCTAAGTGGTGCTCGATCACCTCCCTCGGCACACCGGACAAATCAGATGCTTTCCCGGCAAAAACAACCGCATGTGACTGAAGGAAGGTGATGAGCGTGTCTTCCTATGCAGGGGAGAGGCCGGTGTCGACGGTGAAGGCAGGGCCTAAGCCGCTACAGTCCACCGACACCTTCTTCGTCTTGACTCGGACCTAGGAGAACAGTTGCATCATCTTCGCGGGTGAGGCCTCGGGAGGCTCAATGGCGTCATCGTCAGCCGGGTAGGCGGTGGCAGCGGCCTTGTAGGCACTCTCGAGGGAGAGGACCGCGTCCTTCTCATCACAGCAGACGGTAATGATGCCGCTGCAGCCTGGCATCTTGAGGACGTTGTAGGCGTGGTGAGTCTCCGCCATAAACTTGGCGAGCGCTGGGTAGCCCAGGATGGCTTGTAGGGCAGGCCGATGTGCGCCACGTCGAAGTCAATGAGCTCGGTGTGGTAGTTCTTGCGGGTGCCGAAGGTGACGGGAAGACGCACCTGCCCCAGACGCAGCGTGGAGCCGTCCGTCACGCCTGAGGAGGGCCTCGTCGACATCAGCTGGTCATAGGGTACTTGGAGCTACTCGAAGGTCCCGATGGAGAGCACATTGAGGCCCGTGCCTCCGTCGATGAGCATCTTGGTGACGGCGACGTTGCTGATGGTGGGGGTGCACAGCATGGGGAGAGAGCCCGTGGTGCTTGCAGACTTGGGGTGATCCTTGGAGTCGAAAGTGATGGTGTATTGCGGCCACTTGAGGGGGCGAGAAGCCTCAGGCCTCGGGAGGGCTGCGTTCACCTCGTGAGAGAATTGCTTGAAGTGGCGATTTGACGTGGGAGCCTGGGCCCCGCCAAGGATGCAAGCTACCGCGCGAGGCTCCTGGTTGCCCCCAGCGCCCTCGTCAGGCTGGGCGTCGTTCCTCCAAGGTGGTGGCGGCAGCGGCGGCAAGGCGGTGTTGGCCTAGGGATTGGCCTCGCGAGGCCGGTCACGCCAGCCTTGCTTGAAGTTGCCGCGGTCATTCCATCTGTCGCCGCTGCGGCTACCTTCGCGGTCGGTGCCGCGGTCATTATGGTCACCGCGGCGGCACAAGCGCTCGTTGCGGAGCAGCTTGAGCTCATGGAAGTCCTCGGTGGTGTGGGAGTGGGAGTTGTGGTAGGCACAGAGAGGGCGGCTATCCCTCTTGGGTTCGTCATGCTCGCGGCCACGCTTCTGCTCAGGCTCCGCTGCCAGCACGGCTGGGCCCTTGCGCTTGGCGTCCTTGTTCTTGGCTTTGGCGGCATCATGCACTGCGTCTGGATCATTGTGGATGAAGAGGTGACCTTCCTTGGCCTTGGCGCACCTATCGGCGAGATCGAACAGCTCGAGCACGGATTCGAGCTCATCGTTGATGGTGAGCTTCTTGCGCATCCGGACGTCCGTGATGCCGGAGGAGAACGCGGAGATCAGGGCGGTGTCAGACGCGCACGGGATCTTGTTCCGCACCTGGCTGAAGCACTGGATGTACTTGCGGAGAGTCTCATCAAGGCGCTGGCGGACATGCCACAGGTCGTTGAGCGTGAGAAAGAGGTCATGCGTGCCCTTGAAGTTAGCGACGAACTGTTGGCAGAGCTCGCCCCATGAGGACATGGATGCCTCGGGAAGGTTCATGAGCCACGAGCGCGCGTTGTCCTTGAGGGCCATGGGGAACCAGTTCGCCATGACCTTGCAATCACCATTCGCTACCTCGGTGCTCAGGGCATAGAGCTGCAGGAACTCTGTGGGGTTGGGGGTGCCATCGTAGCGTGGCAGCAGGTCTGGCTTGAACTTCGCGGGCCACACCACGGGGCGCAGCTAGCCAGTGAAGGCGCGGCAGCCCACACCGCTGGAGGGGACACCGCCAGCGAGGGCGGCGCGATTCTGGTGACCAGCTGCCGTGACCTCCTAGACATTCCTATCCAGGCGCTGCCGCTGCCGCTTGAGAAGCACACGCCCGTCGGGCGGCGCGCAGCGAACGATGTGGCAGTTGGCCTCGTCGCGGACCGGAGAAGACGCGCCGTGGGACGGCTCATGCGCCCGCGCATCGCACTGACGCCGGGCGGCCTTGTTGGGCGGAGGAGGAGGCGGAGGAGCGTCGTGGGCCACATCTCCGACGCGGGAAGGCGGAGGGTGCAACAAGAGAGAGGGCGCCAGAGCGTCTCCCGTAGTGTTGACGAGCTCGGTGGTGCGGCCTAGCCAGGCCACATAGGCAACGTCGGCGGGGCCATAGCGTAGGAGCTCGTGCGCCATGAGCAGCACGGCCTGCGGGTCTGGCGGGCCGCGGTGGGCGAGCGAGGTGGCTGAGACGGTGGGGCCGTCCGGCTGCACGGACGGGTGAAGGGAGGACTCCTGCTGCTCCATCTGAGCCACCCTGGCAACTCTGCGCACATAGCGCTCATGGCGAGCGCCGTCCATGGCGACAGCGAAGCGAAAAACACTGGAGTCGCCCCTACCTGGCGCGCCAAATGACGGATTCGTTGCTCCCGGGACCCTGGTTCGAACACTGGGGGCGAGCTCGGGCTTTCCTACTCGACGGTGACCACGGCAACGCTACGGCGAGAGTGCGCAGAGCAGAACAGAGCATGATAGGGGGCACGGCGAGCTACCCAGGTTCGGGCCACCTTGCGGTATAAACCCTACTCCTGTTTGTATTGGGATTATGCGGGCAAGGGAGTCTTGCGTACAAGGCAGAAGGTGAAGGAGTCGATCCCCTACAATGGCAGCACTGCCCCTTTTTATATGCGTCTTGGTCCTCTTCCCATGAAAATCTAGGCAGGCAGGGAAGCCAAACTTGGAGGGATTTTGAAAGGGGATAGGCGATCAGGTTATCCTAACTAAAGGTGGCCTTCGCTTGTAAAAGCACGATCCATGACGCGCCGGTGGGCTCGTTGATGACCTCCTCCCTGCGCATCTGGCCGTCCTAGTCTTCTTTCACCCAACGAGTAGTCTTCGGGACTTGCTTTGGGGGAGAGGCAGCTGGCGATGCCCCCTTAGCACCAAAGAGGAAAGTCCATGCTGCAGCACCTGCTGGCACGGCCCTGCCACCGCTTGTCGCCGCACGCGTCACCCACGTGGCGGCCTGAGACCGCGCGGCCCGAGCCTGGTGGAGCCCGGCTTGATGTCTTCGGGAGGATGCCTCAGGAGGTAACCTCGTCAGAGGGCCTCGCGAGGCCACCCGATTCTTGTGAGTCCTTGGCGGGCCCGCGTCTCCGGAGAGAGGGGTCCCCGTGTGGCAAGCGCCTCGAGGGGTGTCTTTGCTTTGGGGCACCCGCGAACGGGCCGCGTACTAGGCCTCGCCAAGCGTCGGTTCCTAGGCCGCATGCAGACGGGCCGAGGTACCCCAGTTCCCACGGGCCCAACAGGCCCCTCATGGCTCCTTTTGACCTAATTACACTTCTATAGATTCTCAAATATTCGAAAATGAACAGAGAGCCAGACGAGAAAACCCTACCGCCGCCGCAAGCCTCTGTTGTGCCGCGATCCCATCTGGAGACCTTTTCTGGTACTCTGCCGGAGGGGGAATCGATCACGGAGGGCTTCTACATCAATCTTGCTGCCCTTCCGATGATGTGTGAGTAGTTTACCACATACCTACGGGTCCATAGCTAGTAGCTAGATGGCTTCTTCTCTCTCTTTGATCTTCAATGCCATGTTCTCCTCGATGTTCTTGGAGTTCTATCCAATGTAATCTTCTTTTGCGGTGTGTTTGTTGGGATCCGATGAATTATGGGTTTATGATCAGATTATTCATGAATATTATTTGAGCCTTCTCTAAACTCTTTTATGCATGAATTTTATAGCTTTGTATTTCTCTCTGATCTATTCGTTTGGTTTGGCCAACTAGATTGATTTATCTTGCAATGGGAGAGGTGCTTTGTGATGGGTTCAATCTTGCGGTGCTCTATATCCCAGTGACAGAAAGGGACAAGACACATATTTGTATTGTTGCCATTAAGGATAAAAAGATGGGGTTTAATCATATTGCTTGAGTTTACTATGTCTACATCATGTCATCTTCCTTAAGGCGTTACTCTGTTTTATACTTAATACCCTAGATGCATGCTGGATAGCGGTCAATGGGTGGAGTAATAGTAGTAGATGCAGGCAGGAGTCGGTCTACTTGTCTCGGACGCTGTCATGGTTTTGTCGTGATAGATGTCCTAGTAGAAGGACTTAGAGATGAAGCCATCACACTATCGTGGAAGCTTAGCAGGGTTGAGCGGGAACGAGAAGACGCCGGGTTACCCAGGTTCAGCCCCTCACGGTGGAGGTAAAAGCCAACGTCCTGCTTGTCTATATTGCTGTAGATCTCAATTACAAGGATGCGAATTCGCTAACCTAGCTCTCGAGGGGATTGCAACTTAGTCTTTTCGTATAGGTGCTCCCCTTTATATATACAGGTGGAACCCTAGATTACATGAGAGTCCGGATCGTTCTTTGACCCGCCTCCTATTCTTCCCTACTTGTTCTCCAAGATGGCCCTCTTGCCTTCTATCTTCTAGTTAAGCCGGCCCACTGCTTAAGCCAGCTTATCCTTGCCAGGCCTCGTTAAGCCAGCCCACACAGAGTCTTCGGCCCGCAGTGAGTTGACCCGCTAAGCTCGCCTTACGGCCGGGTTAACACCCTGCCGAGTCTCCGCGCTGGTAAATATCCCCAACATTAGCCCTCAGTTTGACTTGAATTTATTCACGTTAAACTTCATCCTGAAAAAGCAAAACATTAGTAATACCGTCCCAAGCCAATTCCTTAACTCGCCACCTTGGGCCGGCTCAACCTGCCGGGTTAAGTAAATCAACGAGTTCACCCCTTCAGGTTCAAACTTAGCATTTTCAACTCTTGCCCCCCATGACATCACAATCCACTTCCGCAAAATCCGGGATGACATCACCTCAAATCTTTGAGTGGGTACGTATCGTCTTGTCAGGCGCGAGAATTGAGGAACAACACCGCCAAAAATTACTGCGCCGCCTGGGGTCCCGCCCTTGCCGTTTTAACTTACTGGGCCTATAAAGAGGCCACCTCATCCCCACTTTCACTGTTTACCCTATAATCTTCTTCTTCCTCGTGACTGTCCCCTCGCACGCCCGAAGCGTCGCCGCCCTCAAGTTCTCCGTCGACCTCGACAGCATTCTTTTCCGCCGCCCCATCGTCGCCGGAGCTCCTCAAAAATACTCCGACCACATCCGCCGCGGCCAGGTACACCCCGATCCCTCTTTCTGGATCTGTAGTGCCTCATTCGTTTTCTTGCCATTCATCGGTGTTCTTCAGTGTCTACCAGAGTTCATCGGTTCCTTATGCTGGTAGATCCATACCTATCGAAATGATCCGAATAAGCATTTTTCATACTGCGGTAATACCATTTTTCTCCATTCCAATCCCTGTACTACCTTCCATAGACCCCATTATACATGGTGCCATCAGATCCATCCTCACCTAGGTCTTTTAAGTTTTCGTTTCCGCAGTATTTTCAGATCTGTCATAGCAACTGTTCTGTTAGATTCCTGTTTTATAGTCAGCTTCAACACTTAGGAGAAATTCAAAACACCCCTGGCTCGTCAACACCGGCTCATCATTACCTCCGATGGCTTACATGAATCCAGGTTATGATTTTAGCCATCCTGATTTTTATCATTCTGCCAGGTCTTCATTCTGGCGGCTTGTCCTTCTTAAACTAACACGACAGCTTGTCATTTTTATCCCTGCAGTTTAAACCTTTAAGTCGCCATGGCCCCCAAGACCGACAAATCCTGCAACTGGGTCCGATCTCAAGTCTCAACCTTGATGCTGAACGAGCTTGTAGGGCAAGGCCTCTTGCCGGCTCAAACCACAATCAACTGACGGGCGCGTGAAGAAGAAAGCACCCCCCAGCCCCAACAAGACGAAGTGCTGGTCTTCGCAGATCATCTGCATAAGGGGTTTCGGCCACCCGGGTCAAAATTATTCCGCGACGTCCTTAACTTTTTCGACCTCCGACCGCAGGATCTTGGCCCCAACTCCATCACAAATCTATGCCAATTTCAAGTTTTCTGCGAAGTATATCTTCAAACAGCTCCAACTGTCCTCCTTTTCTGAGAGTTTTTCTATATCAACCATCAGACGGAGTTCACTGACGGCCCCAGCATAGAACTTGGTGGCGTCTCTATCCAAAGGCGAAGAAACACTCCCTTTCCTGAAGCCAAGCTGGCGAGTCATCCCAAGGGCTGGAACAAGACTTGGTTTTACTGCAAGAACAGTACCCCTCAAGGTGAAAGCCCCCTGTCGGGTTACAGACCGGACCGGCTCAATGCCACAGTGGCCTTTCCGGGTTGGCCATCAACAGAAGAACGCAAGCAATTCGCCCCTATTTACTCCAAAATAAGGGCCTTGGTTGCTAACGGCCTTACCGGGATCGATTTGACCAGGTGTTGGATAAGCTGGCGAATCCAGCCCCTTAGCCACAGGGGCGACCTGATGTGCAATTATACTAGTGAGCCAGCCGACGTTCAACGCTTCAGTCAAGTCAATTTATCCATTAGTGATATCAACAAGACCACTAAGAGGCTATTGGGAGAGCCCCAAGAGAAATGCAATAAAACTGGGCTGGCCCCCTTCTGCTTAACCAACCCGGTGCCTTCAGTAAGTGTTGCACCTTCTTACCCTGTTTTAACTCGCCCTTCTCATCTCATTCTTAACTGCCAACTCGTCTTAATGCAGGCAAACGACAAATTTTGGAAGAAGAAGAAACCCCAACAACCCGCCCCCACTCCAGCAGAACAGCAGGATGAGCCGGTCGATACTGATAAGTCGGCTGCAGAGGACGAGGCTGAGGTAGAACTTGACTCACTTGGCTGTCTTTTCATTCAACTTGCTGACGCCTCTTCTCTTCAGGACGAAACCGAAATTAGCCATACCAACGAGCCAGAGGTAACCTTGATCTCTTCTGATTCTGACTCTCCAATACCTATTCGGAAGAAAACCCGGGCTGTGATCCGCAAGGTTCGAAGGAAGCCCCGGGTTACCATCCTAAGGTGCCCTTTTCCCATCAGGATGCTCATTTGGATCCCAAATTTATTTTGAAGAAAACTCGTCGATCCGGGACCTACAAAAGGAAGACCCGGAGCAGTGAAGGCGAATTAAGTAGCGGGCTTCCGTACGAGCCGCCGTCATGCAAAGCTCGAGCTGAGGTGCTTCTTAGCCCAACTTATTCTTTTCCTCTAGCTAGCCATTTTAAAGAACCCTTACCCTTTAATGACTCGGCATATCAGACGTCGCACTCCTCAGGTGAGTCAAGTGCTAAATAGGCGCCGGATTTCAACATCAATCCTGGGTAAGCAGACGTTCCTGTAATGTATATTGACTTCTTATTTTCACCCCTGTAAATAAGTAACTCCCTCACTCCTTGTACAGCGCCAAAGCCATTAAGAAGAAAAAAGTTGCCGGGTCATCTGACCCGGCCATTCAGACAGGCCCTCAAGCAGAGGAAATCACCTTGGCTGCCCAGGATGAGCCGGCCGTCCGAAACAGCCCGCCGCCTTTGGACATGACAAGTCCGGCTTGCGCCTCCCCTCCAGCTCAGGAGAGGGAAAGCATAATTAAAGATCAAAATGCCCCACAGCCTGATGCGCCGGCTCAAAATGAAGCGCCGGCTCAAGAAGAGATAGCGGTGACAAGTGAGCGTCAGACTGCTGTACCAGAATCCTCCACCGCCCTCACCAAGGTCCCAGCCAAACCAGAGCCGGCCCCGAAGGACGAGGGGAAATCAACTCTCGAATTTCCTACACTTGAAGATCAAGACGCCAGTACTCTGCACCGAACTGTACTGACCCGGCTCGCTAAAAACCGGGATACGGAGATGGCTATGATTACATCTTTGAAGCGGAAATACGAGGTAACCTGTGCCTTTTACTTCGTACCATATATATATGTAGCCCCCAAGGGCCGGGTCATTATGCAATAACGATCCGGGACTTCCAATTGAAACTTGTAAGTAGAACCGTCCGCTGGCGTCCTCAAAGGCCGGCTCGTCATTAACGACGGGCGGGTCTCCATAACTTAACAGAATAGATCAATGGATGCATTAGCCCCCAAGGGCCGGGTTAATATGAAATAATGACCCGGGTCTTTCAAAATTGTAGCTGAAATTTAGAATCCCATCCAGCACCTTCCAAGGCCGGCTTGTCGGCCATGACGGGCGGGTCTTCATAAACGCGCAATATAGATCGATTTATGCATTAGCCCCCAAGTGCCATGTAGATTGCCTGTAGCTGCATGGAACTTGCCTTACTGTTTACCTTGAGACTTGAAAGCATGTAGCCCCCATGAGCCGGGTTGTCCTTCAGGGCGGTCCGGGTCATATGCATGTTGTGTATAACAGTCTGCCCTGCAGGAAATGCTGGACCAAGTAGAAACCCAGGCCACCGGCTTCCGAAAGGAGGCCAAGAAAGAGAAGAAATTGCGCCAAGAATATGAAGAAGCCACCACTAAGGCAAAGAAAGCTTTGGCGATTGCAAGGGCCACCTTGCAAGAGACGGAGGCCGCCAGAGCTGCCCTAGCCACGCGAGCTGAAGAAGCCGAAGCGAAAGTAGAGCCGGTGACACAAGAGCTGGCCACTTTGAAGAACCAGATTACAGCCATGACCCGGGCCATCTTTGGTAAGCAAAGCTATAAGAATGAGTCAACTAGACCGGCTTACCAGACTGAGCCGGCTTAACTGATCGTGCATACTTCTTTTTGCAGGTCAGAAAAATCAGTTGCTGCTGCAGCAACTAGTGGTGAAGTTGAAGGCAGTATACACTTTCGTGGAACAACTATATATAGGCAGCTCTCGATGCATTATGGCAGCCAAAAATACCACGTCACCTCCACAGTTACTCGCGGACATGTTGAAGGAGTTATCTGTTGTGCCAAGGTGGTTTGAAGACTGGAAGAAGGCGTGCTGCCGCTCTGGGGCCCTAACAGCACTTGCCCGAGCCAGGGCATATGTGCCAGAGCTCGACCTGGCTCAAATCATGGGCGGCTACCCGGAGTTCAACTCCTGAGCGTATTTCTGGCAACCATCACACTTACGGACAATGTCGTCTGCATCAGTATGAGCTGTGAGCTAGTAGAACCCGTGCCAAAAAGCCTTTGCGACCAGTGATCTTGAGTCGGCACGATGCCCACAGTCGCCAGAGTGAATCTCATTGAGGATGGCGCGACCCTCTTCCGGTGAAACGCAACGCTGAAAAACACCAGTGACACTTCGTGGGTGTAACTCGCCGTTGACAATAGTCATGGACTTAGATCGTCTGATGATCTGTCGAGCGAGGATTTCCTCTGTTGGCAATTCTCCCCAGTTTAAATAAGCCAAGTAGGGGACCGTCCAATCAGGGATAGCATGGATAGCCACCACGAGAGCCGCCTCCGGATCAGGAATAGCAAAATCCTCATCTGTTGGCAACTTGACAGACAGGTTGTGCAGAACATCCAGGAACACATTGGGCAGTACTGGCTTGCGCTGAGAACCCGAGCAAGAGAGTGCGTCCGCCGCCTCATTCTGCCGGCGATCAATATGGTCCACTTGATAACCTTTGAAATGCCCAGCAATATTTGTGACTGCCTACCGATAAGCCGCCATAAGGGGATCCTTAGAGTCCCATGTACCTGAGATTTGCTGAGCCACCAAATCTGAGTCGCCCAAACATCTGACCCGGCTCAGGTTCATTTCCTTGGCCATCCGGAGCCTGTGAAGCAAAGCCTAGTATTCTACTACGTTGTTAGTACAAGTAAATATAAGCCTCAAAACATGACATAACTTGTCTCCTCATGGGGAAGCAATCACAACTCCAGCCCACGAGCCTTCGAGCTGCCTCGAGCCATCAATGTGTATAGACCAGTATGTTGTGTCGGGCTTCTCTTCGGGAGCCTGCAACTCTGTCCAATCCTTGATAAAGTCAACCAATGCCTGAGATTTGATTGATGTACGAGGCAAATATTTTAGATTATGTGGACCGATGTCAGGACCGGTTTTCCAGGATATTAATTTCCCAGTAAATGGCCCTTGTGCTCATCAGCCCCAGGATTACTGTTAGCTGATGAGACATTATCTTGATACAGAAATTCCAAGCAAGATACAAAATATGTAGTACAAGACCATTCTGGTCTATGAGTACAACAAAAGGTTTCTAGTGGTTGATGGCGGAAGCAGTTTGCGGATCATCAGCGTCTATGGGACTCCATTTCCCACAGGAACAGCTGACCTGGATAACTCCTATCTTCGCACGGCCGCGATCATCATTGCCTAGGTTCCGGGGCTGCTATCTTCGCTGTACTTCTCTCCAAGCAAGAAATCTGGCCAAGACAATAGCCAGGGACAAGCCTGTGAATACGTTTGAATGTACTCGCAAACATCATGAACAAAAGATATACCGATTGCTTATGATTATGATGGGTCATATTATATGCAATTGCTGAACAAAATTAAAGCATGGTATGATGAATATTAATATGGTGCTGAATGCATATGCCCCTGATGGATCAAATGATATGCTCATACGGACTGATATTTAAAACATTGCATGGCAAGTATTAGCATGTGCAGAAAAATTAAATTGTTAGTGATAAACCAAGAAAGTTAAAAGAAATGCCAAACGGGTGTCTAAAAGAGTATCGAGCGAGACAGACCGCCCATGAACTCAAGCGACACCATGAGAGGTCTTGAAAAGAAATGCCAGTCGGGCGTCTAAAAGTGACGCCACGGTCGGTCTTGAAAAGAAATGCCAATCGGGTATCCACAAGAGAAGTCTCAAGGGACGCCACGGAGAGGTCTTGAAAAGAAATGCCAATCGGGTATCCACAAGAGAAGTCTCTAGGGATGCCACGGAGAGGTCTTGAAAATAAAGGAGTGCCCGGGTAGTCTAGCCAACCAATGAGACACTCAGAAAATAAAAATAAGAGAAACAGGTTAGTCCACAATAATTATTCAAATCATCAATAATATTCATGATCATATCAGTAGTGGTAATAGTCAATCTGCAAATAATTCATGCTCAATTCAATTATTTCCTCCGGAGACCGACACTAAGACCGACACTTGACCAACCCAGACTGTAGTCCTTAACCGCGGACACGGCTATTCGAATAGGTATAACTCTGCAGAGGGTGTACTCTTTACCCACAAGTAAAGGATTTCTTTAGTCAGCACCATGACACTGACTAATTCCCATTACGGCCTTTGGGTTGAAAACACACCTGACTAGCACACAAAAGCTTAACTCATCAAAGCCAGGAATCACCCAAGGCAATGATAAAGTAAAACTCTAAGTGGGAAGGCTACAACCTCCAATAGCATGGGATCAAAATATTTATATCGGCGCGCAAACAGGGGTGCGACCCCACTCCGACTACAATCGGAGACAGCCATGCCCCCGGACCAAGTGGCATGCCTACCAGTGATCAATGGTATCTTCCACTATGGCCTCTCTGTACGGTGTGTGCAAGAAAGGGGTTAACAACTTACTGAACCATACCCTACCTGTGGCAGGGACTTGTGGTAGCACGGTTCAAGTTTGGGGGTTACCGGAACAAGACTCGATCTACGGTCGACTCAGGAGGCTTAAGTTTTCCTGCAGTGGTTAGCACAACAAAGAGTTCTTTCAATAGTAATACCAAAATGGGGCCACAGCCCTTGCATGTCCCAACATGCATAACCAACAAGGCATGATCACGCTCTGACGTGATCACCCTTCTGCCGGTAACGGTATTTCTCTTATACCTGCTCCTGCAAGTTAGTCATGACAAGCACACGTTGCACGGTACGAGGAAACATGCCAACACTACCTTGATCATGCAGAAATATTGGGTGCACTCCAAAAGTTTTGAAATTTTTATCTTCCCTCCATTTCCCCTGAGCGCGTTATAACCGCCAGGCGCTACTGGGCCGAGCCCAGTCGGTCAGCCACGCGGAAGACTCGCTGACGTCGAAGAAGTATTCAACGAATACGTTTCCCCCGCGCGAAGACAATTTCACGGGAAACCCGTCTCCACTTATCCACGCGACGTGGGTCACTGATAGTGGGCCCATCTGGCCCACTGGTCAGGTTTGACCAGGTCGCCTAGCGTGCACCCCTCTGTCTGTCAGAAAAGAGGAGGACTCCGGCGGCCCTCGCCGGCGAACGGCGGCGCCCCATGGTGAGATGAGGCCACCCGCGTGTCCAGGGGATCCTGGCGACCACAACGAGGTACGGTACGGTCGCCGGGGAGCCCTGTCTCGCCGGCGGCGAGGACTCCTGAAAAACGCCGGCGGAAGTGATTTTGGGGCTTTCGCCCGTGGTCGAGTTCGAGCAAAATTGGGAGGCGGGATGGATTCGTGAGTGCTCCAGATGGCTAGTGGTGAAGGAATCGAGGAGGGGGAGGCTCTGGTGAGGTGGGAATCAACCGGGGCAGAGCGACGACTGCCGCTGCCGGAACTGGAGATGACGACCTCCTATGGGTCAGGCCGCTGTCTAGGGAGGCATTTGAGGGTAGGAGGAGTCGTGCTGATCAACGGGACGAGCCCGTGGTGGCTTTTATAGACTCGGGAGGTCAGTCCCGTTGCTTCCAGAGGGTGAATACGTTGGCGGGCGCTATTAACGGCGCCGTCGAGGTGGTTGTGGTCGGTGGCGAGGCCGGTGGTGGACGGCGGGGTTTGGTAAGGGCGGCGACGGCCTCAGTTATGGCGGGGCGAGCTGGCTGACTCGGAGACGAGCCAGGTGGCTTGGTCGGCGGGTGACAGCGACGGGTGGAAGGTCGGTGGCGGCACTGGCCGGTGGAGGGCGGCGCCAGGGGGGAAGCTCTGGTGCGGGGGAGGCTGCTGCTGGTGCAGGCAACTAGCAGAGGAGCGGGGCAGGCCAGGGGAGGCAGCAGAGGAGCCGCAGCGGCTCGGGTGCCACCGCCTGCCATACGGGCTCTTTGGCCGCCCAGTGCATGCTAAGTGCTTGACAAAATGCCCCAACGGCTACCTTGATCCAAACGAGCTGTTATTTGGCAGGATGATGCTTACAAGGGTGGCAGGGATGATGGACACGCTACTTTGGCCAGAGGAGTAAGTTCCAAATGTAGTTTAGAAATGGCAAGCTTTTCTGCCATGCACAGAAGGTGTTTGGTGAAATGCCATGGCCAACTAGGTGGCTTTGCAGAGTCTGAAAATTGGCAGGAAGATGTCTCTCTGGATGGTAGAGATGACAGTGGAGTTTGTTTGTGAAAATAGAAAACTTGTTAGTGCAAGTTTGGAAGAATTTCTGTTCTGGACAGAAACTTGGGGGCTTTATTTGGTATACCAAATGGGGCAAATGGAGCTGATCTTCTGGACTTAAGGGTTTCTTAGGAAGGACTATAATCTGGAATAATTTCAGAATTTTTGGAGCAAAGAAAAATAGGGTTGTAGTTCAAAGCTGAATCTGGACCAGAAAAGAAAAGAGGATGATTTGCTCAAAGTTTTCAAAAGACTAGGGTGGGTTTTTGGCATAAAAGTGATATCTAGGCATCACATGACCTCTCATAATTTTTGTGGATTTTTAAAATAATTATTTAAAATAGTTGTAGTGTAACAGTGGCATTGCAAAAATTGAAAATGATATAAAAATGATTTTCTTGGGCAAAATTTTTATTATGAAAATAATTCCTACTGTTATTAAAAATATAATTGAATTGATTTAAGACAACTACCAAATCCCACAATATTTTGCAAAAATTTCTATATGGAGGGAAGAATTCTGGAAAACAGAAAATAGAAAATACTCTAAAATTAATAAAAGACCTATTATAATTCAAAATTTTATTTCTGGCCAAATTTTACTTAATAAAATCATGGTTAAATTTTTGGGGTGTTACAACCGAGCTCAATAGCCTACTTAGCAACCCGGCCTGTAGCCTCCCGATTCTGGATTATATCCCCAAGAGGCGCAGAACTAACCACCGTGATTGGATGCTCGTGGAAGTAATGCTTCAGTTTGCGGCTAGCCATGAACACTCCGTAGACCAGCTTCTACCAATGTGGGTATCGCTGCTTGGACTCGCTTAACACCTCGCTGACATAATACACAGGATGTTGGACAGGATATTCCTTGCCATCCTCCTTGCGCTCGACGATGACCGCCACGCTTACACCTCTGTTATTGGCAGCAATATACAACAGCATCGGCTCCTTCTCACGAGGGGTAGCAAGGACCGGTGGCTTAGATAGCTATTTCTTAAGGGCCTCAAAAGCCTGATCTGCCTCCTTACTCTAGACGAAGTCATCTGATTTCTTGAGAAACTGATACAACGGAATTGCTTTTTCGCCAAGCCGGCTTATGAACCGGCTTAAAGCCACAACCCGCCCAGCCAACTTCTGAACGTCATTGAGCTTGGCCGGCTTAGCCAGGGTCGTGATGGCCTTGATTTTCTCCGGGTTAGCTTCAATGCCTCGCTCAGAGACGAGGAACTGTAACACCCCAAAATTTTAACCATGTTTTGTTAATTAAAATTTTGCCAGGAATTTGAAATTTTTCTTCTGGATTTTCTTGTGATCTCAGAGCCACTCCTTTTGCCTGAATTTCAAAAATTCTTCTGTTCTATTTGAAAACTTTTGAATATTTTGCGTGGCTTGAGTGATTATTTAATCATTTTATTGCATTCATTAAAACCAGTGGAATAATTTTTATAATAAAAATTTGACAAGATTTAATTCATTTAATAGCATTTTTTTGAGCCTCATTTGCACTGCAACTATTTTATAAATTCATCTGTAAATTCCACAAAAAAATTGTAGATGTCTTGTAATGTCCCTGGATCACTTTTATGCAAAAACCCAACTTGGCCATTTGAAAATTTTGAGCTCCACTTCAAGTTTTTAAATCTGGTTCAAATTGCAGTTTGCACTACAACCTATTTAAATATTCCTTTAAAAATTCCATAAAAATTTGGGGATGTCAGTAGAAGTATATAACTCAGGTTTATGCAAAAATCCATTTGGGTTCTTTGAAAAATTTGAGCAAACCATCCTCATCTTCATTCTGGTCCAGAGTGGTAGTTTGTACTGCAACCCCATTTTAATTTTCTCTTTTGCCCTTGAGATTGTCCCTGCTCATAGTTCACCCTATAAAACCCTTAAGTCCAGAAGATTGGACCCATGGGAATATTTTTGACACATGCAATAATGGCATATATTTTCTGTCCAAATTTGGTTTTCTCAAGAACTTGCACTATGAAGTTTTTGCTCTGGCCAAAATAACCTTGCCATCCTCTTTATCATCTAAAGAGACTATGATCTGGAAGTTTTGGTCACCAGAACAACCTTCTGGATGCCCCTAGCATTTTGTCAAATAGTTGGAGTGCATGAACTGTTTTGACATGATCTTTGCTTTGCATTGGAAGTTAGCTTATCTGGCTTTATCAGATTGTCCCTTAGCTATGCCTTGGCCATCAAGTCATACCTGTAGAGCCCCGTGGGCAGAGGAGCCTCCTGGCAGGCATTGGCATTTTGCCGAACGCCTGGCGTGCATGCCCGGAGCACGAGCAGAACGTGCTTATTGCACGCATCCGCCCGAGCCACCGCGTCGCCTAGCTCTGCCCCTGACCCTTGCTAGCTCGTAGAGACGCAGCCTCGACCTTCTCCCTCGTCGCAGAGCCGCCCTGGCCACTTCCTGGAGCTCCCCAGCACCGCCGTCAGGTCGGCCATGGCAACTAGCGGGCGGCCGCAGCCGCTTCTGCCATATACAGCACCGCCCGAGCCATTCTCACCCGCCAGCTGCCCTCTGGAACAGGGTGATCTCATCTGCGAGCTCGTCTGCTACCGCCGGCCATCGCCACGTCGCCTGCAAGCTACTGTCGCCGGAGTTGTCTGTTGCCGCCGTTCTTATCCACTCCACCGACGGGAACCGACCTCAACCGGCTATAAATAAGTGCCTCGTGGCCGCAGCGCAGGCCAGTCCTCTTCGATGAACCGTGGAAAGCTTCCCCTAGCTCCAATTTAGCCGGAACCACCGTCTTCTCCAACTCCGGCAGCTTCAGCCGCCGTCACTCTCTGCTTGAATCCGAGCAAGCCAGAACGTCTCCCTCCTCATTCTTGCCACCGTTAGCCTCCCCTCTACCCCGCGGAGCCGCCCCGCCTCTCAATTTCGATCGGGAGCCACCGTAACCCGTATGCTCAATCGATCCCGTAGCCACCGTCCGCCTCGGAGCTCGCCGCCGACGAACCAACCCACCTCTCCGGCCGTGTCGACCACTGGGAGGATCGCCCTCGAGTCACTGATCCATCCCTGCCCTCGGAAGCCCATGGGGAGCCGTCGTTCGCCGGCAACGGTCACCAGAGCCGCGGCCATCTCTGTCGCCGGAGGAGGGAGGGAGGGAAGACTAGTCAAACCTGACCGGTGGGCCAGGCGGGCCCACTGTCAGTGGCTAGCCATCTCACCGCGTTGGATAAGTGAAAGCGTAAACTCTGAAGTACGTCTCCCCCTCTCGAAAGCGTATTCTGGCCCGAAACGTTATCTCCTCACGCAAGCGTATTTCTCGGAAATACGTTTTCTGTTCTGGGAAGCGTATTCGGTCCGAACCGTTTTCTTTTTCTGATTTATATTAAAAACAGTTTTGACCCTGTCTTTGACTGGCTATATCTTTTAAAATAAAACTCCGATTGAGTTGATTCTTTCTCCTACCTCTCTCAAATTTCATCTAGTTTATTTTCATATTTATTTAAAAAATTTCCGAGACAACTTTTTATACTGTTTTTGATTTATGTGTTAATTTGAATATTTCTCTAAATAGGAATTCAAGAGAGGAGAAAACTTTTGAAAGTTTCACGATGCACTCTACCCCTCCACACCTTGAAGGCAAGCATTCTGAACCCGGGTATAATAATGGTTGCGTGTTGTTTGATGTGATTACAACACCATATTGACTCGAAGCATGCATTATTTTATGAGACGTTGTGATCATGCTCCTGAGTGCATGATAGAATTTCTTTGCAGTTGGAAATTTAATTACTTGTGGAAGTGTTCATCCTCTTATGCCTCTCATGCCTACCGGAGGGGATCCGGAGCAGTCTCTGTCTCGGGTAGACACGAGCTTACTGTTGACATCTCGCTGAAGCGAGAATAGTCAGTGAGGCATGAAGGGGTATGATGAGTGATGATTCTGTCTGTTGATATGGAATATATTTGTTATACTAATCATGCAGGAAACAGTTAAACCTCCTGAGTCGACCGTAGATCGAGTCTTGTTCCAGTAACCCCCATACTTGTCTCGTGCTACCACTCGTCCCTGCCACAGGTAGGGTATGGTTCAGTAAGTTGTCAACCCCTTTCTTAGCACACACCGTACAGAGAGGCCATAGTGAAAGATACAAGTGGCCCCTGGTAGGCATGTCACTTGGTCCGGGGGCATGGGTGTTCGGTTGGAGCCGAAGGGGTAGCTCCCCTAGTTTGCGCGCGGTATAAATTTTGTGTTCCCATGCTAGTCGAGGTTGTAGCCTCCCCACTTAGAGTTTTGCTGAACGGGGGTCGTGGGTGATTCCAGACTCCGGTAAGTGAAGCTGGTGTGTGCGGTCAGGTGTGTTTTCAATTCAAAGACTATACGCGGAATTAGTCCTGGTGGACTAAGGGAATCCGTTACTTGTGGGTAAAGAGTACACCCTCTGCAGAGTTTATATCTATTCGAATAGTCGTGTCCGCGGTTAAGGACTACAGTCTGGGATGGGTCAAGTGTCGGTCTTAGTGTCGGTCTTCGGAGGAAAAACTTCTAAACCGGAATATTGATCCTGGCATGTGATAATGACGATTATGACTATTATTATTGTGGACTAACCTTTTCTTTTATATTTGTATTATTCAGTACCCTTGGGACGGTTCTACCTCCTGGATACTTATTGTTATTTATTTTTCCTTATAAGCCCTTTCTGTGATGTCGCTCAGACGTCCGACTATGGCATGCCTGTTATTTACTTTTCAATATAAGCCCTTTCTGTGATGTTGCTCAGACGTCCGACTGTGGCATGCCTGTTATTTACTTTTCAATATAAGCCCTTTCTGTGATGTCGCTCAGACGTCCGACTGTGGCATGCCTGTTATTTACTTTTCAATATAAGCCCTTTCTGTGATGTCGCTCAGACGTCCGCCTGTGGCATGCCTATTATTTACTTTTCAATATAAGCCCTTTATGTGGTGTCGCTCAGACGCCCGACTGTGGCATGCTTTATATTTTTATCCTGTCGAGGCATCGCTTCAGTCACTCGATCGGTTTATCTGATTTTTATTCTCTGATTGCTTATTCCTGTTTAATATGATTGACCTGCTTGTATGCATCATGAATTTTATTTTGTGACTGACTAAGTGATCGAGGATTGTTTCAGTGCATGATTAGCATTGGTTATATTATGCTTGTGTTCTTAATGTTTGCGAGTACATTCAAAGTACTCACTGGCTTGTCCCTGGCTATTGTCTTGGCCAGATTTCTTGCTTGGAGAGGAGCACAACGACGACAACCCGGAACCTAGGCAACGATGAGAGCAGCCACGCGAAGATAGGAGTTATCCAGGTCAGCTGTTCCTGTGGGAAATGGAGTCCCATAGACGCTGATGTTCCTCAGACCGCTTCCGCCGTCAACCACTAGAAACCTGTTGTTGTACTCATAGACCACAATGGTCTTGTACTTCATATTTTGTGTTTTTGCTTGGAATCTCTGTATCAAGATTGTGCCTCATCAGCTAACAGTAATCCTGGGGCTGGTGAGCACAAGGACCCTTTACTGGGAAATTAATATCCTGGAAAACCGGTCCTGACAACCTTGGTATCAGAGCCAGGCTGACCATTGGCTAATCCTATCTTAGCCAGGTCAATAAACCTAGGTTAACCCACCCACCAGACCTTAACCTTAACCCCAGCCAAGCTTCTCGTGTACGATAGCCACACAGTGACCCCGACACCTTTTGGCCGTCGGTGCCCAACCCACTAGCCTAGCCCGTCGATCACACGCCAGTGACCGACACCTACTTCGTCTCATTCGCAAGCGTGCGAAGGAAGACTCCGTTTCTTTTTCTATAAGAAGGAACGTTAGCCCCAACCAAGCACAGCACAGCCTCTACCCCGAAAGCCAAGCCAAGATGCCTGGTCCCATTGTTCACAATGAAACCACAGCAACTAACCTTGGAGGTTTTGTAACCGTGCTAGCAAACCTCACCCGTCGTGCCTTTGCGATAGAAGAGCCCCCAGAATATGTGGTATACCAAGGGCTCAGGAGCGGTGAAAGCCGTCAATTCTGGGCCACGGTGCACATCTATGGTAGGGGTAGGGCGCCAGAACGCCCCTACAGGTTCGCCGGAAGGACAACTTCCTTTGAACCCCAAGCCATCCAGCTGGCCGCTCGAGAGGCTATAGTTCAACTCCGGCACCTATCGCCAAGAGTTAATTGCCGCTCGTTCTACTACTACCCCAGCCGTGACGGATATAGTAGGCCACCCCAAGTTGCCAATGGAGACCACGAGACGGACCCTGCATTGCTGCATCTGGTGCGCTATGTAGGCGCACTAGAGGCATTGTTCGATCAGGTCACTCTTGATCTGCTCGCAGCTCGTGGAGAACTTGCCCGTCGAGCCCCAGCAAGAGGCGAAGATGTGCCCGGCACCGACAACCCAGTCGTGCTGTTCGGACACCCAATCGAGTCCCTAAGGTCTGTCCCTGCAACCGACCAGAATGCATTTGTATCCCCGGAAGAGCTTCGTCGCCTTTAAGGGACACGCTCCGACGGGATTGTGACCACCAACCCCCGCGATGGCCATCATCGCTACCCCGACGCTGCAGCTCCTCAACCCCATCCAGCAAACCCCGACGGAGAAGCCCATGGAGAAGCCTCGACATCCACAAGGCACGCTCATTTAGATATTAACGAGGTAGACTAAGTAGTACCGAGTCTTAGTATTCTACGCCGTGTAATAGTGTGACCTTGTAATCGCCATGAAATAAATGCAGTTTGTTTGCATCCCATTATTTTTATAAGTATCCGCATATAAGTACGATTGCATATTAAATTTCAGGTGCAGCTACCAAAACCACCCCTGACGGCAACCACAGTAATACGTCACTTTTGTGAGATGTGTGTATCTGTGGCTTTGACCCCGACCCCATAGGGCAGAATCGTCAACCTAGATCGCCCCACACCGCAATCGGTAATCCCGCCCTGAGGTTATATAAGAGACCACTCCGTGACCTTACCAAGCATCCCTCACTTTGAGCACAGCCCTCACAGCCATTTTTGCCATGCCCAGCCCTAGCATTCATCTAAGAACTCCAGATGCAACCCCAGGTAGCTTTGTGAAGGTATTGTGGGACTTTACCTGCAGTACCATGGGTTCTGCCCAACCACCCCAGTATGAGCTGCTCAAAACAAGGATCACCCCAGTCGCCTCAAAATACTGGGCAGTAGTACACATCCCTCCCTCAAACCCAAACCAAGACCCAACGGAAGTCTCTTTCGTGGGGAGATCTATGCCGACTCCGCAAATGGCCATAGAAGCTGCTGCGTACGAAGCAATTACTCGTCTTCGCTTCACAATACCCTATGCCAACGAAAGGGGGTATACTTACTTCCCGAGTCGTGCAGCACCCGGTGTAGTAGCAGTTTTTCCCGGTGGGAGAGTAGAAAGAGACCCAGTACTGGCCAATCTTGTCCAGTACGTCATCGCTCAAGAGCGGTTGACCCAGCGAATAATGTGTTACCTCCAGAGGCTCGCTGATTTAAATCCTCAGATCCCCATTGGCAAACCACTAAGGCCAGACCAGGAAAGGCGCGTTCTTCGACTAGTTAATCCGCTTCCTCCGATAGAAGAAGAGTGTGCCCCAGTGCCGGAGACATTTCCTCAGGACCCAGCATCTCTTACGTTTGCATCATAGACGCCACTACCGTGTTTGTTAGCCTAGCATTTAATTAAGTGTTGCAGCTTGTGCGTTGTATCCTAAGTTTGTGCGATGAATAAATTGTTTGATTTCAATTATGTGTGGAAAATTTTTACTGCTGTGAATTTTTGATCAACTATTTTTCACTCTCAGTAAATCCCGAGGTGGGATTTTCCTTGAGCTATTGCAACAACATTTCTCCAAGGCATAAAAATTTAAATTCACACAGCACCGCGACAACTGGCTCACAGCCACAACCACTCAACCACATGCACAAATTGTAAGACCACGCACACATTTTGCACCTAACTGATCACCACACTAACACACCACAATTTCTGAAAAAGAAATCTGTGGATAATTATTCTAGTACATTTGCCCCCAGCACGCTGACAGCAGTTAGCACCTAACCCTGACACTTAATCCTCATGATCACCGCCGCCGCGAAGAGCCAACACTCGAGCAGCAGCATCACGGCGATCATCGAGGGTCATCACGCACAAGAGCACGGAGAAACCCAGCAATGCCGCCAACCCTCCGCACACCAGTATCGTGAACCAGTCCGGCATCACCTCCGCCACTAGAGCCTCATCTCGAGCTCCTGCAAATAGAAATGGAGAAGAAGGAAGAGGAAGTAGAAGCGAGGCCAGGCATGAGGAAGAAGAGAGAGGCACCGCGATCTTTTTATAACTCGAGATCGGTGTATGGTGAACGAAGTCCACCAGCGCCGCTCGTCGCTCGATCGCCGGCTTTCGGAGGCGAATCCGTGAGCAGTGCCGACAGTGCGCTAGCCCGCGAGGTGAGTGCGCGCTACACCGGCAGCCAGCACGACGCGCACTGCCGCAGTACGACCTAGCTGCCCTACGCGCTAGACGCCGTCGAGGAGAAAGTGCGGGAAGAGCGCGAGAGAGAGGAAGAAAGGGGAACCAGAGGTAGGAGGAGGGACTGACAGTGGGCCCCGGGTCCACCTGTCAGCCAGGAGGAGCACTATGCACTCGGGTACGCCTAGCGTAAATTGGGAATTTAGAATTTCATTAATTCTAAATTTACCATTTCCGCAGTAGAAATCTTTTGGTTTCCTCAACCGTAGATTTTTGCACGCAACACCAGTACCCAATAAAGTTGCACCAATTATCTGCCCACTCCCTGTAGCCTCGTCAAATCACGTGAACAAAATGTTTAATTTTCGGGATATTATTGATAACTATATTTTTGAAGCCATCCTTAGCAAATCTCGAGGACGAGATTTTTCTTAAGGAGGGTAGTGTTGTAACACCCCAAAAATTTAACCATGTTTTGTTAATTAAAATTTTGCCAGGAATTTGAAATTTTTCTTCTGGATTTTCTTGTGATCTCAGAGCCACTCCTTTTGCCTGAATTTCAAAAATTCTTCTGTTCTATCTGAAAACTTTTGAATATTTTGCGTGGCTTGAGTGTCTTATTTAATCATTTTATTGCATTCATTAAAACCAGTGGAATAATTTTTATAATAAAAATTTGACAAGATTTAATTCATTTAATAGCATTTTTTTGAGCCTCATTTGCACTGCAACTATTTTATAAATTCATCTGTAAATTCCACAAAAAAATTGTAGAAGTCTTGTAATGTCCCTGGATCACTTTTATGCAAAAACCCAACTTGGCCATTTGAAAATTTTGAGCTCCACTTCAAGTTTTTAAATCTGGTTCAAATTGCAGTTTGCACTACAACCTATTTAAATATTCCTTTAAAAATTCCATAAAAATTTGGGGATGTCAGTAGAAGTATATAACTCAGGTTTATGCAAAAATCCATTTGGGTTCTTTGAAAAATTTGAGCAAACCATCCTCATCTTCATTCTGGTCCAGAGTGGTAGTTTGTACTGCAACCCCATTTTAATTTTCTCTTTTGCCCTTGAGATTGTCCCTGCTCATAGTTCACCCTATAAAACCCTTAAGTCCAGAAGATTGGACCCATGGGAATATTTTTGACACATGCAATAATGGCATATATTTTCTGTACAAATTTGGTTTTCTCAAGAACTTGCACTATGAAGTTTTTGCTCTGGCCAAAATAACCTTGCCATCCTCTTTATCATCTAAAGAGACTATGATCTGGAAGTTTTGGTCACCAGAACAACCTTCTGGATGCCCCTAGCATTTTGTCGAACAGTTGGAGTGCATGAACTGTTTTGACATGATCTTTGCTTTGCATTGGAAGTTAGCTTATCTGGCTTTATCAGATTGTCCCTTAGCTATGCCTTGGCCATCAAGTCATACCTGTAAAGCCCCGTGGGCAGAGGAGCCTCGTGGCAGGAATTGGCATTTTGCCGAACGCCTGGCGTGCATGCCCGGAGCACGAGCAGAACGTGCTTATTGCACGCATCCGCCCGAGCCGCCGCGTCGCCTAGCTCTGCCCCTGACCCTTGCTAGCTCGTAGAGACGCAACCTCGACCTTCTCCCTTGTCGCAGAGCCGCCCTGGCCACTTCCTGGAGCTCCCCAGCACCGCCGTCAGGTCGGCCATGGCAACTAGCGGGCGGCCGCAGCCGCTTCTGCCATATACGGCACCGCCCGAGCCACTCTCACCCGCCAGCTGCCCTCTGGAACAGGGCAATCTCATCCGCGAGCTCGTCTACTACCGCCGGCCATCGCCACATCGCCTGCAAGCTACTGTCGCCGGAGTTGTCTGTTGCCGCCGTTCTTATCCACTCCACCGATGGGAACCGACCTCAACCGGCTATAAATAAGCGCCTCGTGGCCGCAGCGCAGGCCAGTCCTCTCCGATGAACCGTAGAAAGCTTCCCCTAGCTCCAATTTAGCCGGAACCACCGTCTTCTCCAACTCCGGCAGCTTCATCCGCTATCACTCTCTGCTTGAATCCGAGCAAGCCAAAACGTCTCCCTCCTCATTCTTGCCACCATTAGGCTCCCCTCTACCCCGCGGAGCCACCCCGCCTCTCAATTTCGATAGGGAGCCACCGTAACCCATACGGCCAATCGATCCCATAGCCACCGTCCGCCTCGGAGCTCGCCGTCGACGAACCAACCCACCTTTCCGGCCGTGTCGACCACTGGGAGGATCGCCCTCGAGTCACTGATCCATCCCTGCCCTCGGAAGCCCGTGGGGAGCCGCCGTTCGCCGGCAACGGTCGCCGGAGCCGCGGCCATCTCTGTCGCCAGAGGAGGGAGGGAGGGAAGACTAGTCAAACCTGACTGGTGGGCCAGGCGGGCCCACTGTCAGTGGCTAGCCGTCTCGCCGCGTTGGATAAGTGAAAGCGTAAACTCTGAAGTACGTCTCCCCCTCTCGAAAGCGTATTCTGGCCCGAAACGTTATCTCCTCGCACAAGCGTATTTCTCGGAAATACGTTTTCTATTCTAGGAAGCGTATTCGGTCCGAACCGTTTTCTTTTTCTGATTTATATTAAAAACAGTTTTGACCATGTCTTTGACAGGCTATATCTTTTAAAATAAAACTCCGATTGAGTTGATTCTTTTTCCTACCTCTCTCAAATTTCATCTAGTTTATTTTCATATTTATTTGAAAATTTTCCGAGACAACTTTTTGTACTGTTTTTGATTTATGTGTTAATTTGAATATTTCTCTAAATAGGAATTAAAGAGAGGAGAAAACTTTTGAAAGTTTTACGATGCACTCTACCCCTCCACACCTTGAAGGCAAGCATTCTGAACCCGGGCATAATAATGGTTGGGTGTTGTTTGATGTGATTACAACACCATATTGACTCGAAGCATGCATTATTTTATGAGACGTTGTGATCATGCTCCTGAGTGCATGATAGAATTTCTTTGCAGTTGGAAATTTAAATACTTGTGGAAGTGTTCATCCTCTTATGCCTCTCATGCCTACCGGAGGGGATCCGGAGCAGTCTCTGTCTCGGGTAGACACGAGCTTACTGTTGACATCTCGCTGAAGCGAGAATAGTCAGTGAGGCATGAAGGGGTATGATGAGTGATGATTCTGTCTGTTGATATGGAATATACTTGTTATACTAATCATGCAGGAAACACTTAAACCTCCTGAGTCGACCGTAGATCGAGTCTTGTTCCAGTAACCCCCATACTTGTCTCGTGCTACCACTCGTCCCTGCCACAAGTAGGGTATGGTTCAGTAAGTTGTCAACCCCTTTCTTAGCACACACCGTACAGAGAGGCCATAGTGAAAGATACCAGTGGCCCCTGGTAGGTATGTCACTTGGTCCGGGGGCATGGGTGTTCGGTTGGAGCCGAAGGGGTAGCTCCCCTAGTTTGCGCGCGGTATAAATTTTGTGATCCCATGCTAGTCGAGGTTGTAGCCTCCCCACTTAGAGTTTTGCTGAACGGTGGTCGTGGGTGATTCCAGACTCCGGTAAGTGAAGCTGGTGTGTGCGGTCAGGTGTGTTTTCAATTCAAAGACTATTAGCGGAATTAGTCCTGGTGGACTAAGGGAATCCGTTACTTGTGGGTAAAGAGTACACCCTCTGCAGAGTTTATATCTATTCGAATAGCTGTGTCCGCGGTTAAGGACTACAGTCTAGGATGGGTCAAGTGTCGGTCTTAGTGTCGGTCTTCGGAGGAAAAACTTCTAAACCGGAATATTGATCCTGGCATGTGATAATGATGATTATGACTATTATTATTGTGGACTAACCTTTTCTTTTATATTTGTATTATTGAGTACCCTTGGGACGGTTCTACCTCCTGGATACTTATTGTTATTTATTTTTTCCTTATAAGCCCTTTCTGTGATGTCGCTCAGATGTCCGACTGTGGCATGCCTGTTATTTACTTTTCAATATAAGCCCTTTCTGTGATGTCGCTCAGACGTCCGACTGTGGCATGCCTGTTATTTACTTTTCAATATAAGCCCTTTCTGTGATGTCGCTCAGACGTCCGACTGTGGCATGCCTGTTATTTACTTTTCAATATAAGCCCTTTCTGTGATGTTGCTCAGACGTCCGACTGTGGCATGCATGTTATTTACTTTTCAATGTAAGCCCTTTATGTGGTGTCGCTCAGACGCCCGACTATGGCATGCTTTATATTTTTATCCTTTCGAGGCGTCGCTTCAGACACTCGATCAGTTTATCTGATTTTTATTCTCTGATTGCTTATTCCTGTTTAATATGATTGACCTGCTTGTATGCATCATGAATTTTATTTTGTGACTGACTAAGTGATCGAGGATTGTTTCAGTGCATGATTAGCATCGGTTATATTATGCTTGTGTTCTTAATGTTTGCGAGTACATTCAAAGTACTCACTGGCTTGTCCCTGGCTATTGTCTTGGCCAGATTTCTTGCTTGGAGAGGAGCACAACGATGACAGCCCGGAACCTAGGCAACGATGAGAGCAGCCACGCGAAGATAGGAGTTATCCAGGTCAGCTGTTCCTGTGGGAAATGGAGTCCCATAGACGCTGATGTTCCTCAGACCGCTTCCGCCATCAACCACTAGAAACCTATTGTTGTACTCATAGACCACAATGGTCTTGTACTTCATATTTTGTGTTTTTGCTTGGAATCTCTGTATCAAGATTGTGCCTCATCAGCTAACAGTAATCCTGGGGCTGGTGAGCACAAGGACCCTTTACTGGGAAATTAATATCCTGGAAAACCGGTCCTAACAGGAACCCCAGAAGCTTTCCTGTAGGGACACCAAAAACACACTTCTCCGGGTTAAGCTTCATCTGGTAGACACAGAGACTGTCAAATGTTTCCTTGAGATCCTCCAATAGAGTCTCTTTCTTCCGAGATTTAACCACAATGTCATCCACATAAGCATGAACATTCTGCCCGATCTGATTATGGAAACAGTTCTGGACACAACGCTGATAAGTCCCCTGGGTGCTCTTCAGACCAAATGACATGGTTGTATAACAGAGGGCCCCAAAAGGTGTGATGAAAGCCGTCTTTGCCTGGTCTTCCGGCTTCAGCTTGATCTGATGATAACCAGAGTAAGCATCCAAGAAACATAAACTCTCACAACCAGCCGTAGCATCAATGATCTGGTCAATACGGGGCAAGGCAAAGGGGTCACTAGGACAAGCTTTATTCAGGTCTGTGTAGTCAACACACATCCGCCAAGTCCCGTTTTTCTTCAGAACAAGTATTGGGTTAGCCAACCACTTGGGATGGAAGACTTCGACGATGAACCCGGCAGCTAGCAGCCGAGCCACTTCTTCACCAATAGCTTTCCGCCTTTCCTCATTGAAGCGACGGAGGTACTGGCAAACTGGTTTAAACTTGGGATCCACGTTAAGGGAGTGCTTAGCGAGTTCTCTCGGTACACCTGGCATGTCAGAAGGTTTCCATGCAAACATGTCCCGATTCTCACAGATGAACTCGATGAGCGCGCTTTCCTATTTGGGATCCATATTTGCCCCGATGGTGAATTGCTCCGAAGAATTGCCCGGGGTGAAATCAACTTGCTTCGTATCTCTGGCCGACTTAAACTTGAGCAGGGGGTCAGAATCTGTAGTGGGCTTCTTTAGAGACGTCCTGTCAGCTAGGTCAACATTATCCTTGTAATACCGCAACTCCTCTGTGGCGCAAGCCGTCTCAGCATAAGCTGCATCTCCTTCCTCACACTCGAGTGCAATTTTTTGGTTTCCTTCCACTATGATGGTTCCCCTCGGTCCTGGCATCTTCAGCTTTAGGTAGACATAACATGGGCGCTCCATGAACCACGCGTAAACCGGCCGACCAAACAGGGAGTGGTATGGGCTCTTAAGCTTGACCACCTCGAAGGACAGGAACTCAGAACGCCAGTTATCCTCTGAGCCAAAGGCCACCTCAAGGGAGATTCTTCCCATGGGGTATGCTGACTTGCCAGGAACAATGCCATGAAAGACTGTAGAAGATGGAGTTAGTTGCTTATCAGACAGATTCATCCGCCTGAACGTGTCATAATACAGGATGTTGATGCTACTTCCCCCGTCCATGAGCACTTTAGTCAGGACATAACCGCCGACTTGTTGCCCCACCACCAGAGCTAAGTGGCCAGGGTGGTCGAGTAGGACTGGATGATCCGCCCTCCTACAGGTAACCGGCTGCTCAGACCAGTTGAGATAGTAAGGTGTTGCCGGCTCAACCACGTGGGCGGCTCGTCGCTGCACCTTCCGATCCCGCTTACAGGTGCTGGTGGTGAAGACATGATACTGTCTGCTATTTAACTGCTTCGGGATACTCTAAAATCCTGCTGCGCCAGCTTGATGCTGATTTCCCTGGTTGCCTCTCTGGTTCCCACCTCCCGGATTTCCAGCCCCCTGGAACCCGCCGCCTTGGCCACTATTTCCCTGGAAACCGGGCCTGACGAAGGGTCCCTGCAAGCCGGCCCCTGAGAAACCGGGTCCTGGGTTAGCGGGTAGTCCGCCGTTGCCTCCCCCATGATGATGATTCTGGAAGATGCGCTTGGCGAACTCTTGCATCACATAGCAATTTTCCCAGGAGTGAATGGACGGTTTACCATTATAACTGTGTTTCGGACAAGGAGCTTTGAGGGCTTCCTCGTAAGTGAGAGGGCGAGTGCCGGAGGACGGCTTCCTAGAACCATCATTCTAACGCTGACCATTGTTGTCCGTGTTTGTGTTCGCCACCATATCAGAGCTACCATCGTAACCCTTGCGCTTTCCACCGTTGTTGCTCTAACCGTTGCCGTTGTTCTGCTGCTGACCCTTATCGCCAGCCTTCTTTCCCTGGTTAGATTTCTCCTCGTCTGACAGCGGATTCTTGGTGTTATCTGACTCCGCGTACCGGGTTAGGACATCCATGAGGTCTCCCATGTCCTGGACCTTTCGCTTGAGCCGCCCAAGCTTCTGGACCAATGGCTGGAACTTACATGTTCGTTCCAGAACAAGCACCGCCTGAGCCGCCGAGATACTATCGGAATTGTGCATAACTTCTGCAACCTGGCGAGCCCAATGGTGCGCCGACTCGTCCTCGCGCTGGACACAACGCTCAAGATCAACAATTGTGGTTGGCCTCTTGCAAGTTCCCTGGTAGTTCTTGACAAAACGCTCCTTTAGCTCCTGCCAGGTGTTGATAGAATTTGCCGGTAAGTTTTTCATCCAGGTGCATGCAGGGCCCTCCAACATTAGCGGTAGGTAATGCGCCAGGACTGACTCGCTTGCACCCAACAAGTCCATTGCCAGCTCATAGCTCTCGACCCACTCCGTAGGCTCTAAATTTGCTGTGTAGTTAGGAACCTTGCGAGGCCCCTTGAAATCTGGGGGTATGCGCGCCTCTCGCAGCGCTGGCACCAAGCAGGGAGTCCCGACCAGGCGGCTCGAAGCACTCTCAGGCCGACCGTCAAGCCGGGCTACCTCGGGCGAATGATGCGCTTCAGGCGGGTTAGCATTTGGCAGCGGGTTAACGCGCGCCGGCGTGCAAACGTGCACCGGCGGGTTGTTCCCTGCGCGCGCGTTTTCTTCCTCCCACGCTCACAGAATCCGAGCTGTGTCTACCACATCCTGCGGGATCCTGGGCTGCTGCTGCTCTGCCAGCGGTTGGGTGGCCCTCCGGCGGTGCGCGCTGCTGGAGACCGCAGGCGACTCAGGGCACTGACTCCTGGAGCAGCTCTGATGAGGGGTTGAGTGAAGCCGATGCTGGCTATGCGAGTAGTTGGCTTGCTACACCACTGCCGTTTTGACCATTGCAATGGAATTCCTGGCCTCTGTCTGAATTGGGTCGTCTCCCTCTATGGGAATGGCAGCCAAGTTGTGGATTGCTGCCAGCATGTTATCAACCGGGTTGGAGTAGTGTCCACTTGGGGTTTGGAACCGGTGAGACGGCGGCTGCTGCTGCTGATCTGGTGTACGAAGTCGGGCCGGCTCTTGCTGCTGAATAGGCCGCTGTAGCGGTGGCTCTCTCGGGGGGATAACTCCAGCCCCCGGATTCATCAGAGCTGGCGGCGTGGTGAATAGCTGAGTCAGCTCGAGATTAGCTGGAAGCCGGCTCTGACGATGCCTCCGGTGAACAAGCTCTGACTCAGCCTGCCGGCGGCTCAGGTACTGTGTTTCCTCATCAAGGCGCCACCTCTCCGCGGCGATCTGTGCCTGCTCTTGTATCATGCAGGCATTCTCTGCGTTGATGTCCTCTTGGATCTTGGCCATCTCCTCGCGACACTTCATGATCTCCATGTTGCATGCCGCTGCGTTCTCCGCGGTGACCGGCTCAGCCAACAGGGTCGCCAGCGTAGTCATCAAGTCCGCGAGTGCTTGAACCCCGCTCTTCTGAGAGCCGGAGGCCGAGGCGCCAGCTCCTCCTGAGCTGGCCAGGAGGTTGTTCTGTCCCGCCATTGGGTTGGCCGGGTCTCATGCTGGATCTTGCCTACCCGCCATGTAGACCACCACGAAGCGAGGCGGATCAGGGCTCTCCGGGAAGAGGTCGTCCGTGTGCCTTAGCCCTCTGTCATGCAGCAGAAGAATTGACTCGGTTTCCCCCATCGAGGACTAGCCATCAGATTGGACGAGCATGTCGTCCTGAGATTGGGAGTTCTCCGACAGGGCCACCCCTTGGGTGAAGCCCACGAAGACGTGATCTGGGCCGGCTTGATCGGGGCCGGGTCTCGTCGGGTGCAGACCCGCGCGGCGTGCCGACTCGATGGCGGCGATGTTCTCCAACCCGGCGGCCGGCTCGCCGACCACGCCGATGAAGGTATTGATCTTGCCAAAGGGGACCCGGTACCCGTACTCGATTGAGTCGGCGTCGGGGCCCCAGTATGAATCGTCAATGTAGAACTTCCCGCGACGGCTCTTGGACATCATGCCAACCGCGTACTTCCCAAACCCTGGAAGAGATCCCGCTAAGAACTCAACTCCACCATGCGTGAGCCCCACGGTGGGCGCCAACTATCGTGGTTTTGTCGTGACAGATGTCCTAGTAGAAGGACTTAGAGATGAAGCCATCGCATTAACGTGGAAGCTTAGCGGGGTTGAGCGGGAACGAGAAGACGCCGGGTTACCCAGGTTCGGCCCCTCACAGTGGAGGTAAAAGCCTACGTCCTGCTTGTCTATATTGTTGTAGATCTCAATTACAAGGATGCGAATTCGCTAACCTAGCTCTCGAGGGGATTGCAACTTAGTCTTTTCGTATAGGTGCTCCCCTTTATATATACAGGTGGAACCCTAGATTACATGAGAGTCCGGATCGTTCTTTGACCCGCCTCCTATTCTTCCCTACTTGTTCTCCAAGATGGCCATCTTGCCTGCTATCTTCTCGTTAAGCCGGCCCACTGCTTAAGCCGGCTTATCCTTGCCAGGCCTCATTAAGCCGGCCCACACAGAGTCTTCGGCCCACAGTGAGTTGACCCGCTAAGCTCGCCTTACGGCCGGGTTAACACCCTGCCGGGTCTCCGCGCTGGTAAATATCCCCAACAGACGTGATGCCTATATACATGATCATTGCCTTGAATATCGTCATAACTATGCGCTTTTCTATCAATTGCCCAACAGTAATTTGTTTACCCACCGTATGTTCTGCGCTCGAGAGAGAATCCTCTAGTGAAACTATGGCCCCCGGGTCTACCTTTATCATATATTAAAATACAAAAATACCTTGCTGCAATTTATTTACTTTTATTTTCTTTTGCAATTTATCTTTTTATATATCACTATCATAATTAATCCTTGCAAATAACCGCTAAGGGGATTGACAACCCTCTTATTTGCGTTGGGTGCAATTGTTTGCTTTTGTGTGTGTAGGTGCTGCTAATGAGGTTCTGTGTAGTTCTCCTACTGGATTGATAACCTTGGTTCTTAACTGAGGGAAATACTTATCTCTACTGTACTGCTTCATCCTCTCCTCTTCGGGGAAATCCCAACGCAGTTCACAAGTAGCAGCCCCTGATTGTCAACGATACAGCATGCAGCCGAAAGAAGTTGAGAATGAGAAAGGCATCTGGATTAACTTTGATCCTTGGATGTCTCAACTCTGAAAGGTAGTGATGTGTTTCAAGCCTTGAGGTTGGTAGGTAATGTGGCTGTTGCATCGAAAGGGTGGAGTCATGGTGTCTACGAATCACTTGTGGCTGAAGGGGGCTGCAAATTATTATGGCGTTGGATCATCCCTCTTCGAATGACTTGCTGTCTTTGCTGCTTTTTCTGGATGGGTGATGTTCTTTTTTGTTATGCAGAATCCTTGTAATTTGGTCATCCTTGTCTATGTCACTCTTACTATGTACTAGCTCGCTCTGTTTAGAACTTTGTGATTTGTGTCTGGATCACGGGAGTTTGAGCGCTTCAGATGGCTGCGTTTTGGTGATTTAGCAAGACTTGTGAACTTTCATGTCTCGCTGTTTATGTCCAGTCGGCCCAGTGGGTGTTCGCTCGCGCTCAACGTCCGAAAATGCCTAAGTATTGCTCGTCCCATCTCAAGGCCGAATCCCCATCCTAGCCACAGTCCGCCACCCGACTGTCTGGCTAGCGGGAAGGAAGTCCAACGAAAAAGACAAACAAGAAAAGGCCCAAGGCCGAACAGCACAAGCGAAATCGCATGCGAAATTTATAAACAACAAAGTCCCATGGCCACAAGTTCATTACATGTAACTACACCCCCAGTGGGTGGACCTGCTACCCAACCGAGTTCAAGTACAGGAAGGATAAAGATAAAAAATCAAAAGCCCTAAGTGGCACCCGCATCGCCCCCGGTCGGCATCGGATCGGCTGAGGTGGACGCGGCCGCCGGGTCGGGCCCAGAGCTCTCCGCCCTCTCGGTCGTGGCGTCGTCGTCCGGGTCAGCCTCGTCGTCAGCATAGGCCCCCGTCTTGGCCGAGCTGTCGTCCGGGTCATTGAGCAGCAGGCCGAACTCGTCGGCGGGGAGCGCCTCGCCGTCCTCCGTCCGCTCTAGGATGAACTCATCGTGCGGGGCGAACGAGGCCAGGTAGCTGGCCCGCCCGGCGATCTGCTGCGCCCGCGGCGCCAAGTCATCCTCCGCGCCGGCCCGCTGCGCTGCCAGGCTGTCGAGGTCCATGCCCGGATACCAAGACACGACGAAGCGCAACGCCATCTTCGTGCCGGCCCAGGCTGCGAAGGCCCTCCACGCGCCGAGTCGCTCCACGCCGGCTTCCAGCCACCGCGCCAGCCGGGTGACGCTGTTCGGCGCCACAGCACCTGGCCAGAGGCTGCCCACCATGCTAACCCCGGCCTCGAACAGCCGGCGCATGTGCCCCTCCATGGCTCCAAGACGAGCCTCCCTGGAAAGGACGATCTTCGAGAGGGTCCAGGCGGCGTAAACATCGACCTCCGCCCCTGCCGCACGCTGGTCCGACCGGTAGGCGTGCACGGCCGCATCGGCCGCCTCCTGCGTCTCTGGGAAGACCCCTGGCGAAGGAGGAAAACAAGTCAGCCAGAAGAAAACAACTTGCCGGCTAGGCTAGCCGGACCAAAGAAAAGACGGCACTCACGGGCGAAGGCCTCATCGAGGTGCTGCGCCTAGCTCAGCATCCCATGCTCCCGCAGGGCCGACGCGCGGGCCTAAGCCTCGAGATCTTTCTCGAGCTGGGCGATCCTCCAGCCGGCGTCCGCCAGCTCCTCGGCCCCCTTGCCGCGCTCCTCCACCAGCCAGCCCAGCTCTGCCTGGTGGGCATCCTCTGCCTTGGCCTTCTCGGCCACCAGCCGGTCCACCTCAGTCTGGAGTCGGTCTCAGTCGGTGACTGCAAGGTCACGCTGCAGGCCGGCTTTGGCAAGCCGGTTTTGGAGACCCGGCACCTCGGCCGTGGCGGCTGCATGACGGGGTTCCAGGCCAGACGCCGGAAGCA
This sequence comes from Elymus sibiricus, assembly GCA_039707655.1. Classification (NCBI taxonomy): domain Eukaryota; kingdom Viridiplantae; phylum Streptophyta; class Magnoliopsida; order Poales; family Poaceae; genus Elymus; species Elymus sibiricus. The sequence goes on along the minus strand of CM077668.1, from coordinate 85,522,806 downwards.
AGGAAAAGAAGAAAAAAGACAAGCTCTAAGATTCGACCCGGCTGCTCCGCAGTCCGGCCCGAACCTCGAGGGCTACACCCAGTGGGTGCACTGGCGCGCCCCCACTGAAGGCATGCAAGACGTACCTTGAACCCGGCACAACTCCTCTTCCTTGGTGGCGAGCTGGGCTTTGGCCTCAAGGAACCGCTCTAGAAGCCGGTTGTACGCGCTGGCCCGCAGGTCGTACAAATGCTGTGCGAAGACAAAAGTTAGAGGAATGCAAGAAACGCAAATAAAGACCCGACCCGGCTGCTCCGCAGCCGGCCCGGGCATCCAGGGCTACACCCAGTGGGTGCGATGGCGCGCCCCCACTGATTCAACGGCCAAGACAAGCAAAGAGTAAAAACTTATCGTGACTGCTTGTGTCGTGGTATTCTCGCAGGGGGTGCTTGATTCACGGCAGATGCCATGAGATGGCTTGTGAGGTGGGGCTACGATAGGACGCCGGTGGGTTCCGGAGGCGAGGTTGGCATGAGCAAGTGCGTGACATGAGACGTACCCAGGTTCGGGGCCCTCCGGAGAGGTAACACCCCTAGTCCTGCCGTGTGAGCTGATGATCACAGTGGTTACAGAGTTGCTCCTGGAGCTGTTTTGTTGGAGGAGGGAGAAGGGGCTAGGCCACCATTCTGCCTCTCTGGTTTAAGTGTGAGGTGACCAGAACGAGTACTGAACTGCTCTAACGATCGATTGGCTGACCCCTCTGCAAGGAGGCCTCCCTGGGGGTCTTATAGGCCGACCCCAGGGTTAAAATGGTAATGTACCAGAGGCGCGGGCCCCTGATGTCATTGACTGGGATCCGGCGGCCGGGTCCGGGTCGCCGTGTCGCCGGGTGCCGGGTCGCGGGGTGCCGGGTCGCCGGGCTGCCAGGTGTGGCGCACCTTCCCGACGCGGGCACTGTGGCGGGTCTTGTGTTTCGTTAGTCTGGGCTCGAGGTCTTGTCCATCGTCAGGTCGGCGCCGCTGTTTCTACAGGAGGTCAGTGCCACAGTTGCTACAGAAGGTCGGTGTCGCTGTTTCTACAGGAGCATGCCTCCTGACACCGCCCGCCTCGGGCGAGGGTGCAAGATAAAGCTGCAGCCTCGCCTGCACTGCCAGCGTAAAGGGCGGTGCGCGGATCGATGCTTTCTTCGCCGCTAAGGCTTCGCTGCCTCGCGGCTGGCCGGCTTGGGCCAGCCGGCCAGGCCGGGTCGCCGTGCCGAGCCGGCTCACGCAGGGGAGCCGGCGTGCGTGGCCAGCCAGCCTGAGGAACTTGTCTTGCTCCGCTGATTTTCCGAAAGGGATTCGGGCTCTGTTGCCTACCCGGGGGTCATCCCCCCGACAGTAGTCCCTGAAGCTGTGAAGGTTCGCCGGCTTCAGGCAGGGGGGCCTTTGCAGCTTACCGCCCTGAGGATCCGGTTTTGTTGATGAAGCGCCGGAGTCCGGCCGGGCGGCCTCGCCTGGCCGGCCGCCGGCTCCGCGGCAGCGGACGCCGGGAACACCCGCTGGGGGGCCGGCTTCCGGGGTCCGGGTCGCGGCACCCCGACCGGAGCGGGAAACGGAAACGCCCGTTGGGTGAATCTTGCTTCGTACGCCGTTTCGCGCCCGCCGTAGCCCGACGGGCCACCATGTGCAGCCTTGCGGTGGTCGAAGCCTGCCAGCCCACGCACGCGACGGGACGTGACTGTGGCTCGGGCCCGCCACTACACGCCCTCGGCCTGCGCGCGGGGATTTACTGCGGCGGCCGCTGTCGATTGCGCTTCCCCGCGCAGTTAATGCGCGCGGGGAACACGTGCGCCCAGTCCGGGGGAGTGGGGATGCAGGCGCAGACGATCCCACTCCCCCACGTTTTCGCGCGGTTATAAAATGAGAGGGAGGGGGGAGTGCGGCGGAGACGCTCACGCACGCACCCCTGCCCCTTGCTCTTCCTCTGCCTCTTCTTCTCCGCCGCACCCGAGCGAAGTGCCACCGCCTCCGTGCGCCTCGCCCACGCCTGCCGCGCGCCGCGACCCGAAGCCCGCAGCGCGCCGCTCTCCTCCTCTCTTCCTCCTCTCCTTCTCCACCGGATCTCGACGCTCGCGGAAACCCTCGCCAATGGCGCTGCCGAAGGGGTCTTGGGAGGGCTCCATCATGACAGAGAAGAACATCCGTTACCTCCGCCGCACGAAGCGGCTGCCGCCGGCGGAGGTGCTGATCGTGCGCACGCCGGGCCCGGAGAGGGTGCCAGCGCCGCAGGAGGGCGAGCGCGTGGTCTTCTTCTCGCACTTCGAGCGCGGACTCGGCCTCCCCGCGAGTCTCTTCTTCCGCGCGTGGCTCGATTTCTTCGGGCTGCAGCCGCATCATCTCGGCGCCAACGCCGTGCTGCAGGTAGCCGGCTTCACCACGCTCTGCGAAGGCTACCTCGGGATGCTGCCGACTGTGGATCTCTGGGCGAAGATGTTCTTCCTGAAGCAGCAGGGGGCGTCAGCCGGCGCCATGTCCGACTGCGGCACAGCGGTGGTCACCGGCCGGCCAAACGGGCCATTTCCCAAGCTGCCGCTTGAGGACTCGGCCAAGAAATGGCAGACTACGTTCTTCTACGTCCGGAATGCCGACCCGGCCGTCGACGTCATCAACCTTCCGCCGTTCTACAACGCGCCGCCGCTCGAGAGGCCGAATTGGGGGTACTACCCCAAGAAGCCGTCGAAAGAGGCTAGCGCGAAAGAGATGGAGAAGATCTGCGGCCGGGTCGCGGAGCTGGTGAAGAAGGAGGGGCTGAAGCCGGCCGACCTCATCGCGGCCTTCATAGCCCGCTGGGTTCTGCCGCTGCAGCGCCGGGCGCACCGGATCTGCGACATGAGCGGCCGGCATGACCTGACCCGGATGTCGACCAAGGACCTGACGCCGGCCGGGATCGTCCAGCGGGTCAACTATATCTCTAAGGCCGCCCTAAAGTTGGGCGAGTGGGGCTTCGGGAAGGAGACTTATCGCCGGGATAACCCGGTGCCTGCGGTGAGTCCTTGGTCTTTATTTTTTGCCGCCTCGGCGTTGTTCTTGCGTCCTGATGCCGTGGGATGGCCGCAGCTGTTCGCCAGCTAGCAGAACCACGACGGCCCGAACGCCTAGATCCTGCTGGCCGACCTGCCCGACTCGGACATGGAGGAGGTCAGAGCCGAGGTGGAGGAGGGGGCGGTCGAGGCGCGCCTGGCTAACGCCGCAGCCGGCGGGTCGCTGGTTGCAGGTAAGTCTCCACCTCCAAATCTTCTGCGGGACTGGCCGGATGACGACGAGGAGAGCCTGACCGACGCCCCCGGTGCAGCGCCCTCGGCTGGGGGGGACGCCAGCGTCGAACCCCCAAGACGGCTACGGAAGGCGGCCGGCGCCGGGCCGGCTCGCGCTGCGGCGACCGCCACCCGGCCGCACGGGAAGGAGGTGGTCAAGGCAAGGTCGGCCGCGAAGCGCCCGGCGACGGGTCCGGCGCGCGAGAGGGCTGTCGTGAAGAAGAAGCGCCGGCTCGCCCCATCCGTGGGGCCGAGACGGGAGCCTCCGATGGTCATCGGGTAAGGACTTCTTGTTTCTGATCCCTGCTTGCCGAACTTGAGGGGCGCCAACTGTCGTCTTATTGCTTATCTTTTTTCTTCGCCTTCGCCGTGATGAATCTGTCATGTGCAGGTCGGCTCTTGACCTGGCGGTGGCGGCGACGGAGGCCGCGGGGGGCGAGGTCACCTGGAGGAAGACCAGGAGCAGCGCCGTCGACCCTCCGCCGAGTCGGTCCGAGGAGGGAGATCCCGAGGCCGGCCAGTCCGGCCAGGATCTTGACGCGGTGATGCGCGCCGCCTGGCGGGACCGGGCAGAGGCCAAGAAGGCGATGCAGGAGGCCTCAGCCCAGGCGTGGGAGAGGGCCTCTGCGACGTGGGCCAGACCCACCACGGATCCGGCCTGGCCAGAGACGGAGAGGGGCTCGGCGCCAGCGGTGACGGTTATCGAGCCGCAGCCGGCGGGAGCGGGCGAGCCGGCGAGGACGGAGCCGGCCGGCGGCGGGTCAGACGTTGACGAGGAGATCGTCGTGGACACGCCGCCTCGGGCCAACCCGGCGGAGGGAGGCGAGGGCGGTGGGGAGAGGCGCGAGGATGTCTCCACGCCATCCGGCCGAGCGCAGCCGGCGCCGACCGCAGGGGCCGCGACAGGAGGCGCCGGCACTCTGGTGGTAGTGCCGCCCCAAACCGCCACGGACCCCGAGCGGCCGGGTGGGAGCGGATCCGACGCCGGGACCGCGTTCCAGTTTCCGTGGGCGAGCTCCAGCAAAGCCGTGGTGGGACCGCGAACCCGGGAGGACGATGCGGCAGATGTCTTGCGCTCGCAGCTTCGCGGCCGAGACGAGCGCCTGCGGGCCTTCCTCCGGGAGGAGCAGGACCGGGCACGGCAGCTGGAGCAGGCGATCGCGGTGAGCCTTTTCCTCCGTCTTGATTTGTTCAATCAGTGGAGGCGCGCGAGCGCACCCACTGGGTGTAGCCCCCGAGGTTCGGCCGGGCTGCGGAGCAGCCGGGTCGAATCTTATGGCTGTCTTTGCATTTCTCTTAATCTTCTGCCTGCGCAGCATCTGTATGACTTGCGGGCCAGCGCGTTCAACCGGCTCCGGGAGCGGTACCGCGAGGCCAGGACCCAGCTCGCCGCCAAGGAGGAGGAGCTGCAGCGGGTCCAAGGTATGCCTTCGAGCCTTCAGTGGGGGCGCGCCAGCGCACCCACTGGGTGTAGCCCCCGAGATTCGGGCCGGACTGCGAAGCAGCCGGGTCGAATCTTAGAGCCTTGATTTTTTCTTATAATCCTTGCTTCCGGCATCTGATCGGGAAATCTCGTCGTGCAGCCGAAGCAGCCGAGGTGCCAGGCCTTCGAGGCTGGCTTGCGGAAGCCGGTTAGCAGCGCGACTTCGCCGTCGGCGACCGCGACCGGCTCCAGACCGAGGTGGACCGAATGGTGGCCGAGGCGGCCCGAGCGGAGTAGGCCCACCGGGCGGAGGTGAGCCGGCTGGCGGAGGAGCGCGGCAAGGCGGCCGGGGAGCTCGCGGACGCCGGCAAGAAGATCGCCCAGCTCGAGAAAGATCTCGAAGCCTAGGCCCGCGCGTCGACGCTCCGGGAGAGCGGGATGCTAGGCGAGGCGCAGCACCTTGACGAGGCCTTCGCCCGTAAGTATTGTTTCTTTCTTTGGGCCGGATGGCAAAGCCAGAAAGTTGCCTTCTCTGACTGATGTGTTTTCTTTCCTTTGCCAGGAGTCTTCCCGGAGACACAGAAGGCGGCTGACGCGGCCATGTACGCCTACCGGAAAGAGCAGCGCGAGCTGGGGGCGGAGATTGACGCGTACGCCGCCTGGTCCTTCTCGGAGCTCGTTCTTGCCTGCGAGGGCCATCTTCGGGCCATGGAGGGGCAGATGCACCGCCTATTCGAGGCCGGCTTGGGCATGGCGAGCGGCCTCTGGCCAAACGCGGTCGTGCCGAACAGCGTCACCCGGCTGGCGCGGTGGCTGGAGGCCGGCGTGGAGCGACTTGGCGCGTGGAGGGCCTCCGCGGTCCGGGCAAGCGCGGAGACGGCGCTGCGCTTCGTCGTGTCGTGGTATCCCGGCATGGACCTCGACCGTCTGGCAGCGCAGCGGGCCGGCGCGGCGGAGTACTTGGCGGCGCGGGCGCAGCGGATCGCCGGGCGGGCCAGCTACCTGGCAGCGTTCACCCCGCACGACGAATTCATCGTCGAGCGGACAGAAGACGGCGAGGAGCTCCCCGCCGACACGCTCGGCCTTCTGCACGACGACCCGGACGGCAGCTTGGCCGAGACAGGCGCCTATGCCGACGACAAGACCGACGCGGACGACGACGCCACGGCGGAGAGGACGGCGGAGAGCGCTGGACCCGACCCTGCGGCCACGTCCACCCCGGCAGAGCCGACGACGGCTGGAGACGACGCGGGTGCCGCTTAGGGCCTTTGATTTTCTGTGCTTCGAACTTTTGTTAGGTAGCAGGTCCACCCATTGGGGGTGTAGTTTCATGTAATGAACTCGTGGCCGAGGGCCCATGTTATATATAAAGTTTGCGTGTGCTTTGGTGCCAAGTGTCGTGGTGAGTTCACTTTTTGCTGTTCGGCCTTGGGCCTTTTCCTGTTTGTCGTTTCTCTGGGCTTCCTTCCTGCTAGCCGGACAGCCGGGTTGCGGACTGTCGCTAGGACGGGAACTCGGCTTTGGGAGCGAACGCACAATACTTAGGCTTTTTCGGACGTTGAGCGCGAGCGAAACACCCACTGGGCCGGCTGGCGGCAGACGGCGAGGCCGCCTGGCGCGCAGCCGGTCGTGCGGTGAACAAGCGAGAGAAAAAACGGGTTGAACTGAGTTGGCTGTGCCGGGCTATCTCCTTAGTCGTTCTTGCGTAACGATGCTTCCAGCCTTTGGCTCTTCCCGGCCGGACAGCCGGGAGCCGGCTGTGGCTGGCGAAGAGAGGGCCTTGGCGGATCGTACGCTCCGAGACGGGCTAAGGAAGAAGGCGTGGCGTGGGTTAGCCGGTTAGCCCCCGAGCCCCCGAGCCGGCTACGCCGACTCGGCGGGAGTATTAGAAAAAACGCGGTTGTGTGTAGACAATGATTAAAGCGGGAAAAGGGAGCCCCCGAGCCCCCGAGCCGGCTGCGCCGACTCGATAGGAAACAAAAGAACGGGGGGGCTGCCTGCTTTGATTAAGTCCAAAAGATGGTGACACATACATACATGGGTTTAACTGTAAAAAGGACGGAGGAGCTCCGCGTTCGAGGGCCGGCTGGACTCCTCGCTGGCTGTGTCTCGCTTGCGCTTGTTCGGCTTCTGGGCGTCGATGAGGTAGTACGCGTTCCGGTCGCAGAGAGCCTTGCTGACGATGAATGGGCCTTCCCAGGGGGAGGCCAGCTTGTGCTGGCTGGCTGTTCGCTGGACGAGCCGGAGTACGAGGTCGCCCTCGCGGAACGCGAGGGGCTTGATCTTCTTGCTATGGTAGTGGCGCAGGCCTTGTTGGTAAATGGCGGACCGGCTGAGGGCCAGGTGGCGCGCCTCCTCGAGCAGATCGACGCCGTCTTCGCCTGCTTCTTTTGCTTCGCCTTCGGTGTACATCGTTACTCGGGGCGAGTCGAACTCAACGTCGGTTGGAATGATGGCTTCGGCTCCGTAGACGAGGAAGAACGGGGTGAACCTGGTGGAGCGGTTCGGCGTCGTCCGGAGGCTCCAAAGGACGGCCGGCAGCTCGTCGAGCCAGCAGCCGGGTGAGCGTACGAGTGGCTTGACAAGTCGCAGCTTGACGCCGGCTAGGATGAGGCCGTTTTCCCGCTCGACCTGGCCGTTCGACTGGGGATGTGCGACGGAGGCCAAGTCGAGCCGGATGCCAGATGCAGTGCAGTAGTGGGCGAGCGCGCCCTTGGCGAAGTTGGTGCCATTATCGGTGATGATGCTGTGCGGCACGCCGTAGCGCACCGCGATATCCTTGATGAATCGGACGGCCGTGGGCCCGTCGAGCTTCTTGATCGGCCTGGCCTCGATCCACTTGGTGAATTTGTCGATGGCGACGAGGAGATGCATCATGCCGCCTCGGGCGGTCTTGAAAGGCCCCACCATGTCGAGTCCCCAGACGGCAAAGGGCCATGTGATCGGGATGGTTCGGAGGGCCGAAACCAGCTGGCGGGTGCGCTTGCCGAAGCGTTGGCAGCCCTCGCATTTGAGGACCAGTTGCTCGGCGTCTTCCAGGTCTGTGGGCTAGTAGAAACCGTGCCGGAATGCTTTGGCCACCAGGCATCTCGAGGCGGCGTGGTGCCCGCACTCGCCCTGATGGATGTCGAGGAGGATCTCGATCCCTTTGCTCTGCTCGACGCAGCGCTGGAAAACGCCCGTCGTGCTGCGCTTGACGAGCTCGTGGTTGATGATGTCGTAGGCGGACATGCGCCGCTGCACTTGCCGGGCTTCAGTTTCGTCGATGGGGAGCTCGCCGTCTTCCAAGAAGGCAAGGATTGGCTGAGCCCAGGAGGGCGCCGTCACCACCGTGAGGACGGCCGCTGGGATGGGACCCGGGGCGACAGCCCCCGAGCCGGAGCCGACAGTCCCCGGGCTGGAGACGGCAGCCCCCGAGCCGGAGACGGCAGTCCCCGGGCCGGAGCCGGCAGCCCCCGAGCCGGAGACGGCAGTCCCCGAGCTTGGGCCGGGAACCCCAGGGCCGGGAGGGGGCGCACTGGGGTCGTCCGGAACGAAGATGGACTCCGACTTGGGCGACGGCTTGATGGACGGCTTGCGCAGGTGCTCGAGGGAGACGCCGGACGGGATGGCCTGCCGGGTGGAGCCTACTTTGGCCAAGGCGTCGGCTGCTTCGTTGTCGGCGCGTGGGACGTGGAGGAACTCGCATCCATCGAACCCGCCGGAGAGTTGCTGGACCAGGAAGCGGTAGCTGGCCATGTTGGCGTCCTAGTCGCCGGAAGCTTGCTGCACCACCAGGTCTGAGTCGCCATAGCAGAGGACGCGCCGGATGTCGATCTCCCTGGCCAGCCGGAGGCCGTGTACGAGGGCTTCGTACTCGGCGACGTTGTTGGAGGCGGCGAAGTGGATCTGGAGCACATACCGCAGCCGGTCGTTCTTGGGGGAGGACAGCACGATGCCGGCCCCCAAGCCGTTGCGCATCTTGGAGCCGTCAAAGTGCATGCACCAATGAGTCGACTCCGGCGCCGGCGGCAGGTATTGCGTCTCGGTCTAGTCGACGAGGAAGTCGGCCAGTGCTTGGGACTTAATGGTGGTGCGCGGCTCGTAGAGGATTGTGTGGTCGGCCAGCTCGAGGGCCCACTTGGCCACACAGCCAGAGGCGTCCCGGCAGCCCACGATCTCGCCGATGGGGGCCGTGCTCAGCACGGTAATGGCATGCTCTTGAAAGTACTGCCGCAGCTTCTTGGCGGCAAGGTACACATCGTAGCACATCTTCTGGTAATGGGGATAATTCTGCTTGGACGCGGAGAGCACCTCGCTGAGGTAGTACACCGGACGCTGGACCGGCTGCACCTTGCCCTCCTCCGGACGCTCGACAACCAGCACCGTGCTGACCGCGCGGGAGGTGGCGGCGATGTACAGCAGGAGGGGCTCCTTCTCAGTCGGCGCGGCCAGGACGGGCGCGGTTGATAGCATGCGCTTGAGGTCGCGGAAGGCTTCGTCCTCCTGGTCGCTCCACTCGAACGCCGTCGTCTTCTTCATCAGCTGATACAGGGGCAGGGCCCTCTCTCCTAGCCGGCTGACGAACCAGCTGAGAGAGGCCAAGCAGCCAGTGAACTTCTGGACGTCGCGTAGCCGGGCCGGCTTGCGCATGTGCTCGATTGCCTTGATCTTCTCCGGGTTGGCCTCGATGCCGCGTGCCGAGACGAGGAAGCCGAGGAGTTGGCCAGCCGGCATGCCGAAGACACATTTCTCCGGGTTGAGCTTGACCCGGAACCGGCGAAGGTTGGTGAAGGTTTCCTTGAGGTCGGCCAGGAGCGTGAGGTGCTGCTTGGTCTTCACCACGATGTCGTCGACGTAGACGTGCACATTTCTGCCGAGCTGGGGCAGCAGGCATTTCTGCATGCAGCGCTGGAAGGTGGCACCGGCGTTCTTCAACCCGAACGACATGGTGATGTAGCAGTACGCCCCAAAGGGCGTGATGAAGGACGTCTTGAGGGCGTCGGCCGGGTCCAGCTTGATCTGGTGGTAGCCGGAGTAGGCATCCAGGAAGGACAGGAGCTCGCAGCCGGCTGTGGAGTCGATGACTTGGTCGATCCGGGGCAGAGCGAACGGGTCTTTTGGGCATGCCTTGTTCAGGCTGGTGTAGTCGATACACATGCGCCAAGTGCCGTTTTTCTTCAGGACAAGGACTGGGTTGGCCAGCCACTCGGGGTGGAACACTTCCATGATGAACCCGGCTTTGAGCAGCCGGGCGATCTCTACGCCGATGGTTCTTCGCTTCTCCTTGGAGAAACGGCGCAGCGGCTGCTGGACAGGCTTGGCGTCCTTGCGGACGTGAAGTTTGTGCTCGGCGAATTCACTCGGGACACCCGGCATGTCTTTGGGAGACCATGCGAAGATGTCCAGATTCTCACGGAGGAAATCGACGAGCTCGCCTTCCTATTTGCCGTCGAGGCCGGCACCCACGACGACGTACTTGCTGGAGCTGGGGTCGGTCGGGTTGAGCGGGACCCGCTTCGTGTCCTTGGCCGGCTTGAAGGAGGCTTCGTCGGCCGGCTTGGGCGGAGCCGGCACAGCCGACTGCGCACCAGCCAGCGCCACGATCCTGTCAAGCTGACGCCTCTCCTCGGCGATGACCAGCGACTCGGCTAGCTGGGAGCCGGCCTTGGCGCACTCGAGGGACTTCTTGTAGTCGCCGACGACGGTGATGAGGCCCTTGGGACCCGGCATCTTCATCTTCAGGTAGGCGTAGTGGGGGACCGCCATGAACTTGGCCATCGCGGGCTGGCCCAGCAGCGCGTGGTAGGGGCTGGCCAAGTCGGCCACCTCGAACCAGATCGGCTTGCGGCGGAAATGGCTGCTGGAGCCGAACAGGATGTCGAGCCGGATCCGGCCGATCGGGGAGCAGGAGCGTCCCGGCACGATGCCGTGGAACACCGTCCGGGACGGCTCCACCTGCCGCGCCTCGATGCCAAGCTTGATCATCGTGTCGCGGTAGAGGATGTTGATGCTGCTGCCATCATCGATCAGCACCCACGAAAAGCGGCAGGTGCGCTTCTCGGAGACGAACATGGGGTCGAGCGCGAGGGCGTAGCCACCCGGCGTGGGCATGACGACCGGGTGATCCTCCCGGGTCCAGCTCACCGGTCGGTCGGACCAGTGCGTGTACTGGGGAACCGGAGGGACGACGGCGTTCACCTCGGCCGTGTGCTTGCGCTTGGCGTGCTTTTCATCCCCCTCGCTGGTGAAGACGACGTAGGACGTGTCCGAGCACGGGAAAGGGTTGTCGGCGAGGGCGCCGGGTGGCGGTGGAGGCGGCGGCAGCGGCGGCTGCTGCGAGTCGGCTCCAGGTGGCAGGGGTGGAAGGTTGCCCTTCAAGAAGCGCTGTGTGAAGCTGCACTGTCGGAGCGTGTGCATCGATGGCTTCGCGCTGCTGTGGTTTTTGCAGGGGGCGTCGAGCATCTGCTCGAAAGTCAGCTTGGGCTGCCAGACGGCTTTGCCGGTGCGCGAGCGTTGGCTGGCGCCTTGCTCGGCCGGCTGCTCCCCCTCCACAGCAGCGACTTGCCGATTGTCATAGCGCGGCGCCGGCTGGTCGATCCGGCGCTTGCCGCTATTGTTGCCGTCTTGCCGGCGCTGGCTGGTGTCGCCAGCCAGCTTGGCGGGAGCCGGCTGGGCCGGGAGGAGGCTGTCGTCCGTGTCGACCGAGACCTTCATATTCATCGCGGAGTCGGCCGTAGCGTACTTGTCCGCCACAACTAGGAGCTCCGCCAGGGTCTCCGGCTCGTCGCACACCAGCCGGTGCTTGACCAGAGTGCCGTCCAGGCATCCGTCGATGAAGTATTGGACTGCCTAGACCTCGTGGACCCCTTCGCAGGAGTTGCGAAGCTTCGTCCACCGCGTGAGGAAGTCGCGCAGAGGCTCGCCCGGCTTATGGATGCACACGGAGAGCTGGCGAGGCTTGCCGGGTCGCTTGTAGGTGCTGGTGAAGTTGCGGACGAACACGTCTTCGAAGTCCAGCCAGGAGTTCACGTTGCCGGCTCGGAGGCTGTTAAGCCACGTCCGGGCCGAACCGAGCAGCATGAGGGGGACGTAGCGGACGGCCACACGCCGGTTGCCGCCGGCTATGCCGACAGCTGTGGTGTAGTCGGTCAGCCAGTCCTCCGGCTTGGTGGCACTGGTGTATTTCGGCGAGTCGCGGGGCAGCGAAAAGCCTTTGGGGAAGGGTTCTTCACGAATGTGGGGGCCGAAGCATGCCAGACCAACGGAGCTTTCCTCCTCCAAGGCCGTGGAGCGCGCCAGCCGGTCGATGCGGTGGCGGGCGTCGCTTTCGTCGTAGGGCTCGCGGGGGCTGAGCCGGTCAGCCACGGGAACGCGGAGGCCGATTCGGTCGGCCACGGGACCGCGGGGAGCAGGAGCCTCCGGGGCCGGCTCGGGCCGCCGAGCCGGCCGCACGGGGAGCTCTGGCTGCTGAACCCGGCCGTCGCCGGCCGTCTCGCCAGCGTTGCCCTCTCCAGCGGTGGCGACGCGGTTGTGCCGGCTCCGGCCGGATCGGTGCCGGCCAGAGCGGCTTGTGCTAGTGGCATGCAAAGACGTCTGCCGCGCATCCCGGAGAGCCCTCTCCGGGTCCCCGGTTCTTCTTGAGGTGGAGCCGGACGGCTGGGCCGGGTCGAAGCGTTGCTGCTGCTCATTCGCCGCGGTGATGAGGTCGCGGATGCGCTGCTGCTGCTGCAGCAGCTCCTCACCCTCCAGGAACTCGAGGTCGGCAATTACGGCCTGCGCCGCGCGCATGTTCTTGACGGGGGTGTCATAGACGGGTCGGCCTGCGCCTAGCGCACGGCCGAGTGCGCCCCCGCGGATCCGCACCTCCGCGACCCGGCTGGGCTCGGCGGCGGGCGGAGTGAGGCCATGGGCGCTGTCGAATTCTCACTGGGTGGACTCCAGCCGGCGCCGGGTTGCCGCAAGCTCCGTGGCCTGGAGAAGCAGATGCTGGCGGCCCTCGTTGAGCTGGGCTGCAGCAGCAGCCGCGTCGGTGTCAGGCGTGATGGGGGCTTGCAGACTCCGGATCGTATCGCAGAGTGGATCAGTCCGGCGAGGCGGAGCCGCAGCCAAGGGGGCGGCCGCGACGGCCTTCTCCTTGGCGCGCGGGGAGGCGGAACTGGTGCCGATGGTGAGCACCTTCGCGCGAATGCAGAGAGCGGCGACGTCGTCGGGGACGATGCAGCTAACGGGGACAGGCGAGTCGGTGCAGTTGCACACCTCGCTGGGGAACACGTCGGGGACGAGCGCGAGGAAGACGCGCAGCGCGCCGAAGGGGATGATGAAGCAGCCTGCGGGGCAGGCGACGTCCGCGCCCGGCACAGCGCTGCAGCTGGCCGGTTCGGCCGTGCGGGGCGCACGGACCAAACCATGCATGATGCGCTCGCCGGAGCTGGTGAAGGGCCTCGTCCGAAACTTGACTCCGGCCGACGCCGCGAGCAGCCCCACGGTGGGCGCCAACTGTCGTGGTATTCTCGCAGGGGGTGCTTGATTCACGGCAGATGCCATGAGATGGCTTGTGAGGTGGTGCTACGATAGGACGCCGGTGGGTTCCGGAGACGAGGTTGGCACGAGCAAGTGCGTGACACGAGACGTACCCAGGTTCGGGGCCCTCCGGAGAGGTAACACCCCTAGTCCTGCCGTGTGAGCTGATGATCACAGTGGTTACAGAGTTGCTCCTGGAGCTGTTTTGTTGGAGGAGGGAGAAGGGGCTAGGCCACCATTCTGCTTCTCTGGTTTAAGTGTGAGGTGACTAGAACGAGTACTGAACTGCTCTAACGATTGATTGGCTGACCCCTCTGCAAGGAGGCCTCCCTGGGGGTCTTATAGGCCGATCCCAGGGTTACAATGGTAACGTACCAGAGGCGCAGGCCCCTGATGTCATTGACTGGGATCCGGCGGCCGAGTCCAGGTCGCCGTGTCGCCGGGTGCCGGGTCGCGGGGTGCCAGGTCGCCGGGTCGCCAGGTGTGGCGCACCTTCCCCACGCGGGCACTGTGGCGGGTCTTGTCTTTGGTCAGTCTGGGCTCGAGGTCTTGTCCATCGTCAGGTCGGCGCCACTGTTTCTACAGGAGGTCGGTGCCACTGTTGCTACAGGAGGTCGGTGCCGCTGTTTCTACAGGAGCACGCCTCCTGACACCGCCCGCCTCGGGCGGGGGTGCAAGATAAAGCTGCAGCCTAGCCTGCACCGCCAGCATAAAGGGCGGTGCGCGGATCGATGCTTGCTTCGCCGCTAAGGCTTCGCCGCCTCGTGGCTGGCCGGCTTGGGCCAGCCGGCCAGGCCGGGTCGCCGTGCCGTGCCGGCCCACGCAGGGGAGCCGGCGTGCGTGGCCAGCCGGCCTGAGGAACTTGTCTTGCTCCGCTGATTTTCCGAAAGGGATTCGGGCTCTGTTGCCTACCCGGGGGTCATCCCCCCGACAGCTTGCTCCAGCTTCCACGCCCACTCCTGGTCTTCCCGGGCGAAGGCCTGCAGGCGCTCGCTCCACCCGCGAAGCTGCGAACGCAAGGCATCCGCCGCCTCGTCCTCCCGGGTACGCGGCCCGACCACGACCTCGCCGGCGCTTGCCCACGGCTGCTGCATCATGGTCCCAACGCCGGATCCGCTTCCTCCCGGCCGCTCGGGGTTCGCAGCGGTTTGGGACGGAACGACCACCAGGACACCAGCGTCCCTGACCGCGGCCTCTGGGGCCGGCGTCGGCTGCGCCTGGCTGGACGGTGCGGAGTCCGCCTCGCGCCTCTCTCTGCCGCCCTCGCCTCTTCCTGCCGGGTCGGCCCGAGGCGGCGTGTCCACGATGATATTCTCATCGACGTCCGACTCGCCGTTGGCCGGCTCCGTCCGCCCTACTGGCTCGCCCGCTCCCTCCGGCTGCAGCTCGATGATCGTCACCGCCGGCGCCGAGCCCCTCTCCATCTCCGGCCAGGCCGGGTCCGCGGTGGTCCTGGCCCGCTTCGCGGAGGCCCTCTCCCACGGCCGGGCCGAGGCCTCCACCATCTCTTTCTCGGCCTCCGCCCGATCCCGCCAGGCATCACGACTCTCCGCGTCAATATCTTGGCCGGACTGGTGGGCCGCGAGGTCCTCCTCCGCGGTCCGGTCCGGCTCGTGGTCGACAGCGCTGCTCCTGGTCTTCCTCCAGACGGCCTCACCCGCCGCGGCCTCCGCTGCCACCACCGCCAAGTCAAGGGTGGACCGGTACATAGCAAGTTTATCACAATAAAGGCATGGACAAGAAAATAGCAAGAGACCAGAAAAAGACAAAACACACTTACCGAATGACCTTCGGGACCTCCCGCCTCTGGCCCCCCGACGTGGCGAGCCGGCGCTTCTTCTTGACGACGGCCCTCTTGCGCGCCGGACCCGCCGCTGCCGGACGCTTCGCGGCCAGTCTCGTCTCGACCGCATCCTTCCCATGCGGCCGGCTGACGGACGCCGCCACGTGTGCCGACCCGGAGCCGGCCTTCTTCCGCAGCCGTCTTGGGGGGTCAACGCTGGCGTCCTCCCCAGCCGAGGGTGCTACACCGTGGGCACCGGTCAGGCCCTCCTTGTCATCATCCGGCCAGTCGCGTAGAAGATCTGGAGGCGGAGACTTACACCGTGGGCACCGGTCAGGCCCTCCTCGTCATCATTCGGCCAGGCGCGCTTTGACCACCCCCTCTTTCGCCTCGGCGCCGGCCTCATCCACGTCCGAGTCGGGCAAGTCTGCCTGCAGAATCTGGGGATTTAGCCCATCATGGTTCCGCTGGCTGGTGAATAGCTGTGGTCCTCCCGTCGCGTCGGGACACAAGAATAGAGTTGAAGCTGCAACGAATAATGACCAAGGACTTACCGCCGGCGCCGGGTTCCCCCGATGGTAGGGCTCCTTCCCGAAGCCCCTTTCCTCCTCCTTCAACCCGGCCTTGGAGATGTAGTTCACCCACTGGGCGATCCCGGCAGGCGTCAGCTCCTTGGTCGACATCCGGGTAGGGTCACGCCGGCCGCTCATGTCACAGATCCGGTGCGACCGGCGCTGCAGTGGCAAAACCCGGCGGGCAATGAAGGCCGCGATGAGGTCAGCCGGCTTCAGCCCCTCGCGGTCTGACATCTCCCCGACCCGGTGGCAGATGTTCAGCAGCTCCAACGGAGGTTTCTTGGGGCAGTAGCCCCAATTCGGCTTGGCGAGTGGCGCCGTGTTAACAAAGGGCAGAAGATTTATGACGTCCACCTCCGGGTCGGCGTTCCGGACGTAGAAGAAGGTCGTCTGCCACTTCTTTGCCGAGTCCTCGAGGGACAGCTTGGGAAACGGCATGTTTGGCCGGTCGGTGACCACCGCTGCCCCACAGTCGGACATGGCGCCAGCCGACGCTCCCTGCTGTTTGAGGAAGAACATCTTCGCCCACAAGTCTACGTTCGGCAGCATGCCGAGGTAGCCCT
The DNA here is from genome assembly GCA_039707655.1 of Elymus sibiricus. Taxonomy (NCBI): domain Eukaryota; kingdom Viridiplantae; phylum Streptophyta; class Magnoliopsida; order Poales; family Poaceae; genus Elymus; species Elymus sibiricus. Next base: position 85,506,686 of record CM077668.1, on the reverse strand, counting down.
CGCATAGCGTGGCGAAGCCGGCGATCTGCAGCACGGCGTTGGCGCCGAGGTGGTGCGGCTGCAGCCCGAAGAAGTCGAGAAAAGCATGGAAGAAGAGGCTCACGGGGAGGCCGAGCCCGCACTCGAAATGTGAGTAGAAGACGATGTGCTCGCCCGCCTGTGGCTGTGGCACCCTCTCCGGGCCAGGCAGGCGCGCGAGCAGCGCCTCCGTCGGCGGCAGCCGCTTCGTGCGACGAAGGTATCGGATGTCCTCCTCAGTCGTGATGGAGCCCTCCCAAGAGCCTTTCGGCAGCACCACTGGAGGGCTCTACAGGCGTGGAGATGCGGTGATGAGGAGGAGGTGGAAGGGAGAGCTGCGCGCTGCAGGCCTCTGGTCGCGGTGCGAGGCGGCGGGCGCGAGCAAAGCACGTGGTGGCGGCACCTCGCTCGAGCGTGGTGGAGGGGAAGCAGAGGAGGAGCAGGAGGCGGGGGTGCATGCGTGAACGTTTCCGCCGCACTCTCCCCTTCTCATTTATAACCACGAGAGAACGTGGGGAAGTGGGATCGTTTGCGCCACGATCCCCACTCCCCCGCATTGTGCGCACACATTTCCCGCGCGCATTAACTACGCGGGGAAGTGCAACAGCCAAGGGCCGCCACAATAAATCCCCCACGCACGGGCCGAGGGCGCGGCGTGGTGGGCCTGGTCCACAGTCACGTCCCATCGCGCGCGTGGTCTGGCAGGCCTCGCCCGCCGCGGCGCGGCACGTGGCGGCCCATCGAGCGGCGGCGGGCGCGAATCGTCGAGCGATACAAGACTCGGCTTGCAAACGTTTCCATTTCCCGCCCTGGCCGGGATGCCGCGATCCGGCCTACGGAAGCCGGCACCCGGCGGGTGTTCCCGGCGTCCGCTGCCGCGTTGTCGACACGCGTACGGACGGAGCCGCCCGGCCGGACTCCAGCACTTCATCAATGAACTGGCTCCACAGGGGGGTAAGCTGCGAATGCCCTCCTACCTGGAGCCGGCGAACCTTCACAGCTTCGGGGACTACTGTCGGGGGGATGATCCCCGGGTAGTTAACGGAGCCCGGATTCCCCTTCTTTTCAAAACATCGGGCAAGGCAAGCCCCTCAATCCGGCTGGCCTACGCGCCGGCTCCCCAGTGCGAGCTGACTCGGCATGGCGTCCCGGCTTGGCCGGCTGGCCCATGCCAGTTGGCCGCTAGAGGGCAAACCCTCACGACAAGACAAGTATGGTGACAGCGCCCCCTCCTTGGCGCCGACCCATGCGGGCATGGCTACAGCACTCCCTGCGCCCCCGCCCGGGGCGGGCGGTGTCCGGGCGGCGCGATCCTGTTGCTAGGCGGCACTGACCGCCCTATGACGAAGGACAAGACCTGCTACAGTGCCGCGCCCGGCGGACCCGGCGACCCGGCGGCCCCCACCGCCAACTCCTAGACGATGACACTAGGGCCCCGCGCCCGTGCATCTTTACCCATGTAACCCTGGGGGTCAGCCTATAAGACCCCCCGGGAGGCCTCCATGCAGAGGGGTTGAGCTCCGTTCGTAGGACACACACACACACACACACTCATAGGAGAGGCCGAACGGCAGCCTAGCCCCTTCTTCCTCCTCCGCCCATGCAGCTCCAGGAGCAACCTTGTAACCCTTGTGCACTCCATACTCCATTCGGCAGGACTAGGGGTGTTACCTCTCTGGATGGCCCCGAACCTGGGTACGTCTCGTGTCTCTCACTTGCGCGTGCCAACCTCGCCTCCGGAACCCACTAGCATCCTCCCGTAGCCCCACCTTTTTAGCCATCTCATGGCATCTGCCGTGAGAATACCACGACATGGTCTCTGAGTCCTCGGGCTGGGGAACTTCAGGAGTGGCTCCCGAGGAAGGGCGTGCTTCTGCTTCCCTGTTTGAAGCCATCGTCCCCTCGGCCCTCGCGCTCACTGCCATGGAGGAAGAAGAGGGCCGCCTGCGAATGATCAAAGGGGTCAGGGCCTGAGATGGTGTTTCTACAAAATACAATAATCATAGTAACCTGGTAATTGAGGGAGCACATTCACCTACCACCATGACCTCAGCCTGTGCTTCTTCCTCCTTCAGCGTGTGGCTCACTCGAGAAGCCGTCTCTCCACGTGGGCATTTCGAACGCCGTCCCTTTGGAGGAGAAGTCAGGCAACTAGAGGCTTGGGGACGAGGGGCTCACTTTCGATTAGAGGAAGAAGGCGTTACCGATGAAGCTGGCCTCATCCCCGGCACATCAGGGGTGACAACTACCTTTGAGCCATAAAGGCACTCCATATAAAATTTCCCCCCTTTGTAGATAAGGGCCAGGTCCTCGTCCTTGTGAAAGAGGGGATCTTCTGCTCGGCGGTGCGTTTCCGGCTCGGGCGCCGGGCTGCTCAGAGCCTCCACCCAACGCCTCCACCTCTGTTCGAAACCAGAAAAAGATCGGTCAAATGGATTGGTAATGACCCACAAGTATAGGGGATCAATCATAGTCCTTTCGATAAGTAAGAGTGTTGAACCCAACGTGGAGCAGAAGTAAATCACAAGCGGTTTTCAGCAAGGTATTTTCTGCAAGCACTGAAATTATCGGTAACGAGTAGTTTGATAGCAAGATAATTTGTAACAAGTGACAAGTAGCAAAAGTAACAAAGAGTGCAGCAAGGTGGCCCAATCCTTTTTATATCAAAGGACAAGCCGGAACTATCTCTTATAATAAGTAAAGCGTTCTCAAGGACACATGGGAATTTCATCTAGTCACTTTCATCATGTTTGGTTGATTCGTGTTTGCTACTTTGATAATTTGATATGTGGGTGGACCGGTGCTTGGGTGCTGTTCTTACTTGAAGAATTAAGACAACTCTAACCATAGCATTAAACATATGGATCCAAATCAGCCCCTTACGGAATAGCGCATAAACTAGGGTTTAAGCTTCTGTCACTCTAGCAACCCATCATCTAATTACTACTCCACAATGGATTCCCTTAGGCCCAAAGATGGTGAATTGTCATGTACTCGATGTTCACATGACACCACTAAGGGAATCAACAACATACATATCATCAAAATATCTAACGAATACCAAATTCACATGATTACTTATGACAAGACTTCTCCCATGTCCTCAAGAACAAAAGTAACTACTCACAAATCATATTCATGTCCAAGATCAGAGAGGTGTTGAATAGCATAATAGATCTGATCATATAATCTTCCAACAAATAAACCAACTAGCATCAACTACAAGATGTAATCAACACTACTAGCAACCCACAGGTACCAATCTGAGGTTTTGAGACAAAGAATGAATACAAGAGATGAACTAGGGTTTGAGATGAGATGGTGCTGGTGAAGATGTTGATGAAGATTAGTCCTCCCACGATGAAAGGATCGTTGGTGATGTCGATGGCGATGATTTCCCCCTCCCGGAGGGAAGTATCCCTGGCAGAATCTCTCCACCGGAGAGCAAAAGTGCTCCTGCCCAAGTTCCGCCTCAAGACGGTGGCGCACCATCCCGAAAGTCTTCTCTATATTTTTTCTAGGGCAAAATGACTTATATACCAGAAAATGGGGGCCAAAGGCTGGCCTGGGGCCCCACGAGGTACCAGGGCGCGCCTGGGGGCGGTGGTGCGCCCTGGTGCCTCGTGGGCACCTGGGTGGCCCGCTCTGGTACTTCTTGCTTCCAGTATTTTTTATTTATTCCAAAATAATTCTTCGTGAAATTTTAGCTCATTTGGAGATGTGCAGAATAGGTACCTTTGACATAGCTTTTTCAGGTCCAGAATTCCAGTTGCCGGCATTCTCCCTCCTTGTGTGAATCTTGCATATTAAGAGAGAAAAGGCATTAGAATTGCTCCAAAAAGTGTTATAATGATTAAAAACACTATAAATAACAGTAGCAAAACATGATGCAAAATGTACGTATCAACTCCCCCAAGCTTAGACCTCGCTTGTCCTCAAGCAAAAGCCGATATCGATAATCATGTCCACATGTTTAGAGAGAGAGGTATCGATAAAAACAAAATACGGACATAGTAGCATCATGATCATTATTATAACAGCAATATTTATTATCATAAACTTCTCATAAGCAAGTTACAATTCATCACAACAATGGAGTATAAGGCATAAACTTTCTTGAAAACTAACAAACTATGTTCTTAATCAACAATACAATTGCAATTCATCATATTTTCAGGAAGGGTCTCATGTAGGAGCTATTTAGCAAGTCCACATACTCAACCATCATTTAGTCTTCTATGATTGCTAACACTCACGACATATATATGGAGCAAAAATTATCAGCCAGACACATAGAAAGATAGGGGCTTGTGAGTTTGCCTCCCAACTTATTCACCTAAAGGGTGATGTCAACAATAATAACTCATGATCACTCATATCCAACTGGATATATGTGCCTAGATCTTTCCCCACCACATGATGCTTGCAAAAGAAAAAATAAAAAGAAAGTAGAGGAGAACACTATTGACTCTTGCATAAAAAAGTAAATACATAAAAGTAAAGGATAGGCCCTTCGCAGAGGGAAGCAGAGGTTGTCATGTGCTTTTTGTTGTTGGATGCACAAGCTCTTAATGCAAAGGAATGTCACTTTATATTTCCCCTTATGATAGCAACCTTTATTATGCAGTCCGTCGCTTTTATTTCTTTGCCATCACAAGTTCGTACAAATCTTATTTTCCCTTACAATAAAAGTTTCATACATATTTAGAGGCAATTTTTATTGCTTTTTGCACTGATGACAACTTACTTGAAGGATCTTATTCAATCCATAGGTAGATATAGTGGACTCTCATGACATGAAACTGGTTTTAAGGGTTTTGGATGCACAAGAAGTATCTCTACTTGGTGTGGATTTTTGGCTAGCAAAGATATTGGGCAAGCACCACATGTTGGAGGACCTATAACAATATAACTTCTATGTAAATATGAACAAACATAATTCATTATGTTGTCTTCCTTGTCCAACGTCAACAATTGGACATAAAATACTTAATGGGGGCTCACAATCATAAAAGATGTCCAAGATAGTATATTTGCATGTGAATCTTCTCTTCCCTATTAATTCTTTCATGAATTGCATCATTGACTAATGCTATGTTTGTTAACTTTTAATAAATTTTACCACTTATACTTTTCTTTATGTAATGTCATTACTTTCCATAAGATTAGCATATGATCTTTTTCATTATTTTCATTGCTGGAATTGAAACATGAAAGTAAAGAAGCAAAAACTCAAACTACTCTTTATTATATGACTCTCAACTCGATTACATAGATAGATAGATCACGATGCTAACACTCGAAAATAGATCATACTAAACTTTTATTCAACTAGATAATGAAATAACTAAGGATCGAACTAAAAATAAGTAATGATAATAAAAGTGATGGTGATACGATACCGGGGCACCTCCCCCAAGCTTGGCACAAGCCAAGGGGAGTGCCCATTCCCATGTGCTTAAGTTTCCTTCTTCGGTGATGGCGGTGGTGATGAAGTGGCGAGCTTGTCCTTCAGCTCAAGCAGATACATCAATCTGCAGTTGATGCTCCGAAGGGCGATGTTTTGCTCTTCCAACAAAATAACTTCACGAGTGAGAGATGTATTCTGAGCACTAACTATTTCAAAGACTCTTATTGCTTCAATTACGGATGGGGAGAGATGATCATATAAAGGTTGAAGGATATCTTCCTTCTCTACGGTCTCCTCCATGGGGATGGCTTGCCCTCCTTCCAGAGCCTGGGCTCCTGCAACTTCCTAGACCTTGTCCTCCTTGCTATTGTCTTCCTCTCCCGACGACAACTCATAGTAAACCTCGTTGTAGGGGCGTTTGCCCAGCGATGGTTGCACAATGTGGTGCTTGGCACGGAGCTTTTGGGGAGCCATGGCAATCTAAATCTGTCAGAAAAATAGCACGAAACAAGAACAGAGGAGATTTCTGTGATACGGTGGTCAAAACATACGGGAGTATACATAAAGAATTTTTATCTTGTAGAACAAGTAATCCAGGCGAAAACGGAGTCAGGAAGGCTCACGTGGCGCGCCCTGGTGCCTCGTGGGCACCAGGTGGGTCCCCTCGGCTGTTTCTTATTTTTGTATTTTTTCTAATATTCCAAAACTGACAGAAAGTATTTTTATGGAATTTTTGGAGTCGGTTTACTTACCGTATCACATACCTCTTCCTTTTCAGGGTTCTGGAGTGCTCCGGAAGGTCTCTCTTATGTATTCCTCCGGTGTAATTGTTTCAATAATATTAGTTTCAACATTAATGGGAGTACCTAAAATATAATGCTTAATTCTTTGTCCATTCACCACGCTCGGATTAGTGCCTTCGGAGTTGTTTATTTTGATGGCTCTGGAGCGGTAAAATTCTTCAATGATATACGGTCCTTCCCATTTGGAGAGAAGTTTTCCTGCAAAGAATCTCAAACGAGAGTTGTACAATAAAACTTGCTCACCCACTTTAAATTCCCGTTTTTGAATTCTTCTATCATGCCATCTTTTAACTTTTACTTTAAACAATTTGGGATTTTCATAAGCTTGGGTTCTCCATTCATCTAATGAGATAATATCAAATAACCTCTTTTCACTGGCAAGTTCAAAATCATAATTGAGTTCTTTAATTGCCCAATAGGCTTTATGTTCTAACTCAAGAGGTAAATGACATGCTTTTCCATAAACCATTTTATAAGGAGACATACCCATAGGATTTTTATATCTAGTTCTATAAGCCCATAATGCATCATCAAGTTTCTTAGACCAATTCTTTCTCGATCTATTGACGGTTTTCTACAAAATTAATTTTATTTCTCTATTGCTCAATTCAACTTGACCACTAGTTTGAGGGTGATATGGAGATGCAATTCTATGGTTGACATCATATTTAGCAAGCAATTTATGGAATGCACCATGAATAAAATGTGAACCACCATCAGTCATTAAATATCTAGGGACTCCGAACCTTGGGAAAATAACTTCTTTAAGCACTTTAATAGAAGTGTTATGATCAGCACTACTAGTTGGAATAGCTTCTACCCACTTAGTAACGTAATCAACAGCAACTAAAATATGAGTATACCCATTGGATTTAGGAAAAGGTCCCATATAATCAAATCCCCAAACATCAAATGGTTCAACAGCAAGTGAATAATTCATAGGCATTTCCTGACGTCTACCAACATTACCAATCATCACAAGATAGGACAAACTTATGAGCATCCTTGAAAAGAGTAGGCCAATAAAAACCAGATTGTAATACCTTCTGTGCAGTTCTGTCTCCCGCATGGTGTCCTCTGTAAGCTTCAGAATGACACTTCCGTAGGATTTGTTCCTGTTCATGCTCAGGTATACAACATCTAGTAATACCATCTACTCCTTCTTTATAAAGATGTGGGTCATCCGAGAAGTAATGTCTTAAATCAAAGAAGAACTTTTTCTTTTGCTGGTATGTGAAACTAGGTGGTATGTATTTAGCAACAATGTAATTAGCATAGTCTGCATACCAAGGAGTATTATGAGAAGCATTTATGACAGCTAATTGTTCATCAGGAAAATCATCATTAATAGGTAGTGGGTCATCAAGAACATTTTCCATTCTAGACAAATTATCTGCTACGGGATTCTTAGCTCCCTTTCTATCAATAATATGCAAGTCAAATTCTTGTAGCAACAAAACCCACCTAATGATTCTAGGTTTAGCATCTTTCTTTTCCCTAAGATATTTAATAGCAGCATGATCGGTGTGAACAGTTACTTTAGAATCAACTATGTAAGATCTGAATTTATCACATGCGAACACAACTGCTAGAAATTCTTTTTCAGTAGTAGCATAATTTCTTTGGGCATTGTCTAGAGTTTTACTAGCATAATGGATAACATTTAATTTCTTATCAACTCTTTATCCTAGAACAGCACCAACAGCATAGTCACTAGCATCACACATAATTTCAAAAGGCAAGTTCCAATCAGGTGGTTGGACAATAAGTGCAGTGGTTAAGGCTTTCTTAAGTGTTTCAAAGGCTTCTAGACAATCATCATCAAAAACAAATGGAACATCTTTTTACCGAAGATTGGTAAGAGGCCTAGAAATTTTAGAGAAGTCTTTAATAAATCTCCTATAGAAACCAGCATGACCAAGGAAACTTCTTATACCTTTAATATCTTTAGTACATGGCATTTTCTCAATAGCATCAACCTTAGCTTTATCAACTTCAATACCTCTTTCAGAAATTTTATGCCCCAAGACAATGCCTTCATTTACCATAAAGTGGCACTTCTCCCAGTTCAAGACAAGATTAGTTTCTTCACATCTCTACAAAACTCGATCAAGGTTGCTTAAGCAATCATCAAAAGAAGTTCCGTAAACGGAAAAATCATCCATGAAAACCTCAACAATCTTTTCACAAAAGTCAGAGAATATAGCAGTCATACATCTTTGAAACTTAGCAGGTGCATTGCATAAACCAAAAGGCATACATCTATAAGCATAAGTTCCAAAAGGACAAGTGAAGGTGGTTTTCTCTTGATCGGGTTGTGATACGGGTATTTGAGAAAAACCAGAATAACCATTTAGAAAACAAAAGTGTTTATGCTTAGATAACCTTTCTAACATTTGATCAATAAAAGGTAAGGGGTAATGATCTTTTCTAGTAGCTTTGTTTAATTTTCTAAAATCAATTACCATCCTATAACCAGTTACAATTCGTTGTGGAATGAGTTCATTTTTATCATTGGGAATGACGGTAATACCTCCTTTCTTAGGGACACAATGGACGGGACTTACCGATCTACTATCAGCTATGGGATAGATTATACCTGCTTCCAGAAGCTTTAATATTTCAGTTCTTACCACCTCTTTCATCTTAGGATTTAATCGTCGTTGGTGGTCGACAACTGGTCTAGCATCAGGCTCCATATTAATTTTGTGCTGACATAGAGTGGGACTAATGCCCTTAAGATCATCAAGAGTATATCCAATAGCAGCTCGGTGCTTCCTTAGAGTTTTTATTAATCTCTTTTCTTCATGAGCTGAAAGGTTAGCACTAATAATAACAGGATATATCTTCTTTTCATCAAGATAAGCATATTTCAATGTATCAGGCAATTGCTTCAATTCAAACACAAGATCACCTTTAGGTGGAGGAGGGCCTCCAAGAGTTTCAACAGGCAAATTGTGTTTAAGGATAGGTGGTTTATGAAAGAACATCTTATCTATTTCATTTCTTTCATTCATATGCATATCGTTTTCATGGTCTAGCAAATATTGTTCTAATGGATCAACAGGAGGTACGGCAATAGAAGAAAGACCAATAATTTCATCTTTACTAGGCAATTCTTTATCATGAGGTTGTCTACGAAACTTGGAGAAATTAAACTCATGAGATATATCACCAAACTTGACTCGAACCTTTTCTTTAACACAATCAATTTTAGCATTAACAGTATTCAAGAAAGGTCTACCAAATATAATGGGACAAAAATTATCTTGTTGTGAGCCGAGTACTAAGAAATTGGTAGGGTATTTGATTTTGCCACACAAGACTTCAACATCTCTAACAATCTCAAGTGGTGTAATAGTATCTCTATTCGCAAGCTTAATAGTAACATCAATATCTTCAATCTCAACAGGTGCAATATCATGCATTACTTCTTGATATAAAGAAAATGGAATAGCACTCACACTAGCACCCATATCACACAAACCATGATAGCAATGATCTCCAATCTTAATAGAAATAACAGGCATGCCAACTACGGGCTTGTTCTTATCTAACTTATCTTGTTCGTTTCTAACAGGTTTAGCAATTCTAGCAGCCTCCTCACAAAAGTAAATAACATGCCCATCTATATTATCCACTAAGAGATCTTTAACCATAGCAACATCAGGTTCAACTTTAATTTGTTCAGAGGGTCTAGGTGCTCAAATATTACTTTTGTTAACCACAGTTGAAGCTTTAGCATGTTCCTTAATCCTAACGGGAAAAGGTGGTTTCTCAATATAAGTAGTAGGCACAACTGGATCAACATGATAGACAATTGTTTCTTCTTTAACACTAACAGGTTCCTCAATCTTTTATTTAATAGGGGGGTGATATTTAAACCACTTCTCCTTAGGGAGATCAACATGAGTAGCCAATGATTCACAAAAGGAAGCTACTATCTTAGAGTCAAGTCCATATTTAGTGCTAAACTTATGAAAAGCATCGGTGGCCATAAAAGATTTAACACAATCGAACTCAAGTATTATACCTGACTCATTACCTTTGTCGAGTTCCCAATCTTCAGAGTTGCGTTTAATTTTTTCCAGAAGATCCCATCTGAATTCAATAGTTTTCTTCATAAAGGAGCCAGTCAAACAAGAATCGAGCGTAGTTTGATTATCATGAGAAAGCCGGGCATAAAAATTCTATAAGATAATCTATTTTGAGAGCTAATGATTGGGGCATGTGTGCATCATGTACTTAAGCCTCCCCCAAGCTTGAGCGATGCTTTCTCCTTCACGAGGCCAAAAATTATATATATAATTCCGATCACGATGAACCAAATGCATAGGATAAAATTTCTGATGGAATTCCAGTTTCAATCGGTTCCAGTCCCATGTATCAGTATCATCACATAGCCTATACCACATTAATGACTTTCCCTCCAAAGATAAAGGGAATACTTTCTTCTTAACTCCATCTCTGGATAAACCTGCAAGCTTAAACAATCCACAAATTTCATCCACATAGATCAGGTGCATACCAGGATGTGCCGTTCCATCTCCTGCATAACGATTAGCTAGCAGTTTCTCTATCATACCTAGAGGAATTTCATATGAAATATTTTCAGTAGGTGAAGTAGGTTGAGGAGCAACTATTTGTGTTTCCGGTCGAGGTGAAGATACTCCGAGCAAACCCCTCAAAGGATTACTTTCCATAGTGACAAGTAACAGTAAATTTCAGCACGTAATATAAATGTTTCCTTACCAAATTCCACTCACCAAAGGTGCTTCACTCCCCGGCAACGGCGCCAGAAAAGAGTCTTGATGACCCACAAGTATAGGGGATCAATCGTATTCCTTTTGATAAGTAAGAGTGTCGAACCCAACGAGGAGCAGAAGGAAATGACAAGCGGTTTTCAGCAAGGTATTTTCTACAAGCACTGAAATTATCGGTAACGAGTAGTTTGATAGCAAGATAATTTGTAACAAGTGACAAGTAGCAATAGTAACAAAGAGTGCAGCAAGGTGGCCCAATCCTTTTTATAGCAAAGGACAAGCTGGAATGATCTCTTATAATAAGTAAAGCGTTCTCGAGGACACATGGGAATTTCATCTAGTCACTTTCATCATGTTTGTTTGATTCGCGTTCGCTACTTTGATAATTTGATATGTGGGTGGACCGGTGCTTGGGTGCTATTCTTACTTGAACAAGCCTCCCACTTATGATTACCCCCTCTCGCAAGCATCCGCAACTATGAAAGAAGAATTAAGATAACTCTAACCATAGCATTAAACATATGGATCCAAATCAGCCCCTTGCAGAATAGCGCATAAACTAGGGTTTAAGCTTCTGTCACTCTAGCAACCCATCATCCAATTACTACTCCACAATGCATTCCCTTTGGCCCAAAGATGCTGAAGTGTCATGTAGTCGACGTTCACACGACACCACTAAGGGAATCAACAACATACATATCATCAAAATATTGAACGAATACCAAATTCACATGATTACTTATGACAAGACTTCTCCCATGTCCTCAAGAACAAAAGTAACTACTCACAAATCATATTCATGTCCAAGATCAGAGAGGTGTTGAATAGCATAATAGATCTGAACATATAATCTTCCACCAAATAAACCAACTAGCATCAACTACAAGATGTAAACAACACTACTAGCAACCCACAGGTACCAATCTAAGGTTTTGAGACAAAGATTGAATACAAGAGATGAACTAGGGTTTGAGATTAGATGGTGCTGGTGAAGATGTTGATGAAGATTAGTCCTCCCACAATGAGAGGATCATTGGTGATGTTGATGGCGACGATTTCCGCCTCCCGGAGGGAAGTATCCCCTGCAGAATCTCTCCACCGGAGAGCAAAAGTGCTCCTGCCCAAGTTCCGCCTCGAGACGGCAGCGCACCATCCCGAAAGTCTTCTCAATATTTTTTCTAGGGCAAAATGACTTATATACCAGAAAATGGGGGCCAGAGGCTGGCCTGGGGCCCCACGAGGTACTAGGGCGCGCCTGGGGGGTGGTGCGCCCTGGTGCCTCGTGGGCACCTGGGTGGCCCCCTCTGGTACTTCTTGCTTCCAGTATTTTTTATTTATTCCAAAATAATTCTCTGTGAGATTTCAGCTCATTTGGTGATGTGTAGAATAGGTATCTCTAACATAGCTTTTTCAGGTCCAAAATTCCAGCTGCCGGCATTCTTCCTCGTCTGAATCTTGCATATTAAGAGAGAAAAGGCATTAGAATTGCTCCAAAAAGTGTTTTAATGATTAAAAACACTATAAATAATAGTAGAAAAACATGATGCAAAATGGACGTATCAATTGGCTATTAAAAAACAACTCGGGTAAGCAAGGAAAAGTAGGAAGACTTCCTATGTCGGCAGGATTGTAGTAGGACAGCCCGTCCCGGAATTGTCGTCGGGCAAAGTCCTCCACTGTTCCCTCGTAAATGCCGGCCATCACTATCCCAAAGGCTGCTTGGTCAAAGAAGCTTTGCCGAATTGATCGGGAAGAGTCTTCGGTTCCGCTGTATGTGCATAGCAGGTGAGGGCGCTGCCGGAGTGGTTGGACTCTTCGGTCTATCGCCGTGGCCATTACGTCTATTATAGTAAGGCCGGTCCTTACCAATTGCTTCACCTTAGCGGCTAGCTCGGTCACCTCGGCACCGTCTTCCTGGGCCATACCCTGTGGCCTCCAGCTATATTGCCTCTTCGGGGGCTTCGAAGTGAAAGGGGGGAGCCCAGGCCGAACTGGATCAGGGAGGAGGACGTCGTATATATAGAACCACTCTGTTGGCTAGACGTCGGTATCCTCTCGAGGTGTGCCCGATGGGTATTCTGCCCCCTCGACTCGACAGACTTCGGCTGCTCCAACCTCATAAAGCTTTTTGGCGGGGGAACAAGGCACTATATAAAAATACCTCCTCCATAGCCCGAAGTGTGCCTCGCACCCAAGATGCATCTCACATAGGGCGACGTACCCCGCAATATGCAAAATCGATTTGGGGGTGAGGTGGTGGAGCTGCAGCCCGTAGAACTCTAGCAGGCCTTGGAGGAAGGGGTGAATTGGAAATCCTAAAACGCGCAACAGGAAGGAAACGAAGCACACCCTTTCATCCTTTTGAGGGGAAGCGTAATTCTCTACGTGTACCTGCCTGTTGATGGATGTTAAGTCCAGGCGGGTCGCTGTCAGATCTGAATCTGGCAGGTATCCTTGTTTGGCCAAGCGCTCCAGTTGAAGGCGCGAGACGGCGCAACTGCCCCAATCACTTTTGACAGGGCCGTGAGGGCACCTCGAAGAACCTACATCGCTCACCATGGGAAGCCCTCAAGGTTGGACTTCGGAGGAAGGGGAGCACTTGCGCATTTTTCTTGGAAAGAGGAGTTGAGGTTTATGATAAATCCGCATGCCTAACTCGTAGATAAGAAGGGGGAGAGACCGACGCTTCGACATTTCGCCATAAATTGACTCGCTTCCCCATAAGACACAGTTCCCAGGTCAGAAAGCAAAGGCCACGTGCGGCGGAGCGGAGCCCACCTGACGGACTATCAATCTTTCTGAGGACTGCTTGAGGCTATGCTGGAGAGATCATGCACAAAACTTGCCTGCCGAGCCGAAGACTCCGGAACCGAAGTCCAAGAACGTCGTCCTCGGCATCGGAGACCAGTTCAGGGGCTACTGACGGTGTCCTAGACTAGGGGGTACTAACCTAGTCTGCCTATATTCGTCGGGCTGGGCCAGTGGGCCCTCATTCTTATCAAGATGGACTCCGGAAGATACGCGCAGGAGAAGAGATCAAGACTACATCTGCCGAAGACTTGGTGTATACTCCAAGACTCCTCCTGCCACCTCTAGGCCAAGTTACTAACCTTGTAACCTTAGATGCCCTACCTGGCGTGTATATAAACCAAAGGGTTTAGCCCTTAGAGGGGACTTCAACACAATCTCATTCACCTAGCCCTAGAACTAGAACATATCTTATGATCTCGAGGTAGATCAACTCTGTACTTGATACATCTCCATTGATATAAACAAGAGCAGGATGTAGGGTTTTACCTCCATCAAGAGGGCCTGAACCTGGGTAAACATCGTCTCTTTATTCCTGTTACCATCTATCCGAGATCCACAGCTCGGGACCCCCTACCCCGAGGTCTGCCGGTTTTTACACCGACAATGCTCGAAGGAGTTCAACGCACCATGACGCTAGAGCAGTTCTACAGTGCCTTCGGTTTCGAGAACCAAGGAGTTCTCGACACTAGGGGCATGCTGGTTGCTGACGCGTTGGGTTTGTGGGAGCTCATCTCCATCAAGGATGAGCATGACCTCTCTGGGAAGAAGGTATCGAGCATCCAAAACCCCGCCATTCGCTACTTCATGATTTTCATTGCCAACACTATTTTTGGTAGGGAGAACCTTGGGGCATGTCGAGCTATGACATGTGTGCGCTCCACGCAGCACTCCAGCCCGATTGCACCCTCAAGCCTAACTTGGGAGCTTTTCTTATGCATCACCTCGGTAGGCAGCACAAGCAGCCGAGGGGGACTATTGTTGTGGGAGGCATAGTGGCTCGGCTTACCGAGCACTTCGGCCTCGATCTTGATGAGATGCAGCACGTCCCAGGCCCTACGGCACTCAACTGTAGAATTATGATCAACATTCATTTCATTGGGCCCATGCATGGGGAGCATTGCTACAAATGCCCCTACCTAACTCGCACACTATTGATGTTCGCTTGCCCTTGCCGCAAGCATTTACTATTTCTACGTGTGATATGTGGGTACTCTGTTGATGAGATCAACGAGTACTGCCACGAGGCTAGTTTCAGGAACATTGCTCAACCCGAACCCGCTCCAGAGTCGGAGCCTGCAGCAGCAGGTACTGCCCACGGTTGGGATGCATGGGGCAATGCCCCTCAGTATGCACCCAACTTTCCACCACAGCCTGCACCGCAATATGCACCGCAGGTTCACTTTGGGCAGCCACACGACTATGTGCCTAGGGTTGAGTTCTAGCAGCTGCAGCAGCAGGTATGAGGGATACGCGTGGACCTCTAAGAGGCCAACAACAACATCAACCTGCTCAGTGGGAACATACAGTCCCTCTTTTCTTTCTGGCAGCCACACCCTGGCACAGGAGGCCAGTCCTCTAGCGGCCCCTCTCAGATGCAGTGGCCACACTTTGGCCAGGGGGGCGACGATGACGAGGACATTGACTAAAGAGTAGGCCAGGAGCCTAAGCTTGGGGGAGCTAATCCCCTAGTTATCCATGCATGCATATTTATTTTTCTTTTATATGTTTTTGTATTTTGCATGTTTATTTTCAGTTTGCATAATAAAATGGGGAGCACATTTTAGTCTTGCCTAGTTGTAGTTCTTTTTGTTTGTTTTCTTTGAGCCTACAGGTTTGTTCTCTACTAGCAAAAGAAATGAAGAAAATGAATTGGGACTTGATGGAGGGGAAGAATGAGCCAGCGCGAGAAGGTATAACATATACATAATCCCTTGTCTCACAATATTATTTGAGGAAGAATTTTCAGTTGACTGGCTGCACTTGAATTAGTTCCCCACGATAATTGAGTATCATCTAGTCATAACTCCCAATTTCAGATTTTGCTAGTCAAACCTTGTGGGAAAGCATGTTTTTGTTTTAATGAAAATCTGAAAATTTTAGAGGTCGGGAACTTTCGAAGAGAACAAGTACTTAAGCAATTCGACTCCACATGCTGATTTTGATTGACTTGATGACACCTATTGATGGAGTTGTTTAGAGGGATGAATATTTGAAGTGGTTGAGGTTATGCCAAAATTTATTCGCAATACTTAAATCGTGGAGCTCTAGCCCTAGGCTGGCTTTACGTCTCGTTGCTATATGTTGAGATATTTCGCGTAACTGCAACTCCGTCATGAACTTGGGGATTGTGTAGTAAATGATCGACCTTCCCCAAGGGAGTGTGCAAGTGATAAATAAAAGCACTGATCGCTGAGCTCAAAAGAGACAACCATCCTTGATCCATAGTGCATGAAATTAAGCCACAGCAGAACCCAATTGCATATAGTGAATTTTGGCATAACCTCATCACCGAGAGTTGAAATCCCAAAGAACAATGACTCAGAGAAGTGTTTGAGAGCCATGACTAGGAGGCATTAGTGGGTGTTAATGAAAAACTTGAGTACTTTGCTATCTTTGATCTCCAAACATTCTAAATGCATTTTGATGATTGAGCTTAAATTGAATATCCATCTAATAGATGAACGCCTTCATTTGCCTAAACACTTGGTTAGCGAAGAAAAATTGTTTTGAGAAATAATAACTAATGGTATGAGACTATACGTGGTTAGGCAACGAGTTTAGGTGCAGCTATTCAATTGCAAATACTTTCTTGAATGATCTTGCAGGATAAGAGAGGATGCATATGATGTATTTGTTGACACCTGATTTTGGCATGATGCAAAATGCAGTTAGGATGGGCTCAAACGAAAAGAGGTTGAAGATGATCCGGCAAAGCGACAACCCGGCGAGGAGACCCATCTGGGCAAGGCGACCCGACAAGATATCCTGATGGTAACCCCGGGAAGGTGGCAACCCGTCAAAGACCGAAGATCAAGACGGACGTGAGGAGATGTATCCAGCCGTCAAGACAGCCACCAGAGCGGTAGTACCGCCCCCAGAGCGGAAGTACCGCTTAAGCGGTAGTACCGCCCCCCAGAGCAGAAGTACCGCTTAAGCGGTAGTACCGTGTATTACTACCGCGCCTACTACCGCTTACGAAAATACTTCTGGAACCCCGAGGACCCCCAAGCGGAAGTGGTGCGGCACTAAGCCGTACCCAGGGCGGTACTACCGCTTGCCCAGAGCGGTACTACCGCTTGCCCAGAGCGGTACTACCACTTGCCGTCGTACAGACTCAGGCAGATTTTGGAGAATCCGAGTTTGGATAGCATTTTTGACCTTTTGGAAGGAAATCTGAGTCCTTTACTTGTACGGGAAGTCCAGCCGCCCTTTATATATGTTGGGGTGACGGCCGATTGAAAACACACAATCGATCTATTCAATCTACTCTTTTTTACGTATCTTTACTTTACTGTCTTTATCGCTGATGTTCTAGCAACCCTAGGGCTCGGTTTATCTTTGTTGCTTTGCTCGAAAAGCATCCGTCCCTCGCCACGAAAGTGCACGGATTATCTTTGCTACTTTGCACTGAAAAGCAGTTGACCTCCTCTCCAAAATTGAGGAACCCCTTTGTTGCTTTGCTCGGAAAGCATCCGCCCCTCGCCGCGAAAGTGCCTGGACTGTCCTGTGTTGGCGCGGTGCGAATTTCCTCGCCAACACAAATTGGCGACTCCGCTGGAGACGAAGCGTTGAGCGGTCTCCAGCCTGTTCTTGCTACGAAGAAATCATCATCTAGGGTTTGCAATCTAAGAAGGTAATATGAATACCCAATTCTCCACTGTAGATGCAAATATCTCTTATGGTGTTACTAGGTCATTCAATGACTATACTCTATCGGCCAGCCCTAGTTTTTCCAATCATGTATCTAATTACGTGCATAGGCCGATTCAAAGTAATTTACATGCTTCAAGTTCTTACGATACTAGTAACATGCACCATATGTACTCCAACTCTCATGCATCGGCAACCCCACAAATCCATATGCCGATGAACAACATGATGGGTTTGGTTAATCAATTTGAGCATAATGAGCATAATGTATCGGCTAGCCCTAGTTTTATCAATCATGCATCTAATTATGCGCAAGGGCCGATGCGAAATAATTTTCATGCTTCAACTTCTTATGATACTAGTAACATGCACCATATGTATCCCAACTCTCATGCATCGGCAACCCCACAAATTCATATGCCGATGAACAACATGATGAGTTCAGTTAATCAAGTTGAGACACCACATGTAGGAACTTCCAATAGTATGCAACAAAGTGTTTCACCTTTTTATTCATTGGCACCTAACTTGCAATATATTAATTCAAACATGCCGGTGGATAGGGGAATTGGCTATGCTACTACTAGTTATTCGGCCAATTACCATCAACCATCATATGATACACCTCATACTAGTAATGTGTCAGCACCGTATGCAGCTGTTGATATTAATAATTCAGCTTCACACCTTCATGGTCATAGCCGAATAAGTGAAAATTTTACAGGAACGCACGTGCCGTCATCTAATACTGTAGCATATAATGCATGCTCTACGCAATTCGATAATTTTGGCAACACCTCATTGCCGAAAGAATCTGAAAGTATTATGGAACGAAGAACGCCGAGTACTTCCAATCTGCTCGGCGACAAGAAGAACAAGGGCAACATCCACTCGGACGAGATGACCACCGATCCCAAGAAAAACAGCGACATCAACCCAGACAACATCATCGCCGTCAGGTTCGACGATCTGTCGGAGGATGATCGGCGCGAGCTTGAACAAGAGGTTGGGAAAGATATGGCTGAGCGACTAAAACTGAAGTTGACTGGATACTACAAGACAAGGATCGGCGTCGTCAAGAAGGTACATGTGCCGAACCCTTCCGATTCGATCAACACCAAGGTAAAAAAGTCAACCGAAGAAATTGCTCACCTAATTGATGCATCTGTAGCTAGCAAATTAGGATCCAACATGGCAGATACAATGCATACACCTCCACCCAATACCGCAACATATTATACACCCCCTACACAATTGCAAAATTTCGGCAACACTAACAATTCATTGCCGAAAGATCCTAAAAGCATTGGGGGGCAAACTGATCTAGAGCGGGCTGAAATTGAGAGGGGAGTTAAAGCTTTGCGTGATAAGGTGCAAGTACTTCGCCAGGAAAGAGTTAATAGAGAATTGGCTCAAAGAAGACAAGCTTTGCCAGTTGGTAGAATCAATGAAAAGAAGGATGATTCGGAACATGGAAGTGCTTCGGTTGAAAAAGCCGAATCAAGTAATATATATTCCGAGTCCATCAAATTCAAAGAGGCAATCACCATTGAGAAAGGGCATGGCAAGCATAAAATAGCTGCGTTTGAGTTTTCTGAAGTTCAGGGACCCTTTTTCCTGCCCTATGAGTTCCGTGCCAAAGAAATTGATGAGCATCAAGAACAAAGTGATATGGCCGAACAAAGTTTGGTTAATGATGAACATCAAGAACACAAGCGTGCAGCTGAGCAAAGTTCGCTTGATAATCATTCGAGTGATGATGCACGGAATCAAGAAAAAGATGATGACAAGGCGTTCGGGAGCCATCCAGAGACGGAGCAAGATATTGTTCAAGTCACACCACCATCATGCTATCCCAACATATTTGAAGAGGTATGCCTAGCAAGTTTTTTACCTACTTTCAGATTTGGTCACAACTTCATAGTTGATGCATCTATTAGAAAAATTCTCATAAGTAATTTTGAAAGACCAATGAAGAGGGGTGATTCACTTGTTAGCAATAAAATTGTTATAAAGTATATCGGTCAACATATTGTACCATTCGAGGAGACCGATAGTGACTTATTATTGCAACCAAAGTTTTTCCCATTGTTCTATGTGAAGTTTATATTTAAGTGGGTAGCTTTGCTTGTTTCTTACTTGGCTTACGCTTGGTCTCAATTGAGACACATGTGTTCTAACTATTTTCATTTCAAAAGTTTAAAGCCAAGATTAAATTCTATTGAGAAAACCGATGCTAGTATAATATCTTGTCCAAAGACATCGGAAATAGAGTACAAAACACAATGTATAGCCGAATGGGGTGATGCAAAATCTGAACCATTCGTTTGCTTACCTCCAAAGCCGTTCTCACACAAAGATCGGCTAGAAAACAAAACGTTTACTTTCAATTCAAACATGTGTGATCAGATTTTTGATTTGTTGCTGAAGAATGATTATATTAGAATTCTTGATCACCTTGTCAAGCCGTCAATCCAAGGACGAATGTATTGTAAATTGCATGATTCGTTCGAGCATACTTTTGAGGACTGCACCATGTTTCAACAAATAGTTAAATCGGCCATTGATAACGGATGATTGAAACTTGTTGAAACACCAAGGGATGATCATGCTATTCCTATTGGTATTGATGGCAAAAAGTCTTTGCATCGGCTGCTTCAAGCCGATCCATTTGAAGACAAGGAGGTAAAAACTGCAAATGATGAGATCAAGCTTTCAAGTACAAAAATTATTCATGAGCACAATGATGACATTCTTCAGGGCGAAAATTCCATCAAAGTTGCAATGAAGACGCCAAGTACTGGGGGGCAACATGAAAATCCAAAGATTGATGCAAGCACAACCAACGGAAGCGAAGGCCGAGGTAAGCACAAAGGTAAAAAGCCGAAAGTCACTTTCGCGCAGCTATTGGAAAAATACAAGAAGATGAGTGAAGAGAAAAGTGCTTATCGGTCAAGTAATACAAAGAAACCAAGATCACCCCCAAGGCGCAAATATGAGGATCGGTATTGGCAAAGTGAGAATTTCAATGCAACATATTCATATCCATATTTTGGGCTGCCAATGCCGATGCCATGGATACCTCCCTATGCTTATACGAATCAATACCCACCACGGGACAGGTATAATTCAAGGGCACATTATTCATCTTATTTTGAACCATCTCGTCAAGATTATGCAGCTCCGAGAAGATCGACATTTGATGAACAATTACATAACCAAGACCGTTTCACTCAAAAGGAATCGGTCTGGAGCTCAAGAAAGAAGAAAGAGGTGGTCAAGCAAGTATATCGAGTCAAGAAAGATGGTCGTACGTGTGCCACTTCAGATTTTATTTCAAATGATAAAGAGCCAATTAAAGTGTTAACATTGGCTACTAAAGGCAAAGAAGTCGAGCTAGCAAATGTTCAAAATCAAGATGCCAAATCTGAGCAAAAGAACTTGGGAGTGCACAAGGCTAAAAAAGAATTGCCATTGGTCAAAACAGAATCACAGCCGGGGTGCCCACTCGGCTTATCATATTGGCAAAGGAAAGAATTACAAAAACTTAGTGCACAAGAGTTGAGAAAGAGGAACATGGCATGGGTTCCCAAGAGGAGTAGTCAAAATAAAAATGATGTGCAAACTTCTATTGCGACAAGTACAACAAAAGTGAAGAAGGAGAAAGAATCTCATAAGAAATTAAGCCGAAGGTTTTCATCCACGAAAAATAATCTTCGGTTAGCACATCATCCATATTATTCAACCATGCCATTGATACCTTTACCATGGAATTCATCCCCAGGTATGATTGGTTATCCTCCATGGGCATATTTTGATCCATGGATGCAATACAATTTCTTACATCATGATAGGGTATTACCAAATCACTATACATTTGATTAGTTACATTTTGTTGCTGATTCAAAGGGCCAAAATATTTGATTTGTTATTTCATTTGTTTATTTCGGCTATATATGCTTTGATGGATGAATTCTACATGTCACTTATGGTAATGGCCGATATTTAACTATCGTCCTAAGAGTCTATGTAAACATGGCCGGTGCAGTATTCTGACATCGTCCTTAGCACAGTTGGATACCGAGACAAGGCACATATTTATCGAAATTTATACTTATACCTATGTTATGCTTCGATGGAGTTGAGACATTATGACCGATGCCATTCAAAATATGTTGCGACCAATTCATAGCGAAATTGGTAAGTGGACTTATGCTTTGATTTAATATGATTTGGTCTACAAGTCTTTCAAATTTACGAGAGGCCAAATCATTGTTGGTTTTATTATTGAGCATCGGATTTATGACATGCATAATATAGATATTAGGCTTGTCTCTCTAGTACTACGGAGATTATGTTTTGATTGTTGAATTTATAACAATGGCCAAGGTGTTGGTGTTGTTTATGTATCTCCTTATGGTGCTATTTTATGATGCCTCATGCCGCTTAAAATATTTATGCACAAATGATCAAAGTTGAATATGCATTGTTATTCGGATTGGGACTTTTACTTGCCATAGGTGCTACATATATTGAGGCTTTTGGTGATTCGTTATTAGTAGTACAACAAATATCCAAAGCTTTTCAGTGTTTGGACGAATCACTTGATGTTTATCTTGATAAGTGTCTAGATATAATTTTTACTTTGAATTATTTTGACATTGCTCATATATCTAGACATGATAATTGGAAAGCAAATAAGTTGGCATGATAAGCATCCGGCTATCATGTTGATCATGGCATGTTTCATATTCCTCAGAAGCCGATGTCTTGTCTTGCTAATATGGGAGAGACCGAACCAGACCCCACTGATTCGGCCACTAACAATAAATCTAGTGCAGGTGAAAATCAAGACTGGAGAGAACCCATTATTGATTATTTGCGTGATCCTAGTGAAAGGGTGGACAGGACCGTTCGGCGTATGGCTTTCAAATATACGATGAGAGATGATAATCTTTATCGCCGAACGGTGGAAGATGTTCTTTTTAAAATGCTTGGATAAAGACCAAGCGAGAGTTGCTATGCGAGAGGTTCATGAAGGCATTTGTGGTACTCATCAGTCGGCTCCCAAGATGAAGTGGTTATTACGACGTGCTGAATTTTATTGGCCGATGATGATTAATGATTGTTTCAGGTATTACAAAGGGTGTGATGCTTGTCAAAGGTTTGGTGATATTCAGTTGGCTCCCGCTATTATGTTACATCCTATTATTAAGCCGTGGCCTTTTAGAGGTTGAGGATTAGACTTTATTGGAGAGATTCATCCTTCTTCTTCTTCAAAGGGGCATCGGTTCGTGTTGGTGGCAACTGATTATTTCACTAAATGGTCTGAAGCAATACCTCTCGAAAATATGACGCATACGGAGGTAATTCAATTCATAAGTGAGCCCATTATTCATAGATTCGGCATTCCTCAAACATTTGCTACGGATCAAGGTTCATCTTTCATGTCACATCAAGTTAGAGAATTTCCCGAATCATATAAGATAAAGTTGCTCAATTCCTCTCCGTATTATGCTCAAGCCAATGGGCAAGCTGAGTCTAGTAACATGGCCGATATATGATTATCGCCCTAAGAATATAAATGACCGATGGAGTGTTGACATCATCCTTAGAACAAACATGGTGCAAATTATTTTTCGGCATGCAAGCTTTGCCGAAAAACAGGGGGCATGTGTTGACACCTGATTTTGGCATGATGCAAAATGCAGTAAGGATGGGCTCAAACGAAAAGAGGTTGAAGACGATCCGGCGAAGCGACAACCCGGCGAGGAGACCCATCTGGGCAAGGCGACCCGACAAGATATCCTGATGGTAACCCCGGGAAGGTGGCAACCTATCAAAGACCGAAGATCAAGACGGACGTGAGGAGATGTATCCAGCCGTCAAGACAGCCACCAGAGCGGTTGTACCGCCCCCAGAGCGGAAGTACCTCTTAAGCGGTAGTACCGCCCCCCAAAGAGGAAGTACCGCTTAAGTGGTAGTACCGTGTATTACTACGGCGCCTACTACCACTTACGAAAATACTTCTGGAACCCCAAGGACCCCCAAGTGGAAGTGGCGCGGCACTAAGCCGTACCCAGGGCGGTACTACCGCTGTGAAGCGGTACTACCGCTTGCCCAGAGCGGTACTACCGCTTGCCGTCGTGCAGACTCGGGCAGATTTTGGAGAATCCGAGTTTGGATAGCGTTTTTGACCTTTTGGAAGGAAATCTGAGTCCTTTACTTGTACGGGAAGTCTAGCCGCCCTTTATATATGTTGGGGTGATGGCCGATTGAAAACACACAATCGATCTATTCAATCTACTCTTTTTTACGTATCTTTACTTTACCGTCTTTATCGCCGATGTTCTAGCAACCCTAGGGCTCGGTTTATCTTTGTTGCTTTGCTCGAAAAGCATCCGTCCCTCGCCACGAAAGTGCGCGGATTATCTTTGCTGCTTTGCGCTAAAAAGTAGTCGTCCTCCTCTCCAAAATTGAGGAACCCCTTTGTTGCTTTGCTCGGAAAGCATCCGCCCCTGGCCGCGAAAGTGCCTGGACTGTCCTGTGTTGGCGCCGTGCGAATTTCCTCACCAACAGTATTTTCTCGAGCCGGTAAAGTTCTTTCCATTGAACCAAGCTCCTTTTCACTCTCTTGATTTCTTGTTTGCTCGAGGACCAGCAAATCTTAAGCTTGGGGTCGTTGATGGCTCGAGAATTTGTGATGTTTTTCATAGTGATTTCCATATGGTTTGATTGGATTTTTGTTATTCTTTGGATATTTCTAATGCTAATCAAACAAAAGAGAAGAAAATATACTTTGTCCTTTGGATGGCCAAAAATATCATATTTGGAAGGAAACCAAAGGAGATTGCTGCAAATCAAGCCAATTGGAGCAACTTTCCTGAAAAGAGCAATGTCAACAAGCACATCAGGGTGAAAGACGGCGTTCCATACGACCACACGTGCTCATATGAGTGGTTGTTTGGAGTGCCCACAGCCCCTCCTCGTCTATACAAGCAACTTTCGTGAAGGGACCACGAGGAGAAGAGAACCCTAGCCGCCACCACACCATCCAAAACAGGAGAAGAGAGGATCTGAAGAACTCACGAGGATCATTATAGTTTTTAGTCCTTTCATCTCCATCATCATCATCACCTCCTTCACTATTGTAAGAGGGATTGGAACTTGTAATCTCTACTCCATCTCATCTGAGATCAAGACTATTTGGGCACCATTTCATCTCATTGTGGATCCCACTACTGGAATCTGGCATTTTGCCATCTGTCCCCACTTTGCCATCTGCCAGCGGACGGTAAAGAGTGTCTATGCCGTCTGCTTTGACAAAGTAGATGACAAAGAAGCAGCTGATGGCAAAGAGAGTCTTTGTCGTCTGCTAGCAAACGGCAAAGAGCAGAGGGTGGGAACTGTTGGAAATATGCCCTAGAGGCAATAATAAATTGGTTATTATTATATTTCCTTGTTCGTGATAATCGTTTATTATCCATGCTAAAATTGTATTGATTGGAAACTCAAATACATGTGTGGGTACATAGAAAACACTGTGTCCCTAGTATGCCTCTAGTTAACTAGCTCGTTGATCAAAAGATGGTGAAGGTTTCCTAGCCATGGACATGAGATGTCATTTGATAACGGGATCACATCATTAGGAGAATGATGTGATGGACAAGACCCAAACTATGAACGTAGCATATGATCATGTTAGTTTATTGCTATTGTTTTCTGCATGTCAAGTATGTGTTCCTATGACCATGAGATCATGGAACTCACTGACACCGGAGGAATACCTTGTGTGTATCAAACGTCGCAACGTAACTGGGTGACTATAAAGATGCTCTACAGGTATCTCCGAGGGTGTCTGTTGAGTTGGCATGGATCAAGACTGGGATTTGTTACTCCGTGTGACGGAGAGGTATCTCAGGGCCCACTCGGTAATACAACATCAGAACAAGCCTTGCAAGCAATGTGACTAAAGTGCTAGCCACAAGATCTTGTATTACGGAACGAGTAAAGAGACTTGCCAGTAACGAGATTGAACTAGGTATAGAGATACCGACGATCGAATCTCGGGGAAGTAACATACCGAAGAACAAAGGGAACAGCATACGGGATTAATTGAATCCTTGACATAGAGGTTCGACCGATATAGATCTTCGCAGAATATGTAGGAACCATTATGGGCATCCAGGTCCAGCTATTGGTTATTGGCCATAGAGGTGTCTCGGTCATGTCTACATAGTTCTCGAACCCGTAGGGTCTGCACACTTAAGGTTCGGTGACGTTTCGGTAGAATTGAGTTATGTATGTTGGTGACCGAAGGTTGTTCGGAGTCCCGGATGAGATCCTGGACATCACGAGGAGCTCCGAAATGGTCCGGAGGTAAAGATTGATATATAGGAAGTCCCGTTTTGGCCACTGGAAAAGTTTTGGGTATTTCCGGTAGTGTACCGGGAGTGCCGGAGGGCCATCGGGAGTGGCCACCCACGCCGGGAGGCCACATGGGCCTGAGGGGGGTTGCACCAGCCCTTAGTGGGCTGGGCAAACCAGCCCTACAAGGCCCATGCGGCTAGGAAAGAGTGGGAAAGGAAAAACCCCAAGAAAAGGGAAGGGAGATCCAAATATTGAAGGAGTCCTATTTGGACTAGGATTGGAAGTGGAGGAGTCCACCTCCTCCTCCTGGTTCGGCCGACCCTAGGGGAGGAACCCTAGGGCGCCAGCCCCCTCCCCCTCCCTCTTATATATACTAGAGGGGAGAGAGGGCCAAACACCCTAAGCCACGGTGCAGCCCTCTCTCCCCCCGTCTATACAGTTTTCCTCTAGTCTGTTTTTGACGGTGCTTAGGCGAAGCCCTGTCGGAATAGCTCTACCACCACCACCACCACGCCATTGTGCAGGCGGAGAACTCATCTACCTCTCTGCTCCCTCTTTTTGGATCAAGAAGGCGGATATCGTCATCAAGCTGTACGTGTGCTGAACGCGGAGGTACCGTCTGTTCGGTGCTAGATCGGAAGAACCGTGATCAGGATCGCGAGACGGTTCATGATTTGATCACGGAACGAATCATGATGGGATCATGGGACGGATCGTGATTGAATCGCGAGACGGATCGTGATGAGATCGCGGGACACTCGGCGATTTGGATCGCGAAGACGTTCGACTACATCAACCGCGTTTCTTAACGCTTCCGCTTAGCGATCTACAAGGGTATGTAGATTCACTCTCCCTCTCGTAGATGCTCATCACCATGGATAGATCTTGTGTGTGCGTAGGAAATTTTTTGTTTCCCATGCTACGTTCCCCAACAGTGGCATCTGAGCTAGGTCTATGCGTAGATGAGATCTCGAGTAGAACACAAAAGAGTTTTGTGGGCGTTGATATTCAGATTGCTTCCTCCCTTGGTCTTTTCTTGTTTCGGCGGTATTGTGGGATGAAGCGGCTTGGACCAACATTACTCGTACACTTACGAGAGACCGGTTCCTTCAACTGACATGTAACTTTCGTTGCATAAAGATGGCTAGCGGGTGTCTGTTTCTCCCACTTTAGTCGGATCGGATTTGACAAAGGCGGTCCTTGAGAAGATTGAATAGCAATTTTTATATCACCGTTGTGGTTTTTGCGTAGGTAAGAATCGTTCTTGCTAGATACCCGTAGCAGCCACGTAAAACTTGCAACAACAATTAGAGGACGTCTAACTTGTTTTTGCAGGGTATGTTGTGATGTGATATGGCCAATTACATGATGAGATATATGTGATGTATGAGATGATCATGTTCTGTATAGAATATCACGACTTGCATGTCGATGAGTACGGCAACTGGCAGGAGCCATAGGGTTGTCTTTAATTATTGTATGACCTGCGTGTCAATCATTAAGCGCTATGTAATGCTTTACTTTATCGCTAAACGGTAGCAATAGTAGTAGAAGCATGGTTGGCGTGACAACCCCGATGGCGACACGTTGATGGAGATCAAGATGATGGAGATCATGGTGTCATGCCGGTGACGATGGAGATCATGCCGGTGCTTTGGAGATGGAGATCAAAAGCACAAGTTCATGGCCATATCATGTCACTTATGATTTGCATGTGATGTTAATCCTTTTATGCATCTTATTTTGCTTAGGACGATGGTAGCATTATAAGGTGATCCCTCACTTAAATTTCAAGATAAATTGTGTTCTCCCCGAGTGTGCACCGTTGTGAAAGTTCGTCGTTTCGAGACACCACGTGATGATCGGGTGTGATAGACTCTACGTTCACATACAACGGGTGCAAGCCAGTGTTGCACATGCGGAACACTCGGGTTAAACTTGACGAGCCTAGCATGTACAGACATGGCCTCGGAACACAAGAGACCGAAAGGTCGAACATGAGTCATATAGTAGATATGATCAACATGGAGATGTTCACCATTGAAACCACCTCAACTCACGTGATGATCGGACTTGAGTTGGTGGATGTGGATCATGTGACACTCGAATGACCGGAGGGATGTCAATTTGAGTAGGAGTTTTGAGTAATATGATTAACTAAACTCATTATCATGAACATAGTCAAAGTGTCTTTGCAAATTATGTTGTAGATTACTAGATCGCGTTGTAGCTCCCTTGAATTTTTATCTGTTCCTAGAGAAATAGTTTTGAAAGATGATGGTAGCAATAATGCGGACTGGGTCCGTGATCTCAGGATTGTCCTCAATGCTGCACAGAAGTCTTATGTCCTTAATGCACCGCTCGGTGTGCCACCCCCTCTAGCGTCGTCTGTAGATGTTGTGAACATCTAACAGGCACGTTCCGATGACTACTTAATAGTTCAGTGCGTCATGCATTACGGCTTAGAATTGAGGCTCCAAAACGTTTTGAACGTCACGGAACATATGAGATGTTCTAAGAGCTGAAATTGGGATCTCAGGCTCGTGCTGGTGTTGAGAGGTATGAGACCTCCAACAAGATTCTTTGCCTGCAAGATGATGGAGAATAGCTCAATCGTTGAGCATATGCTCAGATTGTCTGGGTGCTACAATCGCTTGAATCGAGTGGGAGTTGATCTTCCAGATAAGATAGTGATTGATATAGTTCTCCAAATCACTGTCACTAAGCTACTAGAGCTTCGTGATGAACTATAAAAGGCCAGAGATGGAAATAATGATCCCTGAGCTGTTCGTAATGTTTGACACCGCGAAGGTAGAAATCAAGAAGGAGCATCAAGTGTTGATGGTTAGTGAAACCACTAGTTTCGAGAAGGGCAAGGGCAAGGAGGGAAACTTCATGGATGGCAAGTCAGTTGCTGCTCCAGTGAAGAAACCCAAGGTTTAACCCAAACCCGAGACTAAGTGCTTCTATTATGAGGAGAACGGTCGCTGAAGTGGAACAACCCTAGATAATTGGTAGATAAGAAGGTTGGCAACGTCGACAGAAGTATATTTGATATACGTGTTATTGATGTGTACCTTACTGGTACTCCTAGTAGCACTTGGGTATTGGATACCGGTTCGGTTTGCTAAATGTTAGTAACTCGAAATAAAAGCTACGGAATAAACGGAGGCTAGCTAAGGGCGAGGTGACGATGAGTGTTAGAAGTAATTCCAAGGTTGATGTGATCACCATCGCACGCTCTCTATACCTTCGGGATTAGTGATGAACCTAAATAAATGTTATTTGGTGTTTGCGTTAAGCATGAAGGTGATTAGATCATGTTTATTGCAATACGGTTATTCATTTAAGTTAGAGAATAATGGTTATTCTGTTTACATGAATAATACCTTCAATGGTCATGCACCCAATAAGAGTGGTTTATTGAATCTTGATCGTAGAGATAGACATGTTCATAATATTGATGCCAAAAGATACAAAGTTAATAATGATAGTACCACATACTTGTGGCACTGCCGCTAAATGTCATATTGGTGTAAAACGCATGAAGAAACTCCATGCTGATGGATCTTTGGACTCATTCGATTTCGAATCGGTTGAGACATGCGGACCATGCCTCATGGGCAAGATGACTAAGATCCCGTTTTTCGGTATGATGGAGCGGGCAAGTAACTTATTGGAAATGATACATGTTGATGTATGCAGTCCAATGAGTGTTGTAGCGTGTGGTGGATATCGTTATTTTCTTACCTTCACTGATGATTTGAGTAGATATAGGGTATATTTACTTAATGAAACACAAGTCTGAATCGTTTGAAAAGTTCAAGCAAAATTCAGAGTGAAGTTTGAGATCATCGTGACAAGAAGATAAAATGTCTATGATATGATCATGGAGGTGAATATCTGAGTTACGAGTTTGGTATACAACTTAAGACAATGTGGAAGTTGTTTCACAACTCACGCCACCTGGAACACCATAGTGTGATGGTATGTCCGAATGTCGTAAGTCGTGCTCTATTGGATATGGTGCGAACTATGATGTCTCTTATCGATTTACCACTATCGTTTTAGGGCTATGCATTAGAGACAACCATATTCACTTTAAAAGGGGCACCATAAGTCCGTTGAGATGACACCGTATGAATTTTGGTTTGGCGGAAACCTAAGCTATCGTTTCTTAATGTTTGGGACTGCGACGCTTATGTGAAAAAGGGTTTTCACCTAATGAGCTCGAACCCAAAGCGGACAAACGCATCTTCATAGAATACCCTAACGTAACAGTTGGGTGAACCTTCTATCTCAGATCCAAGCACAAAGTGTTTGTTGCTAAAACGGGTCCTTTCTCGAGAAAGAGTTTCTTTCGAAAGATTGAGTGGGAGGAAGATAGAACTTGATGAGGTTGTTGAACCTTTGTTTCAACCAGAGAGTAGCACAGCGCAGAAAGTTGTTTCTGTGGAGCCTACGTTAGTTGAAAAGGAAGTTAATGATGATGATCATGAAACTTCGGATCAAGTTACTATCGAACGTCGTGGGTCGACAAGGACGTGTACTGCTCCTGAGTGGTACGGCAACCCTGTCTTAGAGATCATGTTGTTGAACAATGATGAACCTATGAGCTATGGAGAAGCGATGATGGGCCCGGATTCCGAGAAATGGTTAAGACCATGAAATCCGAGATGAGATCCATGTAAGAAAACAAAGTATGGGCTTTGGAAGTATTACCTGAAGGGCATAAGGCCATTCAGAACAAATGGATTTTTAAAAGGAAGACGGACGCGGACGGTAATGTCAGCGTCTATAAAGCTCGACTTGTGGCAAAGGGTTTTTCACAAGTTCAAGGAGTTGACTACGATGAGACTTTCTCACCCGTAGCGATGCTAAAGTCTGTTGGAATTATGTTAGCAGTTGCTGCATTTTTCGATTATGAAATCTGGCAGATGGATGTCAAAACATCGTTTCCTTAACGGTATCCGTAAGGAAAGGTTGTATGTGATACAACCGGAAGGTTTTGTCAGTCCTAAGGATGCTAAAATGTATGCAAACTCCAGTGGTCCTTCTATGGACTGGAGCAAGCATCTCGGAGTTGGAATATACGCTTTGATGAGGTGATCAAAGTTTTTGAGCCTATACAAAGTTTATGAGAAACTTGTATTTACAATAAAGTGAGTGGGAGCACTACAGAATTTCTGATAAGTATATGTGGTTGACATATTGTTGATCGGAAATGATGTAGAATTTCTGGAAAGCATAAAGGGTCATTTGAAAGGAGTTTTTCAAAGGAAGACCTGGAATAAAGCTACTTAAATATTGGGCATCAAGATCTATAGAGATAGATCATGACGTCTGATAAGACTTTCAATGAGTACATACCTTGACAAGATTTTGAAAGAGTTCAAAATGGATCAGTCAAAGAAAGAGTTCTTGCCTGATTTGTAAGGTGTGGAGTTGAGTGAGACTCAAAGCTCGACCACGGCAGAAGAAAGAGAAAGGACGAAGGTCGTCCCCTATGCCTTATCCATAGGCTCTGTATAGTATGCCAAGCTGTGTACCGCACCTAGTGTGTGCCTTGCCATGAGTCTGTCAAGGGGTACAAGAGTGGTCCAGGAGTGGATCACTGGACAGCGGTCAAGATTATCCTTAGTAACTAGAGGACTAAGGAAGTATTTCTCGATTATGGAGGTGATGAAGAGTTCGTCGTAAAGGGTTACGTCGATGCAAGCTTTGACACCTATCCGGACGACTCTAAGTAGCAGTCAGGATACATATAGTGGAGCAACCATTTGGAATAGTTCCAAGTGGAGCGTAGTAGTATTTGTAGTATGACATATATATTTGCAAAGTACACACAGATCTGAATGTTGCAGACCCGTTGACTAAAGACCTCTCTCACATGCAAAGCATGATCGAACCCCAGAACTCATTGGGTGTTAGATTCATAACAATGTAAATCACATGGTGATGTGAACTAGATTATTGACTCTAGTGCAAGTGGGAGACTGTTGGAAATATGCCCTAGAGGCAATAATAAATTGGTTATTATTATATTTCCTTGTTCGTGATAATCGTTTATTATCCATGCTAAAATTGTATTGATTGGAAACTCAAATACATGTGTGGGTACATAGACAACACTGTGTCCCTAGTATGCCTCTAGTTAACTAGCTCGTTGATCAAAAGATGGTGAAGGTTTCCTAGCCATGGGCATGAGATGTCATTTGATAATGGGATCACATCATTAGGAGAATGATGTGATGGACAAGACCCAAACTATGAACGTAGCATATGATCGTGTTAGTTTATTGCTATTGTTTTCTGCATGTCAATTATGTGTTCCTATGACCATGAGATCATGCAACTCACTGACACCGGAGGAATACCTTGTGTGTATCAAATGTCGCAACGTAACTAGGTGACTATAAAGATGCTCTACAGGTATCTCCGAGGGTGTCTGTTGAGTTGGCATGGATCAAGACTGGGATTTGTTACTCCGTGTGACGAAGAGGTATCTCAGGGCCCACTCGGTAATACAACATAAGAACAAGCCTTGCAAGCAATGTGACTAAAGTGTTAGCCACAAGATCTTGTATTACGGAATGAGTAAAGATACTTGCCAGTAACGAGATTGAACTAGGTATAGAGATACCGACGATCGAATCTCAGGCAAGTAACATACCGAAGAACAAAGGGAACGGCATACGGGATTAATTCAATCCTTGACATAGAGGTTCGACCGATATAGATCTTCGTAGAATATGTAGGAACCATCATGGGCATCCAGGTCCCGCTATTGGTTATTGGCCGTAGAGGTGTCTCGGTCATGTCTACGTAGTTCTCGAACCCGCAGGGTCTGCACACTTAAGGTTCGGTGACGTTTCGGTAGAATTGAGTTATGTATGTTGGTGACTGAAGGTTGTTCGGAGTCCCAGATGAGATCCCGGAAATCATGAGGAGCTCCGAAATGGTCCGGAGGTAAAGATTGATATATAGGAAGTCCCGTTTTGGCCACCGGAAAAGTTTCGGGTATTTCTGGTAGTGTACCGGGAGTGCCGGAGGGCCATCGGGAGGGGCCACCCACGCCGGGAGGCCACATGGGCCTGAGGGGGGTTGCACCAGCCCTTAGTGGGCTGGGCAAACCAGCCCTACAAGGCCCATGCGGCTAGGAAAGAGTGGGAAAGGAAAAACTCCAAGAAAAGGGAAGGGAGATCCAAATATTGAAGGAGTCCTATTTGGACTAGGATTGGAAGTGGAGGAGTCCACCTCCTCCTCCTGGTTCGGCTGACCCTAGGGGAGGAACCCTAGGGCGCCAGCCCCCTCCCCCTCCCTCCTATATATACTAGAGGGGCGAGAGGGCCAAACACCCTAAGCCACGGTGCAGCCCTCTCTCCCCCCGTCTATACAGTTTTCCTCTAGTCTGTTTTTGACGGTGCTTAGGCGAAGCCCTGTCGGAATAGCTCCACCACCACCACCATGTCATTGTGCTGGCGGAGAACTCATCTACCTCTCTGCTCCCTCTTGCTGGATCAAGAAGGCGGAGATCGTCATCAAGCTGTACGTGTGCTGAACGCGGAGGTACCGTCTGTTTGGTGCTAGATCGGAAGGACCGTGATCAGGATCGCGAGACGGTTCATGATTTGATCACGGAACGAATCATGATGGGATCGCGGGACGGATCATGATTGAATCGCGAGACAGATCGTGATGAGATCGCGGGACACTCGGCGATTTGGATCGCAAAGACAATCGACTACATCAACCGCGTTTCTTAACGATTCCGCTTAGCGATCTACAAGGGTATGTAGATTCACTCTCCCTCTCGTAGATGCTCATCACCATGGATAGATCTTGTGTGTGGGTTGGAAAATTTTTGTTTCCCATGGTACGTTCCCCAACAGGAACCACAGGGGCACGATGTCCACTCGCTAACGGGGCACCCTCTTTGCCGTCTGCTGGCAGACGGCAAAGCGGGGGTTTGCCTTAACGGCTACCGCCCGCCCGAAACCCCCACTTCTCTGTCTCTCTCTCTCACTAGCCACCAGCCGCCGCCGCCCCGTCGCCGCCCCTCCCCGCCGGCCGGCTGCCCCTCCCTGCTGCCCCATCGCCGCCCGTCGCCACCCCTTCCTGCCACCCCGCCCCGTCGCCGCCCATCGCCGCGCAACCCCGCCGCCCCGTCACCGCCCCTCGCCGCGCAACCCCGCCGCCCCGTCGCCGCCCCTCCTCGCCGGCCGGCCACCCCTACCTGCCGCCCCCTGCCCCCCTCTGGTGAGCTCCCCCCTCCTGCCCCTCTCCTTGTTTTATTTTTTTTTTGTCTATTTTTGCAAATAGATGTTTAGGTTTTTAGATGTTTAGATGTTTAGTTTTCTGTTTTTAGGTAAATAGATGTTTAGATGTTTAGGTAAATAGAAAAAAAATATTTAGACATTTAGGTTGAAAAAAAACCTAGAAGAAAAAAAAAGAAGAAAAGAAGAAGGAAAAAAAGGAAAAAGAAAAAAGAAAAAGAAGAAAAAATAAGAAGAAGAAGAAGAAGAAGAAGAAGAAGAAGAAAAAGAAGAAGAGGAGGAGGAGAAGAAAAAAGAAGAAGAAGAAGAAGAAGAAAAAAAGAGGAGAGGAGGAGAAGAAGAAGAGGAAAAAGGAAAGGAAGAAGAAGAAGAAGAGGAGTAGGAGAAGAAAAAAGAAGAAGAAGAAGAAGAAGAAGAAGAAGAAAAAAGAGGAGAGGAGGAGAAGAAGAAGAGGAAAAAGGAAAGGAGGAAGAAGAAGAAGAAGAAGAAGAAGAAGAAGAAGAAGAGGAAGAAAAGGAAGAAGAGGAAGAAGAAGAAAAGGAAAAAATAGGAAAAAAAGAAGAAGAGGGGAAGAAGAAGAAAACGACACCCCGACACCACGACACCCCGACACCCCGACACCCCACCCGACACCCCGACACCACGACACCCCGACACCACGACACCCTGACACCACGACACCCAGACACGACACCCCCGACACCCCGACCCCAACACGACACCCCGACACCCCGACACCACGACACCCCGACACCACGACACCCAGACACGACACCCCCGACCCCCGACAGCTCTTCGGCCTCCTGTTGACCGAAAAGGTGCTCTTCGGCCTTTCAGAGGCCGACGGGGTCATATATTTGTGAATTATGAGTTAGGTCATATATTTTTCGATTTTGTTATTAAAAAATATCATATTTGTGTTGATCGGGTGGATTTAAATGTGCAGTTGTTTCGTCGCTGCGAGGGTCTGGTGTTCGACGACCTCCCCGTGCGTTCGACGAGCTCCGCCCCTGCGTTCGTGGGTGAGCACAAATGACATCTCCTCCTCCCCCCTTCATTTGCTCTGTTCCGGTCTTCGTGTCGATGAAACTTGCTAGCTATAGGTGTCTTCAATCATCAGTATGCGTGACCACTATGCGTCTCCCATTCGAAACGGTTACATCTATAAATATGCATGCATTTGCATATTTATAACCGTGATTCTTTCGAATTGTCCAACGTTATCCATGGACAGCTCGAGTATGTGTAGATTGTGTTCATTTTCCCATATGCTCTGCTCCGG
Source organism: Elymus sibiricus (assembly GCA_039707655.1). Taxonomy (NCBI): domain Eukaryota; kingdom Viridiplantae; phylum Streptophyta; class Magnoliopsida; order Poales; family Poaceae; genus Elymus; species Elymus sibiricus. The sequence continues at coordinate 85,471,083 of CM077668.1, read as the reverse complement.
ATCCGATGCAGAATTTCGTCAGTGCCTCCCTGTTGTTCTCCGGGTACACATCATCTCTGCTTATTGCCGAGACGTGTATCAGGAGAACAACGGGGAGGTGCTGTCGAAATTTTGCGTCGGATCCGGAGCAGAGCATGGGAAAACAAACCCAATCTACGCATACTCGGGTGGGATTAGGACCTATCTTTACCTATTAGCGTCTAGGTTGCATGGACGTAATAAAACGGACAAACTCCATTAACTGATGAATATGGTTTGCTGAATTATGTATATATTTCTTGTGTGTCCAGTAGCTAGGCAAGATGAGTGATCGTGTGTGGATGTACACCGGTCACACTAGTCAAAAAGACAGGACCGATGAATGGTTAACAAAAACCAAGGGGTTTGTGAGAGCCGCATTTGCAAATGGCCAGAGAAAAACCTGGTGCCCCTGTGTCTGGTGCGACAACTATCATAAGAGGACAGAGCTTGAAATGAGTAAACACCTGCAGAAGTGGGGTTTTACGCCTGCTTATACGATCTGGACATTTCATGGTGAGTCTTCCCAACGTGCCAGAGCTGAGGTGGGCCGTCGTCGCACCGACGAGCATGGTACCGGGATCGAAGACATGGTGGAAGACTTTGATGATGCTCGGGATTCGGACGATGAGATGGAGGAATCTGCAAAGGCCTTCAATGATATGTTGGAGTCTTCAAAACGTCCTCTCCACGAGCACACTGAGCTTTGTCAGCTGGATGCCATCGCACAAGTAATGGCTCTGAAGGCTCAATTCAACTTGGGCAGAGAATACTGACACTATTTGGACGCTTTCTACCCAAAGGCCATGTAATGCCTGCAAACCTGTACCAGTCGGACAAAATCCTCCGTGTACTTAAGATGCCCTATGAGAAGATAGATGCCTATGAGAATGGATGTGCCTTATTTAGGCTTGAGTATGTGGACTTGAACTATTGTCCCATTTGCAAGTCTTCCAGGTATGTTGTGGTAGACAACGGTATGGGTGAGAAGAGTCAGACAAAAATCCCAGTTAATGTTCTTCGGTATATGCCAATCATACCAAGACTTCAACGTCTTTTCATGGTCAAAGAGACGGCCAGACAGATGACATGGCACAAATTGGGCAAAAGAACTGAACTAGATGCATATGGGAATCAGATGTTGGTACACACATCGGACGCTTTTGCGTGGAAGCACTTCGATGCAATACATCATGATAAAGTGGCAGATCCAAGGCATCCTTGAGTCGCCATCAGCATGGATGGGTTCAATGTGTTTGGTATGATGGCAGCCCAATACAGTTGTTGGCCTGTATTTGTCATTCCACTCAATCTCCCCCCCGGACAGATTATGCAAAGAAGGAACATTTTCCTGACGTTGATAATTCCAGGGCCCAACTATCCGGGGAAGAGTATGAATGTGTACATGCAGCCAATTAAGGATGAATTGCAAGAAGCTTGGGATAATGGGATCAAGACATACGACGCCGCTACAAAAAAAACTTCCTAATGCATGTGTGGTAAATGTACTCGATGCATGACTTGCCGGCGTATGCGCTATTCGTTGGCTGGTGTGTGCATGGAAGGTTCCCGTGCCCCACATGCAAGGCAGCTCTTGAGTTTCGTTGGCTGGATGTGGGTCGCAAGTATTCTTGCTTCGACTTCCATAGACCGTTCCTAGATCCTCGCCATAAGTTCAGAAAAGACAAGAAGAAATTCATCAAAGGTAGAGTTGTCAAAAACTCCGCACCACCTGCATTGACACGCCAACAGACCCTGGATCAGTTAAACGCTCTCGAGCCGGATCCAGAGCGTTCAGGGTATTTCAAGGGGTATAATTCAGAACACGCCTGGACTCACAAGACATGCTTGTGGGATCTGCCTTACTTCACAGACCTCCTTTGCCCACACAACATCGACGTGATGCACACTGAAAAGAATGTCACCGAGGCCCTCTTTGGTACATTGTTTGGCATAGAGGGGAAGTCAAAGGATAATCCTAAGGCTAGAGTCGATCAGGAGACTCTATGTGATAGACCGTTACAAAACATGCGACAACCGAAAGGAAAGCAAAACTGGACGAAGCCAAAGGCATGGTTCAATCTTGGAAGGCCAGATATGAGGGAAATTATCCTGTGGGTGAAAAAGGAGTTGATGTTCCCCGATGGGTATGCAGCGAATCTAAAGAGGGGAGCGAGTCTTGAAAAATTGAAAATATTTGGTCTCAAGAGTCATGATTGGCACATATGGCTTGAGCGGGTAATGCCAGTGATGTTGCGTGGCTTTATCCCTGAGGATGAATGGCTAGTACTGGCAGAGACGAGCTATTTCTTCCATGTTCTTTGTGCTAAAGAACTATTGCCTGGCTTGCTAGATGAAATGGAAGAGTTGGCGCCAGAGTTGATCTGCAAGTTAGAGAAGATCTTCCCACCGGGCTTCTTTAATCCAATGCAGCATTTGATTTTGCATTTCCCGACCGAGGCACGATTGGGGGGGGGGGCCCGTGCAGAATCGTTGGTGCTACGCAACTGAGAGGATGCAGAAGACGCTTCGAGCAAAATGTAAAAATAAACATAGAATTGAAGCATCGATGGCCGAGGTATTCATTACTGAGGAGGCGGCAAACTTCGTGACAGCACACTACGAAGCCAAAAATCGTCATTTGCATAATCCGAAGCCTCGGTACAATGCTGGCGACCCTAAAAAGGGTGGATCCAACCTCAGCCTATTCAAAGGGAAGCTCGCACCAGCTGGTGCTTCGAAACCAGTAGGGTTGGATGTCGAAGAATGGCGGACCATTTCATTGTATATCTTCAACAACCTAACAGAAGTGCGGCCATACATCGAGTAAGTTCTCGGTACATTGTTTCGCAACTTCTAATTCCTTTGAACTGCTCTTAGTCCCGGATATTTGATACAGTCGATACATCACCAAATTCTCAGATGGAGCGGTGATCCAAAAGGATTCCGTCGAAGAGTATGAGCTTCTGGCAAAGCATGGAGGCGGCTATCCCGGTTTCATCTCTTGGTTCAAACAAACGGTAATTTCCATTAGACCATTTCATTTCTTCGTCTAATTTGTGGCTAATGCAACAATCCTTCCATATTAAACTTGTAGGCTAATTCAGAGTCAATGGATGTCGAATTGAGACAAGTCGCTAATGGTTTTGACTATAAGGTCCTTTCATTTGACAAATACGACATCAACGGGTATCGCTTTCGTACCTTTGGCAAAGAGCTATCTATGGCCGACCGAAAGTCGACAAATTGTTGTGTCTCTGCTATCGGTGAAGGAGATACCGAGTATTATGGAAGAGTTGAAGCAATTTATGAACTTCTATTCTATGGTGAAAACCCACCGAAAGTCGTAGTCTTCAAATGTTATTGGTTCCAGCCGAAGGAGACTAGAAGGACTCATGAACACTTAGGACTAGTCGAAATCAAACAAAGCACCCATTTAGATGTTCCCGATGTCTATATTACGGCTCAATAGGCGACCCAAGTTTTCTATCTACCGTGGGCCTGCCAAACTGATCCAAATCTGAATGGTTGGGATGTCGTTTATGAAGTGCCGCCACGTGTTAGACCACCTCCCCCCAATGAAGAGGATTATGAACCTCACATTAACCCAGACACATATGAAGGAGAATTCTTCCAAGAAACACGTCTTTCCAAAAAATGTTTCAAGAACCGCTCTACTTCACCCCAGAACATTGAAGTAGACAGCGACAGTGAATCCGACTTCACCCCTGAGCCGGAACAAGAAGAGCCGAAACAAGAAGAGGTTACTGCTGCGGATGACCTGTCAATGCTTGACCGATTACGTAAAGGAGGCCTTCCACATGTTGATGCATTTATTGATGATGATGATGAGCACGTCATTACTGATAGTGATGATGATGATGCATTTATTGACCCCGGAGCATATATAGACGATGAAGATTAATATTAGTTCATGTCAGGTATTCAATTATTATTACGTACATATATATTATTAATTAGTTCATGTTAGGTATTCCATTTTTTATTATGTTCATGATGATGATACACTTAAATTATATACATATTATTATTCATGTCAGGAATTCAATTTTTTTATGTTGTACTGATTTCGTTTACTCTTTGTCATTGCAGGTGTTGACAAATGGTGGGCGCGGGTCTAGAGCGCTCCGAGGCTCCTTCCTCGATGCGTGGTGGGAGGGGTGCTTCCATTCCACCCCAGCACCTCCGGAGAGTGCTGGATCTCAGTATGCAGACACCACCGGCGGGTGCTTCTTCTTCGGCCGGGAGAGGTCGGGGGAAGAAGAGGGGTACTAGAGGTGGCCGTGGTGGCAGGAGAGGTAGGAAGGCTGCTACGCCTTCCTCGCCGCCACCCCCAGCTGATTCACCCGACCACAGGACTGCTCCGTCTGAGGTGGACCCGTCTCGGACTCCTGTCCACGAGCCTCGGGCCGACGAGCCTCGGGTCACCGAGCCTTCGCCCCATGAGACTCCGGTCCACGAGCCTCGGGCCGCCGAGCCTTCGCCCCATGAGACTCCGGTCCTAGAGGCTTCGTCCCACGAGACTCCGGAGCAGAGCACGGATCAGGCTACGTCGCAGTCGACCCGATGGGGGGACTGGCCACCGGAGGCGAGTGCCCATGCTGATGGTGGCGAGGATCGCTTTTCGGATGATAGTTATAGCGAGGGCGAGCTGGTTGAGGGGGGCAACGTCTACCAGCGTGGTGGTACAAAGCTCCCGCCCGTGCCAGCGACCCGCGAGTAGAGGTGGTTGATTGCGCCTAATGGGGAGAAGTAAGTGCATTTACTCTTTCTTAACCTTTTGCCTTCACGTTTCTTCAAAATCTAATGTGTTGGCCTTGTCATACTGCAGGGGTTGGATACACGGCCTTGGTATCCGCAAGCCCAACTTCGTCCTTGGTGTGCTTTGCCGGCAGAACTTCCCGGGGTGGGTCACGTTGCCCGGTGAGGGTCAGGTTCGACAGCTCGGACTGAGCTGGGAGCTGTACTTGGCTGCCCCGGCCCCGCCGTAGGAGAGGATCGACGGTGTCTTGTGCCGCACGAGGGCCGAGATGGTGATCCAGACATTTTGGGTAATTTCTCCTTTACAGAATTAAAAATCAACAGTACCAAGTTATTGTACTAATCAGTGTTGTCTTGTTTGATTGCAGACCTTCTATAGGTGTCTTGAGGGAGAGGAGGAGGCCGTGGCTATGGTTATCGAAGCCGAGTGCAGGCGCCTACTTCAGAACTTACGGCACAAGGCTCGGGTGCAGGCTGTTCGAGACTACTACGCCTCGGCTGGTATTAAGAGGTCGAAGATGAAGTGCCGCAGAAAGTTTCTGAGTAAGGAGAAGTACATGAAGGTAAATACCTATTCTTAAGGCCTTGTACTTAGTTTCCTTGATTTGATTCATAGGCGTAGCACTGAAATTTCACTTGACTAACTTAGGTGCCCCCAAGATGGTGTGCGGATAGGATGGACTGTTGGGAGGCATTGGTGGATGAGTGGTGCTCTCCCCAATGGCTAGCCGTCCACAACAATGCCAAGGAGCGGCGTGCCAAAATGGTTGGTGTGCCACACCATCAAGGGAGCGCCAACCTATATGAGTTCGGGAATAACTGGGTATGTGGTTTGCTTCATGATTCATGCAATTTCATTCTTCATGCTAGCTTGAGCCCTTAACTAATACTTTGTTCCTCTCTTTTAGGCGCGACACAACAAGACGGAGGTGCCAGAGGTGTTCGACCTCTATGGCATGGCCCATACTGCAAAGTACAAGAAGGCCAAGGCATTCTCTGAGTCTGACCTTGATCATCCAGAGAGCTTCACCAACATCTCCTCCCATAACAAGCTCGTGAGGTACAGAGACGAGGGGAAGGCGAGGAAAGGGGAGGACTTTAACCCGAGCCGGCAACCTCTTGATCCAGAGCTGGTGATGATATCTGGTGGCGGGAGGCCCCATGGCTCGATAGCCATTGGGGATGGACTAATACATTGTCCTAGCACTCTCCCGGAGATCAAGAAGCGCCAGACAAGCTCCGATCCTAAGATAAGGCCTCGTCCACGGCCAATGGAGCTCCAAATCGAGGTTAGTTATATGGACTCAGATACCTTTCCTCCATTACATTGTGTGTGCGGCCGTCGATGATTACAATGCTAACGAGGAGTGGTGTTGCAGGCTGCTCTTAAGAAAGAGAGAGCGAAGACCCAGGAGCTTCTGGCAGAGGCAAAGAGCCAGGCGGCGGAGAGGGAGAGGGAGTTGGAGGAGAGGACTGCTACGCTGTTGGAGGAGGAGAGGAACCGGAACGACGTGGCTAACCGGGCTTTATACGAGCTCTTCGTGGTAAGTTTCCTCTGCATATTAGCCAAATCATGCATGTAATGTTCGTTTCATTACTAACTAATATGACTGACTCGTGAAAACCAAATGTGCAGACCATGTGCCAGAGCAACGGTCAGACCCCTCCGCCGATGCCAGTCATTGCTCCGACGGGCACGGTGAGTTTCATTTGAATGGTCATTAGTTACTAGTCTTCACATTTGAGTTGCATCACGCTAACAAGACATTGCAAATGATCTTTGGTGCAGCGTAACTCCCGACAAGCATAGACCGATCCTTCTGCGTCTGCCACTGGCGCGACCGGTCCTTCACCTCCGTGATGACGGTACGTTTTCCCTAGTGTTTTGCTTAACAAATGCATACTTAGCTTAAGAAATGACCTATTTAACTCCAAAATGTCATATAGTTAGCTTATTTTCCTCGAAAATGACATAATAACCTTACTTAGCTCCAAAATGACCTATTTTACCTAGGCTAGCTCAATAATGACCTATACTTAGCTTAATTAGTTCATTTATGACATAATTAGCTTACTTAGGTCAAAAATGGCATAATAACCTTGGTTTAGCTCCAAAATGTCATATACTTGGCTTATTTTCCTCGAAAATGACATAATAACCTTACTTAGCTCCAAAATGACCTATTTTACCTAGGATAGCTCTAAAATGACCTACACTTAGCATTTTTTCCTCCAAAATGACTTAGTATGCTTAGTTAGCTCAAAAATGGCATAACTACCTAGGCTAGCTCAAAAATGACCTATACTTAGCTTAGCTAGTTCATTTATGACATAATTAGCTTACTTAGGTCAAAAATGGCATACTAACCTTGGTTTAGCTCCAAAATGTCATATACTTAGCTTATTTTCCTCGAAAATGACATAATAACCTTACTTAGCTCCAAAATGACCTATTTTACCTAGGTTAGCTCTCAAATGACCTATACTTAGCTTAGCTAGTTCATTTATGACATAATTAGCTTACTTAGGTAAAAAAAATGGCATAATAACCTTGGTTTAGCTCAAAAATGTCATATACTTAGCTTATTTTCCTCGAAAATGACATAATAACCTTACTTAGCTCCAAAATGACCTATTTTACCTAGGATAGCTCTACAATGACCTATACTTAGCATTTTTTCCTCCAAAATAACTTAATATGCTTAGTTAGCTAAAAATGGCATAACTACCTAAGATAGCTCAATAATGACCTATAGTTAGCTTAGCTAGTTCATTTATGACATAATTAGCTTACTTAGGTAAAAAATGGCATAATAACCTTGGTTTAGCTCCAAAATGACATATTTACCTAGGTTAGCTCTAAAATGACCTACACTTAGCATTTTTTCCTCCAAAATGACTTAATATGCTTAGTTAGCTCAAAAATGGCATAATTACCTAGGTTAGCTCAATAATGACCTATACTTAGCTTATTTAGTTCATTTATGACATACTTAGCATACTTAGGTCAAAAATGGCATAATAACCTTGGTTACCTCCAAAATGTCATATACTTAGCTTATTTTCCTCGAAAATGACATAATAACCTTACTTAGCTCCAAAATGACCTATTTACCTAGGTTAGCTCTAAAATGACACAAGTAAGCAATAAGAAGAAGAAAAAGAAGAGGAGAAAAAGAAAGAGATGAAAAATTCTTCTTCTTCTTCTTCTTCTTCTTTTTCTTCTTCTTCTTCTTCTTCTAGTCTTCTTCTTCTTCTTCTTCTAGTCTTCTTCTTCTTCTTCTTCCTCTTCTTCTCCTAGTCTTCTTCTTCTAACTTTCTTCTTTCCCATTTTGCATATTTGCTTCAGATCACGGAAGCTTGCGTTGATGGAGTCTACTCTTCTCCTTGTCCTTCCTTTTTGTTTTGATTTTGTAGGATGAACAATGTGAAACTTGCTACCTATATATGTATGTATGGATGAAACCATTGTATATGGACTTTTTGCTTAATTGTTGGATATGTTGGCTATATATATGTTGGATATGGACTTTTGATTTGGTATATATATGTGTTGGATGATCATATCCATATGGTAGGGATATGTATGCTTGTTGAAAGTATTTTCAAATGAATATATATATATATATATATCTGTGAAATTGATTGAATTTAAGAAAATGCAGAATTAACAGGGGCAATACAGGCACTTTGCCGTCTGCCAGCGGACGGCAAATCTGCCACGTGGCAGCTACCTGTGCAACCTGGGGGCACCTGGGCTGGCCTATTTGGGCACTTTGCCGTCTGCCAGCAGACGGCAAAGGATGGTGTGCTTTGCCATCTGCTGGCAGACGGCAAAGGGCATGCATTGGCCCCAGCTGACGCCTGACGTCAGCTGACGTCAGCTGGTAGATGGCAAAGATCTTTGTGCCTTTGCCGTCTGCTCTGCTGGCAGACGGCAAACTACGCCGTTAGCCACCTAACGGGCCTAACCCTATCCCTCTGCCGTCCAAGCCCTTTGCCGTCTGTCTAAAACTTCTTTGCCGTCCGCTTTATTTAAGCAGATGGCAAAGTAGCTCTCTACCGTAGTTTATTCAGCCAGACGTGGGGCCGTCTGCTGGCTGACGGCAAAGGGCTTTGCCGTCCGCCAGACATTCCTTTGCCGTCTGCCATGGTAGACGGCAAACTGCCTGATTCCTGTAGTGTCCCCTCAATATTATCGATATGGTTTTCATGGTTTTTCTCTTTGATGTGATTGATTCCCCTCTTATGATGTGTGAGTAATTCCCCTAGGTGTGGGAGATGTAGGTAAGTGGTAAGATTGATATGTGCCTATCCTATATGTCATCATTTGAATTCATAGTAGTATGATCTATTTAGTATGTTGTTATACTGTGGTGAACCCTATGCGTGTTGTCCATTTTAAGGGCCCAGGCAACTTGATCTCAAGACCTACACAGGTAAAACATATTGTTTAGTAACTCCGTGACCTCTGATGTAACTGGTGGAGATATCTATGAGAACCGAAGACAATATGAGATAACGCTGATCCATTGAACTTAATGCTTGGTTCCGGTCTTATGACCTTAATTGTGGAAACAACCACTTTGTGGCAACGGAGAAGCAGGACCATAGAATGAAATGTTGAAAGGATCGATATGGTTGGGGCTCTCTCCACAACTTAATTGGAGGCTCCCAACACCACAACGAAGCTTCACCACAATGGAATGTGGCTCCGAGGTGACCTCTTCCGTCTAGGGTGCTCAAACACCCAAGAGTAACAAGATCCGCAAGGGATTAGTGGGGGGAATCAAATTTCTCTTGGTGGAAGTGTAGATCGGGGCCCTCTCACCCAAACCCTAGAAGATCAACAAGAGTTATCGGCTAGAGAGGTAGATCGGGCGAAAATGGAGCTTGGAGCAACAATGGAGTTTGGGGAAGAAAGAGGCGAGTCTTCTTGGGGAAGAAGACCCCCTTTATATAGTGGGTGGGGATCCAACCGTATGCAGCCCGCAGCCCGCACATGAGCGGTACCAGGAGTTGTACTACCGCCCGGCGGTAGTGCCGGAGAGTACAGTGTAATGCCTAGGGACACAAGCCGGTAGTGCCGCCGGAGCGGTACTACCACTCGCCCCAGCGGTACTATCGCTGGGGTTACAGTACTATGGCACACAGAGGTAACAGGGCAGCGTGGAAGTGTGGCTACATCGGTACTACCGCTTATAGCCGGTACTTCGGTGCCCTACTACCGCTGCAGGAATAGGGGAAAGTCGGAGAGCAGCGCCACGAGTGGTTGTGGCAACGGAAGTAGGCGCGGTACTACCGCAGCCAGGAGCGGTACTACCGCTGGTAGTGCTCCAACCACCCAACTGCTTCACAAAAGGTGAAACTCCATTGAAGCGGAAAGGCAAAGAGGGTGCAAATGAAAATGTGTACATGATGATTCCACCCAAACCGTTCCGAAGCGGACCCCCTCTTAATAGTACCGATTTCCTACGACTCAAGTCCACCGAAAAAGAAACGCGGGAAAAATAACCGTCTTGTTTTAACACTCCGAGGGGTATCAATCGTCTTGTGCCATATGATAGATTATCTGAAATGCTCAATTCACACGATTAGTCCGCAAATGCATTGTCATCAATCACCAAAACCACTAAGGGAGAAATATGTCCTAACAATCTCCCCCTTTTTGGTGGATTGCTGACAACACAGGATTTGCACAAAGGATAAAACGAGATAATAAGCAAACCCAAAATCTACAAAATATAGACGGGATCCCCCTAGATGTGTGCACTCTTTAGGTATGCTTTTGGAATGCAAAGCACACACACTAGGATCAACACTCCCCCTATATTTTATACACAAGGTAACACTTGCAACAACAAGATATAAGAGAGAAAAGCATGTATGCAAGTCATGGCATGTGAGCATAAAGATAAGGGTATAAGAAGATAATATATCACAAGCTAACATAGTACTAGACATGTCGGGACCCCGATCCTAAGTCACACCGATCTAGCATGTAACACATCATATCACTTTGCGGCCTCACGCACGGTAACCCACGGCTGCCACCTTTACCTTGGACGGGACCGTTTGCATCTTTTGGCTCACGTATATGATTATGTCGCTAGCATCCAAATGACAAAGAACACGGGTCGACATGACTAGTCGTAAACCAAGGTGGCACAAACTTGCAAGGATAGACATAGGTAACCCAGTAATGCACGTGTCGGTCATCAGCGTGTATACTGGGCTGTAGCAAGCTATCAGGACTCCAGTAACACCGCGTGACATTTCCCCGTAGGGACAAACACAGGAGCAAAGAAGGATACATATCGGTCAATCCATGTGTTCAAGAGCAGTAGCGAACTACCAAGGCTCAGTGGAAGCACTAGGAGGCATTTCCCCGTAAGGAAGGCTACCAAAAGCAAACAACTAGGTGTCGAATCCCATACATACCAAAGCATTTCAAACATACACACAATATGCTCGATATGTGTAGATACAACATGGCATCACAACATAAGTCTACGACTCAAAGTATTTAGTTAAGAGGCTCCAAAGAGCCATACATATCATGAAATTACAAACATGGGTCTCATGACCTGACATACAAAGTCATGCAAGCAACAAGCGGAAGTATAACCTGTCTGAGTATAGAAAGCTGAAAAGAAAGAAGGCTAGAAAGCCTGTCTATTTACAAGACCCTCCATAGGAGCCAGACCTCTGTCTGGGATTCCCAAGCTAATCGGTCAACATCGAACTCGTCGTTGAAACCACTAGTGAGACTAACGTCTTGTCTACAAAACATAAATTAAGCAACCGTGAGTACAAAGGTACTCAGCAAGACTTACACTAGAACTAACTACATATGCATCAGGTATCAATAAAGGGGGTTGTGCAGTTTAACTACATCAAGCCAGCTTTGACTCAGTGGCTATCCTGAACTACAACTACCAGTAACTCCTTTGGGATGAGAGAGCGCATACGAGTCCACAAATTCACCATATCAATACACCACGATGGATCCTCTCCCGTCTCCCTACGAGAAAGCCATCCATAGCACTCATGCTTATCTTGTGCATTTTAAAGTATCCATTTCAACTTGTCTATGAATAATGTAAGCTTCCAAGTAGTCCATATCCAAGGACGCGGCTATCTGAATAGATCAATAACCCTGCAGGGGTGTACTTCTTCACACACGCTGTCACCACTTACCACCATGTACACATCATGTATCTCGGCAACCTTCAAGCGGAAACCTAGCGAGGGTGTCGGCCACAACCTGACTAACCACACAAGACTCTAGTCCATGTTTATCGTCTATCTGAGAACTGGCCCGCAACGGATGTCCGGCCAAAGTTTCCATTACGGCCTCAAACAATGTGTACAGGGTTCCCAAGTCCACCTCATCGGATGGTACTACACTTGGTACACCCGGCCACAGTGCCTACCGCATCAAAGCCCACCCCTCCGGTCAGCGCTAAGCACGGCCCCCAGCATATCCTATAAACACCAGGAACTAGTTGCAACTCCTGGACAGAGATCAAGGCGATTAATAAGTCAAGAGGGTCAATTAAGTCTCACAATGTGTGGTAGTAATTATTCTTGGATCACAAACACGGAACTCAGTTCGTAAGGACGGTCTCAATGAGATAACCCACCATGTACTCCTACATGACCTCTCATCGCTACCTTTACCAGAACGTGTTCACACACTTAGCTCTCATCAGTGGGACATGTTCACAACCATTCCAATTCATTACCCAGATGGATCAGACCTGACAAAACCCTAAACAATAGCAAGCATAACAAGCAAGCATGGATGAGTAGGCACAACATGGCTCAAGCAACTCCTACTCATACTAGTGGGTTTTACTATTTACTTTGGCAAAGAAAGGTCATGCAGAGGAATGGGTTCAACTACCGCAACAAGTAACAGTTGAATCGTTGTTGTCCTAATGCAATAAAAGAGAGCAGGAGCAAGAGAATGGGATTGTATCGAAATGCTCCAGGGGGGGTTTGCTTGCCTGGCACTTCTGAAGATGATACTGCTCTTCGTCGGTGTCAACGATCACTACATCGGGATCGCCTTCTACCGAGAAGGAACAAACACCGACAAGCAAAGGAACAACATTCAATTCATCGCAATGGTGCACATCCAAATGCATGGTATGTCATATTAAGGTACTGAATTGACCTAATGCAATAATTAGCCAAGTTAATTGAAGTGGAATTCAAACCTATACCAAATTCCAACTCCAAAACTAGTTACCATATATTCCATAATCAATAATTGTCCTAGTTGGTGATGTTAACTCAAATATGCATGAACATGGCATAAACATATTCTTCATATTTTTCTGATCATTTTTCATATATAAATTATTTCATTCTGAGCTACCGTTGATTTTCTATGGTTTTTTTGAAGTTTAGGGGATTTTCTAAAAATGAATAAATCATTTTGATTTATCAAAATTCTAGAAATTCGGTTATTGCATCAGCTTACGTCAGCAGTTTGACTGGACGGTCAAACCTGACAGTGCGGTCCCACATGTCATAGGCTCACAGTTAACTGGAAACTAACCCTGCGTTGACTGCGTCATTAGCCGGTGTGGGGTCCAGCTGTCATAGGCTCTAGGCCAGATTAATTAGCGGCTAACGACGGGATTAGCCAACGGCTAATCACCGAAGCTAATCCGGCATGACGGCACTCACCGACCGGCCATTTCCGGTGGCGGCTGGATGCGTGCGTGGGCATGCTGGAATGCCCGCAGTGCCGCGCATCAAAAGGTGGTCGCGGGGCTGCCAGGGATGGTGTGTAGCGGCGACGGGGGTGAGCATAAGGAGCGGCAGAAGCTCGGGCTTGCACGGGCGCGGCGCAGTAGTGCGTTAGCGAGCAGGATGCGGTGCTTGGCAGACTCCACTGGGCTCCTGGAGCACGCGGGACTCGTTGGTTCGAGCAGCGGAGCATGGCAGCTAGGTTCCCGGCGTCCACGGCAGACGGCGGCGCGGGAGCTTGCGGGGCAGCGGCTAGAGGACGTGCGTGAGCAAGGGGAAGGAGGTGAAACGAGGCGGAGCTCACAGAGGATCCGCAGGGATGGTCAGTGGGCTCGGGGATGGTCTGGTTGCGGCGAATCGACGGAGGTGGAAGCAGAGCCAAAGGTTGAAGATGACGAAGATGGCGACGTTGCGGTGCATTCAGGCTCATGATCTTCGGCTTAGGGCTTCACAGCAACGAGGTGGAGCCTTTTGACACAGCTGCAAGGCGAGGAGACGACGATGGCTACGGCTACGGCGACGGCGCGTGCTTATGGCGAGCTCGGCCATGGCGAAGAACAGGCGAGGGAGAGGGGGAATGTGAGGGAAGAGAGGTGGGCTCGATCTGGACGGCAACGGGGAGTCTATCCCCTCATCCAAGGGTTGGCGGAAGCAGGAGGTGGCACGGGGCGTGTGCTCGCGCGCGTCGGTGTAACACCCCCATGTATTAGCAACAGTGATCACCCTTTTGATAATGCCAAGTCACCATGATTAACAGTGCTTGATCATCATTTGAGTCATATCTCATTTCAAATTCCAAATTCAAATTGAGAATTCAAATTTAAAGTGAATTTAAAAGTTATTCAAATCCAGGAACTAAATAGTTCATAATATTGCAAATATTCCCAAAGCAATTAAAAAAAATCAACATTAATTGAATTAGTTAAATGACTCTAACATCCTAAATCAACATTAATTTTTGCAGTATTTTTGCTACACATTTATTTTCATTAGATTTTAGTTTAGAGCTCTTACAAATTGTCTTATGTGATTGCATGTATATTCACTCACATCATTGCAAATTCAAGAGCTTTAAACTCGTATGCAATTAGAAAACTCATGGTATTATGTACTTCATATTTTAGTCTTCGTGCGGTTTAGAATGCAGCTTCCAAAAAATTATTTTAGAAATTTACTCATGAATTATGTGCCGAGACAGGATCGTCATATATTTTTTTTTTTAGACATGACAGGATCGTCATATGCAAGCCACGTATTATTACGAGTATTAATAGGCCCAAAGTTTTAATTTCGCCCCGGGCCCCCAAAATCTCAAGACCGGCCCTGTCTCCCTCTCTGCCACCTCGCCCGACGCCGCCATGGCCTCGCCGCCGTAAAACTCGCGGCCACTAACCTCTTCTCGTTGCACGACCGTGCCTGCCTGCTTTGCCGCCGTTGACTACTTCTTCTTGGAGGAGCCGTTCGAGCTGCAGGCCCCCACAACGTCGCCATCGACCTCTTCTTCTACCTCGGATCCCCGTCGCTGTTCGCCGTCGTCTCCGGCACCAGCGAGCCTTCCCCGTGCACACTTAGCTCACCTACAGGCTCGCTGTAAGACCCCGCCTTTCTCCTCTCACTCTTCCACACGAATCCGTCCCCGTAGCCGTCGCTAGCGCCGTCACCGGAGAACGCCTCCGCCGCGTAGCTCGCCGCCGTCGATGTAGTCGATGTCCTGGCCGTCTGAGCCTGTAGACGTGCTCAGCACATCCACGCGAGCCCAACGCATGTGCGTGCACCTCCTCGTGCCCCACCTCACCGATCCCGACTATGACAGAAATCCGGCGCCGCCGCGCTGCTCATCGCCGTCGTCTCCGGCTGCGGCACCACCACCATCCGTCACGGCTCGGCTCCCTCTTTCGAACGCGACCGAAAACGCGGTGAACGGCCGCCTGTGCGCGATTTTCGGCGAAGCCCGACTGTAGGATCGAAAGTATGTCTAGAGGGGGGTGATTAGACTACTTGACCAAATAAAACCTAACCTTTTACCAATTTTGATTGTGGGCAGATTTTAGCAATAGTACATGTCAAGCATCACCCTACACATGCAATTCTAAGAGTATAGCAGCGGAATGTAAGCAATTGCATATGTATGTAAAGGAGGGATTGGAGATTTCAAACGCAATGAAGACACGGTGGTTTTTGGCGTGGTTCCGATAGGTGGTGCTATCGTACGTCCATGTTGATGGAGGCTTCAACGCAATGAGGGTAATGCCTACGCGAGTCCACGGAGGGCTCCACCCACGAAGGGTCCACGAAGAAGCAACCTTGCCTATTCCACCATGGCTTACGTCCATGAAGGACTAGCCTCACTCGGGGTAGATCTTCACGAAGTAGGCGATCTCCTTGCCCTTACAAACTCTTGGTTCAACTCCACATCTGGTTGGAGGCTCCCAAGTGACACCTAACCAATCTAGGAGACACCACTCTCCAAAAGTTAATAGATGGTGTGTTGTTGATGAACTCCTTGCTCTTGTGCTTCAAATGATAGTCTTCCCAGCACTCAAACAACTCCTCATGGATTTGGCTATGGTGGAAGAAGGATTTGAGTGGAAAGCAACTTGGGAAAGGCTAGAGATCAAGGTTCAAATGGTAGGAATGGAATATCTTGATCTCAACACATGAGTAGGTGGTTCTCTCTCAGAAAATGAATGGTGGAAGTGTAGGCACGTTCTGATGGCTCTCCTTACTGAGAAGGATGTGGTGAAGGGGTATATATAGCCTCCACACAAAATCCAACCGTTACACACTTTTGACCCAACTCAATGGCACCGAAACGAGCATCTCGGTAGCACTGAACTGTGTAAAAGATATGAATATTAGGAATCTCGGTGGGACCGATACGGATAACTCGGATGGACCGAAGTGTAATGGCTTAGGGCAATCCTCATCTCGGTGGCACCGATTGCATCAACTCGGTAGGACCGAAGTGAAGCAATAAGGCAACAGAGAGTTGGCAAGCCATCACGGTGAGACCGATTTGCAAACTCGGTGAGACCGAAGTAAGTGCAAACGATTACAGAGAGTTGGCAAGGCCATCTCGGTGGGACCGAGATCCATTTCGGTGGATCCGATTTGTTAGGGTTTGGCAGTGGCTAAGTCTTGGATGAACTCGGTGGGGCCGGATAGGAAAAATCGGTGGGGCCGAGTTGGACTTTAGGTTTAGGACATATTTGGGTAGAGAGAGTGGTTGAGGGTTTAGGAATACTGTCACTAAGCACTTGAGCAAAAAGACCATTAAGCAACACCTCATCCCTTTTTAATAGTATTGGCTTTCTTATGGACTCAATGTGACCTTGGATCACTAAACCAAAAATGTAGAGTCTTGTTCTTTTGCCAATCCTTGTCCTTAGCATTTTGAGGGGTCCACTTCTCTAGTCCATGCCATGCCAATCATTGAACATCCTGAAATCTTAATCTTGAATGGACATTAGTTCAATGAGATATATGTTGTTATGAATTACCAAAACCACCAAGGGAGCAAATGTGCTTTCAATCTCCCCCTTTTTGGTAATTGATGACAACATATAGATCAAAGCTTCGACAAATGATTAACTTAATGAAATACATCGTCGCTTTGAGAAGTATGTGATAAGCAAGAGCTCCCCCTAAATTTGTGCATTATTAAAAATTTGCGTTTGAATGCAAATGCACAATCGATTAGGCTCATGGGTTACTCTCCCATGTCACATACATCTTGGTGGAGTGCGCAAAATCATAAGATTGGAAAAGTAGGCACGCATTACCAACATAAGTAATTGATCATACAAGATAGTGGTAGAGATAAACATAGAATATCACAATAGACATAATATGATCAATCAACATAGTATCTCACAAGCATAAATGATAGAATACTGTAGCAAGCACACATAAAACAGTGTAGCATCAAACAAACAAGTAGCACAAGAAACTCTCGAAGCAAATCGAAAGCAAGAAACTCTCTCTCTCGAAGCCTATGATCTATACAGATTCTCCCCTTTTTGCAACAAGTACCAAAAAGTTCAAATGAGTATAGCACTAATCGACTCTCTAGGCACGGTCCTCCAAAGCTCCTGAAGGCGACCTCCTGCTGGCAGCTCTGGTGTGCATAGATGGCATGGAGAGAAGAGCGTCCGCGAATGCTTCTGCTGACCTCTGCTGGACTGGTGGAGTAGAGACCTGCGGTGGCACTGTGGCTGTGGCGGCTAGTGCAGATACTGTGGTCCGTGGATCCACTACTGGCACTGCAGCTGACCTGGCAGCCCTAGGCACTTGCTGAAACTGCTCTGTGGTCGGTCTTTCATCTTCACTGTCATCTGATCTGGCTTGCTTGACAGCATCTACATCTCCTTGCAGTTGTTCCACTGTGGTCTGAATCTTAGTCACCTTGACATCCAAATCATGAAATTTGGTCTCAATGATCCGCTCAAAACTAGCCTGGGTCTGGGTGAGGTTGGCCAGACTTCGCTCAATCCTCAGAGTGGCTTCAAGCAAATATTGCATTTGATCCTTTGGTGTCTTGAGATTGACTATTTGAGCATTGGGAGCTGCTGCTTCCTGAGCTGCTTTAGCTTCTTGGGCTTTGCGGATTTCCTCTTGAGCTTGTGCAGAAGTGGGATGCGAAGGATCCATCACTATGACGTTGTCCTCAAAATCTGGACGCAAAGGCAAGTGCTCGCGATCAAGAAGATATGTGCTGGTTCCAACCTTGGAATTGATCAATAGCTGAATATGTGGAGCATATCTGCACGATCTCTTCTGATCTGCTGCAGTCCTCTTGATAGTCTCTACTATCAGGCTCATCACCTTGAATTTCTGAGGAGTATCAAATAAGTGCAACAAGTTGATGGAGTGGCCACGAATCATCTTGTCATCTCCTGACTTGGGTAACAAGGTGTACCTCAAGATTGTGTTCGAGGTGGCCAGTCCTGGTAGCAAATGCTTCACGGAACCAAGTTTATGTGTTTCAAGGTCCTTCTGAGGAATTGCAGTATACATGTTGGCCATGGAGTTGTGATCCATCTTGAGCTTGGCATATATGTCAATATCATCCTCCTCTTCCTTGGGTGCACCAAGAAGATTTGCCCACTCAGAGATGGTAGACTGGTATCTAATACCTTCAGTCATCCACACTATTTTGCCATCTGGATAGAAATGTGCAGTAGAGTAAAATTGCATGATCGTCTCATCATTCCACTTAGTCAATTTCTTCCCAACAAATTCATCAACTCCTACAATCCTGAAACTTTCATGGACATGGGGAAAATAATCCTCATTCTCATCAATGTATTCCCAGTCCACCCACTTCATGTCACTGACTATGGGCTTCTTATCAAGCAAAACTGTCTCATAAAAATCCTGTTGCTCTCGAGTGTGAAAGCGGTAATCACACGCTGTCCTTCTTCTGATAGCATAAGGATCTGACTGTCTCCACTGACGCAGTCCTTTGTCCTTTCTCATCATCATGTTTTATGCAATGGGGTGTGCATTGTCATGGTCTGGAATCTTTGGCTTTAGCTTTCTGAGCACTAGAGGCTCTTCATCAACAGTTGATTCAGGCACTGGGGCCTTGTTCTTCTCTGCAACTGATATGTTTCTGGTTGACCTCTTGGGTGCTGATACCTTTGGCTTGGACTTAGAGGGTGCAGCAGTCTTGATAGCATCAGACATGAGCTTCTGAGCTTTTGCAGGGGGTGCAGTAGCTGGCTCATCCTCCTCCTCTTCTTCCTCATCAATCATCATAGAAGGTCTGCCAATCACTCGGGCAATGGTTTTCCTCACTCTCTTCTTCTTAGTACCTGCAGTTGGTTACTCTTCCTCTTCAAGAGAGAACTGCATAGTTTGCTTGGGCACTTTTCTCACAGCAGTTTTATCCTTTGCTGTAGTAGGCTTAGAGTTGTATTCCTTAGCAAGCAGTACTCTATTTTTCTTGGGTGCAGCTTCACTTGCAACAAAGTCCTCATCCTCACTGTCAGAGGTTTTCTTCTTCCTTGTTCTGGTTGCAGCTTTAGGAAGGTCTGGAGAGCTCCTCTCTCCCTCATAGAAACTCTCGTTATGGCTTGACCCTTCACTCATCTCTGCCTGCTGTTCAGACCTGTTCTGACTATCACTGCCACTAGACATCTTGCTGAGCTGACCCTGTGAATAGATAGGTATGGGTAGAGTAGATGAGTCATCACAAAAAGCAGATAGTTTTTCATAAAATGAGTTCAAACTTTAGTTCTAGGTTTTCACAGAATGCAGTTCGGATGGACCGAGTTGATAATCTCGGTGACACCGAAGCACACTATAGAGACCTGGCACACCACTTCGGTCAGACCAAGATGGGTTTCGGTGGCTCCGAGATGCTAGGGTTTCACTGAGACGTTACATTCGGTCTCACCGATTCGCACAACTCGGTGACACCTAGATGTACTAGTGCTATGGCCAGAGGCCAAATCGGTGGTATCGAAAATGTCGAATCGGTCGGTCCGAGATGCATTCGGCGGAAACCTAACCCTAAAATTTTTGCTCGAATCTTGTTCTAACGAACTAATCTGGTGGAAAGAGTATTGCATTCGTGGCAAGAATCATGGCATTCCTAACGTGCATTGAATCGGAAATTGGAGGCACGAAAGGGATCGAATCTCACTCTAACTTGGTGGAGATCATCTACGGCGGCAACGGCGGTGGAGATTACCGTTGACGGCGACGGAGTCCTGCGGCGAGGGCGCATAGGCAACGACGGCGATGATCCGGAGACCAAAGGGGCGGCAGCAATGGGGCGCGGGCACGTGACATTTGAAGTAATTTTCAACCGTACGGGCTGCTGGATATATATACCCATGTGTTGTCGGTGGCACCGAGTGGAACAAATCGGTAGCACCGAGATGTGTAACTGCTTGAAGTTACATCAACTCGGTCCGACCGAGTTGGTCTAATCGGTAGTACCGAGATGAAAACCTAGATTAGTCTAAGTGATGTCGGTTCGACCGAGTTTGAGTGAGTTGGTTCGGCCGAAATCAATTAGAAGGTTTTGGAGGTTCAGCCCTTTCAGATCGGTGGCTCCGAGTGCTCCTCACCCGGAGAGTCCGAAAAAGACTTGTTCAATTTTTGTGATGCAGCAAGAATAGAATTTGAGACAAGAAAGCATAGATAGCTAGAGAAGGTTCTTAGGCATTCTTGTACATCCACTTGGCCAGAAAAACCAAGACAATCAAAACAACAAATGGATGTCTTCGAATGATAAAAACATGCAAACCAACATGCTCACACAATAAGATTGCAAATGAAATATGTGTCAAACATGCACAACCAATTCTAGCACCTATCAAGCAATGGCGATGACTAGGTCATCTATATATGAGTATGTTGACTTAGGAGCCAAATGAGAATATTTGATCATAGGTCATACTCATCGTTTAATCACAAGTGGGGTTACCACTTTTACATAAAGCATTAATGTGTTCACACCATTAGAGTTGCTTTAGCTCAATTGTTTAGAGAAAAGCTCCCCCTAGATGTGATATCCCCCCTAAGAGGGATGAACTAACCTTGGGTTTTGTCGATGATGACTTCATGTAGATGTTGAAGATGTGGATGCTCAATGTTGATGTAGACCATCAAAAGTTGGAAGCAATCCTTTGGAGTTTCGTGCTTTCAATACCTACATGGGTTAGTCCCACACAAGGAACATGCAAGGATATCCATAGACATAGAGTGAAATACACATATGATGATGTCCATGAATGCATTGATTACCTTGTTCCTTGTCTTACCAACAAGAGGGTTTGTGACTCCATGAACTAGTGCAAAATGTGGAAGTTGGTTGCACAAGTTCTTGCCATAAATAATATGAGTGAAGATTGTTGGCGGAGTCACCCTCAAGAACTCTCTAGTTCTTCTTCTTTTGGACCCACATCAACTTGATGGGAATCCTTGGAGTTGTAGTAGCACTTGATGAAGTAGAACTTGATGAAGTCTTGGGAACCCACTTGACCATGGCTTGAGGAGCTTCTTCAAATAAATCAATCTCTTCTTGAAGCTTGTCCTAGCCTTTTAGCTTGTGGTCTTGTGGTGGAAGATCTTCTTGAGCTTGTGTTCCCTTGAAGGAAGTAGGATCATACTTCTCTTGTTGAGGAACAAACTTCGTCTTGGGATATTGACCTTCTTCCAACTCAACTCCATCGGCATTGAACTTTCGTTCAAAACCAACACCTTGGTTCTTCCGGTGCCTTCCTTGCTTGCGTACAATTTCTACAAATTCCTTACTCCCGGCAAGGCTCTTGTAGACACCTTTTTCTATAATTCCTTTCAATAGCATATTTTCTTGCTCAAGTGTAACTTGGCTAAGAGAATCATTAGTGGAATCAATAGAACTACTAGAAGCAACAATATTTAATTTAGCATTGTTATTGTTACTACTAGAGGTAGAACCATTTTTACCCTTGTTGCTAGTTTGCTTAGATTTAACTTGTGGCATAAAGGTAGACAAGAGTAAATGCTTGGCAAGATATGAAGAACTCTTCTTTCGAAGATCGTCATTGATAGCTTTAAGAAAGTCATGCTCTTGCTCTAAATTTAGCTTCTCGAAGCGTAGCTTCTCATGAGTTCTTAGAAGTTCTCTAGGATCCTCTTGAGTTGTTTCATGAGCTAACTTAAGAGCATTTAGTTCTTTAGTTAGACGCTCAATCTCCTTCATAGCATTGTCACTCGTTTCCTCTTGACTATCATGATTACTAGCATTTTCATCATAGCTCACATTACTATCTCTATCAACAAGTAAATCATCATCACCAAGCAAATCATCTTCATCACTATTGAAATCAAGATACTCGGGGTGTGATACCTTGGGGCCTTTTGCCATGAAGCATCTTCCAATTCCTTCATTTGGTGAGTCAAATAGATCATAGGAGTTGGATGACACAAGTGCAAGTCCGGCAACACCTTCATCTTGACTATAGTCGGAGTTGGAGTGATAACTTCTCTAGGAGTGGTTGTCGGAGTCGGAGACGGAAACCCATTCACCAACGTGAGCTTGATGTCTTCTTATTGTGTAGCTCCTTGATGACTTGTCCTTCCTCTCTGAATCCTTGCTTCTTCGAGAGTGTCTTCGTTCATAATGATCATCTCTACTCCTTCTCTCCTTATGAGGTGATTCATCTCTTATATATCTTCCTCTTGGTGATTCGTCTCTTTTCTTGTAGGAAGCCGTGCACTCATTGGAGTAGTGTCCAGGTTTCCCACAATTGTAGCAATTACGGTCACGACTTGATGATCTTCTCTCGTAATGTTTTGAGCTAGAGCTTCTTTCTTTTCCTTTGTTCTTGTAGAACTTGTTGAACCTTTTCACCATTAGGCTAATCTCTTCATTGGATACTAGCTGGTCACTTGAAGTTGTTGGAGCATCGGTTGAGGCTTTGTAAGCACCACTTGACTTGTTGTGCAGCTCCTCTTTGTCCTTGAGTGACATTTCATGAGCGACAATCCTTCCAATGACTTCCGTGGGCTTGAGATCTTTGTAATTTGGCATCATTAGGATCAATGTGCAGACGGTATCATATTTTCCATCCAAAGCTCTAAGTATCTTCTTGATGATGAATTTGTTGGTCATCTCTTCACTTCCTAATCCGGCAATCTCATTTGTGATGAGAGCAAGCCTAGAGTACATCTCAGCGACTCCTTCACCATCCTTCATCTTGAACTTGTCAAGTTGACTTTGGAGCACATCCAACTTAGATTCCTTGACGGATTCGGTACCCTCATGCATATCAACCAAAGTATCCCAAATTTCCTTTGCATTCTCGAGGTGGCTGATTTTGTTGAATTCTTCGGGACATAGACCGTTGAATAGAATGTCACAATCTTGAGCATTGTATTGCAACATCTTCAGTTCTTCCGGGGTTGCCTCATGATCCGGTTCCTTGCCATCCTCAAAGAAGTCACCTTGCAAGCCAACATGAACAACAGCCCAAACGGCGGGGTTATGACCAAGAATATGCATTTTCATCTTATGTTTCCAACTAGCAAAGTTTGTACCATCAAAATATGGACCTCTACGGTGATAGTTACCCTCACTAGACGCAATACTCTCCTAGGTTGTGAAACCAAGGCTATGATCACCAAAGTTATGGAAATCAAGGCTTACGGAGACCAAAGCTCTGATACCACTTGTAGGATCGAAAGTATGTCTAGAGGGGGGGGGGTGATTAGACTACTTGACCAAATAAAACCTAACCTTTTCCCAATTTTGATTGTGGGCAGATTTTAGCAATAGTACATGTCAAGCATCACCCTACACATGCAATTCTAAGAGTATAGTAGCTGAATGTAAGCAATTGCATATGTATGTAAAGGAGAGATTGGAGATTTCAAACGCAAAGAAGACACAGTGGTTTTTGGCGTGGTTCCGATAGGTGGTGCTATCGTACGTCCACGTTGATGGAGGCTTCAACCCACGAAGGGTAACGGCTGCGCGAGTCCACGGAGGGCTCCACCCACAAAGGGTCCATGAAGAAGAAACCTTGCCTATTCCACCATGGCTTACGTCCACGAAGGACTAGCCTCACTCGGGGTAGATCTTCACGAAGTAGGCGATCTCCTTGCCCTTACAAACTCTTGGTTCAACTCCACATCTGGTTGGAGGCTCCCAAGTGACACCTAACCAATCTAGGAGACACCACTCTCCAAAAGGTAATAGACGGTGTGTTATTGATGAACTCCTGCTCTTGTGCTTCAAATGATAGTCTTCCCAGCACTCAAACAACTCCTCACAGATTTAGCTATGGTGGAAGAAGGATTTGAGTGGAAAGCAACTTGGGAAAGGCTAGAGATCAAGGTTCAAATGGTAGGAATGGAATATCTTGATCTCAACACATGAGTAGGTGGTTCTCTCTCAGAAAATGAATGGTGGAAGTGTAGGCACGTTCTGATGGCTCTCCTTACTGAGAAGGATGTGGTGGAGGGGTATATATAGCCTCCACACAAAATCCAACCGTTACACACTTTTGACCCAACTCGGTGGCACCGAAACGAGCATCTCGGTAGCACCGAACTGTGTAAAAGATATGAACATTAGGAATCTCGGTGGGACCGATACGGACAACTTGGATGGACCAAAGTGCAATGGCTTAGGGCAATCCTCATCTCGGTGGCACCGATTGCATCAACTCGGTAGGACCGAAGTGAAGCAATAAGGCAACAAAGAGTTGGCAAGCCATCTTGGTGAGACCGATTTGCAAACTCGGTGAGACCGAAGTAAGTGCAAACGATTACAGAGAGTTGGCAAGGCCATCTCGGTGGGACCGAGATCCATTTCGGTGGATCCGATTTGTTAGGGTTTGGCAGTGGCTAAGTCTTGGATGAACTCGGTGGGGCCGGATAGGAAAAATCGGTGGGGCCGAGTTGGACTTTAGGTTTAGGACATATTTGGATAGGGAGAGTGGTTGAGGGTTTAGGAATACTGTCACTAAGCACTTCAGCAAAAAGACCATTAAGCAACACCTCATCCCCTTTTAATAGTATTGGCTTTCCTATGGACTCAATGTGACCTTGGATCACTAAACCAAAAATGTGGAGTCTTGATCTTTTGCCAATCCTTGTCCTTAGCATTTTGAGGGGTCCACTTCTCTAGTCCATGCCATGCCAATCATTGAACATCCTGAAATCTTAATCTTGAATGGACATTAGTTCAATGAGATATATGTTGTTATGAATTACCAAAACCACCAAGAGAGCAAATGTGCTTTCACCGACGCGCGCCGCCATGCGAAACGGTCGTCGGAGCGATTCCGGCGACGGCACCGACCTGGCACCGACGTGGCGCCGCGTGGGCCACTGGCCAGTGGGCCCAGTGGGTCTCGCTAGCCTGGTTGACCCGGTCAACCCGCTGACTGGGCGGCCCCGTGTCACTGACATGCGGGCCCCACTAATTTAAACATTTTTATAAATAAATAAAATGCTAATTATTTTGTTAATTAGATTAATTAACTAATCAGCCACTGACAGTGGGGCCCCATCGCCTAATTAATCTTAATTAGTTTAATTAATCCCTAATTAGCTATTGTGTCACTGACAAGTGGGACCCACTGGTCAGGTTTGACTCTGGCCAGCCGGATTTGACCAGTGACGTCACCCATACGTCATGATGATGTCACAACACACTGTTTTGGATAATTCGGATTTAATAATTAAATATTTCCAGAAATTCCAGAAAATGATTAAAACTTTGAAAAATCATATAAAATAAACCGTAACTCGGATGAAAATAATTTATACATGAAAAATGATCAGAAAAATATGAAGAATCTGAATATCCTACCCACATACCTGCCACACCCCTCTAACATACTAAACATGGAACTTTTTGCCTGTTTCCGATAAATGAATAGTGCATGGCCATGATAAAATAATTCCAGATAAATTCCTAAATCATCTAAAATATTTAGATACGCATTATATCACCTCTGCACATCGTTTAGGCATGTCATGCATAGTGATTGCTTTGTTTGCCGTGTATTTATTGTTTCTTCCCCCTCCTTCTCTCTCGATAGACCCCGAGATTGCCGACGACACTGCTGAGTACGACTACGTCGTCGACGACCAGACCCCTTTAGCTGAGCTTCCAGGCAAGCAAAAACCCCTTGATCATCCAGATATCGCCAACTCTTTCTCTCTATTGCTTGCATTAGAATTGCTCATGCTGTTGCTCCGATAGCTCCTATTTTGATGCATAGCCTGATTTCGTCGTCTGCTATTGATACCTACCTGTTGTCCCATGATGCTTAATTAGCCATGCTATGTTTCATCAGCTGGCCCTTCACCCTTGTCCGTTTGCCATGCTTAATTATCAGGCCGTGATCACTCTAGGTGATGATCACGGAAATGTTTACATATTGCAATACTTTAAACTATTAAAGTCGGGCCAGCTCCAAGTGTGCCCGCAAGAGAATAATATTAAAGACGGGTCGGCTCCAAGAGCACCCGCGAGTGATATTATGGCAGAACGACAGGCAGGCGGAGACCACCTAGGAGAGAGGTGGGCCTGGTCCCTGGTCGTTGGACCGCGTGTTACCAAGTCGGAGCGACAGGGATCCTGTTCGTCTTCGCGAGTTACTAAACACGCCTAACGGATTTGGGTATTTGATCTGAGTTGGCCGCTGGCCATATACGCACTACCACCATGTGGGATAATGGTTATGGGACCCTCTACGTCGTATGTATCAGCCGAAAGCTCTTCATATGTCACAGCTCAGAGATGCGGGCTGATTCTTGGAGTGGGCTGGTTACGTCACTTGTGTATACAGTGTCGCGCCTGGGCCCCGACCACCCACGCAACGTGCAGGAGTGCAGAGGGCGATGGCCCAAGACCCCTTTGCACTTAGGATTTAGACCGGCGTGTTGACCTCTCTGCTAAGCCTAGGTAGGACTGCGTCGTGTCGATTACCCAAGGCCGGGCATTACCCAGCAAGTGTGTCCAGCCAGATGTAATCGAGCGTGCTGGGTAACAGTAGTGCACCCCTGTAGGGAAGTTGTCTATTCGAATAGCCGTGTCCACAGTAACAGGACGCTCGGAGTTGTATCCTGATCTGCTACAACTATGAATGGTTACCGTTACAATGATAAACTGATACTACTGCTCTCGGGATCACTTTCTCACTGGGTAGTCGAGGAAGGATCCCAGGGCATTACTAAAATATGATTGATTATATATTATCTTGCTCTACTCTCTTCTGATGCTGCAAGAAATGCTTCAAGATGCTAGTCTTCGATAGGCTAGGCCTCTCCCCCTCTGTTTCGGCATTTCTGCAGTTTAGTCCAAAGATATAGCCCCATTCCTTTGATACCGATGCATTCTTAGTATAGTTCTGATGTCAGTCTTGCGAGTACTTTGGATGAGTACCCACGGTTGCTTTGCTATCTCTTTTCCCCATACCCGATTGCTGTGATCAGACGACGGAGCCCAGGAGCAGGAGATCCCCGGAGGAGCCTACTACGACGTGGAGATCCCCGACGACCAGGAGTAGTTCAGAGGCCCTAGGCAGGAGGCCTTCGCCTTTTCGATCAGTGTCGCTGTTTGTGCTAGCCTTCTTAAGGCAAACTTGACTATGTCTGTACCCGGATATTATTTGTTTGTATGACTTATGTATTCAGGTCCTCGTGACCCCTGGTTTGTAATATGAAGATTTATGTTTAAATTTGAGTTTAGAGTTGTGTTGTGATATCTTCCCGTGAGTCTCTGATCTCGAGCGTGCATGTTTGCGTGTATGATTAGTGCACGGTCGAGCAGAGGGCGTCACAGTCGGCCACACGCGCACTGTCCTCCTGGCGCGAGGTGGAAGATGACTGGCAGGGGAGGTGGACTGGGCCGGTTAGCTGGGCTGCCAGGTAGGCCTTTCTGTCTCTCTGCTTTTCTATTTCTTTCTGTCTTCTATTTTCTTCTATCTGTTTGATTTAGGAAAAAAACTAAGATATTTTTGTTGCTTCTGAAATTTATTGTGGATGCAAGATGGGTTGATCCAAAACCCCACAACAAAATCCAGAATTATTGGAGCTATAATTATTCTTATAGAATTTATTTGCTCCAATTCAAATAAGTAATGGGTTAATTTAAATGCCATAAATGCCATGGAAAAATTTGGAACATTTATGGTGGAGCTTTTCATCACTTCCCATAAATCATGAACATTTTTGAAGGGCATTTTGGGTTCATTGAAAAAAAAATAAGTTGAACCTATTTGAATTGTTTTGGTGCTAGGGGTTTGATCATCCCCATTTCAAATTTCTTTGGAATTTAAACATGATGCATGGATTATTCTAAATGCAACTAATTGCACTCAAGAATTCTAGGGCTGTGACAACTCACCCGCACTAAACAAGAATCTCGTCCTGAGATTCAAGGCGTGAGGTAAGAGGAAGGGGACACGAAACTGACAAAGTCTTCATGATCCAAATTGCACTTCCTGAAGATGTTGATCCATTGCATCATCTTGATTTGGACATCTTTGCTTTTGAGATCTTCATCCAACACGACGACAAAAGGAACAGGAAAAGCTCTATGAGAATCGATCTTCACGAAGATCGAGCAACTCACGATCAACTCATGGAGTGAGACATAAGAACATCTCTTGAGCTGAGACACAAAACATACATCAGGACTGATGGAAAGGAGTAGATGACGAAGGTTCAATTTGGCAGGCAACAGTTCCACGCTTTAAGAAGATGGTGAGCGGGTTTCAAAGTAGGGAGGAGTTAGTTACCCTTAATACCATAACGAAACACCTTAGGGGAGGTGGCTATATTGCTGAATCAAGATACTACAATAATAGATCTTCCGGCTAGGTGTTTTATCCAAAACATCCACTTTTTCGGGTTATAGAGAGACCAGTATTATAATCCTTGGGAAGCGTTCCAACCATCATATCTGCCTGAGATTCAGATTTGGTTGGTGACAGGATACTTCAGACTCAGCGGGTCCTTAATAGAAAGTGTGCAACACAAATCGAAGAGATGACGTTGCGAGATTCTCGGGAAATGAACTCAGTGGTAAGCTCCAAAACATGAGCTGGTTTGCAAGATACATGTGAACAGAATGTCCAGGACAATCATGGTCACATAGAAATCTTACAACAAAATACTACCGAGTTCTGGTTGGGAACCATCATTGAGGATAACGAAGACTTGTGCATGAACTAGTATTAGCACTTATGGACTTCTTTTCCTTGAACACCTCAGTCAGTGGCTTGGTGTGCTAGGGAATTCATATGAAATGGAGGTAGTGAACCTATCAAACCATAGAATACTTCGCACATGCATGAATGACTTGGGATGATTCCAAAGGAAGCAAAATAAAAAAAAATCAAATTCACGGCGGCAACTTGCATCAAAAACACGTGAACTTAGAGTAAGTCACTTCTTACATCTAACATATACTTCATGAACGAGACACGAAGATAATGCCTACAAAAGTTTCCAACACTAGATTAAATGTTCAACAATAATCATGGAGAGGACTAAGATGTTGCCGATGGGCTCAACAACAACTCATCGGGATTTCCATGAAGATGGAATTCCACAACTATGTGAACAAATGATAGCATTGGTCAGACCAAAAGATATAATGGTGTATGCTCGAGGAAACATCCACGAGTAAGACAACATTAGGAAATTTGTTGGTATCGTTTTTGATTTGATGATGGCCCATGCTCAAATCAAAGCTTGGATGAGATAATAGATCCAACAATTGATCACGAAGATCAACTAATGAAGGTATCATCTTTCTTCAACACACACACACACAAAAGATATCCCTCCGAATGAGCTAGGTTGGACAAGCTTTTATCTTCCAACTCTCCAAGTTGTTGTTTAGTTTAACCAACTAGTTCAGGGCATCCAACATAGATTCTTGGAGAAAGAGTGGTTTAGAGAAAAACCAACTTGATCACGAACTCAACATAATGGTCAGGGGACAACCTGGTGATACTACTGAGAAGATATTCAGAAAATCATGAACCACCGATATGTTACTAAGCTCGAGAACAATCTTGCTTTTCAGGGCAAGACGATATGATCAAAAGAGCGAGGGATTGATACAATCCTAACTCATCGATCGGAAAATGCACCAGGGGAAAATGGACTAGGTAGCACGATCAATCTTAGAATGGCGGTTCAATAATCAACACACTAAGAATGAAATTATTGTCCATTAACTACCAAGCAACAGGGTTGCTAGGAGTATTGATTTCACACATCACGGTTCACTTGTCGGTATTCCGGTTACAACAACATGGAAACCGAGGAATGAAAAATGATGGCGGCAGGTATCACTGTATCAAGAGTTCATAGGAAGTAGTGCAATTTCCATAACATTCTTGACAAGAAAGAGGGTAATACTCCAAGGTAGGACAGAACATAAGCTAGATTGGCATTCTTGATCTACGGAACGCAACTGCTTTGACCCAACCCTAGAAATGGATGAGGTGCTGGAGTTTGTTTCTCCTAGTCATTCTGAAATAGAATGGCTTGACGGACCACAAGAGTAATAGGCATCGATGACGGATGCACAACTACTCCTGGCTATCAATTGATAGATGAAGGTCGGAATGCAACTGAAAAGGGAACAACCCAAAGGAACACATGACTTTCTGAGTTGTGGATGCATAGATTAGCATGTCTAACAAGACTCAACATATTTCTTCTGGATAACCCATGCAGAAAGGTAGGATTGGCAGAGTCACAATTATGGAATGGAGAACTCATCAAGAGCACTCTTTGTTGTGATCTTTTGGTTCAAAAGAACTTCTGTCATAGGATGGTTCATGGCATTGGAAGAATGATATACCACGGACCTCGAGGACTATCACAAAGGTTACTAATATCCTAAGGAACAAGCAAACACTATCAACAGAGATAAGCGGAATGAATCATGGGTTCAGGAACCCAGAAATAGAATACCTACTAACTAAATGGCATCGCAAGATGCTTTCCAGAATGATGGCCAGATTTATCACACGGATGATACAACACAAAGGCTGGATTACTGGGTGGTTCTCTCAGATACCATAGTGTCCTAATAACTTCAACATATATGTTGAGGCAACAGAGTACCTCAACACAATGATTAGTGTGGTTAATCTGGCACAAAAGACATCGGGAATGGGGAGAAAAGATTTGCAGATGCATCAGATTGTTTAGAAACCTGGGACAACTCGGACAGCATAACGGCTGTACGGGCATGCAAATGGAACAACCTGCAAGACAACTGACAACATAGCACCGAATTCTTATGGAAACATCGATCTGAGAAGACAACAACTTTACTATAAGTCTGGAGAGTAGTAACTCGTCATCCTGATAGATAGATGAGAAAACCTAGTTTCTTAATCCCCGTAGAAAAGAAGAGGGTGACTCATAATCAGAATGACACAAGGAAAGGAGTAAAAAGAGCCTTACATTCCCTTCCACAATCAATTCCCCTATATAACTAAAGCATTTCTAGACTCGACATCGACCAGTTTGGCTTGGTAATCCTACAGGCAGTCAGGCTCTGATACCAAAGCTGTCAGGACCCCGATCCTAAGTCACACCGATCTAGCATGTAACACATCATATCACTTTGCGGCCTCATGCAAGGTAACCCACAGCTGCCACCTTTACCTTGGCCAGGACCGTTTGCACCTTTTGGGTCACGTATATGATTATGTCGCTAGCATCCATATGACAAAGAACCCGGGTCGACATGACTAGTCGTAAACCAAGGTGGCACAAACTTGCAGGGACATACATAGGTAACCCAGCAATGCACGTGTCGGTCATCAGCGTGTGTACTGGGCTGTAGCAAGCTATCAGGACTCCAGTAACACCGCGTGACATTTCCCCGTAGGGACAGACACAGGAGCAAAGAAGGATACATGTCAATCAATCCATGTGTTCCGGAGCAGTAGCGAACTACCAAGGCTCAGTGGAATCACTAGGAGGCATTTCCCCGTAAGGAAGGTTACCAAAGGCAAACAACTAGGTGTCGAATCCCACACATACCAAAGCATTTCAAACATACACACAATATGCTTGATATGTGTATATACAACATGGCATCACAACATAACTCTACGACTCAAAGTATTTAGTTAAGAGGCTCCGAAGAGCCATACATATCATGAAATTAGAAACATGGGTCTCATGACCCAACATACAAAGTCATACAAGCAACAAGTGGAAGTATAACCTGTCTGAGTACAGACAGCTGAAAATAAAGAAGCACTACAGGAATCGGCCACTTTGCCATCTGCCATGGCAGATGGCAAAGGCATGGTCGGCGGATGGCAAAGGCTTTGCCATCTGCCAGCAGACGGCAACCAGTTTGGCTGAAACCCAGCCGGGAAAGGCTACTTTGCCGTCTGCTGGCAGATGGCAAAGAGCCTACAGCCTTTGCCATCAGCTGGCAGATGGCAAAGCCTCTGAACGGGGTTAGCCCCGTTAGAAGGCTAACGGCGTGCTTTGCCGTCTGCCAGCAGATGGCAAAGATTCTGGCCTTTGCCATCTGCTGGCAGATGGCAAAGAGACCAAATAGGCCCTTCCCCGTTCGCGCGGGTAGCTGACACGTGGCCTCTTTGCCATCTGCCAGCAGATGGCAAAGGCTATAATCTTTGCCATCTGCTGGCAGATGGCAAAGAGACCAAATAGGCCCTTCCCCGTTCGCGCGGGTAGCTGACACGTGGCCTCTTTGCCATCTGCCAGCAGATGGCAAAGGCTATAATCTTTGCCATCTGCTGGCAGATGGCAAAGGCTGCAGGCGCTTTGCCATCTGCCAGCAGATGGCAAAGATTCTGCAGCCTTTGCCATCTGCTGGCAGATGGCAAAGAGACCAAATAAACCCTCCCCAGTTTTTGCAGGTAGCTGACACGTGGCCTCTTTGCCATCTGCCAGCAGATGGCAAAGTGCCTATATTGCCCCATTTAATTTTGTTTTTTCTTATATCAATTCATCTTCACAGAAAATCAAACACACACATATATATAACCAATATAGCATATTCAACACATATTACCAATAGTCATGAACACATATATATCCAACACATCCATGAACACATATCCAACACATGTTACCAATAGTAGCAAGTTTCATCCATACATATACATAGTTTCATCAATATTACACAGTTTCATCCATAGGTAGCAAGTTTCACAAAGTCAAAACAAAAACTAAAGACAAGCACTCCATCAACCCAAGCTTCCGTGATCCAGAGCAAATCTACAAAATGGGAAAGAAGAAAGTTAGAAGAAAAAGACTAGAAGAAGAAGATTATGATGATGCAACTAAAATGTGAAGACTATTATGATGCAACTTATATCTGTAAAATATGTCATTTTGGAGCTAAGTATGATTATTATGTCATTTTTGAGCTAGCTAAGCATACTAAGTCATTTTGGTGTAAAAAATGCTAAGTAAGGTCATTTTGGAGCTAAGTAAGGTTATTATGTCATTTTGGAGCTAGCTAAGCATATGAAGTCATTTAGGAGCTAAAATATGTCATTTCTTAAGCATATTATGTCATTTTAAGCTAGCTAAGCATATTAAGTCATTTTGGAGGAAAAAATGCTAAGTATAGGTCATTTTAGAGCTATCCTAGGTTAAATAGGTCATTTTGGAGCTAATTAAGCTTATTATGTCATTTTTGAGCTAGCTAAGCATATTGAGTCATTTTGGAGGAAAAAATGCTAAGTATAGGTCATTTTAGAGCTATACTAGGTTAAATAGGTCATTTTGGAGCTAAGTAAGGTTATTATGTCATTTTGGAGCTAGCTAAGCATATGAAGTCATTTAGGAGCTAAAATATGTCATTTCTTAAGCATATTATGTCATTTTAGAGCTAGCTAAGCATATTAAGTCATTTTGGAGGAAAATATGCTAAGTAAATAGGTCATTTTAGAGCTATCCTAGGTTAAATAGGTCATTTTTAAGCTAGCTAAGCATATTAAGTCATTTTGGAGGAAAAAATGCTAAGTATAGGTCATTTCAGAGCTATCCTAGTTTAAATAGGTCATTTTGGAGCTAATTAAGCTTATTATATCATTTTTGAGCTAGCTAAGCATATTGAGTCATTTTGGAGGAAAAAATGCTAAGTATAGGTCATTTTAGAGCTATCCTAGGTTAAATAGGTCCTTTTGGAGCTAAGTAAGGTTATTATGTCATTTTGGAGCTAAAATATGTCATTTCTTAAGCATATTATGTCATTTTAGAGCTAGCTAAGCATATTAAGTCATTTTGGAGGAAAAGATGCTAAGTACATAGGTCAGTTTAGAGCTATCCTAGGTTAAATAGGTCATTTTTAAGCTAGCTAAGCATATTAAGTCATTTTGGAGGAAAAAATGCTAAGTATAGGTCATTTCAGAGATATCCTAGGTTAAATAGGTCATTTTGGAGCTAATTAAGCTTATTATGTCATTTTTGAGCTAGCTAAGCATATTGAGTCATTTAGGAGCTAAAATATGTCATTTCTTAAGCATATTATGTCATTTTAGAGCTAGCTAAGCATATTAAGTCATTTTGGAGGAAAAGTTGCTAAGTGCATATTATGTCGCTAGTATCCAGATGGCAGAGAACCCGGGCCGACATGACTAGTCATAGAACCAAGGTGGCACAAACGTACAGGGACAGGCATACATGACCCAGCAATGCACGTGTCGGTCATCAGCGAGTGCAACCAAGTCGTAGCAAGCTACAAGGACTTCGGTGATACACCGCGTGACATTTCCCCGTAGGGACAGACACAGGAGCAAAGAAGGACACATGCCGGTCAATCCATGTGTTCCGGAGCAGTAGCGAACTACCATGGCTCAGTGGAAGCACTAGGAGGCATTTCCCTGTATGGAAGGCTACCAAAGGCACACGACTAGGTGTCGAATCCCACACATACAATGCATTTCAAACATACACACATTATGCACGATATGTGTAGATACAACATGGCATCACAACAAAACTCTATTAAGCAAAACACTTGGGAAAACTTACCGTCATCACGGAGGTGTATGTGTAGGTGTAGGACCGGTCGCGCCAGTGGCAGACGGAGAAGGATCGGTCGATGCTTGTCGGGAGTTATGCTGCACCAAAGATTATTTCCAATGTATCGTTAGCATGATGCAACTCAAATGTGAAGACTAGTAAGTAATCTCCATTCAAATGAAACTCACCGTGTCCGCCGGAGCAATGACTGGCATCGGCGGAGGGGTCTGACCGTTGCCCTGGCACATGGTCTGCACATTTGGTTTTCACGAGTCAGTCATATTAGTTAGTAATGAAAGGAACATTACGTGCATGATTTGGCTAATATGCAGAAGAAACTTACCACGAAGAGCTCGTATAAGGCCCGGTTCTGTGCGTCATTCCGGTTCCTCTCCTCCTCCAACAGCTTAGCCGTCCTATCCTCCATCTCCCTCTCCCTCTCCGCCAGAAGCTCCTCGGTCTTCGCTCTCTCTTTCTCAATAGCAGCCTGCAACACCACTCCTCGTTAGCATAGTTGATACATTACCCAAAAAAGGCAGGGTTGGTCATGTTATGTCCCAATAATAATCCTCATGAATTTACAAGTTACACAAGAATAAAAACGTTGTTTCTTCACTCATTATAGTACTAGTGTTTGGTAGAGCTCATATATAATGGTATAAGCAATATAATGGCAGGAACATAACAATGTAGCGCAAAGCAAGGGTACAGGGTATACACCAATGTTACAAATGAAGTAACAATATTTGTGAAGGCTCCATTTTGGTAACCATCGAAACGGAGATACAAAAAAAATGAGAGAAGCCTATATCTTCCAATGGAATGAATGCGTAGCAAGACAAATTATGAACACCTTAAAGATAGAAAGCAAGGGCGAGGAACATGAGTACATGGTCTGATGCATTATGTACACATCGTCAAATAAAAAGACCAATTCCTTAGTCTACAGGAGAAGCCCAGACCAGGACCAAACAAAACTTTACAGAGTAGCAGATTTAGGTAATATAATGGTGACTTAGTTCAAATAGAAATAAAGGCCGGCTTATATCAGTGAGCTACTATGTATATATGTGTAGCATGGCAACAACCTAATACGCTTCTCTCTCTAAAAGAAAAAGAAACTTAAAATGTTGAGTGCAGCTCAGCCCGGGCGTTCGGTCTTTTCGGTTTGTTCGGTCCGGTCTTTTCGGTCTTTCAAAAGTTCGGTCTTCCATAATTGAAGACCGAAATAATTTCGGTCATTTCGGTTATTCACTATTCGGTCTTCGGTCTTTTCGGTTCGGTCTTCGGTCCTGACCAAATAGACCAAATTAGTTGCTAGAACTCAGACTTATATTACTTCCAGTACCAATTGTACACAGGTACATGTGTGTATAAAGGAGTGTGGACAACAAATGCATGTACAGAGGTAGATGTGCATGCGTACATCAGTGAACAGACTAACAAGTAGCAGGCATATGCATGGTTGGTTCGTGTCTCACTCGTGAGAGAAGGGGAGGAATAAGAGTAGGTTGCCTGGTTGGTACGTGCCTGGATTGTGACGGTGAGGACGTGCATGTCTCTCGCTCGTGAGGAGAACATCCTGGGCTGCTGCCCGGTTGGGCCTTAGATGATCTACAAACATGGCCTATGGTATGTGTGTGTGGGCTTTTAAATCGGTCTATTCGGTGTTTTTTTATTGTCTTTTCACAAACATATTACTTGAAGACTTGGGATAGCTTCATTTGTGCTAGAAAAGGAACTTTGTTTCGGATCCACTGTCAGCGATCTATGCCGTTTCGGGGCGACACGTGCGGCTTTTTTTTGCTCAGACCCCCCCCCCCCGCCCCCTCTCCCTAGAATTAATTTTATTTGTGCTGACTGGACTACAGATAACCGAACTTGCTGAACACACTGATCTTACTGAATTTTCTGACGATAACTGAAGATAGCAGTTACTGAATTTGCACTTCGTGCTATGGAGCATGGTCACCGACGTGCTTATATAGCATTTATCGCTGGTGGGAGACATGGCAATACAAGAGAGAGGAAATGCATACAGTGACCATCATCATTAACAACGAATACAAACGAGGGGAAATGCATACAGTGACCATCATCATTAACAATGAAATGCAATACAGTTTGGTACTGAATTTCAACATGAAATTATCACAAAAATTATGCTGCACACAGCTCTTTAATAAATTTTACAACAAAAATGCAGTTAACATAATTAACAGGGAGAGATGTACAAACTCACTTCAATTCAGTTAACAGAATTTCAGATAACATGTTTAGTGCAGAAATTCAGTTAACATATTTAGCAGCAGAAGCAGTGTGCAGAGGAAGAGGAGGAGGGAGATGGAGGAGCTACCTGCCGTGGTCGTGAAGGAAGCAGAGGAGCAGACCCCTCCCGCCCCTCCCCCTCGAGCAGGACAGGGCTGCCGGCTGGGTGCGCCCCTACTCTTCCGCCTCCTCGAGCAGGACATGGCCGTCGCCCTCCTGCCGCCGTCGCCGTCCCATCCGCGCCATCGTTATCTGTGCCAAAGGGAAGGAAAGGAGGAGATGGTGAGGTGAGGTGGGGAGGGAGAATCTGTGCGAGGAATGAGTGGAAGTACCAACCTAGGACACGCCGATGCCGGATCCGCCGCCCGCTGGTCTCGCCGTCACCGGAGATGACGTGGCGGCCGAAACCCTAGCTAGCTACGGGGGACGATGGAGGGCGGGAGCGCCGATTCTAGACGGAGGGGAAGGAGGCGTGGAGATTGGGGATCTCGGGGGAGTGTTTCCCGTCGGCGGAGCTCGCCGGAATAGGCCGGCATGGGTGGTGGCGGCGCGCGAGGGAGAGGGGTTCGTGGGGAGAGAGGAGGGAGGTCACGGGACAGAGAGGGAGGAGGTGACGGTGGAGTTAGGTTAGGTGGGCGCTCGCTCTCTCTCTCTCTCGTGGGCTTTTTTTTCTCCTTTTCTCTATGGATGGATGTGGGGTGGAGAGCTAGATGGATAGATGGATGGATATGCGCCACGTCATCGATCCGTGACACAAACATTTCCACCAATAGGAATCAAGCTCATGCAATTGTGTTCTCCCTTTTGTTTTTCTTCTAATTTTTTCTACCCTCTTGACCGACGAAGGAGGGCAAGTACTAACTGCATCCACGTCGGTGAAGGATCCGTCAGCCTCTGGCCTCGCCTCCATCGAAGAAGCACTGAGGTGAAGGCCACCGAAACCCTAGCCACAAGGTAGGGTTGTGGGTGGACGGGTGGAGCGGATCCTGATGGATGGATGGATGCGGCAGCGCAAGGTGCGGCGATCCGACCGCCGAAGATCCACGAATGAGAAGTAACCTCTTGCGATTGTGCTTTTTTCCTTTCATTTTTCTTCTTTTTGTTACCATCTTATTCTGTATAAACAGTTTAGGCACGAAACCGATGAAGTTGTAGCCGACGCCCGAAACCCTATCCTCATGGACATACTTGGGCGGAAGAAGGATGACTATGATGGTTATAGTAGAATGTTTGTCAAAGTGTCGCACGGAACATCTCTTCGGCTTGGCCCGTCACCGTCGACGATGGGATGTGCGGCGTCCCTCACCATCAAGATCCGGCAGCCTATGGCCGCGTGCCGGGTGCTTGCACCTGCCACCACACTTCCGAACGTGTAAGAGGGCCTAGCGCAAGACCTGGCGGCATTGCCACCCCCAGGTCCCCCGTCCCGTCTATCCCTGGCACTGTTGACCGGACGGATCTACCCCTTTGACTTTCACCGGACAAGGTATGACCGATGGACATTTTCACCTGGTTTGTGATATGCCAGCCCATAGCAACATCTTAGAACAAGGTCCGGGCCCAACCCACCACAAGATTCCCTCCGTGTCGCCCCGACGCGACCGTTTCCCCCCTCCAGGTGCCGGCGGCAGCGCCATCCGTGTAGGGGGTCACACTCCGAAGACGCGTGCGGCTGTTTGCACCCGCCATCACATTTCCAGACGCGTAGGAGGGGCCAGTGCAAGACCTGGCGGCATAGCTACCCCCTTAAGTCCCCCGTCCCGTCTAACCCTCGCTAAGTTGACCAGCGAATCTAGGCCTTTGACTTTCAACGGACGGTGTTTGACCGAGGGACATTTTCACCTACTTGTGATAGGTCAGCCCATAGGTACACTTCCGATCAAGGTTCGAGCCTAGCCCACCGCAAGATTCCCTCCGTGTCTCACCGGCATGGCCGTTTCCACCCTCCGTGTGACGGCGGCAGCGACATCCCTGAGGAGGGTCACACTCCGGAGACGCATGCGGACAGGAGCGGCGGCCGGAGCCCGGAGGACCGGCCAGCAGGCAGCAGCTCCGGCGCCGCCACCGGATGCGCTAGGGTCGGGCGGGCGGGGCGGGACCGCGGGATGGAACGAGGGGAGGGAGCTGAACGAGGGGAGCGGCGAGCTGGGAGAGTGCTTGTTCGGGCTGGTCTGGGCTGGGCGTCTCGCTCGTTGACTCTGTCACATACTCACATATCTATTAAAAAAATTCATGTAAATCTTGGGTATTCCGGAGATATCCAGCGCGAGGGCAGGGGCGGCGGCGGGGCTTCGATTT
Organism: Elymus sibiricus; assembly: GCA_039707655.1. NCBI lineage: Eukaryota > Viridiplantae > Streptophyta > Magnoliopsida > Poales > Poaceae > Elymus > Elymus sibiricus. The sequence goes on along the minus strand of CM077668.1, from coordinate 85,431,453 downwards.
GGGAAATTCTGCACGGGGAATGGCATTTTGCACCGAGGATAATTTACACGAACGGCCGAAAATTTCGCTTCGGCGCCGAAATCACGCGCCAATTTTTTTACTTCTGGACTATTGACACCTGTCCACCTACGCCGACACTTAATGCGAGTCCATACACCCTACGTATGCCGACACATTTTAGGTTGCTAAATACATACCTATGCCAACAGAAAATGTGTCAAGGCCCACACCTATGTCGACACATAGCACGTCATTAAACAATTGCTGACACACACATTGTCGCTTTGTGGTTCCTGATGGACGGGGCGGCCGGGCGCGGAGGGACGGGGCGGCCGGGCGCGGATGGACGGGGCGGCCGGGCGCGGAGGGGTCGGGGAAGGCGGGCGGCGTCGTAGGGGAGTGCTCGCCGGCGGATCTGATGGCGCCGGGGCGGTGCTGGGCGGTGGCGGGGGAGGGGCGGGCTGCGGGGGAGGGGGAGGGGCTGGTGGCGGGGGAGGGGCGGGCTGCGGGGGAGGGGGAGGGGCTGGCGGCGGTGCTGGGCGGTGGCGGGGAGGGGCGGGCTGCGGTGGCGGGGGAGGGGCTGGCGGCGGTGCTGGGCGGTGGCGGGCTGCGGTGGCGGGGAGGGGCGGGCTGCGGGGGAGGGGGAGGGGCTGGCGGCGGTGCTGGGCGGTGGCGGGGGATGGGCGGGCTGCGGTGGCGGGGGAGTGGCTGGCGGCGGTGCTGGGCGGTGGCGGGCTGCGGTGGCGGGGGAGGGGCTGGCGGCGGTGCTGGGCGGTGGCGGGGATGGCGGGGCTGGGGTGGTGAATGGGTGAGGTGGGGGGGAGAGAGAGAGGGGTGGGGCCGGGCTGGGAGAGAGAGGGAGAGAGAGAGAGGGGTGGGGCCGGGCTGGGAGAGAGATAGGCCCACCTCTTTGCCATCAGCCAGCAGATGGCAAAGCCCCACATCTTTGCCATCAGCCAGCAGATGGCAAAGCCCCACCTCTTTGCCATCTGCTGGCTGATGGCAAAGAGGTGGGGCTTTGCCATCTGCTGGCTGATGGCAAAGATGTGGGGCTTTGCCATCTGCTGGCTGATGGCAAAGAGGTGGGCCTAGTGCGCCGTTACAACGCCGTCGTCCGCTGGACCCCACCAACCTCTTTGCCGTCTGCCAGCAGATGGCAAAGATTCTTTGCCGTCTGCTGGCAGATGGCAAAGAATTGGCTGATGGCAACCAGGTTCTTTGCCATCTGTCAGTTCTTTGCCATCTGTTTTTTGTAAGCAGATGGCAAAGACGTTCTTTGCCATCCGCTGGCAGACGGCAAAGAGCTGACTGATGGCAAATTCCCTGTTTCCAGTAGTGAAGGCTAGAAAGCCTGTCTATCTACAAGACCCTCTATAGGAGCCAGACCTCTATCTGGGATTCCTAAGCTAATCGGTCAACATCGAACTCGTCGTTGAAACCACTAGTGAGACTAACGTCTCGTCTACAAAACATAAATTAAGCAACTATGAGTACAAAGGTACTCAGCAAGACTTACATCAGAACTAACTACATATGCATCAGGTATCAATAAAGGGGGTTGTGGAGTTTTACTGCAGCAAGCCAGCTTTGACTCAGTGGCTATCCTGAACAACGACTACCAGTAACTCCTTTGGGGTGAGAGAGCGCACACGAGTCCACATATTCACCATATCAATACACCACTGTGGATCCTCTCCCGTCTCCCTACGAGAAGGCCATCCATAGCACTCATGCTTAACTTGCGCATTTTAAAGTATCCATTTCAACTAGTCTATGAACAATGTAAGCTTCCAAGTAGTCCATATCCGAGGACGCGACTATCTGAATAGATCAATAACCCTGTAGGGGTGTATTTCTTCACACACGCTCTCACCACTTACTACCATGTACACGTCATGTATCTCGGCAACCTTCAAGCGGAAACCTGGCGAGGGTGTCGGCCACAACCTGACTAACCACACAAGACTCTAGTCCAGGTTTATCGCCTATCTGAAAACTGACCCGCAATGGAAGTCCGGCCGAAGTTTCCATTACGGCCTCAAACGATGTGTACAGGGTTCCCAAGTACACCTCATCGGATGGTACTGCGCTTGGTACACCCGGCCAAGGTGCCTACCGCATCAAAGCTCACCCCTACGGTCAGCGTTAAGCACGGCCCCCAGCACATCCTATAAACACCAGAAACTAGTTGCAACACCTGGACAGAGATCAAGGCGATTAATAAGTTGAGAGGGTCAATTAAGTATCCCAATGTGTGGTAGTAACTGTTCTTGGATCACACACACGGAACTCAGTTCTTAAGGATGGTCTCAATGAGACAACCCACCATGTACTCGTACATGGCCTCTCATCGCTACCTTTACCAGAACGTGTTCACACACTTAGCTCTCATCAGTAGGACATGTTCACAACCATTCCAATTCATCGCCCAGATGGATCAGACCTGACACAACTCTAAGCAATAGCAAGCATAACAAGAAAGCATGGATGAGTAGGCACAACATGGATCAAGCAACTCCTACTCATACTAGTGGGTTTTACTATTTACTGTGGCAAAGACAGGTCATGCAGAGGAATGGGTTCATCTACCGCAACAAGTAACAGTTGAATCGTTGTTGTCCTAATGCAATAAAAGAGAGCAGGAGCGAGAGAATGGGATTGTATTGGAATGCTCAATGGGGGGTTTGCTTGCCTGGCACTTCTGAAGATGATACTGCTCTTCGTCGGTGTCAACGATCACTACATCGTAATTGTCTTCTAACGAGAAGGAAAAAACACCGACAAGCAAAGGAACAACATTCAATTCATCGCAATGGTGCACATCCAAATGCATGGTATGTCATATTAAGGTACTGAATTGACCTAATGCAATAATTAGCCAAGTTAATTGAAGTGGAATTCAAACCTATACCAAATTCCAACTCCAAAACTAGTTACCATATATTCCATAATCAATAATTGTCCTAGTTGGTGATGTTAACTCAAATATGCATGAACATGGCATAAACATATTCTTCATATTTTTCTGATCATTTTTCATATATAAATTATTTCATTCTGAGCTACCGTTGATTTTCTATGGTTTTTTGAAGTTTAGGGGATTTTCTAAAAATGAATAAATCATTTTGATTTATCCAAATTCCAGAAATTCAGTTATTGCGTCAGCTTACGTCAGCAGTTTGACTGGACGGTCAAACCTGATGGTGCGGTCCCACATGTCATAGGCTCACAGTTAACTGGAAACTAACCCCGCGTTGACTGCATCATTAGCCGGTGTGGGGCCCGACTGTCATAGGCTCTAGGCCGGATTAATTAGCGGCTAACGACGGGATTAGCCAACGGCTAATCACCGAAGCTAATCCCGCATGGCGGCGCTCACCGACCGGCCATTTCCGGTGGCGGCTGGATGCGCGCGTGGGCATGCTGGAATGCCCGCAGCGCGGCGCATCCAAAGGTGGTCGCGGGGCTGCCGGGGACGGCGTGTAGCGGCGACGGCGGCGAGCATAAGCGGCGGCAGCAGCTCGGGCTTGCACGGGCGCAGCGCAATAGTGCGTTAGTGAGCGTGATGCGGTGCTTGGCGGACTCCACTGGGCTCCTGGAGCACGCGGGACTCGTTGGTTCGACCAGTGGAGCATGGCAGCTAGGTTCCCGGCGGCCACGGCAGACGGCAGCACGGGAGCTTGCGGGGCAGCGGCTAGAGGACGTGCGTGAGCAAGGGGAAGGAGGTGAAACGAGGCGGACTTCACAGAGGATCTGCAGGGATGGTCAGTGGGCTCGGGGATGGTCTGGTTGCGGCGAATCGACGGAGGTGGAAGCGGAGCCAATGGTTGAAGATGACGAAGATGGCAACGTTACGGTGCATTCAGGCTCATGATCTTTGGCTTAGGGCTTGACAGCAACGAGGTGGAGCCTTTTGACATAGCGATGAGGCGAGGAGACGATGATGGCTACAGCTTCGGCGATGGCGCGTGCTCATGGCGGGCTCGGCCATGGCGAAGAACAGGCGAGGGAGAGGGGGAATGTGAGGGAAGAGAGGTGGGCTCGATCTGGACGGCAACGGGGAGTCTATCCCGTCGTCCAAGGGTTGGCGGAAGCAGGAGGTGGCACGGGGCGTGTGCTCGCGCACGTCGGTGTAACACCCCCATGTATTAGCAACAGTGATCACCCTTTTGATAATTCCAAGTTACCATGATTAACAGTGCTTGATCATCATTTGAGTCATATCTCATTTCAAATTCCAAATTCAAATTGAGAATTCAAATTTAAAGTGAATTTAAAAGTTGTTCAAATCCAGGAACTAAATAGTTCATAATATTGCAAATATTCCCAAAGCAATTATAAAAATAAAATCAATATTAATTGAATTAGTTAAATGACTCTAACATCCTATAACAGAACCAAAACAGCAATATTTAATACTTTTCCAATTATACAAAATTAAAATGAATTCAATTAGGTCCCAAAACTTTTGTGGAAGAACTATATAACGCAAGATAATTATTGAGACTAGGTTCACATTTTACAGAATATATTTGCTAGCTAAAAGAAAATGCAATAGAAAAGGAATAAAGAAAACAGAAAGCAGAAAGGAAAAAGAAAAGGAAAAGGGCACTGTGGACTGGGCTCTAGTCCAGAGTACTAGGCCCAGCCCAACTGGCGCCTCCTTCCACCTCCCGCCCCCTCTCACCTCGCTGTCGTCTCCACACGCGCGCGCGCACACACCCGCAACCCGGCCCCCCCTCCTCCGCTGTCGACAGCGCATCGCGCGCCGCTCCTAATGGATAAGGGCAGCGCCCGCGCTCCACTGAGCCCCCCCTCGCCTCACTTCTCTCCCTCCAGGGCCGGTCCTGAGGGGGGGCGGAAGGGGCGGCCGCCCTGGGCCCCCAACATCCCAGGGGCCCCAGGTATGCACTAGCACAAAGTACGTACAAATCTTGAAAAAATTCCAGGTCTAGCAAGCATAGCCCGCGTCCTTCGTCTCTTCGCATCTGGACGCTCTCCTCTCAATAGGAAAACAATCACGTAGATAGGCAAGTAGTACACGGGGCCTGCCTTGTTTCCTTTTCGATCGCCAGGATATTCTCCAACAACAAGATCGCTAGAATCATCTTTTTCCTACCAAGATTGCTACTATCCCTGAAAAAATAATCGCTACTTATCCCTATTTCCACGATCCACCATACCCAGAGCTCCGATCGCGAAAATTGCGAGCGCCCACGCGTGGACGCCGATGAACTCCGCTTGCGAGACTCTAGTCTCCAGGCGCTGGACGTACACGAGCATGCACGGTAGGCTGCATGTCCTCCCGCCTCCCGCCAGACGCCGGTTCACTCCACATCGCGTCATGGCCAAGCGCCGGATTACCGGTCAACCGATGTGAATCAAAGGTGTATCATATTACCGTTCTAAAATTCAACCATTTGTGAGGTATATACGCTCGTTATTATACTTACAAATTATATCGCTTAAAACTAATTAATTGCCCAATGATGAAGCAACTTTTACTTTTTTTAGTAAACTGTAGAATTTTAGTGCTGAAAGCTTCTTAGATTGGAATGATATATTTTCATAGAAATTTTTGCAGTATTTTTGCTACACATTTATTTTCATTAGATTTTAGTTTAGAGCTCTTACAAATTGTCTTATGTGATTGCATGTATATTCACTCACATCATTGCAAATTTAAGAGCTTTAAACTCGTATGCAATTAGAAAACTCATGGTATTATGTACTTCATATTTTAGTCTTCGTGCGGTTTAGAATGCAACTTCCAAAAAATTATTTTAGAAATTTACTCATGAATTACCGAGACAGGATCGTCATATATTTATTTTTTTAGACATGATAGGATCGTCATATGCAAGCCACATATTATTACGAGTATTAATAGTCCCAAAGTTTTAATTTCGCCCCGGGCCCCCAAAATCTCAGGACCGGCCCTGTCTCCCTCTTTGCCACCTTGCCCGATGCCGCCATGGCCTCGCCGCCGTAAAAATCAAGGCCACTGAACACTTCTCGTCGCATGACCGTGCCTGTCTGCTTTGCCGCCGTCGACTACTTCTTCTTGGAGGAGCCGTTCAAGCTGCAGGCCCCCACAACGTCGCCATCGACCTCTTCTTCTACCTCGGATCCCTGTCGCCATTCGCTGTCGTCTCCGGCGCCAGCGAGCCTCCCCCGCGCACACTTAGCTCACCTACAGGCTCGCTGTAAGCCCCCACCTTTCTCCTCTCACTCTTCCGTGTGAATCCGTCCCCGTAGCCATCGCTAGCGCCGTCACCGGAGAACGCCTCCGCCGCGTAGCTCGCCGCCGTCGATGTAGTCGATGTCGTGGCCGTCCGAGCCCGTAGACGTGCTCAGCACATCCGCGCGAGCCCAACGCATGCGCGTGCGCCTCCTCGTGCCCCACCTCGCCGATCCCGACTATGGCAGAAATCCGGCGCCGTTGCGCTGCTCACCGTCGTCGTCTCCGGCCGTCTATGGCAGCGGCACCACCACCATCTGTCACGGCTCGGCTCCCTCTTTCGAACGCGACCGAAAACGCGGCGAACGGCCGCCTGTGCGCGATTTTCGGCGAAGCCCGACGCGCGCCACCGCGCAAAATGGTCGTCGGAGCGATTCTAGCGACGGCACCGACCTGGCGCCGACGTGGCGCCACCTGGGCCACTGGCCAGTGGGCCCAGTGGGTCTCGCTAGCCCGGTTGACCCGGTCAACCCGCTGACTGGGCAGCCCCGTTGTTGGCGAAGAAAATCGCACCGCGCCAACACAAGACGGTCCTCGCACTTTGGCGGCGAGGGGCGGATGCTTTCCAAGCAAAGCAACAAAGGGGTTCCTCAATTTCGGAGAGGAGGGATGGATGCTTTCCGAGCAAAGCAACAAAGGGGTTCCTCTATTTCGGAGAGGAGAACGGATGCTTTTCGAGCAAAGCAACAAAGATAAACCGAGCCCTAGGGTTGCTAGAACATCGGCGATAAAGACGGTAAAGTAAAGATACGTAAAAAGAGTAGATTGAATAGATCGATTGTGTGTTGTTCAATCGGCCGTCACCCCAACATATATAAAGGGCGGCTGGTCTTCCCATACAAGTAAAGGACTCAGATTTCCTTCCAAAGGGTCAAAAATTCTATCCAAACTCGGACTCTGCAAAATCTGCCCGAATCTGCTTGCCGGTAAGCGGTAGTACCGTTCTGGGCAAGCGGTAGTACCGCCCTGGGTACGGCGTAGTGCCGCGCCACTTCCGCTCAGGGTTCCAGAAGTATTTCGTAAGCGGTAGTAGGCGCGGTAGTAATACACAGTACTACCGCTTCAGCGGTACTTCCGCTCAGATGGGCGGTACTACCGCTCTAAGTACCGCGCCACTTCCGCTCGGGGGCGTCGGGGTTCCAGAAGTATTTCGTAAGCGGTACTTGGCGCGCACGGTAGTAAAAACACGGTAGTACCACTATGAGGGGCGGTAGTACCGCTCCAGAGGCTGTCTTGAAAGGCTGGCTTATGTCTCCTCACGTCCATCTTGATCTTCGGTCTTCGACGGGCTGTCGCCTTCCCGGGAATACCATCAGAGTATCTTGCCGGATCGCCTCTTTGCCGGGCCGTCTCCTTGCCTTGAGTCCACCTTTACTGCATTTTGCACTGTGCCAAAATCAGGTGTCAACACATGCCCCCCTGTTTTTCGGTAAAACTTGTGTACCGAAATATAATTTGCACTATATTGGCTCTAAGGACGATGTCAACACTCCATCGGCCATTTATACTCTTAGGGCGATAATCATATACCGGCCATATTTGTTCTTAGGGCGATAATCATATATCGGCCATATTTGTTCTTAGGGCGATAATCATATATCGGCCATTGCCTATTTAGGCTTCTTCCCACACACTTGGGTGGTACTTCTTCAGATATTTTCCATTGAGCGCTTTAGCCAGCTTCTCCCCTTGCAAAGATTGTACAAAATATGAATTGCCAGGGACAATCTCTACAACTTTATATGGACCTTCCCAACTCGGCGACCACTTGCCAAATTTTCTATCTTTAGTTCCAATGGGTAAAATCGTTTTCCATACTAAATCTCCTATTTGAAATGATTTTTCTTTCACCCTTTTGTTATAAGCCTTGGCTACTCTTAATTTTTCTTTCTCAATCTCTTGCAAAGCTTTTAACCTTTCTTCTGGAACGTCATCTATTATGTCCATCATCATATTAGTATATTCAATAGCCGACAAATCATTTTGTCTGGCTACACTAAGAGCTTGCAACTTAAGTTCCATAGGTAACACCGCCTCCTGGCCATACACTAGCTCAAAAGGTGATACTTGAGTAGCTCCATGCTTAGATATTCTATGAGCCCATAAAGCTTCCAAAAGCACCTCGTGCCACCTTCTCGGATGTTCTTCAACCTTCTTCTTTATAAGCTTGATCAAAGTCTTATTGCTAGATTCGGCCTGTCCATTAGCTTGAGCATAATAAGGCGACGAATTCAACAATTTAATTCCATAAGATTCGGCAAATTCACGAAATTGATGGGACATAAAAGAAGCACCTTGATCAGTAGTCAAAGTTTGAGGAATACCGAATCTATGAATAATATGCTCCAAAACAAAATTAATTACTTCTCTATGAGTCATATTTTTCAAAGGAATCGCTTCCGTCCACTTGGTGAAATAATCAGTGGCTACTAGGACGAAGCGATGTTGTTTAGAAGATGAAGGATGTATCTCACCAATAAAATCTAAGCCCCATCCTCTAAACGGCCATGGCTTAATTATGGGATTCAACATAGCTGCGGGTGCCAATTGTATATTGCCAAACTTCTGACAAGCCCCACAGCCTTTATAATAACGGAAGCAATCTTTAATCATCGTCGGCCAATAAAACTCACCCGTCGCAATAACCATTTCATCTTGGAAGCCGACTGATGAGTGCCACAAATTTCTTCATGAACCTCTCCCATAGCAACTCTTGCTTGGTCCTCATCCGAGCATTTCAAAAGAACATGATCCACCGTTCGGCGATAAAGATTATCATCTCTCATCGTATATCTGAAAACCATATGCTGAACGGTCCTGTCCACCCTTTTACTAGGATCACGCAAATAATCAATAACGGGCTTCCTCCAGTCATGATTCTCACCTGCACTAGATTTTCGTTAGTGACCGAAGCAGTAAGCTCTGGTTCGGCCTCTACATTGGCGAAGCTAGTCATCGGCCTTTGAGAAATATGAAACATGCCATGATCAACATGATAGCCGGATGCTTGCTGTGCCAACTCATTTGCTTTCCAATTATCATGTCTAGATATATGAGCAATGCTAAAATAATCCAAAGTAGAAATTATATCTAAACACTTATCAAGATAAACATTAAGTGATTCGTCCAGACACTGAAAAACTTTGGACATTTGTTATACTACTAATAACGAATCACCAAAAGCCTCAATATGTGTAGCACCTATAGCAAGTAAAAACTCCAATCCGAATAACAATGCCTATTCGGCTTTGATCATTTGTGCATAAATATTTTAAGCGGCATGAGGCATCACAAAATAGCACCATAAGGAGATATATAAACAACACCAACACCTTGGCCATTGTTATGAATTCAACAATCAAAACATAATCTCCGTAGTACTAGAGAGACAAGGCTAATATTAATATATCATGCATGTCATAAATCCGATGCTCAATAATAAAATTAACAATGATTTGGCCTCTCGTAAATTTGAAAGATTTCTAGGCCAAATTATATCAAGATAAAGCATAAACTCACTCACCAATTTTGCTATGAATTGGTCACAACATATTTTGAATGGCATCGGTCATAATGTCTCAACTCCATCGAAACATAGCATAGATATAAGCATAAATTTCCATGCGCACCAATGAGACAAGGTTTATCAATATCATGCTTATCATCAGTACGATGCTCAATGATAAAAATATCAATGATTTGGCTTCTCACAGATTCAAAAAAATTAACTAGGTCATATTTGGCCAAAACATAATCCTACTCACCAATTTTGCGACTACAAATTGGTCTATGCAACATATTTTCAGTGAATATATACCTTGTCTCGCTCTCCAATCGAACTAAGGACGATGTTTAGAATACCACACCGGCCATGCATTGACATACTCTTAGGACGATAGATAAATATCGGCCATTACCATAAGTGTCATGCAGAATTCATCCACCAAAGCATATATAGCCGAAATAAACAAATGAAATAACAAATCAAATATTTCGGCCCTTTGAATCAGCAACAAAATGTAACTAATCAAATGTATAGTGATTTGGTAATACCCTATCATGATGTAAGAAATTGTACTGCATCCATGGATCAAAATAAGCCCATGGAGGGTAACCAATCATACCTGGGGATGAATTCCATGGTAAAGGTATCAATGGAATGGTTGAATAATATGAATGATGTGCTAACCGAAGATTATTTTTTGTGGATGAAAACCTTCGGCTTAATTTCTTATGATATTCTTTTTCCTTCTTCACTTTTGTTGTACTTGTTGCAATAGAAGCTTGCACATCATTTTTATTTTGACTGCTCCTCTTGGGAACCCATGCCATGTTCCTCTTTCTCAATTCTTGTGCACTAAGTTTTTGTAATTCCTTCTTTTGCCAATACGATAAGCCGAGTGGGCACCCCGGCTGTGATTTTGTTTTGACCAATGGCAATTCTTTTTTGACCTTGTGCACTCTCAAGTTCTTTTCCTCAAATTTGGCACTTTGATTTTTAACAATTGATTGCTTCACTTCTTTGCCTTTTGTAGCCAATGCTAACTTTTTAATTGGCTCTTTATCTTTTAAGATCAAATCTGAATTAGCATTCTTGCGACCATCTCTTTTAACTCGATAGACCTGCTCAATCACCTCCTTCTTCTTTCTTGCGCCCCGGACCGATTCCTTTTGAGTGAAACGGTCTTGATTATGTAATTGTTCATCAAATGTTACTCTTCTTGGAGATTTGCGCCTTGGAGGTGATCTTGGTTTCTTTGTATGATTTGGCAGATAAGTATTCTTCTCTTCACTCTTCTTTTGTTCAGATTTGGCATCTTGATTTTGAACATTTGCTTGCTCGACTTATTTGCCTTTAGTAACCAATGTCAACATCTCAATTGGCTCTTTTTCATTTCAAACCAAATCTGAACTAGCACACGTACGACCATCTTCTTTGACCCGATATATTTGTTTGACCACCTCTCTCTTATTCTTTGAGCTCCGGACCGATTCCTTATGATTGAAACGGTTTTTGTTATGCTCTTTTTCATCAGATGTGTATCTTCTAGGAGCTGCATAATTTTGATGAGATGGTTCAAAATAAGATGGATAATGTGCCCTCGAATTATACCTGTCCCATGACGAATATTGATTAGCATAAGCATAGGGAGGTATCCATGACATTGGCATTGGCGGCCCATAATATGGATATGAATATGATTCGTTGAAATTTCCCCTTTGCCAATGCCGGTCATCAAATTCGCGCCTAGGGGGTGATCTTGATGCTTTTGCATTAGTTGGCCGATAAGCACTTTTCTCTTCACTCATCTTCTTGTATTTTTCCAATAGCTGCGTGAAAGTAACTTTCGGCTTTTTACTTTTGTGCTTACCTTGGCCTTTGCTTTTTTTGATTTTGCTTGCATCGATCTTTGGATTTTCTTGTTGCCCCCCAGTGCTTGGCGTCTTCACCGTAACTTTGATAGAACCATTGCCTTCAAGAATATCATCATTGTGCTCATGAATAATTTTTGCACTTGAAAGCTTGATCCCATCACCTGTAGCTTTTACCTTCTTGTCTTTAAATGGACCGGCTTGAAGCAGCCGATGCAAAGACTTTTTGCCATCAATACCAATAGGAATAGCATGATCATCCCTTGGTGTTTCAACAAGTATTTGTCGAAACATAGTGCAGTCCTCAAAAGTATGCTCGAACGAATCATGCAATTTACAATACATTCGTCCTTGGATTGACGGCTTGACAAGGTGATCAAAAATTCTAATATAATCATTCTTCAGCAACAAATCAAAAATCTGATCACACATGTTTGTATTGAAGGTAAACTTTTTATTTTCTAGCCGATCTTGCTGTAAGAACGGCTTTGGAGTTAAGCGAACGAATGGTTCAGATTTGGCATCACCCCATTCGGCTATGCATTGTATCTCGTACTCTATCTCCGATGTCTTTGGATAAGATATTATACTAGCATCGGTTTTCTCAATAGAATTTAACCTTGGCTTTAAATTTCTGAAATGAAAATAGTTAGAACACATATGCCTCAATTGAGACAAAGTGTAAGCCAAGTAAGAAACAAGCAAAGCTATCCACTTAGATATAGACTTCACATAAGACAATGGGATTAGCTTTGGCTGCAATAATAAGTCACTATCGGTCTTTATAAATGGCACAATAGGTTGACCGATATGTTTTATAACAATTTTATTGCTAACAAGCAAATTACCCTTCTTCATTGGTCTTTCAAAATTACTTATGAGAATTTTTCTTATAGAAGCATCAACTATGAAGTTGTGACCAAATCTGCAAATAGGTAAATTACTTGTTAGGCATACCTCTTCAAATATGTTGGGAGAGCATGATGGTGGTGTGACTTGAATAATATCTTGCTCCGTCTTTAGATGGCTCCCCAACGCCTTGTCATCATCTTTTTCTTGACTCCATGCATCATCACTCGAATGATTATCAAGCAAACTTTGCTCAGTTGCACGCTTGTGTTCTTGATGTTCATCACTAACCAAACTTTGTTCGGCCATATCACCTTGTTCTTGATGCTCATCAATTTCTTTGGCACGGAACTCATAGGGCAGGCAAAAAGGTTTCTCAGAAAAATCAAACACAGCTATTTCGTGCTTGTCATGCCCTTTCTTAATAATACTTGCCTTCTTGGATTTGATGGACTCGGCATATATACTACTTGATTCGGCTTTTTCAACCGAAGCACTTTTAGTTTCTGAATCATCCTTCTTTTCATTGATTCTACAAATTGGCAAGTCTTGTTTTCTTTGAGCCAATTCTCTATTAATTCTATCCTGGCGAAGTACTTGCACCTTATCATGTGAGGCTTTAAATCCCCTCTCAATTTCAGCCCGCTCTAGATCAGTTTGCCCCCCAATGCTTTTAGGATCTTTCGGCAATGAATTGTTAGTGTTGCCGAAATTTTGCAATTGTGTAGGGGGTGTATAATATGTTGCGGTACTAGGTGGAGGTGTAAGCACTGCTGTATAACCATATGTTCTCTCGCCAGTTCTATCAATTGATGAAGTTTCATCTTCTTGCAAAACTCTAGCCTTAGGTTCTAAACCAAATTCTCTAAGTATTATACTAGCAAGTTGATCTTTAAAACTATCATTGCGTTGTGGAGAATTTGTTTGTGGAACAGGCGGAACGCCAGCACACGATGAAAACTCCGGCATAGATGTTTGAGCACATGAAGTTTGCAACGGAGGACCATTAACATGTGAATCAAATACCGGCCCATATGGAATCCCGGTACTGGCAGCTGGCAGCATAGTATCCGAGTTATTTGCAACTCGGTGAGGGTTCATACCGAGTTGATTGTAACCCGGCGGGTTTACACCGAGTTGGTTGTAGTCGCCAATTTGTGTTTCCGTACTTATTCGGCTATGACCATGAAGGTGCGGGGCCGAATTACGAATATCTACGGTTGCGTATGGCGCTGAAAAATTACTAACATGAGGCATAGCATATGATGGTTGAGAGTAACTGGCCGAATAGCTAGAAGTAGCATAGCCAATTCCCCTATCCACCGGCATGTTTGGATTAACATACTGTGAGTTATTTGCCGATGAATAAAAAGTTGAAACACTTTGTTGCATACTATTGGAAGTTCCTATATGGGGTGTCTCAACTTGATTAACTGAACTCATCATGTTGTTCATCGGCATATGAATTTGTGGGGTTGCCGATGCATGAGAGTTGGGATACATATGGTGCATGTTACTAGTATCATAAGAAGTTGAAGCATGAAAATTATCTTGCATCGGCCCTTGCACATAATTAGGTGCATGATTGGTAAAACTAGGGCTAGCCGATACATTATGTTCATTATGCTCAAATTGATTAACCAGACCCATCATGTTGTTCATCGGCATATGGATCTGTGGGGTTGCCGATGCATGAGAGTTGGAGTACATATGGTGCATGTTACTAGTATCGTGAGAACTTGCAGCATGTAAATTACTTTGAATCGGCCTTTGCACGTAATTAGAGGTATGATTGAAAGAACAAGGGCTGGCCGATAGAGTATACTCATTGGACGATCTAGTAACACCATATGAATTATTTGCATCTACATAAGTGAATTGAGTATTCATATTACCTTTGTAGATTGCAAACCCTAGATGATGATCTCTTCGTAGCAAGAACGAGCCAGAGACCATTCAAAGCTTCGTCCCCAGCAGAGTCGCCCATTTGTGTTGGCGAAGAAAATCGCACCGCGCCAACACAAGACGGTCCTCGCACTTTCACGGCGAGGGGCGGATGCTTTCCGAGCAAAGCAACAAAGGGGTTCCTCAATTTCGGAGAGGAGGGACGGATGCTTTCCGAGCAAAGCAACAAAGGGGTTCCTCTATTTCGGAGAGGAGAACGGATGCTTTTCGAGCAAAGCAACAAAGATAAACCGAGCCCGAGGGTTGCTAGAACATCGGCGATAAAGACGGTAAAGTAAAGATACGTAAAAAGAGTAGATTGAATAGATCGATTGTGTGTTGTTCAATTGGTCATCACCCCAACATATATAAAGGGCGGCTGGTCTTCCCGTACAAGTAAAGGACTCAGATTTCCTTCCAAAGGGTCAAAAATTCTATCCAAACTCGGACTCTGCAAAATCTGCCCAAATCTGCTTGCCGGTAAGCGGTAGTACCGTTCTGGGCAAGCGGTAGTACCGCCCTGGGTATGGCGTAGTGCCGCGCCACTTCCGCTCGGGGTTCCAGAAGTATTTCGTAAGCGGTAGTAGGCACGGTAGTAATACACGGTACTACCGCTCTGTCTGGTACTACCGCTCTGAGTACCGCGCCACTTCCGCTCGGGGGCCTCAGGGTTCCAGAAGTATTTCGTAAGCGGTACTTGGCGCGGTAGTAAAAACACGGCAGTACCGCTCAAGCGGTAGTATCGCTATGAGGGGCGGTAGTACCGCTCCAGAGGCTGTCTTGAAAAGCTGGCTTATGTCTCCTCACGTCCATCTTGATCTTCGGTCTTCGACGGGCTGTCGCCTTCCTGGGAATACCATCAGAGTATCTTGCCAGATAGCCTCTTTGCCGGGCCTTCTCCTTGCCTTGAGTCCACCTTTACTGCATTTTGCACTGTGCCAAAATCAGGTGCCAACACCCGTGTCACTGACATGCGGGCCCCGCTAATTTAAACATTTTTATAAATAAATAAAATGCTAATTATTTCGTTAATTAAATTAATTAACTAATCAGCCACTGACAGTGGGGCCCCATCGCCTAATTAATCTTAATTAGTTTAATTAATCCCTAATTAGCTATTGTGTCACTGACAAGTGGGACCCACTGGCCAGGTTTGACTCTGGCCAGCCGGATTTGACCAGTGACGTCACCGAGATGTCATGGTGACGTCACAACACACTGTTTTGGATAATTCGGATTTAATAATTAAATAATTCCAAAAATTCCAGAAAATGATTAAAACTTTGAAAAATCATATAAAATAAACCGTAACTCGGATGAAAATAATTTATACATGAAAAACGATCAGAAAAATATGAAGAATCCGAATATCCTACCCACATACCTGCCACACCCCTCTAACATACTGAACATGGAACTTTTTGCATGTTTCCGATAAATGAATAGTGCATGGCCATGATAAAATAATTCCAGATAAATTCCTAAATCATCTAAAATATTTAGAGACGCATTATATCACCTCTGCACATCGTTTAGGCATGTCATGCATAGTGATTGCTTTGTTTGTCGTGTATTTATTGTTTCTTCCCCCTCCTTCTCTCCCGATAGACCCCGAGATAGCTGACGACACTGCTGAGTACGACTACGTCATCGACGACCAGACCCCTTCAGCTAAGCTTCCAGGCAAGCAAAACCCCCTTGATCATCCAGATATCGCCTACTCTTTCTCTCTATTGCTTGCATTAGAATTGCTCCTGTTGTTGCTCCGATAGCTTCTATTCTGATGCATAGCCTGATTTCGTCGTCTCCTATTGATACCTACCTATTGTCCCATGATGCTTAATTACCCATGCTATGTTTCATCAGCTGGCCCTTCACCCTTGTCCGTTTGCCATGCTTGATTATCGGGCCGTGATCACTCTAGGTGATGATCACGGAAATGTTTACATATTGCAATACTTTAAACTATTAAAGTCGGGCCGGCTCCAAGAGTGCCCGCGAGAGAATAATATTAAAGACGGGTCGGCTCCAAGCGAGTGATATTATGGCAGAACGACAGGGCAGGCGGAGACCACCTAGGAGAGAGGTGGGCCTGGTCCCTGGTCATTGGACCGCGTGTTACCAAGTCGGAGCGACAGGGATCCTGTTCGTCTTCATGAGTTACTAAACACGCCTAACGGATTTGGGTATTTGATCTGAGTTGGCCGCTGGCCATATACGCACTACCACCATGTGGGATAATGGTTATGGGACCCTCTACGTCGTATGTATCAGCCGAAAGCTCTTCAGATGTCACAGCTCAAAGATGTGGGCTGATTGTTGGGATGGGCTGGTTACGTCACTTGTGTATACAGTGTCGCGCCTGGGCCCCGACCACCCACGCAACGTGCAGGAGTGCAGAGGGCGATGGCCCAAGACCCCTTTGCACTTAGGATTTAGACCGGCGTGTTGACCTCTCTGCTGAGCCTAGGTACGACTGCGTCGTGTCGATTACCCGAAGCCGGGCATTACCAGCAAGTGTGTCCGGCCAGATGTAATCGAGCGTGATGGGTAACAGTAGTGCACCCCTGCAGGGAAGTTATCTATTCGAATAGCCGTGTCCATGGTAACAGGACGCTCGGAGTTGTATCCTGATCTGCTACAACTATGAATGGTTACCGTTACAATGATAAACTGATACTACTGCTCTCGGGATCACTTTCTCGTTGGGTAGTCGAGGAAGGATCCCAGGGCATTACTAAAATATGATTGATTATATATTATCTTGCTCTACTCTCTTCTGATGCTGCAAGAAATGCTTCAAGATGCTAGTCTTCGATAGGCTAGGCCTCTCCCCCTCTGTTCTGGCATTTCTGCAGTTTAGTCCAAAGATATAGCCCCATTCCTTTGATATCGATGCATTCTTAGTATAGTTCTGATGTCAGTCTTACGAGTACTTCGGATGAGTACTCACGGTTGCTTTGCTATCTCTTTTCCCCATACCCGATTGCTGCGATCAGACGATGGAGCCCAGAAGCAGGAGATCCCCAGAGGATCCTACTACGACGTGGAGATCCCCGATGACCAGGAGTAGTTCGGAGGCCCAAGGCAGGAGGCCTTCGCCTTTTCGATCAGTGTCGCTGTTTGTGCTAGCCTTCTTAAGGAAAACTTGACTAACTATGTCTGTACCCAGATATTATTTGTTTGTATGACTTATGTATTCGGGTCCTCGCGACCCCTGGTTTGTAATATGAAGATTTATGTTTAAATTTGAGTTTAGAGTTGTGTTGTGATATCTTCCCATGAGTCTCTGATCTCGAGCGTGCACGTTTGCGTGTATGATTAGTGCACGGTCGAGCAGAGGGCGTCACAGTCGGCCACACGCACGCTGTCCTCCTGGCGCGAGGTGGAAGATGACTGGCAGGGGAGGTGGGCTAGGCCGGTTAGCAGGGCTGCCAGGTAGGCCTTTCTGTCTCTCTGCTTTTCTATTTCTTTCTGTCTTCTATTTTCTTCAATATGTTTGATTTAGGAAAAAAACTAAACCATTTTTGTTGCTTCTGAAATTTATTGTGGATGCAAGATGGATTGATCCAAAACCGCACAACAAAATCCAGAATTATTGGATCTATAATTATTCTTATAGAATTTATTTGCTCCAATTCAAATAAGTAATGGGTTAATTCAAATGCCATAAATGCCATGGAAAATGTGGAACATTTATGGTGGAGCTTTTCATCACTTCCCATAAATCATGAACATTTTTTAAGGGCATTTTGGGTTCATTGAAAAATATTTTAAGTTGAACCTATTTGAATTGTTTTGGTGCTAGGGGTTTGATCATCCCCATTTCAAATTTCTTTGGAATTTAAACATGATGCATGGATTATTCTAAATGCAACTAATTACACTCAAGAATTCTAGGGCTATGACAACTCACCCGCACTAAACAAGAATCTCGTCCCGAGATTCAAGGTGTGAGGTAAGAGAAAGGGGACACGAAACTGACAAAGTCTTCATGATCCAAATTGCACTTCCTGAAGATGTTGATCCATTACATCATCTTGATTTGGACATCTTTGCTTTTGAGATCTTCATCCAACACGACAGCAAAAGGAACAGGCAAAGCTCTATGAGAATCGATCTTCACGAAGATCGAGCAACTCACGATCAACTCATGGAGTGAGACATAAGAACATCTCTTGACCTGACAAACAAAACATACATCAGGACTGATGGAAAGGAGTAGATGACGAAGGTTCAATTTGGCAGGCAACAGTTCCACGCTTTAAGAAGATGGTGAGCGGGTTTCAAAGTAGGGAGGAGTTAGTTACCGTTAATACCATAACGAAACACCTTAGGGGAGGTGGCTATATTGCTGAATCAAGATACTACAATAATAGATCTTCCGGTTAGGTGTTTCGGCCAAAACATCCACTTTTTCGGGTTACAGAGAGACCAGTGTTATAATCCTTGGGAAGCGTTCCAACCATCATATCTGCCTGAGATTCAGATTTGGTTGGTGACAGGATACTTCAGACTCAGCAGGTCCTTCATAGAAAGTGTGCAACACAAATCAAATAGATGACGTTGCGAGATTCTCGGGAAATGAACTCAGTGGTAAGCTCCAAAACATGAGCTGGTTTGCAAGATACATGTGAACAGAATGTCCAGGACAATCATGGTCACATAGAAATCTTATAACAAAATACTACCGAGTTCTGGTTGGGAACCATCATTGAGGATAACGAAGCCTTGTGCATGAACTAGTATTAGCACTTATGGACTTCTTTTCCTTGAACAACTCGGTCAGTGGCTTGGTGTGCTAGGGAATTCATATGAAAAGGAGGTTGTGAACCTATCAAACCATAGAATAATTCGCACATGCATGAATGACTTGGGATGATTCCAAAGGAAGCAAGATAAAAAAAATCGAATTCACGACGGCAACTTGCATCAAAAGCACGTGAACTTAGAGGAAGTCACTTCTTACATCTAACATATACTTCATGAACGAGACACGAAGATAATGCCTACAAAAGTTTCCAACACTAGATTAAGTGTTCAACAATAATCATGGAGAGGACTAAGATGTTGCCGATGGGCTCAACAACAACTCATCGGGATTTCCATGAAGATGGAATTCCACAACTATGTGAACAAAATGATAGCTCTGGTCAGACCAAAAGATATAATGGTGTATGCTCGAGGAAACATCCACGAGTAAGACAACATTAGGAAATTCGTTGGTATTGATTTTGATTTGATGATGGCCCATGCTCAAATCAAAGCTTGGATTAGATAATAGATCCAACAATTGATCACAAAGATCAACTAATGAAGGTATCATCTTTCTTCAACATATACACACACACACACAAAATATATCCCTCCGAATGAGCTAGGTTGGACAAGCTTTTATCTTCCAAATCTCCAAGTTGTTGTTTAGTTTAACCAACTAGTTCAGGGCAGCCAACACAGATTCTTGGAGAAAGAGTGGTTTAGAGAAAAACCAACTTGATCACGAACTCAACATAATGGTCAGGGGACAACCCGGTGATACTTCTGAGAAGATATTCGGAAAATCATGAACCACCGATATGTTACTAAGATCGAGAACAATCTTGCTTTTCAGGGCAAGACGATATGATCAAAAGAGCGAGGGATTGATACAATCCTAACTCATCGATCGGAAAATGCACCAGGGAAAAATGGACTAGGTAGCACGATCAATCTTAGAATGGCGGTTCAATAATCAACACACTAAGAATGAAATTATTGTCCATTAACTACCAAGCAACAGGGTTGCTAGGAGTATTGATTTCACACATCACGGTTCACTTGTCGGTATTCCGGTTACAACAACATGGAGACCGAGGAATGAAAAATGATGGCGGGAGGTATCACTGTATCAAGAGTTCATAGGAAGTAGTGCAATTTCCATGACATTCTTGACATGAAAGAGGGTAATACTCCAAGGTAGGACAGAACAGAAGCTGGATTGGCATTCTTGATCTGCGGAACGCAACTGCTTTGACCCAACCCTAGAAATGGATGAGGTGCTGGAGTTTGTTTCTCCTAGTCATTCTGAAATAGAATGGCTTGACGGACCACAAGAGTAATAGGCATCGATGACGGATGCACAACTACTCCTGGCTATCAATTGATAGATGAAGGTCGGAATGCAACTGAAAAGGGAACAACCCAAAGGAACACATGACTTTCTGAGTTGTGGATGCATAGATTAGCTTGTCTAACAAGACTCAACATATTTCTTCCGGATAACCCATGCAGAAAGGTAGGATTGGCAGAGTCACAATTATGGAATGGAGAACTCATCAAGAGCACTCTTGTTGTGATCTTTTGGTTCAAAAGAACTTCTGTCATAGGATGGTTCATGGCATTGGAAGAATGATATACCACGGACCTCGAGGACTATCACAAAGGTTACTAATATCCTAAGGAACAAGCAAACACTATCAACAGAGATAAGCGGAATGAATCATGGGTTCAGGAACCCAGAAATAGAATACCTACTAATTAAATGGCATCGCGAGATGCTTTCCAGAATGATGGCCAGATTTATCACACGGAGGATACAACACAAAGGCTGGATTACTGGGTGGTTCTCTCAGATACCCTAGTGTCCTGATAACTTCCACATATATGACGAGGCAACAGAGTACCTCAACACAATGATTAGTGTCGTTAATCTGGCACAAAAGACATCGAGAATGGGGAGAAAAGATTTGCAGATGCATCAGATTGTTTAGAAACCTGGGACAACTCAGACAGCATAACGGCTGTACGGGCATGCAAATGGGACAACCTGCAAGACAACTGACAACATAGCACCGAATTCTTATGGAAACATCGATCCAAGAAGACAACGACTTTACTATAAGTTTGGAAGTAGTAACTCGTCATCCTGATAGATAGATGAGAAAACCTAGTTTCTTAATCCCCGTAGAAAAGAAGAGAGTGACTCAGAATCAGAATGACACAAGGAAAGGAGTAAAAAGAGCCTTACGTTCCCTTCCACAATCAATTCCCCTATATAACTAAAGCATTTCTAGACTCGAGATCGACCAGTTTGGCTTGGTAATCCTACAGGCAGTCAGGCTCTGATACCAAAGCTGTCAGGACCCCGATCCTAAGTCACACCGATCTAGCATGTAACACATCATATCACTTTGCAGCCTCACGCACAGTAACCCACAGCTGCCACCTTTACCTTGGCCGGGACCGTTTGCATCTTTTGGCTCACGTATATGATTATGTCGCTAGCATCCATATGACAAAGAACCAGGGTTGACATGACTAATCGTAAACCAAGGTGGCACAAACTTACAGGGACATACATAGGTAACCCAGCAATGCACGTGTCGGTCATCAGCGTGTGTACTGGGCTGTAGCAAGCTATCAGGACTCCAGTAACACCGCGTGACATTTCCCCGTAGGGACAGACACAGGAGCAAACTACCAAGGCTCAGTGGAAGCACTAGGAGGCATTTCCCCGTAAGGAAGGCTACCAAAGGCAAACAACTAGGTGTCGAATCCCACACATACCAAAGCATTTCAAACATACACACAATATGCTCGATATGTGTAGATACAACATGGCATCACAACATAACTCTACGACTCAAAGTATTTAGTTAAGAGGCTCCGAAGAGCCATACATATCATGAAATTAGAAACATGGGTCTCATGACCCAACATACAAAGTCATACAAGCAACAAGCGGAAGTATAACCTGTCTGAGTACAGACAGCTGAAAAGAAAGAAGGCTAGAAAGCATGTCTACCTACAAGACCCTCTATAGGAGCCAGACCTCTGTCTGGGATTCCTAAGCTAATCGGTCAACATCGAACTCGTCGTTGAAACCACTAGTGAGACTAACGTCTCGTCTGCAAAACATAAATTAAGCATCTGTGAGTACAAAGGTACTCAGCAAGACTTACATAAGAACTAACTACATATGCATCAGGTATCAATAAAGGGGGTCGTGGAGTTTAACTGCAGCAAGCCAGCTTTGACTCAGTGGCTATCCTGAACAACGACTACCAGTAACTCCTTTGGGGTGAGAGAGCGCACACGAGTCCACATATTCACCATATCAATACACCACTATGGATCCTCTCCCGTCTCCCTACGAGAAGGCCATCCATAGCACTCATGCTTATCTTGCGCATTTTAAAGTATCCATTTCAACTTGTCTATGAACAATGTAAGCTTCCAAGTAGTCCATATCCGAGGACGCGACTATCTGAATAGATCAATAACCCTGCAGGGGTGTACTTCTTCACACACGCTCTCACCACTTACCGCCATGTACATGTCATGTATCTCGGCAACCTTCAAGCGGAAACCTGGCGAGGGTGTCGGCCACAACCTGACTAACCACACAAGACTCTAGTCCAGGTTTATCGCCTATCTGAGAACTGGCCCGCAATGGAAGTCCGTCCGAAGTTTCCATTACGGCCTCAAACGATGTGTACAGGGTTCCCAAGTCCACCTCATTGAATGGTACTGCGCTTGGTACACCCGACCAAGGTGCCTACCACATCAAAGCCCACCCCTGCGGTTAGCGTTAAGCACGGCCCCCAGCACATCCTATAAACACCAGAAACTAGTTGCAACACCTAGACATAGATCAAGGCGATTAATAAGTTGAGAGGGTCAATTAAGTATCCCAATGTGTGGTAGTAACTATTCTTGGATCACAAACACGGAACTCAGTTCTTAATGATGGTCTCAACGAGACAACCCACCATGTACTCGTACATGGCCTCTCATCGCTACCTTTACCAGAACGTGTTCACAAACTTAGCTCTCATCAGTAGGACATGTTCACAACCATTTCAATTCATCGCCCAGATGGATCAGACCTGACACAACTCTAAGCAATAGCAAGCATAACAAGAAAGCATGGATGAGTAGGCACAACATGGCTCAAGCAACTCCTACTCATACTAGTGGGTTTTACTATTTACTATGGCAAAGACAGGTCATGCAGAGGAATGGGTTCAACTACCGCAACAAGTAACAGTTGAATCGTTGTTGTCCTAATGCAATAAAAGAGAGCAGGAGTGAGAGAATGGGATTGTATTGGAATGCTCAAGGGGGGGTTTGCTTGCCTGGCACTTCTGAAGATGATACTGCTCTTCGTCGGTGTCAACGATCACTACATCGTAATTGTCTTCTAACTAGAAGGAAAAAACATCGACAAGCAAAGGAACAACATTCAATTCATCGCAATGGTGCACATCCAAATGCATGGTATGTCATATTAAGGTAGTGAATTGACCTAATGCAATAATTAGCCAAGTTAATTGAAGTGGAATTCAAACCTATTGCAAATTCCAACTCCAAAACTAGTTACCATATATTCCATAATCAATAATTTTCCTAGTTGGTGATGTTAACTCAAATATGCATGAACATGGCATAAACATATTCTTCTTATTTTTCTGATCATTTTTCATATATAAATTATTTCATTCTGAGCTACCGTTGATTTTCTATGGTTTTTTGAAGTTTAGGGGATTTTCTAAAAATGAATAAATCATTTTGATTTATCCAAATTCCAGAAATACAGTTATTGCGTCAGCATACGTCAGCAGTTTGACTGAAAGGTCAAACCTGATAGTGCGGTCCCACATGTCATAGGCTCACAGTTAACTGGAAACTAACCCCGCGTTGACTGCGTCATTAGCCGGTGTGGGGCCCGGCTGTCATAGGCTCTAGGCCGGATTAATTAGCGGCTAACGACGGGTTTAGCCAACGGCTAATCACCGAAGCTAATCCGGCACGGCGGCGCTCACCGACCGGCCATTTCCGGTGGCGGCTGGATGCGCGCGTGGGCATGCTGGAATGCCCGCAGCGCGGCGCATCCAAAGGTGGTCGCGGGGCTGCCGGGGACGGCGTGTAGCGGCGACGGCGGCGAGCATAAGCGGCGGCAGCAGCTCGGGCTTGCACGGGCGCAGCGCAGTAGTGCGTTAGCGAGCGGGATGCCGGGCTTGGCGGACTCCACTGGGCTCCTGGAGCACACGGGACTCGTTGGTTCGAGCAGCGGAGCATGGCAGCTAGGTTCCCGGCAGCCACGGCAGACGGCGGCGCGGGAGCTTGCGGGGCAGCGGCTAGAGGACGTGCGTGAGCAAGGGGAAGGAGGTGAAACGAGGCAGAGCTCACAGAGGATCCGCAGGGACGGTCAGTGGTCTCGGGAATGGTCTGGTTGTGGCAAATCGACGGAGCTGGAAGCGGAGCCAAAGGTTGAAGTTGACGAAGATGGCGACGTTGCGGTGCATTCAGGCTCATGATCTTCGGCTTAGGGCTTGACAGCAACGAGGTGGACCCTTTTGACACAGCGGCGAGGCGAGGAGACGACGATGGCTACGGCTACGGCGATGGCGCGTGCTCATGGCGGGCTCGGCCGTGGCGAAGAACAGGCGAGGGAGAGGGGGAATGTGAGGGAAGAGAGGTGGGCTCGATCTAGACGGCAACGGGGAGTCTATCCCCTCGTCCAAGGGTTGGCGGAAGCAGGAGGTGGCACGGGGCGTGTGCTCGCGCGCGTCGGTGTAACACCCCCATGTATTAGCAACAGTGATCACCCTTTTGATAATTCCAAGTCACCATGATTAACAGTGCTTGATCATCATTTGAGTCATATCTCATTTCAAATTCCAAATTCAAATTGAGAATTCAAATTTAAAGTGAATTTAAAAGTTGTTCAAATCCAGGAACTAAATAGTTCATAATATTTCAAATATTCCCAAAGCAATTATAAAAATAAAATAAACATTAATTGAATTAGTTAAATGACTCTAACATCCTAAAACAGAACCAAAACAGCAATATTTAATACTTTTCCAATTATACAAAATTAAAATGAATTCAATTGGGTCCCAAAACTTTTGTGGAAGAACTAGATAATGCAAGATAATTATTGAGACTAGTTTCACATTTTACAGAATATATTTGCTAGCTAAAAGAAAATGCAATAGAAAAGGAATAAAGAAAATAGAAAGCAGAAAGGAAAAAGAAAAGGAAAAGGGCACTGTGGACAGGGCTCTAGTCCACAGTACTAGGCCCAGCCCAACAGGCGCCTCCTTCCACCTCCCGCCCCCTCTCACCTCGCTGTCGTCTCCACACGCGCGCACGCACACACCCGCAACCCCCCCCCCTCCTCCGCTCTCGATAGCGCGTCGCGTGCCACTCCTGGTGGATAAGGGCAACGCCCGCGCCCCACTGAGCTCCCCCTCCCCTCACTTCTCTCCCTCCAGGGCCGGTCCTGAGGGGGGCGGAAGGGGCGGCCGCCTCGGGCCCCCAACATCCCAGGGGCCCCAGGTACGCACTAGCACAAAGTACGTACAAATCTTGAAAAAATTCCAGGTCCAGCAAGCACAGCCCGCGTCCTTCGTCTCTTCGCATCTGGACGCTCTCCTCTCAATAGGAAAACAATCACGTAGATAGGCAAGTAGTACACGGGGCCTGCCTTGTTTCCTTTTCGATCGCCAGGATATTCTCCAACAACAAGATCGCTAGAATCATCTTTTTCCTACCAAGATTGCTACTATCCCTGTAAAAATAATCGCTACTTATCCCTATTTCCACGATCCACCATACCCAGAGCTCCGATCGCGAAAATTGCGAGCGCCCACGCGCAGACGCCAACGAACTCCGCTTGCGAGACTCCAGTCTCCAGGCGCCGAACGTACACGCGCATGCACGGCAGGACACATGTCCGACCGCCTCCCGCCAGACGACGGTTCACTCCACATCGCGTCATGGCCAAGTGCCGGATTACCGATCAACCGATGTGAATCAAAGGTGTATCATATTACCGTTCTGAAATTCAACCATTTGTGAGGTATACACGCTCGTTATTATACTTACAAATTATATCGCTTAAAACTAATTAATTGGACCAATGATGAAGCTACTTTTACTTTTTTTAGTAAATTGTAGAATTTTAGTGCTGAAAGCTTCTTAGATTGGAATGATATATTTTCATAGAAATTTTTGCAGTATTTTTGCTACACATTTATTTTCATTAGATTTTAGTTTAGAGCTCTTACAAATTGTCTTATGTGATTGCATGTATATTCACTCACATCATTGCAAATTCAAGAGCTTTAAACTCATATGCAATTAGAAAACTCATGGTATTATGTACTTCATATTTTAGTCTTCGTGCGGTTTAGAATGCAACTTCCAAAAAATTATTTTAGAAATTTACTCATGAATTATGTGCCGAGACAGGATCATCATATATTTATTTTTTTAGACATGACAGGATCGTCATATGCAAGCCACGTATTATTACGAGTATTAATAGGCCCAAAGTTTTAATTTCGCCCCAGGCCCCCAAAATGTCAGGACCAGCCCTGTCTCCCTCTCTGCCACCTCGCCCGACGCCGCCATGGCCTCGCCGCCGTAAAACTGGCGGCCATTGACCGCTTCTCGTCGCACGACCGTGCCTGCCTGCTTTACCGCCGTCGACTACTTCTTCTTGGAGGAGCCGTTCGAGCTGCAGGCCCCCACAACGTTGCCATCGACCTCTTCTTCTACCTTGGATCCCCGTCGCCGTTCGCCGTCGTCTCCGGCACCAGCGAGACTCCCCCCCGCGCACACTTGGCTCACCTACAGGCTCGTTGTAAGCCCCTCCCTTTCTCCTCTCACTCTTCCGCGCGAATCCGTCCCCGTAGCCGTCGCTAGCGCCGTCACCGGAGAACGCCTCCGCCGCGTAGCTCGCCGCCATCGATGTAGTCGATGTCGTGGCCGTCCGAGCCCGTAGACGTGCTCAGCACATCCGCGCGAGCCCAACGCATGCGCTTGCGCCTCCTCATGCCCCACCTCGCCGATCCCGACTACGGCAGAAATCCGGCGCCGCCGCACTGCTCACCGCCGTCGTCTCCGGCCGTCTCCGGCTGCGGCACCACCACCATCCATCATGGCTTGGCTCCCTCTTTCGAACGCGACCGAAAACGCGGCGAACGGCCGCCTGTGTGCGATTTTCGGCGAAGCCCTGTGGCGCCCCCCCCCCCCTGAATACCACTGTAGTCAGATGGTCACCGCACATACCAGCCCAAGAAAATCACTCTGGCATGCGCTTTTACAACAAGTATCATGAACACAGACATTTCTATTGATGAAATATATCAGTCTTACATGATATATTACAAGGGTGATGGCAGCGGAAAAGCTCTATCTAAGGCAGCAGGGTCTTGGCGCGCCTCCAATCCACAGGGATCTGACTGGGTTACTCTTCTAGCCCGCGAACACTCCGGCTCCTCGCTAGGGGACGTCGAATCCTTAGGTGAACCTGGCCACATTGAAGGCCGCTGAGTACTTTTGAATTTACTCGCAAGCAAACCATACCAACATATACACCAAGCAATGCAATCCATGGCATTCAAGCATGCACTTGTTATCTTAACAGTATTAACTATCATGTTATGATAGGATTATCTAGCAAGATTAAACATCTAGCAGCATTAATCATCATGTCATAGCAGGATTATCTAGCATGGTAATTACTGAAATAAATGCAGTAAAGTATATCAGGTAAATAATCCGAACTTCGAATATGCTCACGATCCAAATCCGATCCAAACTTTGCGGTCACCTGACCGCTTATCTCATAGCCATCTTATGGCTAGCATTCAAACCTCTGACATCAACTGATGTCCATGTATCTGCACTGCAAGCCTGACAAACCTTACCATTCTCTGGTTTAGTCTTAGCAATAACATTATATAGTTTGTTCCTCCAGACTCGACACAGACCAAATAGGGGCCTATACGAACTGTCCATGACCGAGGACGCGGCTATTCGAATAGTTTTACACTCTGCAGAGGTTGCGCACTTTACCCACACCATGGAGCGCCTGGCCTCGTACTTTAGTACATGTTCCTATTCGGGTGGACCAGTGCTGCTCCAACAAAACCTTGTCTATTACCCGACACTCTTACGGTCCCACCGACAATAATACCCTCCCAGGGTCATGTCCTGGGTGGCCCCTGTGTCACCCCGTGACACCTGCCACCGGCGTGGCCAAACAAAACTGTCCCAAATGGGGACGTGCGCACATAACCAGAAACTGGGCTCACAAGGTTATCGCCGCCTACCGGGCCAGGGTAGCGCGCACGCATAACCTTCCCTATTTGGTGGTACCGACAAGAGGCAAGACAATAGACCAAGCTAGGGCCGTCCCATACTGGCAAATGTGGCTGCACGGGTAAGTCCGGATAGGTGGCACTATGACTCGATCCAGTCGACGGAGGAGGTTGTTGTCATTAAGTCACATTTCATAATCATTGCAACAATAATGATAATCAAGATGTAAACTAGTATATCAACATGGCAACCTATCTCCACATTGTCACCTACGAGTCACTAGGGCGATAATATGATGAGCATTAACAACTAATGTAAATAACAAATTCAATCTAGCAGGAGTTTAATAATTTTAACACAGGCATAAACATTAATTAAACACGCAAAAATAACATAGAGCAATGCTTCAGGGCATATATCAGATGGTCGGCTTGCCTGGGGGTGAAGGAATACTCCGGGAGAAGTGCGATCGCCTCGCGGAAGAATTCGCCGAAAAGGATTCTCTCTTGGAGGGCTGATAGAAGGGCAAGGGCAAAATGGGCATTTCTAGAAAGGGTAAACATGGTGGAAGTGATATCATCGGAACAGGCTCGACGAACTGAAGAAGTGGGCTTTGGAATCACCTCGTTCGGAGTTACGAGCGAAAAGTGGTGGCCGTTCGTTGTTTAGGCAGAGAAATAAACAGAAATTGTCCATTTCTGGCCTTAACGGACGAATGTTCACTAAATAAGGGTTTCGGCAGCCGGCTGGAGAGAGGAAGCGCCTTTCTGTGAATACGCTTTCGAGCAGAGAAAACATAATATTGCTTAAAGCAGAGCTGGAGTACGCTTTCTCTAAACTGAAAACGCATTTTGAGAAATGCGCTTCCACTTAAGTCACCGTGGGCCCGGGGCTGAGTGGCTGACGAGAGGGGCCCACGTTGACCTCTCTCCTCCCGCGTTGCTGCTCCTACCCCCGAAGAACGTGACCGCACCGAGGAGGCTGCCGGCGCCGTCGCTCGTCCGGCTCACTCCGGCCACCTCTCGAGACGCCTCGGGAACCGGCGAGCTCAGGGAGGAGCCCAGCATCCGATGGCGGGTAGCATGGACGGCGGGGATGGCTGGTAGTGCGGCGAGGAGGGGATGCATAGGGCGGCGGCCGCAAAGAATGGGAGGACTCCGGCGAGGGTTGCCGGCCGCTCCGGCCGTCTCCCGCAGCGCTCGGCTTACCGGCGTGCTCGGGAGGCCAAGCCGCGTCCATCCCAGGGGTGCACGGACCTCGAGGGGGACCAGGGCGACGGTGGCTTGAGCATCAGCGGCAGAGGCAGTCGGCCCCTGTTGGCTTCGAGCGCACGGGCTCTCCGTCGGTGAACGGAGGATACGGGGAGGCTAGCCGAGGTGGATGGGGATCTCTGGTGGAGAAATGAGGAGGGAAGGGAGCCGGGCTTGCTTGAATTTGAGCAGAGGCCGTCGGCGGCAATGGCGGCCGTGGAGGGCGATGGGGAACTCCGGCGATGAATTGATGGGTCGGGGTGGCGGCTAGAGGAGTGTGGAGGAAGTTGAGGTGCTCAGGGAGAGCTCGGGCTGGCTATTTATAGCCCGGCCGTGGCGAGCGGATTAGGACGGCCGCCGTGGCAAGCTTAGCCGGATACTGGTGCTTGGGGACACGCGGAGGGAAATGGCGATGTCGGCAGGACCTCTGGGAGCGTGGAGAAGTCGGGAGCAGCTTCGGGAGGACTCGGAGCGGAAGAAGATAGAGGAAGACGACGATGACGGTCACGGGCAGAATAGTGCGGTGGAGCTGCTGTGGCATGGGGAGGAAGAAAGGAGGGGGAAGTGACCGGAGAGGAGGAAGTGGACGACGGGGAGTCAGGTCAGCACGAAATGGCAAGGGTACGGCCGCCGGAGCTGGCCATCCGACGCGATGGATGCGCAGAGCATTGTTCCTGCGTGCAGCTCACGCAGTCACCACACGCACTGGCTGTTCTGGCACGTGTCTTATTGCCACACCTTGTCAAACACGACAGGCACTGGTCAAATAGGTAATCTAGGACATTGGATAGATCAGCAGGGCTCCAGAGTGATCAAGAGGATCCAGAACAGTTTCTGGTCAGAAACTTGGGGAGGAAGTTGTGGTCAAACAGAGGTGCAAATGAGCTGGAAAAGTTGTCACATGGAAATATGGTAGGAAGGACTAGGTTCTTGCAAAATTTGAAGGCATTTGGACCTCATTTGCATATACTTCCTTTGCAATGCAATTTCTGGTCCAGAAACTGAATCTTGAAGCTGCACTCATTTGGAATGATGAAATGAGCTGAATTTTGGTGGAGAGTGATGATTTGGAGATATGAAGATACTGGAAAATTTTCAGCTCATTTGGATATACCAAAATGGTACTTCCTTCACAGAGCTTGGATCTGGACAGAAACTAGATGGAATTTTTGGGAGAAAATGGCTAGGTAAAATGATGTGAATTTTGGCATACTCACATCATATAGGAAATTTGAGGTCCTGGATTAATTTGAGAATTTTTGAAGCAATATAAAATATAGTTGCTTCACAACCTCAAAATAAATCCAGAAACAAGAATTGGATGATGCTCTCAAAATTTGATCTGTGGAACTTGGGATCTTGATGGAAATGATGAAGATATGGATAGGAGAAGCTCCACAAATTATTTGGGATTTTTCCTGGCTACCAAAATGGTAGCTCCTTTGGAAAGTGCCCAAGGTGCAATATTGGCTTTAAATAGGAAAAGGCAATTTCCCTTATTTAATTATGGCCAATATTTTTATGGGAGCTCAATATGATCACAAAGAATATCTCCACAAGTTTTCATGAGCTTCGGAGATGGATAGATATTTTCCTGGATTTAATTCCTTTAACTGGCAGAAAAAGGAATTAATTTTAAATGAAAAATATTGCAAATGACATGGCAATATTTTTACATATCCAGGGTTTAAAAAGATAGGATGATCACTGGGAGAAATTTGGGAGGCAAAATATCAAAGGAAATTGGGGTTCCTTTGTAACGGATGGAATTAGGGTTTCCCTTCCGGTAGATCGGAGAGTAGGGTTTCAGTGGCAACGTCTTGAGAAAATATCCTGGGTGGCAAGATTGGACTGGAGAGAGTCTCTGGTTGGATAGGAGAGGCAAGGCTAAATGACCATCTTCATATACCCAAAGGCAAGAGAAAATCCAATAACATCGGAAAAAAAGACGGGAGCCAAATCCCGCGAAGGAAAAAAAACAAGGAGCGAAAACCAGGGTGTCACAAGCCCGACGCGCGCCGCCGCGCGAAACGGTCGTCGGAGCGATTCCGGCGATGGCGCCAACGTGGCGCCGCCTGGGCCACTGGCCAGTGGGCCCAGTGGGTCCCGCTAGCCCGGTTGACCCAGTCAACCCGCTGACTGGGCGGCCCCGTGTCACTGACATGCGGGCCCCGCTAATTTAAAATTTTTTATAAATAAATAAAATGCTAATTATTTCGTTAATTAAATTAATTAACTAATCAGCCACTGACACTGGGGCCCCACTGCCTAATTAATCTTAATTAGTTTAATTAATCCCTAATTAGCTATTGTGTCACTGACAAGTGGGACCCACTGGTCAGGTTTGACTCTGGCCAGCCGGATTTGACCAGTGACGTCACCCAGACGTCATGATGACGTCACAACACACTGTTTTGGATAATTCGGATTTAATAATTAAATAATTTCAGAAATTCCAGAAAATGATTAAAACTTTGAAAAATCATATAAAATAAACCGTAACTCGGATGAAAATAATTTATACATGATAAACGATCAGAAAAATATGAAGAATCCGAATATCCTACCCACATACCTGCCACACCCCTCTAACATACTGAACATGGAACTTTTTGCCTGTTTCCGATAAATGAATAGTGCATGGCCATGATAAAATAATTCCAGATAAATTCCTAAATCATCTAAAATATTTAGAGACGCATTATATCACCTCTGCACATCGTTTAGGCATGTCATGCATAGTGATTGCCTTGTTTGCCATGTATTTATTGTTTCTTCCCCCTCCTTCGCTCCCGATAGACCCCGAGATTGCCGACGACACTGCTGAGTACGACTACGTCGTCGACGACCAGACCCCTTCAGCTGAGCTTCCAGGCAAGCAAAAACCCCTTGGTCATCCAGATATTGCCTACTCTTTCTCTCTATTGCTTGCATTAGAATTGCTCCTGTTGTTGCTCCGATAGCTCCTATTCTGATGCATATCCTGATTTCGTCATCTGCTATTGATACCTACCTGTTGTCCCATGATTCTTAATTAGCCATGCTATGTTTCATCAGCTGGCCCTTCACCCTTGTCCGTTTGGCATGCTTGATTATCGGGCCGTGATCACTCTAGGTGATGATCACGGAAATGTTTACATATTTTAATACTTTAAACTATTAAAGTTGGGCCGGCTCCAAGAGTGCCCGCGAGAGAATAATATTAAAGACGGGTCGGCTCCAAGAGCACCCGCGAGTGATATTATGGCAGAACGACAGGGCAGGCGCAGACCACCTAGGAGAGAGGTGGGCCTGGTCCCTGGTCGTTGGACCACGTGTTACCAAGTCAGAGCGATAGGGATCATGTTCGTCTTCGCTAGTTACTAATCACGCCTAACGGATTTGGGTATTTGATCTGAGTTGGCCGCTAGCCATATACGCACTACCACCATGTGGGATAATGGTTATGGGACCCTCTACGTCATATGTATCAGCCGAAAGTTCTTCAGATGTCACAGCTCAGAGATGCGGGCTGATTGTTGGGGTGGGCTGGTTACGTCACTTGTGTATACAGTGTCGCGCCTGGGCCCCGACCACCCATGCAACATGCAGGAGTGCAGAGGGCGATGGCCCAAGACCCCTTTGCACTTAGGATTTAGACCGGCGTGTTGACCTCTCGGTTGAGCCTAGGTAGGACTCCGTCGTGTCGATTACCCGAGGTCGGGCATTACCCAGCAAGTGTGTCCGGCCAGATGTAATCGAGCGTGCTGAGTAACAGTAGTGCACCCCTGCAGGGAAGTTATCTATTCGAATAGCCGTGTCCACGGTAACAGGACGCTCGGAGTTGTATCCTGATCTGCTACAACTATGAATGGTTACCGTTACAATGATAAACTGATACTACTACTCTCGGGATCACTTTCTCGCTGGGTAGTCGAGGAAGGATCCCAGGGCATTACTAAAATATGATTGATTATATATTATCTTGCTCTACTCTCTTCTGATGCTGCAAGAAATGCTTCAAGATGCTAGTCTTCGATTGGCTAGGCCTCTCCCCCTCTGTTCCGGCATTTATGTAGTTTAGTCCAAAGATATAGCCCCATTCCTTTGATACCGATGCATTCTTAGTATAGTTATGATGTCAGTCTTGTGAGTACTTTGGATGAGTACTCACGGTTGCTTTGCTATCTCTTTTCCCCATACCCGATTGCTGCGATCAGACGACGGAGCCCAGGAGCAGGAGATCCCCGGAGGAGCCTACTACGACGTGGAGATCCCCGACGACCAGGAGTAGTTCGGAGGCCCTAGGCAGGAGGCCTTCGCCTTTTCGATCAGTGTCGCTGTTTGTGCTAGCCTTCTTAAGGCAAACTTGACTAACTATGTCTGTACCCAGATATTATTTGTTTGTATGACTTATGTATTCGGGTCCTCGCGACCCCTGGTTTGTAATATGAAGATTTATGTTTAAATTTGAGTTTAGAGTTGTGTTGTGATATCTTCCCGTGAGTCTCTAATCTCGAGCGTGCACGTTTGCTTGTAATATTAGTGCACGGTCGAGCAGAGGGCGTCACAGTCGGCCACACGCGCGCTGTCCTCCTGGCGCGAGGTGGAAGATGACTGGCAGGGGAGGTGGGCTGGGCCGGTTAGCTGGGCTGCCAGGTAGGCCTTTCTGTCTCTCTGCTTTTCTATTTCTTTGTGTCTTCTATTTTCTTCTATCTGTTTGATTTAGGAAAAAAACTAAACCATTTTTGTTGCTTCTGAAATTTATTGTGGATGCAAGATGGGTTGATCCAAAACCCCACAACAAAATCCAGAATTATTGGAGCTATAATTATTCTTATAGAATTTATTTGCTCCAATTCAAATAAGTAATGGGTTAATTCAAATGCCATAAATGCCATGGAAAAATGTGGAACATTTATGGTGGAGCTTTTTATCACTTCGCATAAATCATGAACATTTTTGAAGGGAATTTTGGGTTCATTGAAAAATATTTTAAGTTGAACCTATTTGAATTGTTTTGGTGCTAGGGGTTTGATCATCCCCATTTCAAATTTCTTTGGAATTTAAACATGATGCATGGATTATTCTAAATGCAACTAATTACACTCAAGAATTCTAGGGCTATGACAACTCATCCCCACTAAACAAGAATCTCGTCCCGAGATTCAAGGCGTGAGGTAAGAGGAAGGGGACACGAAACTTACAAAGTCTTCATGATCCAAATTGCACTCCCTGAAGATGTTGATCCATTGCACCATCTTGATTTGGACATCTTTGCTTTTGAGATCTTCATCCAACACGACGACAAAAGGAACAGGAAAAGCTCTATGAGAATCGATCTTCACGAAGATCGAGCAACTCACGATCAACTCATGGAGTGGGACGTAAGAACATCTCTTGAGCTGAGACACAAAACATACATCAGGACTGATGGAAAGGAGTAGATGACGAAGGTTCAATTTGGCAGGCAACAGTTCCACGCTTTATGAAGATGGTGAGCGGGTTTCAAAGTAGGGAGGAGTTAGTTACCCTTAATACCATAACAAAACACCTTAGGGGAGGTGGCTATATTGCTGAATCAAGATACTACAATAATAGATCTTCCGGCTAGGTGTTTCGGCCAAAACATCCACTTTTTCGGGTTACAGAGAGACCAGTATTATAATCCTTGGGAAGCGTTCCAACCATCATATCTGCCTGAGATTCAGATTTGGTTGGTGACAGGATACTTCAGACTCAGCAGGTCCTTAATAGAAAGGGTGCAACACAAATCGAAGAGATGACGTTGCGAGATTCTCGGGAAATGAACTCAGTGGTAAGCTCCAAAACATGAGCTGGTTTGCAAGATACATGTGAACAGAATGTCCAGGACAATCATGGTCACATAGAAATCTTACAACAAAATACTACCGAGTTCTGGTTGGGAACCATCATTGAGGATAACGAAGCCTTGTGCATGAACTAGTATTAGCACTTATGGACTTCTTTTCCTTGAACAACTCAGTCAGTGGCTTGGTGTGCTAGGGAATTCATATGAAATGGAGGTAGTGAACCTATCAAACCATAGAATACTTCGCACATGCATGAATGACTTGGAATGATTCCAAAGGAAGCAAAATAAAAAAAATCGAATTCACGGCGGCAACTTGCATCAAAAGCACGTGAACTTAGAGGAAGTCACTTCTTACATCTAACATATACTTCATGAACGAGACACAAAGATAATGCCTACTAAAGTTTCCAACACTAGATTAAATGTTCAACAATAATCATGGAGAGGACTAAGATGTTGCCGATGGGCTCAACAACAACTCATTGGGATTTCCATGAAGATGGAATTCCACAACTATGTGAACAAAATGATAGCATTGGTCAGACCAAAAGATATAATGGTGTATGCTCGAGGAAACATCCACGAGTAAGACAACATTAGGAAATTCGTTAGTATTGATTTTGACTTGATGATGGCCCATGCTCAAATCAAAGCTTGGATGAGATAATAGATCCAACAATTGATCACGAAGATCAACTAATGAATGTATCATCTTTCTTCAACACACACACACACAAAAGATATCCCTCCGAATGAGCTAGGTTGGATAAGCTTTTATCTTCCAACTCTCCAAGTTGTTGTTTAGTTTAACCAACTAGTTCAGGGCATCCAACACAGATTCTTGGAGAAAGAGTGGTTTAGAGAAAAACCAACTTGATCACGAACTCAACATAATGGTCAGGGGACAACCTGGTGATACTTCTGAGAAGATATTCGGAAAATCATGAACCACCGATATGTTACTAAGCTCGAGAACAATCTTGCTTTTCAGGGCAAGATGATATGATCAAAAGAGCGAGGGATTGATACAATCCTAACTCAACGACCGGAAAATGCACCAGGGAAAAATGGACTAGGTAGCACGATCAATCTTAGAATGGCGGTTCAATAATCAACACACTAAGAATGAAATTATAGTCCATTAACTACCAAGCAACAGGGTTGCTAGGAGTATTGATTTCACACATCACGGTTCACTTGTCGGTATTCCGGTTACAACAACATGGAGACCGAGGAATGAAAAATGATGGCGGGAGGTATCACTGTATCAAGAGTTCATAGGAAGTAGTGCAATTTCCATGACATTCTTGACATGAAAGAGGGTAATACTCCAAGGTAGGACAGAACAGAAGCTGGATTGGCATTCTTGATCTGCGGAACGCAACTGCTTTGACCCAACCCTAGAAATGGATGAGGTGCTGGAGTTTGTTTCTCCTAGTCATTCTGAAATAGAATGGCTTGACGGACCACAAGAGTAATAGGCATCGATGACGGATGCACAACTACTCCTAGCTATCAATTGATAGATGAAGGTCGGAATGCAACTGAAAAGGGAACAACCCAAAGGAACACATGACTTTCTGAGTTGTGGATGCATAGATTAGCATGTCTAACAAGACTCAACATATTTCTTCCGGATAACCCATGCAGAAAGGTAGGATTGGCAGAGTCACAATTATGGAATGGAGAACTCATCAAGAGCACTCTTGTTGTGATCTTTTGGTTCAAAAGAACTTATGTCATAGGATGGTTCATGGCATTGGAAGAATGATATACCACGGACCTCGAGGACTATCACAAAGGTTACTAATATCCTAAGGAACAAGCAAACACTATCAACAGAGATAAGCGGAATGAATCATGGGTTCAGGAACCCAGAAATAGAATACCTACTAACTAAATGGCATCGCGAGATGCTTTCCAGAATGATGGCCAGATTTATCACACGGAGGATACAACACAAAGGCTGGATTACTGGGTGGTTCTCTCAGATACCCTAGTGTCCTGATAACTTCAACATATATGTCGAGGCAACAGAGTACCTCAACACAATGATTAGTGTGGTTAATCTGGCACAAAAGACATCGGGAATGGGGAGAAAAGATTTGCAGATGCATCAGATTGTTTAGAAACCTGGGACAACTCGGACAGCATAACGGCTGTACGGGCATGCAAATGGGACAACCTGCAAGACAACTGACAACATAGCACCGAATTCTTATGGAAACATCGATCCGAGAAGACAACAACTTTACTATAAGTCTAGAGAGTAGTAACTCGTCATCCTGATAGATAGATGAGAAAACCTAGTTTCTTAATCCCCATAGAAAAGAAGAGGGTGACTCAGAATCAAAATGACACAAGGAAAGGAGTAAAAAGAGCCTTACGTTCCCTTCCACAATCAATTCCCCTATATAACTAAAGCATTTCTAGACTCGACATCGACCAGTTTGGCTTGGTAATCCTACAGGCAGTCAGGCTCTGATACCAAAGCTGTCAGGACCCCAATCCTAAGTCACACCGATCTATCATGTAACACATCATATCACTTTGCGGCCTCACGCACGGTAACCCACAGCTGCCACCTTTACCTTGGCCGGGACCGTTTGCATCTTTTGGCTCACGTATATGATTATGTCGCTAGCATCCATATGACAAAGAACCCGGGTCGACATGACTAGTCGTAAACCAAGGTGGCACAAACTTACAGGGACATACATAGGTAACCCAGCAATGCACGTGTCGGTCATCAGCGTGTGTACTGGGCTGTAGCAAGCTATCAGGACTCCGGTAATACTGCGTGACATTTCCCCGTAGGGATAGACACAGGAGCAAAGAAGGATACATGTCGTTCAATCCATGTGTTCCGGAGCAGTAGCAAACTACCAAGGCTCAGTGGAAGCACTAGGAGGCATTTCCCCGTAATGAAGGCTACCAAAGGCAAACAACTAGGTGTCGAATCCCACACATACCAAAGCATTTCAAACATACACACAATATGCTCGATATGTGTAGATACAACATGGCATCACAACATAACTCTATGACTCAAAGTATTTAGTTAAGAGGCTCCGAAGAGCCATACATATCATGAAATTACAAACATGGGTCTCATGACCCAACATACGAAGTCATACAGGCAACAAGCGGAAGTATAACCTGTCTGAGTACAGACAGCTGAAAAGAAAGAAGGCTAGAAAGCCTGTCTATCTACAAGACCCTCTATAGGAGCCAGACCTCTGTCTGGGATTCCTAAGCTAATCGGTCAACATCGAACTCGTCGTTGAAACCACTAGTGAGACTAACGTCTCACTTGCAAAACATAAATTAAGCAACTGTGAGTACAAAGTTACTTAGCAAGACTTACATCAGAACTAACTACATGTGCATCAGGTATCAATAAAGGGGGTTGTGGAGTTTAACTGCAGCAAGCCAGCTTTGACTCAGTGGCTATCCTGAACAACGACTACCAGTAACTCCTTTGGGGTGAGAGAGCGCACACGAGTCCACATATTCACCATATCAATACACCACTATGGATCCTCTCCCGTCTCCCTACGAGAAGGCCATCCATAGCACTCATGCTTATCTTGCGCATTTTAAAGTATCCATTTCAACTTGTCTATGAACAATGTAAGCTTCCAAGTAGTCCATATCTGAGGACGCGACTATCTAAATAGATCAATAACCCTGCAGGGGTGTACTTCTTCACACACGCTCTCACCACTTACCACCATGTACACGTCATGTATCTCGGCAACCTTCAAGCGGAAACCTGGCGAGGGTGTCGGCCACAACCTGACTAACCACACAAGACTCTAGTCCAGGTTTATCGCCTATCTGAGAACTGACCCGCAATGGAAGTCCGGCCGAAGTTTCCATTACGGCCTCAAATGATGTGTACAGGGTTCCCAAGTCCACCTCATCAGATGGTACTGCGCTTGGTACACCCGGCCAAGGTGCCTACCGCATCGAAGCCCACCCATGCGGTCAGCGTTAAGCACGGCCCCCAGCACATCCTATAAACACCAGAAACTAGTTGCAACACCTGGACAGAGATCAAGGCGATTAATAAGTTGAGAGGGTCAATTAAGTATCCCAATGTGTGGTAGTAACTGTTCTTGGATCACAAACACGGAACTCAGTTCTTAATGACGGTCTCAATGAGACAACCCACCATGTACTCGTACATGGCCTCTCATCGCTACCTTTACCAGAACGTGTTCACACACTTAGCTCTCATCAGTAGGACATGTTCACAACCATTCCAATTCATTGCCCAGATGGATCAGACCTGACACAACTCTAAGCAATAGCAAGCATAACAAGCAAGCATGGATGAGTAGGCACAACATGGCTCAAGCAACTCCTACTCATACTAGTGGGTTTTACTATTTACTGTGGCAAAGACAGGTCATGCAGAGGAATGGGTTCAACTACCGCAACAAGTAACAGTTGAATTGTTGTTGTCCTAATGCAATAAAAGAGAGCAGGAGCAAGAGGATGGGATTTTATTGGAATGCTCAAGGGGGGGTTTGCTTGCCTGGCACTTCTGAAGATGATACTGCTCTTCGTCGGTGTCAACGATCACTACATCGTAATTGTCTTCTAACGAGAAGGAAAAAACACCGACAAGCAAAGGAACAACATTCAATTCATCGCAATGGTGCACATCCAAATGCATGGTATGTCATATGAAGGTACTGAATTGACCTACTGCAATAATTAGCCAAGTTAATTGAAGTGGAATTCAAACCTATAGCAAATTCCAACTCCAAAACTAGTTAGCATATATTCCATATTCATGAATTGTCCTAATTGGTGATGTTAACTTGTTCAAATATGCATGAACATGGCATAAACAGATTCTTCATATTTTTCTGATCATTTTTCATATATAAATTATTTCATTCTGAGCTACCGTTGATTTTCTATGGTTTTTTTAAGTTTAGGGGATTTTCAGAAAATGAATAAATCATTTTGATTTATCCAAATTCCAGAAAATCAGTTATTGTGTTAGCTTACATCAGCAGTTTGACTGGACGGTCAAATCTAACAGTGCGGTCCCACATGTCATAGGCTCACTATTAACTGGAAACTAACCCCGTGTTGACCGCGTCCTTAGCCGGTATGGGGCCCAGCTGTCATAGGCTCTAGGCCGGATTAATTAGTGGCTAACGACGGTATTAGCTGATGGCTAATCACCAGAGCTAATCCGGCACGGTGGCGCTCGCCGACCGGCCGTTTCCGATGGCGGCTGGTTGCGCACGTGGGCTTGCTGGAACGCCCACAGCGCGGCGCATCCAAAGGTGGTCGCGGGGCTACCGGGGACGGCGTGTAGCGGCGACGGCGGCGAGCATAAGCGGCGGCAGCAGCTCGGCCTTGCATGGGCACGGTGCAGCAGTGCGTTAGCGAGCGGGATGCGGTGCTTGGCAGACTCCACTAGGCTCCAGGAGCACGCGGGACTCGTTGGTTCGAGCAGCGGAGCATGGCAGCTAGGTTCCCAGTGGCCATGGCAGACGGCGGTGCGGGAGCTTGCGGGGCAGCGGCTATAGGATGTGCGTGAGCAAGGGGAAGGAGGTGAAACGAGGCAGAGCTCACAGAGGATCCACAGGGATGGTCAGTGGGCTCGGGGACGGTCTGGTTGCGGCGAATCGACGGAGGTGGACAACATAGCCGAAGGTTGAAGATGACGAAGATGGCGACCTTGCGGTGCATTCAGGCTCATGATCTTTGGCTTAGGGCTTCACAGCAATGAGGCGGAGCCTTTTGACACAGCGGCGAGGCGAGGAGACGACGGTGGCTACAGCTACGGCGACGGCGCGTGCTCATGGCGGGCTCGGCCATGGCAAAGAACAGGTGAGGGAGAGGGGGAAAGTGAGGGGAGAGAGGTGGGCTCGATCTGGATGGCAACGGGGAGTCTATCCCCTCGTCCAAGGGTCAGCGGAAGCAGGAGGTGGCATGGGGCGTGTGCTCGCGTGCGTCGGCCACACGCGCGCTGTCCTCCTGGCGCGAGGTGGAAGATGACTGGCAGGGAAGGTGGGCTGGGCCGATTAGCTGGGCTGCCAGGTAGGCCTTTCTGTCTCTCTTCTTTTCTATTTCTTTCTGTTTCTATTTTCTTCTATCTGTTTGATTTAGGAAAAAATACTAAACCATTTTTGTTGCTTCTGAAATTTATTGTGGATGCAAGATGGGTTGATCCAAAACCCCACAACAAAATCCAGAATTATTGGAGCTATAATTATTCTTATAGAATTTATTTGCTCCAATTAAAATAAGTAATGGGTTAATTCAAAGGACATAAATGCCATGGAAAAATGTGGAACATTTACGGTGGAGCTTTCCATCACTTCCCATAAATCATGAACATTTTTAAGGGCATTTTGGGTTCATTGAAAAATATTTTAAGTTGAACCTATTTGAATTGTTTTGGTGCTAGGGGTTTGATCATCCCCATTTCAAATTTCTTTGGAATTTAAACATGATGCATGGATTATTCTAAATGCAACTAATTACACTCAAGAATTCTAGGGCTGTGACAACTAGACATAAAGATAATGATAGGGTAGTATATGTCTCACACCATATGATAAGGACTAAGGTCTCACAACCACAAACCAAACCAAAGCAAACGATAAAAGAGTTCACGAGAGAAGAAAGCAACGGCAAACAAGACACACTCGTGACTCGGCAAATCCCTAAGCTCTCTCCCCCTTTGGCATCGAGACACCAAAAGGGCAAAAAGCACTAAAACGACCCTAGGTGGTAGCGAAGCTCCAGATCACCATCAGAATTCCTCGTGGTCGTCAGACTCCTCTCTACCAGCAGCTGGCTGATCATCCTCCTCTGAATCTGACCACTTGTAATGCGTGGAGATCCACTCCT
Source organism: Elymus sibiricus (assembly GCA_039707655.1). Taxonomy (NCBI): domain Eukaryota; kingdom Viridiplantae; phylum Streptophyta; class Magnoliopsida; order Poales; family Poaceae; genus Elymus; species Elymus sibiricus. Next base: position 85,388,999 of record CM077668.1, on the reverse strand, counting down.
CCTCATTAGTGATCTTATCCTTGGATCCGCTAGTAATCTCCATGCCTAGATGCCTCATCATGGCCTTGTCATGACTGCAAGCCTTCTTTGCATCCACATGAGCCTTGTACTGACCCTTTGCCTGGAGACAAAACAGCTTCTTCATCTTCTCTTTGAGCTTCTTGGCCCAAGATGGCTTAGTGGAGCAAGCAAACTCAGATCCCTCAGACTCCTTGGACTCAGATCCAAATGTCTCTATCTCTAGAGGAACTTGCGCACTAGCGCCCCACTTCTCCTTCTGCCTAAGTTGAATAACATCATGGGAGATCAACTCCCCAGTGACAAGCTCCTCGTCCGGATAAGCAGACTTCCAAGTGTCCTCAATAAGCTGCATCAGGTAAGGGCCATAAATGGGGCACTTAGGCTCCATAACAGCTGAGTGAAGCTCAGAATACATCACATGGGACACATCCAACACCTGCTGAGATCCCTTCTCCTTCTGGCAAAAGAGAAGCATGTCCACAAGATAGGAATGCACTTGATCCAAGCTCCCGATGCGAGGAAAGAGAGAGTTCCTGAAGATGCGATGCATGATATCAAGAAACGGGCACAACTCATATGTCTCCTTGCTAGTGGGCGAAACCTTCATCGTGGAGAAAGGCCAGAGGGCAGACTTGTGCGTGGCAGCGGTCCCCTTGTGAGGGCGAAACCCAATTGGGTTGTGGGCCCCCAGATCATTGTACGACAAGCTCTCCATGAAGTCCTTCCATTTAGCAGACAGACGCCTTCCATTTGTCATCCAGAAGAGAGTCCTATCTTCATCAGTCCCAAAATGAACCGTGGCAAAGAATTGAGCCACAATCTCTGCATCAAAGTCCTTGTTGAAGGACATAATCCTTAGAATGTCCAGCTCACCACACCACTCCAAAGCCTCACCAAAATAGGCCACGTCTGACTGCATATGAGTGAGATCAACTGACTTGACTTGCACAAACAGGTTCTTCTTGCCTTTCAGAACATCCAAGTAAATCGAACGCTGCATCTTGTTCCAAAAAGGACGATTGGCAAGAGATGGGTCTTGAGGAACTCGGTACGGATTACGACGGCGAGCCACACAGAATTCCTTAGCAGGCAAGTCATCCATCGTCTTCTCCTTAGCAGGCAAGTCATCCATCATCTTCTCCTTTGCTTGTTTCTTGTTGGTAATATTCTTGGCCCCTAACTTGGGTTGTACACTGGGAGTGGCACTGGCATCCTCTAATGTGCAATAGCGCTTCGAACCACCTGGACGATCCGGATTCTTGCGATGCGCCTTGTGCACAGAGCTACCACCACCTGGAGCCAACAACACAGCACGAGGGAAAGCAGGTGTAAGCAATTGCATAAGCCAAAGGAATTAATCAAAAAGAATTGAAGGTTGATTTGAGGAAAGTGGAAGTTGACAGCTCCATGCGGTAGTACCGCGAGCCCGCAGTGATAGTACTGCCTACAAGCGGTAGTACCACTCCAGGGGGAGCGGTTGTACCGCCCGAGGCGGAGGTCAACGGGCAGACCAGTACCGCGGCGATATTCGGCACTACCGGAGTTGCCAAATTCAAATTTCCTCCAACCAAACTTCAATCCACCAATTCTAGCAGTCTTCTACGCCCTACTCATGCCTCGATTTGGCCAAAAATCGAAGAATGCAACATGTGTTGCCCTAGAACCTAGATCCAAAAACTAGAATCATAGGAGAGGAAAACGGAGGCAATACTGGCATCCATGGCAAGGGGAGAGGGTGGGGACCGATCCCACCGGACGTAATCGCGGAAGACGGCACGGAATCGGTGGCCTGGCGGCGGCCACCGGAGCAAGTTCTTCGTCTGGGAGAGAGGAGAGCGTGAGGGAGAGAGAGATGAATGGGCATGGGGGAGTTGGAACTCCCCCTGCCCGACTCATAACCCCCTCACGAATCCGCAGCATGGTAGTACCGCTCGAAGGAGCGGTAGTACCGCCCCGGTACTACAGCAGGGCAGGAGGCCCAGTAGTACCGTGGTACTCGGCGGTAGTACCACCCAGACACCAGCGGTAGTACCGCGCAGGCGCAAACTTGCAAGATCAAGTTGGAAGGGTGGCTTATGCAAATATTAGGGGATGTAGATGAGATGGCTTGGGTTGGAGACAAGAAGACTAGCAAAAGGGAAGAGACACTCCAAGTTCAAAAGGACAAACAAAAGAAGAGCAAACTTGGAGTGACTCAAAGCACAAACAAAGCCCTAAAAGACTAGATAAAACCAAATAGAACCAACTCGAACCAACACCTCTCGAGGAGAGGGCGGTGGCCGAGGCCACCTATGTTTGAGTCAATTGGTATGGCACCGCGAAGATTTTAACCTTGGGCCCATGACCAAAACTCATCTTTGAAGCACAAGTACCATCAAAAATAGCTAATGTGAAAGACTTGGTCAATTTATGCATAATGGGGGGAGGGAGAGTTCATTGAGAGAACAACACTCCCCCTATGTCCATGCCTACATCTATAACAAGATAACATGATGAATGCGGTGGGGTGTGTCGAGATTCAAGCCACATTGCTCGAATCAATGATATTTAGCTCATGCCTAAACTCGTGAAATCTTGCTTCATCCAAAGGCTTCATGAAAATATCCGCTAGTTTCTCTTGAGTGTTGACGTAGATAATATCAATCTCTCCACGCTTGATGTGATCCCGGATGAAATGATGATGAATCTCTATATGCTTCGTCTTGCTATGTTGCACCAGATTGTAGGAGATCTTGATTGCACTTTCATTGTCACATAGAAGAGGCACTTTGTCACAAGTGACACCGTAATCCTTTAAAGTTTGCCTTATCCATAGCAATTGTGCACAACAACTTGCGGCGGCTACATACTCGGCCTCGGTGGTGGAGAGAGACACACAATTTTGCTTCTTCGAAGACCAACTCACCAAAGAGCGACCAAGGAATTGGCACCCTCTGGAAGTTGACTTCCTATCCACATGATCTCCCACCAAATCCACATCCGAATATCCCATGAGATCAAAACTTGCACCTTTGGGGTACCATAAGCCAAAGTTTGGGGTATGAGCCAAATATCGAAAGATTCGCTTGACCGCCACATAGTGGATTCCTTAGGTGCGGCTTGAAACTGTGCACACATTCCCACACTCAACATGATATCCGGTCTAGATGCACAAAGGTAAAGCAAGGATCCAATCATGGAGCGATATACCTTTTGATCCACCGCTTTACCATTGGGATCAATGTCAAGTTGGCACTTGGTGGGCATTGGAGTCTTGGCCGGCTTGACATCATCCAACTTGAATCTCTTGAGCATGTCTTGCGTGTATTTTGGCTTGGTTGATGAAGGTTCCTTCTCTCCTTTGCTTGACTTCGAACCCGAGAAAGAACTTCAACTCTCCCATCATAGACATCTCAAACTTCTCCATCATAAGTGCAGCAAACTCATCATTGAAAGCTTTGTTAGGAGAACCAAAGATAATATCATCAACATATAGTTGGCATATGAACAAATCCCCTTTAACCCTCTTAGTAAAAAGAGTGGGATCAATTTTCCCAATTTCAAACCCACGATCTTGCAACAACTCGGTAAGGTGCTCATACCACGCATGTGGGGCTTGTTTAAGGCCATAGAGTGCCTTATCGAGCTTGTATACATGATTGGGGAACTTGGGATCCTCGAAACCCAAGGGTTGTTTGACATATACCAACTCATTAAGAGGACCATTAATAAATGCGCTTTTCACATCCATTTGTTGCAACTTAAAATCATGATGAGATGCATATGCAAGCAACATGCGAATAGATTCAAGACGAGCAACGGGAGCAAAGGTTTCACCGTAGTCGATACCCTTGACTTGGGAGTAGCCTTGTGCTACCAATCTTGCCTTGTTTCGAACAACAACACCGTTCGCATCTTGCTTGTTCTTGAAGATCCATTTGGTTCCAATGACATTATGGTTCTCCTTTGGCCTTGGCGCCAATTGCCACACCTTGTTGCGCTCGAAGTTGTTGAGTTCATCATGCATGGCTTCAAGCCAATCCACGTCCTCGAGCGCCTCATGTACCTTTTGGGGTTCAACACATGAAACAAACGCGTGATGCTCACAAAAGTTTGATAATTGTTTACGAGTGGTTACCCCTTTCTTTAAGCTTCCATAGACATTCTCCATGACATGTCCTTGATGCTTGAGTTTGGAAGCAATCTTGGTGGCACGATGCTCCAATAGCTCCTCCATAGACATTTGAGGAGAATCATGTTGACCATCTTGAGCGTCGTCTTGAGCTTGCTCTTGATCTTGAGCTTGCACTTGATCTTGAGCCTGCGCTTGATCTTGAGCTTGCACTTGATCTTGAGCTTGCTCAATGTCATGATCATGATCTTGGGCATCATTTGGTGCATCACCATCATCTTGAGGTTGATCTTGCCCTTGATCTTGATCACTTGGTTGAGGGCCTTCGATTGGTTCTTCAGAAGCGTGTGGGTCAATACTTGGTTATGGCTCCACTTGCGTAGAGCATTGTCCTTCTCCTTCGGTCACAAGGGGTTCCTCAATGGGGAGTATTTGACCAATCCCCATTCTTCTTATGGCTTGGGGAGGAATTTCATCACCTACATCACAAAGACCACTTTGCTCCACTTGGGAGCCATTATTTTCATCAAACTCTATGTTACACATCTACTCAATGAGTCCATTGGACTTGTTGAGGACACGGTAAGCATGAGAGTGTGTAGCATAACCAACAAATATGCCTCTTGAGCTCTAGGTTCGAATTTAGACAAACGAACACCTTTCTTGAGAATGAAACACTTACACCCAAACACCCGGAAGTACTTGAGGTTGGGCTTGTTACCGGTAAGTATCTCATATGGAGTCTTGTTCAAGCCTTTGCGGAGGTAGAGCCGATTGGATGCTTGACATGCGGTGTTGATGGCTTTGGCCCAAAAGTTTTACGGAGACTTGAATTCCGCCATCATAGTCCTTGCCGCGTCCATCAACGTCCGGTTTCTCCTTTCCGCTACACCATTTTGTTGAGGGGTATATGGTGCGGAGTATTGATGCTTGATCCCCTCATCACTAAGGAACTCATCCAAGGTGTAGTTTTTGAACTCGGTGCCGTTGTCACTACTAATCATCAATATCTTTGCCTCATGTTGACGTTGAGCTTCATTTGCAAAGTCAATGATGGTTTATTGGTTCTTGCTCTTCCTCTTGAAGAAATATACCCAAGTGTATCTTGAATAGTCATCCACAATCACCAAGCAATACTTTCTTCCCCCAAGACTATCAAAGGATGGAGGTCCAAAGAGATCCATGTGAAGGAGCTCCAAGGGCCTCTTCGAGTAGATGATAGTCATGGGTCGGTGAGCCGTCTCATGTAGCTTTCCTTCGATACAAGCACGATCTTTGGCAAAGCTCACATTTGTTAGTCCATGAACGTGATCCCCTTTGAGGAGACTTTGCAAAGATCTCATATTGACGTGGGCTAGATGGCGATGCCAAAGCCACCCCACGTCAACTTTAGCCATTAGGCAAGTCACGATCTTAGTGGGTCGCTCCGAGAAGTTAACCACATAGAGACCGTTCTCGACATGCCCAACAAAAGCTACTGTAAGAGTCTTGCTCCACAAAAGGGCCACAGTATCAAGATCAAAGAATGTGGCAAAGCCCATAAGTGCAAGTTGATGAACGGAAAGTAAATTGTATGCAAGGGTCTCAACAAGCATGACCTTCTCAATTGATAAATCATGAGAAATCACAACCTTTTCAAAACCCAATACCTTAGATGTTGAGGCATCACCAAATTGAACATGGGTGGGCATAGATGGGCTTGGTTGCACGTCCACCACCAAATGCTTGCTCCCGGTCATATGATTTATTGCTCCACTATCGAGCAACCATGATCCTCCACCGGAAGCAAACTCTTACAAGAGATCAATGCTTGGTTTTAGGTACCCATTCTTGAATGGGTCCTTTGATGTTAGTAACAAGGGTCTTAGGAACCCAAATAGACCATTCAATGTACTCATAATAAGAACCAACAAATTTGGCATAAACATGCCCATAACTAGCACGGCATAAAACATAAGAAGGGTTAAAATCGCCGGCTTTGTTCGATGGAGTGGTTTTTCCCTTCTTGGCATTTCCACCCACCACCTTGTCCTTCTTCTCCTTATGAGCACCCTCTCCCTCCTTGACAAATACCTCTTTGAGAGGGTGAGGTTTCTTGGTCTTGTTGTTCTTCTTCTTCTTTGACTTGGGCACAAACTCAACTCCCTCCTTTGCGACAACATCCTTTTGATTGCTCAAAAGTTCGTTGAGGTTCTTCTCGCCTTGTATGCAAGTCACAAGGCCGTTGTCTAGTTGCTCCTTCAACTTGGCATTCTCCTCCACAAGATGAATATGCTCACAACAAGGGTTAGTAGTATGAGCATTATCAATTAACCAATGAAGGACATGTGGCAATCTCCTTAGTGAGCTTCACTTGGAGTTGATCATGAGACTCCTTGAGTGTAGCATGTGCACTTTTCAAGGCCTTGTGAGCCTTTTCAAGTAGCTCAAACTCCTCTTTGAGTCTATCATGGCCAACCCCAAGCTCAACATTCTCGGATTTAAGCACACGAGCAAGAACTAGAGCATGATCATGATATTTCTTTAACTTAGCAACATCAACGTTTTGCGACTCCTCAAGAGCCGAACGAAGACCTCGCTCTTCCTCAAGAGCAATGGAAAGATCCGCAATCTCATCGGCATAGTCACGACTATGACCTTCCAAGTTAGTAATAGTCTCTTTGTGAGACTCAATGATATCATTGGCCTTACCAAGTTGTTCCAAGAGAGCAACAAAGTGCTTCTTGGTCTTACCTTTGAGCTTACCCAAGAACTTGTCAAACTCATTCTGATCCACCTCTACCTCCTCATTTTCATCAACACAATCCGGCAAAGGGGGATTAGTAGTGATGGTAATTTTTGAAAGAGCATGGTGCCCCCATGTGTGGTTTTGGTAATTGATGACAATCTCTATGGATTAATGGTTGCCTTGAGTTATATTGAAGGGTTTGTCCATAGGCATTTCTTGAAGTCCATTTGTTGGTTTCAAGGAGATTATGTGATGGCCAAGGTGGTATTCAAGGATTTATCCAAATATTGGTCATGTGAGAGTTGAGCTTATTGCATGCATGTCTCGAAGAAGAAGATTGTGTGAACATTCATGTTTACCATCAAGACATCATCTTTATGCTGAGAAGACATGATACAAGGTTGATCAGGACTAAGTCAAAGAGTGAATCAAGTTGATCAACACACAAAGCATAGAAGATGTACCGAGAGGGATCAAGTGATCCCATGGTATGGTAAGCATTGTCCATTACACTTTGTGTACTAACCCATTGTCTATGTGAGAGTTCTATGTGGGGTTAGGTATGTTTCCATGGGCTTGCGTCAAGAGGAAGATCTCATTCAACCCATGGAGGATGACATCAAGTGGTGATCGTCATCAAGTTTGCGGTGTGCAAGTTCAAGTGGAGCATCACGAAGAGATCATGCTTGAATCTTGCCATCCATTGTGGTGACAATGGACTTGTGAAGATGTGCCGAAGAGTGGCTCACCCATAGTGGAGTATGGGCGAGCAATCAACTAGTCTTCATCGAGCCAACGCAATCAAGAAAGGTGGTCCAGCTTGAGGAAGTCAAGATCATCATCATCTAGCTCAAGTGGACTATGTGCAAGGCAAAGGTTTTCCCTTGATAGGTTTTCTATTTTACCGGACTCATGGTGGTAGTTGGGAGACCGGGTTATAGGATCGATTGCCGTACTATCAAGGGGGCTCTCGAGTGAGTCGCTTGATAGTATCATTCGTAGAGAGCTCAAACCATTGCATCCCTTGCATCATCTTTCTTGGTTCTTGTTTGGTGTTTCTCCTTGTGAGTTTTAGAGCTTATGGTCATCTTCATGACAAGCTCGAGTTCATCAAAAACGGAGTTCATATGCATCTTCTTTGTGTTTTCGATGTTGGAGAGTTTGCCGGTTCATATTGTGGGAAGGTCTTCTTCCTTATCATATTGGCATTTCTTCTCCATTGCTAGTTCTTAATATCCCATCGCTGTTGGATAGTACTTGTCGTGTTCTATCCAACAAGCTTGAGTTTGCTGATTTCGGAGTCTGTTTGCATGAGTTATAGCAGTTTCAGTTTTGGAGTTTCCTTCTGTTTTGCTTGGGTAGTTTTTCTGCTCGAGCGGTAGTAGAGCGGTAGTACAGAGCGGTAGTACTGCTCTAAGCAGTAGTACTACTCCCCCGAGCGGTAGTACCGCTTGGGCGGTACTTTCGCTTCCTTCTACCGCAACCACTTCCGCTTATTTTTTTGCTTCTGTTGCCCAATCTGCTCGAGCGGTAGTACTGCTCCCCCGAGCGGTACTACCTCTCTGGCAGAACTACTGCTCGTGTTTTTCTATCTCGTTGGGCTGTTTTGATCGTGCTAAGCGGTAGTACCGCTCCCCCGAGCGGTAGTACCGCTTGAGCACGACTTGTGGGCATAGGGGTTGGATTCGGGAGGGGCCTATTTAAGGGGGCCTTCTTCCCCAATGGTTCTAATCCTTTGAGCTCGTGTTCTACCCCCATTGTTAACCTTCTTCGAGCTTGCTATCTCTCAATCCCTCCATGGTTTTTTGCTAGTTTTTGAGGGAAAAGAGAGAGGAGATCTAGATCCACATTTCCACCAATCACTTTCTCCTTTATGTGAGGGGAACCCCTTGGATCTAGATCTTGGAGTTCTTCGTGTTCTCTTCTTCGTTCTTCCTCTCATTTTCCTCCATAGCATTAGTTGTTGTGGTGGGATTTGGGAGAGAAGGACTTGGACACTCCGTGTGCCCTTGCCATTACATTTGGTGCATCGGTTTGAGTTCTTCACGGTGATACGTGGAAGTGAAAGTTGAGAAGCTTGTTACTCTTGGGTGTTTGGGCACCCTAGAGCTTGTTTCTCTTGGTGCTTTGGTGCCCTAGATGGTTGGTGTTGTCGAAGCTCAATCATTGTGGTGTAAAGTTCCGAGCAAGTGTCGGGGTCTCCAATTAGGTTGTGGAGATCGCCCCGAGCAATTTGACGGGTACCGGTGACCGCCCCCAAGGGTTGCCAATTGTACGGGTTCGGTGACCGCCCCCAAGGGTTGCCATTTGTACGGGTTCGGTGACCGCCCTCAAGGGTCCCTTAGTGGAATCACGGCATCTTGCATTGTGCGAGGGCGTGAGGAGATTACGGTGGCCCTAGTGGCTTCTTGGGGAGCATTGTGCCTCCACACCGCTCCAAACGGAGATTAGCATCCGCAAGGGTGTGAACTTGGGGATACATCATCGTCTCCACGTGCCTCGGTTATCTCTTACCCGAGCCCTTTACTTATGCACTTTACTTTGTGATAGCCATAGTGTTTCATGTTATATATCTTGCTATCACTTAGTTGTTTATCTTGCTTAGCATAAGTTGTTGGTGCACATAGGTGAGCCTAGTTGTTGTAGGTTTTGTGCTTGACAAATCAACCGCTAGTTTTATTCTGCATTTGTTCAAGCCTAAACCGTAATTATTTTAAAGTGCCTATTCACCCCCCCTCTAGGCGACATCCACGATCTTTCAATTTTGATGTTGGAGGTTACCTTGTTGATGCCTCTTGCCATGAGGCACTTGGGGATGATGTTCTCGTTGGGGGCGTCGAAGAGGGACACCGAGGTTGGGGAAGAGGTGGCAATGGCCACGATGGCCGTTGCAAACCCTTCACCACTTGCGTCATCATGATCATCGTCGGAGTTGTACTCTTCTTGCACCACCAACCCCTTTTGTTGCACCTTCTTTGTGAAGTTGTTCTTGTTCGGGAAGGACTTGGCCTTGTCTTTGCGGATGAGCTTTCCACCATTGTCTTCCCTCTTCTCATAGGGGCAATCCACCATGAAGTGACTCACATTGCCACAATTGTAGCAAGTTCTCACACATTGCTTGCCCTTGGAGCCACTTGAGTTGTTCTTGGAGAAGTTGGGCCTTGAGTTTCTCTTGTTGTCCCAAAATTGCCTTGACGCAAGAGCCATGTGCTCGTGGTAAGCATATTTGGTGTCTTCGGGACAACTCTCCTCTTCTTCCTCTTCTTCTTCTTCTTCCGGAATGGCCTTGGCCTTCAAAGCAAGGTTGGTCTTCTTTGACCGTTGGACATGAGCTAGAGCGTTGTCGGCGGTCTTGTTCAAAATATTCATGGCAATGAATTCATCCAACACTTCACTTGAGGACAAGGTGTGGAAGTCCGATCTTTGACAGATCACGGAAGACAGGCTCTTGTTGAACGGCATGATGGCCTTTAGGAACTTGCGCTTGACCCAAGTGTCATCCGTATCCTTGCTCCCATGATCTCGGAGTGAGACCGCGAGAGTAATCAATCTCCGGTAAAGCTCATGAGGATCTTCATCATCCTTCATCACGAACTCATCGGCCTCATCAAGTATGACCTCAAAGTTGGACCGTTGAATGCTTGAGCTTCCCTTGTACAATGAGACGATGTGCTCCCAAGCATCCTTGGCGGTGGTGAATGGCCGCAAATGAGAGAGTTCTTCTGGCGGCATTGTAGATTGGAGAATGAACAAAGCGGAGTGATTGAGTTGATTGTCCACTTCTTCTCTTGGTGACATGTTGTACCGATCATGAGGATGGTGTCATGACCCGAATTTGGTAGAATCCAAGTTTTTGTGCTTACTGTGCTATCCCTGGACCAAAAACCAGTGTGCAAGACCCAGTTGGGCGCATTCACTGCGAGACCCTGATTGGGCGCAATCACTTATAGACGCTCCCGCCAATACCATTCCGCCCAGAGAGTAGAAGTAAAATAGTATAAAATTTTGTTTTTAAAAGTTTTTCACAAAACGTTGCTCCAATAGAGAGCAAGTTTAATGTTTAAAACTTGTTTGATTTTCAACCCACCCATTTGTGCAAGCGTGGCCAAGCATAGATATAAATTTGAACCTAAGGCTCTAGCTAGCAATAATAGTTTGAAAAACTTTTTAGTAAAACATTCATACTATGAAAAGTTAAAGAGTTCATGCACATTACGAAAGCATAGGACGAGGTATGATCAAGTTGCAACTTGCGTGAGTCTTGAAGTTGATTCCCTATTCGTTACCGTCACTCCTTCACTTTACGATATATCTAACGATGGAATAAAATTAATTCAACACACAACAACTCCAAATGAAGATCCAAATAAAAGATGCAAATTAACAATATAAGTACATCCTTATGATAATTATCGAGTCATGGCTATGGTTGAGATAAGAAGTTTCTTTAGATGGGAATATGCCGTAGATTTTATTCTAGGGTGGGTCAAATTGGTTCAAGTGAAGATCATGGTGTCAATAGATAGAATGATTGAGAGACAAGTTTTGATAACCAAATTTCCATAAAGAAACTATTTAGAATATTAGACTTGTGGTCGACTATGGGAATTGAAAGTCATTTGAGTTTAGGAAATTGGAACTAATAATTTACTAACTCCAAATTTTTGTGGTAGTAATCATATGACTAGAGAGTTTTCTAGGGATCTTCTAAGAAGATTTATCTAAGGATACAATTTTATTCGTTGAAGATGTCAAATTATGAGTAAAGAAGGTCAAATTAAGGTGTGAGGCTAAAACGGTACTAAATACTATCGAGAAAATTATTCTATGACTTCTAACAGAAGGGTGAGGTCCTAAGGTCCAACTTTCATATATAAAAAAATTTCATATCATTTATGGATTAAAAGATATAGCAAAAATAGTCAAATTTTTATTTAAATCAGAACTAAATTCAGTTTTCTCAAAAGTGAAATTTTATATTTTTATAATAAACTAGATGTTCTCAGCAATCCGGGGATATATTATTTCTGAAATTTGGATTTGTATATTAAAAGATATGATTTTCTGAAGTTTGGATATTTTTCTGAAAATGAATTACGGGATTAAAACTGAGCTGCCACGTGTCAGTTTCTTAGTGGCTGATACCTGTTCGTTTTTTTTTTAAAGAACAGAACGGAGGGAGCGATCTTTGGATCGAGCGGTTGGAAGGGAGAGGTGGTCCGGTCGCCGGAGACGGGCGGCGCCGCTCGGATGTCGACGGTCTCGACGCCACAGCGGGTTCCGGGTGAAGGGGCGAGGCGGACGGGGCAGGGGACGGCGCGGCGAGTCCGGGAGTCAAGGCCTCGGCCTCGGACTCGTCCGGTGGTGGTGGTGGAGGGCCGCCGGAGTTGCGCCGAACTCCGGTTCGTCGCTTACTCGCGGACGGCGCGTTCTGGCTGCGTATTTGAAGGAGGTAAGACGTCAAGGAGGTCCGCACTGAGGTGGAGCATCCATAGGAAGAAAAGGAGTCGCGAGAGTCTCACCGGAGGCGTCGCTAGCTTCGTCGGAAGTGGTGGCAGAGGGCGAACTCCGGCGAGAGATTCCACGTGATGGAGAGGGAGATGGAGAGGGCTTTTTCGGGAGGAAAATAAGTACTAGAAGGAGATCCTCGGGGTGCTTTTCATAGGTGCGAGGGAAGTCCATACGATGAGATCCACGGCGAGCTTAGTGCGGCCATTAATGGCTGTTCGTGTATGTACGTTTCATGGATCCGGTCGACCAATTAAAGCAATAATGTTGAGTTTTAATTCCCTGAATGAGTTCTCCTGACATTCCTCTATAATATTCGTGTTGGTGGCAAGTGGAAAGGACGGCTGTGGTTAGCACTAGAGGGAGAGGGAGAGGTGGAGGCGCCATGGATGTTCATGTTCTGTTTCTGTTCAGATTGAACGTGCAGAGGAAGGAGACGAGCACGTCCATGCGCCTGTGATCGCTAGATGGGCTTTCGTGGAAAAAAAATGCTAGGCCCAAGGAGCAAGAGAAAGATAATAATTTTTGAAGAGAGGTGGGCTTGGCTGGCTGTGCTCCTGTTGGGCTGCCACTGCAGTGCTGCGCTGCTGTTGGACACGTGCACTTGAGCGAAAGAGTCTTAGGATGTGATGGGTTGGACTAGTAGGTTTGCCAGGTTTTAATTAGTCTCAAAAAAATTAGTTAATAGATAAGTTACAGAAAAGTTTAACTAACTCCAGAAATAAAAATGTTCACATTTACGAGTTACTACTTAGAGTCTAGGAACAGTACTTTCAGAACGTGATAAAATTATTTTTGTGCACAAACTAGGGGTTTTATGAATACCCAAAATGACCAAGAAATATTAAATATTTCCAATAATAGTTTTGGAGAAGTCATATTATCTCCTCTCATAGTTTCTTATTAAATCATTTATTGGAAATATTTAAGTAGTCTCTAAAAGCAAACAAGCTCCAACTTCAAAGAGAACCTCCAAATATCAAATAAATTCTTTATGAAATATTTTTACACCACAATTGAGAAAGTCATTTTATTCTCACTCGTCTATTTGAATGTGGTTTCAAAATATTTCGAGAAAGTCATTTTATTCTCACTCGTCTATTTGAATGTGGTTTCAAAATATTTCAAAAGTTCAAAAATATGGAATGCCATTTGAATAAACTTTCCAACCATAGTTTTCTTTATTGGATAAAATGTTATCCAACTTTTATAACTTGGTTTGAAAATGTTTTAACAAGGACTCTAGTTTTAATTTTCCCTGAAAATCATAGCAGTTCACTTTTTAATATCTTATTATTAACATTCCAAAATTTGGAAAATTTTGGGATGTTACAAACTACCACACTTAAAAGAAATCTCGTCCTCGAGATTTGCAGAGGTTAGCAAGAAATGGGTTAGGGTTGGGGTCTCTTGGGTTACTTCCCAGGGTTATTTCATAGCATCTGCGAGCTTGCGGTTTATTCTTCACCTCCAGCTTGCAGGAATGTCTTCCGTTGGTACAATTCCTTTTACTGTTGTCACTTCAACATATCCTGAGGCCTTATACACCATCCTTGGTCTTAGCCAATTATTGATTGGATCGTTTATCCTCCCACAGTGTTCTTAGTGTACTACCACCCTTAAAAACAAACTTGTGGGGTTTCCACAATTTCTTCACTCCAGGTTGTTTCCTCATCAACCTCCAGTGGGTTAGAACCGAGCATTTCCTCAAAAGAACAAGCATTGTTCAAAAGTGCATATGTTCTAAAACTAAGTATCATGACTCTCATGGTGGTCGAATTAAATAGCTTCCTATGGAACACCTTGAAGATCTTCATGTTTCTTTCTCACCGTCCAATCTACGTTAGGCACGGTTGCCTATCTATAAGGGTAATGCGTCTTACCATTCTATGGTCTTAAGCTTGTCGTATCGACACTCAACTAGGGTTTCAAGTCTCTTTGATTTACCAATCAAACTTACGAAAGTATATAATAAGAGTCTCCGGTATGGGGGCCAATCCATCCCGTACTCAAATCATTACTTCATATGTAGACAGGTGAATCGCGTATTCTAACACTCGGTCTTTCTTACTCCTCTTAAAGAGGTCTTCACCTGCAAAGCTAATAAAACGTCTTTAGGTGGCGATTACCCTATGCAGGTTGCGTTAAACTTGCAGCGATAAAATAACAGAATTTCCTTGCATCTTCACGTTCTTTTGGCCTTCTTCTCATTGTGGTATTGATTGTGGTAATATCCAGGTTCCCTGCATCTCCTCTTGTTTCCTTCTGATCCCGTATGACAAGACGAGATTGAAGTAGAAACTTCTTGAATTCTTCCCAAGTAATTGCCCTTTTGGGATTCATCGATGGCTATACGCATCTTCCACCAAGTGTCAGCCTCTTGAATGAAATACTGAGAAGGAATGCACCTTTCCCTTCAGATTTACTTTGGTTTCCTCCATTACTTCTTCTATATTCTGAATCCGCTCTTCTATTTTTGAACGGGTCACTACTCCCATCAAAATAATTCCGTCCATCTATGGAGTTTAAGGTTTGGTCAGAGATGAGATATAGCTTTAGAGAAAGAGAGATTGATACACCCACAACAATCAATAAATAACCCATATCTTAACGTGTATAATAGGCTCGTTTACTACGGTTTCGTCACGAGGTCTTCAATCCTTCATTTCTTGAAAGTCTTCAGTGCGTGACGCTTCAGCCGTATGAATGTCTTCTGTTAATCATCCGTAACTTGCACCTCTCAAGGTTGAATAAATACTACAAACCTACGGAGTTCGTATCCTAATAGCGCAATATTTTAAATCACACAACTCAAATGACAACAAAAATCAAATCAATGGTGAAGAACTCGAACAAAACTCCAAATTCACTCATAGATTTCAAACAAACAATTCCTATGGTACCCTCATCAACATGAGTTGGCATGGCCGGGTACACAACTTGCACTTTTTTGTTTGTTTCACAACTCTCATGGTGGGCTTGGACACTATTTGAATTGTGTGGGATATTCCTTGGTAGTAATAATCTTCAGCTTCTTCACAACCATCTTAGTCTTGAGTGGCTTCAGTTCTTCTCAACCTCTTGGATGTAAACTTCAGTATTGGAGAAGCCTTTGTTTTAGCACCATTTCCATGAAGTAACCTTTAGGCTCTTGAAAATTCATATCAGTGTCAATGTCATTGGAGATTGGTCGTCTATGTTTTGAAAGTAGACGAGAACTTAGTAAAGAAAAGAAGAGGATACAAGAATGCTATTAATACTACTAAAAATATAAGCTGCTCCTATCAGGGTCTTCCTATTTCTAAGCCATTTTCTAGGGTCACGTCCTACAGTCAACGTATGCTCTGATACCATTTTATCACGACCCGAATTTGGTAGAATCCAAGTCTATGTGCTTACTGTGCTATCCCTGGATCGAAGCTAGCACACACAGTAACAAGAATGAATATCAGTAAGACATACATCATTTTACTACAACGATAGATCCATAGTTAAGCAAATACATACCATTGGCATAACTCAATGCTAGCGCGTAATACAGCGGAATAATACGTAGTCGCTAAGTTAGGGCTCCATCAATGCCACTGGGCTCGTTGAGTGTAGACCATAACCCTATCGTCTCTTAATCTGTCGAGATCTGCACATGACAGGTGCAGATGAGTACGTGGAATGTACTCGCAAGTTGCAAAGGAAAGTTTAACATAATATATATGAAGGGTAAGTATTGGTGGAGGTTTCCTTTGCATAAAGCCAATTTTCTCCTATACTAAATTTTGTAAACTTCTTTCAAATACTTTCTAGTATAAAAGGTTGGAGTGAGACATTGGATATACGCACCAAGCTCATTCTCCTATTTTTGGTAAAAACATATACAGGGTTGAAGTGCAACACATTCTCTGTGCTCAATCCTCAACCTAAACCCTTAAAACAGATTTTTAGTAAAGAGAGGGGAGATTCTTCTTCAGTCCAAGTCTTCAGTTGCTCAAATTTGCCCATAACCGGGGGCACGGCTAATTGATTAGGTTTAACCCTCTCCAGAGGTCATACAAGTTCCCCACATGACACAATCAACCCCGTTTACCGTTACACACTTGGGTGCAGGACTAGGAGGAGATTGTGAAGAAACCTTTCCGTAACAACCCCTTATACCGACCAAGCCGCCCGCAACTTAGGCACGAAGGCCTCTCTCCGATGGCGGTCCTGGGGTAGGGTTTCCTGTTAGTACTAAGCTAAGCCAGAGCCCATAGTAGCATGTGGCTGTACTAGAAGCTACATCAAACTGCACTTGGAAGATCTCGGCCTCCTGGACGGCGGTCCCCACCAAAAACCTGTGTGCAAGACCCCAGTCAAGTGCATTCACTACGAGACCCCGATTGGGCTCAATCACTTGTAGACGCTCACTACAAGAAATATGTCAACTTGTGACCTTCTGTCAGTGACCCTGGAAGAAATGGACGTAAATCTACGACCATTTGAGACCAATTGGTCATAAGCTGTTCGGGGGGCTCCAAACCCTAAACCATAACGACCATTTTGGTCAGAAAGGTCGTAATTTCCTTACACGAAATGGTCGTAAAGCAGACAGCACTGGTCCGTTGCCTTGTTTCTAGCTGATCACGACCAATATAGATGGTCATAACCTTGTAAATTGTGGTGCATTGCTATGACTAGGCGCCACCTCATCAGTTTTGCCTATGTGTCATGTCCATGTGTCAATTTTTGCCCTAGGTTGTGAAGCAGCCTACATTTCTGTCATTCCCAAAATTCCCAAAAAATTCTCATAAATTCTTTGGATCATATCTTCCTCGAATATGTCAAAAACCTTCCTTGCCTAGTTCAAAAATAATTTAGGAATATTCATTTTCCTATTCTGTTCAGAACAGCACTTTGTGAAGGAAGTGCTATTTATATTTTCTTGATTGCCCTCAAAATTTTTGGCACTATTTCCTATCCAAATCTTTGCCTCATGACAAAATTCAGCTCCATTTGCCTAGTAAATCTTCCTCAGCAAATTTCCAAAGTTTCTGTTCAGCTAGAAGCTTTGTGAAGGAAGTACTAGCTAGGCATATCCTAATGAGTTGAATTTTTGCCACATCTTCTATATGCCCAAATCATAGCTCTCCACAAAATTTGAGCCCCATCTAACAATCCATGTGAGCTCACCATCCAATCTTTGTTTCTAGTAATATTTTCAGTTTGGGAAGCAACTATATTTTATATTACTTTATAATTGCTGAAAATTTACCAGGACATGACCCTACCCATAGAACCTCCCTCCACCAAATTTTAGCTCATTTAATTTAGCCAATTTCCCTCAATATTTTTCCCAATTTTCTGTTCAGTGGAGAGCATTGTGAAGGAAGTACCATTTTTATTTATCCAAATGGTATGAAATTTTTACAGTGCGTTCATATGCTCAAATTATCATCCTCATCCAAATTGCAGCTCAATCGAATCATCTATGTGAGCCCAGCTTCAATTTCTATTTTCTGGCCAGATTGGCACATTGCAAAGCAAGTGCTATCTAGACCACTCCTATTGCCCTCAAACTTTTTGGGCACTCTTCCATATCCAAATCATTGCCACATGACAATATTCAGCTCCATTTGCATAGTAAATCTTCCTCAAAAAATTTCAAAAAGTTTCTATCTAGAGAGAAGCTTTGTGAAGGAAGTACTAGCTAGGATTATCCAAATGATTTGAGATATTTCCAAATCTTCCATATGCTCAAATAATCACTCTCCAAAAAATTTGAGCTCTTTCCAGAAATCCATGTGAGCTCATCATCCAATCGTTTATTCTGGTCATATTTTCAGTTTGTGAAGCAACTATATTTTATATTGCTTAATTATTGCTGGAACTTTACCAGGGCATGTTCCTACCTATATAACTTCCCTCCACAAAATGTCAGCTCAATCCATTTGTTCATTTGAGCCCAGCTTCAATATCCATATTTCTTTCCAGTGTGGTACTTTGCAAAGCAAGTGCCACCTAGGCTCCTCCATTTGAGCTGCAAATTTGCCAAGACAGTCTCCTTAGTAGATGATCATCCTCAGCCAAAACTCAGGCCCATTGGCCATGTGCATTTCCCCCACCGCTAATCAAACACTTGGCTGCTAATTCATGTTTGAGCTTAGTTCAGTCTTCTCGTGAGATTCTTCTGTTGTATTCTTCTTCCTAACACCTACCGGGGGAGTGCCCAACCCACCAGACATGCCTAGGTCGCCCAGAACGCGTGGCAACGCCACGGACACGCGGTGCCCACGCGGCTGGCATGCCAGTTTACGCGCTCTGGAGTTGGGGGCCTCGGCCACCATCCAAACCTCGACGTCTCGCCACCACACCATGTATCTCTGATTAAATAGATACTTATGTACCTAGAAATTATTTTTGGAAAAAATAAAGAGCAAACTATAAGGCAGCTGCAGTTCAAATTTGACCCGCTTCCCGCTGAATCAGCGGAAATTTGTCTTTTTCACGAGAGGTGGATCATAGCTTTTGACACGCAACCATTTGGTCAATTGTACATTAAATATGGCCTAATATTTTATAAAATTTATTTGGTCCAATTTTGCAACAAATATATGGTAGGTCCTTCACAAAAAAACTCATTTTGGGCACTCAAAAAATGGAAAATGAAATTTTCGTCCAAAGAAAATGAAAACTTTCTTAGGCAACATCGTTTTCCATTCCAAGATGCACCTTTGTGCACAATATGAGATCATTTGAACAAACTATGCCATGAATGTGGCCATAAGATTGATCATGTGGCTTGAAAGCCATGAATCTTCACACATGATAGCTCATTTCTGAGAACACTTTTTGAAAATAATTGTTGTATTACAAGTTTATTATTTTTTCTGGTAACTTGGTCACATATAATCACACAATGCGAAGGTTTTCCAATTTTTTGATTTTTTTGAATTTTTCATGCCCATTTCAAAATGCGGTCAAAACGGCGGGCATGACCGTTCCTAGCAAGTGGTTGAATCTTGGAAAACTTTTGGTGTTTCTCTAATTAAATAGATACTTATGTACCTAGAAATTATTTTTGTAAAAAATAAAGAGTAAACTATAAGGCAGCTGTAGTTCAAATTTGACCCGCTTCCCACTGAATCGGCGGAAATTTGTCTTTTTCACGAGAGGTGGATCAAAGATTTTGACACGCAACCATTTGGTCAATTGTACATTAAATATGGCCTAATATTTTAGAAAATTGATATGGTCCAATTTTGCAACAAAAATATGGTAGGTCCTTCACAAAAAAACTCATTTTGGGCACTCGAAAAATGGAAAATGAAATTTTCGTCCAAAGAAAATGAAAACTTTCTTAGGTAACATTGTTTGCCATTCCAAGATGCACCTTTCTGCACAATATGAGATCATTTGAACAAACTATGCCATGAATGTGGCCATAAGATTGATCATTTGGCTTGAAAGCCATGAATCTTCACACATGATAGCTCATTTCTGAGAACACTTTTTAAAAATAATTGTCGTATTACAAGTTTATTATTTTTCCTGGTAACTTGGTCACATATAATGACATAATGCGAAGGTTTTCCAATTTTTTGTTTTTTTTGAATTTTTCATGCCCATTTCAAAATGCGGTCAAAACGGCGGGCATGACCGTTCCTAGCTAGTGGTTCTATCTTGGAAAACTTTTGGTGTTTCTCTAATTAAATAGATACTTATGTACCTAGAAATGATTTTTGTAAAAAATAAAGAACAAACTATAAGGCAGCTGCAGTTCAAATTTGACCCGCTTCCCGCTGAATCGGCGGAAATTTGTCTTTTTCACGAGAGGTGGATCAAAGCTTTTGACACGCAACCATTTGGTCAATTGTACATTAAATATGGCCTAATATTTTAGAAAATTCATTTGGTCCAATTTTGCAACAAATATATGGTAGGTCCTTCACAAAAAAACTCATTTTGGGCACTCGAAAAATGGAAAATGAAATTTTCGTCCAAAGAAAATGAAAACTTTCTTAGGCAACATCGTTTGCCATTCCAAGATGCACCTTTGTGCACAATATGAGATCATTTGAACAAACTATGCCATGAATGTGGCCATAAGATTGATCATTTGGCTTGAAAGCCATGAATCTTCACACATGATAGCTCATTTCTTAGAACACTTTTTAAAAATAATTGTGGTATTACAAGTTTATTATTTTTTCTGGTAACTTGGTCACATATAATCACACAATGCGAAGGTTTTCCAATTTTTTGATTTTTTTTGAATTTTTCATGCCCATTTCAAAATGCGGTCAAAACGGCGGGCATGACCGTTCCTAGCAAGTGGTTGAATCTTGGAAAACTTTTGGTGTTTCTCTAATTCAATAGATACTTATGTACCTATAAATTATTTTTGTAAAAAATAAAGAGTAAACTATAAGGTAGCTGCAGTTCAAATTTGACCCGCTTCCCGCTGAATCGGCGGAAATTTGTCTTTTTCACGAGAGGTGGATCAAAGCTTTTGACACGCAACCATTTGGTAAATTGTACATTAAATATGGCCTAATATTTTAGAAAATTGATATGGTCCAATTTTGCAACAAAAATATGGTAGGTCCTTCACAAAAAAGCTCATTTTGGGCACTCGAAAAATGGAAAATGAAATTTTCGTCCAAAGAAAATGAAAACTTTCTTAGGCAACATTGTTTGCCATTCCAAGATGCACCTTTCTGCACAATATGAGATCATTTGAACAAACTATGCCATGAATGTGGCCATAAGATTGATCATTTGGCTTGAAAGCCATGAATCTTCACACAGGATAGCTCATTTCTGAGAACACTTTTTAAAAATAATTGTCGTATTACAAGTTTATTATTTTTCCTGGTAACTTGGTCACATATAATGACATAATGCGAAGGTTTTCCAAGTTTTTGATTTTTTTTGAATTTTTCATGCCCATTTCAAAATGCGGTCAAAACGGCGGGCATGACCGTTCCTAGCTAGTGGTTCTATCTTGGAAAAATTTTGGTGTTTCTCTAATTAAATAGATACTTATGTACCTAGAAATGATTTTTGTAAAAAATAAAGAACAAACTATAAGGCAGCTGCAGTTCAAATTTGACCCGCTTCCCGCTGAATCGGCGGAAATTTGTCTTTTTCACGAGAGGTGGATCAAAGCTTTTGACATGCAACCATTTGGTCAATTGTACATTAAATATGGCCTAATATTTAATAAAATTCATTTGGTCCAATTTTGCAACAAATATATGGTAGGTCCTTCACAAAAAATCTCATTTTGGGCACTCGAAAAATGGAAAATGAAATTTTCGTCCAAAGAAAATGAAAACTTTCTTAGGCAACATCGTTTGCCATTCCAAGATGCACCTTTGTGCACAATATGAGATCATTTGAACAAACTATGCCATGAATGTGGCCATAAGATTGATCATTTGGCTTGAAAGCCATGAATCTTCACACATGATAGCTCATTTCTGAGAACACTTTTTAAAAATAATTGTCGTATTACATGTTTATTATTTTTCCTAGTAACTTGGTCACATATAATGACACAATGCGAAGGTTTTCCATTTTTTTGATTTTTTTTGAATTTTTCATCCCCATTTCAAAATGTGGTCAAAACGGCGGCCATGACCGTTCCTAGCTAGTGGTTGAATCATGGGAAAACTTTTGGTGTTTCTCTAATTAAATAGATACTTATGTACCTAGAAATGATTTTTGGAAAAAATAAAGAACAAACTATAAGGTTGCTGCAGTTCAAATTTGACCCGCTTCCCACTGAATCGGCAGAAATTTGTCTTTTTCACGAGAGGTGGATCATAGCTTTTGACACGCAACCATTTGGTCAATTGTACATTAAATATGGCCTAATATTTTAGAAAATTGATTTGGTCCAATTTTATAACAAATATATGGTAGGTCCTTCACAAAAAATCTCATTTTGGGCACTCGAAAAATGGAAAATGAAATTTTCGTCCAAAGAAAATGAAAACTTTCTTAGGCAACATTGTTTGCCATTCCAAGATGCACCTTTGTGCACAATATGAGATCATTTGAACAAACTATGCCATGAATGTGGCCATAAGATTGATCATTTGGCTTGAAAGCCATGAATCTTCACACATGATAGCTCATTTCTGAGAACACTTTTTAAAAATAATTGTCGTATTACAAGTTTATTAGTTTTCCTCGTAACTTGGTCACATATAATGACACAATGCGCAGGTTTTCCAATTTTTTATTTTTTTATTTTTTCATGCCCATTTCAAAATACGGTCAAAACGACGGGCATGACCGTTCGTAGCTAGGGGTTGAATATTGCAAAACTTTTGGTGTTTCTCTAATTAAATAGATACTTACGTACCTAGAAATGATTTTTGGAAAAAATAAAGAACAAACTATAAGGCAGCTGCAGTTCAAATTTGACCCGCTTCCCGCTGAATCGGTGGAAATTTTCTTTTTCACGAGAGGTGGATCAAAAGCTTTTGACACCCAACCATTTGATCAATTGTACATTAAATATGGCCTAATATTTTAGAAAATTTATTTGTTTCAATTTTCCAACAAATATTTGGTAGGTTTTCACCAAAAAAATCCATTTCGGCTACTCAAAAAATGATTCTCTTTAAAAAAAACTCGTTTCTGAGAACATTTTTTAAGATATTTGTATTATTCAAAGTTTGTTATTTTTACTGAAAAGTAGGTCACACTTGGTGACACAATGCGAAGGTTTTTCTTTTCTATATATTTTTATAAATTTCCTAGGCCGTAAAATACTGACATGATTTAGCATCTTATTTTTAATTGATTACGACCAATTTGAATGGTCATAACGTTATCAATGGGGGTACTGCGTTCTGATTGGTCCAAAAGCATCTCACGCGGATCATGGATTAAACACCGTCGGATGCTCCGGATCCAACGGCAGCCCACACCCCCTTGTAGCTCTCATCCCCCTCAGCCCAACCATCCAAACCCTAACTCAGATCCCCTCCCACCCAACCCAACCCCTCGTGCCCTCCTCTCTCTCCCTCGTGCGCTCCACTCCTCCCTTGCCGCCGCCACCTCCGGGAATCAACCACCGACGCTCTCCTCTCCCCCGCCGCCGCTCAACCCCGCCGCCAGCGGCCTCCTCCGCCCCTCACCTTCTCTCCCAAGGGAAGGGAAAGAAGGGAAGGAAGGCCCGCACCTTCTATCCCAAGGGAAGGGAATGGAAGGGATCGACCGACAAGGTGGTGCAGCGCCCAGATCCACGGCGGCATCGGCGTCCTGAGCCACGACCGTCCTCGAGGTCGCCCATGGAGGCCCGACCCGACAGCATCCATGGACGGAGACGCCCGAAACCCTAGCCGATATGACACCAATCCCTCTCTCAACTGCGCAAAACAGATGAATCAACTCTGAATTTCTAATTGGGGGCTGTCGTTGACCTCTTTCTATTTCTTGTCTTTGATGCTGCTGCTGCAGGCACGAGCTCCCGAACCTGGACCCGTTCCTCCTGCTCGACGAGTTCTCCGTCTCCAAGCCCGCCGGCTTCCCCGACCACCCCCACCGCGGCTTCGAGACCGTCACCTACATGCTCGACGTACGCACCACACGCAACCTCTGCTTCTTCCATCTCAATGCTCTGCTCTGCTCTACCTGCACCATGTTGATGTTGCCCGCAAGGTGCTTGCTGAAATGCTTGCTTCTTTTTGGGGTTTCTAATGATGCAGGGGGCCTTCACCCACCAGGACTTCTCCGGGCGCAAGGGCACCATCAGGACCGGAGATGTGCAGGTGTGACCTACTCGTCCAATTTATTTAGATAAACCATCACATGCACTTGGCCCATTCATTCTATCTTGACTTGAACTAACATTGCGACCCGTTCCTGACCAGTGGATGATGGCTGGCCGCGGCATCGTGCACTCGGAGATGCCGGCATCCGACGGCGTGCAGAAGGGCCTACAACTCTGGATCAACCTCGCCTCCAAGGACAAGATGTATGTGTCATATCAATGATTGTTTGTACTCCGTCTGATCCATATTACTTGTCGCTAAAACGAATGTATCTAGATGTATTTCAGTGCTAGATCATTCATTTGAGCGACAAGTAATATTGATTAGAGGGTGTATATGAAATCTGCTATATAAAAAAGATCATATGAATCTGACAGCCGTGGTAGTACTATCAAGATTGTTCTGCTATACTAGTTGGTGTGTGATGATCCAAACCAGTCAGAAGTAGTAGTATTGCTGGCAGTTTGTGTTCAATTTCATTGCTGCTATGGTGGTACTCCCTCCTCCGATCCATATTAATTGTCTAATCTAATATTGGGTCGGAACATCTAATCTAATTAGGGGCTGTAGACTTGCTCTGTCATGTGCAAACTTGCTTGCATTCAGTTCAGAAACTTCTGAATTCTCTGCTTTTTGCTTTCACTCAATGATTGTGGTAGTCAAATTAGAAGATGCCTCCTCTGCTGCAATTCACTCATTTCCCTGTCATGGTTTATCTTAAATTTTGGTAGTGTGACAAACCCATTAGTAAATCTAAATAACTTGCATATTTGCTCTATTATCTTGCACTGGATTGGTACCTGTCATTGCCTTGTACAAATATATCTCAATTCTGCTAACACTGATCCTTGTGTATGGTCTTAACCCTTTTGGTTACATGATACTTCTACATGGATGAGTACCTACAACGGCACCATGAGGACCGGATCTTCTTCAACTACAGCCCATCCACTGCATCGACACAAAGTCAGGTATCTACTCCTTGTCTTCTCGAACAAATATGGGCTTGATGCTTGATGAAATATTGCTGCCTATGGGATAAATATTTGAGCTCACCATCCAATCTTATATTCAACTTCTTATGTGTCATGGAAATGCCCTTGTGTTGCATAGTAGGCTCCGAATTATACATGTTGTTGGCGATGAGCTGTCCCTGTTTTGCTCTCTACTATGCACTGCTATATTACGTGGTTGTCTCTGTGCATCTCACTTATAGTTAGTTGTACATGATGACCATCATAGTGTATATCTGGATTTTTTTGACCTTCTCTCCTTTTCTGGTTACAAGGGGTAGTTACTGGTATCAATTCTAGAATAATCTGTCTGGTGATATGTTTACTGATTCTTTGAGAACTGCAAAGTAGCATGATTGATTGATTGTTATATCCTTATGATGCATTTTGCACCCTTATAGCCATTGTTTATGTGTTCACACCTTCATTTAAATAAGTTGTGGTACTGTTTAAATAAGTTGTGGTTGGCAGTGCTAATTCCTATGATCTTTCCTATCATTTGCTTGTGTGATGCTTTAAGATGACAAATTTAAAAACCCAAACTATTGTAAATAAGCTTTCTGCATCTTGAGGATTAATTATTCATGATATCCGAATGGTGTAGTTGATCATCACTGTTGCTAAATGCTATTGCTTGATATGATATAAGTATGAGCACTCAACCATTGTACAGCTGTTTGCATATTTGTTTTGTATTTTTTTTGAATGATGATAGTTTGCGCAAGATGTGCACATGTTAACTTTTGCTGACTTGAATCTGTTATGCCCTGGATTTTTGCGCAAGATATGCACATTATCTGATGGCTTGCTTAACTTTCAAGTCCACTATGTGATACAAATGCATGTGCTGGCTTGTTTTATTCTTCTGATTGAATATTTCCTTTCTGTTGATGAGGGAGGAGAATGCACCAGTTGAGGTCGCCGCTCCGGCTACAGCTGCAACTATGATTCTTAGAGAGCCCATGCCCCATGTATCATCCCCGACTGTGAACACCCATCTATAGGTATGGCAGTGTCTAGTGCTCTGCTCGTTTCTGCTCATCTTCTCCCTGCATCTGTGACAAAATTGGCGCTTAATCTGCTATTGATTTACATTCTCCATTCGTTAACACCAAGTCTAGAACTGTTGCTTTGATTTTTCCTATTAAGTAGCCTAGCAGTATTGAACTATTGGCACAGTATAGTACTATTGGAATACTTTTACTTTGGTAATTCTGTGTCTCCTATTAAACTATTGGATAGTTGTATTGAACTATCATGTTACTTGAAAGCATGTACTCCCTGGCAATGCTTCATGGTAATTCTATGTCTATCCTCACTGTTCTGTTTTCTTGTTGCCAGATATTTTGCCTAAATTCAAGACGAAAGTGATCTCCCTCTTATACAAGTGAAGCCAGGCTGAAGATGTTCAAAGAAGCGATAAGATATTTTTGTATAGCAAGTTGTGTAATGATAGCTGGGTTATCTGGGCGATGTGAACTCTGGAATTTCATGTATCTTCTCTCTGTTTCTGAATGAAATATTGTATATTTCTGAACTACAATTGTTTTGTTTGAAATAGTGATTATGTATGTGATTTGAAAATATATGAAATGGAAACCTGACTAGTGGGACCCACTTGTCCAAATCAATTGAGAAATTTTAATTTTTTTTGACGTGTGGGACCAATGCATGATATTATGACATGCGGGACCCATCTGACTAGGGGGGCCAGCTCTAAATATAATGCCTGAAACTAGAAAATCAATTGACTAAAAAGGCCATGGCCTAAAAATAAAAAGGCTGGAATGTTGGGCTTGGCCCATGTAGGTGACCAAGATTAATAGGAAAAATATATATAAATAAGCTGAATTGTTGGGCTCAGCCCATGTAAAGCACTGACTGGACTGGGCTGATTCTGATCAACGACCAATTCATTTGGTCGTTATTTTGCCATGTCAGCTTGCCACGTTGGATCTGACATGGTGTGGGCAGGTTGCTAGCGACCAAAACAATTGGTCGTAGAACCAACGACCTTTTATTTTGGTCGTTACCTTCTACGACCATTTCACAACAAAGGTCGTTAAGTTTCATTAAAGACGGCCAGCTTTTGACCAACTGTTTTTGGTCACAAAAAGGTCGCAAATGAAAAACAATGACCATTCAGTGACCAATATTGATGGTCGCAAGTTGCCATATTTCTTGTAGTGGCTCCCGTCAATACCATTCCGCCCAGAGAGTAGAAGTAAAATAGTATAAAATTTTGTTTTTAAAAGTTTTTCACAAAATGTTGCTCCAAAGAGAGCAAGTTTAATGTTTAAAACTTGTTTGATTTTCAACCCACCCATTTGTGCAAGCGTGGCCAAGCATCACTGGTACCGTTACGTGCTATACAAACGGTTTTTACTCCCTTTCCGCGACGGAGTTTTAAACCGTCGCCTTGCCTATGTGTGCGATAGGGGGGGGGTCTTCCCACATGACCCAGAAAACGTTTGCGATAGGGCGACCCGCTGCTGACGACTTTTGTAATGTAATCGTATCACTACTGGAATCTGGCATTTTGCCATCTGTCCCCTCTTTGCCGTCTGCCAGCTGACGGCAAAGAGTCTCTTTGCCGTCTGCTTTGGCAAAGCAGACGGCAAAGAACCAGCTGATGGCAAAGAGGGTCTTTGCCGTCAGCTGTCTCTTTGCCGTCTGCCAACTGACGGCAAAGAGGGCAATGGCAGATGGCAAAGAGCCTGGTGGGCCCCCCGTGGCACGGCGTTGGCTAGGGCACCTTCTTTGCTGTCTGCCACCTCTTTGCCGTCTGCTAGCAGACGGCAAAGAAGGGCTAGGCAGATGGCAAAGAGGTGAGGGTGGGGCCCACAGGGCCACGGCGCTGGCTAGCTAATAGCAAAGAGTTCTTTGCCGTCTGCCAACAGACGACAAAGAGGGGGGTTACCTTAACGGCTGTGCACCCCGCCCGAAACCCCCACTCCCGCGCGCCTCTCTCTCTCTCTCTCTCTCTCTCATCCGCCGTCGCCGCCCCCTCCCTGCCACCCCGCCCCGTCACCGCTCCTCCCTGCCACCCCGCCCCGTCGCCGCCCCTCCCTGCCGCGCCGTCGCCTCCCCGCCGCCCTTGAAGCCCGGCCCGGCCGCCCCCGCTGCCCGGCCACCCCGGCTGCCCAGACCGCCCTGCCCTCCCTCTGGTGAGCTCCCCCCTCCTGCCCCTCTATTTTGTTTTGTTTTTTTAGTTTTTTTTCTGTTTTTGCAGTAAGAAAATTAGATGTTTAGGTAAATAGATGTTTAGATGTTTAGGTAAATAGAAAAAAAGGAAAAGAAGAAAAAATAAGAAGAAGAAGAAGAAGAAAAAGAGGAGGGGAAGAAAAAAGAAGAAGAAGAAGAAGAAGAAAAGAGGAGAGGAGGAGAAGAAGAAGAGGAAAAAGGAAAGGAAGAAGAAGAAGAAGAGGAGGAGAAGAAAAAAGAAGAAGAAGAAGAAGAAGAAGAAGAAGAAGAAGAAGAAGAAGAAGAAGAAGAAGAAGAAAGAGGAGAGGAGGAGAAGAAGAAGAGGAAAAAGGAAAGGAAGAAGAAGAAGAAGAAGAAGAAGAAAAGGAAGAAGAGGAAGAAGAAGAAAAGGAAAAAGAGAAAAAAAAAGACCCCGACACCACGACACCCCGACCCGACAGCACGACACCCCGACACAACACCCCAACACGACACCCGACACCCCGACACCCCGACAGCCCGACACCCCGACAGCCTGACACGACACCTCGACACCCCGACACGGCACCCTGACACCCCGACACCCCGACACCAAGACACGACACCCCGACACCCCGACCTGACACTCCGACACCCCGACACCCCGACACCCTGACCCGACACCCCGACACCCTGACCCGACACCCCGTCATATATTTGTGAATTATGAGTTAGGTCATATATTTTCTGATTTTGTTATGAAAAACATCATATATATTTGTGTTGATCGGGTGGATTTAAATGTGCAGTTGTTTCGTCACTGCGAGGGTCTGGTGTTCGATGACCTCCCCGTGCGTTCGATGAGCTCCGCCCCTGCGTTCGTGGGTGAGCACAAATGACATCTCCTCCTCCCCCCTTCATCTGCTCTGTTCCGGTCTTCGTGCCGATGAAACTTGCTAGCTATAGGTGTCTTCAATCATCAGTATGCATGACCACTATGCGTCTCCCGTTCGAAAGGGTTACATCTATAAATATGCATGCATTTGCATATTTATAACCATGATTCTTTCGAATTGTCCAACGTTATCCATGGACAGCCCGAGTATGTGTAGATTGGGTTCGTTTTCCCATATGCTCTGCTCCGGATCCAATGCAGAATTTCGTCAGTGCCTCACTGTTGTTCTCCGGGTACACATCCTCTCTACTTATTGCCGAGACGTGTATCAGGAGAACAGCGGGGAGGTGCTGCCGAAATTTTGCGTCGGATCCGGAGCAGAGCATGGGAAAACGAACCCAATCTACACATACTCGGGTGGGATTAGGACCTATCTTTACCTATTAGCGTCTAGGTTGCATGAACATAATAAAACTGACAAACTCCATTAACTGATGAATATGGTTTGCTGAATTATGTGTATATTTCTTGTGTGTCCAGTAGCTAGGCAAGATGAGTGATCGTGCATGGATGTACACCGGTCACACTAGTCAGAAAGACATGACCGATGAATGGTCAACAAAAACTTCGTCGTTGGTGTGCTTTGCCGGCAGAACTTCCCGGGGTGGGTCACGTTGCCCGGTAAGGGTCAGGTTTGACAGCTCGGACTGAGCTGGGAGCTGTACTTGGCTGCCCCGGCCCCGCTGCAGGAGAGGATCGACGGTGTCTTGTGCCGCACGAGGGCCGAGATGGTGATCCAGACGTTTTGGGTAATTTCTCCTTTACAGAATTAAAAATCAACAGTACCGAGTTATTGTACTAATCAGTGTTGTCTTGTTTGATTGCAAACATTCTACAGGTGTCTTGAGGGAGAGCAGGAGGCCACGGCTATGGTTATCAAAGCCGAGTGCAGGCGCCTACTTCAGAACTTATGGCACGAGGCTCGGGTGCAGGCTGTTCGAGACTACTACACCTCGACTGGTATTAAGAGGTCCAAGACGAAGTGCCGCGGCAAGTTTCTGAGTAAGGAGAAGTACATGAAGGTAAATACCTATTCTTAAGGCCTTGTACTTAGTTTCCGTGATTTGATTCGTAGGCGTAGTGCTGAAATTTCTCTTGACTAACTTAGGTGCTCCCGAGATGGTGTGCGGACAGGATGGACTGTTGGGAGGCGTTGGTGGATGAGTGGTGCTCTCCCCAATGGCTAGCCGTCCACAACAATGCCAAGGAGCGGCGTGCCAAAATGGTTGGTGTGCCACACCATCAAGGGAGCGCCAACCTATATGAGTACGGGAATAACTGGGTATGTGGTTTGCTTCATGATTCATGCCATTTCATTCTTCATGCTAGCTTGAGCCCTTAACTAATACTTTGTTCCTCTCTTTTAGGCGCGACACAACAAGACGGAGGTGCCAGAGGTGTTTGACCTCTATGCCATGGCCCATATTGCAAAGTACAAGAAGGCCAAGGCATTCTCTGAGTCTGACCTTCATCATCCAAAGAGCTTCACCAACATCTCCTCCCACAACAAGCTCGTGAGGTATAGAGACGAGGGGAAGGCGAGGAAAGGGGAGGACTTTAACCCGAGCCGGCAACCTCTTGATCCAGAGCTGGTGATGATATCTGGTGGCGGGAGGCCCCATGGCTCGATAGCCATTGGGGATGGACTGATACATTGTCCTAGCACTCTCCCGGAGATCAAGAAGCGCCAGACGAGCTCCGATCCTGAGATAAGGCCTCGTCCACGGCCAATGGAGCTCCAAATCGAGGTTAGTTATACGGACTCAGATACCTTTCCTCCATTACATTGTGTGTGCGGCCGTCAATGATTACGATGCTAACGAGGAGTGGTGTTGCAGGCGGCTCTTGAGAAAGAGAGAGCGAAGACCCAGGAGCTTCTGGCGGAGGCAAAGAGGCAGGCGACGGAGAGGGAGAGGGAGTTGGAGGAGAGGACTGCTACGCTGTTGGAGGAGGAGAGGAACCGGAACGACGCGTCTCACCGGGCCTTATACGAGCTCTTCGTGGTAAGTTTCTTCTGCATATTAGCCAAATCATGCACGTAATGTTCGTTTCATTACTAACTAATATGACTGACTCGTGAAAACCAAATGTGCAGACCATGTGCCAGAGCAACGGTCAGACCCCTCCGCCGATGCCAGTCATTGCTCCGGCGGGCACGGTGAGTTTCATTTGAATGGTCATTAGTTACTAGTCTTCACATTTGAGTTGCATCATGCTAACGAGACATTGCAAATGATCTTTGGTGCAGCGTAACTCCCGACAAGCATCGACCGTTCCTTCTGCGTCTGCCACTGGCGCGACCGGTCCTTCACCTCCGTGATGACGGTACGTTTTCCCTAGTGTTTTGCTTAACAAATGCATACTTAGCTTAAGAAATGACCTATTCAGCTCCAAAATATCATATAGTTAGCTTATTTTCCTCGAAAATGACATAATAACCTTACTTAGCTCCAAAATGACCTATTTTACCTAGGCTAGCTCAATAATGACCTATACTTAGCTTAATTAGTTCATTTATGACATAATTAGCTTACTTAGGTCAAAAATGGCATAATAACCTTGGTTTAGCTCCAAAATGTCATAAACTTAGCTTATTTTCCTCGAAAATGACATAATAACCTTACTTAGCTCCAAAATGACCTATTTTACCTAGGATAGCTCTAAAATGACCTACACTTAGCATTTTTTCCTCCAAAATGACTTAATATGCTTGGTTAGCTCAAAAATGGCATAACTACCTAGGCTAGCTCAAAAATGACCTATACTTAGCTTAGCTAGTTCATTTATGACATAATTAGCTTACTTAGGTAAAAAATGGCATAATAACCTTGGTTTAGCTCCAAAATGTCATATACTTAGCTTATTTTCCTCGAAAATGACATAATAACCTTACTTAGATCCAAAATGACCTATTTTACCTAGGTTAGCTCTCAAATGACCTATACTTAGCTTAGCTAGTTCATTTATGACATAATTAGCTTACTTAGGTAAAAAATGGCATAATAACCTTGGTTTAGCTCCAAAATGTCATATACTTAGCTTATTGTACTCGAAAATGACATAATAACCTTACTTAGCTCCAAAATGACCTATTTTACATAGGATAGCTCTAAAATGACCTATACTTAGTATTTTTCCTCCAAAATGACTTAATATGCTTAGTTAGCTAAAAAAATGGTATAACTACCTAAGATAGCTCAATAATGACCTATACTTAGCTTAGCTAGTTCATTTATGACATAATTAGCTTACTTAGGTAAAAAATGGCATAATAACCTTGGTTTAGCTCCAAAATGACCTATTTACCTAGGTTAGCTCTAAAATGACCTACACTTAGCATTTTTTCCTCCAAAATGACTTAATATGCTTAGTTAGCTCAAAAATGGCATAATTACCTAGGTTAGCTCAATAATGACCTATACTTAGCTTATTTAGTTCATTTATGACATACTTAGCATACTTAGGTCAAAAATGGCATAATAACCTTGGTTACCTCCAAAATGTCATATACTTAGCTTATTTTCCTCGAAAATGACATAACAACCTTACTTAGCTCCAAAATGACCTATTTACCTAGGTTAGCTCTAAAATGACACAAGTAAGCAATAAGAAGAAGAAAAAGAAGAGGAGAAAAAGAAAGAGAAGAAAAATTCTTCTTCTTCTTCTTCTTCTTCTTCTTTTTCTTCTTCTTCTTCTTCTTCTTCTTCTAGTCTTGTTCTTCTTCTTCTTCTTCTAGTCTTCTTCTTCTAACTTTCTTCTTTCCCATTTTGCAGATTTGCTTCAGATCACGGAAGCTTGCGTTGATGGAGTCTACTCTTCTCCTTGTCCTTCCTTTTTGTTTTGATTTTGTAGGATGAACAATGTGAAACTTGCTACCTATATATGTATGTATGGATGAAACCATTGTATATGGACTTTTTGCTTAATTGTTGGATATGTTGGCTATATATATGTTGGATATGGACTTTTGATTTGGTAAATATATGTGTTGGATGATCATATCCACATGGCAGGGATATGTATGCTTGTTGAAAGTATTTTCAAATGAATATATATATATATATATATCTGTGAAATTGATTGAATTTAAGAAAAAACAAAATTAATAGGGGCAATACAGGCACTTTGCCGTCTGCCAGCAGACGGCAAAGCTGCCACGTGGCAGCTACCTGTGCAACCTGGGGGGCACCTGGGCTGGCCTATTTGGGCACTTTGCCGTCTGCCAGCAGATGGCAAAGGCTGGTGTGCTTTGCCGTCGGCTGGCAGACGGCAAAGGGCATGCATTGGCCCCAGCTGACGCCTGACATCAGCTGACGTCAGCTGGCAGACGGCAAAGAACTTTGCGCCTTTGCCGTCTGCTGGCGGACGGCAAAGTACGCCGTTAGCCACCTAACGGGCCTAACCCTATCCCTCTGCCGTCCAAGGCATTTGCCGTCTGCTTGCTTAGTATGGCTGACGGCAAACTTCTTTGCCGTCTGCTTTATTTAAGCAGACGGCAAAGCAGCCCTCTGCCGTAGTTCATTTAGCCGGACGTGGGGCCGTCTGCTGGCTGACGGCAAAGGGCTTTGCCGTCCGCCAGACATTCCTTTGCCATCTGCCATGGCAGACGGCAAAGTGCCTGATTCCTGTAGTGTATGCAAAGTCACGGACTATCCCACACGTTAGACACGAGCACAACGTTTGTGATCCGCGACACATTGATGTCTACTACACAACTTTATTATTGTAGACTCGTGTTGGGCCTCCAAGTGCAGAGTTTTGTAGGACAGTAGCAATTTTCCCTCAAGTGGATGACCTAAGGTTTATCAATCCGTGGGAGGCGTAGGATGGAGATGGTCTCTCTCAAACAACCCTGCAACCAAATACATGAATTCTCTTGTGTCGCCAACACACCCAATACAATGGTAAATTGTATAGGTGCACTAGTTCGGCGAAGAGATGGTGATACAAGTGTAGTATGGATAGTAGATATAGGTTTTTGTAATCTGAAAATATAAAAACAGCAAGGTACCTAGTAACAAAAGTGAGCACAAAAGGTATTGCAATGCCTAAAAACAAGGCCTAGGGTTCATACTTTCACTAGTGCAATCTCTCAACAATGCTAACATAATTGGATCATATAACAATCCCTCAACGTGCGACAAAGAATCACTCCGAAGTTCCTATTAGCGGAGAACATAAGATAGAAATTGTTTGTAGGGTACGAAACCACCTCAAAGTTATCCATTCCGATCAATCTATTGAGCTATTCCTATAAGTGTCACAAACAACTCTAGAGTTTGTACTAGAATAACACCATATGATACACATCAACCAACCCTAATGTCACCTAGATACTCCAATGTCACTGCAAGTATCTGTGAGTTTATTATACGATATGCATCAAACAACTTCATAATCATAATATTCAATCCACACAAAGAACTTCAAGGAGCACCCCAAAGTTTCTATCAGAGAAAAGATAATGAAAACGTGCATCAACCCCTATGCATAGATTACCCCAATGTCACCTCGGGAATCCGCGAGTTGAGTGCCAAAACATACATCAAGTGAATCAATATAATACCCCATTGTCACCACGGGTATTCATATGCAAGACATACATCAAGTGTTCTCAAATCTGAATATTCAATCCGACAATAACGAAACCTCAAAGGGAAAAGATTCGATTCATCACAACAAATATAGAGAGGGGAGAAACACCATATGATCCAACTATATTAACAAAGCTCGCGATACATCAAGATCGTGCCATATCAAGAACACGAGAGAGAGAGAGAGAGATCAAACACATGGCTACTAGTACATACCCTCAGCCCCGAGGGTGAACTACTCCCTCCTTGTCATGGAGACCGCCGGGATGATGAAGATGGCCTCCGGTGATGATTTTCCCCCTCCGGCAGGGTGCCAGAAAAAGGGCTGTAAATGAGATCGTGGAGGTACAGAGGCTTGCGGTGGCGTAAAAACTCATCTAGGTTAACTTTTTGGGGGTTTCTGAATATATAGGGTTTTTCAGCGTTCGAATCACGCAAAGAGGTGCCACAGGGGGCCCACGAGGCACCAGGGCGCGCCTGGGGGGGGGGAGGGGGCAGGCGCGCCCAGGTGGCTCGTGGGGCCCCTGTGGCCCTTCTGCTGCTCCTCCGAAGCTTCCTGGGTCTGTTTCCTTTCAGAAAAAATCATCAAAAAGTTTCGCTGCATTTGGACTTCGTTTGATATGGATTTTCTTGAAAACCAAAAACAAGCAGAAAATAGCAACTGGCACTGGGAACTAGTTCAATATGTTAGTCCATGAAAATCATATAAAATCCATATAAAAGTGCAGCAAAATCATACAACACTATAATAAACATGGCTTGAGTACTTCATAAATTATAGATACGTTGGAGACGTATCAGCATCCCCAAGTTTAATTCCTGCTCGTCCTCGAGTAGGTAAATGATAAAAGAAATAATTTATGAAGTGTCAATGCTAGCATAGTGCATAAGTTTGATCAATGATAATTTCAATCACTTTTCGTAGCATCATAACAGCAACTTTCTCATAAAACTCATCATGATAAAGTAGCAATCAATTCACATGTTATGGTTCAAACAATGCATTCTCTTGAAACTTAACAACCTATGTTCTTAGTCACCAAACAATTGCAATTCAACTTATCTTTAACAAAGTCTAAGTAAGAGCTCCACATACTCAATTATCATTTAGTCTTCTATGATTGCTAGTACTCAAAGCATATTTTTAGAACAAATGGCATCCATCGAACACAGAGAAAGATAGGGGCTTAATGTTTCGCCTCCCAACTGATTTATCATAGAGATAATTATCAACAATAATAATTCATGATCAAATATATTTGACTGGCCATATGTGCCTGGATCTTTCCCCACCACATGATGCTTACCAACTAGAGAATAATTGAGGTTGAAATGATAAGTAATACTATTGACTCTTGCATAAAAGTAAATACATAAAGTAAAAGATAGGCCATTCGCAGAGGGAAGCAGAGGTTGTCATGCGCTTTTTATTTTTGGATGCACAAGCTCTTAATGCAAAGGAACGTCACTTTATATTGCCCCTTGTGATAGCAACCTTTATTATGCAGTCCATCGCTTTTATTTCTTTACCATCACAAGTTCGTACAACGCTTATTTTCCCTTGCAATAAAAGATCATACATATTTTAGGAGCAATTTTTATTGCTTTTTTGCACCGATGACAACTTACTTGAAGGATCTTATTCAATCCATAGGTAGATATGGTGGACACTCATGGCAAGAAACTGGGTTTAATGGTTTTTGGATGCACAAGTAGTATCTCTACTTAGTACGAATTTTTGGCTAGCTAAAGATCCTAAGCAAGCACCACATGTTGGAGGATCCATAACAATATAACTTCTATGCAAATATACCCAAACATAACTCATTATGTTGTCTTCCTTGTACAACTTCAACTAATTTGCTCAAGTTTGATAATAATTAATGGGTATTCACAATCATAAAAGATGTCCAAGATAATATATTTGTATGTGAAAGTTCTCTTCCTTATACTAATCGTTCATGAATTGCTTGTATGACCAATATTGTGATTGTCAAGCTTCAATAGATTTCACTTTCTAACCCAAATGTGAAACTACTATTAGACATGATACAAGCATATGAAGCACATATAATTTCAACTTTATGATATTCAATTCATTCAACAATTTACTCATAGGATATAAGTGAAGAACAAGAGTAAATGACAAACTACTCCAAAAAGATATAAGTGAAGACCAAATGAGTAGTTAAGTAAATAGGTGGGTATGTGAGGACTCTCTCTCATTTAAAAAATTCAGATCTTAAGTATTTTATTCAAACATCAAAGAAAACAAAATAAAATGACATTCCAAGAATAGCACACATCATGTGAAGAAGCAAAAACTTAGGCTCAACCAAGACTAACCGATAATTGTTGAAGAAGAAAGGTGGGATGCCTACCGGGGCATCCCCAAGCTTAGATGCTTGAGACTTCTTGAAATATTATATTGGGATGCCTTGGGCATCCCCAAGCTTGAGCTTTTGTGTCTCATTAATTCCTCTCATATCAAGGTTTCCCTAAATCTTAAAAACTTCATCCACACAAAACTCAACAAGAACTCGTGAGATAAGTTAGTATAAATCAACTCAAAACCTTAACATTCTCTACTGTAGAAAATCACTAAAATTATAATTAAACATTGCATACTAAATGCCTCTGCATATTTAATACTCCTA
Source organism: Elymus sibiricus (assembly GCA_039707655.1). Taxonomy (NCBI): domain Eukaryota; kingdom Viridiplantae; phylum Streptophyta; class Magnoliopsida; order Poales; family Poaceae; genus Elymus; species Elymus sibiricus. The sequence continues at coordinate 85,351,488 of CM077668.1, read as the reverse complement.
TCCTCAAATAGAATCATTAAACAAGCAAACATATGCAAACAATGCAACTATAACCGAAATCTGCCAAAACAGAACAGTCTGTAAAAGGGGATTTAAAATTCATACTTCCCTAACTCAAAAAATTCTGAAAAATTACCACGTGACAGAGAACTCATGCATTCTTACTGTGTAAAAATTTCAGATTTTTATTATGTACTGACTATTTAGGAAAAATCAGGACATAACAGAAAACTTTCTGTTTTCAAACAGCAACACATAAATTTGCAAACTGAGCATGGTAAAGGCTATAATTGGCATTTTATTGAACTAAAAGATTCAAAACATGATTATTGATAATAGAAAGCAAATATCAACAGAATAAAATGACGCTCCAAGAAAAACTCATATTATGTGACGAATAAAAATATAGCTCCAAGTGTGGTTACCGATAATGTTGAAGACGAAAGAGGGGATGCCTTCCGGGGCATCCCCAGGCTTAGACGCTTGAGTCTTCCTTGAATATTAACTTGGGGTGCCTTGGGCATCCCCAAGCTTAGGGTCTTTCCACTCCTTATTCTCCTCATATCGATATCTCACCCAAAACTTGAAAACTTCAATCACACAAAACTTAACGGAACTTGTGAGATAGGTTAGTATGATAAAAATAAATCATCCACTTAGGTACTGTCAAGACAAGATTAATAATTGTTCTCACATAATTCCTACTGTATTCTATCATTTCCACAATTAATATTACTCAATATAAGCTATGGAAACACTAAAACAAGCAAACTATGCAATAAAAATAGAATCTGTCAAAAACAGAACATCATGTAGTGAGCGATTTAAAAACCATAATTCTGTACCTCCAAAAATTATGAAAAATTAGGAAAACGTAAAACATTTGTAACCCAATACTCTGTAAAAATTTCAGAATATTTTCACGCTCCAGTAGAGAACAGAAATTCCAGCACTGGACGCAAAATTTTCTGTTTTTGCACAGAATCAAATCAACAAGCATCCACACTATCCCAAAGGCTTTACATGGCACATTATTGAAACAAAACATAAAAAACATGATTACTACAGTAGCTTAATCATGTGAACACACAAAAGCAGTAGGTATAAATATTGGGTTGTCTCCCAACAAGCGCTTTTCTTTAATGCCTTTTTAGCTAGGCATGATGGTTTCAATGATGCTCTCATAAAAGTAAAGAATTGAAACACAAAAAGAGCATCATGAAGCAGATGACAAGCACATTTAAGCCTAACCCACTTCCTATGCATAGGGATTTTGTGAGCAAACAACTTATGGGAGCAAGAATCAACTAGCATAGGAAGGCAAAACAAGCATAACTTCAAAATTTTCAACACATAGAGAGAAAACTTGATATTATTGCAACACCTACAAGCATATGATCCTCTCTGATAATAATTTTCAGTATCATCATGAATGAATTCAACAATATAACCATCACATAAAGCATTCTTTTCATGATCCACAAGCATAGGAATTTTATGACTCTCCACATAAGCAAATTTGTTCTCATCAATAATAGTGGGAGCAAATTCAACAAAATAACTATCATGAGATACTTGATTGGCATAATCCAATTGAAAATTAAAATCATGATGACAAGTTTCATGGTTATCATTATTCTTTATAACATACATGTCATCACAATAATCATCATAGATAGCAACTTTGTTGTCATAATCAATTGAAACCTCTTCCAAAATAGTGGATTCATTATTAAATAAAGTCATTACCTCTCCAAATCCACTTTCATCAATATAATCATCATAAATAGGAGGCATACTTTCATCATAATAAATTTTCTCATCAAAACTTGGGGGACTAAAAATATCATCTTCATCAAACATAGCATCCCCAAGCTTATGGCTTTGCATATCATTAGCATCATGGATATTCATAGAATTCATACTAACAACATTGCAATCACGCTCATCATTCAAAGATTTTATGCCAAACATTTTGTTGAATTCTTCTTCTATCAATTGAGCACAATTTTCCGCTCCATCATTTTCAAGAAAGACATTATAAAGATGAATAATACGAGGCAAGCTCAATTCCAGTTTTTTTGTAGTTTTCTTTTATAAACCAAACTAGTGATAAAACAAGAAACTAAAAGATTCGATTGCAAGATCTAAAAATATACCTTCAAGCACTCACCTCCCCGGCAACGGCACCAGAAAAGAGCTTGATGTCTACTACACAACTTTATTCTTGTAGACTCGCGTTGGGCCTCCAAGCGCAGAGTTTTGTAGGACAGTAGCAATTTTCCCTCAAGTGGATGACCTAAGGTTTATCAATCCATGGGAGGCGTAGGATGAAGATGGTCTCTCTCAAACAACCCTGCAACCAAATACAAGAAATCTCTTGTGTCCCCAACACACCCAATACAATGGTAAATTGTATAGGTGCACTAGTTTGGTGAAGAGATGGTGATACAAGTGTAGTATGGATAGTAGATATAGGTCTTTGTAATCTGAAAATATAAAAACAGCAAGGTAACTAGTAACAAAAGTGAGCACAAAAGGTATTGCAATGCTTAAAAACAAGGCCTAGGGTTCATACTTTCACTTGTGCAATCTCTCAATAGTGCTAACATAATTGGATCATATAACAATCCCTCAACGTGCGACAAAAAAATCACTCCGAAGTTCCTATTAGCGGAGACATAAGATAGAAATTGTTTGTAGGGTAAGAAACCACCTCAAAGTTATCCTTTCCGATCAATCTATTGAGCTATTCCTATAAGTGTCACAAACAGCTCTAGAGTTCGTACTAGAATAACACCATATGATACACATCTGTCAGCACCCCCGGGGTGCCGGATCGACGAACTCACGCGAGAGAGAGGGCTCTAGGTAGACGAAGAACACATGAGTTTTGTGCTATAAAACTTATAGCTTTTCTATCGCTCTGTCTTGCCATTTATTCAGACTTACAGAAAGGAAACTGGGGATCATGGCCCCCGACATCGTGCCTACGTGATCCACAACGTTCGTGCCATCCCACGAATAGATCGACGAGGCACGTGACTCGCTCCAGGTTGTTAAACCCACGAGCTAAACTAGCTAACTGAAAGCAAAATGATGTGTGGGTCTAACCTGACAGAAAAACAAACTACCTGAACCATGATAGGGCTTGGGGCTTTATTTCAACAATTCACCCCCTAAAACCTAAGCCCTTGTCAATTTCTACCATGCCGATCTTCGCACGAAGCTCCGTGAAGCGCACGCGCCCGAGAGCCTTGGTGAGCAGATCAACAAGTTGTCCGTCTGTGCCGACGAACTCCACCTCCACTTGCCTGTTCTCCACACATTCCCTGATGAAGTGAAAGCGAACATCAATGTGCTTACTCCGATCATGGAACACTGGATTCTTCTCGAGGGAGATGGTGGATTTGTTGTCCATGAAGAGCGGGAAGCAGGCAGGTCTCTCCTTCTTGAGTTCACTGAGGAAACGAGCCAGCCAAACTCCTTGGCATGCTGCCGTCGTGACGCTAATATACTCAGCTTCGCATGACGATAGGGCCACGACTTTCTGCTTGAGGGACTGCCAGCTGATGATGCAGTTGCCGTAGAAGAACATGACGCCGGTCGTGCTCCGGCGCGTGTCCATGTCCCCTCCCATGTCACTGTCGCTGTAGCCGGCGAGGTAGCCGCCTCCTTTCCCCCTTGGGTAGAAGCAACCCCAATTCAGGGTGCCGGCGACGTAGCGCAGAATCTTCTTCACCGCGGCTAAGTTTCGGTGGTGGGCGCCTCCATGAAGCACGACACGTAGCCGACGGCGAACGTGATGTCTGGCCTGGTGTGGACCAATTAGCGCAGGCAGCCGACCAGACCGCGGTACTCCGTCGCGTCTGTCAGCGACGCGATGCTCTGCTTGCTGAGCTTCAGTCTGGGCTCCATGGGCACCGCGCATGGGTTACACCCCGTCATGCCGCTGCGCTCGAGGATCTTCTCCGCATAAGCGGTTTGGTTCAGAGAGATGCCAGTCGGCGTCTGGTGCACCTCGATCCCTAAGTAAAAACTTAGGCGACCGAGATCGCTCATCTTGAAGAGCTTCATCATCTCCTCCTTGAACCGCGCGATCTCGCCGTCGTCGTTGCCGGTGATGACTGTTGGGTAACGCAGCAGAAAACAAAAATTTCCGACCTACGCACCAGCCCAGGATCACTATGGAGACTGCATACAAGGTTTGATCTGATCCGTACCGACTCGTAGCGCAGTGGAAGAAGAGTCAGTGTATATCGTCGGTGCAGATCCCTGCGGCTAGGATTTACAACCTCCCAACCGCAAGGATGTACTCCCACTCCGGACAGCCCTTCGGGAGGCGGTCGGACAGTCCCCCGGACGATGTCGCGGACAGCCCTTCGGGAGGACCCTCGGAACCCGAACAGTAACCCGGACAGCCCTTCGGGAGGACGCCGGAAACTCGAATGGTAACTCGAACAGCCCTTCGGGAGGCACTCTTGAACTAAAACCGAAACTACGATCTCTCTACAGAGTTGCACACATACGGTGTCAGCTATCCGGCAGGGCTTCGCCGTCCAGAACTAGTTCCCACCGGAACACAGACAGCCTTTCGGCTCTACGAAAACACTTTTCGTGGGAGGGAGAGAGAGAGAGCTAGCAAAGCATAGCATGTGTATGAGAGCAAGGGATGATCATATGGCAGCCCTCACCCCCTCTATTTATAGGAAAGCCAAGGGGTAGAGGAAAGACCAAAAGGACCTTCCTAGGATCTTTCCACCACATGCCACATAAGGGTGTGTAGAACATATCCACCATGAGGTGGAAGGACACCTCAAGGAGGGCCCCCCCAAGCCATGGCCAAAATTGTGCAGCCCCTTTGGGGGGCTCCACTTCCCTTTCACACACCAAAAGTGGTTTTCTTCTAGAAGAAAAACCCCATTTGCAAATCAGCCCAAAAAGTGCTTTTCACTATTCACGAAGACATTTTTCTGCGTCCGTTAAAACCCAAATTATTTCTGTGTGTCTAGAATAATTCTAGCACCCACCAAAACATTTTTGAACGCATTCCGAAACAATTTCGGAACAATGTTTCTTCAGCGAAAAGCAACCAAAGCGGTTCCGGCTGCTCCGGAACATTTCCGGTTTTTGTCCCGGAAAATTCCCAGAAGTTTCCAGAACACTTCTGGCATCCTCCAAGAATTTCCAGGCGAGTGCCAGAACCAATTTGACTTAATGGAATACCCTGAAACAACTTTTCAGTTTTACCAGAACTATTCCGATATCCTCTACGGAACATTTCCGTTTCATCCGAAACTTTTCCGGTGATTTTCTCTCAGACTCCCCGTCTAGTATTCAGCAGATAGATGACCCTTAAGCGTGTGACCCTATAGGTTTGGTGAAGTATAGACATGACCGGAACTCTTTCCGATCAATGATCAACATCGGAGCCGTGGACACCCATATTGACCCCTATACCCACACAAATGAATATTCGAGTGAACCTCCAGTTGTCGTGTGCTATTCCTGTTGCTTCGCGATATATTACAAATACCCGAGGTGAGAAACATCGGCATCCTCGTGGATCAACACTTGTCCACAATGCCAGTTACCTCGTTACCGGTTTTTGTTCTCTTTTCTCATTTCTGTGTTCCGGCATCCCTGTGATCAAATCACACTTGTGTCTGGCCAGACGATGATGGATACCGTAACACCGAGAGGGCCCGAGAATATCTCTCCATCGTCGGTGGAGCAAATCCCAATCTTGAGCTATCAAGTTACTTAACATACTTTTCCATGAACCCGTAAGCCGCCGTAATAGCCACCCATTTACGGATGACGTTTAACAAACCCCAAAGTTCATGAAGCAAGTATGAAGAAACTCAACACTCTCATGGTCTAAGGAATTATGCAAACATTAACTTCTCTGTGTTATTAACCATTAAGTTATGACGAATGAATCTCATAGCATAACATCAATCGGGTCGATTCAACACAAGTGTTCTACCAACATTGTGCCCTCAAAATTGCCGGCATAGTCATGCCCATGATCAGGAAAACGTGATCATCATGCAACACTTGAGCTAGTCTTAGAGGCCATGACTAGGAATACTTTTTACCGTTTATTATTCCACACGTGCACATGGGTTTTCCTCAAAGCCTTTATGGATATACGGGCTCGGGAACCATAGCAGTTATAACATGGAACATAAACATAATTATGAACATGGAGATAAATAATAACATTTATTATTGCCTCTAGGGCATATCTCCTACAGACTCCCACTTGCACTAGAGTTAATAATCTAGTTAATGCTAATGCACTTTACACCTATGACATACTAGTGTAAAATATGCTTCGCATGTGGTATAGCCTGATGTCCAACGGATCTGACGACTTCAGCTCCGTGTGTAACTTTGCATATCCTCGCGTTTTCACGCTTTCACAAAATTCATATTTTGTGTGGACTTGGCTTTGCATATGTGTGAATCATTGGTCGAAACCTGATTCCTCAGACTGAGCTATGGAGCAACTATCTGCAATAGTGTCCCATAGACCAAAGCCATCTTGGAACCATACTACTTCATGAATGAACTATATAATTCAACAACTTCTTTGTCGCTTCTTAAGCGTCAACATACTTAGCCTTTGTTATAGAATTCGCCACAGTATCTTGTTTGGAACAATTTCCAACTACCGTGCCACCATATTGTGTATTACACAAAACCCTTAACTTTAAATCGAAAATCGCATGGAGCATTGATGAAGACTGTATCGATGTAATTACGTACAACGAGCACTTCATAATCTCTGTTTGCGAGAAAACATGTCATCAGTGCTACTTTAGTACTCAATGACATTTTTCACTGTTGTCCCATGATCAGGACTTTGATCACTTTGGTATCCATACTCGCAACTCCTTGGGAGTACTGGACATATCTGGTTGTTTTACATACCATGGAATACATGATTAATCCAAACACGAAAGTGTGTGGAATCTCCATCATGTATTTCGCTCATCAGTGTTTTGAGACACCGAGTCTTGCAAAAACCCTTTCCATGTGACTTTGGCAAGAATCACTCCTTGGCGTTTTAATGCTAAAATGTTTTAGCATCTTGTCAATATGTATTCTTGGCTTTAGCCTATTAGGCAATTCTATCTCATAGATAAATATGCCTAATGTCAAGGGTATTTAGCCCAAGCACTTCATTGAAAAACTATTTTTAATGAAGACCTAATTTGTGTCAAGAAATTTCCAATCAACAATGTGTCAAGCACACAAAGTTTTTAGAAATATTATTATGCTCCCACTTACTTTCTTGAAACCAAAAGCATCTTCGTTATCCATTGATCAAATCAAACTCCTTTGACTATTTTATCAAAACCGAAGATTCCAACTCCATCTTGCTCTCTTCAGTCCATTGATGGAACTCTGAAGTTTGCATACTTACTAGCATCCTCTGGATCGACAAAATACTTCGGACTGTACCACATACAAGTCCTAGGTTGCATTTCCATCATATGGAAATCCTTTTGGCATCCATGTATCATATTTCAAGATTGAAATATGTATTAATTGCTAGTTTAACCCGATCTGACTTTAAGCATCGCTACGGTAAGAGAACCTCATCGTAGTCAACTCCTTGAACTTGTTATTTCAACAAGTCGAGCTTTATGGATAAAACATTTTATCCAAATCAGTTTATAGTTCCATTAATGTTCGTTAGACTCTAAGTCTTCTGAAGGGTTTATCAAGATATAATCTTGAATCATTTATGGAAACTATCTCGGATTATATTGGCATTTAGCCAATTCCAGAGTCAGGGCCCATCAATGCTTCCTTGTGTATCGTAGGTATACTGTTGTCTAACAACAATATCTCGCTTGCGCACCTGAGAGGTTTGCACGAGTTTTGCCTACGTGGTTCAGCTGCAAGTTCGACCAAAGTCCATACATTTTATTGTAGAGACTTCCGTATCAGTCGCAGTAGGAAACTCTGGAATTACTTCCAAGGTTCCTTTCCTTTGATCTGATGACGAAGATACTACTTATCTTGTCGAGTTGCACTGTTCTCCCACTCACCTTTTTGCAAGAAACATTTTCTTTTAAAATTATACCGTTCTTTGTGGCAAACCTTTTGCCTAGGTATCATGGTGGAGGAATTCCCAATTACTTGGGATAACCTACAAAGTAGCTCTTGTCTGATTTGGAATAGGTTTGTAAATATTTTACACAAGCCCCATATTCCAAATGTTTAAGAAAAGACCAAGGATGGTTGGGCGTACCATACCATGGTGTCATTTCAACAGACCTGATGATGCTCTTTTCAGTGTAAAAGCCGCAGTCTCTAAAGCATTACATTAAAAGGGATAATGGCAAATTGATTTATGTCATCTTTGATCTTACCATGTCAAAAATGGTTTGATTACATCTTCACGGACGTACCACTCACAGTGGAGTTCCGGGAGGTGTAAGTTATGAAACTCCTTTCACAACTCATCAGACATTCGCTAAACTTGTAACTCCGATATTCCTTTCCGCAATCAAATTGCAGAAACATAATTTTCTTGTTACAATAATTTCTACTTCATATTGAAAACCTTTCGAATGATTTCAAAAGATCCATACTTACGTCTCATCAAGTAAATATCCATATATCTACTTGAGTCATTTTGAAGATAGACAAAGTCCACTGCTAGCAATAACCTTTATCGGACTACATACAACAAAATGTATGATCACCAATAAGTTCGTTGCTCGTTCCTTATGGCCTGTGAACGGTATTTCGGTCACTTCACTTTTCGGAGGAAAGTTGCAAGTGTCAGATGATTCATAATTAAATGACTTCAAAATCCATCATAATGGAATTTCTCCATGCGTGTTTCTCCAATGTGACCAAATGCAGTGCCACACATGTGTGGCATTCTCTTAGTCTTGCGACATTTAGCGTCAGAGTTATGGATGTATCATATTACCATCAATATTCATAACATACATCCCATCCACTATGGAAGCACGGCCCTTATGTTATTCATGATTCCGAACAACAATTGTTCTTTCATGAACAACACTCTTGCAACAAACATTATGCAAATGGGCTAGAGTGTATAAAACTCTAAAATGATTTATGAAAGTAAATACAGAGGTAATGTATTATTATCAATATTCATAACATACATCTCATTCATAATGAAAGTATGGCCCTTATGTTATTCATAACACCGAACATCAAAAGTTCTCTTATGAACAACCTTCTTGCAAGATACCTTATGCAATGGGCTAGAGTGTGTAAAAACTCTAAATGAATTATGAAAATAAATACAGACAGAAATACACCGATGGAAGGTATAGTAACATTTACTATATTCCCAGCGCGTATCTAAGCCTCACTCCAGCAAGTCCTTTTTGGCCGTAGTAGTTCTTGCATCGAGTCGCAGCAGAATGCAATCGAGCGGGTATCTTTGTGATTAACTCACAATACCCAAGAATTATGGACTAACAATTTAATCATAATTCTCAAGAACTATTTCTTCTGACCAGCCTTCCATACATCAATAACTTGTATGACTTTCATACATGAGCTGGATATTCCAGTCTTCACTCTTTTGCCTTTATACTTCTAACAGTTTAACTTTCAGTATTTCTTCTACTCTCAGAAGAAGCATCCAACTTAAGAGTGGCGTTAGCCCCGGACTTCCTAGGTGTGTAAGTCATACTAACACCCTTTGGACATTTCCTTTAAGTTGTTGTTTTATTCACCTTCATCATATGACAGGCGTTCTACTGGATCCCTCTGTTATTAGTCGAGTGTATAGTAAACACTTTTACTAACAGTTTGCAAAACAAACATTGCTTTGGATATCCCATATCTTCTAGCCTTTGTTTGTGTCTGAAAATGATTTTCAGTTCCATGAATATTACATAGCTATCCCAAACTTTTGAAGTCCGGGTTTCATGGAAGCAAACATATTGCACTTGACCGTAACGGAATTCTAGCTTTTGGATCGAAGGACGAAAGTCACATTATCCATAGCATTAGCAGGAGAATACTAAAAGCATGCGATAGGACAAAGTCCTTCTCGGCACTCTTGAGGACAATCCTCACATTACGTTACCAACTGTAAAGTTTTAACCAGATATTTAACAGCTATTCAATTTTAACAGGGAAGGTGGAAACGCGAGCCATTATTATACAACTATTATGCAAATTTTACTTAGCAAAGTTCATAATTAATTGCACAGAGAATTAAACAAGTTAATTCTATAGTGCGCTCCCACTCAAATCAATATCTCTCAAAATTGATTATGAGTGATTCAAGATCCACATTTCAATTCAACGCCATTGACGGGTTCATCACTGATGACGCGAATTTCAATTGGTAGGCCAACTTGCCGATCACATCTCTATGTGATTCTTGTTCATCTTTCGATGCGTGTGTTCTGAGCTCAGGACTGTCCTGCCTGAACTTCAAGACAACCAAGTGATCTCGCTGCGAGGTCTGACCTCACCCGCTTCACACCTCCCTAATCGTTTGTACTCATGTGTACATGGCGTACTCTGAGAAGTTAGGTGCCGTGACGGTGCTACACTTGGGAGAACACTAACTACTTGATATTTTAAGTGAGAGATCACCCTAATAAAAAGCGACTACCGCACAATCAAGAAGGGTGCATTATAAGGGATAAACATTTCAGGCAATTCATAATAGCATGATATGGTATAGCCCTTTCTGACGGAGAAGTCAAGTATTTCTTCGTCTTCGGCATTCGCGTCGGTGTTCACCTTCGCGAAGATTGCCACCACCTTGTCGTTGCACCAAATAATATTGCTATCTCTATAGCTAATAAAATAAGTGCATTACTTAAGGTTGACACGCAGGTCATTAAAGTGACAATCATATGGCTCCAGCCATCATGCCGAATCATGACACGCAGGTCATGTTAATTTACATCATATAGTCATCTCATACATAATCAAATTAATATGAGCACTGCTATACCACATCATATGCACATGCAAACCATCCTGCAAAACCAAGTTAGATGCCTCTAATCGGTTTATGCAAATTTCATTTTACGTGGCTTCTAAGGTTTCGAACAAACCGAAGCTACCTACATATTATCATCAAGTATGATTATTCAAGTAGCAAGATTAACATCCAGGGTGTATGAAACACGAGATAATAAAATCTCGAGCCCCATACTAAACTTCGTCATACGCGTGACCCCAGTGCAGATCATATCTGCATTGCCCTTTCGTCTGCGAAACATCCATCTTTCTTTAACTATGGTGGAACCCAAAGAACTGTTAGCACTTCGTTGATCTGTCAATCAGCATACTCAGGAGCAGCATGAAAGGATCGCGGATTGCTAGAACTTTGTGAGATTCCACCATGCCGTCAAGATCAGGACTACGCAAATTCAAGGGAAGCAATAGGAACATCGGGTAACAGATTTCATCTGCTACCCGCACAAATAATTTTCAGCAATATAACTCATCTACTACCTAATTATATTGTGCAACACCCATACATCTCATGTATTCTAGATCGCAACTTGCATCTACGCATAGCACGGCTCATGATGCCACTGTTGGGTAACGCAACAGAAAACAAAAATTTCCGACCTACGCACCAGCCCAGGATCACTATGGAGACTGCATACAAGGTTTGATCTGATGTGTACCGACTCGTAGCGCAGCGGAAGAAGAGTCGGTGTAGATCGTCGGTGCAGATCCCTGCAGCTAGGATTTACAACCTCCCAACCGCAAGGATGTACTTCCACTCCGGACAGCCCTTCGGGAGGTGGTCGGACAGTCCCCCGGACGATGTCGCGGACAGCCCTTCGGGAGGACCCTCGGAACCCGAACAGTAACCCGGACAGCCCTTCGGGAGGACGCCGGAAACTCGAACGGTAACTCGAACAGCCCTTCGGGAGGCACTCTCGAACTAAGACCGAAACTACGATCTCTCTACAGAGTTGCACACATACAGTGTCAGCTATCCGGCAGGGCTTCGCCGTCCAGAACTAGTTCCCCCCAAAACACAGACAGCCTTTCGGCTCTACGAAAACTCTTTTCGTGGGAGGGAGAGAGAGAGCTAGCAAAGCATAGCATGTGTATGAGAGCAAGGGATGATCATATGGCAGCCCTCACCCCCTCTATTTATAGGAAAGCCAAGGGGTAGAGGAAAGACCAAAAGGACCTTCCTAGGATCTTTCCACCACATGCCACATAAGGGTGTGTAGAACATATCCACCATGAGGTGGAAGGACACCTCAAGGAGGGACCCCCCAAGCCATGGCCGAAATTGTGCAGCCCCTTTGGGGGGCTCCACTTCCCTTTCACACACCAAAAGTGGTTTTCTTCTAGAAGAAAAACCCCATTTGCAAATCAGCCCAAAAAGTGCTTTTCACTATTCACGAAGACATTTTTCTGCGTCCGTTAAAACCCAAATTATTTCTGTGTGCCTAGAATAATTCTAGCACCCACCAAAACAATTTTGAACGCATTCCAAAACAATTTCGGAACAATGTTTCTTCTGCGAAAAGCAACCAAAGCGGTTCCGGCTGCTCCGGAACATTTCCGGTTTTTGTCCCGGAAAATTCCCAGAAGTTTCCAGAACACTTCTGGCATCCTCCAAGAATTTCCGGGCGAGTGCCAGAACCAATTTGACTTAATGGAATACCCTGAAACAACTTTTCAGTTTTACCGGAACTATTCCGATATCCTCTGCGGAACGTTTCCGTTTCATCCGAAACTTTTCCGGTGATTTTCTCTCAGACTCACCGTCTAGTATTCAGCAGATAGATGACCCTTAAGCGTGTGACCCTACAGGTTCGGTGAAGTATAGACATGACAGGAACTCTTTCCGATCAATGATCAACATCGGAGCCGTGGACACCCATATTGACCCCTATACCCACACAAATGAATATTCGAGTGAACCTCCAGTTGCCGTGTGCTATTCCTGTTGCTTCGCGATATGTTACAAATACCCAAGGTGAGAAACATTGGCATCCTCGTGGATCAACACTTTTCCACAATGCCAGTTACCTCGTTACCGGTTTTTGTTCTCTTTTCTTGTTTCTGTGTTCCGGCATCCCTGTGATCAAATCACAGTTGTGTCTGGCCAGACGATGATGGATACCGTAACACCGAGAGGGCCCGAGAATATCTCTCCATCGTCGGAGGAGCAAATCCCAATCTTGAGCTATCAAGTTACTTAACATACTTTTCCATGAACCCGTAAGTCGCCGTAATAGCCACCCATTTACGGATGACGTTTAACAAACCCCAAAGTTCATGAAGCAAGTATGAAGAAACTCAACACTCTCATGGTCTAAGGAATTATGCAAACATTAACTTCTCTGTGTTATTAACCATTAACTTATGACGAATGAATCTCATAGCATAACATCAATCGGGTCGATTCAACACAAGTGTTCTACCAACATTGTGCCCTCAAAATTGCCGGCATAGTCATGCCCATGATCAGGAAAACATGATCATCATGCAACACTTGAGCTAGTCTTAGAGGCCATGACTCGGAATACTTTTTACCGTTTATTATTCCACACGTGCACATGGGTTTTCCTCAGAGCCTTTATGGATATACGGGCTCGGGAACCATAGCAGTTATAGCATGGAACATAAACATAATTATGAACATGGAGATAAATAATAACATTTATTATTGCCTCTAGGGCATATCTCCTACAATGACCAGATCATCTACGTACACCCCGACAAGGAGTCGAGATGAGGCGTTGCCGCGCCCGTAGATGGCGTGCTCGGTGGCGCTGCGCTCGAAACCAAGCGAGGAGAGGCAGAAGTCCAGCTTCTGATTCCAGGCGCGAGGTGCTTGCTTCAGCCTGTACAGCGCCTTGTCGAGGCAAAGCACCTTGCCCTCTTGACCGGCGATGACATACCCAGGAGGTTGCGCGATGTAGACTTCCTCCCGGAGCTCCCCGTTCAGGAAAGCGCTCTTGACGTCCATATGGTGCATGTCCCAGCCCGCGCGTGCGGCCAGAGCGAGCAGGAGCCGCACTGACTCCAGGCGTGCGACGGGCGTGAACACCTCCTCATAGTCCATGCCCTGGCGCTGCACAAAACCCTTGGTGATGAGGCGGGCCTTGTGCCGGACCACCGCGCCGTGAGCATCTCGTTTTACCTTGTAGACCCACTTGAGGCCTATGGGTCGATGGCCGGAAGGGAGGTTAACGAGGTGCCATGTGCGGTTCTCCTGGATGGACACCAGCTCCTCGTCCATGGCGTGCCTTTAGGCTACGTCTCCTTGTGCTTCACCGAGGGAGGCCGGCTCCTCTGCCAGCCCGAGGTGCAGCTCCTCGTCGTCGAAGACGTCAAGGTCGAGGATGTAGTCCGTGAGCTGCTGGTTCGGCTGCACGATGCCGTCTCGTGCGCGCGTCACCATCGGGTGCACTCCTGCATGGTCTGATGGTGATGATGCGGTCGGAGGCGTCAGTGCGCTCGAGCTGGGCGAAGACCCTGCCGCGGCAGTGTTCTGCTCGAAAACAGAGTCCATCATGCATGTACTCTTAGGCGTGGACGGAGAGGGCGCGTCGGCGGCCGCCGTGGCTATGTCTCCACTGCCTGCCATGTGAGAGGGAGTGCCCTGGGTTGTTGGCATGGTCTGGCGCACCCCCTCAGATCTGGCAGCCGGTCTGTACTCGACGGTGAATGTGTTGGGGAACGTCGCATGGGAAACAAAATTTTTTCCTACGCAACACACAAGATCTATCCATGGTGATGAGCATCTACGAGAGGGAGAGTGAATCTACATACCCTTGTAGATCGCTAAGCGGGAAGCGTTTAAGCAACGCGGTTGATGTAGTCGAACGTCTTCTCGTGATCCAAATCACCGGCGTCCCGCGATCCAATCACGATCCGTCCCGATCAAGTACCGAACGGACGGCACCTCCGCGTTCAGCACACGTACAGCTTGATGACAATCTCCGCCGTCTTGATCCAGCAAGAGAGAGCGGAGAGGAAGAAGAGTTCTCCAGCAGCACGATGGCGTGGTGGTGGTGGTGATGGAGCTATTCCGGCAGGGCTTCGCCTAAGCACCGCTGAAAATAGACTAGAGGAGAAACCGATCTAGATGAAGTAGAGGGAGCACGTGGCAATTAGGGTTATTTTTCTCCTCTAAATCCTCTAGTATATATAGGAGGGAGGGAGGGGAGGAGGCAGCCTCAAACCCTCAAGGGCTGGCCGAAATTGGAGGTGGAGGAGTCCTACTCCTCCACTTCCAATCCTAGTCCAAATAGGACACCTTCCATATTTGGATTTCCCTTCCCTTTACTTGGGGTTTTTCCTTTCCCACTCTATCCTAGCTGCATGGGCCTTGTAGGACTTGTTTGCCCAGCCCACTAAGGGCTGGTGCAACCCCCTTCAGGCCCATGTGGCCTCCCGGCATGGGTGGCCCCTCCCGATGGCCCTCCGGCACTCCCGGTACACTACCGAAAATACCCGAAACTTTTCCGGTGGCCAAAACGGGACTTCCTATATATCAATCTTTACCTCCGGACCATTCCGGAGCTCCTCGTGATATCCGGGATCTCATCCGGGACTCCGAACAACCTTCGGTCACCAACATACATAACTCAATACTACCGAAACGTCACCAAACCTTAAGTGTGCAGACCCTGCGGGTTCGAGAATTATGTAGACATGACCGAGACACCTCTATGGCCAATAACCAATAGCAGGACCTGGATGCCCATATTGGCTCCTACATATTGTACGAAGATCTTTATCGGTCGAACCTCTATGTCAAGGATTCAATTAATCCCGTATGCTGTTCCCTTTGTCTTTCGGTATGTTACTTGCCCGAGATTCGATCGTCGGTATCTCTATACCTAGTTCAATCTCGTTACTGGCAAGTCTCTTTACTCGTTCTGTAATACAAGATCTCGTGGCTAACACCTTAGTCACATTGCTTGCAAGGCTCATCGTGATGTTGTATTACCGAGTGGGCCCTGAGATACCTCTCCGTCACACGGAGTGACAAATCCCGGTCTTGATCCATGCCAACCCAACAGACACCCTCGGAGATACCTGTAGAGCACCTTTATAGTCACCCAGTTACGTTGTGACGTTTGATACACACAAGGTATTCCTCCGGTGTCAGTGAGTTGCATGATCTCATGGTCATAGGAACAGATACTTGACATGCAGAAAACAATAGCAATAAACTGACACGATCAAATGCTACGTTTATAGTTTGGGTCTTGTCCATCACATCATTCTCCTAATGATGTGATCCCGTTATCAAATGACATCACATGTCCATGGCTAGGAAACCTTCACCATCTTTTGATTAACGAGCTAGTCATCTAGAGGCTTACTAGGGACACAGTGTTGTCTATGTATCCACACATGTACTAGTGTTTCCAATTAATACAATTATAGCATGGATAATAAAAAATTATCATGAACAAGGAAATATAATAATAACCAATTTATTATTGCCTCTAGGGCATATTTCCAACAGTCTCCCACTTGCACTAGAGTCAATAATCTAGCTCACATCACCATGTGATTTACATTGTAATGAATCGAACACCCATACAGTTTTGGTGTTGTTCATGTTTAGCTCTTGGAAGAGGTTTAGTCATCGGATCTGCAACATTCAGATCCGTGTGTACTTTGCAAATATTTATGTCGTCCTCCTTGATGTAATCGCGGATGGAATTGAAGCGTCGCTTTATGTGTCTGGTCCTCTTGTGAAATCTTGGTTCCTTGGCTAGAGCAATGGCACCAGTGTTATCACAAAACAGAGTCATTGGATTTAGTGCACTAGGCACAACTCCAAGATCTGTCATGAACTCCTTCATCCAGACACCTTCCTTCGCAGCCTCCGAGGCAGCGATGTACTCCGCTTCGCATGTAGAATCAGCTACCACGCTCTGCTTGGAACTGCACCAGCTAACCGCACCCCCATTAAGAATAAATACGTATCCGGTTTGTGACTTAGAGTCATCCGGATCAGTGTCAAAGCTTGCATCGACGTAACCCTTTACGACGAGCTCTTGATCACCTCCATAAACGAGAAACATGTCCTTAGTCCTTTTTAGGTACTTCAGGATATTCTTGACCGCCGTCCAATGTTCCATTCCTGGATCACTTTGAAACCTTCCGACCATACTTATGGCAAGGCTGACATCGGGTCTTGTGCACAGCATTGCATACATGATAGAACCTATGGCTGAAGCATAGGGGACGACACTCATCTTTTCTCTATCTTCTGCAGTCACTGGGCATTGAGTCTTACTCAACTTCACACCTTGTAAAACAGGCAAGAACCCCTTCTTGGACTGATCCATTTTGAACTTCTTCAAAATCTTATCAAGGTATGTGCTTTGTGAAAGTCCTATTAAGCGTCTTGATCTATCTCTATAGATCTTGATGCCTAATATGAAAGCAGCTTCTCCTAGGTCCTTCATTGAAAAACACTTGTTCAAATACTCCTTCACGCTTTCCAGCATTTCTATATTATCTCCAATCAGTAATATGTCATCCACATATAATATTAGAAACGCTATAGAGCTCCCACTCACTTTCTTGTAAATACAAGCTTCTCCGTAAACTTGTATAAACTCGAACGCTTTGATCACCTCATCAAAACGAAGATTCCAACTCCGAGATGCTTGCACCAGTCCATAAATGGATCGCTGGAGTTTGCAAACTTTGTCAGCATTCTATGGATCGACAAAACCTTCAGGTTGCATCATATACAACTCTTCCTTAAGGAAACCATTAAGGAACGCTGTTTTGACATCCATCTGCCAAATTTCATAATCGAAAAATGCAGCTATTGCTAACATGATTCTGACGGACTTAAGCATCGCTACGGGTGAGAAGGTCTCATTGTAGTCAACTCCTTGAACTTGTGAAAAACCCTTTGCCACAAGTCGAGCTTTATAGACGGTGACATTACCGTCCGCGTCCGTCTTCCTCTTAAAGATCCATTTATTCTGAATGGCCTTACGCCCTTCAGGTAATACTTCCAAAGTCCATACTTTGTTTTCATACATGGATCCCATCTCGGATTTCATGGCCTCTAACCACTTCTCGGAATCCGGGCCCATCATCGCTTCTCCATAGCTCGCAGGTTCATCGTTGTCCAACAACATGATTTCTAAGACAGGGTTGTCGTACCACTCAGGAGCAGTACGCGTCCTTGTCGACCTACGAGGTTCGATAGCAACTTGATTCGAAGGTTCATGATCATCATCATTATCTTCCTCTTCAACCGACGCAGGCTCTACAGAAACATCTTTCTGCACTTTACTACTCTCAGGTTGAAGTAAAGGTTCAATAACCTCATCAAGTTCTATCTTCCTCCCACTCAATTCTTTCGAGAGAAACTCTTTCTCAAGAAACGTTCCGTTTTTAGCGACAAACACTTTGCCTTCGGATCTGAGGTAGAAGGTATACCCAACTGTCTCTTTTGGGTATCCTATGAAGACGCATTTCTCCGCTTTGGGTTCCAGCTTTTCAGGCTGAAGCTTTTTGACATAAGCATCACATCCCCAATCTTTAAGAAACGACAGTTTTGGCTTCTTACCAAACCAAAGTTCATATGGCGTCGTCTTAACGGATTTCGATGGAGCCCTATTTAAAGTGAATGCAGCTGTCTCTAATGCATAACCCCAAAATGATAGTGGCAAATCGGCAAGAGACATCATAGATCGCACCATATCCAATAAAGTTCGATTACGACGTTCGGACACACCATTACGCTGTGGTGTTCCAGGCGGTGTCAGTTGTGAAACAATTCCACATTGTCTTAAGTGACTGCCAAACTCATAACTCAGATATTCTCCTCCTCGATCAGATCGTAGGAATTTAATCTTCTTGTTACGATGATTCTCAACTTCACTCTGAAATTGCTTGAACTTTTCAAACGTTTCAGACTTGTGCTTCATTAAGTAAATATACCCATATCTACTTAAATCGTCAGTGAAGGTGAGAAAGTAATGATAACCACCGCGCGCCTCAATGCTCATCGGACCGCATACATCAGTATGTATGATTTCCAATAAATCACTTGCCCGTTCCATTGTTCCAGAGAACGGCGTTTTAGTCATCTTGCCCATGAGGCATGGCTCACATGTGTCAAGTGATTCAAAATCAAGTGACTCCAGAAGTCCATCAGTATGGAGCTTTCTCATGTGTTTTATGCCAATATGACCTAAACGGCAGTGCCACAAGAAAGTGGTATTATCATTATCAATTCTACATCTTTTGGCATCAATGTTATAAACATGTGTATCATTATCAAGATTCAACAAGAATAAACCCCTCACTTCGGGTGCATGACCATAAAAGATATTACTCATATAAATTGAACAACCATTATTCTCTGATTTAAATGAGTAACCGTCTCGCAATAAACAAGATCCAGATATAATGTTCATGCTTAACGCAGGCACCAAATAACACTTATTTAGGTTCATCACTAATCCTGACGGTAATCGAAGAGCGAGCGTGCCGACGGCGATCACATCAACCTTGGAACCATTTCCCACGCGCATCGTCACTTCGTCCTTTGCCAGCCTCCGTCTATTCCGCAGTTCCTGCTGAGAGTTGCAAATATGAGCAACCGCACCGGTATCAAATACCCAGGCACTACAACGAGGGTTGGTAAGGTACACATCAATAACATGTATATCACATATACCTTGTTTGTTGTTGGCCGCCTTCTTGTCAGCCAAATACTTGGGGCAATTCCGCTTCCAGTGTCCAGTTCCCTTGCAATGAAAGCACTGAGTTTCTGGTTTGGGTCCAGCCTTGGGTTTCTTCACGGGAGTAGCAACTGCTTTGCCATCCTTCTTGGATTTACCCTTTTTACCCTTGCCATTCTTCTTGAAACTAGTGGTTTTATTGACCATCAACACTTGATGCTCCTTCTGAATTTCAGACTCAGCGGCTTTCAGCATCGCAAACAGCTCGGCGACTGACTTGTTCATCCCGTGCATGTTATAGTTCAACACGAAGCTCTTGTAGCTAGGTGGCAATGATTGAAGAACTCTGTCAGTGATAGCCTCTGGCGGAAGGGGCATCCCCAATTCAGCCAGACGGGTGGAGTACCCAGACATTCTGAGTATGTGATCACTGACAGACCCGTTCTCCTCCATCTTTCAAGCATAGAACTTATCGGAGATCTCATATCTCTCGATCCGGGCATTCTTCTGAAAGATAAACTTCAACTCCTGGAACATCTCATATGCTCCATGACGTTCAAAACGTCTTTGAAGTCCCGGTTCTAGGCCATACAATAATGCACATTGAACTATTGAGTAATCATCAGAACGAGCCTGCCAGGCGTTCACAACGTCTACAGACTCAACTGGAGCAGGTGGATCACCAAGCGGTGCATCAAGGACATAAGCCTTCTGGGAAGCCGTAAGGATAATCCTTAGATTACGGGCCCAGTCCACAAAGTTACTTCCATCATCTTTCAACTTAGCTTTCTCTAGGAATGCATTAAAATTTAGGGGTGCTACTGTGCGAGCCATGATCTACAACATAAATATAGCAAAGACAACTTAGACTATTGTTCAAGATAATGAGTTTAGTTAATCATATTACTTAAAAACTCCCACTCAAATTGACATCCCTCCGGTCATTCGAGTGTAACATGATCCAAATCCACCAACTCAAGTCCGATCATCACGTGAGTTGAGGTGGTTTCAATGGTGAACATCTTCATGTTGATCATATCTACTATATGACTCATGTTCGACCTTTCGGTCTCTTGTGTTCCGAGGCCATGTCTGTACATGCTAGGCTCGTCAAGTTTAACCCGAGTGTTCCGCGTGTGCAACATGGCTTGCACCCGTTGTATGTGAACGTAGAGTCTATCACACCCGATCATCACGGCGTGTCTCGAAACGACGAACTTTAGCAACGGTGCACACTCGGGGAGAACACAATTTTATCTTGAAATTTAAGTGAGGGATCACCCTATAATGCTACCGTCGTCCTAAGCAAAATAGGATGCATAAAAGGATTAACATCACATGCAAATCATAAGTGACATGATATGGCCATGAACTCGTGCATTTGATCTCCATCTCCAAAGCACCGGCATGATCTCCATCGTCACCGGCATGACACCATGATCTCCATCATCTTGATCTCCATCAACGTGTCGCCATGAGGTTGTCGCGCCGACTGTTGCTTCCACGACTATTGCTAACGTTTAGCGATAAAGTAAAGCATTACATAGCGCTTACTGATTGACACGCAGGTCATACAATAATTAAAGACAACTCTATGGCTCCTGCCAGTTGCCGTACTCATCGACATGCAAGTCATGATATTCTATACAATACATGATCATCTCATACATCACATATATCTCATCATGTAATTGGCCATATCACATCACAACATACCCTGCAAAAACAAGTTAGACGTCCTCTAATTGTTGTTGCAAGTTTTACGTGGCTGCTACGGGTATCTAGCAAGAACGATTCTTACCTACGCAAAAACCACAACGGTGATATAAAAAATTGCTATTTCACCTTCTACAAGGACCGCCTCTGTCGAATCCGATTCAACTAAAGTGGGAGAGACAGACACCCGCCAGCCATCTTATGCAACAAAGTTACATGTCAGTCGATGGAACCGGTCTCTCGTACGTGGACGAGTAAAGTTGGTCCGAGCCACTTCATCCCACAATACCGCCGAATCAAGAAAAGACTAAGGAGGGAAGCAATATGAATGTCAACGCCCACAAACTCCTTTGTGTTCTACTCGAGATCTCATCTACGCATAGACCTAGCTCAGATGCCACTGTTGGTGAACGTCGCAAGGGAAACAAATTTTTTTCCTATGCAACACACAAGATCTATCCATGGTGATGAGCATCTACGAGAGGGAGAGTGAATCTACATACCCTTGTAGATCGCTAAGCGGGAAGCGTTTAAGCAACGCGGTTGATGTAGTCGAACGTCTTCTCGTGATCCAAATCACCGGCGTCCCGCGATCCAATCACGATCCGTCCCGATCAAGTACCGAACGGACGGCACCTCCGCGTTCAGCACACGTACAACTTGATGACGATCTCCGCCGTCTTGATCCAGCAAGAGAGAGCGGAGAGGAAGAAGAGTTCTCCAGCAGCACGACGGCGTGGTGGTGGTGGTGATGGAGCTATTCCGGCAGGGCTTCGCCTAAGCACCGCTGAAAATAGACTAGAGGAGAAACCGATCTAGATGAAGTAGAGGGAGCACGTGGCAATTAGGGTTATTTTTCTCCTCTAAATCCTCTAGTATATATAGGAGGGAGGGAGGGGAGGAGGCAGCCTCAAACCCTCAAGGGCTGGCCGAAATTGGAGGTGGAGGAGTCCTACTCCTCCACTTCCAATCCTAGTCCAAATAGGACACCTTCCATATTTGGATTTCCCTTCCCTTTACTTGGGGTTTTTCCTTTCCCACTCTATCCTAGCCGCATGGGCCTTGTATGACTTGTTTGCCCAGCCCACTAAGGGCTGGTGCAACCCCCTTCAGGCCCATGTGGCCTCCCGGCGTGGGTGGCCCCTCCCGATGGCCCTCCGGCACTCCCGGTACACTACCGGAAATACCCGAAACTTTTCCGGTGGCCAAAATGGGACTTCCTATATATCAATCTTTACCTCCGGACCATTCCGGAGCTCCTCGTGATATCCGGGATCTCATCCGGGACTCCGAACAACCTTCGGTCACCAACATACATAACTCAATACTACCGAAACGTCACCAAACCTTAAGTGTGCAGACCCTGCGGGTTCGAGAATTATGTAGACATGACCGAGACACCTCTACGGCCAATAACCAATAGCGGGACCTGGATGCCCATATTGGCTCCTACATATTCTACGAAGATCTTTATCGATCGAACCTCTATGTCAAGGATTCAATTAATCCCGTATGCTGTTCCCTTTGTCCTTCGGTATGTTACTTGCCCGAGATTCGATCGTCGGTATCTCTATACCTAGTTCAATCTCGTTACTGGCAAGTCTCTTTACTCGTTCCGTAATACAAGATCTCGTGGCTAACACCTTAGTCAAATTGCTTGCAAGGCTCATCGTGATGTTGTATTACCGAGTGGGCCCTGAGATACCTCTCCGTCACACGGAGTGACAAATCCCGGTCTTGATCCATGCCAACCCAACAGACACCCTCGGAGATACCTGTAGAGCACCTTTATAGTCACCCAGTTACGTTGTGATGTTTGATACACACAAGGTATTCCTCCGGTGTCAGTGAGTTGCATGATCTCATGGTCATAGGAACAGATACTTGACATGCAGAAAACAATAGCAATAAACTGACACGATCAAATGCTACGTTTATAGTTTGGGTCTTGTCCATCACATCATTCTCCTAATGATGTGATCCCGTTATCAAATGACATCACATGTCCATGGCTAGGAAACCTTCACCATCTTTTGATTAACGAGCTAGTCATCTAGAGGCTTACTAGGGACACAGTGTTGTCTATGTATCCACACATGTACTAGTGTTTCCAATTAATACAATTATAGCATGGATAATAAACAATTATCATGAACAAGGAAATATAATAATAACCAATTTATTATTGCCTCTAGGGCATATTTCCAACAGAATGTCGTGGTGTCTGGAGCACCGCCCTCCTCCCGCCAGTTCCAGCTTGCTCACTCGTCGAAGACGACGTCGCGCGTGACATGTATGAGCTTGGTGGCGGGGTCGTACGCCTGGTAGGCCTTGCCACCCGGCCCGTATCTGATGAAGACCATTGGCTTGCTCCTGTCCGCCAGCTTCTGAAGGTGAGGGCGTGTGTCCTTGACCTGATCTACGCACCCGAAGGTAAGCAAGAAGTGCATGTTGGGCTTGCGGCCATTCCAAGCCTCGAACGGCGTCTTCCCTGCCAGGCTCCTTGTATACAGAAACACGGCGGTGGTGACAGCCTCACCCCAGAAGATGGCCGGCACTCCCCTCACCTTGAGCATGCTCCTCGCCATGCCCACGACGGCCAGGTTGCGGCGCTCCACTACCCCATTCTGTTGGGGGGAGTAGGGCGCCGTCAGGTGCTGCTGCATGCCGTGGTCAGCGCAGTACTCCGCGAACGCCGAGCTCGTGAACTCCCCTCCGCGGTCCGTGCGGAACGTGCGCAGGGAGCGGTGCGACTCAGACTCCGCGGCGGCCTTGAATCGGCGGATGGCCTCGGCCGCCTCGACCTTGGAGCGCAGCAGGACCAGCCAGGTGTACCGGCTGTGGTCGTCCACCAGTAGTAGGAAGTAGGGCTTCCCGCCCGGCGTCACCGGCGAGATCGGCCCGCAGATGTCGCCGTGAACCAGCTCCAGTGGCTTCGACGCGTGGAACTTGGCAACCTAAGGGAACAAGGCCGGCCTCTGCTTGCCAGCCAGGCAAGCCTCACAAATCTGCTCCGCGTGGACGATGAGGGGAAGGCCGGTGACCATGCCAGTGCGCGCCATCCTCTCGAGTCCCTGAAAGTGGACGTGGCCGAATCTCTCGTGCCAGCGCCAACCTGCACTATCGCACTCGCTCGCGGTGAGACATGCCGGCTTCACAATCTTGAGATGCAGCACATAGAGGCGCTTGGCTGAACGAGTTACCTTGGCGAGCAGATTCTTCTGTTGATTGCGGACTGTCATGACGCTATGCTCCACCAGCGTCGCGCAACCGACCTCGTCCAGTTGGCCGATGCTGATGATGTTGCTCTTGAGGCGAGGGATCCAGTAGACATTGGTGAGGCCACGGTGGTGCCCGCCCACCACGGTGAACAGGACCGTGCCCCTGCCTCGTATGTCCACCAGAGACCCGTCGCCGAACTTGACTGTCCCCGTCACGGACTCGTCCAGCTCCGCGAACGCTGACACGTCGCCGGTCATGTGGTTCGACGCCCCGGTATCTAGGTACCAGGACGCGTCGACGTCGCCGGGAGCTTGCCGCAGCTCGACGCGAGTGCGTTCCTCATTGAGGAAGACTTGTGCCGCCGCGGCCGGTGAGGACGCCTGGACCCCCGCCATGGCAGGGCTTTCCCCTGCTATAGTTGCATCGTCGAGGGTGCAGGCCTAGACCATCAGCAGGCCCGGCTCTTCGTCGTCGGCCTGGGCGATGTTCGCCTCCTCGTCGCGCTTCTTTTTCCGGCAGTCCCGGGCCCAGTGGCCAGGGATGTCGCAGTAGCGGCACTTATCGGTCTTGCGAGCGCCGCCGCCCGAGGATTTCTGGTTTCCGCGTCCGCCCCGGCCGCCTCCACGATCGCGCGAGCGTCCACCGCCCCCGCCACCGCGGCGAGCGCCGTCGTTGCCAGACGGGTTGCTGCTACTGCCGGTGGATCCGGCCTGGTCGAGCTTCTTCTGGCGTGCCCACCACTCCTAGTGGGTGAGCAGGAGGCTGCTGCTGCCCTGGGCGGCGCCGTCCAGCCCGTAACGTTCCTCCGTCGCTTTCAGCCGCCCGGTGAGCTCCTCAACAGTGAGCTCCGAGAGATCGAGCAGGGTCTCTATGGAGAGAGCCACCTGCGCATAGCGCGGTGGGACGACCCGGAGAAACTTCTCCACGGCCCTTTCTTCCTGCAGCTCATCACCAAGTATGGCTACGTTGTTCATCATACCAGTGAGCCAAAGGGTGAATTCGTCGACGGTCTCGCCGTCCTTGAAACGGAGGTCATCGAATTCCCGGCGGAGGGACTGAGCCTTCGCCTTGCGCACGTGGTCAACTCCAAGACGGATCATATTGATGGAGTCCCATGCCTCCTTCGCCGTTTCCTTCACGGCGAGATTCGCCAGCATCTCTGGCGGCATGGCCTGGAGGATTGCCTCCAGCGCCAGGCGATCGTCACGGTAGTCGACGTCGTCGTAGATGCACGCGTCGATCTCGATGACGGTTCACAGGCCTCTCGCCTGCAGGATTACCTTCATCAGGAGCGACCACTCCGCGTAGTTCGTCCTCGTCAGGGTGGGGTAGGAGGTGGAGCCAGTCGCCTCCCGGAGCAGCCATGGCATCGCCAGCTCACGGCCGGACGGCTTCCTGGAGCCGTCGCTAGGCAGAGGCGCGGCCTTGCCACCGCCACCGCTGCTCTTCCCGTCCTTCTTCGCCACGTCCTCAGACTTCACCGGCGAGACGGAGCGGGAGCGGGCTGGATTGCTCTTCCCCATGACCGAAATGTGGCTCTGATGCCAATTGTCAGCACCCCCGGGGTGCCGGATCGACGAACTCACGTGAGAGAGAGGGCTCTAGGTAGACGAAGAACACAGGAGTTTTGTGCTGTAAAACTTACAGCTTTTCTGTCGCTCTGTCTTGCCATTTATTCAGACTTACAGAAAGGAAACTAGGGATCGTGGCCCCTGACATCGCGCCTACGTGATCCACAACATTCATGCCATCCCATGAACAGATCGACGAGGCACGGGACTCGCTCCAGATTGTTAAACCCACGAGCTAAACTAGCTAACTGAAAGCAAAACGATGTGCGGGTCTAACCTAGCAGAAAAACAAACTACCTGAACCGTGACAGGGCTTGGGGCTTTATTTCAACAACATCAACCAACCCTAATGTCACCTAGATACTCCAATGTCATCGCAAGTATCCGTGAGTTGATTATACGATATGCATCAAACAACCTCATAATCATATGTTGGGGAACGTTGCATGGAAAACAAAAAAATTTCTACGCACACGCAAGATCTATCCATGGAGATGCATAGCTACGAGAGGGGGAGTGTGTCTACGTACCCTCGTAGACCGTAAGCGGAAGCATTAGAACAACGCGGTTGATGTCGTTGAACAACTTCACGATCCAACCGACCAAGTACCGAACGTACGACACCTCCGCGTTCAGCACACGTTCAGCTCGGTGACGTCCTCGACTTCTTGATCCAGCAAGATGGCGAGGTAGTGGATGAGTTCCGGCAGCACGACGGCGTGGTGACGGTGATGGTGATGCTATCTCCGCAGGGCTTCGCCCAAGCATTGCGAAAATATGACCGAGGGACGGAACTGTGGAGGGGGGCGCCGCACACGGCTAAGACAATGTTGTGTCTTGTTTGGGGCGCCCCCTCTCCTCTATTTATATATGTGTAGGCGCTTGGAGTAGAAGGAATAGTGCCACGTGAACAATACCACATGAACAGTATGACGTGAACAGTACCACGTGAATAGTACACACGTGGACTTGGACTCCAAAGTCCAATCCTATTCCTACTAGGACTCTCCTTTTTTTTCCTTCCCTAGCTGCGTGGGCTTTTGAGGACTTGGTGCGCCTGGCCCAATAAAGCCAGGGTGCCTCTCCTTAGCCCATCCCAGCCCTTGGGACGTGGTCGACCCACTTGTGGACTTCCGGACCCCTCCGGAATCCTCCGGAACCTTCTGGAAGCTTCCCGGTACAATACCGAAAAAATGCACCTTTTTCCGGAACCCAAAATATGACTTCCCATATATAAATATTTACCTCTCGACCATTCCGAGACTCCTCGTGACGTCCGGGATCTCATCCGGGACTCCGAACAATATTCAGTTACCAATTCAAATGACTCATATAACACTATATCGTCAACGAACGTTAAGCGTGCGGACCCTACGGGTTCGGGAATGATGTAGACATGACCGAGATGCCTCTCCGGTCAATAACCAATAGCGGAACCTGGATGCCCATATTGGTTCCTACATATTCCATGAAGATCTTATCGGTCGAACCGTAATGACAACATACGTAATTCCCTTTGTCCGTCGGTATGTTACTTGCCCGAGATTCGATCGTCGGCATCTCCATACCTAGTTCAATCTCGTTACCGGCAAGTCTCTTTACTCGTTCCGTAATACATCATCCCGTAACTAACTCCTTAGTCACTTTGCTTGCAAGCTTCTTATGATGTGCATTACCGAGAGGGCCCAGAGATACCTCTCCGAAACACGGAGTGACAAATCCCAGTCTCGATCCATGCCAACTCAACAGACACCTTCGGAGATACCTGTAGAGCATCTTTATGAACACCCAGTTACGTTGTGACGTTTGATAGCAGACAAGGTATTCCTCCGGTATCTGGGAGTTGCATGATCTCATGGTCGGAGGAACATGTATTTGACATTCAAGAAAGCAGTAGCAATAAACAGAACGATCATATGCTAAGCTAACAGATGGGTCTTGTCCATCACAACATTCTCCTAATGATGTGATCCCGTTATCAAATGACAAATCATGTCTATGGTTAGGAAACCTTAACCATCTTTGATCAACGAGCTAGTCTAGTAGAGGCTCACTAGGGACACGGTATTTGTTTATGTATTCACACATGTATTTAAGTTTCTGGTCAATACAATTCTAGCATGAATAATAAACCTTTATCATGAACAAGGAAATATAAAATAATAACAACTTTATTATTGCCTCTAGGGCATATTTCCATCATCATAATATTCAATCCACACAAAGAACTTGAAGGAGCACCACAAAGTTTCTATCGAAGAAAAGATAATGAAAACGTGCACCAACCCCTATGCATAGATTACCCCAATGTCACCTCGGGAGTCCGCGAGTTGAGTGCCAAAACATACATCAAGTGAATCAATATAATACCCCATTGTCACCACGGGTATTCATATGCAAGACATACATCAAGTGTTCTCAAATCTGAATATTCAATCCGAAAATAACGAAACCTCAAAGGGAAAATATTCGATTCATCACAACAAAGATAGAGAGGGGAGAAACACCATATGATCCAACTATATTAACAAAGCTCGCGATACATCAAGATCGTGCCATATCAAGAACACGAGAGAGAGAGATCAAACACATGGCTACTAGTACATACCCTCAGCCCTGAGGGTGAACTACTCCCTCCTCATCATGGAGACTGTCGGGATTGTAAGTTTCTAGCTGGTATTGGTGAAATTTAACTGGGCAGTTCATACTTCAACATGACAGTGTACATTACTGAAATAAACAAGGCATGTGTTAAGTACAGACAACCTAATATAGCCATTGAAACTGGTACTGATGAAATTGAAATTGACAGAGTTAAACATCGCAAGGCAAGTGCTGCTAGAGGAGAGAATGGCCCAGTTGTCTATAAAAAGGTAGGGTAAATAGCTAAGAATGGTTAGGCGTGTTAACTACAACAGGCTTAATACATCAACCGTACAAAACATAGCCCTTGCAACTAGTATTGGTAAAATTGAACTGGACAGTTCATACTTGGTAAATCCCGAGGGGTAGTTGTTGGGGCACTTCATCTGGGCCAGAGCCCACACCAAGTCGACGGCGGCGGAGGCGAGGTGTTCCTCCGGGTCGACACAGCTACTTGTAGGCTACGTTGGTATTTTCCTCGAAGAGGAGAGGATGATGCAGTATAGTAGAGATAAGTATTTCCCTCAGTTAAGAAACAATGTTATCAATCCAGTAGGAGAACCATGACAAAATCCAGTGAGCAGCACCTGCACACACAAAAGCAAACACTTGCACCCAACAGAAATAAGAGGGTTGTCAATCCTCTTAGCGGTTATTTGCAAGGATTAAGCCTGATAGAGATAAATAGATAAAATAAATTACTAAACTAAATAAAAGTAAATAAATTGCAGCAAGGTATTTTTGGATTTTTATATATGATTTAATTGACCCGGGGGCCATAGTTTTCACTAGGGGCTTCTCGCTCGAATATATAGCATACTATGGGTAAACAAATTACCGTTGGGCAATTGATAGAAAAGCAAATAATCATGACGGATTCATGGCAATGATCATGTATATAGGCATCACGTCCGAGACAAGTAGACCGAAATGATTCTGCATCTACTACTATTACTCCACTCATCGACCGCTATCCAGCATGCATCTAGAGTATTAAGTTAATAAAAATAGAGTAACGCCTTAAGCAAGATGACATGATGTAGAGAAGCAAATTCAAGCAATATGAATAAACCCCATCTTTTTATCCTTAATGGCAACAATACAAATACGTGTCATGTCCCTTTCTGTCACTGGGATTGAGCACCGCAAGATTGAACCCATCACAAAGCACCTCTCCAATTGCAAGATAAACCAATCTAGTTGGCCAAACCAAATTGATAGATCGGAGAGAAATACAAAGGTATACTAATCATGCATATAAGAATTTAGAAAAGACTCAAATATTTCTCATGAATAATCTGATCATAAACTCACAATTCATCGGATCCGAACAAACACACCGCAAAAGAAGATTACATCGGATAGAACTCCAAGAACATCAAGGAGAACATTTATTCAAGATCAAAGAGAGAGAAGAAGCCATCTAGCTACTAGCTATGGACCCGTTGGTCTGTGGTAAACTACTCACACATCATTGGTAGGGCAGCAAGGTTGATGTAGAAGCCCTCCGTGATCGATTCCCCCTCCGACAGAGTACCAGAAAAGGCCTCTAGATGGGATCACGGAAGAACAGAGGCTTGCGGATGCAGAAATGTTTTTTCTTCTGGCTCCTGGGTGGTTTCTGAATATTTCTAAATTTATAGAAGTGGAATTAGGTTAAACAGATGCACGTGGGCACCACAAGGCAACACGGCGCCCCCGTGGTCGCGCCCTTTTGCCTTGTAAAGCCTCCGTGAGGCTTTTGGCCTCCTCCCGAAGCTTCCAAGGTATCTTCTGTCCAGAAAAAAATCTCCAAAAAGTTTCGTGGCATTTGCACTTCATTTGGTATTTATTTTCTGTAATGCCAAAAACAAGCAGAAAACAGCAACTGGCACTAGGCACTAGGTTAATAGGTTAGTCCCAAAAAATGATATATAATTGCATATAGAAACATCCAAGATTAATACTATAATAGCATGGAACAATCAAAAATTATAGATACATTGGAGACGTATCAAGAATTCCCAAGCTTAATTCCTGCTCGTCCTTGAGTAGGTAAATGATAAAAACAGAATTTTTGATATGGAATGCTACCTAACATGTTTCATCATCATGTAATCTCTTTTATGGTATGCATATTATGATCCAAATGATTCAAAGCAATAGTCTATAATTCGATATAAAGACATCAATACTCAGGCATACTAGCAAACAATCATGCGTTTCAAAATAATTATTATAAAATAAGTTATCCCTACAAAATCATATAATCCTGTCATGCTCCATCTTCTTCACACAAAGTATTTATCATGCACTATCCCGATGACAAGCCGAGCAATTGGTTCATACTTTTTCACGCGCTTCAGCTTTTTCAACTCCCACTCAATACATGAGCGCAAGCCATGGACATAGCACTATGGGTGGAATAGAATATGATGATAGGGGTAAATAAGAGAAGTCAAAAAGAAGAAGATAGTCTCACATCAACGCGGCTAATCAACGGGCTATGGAGATGCCCATCAATTGATGTTAATGCGAGGAGTAGGGATTGCCATGCAACGGATGCACTAAGAGCTATAAGTGTATGAAAGCTCAACAAATGAAAACTAAGTGGGTGTGCATCCAACTTGTTTGCTCGTGAAGACCTCGGGCATTTGAGGAAGCCCATCATCGGAATATACAAGCCAAGTTCTATAATGAAAAAATCCCACTAGTATATGAAAGTGACAACATAGGAGACTCTCTATATGAAAAACATGGTGCTACTTTGAAGCACAAGTGTGGAAAAGGATAGTAACATTGCCCCTTCTCTCTTATTCTCTCATTTATTCATTTTTTTCTTTTCTCTTCTTTTTTTCTTTTTTCTATTTTCATCCGGAGTCTCATCCCGACTTGTGGGGGAATCATAGCCACCATCATCCTTTTCTCACTGGGACAATGCTCTAATAATGATGATCATCACACTTTTATTTACTAACAACTCGATACTAGAACAAAATATGACTCTATATGAATGCCTCTGGCGGTGTACCAGGATGTCCAATGATCTAGCGTAACATGTATAAAAAATGATGAACGGTGGCTGAGCCACAAATACTATGTCAGCTATATGATCATGTAAAGCAATATGACAATAATGATGTGTGTCATATAAAAAGAACGGTGGAAGTTGCATGGCAATATATCTCAGAATGGCTATGGAAATGCCATGATAGGTAGGTATGGTGGCTGTTTTGAGGAAGATATAAAGAGGCTTATGTGTGATAGAGCGTATCATATCACGGGGTTTGGATGCACCGGCGAATTTTGCACCAACTCTTGATGTGAGAAAGGGCAATGCACAGTACCGGAGAGGCTAGCAAAATGTGGAAGGTTGAGAGTGCGCATAATCCATGGACTCACATTAGTCATAAAGAACTCACATACTTATTGCGAAAGTCTATTAGCTCTCGAAGCAAAGTACTACTACGCATGCCCCTAGAGGGATAGATTGGTAGGACAAGGTCCATCGCTCGTCCCCGACCGCCACTCATAAGGTAGACAATCAATAATAAATCATGCTCCAACTTCTTAGCATAACGACAGATAATACGTGCATGCTTCGGGAATCACAAACCTTAACACAATTATTCTTACTAAACCAAAACCATCCACTAATTCCTCCCACATATTACTATCTCAATATCGCAAAACTATTGCAAGGAATCAAGTTTATCATATTCAGTGATCTACATGAAAGTTTTTATTATATCCTTCTTGAATACCTATCATATCGAGACCATTCTTTTAACATGTGCAAATTGCCATTGCTATTTATTAGACTCTCAAAAATATATAAGTGAAGCATGAGAGTGCAACTATTTCTTTAAAATATAACCACCACCGTGCTCTAAAAGATATAAGTGAAGCACTAGAGCAACTGCCTAACTCAAAAGATATAAGTGAAGCACATAGAGTATTCTAACAAATTCCAAATAATGTGTGTCCCTCTAAAAAAGGTGTGTTCAGAAGTGATGATTGTGACAAACTAAAAAGCAAACAAACTATTTCACAAGACGCTCCAAGTAAAACACATATCATGTGATGAATAAAAATATAGCTCCAAGTGAGTTACCGATAGATTGTAGACGAAAGAGGGGATGCCATCCGGGGCATCCCCAAGCTTAGACGCTTGAGTCTTCCTTGAATATTACCTTGGGGTGCCTTGGGCATCCCCAAGCTTAGGCTCTTGCCATTCCTTATTCCTTTATCCATCGTAGTCTCACCCAAAACTTGAAAACTTCAGCACACAAAACTCAATAGAAACCTCGTGAGATCCGTTAGTATAACATAAAAATCTTTAACTCTAGGTGCTGTAGTAAATTGATTCATATTTAATATTGGCATAATTCTACTGTAATCCAACTTCTCCATGACTCATACCCCCCGATACGATCCATAGATACATCAAAATAAGCAAACTATGCAACAAAACCAGAATCTGTCTAAAACAGAACAGTCTGTAAAGATCTTAATTATGGTCATACATCTGTAACTCCAAAACTTCTGAAAAATTAGGACAAAGTGGGAAATTTATATTTAAATACTGTGTAAAAAATTCAGCAATTGTTGACACTCCAGCGAAAAATTAAAATTCCAGAACTGGGCTCAAAAGTTTCTGTTTTCAAACAGCATCTATCATATTATCTTCCAAATCATCCCAAAGGCATTACTTGGCGCAAACACTAATTTAAACATAAAAACACAATCATAACAGAGGATATAATCATGGAATAACACACAAACAGAAAAGAAAAGGAAAAATATATTTTATTCATTGGGTTGCCACCCAACAAGCGCTATTGTTTTATGCCCCTAGCTAGCCATAATGCATAGTTTCAAGTGTTGTCGTCTTTCAAACTAACTCCATAGGTAGCCCTCATGATAGATTCATATGGTGGTTTAATTCTCTTTCTAGGGAAGTGTTCCATCCCTTTTCTTAATGGAAATTGAAATCTTATATTACCTTCTTTCATATCAATAATAGCACCAATAGTTCGTAAAAAGGGCCTACCAAGTATTATAGGACAAGACGGATTGCATTCAATATCAAGAACAATAAGATCCACGGGAACATAATTTATATTAGCAAGAATAAGAACATCATTTATTCTACCCAATGTCTTTTTAATAGTAGAATCCGCAAGATGTAAATTAAGGGAACATTCATCTATTTCAGTAAGGCCTAGCACATCACATAAAGACTTTGGAATAGTGGAAACGCTAGCACCCAAATCACATAAAGCATTACATTCATAATTTTTAATCTTAACTTTGATAGTAGGTTCCCATTCATCATATAATTTCCTAGGAATTGAAACTTCCAACTCAAGTTTTTCTTCGTGAGCTTTCACCACAGCTTCAACAATATGTTTAGTGAAAGCTTTATTTTGTTCATAAGCATTTGGTGAATTTATCATGGATTGCAGCAAGGAAATGCATTCAACCAATGAACAACTATCATAATTAAAGTCTTTGTAATCCAAAACAGTGGGCACATCACTATGTAAAGTTTTTACCTCTCCAAAACCACTTTTTTCATTTTTATCATTAAGATCATCACCCTTCAAGCAATCTGGACGCCCTCTAGCTAAAGTTGACTCATCTTCAATCCCTTTTTCATCAAGTTTTATATTACTAAATAAAGATTCAATAGGGGTGACACCAATCATTTTAACATCTTCATCATTATTACGATAGAAACCGGGTGGAATAGCTTTTTCTAGGAATTCCCGCTTGGCTCTCAACCTAGCGGTTCTTTATTTAATTTCATTAATGGAGATATGGATGGCTTTGATAGACTCATTTATATCAATTTTAGGTGGAAAAATTTTAATCTTGAGATTTTCCACATCATGAGCTATTCTATCCATGTTCCAAGACATTTCATCAACTCTATTCAATTTTTCTTCTATCATAGCATTGAAATTCTTTTGAGAATTCATAAATTCTTTAATATTACTTTCAAGATAAGAAGGTATCCTATTATTATTATTATTATTATTATTATTATTATTATTATTATTATTATAAGAATTACCATAGGAATTACCATAATTATTAGAGGAATTTCCGGGAAACGGTCTAGCATTGAAATTACCCCTACAAGCATTGTTGTTGAAATAGTTTCGAGATATAAAATTCACATCAATAGCATCAATATTTTCCTCAATCAAAGTAGACAAAGGCACATCATGAGGATCAACATGAGCATTCTTACTAGCAAGCATTTTCATAATAGCATCCAACTTATCACTCAAAGTATTAATTTCTTCAACAGAATTTACCTTCTTACCGTTGGAGTTCTTTCGGTGTGCCATTGAGAATAATTTGCCATAATATTATCTAGGAGTTTTGTAGCTTCTCCTAATATAATTTCCATAAAGGTACCACTTGTGGCAGAGTCTAGCAAATTTCTAGAAACAAAGTTTAGTCCCGCATAAATTTTTTGTATGATCATCCATAAATTTAAACCATGTGTTGGGCAATTTCTTATCATCAATTTCATTCTCTCCCAAGATTGTGAAACATGCTCATGCTCAAGTTGCTTAAAATTCATAATTTGATTTCTTAAAGAAATAATCTTAGCGGGAGGAAAATACTTGGTAATAAAAGCATCCTTACATTTATCCCAAGAATCAATACTATTTCTAGGCAAGGATGAAAACCAAGTTTTAGCACGATCTCGTAGTGAGAACGGAAATAATTTCAATTTAACAATATCATTATCCACATCTTTTTTCTTTTGCATATCACATAATTCAACGAAAGTATTAAGATGGGATGCAGCATCTTCATTAGGACTACCAAAAAATTGTTCTTCCATAACACATGACTCCGCACTAGTGGCGGGAAGAGCAATAGCAGTACTAATAAAATCATCATTATTAGTATTGGAAAAATCACACAATTTTGTATTTTCTTGAGACATAGTGACAAGCAAGCAAACAAAATATTTTTGTGTTTTTGTAAACAAAAAATTAGAAGTGGGGGAGATGAAAACGAGAGGCAAATGCAAATAAAAAGGCAAATGAAATAAATGCAAGTGATTGATAGTTTGTGCGAAGGTACTTGATAAATTTTGGTGATGTCTCCCCGGCAAAGGCGCCAGAAATTCATCCTGCTACTTGTAGACTGCATTGGTATTTTCCTCGAAGAGGAGAGGATGATGCAGTATAGTAGAGATAAGTATTTCCCTCAGTTAAGAACCAAGGTTATCAATCCAGTAGGAGAACCACGAAAAAATCTAGTGAGCAGCACCTGCACACACAAAAGCAAACACTTGCACCCAACGCAAATAAGAGGGTTGTCAATCCTCTTAGCGGTTATTTCCAAGGATTAAGTCTGATAGAGATAAATAGATAAAATAAATTACTAAACTAAATAAAAGTAAAAAAATTGCAGCAAGGTATTTTTGGTTTTTTATATATGATTTAATTGACCCGGGGGCCATAGTTTTCACTAGAGGCTTCTCTCTCGAATAGATAGCATAAGGTGGGTAAACAAATTACTGTTGGGCAATTGATAGAAAAGCGAATAATCATGACGGATTCATGGCAATGATCATGTATATAGGCATCACGTCCGAGACAAGTAGACCAAAACGATTCTGCATCTACTACTATTACTCCACTCATCGACCGCTATCCAGCATGCATCTAGAGTATTAAGTTAATAAAAATAGAGTAATGCCTTAAGCGAGATGACATGATGTAGAGAAGCAAATTCAAGCAATATGAATAAACCCCATCTTTTTATCCTTAATGGCAACAATAAAAATACGTGTCATGTCCCTTTATGTCACTGGGATTGAGCACCGCAAGATTGAACCCATCACAAAGCACCTCTCCCATTGCAAGATAAACCAATCTAGTAGGTCAAACCAAATCGATAGATTGGAGAGAAATACAAAGCTATAGTAATCATGCATATAAGAATTCAAAAAAGACTCAAATATTTCTCATGAATAATCTGATCATAAACTCACAATTCATCGGATCCCAACAAACACACCGCAAAAGAATATTACATCGGATAGAACTCCAAGAACATCAAGGAGAACATTGTATTGAAGATCAAAGAGAGAGAAGAAGCCATCTAGCTACTAGCTATGGACCCGAATAGGTTTGTGGTAAACTACTCACACATCATCGGTAGGGCAGCAAGGTTGATGTAGAAGCCCTCCGTGAGCGATTTCCCCTCCGACAGAGTACCGGAAAAGGCCTCCAGATGGGATCGCGGAAGAACAGAGGCTTGCGGCTGCGGAAAGGTTTTCTCTTCTAGCTCCTGGGTGGTTTCCAAATATTTTTGAATTTATAGAAGTGGAATTAGGTCAAACGGATGCACGTGGGCCCCACAAGGCAACACGGCCCCCCTGGGGCGCGCCCTGTTACCTTGTGAAGCCTCCGTAAGGCTTCTGGCCTCCTCCCGAAGCTTCCAAGGTGTCTTCTGTCTAGAAAAAAATCTCCAAAAAGTTTCATGGCATTTGGACTTCATTTGGTATTGATTTTCTGTAATGCCAAAAACAAGCAGAAAACAACAACTGGCACTGGGCACTAGGTTAATAGGTTAGTCCCAAAAAATGATATATAATTGCATATAAAAACATCCAAGATTGATACTATAATACTATGGAACAATCAAAAATTATAGATATGTTGGAGACGTATCAGACACGCTCAGCGGCCACCGCGCCATCGACCGCCATCGGCTCCTCGACCTCCCGCGTGATATGTGGTTACGCTTACGCGGTGATGCTCTGCAATAGGGTTGGGGATTTGGAGGCATGAGGATGTTTCGCAGGCGCCATCTAAGCAATCAGGCTAGGGCGGTGATGGAGATCGGTGGGTTACTTGACTGGATCGACGAGGCTCGGGCAGAACGTAGATGTGGTTGAAGCTGTGGTTGTGGCGGTGGTGGTTTGTGCTGCCGGGAGGGGGGGAGGGGGGAGATAGTGGAGAAATGTGATGGGTGGGGATGGGGTGGGGGGATAAATTCTGAAATCCTGTGCCTACTAAAAATTTCGCTGCGAAACTTGAAACTTACACGGGCGAAACACACAATGCAGTCAAAGCATATAATATACTCGTGTGCGAGAAAAGAGAAAATTGGTGGATCCCGTATTCAAAAAATTGTACACGTGTAGTTGATTAAATCAGTCACAGGCGGTCGTGATGGTACATGTGCGATGTTTTCTAACTGACTTATGGATCATTAACGCACACGGTACGCCATAGTAACCGTGTGTTTTGTGGTCTCCTAAAAATTAAAATATCTATCAACATCTAGAGCCGCAGCCTGCAAATTTAAAAATCTCTTTCATTGTGGTAGGGCTATCAACGTACATGAACGAGGCAAAGTTGACACTCGATGAACAGTCATAATTTCATGAAAATGCAATCAAGTGTCAACCTGCCTCGCTCACACAGCGAGAATTGATCAACCTATGCAACAAGAAAGATGCTAGCTGCCTCCCGCCGGCGCTGCTACTTAAGCCGGTCTGCGTCCGCCCCGCGCGACGAGGTGGGACTAAAAACCAG
The DNA here is from genome assembly GCA_039707655.1 of Elymus sibiricus. Taxonomy (NCBI): domain Eukaryota; kingdom Viridiplantae; phylum Streptophyta; class Magnoliopsida; order Poales; family Poaceae; genus Elymus; species Elymus sibiricus. The sequence goes on along the minus strand of CM077668.1, from coordinate 85,313,088 downwards.
CTCCGGTGAGCTCATCTCCGACCCGGTTGTGCAGAGGTGAGAGAGTAAGGAGCTCCGGGGTGGATGCGGGTTGGACCGCTATGACTCGGTTGAGTCAACTTTTTTTGACCACGCACTAATTTGCTCTAAAAAAAGTAGTAAGTAGTAGTAGATGCTCATAATTAATTAAAAAACATATGGTCGACACACACACACTAACTACTTCTCGCATGCTGGCCAGCCCCAGACGCCATCGTACTCCTTACCGGCCTTGTCTGCAGCAGCCCACCGTGCTTGAATGTCCGTCTGGCTCTCCTCAGCAGCGCGTGCGGCCGCTTCTTTCTTACGGCAGCGGGACTCTCTTTCCTTGAGTGCTTTCTGCCTTTTACGCTCCTTCTGTGCGGATTTGGCCTCCTCTTGCTCCACCGCCCATTCGGCCATGGCAGCTTCAAAGTCCGCCCATGTAGGTGTGCGGTCGCGGGCGTCGATGAACTCGGCACGGCGGGATGCCATCGCTTCCTTACTAGTTAGTGTACGGTCGTGGGCGGCGATGAACTCGGCGTGGCGGGATGCCATCGCTTCCTTACCAGTTAGTGTGCGGTGCGGTGGCATGGACGGCGATGCTTGGAGAGAGCTCTGGGACGGAGTGGCCAGACAACCGTACGTAGTGCGGTGGTTTTTTAGAGCACTCGAGATCTGATTGCCTATGAGAACCGTGTGCGCTAACCCTATTGTGCGCTGCGTTCTGATTGGCCGGAACCCCAGCCACGCGGATCGTGCGTGTGCACCGTAGGATGCACCGTGATCGAACGGCAATCCACATCCCTCCCATCACACCCGTGTAGCTGTAGCTGGGATTTGACTTATATGCGCTAAATGTCAGGTAAATGCTATAAAGTGCTTAAGTATATCAAACGAGTCCTGAAATACGCAAAAAAATCAAATCTAGCGGCTGATGGTGCTTGCGCACCGTGTAAATAGTTTGGATGTGAAACGATAAAGTCACAGTAAATTCAAGTCCAAATTGCCATTTATCAATTTTCTAGAGTTGGAAAACCAATAAATGACATGTTTGTGGTTGACTCTTGCCACACATGTCCTTGAAATCTCTCCCATTCCTCGTAAAAGGCATGCAAATTTAGTAAACACCACAAGCATGATTTTCCAAACCGTTTTTGTGCACTTTTTCATGGACCGATTGTGCGAAGTTGAATTATGTGCATTAATGCCTAGAAAATGCACATAATGGCCCAAATATAGTAAATTAGACCGGAAAAGTGCCAAAATTGAACACGGTGCATGATAGGGTCTATGTTGATCGTTGAAAAAAACTCAAGGACAAACGACGAAGGAACTTTGGATTCCCCTTCAAACTTGGTGATTTCCCTCTCGAAACCACCAAAACTTCCTTTTGTGATGGTTCGGTTTATGAAGAGCATGTACAACTACGTTAGCCGAACCTTATAAAAAAATTACCATGCTTTACTGAGGTCATACCATGGCACCATGCCAGGTATCATCATTTTTAGGCATGTTTTTCAATTTTCTAGAGTTGAAAAACCAATAAACGACATGTTTGTGGTTGACTCTTGGGACACATGTCCTTCAAATCTCCCACCATTCCTCGTAAAAGGCATGCAAATTTAGTAAATACCACAAGCATGATTTTCCAAAACGTTTTTGTGATTTTTCCATGGACTGATTGTGCGAAATTGCATTATGTGCATTAATGCCTAGAAAATGCACATAACTACCCAAATATACTAAATTAGCCCAGAAAATTGCCAAATTTGAACACGCTGCCTTATAGGGTGTATGTTGATCGTAGAAAAAAACTAAAGGACAAACGACGAAGGAACTTTGGATTCCCCTTCAAACTTGGTAATTTCCCTCTCGAAACCACCAAAACTTCCTTTTGTGATGGTTCGGTTTACGAAGAGCGTGTACAACGACATTAGCAGAACCCTCTCAAAAAATTACCATGCTTTGTTGAGGTCATACCATGGCACCATGCCAGGTATCATCTTTTTCAGGCATGTTTTTCAATTTTGTAGAGTCGAAAAACCAATAAACGACACGTTTGTGGTTTGCTCTTGTGACACATATCATCGATATCTCTCCCCATTCCATTGTAAAAGGCATGGGAATTTAGTAATACCACAAGTTTCATTTTTCATACTGTTATTGTGCACCTTTTCATGAACCTATCGTGCCAATTTGAATTATGTGCATAAATGCCTAGAAAATGCAAATAATGGCCCAAATATGGTAACTTAGCCCGAAAAAGTGCCAAATTTGAACATGTTGCGTTCTAGGGTCTATGTAGATCGTAGAAAAAAAAACAAGGGCGGACGACCAAGAATCCTGGTGATTTATTATCGCACACGGTTCATTTTCGCTGCTTATGAAAGCCGTGTGGGCTGACTCTATCGTGCGATGTGTTCTGATTTGCCGGAACCCCAGCCACGCAGATCATGCGTGTGCACCTTAGGATGCACCGCGATCGAATGACAATCCACATCCCTCCCATCACATCCGTGTAGCTATAGCCGGGATTTGACTTATATGCGCTAAATGTCAGGTCAATGCTATAAAGTGCTTAAGTATATCAAACGAGTCCTGAAATGTGCAAAAAAATCAAATCTAGCGGCTGATGGTGCTTGCGCACTGTGTAAATAGTTTGGATGCGAAATGATGAAGTCACCGTAATTCAAGTCCAAATTGCCAGCCCATACAATTGACATATTTGACATGCATGAACAAATAATCAATCGAGCATATATATGCTCAAATTGGTCCAGTGCCTAGTTCGAGGAGTAATTTACGAACCATTATTAGCTCCCTAATTTACATCAATATAACAAACCACCTTGATCGATCGAGGCTGGGGAAGCCTCGACATCGGTGATCACCGGTACTGCCTCGGGCGCAGCTCTCAAGAGGGCTGCCGTGACCACCGGCTGTGCGTACATCGCCCCGGCGGCCAACGAGACATTGGCTCACGCCAGGGCTGCCATCACTGCCCCCAGGCCTGCACCGGTGATGCCCGATGCTGCGCCCTCCTCCATCTCGGACATAAGTCTACGCCGAGCCCGCACCATCCGCCGCACTCTGCGCCGAGCCCGCAGTATCGCCTGCTGGTGATCCCTAGCCGCTTTCAGGACGACCCTGGCTAACCTGGTGGCTTGCTCATACCGCGTGTCCTGCCTCATCTGGCTGTCGTCGGGAGAGGCGGTGGCATGGCCGTCGACCGCAAAGCCGACCATCGCGCCGGCAGCCTCGATTCCGCTATCGCCCAACTCCATCCACTGGTACAGCGAGCTGCTATACAAACGGTTTTTACCCCCTTTCCGTGACAGAGTTTTAAACCGTCGCCTTGCCTGTGTGTGCGATAGGGGGGGTCTTCCCACACGACCCAGAAACCGTCCATGATAGGGAGCACGCAAGCATACGTTTCGCAGAACTAAGCGTATGCGATGCCCGATCTATCCCAAACGCGACTTGTCACACAACTATTTCTAATCTTTCGAATATCCCAAACGCTCCATCCTTGCTACTCGTGTGTGCTCGCATTACCATCGCACTCGGTATTCTGTGTTGCAACATTTACGATGCGCGCCCCATCACAAACAGTTCACGATTGTAAAACGTGCATGATAAGGAGACTATCACACACATTCACTTCTCCCGCACCGTATGCGATATATAATTTAGAAGATTAGTTAATCATCGTACGAGTGTCGGATAGGATTACGAGACATCGGACTATCGTACGAGTGTCGTACAGGATAACTATCGCACACGCTATTTGTAACACCCCAAAAATCGGGTTATCAACTTTTGTGTTGTTATTCCGTCCTAGCTTTCCTCTCCTAATTTTTTTTCTGGAATCTGGTAAATGACCAGGTGAATCCAGACAAACCTCAACCTCTCAATGCCTTTCTGATGCGCTGGTGCCAGCCAAGCTTCAGTCAGTAAACCCCGAACCTCATTCAAACCCTAGCTCCAAAACATTGGAACTGGAAATCCTGCCTTTGTGTTTACAAAGGAGCTATCATTTCTCTTGCTCTTTTGATCCTCCAAAAATTTCCAGAAATCCTCCTTCATCCATAAACCCTAGATGTGCAAAAATATTGCCAAGTTTTATGCAATATTTCTCATCTACAATTAATTCCTTTTTCTGCCTTTCTGAGGAATTAAATCCAGAAAAATATCTATCCATCTCCAAAGTTCATGAAAACTTGATAAGATATTCTTTGTGATCATATTAAGCTCCCATAAAAATATTGGTCATAATTAAATAAGGGAAATTGCATTTTCCTATTTAAAGCCAATATTTCAATTTGGTGCCTTTCCAAAGGAACTACCATTTTGGTAGCTAGGAAAAATCCCAAATAATTTGTGGAGCTTATCCTATCCATATCTTCGCCATTTTCATCAAAATCTCAAGTTCCACAATTCAAATTTTGAGCACAGCATCAATTTGTAGATTCTGCCCAGATTTCCAAGTTACAAAGGAAGTGCTTTCTCCCTTGATCTTTTTGGGCTGAAATTTTCAGGGTGATTGGCATTGGCAAATCACTAATGCAATCCAAAAACAAGCCCATCTCATCTAGCCAATCTTCCTCCGTAAATTATCTAAGTTTCTGATCAGATTGTAGCTCTATGAAGGAAGTACCTTCATAGATGATCAGATTGAGCTGAAATTTTTCCAGCTAGCTCTCATAACTATATCATCACCCTACACCAAAAATCAGCCAAATCCATCTAGCCATTTTTCAACAGCAACCTTTCATTTCTGGCCAGATTCCAAGTTTACAAAGGAGGTGGTATCTAGAGTGGTCCATATGAGCTGAATTTTTGCCAGGATGGCCACCTTAGTACATGACTAACCCCTGCCCAAGATCAGGCCAAGAGGAGCAATGTGGGGGCCACACCACATGTCCAAACTTTGCTGCTGGAAACTGTTTGACCTGGGTGCAGTCACACCAAAGCTCTCCCATGCCATCCAGCTGCACAAGTCAACTCAGGGAAGGAAGGAGAACACCCTAGACACGATTTGGCAATGAGTGCGGCGTGGCAACACCATGGCCACGCGGTGACCACGTGCAGTGCACGCCAAGGCAGTGCACCGCGTGCCAGAGGCTTTGGGAGCCGTCTCCGGCAAGCCACGGCTTGTCCAGGAGCGCCGGAGAGCTCCCCACCGCACGTGTGCCCCCTCCCCCTCGTCCTCTAGCCCGTGGATGGCTGTGCCGACATGGATTCTCCGCTGGAACGCCGCAACCTTGCCGCGAGTCTAGAAACTCCGGCCGGCGTTGCGTAGCTCCTCCCCGAGCCTATTTAAGCGTGCCCTCAGGCTCACCTCCTCTCCAGCGACCTCCCCGCCCCCTTAGTCGAGCTTCCCGAGCTCTTCCCTTCTCCCACGGCCAAAGCACTGCCGCCGATCCCAACTGCCGATTCCGGCCGTGTGGCCCTCCCCGTCCTCTCCATCCCTGTCCTCGGCCTCCCCAGGAGTCCACGAGGCCACTGCCGTCCTCTGTTTGGTCGGGGGAAGCTCACCTAGCTCGCCCCAGCCGTGCCTGCTCTGGCCGTCTGCCGTGGGATGGGCAGCCGCTGCCTCGGCCTTCCCCGGCCCCGCCAGCTGGCTCCCACGGGTGCGGCTTGAGCCCACGGCTTCGCTCCACTCGTCGGCAGCCCCGGCCGGGCAGCGAGGCGCCGGCGACGAGTACGGCCGAGCGGCTGCGTCCCTTTCCCTATTTTTGTCGAGGAAGAGGATGACCAGGGGAGGAGAGAGAGAAGAGATACGGTGGGGCCCGCGTGTCATTCTCACAATGCTTACGAACCGGGCCCGTTGACTATTTTAAGTGGAAACATATTTTGTAAAATATGCTTTCCGTTCTGAGAAGCGTACTCCGCCACGCTATTTGCAGAAAGTATGCTTTCTGTTATTGAAAGCGTAATCTGTAAAAGGCGCTTTCGTTTTCTCAGCCGCCGGCCAAACCCACTATATTGTGGACGTTCACTCATTAAGGGTCAAAACGGACAGAATCCTGTTTGTTTTATCGCTTAACGAACAAACGGCCATTTTTCCGCGACCGTAACTCCGATTGAGGTCCAACGCCCACATTTTCAGTACGTCGAGCCCGTTCCAATGGTACCATTTTCATAAATTTTTCACACTGTAAAAACGATCATTTTGCCCTTGTCCTTCAATCAGCCTCTTTGAGAGGGAAACTTTTCTGGCAAATCTTTCCGCGAGCTCATCGCATTTCTACTCGACGTATTCCTCTACCCCAAGGCAAGCCAACCTCTTATCATGAGCCCCGGACTTGCATGTTGACTTTGCTTGCACCCTGTGTGTGTATTATAGTATGTTTCGGATCATTTGTTAGTCTGCACTAGCATATAATGTCATGACTTGCTTTCACGCCATATTTTGCCATGTTAGTAACAACACTGCTAATACCATTATCATGTTAATGCTATGATTTGATCTCATATCATGACTATTATTATGATTTTGTTATGCTGTGGTTAAATGACGGTTCTTCCTCACAAGTGTTGATGTGAGGGTACAATGATGGAAATGTTAAATTGAACTTGTAAACTAAACCTCCTGCGTCATCGATGGGATCGAGTCATAGTGCCACCGACCCGGACTTACCCGTGCAACCACATCAACCAGAATGGGACGGCCTTGACTTGGTCTGACCGCATGCCCTTTTACCGGTACCACCAAAGAGGGAAGGTTATGCGCGCGTGCTACCCTGATCAGGTAGGTGGCGATAACCTTGTGAGCCCAGTTGTTTGTTTAACCCAGGGGTCCCTATTTGGGACAGTTTAGTTTGGCCACGACGGTGGCAGGTGTCGGGAGTGACACAGGGGCCACCCAGGGCATGACCCGAGAACGGGAATGATTGTCGGTGGTATGACAGAAGGGTCACAGGTTAGGCAAGTTTCGTTGGACGATTGTCCATGGTGTGGGTAAAGTGCGCAACCTCTGCAGAGTGTAAGAATCTATTTGAATAGCCGAGTCCACGGTATTGGACACAGTTCGTACTAGGCCACACTATTTGGTCTTGGTCGATCTGGAGGACAAACCTGTTATAACAGACTTGATAAAGATCTTGCAATATAGTCTGACATGATCATGGAGTGAGATCTCGGTGAGTCTCGAGATAGCCCAGAGGGGCAGTAAAACTGAATGATGTCACAATATATTACTTTAATGCTTCACGGGAGGTAAGTGTAGTGTGGGTTCCAGTTTAATTTTGGGATACCATGCTTCGTAGAAGTAGCCATGCAATGCCATGATATGTAGTTGTTATGCCTGATCCATGATTTCCTGTTAATTCCATGCCATGTTAGAATAAATTCTTATATAAGCATAGGGCTTGCTTCATCATCTGCTTGTCGGGATTGCTATGTATTTGGTTGTCTTGTGAGTACATTCAAAGTACTCACCTGGCCTTGCACGTGGCCTGTTGCAGGAGAAGATCCGTCATGCTAGATCGTAACCCAGCCAGTCCTGTGAGTTGTGGAGCCCAGCCAGAGACGTTGTTGCCGCTGAACCAAGACCTCCGCCGCTATTTAGCTAGCCTTGGAGCCATGTAATATTGTTGTAAGCAACGGTATTGTAACACTCCATTTCATATAATAAAGCCATTTTTGTGCATGGAATTGCTGTATCATGTCTCAGACGTGCGCCAGGTCTTATCCTGGGGCTGGCGTGCATCGGCCCTCTATCGGGGTGCCACAGGACGTGGTATCAGAGCTAGGCTGGCTGTGAGCCCAATAGATTTGACCCATCACTGGCGTCCGACATGGCCACTGTTAATCAACAGACGGCGCAGTCGGAATTAACGTGTCCCTACCCAGCTGTCCGCCCACCCAGCCGTCCCTGGATTGGACCGCAACCATACCCAGTCGTCGGTTGTGCCTGCGTATCCTCTACCCGGCACGAGAAGGATCCACGCCATGCTGGTATGTCCCAGCCTGGCTGCCTATTTAAAACCCCTCCCACCTGCGAGTCGTATTCCTCTCCGTTCAGTAAGCCAGATCCCCGCAAGAGAACCCAAGCCGGTATCCCCAAACCAGCAGCCATGGCTAGTTCTTCCAGAGCACCCACTTTCCATAGCCGAACTTTGGCTAATGGTTATGCCAGTTTTCCACCCATCCTTTCGAGTATGCCCACCCAAGCCCTTGGCTGTAGTACTAGCCCGATGTATCTGGTGTTCCAATCGGAGCCCGTCCCTCACCTTTGCCGATACCATGCGAAGGCGCATATCTACCCAGGTCCAGCAGAGGATGGGAAGCCCATGACTTTTTAGGGCAAACCTATGCCCACCCCCGCGTTGGCTGTCCAGACAGCTGCTGCGGAAGCCATCGCCCGTCTCCGTTTCCAGTTTTTGCAAGTACCGGAGATGCAGGAGTTCCGCTACTTCCCCTCTGCGTCCAGCGCAGGCTGCGAGTTCTCCAGCACAGTCGAAGATGCCAACCCGGCAATGGCTTGCCTGGTTCAGTTCATTGCTGCCCAGGGGCTGCTCCTCTCCGGCATTCTTGGAGAGTTTAAAGCCATTGACCGTGACACCATTCAGGTTGTTACGAAAGCATACCGTGAGGCCCGTCAAGCTGCATCCTAGGCCACCAGTTCCATGATGCCCAACCCTATGCCACCTTCACAACTAGTGCTACCCTCGTAGCCCGTGAACCCATATCGACCAGGCATCATTTCCCCAAGTTCCTTCTCTCGAGCTATTCGGCGTCTTCTCCGTCGGGATGTGTTCCGTCAAGTTCCGGCCACAGCTCAAGCAGTTGAGCCCCAACCCATAGAGGTGCCCAACGATGAAGAAGGAAGTTGGCTCAGCCTACGTCCCCTAGGAGAGCCCTAGCAGGAGTAGGCCCATTCGTGGCTCCAGCAGTAGGAAAAGCCAAAGGGTGCTACGAGAAGGTGTGTTGCCAAGATCGTCTTTTCGCCCTTGTCTAGGAATAGAACCCTGTAGCCGGGAGTGAGTTGTTGCTGTTAGGTGCCTAGTAAGGTTTCGTGATGTTGTATGCTTAAATTGCTTGTATTGCTTGTGTGCTGTTGCAACGTTATGTATGCCTTTTTGCTCTGTGTGTTTGGTTCATTTGCCTCTCCATTAAGCAGAAATGTTTAGCAGAGCTGGCAATGGTTTCTTAACAAGATTTTAGTCAGTAGAGCACTTACACTTAATAACAATGGACTTGCCCAGAGTCCCTAATGAAATGCAAGCTGGTGTAGGTGTATGTATACCAGGAGTACATACACCCACTAGCATTAAAACACCTTAGTATAATCTGCTAGATGTATTTTTCCTTTGCATGTATCTTGCTTCTATATGCCTTCTGCATTTGCTTGCATATTGGTTTGAATAGATTGTGCGTGTATCATGTGAGCAATGTTTGCACACCAAGTTCATCCTCCTGAGTACAATCGCAGTAGTACTCGGGTAGAATGCAAAGCCGCATATCCATGCCCACCTGTGCTTACTCCGTTTGCCAGTTTTCCGAACCCCGCATTCTGGAAAACCAGCTCTACTCCATTGTTCCCCGGTCCCAAAACTCTTTCTCTCGGAACCCAGCTGCAATCTCGGAGAAATTCTGAGAAATTTTATTGCAGCATAAACCGTTACAATCCCTTCAACACAAGATTTAAACCCTGATTCTACCCCAACACCCCACTCATTGTGGATGTTGCTCGACGAGGAACTACCAGCAGCGTGATCCCTGCATTGGTTGAGCTCCGTTAACCACACCACACTAGTCACCAACCCAGCGGCGCCTCTGTCACCCTCATGTGTGGCGCTGGGCAGGCCGCCACCTCGCCCTACTACAACCCACGCGCTTGTTCCGCCAGCCTGAGACAGCGAAGGAACCAGTGTGGATGTTCACCAGCCACTCTACCCGCGTCGTCCACGCCTTGACCCGCCGCAACAGGACCCTCGTCGTTGTGAGCCTGCTCCAGCAGGATGAGCTGCAGTAGGCAGAGCGCCAAACCGATCAGAGTAGCCAGCAGCGCAGTGAGGAACCACCGTAGCCCCACCAGGAGCACCGCATCACCAAAGGATCTCGGCTCGAGCTCGTCCAAACTGAAGAGATGGAAGAGAGGCATGGTGTTTGTTGGACAGAGCCGCGTCACCATCATTTCTTATAGCCGAAGCCCGGTGTATGGCGATCAAGGTCTAGGAGAACCGCGCGTCGCTCGACCACCGGCGTCTAGGAGGCGAATCCGCGAGCAGTGCCGATCGGTGCTGGCCCGCGACGGGAGTGCTCTCTGCGTCGGCCTCGTGCACGCTGTGCACTATCGCCATAGGGTGCTTTATGCCCTAGGAGCTAGGCTCACGCAGGGCCTTGCCGCATGCAAAACAGCGCGGGAGCGAGAGAGAGCCGTTGGCCGGAGAAGGAAGAAAGAGGCTGCCAGTGGGCCCTGGGCCCACCTGTCAGTGAGAGAGGCCACTGTTCACTGGAGTGTCCCTAGAATTTTTGGAGAAAGGAAAATTTTTCTTTTTCTAAATTTTCAGAGTCACGAGAGGAAAACAGTGACCCCTACCCGTGGAGTACATCCCGCGATATCCGTATCTCGATCTGGGTGTACCAATTTTCGGTACTCTTAACTCGGTTATTTTCAACCGCAGGGTTAAAACCCAACCCAGAGGTTTTTCCAAGAGGTGTAATATTTGCTTTGAGCTAACCCTAGGAATCTCAAGGACGATATTCTCTTAAGGGGGGCAGGTTTGTAACACCCCAAAAATCAGGTTATCGACTTTTGTGCTGTTATTCCGTCCTAGCTTTCCTCTCCCAATTTTTTTTCTGGAATCTGGTAAATGACCAGGTGAATCCAGACAAACCTCAGCCTCTCAATGCCTTTCCCATGCTCTGGTGCCAGCCAAGCTTCAGTCAGTAAACCCCGAACCTCATTCAAACCCTAGCTCCAAAACATTGGAACCGGAAATCCTGCCTTTGTGTTTACAAAGGAGCTATCATTTCCCTTGCTCTGTTGATCCTCCCAAAATTTCCAGAAATCCTCCTTCATCCATAAACCCTAGATGTGCAAACATATTGCCAAGTTTTATGCAATATTTCTCATCTAGAATTAATTCTTTTTTGTGCCTTTCTGAGGAATTAAATCCAGAAAAATATCTATCCTTCTCCAAAGTTCATGAAAACTTGTGAAGATATTCTTTGTGATCATATTAAGCTCCCATAAAAATATTGGTCATAATTAAATAAGGGAAATTAAATTTTCCTATTTAAAGCCAATATTTCAATTTGGGGCCTTTCCAAAGGAACTACCATTTTGCTAGCTAGGAAAAATCCCAAATAATTTGTGGACCTTATCCTATCCATATATTCACCATTTTCATTAAAATCACAAGTTCCACAATTCAAATTTTGAGCACAGCATCAATTTGCAGATTCTCTCCAGATTTCCAAGTTACAAAGGAGGTGCTTGCTCCCTTGATCTTTTTGGGCTGAAATTTTTCAGGGTGATTGGCATTGACAAATAACTCATGCAATCCAAAAACCAGCCCATCTCATCTAGCCAATCTTCCTCAGTAAATTATCTAAGTTTCTGACCAGATTGCAGCTCTGTGAAGGAAGTACCTTCATAGATGATCAGATTGAGCTGAAATTTTTCTAGCTAGCTCTCATAACTATATCATCACCCTACACCAAAAATCAGCGAAATACATCTAGCCATTTTTCCCCAGCAACCTCATTTTCATTTCTGGCCAGATTCCAAGTTTACAAAGGAGGTGCTACCTAGAGTGGTCCATTTGAGCTGAATTTTTGCCAGGATGGCCACCTTAGTAGATGACTAACCCCTGCCCAAGATCAGGCCAAGAGGAGCACAGTGGTGGCCACACCACATGTCCAAACTTTACTGCTGGAAACTGTTTGACCTAGGTGCAGTCACACCAAAGCTCTCCCGTGCCATCCAGCTGCACAAGTCAACTCAGGGAAGGAAGGAGAACACCCTAGACATGATTTGGCAATGAGTGCGGCATGGCAACACCGTGGCCATGCGGTGACCATGTGCAGTGCACACCAAGGAAGTGCACCGCGTGCCAGAGGCTTCGGGAGCCGTGTCCGGCAAGCCACGGCTTGTCCAGGAGCGCCGGAGAGCTCCCCACCGCACGCGTGCCCCCTCCCCCTCGTCCTCTAGCCTGTGGACGGCTGTGCCGACATGGATTCTCTGCCGGAACACCGCCACCTCACCGTGAGTCTGGAAACTCCGGCCGGCATCGCGTAGCTCCTCCCCAAGCCTATTTAAGCGTGCCCTCGGGCTCCCCTCCTCTCCAGCGACCTCCCCGCCCCCTCAGCCGAGCTTCTCGAGCTCTTCCCTCCTCCCACGGCCGAAGCACAGCCGCCGATCCCCGCTGTCGATTCCAGTCGTGTGGTCCTCGCCCTCCTCTCCATCCCTATCCTCGGCCTCCCTAGGAGTCCACGAGGCCACCGCCGTCCTCTGTTTGGTCGGAGGAAGCTCGCCTAGCTCACCCCGGCCGTGCCTGCTCCGGTCGTCTGCTGTGGGATGGGCAGCTGCCACCTCGGCCTTCCCCGGCCCCGCCAGCTGGCTCCCACGGGTGCGGCTTGACCCGACGGCTTCGCTCCACTCGTCGGTAGACCCGGCCGGGCAGCGAGGCGCCGGCGGCGAGTACGGCCGAGCGGTTGCGGCCCTTTCCCTGTTTCTGTTGAGGAAGAGGATGACCAAGGGAGGAGAGAAAGAAGAGATATGGTGGGGCCCGCGTGTCATTCTCACAGCGCTGACGAACCGGGCCCATTAACTATTTTAAGTGGAAATGTATTTTGTAAAATACGCTTTCCGTTCTGAGAAGCATACTCCGCCGCGCTATTGGCAGAAAGTACGCTTTCTGATATTGAAAGCGTAATCTGTAAAAGGCGCTTCCGTTTTCTCAGCTGCCGGCCGAACCCACTATATTGTGGACGTTCACTCGTTAAGGGTCAAAACGGACAGAATCCTGTTTGTTTTATCGCTTAATGAACAAACGGCCATTTCTCCGCGACCGTAACTCCGATTGAGGTAAATCCAACGCCCATGTTTTCAGTACGTCGAGCCCATTCCGATGGTACCATTTTCATAATATTTTCACACTGCAAAAATGACCATTTTCCCCTTGCCCTTCAATCAGCCCCTTCGAGAGCGAAACTTTTCCGGCAAATCGTTCCGTGAGCTCATCGCATTTCTTCTCGACGTATTCCTCTACCCCAAGGCAAGCCAACCTCTTATCATGAGCCATGGACTTGCATGTTGACTTTGCTTGCACCCTGTCTATGTATTACTGTATGTTTCGGATCATTTGTTAGTCTGCACTAGAATAGCCCTGTTATTTCATCTGTACCAGACGCTGGTGTTACTTTCCATATAATGTCATGACTTGCTTTCACGCCATATTTTGCTATGTTAGTAACAACACTACTAATACCATTATCATGTTAATGCTATGATTTGATCTCATACCATGACTAATGTTATGATTTTGTTATGCTGTGGTTAAATGACGGTTCTTCCTCAAAAGTGTTGATGTGAGAGTACAATGATGGAAATGTTAAATTGAACTTGTAAACTAAAGCTCCTCCGTCATCGATGGGATCGAGTTATAGTGCCACTGACCCAAACTTACCCGTGCAACCACATCTGCCGGAATGGGACAGCCTTGACTTTGTCTGACCACGTGCCCTTTCACCGGTAACACCAAAGAGGGAAGGTTATGCGCACGTGCTACCCTGATCAGGTAGGCGGCGATAACCTTGTGAGCCCAGTTGTTTGTTTAACCCGGGGGTCCCCATTTGGAAGAGTTTAGTTTGGCCACGACGGTGGCAGGTGTCAGGAGTGACACAGGGGCCACCCAGGGCATGACCCGGGAAGGGGAATGATTGTCGGTGGTACAACAGAAGGGCCACGGGTTAGGCCAGTTTCGTTGGACGAATGTCCATGGTGTGGGTAAAGTGCGCAACCTCTGCAGAGTGTAAGAATCTATTCGAATAGCCAAGTCCACGGTATTGGACACTGTTCGTACTAGGTCACACTATTTTGTCTTGGTCGATCTAGAGGACAAACCTGTTATAATAGACTTGATAAAGAGCTTGCAATATAGTCTGACATGATCACGGAGTGAGATCTCGGTGAGTCTCAAGATAGCCCAGATGGGCAGTAAAACTGAATGATGTCACAATATATTACTTTAATGCTTCACGGGAGGTAAGTGTAGTGTAGGTTCCAGTTTAATTTTGGGATACCATGCTTCGTAGAAGTAGCCATGCCATGCCATGATATGTAGTTGTTATGCCTGATCCATGATTTTCTGTTAATTCGATGCCTTGTTAGAATAAATTCTTATATAAGCATAGGGCTTGCTTCGTCATCTGCTTGTCGGGATTGCTATGTATTTGGTCGTCTTGTGAGTACATTCAAAGCACTCACCTGGCCTTGCACGTGGCTAGTTGCAGGAGAAGATCCGTCATGCTAGATCGTAACCCACCCAGTTCTGTGAGTTGTGGAGCCCAGCCAGAGACGTCGTTGCCGCTGAACCAAGACCTTCGCCGCCATTTAGCTAGCCTTGGAGCCATGTAATATTGTTGTAAGCAATGGTATTGTAACACTCCATTTCATATAATAAAGCCATTTTTGTGCCTAGAATTGCTATATCATGGCTCAGACGTGCGCCAGGTCTTATCCTGGGGCTGGCGTGCGTCGGCCCTCTATCGAGGTGCCACACTATTCTGTGGTGCAAACGTTTACGATGCGTAAGACATCAGAAACAGTTCATGATTGTAAAGCAAGTACGATAAGGCGACTATCACAAACATTTAGTATGCTCGCACCGTTTGTGATATTGTCTGACATCATACACGCTTTGTAAACGGCAACTGTGTGCATGGTCGCACACGTTTCCTCTCTGTGAAACGTGTTAGATTATGATGTATATCACACACGTTCTGCTTTACAAATCGTGTGTGCCGTAATGACCTGTAGAGCGCATTTTCACCCTAATTTAATCGCTGCTATTTAAAATTGTACCAAATTTGAATTTGAAAGTAGGCTATAACTTATTCATATGCATCAGGTTCAACAACCAATGTATTATTCAATTCACAGGTACATATGTTCAAGAGTTACATAAAAAAAGGAATTACATATGCACCAAATAAAGAATGATGAAGCAGGGTTGTATACTTGTACTATCAAAGATGGTAAAGAAAGAGGTGAAATACATTCTGGTTGCTGAACAAGGTGAAGTGGAATGCCCATATTGTGCCCTCCTCCATGCAGAAGGCACGCACGACTCTAGTCCAACCCCTTGTGATGGCCGACTGCCCATCCTTCGCTGTCTTCATGAGAACATCTAGATAGTCATTGTGTTCTGGTAGAAATACTTTAACCTTTTCATGCCCACCAATCATGTAGTTTGAGAGGTAAACTTGAGTAAACTGCTTTGGGAACCACTTCAAAGGAAAAAGATTCAGACATTGTCATCTAACACAAGTCATTATGGAAAGTAAAAAGAAGGCTGCAGAGATCTTACTTACCATCCCGCAGTTCACTGTTGTCTTGGATAAATTGTAAACAAATAGCTTAATTTCCATCTTTTGACCCATTTTACTAACAATCTTTATCATTTTCCTCACTTGATGTTGGTTCATGAATATCTCATTGCCCCATACGCAAAAAGGGTCGAAGCACGGATCTTTACCAATGACATATGTACCTAAAAGCACCAAGTTAATATTAGAAGCTAAACAACCATTGCACAATGATGTAGTACAATACTCCCTCCGTCCCATTATATAAGATCTTATTACATCCAATATACTCACATATTGGATGAATTAACATCTTATATTATGGGGCGGAGGGAGTTTATTTCATTGTTACAAATATCGGCCGATTAACTGCAGTTAACTGCTGTGTTGTTGTTGTTGCTTCTCTTCTATGTATATCTAGACATCATCAGAACATTAAGGTTGTTGGAAATATGCCCTAGAGGCAATAATAAATTAGTTATTATTATATTTCCTTGTTCATGATAATCGTTTATTATCCATGCTATAATTGTATTGATTGGAAACTCAAATACATGTGTGGGTACATAGACAACACCGTGTCCCTAGTAAGCCTCTAGTTGACTAGCTCGTTGATCAAAAGATGGTGAAGGTTTCCTAGCCATGGACATGAGATGTCATTTGATAACGGGATCACATCATTAGGAGAATGATGTGATGGACAAGACCCAAACTACGAACGTAGCATATGATCGTGTCAGTTTATTGCTATTGTTTTCTGCATGTCAAGTATCTGTTCCTCTGACCATGAGATCATGCAACTCACTGACACCAGAGGAATACCTTGTGTGTATCAAACGTCGCAACGTAACTGGGTGACTATAAAGGTGCTCTACAGGTATCTCCGAGGGTGTCTGTTGGGTTGGCATGGATCAAGACTGGGATTTGTTACTCCGTGTGACGGAGAGGTATCTCAGGGCCCACTCGGTAATACAACATCACAATGAGCCTTGCAAGCAAAGTGACTAAAGAGTTAGCCACAGGATCTTGTATTACGGAACGAGTAAAGAGACTTGCCGGTAACGAGATTGAACTAGGTATAGAGATACCGACGATCGAATCTCGGGCAAGTAACATACCGAAGAACAAAGGGAACAGCATACGGGATTAACTGAATCCTTGACATAGAGGTTCAAACGATAAAGATCTTCGTAGAATATGTAGGAGCCAATATGGGCATCCAGGTCCCGCTATTGGTTATTGATCGTAGAGGTGTCTCGGTCATGTCTACATAGTTCTCGAACCCGCAGGGTCTACACACTTAACGTTTGGTGACGATTAGTATAGTTGAGTTATTTTGTTGGTGACCGAAAGTTGTTCGGAGTCCCGGATAAGATCCCGGACATGACGAGGATCTCCGGAATAGTCCGGAGGTAAAGTTTGATATATGTGATAATAGTGTTTTGATCTCCGGAAGGGTTCCGGAATTCACCGGAAGGGGTTCCGGATGTTTACCGAAGTGTTCGGGTGCGAGAACACTTTATATGGGCCAAGGGATAAAAGCCCACGAGGTATTGGAAAGTGCAAAAGTAGTTTTGCTGCCGCGTAAGCGGTACTACCGCTTGTGTGAAGCGGTACTACCGCCCAAGCGGTACTACCGCTTGTGTGAAGCGGTACTACCGCCCAGGTACTACCGCTTGTGTGAAGCGGTACTACCGCCCGAGCGGTACTACCGCTTGTGTGAAGCGGTACTACCGCTTGTGCGCGGTACTGCAGGGATCCGAGTTGGACTCTTTCCCTGCGGGCCAAACCGACCTTGTGCGGGCAAAACCGACTTGGAGGAGGCTTTTACTCCAAGTTTAGACCCTTGGGCTCAACATATAAATAGAGGGGCAGGGCTAGCACACGGTACACATTAGATTGCCCCAAGCCGTGTGCCGGCAACCTCTAGTTCCTCCAACGTCATAATTTCAGTAGTGCTTAGGCGAAGCCCTGCTGAAATAGTTCCTCACCAACATCACCACGCCGTCGTGCTGCTGGAACTCTTCTTCTTCTCCGCTCCCTCTTGCTGGATTAAGAAGGCGGAGATCGTCATCAAGCCGTACATGTGTTGAACGCGGAGGTGCCGTCCATTCGGCGCTGGATCGTGCTTGGATCGAGGGACGACTTGCGATTTGGATCGCGGAGACGTTCGACTACATCAACCGCGTTTCTTAACGCTTCCGCTTAGCGATCTACAAGGGTATGTAGATCCACTCTCCCTCTCGTAGATGCTCATCACCATGGATAGATCTTGTGTGTGCGTAGGAAAATTTTTGTTTCCCATGCAACGTTCCCCAACAGTGGTATCAGAGCTAGGTCTATGCGTAGATGAGATCTCGAGTAGAACACAAACGAGTTGTGGGCGTGGGTGTATACATATTGCTTGCCGTTACTAGTTGATATTTGATTCGGCAGTATTGTGAGATGAAGCGGCCCGGACCGACATTACGCGTACACTTACGCGAGACTGGTTCCTTCAACTAACATGTAACTTCGTTGCATAAAGATGGCTAGCGGGTGTCTGTCTCTCTCACTTTAGTTGAATCGATTTCAATGAAGAGGGTTCTTTTAGAAGATCAAAAAGCAATCACTACACCACGTTGTGGTTTTGCGTAGGTAAGAACGGTTCTTGCAAACCCGTAGCAGCCACGTAAAATTTGCAACAACAATTAGAGGACGTCTAACTTGTTTTTGCAGGGTATGTTGTGATGTGATATGGCCAATTACATGATGAGATATATGTGATGTATGAGATGATCATGTGTTGTATAGAATATCACGACTTGCATGTCGATGAGTACGGCAACTGGCAGGAGCCATAGAGTTGTCTTTAATTATTGTATGACCTGCGTGTCAATCATTAAGCGCTATGTAATGCTTTACTTTATCGCTAAACGTTAGCTATAGTCGTGGAAGCAACAGTCGGCGCGACAACCTCATGGCGACACGTTGATGGAGATCAAGATGATGGAGATCATGGTGTCATGCCAGTGACGATGGAGATCATGCCGGTGCTTTGGAGATGGAGATCAAAAGCACAAGTTCATGGCCATATCATGTCACTTATGATTTGCATGTGATGTTAATCCTTTTTATGCATCTTATTTTGCTTAGGACGACGGTAGCATTATAAGGTGATCCCTCACTTAAATTTCAAGATAAATTGTGTTCTCCCCGAGTGTGCACCGTTGCGAAAGTTCGTCGTTTCGAGACACGCCGTGATGATCGGGTGTGATAGACTCCACGTTCACATACAACGGGTGCAAGCCATGTTGCACACGCGGAACACTCGGGTTAAACTTGACGAGCCTAGCATGTACAGACATGGCCTCGGAACACAAGAGACCGAAAGGTCGAACATGAGTCATATAGTAGATATGATCAACATGAAGATGTTCACCATTGAAACCACCTCAACTCACGTGATGATCGGACTTGAGTTGGTGGATTTGGATCATGTTACACTCGAAGGATCGGAGGGATGTCAATTTGAGTGGGAGTTTTTAAGTAATATGATTAACTAAACTCATTATCTAGAACAATAGTCTAAGTTGTCTTTGCTATATTTATGTTGTAGATCATGGCTCGCGCAGTAGCACCCCTGAATTTTAATGCGTTCCTAGAGAAAGCTAAGTTGAAAGATGATGGAAGTAACTTTGTGGACTGGGCCCGTAATCTAAGGATTATCCTTACGGCTTCCCAGAAGGCTTATGTCCTTGATGTACCGCTTGGTGATCCACCCGCTCCAGTTGAGTCTCTAGACGTTGTGAACGCCTGGCAGGCTCGTTCTGATGATTACTCAATAGTTCAATGTGCAATGTTGTATGGCTTAGAACCGGGACTTCAAAGACGTTTTGAACGTCATGGAGCATATGAGATGTTCCAAGAGTTGAAGTTTATCTTTCAGAAGAATGCCCGGATCGAGAGATATGAGATCTCCGATAAGTTATATACTTGCAAGATGGAGGAGAACGGGTCTATCAGTGATCACGTGCTCAGAATGTCTGGGTACTCCACCCGTCTGGCTGAATTGGGGATGCCTCTTCCGCCAGAGGCTATCACTGACAGAGTTCTTCAATCATTGCCACCTAGCTACAAGAGCTTCGTGTTGAACTATAACATGCACGGGATGAACAAGTCAGTCGCCGAGCTGTTTGCGATGCTGAAAGCCGCTGAGTCTGAAATTCAGAAGGAGCATCAAGTGTTGATGGTCAATAAAACCACTAGTTTCAAGAAAAATGGCAAGGGTAAGAAGGGTAAATCTAAGAAGGGTGGCAAAGCAGTTGCTACTCCTATGAAGAAACCCAAGGCTGGACCCAAACCAGAAACTGAGTGCTTTCATTGCAAGGGAACTGGACACTGGAAGCGGAACTGCCCCAAGTATTTGGCTGACAAGAAGGCGGCCAACAGGAAACAAGGTATATATGATATACATGTTATTGATATGTTCCTTACCAACCCTCGTTGTAGTGCCTGGGTATTTGATACCGGTGCGGTTGCTCATATTTGCAACTCTAAACAGGAACTGCGGAATAGACGGAGGCTGGCAAAGGATGAAGTGACGATGCGCGTGGGAAATGGTTCCAAGGTTGATGTGATCGCCGTCGGCACGCTCGCTCTTCGATTACCATCGGGATTAGTGATGAACCTGAATAATTGTTATTTAGTGCCTGCGTTAAGCATGAACATTATATCTGGATCTTGTTTATTGCGAGACGGTTACTCATTTAAATCAGAGAATAATGGTTGTTCTATTTATATGAGTAATATCTTTTATGGTCATGCACCCAATGTGAGGGGTTTATTCTTATTGAATCTCGATAGTAATGATACACATGTTCATAACATTGATGCCAAAAGATGTAGAATTAATAATGATAATACCACTTTCTTGTGGCACTGCCGTTTAGGTCATATTGGCGTAAAACGCATGAGGAAGCTCCATGCTGATGGACTTTTGGAGTCACTTGATTTTGAATCACTTGACACATGTGAGCCATGCCTCATGGGCAAGATGAGTAAAACGCCGTTCTCTGGAATAATGGAACGGGCAAGTGACTTATTGGAAATCATACATACTGATGTGTGCGGTCCGATGAGCATTGAGGCGCGCGGTGGTTATCGTTACTTTCTCACCTTCACTGATGACTTAAGTAGATATGGGTATATTTACTTAATGAAACACAAGTCTGAAACGTTTGAAAAGTTCAAACAATTTCAGAGTGAAGTTGAGAATCATCGTAACAAGAAGATTAAATTCCTACGATCTGATCGAGGAGGAGAATATCTGAGTTATGAGTTTGGCAGTCACTTAAGACAATGTGGAATTGTTTCACAACTGACACCGCCTGGAACACCACAGCGTAATGGTGTGTCCGAACGTCGTAATCGAACTTTATTGGATATGGTGCGATCTATGATGTCTCTTGCCGATTTGCCACTATCGTTTTGGGGTTATGCATTAGAGACAGCTGCATTCACTTTAAATAGGGCACCATCGAAATCCGTTGAGACGACGCCATATGAACTTTGGTTTGGCAAGAAGCCAAAGCTGTCGTTTCTTAAAGTTTGGGGATGTGATGCTTATGTCAAAAAGCTTCAGCCTGAAAAGCTGGAACCCAAAGCGGAGAAATGCGTCTTCATAGGATACCCAAAAGAGACAGTTGGGTATACCTTCTATCTCAGATCCGAAGGCAAAGTGTTTGTCGCTAAAAACGGAACGTTTCTTGAGAAAGAGTTTCTCTCGAAAGAATTGAGTGGGAGGAAGATAGAACTTGATGAGGTTGTTGAACCTTTACTTCAACCTGAGAGTAGCGCAGTGCAGAAAGTTGTTTCTGTGGAGCCTACATTAGCTGAAGAGGAAGTTAATGATGATGATCATGAAGCTTTGGATCAAGTTGCTATCGAACCTCGTAGGTCGACAAGGACGCGTACTGCTCCCGAGTGGTACGGCAACCCTGTCTTAGAGGTCATGTTGTTAGACAACGATGAACCTACGAGCTATGGAGAAGCGATGATGGGCCCGGATTCTGAGAAGTGGTTAGAGGCCATGAAATCCGAGATGGGATCCATGTATGAAAACAAAGTATGGACTTTGGAAGTATTACCTGAAGGGCGTAAGGCCATTCAGAACAAATGGATCTTTAAGAGGAAGACGGACGCGGACGGTAATATCACCGTCTATAAAGCTCGACTTGTGGCAAAGGGTTTTTCACAAGTTCAAGGAGTTGACTACGATGAGACCTTCTCACCCGTAGCGATGCTTAAGTCCGTCAGAATCATGTTAGCAATAGCTGCCTTTTTCGATTATGAAATTTGGCAGATGGATGTCAAAACAGCGTTCCTTAACGGTTTCCTTAAGGAAGAGTTGTATATGATGCAACCAGAAGGTTTTGTCGATCCAGAGAATGCTGACAAAGTTTGCAAACTCCAGCGATCCATTTATGGACTGGTGCAAGCATCTCGGAGTTGGAATCTTCGCTTTGATGAGGTGATCAAAGCGTTCGAGTTTATACAAGTTTACGGAGAAGCTTGTATTTACAAGAAAGTGAGTGGGAGCTCTATAGCGTTTCTAATATTATATGTGGATGACATATTGCTGATTGGAAACAATATAGAAATGTTGGAAAGCGTGAAGGAATATTTGAACAAGAGTTTTTCAATGAAGGACCTAGGAGAAGCTGCTTTCATATTAGGCATCAAGATCTATAGAGATAGATCAAGACGCTTAATAGGACTTTCACAAAGCACATACCTTGATAAGATTTTGAAGAAGTTCAAAATGGATCAGTCCAAGAAGGGGTTCTTGCCTGTTTTGCAAGGTGTGAAGTTGAGTAAGACTCAATGCCCAGTGACTGCAGAAGATAGAGAAAAGATGAGTGTCATCCCCTATGCTTCAGCCATAGGCTCTATTATGTATGCAATGCTGTGCACAAGACCCGATGTCAGCCTTGCCATAAGTATGGTCGGAAGGTTTCAAAGTGATCCAGGAATGGAACACTGGACGGCGGTCAAGAATATCCTGAAGTACCTGAAAAGGACTAAGGACATGTTTCTCGTTTATGGAGGTGATCAAGAGCTCGTCGTAAAGGGTTACGTCGATGCAAGCTTTGACACTGATCCGGATGACTCTAAGTCTCAAACCGGATACGTATTTATTCTTAATGGGGGTGCGGTTAGCTGGTGCAGTTCCAAGCAAAGCGTGGTAGCTGATTCTACATGCGAAGCGGAGTACATCGCAGCCTCGGAGGCGGCGAAGGAAGGTGTCTGGATGAAGGAGTTCATGACAGATCTTGGAGTAGTGCCTAGTGCGCTTAACCCAATGACTCTGTTTTGTGATAATACTGGTGCCATTGCTCTAGCCAAGGAACCAAGATTTCACAAGAGGACCAGACACATAAAGCGACGTTTCAATTCCATCCGCGATTACATCAAGGAGGACAACATAAATATTTGCAAAGTACACACGGATCTGAATGTTGCAGATCCGATGACTAAACCTCTTCCAAGGGCTAAACATGAACAACACCAGAACTGCATGGGTGTTCGATTCATTACAATGTAAATCACATAGTGATGTGAACTAGATTATTGACTCTAGTGCAAGTGGGAGACTGTTGGAAATATGCCCTAGAGGCAATAATAAATTAGTTATTATTATATTTCCTTGTTCATGATAATCGTTTATTATCCATGCTATAATTGTATTGATTGGAAACTCAAATACATGTGTGGGTACATAGACAACACCGTGTCCCTAGTAAGCCTCTAGTTGACTAGCTCGTTGATCAAAAGATGGTGAAGGTTTCCTAGCCATGGACATGAGATGTCATTTGATAACGGGATCACATCATTAGGAGAATGATGTGATGGACAAGACCCAAACTACGAACGTAGCATATGATCGTGTCAGTTTATTGCTATTGTTTTCTGCATGTCAAGTATCTGTTCCTATGACCATGAGATCATGCAACTCACTGACACCAGAGGAATACCTTGTGTGTATCAAACGTCGCAACGTAACTGGGTGACTATAAAGGTGCTCTACAGGTATCTTCGAGGGTGTCTGTTGGGTTGGCATGGATCAAGACTGGGATTTGTTACTCCGTGTGACGGAGAGGTATCTCAGGGCCCACTCGGTAATACAACATCACAATGAGCCTTGCAAGCAAAGTGACTAAAGAGTTAGCCACAGGATCTTGTATTACGGAACGAGTAAAGAGACTTGCCGGTAACGAGATTGAACTAGGTATAGAGATACCGACGATCGAATCTCGGGCAAGTAACATACCGAAGAACAAAGGGAACAACATACGGGATTAACTGAATCCTTGACATAGAGGTTCAAACGATAAAGATCTTCGTAGAATATGTAGGAGCCAATATGGGCATCCAGGTCCCGCTATTGGTTATTGATCGTAGAGGTGTCTCGGTCATGTCTACATAGTTCTCGAACCCGCAGGGTCTACACACTTAACGTTTGGTGACGATTAGTATAGTTGAGTTATTTTGTTGGTGACCGAAAGTTGTTCGGAGTCCCGGATAAGATCCCGGACAGGACGAGGATCTCCGGAATAGTCCGGAGGTAAAGTTTGATATATGTGATAATAGTGTTTTGATCTCCGGAAGGGTTCCGGAATTCACCGGAAGGGGTTCCGGATGTTTACCGAAGTGTTCGGGTGCGAGAACACTTTATATGGGCCAAGGGATAAAAGCCCACGAGGTATTGGAAAGTGCAAAAGTAGTTTTGCTGCCGCGTAAGCGGTACTACCACTTGTGTGAAGCGGTACTACCGCCCAAGCGGTACTACCGCTTGTGTGAAGCGGTACTACCGCTTGTGCGCGGTACTGCAGGGATCCGAGTTGGACTCTTTCCCTGCGGGCCAAACCGACCTTGTGCGGGCAAAACCGACTTGGAGGAGGCTTTTACTCCAAGTTTAGACCCTTGGGCTCAACATATAAATAGAGGGGCAGGGCTAGCACACGGTACACATTAGATTGCCCCAAGCCGTGTGCCGGCAACCTCTAGTTCCTCCAACGTCATAATTTCAGTAGTGCTTAGGCGAAGCCCTGCTGAAATAGTTCCTCACCAACATCACCACGCCGTCGTGCTGCTGGAACTCTTCTTCTTCTCCGCTCCCTCTTGCTGGATTAAGAAGGCGGAGATCGTCATCAAGCCGTACGTGTGTTGAACGCGGAGGTGCCGTCCGTTCGGCGCTGGATCGTGCTTGGATCGAGGGACGACTTGCGATTTGGATCGCGGAGACGTTCGACTACATCAACCGCGTTTCTTAACGCTTCCGCTTAGCGATCTACAAGGGTATGTAGATCCACTCTCCCTCTCGTAGATGCTCATCACCATGGATAGATCTTGTGTGTGCGTAGGAAAATTTTTGTTTCCCATGCAACGTTCCCCAACAAAGGTAACACTCTTCCTTGTTGCTATGTAGCCTAGAATTGCATATTTAGGCATTCAGTACAATGCATGTTGCTATGTAGCCTAGAATTGCATATTTAGGCATTCAGTACAATGCATGTTGCTATGTAGCCTCAGATATATTAGATATGGCCCTAGTTAACATACCGATAAATGGGTTACAGATATATTCAGTTAAATGTCCGATTCGCCGATGAATCCCTTATCTGCCCCCGGCCTATATGGTACCAGCTACCGATATCCTGAACAGTGAGTATATACAAGCCATGGGATGAAACTAACCTCGATGGAAAACAACCGTCGTTCCCAATATTGTCCTGTGTAAGTACATCGAAAGGCATGTTAAGCACAACAGGCTAAACATCAAGCAAATATATCCATGGTAGACAACATAATCGCCAAATGATAGCTTGAGTGTGCAGGTTTAAGCACGCTAGTTAAGCAAAACAAGAAGTGGAAAGGTGTGTTAACTGCACAGTTCGTACTTGCACATATAGAACTTCACATTGTGAATAACTGAAATTAACAAGGCATACTACAAACAACCAAAGATAGCAATTGAAATTGGACATATGCTAACTACAAACAACCGAACAACCAAAAACCATTAAAAGAGGCATATGCTCGCTACAACAAGCTTAACAGGAAGCAAATATAGTCATTCATATTGGAATTGTTGAAACTAGTATTGATGAAATGGAACTACAAAGTTCATACTTGCACATATAGAACATCACTTTGTGAATAACTGAAATAAACAAGGCATACTACGAACAACCAAAGATAGCAATTGAAACTGGGCATATGCTAACTACAAACAACCGAATGACCAAAAACCGTTAAAAGAGGCATATGCTCGCTACAACAGGCTTAACAACAACCAAATAGTCATTCATATTGGTATTGTTGAAACTGGTATTGATGAAATTGAACTGCATAGTTCATGCTTGCACATATAGAACATCACTTTGTGAATAACTGAAATAAAAAAGGCATACTACGAACCACCAAAGATAGCAATTGAAACTGGACATATGCTAACTACAAACAACCGAACAACCAAAAAACGTTAAAAGAGGCATATGCTAGCTATAATAGGCTTAACAACAAGCAAATATAGTCATTCATATTGGTATTGTTGAAACCGGTATTGATGAAATTGTACTGCATAGTAAATAGTTGCACATAGAGAGCATCACACTGTGAATATCTGAAATAAACAAGGCATACTGCAAACAACCAAACATAGCAATTAAAACTGGACATATTCTCACTACAAAAGGGGCTCGACAAAACAAATCATGGGTTCCCCCCTGTGAAGAGGCACGGCAAAACAAATCATGGGTTTCCTCACTTGTCACAGATGGGCTCCTTCGCATGGGAAGAGCACGGACTCTGGGTGCGCTCCATGTTGTCGCAGATGGGCTCCTTCCCCTAGGAAGAGCACGGCTGCAGGGTGCCCTCCTTGATGTCGCAGATGTGCTCTTTCCCCTTGGAAGAGGCGGAGAGGGTGCCCTCCTCGTGGTTGCCGTCGATGAGATCTGACTTGGTAGCTGAGGATCCCAAGCCAGCGTGGCAGAACGTGTCCTTCAGAAATGACAAAAGGGCCTCGATGGTGATGTAGGATGGCAAATTCTTGACAGCGAGCCAGAGGAGATCAGTGGCGGGGCCATGGATGAGATCGACGGTGGTTGAACCCAAGGGGTTGGGGGTGGGTGATGACCCACAAGTATAGGGGATCAATCGTAGTCCTTTCGATAAGTAAGAGTGTCAAACCCAACGAGGAGCAGAAGGAAATGACAAGCGGTTTTCAGCAAGGTATTTTCTGCAAGCACTGAAATTATCGGTAACGAGTAGTTTGATAGCAAGATAATTTGTAACAAGTGACAAGTAGCAATAGTAACAAAGAGTGCATCAAGGTGGCCCAATCCTTTTTGTAGCAAAGGACAAGCCGGAATGATCTCTTATAATAAGCAAAGCGTTCTTGAGGACACATGGGAATTTCATCTAGTCACTTTCATCATGTTGGTTTGATTCGCGTTAGCTACTTTGATAATTTGATATGTGGGTGGACCAGTGCTTGGGTGCTATTCTTACTTGAACAAGCCTCCCACTTATGATTACCCCCTCTCGCAAGCATCCGCAACTATGAAAGAAGAATTAAGATAACTCTAACCATAGCATTAAACATATGGATCCAAATCAGCCCCTTACGGAATAGCGCATAAACTAGGGTTTAAGCTTCTGTCACTCTAGCAACCCATCATCTAATTACTACTCAACAATGCATTCCCATTGGCCCAAAGATGGTGAAGTGTCATGTAGTCGACGTTCACATGACACCACTAAGAGAATCAACAACATACATATCATCAAAATATCGAACGAATACCAAATTCACATGATTACTTATGACAAGACTTCTCCCATGTCCTCAAGAACAAAAGTAACTACTCACAAATCATCATCCTGTTCAACATCAGAGGGGTATTGAATAGCATAATGGATCTGAACATATAATCTTCCACCAGATAAACCAACTAGCATCAACTACAAGATGTAATCAACACTACTAGCAACCCACAGGTACCAATCTGAGGTTTTGAGACAAAGATTGAATACAAGAGATGAACTAGGGTTTGAGATGAGATGGTGTTATTGAAGATGTTGATGAAGATTGGTCCTCCCACGATGAGAGGATCGTTGGTGATGTCGATGGCTACGATTTCCCCCTCCCGGAGGGAAGTATCCCCGGCAGAATCTCTCCGCTGGAGAGCAAAAGTGCTCCTGCCCAAGTTCCACCTCGAGACGGCGGTGCACCATCCTGAAAGTCTTCTCTATATTTTTTCTAGGGCAAATGGACTTATATACCAGAAAATGGGGGCCAGAGGCTGGCCAGGGGACCCACGAGCCACCAGGGCGCGCCTGGGGGGGGGGGGGTGTGGCGCGCCCTAGTGCCTCATGGGCACCTGGGTGGCCCCCTCTGGTACTTCTTTCTTCCAGTATTTTTATTTATTCCAAAATAATTCTCCATGAAATTTCAGCTCATTTGGAGATGTGAAGAATAGGTATCTCTGACATAGCTTTTTCAGGTCCAGAATTCCAGCTGCCAGCAATCTCCCTCCTTGTGTAAATCTTGCATATTAAGAGAGAAAAGGCATTATAATTGCTACACAAAGTGTTATATTGATTAAAAACATTATAAATAACAGTAGTAAAACATGATGCAAAATGGACGTATCAACTCCCCCAAGCTTAGACCTCACTTGTCCTCAAGCGAAAGCCGATATCGATAATCATGTCCACATGTTTAGAGAGAGAGGTGTCGATAAAAACAAAATACAGACATAGTAGCATCGTGATCATTATTATAACAACAATATTTATTATCATAAAACTTCTCATAAGCAAGTAACAATTCATCACAACAGTGAAGTATAAGGCATAAACTTTCTTGAAAACTAACAAACTATGTTCTTAGTCAACAATGCAATTGCAATTCATCATATTTTCAGGAAGGGTCACATGTAGGAGCTTTTTAGCAAGTCCACATACTCAACCATCATATAGTCTTCTATGATTGCTAACACTCACGACATATATACGGAGCAAAAAGTTTCAGCCAGACACATAGAAAGATGGGGGCTTATAATTTCGCCTCCCAACCTATTCACCTCAAGGGTGATGTCAACAATAATAACTCATGATCACTCATATCCAACTGGATATATATGCCAAGATCTTTCCCCACCACATGATGCTTGCAAAAGAGAAAAATAAAAAGGAATAGGGGAGAACACTATTGACTCTTGCATAAAAAGTAAGTACATAAAAGTAAGTGCATAAAAGTAAAAGATAGGCCCTTCACAGAGGGAAGCAGAGGTTGTCATGCGCTTTTTATTGTTGGGTGCACAAGCTCTTAATGCAAAGGAACATCACTTTATATTGCCCCTTGTGATAGCAACCTTTATTATGCAGTCTGTCGCTTTTATTTCTTTACCATCACAAGTTCGTACAAAGCTTATTTTCCCTTACAATAAAATTTCAGACATATTTAGAGGCAATTTTTATTGCTTTTTGCACCGATGACAACTTACTTGAAGGATCTTATTCAATCCATAGGTAGATATAGTGGACTCTCATGACATGAAACTAGGTTTAAGGGTTTTGGATGCACAAGTAGTATCTCTACTTGGTGCAGATTTTTGGCTAGCAAAGATATTGAGCAAGCACTACATGTTGGAGGATCTATAACAATATAACTTCTATGTGAATATAAGAAAGCATAACTCATTACGTTGTCTTCCTTGTCCAACGTCAACAATTTTACATAAAATACTTAATGGAGGCTCACAATCATAAAAGATGTCCATGATAGTATATTTGCATGTGAATCTTCTCTTCCCTTATTAATTCTTTCATGAATTGCATCATTGACTAATGCTATGCTTGTTAACTTTCAATAAATTTTACCACTTACACTCTTCTTTATGTAATGTCATTACTTCCCATAAGATTAGCATATGATCTTTTTCATTATTTTCATTGCTAGGATTGAAACATAAAAGTAAAGAAGCAAAAACTCAAACTACTCTTTATTATATAACTCTCAACTCGATTACATAGATAGATAGATCACACAACTAGCACTCGAAAATAGATCATACTAAACTTTTATTCAACTAGATCACGAAATAGCTAAGGATCGAACTAAAAATAAGTAAAGATGATAAAAGTGATGGTGATACGATACCGAGGCACCTCCCCCAAGCTTGGCACAAGCCAAGGGGAGTGCCCATACCCATGTGCTCAAGTTTCCTTCTTTGGAGGTGGTGGTGATGGTGAAGTGGCAAGCTTGTCCTTCAGCTCAAGCAGATACATCAATCTACGGTTGATGCTCCGAAGGGCGATGTTTTGCTCTTCCAACAAAATAACTTCACGTGTGAGAGATGTATTATGAACATAAACTATTTCAAAGACTCTTAGGGCTTTAATTATGGATGGGGAGAGATGATCATATAAGGGTTGAAGTATATCTCCCTTCTCTGCGGTCTCCTCCATGGGGATGGTTTGCCCTCCTTCCGGAGCCTGGGCTCCTGCAACTTCCTCGACCTTGTCCTCCTTGCCATTGTCTTCTTCTCCCGACGACAACTCGTAGTAAACATCACTGTGGGGGCGTTTGCCCGGTGATGGTTGCACAATGCGGTGCTTGGCACGGAGCTTTTGGGGAGCCATAGCGATCTAGATCTGTCAGAAAAATAGCACGGAAAAAGAACAGAGGAGATTTCTGCGATGCGATGGTCAAACGTCCTGGAATATATATAAAGAATTTTTATCTTGCAAAACAAGTATTCCAGAAGAAAACGGAGTCGGGAAGGCTCACGAGCCACCAGGGCGCGCCTGGGGGGGGGGGGGGGTGGCCCGCCCTGGTGCCTCATGGGCACCAGGTGGGTCCCCTCAGCTGCTTCTTATTTTTTGTGTTTTTTCTAATATTCCAAAACTGACAGAAAATATTTTTATGGAATTTTTGGAGTCGGTTTACTTACCGTATCACATACCTCTCCCTTTTCAGGGTTTTGGAGTGTTCTGGAAGGTCTCTCTTATGTATTCCTTCGATGTAATTGTTTCAATAATATTAGTTTCAACGTTAATGGGAGTACCTGAAATATAATGCTTGATTCTTTGCCCATTCACCACTCTCGGATTAGTGCCTTCAGAGTTGTTTATTTTGATGGCTCCGGAGCGATAAACTTCTTCGATGATATACGGTCCTTCCCATTTAGAGAGAATCTTTACGCAAAGAATCTCAAACGAGAATTGTACAATAGAACTTGCTCACCCACTTTGAATTCCCATTTCTGAATTCTCTTATCATGCCATCTTTTAACTTTTTCTTTAAACAGTTTAGCATTTTCATAAGCTTGGGTTCTCCATTCATCTAATGAGCTAATATCAAATAACCTCTTTTCACCGGCAAGTTTAAAATCATAATTGAGTTCTTTAATTGCCCAATATGCTTTATGTTCTAACTCAAGAGGTAAATGACATGCTTTTCCATAAACCACTTTATAAGAGACATACCCATAGGATTTTTATAAGTAGTTCTATAAGCCCATAATGCATCGTCAAGTTTCTTAGACCAATTCTTTCTAGATCTATTGACGGTTTTTTGCAAAATTAATTTTATTTCTCGGTTACTCAATTCTACTTGACCAATAGATTGAGGATGATAGGGAGATGCAATTCTATGATTAACATCATATTTAGCAAGCAATTTATCGAATGCACCATGAATAAAATGTGAACCACCATCAGTCATTAAATATCTAGGGACTCCAAACCTTGGGAAAATAACTTCTTTAAGCATTTTAATAGAAGTGTTATGATCAACACTACTAGTTGGAATAGCTTCTACCCACTTAGTAACATAATCAACAACAACTAAAATATGAGTATACCCATTGGACATAGGAAAAGGTCCCATATAATCAAATCCCCAAACATCAAATGGTTCAATAGCAGGTGAATAATTCATTGGCATTTCCTGACGTCTACCAACATTACCAATTCTTTGACATTCATCATAGGATAAGACAAACTTACGAGCATCCTTGAAAAGAGTAGGCCAATAAAAACCAGATTGTAATACCTTGTGTGCAGTTCTGTCTCCCTCATGGTGTCCTCCGTAAGCTTCGGAATGACACTTCCATAGGATTTGTTCCTGTTCATGCTCAGGTATACAACATCTAATAATACCATCTACTCCTTCTTTATAAAGATGTGGGTCATCCCAGAAGTAATGTCTTAAATCATAAAAGAACTTTTCTTTTGTTGGTATGTGAAACTAGGTGGTATAAATTTAGCAACAATATAATTAGCATAGTCTGCATACCAAGGAGTATTACGAGAAGAATTTATGACAGCTAATTGTTCATCAGGAAAATCATCATTAATAGGAAGTGGGTCATCAAGAACATTTTCCATTCTAGACAAATTATCTATTATGGGATTCTCAGCTCCCTTTCTATCAATAATATGCAAGTCAAATTCTTGTAGCAATAGAACCCACCTAATGAGTCTAGGTTTAGCATCTTTATTTTCCATAAGGTATTTAATAGCAGCATGATCAGTGTGAACAGTTACTTTAGAATCGACTATGTAGGATCTGAATTTGTCACATGCAAACACAACTGCTAGAAATTCTTTTTCAGTAGTGGCATAATTTCTTTGAGCACTGTCTAGAGTTTTACTAGCATAATGGATAACATTTAATTTCTTATCAATTCTTTGTCCTAGAACAGCACCAACAACATAATCACTAGCATCACACATAATTTCAAAAGGCAAGTTCCAATCAGGTGGTTGAACAATAGGTGTAGTGATTAAGGCTTTCTTAAGTGTTTCAAAGGCTTCTACACAATCATCATCAAAAACAAATGGAACATCTTTTTGCAAAAGATTGGTAAGAGGCCTAAAATTTTTAGAGAAGTCTTTAATAAATCTCCTATAGATACCAGCATGACCAAGGAAACTTCTTATACCTTTAATATCTTTAGGACATGGCATTTTCTCAATAGCATCAACCTTAGCCTTATCAACCTCAAAACCTCTTTCAGAAATTTTATGCCCTAAGATGATACCTTCATTCACCATAAAGTGGCACTTCTCCCAATTCAAGACAAGATTAGTTTCTTCACATCTCTGCAAAACTCGATCAAGGTTGCTTAAGCAATCATCAAAAGAAGTTCCGTAAACAGAAAAATCATCCATGAAAACCTCAACAACCTTTTCACAAAAGTCAGAGAATATAGCAGTCATACATCTTTGAAAGGTAGCAGGTGCATTGCATAAAACCAAAAGGCATACGTCTATAAGCATAAGTTCCAAAAGGACAAGTAAAGGTGGTTTTCTCTTGATCTGCAGGTGATACAGGTATTTGAGAGAAACCAGAATAACCATCTAGGAAACAAAAGTGTGTATGCTTAGACAATCTTTCTAACATTTGATCAATAAAAGGTAAGGGGTAATGATCTTTTCTAGTAGCTTTGTTTAATTTTCTAAAATCAATTACCATCCTATAACCAGTTACAATTGTTAGTGGAATGAGTTCATTTTTATCATTTGGAACAACGGTAATACGTCCTTTCTTAGGGACACAATGAACGGGACTTACCCATCTACTATCAGCTATGGGATATATTATACCTACTTCCAGAAGCTTTAATATTTCAGTTCTTACCACCTCTTTCATTTTAGGATTTAATCGTCATTGGTGGTCGACCACTGGTTTAGCATCAGGCTCCATATTAATTTTGTGCTGACATAGAGTGGGACTAATGCCCTTAAGATCATCAAGAGTATATCCAATAGCAGCTCGGTGCTTCCTCAGAGTTTTCAATAATCTCTTTTCTTCATGCTCTGAAAGGTTAGCAATGATAATAACATGATATATCTTCTTTTCATCTAGATAAGCATATTTCAATGTATCAGGTAATTGCTTCAATTCAAATACAGGGTCACCTTTAGGTGGAGGAGGGCCTCCAAGAGTTTCAACAGGCAAATTGTGTTTAAGGATAGGTGGTTGATCAAAGAACATCTTATCTATTTCATTTCTTTCATTCATATGCATATCATTTTCATGATCTAGCAAATATTGTTCTAACGGATCAGTAGGAGGAACAATAATAGAAGCAAGACCTATAATTTCATCTTTATTAGGCAATTCTTTATCATGAGGTTGTCTACGAAACTTGGAGAAATTAAATTCATGCGACATACCACCAAAATTAACACTAATAGTTTCTTTAGCGCAATCAATCTTGGCATTAACGGTGTTCAAGAAAGGTCTACCAAATATAATGGGACAAAAATCATCTTGTGGAGAACCGAGGACTAGAAAATCATTAGGGTATTTAGTTTTTCCACACAAGACTTCAACATCTCTAACGATCCCAAGCGGTGTAATGGTATCTCTATTTGCAAGCTTAATAGTAACATCAATATCCTCTTTTTCAACAGGTGCAATATCATTCATAATTTCTTGATATAAGGTAAACGGAATAGCACTCACACTAGCACCCAAATCACATAAGCCATGATAACAATGATCTCCTATTTTAACAGAAACAATAGGCATGCCTACCACAGGTCTATTTTTATCTTTAGGTCCGGTTTAGCAATTCTAGTTGCTTCATCGCAGAAGTAAATAACAAGCCCATCTATATAATCGACCAAGAGATCTTTAACCATAGGAACATTAGGTTCAACTTTAATTTGTTTAGAGGGTCTAGGTGCTCTAATATTACTTTTGTTAACCACAGTTGAAAGCATGTTCCTTAATCCGGACAGGAAAAGGTGGTTTCTCAATATAAGCAGTAGGCACAATTGGATCAGCATGGTAAGCAATTGTTTCTTCTTTAACAATAATGGGTTCTTCTTTTAATTCAACAGGTGGGTCATATTTAAACCACTTCTCCTTAGGGAGATCAACATGAGTAGCAAATGATTCACAAAAGGAAGCTACTATCTCAGAGTCAAGTCCATATTTAGTGCTAAACTTATGAAAAGCATCGGTAGTCATAAAAGATTTAACACAATCGAACTCAAGTATTATACCTGACTCATTACCTTTGTCGAGTTCCCAATCTTCAGAGTTGCGTTTAATTCTTTCCAGAAGATCCCATCTGAATTTAATAGTTTTCTTCATAAAGGAGCCAGTCGAAGAAGAATCGAGCATGGTTTGATTATCATGAGAAAACCGAGCATAAAAATTCTGTAAGATAATTTCTCTTGAGAGCTCATGATTGGGGCATGTGTACATTATGTACTTAATCCTCCCCCAAGCTTGAGCGATGCTTTCTCCTTCACGAGGCCAAAAATTATATATATAATTCCGATCACGATGAACCAAATGCATAGGATAAAATTTCTGGTGGAATTCCAGTTTCAATCGGTTCCAGTCCCATGTATCAGTATCATCATATAGCCTATACCATGTCAATGCCTTTCCCTCCAAAGATAAAGGGAATACTTTCTTCTTAACTCCATCTCCGGATAAACCTACAAGCATAAAAAATCCACAAATTTCATCCACAAAGATCAGGTGCACATCAGGATGTATTGTTCCATCTCCTGCATAAGGATTAGCTAGCAGTTTCTCTATCATACCCGGAGGAATTTCATATGAAATATTTTCAGTAGGTGCAGTAGGTGGAGGGGTAACTATTGGTGCTTCCGGTCGAGGTGAAGATACCCCGAACAAACCCCTCAAAGGATTACTTTCCATAGTAAGTGATAGTAAATTTCAGCACGTAACATAAATATTTCCTTACCAAATTCCACTCACCAAAGGCACTTCACTCCCCGGAAACGGCGCCAAAAAAGAGTCTTGATGACCCACAAGTATAGGGGATCAATCGTAGTCCTTTCGATAAGTAAGAGTGTCAAACCCAACGAGGAGCAGAAGGAAATGACAAGCGGTTTTCAGCAAGGTATTTTCAGCAAGCACTGAAATTATCGGTAACGAGTAGTTTGATAGCAAGATAATTTGTAACAAGTGACAAGTAGCAATAGTAACAAGGAGTGCATCAAGGTGGCCCAATCCTTTTTGTAGCAAAGGACAAGCCGGAATGATCTCTTATAATAAGCAAAGCGTTCTCGAGGACCCATGGGAATTTCATCTAGTCACTTTCATCATGTTGGTTTGATTCGCGTTCGCTACTTTGATAATTTGATATGTGGGTGGACCGGTGCTTGGGTGCTGTTCTTACTTGAACAAGCCTCCCACTTATGATTACCCCCTCTCGCAAGCATCCGCAATTACGAAAGAAAAAAAAGAATTAAGATAACTCTAACCATAGCATTAAACATATGGATCCAAATCAGCCCCTTACGGAATAGCGCATAAACTAGGGTTTAAGATTCTTTCACTCTAGAAACCCATCATCTAATTACTACTCCACAATGTATTCCCTTAGGCCCAAAGATGGTGAAGTGTCATGTAGTCGACGTTCACATGACACCACTAAGAGAATCAACAACATACGTATCATCAAAATATCGAACGAATACCAAATTCACAAGATTACTTATGACAAGACTTCTCCCATGTCCTCAAGAACAAAAGTAACTACTCACAAATCATCATCATGGTCAAGATCAGAGGGGTATTGAATAGCATAATGGATCTGAACATATAATCTTCCACTAGATAAACCAATTAGCATCAACTAAAAGATGTAATCAACACTACTAGCAACCCACGGGTACCAATCTAAGGTTTTGAGACAAAGATTGAATACAATAGATGAACTAGGGTTTGAGATGAGATGGTGCTGTTGAAGATGTTGATGAAGATTGGTCCTCCCACGATGAGAGGATCGTTGGTGATGTCGATGGCGATGATTTCCCCATCCCGGAGGGAAGTATCCCCGGCAGAATCTCTCCACCGGAGAGCAAAAGTGATCCTGCCCAATTTCCACTTCGAGACGGCGGCGCACCATCCCGAAAGTCTTCTCTATATTTTTTCTAGGTCAAATGGACTTATATACCAGAAAATGGGGGCCAGAGACTGGCCAGGGGCCCCACAAGCCACCAGGGCGCGCCTGGGGGGGTGGCGCGCCCTGGTGCCTCGTGGCCACCTGGGTGGCCCCCTCTGGTACTTCTTTCTTCCAGTATTTTTTATTTATTCCAAAATAATTCTCCGTGAAATTTCAGCTCATTTGGAGATGTGCAGAATAGGTATCTCTGACATAGCTTTTTCAGGTCCAGAATTCCAGCTGCCGGCAATCTCCCTCCTTGTGTAAATCTTGCATATTAAGAGAGAAAAGGCATTAGAATTGCTCCACAAAGTGTTATATTGATTAAAACCATTATAAATAACAGTAGTAAAACATGATGCAAAATGGACGTATCAGCGGGCCACTTAACCTATGACATAGCCCGCGTCAGGCCGTCGCTGTCGACGACCTCGATGTCGTAGCCGGCATCCGCGACATGCCAGCATATTCTAGCCCTCTGATTCAGAGCCTGTGGCCAGTAATCATCGTCAGCTTCCTCGGCGGCCACCTCACCGACGTCGGGCGAAGAGGCCGCGATAAACCTCTTTTGGGCCATTAGCTCCTGGGGCTCCACGGAAAGCGTAGCCGGGCTTAGGCTGCGACGCTTTGGAGTGGGGGAGGGGGATGGGGATGGGGTTCTGTGGGAAAGGGGGCGTTTGGCAGGCGTCATCTAAGAAACTCAGGGTGGCTAGGGTATGGAGATCGGTGGGAAACCTGCACAGGCAAACCGGCAGATGTTGACGATGGAGGCGGCGCGGCGGCGGCGGTGACCTTGCTAGGGTTTCGAGCGAGGGAGGGGTGGTGTGTGTGTGCGCGCGCGTGGAGTTTTTGGGGTGTGTGTGGAGGGGGCCATGGTGGTGTTTGAGGAAATGACGCGGCTACTGAAAATTTTACTAGGCAGGAGTAAAATGCCGGGGTACTGAAAATTTGGATGAAGGGATTGAGCAATAAACATCGCACACAGTCCAAACATAACAACCGTGTGCTATCAAACAGAAAAACCGTCCTGGGGGCTAGATATTTTTGAGGGATGCAGGTGGGAGTGGGAGCAATCAACATCACATACGGTCGTAACATAATAACCGTGTGCTATCAAATAGAAAAACCCTCCACATGGGTAGATATTTTTAAGGGATGTAGGCGGGAGCGGGGGGCCGGGGGCAAACAGCATCGCACACGGTCGAAACATAATAACCGTGTGCTATCAAATAGAAAAACCCTCCAAGCGGGTAGATATTTTTGAGATTGTGAGGGAAGCCTCGTGGAGCCCAATCTACTGTGCTGATGCGGGTGACAGGGCACGGGCGTGGCACACGGGTAGTCTGAGGAAACCGTGTGTGTTGCGTGGCCAAAAAAACGTGGGAAAGGGTCAGAACATGAACACACTTGCATGTGGACCAAATATATGTATGAAAAGGCTGGTTTGATGTTTCAAATACCCAATGCACAACTTTGATGTGGCACCTGTCTCACAAAGTGCACATTATTGCTAGTCTGCCACCCCCCACTTCGTGTCGGCGGGAGGGGAATCCTAGCTATGAACGCATGCCCCCAAATAGCTAGGTCTGACATATCACACCGTACCATAACACTAAACCTATAGGAGTCCATCATGGTCAAACCCCCCTTTCGCTTCTGGTCAAAGGTGGACCGTGTGCGGGCCCACAAATGTGCGCTTGTGGTGCGAGATGAGTGGGACCACATACGAACCACCTGTGAGTGGCCCAACTATATGTATGAAAAGGGTGATGTGATATTTAAATACTCAATTCACAACTTTGATGTGGCACATGTGCCTCGCAAATTAACCGAACATCCCCGACCCCACGGAGGTTCAGGAAGTGCAAAGTACCCCCACCCCACCCACACACACAAACAATTTGAGTCGGTGGGAGAGGGCATCTCACCAAGACGTAGTGTAATACGGACCAAGAAGAATCCACCTTGGTCTTATAACCTCTCTTGTTGTTGGTCAAAGTGATGGACATATCCATGCGACCCCACATATGGGCTAGCTCGCCGATAACCACGCAAGGGAGTAGTGCCCGAATACAACCACTACATGCATGTGGCCCAAACATATATATGTATATGGAAGTGTTGTGTGGTGTGTTTGAATATACCCAATGCACAACTTTGATGTGGCACCGTGCTTTGGAACCGGAAAGTCCCCACACGGAGCAAGGGTCCACGACGCGTACTATGTATGTCACCCCACTTCGAGCCAGTGACGGGGATTCATGTAAGCATGCGCTCAAACTTATGTCTGGAATCTCACCATGACCTACTACACGGTAACATGAACCAAAGAAGAAGAACCCACCCTGGTAACCTCTCTCTTGTTGCCGGTTGAAGTGATGGATGTCCATGCGGGCCCATGAATATATAGGCTTGCCGCCGATAACCACGTGAGGGAGACTACTGTCCGAAGACAACCACTGCATGCATGTGTGTCCCAAACATATGTATGGAGGTGATGCATGCATGTTTGAATACCGTTCACAACATTGATGTGGCGCCCGCGTCGAAAATTATACAGTCCCCACACAGAGCGAGATCGGTTCATGACACGTCGTGTGCTGCCCCCCACTTCGATCCGGTGGGAGGGATTCATGCATGAGTACACATGCATACGCTCAAAATATATTATGTAATCTCATACCATGACCTATACCGTAAGACAAACCAAAAATTAATCCCCTCCTAAGTCAAATTAACCTCTCTCGCTGTCGGTCAAAGTGATGGACCAAGCGGGCCCATAGATGGAAATCATCGATATCGCGGATAACCGCGTGAGTGAGAGCATGCCAGAGGACAACCGCCATCGCTTGCATGTGGGCCAAAACATATGTACGTACAGAGGTGTGTTGTGATGTTTGAATACCCAAAATGCACAACTTTGATGTGGCACCTGCCTCGGAAACCGTAAAGTCCCCACACAGAGCGAGGTTCATGACGCGTAGTATATGCTGGTCCCACCCCCTCTTCGATGAGTACTATATACTCCTACCATAACACAAACCAAAAAAGAATCCTCCTTGTCGGTCAAATATAACCTCTCTCGTTGGGTCGAAGTGATGGACGATGACCTCGCGGGCCCACAGATGGAAGCGTCGCACACGAGTGAGTGTCCTGTAGGACAACCACCACCTGCATGTGACCCAAAGAGGTGTTGTGTGATCTTTGAATACCCAATGCACAACTTTCATGTGGCACCTGCCTCGGAAACCGGAAAGTCCCCACACGGAGCGAGCTTCATGACGCATAGTATATGCTGGTCCCCTCTCCACCTCTTCGACGCATACTATATACTCCTACCGTAACACAAAACAAAAAGAATCATCCTTGTTGGTCAAATTAACCTCTCTCGCTGTAGGTCAAAGTGATGGACGATGACCTCGCAGGCCCACAGAAAGCGTCACACATGAGTGAGTGTGTCCTAGGACAACCACCTGCCTGCATGCCCAAAGAGGTGTTGTGTGATGTTTGAATATACCCACTGCACAACTTTGATGTGGCACATGCTTCGCAAACCGGAAATGCCCTACACAGAGGTTCACGACGTGTCGTCGTAGTCTCCCTCACTTCGAGCCGGTGGGAGGGATTCATGTGTACGCACACGCGCTCGAACTTTGATATGGAATCTCACCATGTCCACACCGTGACTCATCCCAAGATGAATCCACCTTTGGTCAAATGCCTCCCGATGTCGGTGAAAAGTGATAACCCTTCACGGGCTAACGAATGGGCGCATCGCTGATAACTGCACGAGGGAGTGTCCGAGGACCACCATGTGCATGCATGTGGCCCAAACATGTATGTATGAAAGGGTCGTGTAATGTTTTAAATAACCAATTCACGACTTTGATGTGGCACCTGCCTCACAAAACGGTCAACCCCACACGGTGGCTCTATACTGCCGGACCCCCCCCCCCCCCGACACACACACACCGCACCACCACCGCCGCCAGTACGAGGCATGTTAAACTTTTTCCGCGGTGAACATATGTGACCAAAGGAGTGTCATGTTAAAATTTGGAAGGAAGAAAAATCAGAGATCGTCATTCGGACGTTTTTATACATAGACTGATTTCCTAGGGATATAATGTGCAAATATCAAATTTGAGCTACATGCACACGTGATAGTGTACCAAAATGGATTGGAAAATCATATGTGTGTCTCTGGGTGCATGTTTAGTCCCCATGCAAGTAATTTCAAACATTGAGAATCTTGATTTTTAAAATCCAGTAAATCAAAAACTTAGTTGAAATTCATGAAACCTATCGTGGTGTCATATGTACACCAATAGACTGTGATATTGTATTGTTTTTTCAAATTTGAGGCAAGTTTTGATATATTATTCTTACAAACGGGAGATTATTAATAATTAGCAACCAATATCACAAACAGATTATTTATTCGTACCGTGGGCGTTAGACCAACAATGTACGTGCCATGCTTCGGTTAAGTAATATAGCGGCAGAATTAATCATCAAAAAAGAAAAACAATATACGTGCCGCCACGCGTCCCGGGTGCCGTGCGAGCAGGCATGAGTTGACGGGACGCATGCGCGCAGTCCGCCGCTGTAACACCAAAAAATATTTCCTTGGGATTTAAAAAATCTTTTCTTTAAAAAATAAAATACTTTGAATTATTATGGCCTTTTTCTTCTTCTGTTTCTTCTGTTCTGAAAATCTTTTTATTTTTAATTGGGTTTCAGAATTTTAAATGGTTCTTATTTGGAAGGTTTATTAATTGGGAAATTATTTTTGGAGGATCACAAAAATATTTTTATTTAGAAAGGTTTTGGATAATTAAAATTTTTCCATGGGAATGATCATTTTACTCCTTTCTAGCACTTCTAAATTCTTCCAATAATTTTTCTGTCACTCCTAAATTATCCCTCAAGTCATTCTCACATTCTAGGACAGTGTCCAATATTTTTTCTCTCCACAAAAATATTTCTCCCATTTTAAATAAATTCCAAAGTTGGAATTTATATTTATCCTAGTTTCTTTGGTTTACAAAGGAACCATATTGTCTATAATTCTTCTGCACCCACAAAAATTATCCTAGCTACTAGGCAGTACCCACAGCCCATTTCACCAAAAACTTTGGGTTCCACAGTTCAAAAATTTCAAATTCTATCCAGTTCAAATTTGGAACAGATTCAAATTCCATGACCAAAACCTATTTTTAATAGCTCCAAAAATTCTGAAACTTCGCCAGACTCTCTTATATGCTTCAACAGCTCACCACAAAAATTGTCACAAATTTCTAAAATCCCTAGCACCCTCTGGCATTTCATCATATACATGGTAGGCATACTATTCATCGCTGTGACAAATTCAGTTAACTGAATTTGTTCAGAGAGAGAGGGAGACGTCGCCGTGCACTGTAGTCCATCGTCTCTCCTTCTCCTCCATGCCTCCCTCGACCATCAATGAGCCACTACGGACCCTCCTCATCAGTGCCTCGCCACCGACAGCACAGGAGGTGGCCAGTGCAACGGCCACCGTCCTCGGCTGCGGTGAACCGGGCGGATCAGCACGGCACCGCCGCCTTCACTTCTCCCTACTGCTCCCCTGCCTACCTCTCTCCACGCGGCGCCTCCCTCCGCATCCTTGCACACCATCCACGCTGCCCAGGGCCCCGCCTGGTAGTCACCGGAGTCGGTCATCGCCACCACACCCGCATGCAAGCCTCGCCGTGGATAAGGCCGAAGAGCTCGCGCTCG
This sequence comes from Elymus sibiricus, assembly GCA_039707655.1. Taxonomy (NCBI): domain Eukaryota; kingdom Viridiplantae; phylum Streptophyta; class Magnoliopsida; order Poales; family Poaceae; genus Elymus; species Elymus sibiricus. The sequence continues at coordinate 85,270,792 of CM077668.1, read as the reverse complement.
TCCACGATGGCGCTTCCAAAGAACTCCACCATCCTCATAAACCCCACACCGACCTTGACCACCGCCCCTAACCAAATTGCCGGCCGTAGTTACTCCGACGTAATCCGCTCCGCCATTGACCACCTCGGATCTCCTATAAAAGGGCCTCCCGAGCACCGCAGATCACTCACACCCCCCACTCCCTCCCAATCGACCGCCAGTAGAGTCATTCGACCTCGAGGAGGTCGTCTTCTCCACCTCCGACCACCGATCCGCCACCACCTTCCCCGATCAGCACGACGCCGTTAGCCCGTCTCCACCCCTAAAACTTCGCCAGTAGCCCTCTTGTCCACCATGTGATCGATTCCCCGCTTCAATTAAGCATCCCGAGCTCTCTGCGGCGAGATCCAACCTCACCCGAAACCACCTTCCGTCGGCGTCGCCCTCACCATCGTTCTGGTACTCGCTGGCGACCACCACCGCCACCCACCGATGTGGAAGTCCACCCTGATCACGCTCCGACCATCGCCGCCTCCTAAAACCTCGGCGATCGTCACCAGTGATCACCGCCGCCTCTCTGTTCTCGCGCGCTAGCGCGTTCAAATTTGAACCTGACGGGTGGACCCCACCCGTCAGCGTTTTTTTTTCTGGTTTTAAAACAAAAGTGTATTCTGCTGTTTTACGCTTTCTGCGCTGAAAGGCGTATTCCGCCCAAAGCGTTTTCTTTTTTAAAACGCACAAGGACCTGCCGTTTTGCAGAAAGACCCCTGGGTTTAAAAAGTTTAATAACTTTTAAACCACAACTCTGTTTGAGTTGATTCTTTTTTTTGAGATTCTTATTTTTCACTCTAGTTTTTTTAGTATTTATTTGAAAATATTTTGAGACAACTTTTGGTACTATTGCAAAAAAATTAATTTGAATTTGAATTTGAATTTTTTAGAAAACGAAGAGGGGAACTTTGCCGGGAATTTTGATGGATCATTTTCTGACTACTTTGAACAAGGCAAGCATTTTTGAACTTGGGATATGGTGAATTACATGCATGGTTGCATTGGTTGCATCGGTTTGATATTGCACCGCATATGTAGTAATAGTGTATGCATTCATGGTCATGTCACCTTGTGGATTTCTTGCATGCATCCTGGTATCTTGCTAACATGTGGATATGGTGAGAACCAGGAGTGTACTCCTACCTTGGACGTGCCGGTGGGCACGGGTCACGTTTTGACATGGTGGTGTCACGGTCACATATGTGGAGTATACCGGTCATAATAACAACACCTCCTGAGTCGACCTAGATCGAGTCTTGTTCCGTCACACCTAGCTAAACACCGTGCTGCCATGGGTCTTCCCGCAAGGGAAGTATAGTTTAGTAAGTTGCTAACCCCTGTCCGTGTACACACCACATAGACGGCCATGATGAGGGTTTCCACGGCCATGGACTAATGCCCGTCATCAGGTCAGGGGGCATGGGTGTATCCGGCTGGGCCGAGAGGGGGGCACCCCTTGTAATCCGCGTGTATGAATAGTGATCCCATGCTAGTCGAGACGTTGGTCTCCCCGACTTAGAGTTTTTCTTGAACGATGCTTTGGGTGATTCCTGGCATCCGGAAAGTTAATCTGGTGTGTGCTGGTCAGGTGTGTTCTTAACCCAAAGACCATAATGGGAACTAGCCAATGTCATGGTGCTGACTAAAGAAATCTCATACACATGGGTAAAGAGTACACCCTCTTCAGAGTTATATCTATTCGAATAGCCATGTCCACGGTCAAGGACGATAGCTGGGAAGGGTCAAATGTCGGTCCCGGTGTTGGTCTTTGGAGGAAATAATTAAATTGAGCATGAATTATTTTGCAGGTAATTATTGCCACTACTAATATTGTCATGAATATTATTGATGATATGAAGATTACTATGGACTAACCCTGTCATTTTATTTTATTTTCTGAGTGTCTCAGGGGCTGGCTAGACTACCCCGGGCACTCAGTTTTTATTTTCTTTTCTGAATGTCTCAGGGGCTGGCTAGACTACCCCAGGCACTCAGTTTTTATTTTCTTTCCTGAATGTCTCAGGGGCTGGCTAGACTACCCTGGGCACTCAGTTTTTCTTTTCTTTTCTGAATGTCTTAAGGGCTGGCTAGACTACCCCGGGCACTCAGTTTTTATTTTCTTTTCTGAATGTCTCAGGGGCTGGCTAGACTACCCTGGGCACTCAGTTTTTATTTTATTTTCTGAGTGTCTCATGGGCTGGCTAGACTTCCCGGGATACTCATTTATTTCAAGACCTCTCATGGCGTCGCTTTTAGACACCCGTTTGGCATTTCTTTTCAAGACCTCTCGTGGCGTCGCATTTAGACACCCGTTTGGCATTTCTTTTGGATTCTCGGGCGGTCCTATCTTGCCCGATTATCCAGGTTATTTTTTCCTTTGGATTCTCGGGCGGTCCTGTCTCGCCCGATTCTCCACGTTATATTTATTCTTTTGGATTCTTGGGCGGTCCTATCTCGCCCGATTCTCCATGTTATACTTTTTCTTTTGGATTCTCGGACGGTCCTGTCTCGCCCGATTTTCCATTAACTTTCTTTGTTTGTCACTAATATTTTATTTACTCATACTTCTGCACATGCTAATATTTATCATGCCATAATTTAATTTCAGCCAACATATGCATATCATTTAATCCAGCATGAGCATATGCATTCGGTATATCTTTCGTTAATAATGTTTGCGAGTACATTCCAACGTACTCATTGGCTTGTCCCTAGCTATCTTATTGGCCAGACCTGGAGGAGGATGAGCTTGTGGAAGAAGATTGCGCTAGCGAGCCCGACGCTTAGAGGTGTCCCAGTCAGTCAACCTGTGATCTTGGAGTCTACCACATGTATCATCCGCTGTGTTTCCGCTACACCAATAAAATAGCCAAGCCTCACATTGACGCTTGACTTTATTTTATTGTACCAGTGGTGTACCACCACCACACCACTGTGTTATTCCACCACCATAGTATATTGGCAAGTTTGTAATAATTTGTTGAGCACTCTGGTTCAACCCTGTGTAATATTATGTATGTACTGGATATCTGTATCAAGGAAGTCCACCAGTTGTTCTGATCTTGGGGCTGGTGTGACTTGAGGCTATTCTGTGATTTATCTCAGAAATGGGCCTGACAAACCTTGGTATCAGAGCCAGGCTGACTGTAGGAAACCCTAGGCACGATCGCTAGCACTCGAGTTAGTACTAACATTTTTATGCACTTACATTTTTGGGAGGGAAATTATTTTCAGTCTCTTAAAAATTTATTTCCTTCCTCTATAATTTCTTTTCTCATTGGTGTTACACAAATACCCCAGCAAGAAAATGCATCGTCCCTGGACACGTTCCATGCCCAGTCTGCCAGAGGACAACTTTGCATAGATGGGAAATAATTTCACACAAGGACAGACAAGTCAACAGAGCAATGATTCAGCATTTTCACAAGTATGCCGTCTGTATGAACAAAGCCAGCAACAGCAGCAGGAAATGATCCAACACTTAATAAATATGGGAAATCACCAAGGATAGCATCAGCACAGATCAAAATTATCTGAGCTCTAGAGGACCTATCTAACTGTATTTTCTCACACAGACAAACCTCTGGAGGCAGACGATTGGCTGCGTGATATGGAAAGGAAATTGGTTATAGCTCAGTGTACGGACCAGGAAAAAGTGCTATATGCTCCGCACTATTTTTCTGGGACAGCAGCATCATGGTGGGAAAATATATGCGACACTCATCCCAATGGAGCAGATATGACATGGGAACAGTTCAAGGAAAGTTTCCGGGGAGCACATATCCCCAACGGTATTATGAAATTGAAGAAAAGGGAATTTGAGGATCTCAAGCAACGAGCTACCATAGTAACTCAGTACCTGGACCAGTTTACTCAGCTGGCCCGGTACGCATACGATGAATACATGACATAAAGAAAAAAGATGGAACTGGTGGTCCACACCTTTCCAGATTTCAAGACACTGGTAGACAAGGCGATTATACTGGAGAACAAGCACTGCAACATGAATGAAATTCGCAAACGCCGTATGACCCAGTCAGTACAGGTTCGCAACAACAGGCCCCAGAATGAATTTCAGAGGCCTGTGACACCCCGACCAACAGTTCCAACACCATGACCGCAACAGAGCTGCAGCATCTTCAACAACTGGACCAAGGATGCAACGTTCCGTCCAGGCATTACTTGTTATGCCTGTGGAGAAGAGGGGCATTATGCCAGGCAATGCCCAAAGTAGGGGACTAATGTTCCGAAGCCCAACAACAATGGCCGCGGTACAAACGCTGCCCCACGACACAGCAACCCCTACAACAATCAAAGAAAGGGACGAGTGAATCACGTGACATTTGAGGAAGCACAAAACGCATCGGACATCGTGTTTGGTATGTTCCATGTCAACACAATTAATGCTACAGTTTTGTTTGATTTTGGAGCTTCGCATTCATGCATCTCTAAATGATTTGCTTCGAAGAATCAATTTTCTTTCTCGCCCTTGCAAAATTCAATGGTTATTCAGTCCCCGGGATCGAAGCAATGCACACAATGGTACTGCAAGGATGTGAATATTGAAATCAAAGGAATGAAGTTTCTAGCCAATCTCATTGTACTGGAAGCAGTCGATCTGGACGTTATTTTGGGAATGGACTGGTTGACCACAAATAAAGGCTTCATAGACTGCTACAACCATACAGTGACTCTCACTAATTGTCAAGGGAAGACAATAAAATTTGGTACAAGGAGGATTTCTACTTCACAGGGAAAATTAAATCATGTGGATATGACAGAATTAAGCAAGGTTCCGGTGGTATGCGAATACCCCGATGTATTTCCGGAGGAGCTACCGGGCATGCCTCCCGATCGTGAAATTGAATTTGTTATTGAACTAGCACCCAGGATGGCCCCCATTTACAAGAAGCCTTATCGAATGGCTCCGACAGAATTGGTTGAGCTGAAGAAACAAATTAAGGAATTAATGGAAAAAGGTTATGTTCGACCCAGGTCATCACCATGGGGATCACCGGTTTTATTTGCCAAGAAAAAGGACGGTACCCTAAGGCTATGTATTGATTACAGGGCACTTAATATAGTTACCATCAAAAATAAATATCCACTACCGAGGATCAACGATCTGTTTGACCAACTGGCAGAGGCCAAAGTTTTCTCAAAAATAGATTTGAGGTCAGGCTATCATCAGTTGAGGATCCGCTCTTCAGACATACCCAAGACTGCTTTTACCGCCAGATACGGATTGTATGAGTTCACTGTGATGCTTTTCGGATTAACCAGTGCTCCTGCTTATTTTGTACATCTCATGAACAAGGTTTTCATGAAATATTTGGACAAGTTCGTGGTTGTGTTCATCGATGATATACATATTTATTCCAAGGCGCCGGAAGAGCATGAGCAACATCTTCAGATAGTCCTGGAAAAATTACGGAAAAATCAATTATATGCCAAATTCAGTAACTGTGAATTTTGGTTACGAGAAGTTAGTTTTCTGGGACACGTACTGACACAGGATGGGATATCAGTGGACCCAAGTAAAGTGAAAGATGTCTTAGGATGGAAGCAACCCACCAACATGACTGAGGTCAGGAGTTTTCTCGGTTTGGCTCGCTACTATCGACGGTTTATCGAAGGATTCTCCACCATAGCCAAACCCATGACTCAGCTACTCAAGAAAGATAAAAAGTTTGAATGGACTGAAGCTTGTGAGAAAAGCTTCCAGGAATTAAAAAAGAGGCTAACCACGGCACCTGTTCTAATCGTGCCAGATGTGCACAAGAATTTTGAAATATAATGTGATGCTTCCAGGAAGGGACTTGGATGTGTATTAATGCAAGAAGGAATGGTCGTAGCATATGCCTCAAGACAGCTATGACGACACGAAGAAAATGACCCTACCCATGATTTGGAGTTAGCAGCAGTAATACATGCACTCAAGGAATGGCGACATTACATTCTTGGTAATCGATGTGAGATATACACGGACCACAAAAGACTTAAGTATATTTTCACCCATCCAGAATTAAACTTGCGACAGCGTCGATTGTGGCACCCCGATCCATCTGGAGCAGGGGGCCTTTGCACGTCAGCCCAGGATAACACCTGACGCATGACAGGTCCATGGTACAGCATTACAAGCACATAATATATTTCATTTATATGAAATAGAGTATTACATCACGGATGAATACAATGGTTTGCATAGCTCTAAGGCTTTCTAAATGGTGGCGGAAGTCTTGGTTTAGCGGCACGTCGTCTCGGGCTGGGTTCCACAACTCACAGGACTGGCGAGGTTACGGTCTAGCACGACAAGTCTCCTCCTGCAATCTGGCCACGTGCAAGGCCAGGTGAGTACTTTGAATGTACTCGCAAGACAACCAAATACATAGCATCCAAACAAGCAGATGACAAAGCAAACCCTATGCTCATACATAAATTTATCTCATGGCAAAGGATAAGCATGGCATGATACTAGCAAGAAACATGGATCAAGTACATCTATACCAAATCATATCACAGCATATCATAGCATATCATGGCAGATCATGGCATAACATGGAATATCATGGCATGGCATAGTTGTATCTAGAAAGACATGCATGCTACTATGCTGGAAAGTAAATTACCATTACCTCCCGTGGTGAGTTAAAGCAATATGTTGTTCATTCACCAGTTTCACTGCCACTGCCCCTCTGGGCTAGCTCATGACTCACCGAGATCTCATCTCGTGATCATGTCCGAACCAACTCCGTGACTTCTCGCGACTATCTCATAGTCCAAGTCACCACTTACTGTATAGCACATTCTTTAACAAGTTTATTATATTAGGTTTATCCTCCATGTCAACAGAGACCATATAGTGTGACCTAGTATGAAGTGTGTCCATATCTGAGGACGCGGCTATCGATAGATTATACACTCTGTAGAAGTTAGTACACTGTACCCACACTACAGAACTCATGGCCTCGTGCTCCCATTCGGGTGGACCAACGACATTCCGACAAAACCAATCTATTGCATGACACTCTCCCGGCCACTCTGACAAACTCCCCTTTGGGCTATGTCCTGTGTTGCCCCTGATGTCAACTCGTGACATCCGTCACCTTTGTGGCCGCCACCGTCGTGGCCAAACCGAACAAACCGTCCCAAGCAGGTACAACCGTGCGCAAACAACTCATGCACTCAAGGCTTATGGCCGCCCACTGGGCCAGGGTAGCGCGCGCACATAACCTTCCCTTGTTGGAGGCACCGGCGAGAGGCATGACAATAGACCGAATTAGGGCCCCCCATAAGGCAAGTGTGGCTGCACCGGTGAGCTCGATTCGGTGGCACTATGACACGATCCAGCCGATGGAGGTGGTTGTTGTTATTAACACATGTTCTTGTCATCTCCATCATTTAATCACATCATCAAGATTATAGATATGAATATCATGAATGCATGAACATAGTTCTTAAATGAAAGACATATGAAACATGGCAGCAGCATGATACCGATATAGTATGACAGGATCACAATAGCATTGACAAACATGGTATGAGATACATGCATAGTATTAACATGATATTACCAATAAAAACATTATCGCTAACATGGCAAAAGCTAGTATGAAATCTGGTTATAGGATGACATGGCAAGCAATACATATACCACATTGGCAGACAGAAACATCATATGAATATACTGCAGCTACACACACACGGGGTTCAGGCAAAGTCAACATGCAAGTCCGGTGCTCATGATAAGAGGTTGGCTTGCCTCGGGGTGGACGAATAAGCCAGGTGAAAGTGCGACGATCCACTGGAAACGAGTTGCCGGAACCGGTGCTCTCGGGAGAGGCCTGGATTCGAGGAAGGGAAAAGATGGTATTTTCAATATGTGATAACATTTTGAAAATGGCACCATCAGAACGGGCTCTACGCACTGAGCGGGAGGGCTTTGGAATTACCTCAATCGGAGTTACGGTCGCAAAGTTACGGTCGTTTCTTCGTTAGACCGAAAAACAGACAAAACCTGTCCGTTTCTGGCCTTAACAGGCGAACGCCCGCAAAGTAACCATTTCGGCGGTGGCAGGGTTGAAAACGTATTTCTGAAAGTACGTTTCCACACAGAGAAAGTGCATTGCCGCCGTAGGCGCGGCAGAGTACGCTTCCCGCATCAGAAAACGTATTAGGCGGAATACGCCTTCACTTAAACCGGTCAACGGGGTCCCCTGGTCAGCGTTGTGAGTATGGCAAGCGGGACCCACCGCCTACTCTCTCTCCTCCTCCCTGGTCGTCGTCTTGCTCACGACAGAGAGCAGAGAAGGGCTTCGGCCACCGGCATAGCCGGCGCCTCGCCGCTCCCAAGAGCGAGCCGGCGAGCACGGGAGCTTCGCCTCTACACGCCGCGTCTGCAGGAGGTTGCGGGACGGCTTGGGGCGGCCGGTAGTGCTAGTGCCGTGGCTCGGGGGCCTCAGCCGGAGCACGGCCGGAAAAGGGAGGGCGCCGGCAGGGCTCCTTCGTCGGAGCCAGGGCGACGGCGTTGCGCGGACCTCCAGGGGGCCCTAGGGCGCAGAAGAAGGGGAGGGGAAAAACCACGGGTAGGGGAAGGCCGAGGGGAAACGGCGACGGCCTTCGGCCATGGGGGAGATGGGAGCTCCTGGAGCTTGGGGGGAAGAACTGCGCATGGCAAGGGGGCTCGGGCACGCGCTAAAAGCCTCGGGGAAGGCTCGGGAAGGGGGGGGAACTATGGCAACGTGGTGCAGCACGTGGCGGCACTCCGGCGACGGACGTGGCGCCATCATGCGCGGCCAACAGCTATGGGACGAGGAGCACAGGGGAACAGGCGACGCGGGCGAGTGTGTGGCATGTTGTGGCTCGCTGGGCGACCGTGTGGACCTCCCCAAAGGGGTCCAGTGCACTGTGCACGCGGTCGGCAGGCGACGCACGCGCTCTACGCGTTGTGTCCGCGTGCCCAAAGTGCTCCCACGTGCACTGGCTAGCCCAGTTCTGTCTGGCAAGTTACTCACTCCCCCAGAGCTATTCGACGCAAAGCAACAATTCCCATGGCCCACGATGCAATCACAGGATGCATAATCTCCTTCATCAACAGCAAAGTGTTTGATAGAAGGTGTGATCACTGTACAGCTCCATTAGGCCTGGGATTTGGGTGAGACTGATCATCTACTAAGGTGATCATTGTGCCAAAATCTCAGGTCAGAAAGAGAGAGCTAGCTGGTACTTCCTTTGGAAAGTGCCCAACTGACCAGAAATGCAAATGAGGTTACTGGGGAAAAATGGCTAGATGGAAATGGCCCAAATTTGGTGGAGACCAATTATTTAGGCATATTAAGGCGCTGTAAAAATTTCATACCATTTGGATAAATAAAAATGGTACTTCCTTCACAATGCTTCCCACTGGACATAAACTTTGGGAATTTACTGAGTAAAATTGGCTAGGCAAATAGAGCTGAATTTAGGCATGTGACAATAATTTGGATGTGAAAGAGTGCTCAAAAAGTTTGAGGGCAATCAAACAAATATAAATAGCACTTCCTTCACACAGGTGAAATCTGAACAGAAACTTGGGAAAATCATAGAAAAAGATTGGATAGATGAATTGAGCTAATTTTTGGTTTCCAGTAGTAATATATCAATATTAACTACCCTGCAAAAGTTTAGCTCAATTGGATCAAGGAATCAAGCACTTCCTTCACAAAGATTCAGACAAGGCAGAAACTTGCATTGGATCATGTGCTCAAATTTTGAACTATGGAACATGGGGTTTGGATGGAAATGGTGAAGAGATATCTAGGAGAAGCTCCACAAATTAATTGGGAATTTTCCTGGCTACCAAAATGATAGTTCCTTTAGAAAGTGGCAGTGAGGCAATATTGGCCTTGTCAAGGAAAAAGTAAATTTCCCTTATTTAAATTTGACCAATATTTTTACTAGAGCTTGGAATAGTCACAAAGATCATCTCCACAAATTTTCACAAAATTTAGAGATGTCTAACTGTCCTTCTGGATTTAATTCCTAAGAAAGACAGGAAAGGAAAATAATCCCAGATGAAGAATATTGCATATGACTTGGCAATATTTTTGCACATCCAGGGTTCATAAGTGTAGGAAGATCTCTAGGAATTATTGGAGGATCAACAGAGCCAAGGAAATGATGGTTCCTTTGTAATCACAAAGGCAGAGTCTCAAATTCCAAATATTGGAATTAGGGTTCTGATGGGGTTTTGAGTGATGCAAATAGATCTTGACCAGCAGTAAAGACATGGGCAAGGTTCTGAAGGATTGAAAATTGCCTGGATTCACCTGATCATCCAGCAAACTCCGGAGAAAGATTTTGAAAAAGAAAGCTCAGAAGGAATAACAGCACAAAAATTGATAACCCGATTTTTGGGGTGTTACATCGATGGCTTGAGTTAATTAAGGATTATGACGTGGGAATTCATTACCACCCGGGTAAAGCAAATGTTGCGGCAGACGCCCTCAGCCAAAATCCATGCACCGATAGTGACAGTTTGCAATTCTCACAGCACGAGTTCAACCAGGAATTTGCCAAACTTAATATGGTTCTAGTCATGAAAGGAACCTTTGCCCATTTAGAAGTAAAATCAACACTGGAAGATTAGATCAAAGATGCTCAAAAAGGACACCCCAGCATCAAGGAATTAAAAAGAAAGTAAATTTAGGCAAGGCCTCCGAATTTACCATTGATGAACAGGGAATTCTATGGTACGGAAAAAGGCTGTGCGTACCCAATAAGGAAGAGCTAAAGCAACAAATTTTGGCAGAAGCCCATACTATCCCGTACTCCATTCACCCAGGAGGAACCAAGATGTACAAGGATCTATAGGAAAAAAATTGCTGGCACGGGATGAAAAGGGACATAGCTGTGTATGTCGCACGGTGTAACTCCTGTTAGCGTATAAAGGCAGAACACCAGAGGCCAACAGGATTATTACAACCGCTCAGAGTGCCTGAATGGAAATGGGATGAAATAGGAATGGATTTTATTGTGGGATTACGAAGGTCATGACACGGGAATGATGCTATCTAGGTTATAACAGATTTATTAACCAAGGTGGAACATTTCATTCCGGTAAAAACCACATACTCAACACAGAGGCTTGCCAGGTTATATCTCTCCCGAATTGTTTGTTTGCATGAAGTACCCAAGACCATAGTCTCTGACAGAGGCACTCAGTTTGTCTCTAGGTTTTGGGATCACCTGCAGCAGGCCTTAGGGACTCAGCTGGTTTTTAGCACAGCATATCACCCACAGACCGGTGGACAGACTGAACGGGTGAATCAAATATTGGAGGACATGCTGAGAGCATGTGTGCTCACTTATGGGGTCAGCTGGGAGGATAGTTTGCCATACGCGGAATTTTCATACAAAAACAGTTATCAAGCCAGTTTAAAAATGTCACCCTTCGAAGCCCTATACGGACAGAGATGCCATACCCCACTCAATTGGTCTGAGACCGAAGATAGCCAAATCTTCGGCCTGGAGGTTCTCAAAGAGGCAGAAACAAAAGTGAAACTTATCTAAGACAGACAGAAGGCAGCTCAGAGCCGTCAGAAGAGCTACTACGATCAGAAGCACCGTCAGATCAGTTTTGAACCCAATGAATACGTATATCTCAGGGTATCCCCAATGAGGGGACTACAAAGATTTAAAGTCAAAGGAAAATTGGCACCGAGGTTTGTTGAACCATTCAGAATAATTGCAAGGAGAGGCAAGGTTGCCTACCAACTGGAGCTACCAGCAGAATTATCAGATGTTCATGATGTATTTCACGTGTCACAACTAAGGAGATGTGTCAGTAACCCAGAAAAGCAAGTCCAACATCAAGACCTGGACATCCAACCAGATCTTACAAATAGGAAGCATCCTATAAAGATTTTGGAGGAGTCTGAACGGAGAACCCGACAGAGCGTGAATTTTTTTTACAAAGTTCAGTGGAGTAATCACACCGAGGAAGAAGCAACATGGGAAAGAGAGGATCACCTGAGGACTGAATATCCGTACCTGTTTGAGGAACAGCTGAAATCTCGAGGACGAGATTTTTCTTAAGGGGGGTAGGTGTTGTAACACCCCAAAATATTTCCTTGGGATTTTAAAAATCTTTTCTTCAAAAAATAAAATACTTTAAATTATTATGGCCTTTTTCTTCTTCTGTTTCTTCTGTTCTGAAAATCTTTTTATTTTTAATTGGGTTTCAAAATTTTAAATGGTTCTGATTTGGAAGGTTTATTAATTGGGAAATTATTTTTGGAGGATCACAAAAATATTTTTATTTAGAAAGGTTTTGGATAATTAAAAATTTTCCATGGGAATGATCATTTTACTCCTTTCTAGCACTTCTAAATTCTTCCAATAATTTTTCTGTCACTTCTAAATTATCCCTCAAGTCATACTCACATTCTAGGACAGTGTCCAATATTTTTCCTCTCCAGAAAAATATTTCTCCCATTTTAAATAAATTCCAAAGTTGGAATTTATATTTACCCTAGTTTCTTTGGTTTACAAAGGAACCATATTTTCTATAATTCTTCTGCACCCACAAAAATTATCTTAGCTAGTAGGCAGTACCCAGAACCCATTTCACCAAAAACTTTGGGTTCCACAGTTCAAAATTTTGAAATTCTATCCAGTTCAAATATGGACCAGATTCAAATTCCATGACCAAAACCTATTTTTAATAGCTCCAAAAATTCTGACACTTTGCCAGACTCTCTTATATGCTTCAACACCTCACCACAAAAATTGTCACAAATTCCTAAAATCCCTAGCACCCTCTGGCATTTCATCATATACATGGTAGGCGTACTGTTCATCGCTGTCACAAATTCAGTTAACTGAATTTGTTCAAAGAGAGAGGGAGACGTCGCCGTGCACTGCACTCCATCGTCTCTCCTTCTCCTCCACGCCTCCCTCGACCACCAATGAGCCACCACGGACCCTCCTCGTCAGTGCCTTGCCACCGACAGCACAGGAGGTGGCCAGTGCAATGGCCATCGTCCTCGGCTGCGGCGAACCGGGCGGATCAGCATGGCACCTCCGCCTTCACCTCTCCCTACTACTCCTCTACCTACCTCTCTCCACGCGGTGCCTCCCTTCGCATCCTCGCACACCGTCCATGCCGCCCAGGGCCCCGCTTGGCAGTCACCGGAGTCGGTCATCGCCACCACACCCGCACGGAGGCCTCACCATGGATAAGGCCGAAGAGCTCGCGCTCGTCCACGATGGCGCTTCCAGAGAACTCCACCATCCTCATAAACCCCACACCGACCTTGACCACCGCCCCTAACCAACTTGCCGGTCGGAGTTACTCTGGCGTAATCCACTCTGCCACTGACCACCTCGGATCGCCTATAAAAGGGCCTCCCGAGCACCGCAGATCACTCACACCACCCCCACTCCCTCCCAATCGACCGCCAGTAGAGTCATTCGACCTCGAGGAGGTCGTCTTCTCCACCTCCGACCACCGATCCGCCGCCACCTTCCCCGATCAGCACGACGCCGTTAGGCCGTCTCCACCCCTAAAACTTCACCAATAGCCCTCTTGTCCACCATGTGATCAATTCCCCGCTTCAATTCGGCATCCCGAGCTCTCTCCGGCAAGATCCAACCTCACCCGAAACCACCTTCAGCCGGCGTCGCCCTCCCCGTCGTTCTGGTACTCGCCGGCGACCACCACCGCCACCCACCGACGCGAAAGTCCACCCTGATCATGCTTCGACCATCGCCGCCTCCTAAAACCCCGGCGATCGTCGCCGGTGATCACCGTCGCCTCTCCGTTCTCGTGCGCGAGCGTGTTCAAATTTGAACCTGACGGGTGGACCCCACCCGTTAGCGTTTTTTTTCTGGTTTTAAAACGAACACGTATTCTACTGTTTTATGCTTTCTGTGCTGAAAGTTGTATTCCGCCCGAAGCGTTTTCTTTGTAAAATGCATAGGGACCTGCCGTTTTGCAGAAAGACCCCCAGGTTTAAAAAGTTTAATAACTTTTAAACCACAACTCTGTTTGAGTTGATTCTTTTTTTGAGATTCTTATTTTTCACTCTAGTTTTTTTTAGTATTTATTTGAAAATATTTTGAGACAACTTTTGGTACTGTTGCAAGAAAATTTAATTTGAATTTGAATTTTTCAGAAAACGAAGAGGGGAACTTTGCCGGGAATTTTGAGGGATCATTTTCTGACTACTTTGAACAAGGCAAGCATTTTTGAAGTTGGGATATGGTGAATTGCATGCATGGTTGAATTGGTTGCATCGGTTTGATATTGCACCGCATATGTAGTAATAGTGTATCATCATATTTGTCATTCCAATGCTCCTCATGGTGGTAACTTATATTTATTCTATCTACATTGAAAGTTACTAGCCCCTTGCATGTTTAGGTTTTGTATCTTACGTGTGATTGTATATGATGTGCTTCCTAGAGTATGCTTGATATGTGTTATCTAGCATGATTAGGTTGCAGTACACTTCATATACTTGTGTGCTTTGGTTCAAGCCTTTATTGATTCTCAGTGAATCTTATTTGGCTCTTTTAAGATATTAATGAATCATCACATTATGGGGGAGTGATATGCTATGTGCACATCACAAACCTAGAATGTGTAAATATGCTTGATACCACCTAGTATGATTACTATGAGATTATCTAGTTACTATGTGGTATGTCACACTCATGTGGAATTCAAATAACTATTGGTTAAACATTATCTTTGGTTGGATTTCACTTGCCTCTTTATGATAATATATGAATAATCACATTATGGGGGAGTGATGTGCTTTGTGCATATCACAATCCATGTAAATGTGAACAACTGAGGATTGCCACTTCGAATTCATATTTGAGATTACCTTATATCTTTGTGGCCTACTAAGCTCAACACGTCCCTAATTGCATGAACATCATTTTGCTATTTATCCTTTGGATTTGTGTAAGTAAGGATTTCTAGTGCGATGTTACCCATGGATTTGGAGCCCCACCTATAAGTAGTCTTCTTCTTCCCCACGAAGAACTTGATGACTCCATTTCTCTCTCCTCCATTTTTAGAACTCAATTTATTGGAGATCTCCCTCCTTAGCCAACCAAAGCTCTTGATCCTTTGACAAGCAAAGGAGAAGTGCATGATCTTGTTTTCATGGGAGTTTGTTATCTCATTGCTTACAATATCTTATACCCATTTGAGTGAGATTTTCCTATGAGAATGTGTGGAATGCATATCTTTTATGCTCATTGGTTTTGCTTAAGTTCATATGTTGAACTTTGTGTGCTATCATGTGTTTATTTGTCTCATTGATGCAATTTGGTAGATTTCAATGATTTGTGATGATATTGGAAGTATTCATGATGTATGTGATCTTTTGTCCAAGTTGTATCTCCTTGGATCTTGATTGACTTGTGCATGCATGTTAATATATGTATATCTTTATGCCTTGCTTAAATGATCCAATATATAAGGGCAACTCCATCATGTCCTTAATGGTTAATATGTGAACGATATTCAAAGTCATATCTATATGCACATAGTTAAGTGGAGTTTGCACTTTGTATTGTAGTTGTGATAACTACTTTGGACCCAATAAGTTTGGGGACCATATTGTACTTAAAAGTGATTTAGGTACATTGAAGAAGCATTGTGTGCTTGGATTATGCATGAAGAAGGTGGTGTCACCATGAGGGAATTAGAGCCAAGTTTGGGTGACTCATTGATCTGCTACTTCATGCCAATGCTTTCTCGGTAACAAGTATTTACTTCATGCATACATTTCTTGCATTCAACCTTGTGTAGGTTGCATCAATGCATTAATTTCTTAACTCGTTCTTGTGATACTTGTTTCCATTCTCAAAGCATCCCAATAATGATCTCTTGTTGCTAGTTGTGATGTCTTTGATGGTTGTGTGTTTGGAGTTCATTAATATTCAATAAGATAATATTAAGCCATGTGCTATACTTTCAAGCAAAGATCTCATTGGTATATTTTATGACTCCCGTTTGGATATCTTATTCTTTCCTTTTGTAACTATGTCATGTGTACATCCTTCTTTGTGGATATATATCATCATGATTGTCATCTACCTAGAATCTTATACACGTGAGAGAAGTTACATCTCTAGTTGATACCCCTATTCTTTCATGTCCACCGTTTCATCCTCTTTTTATATCGTTGGTGTCTCCGTGGAAGCATTTGTCATATGAGTGCGTGTCTTACCCCTTTGCATCTTAGTGCACTCATGTTTGGTGAAGATTGTTGTCCTCATGCTTGTCTTGACAAGCCTATTATTTCCTATCTTCACCATGGGTTGTCACAAGCTTTGATTTTTAAATTTGCATATTAGTGAGCTTGTGAACCCATTTGCTTGATGTGTGTGTGACCTGCTTAACTTCGTGTGTGTGGGAAGGACATGTCTTGCACCTTGTATCTCATTTACTCAAGACTATGTTGATGCTTAATTCTCATCCTTATATTAGTCTTCTCAAGTGCTTTGATGTGACTCACACATAACATTTTGGTTGTGCCTATTCTTAGGTTGCCTCATTTGCATGTTGCTCAACCATATGTTTGTTGCAAATGCTAGGCTTCTTTTCTTATCTATGCTTGCTTGCAATTGTTTTGTGTTCCTATTGATTTTGGGGGAGTGATGATCCTATTTTGTGCACTTGTATCCAAATACAAAAATTCTAAATAGTGCACAAATCATGGGGAGCTTCTCTATTTTCCTTAGAACACTCCTTTTCCCAAATCATAATATTATTTTATCCTTTTGGCTCGTCGGATCTTTTGATTGCTTGCTTCACTTTGTGTTATCCAAATGAGATCAATTTGTGCCATGTGCCTTGCTCTTATGCTAGGCTCAAAGTTGTATAATAGTGGATTCACCTGTGGATATCATGTTCTTATCAATTACAACCTTTTTGTGTATACGGGTTTCTTTGTGGATACATATCATGATTATTTTTGGCCACTTAGAAATTGTTATACATAAGAAAGTTCATATCTTTCCTTGATATCATTTATTCCTTGTCGGCCACTTTGTGTGTTCCTTTTATTCGTATAGTGGCTTCGGTAAGAGGTTGTGTCATGAGTGCTTGTATGTTTTGCATACAATCTTGCATACTCATGTGTTTTGAATGTATTTTGGACCCATGCTTGACATGATGATCACATTGGATATTCCTATTATATCTTGTCAAAAATATGTTCTTTGGATCTTCTGGATGTTTTCCTCGCATGTCTAATGCTTGTTTTCATATCTTTGTATCTGGTTGCATTCTATAGTTTCCGAGCTCCTCCAATTGTTCATCATTGAATATGTGCATTTGTTTTCACTCCCATTTTGTGATATGCACACATCAAGGAGGAACTCACACTATATTGGTCTTCTAGATGTTTTGTCTTCCATTTTGGCATTTGTTGCCAATGGGGGAGAAGTTTAGAGGGTTTAAGATAAATATCTTTTGAAGTTCTTGTTGTCATTCATGCATATCTACCCTAGTTATATGTGCTTGTTGCATGAATGAGTATATAGAGAAAACTCCACCTAGTTTATATTTATGCAATGAAATTCAAAGTTCATCCACATATGCATATATTATGGGGGAGCTTGCTCTATAGATTATGGTCCTACTAACATCAAATACTTGTGTAGTATTTTGATGTTAGTACAACCGGTTTTGATAACATCAAGTTTCTTTGTAATACTTGATGCTATCAAAATCACCCCAAGTATTCAATTTATCTTCGGATAAATTGAATGCTTGTTTAAAAATTAATTATATAAACCCTCTTGTTGAGATTGTCATCAATTACCAAAATGGGGGACATTGAAAGTACATGTAGTCCCCATGTATGGTTTTGGTAATTAAATGACAATCCTAATGGACTAACGTTTGCATTGAGATATACATTTGAAGGAAAGTTCCATTTGCAATGCATGAAGAATACTAGATGAATTGATGGATGAATTCCATCAACATAAATATATGCATTGAGACTTGATAATGAATGACCATTC
The DNA here is from genome assembly GCA_039707655.1 of Elymus sibiricus. Lineage (NCBI taxonomy): Eukaryota > Viridiplantae > Streptophyta > Magnoliopsida > Poales > Poaceae > Elymus > Elymus sibiricus. The sequence goes on along the minus strand of CM077668.1, from coordinate 85,252,729 downwards.
CTATGAAGAAACAATGACATCAAGTTATATAGAAAGGTTTGTTCCATGGGTGATGCAAAAAGGATATTGAATGGATTCGGAATGAATGCCATACACATATAGTTGTGCATCAAGATTATTCATGGAGCAAAGATAATTGTTGACCAAGATGAAGATCGAAGATTGAATTCAAAGATGGTCAACACACAAGCGCAAATCATGTACCACATGGGATCTTGTGGTATGGTAAGAATTTGTCAATTGCGTTTTGTGTACTAACCCATTCTATGTGTTTTCTATATCTATGAGGGTTAGGTGATTCTCATGGACTTACATCAAGAGAAAGATTTCAAGTGCCCATGAGAGGATGACATCAAGAGTTGATGATCATGGTTGACAAGGGCAAGTTCAAGATAGCCATCCTGAAGGATTACATGCTTGAAGCTTGTGGATGATCACATGATGAACGTATGAAGATGAATACAATGCAATGCTCCCCACATGGCTTATGGGGGAGCTATTTGAAGTCTTCACCAAGTGTAATGATCAAGATCATCGTTCTGACTTGAGCCAAGCATAAACGTCAACACCAAGCTCAAATGGAATGCTTTAGTCAAAGGTATTAGTTCCTTTGGCTTTAGTTGTGAGGATCGATGACCATCGAAAAGGATATATGCTCAAGAATGAGTTTCCGGAAGCTATCCAGTATAGTTCTTTTATGTTTCTTGAGTTATAGGGATCCCGCACTATTAAGAGGGGATCAAAGGGGTTAGTGATAGATTTTCTCAAGTCAACATCTTCTATTTCTACTTCCTCACATCATATTCCAACATAGGCATATTTCATTCCTATCCAGTACAAATACAATATGCCTATACATCTATCAAAGAAAATCCAAAGCCAAATTGGTTACCCAAATACATGATAAAAGCTTTGCATAATTTGCATCCTCCATATTGGTTTATCTTGGGTGGTTCTCTATATGAGGACCTGGGCTTTTTACATAGCTTCAAAATGAGCCTAAGATCATCAAAATCGGAGTCCAGATGAGAAAGTTATGCATGTTTTACTTTTGGGGTTCCTGCTGTTTTTGTGATGGCCGGATGTCCGGAACTTGGCCGGATGTCCGGGCTCCCAGGACGCCCCGGATGTCCGGGATCCCCCCGGAAATCCGGCCGTCTCTGTCCAGAAACCTTACCGAAATGTTGGCTGTGCCCGCCGAATGTCCGGCACTTGGCCGGATGTCCGGGGCCCCAACTTTGGCCAGATGTCCGGGCCTTAGCCAGATGTCCGGGCCCTGTACATTGGCTCTATTTTTCTCTATACATGTGCACATTTCACAGCCGCCGGATGTCCGGCTTCAGCCCGGATGTCCGGCCCGTCTTAGTCACTTACACTAAAACGGCTAGATTTCTTGGGGCACTATATATACCCCTCTACCCATCCGGTAGAGGGTTGACTATCCACTTCAAATCAACCCAAGAACACACTCTACTCTCTCTCACATTCTCATACACTAAATCCTAGATCCCGAAGGGATTTGTGAGAGTTCTTGAGAGGTTCTCCAATCAAGTGATAGATCCACTCCTTGCCCTTCTCTTGACCAAAGGAATTCGTGATTTGAGCAAGTCTTGAGCATTTCCCCTTTGTTCTTGTTACTCTTGGAGGTTGGAGACTCCTAGGTGGTAGGAGTGCTCCGGTGAGGAATGAACTTGTGATTTGTTCCCTGGAAAGTTTGTGAAGGTTTGGAGGCCGCCTCAAGGTCTGCCACTAGTGGTTGGGAATCGCCTTCGTGGTGATATCTCAAGGAGAATAGGGTGAGCCTTCATGGCGTTGGTGTGCCTTCGTGGTAACATCTACCTCTCTAACGGTGACTAGCTTCCCTCCAAGGAAGTGAACATCGGGATACATCCTCGTCTCCGTGACTTTGGTTATCCCTAACCCTAACTCCTTACTTGTGGTTTACTTTGGTTAATTGACTGTGCATTCACTATATCTTGTTGTCCTCATTATATTGTGTTGGCCATTCCCTTGAAGAGATTATTTAGGCCTACACTTTATATTCGCAATTCATACTTGTTACTATTGATATATCTTGTGATTAGTGTGAATTGCTAACTTGTGTCATACACTCCCATATATTGTGATATTGCTCAAGTAAGTTTGTGTAACTTACTTGTGCTTGTTAGTATCCTTGTTGTCCTCATTATATTGTGTTGGTTACCATATCATAGAGATTATTTAGGCCAACACTTTATAGTCCGTAATTCATACTTCCTACTATTGTTCTATCTTGTGCTTAGTGTGAATTGCTAGCTTGTAACATTCATTTCCATATCTTGTGACATAACTTGTGTAAGCTTGTAGTGCTTACTTGAGTTTGCTTGTATCATTCAATTCCATATATTGTGATACAATTTGTGTAAGCTTGTATTGCTTACTTGTGGTTGTGTGTATTATTCATTTCCATATCTCGTGATATACATTGAGTAAGTTTGTGTGACTTACTTGTGCTTACTCATATCCTCGTTGTTCTCATCTTGTTTATCCTAAGTTGTTGGTGCACTTAGTGAACCTAGTATATTTAGGATTTGTGCTTGAAAAGTATCCGCTTAGTTTATTTCCACATTAGGATATAATCAAATCCGTAAAAGATTTTAAAACGCCTATTCACCCCCCCCTCTAGGCGACATCGTGGTCCTTTCAGCTGGGCATATTATTATATATAAAATTAGATAATTAGCGCATTATTACTCTAATAAATGAGCGCATTATTATTAAATTGGTCCTTAAATCCGAGCAAACTTTTGTACGCAATCACCAGGATTTTCATTGTAAAAAAAACCCAGGATTTTCCTTGCGAACTTCTGTTAAACATTTATTTTTATAAGTTAATAAGATGTGGGATATTATATATATATATATATATATATGTGTGTGTCTATTAAATATATGATAAATATAATATATAATAACATAAAATTATTTAAATATATATAATATAGTTAGAAGGGAAAACATAAGTTGGACCTGGCATTCTTATTCTTATATATAGAAAAATAGAAAAGTGTTCTGTGTTTTCTTCAAAAAAACATAAGTTGGGCAGCGGATGTTTAACAAAATAAAACCTAGGTAGGGAGGCCCATGGGCTAGTAGATACATGCTGGAGCTCAAAACAATAAGTTTAAAACACTGTGTCGGCATGTCGTGGGCTGCGCCCTGCGCATGTTAAAAAACAAAACCTAGGCTGGGCTGGCCACAACCCAGCTGATACTTGTTCGCCCTCTGAAAAAATTATACCTGCTAGCTCCCCGATGACAGTCTTCATTGTAAATTTATCTTGTTTATTGACTATGTTGACAGACCCGTGGGCCCCAACATCAGTATAACATTAGGAGAAACGAATATCCATTTCTGAGAGAAAGCTTTTTTTCCAATGAGGCACTTGCTTGCTTAGGGCCATGGACCTTGTGGGTCCCGACTGTCAGTCTCTCCACGTACAGGATGGGAACGAACTGGAGCCGGGGAAGACGGGGCAGTGTAGTAGTAGTTTGCGTGCCTTCTTTGTGTTGAGTACGCCACAGTAGCCCAGTAGCTATACCCCCTTACCCGCACCTGCTCGGCCCGGGATCAATTACCCCTATATTCCCAATTTTTTTGCCTCTGCTATTTCTGACATGTGAGTCTTCCCTTGTCATCCACACACACCACCTCCAACACTAGCTGGAATTTCGTCCCTAGTTTTCTCTATTTTTCGCACTCTCAACATTGTCTGGGCATTTTGAAAATAGCATATCTTTTTGACTGTGCATCATATGAAGATGTGCTATACATGAATGTTGATCAGCATGATCTTAGCTTGCTGTTAGTTCCATTTTCGACCATGAATAAAATTTGGAACATGTTGTTATCCCTGTTTGAAAAGGGCGTGTTGATATAAATGCTCTGCCTCTGAAACTTGCAGTTTCTTATCTGAAACTGAAACTTGCAGTTTCTTCTCTGAAAATCAGATGGTCTGCACTTTTATATGAAAATAAAATTTTGAAAGTACTAAAAATAGATCTCTGGAATTCAGAAAAAACTTCATATGCTCAATACTGCAAAGATCTGAAATTCAAAAGACATTCATATCTGAAAGTACCCAAAATACACAACACAAAACACAATTCACAACCCGTAAATACTGATAACCGTATGCTCCTCCTATGATTATTTGTCGGGGCACTCCCCTCTTATTCCTCGGCGGCAGACCGCCGCCCCATGAGATGAGGTGAACAGCGAGGGAGCCTTGGAGAATGGCGGGGAAGCGTCGTCACGCCAACTGCTTTTCTCCTCTTGCGGTTGGGTACGGTCGACGAAGACTCCACCGGCTCGCTCTGACACGGCACCCTCACAAACGGCACCGTGTGGATGCTCGATCCTTCATCCTCTGGATGCTCGATCTTGGATCGATACTCCCACCACCTCCGCCTCATGACCAGATTCGGCGAATCTGTCTGCTCCATGGCCCAGAGGAGCAACTCTATGGACTCCCGCGCGACTCCATTCGGGTGGATCGCCGCCTTTTTGCTCTTTTTTAGATATTTGGCCATCGCCATCACCGTCGCCGCTAATTGCCACTGGTTGTCAAACCAAGACTGTATCTCCTCATCCTGGCTAGCTTCACAGGGTTGCCGTGTGCGATCGTCATGTATCGGTTGTACTCCTCCATCGATCTACTTCTCCACATCACCTCCACTCGCCGACGGTGGTTTTGGAATGGAAGAGGAGCGGAGGCGGTTTTGGAATGGAAGAGGATAGGAGCGGCGGTGGTCTTGGAATGCAAGAGGAGTGGTGGGCGGCGGTTTTGGAATGGACGAGAGCGGCGATGCGCTGTCAGTGGATCCATCCTAATAACTAATTTACCCCTCACTTACGAAGCGACCCCACATAAACTTGAGTACTGACCCCACGTTACCTAGTAGTACTGACCAACGGAAGGCTTACAAAAATGCCTACCACCCTAAAACTTTCTTTTTAGTTTGCATATATAATTTGGTCAAAGTCAAACTTTGTAATGTTGGACTAACTTGATAGGAAAAAATACCAACATTCACAATATGAAATCAATATTATTAGATGCTTCAAAAAATTAACTTTCATATACCATATATCTTTGGTATTGTAGAATTTGATCTTTTTTTATATAAATTTGGTCAAAGTCAAAAGAAACGGAGGGAGTATTGCAGAGCTTGATAGGGTTGCTGTCACCTGCATCATCATGCCGTGTTTCACAACTTCCAAGATTCACAACCAACTCATAAGATTCCCATAATAAGTACAACAAAGATGCCTATGCATCTCATTGATTCACAGATCAAAGCCAATATTAACTTTAAAACTAAAACAAAGTTGTGAGAATGTGTACATGTAAAGAAAAATCGATTGATGCTTCTCTGAGAAAAGAGTAATCCCTGGAGAAGTGCCAATATATCCAGCAAACCATAAACCTAATTCATGTAAGCTATTTGATTCAAGGATTTGCTACAATACTGAAACTAGTCCAGTTTATGGGCACGCATGTCAAACACCGGCAGATTAACATGTTCTGCATAAGCTGGTCGCCAAGAACTTATGGAACCATCCGAACATCTGTGCCCGTTCGAAGCCACATTATTTTAGATGGTGGCACTCACACTCTGCATATGCGGGTTCCATCCAAACATTTGTGCAGTTCCACTAAAATGTAGCTGGATAACCCTATTTGCACAGATAATGAAAAAGCGTGATTAATATAATAGTGGCACTAGTTGATGAAACATACACAAATAAATAGAAGCAACTTCATTTTCTTAATGGGAAAAGATTGCGATACAATAAGTTTATTAAAAGAAAATACAACAGTAGCACAGTATGACAAAAGCACAATGATATGGATGAAGGACAGGACTGGCCTGTGTGAGATGACTTAGTGAGATCAAGTTATTCTTCAGGTCGTCGTATCTTGCCATGAAGGTAATTCGTTGAAAACTATGAACAAATTTAGTGTGGCAGTAGGAGGGAACTTGAGTCATTCCAATCTCTTTTTTTGTGCAATTCAACTAAAACTATGGCGCCCACCGTGCTGCGAGGGAGAGAGGGGCCCTGCGCCGCCTCGACAGTAGGCGTCATAGGGACCGATGAGTGGATTCAACGGTAGGCCTGATAGGGCACATCGACCCAATTCTCCTGGATACACCTTCTACAAGTGATGAACCAGGAAGGGCCTTGCGTCATTCCAATCACTTTTTTTGTGCAGTTCAACTAAAATTAAGCATCCCTGTTTGCAGAGAGACTTAAACGTGTCATTACTTTAAGAATGGGAATATTTGATGAAACATATACTAACAAAGAGAAGCACTTTCATTATCTACATTGGAAATGAAATGATAGCGAAGACAGTAGCTCTATTTTAACTGTATTATTACTTCATTTTGTCAGTGGCACTAGCGATGCCAAAACATTGCCTCAAATTATTAGTGGCATTAGATTAAGGTGCAAAATAATACATAACATTATTGCTTTCTCATGGCAGTGCCAAAACATTAGGACAAGATCACTAGCTGCATGCAGAGTCAACATGCAGGATCATTCTGGCCAAGGGTAGTACCAAAAAGGAACATACCTCGTCATGGGAACCATATCTACAGTCAATGCCATAGTAGATGGGTTGACACTAGTCACCAACATGGATGATTATATTCATGCGACCTTTTTGTGCAGTTCACCTAAAATGAAGCAATGTTTGCATGATGCAGTTAGCAAGAAGTACTTGGTCCCATGAGCTGGCAGCTTCATCATTAGTTGCACTAAAATTGAGCAACATCAAGGTTGGTCGTCAAGCTCATGGAATGTGCAACTATAATTTGGATATGCTTTTATGCAGTTCAACTAAAATCAAGCATCCATGTTCGTTACACAAATATGTGCAAAGTGCCATTGTGGTGACAGTGACGGCTAATCTTGCAAAGGCTAATTAACTGTTGGAGGAGATTAACCACAGAGTTCAACGAGAAGGTTAGGAACTCCAATGACCCTTTGTGCGGTTCCACTAAAATCAAGAGATGTTGCCCGTGTGAGATTTTAGTAGAACTGCACAAGACACTCTTTCCAAAAAAAGAAGTGTTTTGTGCAGTTCACCAAAAGGTCGCAATAGCAACGAGGTGAAATGTATATCTCTATTTGCACAAATAGGTAGAAAGGCGGGTGAATAACAAGTGATGAAACATACGTCAAATGAAAAGAAGCATCGTCCTTATCTTAATGGCAATCATAGAAGGACAGTAGCAATTTCTAAAGCTGCAGCATTGCTTCGTACTACCGGGGGCATTAAGATTAACAATGACAACTGTTAAATTTGACATTACTTTAATGGTGCCATTGTTTGATTTTACCAGCTAAATTAGATTAACAGGTGCTAAAGAGTTGGTATAAGGGCATGTTACAGTAGGCAGACCAGGACAGTTGCATTTCTAACGAAAAGAAGCAACTTACTTATCTTAACGGGAAATATTGCAGGACATTAAAACATGGCCATTGCTTCATATTACTGGGGGCATTACATTAAAAAACAATATTGGTTAAACATGTCCTTACTTTAACAGTGAGATTACTGCATTTTACCAGCGGCATTAGATTAACAACAGCTAAAAATTGCCATAAGGGCATCGGACAGTGGGTGCACCAGCACCATGTACCTCCACCGATGCATAAGGTGGTGATGCAAACAAACATCCAAATAGGATATCTGGGTTGGTCCCATTTTTGTACACTATAGCCACCTTTTACTATGTGAGGGCAGCAAATCTAGTGTTGGAAATACTCTGTTGACTTGTCACCCAGTCCCTGATACGTCTCCAACGTATCTATAATTTATGAAGTATTCATGCCATGTTTATTATAGTTTTGTATGATTTTGGTGCACTTTTATATGACTTTTATATGATTTTTATGGACTAACATATTGACCTAGTGCCCAGTGCTAGTTGCTGTCTTCTGCTTGTTTTTGGTTTTCCAGAAAATCCATATCAAATGAAGTCCAAATGCAGCGAAACTTTTTGACGATTTTTTCTGGAAGGAAACAGACCCAAGAAGCTTCGGAGGAGCAGCAAAAGAGTCATAGGGGCCCCACGAGCCACCTGGGCGCGCCTGCCCCCCAGGCGCGCCCTGGTGCCTCGTGGGCCCCCTGTGGCCCCTCTTCGCGTGATTCCAATGCTGAAAAATCATATATATTTAGAAACCCCTGAAAGTTAACGTAGATGAGTTTTTACGCCGCCGCAAGCCTCTATACCAAGGAGATCCCATCTAGAGCCCATTTCCGGCACCCTGTCGGAGGGGGGAATCATCACCGGAGGCCATCTTCATCATCCCGGTGGTCTCCATGACGAGGAGGGAGTAGTTAACCCACGGGGCTGAGGGTATGTACTAGTAGCTATGTGTTTGATCTCTCTCTCTCTCGTGTTCTTGATTTGGCACGATCTTGATGTACCACGAGCTTTGTTAATATAGTTGGATCATATGGTGTTTCTTCCCTCTCTATCCTTGTTGTGATGAATCGAATCTTTTCCCTTTGAGTTTTCGTTATTGTCGGATTGAATATTTCAGATTTGAGAACACTTGATGTATGTCTTGCATATGAATACCCGTGGTGACAATGGGGTATTATATTGATTCACTTGATATATGTTTTGGCACTCAACTCATGGATTCCCATGGTGACATTGGGGTCATCTATGCATAGGGGTTGATGCACGTTTTCATTATCTTTTCTCCGATAGAAACTTTGGGGTGCTCCTTGAAGTTTTTTGTGTGGATTGAATATTATGATTATGAAGTTGTTTGATGCATATCGTATAATGAACTCACGGATACTTGTGGTGACATTGGAGTATCTAGGTGAAATTAGAGTTGGTTGATGTGTATCATATGGAGTTATTTTAGTACGAACTCTAGGGCTGTTTGTGACACTTATAGGAATGGCTCAATAGATTGATCAGAAAGGATAACTTTGAGGTGGTTTCGTACCCCTACAAACAATTTCTATCTTATGTTCTCCGCTAATAGGAACTTTGGAGTGATTCTTTATCGCATGTTGAGGGATTGTTATATGATCCAATTATGTTAGCATTGTTGAGAGATTGCACTAGTGAAAGTATGAACCCTAGGCCTTGTTTTTAAGCATTGCAATACCGTTTGTGCTCACTTTTATCATTTGCTACCTTTCTGTTTTTATTTATTCAGATTATAAAAATATATTTCTACTATCCATACTACACTTGTATCATCATCTCTTCACCGAACTAGTGCACCTATACAATTTGCCATTGTATTGGGTGTGTTGGGGACACAAGAGATTTCTTGTATTTGGTTGCAGGGTTGTTTGAGAGATACCATCTTCATCCTACGCCTCCCACGGATTGATAAACCTTAGGTCATCCACTTGAGGGAAAATTGCTACTGTCCTATAAAACTCTGCACTTGGAGGCCCAACACGAGTCTACAAGAATAGGTTGTGTAGTAGACATCAAGCTCTTTTCTGGCGCCGTTGCCGGGGAGGTGACTGCATGAAGGTATATCTTTAGATCTTGCAATCGAATCTTTTAGTTTCTTGTTTTATCACTAGTTTGGTTTATAAAAGAAATCTACAAAAAATGGAATTGAGGTTGCCTCATATTATTCATCTTTATAATGTCTTTCGTGAAAATGATGGAAAGGAAAATTGTGCTCAATTGATAGAAGAAGAATTCAATAAAATGTTTGGCATAAAATCTTTGAATGATGAGCATGATTTCAATGTTGTTAGTATGAATTCTATGAATATCCATGATGCTAATGATATGCAAAGCCATAAGCTTGGGGATGCTATGTTTGATGAAGATGATATTTTTAGTCCCCCAAGTTTTGATGAGAAAATTTATTATGATGATAGCATGCCTCCTATTTATGATGATTATAATGATAAAAGTGGATTTGGAGAGGTCACAACTTTATTTAATGATGATTACACTATTTTGGAAGAGGTTTCAATTGATTATGAAAACAAAGTTGCTATCTATGATGATTATTGTGATGACATGTATGCTATAAAGAATAATGATAACTATAAAACTTGTCATCGTGATTTTAATTTTCAATTGGATAATGCCAATCAAGTATCTCATGATAGTTATTTTGTTGAGTTTGCTCCCACTACTATTGATGAGAATAAATTTGCTTATGTGGAGAGTAATAAAAATTCTATTCTTGTAGATCATGAAAAGAATGCTTTGTGTGATGGATATATTGTTGAATTTCTTCATGATGCTACTGAAAATTATTATGAGAGAGGATCATATGCTTGTAGGTGTTGCAATAATATCAAGTTCCCTCTCTATGTGTTGAAAGTTTTGAAGTCATGCTTATTTTGCCTTCCTATGCTAGTTGATTCTTGCTCCCATAAATTATTTGCTCACAAAATCCCTATGCATAGGAAGTGGGTTAGGCTTAAATGTGCTAGTCATATGCTTCATGATGCTCTCTTTGTGTTTCAATTCTTTACTTTTATGTGAGCATCATTGAAATCATCATGCCTAGCTAAAAAGGCATTAAAGAAAAGCGCTTGTTGTGAGACAACCCAATACTTAAACCTACTGTTTTTGTGTGTACACATGATTAATCTACTGTAGTAATCATGTTTTATATGTTTGCTTTCAATAATTTGCCAAGTAAAACCTTTGGGATAGTGTGGATGCTTGTTGATTTGATTCTGTGCAAAAGCAGAAACTTTTGCGTCCAGTGCTGGAATTAATCAATAGTGAGCCAAAGGTAGCATTTTCTCATGCTCCAGTACAGAATAGACAGAGCTGGAATTAACTTGTGCTCACTATTGCCCTGCTCTGTCTAGTTGAATCTCACATATGGCCAAAGGCAGCATTTTCGTTGGGTCAACCCCCTTTGACCGTTACATGCATCACTGTGAGAATACGACATGTCGGCCATTGTCAAGTATGGCCACGTTAGCCAGCCGGCGGTATGTCACTGATGCAAAGCACGGCAGAGCGTCGTTGCTCGTCTGGCCGATTCCAGCGATGGCTTGATGATATCTTTGCCTCTACCATTAGCTGGTGCTCGTGCGCATCGATGGGTGGCATCAGGGTGGCTGGGGGTGGACGGAAACGAAGGCAGTGGGTGAGTACCATCGTGGCCGGAGTTTGATGTTTGTTGGCAACAAAGCTATAGCATGGATTCGAACGATTTTTTGTGCTGGTGTTGTTCTATGGCTGCTTGCGGTGCAGTTTGACACGGTCACGTGACAAAATGGTCACCGGAGCGTCTTCATGAGCTCAAGCAGGATCAGCAAAGGGAGGTCACGATTAATGGCACTACGGCAGGAAAACATTGACAAGGAGATCGGGAAAAGATGTGGAGCTTATGTTAAGGTTGTGGAGCACATTAAGTACGTCGGGGATGGGCTGTAGGCGATGAATCGACAACAAAGTTCTAGGCTGTAGACTACGAAGAAGGCGACGATGGTGGCGATTCAGGGCGTCCGGTCTAGCGATCTTTGTCTTATAGGTTAACGGTGGCAAGGCAGAGCTAAAGGACATGGTGCTGAGGTGAGGAGAGCAGAGTGCCTACGTTGGTTGAAGTTGGCACGGCCATGGCATTCTCGGTCATGGTTGGAGAGCTCGCAAGAGGAGGGTATCGTGATGGATAATAGATAGGTTCGAACTAGTGGTATCGTGCTTGTCTCTTGGCGTAGAGCTGGGGACAAAGAAGGCCTCGAAGGCACGAAGGTGGAGCAGGCGCTCTCGGACGCGTCGTCCTCTGCCACAAGGCGCGAGGTTGAAGATGGGGTTGCCTGTAAATTGGCTAGGCTACACAGTGCTGGGCCACTAGGTAACTTTTCATCTCTCTCTCTCTTTATTTCTGCTCTTTCCATTTATATTTGAATATATTTTAGATCAAAAAATTACAAAACCATCTACAAAATTATCTATGAATATAATGGATTTTTACAAAAACACAGACATTTTTTTGTTGATGGGATTAAATGAGATGCCGGCCCACGAACGATGCACGAGCGTCCCCCCTCCCTCACCACAACACCATACTAAATGATGTGGTTTAGTCCCACATTACCGCGCGAGAGGCTCGCCGACCTTCTAAAATAGCAGAGAGGATCATATGAAATAAACTACTTCTATTGTAACAAGAGCATCAATGCTCGCTTTGTGAAGGGGATGATGATTTGATATTTCATCATATCTTCTTCTCTTTCACAAAGTAAGCATAGATGGTCTTATTATGATAAAAGTATTTTTTATACAATTGGCATCATTTTCAAATTTTGGGGAAAAATATTTTTTCCATTTTCCAAGTGCTAGAAATGTCTTTTTTTAAGGAAGTACATGAAATAAGATATAAAATTTGGTCTTTTCATTTTTCACAGTATTAATGATATATTGGAAGCCCACTGAAGAAGTTTCATGAATGTCAGAGTATTAATGCTATATTTCCAAGATTTACTGGATTTACAGTGAATTATGAGATTATGCTCAAATTTGAACTACAAGTGTGATGTAGTTTGCTACTAAAAATTGACAAAAATCATTTTATGATGTAGTGTTGGTGGTGCATCCACTTGGGACCACCAAAGTTGAAATTCCAAACCATTTCATATGAATGTTCAACATTTCAAGTTTTGCCCCGTTTTTGAAAAAAATAAAGAAAATGAAAAAAGCCTCAAAAATTCAAATCCTTGTGCATGAAGCCCTCTTGTGTGAACTAGTAGGTGGGAAAATCATAAACTTGCAATACCACAAGTTTTGAAAAATAACCTTCACAAAATGACCTATCTAGTATGAAGTTGCATGGATTTCAAGGCATATGCCGCTGGCCTTGGCCACTTCCATGCCATACTACATGATAACAAGTTAAAATTTGGCACAACTATGGGTTTTACCATTGTGAACATTGTTGGCACAGAAAAAATAAATTTTGGGGGAAAAATATTTTTTCCATTTTCCAAGTGCTAGAAATGTCTTTTTTTGTGAAGGAAGTACATGAAATAAGTTATAAAATATGGGTTTTTTCATTTTTCAGAGTATTAATGCTATATTGGAAGCCCACTGACCAAGTTTCATGAATTTCAGGGTATTAATGCTATATTTCCAAGATTTACTGGATTTACAGTGAATTATGAGATTATGCTCAAATTTGAACTACAAGTGTGATGTAGTTTGCTACTGAAAATTGACAAAAATCATTTTATGATGTAGTGTTGGTGGTGCATCCACTTGGGACCACCAAAGTTGAAATTCCGAACCATTTCATATGAATGTTCAACATTTCAAGTTTTGCCCCGTTTTCGAAAAAATCAAAGAAAATGAAAAAAGCCTCAAAAATTCAAATCCTTGTGCATGAAGCCCTATTATGTTAACTAGTAGGTGGGAAAAATCATAAACTTGCAATGCCACAAGTTAAAAAAAAACCTTCACAAAAATGACCTATCTAGTATGAAGTTGCATGGATTTCAAGGCATATGCCCCTGGCCTTCGCCACTTCCATGCCATACTACATGATAACAAGTTAAGAATTGGCACAACTATGGATTTTACCATTGTAAAGATTGTTGGCACAAATAAAATAAATTTTGGGGGAAAAATATTTTTTCCATTTTCCAAGTGCTAGAAATATCTTTTTTTGTGAAGGAAGTACATGAAATAAGTTATAAGATTTGGTCTTTTCATTTTTCAAAGTATTAATGCTATATTGGAAGCCCACTGACCAAGTTACCTGAATTTTACAGTATTAATGCTATATTTCCAAGATTTACTGGATTTACAGTGAATTATTGTAACACCCCGATTTTTGGCCCTTTCTTTTTCTTTTGGATTTCGTCGAATTTTTATTTGGAATTTCTTTTTCCGTGGCTATGTGGTCCTGAAACCTGGGAAAATCTTCTCTCCTGCCACTCCCAAGTGGCTTGTCATTCTCAAATATATCCCAAGGCCATGTCATTTCCATCTTAGCCCAACTCCAATATTTATTTATTGGGAATATTCCTTTTGCTATTAAAGGAATAACCCTGTTTGCCCTAGGTTGTGAAGCAACCTATATTTCTGCCATCCACAAAATTCCCACAAAATTATCATAAATTATTTGGATCATATCTTCCACAAATATGCCAAAATCCATCCTTGCCTAGTTCAAAAATAATTCAGGAATATTCATTTTCCATTCTGTCCAGAATGGCACTTTGTGAAGGAAGTGCTATTTATCATTTCTTGATTGCCCTCAAAAATTTTGGGCACTCTTTCCCATCCAAATTATTGCGACATGCCAAAATTCAGCTTCAGTTGCCTAGTAAATCTTCCTCAGAAAATTTCCAAAGTTTCTGGCCAGAGAGAAGCTTTGTGAAGGAAGTACCAGCTAGGCTTATCCAAATGAGTTGAAATTTTTATGGCACCTTCATATGCTCAAATCATCATCCTACACCAATTTTCAGCCCAAGACAAGTGTCCATGTGAGTGCTACTTCCTGATCTAGGTTCTGGCTAATTTTTGCAGTTGTAAAGCAACTGCACTCAAACCTTGTCCAAATGACCTCAAAATTCACAGGATCAAAGTCCTTCCTACCCTAAACCCCTGAGACATTCTGGTTAGCTCTTATCTCACACCATTTGATCATTACTTCATGCCTAAGTTTGCAACAGCAAACTAAACTTGATCATTCCCATCAGCTCACAGTGATTTTCTTTGATCCATCACCTCAGGAAGGTCCCACCTTCGATGGACTACACTCTAGACACAATGTGAGCGGCCCTAAAGTCCCGCGTGCACCAGTGCACGTGGTGACCAGGCACAGCGCGCGTGCTCTGCCCGCAGCGCGCGTGCTCTGCTCTCTGGACCCGCTCTGCCGCCGCCCGAGCGCCCTCCGTGGGCCACCTCTCCTCGCCGCAGCGCCCTCCCCTGCTTCCCTCGCCTCCCTGGACCGCCCTCCCCTGCTAGCAGCTCACCGGACCGAGCCAAACCCGAGAGCACGCGGGAACAGTGAACCACGTGGGGCTGCTCGCGCGTGCTCTGCTCCTCTGCCTCCCCGCGTTGCTGCCCCTCCACTACCCCTCTCCCGTCGCCTCATCTGACCGAGCGTGCACCGCCCCTCGTCAGAGCGCGCGTGCACACCCGGGGGATGGCCACCCGGGGACGGCTCCGTCGCTCGGCTATTTAAGCAGCTCCCGGGATCTCCTCTCCTCACCAGCAGCTCCACCGCTCTCCACTAGCCCTCTCCAGCCTCCCCACCGAGCTCGAGGAGCTCTCCACCTCGCCCATGCCCGGCATGGCTGCCGCCGAGCCCCTCTAAAATGTGCGCAGCCCGAGCTCTCCCTCTCCCTCCTACCACCATCAGGGCCCTCTCCTAGACTCCACAACCTCCCCCATCCCCTCGCTGGATCCCCAGGGCGCCTGTGGCCGCGTGCCCGAGCTAGGCAGATGGCCTCGTCCGCGGGTGCCCCAAGCCGCAGTCGCCTTGACCGTCCTTGGCGTCCGTGACCAGGCCAGGCAGGCGCGGCGCCTCTTCCTGAGCTCGCCGGTGGCCGGTGGTGCCGGGGCCAGCGGTGGCCGCACCTCTGCCTCGCCCTCCCTCTGTCCCGCGTGAGGTAGGAGACGTTGACCGGGCCAGGTGGGTCCCGCAACCTCTCGGGCCCCACTTGTCAGCCGAACAGTGGAGTCAACCCTGGGCCCGCGCATTTTAAGTGAAGACGTATTCTAGAGAAGGCGTTTTCATATACGGAAAGCGTATTTCGCCATTGCTTTGGACCAGAATACGTTTTCCAGAAGTGAAAACGTATTTTTAGAAATATGCTTTCAACTATTCAGCCGCCGGCCGAAAGTATTAAATAGCGGACGTTCGTCCGTTAAGGGCAGAAATGAATATTTTTATTTAAATTTTTGCCTAACGAACGAACGGCCATAACTCGGCACCGTAACTCCGAATCAGGTGATTCCAAAGCCCACGATCTCAGTTCGTTGAGCCCGTTCCGATGGTACCATTTTCATGATGTTGTCACTCTCTGAAAATGACCATTTTGCCCCTGCCCTTATTCAGCTCTGCCGGGAGGGAAACTTTTCCGGCGATTTTTCCGCAAGTGTCTCCGCACCTCTCACCAGTGAATCCTTCATCCCCAGGCAAGCCACAACAGCCACTTGCATGATTGCATTGCAGTAGCCATGGTTTTCACTTGAATATTTAATATTTGTTTGCTCATTTTGTGGATGTTTCGAATATGCTTGTGAATCCATGCTCATTACTTATGCCATGTTTATTTTCATCTAGTGAGTGACATGATTAATTGTTAATGATATTATTCTTATCATGTTTTATTCTTGTAAATATTTCCGATGGTAGTGATAATGATATGCTCATATGAATAGTTAGGGTTGTTATGAAAATACTTGTTATATTCGTGATCGTCATTATGCCATGTTGATTTGTATTCCGTAGACTTCATGTTTTATCATTGTTGATACTATGTTGTTTAATGGCTATGTTGCCCATCCATGGTTGCACAGATATCATGCTCATCTGAATTGTTATTTCATCATGCTATATTACTGTGACTCAGCTCGTCACCATTCAAGTTGAATCTGACATTAATCGAACTTGAACAAATCTGTTGGCTGAGTCATGGTGCCACCGAATCGAGCTAACCAGTGCAGCCACACTTGCCTTATGGGAGGCCCTAATGCGGTCTATTGTCATGCCTCTCGCCGGTGCCTCCAACTAGGGAAGGTTATGGGCGCGCGCTACCCTAATCAGGTAGGCGGACATACCCTTGAGTGCCCAAGTTGTGTTGTACCCGGGTGTCCCCGTTTGGGACGAGTTTGTTTGGCCACGACGGTGCCAGCCACAGAGGTGGCGGATGTCATGAGTTGACATCAGGGGCAACCCAGGACATAGCCCAAAGGGGAGTTTGTCGGGAGTGGCCGGGAGAGTGTCATGCAATAGACTGGTTTTGTCGGAACGTCGTTGGTCCACCCGAATGGGAGCACGAGGCCATGAGTTCTGTAGTGTGGGTACAGTGTACTAACCTCTGCAGAGTGTATAAGCTATCGATAGCCACGTCCTCGGTCATGGACACAGTTCATAGTAGGTCACACTATGGGTCAACAGTAATAAAAATCTGAATAATAAACAACCCCGGTTCAATGAGTAAAAAAGTTGGTTGATCTTTATGTGATCATGAGAGGATCACGATGGTATCGTGGATACCGAGCTTGGTTGATCCTGAGGTGATCGAGTGATGATCACGATGGTAAGTTGGTGGTTCCGAGAGAACCTCCGAGCAGAGTAAGTTGGTCCATGAGACCTTAAACATCGACCCCCTCGCATGCTAGTGCTAGTATCATCCTGTTCATATCATGAATTATATGTTGATGCCATGCTCATGTTGTTGCCATGCTCATGATGTTGCCATGCTCATGTTGTTCTAGTAGTATCTTGTTCATCATTAATGATAAACCTGTAAATGCCATGCTATTGTATGTCTTGATTGCTTTGGTTGCTGTGAGCTTGCGAGTACATTCAAAGTACTCACCTGGCGTGTCATGCCAAATTGCAGGTGATGTCGTGATTGCTTGTTTGTCGAGGACCCCGAGGTTGCGCTCTAGGATACGTCCCAGCCAGAGTCCATGTGGAGTGGAGTTCATCACCATCGCCATTGTTCCGCTGCTAGAGTTTATTCCGCTTCGAGATGTCTCGCTGCTAGCATAGAGCTATCTGAGCAGGCGAAGTGTCGCCATGCCCTTGTAACCTTAGTGCCTTCAGAAGCTTTGTACTCGTGTTATTTGTAATAAAGAGCTCATTTGTTCTATGCCAAGCAGTGCCGTATTCCAGAAGACTTGATCTCTGGGCTGGGATACGGGGTGTTCCGGTTCCTCTGAGCCGGGGTGCCACAATTATGAGATTATGGTCAAATTTGAACTACAAGTGTGATGTAGTTTGCTACTGAAAATTGACAAAAATCATTTTATGATGTAGTGTTGGTGGTGCATCCACTTGGGACCACCAAAGTTGAAATTCCAAACCATTTCATATGAGTGTTCAACATTTCAAGTTTTGCCCCGTTTTCGAAAAAATCAAAGAAAATGAAAAAAATCCTCAAAAATTCAAATCCTTGTGCATGAAGCCCTCTTGTGTGAACTAGTAGGTGGGAAAATCATAAACTTGCAATACCACAAGTTTTAAAAAATAACCTTCACAAAATGGCCTATCTAGTATGAAGTTGCATGGATTTCAAGGCATATGCCCCTGGCCTTGGCCACTTCCATGCCATACTACATGATAACAAGTTAAAATTTGGCACAACTATGGGTTTTACCATTGTGAACAATGTTGGCACAGAAAAAATAAATTTTGTGGGAAAAATATTTTTTCCATTTTCCAAGTGCTAGAAATGTCTTTTTTTGTGAAGGAAGTACATGAAATAAGTTATAAAATTTGGTCTTTTCATTTTTCAGAGTATTAATGCTATATTTGAAGCCCACTGACCAAGTTTCATGAATTTCAGAGTATTAATGCTATATTTCCAAGATTTACTGGATTTACAGTGAATTATGAGATTATGCTCAAATTTGAACTACAAGTGTGATGTAGTTTGCTACTGAAAATTGACAAAAATCATTTTATGATGTAGTGTTGGTGGTGCATCCACTTGGGACCACGAAAGTTGAAATTTTGAACCATTTCATATGAATGTTCAACATTTCAAGTTTTGCCCCGTTTTAGAAAAAATCAAAGAAAATGAAAAAAGCCTCAAAAATTCAAATCCTTGTGCATGAATCCCTATTATGTGAACTAGTAGGTGGGAAAAATCATAAACTTGCAATACCACAAGTTTTAAAAAAAAACCTTCACAAAAATGACCTATCTAGTATGAAGTTGCATGGATTTCAAGGCATATGCCCCTGGCCTTGGCCACTTCCATGCCATACTACATGATAACAAGTTAAGAATTTGCACAACTATGGGTTTTACCATTGTGAACATTGTTGGCACAAATAAAATAAATTTTGGGGGAAAAATATTTTTTCCATTTTCCAAGTGCTAGAAATATCTTTTTTTGTGAAGGAAGTACATGAAATAAGTTATAAAATTTGGTCTTTTCATTTTTCAAAGTATTAATGCTATATTGGAAGCCCACTGACCAAGTTTCCTGAATTTTGGAGTATTAATGCTATATTTCCAAGATTTACTGGATTTACAGTGAATTATGATATTATGCTCAAATTTGAACTACAAGTGTGATGTAGTTTGCTACTGAAAATTGACAAAATTCATTTTATGATGTAGTGTTGGTGGTGCATCCACTTGGGACCACCAAAGTTGAAATTCTGAACCATTTCATATGAATGTTCAACATTTCAAGTTTTGCCCCGTTTTCAGAAAAATCAAAGAAAATGAAAAAAGCCTCAGAAATTCAAATCCTTGTGCATGAAGCCCTCTTGTGTGAACTAGTAGGTGAGAAAAATCATAAACTTGCAATACCACAAGTTTTGAAAAAAAAACCATGCCATTCCCTTTTAGGTAAGTTTGCATGTTGTTGTTTTTGGTAAGTTATGCATGTTGCTATTTTTGGCAACTTTTGCATGTTCCACTATGTTTGACCATGCAAATCCCACTAAACGTAGGAAATGCAGAACATAGCATACAACTGCTTATTAAACATATTGTTTGGAGTTCAAAGGGCATCCACATGTCGGATCCTCAACACTAGTTAGAAGGGGGTTGGAGACGCTTAAGATGGCGAGCCAGGCGGCGGTGGGTGCGTTGAGCATTCTGCTCAAACTGCGCCGATAACTCATACAACTCGACCACTATTGGGGCATTCTGGCAGCCAGCCTTGGCCTCCACGGTGACCAGCACGAGATGATTGCCGGCATCAGCCTCCATGTCCTCCTGAACAACCATCTGCGCATCCTCCTCATCTAAATTAATCGTTAGATTCATGTCTGCCTGAGCAGGATGAGTGATGATCTCCAAACCCCCCAGATAACCCTCCTCTTGTGCATCCTCCTGCGTGATTATCTGCAACCCCCCTGGTAGCTCTCCTCTTCTTCATCCTCCTCCTCCGTCACCTCGTCAACGACCTGAATAATATGCAAATTCACCGGCCCTTCCACCTCTGGATTCGACGAGGAGAGGCGGGAGTGGTACTCGTACCAGAGGGCTCGCTGTCGACGATCTGGAGACTCCATCACCTCTGCCATTACCCACAGGAGAATCTCAATTGGGAATACCCCTTGCCTTTAGTAAATAGTCGCTTCCGCTCGTCAAACATTAGTTCCAACGCCAGGCCCAGTGAGTGCACCACGAGAGAATTCATGCTCGGAAACCCGGAGCATATCTCCTGGCACTTGGCCAGCGAAAGCTCATCCCCGATGCAAAACAAATCCATCGCCCTCTTCTAGCTCGGACCTGCTTGCCATCAATAAAGACCAAATTCACAAATCAAAGAATTAAAAACAAATTCGATTATTCGGATCAAATTCACCACAAAACAATCTAAAATGGGCTCAATTAAACAAAACCTAATTGCTAGTTTTTTCTATTTCAAAACTAGCTGCCACTAGTACCACGAAATCCAGTCCTAAATAGATGTCCATACTGATTGCAAACTGGAGCAACTCAATGCATGGCCATTCAGTCGCTCAAACACCCATTCAATCGACTTATAACCGTATTTTCTTGGGTTTCGATTAGAAACGTACCGGTCGGCCAACGATCTCCCCTCGTTTCGGCATATGGGAGGAACAGCTGCCCACGCTGTGCCACCGGAGCTCAGGCAGGCGGTTGGAGTGCGCGGTGGGGCTGCGGATTGGGCGCAGGGCTACTAGGGGCACGACAGCGGCGACGTGAGGCTCGGTGGGGGATGCGGTGGCTCACTCGGTGTGGGACTGATTTAGGGAAAAGAAAGTGATAGGTCAACGAGGCAGGTCCCACTCGTCCTAGGCATTCACGGCCACGGCCCACCTGTCAAACGCGGCACGCTGCCAAGATGTCTGTCCCCACATGTCAGTAACTGAGCACGTAACGGTCAACTACTTTGACCAGACAGCAATGCTCCGTTTGGGTCTTTGTGAGCACGGGGCGAGTGTTGGAGGGAAAAAGTGAGCATAAGTTAGAGGGATGGGCAAAACTGAGCACAACTAAGCAACGGAGGGCACAGAAATAGAAATCCCTATGAATAAACCCAATCATTTTACCCTTAATGGTAACAATACAAATACGTGCCTCACTACCCTTTCTGTCACTGGGTGAGGAGACCGCAAGATTGAACCCATCACAAAGCACCTCTCCCATTAAAGGTAAATCAATCTAGTTGGCCAAACCAAATGGATAGATTGGAGACAAATACAAAGCTATAACAATCATGCATAATAAAGTTCAAAAAAGACTCAATTACTTTCAATAAATAATCTGGTCATAAACCCACAATTCATCGGATCCCAACAAACACAACGCAAAAGAAGATTACATCGAATAGAACTCCAAGAAGATCGAGGAGAACATGGTATTGAAGATCAAAGAGAGAGAAGAAACCATCTAGCTACTAGCCATGGACCCGTAGCTCTATGGTGAACTACTCACGCATCATCGGAAGGGCAGCAAGGTTGATGTAGAACCCCTCCGTGATCGATTCCCCCTCTGGCAGAGTACCGAAAAAGGCCTCCATATGGGATCGCGGAAGAACCAACGCTTGTGTTGGCGGAAAATGTGTTTCGGGTGTCTGTCTATTGGTTTGGGAATATTTCAGGAATTTATAGAGGTGGAATTAGGTCAAACAAAGTTGCGTGGGAGTCACGAGCTCAGGGGGCGCGCCCTGTGAGCTCGTTGCTCTCCCGTAAGTCTTCTGGCCTCCTCCCAAACCTTCTAGGGTCCCTACTGCTTCAGAAAAAATAACCGTAAAGTTTCATCGTGATTGGACTTCGCTTGGTATTGATTTTCTGAAAAGCAAAAAACAAGCAAAAAAACAGGAACTGGCACTGGCCACTGGGTTAATAGGTTAGTCCCAAAAAATGATATATAATAGCATATAAAGGCATATAAAGCATGCAAGTTTGATAATATAATAGTATGAAACAATCAAAAATTATAGATACGTTGGAGACGTATAAGTTAGCAGCTTCACCCAGGTCTTTCATTGAAAAACTCTTGTTCAAATAACCTTTTATGCTTTCCAGAAATTCTATATCATTTCCAATCAATAATATGTCATCCACATATAGTATTAGAAATGCTACTGGGCTCCCACTCACTTTCTTGTAAATACAAGCTTCTCCTAAAGTTTGTATAAAACCAAAAGCTTTGATTACCTCATCAAAGTGTATATTCCAACTCCGAGATGCTTGCACCAGTCCATAGATGGATCGCTGGAGCTTCCATACCTTATTAGCATCGTTAGGATCGACAAAACCTTCCGGTTGCATCATATACAACTCTTCCTTAAGGAAACCATTAAGGAACGCTGTTTTGATGTCCATCTGCCAGATTTCATAATCTAAATATGCGGCAATTGCTAACAAAATTCTAACAGACTTCAGCATCGCTACGGGTGAGAAGGTCTTATCATAGTCAACCCCTTGAACTTGTCAAAAACCCTTTGCGACAAGTCAAGCTTTATAGATGGTGACATTACAATCAACGTTTGTGTTCTTCTTAAAGATCCATTTGTTCTCAATGGCCTGCCGGTCATCGGGTAAGCCTACCAAAGTCCACACTTGTTTCTCATACATGGATCCTATCTCGGATTTCATGGCTTCAAGCCATTTTTCGGAATCCGTAGGTTCACCGTTGTCTAACAACATGACTTCCAAGACATGATTACCATACCACTCTGGTGCGGAACATGTCCTAGTCGACCTATGAAGTTCAGTAGTAGCTTGATCCGAAGTGTAATGATCATCATCATTAGCTTCCTCTCCGGCTGGTGTAGGCATCACGGGCTTCCATTTCGAGAGAAACTCCTTCTCTAGAAAGGACCCATTCTTGGCTACAAAGATCTTGCCCTCAGATCTGTGATAGAAGGTATACCCAATGGTCTCTTTAGGGTATCCTATGAAGACGCACTTCTCCGCTTTGGGTTCGAGCTTATCAGGCTAAAGCCTCTGGACATAAGCGTCGCATCCCCGAAATTCGACGGCTTAGGTTTCTTGCCAAACCATAATTCATACGGTGTCGTCTCAACAGATTTAGATGGTGCCCGATTTAAAGTTAATGCGGTTGTCTCTAATGCATAACCCCAAAACAATAGTGGTAAATCGGTAAGAGACATCATAGAATGCACCATATCCTATAAAGTATGATTACGACATTCGGACACACCATTACGCTGTGGCGTTCCAGGTGGCGTGAATTGTGAAACAATTCCACATTGTCTTAAATGTGTGCCAAACTCGTAACTCAAATATTCTCCTCCACGATTAGATCGTACAAATTTTATCTTCTTGTTACGATGATTCTCTACTTCATTCTGAAACTCCTTGACCTTTTCAAATGTTTCAGACTTGTGCTTCATTAAGTAAATATACCCACATCTACTTAAGTCATTAGTGAAGGTTAGGAAATAACGATATCCACCGCGTGCTTCAACACTAATCGGACCACATACATCGGTATGTATTATTTCCAATAAGTCACTTGCCCGCTCCATTGTACCGGAAAACGGGGTTTAATCATCTTGCCCATGAGGCATGGTTCAAATGATTCATAATCAAGTGACACCAAAAGTCCATCGGCATGGAGTTTCCTCATGAGCTTTACACCAATATGACCTAAGCGGTAGTGCCACAAGTATGTGGTACTATCATCATTAACTTTGCATCTTTTGGCATTAATATTACGAACATGTGTATCACTACGATCGAGATTCAACAAGAATAAACCATTCACATTGGGTGCATGACCATAAAAGATATTATTCATATAAATAGAACAACAATTATTCTCTCATGACTTAAATGAATAACCTTCTCGCAATAAACACAATCCAAATATAATGTTCATGCTCAACGCAGGCACCAAATAACAATTATTTAGGTTTAAAACTAATCCCGAAGGTAGATGTAGAGGGAGCGTGCTGACGGCGATCACATCAACCTTGGAGCCATTTCCAACGCGCATCGTCACCTCGTCCTTAGCTAGTCTCTGTTTATTCCATAGCTCTTGTTTTGAGTTACAAATATTAGCAACGAAACCAGTATCAAATACCCAAGCGCTACTACGAGCACTAGTAAGGTACACATCAATAACACGTATATCAAATATACCTTTGTTGACGTTGCCAGCCTTCTTATCTGCCAAGTACTTGGGGCAGTTCTGCCAATGGCCATTTCGCTTGCAGTAGAAGCATTCAGTCTCAGGTTTGGGTCCAGCCTTGGGTTTCTTCACTGGAGCGGTAACTGGCTTGCCATTCTTCTTGAAGTTTCCCTTCTTTCCCATGCCTTTCTTGAAAGTAGTGGTCTTATTGACCATCAACACCTGATGCTCCATCTTGATTTCTACTTCCACAGCCTTAAGCATCACGAAAAGTTCAGGGATCATTTTCTCCATCCCTTGCATATTATAGTTCATCACGAAGCTCTTGTAGCTTGGTGGAAGTGACTGGAGAACACTGTCAATCGCTACTTCATCCGGAAGATTAACTCCCAACTGATTCATGCGGTTGTAGCTCCCAGACATTTTGAGTACATGCTCACTAATGGAGTTGTTCTCCTCCATCTTGCAGCTAAAGAACTTGTCAGAGGTGTCATACCTCTCAACCCGAGCATGAGCCTGAAATACCAATTTCAGCAACTGGAACATCTCATATGCTCCGTGGTGCTCAAAACGTATTTGGAGCCCCGGTTCTAAGTTGTAAAGCATGGCACACCGAACTATCGTGTAGTCATTAGAACGTGTCGGCCAGACGTTCACAACATCCACAGACGACGCTGGAGGGGGTGGTGCACCGAGCGGTGCATCAAGGACATAAGCCTTTTGTGTAGTAGTGTTGGGGATGTTCCCCGTAGTTGAGACCCGGCAACAGGTTGACCCGGCAAAGAGGATGGAGGCCCTATGGTTCATCCTATTTCCGGGTCACAACAGGACAACAAGAAAAGCGAAGGCCCAGAATGAGACCCGACGGAAGGCCGGCTCTCATGTAAACCCTATGGGCCAACCCATGATGAGGCCCAGAAGGAGAAACTTTCCTAACTTGGAGAATAAGGCTAATAAAGAGTTGGAGTAGGATACGGGCTAAGAGTACGACCCAGAATCTTCTGTAAAACTAGGGACTCAACCTATTATATAAAGGGGAGCCCCTAGGACGAAAAGACTAAGTTGCAATATCTCAAGAGCTAGGTTAGTGAATCCGCACTCTTGTAATCGAGATCTGTAGCAATGTCAATCAAGCAGGAGTAGGCTTTTACCTCTGCCGTGAGGGGCCGAACCTAGGTAAACCCATGTCTCTCTTTTCCGATCAACCCCGTTCAAGCTTACACATAGTTGCGATGGCCTCACCACTAAGTCCTTTCACGAGGACATCTGCCGTGACAAAACCACGACAGTTGGCGCCCACCGTGGGGCCAGCGCATGGTGGAGTTGAGTTCATGGTGGGAGCTCTCCCAGGAATCAAGAGGTACGCAATCGGCCAGATGACCAAGAGCTGGCGCGGAAAGCTATACATCGACGATGCGGGTTGGGGCCCCGAGGCCGACTCAATCGAGTCAGGATACCGGGTCCCCTTCGGTAAGATCCACGTCTTCATCGGCACAATTGGCGAGTCTGGTCCCGAGCCAGACATCTTCTCCGACAACGTCGAGTCGGCTCACCGTACCAGACCCAGCCAGGCAAGAGCCGGCCAGAGGCATGTTTTCGTTGGCTTCACACAGGGAGTGTCCCTGGGAGATAGTTCCATGTCTGGCGATGACACGCTCGTTTACTCTGATGGCGAGTCATCGGTTGGGGAAACTGAGTCAATCCTTCCACTGTTTGATTGCAAGTTAGGAGGTTATTCTGATGAGGAGGTGTTTCCCGAGTCTCACGAGCCAACTCGGTTCGCTGCGGTCTATATGGCCAGAAATCAGAACCCCTTCATGACCCGGCGGATGCAGCGGCGGGGCAGAATCTCGCAGCGGCCGGCTCAGCGGTCGTCAGCTCTCACAAGACCGGAGCACAGGCGCTCTCTGAGATGATGACTACTCTTGGGACTCTTTTGGCAGATCCCGTGACGGTTGAGAACGTTGAAGCGTCGGGCTCGCTAGCGCACTCTTCCTCCACAAGCTCGTCTTCCTCCAGTCTAGCCAAATTAACAAGCCAGGGACAAGCCTATGAGTACGTTGGAATATACTCGCAAACATTATGAACAAAAGATATACCGAATGCATATGTTCATGATTGTAACACCCCAAAATTTTCTCTCTGAATTTTCAAAACATTTTATTAAAAGAAAACACTTTGAATTATTTTGAACCAATTCTTTCTTTCTCCTTCCTCTGATCTGATATTCATTTTTAATTTTTATTGGGTTTAAAAAATCTTTAATGGTTCTGTTTTGGATGGTTTATTAATTGGTAATTATTTTTGGAAGATCAAAAATATTTTTCTCTTTAGAAAAATTTCTGGAATATTAAAACTATTCCAAGAAAATAGTCTTTCCACTTCTTTCTAGCACTTCTAGATTCTTCCTATAATTTTTCTACCACTCCTAAATTATCCCTCAAGTCACTCACACCTTTTAGGACAGTATCCAACCCCTTTCCACCTTACAAAAATATTTCTGCAATATTTGTTAAATTCCAAAGTTGGAATTTACATTATTCATAGTTTCTTTGAATTACAAAGGAACCATATCTTCTGTTATTCTTCTGCCTCCACCAAAATTTCCCCAACAACTAGACATTACCCAAAATCCATTTCACCAAAAACATTGGGTTCCACAATTAAAAAAATTCAAATTTCATTCAGTTCAATTTTGGACCAGAAACAATCTCTCTGATACAAACCTATTTTTAATAGCTCCAAAAATTCTAAAACTTTGCCAAGACCTTTTATTTGCATCAACACCTCACCACAAAAATTCCCTAAAATTCCTAAAATCCCTAGCACCTCCTGGCATTCTATCATACATCTCATGTGCGCACTGTTCACTACTGTTAAATTCAATTAACTGAATTTTCTTCAGATAGAGGGAGAAACGGCGCCGTGCTCCACACTTCTCTCCATTCTCCTTCTCCTCCACGCCTCCTCTCGCCTTAACTAAGCCAGCTGGACCCCTCTGGTCAGTGGCTCACCACCGACGGCACGGGAGCTGGCCGGTGCACCTGCCTCCAAGCTCATCCGCGGCAGCCCAGCTGATCCGCACGGCGCCCGCCATCTTCAATCCTCCTGGTGCTCTCCCACCTACTTCTCCTCCACGCGGCACCCCTTCCGCATCGCAGCCGCACCGTCCACACCGACCTGGCCCGCCTGGCAGTCACCGGAGCCAGCCATCGCCGCTGCACCATACGGGCGTCTCGCCACGGATAAGGCCGCAGAGTTCGACGTCGCCCGCATTGGCGCTTCCAGATAGCTCCACCGGCCTCATCAACTCCGCACCGACCGCGCTCGCCGTCCAAATCTACTTTGTCGGGCAGAATTAACTCCGGCGTCGCCCGCACGCCTCGGCCCTCCTCGGCAGCCTATAAATAGGACCCCACCAAGTTCCATTCTCTCCTCGTACCACCTACACCACATCCGAATCGACCTCCCCTGCACTCATTCGACCTCGAGGAGGTCTTCTCCTACCTCTCCAACCACCGCTCTGCCGCCACTGCCCATGATCCGTTCGTCGTCGATAATCCACCTCCACCGCTCAAACTCTCCCAGTAGTCTCAAATCACACCTATACTACGATTCCGCGGTTCAATTTGGCCACCCGAGCTCTCTCTGGCGAATTCCGATCACACCCGAAACGCCGTCTGCCGCCGTCGACCTCGCCGCCGTTCAGGTGCTCGTTGGCGACCACATCCACTACCCACCGAAGCGGAAATCCACCCTGAACACATCCCGACCACCGTCACCTCCCAGAACCCCGGCGATCATCGCCGGCGATCGCCGCCGTCCTCTGTACACGCGCGCAAGCGCTTCCAAATTTAAACCTGACGGGTGGACCCCACCCGTCAGCGTTTTATTGTTTTCCGATTAAAAACAGAAGACGCATTCTGCCGTTTACGCTTTTTGATTTGGAAGGCGTATTCTCTCCCAAAGCGTTTTCTTCATAAGCGCACAGGGACTGGAATTTTTACAGAAAAAACCCTGATTTTAAAAGTTGAATAACTTTTAAACTACAACTCCGATTGAGTTGAATCTTTTTTTGAAATTCTTATTTTTCTCTCTAGTTTTTTTAGTATTTATTTAAAAATATTTTGAGACAAGTTTTGGTACTGTTGCCAAATTTTTAATTGGAGTTTAAATTTGAATTTTTTCAGAAAAAGAAGAGGGAAACTTTGCCGGGAATTTTGAGTGTTCTCCTTCTGACTACTTTGGACAAGGCTAGCATTTTGAACCTGGGATATGGTGAATTGCATTGCATGTTGCATTGATTTGAGTTTGCATCACATGTGTGGAGATAGTGCATGCATGCATGGTCATATCATATTTGCAGTTGCTTGCACTTCACTCAAGTGAATTTCTACCGTGAATAAAAGTTGTGAGATAACTAGGAGTGCAGCTCCTGACTTGGACATGCTGGTGAGCACGGTCCCGTTGTGACACGACGGTGTCACCGTGGCATGTGAGACATGCCAGACTTAATAATAACAACACCTCCTGAGTCGACCTAGATCGAGTCTTGTTCTGTGACAGCTAGCTAAACACTGTGCTGCCACGGGTCTTCCCGCAAGGGAAGTACGGTTTAGTAAGTTGCTAACCCCTGTCTGTGTACACACCACATAGAGGGCCATGATGAGGGTTTCCACGGCCATGGACTAAATCCCGTCATCAGGTTAGGGGGCATGGGTGTATCCGGCTGGGCCGAGAGGGGGGCACCCCTTGTAATCCGCGCATATGAATAGTGATCCCATGCTAATCGAGATTGTAGTCTCCCCGACTTAGAGTTTTTCTTGAACGGTGCTTTGGGTGATTCCTGGCACCCGGAAAGTTAATCTGGTGTGTGCTGGTCAGGTGTGTTTTCTACCCAAAGACCGTAGTGGGAATTAGTCAGTGCCACGGTGTTGACTAAAGAAATCCCATGCAAGTGGGTAAAGAGTACACCCTCTGCAGAGTTATAACTATTCGAATAGCCGTGTCCGCGGTTAAGGACGTTAGCTGGGAAGGGTCAAGTGTCGGTCTGGTGTCGGTCTTCGGAGGAAAATCATTAATTTGAGCATCAATTATTTTACAGGATATTATTATTCCATCACTAACACTGTCATGAATATTTGGTCATCAGGATTATTATGGTTGTGAATATTATTGAAACTATGCATATTATTGTGGACTAACCCGTTTCTCTTATTTTATTTTCCTGAGTTTCTCAGGGGCTGGCTAGACTACCCCGGTCACCCAGTTTTATTTTCAAGACCTCTCGTGGCGTCCCTCGAGTTCATGGGCGGTCCTGTCTCGCCTGACTCTCTTGTGGACACCCGATTGGCATTTCTTTTCAAGACCTCTCGTGGTGTCGCTTGAGTTTTCGGATGGTCCTGTCTCGTCCGATTCTCTTTTAGACACCCGTTTGGCATTTCTTTTCAAGACCTACCGTGGTGTCACTTTTAGACACCCGACTGGCATTTCTTTTCAAGACCTCTCATGGCGTCGCTTGAGTTCATGGGCGGTCTGTCTCGCTCGATACTCTTTTAGACACCCGTTTGGCATTTCTTTTAACTTTCTTGGTTTGTCACTAACAATTTAATTTTTCTGCACTTGCTAGTATTTAACATGCCATGTTTTATATTTCAGTTAGCATGAGCATATCATTTAACCCATCATGAGCATATGCATTCGGTATATCTTTTGTTCATAATGTTTGCGAGTACATTCAAACGTACTCACTGGCTTGTCCCTGGCTATATCATTGGCCAGACTTGGAGGAGGACGAGCTTGTGGAAGGAGATTGCGCTAGCGAGCCCGACGCTTAGAGGTGTTCCTAGTCCGTCAACCTATGATCTTGGAGTCTACCACGTGTATCATCCGCTGTGTTTCCGCTACACCAATAAAATAGCGAAGCCTCACACTGACGCTTGACTTTATTTTATTGTATCAGTATTGTTCTACCACCACACCACTTTATTATTCCACCACCGTAGTATATTGGCAAGTTTGTAATAATTGTTGAGCACTCTGGCTCAACCCCTGTGTAATATTATTTGTACTGGTTATCTATATCAAGGAAGTGTACCAGATGTTCTTGGGGCTGGTATGACTTGAGGCTCTTCTGTGATTTATTCCCAGAAATGGGCGTGACAAACCTTGGTATCCGAGCCAGGCTGACTGTAGGAAACCCCTAGGCACGGACGCTAGTAATAGAGTCGGTACTAACATTTTTAGCTTGCATCTCATGCATTTATAATTAAATCTGGCATGTATAAATTAAATCTGCATGTGTGTTATAACCTGCACTTACGTTTTGGGAGGGAAATTAGTTTCAATCTTTTAAAAATTTATTTCCTTCCTTTATATATTTTCTTTCCTCATCGGTGTTACACAAATACCCCAGAAAGAAAATGCATCGTCCCTGGACCCGTTCTATGCCCAGTCCGCCAAAGGACAACCTTGGACAGATGGGAAATAATTTTACACAAGGACAGACAAGTCAACAGAGCAGTGACTCAGCATTTTCACAAGTATGCCGTTTGTACGAGCAAAGTCAGCAACAGCATCAAGAGATGATGCATCATCTAATCAATATGGGAAATCACCAAGGACAGAATCAACACAGGTCAAAATTATCTGAGCTTCAGAGGACCAATCCTACTGTATTCTCCCATACAGACAAACCTCTGGAGGCAGATGATTGGCTACGTGATATGGAAAGGAAATTGAACATCGCTCAGTGTACGGACCAGGAGAAGGTGCTATATGCTCCGCACTATTTTTCTGGTACAGTAGCATCCTGGTGGGAAAATATACGTCACACTCATGGAGCAGAGATGACATGGGAACAATTCAAGGAATATTTCCGGGGAGCACATATCCCCAACAGTATTATGAAAATGAAGAAAAGGGAGTTTGAGGATCTCAAGCAACGAGGTACCACGGTAACTCAATACCTGGACCAGTTTAGTCAGTTATCTGGGTACGCAAATGATGAGTACATGACAGAAAATAAAAAGATGGAGAAATTTCTTGATGGACTCGTTCCATCTCTCAAGTGCCAACTGGTGGTCCACACATTTCCAGATTTCAAGACACTGGTAGACAAGGCGATTATACTGGAGAATGAGCACCGCAACATGGACGAAATTCGCAAATGCCGTATGACCCAGTCAGTACAAGTGCGCAACAAAAGGCACCGAAGTGAATTTCAGAGGCCTGTGGCACCACGACCGCCAATTCCAACACCACGACCCCAGCAGAGTCGCAGCATCTTCAATAATAGGACCAAGGACACAACGTTCCGTCCTGGCATTACCTGTTATGCCTATGGAGAAGAAGGGCATTTTGCCAGGCAATGCCCAAAGCAGGGCAATAATGTTCAGAAGCCCAACAACAATGGCCGCAATGCTAATGCAGCCCCACGACACGGCAACCCCAACAATAACCAAAGGAAAGGGACAAGTGAATCACGTGACCTTTGAGGAAGCACAAAATGCACCGGACATCGTGTTTGGTACGTTCCCTGTCAACACAATTAATGCTACAGTTTTGTTTGATTCTGGAGCTTCGCATTCATGCATTTCCAAAAGATTTGCTTCGGAGAATAAGTTTTCTTTTTCTCCTTTGCAAAATTCGATGGTTATTCAGTCCCCGGGATCGAAGCAAAGCACACAATGGTACTGCAAGGATGTGAACATAGAAATCAAAGGAATGAAGTTTCTAGCCAATCTTATTGTTCTGGAAGTAGTCGATCTGGACGTTATTTTGGGAATGGACTGGTTGACCACAAATAAAGGTTTTATAGACTGCTACAACCGTACAGTGACTCTCACAAATTGTCAAGGGAAGACAATAAAATTTGGCACAATGAAGATTTCTACTTCACAGGGAAAATTAAATCAAGTGGATATGACAGAATTGAGCAAGGTTCCTGTGGTGTGCGAGTACCCTAATGTATTTCCTGAAGAGTTACCAGGCATGCCACCTGATCGGGAAATTGAGTTTGTTATTGAATTAGCACCGGGAACGGCACCTATATATAAGAAGCCTTACCATATGGCTCCGACAGAATTGGCTGAGCTAAAGAAACAAATTAAGGAATTAATGGAAAAAGGTTATGTTCGACCCAGCTCATCACCATGGGGATCGCCAGTTTTATTTGCTAAGAAAAAGGATGGTACCCTAAGATTATGTATTGATTACAGAGCACTTAATATGGCTACCATCAAAAATAAATATCCACTGCCAAGAATCAACGACCTGTTCGAGCAACTGGCAGAAGCCAAGGTATTCTTGAAAATAGATTTGAGGTCAGGCTACCATCAATTAAGAATCCGATCGTCAGACATACCCAAAACTGCCTTCACCACCAGATACGAATTATATGAGTTCACAGTGATGCCTTTCGGTCTGACCAACGCTCCTGCTTATTTTGTGCATCTCAGGAACAAGGTTTTCATGAAATACTTGGACAAGTTCGTGGTTGTATTTATTGATGACATACTGTAACACCCCAAAAATCGGGTTATCGATTTTTGTGCTGTTATTCCTTCCTAGCTTTTCTCTCCAGAATTTTTTCCTCTAGAATTTGGCAAGTGACCAGGTATATCCAATCAATCCTCAACCTCTCAGTGCCTTGCCCATGCTATTGAGCCAGTCAAACCTCCGTCAGTAAACCCTGAGCCTCATTCCAATCCTAGTTCCGAATTATTGGAACTGGAAATCCTGCCTTTGTGTTTGCAAAGGAGCCATCATTTTCCTTGCTCTGTTAATCCTCCCAAAATTTCCAGAGATCTTCTTTCCCTCATAAACCCTAGATGTGCAGAAATATTGCTAAGTCATATGCAATATTTCTCCTCTAGAATTAATTCCTTATTCTGCTTTTCTGAGGAATTAAATCCAGGAAAATATCTATCCATCTCCCGAGGTTATGAAAACTTGTGGAGATATTCTTTGTAGATATATTGAGCTCTCATAAAAATATTGGCCATAATTAAATAGGGGAAATTACCTTTTCCTATTTAAAGCCAATATTTCAATTTGGGGCCTTTCCAAAGGAACTACCATTTTGATATCAAGGAAAAATCCCAAATAATATGTGGATCTTCTTATATCTATATCTTCTCTATTTCCATCAAAATATCAAGTTCCCCAATTCAAATTTTGAGCACCACTTCCATTTGCAAATTCTGTCCAGATTTCCCATTTGCAAAGGAAGTGTTTGATTCCTTGATCTTCTTGGGCTAAAACTTTGCAGGGTGATTCATGGTGATAATTTACCCTTGTCCTCCAAAAATTAGCCCATCTCATTTAGCCAATCTTCCTCAGCAAATTATTCAAGATTCTGTCCATATTGGAGCACTGTAAAGGAAGTACCATTTCCATTTATGCAATTGGTATGAAACTTTTACAGTGACTTCATATGACTAAATCTTTGGTCTCCTCCAAGTGTGAGCCATTTTCATCTATCCAATTTCTCAGAACCATCTGGTTTCTATTTCTGCCCAGTACAGCACTTTGTGAAGGAAGTGCTTGTTATCTTGATTCAATTGAGCTGAAATTTGGCAAGGTAGTGCATATTGATATGTTACTACGGTAAACCAAAAACCAGCTCATCTCTTCAAGCCAATCTTTTTCTATCATTTTCTCAAGTTTCTGACCAGATTGCATCTCTGTGAAGGAAGTACCATCATAGATGATCAATATGATCTGAAACTTGTCCAGTGTATTTTTGTGTCCAAATCATAGCTCCCTCCAAAAATCATCCATCTAGCCATTTGACCCCAGCTTCATCATCTTCAAATCTGGTCAGACTGCCAAGTTACAAAGGAAGTGCTATCTAGAATGGTTTGTTTGAGCTGAGACTTTGCCAGGTTACTGACCTTAGTAGATGATTGACCCCTGCCCAAGATCAGGCCAAGAGGTGCACTGTGATGGCCATGGCACAGCACAAACAGGTTGCTGCTGTCAACTGTTGGAGCTTGGTTCGGTCACCTCAGGTCTCTCTCGGGTCATTCAGCTGCATGGGTCAACTCAGGATAGGAAGGAGAATAGCCTAGACATGCTCTGGCCTCGTGTGCGGTGTGGCAACGCCATGGCCGCGTGGTGACCGTGCCGGATGCTGCCAAAACCGTGCTCTGTAGATTGAACTCATCGGTAGCGGATCTCCAGCGAGCTCCAGCCTGTCCTCGAGTGTCGTAGAGCCCCCCCATTGCACGCGTGAACCATCTAGAGCCCTCTCCCCCTCGTCCCGTAGCTTCTGGCCGCCTCTGCCGTCGTCCCGAAGCTCCGGCCGGTGTCCCGAAGCTCCGGCCGCCGTCCCCCTTCTTCTCGAGCCTTCCCCAACGGCTATTTAAGCGTGCCTCGAGCCCTCCCCTCGCCAGCAGCCCCAGCCCTCCCCCAGCCCTTCTCCTTGAGCTCCCCGAGCTCTTCTCTTTGCCATGGCCGAAGCCCTGCCGCCGAGCCCCTCAGCCGATTCCTCCCCGTAGCCCTCCCCCTTCGGAGAGGCGCAGCCGGAACAGTTCCTCCAGTGGCCACGGCCGCCCGTACTGCCGCCTATGGGCGTCTCCCCTCCAAGCTCTCCTGAGCTCCTTGGCGGCTACCCCTGGGCGCGGTGAGGCGCGGCCAAGCCCCCTCGCTCGCCGGCCGGCCTCTTGGAGCAACGAGGCGACGGCTACGCCGGCGCCGGCCCGCCTCTGCCTCTGTTCGGTCGGGGGAAGGAGACGACCAGAGGAGAAAAGAAGGAGGAGAGAGAGGATAAGGCGGGTCCCACTCGTCAGCCGGAGAAAGCAAAGTCAACCCGGGCCCAGCTTCTGTTAAGTGGAAGCATAATTTCTGGAATACGTTTTCCCCTTTGGAAAACGCGTTCTGCTGCTGATTCGGGCCGGAGTACGTTTTCCCCGTGCGGAGGTGCACTTTCAAAAAGGCGCTTTCAGCCCAGCCGCCAGCCGAAGTTGTTATTTTGTGGACGTTCACTGGTTTAGACCGAAAATGAATGTATTTTTATTTATTTTCTATATAAACAACGAACGTCTGTATCTCCGCAACCGTAGCTCGGAATCAGGTAAAACCAGCGCCCACGTTTTCGTTTCGTCGAGCCCGTTCTGATGATACTATTTTCACTATGTGTTCACACAGTGGAAATAACCATTTTGCCCTTGCCCTCCGATCGAGCCCTTTGTGAGAGACCTCTTTCCGGCGATTTCTTCCGCGAAGTGATTGCATTTCCTCCCGGCGTATTCGTCGACCCCCAGGCAAGCCAACCTCTTCCATGAGCTCCGGACTTGCGAGATGACTTTGCTTGCACCTGTGTGTTTATCTGTATCGCCTGTTAGGCTGCACTTGCTTGCACCGGTGGTGACATCGGTATTAGACATCAACATTTCCATTCATCTAGCGCCATGTTTTATTTCCATATTGCCATAATAATGATGTTGCCAATATCATTGTCCTGTCAGTATTATGATTGATAGCATTCATGATTATCAGTACTATGATCTTGCTATGATAGCACTTACTATTGTCAGTAAAATAGTGCGATGATGGATATGTTGAGTTGGACTAATATACTAAACATAGTTGGTTGATCTTGAGTCACCTGTCCGGGCATACTCGTGCAACCACATTTGCCGGTATGGGACGGCCCTGACCGGGTCTGACTGCGTGATCTTTCACCGGTGCCACCAAAGAGGGAAGGTTATGCGCGGCGTGCTACCCTGATCAGGTAAGCGGCGATAACCTTGTGAGCCCAGTTGTTGTTGAGTTTTGCGCACGGTCCCCGTTTGGGACAGTAGGCCCCGTTTGGGTCTACATAGTTTGGCCACGACGGTGGCAGGTGTCATGAGGATACAGGGGCCACCCAAGGCTAACCTCCTGGGGAGGAATAGTGCCGGTGGTACGATGAAAGAGTCACGAGTCAGGCAGGTTTTGTTTAAGCAACACAGGTCCACCCGAGGCGAATCTCGAGGCTATGGGCCAGGTGCTTCATGGTGTGGGTAAAGTGCGCAACCTCTGCAGAGTGTAAAAATCTATTCGAATAGCCGAGTCCATGGTATTGGACAGCCCGTCCAGACCTCAGTAGGTGGTCAACCGTAATAATGATAATAATGATGGAAGAACTCATCTTGGGAAGACATCAGATGATGTCGGGTATATGATATGTTAGCCAAGAGATGGCTATATGATGAGTGGCCGGATGACCACATGATTTGGATTGGACTTGAGTCAGGTCAGGTTGAATCATGAGTATGACGAGGGTTGTGGGACAACCCAGAAGAGAGTAAGTTGGTATTCGGTACAGTAAGTATTCTAAGCATTTAGTGTGATCTTGCCATAGATTATATGCCTGATCCTTGATATGCCATGCTTGATCCATGCTTTCCTTGTTAGAATTCATGCCATGCTTAGGATTAATTCATGCATAGCATAGGGCTTGCTTTGTCATCTGCTTGTTTGATTGCTATGTATTTGGTTGTCTTGCGAGTACATTCCAAGTACTCACCTGGCCTTGCACGTGGCCAGTTGCAGGAGAAGATCTGACGTGCTAGAGCGTAACCAAGCCAGTCCTGTGCGTTATGGAGCCCAGTCGGAGACATAGTTGCCGCGGAACCAAGACCTTTGATACCCTTTTGTTAACCTTGGAGCTATGCATATTGTTGTAAGCAACAGTATTGTAATACTCCATTTTTATTAATAAAGCCATTTTTATGCCTGGAATTGTTGTATCATGTCTTTGACGTGCGCCAGGTCTTATCCTGGGGCTGGCGTGCATCGGCCCTCTATCGGGGTGCCACAAGACTTGGTATCAGAGCCAGGCTGGCTATAGGTTATCCTAGCCCAAAACCCGACCCCTAGTTGCAACCAGTAGTGAGCCCAATAGATTTGACCCGTCTCTGGCAACCGACATGGCCACTGTGTATCAACAGTCGGCGCAGTCGGAATGGACGTGACCCTACCCAGCTGTCCGCCCACCCAGCCACCCTGGATTAGACCGAGACCCCACTTGGTTGTCGGCCGTACCGGTGTATCTTCTACCTGGCACGAGAAGGATCCATGCTATGCTGGTGTGTTCCAGCCGACTGCCTATTTAAGCCCCTCCCAGCTGCGAGCCGTAGCTCTCCCCATTCAGTAAGCCAGAACCCAGCAAGAGACCTTGGGTGATGGATGTTCTGGCTTTCCGCGCATCCTGTCGAGTGTGCTCACTCGAGCCCTTGGCTGTACTACCCCTCCGGTGTATCTGGTGTTCTAGTCGGACCCTGTTCCCCACCTTTGCCGATTTTACGCAAGGGTGTATATCAGCCCAGGTCCAACAACAGATGGGAAGCCCATGAATTTTCAGGGCAAACCCATGCCCACCCCCGCGTTGGCTGTTCAGATGACTGTCGCAGGAGCCATCGGCCGTCTTCGTAGCCAGTTTCCGCAAGTCGCGGAGATGCAAGAGTTCCGCTATTTTCCATCTTCATCGGACACAACTGGAAGGTTCTCCAGCATAGTGGGAGATGTTGACCCAACCATAGCTCGCCTAGTCCAGTATATTGATGCCCAGGGACTTCTGATGTCTGGCATTCTAAAAGAGTTCCAAGAAATTGACCAAGACGCCACCCGGGTTGTTACGGGAGCCTACCGTGCGGCCCGAGAAATTGCATCCCAGACCACCCGTCCCTTGTTGCCAAACCCAGTGCCACCTTCACAGCTAGTACCACCCTCGCAATCAGTAAACCTATTCCGCCCAGTCAACATCCACCCAAATTCCATTAAAGGAGCTATCCGGCGACTTCGTCGTCGGGATGTGTTTGGTCAAGTTCCCGCTGCAGCTCCAGCAGTTGAGCCCCAGCCCATAGAAGTGTCTGACGATGAAGATGGAAGTTGGCTCAGCCTTCGTCCCTCAGGAGAGCCCCAGCAGAAGTAGGCCCATTCGCGGCTCCGATAGTGATCAAAACCAGGAGATGCCGCGAGTAGGTGTGTTGCGAAGACTGTTTCTTCGCCTGCGTCTAGGATTAGGACCCCGTAGTTCGGAGTGAGTTGTTACTGTTAGCTGCCTAGTAAGGCTGCGTGTTGTTGTATGCCTGTACTGCTTATGCCTGTGTGCTATTGTAATGTTATGAATGCCTATTTGCTCTGTGTGCCTGGTTCATCTGTCACCCTGTTAAGCAGAAATGTTTAACAGAGCTGGCAGTGGACTCTTAACAAGATTTTTAGTCAGTAGAGCACTTACACCTAATAACAACAGACTCTTCTGGAGTCCCTAATTAAAATGTGAGCTGGTATAGGTGTATGTATACCAGGAGTACATACACCCACCGTCATTAAAATGTTGTAGTATAATCTGCTTGATATGCCTGTTTCTCCCTGCATTTTGCTATCGTGTGCATTCTACATCTGCCTGCATATTAGTTTAGATTGCATGTGTGTCATGTAAGCAAAATCTGCACGCCAGTTGCAATCTCGGAGAAATTCTAGGAGTTTTTATTGCAGCATAGACCGGTCCAACCTTTCGAGCCCAAGACCTAAACCCGGATTTTACCCCAACCTCCACCCATTGTGGATGCCGTTCAGCAAGGAGCAACTAGCAGTGTGGCCTCCACACTGGTAGAGCTCTGCTGACCGCACCGCACTAGTCCTAGACCTAGTGGCGCCTCTGTCACCGTCTTGTGTGATGTTGACAGGCCGCTCCTCGCCACCGCAGCCGCGCTTATTCCGCTGGCCTGAGACGGCGTAGTTGACTGCCAGCCATCCCTCTAGTAGCAGCATCCCCTCTGGCAGCAACATCACGGCGATCATCGAGGATCATCGCGCACAGCAGCAGCGAGCCGCCAACCAATGCCACCAGCATGCCAGCCAGGAGGATCGTGATCAGTTCCGAGCCCATGCCCGCCATTAGCGCCTTGCCTCGCACTCCTACAACCAGAAGGAGAAGGAAAGAGGAAGAAGAAGTGAGGTAGAGTGCGAGGTGATAGGAAGAGAGTAGAGAACCCGCGGTCATTTTTATAGCCTAGGTCCGGTGTACGGTGAGCAAGGTCCAGGAGATCGCGCATCGCTCGATCACCGGCGTCCAGGAGGCGAATCCGCGAACAGTGCCGACCGGCGTTGGCCTGCGATGGGAGTGCTCTCTGCGTCGCCCTCGTGCGCGCCGCGCACTACCATCGTAGGGTGCTTTTTGAGCTAGGTGTGCGCAGTGCCTAGCCGCACTCAAGCCAGC
The DNA here is from genome assembly GCA_039707655.1 of Elymus sibiricus. Lineage (NCBI taxonomy): Eukaryota > Viridiplantae > Streptophyta > Magnoliopsida > Poales > Poaceae > Elymus > Elymus sibiricus. Next base: position 85,213,227 of record CM077668.1, on the reverse strand, counting down.
GCACGCAAGAGCGAGAGAAAGAGCCGTTGGCCGGAGATAGAAGAAGGCTGCCAGTGGATCCTGGTCCCATCTGTCAGCGAGAGAGGCCACTGTTCATTATGGTACCCGAGCATTTTTGGAAAAAGGAAATTTACCTTTTTCTGAAACTGTCAGGGCTACCCAGCGGCCCCTACCTGTGGAGTAGGTCCCGCAATATCCGTATCTCGATCTGGGTGTACCAGTTTTTCGGTACTTTTAACCCGGTTGTTTTCAACCACATGGTTAAGACCAAGCCCAGAGGTTTTTCCTAGGAGGCGTAGTAGTTTTGTTCTAAGCTAACCCTAGGAATCTCGAGGACGAGATTCTTTTAAGGGGGGAAGGTTTGTAACACCCCAAAAATCGGGTTATCGATTTTTGTGCTGTTATTCCTTCCTAGCTTTTCTCTCCCGAATTTTTTCCTCTAGAATTTGGCAAGTGACCAGGTATATCCAATCAATCCTCAACCTCTCAGTGCCTTGCCCCTGCTCTTGAGCCAGTCAACCCTCCGTCAGTAAACCCCGAGCCTCATTCCAATCCTAGTTCCGAATTATTGGAACTGGAAATCCTGCCTTTGTGTTTGCAAAGGAGCCATCATTTTCCTTGCTCTGTTAATCCTCCCAAAATTTCTAGAGATCTTCTTTCCCTCATAAACCCTAGATGTGCAGAAATATTGCTAAGTCATATGCAATATTTCTCCTCTAGAATTAATTCCTTATTCTGCTTTTCTGAGGAATTAAATCCAGGAAAATATCTATCCATCTCTCGAGGTTATGAAAACTTGTGGAGATATTCTTTGTAGATATATTGAGCTCTCATAAAAATATTGGCCATAATTAAATAGGGGAAATTGCCTTTTCCTATTTAAAGCCAATATTTCAATTTGGGGCCTTTCCAAAGGAACTACCATTTTGGTAGCAAGGACAAACCCCAAATAATATGTGGAGCTTCTTATATCCATATCTTCTCTATTTCCATCAAAATATCAAGTTCCCCAATTCAAATTTTGAGCACCACTTCCATTTGCAAATTCTGTCCAGATTTCCCGTTTGCAAAGGAAGTGTTTGATTCCTTGATCTCCTTGGGCTAAAACTTTGCAGGGTGATTCATGGTGATAATTTACCCATGTCCTCCAAAAATTAGCCCATCTCATCTAGCCAATCTTCCTCAGCAAATTATTCAAGATTCTGTCCATATTGGAGCACTGTAAAGGAAGTACCATTTCCATTTATGCAATTGGTATGAAACTTCTACAGTGACTTCATATGACCAAATATTTGGTCTCCTCCAAGTGTGAGCCATTTTCATCTAGCCAATTTCTCAGAACCATCTGGTTTCTATTTCTGCCTAGTACAGCACTTTGTGAAGGAAGTGCTTGTTATCTTGATTCAATTGAGCTGAAATTTGGCAAGGTAGTGCATATTGATATGCTACTACGGTAAACCAAAAACCAGCTCATCTCTGCAAGCCAATCTTTTTCTATCATTTTCTCAAGTTTCTGACCAGATTGCATCTCTGTGAAGGAAGTACCATCATAGATGATCAATATGATCTGAAACTTGTGCAATGTATTTTTGTGTCCAAATCATAGCTTCCCTCCAAAAATCATCCATATCCATCTAGCCATTTGACCCCAGCTTCATCATCTTCAAATCTGGTCAGACTGCCAAGTTACAAAGGAAGTGCTATCTAGAATGGTTTGTTTGAGCTGAGACTTTGCCAGGTTAGTGACCTTAGTAGATGATTGACCCTTGCCCAAGATCAGGCCAAGAGGTGCACTGTGATGGCCATGGCACAGCACAAACAGGTTGCTGCTGTCAACTGTTGGAGCTTGGTTCGGTCACTTCAGGTCTCTCTCGGGTAATTCATCTGCATGGGTCAACTCAGGATAGGAAGGACAATAGCCTAGACCTGGTTTGGCCTCGTGTGCGGCATGGCAATGCCGTGGCCGCGTGGTGACCGCGCCGGATGCTGCCAAAACCGTGCTCTGTAGATTGAACTCGTCTGTAGCGGATCTCCAGCGAGCTCCAGCCTGTCCTCAAGTGTCGTAGAGCCCCCCATTACGCGCGTGAACCGTCTAGAGCCCTCTCCCCCTCGCCCCGTAGCTTCTGGCCGCCTCTGCCGTTGTCCTGAAGCTCCGGCCGGTGTCCCGAAGCTCCGGCCGCCGTCCCCCTTCTTCTCGAGCCTTCCCCAGTGGCTATTTAAGCGTGCCTCGAGCCCTCCCCTCGCCAGCAGCCCCAACCCTCCCCCAGCCCTTCTCCTCGAGCTCCTCGAGCTCTTCTCTCTGCCATGTCCGAAGCCCTACCACCGAGCCCCTCAGCCGATTCCTCCCCGTAACCCTCCCCCTTCTTGCTCCCTGCCTCCTCGCCCCCCCCTGAAGCTCGCGTAGCTGCCGCCGTCTTCGGCTCCTTCGAAGAGGCACAGCTGGAGCAGTTCCTCTAGTGGCCGCGGCCGCCCGTACTGCCGCCTGCGGGCGTCTCCCCTCCGAGCTCTACTGAGCTCCTCGGCGGCCACCCCTGGTCGCGGTGAGGCGCAGCCAAGCCCCCTCGCTCGCCGGCCGGCCTCTTGGAGCAACGAGGCGACGGCGCCGGCCCGCCTCTGCCTCTGTTCGGTCGGGGGAAGGAGACGACCAGAGGAGAAAAGAAGGAGGAGAGAGAGGATAAGGCGGGTCCCACTCGTCAGCCGGAGAAAGCAAAGTCAACCCGGGCCCAGCTTCTGTTAAGTGGAAGCGTAATTTCTGGAATACGTTTTCCCCTTTGGAAAACGCCTTCTGCTGCTGATTCGGGCCGGAGTACGTTTTCCCCGTGCGGAGGTGCACTTTCAAAAAGGCGCTTTCAGCCCAGCCGCCAGCCGAAGTGGTTATTTTGTGGACGTTCACTGGTTTAGGCCGAAAATGAATGTATTTTTATTTATTTTCTGCCTAAACAACGAACGTCCGTATCTCCGCAACCGTAGCTCGGAATCAGGTAAAACCAGCGCCCACGTTTTCATTTCGTCGAGCCCGTTCCGATGATACTATTTTCACTATGTGTTCACATAGTGGAAATAACCATTTTGCCCTTGCCCTCCGATCGAGCCCTTTGTGAGAGACCTCTTTCCGGCGATTTCTTCCGTGAAGTGATTGTATTTCCTCCCGGCGTATTCGTCGACCCCCAGGCAAGCCAACCTCTTCCATGAGCTCCGGACTTGCGAGATGACTTTGCTTGCACCTGTGTGTTTATCTGTATCGCCTGTTAGGCTGCACTTGCATGCACCGGTGGTGACATCGGTATTAGACATCAGCATTTCCATTCATCTAGCGCCATGTTTTATTTCCATATTGCCATAATAATGATGTTGCCAATATCATTGCCCTGTTAGTATTATGATTGATAGCATTCATGATTATCAGTACTATGATCTTGCTATGATAGCACTTACTATTGTCAGTAAAATAGTGCGATGATGGATATGTTGAGTTGGACTAATAAACTAAACGTAGTTGGTTGATCTTGAGTCACCTGTCCGGGTATACTCGTGCAGCCACATTTGCCGGTATGGGACGGCCCTGACCGGGTCTGACTGCGTGATCTTTCACCGGTGCCACCAAAGAGGGAAGGTGTCAGGACCGGATTTCCAGGATATTAATTTCCCAGCAAATGGTCCTTGTGCTCACCAACCCCAGGATTACTGTTAGCTGGTGAGGCACAATCTTGATACAGAAATTCCAAGACAAATACAAAATATGCAGTACAAGACCATCCTGGTCTATGAGTTCAACAAAGGTTTCTAGTGGTTGAAGGCGGAAGTGGTTTGCGGATCATCAGCGTCTATGGGACTCCATTTCCCACAGGAACAGCTGACCTGGATAACTCCTATCTTCGCGCGGCTGTTCTCATCGTTGCCTAGGTTCCGGGCTGTCGTCGTTGTGCTCCTCTCCAAGCAAGAAATCTGGCCAAGACAATAGCCAGGGACAAGCCAGTGAGTACTTTGAATGTACTCGCAAACATCATGAAAATAGGTATAACATAACAGATGATAGCCATGCACTGAATAATCCATGATCACTTAGTCAGTCATGAAATAAAAATTCCTGACGCACGCAAGCAGTTCATTCATGTTAAACGGGAATAGGCAATCAGTGAATAAGAATATATTAAACCGATCGGGTGTCTGAAGCGACGCCTCGAAAGGATAAAAATATAAAGCATGCCTCAGTCGGGCGTTTGAGCGACACCACATAAAGGGCTTATAAGGAAAATAAATAACAAGCATGCCACAGTCGGGCGTCTGAGCGACACCACATAAAGGGCTTATAAGGAAATTAAATAACAATAAGTATCCAGGAGGTAGAACCATCCCAGGGATACTCAGTAATGCAAATATGGAAAATGGTCAGTCCACAATAATAATAGTCATAATCCTAATTATCACATCTCATGATCAAATTTCTGGTTTAGAAGTTTTCCTCCAAAGACCGACACTAAGACCGACACTTGACCCATCCCAGACTGTAGTCCTTAACCGCGGACACGGCTATTCGAATAGATATAAACTCTACAGAGGGTGTACTCTTTACCCATGAGTAACGGATTTCCTCAGTCCACCGGGACTAGTTCCGTTTACGGTCTTTGAATTGAAAACACACCTGACTTGCACATACCAGCTTAACTTACCGATGCCTGGAATCACCCACGACACTCGTTAAGCAAAACTCTAAGTGGGGAGGCTCCAACCTTGATTAGCATGGGATCGAATTTATATTCGCGCGCTCTAAGGGGTGCCCCCCTCTCGGTCCCGGACCGGAAACACCCATGCCCCCGGACCAGGTGGCATTCCTACCAGATGCACCCGGTATCTTCCACCATGGCCTCTTTGTACGGTGTGTACCAAGAAAGGGGTTGACAACTTACTGAACCGTACCCTACCTGTGGCAGGGACGAGTGGTAGTACGAAACAAGTATGGGGGTTACTGGAGCAAGACTCGATCTATGGTCGACTCAGGAGGCTTAAGTGTTCCCTGCATGGTTAGCACATCAAATATTTTTCAGAGCATCAGACAGAAATCACCGTTCATTATACCCCCTCATGCCCCTCTGACCATTCTCGCTCCAACGAGATGTCGGTACCAAGCTTGTGTCTACCCGAGACAGAGACTCCTCCGGATTCCTTCCGGTAGGCATGTGAGGTATAAGAGGGTGAATACTGTCACCATTATTTTAGTATCAACAGCAAAGAATACACTCCAGGGCATGATCACAACATCACATGAAATAACGAGTGCTGCAAAACAGCTCGGTGTTGTAGTCACGTCAAACAACACACAATAAACATTTGACCAGGTTTCAGGATGCTTGCCTTCAAGGTGCAGAAGGGTAAGGTGCACCACAAAACTTTTGAAAGTTTTCTTCCCTCTCCGATTCCTATTTTGAAAAGTATTTGAATTAACACGCAATTAAAAAAAAACAGTACAAAAAGTTGTCTTGGAAATTTTTCAAATAAATATGAAAATAAACTAGATGAAATCTCAGAGAGGTAGGAAAAGGAATCAATTCATTTGGAGTTTTATTTAAAAAGATATGACCAGTCAAAGCTTCAGTCAAACTCTGTTTTTAATAAAATCAGAAAAAGGAAAACGGTTCGGATGAAAATACGCTTTCGGGAACAGAAGACGTACTTCGGGGGCGGTTACGCTTTCTGAAAACGGTCGCGCACTTCCGGGAATACGTTTCCTTTCGAAGAAAACGTATTTTGCGGCAAGACGCCATCGGGCCAGGGCTTGCCTCGCCGACAGGCGGGGCCCTCCTGTCGGGTTCCTCTTCTATCTCACGCGCACAGGAGGCAGGGTCAGAGGCGAGCTTCCGGCGGCGATTGCCGGCGCTAGGAGGCACCTCTCCCGGAGCTGCGCACACCGGCGTGCTCAGGAGGGAGGGCCCCATCCTCTGGAGGGCAAAAGGGGCGCCCGGGAGCTCGGGGTTGAGCACCTCTTCCTCCGAGGCGGACCGAGAGCTCCGGCGATCATGGCGTCGGCCTACTGCTGCTACGGCTCAAATTAACCGGGGGAATGGGCTTGCGGGGTCGAGGTGAAGCTAATGGAGAAGAGCTTGGGGAAGGGGAGGCCCTGGTTTGGTCGGAATCGACCGGAGGGCGGCGGCGGTGGTTCAGTCGGAGACGGGGAGAATGGTTCTTCTGGTCGATGGGCTGCTACGGGGGATTCACTACGGGGTCAGGGAGAGCGATGGAGCGGTTAGACGCGCTCGGGGCTCCATTTATAGGCTAGCTACGTCGGTTGCCGGGGCGGCCGTGGATAAGATCGACGGCGGCGCATTATTGCAGCACAGGGGAGGAGGGGTCGGCTGGCAGAGCTAGGCGACGAGCTCGTGGATGAGATCGGGCTGTTCTCGGGGCAGCTGGCGAGCTGGGAGAGCTTGGGCGGTGCTGTGTGTGGCAAGCTCTGGCGGCGGCAGTGGCTGGTTGCGGGGGCGGCGCTGCGGCGAGTCAGGGAGCGGCTCGGCTGGGTCTTGGCGCGTCGCGGCGAGATCAGGAGATAGGGGAGATGGATTGGGAGCTAGCAGGGGAGGCAGAACTAGCTGCGGCGGTTCGGGCGCGGCACGAGCAAAACGTGCGCTCTGGGCGTGCCCAGAGCACGCACGGCACCTGCTCGACAAAATGCCAACACACCCTAGGCCCATCTGATGCTTATGGAACTAAACAGGACTAGGTTAATGAGCATATGAGAGCTAATAGACATGCTGGTTGGGTCATTAGAGCAACTTCATAATGCAAGTCTAAAAGCAATGCCAAATCTGGCCATGCTCCTAACCTGCTTGATGAAATGCCAAGGGCATCTACGCATCTCTTCTGGTGGTCAAAAACTCCAGGTTGGGGTCTCTTTAGGTGTAGGTTATGATGGCAAGGTTATTTTGGCAAAAACAAAAACTAGTTAGTGCAAGCTTTTGAGAAAACCAAATCTGGACAGGAAAGAAAAGCTATTATTGCATGGACCAAAAATATTCAAATGGGTCCAATATCCTGGACTTAAGGGTTTGGTAGCAAGTACTAATAGCAGGAAAAATCTCAAGGGCAATAAGTTAAGATAAAATGAGGTTGCAGTACAAACTACCAATCTAGACCAGAATAAAGATGAGGATGGTTTGCTCAAATATTCCAAAGAACCCAAATGGATTTTTCTATAAACCAGAGTTATATACTTCTATTGACATCTCAGAATTTTTATAGAAATTTTAAAGGAATATTTAATTAGGTTGTAGTGCAAACTGCAATTTGAACCAGATTTAAAAACTTGAAGTGGTGCTCAAATTTTACCATTGACAAAGCTGGGTTTTTGCATAAAAGTGATCCAGGGACACCACAAGACTTCTACAAATTTTTGTAGAATTTACTGATGAAGTTATAAAATAGTTGCAGTGTAAATGTGGCCCTAAAAAGAGTTAAAATGCTATTATATGAATTAAATCTTGACAAATTTTATATAAAAAATAATAATTCCACTGGTTTTACTAAATCAAATAAAATGATTCAATAAAACACTCAAGCCACATAACAATATTCAAAAGTTTTCAGATAGAACAGAAGAATTTTTGAAATTCAGACAAAAGAAGTGCCTCTGAAACCACAAGAAAATCTAGAATGAAAATTTTAAATTCCTAGGCAAAAATTTTAATTAATAAAACATGGTTAAAATTTTTGGGGTGTTACTGAAGGTTATGCGCGGCGTGCTACCCTGATCAGGTAAGCGGCGATAACCTTGTGAGCCCAGTTGTTGTTGAGTTTTGTGCGCGGTCCGCGTTTGGGACAGTAGGCCCCGTTTGGGTCTACAGAGTTTGGCCACGACGGTGGTAGGTTTCATGAGGACACAGGGGCCACCCAAGGCTGACCTCCTGGGGAGGAATAGTGCCAGTGGTATGATGAAAGAGTCACGAGTCAGGCAGGTTTTGTTGAAGCAACGCTGGTCCACCCGAGGCGAATCTCGAGGCTATGGGCCGGGTGCTTCATGGTGTGGGTAAAGTGCGCAACCTCTGCAGAGTGTAAAAATCTATTCGAATAACCGAGTCCACGGTATTGGACAGCCCGTCCAGACCTTAGTAGGTGGTCAACCGTAATAATGATAATAATGATGGAAGAACTCATCTTGGGAAGACATGAGATGATGTCGGGTATATGATATGTTAGCCAAGAGATGGCTATATGATGAGTAGCCGGATGACCACATGATTTGGATTGGACTTGAGTCAGGTCAGGTTGAATCATGAGTATGACGAGGGTTGTGGGACAACCCAGAAGAGAGTAAGTTGGTATTCGGTACAGTAAGTATTCTAAGCATTTAGTGTGATCTTGCCATAGATTATATGCCTGATCCTTGATATGCCTTGCTTGATCCATGCTTTCCTTGTTAGAATTCATGCCATGCTTAGGATTAATTCATGCATAGCATAGGGCTTGCTTTGTCATCTGCTTGTTTGATTGCTATGTATTTGGTTGTCTTGCGAGTACATTCCAAGTACTCACCTGGCCTTGCACGTGGCCAGTTGCAGGAGAAGATCTGTCGTGCTAGAGCGTAACCAAGCCAGTCCTGTGCGTTATGGAGCCCAGTCGGAGACGTAGTTGCCGCGGAAGCAAGACCTTTGATACCGTTTTGTTAGCCTTGGAGCTATGCATATTGTTGTAAGCAACAGTATTGTAATACTCCATTTTTATTAATAAAGCCATTTTTATGCCTGGAATTGCTGTATCATGTCTTTGACATGCACCATGTCTTATCCTGGGGCTGGCGTGCATCGGCCCTCTATCGGGGAGCCACAAGACTTGGTATCAGAGCCAGGCTGGCTATAGGTTATCCTAGCCCCAAACCTGACCCCTAGTTGCAACCAGTAGTAAGCCCAATAGATTTGACCCGTCTCTGGCAACCGACATGGCCACTGTGTATCAACAGTCGGCGCAGTCGGAATGCACGTGACCCTACCTAGCTGTCCGCCCACCCAGCCACCCTGGATTAGACCGAGACCCCACTTGGTTGTCGGCCGTACCGGTGTATCTTCTACCTGATACGAGAAGGATCCACGCTATGTTGGTGTGTTCCAGCTGACTGCCTATTTAAGCCCCTCCCAGCTGCGAGCCGTAGCTCTCCCCATTCAGTAAGCCAGAACCCTACAAGAGACCCAGGCTAGTACCCCCCAAACCAGTAGCCATGGCCAGTTCCTCCAAAACCCCCATAGCACCCACTTTCCATAGCCGAACCTTGGGTGATGGATGTTCCGGCTTTCCGCGCATCCTTTCGAGTGTGCTCACTCAAGCCCTTGGCTGTAGTACCCCTCCGATGTATCTGGTGTTCCAGTCGGACCCTGTTCCCCACCTTTGCCGATTTTACGCAAGGGTGTATATCAGCCCAGGTCCAACAGCGGATGGGAAGCCCATGAATTTTCAGGGCAAACCCATGCCCACCGCCGCGTTGGCTGTTCAGATGACTGCCGCAGGAGCCATCGGCCGTCTTCGTAGCCAGTTTCCGCAAGTCGCGGAGATGCAAGAGTTCCGCTATTTTCCATCTTCGTCGGACACAACTGGAAGGTTCTCCAGCATAGTGGGAGATGTTGACCCAACCATAGCTCGCCTAGTCCAGTATATTGATGCCCAGGGACTTCTGCTCTCTGGCATTCTAAAAGAGTTCCAAGCCATTGACCAAGACACCACCCAGGTTGTTACGGGAGCCTACCATGTGGCCCGAGAAATTGCATCCCAGACCACCCGTCCCTTGTTGCCAAACCCAGTGCCACCTTCACAGCTAGTACCACCCTCGCAATCAGTAAACCTATTCCGCCCAGTCAACATCCACCCAAATTCCATTAAAGGAGCCATCCGGCGACTTCGTCGTTGGGATGTGTTCGGTCAAGTTCCCGCTGCAGCTCCAGCAGTTGAGCCCCAGCCCATAGAAGTGTCCGACGATGAAGATGGAAGTTGGCTCAGCCTTCGTCCCTCAGGAGAGCCCCAGCTGAAGTAGGCCCATTCGCGGCTCCGACAGTGATCAAAACCAGGAGATGCCACGAGTAGGTGTGTTGCGAAGACTATTTCTTCGCCTGCGTCTAGGATTAGGACCCCGTAGTTTGGAGTGAGTTGTTACTGTTAGCTGCCTAGTAAGGCTGCGTGTTGTTGTATGCCTGTACTGCTTATGCCTGTGTGCTGTTGTAATGTTATGAATGCCTGTTTGCTCTATGTGCCTGGTTCATCTATCACCCTGTTAAGCAGAAATGTTTAACAGAGCTGGCAGTGGACTCTTAACAAGATTTTTAGTCAGTAGAGCACTTACACCTAATAACAACAGACTCGTCCGGAGTCCCTAATTAAAATGCGAGCTGGTATAGGTGTATGTATACCAGGAGTACATACACCCACCGGCATTAAAACGTTGTAGTATAATCTGCTTGATATGCCTGTTTCTCCCTGCATTTTGCTATCGTGTGCATTCTACATCTGCCTGCATATTAGTTTAGATTGTATGTGTGTCATGTAAGCAAAGTCTGCATGCCAGTTGCAATCTCGGAGAAATTCTAGGAGCTTTTATTGCAGCATAGACCGGTCCAACCTTTTGAGCCCAAGACCTAAACCCGGATTTTACCCCAACCTCCACCCATTGTGGATGTCGTTCAGCAAGGAGCAACTAGCAGTGTGGCCTCCACACTGGTAGAGCTCTGCTGACCGCACCGCACTAGCCCTAGACCTAGTGGCACCTCTATCACCGTCTTGTGTGATGTTGACAGGCCGCCCCTCGCCGCCGCAGCCGCGCTTATTCCGCTGGCCTGAGACGGCGTAGTTGACCGCCAGCCATCCCTCTAGTATCTGCATCCCCTCTGGCAGCAACATCATGGCGATCATCGAGGATCATCGCGCACAGCAGCAGCGAGCCGCCAACCAATGCCGCCAGCATGCCAGCCAGGAGGATCGTGATCAGTTCCGAGCCCATGCCCGCCATTAGCGCCTTGCCTCGCGCTCCTGCAACCAGAAGGAGAAGGAAAGAGGAAGAAGAACTGAGGTAGAGTGCGAGGTGATAGGAAGAGAGTAGAGAACCCGCGGTCGTTTTTATAGCCTAGGTCCGGTGTACGGTGAGCAAGGTCCAGGAGATCGCGCATCGCTCGATCACCGGCGTCCAGGAGGCGAATACGCGAGCAGTGTCGACCGGCGTTGGCCCGCGATGGGAGTGCTCTCTGCGTCACCCTCGTGCGCGCTGCGCACTACCATCGTAGGGTGCTTTTTGAGCTAGGTGTGAGCAGTGCCTAGCCGCACTCAAGCCAGCGCACGCGAGAGCGAGAGAAAGAGCCGTTGGCCGGAGATAGAACAAGGCTGCCAGTGGACCCTGGTCCCATCTGTCAGCGAGAGAGGCCACTGTTCATTATGGTACCCGAGCATTTTTGGAAAAAGGAAATTTTACTTTTTCTGAAACTGTCAGGGCTACCCAGCGGCCCCTACCTGTGGAGTAGGTCCCGCAATATCCGTATCTCGATCTGGGTGTACCAGTTTTTCGGTACTTTTAACCCGGTTGTTTTCAACCACATGGTTAAGACCAAGCCCAGAGGTTTTTCCTAGGAGGCGTAGTAGTTTTGTTCTAAGCTAACCCTAGGAATCTCGAGGACGAGATTCTTTTAAGGGGGGAAGGTTTGTAACACCCCAAAAATCGGGTTATCGATTTTTGTGCTGTTATTCCTTCCTAGCTTTTCTCTCCCGAATTTTTTCCTCTAGAATTTGGCAAGTGACCAGGTATATCCAATCAATCCTCAACCTCTCAGTGCCTTGCCCATGCTCTTGAGCCAGTCAACCCTCCGTCAGTAAACCCCGAGCCTCATTCCAATCCTAGTTCCGAATTATTGGAACTGGAAATCCTGCCTTTGTGTTTGCAAAGGAGCCATCATTTTCCTTGCTCTATTAATCCTCCCAAAATTTCCAGAGATCTTCTTTCCCTCATAAACCCTAGATGTGCAGAAATATTGCTAAGTCATATGCAATATTTCTCCTCTAGAATTAATTCCTTATTCTGCTTTTCTGAGGAATTAAATCCAGGAAAATATCTATCCATCTCCCGAGGTTATGAAAACTTGTGGAGATATTCTTTGTAGATATATTGAGCTCTCATAAAAATATTGGCCATAATTAAATAGGGGAAATTGCCTTTTCCTATTTAAAGCCAATATTTCAATTTGGGGCCTTTCCAAAGGAACTACCATTTTGGTAGCAAGGAAAAATCCCAAATAATATGTGGAGCTTCTTATATCCATATCTTCTCTATTTCCATAAAAATATCAAGTTCCCCAATTCAAATTTTGAGCACCACTTCCATTTGCAAATTCTATCCAAATTTCCCATTTGCAAAGGAAGTGTTTGATTCCTTGACCTCCTTGGGCTAAAACTTTGCAGGGTGATTCATGGTGATAATTTACCCTTGTCCTCCAAAAATTAGCCCATCTCATCTAGCCAATCTTCCTCAACAAATTATTCAAGATTCTATCCATATTGGAGCACTGTAAAGGAAGTACCATTTCCATTTATGCAATTGGTATGAAACTTTTACAGTGACTTCATATGACTAAATCTTTGGTCTCCTCCAAGTGTGAGCCATTTTCATCTAGCCAATTTCTCAGAACCATCTGGTTTCTATTTCTGCCCAGTACAGCACTTTGTGAAGGAAGTGCTTGTTATCTTGATTCAATTGAGCTGAAATTTGGCAAGGGAGTGTATATTGATATGTTACTACGGTAAACCAAAAACCAGCTCATCTCTGCAAGCCAATCTTTTTCTATCATTTTCTCAAGTTTCTGACCAGATTGCATCTCTGTGAAGGAAGTACCATCATAGATGATCAATATGATCTGAAACTTGTCCAGTGTATTTTTGTGTCCAAATCATAGCTTCCATCCAAAAATCATCCATATCCATCTAGCCATTTGACCCCAGCTTCATCATCTTCAAATCTGGTCAGATTGCCAAGATACAAAGGAAGTGCTATCTAGAATGGTTTGTTTGAGCTGAGACTTTGCCAGGTTAGTGACCTTAGTAGATGATTGACCCCTGCCCAAGATCAGGCCAAGAGGTGCAATGTGATGGCCATGGCACAGCACAAACAGGTTGCTGCTCTCAACTGTTGGAGCTTGGTTCGGTCACCTCAGGTCTCTCTCGGGTCATTCAGCTGCATGGGTCAACTCAGGATAGGAAGGAGAATAGCCTCAACATGGTTTGGCCTCGTGTGCGGCGTGGCAACGCCGTGGCCGCGTGGTGACCACGCCGGATGCTGCCAAAACCGTGCTCTGTAGATTGAACTCGTCGGTAGCGGATCTCCAGCGAGCTCCAGCCTGTCCTAGAGTGTCGTAGAGCCCCCCCATTGCACGCGTGAACCGTCTAGAGCCCTCTCCCCCTTGTCCCGTAGCTTTTGGCCGCCTCTGCCGTCGTCCCGAAGCTCCGGCCGGTGTCCCGAAGCTCCGGCCGCCGTCCCCCTTCTTCTTGAGCCTTCCCCAGCGGCTATTTAAGCGTGCCTCAAGCCCTCCGCTCGCCAGCAGCCCCAGCCCTCCCCCAGCCCTTCTCCTCGAGCTCCCCGAGCTCTTCTCTCTGCCATGGCCGAAGCCCTGCCGCCGAGCCCCTCAGCCAATTCCTCCCCGTAGCCCTCCCCCTTCTTGCTCCCTGCCTCCTTGGCCCCCCCTGAAGCTCGCGTAGCCGCCGCCGTCCTCGGCTCCTTCGGAGAGGCGCAGCCGGAGCAGTTCCTCTAGTGGCCGCGGCCGCCCGTACTGCCGCCTGTGGGCGTCTCCCCTCCGAGCTCTCCTGAGCTCCTCGGCGGCTATCCCTGGGCGCGGGGAGGCACGGCCAAGCCCCCTCGCTCGCCGGCCGGCCTCTTGGAGCAACGAGGCGACGGCGGCCCGCCTCTGCCTCTGTTCTGTCGGGGGAAGGAGACGACCAGAGGAGAAAAGAAGGAGGAGAGAGAGGATAAGGCGGGTCCCACTCGTCAGTCGAAGAAAGCAAAGTCAACCCGGGCCCAGCTTCTGTTAAGTGGAAGCGTAATTTCTGGAATACGTTTTCCCCTTTGGAAAACGCCTTCTGCTGCTGATTCGGGCCGGAGTACGTTTTCCCCGTGCGGAGGTGCACTTTCAAAAAGGCGCTTTCAGCCCAGCCGCCAGCCGAAGTGGTTATTTTGTGGACGTTCACTGGTTTAGGCCGAAAATGAATGTATTTTTATTTATTTTCTGCCTAAACAACGAACGTCCGTATCTCCGCAACCGTAGCTCGGAATCAAGTAAAACCAGCGCCCACGTTTTCGTTTCGTCGAGCCCGTTCCGATGATACTATTTTCACTATGTGTTCACATAGTGGAAATAACCATTTTGCCCTTGCCCTCCGATCGAGCCCTTTGTGAGAGACCTCTTTCCGGCGATTTCTTCCGTGAAGTGATTGCATTTCCTCCCGGCGTATTCGTCGACCCCCAGGCAAGCCAACCTCTTCCATGAGATCCGGACTTGCGAGATGACTTTGCTTGCACCTGTGTGTTTATCTGTATCGCCTGTTAGGCTGCACTTGCATGCACCAGTGGTGACATCGGTATTAGACATCAGCATTTCCATTCATCTAGCGCCATGTTTTATTTCCATATTGCCATAATAATGATGTTGCCAATATCATTGCCCTGTTAGTATTATGATTGATAGCATTCATGATTATTAGTACTATGATCTTGCTATGATAGCACTTACTATTGTCAGTAAAATAGTGCGATGATGGATATGTTGAGGTGGACTAATAAACTAAACGTAGTTGGTTGATCTTGAGTCACCTGTCCGGGCATACTCGTGCAACCACATTTGCCGGTATGGGACGGCCCTGACCCGGTCTGACTGCGTGATCTTTCACCGGTGCCACCAAAGAGGGAAGGTTATGCACGGCGTGCGACCCTGATCAGGTAAGCGGCGATAACCTTGTGATCCCAGTTGTTGTTGAGTTTTGCGCGCGGTCCCCGTTTCGGACAGTAGGCCCCGTTTGGGTCTACAGAGTTTGGCCACGACGGTGGCAGGTGTCATGAGGACACAGGGGCCACCCAAGGCTGACCTCCTGGGGAGGAATAGTGCCGGTGGTACAATGAAAGAGTCACGAGTCAGGCAGGTTTTGTTGAAGCAACGTTGGTCCACCCGAGGTGAATCTCGAGGCTATGGGCCAGGTGCTTCATGGTGTGGGTAAAGTGCGCAACCTCTGCAGAGTGTAAAAATCTATTCGAATAGCCGAGTCCACGGTATTGGACAGCCCGTCCAGACCTCAGTAGGTGGTCAACCGTAATAATGATAATAATGATGGAAGAACTCATCTTGGGAAGACATCAGATGATGTCGGGTATATGATATGTTAGCCAAGAGATGGCTATATGATGAGTGGCCGGATGACCACATGATTTGGATTGGACTTGAGTCAGGTCAGGTTGAATCATGAGTATGACGAGGGTTGTGGGACAACCCAGAAGAGAGTAAGTTGGTATTCGGTACAGTAAGTATTCTAAGCATTTAGTGTGATCTTTCCATAGATTATATGCCTGATCCTTGATATGCCATGCTTGATCCATGCTTTCCTTGTTAGAATTCATGCCATGCTTAGGATTAATTCATGCATAGCATAGGGCTTGCTTTGTCATCTGCTTGTTTGATTGCTATGTATTTGGTTGTCTTGCGAGTACATTCCAAGTACTCACCTGGCCTTGCACGTGGCCAGTTGTAGGAGCGTAACCAAGCCAGTCCTGTGTGTTATGGAGCCCAGTCGGAGACGTAGTTGCCACGGAACCAAGACCTTTGATACCCTTATGTTAGCCTTGGAGCTATGCATATTGTTGTAAGCAACAGTATTGTAATACTCCATTTTTATTAATAAAGCCATTTTTATGCCTGGAATTGCTGTATCATGTCTTTGACGTGCGCCAGGTCTTATCCTGGGGCTGGTGTGCGTCGGCCCTCTATCGGGGTGCCACACATACTTATTTACTCCAAGACACCAGAGGAACATGAGCAACATCTTCGGATCGTTCTGGAAGAATTAAGGAAAAATCAACTGTATGCCAAATTCAGTAAGTGTGAATTTTTGCTACGAGAGGTTGGTTTTTTGGGACATGTACTGACACAGGATGGGAAAGCAGTGGACCCAAGCAAAGTGAAAGATATCTTAGGATGGAAGCAACCCACCAACGTGACATAGGTCAGAAGTTTTCTTGGTCTGGCTGGTTATTATCGCCGATTTATTGAAGGATTTTCCACCATAGCCAAACCCATGACTCAGTTGCTCAAGAAAGATAAGAAGTTTGAATGGACCGAAGCTTGCGAGAAAAGTTTTCAAGAATTAAAGAAAAGATTGACCACGGCACCTATTCTGATTGTGCCAGATGTGCACAATATTTTTGAAATATATTGTGACGCATCCAGGAAGGGCCTTGGATGTGTACTAATGCAAGAAGGAAGAGTCGTGGCATATGCTTCAAGACAACTATGATGACACGAAGAAAATTACCCAACCCATGATTTGGAGTTAGCAGCTGTGGTACATGCACTCAAGGAATGGTGACATTTCCTTCTTGGTAACCGATGCGAGATATACACAGACCACAAAACTTTAAGTATATCTTAACCTAGCCAGAATTAAACTTGAGACAACGTCGCTGGCTTGAGTTAATTAAGGATTATGATGTGGGAATTCATTACCACCCAGGTAAGGCAAATGTTGTGGCAGATGTTCTGAGCAGAAATCCATGCACCGACAATGACAGTGTGCAATTCTCACGGCATGAATTCAACCAGGAATTTGCCAAGCTCAATATTGTCCTAGTCACGGAAGGAACCATTGCCCATATGGAAATAAAATCAACATTGGGGGATCATATCAAAGAAGCTCAGAAAGGACACCCCAGCATCGAAGGAATTAAAAAGAAGGTAAATTTAGGCAAGGCATCTGAATTTACCATTGATAGTCAGGGAATCCTATGGTACGGAAAAAGATTATGCGTACCCAAGAGCTAAAAGAACAAATTTTGGCAGAAGCCCACACTACTCCGTACTCCATTCACCCAGGAGGAACAAAAATGTACAAGGATTTACAGGAAAATTTTTGGTGGCACGGGATGAAAAGGGATATCGCCGTATATGTTGCACGGTGTGACTCCTGTCAGTGTATAAAGGCAAAACATCAGAGACCAGCAGGATTATTACAGCCACTCAGAGTGCCTGAATGGAAATGGGATGTGATAGGAATGGATTTTATTGTTGGATTACCAAGATCACAACACGGAAATGATGCTATCTGGGTTATCATAGATTTATTAACCAAGGTGGCACATTTCATTCCGGCAAAAAACACATACTCAACACAGAGGCTTGCAAGGTTATACCTCTCCCGAATTGTTTGCTTACATGGAGTACCCAAGACCATAGTCTCTAACAGAGGCACCCAGTTTGTCTCTAGATTTTGGGATCACCTGCAGCAGGCCTTAGGGACACAGCTGGTTTTCAGCACAGCATATCACCCACAGACCGGAGGACAGACAGAACGGGTAAATCAAATATTGGAGGACATGCTGAGAGCATGTGTGCTTACTTACGGAGTCAGCTGGGAAGAAAGTTTTCCATATGCAGAATTTTCATACAACAACAGTTATCAAGCCAGTTTAAAAATGTCACCTTTCGAAGCCCTATATGGACGAAGATGCCGTACCCCACTCAATTGGTCCGAGACCGGAGATAGCAGAATCTTTGGCCTGGAAATTCTCAAAGAGGCAGAAACAAAAGTGAAAATTATTCAAGACAGACTGAGAGCAGCTCTGAGCCGTCAGAAGAGTTACTACGACCAAAAACACCGCCAGATCAGTTTTGAGCCCGATGAATACGTGTACCTCAGAGTATCTCCAATGAGGGGACTACAGAGATTTAAGGTCAAAGGAAAATTGGCACCGAGGTTTATTGGACCGTTTAGGATAATTGCAAGGAGGGGCAAGGTTGCCTACCAGTTGGACTTACCCGCAGAATTATCTAATGTTCATGATGTGTTTGACATTTCACAGCTAAGGAGATGTGTCAGTAACCCAGAAAAGCAAGTCCAACATCAAGACCTGGATATCCAACCAGACCTCACATATAGAGAACGACCTATAATTTTTTTGGAGGAGTCTGAACGGAGAACCCGGCAGAATGTGATAAAATTTTACAAAGTTCAGTGGAGTAATCACACCGAGGAAGAAGCAACATGGGAAAGAGAGGATCACCTAAGGGCTAAATATCCGTAGCTGTTTGAGGGACAGCTAAAATCTCGGGAATGAGATTTTTCTTAAGGGGGGTAGGTGTTGTAACACCCCAAAATTTTCTCTCTGAATTTTCAAAACTTTTTATTAAAAGAAAACACTTTGAATTATTTTGAACCAATTCTTTCTTTCTCTTTCCTCTGATCTGATATTCATTTTTAATTTTTATTGGGTTTCAAAAATCTTTAATGGTTCTGTTTTGGATGGTTTATTAATTGGTAATTATTTTTGGAAGATCAAAAATATTTTTCTCTTTGGAAAAATTTCTGGAATATTAAAACTATTCCAAGAAAATAGTCTTTCCACTTCTTTCTAGCACTTCTAGATTCTTCCTATAATTTTTCTACCACTCCTAAATTATCCCTCAAGTCACTCACACCTTTTAGGACAGTATCCAACCCCTTTCCACCTTACAAAAATATTTCTGCAATATTTGTTAAATTCCAAAGTTGGAATTTATATTATTCATAGTTTCTTGGAATTACAAAGGAACCATATCTTCTGTGATTCTTCTGCCTCCACCAAAATTTCCCCAACAACTAGACAGTACCCAAAATCCATTTCACCAAAAACATTGGGTTCCACAATTAAAAAATTTCAAATTTCATTCAGTTCAATTTTGGACCAGAAACAATCTCTCTGATACAAACCTATTTTTAATAGCTCCAAAAATTCTGATACTTTGCCAAGACCTTTTATTTGCATCAACACCTCACCACAAAAATTCCCTAAAATTCCTAAAATCCCTAGCACCTCCTGGCATTCTATCATACATCTCATGTGCTCACTGTTCACTACTGTTAAATCCAGTTAACTGAATTTTCTCCAGACAGAGGGAGAAACGGCGCCATGCTCCACACTTCTCACCATTCTCCCTCTCCTCCATGCCTCCTCTCACCTTAACTAAGCCAGCTGGACCCCTCTGGTCAGTGGCTCACCACCGACGGTGCGGGAGCTGGCCGGTGCACCTGCCTCCAAGCCCATCCGCGACAGCCGAGCTGATTCGCACGACGCCCGCCATCTTCAATCCTCCTGCTGCTCTCCCACCTACTTCTCCTCCACGCGGCACCCCCTCCGCATCGCAGCCGCACCGTCCACACCGAACTGGCCCGCCTGGCAATCGCCGGAGCTAGCCATCGCCGCCACACCGTACGGGCGTCTCACCGTGGATAAGGCCGCAGAGTTCGACGTCGCCCGCATTGGCACTTCCAGATAGCTCCACCGGCCTCATCAACTCCGCACCGACCGCGCTCGCCATCCAAATCTACTTTGCCGGCCGGAATTAAGTCCGGCGTCGCCCGTACACCTCGGCCCTCCTCGGCAGCCTATAAATAGGACCCCCCCCCCCCCCGAGCTCCATTCTCTCCTCGTACCACCTACACCACATCCGAATCGACCTCCCCTGCACTCATTCGACCTCGAGGAGGTCTTCTCCTACCTCTCCGACCACCGCTCCGCCGCCACTGCCCACGATCCGTTCGTCGTCGATACTCCACCTGCACTCTCCAACTCTCCCAGTAGTCTCAAATCACACCTATACTATGATTCCGTGCTTCAATTTGGCCACCTGAGCTCTCTCCGGCGAATTCCGATCACACCCGAAACGCCGTCTGCCGCCGTCGACCTCGCCGCCGTTCAGGTGCTCGCCGGCGACCACGTCCACTACCCACCAAATGAATGCGTCACCTCCCAGAACTCCACCCTGAACACATCCCGACCACCGCCACCTCCCAGAACCCCGGCGATCGTCGCCGGCAATCACCGCCGTCCTCTGTACACGCGCGCGAGCGCTTCCAAATTTAAACCAGACGGGTGGACCCCACCCGTCAGTGTTTTATTCTTTTCCGGTTAAAAACAGAAGACGTATTCTGCCGTTTATGCTTTTTGATTTGGAAGGCGTATTCTCTCCCGAAGCGTTTTCTTTATAGGCGCACAGGGACTGGAATTTTTAAGGAAAAACCCCTGAGTTTAAAAGTTGAATAACATTTAAACTACAACTCCGATTGAGTTGAATCTTTTTTTGAAATTCTTATTTTTCTCTCTAGTTTTTTGAGTGTTCTCCTTCTGACTACTTTGGACAAGGCAAGCATTTTGAACCTAGGATATGGTGAATTGCATTGAATGTTGCATTGATTTGAGTTTTCATCACATGTGTGGAGATAGTGCATGCATGCATGGTCATATCATATTTGCAGTTGCTTGCACTTCACTCAAGTGAATTTCTACCGTGAATAAAAGTTGTGAGATAACTAGGAGTGCAGCTCATGACTTGGACGTGCTGGTGAGCACGGTCCCGTTGTGACACGACAGTGTCACCGTGGCATGTGAGACATGCCAGACTTAATAATAACAACACCTCCTGAGTCGACCTAGATCGATTCTTCTTCCGTCACACCTAGCTAAACACCGTGCTGCCACGGGTCTTCCCACAAGGGAAGTACGGTTTAGTAAGTTGCTAACCCCTGTCTGTGTACACACCACATAGAGGGTTTCCACGGCCATGGACTAAATCCCGTCATAAGGTCAGGGGGCATGGGTGTATCCGGCTGGGCCGAGAGGGGGGCACCCCTTGTAATCCGCACGTATGAATAGTGATCCCATGCTAATCGAGATTGTAGTCTCCCCGACTTAGAGTTTTTCTTGAACGGTGCTTTGGGTGATTCCTGGCACCCGGAAAGTTAATCTGGTGTGTGCTGGTCAGGTGTGTTTTCAACCCAAAGACCGTAGTGAGAATTAGTCAGTGCCACGGTGTTGTCTAAAGAAATCCCATGCACGTGGGTAAAGAGTACACCCTCTGCAGAGTTATAACTATTCGAATAGCCGTGTTCGTGGTCAAGGACGTTAGTTGGGAAGGGTCAAGTGTCGGTCCGGTGTCGGTCTTCGGAGGAAAATAATTAATTTGAGCATCAATTATTCTACAGGACATTATTATTCCATCACTAACACTGTCATGAATATTTTGTCATCAGGATTATTATGGTTGTGAATATTATTGAAACTATGCATATTATTGTGGACTAACCCATTTCTCTTATTTTATTTTCCTGAGTGTCTCAGGGGCTGGCTAGACTACCCCGGTCACCCAGTTTTATTTTCAAGACCTCTCGTGGCGTCCCTCGAGTTCATGGGCGGTCCTGTCTCGCCTGACTCTCTTGTGGACACCCGATTGGCATTTCTTTTCAAGACCTCTCATGGTGTCGCTTGAGTTTTCGGATGGTCCTGTCTCGTCCGATTCTCTTTTAGACACCCGTTTGGCATTTCTTTTCAAGACCTACCGTGGTGTCACTTATAGACACCCGACTGGCATTTCTTTTCAAGACCTCTCGTGGCGTCGCTTGAGTTCATGGGCGGTCTGTCTCGCTCGATACTCTTTTAGACACCCGTTTGGCATTTCTTTTAACTTTCTTGGTTTGTCACTAACAATTTAATTTTTCTGCACATGCTAATATTTAACATGCCATGTTTTATATTTCAGTCAGCATGAGCATATCATTTAACCCATCATGAGCATATGCATTTGGTATATCTTTTGTTCATAATGTTTGCAAGTACATTCAAACATACTCACTGGCTTGTCCCTGGCTATTTCATTGGCCAGACTTGGAGGAGGACGAGCTTGTGGAAGGAGATTGTGCTAGCGAGCCCGACGCTTAGAGGTGTTCCCAGTCAGTCAACCTGTGATCTTGGAGTCTACCACGTGTATCATCCGCTGTGTTTCCGCTACACCAATAAAATAGCCAAGCCTCACACTGACGCTTGACTTTATTTTATTGTATCAGTATTGTTCTACCACCACACCACTGTATTATTCCACCACCGTAGTATATTGGCAAGTTTGTAATAATTGTTGAGCACTCTGGCTCAACCCCTGTGTAATATTATTTGTACTGGTTATCTATATCAAGGAAGTCTACCAGATGTTCTTGGGGCTGGTATGACTTGAGGCTCTTCTATGATTTATTCCCAGAAATGGGCCTGACAATGATGGACCATATTAAATGCATATGCTGACCAGAATTAAATAATGGCATGCTTAATGTTAATATGGTATGGATAAATAATTATATAATTTCAGTAATAAACCAAGAAAATAAAATGGAACATCGGGCGTTGGACCACCCGAGAAATTCCAAGAAGAATGCCAAACGGGTGTCTGAATGCGACGCCTCGAGAGGTCTTGAAAAGAAATGCCAAATGGGTGTATGAAAGCGACGCCTCGAGAGGTCTTGAAAAGAAATGCCAAACGGGTGTCTGAAAGCGATGCCTCGAGAGGTCTTGAAAAGAAATGCCAAATGGGTGTCTGAAAGCGACGCCTCGAGAGGTCTTGAAAATAAAACTGAGTACCCAGGTGGATTAGCAATCCCATGTGACACTCAGAAAAAAAAATAAAACTGAATATCCAGGTGGACTAGCCATCCCAAGTGATACTCAGAATAGAAAATAAAACTAAGTATCTAGGTGGACTAGCCATCCAAAGTGATACTCAGAAAAGAAAATAAAACTCAGTATCCAGGTGGACTAGCCATCCCAAGTGATACTCAGAGGTTGCACATAGAAGAAAAGGTTAGTCCACTGTAATATTCATGTTAACAATAATATTCATGATAGCATCAGTGGTCACAATAATTATCCTGCAAAATGAATCATGCTCCATTTTAAATATTTCCTCCGAAGACCGACACCGGGACCAACACTTGACCCTTCCCAGCTAACGTCCTTGATCGTGGGCACGGCTATTCGAATAGGTATAACTCTGCAGAGGGTGTACTCTTTACCCACAAGTAAAGGATTTCTTTAGCCAACACCGACTTGCTGACTAATTCCGATTACGGTCTTTAGGTTGAAAACACACCTGACCAGCACACACCAGATTAACTTTCCGGATGCCAGGAATCACCCAAAGCATTGTTCAAGAAAAACTGTAAGTCGGGGAGACCATCGTCTCGAATAGCATGGGATCACTATTAATAACGCGCGAATTACAAGGGGTGCCCCCCTCTCGGCCCAGCCGGATACACCCATGCCCCCTGACCGGATGACTGGCATTAGTCCATGGCCATGGAACCCTCATCATGGCCCCTCTAAGTGGTGTGTACGCGGAAAGGGGTTAGCAACTTACTAAGCTGTACTTCCCTCGTGGAAAGACAAGTGGTAGCACGAATTTTAGCTAGGCATGACGGAACAAGACTCGATCTAGGTCGACTCAGGAGGTGTTATTATTATGATGGGCATGCTTCACATGCCACAGTGACACCATCGTGTCTTGATGTGACCCGTGCCCACCGGCACGTCAAAGGCAGGAGGTACACTCCTGTTTTCTCACCACTTCTTCCACGTTAGGAAGATTCTTGGATGCATGCATGAAATGCACAAAATGATATGACCATGCATGCACTTGTTATTCACCACATAACTGGTGATATCTCGAACTGATGCAAACATGTATGCAGTCACCATATCCCAAGATAAAAAATGCTTGCCTTGATCAAAGTAGGCAGAAGGTGATCCCTCAAATTTTTTGGCAAAGTTCCCCTCCTCATTTTCTAGAAAATAAGAATTCAAATTCAAATCAAATTTTTTTGTTACAGTACAAAAAGTTGTCTCAAAATATTTTCAAATAAATACTAAATAAAACTAGAGTGAAAAAGAAGATTTTCAGAAAATGAATCAATTAAAAATGATTTGTGGTTTAAAAGTTATAAAGGTTTTAAAACCTGGGACGTTTCTACAAATAAAATAACTGCCAGCGGGTCCTTGCGGTAAAAACAGAAAACGCCTCGGAAAAGAATAAGTCTTCCCGTTCACAAAATGTAAAGCAACAGAAGGCGTTTTCGAAATAACCCATGAAAGAATAAAACGCTGACGGGTGGGCCCCACCCGTCAGGTTTGAAATTCAAACGCGCCTCACGCGCGATAACATAGTGGGTGCGGCGGTCACCATATCCCAAGTTCAAAAATGCTTGCCTTGATCAAAGTAGGCAGAAGGTGATCCCTCAATTTTTTTGGCAAAGTTCCCCTCCTCGTTTTCTAGAAAATAAGAATTCAAATTCAAATCATTTTTTTGTAACAGTACAAAAAGTTGTCTCAAAATATTTTCAAATAAATACTAAATAAAACTAGAGTGAAAAAGAAGATTTTCAGAAAAAGAATCAATTAAAAATGATATGTGGTTTAAAAGTTATAAATGTTTTAACACCAAGGACCTTTCTACAAATAAAATAACTGCCAGCGGGTCCCTGCGGTAAAAACAGAAAACGCCTCGAAAAAGAATACGTCTTCCCGTTCAGAAAACGTAAAGCAGCAGAAGGCATTTTTGAAATAACGCAGAAAAGAATAAAACGCTGACGGGTGGGCCCCACCCATCTGGTTTGAAAATCAAACGCGCCTCACGCGCGATAACAAAGGGGGTGCGGCGGTCACCGGTGGCGATCACCGGTGTTTCAGGAGGCGGCGATGGTCAGGATGTGCTCGGGGGAGTATTCTGCGTCGGCGGGGGTGGTGGTGGTGGTCGCCGGCGAGCACCGTAGCGACAGCGAGGTCAACTCCGACGGACGGCGGTGTCGGGTGGTGGTGGATCTCATCGGGGAGGGCTCTGGACGTTGAATTGATGCGTGGAGTGGATGAGTGGGTGCACGGGGAGGCTACTGACGAAGTTTGGGAGGTGGAGATGGAGTAACGGCGACGTGCTGTTCGCGGGGACAGCGGCAGATCGGGTGGCCGGAGTCGGGGAAGACGACCTCCCCAAGGTCATCCGACACCTCTAGGGGTCGATCGGGAGTGTGTGGATGCGGTGCGAGTACTAAACAGAGCTCGAGGGCTCCTTTTATAGATGATCCGAGGTGGTCAGAGGCGGTGCGGATCACACCGGAGTAATGGTGGCCGGCGAGGGCTGTTGGAGGCGGTGGGCGAGGTCGGTGAGCATCAATGACATCGGGAGAGCCTTCTCGAAGCGCCAGCGCGGACGAGGTCAAGCTCTACTGCCTTATCCTGAAGCCGAGCTCCCGTACGGCCATGGCGGGCGGCGTGCAGCTCTGGCGACTGACAGGTGGGCGCGGGGTGGTTTGGATGGTGCGGGGAGCTGCGGAGGAGTGTGACGCGTGGAGAGGAGGTAGGAGAGGGAGAGGTGGCAGGAGTGATGGCGGCTGGGGCCGTGCTGATCCTCTCGGCCGCCACGGCCGAGGGCAGCAGCCGTTGCACCGGCCAGCCACTGTGCTGTCGGCGGCGAGAGGCTGGCGAGGGGGTCCCCGGCGATGCATTGATGACCAACAAAGGCATGGATGAGGGAGAGATGGAGTGGAGTGCAACCCACGGCGTCGATTGATAACCCACAAGTATAGGGGATCGCAACAGTTTTTGAGGGTAGAGTATTCAACCCAAATTTATTGATTCGACACAAGGGGAGCCAAAGAATATTCGCAAGTATTAGCAGTTGAGTTGTCAATTCAACCACACCTGGAGACTAAATATCTGCTGTAGAGTGATCAGCAGCACAGTAGTATGATAGTTTGATAGCAGTAGCAAAAATAGTAACAGTAACAGTAACGGTAACAGTAGTAGTAGTAGCAATAGTAACTTAGCAAGAACAATATGTGAAAAGCTCGTAGGCATTAGATCGGTGAGTTATGTTGGATAACATTCATCATGTAACAGTTATAACCTAGGGCGGCACAGAACTAGCTCCAATTCATCAATGTAATGTAGGCATGTATTCCGTATATAGTCATACGTGCTTGCGATAAGAACTTGCATGACATCTTTTGTCCTACCCTCCCATGGCAGCGGGGTCCATAAGGAAACTAAGGGATATTAAGGCCTCCATTTAATAGAGAACTGGAACAAAGCATTAACACTTAGTGAATACATGAACTCTTCAAACTATGGCAATCACCAGAAAGAATCCCAATTATTGTCACCTTGGGGTATGCAGATCATAACAAATAGCAGGTGCATATAACTTGCAAGATCGGATCAAGAACACAAATATATTAATGAAAAAATAAAGGGTTCAGATCTGGAATCATGGCACTCGGGCCCTAGTGACAAGCATTCACTACAGGAATCAGGCACTTTGCCGTCTGCCATGGCAGACGGCAAAGGAATGTCTGGCGGACGGCAAAGCCCTTTGCCGTCAGCCAGCAGACGGCCCCACGTCCGGCTGAATGAACTATGGTAGAGGGCTGCTTTGCCGTCTGCTTAAATAAAGCGGACGGCAAAGAAGTTTGCAGTCAGCCATACTAAGCAAGCAGACGGCAAATGCCTTGGACGGCAGAGGGATAGGGTTAGGCCCGTTAGGTGGCTAAAGGCGTACTTTGCCGTCTGCCAGCAGATGGCAAAGGCGCAAAGTTCTTTGCCGTCTGCCAGCTGACGTCAGCTGACATCAGGCGTCAGCTAGGGCCAATGCATGCCCGTTGCCATCTGCGAGCAGACGGCAAAGCACACCAGCCTTTGCCGTCTGCTGGCAGACGGCAAAGTGCCCAAATAGGCCAGCCCAGGTGCCCCCCAGGTTGCACAGGTAGCTGCCACGTGGCAGCTTTGTCGTCTGCTGGCGGACGGCAAAGCTCTTTGCCGTCTGCTGGCAGACGGCAAAGTGCCTGTATTGCCCCTGTTAATTCTGTTTTTTTCTTAAATTCAATCAATTTCATAGATATATATATATATATATATATATATATATTCATTTGAAAATACTTTCAACAAGCATACATATCCCTGCCATATGGATATGATCATCCAACACATATATATACCAAATCAAAAGTCCATATCCAACATATATATAGCCAACATATCCAACAATTAAGCAAAAAGTCCATATACAATGGTTTCATCCATACATACATATATAGGTAGCAAGTTTCACATTGTTCATCCTACAAAATCAAAACAAAAAGGAAGGACAAGGAGAAGAGTAGACTCCATCAACGCAAGCTTCCGTGATCTGAAGCAAATCTGCAAAATGGGAAAGAAGAAAGTTAGAAGAAGAAGACTAGAAGAAGAAGAAGAAGAAGAAGAAGAAGACTAGAAGAAGAAGAAGAAGAAGAAAAAGAAGAAGAAGAAGAAGAAGAAGAAGAATTTTTCTTCTCTTTCTTTTTCTCCTCTTCTTTTTCATCTTCTTATTGCTTACTTGTGTCATTTTAGAGCTAACCTAGGTAAATAGGTTAATTTGGAGCTAAGTAAGGTTATTATGTCATTTTCGAGGAAAATAAGCTAAGTATATGACATTTTGGAGGTAACCAAGGTTATTATGCCATTTTTGACCTAAGTATGCTAAGTATGTCATAAATGAACTAAATAAGCTAAGTATAGGTCATTATTGAGCTAACCTAGGTAATTATGCCATTTTTGAGCTAACTAGGCATATTAAGTCATTTTGGAGGAAAAAATGCTAAGTGTAGGTCATTTTAGAGCTAACTTAGGTAAATAGGTCATTTTGGAGCTAAACCAAGGTTATTATGCCATATTTTTTACCTAAGTAAGCTTATTATGTCATAAATGAACTAGCTAAGCTAAGTATAGGTCATTATTGAGCTATCTTAGGTAGTTATGCCATTTTTAGCTAACTAAGCATATTAAGTCATTTTGGAGGAAAAAAATGCTAAGTATAGGTCATTTTAGAGCTATCCTATGTAAAATAGGTCATTTTGGAGCTAAGTAAGGTTATTATGTCATTTTCGAGGAAAATAAGCTAAGTATATGACATTTTGGAGCTAAACCAAGGTTATTATGCCATTTTTTACCTAAGTAAGCTAATTATGTCATAAATGAACTAGCTAAGCTAAGTATAGGTCATTTCAGAGCTAACCTAGGTAAAATAGGTCATTTTGGAGCTAAGTAAGGTTATTATGTCATTTTCGAGGAAAATAAGCTAAGTATATGACATTTTGGAGCTAAACCAAGGTTATTATGCCATTTTTGACCTAAGTAAGCTAAGTAAGTATAGGTCATTTTTGAGCTAGCCTAGGTAGTTATGCCATTTTTGAGCTAACTAAGCATACTAAGTCATTTTGGAGGAAAAAATGCTAAGTGTAGGTCATTTTAGAGCTATCCTAGGTAAAATAGGTCATTTTGGAGCTAAGTAAGGTTATTATGTCATTTTCAAGGAAAATAAGCTAAGTATATGACATTTTGGAGCTAAACCAAGGTTATTATGCCATTTTTGACCTAAGTAAGCTAATTATGTCATAAATGAACTAATTAAGCTAAGTATAGGTCATTATTGAGCTAGCCTAGGTAAAATAGGTCATTTTGGAGCTAAGTAAGGTTATTATGTCATTTTCGAGGAAAATAAGCTAACTAGATGACATTTTGGAGCTAAATAGGTCATTTCTTAAGCTAAGTATGCATTTGTTAAGCAAAACACTAGGGAAAACGTACCGTCATCACGGAGGTGAAGGACCGGTCGCGCCAGTGGCAGACGCAGAAGGATCGGTCGATGCTTGTCGGGAGTTATGCTACACCAAAGATCATTTGCAATATCTCGTTAGCATGATGCAACTCAAATGTGAAGACTAGTAACTAATGACCATTCAAATGAAACTCACCGTGCCCACCAGAGCAATGACTGGCATCGGCGCAGGGGTCTGACCGTTGCTCTGGCACATGGTCTGCACATTTGGTTTTCACGGGTCAGTCATATTAGTTAGTAATGAAACGAACATTACGTGCATGATTTGGCTAATATGCAGAAGAAACTTACCACGAAGAGCTCGTATAAGGCCCGGTGATACGCGTCGTTCTGGTTCCTCTCCTCCTCCAACAGCGTAGCAGTCCTCTCCTCCAACTCCCTCTCCGCCGCCTGCCTCTTTGCCTCCGCTAGAAGCTCCTAGGTCTTCGCTCTCTCTTTCTCAAGAGCAGCCTGCAACACCACTCCTCATTAGCATTGTAATCATCGACGGTCGCACACACAATGTAATGGAGGAAAGGTATCTGAGTCCGTATAACTAACCTCGATTTGGAGCTCAATTGGCCGTGGATGAGGCCTTATCTTAGGATCGGAGCTCATCTGGTGCTTCTTGATCTCCTGGAGAGTCCTAGGACAACGTATCAGTCCATCCCCAATGGCTATCGAGCCATGGGGCCTCCCGCCACCAGATATCATCACCAGCTCTGGATCAAGAGGTTGCCGGCTCGGGTTAAAGTCCTCCCCTTGCCTCGCCATCCCCTCGTCTCTGTACCTCACGAGCTTGTTATGGGAGGAGATGTTGGTGAAGCTCTCTGGATGATCAAGGTCAGACTCAGAGAATGCCTTGGCCTTCTTGTACTTTGCAGTATGGGCCATGCCATAGAGGTCGAACACCTCTGGCACCTCCGTCTTGTTGTGTCGCGCCTAAAAGAGAGGAACAAAGTATTAGTTAAGGGCTCAAGCTAGCATGAAGAATGAAATTGCATGAATCATGAAGCAAACCACATACCCAGTTATTCCCGAACTCATATAGGTTGGCGCTCCCTTGATGGTGTGGCACACCAACCATTTTGGCACGCCGCTCCTTGGCATTGTTGTGGATGGCTAGCCATTGGGGAGAGCACCACTCATCCACCAATGCCTCCCAACAGTCCAACCTATCTGCACACCATCTCGTTGGCACCTAAGTTAGTCAAGAGAAATTTCAGCGCTACGCCTACGAATCAAATCAAGGACACTAAGTACAAGGCCTTAAGAATAGGTATTTACCTTCATGTACTTCTCCTTACTCAGAAACTTGCCGCGGCACTTCGTCTTGGACCTCTTAATACCAGCCGAGGCATAGTAGTCTCGAACAGCCTGCACCCGAGCCTCGTGCCGTAAGTTCTGAAGTAGGCGCCTGCACTCGGCTTCGATAACCATAGCCGCGGCCTCCTCCTCTCCCTCAAGACACCTATAGAAGGTCTACAATCAAACAAGACAACACTGATTAGTACAATAACTCGGTACTATTGATTTTTAATTCTGTAAAGGAGAAATTACCCAAAACGTCTGGATCACCATCTCGTCCCTCGTGCGGCACAAGACACCGTCGATCCTCTCCTGCGGCGGGGTCGGGGAAGCCAAGTACAGCTCCCAGCTCAGTCCGAGCTGTCGAACCTGACCCTCACCGGGTAACGTGACCCACCCCGGGAAGTTCTGCCGGCAAAGCACACCAAGGACGAAGTTGGGCTTGCGGATACCAGGGCCGTGTATCCAACCCCTGCAGTATGACAAGGCCAACGCATTAGATTTTGAAGAAACGTGAAGGAAAAAGGTTAAAAAAGAGTAAATGCACTTACTTCTCCCCATTAGGCGCAATCAACCACCTCTGCTCGCGGGTCGCCGGCACGGGCGGGAGCTTTGTACCACCACGCTGGTAGACGTTGCCCCCCTCAACCAGCTCGCCCTCGCTATAGCTATCATCCGAAAAGCGATCCTCGCCACCATCAGCATGGCCACTCGCCTCCGACGGCCAGTCCCCCCATCGGGTCGACTGCGACGTAGCCTGATCCGTGCTCTGCTCCGGAGTCTCGTGGGACGAAGCCTCTGGGACCGGAGTCTCTTGGGGCAAAGGCTCGGCGGCCCGAGGCTCGTGGACCGGAGTCTCGTGGGGCGAAGGCTCGGCGACCCGAGGCTCGTCGGCCCAAGGCTCGTGGACCAGAGTCCGAGACGGGTCCACCTCAGACGGAGCAGTCCTATGGTCGGGTGAATCAGCTGGGGGTGGCGGCGAGGAAGGCGTAGCGGCCTTCCTACCTCTCCCGCCACCACGGCCACCTCTAGTACCCCTCTTCTTCCCCCGACCTCTCCCGGCCGAAGAAGAAGTGCCCGCCGGTGGTGTCTGCATACTGAGATGCAGCACTCTCCGGAGGTGCTGGGGTGGAATGGAAGCACCCCTCCCACCACGCGCCGAGGAAGGAGCCTCGGACCGCTCTGGACCCGCGCCCACCATCTGTCAACACCTGCAATGACAAAGAGTAAACGAAATTAGTACAACATAAAAAAATTGAATACCTGACATGAATAATAATATGTATATAATTTAAGTGTATCATCATCATGAACATAATAAAAAAATGGAATACCTAACATGAACTAATTAATAATATATATGTACATAATAATAATTGAATACCTGACATGAACTAATATTAATCTTCATCGTCTATATATGCTCCGGGGTCAATAAATGCATCATCATCATCACAATCAGTAATGACGTGCTCATCATCATCATCAATAAATGCATCAACATGTGGAAGGCCTCCTTTACGTAATCGGTCAAGCATTGATAGGTCATCCGCAGCAGTAACCTCTTCTTGTTCCGGCTCTTCTTGTTCCGGCTCAGTGGTGAAGTCGGATTCACTGTCGCTGTCTACTTCAATGTTCTGGGGTGAAGTAGAGCGGTTCTTGAAACGTTTTTTGGAAAGACATGTTTCTTGGAAGAATTCTCCTTCATATGTGTCTGGGTTAATGTGAGGTTCATAATCCTCTTCATTGGGGGGAGGTGGTCTAACATGTGGCGGCACTTCATAAACGACATCCCAACCATTGAGATTTGGATCACTTTGACAGGCCCACGGTAGATAGAAAACTTGGGTTGCCTGTTGAGCCGTAATATAGACATCGGGAACATCAAATGGGTGCTTTGTTTGATTTCGACTAGCCCTATATGTTCATGAGTCCTTCTAGTCTCCTTCGGCTGGAACCAATAACATTTGAAGACTACGACGTTCGGTGGGTTTGCACCATAGAATAGAAGTTCATAAATTGCTTCAACTATTCCATAATACTCGGTATCTCCTTCACCGATAGCAGAGACACCACAATTTGCAGACTTTCGGTCGGCCATAGATAGCTCTTTGCCATAGGTACGAAAGCGATACCCGTTGATGTCGTATTTGTCAAATGAACGGACCTTATAGTCAAAACCATTAGCGACTTGTCTTAATTCGGCGTCCATAGACTCTGAATTAGCCTACAAGTTTAATATGAAAGGATTGTTGCATTAGCCGCAATTTAGACGAAGAAATGTAATGGTCTAATGGAAATTACCGTTTGTTTGAACCAAGAGATGAAACCAGGATAGCCGCCTCCATGCTTTGCCAGAAGCTCATACTCTTCGATGGAATCCTTTTGGATCACCGCTCCATACGAGAATTTGGCGACGTATCGACTGTATCAAATATCCGGGAATAAGAGCAGTTCAAAGGAATTAGAAGTTGCGAAACAATGTACTGAGAACTTACTCGATGTACGGCCGCACTTCTGTTAGGTTGTTGAAGATATACATCGAAATAATTCAAGTCCGCATACTCAAGCCTAAATAAGGCACATCCATTCTCACAGGCATCTATCTTCTCATAGCGCATCTTAAGTACACGGAGGATTTTGTCCGACTGGTACAGGTTTGCAGGCATTACGTGGCCTTTTGGTAGAAAGCGTCCAAATAGTGTCATCATCGCGTCGTAGCATTCTCTGCCCAAGTTGAATTGAGCCTTCAGAGCCATTACTTGTGCGATGGCATCCAGCTGACAAAGCTCAGTGTGCTCGTGGAGAGGACGTTTTGAAAACTCCAACATATCATTGAAGGCCTTTGCAGATTCCTCCATCTCATCGTCCGAATCCCGAGCATCATCAAAGTCTTCCACCATGTCTTCGATCCCGGTACCATGCTCGTCAGTGCGATGACGGCCCACCTCAACTCTGGCACGTTGGGCAGACTCACCATGAAATGTCCAGACCGTATAAGCAGGCGTAAAACCCCACTTCTGCAAGTGTTTACTCATTTCAAGCTCTGTTCTCTTATGATAGTTGTCGCACCGGACACAGGGGCACCAGGATTTTCTCTAGCCATTTGCAAATGCGGCTCTCACAAACCCCTTGGTTTTTGTTAACCATTCATCGGTCCTATCTTTCTGACTAGTGTGACCGGTGTACATCCACGCACGATCACTCATCTTGCCTAGCTACTGGACACACAAGAAATATATACATAATTCAGCAAACCATATTCATCAGTTAATGAAGTTTGTCAGTTTTATTACGTCCATGCAACCTAGATGCTAATAGGTAAAGATAGGTCCTAATCCCACCCGAGTATGTGTAGATTGGGTTCGTTTTCCCATGCTCCGCTCCAGATCCAACGCAAAGTTTCGGCAGCACCTCCCCGCTGTTCTCCTGATACACGTCTCGGCAATAAGCAGGGAGGATGTGTACCCGAAGAACAACAGGGAGGCACTGACGAAATTCTGCATCGGATCTAGAGCAGAGCATATGGGAAAACGAACCCAATCTACACATACTCGGGCTGTCCATGGATAAAGTTGGACAATTCGAAAGAATCATGGTTATAAATATGCAAATGCATGCATATTTATAGATGTAACCCTTTCGAACGGGAGATGCATAGTGGTCACGCATACTGATGATTGAAGACACCTATAACTAGCAAGTTTCATCGACACGAAGACCGGAACAGAGCAAATGAAGGGGGGAGGAGGAGATGTCATTTGTGCTCACCCACGAATGCAGGGGCGTAGCTCGTTGAACGCACGGGGAGGTCGTCGAACACCAGACCCTCGCAGCGACGAAACAACTGCACATTTAAATCCACCCAATCAACACAAATATATATATGATGTTTTTCATAACAAAATCAGAAAATATATGACCTAACTAATAATTCACAAATATATGATGGGGTGTCGGGTCGGGGTGTCGGGGTGTCGGGTCGGGGTGTCGGGGTGTCGTGGTGTCGGAGTGTCGGGTCGGGGTGTCGGGGTGTCGTGTCTTGGTGTCGGGGTGTCGGGGTGTCGGGGTGTCAGGGTGTCGTGTCGGGGTGTCGGGGTGTCGAGGTGTCGTGTCGGGCTGTCATTTAGGGTTCCATCGATGCCGAGGAACCCCCTAACCTAAATAACCGTCATTTAGGGTTCCAACGACGCCGAGGAACCCCCTAACCCGCTCGTCCCCGGGCGCCCTCAGGTATGGCGATGCACGGTCGACGGGTCAGCACTCGGACCGGGGGATTCTCGGCCTGGGCGACGGCGCCGGGACCGGCGGGACCCACTGGCTCCACCATCTATCCCCTCGGTGACCGGCGATCCTCGACCCTCTGGCCCGACCCTCGACCCCTTGGCGACCGGCGATCCTCGACCCTCATTCCCGACCCTCGACCCAAGTTTTGGCGACCGGCGATCCTCGACCCGGTTCCGTCTACTAGCAAATGCACCCCTCGACCCGGTTTCTGATCCTCGACCCGGTTCTTCTTCTTCTTCTTCTTCTTCTTCTTCTTCTTTTTGTTTTCTTCTCCTCCTCCTCCTCCTCTTCTTCTTTTCTTCTCTTCCTCCTCTTCTTCTTCTTATTCCTCTTCTTCTTCTTCTTCTTATTTTCTTTTATTTTTTTCATCTTTCTTCTTTCTTCTTAACCTAAACTAAACCTAAACTAAACTAAATCTAAACCTAAACCTAAAAAAACAGAAAAAAAACTTAAACTAAACTAAACCTAAACTAAATCTAAAAAAAAGAGAGGAGAAGAGCTCACCTAGGGAGGGGGCGGCCGGTGGCGGGGGCCGGTGGAGGAGGGGCCCGGTGCAAGAGAGCCGCCGTAGGGGAGGGGGGCGGGGCGGCCGCCGCAGGGGAGGGGGCGGGGCGGCCTGGGGCAGTGCGGCATTGGGCAAGGCGGCCGCGGCAGGCGGCGGGCCGGGGCGGCGATGGCGGTGGGGGTCGGGGGCGGCTGCGGTGTGGGGGTCGGGGGAGAGAGATCGAGGCAGAGAGAGAAGAGAGAGAGGAGGGGTGGGGGTGACGGCCGTTAGGTACTAACCTCTTTGCCGTCTGCTAGCAGACAGCAAAGAAGTGGGGGGTGGGCCATTACAGCGCTGGCCTTCACTGGACCCCACCCACTTCTTTGCCGTCTGCAAGCAGACGGCAAAGAAGTGGCTGATGGCAAATATGATCTTTGCCGTCAGCTAGTTCTTTGCCATCTGTTTTTTGAAAGCAGACGGCAAAGACCTCCTTTGCCGTCTGCTAGCAGACGGCAAAGAGTGGCTGATAGCAAACATAAAGGGTTCAGATCTGAAATCATGGCACTCGGGCCCTAGTGACAAGCATTAGCCATAGCAAAGTCATAGCAACATCAATCTCAGAACATAGTGGATACTAGGGATCAAGCCCTAACAAAACTAACTCGATTACATGATAAATCTCATCCAACTCATCACCATCCAGCAAGCCTACGAAGGAATTACTCACTCCCGGCGGTGAGCATCATGAAATTGGTGATGGAGGATGGTTGATGATGATGATGCCGGAAGATCCCCCTCTCCGGAGCCCTGAACGGACTCCAAAACTGACCTCCCGATGAAGAACAGGAGGTGGCGGTGGCTCCGTATCGTGAAACACAATAAAACTTCCTCTCCTATTTTTTTCTTCGGGAAACTGAATTTATAGCGTTGGAATTAGGTCAGACGGAGCCACATGGGCCCCACGAGGTACCAGGGCACCCCAGGGGGGTGGCGCGCCCTGGTGCCTCGTGGGCACTACGTGGCCCCCCTCCAGTTGATTCTTGCGCCAATGTTTTTTATATATTCCATAAAAAATCTCCAGAAAGTGTCATCCAATTCCAAGAACTTTGATTTTCTGCACAAAAACAACACCATGGCAATTCTGCTGAAAACAGCGTCAGTCCGGGTTAGTTACATTCAAATCATGCAAATTAGGGGCCAAAGCAAGAGCAAACGTGTTTGGAAAAGTAGATACGATGGAGACGTATCATCGATCTCCCCTGTCTCTGAACTTCTCTATTCTCTGAATTTTTTTTACAGTGAGCTACAGTGCACACCAAGTGCTTGATGAAATGCTAGATGGCCACTGGCATTTTTGGAATTTTTGAGAATATTTGTGGTGAGGTACTGATGCATAACAGAGAGGTTGGCAAAATTTCAGAATTTTTTGAGCAATTAAAATTAGGTTTTGATCAAAGAGATTGAATCTGGTCCAGATTTCAATTGAATGAAATTTGCAAATTTTGAACTCTGGAACAGAATGTTTTTGGTGAAATAGTGTGTGGGTACTATAAGTAGCTGGGATAATTTTTGTGGGTGCAGAAGAGTTGGAAAAAAATATAGTTCCTTTGTAAATCAAAGGAACTAGGAATAAATGAAATTCAAACTTTGGAAATTGCTAAATATGATTAAAAAATTATGGAGAGGAGAGGTATTGGGTACTATCCTAGGGTGTGAGGATGACTTGAATGATAATTTAGAAGTGATAGAATAATTTTTGTGGGACTTTTCTAAGTGTTGGAAGAAAAATGAAATGGACCATTCCATTGAAATAATTTGTTTATTCAAAAAATTTCTGAAAGAAAAATATTTTTCATTCTACAAAAATAATTACTCAAGTAAGAAACCATCAAATCAGAACCATTTTAATATTTTTGAAACCGAATTGAAAACTAAAAATGATTTTCAAAATAGAAGAAAGAGAGAGAAAGAGCCATAGTGATCCAAAGAATTTTACTCTTAAAGAAAAGATTTTAAAATTCAAAAGAGAATATTTTTGGGATGTTACAACACCTACCCCCCTTAAGAAAAATCTCATCCCCGAGATTTTAGCTTTTCCTCAAATAGGTACGGGTACTCAGTCCTTAGGTGATCCCCTCTTTCCCATGTTGCCTCTTCTTCGGTGTGATTACTCCACTGGACCTTGTAAAACTTTATCACATTCCGACGGGTTCTACGTTCTGACTCTTCCAAAAAATTTATAGGGTGTTCCTTATATGTAAGGTCTGGTTGGATATCCAGGTCCTGATGTTGAACTTGTTTGTTTGGATTACTGACACATCTCCTCAGCTGTGACACGTGAAACACATCATGAACATCTGACAATTCTGCCGGTAGCTCCAGTTGGTAGGCAACCTTGCCTCTCCTTGCAATTATCCTAAATGGTCCAATAAATCTCAGTGCCAGTTGCCCTTTGACTTTAAATCTCTGTAGTCCCCTCATTGGGGATACTCTGAGATACACATATTCGTCGGGTTCAAAACTGATCTGACGATGTTTCTGGTCATAATATCTCTTCTGACGGCTCTGAGCTGCTTTCAGTCTATCTCGGATAAGTTTTACTTTCATTTCTGCTTCTTTGAGAACTTCCGGGCCAAAGAGTCGGCTATCTCCGGTTTTAGACCAATTGAGAGGGGTACGGCACCTTAGTCCGTATAGGACTTCGAAGGGTGACATTTTTAGACTGGATTGATAACTATTGTTATATGAAAATTCAGCGTATGGCAAACTGTCTTCCCAGCTAACTCCATAAGTAAGAACACAAGCTCTCAACATGTCTTCCAATATCTGATTTATCCGTTCAGTCTGCCCTCGTGTCTGTGGGTGATATGCAGTGCTGAATACCAGTTGCATTCCTATGGCTTGCTGCAAGTGATCCCAAAACCTAGGGACAAACTGAGTGCCTCTATCGGAGACTATGGTCTTGGGTACTCCGTGTAAGCAAACAATTTGGGAGAGGTATAACTTAGCAAGCTTCTGTGTTGAATATGTTGTTTTTACCGGAATGAAGTGTGCCACCTTGGTTAATAAATCTGTGATAACCCAGATAGCATCATTCCCATGTCGTGACCTTGGAAATCTGACAATAAAATCCATTCCTATCTCATCCCATTTCCATTCAGGCACTCTGAGTGGTTGTAACAATCCTGCTAGCCTCTTGTGTTTTGCTTTTATACGCTGACAAGAGTCACAACGTGCCACATATACGGCTACATCCCTTTTCATCCCGTGCCACCAAATTTTTTCCTAGAGATCCTTGTACATCTTGGTTCCCTCGGGGTGAATGGAGTATGGAGTGTTGTGGGCTTCTGCCAAAATCTGCTGTTTTAGTTCTTCCTTATTGGGTACGCATAATCTTTTCCCGTACCATAGGATTCCCTGGCTATCAATGGTAAATTCAGATGCCTTGCCTGGATTTACTTTCCTTTTAATTCCTTCGATACTGGGGTGACCTTTTTGGGTTTCTTTGATCTGATCTTCCAAAGTTGGTTTTACTTCTAGGCGAGCAATGGTCCCTTCCGTGACTAGGACCATGTTAAGTTTGGCAAATTCTTGGTTGAACTCATGCTGTGAGATTTGTACACTGTCATTGTCGGTGTATGGATTTCGGCTGAGGGTGTCTGCCACAACATTTGCTTTACCCGGATGGTAATGAATTCCCACATCATAATCCTTAATTAGCTCAAGCCAGCGGCGCTGTCGTAGGTTTAGCTCTGGCTGGGTGAAGATATATTTAAGACTTTTGTGATCCATGTATATCTCACATCGATTACCAAGGCGGTAATGTCACCATTCCTTAACTGCATGTATCACTACTGCTAGCTCCAAGTCATGGGTAGGGTAATTTTCTTCGTGTCATCGTAGTTGTCTTGAAGCATATGCTACGACCCTTCCTTCCTGCATTAATACAAACCCAAGGCCTTTTCGGGAAGCGTCACAGTATATTTCAAAATTCTTATGCACATCTGGCATGGTCAGAACAGGTGCCGTTGTTAATCTCTTTTTTAATTCTTCGAAACTTTTCTCACATGCTTCAGTCCATTCAAACTTTCTATCCTTCTTGAGTAACTGAGTCATGGGTTTGGCTATGGTGGAGAACCCTTCAATAAATTGTCGATAGTAGCCAGCCAAACCGAGAAAACTCCTGATTTCAGTCGTGTTGGTGGGTTCCTTCCATCCTAAGACATCCTTTACTTTGCTTGGGTCCACTGCTATTCCATCCTTTGTCAGTACATGTCCCAGAAAACCAACTTCCCATAACCAAAATTCACACTTATTGAATTGGCATATAGTTGATTTTTCCGTAATTCTTCCAAGACTATTCGAAGATGTTGCTCATGTTCCTCTGGTGTCTTGGAATAAATAAGTATATCATCAATGAACACAACCACAAACTTGTCCAAATATTTCATGAAAACCTTGTTCATGAGATGTACAAAATATGCAGGAGCATTGGTTAATTTGAAAGGCATCACAGTGAACTCATATAATCCATATCTGGTGGTAAAAGCGGTCTTGGGTATGTCTGATGATTGGATTCTTAATTGACGGTAGCTGATACATCTCCAACGTATCTATAATTTTTACAATCTTGGATGTTTTATATACATTTACAAGCAATTATATATATCATTTTTTGGGACTAACCTATTAACTTAGTGCCCAGTGCCAGTTGCTGTTTTTTGCCTATTTTTGGTTTTCCAGAATTTCAGTACCAAACGAACTCCAAATGCCACAAAACTTTTTGGAGATTTTTTTCTGGACATAAGAGACACTAGAAGCTTCGGGAGAGGACCAGAAGCTAGAGGAGGTGGCCACGAGCCACCAGGACGCACCTGGGGGGGGCAGGCACGCCCTGGTGCCTCGTGGACCCACATCTGCCCCTTTTAACCTAATTCCACCTCTATAAATTCTCTAAAATCAGTAAACCAATAGGGGAGTCCACGAAATACTTTTTCCGCCGCCGCAAGTTCCTGTTCTCGAGAGATCCCATCTGGAGGCCTTTTCCGGCACTCCGCCCGAGGGGGAATCGATCATGGAGGGGCTCTTCATCAACCTGGCTGCCCTTTCGATGATGCGTGAGTAGTTTACCACAGACCTTCGGGTCCATAGTTAGTAGCTAGATGGCTTCTTCTCTCTTTTTGATCTTCAATACAATGTTCTCCTCGATGTTCTTGGAGTTCTATCCGATGTAATCACTTTTTGCAGTGTGTTTGTTGGGATCCAATGAATTGTGAGTTTATGATCAGATTATCCATGAATATTATTTGAGTCTTCTCTGAACTCTTTTATGCATGATAATTATAGCTTCGTATTTCTTCTCCGATCTATTGATTTGGTTTGGCCAACTAGATTGATTTATCTTGCAATGGGAAGAGGTGCTTTGTAATGGGTTTGATCTTGCAGTGCTCAATCCCAGTGACAGAAAGGGACATGACACGTATTTATCATTGCTATTAAGGTTAAAAAGATGGGGTTTATTCATGTGTGAGTTTACTTTGTCTACATCATGTCATCTTGCTTAAGGCGTTACTCCGTTCTTTATGAACTTAATACTCTAGATGCATGCTGGATAGCGGTCGATGTGTGGAGTAATAGTAGTAGATGCAGGCAGGAGTCGGTCTACTTGTCTCGGACGTGATGCCTATATACATGATCATTAATTACCTTGGATACCATCCTGATTATTTGCTTTTCTATCAATTTCCCAACAGTAATTTGTTTACCCACCGTATGCTATTTTCAAGAGAGAAGCCTATAGTGAAAACTATGCCCCCTGGGTCTACTTAAATCATATATTAAAAATCCTAAAAATACCTTGCTGCACTTTTACTTTATTTATTTTATGTTGTATTTTTCTTCGATCTATCTATCTATCACCATACAATTTAATCTTGCAATTAACCGCCAAGGGATTGACAACCCTTTGTTTGCGTTGGGTGCAAGGATTTGTTGTTTTGTGTGCAGGTGCTGCTAACGAGTTGTTGCGTGATTCTCCTACTGGATTGATAACCTTGGTTTCATAACTGAGGGAAATACTTATCTCTACTGTACTGCATCATCCTCTCCTCTTCAGGGAAAAAACAACGCAGATCACAAGCAGCAGGAAGAATTTTTGGCGCCGTTGCCGGGGAGACATCATCAACATCTATCAAGTACCTACGCATAAAACTCTCATCTCCTTGCATTTATTTTATTTGCCTTTGCCTCTTGTTTTTATCTTCCCCACTTCTAAAAGTTTTTACAAAAATACAAAAATATTTTCCGTTTGCCTTTTTGCGTATTTTCTTGTTCGCTTGCTTGAAGTTGCTTTCATGGCTGATTTTGGTATTGAAAAAGGTGAGGATTGTAAGACTCCTAAAATTGAAATTCCTACCAATTTAGATGCTAAAACTTTCGTGATGGGACATGGGAATATTATAGGAAAAAGTGTTGTTCAAGAATTCTTTAATTGCATCAGAACTTTGGCTTGTGATGACACTCCTATTCTTAAAAGAACCAAAAACTATGCCGAAGCTATCTCTGCATTGGTTCTTAAACTCGAGAGAAGATTTATTTGTACCCATCCTACTTTGCAAAGATTGTTTTATGAGTTGCCAGTTATAAAAAATCCTAGAGCTAAGAAGATAGCTACCCTTATCCTCATGAATGAATTTGATTATACAGTGCAGGAAGCTAGAGAAATCTTTGATTTTTATGGTATGAATCGTGAAAAACCCGTGATAGATGAGATTATATACAATAGCGATTACTTTTTGAGATACTTATTTTGCAATGATCACGGTTTTGATGAGAATACAAAAAAAGAGATCCCTCCCTTAAACATAATCCAACAAGTTTTCAATGGTATTAATAAACAGTATGCTTGGATTGTAAAAGGGAATCAAGAGGGATTCGAGGATGGTCAACTTAGTAATGCTAAAATTCCCGTGGATGATGTGTTTCATATTATCTTTGAAAAGCCTCCTGATGAGAACGCATCCTTAGAAAAAAAGAAGGATGACAATACTTGAAACTATG
Organism: Elymus sibiricus; assembly: GCA_039707655.1. NCBI lineage: Eukaryota > Viridiplantae > Streptophyta > Magnoliopsida > Poales > Poaceae > Elymus > Elymus sibiricus. The sequence continues at coordinate 85,171,404 of CM077668.1, read as the reverse complement.
CATTATGCCTAGCTAGGGGCATATAACAATAGCGCTTGTTGGGAGGCAACCCAATGAATAAAATAATTTTTTTTGCTTTTTGTTTCTGTTCTTGTGTGCACACAATTATGCTACTGTTATGATTGTGTTTTTTATGTTTTAATTAGTGTTTGTGCCAAGTAAAGCCTTTAGGACGATTTGGAAGATAGTATAATTGATGATGTTTGGAAAACAGAAAGTTTTGCATGAAGTGCTGAAATTTTAGTTCTGTACTGGAGCGTCAGAAAAATATGAAATTTTTACACAGTATTGGTATATGAATTTCCCACGTTGTCCTAATTTTTCAGAATTGTTTGAGTTAGATAATTATGTCTTTTAAATAGATCTTTACAGACTGTTCTATTTTAGACAGATTCTGTTTTTGTTGCATTGTTTTGCTTGTTTTGATGGAACTATGGATTGTATCGGGGGGTATAAGCCATGAAGAAGTTAGAATACAGTAGGTATAATGAAAAAATAAAATATGAATGGGTTTGCAACAGTACCTAAAGTAGTGATTTATTTGTTATACTAACGGATCTCATGAAGGTTTTGTTGAGTTTTGTGTGATTGAAGTTTTCAAGTTTTGGGTGAGATCATGATGGATGAAGGAATAAGGAGTAGCAAGAGCCTAAGCATGGGGATGCCCAAGGCACCCCAAGGTAATATTCAAGGAAGACTAAAGCGTCTTAGCTTTGGGATGCCCCGGAAGGCATCCCCTCTTTCTTCTACCAACTATCGGTAATTTTACTTGGAGCTATATTTTTATTCGTCACATGATATGTGTTTTACTTGGAGCGTCTTGTAAAATAGTTTGTTTGCTTTTTAGTTTGTCACAATCATCCTTGCTGGACACACCTATTTGAGAGAGCCACACATTTATCATGATTTGTTAGAATACTCTATGTGCTTCACTTAAATCTTTTGAGCTAGGCAGTTGCTCTAGTACTTCACTTAAATCTTTTTAAGCACGGCGGTGGCTATATTTTGAAGAAATATTTGAACTCTCGTACTTCACTTATATTAATTTGAGAGTTGATAAGATGAAATTTTGAAGAAATATTTGCACTCTCATGCTTCACTTATATCTTTTTGAGAGTTGATAATAGTAATGGTAATTTGCACAAGATATGAATTTGGTCCCAAAGTGATGAATATTCAAGGGGGATATAATAAAAACTTTCATATGGATCATTGGACATGATAAGTTTGATTCCTTGCAATAGTTTTTCAATATGGAGATGATGATATGTGAGTCATGTTAGTGAGTAATTGTGATTTAGTAAGAATATTGGTGTTAAGGTTTCTGATTCCCTATGCATGCACGTAATGTCAATAGTTATGCAATGAAATTACATCCTACTTATGGTGCATTATTCAGTGTTAGTTATGTTCAATGCATGTTTATGACCGTTTTCTTTTTTGGTTGGTTGCTTCACAATCTATTTGCTAGCCTTCATTTGTACTAAGCAGGAATATTGCTTGTGCATCCAACTCCTTAAACCTGAAAGTTGTGCCAAATGAGTCCACCATACCTACCTATATGCGGTATTTCCATGCCGTTCCAAGTAAATTTGCATGTGCCAACTCTAATTTTCAAAATAATTTTTCTGTTTTGTGTGCCCGTACCACTCATGAAGCGGCAGGGGGTGGCCAATATTTTCCATGCTAGGCGGGTTATTCTCATGATGAGTGTTTATTCACTTGTCATTGCATGAGAGAGTGGCAGGTAATAGGGATGCCTAGTCCCACAATGAATCAAAAATAATAATAACAAAATTCCTTGGAAAGTGTTCATATGGAGGGCACCCGTGGATATGGCTAGCCATGGATTGTGAAAGAATGGTGGAAAGGAAATGAACTTTATTTTCTGTTTGGGAACTGCCTATAATGTGTCTAGCATGGAAGATATTGGGAATTCTCGGTCGTTTTCGTTGACAGGAAAAGCATGCCTCTCAAAATAATTTTTATCTCTCTAATTTAAGCTTTGAGCTCTGGCACCTCTGCAAATCTCTGCTTCCCTCTGCAAAGGGCCTATCTATTTACTTTTATGCAATTTTTATTTTCATATTGAGTCTCCATCTTCTCTTATAAAGCACCAACGAGAGAGCACTATTGTCATACTTGTGCATTGTGTGTAACTAATATTGAGTGTGTTTCATGAATGGATCAATGATTGAGCATAATGGGCTAGGGATAACTTTCTTTAGCGTTGATATTTTGGAAGACTTGGTTGCTTGTTAGTATGCTTGAGTATTTATATCTTCATGTCAAACTATTGACTATTGCTTTGAATCATTCAAGTCCAAATGTCCATGCTATAAAAGAAAGAGTATATGATGAATATGATAGGTAGCATTCCACATCAAAAATTCTGTTTTTATCATTTACCTACTCGAGGACGAGCAGGAATTAAGCTTGGGGATGCTTGATACGTCTCCAACGTATCTATAATTTTTGATTGTTCCATGCTATTATATTATCAATCTTGGATGTTTTATATACATTTACAAGCAATTATATATCATTTTTTGGGACTAACCTATTAACTTAGTGCCTAGTGCCAGTTGCTGTTTTTTGCCTGCTTATGGTTTTCCAGAATTTCAGTACCAAACGAAGTCCAAATGCCACGAAACTTTTTTGAGATTTTTTTCTGGATATAAGAGACACTAGAAGCTTTGGGAGAGGACCAGAAGCCAGAGGAGGTGGCCACGAGCCACCAGGGCGCGCCTGGGGGGGGGGGGGGCAGACGCGCCCTAGTGCCTCATGGGCCCACCTCTGCCCCTTTTGACCTCATTCCACCTCTATAAATTCTCTAAAATTGGGAAACCAACAGGGGAGTCCACGAAATACTTTTTCTGCCTCCGCAAGTTCCTGTTCTCGAGAGATCCCATCTGGAGGCCTTTTTCGGCACTCTGCCGGAGGGGGAATCGATCACGGAGGGGCCCTTCATCAACCTTGTTGCCCTTCCGATGATGAGTGAGTAGTTTACCACAGACCTTTGGGTCCATAGTTAGTAGCTTGATGGCTTCTTCTCTCTTTTTGATCTTCAATACAATGTTCTCCTCGATGTTCTTGGAGTTATATCCGATGTAATCACTTTTTGCGGTGTGTTTTTTGGGATCCGATGAATTGTGAGTATATGATCAGATTATCCATGATTATTATTTGAGTCTTCTTTGAACTCTTTTATGCATGATTATTATAGCTTCGTATTTCTTCTTTGATCTATTGATTTGGTTTGGCCAACTAGATTGATTTATCTTGCAATGGGAAGAGGTGCTTTGTAATGGGTTCGATTTTGCGGTACTCAATCCCAGTGACAGAAAGGGACATGACACATATGTATCATCGCTATTAAGGGTAAAAATATGGGGTTTATTCATGCGTGAGTTTACTTTGTCTACATCATGTCATCTTGCTTAAGGCGTTACTCCATTCTTTATGAACTTAATACTCTAGATGCATGCTGGATAGCGGTCGATGTGTGGAGTAATACTAGTAGATGCAGGCAGGAGTCGGTCTACTTGTCTCGGACGTGATGCCTATATACATGATCATTGCCTTGGATATCATCATGATTATTTGCTTTTCTATCAATTGCCCAACAGTAATTTGTTTACCCACCAGATGCTATTTTCAAGAGAGAAGCCTCTAGTGAAAACTATGGCCCCCGGGTCTACTTAAATCATATATTAAAAATCCTAAAAATACCTTCCTGCACTTTTACTTTATTTATTTTATTTTGTATTTTTGTTCAATCTATCTATCTATCACCATACAATTTAATCTTGCAATTAACCGCCAAGGGATTGACAACCCCTTGTTTGCGTTGGGTGCAAGGATTTGTTGTTTTGTGTGCAGGTGCTGCTAACGAGTTGTTGTGTGATTCTCCTACTGGATTGATAACCTTGGTTTCATAACTGAGGGAAATACTTATCTCTACTGTACTGCATCATCCTCTCCTCTTCGGGGAAAAACCAACGCAAATCACAAGTAGCAGTAGCCTGCTCTCAAGTCTATTTTTGAGAAAACCTTGGCTTCTGCCAGTTGGTCAAACATGTCATTGATCCTTGGTAGTGGATATTTATTTTTGATGGCAACCATATTGAGTGCCCTGTAACCAATACATAACCATAGGGTACCATCCTTTTTCTTGGCAAATAAAACCGGTGATCCCCATGGTGATGAGCTGGGTCGGGCATATCCCTTTTCTAGTAATTCCTTAATTTGCTTCTTTAGCTCAACCAATTCTGTTGGAGCCATTCGATAAGGCTTCTTGTAGATGGGTGCCGTTCCAGGTGCTAGTTCAATAACAAATTCAATTTCACGATCTGGTGGCATGCCTGGTAGATCCTCAGGAAATACATCGGGGTATTCGCATACCATAGGAACCTTGCTTAATTCTGTCATGTCCACTTGATTTAACTTTCCTTGTGATGTAGAAATTTCCCTTGTACCAAAATTTACTGTCTTCCCTTGACAACTGGTGAGAGTCACTATACGATTGTAGCAGTCTAAAAAGCCTTTATTTGTGGTCAACCAGTTCATTCCCAAAATAACATCCAAATCGACTGCTTCCAGTACAATAAGATTTTCTAGGAACTTCATTCCTTTTATTTCAATATTCACATCCTGGCAGTACCATTGGGTGCTTTGCTTTGATCTCGGGGACTGAATAACCATTGAATTTTTCAAAGGCGAAAAAGAAAATTGACTGGTTCATTGCGGGGCTTGTTGTTACAAACCTGTACTGACTGGTTCATGCGGCGCTTGAGAATCTCATTCATGTTACAGTGCTCATTTTCCAGGATAATAGCCTTGTCTACCAGTGTCTTGAAATCCGGAAAAGTATGGACTACCAGTTGGCACTTTAAAGATGGAACAAGCCTGTCAAGGAATTTCTCTATCTTTTTGCTTTCTGTCATATATTCATCATTGGCGTACCGGGCTAGCTGAGTAAACTGATCGGGGTACTGAGTTAGCATTGTGCCCCATTGCTTGAGGTCCTCAAATTCTCTTTTCTTTAATTTCATGATGCTGTTGGGAATATGTGCTCCCCGGAAGCTTCCCTTGAATTGCTCCCACGTCACGTATCCTCCATTGGGATCCCACCATGATGCTGCTATTCCAGAGAAGTAATGCAGAGCATATAATACTTTTTCCTGGTCCGTACACTAGGCTATGACCAATTTTATTTCAATATCACGCAGCCAGTCGTCTGCCTCCAAAGGTTTATCTGTGTGAGAAAAGATAGTCAGATTGGTCCTTTGAAGTTCAGATAATTTTGATCTGGGTTGATGCTGTCCATGATGATTTCCCATATTTATTAAGTGTTGCATCATTTCCTGGTGTTGCTGCTGACTTTGTTCATAAAGACAGCACACTTGTGAGAATGCTGAATCATTGCTTTGCTGACTTGTCTGTCCTGGTGTGACATTATTTCCCATCTGTGCAAAGTTGTCCTCTGGTGGACTGGGCATAGAACGAGTCCAGGGACGATGCATTTTCTTTCTGGGTATTTGTGTAACACCGATGAGAAAACAAATTATAAAGGAAGAAAATAAATTTTTAAGAGACTGAAAATAATTTCCCCCAAAGATGTAGGTGCATAAAAGTAGCGGGTTATATTATACATGCAGATTCATTATACATGCAAGATTTAATTATACATGCATGATTTAATTATACAATATGCTCGTCGTAGCCGTGATGCTTACATGGCCGCTTATTTAGACTAGTGCACTACTCCGTCCTCTTAGCATGCTGCGATCCAAGTCTACTACTCGCCATCTTACAAAGAAGAAAAGAAACAGAAAATAAATATTTTACAGCTACACTCTCATAAAAGGTGACTGCAGTGCTGATGCCTAGTCTGCTATCACGGAGTGTCTGGAACATCGTAGGCCCTGCTGAGGTTAAGTCCCAGACGGGGTGCTAAAGACTTGACCTCCTCCTCGGGTATGGTCTCCAGTCGAGCAGCTGTCGGTGCCATGCCTGCTCACAGTGGTACTGTGCTCATAGGCGGTGAACCTCTAATCGGAATGGGAATAGCCAAGCGACTAGACTCATCGCTCGGAGACGAGCGTCGGATCGCGGAACGAGTAGGAGGATCATATGGTGGAGTCGGAATGCGGGGAGCGCGTGGTGAAGGAGAACGGAACTCACTCCTGTGAGGAGCCCTCGCACGAGCTAAGTCCATCCGTGCAGCAAGATAGTCATCCACTAGTGAGGTGAACACTGACTCTAGAGCCATGATGTCCTAAACAAGGGGCTCAATCGCCTCATCCCTTTCTCCCGCGGTGCAAGAGAAAGCATAGTGACTAGTGTATGGAACATGGCATGGAAGATAATGATAGGGACGTGTCTGCATGACTGGAAGAATGTCCCTAAGACGAGCGATGGCCTCTCGGGCAGCCATCTGGATAGGATGCCTCTCAGTAGGCATGACTCTCCCCACAAAACGATAGTTGCGGTGAGGCACGGCCTCTCCACCCCGAATATATACCGAGGCCTGGTACATAGTCAGGGTGTCCGAGATCCTGTCGGGAAAGACGATGTACTCCGGATGACTCAAAGATCCCATCGCGACCCTGGCGATGTAGACGAGAAGACGGGAAAATCTGGGTCAGGCAGCTGCCGCCAGACATCTACAACAGTAGACAAAAAATCCAAATAGTCATATCATAAGTATATGATGACCAAGGAAAATTTGCTACAATGCATGAAATGCATGCTAAAATTGTTAGGACTAACTCTACTACTAGCGATTGCACCTAGGGCTTCCTACAGTCATCCTGGCTCTAGTACCAAGGTTTGTCGGGCCCGTTTCCGGAATAAATCACAGATTAGTCCCTAGTCACACCAGCCCTAAGATCAGAACAACTGGTCGACTTCCTTGATATAGATAACCAGTACATACATAATATTACACAAGGTTGAGCCAGAGTGCTCAACATTTATTACAAACTTGTCTACATATGACGGTGGCGGAATAAGACAGTGGTGTGGGGATATTACAATACTGATACAATAAAGTAAAGTCAAGCGTCAGTGTGAGGCTTGACTATTTTATTGGTGTAGCGGAAGCACTGCGGATGATACGCGTGGTAGAGTCCAAGACCACAAGTTGACTGACTGGGAACACCTCTAAGCGTCGGGCTCGCTAGCGCACTCTTCCTCCATAAGCTCGTCTTCCTCTGGGTCTGGCCAAATTAACAAGCCAGGGACAAGCCTGTGAGTACGTTGGAATGTACTCGCAAACATTATGAACAAAAGATATACTGAATGCATATGGTTCATAATGGACCATATTAAATGCATATGCTGACCAGAATTAAATAATAGCATGCTAAATGTTAATATGGTGTGGATAAATAATTATATAATTTCAGTAATAAACCAAGAAAATAAAATGGAACATCGGGCGTTGGATCGCCCGAGAAATTCCAAGAAGAATGCCAAACGGGTGTTTGAATGCGATGCCTCGAGAGGTCTTGAAAAGAAATGCCAAACGGGTGTCTGAAAGCGACGCCTCGAGAGGTCTTGAAAAGAAATGCCAAACGGGTGTCTTAAAGCGACGCCTCGAGAGGTCTTGAAAATAAAATTGAGTACCCAGGTGGACTAGCCATCCCAAGTGATACTCAGAAAAGAAAATAAAAATGAGTATCCAGGTGGACTAGCCATCCCAAGTGACACTCAGAATAGAAAATAAAACTGAGTATCCAGGTGGACTAGCCATCCCAAGTGATACTCAGAAAAGAAAATAAAACTGAGTATCCAGGTGGACTAGACATCCCAAGTGATACTCAGAGGTTGCACATAGAAGAAATGGTTAGTCCACAGAAATATTCATGTTAACAATAATATTCATGATAGCATCAGTGGTGACAATTATTATCCTACAAAATGAATCATGCTCCATTTTAATTATTTCCTCTGAAGACCGACACCGGGACCGACACTTGACCCTTCCCAGCTAACGTCCTTGACTGTGGACATGGCTATTCGAATAGGTATAACTCTGCAGAGGGTGTACTCTTTACCCACAAGTAAATGATTTCTTTAGCCAACACCGAGTTGCTGACTTATTCCGATTACGGTCTTTAGGTTGAAAACACACCTGACCAGCACACACCAGATTAACTTTCTGGATGCCAGGAATCACCCAAAGCATCATTCAAGAAAAACTCTAAGTCGGGGAGACCATCGTCTCGAATAGCATGGGATCTCTATTAATAACATGCGGATTACAAGGGGTGCCCCCCTCTCGGCCCAGCCGGATACACCCATGCCCCCTGACCCGATAACTGGCATTAGTCCATGGAACCCTCATCATGGCCCCTCTAAGTGGTGTGTACACGGAAATGGGTTAGCAATTTACTAAGCCGTACTTCCCTCATGGAAAGACAAGTGGCAGCACGAATTTTAGCTAGGCATGACGGAACAAGACTCGATCTAGGTCGACTCAGGAGGTGTTATTATTATGACGGACATGTTTCACATGCCACAGTGACACCATCGTGTCTTGATGTGACCCGTGCCCACCGGCACGTCAAAGGCAGGAGGTACACTTCTGGTTTCTCACCACTTCTTCCACGTTAGGAAGATTCTTGGATGCATGAAAGAAATGCAAAAAATGATATGACCATGCATGCACTTGTTATTCACCACATGGCCGGTGATATCTCGAACTGATGCAAACATGTATGCAGTCACCATATCCCAAGATAAAAAATGCTTGCCTTGATCAAAGTAGGCAGAAGGTGATCCCTCAAATTTTTTGGCAAAGTTCCCCTCCTCATTTTCTAGAAAATAAGAATTCAAATTCAAATCAAATTTTTTTGTTACAGTACAAAAAGTTGTCTCAAAATATTTTCAAATAAATACTAAATAAAACTAGAGTGAAAAAGAAGATTTTCAGAAAATGAATCAATTAAAAATGATTTGTGGTTTAAAAGTTATAAAGGTTTTAAAACCTGGGACGTTTCTACAAATAAAATAACTGCCAGCGGGTCCTTGCGGTAAAAACAGAAAACGCCTCGGAAAAGAATAAGTCTTCCCGTTCACAAAATGTAAAGCAACAGAAGGCGTTTTCGAAATAACCCATGAAAGAATAAAACGCTGACGGGTGGGCCCCACCCGTCAGGTTTGAAATTCAAACGCGCCTCACGCGCGATAACATAGTGGGTGCGGCGGTCACCGGCATCGATCCCCGGCGTTTCAGGAGGCGGCGATGGTCGGGATGTGCTCGGGGGAGTATTCCGCGTCAGTGGGTGGCGGTGGTGGTTGCAGGCGAGCACCGTAGCGACGGCGAGGTCAACTCCGGCGGACGGCGGCATCGGGTGGTGACGGATGTCGTCGGGGAGGGCTCTGGACGTCGAATTGATGCATGGAATGGATGAGTGGGTGCACGGGGAGGCTACTGACGAAGTTTGGGAGGTGGAGATGGAGTAACGGTGACGTGGGACAGCGGCGGATCGGGTGGCCGGAGTCGGGGAAGACGACCTCCCCGAGGTCGTCCGACTCCTCTGGGGGTCGATTGGGAGTGTGTGGATGTGGTGCGAGTACTGAACGGAGCTCGAGGGCTCCTTTTATAGATGATCCGAGGTGGTCCAAGGCGGTGCGGATCACGCCTGATTAATGGTGGTCGGCGAGGGAAGTTGGAGGCGGTGGGCGAGGTCGGTGAGCATCAGTGACGTCGGGAGAGCCTTCTCCAAGCGCCAGCGCGGACGGGGTCAAGCTCTACTGCCTTATCCCGAAGCCGAGCTCCCGTACGGCCATGGTGGGCGGCGTGCGGCTCCGGCAACAGACAGGCGGGTGCGGGGTGGTTTGGATAGTGCGGTGAGCTGCGGAATAGTGCGACGCGTGGAGAGGAGGTAGGAGAGGGAGAGGTGGCAGGAGTGATGGTGGCTGGGGCCGTGCTGATCCTCTCAGCCGCCGCGGCCGAGGGCAGCGGCTGTTGCACCGGCCAGCCACTGTGCTGTCGGCGGCGAGGGGGTCCCCGACGACGCATTGATGACCAACAGAGGCGTGGATGAGGGAGAGATGGAGTGGAGTGCACCGCACGGCGTCGACCTCCCCTGTCTCTGAACTTCTCTGTTCTCTGAAAAAAAATTACAGTGAGCTACAGTGCACACCAAGTGCTTGATGAAATGCTTGATGGCCTCTGGCATTTTTGGAATTTTTGAGAATTTTTGTGGTGAGGTACTAATGAATAACAGAGAGGCTGGCAAAATTTCAGAATTTTTGGAGCAATTAAAATTAGGTTTTGATCAAAGAGATTGAATCTGGTCCAAATTTCAATTTAATGAAATTTGAAAATTTTGAACTGTGGAACAGAATGTTTTTGGGGAAATGGAGTGTGGGTACTGTCAAGTAGCTGGGATAATTTTTGTGGGTGCAGAAGAGTTGGAAAAAATATAGTTCCTTTGTAAATCAAAGGAACTAGGAATAAATGAAATTCAAACTTTGGAAATTGCTAAATATGATAAAATTATTTTTATGGAGAGCAGAGGTATTGGGTACTGTCCTAGGTTTTGAGGATGACTTGAATGATAATTTAGAAGTGACTGAATAATTTTTGTGGGAATTTTCTAAGTGTTGGAAGAAAAATGAAATGGGCCATTCCATTGAAATAATTTATTTATTCAAAATTTTCTAAAAGAAAAATATTTTTGATTCTACAAAAATAATTACTCAAGTAAGAAACCATCAAATCAGAACCATTTTAATATTTTTGAAACCCAATTGAAAACTGAAAATGATTTTAAAAATAGAAGAAAGAGAGAGAAAGAGCCATAGTGATCCAAAGAATTTTATTCTTAAAGAAAAGATTTTAAAATTCAAAAGAGAATATTTTTGGTGTGTAACACCTAGCCGCGATTCCGATCGATGGAAAAAGTCTAGCAGAGATCGAGGCCAGGAGCGCCATTGAGATGTTAAAAACAACAGTCACGCAGTAGGCGAACTACTCTCATAGTCAACACCGCTTCATTCCACTCCTCATCAGAGTCGCAGCAGGAGTAGACATGCCGAGTCACCCGCAGTCTCTAGTAGTGTGCAACACAGGAGGGCTCAGGAGCCGCCTCCAGATCAACAACAGCCGATAATCCCAAACACACATGCGATCATTGATGCTGCTCGTGGTCTACAGGGGATAGAGATTGGGAACACAGGTGTAGCATATGCTTAGCCTATCGTGCAACCTCAACCCGCCTCAACCCAGCCAGCTGTCCGTACTAGTGGCATAACAGGGCGGACTATTGGAACTCCATGTCTAGTCCCGACATTACGCGATGCATGCACGCCTCCGGATTTCAAGGGTCCCCGCAAGGTTCATAATTATACAGCTGATTTGGAACCAGCCGAGTGGATTAAAAGTTATGAGTTAGCACTACAAAAAAAGACACATCCGTGACATTATGGCCCGAACGAAAATTTTTCTGTCATGGCTGTGACACTTCTATGACAATAATTGTGACAAAAAAAGGTATCATCATAGATGTGGTGGGCTCCTACTTCTATGACAAAAAATTATGATAGAAAATGGGCTTTTCGTCCTAGGCGGGCCGGACACGCACCTGCATGACATTCTTTGGGCCGTCCAGGAAGTAAAAAATCATGGTAGAAGTGAGGCCGAGGAAATTTTCGGGGAGTTCCCAGTTACGGTGGGTGGTCGGGGCCGAGCGATGCAGTGTGGTTTGCGCGTTTCTCTCGTACATGCGTGTGTGCAAGGCATTCACTAACTGAACCCGAGCGAGGCATTCGCTTACTGAACCTGAGCGATCGATCGATCCCTCAGACTACTACACGTACTGAACCCGAGCGATCGATCCCACTGCATACTGAAGCCGAGCGATCCCTTCGCTGCTAACTGAACCCGAGCGATCCCTTCGCTGCTAACTGAACCCGAGCGATTCCTTCGCTGCTAACTGAACCCGATCGATCCTTCTCGCTGCTTACTGAAGCCGATCGAGCCCCCGTGCGAGATGTAGACAGCCGGTGTTGGGTTGCGTCTCGATGAACAGTGTCCATTGCTGCCGCACGCACGATACACGTAGACACGAGTCGAGACGCATCGATCGAGCCAGTTGGTTGGCTGTGGATGAACAATTCTCGTTGCTGTAGCCCGCTCGTATGCCCCACCCCAGCCGGTGGGGGTTGGATGAACAGAACCACGACCGTGTAGGCTGTTGGCGCTGGATGAACAGGACCCCGAGGAGGCCGTGCCTCGGTACGCCATACCCCAACCGGTTGGGGGTGGATGAACAGGACCCCGTGGAGGCTGGATGAACAATAGCCGGTGGAGGCTGGAGGAAGTTGACGGTGGATGAACAGTAGCTGGTGGAGGCTGGAGGAGGTCGATCGTGGATGAACAATAGCCCGTGGAGTCCTGTTTAGCGGTACGCCACACCCCTCCCAATGAACAGGACCCCGTTTCGACCTTAGGCAGTTGGGGAGAAGTCTGTTTCCTCCATTTTGCGGTACGCCAGACCCCTCCTGATGAACAAGACCCCGTTTCGACCATAGGTGGTTGCATAGAAGTCCGTTTCCTCCATTTTGCGGTACGCTAGACCCCCAGCCGATGAACGGGACCCTGTTTTGACCGTACGCGGTTGAACAGAAGGCCGTTACCTCCGTTTTGCGGTACGCCAGACAACTAGCCGGTGGGGGTCGATGAACACCACCCCGTTTCGGCTATTCCGTCCAAGCCAGTTGGCTCCCAATGAACAGGACGCATTCCGACCCAGTCGGTTGCCTCCCGATGAACACAATGTTGTTTCTCCGTTTCGACCCAGCCGGTTGGCTGCCGATGAACAGGAGGCCGTTGCTGCTGTCTGTTGCCTCTCTCCATGTACACGAGCACTGGCCATACATCTGTGCGAGTACGCGTTCGAGACCCCGCCCGTATATGTACGTACATTGCCGTATTTTTTGCCGTGTGGCTCTACGTACGTCTACATGATTTAGACGGGGCTGCCTGAACTGCTACGTCGGGGGATCTACTACGACACGTGCCGCTCCTTACACGCCCACGGTTCATCGTTGCAGAGAGACCGATCGACCAGTATGTACATACACATTCGCGACCAGACAGACAACGCTACGTATGCTACGACCGGGTGGCTCCCAGCTGTCAGGGAGGATAAGGAGGCACTTCCTTGCGTGCGAAGATATAGCAGGTGGGTCCCAGCTATCAGGGGGATGGATAATTTTTTCCGCGTAATAAGGCGGCACTTCCTTGCGTGCGAAGATGTAGCTGGTGGGTCCAGCTGCCAGCCTCACCGCGTACAGTCCTCTTCCGATGGCTGTCATTCATTGACCATGTTGACTACGCCGCACCGAGAGCACCAAGGCGGTGGACGATGGCGAGGCCTAGGAAGGGAATGATGTGGAGCCAGGGAAGACGCGGCAGTGGATGCCCACGCGGAGGGGAGTACCAGGGTTGACTGGTTCGGCTGCGGTGTGAGGCCGCCATCGCCGGAGAATAACAGGGGATGTGGGTGAGTAGAGGGAAGGCCTGGCCAGCAGTGGGAGTAGGGTGGGGCAGTGAGGCATGCGCGGCAGCACAGTCTGTAACACCCCAAAAATCGGGTTATTGATTTTTGTGCTGTTAACCCTTCCTAGCTTTCCTCTCCCAAATTTTTTTCCTCTAGAATCTGGTGAGTGACCAGGTGAATCCAGACAATCCTCAATCTCTCCATACCCTTCCCATGCTTCTGTGACAGTCAAGCTTCCGTCAGTAAACCCCGAACCTCATTCAAACCCTAGTTCCAAAATATTGGAACTGGAAATCCTGCCTTTGTGTTTACAAAGGAGCTATTATTTTTCTTGCTCAGTTGATCCTACCAAAATTTCCAAAGATCCTCCTTCATCCATAAATCGTAGATGTGCAAAAATATTGCCAAGTCATATGCAATATTTTTCATCTAGAATTAATTCCTCTTTCTGCCTTTCTGAGGAATTAAATCTAGGAAAATATCTATCCATCTCCAAAGTCCATGAAACCTTGTGGAGATATTCTTTGTGATCATATTGAGCTCTCACAAAAATATTGGCCATAATTAAATAAGGATAATTGCATTTTCCTATTTAAAGTCAATATTTCAATTTGGGGCCTTTCCAAAGGAACTACCATTTTGGTAGCTAGGAAAAATCCCAAATAATTTGTGGAGCTTATTCTATCCATATATTCACCATTTCCATCAAAATCTCAAGTTCCACAATTCAAATTTTGAGCACAACATCCATTTGCAAATTATGTCCAGATTTCCAGTTTGCAAAGGATGTGCTTGTTCCCTTGATCTTTTTGGGCTGATATTTTTCGGGGTGGTTAACAATGATAAATCACCTCTGGATACCAAAAATCAGCCCATTTCATTTAGCCAATCTTCCTCAGTAAATTATCTTAATTTCTGTCCAGATTGCATCTCTGTGAAGGAAGTACCTTCATAGGTGATCAAGATTGGCTGAAATTTTTCCAGCAAGCTCTCATGACTATATCATCACTCTCCACAAAAAATCAGCTAATTCCATTTAGCCATTTGACCCCAGCATCATCATCTTCATTTCTGGCCAGATTGCTAGGTTGCAAAGGAAGTACCATCTAGAATTGTCCATTTGTGCTGAAATTTGGCCAGGATGACTACCTTGGTAGATGACTAACCCCAGCCCAAGATCAGGCCAAGGGGAGCAATGTGTTGACCACACCACATGTCAACAGTTTGTTGCTGGAAACTGTTTGACCAAGGTGCAGCCACACCAGAGCAGTTCATTGCATTTCAACCACGTAGTTCAACTCCAGGAAGGACGAAGAAGTCCCCAGACAAGGTTTGGCCTTGCGTGGGGCGTGGAAATGCCATGGCCACATGGTGACCACGTGCAGAGCACGCCAAACCGGTGCAACGCGTGCCAGATCCTTCGGGAGCTCGTCTCCAGCGAGCTCTAGCTTGTCCGCGAGCGCCGGTGAGCTGCCCACCGCACGCGTGTGCCTTCTGGAGCCCTCTCCCCTCGTCCCCTAGCCCATGGACGCTTCTGCCGACCGCCGGAGTGCCGCCACCTCGCCGTGCGTCTCGGAGCTTCGGCCACCGTCGTGAGACCCCCTCCCCGCGACTATAAATAGCGCCCCCGAGCTCCCCTCCTCTCCACCAGCAACCAACCCAGCCCCTCCCTCCAGCTCAAGGAGCCCCCTATCCTCTCGCATGGCCGATGGCCATCGCCACGGCTCCGCTCCAATCCGAGCGCCAGAGGCCTTCCCCTCTCCTTCTTCGGCCACCCAGAGGAGCGGTAGAGCTCTCCCCAGCTCGCCCCCACCCCAATTCCGACCACCGTCGCCCGTGCCCGCCATCCCCAAACACCGCTGCGGCCATCCACTTGGCTGCCCATGGCTACCCTCCCTCCAGGCCATCCCGAGCTCTCCTGCGGCTGCCCCTAGGCGCGGGGTGGCGTCACAAGCTCGCTCGGCTCGCCAGCGGGCGCAGCCGAGGGGAGGAACGCCGGCAGCCAGCGCGACCGCACGGCCATGGCGCCTCCTCTATTCCTGCCGCGTCGGGAAGAAGGAGACCAGGGGAGGAGAGAGAGAGAGGAGATGAGTCGGGCCCAACCCGTCAGCCGGAGAGAGGAGTCAACCCGGGCCCGCTGTCAGATTAAGTGGAGGCGCCCTCTATGGAGTACGCTTCCCCGCTTCAAAAGCGTATTTCCATAAATACGCTTTCAAATTCTCAGCAGCCGGCCGAACTGGTTAATTAGTGAACGTTCATCCGTTAGGGGCTGAAATGGACAGTTTCTGTCCGTTTCTCCGCTTAACGAACGAACGGCCCTAACTTCGCGACCGTAACTCCGATTGAGGTAAATCCAACGCCCATGTTTTCAGTTCATCGAGCCCGTTCCGATGGTATAATTTTCATAATGTTTTCACACTATGAAAATGACCATTTTTCCCTTGCCCTTAATCAGCCCCCTTCGAGAGGGAAACTTTTCCGGCAAATCTTTCCGGAGTTTCATCGCACTTCTTTCCGGTGACTCCATCTACCCCAAGGCAAGCCAACCTCTTATCATGAGCTCCGGACATGCGTGATGACTTTGCTTGCACCCTGTGTGTGTGTTTCCGTATATTTTAGATCATCTATTAGTTTGCACTGCCGTAGCCCTATTATTTCATCTGTGCTAGATACTAGTGTTATTTACCATGTGAGATCATGAATTGCTTTCATGTCATATTTTCCCATGCTAGTAACAATACCTTTAACACCATTGTCATGTTAGTGCTATGATTTGATCTCATGCCATGATTGTCAATATTGTTATAGTTTTATTATGCTGTTGTTAAGGGATTGTTCCCGCTCATAAATGTTGATGTTATGGTGAGATGATGGAGATGTCAAATTGAACTTGTAAACTAGACCTCCTCCGTCATCGATGGGATCGAGTCATAGTGCCACCGAACCGACCTTACCCGTGCAGCCACATTTGCCGGTATCGGACGGCCTTGACTTGGTCTAGCTTTGTGCTCTCTTACCGGTACCACCAAAGAGAGAAGGTTATGCGCGCGTGCTACCCTGGCCCGGTAGGTGGCGATAACCTTGTGAGCCCAGTTGTTTGTTTAGCCCAGGAGTCCCTGTTTGGGACAGTTTTGTTTGGCCACGATGGTGGCAGGTGTCACGGGGTAACACAGGGGCCACCCAGGGCATGACTCCGGGGGAGGATGATTGTCGGTGGTACGGTGGGAGAGTCACGGGTTAGGTAAGTTTCGTTGGAGCAGCACCGGTCCACCCAAAGGGGAAGTGTACTAAGGTACGGGACCAGGAGCTTCATAGTGTGGGTAAAGTGTGCAACCTCTGCAGAGTGTAAGAATCTATTCAAATAGCCGCGTCCACGGTATTGGACACAGTTCGTATTAGGTCACACTATTTGGTCTTAGTCAATCTTGAGGACAAACCTGTTATTATAAACTTGTTAAGGAATGTGCTACTAAGTGAATGTGGTAATTTGGTTAATTGTGAGCAGTCACCATGTTGTCCTGATATGATCACAAGATGAGATCTCGGTGAGTCATGAGTTAGCCCAGCAAGGCAGTAAAGCTGAGTGATGTCACCACATGGTATTTTAATACTTCACAGGGGGTAAGTGTAGTGTAGGCTTCAGTTTAATCTTGGATGCCATGTCTTGTAAGAATAGCCATGCCATGCCATGATATGTAGTTGTTATGCCTGATTCATGTTATGCCATACTTGATCCATGTTTTCCAGTTAATTCCATGCCATGTTTAGAATAAATTCATGTATAAGCATAGTGCTTGCTTTGTCATCTGCTTGTTTGGATGCTATGTATTTGGTTGTCTTGCGAGTACATTCAAAGTACTCACCTGGCCTTGCACGTGGCCAGTTGCAAGAGAAGATCCGTCATGCTAGATCGTAACCCACCCAGTCCTGTGCGTTGTGGAGCCCAGCCAGAGACGTCATTGCCACTGAACCAAGACCTCCGCTGCCATTTAGTTAGCCTTGGATCCATGTAATATTGTTGTAAGCAACAGTATTGTAAAACTCCATTTCTCATAATAAAGCCATTTTTGTGCCTGGAATTGCTGTATCATGTCTTAGGCGTGCGCCAAGTCTTATCCTGGGACTGGCATGCGTCTGCCCTCTATCGGGGTGCCACACAGTCGGCCACGGGAGGCAGGAGCAGGCGGTCCCGCCGGCGCTGGTTTGGGCGGCTGGAGCAAGAAGATCAGGGATTGAAGAAGCTGCACGGCCGTTGGATGAACATCCAACAGTCACTACTGCTAGAATCGTTTGTTGACTAAATTATCAAAGCCCTGCGTACGCATCAACTTAGTAGGCCCACAAGTGAGCCACCAAATCTGGTGGGTCCCAGTTGTCATAGGGACGAATCGGTTTTTTCGCGTAATAAGGAGGCACTTCCTTCCATGCGAAGATATAGCTGGTGGGTCCCAGCTGTCAGGGGAGGGATCATTTATTTTTCATGTAATAAGGAGGTACTTCCTTGCATGCGAAGATGTAGCTGGTGGGTCCCGGATGTTAGGGGGGAGTCATTTTTTTGCGTGTAATAATGAGGCACTTCCTTGCGTGTGAAGATGTAGCTGGTGAGTCCCAGCTGTCAGGGGGAGGATTTTTTTTTTCCGCGTAATAAGGAGGCACTTTTGTTGCGTGCGACAATGGACCTCGTGGGTCTCAGCTGTCAGCCTCTCCATGTACAGTCGTCTTTTGATGACTCTCGTTTGTTGACCATGTTGACCACGCCGCGCCAAGCACACCAAGGCGGTGGACGACGGCGAGGCCCCATCGCCCCAGACGGGAATGACCCGACGATGGGGAAGACGCGGCAGTGGAGTCACAGATAGAGATGAGTGCGAGACTTGACTGGTTCGGGTGAGGGGTGGGGCTACACTCGGCGGAGAATAACAGGAGGTGCGGAGGAGTGGAGGGATAGCCTGGCTGTCAGTGGGGTAGCATTTCGTAGCAAGGCGCGCGAAGCAGCGCCACTGGACGCCGGAGGCTGGAGCAGGCGGTCCCACTAGCGCTGGAGGAAGAAGACGAGAGATTGAAGAAGAATGCCGGCCATTGGATGTACATCCAACAGATAAGGCTCTCAGAATCTTTTTTTGACTAAGTTGACAACGCCTTGCGTAGGCTTTGTCCTATTGGTCCACATGTCAGCCAGTCCATTTGGTGGGCTGGGTGAAACAATAATGTAGCGTCTATGCAGCCCATTTATATATTTTGTTAGCATTTATAGCCTATTTATATTATTTTTAGAAATACACATTTGCTGGGATGGGTGAAAATTTCATTTCAGGCCGGACGAAGAAATGTTATAAAAACATAAACCAGTGCTGGGCATTTTATTATAAACTACATAATTTGCAAAGCATAAACACGTGATTGCATGTCTATTACTGCATTTCTCCGTAAAATCATATAGCAAGCTCATGTACGCAATCACCAGGAATTAACTTGCCAACTTATTGTTAAACAATTATTGTTATTTGGTAAGAACTTATCGATTTACCAAATAAAATATTATTTATTTTGATGAGTTAATAAGATGTGGGGTATTATTATTTTTTAGGCTAGACGTGGGACAATTCAGTTGGTTTTAGGGGAAACTTGAGGGAGAAAAATCTGAGATAGGATTAATAAAAAACAAAAAATAAAGGAAGTGGGAAGGTCTATACAAAGGTTGGACGAAGGACAGGTCAAACGAGAACCTTATGTTCTTTCTAATATATATGTACGGAGTATATGTAATAAAATAAAATATAAATATATATACTACTCCCTCCGTCCCAAAATAAGTGTCTTAACTTTGTACTAACTTTAGTACAAAAGTTGTACTAACCTTGAGACACTTATTTTGGGACGGAGGGAGTATTATAGAAGGGAAAACATAAGTTGAGTTCGGCATTCTTATAGAAAAATAGAACTTCTTTGTTTTAGCAGTATAGAAAAATAGAACTGATCTGTGAGTTGTCTTCAAGAAACAAACATAAGTTGGGCTGCTGATGTTATAAAACAAGCTAGGCTAGGAGGCCCAGAGGCCGATTGATACCTGCTGGACCTCAAAAAAAAAGTTGAAACCTAATGGATCAGCTATGTCAGCATGTCGTGGGCTGCGCATGTTAAACAACAAAACCTAGGCTGGGCAGGCCACAGCCCAGTTGTTACTTGTTCGACCTCTGAAAAAAATGATTACCTGGTAGGTCCCTGATGATAGCCACCTAAAAACAAGGTCCGTGATGACTGTCTTCCTTGTAAATTTCTCTCGTTTATTGACTATGTTGACAATCTCGTGGGCCCCACACATCAACATACCATAAGAAGGAAGCCTTTTTTTGCAATATATAAGGAGGCACTTGTTTGTGTACGGCCATGGACCTGGTGGGCCCGGACTATGAGCCTCTCCACGTACAGTCATCTCCCGATTCCTCTCGTTTGTTGACCATGTTGAGAACGACAGACGGCGGCGCCGCGGTGAGAGCACCAAGCCGAAGGACGACGTCGAGACCTCGGACCGGAACGAACCGGAGCCGAGGAAGACGCAGGCGTAGGGGAGTATGAGGACTGACTGGTTCAGGTGCAGGGTGGGCCAGTGGAGCTGCCGCTGCTGAAGAATAAAAGGAGATGTGGGGGAGTAGAGGGATGGCCTGGCCAGTGCCATAAGCCAGCCGCTGTAGGGAGAGGACGAAAGATTGAACAAAATAAAGAAATACAAATGGATAGGTGGTTGGTCCTAGATGTCTGTGTATGAGACCTGTTGGGTCCACCTGAGAAGGGGAATATGTTGGGAGGAAGGAGATTCAAAGCACACCAGCTGTTGGATTTCAATCTAATGGCTGCCAGAAGGACTGACGAAAGAGGTATCAAACTTAACTTGTTCTCGTCGTTCGTGATCAAAGATGACCACCCTGAGTGAAGTTATCTGATAATCTAGGCAAAATGAACGACTGTGCAACCTACAAAAAACCGCACTCAGACATCAAAATGAAAAAGACGCACAGAAAAATGATACACCTGCTGGATCCCCATAAGCATGTTGTGGGCCACAGACGTCCTAAGAAAATAAACCTGGGATAGGCATCCACAGCCCAGTTGATACCTACTCGACCTCAAAAAAAAAGGAAACACGACAGCCCAGTGAACTAGTATCTTATTACATACATAAGCAAACAGATTAATAGCCACTTGAAAAAAAGCAAACAGGTTCATGGGTTCTTAGACGAAATATTACGGATAAAACAGATAATTTAAACACATAGGCTAATGCATGAAACACTCAGATAATAAAGGTGCTTAAATAGACAAACTACACCATCTTGATCTTCCTGGCACGCTTGATCATGACACTGCGGTTGTCCGTGTACTCCTCGGTCACGGGAAGCAGACACGCCCTCATGTCCAAGATCCGCCTGTACATGTCGTAGCATGCATATGCGTCCTTGGCCATGTAGGTGATGTATGCTAGATTTGGAGGTACCTCCCACGTGTTCAGGTCCTTTGTATCCACGTCTTCTTTCATGTTGGCGTACCAGGGGTCGATGATGGCCCTGGCGAGGTCAACCACGCAGTCCTTCTGCTGCCCGTTGCCGATGATCTTGTATTGCTTTTGGATGTCGACGAGCTTCATGCACTACATGGCCTAATCGTAAAGCACAGTGGCGTTCTTCCTGCTCTCCACGATAGCGAAGCGCACTCGGCGGTGCGGAGGAAAGTGGCGAACTCTCCACAAGGCCTCGTGACAATAAAGTAGTGGTAGACAAGAGCCTGGTCACGCACGCATACCTGGGCGACGGCAATACGCTGGTCCCTGTCAGGAGACGGATGGATGGGCACAAGGTCTTGTCCCGCGACCTTGTGCTTCTCCTCATTGAGGTACTACTGGAACTTGGCAACGCAGAGCTTCACCGAGTCCGTATCATTGGTGTACATCACATTCAACTTGGTGCTACCATGTGTCTAAATGGTGAACTCAAAGGTGAACTCCTTGCTGAAGTCCATATCCAGCAGGCTCACCCCTCGGATTGCCATTGGAGTCTCTTCTCACACAGAGTTGTTGTGACAGTTCTCATTTTGTGGGGATTGGGGGCAGGGGGAAGATGAAGACGATGGGGAGATATGGACAGCGGAGGGCTCCTTATTTACACTGGGGATCAGTGTGTAGTGTGGTACTGGGGGCGGCAGCAGCAGTTCTTTTTTCCAATCTTGGGGAACTGCAATCACCGGTGAACGTAGGGGGTAGGCGGTGGCAGCAGTTCGTTTTTCCACTCTTGGGGAACTGCAATCACTGGTG
This sequence comes from Elymus sibiricus, assembly GCA_039707655.1. Taxonomy (NCBI): domain Eukaryota; kingdom Viridiplantae; phylum Streptophyta; class Magnoliopsida; order Poales; family Poaceae; genus Elymus; species Elymus sibiricus. The sequence continues at coordinate 85,149,579 of CM077668.1, read as the reverse complement.
AACGTAATGGGTACAGGCGGCAGCAGTTAGTACCCCCTCCTCCCTCGCCCGCTGCACGCCCCCTCGACCCATTCAAATGTAGCTGGTAAACCGGCATGGAAGCCAAGAAACCTATTCCGGCCACATGTCCGTTCACGAGCGGGTCGGCATTGGCACTGTAATAGCGAGTGTTAGTGTGGTCGCTTTACTTAAATTTTATTCTTAAAACAAGCAAAGCATTGGCTCGTTCTATCAGTGCCATAAAATCAACATGCAAAACAATTAGAATTATTATTCTCTGGACGTACGCGAACACCTCATTTGCCGCACTTTCAAACAAACAATACTACCAAGTTTGAACAGATTGTTAGGGTTGCTGTCCTCTGCATCATCATGCTGTGTTTCACATCTTGCAAGATTCACAACCAACTCATAAGATTCAAATAATAAGTACAAAAAAGATGTCTATGCATCTCAATGATTCAAAGATCAGAGCCAATAGTTACTGTTCAACTAAAACATTGTGAGAATGTTAACAAATAAATAAAATTGATCTATGCTTCATGTAAGCAATTTGATTCAAGGATTTGCTGAAACATTGAAACCAATCCCGTTTATGGCCACGCATGTCAAACATTGGTAGATGAACATTTTCTGGATAACTGGTGGCACTACTACTTCCAAAATCTGCATAAGCGGGTCACCAAGAACTTGGTGAATGCTTTGACCATCCCAACATCTGTAGTTGAGTATTCCTGTTTGCATAGATAATGAAAAAGGATGATTACTATAATAGTGGCACTAGTTGTAGCAACTTTATTTTCTTAATGGTTAAAAAAATTGCGATACAATAGCTTTATATAAAAAAATACAACGCTAGCACTATATGATAAAACAAGATCATGTGGATGAAGGACAGTACTGACCAGTGTTAGATGACTTTGTGACATCAAGTTGTTCTTCAGGTCCCTGTATCTTGCCATGATGGCGATTCGTTGACATGTATCAACAGCTTCAGTGTGGCAGTAGAAGGAGGGGCCTTGAGTCACTCCAATCTCTTTTTTTGTGCAGTTCAACTAAAATTATGGTGCTCACCATGCTGTGAGGGAGAGAGAGGGCCCGCACCACCTCGACGATAGGCATCATGGACTCAACTAGTTCAGTGCACATGCTATGTGATTGATGCAGTGCAAATGGACTCAATTCTCCCTGATACGCCTTCAGCAAGTTATCTACATTGGAAATGAGATGATAGCTAAGACAGTAGCTCTATTATAACTGTATTATTACTTCATTTTATTTATCAGTGGCACTAGCGGTGCCAAAACATTGCCTCAAATTATTAGCGGCATTACATTAAGATGCAAAAACAAAATCATTATTGCTTTCTCATAGCAGTGCAAAATCAGTAGCACAATATCACTAGCTGAATGCAGAGTCAAAATCAACCAAAAAGGAACATACCTGTCATGGGAACCATAACTGTAGTCAACGTCATTGTAGACGGGTTGACACCAGTCACCAACATGAATGATTCAATTCATGCGACCTTTTTGTGCAGTTCACCTAAAATGAAGCAATGTTGCATCATGCAGCTAGCAAGATGTACTTGGTCCCATGAGCTGGCAACTTCTCCTTCATTAGTTGCACTAAAATTGAGCAAGGTCAAGGTTGGCTGTCATGCTCATGGAAGGTGCAACTATAATTTGCTTATCCTTTTCTGCAGTTCCACTAAAATTAAGTGCCATTGTGGTGATGGTGACGTCTAATCTTGCAAAGGTTAATAAACTGTTGCACGAGATTACTGGCAGAGTTAGACAAAGAGGTTAGTAACTCCAGTCACCCTTTGTGCAGTTCCACTAAAATCGTGAGACATTGCCCATGTGACATTTTAGTAGAACTGCACAAGACACTCTTTCAAAAAAAAAACAAAGTGTTTTGTGCAGTTCTCCAAAAGGTCACAATAGCAACGAGGTGAAATGGATATCCCTATCTGCACAAAAACATAGAAAGAAAACAGTTACTGGTCAATAACAAGATATGAAATGTACACGAAATGAAAAGAAGCATCTTACTTATCTTCATGCCAATCATGCAAGGACAGTAGAAATTTTTAAACGGCAGCATTGCTTCATATTACTGGAAGCATTATGATCAATAATGGCATCGGTCAAATATGCCATTACATTAATGGTGGCATTGCTTCGTTTTACCAACTACAATTGATTAACAACAGCTAAATAGTTGGTATAAGGGCATGGTACAGTGGGGACACCAGGACATTCACCTTTTACCAGCTACATTTGATTAACAGCAGCTAAATAGTTGGTATAAGGGCATGGTACAGTGGGGACACCAGGACATTCACCAGCGTAAAGAGGCAACTTACTTATCATAATGGCAAATATAGCAGGAGAGTACCATTTGTAAAACAGTTTAATTGCATCATATTACTGGAGGCATTAGATTAACAATAACATTGGTTAGACATGTCCTTACTTTAACAGTGCGATTGCTTCATTTTACAAGCGCCATTACATTAACAACAACAAAAAGTTGGTATAAGGGCATGCAGACAGTGGACGCATCAGCACCATGTACCTGCAAGGAGGCGTAATGTGGTGAGGCTGAGTTTGTTGCCCAGAGCAACAAACATCCAACCAAGATCTGGGCTGGTCCCAAATTTAGTTCTCTTTAGCTACCTTTTACTATGTGAGGACATCAAATCTAATCCTGGACATACTCTGTTGATTTCTCCACCAGCTGCCACTTTCTTTCCTTCTTCCACCAATAATAGATATGTTCCTTATCCAGTATGTACTGCGTTTTCCCTTTATTTCCCTTTTGAACCAAGAGACCGGTTGGGTAGCCAGTCTCTACTACTTTCCCCCCTTTTATTTCCTCTTTGAATCAAGTCCTAGATTCATGCTACAACTTTCCCCCTTTTCTTCCCGGTTTGAACCAAGTCCTAGATTCGACTACATGAAATAGCTTTAAGTCAAATAATATTAAAAATTAAGGTGGCTTTGGAACAGCTGATGGAAGTAGAAAAAGATCCACATGTAGCCACGTGGGGAGCTGGGGCAGTAGAGCAAGGCCATTTTCCAAGGAAGCTATACCTGATGGTCGTCGGGATGTGGCTAGGAGGGCGGCGGGAGGCTGGATCTGGCTACAATACGGCATGGAGGAAGAAGGGGTCGGAGGCCCTCCCGAGCCGGCGCTGTGTCGGAGAGAACGGCATGGGCAGCCGATCGGGACGCGCCGGCAGCTGTGGGTCTCCTCCCTAGCCGTCGATGACCAGGTGAACGATGCACCAACTCCCCTACCCCGGCCGAGGGGATCCGGCTGGATCTGTTACCAGCAGTGAGCAGAGAGAGAGTGTGGCCACTGCTGTCTTGTTTAGATCCGGAGAGGGTGAGAGAGTGAAGAGAGCAACCATAGTAAAGAAAGCGCTGAGGCTCCTTCCCATATATATAGTGGAGTGATTTTCTTTTTCCCTCCACAACAATCGTTTCAATTTGTGTACGTGACATTAAAGAAAAGAAACTCTCTATTTAACGTGCTACAGTGAAAAAACTCCACGGCGTCCAGGAGTACTAGTAGTATTGTTCACTTATGGACCCCGGCCCTCCATTCATTGAACAACCACACGGGTGAATATATATAGAGAGAGAACAAAAAAGCTGGAACTCTTTTGGCTTTGAGATATCGATGGTACCGTTTGACCACACTACATCAATGGACTCACTACTTTGAAGTTGCCGTAACGTGGCTTTTGCAGTTCCCATCTAAATGGGGGAATACCATACATTTTCTTCGATAACTACCCTATACGTATAAACACATGCACGGTTTACATTCTGAATCGCTAGCTAGAACTTGAACTGTATTTGTTCTCAACATAAAGTGGAATCAAATTTTTGAATTCATGATCTTAGCATTTGCAAACAAAATGTAAAGGGCCATCAATCTTTGTTCTTCATTTGAACATACTACAACATATGCAACCCTTTTGTGAAAATGACCAGATCTATTATAAAAAGTTCACCATAAGTACTACAAAAGCATCTCAAACATAATAAAAATTACATCGAGATTCCGAGACCACCGAACGACCTACTACCGTTAGAACGAGCCGCCGACGCACCGATGTTGCCGCCATCCTACCTGAGCCGGCTTGACCTCATCGATGACAGCAGGGAAGTGTTCGTGCCCTTGCCCCTAAGGAGCAGCGACCCGAAGCCATAGTAGTCATAATTGATCTGAAGCACCTAATTCATATAACGCAATTTTTCGCCACATGACAAGAAACCCTAGCCTCACCGCCGCTAGGAGATGACATGAATCTACGTTGGAGCTCCATCGACTATGCCCCGACGAGGATCGGAGCTCGAAAGACTAACTCATAGAAGATGTTTCGATTGATATGCTGTCCTACCGGAGTCGGCTTGACCTTTTTGACGATAAACGGGAAGTCTTCGTGCAGATTCCCATAAGGACCATAGTCGTAGAGCCGTATTGTGTGTTGTGTTTCATTCTCATCTCAGCATAGTTGTTCCCTCTTTGTGCATGCTCATCTCAGCATCCCTCTTCATGCATGCTCCTAGTGTATTTGTGTTAAGCTAGTGTGGACTCATGCACCCTTCATACACTCTACCAAACACCCAAAAGTGGGTCGAGAAGGGAACTTTTGCTCTCATGCACCCTTCATACACCCTACCAAACACCCAAAAGTGGGTCAAGAATGGAACTTTTGCTCTCATGCACCCTTCATACACCCTACCAAACACACCCTTGTCGTCGTTGAACCCTCGTAATTATCCGAAGCACTTGACACCTAATCTCGCCACATGAAAAATACACTCATGTTCCATCCACAATGTCTAGACGGACGAACTCGAGGAGGATCAGAGCCCGAAAGACAAACTCAAAGGAGAAGTGCCCCCCATCCAAGTGAGGGCTGCGTGTGCATGGACTAAAAAACCCTAATATAAACTACTAACTGGAGCGGAGGCACCGGGATTCCCCTCCCCGCCACCAGTGGGCCGAGAGGCAGGAAGAGGGGAGGGGCGAATCCAAGGGATCACCGGTGAAGTGTGGAGCCGGGAGGTTGCCCTAGCTGCCTAGGGTGGCGGGAGTAGATTTGTATTCATAGCGAAATAAATTCGAATTTTATTGGTACTGTGCAGTACTATATAGACGGTGTCTCGACAATTTTTTTCGATTTCTCAACATATCTACAGCCCGTATGTTACCATCGCTCGTCTCTCTTTTCTACTGTAGTAGTAACTTAGCCTGCCTTAAAAAAAGTAACTCAGCCGTATGTTACCATCGCTCGTCTCTCTTTTCTAGTACAGTAGTACTAGTAGTAATGCGACGCGTGTTCCATTTGGTGAGCGGCGTGTCGGACCGACCGTGGGGGTGCGACGCAAACGCGACGGGCGTGCTATACATGTACCACCTTTTTTCTTTTGGTTTTGCTCCATGCCGCAATCCATCGATACAAAATTATATTTAAAAGTCGAGGGCGGGGCTTTTCCCGCGCGGTACGCGTGGCAGTTTTGCCTAGTTGGTTTGGAGAGTCGAGGAGGATGAGGGAGTAGCGGATTCAACTTACTGCTGGAAGGGTGGGACTGTGTGATTTGATGGTTCATTACTGCAGGAAAGGTGGGGCCTTGTGATATGACTGCTCAATTATAGTCATTATTACTGCGGCTCTATGACTGGGTGAGGCTCCCCTTCCGTTCCCCACTCTAATCTAGTGCATGACACATCGACCCGGATGTTGGCTGTCCCACATGTCGGGGAAAGGAAGAATAATGGTTGCCGACGACGTAATAAGGAGCAACGAACCGTGCGGTATACTCTAGTTTAGCACTAGAGTTCTAGTATACGTCGAAGGAATGGGAAACATGGCAACCCAGTGAACCAGCAGGCGATATGGCGATAAAAAACAATGTACTACAGTCCAGCCATAGCATGTAAAAACACGCCACCGCTTCCTCCTCCTCCTCTCAGTTTAATGCCATCAGCGGAACAAGAGCATCATCGCATATTAGCTAGTACTCCTCTCCAACCTATTTTTTGCAATTCCTTTGTTTTTTCCTATGGCGTTGAACACTCTTTGCTAATCCTATTAGATTTAGCACTCGAGTCCCATACTTTCCCCATTCTTGTATTTTTAGTATCATGGGAATCAAAGAGGCCCTTAGACTGGTTTATGGCCGGTCATTTTTTCAATGAAATATCTCCAAAATGTAATGAATGTGCTCCGGTTTCTATGAAAATCATCCAATTTGCTTGTAGTAATTCATTTATTTATTCTTTTGCGGGGGGTCTGCATGTAATTCGTCCGGTTTGAAATGTACTCCTACCCCGGCATGGTTGGATGGCCCGCTACCGCATTCTGTCCGAGGACTCGTCCCTATCGGTCGACGCTCAGCATTGGAGATGCCCTGAGTGCTTGCAGGTGGACCCAGATGCTCTATGTCCCACATGTTGGCGAAAGGAAGCACGTAGAAATATTTCGATGACCGCGGAGCCCAGCAGTACATCTCAGCAAGTAGGAAAAATGCATGAAAAAATATGTACTATGAAGCATAGCTGCAAAGTGATGACAGGTATAGGTCACACGCACCCAACGAGTGGTCGTAGTACGTACGAGTACAAACGAGTACGGAGTACTCCTACTCTATCAACACGAGTCCCATCGGACAACGGCGTCCGTGCTACAGCTAGCTCTTCTCCCTCCTCGTTTCTCTCTTCTAATTCTAACTCAGCCGACGTGCAGCGGGCGGGGTGGGGATTTACCGATAGTCAGTTTGCTCAACTGCGGTCCCACATGACAGTGAAAATGCTAGGCAACACGCATTCCCTAGCTTGAGCAGCGTGCCGGACTGACCCTAGTACTCCTGACCGTGTGGGGGTGCCACGCGATGTAGCAGGCTTTTCCTTTTGAACTTGTAGAAAATGTAACATTTGGTTATGCTTCTGCTCCTTGGCACGGTAGACAGATGGAAACAATGATTAAAAATGCTAGGGCGGGGATTTTCCCACGGAATAAGCCGGGGAGTTTGCTAGTTTGGCGCATCGTCGATTTTCTCACATCAGGCCCACAAGTCAGTGATAATATGCCAAGTCAATGCGCGCTGAGCGCTGGGCCGGAACGACAGTGTAGGTTGCGACGCGACCGGGACAGGCGTGTTGTACTTGTTCCACTTTCTCGTTTTGAACTTGTGACGTGTAACACTTAGTTTTGAATTTATAAGTTTGGTTGTCGCACCCATATACATACTACAATAGTTTGGTAGGTTGGTTCATGCATCGTACGTAAATTACGAAGTTGATGCAATAGGTAAGTACTACCTCCGTCCTGGTTTGTTGGTCCCCTTTGTGTCAAATTTTGACCATAGATTTAACTAACAAAATATTAATGCATGTCACCAAAAAATATGTCTTTGGATTCGTATTTGAACATAGTTTCCAACGATATTGTTTTTTGTGACATGCATTAACTTATTGTTAGTTAAATCTAAAGTCAATATTTGGCACAAAACACGAAAGGTGACGAATAAACCAGGGCGAAGATAGTGATGCATATAATTAATGCCAAATGAGAGCAAGGGATCACACATGTCATTTACGACTGGAATGATAATGTGATACAGTAACACATTAAGGCCACGACGCGATGCAGTGGTGGTTACCGGAGTCAAGAAGAAAGATGCATCCATCGATGACCTCCTCCTCATCGACTCAGGGCGCCGGCCCACTGAACGGCGGCTGAGTAGTAGCGGCTTTCGTGGCGAGGTCAACGTGCTTCTGAACAATGGCGTCCAAGGCTTCCAGCCGGTCGAAGAAGGCTAACGTCTTAGCGTCGTCCCTGGCCTTGTAGTGGCCTATGTAGATGATTTCATCATAGACATGGATGTGTAGGTCAACGGTTTCTTCCTCGGCTAGGCGCTGCGTGGTGAGCGTGGCCTCGAGGTGGACATTCTTTGTCGTGACGTCGGGCAGCTGCAGGGCCACCAGTGCGTGAAAGAGGTCCTCACCATGGTGGCCGATGAGGGTGGCAGGAAACGAGGAGCCTGGGTGAGTGGGCTAGAGGAGTACGGCAAGGTCGTCCACGCGCTTCTTGATGGTGGTGAACTTGCGGATGGAGCGGACCATCATCTCGCCAATGTGAGAGGCGAAGCCGTCGTTGCCGAGGGCTATGACGCTGGCAGTTGCCAGCACCGTCTGGAGATGCTGCTCGGTGCCGGGCCGTAGGCCGGCGTCGTGGATCATCTGGCACAGCCGCCTGCCGCTCGCGTCCATCGCCTCCATGAGTGGTTCTGGCTTCTGGTCACTTGGTCCTGGATTGGAGTGAGTAGTGTTGCGCAGACTAGGTGCGTAGTACTAGTAGGTGTGTATGATTCGGTAGATGGATTGGAGTGGAGGGGCGCCTTCATATGAGAGTGTAAACTGTGTTGCATTCATATCGTCTTGGCTCCATTCTGCTTCTCCAATTAATTCCCTCTGCATGCTAATTGAATGAGGATGCATCATTGACCATTCAATGTTTCGGGAACCGCTACCCTCTCCCTCGTTGGCATTCAAGCCATATCAATGTTGTAAATTCATGTCAAAAAGAGACTAGTCAACAGTTTTCCACGAGCCTATAACTAGCAACCGCCACAATAACCGTAAGATCTGCATCCGACGGTGGCACCTATTGGACGCAAACAGCAATAAAAAACAAATGCCATGGCATTTTGCAAAACTGCCACGCCATGCCCCTCCCCTACACATGAGACTGCCACGCAAGCGTTCACAACTGCCACATTCAGGTTGCGCTTGGCTCTTCACCTCTTCGGGAAGTTGTACTACTACAATATATGCTTCTGGCAATCTGACACCGAATGAACTGCTGCATGTCCACCGCGTGGGTGAGGGAGAGCGTGTTGTAAGCAAAAGCTTCTCCTCGTCCTGCGAGCCACCACGCGCATGGGGGAGGGAGAGGGCATAGTAATCAAGCTTCTCCTTGTTGTACGAGTTGACGCAACATATCAAAGGAGTACACTCGATTTTCTCAAAAAGTTGTTTTTACCGATGCATAAATTGCAATGCACGCATGCATGCCGTGAGTTTCCTTTTGATCCTTTCATGTGTTGATTTAATGCACCTTGAAGTATGAACATGTGATGGTAAAACTTTCTAATGCCCCGGCCCTAAGAGCAAGTACAATAATAGCATGGTTAATAATATAGCTAGCTGCTGGCTATAACATGTTGCCATGTGAGTTATAGCCAATGTAATAGTCAACACGTACAATAGTTGGCTATAAGAAAGTACTACTTTGTCAACATATGACCCAGCTTCCACTCTCACAAAGCTTCTTGGAGCTCGTGCTATAGCCGGCTATAAGTCTACAGCCCGCTTATCTTCTCTCTCTCCTCTTCTTTCTCTTCCAACTCAGAAACAATATAATATTTAAATCCTTATAGCCTGCTTATGTCATCTTATTATACTTTCTCTAAGATGATGTAGGCGGGCTGTAAAACTTTAAATAATATATTTTTTATGAGTTGGATGAGAGAGAAGAGGAGAGAGTAGATAAGCAAGCTACAAACTTACAGCCGGCTATAGCACGAGCTCCAACACCTTTTGTGAGAGAAACAGGTGGGCCATATATTAATGATGTAGTATACTACTAGTATGACTAACTATTGTATGAGTGGGCTATAAGATTGGCTATAAGTGACATGGCAAATTCATATAGCCGGCTGTTGGCTATACTATTAACCATGCTCTAAAGCAAGAGATGGTGGTGCATGAGGAGGGCGAGATCATGCCGACGGAACAGGACCCGACGATGGACGTCTTTATGGACCTCACCATGCTCCACTACCCCTTCTGCCTTTGCCCCTTGAAGCCTCCGGTGTACGAGGTTCATATACATCTCATTCGTTCAGTTGATCGAGCAAGGAGCAATTTTCTTGATTGAGTTGGTGTTCGATTGATTTGTGCACTACTAGGGAAAACCCTAGCATTAGCGCTGGTTTATGGCCTAGCAGTAGCGCGGGGGCCAGCACTACTGCTAGGGCGCTACAGCTAATGTTTAGCAGTAGCGCCGATTGACCCCCGCTACTGCTAACAAACCTAGCAGTAGTGTTGGCGCGACCAGCGCTACTGCTAACACTACATAGCAGTAGCGCCTGTCCAACCAGTGCTATTGCTAAATTTTTCCTTTTTTTATTTTCTTCTGCGTATTTGCACTGTGTTTGTACATTTTTTGTACAGTAGTCTCATCACATTATTTTATGATCATGATTAGTTATTATATTAGTGGGTGAAAGAGACGTGGATTAGATTCAAGTGGAGGCAACATGGCGCAGATCCAAAGTACTACTAATCAAAGTGACTTTGTTTGGATTAGTAGTACTTTGGATCTACACCATGTTGCCTCCACTTGAATCTAATCCACGATTCTTTCACCCACTGATATAATAGCTCATCATGCTCATAATGATATAACAACTCAGCATCATCATCATAATAATAACTCATCATCATTATCATAATAACACAAGTCATACTCATCATTATCATAGTCATCTAACAACTTCTACTCGTTATCATAGTCATAACCAACCCTAGTTAATTGTTCTTAGCACATGATCATGAGTATTAGCTAGGACCTGCTACGCTCTCTAAGGTAAAATAGCATAAAACAACATAGCCCCTGACTCTCCATTATGAAGAATGGAGATTATCCTGTCTCCAATTCGTGCGCTTCGCACAATGTTGCTTCCAAGTAACTCCCTTTGATTATTCATAACTTTTTTCCATTCTTTGATTGTGATGTCTTCATCGGTTTGAGAAATCTTGAATGAACAGCGGTGAACCCGAGGCGGACTTGGCCATAATCTAATAACATCAATGCGACCTTTCGTAAACATCAGATGAGGCACACAATCCTTCGGGATTTTCTGTTGAAGAACATAATAATAACTTAGTTAGCAATGTAGTTTAGCTTTAGAAGAATGTATGCAAAAGATGCACTGATGTCGTAATAGTAAAAAATCTTACCATGCCATCTCCATGGATGTTACCATAGTTCAACACGTGCACTAGTGGCACGTATTGACCATAATGTGGAGGAGTTTCATAATTGATATTGAAATTCTCAACATCAATAATAAATGAGATAAGATGATCTTTCTCCTGGTAACTTAGTTCAGAGCCATCAGTGTAGTAGGTTCTGTCTACTATCTTCCGTACATTTTTTGAAGAATGGAAATAAGCTGTCAGTGGAAATAAGCCGTCAATGATTTTTAAATAAACAATATAAATTACTTAACAAATTTATTTGACAAACTCACAAAGAGGTAGAACTAGAAGCGTCTCGACATCCACCCAAATGTCGATATTATCGTCAATTTCATCTTCGGGCTGAAGATCGAAGGTGATTTGCATATCCTCCTTAAATTCATAGGCCTTGCAAAATCCTCTCCAAGTTGAGAAACCAAAATGTGAGCTATTTGGTGCATTAAATAGCTTAACCAAAAAAGTGAAACCATGCTTCGTCCTAAGGTGAGCACTCTTCATCTATGTTGTCTCCCTATCTTCAAAACCGAGCTTTTCCAAGACATACGGTCTTGCATGACATGGGATGAACTATTTCAATTAAAAAAAATGAAAAATTACATGTTGAAGCCAAAATTCACAAGTCATGCATAATTATGGAAAAATACTTGTCGTCCTTACATACCGTAAAAACGTCGAAAGTCTCCTTCAGCACGATGGTGAAGTACCTACCGTTTTGCAGATAAGGCATCCTGTCGCACAAACCCCGAT